>OY720458.1:11450229-17442729 GCA_963082715.1 Harpalus rubripes | reverse complement strand
AGCATGCGTATTTTAAAATATTCGCCTGCAAGCGAACGACTCGAGGCGAAAGTATTAAAATAACGTCATTATTTTATCACAATTCAATTCAAAGCCAAATTATATATTTATTATATACAACTGTCATAATATTTTCCATTTTAATAGAACAAAACCCGAAAATTTTTAAAATAAAAGCGAATATAGAATTCTAAACTGCATGCTACCAGGATTCGTAAAAGTAAAATCGCATTCACCTGTTTTCTATGATAGAATTCTAAAGAGCGTGGTGTCACTACTGGTAATAAAATAGGTGAAAAACAGAAAATCGTATTGTAATTTTAGAATCAAGAAAAAATAATAATTGGATTTAAATTACAATTCGTTAAATATTAATTTTTAAAATTTCACTAAAATATTGGGAATAAAATTGAAGCCAATGTAACGTCACGATTAAAGAAAAGCATTACAATAATTTTGTAGATGTGACACGTAATATGATGTCCAAACGATGGAATTAATAAACAAATTTATCTAGACATATCAAGTAGTAAAATACATTAATAGATACATATTAATAAGAGTGGAGAACAATTTATCGATGTAAATGATCATTGCGTGCTATGTAGAATCTCCATGCAACTTAACAAAAAGGGTGCTTCTCACTAACTAATGACTGACAAAGAATAATGTTGTTTTCACGTCACATTAGCACATTGCGTAAATAACTATTCTTTAGAGAAAATTGCCACACTTAATTTACAAAATATCTGTGACTATATCTAATGTCTCTTAAAACACATGTGCATATACGAATGAATAATGTTTTAAACTGATGCACGAAAGGTAAATATTATGTTTCATTTTCTAAAATAATAGAGATAGAATGAAAAATTACCAACTAGATCATTATTTTTTCTTAAAGATAATAGAAAAAACAAATTCAGTAAAATATTGCTATACTAGTTTAATCTATATGTCGTAGCCATATTGTAAAATCTGTCTTTTTATAAAACGTCTAATCAATTTATAAAACGCGACCAGATTGTGAAATCTTCGTTGACTTAGCGTTTTTCTACAACGGCTTACGGCCACATTATAAAATGAATATTTGAACATTTTCGCTTGCAATTTCTCTAAATACACCTCAACATAACTTATCTAACGCACAAAACTCACGCTTGGAAAACTTGGGCCGAGTTTTGTGCGTTATGTTAAGGTGGATTTATGCAGCCTACTTTTTATTTTATCTTTTCTTTTTCTTTATAAAAGTTAAATGTATGTTAATATAAGTACTGCTTTACTAATGATTATAAAATACTAACCTAGAAATTAAATTTAACCACATATTGCCTTTTATAATCTTTTCTCAAAACAATGTGTATGTATATTTTATTCACCAATGACTTAGCTAAAATATGTAAAAAATAATTTAAAATATTTTCAGCTGGTGCCTAATGATGAATTTGTAAAATTCGAAATCGATAGCACTTATAGAATTTAATAAAGAAATATATAAAAAATTCAGTTTGGCTCAATTCTAATATAATGCAAACTGATATGGAATCATTCATTTATAATATGTACTGCTTTATGTGCATAAAAACTTAAGTTGACCAACTTTCAACTTAAGCCCGTTAAAGTAAAATAATTTCACAACTGCGCATATGCACAACTAATATGACAAAAGTCAGCGTGTGGTGTAGGTATTTATTTGTTTTTGTGGTTAGATTGCAAAAAATAGAAAATGAGTTAAGAACAAAATTGTCTATTGTTACATTCAGTTCAAAAATATCCCCATTTATATAATAATAGTATATTATGTTATTAGGAGTAGAAAGCGGTCTTTTTGTGTTGAACCCAGCTATTGCGGCCGAGGCGCTAGCCGAGGCCTGGCAAGCTGGGTAAAACACAAAAAGGGCGTTCTACTCCGAATGACATATACTATTTTTTCTTCAAGTGTTTCTAATAATTTTTTGAGATTTTTTTGGAATTTTTTTATTTGTAAAATTTGCAATTTTAGTCAAAGCTGGCTGTGTACACTATAAAACACAAAATTCAACTGTCAAATAATAATTTTCAATATGATCTGTGTTCCTGTGGCTACTGCCGTCGCTAGCGGTGAACTAAGAAACTAACATTTTTTTACTAGTACAACAATAACAACTAGTAAGACAATGAATATCTTCTACAGCGTGTGTACAGTAGCATAATATGCATATTATAATACGCTTGAAGAAAAAAATATTTATCTGTTTACATTTACGATTATATCAGCGCATGTGTACCGAAGGCTTTAAAGTAGCTACATAAAGTACCAAACTTATAGTAAAATAAAAAGCGAAAAGAAAAAGTAGAATAAAAAGTCGGCTGGATAAATCCATCTTTATATGTACAATTAGTGAAATACACAAGATAAGTAAGCTGATCGTTGTTGTTTATGAAACGCCTAGACTTTTTTAAAATGAACTAACCAGATTGTGACATAACGCTGTCAGCGAAAATTTAATAATCTGGTCGCGTTTTATAGAATATCTACGCGTTTTATAAGAAAACTAATTTTACAATCTGGCTACGACATATAGCATACAAGGTGTTGAATAGCACTGCTAAACTTTTAGGACTTTAACATGTAAAATCATATTTTCGTAATTTTCTGCCTCAATAATTATTTTAGGTAAAACAGGTTTAAACAAGTAAATTTCTGCATTTAAATTAATAAACAAAAATTAATATTGCTTACCTTTTAAAGACAGAAATTAGGTATTTATGAAAATGTCGAAAATTGCCCCAAAAATAGCGGTAGCCAATGGAATTGAAATAAAAAATTAACAAATTTTCAACGATTTATCTGTCAAGATATAAGGTTAGTTTTTATTATTATTATTATTATTATTATTATTATTATTATTATTATTATTATTATTATTATTATTTGTAATGTATGTTCAAGTCAACAATTGCCTATTTAAAATAATATGATTTTTTTGGTCCTCACGAGAAACATAGGGCCTCAACGAATTTTTGCCATCGGGTTCGGTTCGAGCTTAGAGTTTTTATTTCTCTCCAGGATTTTCCTTCCTCTAGCGCTTCCTTCCACACAGTGCGTCTCCAGGTTATAGCTGGTCAACCTCTTCTTCTGGAGCCTTGTGGGTTCCAGTCTAAAGCCTGCTTTGCGATGTGGGCGTCGGGACGTCTTAATGTGTGACCGATCCAATTTCATTTTCTGAGTTTTATTTGGAGATGTATTGGTTTTTGGGTGCAACGGGACCAAAGCTCTTCGTTAGAGATAACGGCCTATTTAAAATAAAAGATAATTATTCACTTGCACAAAAATTATAAAAAAATATCGACAACAAATATACTAACTTAACTTGACAGATAAACCGATAATATTTGTTAATTTATACATATGGTTCAATTCCATGGCTATCGATGTTTTAGATGTGATTTTAAATGATGGAGATTTTTATACATTACATCTTTTATTTGAAGCTTTTTTACCTAACATAGTCCTATGTTCGGAAGCACCGCTCCCACCCTATGGTATAGGTACCTATATTTTGGTTTACACTTCTTTGAGACTTTCTTTATACTTTTTTGAATGGTTATGCTTATTTTTTACCGCAATTGAATTTTGAGTTATGTCAAAGTTATATTTATTATATGGGCGTCATAGTAGAAAGTTTTTTTTTCTTTCCGATAATGAACAATTTATCCACTTAAATTTGTTTCAAACAACAAAAATGCAACAAATGGTAAATTTATAGGTTAAAAACAATAGTTGTTACAATGAAACAAGAAATCATCAGTCAGCAGGTATTATCGTTTGTTTAATTTTAGGTTTATATTATTCATTTTCTTTAATATTTTTAACATAGATAACATTGAAACATTTTTTTATATTATACGTAGGTATAACATTGCCTATTATGACGTCCATGTAAAAATATTAAGACTATAAAAAACAATGGTTTTAAAATAAGTTAACTATTTGCCCCAACATTTCAGCAACTTGTACATTCGTTGAGTATTGCGGGCTAATATTATGGAGCGCTGGTATCCCACAAATGCTATTTAATGTCGTGCTTAGAGGCACTGGTAATAATATATTTGAAATAATATTATAACTGATTATTATCTTAACTGTTTTTTTATATAAGTTTTTTTAGAAATTAACAGTTGTTATAAAAACGTTAATGCTCTTAAATTATTTGTATATTATAAAGAGATCATTTTTTATTTACACTAATTATATATATAAACACAATTACTTGAAAAGAAAAATAAGCAAGTTAATATTTACTACATATAAATTTGCTTCATAATAATTGTAAAATATTTAAGAACTAACTTTTAAAGAATAGACCATTTCAGAAATTCAAAGCGCATGCGCCAAGTGTTAGACTGCGACAAAAACTTAGTGCCGTTTGCCGTTTGTCGTATATCCATCCTTGTTTACATGATAGTTCTGTTTATTTCACTGTCTTTTTTGTTTTGTTGGTTTCGTTTTTCAAATAATTATGATGGTATTAAACTACTGGTCCCCAAAATATTGACATTTGAAATGTTTTGCCTCGTTTGGAAAATAAAAAGTGGGGTTAAGTACGGTAATACAATATTTTATAATTGATTGATGAATATACTTCAATTTTTCACATACTAAAATAAGTTTTTATTTGTAAAATAAGAATTTAAACCATACCTTATACTCAAATTCATATTAACAACTCCTATGAAGTTCTAAAATTTAAAACTATATGCCCGGGTTACCTATAAATTTGAAATTCCGCCATTTAACGGCACTAACTTTTTAGGTCAAAAAGTAAATCTAGTGGTCGCTCAAATTTCTGAAATGGTCTATTGATTTCTCACGATGTCTCGTCTGGAACCATAATTTACCGATCACAATTTATTAATCAATCACACGCATATTTTCTCTAAATGTTTTATATTTTTATATACAATGAAAAACAAATATACAGTTACTATAAACTAAACCAATTTCGTTTTTTATTATTACAGAATTCTCAATTCTCTTGGTCTAACTTTTTAGGTTACTGTCACGGTAGTCTTATATTTAATATCAAAATGAATCATGTCTGCATTATGGTATTGTATGTTTTATTAACATTTACGGATATACACGGGTTCGAAATAATTTTTCATATATTAAAATATTTCAAAGTACGTACAGGCTGTAAATCGAAAAGTGGAACATATACGTTTAACATGGGAAATCAGTTTTACTTTGCGCAAACGTCACCTTATTATTTTTTGAAAAAATACTTCAAAGAAAAGTTCTAGAGATTTAAATTCTGTATCTAAAACATGTGAACTTAGAATTTTAACTTTTCATATAAATATAAAAATTAATTATAGAATTCAGTTTTTATGAGTTTTTAGTCCAAATAGCCATGGATTTATGACAAAAAATAATGAAATGTGTAATTATTAACTGTCAATTAGGACTAAATTTAGTTTACAGTAGTATATTAACACAATACACAAAAAGGTAAACTGTTTTAGTTCTAATTCACAGATAAAAACAATGCATTTATTTATTTTTTGACATAAATTCATGGCTGCCTAGAGTAAAAACCTTATGAAAACTGTAACTTTATAATTAATTTTTACGTTTCTATAACGAGCTAAAATAATCGTTTAACATGTTTTAGATGCAGAATTTAATTCTCTATAATTTTTATTTGAAGTATTTTTACATAAAATAATTAGGTAACGTTTGTGCAAATAAAAACTGATGTCCCATGTTAAACGCCTATGTTCCACTTTTCGATTTACACCCTGTACCTACCTGGCATCCAAAAATATAGGTAGGTACAACTGATAATAGATAACAATAAAAAACAAATAAAAAAATTATAAATTTGTAAATAATGTTTATTTTAATAAATTTATCCGAGAAAATATACTTAGTAAATTTATTTTATATTTAAAAAATCTCGCTGAATCTCGTTTTAAAATTAACTAATAGTTATTTATGCAAAACACGAGATAAAACCCTATTTTACACATACATACAACATTTTTCCTACAACCGAAACTTAGTGCTGTTTTTCGTAATACTAATAGCGTTTTCTATTTATATATTTAGTGCGAACTTTTTGCACTGAGTGCATAATTCGTTTTCCATTTATATAATCAGTGCGCACTAGCTGAGTTTTACGTGTTTCTGTTTAATTTATATTTTTCGAGTGAACTGAACCATAATGAGTGCGCACTTTCTTGCACTTAATAGGATCATCATTCTTCAAATACTGTCAGGGGCGCACACAAGATATTTTTTTGGAGGCGGTCCAGCTGAGCGCCACCTAAGAGCTAATTTTAAAAATGTAGATGTCTAATTTTTGGTAAACAGTAAATTGAGATTTTGAGTTTTTTTTAAATTTTCTTAACATTTTTTCAAATTCTAAAAACAAATAAACTATTTAGATTGCAAGAAATAAAAAGGGAACAGTGGAACAGATTAAAAACTAAAATCTAGTCGCCTTAGTTGCAAATGTCATATTATTTATAACCTTCTCAGCAATTATATTGATTTGTTTTCTATAGGAGAAAAAAAATGAACTGTAGATGGCAAGTCGGACGACGACAAATCCCCCCATTTGCCCGCCATTTTGTTTACCAAATAGTGATATCATTAGTTGTTTTTACTTCAAAGTGTAACACGATTTATCATTTATATTTAAAATAAACATTTATTTCACTCACCAACAAATGATAAAAAGTGACATTTTTCCCATTTTCTACGTTCACAAATTTCTCACCAGATGTCAGCTACTCTTATTTTTTTCTCCAATATGTATTTTAGGGATGGTTCAGACCTACAGGACCCCCCCCCTGTGTGCGCCCCTGAACACTGTTACTGCTTTTTCTCATAAAACTGTACAAAATGTAACTTAAACATACTAAAGAATCTCAGAGACAAGTGGATTAGTCTTCTAGGTTTGTACAAATTGCGCATGTACATTTAATATTAATATTAATATTAAAAATTAGGTTAGGTTAGAACTCATTATGTAAAAAAAGTCAATTAGGTTATTACTCAATCTGTTAAAAAAATATTACTCTAGTTTCATTAATAAATTTTATTACATTCATTATTATTAAATTCCTTATTATTTACTACCGAATTACCTACTTAACAGGTAAATTAACCGAATGTGTATGTTGCCTAGTAACGCCTATTCACTTTTCACCCACTAATGCTTGAAAAGTGACCCTTGCCTTTTTATAAAAATTATGAAAAAAGATTAATGATAGGTACTTTTAGCAATTCTTCGGAAAAACTTTTCTGGCATTGATAACAGCTTAACAAATTCTATAGGCATTCTTCGTATATTACTTTTTAAAACATTAACATCACTAGAAACTGATTTCCAAATGTTTTGCAAATTCTCACACAGATAAGTAGCAATGGTTAATCAGGTTTTGATGACTTGTCTCTTCCTTTCATCCCACAGAAGTTCGACTGGATTCAAAGGAAGCAAAAGAAAACAGTGGCAAAAATAAAGAAAATGTACAGTTTTATATATTTTGTAACTTCCATAATAGATTGAACGAGGAAAACAATTTGTGTACACTCATTTTTACAAATCAGCAGGTATAAAAATAACTATTTCAGTGGCGTCGATAGACCAATTCTGAGGGGGCTTGCGCCCTCCCTGTTTAATTTTGCGCCCCCTTTCTGTGTTTTTATTTAAATAAATTATTACAAATCAATCTGATTTTTTTACTATTTTATTATGCACTTATTTATCTGCAATAAGCAGCGAGACGATTATGTACCTACGACTTTAGCCGAAGAGGAAAGGTTACCGCTGCTCTAAAATATGAAGCGAAAATTCAAATAAATTATTCCTGTATTAGAACTATTAACGCATTAAAAAAATTCAACACACGACAAGCATTCTTCCGATACTAACCTGCATTTAAAATAAAAATTATTGAAATCTATTAATACTGGACTTTTCTCGTTTTCCCATTAAAATAAAAGTCAAATACTATAGATTTCAATAATTTTTTTTTAATTCAGTTTAATATCGGAAGTATGCGTATCGTGTGTTGAGTTTTTAAAAATGTTAATAGTTCGAAACAATTAATTGTTTTCGCTTCATATTTTAGTACAGGGGTAACCTTTCCTCTTAAGAAATGTACTATAAGAAATCAAAATGATGCATCATTCAGGCTATAAAAGAGACGAAATTATTTAAGGCTATCCCATTGCAAGGACATAATGAAACAAAAAATTCAACAAATAAGGCCAATTTTATAGACTCTAGCTATTACATAATTTGATCCTTTTCTCCAGAATTACAATGTACCTCAAAATGCACATTATTGTTCACTACGTCACAAAATCATGTTATAGAGAGTAGTGCAAAATGTATAATACGCAAAATAACTCCGGAAATTAATAATTGTGATTATTTTGCAATAATAGTAGATGATCCTCGGGACATCACTGCAGAAGAACAGATAAGTATTTGTGTTGCTTCATTAGATCTGAAAATCTTCCAAAAGAAATATTTTTATGTTTTAAACATGAAAAAATTTAAATGCAGAATCAGACTGTCAAAAATTATTTCGTTCTAAAGGTGCGCCCTGTTGCGCCCTCCCTGTTAAAAGTACCTAGTGACGCCCCTGAGCTATTTGTGTATTAATTTCGAGAGAATGCCGCGCTCCTGCGTCGCGCGTCAACAACCTCTCAATCGACAATGTTCATTTGCGCTCGAAACAAACAAAATGTTTTCTACAGTCGCCACAATGGGGTCCTCTACCATAACAAAAATTTATTTGTTACAAGTACATTAAACTATGCAGTGAAAAAGTGGATATCCATTGGAAGCGTTCACGCCAAACTGTTGCAGGTGGCAGCACAACTGTTCACACAATTTATTTTCGTTTTTTGTAAATAAATGCCCTATTTTGTTTTCACAGCAGTGCGGCATTTTGTTTGGTTATGTAATATACCGACAGAGCAGTTATATGTCACATTAACGTGTGAAGGTGGTAAATGTCTAACTACAGTGCCATTAGTTCCTGCCTAAACGTTTCCATTAAGAATGTAGACAAGTGACATTTCTCAACATTGTATAGTTAGAAGTTTGGGCAGCGAGCGTTTTTTCTACTTTGTCGCGCATGAGCGACAAAGTGACAAAAGAGAGCGCAAATGGCTACTTTGTATATAGACTGTAGAAAAATTTCGGTAATGATGATGACATATTTGTTCCGTGCGGGGGTTCACCAGACGGCACCTCACGGGCACAAATTGCTGACGTGGAGAGTCATTCACTAAAATCGAAATGTTTCATCTTGTTAAATAAGTATATAAATTTTGTTAAAATATGTTTTTTTTTAATTTTGTTTGAAATATTTGAGAAAATGAATAAATTAAGAAAACCGCAGATGCAAACAAACAGGAATTTTATTACCTCACAAAACGATTTCTTTAAAATGTAGCTTAAAAAAATGCTGGCTATAAGTGGTTTATAGGTTAGAAAGCCATAATGGAACATTTGAAAAAATCTCTGGTATAATTTGTGTTTCGAAACGTAAACAATTTAAACATAAAAATAAATGTCATTTTTAGGTTATTCACATAAAAGAATTATTTTGTAGGTACTTTTTAAAGGACACGTTGGTGTATAAAAACTTTGATATAATGACATATATGTTAAGTATGAGAATTATTTTATAAAAATTACTTTATTTGTTTTAACAAACTATAAAATATAATTCAGAAATTTTTTTAAATTATGCTATATTTGCATAAACTGTAATGTATTGTTTAATCTTTTAAACTTTTATTGCGAAATATTTTATGCTACATTTATTATGATTATATTATAACCCGTATTGTTGGATCACTGTACATAAACTAGTAGTATGAAAATACATAAATTATATTTTAATAAGTCTGAATATGTCTATATTATTAATTATACTACCAATTACACGGAATGTACGCCAATTATAATTTTACAAAAGCTTTACTTCTGCTCTACTTTATAATTGGTCTATACGAAACTTTAATTTAAAAAGTTCTTAAACGAAAATAACGAACTAATTTGACAAAACCTAAATTTCGGAAAATTGAAAAAGAAATATTTATTTTTAATCTAGTCATCACGAAATGGGAAAAATTCATAAATTGAAATTTGGTAAAAGTAAATTTAGCAGAAAAGTGTGGAAAATAAACAGGTGTAACAGATTCTAACAATAAATACAGCAACATCGACAAAAAAAGTACCTAAGAGAAAAGAAATAAAAGAAAAAATCCACCTTCTGTGCATTGTGTACACTGAAATTTAATGTAGGAAAGCAGGCAATAGCATCTGATCAAAAACATTTAGTGACCAGTCGCATTTTTAACAATACGTAGCGTGCTACACAACTAATAATTGATCTACGTAGGTGGGCCATTGTGTTCAATTTAATGGATTTTAACATGGCTTGCTCGGATATAGATTCCTTTCAGAACCGCATTGAAAAACAAAATCAAGTGTGCGATCCTGACATTGTTTGTTCTGACAGCTTAGGCGTTTTTCTATTGTTCCTCAGCCAACTATTCTCCTGAGTCCATCGTTCGCGGCTCTTTTCACATCCAATGACTAAATGGAACAAATTAGAGATGCTATTTGCAATATCGATTGAAATTTTGGATCCTGGATGATTTATTTTTGGTGAGATTGGAATTACATGCACGTTTACGTATAAACAGATGCTACTATTTTTTACACATTTTTTGGAGGCTACGTTCTCTTTTTTCTGGTTAATTTGGTATCCGAGCGAGTTAATCTACCAGCCAATTTTTTTTCCAAAATTTAACACCTTTTAAATTGATCTCGAAGTGTTTTCTTTATTTGTGTACTTACGACCGACCAAAAAATCCAGATAAATTTAAACTTGTTATACTTGTTACCAGTTTTTGAATACTCGTATTATTTCTATTTTATTCTTTTCAGTGATTGATGAATAAACGATTACTTACGAACCCGAATCGAATGATCCTATGATTTGAATTCGAATCGTGCACATTAATTTCTTATAATAATATAAATGTCATCAGGGCTTTTAACCCAATGCTGGGTGTGTCAATTTGCTTTCATTGCAAATTTTGGTAATGATAAGAGTTACTTTTTGTGCGATTCGAAAATTAAAGAACATCAATTCAAGTCCGAATGGGTGTAAAGGTTTAAAGTTGAGCCGTCAGAATTACAACTAAATAAAGAAATATATCATCACGGCATGGATATGTAATCAGTGTTGTGTAGTTTATATAAATTTTGCTGATACTGGTATATTTGCTACCGAATGTGGCGTTTACTAGCCATGTCTTCTGTAGTACTCATAGCTACCGTGGAGAGTGCTTCCCAGGGATGACTTACAAAGATGGTCTTTGTTGTTCGTTTCGCGACTCTGCGTCTACGGTTTACTGCCGTTCCCATATACTTTGTATGGACGTGGCGGTAAACCGTAGACGCAGAGTAGCGAAACAAACAGACCTAATTACAATATATAAAATAGCAATGTATAGTGCTTGTAGTCTTGAAGCAAATGCTTATTTCTGTCATTGTTTTGGCATTGACAAGTTTCATTTGGTCAAATAAATAAAGCCACTATTCAATTTTTGTTTAAGAATTGTAATAAATAATATTAAAAAAGAGCAGACATTGTAAAGAAAATAAAAATGCAATAATACACTTTTTATATTTTGCATTCATAATGAAGTCATTACGATACGCAATTGTGTATCGTAATGACCTTCATTTCGATACGCAATTTTTTGTTTTAGACGGTTGGTACTAGATGACGTTTCTATAACCCATTTTTACCTAATTTATTTTAAGTTAATTGACAATTCATTTTAATAATATAATGTCGAAATTATTATTATTTTCTTTTTATTTAGGGAAGATTATTTACATGAATATGTACAAATGGTTACAAATATAATCACAAATTGAGTAAGTAAATGTTATTGTAGAAGGCGCAAAATATAAAAAATAGTATAAAGAACTCATTTTATAAGACTTTCTTTCGCACTTGTCAATTAGAAAACTCGCTGACGCTCGTTTTCTAAATTTTGACGCGTGCGAAAAAAACATGTCTTATAAAACACGTTCTTCAATATACTATAGTAAACCTCGATTATAGAAAAAAATAGAAAAATGGGACGTGGAAAACATTGCATATTTGAAGAAAGAACGGTGATATGATTATTAAGAAAAAAAGGAAAGTCTCAACGAAAATTGCAAAAATTAGGATGTTCAATAAAAATCGTTGAGAAAGTCGTGGTAGAAAACGTAAAATATCAGCCAAAATAAATAGATTGTTCGCACTTCGACAATGAATCCTTTCAAATCTTCTAAAGATATAAAAATGTACTAAATTTGCATGGTAGAACAGTATAAATTTATTGCTAATGGTCATTTTAATTGGGATAATAACAACGGTATTAAAAAATGGAGTAATATTTTATGGACAAATAAGACAGAGATAAATTTGATAGGTTCTTAATAGTTCTGATGGAAAAAAGCTATGCTTTTGTATCGTACGTTTTTAAATGTCAGCCTTCATATTTCGTTTTAATAACATAAAACTTATCAAATAATATTTACAGTAATTTATTATATGGCTCTATTTTAATGACCACCACTGTATATCTGCAAAATAATTTGTTATTAATTCAAATCGATAAGGTTTGGATTTCGGATCCAGAACCGGATGTAAAAGTTTAATTTTTAATGCATAAGACATATTTGTGACGATATTTAAATGACAAATAAATGAACATATGTTTGTAATTATTGTTTTTTTTTTATTTTTGACATTATCACAAAATCATTGTATGATCTACTTTGTTAATATTATTGTCTAATATATGTCAAAAATGTTTATAATTAAATATATTTTTATTTAATTATAAACATTTTTGACATATATTAGACAATAATATTAACAAAGTAGATCATACAATGATTTTGTGCGCGTCCTTGATTCAGGAACGAATTATTACTAACTCTGTATCATATAACAGCAGTTGTCACATTCGTGCATCATACAGGCTGTATAATTTTTTTAAATAAGGGATTCCACCATTTTTTTTAAATAATTTCATCAGAAAGTAAAAGTAAAAATAAGACTATTGGTGAAAATCCGGTGAAAAAATTCCTATTAATAAGCGAGTTATGGTCCTCCGAAGTTTGAAACTATAGATGTGACGTTACGAATATAAGTTTTTATATAAAACTGTTTTCTTCGTGGATCTAAAATATTCTTGAAATGTATGTTATTTTGAAATTATATTTATAAAAAACAAATTAATATGGTAACACTGTACAAGTCTACATGCATGCTTTATAATTGCAAGTGTATCAAAATTATTAAGTTTAATGCAAGAAATTTGTATTCAAATAAAAACTGTTTGAGAATTGCAGTACTGGACTGGTTGCCACATGTCCGCTATTTGAATTTGTCTACTTCCATTGGTAGTAGACTCCACCCCCTAACTCGGAATTCGTTATATATTTATAGATGGTCTTTGAGTCGCCAATCAAAATAATATAAATGTATTTCATATGAATGAGGAGCTGCTGAAACAAAAACACACTTATTTCCGAAGTATTTCAATTATATCATTTTATTTCTTTTTTAATATACATTATTAAGCATCTACTTTCATTATTTTTTACTAATTTCTCTTAATTCGATTGAGCTGTAATCCCCTATTCGGAAAATCATTTCTTTATATTTTGAAGTGTACATTTTGAGTGCCACTGGTCGACACCAAATTTTAAATAAATATCATAACATAATATGAATTTGTGTTTTTTACAATGAATTAGTAAATTGAACGAATATTTTCAATCGGATTAAAAATTGCTAAATGTAACAAGTATTATGAGACAGAGTTAGTATAAATTATTGAAATGAATAAAATCTGAATAAGTACGGTAATACAATAGGCAATAATCGTTTTGTATAGATCTGTAAACTGCAGACCATATTACGGCGGCTCATAAATTAGGTATGTACATGAAATAATGTACTAATAATGTTTTAGCATTTACTCTATTGCGTAGTAGAGTTAACGCTTATAGCAACAATACTCAATATATTTGTATATTCATTACAAGTGTTGATGTATGTGCCATATTGTAAATAAACCGCCTAACAAATTATGGAAATTTCAGCTTCTGCTAATATACGACTACATAAATGCTACTAGACATGCAGTTTTAATATTTTTAATATTGAATAGAAACGTGTAAATAGATAGCATTGAATTTGATTAATTTATCTAATATGATATTTTTATACAAATACATAGATATATATTTATTGTATATTTTCAATTTAATATTTTTGTTTTGAAGTCTATATAAGTACATACCTATGTAAGTAATTACCAAATATCCCGAGATTCTTCATATTACAAAAAATCATCCAACAAACAAAAATAGTATACAATGAATACAAAACCGTGAATTTTGTAATTATGTACTAATCAGTTTTAGTGACAATATTTGGTTGATTTTTTTTTTTATTTTACGTTTGAATATTACCAACACACAATTTATTAAATTTCGCAAAAATCTAGACAACCAAAGAGAATGATTGTAATTATAATTTTATGTTTTCTACGGTTTTTTTATATCTTCATCAAATAACTTTATTATCTTTTGTGCAAAGAAAAAGGACATTTTGTTCAAGATATAATATACCCGCATACATACCTACATATATTTACAGGATATTTTCATTAAATAATTTTACTGTTTTTGCAGTAAAGTAAATTAGATAAATGTTTTTATAATTTCTATTTGACTAAATTTTAATAAATATTCGCCGATCAAAAAGCGCGACGGAAACATTATCTGATGGTAAATTCGTATACAGTAAGGTTTTTTAAATACTTTTTATTATTCTAGTAAATTTGTAATTATCATGTTTCTCAAGGACTTAGGTGATGGAATATGTGCTCTATTTTCAACAAATATTCAAATAATCGAAGTCATGTTTCATACTTTTCAGGGCCGGCTTGAGACAGGTGCGAATGGTGCAACGCAACCGCACCAGACCCCAACGTTCAAAGGAAAAGGGCCCCGCGATTTATAAACAATTCATATTTATTTACTACTAATTAGTTCAATATTTTTGTACTCTTTAAAATTTTAATCTTATAGGTCTTCAGTTTAAAAAAAATTGATTACAACAATAAAATTATTGATTACAATAATGAAAATGACTAATTACATAAATAATTATATATGTAGTACCTAACATAAAATGAAAATGACAAGAAGTATTGTGCTAGTCACAAAAAGCTGTCAATCTGATGGTGCAGGTCTTAGATGTTCGGAGAAAATACCTATACAGAATAGTTATTTATGTAACAAGTGTGTAAAGTAGTACTTTTTTGGTCGAGTGCGATGTTTTACGCATGAGGCGCAGCCGAATGCGAAAATTGTAGCACGAGACAAAAAATACTATTTACACACGTGTTGCATACAACATTTTTCCTACAACCGAAATGGTATTGATGTTTCTCATAATACTGAGTGTACAGGCATTCAGCAGCTTCAAATACTGTTAGTGCTCTTTCTCATAACACTGTACAAAATGTAACTTAAACACTTGGAAGAATCTCAGACAGACGATGATTAGTCTTTTATAATAAATTGTACATTTAATATTAATATTAAAAATTAGGTTAGGTTAGAATACATGTCAAAAAAATGTTAATGTTCTTAAAAATTAGATTAGTACTCAATCTGTTAAAAAAATTTAGATTTGTTTCATTTACAGTGTATATTCATATTTCTTAATAAATTTTATTACTTTCATTATTATTTACTACCTAATTATATACTTAACAGGTAAATTAACCGAATTTTAATGTTGCCTAGCAACGCTTATTTACTTTTCAAACACTGTAATGAGTGCGTGAAAAGTACTTTTCACGCACGGTTGTAGAAAAAATAATTTAAATATGAATTAGAAATATTTTTACTGAAGTTTTTTTTAAAAAAGAAAAGCCGGTTTATAATTGATTGACTCTCGTGTATTTCTGTTATTTTCAAGGACCTCACGGTAAAAATCTTGCACATTGCCCAGCAAAAGATCAAGTCGGCCCTGTCGGTAATTGTAACGTATCTTTAATTTTACATTTATTAAATTATTTAAAATTTTAACTCCTTTTAATTTAATCAAAAGTAAATTAAAAGCGAAAAGTGGAAACATTGAAAACGATAATATTTCACCATTTCTGTTAGTAAAATATTTATTATAAATTTTGGTTAATATTTAAAAATTAATTTTATTTCGTCCATTAAAAAAGTGCACTTTCTCACTAAAATGGGTTCATAAAGTATGTAGGTATTTTTCACCATAATAAAAGCATAAAGAAAGATACATTTTTTTAAAGCAAACGGATGAAGAAATCAAATGCTATGGCAATTTTTTATTCACGCTTATATTGTAAACGAAAAAAAAAATGTATGCAACTAGAGTAAAAACTACTTCTCGTGTGGTAAAACCTCCTATTCGTGAAATAAGAGTATATTTTTAATATTCTAAAAAGGCGGCAATTTTCTGGGTGCCTACGGGCGGCAAAATTTTTAATCAGCCCCTGTATTTGACAGTTTTGTTGTTATTTTAATCGACAATATAACACAGAGTATTCGAAAAGTTACAAGTTATTATTTTGTTTTCTGAGCACATTATATTAAATTTATTGTGGAATAAAAGAAGTGACAGTAATTGTTTACTTTACAATGTACATTAGTACTAAGTTATAATATTGTATTGATTGTATTTCTAGTTCTGTTTTAGTATTCAGGATATTTTTTTAAAATAAAAATAATCCTTGCTTGTACTTAAATCTCTACCTCAAGTATAGGGAGCCGTGATGTGAAAACAGATTTAGTACGCGATTATTTCAAACCAAAAATAATATCGAAAAATATTTTATAAGTAAAATTTAACAATTATCGCGATGCGCATTTTTTTAAAATAAATCATACGAGATCATCTTTTGGCATGTCCTTAAATTTAGGGAGTAAATTAGGGGAAGTATAAAAACAGCTATTTTTTAATGGGTTCGTCTCAAAAGAAAAATTGATTTTTTCATTGTCTCATTATGCACATCTTTATAAAAATATATACATATATTAAAATTTTCATTCATTCAAGGTCAGAACTGCACTGTTATTCTAACATAACCTACAATTTTGAATGTGACGCTAACCTTAAAACCGATGATTTATTTATTTAAAAACTATGTACAAATAATGAAATATTCTAAATTAATGAAGAGAGGAGAAACAAAACTTGCTGCTGTCAAAATAATATACAAACGTCAACTGTAGTTCTAATTTTATCGATAGGGAGAGGCAATGTCATAAAACTATGACGTGTTTAAAAAATTGGAAATTTTGTATAAATGGTTGAGTAAACATTAACTTATGTCACATTAGACATTTTTTAAATATGTAGTTTTAATTAGTTAAGTACATTTTAAGAAAAAAGATTATTTGAAAAATGTGGGATGATCCCATTGTTTGAACGTTTGTAGGTAAGGAAAGTTAAAGGTTCTATTGTTAATATTTTTCGAGGAAAAAAATCCCCAAACACAAATACAATAATTTTAAAGGTGCACATACTCATACAATATTTAATTTAAGAGTACCGAAAATAAATTTAACAAGAGAAAATTGTCGGAAGGATTTATTGTTAAGTTAAAGGAGTAAACTCAAAAAAAATTGTAACAAAAATTTCATAATTTTATTATTTATATAAATATATCAAGTGGGTAACGTCTAGTGGCAGATTTGTGAACTAGAGGAATAAGGAAACGTTGATAGCATACATTTAAACATATGTAATTTTAAACAGGTTTAATTTATATTTGTTGTAAAAGAAAGTGACATATATAGTGTCTATTACATTTTCAGGTTTAAATACTGATCAGTAAATGCCATAGATACTGCTCAGTGCCACAATGCAGTAATTGCAAGTCAAAAAGTGTAAGTTTACACTATATCCCAAATGACAAAATATGATCTTGAAATTTTCTTCCCATATAGCTTTGACATCTCTAGTCGGTTCAATTTTTTCTTTTTTAAAACAGGATGGCTAAATTCTTCTAATTTTATAGCCAAACTATACTGTTTATCATCCTTTTTAACAAGTTTTCTCCTTACTTATTCCAAATCGGTACAATTTAATTTTTCTATTTCTTCTGCTCTGTAATATACAAACCCATAAACAATAAATTAAAAACAATAAATATAGTTCTGATTTTTACTAACCTGTTTATATGCAACATAACTGTAACAATATGTTTACATTTGCCTCCCAATCCTGCTCTACAACTAAATTTTGCTGTCCAGTAATTTATATTCTCATTTAATAAAATTTCAATCGTATGAGGATCTCCACTCAAATGACTGGTTTTTAAACAAGAACCCAGTAGTGTACCTGATCCATCATCTTTTCTTCCACAAAGCAATACATGTCCTACCTTAAAAACTGCTTCGCCTTCCATTATAGGACGTGCAGAAGCAATGTGTTCAAAAATATCACCTAACTTTATGTTATTTTTCTCCATATTAGATACTTTGCACTTTGAAATGCATATTGCCAGCAATAAGAAATGAGAGAACTCTCCTTATTCCTCCGCCATCTTGCTACCGTCCGGCCTGCCTATAGTTCAGTTTTTTCGCCAATTACCCATTGCTGGGTGTGCCCATCTGCTTTGTACACAGATTTCGGTAATGATGACATATTTGTACCGGGTGGGCGTTTACCAGGCGTCATCTCACGGGCACTCATTGCTGGCGTGGAGAGTGTACCACAGGGGTCAATTTTGTGCCATTTAAAATTCGAAATATTTGGCGTCGGTCGGGATCGAACCCGGTTCCCCAGATTCGCGACCAGATACTCAGGCGGCCACGAGGCCCCATTATTATTATTTTATTATTTTATTATTTGAAATTGAGAAAAAAATGTTTTCTGTTAAAAGGCTACCTATGACGATTCTGGTATTCACCTTGTATGCATTTGTGTTTCGTTTATTAAAGAGAGCGGTGAACAGTAGCAAAAATGAGTGTATGGGTATAATTTACGGTATCGGAATGCGATTGTCATCGACATTTAGGGGTATAATGAGTAGCTACGAGGAGTACATTGAGTAGCCGTTAGTAAAAACCCGTTGTTAGGCAGACAGATGCGTTCAACCATACAGAAATAATTAAATTTATTAAATGCGATTTAATTGGTGCGCATAATGACTTAGCGTACGATTATATAGCACGAAGTACCTGTTTATGTAAATCCAAATATTACATGTGTATCGTGAATGAATGATGTTCTTTCTACTAATTAAAATACGTTTAACATACGAAAAGATCTTTCGCTTAATAGAACGCTATTGTTCCTTTTAATTACGAAGCTTCCGAGACCGTAGAGTAGAGACGATACGGGCGTTAACATTAACACGCGTTTCTATACTATATATGTACCTCTGCTTATACATGCTTATGCTTACGAGTATATCTATTATTCTTGCTAATATACTAAAAATTCTATAATCATCACTTATATTATATACTCGTATAATATTCTTTTTCAAAGCAATTAATATCTCATCTTCTATACTTAATAATTTACAACTCAATTGCTATTTTAAATATTTAAATATACTTTTTATTTATATTTCTTGTATATTTTAAACTTCTTAATTAAATCTGTGTTTAGTTTAATATTAATTTTTGCATATAAATTGGGAAGTTTAATTATTTTACTTTTAGTAATATGGTATACCGGTTGTAAACACAAAAAGCAGGCCATAGGCGTTTAACATGGGAAAACAGTTTTTCCTTTCGAAAAAGTGGCCTATTAATTTTAGATGCTTCAAATAACTAATTAAATAAATTCCTTAGTCTTAATATTTTTATATTTACGCCATAGTAGGTATATAATGACATATTTATAACGAAATTTTAAAAAAATGTTTCAATGCTATCTACTCGTATGTTAAATTATTAAAGAAAATGGAGAATATTAACTTAAAATTAAACAAATGATACTACTTGACTGATTATTTCATTTGTTTCATTGCAAAAACCATTATTATTAACCTATATTTAATAATCGTTGCATTTTTGCAGTTGGAAAGTTAAAAAATAATCTTTTTAATGCTGTAACTTTCCAATATGGTGTCCGTATAAAAATTAAAATTTGACATCATAACTAGAAAATCAACAGTGATAGTTTTTTTTAGAGAAGAACATATAAAAGTGCTTTAAAGATGTGCAAATTAAAATCCAATATTATTTCATACTAGAATCATATTTGCAAAAATTAAAAAAACTGATAAATTTATTTTTTCGCCTATATCTAGCGACCTATTCATTTTTTTTTTTAAATAGCGAAAGACAATTAAAATGGTCTTTTAGTGGGTCAACTTTTGTCTTATTTAACCGACTTCGTATGTCTTATAGTTCATAGTTCTCGAGACCCCTACGTTGGACAAGTTATCATGGACAGCCTGTATAAAAAATACAGTGTTATTTTTTTTGTAGTTATTACCTACCTATTAATTTTAGAGTGTACATATAAACACACAACATGTTCAGAATTAAAAACTACATACCTAACAAGAGACTAAAATCAAGCGCAGTTTTATTTTACAAAAAATACGCTAAATAAAATTTGTAATTTACTGCATATTTCAGAGTGCCATGGAACCATTCATTCTTATGTTCTGTTTGTTTGACAGATCTCATAACCGACATCACATCACATGTTCCATGGCGCTATGAAACGTATGTAAATTGTAAATTTTATTTAGCTTTTTTTGAAACTAAATATAAATTGATATTTCATATAGTTTAGTTTTTAATTCTGAACAAGTTTTGTATTTACAACTTTCTTCTAAAATGAATAGGTAAGTAACTACAGCAAAATAAAAAATTAACATTGTTTTCCTAATAAATATAAACAGATTTCAAGTAGACATCCGGTAATCTCGGTATATAAAATCACATATTAGAACACATTTGGGTAATAAGACAGATTTAATAACAGAATTAGTGATATTTGAAATATATATATATATATATATATATATATATATATATATATATATATATATATATATATATATATATATATTTTTTTGCTACAGAAAAAATACTGCTATATATACAGGCATTAAATTTAACCAGTAATGTAACTCGACGAGAGCAACAATATTTCTTAATAATTTTTTTAAAGTCTTTTAGATTTTGAGTTAAAATTATTTAACGATTTGCTGCATATTTCGTTACCCGCCCATGGAGAACAAATGACTGCTGCCGTATTCAAGTGGGATACAAACAGCTCAAAAATTGTCGGTTATCGGTTACACTTGTAGTCACAGTAATTAATAAACGAATCAACGGAAATAACATTTATTATTAATTAATTCGTAATAGCACAATTTCAAAATAAAGAAATTTAAATTTTGGATAACAAAATTATAAAGTTGTGTATTATCGAGGAAGAGCAAAAGCATAGTTATTAGGTTATAAGATGATTATTTATCTTCGACAAATCATAATAGTTTAAATACGTTATTCAAAAAATGTAAGTACAAACTTTTGTCTATTTAAACGAGGTACATGAGTACCAATAATTAGTCGTCCATTTATTGTTCCCGCTCAAACATTTTTTAATGAAAATTTTTACAGCATTTTCGTCTGTTGAAATGTGTATTGTGCATAATAAATACACCTTCCCAAGTAAATTCAGTCTCATTAATGAACATTATGAGCCATTCCCAAAATCGAAGTCTGCTGAAAACATTGATCTTTTTGCACATGATATGGATATAACTGTTGCTTTATTTAAAATTGTCATATGTGACACTTCGTATTGTGATAAAGATGTACAAGATTAACAAATGTGCGAATATTAGGAACAGTATGATTTGGAAACGCTCCGTCTAAATGCGTTGGCAACTCTATAACATTGTCTTTATATCAACCACAAATTAACATGTAGTAAAGATACGAATAAATAAATAAACCATATGTAAGTAATTACAATGTCTGTGTACTCGCTATTTGTAAACGTAACAACTGACAGGACTGTCAATTGCTAAAACAAAATTTTTCATAGCTATTGCTACTGCATTCAATTATTAGAAAAATACGTGGAACGACTCGTCAATTTACGGGGTTGTAAAAATGCTAAAAAAAATATGCGATTTCGAGAAAAAGTTATTAAGAAATATTGTTGCTCTCGTCGAGTTACATTATTGGTTAAATTTAATGCACTTATTTCATTTACAGCCTGTATATATATATATATATATATATATATATATATATATATATATATATATATATATATATATATATATATATATATTTCGTATCAAGAGAATATTGTTAAATAATAATATTATATAAAAATATATTTACAAAAAATAATAATTTGGTAGTATGTGGCATCCTTCGCACAAAGCTTCGAGCATTCTAACTTGAATCATCTCTCGCATGCTCCTGTGGTGGAAAGTGGAAAGATTAGACGGTACCTGTACAGGAACCGTTGCCCAGGGGACGCCCGAATGCAGTACGCACTCTCCGTGGAGGCTCTTTCCTTGTCCCAAATTCTAGCGACTTCTACTCCATTGACACTGACACAAAAGTCACATTTTTTCAATTTCATTTCCATATGATGATTCCATTACCAAAATTTATATTGTGGCTACATATCTATATTATACAATTTTACTGTGAAACGAAGAACAGGTTTACGTTAATATTTCTAAAAATTTGTAAGGGCAAAATTTGTAAAAAAATTCCCCGAATAAAACATATGACTAATAACTAAAATGCAGTGCCGACTTAAGACATTTTTCCGCCCTAGGCTAACTTTAAAAACCGCCATTTTCGACAAAGAAAAAATCTTTTTTCCAACATAAAATTGTTTAAATTATAAATGGTATATAAAGTCAAAGAAGCAAAAAATTGAATCAAAAACCATATATTTTTAATAAAATTTTATTAAAATCAAAACGTGAATTACGAGAATAGAGCAATGCAACTGAATAGAAAAAGACAGAAGAGAAAGGGTATCAGTCTCGTACTCTCGCAACTTAGCAGCGTACCGTAGTAGTGTCCATTTTAAAAACAAGGAAATAATACTAAATTCAATTATTTTTTGACGTATTTCTATTGTATCATAATCAGTTTATAATTGAAGAGCCAGGGGAGAAAAGATTAATGTTTTTTTTTCAGTACGCGAATTCTAAAGTTTGAAACTTCATGAAATATTTTTGGAATGTTAGTTTATTGAACCTTATTTAGAAACTTAGATCGGTCATTTCTTAAGATTATTATACCCACAGATGGGTCTAGTTTCAACTTATGTAGGACCTAATATAATATTATCTGCATGGCTGACTACCACGAACACCCATATTTTTGAAATTAAATGTTATACTAGTTTTAGAAAAAACAATTTAGCTACAATAACTTACTTTTTTCAAATTAAAAAAAAAGAGTGATTATTTTTAAAAAATAGATATGGATGCAAGGTAAGCTTGAGCATCTTTATCGCCGAGTTTTGAAAGTTTTGGAATTCGCTTATAAGTTATTTTCGAATTGGTTCTGAAACGTTGGCTGATAGAACATTTCAAATATTCACAGGAACAATCTTCACCGGTTGCATGACTGCAGTCTGAGCTTTTTCTTTACATCTTTCACTCGTCCAAACTTTTTGCGTCGTTTGGTGGTTTTATTAATGCTACCCATATTTAAGTAGATATTCGGACCTATTCTGTAATTCAGTGGTTAATTTTTAGCAACTTTAACCAGTTGCTACAAATTAACCGCTAAGTTACAGAATAGGCCCAATTTTCATCTCATCAGATACCCACTTTTAACTTAACAAATCTCGTACTGAAAAGAAGTCAGCTGATCAAGCTAGTTTGCGCATAGCTGTTGAATGGACATTCATCTTTTTATACCCTGACGCTTGGACCGTCATCCTTTTTAGCTCTTGTATTACAATTTGTGAGGCCTGTATCTTACGATTGTTACCATTTTTGCCTCCTTTAAATATACCATTTGAAAGCTCCACCTTCAATCTATAAGTAGAACCAATCATCTCATTTTGCTAGAAAATCGACATTAATCCTTTTTCCCCTGACTCTTCAATTTGTCCTAATTCAAATTTTTATTGCAAATATATTTAAGAACGGAATACCGCCCTTTACGTATCTACCGCCGGGGACTATAGACCCCAAAAGCCCCCCCCCCCTCGTTAAGCCGGCACTACTAAAATGTCAAATTTCAAAGAGAGGGACTCTCGCTGAAAGTTATTATTATTGTTGATTAATCATTCCCAAAATTTTGAAATGTTAACATTGGTTGTTGTTGCATTATGCCAGAAATATATAAGATAACTTAACCAACATAGCATGAAAATTTCGTATTGCTAACAATATGAATTTTACTGAGAACATTAAAACCACAAGCTGTCAGTTATCAACCATTATCCCGTCTCAAAAATAATATTTAGACAGTAGTAATTAGTAAATGCACCATCCAATGAAAACAAAAGTATCCTATTGTATTCCACCCTAAATTTATAAATTTACCTGCCCTAAAATACTGCTGTCAAAGTCGCTCCTCCCACTACGAATAGTTCGCTAGCGATATTTTATTCGTTATTATAATTTACATGATAATAGGCCTTTCATGTTTACACAATTATACAAGTACATGCATCAACTATATACCTAATAATTATATTTTACTTTTACGATCGCGTAAGTTGTAGCTACGGCTACGATCGCCATCTACAACTTTCTTGCACACAATTCTTACGTATTTGTTTTCTTTCTGTAGATTTAACAACCTTTTTGTATGTGCAAAATAATATAGCGTTCACAAAATTACACAGAAACAAAGTTTTGACGGGTGGATGATTAAGATCACGACACAACGAAATACAGAATAAATTATTTTACATTTTTGTTTATCACAATTTCAAGCATTTAACTTGAAATTGATTCAATTACCAAATATTTTTTTAGATAAAAACATTTTACCTAACTATAAAAATGACATACAGCTTAATAAAATGAGGTGCGGAGAGTGGAGGGTTGTGTTGTTTATATAATTAGAATATTTATTTTAAATCTGTTTTTAGCGAAGACGATAAATGAGTGATAATAAAACTAAAAATTATCCCTAATCTTAAAATTATGTGAAAATAAAAACTACGTACAGATGGGGTCTCGTGGCCGCGTGCCTAAGCGTCAGGTCGCGAATCTGGGGAACCGGGTTCGATCCCGACCGACGCCAAATATTTCGAATTTTAAATGGCACAAAATTGACCCCTGTGGTGCACTCTCCACGCCAGCAATGAGTGCCCGTGAGGTGACGCCTGCTAAGCGCCCGCACGGTGCAAATATTTCATCATTACCGATATCTGTGTCCAAAGCAGACTGGCACACCCAGCAATGGATAATTAACCGTGATGATATATTTATTTATTTATTTATTTTACGTACGGAGAACATGTTCTCATCTTCAGTAGCAAATTTTATGCGAAACCGACCTCAGAGAGTGATTAAAATTATTCAACAAGTAAACCATGCCAGAGGTATTAACAAAAGATAAATCATATATCTAAATATGAGTATGGCTAACAAATTTATGATGGTATTAGTACATTATTTATATTGAATAAATATTGTCAATATTTGGACATTTTTTAGATGTAGCAAACCTAATCTAATGCATAAACTCAGACTATTATGTATACTTGTTTTTTAAGTAGGTAAGTGAAAAAAAAGTGTTGTTTATAATATTGTATTGTATGCTATTTCAGGATTTCTACTTCTATGGATTATATCCGTAGGATGGCTTACACACACAACATCTATTAATTTTTATTTTTACTTTTTGCCACGACGTACGTTACTTAGATGTCATGTGTGTTGCCCGCCCGATATAAGTCCTTGTTACAACCACAAGCCAGTGCCAGATATCTTTGTGGTTGCCAAGTAAATTATATCCCAACTTGGAAAGGTAACGGGAGTAGATACCGATGAAGACCATTCGAGAAAAATTCGATCTGGCCCAGATTCGAACCCTTAATCTCTGAGTCCAGAGGCTAGCACTCTACCACTGTGCTTTCCCTCCGTTGATTGTTTATATTATTGATAATTTGAAACACATTTTGTTAAATATATACGTATTTATTAAAATAATATTTATATTAAATTTAAGAGAGTAGAAATGAGCCAGTTGAGATGGTTTGGTCATGTGGAGAGAATGAAGAGTGAACGGCTTGTAAAGCGTATATATCTTGGTGAAATTGAAGGTGTTCGATTGCGTGGCCGTCCAGTGTGTAAGTGGATGGATGTGATTAATAAGGTGTTAAAAGAGAGAAAGTTTCCGAGTGGGAAGAGAAGAAGAGCGTGCATGAATGCGATTATGAATGTGGCCGAGGCGAAAGAAGTGTGCTTAGACAGGAATGTGTGCCGAAGGATGATTGTTTCGTAACTATTATTGTGATCCGGTTGCGGTATTTCGCTACCGAAAATCGGTCATTTTAATATGTTAAAAATGAGGAATATTTGTTGTATGATGTCAGGTTAGGAAGAATGCTGTTGAAAGAGAGAGTGATTATTTTTGTGGTTGATGTTATTATTATTGTTTCGGGTTTGTGCTAACCCACTAAGTGGGAAATGCGTGATTTTATGTATGTATGTATTAAATTTGATAATTCTTAAATTAAATTTACTAATACATGAATGAAATATTTATTAATTAAAAAAGAAATTCTTCATTGTGGTTATTTAATAAGCTACAATATATACTTTACGGGATATGAAATTTATATGAACCCAATATATTTTTGGAATCTACTTTTCGCAATGCGTTAATCGGTACCACTTTTATGGCAAGGAAACAAAAAGAACTTGTTCCATCCAACATTTTATTCAATAATAAAGGTTTGTTTCTACACCACTATGCGCATTCATTAACCCTTTAGTGCGCATGTTTTGTTTATATACTCATTCAGACATATGTAAGAAACTTTGTATGGTTGGAACGGACTTGTCATATCATCATAATTAAATACTGTCTTCGCTGGAGAAAAATATCAGTCAATAAATTATCTAAAAACAACTAATAATTATTTATCATATTACATCCCCAAATTTTATTCGAGGTTGGTCAAATATCATATATAATATAATATAACAATGATTCCCTTATGAAAACAGATAAACAATCAGAGGTTATTTTCCTCGCAACGCGCGAAAATGGTGGTGCGCATGTACTGACAAATGGTATACGAACCCAAAGTCATATTCTTTCGGCTACTTTAAATATAGACATAAAACTTTTAAAAAACTGAGAGCCAAATGACTGGTGATAATAGTTCAACCGGTATTTTAAGGGTCATTTTATAGTCCAGATTTAACTTACACCGAGACCCTTTACTTCTGGCACAATGAAAAGCAACTTCGTAAAAATTCATTGCGTACAGTAAAATCTTCCTTGCAAGACATATGGGACAATAGTCACAGGAAAATGTGCAGGACTTAGGGATCCAATGCCTAATAGAATTAAAGCTGATATTACTAATAAAGGCGATGTAATTCAATATTAAATGGCGAATACTTGAATAATAAATTTAGTTTTTGTAAGTTTAAAATCTATATTTTGTATGGTATGACTAACGAATGAAAATTGACGTTTAAATTATTTTATAGATGTGGTTTCTTTTGAAACCCTAGAGAAGAATTGTACAAAATATTCAGGTATGAAATTTTTGCATGAACCCATTTAAATACTGGACTAGGAAAGCACAGAAATACATTACCTACTATATCTGGCTGAAAATAGATGGCCGACTAGGGAAACTGAATATCAAAAATCAAAACGTGCATTTAAAATATTTTAAATATTTTTCGTTTATGTTGCTTATAACAAAATATTTTGATCGTCAAACTATTTAGTTTGGCGATTCTATGAAATAGGATTATTTTTAAGTTCCTCTAACAGTAATTCCGACGCAAGGGTTGCTTACACCTGAGACGAACGAACTAGAATTGGCGATATTAATTTTTTTAAATACATTCCTAAATCTTGTAGCTAAGGTCATTTTAAATGCCTCCTGGTATTGAGTACAATTCTAATCTTCTGTAACGGAATACACAAGGGTCAGTGGCCTTTCAAATCAAATATAGGGAAATGTTTTAAAAAGAAACCACATCTATTAAATAATCTAAACGTCAACTTCTATTCGCTAGTGACAGTATACCGGTCGAAAGATATTTGTAGGAATGTCTCACCATTTGCGTAGGTTTTATAATTTGTTTGTTCAAATTAGGTTTGTTCCTACACGACTTTTTGAATGCGTTCATGTACGCATTCATGAACCCTTTTGTGCGCATGTCTTGTTCATGTACTCATTCAGGCATGTGTAAGAAACTTCGTATAGTTGGAACGGACAACGGACTTGTCATCATCATAATTAATTACAGTTTCCTCTACAGAAAAAATATCGGTCAATAAATTATCGAGAAACAAATATTAATTATTTATCATATTATATACCTAAATAATTACTGTTTTTTTTTTATTCGAGGTTGTCCAAATATCAAATCCATTTCTGAATCAGATAACAATGATTCTGGATCAGATTAAAATTCCAAATCATTCATTTTGTTCACTTATAAAAGCAGATAAACAATCATAGGTTAAGCTTCGATATTTTCCTCGCTGCGCGCACGTGCTGACAAATAGTACGTAGCACAGACCAGTGGATGGATCTGACAGTCCACGGATGCGTTTATGTATGCGTCCGAAGTCTGTAGGAACAAACATATCAACAGTCCGATGGATTGTACAACAGTTGGTTGGAATGATATTTTTAAAATGCGCATGCACCTGACATACATATGACAGTCCGGGCTGGCTGTAGGAACAAACCTAATGTTAACCGGCCGAACTAATATGAGTTTGGGCTTGTACAGACCAGTGGACGGATCTGACAGTCTGCGGATGCGTTCATATATGTGTCCGAAGTCTGTAGGAACAAACATATGTATCAACAGTCCGATGGACTGTACAACAGTTGGTTGGAATGATATCTTTGAAATGCGCTTGCATCTGACGTACCATATAACAGTCCGGACTAGCTGTAGGAATAAACTTTAAATTTAAGTCCCTCTTTCATCCCAGTTAGAAGTTAGAAGTACAATTATTAATAGAGTTTTTGCCACCTCTGAAAAGTTAGTAATGTTATATTTTATTTAGTGTTGATGGGAGCCCACACAGAGCGAAGCAGAGTGATTGGATTTCGGCGGGTCCTCGGTGTTGTGGTTAGTATATAAAATTATTGTTTTTAGGGTAGGTTTCTGTACCAAAAGTCATATTTAGACGTTTCACAAAAAAATTAAATTTTAGACATATTTTTTTTGTTTCTCTGTCATAAAATTGGTATCGATCAACTCAATTCGATAAGTAGAGTCCAAACATATATTGGGTTCATATATTTTTCACAGTAAGTAAACATTTACTATCTTGGCCCCTAAAAGTCAAAGGCTCAGGAGGAAGCAAATTAGTTGTAACTTAAATCGGCTGATGGATCAGTTGGGATGGATATATATATATATATATATATACGGGTTGCCCATTTTAAAAGTTCCCGCCTGAGAATTTATGAATAGGCAATCCATGATACATTTCATAAGTGACTTGGTTTTTAAAATTTTGTTTTGCTCTTATACATACTGTGATTATTCGATTTATAGTACTAATATTTACCAAGTGGCTTATGAAATGTATTCTGTTTTGCCTATTCTTAAAATTTCAGGCGGAAACATATAAAATGGGCACCCTGTATAAGGTACATATTAGAAGGGCATATAGTTCTTAATGTCCTGATTACGGAACAAAAAGAATTTTTTCAAAATTCAAAAATTAGTTTTTGAGGTTTTTGAAGGAAACAGTTTTGGGACACTGGTTGAATAGGTTGTGTGTTTTTTTCATTACATACACATCTCCCAAACTTAATTGATGTGACAAAGCTTTACGTAATTGCATAAATTAATTTCATTGTTAAATTATTTTATGTAATAGTTATAACTAATTTCACTATTCCAAATATTATAGTATCCAGGGGTACAAAAATGTTCTTCTTAAGTGACCTACCCTTAATTATAGGAATTTTGAAAAAATTCTTTTTGTTCCGTAATCAGGACATTAAGAACTATATGCCCTTCTAATATGTACCTGAAGTTATGGGACACCTGTATAAAGCAATATTATATTATATATCTCTAAAATATTCAACAAAGATGAAAGGAGATTATTTTGAAATAACATCTTGTATTGGTTGAAAAACTCGACATCCGACTTAGCAATATTATTGCTAAATGCATAAATGTGTCAAATTTCAATATTAATTAAATATCTGTACGTTATAAATTAAATATTTGATTAACTATAATTATAAATTATTGCTATACTGGTACTAGCTATCAATAACTGTTAAAAATGATGTAATATCATGTATCATGAATAATTTTGACATATTTAATCAAGCTAAGTTATTGCAATATTTTTAAGACACATTAAAACGGTAAAAGTTTAGTTTAGAATTGTAATTTCCATATTAAATTATTAATAAAAAGGCGAAAATTATTACAAATGATTTCGACATTATATCTTAGACAGTCATAACTTTAATTTTAGTAAAAAGTCTGTAGTTAGGTCAATATATTAACCAAATATTATACAGTAGTTAGGTCAATATTTTAACTAAATATTATACAATGGGGATAGGTATACAGGGTGTAAATTTTAAAACGGGTCATAGAGCTATAACGTAGAACAACAGATTTTAGCTGTCAAAAATTTCTATATTAATTTATAGTAAAAAGAATTGGTGCATATTATACAGAAACACGTTACATTTCTGTTTCATATAAAACCACATAAAGAATTTATTAATTTGCGAAATTAAGAAAATATCTCATTAGCCATGAAACTGACTGTAACAAAATATTGTCATATTTTTCAATTCTGATTAAGTAATATCCAATCAAGTTGTAAAATTTGGGTTTGGAAATTTTCAAGTGTTCAAAACTAGTTCTGAGCCAATTTTTCGGATAATATCTGAATTCGGGTATAGAGTACAGAGCATATTAGCATATTAACTTTTATTATTATTATTGTTATTATTATTATTGTTATTGCTATTGTTATTATTATTATTATTATTGTTTTTATTATTAGTGTTATTATTATTGTTATTGTTATTAATATTATTATTGTTATTATTATCATTATTATTATTATTATTATTATTATTATTATTATTATTATTATTATTATTATTATTATTATTATTATTATTATTATTATTATTATTATTATTATTATTATTATTATTATTCGCGCATATGTAGGGTGACCAGACGTCCAAGTTTTGCGGGATTCGTCCCTGGTTTGAATTGTATGTCTCGGTGTCCTGATGAACATCGGGACACGTAATTGTCCCGGTTTTCATACCTGTCTCCAATTTTATTACTTATATCACCTATCGACGTTTGTAATATTTACTTTATTACTAATTTTTTAATTGATTTATATATTCTAATTTTATTCCATTTTAAAGTAAGTGCGCTTCTGCGCATATCGTAAATTAAGGTAGTGTGTAATGAGCGCGTTTATGAAACGTATGGGTTTTGGGGTGTTTTTACTTTAAAGAATATAATTATTAAATTATATGTATAAGTATTATTTTTATTCAAGTCAACAATCCGTTAAATATATTCTCTTTTCTAATACGTTCTGTGATCTGGCAATTTATTTTTGTATATGAAAGGTGAAAAACATGCAGCTTTACATCCCCTGAAAAAATGTAATTTTCAATTAAAATGCATTTGACCTTGAATGGCGCTTTTTACCTCCCGCTACCCTTGGTAAGGGAGGTATAGAGATCGTGCTAAAAATCGCATATCGAGATTTTGGTAAATGACCACTGGTTTAAAAAAAAATGTTTCACTCAATTTAATAGTCTTACGATATAGACATTGTTTGCTAATTTAACCGACCTTGTAGCTCTTATAGTTCTCGAGATAGCAATAGTGGACAAAATAAAATAAATATCCTATATATATATATATATATATATATATATATATATATATATATATATATATATATATATATCTTGATCATTTTTGGTATAAAACATTTTTCTCTAAAATTCTTAGTTCGCCCAAAAAAAGCGCTGGTTGGTTTAAAGGAAACATCCTCTATATATATATATATATATATATATATATATATATATATATATATATATATATATATATATATATATATATATATATATATACATATATATATAACCAACCAGCGCTTTTTTGGGCGTACTAAGAACTTTAGAGAAAAATGTTTTATACCAAAAATGATCAAGAATAAGAGGATAATGTATCAATAGTAACAAATCGAATATTTAACCAGAGGTTCTCAAACGGTAGAACAAAATTATATTTTTTTAAAAGGCACCCTGTATCATTTTTAGCCCTTTAAATAGAATATTATTTTCAGATTTCAACGATATAAATATATCATAGGATTGTAGAACAATTATTTCGAGAAAAATGGTATTAAAAACTAGAAATAATGTAATAAAAATGGGTTTTTCTCGAAATAATTGTTATACAACCCTATACCATATTTATATCAGAAATCTCTATCTAATGGGCTAAAAAATTATATAGGATACCATTTAAAAAAATATAATTTTGTTCTGTTTGAGAACTACTGGTCGAATTTTCGGTTTTTCATTATTAATAAATTAGCCTCTTATTCTTGATCATTTCTTGTATATAACATTTTTTTCTAGAGTCTAAAGTCATTGGTTCGCCCAAAAAAGCGCAGGTTTTTTTTTAAAAGAAACACCCTATATATATATATATATATATATATATATATATATATATATATATATATATATATATATATATATATATATATAAGATCGATACCAGCTTTAACTCTATTAGGCATTGAGTCCCTAAGTCCTGCACATTTTCCTGTAAGTATTATCCCATATGTCTTGCAAGGTAGATTTTTTAGAATTTTTACGAAGTTGCTTTTCATTGTGCCAAAAGTAAAGTGTCTCGGTCGGTGGAAGCAAAATCTAGACTAGAAGATGACCCTTAATACCGGTCAAACTACTAACACCAGTCATTGGGCCCACAGTTTTTTTAAAGTTTTGTTTTAAGCCTATATTTAAAGCAGCCGAAAGAATTTTGTAGAATTTTATAAGTATTCGTGTAGATTTTATAATTTGTTGAAAATGTAAACCGGCCCATCTAATATGAGTTTGGGTTCGTATTTACTTTATTTAATTACTAATAAATTTAAGCGAGCCAACAAAATTTCCGTTATTGTGTATAGTATTAATAATCATATTTAATAATGTTACTATTCTAAAATATGCTAGAATACGTCCATTAAATCAGCGGCCCCGAATACGAAACGAATGAGGAAAGGGTCGAACAACTACAATAGGAATAGCCAGAATAATGAAGAAGATTCCAAAATTTGGCGGCCAGTAAGTAAAACAAACATACCAGAATAGTATTCCGTTGGGGTTGGTGATGATTTGTTATTATTGTTGTGTTTATTGTTATAAATTGTATTTGTTAAGTTTTTTAATACTAGTGTATCCAAATAAATTAAGTGAATAAGCACTTAGGTTAATTTCTAAACCTATATTAAATAAATAAAAACGTTAGATTAATATGTTAAAGAAATTATTTGTAAAGTGTTAAATAGATGAACAAGAAATGATGAAGAACATACTCGTATGTACATAGCTTTGCTAACAACCATATTATTTGATATAGTATTTCCTATTATTATAAATCTAATAACTGTCAATTTATATACTGAATATGTAGTTCATAATTTTATTTTATAAAAACAATATTAAATCTAGAGATATTTTTAATATATGTATTCAAATTAAGTGTAATTAGTTTCTTAAAAGCAGAAGGGACTATCTGAAAGCGTCAATCGATTTTTGATTAAATTTTTATTTATGTATTGGTCGTTTAACATATTTCAGCAAGTGTCTTCTGTTATTATGCAAATTTTGATTCACATTGTAGTTGTAATAGGCCGCTTTAGCAAGTATCTAGATTGAGATAAAAATCTTTCGTCTTATAGATAGGGAATATAGATCCGATCATAGGTCACACAAGTCCAGATGGACTATATTTAGATACAGGTATCAAAATTAATATCTTAATTATGGATCAGCACCGTTTTTAATAAAACATTGCAAAATATGAACGCCTTACACACCTTTATTTAGCAATTAAAATTTTGGTGTTCATAAATATTTGTTTCATATTTAAACTTATTTAAAAATATAATTTTAATAATAGCTTATATTAAAAACACTTGTCGATTGCATTCACTAATATGCAAATGCTTTAAAATACTTGTTTTACCGTAACCATTAATTAATTTTCTTATTTAATTAACTATACATACCCTGTTCATAAGTGAATTATTTGAGATTTAAAAATTTACCACTCCCGTGGTTTATTTCACACTCACATTAAAAACGTGATCTTTTAATATCTTTTGGTGTTGGCAGTCGGGATTTATCAATATACCTAAAAGTTCCGGCAGCCGACGAACAGCTTACTTAGTTTGTACATTTCTCCAAAAACAACAACAATAATCTAACTTTTAGATGTATTGATAAATCCCGACATTCCTATGAACTAACTTTCTTATTCTTTTGAAAAGTGTTTAAAACTCTTCCTATAAGTCATAATTCAATTAAAAATTAGTTTCGAAAGTGGGTATTGAAAAATTGTTCTTCCTTTATATTTAATGGGTGATTATGTGCTTCGTTTATATGCTCTTGATTTGCAAATATTTCCCGTCATCAGTCAGGCTGCTGGGACTTTTAGGTGTATTGATAATTCCCGGGTGCCGGGACTAGATCCACTGCCATATAAATAATAAATAAATATTTCATATTTCATCACGACTTATTTCTTCCCATTCCTGGGTGTGCTAATTTATTTCTACCATAGTCAGACCCCGGGCTATATATGGACAGACTGGGGCATTTGCCCAGGGCGCCAAATTTTACGGAACGCCGAAATGTAGGGGACGCTTAAGGCAGGAAAAAGAATTACCCATTGTTAAAAATAAGTTTGACACGAAAATGTTTAAAAATGTAGGATAAAATAAGTATAATTTATATGAAATATAAATAAAAGTAATATTAAATCACATATACATTCATAGTATTTAGGTTTAATCATGATTATATTATAATACAGTACAGTATTATATATAATCAGTATTGAAATAGTACATTAAAGAACGTGTTTTATAAGACATGTTTTTTTCGCACGCGTCAAAATTTAGAAAACGAGCGTCAGCGACAAGTGCGAAAGAAAGTCTTATAAAATGGGTTCTTTATACTATTTTTTATATTTTGCGCCTTCTACAATAACATTTACTTACTCAATTTGTGATTATATTTGTAACCATTTGTACATTTTCATGTAAATAATCTGCCCTAAATAAAAAATAATAATAATAATTTCGACATTATATTATTAAAATGAATTGACAATTAACTAAAAATAAATTAGGTAAAAATGGGTTAAAGAAACGTCATCTAGTACCAACCGCCTAAAACAAAAAATTGCGTATCGAAATGAAGGTCATTATGATACGTAATTGCGTATCGTAATGACTTCATTATGAACGCAAAATATAAAAACTACTTTTCCTAATCTTAAGGTAGCAACTAGAATTTTTCTGCCTATACCAGTCACCAACTGCTCCACAAAAAGAGGATTTTCTGTTTTGACTCGACTAAAGAATGTGAAAAGATCAACTCTTTCAGACAACTAACTAAATTCTCTAATATTATAGTGTTGTAAAAAAGACTTAAACCCTTGGCACAAACTTTTCTATCATAAATAAATTTGCAAAGTTAAAAGCCAGAAAAAAACCTTTGATTTGATTTTGTTTTTGTATATTGTACTTTTAAAATTTAACTTTTAAATTTTCTAATCTTGGTTTGTAGTGTGACTAATGTATCAATTAATGGTTACAGTATTTTGTATGAACGACCTGCTTTTCTTATTATTTCCTGTGATACAATATTAGTAACGTATAGTTTGTAAAAAAAAAACTTATTGATATTTTCATAAAACACATAAGTGAGAAAAAGGGCGCCAGTAGACCATTTGCTCAGGGCGTCTATCACCTTAGCCCGGGGCCTGACCATAGGGTTCTCCACCATAACAGAAAATTGAGTAAAATGTTAGTGTTGAGTGGCCGCGTGCCTGAATGACAGGTCGCGAATGTGGGGAACCGGGTTCGATCCCGACCGACGCCAAATGTTACGAATTTTAAATGGCCCAAAATTGACCCCTGTGCACTCTACTCGCCAGCAATAAGTGCCCGTGAGGTGGCGCCTAGTAAGCGCCAGCACGGTTCAAGTATTTCATCATTACCGATAGCTGTGAACAAAGTAGATTGGCACACCCAGCAATGGGTAATAAGTCGTGATGATATATTTATTTATTTATATTGAACGTAGATAAGAAAAAAATCATGATTGAGACAAAAAAAGTTTTTTTTTTTAATTGTTAGTTTTTGAAATATTTGAGATTTTAAGCATCTATACATTGCGTCACAACTATTGCTATCTTTCTCGCGCAGCATACTACAGAAACTGGTACGAGAAACATAGCTATAGGTATCGTTAAAACTCAAATGCAGTTGAACTAAAAACAATTATGACTTTTTAATACTAAAATTGCTTCACAATTAAACGAACTTTCATTTAAAATAAGTTTCAAGTTTAACGTCGGTCGAAATCAGAACCAGCTGTCAAATAAGGAAATATGTAAAAAATTTGATTCGGCACCTGTCAAATAGTAGAATCAATCAAATAATAAAGGCTGTCAAATAATGAAAGCTGTCAAATAATAATATCGGCCAAGTGCTAAATCTATCAAATTTACAAATAGTAAAGGTGCATTCACAAATGAAAATTAGGTTTATGTTTTTTGTTTAGGTTTAAGTAAGTCATTCACAAATGTAAGTTCAAATTACCTGAAAATTAGTTTTGATATGTACAGACATCTGTGTAAATGCTTCAAAAACAAAATTAAAATATCGGTAGAGCAGTACTCAATAAGACACCTGTGCGCCGTGAAACTGTCATTCGCTTGGCATTATTGGTTATATTTCAGCAATTAAGTTATGACAGTCTCCATGTTCTTCTCGCATTTGCCGAATCCACCAAGTGGATACTAAATAAAGATGGGTGAGTATATCTATATCATTTCAAACTCGTTGGTGAAGTTTGTGACGTCAAACTAAATCATAAACCTAAAGTTTGGACCTTGCAATGTTTAGCTTTACGATTTACCCTAAATTCTGAAGTGTGAATGGAGTCATTACATAATATGGGGCCAAAGTCTTTAAATCTAAAGTATAAATCATAAATCTAAACCTGATTTTTATTTGTGAATGCACCTTAAAATCTATCAAATAACACACACAAAGCCACGCAACCCTATAAATAAATACTACCGTGTTGTTCCATTATAGTTGTCGTATATGCAAATAATTAACAAACTCATGAGAAACAAACATATGTGTTGATTCGGATTGTACATTTTAAAAATATTTATAATAATAATGTTACAAATATAACTAATTTAATTAATATCCGGGCTAGGTCGAATTTTTCTCGAATGGTCTTGATCGGTATCTACTCCCGTTATCTTTCCAAGTTGGGATACAATTAACTTGGCAACCACAAAGCTATTTGACATCTAAGTAAATAAGTAAGAAACGTCGTGGCAATATAAAAGTATAATTAACAGGTGTTGTGTGTGTAAGCCACCTTACGGATATAACCCATAGAGGTTCAAATCCCGAAATGCAATACACTACAATACAATACAAATTAATTAATATTTATTTATTTTTTTATATTCGGGAATGGCACCAAGTTTTAATTTCTCAGTTTTAGAGCGCTGTAGCAAAAATTGAAAAACAGCATTTGTCATTTCGTATTTTTCATAGTTTATTTTTATATTTCTATATTTTGTTATAATTTCTGAAAAAAGACCTGTTTGCTTTAAAATAGTTGATAATTATTATAAACAGTGAAGTATTATCTTGCATTTTATAACGAATATTCTCAATAATCAGAATAATAGTTGCTAAATGTAACAATTATTATGTGGCAGAAATATTGGTCAGTATTGGTATTACGAAATCACTGTTATAATACTAGCGTTATTATGAAGCTCGCTTTTACATTATATTGTTATGATGTTAAACGTCACTTTTAACAAAAGCTCTCTATAAAAGTGGGTTTTAATATGGACCAATATTATTTTAAATTGTTACTATTAATTTATTTAAGATATATGAATGAATAGTAGTGTGAAATTTATAGTTGTGTCAGTCATATCTCCATATAAATACTTGCTGTTGTTGACTGCATTCTTCTCACGTCAGTCAATTGCATGCAGGTCTGCAACATGTTACTGACATAACAAACAACAAAACACACATCAAGTTAACAATGCGTTGTTGTCACAAACATTCACACACGAAGACAGGGTACAACTGTGTTTTGTACTTGTTTCTTTGTTGTTCAAATTTGTTTCGTGTAACTGAAACATGTTTTCAAGGTAATGTGTAGTTAATTGTTTAGTTATACTCATTTATTTTGTAAATTAGGGAGTTCTTCTTTTTTTGTTTTCAATATAGTTTTTGCTGTTTTTATCGGTATTCAAAATATTAGTAATATGTATCATGTCAGAATCAGGTATTGTAATTTTAATTATTACATATACAGGGTGTTGACGCTCAGGTGCGAACTTAAGGATTTAATATGAGTTTTTAGTTTTTTTATAATTTCCTGCTCTCCTGTTTACGGCAAAAACTGTAAGGTGCAAAGTTGTACAGAATTAAAAGTTGTATACAAAACTGTTTTACATTTTCTATTGTTTCTAATTTCTTCACAATTTTAAAATGAAATACAATAATAATAACAATAATAATAATAATAATAATAATAATAATAATAATAATAATAATAATAATAATAATCTATATTTACATCTTATTACAATTTTGGTGATACAGGTGAGGATGAGTCAATTTTACGTTATATTTTATACATGTTTACGGTGCGTTGATGGAGATGAGATGATGAAAGGACAGTCACAAACATCCAAACCCCTGGTGGGAATCGAACCCACGACCCCAAGAACCGAGCGGTGATGGTCGATGAGCGCTACACAAGCACGTTCTGCCTCAATTCACTCAGCCACCGAGGCGACTTTAAAATGAAATATCAAAATTTCGAGTTATTGGTAGCTATAGCCATGACGATTGTTTTCTTTTCTCTGGTTTTTATAAATGGTTTATGTACATCAATTTGACTTATGGAAAAGAAATAAATTAAATAATGAATGTTTATTCGAATGAGGAACAAATTTTTGTTATAAAGGAATATTACGATGGATATAGTTACAAAAGAATACGAAATTTATTTTCCTTGTCAAATTGACGTTTGACGTATATAAATAATTTATGAAAACAAAAAAAAAGAAAATTTTGAAATTACTTTTTAAAATTGTGAAGCAACGAGATGCATAATAAAAAAGTAAAAACAGTTTAGTATACATCTTTTAATTCTGAACAACTTTGCACTCTACAGTCTTTGTCGTAAAATGAACAACCTGTATACTGATGTCCAGAATCTGGCTATTGCATTCATGTGTAACTTTGCCTCATGCTTTTTCTTTATATTTGTGGAAAACTGCATTGATTTTATTATTTTCAAATATACTTTTATATCTTTCATTTTCACTGTGTTTAAAAACACGCCTTTATTGGAATCAGTGTAATTTCTACCTATATCAAAATAAAAAGAAAATAGTATTACAGAAAAATTTTAAAATCTATTTTATATATAAATTAAACACTTACATATTTATATTTTTTTAGCGGAAAGTACAATTATTACGAATAAAATTACATGACAGTTACATTAACTATCGAAAACCATATAACAAAACTGTGATCTGTTAATCATGATTTCTTGATTCAGAAATCAAGTTGTGAATTAGAACAAACGTTGATGTACAAATCAGTTTGATTCCTAAATCAGCTGATTATTCGGTTGTTAATGAATGAAATACTTAAATTAGTTTAGATGTGGTTGAAATAGAATTATAAGAAATTTGTTAAATGTTTAAATACCTGGAAAACTCTTTAAGTCTTACGATTGCTTATAAACTTTAGACGAATTATACATGTAATAAAAGGCTAAGTTATATAATGAACGTGATAAAATGTCAAACAATAGTTGTATATTCGGGCCAGAATAATTTTCAACTGGCAGTACGAGTAGGAGTAGGTCACGGTACAATTAAAGTCAGAATATTGTTTTCATATCAATGAGGTATTCTAATATTGTTTTTATGTTTTTTCTGATACTTTCACATCTTTGTATACAAATTTAAAATATTGAGTTCTTTTTCATTTAATTTGAGGGTATGAATTTTTAAATATTACTTGAAAATTGTGACAACAGAAAACGTAATAGAACTAACAGGGATAATTGACAACGCGCCAATGGCAGAAAAATATTTCTTGCTAATGGTGTAATTTTATGAACAAAATTTGTTAGAAATCACAGAAAGTGTGTTGTCATATTTTAAATTATATTTTAGCACAATCCACAATGTTATTTTTTACCTTAAATTTTATTATATTAGAATACCCTATCCAACATTGTTTTTTTATCATTAGTATTCATTTTAAAGTACATTTAAAGACGTTTTTTTTATAATATAATTATTATAAATCAAAAACACAAACGTTCATTTTACAAAACGTTATCTGTACACAAGTGAATAGATTACCACATATTTACAATTTATTTATTCGTTTGTTTTTTTCTGGATTTAACTATAAAAACTGTACGTATATTATTCTTTGTGGGTTTATATTTTTTGTTAAATTTTCAATTTTATTTCTTCTTTGAAATAAACGGAGGTAATGTTTATTACCAAAATTGACATGTATTTTACGCATGAGTGAATTGCAAGATTATATTTGGTTTGTTCTCCAACCACAAGAATACCAACAATATTCACAACATTGCAACATGTAAAACAATTCCGGTTTAATAATTTTCATTTACGATATAAATAAATATATCATCACAGCATATTACCCATTTCTGGATCTGGCAAACTGCTTTATACACAGATATCGGTAATGATGATGACATATTCGTACCGTGCAGGCGTTTACCAGGCGTCATCTCACGGGTATTCATTGTTGGCGTGGAGAGTGGATTACATGGGCACTTTTATGCCATTTAAAATTAAATTGACGTCACACAAATACACATCCTCCCCTCCAGTACTACATGTCTTTGGAAGAAGACGGCAGGCTCGAAGAGAGATAGTTTTGTATTACCATGAGCTCTCTTCTCTTCGCAACGTATTTCCTGATCCAATTTGATATTTGCTGTTTTATTTTGCCGTGGTGTTTCACGTGTGAATGAGTAATCAGTTTTGTTATTACAATGATTTGTTAGATGATGACAAATTCTAAAATAAATAATAATACCGAAACTGACACAAAATTATCCAGCAAATTTAAACACTGTTTTACATACCACATTTTCCAATTTATTTTTTCTTTCTGAAAGTACACTTAAAACTGCTTACGAAAATTTATATTTTATGTCACATAAATTTCTAGTTTTACAGAAATATTTTTTTAAAGTTCATATAAAATTTCAAATGACGTCATAATTTTGCGACTGTAGTGTAAAAATAGAACTACATTTGACATTTTATCATCATCTAAGCAATAGTAGCCTACAAAACTTTTGGATTATTTATTGCCTTATACCATCTTTCCCTTACATCTTGAGCCATAAGAATAGGAACAAATTTTTTATTTTTACTTCTCAACGAGTTGTTCTCACAGCCAGCACAGCACAATATTGTACAACCATTGTATTATCTGAATCAAACGTAAATTGTATTTATTTATATTTTTATTAAGCATATTTTGTTATTTGTACTTACTTTTTTTTAAAAAAAACAAGATATTGACGTTACTTTCAAAATATTGGTTAAATAAGGTTGTGTCAGAAAAGTGACAGATCTGATTCAAGTACAATACAAGCACGAGTACGGGTGTGCCTCACTATCGTCTATTTGTGTACAAAATTATGACGTCACAAAATAAGACTCAGAATCTTTATAAAGGAAACCATGAATGAAAAGTATATTAATATTAAATATTTTTTTCTTTTCGGTATGACCCCATTCTATTTAAGAGGACATGGTAGTGTTTTACTGTCTCTCTTTTCTAGCTTGTCGTCTTTGTCTAAGGTTACTTCAGAACTCACTAGATGGCAACAGTAAAATTCTAAAATCATAAGTCTCCATTAGAAATAATATTGGCGTTAGTCGGAATCGACCTCGGATCCCCAAATTTGCGACTAGTCACACAGGCAAATGGCCACGATATATGAAATAAGAATTTAATTTAACCTTATCTAACACCCAAATTTTACATAATTATATGTGAAGTACCTACTTTTGTAACTCTACAAACTTAATGCTATTTTTTAATGCAAAGTATATATTTTCCCAGTAGCTTATTCAAATGCTCAGTCAAAATACTATATGGCTAGTACAGAAAAAATTTGTGAAGAGACTAGATTAGGTTAAGTATTTTTACTGAGCATTTAGTATATGTTAATGTACGAGATGCCGAAGCATCCCGTGCGGTCGAAATCCACGCGGTCGAAATCCCATCGGTCCAAATCCCACGCGGTTGAAATTCCACGCGGTCGAAATCCCACGCGGTCGAAATGTATTCCTACCACTTGTCCGTTCTGCCGAAATACAAATATTTCCACGCCGTCGAATTCCACCCGGTCGAAATGTTACACGATACAAATGAGTACGTTCCGCGCGGTCGAAATCCACGCGGTCGAAATCCCACGCGGTCGAAATTCCACTCTGTCGAAATTCCAGGCGATCGAAATTCCACGCGATCGAAATTCCACGCGGTCGAAATCCCACACGGTCGAAATGTACCCCCACCACTTTGTCCGTTCTGCAGAAATACAAATATTTCCAGTTCGTAAATAATTTTGTAGTTTAGTGCAAGACAACCAGTGTCTTTTTCTTTTGCCCAAAATTATATTGATTGTGTAATCAACTAAAAAGTCTAATTATTATAAAGGAACTAATAGAAATTCAATGGCATCACATAAACAAATAAATATTTATTGCAATAATAACGAATGAAGACATGTCAGTAAAATTTGGAAGAGCTATAGTGCTACAGACAGATAGTTTAAATCATACAATTAGTGACATTTATAAATAACATTAATGGTGCAGAATATCACTTTTCAGAGAAAGATATTTTCATTATTATTAACATTAAAATTTTCTTGTTTATTTTATATCGTATTCTCAAAATACCAAAATTTTAACATTGGATGTTCTTGCATTAAGCAACAAAAATATTTTTGGCACTTGTTAAGTTCCTTGAATTTAAATGCTTCAATTGTGTAGATACTGAAAACTTCCACCGTAAAATTACAAATAAACATTATCGCTCAAACGGTTTGAATTTCTGATCAATAATTTGAAACGGGCGTAATGTTTTAAATAGCTAGATATAAATTACTGTTTATTAATTGGCTAAATTGATTGTTTAAGAACAAAAACTGAAACATATAACTATAAAACAAGGGAAAGTGGAAAAATAAACAAAGTAAAATCTGGTACTACAAATAAAAGACGCTAGGCATGTAATGAAGGATGTAAAATAATTTCTTTGAACACAAAGGCCGATACAAACTGTCGTAAATGTAACCTCATTTAATTTGTGAAAAGAATTTTAACCAACTTAACAAGTGTAAAGCAAGTCAAAGTATTAAATTTCAAAAGTACTTTTGCGATGCGGTGAGCGCTCTTGTATTTCTTTTTGTGTATTCTTGTAATGTTAATAGTTTGCAGAAAGTTTTTGTTATGTTTTTATTTTGTGGTAAGTAACAAAATAAGTTGCTGCTACAGGACTTTTAAATATATTTTCTTGTGTAAAACGTTTAATTATCTTTCCTGTGAAGTAAAGTAAACTCAAATGAAAATTTAAACTAAACAGTAAATAATATTGTTGCGATTGTACGACATTGCAATTTTGATTTCTTTTTTTTTCATTATATTAATTTTTAATTATTGTATTTTTATGTGGTACTCTCTCCACGACAGCTGTGATTTTTATCAGTTTCGTTTGTTTAGAATAACATTTTTCTTACATTAATTATTTAAAAATTAATATATAAAATATGTAGGTATTATAATTTGCAACTCTTTATAATTCAATAACTTTTAGTATTCCATTTATTTATTAATTCTCTGAATAAAATTTGTTGGTTTTAAATCAAAAATTTTGTGAGTAAAAACGTCATTATAATTAATAAAATAATATTTTTTTTACGCCCGTTAAAACTTTTTTTATTTAAACGGGTGCATAAAATATGTATAATAAAAGCGTGAAAAAAATCACTTTTTAACATAAACGGGTGAAAAAATGAAACGCTATAGCATTTATTTTCACGCTTTTATTGCAAACGTAAAAAAATTGTATGCAACTAGAGTAAAAAGTGTCTTATATTATCACTCAGAGGATTTGACGCACTCGCCTAAATAAAACTAGAATTTTTACTCATGTATAAATAACTATGTTTAAACTCTAGTAAAACATTAAAAAATACATAGTAGAAAAAGTATAGGTCCGCAATGGGAACCGCTATCCTTATAAGGTAAATGTGTAATATCAGTAATTAACAACTTAACCATAATGAATTTTTGATAAGTATAATCAAATATTTTTAAATGAATATTTCGATGTATTCATTATAAGTGTCGTTTTCGTTTGTTTTACTTTTTTTAATTAAACAATTCCAAATTTTACTGTGATACAGCGATACAAACGACTTTCAACAGGAAATAAAATTTAAACACATTTTACTTTAAACAAAAGCCAATGAATGAAGCTTTACAAATGTGAACTGTATAGTATGTTTTAATGGGAAAACACCGAAAAGTGGCGTACATTCAATTTTTCGATAAAAAAACCTAATACAACACATATTGATAAATTTTATTATTTTATATGGATTTATTGTATTTGATGATTTATTTTTATGAAACTGCACAATTTTACAAATTTTGAATATTGTAAATACATCAATATAAAATAGAAAATTTCAACGCTCTAGTAAAAAAACAGTTTTTTAAAATATAGTTATAATAACAATAATTTATTTGACTGAAGTCATAAATATGCAGAAAATCAAGTTATACATATTAAAAATATTAAAATACTAAAAAAGATGAATGCACATTAAAAAAAGTAAAATATATTCAGTACAAAAATTACAATCACAGTAGAAAATGTTTATATAAAGTTTATTTACACAGTAAAAAATATTTTTTGTATTAAAAATTAGTAACCAATAAACACAATTTTAAAAATTAACATCTCATTAAAATAAATAAATTTACACTTTGAAAATAAATTTTTACTGTATAACATATTTTACTTATGAATATAAAATTTGTACTGAAAATATTATACTCTACATTATTTTTTAACTTTATATTTTTTATGGGGTCTCGTGGCCGCGTGCTTGAGTGTCTGGTCGCGAATCTGGGGAACCGGGTTCGATCCCGACCGACGCCAAATATTTCGAATTTTAAATGGCACAAAATTGACCTCTGTGGTGCACTCTCCACGCCAGCAATGAGTGCCCGTGAGGTGACGCCTGGAAATCGCCCGCACGGTACAAATATGTCATCATCATTACCGATATCTGGGAACAAAGCAGATTGGCACACCCAGCAATGGGTAATATGCCGTGATGATGTATTTATATTTATTTATTTATTTTATTTATATTTTGATATTTTTTTACAGCCGTTATAAATTCTAGCCAATATAAAATAATGTTTCCATTAGATTGATTAAACCTAAACATCTAGATGCAAGCAATAAAAATTGTTAGAAATTATTCAAAAGAAAGAAACCGTAAAATGTGTTTGTCGGTTTCAGCAGACTGCAATTCCTAAAATATAACCTTAAATTTGTTCCAGTTCCTTCCGTTACTACCGGAAAACCGAAAACATCAAACATTAATTCAGAATTAAATACAAATTTCCCCAAAATATCACGGTACATTTACCCTAAATGTCAAAACATACCTTTCTAGCATTCAGCTTCAGTATACATATAACAGAAAATAAAAATTCTTATTGAAACAAGCATGTCAAATTGTGGGTACATTTGAACCTTTCTTCCACGGCGAATTATGCTGTATTCTGTATTGTAAACGTATTTACATTGTGCTGAACAATACTAGGTTTGTGCCACTCAACCAAAAGCGAATGTCGGTGTGTTTGAATGTTGCTATGAATGTGACAGCATCTGACATCAATGAAAGGTTACGTAATTTATTATGTCGACTTTGACAGAAGTGTGTTGCGATTAGAACCTTTAATGTAAATATTTTCGACTATGAAATGAGATTTTAAGTGAAAAATTAACCTTATACACAACTGTGCGAGTAGTAAACGAGTATCCAGGCACGCGATGTAATGAACAAAATTAATACATATTTCACTTTAAAATTACTTTTTTCAAATATATTTTGCTATACAATAAATACGCCTGACAATTATAAGAATTGAAATAGTTTTTAAAAATGTACCAGAATAAGTTCTGTTGCTGCTCTGTCCCATAATAGTTATTACATTTGTAAGTAAATAAACTCATGTAGAGAAAAAGCATTTACTTATGAGGATAGTACATTTTAATAATTATTATAATAATATGATAATTATAACAAAATTAATTAGTATTCAAAAATTCGATAATGGCCAGCACCATATTTTATTTTCAAAATTTGAAAACGTCATAAAAATAGAAAAACACAATTTCGAAAATTAGTTGTCATTTTGCATTTTTTTATTGTTTATTTATTTCCATCCATTGTTATAATTTTTTGTAGAAAAAAAACATATTCGATGACATAGCAAAACACGTGGTTTTTTGGCAACAGTTAATAATTATAATATTAAACAACAGTATGAGCTCTTTTTTTCATACATAGTTAATTAGCAATTTGAACGAATATTCCCAATTCAAAAGATTAATAAAAGTTCATATAATATTAATATAATTATTAGATCGATTAGAATATATATAATGGCAGAATATCGCAACATGCCGAAACACACTCAAAGACAGTTTTTTGTTTCATTGTTTGCTTACGCCCATAATTTCGTGCTGTTTAAAATATTCCTTAATGTTTTGCACCGGCTCTGGTATGGGTAACTAGTTAGTTTTATACAAAATCGGTAACCTCAAGTTTACAAAGGTCTTTGTTAGATGATTTGGGGCAATTACCAAGCCAAATTTCTTTACAAGATGGCTTAGAAAAATTGTTAAAAATATCATACTAAATAAAATTATTTTGTTAAACAGCTCTACATTAAAATTATGTTGCCTAAGTGGTGCCTGCGGTTTTTAGCATCACTAAAATGCAATTAAAAATTGTCACTGAAATCGGTTGTAGAAATCCCCTCCGACTTCTACCTGACTTCGTCACTGCCGTCAAACAATAAGAATAATTTAATAATTGATATTATTTTATCAATTGCTAGTCTTTGAATATGTACTATTTTTAAAACTACTACTGTTGCCCTCCGTTTTAGATCGATGGTCGTGGTATCAATAGAAAGATAAAAAATTTCTGCATCAAATGATATATACTTGTAAATTATATAATATTTTGATGCCATAAACTATCTATGAAATTTCTTTAATTTTGTACTAATAGCAATAGCCATGGAATTTTTGAACAAAAAGATAAATACCTACATGTTCGACATTTTATCCAGCAAACTTTGTTAGCTATGATTTTTTGTGTTATTTTCTTTTTAATGTTTTATAACAGATTAGAAAATACTTGGCAAAAATTAAATTAAATTAACATAATAAAATTTGCACAAGTTTCAGGTTATAACAAATTTTAACACGAAATGTAAAACATTTTTTTTATCTGTTTGTTGAAATGCCATGGCTATTGCTATTTATACAAAATTAAATAAATTTAATAATTAATTTATGGGCCTAAAATATCACACAATTTATATGTATTTAGTATCATTTGATGCAGAAATGTTTTAATCTTTCTATATTGATTCTATCATCGTTGTAAGTTAAAACGTGGGGCAACAGTTTGCAATGTAAATTTCCTATGTGCAGCTTAAAAGAAAAACACCCGGTATGCTAATAATAAAATATTAGAAAATAAATATATATTTAAGTATAGCACGATTATAAATCCGAAAAAAATATTTATTTTATGTTATTAACGATATCTCTTTACTAGTCATTTTGCAGCAAATAGAGTAATGAGTAATTGTTTAGAAATAAAACAGCAAATAATCAATAGATTTTTATTTTATATAACTGTTCCAAGTTTTGAACAGTCCTAGTCCAAAAGAATTTCAGCACAATACCATTTTAGTCACAGATGTTTTTGTTGGTTTATAAATCTCTCCATGATTTACGAATAACATTTTAATTAAGATCAATTATTTGACATCTATCACACTAAAAACTAGAAAATTGCATTTTTTTATTCTTCTAAGAATAATGAAATGAAGTCTTATTTTAATTTGTATCTCTTTATAACAAAATTAACTCAAATGAATTTATATTATAAGCGGAATTAAAAGCTTAGGTATATTATGGAATATAGAATAAATAAAAAATTTAAATAGAATGATAATTGTTTTTTGCAATTTTCTAAATAAAATGTAAGTAGCATAATAATAAATTAAAATGTGAACTTTAAACTTTTGACGGCATTATTTATAATCTAAATAATAAATATAACATGAAAGCACGAAACAAATAAATAATTGTGAAAATTAGTAAATTATAGTCCTTTAGAAAAAATATTCGAGAAATACTTCTGAACATGGGAGGTGGACTATGTTTCGCTTGAACTGAAAACAATAAGTCAATTTTTTGACTAAAGGACTAAACCCCTACATAACAATGGCTATCAGCTATCAGATTTAAGATAGTCTTAAGGCACATGTTATTAGGCAGGCAGATAATGTACTAGCCGGGTTGAAAACATATGTTACGCACACCTGCTTTCATGATTCCGACTAACCCGACTACCAATTATAATAATCGGCAACGCCTATTCTAAACACATCAAAACTTTAAATTAATACCTTTTTTATTCTTGCTAATAGCTAATAGGTGTGTGCATAGATAACTAACTATTGACGTTTTTTTACTTTTAGAAAATTAAATAATTTTTTAAGAGACATGTGGTACGAGTGAAAATTAGATTTTGACAATTAACGGAAAAGAGCTATTTAGAAAGAATGTAAAATTTACGAGTAAATAGCTACACGAAGAATTAATACCTAATATCAAACATTATTTATTGGTTGTCAAATGGGTATTCAATAAATAGGTTAATTATTTCAAAAATGTTAATAGTATTTCAGATATAAAACCGATCATTGCACAAAATAAAACGACGAAGGCTTTGGCATCATTAAAATAATTTTAATATTAATATTATAATTATAAAGAAATTATTAAAATGTATATTCATCGAATCTTTAATGAATTTTAATATTTACTAGATCTACTTTGACAAATATGAACAATTACATTAAGAAAAACGTTTTGTCATTTTTCTATACATGGTGGTGACTCGACACCCGAACATAGGGATACAACATGTAAAATCAGACTTTCATAATTTCCTGCTTCCCTAATTATTTTAGGTAAAAAAGCTTCAAATAAAAGTTGTAGAGCTTAAAATTATACATCTGAACCAATAAGCAAAATTAATTTTGAAAGCTTTGTAAAGGCAGAAATTAGGTATGAAAATGTCGAAAATCGGCAAAATAGCAGTAGCCATGGAATTGAGACAAAAATTAACAAATGTCTAACAGTTTATCTATGAAGTTAGGTGAGTTTATTTTTAATATAATTTGTAATTTTTGTTCAAATGGACAATTATCAGTTTAAATTAATAGATAATTGTGCACTGAAACAGATATTAGAGATACTTAATAAAAATAAATTAATCTAAAATGACAGATAAACCGTTAAATATTTGTTAATTATTTTGTCTCAATTCCATGGCTATCGCTATTTTCAGGTGATTTTCGACATTTCTGTCGTTACAAAGCATGCAAAATTAATTTAGGTTATTGATTGTAGAATTTTACACTATACATTTTTTATTTCAACCTTTTTTATCTAAAATAATTAGGGAAGCAGGAAATTACGAAAGTCTGATTTTATATGTTAAATCCCTATATTCGGGTATTCGAGTCACCACCCTCTATATCTGGCAGAGTCGGCATTCTTTCAAACAGATGTACCTACAAGATGCCGAAAATTCTAGAATGGATGCGTCGCGCCACGTGACGTTTAATATGTGACTTACATCTTCATTTACTCTTTTACTTTATGTGGCAGCAGAAGTTTCACAAGATACCATCCATTTTTTAAACAATTTGTTTTTTGTTTTATATAAATTGTCACTAGACGCATAATTTTATCAAGAATTAATGTAATATTTAAAATTTCATTAAATTTGGTGAAAAAAATGGAGCTCGATGCAAAGTTAAGCTTTTCGAAAAATAATACATACATTGATAAAATAAAAATTATATATATATATATATATATATATATATATATATATATATATATATATATATATATATCCCATATAGTATTATTCAGTAATATATAAACTACTCAAAAGTGAATAGGGATATCAGAAAACATCTTTTTTTATGATAGCGAACCATAACTTATGTTTATTTGTATTAATATTTATATGAAAAAAATATTTTTAATATCCCTATTTAATAAGGAAATCAAAAATCCATTACTTATGTTTATTTTTATCAATATTTTCACTGTTCACTTTTGAGAAGTATATTTTTTTAATATTTTTACAAGCCGAAAACCATCGACCCATCGATGAAATTTTAGTACACGCACATTTTTGATGAAAATATTTGTAACTCATTTGAATATTATCTATTTATCTAATTTTATACATTTCTTATAGTTTAAAATGTATAAAAACGTCGAATTACAAATTTAATGGTTGCGTTTTGTAATTTCATTATAGAACTCTTCGATATTCTTCAACGAATGTATAAAGTACAATAGTAATACAATTATTAGAAATCGATGAAAAGATAAACATGAATATATTGATACCCTAGCGAAATTCGAGACCACCGGTGTACCTATATGAACAATACTGTGGTCGACATTCTTTATAGGAAAACTTCACGTACATATTAATAATCATTTATATATTTATTTGGATTATTATTTAAACTTAATATTGTTACTATTACCAATATAATAATAATTTCACCGTTAAAAGTTTCCTTCACTGTTTTTAACTTTTAAATATAATTCTCAGTTCAAATTTCGAGTCAATATACTTAGAATATCACTTAACAAAACGTCTAAGATAAATATTTCATTAAGAATTTACTGATTTTAAACACAAATTATTTAAAAACTAAGAGCAAATTAACATTTTTACAGAAACAATGAATTAATACAACTAACACAGCTCACTGTATTCGCCGAGAACGCTACAACAAACCGGCTGTACCGGAAAAAGCACCATACTAGTATCCAAAATCACAAATACATTATAAAAAGAATAAACTCGCCCATATATATTATTGAAAATAAATTTTTACAATTTATTTTTGAATTTGAAATCAAGTGTGCTTCCTTTGCCGTCACAGCCGGTCTATGCTTGTTGCTCGATGATCACAGCTTGCGTTGCTTGTATTAATTCATTTGTTAGTCACAAATGTGATTTTACTCCCAGTTGTTAAGTGATTTTTGTTTAAAATCAGTATATTATTAACAAAAAATTTATCTGAACGTTTAATTAAGTGTTTTGACCCAAAATTTGAACTAAGAACCATTTTTACTAGTGAAAAACAGTGAAGGAAGTTTTTATACGCGGCTTAGCATAAGGTAAGACATTACATACATACAAATGCATACATATATTTGTTTTGTTTTAACGATAAAAGTAAATATAGTTGAAAATGGAAACAATGGCGAGTTTAAATAAATATATTACTTATGTATTTTTACGATTCTGGCAATTTCGGATCATCCACACATGCGTGCATTTAATAACAATTGCTGTATAAAATAAAAATTTAAATATTCAACATTTAAAATTGTTTGCATATGAAAAACGTCATTATTATAAGTACCACTTGTGCAAAAATGCAATAAAATCATCTTATGTAAAGAAACATTAATTAATACAAGATAAAAAGTAATTACGAACAATATACTTGGATATGTAGATTTACTTAATCATTAAACAGTTCATGAGAGATAGTTGAAGAATTTAAATAATTGTATACTCTGATTTATAATTAAAATGCAATTTAAACTGTCTTTTCAATTAGGTAATACACAGATGAAAATTATATGCAATACCTGCAGTGAATAATGATATTAATAAAGTGCTAGTTGAACTAGTAAATAAAGAATCATTGCACATTTTGATTGGCGCCTATGTTCAGAGAAAATTATATTCTATATCTATCCAAGTCTGTGCTACTTTGAACTGTAGGTATATGACTGAACCTTTCAAAATTTTAAAATAATAACTAGTTATTTATTTAAAAATTAAAATTTTAATTTAAAAAGTGCTGTTTTAATTTTAAAGTTATTTAAATCTTTTACACATTTTGTTTAAATATTTGCTGCACACTCGCGGCGGAAATATGAGTCAAAATATTTTGGTACTCGAACAATTTTAGCGATAGTGGAAGTGGAGTATAAAAATTGACAGTTATCAGATTATAATACATAATGTGTATTATAGAAAATATACGATATCCCGTATTATGAACAAATATTAATAATTTATTTTCAATAAATTCATATTTTACTGACTGCAAAAGCTGTGTTAGCCATGGTATTGAAATAAAATTACAAACAAATGTAATGACATTTTAATTGTCAGAAATGCATCTGTCACATTGTGACATATTTTACCTTATAGCTCTATTTGAGTCATCATGATTTAGAATGGAGAAATATTCGGGAAACAAATTATTAAATAGTATTATTTTAATGAGTTATATTTTATAATTTCTGACAGGTAAAATGTTACTACATTTGTTTATGACTTTATTTCCATACTAATATAAAAAATTAACTTTTATAGATTTTTAAATTAAATTTGCTTAAATAAAAAACGTGCAAAATAAAATGTGACTATTGAAGTAAACGTAGAATTTTATTCTCTACAATATTTATATATTTGAAGCATTATTGTCTAAAATAAATAGGCTACTACAGCAAGAAAACTGTTTTTCATGTTAAACGCTTACGACTTGCTTTTCAAATTACACCCGGTATGAAATTAACTTTAAGTGAAAAATATATTTAACTAAAATTTAATTGAATATATTGACCTGGGGATAGTGATACGTGAAAAATGTATCATGGTATTCCAAATACTGACCCTTGGTGCCTGGAAAACGATTTGCTGTCTTCCCCGGAAAAGAAGACGATCTACCCAGTTGTGGGTCATGACCCAAATTATTTAAAAAAATGATATTTTAGAATCTAGGTATTATATATAGGACTTGCATTTTTTGTGTCTTTTGGTGTAAAAATTGTCAGTTGACTAAAGCCCGGATGGAATGGCACGGACAATTTCTGATAGGTTAAAATTCACAGCAATAAAAGGCTTTCGCGTTCTTTGCAACGATTGAAAATGGCTGGCATTTATTATCGGCTACCATTTACATATACATAATGTCATTTTATGCAGGACCCATACAGAGAATACCTAGATTATAAAATATCATTTTTTAAAACAATTTTGGGTCATGACCCATAGCTGGGTAGATCGTATTTTTGTCGAGGAAGACAACAAATCATTCGCCAGGGTGTTTATAGTGAGTAAGAAGGGTCAGTATTTGGAATACCATAATACATTTTTCACGTAGCACTAGTCCCCGGTCTAATAAAAATAAGATTTGATGTAGTTTCACAAATACCAAATAGCAAAAATTCCTTTGTTGTACAATTTCTGCTTTTAGACATCTTCGCATCAGAAGAATTTATTAATACCGTATAGAAAACGAACATCATAATGATTCAATTTACTTTTTCTTTATCAAATCAGGTCATCCTTATAATTTTATTCGTTGAGCAAAATTGATTTTACATCTTAAATTTTCTACAATATTTAATAGATATTTCTGATGTTTACAAAATTTTTAAAAAATCTGAATTCATAAAATCATTTTAAGCATATTTTAGAAGCATTTCGAATTTTAAATGGCACAAAATTGGCCCCTGGGGTGCACTCTCCACGCCAGCAATGAGTGCCCGTGAGGTGACATCTGGTAAACGCCCGCACGGTACAAATGTGTCATCATCATTACCGATATCTGTGTACAAAGCAGACTGGCAATGGGTAATATGCCGTGATGATATTTATATTTAATTTATTCAAAAGCATTTCTCTGGTCTTGTCTCGAAAGTCCGAGAAAATCGAGATGATTTTTCGATAAAGCGATATAAATACGTGCATGTGATAAATAAATAAAGAAGCAAACGGAATATATTTATTTTTATTTCTTTAACTTAATGCAAGAACAATCAATGTAAATATTTCGTAATTTTCTATATAAACTAGAAACTTTTAATAATATCCATGATACTTGACATTCTGCACTATTTATCTTGAATACAAATATCACGAATTCTGGGATTTAAATTGTCTAGTACTAAAGCCCTTCAAGATTTTAACGAAATTTGTTTTATGGATGCGCACAATAAAATTCAATACTAGGTTTTAGTATTAAAAATTACAATTATTTATTTTACTGTGGTTAAGACTTCCACAGTGTTAAATAATGAAAATATTATTAGCACTATTAACAAATTAGGTACTAAAATTTAACACTAGCGTAATTTTTACTGTGTATACGTTTCTTTACTATTATTAGACTCTGGTTATTCTTGTATATCAAAATATACCATTGTTTTAGTCATTTACACAATTACTAAAGATAAATACTTTATACGTTAAACTGGAAAAATGTGTTAAATCAAAAATAGAAATGTGAAATATCAAATTCATCAAATCATTTGTTTATAACCTTTAACGTTTTATAGGTAAATAAAAACATTAGTTTTGATTACAATTTTCTATGTTTTTTCTTGCATTCTAAATTGTGTTTTTAATGCTACATTGTTAGATTGCAATAAAATTACTTACTTTAAAGTAAAATTACAGTGTTGAAATATCTTAATTTACAATATATCATTTCAAGAATTGAAATAAACGTAGTGCTCTATTAAGATCTCTGTTCTTGTTAGTATCCAGTTTCTCTCTTTGCAATTGAACTTATATCACTGATATAATAATCACTTGTTACCGTGTATTAGTTTTCTTATTAATTAGATATATCTATTAACAACAGGAAATATAAAAATAACCCCTCGTAGTCAATTAGAATCAGTTGTAGATTGTAGAGTAGAATTTAATTAATAATCTTAGAATATTGGATTTAATCCGTAATTATTTTATAGAACAGGTAAAATATTATTAAAATGTAAATATTATTAATATTTTCTATGAAATATGAAGAAAGGAACGTATTTAAAAAGACAAAATTGTAAAAATGTCATGAGATATAGGTACCTATGTAATTTATTCTGTGAAATAAATTATGAGAGACAAATAATCGTAGTTTTACTATAATTACACACTATTTTTAAGTTTTTTTCCAATTAAACGTTCATTAGAGCAATGAATAATGATCTTTCTGTTATCTTGTAAAGTAAAATTCGCAAAGTTCGTAGAATAACAATTTACCTCTAAGCAGATAAACACAATGTTAATTTAAATATCTTTGATTTACACAACATTTAGCAGTAAATTTATTGTTTAATTCTCATTATTTAGAAAGCTTAATGCTGAGAGCATAAAAAGGTGCATTTATAACTACTTTACTGGATATTTATGTTCGTATTTAGTTGTCATATGCTGTGTTGAAAATGAGGAGAAGTAAACTTTACGATATAATTGTTAATTGTGTTGAAATATAATTATGATGAAGATTAATATTATTTTGATAACAGCTTGTTTTTTATTACTGTTTGTTTTACTTTTTTCATTTCTCATTTACTTTTTTTTCGTGTGCACTCAGAATTATAGTTTATAATGAATTATAAAAATGTACAAATTTCATTATTTCTGACTTGTTTTTATGTCTAATATATACTTAAAAATTTCTATTGACATAAAAATAATTGTTTTCCAATATTATTTGAAGATATAGTACATACACAAAAAAGTGGAGCTGATGATAGTAGCTAGTGTACCATCAAGTAAATACTATTATTAGATCTAAAAAAATATTCGAAATTTAAGTCATATAGCATTTATTCTTACAAAACCGACTTATATATCTTTCAGGATAAGTAACACGGTAACACCTTATAGATTCTCAAACAAAACATCATATAGGTACACATAAATACATTCAGAATTCAGAATATTTAAACAAATGTAAGTATTTATGTGTACATGATTTTATATTTAAGAATCTGTAATATCTTACTTACCCCGAAGTAAGTATAGTATAAGTGTATACCGAAACATCAGTTTTGTAAAAATAAATGTTGTATCTAACTTAAAATTCGAGTATTTTTTAAAACCTTATCTATACAACAGCCGAGAAATTTGCCCACAATTTAATATTTTTGTGTTAAAATAACACTACACTGTATTTTATTGTTCCACAGTGTTAAATTAGTGAAAATGTCATTTTCACTACGTGTAAAAATTATGCACTACACTAAAAATTATACACGGGTGTAATTTTTTACTGTGTACAAAAATAAATGTAGAAGATTGAAAAATAATTAACTCGAACTATGAAACACCAATTTATATTAACAAGTATTGATTGTAATTGAATGAAAAACTATAAACCGGAAAAATCTATAAACAGTTTTATGTTTAATGTGCGGGTTAAGTAATTATTGCTGGCAAGACATTCACATGGACGTTGGAAAGAGCGATATTTCAAAAACAATATCTACGGATCGCTAGCAATAATGAAGTTGATAATTTATTTACAACATGTTAACAAGTTAGTTTTCGATTCGGTATCTCGTGTACGATTAGTTTAAAAATAGCACGATATATAGGCACGCGTACTTGTACTTGAGTCCATAATAAATAGGTAGTAATAATAATGTAATTATAAATGATACACGAGTCATAAATGAAAGACAACTTTTATTTCATGTTTAGTGTAACTGTAGGTATATATACACAAAGTTTGTTACAAGCGTTGTAAAACATTAACATCATGATATAGGTACAGAAATATCAACAAACTTACATGACTAATAAGTACGTAATATTGTTTTGCAGGCATCTACTTAGTAAGTATATGTACACGTCGTCGCTAAACTAAATTCTAGATAAATATTACAGTATCGCTATTTCGGATGACAGCGCTAGCTAGATGGCGACTTAGTCTAACATAGTACTGATTGCACACGGCAGTTCTAAACCTAGATCTGGGCCCGACCGACAGAGATCAGTGATCACAGCCCCAACGTACTAAGCGTGCGAAAATATCACGCTGGGGCTTCGTCAGATCGAAACCAATCATAATCAATGCAAGGCGAGATCCTCGCTAATATCTATTCAGTCGATTCGCGCTAAATCTACATATTGCATGACGGAAAGCAACATCGAACATTGAGCGTTTCTCTTTCTTCTCAATATCAACTCATCATCGTATTGTTTAGTAAATTAAATTAGGTATATATCACATGAAAAGGATTTATAATATGTACAGATCACGTATAAATTCGAACAATGACTCTTGATAATAAAACAAAGGAGCCATCGGGCAACGGAAAACAGATAGGTTAAACGCACGCACTTGGCATCACGATCACGCGAGACCGCGACCGCTAGGCGAGATTTAAGCCTACCGCACATTGTTGGGGTCCGTCTCCGTCGGCGGCTGCGAGATGCGAGGCTCACACGTGCGCCAGAGAATACTGGTGCGGCGTGAAGTAGCTACCCGGGGGCTGCATCACCATCAACGGTGGCACTAGCGGCAGCTCGCAGTACGGCGCCGCTGTCTCCACGCTGTGCTGGTACCGTTGGAGGAACAACGCACTGTCTGCCGTCGTCATCGTCACCGGTGTCTCGAACTGCTGCCCACTGTACCGACTCTCCGGAGTTACCGTCGGCGTCGGTGTGGACGGCTTGTCCGGACTAATCAAACTCTCTATTGTGAAAGACCTCTTCGGCCTCGTCTCCGGCACTGCTGTCATTGTGCTGTTACTCGTCGGTGTTGTCGTTGGCGTTGTTGTACTTGGCAGTCTAGCAATAGGGCTTGTGTATGTGATCGAAGGATTCGCCTCCGGCACAGGAATTGGAGCAAATAGAAATCGATTGATGTTTGCTAATGCGGCTAACTCACTGTCCAACACATCCTTGTCGTTCTTCAATAACTTAAAACGTTTACGCCTTCGAAGAAGGCTACCGTTTTCAAACATGTCAAAAGCTGCAGGGTGAAGTGCCCAGTACGCCCCTTTACCTGGACGATCTGGTCTGCGAGGTATTTTTATGAAGCAGTCATTGAACGATAGGTTGTGCCGAAGGGAATTTTGCCACCTCTGTGTATTCCGGCGGTAGTAAGGAAACCTTTCAGTGATGAATCGATAGATGTCGGACAGCGGCAGCATCTTTTCCGGGGAACTCCAGATTGCCATAGCTGTCAACGAGATGTACGAATATGGAGGTTTCTGGTCCCCGTACGATTCACGAGATGGTCGCGGCATTTTGTCAACTAGGTTATGGCACTTTTCACACTCGACACTAATAATAACGCATAGCAAGCACAAATTGGAGTTGGCAAACAAGTTAGTAGCACTCTGCTCTATGCGTAGCAAGATACTGCCTTCGTCGGCGGTACTACACTCAAATCCCGAGCTCAACGCTGCTCTCGGTCGTGGATTGGTGGATCAAGTACAATGGCTCGGATCATTCTCGACTTAGCTCCGCCTTTCGGGGGTGTGTTTTGTGTTGCCATTGGTGATCGGTGCACCAACTAGTCTTCTTGCAATAACATTATAATGAGATAAATATCAGCTATGTATCTATACAATCTATCCTGGGATAATTACTGTACACTCTTGAACATGGTATGTGACATAATCAATTGCTTATACAAATTGAACTACTTAGATCTGAAAAAGCATGTTCTCCATGAGAAAATTATGTTGTTGGTTAAAACATGTAGACTTATTATCACACATTTTGCTTAATTGTTATGTTTAAATGTGCACGGCAAATAGTCTGTATTTATTAGCATGCTTGTGCTTGTGCTTGTATTGTCAGCGTGAAGATATACGCTTAAAGTGCACTAAGTATTGATGTTTATTTCTTCAAAGCTAAAGCGATTAATTGCCTACAAATTATTATCCATTGTTATGGAGCAGCAGAGAAAATTCATGATTGATGAGATGCGTACATGTATGTGGGATGTTCGTTCTTATATTACATCTAAAAAGTACCTGCACGCCCAATGCTTCATGGTTGTACTGCAGCGAATTTATACAGTAAAAAATTGTAAGTATGAAATAAATTAACGGTGAATTATTAATGGTTTATTTGTTGCACTATCTATTTTACCATCATTCAAATAAAACATAAATCAATTTAAAATACTAAAAATGTATACCCCTTCCCGTAGTAGCAAAATTATTAGGTATATTGCTTTGATTTTGTTTATATGTTTAAAGTTGTTTAGTTGGGTTTGGGTACTCCATTATTATTTCAAAAGAGTTTATTCAAAAGAAAACGTAATTACACTAAAAAAAAATATTGCTTTAGCCGCGTGTCTGAACAACTGGTCGAGAATCTGGGGAACCTGGTTCGATCCCGACCGACGCCAAAAAAATTATCATCATCTAACAAATCTGTTTACTCATTCATACGTGAAACACCACGGTAAAATAAAATATAGACAATATCAAATTGGATTAGGAAATGTGTTACGAAGAGAAGAAAGGCCATGGTATAACAAAACTATATCTTTCTTCGCTTCGAGCCTGCCGTCTTCTTCCAAGGACATGTAGTACTGGAGGGGAGGATGTGTTTTGTGTGACGTCAATTTAATTTTAAATGGCACAAAATTGACCCTGTAGTGCACTCTCCACGCCATCAATGAGTGCCCGTGAGGTGACGCCTGTTAAACGTCCACACGGTACAAATATATCATCATCATTACTGAAATCTGTGGCCAAAGCAGATTGGCACACCCAGCAATGGGTAATATGCCGTGATGATATATTTATTTATTTATTTACATTACAGTACCTATAGCTACTAAATGGCATAACCGTATTATCAGTATAGAGACAAACATATAATTATATTTAAATTTTATAGTCCAAATAACTAAGTATATTATTTATAATGGTACAATAAAATTATATTTTAGTATAGCTGTAACATATTGTTATCATATTATAATTAGGTACAATAAATAATTGTTAAAGTAGGTAAGTTGATTTATTGTAAAATAAACAATTTATCATATTTTAGTTGCAAATTTTAATTAAACAAACGTTATATTTTACATTATAGATAAGTATAAATTATTATACCGTACCGTATATTATATGTGTATGGCATAATGGCATATCTATAACCTCAAAAATTAATTCCTTATGTGCAAAAATGCTTCAGTCTTTAGTCTATACAACATATTAACAGTATAGGTAGATATTGATTTCAGTATATGTACAATATTACTTTCTAGTTTCATAGCAAAACAAGATATGTCTGTCATATATGATCTACAACGATTGGTTATGCTAAATTTATATTGTATTTTAGTTTCATGGCTAAATAATACCGATATGTCAAAAAAAATATTCTGGCACTTTTCAAATAAACACAACTCAAATTTGAATATTGTTTATCATAACATATAAAAAAAAAATATGGATTTAAAAAGTTTATTGATTGTTAAATAGATTTTTCCAAACTAATACAAACATTACGGCTCGTATTTCGTATTACGAGCGCACTTTTATAATAAAAGCGCTTTTATGGAGTGCGCTAGTTCATAATATTCTTATGAGCAGTGTGCTCCATAAAAGCGCTTTTATTATAAAAGTGTGCTTGTCATACGGGCCTATATTATTATTAATTACTTAATTTATATGTGAATTTAAGAAAATTAGATAAATACAAACGAGGTAAAGTAATTATCATTATTAATTAAATAAATTAAATCTGATTTTAGATGTCTGATGTCCTGAAATATTTGAAAAAGTGACATATCTACGTTTTGGCATGTAACCACAGAAATATTGCACACCTTTTTAGAGTATATTTGTGGATTTTGTGATATACTTAGTTTAATTTCAGATTTTAAAATAATTCGTACTTCAATATCAATTAAACAAATATTTAATTATTCCAGAAATAAGGAATTCTTATTTTCTAACGTTCAATCTATATACACATAAAAGTGCATAATTATTAATATCTTTTTTTATATTTATTGTTGACACATGAGGGATTACAAGTTGTCCATAATAATGTCCTATTTTCATTATAGCAAAATAATAGTATTAATGTAGATGATTATTATATTATGTAGACGCACATGTTTACCGCTGTTTATAGTATGTTATTATTTAAGTAATTAAATAAAAATGAAATGGTAGCACCTGTTGAAGACTGAATGTTGTGTAGAATTCATTAGAAACAATGTCTACCTATTTGATGGAATTTATCAGATAAACATAACTCTATACTGTACTAGCACTAGCATAACGCTTCAACATGCATGCGATTGAATTACCTGGGCAAAAAAACTACTATTTAAACTTCCTTTATATTTAAATATACCGCCTTCAAACAGCGAAATACATACATATGTATGTTCTTGTTCAACATGGATTGTACAATATCTGTATATTAAAAAATAAAAATTGTAAATTTAATTAAAAATATACACTCTGTATACGAATAGAATAGGTGTTAATAAACAAGATTTTACTACTTCTAGGGTAAATCGTAAACGACAAAAATATAAAAAAAGTTCATACTATAATGTTTTCCGTAGTAATTTTCATCATCCCTTAAAATAAATTAAAAATAGGATTTTAATTTGATCATCAATTTATTCCTCACTAACTACATTACATTACATATACCGGGTGTCTACTTGAAATCCGTAATATAGAGAATGCAATGTTATTTTTTTTTTATTTTGCTGTAGATAGTTAGGTACCTATTAATTTTAGACAAAAATATTTCAAATAAAAGTTGTAGACAATAAAATTCTACACCTATATTACTAATTAGATTTTATTTAGCTTGTTCTGTATCCTGTAAAATCATCACTACAGATGAGCAGTATTTATTAAATTTCAAATTCAGTTTACAGGAAACGTGCAAAACCAAATCATATTAGTGATTTTGGTGCATAATTTATTATTTGAAACATTTTCGTCTAAAATTAATAAATAACTAACTACAGCAAAATGAAAAAATTAACATTGTATATTTTATTCCCTATATTACGGATTTCTATAGACACCCAGTATAGGGATTTTTGTTAATTAAAATATTTTAGTAGATATTGCTTTAAGTAATTACTAAAAAATATGTGAAACTTGTATAAAAATTTAATATGGTCGATTGCGTATAAAAAAATGCTATAGGTAACTCTAATAGTACCTTCTTTAGAGAATATAAGTTTAGGTGATAAGTTTTTTTTACTCTCTTGATGCGTAGAAATAATTCTTAAATACATTCGATTAATTTTTTAAGCTTTTATTACAAATGAAATATGAATTGAATTGTCAAGGGAGCTTCGTACATAGGTATGTGCGCAAAGTTAAGTCGATCTGATATATGGATTTGGGTTAAAATAGAATTGATTTGACTAAAACAAAATAATTAAATCAAGTAAAAACGCATTTTGGAACTGAGATGTGTGCAAAGTTTGAAGTCGAACGGATATATGGAAATGGGTCATATTTGGATTAAAAAATGTTACTTATACTGACTATGAAACATAATTATTTTTAAGAAAATATAAATAAATATAAATAAATAAATATATCATCACGGAATATTACCCATTGGTGGGTGTGCCAATCTGCTTGGTACACAGATTTCGGTAATGATGATGACATATTTGTACCGTGTGGGCGGGCACTCAATGCTGGCGTGGAGAGTGCACCACAGGGGTCAGTTTTATGCCATTTAAAATTCGAAATATTTGGCGTCAGTCGGGATCGAACCTAGTTCCCCAGATTCCCGACCAGGCACATGGCCACGAGACCCCATTAAGAAAATATAATATGTATAAGTAAGTAGGTACATAGGTACCTACTTATTTTTAAAAATAATTGCATATATAGATTATACCACATATTTTGTAATCACTTTTAGATCAGAGACTACATTTTCAGTAGGTAGGTACCTTCCTAATTTTTAAAAAGAAAGCAATTAACATTGATCTTAAATTTCCAAAATTCGAACTACAAAAACAATCGTTTAAAATAAAATCGAATATAATTGAAATAAACAAAAAGAAAAACACAAATATGTTAAGAATTCAAAAAATGATGTTCGACTGTGTTGGGGATGGAATTAATAAAATTTCGGACTAGCAGTCAATATTACAAATTTGTAATATTGACTGCTAGTCTGAAATTTTATTAATTCCATAAATATGTTAATCTATTCATATATAATAATCACAATTTATTTTGAAAAAAAAGAACTCGTATCGTATACCGTGCACGTTTATATAATAAATGCAACATTTTATATAACCCCACTTTTAACAAAAACGCCTATAAAAACACATAGAATATGGTTTTCATATTCTCAAAATCAGCTTAACTATAAGGACATAATTAATTTTGTATCATTAGTCGCGATCTTTTTACATAATATCTCAGTTCGTCTTAGCTCACCTCAGTTGCCTCACTAATTTTGACCGTTCTTTTTGTCGTAACAGAAGTGAGATAAAGTGAGAAAAGTTCCACCCCCCTCAATAAGAGGAGCTTGTTGAGATTTTAATCTTACATGATCGGTGGGGATGAATATTTTGCTGTCACATACAATTAGTTTGATTATTGAGAAGCTAATTTATTTATTCCTTTAATAATATTATCATTTTATTGGTTATTTGAAGAAGATGACGAAAAATGATGAAAAATATTGTGTTGAAGTTTAAGTAATGATTATTTAAAATTTATTATAAAGTTTTAAATTTATTTTTAGAAGTAATTATTAAATAATGACATGAGTGAATGGACAATTTATTTCCGTCAAGTTCAGTGGATAGTAAGTACTTCGGATTTTTAACAGACAGTTCTACGGAATTTGTTCCTTTTCTTTCACAAAAATCTCAACTCAGCTCATGTCAAACTCATCTCACTATAAGCTGAGGTGAGGTGAAGCAATGATAAAAAGAACGCGACTATTGACTACATAAAATGTGTACATTCATTACATACTTCTGAACATAAATTTCAATCATACGTAAGAAATTTTGAAACATCCGAAAAACAAAATCTCGCTGATTTTACTCTACTACAGAAAATTAATAACCCCTCATTTGACTAACAACGCTATTCAAATGTCCCTAACCCTCTTTTTCATTGCTTAGTAAAGCAACAATTGTACTATCTTCGTCGCTGTCGCTCCCCTCAAATTATTTGTGCATAAAACCCTAAACAGATTTATTTAGGACCGTTAAAACCATTACCAAGTTGTGATTCCTTCCCTGACAATGTCATTGTCGTTATACATAACCTCAAATATTGCCAACAAATGGCAAACGACAATATCTGTACGCTAGGCGTCTGTTTTGTCTGCTTGATAGATGACGTTATTTCGACTTAATGTCGCATGAAATTTGAAGAGGCAGAGTCCATGTCGGTTGATATCTGCCCACTGATTGACCGTGAAACATCCCCTTATCCATTAAATGGAGCCCGCCTTCCTTCGGTGGATGAAATTTCACAATTATAACGGGGCTCTACACTAATACACGGAAATACACTTTTAACTCCCGAGAATTTGTAATTACACAAAAAATATATCATCACACGATTATCCATAAAATTTTGGGTTGACTTTTGATCGTAATCTAGAATTTTTATGGTCTAGATGTTCTTGTCATGAAATTTAACTTTGAGGGCGGAAATATTTATAATACAACAACGGAAAAAAAGATGCAGCCAGTGCCAGTACAATTCCTTGGGGCAATTTCATATTATTTTATGTAAATATCGTAAAAAATATAATTTTAATATGACGGGCACCGTGGACAAAAGGAACATGTGCTTTTCTTTACAACAATTAGATAAGTGTATGAAACGATGCCAAAGGTTCATACTTATTTGACGTTTTCTTAAATTCAAGTTTTTGTGACTTAAAGTTGCATTCACAAATGAATATTAAGGTAAGGTTTATGGTTTTTGTTTAGATTTAAGTCATTCATAAATGCAAATTTAATGTAACCTAAATTTAGTTTTGATTGTACTGACACCGATGTAAATGCTTCAAAAACAACAACAATATCGATACTACACCAAGTGAATACTAAATAAAGATGGCTGTATATTTCTATATCGTTTTAGACTCGTTCTCATTGGTGAAATTTGTGACGTCAAACTAAATCATAAAGCTAAAGTATGGACCTTGCAATGTTTAGTTTTATGATTTGGATTTAGAGACACTAAATTCTGAAGTATGAATGGAGTCATAATATAATATGCGGTCAAAATCTTTAAATCTAAAGTATAAACCATAAATCTAACTTAATTTTCATATGTGTATGTACCTTTATACTACTTCTCCATGTATTTGTTGCAGTAAAAGTACCTACATAGTGCCGATTGCTCGATAAATGTGAAAATTCACTTACAATTGTTTTCGCTTGCAATTCAACTAAATGTAACAAAAATAACCTCACCTAACACACAAAACACGCACCGAGTTTTCTAAGAGTAACTTTTGTGTGTTAGGTGAGCTTATTGTTGTTACGTTTTGTTGAATTGCAAGCTATGTACATTTACTGTAATATATTGATGATATAAAAAATGTAAAAATAAATTTTGTGTAGAATAGAACAACGCGGGTGATCTGGAAATACCTCATCCTATGTGATTTTGATTTTACCTAAAGTTTACGGGAGACTTTTAAATTACAATTTAAAAAGACTTGCAATCGAAATCTACTAATAACTTATTTTTATATGGAACTAGCTGAAACCCGCGGTCTTCGCAACCGCGAGTCAATTTATATTTTAACCCCGTACAACACGATTTTAGTGTTAATTTGAAAATATTTCAAACAATTCAGGAGTTATGAGCTCCCAAAAACGCATAATTACATATTTAGTCTCGGCCAAAAAGGTGAGATCAAAAATGGTTGCATGTTGAATTTCCAGTTAAAAACTCGTCAAACTCGGGTTCAAAAATTGAACATTTTTGGCCAAAAATGTGAGATTAAAAATCGGTAATATTTTGATTTCGGTTAAAGATAGTGTTAATTCTTGCAAAAACGAACTTTGAAGAGTCGATTTGATATATTAATGTTTTAAAAGTGACAAAAAGGCCTTAGGAACTATGGATAATAGGATCGATATTTTCGAAAAAATTGGGAAAAATTTTCCCCAAAACGGGTTTAAATTATTTTCAATTTAACATTAAATTCGTGTTCTATGAGGTTCAAAATATTAATTCAATTCCAAATCTAAAAACCGTCTGGACAAAGGTTAATTTAAATATTTCTAAAACGACGCTTGTTACGAATTTTTCGCAATTCTTCCAAAATATCTAAACTTTTATTTGGTTATGCATTAGGCTGAAATTTACAGAAAACACATAAATTAACTGAAAATCATTTATTTATACTTAAAATTTTACGAAAATGTTTTTTTTTTGTAATGACATTATTCGATTGACAACAGAAATGTGTGTTTTTGACATTTTGATTCTGTCGGTAAGGCCGCTCTCGAAACTAATGCCAATTCTATTCTTATGTAAACTTTGAAAATTAATTATAAAAAACTATGCAATATTTTGATTTATATAATAACTTGTACGACACCTCCTGAAGCTGGAAGAACATATATTTTAAATAAATGTTATAGAGAATTAAATTACACACTTCAATCACTAATCAGGTTTTATTTTACATACTTAATCAGCTATAAAATCCAATTTAAAATTTTATGAATATTGCTTATTTGTATTAATAGCCATGGAATTAAAACAAAATTACAAAGAAATGCATATCGTTGGAATTGTCAGAATTTCAATTTTGCAGGTTACAGAATAAAAATTAATAAAATATGTGCAGTGATATAGATATAGATTATAAAAACAATATATTTATAGGGACTTAGGTGTAGAATATAATTATCTGTAATTTTTATTAGAAAATCGAATATCTGACAGTTCAAACGATATGCATTTCTTTGTTATTTTGTTTAAATTCCATGGCTATCACTACAAATGAGCAATATTTATAAAATCTCGAATTGGATTTTATAGGTTACTAAACATGCAAAATAAAATCTGATTAGTTAGAATTTAATTCTATACAACATTTATTTGAAACATTTTTGCCTAAAATTAAATGGGAAGTTTTACGCAAGGAAAAACTCATTTCCCATATGAAACGCCTATGGCCCACTTTTTAATTAACACCCAGTATAAGATAAAGGGAACATAACTAAGGAAACTTTTATATTACAATGTAAATAGCAACGCAAAGTCCAAATCTACTAATAATTTATTTTTGCTGATCAAATAGGAGGTAATTGCTAGATTACCCACGATAAATTGGTACCCACTAATGGAATCTCTTTACCGGATGAAAAAACATACCTGTATACATAGACATAGACGGTTAACATTATGTTCCAAATTTATTCGTATTCCTGTTCCGCTGCACAATACAGAGCGGGTAATGTTCTAGAGCGCTCAGGACTTTGACGGAGGTGGTTCCTCAATCTTTTTCATCAAACTCCAGCGCAATACAGAGTTCACTGGTATTGTGGAAACTCTGAGACACACTGGTATTCATCTGAGAGCTTGTATATTTCTCTAAAAATAGCAATAATAACCGAACGCACAAAACTTGATCCGAGTTTTCCAAGCGTGGCTTTTGTGCGTTAGGTTAGATTATTGTTGTTATTTTTAGATACATACAAGCTCTCAGGTATATGAGAGTGTGTGCTACCCGAAAAACAGTGGACTTTGTATTGCGCTGGGGTTTATCTAATGAGAGTGAGGAATCACCGCCGTCAAAGTCCTTAGCGCTTCAAAACATTGCCCGCTCTATACTGTACAGCAGAATGGCTTTACGCTTCCCGTCTTCATATAATTAAATGGTAAAGGTATCAATGAAAAGGTAAAATTATTTCACATCAGATGCAAATAATAATTTCATTTTAAATTAGTATTTAACAACAAAACGCTAGGCCTAGCATCCCGACAATAGAACCGCAGTCTGGCCCCGACTTCAGTTATGACGTCTCCTTTGTGACGATAGAAATGGTCGGAATGAGGTTTTTATATATGTCATGTCGTAGCCAGATTGTAAAACCCGTCTTTTAATAAAACGCGGATGAAACGCGGCCATATTGTCAAATCTTTGTTGATTTAGCGATGTTTTATAATCTGACTAATCATCTAGGAGTTTTATAAAACAATGAACAGCTATACTTAGCTTAAATAGTTCCCTAAATAAAACAACAATAACTTAATGTAACACAAAAATCCCGCTTGGAAAACTTGGGACGAGTTTGGTACAGTAGGTTACGTCATTGTTGTTAGAGAAATATTCTATTTCTGTCGTCACAAACTATTAGCAGTCGGGACCAGACTGCGGTCATGTTGTCGAGCTAGGCACATCGGTTTGTAAATTTATTATTTTAATTTGATAATAAAATTAAAAATTACCCCTAACCTTAAAATTAGGTATATGGTACATTAAAAAACAAGTATCATAAGATAATCTGTTAACGCACCCATTTTTTATATACCTACCTATTTCAAGAAAAATGTTTTCATTTCAATCATTAATTTTCACGCGGAACTAAAATAATATGAAATATTTTTTATCATGATGAAAAAGGGCATTTTTCCACTTTTTGACAGTGTAAATTTATGTTATAAAAAATCTTCAAAGCTTTTGTAAGAAGCCAGTCACGTCATAATATTAATAATTTCACAAATAAGCCAGAAAACGAAAATTAAAAACCTGTGCGTAGCGCACTAATTTTGTCATTCGAATAGGATTACTGTACATGTCAACAATGCCAGCAGTCCTAACAGCCTTACTACGTTCACATGCAGTTTTGAAAACAATTTCAGTTTTCAGTGAAAATTACGCAAAACTGTTTACATGCAATTTTCAAAACAAGTCTACAGATTGATTTGAAAACAATTTCGACGCATGCACATTTGGCTGATGTAAGTGACAGATACACTTCACTGTAAATACTTCGTATTGCTATTATTCCAATTTTTATTTTACTTCGTACCATTTCGTCAAAGCGGTCGACACGTTATGCTATGTACAGCCCAACCAGTCTAACGTGACAGTCCTCGCTGGTGTGACTTGCATTGTTTTAGCTCTATCAATCGACTATGGATTGTTTTAGAAAAAATACATCAAGTAACAGTTATACAAAAATTAATTCTGCGCATCATGGGGTCTCGTGGCCGTGTGCCTGAGTGTCAGGTCGCGAATTTGGAGAACCGGGTTCGATCCCGACCGACGCCAAGTATTTCTAATTTTAAATAGCATAAAATTGACCCCTGTGGTGCACTTTCCACACCAGCAATGAGCGCCCGTGAGGTGATGCCTGGTAAGCGCCCGCACCGTGCAAATATTTCATCTTTACCGATAACTGTGTACAAAGCAGATTGGCACACCCAGCAATGGGTAATAAGCCGTGATGATATATATATATATATATATATATATATATATATATATATATATATATATATATATATATATATATATATATATATTTAATTCTGCACATCTTTTATTTGAAGTATTTTTCTCTAAAATAATATATAAACGATTGACAGAGTTAAAACAATACTAGTCACACCAGCAAGGACTGTCACGTGTCACCTAAGACTGGTTGAGCTGTACGCATGCGCAATATCAAAATTGAATTTTAAGTGTTTACATGAATAGTTTTGAAACTCTTTTTCAAGTCAAACCCATGAATTTTAGATTTGATTTGAGATAATTCAAAGCCGTTTTGACACTACATAGCGTTTTCAAAACTAAAACGTTTGAAAACTGTTTTAAAACTGCATGTAAACTCAGTAATTTACTGAGAGAGTAGTTAACATTACTCAACAATCTCAACAGGCAAACCATCTCAGAGGTTGTAACAATTTAAAAACAGATAATTTTTTAAAACTTTGATAGGTTTCCATCATACAGTTTTAAGGTCTACTCTAATTTTAATATAAATAACCAATTTTCTAATCTATTACTATGGTAGAGGACCCCATTGTACAAGAAAATTGAAAAAATAATCTTTTGGACCACGTATTGATATTTTGCTGAATATATAAAAATAAATAAAAAATACAGAAAAACCGATATCTTAATTGAAAATGTAATATACATTAGATAAATGTTGAATGTATAACTATTTATGTACGTTAGAAATTCTAGAACATATGATACATTTATGCGTTATGCAATGCGAAACAGAAATTCAAATCAAAGCTATTAAAATGAATACCTGTAGCTTTAAAGTATTTAACATTATGTCGATTTTATCAGCAATACTCGCATATTCACATAAAACTTCATAAAGCTATAAAAATGTGCATCTACTTAGTAGTTATACCTGCAGTTGGAAAGCTTTGGAAATGGCGTGAATGAAATTGATCAGGGCGGTATATGGTTATTAAAAGAGGTCTGTTGCTCGCCTGATATCTGTTTTTCGTTTCCTTCGGCCCATTTGGCAGATGTTTTTGGGAGAAGTGTAAATTAAAACCACTTTAAAGTTCTTTTGTCTTCAGGAATCTTATACAAGTTTCGGTGTTTATTTAGAATTAACTCGGTATAATTTTATAATTAGGCTAAGTTAGATTTTTCAGTAATTTAAATTTAAAATCCAATTAGCTTAGCCGTAACTTAACAGATTTGTGTCAAATATTTTAATATTTAGTGTGAGATTTTATCGAGCATATTTCACAAACTTTATTGGTTTTTAAACTTAAGCGACAAAATTTTTTGCCAGTAAATGAGTTCAGCGTTCAGTATATTTACTATTTTTGTATTTATTTATTAAAAACATTAATTTATACATAAATTAATCTACATCTGCTGCTTATTAAATTAGAAATGCTATCATAGATTTATGTTTGACTTTGGACATCAGGTTCCTTAATTTAGTAAGTGCAGATATCAGTATTAGGACATACACAAAATTCTGAATATTTTGGTGTAAACATTTTTAAATAACGTCTTTGGTGAATACGTTAACTTAAGTTCTACATAATTAGAACCAATAATTTTTTGATGCTCTTTTATGGTGTTCTTATGTCACAGACATAAGAATTTTATGAAGTCCTGCATTGTTAATCTAAAGTTTTCGCATACCATTGATAGCTTTGACCGCATCAAATTCTGATATATGTACAGGGTGTCTCATTTTCGATGTTTTTTTAAGGTATCTCGGGTAATATTAATGATAGAGTAAAACCATTTGCACATTCCAGGGTCAACTTTTCCAGAAATGTTTAATAGTCACCACAGGAATTTTCGATCTTCTTTTGTTTCTGAGCTACAGGCAAAATCTCGTTTTTCGCTCATTTTGAAAATATCTCTTATTTATTATGATAGTTAGAAAAAAAATGTTTTTACAAAAATTTTACCGTTTTTTAAATAGGATAAAATGGCGTAATTAGATTTTTTGAACACTTAATAATTCTCCAGATATAACACGAACCTATGATTTTTTAAATGGGAACCTATATTGAAAATAGTCTCATTTTTTTGCTTATTTTATAAACTTTTCAATGATATATAACAAGTCTACATTCTTTTGTTTTAAACATTAATAAAAGATGAATTATTAATTTATTGCGGTAAAAATATTGGAAATTATTAAGAAGCAAATGACAAAATCTATTCCAGATCATCATTTGCATGTTTCTAATGGTTTTTGTTTCAGCTTTACTAATTTTTTCAATTTATTTACTTCAAAAGCATATTAAACCATTTTGAACGGATTGTGTCAAAGCCAACTGTAACGTCGATAAATAGTAATTTAACTAACCCAAAAATAATTGGTTAAGAATAATTTTGAGAACAAAATTAATAGATATAAAAACATTTTTTATCTAACTATCATAATAAATAAGATATAATATATTTTCAAAATGAGCGAAAAACGAATTTTTGCCTGTAGCTCAGAAACAAAAGAAGATCGAAAATTCCTGTGGTGACTATTAAACTTTTCTCGAAAAGTTGACCCTGCAATGTGCAAACGGTTTCGCTCTATCATTAATATTACCCGAGATACCTTAAAAAAACATCGAAAATGAGACACGCTGTACTTTGGTATTTAAATAAAAATCATACAATGATTAATGATTATAAACAGTAGAAAAAGATTCTCATTTGTAATTAAGGAGTTTTTGGCAGAATTAAAGTAGTTCTATCTTTAGTTTTTAAACATCATTTCCTTCTTTATGTTTATAATTTTGTATCATTGGATAAATGTAAAATTTTGACAAAAAAATACAAATCTAATGGTTTTTTGTTTTTATTATTTAATGAATGAAGAAGCCACAAAATAAAATTTCAAATTAATCCCGTTGTTTTTATTATACGAGGGTTTCGTTACAAATATTGAGAATATAATAAGACACATGGTTCATATTTTTAGATTTTTATTTTAATATATGTTCAAAGTAGTTCCCTTCAACAACAGTTACTATTCTTTCCTTCCACTTCTTAAAAGCTCTCAGCTAATCTTCTATATGCTTTCAACTAATTTCTAGAGACTTAAAAATTATCAAAACTATCAAATTCATTTCAGGCTGACTTACAAACTGTCAAAGCTGTTAAATTTTAAATACTTTAAAAATTAATTAACTAAGTTCAAACTAACTTTTCTTTCATTTAATTGAATTTCCAATTACATACATAACTGTTTAAAATGTTAGTATGCAAATTTTGTTGTATACCACCTACCTGAGTTTCTTATTTTCAATAATTCTAGTGAGTCTAGGGTGTCTACTTTTTTTCCGAAAATAGGAAATTCAATGATTTGGCGATATCTCTTTATCTATTAATAAAATAAAAGTGTAATGAAAAAAAAATGTTCAGAATGAAAAAAAGCTTCGATTGAGTATTTATTTATTGTGCATTTCTTTCTTATGTACAAGTTAGAAGCAAAAGAAAATACACGATTTAAGACAATTATGAGAGTGCCATGATCATGAAAAATAAAACAAAAATTTATGTTTGTTATTTCAACCATATCTGACAGAATTGACATTTCTGTTGATTTTATAATTAGTAGAATAACAAGAAGACTTAATCTACAATAAAAAAAAATAATCACAAATAGTAATAAAACCAAACGAAATGTCAAATTTGTTAGATATGTCAGAAATAACAAACATATATTCTTGTTTTATTTTTCATGGCATTATGATAATTGCATTAAATTGTGTATTGTCTTTTGCTTCTAAGTCGTGCATAAGAAACAATTGAACAACTCAATCGATGCACTTTTTCATTCCCAACATTTTTCTTTATTACACTTTTTTGTCTAAATGTGATAAGTAAAGAGATATTGCCAAATCAAAATTTTAACATTGAATTTTCTATTTTCGTAAAAAAAAGTAAACTGTAAAAATAGATAGCTGGATGATGTGTAGGTACATAGGCCAGAAAATTTAGAGATTCGCTGAAAATTGTTTGCGCTTGCAATTTAACTAAATATAACAACAATAACCTCACCCAACGCACAAAACTCACTCCGAAATTTGTGTGTTAAGTGAGGTTATTGTTGTTGTGTTTGTTTGAATTGCAAGAAAAATGTAGTTTTGGGCAATTTTCTACATTTACCGACAATGTAGACATTGTCTCACTATTTACTTTTACTGTAACATATAGGTACATAGAAAAAAATTGTCATTGCAGTCGTACAATAAACTGTTTCGAAAAGAAATTTTTTTGTAAAAAATATTTTATAAATGTTCTGCTGATCTGGATTCGGATAAACGGATTTCCACTGTATTTATATTCATACTTTATATATGCAGTATGTAATTTATAAAATTACGTAGACTTGGACGAGCTTATTTGGGTTAATAAATGTCATCTCTTGTAATTTAATCAAGTATGCTATGAATATTTAAATAATTTACTTGTTAATGTACAATATTACCTAAACGATTTTTCTATAAAATAATAATCACGCTGTTTTCAAAATGCCAAATATCAATATTTAATTTCACCCTTATGTTTAAAGAACGAGTTTTTTCAAAATATTATTTTAAAGCAGAATATAGTTTGTATTCAAATAAATATTTTGAAAAAGTCTATCTTTAGAGATAAGGGTGATATTATATATTTAAATTTGATATTTTCAAAACAGCGTTTTCAAAACAAGGCTTGTGGTAAGCCATTATGTTTGACATTGATATTTGACTATTACACATAATAAAATAGAATATTTTTTATTATTAACCTAACTTTTTTATGTATTCAATATAAAATTACTTTCAGTACCATATGCACTACATTATTACCTAACATGTAACTCGTAAATAAATATACAAACATGAAAAATATATTACAAATATATAAATTGTTTTTATGACGGTCATTTATATTTTGCTGTATAGGTGCATGTCCATTAAGTATAACTACGCACATTATTGTGATTTCATGTTATTACATTAAAATATATTTATACGGAAAATTAGATAAAATCGTCAGAGGTTATTCAAATAAAAAAGTAAAAAACGCAAATGTTTCTTTTTTGTCAATAAAGAATTGAATATGGAGCTTTATGTGATATTCTAATGTAAAATTTATTTAAATTATTTTTTTTTAATTTATTATTTTTACAATACCTACCTACTTTTGTTTTCAAATTTCTCGTATTGATGTTAAACTAATGTTTTTGAATAAATATAATTACACTATGACTATAAAAAGTCATATAATATGATATTTTTATTTTAGATTCGAATGGAGAAGGGTGTATTATACAACACATTTATTTCTAAAGTATACTTTTAGTTATATTGAAAAGTTTTGTATTGTAATTTGCTATATTAAATGTATTTTAACTCTGATGGTAAACATATAAGTTGTAGAAACAAAAGGAAACGAAAAAGTGGTAATATCAAAGTTTCAGTATGTGAATATCATACATTTATTATGTATATTATTGTTTATGTTTTGAATTTCACTCATTACGATAGTAGAAAAAATTGTTTATTTTATTCAGTTTCAAACTGTACATTAGCTGCAATATAAATGTTATTCATGTACAATACCTGGAATAACAGAGTAAATTACTGTTTTTTAAAATTTTATTTACTATCAAACCTAACTTTTTAGAATAAATTTTATTTAAATGCAAAATCCATTCTTCATTTCATTAATATTATAAAAACCTTTATATTACATTTTTCATTCTCTTCTATATAGCCATCTAAAATGTAAATAATATTTGTATTTTACAGTTTGACACAAGTCTCGGATGAAGGCTGAATTTTGCAGTTATTTTCAAATCATCCCCATGAAATGAAGGTTATTTCTAACAAAATAAAAATCTTATAATTAAATTGAATTGAAAAATATGATAGTTTAGATATCATAAAAAATTCAACTGTCTCTGGTCGTTAGCTCAAGTGATTGGACTAGCAATTTAATGGGGACTTATGATAAGGGCCGGATACGAGGTCTAAAGCCGGCCCGGGAAAATAGTAGCAGATCGGCCCGAATTAATTTCAATTTGAAAAAAGAATCATTTTAAATTATTGTTTTTGAAGCTGGATTTTAGAATATCTACCACCCTTGCAATTGAAATGATTATTAGTCCGTATTTGTGAAAAAAGTGACTATATCGCTTGCAAATTAAAAAATACTTTAATGTAATATTAACCCAACGCACAGAACTCAATTTAACGATACTCGGATAGCTATACATTCATTTTATAGGAATTAAACTCTTCAGAAATAAGTCCAAGATGACTATAAATATTGTTTTCCGCGCTCTAATTTTTGTGGAATTCAGACCATAGGAAATACAAAGGTAAAAAATTTCATATATGGCTCTAAATTCTTTCCTATTAATTTTAGAACTAAAGTGTAAATACAAAAATGTTGAGAATTACAAACTGTAGCAAAAAGTCTTGTAAAACGCAGTTTTTAATTTTGAACATTTTTGTATTTACAGTTTTGCTCTAAAATTAATAACAAAAACAGTAGACACCCGGTATATAACGATCAAAATGAAATTCTTGACTGGTAGGTATTCTAGACTAGCCGTTTTGGCGCAGATTAAAAAAAATATTTTTTTCTTTTGATAATTTATTAAAAAATTGCAGTAATGTCGGCCCAATTTTAAGGTTCGGCCCACCGGGCATTTGCCCGGTTGCCCGGTGGCCGTATCCGGGCCTGCTATGATTTTAGAATTTTATGGTTGAGAAAAGAAGTGAGGTCTTGGTAGGTAATACTCAACTATCTCTCTTCAAGCTTGTTTTCTTCTTCTAAAGACATGTAGTACTGAAGGGGAGGATGTGCGTTGTATGACGTAAATTTCAACCCCACTGTCATGTTTTGAATGAGGTCTAAATTTTTCAATTCATTATTTGGATATTTGACATTTGACTGGAGCTCAGTGCCTCATTGTTTTCTCAGATTAAATATTTTATCACAATTAAAAAAATGAGTGCATCTAATAATTATGAAAAAGCAATAAAAAACAAAAAAATATAAATTCAAAATAAATATGTTTATTTTAACAAAATTTACATGCAACCGAGAAATATTATTTAGGGTTAATATTACAATCTCTGGTTAAATTTTTAACTGTCCGTTGAATAAACAAAACTGAAACTGACAAATGCCGAATTTATCATTATAGTATTATTCACGAAAGATGACTATTCAATGTCATTTATGAGCCGTCTGATATAATATTACTTGCAGATAACTTCACTGCATTTCGTACAATGGGCGTGCAATGTAAAATATTTATGGATACATTTTAACAGAAAAATTATATGTAAATTTATATTGAAAATTTTATTTCTTTTTAAATAACGTTTTTCTCGAAGTTTTATCTTTTTCTTCTATGTTTTTGCATGAAGCAAAAATATAGACTTCACGTAAACCATAAAATAATAATTTGATTTAAACGTCAACGTCACTGGATAAACATTAATACAGGGGGCAGTGTAGTCTGTAACTTTACGACATACGTTACTGATATTTTTAGTGTGTTAAAAAGTAATAACCATTTCCATTTACGTATATCTATGTTACACCATATAAATTAAATAGACATACGTCAAATCATCTTTCTCTTTCTAATAAAAAATGTTGCTAAAATACTACTATAAAGTGCTGTGTATTCTTTCTTCAAACAAATAAACTTGAATAGTCATCTTTCGTGAATAATAGTATGCATATATTTTGAATTTATAGGAAATTAATATTTTAACTGGGGATTATAAAATTAGCTCTTAGTGAATTTAAATTTTCGATTCTTCAAAAAAACCTTCCTTGACAAGCTTTATGCATTTTTTTGTATTAGTTTTGGTAAATCATTATTTAATAGAAACCTATTTCCAAATGTTTTGCTAATTATAATTAAAATGTTCGATTTTATTAGTTTCACATACATTTCAAGTCTTGAAAAGAAGATTGTTTCATTTCAAACAAAATAAAAAAAAATTAAGTAACGCACCTCGTTATTATTAGTTCCAACTATTGTAGACCTGAGTTTTATTGATGTCAGCATGTTTGTTGTAGGAATTAGAAATTTAAGGTTCATTAAAGTGTTATAATTGTACTATTAGACTTCTAAAGCCTCCCCTATGTGTATGTACCCCGTATAATTTTCTCACCACAGGGATACAAACATTACATTATCAGTGCTTCTAAAACTTTCTTGCATACGAGTATACTATTAAGGATCATTCCAAGTAATAAATTATTCTAACATACACGAGAGATAAATGCATTTATTTGTTAATTTTTTAAATATATGTGAAGCCTACATGAATAAATATTAATATATTATCACAGTTTTTATCTGTTTACATTTTTTAAGTTACAGTAATGACATGAAGACTGTCACAGGCATTTATAACTGGTAAATAATTGGGAATAAGTTGACTATCACATTTTTTTTTATTATATTAAATTAATACAAAAATAACATATTTCTTTTTTAAATTAAATATTTATGATCTGAAGTGTATGATGTTATTACGGCACCTTTAGACAAAGACAAATTATTGATTAATAGAAAACGAAGTATGTATACATGTATACCGGGTGTAGAACTGAAATATGTAAGATAGGAAATACTATGTTTTTTTTAATATGGTGATTATTGCTTCTCTAATTATTTGGAACCAAAAGCATAAATACATAAAATGTTCAGAATTAAAAACTGCACCAAATGAGTCAAAATTTATTGATATAATAGGTTCTTCTCATGTGATAAACGTAAAATAATATATCTTTTTCCAGAGCGCCATGCAAATAAAAACATACATACATTATATATTTCAAATATTCGTATTGTTTGACTTCGACGTTTATTAATTGATATATAATTGTTAATATAATTCTACTGGGATTTTTTACTGCGATGATTACTTATTAAAAATTATTATTAAATCTGTATGACAGATGTCAGATGTCATCTGCCAAGCTCAAGCAATACAACTGTTTAATATTTTGTGCTATTGCTCATGGCATGGCAATTTGTAAATTGTAAATAGCTAAAAAAAATATTATACCTTTCTTTCGAAAACGACAGGCATGTAAACAACAATTTTGGACTTGTTTGAAGCAGTTTTTAATTCTACACTTTTTTGTATTTACACTTTTGGTCTAATTGAATTAATCACACAATTTAAAAAAATATCATTGTATTTGCTATGTTACATATTTCAATTCTACAACCGGTGTAGAAATTGTATAAGCACGCACATTAATACAATTCATTCTTATTTATTTTGCCTACTAAATATTATTTACGTGAAATAAATGTGTTGTGTGACGAGATATATGTTACAGATTAGTATGAACTAAAATATTTCGTAATATTTAGATCAAATTAATTAAAAATTAATAAAACGTTGGATGGGTAAAAAATAATTAAACTCGCGCGCGAACGGTTTAAAAAAAATGCGCGTCCTGATGGGTTATAAAATTATTTTATTTTGTTGTTGACCCAAAACGCTCTAGATGTGGCTATAATTTGGTCAAAAACTTGTTAGTGTTATTATCTTTATACTGGAAATTTGTTATATGAGAAATACAATATTGTAACGTTTTTATTTATTTGGGTGAAGTGTAAATATTAGACAATTAATTAAAGTAAGTGTTTATTAAGACGATAAATAAATATTAAAAGATAATTAACTTAACGATCACTATGATTAAACAAATATTAAATACTAATTAAGACTAAGAATATAAATAACTAAACTATTTATTTAAACAATTAATTAATTAATTAATGACTACATGATATTACTGATTATTTATTTCCGCTATTTATGTCACTTCACATTCAAATGTCCGACCTGCACCTCCACAGCGTCTGTATATTCAACTGCTCGGACAGAATTCAGTCCGTATCCGTAAACCACAGCTCTTCTACACCACTGCCGAGTATCCACTTCCACTCACCGTTACTGTCCTCGTATACCTAGCTTCCTAGTACTCTTCAAAACTGCCGAGTATTCACTTTCACAGCTACCCCAGTGTACCAGTAACTTCCCGAGTATTCCACTCGACACCAAACTGCATACGCTTATTACGATACTGCTGTGTTTCTCAAACTCACTCATACCTTACTTCTTACTGTCTATGTAAATGCCCTTCTAACGGACTAACACTTTATGTGAATGTCTGACTGTCTGTTTCTGTAACTGTCCTTCTGACGGACTAACATTCTATGTGAATATCTTTTTCTTCGCACACACGTACGTCGCTTATATAGTGGCTCTTAACACCTTCTCGACTATTCCCGTGACGTCTCGAACTGTACAACAATACGCGGGTAACTACGCTTATCTCTTCTAGTCTACCTAACCGCACGCCTTACGTCGCCCGCCTATCGCGCATTGCACTGTTATACCTAGGTTCCTCCTCCTTCTAGAATGCTTCTATTCATAGGCGTCGATTGGCACGCGATGGTTGGGGGCTCGCGTACCAAATGTACATACTCTCGCGTTACACTATTATTATTTTTTCAAATGGTTGTTGTTAGTTACCTATTAATTTTAGACAAAAATGTTTTAAGGTTGCAGATATTAATATTCTACACCTAAATCACGAATCAGATTTTATTTTCCTAGTTTAGTAACCTGTTAAATCGAATTTGAAATTTTATTAATATTACTAATTTGTAAATTACTAAATATGGAAAGTAAAATCTAATTATGACTTAGATGTATAGTATATGACTAGCGAATGAAAGTTGACGTTTAGATAATTTAATAGATGTGGTTTCTTTTGAAAACATTTCCCTATATTTGATTTGAAAGGAAACTGACCCTTATGTATTCCGTTACAGAAGATTAGAATTGTACTCAATACCAGGAGGCATTTAAAATGACCTTAGCAACAGAATTCAGGAATGTATTTAAAAAATTTAATACCGCAAATTCTAGTTCGTTCGTCTCAGGTGTAAGCAACTCTCGAGTCGGAATTACTGTTAGAGGAAATTAAAAATAATCCTATTTCATAGAATTGCCGAATTAAATAGTTTAAAGATCAAAATATTTTGTTATAAATAAATAAAAATAAATAAATATATCATCACGGCATATTACCCATTGCTGGGTGTGCCAATCTCTTTTGTACACAGATATCGGTAATGATGAAATATTTGCACCGTGCGGGCGCTTATCAGGCGTCACCTCACGGGCACTCATTGCTGGCGTAGAGAGTGCACCACAGGGGTCAATTTTGTGCCATTTAAAATTCGAAATATTTGGTATCGATCGGGATCGAACCCGGTTCCCCAGATTTGCGACCTGACACTCATAAACGAAAAATGTTTAAAATATTTTAAACGAACCCCTGTTTTGATATTCAATTACCCTAGTCGGCCATCTATTTTCAGCCAGACATTGTAATGTATTTCTGAGCATTCCTAGTCCAGTATTTAAGTGGGTTCTTGCAAAAATTTCATACCTGCATGAATATTTCGTACAATTCTATTCTTCTCTAGGGTTTCAAAAGAAACCACATCTATAAAATAATTTAAACGTCAACTTTCATTCGCTAGTCATACCATAACTGACTACAACAAAATAAAAAAAAATAACATTGTATTCCCCATAACAGATTTCAAATAAACACCCGACCCGGTATATTTGCTCACCTTTGTTAATTCTAAATTTCAATTGTTTGTTTATTTCTATAATTTCATACAATGTTACTTGATTTGATGCGTCTGATACGACTAAAATAAATTAAAAAAAAATTGACGGTAACTTGATATAAAACTTTAAATTTACTTTGAACAGTATCCATCATCATAACATTATAGCATGCACTGGTTCATCGTTCCCCATCCCTATATCCATCTCCATAAAGCATTTAACAGCGGATTCGTTTCGGTCGGGCGTCGGTCGTGGTCGTGAGCGTCAGCATCAGCATCAGCATTGCGTCGTCTCGGTCGCCGGTTTTTCACTCGGGATAAACGGCCCGCGAAAACAATAGGGTGACTCAGGGAATCTATGCCACAGCACAGCCGCAGGACAAGTGACATATGAGCAAAGTGAATTCAATTCCACACTTACACTATTTTATATATACACGACTGAAGCATGAACAAGGGATTGATGATGAGGATAATATTTTTATGTGATATTCAATGACAGCTGTATGAGAAATTTCATGAAATATGAACACAAACGGGTATTCTACTGTCGTAAAATTTAAGGCAAAAATTTTATAACATCGTTACTTATGTTAAACAATAACCGAATAATGTAAAAAAATCAAAGTTTATTTTTTTAACATGAGTTTTCTTGTAATTTATTTTGGCGCTAAAATGCATCACGTGGTTTGTGACGTACGAGTGACTGATGACAATTCTAACATATTTTGTCATTGTCTTATTAACAGGAAGCAGTTTTTCTATCATTGTCATGATGGCAACTGTCTTGTTTGTGTTAGTTTTATTATATTTTGTGTGTTTACAAATTTTCTAATTCTATTTATTAAATGTCAACAGTTCCTTCTGCGTTACATCCGGAAAATTCAAATTTTCAAGTACACAATATTTAAAAATTCATATTTCGCTCAAATTAAATGAAAAATAACTCAAAATTTTATAATTATAATACAAATATGTGAAAGTTTGAAAAAATAAAAAAAATATTAGAATACCACATTAAAAATTAACATTTGTATCTTTCAAAAAACTGCGTTGAAATAATTTACTACTAGATTCTAAGGACCCGGGTTCGATCCCTACCGATGCCAAATTATTTCTAATTTTAAATGACATAAAAGTTAACTCAGTGATGCACTCTCCACTCCAACAATGAGTGCACGTGAGGTGACGCCCGGTAAACGCTCGCACGGTACGAATTTGTCATCATTATTACTAGGGTGCGTTCCAAAACAAAGATACAGAGTAAGTGGATCACCTACATGTAGTACAGTCACGTGATCATATTTGCCGGAGTATTTATGAACGGCTTTGAGTAAATAAAATAACAACCTTAAAAATAAGAAAATATCTTTTTGATACGACATATTGACTACCAAAAATTATTTATTGTGTGCACTTCCTGTTTTATCAAGACATTTTTTTACAATTAATACAGGTTTTACTATTATGTTTTTCAAATGACTTTTTTATAAGATAAATAATCATCAATTACTCCAAAATATTGATAATTTTCAAGATTTATTTTTATTTCAAACTCGATTTCTGTATGTTTCGTTGTAAAAATTGGCGTAAGACACGCAAATTATCATTGGAGTATTTCGTACTAGCGTAGCAGAGTACGAAGAGTATGCTCTAAAGTGCGTACTCCAAATTTTGAAACGTTTATTGCGTAAACGCTAAGTGTAAGCGCAATAATTTTACCATACTCGATACTCCAGAGTAAGGTTTTGGAACGCACCCCTAGAGATATACCGGATAGATTTCTGTTAAACCAAATATCCCATTATTTTTTTGATATTCGATATTCGACGGATATCCAGGAGATAAACGGAGTATTCGGTGAAATAAAATAATTGCAAGCAGCATATGTTGTTGTTTTTATCAGTACATTAATTTGGAAAAAAATACATAAATCTTATTAGTTAAGTTAATTAACATAGAAATAATGAAACAAAAATACAATTATTTAAATAAAAAATACGATTAATATTTTTATTTATAATAAATATGATATTAATAGATTTTTTTTATTTATCTTATATTTACAATTAATTAGTGGTAAATGAGGGAGTTTAGTCATGTTGAAATGTAATGATTTTTCCACATTACTGCAATACTATTGGCGAAAAAATTCAAAGTGGGTGACGTCTGGCGGCGGTTTTGTGAACTAGAGGAATAAGGAAACGTTGATAGCATACATTGAAACGTATCTATTTTTAAACAGGTTTAATTTATATTTGTTGTAAAAGAAAGTGAGATATATAGTGTATATTACATTTTCAGGTTTAAATAATGATCAGTAAATGCCATAGATACTGCTCAGTGCCACAATGCAATAATTCCAAATCAAAAAGTGTAAGTTTACACTATATTTCAAGTGACAAAATATGATCTCGAAATTTTCTTCCCTTATAGTTTTGACGCCTCCAATCGGTTCTATTTTTTCTTGTTTAAAACAGGATCCCAAAATTCTTATAATTTTATTGCCAAACTATATTGTTTATCATCCTTTTTAATAAGTTTTCCCCTTACTTGTTCCAAATCTGTACAACTTAATTTTTCTATTTCTGCTACTTTGTAATACACAAACCCATAAACAAATAAATTAATAGCATAATAATAATAATAATCACATTTGTTGTAAAACAATAAATATAGTTTTGATTTTTACTATCCTGTTTATATGCAACAAAACTGCAACAATATATTTGCATTTGCCTCCCAATTCTACTCTACAATTAAATTTGCTTTCCAGTAATTTATATTCTCATTTAATAAAATTTCAATTATATGAGGATCTCCACTCAAATGACTGGTTTTTAAACAAGATCCCAGTATTGTACCTGGTCCAAAATCTTTTATTCCATCAAAGAAATACATGTCCAGCCTTAAAAACTGCTTCGTCTTCTTTATAGGCCGTGCAGAAGCAATGTGTTCAAAAATATAACTTAAGTTTATGTTATTTTCTCCATATTAAATACTTTGCACTTGGAAATGCATATTGCCAGCAATAAGGAATGAGAGAACTCTCCTTATTCCTCCGCCATCTTGCTACCGTCCGCCCTGCCATCTATAGTTCAGTTCTTTCGCCAATACACGCAATATTGCAATAAAACTAATAAAATATAGCGTATTTTTTGTACAAACGATATTGAATTTATCGTTAGTTAAATTGCCCGCAATACGATGACTTATGTAGCATCTTTGATTCGCCGTAATTGTCCGCTACGAGCGCTAGTTTAGAATGAAAACATGAACGTATGTCTTCTATATTTGATATTGAAACGTCAAATTCATTGTCAAATCGCAAAAAGCAAATTATTTAATTTTAAATATGTAAATGTAAAACCTAGAAAATACGGTAAACACAGAAATTAAATTGTCAAGTGTCAAATGTAAACATAAATAGGTGGCCATGTTTTGCTCCTGTCTCTTTCTATGAAGCACGTTTTGGGCACGTATGTCGTAACCTAATTCGCACATAATTGATGTTATGTACGTCAGAATGGCGGGAAGAAAATATTGCAAAAGTTTAACATTTTAAAAATATCCGGTATCTGACTATCCGGCAAAATCAATTCGCTACATCACTTATTATTACCGATATCAATCTATACACAAAGCATACAGAATACAGATTGACATATCTAGCCAGAAATGGGTAATATCTGGATTTTTTTTTATTTGAATATTTCGTGAATATGGGGTTATGTGGCTGAGTACGTTAAATGGCCGGTTTTAGTTTTGACGGACTGGGTTCAAATACAACCTATGTATCCCTTAAAAATTATTTCCAATTTTTAAACGGTTGTATTTAACCAAGCATCTAACATCAAAACTGATTAGATCCCCAAATATTTGTCTCTATTTATTACAGTTTACAGTGCTTATTTATTGTTTTTGGTGCTCAAGTATTCTTTTCGTAACCAATATTTAAAATTGTCAGAAAAATGGTGTTTAACAATTATTTTGATGCTCATTTAAATTATTTCTATTTTCAAATAATTGGTAAGCGTCCTCAATGGTTAAATCGTTGCGAATAAAAGCAGATTAGCGTACCCGACTGTAAATCTGGTATTCGATATCCAGCAACATTGATATAAGCCAACCTTTATGTTCACCAATTTTATTCAAATCGGAGAATCCAAGTTCGCCGCATTTCCTTAAAAAAAATGGTTACAGCAAATGTTTTACTTAAAATTATTTTATTTGTCGATTCGTTTTAAATGAAAATATGTTTGCCAACAAATCCAAACATTCTGTTACATTTTTATTATCTTTATTTTTTAACATTTTACCTGTATGCGCAGATAATAAAAAGATCGTATCGTCGATCGCCGTTTCTTAGAAAATTGTTTGATGGTTTTTTATGATATTTATTTTATAATAGTTAATTATAATTTGTAATTCATATTTTATAATGTGTGTATATTATTTTTATCTTAATAAATGCATGAATGGTTATGTAGATTAAATGTTTTCATTACTTTTCATCTCCACATCTTTACGGTTAACGAGTAATTCTTATAGCAACTTTATATTTATTAATTTATTTTTCTATTATTATTGTAACAATTCTCTTGCAATTTTGAAAATAACATAATGAAAACAATAAAAATATTAATCCATTTATAGTTAAAAACATTAATGATATGATTTCACGAAATTACAAATTTTTTGGAAACAAAAACATCTCATTTCAAACCCGTTCACAGTATGACTACCTATGACCTATAGCAATTTTTGTCCATAGATATACAGATCCAGAATGACTGAAGGTTTCGCCTCGTTCTGTCTTTTTGTTTGCCTCATCTTTGTAATAGTGAAATACGATTGAAAGATTGCATTGGCATACATATTTCCACTCATTTCCATCGTTCCTCGCAGTACGAAAATATGCCAAAATAAACTTGTCATTATCCTTTCGTAAACACCATTCTAATGTAACGATTTGAATAAATAACAGTGTAACAAGATAAAAAGAAACTGTATGTCAGAAAATTCAAATTACGTAATGCCGCTGACTTTTCCAAATATCGATAACATAATTTGATATTGCCGGTAAATTGATACCAATTTTTTTTCTGTAGAAGGTAATTTTGATCATAATCAGAACTTTTTCAAGTCCTGTGATTTTCAATCATTCTGAATCACATAAAAACAAGGCGTACAGTTTGAAAATATGCTTTGTACATACATCATTATTTATTTTAAAAACTTGTAAGTAATTATCAATGATTTTTTTATAACAAACTTCAATAAATAACTTATTCAATTATAAAATTATTTTCCTTTTAATACCTACATTTTTAAAACCATAGTTGGCAAACATTTTTTTTCTAGGACTTCTATTGTTAAAATATGACTTAACGTACTGGTTTCCATGACGCTAAACAACAGCTTAATTACAACTTGACAAGCTGTGGCTTCGATCGTATTGGACATGACTTGCAGCTTTCAACCACTAACAACTGATTCATTAAGAACGAGGTGAAATTAGCTGCTTTAGTATGACTAGCGAATGAAAGTTGACGTTTAAATTATTTTATAGATGTTTTTTTAAAAAAAAGCTGAGAGAAGAATAGAATTGTACGAAATATTCCGGTATGAAATTTTTGCATGGACCCATGTTAATACTGGACTAGGAAAGCACAGCAATACATTACTATGTCTGGCTGAAAATAGATGGCCGACTAGGGTAACTGAATATCAAAACAGGGGTGCGTTTAAAATATTTTAAACATTTTTTGTTTATGTTGATTATTACAAAATATTTTGATCTTTAAACTATGTAGGTATTTAGTTTGGCAATTCTATGATATAGGATTATTTTTAATTTCCTCTAACAGTAATTCCGACTCGAGGGTTGCTTACACCTGAGACGAACGAACTAGAATTTGCGGTATTAAAATTTTTAAATACATCCCTGAATCCTGTTGCTAAGGTCATTTTAAATGCCTCCTGGTATTGAGAACAATTCTAATCTTCTGTAACGGAATACGTAAAGGATCAGTTTCCTTTCAAATCAAATATAGGGAAATGTTTTCAAAAGAAACCACATCTATTAAATAATCTAAACGTCAATTTTCATTCGCTAGTCATACTATACTATGTTGCCAATTTTACAATGTAATATCTATAATATTGAAACATTCGTAAATTTTCATTGCCATACCAAAATTAGTAAACACTGTACAATTCAAGTTTTATGGGGTTTCTTATTTACACAAGGGCTTATTGTATTTCTTTTCATCCACCTGTTTAGATACACTGTAAATACACCAGTCATAAATACATTCATTAAAGTACCCAGAATATTTCATCTCTTTTTGGACATCTATTTTGCTCTTTCTATCTTGTTGACTTACAGCAGGTAAATATGGCAACCCGGTATTCCATATAAGACTCCGTACTGAACATAGAGGTAGGAGCGGACCTAAATATAACAGCAATAACCTAACGCACAAAACTCGGGCCGAGTTGCAAGCGTGATCTTTGCGTTAGTTAGTTTAAATTATGTTGAGATATCTTGAAACAAATTGCAACCGAAAATGTACGAATATTACGATGTGGCCGTAAGCTATTCGCCGTTTTATAAAACGTCTTAACGACATATACATTCGGTTTTAGTTAAAGAATTATAAGTTTTAATTAGGTAAACAATTTCATGTTAACTTCAACTTCGATTTCCAATCAACATAAAAGGAAAAATTTGTCAGACACGAATCACTATATGTGTACAATTGATTTTATATCATTTCCTATTTTTACTAATAAAAAATTACTTGATTGTGTCAACAAATAGAAACTCTGTTAATAATTCTGGTTATAATAAGAATATAGAAAGTATACACACGAACAAGAAATCGATCTGAAACTACTATTCTACTCATACATAATTCATGTCACTTTACTGAAATTTAAGTAGATAAAAATTACGTATTGTATGCTTTTAGTAAATGAGTATTATTCGTAAATATAATATGTGTTTTACCGTATTGTACAAGTATACAACAACATTAATACAAATGATTTATGGAAAGGGGGGGAAAAAGAAACAAGTGAAATTAATGTTTGATATGGACAACATAAATTTTCTTTGTAAGTAATAAGTATTAGAGTATTCAAATAAAACGAATTATTTGTATTAATCTTAGTATCCTCGTAAGTTATAGTTTTACATAAATATTTTAAGCAGAAAATGATAATTAAAAATTACTGATAAATAAATTGTGAAAAATTGTCAGCCATCGGGATTCGAACCCATCGAGATAAGAGTTTGTTGGTAAAAGCGCTATCCCGACAAGATGGAGATCGTGGGTTCAAATCCCAACGGCTGACAATTTTTCACAATTTATTACAAATATACAGACTGTTAACTCACTCTTAATATTATAAGTAAGTGAAAATAAAAACTATATAGATATTATTTCGAGAGCAATAATTGTTGTAAAATTTTGTGCGAAATCGTATTAAAAAGGTAAAGAGAAATTAGAATTACTCAATATGTCAGCCATGCCAAAGCTCCTAACAGCAACCGCCCTTTTCTCAGAGAATGTTTAAGTTTACTCAACATATGTAAACCGTGGCAGAAGATCTGATACATTTATAATTTTAAAAAATGTATGTGCATTTTTATGTTTTAAAATAATTTTAAAATTTTATAATAAGTGTTGATATTAGAGTTTTCATTTTTAATAATATTCATACCCATTTTGTTTATACATGCTAACCACTCACGATAATTCGACAAATTAATCAAAATATTTTTATACTTAAAAAAGGGTAAATACGAGAATTTGTGACGCGTTTTGGATTTTGTTGCCAAAATTTTTGAATTTACACTATTGATAGCAGAATAAACTTCATTTAAAGATGTGTTAAAAATAGATCTATAGTATGTGTTATTTCGAAAAATGAGCGTCGGATTAACTGCCAAATACCACAATTAATCCGCATCTAGCATACTAGATTTATTTTTACCAGATCTTTAGAAAAAGATTACTTGGTCAATAGAGAGGTAAATTCAAAATTTTTGACACCAAATATTATAAATTTTATAATCTACAATTCAAAGTACCTATTGCATGCCATATAGATTCACGGGACAGATAATATATTTTTTAGTCAACCTTAACAAAAATTGAATTTCTCGTACGTAAAAGCGGCTAAAAAATGACCGTTTTTCGGCCGCTTCTAATATTATCCGACAGGTAGCGCCATCTATTATTTCGAGTCTTAATAAAGAGAAAGCAAATGTTTCTGAAGGAGTCACAAATATGTACAATTGTTCAGTTGTTATAAATAATTGTATCAATAAAATAATAAATATAAATCTAACAAATTTGTAAATTTTATAAAGGTCGATTAAAAGATGTTGTATGCACCACTGCCAAAAAGTGTTATTTCGTCTTCGTCTGCTTTCTGGCCGAGACGAAAATCAGACTCGACCGAAAAAAAATCACTGTTTGGCCACAAATAACAATTTTTTAATTAGCTTTTATTTCGAATTTTAAATGGCGCAAAATTGACCCATGTGGTGCACTCCCCACACCAGCAATAAGTGCCCGTGAGGTGACGCCTGGTAAACGTTCACACGGTACAATTATGTCATCATCATTACCGAAATCTGTGTACCTACCAAGCAGATTGGCACACCCGGCAATGGGTAACATGCCGTGATGATGTATTTATTTATATTCATTTTATTTTTATTACAATTTACTAAAAAGCTTGTAAAAATGTAAATACAAAATATTGTTTAGCTTAGCTACAATATAAGCCAAAAATATATATATATATATATATATATATATATATATATATATATATATATATATATATATATATATATATATATATATATATATATATATATTAAAATTCCCAATAATTAATTAAACTAAAAAATATGTAAATATTGATTTATGGCTTTTTTTGTTTCAAAATCTTCAATTATCAATATTGTTTAATTGATAGATTAGGCGGAAGTACTGCTATGCGAGTTTAGTGACTTTTAAGTAAGATGAGCTCCTTGCAAAACTTTTTATTGTAGTTGTTTATTTTGTTGGTAATTCTGCTCTGATTTCTCGTTAAATTACATTTTGAAGTTAAGAGAATAATTTTAACAAGACAGGTATATAATTAATTTATTTTAATTATACATCATATAAGTTGAGACAAATTTTCATAATGAGTTTACGAGCAAAAACACTAAGCAGTCATGCCTTTCGGTTGGATATTATCCCGCATGCCTCATAGCATATTACTCTAAAATTCGCAGAACAAAAAGTCCTTAATTCGTGTCAAAAGTGGCCATTAAAAGGCTGCAAGAAAGAATGTTGAACAAACGTAAATATTAATTTCACGTATAAATAGCACATTTGTTAAGAAAATACATTCGCGCTAATGTGCATTTCGGTCTGCAATCTATAAATCAGCCAGAAAACTTGTGGGCTCGGTCGCTCGCAGCCTGATTGGCTAACAACAGACAAAGATGCACGTTGAAAGAGACAAAGAACGCGACGAAGGTTCATTTAAGACTGCTTCTGACTATACGCGCGGTTTAATAACTCTCCGACTAATTTTAATTAATTTTTTAGATTAATGATTTTAGTTATGAAAAGGTTAATCTCAAGTTTTCAAAGTTGTTATAAAACAACACCCCTGTTGACTTTTTCCTAAGATAATTATGTTGACATGATATATTGGTTCTGATATACCATGCCATGCCACATCCAATTTTTTACTTTCATCAAAACGGAATATTCATATTCTTTATTAATTTCACGCATTTAACTTCACTTTGCATAGTTACACTTCACATCTGAACTAAGTACAGTTGCTTTGATAGATGTACATTGTATATGTTTACAGTTGTCAATCCTGACACATAACATCAGATTTGGAAATTTTAACTAAACGCTGTCCGCACCTCCGAATTGAATAAAACCTTTTGCATTTTTGCAATGTTAAAAGTGGTGCTTTGACTTTTGTAAAAATAACCTAACGCAATGCAGAAACTCACGCCCGTAAAACTCGAGGAATGTCAATTGCCAATTATTTGGAAAAGTCAACTCGAGTCGGGCTCGGCTGGAGAAATCAAGCATTTTGGGCCAACCTGAAGAAAAAAGAAATTTAAAAAAACAGTATCAAGCTGAAAGTTAATAATAGGTTTGTTCCTACAGCTAGTCCGAACTATCATATGTATGTCAAACGCATGCGCATATTAAAAATATCATTCCAACCGACTATTGTACAGTCCATCGGACTATTTATATGTTTGTTCCTACAAACTTCGGACGCATACATGAACGCATGCGCGGACTGTCAATTCCATCCACTGGTTTTTGCTATTGTGCTATGTAGAGTCCGTGCGTTTAGAGAAAAAACCGGCGCACAAACCAAAATTCATCAGGGCGGGTCCAACTTGTGAAAGTAGGGATGGTAAGATATTGTGATAGGTAGCAGCTGTTTGTAGCGTATAGGTTATAGATATAAATATGGATAAAGATATTCAATCAAATGTCTTTTGTGCGAGTAATAATTATATGTATACTTGTTTATGAATATTGTGTATCGTAAATGATAATAATATTAAAATTAATAACATTTAAATATTATTCAGTTAAATGTTTTTTGAGCGAGTATTATAATAGTCAACATTTGTAGGTTGGGTAGTACAACTTCTACAGCGCCGATTTGTTTTTTCTCTGAACGCACGGACTCTACCATTCGTCAGCACATGCGCGCTGCGAGGAAAATATCCAGGCATAACCTGTGATTGTGATAATTAATAAGAAGTGATTTGGAATTTGAATCTGATCCAGAATCATTGTTATCTGATTCATGTATATAATATGATAAATAATTAATATTATTTGTTTTCAGATAATTTATTGACTGATATTTTTCCTGCAGAGAAAACAGTAAATAATTATGATATGACAACTCGAGGTCATACGAGAATACAGGCCTGAATGCTTATCCCTGCTCAATACGTCACGTCAAACTATGAGGCCAGCTAGCTAGTCTAGCCTTCTAAAAACAGTCGAAATACAGCAGTCAGCGCGAATGGACGCATGGCATAGCGCGACACGGAACATCAAATTTCGATTGCTTTTCGTTGAAGGAAATTGTAAAAATGGTTTTAATATGCTGTGTGCCAATGTGAAAGAGCAATTACGGTAACACGGCTAAATTGATATACCTGACACTAGAGAAATTAGAAGCTAAACAAGTTTTACTAATATATGGTTAATATATATCATGCAGAACATCAAATTTAGTTGTTATGAACAAAAAAAAAATATGGATATTCAGTAACATTTTACTAAATAATTATAGAAAAAACTGTAAAGAACAAATTTGTAATAAAAAGCAGTTTAACAAAAAAATAGCGAGTACTTAAATGTATTTTATTCCAAAGTATTTGTTATTTTAAATACAACTATATAATACCCGTACCTAAGAGTATGTATGTCTTTCATTTTTAGTTTCATAATTTTCATATTATGTTCTGTTATATTATTTTCATTTGTTAGCTCTAGATCTAAAGATTTATTAACGTTAATATTATTTCTTGTATTATTTAAACAACAATAAATAATTTAAAGTAAAACATGAGTTTATTCGTATATTTAGGCTCTTAATAATTCGTTTTTTATTTAATTTGTTTAGTTATGTACATAAAATAGTTATTATATAATATTTGATTAGTTATATACGAGTTATATATATCTTTATAAATCACATTTTACAATCCAATTTGTTTAAAATTCCGTATATTTTTTATGCTTACACTGCTGTCGTTCCACGCGTATCGTGACAGTAAGAGGCTAGCTGTGACGTTACGAATTGAGCATTAAGGCATGAGGCCTGTATTCTCGTGTGGCCTCGGACAACTCCGTTGTCCTTTCCAACCATACAAAGTTTCTTACACATGTCTGAATGAGTACATGAACAAGACATGCGCACAAAAGGGTTCTTGAATGCGTACATGAACGCATCGAAAAAGTCGTGTAGGAACAAACCTATTATAGAAAACATAAATCCTTCGTAAAAGATCGTACAAGATTTATAAATATCTAAGAAAGTAGAGTTTTTTCAGTTTCTGAATTCCTGTAATAATATACAAGTTTAGAGTGTTATACAGTATCTAAAAGTTTCACACGGTAAAAGTTAAACTTTGCTCCTCATATCAAAATTAGTTGGGTAATATGGACTTCACGTGTTGCTCCGGTGTAAAACGAATGATTTTCTGTTGCCGTCGTTTTGTGCCTAGTGGAAATTGTGTATTGCAAAATTTTTTCGCAACGCTATGCACTCTCTTCGAATCGACCTTTGTATCGACAAGCGTATTTTCCTGTCGGGTCGGGTCCGAGTAGAGCTAAACTTGGATGGAGAATAGTGTAGGAGTTGGTTAAAAAAAATTAGGATGAAATTTGAGAGCATTCTATTTTGTTGTACTACCTACTTTTTTAAAAATTAATATCCGAAAATTCTGTTGTCCAAAAAATGTACTTTTAATATTGTCTTTTATTTGCAAGTTTTTATACCTATATGAAAAAGTCCTACGTTTCGAAACAGTTATGACTCACATTAGCAAGCTTTTCATCGCGTATGTAATCCTTGAAATATTCCTTGTGCTAATTTCCGCCCGTCAACAGATTTTCGTTACGTCTTATTAGTATCTCGACACGTACAGAGTTTTCGAAGACGGTCGTTTCGTTTTCGATTTGCTACACTTTTCGGAGACATAAATTTTGCAAGAATGTCATTTGCAGTTTATTTTACGATTGATAATAAAGCAGTTATTTTACTAGATGAATTTTCTTGGAACGTTTTAGTACTTCAAGCATATGCATTGATAATTGTATATGGAGGCATTTTTATTCATAATTCGACTAGAATTGTACTGGAGTGTTATGTTCAAATTCAGGAGAATTCAGAATAGAGATTCACGGGCATGGCTTGAAGCTTATAAGCATGGCTTGGATTTAAAAAAGCTAATCCTGTTGTTTTTAAAATCTTGAAATTTGAAACCCAAGCCAAACCTAAATTTTGTTAGGCTTCCATTTAAAATTGTTATAAGAATTATTGACGAGTTTGATAAAACATTACTATCCTTGTCATAGGAGGTAATAGATAGCAATAATGAAAAGCGAATCTCTCACACATTTACTCTACAGGGTGTCTCAATAAGCTGGCTCACTATTGGTAACTTTTTTATTTGAAGAGATACGATTTTGGTTAAATGAGCAAAATTGCGCCATTTTGAATTACAAAATTACTGATATCAGCAAACATAAATTTATATCAGCCGTTCTCAAAATATGGGACCTAACTTTTTTATTTTAAATAGGAACATATATTTTTTATTTGCTTGTTAGCTAGAGAATTTAATTTTAAATTCAACGATATAATTGCTTCATACCATCACAATACCATCAAAATCCGTAATAAATTTTATAATAATTTAATTAAAATATGACTATAATAAGTGTGCCACGAATGGAAAAAATGAGTTTAAGTTACTTTTTTTACGTAGAATTAGAATACCATGAATGAAATTAGTGAATATTTTGTTTTGTCACTTGATCATACTTTTTTTATTAAATGTCAACACATATAAAATGCTCATTTCTTTCATTAATGCACTCTAATTCTACGTAAAAAATAACATGAATTCACTCTTTCCATACTTGGCACTCTTTTTATACACATATTTAAATAAAATTAATATAAAACTTAATATGGATTTTTCTCAAAAATATCGTTATGCGATGGTATAAAACGATTTCATCGTTGAATTCAGAATTAAATTCTCTAGCGAATAAGCAAATAAAAACTATGTTCCTATTTAAAATAAAAATGGTAGGTCCCATATTTTGAAAACGGCTGATATAAAATTTATGTTTGCTGATATCAGTAGTTTTGTAATTCAAAATGACACAATTTTGCTAATTTAACCAAACTCGTATCTCTTCGAATAAAAAAGTTACTAATAGTGAGCAAACTTATTGAGACATTCTGTATTAAAATTATCACTGCTTTCAAGCCTTCTGCTTTAAATGCGGAATCCGTTTCTGAATTCAGAAAAGAACAACAAAAACCAACTGAAGTAAACCAAAGAACACTTTTATAAATTTATGACGCCACGCCAGACTCTATGCGTTGGTATGAAAGTGAAAAACAGACATAGAATAGTTATTTTAACATATTTATTCATTTTTATAAGTATTGAAAAAAGTCAATTTATATAATTCCAATTAATTATTAGCGAAGTCAACTGTTTGAGAACAAAATCATCTCTACGTTACAGAATATTAAAAAAAATAGTAGAGCTTAACGAATAACAACAAAGACTTTCTAAAAATACAAATCGCTTTCAGTTGAGATGAAGTCTCATAAAAAATAATTATAATGGAGGACTCCATTCAAGAACGATATTACAATATATTTACAACCAATGATAAACATATAAAATAAGAAAGAAGAGTTTACTTAAATTAATCTTATATTTTACACGCTTGTTGTTTAATAATTTCACCAGGCTTTTGTCTTAAATTACTATTAAACATAATATATATTTTTTTCTATTATTTTTTTTTAATTCAATAGCTCGAGTTTAATTACATAAAACTATATTTAATATTATTGTTCTACATTAGACAAAATGTTTCGTCTATAGTAGATAAACCTAATGTCTACTATGGCGGCACTACAAAGACAAAATTTCATTATAATTATGTCCTAGACTCCTATAGAGTATTGGTTCTTTTCTACCTGTATTTATTTTTCTTTAAAAAGAATTAATTCATTAATTTAAAATTTAGATTGCAACAATAGCACTAATATAAATATTTAAATGAGTCAATTGAACCAAATGACAGAATTATAAATGACCTAAACTATTCATTGTAATACCTGGAGGTAGATACTTTTGTATTGTACTTGTGTTCCTTTGAAACAACCGCAGAAAGTAAAGAATTGTCTACGGTCGACCCACAGCTCAAGTTTTTTTTTACACCAGAAATTAATTATTATACATTTTTCATTTGCTATTCGCAAAAATATTACACAACAAACAACACGTTCTCATTTCATTACCTGTCAATATATTTTTTACAACAGAAAGAAAAATCTATAAACATTATCAAAATAATACTCTCTACGGTAAATCGCTGCCGGCTATGCTCTTAGAATTATATATTTATAGATATTGTTGTAATGTAAATGAAGCACTTACATTAAAAGAGATATAAGTGCGGCAACATCTTCTTTTGTTAATAATCTCATTCATAATAATAATTAAATATTATGGAGTCTGAGGCAAACATAATTGATAATAAAATTAAAAATTATCCCTAATCTTAAATTAAGTGTAAATGAAAACTATATACATAAATAGGTACTGGGTGTCACACGAAAAGTGGGCCATATACAGGATGTTTCAAAAATACTGTAAAAAAATTTAAGGGCATATAGTACTGACCAAAATGAGTAAAAAAGCTTAATCAACATGGGTCCGATCTTCCATATAGATTCCGAGATTTGAGGCAGTGAAAATGAGTTTTTACGGGGTTTACGTCTGCTATCTCGAAAACTATAAGAGTTACGACTTTGATTAAATGAGATTTTTTGTTTACCTTTCAGAGGTCAACTTAGATGTGCTTTTGTTTTTTTTTTAAATCAAACAATTGTACTATGTTAAATGTTGTGGCGACCTTGGCCAATATTTAATTTTCAAATAACTTCGTAACTATTAGAAATTGAGAAAAACGTTTCATATAAAATTTTATTGTTATTTTATAGTCTATTTAGTGACATAGACAAAATTTTGTACCATCACTATCTTTGTCAGTTTTTTTGATTTTTCGCTTTTCTCGGAACAATTTAAGATCAGTCCTATGTTGATTAAGCTTTTTTACTTATTTTGGTCAGTACTATATGGCCTTAAAAAAATTTACAGTATTTTTGAAACACCCTGTAGATGTTTACCATGGGAAAACGCAAAAGTGAACTACTAATTTTAGAATTGAGTTCTACATTCAATACTTAATTATATTTTATTTTGCAGGTTTCGTAACCGAACAAATAAATTTAAAATTTTATAAAAGTGACTTCTATAGTGTTAGCCATGGTATTGAAATAAAATCACAAACGAATGTAATGACATTTTACTTGTCATGAACGTATTTGTCACATTGTGACATTTTAACTGTCGGAAACGTTTTGTTTCATCATAATTGAAAATGAATTTAATTCTCTACAATATTTGTTTGAAGCATTATTGTATAAAATTAATAGGCCACTTCTGCGCAAAGAAGAACCTATGTGGTCTTACACTCGTCACTCATTACGTATTTTAAGAATAATGTTCTTATCGTCAGTATTAAATTTTACGCAAAGCCGTATTAAAATGGAAAAGTGAAATTAGGATTACTAAACATGTTATGTCAACCATGGGAGAGGTCCTAACAGCCCTGTTCTCAGACAGTGGTTTACATGTTGAGTAATCTTAATCTAAAATATATGTGTCATAATGTCATAAAATTCAAGAACATGGTTGAAATGTAACTATGAAAATTAAACTATTTTTATACAAATTAATCATACAGGTATCCGGATTTCGAAGGCCACCATTGGGATCTCGGAAACTATAAGAGGTACAACTTCGGTTAAATGGGACATGTGTTGCGCCTTTGGGGAGCCACCTTAGATGTGATTTTGTTTTGACAAAAATTCTCATAGGTTACTAGAAAATGGCAGAAAACTGAATTTGGTCGATATTTTCATTTTTATTTTTATTGTCTACCCAGTGGCGTACCTACGAAAATAATTTTTCTGTCCGTAAATTTTGGAGATATAACACGAACTTACATTTTTTTAAATAGAATAGAATTTGATTTTTGCTTCAAAAAAATTCTAATTTTTTTCTCTTTCGATAGGTGTAAGGGTTTTTATGTGTTTTTGTTTTTAAATATATCATACCTGTTATACCTACTTACGTTAATTTGAAAATATAGAGTTAAAATCAAATTATGAAACAAGGTAGTTATGAAATAAGTTAATTAAGTAAAAGAAAATACTATTTAAAAAGCTAAGGTAAAATAAATTTAAAACACAATATAACCCTTACATTATTCGAAAGAGAGAAAAATAAGCATATTTTTGAAGTAAAAATCAAATATGGGTTCCATTTAAAAAAATGTAAGTTTTTGATCTCGAATATTTACTGACAGAAAAATGTTCGAACGCCACTGGATAGACAATAAAAATATCTATCTTTTTTATTTGAAACATTTTTCTCGATTAGTAATAGTTTAGACACACAGTCGTATCTCTTATAGTTTCCGAGATCCCGATGGTGACCTTCGAAATCCGGACACCCTGTATTAGTAAAAAGGCGCAAGTACCAAAATATTATAACTCGCATATAACGAGAATACCTACTAATAAAAGAAGATGATAGAGATATTTATTATTATTTCCCGTAGTATCTACAAACAAGCTTTTACTAAACTGTACTAAAAAGGAAAACTTAGCGAATTTACATGCAGTTTTCAAACAGTTTTCAAAACGTTTTTAGTTTTGAAAACGCCATGTATATACAGTGTCAAAACGATTTTGAGTTATCTCAAACCAAAACTAAAATTCATGGGTTTGACTTGAAAACTAGTTTCAAAACTATTAATGTAAACACTTAAAATTCAGTTTCGATATTGCGCATGCGTACATAGCATAACTTTTCTGTCGCTGTGTGTTACTTGGTGTTACTAACCTACAAATAAACTGACAGTTGTATAGTTTTAGTGCGTAGTGGTACGAAGTAGAGAAAATAATTGGAATAATAGCAGAACGAAGAATTTGAAGTGAAGAGGATTTGTCACTTACATCGGCCAAATGCGCAAGCGTCGAAACTGTTTTCAAATCAATCTGTAAACCTGTTTTGAAAATTACATGTAAACAGTCTCGCGTAATTTTGATTGAAAACTGAAACCATTTTCAAAACTGCATGTAAACGTAGTATATGTGTACCAAGTTTCAAGTCGACAGAATACGTGGAAGTGGGTCTAAGTTGGATTGCTAGATTTAATTTTCGCAGTCAAATGAAGTTAAATAAAAACTTCTAAAATAGAAAGAAATTATATTTTTCAGCTTAATAACTTCTAATCATAATTATTGTACAACATTCATATTTCTGTGGCCACTAATGTACTCGTACGACAAGTAAATTGAATATGAAGTATAAAATTAGTGATAAATCTCCTTTATGTGAGATGTCGATGATGTAAATCCGGCTTTAGGAGTTGAGCCGAGGCACGAGCGAAGAGCGAAGCCTTGGTGTTCGATGTTCGGTGTTCCTCTGAACTGAGAGCTCGATTTCGGTCCCAGTAACGCTTTGAGGTGTTGCGGTTAGTTTAGAGGTTGAGAGTTAAAAAGGCAATTTTCGATGGTGTGAGCCACACTATATTTAACGTTTAAAGTTTAACGTTCGATGCCTTTGCGAATGATGTGTAAGGTTTGCATAATTTTAGCGACTGATATGCTTTTTGTACTGGTTTGTTTTTAGCAATTTCATTTTACGATTTAAATTTATGATGTATTTTAACCAGATTCTTCAACCAGAATAAAAAACAAGTGTGAGAATTTTGTTTCTAATTATATGAACATTAGATTATAAATTGTTTTTATTCAATTGTTTTAGTAAAGGGCGCTTTACAATGTGCAATATTGCAGATGCAATTGCAACTTGCAATAAGTTGCAGCAATCTTGACAATATGATTGCTTTAAAATTGTTATATTGCTCGCGTTCAATCTGGTTAGCGCTAAACTAGGAAACTAATTAAACGATTTACTAGAATTTAGCGCTGATCTAGCGCTAGAACAAATAGCTAGCGAGAAATATTTCGCTAAGACATCCAACGAAATGGCAGGGAGCTGCACGCGTTATCTTTGATATTATTTTGTTGTGTTTAGGTAAGTATTAATTTCGAGGTTAAGTACTCGTTGTACATAACACAGTAACAAAGTGTCTAAATAAAAGGAACAAGGAAATATACCCTCTAACAGATCAAGTAATAATATTAGATTTATTTAAAAATGAAGTCTTTGAGTTTTCAGTACTAGACAGATAGAACTCTCAGTTAATAGTGATGTTATCTGATATGTGTTCGCTCGCTAGATTCAACAAATTAAATACCGTTCAGTGCACATGTACCGCTAACGAACAGCGCTAATTTTTGCTAGGCTAGCGCTATCCCGGCTGAACTCAAGCAATGTTGTTATACCAACATCAGAAACGTTCACCAAGAAAAAAGAAGTTTTGGAGCAAGAAATGACTCAGAGAAAAGAGTTTCTCATATGGCACTAGTAAACCATTGGAGAGTAGAAAATACTAATGATTTTAAAAAATATGTTGATACGAGTATGTTAGGCGGTACGGATGCAATCGTAATCATCCATTCCCCAGGCGATAAACCTTGCAATCTGCGTGAGATTGTCGGCGATTGCGACCGGATTGATGGAACAGGCCGTCAACCAAAATATTTTCCCAGCACAGACTAGGAGATATTCGGTAAATTTAATAGAAAACGACGAGATTGCTCGATGAAATTGCTTAAATATCGCCACGTGAAATGAGCCCCTTAATTCTTGCAAGAATTGTAAAATCAATGCCTATCATATTCTAGTTTTAGTTTGTTATAATGTTACCAACTTAATAAAAACGTAAAAAAAGACAAAATAGAGTTTAAGAGTGCTCTTTAATTTTAGAAAGTTTCTATAACTATTAAAATAATGAATTTACCACAACAAATAGTACAAATTTTAATTCTTTTTAGATATAAATGTCTATATTTCTAAAAATATAAATTTATTTTGCTTAATATTTGAATTTTATACTAAAATTGATTACGCATATTTCATATTCTTACATAAATTCTTACTGAAGAATGAACATTTATGTCAATAATACAAAAGGTGATAAAGACTTTTTATAATATTTTATATCCTTTTTAACGCAATATTACAAAATATGTCACAAAATGTCACATAAAAAACAATCAACCAGTAAAAAACATCAAGTGCAGAGTACAGTATTAATAATTCTATATCAAAGGTAAGAGGTTATCAATAGGATTCTGAAACCAGCGTTAAATAACGTTCGGCGTTAAGTAACGATAGTAACGTTCATTTTTTAGCGTTAACTTGGTATTCTGAAACTTTGGCGTGAACGTGAAATGTTAAAAACGGCAGTGTTAATTCACGTCGAATACATTCATGTGATATTTCTCTTTTTAAACTTTCAACCAATAAAAAACGATTAAACATAATAGAAATTGCATTTGTCTGTCTAGCATATGTCAAACGTCTAATTAACGAATATATTTGCTACATGTATTTTGTGCTAAAACTTATTTCTCTTTATTCACAAATATTAATAAAATATAATTATTTGATAAAATGATGTACAACAGTACAATACGGTTATATTATATTTTAGAAAAAAATTAAAGTATGTAATAGTACAAAAAATACATAAAAACACAAGTAATAATAATAATAATAATAATTATAATAATAATAATAACTATAAAGAATATATAAGAAAGGAGACGTAGAATTGTTTACATTTCCAACGAATATTGTTTTTAATATTATTTATACTATTTGCCAGTATACAGTTAGAAGATTTATGAAAGAAAAAGAAGTTACTTTGCAATGAAAAATTAACCACCTAATGAATTTACAAATATAAATTTTCCAATAACTATTAAAGAAAAAACAGTTTAAAATATTTGTACTAATTAAACATTTACAAAATTTAGTATAGGTACCAGTAAATAATTACTTTTCTAATGCATAAATAATTTTCTGTATTTTTTCCTATGTTGCATTGTTGTAATCAGATATATTCTTCGATGTAATCAATCACAATTTTATTTGTTATAATCCGAATTTCTTCTTGTAATTCATAATCTAAAATCACTTTTCTCGAAATTATTTTTTGTTGTAATACTCGTACAACAAAAAAATCAAAATACATTCCTGAAATCAACACAAAATTGCTTTTATTCGCTTCACTTTTCAGTATACCGTACGTCAATCATTTTCTGTGTTAAATCTATATTATTGCAATGAATTCTAATTTTTCATACTATTGTGGACTCGTTTATGATTTGAACACTGTAATGCTAAAAAAAATATATTATAAGGTTATGTTAACAATGTATTATTTATAAATAATAATCATTGTATATAACATGAATAACTATACTCACTATTAATAAAATACTTCTTGCAAGTACATATAAGTCGCGTTCTTTTTACCACTTTTTACATGAGACCTTAGTTCATCTCAGCTCACCTCAATTGCCTCGCTAATTTTGACCGTTCTTTTTATCCTGACGGAGATGAGATAAAGTGAGACCGAAGTGAGAAGAGTTCCACCCCCTTCCCGATTCTTAGTCACCTCTAGAGGTTGTGCTTGTTGAGTTTGTAATCTTAGATGAATGGTGGGGGTAAATGTTTTGCTGTCACGGGCTGTCACATACAATTAGTTTGGTTATTATGATTATTTGTTTATTCCTTTAATAAATATTATTATTATTTGAAAAATAAATAAATATGCAGACAATTCCGTGGAAAATAATATAGTTAAGAGACGTCAACTTCATAGAATTGAAAATCATGTGGAAGTTATAGTACTGTATAATTGAAACATTTTAGAATGTGCCGCACTATATGTTATTATGTAATCGACAGAATAATAGAAGCCTAAATAATGCCCCGCTCATAGTGGGCGATACAAAATAATACCTGAAAATATCGTGGTTGACCGTTGAAAAGTATCATGGACATCCAGCGGACATCAGTCGTTCAAGTTACCAACAAAATTTGTCTTTTGTCGTTCTTTTTACTTCATAAAAATCTCACTTGATATCAGCTCAGTTCATGTCAAACTCATCTAATTTTGAGATGAGATGAGATGAGGCAAATGATAAAAAGAACGCGACTATAGTAGTACACGAAAAATATCAGGGCTATTTAGACCATAAAACGCACAAACAACCCGCCGTTTTCCCTTTCAACATGTGCAGAGTGAATTAACGCCGACTAGCAGCGTTAACGTTACGTTAAGTAACGCTGAGTTTCAGAATACCACAAGTATCAAAATCGTCGTTAATTCACGTTAACGCCAGAAGTTAATTAACGCTGGGTTTCAGAATCCCTATATAAGTTGCATGTTGTACAATGTAAAATGAAGTAAACTGCTTCAGTAATTTTCCATTACAAGCTGCAATTGCAGCTTGCACTTGCTCAATGTAAAATGTTTTACCAAATCAGCTATGTAATCTCCTTGAAGTCATTGTCTAGTAAGATGCTCTACCGAATACTCATGTAATACTACTTGGTGGTAAAGGAACTATAGTAACTAATAACTATAGATATTATAAACTGTTTTTATACAGTTATTTTAGTAACGATTCAATTTCAAATACAAAAGAAAGAATTTTTTCTTCGTATTAACATTAGAATAATTTATGCTCCAGCAAATACTTTTCAGTTTTATTTATTGTTTCCTGCTCGTTGCAGATTTTATTGATAACATCAATCAGTATATTATATTGAAATAAACATGTGATATCATTTAGAGTAATAATTAATGAGGCTTTGATTCTGATAAGTCAAATGCAATTTCAGGTTATATCAGTTTCCTTTCATCTAAATGTGTTATTTATTAATATTAGTGCTGCAAGTAAATTTAATTTTGTACGGTAGGAACTCAATTTAAATTTTCCAAAATAAACCAGTCTACATCAGATGTAATAATTGTCAAGTATCGCACATTACCTATAATAGATTCAGTACAAGATATAATCGCTAATCTGCGACATACAATAACAATAATTTTTGTCGTTTTTTAAAGTTTGACTTTTGTATTTTCTCTTTCTAGGATTTGTTATTACTAATACAACATAACCTAACCTAACCTTACTAGGGGAATAATATAAATAAACATTAAAATAATTTTTGAGTATCAATTTTTTCTAACAATTTTAAGTATTGGTTACCAAAAGGTTGCTTGAGCATCACAGACAATAAATAAAGGGTCTCTGGAAAAACTATGGATGTCACAAAAATGTCGAAATTTAGATATTTATCATGTTGTCTAGCTTGAAATTTCCAGGGAAATTCCCAAGATTTTTTTTTTTGAAAATTTCTCAAGTAATTTCAAATATTCCGTTGCACCACAATTACTACGTTTACATGCAGTTTTGAAAATGGTTTCAATTTTCAGTCAAAATTATGCAAAACTGTTTATATGCAAATTTCAAAACAAGTTTAAAAATTGATTTGAAATCAGTTTCGGCGCATGCGCATTTAGCTGATGTAAGTGACAGATCCTCTTTACTCCAAATACTTCGTTTTGCTATTATTCCAATTATTTTTTATACTTCGTACCACTACGCACTAAAACTACACAACTATCAATATATTTGAAGGTTAGTAACACAAAGCGACAGAAACGTTATGCTCTGTACGCATGCGCAGTATCGAAACTGAATTTTAAGTGTTTACATGAGTAGTTTTGAAACTAGTTTTCAAGTCCAACCCATGAATTTTAGTTTTGGTTTGAGATAATTCAAAACCGTTTTGACACTGTATACATGGCGTTTTCAAAACTAAAAACGTTTTAAAAACGATTTCAAAACTGCATGTAAACTCAGTAAATATTTATTGACGGAGTAAGAGTATCTAACAGGCAGGCATAATGTATAAACATGCAAAAAAAGAACAAGCGTCAAGTATGATATTATCTAAATTAAATTACAAAAAATAATCCGGGAAAAAGTCAAGATTTTTTCTCCGTAAATCGTAATTGCAGAAATTTCCGGGAATTTTCCCGGGGAAAAACAAAATTTCTTACGGGAATATTTTAGTGACACATCACTACTCATGCTTAAACGGTTAAAAAAATATGTATGTCAGTCAGCAGGAGTTTTACCTTCTAACTGTAATTTAGCTAACAATTATTATTTTCCTCAAAACAAGGCCCTCGTGACATTCATGATTTTCTCCCGAGACCCTTCAAATGAGAACTGTATTGCTGTTACCAGAAATATATTTACGAAATATTAAAAAATAGCAAAATAATGTTATGATAAACGAATATCAAAATTTTTGCTCAAATTAGGGGTCGCATATTTTTACGGTAGGAAAATAAAATATTTGGTGCTCAAATTGATAAGAAGGCTCCAGACTTTAGCTTTTTGGGTGTCAATTATGAATAATTTAGAGTTGAAATTTAGGTGTTTGAATGTTATTGTGGTTTTAAACTAGGAGTAAATTCAAAAGTCATATTTACAGCAATAAAAAAAACTGGATAAAATATTTAAGATAAATTTAAATTATTGAAAATTCAGTTTAATATGATATTACAAACTTGACTAAATGTTAAAATGGAAAAAAATATTTGTGTTTTGGTGTAAACATGACTGAATAGTGGCCAATCAAAGTACTAGGGAAATTTTTAATTTACTCCTCTTAGATTAAAAACAGACTATAGTTTGAGTAACGAATAACAAATATTTGGAAATCGCTTTGGTAAATTCAACCCTAAAACTATAACAAAAGTAACTACAAGTAGGCATAGTCTAGATCTAGTTTATCTTTTCCTCATTCTCATTACTATTCTAATATCTGAGTGTATTCGTACGTATGTTGCGTTGCGCAGAAAGCAGATAAGCATCAGTAGGAGATATAACCAGGTTGTCAGTGGTTGTGGTTGGTGGTTAGGTTACGCTGCCAGCAGAGAGGGGAGGATGTCACTTGTCGCGCTTCGCCCTGCGCTCCGAATGGTTTGTGGCAGAACGCAGAACGCCGGTTTGTTTCTGTCTATTTTAGGGGAAAAGGCGTGACCAGGGTGGAGATACTGTTATGGATGGATACCCGTGCCCCCTGCCTTATATCAGGATTGTGGAATTTCACTTACGAGTATTGTTCTACTAATGTACCTATTGTTTCTCAAACATCAATTTCAATTTTTTGTTTTTTAGGAATCTCTTTGTGTTTTTAACCTTAATGATGTATTTTTTAAACGATCATTTATGATAATATCGGTTATTTTTATTATTATTATTATTATTATTACTAGCATCCGTTTGCAGTCACTGTCATGGTAGAAATAATGTTCAAATGTTTGTCTTTGTTTTAGTAACTCATATTCATTTACATTGTTTTTAATATACGTTATGTGACTGATTATTATTCTGGTGTCCGGGGTTCGAATCGCATCGACTTCAAAACTAAACTAATTTGCACAGTTGAGGGTATGCAATTATGATTTATATGTATATGTTTATTTCAAATTTTATTTTTATGTGGACATTTCTTCAAATTTTGGCGATCTCTCGTCATTTTTACACAATCCGTCAAAAATCACGAAGCATGCATATAACAGCGAAATTTTTATACCAAACTCATAATAGTTCGGCCGGTTTATATGTTCAACAAATTACCTATAAGACCTATGCAAATGGTTAGAAATTCCTATAAAATTCTTTCTGCTACTTTAAAAAAATATAGACTTAAAACTCAAAAAAAAAAAAACTGTGGGCCAAATTTATTTATTTATTCGTGTCGAACTAGACAGTATATACAAGTACGTAGATAATGACAGGTGAAGGGATAAAATATAGTCATTAACTAATGTTTCTTCATATCCTCTACTTTTGCAACTTGGCTACTACTAGGTCGTAGTTACAGAATTTGACTGGTTGAAGACCAGTACCCAGGGTCGCGCTTAGGACGCTTCTGCTTGACCCATATTTCCATATAGCATTTTATTTTAGACAGCTGTCAATTTTGTCATTTTTATCATCGAATTTCATCTTCAAACATTTACATAAAATTTTGAGATCACAGTGAATATTATACAACTAAAACACGCAATTTTTGATAAAGAATTGATTTAAAATATTAATTTTACACCAAAATTTTATACAATGAAGAGATGTCATGTCATGTTCATGATAATAAGTGTGTGGGCCAAATGATTGGTGATAATAGTTCGACCGGCATTTTATGGGTCATTTTCTAGTCCAGACTTAACTTCTTCGGCGACCCTTTACTTTTGGCACAATGAAAAACAACTTCGTAAAAATCAAATGCGTACAGTAAAACCTACCTTGCAAGACATATTAGCGAATACTTACAGAAAAATTTGCGGGGCTTAGGGATACAATGCCTAATAGAATTAAAGTTATTATTACTAATAAAGGCAATGTTACCCAATATTATATGGCGGGATACTTTAACAACATATTCAGTTTTTGTACGTCTATATTTTAAACTAGTTGAAAGAAATTTGTAGAAATTTCAAATCATTTGCACAGGTTTTATAATTTTGTAAACCGGCCGAAATATTATGGGTTTGGGCTCGAATACACAATTTCAATGGGATCGCGTGGTTCTGGCTCTGTGTGTTAGGTTGACCAGTTGTGGTTGGAACTAATGATTCACCATGCAATATAGTTTGCGTAGCAACAAAAAAGCTTAACTTGGCTTGTAAATTCTAACTTTTTAAAATATCACGCTTGGTTTGGCTTGGGCTTAATGAAAGCAAAGCTTGGCTTATGGTTGAAATCTCAAGCATTAACATTTTAAGGTTAGCTTGATTTTCAAAATAAGCATACGTCTCAAGATACTAGCAGAACAGAAAATTCTGAACTCAACATTTGCGAACCATTTCACAGAACGTAAAAGTAGTTTCGGCTTGGCTTGATTTGAAATTACGGGCTTCATTTTTCAAGATTATTCAAGCCATGCCAAATTAAGCTTTAATGCTTCAAGCTAAGCCCATGAACGTCTAGTTCAAACGGCTCGAGTTCTATTTCGACCGAAGTCAAATTTGAAACTTGGAAATCATTTCAAATTTTTAATATAATACAAAAAGTGATCCTTGTGATGCTCTCTCCACTACAGCTTTGAGATCCCGTTGACGACTGGTAAACGTCTTCAACAGTACAGATATATCGTTATTACCGACATTTGCGAATGGAAACAGATTGACACATCTAGAAATGGGTAATAATTATAACTCGTGGCCAGGTACCTGAATGTCTGGTCGCGAACCTGGGGACCCGGGTTCGTTTCCGACCGACACCATGATTATTTCGAATTTTAAATGGCACAAAAGTAACTCCAGGGGTACACAGTTCCCGTGAGGTTATGTCTAGCAAACGTCCGCACGGTTCGAATATGTTATCTGTCACCATCATCATTATTACCGATATCTGCGTTATAAGCAGATTGGCAAACCCAAAAATGGGTAATATGCCGTGATGATGTATTTATATTTATTTATTATTGATAAATTGTAATTATAAGAAATGCACAATGTAGGATTTTAGTATCAAACTATTCTGCTAGAAACAAAATATACACACACAAAGAAATGAGATATCATGCTTCAACAGATACCTTGATTATTAAATTGAGTATCGTACAAATCAGATTCTCATAGGATTCAAGCAATTCTGTATAACTACAACTGCTGCATTCCGTAGACGAATGTCCTTGAAATATCAGTTCGAAATCGGCTCGCCGAAAATATGGTAGGGCAGTATGATGATATATGTGTAAATTTTTATATACGATCCGATATGTGGTATTTTTAGATTGGTTGAATAGATAAAAATAGTGTAATAGTAAATACATAAATGTATGTGGTGTTTTGGAAGTAGATGGAGGATAGATGAAAGAGGATCGTGGAACGAAGCAGCTCTTGACGTTGTAAGACGGCAACCTATATCAAGGTACGTCGCCTGCGGCAGAGCGCGGCTCGCTTTGCGTTCAGGCGGCGCGCTTTACTCTACACCTGGTCAGCCTTTATAAATAGTCGAGAACACTTGCGTTTACCTGCGTCCCGCTGAGCCAGCCAATAAAAGAACTCGTAATAAATCACCTGAAGCCAAGTCGACTAAGAAGGAATTTGTAAAACATGGAGCAAGGTGTTGATTAAAGGAGCGGCGCGCGTTTACCAGTGCCCAGCTCGCTCAGGGAATGGAATGGGAATGGACTAGAGTGGAGTGGTGTGGATGTGGAGTGCCTGATCCCCTCATCCCAATCCTTCCATTTATTCCCGTACTAAATATTTTCTGCACGCACAGTGCATATCTTTTTTAAAATTGTTTTTATTCGCATGGATGTGACCAGTTATGGTACTAATGGCTCGGGTTCAAATCCGACCAGAGTCAAATGAAACGTTATTAATATTTACAATATTCTAATAGGTGTAGCTCTTGCCACTTTATACCATTTTTGACCTGACTTACTAATTGCGGTGTACCTCTGTCCCAGCAGGTAACTTTGTTACCTTAGTGGTAAGGGTGGGATTATACATAACAATAAACTAAGTTAATAATAATTCTGATTTTTAGAAAAAACGTATAAATAGTTTTTAAAATTTTATTTAAGTCACTGATTAAAATAAAACTACTTGATTTAAATCAATAGTTTATATCAGACCAACACAGTTTCTAAACATTATCTATTTAAAGGTGGGTTTATGCTCAAAAATTTAAGAATAAGAAATAAGAATATTGATAAAGTTAAAACAGTTGTAACATACGAGTCGGTTTATGCTGCAGAAATAAGAATAAGGAATAAGAAATAAAAATAAGGAATAAGCCAGAGTTCGTTAACTTTTAACTTTACGCCTTATTCCTATTTCTGTTAGCGAAGTGCGCATGCGTGTCAACTGTCAAATATATCAAACAATCAAAGAAAACATTTGGGCATAATATATCGGTTTTGGCGAGACATAAATGTCAGATGTACCTGTCATGGATAATAATATGATTGTACTCCATAATGACAAATTAGAAAATAACAATATAAAAATTACAAACGTCAAATCAACACTGCTACCAATATCAGAATAATAAATATAACTACTTTTCACTAACCTAAAAAATGTTATATCACTACTTTTATTATTACGGTTATTTTTGAAAAACTGGCAGCGGCAGCATAAACACCATTTATCGTTTTTTTAAAATTATTCCTATCACTTTTTATTTTTATTTCTATTCTTAAATTTTTGAGCATAAACCCACCATAAGATATTTTGCATTGATTCAGACAGGTGTACTTAAAAAGTATAGTAGGTACGATGTTTTGTGCAACACCCTGTGTAAAGCTTATATGAACAGAGTTGAAGAAAACTAGATTGATTTTGATGTAGGTATAATGAGATAACAGGTTTAATAATATTTTGTCGTAAATCAATTTGAGTTGAGGCAATTGAGTGTAGTTTTGCTATTGCGTGACACAGTTACCACCCCATATGGCTGGTGACAGCAGCAAGCAGCAACTGCTACAGAGCTTCTCGTGAATGAAGTCGTGAACGTGGTTCCGGTGTCATTTCCAAATAATGAAACACTCTTTCCTGTGTAATTTTGTCACTAATGTCTCTTTGATTTGCAGGTTTTTATGCCTTTATGCGGTCATTAAGAGTTGTTGTAGTGCTTGGCGGCTTGGCGCTTGCAAATCGTCAACGTGTTGACACACCGTGACCAAGTCGCTGTCGCTACTACAAGAGAAATTAGAAACTTTGTCATTATTTTAATTGCCCTATTTTTATGCAGATTTATCTACATGTCTTGCTCGTGCTCAAAAATGGAAAGGTGCACTCAAATGCACCAGAAACTTGTACAATTACATTTTCTGGTTTTTTAAATCTCGTAATTAAACACATAACATAACTAAAAATTAATTACCCTGAACCTTAACAATATTTCGTAGAAAACTATATACGTATGTCAAGAACATAAGTCCCCTAGAACTCAGTCTGAGTATTAGCATAACAAACATTATTAATTTTATCTGTTCTGTTCCTCTACTTTCATCAATTTTCTAAAGTCAAAAACAGAATACCAACAGTGACGGATTTGGGAAATAATAATAGGGGGGGGGGGGCTGGAAACACAAATTTTAAATACACAGACTGAGTCTGGGAAGATGACCTCCCCCCCTAATTTTTTTTATTATAAGTAATAGAAAAAATTATTCATTTTTAAATAGGTATTTTTTTTATAGTCAGAACTTCTATTTTTTAAATAGCAACTTATAATTATTTTACTACTATATAAACTGCCATTGTTTTTGTCTTTTTAACGATGTAGGATGTAGGTATTACTTTTTATTAATGTATTTGAAAAAAATCGAGAAAAATAATTGAGAAATATGAGCTAATTTTTATTTTAATATTTTAGGTGGTAAAAATAAACAAAATGCAACAATGGTATACAACTTAACAAGCTAGAACAACAAATTAAGTAATAAAAATAACTTATTAAGACAAAAATGGCGATTTATATTTTAGTAAAATATTTATAGGTTGCTATATAAAAATAAATGTTGATAATCGTATCTTATAAACGTGATTTGCCATTTTTTGTATTACTTATAATAAAAAAGTTAAGGGAGGGGTATTTTCCCAGACACGTCTGTTAAAAACACTTTTTTCATTAAAATAAAGTATCTTTTTTACGTTTGTTAAAAAATACAGTTTTTTTCTTCTTTAAAATGGGTTTATATGTCTTTTTTAATATATGAAAGTAAGAAATAAGTGCCCTTTTTTAAACACTGCGGAATGAAATAATGAAACGTTATGGCACTTTTCTTCACACTTTAATTGCAGAGATGAAAAATTTTTGTATGCAACTCATGAGTAAATTATATCTTTTTTCACTCAAAGGATTTGCGCACTCGCCTTCGGTTCGTGCGGAAAATTCTCGTGAAAAAAGATGTACTTTTTTACTCGCTTATTACATAAATAATAATAAAATAAAGTGCACTTTTTTAACGCTGCGGTATGAAATAATGAAACGTTCTGACACTTTTTTCACACTTTTATTGCAGATGTAAAAAAAACTGTATGCAACTCGAAAGTAAATTATATATATATATATATATATATATATATATATATATATATATATATATATATATATATATATATATATCTTTTACTTGAAGGATTTGCGTACTCGCCATCGACTCGTGCGGCAAATTTTCCTTCTTGTGAAAAAAAGATGAAATGTTTATTGTTCAAAATAATAAACAATTTGAAAAATACATAAAAATTCTTTATTTTTTATTATTTTTATCAGTAATTTTATTCCTTTATTTATTTATGATGTAGTATGTGAATGATTATAACAATATTTTTTTAAATACAGGGGGGGGGGCACGTGCCCGAGTGCCCCCCTCTAAATCCGCCACTGGACATTGGAAAGAATATATATATTTAAATCGTAGAAATGGGCTTAAGGATCCAGGACAAATTTATTTAAACGAAGAAAGAATTGTGAAAAATTCATGGACCTCGCTGGGATTCGAACCCAGAGCCTCCCAACCTCTAGCCGGGAGCTATACCAATTGAGCCACGAGAAAGAATATATACTTCATCTACAATATATTTTAAGCTTGTATGACAAAGTAAATGTATATGTATATGTCGAATCCAGAAGATGTAATTATACATTTTACCAAAAAAACATCCACTTCATGAAGCGGCTCCTCATAGTGTAATTTTAAAGTAAGTTTTCCGCCACCTGGACAAAAATCCCATCCATTTCACGTAACTATTTACTTACCTTTACAAAAAATACCAACAATAATATCACCTAATGCACAGAACTCATCGGCAATGACCTCCCCGAGTTTTCCTAAAGTGAGTTCTGTGCGTTAGGTGACGTTATTGTTGGTAATTTTTTGTCCAGGTGGCGGGCAACTTTGAAATTACACTATGAGGAGCCACTTCATGAAATGGATATCCTTTTTATGAAATGTACAATTACATCTTATGGATTCGACATATGTGACTGGAACTTTCGAACATGGAACTTTAACATGTAAAATCATATATCCCTATTTAGTTGACTTAAAAATGCTTCAAATAAAAGCTAAAATTCTGAATCTGTCTCAATAATTAATTTTGCATGTTTTGTAACCAAAATAGCTATGGAATTGAAACAAATAAATTAGCGAATGTTTAACGGTTTATCTGTCAAGTTAGGGTAATTTAAGTGAACAATTATCTAATTTAAATAAATAATTGTTCATTTGAACAGAAATTACAAATAATAATAAAAATAAACTAACCCAGCTTGGCAAATAAATCGTGTAAACATTTATCAATTTTTGTCTCAATTTCATGGCTATACCTAGATTTGGGGTGATTTTCAACATTTTCATACTTAGTTTCTAACGTTTCAATAAATAAATAAATAAATAAATATATTATCACGGCTTATTACACATTGCTGGGTGTGCCAATTAGGGATTCACCAAGCCAAGCTACTTGGCTTGTAATAAAAAAGCTTGGCTTGGCTTGAAACATCAAGCTTTTTTAATGTTAGGCTTGGCTTGGCTTGGGCTTGATGGAAACAGAGCTTGGCTTGGCTTGAAAACTTCAAGCTTTAATTATTTTAGGCTTGGCTTGATTTTCAAGCTTTATCAAGCTTTTTCAAGCCTTTTCAAGCTATTTCAAGCTTTTTCAAGCTTTCAAGCTTTATAAATGCTCATGCGCACAGTAGGTATATAAGTCTTGAAAACCAGTAGTAGTTGTTCGGTATCAAGATTTTAATATAAGTATTCGATGTGAATTTAATTAAATATATCGATATATCGATATATTGGAATATTGATGTATCAATATATCGATGTTATGTCGATGTTTCATTGTATCGTAATAATGTACAAATCACGTTTTGATTTACATAAATTTATTGTGGTACAATTGAAAAATATCTTCTTATGCGTAAAGATAAACAAAACGATAAAATAAAATTTATGAAACTTACACCAAGTGTTTTTTCTTTGTAATTATTAAAATATAAAAATATTGAAATGCATATTTTATTCATTTATTTTATTTTTAATAGTAAACAATCAGCATAAATTTATTATCTTTTATTAAATATTTACCCTTCAATTTTCATGTTTCTTTTATTATTTTCGTTGACTGCATTTATTCAAGTAGGCATATGCATTAGTTGGACTTTATTGTATTGTATTTTAACTAAAAACTCGAAATGTCCTCCCAACTGTTAAAGTATGTCATACTATTTAGTTCACATGCACCCTATATAAACAAAAAAAAAAAAAAAACTCGACACCAAATACGCAATAACAGTGTTCAAATAAATACATAAATATTTTGGAATGTACAATGGGATGGAAATGACCTGAGACTGACCTTTTATACCTACTTGAAATACATCTGGAAATCATAAAACCCTACAGACGGAAATTTCCCCGAAATTTTGTTTGTTCGTGACAAATACCTACTCGCCTCTTATGAAATTTCTACTGATTTTTGAGTACAGAATCATGTAAGTTAAATACATAAATATAATTAAAGTAATCATGTGCAAATTCAAATAATACAAAAGTTAATATGCTTAACGATACGAATATGTCGTTATTACTGAAATTTGTGAATAAAAGCAAATTAAAAACCTCCAGAACTAGGTAATAAGCCGAGATTATATATCTATTTGCTTATTTATTAACACATATTTTTGGATCAATGAAAACTTGTATCAAGGTAATATTTAAAAGAGAATGCTCTCTTTGTCGGTACATTGTTATTGTCTATTATACCTTTCACGGTTTATTAGGGGTACATTAGGGGTTGAGCTAAAAATAGCATTGAAAATCTTTGAATATAAATATATACATATACACAAACAGAAATTGTTTCGTCTCTATGATTCGGAAATACCAGAATAACAAAACATTGTACAAAATGAAACTTTAAAATGCAATAATTATCATGATTTATGTAGTCTGTCACTCAATTTACCTTACGGTGTAGAGTATATTATTATTTCTTATAATTTTTATTCTGCAGCAAAATTATATATTTGTAGCATTGCAATAAATACGAGTAATAAATATTATGTGTTGAAGCTTGATGCTTGGTATTTGAAATCAAGTTAGTTAAAATTTAAATGAATATTGATTATATTCTATCTATATCTATTTTGATTGGATAATATTCCGATATTATCCAATCAAACAAAAAGAACAAACTGCACCTATCTTCCCATCACTCTATAGTTAAAACAGATAGTTGGTTCAGATTGAGAAAATAAGTGGTCTTTGCATAATAAGAATGATGAAGGGTATAGTGTCCTATTTACAAAGTTTTGAAGCATACTGGACTGGCAGGTAATGAAGGCTGGTCCTTTTGGAAACTCCAATTCTTAGAAGTTCGCAAAAATGTGCCGAAGCAGTGAGAAAGTACGTTATCACCATAAAATTACGGTTTTGTCGGCCTCGACAACATTTCTTAAGAAAAGCTTGAAAAAGCTTGTTTTCAACCAAGCTACTTGACAGTCAAAGGCTTGGCTTGGCTTGAAAATTCAAGCTTCTTTAAATGTTAGGCTTGGTTTGGCTTGGGCTTGGTGGAACAGAAGCTTGGCTTGGCTTGAAAAGTCAAGCTTTTTTGAACGGCAGGCTTGGCTTGATTTTTCAAGCTTTTTCAAGCCAAGCCAAGCCAAGCTTTCAAGCTTCAAGCCAAGCCCGTGAAACCCTAGTGCCAATCTGCTTTGTATACAGATGGTAATGGTGAAATATTTGCACCGTGCAGGCGCTTACCAGGAGTCACCTCGCGGGCACTTACTGCTGGCGTGGAGAGTGTACCACAGGGGTCAATTTTATGCCGTTTAAAATTGGAAATATTTGGCGTCGGTCGGGATTGAACTCAGTTCTCCAAATTCGCGACCTGACACACAGGCACGCGGCCACGAGAGCCCATGCAAAGCATGCAAAATTAATTTCAGATGCAGGATTTTATGCTCTACATCTTTTATTTGACGCTTTTTTACCTAAAATTATAAGGTCAGCAGGAAATTACTAAAATATGATTTTACATGTTAAATTCCTAATTTCGGGAATTTCAGTCATGATAGTCAATCAAAAGATCTCCAGATTTTAATAAATTTTGATATCATTAAAATACAAAATTTGCTGTAGATCTAGTCATTATTGTTGATTTAATTAGATTAAATATTTTCTAAATTTAAGAATAACATAAATAACAGTTGCATGGATAAATTGAAAAAGCATCATCGTTGGAGATAGAAAATGAGATCTTCATTTTTCAACTTAATAAAAATGTGCAATATCACCGAACATAAAAACTGACACTAAAATGTGCATTAAAATTGATCGTTCTGGGACGTGATTTCAAATATAGGAATCGAATATTCCACATTTCATTCAAGTCACATAGCAATTTTTTGTACTTTAAAACAAAAACTTAGGATGACTCAAGTGTCTTAAACTGAGTTACCTTTTTAAATTACATGGGCTACACAAATATAACTGTAATATTGTTCTTTGTTTTTTGAATTTTTTTAATGCATATAAATTTCATTATATTTTTCACGGACTATGCGCTGTGCGATACTACGATACATATTTTTTTATCAATATATCGTCACAGTTTATTACCCATTTTTGGGTGCGCCAATATGCTTCCATTTGTGTTCCGCAAATATCACAACAGTCTCTGGCAAAGTGACGCGACTGGAATCGAACAACATCCACCATAACACAGAAACTCAATAAAAGATATTTTCAATGGGAAATCCTCTTTATTACCTGAATTTTGGATTAAATGAAATATTTTATAATTTGTTATAAAAATAACATTAATAATAATCATAATAATAATAATAATAATAATAATAATAATAATAATAATAATAATAATAATAATAATAATACATAATTTATTTTGTTAAGAGCAATAACTCTATACAAAAGTATAATAAATAAAATACACGACAAAAGTTATTTATTTATAATAATTATAATACACAAGGAATACACGAAAAAATTTATTTATTTATTTAAAAGTAATCGGTAATTGCAAATCCGCTGCAGCACTTTCACCACATATCGCCTTTTGGACAAAATGATCCCTTTTTCTAAACTTATCTAACCACCCTACACTAGATAAAAAATCTGTATGTCCCAAAGTCTCTGCCAATTCTTGAGCTTTTTCTCTAATTATGTGTCCCGAAAGAGGTAAATTTTTATTTCGTGCAGTGCTTACCCACTTGATCATAGCTCCGTCAATATCATAATATACAAAGGTTGTAAGCTTTTTTCGTTTACTGCTAACACCTTTGATTTTTTCTAAAAGTGTATCCTTGATTTTCAAAATGGTTGACAAGGTGCTAGAAGGATTCCAAATTGTGTAGCAATATCCTTTTTTTCTTTACGCCTTTTTCTACTTCGGTGATTAATAAACATTTTTCTTCAAGTGATAGGCAATTTAAATTTCACTTTGCCATTTTAGAGGTGCACTTCCTGAACAGTACTAGACGGAAGAAAGCTCTAATTGCCACTGAACTTGTCGTGAGAACACTGTCCGGAACTAGGAATTGCCCCGAAAAATTCGACTTACTAGTGAAATATTAGTTCGAATTATAGAAATATTCGAGTTATAGAAATTCGACTTAGGGAGATAAAAATACATTAAAAATGAAAGGAAACGTAAATATTTGTGATAAAAATTCTACTTAAAAAATAACTCGAGTTCTAGAAGTTCGAGTTCCACTGTAATTTATTTTGTTAAGAGAAATAACTCTGTACAAAAGCATTGGTAACAAATTATTATACAAAAGTATTACAAATTTAACATAAAAGAACGTAATCTCAATGAATATTTTACAAATTTATAAATTTCTAATATCTTCTCTTGGGGCAACTCTTCTAGTAGTTCTTGTTTCTCTGCTTGGGATTGGCGGGTTTCTGTAAATGTACTTCTCTATGAGCTTCTGAAAAGGAAATATACAGGACATTGAAACAGGAAATGATGGAGATCATTAGGTTCAGAGGTATTGCAGATGTCGCAAATTTCTCTGCTGTGAAATATATGGCGAGTTTCTTCAAAATTTAAATACAGTAGGTTTGGGTTGGCTGCACGAAATTGAACTGAGATTATAAGGATCTTGTGGTTAAGGTAGTTTTGTGAGAAATTAAAATATTTCTTCAGAATACGCTGTTAAAATATAAGCAGTTTCGTTCTTAGTCGTTATGCAACTCTGCCTATCCTATACCCATTTATGTGAAGTTATAGATAAGGTTTGCTCAAGTTTACTTGCCTAATTATATTTATTTTAGTCTCTCGCAGTAATTAATGTGTTTTCTTTGAATTGCTAAGTTTATTATAGCAGATTTTGGGATATCTGTTTTCTGGAATTAACAAAACTTTGTGCCACCAGTTCAGAATTTTGTAAAGTACAAGAACTTCTAGCTCTGGTTGTCCGGTTTCCCTTGTCATTATAAAGCTTGGTATAGCTTTTTGTAGTCTGAAGATGTTTTTAAAGAACTGTACCTGGCCTTTTTCAAAAAATAACTTTAAATGCATTGCATTTTTAACCTAATTTTAGACCATGTCTATCTTTATTTTATAATTTTAATTGTCGAGCTAAAGCGATTATTGTGTTGTAAAAGGAAATATTAAAAATTATCTATACAATCTCTGCTATCTCTATTCAAAAGTGTTAAATTTGAAGTAATTATACTTTCAAAACCCAAATTACAAATTACAGGTCTTCACAAATTGACACCTGAAAAGATTTTAGTCTATTAAATCGGGATCATACTTCAAAGATCACGAATAAAACTATTAAAACAATAATAAAAGTTGCTACAAGGAAAAATGCCGAAGCAATTATATTCATAAATCTCGGCAGTCTTATAAATCACTCTCGTCGATAAAATAATATTTAAGTATCTACCTACATGAAAGATATGGGAGAAGCGACTTGGTGTTTATCACAGAGGAACGAGCAGCTCAATGCATTATTAGCAGTGTTTTATAGGCTCTATACACTAATATATGTTGATAGGTTATTGTCTAACGCTAGTACAAGTAATAGACATGCGTGCTACAACCAAGAACAGAAGAAAGTGCCTAGCTTCTAATACAACTACACACTCTTTATGTCTACGTCTAGTTTGATATTTGAGATGATTATTTACATAATTAGTTGTAACGCTAAATACTCGCGCTTTATTTAACGATGACCGTAGGAGTAAACTTTGCTTAATTAAATACCATAAATTATGTTAAATACCATGATATCAAATTATATGCTCATTCAAATGAGTTATTTAAGTTTCTAAATAAAATGAAGTATTTAATTTACGTGTCTTTTTTATGTTTTATTAAAAATGTGTTTTCAGGAAAAGACACGGTGTCTGTATCTTTTTCTTTTGTTCATTTTCTTATACCAAAAATTTTGGATGCATTCATATACGCATTCATGAACCCTTTTGTGTGCACATCTTGTTGATGTTCTTATTCAGACATATGTAAGAAACATTGTATGGTTGGAACGGATAGCGGACTTGACATATCATCCTAATTAGTTACTGTCTCCTCTGCAAAAAAAATATCAATCAATACCTAAATAATTACTGTTTTTTATTCGAGGTTGACCAAATATCAAATCCATTTCTTTATGAGATGAATCAGATAACAATGATTCTGGATCAGATTTTAATTCCAAACCACTCAATATGTTCACTTAACAAAACAGATAAACAATCATATTATCATATCATATTTTCCTCGCAACGTGTGAAAATTGTGGTGAGTATGTGCTGACAAATGGTAGGTTTGTTCCTACACGAATTTTTGGATGCGTTCATGTTTCATGTACACATTCATGAACCATTTTCTGCGAATGTCTTGTTCATGTAGGTACTCATTCAGACATAAGTAAGGAACATTGTATGGTTGGAACGGACAACGGACTTGTCATATCATCATAATTATTTATTGACTCCTCTGCAGAAAACATATCAGTTAGTAAATTATCTAAAAACAAAAAATTAATTATTTATCATATTACATACCTAAATAATTACTGTTTTTTTATTCGAGGTTGGCCAAATATCTAATTCAGATTTAAATCCCAAATCTCTTATGTTCACTTATGAAAACAGATAAACAATCACAGCTTATGCTTCGATATTTTCCTAGCAACGCGCGGGACATAATGGTGAGCATGTGCTGACAAACGGTACGTAGCACAGACCAGTGGATGGATCTGACAGTCCGCGGATGCGTTCATGCATGCGTCCAAAATCTATAAGAATGAACATACTAACAGTCCGATGGACTGCACAACAATCGGTTGGAAAGATATTTTTAAAATGCGCATGCGTCTGATATACATATGAGAGTCCGGACTAGCTATAGGAACAAACCTGGTACATAGCACAGACCAGTGGATGGATCTGACAGTCTGCGAATGTGTTGATGTAAGCGTTCGAAGTCTGTAGGACCGAACATACTAACGATCCGACCGATAGACTGAACAACAGTAGGGTGGAATGATATTTTTAAAATGCGTATGCGTCTGATGTACATATGACACCCGGACTAGCTGTAGGAACAAATCTATATGCAGACGTTTGACATGGGAAATCAAATTTTTTCAAATAGTACCGGCCCCGTAAAATTTTATGCGGTGTAAAAAAGACGTATCAAAAATAGATTATTTCAAAAAATGAACGTCGAGTAAACTGTCAAACAAAGTAACATGTCAAAAACATGTATGTTAATTGATGCTCTTTTCTTGAAATAACGCATATTACATAATTATATATTTACCATGTCCTTGAATTAAAGTTAACTTGATTACTGTAACGTGCGAGCACCACCTCGCTGAGCAAGCGTCTAAGTTAGTCGACGACGTAATTGTCGTGTGCAAGTACCGAAGTAAACAAACGAGTCTCGACCTATTTAATTACTTTCGGGCGCCTGAAACTTTTGTATTCCATGTTATTGTCGCGTGGAATGTTCGAGAACTCTCTACAAGCTAATGACAGCTGTATAAAGGGGACGCAACTATGCTCGAGAGCAGGGTCGGCCCAAGCTACAGGCAAGCTAGGCGATCACCTGCGGCGAAATTGGTTTTAGGGCGACATTTTTTGAGACTATTTTTTGCAAAATTAATTAAAAATCAAATTATAAGTTTATTGACTCGTCCAGTGTGTAGCTTTAAGTATAATGCTGACAATTGCAGTTGTAGCAAACTTATATTAATTAAATCCTATTTATATTTTTTTACGTTATACTAAGAAAGAAGAAAGGTTAAATTCGTTGGCAATTATATCAATTAAAAACAGTGTCATATCAAATACTGAAGAAGTAATTGTTGTTCAGGAAATCTACTGAAAAATACCCCCAACATCAAAAAATATTGCAACAAAAGCTTTTACACGGAATCCTGTACAGAAAAATACACTGATGCAACAGCCCCTCGCCAATTTGGAAAAAGGCGACATATTTTGCTTTTTGACATTTTTCTTGAAAACAATGATCCGTATTGAAATTTTATATAAGACAAGATTCTTATATTTTTTACCTAGGATGAACCATTAAAGAGTTAAATTAAATTTTCCGAATTGCAAAATAACGAAAAGTATTTATACCGAGACTTATACCTACACTGAGAAATATTTTTTCTTTCTCTATATGCAGGGTTAGTCACGGAAGAGTTATTTTGAAAGTCCGTTTCTTTGTAACTCAAAATACACATTTAATTGTTTAATGCCAAAATGACAGAACCATCCCTAGACAGGCAAAGCAATCGTGAATTAAGTATTCTATTTTTTTAAGAGACGAAGCTAGACGCTGTTGTAAATTGTATTTCGGGTTGCACACAAACAGACTTTGAAAGTAACTCTCTCCTGACTAATCCTGTATGTGGTATTAGACAAAAATAAAGTGACTCTGTAGAACCCAAAAGAAAATAATCTCTGTACTTTAAATATTCAAAATATTTTCAAAAAAATTTCATTCAGATTAAGATTCTGTGATTGTTTGCGAGTTATGGACACAAATCGCCTCTTTTCTAATTTTTGTACCTATATAATCTAAACAAAATTGTAATAAATAAATGAGGGGCGCAATTTACAATTTTCGCCTGGGGCGCTCAAAAGTTTCGGACCAGTACTACCCGAGAGGCAGTTACATAGATAGTGTTAGCGAGTTCAGAGCTTAGCAGTATCGTGGTGAGCGTATGCAGTACAGTGTCGAGTGGAGTACTCGGGAATTTACTGGTATACTGGGATAACTGTGGAAGGGAATACTCGGTAGTGTTGAGGAGTATTGGGAGGCTCTACTACAACTACACACTCTCTATGTCTAGGTCTAGTTTGATATTTGAGATGATTATTTACATAATTAGTTGGTATAACGCTAAATACTCGCGCTTTATTTAACGATCATCGTAGGAGTGAACTTTGCTTAATTAAATACCATAAATTATGTTAAATACTACGATACCAAATTATATGCTCATTCAAATGAGTTATTTACCTTTCTTCTTATTGGTGCATAATCTTACTTTGCATATTATATTAACAACTAGATGCATTTCTTGCAGTTAACAGAAATCAAATGATAGAACATCAAACGGTATATTAAATAATAACGAATTATTAGTGTAACTACCCATCAAGAAATAGATGCGATTATATTTTCTTCGAAATTATGTATATTTATAATTTTTTTCTTTGCAAAAAGTAATTGAATATAATGGGAAAACAAAATAATAAAGAAAATAACTGTTCTGTCATAGAAATAATTTCTGAGAACAAACTGAATAACCATATCTATTTTGACTTTAATAAAATTGCAAGTTTTAAAATTTAATATGTAAATTATTAAAACCGTTCAAAATTCAGTACTGATCTCTGATCTAATATTTTTTATACCTTTTTCAGGGTAAGTAAGATCGTACAGATTCAGTTGTATAAACATCGAACAAAATTTTACAAAAAAACCTAATACCTACACATCTGTTCACTCTTTTAAGATCAAAAACAGAAATCTTTTGTCCAGATATTTACCCACACACTTAAACTTTGATGCCCAACTTTAGTGCAACCCAAAAAGTGTAATGGTCATACCTGATTTTAAAATGGCACGCATTTTACAGTTTTGAATATTTAGAAAAATGTTTATGAAGTAATTATTTAATTTTAAGTGTAGGTAAGTACAAAGAAATTTACTGTAATTCACAATTCCAATAGTAGATGATAAATAAGATTAATTAAAACCCAATAAAAAAAAAACGTGTGCCTAAACCTTGATTTAAATTATTACTCCATGTTTCAATAAATTTAATAATAATTTTTTAAGGAAATGTATAGAAGGTATGATAAATGTAGCAGGTGCATAATTTATATTTCCTTGAAACGAATTTTATCAATAAATAAGACTATTGTGAAAAAATTAATTCGATATCAATATACATTCAACACTCTTTCCAAAAAAAATAATTTATAGCTGTCCAAAACGATAAAATTCTATTTCCGAATAAATAAAACGATGTATTATTAATGTAATAAATGATGTTATGAACACATTTTTACATTAATTTTAATATGAGATAGAAATTTTGTCATGTCAGCATACAAAACAAAATTTATATTTATGGAAATTTAGGAATTAGGTTCTATCAACCACAAATTTTAATAACAATTGATGTGTATTACTAAAGGTCCATTGTATTCTTTGGACCACAGGCAAACAGAGTGTACAATAGAACCGGAAAATCTTCTACCTGGCGTTTTCATTCATTGAACGCCTAGCCGTAGCCATCCATTGCTTGGTGTTGGTGTCGACTTGTTAGCAATCTATCGAAATATAAGATTGGAACGATAAATCCATTATTATATTGAGTGTTAAAACGCATTTAGCCTCTATTGATTTTATTCTAAATAGAAATTTCTTATTTTCCAAGAAGTTAAACCGAGAAAAAAAAGCTGAATAGTGAATAGAAGAGATGCCACATAATGCTTTTTCCTTTATATGGAATTTTCTACTCTATTTTTTTGTTAAATTTAATTCTGCGTTATATAATAGACGCTGGTTCCAATATTCAAAGTATAACAAATATACAATGATCTCCACAGTCTTTATAAATAAAATGGGATTTTTAAACATATTGCAGTTAGAAAATAAATTGAAACATTTACTAAATTAAAAAAGGTCTGAGTGTCATTTCTGTTTTTAAAATTGTATTCAAAAAAGTGTTCTTCTGGAATTGACGACGGTGTCTCTATCTTTTTTTATTATTGTTTTACCCATTTTGTTATACTATACGAAGTGTCCCAAAACTTACCTCCAATATTTCAAAGATGAATTCTAGAACCGTTAACGACTTATTGTTTATTTCATAATTTATGTGGCTAAAATTTTAGTGCAACGATTTTTACGAAATAAATCTTTTTTAATACATTTTAATTTTTTTATTTACAAGTAATGTTAAAAATTATCTCCATTGTGTTCGATACATAAAGCTGCACGTCGCAAAAGAGATCGCTGCGTTTTTAATATGGTTTCTTAGTTATTCCTAATAATATCGACAGCTACTGTAATTGGCGTACTTCTTCTACCGTGTGCATTTCAGTTGCATAAACAATTTGTTTCATGGAGTCAGGTCCGGCGAACGATGTTCAAATGTTACCAAACAAAAGACGTGATCAAGGCAATTAGATCACTATGTCAGAAATTCGTTAAACTCAAATTTTAACCACGTAATAAATAACTCATTAAAACGTTTAGGACATACGTTTACATGAACTTTGCTACTCTAAATAAGTTCTGGAATGCATCCCTGAAATATTACCGGTATGTTTTGGGACACCCCGTATAGGGTGAGTCTTGAAGCACGAACCCCACCTTTACTTTTTTATTATAAGAAATAGAAAAATTTTAAAGTCAGGTTCACACAATACGACTGTCAAATTTTATTTTGTTAAAATAAAATCTGCCATTTTTTCTCGTTTCAATGATGTAAAAGTTTATATATCAATAATAAGAAAAAATTCTAGGCAAATAAAAAAGATTGAAAAATATCAAAAATATTTTTTTCAAATATGTACCAAATAGGTGGCTATGTGGAAATTTAATTTTAAAGTGAATTTATTAATTTCGAAAAGCACTTTAAACGAGTAACAAATAAATGTCTAGGTATTTTATTCTGTTGTTTTAAATAAATAAATATATCATCACGGCTTATTACCCATTCCTGGGTACGCTAATCTGCTTTTTACACAGATATCGGTAATGATGAAATATTTGCACCGTGCGGGCGCTTACCAGGCGTCACCTCACGGGCACTCATTGCTGGCGTGGAGAGTGCTCCACAGGTGTCAATTTTGTACCATTTAAAATTGGAAATGCGTCGGTCGGGATCGAACCCGGTTCCCCAGATTCGCAACTTGACACTCAGGCACGCGGTCACGAGACCCCATTGTTCTTTTACCTTGTTACATATTTATTTTTATTTATAATAAAAAAGTTGAGGGGAGATTCGTATTTCCAGACAGCCTGTATACTATACAAACTTCTGGTAGACAGAAAAATAATGGTTTCAACCATTTAATTATATATATATATATATATATATATATATATATATATATATATATATATATATATATATATATATATATATATATAAATAAATATATCATCACGGCATCCATTGCTGGGTGCTGGGTGTGTCAATCTGCTTTGTACACAAATATCGGATATCGGTAGTGATGATGACATATTCATACCGTGCGGGCGTTCACCAGGTGCCACTACACGGACACCCATTGCTGGCGTGGAGAGTGCACCAGAGGGGTCTCTTTTGTGCAATTTACAATTCGAAATAATTTTGGAGTCGGTCGAGATCGTACCCGGGTCTTCAGATTCGCGGCCAGACACTCAGATCCCATTAAATTATAGGTAGAAAAAAAATTTTTGAACAAATTTTTTTACATCAGTATTCGGAATTCAGATACAAAATATTAAGATGATTGGAATTTTTTTCTTATGGCCATTTCTAAATATTTTCAATTATAGAGGGTGTTGACTAAGGTGCAAACAGGGATTTAACATGGGATTTTAGTTTTTTGCAATATTCTGCTCTCCTGTTCATTTTACGCCAAAAATTTTAAAGTACGAAGGTGTTCAGAATTAAAAGTTGTATACAAAACTGTTTTTAATTTTTTTATTATGTCTCTAGTTTATTCACAATTTTAAAAAGAAATTTCAAGATTTCGATTTATTAATAGCAATAACCATGACACTTGTTTTCTTTTTCTAGTTTTCATAAATTATTTGTAAACGTCAAACGTGAATTTGACATATGGAAAATAAAATACGTATTCTTTTGTAACTATTTCCATCATAATATTTCTCTAGATAGGTTCCTCATTCGAATAAACATTCATTATTTAATTTATTTCTTTTTCATGTCATATTGACGTTTATAAATAATTTATGAAAAACCGAAATACAAAAATTTCTTTTTAAAATTGTGAATAAACTAGAAATATAATAAAAAGTGTTAAAACAATTTTGTATACAACTTTTAATACTAAACAACTTCGCACTCTACAGTTTTTGCCTTAAAATGAACAGGAGAGCAAGAAATTGCAAAAAACAAAAATCCCATGTTAAATCCCTATTGTTCGTACTTTAGCGTCAACACTGTATGTAGACTATTTATTACCTCTTGTAAATAAAACTTGTTTCATATTTGGTTTAAAATTTTAACCAGGTCTAGAAATTTATAGCACTTATGCAATGTCTACAACATTAGGTTTAGTAAATAAAAACAAAATATTGTAAATATTTACTCTAAAAATAATTGAAATTTTTCAAAAGAATACAAAAATTTCCATGTTTAAATGTAAAAATTATTGTTCTTTCTACATCACAATGTTATTGGCTAGAACGGGAAGAAAATAATATTATGTTTTTTAAAAAAAATCAGAAAGTGATTAATAATCTCAACAATTAGTGTCTTATTCGTTCTTTTAGTAATTATTCATTAAGTAACATTATAGCATAAACTAACATTTCTTAATATATCATGTCAGCTGAAAATGGTTTTATAAAATGAAGCACCACGTTTCAAATAAATAAAAAACCAAATCTCTTCGCTCGTTATATAGGTAAAACAATCTAATTTTGCAATTTTCATTTACTTTTCCAATCACTGAATGACACCATTAGTTAACAATTTATGCATGAAATTACCATTTCTTATCGTCAAACTTCTTATTAAATAGAAAATAAAAATCATCTACACCTATCGGATTAGATAACATTTACCTGTGCTAGAATATATATTAAAATGAACAATCCGTGTTATTTTCTACATCTAACAATAAAGAAAAATAATAACAAACTTATTTGTCGTTGTTCGATAATGGGAGATAATAAATAGGTGGCTCTGATTATTTTCCGGATTCGAGTGAAACAAAAAAATATTAGACATTTTTTTTGTAGCTCTAATCTGCTGCTGATGGACTTTCACACTTGATGATTATAGTTTTGGAAATATTCGGATTCGCAGCGTTATAACGATAGCTTGAACAAAGGAACCGCCTAGCCGACGTCAAAAATGTTTAGTTTTCACATCGATGCCGACAAACGCACGCAGGGACGGACTTAATATTTGTGATTTTGGCGAAGAAATTATTGGTTAACGATTCTGTATTCTGTCCTTTTGTATTTGAGTTTGGGAGTTTGCCTTAAACCTGTTTCACATTATAGATACTTCTCGCTAAAATCCAGTTCCAATACAAAAACAAAATTTTTAGTAAAAAAGCAGTAATGTAATGTAAAACAAGATAATGCGCATGACATAATTTTTAACCAAATAAAATACTCACCCGGTTTTTTGAAACTCACTTAATATCCAAATAAATGCAAAGGTATAATAACTTATTAAATACGAGCTAATAACTATATAAACAATGAGGTTTTCAGTATCAAAGTCTGTAAATATTTATGCAAATATATTATTAAGGAAATGTTTTGGCTACCATAGCGTCGGTTGTCTTAAAAAAACTGGTAGCCCGTCGTGCCGGCTGCTTTAATATAAGTTCATCGAGGCTGCAAATATGAGAACCGGCGTTTTGCGAGTTGGATTAGGTTATTAAGTTATATTATTAGTGAAATAGCCATGTCCAAACTTATCACTTTACAATTTAATGAAAATAATAGTTATTTATGTACCAAGTGAGTAAAGTATATCCTTTTTTCACGAGAAGGAAAATTTGCCGAACGAGCCGAAGGCGAGTGCGCAAATCCTTCGAGTGAAAAAAGTGCCATAGCGTTTCATTATTTCACTCCGCAGCGTTAAAAAAAGTACACTTTTTTCACACTTTCATCTATTAAAAAAGGCATACTTTATAAACCTATTTTAATGAAAAAAGGGTACTTTTTCTAACAGACGTAAAAAAATTATTGTATTCCATGTAAGCGCATAAAGGCATTATTTTTTATTTAGCTGACACCGGCTGCAGATATGGGAACCGGCGCCGGCACTGTCCATTATTAATTCAATAAAAATTAATCTTACAAATTAATAACTTAAAAAAACATTAACAAAATATTTAAAAAATAATAATATTGAATAAATAAATATATCATCATGGCATATTACCCATTGCTGGGTATGCCAATCTGCTTTGTACGCAGATTTCGGTAATGATGATGACATATTTGTACAGAGCGGGCGTTCACCAGGCATCACCTCACGGGCACTCATTGCTGGCGTGGAGAGCGCACCACAGGGGTCAATTTTGTGTCATTTAAAATTCGAAATATTTTGGCGTCGGGCGGGATATACCCACTAATGCAATTCGCACATAGCGCATCTAGCGGCACTGCTTAAAAATAATGGTTGCTATGGTTACGGCAAAACAAACAAAGAACTGTCATCAGCCATTCACAGTACAATTTCAATGATGTCGTAAATGTCATTTCATAATTATTATGATTTGGATAATTATATTAGTTGCTCCAGGCACATCTTCTAGTTTTAAACTCATTATTAATGCAATAAAATAATTCAGAATGAAGAAGGAGAGGTTTGTTTGTACCAAGATATTTTATCTCTTTCTTGAGTGTGTCAATTCTGTAAGTGCCTATATCCAATAAAATAGAAATATTACCAAATAAAATCCAAAATGCCCAACGAAATCCACTCGGCCGCATTTACAAAACCGTGGGTTTTGCCAGAACTGACCATATATATAAACATCAAAATGTTTTGTTGGAAAATATAACGAAGTATACAGGGTGTTCAGGATAACGTCTCCCATATGGGCTCTTGAGAACTATAAGAAATACGAAATGGGTAAAATTAGACAAAATGCAATTTTAGCGGTGTACCGTTTATCCGGAAATAATTCATGGATCACTAAATGAAACGAAAATATATATTTTGCATTTCTTTCACGTATGTACTACCAATTCTGAAATAAGAAAATTTAATTAAGTCGAAATCTCAGTCACTGGCATGTTTATAATTTAATTCGTTATTTTTGATTTGTTTTTTGAGATAAGGTATTCCAATTATTTCTTTGCTTAATACTATTTGCATTTAATGACGTTAGTTATTTTTCTGTGCACCTGTAAAAAGGTACAGCTTGCATTTAATTTACTCGGATACAATTACATTATTATTAGAGTAACATTATAATTTTTTGTCTTCATTAGCAGTCTCTAATTGTATAGCATGAATATTTACTTAAAGAAAGTGTAAACAAAAACATAGCAGAAAATAGCTATTATAGCATGACGCTATTTTTTTGAAAATGACCTTTTATCATTACAGTAAATACAATTCAATAAGTAGTTTAGAACTTGAAAAAGCGAAATAAAATTTGATTCATGATATACTTTATTTTATATAAGTGACAGATAAAATATCACACATTTGTTTATCCTTTTGTTTTAATTCCATGACTAGCACTATTAAATTGTAATTTTCGAACTTTTCATACTTAATTTATGCAGTTACAAAACATACGAAATAAATTTTGTTTACTGATTTATTGCACAATTTTATGCTCTACAAATTTCATATATTTTTTTCTAAAATAATTTGGGAAGCAACGTGTAAGAAAAACTAGACATAATCAAAAATCGGGATCTACATAATCAGTTTTGATTAATAAAAAATAATCAAAATCGATTCGGTAGCACTCTATAACTAAGGCCACAAAGAATCGGCTTACCGTTTATTAAACATAGTCCTGTGAGTGCAATAATGTAGGTGTAAGAGATACTTAGTCTATAAAACCTATCTGCCAACTTATTAGGCATTATATAAGTAATATTCCTAATATTTATTTGTTATTGCTAAGTTAATAAACTGAAATACTAAGAGCGCATATATCTGAGGAAAAAAAATGTAATATAACTGAGAAATACGTTGTGCAAAACAATAGGTATGTTTAATGAATACAGATCATTTATTCAAATTATACATTTTGAATAATAAAAATTAAATACTTATTAAGATATGTACTAGCTAATAATGTGTATTTTTTGTTAAAGTTTCCGTTGTAGTTTCCATATTACTATGTTTACATGCAGTTTTGAAAATGGTTTTAGTTTTCAGTCAAAATTACGCGAAACTGTTTGCATGTAATTTTCAAAACAGGTTTACAGATTGTTTTGAAAACAGTTTCGACGCTTGCGCATTTGGCCGATGTAAGTGACAAATCCTATTCACTTCAAATTCTTCGTTTTGCTATTATTCCAATTATTTTTTCTACTTTGTACCACTACGTACTAAAACTATACAACTGTCAGTTTATTTGTAGGTTAGTAACACCAAGTAACACACAGCGACAGTAACGTTATGCTATGTACACATGCGCAATATCGAAACTAAATTTTAAGTGTTTACATGAGTAGTTTTGAAACTAGTTTTCAAGTCAAACCCATGAATTTTAGTTTTGGTTTAAGATAACTCAAAACCGTTTTGACACTTACTGAGTTTACATGCAGTTTGAAACCGTTTTTAAAACGTTTTTAGTTTTGAAAACGCCATGTATACAGTGTCAAAACGGTATTGAATTATCTCAAACCAAACCCAAAATTCATGGGTTGGATTTCAAAACTAGTTTCAAAACTACTCATGTAAACACTTAAAATTCAGTTTCGATACTGCGCATGCGTACAGAGCATAACGTTTCTATCGCTTTGTGTTACTAACCTTCAAATATACTGACAGTTGTGTAGTTTTAGTGCGTAGTGGTTTGATGTATACAAAATAATTGGAATAATAGCAAAACGAAGTATTTGGAGTGAAGAGGTTCTGTCACTTACATCAGCTAAATGCGCATGCGCCGAAACTGATTTCAAATCAATTTTTAAACTTGTTTTGAAAATTGCATGTAAACAGTTTTGCATAATTTTGACTGAAAACTGAAACCATTTTCAAAACTGCATGTAAACGTAGTAACTGTATAGGTACATGGCGTTTTCAAAACTAAAAACGTTTTGAAAACGGTTTGAAAACTGCATGTAAACTCAGTAATTGTTTGATGATTTTTGTACATCTCTCATTTGATTTTCAATGGCGTGAATGTGTGAATGGCAAAAAAATGAACAGGCCATTTTAAAACTATAATTTTACTTCACTGGTATAACTATAGCTATTTTTTATTAATATAATTTCGTGCTTGTTCAATGAAAACTGATCACTGAATTTTTTGACCAAATACCTCCCTTACGGGAAGTAAAAAGTTACAGTGTCTTCCCTGGTCTTCAGCCCTGTCAAATATAAAATCGATCGATCAATCACTTATCACTTACAGATAATGAACCGAACGACGATTTTCGAAATGGGTAAAAATCGTGGTGGTCGCCAACAAAGTAAAAGATAAAAAACACAAGTCATAATTGCAACGAAACATCAGATCACGTACAAACTGAAATTTTTCACAGCAAATCCACTTTCCGTCGGTAAACGCAAACCTATCTTCTCCCGTTGGCGCGAGGAGGACAGACGATCGCATTCCTCAGGATGTGAAGATTCAGAAATTGCCGGTACAAATCTCGGCATTTTCGTCCGATATAAAGTTTTTGTCAGTGACATAATTAGAAATTTCATGGCATCCTTTACAACGTTCGCGTTTGAAAAGCAGATGGTCGAGACCAAGGAAAGTACCTGAAACTATGAGAGTTGTGCGGCAACCAATAATAGCCGGCTACAAATACGTGCATACGAATTGTGATGCGGTACTACCACTCATTGGCGTGCCACATTTTTTTCATAATTCACCCTTTTGTCTTGATAAAATAATTACTTTTGGCGTTTAACATAACCTATTTTTATTACTGAGGATTTCTCTCTGTCGTACAATTAGGGCCAAAGTTTCTCTCATAGACACTGAAAGCTGAAATGGAGAGGAATAACAAAAAAAGATAAGTTAATTTAAATATTGTTGAATTTAACTTTACTATAAATATGAAATTGTTTTCTATGTAACAGTAGGTAATATTCTTTTTCTACAGTCTATATACAAAGTAGCCATTTGCGCTCTCTTTTGTAAACGCAAAATGTCACTTTGCCGCTCATGCACGACAAAGTAGAAAAAACGCTCGCTGTCCAAATTTCTAACTATACAATGTTGAGAAATGTCACTTGTCTACATACTTAATAGAAACGTTTAGTCAGGAACTAATGGCACTGTAGTTACACATTTACCACCTGACATATAACTGTTCTGTCGTTATATTACATAACCAAACAAAATGCCGCACTGCTGTGAAAATAAAATAGGGCATCTATTTACAAAAACAAAAGTATAAAATGCTTAGATTAGATTGAAGCAATAGCTCAAGAAGAATGGAAAATAACGATAAATTAAAATTAAATATAAAATAAATTGTGTGAACAGTTGTGCTACCACCTGCAAAAGTTTGGCGTGAACGCTCCCAGTGGACATCCACTTTTCCACTGCCCTAGTTCAATGTAGTTAAAACAAATAAATTATACAAAAACTTATAATATTCATTACAAAATTGGCATTAATTTTTGTAAAAACGAAAGCCAAAACAATATCTTGAAGTCTAATTTGAATACGTTCCTTCACTGCAACACTATTCAGTTGTTCTCTAAGTACGAAGTGTACATTTTTTTTTATGGTGGAGGACTGTAGAAAAAGTCTTGTGTGTGTTTCGAGCGCAAATGGACATTGTCGATTTCGAGAGAATACCGCGCTCCTGCGTCGCGCGTCAACAACCTCTCGATCGACAATGTCCCATTTAACGCTCTTAATATACAAATAGCTATTATGTAAAAATATGTATTTATGTTTACTGAAGGTAGCTATTTTACAAGCTTCTATTTAACTTCATTTATCTTTTAGTTAGTTAGTTAGGGCCAAGTTTTGTAATTCAATATTCAGTTCTCATCCACTTGTACATATTCGATCAACTTAAAACTTTACACACAAACGCTGTTCCATTAACTTTATTATGATCGGCTTGAAACTTTGCACACATACGTAGTTTCGATGACAAATAATATTTTCGTGAAGATATTAGTGCCGGCTCTAGGGTTCCGAGCACCCCGAGCGCCCTATATATATATATATATATATATATATATATATATATATATATATATATATATATATATATATATATAAATATATATATATATATTTATTTATATATATATATATATATATATATATATATATATATATATATATATATATATATATATATATATATATATGTAAAATTAAAGTAGAATTGTGTACATCAGATAGGTATTAACAAACATGCTCGTAAATACTAACAACAAAGTAAAATACGTAAAAGTTCACATAGACTAGACAGACTAATATAAATACATAATATTATGTCCACTATTGGACATGGAGAATATAATTTATAATTGAATCTACGTAAGAGGAAGATTTCATTCATGATTTTATTTATAATTTTATTTGGTTGCTATCGAATTTAAATTAGGCGCCTTCGCAAATATTTCATTTTTCGAAAAATTAGTAAAGTTGAAGTTTGGCGTTTGTAAACTAAATTTTTAACTTCAGCCACTAATTTTAAATGAACATGTCAGCAATGCAATAATTTACATCCATTCTTGAGAGAATTCAGTGCCCGCTCCTTGCGGGTGGGCAGGTTATGCCCCACACAAAGGCGCCTAACCAAGGGTGACATTTAGAGACAGTAAATAAAAGTAAAAAAAAAAATTCTAAAAATAATAACTTACACAATAAGGGGATAGAAGTGAACAATATTTTTTTTGCATTAATTATCCTATCAAAAAGAAATTTTTCTGCCATTGTTATATTGATCTGCAAACATGTTGATTACAACAATAAATATTTTCATTATAGCTCAAGAATATTGATTACAACAATGAATCAAATATTTAAGTACTAGCATTTTGCGAAGAATCAAATGCTTATGATTTACAATTTTGAAATCTTGTGAGATAATTTTATTTTTCTTTTCTGCCGATTGCCGATATTGAATTTCCCTTACCTATTTAGGTACTATTCAAATTTGGAAGAAAGAAAGTAAATAAAAATATCTTGCCAAATTATATATAAATTATAACTATAAAATTGTTGATTATAACAAACGATTTTGTTTATACAAGTAACTAAGAGAAGAGAATTTCATCAATATTTTTAATGCAGCATTTTTTGAAGAATCAAAGGTATCAAAGTATAGATTTTAAAGCGTGTGTTAATTTGTAAATTATACATTGTGGAGGGCGCTGAAATATAATTTTGAACAAAGCCGCCTTTTACTTACGACTTATGAAGTGGCACTGATAGAATGAATTACTCGCGAATTTTTATATAAAAGTATGTTAACTTATTTATTTTATCCATATACTTGTTTAATATTTGTAAATATTAAATTGTAATTTATTTCCTCACTTCGGCGCCCTTTGAGGAAGGCGCCCTGATGCAACCCGTCTGTTTACCGCCAGGAGCCGACACTGGAGGATATCAATTCATTACAGGATGCCCATTTTATATGTTCGCGCCTGAAATTTTAAGAATAGGTAAAACAGAATACATTTCATAAGCCACTTGGTGAATATTAGTACTTTAAATCGAATAATCACAGTAGGTATAAGAGCAAAACAAAATTTTAAAAACCAAGTCACTTGTGAAATGTATCATGGATTGCCTATTCATGAATTTTCAGGCGGGAACTTTTAAAATGGGCCACCTGTATATTACTTATTAACATGAAAATTTTTTGACAGTGGTAGTATTGATTTCCGTGGGATTAAATGTAAATATTTCCCTTTTATATATATTACCAAGGTAATAATCTTTAGATTTTTTTTTACATTTTATCACTGGTCAAATAATCAAAAGATAGTATTAATAACCTAACTAAATTTATGTGATAAAAATGTAAAATATACATGATAATATATAAATTTGATAACATGTGTGATACTGGTGATACAAAAATCGTGTGAGCATTTGTCGTATGACAATACGTCGAGAAACGTATTAATAAATATTTGAAATAAGTTTCTTCCTACAATGTTACATTACGAAATTTTTAACTAATAACTAGCATTATCAAATTGCAATATAAACTTTAGTTATTTAAATTAATTTTAAAATATTTCACCAACAATATAATACAGCATATAATATTTACTATACAATTGGATATTCAACAAAAGTTATTATTATTTTTTTATTTTGATATTATTATTCGAAATGTCGATTACAAAAGAGCCGTACTGTAACCTAGTTTAAAATTAAAAATCCAAGCCTCTTTGTCATTCGATTAATCTGAAAAATCGAAAGTACTAAAGTAATTCAAGCTTAAATACTGTTATTTAAATTATAAAAGCGAACTAATCTATTCATCTCGATATCAAAAATGAGAAAAACTCTTTATTGTACACATTTGATACGGATTTACTTGACATTTGACGAACAATAGTTGGTTGTGTTGTAGCTAGAGGCTAGACGCCTAGAGAAGAGACTAGACTAATGGTTTTCTGAAGGTTTTTGTTTATTCTTCTAAAAGAAGATGCATGATGTGTGAATAATACTGTGAACGCCTATGCTTTGTAGTTGCTGTTGTTGTTGTCCGCTCCTATAGTTAATGGCACTCCAAAGGTGAGATGATTTCCTTGGACGTGCCAGCGTGTGCTTGTTCAAGCTATACTTTGTTTCACTTTAAATTGACAGAAAACAGACATTGGAAATGAGTTACTCACCAACCAACACTGTTCATGAAATAGACCTACATATATTCACATCACTTATCATGAAATATTGCCGTACTTAAAATGCTAAAAGCATTTTATATTGTCCAAAATATTTATTCTTCTTTAAAAATTATAACTGTCACGCAAAAAGTTTCTATTCTATTTGTATTATTAAGTAACCGACCCCGGCAGTGTAGTGAACCCGGGATTTGAAACCGGGACCCTTGAGTCATGAGTCCATTACGCTACCCACTACACTACCGAGGTCGGCTATATGCGTTTTCTTCCACTGTCAAGAATTGTTGAACATTTTGACAGTAGATAGGAGCATATTTCCCGCAAAATGTAATAGATGGCGGTACCAATTACGCGCCAAATTGAAGATTAATAGTTTTCCTACTCTATTTCAGCCAAAATTTTATCATTTTTCGCTTGCAATTTTTCAAAATATACCTTAACTATGTTAATCTAGTCCACGAAACTCGTTAAATATGTTTTTGGTATAATATAGATTAAATATTCTTTTCAATGAAATTTGGGGCTCCAAAAAGAACCGATTTTGTGGATCATTGTATTCCCAAGAATAAAAAATATGTTTACAACTGCTATGTACACTTCCGGTTAGTGTTGCAATGTTCTCCTCACTGAAATGATTTAAAGAGTTGGTTGAGGTCCACTGTGGGACAAGAAAAATCTAAAATATTTGAAGCATTATTTTGGTTTATTTATTATTTTCAAATGTTTTTATGTATGCATGCAATCATAAAAAACCTATCTGCAATCATTACATATTTTATTTTTTAATTTGATCACTACCCCTCTCACTAGAAACTGGTGGATCCGCCCTTCAACATCCCAAAGTATAAAATAGAAGAACGTCAAAGTTACAAATTAATGCGAAAATTGACTCACCTCCATTATAGATTAAAATTAGTTACGAAAACTGAGTAATTTTAAGCATTTATATATATATATATACATACCGGGTGGCATTCGAAATCTGTTATTCTGTTATATACAGGCATTTAACATGGGAAAGCAGTTATTCCTCGCGCGTTGCATCCCAAATTATTTTAGAAAAAAATACTTCTAATACAAGTTGTAGATCATTAAATTCTACAATTGAATTAATAAACAAAACTAATTTTGCATGCTTTGTAACGACAGAGATTATATATGAAAATATTGAAAATCACCTCAAAAATAGTGATAGCTATGTAATTAAAACAAAAAGCTTAACAAATGCGTGATTTTTTATATGTCATAAAATTTAATCAATATTTGACAGTTAAAACATAACACATTTGTTTTTTTTTTGTTTTGTTTTAATCCCATGGTTAACACTATTAAACTGAAATTTTCATATTCTATTTCTAGTGTTACTAAACATAAGAAATGAAATTTGTGTACATATTTATATGTAGAATTTTTTGTTCTACAATTTATATTTGAAGTATATTTTTTTAAATTAATTTGAGAAGCAACGGGCAAGGAAAATCTTGTTTTCCCATGTTAAATGCATATTTAACGGATTTCGAACCCGATACACAAAATTTAAAAACGCGTTAAATTAGATTTAGTAATTATGTATCTTTTTATCTCGTTATTTAATACGGTAAGTAAATTCAATAATTTTCGTAATACATATCTGACTACGTTTATAAACGAAATAAACAGTGAAGCTTCAAATAATGGAACTACGCATGCGCACATCCGCAATATGTTGGAGTGTTACTAAATTCATATCATTTGTTGGTTATTTGCATTTTACCTCATTTTATAAAAGTCGCGTCATAAAACTTAATAAAATAGTCCAAAAGCGAAATATTTGGAGTGATGAAGAAACAAATATTATTTAATGTTTTTGAAAGAGAAGACAAATAACATGACAATTTTTAGATTTTGGGGTTATATATCCAGGATGAAATTAGATCATACACCTGTCCCTATACGTCTGCATAATCGAGTATTTAACTATGTTTTTTTTCAGTCAATACGAATTTAAAGAAGATTGAAAATAACTCAATTCTATTTTTAATCCGCTGAGATAAACCAATCGGATTTTTCAAGTCATAATATACTTGAAGCCGTTTGAATTATCAAGATAATCGCAATCTGTGTCTATCATTTTGGTTTTAAAATTCTATACCTATACATATTTTTTAGGAGCACCTATATAGAATTGATATATTGATAAGTATCGATAATTTTTAAAACATCCCGCCACAAAATTTGATTAAAAATATTTATCGGTATATCAATATATTTTCAAAAGTTATCGATAGTATAATTGAAACGGACAACATGTGCAAAAAATGCGATAAACTGAATTGTTTTTAAAATATGCATTCTCCACTTCCAACTTTCTTCATAATACGACTACCTTTGTAATGCGGACTGCTATACATAAGATACACTATAAAATATTCATTCTCAATCTCAATAACCGTGCAATTATTACTTAAAAGAACTTTTTATTTAATTCAAAAAACCACAGAAACATACTGACAATGAACATAATTCTTTAACAGCATAAAATGTCAAATTTTTAAATTGAGATAGGTAACAACATTAATATTTATTTATATTTCTAAAAGCTTTGATATATTACAGCAACATTTTAACTATAAAAACAGTATAACAAGAACATTAATACATTAACACCCGCATATATTTTACAATAAAAATTTGACAAATAATAGAGTATTCTCTATATTTTTTTATTTTTATTCTTAAAGAACAGTTATATCTAAGAGTATCTGTAAAAACCCGAGTAAAAAATTCCTTTTAATAAGCGAGATATTAATATTTAAAATTTGATTTTCTTGTGTCACGTGATAGTGACGTACTAGTTGTACAGTACCAGCGGTGTGCTATCAGTGGTTCATGCGGCGTCTTATCACATTCGAACATGGAGTAGGGATTTCAACTGGTCTCCCATTGGCACATTGGAAGGTCATCTAGTACATCAGCAAAATTTAAATGCTTTATATCTTTTGTAACAATTAATTTATATTATGATTTTTTGTTTTTTCCCTGTTGTTTACCTATCAACACTAATATTTTTAATAATTTTTAATATTAGTAATTCTCAGATAATATCCTATTGGACTCTATCAAATATGACAAATTGTTTATCATACAGAGTTAACCATTGTGATGAACTCTCCCACCCAGTAATGGGAAAAACAGTGATGATATATTTATTGAGATAATGCGGTAACAGTTTTTGACGTCAAACTTAAAAATTATTTTCAATTTATACATAGCACAACAATGACTCCCGTTGTGCACCGGTTAACGGGTTACTGCGGTTGAATGGTTAATCGGCTAAACCGGCTACTTCGATTAATCAGTTAGCCGATTATTGCAAATAATCTATTTGGTGACTATTATGATTAGTCGGGTAAGCTGCAAGTAGTCTGTTAACCGGTTGCATATAGTTATAGGGGTTTGATAATCAACTGGTTCTCCGCATCGCGGGTAGACATTTAACCGTGAAAAACCAGTTATTTCAGTTAGGGCCCTATTCTGTAACTCGGTGGTTAATTTTTAATCACTGGTTAAAATTTATATCCAATAGATATTGATTTGACAACTAAAAATCCCTCTTTTTGTTATATGTCAACATATTTGAATGTTTAAAAAATTTAACCAATAGATCCGGTTAACCACAGTTATTAATCAAGGTTAACCGGCTACTATTTTCTGTTATTTTTTATAGCACTAGTTGAGGGTGTTTACCAGACGTCACCTTATGAGCTCTCAAAGCTGTCGTGGAGAAAGCACCACAGGAGACAATAGTGCTATTTGAAAATTGAAATAATATTCAAGTTTATAGGGTCTCGTGGCTCTGTCCCTGAGTGTCTGGTCGCGAATCTGGGGAACCGGGTTATAGATCCCGATTTCGACGGAGACCAAAAGAAATATTTCAAATTTTAAATAGAGCAAAAGTGACCCATGTAGTGCACACTCCACGCCAGCAATGAGTGCCTGTGAGGCAGAGCTGGGCAAAGTACCGGAAAGTAGTACTTGAAGTACAAGTACCAAGTATCTTGATGTTTTTAAAAGTACTTGAAGTACAAGTACTTTTTAGTTTCTAAAGTACTTGAAAGTACCAAGTACTTAAAAAAGTACTTGTAAATTTGGGTGCAAGTACTTTTTCAGATAATTGATATTTTTCTGATTATATGGACCTTAAAAGGTGATTGTTGACAAAAATTTCAATATGCGATATTTATTTGGTTATTTAAAACAAGAGTTCCTGGCTGGTACTGCCGTATCACCAAGCGGTCTCATGACGTAAAATTGACTTCATATGATCGCCATGTGATGCGAGAAGCTGTACCGAGATGTTAGAATGACGTCATTTTTACGTTATGCGATCGCCAGGCGATACGCAAAGTCCTAGCACTGTAATTAGGTAATACAAACATTTATGTATATGCAATATGCGCAGATTAGAATTAATTTATTTATGCCAAAAAATTTGCAAATATATCTTTACTTTCATATTATCGCTGAAAATATATTTATTAATGAAATTCACATAACACCACACCTGTACAAAAGAAACACTGACAGACAAACAAAGTAATTCAAGTACATTTAAAATAATTCAAATAAAATAAAAATAAATATATCATCACGGCTTATTACCCATTGCTGGGTGTGTCAATTTGCTTTGTAAGCAGATATCGGTAAATATGATATATTTGCATCGTGCGGGCGCTTACCAGGCGTCACCTCTCGGGCACTCATTGCTGGTGTGGAGAGTGCACCACAGGGGTCAATTTTGTGCCATTTAAAATTGGAAATAATTGGCGTCGGTCGGGATCGAACCCGATTCCCCAGATTCTCGACCTGACACTCAGGCACGCGGCCACGAGACCCCGTAAAGTAATTCAAGTACATTTAAAATACTTCAAGTATATTTAAAATACTTCAAGTACATTTAAAGTACTTCAAGTACATTTAAAATACTTCAAGTACATTTAAAGTACTTCAAGTACATATAAAGTACTTCCAGTATTTTTCATTGTACTTCAAGTATTTTTCCAAGTACTAAGTACCAAGTACATGTGAATAGATTTACTTTGTCTAGTACAAAGTACTATAAATAGAAAGTACTTCAAGTACAGTACTTGAAGTACTCAAAGTACTTGCAAGCCTAATAAAGTACTTTTCTTGCAAGTATTGCCCAGCTCTGCTGTGAGGTGACGCCTGGTAAGCGCTCGCACGGTACAAATATGTCATCATCATTACTGATATCGGTCGATATGCCGTGATGATATATTTTTATTATTATTACAGTCAAGTTTTAAGTTTGACAATGGTCGGAATCGAACTCAGACCGTCCGAATTACAACTGGTTATATAACGTACACAGCCACGCGACCTCATTAATTATAATTAACACATTATGACTGTGAGGGATAAACAAACAAAACTTTTTATTTATATAGTTATTTAATGGACTGTTGTCTGATCTAAAGTGTGTTTTTTTATGAAAAACTGTAACAAAAGCGAAGTTTCTATTAAGTATTTAGAAACTATTTTCCTTAGAAAATCCAACAACTAAACTAACCACAGTCTCCTCTCTATCCTAAAATTAGTTCACATTCCAAAGTCCCCGTCTTCACCATCACCATACCTACATCCTGTTAAGCGTTTTGTATCTTCTCGCCTGCTCTGTCGCCGCGCAGTCTCGTCCAATCATGCACCTCCCTTGCTCTTCGGCTCCTGCAGACCTGTGGGTCAACACCAACAGTGGATATTAGCTTCATGGCTTGAGCCTAGGCAAGCGGTTATCTCTCATAACGTCTGCGGCGGTCGGCGGTCGTCCGTCTACGGTTGGAATTCGACACAGGTGTGAAACAAAAACCTGATGGGGATCTGGAGTGATGATGGTTTGGGGGAACTTCAATGGAATAGAATTATGTAATGGATTACAGATTAGACCTAGATGAAGATAATATGAACAGTGTTATGACGTGAACATCGAAATAGAATAAAAAGAACAAGCGTTTACTATTATATGATGCACTGTAATGTATATGAATAACTATTATGTTTACAGGGTGAATACGAGAAACCGTGACATAGGCGTTTAGTATGGGAAAATAGTTTCTTTCAAATATTATCTGTCCCGCAAAACTTTATGGAATGTTTTATTCATAAAACTTTAGACTAAAAATACTAAATATTTATCTAGGGCTACACTATACAGCTTTCGCCGCTTGCCTTTTTCAACCGGTCTCACCGAGCCGCAGTGTTTTACCATTGATATACTGCAGGTTGGATTTCAGCCATTACTAAAAATAAATAAATATTATAACGGCATATTACCAGATTGCTGGGATTTCGCTAATAATGATGTCATATTTGTACCGTGCAGCCACTACTAGGTACATATATTTAAAATGTATAAGTGGTCAGTTTAAGCATCCGAATCACACATTATCGATCGGTAGAATTCGAACGCACAGGATATGGTTCGTGTGACGTCACATCAAGTTAAGAGATGTGCGCTAGCGCTAATCCGCTCGACTATCATGCTGAATTTTTTTTATTTTTTTTATGAAACGTGTATTATTTTTGTTTTCTAAGGATGTATAGTATATTCATATATTTTTAATCAGAAAAAATGCAACAATTATTAAATTTATAAGGTTTCATTATTATATACAACCGTTGATTTTACCACATAAATTGTTGCATTTTTGCTGTTTGAAATAAATGAACATGAAAAAATTATACATCATTGGATATATCAAAACTTTTCTGTCCAATGGTGTAATATTCTATTATGACGTCCATTCGAAAATTACAACTTTGATATCATAACTCGAAATCCAACAGTGCTAAAAAAATTGGCATCACCATTTGCAACCTCATAAAAAGTGCTTTAAAGAAGTGTAAACCAAAAACCACCAGTATAATTTCATACTTGACAAAAAAAAAATCAAAATAAAATTTTGGTTAATATCTAGTGATCTATGATTTGTTTCCCGGATAAACAAAACACCACTACACTGACCTCCGAATCCTAATGCAACAACTTGTATCTAATTTGACCAATTTCATATCTCGAGTTTTAGAAATTCCCTTGTTGGGTCTATTACCATGGACATGGACACCTGTATATCAGAAAATAAGGATTAGGATTTAACCATCGATTTATAACGGTATCGTGCTGAACCACTACTTTTTGCGCAGTGACATAGAAGCTAGACTAGAGTTTGAAAATAAATTATTATTAATTATTTGCAGAAATTTAAAAAAAATACATTTTCTTTTAAATAGCTAAGTAAACTATGATTTTTCTGAAAAACAAATGAGTAATATAAAATAAATATATCATTACGGCTTGTTACCCAATGCTGGGTGTGCCAATCTGCTTTGTAGACAGATATCGGTCACATCACAGGCACTCATTGCTGGCGTGGAGAGTGCACCGAAGGAATCACTTTTATGCTATTTAAAATTCTAAATAATTTTAACAAGGATTTAACATTTAATAACAATACGATTACAAATTAAAATTTGATTTAAAAAATCTGAAATCAGCGTTCCATATAACTACAGCAATTTTTATCAATAAAACAAGAAAACCTCCACAAAAAACTGTATTCATATAATATTTAGTAATTTTATTGGTTTTTGATCTATGTCTTAGGTATATTTCAGATATGATGACTCGAACACCGCAACATAAGGATTTAACATGTAAAATCAGATTTTGGTAATTTCCTGCTTCCCTAATTATTTTAGGTAAAAAAGCTTTAAATAAAAGTTGCAGGGCATAAAATTCTACATTGATAACAAAAATTAATTTTTTCTACAGTCTATATACAAAGTAGCCATTTGCGCTCTCTTTTGTAAACGCAAAATGTCACTTTGCCGCTCATGCGCGACAAAGTAGGAAAAATGCTCGTTGTCCAAATTTCTACCTATACAATATTGAGAAATATCACTTGTCTACATTCTTAACGGAATCGTTTAGTCAGGAACTAATGGCACTGTAGTTACACATTTACCACTTTCACAAGTTAATCTGACATATAACTGCTCTGTCGGTATATTACATAACCAAACAAAATGTTGCACTGCTGTGGAAATAAAATAGGGCATTCATTTACAAAAACGAAAATATGAAATGCATAGATATTGAAGCAATAGCTCAAGATGAATGGAAAATAACAACAAATTAAAATTAAATATAAAATAAATTGTGTAAAAAGTTTGGCGTGAACACTTCCAACGGACATCCACTTTTTCACTACACTAGTTTAATGTACTTAAAACAAATAAATTATACAAAAAACTAATAATATTCATTAGAAAATTGGCATTAATTTTTTGAAAAAACGAAAGCCAAAAAATATCTTGAAGTCATATTGGAATACGTGCCTATCTTTACTGCAAAACTATTGAGTAGTACTGTAAGAACAAAGTGTACATTTTATTATTTTTTGTAATGGTGGAGGACCCCATTGTGGCGACTGTACAAAAAAATCTTGTGTGTGTTTCGAGCGCAAATGGACATTGTCGATTTCGAGAGAATGCCGCGCTCCTACGTCGCGCGTCAACAACCTCTCAATCTGCAAAATAGCAATATCTAGTCATTCAATTGAGACAAAATTAACAAATGTCTAACGATTTATCTGTCAAGTTAGGTTATTTTCAATATTATTTGTAATTTCTGTTTAAATAACCTATTATAAATTTAAATTAATAGATAATTATTTAATGATACAGAAATTAAAAATAATAGCTAAAATAATAAATTAACCTAATTTGAAATTTGTCAGATAACCGTTATATATTTGTTAATTATTTTGTCTCAATTCCATGCTTATCGCTAGTTCTCAGGTGATTTTCAACATTTTCATAGCTAATTTCTGCCGTTACCAAGCATGTAAAATTAATTTTGGTTATCGATTCAGACGTAAAATTTTATGCTTTACAACATTTATTTGGAGCTTTTTTACTTAAAATAATTAGGGAAGCAGGAAATTACGAAAATCTGATTTTACATGTTAAAACACTTCCGGTGTTCGAGTTACCACCCTGTATATTCAAACACCACGAAATAATAATAATAATTTACCCATATTAAAATGTACTTTTTCTGTCAGTTTAAACCACGCACTCACGCACAATAACTGCTTAATCATAATGTTAGGTGATGAACCAAATGTCAAAATTCCTATGAAAATTATGTCATTTAATGTCGACCATATGTTCTGTATAATGTAGATACCTATACATTATTTTACGCTTTAAAAATAACTTAAATATCAATTTTACGGAAAATGATTTGAATTAGAACATATTGCATTGTCAACCGTTTTTATACCCTGAAGATAATTTTTCAATTTTCATTCTTTTTATTCATCAATAAAAAATTATTCCTGATTGTCTTCATTTATAACTGTCAGAAAGTGATGTGTCATCACTCAAGTAAAAAACAAAAAGTTTTTAAATTTTAGGAATTGATTTTTTACAGACTGCTTGTTTTTATGTGTACGTTTATTTAAAGGAATACTTTTTATATTGAAAATTAGACTACTATTGATTTACGCTTATTATGTTTTAATTATAATTTTAAAATTTGTTTTCATTTATTAAGTTAATTGATATTGTTATTGTTATTATCTCGATTAAGTAATAGTTCCTTCAATATTAACCAGTTTTTTAAAAATTATTTTGTCATACGTTGTTAACTGATCATTTATTTTTAACGTTTAACTAGTTGTACGAACTTAACCGGTTATTGTATGTTAACAAGTTATTCACAGTTTTTCGATTATTAACGGTTAACCAGTTTTTATAATGGCCAATCAATGTTAACGAGTAAATACCTTGTCCATAGTTTTTTATACGAAATTGACAACATACAATTTTATGGTGATTACAAATATTTCTAATTGTATAAGTCAAATTTTAAATTCAGTGCATTATTTACGCATGTTTACATAACATTAAGTAATATTTTTGTGGACTATATGATTCATGGTAAAAATTTTGAAGTATGAATAGTCCCATGATAATACTTCATCGTTCAAATCAGTGATTCCTAATGAAATAGGCCAGAGGTTCTCAAACTGCACCACATCCGGTCCGGGAAGGGTATGTATATTGTATTTATTGTAGTATGTATTAAGAAATATCCATTTGTTTAGATATACTTCCTCTGAAAAAGGGAAAAAGTTTAAATTCTTTGGGATATAGGGGATACAAATATGCATTAGATAAAGATAATAGCTGAATTATTATAAATTTATTAAATTTATCATAGTCATATTTATATTTATTTCTTATATTAATAAATATTCTTTTATGTTATGCTTCAATATATACAGGTTGTTTCTCGGATATGGGACACCCTGATTATTTTCTTTATTACTGGAAATAAAAGAAAATCTTTTAAATAAAAGTTGTAGTAGATCGAGGGGGACGTTCACTGGTTGAAGAAAAAAAAATTTAACCAGTGGTTCTCAAACGAAACCAAAATTATATTTTTTAAATGGGTGCTATATATTTTTTTAGGCTCATTCGATAGAGGATTACATAAGAAAAATATTGAGAAAAATGCAATTCAAATTTGAATAAATTATAAATTTAATATTTATATTTGTTTGTCAGTATGCTATGCATGAAAAAAACTAATATTAAAACAAACATAAATATTTGTTAATAACTTTATAAATAGCAAAAATAGGAATTAAGCACTCTAAATAATTCAAATTGACAGATAGCAGTTTTTGTTTTTCGTACATAGCCAACTGTAAATAAATAAATATAAACGTAATATTAATTTAAATTTCAATTGCATTTCTCAATATTTTTGTTATGTAAAAATATAAAATGATTACATGGTTGAATTCAGAAAAAAATACTCTATCGAATGAGCCTAAAAGTATAGTACCTATCCCATTTTAAAAAAAAATAACTTCATGTTTTAGTTTGAGAATGACTGGTTAAAATTTTTTCTTCAACAAGTGAATGTCCCCTTTGATCTACTACAACTTTTATTTGAATAATTTTCTTCTATTCTGAATAATATAGAAAATTATCGGGGTGTCTCATATCCGAGAAACACTCTGTATATTTCTAGTAACAAAAAACAGTGCTCATTTCTTATTTTTTGTACTAATGTAAACTTTTGATAACCAATACTTATGGCTATAATAAAATCAAAACTGTAAGTATTACAAACATGTAAATCTGTTAAAAAAATTACAGAAGCGTTTTTGTTGATCACTATAAAATTTTGTTCATTTTTTACAGGTTTACAAATCTGTAAGACTTAAAATTTTGATAATAATACGGCCATTCTTTATAAATTATAAAAATATTTTAATAGTTTTGTATCAAAATTTTATTAGTTACATTTTTCATTCATATTTTTATTGAAAATTATTCGTCCTATTGTATGATGTCACAATTTCAGTGCTAGTAGTCTTAAGTGAAAAAAAAAAAAATGTTCAAAATTCCACACTACTAATACGTGTTTGGATTCTAATGGGCCCAGTGTAAACAAGTTTAGTTATTGCTGTACTCACTAAGAAGCGCACACTTATATATAAAAATTGTTCAGAATTAAAAATTGCATACAAAAATGTTTTTACATTTATTATTATGTTTTTGATTTCTTCACAATTTTAAGAAGAAATTTCAAAATTTCTGCTATTTTGTAGCAATAGCCATGGAATTTATTTTTTTCTGGTTGTCAAAAATTATTTATAAACGTCAACCATACGTTAATCTAACTTAAAAATTAAATAAAAACAAACAACTTTTAATTTTAATACGCATTTTTTATTAGGTATACCATTTAATAATAAACCAATTCCAAATGTATCAACTACGTAGAATTTTGATTTATCGTAGCCAATACCATTTCTTCAATCACTTCGTTATAACGTCTTCTATATTATTATTATTTCCTTCATTACCTTCGTTCACAGCTACACTAGCTGTGTTCTCTACGTTTTTAGCAAGTTTAGAAATTGTTGCTATAATAGGAATTGGTGTATTTTCGTACTTTATGGAAAACAAATCACATATTCTTCTAAAACTATTTCCACCATAATAATTTTTTATAATGAAAACTCGTTCCTTATTCGAATAAACATTCATTATTAAATTAACTTTTTATTAGAGAAAATTTTGGAAATTTGACAGAAATTGAATGACATTTTTATGTTTAAACATTTGAGTTATAAGTCATGGCTATTGCTACAAAATAACAAAAATTTTGAAATTTCTTTTTAAAATTGCGAAGAAACCAAAAACATAATAATAAATGTAAATACATTTTTGTATGTAATTTTTAATTCTGAACAATTTTGTACTGTACAGTTTTTGCCGTAAAAAGAACAGGAGAGCAGGAAATTGCAAAAAACTAAAATCCCATGTTAAATCCCTATGTTCACCCCTAACCGCCACCAGCCTGTATATATATATATATATATATATATATATATATATATATATATATATATATATATATATATACTCGTCCGCCATTATGGAGCCATTTCATTTATTCAATATCAGAGTTACAGCATTATTAATCATAGAAATTATGAACAATGACGGGTTGTTCTACTCCAAATTGTGCAAATAATTTGAAAAATGGTTATAATTTTTACAAGTTCTTATGTAATACATATAATTTTCTCTAACTTCAAAAAAATTAACAAACCGTATTTTTTCTTGTTTTATTATTTTAAATAAATTTAAAATGGCAAATATGGAAGTTATATTTAATTATGAAAAATAGTTACTACATAAACTTTAAACTTATACTACTTTTATTTCATAATTTACTGCAGTCATTTTGGCTCCAGTATAGCGGACGAGTCAGGTATGTATTATCTAGTAGCTGTATATAAAGGTCTGTCGTCACATAATTTGAATTTAGTGAAATATTTAAAAAAATATATATTTCAGTAACCACATACGAGCCCAGGTTCATATTAGATGGGCCGGTTTCATTTTCAACAAACAAATTACAATACCGACGCAAATGGTGAGAAATTTTTATAAATGTCTTTCGACTAGATTAAATTATAGATTTTAAGCTTACGAAAAATGAATGTGTTATTCAAGTATTCCGTCATCATTTAATATTGGGTTACAGTTACATCGCATTTATTAGTAATAACAGCGTTAATTCTATTAGGCATTGTATCCACAAGCCCTGCACATTCTTTTTGCAAGGAGGTTTTACTATCCGCACTGGCAGAACCGCGCCGTGCGGGTGGGCAGGTTGTGCCCCGTACAAAGGCGCCTGACTTTGAGGGGCGCCGTTTCAAGACAGTAAAGTAAATAATAGTAAATTTTTACAAAATGCTTTTATTCGTAAAGACAAAATTACTATAAAACTTACAAATTAACATGATAGAAGTGAACAATATATTTTTTAATTTGTTTGCATTAGAGCTCTAGTTATAAGTAAAATAATTATCGTATCAATCGGTTCGTTATTATTCTACCATTGTTATATTGAAATAATAACTATGAAAATGTTGATTACAACAATGAATATATTGATTATAACTCAAGAATATTGATTACAAGAATGAATCCCACAATGAATCCAATATTTAAATACCTACTATCATTCTGCAAAGAATCAAATGCATATACAATGTACAATACTGAAATCTGTTCTAAAATTGTTCATTACAACAAACGATTTTGATTATAACCTATTGATTACAAGAATGAATCAAGGAAAATTTCATCAATATATTAAATCTAGCATTTTTGAAGAACAAAAAGTACAGTTTAAACTTTAATTTGCAAATTTTACATCATGAGGGGAAGGGGCGCTAAAATATAACACAGCACAAAGGCGCCTTATACCCACGGACCGGCCCTGCGCACTGGATTTTTACAATATTGTTTTTCACATTGTGCTTGTGCCATGGATATAGGGTCTCGGTAGAAAATAAATCTGGACTACAAGGTCCTTTAAATGCCGGTCGAATTAATATCACCGGTCATTTTACTCACAGTTTTTTTTTTAATTCTATATTTAAAGTACCTAGTCGAAAGAATTTTGTACAATTTTCTCAGTCCAGTGGCGTATTCAGCGGGGGGCTTAGGGGGCTTGAGCCCCCCCCCCCCCTTAAATTCCAGTGAATTGAAAATATAATGTATTTAAATTAATCATTTTCTGCATTTTATATATTAAAATATGTGAAAAATTCTTTAAGAAGTACAATGGCGATAGATAGGCTTAATAGTTAGCTCTCATGTTCTCATGTACTTGTATAGTAGTATAAGATAAAAATTTACCTATTGATACAGAGGAAGTTTCAGATATTTTCCAAAATGTTGGAAGCGAATCATTTATTTTTCGCTTTAATGTAGTGCGTACGTGGTGCATAAATAGTTATTGATGTTATTAGGCTGATATAAAACAAATAACGGACAGGGCTGAAGTTAATCAGTCAAGTCTATTATTTGCATATCGGCCGTGTGGCGTTCAAGATTTTTCGTAATGACAATGACATATAATTTAAACATATAGGAATATCTTCTGCAAATTCTTTCTCCTGTTATATTGGCATTTTTTTTTGTTGTTTATAAATTTTCCGTGACAAAATCTCTCGTTATTCTATGATGCGTCCGTTAAACATCTTAACGGCTGGCGGTCGTTAAGGACACCTTTTCATTTTTGTTTTTAGTTCTGTTAGATGTATATTTCTATGTTCGCAGTGATTTTTTTTATTAATAAAGAATGAACATACTGTCATGTTTTGTTTGGTTATATTTTGTACATTAATATTCTACAGTTAATCGTCCTTATTTTCAATTCAGAATAGTTTAAAAATATAACATACATTTGCTAACTAGACGGTGAACAGTATACCTATGTATATAATAGGTCCACGGCAGCCCCCCCTTACCATGAGTCCTGGATACGCCACTGTTTCTCACCATTTGTGTAGGTTTTATAATTTGTTGAAAATGTAAGCTGTCCGAACTATTATGAGCCGGGGTTCGTCCACTTGTAAAGTGTAACAAACTCTAAATTCATAATAAAATTTAATCAATTTTTCAAAATTTAAAAATAACAACGAATATGTCCTGCGCGGTGATCAAAAATGATTTTTTTGTGCTCGTTTAAATTTTGGGCGCGACGAATGCGTGTAATAGAAGGTGACATTTTGAGAATCACTGCATTACGCAGCATTATACTATCACCATCAGCTCACGTTCACGTTCGGTTCTCCCTGGTCGGATTGAAGTACGAGGTGTATACAAGGTACGAGAGTACGTGTCTACGTGCGAGGTCTCGGTGGTGCGTACAGCGTACACTTACACTGCACTGCCTACGACCCAGGTGTTCACAGTGATCACCATCAACCAGCCTCTCGAACCTAATTATTTCGCGCGGGTATACGTGAGCTTATGCGCCCGTAATGCCAAACTAGAGGTACAGGTACTGGTACAGGTTAGGAATGTCTACGCTAATTAATTTTCTATCAATATCGACAATACATGTTATTATGTAAATTATGAACAAGGTATAAATGCAAAATACAATGCTCTCATACTTGCATCACAATAAGGGCTGTGTCTGCATCTATCAACAATACATCGTATGATAATAACAAAATAGAACACAGAATAATATAACAAAAGTAAACTGTTTTTACACATTCTTCGGTATTCAATACTTGAATCGTCACGGTTCTGAATCTTATATAATTTACTGTGTAAAAACAGCATAAATTGTGTTTCCTCAAACCACCAAGAGTGTCGCCCTATTAGATGAGTATTCAATACTCTGAATGCAGTCTAGTAGAATACATATTGTAACATGGGACGCCCGCCGTCGCCGCCACTGTAAGCGAGTGTCTATTTATAGCGGTGACGTAATCGCGCTAGTAGCCGGCCGATGTAAACAGACTGGTCGCGACGTGTTTAATTACTTCCGGTCGCCTCAACCTTTTGTGTTCATTGTTATTATGTGTTCGAATATTCTAGACTGTTCTAGAAAATAATGGCAGCTGTATATAAGGGACGTAGCTATGCTCGAGAGTTAGTTAGTTAGTTACATGGAGAGACATAGAGATGTTCATATAGAGTGTTAGTGAGTTTGAGAAGCACAGCAGTATCGTGGTGAGCGTATGCAGTTGGTGTTGAGTAGGTACTCGGGAAGTTACTGGTATATTGGGATAGCTGTGAAAGTGAATACTCGGCAGTGTGGACGAGTATTGTGAAGCTAGATATACAAGGACAGTGACAGTGAGTTGGAGTGCATACTCGGCATTGGTGTTGAAGAATTGTAGCATACAGATAATTGGTGATACTGAGGCTGTGGAAGAGAGAGAGTTACATAAATAAACAGACAGTGAGGTGAAAGGTGTGACATCTGTCCGAGCAGTTGAATATACAGACGCTGTTGAGTCAGTTGAGTATATATACGCTGTGGAGGTCGGTAGGCGGACAGTTGAACATGATATAAGTATATAGTCATATAAATATGGTGATATAAATATCGCGTAAACAGTCTACAAGAGTCTGCAACAGGCCGGCAGTCTAAGATTGGAACGCGTAGTGAAATAAATAATTGTAATATCACGGAAATAAATAGTAGTGTTAATTAGTTAAATAAATAGTGTTAGTGTTATCTAGTTAATTATAATTTTAATCTTAATAATTGTTTAATATAATTAATAGTAACTTTCTTTATAGTTTAATAAACACTTAATTTTAATTAATGATAATTGTCTAATATTTACACTTCACCCAGATAAATATAAAAACGTTACAATATGAAGACTGAATCTTCGTTTCTCAATGGGGTTCGTCACCGTAGTAATAAATAATTACAACATGGGTATGGGTAACTGGACCAACGTGTTTCGTCAAAATTTTGGGTATTGTGAAGTATTCTAATGTTCCCTTGCAGGGAAAGTTTGGAAAATACTGGCTTAACCAGCTATCAATCGGATACGGTCAACTGGACAAGGGCAACTGGGTGGTGGTCAATTGTGTGATGTCAACTGTGTGATGGTCAACTAAGCAATGGTCAAATGAGCGATAGCCAAGTAGCCGCGAGCGCGAGTTCACAAAAACTTTATGGGATGTGAAAATCACATGAACTCAATATATTTTTGGACTAAATTGAAAGTGTAGAGTTGACTGGTATCGATCCCAGATCTAATAAATGCAAAATAATAAAAGAAAACTTCTACAAAAGCCTGAATTGTTTGAATAAAGGAATTGCAACCAACAGAACTAGTTTTTGTCCAACATTAAATTCCAGTCCCTTCTTCATCCCAGTTAAAATTATGGTGAATGGAGTTCTTGTCGCCCATAAAAAGTTACTGATGTTATATTAAGCGTCGATGGGAGCTAACAATTTGTATGCCTGCTAAGCGTGCAAATTTTTTAAGTTTCCATCGACCGATTGACCATCACCCACTTAATGCAGTGTGACTCGCCCAGATTTCCATTGCTCAGTTGTCGCGTACCGTATTTACCTACCCTACAAAATGAACCAAGGTGTTCCGTTAAAATTTTGGGCAATGTGAAGTCTTCCCTTGAAAGTTTGGAAAATGCTGGCTTAACCAATGGGCTTTTAATAACGGTAGAATTGCATATATATAGTAAGCGATGAACGATATATTAAATGATTAGAAAAGTAGGGTTGCAGTTGGAGTGGGAAATGGGATAATTTAGGCGTTTTCTGTGTTATATTACTTCTATCTGTGATGTTTATCTCCCACCCCGTTGTGGGTATATTCGTTCCGGTTCATCCGCATCTGTAGTGTTTAGTGAGTACGGAGCGAATTGGCTGTAAATCTCTGGTTTCATCGCAGCCGCCTAACAAAGCCTGATGTGCTCTATGATCGCGCCGCGCTCAGCATGCTCAGCATCGCTCAGCATGGCTCTTACCACCAACACCAACACTTGGACTTCGGCACTCGGACTCTGCCTTTGCTTTCCCGTTCCCGCCAGGTGTACAGGTGTGATGTGGGCGTTTCCACTGTCAAGTCGAATCTCTTTCAGGGTAACCGCTATAGCTATAGACTCCGTGCTCGTTGATGAGACGCAGACCGCGGCTGCGGTCAGCATCACAAACTGAAACTGACCAGGCCCACCTCAACACCAGATGAGGATGAGGATGAGATGTATTTGTCAATGTAATTATTTTTCTTTCACTCTTGGGAATATTTTAGTTAGGGAAAAGTGACCACCTTGAAATGCTACGGCTATGGGATTTTTCTCAATGTCATTATTTTCGACCTAGTGTTTCAAAAACTACCGAAACAATTATCTTTTTTCTCAACAAAACACTTAAAATTTTCTTTGTATTCTACTTTGTACCTGGAGTGACCAGCAGATCGATCGACAATGATCTATTGACAAATAGTCAATGGTTTTTATCATCAACTGCTAATTTCACATTACAAAAGTGACATTATTATAATTTACAAAAATTAACATATTTTACATTATCGAATCCATCTATTGTGGATTGTGGCTTTGACGAATCTGGCCAAAATGAATTATCTATTTAAAAAATATATATCCCTTTAGGGCACTATATAAAATAGCAATGAAAATAAAATAAATATATATCATCACGGCTTATTACCCATTACTGGTTGTGCCAATCTGCTTCGTATACAGATATCGGTAATAATGAAATATCCGCACCATGCGGGCGTTTACTAAGCGTCACCTCACGGACACTCATTAATGGCGTGGAGAGTGCACCACAGGGGTCATTTTTGTGCCATTTAAAACAGAAATGACTACCAATAATATGAGATCTGGTAAATAAATCTACGATGCTATCTCGAAAACTATATAAGAGTTACGACTTCGATTAAATAAGACTTTTTGTTTGCCTTTCAGAGGCCAACTTAGATGTGCTTTTGTTTAAAAAACAATCAACTAATTGTACTAAATTAAATGTTGTGGCACCCTAGGCCAATATTTGATTTTCAAATAACTTCGTTACTATAAGAAATTGAGAAAAATGTTTCATATAAAATTTTATTGTTTTTTTATAGTCTATTTACTGACATTAACAAAATTTTGTTCAATGACTATCTTTGTCAATTTTCTTCGACTCTAATAGTAAATGGCCTCTTTCTCGGAAACAGCTGAAGATCGGACCCATGTTGATTAGCCTTTTTTACTCATTTTTGTCAGTATTAATTGCCCTTTTATTTTTTCCCGAAATATGATTACACCTGTATATATATATATATATATATATATATATATATATATATATATATATATATATATATATATATATATTGCCATTACCGAAATTTACATTATACCGAGGACTCCTTACGAAAATTAATGAACAGTAACATAACTGCTATTACTTTTATGTAATGGTCATTTCAAATTTAAAGCGTGGAAAGTGTCGATCAGATCGGAAACGTGCGCTTATCTTCGTTTACAATATTTTAATCGACTCACTTTAGGTTAGCCTATTTTTATTTGCTGTGAAATTTAGAAGTTGGAAATTTATAAGACACGAGGTCTCGAAATCAAGAAATTGTAAATAATTTAAATTATTTTGAACTACTACTAATAATAATAATAATAATAATAATAATAATAATAATAATAATAATAATAATAATAATAATAATTTATTCATGCACGTAAGTACATAGGGTGAATGTCTCGAAATTTGTCTTTATCAAATGGATGCATCCAATAAATAAAAGGATTACTAAATACATTTTACTGCTATAAATAAAACAAGCTTTTAGTTAAAGTTCTACGTATACAAACCAACGTTTCAGCAGCATATTGTTGCATTCTACAGGGTACTGCATCTAAAAGGAAAAAACTCAATCAAACTATTTGGACTTTTGTAGTTTAATGTCCATATATTGTACGCACTGGCAAAAATGCAATGTGCAAGTATTTAGGTATATAATGGTCGTATGTTCCAAGTATTAAGCAGATTACGACCCATGTTCAGAAACGGGCAAGCTGAGCATTTATTTGTATATTTATTATGCAAAATGGCTTGTTGTAATTTAATGCTTATCGTATTCGTCTAGTTCTAGCGTCTAATGCATAACGAAAGATAATGAGTTCAAATTTCATACCTATTACAAATCAAAATCACTGTGGCATAATGATTCGGATGTTCGAAATCCATTCTAATCTATAGGACTTTTACATGTTATAAGTCGATAACCTGCACAAAAGAATTGCAAGTAAAATTGTTATTGAAATATTGCTTTTTATTTTGTAAAGATATTAAATGATTTCTCATACAATATAGAATCAAATGAGTAACAAGTGTGTTACATATATAATCGTATAGTAGAGACATAACTTTGGTTCATATCTTATAGCCTACAACCAATATTTGTTTGTACCTACACATATCTGTATCTATATTGAATCCAATGACTTCATTTAAAACTCCATTGCTGAAATCGTGACATTTATCTAATCTAATCAGTAAATCCTTTATATTTTTCGGTGTACGGTACCAGGCAAACCGACTCGCAGTGCGGTACCTATATTTTTGTTATAGAACGAACACCCATTTAATTTGAAGTCTGCTTGGACATATCAACGACAAGATTATTTTTCTCGTATGATAGATACGAATTTTCGGTCTTGTTCGATAACTTTCCTGCAAGTCGTTGATTTTTAGTGCATGCGCATAAACAGTTTGGTAAAATATCGCTAGATTTAAGTTACAACTTACTTAAAAAATAACAAGAACAACATTCAGATGATAGTATATGACATTATTGCCCGATTGCAGAAACGTTCATCAACGCTTTGTTTAATTAACGGATCATCATATTGAACAAATACAACGCGATTTTTTGACAGTAATGATTTAAATATCATGAAAACAAGAAAACTGATTCGAAGTTGTTCATTTTGATGGTTCGTACACTAAAGAAAGCGTTGATGACCGTTTCTGCAACCGGGCATTAGAATATTAATAATAAAATCTGCCAAAAGTTAAGAATCTAATACCTAAATACTTTAAGACAATGCCATTTAAAAACATATATGTATTGTATATTAATTTTATTCTTAAGTAGGTTGTAATATTACCAAAGTAAATGTTTAATTATAAAGTATTTTATTAAAATAAAGCTTTTGATTTTTTAATTACACATGCAATTTTCTTTTATTACAAATTCAAAACCAGATATAAATATACCCTGCCTGGATTTAAAAATCTACAAAATAAAAAATAAACAGAAGCATGTGGTCAAGATATGTTCATGTTTGATTGTTTAACTATAGACTATAACGGACACCTACTGAATCTTTCTTTTAATTTGCAACATTTTTATTAATTTTTTCTCGGGTATTATCAATTTGTTAAAAAAAATCGTAGAAATTCATATTAAAAGAAAACAATAATTGCATTATATTTATTTACTTTTTCTTTGCTTTAACATAGCAAGGCAATAAGGTTCTTACTTGTTTGTTTTGTAGTATGTTTCGTGGTATAGTATAATGGCTCGTATTGTGTTGTTAGTGTTAAGAATACAAACAGTCGGTTCACACCACACAAGACAGAACAATTTTTTCAAAATTCATCATTTCTACCTGAACTGGTTGCGTGCTCGAAAACGATGAAAGAGACTAAGTCCGTCGCTGTGTTCTTTCCTCAAACGAAAAAAAATAATTTATCGTTTTAGGCGGACAACGTTTTGATACCCTAACGTGTAATTTATAAATGATTTTGTTTTATAATGCCTTTGTGTATCTTGAAGTCATCGCAGAGAGAGCAGGTCGCATCGAACAGAGAAGCGGCAGGCAATTTACCATATGATATGTTTGCTTAGGGGCAAGGCCTTTGTGCCTACAGACCGACATAAGCCGGCTTCACACTTCACTTTGCCGATGAGATCTCAGATCCCACTACTTAGTGCTCTGCTCAGGTATAATATCTTCGCACCTAACAATCTTAACTACAACTACTGAACGACCACAAATATTTGTTGAACATTTTCAAGTCAATCGTATTACTCGTATCAACAGCTTCTGACGGTGTCGGTTTATGCTTTCGCTTCACTTTTTTTCCTAAATAAGATTAACATAATCTCATTTGCTCAGTAAACGAGAGACGAGAGGTTGCGGAATACATTCAAAAAAGAAAATACTGTAACTAAGTGGATTAAACGTCTTATAAAATACGACAAGTTATTATTGAAGAGTCAAAAAATTTAAATTTACTACATAAAAATTACTCTTCAATTTGTTGAATGTAGATTCAATTAGAAAAGTTAATTGCTCCTGCACAAAATGTGCAGTATGTACGCGTGAATGTAAGTTCAATTAACGTCATAGTTCCATCATACTGTCTCTCCCTATTGAATAAAATTGGAACTACATTTTACCTGTTTGAGTAGTGCTACTTCCGAAAAATCGCTACTTCAAGTTTCAAATGTCAACTTTAATTTTAAAAATTAGAGAAATAAATATAAATTAAATTATAAATACCACTTATTTCAAATATTACAGGTTTCATTGAAAAAAATATGAAACTTATTCTTGTCTATTCAAAAAATCAAAATAGCACTACTTCGGAAGTAGCGCCACTTCAAGATGTGAGAATACGAGCCATTGTTATTTTATTTCTCTTATTATTAATTTAGAATATTTCATTATTTCTAAGTACTACATACTTTTTAAATCACAAAACCCACCTTTTGCAAGCTTCGCGTCTTTTTCAAAATGAGGTATTCTCTCATGATTACAAATATTAAAAAGTTATTAAAAATATTAAAGTTGATTGGTAAAACAGAGGGAAATAGCAAAAAAACTGTTATAAATTGATTGTTGCAAAAGATATAAAGCATCTAAATTTTGCTGATGTACTAGTTGTACTACCAATGGGAGACGAGTTGAAATCCCTACTCCATATTCGAATGTGATAACAGGCCGCATCTTAAGTATGCACATACTCGGCTCTACTTCGGATCGTTCGGGTGTGTTCGTAAACAAATGTTTTAGCATGTATTATTACGCGATATGACATCTGGTAACAATATAATGAACTACATGTCAACAATGTGTAATATTAAAAATTTGTTAAATACTACGTACAAATACATATTTGTGTATCTAATCGACATATGGGTGGCGTTCGAAATCCGTTACATATATGAATTTAACATGCGAAATTAGAATATTTTGATTATTTACTGAAAAATTTTGTATACATGTTAATGGATACTTATTGGATCATATTAATAATTAATTGTTCAAAATTAATAAGGAATAATTAAAAAGTAAATAAAATTTATAGCAAATTTAATGTAATAATTATTATCATTCCTAAATGAAGTATTGTGTAATGTATTTCGTGGCATAGTGGTAATGCTCTTGCTTGTTACGTTAAGGGTACTGGGTTCGAATCCACTAAACGTCTTTATTTTTATTTTTTTTTTATATACGAGTATATTTTGTTGTAATTTTAAATAAATGTCAAATTTAATATAACCAATTTTATCTGATTATGTTAAATAAATATGAAGAAAAAATAAAAAAAGCTACCACCTTTGACATAAGAAGCATAAACATTATCAATATGCTACGAAATTCTTGTGTTAAACATTCTTATACAAAGTATAATAATGGCAATAAAAGTATGCTGTCAATCGCTACCTACATAATTTAAGAATGTCAAAATGTTTTTGTAGCATAAGCAAAAATATGTAATCGATTACTTAGAATGCTTTTTCTTATAAATTTCTTAAGTTTTTTTTAGTTATAGTAGGTAAGATTACAATTAAATACATTTTATTTTCCATCTTTTTCGATACTTACTGAACATTTTCTCGAAAATTCATGAACCACTGATTGCACACCGCTGGTACTGTACAACTAGTACGTCACTATCACGTGACACAACAAAATTAAATTTTAAAAATTAATATCTCGCTTATTAAAAGAAATTTTTAACTCGGGTTTTCACAGGTACTCTTAGATATACTATTTCTTTAAGAAAAAAACTTTTAAAAAATATGCGAGAATATGTTACTTCCTGGCCATGCGTTAACATTTCATGACAAATCATGAATGAACAATATAATCTTTTATTTTTTTTTATGAATATAAGCATATGAGGTTAATTTTTGATTTATAAAAAAAATCAATATTTATTATTTTGAGATGATCCCAATGAACCTACATTCAACAAATGGTAGTCTGTGAATACGAACTTTCCATGGTGCCCACTGTGATACAAATACATTGCCGTTTCAAAATATGCCAATAATAGCTATTTGTGTATTAAGAGCGCAAAATAGGACATTGTCGATTGAGAGGTTGTTGCCGCGCGACGCAGGAGCGAGGCATTCTCTCGAAATCGACAATGTCCATTTGCGCTCGAAACACACACAAAAATTTTTCTACAGTCGCCACAATGGGGTCCTCCACCATAACAAAAATTTATTTTTTTATTTATTTTTACTTATCGGTATTTTCCATTCTTCTTGAGCTATTGCTTCAATCTAATCTAAGCATTTTGTATTTTCGTTTTTGTAAATGAATGCCCTATTTGATTTTCACAGCAGTGCGGCATTTTGTTTGGTTATGTACGTGGGTAATGTGTAACTACAGTGTCATTAATTCCTGACTAAACGTATCCATTAAGAATGTAGCCAAGTAACATTTCTCAACATTGTATAGTTAGAAATTTGAGGAGCGGGCGTTTTTTCTACTTTGTCGCTCGAGAGCGGCAAAGTGACATTTTGCGTTGACAAAAGAGGGCGCAAATGGCTACTTTGTATATAGACTGTAGAAAAAAGTATATATTTGGTGTGCCCAGCAATGGGTAATAAGCCGTGATGATATATTATTAGATACGCTTTTATTAATAAATAAAATAAATAAATATATCATCACGGCATATTACCCATTGCTGGGTGTGTCAATCTGCTTTGTATGCAGATATCGGTAATGATGATGACATATTTGTACCGTGCGGGCGTTTATCAGGCGACACCTCTCGGGCACTCATTGCTGCCGTGGAGAGTGCACCACAGGGATCAATTGTGTGCCATTTAAAATTAGAAATATTTGGCGTCGGTCGGGATCGAACCCGGTTCCCCAGATTCGCGACCAGACACTCATGCACGCAGTCACAAGACCCCATACGCTTTTATAAAGTATAATTAAGAAAGCAAGTACTAATAACTAGCTTAATATTAAAATATATAAATAAATGTATATACCTCTAGCACAATAACATGTGACTAAAATGTGCCTAAATAAAAATATTAGTTTGGTCCGATTTTTATTAGGTTCAATAAAACTACAGTGGATAATTTAGTGGACACAGGAATTCAGGAAAATAATGTTTCTGCTTATAAAATAATTTACTCTTCCTATAAAAAATATAATAACATTATCTCGTACATATATATCATCATAGTTTTACCGAAATTTACGATTAAAATCAGAAATTTACACCCAGAAATGGGTAAGAAGCTATGATGATATTAGAATAATTATAATTTTTTTAAATGGTTTTAGGCTATTCGTGTACTTTCTTTTGTAGATATTATTTTGAAAAATAGGTTTCAATATCAAATCTCAATAGGCTGATGTCAGCACATACGTCATTCATTTCAACGATATAACACCCTAGCGGACAATACTAAATTACTTTCCTTTTTGTTTTCAAGAATTTCAAGTTTGTGTTTAGAAATACGAAAGGTGACAAACGTTTATGTACACTGCAGTTTTTATAATTAATTGTAGAATAGACAAATTCTAATAATTAATGTTATGGTTTGTGCATTAGATGTTTGTGACATAGGTAATGATGTTATGATAGTGATGCACGACGAGGCGAGAGTACTCTCGCATCTCGTCTCGTCTCGTTGCATTATGCGAGACGAGAAGGAGAGCGAGATTGCAGTTTAAAATTCGAGGCGAGATCGATATAACAACTGCGAGAAGCGAGAAATTTCGCGAGAGTCTCGCAATAAAAAGTATTTGTAACTTTATAGCTTTGATTAATAAATTCAATGAAAAATGCACCGTACGAGGAGTGGAGTCAACGCTAATTCATGCATAGAACACGTAAATGTGAAAATTATATGAATTCACTATATTTTTTGAGTCTATCTAGAGTCGATTCGATTAGTATCGTTCCCAGAGAGAGGAAATGCAAAAATAAAGACAAAATCGGTATTGTGTCCAATAGAACTAGTTTTCTCTAATATTTCATCCCCTAATTCACCCCAGTTAAAACCACGGTTAATAAAACTATTGTCGCCCCTGAAAAGTAAAGGATGTTATATTAAGCGTCGATGGGAGCCAACAAGGAGAGAAGCGGAGTGATTGGTTGCCGGCGAGTAACCAGTGTAGCGGTTTTTTATGACTTAATCTTATTTAAATAGTGGCATATATTTAATGAAAAAGTGTAGGTACTTTTAGTTACAAAAAAATATTTTAATGTTTAATTTGTTTTACTGATGACAGACAGAATGTGTTAACAGATGTTCGTATTGAAATAGTTTAGAGATCACAATTTGATGATAAATTGGATATTTTAGAGGTAAATTAAAATATTTACTAACTTATCACATTTTGTGGTGACCGTAAATGAATAAACATTATGTTCGTATGGAAATAATTTGGTGACCAGAATTTAGTGTTTCATCTCTTTATTATAGTTATACGATTGCAAATACATGGAAGACGGTGCTATTGGTGCGAAATTGTCTCTTGTAGTTAAACAGTTACGTAAATACGTAGTGCGCATGCGCTTATTTTTATAGCGAGACTCTCGCGAGACTCTCTTGCGAGAACGAGATGAGACCCAAAAAATGTGCGGGATCGAGAGCGAGATCGAGATTACAGATCCGAAAACGAGACGAGATCGATATTTTATATTTCTCGTCTCGTCTCGCCTCGCGTGCATCACTATGTTATGATATAAGTGTCGAATGAGTGACGTCACAAAAATCGTAATGAGTGAAAAGTACCTATTATATTTTTCGATGTTTTGTATTATAATATTTGTCATAAAAGTCATAGATTCCATTTTTGAAAAAAAATCAATAAGTTTTTTTGACGACCTCATTTTTCAAATCGTAAAATGAATATTTGGTAATATCCTGTAATATTTAAAAAATAAAAATAACTTTCTCATAATGGTATTGGCAAATTCCTGTATCACCTCCGGTGTGAAAATCGAAATCCCAGATCAGTTGTCTGTTTCTCCGCCTTTAGTTTGGTCCGCGCACCGCCGAAACAAGTCGGACCCATAATTAAGGCAGACTCATTTGTGCTGGCCTGACACCTTAAAGATAGGCATTTAGTCAGACGTCAGCGGCACCTTTTTGTTGGCGGCCGTGCGGCCGACACTCCTGCGGCTTGTATCTCTTCAAAAACAATCTGCTCGATTAACAAACTGTTTAAAAAAAAACACCGAGGGTGGGGCTTGAATCAGCTCTCATCCAAAGGCCGTGGATGAGGATGAGAGAGACGGGACCTCTACGCAATGAGGGGCAAGGAATGGCGTTATGGGGTGTAAGGGTGCTGAACCATCGTTGTCGATTATGCAAATGAATAGGCACGTGTTTGGGATAAAGGACGCCGACTAATGAGAGTCTGGCTAGACGGTGTGACGCTAACTTCTTCCATTCATTCTTATTCTCTACTTCAATATCCAGAACACAATAAAATAAATAAGAACGACAATATGGTTGCCTGAATTCCCTTTTACTCTAGCTCCGCTGTTAATCCCATTAATTTTCCCAAGTTAACAGAGGTTCTACTATTTTTCATAACATATAAATATGTAATATACTAACATAAATTTGTTATACTCTCATATATATCTTGCCCTCTAAAAATAGATTTAAAATAAACTGTGAATAAGGTATTGTTACTTCTTAGAAGTTAAAGGCTCAGGTAGAATTGTATCATTTGACATTAAAATCAGACGTTGCACCAATCCTTTTTTTTATAAAAAAAATTGTATTGCATATCAATTCGATGGGGTCTCGTGGCCGGGTGCCTGAGTGTCAGGTCGCGAATCTGGGGAACCGGGTTCGATCCCGACCGATGGCAAATATTTCCAATTTTAAATGGCACGTAATTAACCCCTGTGGTGTACTCTCCACGCCAGAAATGAGTGCCCGTGAGGTGACGCCTGGTAAGCGCTCACACGGTGCAAATATTTCATCATTACCGATATCTGTGTACAAAGCAAATTGGCACACCCAGAAATGGGTATTAAGCCGTGATGATATATTTATTTATTTAATTTATATCAATTCGCTACTGCGGGGACAAAAGGACATTGATCGATTTTATTTTTCAATTATTGCGTTTGGATTAAATTTGGTATCGTAAACGTACATTCTAGAATCTAGACCCTTTTAACAAAATTATGTACGTTGGGAAATTTAATTCAAACGCAATAATTGAAAAAATCGACATGACCTTTTATCCCGGCAGTAGTGAATTTTACTATTGTAATTAAACTAAGATAGGTGTTTTTGTTGGGCTACTTTGCATCTACGGTTTACTGTCGTGCGTATGTCCATACAGTAAACCAAACTGTAGGTACGGAATTATAAAAATTATAATACCTAATATTAATTAACACATTTGATTTGTATTAACAATGTAAGTACAATAAGTTACAAAATTTAGTAAAATCGAACATTTTATATTATTTTTGCCATTGTTTATCTGTGATTCCTCTGAAATTATACATATATTACATTGTTAGGTCTTATTAATGTCAAGTCCATATTTTTTATGATAGGAACTGTATCTCAAATTGAACGCAGAATATACAGGACGAATCAACCCTAAAGGTCTAAACATGTTACAAATGTAGTAGCACCTATCTAACATACAGTGCAACACAGGTGCCTGTAAGTGACTTGAATCTGCCCTACCAAAATTTCCTAACTTTTTCTTACCATCTTTCGACCTTCCTACCCTAAATCAACTAAAAGGAGGATAAGGAAGATTCAGCAACTCAATTGGAGATTTATCTTCCCTGTTTCTACCCTAAAACTTTACAGTGTAAACGCAAAGCAACAAAAAGAACAGACTTTATGTTTAATTATAAATATAAAGTATTTTATTAAAAAAGTGAAGTTAAAAATTATTTAATGTTGTTACATCCTAATATTGCTAATTTCATACGCGAAATAGAAGCAGATTGGTTTGGTACTCCTAAATTTGGGTAATAAACCGTGATGATATATTTATTTATATTTGCAATTAATATGTAGAAAATAATACATATTTTTTGTTTTACAGCCGTGCGGATTTGAATCCGGATCCTTTAATCTAGGAAATGACATTGCTAACACCTACATACATTAGACTGGTGAGTAATTTTTATATTATTAGAAATAGTAAAATACATATAATATAAATCATGTACTAGATTAATGTATTTGGTTATTTTCATTACAACACAATCAATAAATATTATTGAATTTAATATAAAGCAACAACAGTCTATTGTAAATTACTAATGTTATATTGATTCAATAGTAAAAGCAAATTGAAAGTAGCCAACATATTTTGACCTATAACATTCAAATAAATTTAATATTTGTTAACAAATAACAACAGCAAATTCATTTTGTTAGTAGTAAAATACTATTTATTTAATTTAATCAACACTGAATCCTATAGTTCAAGGCTGTTATTAAATTACAAGCTTTTAACTTCATTTGTTTGTAAGTTATTTAGTATTCTAATTTTGATCAACTTCCAAACATTCAATCGAATTGAAACTTTGCACACGTATGTATTTCTAATGACAATACATTATTTTCATGCTCGTTGTTTCTTTTTAAAATAATTAATTGACTTACTCTGTTTACTACAGCAGCTAGTAAAATACAGAATATGGTCCACTCTGATTTTCAGTAAGTATCAAAAATTTGGATTGTAGTGGACATTTGAACATTTTTACACTAGAAAGCAATCCTGAGTATTCACCAAAATTAGAAACATTATTAATTTTTATTGATTAAAAATTAAATATTTTTAAAAACAAGCTTTTATTAAAATGCATTAAAAAGGAAAAAAATAAGCTCTTTATAAATAAAAGTGTGGGCGTAAATATTGAAATATCCCTTTTATACATACTGAGTGTAGCACGAAAATCGGGTCATAGGTGTTTAACATGGGAAAAACAGGTTATCCTTGCGCAAAAGTGGCCTATTAATTTTAAACAATAATGCTGCAAAGGCAGGTTGCACCAATATTTTAATTGAGAATTAAACAAAAATTAATTTACAATCAACACTTACATACAACAATTTACAATGCAATTTACATACAATATATTTTATATGTATAAATATATTGATTTTATTTAAATTTTTCTTTAATTCTCAATTAAATATTGGTGCAACCGGCCACTATAGAATTCTGTATCTAATTCATTAATTATATTTTATTTTGCCGTTCCGTAATCGAGCAAAATGAATTTAAAATTTAATAAAAGTTACTTTTCTATAATGTTAGCCATGGCATTGAATTAAAATTTAGTAATTTGTTATTTTTCTTCGAGTGAATAATTCTTTAATAAAAGTAATTTGACAGATACATTTCTGATAGGAGTAACAGGTCACATGTGATTACATTTGTTTGTGATTTTAATTCAATACCATGGCTAACACTAAATAAGTAACTTGTATAAAATTTTAAATTCAATTTGCTCGGTTACGAAATGTGCAATATGCAAAATAAAATATGATCAATGAATTAGATGCAGAATTTAATTCTATAAAACATTTATTTGAAGCATTATTGTCTAAAATTAATAGGCCACTCTTGCGTAAGGAAAAACTGTTTTCCCATATGTTAAATGCCTATGTCCCGCGTTTCGTGATACACCCGGCATTTAAAAATATTTTGTTGCTCTACGTATTCAATATTGATGTCCACGCTTTTATTTAATAAGGCAGAAAGCTTGTTATTAAAAGTTATTTTATGTATGATTTTTATGAAATTAAGTAGGTAAGTTATAAGTACCTATTCTCATTATTTCCATTAGCATGAATAAAGAATTTATTACAACAATATTTGTTAACAAATTACAACAAATTATTTTTTAGTGTTAATTATGCTATTTAAACATGGTCGGTGTACAACTTGAAAATTATTTTCAATGTTCAAATAGCAGAAATGTGTGGTGATACCTGATAACCGCCCTCATTGGTGCAAATGTATCGTCATATTATGAAATTCTGAAAACAATTTGGAAGTGTAATTCAAACTAGTCATAGTTTTGTTTTCCTTTTAAAAAATAAAATTCGTAAAAATATAATCAGTATCCTCATTGTCTTCATTAGCATGCAACCGTTTATATCGACAACTCGGTGTTCATAACATCTTTTACCCAGAAAATTAGGAGCAAACATGATGATACACCACTTTAATTACATCTCATTTAATTGCGAGTTAACGTTGAAGATCTCTCGTATTTTGCACAAACTGTTTATTTAAATCATCACAAATTACTCCCATAAGTTCGTTGCACCTTAAACAGTTTCTTCATGCTGCCTAATTTAAACAACGAAATTACACGATAATTAAGTGTAACCACTTAAAGTATACTCACATTAATTACGTAACAGTGAATCTCGAATTGTTGAAACCTAAATTTACGAGATGATGACGATAAGATGGTGTGTTCAACATACACGGCTTTCCCATAAATTCAGCATTATAGTATAAAAGGGGGCTCCACTCTATTTTTTTTATTGGTTTAAATTAAAGTTCGTTTAATTTTGAAGCAATTCGTGGTATTAAAAAAGCCTTAATTGTTTTTAGTTTAACTCCATTTGATTTTTAAAGTCAATATGATGTCATGGCGACACTTATATAAACAATATACCTCTAAATAAATATACTGCTGTATACTGCTGATGCCCTATCTCTCACTTAAGAGGAGTCTGCTACAAACATTATTGTCTATCCTTGTCAGTTAGTGTAAGAATTTCCCTCCCACTAGTTCCCCTTTCTCGTTCTACACCAATAAAATCAAAGTAATCTGGCGCTTGCGCGGAGCTATTCTTACAGACAAGTGCAGCTATATATGCAGATATATATGTGTGCACTCGTCCAATGTTAGTCTCACAAATCTCATTCCCACCAGCAGTATATTAGTTTTATAGGTATATTATATAAACCCGTTTAGTGTGACGTCACGAAGGTTTCCAAACAAGAAAATGGCGTCTTCGTTGCTAAGGCGGTTGCTATGATAAACCAGGATTTGACGTTTGGCGGTTATAACCTATAAGTTTGTTTGGTATTGAAATGGCTCAGAACACGTTACAAAATTTTCTTCTGTTATAAATAAATACTGATTAAGTTTATCCATCTATATTTCAGATTTAGGTCTTTTGTAAATGTAAAAAACTTACAAGTTCCACATAATGATTGAAGTTAGCTGCGAAACAGGTCACTATGGTGAGACAAATTTAAAATAAAGCCTTAAAATATGCACTGTACAACTTAGAAGACGTAACAAGTACTAATAAAAATTATATTTCTTTCATCTATATGCCTTCTAAAGAGCCAAAAATTTGAAGAAAGGGATATCTCTCACTACTAGTTTCGCGGTCAATTTTAAATAATATAGCAACCGTTACTAAGGCGGCAGCCATTTTCTTGTTTGGATACCTGTCCTACGTCATTTACTAAACGGGTTTATAGCTATCTTTCTCTCGCACCAGAGTCTGTAGTAGGCTGCGAGAGAAAGATAGCAATAGTGTGACGTCACAGTGACACTGACAACAAATTTCAAATATCTCGCAAAGTAATTACCTATTTAAAAAATGTTATTTTATCTTAATCGTTATTTATTGACTAATAGGTACTTTAAGCATATAGTGTACATTTTTTTTTTGTGGTGGAGAACTCCATTGTTGATGTTTCTAAATACAAGGTGTAAGGAAATGATTTGGCCAAAATTCAAGAACTGCCCCACAATGAAAAATGCAATAAAAAGTACCTCAACTATTTTTTGATTCTCATTTTTTTTTTGTAACCGCCAAATTGGTTACGTTACGTTGATAAGTAACGTAGAGTAAAATGTTTGGTAGGTACACAATATTTTATTACTTTTCAAAATCGGGGGTATCTATAAAACATATTTTTTTAAAGAAACTGTTAACCGGAGAGAGAAATAGCTTAGGACTTTTAACGGCATTTTTCAATATAAATTTTGGCCAAGCATTCTTAAACATCCTGTATATGTATATAGTCTCGATTAACCGAATTATGTAATAGAATAAGCGCTGATCTCACTGCTGATTACCAAATGTAACAACCCTTCGTTATTATCAAAATAACCTACCTAGGTGGTAGTAGGGCTAAAACTTTATCATACCGCTAATAATGAATTTACTTCCTATTCTGACCGAATGGTGTCAAAATAATAATAATAATAATAATTGATCTTTATTTAACATAAATTAGTAGGATATACGAATTTTAACTCAACAAAATATAATTATAAGATAGAAAAATGTATCAGAATTAAACAATAAAATAGAATAGGTATAATTAATAAACTTTTATATGAATTTTGAATTGTTACATAAATGTAATAAATCTTACGCAATAATACATTAACAAAAAAAATGATAAAAAATATACAAAAGTACAAAACCTAACTCGAGTAGATTCTAGGAGCGAAAGAAGTCTACCTGGGACAATTATTGTTCATGGGGATCGGTTTCACTGGATAAAATTTGGATCTTTGAAGACTCTCTTATTAAATTTAGACACGACCCAACCAAATGAATCTTGAAAACTAACCGCGCCCCGGTGATCTCGTGAGACGCACTGTGGTTTGTTTATATTAAACACAGTCGTACGATCAAAAACGAAGTTTGAAATAATATAACATTTACTAAGTTTATCCCGATAGTTTCAACCCGGTTGAAATTCGATCTGGTCGAATTTCAAGGTTAACTCTCTACCGTTTATCTCGCTCTTGTTATAGCGGGTCGTGTGAACCATATTTGAAACTGATCGAAAGTGTTGGCGAAATATCAGTATTTGTTTGGTTATGTTTATTTGATTTTTGCGGACAAATATAATCGAAAATGGAACAAGAACCAGTAATGACATTACGCACATATTTTTAAAATAAAAGGTTACGAATGAAAAATAAAACACGAAGTTTTGACTGGTGGGAAAACATTGTGCTACAATTTACAAATACAGATTGAATAGAAAATTTTAGAGTCTCTAAAGGCACTTTTAATTATATTTGCGAGGTACTAAATACTAAATTCTTCTAAAATTGTAAGTTTTGAGAAAAAGATTGCTGTTTCACTGTATTGTCTCGCTAGCTGTTGTGAATATGGAGTATTCTAAGCTTTTTTCCGTGAAAAAGACCCAGAATTTTCATTTCCTTCATTAAGGAAATAAAATACATTACTTCTTGATTTTACCAAATGTTTCTTTTTGTCATAATTTAGTGAATATAGTGAATCATACTTGTACTTCGATCGGGTTGAGCGTTTATCCCGTAAAGTCAATCCGGTCGAATAAGCTCAACCCATTTGTATTTCAGAGTCGAGTTGAAAATTTCAATCCGGTTGAAAATGCGTTTATTCCGATCATTTCAACCCTCTAACTTCAATCGGGTCAATTCAACTCATTTTCAACCGGGTTGAAACTATCGGGATAAACTAGGTAATTTACGTTCATTACAACTGGATAGAACCAAGACCCTCTTGGATTATCGAAACACTCGGATTAGAAAATGTAATAATAATCGAATATACAATAAGAAGTTAAAATGTACATAAATAAAATTTTACAATTATGGTTATATTAATTGAATTTTAGATGCACTAGTAACAAAAATAAATTCTATAATGGAAATAATCTATGTAATAAATTTTAAATTAAAATTAAACTTTACATAGTTTTGAAACGCTCTGAGTAATGACGCCGAAGAATGACGTCAGCATTTGACAATACTGTGATGAAACGCCACTAGGCAGCGAAGCAGCAGTATATATTTTTCTTCGATTTATTTAAGTAGTTTGGTAAAAACAATATATTGTATTGTCATTTTAAAACTACAAATACAGTGAATTTCTAGTACTTAACCTCCAAACACAAAAAGCTATAAATGCTTAGAAATGTTGATAAGCATGTGTTTCTTCGATTAGTGCCTACTCGGTTGTCACCTATAGTACAGTTACCAGTACTATTCCATATGCTTACGTCATTATGACGCGCTGGTTGATGTATTATTATATTTAAAGAAAATCTGCGAATAAACAAAAAAATCGTATTTTTTTATAAAGAATACCATGTAAAAAACAAAACTTAGTTAAACACTCTATTCATAAACAATAATAGAACGTTTTGGAAAAAAAATGATTAAAAAATAATTCGGATTATTGGAAACTTGAATTACTCGAGCTCGGACTACCGAGATTCTACTGTATATATATATATATATATATATATATATATATATATATATATATATATAATGTATCATCACGGCTATTTTCCATTTCTAGCTATGCCAATCTGCTTTTATTCGCAGATTTTTTTCAGTACTTACAAACAACCATATAACGTACTTAGTCAAGCGATCCCATAATAATATTGACTGAAATTGACAGTTTATTAACTAATTTTCCTTCTTTTCTGAAAGTATTTTCAAGGCATGAATCTTTTAATTTTTCCATCCATTAATTGAAAAGTTTTGAGTACGGTTCTGGCAAACTAATGGGCCAAACTCGAACTGCATCCGCTATTCCCAGCACAACTGTTCGTCAAACAACGGACCCTGTTGCTGTTCGTTTAATTTGATAACTCTTAAAAATAATTAGGCAGTAAATATTCTTGGCAGCTAATGGACATATTAGTTTGCCACTAACTTACCACGTAAAGTCTGAACTGAACACTGAATGCATCACTACATAACACACTTGGATACAAAAATAATTATGTGACTAGCACATTATTTTCAAGTAATTTCAATTAATTTTATAAGTATCGTAAATAATATATATATAATATAAGTACATTGTATATGGGGTCTCATGGCCGCGTGCCTTAGTGTATGTCGCGAATCTGGGGAACCTGGTTCGATCCCGACCGATGCCAAAAATTTCGAATTTTAAATAGCACATAATTGACCCCTGTGGTGCACTCTCCACGCCAGAAATGAGTGCCCGTGAGGTGACGCCTGGTAAACGCCCGCACGGTACAAATATGTCATCATCATTACCGACATCTGTGTACAGAGCAGATTGGCACACCCAGCAATAGATATTATGCCGTGATGATATATTTATTTATTTGTATATTTCCAATAAATTCACTGTACTTTTTTTTTAAATCGAATGAAATTTGATTTTTATATAAATACTTAATTATGAAATACAAGTACAGTACCGAAAGGAACAATACTATGCAATTAGGCTTCGCAAAAACTATTTAATTGTATTTATATAGAGAAAAGCTGTCAAACTACTTACTGGGAAATTTAAAAACTATGAAATTAATTCCAGGCTGACTTAAAAACTGTCAAATCTATCAAATTATATATCATGATTCGAAAATGCTCTCTAGTTTATTCCATATTTTCACTCACTCTTTTGCAAACCATAAGTAAAAATAGGCAGATTTAATATACTTTGCTTCTAAATTTGCAAAAATATATATACGTCACAAGATTTAAACGCCAAACTATATTAGATAAAATAATATGTTAAATGAAATAATTTTGAGTGCCCATTTTTGCATTATTCTGATATTATATTTTTGTATGTATTGAGATGTACCGACTAATTTTGTACATCACTAAAAACCGTTCTTAACTGAAATTCGTCTTTTTCCAAGTATGTTAGTCCAGTGGCGTAACTATAACTGAAGGTCCCGCCGCAAATTGACTTGGGGCCCCCAGTTATTGACTCTTCAATACAGGATATATGCTAATATATAGTATATTAAATGAAAAAAAAAAAACAATTTTAACAAAAAATATTTTGAATTATACAAAGTAACAAAATAAATACTTCACTTCATAAACTATAAAATAAATATTTAATAAATCTTAATTTTGTCTAGCTTTTATAATTTCTTTGTCTATATAAGCAATCAGAGAATAATAATTTAGTCTTCCTTGTTTACGCAATTAAGACTTAATAATTCACTGTACTTTGCGTCCCGGCAAAAGGACCACAGTCTAGTCCCGATTTCAGTATGCAAAAATAAAAAAAATCTTGTTTATTATTATTATTTGCTTCGCCTTGCACGCCCTAGTTACGCCACTGTGTTAGTCTCAAATGTAAAAATTACATATTAATATCATATAACCTTTTCCATATACAAATCTAAAAAGAAAAATTATAGTCTTTTTTTTGTTTTGTTTTACAATTTTCTTTTTGTTATATCAGACATATAGTATAGTTATTTAAGTATAAAGGGCAGTCAGTGCTTCCTACCGGTTGAGACTGATTTTGGAGATCTCGACTTCGTCTTGAGCTCCACCAATGCATCCGATACCGATAGAAGAGCACTTACGCCTCTTGATCGGTAAGTGAATCTCATCTCCTTATCCACTTTTTCGATAAGCATTGAAAAAACCGATCGGGAAAAACATTTTTTTTTCTATGTCGTATCATAGCTTATCAAATACTAAGCCGATTATTTAGTCTTTTTACCGACTAGTGATGCACGCGAGGCGAGACGAGACGATAAATATAAAATATCGATCTCGTCTCGTTTTCGGACCTGTAATCTTGATCTCGCTCTCGCACATTTTTTTGGGTCTCGCCTCGTTCTCGCACGAGAGTTTCGCGAGAGTCTCGCTATAAAAATAAGCGCATGCGCACTTACGTAACAGTTTAACTACAAGAGACAAGTTCACACCGTCTTTCGTGTATTTGCAGTCGTATAACTATAATAGAGACGAAACACTAAATTCTGGCTATCAAATTATTTCAATACGAACATGATGTTTATTCATTCACGGTCACCAGAAAATGAGATAAGTTAGAAAATAATTTAATATACCTCTGAAATATCCAATTTATCACCAAATTATGATCTCTAAACTATTTCAATACGCGAACATCTCTTAATACATTCTGTCATCAGTAACACAAATTAAACATTAAAAAAATATTTTTTTGTATCTAAAAGTACCCACACTTTATCTAAAATATATGCTACTATTTAAGTAAGATTTAGTCATAAAAAACCGCTACACTGGTACCCCGCCGGCAACCAATCACTTCGCTTCTCTCCGTGTTGGCTCCCAACGACGCTTAATATAACATCCTTTACTTTTCAGAGGCGGCAAGAATTTTATTAACCGTGATTTTAACTGGGATGAATTATTGGAGAAAACTAGTTTTGGATGCAAAACCGAATTTGTCTTTATTTTGTATTTCCTCGCTCTGCCGATACCAAAATCGACTCTAGATAGACTCAAAAAATATAGTGAATTCATATAATTTTCACATTCGCGTGTTCTATGCAAGAATTAGCGTTGACTCCACTCCTTGTACGGTGCATTTTTAATTGAATTTATGAATCAAAGCTATAAAGTTACAAATAGTTTTTATTGCGAGACTCTCGCGAGAATCTCGCGAGATTTCTCGCTTCTCGCAGTTATTATATCGATCTCACCTCGAATTTTAAACTGCAATCTCGCTCTCGTTCTCGTCTCGCACAATGCAACGAGACGAGACGAGATGCGAGAATACTCTCGCCTCGTCGTGCATCACTATTACCGACTATTCGACGACTAATCGCCGAATAGAAAAGTGGCCAGATAGAAAGTTTAACTTAACCAACTAATAGTCGGTACATCTTTAGTAATTAGTTCTTTGTCTTCATTTCGATTATAGTAGAATACACAATTATTTGTCGAAATAATCAAATGTCAGATTGAAAATTTGTGTTTAGATGCAAACATGGCTGAGTTTTTATCTAATCAAGGTCCAGTAGACCGTACTAGGGAAATTCTGAATTTATTAATTTTAAAAAATGGATTATACCTATACATAGTACGAATTGGTCATGAAACGAGTAGCTACCTTTAGTAGCATGTATGAAGACTGTTTTAGACTTCGCCATAGTAAAATAATAATTATCAAAATATTAATACGAACTTTACTAACGTAAGAATTATTAATAAGAAGCAATGAATTATTCATACAATAAATAATAGGAGTACATATATCTTAAACAGTGAATTATATGTAAATATCTACATATTATTCCTGAAATATTAATGTAGCTTTCACATTCTGAGCATGTGTTGAGTTGCATATGTCAAATTAAGTTATAACAAAAAAACGTTATTATTTATAATAATTAGGTACTGATGCACATTATGCTATAGAATTACTGTAGCCTTCCGGAAAGAACAAGAAAAAGGAAAACCACAAATAAAACCTCGACCTCAACAAATGACAAACTCAAAATAAAGTAATAATTCAAACTATATATAATTGTAAGTCACGAAACTATGTTTACTGTTTGTTCTATGATGAAAACAAAACTAGGTTCATTGTTCATTAAATAGATATAAAATATATTATATGCAGGACCGGTGCTATCCTGAAGCCGTTGCTTCGGGCCAATAAATTTTGGGGGTTCCATTATGAAGGATTTTTTAAATAATAGTGTAACGTTTTATTTATTTGGGTGAAGTAAAACTCAGGAAATTATTATTAATTATAATAAAGTTTATTAAACGATACATAAATATTTAAAAAATAATAAAAATGACTATTACTATGGTTAATCAAATATTAAATATTTATTCAAGACTAAGAATATAATTATTAATCACTTAAACACTAAGAATATTTATTTATTTAAGCAATTACCACGACTATTTATTTTCACGCTATTTATGTCACTATTTATTTATATTACTATTTATGACACTATTTATTTATATCACATTCAACTGTCCGACGACATCATCTGTATACTTAACTGCCCGGACAGAATTTATTTCTTTCAACCCTCCTTCTGAACTCTCAACTTCCGATCCAGTATCACCACCTGTCCGCACGCCACAACTCTTCAACACCAATGCCGAGTATGCACTTCCACTTGCCGTTATTGTCTCCGTACAGTCTAGCTTCCCAATACTCCACAACACTACCGAGTATTCACTTCCACAGCTATCCCAGTATACCAGTAACTTCCCGAGTACTCCACTCGACACTATACTGCATTACGCTCTCCACGATATTGCTATGTTAGTAAACTCACTAACTACTATACTTACTGTCTATGTAACTCTCGCGCATAGCTGCGTCGCTTTTATATAGCTGCCATTACCTTCTGGAGAGCTCTCGAACATTCACCCGATAATAACGTCGAATACAAAAGCTTCAGGCAACCGGAAATAAATAATCAGGTCGAGTCTCGTTTGTTTACTTCGCCACATGCAGACAACTATTACATCATCGACTAACTTAGACGCTTGCCCAGCGCAGCGGTGCTCGCACGTTACAATACTTATTATTATTATTTTCGCTTGTATGTTTTTCTGTTTTCATAACCAAATAAGTATAAGTTAAACATTATTTGAGACCTACAAGTATACCTTTGTTCCACCTTCTGAACGAAGCGTTGTGCGAGATAGAGCTTATATTTCCAGACTAGTGATAGTGTAATTACCAACGTTGATTTAAAATGTAGAAGGTTTACTTGTCAAATCTATAGTTTGATAACTAACAGGTTAATTTTAGGTTTTGTATATTTTAGTTATATTATTGAAAGTATTATTAATTATTTACTAAGTGAACAATTACTTGAATTCAGGTCATGCAGCATTTATTTTCTTCCACAACCGACGTTTCGGTATACTCTTGTACCTTCATCTGGGTAAGTAAGATCGTATAAAAATTTACATACTCTCATGTACACAAACATTCGATTGTGTACATTAATTTTTTCAACATCGTACAAAAATTCATGCTGAAGAACCGAATGTATTTCGTTTACATGAGAGTATCTTAATTTTTTGTAAGTTCTTACTTACCCAAATGAAGGTACAAGAGTGTACCGAAACGTCGGTTGTGTAGTGTTGCCGCAAGACCAAGACCAGTCTTGGTCTTGTCTCGTCTCGTCTTGGTCTTGTCGAGACAAGACCATCATTTTGGTCTCGACTAAAAACTCAAGACGAGACGAGACCAGTATCGAGTCTTGTCGAGAAAGTCTTGAAGTCTCGACAAGACTCTCGACTTCAGTTCGTCGATATTTTTTCAAACTATTTTCTAAAAGTGCTTCAAAAATTAAGAGCAATGCTATTAAAGCTGTTTGAAAATTCATAAAATAATAAACATATTAATTTTTAATCTTATGTTCCTAAAACATTAATTTATGTAAATATAAAAATTCAAACACAATTAGAAATTCGCAAATTTGACTTGCTTAAATTTTCAATTGTAAACATTACAAAATAGGCATAATACTCGTATTCTTGTAACATCTACACAAATAATGCAATAAAAGCATATTTACTGCATAGATATTAATATAATAGATAAATTCAAAAACCAATAAACCGTTAAATTACAATGTATACGTAGGATAAAAACTAATCGAATATTTAAAAATTTGTAATTTTATTTATATCTTATGAAATGTACTAACAAAATTGAATTTTCAAGTTGACTAAAATTATTTTCAATTTCCAAACAGCACAAAAGTTATACGTACCTACAATGTAAAATATCATATTTGAAAGAAAAAATAAACTCAATTACAATATTTTATTTTCTGCTGTATTGAAACATGTAATGTCCACTTTAAATATAAACTATTTTTCATATATTTACAAAAAAAATCTGTATATTTTCAACAGAAGTGCTCCTTGTTTCTCCTAAATAATTAATTTGAAATTGAAAATAATTATTATTTTATTATACAAAACGCAAGGATTCTTAAAAATGTAACCCATAATATAGCCAATTGCGCATACGTTTCGTTTTATATTTTCAATTTTCACCAATGCTTTATTTAAAAGTGTAACCTTGAGTTAACTGTTCTGATGGGTAAGACCATAGTGTCCATAAAACTAAAGCGGAAGGGATGGAGGACAAAGCAATGGATATTTCCAAGAATTTCATTTATGCCTACTTAAACTTTCTTCTCTACTTTACATTTTGAAACTCTCAGATGTATAATAAGTATATGAATGAATATTCCTCACTTTATTTTATTACAATTCGTAACATAATTTTCTTAATTTTCATGTGGTAATATTATAACTTCACATCGAAACACGCATAAAATAACATGAAAATAATGAATAATGTATTTCCAAATAATGTAATATCAACTTCATTGTTGTTCTATATTTAATAATCTCTAGATTTTACTGTTTACCTAGTGCTATTAAAAAAACGCATAGCTGTTAATTATAATTCGGTATCTAGTTATGTACCTAATTGAAATAAAATTATATTCTATGTAAGAATAAATTAAGGAAAAAAAACCACTCGGTATATATGTTCTATTTTCGTATTAATTTTTTAAGTGATCGCCGATCGACGACAGTCATAAAATACTTTTAAAATTAATATCTAAAAAAAATTTGGAATTTTTTAATCGCGATTGAACGGTTTTTCTTATATTCATGCACTATTGTATACAATTATAATAAACCATTTGTTAATATACGCAAAGTCGAGAGTCTTGTCGAGACTCGAGACAAGACGAGACTGACTTCAAGTCTCGTCTCGACAAGACCAAGACAAGACCAATGTAGTCGAGACTAAGTCAAGACCAAGACAAGACCGACCTCAAGTCTAAATAATAATAAATGCTGTATGCTATATGTGTGCGTGACTGAGAATTTGAGTAATTGTTAACAGTTAACACCTAATCTAAACCACAGTAGAGAAATTTCCTACAATTATTAATTTATTTTTGTTTATTTATTATAAAATAAATACATTTGACATAAATATTTCACCTTATTTTTTTAACATTATAATAAAGCGGTCGAAGATGGCAGTGCTATCTAATCCATTCTTAAGCTACAACAAAGTACAGGTACATTAAGTCAATATCGTGTCTATATTGTAACGTTTTTATTTATTTGGGTGAAGTGTAAATATTAGACAATTATTAATTAAAATAAGAGTTTATTATAACGATAATGAAAATAACTATTACTAATATTAAAAAATTATTAAAAAAAAATAATTAAAACTAAAACTATAATTAACTAGATAACACTAACACTATTTATTTATGTAACAATTAACACGACTATTTATTTATACGATCTTACTAATTATTTATTTCGACTATTTATGTCACTGTTTATTTATTTAACCAATTAACTGTCAGCCTACCGACCTCCACAGCGTCTATATACTCAACTGACTCAACAGTGTCTGTATATTCAACTGCTCGGACAGAAGTCACACTTTTCACCTCACTATCTGTCTATTTATGTAACTCTCTCTCTTCTACATACTCAGTATCACCACTGCCGAGTATCCATTTCCACTTGCCGTTACTGTCACCGTATCCGCATACCTAGCTTTCCAATACTACAGAGTATTCACTTCCACAGTTATCCCGGTATACCAGTAACTTCCCGAGTCCTCCATTCGAAACTATACTGCACACGCTCACCACGATACTGTTGTGCTTCACTAACACTCTATGTGAATGTCTCTATATGTCTCTCCATGTAACTAACTAACTAACTAACTAACTCCCGAGCATAGCTGCGTCCATTTTATACAGCTGCCATTAATTTCCAGAGAGCTCTAAAATGTTCGACAGCATAATAACAATGAACACAAAAGGTTCAGACGACCGGAAGTAATTAAACACGTCGCGGCTTGTTCAGCGTAGCAGCGGGGCTCACACGTTATAATATTATAGATGCACTGTAATTAATCTTATATATAAAAGTGAAAGAATAACCACTGTGCAAATCTACACCGTTTTACATATCGACGCCAAATTTTGTAGATATGTTCTTTCAGCTTCAGGAAGTGTCGTAGTAGTCGTTAAAGTTCAAAATATTGTATAGTTTTTTTTTATAATTATTAATTCAATATTTACATATGAATAGCATTGGCATTAGTTTCGAGAGCGGCCTTACCGACCAAGTCAAAATGTCAAAACCACACTTTTCTGCTGTCAATCAAATATTTTCAAAATTTTAAGTATAAATAAATGATTTTTAGTTAATTTTGTGTTTCCTATAAATTTCAACCGAATTCGAACCACATACAAGTTTTGATGTTTTGAAAAAATTGCGAAAAATTCACAACTGGCATCATTTTAGAAATATTTAAATAAAACTTTGTCAAGACGGTTTTAAGTTTTGCAATTGAGTTAACTTATATTTTAAACCCCGTATAATACGAATCTAGTGTTAATTTGAAAATAATTTAAATCGTTGAGGAGTTGAGAGCAAAATAAAATGCATTTTTGGGGCAAATTTTTCACAATTTTTTCTATAATTAAAATAAAATAAATAAATATATCATCACGGCATATTACCCATTGCTGGGTGTGCCAATCTGCTTTGTACGCAGATATCGGTAATGATGCTGATATATTTGTACCGTTGGCCAAAAATATACAGTTTTTGAGGAGTTGTTAACTAGAAATTTAACCACTTTTGTACCGGAAATATATAAATTAACCCCCGAAATTTTTATATGAAAATTTCATTAAAATTCTTTGTGAAACATTTTGTGTAACTTTCAATAAAATTTTCAGTGAAACTTTCAAAATTGTTTCCGAAATTTGCACATCACTAGGCTCATAACTCCTGAATTATTTAAAATATTTTGAATTAACATTAAAATCGTGTTGTACGGAGTTAAAATATAAATTGACTCGCGGTTGCGAAACCCGCGGTTATCAGCTTGTTAAATAATATTTTTTGTGTATAATAAAGAAGTTTAAACCCAAAACGGTTACGCCAGTGCCATAAAATACTACTAATGGCAAGTTGTGAAGAATTTCAGAATAAAAAACAAATTATTAGAGTGAAGAAGATAATAAATTTAGTATTATTCTCGAAACGTACATCCCATAAATAATATTTTGATTAACCACAAATTTCTTCATAGCGTAAAGCATAAATACACCACACAATCACAATCACAACGAATAACATTCTCCGTTATTCTAATGGCGTAAAAGTCACGTCTGAAAATGCTCAAAGACATCCAAATAACCTTAGCATTATGCAAAAACTCCCTATAATCTTCATGAGTTCTGCAAGCAAATCTTTCAAATAGCAAATAAAGTATGATTCTGGAGGGAAGAGGTAAATTTTAAATCACATATGATCAAAATGGAAATTTACATGCAGTATTCAGTACATCTTTGTATGTATTTGTATTGTAGGTATTGGAATGCATTTCTGAAAAAAAGAAACAATGAAAATAGTAGGTATGGAGTTCAGTGAACAAAATTGCAGAAGACTTTTGCAATAAAATTTTATTTTATATTATTATAGACCAATTAAAGTATCTCGTTTTAATATTAAACTACTCATATTGTTACGTTTATTTGGGCATACTGTAGGCGTATAGTTGTCAACAATCCTACTCTCGGTATACAGTCCTCCTTATCTATGGTACAATCACTATTAAGTCCTACTAAATTATATTAAATATGTAGGATGTTGATGGCCAGGTGCAAACATAGGGATTTAACATAGGATTTTAGTTTTACGTAATTTCCTGCTCTCCTGTTCAATTTACGGAAGACTGTGCAGTGCAAAGTTGTACAGAATTAAAAGCTGTATACAAAACTATTTTTACATATTGTAACGTTTTTATTTACCAATTTATTTGGGTGAAGAGTAAATATTAGACAATTATTATTAAAGGTTTATTAAACTATAATGTAAATGACTATTACTAATATTAAACAATTTTTAAAAACTAATTAAGACTAAATTTATAATTAACTAGATAACACTAGCACTATTTATTTATTTAACAATTAACACGACTATTTATTTATACGATCTTACTAATTATTTATTTCAACTATTTATATCACGTTCAACTGTGCGCCTACCGACCTCCACAGCGTCTATATACTCAACTGACTCACCAGCGTCTGTATATTCAACTGCTCGGACAGAAGTCACACCTTTTACCTCACTATCTGTCTATTTATGTAACTCTCTCACTTCTACAGCCTCAATATCACCGACTGTCCGTACGCCACAATTCTTCAACACTACTGCTGAGTATCCACTTCCACTTGCCGTTACTGTCCCCGTATACCTAGCTTCCCAATACTCTTCAGTACTACAGAGTATTCACTTCCACAGTTATCCCGGCATACCAGTAACTTCCCGATTCGCCGTTACTGTCCTTGTATACTATAGCTTTCCAATACTCGTCAACACTACCGAGTATTCACATCTACAGCTATCCCAGTTAACCAATAACTACCCGAGTCCTCCACTTGATACTATACTGCATACGCTCACCACGGTACTGCTGTGCTTCACTAACACTCTATGTGAATGTGAATTAACTTTCGAGCATAGCTGAGTCCCTTTTATACAGCTGCCATTAATTCCAGAGAGCTCTAGAATGTTCGACCGCGTAATAACAATGAACACAAAAGGTTCAGATGAACGGAAGTAATTAAACACGTCGAGGCTTGTTTGTTTACGTAGCCCGGCTGCTAGCACGATTGCGTCATCGCTATAGTTAGACGCTTGTTCAGCGTAGCTCACACGTTACAATATGTTATTATGTTTTTAGTTTCTTTACAATTATAAAAATAAATTTCAAAAGTTTCGTTAATTAGTAACAATACCTATGACTAATGACATTGTAGAAAACAATATAAATATACTGATTTTTTTTATAAATTCAATTAAATAATTAATGTTTCTTTGAATAAGGAACGTATGTAAATAATTAATATGATGGAAATAGTTATCGAAGAATAAGGGATTTATTTTCCATGTCAGATTGACGTTTGACGTTTATAAATAATTTCTGAGAAACAGACAAAAAGAAAGGAAATGTCATAGCTATTGCTATACGAAGTAATAGAAATTTTGAAATTTATTTTTAAAATTGGGAAGAAACTAAAAACAATAAAAAATGCAGAAACAGTTTTGAATGTAACCTTTAATTGTTCGGAACAACTGCACTTTACAGGTTTTGCCGTAAAATAAGTAGGAGAGCAGGAAATTGCGTAAAACTAAAATCCCATGTTAAATCTCTATGTTCGCATCTAACCGACAACACCCTGTATTTGTAATAATATTTTCAGCAATGATATCTTCAGCGATATCATGAGGTACCTACATACCTAATTTAAGTTTAATATATTTCATTTATATTTTAAAAGTGTTTCAATTTCCACTTTATTGTAATTGGCTTTTTTTTATAAATTAGAAACTGATTTTTATATTTTTCGCTTTTCCATTGGTGTGAAGATGTGTCCTTGCGCCTTAGTTAATGTACGGCGACGTATTATGCCTAGTTGATACTTTGGAGCGAGATAAACTGAGCGAATATTGCACTACAGAGTGACTCCAAAAGCTTGTATTCACTAAAAAACAGTGTATTTTGACACATATTATACTCCAAACAACCAAGTACCACAGAAACTACAGGTAGAATATGTGTCCTAAGTTTACATGAAAATCGGTCGTTTCAGACCGTAAAACGTTCAAATCGGATGTAAAAACTGTTTCTCATAACATGTCTCCAAATCGCTTGAAAAGGCGTTTATAAGCAAAATACGTGTTTTTGAGTGTTTTTCAGTAACTTCCATAGTTCAAATCGGCACTTTAGCTGCGTGGGCGAGTGCACTACGGAGTGACTCCAAAAGCTTGTATTCACTAGAAAACAGTGTAATTTGTCATATTATACTCCAAACAACCAACTACCACAGAAACTACAGGTAGAATATGAGTCCAAATAATACATGCAAATCGGTCGTTTCAGACTAAACTAGTGGTCTTGCACTGCCTAGTTTTCCAAACGATGACACACTAACTGGTGTACGCTTGGATAAACGACCACTTCTTTATTGAGGAGGAACGCACACACTGTTGCTTCGATATTTATGAAGAACACTTATATGGACACTTTTATTATGGACATGGACATTCTTTGGATTTTTATACTAATTTATTTACACATAATATACTTAAACTTTATTTTTAATTGAACTAACCATAATCTTAAACAAATAAACTAAACTGTTACATTGTAACTCTGCGTTCTTTTGTTTAGCACGCGCTTAAACTAAATCTCTACATCGTCGTTCCGACAACAAACACTGACTGACTAACAATTAAAAACGTTATCATCTTCGTGAGAGAATATCTTAGGGGTTGCCGGGTGCAGGTTGTCATATGCCAACCTACCAACTCTGCACATAGGCTTGTAATAACTTCTAGACTTAATTGTCAACAATATAAATGTGTAACCCGCTGACATCTAGACTAAACAGATAGTTAATAGAAGAATTATAATTATCTCTATACAGAATTTTAACTAACAAAGATAACAAAGTTGAAATATTGTTCCTGAATATATAATTTAGAAAAGGTTATAAAAAGTTATTTATTTGTTATTGCTCTTGCCCTCTCCTTATCACAATATGTGGACTCTGCAGTGATGCGGGAATGAACGCAATGAAGAAGAAGAAGTTGGCTAAACTATTTTCATGTATTAGTTAAAGCGACGGTCATATTAACTTGGATAAAAACTAATATGTTTCCTTCCAAAAGTCGAAAAAAATAACAGACATTACTTATTCTAGCAGGTCAACTGGGCTAAGGCGACTGAGCCATGAATAATTGGGTGATGGTCAACTGGGCGATTATTATTTATTATTATTATTATTATTATTATTATTATTATATAAGTTGAAGGCTTTAAGCCTTAACCCTTTTTTGTCACTACGACCTGTAAGACCTGGCCCGATCTTAGTTTTCTGGAAGTAGTTCCAGAGTTCTTAGAAGTCAATTACTACTCCATGAGTCAGTTTCCCGATCTCATTTGCCTCGAAGTACCTTTTACCTAGACCTAGATAATTAAGTCTACATATGGCCACAACTAGACATTCACATACAATGTGTTCCGAAGTTTCTTCGTCCTCTTCGCAGAGTCGACAGAAATTGTTTTCAGCTATACCAATCTTACATAGTTGTAGTGATGTGCCGCCAAAGAATTTGTTTTTTCCCCGGGAAATTCCCGGGCATTCATTCATCCGCGATTTTCAGGAAGAAATTTTGTCATGTTTTTCCCGGATTTTTTTGGAAATATCCCGTGAATATAATTTTTGCAAATTTCCCGTAAATTTTAAGATTTTCATTTTTTTGAGTAATTTAAGTTTCCTTCAAAATAAATTGTTATTCTAGTTATTTTTTTTTTAAGTAAATATAAGTACTTGTGAAATTTAGTACGATGCTTTTGAATTACTCATTTAAGGTTTTATGAATATGCAAGAATATGGGGAGTATTTTTTATTAGTTCTTCCAGAGTCGCTCTACTCGTATGTATGGTCGATAGTTACAATTTTATTCATATTTGAAATTCCTTGGGAAATTTCCCGAAGGATATATTCCGGGAAATTCCTCGGGAAATATCTCAAAAAAAAATTCCGGGAAAATATCTGGAAATTTTCCTATATCTTTAAATTTCGGGAATTGACCCATCTCTACATAGATGGGATTTCAGAGAGGCCAATAACCAGTAAAGATATACCTGTCATAGTTTTAAGGTCCTTTTTGCTGAGAGCTGATAGATCTTTGGCGTTTGTCGACGAGGGTGAAATGAATTTCTTCTACTAACTATAGCCCGGGATGTCTCTCCAATATGAGACTATTGCTGCCTCCTTCCAGATTTGGTTTTCTTCTTCATATGGCTTTTCAAAAGTCTACAGGAAAGTTCAGGCCTAGAATTCCCTCATACACTGGTACCCACCAAAAAGTGACGTGGTTGTCTTTTGCCAGCTGTTGTAGGATGTTAATATAATTCCAGGGGCTCGGTTTTGTAACTTTAAATTCTGTCTGATTTCAAATTCTGTCGGATTTGGGTTTTCCACACTACGAATTCTACTGCTCCAGACCAGTAGAGTTTGAAATCTGACAGATTGAGATTTCCCCAATTCGTTCTCTGGATTTCAAATTCTACTGGTCTGGAGCAGTAGAATTCGTAGAGGGGGAAATCTAATTTTGACCGAATTTGAAATCAGATAGAATTTAAAGTTACAAAATCAAGGCCCAGACTAGCTTTAACTCACAAGTGAAGGCACCTACTGCCTTTAAAGCATCCTGGCTGTCTGACATCTGGCGTCGGAAATCAGGGCGATAAAATAGTAGATGTATAGAATTACAAAATTGTGCGTTAGGTTAAGTTACCTATATTCAGATATGATTAGGAAGATCAAAACGCCACTTTAACATTTTTTTTCTGTTCCAAAAAAATTTACTAAATTGTATTTCTATTAAAAAAAATTTAAATTTCTGTCGCCCAGATAACCGTCGCTACTTAACCATCGCCCAGATAACCATTACCTATCTAGTATGACTCGCCCAGGTCCAGATGCCCGTCGCCCAGTTATCGCGTACCGTTATTTCTGTAGCTGGTACCTCTAGAAATTCTTTAATAACCCTTGCTATGAAGACTAGAGTTAAACAAGTATAACTGTAAACATTGTGGCTGGTAGTAATTGCCTTTAATCATGAATTGTTAGTTAGTAACTAGATATTAACTAATCTGTTATGACTAAAAATCAGTAATACCTATTTAATTTGGTTATAGTATGACTCCAGTGACATCTTCAGTTGTTTATGAAACAAAACATGGTAGTTATGATAATTACTTACCCATCAGTGATTAAAATAGGTTAAAATTTAGTACATACTTGCATATAGTGAATAATTTCAGGTTGAAGAGAAGAATGTGAAAATAACGTGGGACATATTAGTGGTAGAATGAAAGTGGGCAATGATCAATATAAGAGGGGCGGGTTGGGGAATAAGGAAGATGAATTGGTAGCCAGAGCCGAAGAGCTGAGCTGAGAGCTGAGATCTGGCCGAAGCCGACGATGAGTAGAATGAGAGAGCTGAGCGGCAGAACGATTCGGTTTCGTCGGCGTTTGTAAATAATCACAGAACTGCGTACGCGGCCGGCGAGAATACAACAGTTCGACGCGCGAATGGACTCAGTAAACAGCAATTAAGCGGCAACTTATACCACCATAATCACGGACTTAACTTGCTACTTTGGTATCATAATGGCAGGTGTTTGTAGTTTGCGCCGTCGTCGGTTCGAACGAACCATCGGATTGCCCGAGCCCGATTGCTTTGGTGCTTATACTCCGGCCAGGGACGGTTGAAGGAGGACGACTTATAACGCCTTGTTATTCAACTCATTTTTATTTTTATTTCTTTCTCATTATGTAATTAGCGAATTTAAGAATTGGCACTTATACTTAATTTCATCATCTACATATAGGTACTCTCACTGCAATATATAGACATATCAACCTACTAATTACAATTTCACAATTTTTATATTCTATATATAAACAAATAATTCAATAAAACCTGTTTATAAATTACAATATTTAAATTTGTATATTTCGCCGATGGCAATGCAAAACTTGCCGGTCAATTTAATAAAATAAATTACCTATAAGTTAATCTATAATTCGCGTTGCGTTTATTAATTAGTATATTAACAAGGGATTCATAACTTTCGTGAAAATATGATACATTTCACAAATACTTTATTTTCAGAATTTAAATAATCATTGCCGAATAGTTAAAGAAAACTCTTTACTCGTAAAAACGAGATACTTATCTAACTTAAATATTAATGTAAAAGAAAAATTACAACTTTTAATTTTAATGCAGTTCTGAAGATTTCTGAATGTGGCCAAATCATAATTGCATTTACTCAAGGTGCCCCGAAACAGTCACCCATCAAAATATTAACTTTGTTTATCATTGCTGGACTCCAAAGCAGGAACACCAAACTTGATTGCGATCGACTGGTCAAGTTACATACCAACGAAACATAAATGTTTGTATAATATATCTGTTTTATGCTGATTTGTTTTACGATCGCATAAGTCTTTCAGAATATAAGCAGATTTTCCTGGTCTTGTAAGGAATGAATGATATATCCTAAAACTCAATTTTCTCCATACTTGCAGTTTTTTTAAACAATGAATTCAAATTTCAACTATACATGGTAAAATGTAGTCGCAAATAAATAGATACAAATCCGTGGCCACTATAATATCCGCTGTTCAGCAAGTCGAACTTCAAAGGCCACTATAGTGGCCGTCGGTTGCGAACGTGGTGGAAAACACGTGGTAAAAATGGTTGTAGTATGCAAGTATTTCAAAATAAATTTACAGAATTTTATTCTCCATAAATCTATATAAGTGTGAACATTGAAAATCGTAACATAGGAAAACAGTATTTTTTTTATATCATCTGTCCCAACAGACTATAGTGGGAATTTTTGATATGGTTAGAAAGATTATTTAATTTGGCATCGAAGAGTATATAAAATACTGGTAATTTAAGGGCTTATTATTGAAATATTTGCAAAACTATAATGCAATTTGACAGTTATTACTTATAATTTGTTAAACACAGTTATCATGGAAAAGTATTCAGTAGCTGAATTGGTTAGATCGTGGCAACGTAATAATAATTCACAAATTCAAATCCTGCTCGCCTTATAATTTTTATTTTGTAAAATATATTATTAAAAAAATTACAAAATTAAAACGTAAATTGTTTCATAAATCATAAAATCAGTAAATCAATAAAAAATAGCAAATAAAAGTATTTTGTTGAATTCAGTATTAATAAAAAAAAAATTTATAAGATACTTTAGGTACAATATTTTTTTATTTCATTTCTCGTATTTATTCAATAAAATACTTAATTTACCAAACAAATGTTTTAATTTTGTAATTTATTTAATAATACATTTTACAAAATAAAAAAAATATAAAGCGGGCAGAATTTGAATTTGTGAATAATATTACGGTTCCCCGATTTAACTAATTCAGCTACTGTATACGTTTTCATTATTACTGTTTTTAATAAATTATATGTAACAACTGTCAAATTGCATTATACTTTTGCAAATATTCCAGGAATAAGCCCTTAAATTAGGAGTATTTATATACTCTTTGATGTCAAATTAAATAATCTTTCTAACCATATCAAAAATTCCCACTACAGTCTTGTGGGACAGATGATATTAGAAAATAACTGTTTTCCCATTTTAAACGGATTCTCGTGTTTACACTGTATTTGGTACACAAAACCTCCGAATAATTGACATTTTAAACCACCTTTGTATAGTCGTTACCGAAACTTCCAAAATAGCAAAATGACAAACCCGACAATGCATGATAACAATAATAATAATAAAGAGAAAATAAAATTATATGAGAATAATTTTTTGTTACTATTAATTATCATAATAATAACACTACTTTTGCAAGCATTTTACATTTTCATACTTTACAAAACAAAACCGAAAACCCAACAATCTTTTCCTCTGTTTCTTTCTTGAGAAAATGTGAGTAGGTCCATAAGAAAGAGAATTTGTCAGGGCAATTATTTTGACATCACCCCTAGCGTAACACCATATATCCACAGTTCGCAGGGTGTTGAATTTGGGCAGAAAATAAACAGCCACTCAGAAGCCATTGTTATCCGTGTGACTTGTATATTTATTACGCACACATGGACGCAAGCCATGAGGTGGTGGTGTATGCTGTGCACCGTCCATGCAAGATGGAGTGCGCTACTGTCGACGAACAAAGAAAGCTCAAAGTAACATTTCCAGGACCGTCAGCTACAACATTCTCAGGATCTTACCACACGACAAAGTAATTCTTATAGTGCTGCCTCTACGACAACTTGAGATAAGTACCCTTATAGTACAGATATATCTTCATTACCGAAATTTACGAATAAACACAAATTGACACACCCAGAAATGAGTAATAAGCCAGAATGATATACCAAATACCAATTTATTTATTTTTCTATTTTGGTGTCTTTATGAGTCTATAAACGCACTGAAAACACGTCGTTAAGAAGGTCTATAAGCGCACTGTTTTTGACGCTTTCCATTTTATAGAAGTGGTATGACTGCGTTCAAAACTGACAGATGAATGACAAATAACTCAAAATCCAATAGCATTATAAAATTACCTCACTAGAAAAAATAGTATAAAAATATGTTTCATAAGGCCTTACCGCTCTCGTCCCTTGTAATATGGACTCGTACAATAACAGATTGCCTTTTAAAACTTTTTTTTTAATGTACCATCAGGTTCATCCTATTTTTAGTGAATACTAGGTACAACTTACAGTATTAAATTAGTAAAAATAATATTTTCATGTACACTAAAAATTTAACACAGTTTACATTTATTGTTATTCTCTTTTTAGAATAATAATATACACTTATTTTATTTTTTGTTCATACAATGAGCAATTTCGGAGATTTTTTTTTTAAATGACCCATCAACTAGTGCTTCATAATGACGTATGCAGAAGTAATAAATAGTACTGAAAACATCACTAGATGGCAACCGAGTACTACACAAAGAAACCCTTGTCAAGTTGACATTTCTAGGCATTTCCAACTTCTTGTGTTTGGGGGTTATATTAGAATATAGTAAAAAAAATTGACTCTGTCGGGTCCAGTAATAAAATTATAGCGGCATACAAAAATAGAATTTATGTTTAAAAGAACAGTAAGATTAATTTACTTTACTCTAGGACTCACAGTAGGTGGCAAACCCAAGAATTTCAACAGAGCGGCGTTGGTATCTAATGTTACAATACAAACATGCAGTAAGCGGCGATATTGTTGGACCTGACACAGTCAAATATTTTTACTATATCATTGTAATGCTAAAGTTATGAAATAAGTATAGTATGACTAGCGAATGAAAGTTGACGTTTAGATTATTTAATAGATGTGGTTTCTTTTGAAAACATTTCCCTATATTTGATTTGAAAGGAAACTGACCCTTATGTATTCCGTTACAGAAGATTAGAATTGTACTCAATACCAGGATGCATTTAAAATGACAGCAACAGGATTCAGAGATGTATTTAAAAAATGTAATACCGCAAATTGCAGTTCGTCTCAGGTGTAAGCAACCCTCGAGTTAGAATTACTGTTAGAGAAAATTAAAAATAATCCTATTTCATAGAATTGCCAAACTAAATATTTAAAGATCAAAATATTTTGTTATAATCAACATAAACGAAAAATGTTTAAAATATTTTAAACGCATCCCTGTTTTCATATTCAGTTACCCTAGTCGGCCGTCTATTTTCAGCCAGACGTAGTAATGTATTTCTGTGCTTTCTTAGTCCAGTATTTACATGGGTTTTTGCAAAAATTTCATTCCTGAAGATTTCGTACAATTCTATATTCTTCGCTGGGGTTTCAAAAGAAACTACATCTATAAAATTTAAACGTCAACTTTTATTCGCTAGTCATACCATACTACTCGTACAAAATATTATTTTGTACCTACTACTACGCCATGTAACGGCGTTTCTTCACACTAATATCAAATAATGGCATCATTTGCAGCGCCATTATACAGACTGTTTTAAAAAAAAATCATTACAAAATTCATTTTTTTGTTAGTCGTGCACCTGTGTTGCAATTAATATAATCATATTTGTATTTATATGAAATACCATATGTATATGGTTTCAAGTTTTAATATGATTTATAATATAGAATTTCATCTATTTTGACGTCTATGTTGACAATATAAGTGGATGGAAAATAATTCAGTACTAGTTAGTAAAAAATCAGAAAAGCTTTCTAGTACAAATGTTGTTTGTTATCTTGTTTTATATTATACGTTTCTTTAACTAAAATCCAGTTTCAATATTGGAAGTAGCTTAATAATTATTTGAAATTTCAAAGTAAAAGCTTTTTTTGTTGAAAATTGTTGGAAATGCGGTCCTGGGGCCACGGTACATAGATTCCAACTCCCTCTCAGCAAATTCGCTCGCTTTATGTGTGCACAATGCAGAATGATTCAACCAAAAGTACCCTGTCCTCTGTTTTACCTCACAAGGCGTTTCACATAATAGCAATGCCAATTCTTTTCAATCTATTACAAATCAACTGTGACACGATTCCATGAATTCAACTTATTCACTTTTTCAGAAAACAATGAAGAACTTTTTACAGCGTTGATTCTTAGGATAAACACTGTAATTGTTACGGTAATATTGTGTTTTTTACTTCATAATACGATGTACATTTACTCATTTATATTAAAGATTTCGTTGTAATACGGTATTTACAGCGTACATTAAACATAGGGATAGGGTACTGAAATGTTTTAGAGATTACGTGCAATATATATTTTAATGTGGCAAATATTGCTGCCCTAATTATTTTAGAAAAAAATACATCAAATATAAGTTGTAGAGCATAAAATAGCTATTTGTGTATTAAGAGCGCAAAATGGGACATTGTCGATTGAGAGGTTGTTGCCGCGTGACGCAGGAGCGAGGCATTCTCTCGAAATCGACAATGTCCATTTGCGCTCGAAACACACACAAGATTTTTTCTACAGTCGCCACAATGGGGTCCTCCACCATAACAAAAATTTATTTTTTGTTTATTTTTACTTATCAGTATTTTCCATTCATTTTGAGCTATTGCTTCAATCTAATCTAAGCATTTTATACTTTCGTTTTTGTAAATGAATGCCCTATTTTATTTTCACAGCAGTGCGGCATTTTGTTTGGTTATGTAACATACCGACAGAGCAGTTATATCTCAGATTGCCTTGTTAAGTGGGTAATGTGTAACTACAGTGTCATTAATTCCTGACTAAACGTTTCCATTAAGAATGTAGCCAAGTAACATTTCTCAACATTGTATAGTTAGAAATTTGAGGAGCGAGCGTTTTTTCTATTTCGCTCTAGAGCGGCAAAGTGACATTTTGCGTTGACAAAAGAGAGCGCAAATGGCAATTTTGTATATAGACTGTAGAAAAATAAACATTTAAATCTGTAATCAAAATTCATTTCGTATATTTTGTAACTGGAGAAATTAAATATGAAGAAAATAACAGATGTGTGTAATATTTGTATCTGTCAAATATTATGACTTTTTGTCAATAAAATAAGTATTTGAACTGTATAATTTTTCTGCGTAATAATTTTACATTAATATAATTTCATTGAAAATGGATAATTATTCCCATAAAAAAAATTATGACAAAATATTGCACATTTATATTAAGTATATAATATTAAGGTAAGTTTAGAAAAATAAGTTTTTCTGGAAAAAAAATTCACAGGTAACTAAAGTAAATTTTACTGATTTTAATTTTTGCAATTAACTTCCATGTATGAATACTGAATTTTAAAATGCATATCTCTAGGCCACTTTTTTGAATTTCTAACGCTGTTAGAACTTGAGTTATAATTTTATATAGGTGTCATACTAAATACAGAGTGTCGCCTGAGTAAACCGACAAACCTTAGCCATGTGTTCTAGGGGTCATTCTAAATTTAAAAAAGTTCATATAAACTAGAGGTCAATTCTTCTCCATTTTGGAGATATCGACAAAAATAAAATAAACACAAATAAACAAAAAATAAAACAAATATTATAACATAACCGACAAACTTTAACCATGTATTCTAGGAGTCATTCTAAGTAAAAAAGTTCATCTAAACTATGGGTTAATTCTTCTCCGTTTTAGAGATGAAAATGAAATAAACAAACAAATAAACAAAAAATAAAACTAAGAAGAATTGACCCATAGTTTATAACTTTTTTACTTAGGGGACACCTATAGTAACAAGACAACAAGACTGAAAAGAGATATATACCGGGTGTAACACGAAAAACGGGCCATAGGTGTTTTTCCTTGCGCAAAAGTGGTCTATTAATATTAGACAATATGTATTGATCCAAATAAATGTTGAATATTAAATTCTGCATTTAATTCAATATACATATTTTATTTTGCACCTTTCGAAATATAATGACATTTTATTTTATCTGTCAGAAATTAGAAAATATAGGGTGTTAAAAAACAAATGTAACACATTTATATAACAAAGAGAAGAAGTCAAAACAAGTCGAAGATTTTGATATAATGTGTCCATAAATGAAATGTTTCGGAGACATAACAGGTTTTATATAAATTTAATTATTATGTAAATACCGAAAGCCATGACTTTATATGTAAAATTTCGAATAGTTGCTGCGTGGAAACGGACAGCCTAGTGTCAAAGATGACATAATTATGACAGTCAAGTGTCCAACAGAACATAATTATGACATCTAATTATGTCATCTTTGACATTTGGCTATTCATTTCCACGCAACTATTCAAATTATGTACACAGGGACTTCAAATTTAATCCAAACGCAATAAATGAAAAAATCGACGTATTCCGGTAGTAGCGAATTGTCCATTTTCAATAATGATGACTCAAACAGGGCGTTTCTAACAAGTAAAATATGTCACAATGTGACAGATACATTTCTCACAAGTAAAATGTCATTACGTTTGTAATTTTATTTCAAAATCATGGATAACATTATAAAATAGTAACTACAAAATTTTTAATTTAATTTGCTCAGTTTACGAAACGTGCAAAATAAAATGTGAATGTGATTACTGAAATAGATGCAAAATATAATTCTCTACAACATTATTTGAAGTATTGTTATCTAAAATGACGACAACTTTTGCGCAAGGAAAAACTGTTTTCCGATGTTAAACGCCTATGGCCCGCTTTTTTGTGTTAAACCCGGTATTTTCATAATTTTATAAATGTCTATTTGAATACACATGTCAAAGCCACCTATGACAGTCTTATAAAAATAACAAATAGTTCTTAGTCCCTATAAAATCCTGGAACTAAACTAATGATTAAATAATCAAAATAAAATATTTTAAGATGAAATTATGGATGTAAACTAGGTATAATAGTAAAAGAAAATAAAACAATGTTACAATAATACATTCACATGCGAATATGTGAAGAAAATCTACACCAGTGTTTTCAATTTGCAATTTGTTATCGAAACTTCGCGTAACTCATCTCATATATTTTATAAACAGGATGCTTTAAATCCCTCTCAAACGGAAATTATATATCACATTCAACAATGTTTTTCCTTCTGTTATAAATCTAAATTTTCTGTCTTCATGACAAGTACATGAAAAAGTTCCATATGGCAGCTTTTACAATGTCTACATTTGCAGACAACACAACATACTCAGTCAGGAGAAATGAAATAAATGTTAGACAGTGTGTTAGATTAGATCAACGGAAAACTAAGCAATTAATAAAATTAAGCACATTGAAAAGTATAAACAGTGTATAATTATGACAGCAATAACAATTTCCTAAAATGCTGTGAAGATGAACTGAATAACTTTTAATTAATAGGTGTAGTGACATTTCCTAAATAGCTGGAATTGATATATCTTGTTTTATGCGTTAGTAATACTAATTGCCTAATTATTCTTTCACATATGTAAAAGTACTTAAAAAATCGATTCAAATTTACTTCATCCGACACACATATTGTACAATAAATTTGGTCACTGATTGTTTTGTGTAATTTAAAATCCGGATACTTTCACCATTCGTATTTTATCACCATTGAGGGTTAATCACCGGATTTTATTCATTTCTGAAATCTTAACTAGTTTACAAATATTTTGTATAGTGTAAAGGAAATGTCTAGGGACGCGTCCGTGCGTTTAGAGAAAGAACCGGTGCACAGACCAAAATTCGACCAGGCGATTCTAATTTGTGAAAGTATTTCTTTAGAGATGTTACGATATTGTGGTAGCAGCTAATTGTAACGTATTGGTTTTATATAAAAATATGGACAGATATTCAATCAAATGTATATATATATATATATATATATATATATATATATATATATATATATATATATATATATATATACAGCATGACCTCTTTAATCTGAACATGCTCTAATCCCAACCTCCAGTAATCCGCACAGCAACAACTCGGAGCCATAATCCGAACAACAAAGTGATTCCTACTTCCTAAATGAGGTAATTACTTGGTTTCATGTTCTCTGTTACCTAAATGAGTGATTCCCTATCCCTTGATTTCATATTCTCTTATTCTGCTACCTAAATGAGGGAATCCCTTGATTTCATATTCTCTAAGAACTGCTCCAAAAGTCCTGTACTAAACTTCTAACACCACTTCTTGATGATGGTTGGACTGAAGACGGAGGGACAGAATGGAATTGGAGGGTATAGAAAGACAAATAAACGAGGTTACTGCGATAATAAACCAAATTTCTGAAGATGTCACACGACAAGAAGCTCTTAAATGGGCTACCGGACATGAAGAATCATGGGAATTCACAAATAATATTTTAGAACATATTGAGAATGTATCAAGCTCTGACGAAGAAGTAGAAGTACTAACAGGAAATGTAAAAAGAGGCAGTCAGAAGTTTTGAAACGTGTTTGAAGTGGGCTGAAGAAAATGATGAATCGGAACACCATATTCTAATTCTATCAGAAATGAAAAAACGAGCCAAAAAGGTAGATGAAGTGAACATTAAACAGAGCAAAATCACCGAATTTTTTACAGTCTCTTAGATTTACTATTGACTTTAACATGGATTTATGTAGGTAATATGCCCATATGTACTTTATTTTGTTATTCATACAGTTGTTTTTTTTATTTTATATTTGAAAATAAAGCATTTTTTATTGTGAGAATGTGGAAATTCTTAGAGAATTAAGGAAATAGATATTTTCTGTAATTTGTAAAGAGGTCTAACTGTATATATATATATATATATATATATATATATATATATATATATATATATATATATATATATATATATGTGTACAGGGTGTCCGGATTTCGAAGGCCACCATTGGGATCTCGACAACTATAAGAGATACGACTTTAGTTAAATGAGACATGTGGTGCGCCTTTGAGGGCCATCTTAGATGTGCTTTTGTTTTGACAAAAATTCTCATAAGTTACTAGAAACTGGCGGAAAACTGAATGTAATCGATATTTTCATTTTGAAATTACTTCTAAACTATCAATAATAGAGAAAAATGTTTCAAATAAAAAAGTTAAATATTTTTATTTTCTATTCAGTGGCATACGATAATTTTTCTACTGGTAAATTTTCGAGATATAATACAAACTTACATTTTCTTAAATAGAGCCCATATTTGACTTTTACTCTAAAAAATACTTATTTTTTTCTCTTCTCTCTCGTTATCACCAAGCCGATTGGCACACAGCAATGGGTAAATATGCCGTGATGTTATATTTATTTATATTATACTTGGATGAAAACTAATATATCTTCTAGCAAAGATGGAACATCATGAACAACACTATTAAAATTATCGGAAAATTTTCTATAAGAATATGTAACTTTTAACTTTAGGGCAAAAAATACGGGGTAATGCAGTATAGCGCCCAGTACGGGGGTCTAGTTTTTCAACTTTAGCCTAAAATATTTTTAAACCCAGTACGAGTATAGTATTTAGTCAAAAAAAGTATAATGTAAAACATCGCCTGTTTACCATACTTAATAAGTTTAGTTATAATCGTTTAAAAATGCTATAAAACTTTGAATGTAACTTGTACATAAATGCTTAGATATGATCAAAGAAAGGCAACGGTTAAGATGACATAACACATGGTAAAATCGTGTTGTGCAGACAAACCGCAAGACTAAGAGGTAAACCTACAAGTCATAACACCTGTATTTTGACATGTTAAATTGCCTTTGGGCGTGTTAGTATCTATTACCAGCATGCACCTACGTTTTAATACATTTAATTAATATAAACTTGTTTGCAAATGCTCGAAGGAGCATACACTTATCTATTTGTAAACTGTCATTAATATAAGTGTAAAATTTTGCGATATTATACTATTTACAGTATTACTAATATAATGGAATCCGAGTCATAGGCATAGAAAACAGTTTTTGTTTTAAAACGTAACAAGGGGTGCTTATTTTTGTAGTATAAGATTATATATTGATGGGGGTAAACATAATTTAAAAATGGAAAAGGAAGTAACAATTCTTGTCACTTCCTTTTCCATCTCCATCCCAACACAGTCGAACATCATTTTTTAATAATTTAATTTAATAATTCAAATAATCAAAGAACAAGACAAAAAAAATACAACTGATATTTCACATTTAACCTGACGCTCATATTTTTGACAAATACATACATAAGTACTAGATCTACTTAACACTTCTTTAAATTAAATTTACAAGCGATTACGAAGAGTGTAAATTAAAATATATATTTAGACTCCAAAAAAATTACAATTTTATGCATTAAATTTATTTGCTTAAATGATATCATACAAATGTCAAAATTTAAAAAAAAATGTATTTAACGGTTACAAATACTTATACTTCTACATTACAAATCTCTATTTGAATTTACTTCTCTTAGATGCAACAAAAACATGCAATAACTATCCATAATGCAAATGACATTATTACTGTAAGTATGTAAATTCGTATGAAATTCAAAAAATTAAACAAGTATTAGTTCGATTAGTACTTTGGTGAATAATCATTTGAGCAGAAGATCGTATGTCATTAATCGACAAAGCTACATATTAGATATTACCGTTAAAATTACATAAATAATGGTTGTCAAGAAAGCAGAAACCGTGTACTTTAATGAAATATTTGCAGTATTAACAAATTTATTTTTCATAATATACGTGGCGACTTATAATACGTATTCATAATTTTTTATAATTTGAAAGTTTTATTATTTTGTGTTTACAATAAATAAATCAATCATATATATACTTATTTTTATTGGCAACAAGTCACAATATATAATAGATAAAACTCATACTTTTCTTCGTCGATGTGTTTTAATTAAATGTCAATAATTATATTTAATGATATAACAAATAAATTATTTGTGTTAAGTGGAGTAAAGAACATGAATACGAAGTAAGAAAGAATATTACCGAAATATTTTTGTGAGGTACAAATCTTAACTTTGACTGATGTTTTTATTTATGAAACTTCTTTACACATATTTCAAATAGAAATAATTTTATTCAAAATAAAGATTTTCATAATTTTAGCACAAAAACTACAAACTCTTTAAGTGTGAAGATTTATAATCATTTGCTTTCATCATTAAGAAATTCAATAACAGCAATTTCAAACAAAAACAGAAAAAAAATCTTTTAGAACAGTGTTTTTATTAGATGAGTGAATACTATGAATCTGAGATAATCAAAAAAAAAAACTTTCTACCTTCCTTGCCGTTAAAGATTTTTGTAATTCAATTTAACTCTAATTCATGAATATACAGGGTGATTTTTTTCAAGGTGTACATAGGAAACATGGGACATCAGTTTTTTTGCAAACCGTTGCCCCCCGTTTTAATTTACGGCAATGATTGTGGTGTCAATACAAAGATAAAAAAATTCCCCATCCGAAAATATCAAATACATGGAATATTTTGGAATAAATGAATAAGTTTATTATGGAAATTTGACAAGTTGCATTGCACTCTATAAAGTTAATTTTATTCTTCGATAAGTATTGTTTGACAAGATGTCTTGTACATTGTCTACTTTATACTTTTACAAATTTTGTTAATGCTGAAGACGAACCACTAAGTTCCGAAACGTCCACTAATGTCAATAATAAATTTCTGGATCACCAAGGCCTTATTCATTTATTCCAATTGCAAAATATTCCAGCTGATCCTTCCAGTTTCAATAAATATATGGCAACGGTTTGCAAAAAAACTTATTTCCTATGTTAATCTTCTATGTACACCTTGAAAAAAATCATCCTATATATTAGAAAATGTGTGTTAAGTATCAGAAATTGAAAAATGATGAGTAATTATTTTTATAGAACATTGGTTATTTCGGGAAAAAACTGAAAGGTAAATTGCAAACAGGAAAACCAATGGACACTTTCTTCAAGACAAGACTAAGACAAGAAGTATTTTTATTTCCCAAGACAAGACAAGGAAGTATCATCAAGAATCAAAATTTCTTGCCAAGAAATCTTGATTTCTTGACAATGAATATTGCTAATCTGCATTTGTATGCTTTGTGAGTTTGGATAATCTTAACGCTCAAGTCAAATACATAGGTACTATTATTCAGAAAATTTCGAAACCATGTATTTCTATCTTATTCTAAAATGGAAAAAAGAAAGAAGCCATGAGTCAAGGGCAGAATTCAGAATTTGTATCCCTATCTAAGCCAATGCTATTTTCTTACGTGATATGAAGTAAGTATTATTCACGAAAGATGACTATTCAAGGTCATTCATGGCCCGTCTGATATTATATTACTTGCAGATAACTTCACTGCATTTCGTATCCATACAGGCGTGCAACGCGAAATATTTATGAATACATTTTAAATAAAAAAATAATTATAATTTATTTCAAAATTTGTTTCTTTTTTACTAATGCTTTTCTCTTCTTCTGCCTGTTTTGGCATAAAAAAATATGGGCTTGACATAAACCATACAATAATTATTTGATTTAAATGCCATCGTCACTGGATAAACATTAGTACAGAGGACAGTGTACTAGATAATTACGTGTCCGTCACTTTACGACATACGTTATTACTATTTGTGGTGTGTTGGAAAGTAATACCACCATTTACGCATATGCCACACCACATGAATTAAATAGACATAAATCAAATAATCTTTCTCTTTCTAATGCAAAATGTTGCTGAGTTATTGCTATATAAAGTATTGTGTATTAAGTCTTCGAACAAATGACCTTGAATAGTCATCTTTCGTAAATAATAGTATGTACTAAAAATTAGATGACGATAGCTATTGTGCTATGCTGGCATCATTTTTTCATTAGATTTGGGAGGGAGAAATATTATTTTGGGATAAAACCGTTTCCGAATCTGATTTATTTTTGTTTGAACACTCATTGTTTTAAATAAAAACACATAAAATATCGAAATAACACAAAAAATAAGTAACTAATAGGCATCAACTAGTAATCGATAAAAAAGTGAATTCCCTAATACACTGTAAAGTTTTGGGGTAGAAACAGGGAAGATGAATCTCCAATTGAGTTGTTGAAACTTCCTTAAAGTTGATTTAGGGTAGGAAGGTCGAAACATGGTAAGAAAAAGGTAGGAAATTTTGGTAGGGCAGATTCAATTCGCTTACAGGCATCTGTGTTGCACTGTAGGTATATTAGGTAGGTGCTACTACCTTTGTAACATGTTTATACCTTTAGGGTTGATTCGAGCTGAATGTTCTACTTTTAATTTGAGGTACAGTTCCTATCATAAAAAATATGGACTTGACATTAATTAGCACGTAACAATGTCATACATGTGAAATTACAAAGGAATAATAGGAAAAAGACGGCAGAAACAATATAAAATATTCAGTTTTACTGAAATTTGCAAACTTATTGAATTTACGTTGTTAATACAAATTAAATTTATTTATTAATCTTATTATATTTTTTATAATTCCGTGCATACATACATCGTTTTCTGCGTTACTTACTAGAAAGTGATTTATAACAAACTATTGAATATACATATCATATTACAAGATAGACAAATAAATGTGTGAAATGCAAAACATAACAGATTACAATTAATTTATAGCATTATTTACCCGTGTTCATAAAATTATATGAAAAACCAAAATATTCAATGAAACATAACTGACGATGTGTAGACTTATATAGTTGTTATATAAACAAATGCAAAACGATATTAGTTATATTTGTAAGATTTCGGAAATGAAAAGTGATCGAATAAGCTTTTGCATTTCTTAGAAATTGTTTGTTAGTCCAGCTAGCAACTGAAGGCCTTACGGGTTTTTCCGAAGGCCAGCATAACGGTACCGCATTTCTAGGGATGGGAAGGAGAACACAGAGGGGTGAGAAATTTATGTGTCATTCTGTCATTTGTTATTCTCTTGTCGACAGTCGCAATGAGCATACTTGAAACTCAGGTAAAATATATTATGTTGTATTTTTAATTATAAACTAATATCCTTTTATTTTTTAGCTCCTTCTTGATTTAGTACGGTACAAAATAACATACATGTAGATTTGTTATGACAGTATTTTCTACAAAAAATGAAGATGTGCCGATTGTAAAGAAACGAGCATCTTGACAACCATGTTCGACGTACAAAAATTAGAGCTTTAAAGGTAATTTTCTTTATTTTGTTTCATTTTGTTTTTATTTACATACTTTCAAAGATAATATAACTATATTTCGCGGTATATACCTATACCAAATGTTAATTTTATTTTTGTTGAATTATATTTTAATATGATTATTTTCCTGTTAATAAAATAGTATTATTATTTAATTACAAGAAAATAAACATTGAAAAACTAGCAAATATTTTGAATGAAACGTTCTTTTGTTTGCAAATATTTATTAGACACAACAATATTAATTTAGTTTTATTCGCTACAAGAGGATCTAAAGAAAGTGAAGATATTCCTCGAGGACCTGCAAGAATTGGAGCAATAGCCAGTGAACGTGACCTTTTTTGGAATACATACTTTATTTACAAATAAAATAAATATATCATCAAGGTATATTACCCATTGCTGGATCTGCTAATCTGCTTTGTTCACAGATATCGTTAATGATCCTGACATATTCGTATCGTGTAGGCATTTACATCTCACAGATAAAACACTATGTAACTTACAATATACTTTATCTTATTTATGTATATTTTGTTTAAGCAAATAAATCTTTTATTATATATAATGTATTATTTTTCCTAAATCCCAATAATAAATAATATACTTTTCAAGGAATTTGCAATGACCTCATGTAGGGGTTCATATAAATTACTATATAGTATTTTTAACAACCTTACAGGCATTTACTGGTAACTTGTGATACGGAAATTTCAAATCACTTTAAAGTATTTCTATAAACCACTGCGGGCATTTGCATCCCACTGTATGAAGGGTCGTATCGTGTCTACCTGGTAGTGAGGTAGGTTTTACTACCCTAAACAGAGATTGGTGCATCGACCTTTTAAAAAGGAAGGATTGTTCTACCTTGGGGTTGCATATAGTTTCAACCCAAAAAGGTAGTTGCAGCTACGTTAAAACTTTACAGTGTATGTCAAGAAACAAGAAATATCAAGAATTCTTGAAACAAGATAAGAATTAAGAAATGAGCAAGACAAGAAATTTTTATTTTCTTGTCTTGAAAATCAAGTCAAGACAAGAAAAGATCATCAAGACAAGATTTCTTGTCTTGATGAAACACTACTTTCTTTTATTGAAAGTAAATTGCATTTATTATAATAAATTAGCCTACACGTTTCCTTCAAAAACAACCGATATACTGGGACCGTGCTGTTTTTGATTAAACTCTATAAGACTGTGGACTATAGACTATATGGTTGTTTTTGTATAAGCACTGAAAGTTTACAATGTAATAACTTGTTACTAAGATACTTTATACGAGAAACATTTTTATCAAACTGTTCGGCAAGTAGATAACGCTATATACGACTATTCCTCAAATTTACAATATTTGAACTATGGTTGATCTTGCCAGAAGCTCCTCATTTGTATTGTTATATGGTAATGTAATATTGTTTTTTACGCATCTTATAAAATATAATACTTTTCAAAAGGAATGTATATACATTATTATTATCTCGATTATTATTAACAATCATATTACTTAATTCGTAAATATTTCCTAGAATATATAAATCTGATAACTGTCGATTTATATACCGACTCCACTGTAGTTGAAATGAATATTCATTGCATGAACTGCAATCTGCAAAGTCCGTAGGTCTAGAGAGGAGTGAGGGGGCATTTTCTCGCGGGGTTGCGATGTGTGAATTGCGAATGCGTAACGTCGGCCCACCGCTGAACAAAACCCTGGTTAACTCGCCGTATCCGTAAGTACACACAACGGCTAATGCATTCTTTATGTTTTCGCTAATAGAGAATGCAACGTGATTTGCAAACTCTAATGTGTTCTGACTTCGGCTGCCTACTGCCCTGGCTGATGTTTGCAGCGAACTTACCCCTGCAGCCCTAGGCTGTATCAATTTTCACTTGTTCTTTTGTCAATTCTTTTAAAATTATAAAAATACTCCGCTACTATTAACCAAGAAAAAAATCATTTAATACATACAGATGTATCTTGCTTTAAATAATCAACTATACCAGGTGTGATCATGAAACAATTTTTGGTTAATTGCATAATAGTTTTTGGTCGATTGCGAAGAAATTTTTGGTTGATCGTGAAGTAGTTAATAATTCCCAATTTTAATATACTATGAGTTTCAACTAACATGCAATATTTACTATTCTGTCATTAATGTATTACTATGGATACTATTTATAGATAATTATTGTACCGTTCCAGATAAAGTGTAACGTGTAACATAGCTTGTCAACGTTGTCAATGTCAAATGAACTTGTCATCAAGCTTTAAAGATGTTTACCGACGAAGAAAAATTTAGTGCTGTTGACAAAATTCGAAAAATAAGCTTTATACTTTTTCGAATTACGAATTTTAAGTCAAAATACGGAATATTTTTCGAATTTTGTAATTCGATAGTTGAAGCCGGCATCAATTTATTCGTGTTTTACTATGACATGACTTGTTTAAACTTGCTCTCTGATTCCAAACACCGACATTTGTCACTTATTTGTTGAAAGTAAAATATTCTTAATTAACATGTCGCCGTGCAGTACAATTTGGAAATATTTTTTCTGAAATTAATAATAACAAAGCTAAGTGTAATAAATGCCAATTAACTTATACTTGAAAATATGTAATTCTTCGTAAATACTCGAAATTGGAATTTTGAATGTGTATGAAATTAGAATTCGAAATTTCAAATTTAGATTAAAATTCAAAATCCGAATTTTCGAATTTTGAATTATTTCTCAACTGAATTTTCGAATTTTATTTTTTTCAAAATCAACAGCACTAGAAAAAATTCGAATGGTTGCAATGTTGGTTATAGTTTCAGGAATGTTTGTGATATGTTTGCTCATTTATCTCCTGAGCGTCCAAGACCAAATCCTTCTACAGTTTCGAGAATATTAACAAAATTAAAAATGATGGATTCTTAGATAAAAATCATACGAAAAAGGCAAGAACAAAAACTGCGCGAACTGAAGAAAATATATTCATGATTTATTGATACTGCTTTTATTACTTTCTCATATTGACAACCTATGTTGCATTTTATCTGGAATGATACAGCATGTGTAACTAGTATCTATAGCAGAGGTCGCCAACCTTTTCAATGTGTTGAGCTACTTTAAAAAAATTCGAACAGAGAGTGAGCTACCTATACTTAGTGAGACAAGGTATTCGGAAAAAACGCCGCAGGCAAATGCCTTATAATTAAAAGTTACATTTTTTCAAGGGATGTGAAGCTGCATGTTTTTCCCCTTTCATGTACAAAAATAAATTGCCAGGCCACAGAAAATTTTAGAAAAAAGAATATATGTAACGGATTTGCCTCCTTTACCAATATTTATTAATGATGTACAAAATTAGGACAAAGCAAAGATGGTCTGTTTGATTGTGCAACGAAACATGATGAGAATTTAAGGAAATTTCTATTATTTTTAGTTCTTTTCGGATATACTTGTGAGATACCGGAAGTATCTACGCGAGCTACCAGTAGTTTGCGATCGTTGGGTTGGCGACCCCTGATCTATAGTAATACATTAATGCCAGAATAGTAAATATTGGATCTTATAGCTGAAACTTACGGTATATTTAGGTAGTAAGTAGGTATGAAGACTGTAATCCTATGGAGCCTTAATTTATAAGGGAGTTTTATATATATATATATATATATATATATATATATATATATATATATATATATATATATATTGATTGGATTTCGGACCACATAGGTTAGATATCAACGCACACCAAATTTGAAATTTGTAAATTATTTCTACTTTTGAAATAACGCCAAAATGATCCCTATGGTACTCTCTTCACGACATCTTTGAGAATCCGTGAGGTGACGCCTGATAAACGCCCTCAATGCCCCAACGGTACAGAGATATTATTATCTTCGAATAGAATCAGATTGGTACACTCAGAACTGGATAATAAGCCCTAATGATATACATATTTACTTATATAGTAAGTATTCTTATTCACGTACAGTACAAATGGTATTGAGCAATAATATTTCGTTTATAGGTAATTCAATTCGCTTTAAAATCTGTGCTAGTGCTGCCACCTACTAGGAAACTATTTTTTTATGTATCAAAAAGCGCATATGCATACAAGACCATTATTCTAGCCTTTTTCGCATTATTGATACATCACGTAAATCAACATGAAACACAAAAATGCCAATGTATACGAACCATGTTGACGGTTCCGATTTATTTTCCGAACAGAGTTACGACTTACGTCGCCTTATATACATATTCTACAACCTTTGATAAAAAGAAATTACTTCATTTACGTACATATATCGTCATGAATCATACACTTTTTATTGCGTAATGCCGTACTTAGGTGAATAATACTATTATTCTCCTCTATAACAACAGTATGCAAACTTTTTCTGTGTATGATTATACTAGAATATCGCTGTAATTGTAAAGGTTTAAATAGAGTAGGTAGTAGGTACTACCCGTACAAATTATTATTTTGTACTAATTCGGGTTCATGTACTACTGCTTCGTCACCTAGAGTACCGCTTCTTTATAGTAATGTCAAACGCTGACGTCATTATGCGGGCCATTACATAGGCGATTTAAAACGATACAACTTTAATTATAATTTATATTTATTACATACATAATTTTTATTACAGATTATTTTTATTATTAATACAACTAAGTTTCTATTAATATAACCAAAATTGTAAAATTTGATTTATGCAAAATACTCTATTACATACAGTAAGGTTATAAAAAAAACTGTCAGAGAATGAAAAATCAAAAATGCTAAATCAATTTAAGAAAATTGCTCACATAGTTTTCACATCACTCACTTATTGTTAATAATTGATTCAATTTCATCTCGATTTTTATTATACATTTTTTGACTATGTATATTATTTTTGATAATAGTATTAGAAATCTTTCATTATTACACTTCTTAATGTGTGCCACGGCTTTGTGTGTTTTATTAGTGCTGTCCATTGTTGAATACAAAAGTTTTGATCGAGTAAAACTTTCCAATACTATCATCATCTTAAAGTTGGTCTATGGCTTCTTATAACTTTTTTTGTTTCAACAAATGAAAAAGTAATTGATTTACTATTATAACAAAAAATAATTCTATAAGAAACAATGCAACTCTAAAAACAAATGTAACAGAACAATACTTTCAACGAGTTACCGGGAGTCATGTTTATTTTGGAAACTAATTTCATTGGTTTCTATTACAAAAAAATAAAAATGACAAATAAAATAATACGGGCTATTGTCTTTATGATTCAAACTGCTTAGGTTCGATTCCAAACTAGTCATTCCCTAATTAAATATTGATTTAAATTAAGGGATTTAAAAAAATTACAATAATTGAAACATACTTTAACGATTATTTATATGGGTGAAGAGTAAAAATCAGAGAATTATTATTATTAAAATAAATGTTTATTAGACGATAAATAAAAATTAGAAAGATAATCAAAATGCCGATTACTATGGTTAAACAAATATTAAATACTAATTTAAGTTTAAGAATATAATTAAATACTAAAAATACACTAAAATTATTTATTTATTTAAACAATTAACATAACTATTTATTTACACGGTATTTATTTCACTGAACTCTCGTATTTTTATTTCACTACGCGTTCCAATCTTAGACTGCCGGTCGATTACAGACTGCTGCAAGTCTACGCGATATTCATATCACTATATTTATGTCATTATTTATTATGTCACCATACAACTGTCCGATTTCCCTCACGAAACTCCACTCAACACATCTGATCATCTGCTTTCAACTCTACTAACAGAACTGCCTTCCATAGCCTCTGTATACTCAACTGACTTTCACAGCCTCTCTATACTCAACTTAGTTCCACAGCCTCTGTATACTCAACTGACTTCCACATCCTCTGTATACTCAACTGACCTCCACAGCGTCTGTATACTCAACTGCTTCCACAGCGTCTGTATACTCAACTGATTTCCACAGCCTCTCTATACTCAACTGAGTTCCACAGCCTCTGTATACTCAACTGACTTCCACAGCCTCTCTATACTCAACTGAGTTCCACAGCCTCTGTATACTCAACTGACTTCCACATCCTCTGTATACTCAACTGACTTCCACAGCGTCTGTATACTCAACTGCTTCCACAGCGTCTGTATACTCAACTGACTTCCACAGCGTCTGTATACTCAACTGCTTCCACAGCGTCTGTATACTCAACTGAGTTCCACAGCCTCTGTATACTCAACTGACTTCCACAGCCTCTCTATACTCAACTGAGTTCCACAGCCTCTGTATACTCAACTGACTTCCACATCCTCTGTATACTCAATTGACTTCCACAGCGTCTGTATACTCAACTGCTTCCACAGCGTCTGTATACTCAACTGACTTCCACAGCGTCTGTATACTCAACTGCTTCCACAGCGTCTGTATACTCAACTAATTTCCACAGCCTCTCTATACTCAACTGAGTTCCACAGCCTCTGTATACTCAACTGACTTCCACAGCCTCTCTATACTCAACTGAGTTCCACAGCCTCTGTATACTCAACTGACTTCCACATCCTCTGTATACTCAACTGACTTCCACAGCGTCTGTATACTCAACTGCTTCCACAGCGTCTGTATACTCAACTGATTTCCACAGCCTCTGTATACTCAACTGACTTCCACATCGTCTGTACTCTCAACTGACTTTCACAGCGTCTGTATACTCAACTGAACTGCGCTGTCCGACTTCACTAACAGAACTCTTCTCACACAAAGCTGTGTCGTCTTATATAGCTGCCTATTACCTTCTGGAGAGCTCTCGAATATTCCATAAGATAATGACATCGAACACAAAAGCTTCAGGCGACCGGAAGTAATGAAGTAGGTCGAGACAAGTTTGTTTACTTCGCCACTTACTCGCGACGATTACGTCATCGACTAACTTAGACGCTCGCTCAGAGGGTGCTCGCAATTACAATATTTTAATATGCTTACAAAAATCAATTTTTTTTTTATTATGACATTTATGCATGATATTTTATTTATATACTTATAGATATTTCCGAGAGCTTGGCTGTGTGATTGTGATCTAAAAAACGCTCTTTTTTATACCAGAACCAAAATCTAATTAATGGAACCTAGGAATCGGTATCCGTTGAAACAAAACTAAACAAAAAAATATCTATATCTAGTGCTACAAATTACATATAATTTATATCAAAAATTATTTACATTTGTAATCACCATAATAGTGCAGAATGTCAAGTTTGTTGATTTTAAAACACTCATTCACAAATATCCACCAGATTGAATAGCCTAACGCCTAACTTATTTTAACTTGTATACGCTATGCATACAAAAGTTTCATATTTTTAGGCTGCTATTTATTGGATCTTGGATCAGTATTTTAAATAAATGGTCGGTAACCTCATAAAAATGTTATTTAACCTATAGGTTAAATTATAATTTAATCTAATTTAACCTAACCTAGTGTTTAATAGGTTAAAAATATAACAGCACGCTGCGTTTTATAATTATTTATTTATATAAACCTTTTTTCGATAATCGATTTCGGCTATGGATGGCCTACACCTTCCCGCCATACACAATAAACTTTCTAGTTCAAGTCTATCTCTTGGCTTTGAAACACCAATTCGTCTGATAACAATTAGTTTCAAATTCATCAATTTTTCAACTAATCTTAACCATGATAACAATATCTTAATGCTTTGACGGTGAGTCATTTACATATTACTTCAATAATACGTGATTGTTTCATTTACTAACCTTAAATATTATTTATTACACACAAACCACATGTTTGCAAAAATATTCTGTAAAACTAAAAATTAGGTCACATCATCCTTTCTCTACTTTTACATATATTTATAATCTTTCTTTCAAAATTTATAATTAATTTTAAAACGTCAAAAGTCATACATATTTTTGCAAAAACAAATATATAACCACATGTTTCCAAAAAATGTTGTATAAACTATTTCATGTTATCTTATGTCTATTTTACACATAATTTTTATATTTTTCATATCTTCTTTATCAAAATTCAAAATTTCATAAAAAAAACAAAATTCAAAAACAAAAAACTTTTTATATATATATATATATATATATATATATATATATATATATATATATATATATATATATATATATATATATATATATATATATATATATATATATATCATGTAATCTTCTTTTAGCTTCGATCCGAAGATGGCCATCCATAGCCGAAATCAATCATCGAAAAAAAGGTTTCACGCTGTTATATTCTTAACCTATTAAACACTAAATATGCACTCTGAAATGGAGCCTTTCATTCAATGATTAAGCTAACCTAATCTAAACTAATCGCAACTTACCTAACCATAACTTAACTTACCCTAACCTGAGCACAATATTCATATTTTCTGATCATTTATTCTACAAAATACTGATTATTATTATAAAAAATACTGACCGTATAAAAGGTAAACTTGATGTTTATATTAGCAGATTGGCACACCCAGCAATGGGTAATATGCCGTGATGATTTTTTTATTATTTTTTTATAAAAAAATCAAAGATATTTTTTTGAGTTATTTATTTATTTTTTATTTCTTAAACATATCATGGTGCTAAACAATGAATGATATTTTTTGTCTATAGTACGTCGTAAAACAACTAGGTAATTTCAACGACAATACAATAATTTATTCCCACTAATATTACTATTTAATGCAATTTCCATATTTATTATCTGATTAATTAAGAGTATATCATATTAAGTTTAATTAAGGCGGGACCACACAATCGGCATTCGGCGAATCCCGAGCAAACATTCGCCAAATGTCGAATGTGCGGATGGGCTGCTCGTCGCGAATATTCGGTGCTCGCCTGAACTCCGCTTCGTACCGGTTTTTCGAGCCGAGTCAAAGTGAACGAATATTTGCCTATAAAATTATATAGAACCCGCTAATTAATGCTCAGTAAACAACGGATGTCTGTAGATGTATGGTCGCTAATTGACGAATATTACTCTGCGAAAGGCGAATATTCGGCCATCGGCGAGTACTGAATGTGTATCCCCGGCTTCATATGCAGAATAGCATAGTTGCTCTAAAAATACAATATTGTAAGTGTATTAATATATAATAATAAGCATTGAAGGACTAACAAATTTCTCAAATAGCTTTCGTATTTTTCTGAAACGAATCCATTAATATCTGTTTTGTTTTAGTAAACTAGTATTTAATTTTGGTATTTTAAAGGTGGTCTTTCTATAAAAACCTTGAATGTTTTGTTTATTTTTTAAATAGGCTTGCTACTTTTTGTATAAATCACTTATACAGGCCCTACCCTAAATATATACATACCTATATGTATGTATATGACCAAATAAATAAAAAAATGACACACTTCATTGTTATTGAATTCGAATAAATTTTTATATTGCATTCTACTGAAAGTAAATATTTTAGTTGTTATTTAATTAATCGATACAACAATAACTTGTGCACGGTTAAATAAGTATATTAATCCGTGTCAAATGTTTTTGTATTTTAACAATTACAGCTACTTTATTAGTAGATGTAAAAATGTAGTCAGTGAACAAAAGAGTACACTTTTTATTGATACATGACTATTAAAACTATATTACACAAAAGCATTTTTATAATGGTCCATATCAGTATTTTGTAAAATAAATGATCAGTAAATATTAATAATGAGTGCAGGTTGGATTAGATTTGGTTAAGTTATGGTATTGTTAGTTGAGGTTAGTTTGTATTAAATTTTTAAAGTTACCGATCATTTAATATTGCAATACCTCATTGCATATTTTAATTAGGTAAATTTAAGACTAAGTTATTACATTATTAGTAGGTTTGTATCTTGCGACACTATTTACATTATAATTTAAAAGTTTCCTGTACTAACCTAACCTAACTACAAAAACTCTTATCTTCCATTTTTAAGGAAATTTAGTTATTTGTATATTTGGATTCTGCATTTTTCTTAAATTGTAATTTAAAGGGCTCCCGTAAATTTTGGCTGAAATCGGTATATGTTCTTTTAAGTGCAAGGGGTACGACAAGTGGTAAGTGCTATCAAACTTTATTAAGTATCAAAGCACAAATTACTGTTACTACCGAAAATTTTGTATGTTCTACTTGTTTTTATTTATAATTTCTTTTAAACTATTATTATTTTAGTCATTTCCTATAAATTGCAATATTAAATAAATATATCTCACGACATATTACCCATTACTTTGTATGTTTTTACTAGATTTGCGTTTAAACCTAGTTCGGTTCTGTTACCAATGAACAAAAAAATAAGTCGTAAGTTGATAAGCAATTATTATAAGACAGGTTACGAAATATATCACAAGATTTATTACCGACAACAATATTGTCAAATTCAAATGTCATGTCAATAACAATAACTAGTATCTATTCACACCTTCATAAATTCAATTCAATTATATGAAATATCACTAACACTCGGCACTCGCCTAACTGCATTACAGTGTCATTTTTTTAAATTTCAAATTGCGTTTCGTCTTATGATATTTACAAAATAAATTATGAAATGGTTCTCATTTTAAAATAATACACATATTAAACATAATGTCACACAGGTAATAAAACTAAAATGACAACATATAAATACCATATCTTCATATTAACAACCTTTAATTTTTTCAAATGTGACAAATTGAAAATTGGAATGTGATTTATTACTCTTTACTAATTTCTAGAATATACATATACTTATTTTGAAATAATAAATTGTCTAGTAAAGCTTTGGATGATAAAATAAATATTGGTTATTGATTGATAATTAATTATATATTTTTTTTACTTTTTTATATTGTTGCAATTGCAATAATTTTTATTATTTCTATGGTGTATAAACTTACTGTACGCTCACTTTATTCTTAGGAATTAAATTAAACAATTTTGTTTCGGCGCTGTCGTTTTCCGACATTTTATTTATTTTATTTTATTTCGATCCAAGATTATTTTTTGTGTGGGAAATAAGATATTATTAAAAGTGCATGCGAATTTATTTAAACCCTAAAAACTAACACTTTTAGCATAGCCAACTCGATAAAACATCAATAAATTTTAAGAACTACACATGCAAATATTGAAAATAGCTCATATCTCTGAAATGTAAAATTTGTGGACCTATGATGATTTTCCTCTAAGTAATTTTAATTTGTATTTTATGCTCCTAAATTTTTTGAATGATTTTTTCAACATTCTGTACAGTTATTCCCTGTGAATAAAATAAATATATATTTTTTAAACGGCCTTATGAGGGCCTTCTTTGAAAAAGTTTGGGGGGATATGAAAAAAAGAATTAAAATCTATATTACATACATTATTTTCTGAATCGTCATTAAAATATCAGAATTTGTAATTAAAATGTGTATTTATTATACGATTTTCTAAATGTTCTTATTAATGTAGGTATTTGAAAAAATTGGAGAAATATAAGAATTTATTGAGAAATAATTTTTATTCAAATATTCCAAGTGGCTATGTGAAAATAAATAAAATGTAACACTATTATGCAACTTAACAAGCTAAAACAACAATTTCAGTAATAAAAACAACTTTAAACAATGTTGTTTTGGCTTGTTAAGTTATATAATATTATTACATTTTGCTTATTTTCACACAACCACCTAGAATATTTGAATAAAAATTATTTTTAAATTCGTATTTTTCTCGAATTTTTTCAAATTCATTAATAAGACTGATATATAGTTAGAAAGAGAAAAAATGGCGGTTTATATTTTATTTAAATAATTATAGGTTGCTATTTAAAAAATAAAAGTTGATAATTGTATCTTGTAAAACTGACTTTATATAATATATCTACATCTGCCATCAAATAATATATTTAAAATTATAAAACTTATATGAGCCATTTTTTTATTACTTATAATATTATTAAAATCTAACACTTATCCTGTATATGTTGTTGTCAAGGGAAATATATTAATTTACAATACCTGATTTTTAAGACAACATTTACAATGACAGACTAGCTCTGCCAATTTAATCCAACAGACCATATACATTACAATAATATGTCATAATTTATTTTTCTAAATTTCACTATTGTCTGATTTTAGAAACGAATACTATGCACCACGGTATTAAAGTGTCTTTTTACTAACTTTTATTTAACTTGACTTGTTTTTATTAGTCTCAAATCTTGAAATCTAATTTTGATCAACTTCGACGTACATAACTGATCCACTAGGCACGATGCACACATACGAGTACATAGTTCTGATGACTAGGTATACAATATTTTCGTTAAAAAAAATAATTATTTTTTTATAAATTTATTATATCCGATTGACTTTTTTTTAAATATTTTAATAAAAACTTGTTTTTAAATTATTTCTAGGAATGCGTTTCGATATATTACTTGATTTGACAGTTTATTTGTCGTTCATATTTGGAAATAATCGCATACTAAATCAATTTTTACCACGATTTTAAATTAAGTTTTCTTAGTCAACAAAACAACAAAAGCGAGTTTTAAAAATTGTGGCACCGAATTTTTTTTTATTTTTTAAGTTTTACGGGACAGATGTCACGGATTCTTGAAATTATTGCCACTGTTGTGGTTTATTTTTTATTATTTTACACTCGTGGTAAAATTGTTAATTTTAATGGCTTAATACGTACTTAAATAATAAGTATTATTCAAATGTTCACAAAATAGTTCTAAAACACTTTCCTGTTCTAAAAATCCGGATCATTCCAGTCCCAACACATCACTGCTTCCTGCTTTGATGGGTAACCTTTTACAGGGCCGGCCCGATAGGTGAGGCGGCGAGGCGACCGCCACAGGCGCCGAATTAGCCGCCGAATTGAAATAGGCGCCGAAATATGACATACAGAGGTGCGTTCCAAAACCTTACTCTGGAATATCGAGTATGGTAAAATCCGTTCCAAAACTATTGCGCTTACTCTTAGAGTTTACGCGATAAACGTTCCAAAATTCGGAGTAGGTACTCTAGAGCATACTCTTCGTACGCTAGTAGAGTACGAAATACTCCAATGATACTTTGCGTGTTTTACGCCTATTTTTACAACGAAACATACAGAATTCGAGTTTTAATTAAAAATAAATCTTGGAAACTATCAATATGTTGGTGTAATTGATAATTATTTATCTTATAAAGTTATTTGAAAAACATATTGTAAAAAATGTCTTGATAAAACAGGAAGTGCACACAATAAATAATTTTTGGTAGTCAAAAGGTCGTATCAAAAAGATATTTTTTTTATTTTTAAGGTTATGTTATTTTATTTACTCAAAGCCGTTCATAAATACTTCGGCAAATATGATCACGTGGCCGTACTTACTCTGTATCTTTGTTTTGGAACGCACCCCTGAAGATATAAAATTTACAACCGATTCTTCGTTTGCAACTGAGGCACTGACTGAGCACTCAAACATCGTTTGTCTTCGTAGCGATAATATATTAGTACAAGAGAAAAATATTGAAATAAAATTTATCAATTTTTACCTCAATATATTTATTAATTCGCTGGTTGCAACATTTTAAATGATTTACATTTAATGTTAAAGGATGAAGATGAAGCAGATATATCTGCAATTGCTCTCAAAAAGAAACTAATAATTTTTTGGCTAATTTTACCAGCGGAACTAAAAAATGTACAAGAAATATTAAATTTTAATGTATAATTCCAAACGGTGTTACGAACAACAAACCCCAAAATTTTAAGCAAGGTTTAAACAATTAAATGCATATCGAAATTTTGACAGTAATATAATAAAATTCATTAGACATTTCATTTCAATGCAATATTGGCAATTTAAGCCGTTTAATATTTAAGTTACATTGGTGCAACCGGCCATAGATGATTAATATAATAAATGTTTTTTACTGTGCAATACTATGTTTTGTTCCTTTTTCTACATTTTTGATGTTCAATAACTTTTTATATTTCAGTATTTTTATTCTTATTTAATTTTCTTCCTATTACACCCGTTGCCATTTTAATTTGAATATTTCAGAGTATTTCAAGATATGGAGTCACTAGAAAATTATACTTCACCGCCACCGTAGATTTCTTTATTTTACACTCAGTAAAATCTTAAATATATAAAATCAATAAATATATCACGGCATATTACCCATTGCTGGGTGTGCCAAACTGCTTTGTACACAAATTTCTGTATTGATGATGATATATTCGTATCGTGCGGGCGTTTACCAGGCGTCACCTCACGGGCACTCAATGCTGGCGTGGAGAGTATACCATAGGGGTTAATTTTGTGCCATCTTGTTTTTATTATTAATTACTAACGATACGAGTATTTCAAATAATTTAAAAAGGCGCCATTTTACAGATTTGCCTCAAGCGCCACAAAATCGGCCCGGCCCTGACTTTTTACATACGACCTTATCAATTACACGACCGCAAAATATAATTTTTAAAAAACAGCAAGTTCATGATAAAAATGCATTATGTTGAAAGGGTAAAATAAAAATCTAATTAATTAATACACAATGACATTATTAAAGAGTACACAAGTTAACAGAGGCAAGAGCGCAGATTGGGACGTGAGATCAATACGTAATCACCGGCGTGAAGAATGCTGAGTCGCCATAGCATAGCCAAGCTCAAGTCTTTCTCTATTCTTGCACCCTCTTTCGCTCTTTACTCACGAGCCAATCTTGAACAATCGCCTCATTAATTTTGCGAGCACGTTCACCAATTTTACCGCCGATTATTGATGTAACTTATAGAAGTCTTTCAAACTGTTTATACATTACAAACAATAGCTTTTCGTGGGTTTCGAAAATCTTTTCAACGTATATTTTTCGCGTACGTTTTTGTATTTTATTGTGTACTTATATAGATTGTGTGGGTAAAATAATATAACGTAGGGCGGGATGGAAAAATCACTGAAAAAATTCCATTATTGTTATTTTTAAAATATAACAACGATGTGTTTTTGCTGTGTATTGTAATTTGCTACGTATATGGAAACGTGAGTCAAAAGTATATAAATCTACGTAATATAATTGAATTGTTATTTATGTATTGTATGTACATATAAATAGAACTTATACATGTGCACGGTTGTCAAATAAATGCTAAAATTCAATAGATTAAATGAATGTCATTATACTCATTTTATATGTCACACATGTTATTACAGATATATAATTTAACTATACGAAAAATGTCAATAATATGAAAATTAATGGTTACATTATTATTATCCTTTGATATATTAAATTATTTGTCAGTCAGTACAATTTGGTTTTGTGTTCAAAATTTTTTAAATTACACGAAAACGATTTACATACTTTTAACAGGAAATGAAAAAAAAATCATCTAAATAATTACGAAATCACTAACTAAAGAACATTTCAAATTTTTTACCATTGGTTTTTTATAGATATAATATTTATATTATATAAATTCGCATAAAACGATTAAACTACAAAAAAATCTCTTGGTAGCCTTACCATACTTTACTTTAAGTAAAATTTGTACAAAGTCAGGATTAGATTTTTACCTTGATATTTTTGCTAGATATGTACACTAGTATACAAATAAAAAGGTGTGTTTCACTTTTTCCCAGTGGTGTTTCATTTTTACCCCAATGTAAAATGAAAAAGCAGACCCTAGGTGTTTAACATGAAAAATCAGTTTTCCTTGCGCAAAACTGCCCATTTAATTTTGGACGAAAAGTTTCAAATAATAATAATTTATTTTGCATATTTAGTAACCTCAGAAATTCAATTTGAAATTTTATAATTATTGCTCATTTGTAGTGATAGCCATGGAATTTAAACAAATTACAAAGAAATGCATATCGTTTGAACTGCCAGAATTACGATTTTGCAGGTTACAAAATAAAAATAAATAAAATCTGTTCAGTGATTTTGATGTAGAATAAAAAAAAATGTTTTTCTTCAAGCGTAATATAATATTCATATTATGCTACTGTACACACACTATAGAAGATATTCATTGTCTTACTAGTACAAAAATGTTGTTATTGTTGTACTAGTAAAAAAATGTTAGTGCCTTAGTTCCCCGCTGGCGGCGGCAGTCGTCACAGCAACACAGATTATATTGAAAATTGTTATTTGACAGTTGTATCGTTTTTGTTTTGTAGTGTACACAGCCAGCTTTGGCTGAAATTGCAAACACTATAATTAAAAAATTCCAAAAAAATGTCAAAAAAATCTTTGAAAAACTTGAAGAAAAAATAGTATATGTCATTCGGAGTAGAACGCCCTTTTTGTGTTTTACCCAGCTTGCCTAGCCTCGGCTAACGCCTCGGCCGCAATAGCTGGGTTCAACACAAAAAGACCGCTTTCTACTCATAATAACATAATATACTATTAGTGACTGATGTAGAACATAATTATCTGTAATTTTTATTTGCAAATCGAATTTCTGACAGTTCGGATGATATGCATTTCTTTATAATTTTGTTTAAATTCCATGGCTATCGCTACAAATGAGCATTATTTATAAAATTTCAAATTGGATTTTACAGGTTACTATACATGTAAAATAAAATCTGTTTAGTTATTTAGGTGTAGAATTTAATTCTCTACAACATTTATTTGAGTTTTTTTTTGTCTAAAAGTAAATGGGAAGTTTTGCGCAAGGAAAAACTGACTTCCCATGTTAATCGCCTATGGCCCGCGTTTTAATTAACACCCTGTATATTCGGCTAAATCTGAAACACGATTTTTCTCAATTTTCATATTAATTACAATTTTAATGATATTTAGTACAATTTGTCAGATACCTCATCAATAAATGTTTTTATTTCTCATGAGTTTCTTAGTTATTGTAAATGTGATAACTATTATGGGTCAGGGTTAATATTTTTTTACCACTTAGATCCAGTACCAAAAACAATCCGAAACACCTGTTTAGATCCCTCTGAATTAAAATGTTTCAACCATGTAATTTACTGTGAAAGAAAATGGCAAAGATTTGTTTTTATTTTGTGTAAAATCAACATTTGTTAATTAAAATGTAAATTAAATTCACTAGAACAATATCAATTTCCTTCCAAAGTGTCTATTCTGAAGGAGCTAGCCTATCCGTATCCCTTATTTGTCAAACGGAAGGAAGTCTGAAATTACTCCCGTCTCCCCTCAATTGATATTTGATAATGATTAGAGAACAATAAGTATTTAATGAGGGGGCAATCCAAATCCAAAGGTGTAACGAAATATCCTAACATGGAAGCATCGAAAGGGAAAGCGAAAGCATAGCGTGCGTTAGTCAGATGGCTGAAGGCATGAAGGCTGTAGGGTACAAATTGACAGACGTGTACACACGACTATTGAACGCTACACGCCAGGGTACATGACACGATCAGAGGGAGAATTTAGGGATGCGAAGGGCATACGGATCATGGGAATCATTGACTATTTTATAATCTATAAACCCTCATATATGAGTGGTGATTTTCTTTTACTAAAAGGGGAATATTTCTTAATATATTTATTGATAAATTACATGATAAACCTTAAGTGGCATTCACAACCAACTAAATTCAGTTTTCAATTTGAATTTCTACTTTGCGGCAAAACTTGGAACATGTGCCTCAACATACGCGTTCACAACAACATAATTTCACTTTCCAGATTCAATTTCCAATTCCAACCTTGCAAGGTCCAAACTTTTCAATTCCAATTTGAGGTATCGCATGCGCATAGTGTTGCTGAACGGCAAATGTCAAGCTCAGCTGTCATTATTTAAAGGTTATCGTAAAATTTTAGAAATGAATCACAGAAAAGCTCTTCAGCTTCAATTATCTTCTGTCAAAAGTCTCGATGAAAACAAATGTGGACAAGAAGCGAAATATACACACTACACACGCGGAATCTGATAGTTTGAGCATGCGACAAATTGAATTTACATTACTATTGTGGACACGTCAAATTCAAAGTAAAAATTTCAAAGTAGAAATACATATTGGTAATTGAAATTATCTGGTTCTGAACGCAATTTTGGTCGGCGACAGGAAAACATCAACAAATATATTACAAGCAAAAAAAAAAAAATTAAACGTTCCGGTGTTCCATGCATATGTATGTCGGTTTACGCGGCTTGTCCACAATGGAAACACAGATAGGCAAAAGTATATCGGTGACACAACCATAACAGATAAAATGCGAGAATCAAGCAAGACATAGGGTAGTGTGATCATGTAGTAAGAAATGAAGACTTGGTGGCGACAATAGCATTTTATCCTTCCAGCACGATAGCCAAGCGGATGACCAAAGAGACGGTGAAGACATGAAGCATATGTCAACATATTATCCCAAGATGCCTTAAATCGAGTTAAATAGAAAGGCGTACAGCAAAACAGAAATAAACGCAGAGAAAATAAAATCTATGACAACCCTATGAACTGTTTTACTTATGTATATTCGAACCCAAGGTCATAATAATTCGGCCGGCTTACATTTTCAACAAATAATAAAACTTATAGAAATGGTGAGAAATTTCTACAAAATTCTTTCGACTACCTTAAATATAGATTAAAACTTACAAAAACTGTGAGCCAAATGACGGGAATTAATAAGTATTTAAAGGGATCATCTTCTAGTCCTGATTTATCTTCTACCAAGACCCTTTATTTTTGGCATAATATGAAAACTTCGTAAAAATTCACTACTTACAATAAAACCTACCCTGCAAAACATATGGGATAATATACATATAGAATTAAAGCTGTTTCTGTTATTATTAATAAAGGCGATGTAACTTAATATCATAGAATTGTGCCTGTAATCTATGCTATGTAAAATACGTGATTGTCTATGCGTAGACAATGAAGTTGTTTTCTTGACTAAAATTTGTATATTGTCTACGCGCATGTAGACTATAATTATATTAATATTTTTTGCTTAATAAAGGACAAAAGATATTACTTTTACTGATTAATTTACAAGATATATGAATGGAGCCGTTGAAAGTATAATAGGTATACCATACGATGTCATTTTATTGAAAAAGTGAAGCAAGTATTTTACGTAACCAATAGATGCCACATGCCACTAGTTGTTGGACTATGAGTTAGCAGTTTATTGGGTTGCTAATTATTGGTAAAAATTAACATCGAATGTTAATAGTACATATTTTTACAAAAATGTGACTTACACAAATCACATGTACTACGTAAATTTCGAAAAACAAAAACACCTATTACTGAATAAAATGGCACAAAATTGACCCCTGTGGTACATTCTCCACGTCAGCAATAAGTGCCTGTGAGGTGACGCATGGTAAGCGCCCGCACGGTGCAAATATTTCATCATTACCGGTATCTACCTATGACAAATATTCTAATTCTGTTGAGTCATTGAACAAAAAGTTTCTAAAACTTTGTCATTATAAAGTTACCGGCCAGTATCCTAGTTTCGATTGCGATTATAATATGTTATTTCATTATTTTAATATGAATTTTTTATCGATAAGGAGGAAAATACATTCCATTACATTTTTATATAAATTGTTAAATGGTCAAGTTAACGATAGTGCTATTTTATCTCGTATCTCTTTCAACGTACCTCGATTAAATTCACGAACCAAGTTGACTTTCAATTTAAGAACAGTGCGGGCAAATTATGTATTAAAATGTCTTATTCCACAAATTTGCAATTTATTTAATAATGTCAACCTTCAGTCCAATATTTATGCCGATTCATTCCGTAAATTTAAAATATCACTTCTGCAATTTTTCCATGTTTAAATTGATTGTTTAGTATAATGTTTGCTCAGTTCATCATCGTATTTTTTTATTGTATTCTTAATATGTATTTATATTTATGCCAACGCATCATATTATATTTTGTACCTCTTTATAATCGTCCTGTAACTGGGATTTTTATCATGTAGGATTGATTTTCAATAAATAAATAAATCTGTGTACAAAGCAGATTGGCACACCCAGCAATGGGTAATAAGCCGTGATGATATATTTATTTATTTATTTATATTTATTTATTTATTGAATAAAATCATTTTTTATTAATTTTTTTTCTTTCGTATTACAATTTTTTTGTATGTATTTGTAATTTTAAAAAAATAATTAGTTTATTTACCTTTGCGATTCAAGTCGAGATACACTAGTACTTGATAAAATTTTTACACAACCATAGCATAGTGCTTTGTATTTGTCTTTTGCGTGCTTTAAAGTAAAATTTAACTTTTTAAAATTTTCGTTCGCTTTTCTACCTCCTATTTTAGTCACTGACTCTCACTTGACTGTCAGAAGTAAGAAATCAGTTGTATTTCGCTGAATCTCTAGTGTTCAGGTGCAATATACACAAAGATTACATAGTTTACGCTTTGTCTTCATTTGACATCATTCTTTACATTATTTACGCATGTAAGTAATCTATCATAGTTTACGCGAAAACGCACAACCCTGCTTAATATTAAATGGCAGAAAACTTGAATAGCATATTCAGTTCAGTGTATTTGTAAGTTTAACATGTTGTTTTCTCAGCAAAAAGGCTTTATGTTTCACGTAACGTATGCTTTATTAGAAAAAATTGGCATGTAAAAACATTATAAATAAATTATTAGACAACATGGTCTGCGTATTGCGTTTAAAAATTAAGTTTTCAGCACTGAACCAAACAGAATCAGTTCGGAGTTGGAGAGATACTGTATCTATCCAACTCTGAAATATCACAAAAATTTCAAGGAACAATTTTTTCAATTTCAGGCCTTTTCTAGAATTATCATACTTTTATTTATATAAATTAATCCAGTTATTCAAATATTGTGAAATTAGGTATAGTTCTGCCTGTAGAATCTACTGATGTCAAGTCACAAGTATGCATCTCAACCAAATTTTGAGTTATTGGGTATTTTTAGGGTATAAATTTGATCACAAATATCTTGGGAACGAAAAAAGATATTTACTTGCGGTTTCAAAATTTGGAATCAGGGAGTTAAAAAGTAATATACAAATTAAACAATTGGAATTTTGAGAATTTTGATCATTTTACTCAAATTTGAGACGACTTTTGTGTGTTATTCAAAAATTAGTAGGGATACCGATCACCAAATGATTTTACGAACAAAATTACATAAATATACGAATTTTCTAAATTTTATAAATAAATATATCATAATGGCATATTACCCATTTCTGGGTGTGCCAATCTGCTTTGTACGCAGACATCGGTAATGATGATGACATACTTGTACCGTGCGGGCGTTTACCAGGCGTCACCTCACGGGCACTCATTGCTGGCGTGGAGAGTGCACCACAGGGGTCAATTTAGTGCCATTTAAAAATAAAAATATAGAAAATATTCATTCAAAGATAGACTTTTCTATAAAATAAAATAAAAATACAATTATATATAACAAAAGTACAATAATTCATATATTTTGGAATAACTTTATATATGTAAAATAGTATTGTTTTAAAAAAACATTGTTTATTTAAATAAAAAGAGTACAATGTTGTATTATGTATATTCAAAACTCGAAAAGCCAAAAGTTTATTAGGCATAAAAAAGATTTAATTAGGCAGAAGAAATGAAATATAATGTACGACAAAATAATACGACGTCACTAACGATATATTGTAGTACATATTTCCTGAGCTTTATTGCTATTTGTCAGTTGCCCTTCTCTGACTAAACATATTAGCTCCCTCCTCACTAAATATTAAATGAGGATTTAATGGTGATATTGTCCGTTGTCCTATTTTTACGAGATTGCAGATGATTTATTACCCAGTGTTTTTGGAATGTTGTCTGCCTTTTTTATTTCCAAAATATGCTTCACGAATATTCAAATTTCAGTAATTATCATTCAATTTTTCATACAAGATTGAAATACAACCGAAATGCTATTGTTGCAATTACAGTCGAAACTTTTTATTAATTACAAGTCTTCGCAGAAATTTGTAATTGTAAGTATACTTTAATAGAAAGATTTGTATAATTGTGATTAATTACAGTACACTAGTAATTAATGCTACTTACAGTATCTTGATTAAAATTGAGGTAATTTCCAAAATTAGTTATGTTCGAACTGTAACAAAAATAGACACTCGCATTTTTTAATGATATTTTAACTAAAGAATAAATAAATAATAAATATATCATCACGACATATATTATCCATTGCTGGGTGTGCCAATCTGCTTTGCACAAATCGGTAAAGATAATGATGACATATTCGTCCCATGCGTGCATTTATCAGGCGTTACCTCACGGGCATTTGCACTCATTCCTGGCCTGAAGAATACACCTCACTTTTGTTTTAAAATTCGAAATAATTTTGCCGTCGGTCGGAATTGACGACTGAACTCTGGTACCCGGATTCGCGGCCAGACACTCAAACACGTGGCCACAAGACTAGAGAACGTTGAGAAATTTAAATATTACTCTATAAATTTAATAATTGTGTCCATTTTTGCTATTTCATATAAATAAATGAATAATGAACATGAATTAATTTTACATTGTTGAAAAGCATAAAAAAAATTTCCAAGAAACTAGCTTTCTACTACGAAGCCAATTTGAACGCTACAAGTTTGACGTTCTAATTGAAATCCAACAGGGATAGAGCCATTCGAAAGAGCTTAAAAAAGGCCTTAAAGAACTGCAAACTAAAATCCAGTACCTACTTATTCTTTCATTTTTGTAGTTATTTGCAAAAAATAAAAAAATACAAAATTTACAATTTCGTCTACATCTGGTGACCCATGCAGTTTTTTTTTCTGATTAACAATACACCACTAAAATGGAGTAAAAAATGGGTAACTTTTTTCGTATCTGTCACAGTTTCCGAGATCCCCATGTTATCCTGGACATTTTTTATATACACTGACCAGCAAAAAAAAACGGCCACTTAAAAATATCCATATATTTTCAGATTTGATATTAGACATGTGGAAACTTTATTGAACTACGAAATACGATCTGTCTGATTTGATAACAAACTAAACTGGGATCTCATATATGAAATTACAGTTTTATAGCAAATCTTAGAACTGACTAAAAAAATTATTGTTTCATATACTTAATAACGCAACCCAAATGATACCACCATATTCTTCTACATAAAATACCGAATAAAAATTGTTTTTTCCGTATAGATCATTTTATATGGCACAAAAGTGACCTCTGTGGTGCACTCTCCACACCGACAATGAGTGTCCGTGAGGTGACGCCTGGTACACGCCCGCACGGTACAAATATGTCATCATCATTACCGAAATCTGTGTTCAAAGCAGTTTGGCACACCCAGCAATGGATAATATGCCATGATATTTATTTATCATCTCTTAATAAGCGAGATGAAGTTTTAGCCTGTAACTCAAAAACAAAAGACAACTGAAAATATCTATGGCGTGGCGACTATCAATTTTTTCTCAAAAAATTGACTACTAGTTTTTATTAATGTGTTCGAAAAAATTCGAGCAAAATAAGATAATTGAGAAATATGGAAAATAAATTTTATTCAAATAATCTAGGTGGCTATGTGAAAATAAACAAAATACAACAATGGGAAACAACAAAATAAAATAAACATTTAATTGTTACTTGTTCAACGTGTGTTTTTAAATTAATAAATTAATTTTTAAATTAAATTTTCACACAGCTACCTAGAATATTTAAATAAAAATTATTAATAATATATCTCAATTATCTTATTTTTCTGGAATCGTTTCAAAAACATTTATAAAAACTAATACATCATTGAAAAGAGAAAAATATTGCGGTTTATATTTTAGTAAACTACTTATAGGTTGTTATTTAAAAAATCATCCTATATATTCTAAACTAAGATTTTTACCTAAGACATGTGAAAAGTTAAAAAATTATTTTTGGAATTTAAAGTATGGAAAAGACCGTGATCTTACGAATGAGCGTATCATATACGTACCTATTTATAATGCATAATCGTGAGAATGAAACAAAAAGTCTTATTACCATCATACTACACGCTAATTTCTGGGACAGGCAAAGAGTTAATGCATGTCATATCTTCAAGCATTGTCAATAAGTAATAACCTGGCCGATTAGTATACCAGATGGAAAAAATGTCATAAAATACTGGTCCTCAGTTAAGCATGAAACAAGTTTCAACTTAACGCATCGTTACTTAACCAACGATTTAATTGTCGTGTCTCGACTCGAAATTTCAACTTTTAAGTAGTACCTTGTTTCAACTTAGTAATGTCGGATTATTGATATTAAATTCTGCAAAGCCACAAATCACAAATAACGGATTTATAATCTACCAATATTATAATGTCTCCAAAGCCAATTTAATATTATACATTTTCTAGATAAAATCTAATTCTAAAATTGAAACTAGATTTTAGTTAAAAAAAGTATAAATATCATTTTTTTAATTTAGCGAAGTATATGACTGTGAACAACGCCGTATTTAATTTTATAATTAATTATATTATTAACTCTCCGTCTGTTGGGTGCCCTTGCTGAGACACTTTCGATTGGGTATGGCATGTGTAAACCAAAATAAAATATTCTCTGAAGGCACCAACATACCTTCCAGTGCTAATTTCGCTTAAATATGTTTTTTACGAACCTGTTTCTATATAATGCCTAATACAGAACCACATAATTCCAAACACATTTTTCTTGTGTCAGTTAAAATTGAGAAAAAGCTTACAATTTTACCGCATATTTTCTAAAATTTAAAAACAACACCTAAATAAATGAAAATAAAATTGCCTTATAAGAATATTTATTTAAAAATATACAAATAATTATAAAAAAATATGAAAACTAAAAAATTAAATTCTGTATATATATATATATATATATATATATATATATATATATATATATATATATATATATATACAGGATGTCACAATTTAATTAGGTTACCATTGGGATCTCGGAAACTGTAAGAGCTACGAAGTCGGTTAAATAGGCAATGTTGTGTAGTATTGAGTGCTCATTTAATTCCACTAAGAAAAATTTCAAATTCCGAACAGTTTATAAGTTTTCAAAAAAAAACTAAAAATTGCGATTTTTTAATAATTATAAAAGACATAAATATATGTTTTATATAAAAGTTTCATGATTTTAAAAATGATGTCTTAAGATGGCGGTTTCCAAGATATATGAGTGGATATATGAGTGGATATATGAGTATATATATATATATATATATATATATATATATATATATATATAATAATAATAATAATAATAATAATAATAATAATAATAATGCTTTATTTACTTAACAGGATACATCCCAATTACAAAGTAAAATGAGAAATACATATACAAAAAAGAGGAAATGAATTAGCAATCAATTGTACGATACAGGTCATTCAGTGAACAATTGAAAATATCATAATTTTCACAAATTACATTGTAAAAGATAGACATAACATATATTGGAGATTTACACATACTGTTCGTGTTTGGAGTTGGTACATAAAATAAATCATTTAGCCTACTACTGGAGCGTGGAACTCGAAAATTTAGAAATTTAGTCTAGAAACTAAGTAAGGGCAGTCATAGTTGTTATGAATTAGTTTGTAAAGGAAACTTAAAACAATTTTTCTATGTCTTTCTGCAATAGTAGGCAAATTATAAATGTTTAATATTAAATGGTTTATTCCACGTTCTGGATAATTACCGTGAGTTTTGAACCATAAATATTTTAAGAATTTTCTTTGCAGATTTTCTAACGTAGAACGATATATATTATAGAATGGGTACCAAATTATCATGCCGTATTCTATTTTACTTCTAACAAAAGAAAAGTAAAGTATAATAATAGTAGAAATATTCGTCATTTCTCTGGAATTACGTAAAATGAATCCCAATAATTTATATAATTGGGGTACTAAAGTGTTACAATGCGGTACGAAACATAATTTTTCATCAAACAGAATATATATATATATATATATATATATATATATATATATATATATATATATATATATATATATATATATATATATATATATATATTGTTACACGTTTGATTGTGTGGGGTCTGTCAGGACAAAATGACATGCGGCAATTCTTTGAAATTTTGAAAAACATTTTTGTGTAGGTAAAACAGTTACTATTCAAATACTTAAAGGTAATATGGCAGTAGAAATTTTGAAAGAAATACTAAACAAATTATCTAAAAATTTCAATTTGTCCTAGACTCACACACCACACCCGAAAGACGGAGGGTAAATTTATAATATTTGATTATTTGTAAATATTTTTTAAAATAAAAACCACCTGTTGCAAGCTTATCGTCACTTTCAGAATTGTTGGTTGTTACATACAATATTACAATAATGTGTAAAAAGTTCTAAATGTTAATTAATTTAAAAAATAGTTACGTATTTTTTTCTTTTAATGAGAAACTGTTAATACAAATATTTTTACTATATCGTTTATTAATTATTGTGTACCCATTTGTAAAATGTCAGCAATGAATATTGCAACTAGTTATTTTTTAAAATGATGTACATCTTTTCACTTAGTGTACCGCTTGAAAACAAGTAATTAAATTTGAATTTTAGTCATAAAATAAATTGTTACTTACCTGTAGGTGTACAGAAGTTTAAAGTCGGTGTGAAAACATAAAATCATTCGGTTCGCAACTGACGAATAAAAGATTATGTCGAAAAGGCCTATGAATGAGAATGAAGCGAAAGGATATAATTTGCACAGTAATCGACACATTGAGTTATAGCTTCCTGCGACTCACTAAATCATTATTTTTTGGTTTACATATAATTTTAATGGACTTAGTATTACAGAAATTGTTAACATGATTTAACCGAAAATCAATTTTTATAAATTATTTTTTATACATCCGTTACTAATTGTTATTGTTATTAATTATTATTCAAAATTTAGATAATATTTTACTTTATTACTTATTCGCGTGGCTGAGTACGTTAAGTGACCTGTTGTTCGATTGGCCAAGTTCAAAAATTAAAGGAATGAAGCAGAAAATGTGTTAAAAAAATCTTAAACCTCTCACAAAAATATTTTCTAATGCAGAACATTAATTTGGTTCTTGTAGAATTACAAACATACACACTTATATTTTTCGTACTTTGTATGGTTTTTGACAAAACTTGGTCATAATGTGATACGACCGAATCGAACGATATGATGCCATAAACCGGAAACTTCAATGAATGGATTTGTTCGATTTTTGTAAGAAATTACGTTAATATAACAATTTTTATAATTTTTAAATAAATAAATAGAAAGAAAATATTTAAAATGGTCAGCCTAAATTTTTTTAAATAAGAAATTAATAAATTTTTATTGGAATATTTATGTTATATTAGTTATGATACTATTTGTGGAATGTAATTTTATTAAAAGTTGTTTTTGGTTATATATTCAGAAATCACTTGTATATACCAATCGATTGGAGTTTTCGTTAAAATTCGTTTGTATAGTCACATATAATTGTAATTCTAAAATTAACATTTCAAAATTTACCTATGTATACTTGGGAGTAGAAATGGGTCAATTCCCGAAATTCAGAGATACGGGAAAATTCCCAGAAATTTTCCCGAGAAATTTCCAGGAAAATATCCGTCGGGAAATGTCCCAAGGAATTTCAAATATGAATAAAAATTGTAACTGTAGGTTTATTTAGTTTTATTTTTCAGTGAAATTATGGTAAAAAAAATACATACATATACTTATATCAATATATTTATGCATAATCGGTCATTAATAAGTAGAGCGACTCTGTAAGAACTAACAAAAAATACTCCCCCGTATTTTAAATATACAATATATTTTCAAACTTATTATATACAGTAAAGAAGCAATATTCATAAAACCTTAAATGCAGTGGCGTAACTAGGAAAATCCACAGGTGGGTTTTATTTAAAGTAATATATATAAAAATCAACATTAGTAATATGATATTAGTAATACAAATAAAATTGTTTAACAAAAAATGTTTAAATAATTGGTATAATATATAATTAAAAGTTGAACCTACGAGTTTTAAGTTTCTTAAATTCATCCAACACCAGGGTTAGATCGACTTTCTCAACTATATCTCTTTCAATGTTTATAAGAGCTAATGAACTTAGTCTTTCTTCACCCATTGTTGACCTCAAGTAACTTTTAATGTTTTTTAATCGACTAAAACTCCTTTCGGCTGTTGCTGTTGGTACAGGAAATATCATAAATTTTTTATATAAAATGAACATATTCAGGTATATATCTTGCATATCATTTGATACAATAAATGGTAATACTTCATGCATAGTTTCTGCGTTCGCAGTAAAATGGTCAAATTCAGTCAAAATAATGTTTGGTGTTGCATGTAAATCTTTACAATATTTTAAAATTAAGTTTTTCATTCCGTTAATTTGTTCCGGATCGGAAAAAGTAACTGGATTCAAGGCTTCGAATAAAGTTACCGTTTCTATAAAATCTCTGATACGCTCTTCAAACGAAACATTGATATTATCAATTAAAACATAGAAAACGTTAATTTTAATTGAAATTTGTTTTTCGTCCTCACAATTTTCATCTTGGCAACGTTTCTTATTTCTAAGTTTTTTTGTTCGAAATTTGGTTCAATTCCACAATTTTTAGCCACTTATTTTGCCTCAATTTCGTACTTTTCATAATTTCCCTCATTTCTTAAATTTTTATGTCAATTTTCGTAGAAGTTACCATTTTTGCAGCAATATTTATATTTATATTTGTTTTTTGTAAATATTGGGACAATTGGTTTAATTTAATCAGAATAGATTCCCAGACTATTAGAAGCAGTACAAATTCAAATTTATTAATTTGGACTAGCAACCCACTGCATTCCGATAATATTTTTGGCGTGGTATGAACTGAACATTCAAATATTAAACATATTAGGATGAGAGGATTGCAGATTGTATTAATAATTTTTTTTATTTTAAGATCAAATTTAAAAAATATTAATGTATTTAATCAAATTATTGAAAAGGCGCCTAAATCTTGAAAATCTTCATAGGTGGGTGAGCGCACCCACCTAACCCCCCCCCTTACTTACGCTACTGCTTAAATGAGTAATTCAAAAGCATCATATAATCTTCACAAGTACTTATATTTCGAGTAATATTTACTTTAAAAAAATTAACCAGAATAACAATTTATTATGAAGGAAACTTAAATTACACAAAAAATTAACAATGTTACATATTTAATAATTTAATAATTATTTACAACAGCTTGCACCAAACATCAAGGTTAAATATCTTTTAAAATTTACGGGATATTTTCAAAAATTATATCCACGGGATTTTTCCAAAAAAAAAATCCGGGAAAAAAGTAACAAAATATTTTCCCATAAATCGCGGTTGAAGGAATTTCCGGGAATTTTCTCGGGGAAAAAACAATTTCCCGGCGGGAATTTTTCGGCGGCACATCACTACTTGAGAATGTACTATTGAAGGAAAGACATGTTTCGCTATTAATGGGGACTTATGATTTTAGAAATTTATTGTTGCCATATACTGAGTTCTGAAGTAATTTTTTAGACAAAGACGACAAGCTCAAAGAAAGAGACAACAAAGCACTACCATGACCTCCTAGATAGAACCTTAAACATTATTTAAATGTGTTGAATAATCTAGTGTTTCGGCATTTTATTTTTTTGGAATTTATCATAAGCTAACAAATCATTGTTTTAACAAAACTGATTACTCATACATACGTCAAACATCACCGCAATATAAAACAGCAAATATCAAATTGGTTTAGGACAATACGTTGAGAAGAGAAGAGAGGCCATGGTACTACAAAACTATCTCTTTCTTCGAGCCTGCCGTCTTCTTCTTTTGAGACATGTAGTACTGGAGGGGAGGATATGTGTTTTGTGACGTCAATTTCATAAGTCCCCATTAACAGTTTAAATAAGATCTAAACTAGTTATATAAATGAAATGAAACTCTGCTAAAATACTCTTGCAATCTTTTCACATAACACATAATCAACAGAAATGGTCAAATTTATTACTGCCATTAAATTAAAAGGCAGTGTTCTCGACTACCGACACTACTACTACCACATTTGTCGCCTGGAGCTTCATTCTGAATTCCCTATAACCCCTTCTTCCAGTGATACTCAAACTGTTATATTTCGTTTCGTAAATCCTTAACAATTTATTTGAAAAACACTCAAAATATTATTTGTTAGTAAATATTTTCTAGTACAATTTGCTTTTTTGTCATAAAAATGGATTTGATTTTTGAAAATCTAAGTAGACTTAAAACGGGTTATCTCCTTGCAAGAAAAAAATAAGTTGCAGATATATTATTTTTTTATGTATTCAGTTTTGTATCTTTATGATTGACAAATAAAATAAAATAATTTCTTCAAAGACTGAGCACTTAAGTAGTTATTTTTGATTCTCTTGTAGATTTTTTTAATCTGGAGTTGACCCCTTTTCAAAATGACTCAATTATTTTTAACTTTCACAAAATACTCAAATTTTTGTTGAGGGCCCCAAAATTAATAGCGTTTCGGACCGCAATAGACAAGATTATAAAAGAGGGTAAAACATTTTTGAAGGCATACAGTATTGACCAAAATGAGTAAAAAGCGCTTAATCAAAATGCGTTTGGTCTTCAATAGTTTCCGAAATATAAGGCAGTGAAAATGAGTTTTTACCGGATTTACCTCTGCTATCTCGAAAACTATAAGAATTACGACATCGATGACATCTTAAAGATGTGCTTTCGTTTTACAAACAAAAATCCAATAATTGTATTAAGTTAAATGTTGTGTGTTTCCCAGAAACAGTTGAAAATCAGATCTATGTTGATTAAGCTTTTTTTACTCATTTTGGTCAGTAGTATAAACCTATCCTCAAAAATATTTATCCGTTTTTTAACACCCTGTATCTTGTAAAATGAGTATTGCCTTTAACTTTAAATTAACAATATTGTAAATACGTAATTCAAAAATACTATTATTAAACATGTAATATGGATGCGAAATGAGACCTTGAGGAAGAAGCAGAAAAATAACTTCGACCGTTTTGAGAAGTTGTGGCAACGGTTGTTGAAGATTTTGAGAGAAATAAGAAAGAGGAAGGCTAACTGGATTGGACATATTTTAACGGAAGATTGTCTTTGGAAAATTATAATTGAAGAGAATTTTTTTAATATTAACAGATAACGAGAAGGCGGAGAATTACGAGGGTCTGAAGTCTGGTGTAAAAACAATATTGCTGCTATGGCCTGTCCAAAGACAAAATTCACTAATGCTGATTATGATCAGATCTGGGCAATACTTGCAAGAAAAATACTTTATTAGGCTTGCATGTACTTTGAGTACTTCAAGTACTGTACTTGAAGTACTTTCTATTTATAGTACTTTGTACTTGACAAATTAAATCTATTCACATGTACTTGGTACTTAGTACTTGGAAAAATACTTGAAGTACAATGAAAAATACTTGAAGTACTTTAAATGTACTTGAAGTACTTTAAATGTACTTGAAGTATTTTAAATGTACTTGAAGTATTTTAAATGTACTTGAAGTATTTTAAATGTACTTGAATTACTTTACGGGGTCTCGTGCCCGCGTGCCTGAGTGTCAGGTCGAGAATCTGGGGAATCGGGTTCGATCCCGACCGACGCCAATTATTTCCAATTTTAAATGGCACAAAATTGACCCCTGTGGTGCACTCTCCACGCCAGCAATGAGTGCCCGAGAGGTGACGCCTGGTAAGCGCCCGCACGGTGCAAATATATCATCTTTACCGATATCTACTCACAAAGCAGATTGGCACACCCAGCAATGGGTAATAAGCCGTAACGATATATTTATTTTATTTTTATTTTATTTGAATTACTTTAAATGTACTTGAATTACTTTGTTTGTCTGTCAGTGTTTCTTTTGCAGAGGTGTGGTGTTATGTGAATTTCATTAATAAATATATTTTCAGCAATAATATGAAAGTAAAGATATATTTGCAAATTTTTTGGCATAAATAAATTAATTCTAATTTGCGCATATTGCATATACATAAATGTTTGTATTACCTAACTACAGTGCTAGGACTTTGCGTATCGCCTGGCGATCGCATAACGTAAAAATGACGTCATTCTAACATCTCGGTACAGCTTCTCGCATCGCATGGCGATCACATGACGTCAATTTTACGTCATGAGATAACTAGGTGATACGGCAGTCCCAGCGAGGAACTCTTGTTTTAAATAACCAAATAAATATCGCATATTGAAATTTTTGTCAACAATTACCTTTTAAGGTCCATATAATCAGAAAATTATCAATTATCTGAAAAAGTACTTGCACCCAAATTTACAAGTACTTTTTTAAGTAGTTGGTACTTTCAAGTAGGTACTTTAGAAACTAAAAAAATACTTATACTTCAAGTACTTTTAAAAACATCAAGATATATGGTACTTGTACTTCAAGTACTACTCTCCGGTACTTTGCCCAGCTCTGATTATGATGATGTCAGGCTTACATCTAGGGATTCGAACATCTTTCCACCAAATCCTAGATTTGATAAAAAAAGTCATCAAGTCATTTTGAAGCGTCGAGTCCAAAATATGAATTTATATAAATGGTAAGATTGATGTTTGGGAAGCACTGAATTTAACAGTGTTAGTTGCTTTGCTGGCGGTGAGATCACAAACAACGGTTCAGATTAACATAATCATCAGGAGTTGAGTTTAGTGTATAATGTGAACGAGTTGCGAGACTGATTAAAAATCTCAATGAATTAATGAACGAGTAGCCTCTTTTAAGGAATATTTGTTACTTTCAAACTAATTTCAACTTATAATTAACTTCTAATTCTACAGTTATCATTTTTTTATATGTTCTAGGGTAAAATAATAATAGAAAAAAAATTGATAAAATTATAATTCATTTATACGAGGATATTATCATCACGGCGTATTACCCGTTTACGGATGTGCCAATCTGCTTTTTATACAATTTTATTTTTAATGAAAACTTAGATTCAAGATAATATTTACAAAAAAAGACGATTTGGTCATATAGATCTTCATTTATGTATTAATCATTAATTGGACGTATCGGTGATTTAACGCTACCATCATTAGCTATATAAAAATAATTTTACAGTTGTAATAAAAGGGAACAATATTGTAATTTTGATCATACATACCAACAATAATATTTTTATAAATAGGTTTACATTATATATTATTTAATATTTAAACAACAAGGTTAATTTTTAATTAAAAAGAATAGTTTCCACTTTCAATAAACGTACAGTTTTCTGTCAGGCACTGGCTGGTAAACATATTTAGTTCAAAAAACTGTCAAATTAACCTTCTATTACAACTCTAAACTTATTTTATACAATTTAGAGAATAAGATTCTGAAATTTATACTTTCCATACCCGAGTAAATTTAATTTAAAGACGTAGTAAAAACAGATTTAGTATGCGTTATTTCAACAAATATGCGTTGACAAACTGTCAAATACCTATTTTTGACAGATTATTTGGTTTGACAGTTTACATGACATTAATTTTTTGAAATGCTCGCATAGTAAATCCATTATTACCACATTTTTGGGCACTGTAACCGTAAATTTAAAATTTTACTACCCAAAAATTCTGAATTTTATTCTATCTTTATCTATAAAACTCTACATAATGTTTTTCAGGACAGATTATTTTTGATGAAAACTGTTTTCCCATGTTAAACGCCTATGCTTGGTTTCTAGTGTTCAGCCTGTATAGCTGATTATCTTAGCGTTGAACTACTAATGTCCAATTAATTAATGAAAAATAAATGAAAATCTATATTGCCAAATCGTTTTATTTTTGCAAATTTATTTAATTTGAACGTTTTCATGTAAAATTCTTATGCCATGTGCCCCAAGCAATCTGTGATATAGCAAACAGTTGTTTCTTTTTAATATTATTTGTCCCGTAAAATGATATGGGTGCCCTTTATACATAGAATTGTGAAACATGAATTTTGTTGATCCTAAAAAAAATAATTTACTCATTTAGTAACCGAATAAACTTAATAACGAAAAATCCAGTACACGTTCATTTAATAAAATAAACGTTACTCATCTGTCAAACTAAATAAAGGATATATTTGACAGTCTTGGAAAATTCCAAGTCTTTTTCCAAATCATTCGATTTCGGGAATTTACCCACTATTGTTTAGATATCTTTGAATTAAAAAACTTTTATAATGCAACTTTTGTTGATTTGAAGGGTGAAATTAATTTAATGTTGCCATTGAACCTTGAGACAGTTCATAAATACAAGCCTTATTTTGTTGCTTGACTAGTTAATCATTGCTAATGCTAAGTAAGTAATTTCACAGTCATCTAAAGTAGGTGTGTTCTAAATTCCAGTGGCATAATTCCGAGAAATTTCATGATGAAATTTATGCACTTTGTCCAGACAAATGTCAGACGTGAAGGCATCTAACATTTTCATAAATATTTTCTTTATCAATATAATGAAGTAATCTTTTAAAAAAAACATGTATTTTTTAATTCTAACCATTGTTTGCGTTTACACTTTTGTTCCAAAATTTATAGAGATGAGACTATCACCAAATGAAAATTTTATCATTGCATTTCCTATATAGGATGAACACGAGTATCCGTACTATCCGTGGACAATACTTTATACGTGCAGATACAAAAAAAAAAAAATACTAAATTTTGGGTGCAAAAATTCTAAAATTTCTGCTATTGATGATCGAGTAAATTTAAATTCAAACGTGATAAAATGGATGTGTGAAAAAATAGGTAGTTGACAATTTATGGACGCTCATTTTTTGAAATAACTCATACTTAATCTGTTTTTAGATTCATGCTTTGAAATAATCGCATACTAAATTATGCTGCCACATCTTAAAAGCTCCCAATCAACTTTTTTTGGAATGCTTTCAAACCAAATAATGGGAGATTTAAAAATTGTCAAAGCCGTCAAAATAATGTTTAGTAACTTAAAAACTACCAAAGCTGCCATACTATTTACTAAGGGACTTAAAAACTGTCAAATTTAAATCAGGTTATATCAAAAACTGTCAACTTTCGCAACTTAATTTCAAATGACAGATGAATAACTGTTTAAAATTATAGTGCAAATTTTGTTTTCCTCGGCCTACCTGAAATTCTTATTCTTAATTCTAGCGTGATCCTCGTATTTATATTAATAAAACAATCATTCAAAGTTTTATAATTATCTGACATTTGTAGTGTATTTAGAAAAAACTATTTACATGAATATTTATTCAAATTATTTTTTTATAATATTATTTTTATTCGTACATATAATTTCCTTGTAAATACTATTCTTGAATATATAATTTATAAATGCAAAACATTTGCATATGATTTGTTTGCTCTGTTTGAACAGATAAGCATTTATTTCATTGCCGCACGCATTTGTGACACGACATTTTCACATGCAATGCAAACACTTCTGATATGAGGTCAACATTCTCACCTTACTGTTTTTCTATTTTGCATTTCCATTTAAAACTTCTCTATCAGAAATCATCATGCTCTATAATGGAACCCAAATATAATTCATTTTGTACGAATTATTTTTGTGGTTGCCTTCGAATATCCACAACAAAGAGCACGATTTAATTGAAAAAAGTTTTTTCGGTTTTAATTTTACTTTCAATTCAAATTTATGTGTAAATATTAAATTAACATATCGATACATGAATTCAAAGCGATAAGGACAAAAGGAAAATGATATCCTTGAGAGTGGTGCCATTGAATAATAAACAAATGCACACACTGACAGCTAATTTTTTTGATATTTTACCATATCTATCGTTTCTTGAATAGTATACATTTTAATCTTAATATTAGCAAAACAAATGTCAAATAAAATAATAGGTAGCTGTCAGTGTGTGCATTTGTTTATTACTCCATGGCATCACTGATTTGATAAATATTAAAAGTTTATTTTCTTCGATTTTTCTTGTTTCGGATAATAGGAAATTATAGATTAAAATACCATTAGATACAGATTTTTTCTCTACAAAAAACTATTTAACTGTTTTGCTGAAAAATAATTATGGAAGAAAATATTTGATCATTTTAAATTTTAAATTGAAATCGCTATCGGGTCTTCCGATGCACCACTCTGTATACCTAGGCATGCATCATCATCAATTAAAGAATATTAAATAAATAGTAAATACAGTAAAACATAATATTTGTAATTATTTATTATTAGCATAGAAATATAAACAGATTTTATGTTCCTTTAAAGATATAAGGTGCGTTCAACGGAGCTAGCGCTAGCGAAGTATAAAAATAAAGTTAGCAAAACGTTTATTGGACGGCATCTTTGACGCGAATATGAATTCAAATATTTGACGTTTGTTTTTTCTGGTTGTGCTGTCCAATGAGCAACGCCAATGTTTTATTATGGTCAAAAGTAGTTTTTTCATCATTTGAATATTCTTTATCCTTCTCAATTTCTATTAATTCGCCATCAAAAAGTTTTACAACAAATTTACATTTACTTCAACATAATCACAAATATCAAAATATACCTGCTGTGATGCCAATATAATTGTTATTCTCCAACAACATATAGCTACCGTCTTCATTTAAAACGTGATTTATTAAACTCATTTTTGATTCTATTTTAAATTTGGTATCCTAGCAGCACTTAGCAGATCAAGCTAGCGAAATAATCGGCGCTAGCATTTCTCGCTATAATTAAAATATTTATGCAGAGGAGGCACGTCATCAGAACATGACAAAAAGAAAAAAAAACTGTAGTAATAGCCTAGTGATGTTTATATTTAGGAAAATGAAGGAAATAAATACTATATTTTGCATACTATAAGAAAAGTACATTTTAATTAAATTTACTATTATTTTAAAAGTGGAACATAATGTTTTTAACGGATGTTTAATTTATTTTAAATAAGTATAGTTCATTTTTTCACCAAAGTTTGGCATTACTGGATTTGAAAATTTATACGTTTACATGACATGCATATTGTCTTTCGCCTCTGGGGTGTTCTGTCATTCGTACGGCAGTAAATTTTGTAGGTCATATTTGTATTAAACAAAAATCGTGACTGATATTAATATCTAAAAGAGACAATAATTACAACAAATATTACTGATTTTTATGGACTAAGTGGGTAACTGCAAGTAGAAGTGGACACAAACCGATTTTGTTTCTATTACCCCCTTTATTTCTGGATATTCTTGAAAAATGCTGCACTTATCTCCTTTAACTACTCATAACTTTGCTATTTGTGATAATAAGTACGTTCTACCGATGTCAATAATATGCCTACTTGAATAAGAATATTCTTAAAGCATTACAACGGTCAGTGGCAAATAACTTTTTATGTTTACTATGAATTTTTTTATTGTTGTTGTCTTCCAACTAATGAGCCGTAAAACTTAAAAGTGTTTATTTTGTGAGCAAAACCTTACCTAAACATTCAAAAACGAAACAGCAACGCGCGGGTGACAGTCCTAGTCCTACGTCGCTTCCAGCTCTGTAGTTGGAATAATTGTGCCCTACCAGTGCCGTAACTAGGGCGTGGCAAAGGTGGCACACGCCACGGGCGCAAAATTCTTAGGGGCGCAAAATTTTAATCATTTATATGGTTTTAGATCAAATATTTCTAAAATCTATCTAAGCTGGTGTGAATTTTATTCTTTATTGGGACCTCCAAAAAAGACATAATTTTGCACCCTTTAGCGACCCCGGATTTTGCCGCCATCTTGGGTCAAAGGTGCAAAAAATGAGATTTTGGCCATTTTCTTGAAAACAGTGACCCGTATCAAAAATTTTCAAGAATAAAAAATTAAAGCTCGTAATTTCCTGTACATAAAAGAATTCTCACATTTCTTGCCTAGGATGAACTCTCAAAGAGTTATGTTAAAATATAGTTAACCAGAATAACAATTTATGATAGAAAATTACCCAAAAAATAAACAATATTAGGTATTTAATACTTAGTATACAGGGTGTCTCACAACTCGCGCCCCAGACGAAACTGACACTTGCCGACGACAATAGGTTGCCAACAAATAGAAGAAAATAATTTGCGGCTGCTTGCATAACGGAGTTCAAGACTTTTTAATCCACCAATCCCGGAAGGATATCTTAAGGTGTGATGATATTATTACAAAATAAAACTGGTTGCTAGGTTTTAAAAATACTACTAGTGAGTTACAAAATTTGTTTGACCTACTGTAATTTTGACACTTTAGAGTTGACTTTTCACTGTCAACAAATTTAGGTTAGCGAAGGTGTCATCCGAGATCATCATTTATATCGTACAGTGCAACGTGTTGTAGCAGATGTGTAAAATGTGTTAAACGAAAATATTATTGTCATTTGATCTGGCATAACTTGACCGGTCTCATGCGTCCTTGCGATAGCTCTCAATATCACTTTATGATCCACAACGTTCCGAATAGACTCGTACTGCCTCTCTGGCGTTACGTCCACATTCTCCGAAAATTATAATCATTTCTTTTCTTGATATGTAAGGGCGCAATTTTTTTATTTTGCCACAAGCGCTCAAAACCCTTGTTACGGCTCTGTGCCCTACACCGAATTTTCAATACCATAAATTGTAAATATATTAAATTTTACAATGATATTAGGTATTATTCGTCTAAAATATCAATTAACTTGCAACACACATTACATTTTTAAAATTAAATTAGTATACTATGTAAACTTATTAATTTCGTGACGTCATTCATTATCTAGTTAAAAACTTTGATGACGTGCCTCCTCCGCATAAATATTTTTACTATAACAAAGCATTAAATATGGTTTGATAACTTCATTGAACGCACCGAGCCATCTATGAATTTTATGCGCGTTCGTTTGTTTTTGCAGGTTTGAGTTTGTCAGTCAGAGTTGAAATCAGTTTCTTATAATTAATAGTAGAATACACATAGCGTTGTGCAGTGTTTTGAAAATAATTATAATAGAAACAATTGCATAACTTTATAGTTTCTTTCAATATTTTGATGGTTTATTAAAAATCTTTCCTGGTACATCACATATTTTGAATACAAGCTGTCTAGCCAGAAAAAACACCAAGAAAGACGTTCACTTGTCAGTTTTAATATTTTATTCTTTAAATTAAAAAAAAAAAACAAATATGTATATGTAGGTTTATTAAGTTGAAACAATTTTAATTATCACATAGAAAATATTTGATATTAGGTCGCAGGAGAAACATATAGCATAACTAAAAATCACTATTAATAAAGGCAATATTTTCATGGAGTATGCATACACACAGATGGTGACTCCCCAACATATGTAAAATCATACTTTCGTAATTTCCTGCGTCCCTAATTATTTTAGGTAAAAAAAATAATAAATAATTGTTCACTTGAACAGAACTTACAAATAATTCTAAATGTAAATAAACTATCTTAACGTGTCAGATAAATTGTTAAACATTTGTTAATTATGAGTCGTGCGAGAAACAGCAAAATTAAAAATTATTGTTAATACAAAAACAACCAATGGCAACATTTCATAATTTCGGGAACAACGGTTTTTTATTATAATAAATGACAGATCCACAAAATAAAATTTCAAACTGAACACCTTGTTTTTATGCTTATTATACAAGTTGTAACAGAAAGAAGTATGTACATTAAATTTAACCAGTGGTAGAACTCGTCGAGAGCAACAATATTTCTTAGTAACTTTATTTTCTCAATTGTTATTAGCAGTTTTACCCTACCACAAATTAACGAGTCATTTAGGTATTTTTATAATAATTGGATCCACTAGCAATAGCAATGAAACAATTGTTTTTGACAAATGTCAGGTGTGAACTGTGCCCTATAAATCTCTTATCATTTTATAGATTTTCCAACGTGTGTTCGATTGACTCTTTTGGTCTGAAGGACATAGCAAGGAACTGCTACGGAAATTAATTAAAAGCTAATACCAAGGCTCTGTGGCTAATACTGTCAAGTTTGCGTTAGCAACTTTGAATAATAAAATAAAATAACAAAATAAAGTTTAGGCGTATGGTTTCCATAGACTGGTAATGAAATTTGTGAAAAACTTTGAAGAATTTTATTAAAATATCTAGGTTTAAAATAACATTAACTAAGAAATATTGTTACTTTCGGCGGATTCTTTTACTGTTACATTTAATATACATACTTATGTTACATACAGGTTGTATGAAAAAAAAATTGTGAGTCATACAATGTTTTGTGTTGTTTTTGTTTCCTGAAAATATGAATATTTGAACATGTTCGGTTTTTGAGAAAAAAAAATCAATAATACAAAATTTTAAAATTCCTATGATTTTTTCAGGCATCACATAATTTATTGATTGATGGCTATGTGTTGAAATTATTTCACCACTTTTATTAAAAGTTGAAAAACATATAGGTACACCATATTTTATTTTTAAACATCATGTCTTCTTCATTTTTATCATTTTCGTCGGGTAAATGAAAAATTCCTACAAAAACCAAACAACTCTACATATTTTTTAAATTTTTAATAAATAATGAATCCATAAAATAAAATTTCAAATTGAATACCTAGTTTTTATGCTTATGTACACAAAAAAAAGTCTCACGAGCATAGACAATGGAATGAGTTTTATTGTTTCCTGAAATATTGAATTTTTTGATATATTCTTTTTTGTAAGAAAAAACCTTCAAATCTGTTGATATTTTGCATCTAGTTTCAGATGAGAAATAATTTAATTTCCCAATGGAAAATAGTGATTTGTACGTAACCCGTTATTTTTACAGTTAATTAGTCATAAATAAATCTACAATTAATACTTGCTCATTATTATCCTTGTTTTTTCTTAATATTTATACCTACATAATGTAAGCCCCAGTTGACCTCCAACGCTTGTATATTACATATACATAGCTGTACTATTTACACGATTAATTTTAATAAAAACTATATTAATTATTTGTTAATGTAGATCACCCTGTGTTCATACAATGTAATAGTCCCAACAATTAATTCTCTGTGTACGTTTCATTATTATTTATATACTTTTTATGTAAATTTTAGTTGATTATTAATGAAGTATTTAATATCATATTTTATGAAAATTATATGCGGCATTTTAATGATTAATTTCATTTCGGAGTGCCGAAAATGAAGAAGGTTTTATCGCTTAATGTGAACAAGTTTACGGTTAACATCCGCTTCCTGTGGAGAAAACAGCCGGATATATTGATTTAATTTTCCTTACTCTATGACTAATTAATATAATGTAATGCGTTTTACTTTAATTACTCTAAATTTTACTAAGCAACAATACATAAATAAATATGTAAAAATTACATGCTGAGTTCTCTTTATATGGGTGGCCACAAGTACACCAATTAATATTTTTTATGTTTTTAATTTTCTAACAAATATTTATGATCTCGTTATAGGTATAAAGTATAAAGAGTACGCGGCTAAATATATTGCAATTACCGAGTGTTGTACGGATAACCTGTAAAACTGTATTTGAAATTTTATAAATATTGCGCATTTGTAGTGATAGCCATGGAATTGAAATAAATTGCTAATAAATGCATAATGTTTGAGCTATCAGAATTTTCTTAATACAAAAGTGGTATTTATAAACCAAAAAACAATAAATAGTAATATAATAATTATGAAATTTCATTTTATAACACACTTAACCCTCCGTCTGTCGGGTGTGGTCTGTGAGTCCACGGCAAATTGAAATTATTAGATTTTTTTTTATTTCTTTCTAAATTCTACCGCCACAATACCTTTTAAGTATCAGAATAGCAATTGTTTTACCTATACAAAACTATTTTTCAAAATTTCAAATAGTTGCTGCATGTCAGACCCCACCCGATAAAACGTGTAACAATATATATATATATATATATATATATATATATATATATATATATATATATATATATATATATATATATATAAAAGTCATCCTGGGCACCGCCATCTTAAATTTTATTCTGACATCATTTTTAACTTTTTCTCATCAAATCATGAAACATTTATGTGAAACATATTTTTATATCTCTTATAATTATTCCGGACTAATTTGACATCATCTAAAATCGCGATTTTTTTTAATAACTTTCGAACTGTTCGGATTTTTAAATTTTTCTCAGCGGAATTTAACCGATCTCTTAGCTCTTATATATACAGGGTGTTTCCTTTAAAATAACCAGCGCTTTTTTGGGCGAACTAATGACTTCAGAAAAAAAGAAAATATATATACAAGAAATGATCAAGAATGAGGGGCTAATTTATTAATAATAACAAACCGAAAATTTGCCCAATGGTTCTCAAAGGGCAGAACAAAATTATATTTTTTAAATGGTATCCTTATCCTATACAATTTTTTAGTCCATTAGATAGAGAATTTTTTTCAACGATATAAATATGGTATAGAGTTGTATAACAATTATTTCGAGAAAAATGGTATTAAAAATAATGTTATAATATTACAATAGGCTATGCAATACACAGGTATGTCTGTTGCCTAGTTACGTTAGTAGTAAACTCTTTTTTTAATACATTATTTCTAGTTTTTTATGCCATTTTTCTCGAAATAATTGTTATACAACCCTATGCTATATTTATATCGTTAAAATCAGAAAATAATATTCTATTTAAAGGGCTAAAAAATTATATAGGGTGCCATTTAAAAAAAATATAATTTTGTTCTACCGTTTGAGAACATATTTAAGCGAAATTAGCACTGGAAGGTATGATGGTGCCCTTCAGAGGATATTTTATTTTGATCTCCACAGACCGCACCCGATCGAAAATGTTTCAGCAAGGACACCCCACAGACGTCGGCTTAAAATAAATTAGTATCTAACCTAATAAACTAATTTCACCAGTTCAAACATTTTGCATTTGTTTGTAATTTTATTTCAATTCCTTGGATATCACTACAAATTAACAATATATATATATATATATATATATATATATATATATATATATATATATATATATATATATATATATATATATATATATATATATATATATATATATATAATATCAAATTCAGTTTCACAAGTTATAAAATGTGCACAATAAAATCTAATGTCTGATTTAGGTTTTATGTAACTACAGCAAAATATAAAAAATGACTTTGTTTCTATTCCTTAACAGATTTCAAGTAGACACCCGGTATAAATTCGTACATACGAGGGTGATTTAGAATGTTATCTACCTATCCATAAAGAAAACTATTGAACGTCTTATTTTATTTATAGCATTTTCCATTTATATATTTAGTGCGCACTTTTTTGAAATGAGTGCATAAATCGTTTTCCATTTACATTATCACTGCGCACTAACTGAGTTTTACGTGTTCCATTTATACTTTTCGAGTGAACTGAACCTAACTCAGTGCGCACTTTCTTGCACTTACTACGATCGCCAGTCTTGCCAGTGCAGTCTGTTAAATTCATATATGTTGAGCTTGTAAAAATTGTCTATATAATACAATGGATGTAAAAATATTAAGTATTCACGGTCCGAATCTTGTGTAGTGATATCCATAACTACATAACCTCTGTATTGAAAGTGACAAGTTAACAAACTTGCACTGGACTTTTTCAGTATGTTTCATTTAAAATGCACTACGCAAGTGTTGTAACAACAACTAGTACCGGGTATAGTTACTAGATAAATTACAGCTGACTCGTCCGCCATTATGGAGCCACTTCAATCACTCAATATCAGTGTTACAGAATTATTAATCGTATAAATTATCTACAATGACGGATTGTTCTGCTCCAAATTATGCTAATCCTTTGAGAAATGGTTATATTTTTTTACAGATACTTATGTATATTTCTCAAATTTCAAAAATCTTAACAAACCGTATTTTTCTTGTTTTATCATTTAAATAAATATAATATGGCAAGTATGGAAGTTATATTTAATTATGAAAAATAGTTACTACATAAACTTGTAAAAAATGTACATTTATTTCAGAATTTACTGCGTTCATTTTGGCTCCAATATGGCGAACGAGTCAGCTATGTATTATCTAGTAGCTGTAGTACCGGCATGACGTCATTGCCTGCACTTCGTGCAAAACTAAATATGTAAATTGAAAACGCTATTAGTTTTTCTTCATTTTTGCTTCCACCATAATTTCACTGTAAAATATTCCGGCGCATCTTCCCCTTATACGTCATCCTATAATAATAACTTTAAGAGTGTAATGATGTATCATTTCACTTATATTCTTGTAAGTACTTCAATCTTTGTAGAAACTGCAGAACTCTAACAATCGCTCGGATTTTTTTTTCATGGCTAGCTACATAGCATTTTAAAATCACCCTCATATATTTAAAATAATTCGTATGAAAGGTTTCCCACAAGAATCGAACGAGTCCTTTTATTAAAGTTTCTGGGTTATGGCGCTACATATATCGTTTAATTCTGGTTGCCTGACATTGTGAGCTACAGGATATCATCAAAAACTTAACAAACATGAAAAATAACGGTGTAAAGTTTGTAATTATACAAAAATTAAACTAGTCCGCGTCTTTTCAGACAAATACGAAATATGTAAGTTCTTTATGTTTCTGGTTCTAACTTAATTTTTAATTTTAATTTTTAAAACGAAGCCTTGCAAGGTAGATACTCATTTAAACATTATTTCCTTCCTTATTTTTATAGTCGGCTCGGAAAATATTTACAAAAACCAAACAATCCAGATATTACTTTTTTTATTTTTTAATAAATAGTGGTACCTACCATAAAATAAAATTTCAAACTGTCATTACAATGGTTTGTGATAGTATTTAAATATCATGGCTAATACTATAAAAGTAACTTTTATGAAAATTTAAATTCAATTTGCTCGGTTATGAAACTTGCAAAATAAAATGATATTTTTGAATCGGATGCAGAATTTAATTCTCTACAACTTTTATTTGAAGTATTATTGTTTAAAATTAATAGAAAATAGAATATTTTTTTTTTAAATAAATGATAAATTCAATAAATAATATGTTATTAATTTATTATTAGCATACACCTATACACAGATTTTATTTTCCTTTGAAACGAACTAAACATCAAATACCTTAAAAGACAGATCTAGTCATCTTATGCACGTTCATTTGTTTTTGCAGGTTTCAGTTTGTCAGTACGGACTCAGCGTTGAAATCAGTTTCTTATCATTATTAGTAGAATACACATAATACATAGTTTAGTGCAGTGTTTTGATAATTATGTATGTATAAACAATCGCATAAGTTAATAGTGTTATTCAATATTTTGGTGGACTATTGAAGAACTGTCCTGCTACATCACACATTTCGGGAGTCGTGTAGGCATCATCGACACAATCATTGGCCAGAAAAGATAATATGAGACATCGAATGGTAAGTCTTTTCAAATATACTATTTATTCATAATTCACTTGCCAGTTTTTATATTTTATTCTTTACAATAAAAAGTAAAACAAATAAAAATTATGTTGTAAGAATTTTTATTAATTTACGAATGAAAATAATATGCAATGAACAATGTAAAATGTTGATATAAAATATTAATAGAAATTATTCCCAGAATTAATTTTTTAACGAAAATTATCATGAGAAAAATATTTGATATTAGAGTCGCAGGAGAAACATATAGCAAAACTAAAAATCCCTATTAGTAAAAGCAATATTTTCGTGCAGTACAGGGTGACTTTTGTAATTTCTTGTTTGCATAATTATTTTAAGTACAAAAGGTTCAAATAATTTTGGATCTGAATCAATAAGCACAATTAATTTTGCAAGTAACGGCAGAAATTAGGTATGAAAATATTGAAAATTACACTAAACATAGACAATTATTCAACAGAAATTACAAATAATAATAAAAATAAAGTACTCATGAACATTTGCTAATTTTTTTGTTTAAATACCATGGGGTGATTTTCAATATTTTCATAGCTAAATATCTGCTGTTACAAAGCATTTTGCTTACTGATTCAGATGCAGAATTTTATGCTCTACAACTTTTATTTGAAGCATTTTTTAACCAAAATGATTAGGGAAGCAGAATATTACGAAATTATGATTTTACATGTTAAAGTCTTATGCTCGATTGTGCCGGTGCCAGAGTGTATATAAGTATGTATCTATGGCTAATTGCAAGAACAACCAATGTCAATATTTCATAATTTCTAGATAGAATAATTCAAAATCAACAAGAAATTTTCTTTGTTAAATATCGAGAGTACCTTTCTGTTGAAGTTGACCTCACTTATAATGTAGTAAACAAGAACAAATAAACAAATAAAGAAATTTTATATTAATTATCTAGGTAGACAAATACAGCAAGAATTTTTAAAACTTTTACTCTTATATTTTTGTCTACACTAGAACCACTGTGTAAGTAAACTACCTACTCTTTTCTTTTCGTATTTTAATCAAGATTTTATAAATTGCTGTATTACTATGACTATACAGAGGACCCGAATTAGTAATAAAAATAACGCACATGGTTAAAATTCTGTTTTAATTTTCTTCAGTAAAGACAAATTATGTAATAATTGGACATAATTAATGAAACTTAAAAACACTTGTTATATTTAAATATAAAAACCATGTCTAAAATAAATTTCCATTTTCATGGCTTTTTAAAAAAATTAAATAAAAAAATAAAATTTATTTAAGATGTTTTTAATATGCTAATCTGAAATTAAAACAAAGGTATCAATAAAATATGAACAATATTTTAACACAAATTTATTAATTTATAATTACAATACAATAATATTGTTCAACATTATTATTTTATGATATTTAAGTAAATATGCTAAAGCATAATATTATGTCAAAATGATCAAATATATTACAATCAATGATATGACAAATTATACTAATAAATATGTCAAAATTTTAAATAAATATTGCAATTTCTACGTGTATGATTAAATTTCATAAATTGTCGACATACTTATTAATCTAAGTATTTATTCTACAATAATAATTCGATTTTCATAGAGAATATTGTGAAACGTGATTACAATTCAAAATATTTTTGAAAGGAAACAATATAAATAGAAATTGTTGTAAATAAAAAAAGTGTAACACATATTTGAGGTTAAAACAAGATGGGTAATTTATGAAATTACGTACAGCAATCTTAAAACAACTTGTAAAGTATGTTTTTGTCGTTTCTGTCTCAGTTAATCGTGTGTTGCGTTTAATCTTTTAATTTTACGGTACAGCTTTAAAACGCTGTAGGTATGTGATTAACTTAACGTTAATTTTCAGTTGTTAAGTTACATTCTGTACAAAGTAATTCAATTTTCATTTTCAGTTTGTATTATCACACATACTTATTATATTTCGCGCGTGAATTAACCAGTAAATATGGCATTTTTATGTTATTTTGTGTTTCTTTTAGCATGATATATTATTTTACAACTCGTTTACTAATAAATAATTTTGCTTTATTTCATCTTCAACTACCATAAAATTTTATTTCATTTTAAGAGACTATGTGAAAAATATGTCTCCGATAACTGACTAACAACATTTTCAGTTTTCGGATGTGTGTTTTTTTTTTTTTTAATTTAGAGTAGGTACATACTAAAAACAAAAAATAAGAAAAATATTGACTTTATATGCACAATATGCGTATGAAACACAATAATCTTTACAAAAACCAAACCAACTTAGACAATAATTATTAAAAATTGTTTGTCAACAAAAATCATCCTTAACTTACTGATTTTCGTCACGTAAGTGAGTTATGCGGGTTGGTGATCACGTTACACAAATCACTGACACTAGGGGGCGGAATTCCAGCTGGAGGAGTTCCCCTAATCATAAGACCGGGGTGTGTGGGCCCCACGACCATCGAAGCGGCACAGGGCGTCGGGAACACTCCCAGGGCAGCGGCGTACTCGAAGAACGCCGACATCCGATGGAATTCTTCCCTTTGCTGCTGGGCAAATACCATCACCTCATCGTGGGATACTGTCTGTGACTCCTGAGGAGTAGATTTCATGATGTCTTCGATACTGAATGATTTTACAGAACTTTGTTGCTTTAACGGTGGTAACAAAGGAAGCGTCGAAACAGGATTCAACATTGGAGGTAAAGGAACTGATAAAGGAAACGATGGTAAAGGGGGGAGTGAACTAGATGATTGAGGAATATTATCAGGAATTGAACTTGGGCCTTCTTTGTGCTTTAAGCTTTCTATATGCTCTCGAAAATGTCTGGGTAGTTTGAAACGCTTACGACGCCTAAGAAAGCTCCCGTTTTCGAACATGTCTAAAGCTTCGGGGTGGAGCGCCCAATATGCCCCTTTACCTGGACGATCAGGCCTGCGAGGTATTTTGATGAAACAATCATTGAATGACAAATTGTGGCGCAAGGAATTCTGCCACCTTTGAGTATTGCGACGGTAGTAAGGAAACCTCTCGGTTATGAATCTGTATATATCTGACAAAGGCAGCATCTTTTCTGGAGAGCTCCATATTGCCATCGCTGTCAAAGAAATGTAAGAATACGGCGGCTTTTGATCGCCGTAGGATTCTCTGGAAGGCCGAGGCATGCTTAATCCTTACTTTTTGAGATTACGTGATCCTTATCCAAAATCTTTGGTGCCCAAAAAGACGTCCTGGAGTCATTGTGGATCACAACACTTTGCACGTGCATACACTAACACAAATACTCTTTTATCGCCTACATTCCACATTGATAGCTTAGTTTAGCGCTTGGCGATTCACTTCACATTGTGAACACGGTGTTGTTTTGTTAGCATCGTGTTAACAAATCGTGATGTGGCTCCAAGAGGCGGTGCCAACCCGCGGCAACGCCTTCCTTGGAGCGGCATTGGTCGATATGATGATGGGAATGAATTTTACGTTGGCCAAGAAAACTCCATTTTGTTCTCTATCTCTGTTTCCAAAAAGTCCATCAATTTTGAAATGCCCGATATATTCAATATCGAGCGCATTTTTACACAAAATCTATATGATTACTTTACAGGTTCATTGTTCCAATGTTTTATATTTTTTTATAAATTATTTAATTAGTAGATTGACAGCCAATACTATAGATAATAAGCCATAATAATAGGTATATTTAATTATATATTCTAGAAGTTTCAAAAAAAATTAAAAACACTGATCACTGATCTATTACGTTTCAAACTACCCAAATTTAAAACTAACTTAACGTTAAATCGAATCCCATTTTAGAATATAAAATTAATCCATATGGTCTCCATAAGTGATGGTAGTACTTTTAAGATAAAACAAAATATTATCGTTAATTACAGAATTATTAATTAATAGTACTAATATGTACGCATTAATGCAATGTAAACTAATAAATTTACAATTTTTTTTTTTTGTTTTATAAATAATATTGTTGTAAAATAAAGCTTAACCATCAATTATTAAAAGATTAAAAACGAAATTTGTAACAAATAGGTATCTACAATCTACATACCGAGTGTCTTTGAAATCTTTTATTTAGAAAATACAATGTTGTTTTTTACTTAGGTAGATATATTCATTTTAGAACAAAATTGCAAATAAAAAAATTAAAATTCAATTCAAAATCAATCATTTTTTATTTTACGAAAAAAACGCAAAACCAAAAATATACAATTTCCAACTTATTTCTGAATGTCATGCAAGTGATGTTTTATTTGTTATCAGAAGACAGTAAATCACTATAATTCCATAGCACTAACAATTACTGTAACTAGCGAATTCTATTTTACGTTTTTTTTTTGTAAAATAAAAAACATCTTAATTAATTTTATTCTCATTTTGTGGTTTTAAATTCTGGACAAGTTTTGTAATTACAACTTGTTTTAGAGTGCCATGTGCAGCTACTGATGTTTTATTTGTTATTAAATCTGGCAAAAAAAAAAACAATTATAGTTCTATGGCATAAAAATATGCTTTAAATTGCGAATTTTATTTGCATTTTTGTTTTTGTAAAAAACCTTATTGATTTTAGTCTCTATTGTGTAGTTTTTAATTTTGAACAAGTTTTATATTTATCTAACATTAATAGGTAATTAAGCAAAATAAAATAACGTATTTCTTATAAAATCAGATTTCAAGAACACCCGGTAAATTACATATTTAGGTATAAAAATAAATTTCATCTATCCATCTTTATATAAAAATAGCATTGCTCTTATTATTTATTATTCATTTACAATAATTTAATTGATAAATTATTATTATTTTTTAGTAAACAATTTTTTTTTTCTTTGAAAAACCTAATTTTCCTTTTGTAATCGACTTCAACTTGTGCCCTGGCGAAAAATACATAGGTACATTACTACACTACTTGTTGCTACTACATATTTATTTATTTTTCTTTAGTTAATTTATAACAACTTTGCAAATTGGTATCCATAATACTACTTTTATTTTTTTACTTAATAATATGTATTAATTTAACAGAATAAACGTTTCTGTGTTATTTATCATCTATAGTCCGTTTTTAAACTAAGAGAAGTAAATTAAAAAATTTCCTAGTACAATCTATATTTTGATTGGCCACTGCTCAACCATGTTGACACCAAAACATAAATATTTTTTCCATTTTGACATTTACTCATTAGCGTATAACATCTTTCAACAAATTATTCGCGTGTAAATTTTCCATGTATTATTTCAAAGTCAACAACAGACAGTTTTTATAAAAACTAAGTAATATCATATTAATGATACTTAAAGTTCAATTACTTAAATTTATTGTAAATATTTTATTTAGTTTTTTGTTGCTATAAATCTGACTTTTGAATTTACTTCTGCTAGTTTAAAAACAGGATGTAGAAGCAAATCCATATTATATAGAATTACAGCATTTAAATTCATAAGAATTTAAATTCCATTTTTATGTTTTATTAATATTTTTATGCATTTTGTTTAAATGCTTGCTCAACACGGACGACCATAGGCCGTATGAGTCAAAATATTTTAATATTTACACTTTTTACTAAATATACAATCCTTTTTTTTACAAAATTAGTTCCCCCGAAGCATGTCTGGAATTTTATGGCACTTTTTATGCTTTAATTCATATTTTTTGGCATTTAAATCCCTTTTTAAATTTTTAAATACAGGGTGTTATATAAGTAAGACTACAACGCTTAACCCATGGTTGAACTGACTCCATAGATAGTAAATCTGGCAATAATTTTTGTTTAACATGCTTTCTACAAGAAATGAAGGTCTTTAAAACTGACCAATCTCATCATAGATCAAAATTTTGTAAAAAAGTAAAAATCAATGTGTTTTCTGGAAAAAATATTACACCTGTCACAATTGACATATAAGATCATTTCAGACTTTCATAATGAAAACCTACATGTTTATCAACACTGTTGCATGTCCGCATAAATAAAAAAATAAATATATCATCACGGCATATTACCCATTGCTGGGTGTGCCAATCTGCTTTCTACGCAGATATCGGTAATGATGATGACATATTTGTACCGTACGGGCGTTTACCAGGCGTCACCTCACGGGCACTCATTACTGGTATTTTGAGGATACCAAATAAATAGAATATAAATTATACGCCTATGCAAAAAATGTTTATTGTCAATTTTGACAATCAACATTTTTTCCAGAGAACACATTGATTTTTACTTTTTCACACAATTTTTAACTATGACGTGATTGGTCAGTTTCAAAGGTCTCCAGTTCTTGTAGAAAGTATGTTAAACCAAAATTATTGCCAGATTTACTATCTATGGGGTCACTTCTATCATAACAGCCTGTATGCTATAAGGAAGAACAATTTTTTAATAATTTTAATAATTATAAACTTTGATAAAACAACATTGATATATAACGATAAAATGTCCAATAAAAGGCTCTCCAAAATTCTTAATAAATATACTTTCAAGATAAAACATAATTACATAATTTAAAATTCATATTATCTATAATTAATAACTCTAATGGGAGTGATAAAAAAGCGATCAATTTTAAAAGCTAGAGTAGGTATATACTTACTTGTAGCTGGAAGCGTATGATTTTGGGTATGTTAATATAATGTTTTAGGAACAGGATGTAATTTTCGGAGGGACATCAGTAGTTAAGTAGGTATATCGGTAGATTAAAGAATAGATTTAACACCCCTCTAAAAATAATTTCATACTACAGAAATGTACTCTAAACTGCTGTATCTCCATCTATTAAAATCCAATCAATAATTCCAAAAGAAATATTCTACGGAAAATTGTAACAAATTTTATAAAAATATAAGTAAATGAGCTTTTGGCAAAAACAACCATACTACAAATATGAATTAATACTCTCGCAAAAAGTAACAAGTTATTTACCGAGTAAAGTTTCACCGTTTCTATAAAAATTTCCCATAAAGATTATTAATTAAAATATGATTACTCTCAAAGTTTATTTTTCTGTGAATCCAGTAAACAATTTTCTAATATTTAAATATAATCCTGAGTTTAATTGACTTACAAAAACCTATAGCAGCAAGGAAGCAAGAAAGTTTTTTTTTGAATACCGCAAATTCGAAAAAAATTAACAAAAGAATTTTGTACTTTTGTAACATTTAAAATAGCCTAACACACCTTGAGATTAAGAAAGCTTAAAAAACATGGAAAAGTTTGCTAATATGTATTAGGAAAACTAAATAAATTGAAAAAAAATATGAAAAAGCGTCTGGAATACTTTTAAAAGCTTAAGAAAACTTGATAAAATAAAAATATGTTGCACTCAGTGCGCACTTGCACTGTGTAAGCTGAAAACGCATCAGCTAATACGCTATGAAATAGTTCTACCCTCATCCGGTGGCAGTGCTAGTTTAGCGGCTATATTTGCACTGACACTATTGCACTTGCTAATAGCGTTTTCAGCTTACACAGTGCAAGTGCGCACTGAGTACAACATATCACGTGACCACACTGAACGAGTTCTGCCCTCATTCGGTGGCAGTGCACTTTAAGCTGAAAACGATTTTGTTTAGCCGCCATATTTGCACTGACACTATTGCACTTCCCTAGAGAGTCAGTGCACAAAAGTCACACTAAGCCAGTGCACGGTGCAACTTTTTCTTAAGCTGAAAACGCATTAGCTGACTAAATTTTGCACTCAATTACAAGCTGAATAAAAGTATAAAACTAATGATTCATCAAGTATGTATGTACATAGAGGTTGTTAAGTTTTAAAATTTTTATTTAATTTCGATGTGCAGTTCTGTCCTTCCAAGTTTCAAAATGATACTGACCTTCCTAAAATATTTTTCAAATTTTCATAGCATTTTATGGCGTTTTCAGCTTACACAGTGCAAGTGCGCACTCAGTGCAACATGTCACGTGACCATACTGAACGAGTTCTGCCCTCATCTGGTGGCAGTGCTAGTTTAGCCGCCATATTTGCACTGACACTATTGCACTTGCCTAAGGAGTCAGTGCAAAAAAGTCGCACTGAGCCAGTGCACGGTGCAACTTTTTCTTAAGCTGAAAACGCATCAGCTGACTAAATTTTGCACTGAATGACAAGCTGAAAACGCTCAGTACAGAAAAGTGCGCACCAGTGCGCACTCGACTTGTAAGCTGAAAACGCTATCATATTAGAGAGTCAGTGCACAAAAGTCGCACTGAGCCAGTGCACGGTGCAACTTTTTCTTATATCGTTTTCAGCTTACAAGTCGAGTGCGCACTGGTGCGCACTTTTTTGCACTGGGCGTTTTCAGCTTATCATTCAGTGCAAAATTTAATCAGCTGATGTGTTTTCAACTTGTAAGCTGAATACGCTAATAGAAAAGTTTGGAAAAGTGTGGGAAAACTAAACCCTGGAAAGGATGGTCAACTTTGGGAATACTTGGAGAAACGGAATGCTATGAAAATTTGAAATAAGGTCATTATCATTTTGAAACTTGGAAGGACAGAACTGCACATCGAAATTAAACAAAAATTTTAAAATCCTGAAAATTTAAAATAACTTAACAACCTCTATGTACATACATACTTAAATTATTTCAAATTTGAAATACACTAAAACTATACCGTTATAATAAAACAGATATTTATATAAAAACATTTATTTCTACAATTATAAATATGTATGTAATATAAATAAATATAAGTATTAGTATAAATACTAAATTTTGGAGAACTAATAAAACTACACTGACCGGCACGAAAAACGGGCCATTTTTTTATATAAAAAAATATTGTTACTGCTTCATTATTTTGTAATATCATTACATATTTTTATTATGGGTTTACAGACGTACAGTACTGCGTGATACATTGTATCGGGTTGCAACATAACGTTGACTTCTTCCGTCTTCAATTAATGCAACAATAGAAGCTACAGTTTCTGCATTCAGTGACATTTTCAACACATTGAATTGACAAATAAACAATGCAACAAGAAAATGAAATAAATGAAACCAATATAAGCCTACTAATACATTTTGTTAATTTCGTGATTTCATTATGACAAGTTAAGAATAGGAATATTGGAGTTAATTAGTGATGTTTTTAGGAGTTGATGATTGATGTGAGGTCGAGGAAGTTCAGTTGACATCTATTAATAACAACATTTTATAGAAATTACTGAAATTAAGTGTTATTAGCATTTTTGTTACAAAAAAAATGGCCCGTTTTTCGTGCCGGTCAGTGTATATGAAAAATGTAACTATATTCACTAATCCTTAAAATTGAAGTAGATATTACCATGTCCCTATTTAAAAATATTATTAATAAAACTTGCAATTTTCAATAAGAAAATAGTTTCTTCACGTGTAGAGTATGCAACTAACTCATCATTTGTGTTATTATATGAGTATAACATACAAATAAATATAAAGTATATTGAAATTAATACATTTAAAAATTATCAATTTTGTTAAAATTTTATTTACACAAAATATAATTTTCACAAAATTTCTACAAATTTTTAATTTACCGAATGTAACTCCCTTATGATATTTAATAGAGAGTGCCTGTGTCACGAAAAAAGTTGTGTGATGTGGGATTTTTTTATGTCGTAGCCAGATTGTAAAATAAGCCAGATTATAATACGCCCAGGCATTTTAAAATATGGCTAGACGTTTTATAGAACGACGAATAGCTTACAGCCACATTGTAATATGGTTATTATTTCATTTGCAATTTCTCTAAATATAACAACAATAACCTCACCTAACGCACAAAAGTCACCCTTAGAGAACTCGGGGCGAGTTTTGTGCATTAGGTGATGTTATTGTTGTTATAAAGTTAAGTCTACACGATTACCCAGATTGTAAATCATCGCTTAGTCAACGAAGATTTAGCAATCTGGCGGCATTTTACAAACTGGCTAGTGGCTACGACAAGAAATATACAAAACTTCTCTTCTAACGGTTAAGGCCACAATACCGGCATTAATTAAGTCAATATACGTAGCCGGCTACCGGTATTGATACATTTTGCCAGCTACTGATAACGATAGATTTTGCCAGCTACCGGTAACGATACATTTTGCCGGCTACCGGTAACGATACATTTGATTTTGCCGTCTCCGGCAACGGTGAACGGAGACCGCTCCTTATTTAATAAACTCACAGCACCATCTATGTATGAAATATGAAAAGAATTTTTCATCTGACAGTTGTCCGGCAGACGAAAAAGAATTCTATTAATTTATGTTTAAAACACTGATATTATAATTATTAGGCAAACTATAAAAAATATTACGTTTTACATAATTTTTTTCAAATTTGTGAAAAATATAAAAACATCCCATCCTGACGTAATGCGCCATCCAGCGTGTGTTTTCAGTACTCATTTACAGAATCGATGATAAACATCACAACATTTCGGCGCGAATCAAGAAATCGGGTTCGATCCGGACCGACACCAAATTTTTTTTTCCACAAAATGAATTCCGCAACGGAAACAATCTCTTCCAAATAATTCATACATATTTCGCTTTTCGGCAGCACAAAATATTTAGAATTATTTGTTAGAGTTTTAATACATGCTTTCTTAGATATAAATAAAAATAGCCGAATTTCGTTTAGAAAACGTAAACTATATCCAATGAGACACGATTTGAATGAATAGAAAAATTAAAATTAAATATCATAAAGAACTCTTGTCAATATCCCTCATAAATCTTTGCAAAATAATGTAGTCATTTTTAACGTTATTTCTCTTTTAACAAAAATAGTCTTACATGGGGAGTTAAAAGATTTCGAAAGAACTTGTTTTTGCTCTACGGGCACAACTCATATTGTTTTCATTCTATAAATTCCAGAATCCAGATACACTCATTTTAATACGGACAGTGAGAAATTTTTTGGACCCCAAAATAATTGTGCCCACAATAGTTTGTGATATTGTGACAAGTTTTTTGATGACCATATCATACCGATGACAACAAAGAATCGTATTACCCCGGTGTATAGTTACAATTACATATTATAACATTTATATATATATATATATATATATATATATATATATATATATATATATATATATATATATATATGTATTTACAAATGAGTCAATTAAAATATTTCATTGAATAACAAGTATTTTGTTTCATTGCATTTATCCTAAATGAGTATATATATTTAAGAAGTGGAATATGAAATTTGTGTATATTTAAAAGTTAACAAAATAAAAAAATTATGCATCAGTTAAATTGCTTACTAATAGGATATGTGACTAAATTTTGATTTGTACTCATAGACAAAAAAATAAAACACCCTTATATTTTTAAAATCGAGTTAGAGAAGCACAAAGTGACGCCAGCATGGTCTGAGCATGGTAAACAAACAAATGTCACAGCGGTAGAAACTCAGGCCATGCTGACGTCACCATATCTCTTTCCTTCTCCAAAACCATTGAAGATGATTTAATGTATATTTTGTTGACAAATATGTACTTCTTTAATAGAAACTCTACTTAAATCGAAATCGTTTTATTTAATTACAAGTCAGTGGCGGTGCGTCAAATGAGGCAGGTAAGGCCAGGTCTCACCTCTTAAATTCAAAACATTTGTAAAATTTTATATTTTTTTTATTAAAATGTATTGAAATAATATAAATCTACAACAGGTATATGAACTCACAAACAATTATTGTTACTATAATATGCCAAATAAGTATTCAAATAGCGTTATTTTTACGCGAATTTACGCAAAGAGGCCAAATTATGCTGTCCTCATGGGGAATATGTAAATGCGAATGAAACGAAACGATTTTCACTCTCCACGCCCTACACTATTGCCGGTGAGCCAAGCGGTGACTTGGCCTCTCTCGTTCCAAGCAAATTTCAGGGCAAGCGCTACAGCAGAAAATACTTCAAACAAGTATCTATACATACATATTATTTTCAATTAGTTTTTGTATAAACGATTTAGTAATTACCTGTTTATTGTTACTGTTGTTATTTTTTATGATTTCATAAATTTAAAACTACTATTTATTTCTGTTTTAATTGTATTGTTACTTGTCACAGTTTTTTTAAACTAAACTTTAATAAATATAAACAATGTATGGCTGTTAATAAATCATGAATTGTAGAGTTGTACAAATACCAACAAATAGAGGTGGGCGCGGGCCGTGATTTTGTCGTGTCACGATGGGTCACGACGTGACCCGCGTGATCGTGAATATAAATTAAATTTTGCGTCGTGATTGTACGTGAGCGTGACGCACTAAAAAATTATCGTGCGTGATCAGGCGTGATTGAAGTTTAATCGGGCGTGAGTGCAAGTTTTCTTCTATTTTGTATTTAAAAAATTGTCAATTTCCATTTTTTACTTTACATTCTTGTTATTATTATTATTATTATTATTATTATTATTATTATTGTTGTTATTATTATTATTATTATTATTATTATTATTATTATTATTATTATTATTATTATTATTATGTCAAAATATGTCATCAACAGTATTTTTTGCATAAAAAATAGTGTTATTGTTGTACCCAAAATTGTATACACAGGTGCTCCGATTTTACTAAAGATATACAAATCTTTAAGCCCGTTCGACACGGTCATAATTTTGTTAACAAATTTGTTACCAAATTTATAATGATATTTGTAATGGAATAGAACAACCTATTTGTCCATAAACATTCGTTTCCAATGGAACCAATCTGTTACCTAACTTATTACCAATTTGTTAACAAATTTGATAACAAATTATGACTGTGTTAATCAGGCTTAAATGTACATAGAAACAATTACGTGACACGAACGTGACCCGCCGGGCGTGATCGGGCGTGAGTGCCAAAATAAAATCGTGAGCGTGAGTGATCGTGAATCAAACATAAAAAGTCGTGCGTGATTGGTCGTGATTACATTTTTAGTTCCGTGAGCGTGCGTGATCGTGAACAAAAAGTTACTCACGCGCCCACCTTTACCAACAAACAAGAAAAGACAAATTTAACAACAATACGAACTATTTACAACAATGGGAATAATTTAACAGAACTGATATATCTTAAGAAAATTAAGTAAATAAATTATTGTAATAATTATTATTGCGACTAATATTTTCATTATTAGTTCTTTTGAATTATATAAATAAAAAATATATAATCTTACAAGCGTAAAATAGCAAAATAAAAGCATCGGAATTATAATATAATATATGTGACGATGAGAATTTCTCGGTCTCGGTTCAGTAGTGGGGAGAACTTAGTATGGCTGGGCTGCACGCTGGCACGCTGCAGTGTATAGCGTCTAGCCTGCCATTCGTGTTTCATTAGCCACAGCCTAATAGTCTTTGGGTCTTCAACAGATTTGCTAATATGAAAGAACGCCGGATTGATTTCATGTGTAAATGAATACTATATTTTTATTTTGTACATTTACAATAGGTACAGGTAATATCCCATTGTGTGTTGATTATTTAAGTAGCGTTAAAAAATGTTTATATTTGCACCGATTTTTTTTTTTAGTATTTGGCCTCACCTCACTCAAGTTCACGCACCGCCACTTTTATAGGCATTACGATGATAGGAAAATAAATAAATCAAAATGGAACAAACACACTTTTATTGCATCCCAAATAATACATACATAAATAACAAAATAACAAACATAACGATGAATTTTACTTTAAATTAAATAAAAATACGAAGTCGAAGTTGGTTAAATTTAAAGTAGTAGACCATTTTAAAGATCTATTTGTTTTTCCCGAAAAATTCATAGATCACTAGATAAATGCACAAAACAGATGGCATTACCTAATTCATTACTTCATTTGTTTTATTGCCACAATCATTGTTTTCACCCTATAAAATTAAGAATTGTTGTATTTTCGCTGTTTGAAACAAATGAACATCAATAAGTTATACATCGTTGGAGAGCTATAAAAAAATCTTTTTAGTCGACCTTAACAAAAAATTTAATTTTTCGTACGCAAAAGCGGCCAAAAATGACCGTTTTTCGGCCGCTTTCATATTATCCAATTTAAGGTAGCGCCATCTATTATTTCGAGTGTTAATAAAGAGAAAGTAAACGTTTCTGAAGGAGTCACAAATATGTACAATTGTTCAGTTATTATAAATAATTATATCAATAAATAAAAATCTAACAAATTTGTAAATTTTATAAAGATGGTCGACTAAAAAATTTTGTGTGCACCATTGCCAAAAAGTGTTATTTCGTCCTCGTCTGCTTTAAAATCGGACTCGGCCGAAAAAAAAACACTTTTTGGCCCTGGTACACAAATAACAATTTCAATAGTGTAACATTCCAATATGGCGTCCATATAAAAATCATAATTTTGATGACCTATAGCTCGATATCTAACAGTGATAAAACAAAGTCGTTCGAAAGAAAATAAAAAAGTGTCCTAAAAAGTGCAAACCAAAAATCCATATTACATATTTCATATTTAGAAGTTATATGTAAAAAATAATCAGCAAAATTTGAATTTCTGCATTTATCTAGTGACATTAATTTTTCGGGGAATACAGAGTTTTAATTTTTGCAAAGTTATCAATGATTTCATTTTAATTTATATGTTAGTCATTACCGTGCTCAATAACTATTCTTGATAATCCAGATAATCTTTCTTGAAGCAACGAGCTTCGTAAGTAATTTTTAATAATTTTAAGTATAGAGTATAATTCTTTAGATTTATTAATTAATATTTAAAAAAAAAAATTATCCCTTGCAGTCAATTAAAAAAAAAAATGCCACGCGCCCTAGGCGGACTTCCCGCTGTCTCATTTCTAGCGCCGGTCCTAAGACACATATCATATACAACTAACTATGATTTTCAAACAATGTATTATCTATATCAAATACATACAAATTAATTTTCTACTATAATTTGTGAACAACTCATTGCTTGCGTGGATAGTGCATTCACAACACATTAAAAATCCAGTATATAAAATAATAAATAAATACACTGATCAAAAATAACTGATTCAACGACCATTTTATTAAAAAATAGTTAATGTAGTAAAATTTTCAAATGTCACTGTAAACAGTATCAACGACAGGAAATAAATTTATGTTAGTCTTACCAATTTTAAGTAATTTTTTTTATTGCTAACTTAATCAGTTATTTTTGATCACTCTATAGAATTAAAATATAATAATGAGAATTAGTGAAATTTTTGAAGGTGAACAGGATTTTTGTGTAAATACGCTGATCGAACTAGAAAATTAAAAAACAAAACAATTTTAAATCAAAATTCAAAAGCAGCAGAAAATGACTCAAAAATTTCTGTACTGGAAAAAGAAAAAGATGAACTCCTTCAACATCGTGTAGATATTCAAACTTCTAACCAAAACGACACAAACTTTCTATAGAGGCTTGTACTACGACGACTACGAGATACGGATTGTACAGACTGTGTTGTAGATGTGAGACGCATGTCTGTGTCGCCGAGGTTCGAATCCGGAATAGGTGTAGCTAAAATTTAAAAAATTGTATCAGAAAAGTGTAAAAATATATAATTTGTATTATATTACATTAAACATTACCAACAGGCGACAGTTCCATCACCTGGAAAAAAGAACTGATTGTAATTTTTAGTTGCCGTGATTAAAAAGTTGCCAGTGCGCTCGCTATCATTTATATCAATAAGATCCATTTGTGCAATTACAATTTTGCTCAATAAAAATCGCTAGTGCGCGTCAGGCCTATTCACATAGCTAAAAGTCAGTTATTTCAAAAAGTCAGACGTAGATTACATTATATTACAAAATTAATATTATTTGTAACAATTGGCAGTTAATAACAAGTAAATATGTTTGTTTTACTTAAAACAATATTATAGAAAAACCGTTGCACGTACATCGTCCAAAACTCAACACTCAAGAACTCACATGCATTTGATCAGGGGCGTATTTACATAGGGGCTGAACGGGCTATAGCCCAGGGCGGCAGATTTGTAGGGGCGGCAAAATTCAAGCTTTACTTTCATCAACCCGATTTTAGTAAAATGTTTGCTGCTAATAAAAGCGTTCTGTTAATATAAGTGTAATAAATGTGTACAACTACAAGTATAATAAAATGTAATTCAGAAATATTGTGTTATATTATCTATTTCTGTATGACTATATAATCAATATAAATTCCTGACGAACAGGGGGGGGGGGTAGGGCGGCCAATTTTGAATAGCCCGGGGCGGCACATAACTTAAATACGTCCCTGCATTTGATTTAAAATCAGAAGATTTGAAGGATTTAAACAGAGACTTGAACCGAACCGGAACTTAAACCGAAACCGGAGTGAACCTGCTTATTTTAATGAACCTAAACCGAAACCTTAACATTTTCTTAAATTATTCAAGAGCGATAACCTAAACCGGATCGTAAATTTAAACCGGTTCAAGAAACTGGTTCGATAAACCGGTTCGGAAAATTATTTATATATCACGTATTCTACACCTACATGTAACGCAGTTCGCTGATAATAAAATAATGTGTTAATTTGATAACTATGATGATAGAAATTCTTTTGTATTAATAGAAACCTTGGAAACTATAATATTTTAAAATACAAAGAATTAATATTTACATTAAATTTTTGGTATATATGTACTTTTTATTTATTCCGAAAAATCGTCCTGTGAACCAACATTAAACCGGTTCGTGAACCAGTTTTAAAGAAAAATATTGAACTGGAACAAAAAACCGAACCAAAAACATAAGTTGAACCGTGAACCGAAACCGAATCTTTATATCTTGTGGTTCGAGTCCCTGGATTTAAAACACTGGCAAAATTGGGAAATACGTTTATGCGCAAATCAGTCGCGCATGGCGTTTTGCGGTAGTTTCATGCGTGATGGTCTGTGCCTGTGCGTAGCGTAAACCACATGGACTGTTTTGACAAAAGTTGCTGTTTATAAACATAGCATGTATTCGGTATTCGTGATATTTCAAGTATCAATGGCATACGCGCCGACTATTGCGGGGGGAGGGAAATGGGGCGTTGTCCCCCCCTAAGAACAAATAGAAGGGGCGAAACTATGTTTTGGCCCCTTTCCCCTATAAATTTTTTAGCGCTTTTGCTTCGATCTCATTAATTTAAAAATAATTCAAACATGGCATTTGCATCACTGATTGGTCAAGTTTCATTTTGGAACTTATTCCATAAATGGTTATACATGGTTATTAAATCCACAATTTTCATTTTAGTTTCACATTCGTCATACATTGACACAAGACAGACTAAATTGTCATGTAAAAATTACAAATGAGCTCAATTTAAATATAATTTCAAATATGTAGCTTTATTAAAAAAAAAAAAAACTGTTCGGCGTAACGTTTAAAATAATATATCAAAACATCATAAGATTCGTAGATACTTAAACTGTATTTTATTTAATTTTTCTGTAATTATTATTAATAAGCTATATATTTCATGAAATAAAAAAATAAGTGAAAACAATAATAAATTTTATATTTATTTAAAAAAAATGCCGCCACACGGCCGATATGCAAATAATGGACGCGACTGAAGTTTGTAAATCGAGGCGATATCCATTCCATTATTTGCTTTGTATCGGCACGGCCTAATGACGTTAATAACTATAACATGATTCTAAGTGTAGCCTCCCTAGCCATGAAGAACAATTTCTGTACCTACCATTACTTCGTAAATTATGAATTTAAATCTACAAATAGACAAATACCACACCAAAAGAAATGTAAGACATTTAGTTTGGATGTAGTGATATAATTATAAAATTTAAACAAAATGAAACTTTAATACGATGGCATATGTTGGAAGATACAAAATTGTGAAAATGTGTATTTCTCTCCTATATTAGATACATCGTGTAAAGATAAAAAGTTTTTTTCATTTTCCGGCTAATTTACAACAGAGAAAACAATGGTTTGACAATTTAAAAATAAAATTTCGTGTAACAAAATATTATTTTGTGAGGACCATTTTCTTGATAACAGCTAGAATTTCCTGTTAAAATACATATAATTAATACCATGTCCATAATATGTGTACCATTATTTAATTATATATTTTTTAAAATAAATCTAGTCGTACATGTATTTTATAATTTTCCTATATTTAAAATGTAAAGTTTAAACCATAAAAATTACGCGCCAATTTTTTGTAAAATTACGCTCAGGTTCCAACGGTGCGCTGCAGTCAAATGTGACGCTAGCATTTTTTACAGAATCTGGAATTCTTGATTACAAGCTGTTTTTGTTCCGTGGTTACAAGTAACAGATACATTTTCACAATACTCAAGATTTACGACTGCAAAATATTAATTGGTTAAATGTAAATAAGAGCGCCAAGAATCGGTCACGGTAATGGTCAAATTTACCACCAATGAAATTCAATGACATAGTTCGTTCTTTATAATTTTATTTAGTAACAAGTAATACATATTTTTTTAAAAAAAATGTCTACAGACATACTTTAGTGCGCTAAATATTAAAATAAATATAAAAAGTATATTTTAATTTGTTTATTGAATCATATACTATAACTAACTTCACAATGTAAGTTTTCTCTTCTGTGATGACATTTAATTTTGTCGGCTCGGCTCAGACATTTTTCTTTGTCGGTCAGGGTGACGTGCGGTCGACAGTTTACCGTTGATTTTTAATATTAAATTCCGGCAAATACGCCGGTCTGTTTTTAAAAAAGTATTTTTGTGTTATTTACAACGGTGGATCAGCAATTCATCTATCCGTCATCTTGTTTCGGCTGCATGCACATTAACAATCAACAGTGTAAAATGCTTATATGAATATGTCCACTCGGTTCCAATGTGTGGTTTGTTTGGTTCAGTTTTACATGTTGTAAATTGTAGTTACTTTTAAAATTGAATTGTGGATATTTATTATACTTGGTTAACATAAACAGTGTCAAAATGGCAAGCGTATCGTATCAGATTGCTAACCTCTTAGAAAAGGTCTGTTTATTTTGGCACATTATCGACTAAACCATATTCTTACAATATTTTAATTACAGATGACATCTACTGATAAGGATTTTAGGTTTATGGCAACAAATGATTTAATGTCAGAGTTACAGAAAGACAGCATCAAATTAGATGATGATTCTGAGAGAAAAGTTGTTCGGATGCTCTTGCGTCTCCTTGAAGATAAAAACGGTGAAGTTCAAAATTTAGCTGTCAAATGGTAATTTTAAAAAAATCATTTGTTTTTGTGGTTTACTTTCAATTATTCATTTTAGTCTTGGTCCATTGGTGAACAAAGTAAAAGAGTATCAGGTTGAAACTATTGTAGACTCTTTGTGTGCCAATATGATTTCTGACAAGGAACAATTAAGAGATATTTCTAGTATTGGACTGAAGACTGTAATTAGTGAGCTACCACTTGTTTCTAGTTCTTTAGCTGCTAATGTGTGCAAACGAATCACTGGGCGTTTGAGTAATGCCATTGAAAAAGTTAGTATTTACATAAAGTTTGTACATACATTATATTTGCTTGAATGTTTTAGCAAGAAGATGTTTCTGTACAATTGGAAGCTCTGGATATACTAGCTGATTTATTATCTCGTTTTGGTGGTTTACTGGTGACTTTTCATACCGTGATTTTAAGTGCATTGCTTCCACAGCTTCGGTCTCCAAGACAGGCTGTCAGAAAACGAACAATAGTAGCCTTGAGTCATTTAGTGTTGTCATGCAATCCAGCTTTGTACGATAAACTTATCGACTATTTACTCGAAGGACTGTCTACGAACGTGAATACTTCAACTACCCGTACTCTAATTCAGTGCATTGCTGCTATATGGTAAATAAATCGCCAAATATTTTAGACTTTCATATGACTCATAATAAAATTTAAAACTACCCCTAACCTTCAAATTAAGTGACAAAATTATATACCGTGTGTAACACGTAAAACGGACCATAGGCGTTTAACTTGAGAAAACAATGCAAGTGGTCTATTAATTTAAGACACTAATGATTCAAATAAATATTATAGAGAATTAAATTTTGCATCCAATTCAATAATCACATATTTTTTTTGTAACCGAAAATTAAAATTTAATAAAAGTTACTCCTTTATAGTGTTAGTCATGAAACTGGAACAAAATACAAATCTTTTATACCTGTCAGAAACTCTCATCATCTATCATTATTAAAAATAGAAAATTATTTCCACGAAAAAAGTTAAGGTGAACTTGAAGTGCGTTTTTGTCCTGTAGTTCTCTTATTTTTCCATATAACTTAATTGCACTCTTAAACATGTTTCAATTACCCATAAATAGATAGCATCACTCAGCGCCTTCTGGTATGAATACTCATATCAAATTTCATGTAATGATAAATACATGGTGTAAGTTTGCCGACTTTTGTTCGATGCGCAATCATCAGCAAATATTTATGTGTTCCGGTTAGTTTGTGTATAAATTCTTAATTAGTTTCGATTAACGTATCCAATCACCTATTTATTTACGTATTTTAACTTTATGATTAGAAAAAAAACATGACCTATGCACTTGGCCTGCAAAAATGCAATGGTGGGAAACTGCGTACATGAAAATTTTTTATAGCACTACCCCGACAATTAAAATTAATAAAACTAGTTTTGAGAAGCTGTTCATCGTTTTGTAAAGACAGCGTCAGCACGTGGGGAACAGAGAGCAGAAATAATATTTTCTGTTAGTTTTTGCTCCTATGGACCTTTTACATTTTTATTGCACCCTGACGTCATTTTTCAATGCGCCACGTAATGAAATTCTTAAGAACTAGAGATAAGGAGGCACCATGTTGTCAAGTAAAATAATTAAAAGGATATGCATATTTATTTTCGATAAAAAAATATTTAAACAACACAAAAACTTAAATAATTTTGTCTTTGATTATAAAGAAATAATTAATAATGAAAAAAATCTATTTAAAGGAAAAAACAACAATTTTATTCTTGTTTATTACTTTCCTAATATCAATCTGGCAACTACGCAATTATCTGTCACTTTATGGGGTGTTTATTTCGCATCTTTTAGAACAAAAAATCACTTTTTTGATTCCCATCTCCTCTTTCTCTTGTTGTAAAATATTCATCACAAACGCATTCTGTGAATTTATTTAATAAAGTTAAGTTTTGCCAGAGTTTTTTCTTTCCGCCATTTGTAATTTTATTTGCGCCCATTACTGCGCACTACATATATGTTATGTTTGTCTTTCTCTCTCTTTTGATGTAAAAGGTCCATATCGTTCAGTAGTGTTTTTTTGTCTGTAAAAATCTAATAGCAATAGTTTCTTTTTTTAAATTTTACGCACTTACCTAACTAGGTTTAGTATATGCGATGAATACTTTAAAAAGAAAGGAAGAACAAACAGAAATCAGAAAAGAGGATATAATGGCACTATTTTGAATAAATCTGTGCGTCTTACAGATCTGTAAATCATGAACAAAATCGCAACGAAGCTGCCACTAATGTATAATTTTATATTAATCAACAAAAATAGATACGTTTTTGCCAGTTTTTTTTTACAGATCCATAAGACGTAAGACTTACAGATTTGTTCAGAATGTACAAAATTGTTTTCTTGTTTATGTTCCTGCATATTTGTACTTCAAACTTGCAAATTTATTACACCAAAACAAGCGAAAAGTGACAGTTAATAGCATAGTTGTCAAATGATTTGCTTAAGACCCGATATTACAATCTCTGATAAAACATAAATTTTACATGATTTTATTATTAGATACATTTCTGTTTGTAATACAGAAAATATTTTTTTTGTCGTTTTCTTCATCATCAACAGGATTAAATTTATTTTATTTCATTCTTGTCATTTGGCAACATGGTGTCACCCAACCGTTGATTCAAAAAAATTCTGCTAGATGGAGAATCTAAAATGACGTCACATGTACGTCTTAATGTGAAGTTACGGACCTGCTTCGCACTTACTCTCCATCAGAGTAAAAGTGCGTTCTAATGATTGAATATTGAAAAACCAACCACAAAAAAAAAAATGATCAGTCGAAATAGGGATAAAAATACTTTGATGTAACCGGTAAAGTAATAACTAATAGATACAACGTGCAATTATTCATTGTTCTAGAATTTGGAAAATAAAATTGACCGCAATCAAACTTTTTTTTATTTCCATTCCATGGCTGTCACTATATAAAAGTAACATTATTTATAAAATTTTATTTTCTAGGTTACAAAACATGCAAAATAAAATGTGAATTTGGTGCAGAATTTAATTTTATACAACTTTTATTTCAAGCATTATCGTTTAAAATTAATAGGCCACTTTTTCGCTTTTCGTGTTATACTTGGTACACGTTTTTCAAAATGTACTAATCTTCAGTAATAAAATTTTACGCAAAACCATATTAAAAGGAAAAAGACAAATTAGGATATGTCGATCATGCCAAAGATCCTAACAGTCATTTTTTCTCAGAGTGGTTTACATGTTCTGAAAAAAGGGCTGTTAGGATCTCTGACATGATTGATTTGTTGAGTAATTCTAATTTCTTTTTAACCTCTTAATATTCGTTTCGCGTAATATTTACTATTGAAGTTAAGAACATGTTTTCGAAATACTTATATAGTTTTTATTTTCACTTCATTTTAAGGCTAAAAGTTATTTTTAATTTTATATCAATTACATTGGTCTTAGAGTCCATAATATTCATTTACCTTCATTTTCCTCGTAGTCGGCAAGCTGGTCATAGATTCGGTGAACACATTGAAAGAATAGTCCCTTTAATTGTTCAATACACATATGAAGAAGATGACGAATTAAGGGAACATTGCTTACAGGCCTTCGAAGCTTTTGTTCATCGATGTCCTAAAGAAATTACTCCGCATGTAGGCACAGTAAGTTTATTATTTATTTTTATTGTCGTATGAGGTTTTCCAATTCATCACATTATAGATTACTAATCTGTGTCTGCAATATATAACATATGACCCGAATTATAACTACGATGACGATGTAGAGGACGGTGAAGACGGCAGTATGGAAATGGAAGAAGAAGCAGAAGATGATGAAAATGATGAGTATAGTGATGATGATGATATGAGCTGGAAAGTTCGTCGTTCAGCAGCAAAATGCCTTGAAGCAGTAATTTCTACTCGTCACGAACTTCTGCCTGAATTCTATAAAACTGTGTCACCTGCACTTATTGCCAGATTCAAAGGTGAAACTTTTTTGAGAAAATAATCGTAGTTTCTTCAATTTTTCTTTCGTTGCAGAAAGAGAGGAAAATGTGAAATCTGATATATTTCATGCATATGTAGCGTTATTAAGGCAAACGAAACCAACAACTGTTGTTAATTTTGACCCTGAAAGCATGGAACATGAAGAACTCCCTGTAGGAATGTTGCAGGCACAGGTTCCTTCTGTAGTAAAGGCTTTACAGTCACAAATTAAGGATAAAAGCATTAAAACCAGACAGGATTGCTTTAATTTGCTCAAGGAATTGGTCGCAGTTTTACCGGGTGCCATGTCGAATCATATGCCGGTGCTTATTTCTGGTATTCAATATTCCCTGGGGTATGATTCATGATTATTTTTATCAGGGACCTGAACCCGATTTTTTGGTAAACCTGAACTGAACCTGAACCTAATTTAAACCGTTTTAAATTCAAATTCAGTTTGGATCTGTTAAATATGAAGGGTGTTTTATGCACCAAACGTTAATGTGTAGTACAATTTGATATACTTATTCTGTTACAAAAATATTTTTCTCTAAATTTGCAAACATAAGGCAGTTTATTTCATATGCCCATGAATTTCTATACTTCTTATTTCCGTCACTACTATTTTTGTGCTTATTTACCGCCTTGAAATGAAATTCGAACCCAAAACCGATGAACCGTTATAATTTTTATTTTCTTGCCTAAATCGACATTCCTTTTATGAACCTGAACCATAAATACATTTCTGTTCAGGTCCCTGATTTTTATTAACCATTGGCTTATATGAGATATTATTCTAGGGATAAGAATTCTAGCAGCAATATGAAGATTGATACACTAACTTTCGTGCATTGTTTGTTGAGTTCTCATCCTCCAGAGGTGTTTCACCCTCACATGGGAATTTTGATTGCTCCAGTAATTGCAGCGGTAAATGATCCGTTCTATAAAATTACAGCTGAGGCTCTACTTGTACTGCAACAATTGGTGAAAGTGATTCGTCCGTTGGATTCACCATCCAATTTTGATTTTACAATATTCATCAACGATTTATACACTTGCACATTGGTACGGTTGAAGGCTTCAGATATTGATCAAGAAGTGAAAGAACGAGCAATTTCTTGCATGGGACAGATTATTTGCAATTTAGGTGACTATTTACAAGGTGAACTTCATATTTGTCTTCCTATATTCTTAGATCGTCTACGAAACGAAATCACCAGATTAACAACAGTGAAAGCGCTTACGAAGATTGCTGCTTCCCCATTAAGGGTTGACCTACCTATCATGGTATATATTTTAATTGGCGCGCGTTAACTTGAGACTGACATTAACACGAACTGCGCATACTAGCTGATCTGAAAACATGAACTAATTTCTTTCGTTAGTGAATCAATCCCTTTCCCCTTTGAACCAATTTTAAATGTTGATAGTGTCTTCCTCGTTGTAATAATATATAATAATTACAAATAAATAAGTTACAATATGGTTTTCCAAAGCGATAGCTGATGAAGACATAAGTATTGCATATAAATTTTAGTGTAACATTTATTAATACGAAAAAAAATTATAGTATATATATATATATATATATATATATATATATATATATATATATATATATATATATATATATATATATATATATATTTAAAACGACGTGATGGCCCTACGAGGTAATACATTTGGAAGTTCTTTCACTTTAACGTGTGTGTGCATGCCCGGCTTTTACAGCAAATTATTTGCTCATCGTTTAGGGAAAAGTGTTGTTGAGAGGTTAATACACATGCGTAACGAGAAAACTGTGATTGAACTTTTGTGTTTTATCAATTATTTATAAAGAAAACAAGGTAATAAATTTTAATGCGCTATATTTTTGTAGCTAAATTCAGTTGACGGAACTGTGTCAACTGTTTCTATCTCATTAGATAATCAAGCTTTCTCTCTTGCTAAGTCGGCGGTGAGGTCATGGTACATTGCAAAATTCTGTTACATTTTTCTTCCATTCTATTAATTTTGTGCAAAATAAAAAATATGGGTCTAATATTTTCAAATCTACATTAACATAACAAATTAAAAAATTCTGGAAACCCTGTTGTGAATATTTGACTAAACGCCAATATACGTAATCCCCCTATTATATTTCGACTCGTCCAAATACGAATTTTAGGTTCTGCGCATACAAGGTCAGTCTCAATTTAACGCGTGCCTGCTATACAATGATATGCCTCTGATGGCAATATGTTTTCATATTATTTTTACAGGACGAAGCAGTACCAATTCTTGGTTCCTTCTTACGCAAAAATCAACGGGCCCTAAAACTAAGTACTTTATCTTTGTTGGATACATTGGTACAAAACTACAGTCATTACCTATACACAGATTTACTGCGTAGTGTGATAAGCGAAGTGCCTCCTTTGCTAAGCGAGGCTGATCTACATATTGCTCAGCTCACTTTAGTTCTTTTAACTTCTATTGCTCGCGTATATTCCGGTGCTCTAGTGGATGTTTCTGACACAATTCTCCCCGAAATTCTCCAGTTGGTAAAAAGTCCTCTTCTTCAAGGCGCAGCCTTGGACTCCATGTTGGAATTCTTCCAAGCTTTGGTTAGTTGTTGTTTACCAGGACTGAGTTATCACGATGTGTTAAAATTGTTGGTTCGCCCCGTTAGTGTAGGTGGTCCAACAAATACTTTGCACAAACAGGCTTTTCATTCTTTGGCAAAGTGCGTTGCAGCAATTACAGTCATCTTCCAACAAGAAGCGCTCCCAGTTGTTGAACAGTTCATGAAAGATGTTGTCAGTGCAAATAATGATGCTCAGCACGTGTTTGCACTTTTGGTTATTGGCGAAATTGGTCGTCACATTGATCTCAGCTCAGTTAGTTCCTTGAAACAAGTCGTACTAAATTCCTTTTCAAATGTATCCGAAGAAGTTAAATCTGCAGCTAGTTACACATTAGGAAATATATCTATTGGCAATTTGCCTCAATACTTACCATTCGTACTACAAGTCATTGAAGCACAACCAAAACGACAATATCTGCTCCTTCATTCTCTAAAAGAAATCATTTCTTGTCAATCTGCTACTAAAGAGGGCATACAAGAACTCTTGCCTTTTGTACCAGCAATTTGGACTTTATTATTCAGACATTGTGAATGTAATGAAGAAGGAACTCGAAATGTTGTCGCAGAATGTTTAGGAAAACTGACATTAATTGATCCTGCAAATTTACTCCCAAGATTACAAGAATCATTGACATCTCCTTCTCCATTAATGCGTACTACTGTAGTTACTGCAGTTAAATTCACAATTTCCGATCAACCACAGGCTATTGACCCGTTACTCCGCCAGTGTATTGGGGAGTTCTTAGGAACCTTACAAGATCCTGACTTAAATGTACGAAGAGTTGCGCTCGTTGCATTCAATTCAGCTGCGCATAATAAGCCTTCCTTGATTAGAGATCTTCTAGATACTGTATTACCTCAGTTATACAGTGAAACAAAGATTAAGAAAGAATTAATACGAGAAGTTGAAATGGGTCCTTTCAAGCACACAGTAGACGATGGTCTCGATCTTCGAAAAGCGGCATTTGAGTGTATGTATACCTTGCTAGATTCTTGTTTAGATCGACTTGACATTTTTGAATTCTTGAATCACTTGGAAGGAGGTTTAAAAGACCACTACGATATTAAGATGTTGACTTATTTGATGGCTGCTAGATTAGCGCAGTTGTGTCCAAATGCTGTCCTTCAACGGTTAGATAGACTAGTTGAACCGTTACGAGTGACATGTACGATGAAAGTTAAGGCAAATTCTGTAAAACAAGAATATGAAAAGCAAGATGAATTGAAGAGATCTGCCATGAGAGCTGTTGCTACCCTACTGACTATTCCTGATGCTGGTTAGTGTTTTCCTCCAATTTATTTTTTTTTTCTTTTCTTTTTGTTGATCAAAAGTACCATAATTTTTATTATTAATTTGCAGATAAAAATCCACATCTCAGTGAATTCGTATCTCAAATTAAATCTGCAACAGATCTGCAGCCAATCTTTGAATCTATACAGAAAGACACAAGTGGACTTATGGATTGCTTCTTGATGGATCAAAGTTGAAAATCTAAAAGATATATTTTAGAGCCTGTGATGAGTGATTTAGTTTGTGTAATAGGTTTAAAGGAATGATTTATTCAACCTTGCATAATTTGTTCTTCACAGAGATATGCTTTATGAATTAGAATAGCAATAATTTCTTCTTTATTATCAAGATACAGAAAATATATTTTGTAAATCAAGATATTTGTCCCATATGATCTGAAAACAATTTAATTGTTGGGGAACAGAATCAAGTTTATTTTATATTTATACATATGGGACCCGTACTTTCAAACGTATGAAAACATTTAATTTTTGTCCATTTCATTGTTCAAAAGTTTAATGTGTCCATTTCATTTTACAGAATTGAAAAAAAAAAACAAAAAATAAAAAAAAACATTTAAATTAGTTCCGCATATATAAATTTAGTTAACTCAGTGTTTAAGCTACAAGGTGTCCTAATATTAGTTACTAAACAAATAATCTTGAAAGAGGCAACACGCCAAATTATTGGAAAAATATAAGGATTTAATATTTTTTTATGTTATAAAACATTTCATCACACTATATAGAAGTATTGATTTGTTTTTTATATGTTCTGTTCTGAACATTTATTTTGTAATATATCGCATTTGATTAAATTTTTGAAAATTATCAAGAACTCTTATTGGAAAGTCAACGAAAAAAGATATCTAACCGCAAACATGTTCAGATTTATATGATTAAAAATATTTTTTTCGGTATCTGCAGTATATACAACTATGCATATTTCTTTTTGTCTTTTTTTAATATCAGTTTACATATTTCTGTATTCATTCTTTTAGGCGCAAAGTTTTGTCTTAAGATCTAGACTATTATCTTTAACATATGTAATTGTAGGCATTTTGTGAAGAATCGAATATTATTTCATTTTAATAATAAATTATTGTTTTGAAAGTATTTTTGTATTTCATTTCTAAAGCTTATTCTACCTTAATAGCTTACGAGGTGTGAATGTGCACGGTGTGACGTAAATACATAAAATCAGTTTCGACCCCGAACTATTCTAGTGTAAATTTAAGTTGAAAACGAAACCATAAAAATGAATGCAAATCTGAGAGCCTAGTAGTTTGGAAGTTTAATATATTAACATAATGAATAGGAACAATATACCCTCAGTGAATAATTTTGTTTTAAATTCTAACACAAGACTTCATACATTTCTACCTGTTTATCTGTATATATACCAGAACTTTTTTTTATTTTTGGCCGTTGTCCCGATAAAATTTTTGTAATTGATTTAACTCTTCATCACTATTTGATGAAAAACTTTCTAACAATTTCTGTTAAATTGTCAATATGACTATTTTGAAACACCTTATTTGCACTGATTTTCCTGCACTTGCTATTGTGGTCGGTGCACACCACTGTATATTGAGTGCAATTTCACGACAAGACGAAAACGCTATCAGGAAGGAAGTGCGAACATATAACAAGTTGAAAACAAAACAAAAACTCAGTGCATGTTAGTGCACACTCAAATCATAAGTTGAAAACGCTATAAGAATGAAGCATTGTGCAAGACAGGTCTTATATTTCCAAGTCAGTGATTGGCTAAGGGCTAAGTGCGCGCAGTCAAATATAGAAGTAGAAGAGGTTTACTTGTCAAATGAGTAGTTTGACAACAAACAGATTAATTTTGTATATTTTAGTTATATTATTATTTATTACTGGTGAACGTGCATATATTATAAAATAAATAAGTGTAATATATTTCACTTTCTTCAGGTGGAACAAGGTAAGGTAATACTAATTTTATATATACAGTATATATAGTAATATACTATATCATAATTTGTCTTATTAATTTTAAAAGATAATTTGAGACCTGTTTACGTAGCTAAAAGGAAAGCACAACAACGCAGCACTTTTTAATTTTTGTGGCAATATGCATTTTAGCTAATCTAATCCATAAACTAAAGAAAATTCAATATTTATAAAAATGTGCGACTAACGAAGTGTGTATAAAGACAATACATTTTTGATATAACTTTTGCCGGCCCGGCATGTGTGAAATTACGCAATAAGGAAAGTTATATTTTAAAAAAAAGTGTCAATACGTTCTTTTTACTTTTCTGATAATTTGTGCTAAAAATATCTGTTTAAAAACTGATGACGTTTGCAATCATAATCATATTTAATTTGTTACATATTCATAAAATAAAATACTTTAATATCATCATAAATGTTAAATTAAGGATCGTATGCAAATTACTCCTACATCAGAAGTTAGCCGCAGAGTATCACGAGACTGATTCAATTTACCGATATTCCCCTCCCAAACGTCAAATGCAACTTTCTTCAAAAACTTTCCTTTTTAAAACACATCGACGACCAGTTCGTTATGATTGTGCAGGGTTGACTCACTTTTTCATTTGTTTAGCATATGTTTAATTTATATTTTTAATTCAATTACCATGAATCCTAAAAATAATGAAAATAAAATTCATAAATCTGTTTATGTTGTATTTGTTTCATTGTTGCTAGATTTATTGGCATTTACAATGATTTTACCGCTCTTTCCATCATTGTTGGATCATTACCGCGTAAATGATGAATGGGGTTTGTATTCTTGGTTATCGAATCGTGTAAATTATTTTCAAACATTAGTTGGAGCACCGGAAAAATTCAATTCCATCTTATTTGGAGGTTTTTTGGGTTCTATGTTTAGTTTTCTTCAGTTTGTAGCTTCTCCAATTGTTGGGGGTTTATCTGATGTTGTAGGGAGAAAAATAATGATGGTAATTTGTCTGGTAAGAATATTTTGTTTTGGAGAAAATACATTTTTTCATAGTTACAATATTTCAGATTGGTATCTCATTGTCGTATGTCTTATGGGCTTTATCCACAAATTTAGCATATTTCTTCATTGCTAGATTTATTGGTGGAATTAGTAAAGGAAATGTTTCGCTAAGTATGGCAATTATTACTGACGTATCGAATATAAACACTAGAGGAAAAGGAATGGTATGCATTTAACAGTTATCACAATCTATGTATTTACTCCTATCTAATCGTAGGCGTTAGTGGGTATTGCATTTTCAATTGGATTCATTATTGGACCAATGATAGGTGCTACATTCGCAGTTTGGGCAAAAAATCGCACAGATACTTGGTTTACAGTTCCTGCTTTATTTGCTCTCTTTTTGGCACTGTCTGACTTAATATTCTTTTCTCTTTATTTCGAGGAATCGTTACCAAAAGTGAGTAATATGTTATATTTTTAATATTTGTTGTTACAATTATACATCTTTTAGGAAAAACGCAATAAAAGTTTCAAAAATAGTATTAATAATGTAAAAGCATTTGTATATGTCTTTGATTTATTTAAATTTGCTGCAGTTACAAATTTAAAACCAAAAGATGAACGGGAATTGAGATCATTAGGACTTGTATATTTCGTATATTTATTTATTTACAGTGGATTGGAATTTACTTTAACATTTTTAACACATCATGTTTTCAATTATACTTCCATGCAACAAGGATGGATGTTCTTGGTGATAGGTACTTTCGTTAAATATGAAATTGACATAAAAAATCATTGAAAAAAAATTCTCAGGTTTAACAATGGCTATCATCCAAGGAGGCTATGTGCATAGAATTCCTGCACATAAAAATAAATCCACTGCTGTTTTAGGATTGTGGATAATAATTCCATCATTTGTTTGTGTTGGGTTAGCAACTTCAGCACCTTTATTATACTTTGGCCTTTTTCTTTTCGCTTTATGTGAGTAATTTAACGCAATTTAAATTAATAATAAAAAAATTCTTTTCTTTTAAAAGCTACGGCATTGGTAGTACCATGTACTATGACAATGGCATCACAGTACGGTACCGTACAACAGAAGGGAGCTGTTATGGGAATTTTCCGATCGCTAGGAGCCCTAGCGAGGGCCATCGGGCCAGTTGTAGCTAGTGTTATGTTCTGGAGTACTGGATCGAAATTAACTTATCTTATTGGTGCTGTGGGTCTTTTATGGCCAGTATTGAAGCTACAGTATTCAAAATAAATACCTATATTTTTGTACTATATACATTTGACTGTAACAATCATCAAGATAATTTTTTTTTTCTATTGGTGAGAACATTAAGTCATAGAGAAAATATGTGAAATATTTGCAAAAAGTACATTAATCGATTTTATCGTACAACAGATATATACTTTTTGCATTTGTTACATAAAGTTAGCGAAAACGAGTTAATATCAGTATTTTAATACAAGTTTTAAATTTTATACAGATCAACAGTATTTTCAAGCAATATACTGATAATTCTATAATTGTGTTTATTACAGTATAGTATTTTCTTATTTTTACACATTTTTATACAAACTAACAATTTATAAAACGTATTTTTAAGCTTATACATCGAAAAATTATGACAGTTATTTATTACGTTTTTTATTGTTTTTAGAATTTTTAAAAATATGTTTATTGAATCAATGTTGTTTTATTGAAAATATTTATTAAATACATATATGAGTACATAATGTGTAATTGTTCAAGTATGACGATGATTAATGTGATGGGACCACGAGACAGAATTGATATTGATAACAAAATCAAAATTTTCAGTTAAATAGATCTATCTAATCAAAAATATTCGATCACGTATCGATTTCTCTCAGGTAAATTATTTTTCATTAGCATCACTTTCTGTGATACGCAATATCTTCTCTTAAAAATTAAATGTACAATTTTTTTGAAAAATGTTTCTTGTTTTTAAAGTAAGAATATTTTGTAATTATAAATTTTATCATGTAAATACATAGTTTATTACTTATAAAGAATGTATTTTGTATAATTGTATTTATTATTAATATTTTCTATACTTACCTATTTTATAAATAACATAACACATGCTTTTTTCTGATGTATTTAATAATTTATTGTCTTACATAAATGGCAAATTATAATGTCTGTTTTTTTTTTTTTTTCATAAATATGGCAGTAATTTTTTGACACATCACTTACTGTATGGCTACATATATTTGCATAATACAAATTATTTTATATCAAATTTACGAAAAATTACATCAATATCCTTTTGATATGTTATATACAGGATATCTTACTAACACAAATATCTTTTCCCTCTAGTCTAATGTATTGAGAAAATCATGTTCAAGTTCGAATTTTGTTTAATATGTATTTCCAGGTACAAATATATAATTCGATGTTTTTCTAAAATTTTCAGGCATTGAGTGAATTCATTTCATGATATGAAAATAAAACCAAAATCGTTTAAAAGATAGTATATTTAACTTAAAATAAAAGCAAATTATATAAAAAATGATAATACAAAAATATGTACTTAAAATAAAATTTCCTTTTTCGTAATAAATAAATAAAAGTGTAAATATTAAACGTAAACCAAAATATTCATCTATAAATCTCAACCTTATGGCATAAACCAAACAAATTTCTTTATTTTAATATTATAATAGAGATTTATACATGTTTCATATTTACATAAAATGAAAATATAGAACAAAAAATATCCACACACTGAATAAAATAAAATACTTAGTGGTACAGGTACCAGGGTAGCTACTAGTACTGATTTTATTCAAGTAACGAGTTCTTTCTGGGTGCCTGATTTGCAAATAAAACATTATTTTATAATAAAAAAGTTTAGATTAGGCAATAGTTTACACGCGTATTTGTATATTTTTAGAACAATTTATTTTTACTTCAGGATGCTGTATTTCTTTAAACAGGCTGCAATTTAACGTCAGATTATATCTTTGACAAAATATGGTTTTACGGTGTAAATTCTCTATAAAATTATGTTAAGTACACAATTTACATATTATAAAGTTTTATTAAAAAGAAAATGAAACTATACATTATTAATGATCAGATGTATAAAACTACAAAAAATAAATAAATTATATACATTGTCTACAACACTGGCATAACAAATTTCCTTGTAAAATATTAATATTACAGTACGGCTGCAAATTAAAATTTGTAATCTTTAATACTGTTTGTATTTGCAAAAGTTTATATGTTATTTTCTTTACATTAAAAAACAATGAAATTTGTGTAAAAATACACTTGTAAAATTTTTCTATTGCCCAATCTAAAGCGGGCATACCAAATACTTATTAGTAAAGATTATACAGTATATTTAGGAATGTCAGTATGTCTTAACCAGGCAACCATTTTAATCACTATCTTATCCTTAATCAGATTTAAACAAAACCTAAAAAATCTGTACTTTCTTAGCATAAAAAAGCACAGATTTCACAGCAATTGTCGAACCAATTAAATCTTTAATTGGTTTCTGTAAAGACATAAATGATTTGTCCATAATCTTCTGTGCCATCTTAATAAAAATCACAAAGTCTCACATTCGATAAATAATGAGATTACAAATGTTAGCGTATGATGCATGAATTGTGCTAAAATATACTGAATCGTAAAGTTGCTAAAATAAAATCAAAATGACTAGAAATAATAAATAAAAACCAATTTTGTAATGTAATACGATTTGAAATGAAAATAATGGTTTTGTGCATATTTATTTGGTTCTCGTTCGTTTTCCAAAATTTTGTGCGTAAGATTATTCTGCATATTCTTCATACATTAAGCTTTATATAATCACACTGTACAATAAGTTCCACAACTGACAGACTGCTTGTCATAAATGTAAATATGTGAGTTTTAGTTTAGTAATACAAAAGTCAATTTATTTAATATCATGTATACAAAATCTTGGCGTACGTACCACACAGAAGTATTTATGTATTAAATATCTAGCTTTGGAATGCGCTTATCGTATATAACCATTTAAAAAAGTATCACTTACAAATCATAGTACAAGGTATGGCACAGACGCTTCAGTTAAAACAAATAAAAACTTATCACTAATCAACTGCTATCCAGTCCACTTGTGTTGTATAAAAATATTACTCACAATTTGTAAAAAAATCAAACTTACGAATTATCGCATAGTTGATGTAAGTCAGCATAGTTCATTATAGCGCGGTGGAGAAATTCATATTGAGCCTGTAGCGAGACAAATCACAATTATAATTACTGTCAGTTTAAATAAATATTAAACACAAATACTTACAAAAGTACTAATCATTCCTTGTCGCTGAGATCTGAGCTTACGTGTTGTTGTAAAGACGTCTACTCGTTTTTCCACTCTTAGCTGTTGTATTAATATACTTAATCCCACAAACATTGAGCTTCTATCTGATCCAAAACTACAATAAACACAGCATATGATTATTTTTTTCAATTTTTGAATATACTAAAATACACTCGTGAACAAAAACCAGATACATAAAAAAATTATTTATCAACTTGCAACGATCCAAATTTGGGTTTGTTTATGATTTATTGTTAATATTTAAACCATTATCTGTAAAGTAACATAAAAAAGCTTAGCAAACACTTTATTTATTGCGATACTGAAACAGAAAAATGAGCAGGAGTAGCAAAATTGTTTTTGGTTATTAATTAGGTTTTATATCAGCGGTATGATTTATTTGGGTTAATACAGTGTGTTAAAAAAAAATCCTAACTCGGAGCAGGCTATGAACAAAGAAACGTATGTCAATTTAAAAATATTTAATTCATCAAAAATGTTATCTAAAGAAAACAAAAGCTTTTCTTCTTGAATCTTATTTTAAAAATGGATACAAATTAGAAAACGGCGAATGGCAATATATTAAATCCTTTTTATTATATTTTCTCCTTAAAATTTACATTTCAAGATCAATTTTCACAACTTAACTTTTGAATTGACATACGTTTCTCTGTTCATAGCCTACTCCAAGTTAGGTTTTTTTAACACACTGTAATAGTATGTATTATTGTCTCCCCGAACTTTAAAGACTTCCACCACATATCGAGTGATGGTGGTTAGGGGTGAACATAGAGATTTAATATGGTATTTTAATTTTATGCAATTTCCTGCTCTCCTGTTCATTTTACTGCCACAACTGTAGAATGCAAAGTTGTACAGAATTAAAAGTTGCATACTAAACAAAGAAATTTAATTTTTAGTTTCAAAATTAATTTTGCTTATTGATTCAGACGCAAAATTTTATTTGAAACTGTTTTACCTAAAATAATGGGGGTTTCCACCGTAATCAAAATAGTGAAAAATAACACTATTACACTAAAATATATTATAAAACATTTCTGAAAACACTAATTAAATAGTTAAATAATGTTTCCAATTTTTTAAAAATGAATGAAAAGAATATACTACGTTTGAAACGCTGCCAGCCAATGACGTCATTTGCCGGATCGATTTTACAGTTTCTATGTTATCTGTCAATATATGTGTGTGATGGGAGTAGTTTACAATAATCGATTTTACCTACATACATCAAATACGTTCAATATCTTAGTATATGCTAATAGATGGCAGCACATTCAAATTGCAACATTATATTTAAAAAATAATGAAGTAGATATTATAAACTAATTAAAATTGTGGATACAATACAATTATTATTGTTTGCCGTATGTTATATTGTTAAAACATTTTCTAAGGTATACGTATTTTATAGATTATTGTGGTTCGTGGACTAAATATTTGTAAAGTATTTAATAAATCATTAGCAGCGTATTCAAGGGAAGAGATTACCAGAGGTTATGCCCTTGTCTATAGTTATTTACCGGTTGAAACACCCGTAAAAGAATATTTGTGGAAAAACCAGGATACAAACATTCCACGAAAGGAAGCCTTAATATTACCCAGATGTTCAGTCGACGAGGGATTTGGAATTTTTGATTAGGGTTCGTAACAAATTAAATTATGAATTATGTATGCTAGTATACTTGAAACTTATTCCTTTGAGAATTATCTACTTTGTGTGTAAAAATATTTTTCGTTGTCATGTATTTTATTATTATTAATTAATATAAAATTATCTATGATTGGTAGTATTTGCAGGAGTGATTCGTTTAAGCTATGAATAAACTACAAATTCCCTTGCTTTTTAATCATATCAATATATAATAATTAGTTAGTTATGGTAATTAAAATGGTCATATGTTTCGTTAGCCTCAAAGAACAAACACATGCCATGCCAAGTGGCATAATTTTCACTAGAGTAATCCTATTTAACACGGAGAAACAGACAGATCTATTTATTTTTATGTGATGGTATTGTCAATTTTTTAATTAGATTAATTGCAAATTTTGTTATTTTTGTTCTTTTGAGCTTCAAAGTATAAAACTTTCTTCTGTATGATATAATTTATCTCTCTAAATAATTTGTAAGTCTTATTGTGTTGATGTCGTGCTCGAAAGATTCGAAGTTCAGTTCTTTAATTCTAAGAATTGTAAGGTCACAAACAAACTCAGTTTGAAATAAAACATTTGTTTGTAGTTCAGTGAAAACTTCCATCCCAACCCCCAACAAGAAAACTGTAATAGAAGAGTGTTACTACACTATCAGATGATGCCACTAGAGACTCTAGAAACTCCATCATGCACCATCTGTTGAGCATTGGCTACATTAGCCGGCCTTTTATACGCTGTCGGGGCGGTAAAAATTGGCCGTTCAAACGAGTTGCAAAAAATACTGTTTTCAATATTTTTTTTTACAGAAAACCTGTTATAATAAAAATGTTTTATTTATTCTAATACATATAAGTTTTCATGAGGAATAACATATAAAAAAATTGAAAAATAGTGGACACCCCCATTAGGGAAGCAGGAAATTATTAAAGTATAATTTTACATGTTAAAGTCTTATGTTCGGTTTTAAGTATTCACCCGGTGTAATAAAACATGTAAAATAAGTTTTATATGTAACTTTTAATTCTGAACAACTTTGCCGAAAAATGAATAGGAGAGCAGGAAATTGCATAAAACTAAAAACCCATGTTAAATCCGTATGTTCACCCCTAACCGCCACCAGTTTGTACACGTGACATTTCTATTCAAACACTATTCTTTCACCTCGTCTCATTTTTTCAATAAAATCAATATTTACCCTTACATGACCCGTTTTAACAACATACCCACATACACAGGCAAATATCACATTTCTATGGTTTTACATTCATTCCTAATTGTAACATAATATAACTTACTTGCAATGAACAACAAGGGGCGCAGTGAATCCATGCTGTGTCTGAACAGCTTGCGTTTGATCCACTAGTTCAATTAGTCCTCGGGTAACTTCAGGGACTTCACCTTCGACTGTAGGCCAACCATGGTACTGGAATTGCGTGACCATTACTTTTTCGTCGCTCTTGTTATTGGTGACTATAAATTCGCGTCGAGTGTAGTAGGGACAGCTTTCAGATTGAATATATTTCACTAAAATGTGGTCGTAGGCAATTTCGTCATCCGGCCAATAGCGGGGACACTTTTTCGCACTGTCGCCCAAGTTAGAGAGCATAACAATAACGCAAATTCCTTGCTCGGAAATCATCCTCCAGAAATCTGCGATTGTTTGTTCAAGAGGATCTTGCGTGATGATAAATGATTCTGAATTATCGTAGCCTTCAATAAACGAGGCGTTAATGTAAGTAGAGTGTTCTCGTCCAGGAATTGGAGTCAATATCACACGATTTCTATCGTAAGGAATTACAAGTTCACTTCGATTTTTTACGTGGTTTTCTTCACCACCTCCAACTGTGAAAGACTTGCGATCTTCTATAACGTTCTTTATTTTCTGAAAAGAAAATAACAAATAATTGCTATCAAGTTGTTCGAATAGATTATTCTTACTTCATAATCATCCTCCATTTTACTTCTTCCAGAGTCATTTCTTTTAAGTTTGTCTACAATTGTTTTTAATTCTATAGCTTGTATTTCTGTGTCCCCGTATTGTGCAACTTCCATCAAAGCTCGATAAATAAAGATGTATTGTTTCTATAATATAAAATATCAAGTAACACAAAAAAATGATTGTATCTTACCTTCTTACCAATGACTGAACTAAGAAATTTCTTTGATGTCTCAAATCACAAACTGTGTTAAATATAGCGACTTGCCCTTCTTCAGCTAGCTGTTGTAAAAGAGAATCCAAAGCTACTAAAGTACCTGTTCGCCCAACACCAGCACTACAATGAACCAAGATGGAACCTTTCTCCAAAGAATAAGCTTCATTCATACGTTTTATGAATTTGATAATGCCGTGAGGATGTTCAGGAGCCATGAAATCTTTCCAAACTAAATAATGATACTGAGTAATAAAACGTTCATCTTTGGCACGTCCGGTATTCTGTCTTGCAATTTTCAACTGTCTGATTATGTAATCTGAACAGCGTTTTTCCTCCAAATGGGTGACTGTTATGTCCCCGAAAGTCTTCTCTCCTTCAGTTTTATCCGGCCAATACTTGGCACATTTTGTTTTGCTATACTCTTCTAAATTTGTAAGCATAAGAATTAATTCTAAATGTTGTTCCCAAATCATTCGCCAATAATCACAAACTGTATTGTCCATTGGTCCTTGTGCACAGATGAATTTCTTTCTTTCTTTGTATCCAATAACAAAATTGGCGTTAATGTAATCCGATCCTGCTATACTGTCAATTTGTGCAAGTTTTACTCTTGTTTGATCGTATGCCTTGATGTCTGGGTACCGGTTTTTGTAAATATTCTCTCTAGCTTCGGAAGCCCGAGTTGTTCTGTCGCTAAACCGGTCTGGAAGCAATTCAAATTCACGTTGGAAGCCATAATCTGAGTCTCTGTGTCGCTCGATGTAAACGTTTACAAGATCTGCTTTTGCTATGGGACTCATATCCGAAGGACTCAGGGATACAAGACGATGTCGCCCACGAAGACTCCTACACAAATGCCTGTCACAATATTTCAAAATTAAGTAGTATCCATTTAATCAAACATTTTGTCTAAACACAAGAAGAAAATGTTAAGTGATAAATTAAAAGGCAAAAAAATAATTAGTACTGATATATGCGTTAATTTACTAATTGTTGTGTGAAGACAAAATGATGACAACTAAAAGTTGCTATGAAACTATTTATCGAATGACTTCATACCTAAAAGAGTTTCGGAAAGTAATCATTTCAATTCCTTGCGCATGAGCAACTTGTTTCGTATATCGATGTAATACACATAAAGCCATGAGTAATACAAGAACAACCAATATAAGAGCACATAATATTTGTATTACTATTCCCAATATTTGAGTTGGTGGCACTTCCATTACTGGTGGAACAGGGTTTAAAATACCAAAGTAATTACTATACGCAGTCAATGTCTCTCCCATAATTGTTCCGTATACTAAAATTTACATTTTTAAATAATTTTCTTAAAATAAAATAAGAAATCAACTTACCAATAATTTCTACAAAGCCAGTATAATTACTACTGTGATCTAGCGACCCATCATGAGGCGGAACATAATCTAATTCTTCTCTAACACTTCTTCTCGTTTTCAAAGTATCTTCACCATCTTCCACTACTTTTTCAACATCTGGGGCATCGGTGAAATCAACAACTGTACTAGCAATTGTTGTTGTTGTAAAAGTAGGAATAGGAGTTGTTGATGTAGTTGTGTGAGGTCTTCTTGGAGGGCTTCGAGTCATCTTGCTGATTCCAAGACATTGAAGACATGGGGAATGTGTGAAGTTTATTACTTGGTCATCACCCAAAAATACGTCAGAATGGAATGCATCGCTAAATGGAAATAAAATACACAAGTAATATGCCGTGATGATATATTTATTTTATTTATAATAATAGAAATATACGATCACCCTAGAATTATAGAATCAGGTAGGCTGTAGAAAACTAAACAGGTATTTTTATGTAACTCACATGTGAAATTAAGTTGCGAAAGTTCACATACTTAGAATTTAGTTAATCATTATTTTTAAGTATCAGTATGAGGGAAAATACAGAATAAACCAGAGAACATTTTCCAATCGTGATTCATAATCTGACAGTTTTTAAGTCAGCTTTTAAGAAGTGGAAAGAAAGAATGGTGAAGTGTATTATTGTTAAATGGAACTACAATATTCGGCAAAATAAACAGTAATAAAATTTAGAGTGCTGTGGAATTGCTCCTGCAATATGCATTTGTCATATTTGGCTTTTTTATTATTAGTTGTCATATTAACATTGCTCTGGTGTTAAAATCGTCTTAAAAATGGTTCTCAACAGAGGAAATAGTTATTTATGTAACAAGTGTGTAAAGTAGTACTTTTTTGGTCGAGTGCGATGTTTTAAATTGTAGCACGAGACAAAAAATACTATTTTACACACGTGTTGCATACAACATTTTTCCTACAACCGAAATGGTATTGATGTTTCTCATAATACTGAGTATACAGGCATCCAGCAGCTTCAAATACTGTTAGTACTCTTTCTCATAATACTGTACAAAATGTAACTTAAACACTTGGAAGAATCTCAGACATACGATGATTAGTCTTTTATAATGTACAAATTGTACATTTAATATTAATATTAAAAATTAGGTTAACTTAGAATACATGTCAAAAAAATGTTAGTTTTTAAAAATTAGATTAGTACTTAATCTGTAAAAAAATTTAGATTTGTTTCATTTACAGTGTTTATTCATATTTCTTAATAAATTTTATTACTTTCATTATTAGTTACTACCTAATTATATACTTGACAGGTAAATTAACCGAATTTTAATGTTGCCTAGCAACGCTTATTTACTTTTCAAGCACTAGTGCGTGAAAAGTAGTTTTCCCGCACTAGTGCTTGAAAAGTAACACTTTACACATTGTAATGTGTGCGTGAAAATACTTTTCACGCACGGTTGTAGGAAAAAGTATTTATAGTAGAGCATTATATTCGCTCATACGGAAATGGACGGGATAATAGCCCAAGTTTGAAATAAGTCTCAGAAACATATCGACACGAGTTTAACAAAGCGGTCCCCAGTAAAAGTGTAATGTTAACAATAAAAATAAAAAATAAATAAATATGTTCGATGATCCGCAAAATCGTTAAGAAGCTTGTCTGCGTCGCAATGGTGTACATTTTGAACATTTAAATTATATAAATTAAAAAATAAATACAATTTTCATTTTCGGTACTATTTATTTTGGCGAACACTATACTCTGGACATATTTAAAATAAAATTAAAAAAAATATAAATCATGTGTTTTAATCTCAATAATTTTAGCGTGATCTTGATAGAAATAAAAGTAAAACGCACCTTGAAAACATTTCAGCGACGTATGCACCTCCTTTCGGAGTACGATGAGCTTCAGAATACGTTCCAATAGGAAGATCTTCTGGAGACGAAGGAAGCTCTGCTAAACCTTTATTCGTTTCCATACGAATCAAATAAATCCTGAATAACAATATATTAATTTAATAATCCTTGTAAAAAAGAATTATCTATTACCTATAGCAACAAATAGCACCATTTCTTTCTGAAATTCGGGGTAAATATAATTTAAACATCAATTTCCCTTGATCATCTACTCTATTCCAACTAAATCTAGATAATTTACTTTTGTCTGGAGTTGTAGGTGGCAGAGTACAATGTTTTACTATTTGTTTACCGTATTTTTTCATTCTAGTAACGGCAGATATTTTAACAGTATAGTTTGTATTTGCAGACATGTTATAAAATCTGTAGTGGAATACTTTTTCACTTATACTACTCAACTTTGGTCCCCATGTTGAATATTCATTTCTTCCTTGTTCATTTATGTAATTTGCTTCGCCTTCTAATCTTATCTGAATAAAGAGTGTATATTAAAGTACAACATTTTATACATAGTCATTAAACTTTAAGTTACTAAATACGTATTCAAATTATTTCATAGAAAATTCCACATAATTTTTATAAAAATTGCATCCAAACTATGACAAGATAATGATTTATTACAAAAAAATTTAAAAACAAATATTACAAATTTGTATTATAACATTATTAGTATGCAAATTTATAAAATATTTTATTTACGTTATAGAAAATAAATTACTACAAATTTGGAATATAAATGTTATTGATATGCAAATTTATAAATATATTCGATGTACTCATATTTTGTCATTCGATAGACTCATATAATAATGTTATTCATAAAAATAACTATTTCACATAAATACTATTTCTCTGACAGTGTTCATACTAATTGTAAAACATTACTTAATAAAACATACTTTTCTTTATGATAATTTATTGGAAAATAAATCGTAATAACTAATTAAAATATTGTTTTTAACATATTTTGTTACAGGAACAAATTATTACGCTGATAAGATAAGACCTATATTTATAACAACAGTAATTTCTTGTATATTCATTACCGGAATTATTTTTTTGCGACGCAAAAAACTGCGGTTAAAAATTTATAAATAACCATGCAAGATATTATAATGAAACACCTGATTATTTGGTCTCAAATTTAAAAAAAATTGTTATTTGCGCAGTTTTTAAAATACAATAGAAACATACTTCGAATATGTAATTATTAAAAAAATAAATATTGCAATTTAAAAATAGGAATATCCTTGACTTTAACTTAATTGTGTATTATTTCATAATTAATATAACATTACTCATCAAAATAAAAGTTGACGGTGCGAAAAATCAAATCTAGATAAACAAACCGACCTATCCCTCTATTTTTTGTGAACGGAAGCGAAAAAAAGGAATATCGATCGAAGTCAAATTTAACTTACGGCCTAAAATGGCACATAATTGCTTAGTCAAGTAGACGAAATTAATGATATCACTATTGTTTTCCGGCTTAAAGTGGGCTGTAATTCGCAATTTCACATGTTTATACTCATTAAAATTATGAAATAAATCGGATATGTGTGGAAAATACGCTAAATTGAGTAGCCTTCGCTGGAAATAATTCTGCGTAAATTTAATCATGTATGTGTTTCATCGCGGAAACTAAAAGTTAAAACAAATGTTCCAGTTTTGTTTTGTTTAGACATAAATTTTAGATAAGATATGTTACAAAAACAAATATTTTTAATACTTTTTTTATTATTAATAAAAACTCGGTAGCTTGTATAAATTGTTTATGCTAAGTTAAATTTAGAAATAAACATAAATTTAAAAGGCTTTTGAAAATAGTTTACTCTCTATGCAAATGAAAATATTTACATACATTATAGTGGATGATTTTTCCATTTGGAATCTTGGGAGGTTTCCATGACACATACACAGAACTTGTGTGGCTGACATTATCATAATTACAACTAAGATTCACATTTTCTGGCGGTTCAGATATGCCATCGTTAGTAGTACCGTTAATTATATTCGACCAATTACCACATTTTTTAGTTTCACTACATGCGGCAACCTAAAATATAGATAATTATGAAAATGTCCAACAATAAAACGCTGTGATGTTTCAGTTTTACCTTAAATTCGTAGGTGGTAGCGGGCATAAGATCTTTAAACATGTATAAATGGCCACCCGGAGCAATGGCTTCTGTAGGTGTTGTACTATTCAGAGGCCACAATTTTAATTTGTAATAATTGAAAAGTTCTTGCGGCAAGGGTGTCCAAGAAACGGTTATAGAAGAAACTGTTACACCGGTTACTTTAACTTCAGGAATAAAAATCGGATCTTTGTCTAAAGTTTTTACTTTTACTTCATTAGATTTCACGTTTGAATCTATACTATTTTTAGCTTCCATTCGGATTTTATATTCTGTGCTATTCTTAAATACGTCTTCTAGGATTGCGCTTTTTTGAGGTCCTTTTATTGGTTCTTTGTAAACCAACCAGGACCCGCCCTCTACTCCTTCTTGCAGGTACCATATCATGTATCTTAAATTATCTGGATCGTTTCCATCGTTTATAGTCCAATTTAAGAAAATTGTATTTGTTCCTAAAGCCTTAACTGTATCAATTTGAACTTGGGGTTTATCCAGTACTTTTAATACTACTTCACTGGATACTTTTTCGTTGTTAGCACCTGTAGCTTCGCATACATAGCTACCATTATCTTTCTTTGCAACGCTCTCAATATGAAATGTTATATTTTGAACTGTTTTGTTTAAACTTTCAATAAAAGTGTTCTTAATTAAATTGTTATTAACATCGTCGTTTTTATACCAACTAATGTTAAATAACGGGTAACCCTCTATAATACAATATAGAATTGTTTGGCCATGAATTTTTATTCTTTCTACTTGATTATGATCCAGTACACGAGGTGGTACCGTTATATTAAGAACTACCGAGTCCTGTTCTTTAGATGTTAGACAGGTATAATTTCCAACTTGGTCAAAATCCACAGAGTTAATGTGCAACTGAGAAATAGACGGGTTTTCATCATCATCCGTTTGAAACGTTTGAGTATAACTAAAATATATAATTTATAATGACAATACATAGTGGGAATTAAACTGAATTTTGAATAGTTTCAGTGATAAAACAGCAGAATACTAACATGTTATTATCGGTGACATTTAATCCATTGAAAGACCACTGAATAAAATCAGTGTTATTATTTTTACATACAAGGGTTACATTCTTTCCTAAGGGAATTTGAGTGTTGTTATAATCTAGGACTTCAATAGAAGTTTCATACTCATTTTGAGATTTGGATTCTGTAAAACAATAATAAATGTCATGAGCTACTATATTTTTTTTGTATTCATTTATTTTTGTATCATAAATGAACATATGTCTGCACATATTATATACGTGGGTCAGGCATTAAATAATACTTACCAATGTCATTTGAACTACAAAAATTTTTACAAAAAGTATTGTAAAGCAATAATCCAAAGAGAATATGATGGGCTTGGTCACGAAACATGGCGTCGGCATATAATGCAATCAAATCACGCTTCTTTAGCCAGAAACTTTCAATATTGTTACAGTAAATTAAGCCACTGCATTATGTTTTTATACTTTTAAAGCACAGATACTTCACCAACTTCTCACACAACCGATATAGTAAAATGATAACAATGACAAACTTTTGCAGACTTTTTAAAGGCGGAATTCTCTACCGGTCACATTTAAATCACTTTTTCCACAAATAAACACTGTTTTATAGGGTGTACAAGTAGAACAAATGTTGCTTAAAGCTTTATAATACTAATATCACTCATAAGTTTCAAGACATTACACAAAATTCTTATATTTTAAAACATTCAACCAATGTTGTCAACAGTGAAACCACAACAGATCTTGCCGACACAACGTTGCCAAGCGAAGTGTATTGATTATTAATACCTTGCACCGCCGATAGATGTCGATATGAGAACGTCCGAACAATTGACTGTAGTATGCAGTAATATTAGGCAATTTGCACATTCGGTATGTATAAATAATTGACTATTTGCAGGTACAATAAGCATTCAACATTTTATTATTTGAATATTTGAAATTATAAAATTTACAGTATTTTGTTCACGTAATCCTAAACTAACCTAACTAGGTATATCTAACTCAAACCGAACTGAACCTAACATACTGTATTATGCTGATAGTTAATTATTCGTACAAATTGTATTTGTCACAGTAATTATTTTGCGTAAGATTATTTTTATTAAATTTATTATGTTTTGTCTCTAATTAGCTATTTAGGTACGTAACCGATGCTGTTGGATAAGAGCTACATTTAATGATACTGGTATTCACGTATTTTATTTCAGTTTATTTCTAGATTTCAGTGTGAGAACATCGATATCGTAGTGGTTTATTCGTGTAGTGATGCAGGTGAGAGAGTTAATCTAGCATGTGTAAGATTGTGAGTTGAGTCTTACACACACTTTTAGTCTACGATAGCAAGAGTAAATGCAGATACGGATTTGTATGATTATTCTCTTACTTTACTGCGTTGTCCTTTATCCTTATCCTTGTTGAACGGTCGCGCCCGGTAGAGCCTCCAGGTGTGATGAGAGAGCTGATAAGGGTAACCAGGAATGCGATCTATGTGTCCACGATTGCTAGCCTCGTGGGTTTTCGCTGATTGACCGGTTGGTAACGGCAGGGATGGTTTTATCCTGGTTTTGTAACTATGCCCCTAAGGCCGAAGTAAAGCCACTAGGGTTGATCAGCACCTGAGCGGAATTCGGGTTAGGGTAGCTCCCTATTCCCATGGGTGGTAATGGCAAGGTTGGTTGTGTAACCATATTTGAGTGCCGGGATAAACCACACCGCTCAGGCTGGCAATGGCAGGTACAGTTGAGTATACGTACGCGTAAGACCGGTGCCAGGGTGGCAATGGCAGGTACAGTTGAGTATACGTACGCGTAAGACCGGTGCCAGGGTGACGGTGGCAGGTACAGTTGAGTATATGTACGCGTAAGTCCGGGGCCACACTGCTATGGAGTAGCAGATATGCGTTTCGCATAAGATGACTTATTCCATTTTCCCTGTTCTGTTGGACTTTGTTGCATACGTGTGTTATTTGTGGTGTGATTTTGCTATATATTCCTTTGTGGTGGATGCGCGTGTATTTTGTGAATGATTAACTCCTCACTGAGTATTTCTCATGTGTTAATTCTTTTACAGAAATAGTCACGGCGTGAAGGAGGATTCCGCGTGACCGGGTTCGGCCAGGCGACGGTCATCTAGATTTGTTATGTTTTTGTATTAATACTGAATATACTGGTTTGGGTGATAAATGTGTTTTAATATTCATTTTTTCAGGGCTAACATATAATCGTCGTTTATATATTGTACAATGACTTCGCATTCCATATTAAATTTTATTTCATTGTGATTTGTAATAACATACAAGTGCAGTATTTTATAAGTGTTTATTTAAAAGTTGGACATTCATGAATCATCTTCGTCAGTAAGTTTATGAGTTGCCAATATTTTCAATTAAATGTATAAAAAGTATTAACTTCTATAATGTACCTTATTCTACAAAAAAATATAAACTGCTCTTTAGGTCCGGGATTATGTACAAATCGCGGGTGACCTGGCAATACTTCTTTAGTTCTGCTTTGTTCAGCGAAATGTCGCTATTTACATTGTAATTTAAAAGTTTCCTAGCAATATCTCCTATTTTCCATTTTTAGACAAAATGATTTATTAGTAGATTTGAATTCTGCGGGTCTTTCTAAATTGTAATTTAAAGTCTCCCGTAAAATTTAGCTGAAATCGCATAGGTCACCCGCGATATTTAAATACTTTCCAAAAGATGACACCAGTTATACTTTTAAGTAACGATGTAAACTTCCACAAAACATGAAAGACGAAAAGTAAAAATTTGTTTAAAAAAGTATTGAATATAAGCTAAACAATATTAATTACCATTATATTCATAAATATAATATAACATTTACGTACAATATACATTATGTACAATTATATTATAACATATTTTGTTAGTACAGTAGTTCGATGCCGACTGACCGACATCAAAAGAAATATTTCGAATTCATTAATTTAGGTAAAAAAAACTTCAAATAAAAGTTGTAGAGCATAAAATTTTGCATTGCAATCAATAAAAAATAATTTTGCATGCTCTGTAAAGGCAGCAATTAGGTATGAATATGTCAAAAATCACCCTAAAAATAGCGATAGCCATGGAATTAGAATTAAGAAATGTTAGCGATTTACCCGGTTTTATTTGTGAAGCTAGGTTATTTTGTGTTTATTATTTGTAATTTCTGTTCAAGTGAAAATTATTTATTTAAATAGATAATTATTCACTTAAACAAAAATTACAAATAATAGGTCTACGGTTTACTGCCGTGTCCCAGAGCTGGCGAGCTGGGAGTATCTTACTAAAAAAGATAGTCTATAATATTTTAGATACTTCCTTTTTTATAGGTAATGTATCCTCATTTTAAATAATTTTAAAAATTATCTGTATCTTTTATCTTAAAAATGTATGTTAGATACTTCTAAAAATTTTAAGATACTTAATATATTTTAGATACTTTTAATGTATTTAGATACTTGGGAATATTATCTAAATGCAATCAAAGTATTTAAATACTTAAGAAGTATTTAAATACTTTGTATTTATATATTTTAAGGTATCTAAATGCAGTTGAAAGTTGAAGTATCTTTTTATTAATAAAAATAACATTTAGCTTAATATTAATTTAGTGTAATATAATATAATTTTCAATATTTTTAAGGTATGTTAAAGATACTATGGACAGTTTAAAAGTGTCAAATATATATTAAGGTATCTACTCGTAAAAGATATTTTAAGATTATCTAAGATACTATAATATCTAAAATATTTTAAAAGTATCTAGGATATTTTAAGAATATATAAGATATATTAAGAGTATTTAAGATATTTTAAAAGTATTTGCGATATTTTAAAAGTATCTAAGATTTTGAAAATAGTAGATACCTAAGATACATTTAAAAAATATTTATATCTATTTATATCTTATCAATGAGTGCCCGTGAGGTGACGCCTGGTAAGCGCCCGCACGGTGCAAATATATCATCTTTACCGATATCTGTGTACAAAGCAGATTGGCACACCCAGCAATGGGTAATAAGCCGTGATGATATATTTATTTATTTATTTTACAAATTTACAATTAAAGGATCTTGATATTTAAATATCTTTACCAAAATTTATGTATCTTACAAAAGTATCGAAGATAATTTTTCAAAGTATCTATCCCAGCTCTGCCGGGTCCATATAAAGTGCATAAAGAGGTGGCAGTAAACCGTAGACACAAGGAAGCGTATCAAACAGACCTAACACCTAAATAAAATAAATAAATATATCATCATGGCATATTACCCATTGCTGGGTGTGCCAATCTGCTTTGTACGCAGATTTCGGTAATGATGATGACATACCTATATAATAAAAATAAATTGAGCTAACTTGACAGATAAAATATTTAACATTTGTTAACTTATTTGTTTCAATTTCATGGCTATCGCTATTTTTGGGGTGATTTTCGACATTTTCACACCTAATTTCTGCTCTTACAAAGCGTGCAAAATAATTTTTGCTTATTGATTGTAATACAAAAGTTTATGCTCTACAACTTTTATTTGAAACTTTTTTTACTTAAAATAAATTATACTACCAGGAAATTACGAACGTAAGATTTTACATGTTAAAGTCCTATGTTCGGTTTTGAAGTATTCACCCGGTATGTATTTGCTATTATAATAACAATACAGTAACAATGCAATATATAATATAATATAATAATGCTGTATTCATTTAGTTTATATAAGATAAATTCCAAAAAAATAAAAATATACCGACGATATATGCAATTATTGTAGCACGAGCGTATTCCCATTGCTGTTTCATAGTACAATAATGGCAAAGAATAACGGGACAGCATGAGGTTCTTATTGTGTCTGTCATATGTAAAATTTACGTTCTACTTGCTAACAGTGGCGGAATTTCTGCAATTTTATTTGGGGGGGGGGAGGGTATTGAAATATTTTTTAACCCTTAACCAGACATATGTTTAGTACGTAAACGGTCACCTAACGTCTGTGAGACTCATTTTCAAAACTACAAAAATGCAACTTTTTATAAAAAAATCGTTTAGTGATTAATTATATTATTTATACTAAGAAAAAGTTAGCTAAAAAAATACATTTTGAAAAAGATGCCTATTTTATAACAAATACGTAAAAAACAGAACGCGAAAATAGTGTTAACAAAACATAATACACGTAAAAATTATTCTAATTGAGTAATTGCATTCCATAAATATCACGTTTTCCGAAGCAGACAGTATACACTTATTACCTATTATTAAATTAGTATTTTGCTTGAAGGCACAAGTAACACCCTTTTCGCAAAATTTTCATCTGTGAAACGTATTTCCTTTTGGCGGACCAGCCATGATATACGTGTACACAATTTGTAACGCTAACGGACACGTGGCGTCTGGCAGATCACTAAGTATTGTAATGTGCAACGCCCGTCGTCGCCGCCACTGTCGCAGCGATGAGCGAGTGTCTATTTTTAGCGATGACGCAGCAGACTTGTCCGAACCTGCTTAATTACACGGTTGATGTAACATATTGGGTTTGAGTTTCTATCTGGAATAGTGTTCTAGAAATTTCTCGAATACAAATGCAAGCACTGTTAGCGAAGACATTCAACAGTCTGATATAAATAAGCGTTGCAAAATGACTAGTTGGTGATATAAACAGATAGTTGACAAGTTGTGAACATAAACAAATATAGTTGTATAAATAAATAAATGAGTTATAAATTGTTTAAATAAATAATCTTAGAGTTTAAGTGTTTTATAATATTCTTAGTCTTAATTAGTGTTTAATATATGTTTAATCGTAGTGTTTGTTATATTTATCATTTGTTTAATTATATGTAATATCTATTTATCGTTGTCTGGTCGCGAATCTGGGGAACCGAGTTCGATCCCGACTGACGCCAAATATTTCCAATTTTAAATGGCACAAAATTGACCCCTGTGGTGCACTCTCCACGCCAGCAATGAGTGCCCGTAAGGTGACGCCTGGTAAGCGCCCGCACGGTACAAATATGTCATCATCATTACCGAAATCTGCGTACAAAGCAGATTGGCACACCCAGCAATGGGTAATATGCCGTGATGATATATTTATTTTATTTATTTATTAATAATAATTATCTAATATTTACACTTCACCCAAATAAATAAAAACGTTACAATTGGTGTCAGTATGGGGTTAATAAACTGTGAAGTGTAAATTAAAAAATAAAAATAAAATGGCGACTAAACAATTAAAATTAAATGAATTGAAAGTAAGTGATCTCAAGACAAAACTGGAAGAACGAAACTTGAATACAAAAGGAAAAAAGTCAGTTCTTCAAGAGAGACTGAGGGAAGCATTAATCGACGCTGGTGAAAATCCTGAGGATTACTTATTCGACATATCCAACATAAGAACACTAAAAGAAGAATTAAAACAGGAAATAGTGGAAAGTTCTAGAAAAGCAGAAGAAAGTTCCAGATCACTAAAAGAAGAATTAAAACAGGAAATAAAAGAAAATTCTACAACATTAGAAGATGAATTAATGGAACATTCGAGAAGTTTAGAAGAAAAATTAATTGAAAGTTCTAGAAAGGCAAAAGAAAATTCTAGAACATTAAAAGAAAAATTAATGGAACATTCTAGATGTTTAAAAGAAAAATTAATGGAAAGTTCTAGAAAAGCAGAAGAAAATTCTAGAACACTAGAACAAAAACTAGAAGAAAATTCTATAAACTTAGAACAGAAGTTAGAGGAGAATTCTAGAAAAACTGAAGAAGATTTGAAGAATTTAGAAGATAAGTATGACAAGCAGTTCGAAGAATTACGAGAAAAGGTCACTAGAATTACAATGTCGCCAATACCAAATTTCGATGTAGTGAAGGCAAGTTTACAAGAAGAAAAGAAAGTAGTAAAACCGACGCATTGTCCAGACGGCCAAGCCAAGACGAATGCAAGCATTGTAGTCGACTAGAAGAGAAATTTTCCATCGTCGCCAGAACAGTAGTCGACGATAATTGGCAGCCCGATGGACTACGCGAAGACCAAGAAAAAGACCCAACTTTGAAAATTATACTGGAATGGAAAGCAGAGGAGAGCAAACCAGTATGAGAAGATGTTGCACCGCACTCACCGAGCGTAAAATCGTACTGGGCGCAATGGGACTCCAAGGTGATTGAGGATGGCCTGTTAAAGCGTGTGGCAGAAAATGCTGATGGAACTGAGAAGAGAACTCAGTTAGTTATTCCTAAGAGTAGAGTACCAGACGTGTTAAAAGAGGTCCATGACGGATGTGGAGGCCATTTTGGAGTCATCAAAATGCTAGAAAGATTGCGCCAGCGGTTTTATTGGGTTAACTTCACGGAAGATGTTAAAGATTGGTGCAAGAAATGTATGGTTTGCGCTGGAAGTAACGGTCCGCATAAACGACGATAAGCTCTAATGCGTCAATACAACGTTGGCAGTCCATTTGAACGTATTGAAATTGATGTGGCTGGACCATTCTCAGAAAGTGACAAAGGAAATAAATACATCGTGGTTGTCATGGACTACTTCACCAAGTGGGTTGAAGCATATCCATTACCCAACCAGGAAGCCACCACGGTCGCTGAAACTCTAGTTAAAGAATGTATATGCCGATTCGGAGTACCACGTGAACTCTACTCCGACCAAGGAAGAAATTTTCAGTCTGCCGTTTTCCAAAATGTCTGTAAGATATTAGAAATTAATAAAACTAGAACAACTGCAATATATCCGCAGTCTGATGGCATGGTTGAACGAATGAACAGAACGATCAACCGATATATGTCGAAGGTAGTCTCCAACCAACAAAGAGACTGGGCCCGACATTTCCATCTGTTCCTGATGGCTTATCGTTCATCCGTGCATGAAACAACAGGACAAACTCCTGCGAACATCTTATTTGGGCGTGAGTTGCGCTTACCATGCGACATGGTGTTCGGCAGTAAACCTGGGGAAAATCTAGCCAGGGAAGATTACGTTACGGACTTACGGAGAAGAATGGATGACATTCATGAACAAGTCCGTACGAACATTCAAGCTGCCAGCGACCGAATTAATATGAAGGACCGGTATGACATCAAGGCCGAAAAGGTTGGATATCAACCTGGGGATTTAGTGTGGCTTTACAACCCACAAAGACGTCGTGGTTTATCACCAAAGCTGCAAAAGAATTGAGAAGGCCCCTATGAGGTAGTCAAAAGGATAAACGACGTGGTATATAGAATTAAGAAACGACCTAGCGGAAAGCCGAGAGTAGTACACTTTAATCGGCTAGCCCCTTTCGTCGGAGACAACCACGAAGACCATAATGGAACAACGGTTCGTCGGATCATAGTACAAGGACCAACTTTTGAAGATTTCATGGAGAACTATTCCTTTGGCCGCAAGGCGCGGTTCAGCGTGACGAAAGAAGAACACAGAGATCTATTCACCGTGTCTTCAGATTATTCCCTGGGTCACTGCATATCAGAAGACTTAAAGATGTCCCGCGGTATAGCTTTGGGCGACTACAAGAACTGGCCAACCAACGTCCAACTGTTGGGAAAACGCTGCGCCTGATAGCAATGCAGACCATCAGCGGTAAATCTATTACCTGGTTACAAAACCACGCTCGTACCAGAAGCCGTCGTATCGTAGCCTGTGGAACTCGCTGTGCGATTTGAGGGATCATCTGCTAGAGAATGACATTTTGAAGCTAGCCGTACCGAAGATAGGCTGTGGTCTAGATGGTTTAGATTGGAGGATTGTTAGGTACATGATAGAAATCCTCTTCCGTTTTACCGGCGTTGAAATTCTCGTTTGCAGCTTTAGCCCTAACGGACGTAAAGAAAAAGTCGAGCGGATCATCGACTGTCATTTCTTCAAAACTTCGAAATACACCAAGGGTAATGCATGCAGATTTCGTCATCACGAACTGTTCCGGGACGAAACACTCTTCAGGAGGAGGCAGTGTAATGTGCAGCGCCCGCCGTCGCCGCCGCTGTCGCAGTGATGAGCGAGTGTCTATTTTTAGCGATGAGGCAGCAGACTTGTCCGAACCTGCTTAATTACTCGGTTGATGTAACCTATTAGGTTTGAGTTTCTATCTGGAATAGTGTTCTAGAAATTTCTCGAATACAAATGCCGGAGTATATAAGCACTGTTAGCGAAGGCATTGGACAGTCTGATATAAATAAGCGTCGCGTATTGACTAGTTGGTGATATAAACAGATAGTTGACAAGTTGTGAACATAAACAAATATAGTTGTATAAATAAATGTTTAAGTGTTTTATAATATTCTTAGTCTTAATTAGTGTTTAATATTTGTTTAATCGTAGTGTTTGTTATATTTATAATTTTTTTAATTATATTTAATATCTATTTATAATTAACTTTAATTTTAATTAATAATAATTGTCTAATATTTACACTTCACCCAAATAAATAAAAACGTTACAGTATTCTGGGTTTCAATTTGAACGATAATATCATTATTCTAATTTATAAAAATATATAATTTAAATTATCAATTTTTAAATTTTTTTTATTTATTTACTAACTATTTAATGTAAACATAATCTTAAATATTGAGATTGTCCAAATCTTGGGGGGAAGGCAACTGCCCCCCCCCCCAAATCATTGCTTGCTAAAAATGGTCTTCATAAATGAGAAAAACTAAAATCAGGTTTATGTTACAAGATGAAAAGAGAGAGAGAGCGTGAGTTATCATGAATCAAATGTAAAAATCATGCTTGATTGGTCTTAACTGTTTCAAGTTTCCAATGCTTTTTAAAAAATTCTTACAACTAAAAATTAATATTGGAATATAAAAATAAATGATTTTTTTATTGAAAGATAGGAAATAGGTACGTATAAATTGTTTTAGTTAGGTACATTAGTGAATACAAAACATGAAAAATTTGTATAATTTTTAAAAGTATAGTGAAATGTTCTTTAATTATTACATGTGATGCCTATAAACATAATTCATTAATAATACAACATATATTTTTTATAATTATATAAGAATATTCTTACCGGTTTAAAAGTAATGGAACCATCTTGAATATGGATACTATTACTGTTAAAAATTTGTGCAAATAGTTTTAACAATAGAAATTTGTCTTGAATCTAAAAATGCAAAAAATATATTAATCACTCCATTTATATTCTATTATTTAATAAATTTACCATTTTGTTTTATCACCAAATATTTAGAATGCGACATTTGTTATTTTGTGTGTTAAATTTCTAATAATTGCCATTATCAACTAAAATAACTCTATTTGGTCGGTTCCTTATTCTCGCTATTGCAAAAATTATCTTGTGTACCCCTCTAAAATTTAATGTTAAAGTTAAGAATACATACACTGAATTATCTTACCTTCTCAGTAGTTCTCGTGATATCAATCTATAATTTGAACAAATATTTTTTTTACTTAATGCAACAGGCCTTTCTACAAAATAGTGATGTATGAGTTGACAACTAGAATATAATATGAATACGTCTAGTAAGGTTATGATGATTTCACTATAGTAGTGGACGGAAAGCTGGAAATGTATAAAATTTTAAGAATGTATTGTAAGCTTTACTTGTATTAGGTACAAATTATACTTACATACTTTATGAGGCGAAGAAAAAGTAGTAGTAATTCAAAGAAAAACATTTTTCAAATTTTGATATAAGACTTTCTAAACTTTTAGAAACCGTCAACGGTCGACGAAAAACAAGTCAGCGTCGTCAGCTGACAGCTGTATCGGAGAGAGGATGTTGTGTATCGCCATCTATCGTTATAAATAATATATATTTTTTGTTTAATAATGGTTTAATTATAAATGCAAAATAAGTTTACTTTATGCATTATTTTAATATAACAAATATGTATTCATTGATAAAAATACTTAAATTTTCTTTTGTAAACTGTAACAAATAAAACGTACATTAAACAATATATTATAATTTTGAAATAATCTCTGTAAAATTTATTATTTCTTGAAATAATGCTTAATGCTCCAATAATTATTGAAGTTTTAATGATTTTAACCTTACTACACTAGAAGATAGAAACGAATTACGTTGCCGTTTATATTTGACTTGCTTTGATCGTTTGATCATTGATGCATAAATGTTCATTTGTCGTTACTAGGTCAGTCGCATATTAATTCAAGTCAACTGACGTCAATGTTATTGTTTTATACATCATTTTTTTTATGTCCGTTAAAAAAGTAAAGTATTTATGTCTTTTTTAATACAATTAAAATGTGAAAAAATGCACTTTTTTAAGGCAAATTGGTGAAAAACTTTTATTGTAGACGTATTTGTGCAACATGAGTAAAAAATATAATATTATTTCATGAATACAAAAGTGACCGAACGAGGCAAGTCTGCGTTAAAAACAGTACACTTTTTTTTATTTTCATGTGCTAAAAAAAGACATACTTTATAAACCCATTTTAATAAAAAAGGGTTTTTTAACAAAGGCAAAAAAATTATATGTAACTAGAGTAAAAAGGATAAATAGGATTTGAGGGACAGAGGAACTCGCCTACGGCTCGTTCGATCAAACTTTCCTATTCGTGAAATAAAACTAACTTTTAACTCTTGTTGCAAAAATAACTCGCTCAGTCAAACTTTACTATTCGTGAAATAAGATTATAATTTGTACTCATGTTGCAAAAATAACTATTATAGCATTACTATGCCAATAAAAATATTAAAAAATGAAGTTAATTTAATTATCGTAATTTACCATTATTGGTTATATATACCCAGTAAAAAAATAATGTACAATGGCATTTTTAAGACCTTTTATTTTCAAAATATTCTTTTACTTAAGAACATTACTGCAAGATAGTATACAAATTTTGTTACATTATATTACTAGTGAATACAATACAATAAAAATAAATACAATTTTCGAGAGTTGTAAAATGTTCTTTAATTATTATTATACACTTATTACCTATTATTAAATTAGTATTTTGCTTGAAGGCACAAGTAACACCCTTTTCGCAAAATTTTCATCTGTGACACGTATTTCCTTTTGGCGGAGCAGCCATGATATACGAGTACACAATTTGTAACGCTAACGGACACGTGGCGTCTGGCAGATCACTAAGTATTGTAATGTGCAGCGCCCGCCGTCGCCGCCATTGTCGCAGCGATGAGCTAGTGTCTATTTTTAGCGATGACGCAGCAGACTTGTCCGAACCTGCTTAATTACTCGGTTGATGTAACCTATTGGGTTTGAGTTCCTATCTGGAATAGTGTTCTAGAAATTTCTCTAATACAAATGCCGGAGTATATAAGCACTGTTAGCGAAGGCATTGGACAGTCTGATATAAATAAGCGTTGCTTATTGACTAGTTGGTGATATAAACAGATAGTTGACAAGTTGTGAACATAAACAAATATAGTTGTATAAATAAATAAATGAGTTATAAATTGTTTAAATAAATAATCTTAGAGTTTAAGTGTTTTATAATATTCTTAGTCTTAATTAGTGTTTAATATATGTTTAATCGCAGTGTTTGTTATATTTATCATTTTTTAAATTATATTTTATATCTATTTATCTTTGTAATAAACTTTTATTTTAATTAATAATAATTGTCTAATATTTACACTTCACCCAAATAAATAAAAACGTTACAATTGGTGTCAGGTGTGGGGTTAATAAACTGTGAAGTGTAAATTAAAAAAATAAATAAAATGGCGACTAAACAATTAAAATTAAATGAATTGAAAGTGATCTCAAGACAGAACTGGAAGAACGAGACTTGGATACAACAGGAAAGAAGTCAGTTCTTCAAGAGAGACTGAGGGAAGCATTAATCGAAGCTGGTGAATATCCTGGGGATTACTTATTCGACATATCCAACATAACAACACTAATAGAAGAATTAAAACAGGAAATAGTGGAAAGTTCTAGAAAAGCAGAAGAAAGTTCCAGATCACTAAAAGAAGAATTAAAACAGGAAATAACAGAAAATTCTATAACATTAAAAGATGAATTAATGGAACATTCGAGAAGTTTAGAAGAAAAATTAATTGAAAGTTCTAGAAAGGGCAAAAGAAAATTCTAGAACACTAAAACAAAAACTAGAAGAAAATTCTAGATGTTTAGAACAGAAGTTAGAGGAGAATTCTAGAGAAACTGAAGAAGCTTTGAAGAATTTTAGAAGATAAGTATGACAAGCAGATCGAAGAATGTCGAGAAAAGGTCACTAGAATTACATTGTCGCCAATATCAAATTTCGATGTAGTGAAGGCAAGTTTACAAAAAGAAAAGAAAGTAGTAAAACCAGATAGTAGTACAACAATGCACATTAAAACACCGGAATTTGATGGAAAATCTTCGTGGCAGAACTATTTAAAACAATTGGGGGTTTCCACCTAAATCAAAATAGTGAAAAATAATACTATTACACTAAAATATATCATAAAACATTTCTGAAAACACTAATTAAATGGTTAAATATGTTTCCAATTTTTTAAAAATGAATGAAAACAATTTACTCCGTTTGAAACGCTGCCAGCCAATGACGTCATTTGCCGGATCGATTCCACAGTTTCTATGTTATCTGTCAATATATGTGTGTGATGGGAGTAGTTTACAATATTCGATTTTACCTACATACATCAAATACATTCAATATCTTCCTATGTGATAATAGATGGCAGCACATTCAAATTGCAACATTATATTTAAAAAATAATGAAGTAGATATTATAAACTAGTTAAAAATGTGAGTACAATACAATTTTTATTATTATTTGTCGTATGTTATATTGGTAAAGCATTTTCTAAGGTATACGTATTTTATAGATTATTGTATTTCGTGTATTAAATATTTGTAAAGTATATGGTAAATCTCCAGCAACGTATTTAAGGGATTACCAGAGGTTATGCCTTTGCCTATAGTTATTTACAAGTTGAAACACCCGTAAAAGAATATTTGTGGAAAAACCAGGATACAAACATTCCACCTAGCTGTTCAGTCGACGAGGAATTTGCAATTTTTGATTAGGATTCGTAACAAATTAAATTATGAATTATGTATGCTAGTATACTTGAAACCTATTCCTTTGAGAATTATCTATTTTGTGTGTAAAAATATTTTTCGTTGTCATGTAATTTATTATTTTTAATATACAATTATCTATGATTGGTAGTATTTGCAGGAGTGATTTGTTTAAGCTTTGAATAAACTAACAAATTCCCTTGTTTTTTAATCATACATGATAATTAGTTAGGTAGGGTAATTAAATTTTTTAGTAAATACTACTGGTCATATGTTTAGCCTCAAAGAACAAACACATGCCATGCCAAGTGGCATAATTTTCACTAGAGTAATCCTATTTAACACGGAGAAACAGACAGATCTATATATTTTTATGTGATGGTATTGTCAATTTTTTTAATTCGATTAATTGCAAATGTCGTTATTTTTGTTCATTTGAGGTTCAAAGTATAAAACTTTCTTTTGTATGATATAATTTATCTCTCCATATAATTTGTAAGTCTTATTGTCTTGACGTCGAGCTCAAAAGATTAGAAGTTCAGTACTTTAATTCTAAGAATTGCATGGTCACAAACAAACTCAGTTTGAAATAAAACATTTGTTTGTAATTCAGTGAAAACTCCCATCCTCACCCCTATGCGTTAGTTCAAGAAAACTGTAATAGAAAAGTGTTAGTACACCATCAATTAACAGATGACGCCACTAGAGACCAGAGACCTCCAATCATGCACCATCTGTTGAGCATTAGCTACATTAGCCGGCCGCTGTCGGGGCGGTAAAAATTGGCCGTTCAAACGAGTTGCAAAAAATACTATTTTCAATATTTTTTTTACAGAAAACCTGTTATAATAAAAATGTTTTATTTATTCTAATACATATAAGTTTTCATGAGGAATAACATGTAAAAAAATTGAAAAATAGTGGAAACCCCCATTGGGTCTCCGAAAGCACATAATTGGACGTCCAAAGAGAGGGCTACAGCGTTGACCATTTCATTGCGTGGGGAAGCCATCGACATCCTACAAACGCTGAAGGAAGTAGAACAAGAGGACTACGACTACGACCAACTAGTCAAGCGGTTGGACATGCGGTATGGCAATGCGCACCTGGAGCAGGTGTACCAGACGCAATTGAAGAATCGCTATCAGAGTTCAAAAGAAAGCCTTCAAGAATTTGAAGTCGACGTAGTTCGTTTGGTTCATCTCGCATACCTTACAGCTCCTGACAGCGTTTTGGAGTGCCTGGCCATTCAAACGTTCATCTACGGAGTCCGAGACAGCGAAATTCAGCAAGCACTGCTATTGGCACACCCAAAAACTGTAGTCGACGCACTCTCATATGCATTAGAACATGAAGCTGTCAGACAAGCTTCACGTAACCAATCTCGAGTGCGAAATATTGATGTCGAGAGAAAAGAAGTCACGGAAGGTCTAGAAGAGAAAATGCGACGAATTTTAAATGAAGTATTTGCTGAAAGAAAGAAACTTAGTTGTTGAAAAAATGCAAAAGCAGATGGAATCGACAAAAGAAGAAAAGGAGTTGGAAAACTAACTCGGGTTGATGAGAAGCGGCAATCGTCAACTCGTAATCTGGTAGCCCCACAATCCATTATCAAGCCAGTAGCATCTACGTGAATGGTTCTGTTAATGGAAGGCCACTGAAAATGTTACTAGATACGGGTGCGACAAAGACTGTAATTAGACCCGATTTAGTAAAGAATACAGGCAAGATGCATCTTCAACCAACCAAGTGGAGATTACGCACAGCAACGGGAGTACAACCCTTCCAGAACGAAGTGAATCTATCGTGCAAGCACAATTAGATGGTAGTTTCTGTGAAGGGAATATTGTTATGCTTGAGCCCAAGAATGATGTGAAGACTGGTACTGGAGTTGTTGTAGGAAAACCATTGATGAAAGCCAATCAAGTAATACCAGTTCGAATAATGACGTAAATTTTTATCCTGTTGTTCTTAAGAGAGGAACAATTGTAGGAGAATGCTTGGCAGTTTCCTTGATTATTCGAACTGTGAAAGCCAAGGGAAACATATCTCAGGAAGTTCCGGACACGTTAATTAATCAATTATCAACATCTTTCCAAGAACTGACCGCCGACCAGAGAACCAAGGCGAAGAAATTAATTGGAAGATTTCAAGATGTGTTTCAAATTGACAAGAGGACCAACACCATAAGATAGACACCGGCGAAGCAAGACCCATCCACCAACCAGCAAGAAGACTACCATTGGCGAAGCGTGAGGAAGCGAAAAGAATTATTAAGGACATGAAAAAGGAAGGTGTGATCGAACCTTCAAGCAGTCCATGGGCTTCACCAGTGGTGTTAGCGAAGAAGAAGGATGGCTCTACACGATTTTGCGTCCATTACCGTCAACTTAACAACGTGACAAAAAAAGATAGCTACCCGCTACCTCGAATAAACGATACACTAGACACTTTGGCTGGCTCGAAGATTTTTTCTACTCTGGATCTAAAGAGCAGATACTGGCAAGTAGATTTGGATTCAAAAGATAATGAAGACAGTCTTCACCATTGGTACCGGCCTCTGGCAATTTACTGTAATGCCATTTGGGCTCTGCAATGCCCCTGCAACGTTTGAACGACTCATGGAAACAGTATTTGCTGGGCTATCATGGAAGACCTGTTTAGTCTATATCGACGACATTATTGTGGCAGGTAAAACATTCGAAGACCACATGAAGAATTTGGAAGTAATTTTTCAGATATTGCGGAAGGCTAACCTGAAGCTCAGCCCCAAGAATTGTCACTTGTTTCAAAGAGAAGTTCATTACTTTGGACACGTGGTTTCGGGTAAGGGTATTGCAGTTGACCCGGAAAAAATAAAGGCTGTGAGAGATTGGCCAGCTGCTAGAGACAAACACAAACTTAGAAGTTTTCTTAGTTTGTGTACCTATTATCGACGATATGTACCTGGATTTGCTAACATAGCTAAGCCACTGACAAGGCTTACTGAAGAAGGTCAAAGATTTATCTGGGAAATGGACTGCAAAGTTGCGTTCAAAGAACTGAAACATGCTTGGACAAGCGCACCTGTCCTGAGTTATCCTTTACCTGAAGGAGAGTTCATACTGCACACAGATGCCAGCAACGTGGGTATTGGTGGCGTTCTTTCCCAGATACAAGACGGACATGGGAAGATTATTGCCTATTTTAGTAAGACCTTGTCACAACCAGAGAGGAATTATTGTGTTACCAGAAAAGAACTCTTGGCAGTCGTGAAATCCGTGGAACATTTCTACAAATATTTGTATGGAAGGAAATTTCTGATTAGAACTGACCATGCTGCATTAAAATGGCTGCTGAAATTTAAGAATCCTGAAGGTCAGGTGGCTAGATGGATTGAAAGACTACAGGAATACGATTTCAAAATCGAGCATAGGACAGGTACCAGCCATCGTAATGTCGACGGATTGTCCAGAAGGCCATGCCAAGACGAATGCAAGCATTGTAGTCGACTAGAAGAGACATTTTCCATCGTTACCAGAACAACAGTAGTCGACGATAATTGGGAGCCCGATGGACTACGCGAAGACCAAGAGAAAGACCCAACTTTGAAAATTATACTGGAATGGAAAGCAGAGGAGAGCAAACCAGTATGGGAAGATGTTGCACCGCACTCACCGAGCGTAAAATCGTACTGAGCGCAATGGGACTCCATGGTGATTGAGGATGGCCTGTTAAAGCGTGTGGTAGAAAATGCTGATGGAACTGAGAAGAGAACTCAGTTAGTTATTCCTAAGAGTAGAGTACCAGACGTGTTGAAAGAGGTCCATGACGGATGTGGATGCCATTTTGGAGTCATCAAAATGCTAGAAAAATTGCGCCAGCGGTTTTACTGGGTTAACTTCACGGTAGAAGTAACGGTCCGCATAAACGACGAAAAGCTCTAATGCGTCAATACAACATTGGCAGTCCATTTGAACGTATTGCAATTGATGTGGCTGGACCATTCTCAGAAAGTGACGAAGGAAATAAATACATCGTGGTTGTCATGGACTACTTCACCAAGTGGGTTGAAGCATATCCTTTACCCAACCAGGAAGCCACCACGGTCGCTGAAACTCTAGTTAAAGAATGTATATGCCGATTCGGAGTACCATGTGAACTCCACTCCGACCAGGGAAGAAATTTTGAGTCTGCCGTTTTCCAAAATGTCTGTAAGATTAGGAATTAATAAAACTAGAACAACTGCATTACATCCGCAGTCTGATGGCATAGTTGAACGAATGAACAGAACGACCAACCGATATTTGTCGAAGGTAGTCTCCAACCACCAAAGCGACTGGGACCGACATCTCCATCTGTTCCTGATAGCTTATCGTTCATCCGTGCATGAAACAACAGGGCAAACTTCTGCGAACATCTTATTCGGAGGTGAGTTGCGTTTACCATGCGACTTGGTGTTCGGCAGTAAACCTGGGGAAGATCTGGCCAGGGAAGATTACGTTACGGACTTACGGAGAAGAATGGATGACATTCATGAACAAGTTCGTACGAACATTCAAGCTGCCAGCGACCGAATTAATATGAAGGACCGGTATGACATCAAGGCCGAAAAGGGTGGATATCAACCTGGGGATTTAGTGTGGCTTTACAACCCACAAAGACATCGCGGTTTATCACCAAAGCTGCAAAAGAATTGAGAAGGCCCCTATGAGGTAGTCAAAAGGATAAACGACGTGGTATATAGAATTAAGAAACAACCTAGCGGGAAGCCGAGAGTAGTACACTTTAATCGGCTAGCCCGTTTCGCCGGAGACAACCACGAAGACCATAATGGAACAACGGTTCGTCGGATCATACCACAAGAACCAACTTTTGAAGACTTCATGGAGAATTATTCCTTTGGCCGCAAGGCGCGGTTCGACGTGACGAAAGAAGAACACCGAGATCTATTCACCGTGTCTTCAGATTATTCCCTCGGTCACTGCGTATCAGAAGACTGTTGGCAAAACGCTGCGCCTGATAGCAATGCAGACCATCAGCGGTACATCTATTACCTGGTTTCAAAACCATGCTCGTATCAGATGCCGTCGTATCGTAGCCTGTGGAACTCGCTGTGCGGTTTGAGGGATCATCTGCTAGAGAATGACATTTTGAAGCTAGCCGTACCGAAGTTAGGCTATGGTCTAGATGGTTTAGATTGGAGGATTGTTAGGAACATGATAGAAATCCTCTTCCGTTTTACCGGCGTTGAAATTCTCGTTTGCAGCTTTAGCCCTAACGGACGTAAAGAAGAAGTCGAGCGGACCATTGACTGACATTTCTTAAAAACTTCGAAATGTACCAAGGGTAATGCGTGCAGATTTCGTCATCACGAACTGTTCCGGGACGAAACACTCTTAAGGAGGAGGCAGTGTAATGTGCAGCGCCCGCCGACCCCGCTGCTGTCGCAGCAATGAGCGAGTGTCTATTTTCAGCGATGACGCAGCAGACTTGTCCGCACCTGCTTAATTACTCGGTTGATGTAACCTATTGGGTTTGAGTTTCTATCTAGAATAGTGTTCTAGAAATTTCTCGAATACAAATGCCGGAGTATATAAGCACTGTTAGCGAAGGCATTGGACAGTCTGATATAAATAAGCGTCGCGTATTGACTAGTTGGTGAAATAATCAGATAGTTGACAAGTTGTGAACATAAACAAATATAGTTGTATATATAAATGTTTGTGTTTTATAATATTTGTTATTCGTAGTGTTTGTTATACTTATTATTTTTTTAATTATATTTAATATCTATTTATCATTATAATAAACTATTTATAATAATAATAATTGTCTAATATTTACACTTCACCCAAATAAATAAAAACGTTACAGTATTCTGGGTTTCAATTTCAAGGATAATATTGTAACGTTTTTTATTTATTTGGGTGAAGTGTAAATATTAGACAATTATTATTAATTGAAATTAAGTGTTTATTAAACTATAATTAAATATTACTATTACTAATATTAAACAATTATTAAAAACTAATTAAGACTAAAACTATAATTAAGTAGATAACACAAACACTATTTATTTAACCAATTAACACTACTATTTATATCCACGATATTACATATTATTTATTTCACTACGCTTTCCAATCTTAGACTGCCGGTCTGTGGCAGACTCTTGTTGACTGTTTACGCGATATTTATGTCACTATATTTACATCACTATATACTTATATCATGTTCAACTGTCGGTCTACCGACCTCCACAGCGTCTATTTACTCAACTGACTCAACAGCGTCTGTATATTCAACTGCTCGGACAGAAGTCACCTCTTTCACAACACTATCTGTCTATTTATGTAACTCTCTGTCTAACTTCCACAGCCTCAGTATCACCGACTCTCCGTATGCCACAATTCTTCATCACCACTGCCGAGTATTCACTTCCACTTGCCGTTATTGTCCCCGTATACCTAGCTTCCCAATACTCTTCGACACTACCGAGTATTCTCTTTAACAGCTATTCCGGTATACCAGTTACTTCCCGACTCGCCGTTACTGTCCTTGCACACTATAGCTTCCCAATACTCGTCAACACTACCGATACCGAGTATTCATATCCACAGCTATCCCAATATACCATATACTTCCCGAGTACCTACTCGACACCAACTGCATACGCTCACTACGATACTGCTGTGCTTTTCACTAACACTTTACTCTCTAACACTCCATGTGTCTCTATGACTCTGTATGTCACTATTTCTCCCGAGCATAGCTACGTCCCTTATATACAGCTGCCATTATTTTCTAGAAAAGATCTCGAATGTTCGACCGCATAATAACAATGAACACAAAAGGTTCAGGCGACCGGATGTAATTAAACACGTTGCGACTGGTTTGTTTACGTAGCCCGGCTGCTAGCGCAATTGCGTCATCGTTATAAATAGACACTCGCTCATTGCTGCAGCGAGGCTGCGACAGCGGGCGTTCCACGTTACAATCATTATTCTAATTTATAAAAATATATAGTTTAAATTATCAATTATTAAATTTTTATAAATATTTACTAACTATTTAATGTAAACATAATCTTAAATATTGAGGGTACGTTCGGCATTGAAATCTACGGATTGCTCAGAGCTCATAGGTCACGTGACGGATTTCACAGATGTTAATGCTAATGCCGAACGCTCCAGATTCATATGTTAAGCGGGAAAATATAATACACAAATATGCAACTAGGAACAGGAATAGTACAGGAGTAAAACGTGTATTAATGAATTAACAGTTTTTCACATAAGTGTTAAAATATATTTTTATAAGTTTTCTTAGTAGGTAAAAATGAAATTACGTTTCAGTAATAATATAATTTATCTTCATTATCTAATTATCGTGTACTTGACTAACGTACAAGCTTTATGAAAAAGGTTATATGAATATTGAGTAATTTGTACAAAATATTATTTCTAACTTCTCTATATTCAACATCTTTATGTTCATTTTCAACATGTTTTTGTAATGTTTCTATAAAACATGCTTTAACTGTAAATGAACATAAAGGGCACGTAAATAAATTGTTCATATTTAAAACTCTTTGCTATAAATGAGTAAAAATATCTTAGAACTATCAGGCGAGAGCGCGGTACAGAATTCTGAGAACTACCCTCCACCTGAGTTGTTAGTTTTTACGCGGAAATGAAATTTTTAACTAATCTGCCACATGGCAGATGAGTTAAAGGCTTATACGCATGCTCAGATTTGAGAGCTCCGTGTGCTCGGCGCTTGGTCACCGAGCATATAGAGCGAGCTCAATATGCTTATAGGTCTTTCCATCTGAAGAGACACCTGCGCGAAGTACGCATTTGCGTCTTAAAAAGAGAGGCAAATATGAGTAACAAGGAATACTACGCTACTCTCTGTTCTGCGTAACATCAGTTTCGATTTTCCTCATTCTGATGTTGACATCGCTTGGATTCACATCGCGCTCAGTTCTGCATTTTGACATTTGACCTACTCGTTTTGTTACTTGTTTGTATGTTTTCGTGGTATATTCACATTGTTATTGTTTTTTGTTTGTATTCGCGGTATATTTGTTTTTGTTATTGTTTCTTGTTTGTTTGCAATATGTAATTTATCGATTTAATAAAATATATTTAAACTTTTTTGCATTTTCATGAATATTTAAATAATACTGTCAATAACATAATTTAAATAAAAATTTATTAATATTTTAATAACGTTTACATTTAGAAAATAATAAACTAAAAACTGTTCATTTATGAATGAAATAGCGTACAGCGTATATAACTGGTGGATTGCAATATAGGATAGGTACTTCAGTTCTCGCACCGCTTTGGTAGGTTAGGTAGTATATCATATAAGCACCGCCTCTACGCGCAGGCCAGGTGTCTCTTCAGATGGAAAGACCTATAGCGAGTTTATTGCCGAACGCTACAGATCGCTCTAATGTCAATACCGAACGCAATCGACGGCTCTGAGCGCTCAAAATGTTAATGTCGAACGTACCCTGAGATTGTCCAAATTTTGGGGGCAAGGCGACTCCCCCCCCCCCCCTCAAATCATTGCTTGCTAAAAATGGTCTTCATAAATGAGAGAAACTAAAAACAGGTTTATGTTACAAGATGAAAAGAGAGAGAGCGTGAGTTATCAGGAATCAAATGTAAAAAGTCATGCTTGATTGGTCTTAACTGTTTCAAGTTTCCATTGCTTTTTTAAAAATTCTTACAACTAAAAATTAATATTGGAATATAAAAATAAATGATTTTTTTATTGAAAGATAGGAAATAGGTACGTATAAATTGTTTTAGTTAGGTACATTAGTGAATACAAAACATGAAAAATTTGTATAATTTTTAAATGTATAGTGAAATGTTCTTTAATTATTACATGTGATGCCTATAAACATAATTCATTAATAATACAACATATATTTTTTATAATTATATAAGAATATTCTTACCGGTTTAAAAGTAATGGAACCATCTTGAATATGGATACTATTACTGTTAAAAATTTGTGTAAATAGTTTTAACAATAGAAATTTGTCTTGAATCTAAAAATGCAAAAAATATATTAATCACTCCATTTATATTCTATTATTTAATAAATTTACCATTTTGTTTTATCACCAAATATTTAGAATGCGACATTTGTTATTTTGTGTGTTAAATTTCTAATAATTGCCATTATCAACTAAAATAACTCTATTTGGTCGGTTCCTTATTCTCGCTATTGCAAAAATTATCTTGTGTACCCCTCTAAAATTTAATGTTAAAGTTAAGAATACATACACTGAATTATCTTACCTTCTCAGTAGTTCTCGTGATATCAATCTATAATTTGAACAAATATTTTTTTTACTTAATGCAACAGGCCTTTCTACAAAATAGTGATGTATGAGTTGACAACTAGAATATAATATGAATACGTCTAGTAAGGTTATGATGATTTCACTATAGTAGTGGACGGAAAGCTGGAAATGTATAAAATTTGAAGAATGTATTGTAAACTTTACTTGTAGTAGGTACAAATTATACTTACATACTTTATGAAGCGAAGAAAAAGTAGTAGTAATTCAAAGAAAAACATTTTTCAAATTTTGATATAAGACTTTCTAAACTTTTAGAAACCGTCAACGGTCAACGAAAAACAAGTCAGCGTCGTCAGCTGACAGCTGTATCGGAGAGAGCATGGAGGTAGGAATAAATATGGAGGGAGTATTTGCAATCGCTAGTGAAGCAGCTTCCCCCTCTACAAGGTGTAGATATGGGCTTAACTTTAGTTGAAGTTACAATGTTGTTGCTGTCAACCCTTGTACTGCTACATGTAAATTTTCTTGCAATAATATTAAATTCTTCATTTAACATAGGTAATTATTTGCAAATTGTTTGAACAATGGTATTGTGGGGTGCTCCAATACGTCAGGGGCAAAAATAGTACTGGGGATAGAAAAAAAAATAAAATTGGAAGAAAAATTTCATTTTATCGGTATAAGAAAACTATTTATGATAATAAACATTTTCATTATTTATTTTAACAATTTATATTTTTTCAACTTGTCATTATCTCGTGTATTATGTAATAAGAAATAATTAAAAAATACATTGAATGTATTAAAACAATTTTAATTTCTTACAAATCTAGCCACTTCCTAGCCTAGATCTATTGATTTAAATAAATAATGTAAAAGATAATCGCATCGATCACATTTAAGTGGAATTTTAATTATTTATAATAATTTTTCTATATTCTAATTTCTTCTAAGCACATATTTGCTAAAAAATATGTATGTTACCAATATTACTAGAAATAAAACATTTCAATTTCAAATATTTGATTTTATATTTGCCGCGCGAATCCCCACATCAATGTGTATTAGAAGGAGGAGCTACAGTACCTGCGTCCGCCCCCACAGGTCTTCACTCCCCTTGCCAATAGTTCAAGTTTAGGCTCTCTCCATATTTATTCCTACCTCCATGGGAGAGAGGATGTTGTGTATCGCCATCTATCGTTATAAATAATATATATTTTTTGTTTAATAATGGTTTAATTATAAATGCAAAATAAGTTTACTTTATGCATTATTTTAATATAACAAATATGTATCCATTGATAAAAATACTTAAATTTTCTTTTATAAACTGTAACAAATAAAACGTACATTAAACAATATACTATAATTTTGAAATAATCTCTGTAAAATTTATTACCTATTTCTTGAAATAATGCTTAATGCTCTAATAATTATTAAAGTTTTAATGATTTTAACCTTACTACGCTAGAAGAGAGAAACGAAATACGTTGCCGTTTATATTTGACTTGCTTTGATCGTTTGATCATTGATGCATACATGTTCATTGGTCGTTACTAGGTCAGTCGCATATTTATTCAAGTCTACTGACGTCAATGTTATTGTTTTATACATATTTTTTATGTCTTTTAAAAAAAGTAAAGTACTTATGTCTTTTTTAATACAATTAAAATGTGAAAAAATGCACTTTTTAAGGAAAATTGGTGAAAAACTTTTATTGTAGACGTATCTGTGCAACATGAGTAAAAAGTATAGTATTATTTCACGAATACGAAAGTGACCGAACGAGGTAAGTTCGTCAAATCATATGATTGAAATAAGGCACTTTTTTATCTTGTTGCATATAATTTTTTTACGTCTACAACAAAAGTGTGAAAAAAGTGCCATAGCGTTTCATTATTTCACCCGTCTGCGTTAAAAACAGTGCACTTTTTTCAGTTTCATGTGCTAAAAAAAGACATACTTTATAAACCCATTTTAATAAAAAAGGGTTTTTTAACAGAGGTAAAAAAATTGTTTGTAACTAGAGTAAAAAGGATAAATAGGATTTGAGGAACTCGCCTACGGCTCGTTCGATCAAACTTTCCTATTCGTGAAATAAAACTAACTTTTAACTCCTGTTGCAAAAATAACTCGCTCAGTCAAACTTTACTATTCGTGAAATAAGATTATAATTTTTACTCATGTTGCATAAATAACTATTATAGCATTATTATGCTAATAAAAATAATAAAAAATTAAGTTAATTTAATTATCGTAACTTACCATTATTGGCTATACCCAGTAAAAAAATAATGTACAATGGCATTTTGTAAGACCTTTTATTTTCAAAATATTCTTTTACTTAGCAACATTACTGCAAGAAAAAATAATAAATGAAATTTATATTAAGATAAATTTAAATGTGTATAGTATACAAATTTTATTACATTATATTACTAGTGAATACAACACAATAAAAATAAATACAATTTTCAAAAGTTGTAAATGTTCTTTAATTATTATTATTTTATTCCATGTGAAGCCTGTGACTAAATTCTTCAATAAAACAATATTTACATTGATATAAGAACATTCTTATCGGTTTAAAAGTAAAGGAACCATATCATGAGTACTGACAATTCAATTTAGGTTAAATAATTTGAGGACATGCTGTTTTAACAATAGAAAATTTGTATTTATTCTAAAAATGAAAAAATATTTTAATAATTCCATTATTATATTCTTCTATTTAATAAATTTACCGTTTTTTGTTATGACCAAATATATGGAATGAGAGATCTTTTATTTTTTTCTACATATTAACTTTCATTTTCTTCACAATCACCACAACGCCCACAAGGAAATAAAAGTACTCTATTTGGTCGGTTCATTATTGCCCTTACTGCCTTGTTAATCTTGCGTAAACCTCTAAAATTTAGTATAAATTGAGAATGCATACATCAATAATATTAAAATTATCTTACTATTCATGTAGTCGTCGTGATTCCGATCTGTAAACTTTATGGTATTTTTTTTATTAGTGCTACAGGGCGTATTAAGAAATAGATGTGTATCAGTTTACATATCATAAATAAGACAAAAAAACTTAATGTTGTGACTATTATTGCACAATAATAGTTTACGATTATCTGGAAATAATAAAATTTGAAAAATGTAAACTTTACTTATAATACAAATTATACTTACGTAATATATTTGGCGACAAAATAGGACAAGTAATTTACAGAAAAACATTATGCAAGTTTAATTAAAGAATTTATATATATATATATATATATATATATATATATATATATATATATATATATATATATATATATATACAGAGTGTCCCATTTAAGGTACGAATGCATTGGGATCTCGAGAACCGTAAGAGCTACGAGGTTGGCTAAATTAGACAAAAGTTGCCCCATTAGGAGACCATTTTAATGGTATTTTGTTATTTGCGAAAAAATGCATAGGTCACTAGATATTGGCAAAAATGTAAATTTTGCAGTTTTTTATTTTTGCAAATAACTTCGAAGTGTGAAATCATAGTGGATTTTGGTTTGCACATCTTTAGGGCACTTTTTTATGTTCTTTCGACTGGCGATGCTTAATTTTTTTTATCAATGTTGGTTTCCGAGGATTGATGTCAAAGTTTTAATTTTTATATGGACGCCATATTGGAAAGTTACGCCATTGAAAAGAGAATTTTTTTAGCTTTACAATGATACAAAATAGTAATAATTTGTTTTTATAATTAACAGAGAAATTAACAAAAAATGTTATTAATACTAAAATTTAATTGAAAAAAGTAAATCGAAGGCTGCTATTTAAGAAAATAACTACTTAATAAACAAATAATGTTAAAAATACAATATATATATATATATATATATATATATATATATATATATAACTGCGTAGTAACCGGACGCTATCTATTCTATTAGCCACGCCACTATTTGTTGATGGGCGTGTCTAAAATATTCTCGCGCACATAGACGATGACGTCACAGCGAACGGACTCTACGTTACATACATTTCTTATAAATAAAAGTGACATAAAATTAAGTTTTTTAATATTATTATTTAGTGTTTACTTATTTAATTCGACATAAAATTACGTTTTTAAAACTGCTGTTATCAAGATAGGTGGGAGGAAAATATATTATCTTATGAACCGGTTCAGAATTAAATTTCGTTAAACCGGAACAAAAACCGAACCGGTAAACTATACCGAACTGCGAACCAATACCGAACAGATTTTAGCAGCGGTTTGCAACCCTGATTTTAATTATATAATTTTATAATTATACATACAACATATATCTACGTTATACATTACTTTTATATAAAAAATAAATAATTATTCATAAAATGCTTATTTTTTTTTCTATTTCGGTGTTCTTATAGGTCTATAAAAGCACTGCAAATACGTCGTTTAGATCTATAAGCTCATTGTTTGATACAATATATTAATATACAATCAGACAAATTTTGTAACATACAATATAGAAACTGTCCAAATGTGAAATTTTAATTGTTTAAGGGGAAGCGATACCAACATATTTTTGACGTCACATTTTTAAAAAATAGCCTCAATAGAATAAATAGTATAAAAAATGTTTTATAAGGCAATTTGTAAACGTACGAGTTCAAGTTTTACAAAGGACGACTTCTTTTTTAATGTACAATTATTAACTGTAACGAATAGGTCGTAAGGCGTTTTGTAATTTTTAAATAATCTCGTTAAAAATATATCGTCTCTAAATTTCTATTTTTTGAAATAATGCTTAAATTATTAATTCAAATAATATTTTAAACTGTATTACAATTTACATTACTACTTTTTTAACAAGTATTACCACGTTTAACCGATACTGCCACTTTTTCAACTGGTATTACCACTTTTTAAAATTGGTATTACTACTTTTAAAAAGTTACAGAAGCGTAGAAGGGACAAGGGTAAAATATTATTTAAAACTGGTACTACCACTTTTTAAACTAGTATTACCACTTTTTTAACTGGTACTACATTTTTAAAGTGATGCTACTAATTAAAAAAAAGTAGTGATATCATTATTTTCTCACTGTAACTAGCGTTCCGACAAATGGACCGCAGTTTGGTCCCGAGTTAAATAAATATAACAACAATAACCTAACACACTCGGCCCGAGTTTTCAAAACGTGACTTTTGTGCGTTAGATTATGTTATTGTTGTTATATTTATAGATATATACTGTTTCTGTCGTCACAAATGAGACGTCATAATTGAAGTCGGGACCAGACTGCGGTCCCTTTGTCACAACACTAGGTAGGTACGTGAAAAAATGGTAATACCAGTTTAAAAAGTGGTAGTACGGGTTAAAAAAGTAGTAATACCAATTTAAAAAGTGGTAGTACCTGTTAAAAAAGTGGTAATACTAGTTTTAATACAGATTTCAAAACATTTTATTTTAAATATTTTACCCTTGGCCTTTCAACGCTTCCGTAAAAAGGGACCACAGTCTGGCCTCGACTTCAATTATGACGTCTCATTTGTACCGACAGAAACAGTGTATATCTATAAATATAACAACAATAACTTAACCTAACGCACGTTTGGAAAACCTGGGCCGAGTTTTGTGTATTAGGTTAGGTTATTGTTATATTTATTTAACTCGGGACCAGACTGTGGTCCATTTGTCGGAACGCTAGGTATAGTAAAAAAATAATGATATTACTTTTTAATAGTAGTAAAACCACTTTAAAAAAGTGGTAGTACCATTTTTAAATAATATTTTATCCTTGGGATTGCGGTCTGGTCCCGACCTCAATTATTATGATGTCTCATTTTGTGACGACAGAAATGTTACTTTTTAAAAGTGATAGTACCAGTTAAAAAAGTGGTAACGCCATTTAATAAAGTGGTAGTCCCAGTTAAAAAGTGGTAGACCAGTTAAAAAAGTGGTAATGCTATTTATAAAAGTGGTAATAATAGTAATACCGTTTTCAAAACATTTTATTTTAAATAATATTTTTACCATTGGCGCCTTCTATGCTTCCGTACTTATAAATATAAAACGAAAAAAAACAACTATTTTTATAATCATATGATATAAATATAAAGCATCAAATGTTTTGAAGAATAAAATTGACATTGGCTGTTCTTGCATTAAGTTACAGATATGTTCTGGAGAATTTATCAAATACCCGAACATAGATATTTTACGCGCATTACTTCCCATTTAATTTTATTGCAAAGTATTCTACATAGATAATATGAAATTTTACATTTTTTACTTCTGTTGACCGAATAAATTTAATATAAAGACGTAAGCAACCCAGTACCCATACCGTGTCGCCAGGCTTAGTTCTCTTCCGAAATGTTGCGATAATAATCGAGTGGCCATTTTTGTTAAAGGAAAGAAAATTGAAATTATTTCAGAATAAATTTAATGTTTAATAATGAGAAAGAATGACATTTGTGATAGAATTACGAGTAGCCTGCAAGTAAAAGACTAAATTAATGCAAAGTATATGTTTGTATATTAATATTCATACCAGTTTGTACATTTACTATTGTTTTTCTTCTTGTTCTATTTTATTTTAATGCAGATGAATAACATATGTTCTTGGTGGATTACGACGTATTGCATCGACTACTTCTTCTTCATATATTTCATCAATGCTAAAAGTACAGATAGGTTAGATGGTAAGAATATGAAAATTACTGTTTCGTTAAAATTATCTTACCTCTGTTTTTCCAGTAGCAAACGTATGTTTACAGCTAAAACTGCTATTTTGGTTTCTATTTCTCGAGGGTAGACAATAAAATAATAATAAGATAATCTAGTGATCAAATACGATAAGTACAGACAACCAGTAATGGCGATGAAAAGGTACTGATAGTTTGTAAAAGTCTGAAAACCATATAAAATAAGCAAATTTAGAATATATTTATAGTACAATTTATACTTACACGTGTTAGTTCATGAAAAAAATATTTAAAGAAATTGAATGTTAAGAACATAATGAAAATTTGGTAAATTTTGTTAGAAGAGCTTACTTTTCCCCAACCCCACACACAGCTCAAAAGAAAAAGAGAAAGGAGAAGCGCAGAGGGTTGTCTAGTTATTACCAGTTACTTCCAGTTTTGTGGTGGGGGTATTTTATCGTATTGGGCGGGTAATTTGATATTAAAAAATAGAAAATTTATTAAAAAACGAGTTCTAAGTATTTATTTTTATTGAATGAGAAATAATTTTAAAAAGTTTTTTTTTCTTTTAAAATATATTCTTTCCGTCAGAAATACCTTATATCGTGGAATTTAAAATATGCTTTTATTCTTCTTTATATCTACCTACTATATTATATTTTTACTGAAGTAATTTACATTCGCGGAATGTAGTTAGTAGTAATTACAAATTTATATTTTCATTTATTACACCTTTGTCATTCAAAACTAAATTTTTTGATACCATTTTGGGGTAATCCCAAAAACCAAATAAAACTAGCCTTTCTCAGATCCACCAATTATTATTTGCTTATCAAGTTAATTTTTAATTTCAAAATGATGCCAGTAGTAAGTAGAGACAAATATGGCTTCTTTTTTATTTTTTGAACCATTACTTATTAAGCTCTAAAATCTCAGAAGGGCTATATAGTTTATTAGGACTTTTAACATTTTCAGAAAGTTTTTCCTCGAAATTTAAGGCATCGGATTAACTGTCATATCAAATAACAAAACAAAATTTAAGTAATATATGACAGTTAATCTGTCTTTCATTTTTTGAAATGACATATTAGATCTGTTTTTATCGGGACTCGGTAATCAAAATTCAAAAATATTGGTATCAATCAACTTAAGTATAAATGGTAATGCTCTATGTTCAGAAATTTGACAAATACCCAACATGATTTTCAATTTATAGTGCAGTAAAAAACGGTTAAAAAATAGTAAATTTTAATACAATACATTTTAACAAAGTAAAAAATAGGTGAATTTTGACAATAAGATAATAAAACATAGTAAATAAACAATAAAACATTGTAAATAAACAATAAAACATTGTAAATAAACAATAAAACGTAAATAAACAATAAAACATTGTAAATAAACAATAAAAATTGATAATACAATATAATATTTCAATTCAATTCAAAAAGTTGTTGTGAATTTTAATACGGTTTAACAAATCATAAAAATTGATGAATTTTGATACATTTTGAAAATAAAAAAATAACGAATTTTAATATGAAAGTCTTCGTTTTCGTTCATGCTTCAGGATTAATTGTATTAATGTTCGTCTCCATATATACCTTTCTATTCACACGGATGGACTGGCCCGGCGGGATACCGGGAGTTTTCCAGTGGCCCGTGACGGCTTGTGGCCTGACGAACTTAAAAAATAAATTATAAAAATTTAAAGTTGAAAAAATAAATAAATCGATACAAAAATAACATATACTTTTGATTTTGAAATAATTCCCTACTACTTTTAAATGTGTGCCAATATTTATAGATATTTTTCTTTTTGACAACCAATTGTTAAATTCGCAATACATACTTATTTTTTGTATTACCGACATCGTACACATGAAATGATCATTTATCTAAGGATGTATTTTATTTAGATCCAAATAACTTTTATCAAATTATAAATAATAACATATCTGCTACACCTTATCATATAATAGATATAATAAAAAAAAAAAAAAAAAAAAATTACAAAAATATAAATACGAATGATATTCGGTCAATAATTTTCTTGACTCTGTAAGCTTCGTCACGAAATACTTGACCTCATGGCATAAAGCTTCTGTTTACACACTTGTTGCATAAATAACTATATAACTATTACATACGTTAGCAAATTAAAATTTATTTTCAATGTACAAATTTATTGTCACATTGTTATCAGCACAAATAATATCTAAAATGCGCAAATCATAGACGTTTTGAAAAAAAAAATCTGATGTGGCCAACACAATACATCCCGCCATTTAATTTTTATTAATTTAAATACATAGGTACTTACATATTTACTCCATGTTGGAAACTATATTTAGTGCTTTTCCATATAACTAATGTTCAGTTTACTATTATCTTTTCAAATCGTTACCACTATTAATTTGAAATGATTAGTATTTTGACAGTGACAGTTATCTGACAGTTACATACATTTAAGAGAAGGAGTTTTGTTTTAATCGTAAAGGCTCCGGGATTTAAATTGTATGATATATATTAATGCAAACCTATAGAAAATACAATAATCTTTAATTTTCATAATATTAATTGCGAAAAAATAACATTTAAAGGTATTTTTCGAAGAAAATCTATATCTATAAAGTGCCACTTTTGGTTATCTGATTTGAATCAAAATCTAATGGCTCATTTCAAATTCGAGAATAAGGGAGCAATATAAGGTTTCAAAATTTTCTGAATGATAGTATTTGAGTTAGAGTGGAGGATCCATACATACAAACATATAGACATCATTTAAGGGCCTTAAAACGTGGTCATTTACCAAAATCTCAATATGCGATTTTTAGCACGATCCCTATACCTCCTTTACCGAGGGCAACGGGAGGTAAAAGTAAATTATAAAACAAAATATTATGATTAAAATTATAAAAAAATTCGGTTCAAATGACTGGCCTGGCCTGACCCCATCCGGATTTTTCGGTATTAAACATATTCCCTGTATGATCATTATTTTACTAAATCTTGTTCTGAAGGATATGGTCCCGGCATATAGAATTTTTCTAAAAGTACAAAGATGATATATGCAACTTACTTGTCTCTATTTTTTTATTATACCCCAAATTAACTTTTTGCATGTGTTATAAGTTGGGACATCTCAAACAATATTTTTATTATTATTAATGGAAATAAGGCCCTTACGGTTGAAGATTTAATGAATGATTTAACTGCAGTTATTTATAAGACTATCATAAACGACAATAAAATATCTTCTAGACTATATAAATTTGTAATATCCAAATTTAAAATGCAGAATTTTATGCCCTATAACTTTTATTTGACGCGTTTTTGCTTAAAATAATTAGGCGAGCACGGTATATATGCAGAACTAATACTTTGAAGTCAGCAAAAACTGTAAATGAATTCAAATCGAAATTAAAATTGCATTTATAGATATTTAACCCTTTGAATATGTATTTTTAAAAATATTTTTGTATGTATTAGCTAAAGCTATTTAATAAAGTATTATTATTGTTTTTTTGAAAAACATAAAATATAGGCCAGAAGATATAAAATTTTGAATTTCCTTTTCGTTTTAAAACTTTTTTATTTGAATTTGTACTCTTACCACTTTCGAGAAATTAATAAACAGGCTGTGCAATAAATAATAGTATATTGTCTAACAAGTGCGCAAAGTCAATGTGATTTCGCGCGAGGCGAGTTGTAGCACGAGTCGAGCGGCCCGAGGGTCGCATTCGGCGAGGGCTGCAACTCATCCGAGCATTAATCCCTTTGCGCACGTGATACACACGATATTATTTTCCAACTTGCCTAAAAAGTGACCATTTGAGTTCCTGTTTGCGTGCGCAAACGTGGCTCATTTCTTAACAGTGCGAACAGACCATGCGCAAAGTTGGATTATGCGCACGGAATATTAAGGAATGAACCACTTTGCGCACGCAAAACAAAAAGTATATTTTTGCGATATACATATAGAAACATATTATGCATAATGTACCTACCTACATATTTACTTTAAAATTTATGTTATCTAAGAATTTTTTTTCAAAAAGTTTTCATTATTTATTTAATTTATAACAAAAACTATTTCCAGGAATCAATTTTGTACTTAATTACTGAATTTCATATTATTTAATGTACGATTACAATAATTGAATAATTACATTTGTAGTATTCAATCTAATTTCAAGACTTACTTTAGTTGCGTAGTTTAGCACATAGTTCTACACTCTACCCAAAATCACAGAAACAGCAAGAAAAGAATACCTAATGTTATGACATTTTTTTATAAAACCTTTTATTTTCAAAATAATCTTGTAATTAAAAATTAATATCGGGTAAAAATTATGAAATTTTTATTAAGATACCTACAGTGAAGTGAAAAAAAAAATATATATTTTGTTACATTATATCGTTAGTTAATTTTCTGTTGCCTGTGAAGCCTGTAAATAAAATTTCTTAAATAAAACATTTATATTGATATAAGAACATTCTTACCGGTTTAAAAGTAATGGAACCACATTACGAGTACTGACAATACAATTTAGGTTAAATAATTTGTATTGATCCTAAAAACGAAAAAAATATTTTCTTTTACATACAGTATGGGATTAAAATATGGAATAGTAAAAACACAGCGAACTCAGCAGGTTTTTTAAAAAACGCTGAAACACATCAATTTTAGTTTTTAAAAACACACATTATATATGCGATTCTCCTTCCGATTTTCTAGTTTTTTAGTTATGACATCACAAAAAAATAAATAGATTTTTAGTAATGAAATTCTATAGAGATTTTTCTTCCCTTTATGATCATGCAAATAAATCACAAGGTTGCATAACAAAAATTTTGAGGAAAATCTAGCTGAACATCTAATAATAATGAATAATCAAGATACCTAGATATCATTTTTCAGTTTTATTATTTATTATCATAATAACAACATTAATACCCATTTGCACAGCCGACACTTAAATTTTAAACTTGATTTTATACAGTTGGCAACATAAATTGAAAGTCGGAAGGTGAATTGCGCATGTTAATGTGAATTTTTAAAAACTAAAATTGACGTGTTTCAGCGCTTTTACAAAAACCGGCTGAGTTCGCTGTTTTTTTTTTTAATATACCATACTTTAATCCCACACTGTATATTCTTTTCAATAATAAATTTACCATTTTGTGTTATGGAATGCGAGTTTTTTTTTGAAAACTAGTATTAATTTTCGTTTCCTTCAACATTACCATAAGGAAATAGAAGTACTTTAATTGGACGGTTCACTATTGCTTTTACTGCCGTATAAATCCTGCGTAAACCTCTAAAATTTAATATAAATTATGTATGCATAAATTAATAATATTAAATTATCTTACACTGTCTTTTGTTGTGATTCTAACCTGTAAGCTTCACGATATTCTTTTCTCAGCAATGGTTATAGGCCGTGCTACTAAATAGGTATGTACAAGTTTACTTTTCTTATAGTATAAATTATACTTACGTAACATATTAGGCGACAAAATAGAATAAATAAATAATTCAAAGGCAAACATTTTGCAAATTTTAATAAAAGAATTTCTAAACTCTCTGAAAGCCGTTAACGATAACGTCAGCTGTATCGAAAAAAGGATGTTCTTTGTCGCCATCTATTAGTTGTAAATAAAGTTTTAATAATTATAAATGTAAAATAAATCTACATTATGCATTATTGTAATATTACAAATATATATCTATAGATAAAACACTTAAATTTTCTTTTATAAACTGTAAACGAATAGGACGTACATATAAGGTGATTTATAATTATAATTTTGAAATAATCCCTTTAAAAATAGATATTCTCAAATTTTTAATTTCTTGAAATAATGTAGAGAGAAACGAAATACGTTGTCGTTTATATTTGACTTGCGCTTTGTCGTTATAGGTGCATAGATATCATTTGTCGTTACTAGGTCAGTCGCGTATTTATTCAAGTCTAGTTACATATGAGATGAGTGACGTCAATGTCACTGTTTGATAGATACATAAAATTGTTTATAGTATTATATTTATAATTAGGAGACCATTTTAATGGTGTTTTGTTATTTGAAAAAATATACATAGATCACTAGATATTGGCGAAAATACAAATTTTGCAGTTTTTTATTTTTGCTAATATCTTCCAAAAGTGTAATAATACTGGATTTTAATTTGTACATCTTTAATGCACTTTTTATGTTCTTTCGAATGGCGAAGTTCAATCTTTTTTATCACTATTTTTCTCGAGTTATGATATCAAAGTTTTTATATTTATGGACCCCATATTGGAAAGTTGCACCATTGAAAAGAATTTTTTTTAATTTTCCAACCATGTGTAATTTGTCCATTTTAATTTGTTTCAAACACCGAAAATACAACAATTAAACTAATTAAGGAAATTATCAACGAAAATAATAAAAAAAATATTTTCAATTATTTCATTGCAACAACCTTTGTTTTTAATCTCTAAAGTTAGAATTGTTGTATTTTCGGTGCTTGAAACAAATGAAAATGGACAAATGTGGTTAGGAAAGCTAAAAAAATATCTTTTGTAAAAAAAATTGAGCATCACCATTCGAAAGAACATAAAAAAGTGGTTTAAAGAGGTACAAATTGAAATCCAGTTTTATTTCACATTTGGAAGATATTTGCAAAAATAAAAAACTGCAATATCTAGGGCCCTATGTATTTTTTATCAAATAATAAAATACTATTTAAATGGTCTCCTAATGGGGCAATTTTTGTCTAGTTTAACCGACTTCGTATCTCTTATAGTTCTCGAGATTCTCATGTTGGAAAAGTTATGCTGGACCCTGTATACTGACAAGCGAAAAGTTGAGGCTAGTTTGAAATTATGATGTATTTCAAATTGACCACAATTTTTTTGAACGTCTGTATAGTTTAATAATGAGAACGAATAACACATTTGTGACAGAATTGCGAAATATTGTAATACTGTTTCATATCGAACTATTACTAACAGCCTGCAAGTAAAAGACTAAATTAATGCAAACTATATATTTGTATATCAATTCATACCCATTTTGTACATTTATTATAGTTTTACAAGTTATTTTACTTATTTTATCGCATATGGAGAAGATAAATTTTTCGTGGATAACGACGTAAAGCTTCGGCTACCTGTTCTTCATAAATTTCGTCAATGCTAAAACAAAGTATATTAGAATATGCAAATTGTTGTTTCATTAAAATTATCGTACCACTGCCTGTCGATTAGTAAACGTATATTTACAGCTAAAGCTGCAATTTTGAGTTTCCATGTTACGAGGATAAACAATAAAATAAAAAAATAGGAATTTAACGATCAAATATGACAGGTATAGACACGTAATGATGGCGATGAAAATGATTTGATAGTTAGTAAAAGCCTGAAAACCATATAAAATAAGCAATTTAATATATATTTATAGTAAAACTTATACTTACATGGGTTAGTTCAATAAAAAAGATTGTAAAGAAATTGATTATGAAGAACATGGTCAATTTGTTTTAGATCTGTCTTTCCCGACGCACGTTCCAAAAAAGAGGAAGTGGATGCGTAGAGGATTGTCTAGCTATTTCCAGTTTTGTGGTGGGGGTATTTCATGATATCGGGCGGGTAATTTGAAATTAAAAATGCAAATGGAAAATTTATTTACAGGAAGAATAACAAACTGTTAAACTTAAAGAAAGAAAAAAAAGTGTTTTTATAATATGACAATTTAATCTCTCCGTCATAAATACCTTATATCGTTGAACTTGATATAGGTTTATATCCTTCTTTATATCTACTACTACATTATATTTTTACTGAAATAATTTATACTTGCGGAAGGCCGTTAGTAGTAATTACAAATGTATATCCTCAATTAAACCCTTCTAATTTAAAACTACCTTTTTGAATACTATATTGGCATAATCCTAAATAAAAATAGCAGTCCTCAGAAATACTGAATATTATTATTTGTTTATCAAGATAATCTTTATTTTCCAAAGACTCGTAGTGTTAAGTGGTGTATAAAGAACAATGCCCTTCAAAAACTCGACTGTACTGGAATAAATAAACTTTTCTGCCTTGAACGCATCTGTTATTATAGTATATTACGCAACGAGAGTTGTAAGAAATATATTACGCACGAAGTGGAAAAGTTACGCACGAGCCGCCAGGAGAGTGTGTAATTCCACGAGTGGCGTAATTGCTTTACAACTCGAATTATATACTATACTTTTTCTACGAACACTCATTATTTATAAGTTAAAAAAATTCAGATACGTTAGTTATTGCAAAGTTGACTGAAATATTTATTGTTCTCATAAACAAAATTCAGATACCTAAGTTAGTTATTGCAAATTTAACTGAAATATTTATTGTTGTCATAATATAATATTAACCCAACAATTAGTCCTGCCAACTTAAATTTGCTTGTCATTACGTAACAATATTCGTAATCGCAAACTTACATTGTTAGTAGTCTATTCTGTTATGACCCACTTACAGTAAAACTGTGGAAGTGCATTTAATTGAAATTTTGTGTATTTGTTATAATTTTATTACATTAATTGAGTTGTAATTAAGATATTAATGATTATTCTATATTAAATAATACAAAATTAATACACGTTTGCTGTACGAAATTTTATCTAATTGTTTTTAAAATGATAAAAGAATACCACAAACTAATAATTATTATTTAATAGGCGGACCTTGGAGAAGTTGGATGTAGTTTTCGAGCTTTGGATTGCAAAATGCAACACTGCAGATCGTCTAGTTTGCAACTTTAATGGATCTTGTAAGGATAGCTAAATACTAGACAATCTTCTACGACATAAGCGACCATCGATAAATAAACTGGTAGGAAACTTTATTTTTATCATAATTGTAACATTTATAAAATAATATCTTGTTCTCATATTCAATCATGAGAACTTAGTTTTGAGTACTATAGTTAAGGAAATATGATTAGATTAATATATGTCTAAATATTATCTTGTACTCGAATTCGATTTTGAGTACTACATTGAAAGAAATATAACTTTCATGGATGTCTGTATAATATTGAAACAATTTAAAATAGAAATACCGACTGTTTATCAATAAAATCAATATCTAGAAGCATATGATTAGAATATATCTTTGAGGAATCGGACAACAAGAAGACTAGATTAACATAGTAGATTTTAAGTTGGTTTTAAGTTCTTTTTAAATGTTTTTTCAGGTCTTAATTAAACTCTTCCTCAACACGTCGTTGAGTAAACACGCATTTTCATCTCTAAATGAAAATAAATTAATAAAGTTGAAATGCATTCCTTGGTGATTCATCATATAATCTTGTGTCGGCGTTTGCCACCGTCATACCTTCCAATGCTGTAGTCCAGACGGTACATAGAGTGAATGTGTACAGGCGCATGCTTGCTGCGGATGAATGAGAGAATCAGTTAGAGGGTCAGAAAGGTGGGACAGTTTCGAAACTTTGATGTGGGTTCCGGTTTCCTTATTTAACATCACGGTCAGTGGGATGGGTAGGTAGGGTTTGTGCGTGATTTTTCCAAAATTAAATGGACTGATATGTTAGCATTCGCATCGCCATGTGAAACCAACTCAGTTATTTATTCTGGCGGATCGCTTCACACTTGCGTGAATGTTCGACCGGCCTTCGATCTAAAAGGGATCCGTACATCCGCTAGACTCGAAAAAAGATTAAACGAACCTGAATGCTAACACCGGAAGCTTTCTTATGGCGTTTATGTGCTCTCCTCATCCGAAAGCAACGTATTTAATCGTCATTTAATCTTAATAGCAACGAATCATTAAATATAAAGTAAAGTTTTGTTTGATTTAATTTTGTTCGAGCACACGGGTTAACCGCGTTCGGGGTAGGTATCGCGTTTGAGACCGGACGATGTCTCCGGGAGTAGCTTTCTAGTTTGCAGCCATGTCGATGTACACACTTTATTGTCCATCCTTGTCCGTAGGGAGCTCGCGTAGAGGCCGTAAATGCAAATGTATCGTGTGGGGTGGCTTAACCCCCTCGTAAACTACATGTAAGAACCAGTCCGGCGTTCTCACTTTTTGTCTTAGCTTGCATATATCTCTCTCCGTCTTTAGCTTAGCATAATCTAGATATAAGATAGCTTGCTTAGAAATAAGATAGCTTAGATATAATTAGGCAAGGGTGGCTTCTGCTTTTTGAGAGAGGGGGAAAATTAAACTTCGTATTTTTAGAATTGCTAGTCTTTGAACGAGATATTAACGTAAGATAGGCTATTTTGCGCACTTCACCAACTTAATTTGGGGGGAGGGGGTTCTACAATAGTTAAAATTAGATTATAAAATATTATTGTACACAAAATTGTATTTATTTAATAATGGTATATATGGGTGACTTCCTCTTCATGAAGACTTATTTAAAATGTGTGTACATTAGTTTTAAATTTAGTGTAAGGTTAGGTAGTTTAATAAGAATTATTAAGTATTTAGACAAGATCAGGGCAAAGTTAGATTTTAAGTATTTATTGTAAACGAAGCTTTGTATTAATAAATATTATATATTTTAGTAAGTGGGCGGTTGGGTGGTAACACCAAAAAAATATATAATATAATTAATGTAAAGGTTCGTAGACGGTCTTAAACTGAATAAGAAATCTTGCACCTTTATCCTCAAGATTTAATTTGTTAAATAGTCTATAAGTATTATAAATGGATCTCTATTTGATATATTATATATAACGCCCGCACGATACAAGTATGTCATCATCATTACCGAAATCTGTGTTCCAAGCAGACTGACACACCCAGCAATGGGTAATATGCCGTGATGTATTTATTAATTTTTATATATTAGGTAGTGGGTCCCCTTAATATAAGTAGAGTTTCGGATCAGTTATAAGTAAAACTAAAATGTTTGTTACCAAATGAAATTATTATAGTTATATTATTTGGTAACAAATGTTTTAGTTTTATAACTAAACCATGTTTAAGTTTAACATTGTCATATATTATTAGATTTGTTAACAAATTTAGTAACAATAGTGAAAAATAATTATGAAAAGAATTTTTAAACAGGTGCCTTACGTTTCATTTGTGTTGTAATTCCGTTCATAATTGTCACTAAATTTGTTAATAAATAATCTAATAACAAAGTATTATGGTGTAAAACATTCTTCTGTAATACAAATATATATATTAAAAAAATTATTTTTATTTCCCTTTCCCCTTTTCTCTTTACATATATAGTTTTTAAAACGACCACAGGGAGTAGTACCTGTCGATAAACGTTGCAATTTAAGTAAAAACAAAAAAGTAATGGGTACCCTTTAGATTTTTTGCAATTTTATTTATTCGTTTTGTTTTTTACTGAGTGAATTGTGCATGGATGCTACAATTTTAAAAACAATGATTCGTGCATGGTTCATACCTTTTAAAACTCAACGGATCGTGCATGGATGGTTCCTTTTAAACTCAGTGAATCGTGCATGGATGCTACTTTTTCAAACTCAGCCGATCGTGCATGGATGCTAATTTTTTAAACTCAGTGCATGGATGCTACTTTTCAAAACTTAATGAATTGTGAATGGATGCTACATTTTTAAACACAGTGAATCGTGTATGGATGCCACTTTTTTAAATAAGCGGATTGTGCATAGATACTACTATTTTAACCCAATGGATCGTGCATTGATGCTACCTTTTTAAACTTAGTGCATGGATGCTACTTTTTTAAACTCAGAGAATCGTGCATGGATGCTACTTTTATAACAAAGTGAATCGTGCATGGATGCTACTTTTATAACAAAGTGAATCGTGCATGAAAGTTACCTATTTATATTTGTGATTGCCTGTATTTTAGGCGCAAAGCTTTCCGACAAGTGCTGCCCCATGGCGACTATATACATGAAACGATCATAACTAATTGCTCTTAGAAACTATATTCTTCCGTTTGTTTGAGGGGTGTATTGTAAAGATTAGAAAATAGGTCATATTTAAATTAAATTTAAAGATTATTAGCAATATATACTTACAAATATATTTAAAATATATACATTAACATTTTATTATAATTTTACAATATTTAATATTTCTCGTCTACTGACTTTGAGGTCCTGTAGCTTCACATGTTCACAACCTGCACAGAAAAATATATAAAAATTGGACTATTCAAAATATATAAATACAAAATAAGAGGTTAAACCAAAACGGGTGATAAAAAAAATTAGAAATATTTACACATTTCTTGAGAATAAACCAAAAAGGATGATAAGAAAAAGAAAATTAGAAATATTTAAATATTTCCTGTACTATAAGCACAAAAGTTGTTCGATGGCGTGAACTTAATTTTTAAAAAAAATCAAATTTCCTTACCTTAGCAGCTTCAAATTGTAATGTCTGTCCATCTGCTCGGCGACTACTCGTGAATGCAAGGCTCCATTTTCAAACGTCGTCTTCGGGTAATCGTCTTTTAAACATGTTTCCCGTATTGAACAGCACCAGGATCACGACAAGCGATGTCTGTTTGTCCGCCAGTCTGCGCAGCAACACCTGGAACATAGGTGTGTTGGATAGCCAAATCTTAGGTTCCCCTTTTTTTAAAATTTATTTATGTATTAGTTTTATGAGAACACCAATATCAAGTAATAATAAATTATCTAATTACGGTAAAACTTAAACTAAAAATCCGGAAAATAGTGTATAGACAGGATTCGAACCCGCCCCTTTCCATTGTCGTGAAGGGACTGCGCTATTTACTAAACTAAAATGGCTAGAAAGGCCAGACAAATGTTAAACTTACTTGGATGTGTATAATTGAAATCCGTGGTAAGATTTTCTCCAAAGGCTCAAATAAGTCCTCAGCCTTTTATAAAAGAGCGGATTACTCACCGATGGTTATTTTCGTACTTAGAGACCTTAATACTAAAAGATATTATAGCAAAATCTCTTTCGTTATTACTTAGGACAAATAAAGAAAATAACTCTATTATTTATTAATTTATTCTTATAAAAAATGATCTATTATCCTCGTGCTGTAGTTACCGTATTCTATAGCTGGGTGTAGTACTGTCCTTCGCGGAACCTGAAAACAAACAAACATTGTTTATTGTAACGCCAAAGTATAAAAGATGTGCCTAATCAATTAACACTTAATTAGTGGTAGTTGTTCCGTTATAATTTGAATATTATTTCGAATGCCCATACGGTACAAATATGACATTATCATTGCCGATATCGGTATACAAAGCAGATTGGCAGACCCAGCAATGGGTAATATGCCGAGATGATATATTTATTTATTTATATTTTTATAATGAAGACTTCAGTTCTTGTCAAGCTTTGGTAAATTAACATGGGGTGCTTGTGAATAATAGTGTATTGCGATGAACCGAAAAACGAGATTTTAGTGGTCTACTGAATGTTTGAAGGAAGGTACCATTTTTGGGTTTTTTTTCTTGGTAATACTATATCAGTTGGACACGATAATTAAAACTGGTATATATAATATAGAAAAGTCCATAGAATCGAATGCCGTAACGCCCGCCACGATATCATTTACCTTTCATTAAGTATAGTTCGACTAAGTCAAAAAATCTTGTGAGATTTCCATTGAAAATAAAATTTTTAATTTTGAAAACTAAGGCCAATGGGGATTTTTAAAATTAATCTTTCCCGTAATCAGAGTGTGCGAGTTAGACAAATATGATACTTTTCATTTAAAATTTAAATACATGGAGGGGGTTAGATTGAAAATATACATATCGTATCACGGCGGAAAATGTAACATAACTCAAAATTACTAGGTACTTTTTAGATAATTAATTTTATAGAAAAAAATGAACTGTCATAAAAATATCAAGTTAGGCATACAATATAGGTGACTGTTATATTAACTAACAACGATATTCACTATGCCGAGCAAATGTTTCACTATTACTGGCTGAGCAAGCACAAGTTGATCTAAGTCTGAAACGACACTTCTAGCCCTGGCGTAATTAGTTATTAACCCTCGGACAGTGTGCTGGAAAATAATTACATGAACAGTGTGGTGGGATATGAGATACCCTAAAATGTAAAGTATCATTCACAACAAAAAAATTAACGTAGCGGTAGAATTAGTGGCAGAGGTAGTGGCCTGAGTAAAAGATTGAATGCGTTATAGCAAATGTATTCGTTCACATCCAAAAATTAAGAAAATTAGTAGTAGCGCAGTGGCAATGACAGCGGTAGGAGTTTGCAATCTCCAAACTTCTACGTTGCCACTACGCTACCGCTTAATTTTTTTGACAGTTTTGACGTTTATTGACATCTGATTTCTTATTTCATCAGATAAAATGAGCAATAGAAAAAGGATCATTTTGTGGTGTGCCTCAGACGTTGCGCTATATAAACAAACATACTTATTAATGAACTTTGCACAATTAAAAGTGAACACGTAACTTACCATTTTCGCCTATTTCAAAGGCAATTTGTGCCCACCCATTTTCTTTTTTTGAAATAATTTTAAACTCCCTTAATCTCTTTGCTTATCTCACACAATTGAATGCTTGTGGATAAGTGTAATTAATAAGTCATCATCTATATCAGTTGCTTTTTGTACAAAAATAAAATGACAGCTATAACTGTCAACCTTGCATCCCAGTAATTTATAAAAAAAATTCCTAGAAACTATAATTTCAATAATTTTTCATTGTGAACGGAAATAATTTTTACTATAAATTTCTTACGCTACCGATGCCATTAATTCTTACACTACCGCTAATTTTTTTATTCTGAATGGGCCTTAAGTATATAAAGAATGTTATGGCACAGTATACACAACATATAATACTTTTTATACTGTGGTTATGGTGTGAAAATACACCAAGTCACAGATAAACACAAGTTTCTAATCTTTGTTCATGGGAATCACCCATAGTAAATACTTTTCTCACTAATACCAAACAAGAAATTTTATAAATTTTGAATAAAAATGACCAATTTGGTACAAGAAATTTCTCACCACACGTCTGATAAAATGGCTGATGCGAAGGTCGAGGGTCGTGATAAAACAAATGTTTACATATGGGATAGTGGTTCCATCTATGTTGAAATTTCGGAAGAGTTGTATTTATGACAATTATTTAATTATGTAAATAAATAAATCGTCTATTTTTGGGTATACCAATCTGCTTCTAATCGCAGATTTCAGTAGATATGTTGTATCTGTAACGTACAGGGCGTTTATCAGGTGTCACCTTACAATCTCTCAAAGACAAAGCTGTCGTGGAGAGAGCACTACAGGGGTCACCTTAATTCTAATTGAAAATTAGAAATTATTTTCAAGCTTTAAGTTTGACGTCGTTCGACATCGAACCCAGACATATTACAAGTGATATGCACGATGGTTACCGGAACATAGAGTTTTAACATGTAAAATCACTTTCGTAATTTCCTGCTTCCCTAATTTCAGTACATTTATATTATTGGATAATTGTTCACTTGAATAGATATTACAAACAATACCTAATAAAAATAAACTAACCCAACTTTACAGATAAATCGTTAAACATTTGTTATTTTATTTTGTTAGATTCCATAGCTGTCGCTATTTTTGAGCTGATTTTCGTACCTAATTTCTGCCGATACAAAGCACGTAGAATTAATTATGCTTACTGATTTTATGACTTTATTTGAAGCTTTTTTACCTAAAATAATTAGGGAAGTAAGAAATTAGGAAAGTATGATTTTACGTGTTAAAAGTCCTATGTTCCGGCATGCCGGTCACCACCCTGTTTTTGATAGATTTTTGCGAAATTAAATTTAATAAAGATCTATTTTTTACACTTGAGCACAACAGCTTTCATTTGATAATTGAAACATGATATTTTTCTCTCAAATTTTTGCAAAATTTGATAAAGTTACTAACGTCTGTATGTCATAATCCATGACGCGATCTTAGGTTTAATTTTTAATACTAAACAAAACATATTATTGATAAATTCTTTAAAAAAATAAAATTTGATAAATTATTTATACCTTTACAGGACAGTCATTAATAAGAACTTTCAAATTTTTAAAATAAAACAATCATAAATAATTAAAAATTTATTTACAACAAATTTTGTTTTACCTACACAAATAGATTTTTACATAATCACGCAGTCTGACATGGTAACCCATGAATTTTTCTTCTTTTCATTAGTGACTTTTGCTGCATATGGCTTTGGTAAACACTTAATGTCCTGATCATGGTTTTTGTTACAAAATATATAGGAAGAATAACATATTAAATTTGACTCGTATGGAGTAGGGGGTATTTTAAAATCGGTGTGAAGCATGACATTATTCTGATTTTTTGACTGTCGGCCTCTTCTACCTGAATTCAATTTCTTAGTTCTTGGGAAACGACTTAGTGTCTTGTTTTTTTCTTTACGGATATTATTAAGAGCTTTATTTTTCCTTTTGCCTAACTTTTCTCTTGCTTCTTGTAGCTTTGTATTAGAACACATTCGTTTTATCCCCTTCTTTGGCGATACTGCATTGTTGATAATATGTTCTGTGGATTCGTTTGCATCTTTAGATTCGCAAATAGTAGAAGGGATACTTTTTGCTCGTTTCGTTAGATTTTTTGTTGTGCTGGTAAGAGAATTTGCTCGCTTTATCCCCTTCTCTGACGAGACTGCAGTGGTATCTTCTACATATTCATTTTGTTGTTCCGTTCCGTTAATATACTCAATTTCTACGTCTTTTATAAAATCATTACTCATAGCTGCATCTTCTGTACTGAAAACATGTAAATTCTCTTCAGAAGAAACTTGCCTTTAGACATAAATAGTAATTATAACTCATAACTCTAACCTGAACACGTGTATATACTTACAAAGGTGTATTACTCTCGTTTTCTATTCCTTGTTCATGGTAATCTGCCATTGTAATTTCTTTTCCCACTTATTCAACACAAAAAATATACAAATTTTGAATAAATAAATAATAAATTTGGTACAAATAATTTCTGACCAAATTTCTATTCTTCTATTAAAATAAAATGACGTCCGGCGTGACAGTAGTTCCATCTATGTTAAAATTCCAGAAAATTCTTATTTGCAAAATTTATTTAAGAAAACATAATGTTAAATTATTATTTGAAAATGGTTACCTAGTTTAATAAATTTGGGAATCAACAATCGCCATTTATAAAAATAACATTGTAGTCTCGAAATAACATAAATAAATTTTAGACTGTATTTAAATATTTGTTCATAAATTGCTTGCTAACATCAAAAGTAAACAGTATTACAACAGCACATTCATCTAAAATTTTAACTCTGTTATTCCTGTTCCTATGTCCCATTTAGAACTGCCATCATTGGGATCTCGAGAACTATTAAGAGATACGATGTCGGTTAAATGGAACTTTTTGTGTTCCTTTGGAGGGCCACAAGATATGCTTTTATTTTCCAAAAAGTTTCATACGGTACTAGTAAACTGGAAAAATGTTCCAAATATAAAGAAGTTATTCTATTACCAAACTAGTGGCCTACAAAATAAATTTTTACGTCCGTAAATTTTCGAGATGTAACACAAACATATATTTTTTAAATGGAAAATAAAAATGATTTTAATCTCAAAAATATCGCAATTTTTTCTTTGTTTTCAATGAGGTAAATGCAGGGCCGGCCCAAGAGTTATTGGCGCCCTAGGCAGATTTAAATTTTTATTTTACGAGCTTTTTTCCTGGCGAATTGTAAAAATATCTTCACACAAGTTCGCAAGTCGTTCTTGGATCATTGATGAGCGAAGATTTGATTTATTACTGGAAAAATACTACCAACATTAAAAAATTGCAACAAAAGCTATTTTACGGAATCCTGTACAGAATAATAGGTACACTATCAAAAGTCGATATTCGGTGGGAACCTATATTGGTTTTTGTCATTTTCTCGAAAACAGTAGCTTGTATCGAAATTTTATGTGAGAACAAAATTGAAAGGTGTCATTTTTGTACAAAAAAGTATAAGCGAATATTTTGAACATCAACAAATTAGCTCATTTTCAACTTTTTATTCAAAATTTCGTCACGATTAAAGATAAACAATATTACGTATTTAAAATTCAGCAGAAAATTATACATATGAAACCATAAAAAACTATCCACCAGTTCCCAGCGTAATTAAACTTTTTGATTTTTTCACTAATAATGGCCACTTTTTCATCACTCTATATGTCGAGAATGGAAACGAATTTCGGTAATCTGTAAAAACACATTTATAAAGAAAGCTTTTGTTTCCAATAATATAAATTAATAATCGACAATTTTTGAAAATTGTAATTTCTACGTAAACGTAAAGTTGAAGTTCACAAAATTCAAAAAAACTCATTTTTTTAAGTAGAATACCCCAATTTTAATTATGTAAATGAATTCTTAGTTAAAAAATAAGGGTAGTTTGTGTAGCATGTCCTATGTTGTAAGTTGATAGATGTTTAGTAAAATGGAAAATATGATAAACATAAAAAATAATAAATAGGTACTAAACATATTTTTTTCTTTTCCTACCATGGCCCATTTAAATTAAATTGAGTACCTAATGTAAATAAATGCAATTTAAACATTTTCTATTTTACTAAAAATCTATCAACTTTCAACATAGGACATGTTACACAAACTACCCCTATTTTTCAACGAAGAATTTATTTGAATAATAAGAAATGGGGTATTTCATTTAAAAAAAAATTACAATTTTCAAAATTTTTAGATAATTAATTAATATTATTATAAACAAAAGCTTTCTTTATAAAAGTATTTTTACAGTTTATATACAAATTCGTTACCATTCTCGAGATATAAAGTCGTAAAAAATTGCCTGTTATTAGTGAAAAATCAAAAAAGTTTAATAACGCCGGAAGTGCTTGATCATAAGTAATTTTTTTATAGTTTTATATGTAAAATTTTCTGTTGAATTCAATGGTAAAATAAAAAATATAGCATTCCATTTAAATGAGAAAGTTAGGGTCTTCTTCCGGTAAAACCGGAAGTGTTACAGTTTTGAAAATACATTAGCTGAAACGAGCCTGTCAGAAAACGCCTAGATAGCAAATTTCGTAAAATAATATTGAATAGTTTTTAAAATAACGATAGCGTAAGCTCGTCCTTGGACACATATATACATTCTATGCTTATAAGACTTAAATCTACAAGTTTGAATATCGTAATAACATTTAATACTTTCAACTTTACCGCCTATTCATGAACATCAATTTTTGTTAGCGAACATTGTTTATGTCGCAAAATGTTAGTATGGACATACTAACATTCTAATATGTTAATAAATGTTGGCGAATATGTTAGCAAACACTGTCAGCTAACATTGTTCGTTTCAATGTAAAAAATGAGTGAATACAAACTCAATTCCTTAATTTTTGGAATATGTAGAGTGAGGAGTAGATAAGTTATTTTCAAATTTAACTGCTAACAGCGCCACTTTTCTTGCCCCTCACCTTTGGCTCTATCAAAACAAACGCTGCGCGCCGGGTCTACGTTAGTTATATGTTATAATATATAATTGTACACAACCAATCGTTTTAATTCATATATGTCAAACATATATTGTTAAGCCATAAAATTAGAAAGTAGTATTACACAATAAAGCATTAAAGCGACTTTAGACGTTATGTACCTACTCTTATATGTTATAATCACAAACTTAAGAAGTTAGGTTTTATCTTTTAAAATTCATCTCCTTTTGGCATGTAACCACCGAATTTAATATTACGTTAATAAGTAAATAAATTTCACAAATAAGAATTTTTCCGAAACGTCATCATAGATGGAACTACTAGCGCTATTTGTTTCATCTTGGGCGTCGTTTTCTTCAACCACGGCCATTTTAGTAGTTGGTAGTTAACGTTTATCGGTTTGGGTGGTTTGGGGATGAAATTTTCGAACAAAATTAGTTATTTTGTATACAAAATTTATATGATTTTTAACCTGAGTTAGTAGGAAAGGATTTTAAAATGGGTAATTTTTTTTCTACATTAATAGACGACAGCGATTACACGAGTGAACCAGTGTAAGTATTTACACGTGTAGGTTAGAGCACAAAAACTATAATTATTATTTATATATAAAGGCCAATAAATTCTGAAACTGAATCACAAATTCCAATAATAGAACACGATACAATAATAATTGAGGATTATGAAAGAGGCTTAGAAACTAAGCATGATAGCAGAATGAGCTCGAAAAAATCGCTGTTACTTTTGGACAATGAAAAACTGTCAATGCATGAGGATTCTGAAAAAGTAACAGAAAATTTAAATTGCAAACTTCCGGATCTTCTGTAAGTAATTGCATATAAGTTTAAACAAGAATTTTACAATTAATATTTAAATATTAAACTTTATTCATAGACAAACAGAAGAAAAAGTTCCGAACATTAGCAATAAGACACAGACCGAATGCACTATAACCACAGGACAAGTAGAGAAGATTAATAATAATACATCAAAACATGCTTCCATGGACAAACAAAATGAATTTCCAAAACTGAACATCAACAATGCAGGCAAGGGATTAAAGCGAGCGAATTCTAATTCCACCACAACAAAGAAATCAATTAAGCAAGCAAAAAGTAGCTTGCCTACTGTTTCCAAATCAAAAGATTTAAGTGAGAAAAAATCTTCATTTTCAATGGAATATAAATTTAATATAAATGCTACCATACAATGCATGGATTCTCTAATCAGTCGAAGAAGAATTATATATAGAAAGCGAAGAGAAGCTAGGGAAAAGTTAGCTAAAATAGAAAATGAAGCTCCTAGTAATATTCGTAAACAAAAAAAGAAGAAACCAAGACGTTCTCCAAGAACTAAAAAATTGAACCTAACATTTTCATCTATGTACATATTCAACCCTAACTCAAGTATACAATGTATGGATTCAATAATACAAAGACGTAGATTCATTTTTGATAAGAAAGAAAAAGAGCTTAAAAAGTGCAAGAAAGATAAAAAAGATCAAAAACAGAAACCTAAAACAAATAAGAAGAATATGAAAAATGTTCGAAAACAGTCAAATAATCAGAATAATGCCATGCTTCACAGCGAAGATAATAAACTCTCATTTGTAGAATTGTCAGATATGTCATACTATTCTTCCTGCATATTTTGCAATAAAAACCATGAATTTCCTCAGGCCAATACATGTTTACCAAAACAATGTAAAGAAAAATTTACTAAGCCACAGAAGACATGGTCACGTTGTGTAGTAATGTAAATAGTCTATTTCTTTGCAAATGTACAAATTTTATTGTAAATAAATTTTTAATGATTCATATTTATTTTATTTTTTTAGAAAGTATCAAATATGTCATGTTTGGTATTTAATGAAAGGTCTAGTCATATGAAATGTACAGGGTATAAATTAAAAATTGGAACATAAGCGTTTAACATAGGGAATCAATTTTTCTTTGCGCAAACGTTATCTAATTATTTTATACAAAAATATTTCCAATAAAAGTTATAAAGATTTAAGGTGCTTTCTTCCGGTCCCAAAAAAATCGGATTGTGCAATCCCAATCTGATCGGGCGTGTTCTTTTGCTCTGCAATCACATACCCCCACCCCTAACTTCATGATTGCAATCCGTTCCATCGAATCGCTCCTAAACTGCGATCTCATTGCTGTAGCTTGGTAGCACAGCTGTCAACTGACCAAAGATTGCAATCATAACAGAGTACTGTTCTTTCGTGTCATACCCATGACATGACGTCACTCAATCGGATTGCTCCTGAATCTCTGACCGAAAGAAAACACCTTTAAATTCTGCATCTAAATCATGTGAAATGATTATTTCAGCTCTTCATATAAACAGAAAAATTAATTATAAATTTGCAGTTTTTATGGGCTTTAAGTATAGACAGCTATGGATTTATAAGAAAAATAAACAAAGGAGCTATTTTTAATTGTCAATTACTACACATTTAGATTACAGTAGTTAATTAACACAAATCAAAAAAGTTAAACTGTTTTACTTCTAATTGACAGTTAAAGATGATTTAGATGCAGAATTTAAATTTCTATAACTTTTATTTCAAGTATTTTTGCATAAAATAATTAGGTAACTTTTGCGGAAAGAAAAATTGATTTTCCATGTTAAACGCCTATGTTCCACTTTTTGATTTACAACCTGTACATAAATGAAATTTAATTTTAAAAAAAAACAGAAAAATTTGTTTAAAATTTGATTTAAAAAATCGCTAATAATCGTATGGGATCTCGTGGCCGCGTGCCTGAGTGTCTGGTCGCGAATCTGGGGAACCGGGTTCGATCCCGACCGACGCCAAATATTTCGAATTTTAAATGGCACAAAATTGACCCCTGTGGTGCACTCTCCACGCCAGCAATGAGTGCCCGTGAGGTGACGCCTGCTAAACGCCCGCACGGTACAAATATGTCATCATCATTATCGATATCTGCATACACAGCAGTGGGTAATATGCCGTGATGATATATTTATTTATATTTAAAATCGTCACTCTAAAATTTACAGTGCCCTTGTTTACTAGCATATTTTAACTAAATTCAAAAAAGGATGCTTATACCTATTTTATTTGTACTTTTCGAAAATTATCAAAACAATACAACTTTACCTTGATTTCGGTGTCATTGTTATATAATTTTTCAAGTATGATCAGACTTTCCATAAGGGCTTTCATTATTCAGGGTGTTAATTAAAAAGCGGGCCATACGCGTTTAACATAGGAATCAATTTTTCCTGGCGCAAAACTGTCCATTTAATTTTAGACAAAAAATATTTAAGTAAATGTTGTAGAGAATTAAATTTTACACCTAAATCACTAAACAGATTTTATTTTGCATGTTCAGTAACTTTTAAAATCCAAATTGAAATATTATAAATATATTGCTCATTGTAGTGATAGCCATGGAATTTAAACAAAATTATAAAGAAATGCATATATCGTCTTAACAATCAGAAATTCGATTTTCGAATAAAAATTACAGATAATTATATTCTTCACCTAAGTCGCTAAACATAATTTGTTTTATATTCTACGTCTAAATCACTAAACATATTTTATTTTTATTTTGTAAACTGCGAAATAGTAATTCCGACAGTTCAAACGATATGAATTTCTTTATAATTTTGTCTAGATTCCATGGCTATTACTATATAAATGAGCAATATTTATAACGCTTCAAATTGGATTTTACAGGTTACTAAAAATGCAAAATAAAATCTGATTAATGATTTGCGCAAGGAAAAACTGATGTGCCATATTAAACTCCTATGGCCCGCTTTTTAATTATCATCATGTACAATAACCCTATTAAAATTGCTTCATAGTAGAATAGATACATAAATATAAAAATTTAAACCAAAAACTTTTGTTTACAAGTAGGTAAGTATATAAATGTAAAATTATGTCGTATGCCATGAAGCACAGTCGGGTTATTGTCCCTTACTGGATGGAGGGTGAGTGTCTAGAAAGAGTGAATAATCATAGGGATTTGGGAGTTGTATTTGATCCGAAATTACAGTTTGATTTGCATTATAATTATATTGTAAATGCTTCTTATAAAAGCTTGGGTTTTATAATACGCAACTCGAAATTTTTCAAAAATCAAGCAACACTTAAATCCCTGTATTACTCGCTTGTTCGATCTCGACTTGAGTACTGTCTTATTGTTTGGAATCCAATATACGACTTGCACAGTAATAACATCGAATGGGTGCAACGAAAATTTGTACGATATTGTGCACGAAAAATTTCAATAAATTTTAATCCCCTGAACTATAGTTATACTGCTGCCCTACTACATCTCAATATGTTTACATTGGAGTCCAGACGTAAGATGTACTCTTGTCTGTATCTACATAAATTATTGTCAAACAAAATCGACGACACTACTGGCTTAAACAATGTACACATTTATATTCCGCGCCTTTCATCCAGAATACATACGAGCATTACATTTTATATTCATCACATAAGGAGAAATTATTTTCTCAAACGTCCAATTACCCGACTGTGTTTCATTTACAATGATATTGTAAGGAAAATAGATATTGAGGTTGACATTTTTAACATAAATTACGTTGCTTTTAAAAATATTTTGATTTCCAATCTACGTACATTTTGATATAAATAGAACAAATCTTATTCATATATATTTTTTCCTTCTATTGTGTATTATTTTTTATTTTTATTATTTTTTATGTATGTATATTGTGTTTCACATTTTGTCTACGTCAAACATGTTTTTTTGGGTTCTTGCTAATTTGTGTATTTCTGACCCCCTTGTAATTGGGATATTATATCCTGTAAGGAGGTCAATAATAAATAAATAAAAATAAAATAAATAAATAAATATTACTTACAATTTACAACAGGTGTATTTCATTTGAGCTTGTAAATATAAAAGATTTTTTACTAATATTTGTCTGATAAACAAGAACGAATTAAAGATTTAGTACACTGTACCATTTATACAGTAAATAAATATATTTTAATTATTATAAATTATATTATAATAGTGAACCCGGCTTTATAACTACTACTACTACTTAGTTAACTACTTTAATAATTAAATTCGGCATTCGATATACACTTAATGCGAATCCTAAACAGAGTCTACAATGTTTGAACTAAAGAAAGTAATGAATTTTAAAGTCGAAATTTGCATCTAACATTAAGGGTCGTGGTAAACACTATATTCTAAGGATATTTTCTTTAAAATATTTTCTTCCAGGAGTAATACCTAATACCAAATAATGTTTATTTCACATTTTTACATATTCAGTAGGATTAAAAATACTTACCTAGGCATTCGTAACGTCTTTTGTAATCCTTTTGTTTTCAAGTTTCGAACTGAAGTTTTCAGAAATCATAGGCTCAATTACGACACCTCACTTCATTTTAAATATAAAAAATCGCTTGGGCACAGACCAAGACCAAGTAAAAATTCTTACGAGTCTGCTAGTGTGCTTACAATAAAATGAATAGACAATAAATTATAGTGATTATGTTTTATTTTGGAAATATATATATATATATATATATATATATATATATATATATATATATATATATATAAAAGTTATTTCAAAACGTGACTTTTGTGCGTTAGATTAAGTTAGTGTTGTTATATTTATAGATATATACTGTTTCTGTCGTCACAAATGAGACGTCATAATTGAAGTCGGGACCAGACAGCGGTCCCTTTGTCATAACACTAGGTAGGTACGTGAAAAAATGGTAATACCAGTTTAAAAAGTGGTAGTACGGGTACAAAAAGTAGTAATACCAGTTAAAAAAGTGGTAGTACCTGTTAAAAAAGTGATAATACTGGTTATAATACAGATTTCAAAACATTTTATTTTAAATATTTTACCCTTGGCCTTTCTACGCTTCCGTAAAAAGGGACCACAGTCTGGCCCCGACTTTAATTATGACGTCTCATTTGTAACGACAGAAACAGTGTATATCTATAAATATAACAACAATAACTTAACCTAACGCACGTTTGGAAAACCCGGGCCGAATTTTGTGTATTAGGTTAGGTTATTGTTATATTTTTTAACTCGGGACCAGACTGCGGTCCATTTGTCGGAACGCTAGGTATAGTGAAAAAATAATGATATTACTTTTTAATAGTAGTAAAACTACTTTAAAAAAGTGGTAGTACCATTTTTAAATAATATTTTACCCTTGGGATCGCGGTCTGGTTCCGACCTCAATTATTATGATGTCTCATTTTGTGACGACAGAAATGTTACTTTTTAAAAGTGATAGTACCTGTTAAAAAAGTGGTAACGCTATTTAATAAAGTGGTAGTCCCAGTTAAAAAGTGGTAGACCACAGTGTCGGACTGGGACATATTTCTGAGTGTGGCGATTTGGATTACCGGGCCCCCTATTCTGGGTCATTCAAAATATTATTAATGAAACAAAGATGGTTATAATTGAAGGTTTTTTTTTTAATACATTAATGAATGAAAACAATGAGTAAGGACACAAGCTGAACTCAAAAATCCGTGACATTGACGATTAACATGGGAAAACAGATTTATTGAAATACTCTTTGCATGGGGTTCTCAAGCAATATACGAGTTCTGGTGTCGGGTAAATTAGACAACAGTTACCCCATCAGAACACCATTTTAATGGTGTATCGTTATTTGAGAAAAAATACATACATATAGACGAAAACGGTAAATTTTGAAATGGTTTATTTTTGAGAATAACTACAAAAAAAATTTAAAGTATTTTATTTATTACCAAAGATAACTGTACTAGTTGTATAGAATTAGCAGTAATCTAATATGAAAATCGCGTCTCAAACACGTATATTTTGGCCGAGATTTGGCACATAGATTAAATAACGCATATGCGAAGTACCTATGCATTACGAAGTTAATGAATTTAAATATTAAAATTATAAATATATTGTTATAATCATTTTTGGAACATTTTCTTTGTTATAATCAAATCATATTAATAGTGAATGGTGAATACTATTAAAGATAATCTTTTTTTTAGTGGCAATGTTTATAATTAATTTTCATTTTAGTGCTATCTTTTACAATTGACAATATTACATCGATGTAAAATGTTAAATGAATTACTATGCATTGTTGTTTCGATTTACATTTTTTGTCTATGGGACGCTTAAAATTTAAGCCTTGTTGATGCAAATGGGAATACTTAAGTTTAAGTACAATTCCAAGAGTTAAGGCGACAAAAATTGTTATTAAAATGCAGTTGCAGAATTTAACTCCTACCTTAGGTATTCTGTTTCGTGAACAGATCTCATATTAAAAATTTTAATCCGGAATAAAAATGGAGTTAGTTAACTGAATTTAATCATTTTTATGTATCTGGTATGGTAATGAAAGTCTACTATGTGAAAAGTGAAACGTCACATCAAACCACACATAACTTAAAACTAAATTTTATATCTACTACATAGTAGATTTTGCACATGCCCGTTGAGCACGTATTTTTAGAATACACTGGCCGGGGTGATGATGGAGTTTGGGGTGATGATGGAGTTTGGGGTGAAGACAGGGATACAAGTAAGCCTATATTGGCGTTTAGTTTTCTTTGACACGCTACGCTTGTTCTCTGGTTAAGGTCAGACGTCAGACTCTTGAATTATGTTTATAACTTGATCTACAATCAGTTCTTCAAGATTTTTTTCTCTTTATCATATTGAAAACTATTAACTAAGTACTAGATATGATAGTTACAAGTTTAGACCGGGCCCTTTCGCTCGCCGGGCCTGTGGCGATCGCCACATCGCCACAATGGCCAGTCCGACGCTGGTAGACCAGTTAAAAAAGTGGTAATGCTATTTATAAAAGTGGTAATAATAGTAATACCGTTTTCAAAACATTTTATTTTAAATAATATTTTTACCATTGGCGCCTTCTATGCTTCCGTACTTTAACGTCTCATTATGATCAGTGGCGCATATAACAATAAATATATAGTATACTCTGTTTATCTTAAACCAAATTTAAATAATGAAGAATGCATAAATCTTCTAGAAGAGTCATTAAATTTCATTACAGGTACATATCTAAACCATAAAATTATAATACTTGGCGATTTCAATGGGCATATTGGGCAACTAAATCAAACAGATGAAATTGTGTTTGCATCCCCAAATATTCAGGGAGAGCGTATTTCTGTACACAAAAAAATTAATAATAGAGGTCAACTATTAGTTAACAGTATGGAACGGCTTGGATATTATGTATTGAATGGGCGTACAATTGGTGACATCCCAGGTAAGTATACGTACGTTAGTACTAATGGTAATAGCACGATAGATTTAATCTGGGGCAATATAGAGTGTATGGAAAAAGTTACGCGACTTGATATCATACCTACCCTAACAAACTCTAATCATAATATGTGTATAACATACTTTGGTGAATTCACAATGCGCAACATAGTCGAAAGCGAAACCCAAATATCTAATACACCCAATATGGTCATAGACTTTAAATACGACTGTTCCCAATCTGACCGTTTCCGGTTTAACTTGAATCATTTGCCACATATTTATAACAATAGTACAGACATTAATATTTTAAATGATAACTTAACAGCAGCCATTAAAGATGCTGCTAGCAAGTCAAATATGTTAGTAGTAAAGAAAACCCTAAAGAATAAATCTGTTTCACGAATCTCTCAACCATGGTATGATAATAAATTACGTAGTTTAAAGCAAAATTGTAAAAAAAGTCTAAAACTTTTTCATAAAAATTATTCGCAAGAAAACAAACATATTTTTACAAAATAAAAAGTTATACATTAAATCAGTTAATCAAAGCAAAAAAGAATATTATAATCAAATCAAGAATGACTTGTCTAATATAAAAAATAACACACAATTTTGGAAAACGGTAAATTCACTAAAATACAAAGCCATGACAGCAAATGGTATTAGTGTAACTGATTGGGAAAAATATTTCAAACATTTCTATATAAAGCAAACGACACCTACAATACAATACTTTGGTTGTATACATCCGTATTTCGATACAAATATAACGCAAGACGAACTAGAAATCAGTATATGTAACAGTAAAATAAATAAAGCTCCCGGCCTAGACCGTTTAAATAACGAATTTTATAAAAATTTAACACCCGAATGGACTCATTACTTGTTAAACATGTTCAATACAGTTTTAGAAAATGAAAAAACTCCAGAATCATGGTCAAATATTCAATATATTCTATTACATAAAAAAGGAGATAAATCTAACCCATCGAATTACAGAGGAATAGCTCTATTGAATTCTGTAGTCAAAATTTTTACCCAAATACTCTTCAATAGAATTGAATATTGGTGCGAATCTAATGAAATCATAAACGAGAACCAATCAGGGTTCAGGAGAAATAGAAGTACAATAGACTGCTTATTCTCTTTGACATCAATATCACATTTATACTTGCGACTTAAAAAGCAAAAAGCCTATGCTATATTTATTGACTTTAGTAAAGCCTTCGATTCTGTAAATCGTAATAAGATATGGGAAAAATTATATTTTATAGGTATTTCTCCAAAATTAATTAGAATACTAGAAAATTTCTATAGCAAGGCAAAATTACAAATTAAAATTAATAACTCATTCTCACAATTAATCGACATAACACAAGGGATAATGCAAGGCGACCCATTAAGCCCTTTACTTTTTACTTTATTCGTAAATGATTTGGAATTATATTTTAGAAATAGAGGAGTAAAAGGATTACATATTGATGGAGAAAATGAAATTCTTTCATTAGCGTATGCAGACGATATTATTCTTTTAGGCAGCTCTTATATTGATACCCAAAAAAAGCTACAAATTTTATCTGATTATTGTAAAGAAAATCATCTGCAAGTAAATGTTGATAAAACTAAAATATTAATTTTTCACAAGGGGAGACTGCCCAAAAATCAAACACAATTTACATATAATAATACCTCAGTAGAAGTAACTAACAACTTGAATTATTTAGGAATAACTTTATCCTCTTCTGGAAAGTTTGGATTAGCAGCACAAAACAGTTTAAAAAAATCAGCTATAGCCATTCAAAAGGTAAAAAATATCTTGTATAGGGGTAAATCAGAGGGTTGGTCCGAAAAAGCTAAATTATTAAAAAGTGTCATAAACGCTACTGCACTATATGGGTCGGAAATATGGGGTCTTAGACACACGAATATAGTTGAAAAATGTCAACTGTCGTATATTAAACAAATTTTACAGTGCCCTTTTAACACACCTAATTGTATGATTAGAGCGGAAACGGGAACTACACACATAGCATTAGACATTTGGAGAAGAACACTAACTTGGTGGAATAAAATATTGAATTTGGATAATACAAGACTAACAAAACAAATTTATAATCGTCTTTTATACTTAGATAACTCTGAAAACAATAAGGTAGAATTCAATTGGTGTACACAAGTTAGAGTATTTCTAGAAGATGTAGGCTACTCAAATATTTGGACGCAACAGATTATTAATAAAACAAAAATTAATGAAATATGTACACATTTTCAACATAAACTTCAAGAAAAAGATCTGGAGGATTGCAAAATATCAAGATACAGCTTAATGTATAAAGATTTAAAAAATCATTTTGAATTAGAACAGTACTTAGATAGTAAAATATCTATTGCGAAAACAAGAATTTTAGCACAAGTACGACTTAGTAATAAAAAATCTTTAACATTGGTGTACAATAAAATAAAATATAAAATAAACCTTACTGAAATATGCTCAATTTGTAATTGCCAGGTATCTGAGGATGTATTTCATTTTTATATTATATGCCCAATTTATAGTCCGTTACGTAAACACTACTTAGAAAAGTACATTCAGAATATTAATAACCAAAATATTTATGCACTCTTCACCAATTTATCCAAACAAAAACTCAATGATATTTTCTTTTATAGCGTAAATGCATTAAAAACAAGAAGCTTTATTATGAACGAATAGACCTGCATAAGATTATATTGTTTCGTTAGTTTTTTAAATGTTAATTATTACATGTTTCACTACTTTAGAAATATTGAATATAATTATTTAGGTATTAAAAATTTTTCATAAAAATATTATTCTTTATATTGTTTATGTACAAAAATCTTAATGTAAAATTTACTTGCCAATCTATTGTATAAAGATGTGTATATCTTGGAAACAATTAAATAAATAATAATAATAATGATCAGTGGCGCCGAGAGGGACAGCGGGGCATAAAATTTCATGGGGCCCTTCTATTTATAAATATAAAATGAAAAAAAAAACAACTATTTTTATAATCATATGATATAAATACAAAGCATCAAATGTTTTGAAAAATAAAATTGACATTGGCTGTTCTTGCATTAAGTTACAGATATATTCTGGATATTTATCAAATACCCGAACATAGATATTTTACGCGCATTACTTCCCATTTAATTTTATTGCAAAGTATTATACATAGATAATATGAAATTCTACATTTTTTACTTCTGTTGACCGAATAAATTTAATATAAAGACGTAAGCAACCCAGTACCCATACCCAGCCGCCAGGCTCAGTTCTTCCGAAATGTTGCGATAATAATCGAGTGGCCATTTTTGTTAAAGGAAAGAAAATTGAAATTATTTCAAAATAAATTAAATTTTACAATTTAATGTTTAATAATGAGAAAGAATGACATTTGTGATAGTATTACGAGTAGCCTGAAAGTAAAATACTAAATTAATGCAAAGTATATGTTTGTATATTAATATTCATACCAGTTTGTACATTTACTATTGCTTTTTTTCTTGTTCTATTTTATTTTAATGCAGATGAATAACATATGTTCTTGGTGGATTACGACGTATTGCATCGACTACTTCTTCTTCATATATTTCATCAATACTAAAAGTACAGATAGGTTAGATGGTAAGAATATGAAAATTACTGTTTCGTTAAAATTATCTTACCTCTGTTTTTCCAGTAGCAAACGTATGTTTACAGCTAAAACTGCTATTTTGGTTTCTATTTCTCGAGGGTAGACAATAAAATAATAATAAGATAATCTAGTGATCAAATACGATAAGTACAGACAACCAGTAATGGCGATGAAAAGGTACTGATAGTTTGTAAAAGTCTGAAAACCATATAAAATAAGCAAATTTAGAATATATTTATAGTACAATTTATACTTACACGTGTTAGTTCATGAAAAAAATATTTAAAGAAATTGAATGTTAAGAACATAATGAAAATTTGGTAAATTTTGTTAGAAGAGCTTACTTTTCCCCAACCCCACACACAGCTCAAAAGAAAAAGAGAAAGGAGAAGCGCAGAGGGTTGTCTAGTTATTACCAGTTACTTCCAGTTTTGTGGTGGGGGTATTTTATCGTATTGGGCGGGTAATTTGATATTAAAAAATAGAAAATTTATTAAAAAACGAGTTCTAAGTATTTATTTTTATTGAATGAGAAATAATTTTAAAAAGTTTTTTTTTCTTTTAAAATATATTCTTTCCGTCAGAAATACCTTATATCGTGGAATTTAAAATATGCTTTTATTCTTCTTTATATCTACCTACTATATTATATTTTTTACTGAAGTAATTTACATTCGCGGAATGTAGTTAGTAGTAATTACAAATTTATATTTTCATTTATTACACCTTTGTCACTCAAAACTAAATTTTTTGATACCATTTTGGGGTAATCCCAAAAACCAAATAAAACTAGCCTTTCTCAGATCCACCAATTATTATTTGCTTATCAAGTTAATTTTTAATTTCAAAATGATGCCAGTAGTAAGTAGAGACAAATATGGCTTCTTTTTTATTTTTTGAACCATTACTTATTAAGCTCTAAAATCTCAGAAGGGCTATATAGTTTATTAGGACTTTTAACATTTTCAGAAAGTTTTTCCTCGAAATTTAAGGCATCGGATTAACTGTCATATCAAATAACAAAACAAAATTTAAGTAATATATGACAGTTAATCTGTCTTTCATTTTTTGAAATGACATATTAGATCTGTTTTTATCGGGACTCGGTAATCAAAATTCAAAAATATTGGTATCAATCAACTTAAGTATAAATGGTAATGCTCTATGTTCAGAAATTTGACAAATACCCAACATGATTTTCAATTTATAGTGCAGTAAAAAACGGTTAAAAAATAGTAAATTTTAATACAATACATTTTAACAAAGTAAAAAATAGGTGAATTTTGACAATAAGATAATAAAACATAGTAAATAAACAATAAAACATTGTAAATAAACAATAAAACATTGTAAATAAACAATAAAACGTAAATAAACAATAAAACATTGTAAATAAACAATAAAAATTGATAATACAATATAATATTTCAATTCAATTCAAAAAGTTGTGAATTTTAATACGGTTTAACAAATCATAAAAATTGATGAATTTTGATACATTTTGAAAATAAAAAAATAACGAATTTTAATATGAAAGTCTTCGTTTTCGTTCATGCTTCAGGATTAATTGTATTAATGTTCGTCTCCATATATACCTTTCTATTCACACGGATGGACTGGCCCGGCGGGATACCGGGAGTTTTCCAGTGGCCCGTGACGGCTTGTGGCCTGACGAACTTAAAAAATAAATTATAAAAATTTAAAGTTGAAAAAATAAATAAATCGATACAAAAATAACATATACTCTTGATTTTGAAATAATTCCCTACTACTTTTAAATGTGTGCCAATATTTATAGATATTTTTCTTTTTGACAACCAATTGTTAAATTCGCAATACATACTTATTTTTTGTATTACCGACATCGTACACATGAAATGATCATTTATCTAAGGATGTATTTTATTTAGATCCAAATAACTTTTATCAAATTATAAATAATAACATATCTGCTACACCTTATCATATAATAGATTTAATAAAAAAAAAAAAAAAATGACAAAAATATAAATACGAATGATATTCGGTCAATAATTTTCTTGACTCTGTAAGCTTCGTCACGAAATACTTGACCTCATGGCATAAAGCTTCTGTTTACACACTTGTTGCATAAATAACTATATAACTATTACATACGTTAGCAAATTAAAATTTATTTTCAATGTACAAATTTATTGTCACATTGTTATCAGCACAAATAATATCTAAAATGCGCAAATCATAGACGTTTTGAAAAAAAAAATCTGATGTGGCCAACACAATACATCCCGCCATTTAATTTTTATTAATTTAAATACATAGGTACTTACATATTTACTCCATGTTGGAAACTATATTTAGTGCTTTTCCATATAACTAATGTTCAGTTTACTATTATCTTTTCAAATCGTTCCCACTATTAATTTGAAATGATTAGTATTTTGACAGTGACAGTTATCTGACAGTTACATACATTTAAGAGAAGGAGTTTTGTTTTAATCGTAAAGGCTCCGGGATTTAAATTGTATGATATATATATATATATATATATATATATATATATATATATATATATATATATATATATATATATATATATATTAATGCAAACCTATAGAAAATACAATAATCTTTAATTTTCAAAATAATAATTTAAAAGTATTTTTCGAAGAAAATCTATATCTATAAAGTGCCACTTTTGGTTATCTGATTTGCATCAAAATCTAATGGCTCATTTCAAATTAGAGAATAAGGGAGCAATATAAGGTTTCAAAATTTTCTGAATGATAGTATTTGAGTTAGAGTGGAGGATCCATACATACAAACATATAGACATCATTTAAGGGCCTTAAAACGTGGTCATTTACCAAAATCTCAATATGCGATTTTTAGCACGATCCCTATACCTCCTTTACCGAGGGCAACGGGAGGTAAAAGTAAATTATAAAACAAAATATTATGATTAAAATTATAAAAAAAATCGGTTCAAATGACTGGCCTGGCCTGACCCCATCCGGATTTTTCGGTATTAAACATATTCCCTGTATGATCATTATTTTACTAAATCTTGTTCTGAAGGATATGGTCCCGGCATATAGAATTTTTCTAAAAGTACAAAGATGATATATGCAACTTACTTGTCTCTATTGTTTTATTATACCCCAAATTAACTTTTTGCATGTGTTATAAGTTGGGACATCTCAAACAATATTTTTATTATTATTAATGGAAATAAGGCTCTTACGGTTGAAGATTTAATGAATGATTTAACTGCAGTTATTTATAAGACTATCATAAACGACAATAAAATATCTTCTAGACTATATAAATTTGTAATATCCAAATTTAAAATGCAGAATTTTATGCCCTATAACTTTTATTTGACGCGTTTTTGCTTAAAATAATTAGGCGAGCACGGTATATATGCAGAACTAATACTTTGAAGTCAGCAAAAACTGTAAATGAATTCAAATCGAAATTAAAATTGCATTTATAGATATTTAACCCTTTGAATATGTTTTTTTAAAAATATTTTTGTATGTATTAGCTAAAGCTATTTAATAAAGTATTATTATTGTTTTTTTGAAAAACATAAAATATAGGCCAGAAGATATAAAATTTTGAATTTCCTTTTCGTTTTAAAACTTTTTTATTTGAATTTGTACTCTTACCACTTTCGAGAAATTAATAAACAGGCTGTGCAATAAATAATAGTATATTGTCTAACAAGTGCGCAAAGTCAATGTGATTTCGCGCGAGGCGAGTTGTAGCACGAGCATTAATCCCTTTGCGCACGTGATACACACGATATTATTTTCCAACTTGCCTAAAAAGTGACCATTTGAGTTCCTGTTTGCGTGCGCAAACGTGGCTCATTTCTTAACAGTGCGAACAGACCATGCGCAAAGTTGGATTATGCGCACGGAATGTTAAGGAATGAACCACTTTGCGCACGCAAAACAAAAAGTATATTTTTGCGATATACATATAGAAACATATTATGCATAATGTACCTACCTACATATTTACTTTAAAATTTATGTTATCTAAGAATTTTTTTTCAAAAAGTTTTCATTATTTATTTAATTTATAACGAAAACTATTTCCAGGAATCAATTTTGTACTTAATTACTGAATTTCACATTATTTAATGTACGATTACAATAATTGAATAATTACATTTGTAGTATTCAATCTAATTTCAAGACTTACTTTAGTTGCGTAGTTTAGCACATAGTTCTACACTCTACCCAAAATCACAGAAACAGCAAGAAAAGAATACCTAATGTTATGACATTTTTTTTATAAAACCTTTTATTTTCAAAATAATCTTGTAATTAAAAATTAATATCGGGTAAAAATTATGAAATTTTTATTAAGATACCTACAGTGAAGTGAAAAAAATATATATATTTTGTTACATTATTTCGTTAGTTAATTTTCTGTTGCCTGTGAAGCCTGTAAATAAAATTTCTTAAATAAAACATTTATATTGATATAAGAACATTCTTACCGGTTTAAAAGTAATGGAACCACATTACGAGTACTGACAATACAATTTAGGTTAAATAATTTGTATTGATCCTAAAAACGAAAAATATATTTTCTTTTACATACAGTATGGGATTAAAATATGGAATAGTAAAAACACAGCGAACTCAGCAGGTTTTTTAAAAAACGCTGAAACACATCAATTTTAGTTTTTAAAAACACACATTATATATGCGATTCTCCTTCCGATTTTCTAGTTTTTTAGTTATGACATCACAAAAAAATAAATAGATTTTTAGTAATGAAATCCTATAGAGATTTTTCTTCCCTTTATGATCATGCAAATAAATCACAAGGTTGCATAACAAAAATTTTGAGGAAAATCTAGCTGAACATCTAATAATAATGAATAATCAAGATACCTAGATATCATTTTTCAGTTTAGAATTTTCCGTTTATCATGTTTTATAAGTTATAAGTATCATAATAACAACATTAATACCCATTTGCACAGCCGACACTTAAATTTTAAACTTGATTTTATACAGTTGGCAACATAAATTGAAAGTCGGAAGGTGAATTGCGCATGTTAATGTGAATTTTTAAAAACTAAAATTGACGTGTTTCAGCGCTTTTACAAAAACCGGCTGAGTTCGCTGTTTTTTTTTTTTTAATATACCATACTTTAATCCCACACTGTATATTCTTTTCAATAATAAATTTACCATTTTGTGTTATGGAATGCGAGATTTTTTTTTGAAAACTAGTATTAATTTTCGTTTCCTTCAACATTACCATAAGGAAATAGAAGTACTTTAATTGGACGGTTCACTATTGCTTTTACTGCCGTATAAATCCTGCGTAAACCTCTAAAATTTAATATAAATTATGTATGCATAAATTAATAATATTAAATTATCTTACACTGTCTTTTGTTGTGATTCTGTAAGCTTCACGATATTCTTTTCTCAGCAATGGTTATAGGCCGTGCTACTAAATAGGTATGTACAAGTTTACTTTTCTTATAGTATAAATTATACTTACGTAACATATTAGGCGACAAAATAGAATAAATAAATAATTCAAAGGCAAACATTTTGCAAATTTTAATAAAAGAATTTCTAAACTCTCTGAAAGCCGTTAACGATAACGTCAGCTGTATCGAAAAAAGGATGTTCTTTGTCGCCATCTATTAGTTGTAAATAAAGTTTTAATAATTATAAATGTAAAATAAATCTACATTATGCATTATTGTAATATTACAAATATATATCTATAGATAAAACACTTAAATTTTCTTTTATAAACTGTAAACGAATAGGACGTACATATAAGGTGATTTATAATTATAATTTTGAAATAATCCCTTTAAAAATAGATATTCTCAAATTTTTAATTTCTTGAAATAATGTAGAGAGAAACGAAATACGTTGTCGTTTATATTTGACTTGCGCTTTGTCGTTATAGGTGCATAGATATCATTTGTCGTTACTAGGTCAGTCGCGTATTTATTCAAGTCTAGTTACGTATGAGATGAGTGACGTCAATGTCACTGTTTGATAGATACATAAAATTGTTTATAGTATTATTATATTTATAATTAGGAGACCATTTTAATGGTGTTTTGTTATTTGAAAAAATATACATAGATCACTTTCAGATCAGTTTTTTATTTTTGCAAATATCTTCCAAAAGTGAAATAATACTGGATTTTAATTTGTACATCTTTAATGCACTTTTTATGTTCTTTCGAATGGCGAAGTTCAATCTTTTTTATCACTATTTTTCTCGAGTTATGATATCAAAGTTTTTATATTTATGGACCCCATATTGGAAAGTTGCACCATTGAAAAGAATTTTTTTAAATTTTCCAACCATGTTATTTAAATTAAGGAAATTATCAACGAAAATAATAAAAAAATTATTTTCAATTATTTCATTGCAACAACCTTTGTTTTTAATCTCTAAAGTTAGAATTGTTGTATTTTCGGTGCTTGAAACAAATGAAAATGGACAAATGTGCTTAGGAAAGCTAAAAAAATATCTTTGGTAAAAAAAATTGAGCATCACCATTCGAAAGAACATAAAAAAGTGGTTTAAAGAGGTACAAATTGAAATCCAGTTTTATTTCACATTTGGAAGATATTTGCAAAAATAAAAAACTGCAATATCTAGGGCCCTATGTATTTTTTATCAAATAATAAAATACTATTTAAATGGTCTCCTAATGGGGCAATTTTTGTCTAGTTTAACCGACTTCGTATCTCTTATAGTTCTCGAGATTCTCATGTTGGAAAAGTTATGCTGGACCCTGTATACTGACAAGCGAAAAGTTGAGGCTAGTTTGAAATTATGATGTATTTCAAATTGACCACAATTTTTTTGAACGTCTGTATAGTTTAATAATGAGAACGAATAACACATTTGTGACAGAATTGCGAAATATTGTAATACTGTTTCATATCGAACTATTACTAACAACCTGCAAGTAAAAGACTAAATTAATGCAAACTATATATTTGTATATCAATTCATACCCATTTTGTACATTTATTATAGTTTTACAAGTTATTTTACTTATTTTATCGCATATGGAGAAGATAAATTTTTCGTGGATAACGACGTAAAGCTTCGGCTACCTGTTCTTCACAAATTTCGTCAATGCTAAAACAAAGTATATTAGAATATGCAAATTGTTGTTTCATTAAAATTATCGTACCACTGCCTGTCGATTAGTAAACGTATATTTACAGCTAAAGCTGCAATTTTGAGTTTCCATGTTACGAGGATAAACAATAAAATAAAAAAATAGGAATTTAACGATCAAATATGACAGGTATAGACACGTAATGATGGCGATGAAAATAATTTGATAGTTAGTAAAAGCCTGAAAACCATATAAAATAAGCAATTTAATATATATTTAAAGTAAAACTTATACTTACATGGGTTAGTTCAATAAAAAAGATTGTAAAGAAATTGATTATGAAGAACATGGTCAATTTTTTTTAGATCTGTCTTTCCCGACGCACGTTCCAAAAAAGAGGAAGTGGATGCGTAGAGGATTGTCTAGTTATTTCCAGTTTTGTGGTGGGGGTATTTCATGATATCGGGCGGGTAATTTGAAATTAAAAATGCAAATGGAAAATTTATTTACAGGAAGAATAACAAACTGTTAAACTTAAAGAAAGAAAAAAAAGTGTTTTTATAATATGACAATTTAATCTCTCCGTCATAAATACCTTATATCGTTGAACTTGATATAGGTTTATATCCTTCTTTATATCTACTACTACATTATATTTTTACTGAAATAATTTATACTTGCGGAAGGCCGTTAGTAGTAATTACAAATGTATATCCTCAATTAAACCCTTCTAATTTAAAACTACCTTTTTGAATACTATATTGGCATAATCCTAAATAAAAATAGCAGTCCTCAGAAATACTGAATATTATTATTTGTTTATCAAGATAATCTTTATTTTCCAAAGACTCGTAGTGTTAAGTGGTGTATAAAAAACAATGCCCTTTAAAAACTCGACTGTACTGGAATAAATAAACTTTTCTGCCTTGAACGCATCTGTTATTATAGTATATTACGCAACGAGAGTTGTAAGAAATATATTACGCACGAAGTGGAAAAGTTACGCACGAGCCGCCAGGAGAGTGTGTAATTCCACGAGTGGCGTAATTGCTTTACAACTCGAATTATATACAATACTTTTTCTACGAACACTCATTATTTATAAGTTAAAAAAATTCAGATACGTTAGTTATTGCAAAGTTGACTGAAATATTTATTGTTCTCATAAACAAAATTCAGATACCTAAGTTAGTTATTGCAAATTTAACTGAAATATTTATTGTTGTCATAATATAATATTAACCCAACAATTAGTCCTGCCAACTTAAATTTGCTTGTCATTACGTAACACTATTCGTAATCGCGAACTTACATTGTGAGTAGTCTATTCTGTTATGACCCACTTACAGTAAAACTGTGGAAGTGCATTTAATTGAAATTTTGTGTATTTATTATAGTTTTATTACATTAATTGGGTAATTTGATATTTATATCATTTTATATACCTAAAACTGTGGAAGTCCATTTAATTGAAATTTTGTGTATTTGTTATAATTTTATTACATTAATTGAGTTGTAATTAAGATATTAATGATTATTCTATATTAAATAATACAAAATTAATACACGTTTGCTGTACGAAATTTTATCTAATAGTTTTTAAAATGATAAAAGAATACCACAAACTAATAATTATTATTTAATAGGCGGACCTTGGAGAAGTTGGATGTAGTTTTCGAGCTTTGGATTGCAAAATGCAACACTGCAGATCGTCTAGTTTGCAACTTTAAGGGATCTTGTAAGGATAGCTAAATACTAGACAATCTTCTACGACATAAGCGACCATCGATAAATAAACTGGTAGGAAACTTTATTTTTATCATAATTGTAACATTTATAAAATAATATCTTGTTCTCATATTCAATCATGAGAACTTAGTTTTAAGTACTATAGTTAAGGAAATATGATTAGATTAATATATGTCTAAATATTATCTTGTACTCGAATTCGATTTTGAGTACTACATTGAAAGAAATATAACTTTCATGGATGTCTGTATAATATTGAAACAATTTAAAATAGAAATACCGACTGTTTATCAATAAAATCAATATCTAGAAACATATGATTAGCATATATCTTTGAGGAATCGGACAACAAGAAGACTAGATTAACATAGTAGATTTTAAGTTGGTTTTAAGTTCTTTTTAAATGTTTTTTCAGGTCTTAATTAAACTCTTCCTCATCACGTCGTTGAGTAAACACGCATTTTCATCTCTAAATGAAAATAAATTAGTAAAGTTGAAATGCATTCCTTGGCGATTCATCATATAATCTTGTGTCGGCGTTTGCCACCGTCATACCTTCCAACGCTGTAGTCCAGACGGTACATAGAGTGAATGTGTACAGGGGCATGCTTGCTGCGGATGAATGAGAGAATCAGTTAGAGGGTCAGAAAGGTGGGACAGTTTCGAAACTTTGATGTGGGTTCCGGTTTCCTTATTTAACATCACGGTCAGTGGGATGGGTAGGTAGGGTTTGTACGTGATTTTTCCATAATTAAATGGACTGATATGTTAGCATTCGCATCGCCATGTGAAACCAACTCAGTTATTTATTCTGGCGGATCGCTTCACACTTGCGTGAATGTTCGACCGGCCTTCGATCTAAAAGGGATCCGTACATCCGCTAGACTCGAAAAAAGATTGAACGAACCTGAATGCTAACACCGGAAGCTTTCTTATGGCGTTTATGTGCTCTCCTCATCCGAAAGCAACGTATTTAATCATCATTTAATCTTAATAGCAACGAATCATTAAATATAAAGTAAAGTTTTGTTTGATTTAATTTTGTTCGAGCACACGGGTTAACCGCGTTCGGGGTAGGTATCGCCTTTGAGACCGGACGATGTCTCCGGGAGTAGCTTTCTAGTTTGCAGCCATGTCGATGTACACACTTTATTGTCCATCCTTGTCCGTAGGGAGCTCGCGTAGAGGCCGTAAATGCAAATGTATCGTGTGGGGTGGCTTAACCCCCTCGTAAACTACATGTAAGAACCAGTCCGGCGTTCTCACTTTTTGTCTTAGCTTGCATATATCTCTCTCCGTCTTTAGCTTAGCATAATCTAGATATAAGATAGCTTGCTTAGAAATAAGATAGCTTAGATATAATTAGGCAAGGGTGGCTTCTGCTTTTTGAGAGAGGGGGAAAATTAAACTTCGTATTTTTAGAATTGCTAGTCTTTGAACGAGATATTAACGTAAGATAGGCTATTTTGCGCACTTCACCAACTTAATTTGGGGGGAGGGGGTTCTACAATAGTTAAAATTAGATTATAAAATATTATTGTACACAAAATTGTATTTATTTAATAATGGTATATATGGGTGACTTCCTCTTCATGAAGACTTATTTAAAATGTGTGTACATTAGTTTTAAATTTAGTGTAAGGTTAGGTAGTTTAATAAGAATTATTAAGTATTTAGACAAGATCAGGGCAAAGTTAGATTTTAAGTATTTATTGTAAACGAAGCTTTGTATTAATAAATATTATATATTTTAGTAAGTGGGCGGTTGGGTGGTAACACCAAAAAAATATATAATATAATTAATGTAAAGGTTCGTAGACGGTCTTAAACTGAATAAGAAATCTTGCACCTTTATCCTCAAGATTTAATTTGTTAAATAGTCTATAAGTATTATAAATGGATCTCTATTTGATATATTATATATAACGCCCGCACGATACAAGTATGTCATCATCATTACCGAAATCTGTGTTCAAAGCAGACTGGCACACCCAGCAATGGGTAATATGCCGTGATGTATTTATTTATTTTTATATATATGGTAGTGGGTCCCCTTAATATAAGTAGAGTTTCGGATCAGTTATAAGTAAAACTAAAATGTTTGTTACCAAATGAAATTATTATAGTTATATTATTTGGTAACAAATGTTTTAGTTTTATAACTAAACCATGTTTAAGTTTAACATTGTCATATATTATTAGATTTGTTAACAAATTTAGTAACAATAGTGAAAAATAATTATGAAAAGAATTTTTAAACAGGTGCCTTACGTTTCATTTGTGTTGTAATTCCGTTCATAATTGTCACTAAATTTGTTAATAAATAATCTAATAACAAAGTATTATGGTGTAAAACATTCTTCTGTAATACAAATATATATATTAAAAAAATTATTTTTATTTCCCTTTCCCCTTTTCTCTTTACATATATAGTTTTTAAAACGACCACAGGGAGTAGTACCTGTCGATAAACGTTGCAATTTAAGTAAAAACAAAAAAGTAATGGGTACCCTTTAGATTTTTTGCAATTTTATTTATTCGTTTTGTTTTTTACTGAGTGAATTGTGCATGGATGTTACAATTTTAAAAACTATGATTCGTGCATGGTTCATACCTTTTAAAACTCAACGGATCGTGCATGGATGGTTCCTTTTAAACTCAGTGAATCGTGCATGGATGCTACTTTTTCAAACTCAGCCGATCGTGCATGGATGCTAATTTTTTAAACTCAGTGCATGGATGCTACTTTTCAAAACTTAATGAATTGTGAATGGATGCTATATTTTTAAACACAGTGAATCGTGTATGGATGCCACTTTTTTAAATAAGCGGATTGTGCATAGATGCTACTATTTTAACCCAGCGGATCGTGCATTGATGCTACCTTTTTAAACTTAGTGCATGGATGCTACTTTTTTAAACTCAGAGAATCGTGCATGGATGCTACTTTTATAACAAAGTGAATCGTGCATGGATGCTACTTTTATAACAAAGTGAATCGTGCATGAAAGTTACCTATTTATATTTGTGATTGCCTGTATTTTAGGCGCAAAGCTTTCCGACAAGTGCTGCCCCATGGCGACTATATACATGAAACGATCATAACTAATTGCTCTTAGAAACTATATTCTTCCGTTTGTTTGAGGGGTGTATTATAAAGATTAGAAAATAGGTCATATTTAAATTAAATTTAAAGATTATTAGCAATATATACTTACAAATATATTTAAAATATATACATTAACATTTTATTATAATTTTACAATATTTAATATTTCTGGTCTACTGACTTTGAGGTCCTGTAGCTTCACATGTTCACAACCTGCACAGAAAAATATATAAAAATTGGACTATTCAAAATATATAAATACAAAATAAGAGGTTAAACCAAAACGGGTGATAAAAAAAATTAGAAATATTTACACATTTCTTGAGAATAAACCAAAAAGGATGATAAGAAAAAGAAAATTAGAAATATTTAAATATTTCCTGTACTATAAGCACAAAAGTTGTTCGATGGCGTGAACTTAATTTAAAAAAAAAATCAAATTTCCTTACCTTAGCAGCTTCAAATTGTAATGTCTGTCCATCTGCTCGGCCACTACTCGTGAATGCAAGGCTCCATTTTCAAACGTCGTCTTCGGGTAATCGTCTTTTAAACATGTTTCCCGTATTGAACAGCACCAGGATCACGACAAGCGATGTCTGTTTGTCCGCCAGTCTGCGCAGCAACACCTGGAACATAGATGTGTTGGATAGCCAAATCTTAGGTTCCCCTTTTTTTTAAATTTATTTATGTATTAGTTTTATGAGAACACCAATATCAAGTAATAATAAATTATCTAATTACGGTAAAACTTAAACTAAAAATCCGGAAAATAGTGTATAGACAGGATTCGAACCCGCCCCTTTCCATTGTCGTGAAGGGACTGCGCTATTTACTAAACTAAAATGGCTAGAAAGGCCAGACAAATGTTAAACTTACTTGGATGTGTATAATTGAAATCCGTGGTAAGATTTTCTCCAAAGGCTCAAATAAGTCCTCAGCCTTTTATAAAAGAGCGGATTACTCACCGATGGTTATTTTCGTACTTAGAGACCTTAATACTAAAAGATATTATAGCAAAATCTCTTTCGTTATTACTTAGGACAAATAAAGAAAATAACTCTATTATTTATTAATTTATTCTTATAAAAAATGATCTATTATCCTCGTGCTGTAGTTACCGTATTCTATAGCTGGGTGTAGTACTGTCCTTCGCGGAACCTGAAAACAAACAAACATTGTTTATTGTAACGCCAAAGTATAAAAGATGTGCCTAATCAAATAACACTTAATTAGTGGTAGTTGTTCCGTTATAATTTGAATATTATTTCGAATGCCCATACGGTACAAATATGACATTATCATTGCCGATATCGGTATACAAAGCAGATTGGCAGACCCAGCAATGGGTAATATGCCGAGATGATATATTTATTTATTTATATTTTTATAATGAAGACTTCAGTTCTTGTCAAGCTTTGGTAAATTAACATGGGGTGCTTGTGAATAATAGTGTATTGCGATGAACCGAAAAACGAGATTTTAGTGGTCTACTGAATGTTTGAAGGAAGGTACCATTTTTTGTTTTTTTTTTCTTGGTAATACTATATCAGCTGGACACGATAATTAAAACTGGTATATATAATATAGAAAAGTCCATAGAATCGAATGCCGTAACGCCCGCCACGATATCATTTACCGTTCATTAAGTATAGTTCGACTAAGTCAAAAAATCTTGTGAGATTTCCATTGAAAATAAAAATTTTAATTTTGAAAACTAAGGCCAATGGGGATTTTTAAAATTAATCTTTCCCGTAATCAGAGTGTGCGAGTTAGACAAATATGATACTTTTCATTTAAAATTTAAATACATGGAGGGGGTTAGATTGAAAATATACATATCGTATCACGGCGGAAAATGTAACATAACTCAAAATTACTAGGTACTTTTTAGATAATTAATTTTATAGAAAAAAATGAACTGTCATAAAAATATCAAGTTAGGCATACAATATAGGTGACTGTTATATTAACTAACAACGATATTCACTATGCCGAGCAAATGTTTCACTATTACTGACTGAGCAAGCACAAGTTGATCTAAGTCTGAAACGACACTTCTAGCCCTGGCGTAATTAGTTATTAACCCTCGGACAGTGTGCTGGAAAATAATTACATGAACAGTGTGGTGGGATATGAGATACCCTAAAATGTAAAGTATCATTCACAACAAAAAAATTAACGTAGCGGTAGAATTAGTGGCAGAGGTAGTGGCCTGAGTAAAAGATTGAATGCGTTATAGCAAATGTATTCGTTCACATCCAAAAATTAAGAAAATTAGTAGTAGCGCAGTGGCAATGACAGCGGTAGGAGTTTGCAATCTCCAAACTTCTACGTTGCCACTACGCTACCGCTTAATTTTTTTGACAGTTTTGACGTTTATTGACATCTGATTTCTTATTTCATCAGATAAAATGAGCAATAGAAAAAGGATCATTTTGTGGTGTGCCTCAGACGTTGCGCTATATAAACAAACATACTTATTAATGAACTTTGCACAATTAAAAGTGAACACGTAACTTACCATTTTCGCCTATTTCAAAGGCAATTTGTGCCCACCCATTTTCTTTTTTTGAAATAATTTTAAACTCCCTTAATCTCTTTGCTTATCTCACACAATTGAATGCTTGTGGATAAGTGTAATTAATAAGTCATCATCTATATCAGTTGCTTTTTGTACAAAAATAAAATGACAGCTATAACTGTCAACCTTGCATCCCAGTAATTTATAATAAAAAATTCCTAGAAACTATAATTTCAATAATTTTTCATTGTGAACGGAAATAATTTTTACTATAAATTTCTTACGCTACCGATGCCATTAATTCTTACACTACCGCTAATTTTTTTATTCTGAATGGGCCTTAAGTATATAAAGAATGTTATGGCACAGTATACACAACATATAATACTTTTTATACTGTGGTTATGGTGTGAAAATACACCAAGTCACAGATAAACACAAGTTTCTAATCTTTGTTCATGGGAATCACCCATAGTAAATACTTTTCTCACTAATACCAAACAAGAAATTTTATAAATTTTGAATAAAAATGACCAATTTGGTACAAGAAATTTCTCATCACACGTCTGATAAAATGGCTGATGCGAAGGTCGAGGGTCGTGATAAAACAAATGTTTACATATGGGATAGTGGTTCCATCTATGTTGAAATTTCGGAAGAGTTGTATTTATGACAATTATTTAATTATGTAAATAAATAAATCGTCTATTTTTGGGTATACCAATCTGCTTCTAATCGCAGATTTCAGTAGATATGTTGTATCTGTAACGTACAGGGCGTTTATCAGGTGTCACCTTACAATCTCTCAAAGACAAAGCTGTCGTGGAGAGAGCTCTACAGGGGTCACCTTAATTCTAATTGAAAATTAGAAATTATTTTCAAGCTTTAAGTTTGACGTCGTTCGACATCGAACCCAGACATATTACAAGTGATATGCAGGATGGTTACCGGAACATAGAGTTTTAACATGTAAAATCACTTTCGTAATTTCCTGCTTCCCTAATTTCAGTACATTTATATTATTGGATAATTGTTCACTTGAATAGATATTACAAACAATACCTAATAAAAATAAACTAACCCAACTTTACAGATAAATCGTTAAACATTTGTTATTTTATTTTGTTAGATTCCATAGCTGTCGCTATTTTTGAGCTGATTTTCGTACCTAATTTCTGCCGATACAAAGCACGTAGAATTAATTATGCTTACTGATTTTATGACTTTATTTGAAGCTTTTTTACCTAAAATAATTAGGGAAGTAAGAAATTAGGAAAGTATGATTTTACGTGTTAAAAGTCCTATGTTCCGGCATGCCGGTCACCAGCCTGTTTTTGATAGATTTTTGCGAAATTAAATTTAATAAAGATCTATTTTTTACACTTGAGCACAACAGCTTTCATTTGATAATTGAAACATGATATTTTTCTCTCAAATTTTTGCAAAATTTGATAAAGTTACTAACGTCTGTATGTCATAATCCATGACGCGATCTTAGGTTTAATTTTTAATACTAAACAAAACATATTATTGATAAATTCTTTAAAAAAATAAAATTTGATAAATTATTTATACCTTTACAGGACAGTCATTAATAAGAACTTTCAAATTTTTAAAATAAAACAATCATAAATAATTAAAAATTTATTTACAACAAATTTTGTTTTACCCACACAAATAGATTTTTACATAATCACGCAGTCTGACATGGTAACCCATGAATTTTTCTTCTTTTCATTAGTGACTTTTGCTGCATATGGCTTTGGTAAACACTTAATGTCCTGATCATGGTTTTTGTTACAAAATATATAGGAAGAATAACATATTAAATTTGACTCGTATGGAGTAGGGGGTATTTTAAAATCGGTGTGAAGCATGACATTATTCTGATTTTTTGACTGTCGGCCTCTTCTACCTGAATTCAATTTCTTAGTTCTTGGGAAACGACTTAGTGTCTTGTTTTTTTCTTTACGGATATTATTAAGAGCTTTATTTTTCCTTTTGCCTAACTTTTCTCTTGCTTCTTGTAGCTTTGTATTAGAACACACTCGTTTTATCCCCTTCTTTGGCGATACTGCATTGTTGATAATATGTTCTATGGATTCGTTTGCATCTTTAGATTCGCAAATAGTAGAAGGGATACTTTTTGCTCGTTTCGTTAGATTTTTTGTTGTGCTGGTAAGAGAATTTGCTCGCTTTATCCCCTTCTCTGACGAGACTGCAGTGGTATCTTCTACATATTCATTTTGTTGTTCCGTTCCGTTAATATACTCAATTTCTACGTCTTTTATAAAATCATTACTCATAGCTGCATCTTCTGTACTGAAAACATGTAAATTCTCTTCAGAAGAAACTTGCCTTTAGACATAAATAGTAATTATAACTCATAACTCTAACCTGAACACGTGTATATACTTACAAAGGTGTATTACTCTCGTTTTCTATTCCTTGTTCATGGTAATCTGCCATTGTAATTTCTTTTCCCACTTATTCAACACAAAAAATATACAAATTTTGAATAAATAAATAATAAATTTGGTACAAATAATTTCTGACCAAATTTCTATTCTTCTATTAAAATAAAATGACGTCCGGCGTGACAGTAGTTCCATCTATGTTAAAATTCCAGAAAATTCTTATTTGCAAAATTTATTTAAGAAAACATAATGTTAAATTATTATTTGAAAATGGTTACCTAGTTTAATAAATTTGGGAATCAACAATCGCCATTTATAAAAATAACATTGTAGTCTCGAAATAACATAAATAAATTTTAGACTGTATTTAAATATTTGTTCATAAATTGCTTGCTAACATCAAAAGTAAACAGTATTACAACAGCACATTCATCTAAAATTTTAACTCTGTTATTCCTGTTCCTATGTCCCATTTAGAACTGCCATCATTGGGATCTCGAGAACTATTAAGAGATACGATGTCGGTTAAATGGAACTTTTTGTGTTCCTTTGGAGGGCCACAAGATATGCTTTTATTTTCCAAAAAGTTTCATACGGTACTAGTAAACTGGAAAAATGTTCCAAATATAAAGAAGTTATTATATTACCAAACTAGTGGCGTACAAAATAAATTTTTACGTCCGTAAATTTTCGAGATGTAACACAAACATATATTTTTTAAATGGAAAATAAAAATGATTTTAATCTCAAAAATATCGCAATTTTTTCTTTGTTTTCAATGAGGTAAATGCAGGGCCGGCCCAAGAGTTATTGGCGCCCTAGGCAGATTTAAATTTTTATTTTACGAGCTTTTTTCCTGGCGAATTGTAAAAATATCTTCACACAAGTTCGCAAGTCGTTCTTGGATCATTGATGAGCGAAGATTTGATTTATTACTGGAAAAATACTACCAACATTAAAAAATTGCAACAAAAGCTATTTTACGGAATCCTGTACAGAATAATAGGTACACTATCAAAAGTCGATATTCGGTGGGAACCTATATTGGTTTTTGTCATTTTCTCGAAAACAGTAGCTTGTATCGAAATTTTATGTGAGAACAAAATTGAAAGGTGTCATTTTTGTACAAAAAAGTATAAGCGAATATTTTGAATATCAACAAATTAGCTCATTTTCAACTTTTTATTCAAAATTTCGTCACGATTAAAGATAAACAATATTACGTATTTAAAATTCAGCAGAAAATTATACATATGAAACCATAAAAAACTATCCACCAGTTCCCAGCGTAATTAAACTTTTTGATTTTTTTCACTAATAATGGCCACTTTTTCATCACTCTATATGTCGAGAATGGAAACGAATTTCGGTAATCTGTAAAAACACATTTATAAAGAAAGCTTTTGTTTACAATATTATAAATTAATAATCGACAATTTTTGAAAATTGTAATTTCTACGTAAACGTAAAGTTGAAGTTCACAAAATTAAAAAAAAAAACTCATTTTTTTAAATGGAATACCACAATTTTAATTATTTAAATGAATTCTTCGTTAAAAAATAAGGGTAGTTTGTGTAGCATGTCCTATGTTGTAAGTTGATAGATGTTTAGTAAAATGGAAAATATGATAAACATAAAAAATAATAAATAGGTACTAAACATATTTTTTTTCTTTTCCCACCACGGCCCATTTAAATTAAATTGAGTACCTAATGTAAATGAATGCAATTTAAACATTTTCCATTTTACTAAAAATCTATCAACTTTCAACATAGGACATGTTACACAAACTACCCCTATTTTTCAACGAAGAATTTATTTGAATAATAAGGAATGGGGTGTTTCATTTAAAAAAAATTGAGTTTTTTTGAATTTTGTAAACTTCAACTTTACGTTCACGTAAAAATTACAATTTTCAAAAATTTTAGATAATTAATTAATATTATTATAAAGAAAAGCTTTCTTTACAAAAGTATTTTTACAGATTATAGAAATTCGTTACCATTCTCGAGATATAGAGTCATAAAAAAGTGACTGTTATTAGTGAAAAATCAAAAAAGTTTAGTAACGCCGGAAGTGGTTGATCATAAGTAATTTTTTTATAGTTTTATATGTAAAATTTTATGCTGAATTCAATGGTAAAATAAAAAATATAGCATTCCATTTAAATGAGAAAGTTAGGGTCTTCTTCCGGTAAAACCGGAAGTGTTACAGTTTTGAAAATACATTAGCTGAAACGAGCCTGTCAGAAAACGCCTAGATAGCAAATTTCGTAAAATAATATTGAATAGTTTTTAAAATAACGATAGCGTAAGCTCGTCTTGGACACATGTATACATTCTATGCTTACAAGACTTAAATCTACAAGTTTGAATATCGTAATAACATTTAATACTTTCAACTTTACCGCCTATTCATGAACATCAATTTTTGTTAGCGAACATTTTTTATGTCGCAAAATCTTAGTATGGACATACTAACATTCTAATATGTTAATAAATGTTAGCGAATATGTTAGCAAACACTGTCAGCTAACATTGTTTGTTTCAATGTAAAAAATGAGTGAATACAAACTCAATTCCTTAATTTTTGGAATATGTAGAGTGAGGAGTAGATAAGTTATTTTCAAATTTAACTGCTAACAGCGCCACTTTTCTTGCCCCTCACCTTTGGCTCTATCAAAACAAACGCTGCGCGCTGGGTCTACGTTAATTATATGTTATAACATATAATTGTACACAACCAATCGTTTTAATTCATATATATCAAACATATATTGTTAAGCCATAAAATTAGAAAGTAGTATTACACAATAAAGCATTAAAATGACTTTAGACGTTATGTACCTACTCTTATATGTTATAATCACAAACTTAAGAAGTTAGGTTTTATCTTTTAAAATTCATCTCCTTTTGGCATGTAACCACCGAATTTAATATTACGTTAATAAGTAAATAAATTTCACAAATAAGAATTTTTCCGAAACGTCATCATAGATGGAACTACTAGCGCTATTTGTTTCATCTTGGGCGTCGTTTTCTTCAACCACGGCCATTTTAGTAGTTGGTAGTTAACGTTTATCGGTTTGGGTGGTTTGGGGATGAAATTTTCGTACAAAATTAGTTATTTTGTATACAAAATTTATATGATTTTTAACCTGAGTTAGTGAGAAAAGATTTTAAAATGGGTAATTTTTTTTCTACATTAATAGACGACAGCGATTGCACGAGTGAACCAGTGTAAGTATTTACACATGTAGGTTAGAGTAAAAAAACTATAATTATTATTTATATATAAAGGCCAATAAATTCTGAAACTGAATCACAAATTCCAATAATGGAACACGATACAATAATTGAGGATTATGAAAGAGGCTTAGAAACTAAGCATGATAGCAGAATGAACTCGAAAAAATCGCTGTTACTTTTGGATAATGAAAAACTGTCAATGCATGAGGATTCTGAAAAAGTAACAGAAAATTTAAATTGCTAACTTCCGGATCTTCTGTAAGTAATTACAAATAAGTTTAAACAAGAATTTTACAATTAATATTTAAATATTAAACTTTATTCATAGACAAACAGAAGAAAAAGTTCCGAACATCAGCAATAAGACACAGACTGAATGCACTATAACCACAGGACAAGTAGAGAAGATTAATAATAATACATCAAAACATGCTTCCATGGACAAACAAAATGAATTTCCAGAACTGAACATCAACAATGCAGGCAAGGGATTAAAGCGAGCGAATTCTAATTCCACCACAACAAAGAAATCAATTAAGCAAGCAAAAAGTAGCTTACCTACTGTTTCCAAATCAAAAGATTTAAGTGAGAAAAAATCTTCATTTTCAATCGAATATAAATTTAATATAAATGCTACCATACAATGCATGGATTCTCTAATCAGTCGAAGAAGAATTATATATAGAAAGCGAAGAGAAGCTAGGGAAAAGTTAGCTAAAATAGAAAATGAAGCTCCTAGTAATATCCGTAAACAAAAAAAGAAGAAACCAAGACGTTCTCCAAGAACTAAAAAATTGAACCTAACATTTTCATCTATGTACATATTCAACCCTAACTCAAGTATACAATGTATGGATTCAATAATACAAAGACGTAGATTCATTTTTGATAAGAAAGAAAAAGAGCTTAAAAAGTGCAAGAAAGATAAAAAAGATCAAAAACAGAAACCTAAAACAAATAAGAAGAATATGAAAAATGTTCGAAAACAGTCAAATAATCAGAATAATGCCATGCTTCACAGCGAAGATAATAAACTCTCATTTGTAGAATTATCAGATATGTCATACTATTCTTCCTGCATATTTTGCAATAAAAACCATGAATTTCCTCAGGCCAATACATGTTTACCAAAACAATGTAAAGAAAAATTTACTAAGCCACAGAAGACATGGTCACGTTGTGTAGTAATGTAAATAGTCTATTTCTTTGCAAATGTACAAATTTTATTGTAAATAAATTTTTAATGATTCATATTTGTTTTATTTTTTTAGAAAGTATCAAATATGTCATGTTTGGTATTTAATGAAAGGTCTAGTCATATGAAATGTACAGGGTATAAATCAAAAATTGGAACATAAGCGTTTAACATAGGGAATCAATTTTTCTTTGCGCAAACGTTATCTAATTATTTTATACAAAAATATTTCCAATAAAAGTTATAAAGATTTAAGGTGCTTTCTTCCGGTCCCAAAAAATCGGATTGTGCAATCCCAATCTGATCGGGCGTGCTCTTTTGCTCTGTAATCACATACCCCCACCACTAACTTCATGATTGCAATCCGTTCCATCGAATCGCTCCTAAACTGCGATCTCATTGCTGTAGCTTGGTAGCACGACTGTCAACTGACCAAAGATTGCAATCATAACAGAGTACTGTTCTTTCGTGTCATACCCATGACATGACGTCACTCAATCGGATCGCACCGATCGGATTGCTCCTGAATCCCTGACCGAAAGAAAACACCTTTAAATTCTGCATCTAAATCATGTGAAATGATTATTTCAGCTCTTCATATAAACAGAAAAATTAATTATAAATTTACAGTTTTTATGGGCTTTAAGTATAGACAGCTATAGATTTATAAGAAAAATAAACAAAGGGGCTATTTTTAATTGTCAATTACTACACATTTAGATTACAGTAGTTAATTAACACAAATCAAAAAAGTTAAACTGTTTTACTTCTAATTGACAGTTAAAGATGATTTAGATGCAGTATTTAAATTTCTATAACTTTTATTTCAAGTATTTTTGCATAAAATAATTAGGTAACGTTTGCGCAAAGAAAAATTGATTTTCCATGTTAAACGCCTATGTTCCACTTTTTGATTTACAACCTGTACATAAATGAAATTTAATTTAAAAAAAAACAGAAAAATTTGTTTAAAATTTCATTTAAAAAATCGCTAATAAACGTATGGGATCTCGTGGCCGCGTGCCTGGTCGCGAATCTGGGGAACCGGGTTCGATCCCGACCGACGCCAAATATTTCGGATTTTAAATGGCACAAAATTGACCCCTGTGGTGTACTCTCCACGCCAGCAATGAGTGCCCGTGAGGTGACGCCTGCTAAACGCCCGCACGGTACAAATATGTCATCATCAATATCGATATCTGCATACACAGCAGATCGGCACCCCCAACAATGGGTAATATGCCGTGATGATATATTTATTTATATTTAAAATCGTCACTCTAAAATTTACAGTGCCCTTGTTTACTAGCATATTTTAATTAAATTCAAAAAAGGATGCTTATACCTATTTTATTTGTACTTTTCGAAAATTGTCAAAACAATACAACTTTACCTTGATTTCGGTGTCGTTGTTAGTTATATAATTTTTCAAGTATGATCAGACTTTCCATAAGGGCTTTCATTATTCAGGGCGTTAATTAAAAAGCGGGCCATACGCGTTTAACATAGGAATCAATTTTTCCTGGCGCAAAACTGTCCATTTAATTTTAGACAAAAAATATTTAAGTAAATGTTGTAGAGAATTAAATTTTACACCTAAATCACTAAACAGATTTTATTTTGCATGTTCAGTAACTTTTAAAATCCAAATTGAAATATTATAAATATATTGCTCATTGTAGTGATAGCCATGGAATTTAAACAAAATTATAAAGAAATGCATATATCGCCTTAACAATCACAAATTCTATTTTCGAATAAAAATTACAGATAATTATATTCTTCACCTAAGTCGTTACATATTTTGTTTTATATTCTACGTCTAAATCACTAAACATATTTTATTTATTTTTATTTTGTAAATTGCGAAATAGTAATTCCGACAGTTCAAACGATATGAATTTCTTTATAATTTTGTCTAGATTCCATGGCTATCATTATATAAATGAGCAATATTTATAACGTTTCAAATTGGATTTTACAGGTTACTAAAAATGCAAACTAAAATCTGATTAATGATTTAGGCGTAATATTTAATTCTCTACAATATTTGTTGGAAACCTTTTTATCTAAAATTAAATGGGAAATTTTGCGCAAGGAAAAACTGATGTCCCATGTTAAACGACTATGGCGCGCTTTTTAATTATCATCATGTACAATAACCCTATTAAAATTGCTTCATAGTAGAATAGATACATAAATATAAAAATTTAAACCAAAAACTTTTCTTTACAAGTAGGTAAGTATATAATTATATTACTTACAATTTACAACAGGTGTATTTCATTTGAGCTTGTAAATATAAAAGATTTTTTACTGATAAACAAGAACGAATTAAAGATTTAGTACACTGTACCATTTATACAGTAAATAAATATATTTTAATTATTATAAATTATATTATAATAGTGAACCCGGCTTTATAACTGTTCGGATGTTAGTTAACTACTTTAATAATTAAATTCGGCATTCGATATACACTTAATGCGAATCCTAAACAGAGTCTACAATGTTTGAACTAAAGAAAGTAATGAATTTTAAAGTCGAAATTTGCATCTAACATTAAGGATCGTGGTAAACACTATATTCTAAGGATATTTTCTTTAAAATATTTTCTTCCAGGAGTAATACCTAATACCAAATAATGTTTATTTCACATTTTTTCATATTCAGTAGGATTAAAAATACTTACCTAGGCATTCGTAACGTCTTTTGTAATCCTTTTGTTTTCAATTTATTGGTATACACATAATTCGAACTGAAGTTTTCAGAAATCATAGGCTCAATTACGACACCTCACTTCATTTTAAATATAAAAAATCGCTTGGGCACAGACCAAGACCAAGTAAAAATTCTTACGAGTCTGCTAGCGTGCTTACAATAGAATGAATAGACAATGAACTTATTGTGATTATGTTTTATTTTGGAAATATATATAAAAGTTATTTCAAAACGTGACTTTTGTGCGTTAGATTTAGTTATTGTTGTTATATTTATAGATATATACTGTTTCTATCGTCACAAATGAGACGTCATAATTGAAGTCGGGACCAGACTGCTGTCCCTTTGTCACAACACTAGGTAGGTACGTGAAAAAATGGTAATACCAGTTTAAAAAGTGGTAGTACGGGTTAAAAAAGTAGTAATACTTTACCCTTGGCCTTTCTACGCTTCCGTAAAAAGGAACCACAGTCTGGCCCCGACTTCAATTATGACGTCTCATTTGTAACGACAGAAACAGTGTATATCTATAAATATAATAACAATAACTTAATCTAACGCACGTTTGGAAAACCCGGGCCGAGTTTTGTGTATTAGGTTAGGTTATTGTTATATTTATTTAACTCGGGACCAGACTGCGGTCCATTTGTCGGAACGCTAGGTATAGTGAAAAAATAATGATATTACTTTTTAATAGTAGTAAAACCACTTTAAAAAAGTGGTAGTACCATTTTTAAATAATATTTTACCCTTGGGATTGCGGTCTGGTCCCGACCTCAATTATTATGTCTCATTTTGTGACGACAGAAATGTTACTTTTTAAAAGTGATAGTACCAGTTAAAAAAGTGGTAACGCCATTTAATAAAGTGGTAGTCCCAGTTAAAAAGTGGTAGACCAGTTAAAAAAGTGGTAATGCTATTTATAAAAGTGGTAATAATAGTAATACCGTTTTCAAAACATTTCATTTTAAATACTATTTTTACCATTGGCCCTTCTACGCTTCCGTACTTTAACGTCTCATTATGATCAGTGGCGCCGAGAGGGACAGCGAGGCATAAAATTTCATGTTATATGTTGGTAATAATAATCTAGTTACTTTTGAATATACCCAAGTGGAATATGAACATAGCAAAACATGTGATGATGTTGTAAAATGGCTGAAAACAGAAACACAAAATAAAACATCAGTTTATAGTATTAAAAAGTGGTTTTATTCACACATAGCATATTACATGGTGGCAGCGGTGACGTTCTCATATTCGAGAAAATAAAGTCGAAGTGCAAACTGTAAACAATGCCAAATGACGAATTCGTACCACGCATGGACTGGGAGAGTTCTGACCTCACAAGCGCTTTACAACTATTCAAACAGCGTTGCAATTTATATTTCTCGGTGAAAGGCATAAAAGAGGAGAAGCAGGTGGATTACGTCCTTCTGTTCTCTGGCGAACAAGGCCTAAAATTGTTCAACTCCTGGGGATTGAGCGCCGAGGATCAAAGGAAAGTACCAATAATATGGAACCATTTTGATACACATATAGAACCAAAACACAATTTCAGGGTTGCGCGCATATATCTGCGTGAATTCAAACAACGAGCTGATGAAACCATCGATGATTTCGTTTCAAGATGCCGATTGCAAGCAAACAAATGCTCATTCAGTGACGATGAGAAGAATGGTAGAATTTTGGATCAAGTAATAGCGGGTGTGAAACATCCAGAACTCCAAAAAGAAATGCTTGGTAAAGACATAAAATTCACACTTGATCAAGCATTGGATTTGGGCCGAACCTTTGAAGCATCTATCCGGCACATGCGCTCCGTGACAGAAGCGAGATCCGCTGACAAAACTGTGGAAGTAAATGCCATGAAGGAATCATCACGATCATACTGTCAAAATTGTGGAAAACAGCATCCTTTCAAGCCAAGAAATCTGTGCCCTGCGTACGGTGCTACATGTCACGCTTGCAGCAAACCAAATCACTGGAAAGCAATGTGCAGATCCATGCAAAATCAGCAAAAGAACCAGAAAAAACCAAAACCACAAGAAAGGTTATACAGAAGAGCGATAAACAACAGCAGTGGCAGTAATCAAAACAGGCAAGTCAAGGTAAATGAAAAACGAAGAAATATAAATACCATGAATGCAGAAGCACAAGATGAAAACAGCAGCGATGATTTTGATTTAATTCATATATCAACAATTACAAACAATCAACAAAATGATAAAGATGAAGCCTTCGCCGATGTTCAACTAAAACTTTCCCACCGCAAGACAATAGCTGTGTTAACAGCCAAAGTTGACACCGGTGCCCAAGGGAATACGATACCATTGAGGATATTTAGACAGCTGTATCCAAGCAAAGTCACCACTGAGGGACGACCTGATGAAAACTTCGTGGAACCAAGGAGAACGGTGTTAACAGCTTATAACGGCACCGTTATCAATCATTTTGGAGTTATTAATGTTCCTACCAGATACAAGAAACATTGGGTGAATACAGAATTCTACATAGTCGAAAATGATGGAGCAGCCATAATCGGACTTCCAAGCTCCAATGCACTGAATCTGATAACCTTGCATTGCTCAATAAAACAACAGCAAATAAACCAAATAGAAGATTTGATGAAGCTTTACCCAAACCAGTTTGACCGTATTGGAAATATGCCTGGTCTATGTCATATCACCATTGATCCAAGCCACGTTCCAACCATCCATGCACCCAGAAAATTCCCGATTCAGCTGAAAGACAAGCTAACCGCTGAAATCAGCCGCCTTGAGGAGTTGGGTATTATACGCAAAGTCACAGTTCCTACAGAATGGGTTAACAGCATGGTGATTAGCATAAAAGAATCAGGAGACCTTCGATTATGTATAGACCCGAAGGACCTTAACCGAGCAATTATGAGACCCCATCATAAAATACCAACACTAGAGGAAATTACATATCGCCTACAAGGAGCGCAATACTTCAGCAAACTTGATGCAAAAGACGGATATTGGTCAATAACATTGGATGAAGAAAGCTCATACGCAACCACATTTAATACCCCGCTAGGCCGATACCGATTTCTTCGATTACCATTCGGTCTACGCATGTCACAGGACGAATTCCAACAACGAATGGACAGTATAGTGGGTACGTGTCCAGGTGTTATAAACATTTCCGATGACATTATCGTATTCGGCAAAACAGAGAATGAACACGATAAGAATCTTATAAATCTCATGGAAACAGCAAAGAAAAACGGACTAGCACTTAACAGCCGTAAATGTACCATAAAAACGCAACAAGTAAATTTTTTTGGGGCTATGTTCGACAAATACGGAATACATCCGGATCCGGAAAAAGTGGACGCTATTAAAAGACTGCCCACCCCAACTACTAAAAAAGAATTGCAACAAGTACTTGGGCTGATAACATACATGGCATCATTTGTACCAAATCTCTCAGAGAAGACATCATGCCTTAGAGAGTTATTAAAAAATGAATCAGTATTCAAATGGACACCATCCCATCAAAAAGCGCTGCAGACCATAAAAGGTACCATTTGCCGATGCATAAATCTCTCATATTTCGACCCGAACAAGGACACCATTGTGCAAGTAGATTGTTCCCAACATGGAGTTGGAGCAGCACTAGTTCAAGACGGTACGCCTATTGCATTTTCATCCAGAAGACTGTCAGAGACAGAACAAAGATATGCTAACATCGAAAGAGAGATGCTAGCCGTAGTGTATGCATGTGAACGATTCCACACGTACTTATTCGGAAAGGAATTCACGGTAGAGAGCGACCACAAACCGCTTGAAATGATTAGACTAAAAAACATCACAGCAGCACCACCTAGGCTTCAACGCATGCTGCTACGTCTACAAAACTACGACATTACATTAAAATATAAACCGGGGAAAGATATGGTTCTAGCCGACAGCTTATCAAGACTCCCGACACCAGACAATAAACACCTCAACTTAGATATACAAGTCAATCACATCCAATTCAGTCAAAGTAAAGTAGAAGAAATTCGTCGAGAAAGTCACCAAGACCCAATACTTTCAGAACTGCTACACGTGGTAACCCATGGTTGGCCAGAATCAAGAAAGGATCTGCCAACGCATATTAGGCCCTACTGGTCATTCAGAGACGAGCTAACAATCGACAACGGATTGCTACTAAAAGGTAATAGACTCATAATTCCTCCTAAAATGAAAAAGCTAATCTTAGACCACCTTCACAATGGACATCTCGGTATCGAGAAAACTAAGTTACGAGCCAAAGAATGTGTATATTGGAATGGAATAAATGAAGATATAGAGAATGTAGTGAAGAAATGCGAAATATGCCAAGAACACCAAAAAAGTCACTGCAAAGAAACAATTATTCCACATGACATTCCGCCATGTCCTTGGCAGGAAATAGCGACAGATCTATTTCATCTAAATGGAAATACTTACCTTATTGTCACTGACTACTACTCCAAATTTACGTTCGTCCGAAAAATGCCAACACCGTGTACCAGCCAAGCTGTAATAACAAGTTTAAAACAAATATTCTCCGAACACGGTATACCGGACAAAATATTCAGCGATAATGGACCGCATTATTCAGCAGAAGAATTCAGGCGTTTCACAACCGAATGGGGAATAAAATCAGTCACCAGTTCGCCCTATTATCCCAAATCGAACGGACTAATAGAAAGAAACGTCCAAACCGTTAAATCGATACTCAAAAAGACCATTCAAGATAAGAAGGATATCCATATGGCACTCTTGAGTTGGCGAACAACACCAGTAAGTAACTCCGTGCCAAGTCCTGCTCAGTTGCTATTTAATAGGAGAATACGAGGAAACCTGCCGACTTTCACGTCCAATAAGCAATACAATAGAGATGAAATCATGGAAAGTTTCCAAAATCGACAAAAATCGATGAAAAATTATTATAACCGCAACTCTATTGACCTCCCACCCTTACGTGATGGGCAATTAGTAAGGATGCAAGACCACATAACAATGAAATGGACCCCAGCAACTATCGTTGGGATAGGGGAAGAACCACGAACATACATGGTCCAAACACCAAATGGAGCAATCCTACGGAGGAACAGGGTACACCTGCAAGATATGGAGCAGCGTAACGTACAACAAAGAGTAAATTTTGACTCTGAAGCAAACCAACATCCAAACAATGCAGATCCAAAGCCCGATCATGAAATACGGCAGACAAGTAGCCCTGTACCACAACTGCAAGGACTACAAACCCAGCACCAACACCAACATCTAGACAACGCCACCCCGAGCAAGACACATGAAACACGTAGTAGATATGGCAGAGAGATAAAGAAACCAGATCGACTAAATTTATAAGTTATATGTAAATGTTAGATCTAATAATGTTATATTGTTTTTCATAGTTCCCTCGCATTTGTTTTAAAAAAGGGGGATGTTACATATTATATGTTGGTAATAATAATCTAGTTACTTTTGAATATACCCAAGTGGAATATGAACATAGCAAAACATGTGATGATGTTGTAAAATGGCTGAAAACAGAAACACAAAATAAAACATCAGTTTATAGTATTAAAAAGTGGTTTTATTCACACATAGCATATTACAATAAATACAAAGCATCAAATGTTTTGAAGAATAAAATTGACATTGGCTGTTCTTGCATTAAGTTACAGATATATTCTGGATATTTATCAAATACCCGAACATAGATATTTTACGCGCATTACTTCCCATTTAATTTTATTGCAAAGTATTGTACATAGATAATATGAAATTCTACATTTTTTACTTCTGTTGACCGAATAAATTTAATATAAAGACGTAAGCAACCCAGTACCCATATCCAGCCGCCAGGCTCAGTTCTTCCGAAATGTTGCGATAATAATCGATTGGCCATTTTTGTTAAAGGAAAGAAAATTGAAATTATTTCAAAATAAATTTAATTTTACAATTTAATGTTTAATATTGAGAAAGAATGACATTTGTGACAGAATTACGCGTAACCTGAAAGTAAAAGACTAAATTAATGCAAAGTATATGTTTGTATATTAATATTCATACCAGTTTGTACATTTACTATTGTTTTGCTTCTTGTTCTATTTTATTTTAATGCAGATGAATAACATATGTTCTTGGTGGATTACGACGTATTGCATCGACTACTTCTTCTTCATATATTTCATCAATGCTAAAAGTACAGATAGGTTAGATGGTAAGAATATGGAAATTACTGTTTCGTTAAAATTATCTTACCTCTGTTTTTCCAGTAGCAAACGTATGTTTGCAGCTAAAACTGCTATTTTGGTTTCTATTTCTCGGGGGTAGACAATAAAATAAAAATAAGATAATCTAGTGATCAAATACGATAAGTACAGACAACCAGTAATGGCGATGAAAAGGTACTGATAGTTTGTAAAAGTCTGAAAACCATATAAAATAAGCAAATTTAGAATATATTTATAGTACAATTTATACTTACACGTGTTAGTTCATGAAAAAAATATTTAAAGAAATTGAATGTTAAGAACATAATGAAAATTTGGTAAATTTTGTTAGAAGAGCTTACTTTTCCCCAACCCCACACACAGCTCAAAAGAAAAATAGAAAGGAGAAGCGCAGAGGGTTGTCTAGTTATTACCAGTTACTTCCACTTTTGTGGTGGGGGTATTTTATCGTATTGGGCGGGTAATTTGATATTAAAAAATAGAAAATTTATTAAAAGACGAGTTCTAAGTATTTATTTTTATTGAATGAGAAATAATTTTAAAAAGTTTTTTTTTCTTTTAAAATATATTCTTTCCGTCAGAAATACCTTATATCGTGGAATTTAAAATATGTTTTTATTCTTCTTTATATCTACCTACTAGGTATATTATATTTTTTACTGAAGCAATTTACATTCGCGGAAGGCAGTTAGTAGTAATTACAAATTTATATTTTCATTTATTACACCTTTGTCATTCAAAACTAAATTTTTTGATACCATTTTGGGGTAATTCCAAAATTCAAATAAAACTAGCCTTTCTCAGATCCACCAATTATTATTTGCTTATCAAGTTAATTTTTAATTTCAAAATAATGTCAGTAGTAAGTAGAGACAAATATGGCTTCTTTTTTATTTTTTGAACCATTACTTTTTAAGCTCTAAAATCTCAGAAGGGCTATATAGTTTATTAGGACTTTTAACATTTTCAGAAAGTTTTTCCTCGAAATTTAAGGCATCGGAATAACTGTCATATCAAATAACAAAACAAAATTTAAGTAATATATGACAGTTAATCTGACTTTCATTTTTTGAAATGACATATTAGATCTGCTTTTATCGGGACTCGGTAATCAAAATTCAAAAATATTGGTATCAATCAACTTAAGTATAAATGGTAATGCTCTATGTTCAGAAATTTGACAAATACCCAACATGATTTTCAATTTATAGTGCAGTAAAAAACGGTTAAAGAATAGTAAATTTTAATACAATACATTTTAACAAAGTAAAAAATAGGTGAATTTTGACAATAAGATAATAAAACATAGTAAATAAACAATAAAACATTGTAAATAAACAATAAAACATTGTAAATAAACAATAAAAATTGATAATACAATATAATATTTCAATTCAATTCAAAAAGTTGTGAACTTTAATACGGTTTAACAAATCATAAAAATTGATGAATTTTGATACATTTTGAAAATAAAAAAATAACGAATTTTAATGTGAAAGTCTTCGTTTTCGTTTATGCTTCAGGATTAATTGTATTAATGTTCGTCTCCATATATACCTCTCTATTCACACGGATGGACTGGTCCGGCGGGATACCGGGAGTTTCCCGGTGGCCCGTGACGGCTTGTGGCCTGATGAACTTAAAAAATAAATTATAAAAATTTAAAGTTGAAAAAATAAATAAAACGATACAAAAATAACATATACTCTTGATTTTGAAATAATTCCTTACTACTTTTAAATGTGTGCCAATATTTATAGATATTTTTCTTTTTGACAACCAATTGTTAAATTCGCAATACATGAAATGATCATTTATCTAAGGATGTATTTTATTTAGATCCAAATAACTTTTATCAAATTATAAATAATAACATATCTGCTACACCTTATCATATAATTGATTTAATCAAAAAAAAAAAAAATTGACAAAAATATAAATACGAATGATATCCGGTCAATAATTTTCGTGACTCTGTAAGCTTCGTCACGAAATACTTGACCTCATCGCATAAAGCTTCTGTTTACACACTTGTTGCATAAATAACTATTACATACGTTAGCAAATTAAAATTTATTTTCAATGTACAAATTTATTGTCACATTGTTATCAACACAAATAATATCTAAAATGCGCAAATCATAGACGTTTTGAAAAAAAAATCTGATGTGGCCAACACAATACATCCCGCCATTTAATTTTTATTAATTTAAATACATAGGTACTTACTTATTTACTCCATGTTGGAAACTATATTTAGTGCTTTTCCATATAACTAATGTTCAGTTTACTATTTTCTTTTCAAATCGTTACCACTATTAATTTGAAATGATTAGTATTTTGACAGTGACAGTTATCTGACAGTTACATACATTTAAGAGAAGGAGTTTTGTTTTAATCGTAAAGGCTCCGGGATTTAAATTGTATGATATATATTAATGCAAACCTATAGAAAATACAATAATCTTTAATTTTCATAATATTAATTGCGAAAAAATAACATTTAAAGGTATTTTTCGAAGAAAATCTATATCTATAAAGTGCCACTTTTGGTTATCTGATTTGCATCAAAATCTAATGGCTCATTTCAAATTAGAGAATAAGGGAGCAATATAAGGTTTCAAAATTTTCTGAATGATAGTATTTGAGTTAGAGTGGAGGATCCATACATACAAACATATAGACATCATTTAAGGGCCTTAAAACGTGGTCATTTACCAAAATCTCAATATGCGATTTTTAGCACGATCCCTATACCTCCTTTACCGAGGGCAACTGGTGGTAAAAAGTAAATTATAAAACAAAATATTATGATTGAAATTATAAAAAAAAAAACGGTTCAAATGACTGGCCTGGCCCGACCCCATCCGGATTTCCCGGTATTAAACATATTCCCTGTCCAGCCCTGTATTCAAATAAAAATTATCAGAAGTAGTTTTTTATTTTTATGATCATTATTTTACTAAATCTTGTTCTGAAGGATATGGTCCCGGCATATAGAATTTTTCTAAAAGTACAAAGATGACATATGCAACTTACTTGTCTCTATTGTTTTATTATACCCCAAATTAACTTTTTGTATATGTTATAAATTGGGACATCTCAAACAATTTTTTTATTATTATTAATGGAAATAAGGCCCTTACGGTTGAAGATTTAATGAATGATTTAACTGCAGTTATTTATAAGACTATCATAAACGACAATAAAATATCTTCTAGACTATATAAATTTGTAATATCCAAATTTAAAATGCAGAATTTTATGCCCTATAACTTTTATTTGATGCGTTTTTGCTTAAAATAATTAGGCGAGCACGGTATATATGCAGAACTAATACCTTGAAGTCAGCAAAAACTGTAAATGAATTCAAATCGAAATTAAAATTGCATTTATAGATATTTAACCCTTTGAATATGTTTTTTTAAAAATATTTTTATATGTATTAGCTAAAGCTATTTAATAAAGTATTATTATTGTTTTTTTGAAAAACATAAAATATAGGCCAGAAGATATAAAATTTTGAATTTCCTTTTCGTTTTAAAACTTTTTTATTTGAATTTGTACTCTTACCACTTTAGAGAAATTAATAAACAGGCTGTGCAATAAATAATAGTATATTGTCTAACAAGTGCGCAAAGTCAATGTGATTTCGCGTGAGGCGAGTTATAGCACGAGTCGCATTCGGCGAGGGCTGCAACTCAGCCGAGCATTAATCCCTTTGCGCACGTGATACACACGATATTATTTTCCAACTTGCCTAAAAAGTGACCATTTGAGTTCCTGTTTGCGTGCGCAAACGTGGCTCATTTCTTAACAGTGCGAACAGACCGTGCGCAAAGTTGGATTATGCGCACGGAATGTTAAGGAATGAACCACTTTGCGCACGCAAAACAAAAAGTATATTTTTGCGATATACATATAGAAACATATTATGCATAATGTACCTACCTACATATTTACTTTAAAATTTATGTTATCTAAGAATTTTTTTTCAAAAAGTTTTCATTATTTATTTAATTTATAACGAAAACTATTTCCAGGAATCAATTTTGTACTTAATTACTGAATTTCACATTATTTAATGTACGATTACAATAATTGAATAATTACATTTGTAGTATTCAATCTAATTTCATGACTTACTTTAGTTGCGTAGTTTAGCACATAGTTCTACACTCTACCCAAAATCACAGAAACAGCAAGAAAAGAATACCTAATGTTATGACATTTTTTTATAAAACCTTTTATTTTCAAAATAATCTTGTAATTAAAAATTAATATCGGGTAAAAATTATGAAATTTTTATTAAGATACCTACAGTGAAGTGAAAAAAATATATATATATTTTGTTACATTATTTCGTTAGTTAATTTTCTGTTGCCTGTGAAGCCTGTAAATAAAATTTCTTAAATAAAACATTTATATTGATATAAGAACATTCTTACCGGTTTAAAAGTAATGGAACCACATTACGAGTACTGACAATACAATTTAGGTTAAATAATTTGTATTGATCCTAAAAACGAAAAAAATATTTTCTTTTACATACAGTATGGGATTAAAATATGGAATAGTAAAAACACAGCGAACTCAGCAGGTTTTTTAAAAAACGCTGAAACACATCAATTTTAGTTTTTAAAAACACACATTATATATGCGATTCTCCTTCCGATTTTCTAGTTTTTTAGTTATGACATCATCACAAAAAAACAAATAGATTTTTAGTAATGAAATCCGATAGAGATTTTTCTTCCCTTTATGATCACGCAAATAAATCACAAGGTTGCATAACAAAAATTTTGAGGAAAATCTAGCTGAACATCTAATAATAATGAATAATCAAGATACCTAGATATCATTTTTCAGTTTAGAATTTTCCGTTTATCATGTTTTATAAGTTATAAGTATCATAATAACAACATTAATACCCATTTGCACAGCCGACACTTAAATTTTAAACTTGATTTTATACAGTTAGCAACATAAATTGAAAGTCGGAAGGTGAATTGCACATGTTAATGTGAATTTTTAAAAACTAAAATTGACGTGTTTCAGCGCTTTTAAAAAAACCGGCTGAGTTCGCTGTTTTTTTTTTTTTAATATACCATACTTTAATCCCACACTGTATATTCTTTTCAATAATAAATTTACCATTTTGTGTTATGGAATGCGAGATTTTTTTTGAAAACTAGTATTAATTTTCGTTTCCTTCAACATTACCATAAGGAAATAGAAGTACTTTAATTGGACGGTTCACTATTGCTTTTACTGCCGTATAAATCCTGCGTAAACCTCTAAAATTTAATATAAATTATGTATGCATACATTAATAACATTAAATTATCTTACACTGTCTTTTGTTGTGATTCTAATCTGTAAGCTTCACGATATTCTTTTCTCATTAATGCTTATAGGCCCTGCTACTAAATAGGTATGTACAAGTTTACTTTTCTTATAGTATAAATTATACTTACGTAACATATTAGGCAACAAAATAGAATAAATAAATAATTCAAAGGCAAACATTTTGCAAATTTTAATAAAAGAATTTCTAAACTCTCTGAAAGCCGTCAACGATAACGTCAGCTGTTTCGGAAAAAGGATGTTCTTTGTCGCCATCTATTAGTTGTAAATACAGTTTTAATAATTAAAAATGTAAAATAAATCTACATTATGCATTATTATAATATTACAAATATATATCTATAGATAAAACACTTAAATTTTCTTTTATAAACTGTAAACGAATAGGACGTACATATAAGTGATTTATAATTATAATTTTGAAATAATCCCTTTAAAATAGATATTTTCAAATTTTTAATTTCTTGAAATAATCCAGAGAGAAACAAATACGTTGTCGTTTATATTTGACTTGCGCTTTGTCGTTATAGGTACATAGATATCATTTGTCGTTACTAGGTCAGTCGCGTATTTATTCAAGTCTAGTTACGTATGAGATGAGTGACGTCAATGTCACTGTTTGATAGATACATAAAATTGTTTATAGTATTATTATATTTATAATTAGGAGACCATTTTAATGGTGTTTTGTTATTTGAAAAAATATACATAGGTCACGAGATATTGGCGAAAATGTAAATTTTGCAGTTTTTTATTTTGGCAAATATCTTCCAAATGTGACATAATACTGGATTTTAATTTGTACATCTTTAATACAATTTGTTTCAAACACCCAAAAATTCAACAATTTCAAATTTTTTAGATTAAAACAATGGTTGTTGCAATGAAACAAATGAAATTATCATTCGCGTATTATTATTTGTTTAATTTCAAGTTTATAATATGGATAGTGTTATAAATGACGATTAAATGTTAGCGCTGAAAATTAGAATATTAAAACACATTTATCACCCAAACCGGTATATACAGTATTAATACAAAAATAATAACAAATCTAGATGACTGTCGCCTGGTCACGCGGAATCCTCCTTCACGCCGTGATTATTTCTGTAAAAGAATTAACACATGAGAAATACTCAGTGAGGAGGCAATCATTTACAAAAGATTTAGGCATTCACACACCGTACACACATGTTGGCAACTACGGGCAGTACCGCTAGTTACTACGGAACCTCTGCCGCTTCGGTGGTGATCCGGAGACAATCCTCTTAACCAACTGGATCAGATCACTACAGCCCTAACTGCTGCTACGCTGGCGATCACAGAATGTGGGTCACTACAGCCTTCCCTGCAGCTACGCTGGCGACCCTCGGGTTCACACGAGCGGCCACTACGGAACCACTGCCGCTTCGGTGGTGATCCGGAGACATTCCTCTTAACCAACTGGATCAGATCACTACAGCCCTAACTGCTGCTGCCGTTGGCGACACCAGATGTGGGTCACTACAGCCTTCCCTGCTGCTACGCTGGCGACCCTCGGGTTCACACGAGCGGCCACTACGGAACCACTGCCGCTTCGGTGGTGATCCGGAGACAATCCTCTTAACCAACTGGATCAGATCACTACAGCCCTAACTGCTGCTGCCGTTGGCGACACCAGATGTGGGTCACTACAGCCTTCCCTGCTGCTACGCTGGCGACCCTCGGGTTCACACGAGCGGCCACTACGGAACCACTGCCGCTTCGGTGGTGATCCGGAGACATTCCTCTTAACCAACTGGATCAGATCACTACAGCCCTAACTGCTGCTGCCGTTGGCGACACCAGATGTGGGTCACTACAGCCTTCCCTGCTGCTACGCTGGCGACCCTCGGGTTCACACGAGCGGCCACTACGGAACCACTGCCGCTTCGGTGGTGATCCGGAGACAATCCTCTTAACCAACTGGATCAGATCACTACAGCTCTAACTGCTGCTGCCGTTGGCGACACCAGATGTGGGTCACTACAGCCTTCCCTGCTGCTACGCTGGCGACCCTCGGGTTCACACGAGCGGCCACTACGGAACCACTGCCGCTTCGGTGGTGATCCGGAGACATTCCTCTTAACCAACTGGATCAGATCACTACAGCCCTAACTGCTGCTGCCGTTGGCGACACCAGATATGGGTCACTACAGCCTTCCCTGCTGCTACGCTGGCGACCCTCGGGTTCACACGAGCGGCCACTACGGAACCACTGCCGCTTCGGTGGTGATCCGGAGACATTCCTCTTAACCAACTGGATCAGATCACTACAGCCCTAACTGCTGCTACCGTTGGCGACACCAGATGCGGGTCACTACAGCCTTCCCTGCTGCTACCGTTGGCGACCCTCGGGTTCACACGATGCGGCCACTACAGTACCCAGTACTGCTCACACGTACACCCACAATCATACACATGCTAGATTAACTCTCTCACCTGAATCACTATAATATCGATGTTCTCACACTGAAATCTAAAAAAAACTGAAATAAAATACGTGAATACCAGTATCATTAAATGTAGCTCTTATCCAACAGCTTCGGTTACGTACCTAAATAGCTAATTAGAGACAAAACAAAATAAATTTAATAAAAATAATCTTACGCAAAATAATATCTGTGACAGTTCGGCCATCCTGAAAAGTTCCTCGTCCTCGAGGAATCAGTCCCAAATTCCTGCAGCATCAGCATCAACATCCGAAGCGCTGTTGTCTTCCGACAGTTCACGTGTACTTCGCGAATTTTCTCATTCCAGGAAACCAGTAAATTCCAAAATGTCCAAACTCATCAAGGCAGGAACGTACTATCTGCAGCCGCTGTCCTCTAGGTACAACCCACTAGATTCCGGACGCGGTAATTCGGTAAACCCGTTCGTCTCGTAAACAGTAATTTTATAAATATTCCTTTCGTAGTTAGTTTCCGGTGGTTTACTTAAAATGTTCTTGATAATTTTCAATTTGTCATTTGTCCGGCGAGTATCCAGTCAGCTTGTTATAATTTTATCCTTCTGAATTGTTAATTCCGCATCAGTTCAAGACTGGTAGAACACATTCCATATCTTTGTCTGCTTCTACATTGTTCGCGGGGATACGTGCTCGTTTCCTTCATGGTTATGCAAGTGGACCCCATATCGAAGTACGCTTAGACAATTACCTCTTACCTCCGCAGAAGTTGTTAAGATGTTCCTTTCTGGCAGTTGTGGTTGTGGCTCTTGTTGACGTTGAACATGCTGATGTTGACGTTGTTGTGGTCGCTGGTTCCTACTTGCACTGAATTCGCCTCCATTTCGTTCTGCACAATTCGATATTCGTTGCTGTTTGTTGTCATAATGTGAGCGTGTATGTCCCAATTTTCCACAAATAAAACAACAAATGTTCTCCATTCCATCGTCGTGCTGCTGCGTGGTATAGTAAGGCCACTTGTTCTTCTGAAAAGTACGATGTAAATCGCGTTTAACGGAAGTAGAAAAGTTTCGTGTCGCTAATTTATCTTCGATCGTCTTCAAAAATAATAAAAGAGACTGCGGCTTCTTGCATTCTCTGATAAGGGCAAGTGTTGAGTAGCGCCAGCTTCTCATAATAGTATTGCAACATAAGTTCATCCGGTTTCTTGCTGCGAGAAATCATTTCTTGAAGCAACTGAAAAAAATTTTCCTGTGACGGAAATGCCTTCAACAACATAGCCTTCTATGACTCCCAAGAATGATTTATTCCTTGCAGCGCTTTATACCATATTTCTGCATAGCCTCTCCAGCGAGATCTCACATACATGATGGTAGTTATTTCGTCCCATTTATGCATAGCGCGTAAAGTGAACGTACATACTGAAATTGAGGACTGTTGTTAGGTAAGGTCATGTTGTAATGTTGTCCCAGGTTCGTAATCCAGCTAAACATAAACGTAATCATTATCCGCACTGTTCCAAAAGCTGTGTTTGTGTGATCCCAAAAGCTGAAAGTTAAAAAGTTCTGATCCCACTTCTGAAATGTTATAAATGACGATTAAATGTTAGCGCTGAAAATTAGAATATTAAAACACATTTATCACCCAAACCGGTATATACAGTATTAATACAAAAATAATAACAAATCTAGATGACTGTCGCCTGGCCGAACCCGGTCACGCGGAATCCTCCTTCACGCCGTGATTATTTCTGTAAAAGAATTAACACATGAGAAATACTCAGTGAGGAGGCAATCATTTACAAAAGATTTAGGCATTCACACACCGTACACACATGTTGGCAACTACGGGCAGTGCCGCTAGTTACTACGGAACCTCTGCCGCTTCGGTGGTGATCCGGAGACAATCCTCTTAACCAACTGGATCAGATCACTACAGCCCTAACTGCTGCTACGCTGGCGACCACAGAATGTGGGTCACTACAGCCTTCCCTGCTGCTACGCTGGCGACCCTCGGGTTCACACGAGCGGCCACTACGGAACCACTGCCGCTTCGGTGGTGATCCGGAGACATTCCTCTTAACCAACTGGATCAGATCACTACAGCCCTAACTGCTGCTGCCGTTGGCGACACCAGATGTGGGTCACTACAGCCTTCCCTGCTGCTACGTTGGCGACCCTCGGGTTCACACGAGCGGCCACTACGGAACCACTGCCGCTTCGGTGGTGATCCGGAGACAATCCTCTTAACCAACTGGATCAGATCACTACAGCTCTAACTGCTGCTGCCGTTGGCGACACCAGATGTGGGTCACTACAGCCTTCCCTGCTGCTACGCTGGCGACCCTCGGGTTCACACCAGCGGCCACTACGGAACCACTGCCGCTTCGGTGGTGATCCGGAGACATTCCTCTTAACCAACTGGATCAGATCACTACAGCCCTAACTGCTGCTGCCGTTGGCGACACCAGATATGGGTCACTACAGCCTTCCCTGCTGCTACGCTGGCGACCCTCGGGTTCACACGAGCGGCCACTACGGAACCACTGCCGCTTCGGTGGTGATCCGGAGACATTCCTCTTAACCAACTGGATCAGATCACTACAGCCCTAACTGCTGCTACCGTTGGCGACACCAGATGCGGGTCACTACAGCCTTCCCTGCTGCTACCGTTGGCGACCCTCGGGTTCACACGATGCGGCCACTACAGTACCCAGTACTGCTCACACGTACACCCACAATCATACACATGCTAGATTAACTCTCTCACCTGAATCACTATAATATCGATGTTCTCACACTGAAATCTAGAAAAAAACTGAAATAAAATACGTGAATACCAGTATCATTAAATGTAGCTCTTATCCAACAGCTTCGGTTACGTACCTAAATAGCTAATTAGAGACAAAACAAAATAAATTTAATAAAAATAATCTTACGCAAAATAATATCTGTGACAATAGTCTTTAATATTTCTAACATACATAGTATTGAAACATTTTATTTAAATTTCGTTATAAATGTATTTGTCTCCGTATGACGTCCAAATAAAAATAATAAGACTACAGAATTTTGAGAACTAATTAAAGAAATTATCAACGAAAATATTAAAAAAATTATTTTCAATTATTTCATAGCAACAACCTTTGTTTTTAATCTCTAAAGTTAGAATTGTTGTATTTTCGGTGCTTGAAACAAAAATGTGGTTAGGAAAGCTAAAAAAATATCTCTGATAAAAAAAATTGAGCATCGCCATTCGAAAGAACATAAAAAAGTGGTTTAAAGAGGTACAAATCCAGTTTTATTTTACATTTAGAAGATATTTGCAAAAATAAAAAAAACTACAATATCTAGGGCCCTAGTTTGAAATAATGATGTATTCCAAATTGACCACAATTTTTTTGAACGTCTGTATATTTTAATAATGAGAACGAATAACACATTTGTGACAGAATTGCGAAATATTGTAATACTATTTTATATCGAACTATTACTAACAGCCTGCAAGTAAAAGACTAAATTAATGCAAACTATATATTTGTATATCAATTCATACCCATTTTGTACATTTATTATAGTTTTACAAGTTATTTTACTTATTTTATCGCATATGGAGAAGATAAGTTTTTCGTGGGTAACGACGTAAAGCTTCGGCTACCTGTTCTTCATAAATTTCGTCAATGCTAAAACAAAGTATGTTAGAATATGCAAATTGTTGTTTAATTAAAATTATCGTACCACTGCTTGTCGATTAGCGAACGTATATTTACAGCTAAAGCTGCAATTTTAGTTTCCATGTTACGAGTATAAACAATAAAATAAAATAAATAGGAATTTAACGATCAAATATGACAGGTATAGACACGTAATGATGGCGATGAAAATGATTTGATAGTAAAAGCCTGAAAACCATATAAAATAAGCAAATTAATATATATTTATAGTAAAACTTATACTTACATGCGTTAGTTCAATAAAAATGATTGTAAAGAAATTGATTATGAAGAACATGGTCAATTTTTTTTTTAGATCTGTCTTACCCGACACTCGTACCAAACAAGAGAAAGTGGATGCGTAGAGGATTGTCTAGTTATTTCCAGTTTTGTGGTGGGGGTATTTCATGATATCGGGCGGGTAATTTGAAATTAAAAATGGAAAATTTATTTACAGGAAGAATAACAAACTGTTAAACTTAAAGAAAGAAAAAAAAGTGGTTTTATAATATGACAATTTAATCTCTCCGTCATAAATACCTTATATTGCTTATATCGTTGAACTTGATATAGATTTATATCCTTCTTTATATCTACTACTACATTATATTTTTACTGAAATAATTTATACTTGCGGAAGGCCGTTAGTAGTAATTACAAATGTATATCCTCAATTAAACCCTTCTAATTTATAACTACCTTTTTGGATACTATTTTGGCATAACCCTAAATAAAAATAGCAGTCCTCAGAAATAATGAATATTATTATTTTTTTATCAAGATAATCTTTATTTTCGAAATTAGGCCAGCAGTAAGTCAACGCAGATGTTTCTTTTTCATTTTTTGAACAATCTGGTTGTACTCGTTATATGATTTTTACATAACAAAGCTAGCTAGCTGAAAAGGGGCAACAAAAAAAATACCAAATAAAAACTTTATTTCTTAAAATTGGTACATAAATAAATAAAATTGTACAAAAGATGCGAATTTATCGTATGACAAGGTATCTAACAAATTTTAAAAAAACCTTGACTTATTTTAAATTATTCGCGAAAGACAGATAGAACATAAATTTAAATTGTATGTATGTTGAAAATTAATTCCACAGGAGTCTACAAAATCTACCGTACTTTTTACTAAAATCTGATAATTTTATTATTAATTTCCGACAATACTGCATTTTAAATCTGGCAACATTGGTGGCAGTACTATTTGCTAGTGCGAACGCGTTACTTACACAGTACTTTACTTTAATACAATATGACAAGCTGGAAGTATTGTAAAATAAATAGAATAGGTATAGATTATACTTTGTAATTGATGTATTAAAAATATTTCAAAATGAGTGTTCTTTTTGTTGGGACCCTTCAGATATTTCCGTGTGGGGGCAGAACCCCCTCAGATTTTTTCGTATGAGGACTCGAGCCCCGAAGAAAAAGCATTGAAAAGTACTAAATAAGTTTTCTGAAAATTTTGATCATACACAAAAAATCCATGCCTGTCGAAACGATTTTTAAGCCATTATAACTACTTGTAGTGTTAAGTGGTGTATAAAAAACAATGCCCTTTAAAAACTCGACTGTACTGGAATAATAGCTATTTTTTTTTTCTCATTTATTTAACCAGATCAATACACACAGTATTATACATGGTAGTGTTGTAAGAATGTTTAACAATTACATAACCTTATTTAAAATTGTGACATAATACATTTATTTATTGTTATTTTATTGTGTTTCTTTTGTTTCTATTCATCTTCTTCGCTTGTTGTCAAGACGTCTTGGGCCAGTCTCTTTTTCAGTCGTGTGGTTTCGCTACGCTGGCCTAGCTTGTAATGTGATGCCCCTGGACATAAATGGATAGTATTTATATACTTTTTAGTTAATTTTTTTATAAATTCCTTTATGGGAGATACTCCTAGTTCTCTGTGTATTTGGTTATTCCGTACGTACCACGGGGCGTTGAATATTATACGTAATATTTTGTTTTGCATAATTTGGATTTTATTTAACAATTTTTTGCTAGCAGCATACCATAGACTGCATCCATATGTTATGATTGGTCTTAAAATTGATTTATATATTAATAATGAGCATTTTAGCTTTAGCGCAGATTTTCTGTTTATTAATGGGTATAGCATGCTAAGTCTTTGGTAGCATTGTTTTAGTTTGATGGTTATGTGATATTTCCAAGTTAATCTTTTATCTAGATATATACCCAAGTATTTTATTGCACTGTCGTCAGGATTCCATGGGATTGTTTTTTCTTCAATTGTAAGTTGTGTTGTGGGCTTTTGTCTTCTAAGTGTGAATACTTTTGCTTCACATTTATTTGCATTTAAAGTAAGAGACCACTTTTTAAACCAGTTCATTGCAATGTTTAGAAAAGTTTGTAGATTTTCTACAGCTATATCTACATTTTTGTTTTGGCTTATTATTGCCGTGTCGTCAGCATACATTGCAGTTTCGCACGTTTGGGACTTAGGAAAATCATTCATGAAAATGTTAAATAATATAGTTCCAAGCACGAATCCTTGTGGTACTCCGGCGTATATTGATTTAGTATCAGATAGTGTTGAGTTAATTTTAGTAGCAAATGTTCGATTTTCGAGAAATGAAAATATTATATTTACTAGATATTGTGGGATGTTTAGTTTTAAAATTTTATATTTGAGTCCATTAATCCATACCTTATCGAAAGCTTGCTTGATGTCTAAAAAAGCTACTGCTGTGTACAACAGTTTTTCATATCCTTTTGTTATTAATTCTGTTACTCGTGTAAGTTGGTGAACCGTTGAGTGATTTTTTTTTAATCCAAACTGTATAGTTGGTATGATATCAATTTCGTCAATGATTTTGTTTAGTCTGGATTGTATCACTTTTTCAAGCAGTTTAGCCATTGTTGGTAACAGACTTATGGGTCTGTAGCTTGAAGGTAAGGAGTTGTCTTTTCCAGCTTTCGGAAATAGTATTATATGTGCATGTTTCCAGGTGTTAGGGAAGTATCCGATTCGTAGGCAGGAATTAAATATTTTTGTTAGGATGGTTAGTGCTTTTTCAGTAAAGTTTTTAAGGACTATATTTGGGATAAGATCGTGTCCAGGAGTTTTTTTGTTAGGTAGGCTATATATGAGTGAGTGTATTTCATCTGTTGTTGTTTCGTCGAAGTCATAAGGATTATGGTTTTTCTTTTCATTTTCATGTTGTTTTAATGTATCATTTATAAGTGGTGTATTTTCTTCATTTATGTCTGTTTTAAAGGTGTTTTCTTGGTGTTCTGATAGTACTTCAGATTTTTCTACGTCGGTTGTATAATATTTTCCTTCAATTTTTATTGTTGCGATTGGTTGTGTTTTCTTGAGGATTCGTTTTGTTGCTTGCCACATATGTGGGCTACCTGGTTCTAACTCTTCCACATATGTCTTATATAAATTAAAACGAAAATTATCCATCTCCCATTTAACTTGTCTAGTTACTTGATTTAGCTTATATTTACATTGAGCGTCCCGTGTATTTTGCCATAATCGTCTTAGTTTTTATTTTTCTTTCATTAATTGTATAATATGGTTTGGTACATGTTCCTGAGTATTTATTTTTGCTCTTCCTTTTATTGTTGAATTATGTGCAGCATGAGCAATTGATTTGGTGAGATGTTCAATTTCTATATTTATTTTATCAGGTGTAAGTATTTCTTTAACATATCTGAGTTTATTGTCTAATTCCGTCTTGAATTTTTCAAAGTTTATTTTGCCTGTGGTTAGTTTTGGTGGAGGAATGAAAGGATTAATAGTTTCAGTGAATGATATGATGACAGGAACGTGATCAGAGTTCATGTATAACATTTTGTGTTATGAGTTTTGTGAACATTCGTGTTAATGTTTTGATTGCTTCTCTGGTCATTGAAAAGCACATGTGGAACAAATTTTGTTACAAGTTGCATCTTTAAAATTTCATTTAAAATCCGTTGGCTTAAACTCCGGGATATTTCAGTGAGTTCCTCCAACTCATCGATTGTTCTACGACGATCAAACTTGGTCACATCACGGATTTTTCAATGCTTTCGACCGTTCTGGAAGTCTACGGACGTCCCGATCGATGGTCATCTTCAGTTGACATTGGACCACACGAAAACCACAAGTATACGGTTATTTGGCTCGAAGTTTCCTCCCCCTAATTCCTCGGAAACAGGAAGCCAAACTTTAATGTCTGCCGTTGGTAAAACGGTGAACCAGTGCTGGCTTAACGGGGGGGCTTTTGGGGTTTATAGCCCCCGACGGTAGATACGTAAAGGGCGGTACACCGAGCAGAGCACTTTCTTAAATTTTTTTAAATAAAAAATTTATACCCAATAAAAGTGCCAGGGGAAAAAGATGAATGTCAATTTTCTAGCAAAATGAGATGATTGGTTCTTACAGATTAAAGGTGGGCGCTTTTAAATAGTATGTGTAAAGGAGGCAAAACGGTAACAATCCTAAGATACATGCCTCAGAAATTGTAAGACAAGATCTAAAAAAGATGTCGGTCCAAGTGTCAGGGTATAAAAAGATGAATGTTCGACAGCGATATGCGCAAATTATAACTTGGTCAGCCGATTTCTGTTCAGTACTCGTACTAAACAGAAATGTGTTAAGATAAGAGCGGTGTCAGTGGCTATCTGATGAGATTCCGTAACTCAGTAGTTAATTTTTAGCAACTGGTTAAAAATTTAACCAATTAAGTACCTATGTTGACATAATATAAAAAACAATTGAATACAATTTTTAACTAGTCGCTAAAAATTAACACAATTAATAAAACCACCAAACGACGTAAAAAGTTTGGACGAGTGACTGATGTAGCGATAAAGCTCCGACTGCAAAGTCGTGAAACTGGTGAAGATTTTTCTTGTGAACATTTGAAATGTTTTATCAGCCAACGTTTCAAAACCAATTCGAAAATAACTTGTCATTGAATTTCAGAAATATCGACGTTCAGGAACTTTCATAATTTCTACCTATAGTCTATTCCACGAGACCTTTCATTAAATCAGGACTTCGAACCGGAGCTGAATCGAAAACTGTAAACCGGCAAAAGTAGCGGAGAAATTCTGTTAGGTCCCACATAAGTTGAAACTTGAGCCATTTGTGAGTATAATAATTTTAAGAAATTACCAATCTGAATTTCGAAATAAGATTAATACATTTTGACATTCCAAAAACATTCGATGGGGTTTCAAACTTTAAAATTCGCGCAATGAAAAAACAAAATTTGAACATTTATCTTTTTTCTGCTGGCTCTTGGCAGTGATGCTGGAAAAACGTTTTTTTTTGAGAATGGCGGTTTTTTATGTTAGCCCCGGGCAGCAAAATGTCTTAAGTCGGCACTGCGGCGAACACGTAAACAGGGCGTTATGAATTACCGATTAGATGTTTCCCCAAGGTTAACACTTGGGTAACAAATTCAAAAGGGTGTCTAGTAAAAATACCTAGTGGGTGAAATCGAAACTAGAGACCTACCACTCATGGGCGCCCTCTCTTGCCCCCCCCCCTGCTTTTCTCTAATTTTAAGAATTTGAAAAGCAAAGCTGCCATTTTAAATTGTTTTATCATGGCTTCTTATGTTGTATCCTAATGTCCTTACATCGCCCTGTTGTTTTCTTCTTTCGTTCTGTTTCCTAACGTTCAAATCTTCATCATGAAGTTAGCGTAGATAAGCTTTGCGCGCACACAATTTAAAAAATACATCCGCAGTACAAATTATAAATAAAAATATTACCAATACCATAGCTCAACCTATTCCGATTCAATAAATTACTTGGATTCCTTAATTAGTGCTTTAAATTCTCGTTTTTCGAAAGATAATAATGTTTCCTTTTTGCTCTATAATTTGCATCCGGTTAATTTAAAACAAATAAACTATAATAATTTTACTAAACTAGCTCAAGAGATTCATTCATATTATAAAATTGACAATTTTTTAGAAGAAGCTTTAACATAGCACGAATATTGGGTTTCAAATAAAGAAATGATTATTACTAAAGAAACTCCTGTAATAGAACTTTTACAACATTGTACATTTTACCCAGCAATCTCCAAAGCTTTAGAAATTTTAATTTTTCTTCCTCCAACTACATGCACTGTGGAAAGATCTTTTAACACTCTAAGCAGAGTGAAAACATGGATTAAATAAACAAAAATATATAGACGAAGTTCTAAATGAATTTGCCAAAGATACAAGAAATTTAAAATTTGCATTTTCGGAAAAAGAATAAGTAGGTAATGTTGTTTAATAGGTTCGTAATATAACGATTTTTGACATTTAGAAAGTTGGGAAGTTAGTTATTGTTACCCTTCGCGCCTTGGTAAGCTATCTTTGCCCTTGACAGTAATGAAACACTTTCCACCTCGGTTAGCAATGTACTATTATTGTACTGTAATTTTTTCCATAAATATTTATGTAGTTTTTTATTTTTAAGAATATACTTATATTTAGTATATTATATTTTTGTATTCTTGACTTTGACCCCCCACCCCTCCCTGAACAACATTGTATGGGCGTCCATGCACCACTTGCTGGAAAATAATTCCCATCATGTTTGGGCACCTCCTCGTATATTGATGATATATGTATTTATTTTTATTTTGTTGCAGAATTCTAATTTGGCCACTGGAGTCTTCCAAACTACTTACACCTAGATGTATGCAATAATGGACGACGATCAGCCGTTAGTAATAACTTCTAAACACACTGTAGCCAATACAATAACAGCTCCTGACGACTATTTATCTCTTCTGCAACCATCTGAGTCTGCCACACCTGTTTTGGATACCAATACTTATCTAAGTACTGTAGAACTTACCAAAACATTAACAGAAGGCAAACAGCATAAAATTATAAGCACCACTGATGTGATAACTCAAGTTGTTATAACCGAATCTATTCCACCAGAATGAACATCAGTGATGACGTCATACATTGCTTTGGATGTAGAAGATATTGCCCCAACAGCAACAAGAGAATATACAACAACAGATGTTGTCAAAACTTATTTTGTCACGTATGCTTATTACAACACTTATTTAGAAAATGGTAAAACTGTTGTTAAAACAAATGTCAGCATATCTAGTGATGTTGTTACCGAAAAACTATATTTGAACCCTAAGAAAACCCAAACAACAAAAAATGTTATAGTAACAACACCAATTAGTAATTTAGAAAATAAACAAACAAAAGCTGTCGAACTGCCAATAGAAATATTTGCAACAAAAACCTACCAAACAACATATACCTACTTTACAACTTTTCTTCAAGATCAACAACAGAAAAACTTAAAATCTCCTGTAGTAAGCTCCAACACAAAAACAATTGAAAATGTTATGACAGAACGTCTTGACAACAACGTACTTGATTCTAAGTTTGTCGAAAATCTGGGACAATCTTTAGAGCACAAATCGTTGAAAAGTATTGTAACAACAGCTACTTTACTAAGTGGGGAAGAAATAGAAATAACAGCTGTGAATAAACAAAAAATAAAACCGACGAAAACTACGGAATTAACACCACAATCAGTTGCCAGTCTTTTGACTTCAGATAAAAAATTGCAACCATCTTCTCCCAGTGTCATTACTGGATCTACGATAATTTTTGCTGAAGACAATGATCCTTTTGGTAATTTTATAACTCCTACATTGAGTACAAAACCTAGTAAGATTAACAAATCGACTATAAAGAACGAATTGGGAAATTTATTGAGTTCAGAAATTGTCAAAGATCAATCTGTTGCAGCTAATAGTCAAATTTATGTCACATCGGTTTTGGCTTCGAAAACTGTTATCAAAAATGGGGCTACAATACAATCTGGAGAACCAGTTATTGTTGTCAACAACAAAGGAAATTCAACTGTTATACCTATTTCAGATCCCAACAAAAAGAAAAATGGCAGCAAGAATAATTCAAACAAAAATAAAAATACGAACAAAAATACCGTAAACAACAAAAATCCATCTGCGAAACCAGCGACTAACAACGTTTCAAATCTTTTGGGATCTATTGATATAAATACGTTATCTTCTTTCGGGTCAGTGCTTAACAGAATGGCTGGCTTGATTCAAACCAATCTTCAAAAACGACCAGACAACAAAACAATAACAACCACACCATACCATAAAGCTGTTAGCAAACAAACAACAACCACAAGTACAACAACCAGAACAACAACTAACAAAACACCTATTGTAGATGCTCAAAATCGTTCGCCTATTTATATACCCGTTGGTGGATTCGTAGACGATATTCTAGAAAGCGCAGAAAGTCAAAATATTCCTAGTTTTGATTTAAATTTGCCGCCTCAAATACATGCAGATAGTAAATGGATAAACGAAGAAGCAAAATACAAAAACCCTGTTGTAATTGGAAAACCTACTCATGAAAGACCTTTAGTAAACGGTGGAATCCCAATATCTCCTGGTCAAGTTATCACAGCAAACTCTGATGTTATTGTAGGTAAACCTGCAATTCTTGGTCCAAGAATTCCACAGTTTAACAAAAATAAAGGACCCCATCATGAAGATGAAGTACCGTTGGGGATGAAACCCCCTCCCCCTCCGCCAAAACGAACATGGCCCAAACGTCAAAACGAATTGTACATAAATGAAGCAAATTTGGAAGTACCATCACACAAACAACCAAATTATGGATCTCTATTGAATGTACCAGCAATACCAGTACAACATTTTATAGAAGAACATAAACATGAACAATTGCCACAATATACAAATGTAAATATAGGTTCAAATGGTCAACATGTTCAAGGAAATACGAGACATGAACTAGTACCTCAATATACAAATATTAATACAGCTCCAAATGGTCAACATATTCAAGGAAATATGAAATATGAATCAGTACCACAGTATACAAATATTAACATTGGTCAAAATGTTCATGGAAATATAAAACATAGTCAACACGTTCAAGCAAATATAATGAACGTACCAATTCAGGTACAAGGTTCTTTACCAATATCTGAATCTAATTTCAATAATATACAAGAAATACCTAATGGAAACTATGGTAACGTGCAAGATAAACTTAATGTTGTTGAAAATGACAAACCAGAAAAGACACATAATTGGTTCTCCACTAACATCCACAACATTCAATCAACAAAAAGAACCAATCAAGATTCTCCTACTATAGTGTTCGCCAAACCAGTTAAAGACTTTGATTTAAAACTACCAATCGGTGATCCGTTGTCATTGCCAGAAGTCATAGAAAGATCAACTGGTCAACACTTATTGGTCAACATTCAACCATCTCAAGTAGCAAATGTTATAATCCCTCACGGTAGTACCACAGCTCTTTTGTTTGGTGGTACTTCCGAGCCACACAAAAACGGACAATACTTCGATGAAGGCTCACCATATCCAGAACAAGAAATCAATGTAGGGTTTACTGGTCAGAAAAATCCACATCCAATTCCATTGGGTCAGTTTGCTGATAGTCTAAAACCAGTAAGTGGTATTTTCAACGTAGATTCACAAATTCATGGCATACATGAGGTTGATGTGAACGTACCGCCATTATCATTCGCGCATGACATAAATGTTCATGTTCCACCCATATCATTCGGTATGATCAATCATGGAGATGAGTTCACCGCTCATATCATAAACCATGAAGATGTTAACCATAATCCATATGGGCAAAATATAAATACTCATCCAGGAAATATTAATATAAATGTTTCACCTCAACCATTACCAAATATTAAAGAATATGTAGTACCAAATGGTATAGTTTTAGATGCTTCATTAGATAACAAAAAGCCTCATATTCATAATAACCATCCATATGCTTTCGAAAAACCTCCTAGAAAACCAACTCAACATCAAAGGCCGCTTCCTGTTACTCCTATTAATTATTCTCCTAATATAAACCCATTGGAATTCATGACGCCACCACCAGTTCATTCTAAGCTCCATATAAACATTCAAAATATCAGAACAGAAAATTATCCGAAACCTGTAACCATTCCATTACATTATGAATCACCTGTCAGTAACATAGTAACTCCTATTCAAAATCATGATATTTTCAAACCAGATGACTACTCGGGTGAAGATTTAGAAGACAGTAAAGAAGACGAAAATGAAGAAGGAGAAGTTATTCAAGAATCCAAAACGAGACCATTGAGGCCAGGGCAGGTTCCTTATGAAGTATTCAAGATAAATGCTACTAATAAATTACCAGTATTAACAACAACAACTAGAAAACCATTTACAAGGCCATCTACTATTCGGCCACAAACTGGTTCACCTTTCAAAAAGACTCCTTCCTATAAACCTGATAGTCCTAGACCTTTCAGACCTGACAGAATCAACAAAATTAATAACCAACACTATCATCTTCGAAATAAAACTACAAGTAGACCATACATACCATTTGGTTCAGTCTTACCTCACAATAAACCATTATAATTACTCCTAAACCACATCTACCAATCCGAACAACAGACAATGAAATATACAGTCCTAATTTCTCTACTTCTATGCCAATTGGTGCAAGTAATATTCTTCAACACAATAATAACTTCCATGTACCATACAGACCAACGTCTATGCCAGTTGATTCAAAAGAAACTATTCGTAGTACTTCAAAACCAATACAGATACATTACGAATTACCAGTTAATGCTGGATCACAAACAGAACAACCATTTAGTGGTACCAAAAAAGTAGAAAGTAATAAGCCTAGTACTCAACAAACGTTTAGTTTTAGTAATAAAGATGTTATGACTACAGAAAACGTAAACTCAAAACCTTATTACTACAAAAACGTTTATAAGACTACATAAAAAACTCCAGATATGAACAGGAACGATATTTACAACAAAGAACCAAATAATAGCAAAGAAAAAGTAGATATGTTCGAAATGACAGAACCAAACAATCCAGTCAACCTTGAAAGTATGTACATCAACCATTCAAGAGTTCTAATTGAATTAAAAAAGTTGATTCCACCAAAAATACCATCTGCACCACCTAAAATACCATCCATACCACATAAAATACCATCCATGCCACATAAAATACCATCCATACCACCTAAAATACCGTCCATACCTCCTAAAATACCATCCACACCACCTAAAATACCATCTATACCACTCATATTGGACATTAAAGTACCAGATGTTGATATGAAACCTCCAAAACCAGATATACCATTCGACTTACCAGTCAACACTCCTCCTCCATTCCTTCAAACACCTTCTGAAGATATGGTACCACCTCCTGTTGACATAACAACGACTTTACGGAACGAACCAGTTATGGGATTAACTCCTCCTCCTATAAACAAGCCTTTGGCACATCCTGTATCTATCCATAAACCCATTCTGGCACAAACTGTTGAAATATCTACTTATCGTCCGGCTTATACCTTCCCCAAAACTACTAAAGAAGTACCGTCTTATACATTTGAAACACCTACAACTACAGAGAGTATTGAAATAACTACTAAACGTCATTCTACCAAACGTACTACTCAGACACCCACAAGAGTATATAGTAGGTTTACTACTAATTTGCAACCATTGGTTACTACTTTGCGTCCAGTATTCCGTTGGACAAAGCCACCTAGAACAAATAGTACATATCTAGAAGTTTCTAGTACAACAGAAAATGTACCATCAACTGAGAAAACTACAGTGAAGACAACTACAAGTAGTATTAAACCAACTACCGTCAGAATACCAAAACCACCAACTATGGAAGTTATTATTGGACACCCAACCATTCAAGAAAGTTCTTCTAGTACAGAAAAGAATACAAAAGAACAAAACAGAAATGATAAAAATACTTATGAAGTTAAGAAACCCGACATTAAAATAAAACCAAGTAGTACAATCCAATCGAAAACAACTAGTACAAAATCTAGTACCGAACCAATTGGATTTGCAACCATTTATGATAATTTGTATACGCCAGATATTAAACCAACCAATACAATTCAAGAATACAGTACTGGTGTACATCACGCTGGTAACGAAATAAAAATAGTTGATGAAATTACTACTACTCCAACTATGAAGCTATCAAAAGTACCTACACAAATAAAAGAAAGTAAAATAATCTTACCGACCAAATATATAACCCATACCCAAACTCTTACTGTAACAACAACCAAAACAACAGTTGTTAAGAGTTTAGGTGCTCCTCCATCAACTCTAACATTACTAGTAACTAAAACTAGAACATCTACAATAGTAGACACTGTAACACAGACACAAACTTTAGTCGAACCAACCAGTATCATCGAAACAGTAACAACAACCATAAACCACACTCCAGTTGTACCGGAAGTCGCTTCCACTTACCCATCATTCCCTGTTCAAGCAACCGCCATTTTGCAACCGGAAGTAATCCCAACAATCACCCACGAACAAGTGAACGACGATTTAGAAGAATTTATCATCAATGACATAGACCCACCAATCAGCAAAGAGGAAACCACTTCGGAGTCCAATGAAAATGGGTCTATCTTTGTGGTACTAACCGACAAAAAACCTGGAGTTGTAAAAGTGCCGAAAGAACCTCCTGGAATTACAGGTTCTTCGGAAACTGTTAAAGTTGATGACTATGAACATCCCCACAGAGATGATGTAGTTACGAATGATGTCAATAGAGTGCTCTTGGGAGGAATTCTGATTGCGTCACCGCCTAGTTTAGAAAGTCCTGATATAGTACCACCTGGAGTTAGCAATGAATGCAGACCAGACTGCAAGGCTTCTAGAAACGAACTTTGCCAAAGAGTGGACGGACATACGCGATGTGTATGTAGGCCAGGATTAGAATGTTCCCATACCGTCCTTGTAAACGTAAGTGTGTATATAGTATATAATAGGTGATCCAATTTGAGTTTCCCAACTTTTTTAAAATAACAAAATTAAGGAAATCTTCGTTTTTTTACTTCCTTATACAAAGTAAAGAAAGTATTGCAACCGCGAAAAATTTCCGTTTTCAGATTTCAACGAAAATATCCCTTTTGACCACACCTGAATCCATTTTGACTAATTTCGTCGTGACGTCTGTACATATCTCGCATAACTCAAAAACGGTAAGCCGTAGAAAGTTGAAATTTTGTATTTAGGACTGCTATAACAGCTAGTTGTGCACCTCCCTTTTTGGTCATTACATAATTTCCAGAAATGGTACTTTATTTGAAGCCTATAATAGATTTTAATGAAAAACTATTTTAAAATAAAATCCAACACTTTTCAAATTTGGTATATAAAACTTTAATGTTAATTGGAATAACATAGTAGATTTTGGTTAAAACAGGCTAACCGGAAGTGATATATTATCTGAAGTTGATAAGTTTTTCTTTTAGAAATAAATGCTTCAAATAAGAATTTTAGAGAATTAAATTCTGCGCCTAGCACATCAAGTATTATTAAATTAGCCCTTTGTATAAGCGAGATATGTATATTTAAAACTAACTTTTTAGTTTTTGTAATGAAGCTTGCTATGGATTAGGACAAAAAATAACAAAAAAATAAAAAAATAGATGTTAATGTCAAAGTACGTCAAATACGTGCAATTTTATAATTCTATACTTCATATTAGTCTTGCTACAAGGAAGTCGTGTGGTGTTCACATCAGATTTTTTTTATTTGTCGAAAATGTTACATATTCCCTCAATTATGAAAATAATTTCAATTAAATGGCCGCCTCTTTCGTAAATTTCGGGTGATATCTCGACTATTTGGCGGATATTTTTTTTAAGTGCCCCAACGTTTCGAGTTTGTTGAAGTAGACACGACTCTTAGCGTAAATCCAAAAAAATCCAACGATGTTAAAGCACCAAAACGTGAAATAATACGATTTGGGAACTTCTCACGTAAAACAATCAATCACTGTTACAGTACGACTTTCATCGTTTTAAAAAAAAATAAGGTCCAATGATGCCACCTGACCACAATGCGCACCAAACAGTCACTTTTTGGGCATATAATGGTGTTCGTGAATCGTATGAGGATTTTCCTCACCCCATATGCGGCAATTTTGCATATTATCATACCCAAAGCGGTGGAAATATGCCTCATCAGATAAGAAGATTTTCTTTGAAAACTTTCTCCTACTTTAAAACTGAATTTGCGCATATTCTTCGCTGCCCATGGTCTCTGGGTTTCAGTTACCGAGCTAACTTAATTTTATACGGGTGTAGGTACAAGACATGATGCAAAATGCGCCAAAGGGAGACTTATGAAAAGCCCAAAATCTGCGAATATCGACGAATTGACAATTTCGGGTCTTCGCCCACACTTACAGCAACAATATTTCCAATGCTTCCAGTCTCTTCAAATTTAGTCACTATGTTTCGAATTGTTCTCTCAGTAGGACTCATTGGTCATAATCTTCAAGTAAATTTCGGTATACAGTTAGAACAGAATTGTCATTTCTGTAGAACAATTGAATAGTTTTAACGCGTTAAGCGGTGGTTTAGCGATCTATTTCGTAAATGTATTTTTGTAAACTAAAACTTGACATTGAAAACACGTGATTATTGATTTACAGTGCTGCCAACATAGGAAAATCAAATTGGACCACCCTTTAAAACTAATTATCCCGATTGGAGGCACTAACACACTAAACGTCTGTTATTTTTGCAGCAACCTACACATACAGAATGAAAATTGCCCTATCTCGTCACGGCAAAGAAGTCCTCCAATATAAAGACTCATTGGGAGACCAAACATCTCCCCAGTACATTCGTCTTGCAACCGCAACACATAACGGTTTGGACCGCATGGTGATGCAAAGCGATCTTCGCGACATATATCACGGCGTCCAAGTGAACAGCTTCGAACCAATCAAAGAAGGCGTTCTCAGCAACTTCTACGTGCAATTATCAGACAATACCGACGAAGCAAGATTGAAAGAAGTCTTCAAAAAATACCTCCGAAACAGCAATTACAGTTTGGGAGGAACAGAGGTCTTCGCAGCGCGCGAAAAAGTTGAAGATCTAGACGCTCTTGATTTCGACGAATGTACCAGTGTGAAGTTCCACGATTGTTCGGAGCATGCGCAGTGCTTCAATTTGAAAGGAACTTACACATGTAGTTGCAGAGAAGGATTTGCTGATTTTTCGGAAAATCCTTTGTACCCTGGAAGAATTTGTTCCGCTGAGCTTATAGGATGTGAAAGATGTCATTATCATGGTACTTGTTATTCGAGAGGAGATGAACAAGTTTTGTGTGAATGCTTCCAATGGTATGCGGGAGAAAATTGCCATATTAATCTCAAAGGCACGTACTATGCACTTCCATATTTACCAAAGTCGACTCTTTCACCAATGATAGGTAAATATGGAAGCATTTCAAAAGAAGATTTGTTGCGAGCTTTTAATAAGAGAAAGAATGCTGAAGTATATTATTATTAATCTTGTTTGGCGTTGCAAGTCCATGCGCCATTCGTTTCGTTTTTACCGATATCCAGGCCCGATCCCAGAACATGGGCGGCCAAACTAGGGGGCGGCAAAACCATCCTAACTTTTTATAGAAAAATAATATTAAAGAATTTTAAAAATATTAACAATTTATGAAATAGACATATTAATAAAGTATTATTCTTTTAATGGGGTCTCGTGGCCGCGTGCCTGGTCGCGAATCTGGGGAACCGGGTTTGATCCTGACCGACGCCAAATATTTCAAATTTTAAATGGCACAAAATTGACCCCTGTGGTGCACTCTCCACGGCAGCAATGAGTGCCCATGAGGTGACGCTTGGTAAACGCCCGCACGGTACAAATATGTTATCATCATTACCGAATTCTGTGTACAAAGCAGATGATATATTTATTTATTTATTATTCTTTTAAATTTGGTTTGGCTGACTGGTAACATATCTATCCTAATAGGTATATAGTTTATTTTATTAAAAGAAATCTTGCGCCCCTATGAGAATATTTCCTGGGCCGCCTTGATTTACAACGCTCCAAGAAAAAATTTAAAAGCAAAAATGAATTTTTACATTATACAGCGACTGTAATATTATAATAATTTTTTTTACGTAATTTTTAATTAAACTTTTTCATTATTGAAATCAAATTTTCTTTGTTTTAATCAAGCTTTTCTTTGTTATAATCAAAAATATTTAGAAAAAAAACCCAACTCTTGATACAGATATACATAGGTACAGGGTGTTAATCAAAAAGCGGGCCATAGGCGTTTAACATTGGAAATCAGTTTTCCTTTGCGTAAAAGTTCCTAATTAATTTTAGACAAAAATGTTTCAAATAAAACTTGTAGATAATTAAATTATACGCCTAATTCACTAAACTTGTTTTTAACATAGTATTAGGCAGGGCTTTTTTGTAATGTAACGCGCCGGTACGGCGTTCCGGCACATATTTTCGATGGTTTTTTAATAATTATTTATTCTTTTATTTATTTTGATATTTTTCTGAAATTATGGATATACATATAAATTGAGCCAACGATATATTGATTCAAATTCACACATTACATGTGTTATATACTGTTCTATTGTTTCAATAAAAAATTTAACAAAAATGTGCGTTCCGCCACCTTTCTTTCTTAGTACCGGCACCTTTTTTCTACAAAAGAGCACTGGTATTAGGTGAATGATTTTATTTCTAATTCCTTGTGTGCTATTGTTTAGAACTATTCTATGTTGCATTTAAGCCATTCAGCAGATAGTGCTCGCATCAGCGCCAGTTTAAAGTAAACTTGTTTCTTGTCTCCAATTTCAGCTAATCGGAGAGGTCAAAACAATTCCCCATTCTCTGCAATATGAATGGCTTAAATACCTGAAAAAATAAAATTGGGGGAGGGGGCATTTATATATAAGAACAAAGGCGGCTGATAGGTTAGGATCGGGCCTGCCGATATCTGCAATAAATCAGAGTGGCACACCCAGCAATGGGTGATGATATTTCAGACTCATGAATCACCCTGTATAGTTCCAATTTAGAAATTAGCTTTTACCCAGAAATAAAAACACTCGTCTAATAAAATCATAAGTAATAACATAATTTCTTTCTTTCAGTTCTTCTGATAGCATTAGTAACACTTGGAGCAATACTATTCACTTTATTGCTGATATGTGTTATCCTAACATTTGCTAAACGAAGAAGGCCTCAGAATGCCGGTATGGCAACTGGAATGAGTTTCCTACCTCATAGACCCATAGTTGGGCGTAGGACTGGAACTTTGGATTGAAGAGCTATGATACAAGATTCTAGTTCTGAAGGCTCTGATACGCTTCCTTATGTACAAAAGGTAAGACATTTCGCCCCCAAATCGAATCAGCAATTTAAAAAATTATTGTTAGCAAAATGTCTCTAGAAAAGTTTGTAGCATCGCGATATGAGTTTTGCTTTCTATGCCACAGCCCATCACGTTTGGCACGAACTCTACATACATTAGTAAACACAAACTCACAGAAGCTGAATTTTAACGATGTTTGTTTCTTTACAGAAGCAGAAAAAACTTAAGGGGGCTCTAAAGAAACCATCCCACCCACTTCACCCACCACATATAACCCATGTTACGCATTCAGAGCAAGAAAACGAAGCCTCCAACATTTCTTTCGTCGATCAGAGAGATCGATCTTTAACTGTAATGATTCCCAGGGCTAAATATCACCCAGCTCCTGCAACTTCTCCATTGTTGAACATCACTTCTTTCGACAAAAGAAAGAACTCAGTTGCTAGCAGCAACGAAGCGAAACTGCTGAGTTATTTGGACGCTGGACCTAGTCCACAAAAAGTAAGACAGAAAATAGGAAACAAGAATAGCAAAAGAGTTAAATTGGTTTTCTGTTATAGGATAATGTAAGAAGAAAACATAGTAATACGCCCAGCGATTCCTGTATTAAAGGAGGACGGAAAATATCTACTGGTAAGTCGACTTTCATATAGTCTATTCTACAGGCTATTATGGTGCAATATTACCCAAATTGATACTTTTGTCCTTTAATATAATTTTATAATCATTCAAGAAAATAAATAATAATGGGTTGAATACGATGATCGACTGGTAGCGGAAAGGAAAAACGGAAAATAATCAGTCTAGTGAAAATTATTTATTTCCTGGCCTACGTTTCGACTGTAGCTACAGTCTTCTTCAGGTCCCATTTCTAGCCCTGAAGAAGACTGTTGTTACAGTCGAAACGTAGGCCAGGATAGTGATGCACGACGAGGCGAGAGTACTCTCGCATCTCGTCTCGTCTCGTTGCATTATGCGAGACGAGAACGAGAGCGAGATTGCAGTTTAAAATTCGAGGCGAGATCGATATAACAACTGCGAGAAGCGAGAAATCTCTATAGATTTAAGTCATAAATTCAATGAAAAATGCACCGTACAAGGAGTGGAGTCAACCCTAATTCATGCATAGAATACGTGAATGTAAAAATTATATGAATTCACTATATTATTCAGTCTATCTAGAGTCGATTGGTATCGGTCCCAGAGTGAGGAAATACAAAATAAAAACAAAATCGGTTTTGCATTCAATAGAACTAGTTTTCTCCAATATTTCAGTCCCTAATTCATCCCAGTTAAAACCACGGTTAACATTTTCTTGCAGCCCCTGAAAAGTAAAGGATGTTATATTAAGCGTCGATGGGGGCCAAAACGGTGTGAAACGGGGTGATTGGTTGCCGGCGGGTTACCAATGTAGCGATTTACAAAGTTACAGAAAAGAATTGTTTAATGTTTTAATTCGTTTTACCAATGACAGAATGTATTAACAGATGTTTGTATTGAAATAGTTTAAAAATCACAATTTGGTGATAAGTTGGATATTTTACAGGTAAATGACTGTGCTTCATGGCATAAGACATAATTTTACATTTACAAAAATTGAAAAATAGATATGAAGAAGACGACCAAGCTAGAAGTTTATTAATATCTTTTTGTAGTTCATGACAGTCATTACAAGTATTTATGACTTTAAATAATTTCAAATCATCAGCATGTAGAAGACTATTTGAAAACTCCAAACACTTAGTAATATCGTTAATAAATAAAACAAAGAGAAGGGGGCCCAAATTCGTATTGAAATAATTTGGTGACCAGAATTTAGTGTTTCGTCTCTTTATTATATTTATACTTATACGACTGCAAATATACGGAAGACGCGCGATTGGTGCAAACTTGTCTCTTGCAGTTAAACTGTTACGTAGTGCGCAAGTGCTTATTTTTATAGCGAGACTCTCGCGAGAATCTCATGCGAGAATCTCATCGAGACGAGATCGATATTTTATATTTCTCGTCTCGTCTCGCCTCGCGTGATCACTAGGCCAGGAAATAAATAATTTTCACTAGACTGCGTGTCTGATTATTTTCCGTTTTTCCATAAATAATAATAATTTTTTTTCTTTAGGAGCATTGGTGTCTGCAGGTTTCGAAGTTTCAGCAACTGTAAGCGCCAATAATATGGGAACTCTTCAAACTATAGCAACTACCTGTGGTACAGAAGCCGACAGAAGTGAAAATGCAACTTTAATTCAAAAAATAAGCGCTGATTTATTATCAAGTACCGGGACTCAATCTCAGTTTACAACTTTGAGGAAAACTGTAAGGACCGATGATGATGTCGACCATATACATGTCGATAATTGGCTAGACATCACGCCAAGAGTTATGTAAGTAAAGAAATATATACTGGGTGTTAATTAAAAAGCGGGTCATAGGCGTTTAACATGGGGAGTCAGTTTTTTGTACTGCCTGTTATTATAATATTTTTTTTATTTTAGGTCGGTTTCTGAGGCAAGATTTTATGACGAAACAACAATTCAACCCCCTACGAAATCTATAAGAAGTGGATATGATTCTAAGCCGTCTTCACAACATCATAATAACGATGTAATTTTATTATCATTTATACTGTACGATGTTTATTATAAACATAAGTGCCGGTTTATCTATGTGGCACATGTGGCACGTGCCGCGGGCCCCGCGCTTGAAAGGGCCCCGCGCTGATTTTTTTTCCATAGGACATAATCGAACTTTTCTGTTTTTTTTTATTACTTCACGAGACATTTTATTTGTGATTTTTTGATGTTTATAATTTTACGGTATTTTGAAAATAGGTATCAAATAACCAGTGGCGTAACTAGAACTCTAGGGCAGCACTTATTGTCGACTCAACAGAAAGATTAAAATTTGATAAACAAAATTTAAAATGTGTATAAATATAAAATAAATAAATATATCATCACGGCATATTACCCATTGCTGGGTGTGCCAATCTGCTAGATATCGGTAATGATGAAATATTTGCACCGTGCGGGCGCTTACCAGGCGTCATCTCACGAGCACTCATTGCTGGCGTGGAGAGTGCACCACAGGGGTCAATTTTGTGCCATTTAAAATTAGAAATATTTAGCGTCGGTCGGGATCGAACCCGGTTCCCCAGATTCGCAACCTGACACTCAAGCACGCGGCCACGAGACCGCATAAAATGTGTATAATATTATAAATTATAATTTTGACAATTTATTGAAATTTACAAATAAATTAATGGCCAAGGAGCGAGTACCGATAGTCAGTGGCGTAACTAACGGGCCCGCAGGGCCAGCCATGCGGGCGGGCCCCCGGCTCTAAAGAAGCCCCAATTTATATAATTTATAATTTTGTTACTACTGCGAAATTTTGAATTTAATCATTATTTGTAACAACATATAAATTTATTTAGTCGTTTATTTTATTGAATGTCAATTTCCAAAAATAATATTGACTAAGGGGCCCCTTGTCCGCTATGTCAAATCAAGCTCTTTATTTTCCATCACATTTCGGCCGATTTCTTGGCAAATATTTTCTTGCAGGTGATCCAGAGTTTTCCTTTAAAATAACCCCATAAAAAGAAGTTTGGGACTGTCAAATGAAGACTCCTGGCGACCAATGTGTATTACCAAACGTGGGATTAAATAACGATAAGAGAATGATTTTCGCAAAATTGCTATTATTTAGTCTGCATAATACTGATCCATCTTGCTAATACCATATTTTGTCGCATCCAAGTTCTTTCATTTGGGATACCAAAAATGTATGAATCAATTCCCTGTCACTGTCATCAGTGGAATGTGCCACAAATTTTATTTAAAAAAGAAAAAAATACGGTATAGCGGCGGGGTAGGTGGCAGCACACTACACTGCAAAACCATAAGCTTTACAAATTAAAAAAGTGTGTTCTTCACGTAAATCCGTACAATTTGGACTGCCAAACCCACAACGTAGTTTCCATACCTAATTATAGTTGTAATTACCATAACCTATATATATATATATATATATATATATATATATATATATATATATATATATATATATATATATATATATATATATGGGAAAAGGCCCCGCAGATAAGTAGTGCCACAGGCCCCGCGGATCCTTAAACCGGCCCTGTAGTTTATAATTGTATTACTGTCATAGGAAGCTAATACCATGGCTGAAAGGGATCTAGGTTCAACATTTTTGCTACCGCATACACATTTATATAAGCCGGACAGGATAAGACTGTAATATACTATACCTAAAAGTATACAAATCTTTAGGCCATTTCCCAAAAATCAGGTTATCATTAACTAATCAGTCATATAACAAATAATTTTACAATAGGAAAGTTTTTTATTCAAATGAAATCTATGATGAAAGAAATCATATGTTCTTTTTGTCATTGTTGTTTTGATTCATTTTATTGGCATTTGATATTATTATCAATATTGTGTTGTGGTAAACAGTGTTTATTAAATAGTAATTTAAATAACTTTCCCACGTTTCGATTCCAAATGAATCATCATCAGGGATAGTTACTACAGGAATTTTTGATCTTCTTTTGTTTCTGAGCTACAGGCAAAATTACGTTTTTCGCTCATTTTTGAAAATATATCATATCTAATTTATTATGATAGAGAAAAATTGTTTTTACAAAATTTTTACTGTTTTTTACTTCTCGCTAAGAGAGGTGTTGAATTCATGCTAAAAATCGCATATCCAGATTTTAGTGAATAAGCACGTTTTAAGGTCCCTAGAATCCGATTATAACATTTTTACGATGATGTCCGTGTCCGTGTGTGTGTGTGTGTGTGTGTGTGTGTGTGTGTGTGTGTGTGTGTGTGTGTGTGTGTGTGTGTGTGTGTGTGTGTGTGTGTGTGTGTGTGTGTGTGTGTGTGTGTGTGTGTGTGTGTGTGTGTGTGTGTGTGCGTGCGTGCGTGCGTGCGTGCGTGCGTGTGTGTGTGTGTGTATGTTGGATCCACGATTTCTCAAATACTATAAGACTTAAGACATTTTTAACTACGGATTCCTCAATCTAACAATAATGGGAAGAGTCGAGTCAGTTTTGGTAACAGTTGGACAACCGGAAGTAGTAGTTACAAGAAAAAAATCATGTAAATATTATTTATCCAAAATTTATGTAAATACTTATATTAAAGAACGTTAAATTCTTTGTTCGATAAACATAAATTCATTATTATATCTTCTATAGATTTAGAGATAAAGAAATGCATATAAAAAATTTGATGTAAAAATTCTCAGATCAAACTACTTCAAGGTAAGAAATTCAAATGTTTGTAAATGACATATAAATGTCACTGTCAAAAATATTTGTACACCATTATGAAGATTATGAAAATAAAAAACAGTCAACAACGCAAAAGAATATACGTAAAAAAGAATATAAAAGGAATTTGCGAAAAAAATGACGAATATAAAGAAAAAGAAAAGGAAAGTAGAAAAAGAAAATTTCAGGATATTGAATATAAAGAAAATGTATGTATTGTACACAATTTACATTAATATCCCATAGATTTTGCAAATATATGTGAGAATTATTTTGTAGTGAGACATGAATATATGTATTTGTATTTAAAATTATTTTTCGTTTAATGCGTACAAATATCTGGCGAGAGGTTATGTGCTGGCCACATCAGATTTTTCTAGTATATAGATCAAATTTAATTCTCCTTTCTTCTGTTATAGGGCAGTGACATATCAGGATTCGAATCCCTATAGTGCGCTACTTAGGGACCTTGTAACCAAAGTGCTCGTCACTTGATTTGTGCCTTTATTTATTCTGCAAAGTGCCTGTGTTACAGAATGTTCAAAGTGACTATGTTATAATTATATAGAGTTTACGTTTGTTATATTGCGAATGCAATTGTTGCACAGATTCAATATTTATTATTTATTGACAGCAATTCATTCGCGATGTCCCGACTTGTTGACAAATAATTGATCTGACACGACGGCAGGATTTGTCGTTTGGAAAACATGTCTTATTTGGAACAAATACGACAGGTTTTCATTTAAATTTTTATCAAATCCAATGACTGAAAGTTGTATGGATAATTTGTAAATATTTCATATTGTATATGTCTATAGTTTTAATATTTATATAAAATAAATGTATTTTATTCTGATCCTAATTATTAATAATAAATACAATATTTAGGGTTGGGGCTTGTAAGCAGAGTGCCAAAAAGACTTGTAAAGTTCTACGATAAGTTGTTATTATAAACTGACTAGCAAAGAACGATTTTGTAAAGTATTCGTGATTCTACTACTCACGAAGTTCATATTTTTGTACAAAATACTTAATAAATAAATTAATTAATGTATATTTAAATCAGTTTTCTTTTTATTTTGTACTACCTTTCTCAAATTATACCTAGTTCCAACTTAAAAATGAAGCATCGTGCAAGGTAAGGCTTCGTGTTAAATGGGGAATAATGATTTTAGAAATTAATGTCCGTCTAGTATATTATTATTATAACAACCCTGCCTTCAGGGTTGTTATATAACAAATAACACCCAAAGGCGTTATAAATTGTTGCTATGGTAATGTTGTCAAGAAATTAATATTGACACTAGGATAAAGCCCAAAAACAAGCAGAAGCTTTCATAGCCTACCTACCTACTAAATTTTATTAAAACTTTCTATTACTATTACATCTACTGAGTTCTGAAGAAACCTCTTTAGACAAAGACGACAAGCTTGAAGAGAGAGACACTAAAGCACCCTCATGACCTCTCAGATAGAATAAAACAGTATTTAAACAGGCCCGGATTAACCACTAGGCAAACTAGGCAATTGCCTATGGCCCGTAATAAGTAGGGCCCGGAAATAACTTCATAGAACTGAATGAAAAGTAGGGAATTATCGTCTATACATTCGTCTGCCATCTGGTATCTGGTGGTGCGACTAAGCGAGCACTATCGTTGCAAATTATCAACACCAGAATTAATGCATTCATTTATTCAACAAAATAATATAATAGCAACAATCCCAAATTTGGATATTATTTTAATAATATATCTAACTTTGCCAATAACCAATGCAGGTGGAAAGAGGAAATTTTCAGTTCTCAAAAGAGTAAGAAATTATTTAAGAAGTACTTTAGGATAACAAAAATTGTGTATGATGTCAATTTCATAAGTTAATCAAAGTTCAAACTATAAGAAAATAATAGTAGGCAACATGTTTTTTTGAATTTGTATTAATATTTAATTTCAAAAATAATGATTTTGTTTACTAAGAAATATACATATTTAATGTACATGCAAAAGAAATTTATGTTTATTAAACCTTCTTCATTTTTCTAATCAGTAGATATGTACAGACACAATAATTAAACCTCAATTTTTTAAATAACACAGCAATTTAAAATAATTTCCAAACATGGAATTATGTAATTACGAAGCGCACTACTTTGAAAAATAATATACAATTTTATTACTTATAATTAAAAATCAATGCAGAAAACCAAATAAAATAATGTGCTTCCTATATCAGAGCAAAAGTCATTATGAAGATTTTTAAATTTCTTGTACTCTTTACAATCATAAAATTCATATTTTGTAAAAATGTTCATAATAATATTTTGCATAAATTTTTATTAGATTATTTCGAATATAGAAATGTTACTGTACGATTGATAGTTTGTTGGGACTATGGTAATAGTTACACATATAAATAAATATATATACTATTATTCACGAAAGATGACTATTCAAGGTCATTTGTTCGAAGAAAAAATACATATCACTTTACAGCAGTAGCTTGGCAACATTTTGTATTAGAAAGAGAAAGATTATTTGATCTAAGTCTATTTAGTTTATGTGGTGGGGCAGATATATGTAAATAGTGGCATTACTTTCTAACACATTATAAATAATAAGGACGTATGTCGTAGAATCACAGATACCTAATTATCTACTACACTGCCCTCTGTGCTAATATTTACCCAGTGGTGTTGCCGTTTAAATCAAATTATTATTACTTAGTTTATAGTTAAGACTATGTTTTTCAGTTTTGCAAAAACATAAGTGAAGAACATAAATCTTTCAGAAAGGCATTATTTAGAACGATACATAATTTTTAAATAAATTACTCTTATTTTTTTCAGTTAAAATGTGTCCATAAATATTTTATGTTGCACGTCTATGCTTACGAAATGCAATGAAGTTATCTGCAAATAATCTTATATCAGACGGCTCACAAATGACTTTGAATAGTCATTTTTCGTGAATATATATATATATATATATTGAATTATTAAACAAATACTAAATTATTTATTATATTTTAGATGAAATAAAAACAATGAGCTACAAATTTTTCAATTACAAGTACCCTATTCAAACTTACGTACATACAAATTTTAATAATGTTGATTTTTTGGAAGTCCTGCAGCATAATATTTACAATATTATGGATACAAGTTGTGATAATACAAAATATATTTTATCGAAAGTAAATATTTCTATAAATACGGGTGGCACTAGAAAACGGGCCTCTCAAAATACCTTTTTTATTTATAATTATTTTTTTAATTCTCATTAAGTATTTGCAAATTAGTCTTAGGGGCTCACAAATCATGGTACGTATTTGGCATGATGGTAGCGCTTCCAACTTAACCGGAAATGACATAGGTATTGACTTTCATATTTCAAATGGGACATATATATATTTGGAATCCACGTAAAATTACGAATTCAATTACAATTACAAAAACAAGAAAGAGAAAATATTTAAATAATAAGTTATGTTTGTAAGATTCCATACTTGTTACAAATTTGTTATTTCAGCCTGCCTAATATGACTTCGGCTCACTAGGTTAATTATTCCTAATTTTTATATTTTTTTAAATTATCTATAATTTAAATCCCGGAGTCTACGCTTTACACAAACACAACTCATTGGTTACACAGTTCATATCTCAAATGTATGTCACTGTCAAAGAACTAATCATTTCAAATTAATAACAGTAACGTTTTAAAAAGAAAATAGTAAATAGAACCCTAGTAATATGGAATGGATCTTAATACAGTTTCCGCAATAACTAAATATGTAAGTATGTATATTTAAATTAATAAAAATTAAATAGAGGGAGGTTTGGTGTTGGCCAAATCATATTTTTGGGTATGAGGATGGTGTGTTTAAAAAAGGGTCGAAATTTTTAAAAAATTAAAAATTCTGAAAATTCGTATTTATGTAGTTTGAAGGGTGTAGATTTAAAACCACAGGTCGATATCTCTTTTCGTGTCCGAAATATTCGTCCTCAAAACTTTGCTCAAAAATACCCACTTTTGGGTCATATCCCAAAAATGGTCAATTATACACCGCTGGCGATATCACCATTAGATTCTACGAGCAAAATTACGTAAGCATACCAATTTTTATAATTTTTGAACAACTATTACAACCTCCAGAAGGAAAAGTCTGAAAATGGCCAAAAATCGCAAAAAATCTAAGGTCCCTTGCGGTTTTTTCAGTTTTTGACGATTTTAAAGAATGTTTAATAATAAATGTATCCGTTGGAATATTTTGATGAAAATTTGTATACTTATGTTTTTTGTTAAGAGGAATTTACTGGTGAGGTCGTTGAAGGTGTACCGCACGCCCATTTTTGGGTATGAGGTGGTATGGTTTAAAAAAGGGTCGAAATTTTTAAAAAATTAAAAATTCTAAAAAATTTTGTTTAATTAGTTTGAAGGATGTAGATTTAAGATTTTAAAACCACAGGTTGATATCTCTTTTCTTTTTCGAGATATTCGATATTTTTTACAAAAAAGTGAATACACCCTTTCTCTCAGTTATTATTGCGGATACACATATTGATTATTTAGTTGTGTGAAAATTGTAATTATGAAACTTCCGGTATAACCGGAAGTGACATCAACTTTGTAAATTTAAATACAACCTATACTATTTTTTAGTTTCATAATATTTATTAAAACAGGTGAATTTTTTAACCAACGTTCCGTGTGAATCAAATCAAAAATTTTCTTCTTCTTCAAAATCGCTCATTTGAGTATTTTAGACAAGAAATTATAGTCAAAATCTATCATATTATGAAACTATAAGCAGGAAATACAATTTTCTTGCCAATTCCAAAACTTGGCTATGTTAAATTACGATATTCTGTCGACTTTTGACGTTTATAATTAATATTAAAATTGCTGGCTCCGGTCGTCTGATAGTATCTTATAATATAAAATATAGAATATTAAAAAATAATAAAATATAGCGTATTTTTTGTACAAACGATATTAAATTTATCTTTAGTTAAATCGCCCGCAATACGATGACGTATGCGGCATCTTTGGTTCGCCGTAATTGTCCACTAGGAGCGCTAGTTTAAAATGAAAACACGAACGGAAGTCTTTTATTTTTAATATTGAAACTTCAAATTCAATGTCAAATCGCAAAAGGCAAATTATTTGAATTTAAATATGTAAACGTAAAATCTACAAAAGATGGATAAATACAGAATATATATTATAAATATAAACAGGTGGCTATGTTTTTGGGCACGTATGTCGAGACCTAATTCGCACATAGTTGATGTTATGTACGCCGTAATGGCGGGAAGAAAATAATGCAATTTTTTTCTCCGGTATTTTTGAAAATTTTACAAAATATAAAAGAAAAAACGCTTAATGTAGTTTTTCCTGTCCCTAAAAAGTTAGGGATGTTATATTAAGCATCGATAGGAGCCAAGACGGAGCGAAGCGGAGTGATTGGCTTCTGGCGGATCGCCAGTGTTGCGTTTTATCAAATTTTACAAAGAAAACCATTGTTTTAGTATTACTGGTTTAACTTATATGTAATACAAAAAGTCCTTAGCACCATTTAGACATTTTATTATATTTATTGTGCGCGATGAATGTTCCTAGACTATGTTAAAATACTTTACTGAATATGGATTTTTTGCCGATGCATGATTTTAATATTATTAAAACGTTTTCTTGTTGCCTTTGTTGTCTCGGAGCTTTGACGTGCCTATATCTGTCGTTTTTATTTCGTACCCCTCGGAGAGAAACGCTTCGAGAGCCTTCAAGTGCTCTACTAAATCTGTAGGGTCAGTGTGCCAAATGCGCGGGCATATAAAATATCAGAAGTGGGATCATTATGTATTTTACTAATACATTCCTATTTCTTTACATTTACCAAGCGTTGATTTACTTCAGAGGTCTTGTTATATTCAACTGGCATCCTAACTCTTAACAAACTCTTATTTTACCCTGCCCTATTTCTCCAATGGGCTAAGCTAAGCTAACAAGTTTATTGAAATAATTACGTAGGCTTCCATAGTCTGAGTCATGAGAAATATTCGTTTTCCGGGAATGGACTGTGTCATATTTTGAGTCAGAGCTCAACGTTTCGCCCGCAGTCGTATGGGGCATCTTCAGGAGCAAGGGGAATAGTACTGTCTTAAACAAGGTTACCCGACGTGTAAACCACGCTAGAGGCAGAGTTTAAGCAACAAGAGGGGGAGACTCAGTTTACAAGGTTACCCGACGTGTAAATCACGCTAGAGGCCAAATAAACCAAGTGACGAAAGGAAGGCCGAGAAGACAGTTATATACTAATCTAAAGATACGGTAGATGAGCAAAGCTAATGGGGACCAATGGGAATCGAGTTCGTAGAATTCTTAATAAAAACAATATTAAGGTCTTTTTTAAACCTCCACAAAAAATCTCAGAAATACTCCCCCAAACTAAAGATAAACGCGAACCCTTGTCGTCACCCGGTGTTTATGGTATTCCTTGTTCTTGCGGCACAGTATACATAGGTGAAACAGGAAGGAGTATTCACACTAGAATGTCAAAACACAAACGCTGTCTGCGTAATGGTATGTTATTAACATCTGCGGTCGCAGAACACCAACACCACATAACATCTTATTTGAAAATTCCCGCATTTTAGCTCCTGTCCCTGACTTTTGAGGACGTAAATACAGGGAAACTTTAGAAATATGGAAACTTCCTAATAACATCAATCGGGATAATGGCTATTTCTTGAGCCACATGTGAAAACCGGTGATTCTCGGAACACGACACGCCCAATCTACCATTACGAACTCGATTCCCATTGGTCTTCATTAGCTTTGCTCATCTACCGTATCTGTAGATTAGTATATAACTGTCTTCTCGGCCTTCCTTTCGTCACTTGGTTTATTTGGCCTCTAGCGTGGTTTACACGTCGGGTAACCTTGTAAACTGTGTCTCCCCCTCTTGTTGCTTAAACTCGCCCTCAAGCGTGGTTGGCACGTTGGGTAACCTTGTTTAAGACAGTACTATTCCCCTTGCTCCTGAAGATACCCCATACGACTGCGGGCGAAACGTTGAGCTCTGACTCAAAATATGACAGGAAAACGAATATTTCTCATGACTTAGACTGTGGAAGCCTACGCAATTATTTCAATAAACATAAACATAAAAATTTTACCAAAAAGGCCAAAAAAGTTTATTTTCCAAATTTATTTACCATATATATTTACCATATAAATAAAAAAGTTATTTTGAGTGACCCGTTTTTCAGTGTCACCCACGTGTCACCCTGTTTACTAAAGTGAAATTCATATATACTTATTTTTAAGGCGAACGAAAAAGTATTCTTTCGAGCACCACAAAAGTGGCTTTTAATTCCTTCAAAAAACTATACTTTTTCTTCAACAGCTGTGTACCACGATATTTACAAAAGTCTATTAAATCCATATGACATACAAGTAGATAGTGAAGTAGCTTGTTTAGAATATACTGAAAATAATATTCTAGTTTGGTATTATTATAAAGAAAACGAAAATAGGACAATAAGTAAGACATAACGTATGTAACAAAAGTTTTGAAAAAAATTTTACGTTCCAAATTTTATTACTAAAAATCTGGTGTGGCCAACACAATACCTCCCGCCATTTACAGCCCGAATCACAAAAAATATTAAGTTAATCCTTTTTTTGGATTAGCAAATTTTACTATAATTTTGACAGTTTATTTCTTAAAATATAGTCTAATCTAATCTAACTAACTACCTTTTTATTAAACTCCTCAACAGGATTAAATCCCAATTACAGAGCGGGTTCACATTCACACACATCCATGCCTTAGTGGGATTCGAACCCAGAGCCCCGAGGGCACTCATGATATGCGGCGTTGCTCTAACCATTGAGCCACCGTAGCTATAATAAAATGAAGATTAAATTTTAATAAAAAAATTCTTTCTATTTGAGGTCTAAACTTTTTCTCAAAACTTTTGTTACATTAACAATTAAAATATTGCAAAAACTAACAATATCTTTTAGTAAGGGAATTACACGGAATTTGGAATGAAAGCTATGGATTTCAAAATAAATTAACTTACAAAGTTACATCGTATAGAAGGAAGAATTTGCGAGGGACAAATATAAGAATGGTCTGTGGATTTATAGATCCAAATTCTATAAACCATTTAGAAGATTTTAGGTATGTAAACAAAACTAAAATGGCGCAAGCGCAACACAGGTTTGTTTAAAAAAAAATCTGATATGGCTAGCACATGACCTCCCGCCAATTCCATGTTTAAAATAGCAATGAGCTTTGTTAAGTAATTACTTAAAGCTCCCGCTACCTTCGGTAAGGGAGGTATAGGGATCATGCTGAAAATTTTAGTAAATGAGTACGTTTTAAGGTCCCTAGAATCCAATTTTAACATTTTCACGATGATGTCTGTGTGTATATGTGGATCCTCCACTCTAACTCAAATACTGTCATTCAGAAAATTTTGAAATCTTGTATTTCGAACTTTTACTATTCTGGAAAGACCCCATTACATTTTGTAGTAAATCGGATAACAGGAAATGGCACTTTACTAGAAGCTCAAAATAGTTTTTCTTCGAAAAATACCTTTAAATGTTATTTTTTCGTGATTAATGTTATTATAAAAATTAAAGATTATTAAATTTTCTACAGATTTGCATTAATACTTTTTCTATACATTTTGTGGACAAATTTATAAAATTATCTATAATTTAAATCCCGGATCCACCGCTTTAAACAAACAAAACTCCTTGATGGTTGCGCAGTTATTTAAATTTATGTAACTGACAGATAAATGTCACTGTCAAAGAACTAATCATTTCAAATTAATAATAGTAACATTTTCCAGCATATGTAAATATGTAGGTACCTATGTATTTAGATTAATAAAAATGAATGATTTGCAAAAATTTTTAATCTAATTCTCATTTTTGGATTACTGAATTCTATTTTATCCCGGTATTTAAAATTTAATCTTCATTTTATTATCAAAAAAGGTAGTTACATGGATTAGATTAGACTATATTTTAAGAAATAAACTGCCAAAATTAGAGTAAAATTCGCTAATCGAAAAATAAGGATTAGCTTAATATTTTTGTGAGTCGGACGGTAAATGACAGGAGGTATTGTGTTGGCCACACCAGATTTAAAAAAAGTTAATTTGGGCGAAATATGAATTTCTAAATATTAATTGAAAAAGAGAACAACATTTAATTTAATAAATGAAGTTGAAAATTGATTTTACCGGATCTGACGCAGAAAAGCTGATGACATTTAAGAAAATTATAGAAATAGAAAACTTATAAACACATAAAATGTAGTAAAACTAAAAACTAACACGAATATAAGACAGATGACATAGCGTCAATAGCAGAAAAACTGTTTCCTGTTAACAATGCAGTTATATCGTCGTCAATATCACGAAATTACAGAGGACCAACAGACGTACATACACGAGTATCGTGTTGAAATAAAGTAATAACCATCTAATAAAAATTCTGTAATAAATTCACACTGTCAAAAAGTATTTAAATATATTTTTATGTTGGTTGAAATAATTTTTAAACATAGTCAAATTATTTGAGTTAAATAAACTTGGTCAAAGTGTTCTATTATCTATTCTCGGTGAGACAATATATTATTATTAATGGCAGAAGAATAATTATAAAATAAAATGAGATAAACGTTGGACCAACCTCGCCGACTATTAATCCAATTTAACCAACAGAGGCGTCGCAGATCTCAGCGTCTCAGGAAATCAGCTACCACTGCTACTAGGAACGTTTATTGGCACAAAATTTCAGTTATTTCACTATTTAGTCAACTAAAAACCATCACAAATTAAAAATTCATATCACGATAGTTAGTACGACACTATAAGAAACAAATATACACTATTTTAACTCCCTCAACAAAAGTTTTTCACGAGAATTGCACTTAATACAAGTGGAACACATTTTCATTTGCAACTTGCAAATATACTGACAAAAGACAGCAATAATATACAAAAAACACTGGTCTTGATATTAGCACGAACTTGTCTGTTAGAGTCGATCTGTAGTTTCACTGGTCGACACGAAATTTAAATAAAAAATAATAATATATAACTAATATAGAATTACAAATAAATTGTTATTGAAAAATAATATATTCGTGCCAACCAGTGGCGCTAGAAATATAAACTTAAAAAAAAAGAAATATTTCCAAGATAACACGTCTAATACCGTAATATTGTAATTTTGCTAGCAAGGTACTAGCAAAATATCATGTAGTACCTATCCACATACAGACTGTCTCACAACTCGCGCCCCAGAGCGAATGAGGAAACACGAGGCTGCACTCGGATGTGTAATTTCGAAGAAAAAAAAAATCTAGCTTAAAAGATATTCGAGAAAATTGACCAATCAGTGACCTACACATTTAACTTGTGTTTGGCCTAATTTTACGTTACTATGGTTTTATACAAATCAAATCTTCTTTAAAATGTGTGGGCGACTGTAGAGAGGCAGCACAAGTCTATTCGGAACGTTTTCCGGATAGAAATCTTGTGGATCATAAAGTGATATTGAGAGCCATTGCAAGGACGCATGAGATCGGTCAAGTTATGCCAGATCAAATGACAATAATATTTTTGTTTAACATATTTTACACAGCTGCTACAACACGTTGCACTGTACGATATAAATGATGATCTCGGATTACACCTTCGCTAACCTAAATTTGTTGACAGTGAAAAGTCAACTCTACAGTGTCAAAATTACAGTAAGTTAAACAAATTTTGTAACTCACTAATAGTATCTTTAAAACCTAGCAACCAGTTTTATTTTGTAATATCATCACACCTCAAGATATCCTTCCGGGATTGGTGGATTAAAAAGTCTTGTAACTCCGTTATGCAAGCAGCTGCAAATTATTTTCTTCTATTTGTTGGAAACCTATTGTCGTCGGCAAGTGTCAGTTTCGCCTGGGGCGCGAGTTGTGAGACATCCTTTATAGGTACCATTTAATTTTTTCCTAAAGTATTGAAACATCCTGTATGTAAAAGTTAAATAAATTCAAATAATATTTATAGTTATACAAAAAACAATGGCACAAAATATAATTTGTTTTTCCTTGTTTAAATTTACAGTTATTTCAAATACCCAGTAGATATTTTTACAAAATCTATTTATGGTAATATGATGGCGTTGTTTAACTATTTAAATAGTACGTTCACAATTATTCCTACTGACGAGTGGGGTATAGAAGACCCCGTATCAAGAAGATGGAATGGTATAAGCGGAGTTATTCAAAGGAAAGAAGCAGACATTACTGGTAAACGAACAAAACTTTAAAACCATTATTATTACTTAGAAGTTATTTGCAAAATAAAAATTTACATTTTTGTCAATAAATTCTGCCCTTACAAATTTAGAACATAAGTGTAAATACAAACAATGTTCAGAATTAAAATCTGCACCTAACAAGCCCAAATATATTGTTATTTGTTTTGCATGGCTTTCTGTAAAAAGCTTAAAGACGAATTTTTTATTTTACGTATTTAATTCTTTTTTACTTCCTTGTACGAAGTAAAGGAAGTATTGTAATGGCGAAAAAAATCGGTTTTCAGAATTCAACGGAAATATCTATTTTGACCATCCCTGAATCCATCATTTCGTCGTGACATCTGTACGTACGTACGTACGTATCTCACATAACTCAAAAACGGTAAGCCGTAGAAAGTTGAAATTTTGTATTTAGGACTGCTATAACATCTAGTTGTGCACCTCCCTTTTTGGTCATTACATAATTTCCAGAAGTGGAACTTTACTTGGAGCCTATAATAGATTTTAATGAAAAACTATTTTAAAATATAATCCAAATCTTTTCAAATTTGGTATACCGTGTGTTTGTCTTAAAGGTGTACATAGGAAATTAACATGGGAAATTAGTTGCAATTTCCTACTACGTCAAGCAATTTTTTATTTTTTGTTCAATTTCATGGCTGTCGATATTTTCAACGTAATTTTCGAAATTTTCATATTTAATTTCTGTCATTACAAAGCATGTAAAGATAATTCTGTTTATTGATTTAGATGCAGAATTTTATGCCCTAAAACTTTTATTTAACGCGTTTTTGCTTAAAATAATTAAGCGAGCAGGAAATTGCGAAAAACTTATTTCCTATGTTGATCTCCTATGTACACCTTTAAAACAGACACACGGTATAAGACTTTTATGTTAATTAGAATAACATAGTAGATTTTGGATAAAACAGGCTAACCGGAAGTGATATATTACTTGAAGTTGTTAACAGTTTTTCTTGAATAAAATGGTTTCATTTTAATTTTAGAAATAAATGCTTCAAATAAGAGTTTTAGAGAATTAAATTCTGCGTCTAGCACATCACGTATTATTAAATTAGCCCTTTGTATAAGCGAGATATGTAAATTTAAAACTTATATACTTTTTGGTTTTTGTAATGAAGCTTGCTATGGATTAGGACAAAAAATAACAGAAAAACAAAAAAATAGATGTTAATGTCAAATTACGTTAAATACGAGCAATTTTATAATTGGGTCTATACTTCATTTTGGTCTTACGTACAAGGAAGTCGTGTGGTGTCCACATCAGATTTTTTGTATTTACAGTTTAGTTTTGAAAGTACTAAATCAGAATTTACAGCCATGTGTCCATGAAAAATTAGACACCTGTATATTGTTTTATGAAAAGAACTTTATTTGTAGTATTTTTTCTACAATACTGTAATGTTTTATAACTGTTACTTTTAGGATCAGGAATGGTATTTTTCAAATCCAGATTAAAAGTTGGTAAATTTCTTAAATTAACCATCCATACTAATATTCAGTTTATATTTCGAAAACCACCTCTATCTGTTGAGCAAAATATCTACGCTTTACCCTTTTCGTTCAGCGTGTGGATATCTTCTTTTTTGCTTCTGCTCTTAGTTACAATAGTTTTTATATTGTTCAGTTATTTTGAAAACTTTAGAAACCAGGTAAGATACATTATTTTTGAAGATTTTAATAATGGTAAATAAGTCACTGACGAAGCAAGCTCTAAATATGCATACTATAGTAAAATGCATATTACAAGAACACTTTGTCGTAAAACGATTTAGCAATTGCATCTATAAACCAACAATGGGGACCTTTAGTTTGCGGTTACATACCCCTAATACATCATACAAACAGGCAAGGACAGGGTCGGTCCCTTTACATTAAGAATTATTTGAAAGAAAATATTTCACGATATTTTTATATAAGATTTAAATGTTATTACAAAAACAAATACAACAAACGATAAATTTTAAAATTTATTATAGATTTAAAATAATTATTCTCAGAAATTTTAAAATTCAGGTTTTTCTTTAATCTGTCTAATTTACTTAATCTTCTAATCTTGTTTCGTATTTCCAAATTATGCACAAAGAAGTAAGCCTATTTCAAATATATAATTACTTAATCCCACGAAAATAAAATAAGTTTTTGGTAATTTATAATACAGTGACCATGTACTGCATAAATTTTAAAATTTATCGTTTGTTGTACTTGTTTTTGTAATAACATTTAAATCTTATATAAAAATATCGTGAAATATTTTCTTTCAAATAGTTCTTAATGTAAAGGGACCGATCCTGTCCTTGCTTGTTTGTATTATGTATTAGGGGTATGTAACCGCAAACTAAAGGTCCCCATTGTTGGTTTATAGATGCAATTGCTAAATCGTTTTACGTCAAAGTGTTCTTGTAATATGTATTTTACTATACCTAAGAAAGATAGGTACGAATTAACAAATAGGCATATCTTTCTCTCTCATTTGCAATGAAAAGGAGCGTGTGCGATAAGGATGGACATAACACGCTTGTCTTTCAAAAAATCATATTGTTTGGACTAAATTAAGACATTCAATTATAAAATGATGCTTGTTGTTGTCAATATTTTCGCTTATCATTTGTATTTTGTAGGACATTGAAAAAATAGGATTTGGAAACATTATGTTGCTTATGGCTGCAGCTGTTTGTCAGCAAGGTATACAACATATTGGAATTTGACACAGGATGAAATAAAAAAATAAGAAATAGTTTCTAATTGTCTTTTTTCGTGTTAATAGGGTGCGATGTTGTACCTGTCGGAGTACCTGGAAGAATTTTAACACTTCTTGTATTTACTGCATTTATGTTTTTATACGTATCTTACTCAGCAAATATTGTAGCTCTTTTACAGTCCTCTTCTGACAGTATTAAACATATGGAAGACTTACTACTAAGCAAAAATATGAAAGTTGGTCTTGCAAATATTTATTATAATATTCATTTTTATCAAGTAAGAACTTTCAATAATATTTACTCGCAGGGCCGGCCCGATAGGTGAGGCGACAAGGCAACCGCCTCAGGCGCCGGATTGAAATAGGCGTCAAAACGATATACTTAAAAATAAAATTTTAATAAACAGCTGAAATATTTCTTTAATAATGGGCCCGTTCAACTTTTTTTGAATTTTTTATATGTTACGAAGAATTTAAAAATAGAAATTCCGTATTTTTTGTTTTCTTGAAATTATGCTTAATAACACCTAAAATAATTATTAAAGTTTTGGCGCGAAAGTTGTGACATTAGCGTCACTCCGCCATAAGTAGAGATAACCGACATACGTTACCATTAAAATGTTAATATCATTTCAAAATATATATTTATTTGGTTTACTTCCATGAATAGTGGTAAATTTTACACTAAAAACTTTAATTACATTATTATCGGTATAAAAATACAATTAATATAGCAATTTTTATTTCGTTTTCATTTATTTATATTCAAAATTCATATGCGAAATGTAAAAAAATTGTAAAAAGTCGAAGACTTGGACGGGCCCATTTAATGTACATATATCATTTATAAAATTATATTAAATATAATTACAACCGATTCTTCGTTTGCCACTAAGCATTTTAACATATTTTCAATTTTAAACGGTGTACCTACTTATTCTTTGGATGATTTAAATTTTAAACAATTTACAGTTAATTTTAAACGATGACGATGAAGCCGATATATCTGCAATTGATCTAAGTGAGCAACTAATAAATATTTGTCTAATTTTATCAAAGGTACTAAAAAATACACAAGAAAAATTGAATTTTATTTGTAAATATGATTTTCAATGTAGGTACGATTATATTACCAAACGTTGATATAGCTTTGAGAATACTTTTAATATTCAGCAAAAAGCTGAACATAGTTTTTTGAAAATGAAAATTATAAAGAATTATTTTCGAAAAAGAAACACATCAACGACTAAATGATCTAGGCATAATTTCCATAGAAGCAATACATAACAAAACTATAAAGATGTTATCAAGCTATTTGTGGTAAAAACAGTTCGAATAATTATTTAATAAATGTTTTGCTACGAGTACTATGCAGTACTGTTTTAAATGTTTTGTTCCTTTTTCTGCATTCTTGATGTTCAATGACTTTTTGTATTTAAATATTACCTAAATATATTTAGAAATATATAAAAATTTCATGTTAATTAAGCTATAATTGTTCTCTTACACCCGTTGCCATATTAATTTGAATATGTTATTTCAAAATATTGGGATGGGTCACATAAAAATAATAAGTAGATGAGGTTTATTTTTTTGCTCAATACAATTTTCGCTCTTGCTTTTATTGTTAATCAATAACAATATGAGTTTTTTTTAAATTAAGAGGCGCTGTTTTGAATTTGCCTCGGGCGCTACAGGGTATCGGACCGGCCCTGTTTACTCGTACATATTCAAGAAGCAATTCATTATTTTCACTGGATTAAACATAAAATTGCTATTTTCCAAACTAGTGTGTAATATATATATATATATATATATATATATATATATATATATATATATATATATATATATATATATATATATATATATATATATATATATATATACCGTGTGTCTGTCTTAAAAGTGTACATAGGAGATTAACATGGGAAATCAGTTTTTTTGCAATTTCCTGCTCGCCTAATTATTTTAAGCAAAAACGCGTCAAATAAAAATTATGCATCTAAATCAGTAAAAATTATTATCTTTACATGCTTTATAACGACAGAAATTAAATATGAAGATGTCGAAAATTACTTTATTATTATTAATTTAACAAAAAATAAATAAATGCATGACGTTTTATCTATCACAACGTAAGTTAACTTATTTGACGTTTCTGACAATTTGAATTTGCCTTTAGTTTTATTGCCTGAATTCATTAGAAAATGAATATTTATAGGTAGGTACTAATGAAGAGCGTGATTTCACAATTCCTAAATTCGTGACAAAATTTAAAAAGACTGCTAATGTGCCTCCAAATAATACAAGTGAGCCGCTTAATCAGAATATAGGACGAACAGAAAAACGTGCGTTACTAGAAGAAAGAGTTGGAATAGTAGACTACTTTTGTAGTACTAGATGTATTGGAAATGAGTTGGGAGTATATCGCAGCATCATAAATAATTTTGTTACGCAATTTTTAATAAATTCATATTATTTAATCAAAACTGTATTTTTTAACTTTATTTGTTAGTCTAATATAATATTTTTATTATTAACATAATTAACGATATTTGTTCAAATCAAATTGACAAAAAAGTCAAATAAGTTAACTTACGTTGTGACAGATAAAACGTCAAGTGTTTATTTATTTTTTGTTCAATCCATGGTTGTCGATATTTTCAACGTAATTTTCGACATCTTCATATTTAATTGTTGTCGTTACGAAGCGTGTACTGGTAATGCTGTTTATTGATTTAGATGCAGAATTTTATGCCCTAAAACTTTTATTTGACGTATTTTTGCTTAAAATAATTAAGCGAGCAGGAAATTGTAAAAAACTGATTTCCCATGTTAATTTCCTATGTACACCTTTAAGACTGACACACGGTATATATATATATATATATATATATATATATATATATATATATATATATATATATATATATATATATATATAACATACGTTTCAAGACCACGCAGTCGAATATGTAATTAGACATAATGAGCCCACATATGTCTCACACGATCAGAACGGTCAAAAAAGTGAGAGACCACGTTGGCACCACATGGCACAAAAGTGTTAATAATGTTTTGATTCGATAAAAGTTAAATTTGGACTAGAAAATGACCCTTTACTTTAAATGCTGGTCGAATTATTCTCACCTATCATTTCACCTACAGTTTTTATAAGTTTTAGGTCTTAAAAATTTTTGTATTGGTTTTATTTTAGAATGCAACGGACGAATTAACAAAAAGATTGTACAAAGAAAAGATAGGACCTCACGGGTTTTACGAAGTAAAGGAAGGAATAAAGAGAGTAAAAAAAGGTTTATTCGCTTTTTACGTAGAAGAAGGTGCTGCTCATCATCATATATTAAAAACTTTTGAAGAACATGAAAAATGCGATATTAGCACAGTACAAGGTGTATTTTATGTAAGTCATTTTCAATAATACAAACAGTGTTCGCTGTTCGATCCTTCTAATCCAATTAATTTGTGCATAATTTATTTTTCAGTGTTGTATCAGTTTCTAAGTTAATCTTAAAGTAATGTTAATTAGTTTCATGAATTTCATTTTAGAACCTTTCGTTTTAATCATTTATATGGTTTTAGATCAAATATTTCTAAAATCTATTTTCTAAATTTAGCAAATAATTTTCTACAGATAGGCCAGTCGGCAAGGTGTTTATTGTAGAAATAATTTGTGACAAGCTGGCGTAAATTTTAGTCATTATTGGGACCTCCAAAAAGACATACTAATTTTGCACCCTCTAGCGACCCGGGATTTTGCCGCCATCTTGGTTCAAAGGTGCAAAAAATGAGTTTTTGGCCATTTTCTTGAAAACAATGAACCGTATCAAAATTTTTCAAGAATACAAAATTAAAGCTTATAATTTCCTGTACAAAAAAGGATTCTTATATTTTTTACCTAGGATGAACTATTAAAGATATAGTTAACCAAAATAACAATTTATGTTAGAAATTTGAATTACCCAAAAAATAAACAATATTAGGTATTTAATACTTAGTATACCGTGTGTCTGTCTTAAAGGTGTACATAGAAGATTAACATGGGAAATCAGTTTTTTGCAATTTCCTGCTCGCCTAATTATTTTAAGCAAAAATACGTAAAATAAAGGTTTAGAGCATAAAATTCTGCATCTAAATCAGTAAACAGAATTAAGTTGAAAATATCGACAGCCATTGAATTGAACAAAAAATAAATAAATGTTTGACGTTTTATCTGTCACAACGTAAGTTAATTTCAAGGAGGAACGTTAATTTATTTGACGTTTCTGACAATTTGATTTTGTCTCTAGTTTTATTATCTGAAATGATTAAAAAATAAACATTTATATGAATGAAGAGCTAAATTCGTGACAAAATTTGAAAAGGCTGCTAATGTGTCTTCAAAAAATACACATGAGCAGCGTAATCAGAATATAGGACAAGCAGAACATGCGTTACTCTAAGAAAGAGTTTAGGAATGATAAGTGTAGACCCCGTCTGTAGTACTAAGATAAGATGTATTGGAAATGAGTTGAGAGTACATAACAGCATCATACATAATTTTGTTACGCAATGTTGAATTTTTGATATATTCTTATTATTTAAACAAAACTGTATTTTCTTAACTTTATTAATTTTATATTCCTATTATTGCCATAATTAACGATATTTGTTCAAATCAAATTGTCAGAAACGTCAAATAAGTTAACTTACGTTGTGACAGATAAATCGTCAAGCATTTATTTATTTTGTGTTCAATTCCATGGCTGTCGGTATTTTTAACGTAATTTTCGACATTTTCATATTTAATTTCTGTCGTTATAAAGCATATAAAGGTAATTCTGTATATTGTTTTAAATGTAGAATTTTATACCCTAAAACTTTTATTTAACGCATTTTTGCTTAAAATAATTAGGCGAGCAAAAAATTGCAAAAAACTGATTTCCCATGTTAATCTCCTATGTACACCATTAAAATAGACACACGGTATATCTTGTTCCATTTAAGCCATTCAGTATTGTAGAGAATTGGACATAGTTTTGAACTCTTTGATTGGTTAAAATTGGAGACATGAGATACGTTTACCCAATGTAATTTCGGCTACTTAAAACTGGTGCCGATGTTAGCGCCATTTACTGAATGGCTTAAATGAAACAGTATAATAGATTTTACTATTTATAACAGTTTATTATTGATGCTTTTCCATTTTAGCCATTCAGTATTTGACTTCTCTGATTGGCTGAAATTGGAGACAAGAGACAAGTTTATCCAATGTATTTCGGCTACTTAAAATTGACACTGCAAATCGCTTTAGATCTCATTTCATCTGAAATTTTAAATACGTAATTCTTTAATCGTGTCAAAATTTTAGATGGAAATATGAGAACTAAGCCAATTTGCAGATGTATTAAATTTAAAAAAATGTTCATGTAAGTTTAAGTTGTTAGTAACTCGCGAACCGCTCATCAGAATTTTATTTTGTTTTTATTTTCTTGGTATGTAGGAGCTCAAATTTTTTTGCCACAGGCGCTCAAAACCCTAGTTACGGCTCTGGTTGTTATGATAATAGCCGTGTTCCTTCGGACTGTGATTTTGTGAATCCTGATTAATATAATCGTGATCCTTTTGAAACAGGATTTAAAAATTATATCAAGAAAACAACACAATCTAGTGTCAAATATCAATGTCATATGCAGACTAATGCAAAATGTCCTATTTTATTTTATAAATAATCAAATGTCAAGTGTTATAGTCATAATTAAAAATGGATTATATTGAAGTAAAAAATAATGTTCTTGGTAAGGAATATGAAGTATGTTTATTTCAAACAAATCTTTATGTGGTTCATTAATCATTACACGCTTTTGTAGAAAAATCTTATTTCCCTTGATGCCACAAACCCCACATTCGTAAATTTCTACGCTCGAAATAGTATATTTTGAATTTGTTCTGAACTGAATCCATGTGAATCATTCAAAAAGGTTGATTCTGAAGGGAAGGGGGAATGTTGTCTAGTGATCACAAAATGAGAAAGTGGGGATAACGAATAGGAAACGTGAAAACATTATTCTTCTTAATCATGATCACTTTTATCAGTTAGATTGCGAATCACAGCCCGAAGGAACACGGCTAAATATACCAGTCAGACATTAACCATTTTTTATTATTATTAATATTATTATTTGTTTTTCTAGGAGCAAATTGGTTGGCTGATGGCAAGATTAGATTCCCCCCACCTAGAAATGTTTAAAGTCGGGTAAGATTTAAACATAAATTTATTTTTAAAATATTAATAAAACTTTCTTATAGTCTTTACAAATTAGGCGAATATGGCATAGAACAAAGATTCTTAAAGCGTTATTATCGTAAATCTTCATGCTATTCCCATGCTGCAAGTTTTACTAGTGTTGGAATTAGAGAATTTTATCCTGCTCTAGTTGTTTTCGCATATGGGTTGTTAATTTCGATATTTTTATTGATACTTGAGCTTGTGCACAAAAAGTATATGAACAAGCATGAAAATGAAATAAGAAAGTTCGATTTTCTAAAACTAAATAGAGAATTCAAACATTAAAATGAATAAAAATTACACTTTCTAAGGAACTACACGCTGGATTGTTTTTGAATTTTGAGAATAGTAAGTAAACCAGTATTTTTTTAAATTAAATTATAAGATTTGAAAATTATATTGACATTAAAAATTTTTAATTGTCATTTTTAAAGTAAGCTTTGATTGTTGTTTTTTTTACTTACCGCTTCCGCCTCTTTGATGCAAAAATAAGTATAATATACATAGTTAACAGTTTTATTGTAAATTATCAACAAAATAAAAATACATATTTTCACCAATCTGACGCTTTTAAATCTGTAATTTCATCTTGTATTTGATCATCTGAATCATCATTGATTTCCTCTATTTTCCGCTTCTTTTGTGGCTTTTCTTCTTCACTTTCTGATCCTTCTTTAATATCTATATCACTCTCTTCATCGCTCAAATTTTCATCAATTTCATCACTCATTTCTTCATCTTCTCCCTCATTCTTATCATTATCTTTCTCTTCATCTTCGCTGTCGGATGGGAAGAGTTCAACAGGCCCCACTTGTTTCTTCTTCTCTTTGACAGATTTCTTCAAAGTTGGGAGTTTGAAATCTGCGAGTTCGTCATTCTTTGCGGCTTCTTTTCGCTTCTTTACGCTGTTAACTTTACTCCAGCTTTCGAAGAAGGTGTTGAGAGGAGTGCCTTTGTTTTTGATTTGCGATTCCCAGGCTTCGATTTTCTTTAGTTTAGGTAAAGTAAATCATCATACTACAATCCAAACTTGTAATTTTTTCATCTAAGCGATGGAAAAATCTCTACTCGCACAAAAACAAAAGCAAGTCCGATCTTTAGTCTTGGGATTCAATCTCTGTGGTCTTTTGCCGATACATTCACTGACTGGACTGCCACGCGCTGGGGGTGCCTTGCGCGCGAACTTTTAAAAGTCACAGTGCAGAGAAATACAGTATTAATTCGCAAAGTGTGCAATAAGAAATCCAAGAGTGTGCTTGGCTTATATTTAAGAATTTTTCTGAGAATTATCAAATGAAGAACTTATTTCTGCGCCATATAAGCAGCTACGCCCGGGGCCACTCGCCCCACCCTAGTTACGGCCCTGTTGTCAAGAAATTAATATTGATACTGGGATAAAGCCCAAGCCTACCTACTTACTAAATTTTATTAAAACTTTCTATTACTGTTGCCATCTACTGAGTTCTGAAGAAACCTCTTTTGGCAAAGACGACAAGCTTGAAGAGAGAGACACTAAAGCACTCTCATGACCTCTTAGATAGAATAAAACAGTATTTTAATGTGACGGATAATTACGGAAGCGTAAAAGGACCAATAGAAGAAATTTGTATTAATACTAAGAAATATACATATTTAATGTACTTTCAAAAGAAATTTATGTTTATTAAACCTTTTTCATTTTTCTAATCAGTAGATATGTACAGATACAATAATTAAATCTCAATTTTTAAAATAATACAGTAATTTAAAATAATTTCCAAACATGGAATTATGTAATTACGAAGCGTACTACTTTGAAAAATAATATACAATTTTATTACTGATAATTAAAATTCAATGCAGAAAACCAATATAAAATAATGTGCTTCCTATACCAGAGCAAAAGTCATTATGAAGACTTTTAAATTTCTTGTATTCTTTACAATCATAAAATTCATATGTTGTAAAAATGTGCATAATAATATTTTGCATAAATTTTTATTAGATTATTTCGAATATAAAAATGTTACTGCACGATTGATAGTTTGCTGGGACTATGGTAATATATATATATATACATATATACAGGTGTCTCAGGTCGAGCTTACGCTATCTTTATTTTAAAAACTATTCAATATTATTTAACGAAATTTGGTATCTAGGGGTTTTCTGATATGCCTGTTTCAGCTAAAATATTTTCAAAACTGTAACATTTCCGGTTTTACCGAAAGTAGACCATAATTTTCTTATTAAAAAATGGGGTGTTTCATCTAAAAAGATTGAGTATTTAGAATTTTGTGATCTTCAACTTTACGTTCACTTAGAATGTACAATATTAAAAATTGTCGATTATTAATTTATATTATTGTAAACAAAAGCTTTCTTTATAAAACTGTTTTTACATATTATGGAAATTCGTTTTCATTCTCGAGATATAGAGTGATAAAAAAGTGGCCGTTATTAGTGAAAAAATCAAGAAATTTTAATTACGCCGGAAGTGGTTTATCATTTAAAATAAAAAAGTTAGGGTCTACTTCCGGTAAAAGCGGAAGTGCTACTGTTTTGAAAATATTTTAGCTGAAACGGGCATGTCGGAAAACCCCTAAATACCACATTTCGTAAAATAATATTGAATAGTTTTTAAAATTACGATAGCGTAAGCTCCTCCTGGGACACCATATATATATATATATATATATATATATATATATATATATATATATATATATATATATATATATATATATATTAAACAAATACTAAATTATTTATTATATTTTAGATGAAATAAAAACAATGACCTACAAATTTTTCAATTACAAATACCCTATTCAAACCTACGTACATACAAATTTTAATAATGTTGATTTTTTGGAACTGCTGCAGCATAATATTTACAATATTATGGATACAAGTGTAAGCACAAGGCTCCAAATAATAACATAGTAAATGTATCACAGTGATACCGTACGACTCCGCAGTGCACTAACACTCACCACTGATCTGTACACCTCCGTGTCCAAATCAATACTGATCCATATTTCTTAAAATATAGTCTAATCTAATCTAAGTAACTACGTTTTTTTAAACCCCTCAACAGGATTAAATCCCAATTACAGAGCGGGTCCACATTCATACACATCCATGCCTTAGTGGGATTCGAACCCAGAGCCCCGAGGGCACTCATGACATGCGACGTTGCTCTAACCATTGAGCCACCGGAGGAATAATAAAATGAAGATTAAATTTTAATAAAAATAATTCTTTCTATTTGAGGTCTAAACTTTTTCTCAAAACTTTTGTTACATTAACAATTATAATATTGCAAAAACTTTAACAATATCTTTCAGTAAGGGAATTACACGGAATTTGGAATGAAAGCTATGGTTTTCAAAATAAATTAACTTACAATGTTACATCGTATAGAAGGAAGAATTTGCGAGGGACAAATATAAGAATGGTCTGTGGATTTAAAGATCCAAATTCTATAAACCATTTAGAAGATTTTAGGTAAGTAAACAAAACTAAAATGATGCAAGCGCAACACAGGTTTGTTTTAAAAAATCTGATATGGCCAACACATGACCTCCCGCCAATTCCATGTTTAAAATAGCAATGAGCTTTGTTAAGTAATTACTTAAGCTCCCGCTACCTTTGGTAAGGGAGGTATAGGGATCATGCTAAAAATCTCATATCGAGATAGTATGTTTCAAGATATTTGCAAATTTACCTGGCATCGTAATGACGCGGTCCACCGCAAAACAGCATGGTATTTACAATCCTATGCGTCAGGGGAGAATTAGCAAAATTTGGGAAAACGATGTAGCGGTACTTTCTCAAAATTCCGCTAATTATTATCACTATTTGCTTTTATTTATAATTTGTGAAAATTTGGTGTAATGTCATATTCTTTGTTCTGTATTTTTTAAAATTCAAGTGAAACATTAATTTCCACACAAATATTTTGTGTGCTGGATTTCTAATATTTTGTTACAACCCTGTCATGTTGCCCATCAAGGCCATTTAAGAAGCCACCCGCTGCATAAATCGAGGCAGGTACGTTTGCAAATATCTTAAAACAAACTATAACTGACCACGTTTTAAAGCCCTTAGATTCTAATTTTAACATTTTCACGATGATGCCTCTGTGTATGTATGTGTGGATCCTCCGCTCTAAGTATAATAATATCATTCAGAAAATTTTGAAACCTTGTATTTCTACCTTATTCTACTATGGAAAGAAGCTATTAGATTTTGGTGTAAATCAAATAACCGGAACTGGCACTTTACTTGAAACTCAAAATAGTTTTTCTTCGAAAAATACCTCTAAATGTTATTTTTTAAAGATTTATGTTATTATAAAAATTAAAGATTATATATATATATATATATATATATATATATATATATATATATATATATATATATTATTTTATATATAAATTTATAAACTTATCTATAATTTTAATCCCGGAGCCTACGTTTTAAACAAGCAAAACTCCTTGGATACACAGTTCATATCTCAAATGTATGTAACTGACAGATAAATGTCACTGCCAAAGAACTTATCATTTCAAATTAATAATAGTAATGTTTTAAAATGAAAGTAGTAAATAGAACCATAGTTATATACAATTTCCGCAATAACTAAATATGTAAGTATGTATATTTAAATTAACAAAAATTAAATAGCGAGAGGTTTGGTGTTGGCCACATCAGATTTTTTTCATGTTATTTTAAATTCCGAAACTTTTATATTTGTATTATAAATCTAAAATTTTGAGTTATTACCCTCCGCCACCTTTAGGTAATTAAAATTTTTCTTTGGTTAAAAAAATCTATAATGAGTTTTTAGTAAATAAGCACATAAGGGTTTGTTCATGAAATAATTTGGGAATATAGAATATTTTACAAGAAATTTGTACAATATATACAGAATCGGCGGAAGGTAATGTGCTGGCCACTTGGCCACATCAGATTTGTTAAAAATTAATTTGAGCAAGATATGAATTTTTAAATATTAATTGAAAGAGAGAACAACATTTAATTTAATAAATGAAGTTGAAAATCTGATTTTACCGGATCTGACACAGAAAAGCTGATGACATTTAAGAAAATTATAGAAATAGAATACTTATTAACACTTATAAAATGTAGTAAAACTAAAAACTAACACGAATATAAGACAGTTGACATAGCGTCAATAGCAGAAAAACTGTTTCCTGTTAACAATGCAGTTATATCGTCGTAAATATCACGAAATTACAGAGGACTAACAGACGTACATACACGAGTATCGTGTTGAAATAAAGTAATAACCATCTAATAAAAATTCTGTAATAAATTCACACTGTCAAAAAGTATTTAAATATATTTTTATGTTGGTTGAAATAATTTTTAAACATAGTCAAATTATTTGAGTTAAATAAACTTGGTCAAATTGATCAAAGTGTTCTATTATCTATTTTCGGTGAGACAATATATTATTATTAATGGCAGAAGAATAATTATAAAATAAAATGAGATAAACGTTGGATCAACCTCGCGGACTATTAATCCAATTTGACCAACAGAGGCGTCGCAGATCTCAGCGTCTCAGGAAATCAGCTACCACTGCTACTACGAACGTTTATTGGCACAAAATTTCGATTATTTCACTATTTAGTCAACTAAAAACCATCACAAATTAAAAATTCATATCACGACAGTTAGTTTGACACTATAAGAAACAAATATACACTATTTTAACTCCCCGAACAAAAGTTTTTCACGAGAATTGCACTTAATACAAGTGGAACACATTTTCATTTACAAGTTGCAAATATACTGACAAAAGACAGCAATAATACACAGCAAACACTGGTCTTAATATAAGCTCAAACTTGTCTGTTAGAGTCGATCTGTAGTTTCACTGGTCGACACGAAGTTTAAATAAAAATATATAACTAATATAGAATTACAAATAAATTGTTATTGAAATAGCTATTTGTGTATTAAGGGCGCAAAATGGGACATTGTCGATTGAGAGGTTGTTGCCGCGCGACGCAGGAGCGAGGCATTCTCTCGAAATCGACAATGTCGATTTGCGCTCGAAACACACACAAGATTTTTTCTACAGTCGCCACAATGGGGTCCTCCACCATAACAAATATTTATTTTTTATTAATTTTTACTTATCGGTATTTTCCATTCTTCTTGAGCTATTGCTTCTATCTAATCTGAGCATTTTATACTTTCGTTTTTGTGAATGAATGCCCTATTTTATTTTCACAGCAGTGCGGAATTTTGTTTGGTTATGTAAGTGGGTAATGTGTAACTACAGTGTCATTAATTCCTGACTAAACGTTTCCATTAAGAATGAAGCCAAGTAACATTTCTCAACATTGTATAGTTAGAAATTTGAGGAGCGAGCGTTTTTTGTCGCGCTAGAGCGGCAAAGTGACATTTTGCGTTGACAAAAGAGAGCGCAAATGGCTATTTTGTATATAGACTGTAGAAAAATAATCTTTTCTGCCTTGAACGCATCTGTTATTATAGTATATTACGTAACGAGAGTTTTGAGAAATATATTACGCACGAAGTGGAAAAGTTACGCACGAGCCGCTATGAAAATTTGATATTTATATCATTTTATATACTTAAAACTGTGGAAGTGCATTTAATTGAAATTTTGTGTACTTGTTATAGTTTTATTACATTAATTGGGTTGTTGTAATTATTCTATATTAAGCAATACAAAATTAATACATATTTGCTATACGAAATTTTATCCAATAGTTTTTAAAATGGTAAAAGTATACCACAAACTAATAATTATTATTTAATAGGCGGACCTTGGAGAATTTGGATGCAATTTTCGAGCTTTGGATTACAACACTGCAGATCTTCTAGTTTGCAACTTTAGGGATCTTGTAAGGATAGCTAAGTACTGGACAATCTTCGACGACATAAGCGACCATCGATAAATGAACTGGCAGGAAACTTTATTTTTATCATAATTGTAACATTTAAAAAAAAAATATCTTGCTCTCATATTCAATCATGAGAACTTAGTTTTGAGTACTATAGTTAGGGAAATATGATTAGATTAATATATGTCTAAATATTATCTTGTACTCAAATTCGATTTTGAGTACTACATTGAAAGAAATATAACTTTCATGGATGTCTGTATAATATTGAAACAATTTAAAATTGAAATACCGATTGTTTATCAATAAAATCAATATCTAGAAACATATGATTAGCATATATCTTTGAGGAATCGGACATCAAGAAGACTAGATTAACATAGTTGATTTTAAGTAGGTTTTAAGTTCTTTTAAATGTATTTTCAGGTCTTAGTTAAACTCTTCCGCATCACGTCGTTGAGCAAACACGCATTTTCATCTCTAAATGAAAATAAATTAATAAAGTTGAAATGCATTCCTTGGCGATTCGTCATATAAACTTGCGTCGGCGTTTGCCACCGTAATACGCGTCCAACGCTGTTATCCAGACGGTACAAAGAATGAATGTGTATAGGGGCATGCTTGCTGCGGATGAATGAGAGAATCAGTTAGAGGGTCAGGAAGGTGGGACAGTTTCAAAACTTTGATGTGGGTTCGGGTTTCCTTATTTAACATCACGGTAAGTGGGATGGGTAGGTAGGGTTTGTGCGTGATTTTTCCATAATTGAATGGACTGATAGGTTAGCATTCGCAACGCCATGTGAAACCAACTCAGTTATTTATTCTGGCGGATCGCTTCACACTTGTGTGAATGTTCGACATCCGCTAGACTCAAAAAAATATTAAACGAACCTGAATACTGAATACTGAAAGCTTTTTTATGGCATTTATGTGCTCTCCTCATCCGAAGGCAACGTATTTAGTCATCATTTAATGTTATTGGCAGCGAATAATTAAATATAAAGTAAAGTTTTGTTTGATTTAACTTTGTTCGATTACACGGGTTAACCGCGTTCGGGGTAGGTATCGCGTTTGAGACCGGACGATGCCTCCGGGAGGCTGTAAATGCAAGTGCATCGTATGGGGTCGGCTTAACCCCCTCGTAAACTACATGTAAGAACCACTCCGGAGTTCTCACTTTTTGTCTTAGCTTGTATATATCTCTTTCCGTCTTTTGCTTAACATAGTCTAGATATAAGATAGCTTGCTTAGACATAAGATAGCTTAGATATAATTAGGCAAGGGTAGTTTTTGCTTTTTGAGAGAGAGGGAAAATTAAACTTCACATTTTTAGATTTGCTAGATTTTGAACGAGATATTAACGTAAGATAGGTTATTTTGCGCACTTCACCAACTTAATTTGGGGGGAGGAGGTTCTACAATAGTTAAAATTAGATTATAAAATATTATTGTACACGAAATTGTATTTATTTAATAATGGTATATATGGGGAGTGTCGGTTTCAATTTTAAAATAGTTATAAGTTAAAAGAATTCCCCACCGCCGCTATCGTCGAGATTGGAGTCTCCGAAGACCACGACTTCCTCTTCATAAAGACATTTAAAATGTATGTACATTAGTTTTAAATTTAGTATAAGGTTAGGTAGTTTAATAAGTATTATTAAGTATTTAGACGCGATCAGGGCAAAGTTAGATTTGAAGTATTTGTTGTAAACGAAGCTTTGTATTAATAAATATTATATATTTTAGTAAGTGAGCGGTTGGGTGGTAACACCAAAAAAATATATAATATAATTAATGTAAAGGTTCGTAGGCGGTCTTAAACTGAAAGAAATCTTGTACCTTTATCCTCAAGATTTAATTTGTTAAATAGTCTATAAGTATTATAAATGGAACTCTATTTGATATATTATATATAACGCCCGCACGGTACAAATATTTCATCATCATTATAGAAATCTGTGTACAAAGCAGACTGGCACACCCAGCAATGGGTAATATGCCGTGATGTAGTTATTTATTTTTATATATTGGGTAGTGGGTCCCCTTAATATAAGTAGAGTTTCGGATCAGTTATAAGTAAAAATAAAATGTTTGTTACTAAATGAAATTATTATAGTTATATTATTGGGTAACAAACGTTTTAATTTTATAACTAAACCATGTTTAAGTTTAACATTGTCATATATTATTAGATTTGCTAACAAATTTAGTAACAATTATGAACAGAGTTATAACACAAATGAAACGTAAAGACATTTGTGTTAAAAATTCTGTTCATAACTATTGTTTACTGAGTTTATCAAATTTGATAACAATTTTTTAAAGTGCCAAACAAGAAAAGTTGTAAAATCAAAATATTAGTTACCAAGTAAAATTAAAATTATTTTGGTTGTATTTTTCTATTAATCATTTTGCATCTTTATTTTGTGATAAAGGTTTTTTTGATAAATTAACTCTTATTACTAAATAATTCAAAATTTTAATAAAATTTATAACCAAAATTATGATAATTTTACTTAATAATAAACATTTTAGTTTTATAACTAAAACCTGTTTGACACGCTAAAATATTGTTTTCAAATTGAACAAAACTTAGTGAAAAATAATTATGAACAGAATTTAAACAAATGCCTTAAGTTTTATTTGTGTTGTAATTCCGTTCATAATTATCACTAAATTTGTTAATAAATCTAATAACAAAGTATGATGGTGTAAAACATTCTTCTGTAATACAAATATATATATATATATATATATATATATATATATATATATATATATATATATATATATATATAAATATATTTATTTATATTAGAAAAATGATTTATATTTCCCTTTCCTCTTTTCCCTTAACGTATGTAGTTTTTAAAACAAAAGTAATGGGTACCCTTTAGATTTTTTGAAATTTTATTTATTCGTTGCTCTTTTTACTCAATGAATTGTGCATGGATGCTACCTTTCTAGATTCAATGATTTGTGCATATATGCTACCTTTTTAAACTCAGCGGATCGTGTATAAATGATACCTTTTTATACTCAGTGAATCGTACATGAATGCTACTTTTTCAAATTCAGCGAATCGTGCATGGATGCAAACTTTTTAAACTCAGTGCATGGATGCTACTTTTTAAATTTAGTAAATCGTGCATGGATGCTACATTTTTAAACAATCGTGCATGGATGCTACTTATTTAAAACCAGCGGATCGTGCATGGATGCTACCTTTTTAAACTTAGTGCATGAATGGTACTTTTTAAACTCAGTGAATTGTGCATGGATGCTGCTTTTATAACAGTGAATCGTGCATATATTGCAAATTTGTGGTTGCCTATATTTTAGGCGTAAAGCTTTCCGACAGGTGTTGCCATATGGCGACTGTTTTAAGAACTATATACATGATACGATCATAACTAATTACTCTTAGAAACTATATTCTTACGTGTGTTTGAGGGGTGTAATTATAAAGATTAGAAAATAAGTCGTTTTTAAATCAATTTTAAAGTTTATTAGCAATATATACTTACAAATATATTTAAAATATATACATTAACGTTTTATTATAATTTTGCAATATTTAATATTTCTCTTCTACTGACTTTGGGGTCCTGTAAGTTCACATGTTGACAACCTGCACAGAAAAATATATAAAAATTGGACTATTCTAATACTAATAGAAATATTTACACATTTCCTGAGAATAAACCAAAAAGGATGATAAGAAAAAGAAAAATAGAAATATTTAAATATTTCCTGTACTATAAGAGATAGCACAAAAGTTGTTCGACGGCGTGAACTTAATATAAAAAACAAGTTTTCTTACCTTAACAGCTTCAAATTGTAATATCTGTCCATCTGCTCGGCGACTACTCGTGGATGCAAGGCTCCATTTTCAAACGTCATCCTCGGGTAATCGTCTTTTAAAGATGTTTCCCGTGTTGAACAGCTCCAGAATCACGACAAGCGATGTCTGTTTGTCCGCCAGTCTGCACAGCAACACCTGGAACATAGGTGTGTTGGATAGCCAAATCTTAGGTTCCCCTATTTTTAAATTTATTTATGTATTAGTTTTATGAGAACACCAATATCAAGTAATAATAATTAATAATAAATTATCTCATTACGGTAAAACTTAAACTAAAAAGCCGGAAAATAGTGTATAGACAGGATTCGAACCCGCCCCTTTCCATTGTCGTGCACAGAATTTATGAAAACTCTGTGGTTTATATTATATTTGTACTTATACTACGAATTTATGGTGAAGGGACTGCGCTATTTACTAAACTAAAATGGCTAGAAAGACCAGACAAATGTTAAACTTACTTGGATGTGTATAATTGAAATCCGTGGTCAGATTTTTCCCAAAGGCTCAAATAAGCCCTCAGCCTTTTATAAAAGAGCGGATTACTCACCGATGGTTATTTTCGTACCTAGAGAACTTAATACTAAAATATATGATAGGAAAATCTCTTTCGTTATTACTTAGGACAATTAAAGAAAAGAACTCTATTATTTATTAATTTATTCTTATAAAAAATGATCTATTATCCTCGTGCTGTAGTTACCGTATTCTATAGCTGGGTGTAGTACTGTCCTTCGCGGAACCTGAAAACAAACAAACATTGTTTATTGTAACGCCAAAGTATAAAAGATGTGCCTAATCAATTAACACTTAATTAGTGGTAGTTGTTCCGTTATAATTTGAATATTATGTTTTTAATTATTTCGAATGCCCATACGGTACAAATATGACATTATCATTGCCGATATCGGTATACAAAGCAGATTGGCAGACCCAGCAATGGGTAATATGCCGAGATGATATATTTATTTATTTATATTTTTATAATGAAGACTTCAGTTCTTGTCAGACTTTGGTAAAGTTAACATGGGGTGCTTGTGAATAATCGTGTATTGCGATAGAGTAGTGTTAGTGTTAAGAACCGAAAAACGAGTTTTTAGTGATCTACTGAATGTTTGAAGGAAGGTACCATTTTTTGGTTTTTTTCTTGGTAATACTATATCAGCTGGACACGATAATTAAAAATGGTATATATAATATAGAAAAGTCCATAGAATCGAATGGCGTAACGCCCGCCACGATATCATTTACCGTTCATTAGGTATAGTTAAAAAATCTTGTGCGTTTTCCATTGAAAATAAAATTTTCAATTTTGAAAACTAAGGTCGATGGGGATTTTTAAAATTAATCTTTCCCGTAATCAGAGTGTGCGAGTTAGGCAAATAGAATACTTTTCATTTAAAATTTAAATACATGGAGGGGGTTAGATTGAAAATTGGTATACATATCGCATCACGGCGGAAAATGTAACATAAGTCAAAATTACTAGGTACATTTTAGGTAATTAATTTTATAGAAAAAATGAACTGTCATTTGAACTGACATAAAAATATCATGTTAGGCATACAATATAGGTGACTGTTTCACTATTACTGGCTGAGCAAGCACAAGTTGATCTAAGTCTGAAACGACACTTCTACCCCTGGCGTAATTAGTTATTAACCCTCGGACAGTGTGCTGGAAAATAATTACGTGAAGAGTGTGGTGGGATATGAGATACCCTAAAATGTATATAAAGAATGTTATGGTGTGAAAATACACCAAGTAAAAATTCTTACGAGTCTGCTAGCGTGCTTACAATAAAATGAATAGACAATGAACTCATTGTGTTATGCTTTACTTTGGAAATATATATATATATATATATATATATATATATATATATATATATATATATATATATATATATATATATATATATATATATATATATAAGTTATAAAAACGGCATTTACTCAGGATCTGACCATACTTCTTCCCATATCGCTAATAGCATATTTCCTGTTCTTGCTCGCAGGTAATTTTATAAATAAATTGGTGAAAATACAGCTAAATATGATAAAATATAAGATCAATAGGACAAAAAATTAAAATACTATTACTTTTTACCTTTGTTCAAAAAGTTACGCCATTGGTGTGGTGGGTTATACACCAAAAACGACTTTAAAACGTTGTAACATGCGCATTAGTAAGAGTAGAGTAATCATATTACGTTAAATATCATTTTAATGTTATTTGAAGCTACTGGAACGTACATGGCACTGGTATGCGTATTTCGAAAGTTATATATCAATGTTATACCCCACCACACCTTCCGACCGTTAAGAAAGTGTTAGCTCTGTGCTACTTTTGTCACGGGGGTGCGATGCAGAAAATTTTTAAGCAGCAATTTGCTTTGCACCCCACGGTTTTTGCCATAAAATCCTAATACTAAAAGGTTAGATTCACTCTCTATAGTTATATATTTTAATCAAGACGATCGTAATCCTTTGAACACCTCTACAGCCCGAATGGTGTGAGCGATTTTCGTGAAATTTGCACCAAGTTGTAGGAAATAATTGTCTCGAGTGCCCTCGTAATAACTCAAATTTCTGTAGGATGCATAGTTTTCGAGTAAAAAATTATTAAAGAATGAAAATTGGGACAGAAACAATATTTTTCACAGTAACGAAGAACGCCATGTTTGACATAACATTGCAAACCTTTAAATGGAAATATTTATGAAATGGAGACAATTTGAAAGAAGTTTAATTCATAATCATAAATTTTGAGAATAGGTAACTATATCCGCACAGGTAAAAAAGGCCTAAACCATTTTAAATAAACATTATAAAATTTGACGGTTCATATGTACTTGGACAGTGTTGCCAAATATGTCATAAGTAACTAGGTAAAAAACAAATATTCCTAACTAGACTAATGTGAAGTCCGTACACAAGTGTGTATTTTCCACATCGCAAAATGTGAAAAAAATTACCGAAGATAATAAGCCGGTGGCCGACAAAAATATTTTAAATTTGCGGTGAATGTAATGTTTTAATCTCACAATTTCTGTTGCAAGTAGACTGTTTATTCTTATAAAAATGAATTTTAGAAGGTTAATTTGTATTTCTGTCACATTTGATATATTAATGACAAATTATGCATGTCGTATCGGTTGCCCTTTTTAATGCTAAAAACATTTAAATAATATGTAAAATTGAAGAAAAGAACGTAAGAAATAAACGAGGTAGGTAGGTATATGTAAGAAAAGCATTGAAATCGTGGAAGAAAGGTGTAAAAATATGGTTATATCTTTGGAAGATCAAACAATTTACACCTTATGCTTTAGAATAGAATATATGTGTTTCAATTGAACCCAACAAGATTTGGTGATAAACACAGGACAAAAGATTAAACTCTACAGAATATAAATAATTGGGATTAAAAATAACGAATAAAGGCACCATAAAGGAACTCACAAGGTAAAAAGAAAAGAGGGAGACCTAGAAGAAATTGGGTAGCAGGAGTCCAAGAAGGATTAAGAGAGAGAGGATTAAATGAAGACCAGTGGAGAATTGGCATCGGAAGGCATCGTAGAACGTTATAAACCGATTGTATATATATATATATATATATATATATATAGGTATATGCAATGGCGGATTTAGAGGAGGGGGGGGGGCACTCGGGCACGTGCCCCACCTGTTATTTAAAAAAAATTAATTATTACATATTATAATTCACGTATTACACATCATAGATAAATAAAAATTATAAAAATACAGAATTTATTTTTCAAATTGTTCATTATTTTGGAGATGCCCCCCTAACCTTTTTATTATAAGTAATAGAACAAATGGTTTATATAAAAGTTTTATTATACTATTTGATGGCAGATGTATATATTTTTTATAAAGTCACGTTTAAAAGATACGACTATCAACTTTTATTTTGTAAATAGCAAACAATATTTATTTTACTAAAATCTAAACCGCCATTTTTGTCTTAAGTTGTTCTTATTACTTTATTTGATGTTTTAACTTGTTTTGTATAACATTGTTGCAATTTATTTATTTTCAAATGGCTACTTAGAATATTTGTTTTTGAATAAAAATTGTTTCTCATATTTCTCAAACTCATTTACTTGTTTGGGGTCCTACATTCTGATTTTTTATTATTTTAAATGAAAGTTCTTTTAATTTTGAATCAATTCGTACTACTAAAACGTCTTAATTGTTTTTGGTTTAACTGACACCTATTGCTATATCTTTCTCTCGCACAAGTTCTATAGTAGGCAGCGAGAGAATGGTAGCACTATTGTGACGTAACAGTGACACTGACAACAAAACTCAAATATCTCGCAGAGTAATTATTAAAAAATTATTTTCTTCATCTAAATCCCTATTTAATGAGTAATACTTTAAGTATAAATGTACACTTTATTATTTTTTGTTATGGAGCAGGACCCCAAATAGATCATTAAAAAGACAAAAAATGGGGTTGTATATTTTAGTAAAATAACTATAGGTTGCTATTTAAAGAATAAAAGTTCTGACTTTATAAAAAATATTTACATCTGCCATCAAATAGTATATTTAAAATAATAAAACTTTTATGAGCAATTTTTTACAGTACAACAAAAAAGTTAACGAGGTAGAGGGGGAAGCTCACCCGATATATTTAAAATTTGTTTTTTCAAATTTAGTGCCCCCCCCCCCTATTATAATTTTATAAATCCGCCACTGGGTACATGTAATGATTTTGAGACATGTTTGTTGTTAATTCGTACATTTTATTTTGTAAATAGATTTAACAATGTCAGGCTGAGAAAACATAATGAACATTACGATCGACAAAGAGTATATATTTTCAATGCTTTTCTTACATATATCTACCTACCTCGTTTATTTCTTACGTTCTTTTCTTCAATTTTAAGTCATGTTTTATATTATATATTTTATTTTGTAAATAGAATATTGGAAATTGAATAAGGATACACAACCAAAAGGATAAGAATGGCAGGAGTAATATTACAATCGGTCGAAGAGTACACATACAAAATTAAAAACAAACATTGTCATCTCTCACATTTGACATGTTAATGACAAAAAAATGTTCTTTTCAATACTAAAAATATTTAAATAATATGTAAATTTGAAGAAAAGAATGTAGGTGTATATATACAAAAAAGCACTATGAACGTGGAAGAAAAATTGCAAAAATATGGGTATACCCTTGGAAGTTCAAACAATTTACACCTTATGCTTTGGAGATGATCAAATACTTATTGCACAAGACTACAACGATACTGAATACATGATACGAAAATTTATAGAAGAATACTGTAGCTGAGATCTAGAAGTAAACATACATACAGCGAATGAGTAATGAGAGTCTACCTAAACAAATACTACAGTGGACACCATCCGGCAAAAATAAAAGAGACCTAGAAGAAGTTGGGTGCCAGGAGTCCAAGAAGGAATAAGAGAGAGAGACGATTAAATGAAGACATATGGCAAGATAGAGAGCAGTGGAGATATGGCATCGAAAGACATCGTAGAAAAAAGTATATGTAATGATTTTAAGCCATGTTTATTGTTAATTCATATATTTTATTTTTTAGTAGATTTAACAGAATTTCAGGCTGTAAAAGACTTAATGAACATCACAGTCGTTAAAGAGTACGTGTACAAAATTAAAAAGATACGCGTTAGTTATTTGTTTGAGTTCAGCCAGAAATGTGTTAGTCATTGGAGACACCACAAATCCTACAAGAAAATCATGCCTTAATGTTTGGAACAAGACAATTCAATAATTTTAGATGGTATGTTTTAATCTGTTCTTTTTTTGCAATTAATTTTCTTACATTACGTTTAAAATTATTTCAGATCAAACATAATTCAATATCTATCTTAAAACGGTACAGAATTTAATCTGCATTTCATTTTCTTATATTACGTTTAATATTATCTAGTTTAAAATTAATTTATTGCCAATTAATAAAAAATCTTTTAAATTACATAGGGCCATAAAACGTTGTTTGCTGATCATATGCTCAACTGCACAATGTAACCGTGGATATGTATCAAAAATACATTGGACAATAAGCCTTATCAAAGTTAACAATTTGATTAAAGTTAACAATGTTTTATGCAACTGGGCCATAATCATACAGTTTAAGCCACAAAAGTATTCTTGTATACCTATGATTCTTGCATTCTTCCCCTTTAATAATAAACTTTATTAATATGTGCAAATTGCAAACTAGTTGCGAATTTTGCCGTGAAAACGTACATTATTCAAAAATATAATGCTTCGTCGTATTTCACGTGTATACAACCTTCTGAGTCAACTTCCTATGAAGTCTTCGTCAGAAGGTGGCCAGCACAGCAGGTAATCACAGACGCGTTTCGCACTTCTTGGTGCTCATCAGTGTGATGTAACCTGGGGGCCTCTGTCTCATCCACTGAGGTGTGGGTATTAACACTACCTTCTACAGGCCAGATACCTGTAGCGAACGGTCATAAGACCGTTGCTAGCACAGCTAGGTTGGGTGGCCTCTGCTCCGTGATTCCACCTCAGTGGATGAGACAGAGGCCCCCAGGTTACATCACACTGATGAGCACCAAGAAGTGCGAAACGCGTCTGTGATTACCTGCTGTGCTGGCCACCTTCTGACGAAGACTTCATAGGAAGTTGACTCAGAAGGTTGTATACACGTGAAATACGACGAAGCATTATATTTTTGAATAATGTACGTTTTCACGGCAAAATTCGCAACTAGTTTGCAATTTGCATTTTTGGCTCAGTCAAGCCTTTTGCAGGTAGATGGCTCTGTGGGTATTAACACTACCTTCTACAGGCCAGATACCTGTAGCGAACGGTCATAAGACCGTTGCTAGCACAGCTAGGTTGGGTGGCCTCTGCTCCGTGATTCCACCTCAGTGGATGAGACAGAGGCCCCCAGGTTACATCACACTGATGAGCACCAAGAAGTGCGAAACGCGTCTGTGATTACCTGCTGTGCTGGCCACCTTCTGACGAAGACTTCATAGGAAGTTGACTCAGAAGGTTGTATACACGTGAAATACGACGAAGCATTATATTTTTTGAATAATGTACGTTTTCACGGCAAAATTCGCAACTAGTTTGCAATTTGCATTTTTGGCTCAGTCAAGCCTTTTGCAGGTAGATGGCTCTGTGGGTATTAACACTACCTTCTACAGGCCAGATACCTGTAGCGAACGGTCATAAGACCGTTGCTAGCACAGCTAGGTTGGGTGGCCTCTGCTCCGTGATTCCACCTCAGTGGATGAGACAGAGGCCCCCAGGTTACATCACACTGATGAGCACCAAGAAGTGCGAAACGCGTCTGTGATTACCTGCTGTGCTGGCCACCTTCTGACGAAGACTTCATAGGAAGTTGACTCAGAAGGTTGTATACACGTGAAATACGACGAAGCATTATATTTTTGAATAATGTACGTTTTCACGGCAAAATTCGCAACTAGTTTGCAATTTGCATTTTTGGCTCAGTCAAGCCTTTTGCAGGTAGATGGCTCTGTGGGTATTAACACTACCTTCTACAGGCCAGATACCTGTAGCGAACGGTCATAAGACCGTTGCTAGCACAGCTAGGTTGGGTGGCCTCTGCTCCGTGATTCCACCTCAGTGGATGAGACAGAGGCCCCCAGGTTACATCACACTGATGAGCACCAAGAAGTGCGAAACGCGTCTGTGATTACCTGCTGTGCTGGCCACCTTCTGACGAAGACTTCATAGGAAGTTGACTCAGAAGGTTGTATACACGTGAAATACGACGAAGCATTATATTTTTGAATAATGTACGTTTTCACGCCAAAATTCGCAACTAGTTTGCAATTTGCATTTTTGGCTCAGTCAAGCCTTTTGCAGGTAGATGGCTCTGTGGGTATTAACACTACCTTCTACAGGCCAGATACCTGTAGCGAACGGTCATAAGACCGTTGCTAGCACAGCTAGGTTGGGTGGCCTCTGCTCCGTGATTCCACCTCAGTGGATGAGACAGAGGCCCCCAGGTTACATCACACTGATGAGCACCAAGAAGTGCGAAACGCGTCTGTGATTACCTGCTGTGCTGGCCACCTTCTGACGAAGACTTCATAGGAAGTTGACTCAGAAGGTTGTATACACGTGAAATACGACGAAGCATTATATTTTTGAAATTTATTAATATGTATTCAAATTCGTTGTATACGTTCAGATGTAATGTAACTACTTACTTTTCAACAGCTTGTAACTAATTGTTTACTTTAGAATTAAAATATCTCATTTTTGAGTTTTTTAAATTTATTTTTACTTTTAAATTTAGTATTGTGTTATTAATATTATGCTTATATTTATCCTGTAATTAGGATATTTTGTCCTGTTTTCTCGCATAAAATGCGCAGCATTTGTTCATTTCATTATATGTTTTCATCAGTTCCTACCAAGCACTTTGTATACATAAGCATTTAAAACAGTTGTCCGTAGCGCGTTGATCCCCAAATTATTATAGAAAAATTCTTAAAATAAAAGTTGTAGAGAGCATAAAATTCTACTTTCAAATTAATAAACAAAATCCATTTCGTATGTTTAGTAACTCTAGAAATTGGAAAGATTTTGAAAATTTTAGTTTAATAGAACTAGCCATGGAATTAAAACAAAAAGACAAACAAATGATTAATGTTTTAACTGTCAAATATTGAGACTTTTTCAATCACATAAAAAAATTACATTTGTTATGCTTTTTGTTTTAATTCCATGACTGTCACTATTTTTGACGTGATTTTCGATATTTTCATTTCAAATTTCTGCCGCACAATTAATTTTGTTTCTTGATTCAAATGCAGAATTCCATGGTCTACAACTTTTATTTCAAGTATTTTTTTTAAATAATTTGGAAAGCAACGTGCAAGGAAGAACTGTTTTCCCATGTTAAATGCCTATGTAACGGATTTGGAGTGCCACCCGGTATGTATAGGTATGTCGAAAAATTATATTTAACTGCATTTTTTTATTATACTTCTGAAATATTACTAACAACTTTTTGCACGAAAACAGTAGCCGACCAAACTGTTGTATTTTTGACATTTCTCCGTGACAGCCTTTGACAAAACATTTCTTGTTTTTCGTATAAAATTGCCAGAAATAAATCCTGTTCGGTATTAAATGAAAATTTTTCTGCATGGCTGAACTATAGAACTTTAGCCATCAACTCGATCGGCTTTTGTTTTTCGCACAGAGTTGTCAGAACCATGTCATGATTGGGATCAAGTGAAATTTTTTCTGCAGAGCTATGATATGGAAGTGTTAACAATTAGATATCCCAGTCGGCTTTTGTTTTGTACATAAAGATGTTAGAAGTATGTCGTATTTGGTATCAAATGAGAGGTTTAATTGAGGACTATTAGATACATGTGCCAAATTTCTGACACGTTCATTGGCTTCTGTTTTATGCATAAAGTTAAATCGTTTGAGAGACTTTGGGTATCTGACAAGACTGTTGGCGTTAGCATTTTGGTTTTAAATTGTGCGTAAACAGATTGGATGTACGTGTAGACTATTATAAAACACTATCGGCGGAGCCCTAGGCTAAACTCGGCGAAGCCGAGGTTAGGCTAGTGAACATACTAAAATCAAATGTTAAATCCCTGTTATGCAAACGGAGTTAATGGTACGTAATGTATATTGCCTATATGACAGTAAATTAATTCAAAGACTATCTGGATTCTCTGGGGTTGAATTAACAGGATTATGTATAGTTCAAAACTATATCATATCCCTTCAATTAAAGGACTAAGAGAAAAGTGATATAATAAATATAGTTGTAGGAAACGATATATGAATCTCATTATAGAATAAGGCGATTACTCCTTATAAAGAATTATGGAACTTGCGGTAAAGGTTCCTTGAAACAGGTAGTTTCTTCTGTCATGTGATGGGTAGTATCCTAAATTTGCGTTCAAGATGTTTCCGAATTATGTACTTAATCTGGATTATACTATTCAAATAATAAATGCGCTTTAAATGTACCTACTTTATATCTATTTGTCTATGGGGTCTCGTGGCCGCGTGCCTGGTGTCAGGTTGCGAACCGGGTTCGATCCCGAGCGACGCCAAATATTTCGAATTTTAAATGGCACAAAATTGACCCTTGTGGTGCACTCTCCACGCCAGCAATGAGTACCCGTGAGGTGACGCCTGGTAAGCGCCCGCACGGTGCATATATTTCATCATTACCGATATCTCTGTACAAAGCAGATTGGCACACCTAGTAATGGGTAATAAGCCGAGATGATATATTTATTTATTTATTTTATTTAGATCTATTTGTAAATAGGGGGTTACAGCTCAATCAAATTAAGAGGTATTAGTAAAAAATAGTGAAAGTATATGCTTAATAATGAATATTAATAAAGAAATAAAATGATATAATTGAAATACTTCACTCATATGAATTCCATATATATATTATTTTGATTGGCGACTCAAAGATCACCTATAAATATATAACGAATACCGAGTTAGGCGGTGAATTCTACTACCAATGGAAGTAGACAAATTCAAATAGCGGACACGTGGCTCCCAGTCCAGTACTGCAATTCTCAAACAGTTTTTATTTGAATATAAATTTCTTGCATTAAACTAATAATGCAATTATGAAGTATGTAGACTTGTACAATGTTATAATATTTTGTTTTTTATAAGTATAATTTAAAAATAGCTTACATTTCAAGAACATTTTAGATCCACGAAGAAAACAGTTTTATATAAAAACTTATATTCGTGACGTCACATCTATATTTTCACACTTCGGGGGACCATAACTCGCTTATTAATAGGAATTTTTTCACCGGATTTTCACCAATAATCTTAATTTTACTTGTACTTTCTGATGAAATTATAAAAAAATGCTGTAATCCCCTAATGAATGAAGACTAAATATTATAGGCATTTTCAGTTTACAAAATTTATAAAAAACTAAAAAAGTAAATTCAGTATGAATTTTTTAATACGGCTTATTTCTGACCCTTCTAGAGTTGCCTCCTGACCACTACGCTACCCAACCCCCCATAAAAGGATGTAAACACTACGTTAGTCAGTTTCAAATATCGTTTCATACGACACATAACCGACTTCGACACTTTGTCCATCTTCAAACTCAGTTGCAACTTCAATTTCTCGCCGGCCAGCTTGTAACATATCAAACCAACGACACGTAAGGGTTTTTCTGGTGAGAAATGTCGCCTTTTCATTAAGAATTTAAATTTACACACGGAATTTGAATTTGTTAAAGGAAAAACTGCCGTTAATCTACAGTTAATATAAGATAATAAATATAACACATGTTATATAGATGATGAAAACAAAAGAAAATCGTGTCATATATGGAAAATAGCTTATGTACATATTATTTATTTTAAAAATACTTGAATATAATTTAAAGTTTTCATTTTACATTTAATTATTAAACATTTCAGATGACCCGTATTCCAAATGTACTATTATTATAATAATAGCGCTATTATGACGTGCGCTTTTACATTATATTATTATGAGGTTAAACGTCATATTTAACAAAAGTGCTGTAGAGAAGTGGGTTCGTTCATAATTCAGGCCTATGTATATTTTCTTTAATTAAATACGAACCTGCGAAGTGTCGTGTCCTAGATTTATCTAATTATCATATAGAAAAAAAATGCACATACATACCGGGTGTCTACTTTTTATGGACCATAGGAAAAGAGTACTATATAATACATAAATGTATATTAGGAAATACAATGGTAAATCTTTCACATGGCTTTAATTTGTGCCCTACTCATTTTAGAACATGAGTGTAAATACAAAACATCTTCAGAATGAAACTACATTTATTTAATAAGTTCGAAATTATTAGTTACGTGTGTTTTGTTCGCGAGTGGGAGACAAAATATAAGATGTAATATTTAGTTATTTACAGACTGACAAAAAACAAAACTGCTATCTTTCAATTTGACTTATTTAGTGCATAATTTCTATTCTTGCTATTTATAAATATATAAACAAATATACTTTATGCTTCGTTTTAATTTAGGTTCAATTTTTTCATGCATAGCGTACTGAAAAATAACTATAAAAATAAGATTTATTTAAATTTCAATTGCATTTTTCTCAATATTTTTGTAATGTAAGGATATAAAATGATTACATGGTTGAATTCAGAAAAAAATACTCTATCTAACCTAAAAAATATATACCATATCCTATAAAAAAATATAACTATTTTATAGTTTGAGAACAACTGATTAAAAATATATATTTTCTTCAATAAATGAATGTCCCCCTGTATCTACTACAACTTTTATTTAAATGATTTCCTTGTATATTCAATAACAAAGAAAATAATCGGGGTGTCCAGTATCCGAGAAACATCCTGTATATACAGGCTGTAATAGCTAAACGAGCTACCTCAAATAATAATTTCTATATTATTAAAGATACAAAAAAATACTATAAGACAATTTTATAGAAGACTAAGGGGGACATCCGATTAGAGAAGAAAATATTTTTTTAAACCACTGGTTCTCAAGTTACAATACAATGTTATATTTATTTAAATGGGACATATCATTTTTAGGCTCATTCGATAGAATATTTTTTTTCTGAATTCAACCGTATAATCATTTTATCGCAAATCGTTTTCCATGGTATTTAAAGTCAGCGTCAAGAGTCAGTATTTGGTATACCATTATACATCTTTGATGTTGCCGGACGTAGAACTAGCCCCCAGTCTATAGTTTTTGTCCAACATTAAATTCCAGCCCCTCCTTCACCCCTATTAACACACTGGATTTGATTTTAAATGGCACAAAATTGACTCGTGTGGTGCACTCTCCACGCTAACAATGGGTGTCCGTGAGGTGACGCCCATATGGTACAAATATGTCATCATTACAGACATCTGTGTACATACAAAGTAGACTGGCACACCCAGAAATGGGTATTATGCCATGATGATATATTTATTTTATTAAAAAAAATGTGATTTTTGACAAAAAAAAACTGACGCTTATAAGCGACGGTGGCACTGAAGCTCGAAGTTCATTTCCTAGTACCGTCGTCGCTTATAAGCGTCATCTACATATTAAACGAAACATAATTTATTTATTTTAATAAAAAATACAAAAACAGCAAAATGGTGTTCATTTTCACACTCACGACACTAACTCCGACCCGGACCATTCGTTATCTGATTCCGGAAACTCAAATTCATTTTCCTCGCTACTATTTTTAAAAATTTGTAACAATTCTGCGTTATCACTTTGCATAATCACAAAAATTTCAATAATCGCGAAAATTCGAACCGCGTGCTTTTTTCCTATCAAACTGGATAACTGAAACTGAAAGCTTATAAGCGTCAGCGGCTCCTTCGCAATATATCAGCCGTCAATTATTATAAGCGAAAGCATCTTCCTGTGCAGTAGATGAAAAATAATTTGCATTAAACATTATATAAAAAAACTATAAATCTTTGAAATGCTAATCAAAGTTTATTACATAGTATGACAGGTAATCTACATTTCCCGTGAAAAAAAACTAGATTTTTACATAGAAAATGTTTAATTTTAGACTTTGTTTCCTTACCTTAAATTGGTACCGATCGTCTCAGTTCGACAAGTAGAATCCAAAAATATATTGGGTTTATATAATTTTCACATCCCATAAGTAAACAGTTACCAACAATTTAATAAAATTAATAATTATTAAAACTTTATGATAAACTGTTTAACTTTTTTGTTCTATTTCTCATGGCAGTCTGTAAATAGCTAAAAGTACAAATTTTATTTTGCTTCTCACCCACGAACGAAACGCATGTAAACAATAAGTTCAGACTTATTAAATACAGTTTTTAATTCTGAACATTATTTTGTATTCACTTTTGTTCTAAAATTAATAGGGCAGAAATTAAAGCCATATAAAACCATTGTACCATTGTATTTCCTAGGTCCAAAAAAAGTTGACATATGTATCTGTTTTCCACTAAATCCTCAATATTCTGATTTAAATAGGGTTCATATTGGGTTTACTAGAACAGTTACTACTATTTTTTTGAACCCATGCTGTTATTGTTGTTGTTGTGAAGCATAAGTTTAGTATGCTAATGATATTTTTATGGCCATATTAATATCAATCAAATCATGTGAAATTTGTGAACGTGGGTCAATTAAATTAGTAAATTATACTACAATGTTTTCATAGAATGATTAAAGTTGTGGTTACCCGTAAACCATTGGTAATGGTACAGTAACGATTATTAACGTGAGACCAAGTTCAATGTCACATGATTTTGGCTCATGTAATTTTGTTGTATTTTCCCAAAAAAATCAAATAACAGTTTAGAATGAATAAATGTTATTACATACCGTATAATATTATCGTTTACACTATAATAATTGAAATAACACATGCAAGTAGTTCGTTTCTAACACTTTGTTGACATTGATGAGCAATGTAAACATAACCAATTTGTTTCACCGAATATTGCATCCACGTGTCAGCGACCGTTGTGCGCATGTTCATTTCATAATTTGGCATGTGTCTCCATTGGCATTGGCGGGTTTTTAACGTTATAATATAATTTCTATTTTTAAATAATCTACATATAATAATAGTAGCAAATGCAAAAGATATATCCGGCATTCAATGAAAGTAATTATTATGCATTGTACAATAAAAAATCAATATTCGAATTATTTACATTTTGTATAACTAGATATACTTTGTGTGCTGTGATCTATCTAATAAATGTGTATTTTTACTACTCCGGGTAGTGCTTAGGGATGAATATATAAATTTAACATAATATTAGTTTTGTATAATTGTCTGCTCTCCTGTTCATTTTACGGCATAAACTGTTGAATAGAGAATTAAAAATTGCATTTAAAACAGATTTTATTTTGGCTTTTTCACAATTCAGAAAGCTATTTTGTTAATTAGTAACAATAGCTTCATTTATAATATTATGGTAAATGCTTAAACAATATTTTTTATTCATATTGTTGTTATTTTGTTTTATTGTTGTATACAAAACAGATTGACATACCCAGAAATGGGTAATATACCGTGATGATATATTTATTTATTCATTTTATTTATAGTTATTTTTTTGTAAAATGTAAATTGTATAATTGATGTTCATTCGAATGAGACAGGAATTATTAATATAAAGAATTATTATGGTAGAAGTAGTTTTAGAAAAATACGTTATTTATTGTTCACAACTTATGGATAATAAATAACATAACTATGAGTGACGTTTATAAATAATTTATTAAAACCACAAAAAAAACAAATGCCATAGTTATTGCTACTAATTAATATAAAATTTAAATTTTCTTTTTTAAACTTTGAATAAACCAAAAACAAAATAATGTAAAAATAGTTTTATATGCAACTCTTAATTCTGAATAACTTAGCATATTGCAGTTTTTGTCGTAAAATGAACAGGAAAGCAGGAGGAAACTGCATAAATAAAAAAGTAAGTGCATTCCTGCATTCATATTCAAATACCTTGTCCGGTTAATCAAATAATCCCCTCCAATTCATGTGTTCCTAATAATATTCATTTAATTTTTTTAATTTTGTTTGTTTTTTAATATATTTATATCATATCATTTTAATTTTATTGTTTAGTACACTTACCTTTTATTAAAAATAAATGAAGGTAGAAAATAAAATAGGTAATAATTAGACGAATAGTACCCACTATAGTTTTCTGTATAAATGCGATGTATTTCTATCAACAATCACAATTACAAACTTACATTACAATAACTAATTTATAATAAATAATTTTATTTAAGACATAAATATTAAAAAAGCTCTGTCAACGAAATAAAAATATTCACATTGGTCAATCACTGACTCTTAATAGTATAATATGTAGTTGTAGTTTATAATTTAATAATTATATGCTAGCTACGAGTATTCAATATCACAGAAGAACAAATAGTATATACAAATTAAACATATCATAAGTATAACCCGTACAATCCGATGATATAAAAATCTGATGTGGCCAACACATAACCGACCGCTTTGTCATCAGTAAAGTACCACTTTCAGTTAGGTAACGATCACTAACTCTTAGGTAGTACGATATAAAGTTTACAAATTAAACTTAACTTTTAAATTTTGTGCCGAAATAAAAATAAAATTAGAAAATTGCTTGCCAAAAAATTTGGATATATCAAATTTGGTGCGATCAAAATATTTTTCTTATTCATTATACTAGCAGTCGGTAAAAATGACAAATAGACTAATCTTTGGTAGATCAATTCAGATTAGTATTCGACGATCTGAAGCTGATGTATCAGTCATTTGCCAATTTTTTCATCTTTGTGACTTTCTTGCAATATCACGATCTTTCAAATGACTAAATCACTTAAATTAAATCAGATGACGTCATTTTCGTAAATTACTAAATCAATGGTAGTTACGTTTAATGATGTATCAGTCTAAATAAACTGATGTGTTCGTCTCTTTTTTCCAATATTAGATCGTGACTTTATTCTCATGTTTAAATTTTGAATTAGGGAATGTTAATGTATGAGTTTAAAAGGAAAAGTTGCTTCGATACCGAAAAAAGTCACTAAAATATGTTTGTTTTGGCTAACTGACGAACGTTCATTGTCCAATTAGTATCTAACTCAGTTATCAAAAACACAAAAGTTTTACGTACACGCACATTCTAACACAACCATATTATCCCATGTTTTCATGACTAACTTTGTGGGATTCTCTGCATCCACCGTAAGTATCTCTAATTGGTTAAGTTTACTTGGTGCGCAACAAACTCTTGGTGTTAAATTTTTGTTTTTCTTCCACATTATACTTTGTAGAAGTGCGTGGTTGTGAGCTGCATTGTAGCGAGGGGGGCACCTTCCTTTACAGATGCCTCCATCGAACTTCTTTGGCTGGATGATGAAATTGAAATCTAACTGACTTAGATCAAATTCCATTTTGTGTCGGCAACATCTCTTGCTGTTCCCGTTACGACAGTCAGTCCTTCTGTTTTTCTCGTAGAACAAAGCTTGTTCTGCAGATCTTTTATCTCTGGAGTTGTCTTTGTGAACAGTCATAAGTGCATTAATAACAGGAGAATTATCTTCCTGCACAATTGGATAACCTCTGTGTTTACATTCTGGACAATGTAGTTCTAATCCTAGGTTTGGTTCGTTGTTTTCCACCCAGTTTCGGACGGCTTTAGTAACATCAAACTCGCACCATTTGGTGGCGCCGGCGACTAGATGGACGTCCCTCTCATCGATGAGACGTGTTCTCGGTCGCTTTGCGTCTCGAGATCTGTGGAGGACCTGGTAGACCTGCACTCGAACTGGGCCAGTCTTTTCGCTGCTGTCAGCGAGCAGACGAAGAGTGGAATGTTCTACTGACGTTGACGATTGAGGATTTGAAGAGATATTGAAGATCATATGAGTAACGCTCCGCCGTCGCTTTCTCCGCAGTTGGCGGTCTGCAACAACAAAAATAAACTTATTAGTGATTTGCTAATTATATATTCATTAAAATATTTTTGAATCTTATTCTATTTTGAAAAACTATTAATCTAAAGATACGCGTACTTTTTTCAAGCACATCTGGTGGGAATCTTATGCTTCATTTTCTTTTTAATGTAATTTTTAATTTATTTAAATAAATAAATTTAATTTGTAGGTCCAAATATATCTATTTATTTTTATAACTTAATTTTGCACTTATTTGAATAGGTTTATTGAAAATAATTACAATTAAGTATGAAATTATTTTATAAACTTTTACTTTCGTAAAAAAAGAACAATTACCTATGTATTCTGTTTTAATTTTGTTGCTTGACTTCTTGATAAATAAAAAACAAATTATTGATTAAGTATACAGAATAAAAGTACGAGTAGTGGCATAAGTTTAGTATAGGGATGCATCATGCATCTAAAAGAAGATAGTAATTATTCTCATTTGATCATTAGATTTCTCGTATCGAACTACTATTTCTTATGATATTCCTATACATATATGAGCTTTAAATTAATTATTACAAAAAATTATAAAATTTACAATACAATTATTTAATACGAGGATTAATATTAAGAATAAGAAAGATGGTTCATATTTTTAAAAAAATTATACGCTTCACTTTTTTCCTTCCACTTCTTGAAGGCTCCGAACCAATCTTCTTTTGGGATGCTTTTAAAATAATCATGAATTACAGCATCAATCTCTTTAGACGAAAACCTTTTATACCCTGTAAATTTTTATTTAATTATAATTTAAGTCCAGAAAATAATCCAAGTCGCGCATTTCCAAATTTGGTGATTACGGAGGATATTTTATTACTCTTAAATATTGTTTTCGTAAAAACCGGTTAATTTCATATTTTCATTTGCGACAATTAAAAAAATTGATTAACTAACTGAACATTCGCAACTTAATTTCAAATGATAGAAAAAAAAAATTCCACGGCCTACTTGATTTTCTAATTCTCAATAGCTCTTGCCTGACCCTCGTATAAGAATGATATGATTGAAAGAAATAATACTATGACATTTATTTACTTTTTATATGTAGCGACTAAATTTCACATTTCAATACTATTAAATGCATTTCATCTATTGACGTTATAATAGATAAGCAGTCGTTAATAAAATATGAAATAATGCACTTCACATATTTTTCACATTTTGCTTGAGGCTTACACGTTATAAACTGTCATTTTTATTTTTATAGAAGCTGATAGATGAAGAATTCAGTAAAATTAATCACGTTCATCTTGATAGATCTCATTGTGGTGACTTTTGATGCATGATGATGTATCTCGATTTCGTGGTAATCAGAAGATCGCCCACACACATAGATACAATCTCAAATAAAATCTTTAGCAAAAGCTGTATAATCTCAATATTACGCATCATATTTGCATTCATTTTTCATTTATGTAAAATCATGTCTTGAAATAATTACTAATGTCAATTTACTTTATAGAAAGTGTATGGTGTGTGTTCATTCGTTAAGATGGTATTATGAATGAATATTATTGTTAGGAGATATGTAAATAATTATTTATGACAGTTTAATAGATGTAAAGATTACAAAGCAATTTTGAAAGAATACATTTGGGCAGGGCCGGTTTTACTATGAAGCGAATGAAGCGTTGGTTAGGGTTCTCAAAAAGAACTGAAAACTAAAATACAGCTTTATTTTTTCTTGCTTGAAGGTTATTTCAAAAATAAAAAAAATCTTCGCATATATCTAGTAATCTATGCATTTTTCAAGATAAACAATGACTTCCTAACAGGGAAACTTTTGTCTAGGGTCTAAGTTAACCAACTTCGTATTGCGGCGTACTTTGGAGTTGCAATATGTGCGAAATGGGATACAGTTTCAGAAACAACGAAGATCGTATGGCGTATATTTTATTGTCTAACGCAGGTATAAAATTTGGAGAATATTTAAATGCACATCAAAATGTATTTAGGTTAGGTTAGATTTATCAGACTGATCTGATATGCACTGAATAGATGTTGCGTATAACTGTTATTTTAGAATTTCAGATACGTACAAAGTAAATGTACAAGCTAATTTGACAAAATATGAATAAAATAATATTGTTTAAACACTTAATCCATAATTTTATAAGTAATGGCTATTAGGCTACTGAATAGAATAAAATTCGGATTTTTTTTTTCTGAAGAAGAGATTGATGCTTCATCATTCTTAATTATTTTGAAAACATTCCAAAATAAGATTGCTTGGGAGCTTTTAAGAGGTGGAAGGAAAGAATGTTAAAGTGAATTATTGATGAAGGGAACTACATTGAACATATTTAAAATAACATTCTAAAAAATATGAAACAAAGTGTTGTTTGAAATTTTATTTTATGGGTTCATTATTTATTAAAAAAAATAAAAAACATCTAGTCTAGTTTGGTTTTTATAGGAATTTTGCATTTACCCGACAAAAATTATAAGATTAAGAAAACATTGTTGAAAAAATAAAGTTGGGTGCCTAAATTTTCAACTTTTCATTCTTTAACTTTCCAATTGTACCGAGAATCTATCACAATATTTTTTTAATTTTTAAATGATGATAAACATTTTAATAATAATAAAAATAATAATCTATATTTCTTAACATGAATACACCCAAAACAAGAAAACGAGAATAGTATATCAAAAACTAAATCATAATGGGGTACCATATTTGAATTTCAATATATGTCATAAAATATAAAAACTAACCACGATCTTCTCATTATAATAATAAAAAGTACACATTAATTTGTAATAATATTGTTATTAGTAATTTAATGTTTTGGAGAAGGGATATATGCCGTAAGCATGTTAGAATCGTGGAAGAAGACAGATAGACTGCAAGAAGGATAGAGACAGTTATAGATCAGCCGATCAACGTCGCAATTACGTTGTGGTAGGTGTGGCATGATCACAGTTGGCTATAACTATCTCTTTCCTTCCCAGGCTATCCGTCTTCTTCCACGCTTCTACCATGCTCACGTCACAAATCCCTTCCCCAAATTTTTAATAATTATTTTCTCGTAAAGTATGAATAATTATTTAAAAAATACGAGTATTTTTTTTTGTCTAGTATCATATGTAAAAATAAAAAAATTTATCACATCGCCCATTAAAATTGTTATACATCGTACACCAAACGATTTAGATTTAATTATAATAACGATTTTTTTAACAATAATTCTGGTATAGATAAAATAAAAATATCATCACAGCATATTACCCATTGCTGGGTGTGCCAATCTGCTTTGTACACATATTTCGGTAATTCTGGTATCATATTATTATTGTTTATATTCATTTGATATTGATGAAGTCCCAAAATAAATAGCGCTTGAGGTCCTCAAATATTTGAAACCGGCACTGCATTTGGATAGTATAAGAAGGTATGAAGTTAGCATAGAGACACCCATTCATAGAGAAAGAGGAAGTTATATTAGTAAATAAAGTTAGGAATGTAATTCTGTTCTTTCTTCATTCCTCTAATGCACTTATATATAGTTTTATTGTGTACTAATAATACTGCCTATGACAGTGCCTAAAAATTTGTATAACCTTACGCAGTTAGTTAAAAATTATGATGCTCCAGAAACATAATTTCTAATTCTAGTTTCTGGAATAGTTGAAATATATTTAAGTAAGTATGTATAACAACAATGAATAAATTGTTTTAGTACAGTGTTCCAAATTTATGTGAAAGAATTTGTTGTAGCAACTTTGGGAACAAATAAATAGCAAAATTCCTCATTATTATCGCGAATAATTTACGATATGGACGTCAGTAGATGGCTCTGACACCAACGCATGTATAAGGAAGCTGCAAAAGCTGCGGTGGCTTCTTTTTCTTGTTCTTACGTACGCGGATTCCAATTTGATGATGTCATATAACAACCGTGCGTGTGTGAGTGAATTAAAATGGGAAATGATCATATGATGTCGATGTTTTATATACCACATGTATATTGGCGTCCTTGTTTGCAAGAATTCCAAATATTTCTGAATTTTATTCAACGGACTGGCTTTGATGTTATAGATAGATTTTAAACTCATTTTTGCTTATTTACGCATACTTCTCCTGGGTAAACCTGTGTATAAATTCTCTATTATAAAAAATATTTGCTTCGTTCTTCATTTAATCGATTTGGTAAATATTTACATTTTTTTCAAGCAAAAAATTGCATTTTTTCTCAATGGGGAGATCACCTCATAAATTATTTTAATAGTCTACGTAATGTACTTCTGAAAATTTTCAGGAATGTAGGATGACTCAAAATTGTATTCCAAAAAATATTCTTACCTATACAGGATGAGTCTGGGAGACGACCCCCTCCACCCCACTTTAACTTTTTTATTATAAGTAATAAAAAAAAATGGCTCATACAAAAGTTTTATTATTTTAAAGATATTGTTTTATGGCAGATATAGATATTTTTTGTAAAGTCAGGTTTACAAGATACAACTATCAACTTTTATTTTTTAAATAGAAACCTATAATTATTTTACTAAAATATAAACCGTAATTTTTTTCTCTTTTCAAAGATGTATTAGTTTTTATCAATGTATTTGAAGAAATTCGAGAAAAATAAGATAATTGAGACATATTAGAAATAATTTTATTCACATATTCTAAGTGGCTGTGTGAAAATTTAACTGAAAAGTTAATTTATTAATTTAAAAAACCGCGTTAAACAAGTACGAATTAAATGTCTATTTTATTTTTTTGTTTCCCATTGTTGTATTTTGTTTATTTTCACATAGCCACCTAGTTCAGCGTTGTAATTTTTCCCGACCCAAAAAACCCACCAGAGGTTTTTTAAAAAAACCCAACTTAAAAAACCCACTTCTATAAAATTATATTTTATTAGATTAGACTTATAATGCAGTAACATACTTAAGTCTTATAACTATCATTTTTTATATATTTTTTAAGTGGAAGTACCGCAAGCCTCAAGTATCTATATATTTTAACAAGTTTATGAATCCTGTCGGCACCTAATCAGTTCTGTAACATTAACCAAAATCTAAATTTAGAGAAAATTTATTCGATCGATACAGAGCCTACTGGGCAAGATTGAATATTAGTTAAAAATTAGCAAATTTTTTTTCATTAATAAAAACTAATACATCGTTGCAAAGAGCAAAAATGGCGGTTTATGCTTAAATAAAATAATTATATAGGTTGCTATTTAAAAAATAATAGTTGATAGTAGTATCTAGTGATGTGCCGCCGAAAAATTCCTGTCAGGAATTTGTTTTTTCCCCGGAAATTCATTCAACCGCGATTTACGGGAAGAAACTTTGTTACTTTTTTCCCGGAATTTTTTTGAAAAAATCCCGTGAATATAATTTTTTTAAATTTCCTATAAATTTTAAAAGATATTTGGCCTGCATGTTTGGTTCAAGCTGTTATAAATAAATATTAAATATGTAAAATTGTTCATTTTTTGTGCAAATTAAGGTTCCTTCATAATATAATGTTTAATAAATAAATAAATTGTTTTTTTTAAAGTAAATATGTATAAGTACTTGTAAAATTTAGTACGATGCTTTTGAATTACTCAGGTTTTATGAATATTGCACTTTATATAAGAAATTCCTCGAAGGATATTTTCTTGGAAATTCCTCGGGAAATTTCCAAAAAAATATTTCGGGCAAATTTCTGGGAATTTTCCCGTATCGTTAAATTTCGGGAATTGACCCATTTCTGGTCGTATCTTGTAAACCTAACTTTATAAAAAATATATGTATCTGTCAAGTAGTATATTTAAAATAAAAGAACATTTTTTCTATTACTTATAATAAATAAATAAAAAATTAAAGGGGGAGGGGACCCTCTTCCCAGATTCACCCTGCACATGCAAAGTACTATTAAAAATATAATTTAGTAGACATTTTTATTTAAAATGAATATATCACAAGTAATCTGGCATTACCTCTTATCTCCCATTTTAACAAAAATGAACTATTAGTAAATTTGGATTTTGCGTCACTTTTTACAGTATACTTTAAAGGTACCTAGGGTAAACTTGTCTAAATCGTACTAATACTTAATTCGTACCAGTACATTTATTTCTGATTTATAATACATATGGCAGCAACTATCGGCAAATAGTGGAACTAGTATTAATTTGAGTGTTTCAGTGTGCGGCGTTTGTTCTTTCATTTTGTTTAAAAACAGACTACAATTATTGTGTAAATTTGATTTATACTGATTCCGGTAAAGACGATATATTTTTTCCGATAAAACCCCCCTGCCTCGCAGAAGTTGAAACTGATGGGGACACTATACCACAAGGATCACTTTCCCAGAACAACTTTTTTATAACAAAAAAAAATTTCGCACGTTCATGAAAAAGAAAATATTAGTAGGTTATCTTTGTTCAGCGCTCAATAAATATTAATTTTGTCAGTATTTGCAATGTTTAACATATATAGAAAGTACTACATTAGTTTTTACAAAAGGCAATTGGATTCAAATAAATTATTCCGTGTTTATCATTTTGCATACTTCAAATTTGCATGTATGAAATTATAATGCAGAAGATTTTATTTGTACTAAATATAAAATGATTATTTATTAAAGTCAAAATTTATGATATACATGAAAATATAAGTTGGTCATGTCAAAATAAATTTGTCATCCACATTCATTTTAATGAAAAATAGCTTTGAAATAAATTTTAGGTCTGCATTAAATAAGGATAATTATATTCCATTAATTAAGATTACTTTAAGTAAAAAATATTCAGTAGCTTGTTAATTTAACATATAATTAACATAAATTTTATGGTCAGAGTACTGAATAAATTTTTATTTACTGACCATTAATATAAACTGCAGTCAATATATATTACAAGTCATATTTAAAAAAAATATATTATGTTTAAAGTTACCCAAATTTGAAACATGTCATGTCCCTAAATTGAACGTAGTACTTTCGTAACTCTGAAGTTGCATGTTGAACTTATGAATGGTAATCTATTTTTAAACGTTCTTTCACCGATAAATACGCGATTGCTAAAAAAAAGTTAATACATGAGCAGGTCAAGAAGTTTGAAATTAAAAAACAAGTTTCTGCTTCAATGAGTTATTTGGTATTTCAATCAAATGTCAATTTAAAGACTTCAAGTGATTTTTCTGAGAATCCAACCGGAAGTGGAAGTTTATTAATTTCATTTTCCTGTTTATCTTAAATATTTAACAAAAATATTTTCTAGCAGAACTACTTAAAATATTATTTTTGATAATTTTAATTAAATTGTTTATGTAGTTTCAGAATTATTAATGAATTTTAATTTGTTAGTAAACATACACTCATATTTTGCATATTACTCAGGACATTGCTTGCGTGCAAAAATAATTTAATCATTTCCGTTTGTTTATGAGTTATAATTTTAGAAATTTTGAATCAGTTTACTAGAAGTAATTGCAATATTTCTATGTGAATCATCATTAGTATCTTTAATATCTGAAGTATTAACCGCAGAACAAATATTTAACTATCAACAACTTCAACACTAGGTTTGGCACTGTTTTCAGTATAATTTATTCACACGGTGATGTGTAGTAAAATAAAGTACTAGCATATGGGAACTTTTTCTTTTTGCCTATTTTAGAAACAAATTATTTGGCACCATATCTACGACATTACGGTATTCAAAACTTGGCAGAGAGTTGTTTCACAATGTGTGGTTGCCCAGGTGACGTATTTCTTTAGCACAAAAATTTTTCTTTCTTCCTGGTATTTTTTTACTATAATCTCTGAGGAGCAGTAAAATGAAAATTCTACTTTTGATTTGCTATAGTGTTCAACCGTATTTATTCTTAAACACGAATAGATTTCTAACCATTCAGTATACGCACCCGGTCTCCAAGGATAGTTAATATTTCTATTATTTCTGTAATCAAAAGTGTGAATTAAAAAGAATGTAATAACAATTTACAAAAACTAAAACATAATTTAATTAATTTTTAATAAGAGATTTGCTTTGTTTTTTAATAATTTTCTTCTTCATAAAATAAACGCTTTTGAAATGAGATTTTTTTTTGTTTCCGGAAAATTTGATTTCACATGTTTGTTTTGTGTAAAAAAACCTCATGTGTGTAAAAAAATAGCCAATCACAATTAATAATATTTTTCTACTCCTATGCTTTAATATATCTATTATTAGATGTGTCATCGGTACTTGAATGACACTCATTAAGATACAGATTTTTATTTCGATACCGATTACCATTATGATTCAGATTGTTTTTCATTTGGATACATATGGCCGCGTGTCTGAGTGCCAGGTCGCGAATCTGGGGAACCGGGTTCGATCCCGACCGACACCAAATATTTCCAATTTTAAGTAGCACAAAATTGTCCCCTGTTGTGCACTCTCCACGCCAGCAATGAGTGCCAGTGAGGTGACGCCTGATAAGCGCGCGAACGGTGCAAATATTTCATCATTACCGATATCTGTGTACAAAGCAGATTGGCACACCCAGCAATGGGTTATAAGCCCTGGTTATGATATATTTATTTATACATATTATTATGATACAGAATTTCTTTTCATTTCGATACAGATTATCATTATGATACAGATGAATTTTATAACCAATTTATTGATTTATAGTTTATTTTTTATTATTATGAATGGTCGTAAAAAAATAATGCATGCAACTCGTGTATAATGACTATTAATACACTCGAATGCTCGTGTATTAATCACTATCATTATAAACTCGTTGCATAATATACTATTTTCCTATAAGTAGTTAACAAAAAACTATACTACAAAATTTGTAAAAAAAACTGTTAGGTAAATAAAGTATGTGAAAGTGATTATTCTTAAAAAAATAAAGAAAAAATACTTATATACAACTCTGAATTACTTCAATACAGTTATGTATCATGCAAATTATTACACTTGTTATGCGACATTATATAAATATTATGTAAACTATGTGAAGAATGTAAAAAGACGCAATTTTGCCACCTACTTGTTAAAGTTTTATTACAAATTAGTTATCTGGATCATTTAGGATCGTAAAATGAATCAGTTTGCCACATCTGTAGGATTATACAGTTGTAATATTACTCATTAATGTGCTCCCCACACAATATACTATTTTTACTTCTAAATTCTATTTCCAACTATTATGACTAGTAAAACAAACTCGTGTGTGTCTATTTTTTTTCTAGAATTCTTCAACGATCGATTTGTAAAGCTACCGTTTAGACTTAACCTCAACAAATGTAACATGGCACACATTAACAGTATCTTGGTAAAACAACACAACACATGCTATGAATTAAAACTGAGACACATCCTATGCTCTCTCAAAACTGAAAGTGGCATTTCTATTTTTGGATTCTTGGCTACTCTGGCCTGGTGCTGGTAAATATGATATCAAACAAAGCTTCATGTTTGTATGTTGTCATTTAAATATATTTATTTTCTTATGGCTTTGATTATATGTTGGATAGGTTCAATTTATTTTTCCTACTATAGTTTGCTTCCAAAGCTGCTACGTTTCTGAATACATGCCAAAATAAGTAGCACGAGATTTAAAAAATCCTGCAATGAGGATACTTTTTTACATTAATATTTTTTTTCTGTTTTGACTATATTTAATAATTTTTTTTGTAAAAAACTGTAAAAAATGACTCGTAAATACAGAACAAAAATATATCATTTATCTTATCCATACTGATGCATCAAGGTATGCTACTCACAGTTTACTAGAGTTTATTTTTGACAAAAAATGGATGACAACTGTCACAAAATTGAAAGTTTCAATTGGATTTTTAGCAAACATGATTCAAGCTGGATAAGACAAATGACTAGCCTGCATATACATAATACCTATATTGAAGCGGTAGTAAATGATTAAAAAAAAAAATCTGTGGGACTGCGACTCTGTAAGTGTAAATTAAAGAGAACAAGTAGATACCTACTGTACAGAGAAGTTTGGAAGGCTGTTTTTTTTTAAAAAATTGAGACACAATTTATTTTACAAATGAAGACAAAAGGATAAATGTCCATTTTTTTTAGCAAAATGAGATGATTGATCGATTGGTCCTACTAATAGATAGAAGGTGGGGCTTTTAAATTTAGAGAAGACAAAAGCGGTAACAGTCCTAAGAAGATACAGGCCTTAGAAATTGCAGTATAAGAGTTAAAAAGGATTACGGTCCAAGCATTTTAGCTTAGCTTCAGGAGCAAGGGGGATAGTACTGTTTTAAACAAGGTTACCCGACGTGTCAACCACGCTAGAGGCCGAGTTTAAGCAACAAGAGGGGGAGACTTAGTTTACAAGGTTACCCGATGTGTAAACCACGCTAGAGGCCAAATGAACCAAGTGATATTTTTGTTGTAAGAAAAAAATGCTCCGTATGCGAATTTTTAATAATTTTCAAGGTCAAACGTGTTTTAATGCAAAGTAAGATAATATAGAGTTCTTTACAATGAAGCAAATTTAACAAATTTTTAAAAAATTAAAATTAATATTTTATGACGAAAATGCGTATGTACGCTCTAATAGCGTAGAATTACCCGTTCTACTAGGCTTTATGATGCGAGATGCGAGCAAAAGCAATAACTACAGTAACAGACAATCTGAAAATACAATGTTGCATTAAATTGAAATATTATATTACTGAGTAACAATATAATTATTCTATCGAATTCTCAAAATAAAATGTATAATAATTAAATGTTAATTAAATCGCACTCACAAAATACGGCAACCCTAATCATACGTAGGTACTTTTAATATAAATAAATATGCAATGTCTATTCATTATTTACTTTTCTATTTCTTTATTTCTATATAACAGTAAAATCGGTAATTGTGAAAGTTTTGTGAAGAACGTGATCATAAAATGATTAGAATAAACTACGGCATATTAAAAAAAATACAACACCGAAATAGATCATCTAGCTATTAAAATTATAAAAAAATTATAATTTTATTTTTAAAAATGGATACAGTCCATAAATGAAAGGGGGGTCAGTCGACACTTTCGACCCCCCCTGTGGGCGCCTATGATTAGGACCCACATAACTCGACCCATCTCTGGGTAAGAAATGACCAATATGAGTTTAGACAAAGATTGAATACACTATGTCACTTCAAAAACGGTCCATAAGGTTTCAAACTTTAAAATTCGCGTATTGAAAAAAAAAACATTTCAAATTTTATCTGATGTTAGAAAAAATATCATAATTTAAGAATTTAATTAAATATAAATGTTAAAATGTAAGATATATAGAAAATAACAGTTTAATTAAAATATACATACAATTTTTATTGATGAAGATGATCTTCTTCAAGTCTTCGAGTGTTTTGTCTACTATTCAATATTTTTTCGATGTTTTAATATAAATTTATTATATTTAACTACAATAAATCATAATGCAGAATTTATTTACTAAGTAGGTATTTAATTAGATGCATGTTTTTCTACTTTTAATAATTTGACGAGGGCTGATGACGAAGCTACATAGCACAGAAACCGGTACCCAATAACTACATAAATAAAAAGTTTACTGCACATTATTTTTTCCACGTAAGGTATAATTTTACAGCCATATATTTTCCCCTCGATTTATCCTAAAAGGAAATCAAATTTATATTACAAAATTACATATTGTTGCAAATAATATTAGCAATGATGCATGAATCGAACTTCGCAGTAAAACTGTAAACAACAAAATAAATATACAACACAAGGTTATTCGAGTTTTCAATTTCCTAGATATTAAGACATGTCCTCATTTCATGAATGGAACAAATCTCAGTCAGTTAAGTGTAAAACCACAAGATTTTGGTTCACATTGTTTGTTTAGCACGTGCTAAAACGGAATTCAACAGTTAAATGTTATAAATAGTACCGTTCCTAAATAAATTATATTGTGTAACAAAGTGGTGAAAGTGTTTTCACTTTTTCAGATTATATTCACTTGTATTTTAAAATAGTTAACAGCTTTTCAATAAACTATTTCTTTGAAATGCTGAAATATTTGTTTTTATTTCGGTTTCATAATAACCTAGAAATAAATAATTGAGATACTAACTTAGTTCCCCAAAGATATTAGTTTCGGTAATTATAGAACCTTAGCCCACATTTCCGATTTAAATTTAGATTTATGCTTTAGATTGAACTGAACTTTTATGTTTTAGAAGCGAATAAACAAGGTAATGTCCAATCACTATAATCCGTCGTAGATTTGATTTTATTGACAGAGTTTTATTTTTGATTGCGAAATCTAATGCTTTCGGCTTTTTATTTTGTTATTTAATTTGTATATATATCCGTAAAATAAAGATTTAATTTTGACATCTCTCTTATTTATTACCTAAATTTAGAAGAGGATGCCATTATTTGCACATACAATACGTATAATTGAATATTATACATATAATACCCTAAAATTTAAATCAAAATGTGCAAATAGTTATTCGTATATATATATACTTTAATATATTTTTTAATTTTAATTAATATAATTAAGAAATAACCAACAACTTTCTTTTAAAAATTTAAATTAGGATCAAGGATTTTTGAAACGATCTTTTCCGTAAAGATAAAGGAACGTAATATATGTATTTATTTTGTGCTACAAATAAAAATATCAAACATTTTTTCAAGAAAATAATAAACAAATAAACAAAAAAAGTCAAATATTTTTATTTTTCTTTAGTTGTTTAACATCTGTCGCAAATAGTTTTTATTAAAATTATGAATGAAAATTTTTATATTCTAATAAAAAAAATTCATTTATAATTGGTCATATTTTGATAATTTGATAAAAAATATGCAACTTTTTTTGTAGCGGACCCCACTGAACAATGGACATGTCGCTTGAACTCGATTTTTTATTTTATGTTCATTTCATATTTTCAAACTTATTTAAAGAAAATAAACATATAATTTTGTAATACAATTTGCAATAGTGTTCTTTTCTACAAGAATCGAAATTTGTTTAGAAAATACGATCATAATCATCTGTTCATTTTTTTCAGGAGTTCTTAGTGTAACAAACTAATAAAATTACCCCTTAACCTAAAAATTAATTTTAATAAAAACTAAATACGTATTTCGAGAACTTAGTTCTCGTCATCAGTAGTACAATAAGGGAAAGTTAAACAGAGTAGTCAAGATTACTCAAGATGTCAACCATGCCAAAGGTCCTAACAACAGTTTATAGGTAATCATTCACATGTGACTCCCGTCCCTATATAACCCCAGTTCTTTCCCTTGTTTTTCAGAGTTGTTAGGACCTCTGTAATGGATGACATGTTGGGTAATCTTGATTACTCTGTTAACTTTCTCTTATTGTACTACTGATGAGAACTTAGTTCTCGAAATACGTTTTTATTAAAATTAATTTTAAGGTTAAGGGGTAATTTTATTAGTTTTAGTTATATTTAATCTTAGACTCCATCTATTATTAATTTTTAAGTTCTTAGTGTTGGCCGGTCCCGGTTACATCTGATATTTATTAAGCTATTGTAAAAATGAATTATTCATACAATAGAGATAAAAGAAATGTATGTGGGAATAATTAACACATTATGTTGTCAGTGATATTTTTTTTTTCTTACTTTATATACGACATATGCAATGTAACAAATAAAATTATGTTATTAGAAAAAGACATAAACGATCAGTTTTCCAAGTATAAATTTACGTTTCGCAATAGGTTAGCGTAAGATGTTGCAAGACGCAGTACACTTAAAATTTTCAAAGTTGTATCGTAACAGGATTGCTGAAATAACTATAAAGTTTATGTATAAAAAAAAATTGCTGACTGGAACCTTCATTGAAATGTCATTATTTACATATTTTTGATATTTATTAATAGTTGTAAAGAAGATATGCATATTATAAAACTTGAAGGCAACGATTTATTATCATATTATACAGAAAATTATTTTATAATTTCAAATAATATTATGACAAAAGACAATAGATCATAAATATTAGTTTGTTTCGTTAAAACTACAATAAATTTTTATTAAATGTATTTTAACGCTTTTATGACAAGCTATTAAATGGTACTTACCTATGCTTATTTTTTGCCAAAACTACAAAACGTTTACAAATGTCAGTAAGTACTTAACTAATCGTAAGTAGTTGTAAGTACAACTTGATTAATAAGTTTACCATTGGCAGTTTGAAGTATATTCAAACTTTAGTACTGCTTTGATTTCTTTTGTTGGTGGTTAAATGACAATATGAATATTGAATGTCGAATCCAAAGAAAATTGTAAATTAAAAGAATTTGGCTAATAAATTACAGTTACACAACAAATAAAATACGCCAAAGAATAATTCAAAATATTATTATTACATAACCCACAATATTTTGATTTGAATGTGCGCATCAGTGCACAAAAATGTAAAATCCAGACTGCATAGATCACACACATTATATATTTTGATTGCAGTAATGAATGTGTATAATTCGCAAGTAGCTATTTTGAACATAGAGAAATTATTTTTAGATGTGGTGGATCAAGAATAACTTGCTAATAATCTTCCTACATGTTTAACAAGTGTGATGCTGATCAGTAAGTGTAAACGGACACTAACAAAACAAAGTTCAAGTCAAGGTCATTATGAGATGAGAATGCGCGTGAGTGTTTAAGTTTACATATTTTACTTCTAAACAAATTTTATGCAGCATGAATGAAGACATATTTTATCTATATGTCGTTTCGGATAAGAATGCATCATATAGTGTTAGATATGGTTGGTCGAAATGTAAACCGAGTTTATAATAAAGAAAATAACTGTCAGCTGTCAAGTAAAATCGGTAGTAACATCTGATAATTTACCACGTTTTTGATATTGCTGTTGCAATGTTTAATATCCAGGTAAAAAAACTTTGGAAACGAATGAACCTCGTTATGGAAAGAAAGGTAAGTTCAAAATAGTACACTGATAAAGAACTCTTATACTGAAGTTCTCGGCTCTCATCTACCACGAAAATCATGGTGTAAGTTAAAAAACATTGGATGCTGCTGCGACGGCTGATAAATTGCGAAGGTATCGCCAATGTTTATAAGCGTTTTATTCGCATTGATACTTTCAGTTATCAAGTCTGGTCCAGATAGCAGTTGTGTGCATGTGTGTAAACAGGCACTTGAATAATAATAATAATAATAATAATAATAATAATAATAATAATAATAATAATAAAAATTGGGATCAGGTAAAGAATGTCTAAATTAAAGCGGTATCCAACGTGTTAAACAGAATTTGCACCAATCATGGCTAGTGCAGTAAGAATATGTACCATTGGAAACTGACCGATGATCCCAAATATAACCATTGTGGAGCAGTAGAACAATATCTGTGTTCCACTTAATGCAGGAGTATCCAGTAACTCGCTACAACGGTTCTCTGGAAGACATACATTTACTCAAACCCGACGCTGAGCAATGGCTATTAAATGGCAATATTAGTTTGTTATTTTTTGTGTTATATCTGTCACAGTAAATGTACTTAGTGGGATGATGTGCATATTGCCGGTAAATGTATAGATTTGCCCAAAAACTACTTTCGCATTCAACCAAACACAACAAGAATAATCTTACCTAATGCACAAAAGTCACTCTTGGAATACTGAGGGCAAGTTTTGTGCATTAGGAGCGGTTATTGTTGTTGTATTTAATTGATTGCAAGCGAAAAAAATTGTACGCGAATCTCTACATTTGCCGGGCAATGTGCACATCCTATTATGTAGGTACTTTTATTGTAACATATCTACGATGCATATGAAATATCCAGGTAGCGTACATTTTAAAAACAAAATATAAAAAGTTAGGTTTCAAGATTTTTTTAAATCAAGTAATACCAGACGTCAGAAGACTGTCAAGTGCTATTTTCACCATGATTAACCTAAGCGAAGTATAAATGTAATCTTCCATTGTTCGATTAAAGTAGAACCTAAAATTAAATTTAATGCATTCAAATTTTATATTATCTTCGACACTAGTTTTCATTCAAATTTCAACATAGGTGTAAACATCAAAATATTTTGTTTGCAAATATGTACGGAGTCCTAAAAATATTAGCTGTTGTCCCATAAAACGATAGATAAAATGCTAAGGTATGCAGAGTAATGGGAACCTTACATCTAACATTTCGGCATCCTTTAATCGCTAATCAATGCGTTTATCGGTCGACATCTTTGTTTATTTGTATAGTAAAGATTCCATATAAGAATAGACATCGTATGTTTGGAAGAGCAATCAAAATAGAAGAAACACTCATGTAGGAATCAAAAGAAAATAATAAGGATGGCGCCAGAAAACTATGCCAAACCACCTCGTAGGTTGCAGGTTCAGGATATAATTTACTACGTTTAAATGTAAAATTTGTATGTTAAATTTATTGAATGAAAAGTTTGTTGTTTTATATGATTTCATTGCAGTATTATATAAACTCTGCCACTTTAACTTGTTGTTGAAATTTGTTCCGTACACCAGGTGTCAATAAATAATTTTGACATATTATTGGGACAAGCATTCTGCGTTTCAAATTCTTTTTCATTATACTGCGAAGAATTAAACGAAGGTCTTATGTCAAAACAAAAATATATGACCGGGAAAATAGTTTCACGAAAACGATCTAATAATTTTCGGAAGGAATGTTAACACAAACAGGAAGTTCTGCATCATTTTATGAAAGTACTATAGATAAACTATTCGCGAAAGTTTAATCTATTATCAAAAGAGAAAATATTTTATGTCATCTTCAAAGATACAATCTGATGTTAAATTTTTTCTATCTTACATGAAGGAGTATCTCTCTTTTATTATGCTTGAAGCGACATTCATTTTAGAGTCTCATCAATTACATCAAATAGAAAAATGGCAATAAAAATTTGCGTATCGTGAATTTCAAAAATTGGTATGAATGTATCTAGTATTTATAATGTAAATAATTTCGATTCAATACAGGGTTACAAATAATTTTTACGGTACTTGTTTTTGGAAGCAAAACAGTAGAAGCGTATGTAATGAGAAATATATAATATATCTAAGTACTAACTTGGGGGTCCGAAACAATAACTTCATGAGGAATCTCAAAAAAAGTATTTTTTACAAATCAAAAATTTATTAAATATTGCATATTATTATACTTTTCATTCATGATTTGCTTCATAAACGTTCGCAGGTATGATTCTTTGACGTCATATAAATGATACAATACTGTATATGCGTGAAATTTTGAAAGTTATACTAAGCTTGCAACGGGTGGTTTTTGGTTTAAAAAATATGGGCAAATAATGAAATATTCTAAATGAATAATATGAGATATGAGGGACAAAACAATTTGTTGCTGTCAACGTTTTAAGGTAATATACAAACGTCAAATGTAATTCTTATTTTATTCGAGATATAAATTTTGTATAATAATAAAAAAAATGTAATTGAAAAATGTGAGTTGTCGCCATTGTTTCGTGTTTTACCCCAAGAAATATCCTACATGATTTAAAAATACATGAACCTACATTTACCTGTATTTCTTTGAATTTCTCTCCTGTAAACATAGCTTTATATTTATGTTTAAAATACTTGTGAGCGCGATTGGACACACCTCTGTATTATTATATTTTGGAATCGATGTAAATATTTTCGTGAAATATTTTAAAGAAACAATAAATCCTTTCACTTCACAATTGCGTGGTGAAAGATTTATTTTGGTTTTTAAACTTTGTTAAAAATAAAACTGCTGCTGAATTCCATGTTAATTCAAATATTATTCCAGTCATTTTTAGAGTTCGAGAATGCAATAAGACAAGTGAAATATTTTGTTACATTTAGTTGTATTCTCTATAATACTTTCAAACGATAACGACTTTTTTATTTTAAAAAACCACAAGAATCTTAGTTATTATGAATGCAACATGTGATGCATCATTTTAACTCAGAAACAAATTCCATTTAATAAAACGTAATAACTATCGCAGACTAACAATTACATGCTACGATAAGAATTAATATTGTGTACAAACAATAAATAAAATAGTTTTACTGCTATAAAATTAAAAATGTTATTTTGTCTATGTAGATTTATACACTATGATGCAGACTTATTTGGATGGTGCGCAACTAATTCACCCCTATCTGTCCCTTTGGCTACCCAAAAGTTAAGTTAAGAGATCATTTTTAGTGATGTATTTGTGTTTTCGAAAAAAAATGTTTAGATCATTATATATAATTTTTTTATTTGAATTCATACGAAATTTTAACATGCCTTTCCTATGTAGAAATCGTAGCAGTACTCAATTTTTTTCTCCCTCTTACTGTTTTTGACAAATTTATATTAATTCTCAAAAAACCCAAAAGTTTTAATCTGTTTTTTTGGGTAGTGTTTTAAATGTTTAATCTGTAATAAATTTGCACACATTTTGCGGCTCATTTACAAATAGTGAGTGTTGCTTTCCCAGAGTTCACAATAATTTTCCTTTATGCGAGCCACAACATTCAAAATATAAAGAAATTGTACATTTTGATTGTTCAGTTTAGTACATTTCACTTTTCAACCAGGCCACAAACAAAAATATATTGAAGCAAGTTGATATGTATCATTGTTTATCAGTTTTAAACAAACAATTATAAATGACAGATTATTGATTGTTTCACAAGTAAAATGTGCTATTGTGTCATTAAACTTTTAAGACACTGTAACTCGAAAACGAGTACAAATCAGACTACAACTTTTCGGTTTGTGGTCAGTGCCGGATTAACCATGTAGCAGGAGGCAGCAAATGCTATGGGCCCCGCGCCTTTGCCCAAAAAAACTACAAATCAAAAAATTATAAGTCACCCACTAAGCCATACGCCTAGTAGCTATTCTCAAAGTGACTAACGCTTCGTTATAGTCATCAGATCAAGACCTTAATACGGAATACGCTCTGTATAAATCATTACATGCCTACATCCAAGCAATGCGATCCACATTTTCGCATATACAGGCAAAAGTCAAAGCCTTGATTGGCTGTGAAGAATATCAGCAATCGACTATGAGAAAACGCAAGCGAAATACAAAGTACGACCAATTCAGCGGCTCTAATTCACTCGATGAAGTTGTAGAAAATCAAACACCTGGACAACGATTTGAAATTCAAGTGTTTATTGTCATAGTCGATAATGTGCTGGTTGCATTAGGTAAACGCATGGAAGCTTATCATCAAGTAACCAGTGTATTCGGAATACTTCGGCAATTAAAGTCTTTAACGGCGGAAGAGATTTTGGAAAGAAGTCAGCTCTTACCCGGATGACGTGGAAGATGGTTTGGGCAACGAACTGGTGCATTTCGCTGAGCTACTCAAAACAGATGTCAGATGTGACTGCTGGTATTGACAGCTAAAAACACGAGGCTTTGGAAATTCAATTTTATAAACTTCTAACAAAAAATTCATTGGAATCGTGTTTTCCAAATGTAGAAATAGTGTTACGCATTTATTTGAGTTTGATTATCACAAACTGCAGCGGAGAACGTTCTTTCTCAACATTAAAGAGAATTAAAAATGTGTTAAGGAACACGATGGCACAAGACCGTTTGAATGACCTCACTATTATGAATATAAAAAACGATCTACTTAAAAATATTGATTTACCGAGTGTAATTTCTAAATTTGCCCACATTAAATCACGAAAATCCTTTTTGTAAATGTTCTGTTTTATTTACATCCTAAATTATAATACGTAATGCAATTCAAGGGCCCCCTGTTCACATTTGCTACTGGCCCCGCGGTGCCTTGATCCGGCACTGTCTGTGGTCATCTATTTTTTCATTTCATTGTTTTCTACATTAGGTATACCATCTTTTTTTACAAAAATAATATTTGATTAATATACTGAAGTCGCTTTTGTTAAAAGTGTTGTTTTTAATAATACTAATAGTATAATGTTATAGCTTTTATTTTCTGATTTTATTAGAAAGCCAAAGTTAGCATTTATAGACCTTTACCTTTATTATTATTAATATGAAATTTTATTATTTACAAAATAATATTATCGTTTATCGCGAATGTAAAATATTTAAATATTATTTTAGCTTCGAATATATAGTGCGAAAAAAAACTATTATAATTGAATTAATACGGTATTTTATGAACTATAATTCTGTCTTACCTTTTTGATGAAAAGTGTAAAATCTGGGCATATTTTCTATATTGGAATCTTCATCTTCTATTTGCCTCTGTTGCAGGCGACTGAGATACACATCATACATCCGTGAATATTCTTCTTGGCTGACGTTCATCTGTCAACAGAAGAAAAGTAAAGTGTTTGCTGTCTCAGAAAAAAAAGTTTTCTTTTTTCGCTATGTGTGCGCTGTGTTATGGTGTTAAACGCAACAAGAACAGATTGTTGTATGTCTTGTTAACGTGTGTGGTACGTTATGTTTTGTTATCGTGAGATTCGAGTTTTACTGCGTTTGACAATAGTGAAACAATGGTTTGTTGGGTAAATAAACGTAAAAGAATTTCCTGGATATTTATGTTCCTATAAAAATTGTTTATTAATACACTAGTAAACAATTACTCATTTCAATTTTTTTATGGAATATCATTTTACGACTAGATGTTTGCAGATTTTGCAGGTCGTTGCCATTTGGTTGAAAAAATATTGCATAATCTATATTTATACCCAAAATTTTTAGTTAGAATTGTTAACCGGCTAAAATTTACCATATCTTAAAACGCAATAAGCGATCAACCGGTTAATAGGATAACCGGTAAACCAACTATTTTCGATAGCATTGGTTTTAATAGCATGATCAAAGGAAACGTAAATTTTAAATTAATAAACTGAACATAAACAATTGAATTAAGAGAAATTAGGAAAAAATATTGAAAGTATATGCTTAATAATGAATATTAATAAAGAAATAAAACGATATAATTGAAATATTTCGGAAATAAGGGGGTTTTTGTTATAGTTGCTAGTCACTCATATGAATTCCATATGTATTATTTTGATTGCCGATTCAAAGATGGCCTATAAATATATAACGAATGCCCAGATAGGGGGAGGAGCCTACTACCAATGGAAGTAGAGAAATTCAAATAGCGGAGGCGTGGCTATCAGTCCGGGTACTGCATTTCTAAAACAGTTTTTATTTGAATATAAATATTTCGCATTAAATTTAATAATTTAAATACACTTCCCATTATAAATGATGTAGACTTGTACAGTATAATAATATTCATTTATTTTTTATAAATATAATTTAGAAATAGTATATATTTCAAGAAGATTTAGGTCCACGAAGAAAACAGTTTGATATAAAAACTTATATTCGTGACGTCACATCAATATTTTCAAACTTCGGGGGACTATAACTCGCTTATTAATAGTATTTTTTTCACCGGATTTTCACCGACAATCTTAGTTTTACTTATACGTTCAGATGAAATTATATTTAAAAAATGGTGGAATCCCCTATTTATGGCTTCGAATTTTAAATTTGTATATACCGTGTTGAGAGAGATCTGAATGCAATTCTCTGATCAATCGTATTAAAGAGATGTGATTTAAATATAAATGTTTAGTGTTTTTTAAATATAGGGTAGTGCATCGGAAGATAATGATTTCGATGTAAATTTTGAAATATTTGTGTCCTCTAATTAAACAAAAGTTAATAGTTTTTTGAAGAGAAAAAAATATGAATTTATAAATTTACAAAGTTCGTGCCGAAGAAACTTAACTAAAGATGTAAAAATTGATTTAGTGCGCGATTTAAAAAAAAATGAACGTCGAGTAAACTGTCAACTCACGTTTTGTCAAAAAATAAGTAAATGACAATTAATCGATGTCAATTATTAATGCTCAACTCACTTTTATAATAAAAGCGATAAATAAAAGCGCAATTTCATATTATTATTATTGTGAAACATTAATTTTAATAATAGCACAAATAAAACGCGTTCATTATACGGGCCAATGGCATTAATGTGAAATTTGTAAGTGCACATAATGATGGTACGAATTTATGAGTTCCCATATATGTATGTTTGTAAACGAGATAAAGGAACACAACAATATGCAAAAGAAATTTTTGTTTCAAGGATAATTGATCAGTGTTAATGAGGGTATTGTATGTTTTCATACGAAGACGTGATGTCTGGAAGAAATGATGCTTTAAGGACGAGGACATATACGTGCAATTAGGATTTCTTCGTAAAAATGAAGTGTATTAAGAGTGTTATTACAAGAATTTTTCACTGATGGACCCGGTCTTTTGTTTGTACATTTTGTAGTCCAAAATGGAGCCCGGTAATGGTAGGGTTTTTTTTTATTTTTCGTGTTATAAATTGATATGAACAGGTGTACATTTATAATTTTCAGTGTTCATTAAGAATTTTATATGAATGAAAATAATAATTTTATAAAAATTTATGGGCATTTTCTATAATTTTATACTTCTATAATTATCTATATTCATTAAGTTTTATGTGACTTTAATAATACCATATATCTTTTAAATATTTTTATGTTCAATATAAAAACAAAATTAAATAAATATTAACGTACAATTTTTTGCCATTTTTTTTTTTTTGATAAATATAAAATGCGTTTCAAATCGGTTAATATGCCAATTTTAAATATTTTAATATTTATATGTTTAAGAAATGAATAAAACATCACCCATAAAATTTAAATAAAATTCAGGGTTTCTTTTTAAAAAATGTATACCACCCATCCTGTATCTGAGTGTAGGTTAGTGTAAAGTCGTATTCGGTTGCGCTATATTTCATAATGTTTAAAACTGATTATCGTACGGTCATTAAATTTCTAACAATAAACTCTAGGACGTAGATAGAATTTTATAAATGATCCATTTGAAGGTTCCCTCAGCGCTTTTGTAGAAAGGCAGGGTAGAAATTCCTTCTATTTCATTGACAATTTTTACATTTCAATGGGGCAGGTTTTCAGACTACCTTTACAAATGGTGCTCAGTTTTATGTGAGGCATAAATCAGAAAAGATATATAGTGTGTATAAAATATTACCTACAAAGTACGTAAAGATGATACTAATTCTGTTACAGTTTTTGATTCTAGTCTAATTTTATATGGCAAAAACTACCACACTTTTAGAACAAACATTTCACAGAAAAACCATTCAAATTAAAGTGCAGAATAATATACAGTGTGTTATGTAAGTAAACGTACATAGCTCAATAGAAGGTTGAGATGACTGCCTGCAGTAATTCCATGTTCAACTCTTTTTAGATAGCAGCAGAAGAAGTTTGAGGTAGACCAAGAGGAATAATTGTCTGACTAAAAAACACGGAACTGTCACAATTGAGATATAAGATCATTGGCGTCGCGGCAGATAATAGGTATTTGAGACTTTCACAATGAAAAACCGAAAAACTATGTACATGTTTATAATACTGACTTTTGGAAAAATATATTCAATAATAAATAAATTGTACGCCAATGCAAAAAATGCAAAAAAAGTTTCACGTTAGTTTTGACAATCAATATTTTTTTTGGGAACACATTGTTTTTTATTTTTTTACAAATTTTTTTAACTATGCCGTAATTGTTAAGCTTTAAAGGGCGCAGGTCTTATAGAACGCATGTAAAGTAAAAATGATTGCCAGATTTACTATAAAGGGTGTTTCAAAAATACTGTAAAAAAAAATGAAGGGCATATAGTAGTGACCAAAATGAGTAAAGAAATTTAATCAATATGGGTCCGATCTTCCATAGTTTCCGAGATTTGAGGCAGTGGAAAATGAGTTTTTACGGGGTTTACGTCTCCTATCTCGAAAACTATAAGAGTTACGACTTAGATTAATTGAGATTTTTTGTTTACCTTTCAGAGGTCATTTTAGATGTGCTTTTGTTTTTTTTTTTATCAAATAATTGTACTATGTTAAATGTTGTGGCGACCTTGGCCAATATTTAATTTTCAAATAACTTCGTAACTATTAGAAACTGATAAAAACGTATCATATAAAATTTTATTGTTTTTTTATTGTCTATTTACTGACATAGACAAAATGTTGTTCGATCAATATCTTTGTCAGTTTTTTTTCGATTTTTCGCATTTCTCGGAAACAGTTGAAGATCAGTCCTATGTTGATTAAGCTCTTTTCGAGGCTTTTTTACTTATTTTGGTCAGTATTATATGCACTTAAATTTTTTTTACAGTATTTTTGAAACGCCCTGTATGTCTGGTTAGTTCTACAATCGATTAAGCGTTGTATGCTTATTTAAATAACAGCATGTATAATCACTTTTAATTTCATAATTTTTTTAACAAAATAGAATATTGTTATAAACATTGAACAACAATATTACAATCTCCAGTTAAATAAACAGCTAAATGAAATAAAATGTTAAATTAGAAATTTACCTTTGATATCAATAATGCGATTAAATACTGTTTATTTATCTGGAAGTTAGCATTTTAACTGAAAATTCTAAGATTGATTTTGATAATAACTTGATAAACTCTAGGGTTTTTTTGTAAAACATTACTAAAACTGATTTCCAAATGTTTTGTAAATTCTCGCACAGCTAACTAACATTAGATCATCTGATTCAGATGATTTGTGTCTTCATTTCATCTCATAAAAGTTCCCATTATTTCAAAGAATGTAACGGTAAACAAGCAGTGACAAAATAAGATAAAATGTTCAGTTTTAGTGTTTTGTAGTTTTCATTACGAATTATATGACAGAAGCAATCTGAGTACATAGACTTTTATAAATCAGAATGAGCAATGAGCCGTTGAAAATTAGAATGCAAGTCAAGTTTTTGTAAATAATGAGTTAGTAGCATAGGACGACAAAGTTGTTAACAAACCAACAGAATTTTTTCCAAGTAAAACAACAATGTCATCTATTAATAAATGCCAATTTGATTCACTATTTTAAAAAAATAACATCGTATGCTACCATTGAAAAAGTTGATGTCCCCAAAGGCTGTAAACAAGATCCTTTAAATGCAAGTAAAAAATCAATGAAACAAGTGAAATTCCTATTCCTTTTTCCATGTTACATAAAAGAGAAAATCGAACTGTAAAAAAAGTAGCGGCATTTGATTGAAATATAATAACAGTAATTTAATTTTATGGCGCCCGTATGGGCTTACCTTTAATGTTTGCTTTTGAGTGGAAACACATGATCCCATAAGAAAAGTCCATCTGTCCGCCACTGTTAGCTTTAAAATGACCTGTATGCAACAAGTTTCCATTGAACAGACGGCAACAAAGAATGTGGCGTTACGGATACTTTGCGAGCACGTCTGTGCCTATGCGTACACGCATAAAGGTTTAACCAGATTCTGTAAGATGTCGGGATGTATTGATATATTTTTTAAATCTGATACATAAATTTGAATTTTAAATTATGCTTCAGATCAGGGGTTTCCAACAGGTGAAAATTTTAACGAATGGGGTATACTAATATAGAAAAATTTAAGGTAAAAAATGTTATAACATTGCGGATTATACTAAAAAAGACCATGTAAAAATAATCAAAATTTAATTTTTCTAACTTGACTTTTGTTGTAATTTATTTTGGCGCCAAAAAGGTTTCACGTGGTTTGTGACGTGTGAGCGACTGATGATATTTCTAAAAACAATTGTACAAATATCTGTACCATTAACAGAAAGCAGTTTCTCCGTCTTTGACGCTTTGTCAGTTGTCTTATTCGTGTTCGTTTTTTTGCATTTTGTGTTTATATAAGTTTTCTACTTCTATGTATTTCTAAATATCATGATCTCCTCCTGCATCACATCCGGTAAAATTCAAATTTACAAGTAATATTCAAAATTCAATACATATTATGCTATTTAGAATTCCTCACAAATTTTCAAATGCAGAAGGGTAGTAATTTGGTTCTTGTAGAATTAAAAATGTACATCCTCATATTTTGCGTGTTTTGCTTGGTTTTTGATAAAAGCTTGTTGCTCACAATGTGACAAGACATAAATTGAAAACTTCATTGAATGGTCCTGTTCGATATTTGTGAGAAACCCCTCAATTATAACTTCTAATTGATTATTTTTCACATTGAGTATGTATAAATAGTTGACTATTTGTATATATTTGTACAATAGGTCAGTTTTAATGTAGATAAAAATAGATACGTATCAAATAATGAAATGTTGAATAACAGAATACTATATATTCATTTTAAGTAATAAGTAGATACTATTTGTACACTATACCGGCACACATAACCCCAAGAAACCCCCCCCCCTCCCCCCAATCAAAGAATCCTAAATTTGCAGGTAAAATAGCTGAAATGTGGAAGCTTGTAACCGTCAGCTTCCCTTAATGTAAATAAATAAATAAATATATCATCACGGCTTACTACCCATTGCTGGGTGTGCCAATCTGCTTTGTACACAGATATCGGTAAAGATGGTATATTTGAACCGTGCGGGCGCTTACCAGGCGTCACCTCACGGGCGCTCATTGCTGGCGTGGAGAGTGCACCACAGGGGTCAATTTTGTGCCATTTAAAATTGGAAATATTTGGCGTCAGTCGGCATCGAACCCGGTACCCCAGATTCTCGACCTGACACTCAGGCACGCGGCCACGAGGCCCCATAAATAAGTAAATAAATAAAATGAAATTGTGACAAGTGACCCAAGTGACGATGAATGTAAACAAACACTGCGATCAACATTTGTCAAATGGAAGCGTTAGCGCAAACCTTTATAGATGGCAGCACTAAGCAATTCTATGATGACTTACATTTCATTGCCATCTAGCGAAGTACATAGTCAAACTTTTAACTAATATGCTCAAAGCTAATAATTTTTAATATTATCTTTAATAAAATTGAGTAAAATAGTTTGAAAATAAATTATTTAAATTTTAAAGGACGATATATAGAAATAAAGGGCAAAATTGAGTTTTTACGAAGGAAATAAATCTAAAGGACAGTGCTTCCAAATAAAGGACTGTCCTTTAAAATAAAGGTCGTATGGTCACCGTAACTATATGTGCAAATACCTTCATCACTTTAATTTTCATACTATGTATATGATTATGAGTAAAATTATAATTATTCCTGATATTTGCAGGACACTATAAAAATGAATAAAACATTACTATTAAAATTCTCAATGGATATAAATAAAAGTTATAGTAGTTTTCTTTACACTTTTACGGTTGAAATAGTTTTTTCTAGCGTAAGGTAAATATTTTTAAATAATCCGGTACACATATGCATTGTAAAGTTGATTTATGACAGGGTATAAGCTAACACATTATGTATAGCATGGAATGATGTTTGAAAAAGCTAGATTAGAATTTATTATTTTTTCAATCCTAATCAAATATGCATATTAAATTCAAACAGTAGAACTACGATAAAAAATATTTTGAAAGCCTGTATAATTATACAAAAATTTTGGGATTTTTCACAATAAAAATCATGTAAGTAGTTATAATATAACAACTTTTTTATTCATTCAATTCTATTGATAGAAAAATGAAGACGTGTGATAAACAAAAAACAAATATGCCGTTCTACCAGTTTTAAAGTCCTGACCTCATATAATAATCTACATATTGACCTCAAAATTAGTAGATATGGAAATATAATTATTATTTTTTCATCGATATTGGTGATTGAATTATCAGTGAAAAATATACTTTAAAGAGCAGGTGTTCCAATTTCTAATTTAATAGGCTATTACATACAAAATAAAAATATATTTAGTAATAGCTGTTACTAAGCATTAATATATGTATTTTAACAAATAAGACATTACTTGTGATTTGCTATTATGAAATGACTGACACCAAGAAAGCAAGAGTCAGAATAAAAGTTGATGATTAAGCAATGAGCACATCGAAACCAGTCACTGTCCGGAAAATTCCGGATTCATGCTGAAAATTTTTTCATTGATAGAAATTTTTCCTTACGGAAGTTGGCTACAGGTGGTAAAAGTTTTTTGACAGATTTTTTACATGGAATTTAATAATCATGTACTAACATCATCCTGGTTTTTTATAATAACAAAATACTATTAAATATTTTTGTTTTGACTATTAAAAAACATTTAAAAATAGCTACATTTTTATGCTGATTTAAAACCGTTATGTATTTTTTCTTAAATAATGTGAGGCGAAGTATTCAAAGGTAAAAATGATATTTCGAAAATTGCAGCTGCTATGTTTGTATGTTTTAGCAGATAAAATCAACCATGTCTGCCAAAAAATGTCTAAATGTGGTAAATTATGTAAACGTTTGTCAACATTAATAATAGACCATATTATTTATTATAGCGCCTCTGCTGGCAGATTTATAAAACGAAAAAAGCGTGCCAGGGTGACAAAATATTTTTTAATTTTTCCAATTAAGTTGGCAATACTAACATTTTTTCTCTTTACTATTCTTAGGAGAAAAAGGAAAAGCTATACCTTTTTAATTAATGGATTCAAATCACAATCCGGGAAGCAACAATAATAAACAGGCATGATTAAAAAAATATATTTCGCACTTTACAAAAGAATCACAACAACAAAACATTAGTTTGAGGTTATCTGTCAGTGACAGAAGAGTAAATAGGCGCTCAAAATTTTTAAATTTTAACGTTTATTTTATTGATTATTTATATATTATACGGGCAGAATCCAGTAGTTAAACATGAAATGAAACTTGCAAGAAAAAAATTATCGGTCTTTTACGTCTACATAAAATAATATTTTGCTTTAAATATACAATTTTTCCCATAAGATAACATTGGTTTCATTTCCGCTATACTTCCAGGCATACGCGATTGGTACATTCTGAGCTTTGAGATAGTAATATGGTCTATTATGTTTGTGATTTTGAAATACATAACTATTTCTTATGGCACATAATTTAGGAAAGGTAATTTTAGTCATGAATCGAGGAATAAATAATTAGAATCTTCAAATTTAAAAAGGACGAGTCTTAGCAGGTTTTCAATTAATGGATGTTTCTTTAAAAAATCACATTTTTGCTTATATCTAATGACATTTATGCATTTTTTTTTTTTCGAAAAACAAATGCATGACTAAAATGGTCTTCTAATGGGGTGACTTTAATTTAACCAATTTCGTATCTCTTATATTTTCTAAGATCCCAATCTTTCCACATGTTATTTGAAAATTTTCTTTAGTGTCAAAGCACTTGATTGATTTTAACTTTTTATATTTAAAATAAATTATTTTAGTCTCTTAGTACATATTTAGTCTTTATACCACTAAAGATTTTTTTGTCGTTGAATTGATCAATAAATAGGTAATTTATTTCAGTAGCCAATTTTATCAATTTTTTATACGTTTTGTTTTGTGGAGTTATTTGGACTGGCAAAATACCGGTTTATATCAGTTTTCACTGTAAAATGAACTATTATTGAAAATTGTTTTCAAAATAATCAGAATTTTTTGTCACTTGGGGACAATGTTTGCTATTGTTGTTAATATTAGCATTTCTTTATTTCAAACCAACTTCGTATCTCTTAAAGTATCTGAGATTCCAATATATAGGTACGCATGTTATCTCTAGAACACTGTAACAACTATTGTACCTACGTTAGTTAGTAGGTGTCTTTTTTTTTAAAGATTTAAGAAAAATTTCACACTTGATAAGAATTGAGAAAATGCGGAATTCTTGATAAAATATTTAGTAACGGTTGTATGCCTGTTACATGTGTCAATACTTTCACTATTATTAACCACACTTTTTTTTTCTGGTATGCGATATGCGTAAACCAACCAACAGACTGTTTTTATTTTCCTTCACATCCTGAATCCGGTGTATGTTTAATTTTCAAACGACTATAAAAACATTATTAATTATGTGCTTTATGTTACTAGATTAGACAGTCGGAAAAGTTTTTGCTAATTGCTCAGATATTTTAAGCATGTTGCGTGTAAGGTACTTTTTTCTCTTTGTTGTGGTCAGGACTGGACTAGCCCAAAATGATACCGGAAATGAACTCACATCAAAACAAACAAGTTTTTGCTGCGTTCGATATAATGCCCCTGGCGATTTTATTTGCGAAATAAATTAATATATCATACGGCTTATTTCCCATTTTTGGGTGTGCCAATATGCTTTTATCTAAAGCAGTTCGTAATGAGGATATATCTTTACCATTGATGGAGTCACTTTTGTGCTTAAATTGGAAATAATTTTGAAGCCACGCGAATTCTTTATTTGTTAAATAATATAGTAACATTTTTACAGATTTATCATCATTACCGGAATCTACATAGAAGCAAATTGGTACACCAAGAGATGGGTAATAAACCGTGATGCTGATGACATAGATTGAGTAATTTAATAAATTTATTATATATTATAATATTTATGCTTATGATAATAATATAATAAAATGCATTAAACTTCAAATTACAGGAATTTTTTTATTTAGAATAGAAGGGAACTCAATTTATATGTACTTATTTACAATAAAATACAAAACTAATTAAAATTTGTACTACTAAAAAAAATTTAATCAACTAGTGTGCATATATAATGGAATAAATTGTCAATAATAAAACAATTTATATTCTGCTTATGTATATTTATAGCTTGTAAAATCATGTTAAGCAAAATTAATTTTAGATATTTAAAACATGCTGTAAAATGATATAAGTATGCATAAATAATTGCAAATTTCAAAACCGTTTACCAGTATATTACTTTACAGTTTAAAGAAAAGATTTTCAAAGTTGTGTATATACATAAAGATAATCAAACAAATATTTACTTAACACATAATCTAATCAATTATAATGTATGAATGCAATATATATTTTTTAATTTTATTAATTCGTCATCCTAATGATTTTTTTTAATTCAAATAGAAACAAATGAAAAAATAATTAATTACTTTTAGAAATTTTACATTAATTAACCGAAAATACTCGGGATTTTATGTTTTTCTCGTTATTCATACAATTACTTAAGTCTTTGATTACATGTCAGAAACCTATAAAGATAGCAAAAATCGAAAAACACACATTTTTCTACCATTCATCAGGCAATATGTATAAATATACAAATATTTACGGAAGTAATTTTGTATGTTTTTACAATTGCATATTGCAAAATTTTGAATGTATTAGTATAGCGTTAAATACGAAAGTAAACAAGCTAAATTTTGGGAACCCCAAACAATAATATTTACTTATTTAATGATACTATTTAAATAAAAAATTAATTTGCATATGAGTGAAAGAATAGTTTTTGAATTTCGAAATGTGCGTCATGTAAATTAAACAACATATACGAGTAGGTACTATACCTAATGTATCACAAACGCTTTGAAATGTATTTTTTTCAATTTCAATGAAAAAGAAGTAACTTCCGTTGCAGAATATTCAAATTATATTTCACAAAAAGATATCAATTTCAGAAATATTGCAATTATTTTCGGAAATAGTAACATCAGTAAAAATAAACTCAATTTAAATTTTATATTTAAAAAAAATTAACCAGTAAAATTAATGTCAAATATTTAAGATATTTAAGCTTACACCGAAAGGTTCTGGGATTAGGTAAGTATTTAAGACATACGATGACTGTCAATTTTATGTGTAGAACACTGCATGTATTTAATTTTTTATATAAAAGTACATTTAGAAATTAGAAATTTTACATCATTTTACTGAAAATAAATTTACTTTTTTCAGAAAATGAATTAACAGTTTTCGAAACTGAATATACTTTTTCTGAAATTGGAAAAGATATAAAAAACATATTTTAATGGATGCAAATATTAAAAATTAACGATAATTTGTAATTTAAGTTTAATAATAGTTTAGTTTAAAATATATATATTTTAACTTTTTCTATTTTTATTGTAAGGTGTCACTATTCGAGATTGATGTACACATGTAAACATTTCACATTTCCTCTATAATTGGGATTTCATCCTGTAGGGTGAATTTACAATACATAAATAAATAAATAAAATAAATGGATTAATAAAATTAATTTTCTTATTTGATATCTGCAGTACCTACTTTTATCAATGAAAACTAATAAAATATCACTTAACCTAATTTAATTAAATCAAATCGAATTTAAAACTGTATACGCAAACAGCCAATTTTATGTACAGGGTGTAAATCGAAAAGTGGAACATAGGCGTTTAACATGGGAAATCAATTTTTCTTTGCGCAAACGTTACCTAATTATTTTATGCAAAAATACTTTAAATAAAAGTTATAGAGATTTAAAGGCTGCATCTAAATCATGTGAAACAATTATTTTATCTTTACATATAAACGTAAAAATTAATTACAAAGTTACAGTTTTTATAAGATTTTTGTCTAAGCAGCCATGGATTTATGACAAAAAAAACAAATGCATTGTTTTTTGTCATAAATCCATGGCTGCTTAGACAAAAAGCTCATAAAAACTGTAACTTTGTAATAAATTTTTACGTTTATATGAAGATATAAAATAATTGTTCTACATGATTTAGATGCTGCATTTAAATCTCTATAACTTTTATTTGAAGTATTTTTGCATAAAATAATTAGGTAACGTTTGCGCAAATTAAAATTGATTTCCCATGTTAAACTCCTATGTTTCACTTTTCGATTTACACCCTGTACGTAGGTATATAATGTATGCAAAAATAACTATTATAATATATTTATTTACGAAAGTGACTATTTTGAATATACAATATGTATAGTAATATTTGATTTTTACACGTACCCTACACATAATTTCGGTTATATTAAGTTATATTAAATTAGTTTATGTTACGAATACAAGAAGAAAAAAATTAAGAAGATTATCGGAATTAGAATTTTTGAAGTTTGCGGAGTCCATCTCTGCTTACGGACATAGCGATTGCCGTTCCACTTAGTTGACATCAGTGTTATTGTTACTGGAAATTCCAGTTTCCGTAAATCCATTTATAATAGTAAAATGATCTTATACATACATCAGATTTTGGGATTACCCACAAGTTTACTATTGACGTCTCATCACAATCATAAAATATTTCTGGCATTCTCTCACAATCATTAAATTATCTCGAACCATATCGAAAATATGCTAAACATTCCAAAAACTTTGTGGGGTCCCCCTTTTCTTTTCATTAATTCACACCTTCTGCGAGTGCGACCAATGTCAAGAATGTGAATGTGAAATGACTTGTTATAAATTTGGTGTGCTCTGCGCTCAAAAGAAATGCAGAAAAAATAAATGTTTGAATGTTTCATTTATGAATCGACAGCTATATTTATGAATACAGTAATTCTTACACATGTAATATGTAAGACCAAATGGCAAACAGTAATATACAGAATTCTTGATAGTGTTGCTATTTTAATCAATTACAGGGAATTAACCTTTTCTATTGATAAATTGACATATTACTTGGTAACATTCTAATAAAAGCAGTATGCACATATGTCAGAATTTGCTGTATATTATAAAGTTATAGTACAAATTTTAATATTTCTCTGTACAACGTGAAATGAAAGATTAAATTTAAAATATACTAATACTTCTGTCCCGTATTAGATGTCACATTTGTAAACTATTAACAAATTCATGAAAAAAAAAACATTTATTGACAAGGGTTGTAAATTTTAACAAAATTATAATAATATACAAAATAAATAAATAATAAATATAGGTATCATCACGACCACGGTATATTACCCAATGCTGGGATATGCCAGTCTGCTTTGAACACATCGATAATGATGATGACATATTCATACCACGCGAGCGTTTACCAGGCGTCACCTCGCGGGCACTCATTGCTGATGTGGAGAGTGCTCCACAGGAGCAACTTTTAAGCCATTTAAAATTTGAACTAATTTTGGCGTTGGTTGGGATCGAACCCGGGTCCCCAGATTTGCGACCGGACATTCAGGCTGCAAATATACAAATTATAACTAATTTAATTAATAAAAAGATATTTCTTCTTAAATTAAAAAAAAGCTAAATGTAACAAATATAATGGGACAGAAGTATCATATTATCACGCATTTGATAAGTCTGAAATCAACATTAAGTATTACAATTTTGTATAAATGCTAATTTATTTGAATTCTAATGTCTAATGCTACATTGAATGCATTTGTTAAATAAATATAAGAGCATAAAAACTATTTAAAAGTCTAATAATGCATCTAATGGAAGAATATATAGTATAATTACCTTAATGCCAAGTAATCTTTCTTAAATTTGTTCACAGCTCATCGCTAAGTAGAAATAAATTCTTTATATTTCATGTCCACGATCCTTTCATTAATCTTGTCAGTGCCACAAGTAACTTCTCATTTTCCTCCATAGTACGAGTATGATGACTAACTTTGACTTAAGTATGGGTGGTCGTAGATGGATGTCAAATGAAATAAATATTCTCCGAGACATTTGTCGACAAATAATTTTCTACGCTTAATTGTTGTTACAAAACCGTTATATTTATTATGTTCTTTTTATATAAATGAAGATTATTGTTGCTAAATTGACTATAATCAATATTGCTGTTTTGTTTGACCATGGAAGCTATTCATCAATTTAAATATGATTATATTTTATGTGATGTACAGTTTGGTATTACGGTATTTATTTTTATAATTCGCGTGTTTTTGCAACCTCCATATTATTTACACTATAACAATATGTTACACTGTATGAATATTATTTTGATGGTTTATACCTATGAGTATATTATCGAAATTTTCTATTTAGGGATGAAGCTATTTGCACATAACATAAAAAAAGGTCTAATAGGCAGTAGGTTATCTTAATTTAAATAAATTTAACTGAACCTAGCTGAATCTAATATTTTTTTTACAGAAATCGAAATTTTCAAATCATTCATTGACTGGTGGCATTTTTTCTGCGTACATACAATAAGCATAATAAATTGTTCAGTTTCAAATTTTATTTTATATTTATTATTAATTTAAAAAAAACATTTCGACTTGTCTGGTTTTTGTAATAAATTTGCATTTACTCGATGAAAATTAATAAAATTATGAAAATGAACAAACTATGTTTAAAACTTTATACTTTTTATTATTTGATAAACAGAATCTCAAACCTCTTACATAAATATTTTCAAATAAAGGGAAGGACTAATTTGAGTATTGGAGAATTACAAGCGTATCGCTAATCCGGATTTCCAATAATTCGTTCAATTTTTTAAATCTTTATTTTCAAAGCGTTCTGTTACTATTCATTACGTATTTTTGTTTTTTTTATTGGATATTATTTACTCAATAAAAATTTCTTATTACATGTAGATTATTATTATTTATTACACTTTTTAATAATCCATGGGATCTCGTGGCCGCGTACCCGAGTATGATCGTGAATCTGGGGAACCGGGTTCCATCCCGACCAACGCCAAATATATCGAATTTTAAATGGCACAAAAAATGACCCCTGTGATTCACTCTCACGCTAGCAATGAGTGTCCGTGAGGTGTCGCCTGGTAAACGGCCACACGGTATAAATATGTCATCATCATTACCGAAATCTGTGTGTAAAGCAGATTGGCACACCCAGCAATGGGTAATATACCGTGATGATTTATTTATTTTAATAAACCGAATTTCCGAAAATACAAAGAAATTTCAACTATATGTTAACCGAGACTCTTTTGTAATGATTTCTTAATATCTCGTCTAATTAAAAAATGCAGAGTATTTTCCCTATTTTTTTCGCAAATATAATTATTTTATTAATTTATATTTTATAGACGTGGCGTGATTAAGTGCATTTTGTGAACTATTGTGGTTCTGACAACCTGGGTTTGATTCCAATTAACATCAAACTTGAAAATAATTTCTCATTTACAAACCGGACAAAAGTTTTTGAATATTTTAAATCATAATATGTAACTAATCATGAGTAATATATGCAAATGATATTGCATATATTGTTATTATACCAAATATATCAATTACGAAATTTTATTATGTTATGATATTAATAATAGAAAGTGACTATATGTACATGTAGTATATATGTATATGTATGCCCAGCTATTTGAACATACGGTAGATATCAATGGTGTGCTCAATCTAGCTTTTGTTAAGTTTATTTATCTAAGCTCTAAGGAAAAGATGAAAAATTTCAAAATAGTTAAATTTAGATTCAGGAATCACACTTCACACATAGGGTTTTTAGGTTATTTGATATTTATATAAACATAAACTAATGCACCCAGAATATAAGATTTTTGAATATCATAACATCATACATTATTAAATGTTAAATGTTGTTTTCTTTTTCATTTCAACGTTTCTGAAATTTTATGACAACTATTTCTGAAACATTAGAATTTGTTTATACAGAATGTTGATTTGTAAGTGGCTACCATTGCGATCTCGAGAACTATAACAAATACGAAATTGGTTAAATCAGCGAAGAATGTCTATTTTATATGGGTCTGTCAATAATAAACTGAAAAAAAAACAATTCAACCAGTGGTTGTCAAAATATGGTTACAAACTTTTTTATTTTAAACTGAAACATATACTTTTTATTTGCTCATTCAATAGAGCTCCTTATTCTAAATTTAACAATAAACAATTTTAATAACCTCGCATAACAAATTTTTTGAAAAAAAAATTTATAAAATTTTGAATTAATTCCCCCAAAATATATGACTGAAAAAAGTGAGTATATTTCAAGAACTTTTTGTCATGTGAATTGATTCATTTTGATTAAAAATGACATGAAGAGGATAATTTCTCATTTGGCAGAGGTAGCAATAAAAAAGTATTCACTTTTTTCAGTCATGGCACTCTTCTTAATATCATATTTTGAGGAAATTTAATCAAAACTTTATTAGCTTTTTTTCGATAATTTTATTATGTAAGGGTATGAAAATCGTATATCATTGGATTCAGAATAAAGAGCTCTATAGAATAAGCAAATAAAATGTATATGTTCTTATTTAAAAAAAAGTTGGTATCCATATTTTGAGAACCACTGGTTGAATTTTTTTTCAGTTTATTATTGAAATACCCATATAAAATAGAGATTCTTTGCTAATTTAACCAACTACGTATCTCTCGATATCACAATGGTAGCTACTTAAAAATGAACACCCTGTACGTAAATGTTTATGTATAAAAATCATCTCAAATGTGCATAATAATAATAATGATTATTGAAACACTTAAACTTGGTACTTAAGAAAACTTTATTACAATTATATGTTTGCATGCACATATGTATTTCGTATTTAATTTTAATAACTGTTTTTCAATGACTCTAAAACAAATACCAAATTTTTTTATGCGCCGTACAATTTTTATGTTTGTGCAATATTTATTATTATTAGTATATTATTAATTAGAAATGTCATCAAAACCAGCTAATTAAGTGAAAAGTGGCTAATGGTGACATTTGAATCCTTGAAAAACAAACGTTATGTTGTAAAACGATCAAATGTTATATCTGTTCATAAGATGGAACGAAAACAAAACATAATACATTGTTTTCCATATAAGACAACGCTCTCACTCTTCGATAGCTGTTGTATCCGGGTTCCAATGAAAATTAAAACGCTATTTCATTCATTTTTGTATTAATATTAATATTTAGTTACTTGATACTTTAGCAACAACCTTTTTTTAAATTGTAAATAAAATATTGCTGAATGTATTAAAAATTATTTTTTATATTTGTTGAAATGTATACCTATTTTGTATTTGAAACGGAACTATAGTACGAGAGTAATTAAGCAATTATGTAAATTACAATGTCATTTAAATTGGATTGAGAGATTCCGGGTTCAAATCTTGATATGAATATTAATTGAATTTAAAAATTTTACATGCTAAATTTGTAGAAAACAATTATTTCTTTATTATGTTTCAGGTCACCATATATGATGTCATTATAAACGTCAGAATAATTGTTACATATTTAGCATTTCATTTTATTGATTTAATCAAATTTGCCATAATTAGGAATAGCTTTAATAATTTATAAAATCAATAATTAATTGGCCCAGAAATAGATTTCGTAAATAAATTTATTTTTTATTCATATCACAATTTTTCTACATTTATATATTTGATCTAACATGAAATCAGTTTAGCTTAGCATACTATTAAATACTTTATAAATACACTTAATAATTTATAACACTTTATACAAAAATAGGCCGCGTATTATTTTTAACAAGATAATATTAGTATCAGTAATAGGAAAATAACATTCGTGCAAAACTTTAATTATTTGTCATTTAACTGTTTTGAAATCAGTAAAATACATTGCAGCGCAAAGAGGTAATTGCATTTTTTGTTAATGTTTTTGTCGCAACCGCAAAATATTAGCCAATTCCTTAATACATTTCATATAGTGCACGGATTCACGTGGCAGTTGTTTTGGTTTTGCTGCACGAAGATATTCAGTGGCGTGGAGGCTATTTTTATCGAAGGGCGCTTATTTATATATAATAGCCGAGATAATAGCTTTTCTGATACGAACATTTCTTAGTCTAAGAATCTGCATTAGGTATTGTAACTGTCAACTACAAATTCAATAATTTCCAAGAACTCGTATCAGATATTTTGAGAAATAATTATTATACGCGGTATTTGCTACACTTGTGACTCACACACTGTTTATTAATTTTAATTCTTAATTTACGTTTGCATTGCAGTCGTAATCATTTAATGCATGCACGCTTTAAACGAATTACATTTTTATTTTTATGCCCAAAAATGGCACGTTTTGAATTTGGCCAGGTCACTATATAATTTAAGTTTTGCACAAATGCAAAGACCGGTAGTAAGTGTTTATGTGTTTTGACTAGACTTTTGATCCGCTCCAAATATACAAATAGTGCTTAGCCAAGAAAAATTTACCTTGGTGACATCAGGAACCTTCTTAAAACCCAATCCTTCAATCATAGTCCTTTTGATATTATCTAGTTCTTGCTCTTCCAACTCACGCTGCTCGAATTCGTAATCATCCGCGATTTCGTCCCCCGAGAATTTGTCCATCTCTAAGAGATTTCGGTCCGCCACGGAAAACATGAATGACACACTTATGTTGTTAATAAAAACAAATATAAAAAGTAACAGTTTCAGTTGTGGAGTCCGTTTAAATAACTGAACGCCCATAGCCGGGAATAAGTACACAATATTCTCATGAGGAACTTCACTAATAACTTGTCAAACTTCAATGGGGTGCTATCACATTGCGTCTGGTGTTGGTGTGGAGTATACCCTGTGACACCTGCGCTTGCACTTCAACACTCATGGGAGACTGTGTCAAATACAGCTGGCAGACTTTATATTTGAATCGCGGGCCTCAGCCAGGCCGCTGTCTATTGGTCTGTCCGAGCCTGTGGAGGGGTAAGCCAAACCTCTATTCTATATCTTTCCCTGAAGAATTATATCATTACAGGTTACAGGGCTCTATATACGATTCCTACTACAACTATGCGTGTTTCAGGAAATGCGATAACTTTCAACGAGAAATTATGCGCACAAACATTTTATTTCATTTTTTATAGAAAATAAACCACCTGCATCAGTTGCGGGAATTACGAGCACCCCTTACGAATTTTACAAACTTGCACTAGTCTGCTCTTTTATAATTTCATTATTCTTCAATATATTTTTTTCATTGAACCATTAATAATTCATGAATGCATTTCAAATTAATAAAAATTGAATTATTTTTCTTAAATATTAACTTAGACCTTTAAGTGTCTAGCTGTGATTTCGACGATTCAAGTTCGAATCTGGCTGAAGTCAAAAAATGATTTCGAATTATTTATCTTACAAAAGTCTGGTGAATAAATACTTTTTATGGCAAAAATATCTATATCGCCAAAATCTGAGAACAAACACAGTAATGCACCCAAATATAGAAAAATAAGCCATGATGATATATTTATTTATTTTTTTAATAATATTGTAAATTATAATATTTCACATATGCTAAATGCTAATAAGAATAAATACATGCATTAGTTGTACTTATACTTAAATAACTAAATATATTTAATTAAAATACATAATGTTATATTTCATTATTAAATATATGTTATGAACAATGTGATTAATTCGAGCAAAGTTCATATTGCCCGGATAATGTGACAAATCGAAAGTTACAAAAAGTTTGTGATTTATTACTAAAACCAAATATTATAATAAATACATACAGAACCTAACCTAACCTTATATATTTGGTCATAATAATAATTTGCAAACTATTTATTACTCTGCCCAATTTATCACATTTCCCGGGCATTATGAATAGTGCACCAGTAATAACATTGCCTACGTCATATACTTCCTTAATAAAAATAAGTAGGTACCTATATTTAAGATACTTAAGGTCAATCTAATTCCGATTAAATTTTTTATTGTCAGTTAAATAAACAAAACTAATATGAAATCATCTGTCAACTGACAAATTTATAAAGCACTATATTGATTTCATCAAAATTATTAAATTTTAGAATGAAATTAACTATTTTTGATCTAGGAAACAAATATGATTTTGTTAGTTTTCTGTAATAATTTTTATCTATATTATTAAAAAATCTTTCAGTACTCATAATACAATAAGAATGATACAACCTTTTTAGAGATTTGTAAAACCAAGAATAATAATCTTAATCATGATGGATTAGAACTTAGCTGAGCATGGCTTCCTATGTTAAATATGTTGTAATTTTGTTACCTTGGTTACTTGTTGCTAATATTTTGTTATTATTTATTTATGTATTTTCCCTGAAGAAGGCAGCAGTATATGCTGCCGAAACGTCGGGTATTAAATAAAAATACAGAACATAAACTAAAAAGGTTGTATTATTATTATTATTATTATTATTATTATTATTATTATTTTATTTATATTAATTTGTGTACATATGCAACACAAAATAATATCACGGCTTATTCTTATTACCCATTTCTGGGTATGCCAATTATTAAAAAAAGTGATATCGACTGACACTGTTATCAATATTTATCAAAATATCGATATTTTCCCAGCCCTATAGACAAATAAAATGTATATTGGTGTAATAAAGAATTTCTTCCGTAAAGTAAAATAATTTCCAGTTACTGCGAAAATGTTTTCCGTCTTTGCGGTGGTGGCAAATGGCACTACAACTCCACCTTTTTCTTAGGATAGTTTCTTAATAGATAGGCTTGTGTCTCGTATGTCCGGTTCGAACTCTCCATGTGGTCATTCTTTTTAATAATTATTAATTATTTTAGTTAAACCAGTATCGAAAGAATTTGCCTTCAGCCAAAGTAAAAAAATATAATTCCGTGAACTCAAGGAATAAGTAATTAAAAAAGATATATCTACACTTAGCTTTGTGAAAAAATGTGATAATATAATTCAGTTTAGAATGATATATTAGTTCTGTGAAATCATGCACTGGTAAAAGGTACTTCTCTTGTTTCTACTAGATAATCTCACTCAATTATTAATGCACCTTCACGTATATTGTATTACATATTTAAAAATATTACTTTCCAGAATTTCATTTGGAATCCCAATCTAAGTTGTAAAATTAATTTTTCAAAGTTTTCCCCAAACATGACATACGGGTCACGTAATTATAAAATATTGTGATTGGATCAATTGTCACCTCGTAATTGAACTCATTGATATATAGTTAAGGGGAAACCCATATAGCTAATATAATATAATATAAGATTTGATTGTTTCTTCGAATGTATTTCCTAAGTTAAGTACTGGTTGGATTGGAGCATGAACATGTACGAGTAATATAAAAAGTATAAAACTAAAAAAATTATAATCTGTTTTTATTAATTATTTTACAATACTATTCAAAAGTATTCTACAATTTTCATGTACCGTATATTTAATTCAATTTTATTTAGCTTAGGTTGTTATATCTGTTGTCCATATAAGACCTTATTTTGTTTATTAAAAAAATGAACATTGTTAGACAAAATCAAATGGATATTTTTGTTTGTTGATATTATTGTGACAATTACCAAAATAACGATAAATATTTTTTTAATCCCAAAATAATAGTGTTTTTATAGTTTATTTCATTTTTTTGTTAAATTCGACTTGAAATTTTATTTTATTTTCGAAGTGCTAGAAAAGATCAAATTTTGAAAGTGTTTTAATTCATGCAGGGAATAGTGTACTTCGTATTGCAGACTCGAAGAAATAAAACATTTAATGATTTTAACTTTTTTAGGCGTGTGCATTTAGATTCGATTCAACTATTATATTATTATCCTTTCTATTCTTAAATTATGTGTTTTATCGTTTAGTGGTTAATTTAGTTTTTTCACTTTTCACATAGACATTCAATAATATTGTTGAGACTATCCTCCCTTGAGAGTGCACCATAAAGATTATTTGTATAGAATAAACTGAAAATTAACATTGAATACAATACTATCATCACGATTTATTACTAATTTCCTTTTTTATTCGCAAATTTCGGTAATGACCATAATTTGTACCACTGAGCGCGTTTTCCAGGCGTCACCTTTCGGGTTCTCAAAGTTGTCCTGCAAAGAACATCACAGGTGTCACTTTTGAGCTATGTATATAAATTTGAAAATAATTTTCAAATTTGATATCACTTGCATTCGAACCCGGATCGTCGTTATAACATCTGTATGTACATATGTAGTGTAAAATTTTATACTGGGGCACCACAAGGATAATTTTATATGATATACTGAAAATTGACAATCTAATTCAATGCTATGAGACCGAAAAAAAATATGAAAATAATTATTACCCATTTCTGGGGGAGCCAAATTGCTTCTATTCTTAAGCTGTCGTGGAGAGAGCACTACAGGTTTCAGATTTGATGTTGGCCTGAATCGATAATAAAATAATGTTATAATATCTGAGAATGGAGTGTAATATTTTGATAGATATTGATTTCTACCGCTACCGTCTTTTAATTAGTAATAAGGAAAGTATAAACACTATTCCAGGCGCCTCATCGTCAATGTACACAAATATTACATTAGTTGTGCAATACAGGGAATGAAGGAATGAGACATCAACCGATAAGATCAAAAATATACAAACTTTCTACCTTTCTCACCTTTCCTACAATTTTATTCGACTTGCCGGGTTGGACCGACGTCGAATTTTCCGAGAATTCTTCGTCACTAGATTCCAGAGTCATTGGCAGTGCCATTGCATCACAAGAAGGTAAAGTATACTCAGTTCAGTCAGCAGAAAGCACGAAAGCAGAAGGTAAACCTAACCAAGCCACCGAATCGATACGCGACCTCTTACTGCTTTCGTTGAAGTCGTTATAATGTAACCGCCTATTGGTGACTAATCGCTAAACGGATAACGCCTAGTTGTTGATACCCTCGAAATGTGCAGGAGGATGACGATTTTCGCCCGTTCCCAATTCGACTCTCAACAGTTACAATTCACCAATTTTATTTTATAAATAAGAAATATATTTTATGTTACAGTCGAATTTTGTTATTTCGAACATCTTTAATTCGAAAACTTCTAAAATTCGAAATACAATAAATCGAAGTTTTGACGCTATACAGGTGCCCATATTATTTGTTCCCGCCTGAAATTTTAAGAATAGGCAAAACAGAATACATTTCATAAGTCACTTGGTAAAAATTAGTACTTTAAATGGAGTAATCACAGTAGGTATAATAGCAGAACAAAATTTTAAAAACCAAGACACTTATGAAATGTAACATGGATGGCCTACTTTTGAATTTTTAGGCGGGTACAAATAAAATGGGCACTATGTACTTCGTTTTAAAATAAGCTGGAGTAATAAATCAGACTAAGGAATAATCGAAAAGACGAATACGATAGAGATCGACCGTTCCAGTTCTTAATTATTATTTCCAGATCAGCTGAAAGCACCTTACAATGAAATAAATATAAATTTTGATAAAGAGCTTTTATTTGCAGATAATATAAATACATAAACAGATTACTCTGCGTCTATGTAACTCTTCTAAAGGTATCATGGAAACGTTTATTGAGGTCTTTCGCTTGTTAGAGAAGTAATTTTTGTTCCAGATATAAAATGGACAACATTCTATGAACATCCTAGTAACTGCATCCCTGACAAAAACCAATTCTTTTCTTACAAATTTTTATCTATTAGTTACTCCATCAACGAGGTATCAGTGATCATGTTCTCTGCAATTCGAATTTTTAAAAATTGAACCTCTAGGAAGATCAACTTATTTTTTTCTTCTTTTTTTAATTGTACATAACATACATATTTTAAAATATGTTTGCAATAAACTAGAAATATTTTAAATCTCTTTAATTCGGGCCCTGTAATTGAAAAAATCGATAAATTAAAACTTCTATAATTCGAAGGAGTTTTCTCTTTCCTTCAGATTCCAGTTAGAGAGGTTTGAATGTATAATTTTCCTGGTTAAAATCTAGGTTTGAAATTAAATTTTAATCAAAAAAATATAACAGAATAAAACAATCCAAGTTGCATACTAAACTTGCGCAGCGTGGCGTAAAGTACACTAATGCTAATTTCTAAAAGGTACAACCATTAAAATATTTTATATGGAAATATCACGATGTAATTTATATATTTCCTCATTGAAAATGGCAAAAAAAAGTTTATACAGTTTACAATAACATAAATTATTTCTATCATATATTAATAAATATATATAATTATTAGTAATACACAATAACGGAACAAGTATGTTGACAAGATGACAAGCTTAAATATTAAATATTAGTCAGTAAATAAACAATATAACTAAACTTTGAACTTTTAAGCAATTTTATTAAATTATATATTGTAATAAGCAATGCTCACAATTTTCTCTGAATTGCTTCAATAAATAGTTTGAGTGACGTTCCTTCCTTTTTTGTATTTTATAAGCTTCTATTTAATTTCATTCGTTTGTTAGGGTTAAGTCTTTTAATCAAATTTTGACTCACTTGTACATATCCAATTTACTTGAAACTTTGCGGACGTATGTAATTCCTATGGTCTTAAATATTTTCGTAAAAAAATAATTAAATTTATTAGTTCTTTTAAATTAATTAGATCCGATTGAATTTTTCCTTTTTTAGTACATTTTCATAAAAAGCTATAAAAAACTATATACCGGGAGTTCTTTTTATCAATGAACATGGGTGTATGCCTTTACTACAGTTACATTTAAAATGATTGACAGTAATGTATTATCGCGTTTTTTAAAAAACTGGACATAGGGAGTTGTCAAAGTTATTAAACTGTCATGTGTCAATTTCAGAAATTCTTTTTTATATCGAAAGGGTATTGTCATCGTCATTTAACTGTATAAAATAATGTTTCTTATTATTAATTATCTTACTTCTTACTTGTTCTGATTTTCTTTTAATACTGTCCATCCTGTAGTTTTATAATTATTATAGATTTTTCTAATAGTTGCTGAACTGTGTCTCTTATAAAAAGTAGCAGCAAATAAATCGGAAACTTGCTTTATAGCGTTTTCCATTTGTATATTTATATCGGAAACTTGCCTTATAGCGTTTTCCATTTGTATATTTAGTGCGCACTTTTTTGCACTGAATGCATAAATCGTTTTCCATTTATATTATCAGTGCGCACTAACTGAGTTTTACGTGTTCCATTTATACTTTTCAAGTGAACTGAACCTTGCTCAGTGCGCATTTTTTTAGACTTACTACGATCGTCAGTTCTTGCCAGTGCAGTAGCATAATTTGTAACAACTAGTGCCGGGTATGACGCGATTGCCTGCACTGAGTGCAAAACTTAATATAGAAATGGAAAACGCTATTAGACTTGCACAATGGACTTATACCATGTTATGATTTGTACGTTTTCTTCGTACATTATTTTGGAAGATAACAGTTAGATGGTTTTGACAACTCCCTATGTCCAGTTTAAAAATAAAACGCGATAATAAATTGCTGTCAATCATTTAAATTAACTATGGTAATGACTTACGCACAAGTTTGCTGATAAAAAAATTTCGTTTAAAGAATTTATTCTTTCTCAAATATTATGCTTATGTTAAAATTTCCTTCTAGGAGGTATATTTCAAGATTAGTAACAGTAGCAGTTAAATTATATACCAAAACTATTCTGAAAATAATATTTTAATAAATATGAAATTCAAAATTTGTATTTTCATGTTTTCGTTTATTATTTGTATCAGCTCACATGTATTTGTATGTTCAAATAATTTAAGGTTTTTTTTATAACAAATTTATCCATTTAATTTATTCGTCTTTGTTTATGATTTTGACGACCCCAGTTCAAATATAACAGAAGTCAATTAATTACAATAGTATATTAAAGAACGTGTTTTATAAGACATGTTTTTTTCGCACGCGTCAAAATTTAGAAAACGAGCGTTAGCGAGTTTTCTAATTGACAAGTGCGAAAGAAAGTCTTATAAAATGAGTTCTTTATACTATTTTTTATATTTTGCGCCTTCTACAATAACATTTACTTACTCAATTTGTGATTTTATTTGTAACCATTTGTACATTTTCATGTAAATAATCTTCCCTAAATAAAAAAAATAATAATAATTTCGACATTATAGTATTAAAATGAATTGTCAATTAACTAAAAATAAATTAGGTAAAAATGGGTTAAAGAAACGTCATCTAGTACCAACCGTCTAAAACAAAAAAATGCGTATCGAAATGAAGGTTATTACGATACGCAATTGCGTATCGTAATGACTTCATTATGAACGCACAATATAAAAAGTATTTTTCGTGTAATAGTGATCTCTACGGTGCACTCTGTAGTCTCTATAATAAACATGAATATTCCTGATAAGTGACGTCTGATAAATACTCCCATATAAAAATATTTCACCATTATTAAAATAAAAAACAGTGAGCAAAAAAGCGTCATATTTATACATATAGTCTATTCATTTAATAAATATTATATTTGCATATTTGCCTTTTATGATTTATCTAAAATTAATTAAAATAATTTCAGGATTAATCCGAAGCAGTGTATTAATATTCTGACGTGTGAAAAGAAAATAATTATCCAATTAATCAAATAATACTTTACTACTGGTTTAAATTAAATAGAAAAATCACGTATTGTTCCAAAAGACAAATAAATATTTGCTCGCATATATTTGCAGTCTGAATAAGCACGACACGAAACAGAGTAATTACAGTTCCGAGTTGAACGCTGAACACTGAACTTTGAGCGTTGGTAATGTTCAGTATAATTTCTGATTTATTCTTCGAACGCCAAATTTATTGTATATGCAGTAGAAGAAATTTTCGTTTCTGATTAGCTATTATTAATTAATATGAAAATGCAGTGTGAGTCATAATCGTTAGTTACATAAGTATTATGATGAAAAACTAGTTCATACGTAACAGTCGGAGTTTTCCAAAGCTTTATTCTGGAAAACATTACATTACAATACTTTATGAATGACACTTAATATTATACCTTCTTATACTTTACAGAATATAATAAATTACACCAATTAATTATTATACAATAATATGCATTAATACAAAATTCATCATTTTTTGGCTAATTTAAAACTAGCTCCGACAATAGGTTTCATATTAAACTTGCGCACTATTTATTTAATCGTATCAGATATGCATTAGAAAAACATTGTATAATCGTATATTACGCAACGAGTGTACTAACACTTGAAGTACCACCATTAAAAAAATGGTCCCAGGGGCCACCACCATTTTTTCACTGTAAATGGTTGCTAACACTACAAGAATTTATTATACGGTATCATATTATGAAATTAATTAATTTTAGGTTTAAAATGACATATTGGTTTCGGCCTCCAGCTTGTAAATTGTCCAATACGGCCGTGTGAGACAAACGGGCCACCTCACCATTACATGTCTGACATGTTCATATTGTCCAATACGGCCGTGTGAGACCAACCTGTCACCTCACCATTTCATGTCTGAACCATGTTCATAAGTCTAATAGTAATATTAGACTGAATGTATTTTATATATTATATACATTTTTCACCAAATATGAATAAATATACTTGCATAATTACTATCTGTATAACTCTGAATTTATGGCCGCGTGTAGTCACATTAGTCTTACAAGTCAGGCCGCACTTTATCCTCTAACATAAGTTTCAATAAGACCACTGCGGTACCAAGCAGCCAAACATGTCCACACAGGTCTCACGCAGCCAGAACGGTCAAAAAAGTGTGAGACCTCGTTGGCACCACATGCCACTTAAGTGTCAATAGTTATTATACATGAGTTCCATGCACCATTTTTTCTACGACTATTCATAATAATTAAAAAAATAAACTATAAACCAATAAATTAGTTTTAAAATTCATCTGTATCATAATGATAATCTGTATCGAAATTAAAATAAAATCTGTACCATAATAATAATCTGTATAAAAATGAAAATCTGTATCATAATGAGTGTCATTTAAGTACAGATGGCACATACTTAATACGAAAGTATATTAAAGCATAGGAGTAGAAAAAGAAATATAAATAAACAAATTGAAATTTTGAATACAAGATAAGTAAATACATAAAGATAATGGCCTATTATGAGCGCACATTTACATTATATTCTTATGAGGAGTGTAGGGAAGACCGGTGTCAATTGTAACAGGTGTCAAATGTAACAAGGGTAGGTAACAGGGCCATCTTTTCGAAGTAGATTAAAACGCGTTTGCAGAGTGAAGCAGAAAGAGTCACAGCTCTTTGGTATTTAGTGTAAGTGCATACGCGCAAATACGGCGTCAGTTTCTGACGAATGTCTGTAAACCGACAAAAAAGTAAATACAGGTAGTGACACACATTGTTTCTAAAACACTATAAGTGCTCTGCTCGGAAATATTTCAAGTTAAGGATCAGTTTGTGAGTTATATCTGCTTTTATTTTTCATTAAAAAACATTTCGAATTATTACCTAATAAATACAAAAAAGCAAATAATATCTTTAAAAGTTAAATGGTGTCAGTTGTAACACATGCCACGGTGTCGATTGTAACGTGTTTAATAATTAGGTACAGTATTGATCACGATAAAAATTACAAGCAAAAACAACTACTATCGAAAACATAAAAGAAGAGCAAAAAAAACGAAAAACAGTGCCAAAAGTAACAGTCGCAGATTACTCTTCAGATGGATCCGATGAGGAAACTCTCTGATATGTATTGGCTCATATTTTATGAGCACAGGAGATTAGTTGCAGTGGCGTAAATATAAAATCTGGACACCGGGCAAGTTAAATTGTACGAAGAAAGACCTATTTTATGTTTACCTAAACTGCAATTCCGTTAGCGACTAAAGGCATTGGTCAAAATGGTCCATATCACCAACATAATATATATTTGTGTGCTTTTAGTTGAGTCATCTGAATTTTGTTTTTTCTGGGGTAATAAATAAATTAACACTGGCCCTGTTACTATTGACACCAATTAGGTGTCAATTTTAACATTTGTAATGCCTGACTAAAAATCCTTATACTTTTATAATTGTCACATTTTCAAAAATTTAAAATTCAAAATATTATTCACTAAGGTGGGTATGTTCTCATATAGGTAATTTCAAAATGTCGAAATGTAACGTCAACTCGTGAAAAATAAAAATTTAAATTTTGTAACAATTGACACCGGTCTCCCCTACTCCATGAAAGCGCTTTTATTATAAAAGTGCGCTCGTAATGCGAGCCAAAACACTAAGTTTTAGACCAAAATCTAGTCACATCTAGAACGCACGGTAAAGTAATGCTAACATAGGTATAAAACAAACAACAAACATCAAAATATTTTGTATGCAATTATAATGCAGTATACTGTACATTTCCTCGTAATAATGTTGTCTTAAAATTTACACAAGATCACTTCTCACTTCCTTGTTTATTTTTTTCGTGTCAAAAACTTTATGTCAAATAATGGGGTCATACCAAAAAGAAAAAAATGTTGATTTTTCTTTCATAAATAAAAAATTTACCTAATATTATGCATATATACATCAAAAATATGTAATATTATTATACTTCTCATTCATGATTTTCTTTATAAAGATTCTGAGTTTGATTTTGTGACGTCATAATTTTGTACACAAATACACGATAGTGAGGCACACCATTCGGCACGCACGTACTCGTGCCTGTACTGTACATGAATCAGATTGTCACTTTTTTCTAACATAACCTTATATAACCAATATCATAAAATCAATTTTCGGGAAATTATTTGAATTTGCTTCTTCAAAATTAATTTCCATTATCAAATTAAATAATACACAATAAAGAAAACGGGAATTGGAACAGCCTTAGGAATCCAAAGTATGAATTTAAAGTTGACAATTATTTGAACAAATATTTTTTAATTTTTTATTTGTCGAACGTTTCGGAGATAAAATTTTCTCCATCATCAGCTATTAAAAATTTTCTAAATTACAATTTAAACAATATTTATATAAACTTTTAAAAAAAAATCTGTAAAACTAGAAACTTATGTGACAAAATATATATTTTCATAAGTAGTTTTAAGTGTAGGTACTTTCAGGAAAAAAATAAATTGGAAAATGTGGTATGACCCCATTTAAAAATAGTTGGCTAAAATGTTAAAATAGTTTCATGTATACTGATTAGTTAGAACAACGCCATATTTAATTTGGATAAAAACTATCATGTCTTCTTGCCAAAAAAGTTTCTAAAATTAGCAATTATAGAATTTAACCAAAAAACGTATAATGTACAAAAGCCTTACTAAAATAATTGCTTTTGTGAATCTGTAGTTGAATGTTGATAAATGAAAGGTGTTAGTGTTTGAAAAGAGTAAATTGGTAACTGAATGCAATGTGTTGGTGGATGAAGTGAAACTGGAACAAGCAAATGAGTTTGTATATTTGGGTCATATGATGTCGAGGAATGGACGTATTGATCCGGAGATTAAAAGACGAATAAAAACAGAATGCAAGGACTTGGATACTCTGGGTAAATATTGCCTATTGAATGTATTTAATGGAGTGCTAGTGTCTGATTTAATGTATGGTGTGAATATTAAACATAAAAAGGGAAACTGCATATTTGGGTATATTAAACACCTTCACTGCGTTGAATGTCATTTCGTCCCTAAACATGTATTTTAATTTCCATATATAGTTTGTACGTTAATTAGAAGAATGTTTTTCAGATTGGAAACAGTTATAACAGTTCAGGTCTTATTTATTTTATCACATAAACTAAAAAAAATCTCCACCGTGGAAAATCATGTAAGGAATGATTTAGATCAGTACACAGTATGGCTATATTATTAGCATTACCCTTACAAATAATACAAGAAGCCTTTTTTTCATCAAAATCACAACTTATTCTTTAGTGTACATTTCTTGTAACTTCACACAGCAAATAACGCGGTTATTCAGTATATTCAAGGCGTTTTGGAAGTCTTGAATTGAGATTCTGTTCAGTATCTTCGTCATGTCGGTTTGAAAGTTAGTTACTTTATTGTAAAGCTTCCTTTTCAGTAATAATTTTAGGTTGGGGAAGACAAAATAGTCAGCCGGGGCCAAATTAGGTGCATACGGAGGATCAAGCAATATTGTGACGTTTTTGGAGGACAGAAATTACCCTACAACTGTTGCTTTGTGAAACGGTGCGTTATTGTTCTTTAAATCTTCAACGATAGTTAAACGAAATATCCAAATCGTAACACGTCAATCCAAAACCAACAGTCGAATATTTTGGATGTTTCTGTTTAATGCGGGGTGGCTACTCTTTGGGTCATCTTTGATACCATCTCTTCTATCGCGAAATCACATATGTCAACAAAAAACAATGGAACGAGTTAATGAAGCGTCCCCAAAAACTTTTTGGGCCATTGTGGTTGGTGTTTGGTCAAACAAACACAAAATTTGTCAAAAGTCAGGTTGCTTTAATCCTATCTAAACGATATTTTTCAAAAAAAAGAAATCAATTAATGCTGTTTTCAAAGTAAATACATAAACACATATTGTAACATGTGTGCCCCGCTGCTACGTTGAACAAGCGTCTAAGTAGAGCGATGACGCAATCGCGCTAAGCCACAACGTGTTTAATTACTTCCGGTCGCCTGAACCTTTTTTGTTCATTGTTATTATGCGGTCAAACATTCTGGAGCTCTCTGGAAGTTAATGGCAGCTGTATGAAAGGGACGCAGCTATGCTCGAGAGTTAGCTACATGGAGAGACATATAGAGACATTCACATAGAGTGTTAGTGAAGCACAGCAGTATCGTGGTGAGCATATGCAGTATAGTGTCGAGTGGAGGACTCGGGAAGTTACTGGTTAACTGGGATAGCTGTGGATGTGAATACTCGGTATAGTTGACGAGTATTGGGAAGCTATAGTGTACAAGGACAGTAAGGGCGAGTCGGGAAGTTACTGGTATACCGGGATAACTGTGGAAGTGAATACTCGGTAGTATTGAAGAGTATTGGGAAGGTAGGTATACGGGGACAGTAACGGCAAGTGGGAGTGGATATCAGCAGTGGTGTTGAAGAATTGTAGCATACGGACAATCGGTGATACTGAGTGGAAGTGAGAGACTTACATAAATAGACAAATAGTGAGGTGAAAGGTGTGACTACTGTCCGGGCAGTTGAATATGCAGACGCTGTTGAGTCAGTTGAGTATATAGACGCTGTGCAGGTCGGTAGGCGGACAGTTGAACGTCATATAAAAAGTGATATAAATAGTGTAAATAATTAATTAGTAATATAGTAAAAATAAATAGTAGTGTTAATTGGTTAAATAAATAAATAGTGTTAGTGTTAGTGTTATCTAGTTAATTATAGTTTTAGTCTTAATTAGTTGTTAATAATTGTTTAATATTAGTATTATATGGGGTCTCGTGGCTGCGTGCCTGAGTGTCTAGTCGCGAATCTGGGGAACCGGGTTCGATCCCGACCGACGCCAAATATTTCGAATTTTAAATGGCACAACATTGACCCCTGTGGAGCACTCTCCACGCCAGAAATGAGTTCCCGTGAGATGACACCTGGTAAACGCCCGCACAGTACAAATATGTCATCATCATTACCGATATCTGCGAATAAAGCAGATTGGCACACCCAGCAATGGGTAATATGCCGTGATGATATATTTATTGATTTATTTATATTAGTAATAGTAATTTTAATTATAGTTTAATAAACACTTAGTTTAATAAATAATAATTGTCTAATATTTACACCCAATTAAAGAAACGTTACTATATATTATGGTTGAATGTTATGAATTATGAATTTTAAACTCTTTTTTTATAAAGGATACTTAGAGTGTAATATGGTATATCTGGGGTGTCTTATATACCGGTGTCTACTTTTTATGGATGATAGGAAATACAATGGTAAAATTTTCATATGGCTCTAATTTCTGTTTTACATTTTTGTTCTATTTTCTTGGCAGTCTGTAAATAGCAAAAAAAATACAAATTTTATTTATCCAGGTAAACAATTTTAGACTTATGCAGTTTTTAATTACGGACATTTTTTGCATTTACGCTTTTGTTTTAAAATTAATAAGGCAGAAATTACAACCATATGAAAATTTTACCACGGTATTTCATATTGTCCATAAAAAGTAGATACCTAGCATAATACATATTTGTACCTTAGATACTTACGTTCTCCATTTTCGAACATAAATTATCCGACTGCAGGATTCCGTATTTTACAGGACTAGCTGATGCAAAATGTGTACTTGCAGTCTATAAAGGGTCAAAGGCATTAGGTGCCTTAAATTGTCTGCCAAAACTAAAAACTGCAAGGACACTTTTCAAAGCAAATGAGCTCGTAAAAATCACCGATAGGCATACGGGATAGATATTCCTGGTCTCAATCATGCAAAGGAGTTCATTTAACCTTTACTGGTCATTGTCCTCTGAAATCTATATAGGATTGGTATATGTGAAAACAGTGACTGTCGACTCTGTGAAGAGGATAAAGAGACGTCTGAACATATTATATTAGGTATGTGAATGTTAGTCAGTCAGTAGAATCTATCAATAGGTGGTACAAATATATTACCCATTATTGGGCTTTTTGTTCTCAGAATTTGGTAACATCCTTAACTCTAAAGAAAAGATTCAAATCCACGGTTATGGTTAAGAATTACTGCTCCACCACTGTTTCTGTCAATAATTATTGCAACATTTATTTTCAACTTACAAAACTAAATAATTTAGTTCATTGCGAAATGTAGAAAAAATTGACAAGTATTATGACAAAACAGATAATAATTATATTTAAATTAAGTCAAATATATTTTTAAAACCAAATAACTCACTATTCAAGAGAAGTTACAAATTATATGTGGAAACACAGTATTACCTCCAGATTGATATCGTAATAATGATTGTGTGTAAATAATAGTTGAAGTATGTGTCATACTTAAATAATATATTTTTACATCATGACAGGAGCAAAATTGGTGCTTCTGTTTTGAAAAAAGATATATACTTGCAAACGTCATATAAACAACATACCTACCTATAACGTTGAATGACGCAATCGAAATGAATCACCTCCTAATGATTTACGGAGATACAGAATTACCTAAATTACTCTCAAATAATATAATATATTTTCACGTAGAAGTTATGAATGAAAGACTCTGCAAATTAGTAGTTTGTTTACTTTGTCTTCCTCTGTCATTATCTTATTAATCTTTTATATAGTATTAGTAGAAACATGACTTACGGAAATTAAATATAGTCACAACTTCCGTTCGCGCAACATTTAATCAAATATAGTTCCGTGGTCATAAATTGTAATGAATAAATCTGTGGTTATATACCAAAAGCAGACAAGTCATTTTTACATTTTTACATGATATATCTGGACAGAAATTAATTTTTATGTAACAAAACGTCTTATGTCTGCAACGCATGTAACAATATACAGGTGTTTTCTACAGACAATGTAATTTAAAATGCAACATATGGTTCATCACTTCCATGGTTACACACGACTGTCAAAGAATGACAGAATACATCACAACTGGTGTCAATTCTTTCTGTGACTGACTGGGGATATTGCTTCAGTGTGAATGGGGTATTCTGAACATTTTTTACATTAAAATTATGAATTTTTGTAAGCCAAAGGTAGCTAAGATGTGCTACATTTTTTGAATTTTTGTTAATCATGCATAGACTTATTTATTGGATATTAGTACTGATAATACATAACTACCAATGTTGTATGTTTCATTTTAAAATGGACAAATATTAGATTGCTGTCATTTTTTGACAGTAGTGTGTAACTATGGAAGTGATTGATCATATGTTAAAATAAATTTCCTATATGTTTTATATACCCAATAAACATCGTTACGTATATTAAACGTAAAAGTAACGTTTTGCAGGTTGATTATATGTTTCCTGTTGAGAATTTTAACGTTTTATATAAACGTTATTTATACATACGTTAAAAATACGTTTATTTGAAACAAATTAACAACCAGATATGTGAAAACAACGTTTAGTACACGTTTTATTATTCAATATTTGTAACGTTTTATATTTTAGGTTAAATAAACGTTTTTTTATATATCGAAATATACTTTCTACAATGAAAAGAACGTTAAAACTTATTAAATTTTTAACGTAAAATTAAATGGTTATTTTTCCGTTATAATAACGTTACTTGGTACCCAGCTGTTCGAAAATAACGTTTTGTTCACGTTTTCTTATTCAATATATAAAACGTTTTATTTTAGGTTAAATAAACGTTTTTTTATTTATCAAAATTTACTTTCTATAGGCTTGTTTTAATCAGTGCTTTTTCTTTGGGCGAACTAATGACTAGAGAAAAACATTATATACAAAAAAATAATCTGAAATAAGGAGTTCTCAAACAGTAGAATACTAACAATATTATATTTTTTAAACAGTTACCTATATAATTTTTTAGTCTCTTAGAAAGAATTTTTTCTGATTTCAACCATATAAATATTGTATAGGGTTGTATGACAATTATTTCGAGAAACATGATATTAAAAATTAGAAATAAGTAATGTTCAGGGTGTAATACTTCGGGAAAAAAATGAAAGGGCATATAGTACTGACCAAAATGAGTAAAAATGGCTTAATCAACATTGGTCCGATCTTCAACTGTTTCCGCGAAAGATGCCATTTACAATCAAAGAAAATTGACAAAGATTATGATTGAACACAATTTTGTCTGTTAGTAAATAGACTATGAAAAACAATATAATTTTATATTAAACATTTTTCTCAATTTCTAATAGTAACGAAGTTATTTGAAAATCAAATATTGGCCAAGGTTTCCACAACATTTAACTTTAACAATTGTTTGATTTTTTTAAAAAAACAAAATCACATCTAAGTTGACCTCTGAAAGGTAAACAAAAAGTCTTATTTAATCGAAGTCGTAACTATTATAGTTTTCGAGATAGCAGAGGTAAACCCCGTAAAAACTTATTTTTCACTGCCTTATATCTCGGAAACTGTTGAAGATCAGATCCATGTTGATTAAGCTTTTTTTACTCATTTTGGTCAGTACTATATGCCCTTTCATTTTTTCCTGAAGTATGATTACATCCTGTATATTGAAGTGGGCTATTCAATACACAACTATTAATACAACTATTATTGTAGCCTAGGTTATGCTAGCATATTATTTTCTTATAGGTATCTAAAATAGCAATTAATAACATACGTAAAAAACCATATGTCACCTGTATCAGTTGTTTGTATTTGTTAATTGCATAGCCTACTTTAATATCGTAACATTATTTCCAATTTTTAATACCATTTTTCTCAAAATAAATGTCCAACTCTATACAATATTTATATCGTTGAAATAAAAAAGTCTCTATATGGACAAAAAAATTGTTACCATTAAAAAAAATGTTCTACCGTTTGAGAACCACTGGTTAAATTTTCGGTGTGTTATTACTGATAAATTATCCCCTTATTTCTGATCATTTTTTGTATATACCTACCAATTTTCTCCAAAGTCATTAGTTCGCCCAGACAAGCATTGGTTGTTTCAAAGGAAACACTCTGTATAATGTCCCATAGCTATATTATCCAAAATCTCAAAAAAAATTGAAAAAATCATTTACAATCAAATATATAACACTGTACATAAACAAATATCAGATTCACAGCTAGGTTTCATAAGAGGCAAATCAACTGCGACAAACTTAGCTAATTTCACCGAATACTCACTAAATGCTTTATATGATAATTTGCAAGTGGATGTTATCTACACAGATTTTGCTAAGGCGTTTGATAAAGTTGACCATCAAATTCTCATTCAGAAACTAGTAAGTAATTTTAATTTTTCCTTAAACTTAGCTTCACTACTTTCATCTTACTTGAATAATCGTAATTTACACGTTTTTTTACAATGGATTCACTTCACAGCCGTTTATTGCTATATCGGGAGTCCCTCAAGGATCTAATCTTGGCCCTTTGTTATTTAACCTATTTATAGACGACATAGTGAGCCTATTTAAAAACTTGAAATGCCTTCTTTATGCTGATGATATGAAAATCTATAAAATTGTTAACATTGTCAATGATTGCCTTGAACTACAATGTGACATTAATAATATTATGGCTTGGTCATTTGAATCTGAACTGCCGTTTAATGTAATGAAATTTGAGGTCATGCCGTTTTCAACGAAACAGAATAATTGTATTTTATATGAGTATAGAATGAACAATATCAGTTTGTGTAGAGTTAGCACTAAAAGGGATTTGGGAGTATTTTTTATCAACTTAGTCACTTGTCTTGGATTTATTGTGAGAAATTCACGAGATTTTCATAGCATTACCACTCTTAAATCCCTTTTTAATTGTTTTCCTGATTTGGAATCCATTGTATCAAAATTTGATTTTGAGCTATTGAAATTATTCAGCGAAAATTTGCAAGATATTGTTGGTTTAAGGGTCACTTGATTCTCTACAACACTGCATTGATAAGTCTTAATATGCTATCTCTTGAGAATCGACGCACTGTGCAATCTCTCTTGTTTATGTACAAATTAATTAATAATGTTATAATGAATTCCAATCTACTTGCATTGTTAAATTTTCATGTCCCCAGAACAAACCATCCTCGCCAAAAAATATTGTTTTCCATTACAACAGCTAGGACAAATTACGAATTAAAAAGTCCCTTAAGGCGTTCATGTTCTGCATTTAATGTTTTATACATTAATTCTGGTGATATTGACTTTTTTTTTTGATCGTTTATTATTATTTAAGGAGAAATTTATGACATATTTCTCACTGCATTAATCTATAACCTGCTTATAGTAATTTTTCTTTGCATAATTTATTGTACTTATAATATGTAAATGTATTATTTTGTAGTACCCCTTAATTGGGAACTTTGTTCCTGTCGGGTACTTACTTATAAATAAATAAATAAATAAATAAATAAATAAATAAGGCACTTTAAGTACATGTTAAAACAATAAACCCGGTGTCTACTTGAAATCCGTTATTTACAATGTTATTTTTTTCATTTTGCTGTTTCAAATAAAGGTTGTGGACAATAAAATTCTACACCTATATCACTAATCAGATTTTATTTTGCATGTTTTGTATCCTGTAAAACCGAAAATTTTATAAAATTTGTTCATTTGTTGTAATAGCTATGGAATTGACACAAAATTTCAAATAAATGCATAATGCTTGAAAAGACATTTCGTAATTATTATATTACCATTTATTGTGATTTGCTTTATAAATAAAGTGTTTTTATAAAGACGAGATTCTGCCAATAATATTATTCTGACAGTTCAAACATCATCATTTATTTGTAATTTTCCAATTCCATTTTTACAGGTTACGAAACGTGAAAATAAAATCTTATTAGTTATTTACGCGAAGAATTTTATTATCTACAACCTTTATTTGAAACATTTTTGTTTAAATAATAGGAAACTAAGTACAGCAAAATGAAAAAAATAACATTGTATTCCCTATATTACGGATTTCAAGTAGACACCCGATATGTCTAATATTATATAGTTTATAGCGATTGGTTTTACCAAGTTTATATTGTATTTTAATTTCATGCAATATAATGTATCATATAAAATTTGGACCGAGGACAACTTTATTGTTCCGAGTTCCGCGGGCGTTAGGTATATTTAGAAAAGTGTCACTTTCAAATAGTTTTATGGTGTTAAATGGATGTTATACAGGATGTAAGATCAAAATCAACCACCGCCATTATTTTCTTTATTATTATAGTTACAATAAAACAATAATGAATAAAGTTGTAGGAGACCAAGGCGGACATCCCAAAGTTATATTTTTTCAAATGAGATTATACTAATTTTTTATGCCTATTCGGTACCGTATTCAACCATGTATTAGTTTTATATCCTTACATAATAAAAATATTGAGAAAAATTCAAATCAAATTTAAATTTTAGTTATTTTTCAGTAGGCTATGTATGAAAAACAAAACTTGCTATCTGTCAATTTGAATTTTTAGGATGGAAATCAAATAAAACACTATTTATAAAGTTATTAAGAAAATATTTGTTTCGTTTTAATTTAAACTCAATTTCTTTTCATACATAGCTAAAAAATAGCTATATAAAAATCAAATTTATTGAATATCAATTGATTTTTTTTCAATATTTTTATTATGTAAGGATATAAAACTAATACATGGTTGAATTCAGAAAAGAATACGCTATCGAATAGGCATAAAAATATCTATAATCCCCATTTGAAAAAATTTACCTTTGTGTTGTAACCACTGGTTTAAAAAAAATATTTTCTTCTTAAGTGGGATATTCCTTTTAGGCCCGGTATTTTCACTTCCGAATAAAGTTTCGAATAAGTATTCGTTAAATAAATTTATTCTATATATTTATCCAACGAATAATTCCATTGCGTCTTTTCACACATTTTACACAAACAAATAGCTATCTGTCGAATAACTTTAACGTTCGTGAATTGGTAGCCTTGCAGTGTGAATATGTGCCAGTAGAGAAGGATGGAGTTTGGCGTAGCCACGTTAAGCAGACAAGGATGAAATGTGTCAACTATTTTTGAATCCGTAGTTGTCAAAATTTTGTTTGACATCTTTAATGTCAATGTGATCTATATTATGCATTTTTAACCCCGGGAGACTGTAATTTAACAAGTGTACCATGTAATTCAGCACTCATATGCGGTAAGCGGGATATGTATATTGTAAAATTGTTCTTGTACTTTTTGTATATTTGTTTCAGTTTAAAGTAAATGTTTGTCAATGTATTCGACAAAAGTATCCAAAATTCGAAAATGTGTTGCCAGCGTCAAATGACAGGATCTTTATAATGATTTACCTATTTACTGGTTGAGATCAAATGCGATCCCCAATATGTGATCCTAAATTGTTTTCATAATCGGAACCTGTCAAAAATTATTTCATTTATGTGGTTATGTTGCTGTCTGATCGATTTCTCACGTTATTTATTAATTCATAGTTGAAAATATCATCATAATATTTAATATATCCATTTTGTTAATAAATCTGCACTATGTGGAAATGTAATGAACTTACGAATAAACGGTTATTCGCTACCCAAGTACCGAATAATTTATCTCGCGAATAACAGATGTTATTCTTTCGAATAAATTTATTTGCAAGTGAAAAGACGACAAAAATATTTATCCGAAGGATAAATTTATCTAAACCTTTATTCGCAAGTGAAAATACCGGCCCTAAGTCTCCTATAGCTTTGTTCTATAGTATTTTTATGTAACTATAATAATAAAAAAAATAATGCCGGTGCCGGTGTTGGTATTACACTCTGTATATTTGCCTAAAATGAATGGAGGAATATGCCTAATTAAATACTACTATCGTAGTTAATTAGAAATTAAATTATACTTAAAACTATTTGCCCTGTGAAAAGCTATTTGTGTACGCACTATTGTAATGTAATTTAATCCAAATTATATTTCATCTATATGTATGTCTATTTTTATACCGAAGTACAAATAATTATATACACGGAAAAACTACTTCTCAATATATAAAAATAAATGTTAACATGGTATAAATATTATTATCGGTATTGCACTGTATTTTTAAAAATAAATAATGTTTATGATTTTTATCTTCGTCTAATTATAATATAAAAATACTTCACAAATGTATGTTTTTATGGAGAACTGATAATATCATTCTTATCCAGGAGAATAATGTAAATAAATAAAATAAACAAATGCAATTAAATACAAATGTAAATGTACTATATATGTACATACACACCGCATTAGTAAATATGTATCGTCCCGTTAGAAGAGAACTATCCTATGTCCAAAAAGTTCGATTTTCGGTTTTTGTATGCTATGTCCGTGTTAGGTGTCGTTCTATCTATTGCAGATGTATTCTGTCCAAACCAACGGATTTTGCTGAAATTCGCCGATGTAAAAATATAGTCTATGTGTTCAGATATTTTTCAGTTTGGAGCAGAACTATTTCAACAACGGCAGAGTGGACTTCGGACTTCGTTTATCCATCGCAAATAAAGTGGTGGACATAGACTAGTTCTGTCTTGTAATCGATCAGTTAGTATTGTATTTTACCGGACTTGGCCCGGTTGTTCCAAGTTCAGATAAAGTAACAGTTTACTATATATCAGATAAATTTATTCTCCCGTCTTGACCAGAGAATAAGATTTTTGGGTTGCTCCACGATTTTTTATTCTACGGATAGCTAACTGGCAGATAACTAACAAAAAAGGTTAGGGTAGAGTTAGTTTTGAAAAGTTGGCAACTATCAAAATTTCAATAGAAGTTTGGTTATTTTTTCGCCTTTCTGTGTTTTGGTGCAGTTATAGTTTGAACGATTAGAAGAGGTGTCATACAATTTGCAAAAATGAGTGAAAATAATACAAAGAGAGAAAGAGCACTTAATTTTACCACCGCGGAAATAACTAATCTAATTAAATTTGTCGACAATTACAATATATATATATATATATATATATATATATATATATATATATATATATATATATATATATATATATATAATAAAAATAAAAAATAATAAAAATATAATTGAGTCCAATAAGACAGATTCCGTCTCTTGGAAAGAAAACTACATCTGTAATCAATTAAAAAAAATTTCAATTTTAGTTGTGGCCATATCCACGAAATAAGAAAAACTGTATTATTCTACATGCGGATGATGTATGAATACCTCCAAAATCACCTACATACGAGTATATTATTATGCACCCTGTTGCATAAAATTGTAAAGCTATCAACAATTGGCATATCGGAGATACAACATGATTCATAAAAGCAAATGTAGATAAATAAGTGTTATTTCTCAAATTATACTTCCTTTAAACTTAATAAATAAAATAAATATATCATCACGGCATATTACCCATTGCTGGGTGTGCCAATCTGCTTTGTACACAGAATTCGGTAATGATGATGACATATTTGTACCGTGCGGGCGTTTACCAGGCGTCACCTCACGGGCACTCATTGCTGGCGTGGAGAGTGCACCACAGGGGTCAATTTAAAATTTTACAGATAAAACCAAAAATTGGTCTTTTATTTTATCTAACAAATAAAGAACTGTATTCTTTAACATTCGAAATCGCATAAAATATTCTGTATCATCTCATTTTTCAAAATTATTACATCTTTCTCGTACTGTATACTGTTTTTGAAAATTAATATTATCAAAAATGAAATCAAATTCTTCATCATTACTATTGCTCTGATTCCCTATATTAATAATTAATAATAAGAAAGAGGTTGTATCATCAAAATAACACAAACGTTCCGTGTTTCTCTTCACTTCGTGTTTTCGATTATGTCCACTCGGTACGATATTCTTTGGATAAAACTCTTAACTGGTGGTTTGATCGTCTGTTAGCTATCTAGACGTTAACGAAAATTTATCTTACTGGTAACTTTTAACAGCAAGTACAGTGTGTTCAAAAAAATTCCTAACTCGGAGTAGGCCATGAACAGAGAAACGTGTGTCTGATAATTATTCAATTCAAAAGTCAAATTGTCAAAATTGATCTTGAAATGTAATTTTAAAGAGAAAAGACAATAAAGAAGGATACAGTATATTGACATTGCCGTTTTGTAATTTGTTTCCATTTCTAAAATAAGATACAGGAAGAAAAGCTTTGATTTCTTTATAAAACATTTTTGACAATATCTTATGTCAAATTGACATTTAATTAATTGACATACGTTTCTTTGTACATAGCCTACTCCGAGTTAGTAATTTTTTTGAACACACCGTAGAACAATGCAAATATAAGTTATCAATAGATTAAATTTTAACCGAATGTTTAACTATAGATGGAACAACCGGCCCTTAGAATAGTTCTTGTTTAATAGTATTGTTTTTTTATGGACATACTAATTTTGATTCTATTTATGGACATGGAATAGGTAATATATCTCACAGTGACAATGTAGACAAAACAGAATATTACATTCAGCTATTTTGGAAGAAAATATTCATTATCATTGTTAAAAAACTAAAAAAGGCTCTCCTGTAAAATTTGTGTTTTGTGAATAGTTCTGCTGTAAGGGTTTGGCATGCATTTACAACTCAAAATATAAAAATGTAGCAAAAATCACAACCTTCAAGAAACTTCTTAAATTGTTTTTAATTGAACTTTTTTTTTATAACCTAGATAAATTTTATGAACTTTGTAAAGTATGTTATGTATTTAATTATTTTTGTGGCTTAATGTGAGAATAATGAATGTCAATTTTTGTCCAAAATTAGATTAATTATGTCATCAGATGGAGAAACGTTATATTTTTGTATACAACGTAACTGTAAAGGACCCTCTGCATTCATTGAACAAATATCATGTTATAAAAAAATTCTTATAGTAATAATTAACCAATATAGACATGTCAATAAAATCTTGAAGGGATTTTAGTACTACAAACAATTCATTTAACTCATACTTTTAGTGACTTTTGTATTAAAAACTGACAGTTTTTTTACTAATGTAGTAGTTTATAGTAGCTTTGTTCCAGCCTAACATTGCTGATAGGTCACCGCAGTAACAAAATATCGTTCAATACCGTTCCAACCGCTTACAACAGCTTGTTAGGTGTTCCAACCTATGCTGTTCGACACAAACTATTTTCTGACAGCCTATACGGCTACACACGCTCCGGTTTACCGCAGAGGTCTGCCTTCAGGCAAACCTGATTGTACTTAAGGCGGCTACACACGCTCCGGTTTACCGGAAAGATGCGCCCTGAGGTGGCCGCCTTAAGGGCGACCTGAAACTAGGGGTGTGCTCACACGCTCCGGCAGGCCTTACGGTACGCCTTGAGGTAGATAAATTTTCAGTAGTTATTCTGGAATTTTGGCGCCAATAGACGATGCTCTCGCTATAGTCGGTTTGCGGATAGCTCTGGGGCTAGTGATGCCGCGAGATCTCGCATTTTCGAGATCTCGTCTCTAATTTCTCGAGTTTTCGAGACGAGATTCACCTTACTCTCGTCTTGTAATTAGAAACGAGACGAGAGTAAAGCCCTCGAGATTTGCTCGAGACGAGAGTGGAAAGTCATGATCTCGAATGTAAGTATTTTTTTTAAATTTTCCAATTAAAATATAAGTATCTATAAAAGAACAAAATATTCATCGGTATATATAAATATTTGAATTGTATCTTCATTTACATTCATATTTACTTATTCATTTTAAAGTTATTTTGGGTTTTACCAAAAAAAAAAAAATAACAAAAGTGATACCTATGGTGTACTCTTCACACCAGCTTCAAGTGCCCGCACTATACGAATATATACTTATAATTACCAATATCTGCGTACAAAACAGATTGATACGCCCATAGCAACGGTTAATAAGCCCATGATATTGCGTATTTTTTATACCTAACCATTTAAATATCAGACAGTAAAATAATCAGTAGTGGTATTCGTTTCTTTGCTAATTATAAATTCGAGACTCTCGAGTCGAGATCGAGAGAAGGCTAGAAAAATTATGACGAGACGAGATACAGAGTAATCTCGTCTCAAAATTTCGAGACGAGACGAGAGTGGATTGATTCTCGCCGTTTCTCGTCTCGCGGCATCACTATCTGGGGCACGCCATTAGAAAAGTTAACCGAAAATATTGGTGTAAAAAAAGAAGAAAATAAAACTATTTAGGTGTAAATTTTGTTGAATAAACTGAGATTCATGTCAAAAGATTGGTATAATTATTTGAGGATGGTTGACAATGGTTGACTACACATTACACCTCCTCAAGGTCGACAAAAATATGTTCACTAAGAAATGTTAAATTTTACATTAAATGTGGTCTATATAGGTCCACCAGCTGTAGTGTATAATTTACCACATCGACATTTGGTAATAAACAACACCGAGATATGTGTTAATAATTAACACTATATATTTCGTAGATACTACTACACCGTGTAGTTTTTTAACACTTAAATGAGTTATTCTAACCAAATAACTACGGTTATTAGTACACAGTGTAGTGTCATTTTTAACTTAGTTTAGTGAAAAAATATATCTATTTGTGGTGCACATTTTCATCAAACTAGTGTTTATTTTCATAAGTAAATGTGGTTATTAGTGCACTAAATAGTGGGTTTCTTTAACTAATTTTAGTGTATAAATATACCTATTTGTAGTGTATATTTTCATCAATTTTGTGTTTATACACACTGAGTACCTACAGTGTACAAATAGTACTCATTTTTTATTTTTTTACACAAGATTTGTATTTTATTACCAAAATGTGTATATTTTTTATATACGAGTATATTTACTAATATTAGTATAAATGTTATACACGATGTCGAGTGAATAGGTAGGTATGATATATAAAAATATGTACTTCCATTAAAAAATTTATTGTTACATAAAACAACATATTTTATATAAACACTTGTACTTAATTAATTAATTATTTCATTATATAAATGCAGACACTATTGTTAAGGTTTATTCACAAATCGAAATTATAGTTTTATGTTTTAGTTTTAAATTTTAAGCAAATTAGTCTACTTTCTTGTCCACTTTATTCCACTTCCATTATTTAATTTTGTAAAACTTAATAATGTTGCCTAATACTTAAGCACAGCGTCAGACGAGTATCTATACTTCCGATCACGATGAAAAATGTGAAAAGAATAAACTGTTGCACAGATTTACACTTACTAGTGTCTAGAAATGCACCAAATAGTATATTTCTTTTACAAAAGTAGTGTACTTTTTACACCAACGTTTTAAACATACACCTAGTAGTATACACCGATGTTTCAAATATACACATAAAAAGTACTGTAATTTCTACACCGATTTTTTAAATATACACAAAGTAGTGTTTTTTCTACACATTATGTTTTGAACTTACAGCAGGCAGCGCAGTTTTTAGAAATACACTAGACAGTGTATTTTTAACAAATATACTGTAGTAAATTGTACAAAAATTAGTGTAAAAATACAAATAACGCCAAATTAAGCAATTTTTACCCACATGTGTGTTTAAAACTAGTCTTAATAAATATAATACACCTTCCAGTGATAATTTAATATGTCGCAGAAAAATTTACACAGATATAAAATTACCAACTTAATCTTTTTACACTAACTTTTATAATACAAATTTTAGTGTCGAATTCTACACGAAACAAGTTTACCACGTTATATTTTAAGTTTACACTGCTCAAATTTCTAAGTGTCCACGCTCCAGTCTACCAGGGAGAGGGAGCTCGCCGTCCGGTGAACGAACCGATATTCGTTCGATATCCGGTAAACTCTTTGCACTTCGGCCTCAAGACTTCTTATATACACTCAAGTTTGCCTCAAGGCGGCGCCTCAAGGCTAACCTCTCCGGTAAACCGTAGCGTGTGTAGCCGCCTTAACAAATATTTGCCGGTGAACCCCCTCTTCCAGGTCGACCGGAGCGTGTGTACCATATTTTTGTCGACATTGAGCTGGTGTAGTGTGTAGTCAACCATTGTCATATACATAATTATGCCAATCTTTTGACATGAATTTACATGAGAATGGTTTTTTTTTTTTTGTGCAATCATATTTTACACCAAACATTTCAGCTAACGTTTCTATTGGCGTGCCCCAGAGCCATCAGCAAACCGACAATAGGGAGAGCATCGCCTGTTGGCGCCATAATCCCAGGATAACTATTGAAAATATACCTATCTCATTAAGGCCTGCCGGAGTGTGTAGGTGCACCTCTAGTTTCAGGTCGTCCTCAAGGCGGCGCCTCAAGGCAGACCTTCCTCTATAGTTTAGAGTCTAAACAGAACTTTTTCTGCTGACTGAAAGGTAGTACGTGCGTACTTATTACAAATTGAGTGTTAGTTTTCATATTTTCTATCTATCAAGAGAAGACGAAATTTATACTGATTGGAATTAGATTATTAGATAACCATAAAACATATTTCAAGTTATTGTATTTAATATTATATTTTTTATAACATAATTTAATTTTGAGAAAAAGTGTTGTTAAATAATTTATTTACTTTTCAAATTAGCTAGCTTACTCGCGTTGGTACCATCACCGTGTCATTCAGCGTTCCAACATTTAGTGTTTCAAACTTGTCAGTTACTAGTTTCTGAACACGCATGCGCATTGAAAAAATCAGATACATGTTGCAAAGGTGTCCAAAATTAGCGGGTGGAAGGTGGAACAATGCTAATATTTTTAGAAAAATTTATATTATAAAAAAATAGTTAATATGTATGTACATTATAATTATGTGGAAACTTAAAAACAGCTGTTTACTTACTGTATGCATTATATTTCATTGCGCTCCATTTTTTTTTTTTGCGAAATCTGAATGTAACCTATTTGTGTTTTTTGTATTATTTTAGAAAAGTGAAACCTGTTCCTAACCCTAGGAGTAACCTGTTGCTTTCAAGTTCATTGCAACCGTAACCCGAGTTAGAAAATTCGATTTTGACCTCTTTTCCAAACCAATCAATGTCTCGTTTTTAGATTCTAACGTACAATCTCGCGAAATGAAAACGAGCTAAAAAAATTAAAATAGTAATAATTAGGACTGTCTACATAATATATTAACATTTAAAATATTTTTAAATGTATATTAAGCTCATTTAAGCAAACGGAAGGATCTTATTAAATCATCAGTATGTGTGTGGGTGAGCCGTGAATACTTATTTAGCTTTACTGTTACTTTTTTATTACACGGTTTATTATGATACTTGTCTAAGAATGTAGGTACTAATTAATTCATTCATTATATGTTTTATAAAGTACTTAAAACAAACTAGGTACGACATTTATATACATATCTTTTCACTTTTGTGTTAATTAATTATTTTATTACCTCTTAAAATATGTTACCCGGTTAATTTTCAAATAATTGGTTTAATATTGTTTCTTATTTAAGTATGGCTTGATGAAGTTAATTAATTAATCTATTAAAAAATTAAGATCTAATAAAAAAAATCAGAACATGGGGGGGGTCTACACTCTATTATGAAGAGGACAGCAAAACAAGAATAGGTTATTTTCAAATCTGCCCTTTTAAAAATAATTTCCAAAGAAAATATATTAAAACTAGATTTGAAATTGTATGATATGGCCTATCAAAATTTAAAAATGTTACCAGTTTTAAAAATATATGTGAAATTACTCTATTCCAAATTCTTTCTACTTTCAAGCAAGCCTTCTGCTATCGCTATGACAGGCATCCTTTCTCAAACCTTACTTTTGAAAAACTTTTGTCTCGATATAGTCCTGAATAACTGTTTAATTATTTTAAGATATATTCTATCAGACTTATTCAAAATAATTTCACGATCAATAAATTTTAATATATTTGCTATTTTATATTGAATTATTTTTTTTAGTGATGCAACAAATATCCGGTTATCATACGGCGTTCGGCTTATCCGGCCAATTTATTTTTATCCGGTCTGATATTAGATGACACACAGGATAATGAAGAAGAAAACAAAATTGTATAAATAAGTAATAATTTTCATTTTAAAAATAAAATAGATATACTTTATTTATGTTTAACCAGGTATTTTTCTTGTTGATTAGATGTGAAAATGAGTAGGATGCAAAAAGTTTGATTCAATTCTGAGGTGTGCACAGCTTTCTACAAATTTAACAAAATTAAAATTATGAACATTTACATAATTTTTATTACAAATTTCAATTATATAATAATTTTGTACACGATATGTGAAATGAAACTTTTAATATAGCATTTCTACGAAACACGTTACTCGTTATTCCGATCGACTGATTCATAAGAACTAACGATTTTTTATATGCATTGTGTTATTAATTCCGTTATATACTTCAGCTATATCCTATATGGATAAAAAATATATAGGATATAATAGAAAAACCTTTAAATATCAATGAAACCGAGACGCAATACATCATCGCTTAATTCGGCCAAATGATTCATGAAAACTAATAGAAAATTCCAGTACAGTGAAAGGTAAAAGGTCCTTGCATTATTTTGCTTATGAATACTTCCTCGAAGTGAAGTTAAAAGAAATTGTCAAAGAATTTGATGAATCAGAAAGAAAACAATTAATATTTGAAGAGAATTAGTTTGCATGCTAGTAATTTATACCCACATTTCTACAACATCAATAAAGGTTGTTGTCCTTTATGAATGGTACCTGCCTAGGTGATTCAGATTGTGTCTACGTTACGTATTACGAATGCGCTAAATGTACTCGTAATCGTACTCGTAGGATGACCACCGCTTGATAATGATTTTTCCCGGTTTAGTCAGGGGTTTCTGCAAGGTGTGTTCTAGATCTTAATCGCCCTTGTAAACTGTACTTCACAATTTTTTGCTAGGGCTTTGGCTTTGTGATTTACAATTCGTATAGAAAACAATCAATTTTTTTATGATCTCATTCTTTTTATTGAACGTGTCCCTGAAAGGTGGATGAATAACGTTATCTGCAGGTAGAGACGGATCTAAATATAACCAAATAATAAATATTTGTGGTTAGAAATTACCCCAATGTATTCATAAGATTTATAATAATCAGTAATTGTACTGGTGTTAACAATAGCACTATGAATCAAAATTTTCTACAAATCAAAGATAAAATATGTATTATTCATAAATATTATCAATTGTAATGAGTTGAATTTGTTCCATAGAGCAAAACCGTTCGCACACTTTTTTTTTGAGACGAAATTAATAGTCATAAAAATTTTCAATTGTCTTGTGTTTTTGAGTTATGATCAAACTTGTTTTTTTATTAATTTTGAAAATACCTCGTATCTCGTTTATTATGAGAGATACGGAATTTTTTTTTAAAAAAATTGAAATTGACCCCTGTGATTGTACTCTCCACGCCAACAATGAGTGCTCATGAGGTATCGCCTGGTAAGCGCCCGTATGGTGCAAATATTTCGTCATTACTGAATCTGTGTACAAAGCAGACTGGCACACCCAGCCATGGGTAATAAGCCGTGATGATATATTTATTGTTTTATTTATGCGGAAAAAATGTTTAAACAATTTTTTTCTACAACCGTGCGTGAAAAGTACTTTTCACGTATTCATTACAGTGTGTAAAGTGTCATTTTTCAAGCACTAGTGCTTGAAAAGTAAATAAACGTTGTTAGGCAACATTAAAATTCGGTTAATTTACCTGTCAAGTATATAATTAGGTAGTAAATAATAATGAAAGTAATAAAATTTATTAAGAAATAAATATACACTGTAAATGAAACAAATCTAATATTTTTTTTAACAGATTGAGTACTAATCTAATTTTTAAGAACATTAACATTTTTTGACATGTATTCTAAACCTAACCTAATTTTTAATATTAATATTAAATGTACAATTTGTCCATTATAAAAGACTAATCATCGTCTGTCTGAGATTCTTCCAAGTGTTTAAGTTACATTTTGTACAGTGTTATGAGAAAGAGTACTAACAGTATTTGAAGCTGCTGGATGCCTGTACACTCAGTATTATGAGAAACATCAATACCATTTCGGTTGTAGGAAAAATGTTGTATGCAACACGTTTGTAAAATAGTATTTTTTGTCTCGTGCTACAATTTCCGTAAAACATCGCACTCGACCAAAAAAGTACTACTTTACACACTTGTTGCATAAATAACTATTATTGGGTATCTTATGTAGGAGAATGTGGTGGCATCATACAGGTTACGTTATAATGTATGTATATGAAACATTTTTTTTTTTTAGTTAGTTCTAAGAATTTCTGTAGTTAAATAAAAACTGTAATTTCATATACAGGGTGTTGGCCGCGACACCAGAACATATAGGACTTTAACATGTAAAATCATACTTTCGTAATTTCTTGCTCCCCTAATTATTTTAGAAAAGCTTCCAATAAATGTTGTAGAGCTTAAAATTCTACATTAGAATCAATGAACAAAATTAATTTTTCACGCTTTATAATGGCAGAAATTAGGTATGAAAATGTCGAAAATCAACCAAAAAATAGCGATAGCCATGAATTTGAAACTAAAAATTAACAAAAAATGTTAGCGAATTATCTGTCAAGCTGAATTCGTATCTGATGAAAATTATTTTTCCCTTATCTAAATTTCTAAATGCATTATATTACTAATATAGGGTGCAGGCCCGGATACGGCCACCGGGCAACCGGGCAAATGCGCGGAAAACAATATTTACAGTTATTTTGGTTTTTTTTTCCGAAAAAGAAGTACCTAGGGTTTAATTCCTATAAAATGAATGTAGGTAACAATCCAAGTTTTGTCAAATTGAGTTCTGTGCGTTGTCACGGTTACATTAAAGTATCTTTTTTTAGATTTGCAATCAAGTCCAATTTTTCACAAATACAGCCTAAAAAACTAATAATCATTTTGGTGCGAAATGCCTACAAACTGCATGCAACCACTCGAATTTCGTCTAATTTAGTTCAATGCATTAGGTGAAGTTACGTTCAAATATTTTTTGCAAATTTGCAAATAAAGAAGTCATAATTTTCACATGTACAGCCTTTAGAATAGGTAAAATCTGACTTTATTTTTGCAAAATAACTTGCTTCCGCGCTCTCATTATGTGTACCTTTGTTATATTTTAGCTAAAAGACGACATTGCAAAAAAATATGAAAACACTAATTTAAAATGATTCTTTTTCAAATTGGGATTACCTCGTATCCGGCCCTGACAGGGTGCTTATTTTCAAGGTCTACGTAAGATATTAATATGGTAAATCAGTTTTTGGCTGACTGTTGCCCTCCGTTTTAACTGAAAATAAATGGTAGTGGTGTGGCATCTGTGGCGGATCAAGTAGACCGCCATGTTACCACCCCAAAAAAACATTTATTTATAAATAATTCAGTTACTATATTTCCAAAAGAAACACGTCAAAATGCCTTTTTATATAATTTATATATTTTACATTTTTATTTATATTTAAAATTGAAAGTAAATATTATAACAACTCTTACATATCAATAGAAAGATAAAAAAAATATGCATTAAATAATATCAAATATGGACATATTATGTAAAATAAATAAATAAATAAATATATCATCACGGTATATTACCCATTGCTGGGTGTGCCAATCCGCTTTGTATGCAGATATCGGTAATGATGATGACATATTTATACCGTGCGGGCGTTTACCAGGCATCACCTCACGGGCACTCATTGCTGGCGTGGAGAGTGCACCACAGGGATCAATTTTGTGCCATTTAAAATTAAAAATAATTGGCGTCGGTCGGGATCGAACCCGGTTCCCCAGATTCGCGACCAGACACTCAGGCACGCAGCCACGAGACCCCATACATACCCCATATGTACATACATGCAAATTATGTCACATTTTAATTCCATAAATTAATTATTATATGTATTCAAGTTCTTATTAATAGCAATAGCCATCGCATTTAAACAAAAAGATAAACAAAAAACTTTTTATCTGTCATAATTTCTTAATGTTTTTTTGTTATAATTTCTTTTTAATATTTTATAACAGTTTGGAAATTTCTAGAAAAATTTAAATTAAAAGAATTATTAAATAATATAATTTTAGGTTAAACATTTGTTTACCTTTTTGTTCAAATGCCCTAGCTATCGCTATTAAAGGAATTAAAAAAGTTAATAATTCATTTATGGGACTAAAATAGTAGATATATAATTTACATCTTATAAATTAAAGATTTTTTAAATGAATAAAATTTATCTAAATTTTATATCATTAGATGCTAATTATTGTTTAATACAAAATGTTCATAGTCAATTTAACTATATTTGCTTTGTTCGAGCCAGTAATTTTGGAAAAGTTTGCAACATGTATCTGATTTTTTAATGCGCATGCGTATACCATAAACTAGTTACTGACAGTTTGAAACATGTATGTACGTGTTGGAACGCTGAATGAGACGGTGGCGGTACCAAAGCAAGTGTTTGTTGCATTCAAGCTCGCTAATCAGAAAAGTAAATAAAGTATTTATTAAAAACAAATAACAAATATCTTCGTAGGTCGATTTTCTAAAAAAAAAAAAAAAAAATGTCATAAGAAAAATATAATAATAAATATAGTAACATAAAATATGTTTTATGGATATATAATAATCTAGTTCTAATAAGTATAAATTTTATCTTCACTTGACAGATGGAAAGTAAGAAAACTAGCACTGAATTTATAATAATTACTCAGGCTCTGACTCCTAGTCAGCAGAAAAAGTTCTGACTGGACTGTTTAGACTGTAGCAACTAGTTTGTGGTAGTCGAACAGTACGCGCTGGAATGCTGGAACATCTAACTACAAACTTGGCAATAGTACGCTTGGAACGGTATTTTGTTATTGCGCATGTGCCTGACAGTCATAAACTATCAGCAATGGCAGGTTGGAACAAACCTAATACTAACACATTCAATTTATATATTTTCCATTTTTTTCTAAAAATATATTAAATTAACTTACAATATAGGACATGCTACATTAACTACATATATTTTTTAACGAAGGATTCGTTTAAATAATAAAATATGTCTCGTTTAATAAACTCAAGTTTTTTAAATTTTCTCAAGTATAATTTTACATTGACCTAGAAATTACATTTTGCAAAAAAAATTGATTAATGTAAACAAAAGCTTTCTTTATAAGATATAAAAAAATTCAATTCCATTCACGAGATGTAGAGTGATAAAGATGTGGCCGTTTTTAGGCAATAAATTAGAAACATAGAATTACACCGGATATGGTTGGGCATGAGTAAAATAGGCTAAATTGCAGTTTATCCAGAATTCAAGAATTTTATATTAATGGTTATATATACTTGGTAAACCATTAAAAACACTAAATACCGCTAAAAATTGGGTGCGGAAAGCTATATTTATAGAGATTTTGGCATTTTTTCTGAAAAAATTAGGTTAGATGGACTACATATATTTCCATGTGTAAGTAGGTACTTACGCTTTTATACGAATAATACTGTTTCAATTAATGTATATTTGCAAAATTATGTCTTATTTTCGTTCTTATCCAACGTTTTATAAAAAAAATTATTTATAATTTTGCGTTCATCTGTCAAACTATTGTAAACTAACATGAAGATAGTGGCCCGACTGGCCGAGCGATGTCGAATGTGTGTGCCCTTGGTGTTCGTTAGGTATTGTTTTTGCCAGGATTTTTTAAAAATTTCTTAAAGAATACGTGTGCGCTAGGTATTGTTTTTGCCAGGATTTTTTTAAAAATTTCTTCAAACATTACTGTGCGTAAGGTATTGTTTTTGTCACGATTTAAAAAAAAATATTTTTCCAAAAAAATATATAAATACCTGTTCCGCGCTCCAATTTTATATATATAATCATTTTATATCTCTTTAATACCCTTTCGGGTGTCGAGATTTTATGTTTATTATATTTTAGCTAAAATAAGACATTACAACAAAAAAATTGGAATTTCTACATTTCTGTGCGTTAGGTATTGTTTTTGTCAGGATTTTTTTAAAAAAATATTTTTCCAAAAAAATATATAAATACCTGTTTCCGCGCTCCAATTTTATGTTTCCTTATTATATTTTAGCTAAAATAAAACATTACAACAAAAAAATTGCAATTTCTACTATTCTGGATAAACTGCAATCCAGCCGTAAAATATTTCTATTGTTTCGTATGTAAAATTTTGTTTTGAATTCAATTGTAAAATAAGATATATAGCATTCTATTTAAAATAAGAAAGTTGGGGACTACTTCCAGTTAAACCTAAAATGTATTAATGGAAATGGGAATGTCGGAAAACTTCTAGATAGGTGCCAAATTTTGTCAAATAATAATAAATATTTTTTTGTGCAGTCGGACGCGAAATAAGCATTTCGCAGCCGCAATACAGGCCGCGAAATTAGGTAAACAATCACTTTGACACTTGAGAATTGCATGGTTTTGTTTATCAAATGTCAATCCCATAGCCACCTTGAAAGCTAACTTTCTATTTACAATGAAACTGTTTAAAATTAATAAAATTTGTATTTACGTTTTTTTACGGTTGCACAAAAAATATTGTGTACACCTTGTCCGCGAAATCCTTTAGCGCCCTCGAGATTGTCTTGCCTCGGCCCCAAGCGGCCTCGGCGACAATTTTTCTCTCGGTACGCTAAAGAGTGATTTCGCGGCCTTGATACACAAATAACAATTTAAAAACGGTCGCGTAAACTCGGCCTCATATACTCCCCTATACATATTTTCATAATATTTTGACGTTTGTACCCTTGTTGGTAAGTAGTCAGTGGCGTAGTCAGGATATCTTTATATGTTATTTTGCATTTTTGCAACGTGTTATTGATACAGGATGTATGTACGTTTACGTTTGACATATCAAACTCTCATTTGTTTAGTCCCGTCATCTTTTCGAAATGCCCCTATTTTATTTTTATTACACATTTATGTTTCGGGTTCTCAAGAAAGAGGGTTAACCCCCCCCCCCCCCCCACACACACACACACTTGTCTGCGCCACTAAAATTAGCATTACTTTTAGCATAAAACTTGAATGTGTCGAAGCTAGTTTCAATATTAAAATTCGATTTTAGACAAAAACAGCCATAATATATTTAATATAAATGTTTTATACAAGCTAAAAAAATTGCCTTTGTTTTCGGATTATAGTAATTTTTTGACTTTATTTTATTTTTAGGCATTTCATATTTAAATCGTTTCACCATTTTTCAAGTTTTAATCAAACCGTTATGTTTTTTATAATAAAATGACACTACTTATTTTGTATCTAGTTTAGTGTCACAAAATATTAATTAGGATTTTTGTAATGAAAAAGTGTATTTGATGAACAGATTTTGTTATGCTGCGATTTTATTTTTCTATTTAATATATGTACGTATAAACCACAAATAGATGAAGAAGACATTAAGAAGATAATTATTTTGAAATTATAAATGTAAAATAGATACAATTACATCTTAATTCTATGAAGTGCAGTCTGTTATTACTCAATTATTCATCTTAAGCAGTTAGAAAACACCTTTACAAGATATGTAGATACCTACATTAATAGTATAATTATATATGAGACCAGATTGAAGGATTTAATCATAGCTTAATTTTCACGGATGTTTTTTTAGTACTTTCTATTCCATCTACTCGATTAAACATTTGCTTCCGGCTCGATCATTCGAAATTTTGGAGTTATTTAATCTTAATCTAATTGCTAGTTGTTACAATTTTCACTTTATAACTTCACGTCACGTCTTTTTATTATCTTATAGATAATATCTAATTATATTTTTATCAGATTATTGTAGACAGCCACAAAGAATAAAAAATCGTTTTATAAAGGCATATAATTCTACGATTCAAATAAATCCACATAATTTATCATATATTAAATGTATCACATCCAATCCGTCAATACGAAATGACTAACGACTTTACCCTATTTAATACAGTCGAATAAAAAGCATAAAGAAATCTAGGTTCCTGGGATAACAATATTTGATACGGTAGAAAAAATTATAAGTAATGAAAAAAGTAATTATAAATTAATAAAACAAATATATATCATTACGGTATATTACCCATTGCTGGGTGTACCAATCTGCTTCGTACACAGGTATCGGTAATGGGCATGGGCACTCGTTGTTGACGTGGAGAGTGGTGGCACGGAGGTGACTATTATGCCATTTAAAATTCTAAATAATATTTGGCGTCGCTGGGGACCAAATCTGGGTCCCCAGATACGAGACTAGACACTAATTGATATGGCTTTTTGTTTATTCTATTTATTTATATGACCCGTCATGATGACTTTTTTTATTCGTGCATGTACAGTAGAGACCCTTTAATCCGAAATACTAAATGTAAGGGGGTGTTCAGACTAACGGTTTGTTCGGATTACTGAATTTGTATGGATAAGTGTAAATAACATCAATTTCGAACGTAACGCTGAAATTAAGAAAAAGAAACAAAAAAACATAATTATTATCTTATCCTTTTAGTTTTAATTTTTTTCCTGTATACAATATATGTGTGTATTTACATTACCTCATCATATCGCTATGTAATATTATTCTGCAATTGGGTTGTAAGCATGATGTGGAATTAAAAATAATAAATATATAATTAATTCCGAAAAAATCATAAATTTTTGCTTATTTTCGGATGTTTATTCCGGCTTTCATCGCCAGTTGCAATCTCGAACAGGTATGTACCTACTGTTACTTTTTTTCCAGAAACATAAATGTAACTACTAAAGCAGATTTTTATGTCATCTATCTAGCCATAACTAAAGAAAACCAATTAAAGTAATATTTGCTATCACCTTCACCCTTCCTTGTTTATACTATTGTTGGATAAAGAGTTCAAAATTTTCAAAATTATAATTCCATAGATAAATCTTAAAATGTTGATTCTAAATTTTGAAACCGCAGTTCGATGTAATTTTTCTTTCCCAAGATAATTTTGTTCAAAGTTGTACATCCAAAACACCCATTTTGGACAGGAATACTAACTTGACGATCACCAATGAATTTTATAGATAAAATTACATAAGTGTACCAAGTTTCATCCATTTTGAACAACTGGTTAGATTTGTATGAATAATAATATGAAAATCTCTAACTATTAGCAAAATCTGAAAAAAAATCTTGAGTTTTTGTGCGATTCTTCAAAATTATAATTTTTTACACAAATATGAGTACTTAAGACTTTTCAAACATAACTCGAAAATAGATAACGTTACAAATATGACGAAACCGCAATTTAATTCTACAGACAAAATTTTAAATTCAGTCGAAGCTGTTGTTAATTTACAGACCTATTCTGTAACTCAGTGGTTAATTTTTAACAACTTGTTAAAAATTATGCAATAGCTATTTATTTGACAACTAAAAATCTAATTTTTCATTATAAGTATATCAACATACTTGATGGATGAAAATAATAACCAGTTGTTAAAAATTAACCACTGAGTTACAGAATTGGTCCGTTAATACATGATTATTGATTACAGAAAGCAAGTAAGTTTTTATTGCACCCTAAAACGATTGTAATGTTTTACGAAAAAGGATCTGTGCAACCCTGATAGTAAGTTAATGGGAACTGTTGCCTATTGAAAAGATAAGTTTAATAATCTAATACAATTTTTTAAATAATTTTTTTGTACTTGTTTTCTTACTAGATTTTTTGCACTACTATATCTGTAACCTTTTAAAAAACTGAATAGACCGAGGGCTAGTGCTACGTGAAAAATGTATCGTGGTATTCCAAATACTGATCCTTGGTGCTCACGATAAATACCCTGGCGAACAATTTGATATCTTCCCCGGAAAAAAAAGACGATCTACCCACCTGAGGGTTACGACCCAAATTTGTAAAAAAAATGATATTTTAGAATCTATAGGTATTCTATATCGGACCTGCATTTATTGTGTCTTTTAGGGTAAAAATTGTCAGTTGACTAAAGCCCGGATGGAATGGCATGGACAATTTCTGATAGGTAAAATTCACAGCATAAAAGGTTTGACGCGTTCTCTGCAAAGATTGAAACTGGTTGGCATTTATTATCGGCTACCATTTACATATACTTAATGCCATTTTATGCAGGTATCATACAAAGAATACCTAGATTCTAAAATATCATTTTTAAAACAGTTTTGAGTCATGACCCACACATCTGGGTAGATCGTCTTTTTTTCGGGGAAGACAGCAAATCGTTCGCCAGGGTATTTAAAGTAAGCACCAAGGGTCAGAATTTGGAATACCATGATACTTTTTTTACATAGCACTAGCCCCCGGTCTATAACATTTAATACATTTTTTCCACATTCATTTAAAATTTCTAAAATAAAATGTTCCTGATCTAATTAACAAAGGAAATTTTTTTTAAAATTTCTTTTCAATAGGCACCTGTTTCCCTCCTTAGCAGGTGACCACCCTACTTTAATACATACAAGGTGTATTTATGTTTTACCTGTCAGAAACGTATTTGTCATATTATGGCATTTTTACTGTCAGAAAAGTTCTGTTTGCATCATAATTATTCTCGCGAAGAAATTAACGAATTAATAATTAGTATTATTTTTATGCAAATTATATTTTATAATTTCTGCTAGTTGAAATGTCATTATATGTATTTGTGATTTTATTTCAATACCATGGCTATCACTAACATAGAAATAACTAAAAAAAAATCAATTTGCTAGTTATCGAAACATGCATAATAATATATGATTATTGAATTGATGCAGAATTTAATTATTTAATACATTTATTTGAAGCATTATTGTCTAAAATTAAGCAAGGAAAAACTGATTTCCTATGTTAAACGCCCGTGGCCCGCTTTTCGTGTTAACCCGTATGTAAAATTTTAAAATATTAATGAAAAAGAAAATATATAAAACTAATTGCATTTATATTACTGGCAATAATTAAAGAACAAATTAATAAGTTTTGGAAGGTTTACCAAATTTAAAGAATTATACCAGGAGACGAAATATCAATTATCGAGTAAATTGCTGAATTTTAAAGATTTGTAACATTCGCGGTCTGATTATAAATAATAGCAGGAAACATATTTCAAATAATGAATTTAGATAAAAGAGTGTAGAGTAAAACGATATCTGAAAATTCTTTCTCATAAATTGGAACTATGTAACATTTTAATAAGGTGGAACGTTTTTTCATAATTATGTAATAATATTATCTACTTAAATATTATATTTATTTTAATAAGAACAACCATAATTGATGTTTGTTATTTAAAATTTAGGAGTAAAACAACCACAAAAGTGTGTTTTGAATTAATCACAAACTCAAATTAAAGTATTCACCACTTAGCTAAACCACAAAATAACTAAGATAAAGCTATCTTAACAATTAAATGGATAAAAACCGCAATGAGCAAGAAAATTGTTAGTAAAAGAGTAAAAACGAGACTAATTCAGTTAATTTATAAACTTATTAAGTAACGACTGCATTCCTAGAGAAATGAATATGAAAGTTATTCCTCGTATTGAAAATGTGTGCTGCACATTTCTTCGTAGCGCATATAAAGTTTTTATACCTTCATCCTTGCTGACCTATTTTATAGTGTAACTGTAGCATAAAAACAAAAACTATATATTTTATGCTAATAGCAAAAGTGCTTTGCTTAAGAGACTCTTTCTTCCTTTTATTATTGGAACATTTTTTATTTTTGCACCTGAAATAGTAAAATGTTTTATACAAATGAATCACAATAAAATTAGCTACAAATTTATTTCAAAAACAATATTGAATTTAAAATAATATCCCACTTATTATTTTCAGCTACTAATAACTGTCAGTGAGCGATTAATTTTTAAAAAAATTATAGCAATCAAACCTTTATAAAATAAAATTAATGGTGACAATAATTAATATTTTAACTTTTTAGTATTTTTCTTTTAAATTCTTGCGAGAAAATAATATAGGTGGTGGCCAACTAAAATGATTTACTTCAACTTCCTTGTTCTATTATTATTATGGATTTATTGTTTCTTAATGCCACGAAACACATTTAAAGTCAATACGTACGAAGTAAGAATGAAAGAGTTTTACGATACTTACTTGGATATTACAGGTGTTAAACTGAGTAACTAAATATATCTAATGCTGTTGTATTATTAAATTTGAAATATTCTTAAAGTTTTCTTATAGATATTTATATTTTTTTTAGTTTATTCAATACATTAATTTACCAAATGTATTGATAAAACAATATAAATTTTAAAATTATTTATTATTTGATAACAAAAAAATTGTCTTTAGTAGTATTAAGGCTAATTATTAGAAAAATTAATCTTAAATATAAAACTTTAAGCATCAGTCAAGTGCTTTGGACTAAAATTGAAAATTAAGTAAAAAGTGGAGTGGGTAATTTTTTATTATTTTATAATTTTAAAAAATGCATATTGAACACGAACAAATAATACCAGTAATGATGTTTGAATAACGTATTTATATAATTTTTTTTCTAAAAAATTGCACTGCGCTCACGCACCAAAATATACACAAAATGTTAGTGACAATTTAAAAGATTAAAATTCCATATAAAATTTGCTGGCCTGGGTCGCATATTAAAAGTAGAAACAAATAAATTGGAAACTTGCCTTAGACTCATATTGGACTGATATGATTTTCACTTTTTCTTAAATAAATAAAATAAATATAAATATATCATCACGGCATATTACCCATTGCTGGGTGTGCCAATCTGCTTTGTACACAGAATTCGGTAATGATGATGACATATTTGTACCGTGTGGGCGTTTACCAGGCGTCATCGCACGGGCACTCATTTCTGGCGTGGAGAGTGCACAACAGGGGTCAGTTTTGCGCCATTTAAAATTCGAAATATTTGGCGTCGGTCGGGATCGAACCCGGGTTTTCAGATTCGCGACCAGAGACCCCATACATACATAATTTTGGGAGATGACTTTAACAACTCCCTATGTCGTTAAAAAAAACGCGGTAATATATTGCTGTCAATCATTTTAAATATAACTATGGTACATACGCCCATGTCCACTGATAAAATAACTGTCGGTATATGTATTTAATTGTTTCAAATGTTCATTATATGATGTACAATTTTCCAACATAAATAACTTAAATTTTATTTTATATTTATATCTGGTCATTCAACTTTTAAATGTGCAACATAATAATATAGTGTACTTTATGAAATTAGCAATGCAGGAAAAAATGATTTTACTAATTACACATTTACGTTAGCCTTACTTTAGGACGTCTAATACGAGTACACATTCTATATATAAACTTCATTGTGTTTATGATCTAATAAACGTTCATTTACTTTAACCGTAAATAATTTATTGACATATTTACTTCCGTATATGACGAAATACGAAATAATTTTACAAATAATACATGTCAATATTTTTACGCACGTGGATTTACTTATTAACATTAGAATTTGGAAAGTTTAAATTTAAAAGTAAAATTCGCAAAAAATATGACGATTATAGAAAACTAATCATTTTAATGCGATGAATCAATTTCTCATTTTTTGCAATATTATTATAGTGTAATTTAAATAATAAATTATTCGCTATTAAGTCAAAAATACTATCTTTAAGACATACTTCACCTATTTTATAATTCCTGAAATGATATATGTAACGATGGTGTAGATATTGAAATATTAAAAAATATACATGAATTATTTAAAATATAATTATTTTTCATATCGTAGTTTAACAGTATGAAACATATGTGCCAGAACAATACACGCAAATCATTTTATCATAGGCGTAGAACCTTTATGAAGTCCATATACCGGGTGTCTACTTTTTTATGGACCATATAGGAAACACAATGGTAAAATTTTCATATGGCTGTAAATTGTGCCCAATTTTTAAAACAAAAATGTGAATACAAAAATTATTCAAAATTAAAAACTGCATCAAATGGGCCTAAATTTATTGTCTGTCCTGAGATAAACGTAAAATAAAATATTTGTCTTTAAGCTTTTTAAAGAGTACCATGCAAGACGAAACATAAAATTCAAATATGTACTGTAGATGCAGTTTTTAATTCTGAACATTTTTTTGTATTTACACTTTTATTCTAAAATTAATAGGGCAGAATTTACAGCTATGTAAAAATTGTACCATTGTATTTCCTATGGTCCACAAAAACCCCGGTATAATTGTCTACAATAGCTAATAGAAATTCAATATTTAACAATACCTAGTTTAAATACTTTATTTTTTATATATATGTGTACAAATTAATTATATATCTTTTTTGCTGTAAATAGAAGGCCGTACGCCACTGGTAAAAATAATTTAATCTATCTTAAAAATCGTTTGGTTACGTGCAAAAATTATAGTGAACCCGTTATCATTTTCTCTTTATCTGTATTTTCTCCATGAAAAATCGAAGAATTTAATCCATGGTTAAATGTAAAAATGTGATTTCTGACATGCAGTAAATATAATATACATAATTCTTATAAAATATATACAGTCTGTATTCGTGGCAAAATTGATTCCAGGATCCGTCGCAGATTCCAAAATCCGCGAAAATTCAAATACCTATTTTTTGCAAAGCTGTAAGCAAACTGTCCCATATTATTAAATCAGCTATAGATTACTTTTAGTCAGTAATTGAATATATGCCAACAAATTAGTTATATTACTGTATTATTTTAAAAAAGTTAAAATGTACCTTATTACCTCATTTCCAACTTGATCCAATTTGTTTGAGATATATCTGTAATCATAAAAAAATACAAATAGGTCATCATCATTACCAAAATCTGTATGTACAAAGCAGATTGGCACACCCAGAGTGGGTAATATGTCGTGATGATATATTTATATTTATTTTATTTATTTAAGAAAAAGTAAAAATCATAACAGTCCAATATGAGTCTAAGGCAAGTTTCCGAATTATTTGGTTCTACTTTTAATATTTTATAAATAATATTAAAAAAAATATTTGAAATATAATATTGAATAGAAAAAAATCAAAATAAAAAAATGAATATGTACATTTTTTAAATAGAGTGTTAATGTACCTAAATGGTAATGGTTAAGCCTTTTTTTTAAAAAAAAAGTAGTGGTTTTGCAAGAGTCAAGTTGATAGATTACATGTCTCTTATTTGTTTCAATAAAAAATGAGAAAGTATTTAATTACTGAGCAGAAAAAGCAGAATTGTACAGGTGTCTCAAAAACGCGCCCTGTATGAGAAATTCGAAAACTATAAAAGATACGAAGTCGGTTAATTCGACAAAAGTTGCCCCATTAGGAAACCATTTTAATGGTGTATCGGTATTTGAAAAAAAAGCATAGGTCACTAGATATAGGCGAAAATGTAAATTTATAACTCGAAATCCAAGAGTGATAAAAAAATTGCATCGCCATTCGAAAGAACATAAAAAGTGCCCTAGAGAGGTGCAAGACAACGTAAAGTATTATTTCACATTTGGAAGGTATTCAAAAAAATAAAAAACTGCAAAATTTACAGTTTCACCTATATCTACTATCCATTTCAGAATTATAGCCAGTTAAGTCTCGTGGCCGCGTGCCTGAGTGTCTGGTCGCGAATCTGGGGAACCGGGTTCGATCCCGACCGACGTACAAAATTCACCCCTATGGTGCACTCTCCACGCCAGCAATGAGTGCCCGTACGGTGACGCCTGGTAAGCGCCCGCACGGTGCAAATATTTCATTACCAATATCTGTGTACAAAGCAGATTGGCACACCCAGCAATGGATAATAATCCGTGACGATATATTTATTGATGATGATATAACTTTGAAACTTACTATCTTGCTTAAAAAAATATATAAAATTATGAAACACTCTTTCAATTATGGACTATATATTTCTATTTTGATATTTTTGAACTAATTAATATAAAAAATGACACCCATTTTCAGTGCGTTTGAAGAAATGCTCATCTTCATTGTTGTCGAAAGTCAATATGTATGAATGGAAGAATTTTAAATTTTAACCATAGGGTTTGTGAATACTTTCAACGTTAATTTTATTTCGATCTATGTATTTATATTCTGTTTATAACAATTTAAAAAGTAAAAATGTTAGATTTCAGCTTCTATTAATAATTGAAATTTGGCATGTTGATTTAAAATGCAGGTTTTATATAAAATATGTATAATTTTTTATTTAACATGGATTAGTTTAATTTTAATAATATTTTTAATTTCAAATAAAAATTTATTAATATTTTATATAAAAACTGCATTTTGAATCAACATACCAAATTTCAATTCTTAATTATTAATGATGAGATCTAACACTTATACTTTTTTAATTGTTATAAACAAAAAATATTTAAATCGAAAAAAAATTAACTATAAAAATATTCACAAAGCCTATGGTTATAAAATATAAAAATTTAAAAATTTTCCGTACATACATACTGACATTAGAGATCAATGAAGATGAGCATTTCTTGAAATGCGCTAAAAATTGGTGTCATTTTTTATATTTTTTTTTTCATTATTTTTAAATTAATTTAAAAATGTGAAAATTAGTATAATTACGTAGAAATGTATAGTCTATAATTGAAAGAGTGTTTTATAATTTTTGAATTATTTTTAAAACAAGTTATTAAGTTTCAAACTCAACTGACTGATAATTCTGAAATGGATAGTAGTGTCAACAAGGTTTTTTTGCTCAAATAAAAATGAACAAATAAAATGGACTCCTAATGAGGTAACTTTTGACTAATTTATCCGTCTTCATGTCTCTTTTTGAGATCCCCAGGGCTCGTTTTTTTTGCGACAACGTGTTTATAATAAAATATTTCAGTATGCACATATTTTATGAATAGTACAATTTGTCTTCAGTAGAAATGGAAAAGTGAATATAATGATGTAAAATATTTTTTTATGTTATAGGTTTACGAGTGTATTATTTTTTGATGAAAAGTATAATATAAAATGTTTTGTTTCTTAAAGAATGTTTACTAAAAAGGAAAAATCCATTGAATATAATTAATTAAAAGAAAAATTCTCATCAATATTGCATTGTCCTCAAAACTACGTACCTATATGTGTGCAATGTTTCAAGTCAAGATTTGATCCTGCCAAACATATAGGATTCTTCACGTAAAGGATAGCATTGCGCAGTAATAATTCGTTTATAGGTAGTTCAATTCGCTCTACAACCTGTGCTGACACCTATTGAGAAACTATCTATTTCTGCATTAGAAAAGGCACATACAAACAAGATCATTGCTCTAGATCGTTTCGATAGTTTTTTTTACGGCATTATTGATGTAACGTAAATCAATACAAGACACAAAAATGTTAAAATACACGCTAATATATACAAACTATACTGACAGTTTCAAATTATTTCCTGTACAGAGTTACGACATACGACGCCTTATAAACAGATTCTATGGCCTGTGTGGCAAAAAGAAACTACTTCAATTACGTATGTCTGCGCAATGCCATTCTTTGTGAAAAATACTATATAAGTAGTTCGTTTATCGGAAGAAAATATCGTTGATTCAGATAGGGAAATAAAAAGAAATTCTGCCTTCTGATAGGTCAGAATGCACACCTACTTCACAAAAGCGAAAAAAGTTATCAAATAAAATTGACAGAATTAAATGATATTTAACCATGTTTTTGATTCTTACGTGAAACGAAACAAATGAAATATGAAAAATATATAAAATAAAAATTCTTGATTATTTAAAATATATAAAAGTTGCAATTTACAACACAAAGTTAAATTTTTTAAATGGGTTGGAATATATTTTTAGGCTCATGCGATAGAGTATTTTATTCTGAATTAGACCATGTAATAAAAATATTGAGAAAAATTCAATTGAAATTTAAATAAATTTTATTTTTAGTTATTTTTCAGTATAGGCTACGTATGAAAAATAATTGAGCTAAATTAAAAAGAAACAAATATTTGTTAATAAATTTATAAATAGTGTTCTATGTGCAATAATAGGAATTATGCCCTAAATAATTCAAATTGACAAATATCAGGTTTTGTTTTTTATACATAGCCTATTGAAAATGAAAAATAACTATAAAAATAAAATTTATTTAAATTGCAATTGAATTTTTCTTAATATTTTTGTTATGTAAGGATATAAAATGATTACACGGTTGAATTCAGAAGAAAATACGTTATCGAATAGACATAAAAAATACGTATAATCCCATTTGAGACAATATATAACTTTGTACCATGAGAACCACTAGTTTAAAAAAATATTTTCTTCTGTAATATGATGTCCTCCTTGGTATCCTATATTATAAATGACGATTAAATGTTAGCGCTAAAAATAAGAAGAGAGAGGGAGCTCGCCGTCCGGTGAATGAACCGATATTCGTTCGATATCCGGTAACCTCTTTGCACTTCGGCCTCAAGACTTCTTATATACACTCAAGTTTGCCTCAAGGCGGCGCCTCAAGGCTAACCTCTCCGGTAAACCGTAGCGTGTGTAGCCGCCTTAACAAATATTTGCCGGCGAACCCCCTGTCCCAGGTCCACAGGAGCGTGTGTACCATATTTTTGTCGACCTTGAGCTGGTGTAGTGTGTAGTCAACCATTGTCATATACATAATTATGCCAATCTTTTGACATGAACTTACATGTGAATGGTTTTTTTTTCTTTTGTGCAATCATTCTTTACACCAAACTTTTCAGCTAACGTTTCTAGTGGCGTGCCCCAGAGTCATCAGCAAACCGACAATAGGGAGAGCATCGCCTGTTGGCGCCATAATCCCGGACAACTATTGAAAATTTACCTATCTCAGTAAGGCCTGCCGGAGCGTGTGGACGCACCTCTAGTTTCAGGTCGTCCTCAAGGCGGCCCGCCTCAAGGCAGACCTTTCCGGTAAACCGGAGCGTGTGTAGCCGGCTTTTTAACCTCTATAGTTTGGAGTCAAAACAGAACTTTTTCTGCTGACTGAGAGTTAAAACGTGCGTACTTATTACAAATTGAGTGTTAGTTTTCATATTTTCTATCTATCAAGAGAAGACGAAATTTATACTGATTGGAATTAGATTATTAGATAACCATAAAACATATTTCAAGTTATTATATTTAATATTATATTTTTCTATAACATAATTTAATTTTTAGAAAAAGTGTTGTTAAATAATTTATTTACTTTTCAGATTAGTTAGCTTACTCGCGTTGGTACCGTCACCGTCTCATTCAGCCTTCCAACATTTAGGTGTTTCAAACTTGTCAGTTACTAGTTTATGAACACGCATGCGCATTGAAAAATTCAGATATGTTATAAATGACGATTAAATATTAGCGCTGAAAATTAGAATATTAAAACACATTTATCACCCAAACCGGTATATACAGTATTAATACAAAAATAATAACAAATCTAGATGACCGTCGCCTGGCCGAACCCGGTCACGCGGAATCCTCCTCCACGCCGTGATTATTTCTGCAAAAGAATTAACACATGAGAAATACTCAGTGAGGAGGCAATCATTCACAAAATACAAGCGCATCCACCACAAAGAAATGTATTGAGAAATCACACGGGAAATAACACACGTATGCAACAAAGTCCAATAGAACAGGGAAAATGGAATAAGTCACCTTATGCGAAACGCATACCTGCTACTCAATAGCAGTGTGGCCCCGGACTTACGCGTACATATACTCAACTGTACCTGCCATTACCACCGTGGCCCCGGACTTACGCGTACATATACTCATCTGTACCTGCCATTACCACCCCCGAGCGGTGTGGTTTATACCGGCACCGAGATATGGTTACACAACCAACATTGCCATTACCACCCCTGGGAATAGGGAGCTACCCTAACCCGAATTCCGCTCAGGTGCTGATCAAACCTAGTGGCTTTACTTCGGCCTTAGGGGCATAGTGTTACAAAACCAGGATAAAACTATCCCTGCCGTTACCACGCGGTCAATCAGCGAAAACCCACGAGGCTAGCAATCGTGGACACATAGATCGCATTCCTGGTTACCCTTATAGCTCTCTCATCACGTGTGGAACCCAAGACCAGAGGGTCTACCGGGCACGACCGATCAACAAGGATTAGGATAAAGGACAACGCAGTAAAGTAAGAGAATAATGGTACAGATCCGTATCTGCATTACTCTTGCTATCGTGGACTAAAAGTGTGTGTAAGACTCAACTCACCTGAATCACTACACAAATCAATCACTACGATATCGATGTTCTCACACTGAAATCTAGAAATAAACTGAAATAAAATACGTGAATGCCAGTATCATTAAATGTAGCTCTTATTCAACAGCATCGGTTACGTACCTAAATAGCTAATTAGAGACAAAACATAATAAATTTAATAAAAATAATCTTACCCAAAATAATTACTGTGACACCTACAACTTTATTCTATAGAATGTTTTTCTATCTCTAGTAACTTCCGAGAAAAATCGCGTTTTCTAGTTTCGTTTATACCCTATATAGAATTTATGAGTATTTAAAATACTTTTTACATTGAGGTATTAAGGGTCTTGTTAGGGAATGCTTTGGCCAAAATTTAAGGACAGCTTAATAATGAAAAACGCAATTAAAAAGTCCCGAGCTATTTTTCTCTACAATTAACAGTTTTTTTTTCCCTAACCGCATGTATTTAAGAGTACTAATAAAGTTTTTTTGTCCGTTTGTGTAGATAATTAATTTTTATTCATTATACATATCCATCATATTTCCATTAAAACTTCCAAGTAGTTCGTATTTTGAAAAGTTTCTATATACCATACAAATTTAATTGCTTAAATTAAATGTTCAGAATATACAAAATGAGATTTGAGATGAAAATATTTCTGGGAAATAATTCATCAATTAACACCTATATAAGTTATCCTTTTAAAATAGCAATTTATTATCGTCCAATTTAAACAAATATTTGTGATTAATTAAAATAGATTAAATTGATATAGAAAGTGTAATAATAAATATAAAATTTCCCGGGAATATATACAAAACACGATTGTTTGCCAAGTATAAATTGAGTGTTTCAGAGAAAAATTATCACGATTCCCAGTATTCTGTTATATGTTTGCCCAAGTAGAGCGAGAGATCATTAAGGAAATAATAATTATATTTAACCAATTCTTCTTCCACTTCCAATTTTTTGTTCCTTCCAGGAAATCCAGAAAGAAATTTTGTGGATCAAGATCAAGCAATTATCTATGTATATTTGCTTTCTTTACGTGCGTTGAGCGTAATATTATGTGGGCATATATTTCTGCAAAGGTTAGGGGTCGTAACTACCATTTCAAAAGTCTTAGAATACAGAATTTATTAGAAAATTACTTTTTACATAAATATTTATTTGTGAGATTTTGAAATAATAAATAAATAAATATATCATCACCCATCACATTACCCATTGCTGGGTGTGCCAATTTGTACACAGATATCGGTAATGATGAAATATTTGCACCGTGCGGGCGCTTACCACGCGTCACCTAACGGGCACTCATTGCTAGCGTGGAGAGTGCATCACAGGAGTCAATTTTGTGCCATTTAAAATTGGAAATATTTGGCGTCGGTCGAGATCGAACCCGGTTCCCCAGATTCGCGACCTGACACTCAGGCACGTGGCCACGAGGCCCCATTTTTAATATAAAAAAATATATGTTTAAGTTTAAACCATATTCATAAATAATGATAAATATAATACTATAATATATATTCTGTAATATTTAATAATATGTGTATGATTTAAGAAAATTCAAGAAATAATTAATTAATTGTATGACTTAGGCCACAGTATTACATACATGTGTTGCTGTATGTCATAATAAAATGAACTAAATTTAAAATAAACATGTAAATGTTAATAATTAATAAAACCTATGTACTATATTTTTTGGCACAATTTATGCATTATATGTATTATGTCCCACCGTAGTCATATTTGTAAATAACTAACAATCTCATGAAAAACAAAAACATTTATTGTACATTTTTATAATTATTATTATAATAATAATATACGAGTAATAATAATTATAAGTAACCGAATTAATCTTTACAATATTTCTTATCTTCGATAATGCACGTTTTAATTTCTCACATTTACAGCATTGTAACAAAAATTTAAAAACAGCATTTTGAAATCATTTATCAATTCACATTTTATATATTTTTTTAACAGAAAAAAAAACAAAATCCCGAATTTTTGTATACATATGTACAGTACATCATACATAGCGGAGGGTGATAGCGAAACACGTACTTGTTTAAAAACAGTTGAGAATTATAACATTAAACAACATAATATGAAATAAATTTTTTCATAGCAATTTGAAATTTGAACTAATTATTTTCAATACTTGCTAGTATCCAGTGTTTTAACTTATCTAGATAATTTCATCTACATAAATCATCTAGATAATATAGTTTTATCTATTATCTTATCTGGATAATTTTTTTCGAAGTTATCTATTACCTGATCTAAATAATAATAAAACTTATCTCGTGGCCGCGTGCCTGAGTGTCAGGTCGCGAATCTGGGGAACCGGGTTCGATTCCGACCGACGCGAAATATTTCCAATTTTAAATGGCACAAAATCGACCCCTGTGGTGCACTCTCCACGCCAGCAGTGAGTGCCCGTGAGGTGATGCCTGGTAAGCGCCCGCACGGTACAAATATTTCATCATTACCGATATCTGCGTGTACAAAGCAGATTGGCACACCCAGCAATGGGTAAGCTATGATGATATATTTATTTATTTATTTATTATTTATTTTTTGAAAATAATCTAGATGAAAATTTTAATAAAACAATAAAAAAATTCTTTTCTAATATAAATCGAATTTAAATTAAATAAAGCACCGTAAGCGTACAACTGTAATTTTGGTAGAATTCTGTGAAAATTTTGAAATTTTACAGAACCTTAATCTATGAAGGTATAAATATGATTTTTTTGTTTGTCAAGATGTCAAGAAGGTACGAATTTGTAAATTCTTTACAGTTTGGTGTGCAATTTTGTTAAATACATTATATTAATACACATTAAATTACTATAAAAGAATATTTCTAAATATGCAAAATAATTTATTATTCCATCCTATATCTACATTATAACATGGTATGTATATTTTAAACAAATAATCTAAAAAGTATCTAGATAACAGTTAATTATCTATTATCTAGATAACTTTACACATAATTATCTATTACTTTATCTGGATAAAAAAATGTTAGTTATCTTATCTTTAACTAGATAAAAAATCTTCTATTACAACACTGCTAGTATCTACTTCTATTTCAATACAACGGTTAGTGTACTTTTGTCTGTGTTAATCTTTGATTATGCAAACAGGGTTTTCATAATGCAGACACAAGCTGTGAGAATAATTCAATGGTCAATTACAGGCAACACTGCAAACTTATATTTAAAAACTTAAAAGTTTTGCTACTATCGTGCTTTATACACTTCTTGAAATCCGTCTATCTCTATATATTCATCCAATTTTTTACTTGTTCCAAGGTACAGAGTAGCCAGAAAAAATATATAATCATTGTATCTTAATTAACGAATTACATATGTATATTTGTAAAAAAAAACAAATTTTAATGCAAGTAAATTGAAAATAAAATCATTTCTTTGGAACATTTTTTGTATTTTAACTACTTGGACCGAATGGAAATTGATGCTGATAATGTGATATGTAATTTCAGATTATATCTAATACATGAATTATAATAAACAATTTCAATAAAATGTAAATTTTTAAATGAAAATAAATAATTAAAAAAATATTCGATGTGTTAACTTTGGTTTCCCTTCATGAAAAGTTTTGGAAGAAAGACTGTTTACGACCTTTTTGGGAAGATGTTTTATTGGTATTCACAATGATTTATACAGTCTACAATCACTTTTCGACCAAAACTAACCTTAAAATTTCTTATTCATTTTTAAAAAATGTAATTCTACAAATAATATAAATTATATAAAAAACTAAAACCTTTAGGTCAATCTCCATATGTTTATTTTTAAATTAATACAAAAGCATCATTTTATCGCGCCCTTCAGAGTGGTATTAATCCCTCATACATACAGCATATGGAGATAAAGTCATACTTAGAGATCGTCTGGACGCATAATTCGATTCAGGACTTTATATACAACCAAATCCTCGTAACCAAAAGCAGAAAAATGTAGACATTTAAAATTTCAAAACACGTTTAATAGAATATCGATGAAGATGAGGGTTTTGGGTCCTTGAAACGTTCGAATGTATAAATTTTTGTGTATACCAATAAAATATCTTCCCACAAAAAAAAAAAAAACGTAAACAGTCTTTCTTCCTACAACTACTATGGGACTAGCTACTAGCTAGCATAATAAAAAATAACATAACCTAATCTAACTATTTACTATGTGTACTTTGAATTTATTTAATAACAGGACAATTTTTTTTAAATTGCGTTTACAGGTTAATTTTTATTTGTGAAAAAAATCTTTTTTACTGTGCAAATAATTTTTTTATTGTTCTTAACATGCATTAATTTTTTTAACTTAATATGTATCTTAATAAATTTTGCTATAACTACATTTTAAAAACTGTTTTAATTTTTTTACTAGAGCATTTAAATTTCAGCCGTTTAATTCACCGATCTAATTCAAAATGTATATTTAAAAGTTTTCTGTTAATGTAAATAAAAAATATAAAAATATGTTATTTGTTTTAAAAAAATAAGAGTTAAATAACAATAAAAGTGCAAAAAATATTATGAACGTCTTGTAAAGCGTATATATCTTGGTGAAATTCAGGGTGTTCGATTGCGTGGCCGTCCAGTGTGTAAGTGGATGGATGTGATTGATAAGGTACTAAAAGAGAGAAAGTTTCCGAGTGGGAAGAGAAGAAAAGCGTGTATGAATGCGATTATGAATGTGGCCGAGGCGAAAGAAGTGTGCTTAGACAGGAATGTGTGGCGAAGGATGATTGTTTCGTAACTATTATTGTGGTCCGTTTGCGATATTCCGCTACCGAAAATCGGTCACTTTAATATGTTAAGAGTGAGGAATATATGTTGTACCTATGATGTCAGGTTAGTAAGAATGTTGTTGAAGAGAGACTGATTTTTTTTGGATGATGTTATTTTTATTCTTTCGGGTTTGTGCTAACCCACTAAGTGGGAAATGCGCGATTTTATGTATGTATGTATGTAAAAATATTATATCTCTTAATAAATAAAAGCATATATAATTTGCTAAATGAACAAATTATGAATTCGCGGAAAAGAAGTATCATATATTTTTCATTAATGAAAAGTAATTTTAGTCACAACTACATATATCGATTGTTTTTCATCACATATTCATTCTAACTTTTAAATTATTTATACTCTATCGTAAAAAATACGACGTAGGGTAGTAGATTTCTAGAAGCTATGTTTCATCTATAGTTCCCCGAAAAACAAATAACTGAGCAAAGAGGTAAAGAATAAGAACGCATACTCGTATATTGTTCGTACGGGTACTTCGTGTTTGCGCGTTTTCCTGCGAGCGAAGTTCCAAGAACCAGGCCTTCGCCTTGGTTGTTAGTTTACTTACGTTAACACCTTAATCCCACGCAAAAAATAATCGTAAAGATGGTCTCTTGAAGCTTTCACGTTAAAATATTCAAAAACTTGAAAGAAAAAACCGCTGAGTGTCTTCATATTGTGGATTTATTTATTAATTGGAAAAAATTGCACTAAAACATGCATTTGTCCTCATTTTAGTACGCAATCATATAAATGAGCACCAAAATAATTTTTGACCATTTTTTTTTTTAATAATTTTAAGTATTTAATTATGTTTTGATAATCTGAAATAATAAATGAATGCCAAAAATAAATTGACCTTTTTATACTGAATACTGAAATGTCTATTTTATTTCGGGTATAGTCAGAAAAATTGACTGTCGGGTTCATCAATAAAACTATAAATATCGCAATTATTATTATTATTATTATTATTATTTATTATTATTTTTAATATTATTATTATTATTGGTATTATTTAAACATATTTCAGGAAGGCAGTAGGCTTGTGGAATAAACATGTGTTAATAATTACATGTGTTTTATTAATTATAAGGTCGTTTCGACCGCTATGCGTGTCATCATCAGCTACAAATAATATATTTTGTTAAACAATACGTATTGAAATTAACCTAATTTTATAATTTATGAATTACAAGTTTCCCAATTATAATTTATTATCTCTGAAAAAACGGCGCATTGCAATTGATTTAACATTTTTATACAAGTTAATTAATAATAAAATAGATTGTGCTGAGTTGATAAATTGTCTTGGTCTCCGTGTGCCAGTAGGTATATACTACACGAGCATCTGAACTTTTTTATATTGGTTTTAATAGAACTAACGCTGCTTTTAATTCTGCCATGAATCGGCTGCCATTTTTGTTTAACAAATACATTGCTAATAACTCAATTGATATTTTTAATCGTAATATATCAACATTTCGAAATCAAATTGCCAATAATATCACTTCTACTAATGAAATTTATTCTTATATTTGTTGCAATATAGATATGTAGATAATTGTAAAAAGAAAAACTTATAAACTTTACGTGTACTGAATTGTTTTCGCTTTTTGTATGTTGTGCCATTCTGTTATTGGGTTTTTTCCTGTTGAATGGCCTAAATAAAATAAATAAATAAATAAATAACAAAAGAGTACTGACCTTATACTAAATTTTAATAGACATATTTTACGACACCTTGATGAATATATTCAAAATTTAAACTATTCGTTGTAAAATATGTCTATTAAAATTTAGTATAAGGTCAGTACTCTTTTGTTATAAAGTTAGATTAATTTCAATATGTATTGTTTAACAAAATATATTATTTGTAGCTGATGATGACACACATAGCGGTCGAAACGTCCTTATAATTAATAAAACACATGTAATTATTAACACATGTTTATTTCACGATCCTACCGCCTTCCTGAAATATGTTTAAACAACGAAGAAGGATCTAACCTCCAAACCAAATTATTGATATTATTGTTATTATTATTATTGTTATTATTATTATTATTATTATTATTATTATTATTATTATTATTATTATTATTATTATTATTATTATTATTATTATTATTATTATTACTCATTGTTTGTTTTATAACATTGGATGCCAACGGACCATTATTTGCGCCGGTCTGTTGGAAAGAAGACATGCATTGATGATTCCTCTACCTGCTGTGCCGTGTATAGTAAAATAATCTTTCTGTTCCTTTAACATAAATGCTATTTTTGTTTGAAATAATATTTCATTTTTTTGGGTATCGATTATGTATAATTTGAGGCTCAAATTTTGATGCTCGAATATTAAATACTTGGAAATTAAATCAATATGATTTTGTGCTTAGTTTAGAGCAATTTGTTGTAAATAAAATTTTGCATTTTTTGATGCTAAAATTTTTGAATTTGCTCCTTTGGTGACTGAGTCCAAAGACAAAGTTAATTTAAAAAGTAGTAAAAATAGATCGAGTATATGCGATTATTTTAAAAAAAACATCACATTAACTGTCATACTAAGAAGTAGAACAAAAAATATTTACTAGTATTTTTTCTGGGACTATTGTATACATTTTAACATATGCTAGATATAATTTTTAAAATAAATAAATAAATTTTCAACAAGCGATTGTTACTTACCACTAAAACATTCTTTTGCTTGACAAATTTATTTCGACTAGAAAAAATATAGATTTTAAACTTACACAAAATGAATTTGTTATTCAAGTATTCCGCAATTTAATATTGGGGTATATCGCCTTTATGAGTAATACCAGCTTTAATTCCAGGGGCGTAAACTACGTGGGTGCACGGACGCACATGCACTCACAGAAAGTAAAAGTGTGGGTGCGCAGCACCCACAATAATTTCGCCCTAACATTTTAATTATATTTCATACATTGTAAAAATGAGTTGTCAATATTTTTAAGTTGTTTAAGAGTAAGCTGACATTATTTAATCGTTTCATGATAATGGCAGTAAAATACTACTATTAAGCCGAACAAATGAATATGTTAATAATTATAGGATATTTCGAAGAAAATTATTGGCAACCTATAAATAAATATTACTGTTATAAAAAAATAGTTGTTTGACATTTAGATAGATTGCTAGACGAAATTTATTTTAAAAATTGCACTGTGCACTGTCACTCATATTTAATTTTTTTCTGCCTAAATCGTTACAGATATCACAACTAGAGGTGGGCGCGTGAGTAACTTTTTGTTCACGATCACTCAAGCTCACGGAACTAAGAATGTAATCACGACTAACCACGCACGACTTTTTATGTTTGATTCACGATCACTCACGCTCACGATTTTATTTTGGCACTCACGCCCGATCACGCCCGGCGGGTCAAGTTCGTGTCACGTAATTGTTTCTATGTACATTTAAGCCTGTTTAACACAGTCATAAGTTGTTATCAGATTTGTTAACAAATTGGTAATAAGTTAAGTAACAAATTGGTTTCATTGGAAACGAATGTTTATGGACAAATAGGTTGTTCCATCATTATAAATTTGGTAACAAATTTGTTAACAAAATTATGATCGTGTCAAACGGGCTTAAAGATTTGTATATCTTTAGTAAAATCAGAGCAACTGTGTATACAATTTTGGGTACAACAATAAGACTATTTTTATGGAAAAAATACTGTTGATGACATATTTGGACATAATAAGAATGTAAAGTAAAAGATGGAAATTGTCATTTTTTTAAATAAAAAATAGAAGAAAACGAGTACTCACGCCCAATTAAATTTCAATCACGCCTGATCACGCACGATAATTTTTTAGTGCCTCACGCTCACGTCCAATCACGACGCAAAATTTAAATTATGTTCACGATCATGCGGGTCACGTCGTGACCCATCGTGACCCGACAAAATCACGGCCCACGCCCACCTCTAATCGCAACTTACGCAGACAGAAAAGTTTACCATTGAATGTATCATTGTCGTGACACCTAAGTTTAATTCAAACCGAACAAAGCGTTCTGTCATTATAAGCAAAATTATTTTTTTTACCAAACGGTACACTTTCGGTTTTTCGAATATTGGTAAATTAGGTTAAATCGTGTTACTTTGGGCCCAGGAATCTGTGTTTAAGCCATGTCTACGTGTTTTAGAGATAGCCTGTATATTAATATTAGGAGTATTATTATTATTTGTTTTGTAATAGATATTAATTTTATTTATGTTAAATGTACACATAATTTAATATATGTATAATAAAATAAGTATGCTATTTTTATTGTATTATTTGCATTTATAAAAACATATAGGTACCCATATTTAAAATAAAAATAGTGCACCCACAGCCAAAGTAAAAAGTTTACGCCTCTGTTTAATTCTATTAGGCATTGGATCTACACATTTTCCTGTGAGTATTGTCACACATGTCTTGCAAGGTAGATTTTACTGTACACACTGAATTTTTACGAAGTTGCTTTTCATTGTGGCAAAAGTACAGGGTTTTGGTAGAAGCTAAATCTGGACTAGAAGATGACTCTTAAAATACCGGTCGAACTATTATCACCAGTCATTCGGCCCACAGTTTTTTTCTAAAGTTTTAAGTCTATATTTACAGTAGCCGAAAGAATTTTGTAGAATTTTCTAACCATTTGCGTAGATTTTATTTGTTGAAAATATAAACCGGTCCAACTAATATGAGTTTGGGCTCGTACTTTTGTATATGTAGAATGCAGATTATACAAACGCGCGTATTACGAACGCGCTTTTAATACCGCTTTTATTAAAAGTGACGTTTCACTTCAAAAGAACATAATGTAAAAGCTATTAAGTTATTTATCATAATCACTGAATCTTTATGTATTTTTTATTTTTCTAAAAACTCATTCATGTTCTTATTGATCTGAATAATTTAGTATTTATATTGAAAATTATGTTTTTTACATAATTTCTCATGTTTCAATGACTCATATTTAGTAAATTGATTTCAGAATATGTTGCAATAAAAACACCTAGAAATAGCTGATATATTTTGATTTATTTATTATCTTTCCAGAGATAAGGTTACAGGTTACAGTTTTATTTAATTATTAATTCATATAACTGAATAGTATGTTATTTTCAAGTATTCCGGCATTTAAATATTAGGGTACATCGCCTTTATTTGTAATATCAACGTTATTCTATTAGGCATTGAATCCACCCGCACTGCATATTCTTCTGTTATATTATTGTCCCATTGGCCTTGCAAGGTAGGTTTTACACTGTACACATAGGATTTTTACAAAGTTGTTACTTATTGTGCCAAAAGTAAATACCGGTCGAAACACCCGTCATGTACCCCACGGTTTTTGTACATTTTAAATCCATATATTAAGTAGTCGAAAGAATTTTGTAGAAATTTCTCACTATTTGTGTAAATTTTATAATTTCTTGAAAATGTAGGCTGGTCGACCTATACAGGGTAGTGACTCGAACACCCGAACATAGGTATGTAACATGTAAAATCATATTTTCGTAATTTCCTGCTCCCCTATATGTATATTAGGCAGGCCCGGATTAGCATTTCTTTACGCCCTAGGCCAAAATTCATTATTGCACCCCCCCCCCCTCTCAATATATACCGAGTTTTAATAATGCCTGATTTAATTAAATTCTTGTTCTATATCGGTGCCTTTATGAGTATATAAACGCACTGAAACCATGTTAAGATCTATAAACGTACTGTTTTTTGGAGCTTTTCGTTTTCTAGAGGTGGTATGACACTGCTTTTAAAACTGATACATAAATGACATATCAACATCAAATTGCTGTCAGTCAGCAAAGAATTTTCATTCCTGAAGTTCAATTTGTTAGCGGGAAGTGCTATCAACGTAACTGATTTTACAGGTCGCACTTATTAAAAATCTAATAGAATTATAAAATTACCCCAATAGAAAAAATAATATAAAACATGTTTCATAAGAACTGTGATCGCACTCGTCCTTTGTAAAACTCACCGCGAAGCAGCTCGTTTTCCAAAGTTGGACTCGTGGGTTAACAGGTTGCCTTATGAAATTTGTTTTTCAATATACCTACTATTATCAGTCATCAAAGATACATTTACCATCTTTTTATAAGTAGCTAAAGACTACAACTTTTATTTTGCTTCTTTATCTCTCGAATGAAACGCACATAAACAATAATTTTGGACTTATTAGATGCAGTTCTTAATTCTAAACAGTTTTCGTATTTATACTTTTATTCTAAACTTCATAGGGCAGAAATTACTGTCATGAAAATTTTACCATTGTATTTGCTAACATTCACAAGTAGACATCCGGTATATACATATTAGAATTATTTAAAATCTTCGACAACTGCCATAGCTAACAGAATTTACCAATCACTCTACTATACTGATTTTGTGTAATTAAAGCAAATGTTACTGTTTACGTCGTCTAGTAACTGCAGGCACTTCCCTCTTTTCCTTTTCCCATTTATCCAACTATTCGATGTGCCTGCGCCCTAGGCCACGGCCTAGGTTGGTCTTATGGGTAATCCGGGCCTAATATTAGGTAAAAAAGCTTCAAAGTTGTAGAGCATAAAATTTTGCATCTGAATCAATCGCTTTGTAACCTTAGAAATTAGGTATGAAAATGACGTAAATCACCCCTAAAATAGCGGTAGCCATGGAATTGAAACAAAAATTAACAAATGTTAACGGTTTATCTGTCAAGTTACGCTGCGGTAAGTATCATTCACAACAAAAAAATTAAGGTAGCGGTAGAATTAGTGGCAGTGGTAGTGGCCTGGGTAAAAGATTGAATGCGTTATAGCAAACGTATTCGTTCACATCCAAAAATTAAGAAAATTAGTAATAGCGCAGTGGCAACGGCAGCGGTATAGGAGTTTGCAAACTCCAAACTTCTACGTTACCACTATCGCTACCGCTTAATTTTTTTGACGGTTTTGATGTTTATTGACTTCTGACTTCTGATTGCATCTGATAAAATGAGCAATAGAAAAACAATTATTTTGATGTGAGCATGAGCTGTTGCGCTATATAAATTAAATTTTTTAAAAAATAATAGAAGAAGATGGTGGGTTCAACCTATAATCTAAATAGACAAAACCAAGGCGATTACCACAATTTATTGGAAGAAATGAGACTAACCGACACAGAAATGTTTTTTCTTACACAAGAATGAATGTGGAGTTTTTTGACAATCTATTGAGCTTGGTAGGACCGTCAACAGAGTGCTTGTGGATAAGAGCTAATAATAAGTCACCATCCATTACGAAAACACCAAAAATTAAATGACAGCTATAACTATCAACCTTGCACTGAATAAAGTTTCTAGTAATTTATAAAAAAAAAAATTTTAGAAACTATAATTTCAATAATTTTTCATTGTGAACGCAAACAATTTTTACTATAAATTTCTTATGTTACCGATGCCACTAATTTTTACACTCCGCTAATTTTTCTTATTCTGAATGGGCCTTTAGTTTATTTTATTATTACTTGTAATTACTGTTGAAGTGAACAATAGCACATAAATTAATTTTAAATTTAAAAAAACAAAAAATAAAATTGCTATATTTTTTGTATTTTTTTTTTACCGATAATAATGTAATTAAATTTTTTGAAGAAAATGATCGTTATATCGTGATGTCAGCGTCACCACAATGGTAGTTATTATTATAGTATGAAAACGTCGCTATAGGGATTATTGTCATATTTAATAATTAATAATATTGGAGTAGCTATTACTTTTTATTAAGAGCTGAAGAAAATTAATTCTTAAATTAGTTTTTATTATAATTTATATTTTAATTATTGTAATCAACACATTGTTGTAATCAGTTATTATTACAAGGAAATACAAATGATATGGATCGTTGATGTCGACAGAATTGGTCTATGAGGATATAAATTCGCAAATAGATCTACCACTGTAAAATAACTTACTGATTTTTTTCACTTATTGTATAATTGTCGGCTATATTTTCAGTTCAACAGTAATTACAAGTAGTAATAAATATAAATTAACGCAGCGTAACTTTACAGATAAACCGTAAACATTTGTTAATTTTTGTTTCAATTCCATGGCTCGCTATTTTTGGGGTGATTTACGTCATTTTCTTACCTAATTTCTAAGGTTACAAGACAAGCAAAATTAACTTTGTTTTCTGATCAGATGCAGAATTTAATGCTCTTATTTGAATTTTGGAGCAAAAGAGAAAAATACCACTTGTCTGCTCTGATACAAACAGAAGTATGAAAGACAAAGCAGAGTAAATTAAATAGATGTATTTCTAAACCAGTGTAACAAATTTTAAGGGTATTATTGGACGTATTGATCATGAATCAAATAGTGGTTTGCAAAACATTAATAATTTGGGCACCACTGATTGTTATATTCCACAGAGTAAATATCGGTGTTTCTAAACCTGTGTAATAAACGTTAAGGGTGGTAGCACTGGACGTACTGATCATGTATAAAAAAGAATGTTTTTGAAAATGGTCAAATTAACAGTACATAGTGTACGAAACATTAATATTTGAGTACTACTGGTTATCATATGCACATACGAAAAAAAAAATGTATTATCTAGTGTTTTGGTATTCATAAACGTAATTAATTTTAATAAATTTAATATGTACTTATTTGTTATTAAAATCTTGTAATTTTAAAAGTAGTTATCAATCCAGTATCCCAAAACTGTTTGCTCGAACCAATTTTTAATTTTGATTCATGAACAGGACATCCAATCTCCCATACTATGCAGAGTGTCCCAAAACGTATCGGCAATATTTCAAAGATAAATTCTAGAACGTATTTAGAGCCGAAAAGTCCAAACAAACATATGTCTTTCACGAAACCGTTGAGTAATTGTTATTTTATAATTTATGTATAGCTAAAATTTTAAAATAACAAATTTTACGAAATATTTTTTTTTTTTATTTACAATAATTATCTTCACTGTTCGATAGATAAAGCTGCATGTCGCAAAAGACATCGCTACGTTCTTAATATGGTTTGTTGGTTATTCCTAATAATATGGGCAGCCTACTTTATTCTTTGACATAATTCTTCTACCGTGTGCATTTCAGTTGCATAAACAATGTGTTTCATGTAACCCAAAAGATAAAAATCTAATGGAGTCAGGTCCGGCGAACGATGTTCAAATGTTACCAAACAAAAGACGTGATCATGGCAACTGATCAGTATTTCAGAATTCCGTTAATCTCAAATTTTAGTCACATAAACTATGAAATAACAATAACTCGGTAAGGATTACATTTAGGATTTAGGACGTATGTTTATATGAACTTTTCGATAAGTTCTGGAATTCATCCCTGAAATATTGTCATTACGTTTTGGGACACCTTGTATACCGCTAAAGTTGGTTTAGAATAGTGATGCACGCGAGGCGAGACGAGACGAGAAATATAAAATATCGATCTCGTCTCGTTTTCGAATCTGTAATCTCGATTTCACTCTCGTTCTCGCACATTTTTTTGGGTCTCATCTCGTTCTCGCACAAGAGTCTCGCTATAAAAATAAGCGCTTGCGCATTACGTATTTACGTCTTTACCGTCTTCCATGTATGTATTTACAATCGTAGACGAAACACTAAATTCTGGTCACCAAATTATTTCAATACGAACATAATGTTTATTCATTTACGGTCACCAGAAAATGTGATAAGTTAGTAAATAATTTAATTTACATCTAAAATGTCCAATTTATCATCAAATTGTGATCTCTAAACTATTTCAATACGAACATCTGTTAACACATTTTGTAACTAATAGTACCTACACTTTTTCTTTAAATATATGCCAATATTTAAGTAAGATTAAGTCATAAAAAACCGGTACACTGGTAACCCGCCGGCAACCAATCACTCCGCTTCTCTCCCTGTTGACTCCCATCGACGCTTAATATAACATCGTTTTTTTTCAGGGGCGACAATAGTTTTATTAACCGTGGTTTTAACTGGGGTGAATTAGGGGATGAAATATTGGAGAAAACTAGTTCTATTAGATGCAATACCGATTTTGTCTTTATTTTTGCATTTCCTCGCTCTGGGAACGATACTAATCGAATCGACTCTAGATAGATTCAAAAAATATAGTAAATTCATATAATTTTCACATTTACGTGTTCTATGCATGAATTAGCGTTGACTTGTACGATGCATTTTTCATTGAATTTATAAATCAAAGCTATAAAGTTACAAATACTTTTTATTGCGAGACTCTCGCGAGAATCTCGCGAGATTTCTCGCTTCTCGTAGTTGTTATATCGATCTCGTCTCGAATTTTAAACTGCAATCTCGCTCTCGTTCTCGTCTCGCATAATGCAACGACACGAGACGAGATGCGAGAGTACTCTCGCCTCGTCGTGCATCACTAGTTTTAGAAACACCTGTATAATGGCATCAAAAGAGAGAACTATTTTCAATAGTGGGAATTCGATTTTTATCTTCCCGAATAATGTACCTGTGGTTTTCCAAATTGGAGGAAGGGGGGGGGGGGAGGTTTATTACTGCCCACCATTTGCCACCCCAAATCCCACTGACATTTTTATTAATTTAACTTTATTTCGTGAACTTATGTCCGAAATAAAATCTATAAATGGCAATTGATTCTCTATAGTTTATAGCGCTGGACGAGCACGCGAACCCTAAGCATATGAAGTTAGCAATATTATATAATCTTTAATTTCACTTTCTTAATTAAGTAACTTGGACGGAATAATGTCTGAGCTAATTTAAAAAAGTCTAGTATTAGTAGGTACCTATAAAACTTGCATTATGCCATTTTACCCTGTTTTACATTTTTTTAAATTAAAATCTAGTTTCAATTCTGTAATTAGATTTTAGTCAGAAAAAGTATAAAGTAAAACAGGTTTAAGATATGTTACCAAGAAATACATATAATGCAAATATAAATAAGAATTATTGTTGTTAGCTTGCATTTCCATCCAACCTCCAACATTGTTGTGAACGTTACGGCTACGGCACGACTAGATCCCTTGGGCACGTCCTTGAGGCCTGACATAAACGTAACCATAACCACACGTAACTAGATCGCACAGTTGACATATTTCCCGGAATCGCAGCTACGGTAATGGATTGGTGTTTTTCGTTTTTATTTACCTAGGCTCGTTTCTCGTTCCCTCTTTCTGCTTCTCCTTTACACTTCCTATCGATCATTTTACTTCGAAATTTTTCTAATAATCTGCATCGTTTATACAGTGGTGGCGGCAGGATGTAAATGTAGGGTGGGCACAATCAAAAAATAGGTGGGTACCAAGGGGGTATCGAAATAGGTCATGCGAAGGTAATCATCAGGCATTTTTTTTTCATTCAAGGTCAAATGCCTTATAATTGAAGATTACATTTTATCAAGAGATGTGAAGCTGCATGTTTTCTTCCTTTCAGTTGCGGATTTAGCACGTGAGATGCCCCAAGCGCAATTCAATTTTGAGGCCCCTCTGAACCCACCCCCACCTAAATATTTTCAATACCATTGTAGTGAGCATTCTACGCGTACGTTTTTACTGTAGCAAGCACTCTAGATTATTAATAAAAAATAATAATACAAATACATATACGATTTTTTTGAAAATAGAGTTTATTAATAAAAAATACAACACAAACATATTCGAATTTTAACCTAGTCTAGAATATCTGCCCCCCAAGAATTTTATTTTAAAGGTTGTAGACATATAGTTGCAAAACCATGAAAAATATTAAATTCTACAAAAATTAGAACGGAAAGCAAAATTTGTACTGATTTTGGATTTTTTTTGTGTAAATTCCAATAAAATAAATGTACTTCACATTAAAGTATTTTTGAAAATTTGCAAGCGAAAATGTCACATTTTTCACAAATACAGCCCAAAAAACTAATAATCATTTTATCGCGAAATGCATGCAACCACCCGAACAGAGATAACATATCTATTTACATTACATTATATACCCGAATTTCGTCAAATTTGGTTCTGTGTGCGTTAGGTTACCGTTAGACTAAAGTATTTTTTGAAAATTTACAAGCGAAAAAGTTCATAAATATAGCGTTTGGAATAGACTCCGAAAGTGATGACGTCAAAATCGAGCGTGAATTACAAAAGTTGAAAGTAGGCTTCCAGTTTCTTAACTGTATTTTGAAAGAATAGTGAACAAAGGATATTCTATCTTTATCTCGTCAGCATAGAGAAAACTTGCATATGATTTGAAATATAGCCGTTAGGTGACGTTATTCATTTGTCAATTTAATTTAGAGAATACTATTAAATTATTAATTATTTTAATTAGAAAACTAATAATAATAATAATAATAAAAGAAAACATTTTTTTATTTTGAGACCTGAAATTTGGGGCCCCATCGATTTAAGAGGCACCAAACGCGCGGTTCCTGCGCCTGTGCGGAAATTCGCCACTGCCTCCTTTCATGTACAAAAATAAATTGCCAGATCAGAGAACATTTTAAAAAAGTGAATATATTTAACGGATTGTTGACTTACCTGGATAAACTGTCTAAACTGTGAAAATTGAATATCACCTGCACTTCTACTATTACGAGTGTATTTTTACTGATCCATAGTATATGTAATCAAATATTATATTTCAAAAACAAACCATCAAATATTAACTGTGTAAAATACATTATTTAATTTTATTCTTTATTTTAAATTATAATATTTGCGGTTGTTTGATTTTTATGAAGGCTTATGACAGGGGTAATTACCCCAATTACCCCCCACTCTTGTATACGCGCCTGGTGGCGGCCATGTATTTTAAATAATAAAGATACCTATATAGTATTTTTTCATATACACACATAAAACGAAACAAAGATACAGGTATCCATATTCAAATAATTAAATATACCGGATGTTTATTTTTTTATGAATTACAGGAAATAGAAAATTTTCATATGGCTGTAATTTCTGCCCCATTAATTTTAGAACAAATGTGTAAATACAAATAATGTTCAGAATTTAAAAAAAAATCACAAATTTTATTTATACAAAAATTATTATTTGTATGTTAGTAGTGAGTGGGCACATGGGTGGGCACAAGAATTTTTAGCGTGGGCATGTGACCACCCTGCCCCCTCCCCCTTAGCGCCGCCTCTGCGGTTATAACATTTTACCACGCAAACAATTAGCAGCCTTTTAAAAAAAAATTAAACACGCAATAATATTTAAGGGCCCGTTTTCCAAAAACTTATTTCTGGATTGTATATTTTTACTTAATTAAATTACATCGTTACATCTTATGATTTAAGGTGGCTATGGGCTATGGCTCTTTGCTGATTCAAATCTTAAATGGTTTTTTTTTGTCAAGATAATCACGATACCACTATTTTTTATGGAAAACAATTGTACTGTAACATGATAAAGTCACCCAGAACATGAAACGTAATAAGAGTTGTAAATTGAGGTCTATAAGGTTGAATTGTAATAAATACTAAAACCACAAATTGCCCCTTACTTAACGATTAACCTTAATTTAAGAAAAAAATAACCTATATACGCAGTACCTACGAAATAAGATGAAAGTTATTCTACTGATTATATAGGCTGTTCATTTTATTTTGTCCACTACTGCTATCTCGAGAACTATATGAGCTACGAGGTCGTTTAAATTAGCAAACAATTTCTGTTTTACAAGACTATATAAATTAGCATAAAATTATTATTTTTTCAACCAGTGGTTCACAAACTGTGGAGACCAATTTGGTTATTTTAAATAGAACTATATATTTTTTATTGGCTAATTCGATAGAGAATTTTATTCTGAATTCAGTGATATAATATTTTTACAAACTTACATAATGATATTTTGGAGAAATATGACTATAATAAGAGTGCCACGAATGGAAACAATGAAAACGTTAATTTTTTACAGAAAATTAGAATTTTTTTCTGTCAGGGCATTATAATTCTATATAGAAAAAATAATATGTATTCATTTTTTCCGTTCGAACACTTTTATTGATAGCAATATATGGTAATATAATTTATATACATTTTTCTCAAAAAAAAAAATGTTATCACAGGGTATGCAAATATTAGGTCTGTTCGTTTCGTTACTTTACGTCTACGGTTTACTGCCGTCACCGTACAAAGTATATGGGCGCGGCAGTAAACCGTAGACGCAAGGGTACGAAAAGAACAAACCTAATATATCACTGAATTCAGAATAAAATTTTCTATCTAATAAGTAAATAAAACATATATGTTCCCATTTAATGCCTTAAATATTCAAGTATTATAATCTTAATTCATATTTTGTTTTATTTGTTTTTCATTTCCATGGCTAAATATCTTATTTTTGATGAAAATGTCATATTTTATTTTCTAAATATCTAGTGCTACAAGATACACTACTGCATTAATTGAAGACTTTTTAAAATTTAAAATGAATTTTAAACAACTCTTCATTCTTATACTTTTGGTTTTGTAAAGAGGCGTTGCTAGGCAACATTAAAATTCGATTAATTTACATGTCAAGTAGATAATTAGGTAGTAAATAATAATGAAAGTAATAAAATTTGTTAAGATACCTATTTCCTCGTATATTAAAATACACTGTAAATGAAACAAATGTAATATTTTTTTTGACAGATTGAGTACTATAATTTTTAAGAACATTAATATTTTTTTTTGAAATGTATTCTAACCTAACCTAATTTTTAATATTAATATTAAATGTACAACAGGTTACTATACCATAATCAAATTTTAACTATCTTAAATAAGAAGACGAAAACTACAGTTCAAGTTTTGATTACAACTGGCAGCTTATATTGCCTAATAATGGCATTGTTTTTCATCTTAACCCTAAGCAATTTCATAATATTATGTTTAGAAATTTGTATCATAACTTATAGTGTTTGTTTTTTTGTATTTCAATGTATCTTGCTTTTTATGCCGCCCTTGTATTGGGATCTTTTCTATTGGACATTGTATGCTAATTAAAGAAATTTATTAATTTATTAATTTTTTAAAATTTTAAAACATAATTTAAATGCTTCAATTATAGATCATGTATTTGCTTTTCCTTTATCTTTATGTATCGTATTATGATTGAAAATAAATTACCTGACAAAACCAAGAAGGTATTATGTGGCTTTGCTTTCTTGATTGAGTAAAAGGTAAAAATAAACATTCCTGTAATCATCCGGATTCAGGATTTCATTAAGTAATTTCCTGAATGTGAAAATTGGAGAGATGACGAATAAAATAAAAAGCTTTGTATTGAATACATTGTTTTAAGATTTATTCTTTTAATTTATAGCTGTCATGGTTCATTTCAAATTTATTTAAATTGAGTTATCACCAGAGAATAACCACTCTCGGAGAAACCATACTTTATTGTTTTCCCGGATTTAAAAAAAAATCATAATTTCAGTGGCGCCAGTATTTATGTAAAATTTTCAGCTCTCTGCAATGACGCAAAAGTATTCACACCTATTGTTTTCTTATTTCTTATTTGGGAAATAATTAAATAAACAAACTTTCCTACACGCTGTACTGTTATGTTATTCTTCAATCCATGAAGTTTTTTTTATTAATTATCTTTAACAATCGTTACGGACATGAAATTTATTTAAATACATTTGCTATATTTATAAAATAGCACTGGCGTATCCAGAGGGAGGTAAAGGGGGCGTTAGCCCCCTCCCAAATTCAAACAAGCATGACCGCGTCTGCAATAACCAAAGAATATTAGTTGTTTTTATTAAAACATTTGTTTTTTTATTTAATTTTAATATATTATCAGTTTGTAATAAATAGTTTGATTTTAAACAATCTGCATCTATTAGCTAGTGATTCTATCATGACAGTCTCACACAAATGTTGCACCAAGTAAATATTTTATACAAAGAGATAAATATTCTATATTTGTAATAGTAATAAGAGAATTCAAATGTTGTTTTAAATATCATAAAAAAAAACAAAGTACATATATTTAAAAAAATAATGCAAAAATTACATAATTTCCAACTTTTGAAGAGAATTACTACAAAAATAGTTGGTCTGGTCATTTTTTAGTCTCATTTACTCATTTACAGGTCACGTGAAATGTCGTTTGGTACTTTTCTAATAAATCTATCATTTATTGTATAAATAAAATGCCAATCTAGTTTTTGCTCTATTTAACATTAAATATCGAGCTCGCATGTGGTAAACCCGTAAACCTTTTTAGATTTTTTTGAAAATACTTTTGAAAAATTACATATTTAAATTTCATTTCAATCTGATGTAAATGCTTTTATGATAGAACCACCTAAATACTCCCAGGAAATTGTATTTGTGATTTTGTCGGATTCATGGAACTTGCCCCATCCAAATACAATTTCTGAATATGGCACTGTAAAATAGACTAAATACCAATAAAAAATATTATGCACATTTGTAAAAATAATGCATACTAAAATAATAGTTTGAAAACTGAAGTAAAATTTAAACACTACTCATTTAATTAAGGTAGGACGCTAAGAAATATTATGTTATAACGACAAAAAATGTAAGAGAAAATCAAAATACTCGTTTTTTATGCAACTTTCCTAAACAAACCTTAACATAACCTAACGTAATGCAAAAAAAAACTTGTGGCCACATAATTCGTGTTCGGGGCATTAAATTAGAGTACCTAAGTTAAAATATCTTGCTTAGTGTGCAAAAATCTTAATGTGCAGTTATATGGGATGTATTAAGACTAGTGCAAAAAAAATTGCAAGGAATCAGTTTTATAAATAGCATTTAAAATTTATCGTGAAATAATAATAAATAAAAAAAAAATATCATCACGGCTTATTACCCATTGCTGGGTGTGCCAATCTACTTTGTACACAGATATCGGTAATGATGAAATATTTGCACCGTGCGGGCGCTTACCAGGCGTCACCTCACGGGCACTTATTGCTTGCGTGGAAAGTGCACCACAGGGATCAATTTATAGAATTCATAATTCCCTGTGCATCGCTGGTTCAAGCCGTCGCCGTTAAAATATACTGGCGACGTACGCTGTTTTATGATTTTAAAATATGATTTTGTTAAGAATAAATAAGAGAAATTAAATTTTTGTATATTGGTAGTGGTAGCCACAGAATTCTATATTTTTACATAGGGCTAACTTCACGACTATCAGTAATGTAAAGTCTTATTTAACTAATAGTTTTCTAATTCTCTGTAAGTAGTAACTAATTTTAATCAATTTAGATTTATTATTATATTAATAGAAGGAGCCCAGGGGACGCTTTGGACCGGAATGAATGGAGGAAGCTTAGATGGTTATGCCGATCCTGCGTAAGACGGGAGAAGGCTATGCGAAAGAAGAAGAAGAAGATTACCTCTAACTTATTAATATTTTTAAAAAACATCGACGCGCCGCCACCCCGCCGCTGTTGTTTCAGTCGGCATGAACGCCTACGTGCCGCTGGTCGCCGCCGATGATTTTTGAATGGAGGCCGCCGCCGACAGAAAATGGTACAGTGCAGACCTCTAATTCCCAGATTCGTCGATGTCAACTTACATTCGAGTTCAATGGGCACATTTTGAACACATGATAAATAAAATAAATATATGTTTTCATATTTTGTTTTAAGTATCTTGGTATTTTTTTTTATTGTTGCTATTTATAAAACTTTGATCGCTTGTAATTCCGTAAACAAAAGGAATAGCAGCTATGTTTATTTGACATTTTTTACTCAAAATGATGTCAGGAATAAGCTATAAATTATTTTTACACTAGTTCTGATACACGTATATATTCCCCTTAAAAATATATTGAGAAATAGCACAATTATCTTTGCGTGGCTTAGAGCATTGTGACATATTGTGGCTTTGACGTGCCGGAATCAAATATGACCAATATCAAACTTGAAAACTTCAATTTTCAAATAGCACACCACACAAGTGATTTGAAGCCCGTGAGGTGACGCCTGGTAAGCGCCCTCAACAGTACAAATATGTATATCGTTATTACCACAATCTCCGAATAAAACGATTAGCACACCAAGAAATGTGTGATGAGCCGTGATAAAAAAAAATACGTTATACAAAATGTCCCAAAACGTACCGGCAATTTTTCAGGGATGAATTCTAGAACTTATTTAGAATCGCAAAGTTCATATAAACATATGTCCTAATGTCCTAAACGTAAACTTTGACGAGTTATTGTTATTTCATAATTTATGTGACTAAATTTTAAGATTATTGGATTTCTGAAATACTGGTCTAGTCACCATGATCACGTCTAACATTTGAACATCGTTCGCCGGACCTGACTCCGTTACATTTTTATCTTTGGAGCTTTGGGGCAGGGCCGGCGCTAGGCGGTAAGCGTGGCAGAAGGTCGCCAACAGGTAGAGGGCGTCGAAATTTTAAAAAAATAGTTATGGATTTATCAAGAAAATTACGTATAATTCTTCAAACATATATCTAATAGATACTCTTAAAATACCTTTATAAAAAGCAAATGATTCGAAATTTTAAATGCCCAAACTCAGTTTTACACTTTGAAACGCCTCAACACAGCGTTACTTTAAATTTTTTATTATTGTCTTGTTTTCGTGTATTTATATTTTTCTTTCATGCAACAAGGTGGAGTATTTGCATTAAAATGTAAAACTAAGTTAGAATTCTAAATGTTAACTTTAAACTGGGAATAAATATAGATACATATGCATATTATAAACAAATCTTGGCGATAGTTAGCCCTCATAAATTCGCAAGGATCGATTTTGTTTCTATATGTAATAAATCATAAGCATGATCATCGTTCGACAATGTATGAAAAAGTTTCCTAATAAAGAGCAAACCAAAATTCCATATTATGTAATATTTAGGAATTACATGCAAAAATAAAAAATTCCGGGAGAGATGTCTTACCGGGTGAGATGACTCCTTTGCAAAAATCCAAAGAATAGAACACATCGTTTCGTTCTACTATTATTTGGATTTTGGCAAAAGAGTCATCTCACCCGGTAAGCCATCTCTTTCAGAATTACTCTATGCATGAATCTGAATTTTTATATTTATCTGGTAACTTGCATTTTTCGGGTTAAATACAACTGGTACATTAACGGGGCAACTTTGACCTAATTTTACCGACTTCATCTCTTAGAATAACGAAGATCCCAATAGCGAGGGTCGAAAACGGGCCTCCTTTATATGTATCGTTTCTGTAAAATAGATGGTTAATATTTAAAGAATTCATTAATATTTTCTTTACAATAAAATTATTCGAAATACGAATCGTTAGATTTTTTAAATATTATATATTAGGGGGGGAGGCATTTTATAGGCTGCGGAAGGGCGCCAAATACCATACCGCCGGTTCTGCTTTGGGATAAAACATATTGTTTATGCAACTGAAGTGCACATGGTAGAAGAATAATTACGCCAAAGAATACATCGGGGTCCCGATATTATTAGGAATAACCAGGGGAATAACCAAGAAACCATATTAAGAACACAAGGTTTTTTTGTGCGACGTGCAGCTTTATTTATCGAACACAATGTCACAATGGAGATAATTTTGAACATTTCTTGTAAATAAAATAATAAAAATGTATTTAAAAAAAAGATTTATTTCGTAAAATTCGTTGAACTAAAATTTTAGCCACATAAAATATGAAATAAACAATAACCCGTTAAAGGTTACGTTTAGGACATACGTTTATATGGACTTTTCTACTCTAAATAAGTTCTAGAATTCATCTTTGAAATATTGCCGGTGCGTTTTGGGACACCTGTATATTATATCGGTATAGTCTGTCGTTTTCAAATAATTGCTAATCGAATACAAAACTATATATATTTTTATTGTCTGCCCTAGTTGCGTACAAATAATTTTTCTTTTTCATAATGTCCGAGATATAATAAAAAGGTCGTAACTTAATGAAACACTAACGTTTTCCATAATTATAAAAAAAAACATAATTTATGAAAAAAAGAAAAAAAATATTCCTTGTTTCTCTTTCTGTGAATGAATTCAAATTTCACTAAACTTTGTTAATGAATTTGATAACATTCGAAGAAAAGGACCGAAATTTCTTTTATCTTGAATACTACGAATAATTATATTGCGTGCACAACAGTTATTAAAAATATGATTGATGTTTTATGACAAAAGTATTTTCTTATTTACCACTCATTCATGAAAAAAATATTTTCGTAGTAAAATAAAAAAGAAGTTATCATATCTCATCTCCATTTAATATTTACTTCTTACACAGAAAATTCATATCCATATAAAAAAATTGCACCTATACCTCTCACAACAGGGTGCATAATCACACAATACGGTATGGTGGTGAAGGCTCAAAATGCGAGAAAGTCCCGAGTTCACTACCGAGGGAGGTTATTAAATGAAAGCTTACATATATATTTCTTGATATTTCCAACGAACAAAAATAAAAAAACACAAAATTTTAGGCATAAAAGTTCAAACTTTTCAAAAATCCAATTTTTATGTTTTTATAGATACCAGTTATTGCGCGGATTCGATATTTTGACACCAAATTCAATCATTTCTTTTCATTCCCGATATATTTGTGTTTAATCTTTAAAACACCCATTTTTGGGCAGTAAACCAAAAAGGAGTCGAGATTCTCATACAACGATCACTAATCGATTTTACGAGAACTAGATAAGTTTACCAATTTTCATAATTTTTGAACATCTGGTTAAATTTGTATAAATGAAAACATCAAAATATCTGAAAATAGCAAAAAAAAATCGAGATTTTTTTTTTAAATTGTTTTTTGGATATTTTCATACTTTTATTCATCGAGTTATTCATATAAATTGGACCAGTTGTTCTAAACATGAAAATTTACATACTTAGGTACTTAATTTTGTCCGTAGGTAGAATGGAATGGATATATCGAAAAGTTTCTATCTGTTCAATTTGGAATCAGTACATTGAGAATATATAAATATTGAATTTTTAAAAAAATTAAACTTTTTATTCCAATATGAACTTTGAGATAATAACTCAAAAATGAGTAAAAATACGAACATGGCAGAAACATCGACTATAGATAAAACTACGTAAGTACTATTAAGTTTTTGGAGTATTCGAAGAACTTGACTGGATGTAAATTTTTAGAAAGGAATGTTCGACAGTTTTTTTATCACTGTTTATTTTATTATTACACTTATAAGGTTGTGACAATGAATTACAATTTTGACATCATAACTCAAAATTCAAAAGAAATTTAAAAAATGAGCATCGCTATTTGAAAGAGCATAAAAAAGTGCCCCAAAGATGTACAAATCAACATCCAGGACTTTCATTTTTGGAAGTTATTTGACAAAATAAAAAATTGCAAAATTTACATTTTCGCTTAAGTATATCAGTGACTTATAGTTCTCGGGATTCATAGGTAAGGTTCTTTATTGCGGACATCCTAAAGACGTAGACTTAAGCAAAGTAATATAAAATTAGTTTAAAATCCGGCTTAAAGTACTCATCGTTATATATAGATGATCTATAATCTATAAAACATGTAACTAATTCCGGAACTATTTGAAATATTGTTCCATTTCAAAGAAATGAGTTATCCGCCCCAAGTGATTCCAATATGAATGCTGAAAGTTCCCATTCCGATTCTAAGTACAATGATAGTTCCTTAACCGGATGCCAATTACAATCGTGCAGCTTCTGCATTAGAGCGTTTAAGAGTGAGTCATTTTTAGAGCAGAAGGTCCCCCTACACTTTATAATTCCATTGCGGTTGTAACATTACATGCATAATTAGATCTACTGATAGTTTTGAGTAACCGAGTAGTGTCCAACTCATAAGAATTTATTGGACTGACGTCAGACCAAATTGAAGGTTTTCTTTTTGTTATAACTCAATTTAAACTTTTTTTCATAAACAAACCAAATGTTAATAAAAAATTAGTAGAACCTCGTGACTGGTTGTGATTCTGACCCAAAAATGGGTAAGAAGCCGTGATGATATATTTGTAAATATACAATGTGTTAATTAGAAAACGTAAAATTTTAGTCAAACATAATTCAAATAACAATTGTAGATAATTAAATACGACAAATAAATAACTAAAACTCTGGCAGTTCAAAGGAGATACATTTACTCGTATTTTGTTTCAATTGCATGGCTATCTTAATCACTACAAATGAGCAATATTTATTGTAACGTTTTTCTTTATTTGGGTATGAAGTTTAAAAATCAAATAATTATTATTAATTAAAATAATGTTTATTAAAACGATAAATAAATATTAAAGGATAGTAACAATGACGATTACTCCAGTTAAACAATTTTTAAATACTAAAGGCCCATTTACACGGAGATAGTTTACTGTCACGATTGTTCTCTCACGAATTTGTGATAGTGTGATAGTGCGATAGTGTGCTGTCTACACACGACATCAATTTCTCAGTGATAGTGTGGAAATAAAAATGGCGGACGATGTATTAACTGCAGCAGTAGCTGCCGGTATAGCTGAAATTATAAAATTCATCTGCATCCCTCTTCACTCTGATTTTAAATTCCGGGCACTTTTTCTTCCAAAGACACGGAAATCTTCTATATTCCTCGAGGAAGTCAATCACTTCAAAACGTGACATTGTTCACACGTATTATATTTTATTATGGGGTCTCGTGGCCGCGTGCCTTAGTGTCAGGACGTGAATCTGGGGAACCGGGTTTGATCCCGACCGACGCCAAATACTTTGAATTTTAAATGGCACAAAATTGACCCCTATGGTGCACTCTCCACGCCAGTAGTGAGTGCCCGTGAGGTGACGCCTGGTAAGCGCCCACACGGTGTAAATATTTCATCATTACCGATATCTGTGTACAAAGCAGAGGGGCACACCCAGCAATGAGTAATAAGCCGTGATGATTTATTTATTATATTTTATACAATATTTATGTTATATAACGTAAGGGCAATTGTTGGTTCAGAAAAGCAAGGCGCGAAACATGATGATAACTATCGTGATAGTTGTGTTTACACGTGATAGTTAGCTCGAGAGTACGGTCGCTTTCGCTATAGTAACTATCAACTATCAGATCAAGCGAGATAGTGCGATAGTACTTTCATGACAGTGTGACAGCAACTATCACGACAACTATCGCCGTGTAAATGGGCCTTAATTTAAGACTAAGAGTATAATTATTTATTTAAACAATTAACAACGCACTATTTATTTACACTATATTACTGATTATATATTTCTACTATTTAATGTCACTATTTATTTTTATCACATTCAAATGGCTGACTGTCTATTCATGTAACTGATTGTCTCTTTAGCAGCCCTAATATTTTCCACAACATTCCACCTCATAATAACACTGAATACAAAAGCTTATCTCCGCCTAATCTACTTACACTGCTTCCCGCGCGCCGCATCCACGTTATCGATCGCCTACCTAAGCTCCTTCTATTTACCTAGCAACGGTTCTATCATAGACGCCGGCTCTCATTAGCCGGTCAGGGGCTCGCAGACCAAATGTCCTATGTACTCTCACGTTACTTTATAAAATTTCAAATGCGATTTTACAGGTACAAAACGGGCAAAATAAAATCTGTTTAGTGTTTAGGTATAGAATTAAATTATATTCAATTCTTATTTAAAACTTCTTTATCTAAAATTAATTGGGAAGTTTAGCGCAAGGAAAACCCAAGGGAAAAACTAATTTCCCATGTTAAACGCAAATGACCCTGTTTTTATTTAATATACTGTATACAGGGTGCTTCAAGAATATAGAACACCTCGATTATTTTCTTTATTACTGAAAGTAGAAGAAAATCATCCAAATGAAAGTTGTGGTAAATCAATGGGAACATTCACTAATTAAAAAAATTAATATTCTTAAATAATGTTAAAATTACATTATTTGAATGTTTAGCTTATAACCTACAAGTTTATTGTTCATCATGGCCTACTGTTTTGTGTTCTCATGTTAAATAACATTTATCTAAACTTTAAATTGAATTTTTCTAATGTAAAGATTTATGAAATATTAATAAATGAATTCTGAAAAAAAAATCCTATCGAACGAGCTAAATTGTCATTAAAAAAATATACATATCTGTGTTATTTAAGAACAACTGGTTTGAAACTTTTTTCTTAAATAAATGAATGTTTCCCCCGATCTATAACTTTCATTTTGATGATTTTCTTCTATTCCCAATACCTAATAATAAAAAATTAATTGAGGTGCCTTACATCCGTGAAACATTCTGTATAATAAACATTGTTTAGATAAAAAAAAACTTGTATATTTCATGATTCAAACTTCTGCAGATTAATTTATGAAGGCTAATGAATGTATGTAATAAATTTCTAATTTTAATAGTACCTATATCCGCTGACCAAAATTATTCGATGAGACGTGCATATTTGCACGTATCTGCCTACATATTTTACAATTGAAAAAATAGTAATGTATATTGTTCCATGAAGTATAAGATGGGCTAGTGACGTCAAATTCACGTAAATCCTAAGAAAAGGTAGGACGCCGCCGGCGTCGAGACGATCGTCTCGAATAGTGATTTACACATGTGCGCACAAACGCCTTCATTCTTAAATTATAGTCGATGATTCAACAATAAGTAAATTTATTATTTTTCTAATACTCTGTGGTATGCATTAATACATTTAGACCTTAGCCGATCCATATTTGAAAGTGAAGAAAACGAAACAGTTTGTAATTTTTCTTCGAAAATGAGAGATTCATTATTATTTAGAAAACTGATAAATATATTGTGTCTTTCTTCATATGTTGATTGTTACAAATTTTTTAGATGACATGATTTAAAAAAACACCACTGACGACAATACAGTCATATAATACGTTTACATGCAGTTTTGAAAATGGTTTCAGTTTTCAATCAAAATTACGCGAAACTCTTTACATGTAATTTTCAAAACAGGTTTACAGATTGATTTTAAAATAATTTCGGCGCATGCGCATTTCGCTGATGTAAGTGACAGATCCTCTTCACTCCAAATTCTTCGTTTTGCCATTTTTCCAATTATTTTTTCTACTTTGCACCACTACGCACGAGAACTACACAACTGACAGTTTATTTGTAAGTTAGAAAAACCGCGACACAAAGCGACAGAAACGTTATGTTATGTACGCCTGCGCAATATCGAAACTGAATTTTAAGTAGTTTTGAATCTAGTTTTCATGTCAAACCCGTGAATTTTAGTTTCGGTTTGTGATACTCAAAACAGTTTTGGCACTGTATATATCGCGTTTTCAAAACTAAAAATGTTTTGAAAACGGTCTGAGAACTGCATGTAAACTCAGTAATATTGAATCAGCCTTGTAACTGTATACAACAAAAGAAAATATATACTTCTATTCAGTTACACAGATGAATTAAATAAAATTTTAGTTCTAATGATAAAATACAGAGGGATGTAGCGTGCACTAGTGATTAAGTCTGATTCATGAGAAGTTGACTAGCAGTGTTTTCACTCTGTCATCCAATTATGGATTATTTTAGAGAAAAATGTTCAAATAACATTTATAGAAAAATTAATTGTGTGCAAGTTTTATTTGAAGTATTTGTCCCTAAAATAATCCATAAACGATTGTCAGGGATAAAACACTGCTAATCAACTCCTCGCTAATCACCCTTAATCAATTCAATAAGCTAGTTCTCTTTTGGTGACTTTTTTATTTAAAGAGGCACGAGTTTGGTTAAACGAGCAAAACAGTAAGTACCATTTTAAGTAGAAAATTGGTATCAGCAAAAAAAATTTGTATCAGCGGTTCCCAAATAAATATATATTTAAATAGAGCCATACATTTTTTATTATTGTATTGCAAAGAGTTTTGACCTTTAAAAATGATAAAAAAAATGTTAAACTGTATTTTATAAAGTTATTATTTTATAAACTTATTTTACAGTAATATCAAAATAATCATAGTAAATATTTAAATTGAAAGCCATCATAGCGTATTTGGCTAAATTTACCAAAAACACAGTTAACAAAAAAAATATTTTTAATCGTACCTAAATAACTCATTTATTTGAAAAAATTATACAGAAACAATATTATCCAATTGCTCTATTCAACAGAGGAAAAACTACTCTTTCCAAAAATAGTATAAAAAATATGGTTCATGGTTCCATTTAAAAATATATACAGGTGCCCATTTTATCTGTTCCCGCCTGAAAGTTTAAGAATAGGCAACACAGAATACATTTCACTAACCACATAATCAGCAGTCGGCTATGCGTTAATTATAAAACTAAAAAATAAAAAACCGTCCCTTATGAAAAGTAAATTGGGTAGTCTATTCATGAATTTTAAGGCTGGAACAGATAAAATGGGCACCTCGATGGGCACGTGTATATTTTGTGCCATATTTGGGAATCGATGGTACAAAATTTAACCAAACACGTACCTCTTCAAATAAAGTTACCAATAGTGAGTCAGAGCCAGCTTATTGAAACACCCTGTACATCAAAATCAAAATTTTATTTAAAATTTTTGCATAACAGCGTTCTGTGACCCAAACTCAATGTTTTAAAAATGGTGCAAGTAGAAATGTAGAACTATTTTTATGCCCAAAGGGTTAAAGGCAAACAAGTACAAGTACTAAATTATTTTGACCAATACTCTGTACGTCATCCTCAGGGCCTGTATTTAAAAAAATTAGATTATAATATTAATAAAAGTACAATTTCAGATATCCTTATTGTTTCATACAAAATACTTATCAAATTTATTATTTATAAATATAGTAACAAGTGTCAAACAATGTACATATTATATTGTCCATGTACAGTAAAAAAAAGTTATTTATTTTCGGATAATTCATAATATATTTAAAACAGTATATTGATGGTTTTTTTTTTTTTTGTAAAATAGGTTTTGTAATAAAAACATATTAAACTTAAACATAACCTCGCCTGTCACAAATCTGCTACACGTCAAAAACAATTGGAACAATATTGTTTCACTACACTACACTAAAAATTAAAACAATCTTCATCTTCAATAAAGAATACTCTAAAACAGTTCACTTATTAATAAATAAAAATATTTTGTTCATAATTTTAATACCCACTGATTGTTTTTATAACAAATTTTATACAACTACTAATTACAAACGTCAATAACCTGCATGAATATAGCTCAGAGCTTACTACTTTTATTTATTGTATATTAAGATTGGTCCATTTAGTTATTTTTCTCCCAAAATTTAGTGTGTTTTATGTTAAAGTCATTGTTTTATTTTAAATATGTATAAAATTTGTATAGATATTATTATGATTTTTTTAAATATTTATATATGTTATATTTACGTATGTACTTTTTTATCACTGATTGCTTTACAAATACTTACTATATTCATTTACCGATATTTATTATAAGTTAATAATGCTATTCCTAATATTTACTTTATATTTACATACTTATTTTCAATTGCTATCATTCAGGAAATAAAAATAATTAGATGTTACTAAAATTTACACCTACTTGTAATTATTATTTGTGTATAATGTAGGTCCTTATGTATATAGGATTATAAAAGGAACAGATAAATAATTGGTTTTAATGCCAAATTTTGTACTACAGGCTGTTGACGATCAGGTGCGAACATTGGGATTTAACATGGGATATTAGTTTTGTGAAATTTCTTGCTCTCTTGTGCATTTTACGACAAAAACTGCAAAGTGCAAAGTTGTACAGAATTAAAAGTTGCATACGAAAGTGTTTTTACAATTTTATTGTGTTTTTGGTTTCTTCACAATTTTAAAAAGAAATTTCAAAATTTGGGTTTATTTGTAGCAATATTCATCATATTCGTTTTCTTTTATTATTTAGTTTTCAAAAATTATTTATAAACGTCAAACGTCACTTTGACTTATGAAAAAGATATCAATTAAATAATGAATGTTTATTCTAAAGAGGAACGTGTCATTATTATAAAAGAATATAATGAAGGAACTAGTTAAAGAATAACACGGAATTTATTTTCTATAAGTCAAATTGAGGTTTATAAATTATGAAAACTAGAAAAAAAGAAAACAAGTGTCATGGTTATTGCTACAAGTAAATCAAAATTTTGTAATTTCTTTTTAAAATTGTGAAAAAACCAAAAATTTTAAAAAATATGTTGTTTCCACTCTACAGTATTTGTTGTAAAATGAACAGGAGAGCAGGAAATTGCACAAAACTAAAATCCCACGTTAAATCTCTATGTACGCACCTGATCGTAACCACCCTGTATACTAATAAATATGTACCTGTTTATATAATTATAATTAAAAATACTTTTTAATTTAATTTTTCATTAATTCTCAAATAAATATTTGTACAAACGGCCACTAGCCGAATGCAGTAAATACAAGTCAACAAATATTACTTGCCAAATAGTGATCATCACAAATGCATAATAATTGAATCATTTAAATTCAAAGGGATCTAAGTGCCATTTTATGATTCAGATTATTCACCAATCAATTTTATATGCAACAGTAATGATAACTGCAACTTCTTTCTTATTAATATCCATTTATTAAAATTCATACTAAATATGTTCAACCCTTTGACGTATAAGTCAAAATACTTTAGTAGTTGTATTTCTTTTGGTGTAAATTTTTGTTTACAAAATAAACAACTAAAAATAATCATGTTACTTCTCTACCTATAATCTAAAAATAAACCATAGAAAGGATAAGCAGCGGTATTACGTATTCATAGTGTAAAATATAGTTTATATTATAATAATAAGTTAAGTTTAACAGTAAGATCCGCATATTTTTTGTGATTTGAAATTTATCAGGGTTTCCCCCAGTACCTGCATACTCATTTATTCGCTTCAAATGAACTTGAATCTATATAAAGTGACATACACCTATATAATTTCAGTAAATATGTATAATTAAATATGTGTTTTCCCATTGTTTTATAATTTGTTACTTGAAAAAATGTTGTGATACAAGTGACTTTTGTGCAGATGTACAAGAACAATTATCCAAATATGGCAACTTTGACCATATCCTATCTATACAGTACAATATAAGAGGATTATACATCGTCTTACATTTTGATAAAGTTACACCAGAGTTTCTTGTCCTGGGATAATCTATTTGTCTCTTGTGGAGTGGACCTCTCTCCTGGTTGATCCTACGTTGATTTAGGCCGTAGGCAACGAACCATCGTAACTGATTTTGCTCCAAGATTTTCATCGCTCCTCTAATATCTTTATTTCTAATTATACAAAATAACATGAAAGGAAATAACATTAAATACAGGGTACTCTTTTTCGAGACCCACCATCGTGATCTCCGAAATTATAAAAGTCGGAAACATTAGGGTAAAGTCCCATTTTAAATATTTTCCCGCAAGAAGTCATGCACTAGATAAACGCAAAAAATCCAAATTTTGCAGATTTATGGAATTTTGGTTTATACTTCTTGAGGACACTGTTTTATTTTATTTGGAACGACGATGTTCAGATTTTTTTATCAATGTGATATCGAGTTATGAGATCAACGTTATAATTATACCGGGTATCTACTTTTTTTCTGCCCAGGAAATATTTTGGTAAAATTTCCATATTGCTGTAAATTCTGCTCTATAAAGTTTAGAACTAAAGTGTAAATACAAAAAATGTTCAGAATAAAATACTGCAACAAATGAGTCTATATTTATTGGTATAATAGGTTCTTATCATGAGATAAACGTAAAATAAAATATTCGTCTGCCATGCAATTCAAATAGTGGTATTATTTGACTTTGGCAGACAAAACTTTATTAATTGATTTTAATTGTTAATATTGTTCCAATGAGTTTTTTCTGCGATGGTAAATGTATTCGTGCTTATTTATAAATAAATTATTAAATTCAATAATTATTAAAACTTTACGACAGATGTCATTTGACAAATTCAAGCAATACAACCGTTTAAAATTGTGTGCTAATTGCTCTTAGCACTCTGTAAATAGCTAAAAATTATTGCTTTTATTTTCCTTCTCTTTTGCAAACGAAACTCATGTAAACAATAATTTTTGATTTGTTAGATGCAGTTTTTAATTCTGAATATTATTTGTATTTACACTTTTGTTCTAAAATTAATAGGGCAGAATTTACAACAATATGGAAATTTTACCAGCGTATTTCATATGGTTCACAAAAAAAGTGAACACCCGGTATATGGAGGCCATAGTGAAAAATTACACCATTAAAAAGAGATATCTTTTAGCTTTCCAACCCAACGATGTTCAATTGTTCCAAACATTTAAAATTCAACAATTATATATTAAATTGGTAAAATGTACAAACAATGATTGTGAAACAAATCTATGTTTATTTTTAGGTTTATTTTCTTCATTTTTAGTTATATTTTTAACTTAGTCTGCTCGAAAACACTTTTCAAATTTCATTTTCTTTATTTCATGACGTCTATATAAAAATATTAAAATTAATTGCCCAGAATGAAATTTTGAGAATTAAATTAGGAAATTAGCAATGTAAATAAACAAATTATAATCTATAATTGTGTTTTCAATTTGTTTCATTGCCACATTTGGTTTTACCCTATAAAATTAGTTATTGTTGTATGTTTAAACATGCTATTAGAAACAATTGAACATAGACAAATTATATATCGTTAAAAAACTAAAAAAATAATCTCTTTTCAATGGTTTAATTTTTCTCTATGGCGTCCATATACAGAATGTCCCACAACTTCAGGTACATATTAGAATATCATATGGTACTTAACGTACCGATTACGGAACAAAAAGATGTTTTTCAAAATTCCTATAATTAAGGGTAGTGCACTTAAGAAGAACATTTTTTGTATCTCTGGATACTATAATATTTGGAATAAAGAAATTAGTTATAACTATAACGTAAAATAATTTAACAATGAAATTAATTTATGCAATTACGTAAAGATATAATACAACGTAATATTTAATATTAAAACTACCTCTTCAACCAGTGCCCCAAATTGTTTCCCTCAAAAACGACAAAAATTAATTTTAGAATTTTCAAAAAAAAAAAATTTGTTCCGTAATCAGTTCAGTATATGGCATATGTATAATTATAACTTTGAACTCATACCTCAAAAATTAACATTAATAAAAAAATCTGGACATCGTCAAAAAGTGTAAATAAATATATCATCACGGCTTATTACCCATTGCTGGGTGTGCCAATCTGCTTTGTACACAGAATTCGGTAATAATGAAATATTTACACTGTACGGGCGCTTACCAGGCGTCACCTCACGGGCACTCATTGCTGGCGTGGAGAATGTACCACAGGGGTCAATTTTGTGCCATTTTTTAAACTGGAAATATTTGGCGTCGATCGGAATCGAACCCGGTTCCCCAGATTCGTGACCTGGCACTAGAAATAATAGTACCAATCTACATTTAAGCGACTCCTAATCCATTTAATAATTTTGCTCAATATTTATTACTCAACAATATTATTGATCGACTGGAGGGTATATTAAACGTTTGTTTAATATTGATTGTCAATCAAAATCTTTTTGCACAATAAATGAAGTATTGGTCTGCATACAAATATCATTGGGCAATACTGTGATATACAAGTTTAATTTTGGAGGCACGGTAATAGAAATAATGTAAATTTTAAAAAATGACTGTGGACAGTGAAAAAATCCACTGAATAACTATACAATTCAATTCAGTTAACGGAACTATCTGAGGAATCATCGTATCAGTATTATTAATCAATATGTATTAGTGCACAATAATATATAATGCCTGTTGTATAGGATCTTAAAAATTAAAACCATAGAGGGTTTTTGTGTAATTATATTCCTTAATATTACATGTAAGCATTATAATTACATAATTAGAATGATTCAGTCTGAATCACTAATCTCACAATTACACAATTATAATCATTCGGTTCCTGTTACTAATCGACTAATATTCCCTTTTCCCAAAACATTAAAACTCTATTAGATTTTTCAATTTAAATATATATACATAATTTTTAATGAAAGTTAAACACAATGAAATTGAACACTTTATCTTATTTTTTCTACTGTTTCCTTTGCTTCATTTGAAAATTCAAATAATAACATTAGTACCTATTATTATTGTTATTATTATTATTATTTCGTGTTTTCTTTTCAGTCATTACATATAGGTAAGAATATTTGTTAAGTGTTTAATATTACGATGTAATTATTAATGTTAATTTTATTTAAAATTATTTCAATAATTTATAATTATAGAAAAATGTAAACCTATTCAAAATTACAAAAAAATAAAAAATGACACCAAGATAAAAATCGTATACTTTGATATTTTGAGAGAAGTTAGTAGTATACATATACACTCATATTTTTGGATGGTATGATCAAATATAGTAATTTTAAAATTGCACAGTAAGGGTAACAAGTTTAAACAATTGAGCTGAATTAAGGCAATTGAAGCAGTAGGTATGGAAGCTATTTTAAGGTTCTGTAAATTTTGTTCAAAGGGTCATTTTTATTTATATTTTGTAAAATCAATGCACTTCGTACATAATTTACTGACATTGATTTTAACTTATCCAGTTTATTTTCACTAATTTAAATGCTGTGAATAAATAATAGAGAAAATACCCTTTTGATTGCTTTATTATTTCTAAGAAAAATTACAAAAATAGAATTTATGACTATATAAATGTAATTGTGAGATATTTGCATTTAATAGAAAATGGTAGAAAAAATATGATTTTCGAGTCATTTTTCCTTCAAAAATTCTGATAATTTGTTTTTATATAGATTTGATTACGATGATTTCATACTTCACACAGAATATAATTTTGTGGTATCGATATTTCCATTAAAATTTGCATATAATGTTTATAATATTCTATTGTTAAATTATTTATTGTCCTTATGAAATATATACTGACGTGCAAAAAATTGAGGTCCATTTGAAATACATCATAATTTCAAATTGGCCTCAACTTTAGAACGAAATAATTTTTGACAGTCTGATTCTGCATTTAAATTTTTTCATGTTTAAAACATAAAAATATTTCTTTTGGAAGATTTTCAGATGTAATGAAGCGAACATAAATACTTATCTGTTCTTCTGCAGTGATGTCCCGAGGATCATCTACTATTATTGCAAAATAATCACAATTATTAATTTCCGGAGTTATTTTGCGTATTATACATTTTGCACTACTCTCTATAACATGATTTTGTGACGTAGTGAACAATAATGTGCATTTTGAAGTACATTGTAATTCTGGAGAAAAGGATAAAAGTTTTTAATAACTGGAGTCTATAAAATTGGCTTTATTTGTTGAATTTTTTGTTTCATTATGTCCTTGCAAAGGGATAGCCTTAAATAATTTCGTCTCTTTTATAGCCTGAATGGTGCATCATTTTGATTTCTTATAGTACCATTTTTAAGAGGAAAGGTTACCCCTGTACTAAAATATGAAGCGAAAATTCAATTAATTGTTTCGAACTATTAACATTTTTAAAAAACTCAACACACGACACGCATACTTCCGATATTAACCTGAATTTAAAAAAAATCTATTAGTATTTGACTCTGATTTTAATGGCAAAACGAGAAAAGTCCAGTATTAATAGATTTCAATAATTTTTATTTTAAAATGCAGGTTAGTATCGGAAGGATGCTTGTCGTGTGTTGAATTTTTTTAATGCGGTAATAGTTCTAATGCAGGAATAATTCATTTGAATTTTCGCTTCATATTTTAGAGCAACGGTAACCTTTCCTCTTCGGCTAAAGTCGTATAGGTACATAATTGTCTCGCTGCTTATTGCAGATAAATAAGTGCATAATAAAATAGTAAAAAAATCAGATTGATTTTTAATAATTTATTTAAATAAAAACACGAAAAGGGGACGCAAAATTAAACAGGGAGGGCGCAAGCCCCCTCAGAAATGGTCTATCGACGCCACTGGTGCCTAGCACCCCGACAAAGAAACCGCTAATAACAAAGATTTTTTTATTAAAAGAAGGGTACATAACTAAAATGGGGACTAGACTGTAGTCCCTTTGTCAGGACGCAAGGCACAGCGATAAAAAATGGTGTCACTACTTATTAAAAGTAGGAATACTACTAAAAAAAAGTGGTAATACAAGTTCATAAAGAAGTAGTACTACAAAAAAAATAGTATTCGTATTACCTATTAGTAAGTAATTAGGTATTACGAGCTATAAAAATGTGATATTACTACTGTTCCGATTTATAAAAAGTAATAATAAATAAAAATTGTAATCCAGTCTCGTGAAAAAAAAGAGAATAGATATGATTTAACCAGTATTTTTCAGATAATTTAGCAGCGAGATAGCAGAAGCATATAGTTCTGAGGAGGAACAACGCAGCCTTCGTAACAACTACAGTTATAATACAAATTTCAAAATATACTACTCAAAAATGAATAGGAATATTAAATATATTCTTTTCGTGTAAATATTGATACAAGTAATCATAAATAATGAAAATATAATAAGGAAAATATTTTTTTTTAATATCCGCATTCAATAGAGATGTTAAAAATATTTTTTCGTTTTTTTTTTAATATACATAAATTATGGTTTGCTATCTTAAAAATAACTTTTTATGATATTCCTTTTCATTTTTGAGTAGTTAATTTTATTTTAAATAATATTTTTATCCCTGGCCCTTTTATGCTTTCGTATTTTCCACTTGTTTTGTTTATTATTAAAGACTTTTGTCTTTTGTCTCTAAAGAAGAAGTAAACATCCAAAATAAATTTCAAATTGTAAAGGTAGATGACTCTGAATATTAGACCGGAAATTAGCAACAAAATGTTAAATTTATTTGGCCCTAATAATATAAATATTAAACTTATTTATTGTTACTACTAAATGTCAACTTAACGTATATTTATTAATAATAAATGCAATTAGAAATAATAGTAAAATACAATATGTACAATAATAAAATTTAAGAACGAGAGATGTTACCCCGGAACATGACGCCATTTTCAGTCTTTCACATACGTTTTGACGGGGAAACAAGTGTAGTGTCTACTAATTTTATAAATATGTAACTAATTATGTTTGTTTCATATATATTTTTTAGAGGTAAGTTATCTTTCAGATCTGTAACATATCTATATTCATTTTAAATTACATTTTTATCTATAGTTTTAGTATAAAAACAATTTATTCAAATGGAACCCTTTGCACATACGAATTTTTCCTTCTATCTAAAACCAACGAGAATATTATTCTTCAAGACCGATATTAATGAAAGAGATCCCGACAATGCTTTCTTATATATGGCCAGAACAGCTCAAAAATTTGGCAATGACGTTGACATATTTACATCTAGTTGTAAAAGGAAAGTCTTAAATGCAGAACTTAAAAATGTCACAGTTCATCAAGTTAGTTATTTACCAGTTGTATTTAATCAAAATATTGGCTGTCATTTACTTAATGGGATGTGAAATTTATATGGACCCAATATATTTTTGGAATCTACTCGTCGAAGAGAGTCGATCAGTACCAATTTAAAAAATATTGTACCGAACAGAACTAGTTTTTGTTCATCATTAAATTCCAGTCCCTTCATACTAGTTAAAACCAGGGTTAATGGAGTTCTTGCTATTTTTAAAAAATTAGGGGTCGATAGAAGCCAACACAGATCGAAGATGAGTGATTGGCTCCCGGCGGGACCCCATTGTAGCACTTAGTACATAAAATTACTGCTTTTAGAGTAGGTTTGAGTGCTAAAAGTCATGTTTAGGCGTTTTACATAGCAAATTTTCAATTTTAGGCTTATTTTTTTTTTCATTTCCTCACCACAGTATAATTATAAACAGTAGTTGCACTCCTCAGCGGTGCCTTTGATCTAGCGATTCGACAGCACAGCAACTAAGCTCCGCCTACTGGTTTAAAGGCGCGAAATTATAAATGACAAAAATATGTCCTCTGTGAATTGTTTACACACCAGCAGTGCAGGTGGACGACAATAGAGAAAAATTAACTGTCTTCCAAAGTTTTGCCATCTTACGGGGAGCTGCAAAATTAAATTTATACAACCAAGAGACGGACCTAACACATCCGAGTTCAAATATTTTGGTAACCAAATACGTATAAGAAGTTTAACTACTGTTTATACTGTATCCTTACCTTGAAATTGATACCTACCGATCGACTCACTTAGACGATTAGAATCTAAGATTATATTGGGTTCATATATTTTTCACAACCTATAAAGTAAATATTTACAAAAATATTAATTAAACTATATTCGTAGGTTGGACAATATATTCCAAAAGATATTTTCGGGTGGGGTCGCACGATATTGTACATGATACGCACTCTCTATATGCTCTTGTGGTTCTTCATAATGAAAAAAGAATTAAACCCTACTTTTGTTGTAATACAAAATTCCATGGAACTTCTTGTATTTTTTAAATTAATAGCACGTTGTATTGTTGTGCAAATATACACATTTAAAGAAGAAGAAATGCTAAAAGCTACTTTCAAGGGACTTATTAGGAAAAGAAATTACATTCAAAAATTGTTAATGCGATTGGCCGATGAAATCATCGTACTCGACAGACTATCAAGAACGGTCCTTATGAATGCCTACAAATACACTTTGAATGATAAGCCCCCTACCGTTCATTATCCATGCATCTTTGGATCAGCTTTCGAAAAAAGCCCTATAATACCTTTAGGGAACATTATGGATGTTAAACAAGATGTTATGATGCTCGTTTGCTTCGGACCAATGCGTCCAACTTCAAATTTTGAATTGTGCATTCAAGCATTTTCTTTAGTGCTGAATAAGACAAGAATTTCAAATTCGTACATTTATTACAACACAATTCTAGTCATTGCTAGTCAATACCGACCCACCAAAGAATACGACAGATATTGCTCTAAACTCGAAGACCTTTCTCAGGCTTTGTGCAGCTATAGACCTTCTGTGGTAATTCTACACGAATTACCATTAACATACAGAAAAACACTGATATCTAGATGCGAAGCAGTTCTTGTTCCAATGGTTTGCCTAAACGCCCGTACTATTCTCGAAGCCAGTAATATGAAGAAGCCAGTCATTGCTATAAATTGTGGCATTGCTAGTGAACTAATTACAGAAGGACAGAATGGATTTCTACCACCAAATGATGCATATGAATTCGCCAAATGCATGCTTACTGTACTGTACAACGGACATCAACAATTTGATGTATCAGAGCAGATCTTCCAGTTTTACCAGGAGAATTTCGGCTTGCCCAGATATGTTAATGACTTCAAAGAAGTTGTTGCGCGAAATTCGCCCCTTACATAAAATCATCTACGGTTCCAAAAATTATAATGTATTCGGTTGTTAAATTTTTGTAAAATGAAACAAAAAAAAATATACTTTCAAAATTCTAAAATTTTTATGTTTACATATTTTTTATGCAAAATTTAATATATTTTTATAAAATGAAACTGTGTTTTACTGCTTCCTTATTCTTCTGACTGGTTGCACCAACGTAACTTAAACATTAAGCATTTCTTAAATTGATAGTATTGCATCTAAATATCAAGTGAATTATTATGCATTGTAGTCACAAATTCGTTTTGATTTTTTTGTTTAAGAATCGCTTAAAATTTAAGTCTTGGTATAAACTGGGCATTAGATACTTATGTTTATGTATATTTGATGTCTTGGCTCGTAGTTGCAGGACAATATAATAATTTCTTCACCTGGAACGCAAGCAATTTAACACCAAAAGGATGATGATTGCAGACCACAAAGAAAAATCACTCATAATTTAATAATAAATCCAGACCAGCACCGAAATCTTCACAGCCAAAAATCAGCGATGAATTACAGTACTTCTGTACCAGGATTTTGCGAACAATTTCCTATTGACATAAAGAAAGAATTTTCGGAGAAGATCTTAAACAATACAAGTCGACTCGTTACGACTAGTTAGTGAAAAAGTACTGTACTATGTTTTATACAAAAAAGTGTAACAAATAAAATATCATTCCAGCAAATCTATTGTTTTAATTGTTACAAACGAATTCCAAACTTAGAAATATATTTTGGAACATTATTGAAAGTGGCAATATCATCTGATTGCATTCTTAACTTAGTATATAAAAAATTGATAAATATATATTTTTTTAATTAAGAAATGTAAAGGTAGATGGCTCTAGTAATATTGAACCGGAAATTATCAATTGAAGGTTTAATTAATTCGACTCTAATAAAAAATTTACTTTAATTTATTATCATTACTTAATAATAACTTAACACACATTTGCTGATAATTAATATAAACAATATTAACACAATAGAACATCTACAGCAATATTATTTAAAAACTAGAGAGGTCACTTCCGTAACATTTCGGAGAAAGACGCCATGTTTTGTCTTTCATGTAGTTTCTGTTAACAGTGACACAGGCGTCTTCTAATTTTCATATTTAACAGATTTTATTTGTTTAATGTAATTTTTTTAAAGGTAAGTTATCTTTAAGATTTATGATACATATTTCTTCATTTTAAATTACATTTTTAGTTCATTTTTAGTATAAAAAGACATTCTAATGGAACCCAACAAAAATTCTACTTTCAACGTCAGAACAAAGAAACTACTGTTCTTTGTAACCGAAATTAATGAAAAAGATCATGATCATTCGTTTTTATATATGGCCAGAACAGCAAAAAAACTTGGCAAACAAGTTGAAATCATAACTTCGGGGTGCGAAAGCGAAGTCTTTGATGAAGATTTCAAAGACATCACTATTCATAAGGTCAGTTGTTTATTATTGGTATTTATCAAAATATTATTTAAAATATATTCATAGGTGGGACAATATATTCCCAAACATATTTTTGGATGGGGTTACATAATAATGTACTTAATACGCATTCTGTATATGCTTTTCAAGCTTGTCACAATGAAAGCAGATTTTGTTGTTGTGCATAATTCAATTGGTCTTCTTCCATTCCTTAAATTAATAGGACACACTATTATACACATGTATACATTTAATAAAAATGAAGTACTAACAGCTGTCATCAAAGGTCCTAAGAAAAGTAACTTCATTTGTAGTTTTTTTATGCGTTTGGCCGACGAAATCGTCGTAGTCGACAAACTATCAAGACTTATCTTAATAAATAAATTCTTTTTGGCGCCGAAGGTGCCTAGAGTTCTTTATCCTTGCTTGTATGGAACAGCGTACGAGAAAAGCCGCATAGTACCAATAGAAACCATTTTGAGTTATGCTCCAGATGATATTCTGCTCGTAACCTTCGGACCAATGTGTGAGAGTTCTAACTTCGAATTATGCATTGAGGCATTTGCTTTATTTTTGCACAAGGCAAGAGTTTCAAATTGGTACTTATATCAGAACACATATCTAGTCATTGCTAGTCAATATCAACGCACTGAAGAATATGACAATTATTATAATAAACTAAAACAGCTTTCCCTAAGCTTATGCGGCTTCAGGCCTGCTGTGATCTTTCTCCGTGACGCATCACCAAAATGCCGAAAGACTCTGATCTCTAATTGCGAAGTAGTACTTTTTCCAATGATATGCGTAGACGCCCGTCCTGTTCTCGAAGCCGGAGTTATGAAGAAACCCGTAATTGCTGTAAATATCGGAGTCGCTAGAGAACTGATCAGAGAAGGAATGAATGGTTTTATGCCTCCACCTAATTCTACTGAATTCGCCAAATGTTTGGTTACTGTAGTCTTCAACAGACATTTCCGCTGTGGTTTTTCAAGAAGGATTTTCAGTTTTTCCCATCTCAATTTTGGAATGCATAGATATATCCAAGATTTGAATAACATCGTTTCGCGAAAATCGCTTTTTTAAATAAAATCATCAATAATTCCAAAATATTATCTATTCGGTTGTTAAATTTTTGTACAATGTTATACATAAAATGTAATTTCAAAATTCCAAATTTTTTTTTAATTTTTATATTGTTGCATACAAAATTTAATAAATTTTTTTAAAAATTATTTGTGTTTTATTGTTTCTTCATCCTTAGATAACACAGTATAAATATAAACAGTAGTTGCACTCTTTAGCGGTGCCTTTGATTCGACAGCTTCGTCTCCTAATTTACAGGCGCGTGATTTTAATTAGCCAAGCATAAAAATGAAATTATGTATAAAAAAAATATATTATCTTACCTGCTAATTAATTATATTTATTAATACTGAAATAATGTTAAAAAATATTATAAAACACTAAAATAAATATCATATTATTTATAAATGTCATATAATATTTAAAGTTTTTTGCTTGTTTGATAAGAACCCGCAAATTACATATTTCTTTATCCTTTGGAAATCTGAAGAAACACATTATTTGTGTTTCTTGAATTGTTTAAACAATGTAAAGCAGCACATAAAACACTAACCTTTGACATTTTAATAAATAAATATATCATCACGGCAAATTACCCATTGCTGGGTGTGCCAATCCGCTCTGTATGCAGATACCGGTAATGATGATGACATATTTGTACCGTGCGGGCGTTTACCAGGCGTCACCTCACGGGCACTCATTGCTGGCGTGGAGAGTGCACCACAGGGGTCAATTTTGTGCCATTTAAAACTTGAAATATTTGGCGTCGGTCAGGATGGAACCCGGTTCCCCAGATTCGCGACCAGACACGCAGCCACGAGACCCCATTGACATTTTAATTTATTTTAAAACTCCGAAAAAACACATATTTTAATGATTTTTTAAGAACTATGCTCAACAGCAAACTACAACAAACTTCTATAACAGATAATAAAAACGAAACGAGTAATAATTAAACCGGAACTAATATAAACGAAATAATAAATGACAAAATTATGCACTGTATATACACACAAGCTGTGCAAGTAAACGACAAAACAGAAAAATTAACTGTCTTCGAAGGTTTTCCCATCCTACGGGGAGCTGCAAAACTAAAATGGATAATGGATACACTAGGAGGCGGAGCGAACAGTGAACACATTCGAGGTCAAATTTTTCGGTAACCAAATATATGGGGATTGCAACTACTGTTTATATTTATCATATATTTATACTGTTCCTATAGTAACATTTGACGTCTTGGCTTGGCCGACAGGAGGACAATACCATATCTAGTGCTGTGATGCAAGATTCGAAGAAGAAAATCAATTCTATTCTGTTAAGTATTAAATTTTTGTACAAATTTATACAAAAAAATAATGCTCTCAAAATTCATATAATGTATATATATTTTTAAATTTTGATGAAATTTGTTTATTAATTAAATTTAGGACATATTATTTATGGTTCTATTCGAATATAAATATTTAACTAAAACTATTATAATTACCCTTAACCTTAAAATTAATTTTAACAAAAACTATATACGTATTTCGAGAACTAAGTTCTCATCATCAGTAAAACAACAAGTGAAAGTTAAACAGAGTAGTCAAGATTACTCAACATGTCAACCATGCCAGAGGTCCTAACAACTCTGAAAAACTTGGAGGATTCAAAAATTAATGAGTATTTAAAACTTACTGAACTTTGTATGAAGCAAAATTACTTTCAAGTAAATAATAAATATTACCACCAAAATGAAGGCACAGTTATGGGAAATAGTTTATCACCATTTTTAGCTAATTTATTTATGAGTAATTTCGAAATTGAATTTAAGAAAAACAACAATTATTTTCCTAGAGTTTGGATTAGATATGTAGATGATATTTTTGCCATAGTTAATACCAATAAATGCGATTTGAAAATGTTTCTGGACAGTTTAAATTCAGTTTTCCCATCAATTAAATTTACAATCGAAAAAGAAACCAATGAACAGTTACCTTTTTTGGACATGGTTATTAGAAACAAGAACAAATTAGATTTTGATATCTATAGAAAATCCACGAACACTAATAGAATTATAACGGCTGACTCAATCATTTTTGGCAACATAAATTAGCTTCGTTTAATTTCTTAATAAACAGATTAACTAAATTTCCTTTAAACAAAAAACGATTTAAAACTGAACTAAACTATATTAAAGAAATAGCTAAGTATAACGGCTTCCCGGTTAAAACTATCGATAAATTAGTCCATAAATTTAAAAATCGCCAATCCATTTCTAATTTTACAACGTTAACGCCATCTAATAATAAAAATAATAATAAATACATAACACTACCGTACAATAAAGCTTCTAAAAGTTTAAACAAAATTTTTAAAAATCATAATTTAACCGTAACTTACAAATCAAATAATACCATTAAATCGTTATTAGGTAACCCTTAAGATAAAATAGATACTAACAAAAAATCCGGTATTTATAAAATTAGTTGTAATGATTGTAATAAAGTTTACATCGGTCAAACTAAAAGACAAATTGACATTCGGTTTAAAGAACATTTTTATCATCTAAAAAGCGGTAATCCAGAAAAATCTAGCGTAGCTCAACATATTTTCATTAATAATCACAAAGTTAACAATTCTAATATTAAACTTTTAAAACATATTAATGACGATAGATATTTAGATGCATACGAGAGTTTAATAATAAATAAATATAAAAATAATTTGATGAACGCAGATCTCGGTCCCATACCAAACTCAAAACTTTTCAATTTATTACAAAGTTAAATTTTATTGGACGATTTAAAATTTAATGACTCATTATTGGACGAAAATTATCTTAGTTTATAGGTAATCATTCACCTGTGACTCCCATCCCTATATAATCCCAGTTCTCTCCCTTGTTTTTCAGAGTTGTTAGGACCTTTGGCATGGTTGACATGTTGAGCAATCTTGACTACTCTGTTTAACTTTCACTTGTTGTTTTACTGATGATGAGGACTTAGTTCTCGAAATACGAATATAGTTTTTGTTAAAATTAATTTTAAGGTTAAGGGGTTAGTTTTAGTTAAATTTAATCTTAGACTCCATCTATTATTAATTTATAAATATTTTTAAAAAATATATCATTAGCCATATTAATTACCCGTTGCTGGGTGTGCCTATCTGCTTTGTACACAGGTTTCGGTAATGACGATGACATATTTGTAACGTGCGGGTGTTTACCAGGGATCAATTCTGTTCCATTTTGGCGTCATGGGTCATGGCGTCGGTCGGGATCGAACCCGGTTCCCCAGATTTGTGACCAGGCATGGTTCTAAATTATAAATAATACATAAAAATGTTGTTTGTTTTATTTTTTAAAAAACTCAAAATGGTTTTTCCCCATCAATTTTATTTTTAGCTTTGTCAAATTTTTCTTAAAAATTGTCAGTCTGATATTCTTTGAGACAAACTATGAAGCAAAATGTATACCTACTAGTATATACACATTTCATGATCAAGGATTCCATTTATTGTACTTAAAGTTTATATTATTTTTTTTAGTTATTTTGTTTTTTACCATCCACTCTCACTAATGGTTTAATTGAAGTTAGTCACGTATACCGTAAAACAGAGATGGGCAAAATTTTGACCCCCACATGGACATTATGTATGGTCTCCAGCAGACCCCTAAAGGTTTAAATCTCCGGAAGAAACTTGCAAACCGCAAATCGTATGGTAAGGTCTTGCGGGTTACATGTCACATTGACAAAATTATTCCAAATGACGTCACAGGACATAGTTTGCCTCATATACCTATCAACTAATAGTCTAATAGGTATATGGTTTACCTATTCCTATGGAACCATTAAATTAAAAGAGAGAGAGAGAGAGAGATATTAATAAAAGTGAGATGTGCATAGTGCGCAGTTGACTTTTAGCGCAGGTAGGTGATATGGTGGAGAACATTTAAATTTAAAATATGGCAACAAAATACATGTACAACAAAATAAGAGATCCGAGTAAATTTAGGTATAATATATGCGATTAATACTTTAAAAAGAAAGGAAAAACAGATAGAAATCAGAAAAGAGGATATAATGGCACTATTCTGAACAAATCTGTGCGTCTTACAGATCTGTAAATAAAGAAGAAAATCGCAACGAAGCTGTCATTAATGTATAATTTTATATTAATCAACAAAAATTGATGCGTTTTTGTTTGCGATAACAATTGCCATGAACGATGATGTACCTATTACTACAAACTGACTGAACAATATTTACAAAATTGTTTTCTTGTTTTTGTATGTTCCTGGATATTTGCACTTCAAACTTGTAAATTTATTATACCAAAACAATCGAAAAGTGACAGTTAATAGCATAGTTGTCAAATGATAATACAATCTCTGATAAAACATAAATTTTACATAATTTTATTATTAGACACATTTCTGTTTGTAATACAAAAGATATTATTTAATTTTTTTTGACGTTTTCTTCATCATTTTAGGTATAAATTTATTTTATTTCATTCTCGTCATTTGGCAACATGGTGTCACCCACCCATTGATTCAGAAAAATTCTTTTAGATGGCAAATCTAAAATGACGTCACAGAGTCAAACATTCAATAGATCCATTCCTGCTGGTGTAAAACATACCGTAATGAGTGTAATATAAAAGGTTGTCTTCAGATTTCTGAAGAAGCTTTTCATAACATTTGACAGTTTTTTTTTATCGTGATGGTTTACCTATATTTTTTTCCAAAATTTTATTTGTTAAATTAATTTCTTTACATAATTAAACATTTTAAATTAAATAGTTTACCAAATAAACAATGCAAAAAATTATTGTAACAAGCACAATACCTCTCGCCAATTCCATTTTACTTACATAGTATGCTGCCAAAATATCTAAACAATATTAAAAATAAAAACAGGCTGATATTTACTTTAAGGGATGTGAAAATAATATGAGCCCAATATATTTTTGGGCTCTACTCTTTGAGTAGAATCGATTGGTATCTGTCCCAGAGCGAGGAAATGGAAAATAAAAAAAATATGTTTTGCATCTAATAGACCTTAATTTTTGTTCAACAATTAATTCCAGTCCCTCTTTAATTTCAGTTAAAACCACAGTTAGTGGAATTCTTGTCGTCCTTGAAAACGTTAGGGATGTTTTATATTGAGCGTCGATGGGAGCCAATCGGAGTCTCCGTCCGAGCCAACTCGGAACAAAGCGTAGCAATTGATTCAGTGATTGGCTTTCGGCGAGTTCCCAATGTAGCGGTTGCGGTTAATATGATTTTCACATCCACATTTTAATTTTTGTGTTCTACTTTGTTTGAACATTATTTAATCCTAAGTTCAAACTTTTTGTTTATATTATGCCCATTTTAATATTTATATTTGCTAGTAATCTAAATATGTCATCATCAGTACCGATATCTGCATACAAAGCAGATTGGCACACCCAGCAATGGGTAATATGCCGTGATAATATATTTATATTTATTTTTTATTTTAGTAATCTAAATAACATTTAAATAAAAACTTAAGTAGCTAGAGCTAGATCATAGACAACAACACTTATAATTTTGTTGTACGCTATTTCATCTTATAAACAACACAATAAACTTCGCTAAACAACTCCAGACATTTGTAATATTAATAAGAAACGAAACGTGCAATCAGCTAATTTGCAAATGTATATTATAATAAATATGCCACACATTGTTTATTATACGAACAAACGCATGCCTGAGTGTCTGGTCGCGAATCTGGGGACTGGGCCCGGTTTCAATAATCAATCCCGAACGACGACCGAATCTTAAAATGACATAAAAGTAACCCCTGTGGTACACTCTCCACGCCAGCAATTAGTGTTCACGTGGTGACGCTTGGTAAATGCCCGCACGGTATGATGAATTTGCCATCATTTCATCATTACCGATATGTTCGAAAAAGCAGATTAGCACATCCACTGTACATTTGTTAATTATTACTGTCATAAAATTTTAAAACCAATTTTATGATAAATAAATTTAAATAAAATGGTATTAAAAGTAATTTATTTATATTTAAAAAATATATAGTTCAGATTGTTGCCTACAGATGGCAGTACTAGTATTAAATTTTTCTATGTGTGTAGTATACATTGTAACCTACAGATTGCACTGAGGGTCTAGTTCATTAAAATTTACAAAAAAATTATTTCCGACTAAACTGTTTTAGGGACGTGTTTCTTTACTAAAATCTGAAAGTTGTTTGATTTTTAAAATGATTCTTATACTTACCTCTTTTGCGTAGGTGCTGAGAGGTAAAAATGATTTTCAATGACCTTAATTTTTTTAAACAATTTTTAATGATTTCGTTTAAATAGTAAAAATGGAGAATAAATTTTAAAAAATTGGGATCAGCTTAGTGTACAATCACGTATATTAAATTTTGAAAATACTATAATATTTATTTTCAAATTTTTATCTTTCATTTTGTCGTTGTTATTGTTGTATTATATATTCAGAGATATTATTTATTACCTTCACATTAAGATAGAAAAAGCATTATAGATAAATATTTTATTTTATATGCTGTTTTTGACAGCTTATTAGTTACAAACTTACAAAATGTATATAAAACTTACTAAATAAGTATGCAACATGCATGTGTATGAAATCCATATCTTTGTAATAACAAAGATACAAGAAAAACTAAAATTACCTCATAAATGCATTTATAATATGCAAGACATGGCAACACTATAGCTATCAAAGTATTAATAAATTTAATGAAATAAAACACTAAGAACACGAATCTAATCTGACTACTTTCATATTTATGGCTTCCAGATCTTCTCTTAATTTCTCATTTAGTGAATCTATTATATCAGAAATATTCTTTAAGTTTTGTTCATGATTATGATGTGCTCTTTGGATTTCTGAAACAGGAAAACTTATTAAATTTTGTTCAAAAAATTTAAAGTTAAAATATTTACCTTGTAAATCAGTCAAAGTACTATTAGTTTGGACTGTAAGATTAAGCGCACGTGTCAAAAGTTCATTTGCTCTATCTCTAGCGGAGTGAGAACGACTAGACTTTTCCATGAGAGTTTTATTCACGCTAGCGTATTCTTTCTGTAATCTTTGAGCTTGAATTTCTGAAATTTTAGCTTGTTCTTCAACATTCTTTATATTTGTGCTGACTTCAGTCGCAAATACGTTGTTCTTAATAACATTTTGTTGAAGACGTATTAAATTCTTTTGTAGACTTTCGACTTTACCCGCCGTCTCGTTGGCTTTGGATTGTGCTAAGTCGCTTTCGCTTTTAATCTAGAAAGAATATAAATTAATTAAATAACAAATAAACAATTAATGAAAATAATCTTTACCTGAATTAAATTATTTTCGGCAGTGGCAATATCACTATTAACTTTAGCAATGGCTGCTTTCGCAGTTTCTTGAGTTTTATTAGCTTCATTCAACGCCTCAATAATTCGGACAGCAGATGTATATGTACTGTTAGCATTATTTCTGGAAACCATGTAAAACATTAGTATATTCTTCAAAAATAAATCATAAACATAATATTACTTGGCTTCATCAGCACTCTTTTTCAGTGCTATAGCTTTATCCAAACTAGGTGAAGTTTCTTTCAAAATCTGATCAATGTTAGTTAAAGATGAAAGTGTGTTTTTAATTTTCTGAGCTAGACGTTCGATTTCTGCAGGTTCCAATTGAATATCCATTTTTTGTACCTAAAACATGAAACAATGTAAACATTGCTAAAAACAAACATTTGTGACATTACTTTATTAGCTAAAGCTTTGACGTCTTTCGGATTATTTTCATCTTGTTCCAAGAAATCGCGCATGCTATTATACTTGGAATTCCTGTCTGTAATGGAATTGTTTAATAACTCACTTGCTTCAAGACTTTTATCGTATGCTTTCTTAGCCATATTTTTGGCTTCGTTGACATGTTCTTTTAATTGAGTTGCCTAAAAAATTCTGTATATATTATCATATTTTAAAAGAAATTGAATGTACTTACAGCTCGCAACATTTCATCAACTTTTAATTCTTTATCTCTGAGCTCTTCGTCGGCGTCTTTAACCATAAACAATGCATTGTCTGCCTTCTTCGTTGCACCTTTGTCACAAGAAACACCACCGCAGAATCCACATCCAGCACCTCCACAGAGAGAATCGCAAGGATCTCCTTGTTTGTCGCACATCTACAAATATTGATTCAATTATTTTGCGAACTATTAATATTTAAAAATAAATATAAGGAGTAAAAAAACAAAAAATCTGTGAGAAATAAAGAATTTAAAAAAACAATCGAAGAATGGAATATATATAAGATACCGGGTGGCACTGAAAAATGGACCAATTTTCTTGATTTTACAAATATGTAAACTAGGCTTAGGGGTTGACAAATCATGGTATTTAGCATGATGGTAGTGCTTCCGGTTTAGCCGAAAATGACATTAACTTTCATATTTCAAATGGGACATTCTACCGGTGTCTACTTTTTTTTCGAACATAGGAAATTCAATGTTAAAATTTTGATTTGAATATATATATATATATATATATATATATATATATATATATATATATATATATATATATATATATATATATATATATATCTTTTCGTATTAATTTTAGAAAAAATGTGTAATGAAGAAAAATGATCAGAATGAAAAAGCGGATCGATTGACGAGTTAGAAGCAAAAGAAAATACACAAATTAAGACAATTATCAGAATGCTATGAAAAATAAGACAATAATTTATGCTTGTTATTTCTGACATATCTGACAGATTTGACAATTCTTTTGATTTTATTATTATTATTAGAATTATAGGAAGACTTAATCTAAAAGTAAAAAATTAATCACAAGTTCTAATAATAATACAATCAAATAAAATGTCAAATGTGTCATATATGTCAGAAACTACAAACAAATTATTGTTTATTTTTCATGGTATTCTGAGAATTGCCTTAATTCGTGTATATTCTTTTGCTTCTAACTCGTACATAAGAAACAATTCAACCAATAACTTGTACTCATTTTCATTTTGAACATTTTTCTTCATTACACTTTTTTCCTAAAATTAATAGGTAGAGATATCGTCAAATTAAAATTTTAACATTGAGTTTCCTATGTTCGAAAAAAAAAGTAGTCACCCGTATATATTTTTATATTTGGAATCTACGTAAAATTACGAATTCAACAATATGTTTGAAGGGAATTTTTATTGAAGAAATAAATTACAAAAACGAGAATTTCTATCATGTAGTCACGAAAACTTGGACGAGGGCCTATTTTGAAGCAAGCAAACTATTATTATATATTTTAAAAAATTACTTGATTGTTGATTTCAGGAATAGCACCATTATATTCATCCAAAGTAATTTGGAGTTTTTCTAATGCCTGATCAATGTCGTCCTTGGTTTCGTTAAATTCCTTTAGAGTTCTATTCACACGATTTTCTGTGCTTCTGCATTGACGTTCTGCTTCTTCCAAAGTGCGCTATAAAACAAAACATATGTAAAAATAAAAATTAATTTTAAATAATGTTCCTACCTTAGCTTGATTAACTTGATCTTCAGCACCAGCAGCTTTTCTTCTTGCGTCGTTAATCAAGCCTAGAGCTCCTTGCACATTTGCTTCTTGTAACAAAGTCGCGTTATTCTTCAACTCTGCTGTAATATTCTTTACAGCCTTTTCTTTGTCTTTTAGCTCATCCAAAACAATTCTTTTGACTTTTATCTCTTGTGTTACATTGTTCAGGATTTTTTCTTCAATATTCTTTAGCAAATCAACATCTTGTTTAAGTTCTTCATCGATTAGATCTTGAGTGTCTTGAATATCTTGCATGTCATCGGGAGCTATAGAAGTGTTGCTGAGAAGATCTTTAATTTCGCCGAGTTGTTGCTCCGTTATTTCAAATTCTCTGGTATATCCTCCAGCGGCTCCTACTGTCTTCATGTTCTTGGCTTTGTTGATGATGTCCATAGTTTGTTCTAAAAAAAGAATAAGTTTCTCAACATTCGTTTCTACGGCATATAATCGTATGAAATTACTTACGTTCTCTTTCATTTAATATTCTATCCCAATTATCGAAGCATTCTCCACAAGGCGAACAATGAGGAGCATCTCCTATATATCCGCGGGCACAAACATCGCAGTTATGGCCTCCAATTCCAGGTAGACATACGCAAGATCCGTTTTCTCTGTTGCATTGAAGAGTTTCTGACCCTTCTGGATTACATTCACAGGCTAAAATATTAAATTCAAATGTTACTAAAACTTATTTTCATACATTTATACCAGCGTTTCTTAACCTATGGGTCGCGACTCAAATTTGGGGTCGCGAAGGGGTTTGAGTGAGTCGCGTAAACTATTCAGAATTTTACAATTTTGAATACAAAATGCCAATCACATTTTTCTAAAAGGTATATAAAATTTCACTAAAATGTTACTAATGTTAGCAATACAATAAATAATTGTTATTGTTTATAACCCTACCGAGACTTTGAGTTCATTTTGGTTAAAAAAAATACACTAATCTTGAGAAATAAATGAAAATATATTAAATTTTGTTATTACCTACCTATCTATATGTGGAAATCTCATATTTCTGTTCTTGTAATTACTAAAACTAAATTTTAGGAACCGCCGTGATTTCAAGAACTTTAAAAATTATGCAAATTCAAGGTTCACAGTAATTAACAATAATGTTGTAAACTACTTGTATCATTGATTTTAAATTTTTTTTAAAAATGCATTTTTATGCTTCGAATATTTGACAATCAGACAAGATTAAAATTGTATCAAATTCATGTACATACTTACAAATTGTAACAAATTTCGTTTTATTTCAAATTGTTAATCTTATTATGGTGTTAAATTTTTATTATTTTGTTTATAAATATTTTCTTATTTTCATAAATAAATTGTTTATAATAAGACATGTGTTTTTATATCATTTTTATATTGTTACTCGGTTTGACAATTTATTCGACGTTTTGAAATAATGGTATACTAGATCTATTTTTACCACGACTTTAAATTAAGTTTACTCACCAAAAACCAAAGTTCAAACATTTTGTTATTTCTACAATAAAAATTTACTTCAAACATATCGTTGAATCCGTAATTTTACGTAGACTCTAAATATATAAAAATATATAGCTGTCCCATTTAAAATATGAAATTTAATGTCATTTCCGGTTAAACCGGAAGCGCTACCATTATGCCAAATATATACATTTGTGAGCCCCTGAGCCTAGTATATAAATATATAAAGAAAATTAAAAAATAATTATAAATAAAAAGGTTATTTTGGGTGGCCCCTTATTCAGTGTCACGTGTATATATAGAAAAATTAAATGAGCCTCTGTATTTTTATACTTGTAAACTCCTAAAAATTTAGAGATAATCCTTTGTTTATGGTACTCTAATAGGAGGCGGGTAAAACGAATTACCTAATATCTTGACTACTACATACTAATGTATAGTTTGGGTCAAGATAAATGCACATTGACTTCGACTTCATAAGCTCGTCCAACCCATCACCCCGGGGTATTTCCTTACCTGAGCAGCCAGGAGCGGATTACGAAATTTACATTATTGTTGATTCATAATTTATTTATACATTTTTAATATTTGTAAGCTATAAAAATATAAACATATTATTGAGTAACAAATTGTATTAATTTTATTATGAATTTGAATACCTAATTTGTGCTTACTGTTTTAAATTTGGTAATTGGAAAAAAATGTGAATACCTCTCTGTTATTCTACCCTTGCAAATTGTTTAAGCAAATACATGCTGAGATGGGGGGAAAAACAATGTGCATTTATCTTGACACAAACTATACATTATTTGCTAATTTTCAAATAGAACTAGTGACTTCTGTGATGCTCTCTCCACGGCAGCTTTGAGTGCCTATGAGGTAATGACAGGTAAACGCCCTTAACCGCATAGATCTATTGCCATTACCACAATATGGGAATAACAGCAGATTGGCACGCCCAGAAATCGGATGTTAGGGTTATAGTTTGTATTAATGAATCCAAGTGACTTAACAGAAACTATTAATAGCTACTGTCAGTGTGATAAGTTTGACTGATTAAAAGCAGTAGAGTTCATTCACTGTGTTTAGTATAGAGTTTTCCACGATTTTTTGATTTTTATATATTTAATGTAGAGATAAAAATATTAGACCCATATTTTTTATTTTGCATAAAAATTTATAGAACGGGAGAAAAATGCAAAAGAATTTTGCAATTTAGCCATGACGACATCCCGTGTCGTCACAAACCCAGCAAGAGAGAAAGGTTGATGAGTTTATGATAGCGTTTTCAGTTTACACAGTGCAAGTGCGCACTGAGTGCACCAAATCACATGACCACACTGAACGAGTTCTGCTCTCATCCGGTGGCAATGCTGGTTTAGCCGCCATATTTGCACTGACACTATTGCACTTGCCTAGGGAGTTATTGCACAAAAGTCGCAGTGCACGGTGCAACTTTTTCTTAAGCTGAAAACGCATCAGCTGACTAATTTTTGCACTCAATGCCACGTTGAAAACGCTCAGTGCGCACTCAACTTGTAAGCTGAAAACGCTATGAGATAGAAACATATGAATGAAGTGAATTTAGCTACAAAAATGTAGCGCGGGAAAATTAAATGTAACCCACACATAATCTGCATTGACTTACATCAACGTGTGATCTACGTCGACTGAACGGTTACTGATTCAGCACGTGTAAGCTTTTTATTTGTATGTATTTTTAATTAAACGAGTAAGTTTAACCAGTTTTCTTGTTATACACGTGTATTTAACCTCTGAACGTCAACGGTAATGGCCAGGCATGCGCACAGACACCATCAAATGAAATAACTTCGTTATGTGACCTCGTTAGGGTTGGGGCATCATTTGGGAACTTTTTGAACATATGTATTTTTCAATTTAAAAATTCATTTATAAATAGTATATTTATCATCATATTTATTTTATATTAATATACTTTATACTAAAATTTATATGCACTACTTATTTCTTCAAAAGCCGTTGGCTTGGAAAACCCTATTTGAGTATGAGAAAATGGGCAAATACAGCTTCAACGAATTTAGCTATCGTGAAGTTGGAGACAACAGAGCTGCAGTGAATTATGATTGACATCTGCCGTCAGATATGACAGTTTTTCGTTTTTTCCCGAACAGAATACTTGATAGAACAAAACAGGCGATAATAAAATCTGCTCTCTCATTGCTGATTTGTATATTCCTCTAGTTTTTTACCGGATGATAAAAATAAAAAGATAACTGCAGAATGAGATTTCTTTTGATTCTGTGATGTGGCAATGGAGCGATGGCCTCCTATTTTCCAAACACAAACACCTGTATATTTATTTTTACTTACCTATGCATTTTTCATTTGGATTTCCCCAATGGTCAGCTTGACACTCATTACACTGTCGGCCACCGAAATGAGGCTTACATTGGCACTGCCCGTCATACTATACACGAAATATACAATAAATAACACTGTTTTAAATTACAATATCTGCAAAAACTTACACTGTTGCACTGAGAAGCCAAAGATCCTACTGGATCACAATCACATGGTTCACAACCTTCTCCACTAGCAATTTTCCAATGATTTTCTTTGCACTGATCGCATTCTGTACCGATAACATTTTTCAGGCAATTGCACTGACCTGTATTTTTATCGCAAGGTCCGGCAGTTCTATTTGTTCCCAGAATATCACACACACATTCTGAAAATAAATAAACAATACAATAAAAGATAAACAAAACATTATAAATACGTTACCTATACAGAGCCCTTCGTCATCGAGTCTATAATATCCATCCTTACAAAGTTCACAATGATCTCCTTCTCTGTTGTATAGACACTGTAAACACTTGCCCGTATGTGGATCACAATTTCCTGGCCGAGTAATGTCAACCATGTTGCTGCAGTTGCATGGTTCGCAAGAACCACCGGGAACTTCTGGATTTCCATAGTAGTTGTCGGCACAAACATCACACCGCGATCCTACCGATAAATACAAGAGAGTTATTAACACTGCAAAACGCATTTCTATGTGAGGATGTTTGTCAAATGATTCAGATAAGATAAAACGATGTTTATTATGAAATTTTTATTGATAATCATCGATAAAATTATGCCATGAAGATAATAGGTACTTATGACAAGTTTTGCTTTTCTTTGAGTTTGTTTGTCTTGTCGGTTTACTTTAAAGTGTTTCACGGTTTTACCTTTTCTGTTATAAAAATAGATAAATATGTGTCATAAAGGCTATAAATAGCAGTAGTACACACACCGTAGAGAATGAGAAGGAAATTTTGTTTAGAAACTAGCAATGTGCGATAAATTTATAATTCAGGTATAAAAAAAATTTGGTTACACAAAAAAATGGACAAATACAAAAAGAGATCATACATTTTATATTAAATACATATGTATTTGTATTGTAATTATTAAATTTTATTGTACAAATATGTTTATTTTTATTTATAATAATTAGTAGAATATTTTATTTTTTATAATATACTATACAGGCTATTAAAAAAAATTAGGAGCATAAAGTACAAACCAAAATGAGTGAAAAATGGGTAATCAACATGGGCCTGTATATTAACTATTTCAGAGATATGAGCTATTTGCAAGTATACTTCTTTAAAATATATTGACGGTTTATCAAGTTAGTTACGTTGAAGAGTCAATAATATATTATGGTCTTGTGAACAAATTTAGTTAACAATTAACCCATTTGTTGTGCTTATACAGAGTATACCCCGAGGAAACCGACGAACTTTAACCATAGGGGTCATTCTAAGTAAAAAAAAAAGTTCATATAAACTATGGGCCAATTCTTCTCAGTTTTATGTTATGTTTATTATATTTTTTCGATATCTCTAAAACGGAGAAGAATTGGCCTATAGTTTATATGAACTTTTTTACCTAGAATGACCCCTAGAATACATGGTTAAAGTTTGCCGATTTCCTCAGGGGACACCTGTATACTAACGCGAAAATGATCGACATGCATATTACGTTCGATATCAAAATCACTGTACAGGTGTCTCATTTTCGATGTTTTTTTAAGGTATCTCGGTTAATATTAACGATAGATCAAAACCGTTTGCACATTGCAGGGTCAACTTTTTGAGAAAAAATTAATAGTCACCACAGGAATTTTCGATCTTCTTTTGTTTCTGAGCTACAGGCAAAAACTCGTTTTTCGCTCATTTTGAAAATGTATCATACCTTATTTATTATGTTAGTTATAGAAAAATTGTTTTTACAAAAAATTTACCGTTTTTTAGATAGAATAGAACTTATAATTTTTTAAATGGGAACCTATGTTGAAAATAGTCTCGTCTATTTGCTTAATTTATAAACTTTTCAATGATATATAACAAGTTTACATTCTTCTGTTTTAAACATTAATAAAAGACGAATTATTAATTTATTGGGGTGAAAATATTGGAAATTATTAAGAAACAAATGAAAAAATCTCTTACAGATCATCATTTCATATTTCTAATAGTATTTGTTTTAGTTTTACTCATATTTTCAATTTATTTACTTCAAAGGCATATTAAACCGTTTTTGTCGGATTGTGTTAAAGCCAACTATAACGTAGATAAATAGTAATTTAACTAACCCGAAAATAATTAGTTAAGAATAATTTTGAGAACACAATTAATAGATATAGAATCAAAATAAACAAATGATGATCTGTAATAAATTTTCTCATTTGTTTCTTAATAATTTCCAATATTTTCACCCCAATAAATTAATAATTCGTCTTTTATTAATGTTTAAAACAAAAGAATGTAAACCTGTTATATATCATTGAAAATATTATAAATTAAGCAAAAAGACGAGACTATTTTCAAAATAGGTTCCCATTTAAAAAATCATAAGTTTGTAGTATATCTCGAGAATTATGAAGTTTTCAAAAAATCTAATTACTCCATTTTATTCTATCTAAAACAGTAAATTTTTGTAAAAACCATTTTTCTCTAACTATCATAATGAATAAGATATGATATATTTTCAAAATGAACGAAAAACGAGTTTTTGCCTGTAGCTCAGAAACAAAAGAAGATCGAAAATTCCTGTGGTGACTATTAAACTTTTCTGGAAAAGTTGACCCTGGAATGTGCAACCGGTTTTGATTTTGATCTATCATTAATATTACACGAGATACCTTAAAAAACATCGAAAATGAGACACCCTGTACAAGACTTCGATTTCTCATTATTTTTGTTCGTTAATTTTTTTCAGAAGTAAAACTTTAATATTAGAAATTTTATTTATTTAAGTGAAATTTAAATAAATTTTATATTTATAGTTATTTTTCAGTAGGCAATGTATGAAAAACAATTGAGTTTAAATTAAAACGAAACATAAATATTTATTAATAACTTTATAAATAGTGTATTTATACTATTATTAGGAACTATGCACTAAATTCTTCAAATTGACAGCAGTTTTTGTTTTTCATACATAGCCTACTGAAAAATAAAAATAAAAGTTATTTAAATTTCAATTGACTTTTTCTCAATATTTTTATTTTTGCTATGTAAGGATGTAAAATAATTACATGGTTGAATTTAGAAAAGAATACTCTATCGAATGGACCTAAAAAATATACACCATCCCATTTAAAAAAATATAATTTTGTTATAGTTTGAGAACCTCTGGTTAAATTTTTTCTACTACAACTTCTATTTCAATGGATTTTTTCTATTCCCAATAATAAAGATAATAATCGAGGTGTCCCATATCCGTTAACAACAATTACACATGTCGGTACTTAAAAAAGTCTATTTACTCAAACGTTTCTATTTCTCATAGTCGTAATTTTTTACTGTTTGCTGTAATAATGTTCTTTGATATTATGCGCGTTCAAGCAATTAGCGTATAATTTTTTCATAAGTTCTTAAGTTATTATGAATATTTTGTTTCATTTACACGCTTTATGAATCATGTATGATACGCTAATCCACAAGATCATGGTCGCTTTTATACAATTCATTAAAAAAACATTAAATTGAATAAACAGGATATAACAGTTATTTCGACAGACTATCCTCATAGAAGTTATCAACGTACAAATAATTTTCTTCACTTGGATAATAGACCATTTCAGAAATTTGAGCGACCACTACATTTACTTTTTGAACTAAAAAGTTAGTGCCGTTAAATGGTGGCATTTCAAATTTATACGCGACCCCGGTATTCTGTTTTAAATTTTAGAACTACACAGAAGTTGTTAATGAGTACCTGTAAGATATGATTTCAATTCTTATTTTACAAATAAAAACTTTTACTCTGTGTAAAAATGAAGTCCATTCATCAATCAATTATAAAAATCTGGTGTGGCCAACACAATACCTCCCGCCATTTACAGCCCGAGTCACAAAAAAGATTGTTTTTTGGATTAGCGAATTGTACACTAATTTTGACAGTTTATTTCTTAAAATATGTCTAATCTAATCAAAGTAACTACCATTTTTTTAAACCCCTCAACAGGATTAAATCCCAATTACAGAGTAAGTTCACATTCACACACATCCATGCTTTAGTGGGATTCGAACCCAGAGCCCCAAGGGCACTCATGACATGAGGCGTTGCTCTAACCATTGAGCCACCGGAACTATAAAATGAAGATTAAATTTTAAATACCGGGATAGAATAGAATTCACTAATCCAAATATGAGGATTAGCTTAAATATTTTTGCGAATCGTTAATTTTTATTAATCTAAATACATACCTACATATTTACTTATGCTGGAAACTGTATTGAATTCTTTTCCTATTGTTCTATTTACTTTTTAAAACGTTACTAATATTATTTTGAAATGATTAGTTCTTTGATAGTGACATTTATCTGTCAGTTACATACATTTGAATAACTGCGTTTTGTTTGTTTAAAGCGTAGCTCTGGGATTTAAATTATAGATAATTTTATAAATTTATCCGTAAAATATATAGAAAATGTATTAATGCAAATCTATAGAAAATTTAATAATCTTTAATTTTTGTAATAACATTAATCTCGAAAAAATAACATTTAAAGGTATTTTTCGAAGAAAAACTATTTTGAGCTTCTAGTAAAGCGCCATTTCCGGTTATCCAATTTTCACCAAAATCTAATAGGCTCTTTCCAATACAGAAAAAGTTCGAAATACAAGATTTCAAAATTTTCTGAATGATAATATTTGAGTTAGAGTGGAGGATCCACACACACATACACACAGACATCATCGTGAAAATGTTAAAATTGGATTCTAGGGAACTTAAAACGTGCTCTTTTACCAAAATCTCGATATGCGATTTTTAGCACGATCCCTATACCTCCCTTACCTAACTTTTTATTTTCTAAACCAGACAAAACATTTCAAAAGGCAACATTTTGTGGACCAGAAGTTTAGTAGCCGTCATAATTATTTGAAAAACAAAACCAACAAAACAAAAACAAAACTGTAAAATTGCCAGAACTGTCATATAAACAAGGACAGGTATACGGTAATCGGCACTAACTTTTTGTCGCAGTCTAACACTTGACGCATGCGCTTTGAATTTCTGAAATAGTCAATTAACTAATTGTTTATTTATTTATATTATTTTAGGGGTATAATAGTTACTTTTGTCTCAATGTTTTTTTTTTGCAATAATTATTTCCATTTTACTTCGAATATCAAATTTATGTAAGGCGAACTCGGCGAAGTGTGTAAATCGGGTAAGTGTGTTTTTGTCCTGTAGTTCTGTTATTTTTCCATGTATCAATGTGATGACCACTTACTTAAACATATTTCAACTACCCATAAATAGATGGCATCACTTAGCGTTATCTAGTATGAGTACTAGGGTGACCAGACGTCCCGGGTTTCCGGGATTCGTACCTGTTATGAGTCGTATGTCCCGGTGTCCCGATGGACATCTTCAGGACACGTAATTGTCCCGGCTTTCATACCCGACTTCAAATTTATTACTTTATATTATCTATCGACTGATATATTTATTTTATTACTAAATTTTTAATTGTTTATATATTCTAATTTTAATGCTTGCATTTTAAAGTAAGTGCGCTTCTACGCAAATCGTAAATTAGGAAAGTAAACGTCATAGAAGGCGAGGCTAAGTCGCCCCTATCTTTGTTAAATTTTCTGAAAGTACGTGGTACGTTGTGGTTGCGCAAAAAATAATTTCACTTTGTGAATGATGGACATTTCTGTCAATATATTATTACTATTATTATATAACTAATTATTATTAATATTCACTAAAACGCTACAGAATACATCTTCGTCATGACTCATTACAGTCATAACAAGTTTATTGACAGTTGACTTTCTGAACCGAGCGAAGACAAGCATTTTGTACAATTTTTTAATAACAAATAACTTAATTTATAATGCACAGGCAAGATTAAAAGCATTTTATTAAAACTCCTCATCATAATTTTTAGTAATAAGTAATTTTTTTCACTAAATATGTCTATGAAGCGAGTAATTTCGATTTATTCGACGGTTCCCATGCATTTTTGCAGCCCAATAGACTCCGTTTCAAATTTTGCGCGTACTTTAGCACCGCCTACTTTCCTAGTCTATTGTGTGTAAGTCTGTGGTACTGGTACTGTGCTTTAGAGGTGGGCACGTGACTAACTTTTTGTTCACGATCACGCACGCTCACGGAACTAAAAATGTAATCACGACCAATCACGCACGACTTTTTATGTTTGATTCACGATCAGTCACGTTCACGATACTGTGCTTACGACACGTATGGGTTTTGGAATGTTTTTACTTTAATTTATGAGAAAGAACATATTATATTATATGTATAAGTCAACAATCCGTTAAATATATTCTCTTTTCTAAAATGTTCTGTGACCTGGCAATTTATTTTTGTACATGAAAGGGGAAAAACATGCAGCTTCACATCCTGTGAAAAAATATAACTCTCAATAGTAAGGCATTTGACCTTGAATAGAAAAAAAAATTTACCTTGCCTCACCTAAGTTTTGATGCACAAGCCGCTAATGGTTTTAGAATCCTCTGAAAAATGTCCCGGTTTTGCAATTTATAAATCTGGTCACCCTAATGAGTACTCACATCAAATTAAAAAATTAATGGCAATATTTTTTTTTTATTTTATGTACTTTACCAATCGTATTGCACTTACCCTCCATCAGAGTGAAAGTGCGTTCTAGTGAGGGAAATTTGAAAAATCACCCACAAAAAAATGGTCAGTCCAAATACGAATACAAATAGTTTACTATAACTAGTAAAGTTTAACAAATAATACATACAATGTGCAATTCATTATTCTAGAATTTAGAAAATAAAATGGACCGCAAACTTAAACTTTGAAAAAAGTAGGGCGCACTTCCCCGAATTCACTTTAGTTCAATAAATAAACATATATGTGCTTGTAATACCAGCAATAATACTAAGTAATAATTAAATGTTCCTTACCTGCATATCCTTCCTGGCACTCACAAATAACATCTCTGGAATAAGCATCCAACGAACACCTCTCTGCATACGAATGTCCGGATCCAGCTACTCCTGGGCATGGACAAGCTCTGCAAGGTATATCCACTCCGAATCTAGGGTCTCCATAATGTCCTTCGATGCATCGATCACAATTATGTCCTTCTGTGTAGTTCCTACAGCTGATGCATGCCCCAGTCTTTGATTCGCAGATATCTGCGTGACCGTTACACTCGCAACGTTGGCAATTAGGGAAGTTCCAAAAACCAGGCTGACATTGATCACATTCCCGGCCATATGTATTCGGACGGCATTTGCACTGGCCGGTTGTCACGTTGCAGAAGTTGTCGAGAGCGCCTATGCTATTACAGTCGCAAGCTGGAAGGGAAGTTCAGTTTGTCTTGCAATTTACATTTTTAAATTGATGAACTATGAATATAATACTGCAATGTTTTTACAAAAAAGCAATATAAAAGCAGTTAATAGCATTATAGTTCGATAATCCGTTCCTTTTTACATTTAAGACGTTGGATGCCAATTTAATTTAGACGTTCTTTAACTGATCCCAAAATTTATTTACCTTTACTCAAGTACCAGCTTACATACATGCACACAACTGCTGTCCTGACCGCATAAAGCCACTACGCTATGCAGTACAGAGTGGGCAATGTTCTGAAGCGTTCAGGACTTTGACGGAGGTGATCCCTTATTCTCATTAGACAAACCCCAGCGCAATACAGAGTCCACTATTATTATGGTAGCTCTGAGACACACTGGCATTTATCTGAGAGCTTGCATATTTCCCTAGAAAAGTCACGTTTGGAAAACTCGGATAAATTTTGTGCGTTAGGTTAGGTTATTTTTGTTATTTTTAAAGAAATATACAAGCTTTCAGATAAATTCTAGTGTGTCTCAGAGCTATCACATTAACAGTGGATTCTGTATTGCGCTGGGGTTTGAAGAATAAGAGTGAGGAACCACCCGCGTCAAAATCCTGTACGCTTTGGAACATTGTCCGCTCTGCACTGTACAGCGGAAATGCTTTACGCGTCCCAACCAGATTGGATATATGAAAGCATCAATGCACCTAAAACCGTGGCATCCAACGTGTTAAGAAGTGAGAATTTTTAATCTTCAAGAATACAAATATGGCCCCGGTGCGATCTGCGAGTAAAAGCAGATTAGCACACGCAGAAATCGGTAATAATTCGTGATTAATACTGATGGTCTCAAAGGAGCAACAATTAACATAATGTCACACAGCCAGGCTACTTTAAAGACACTAGATGTCTTTCCTTGTCAGTCAAAGCTTGTCTGGAATTGCATGAACACCCTTCAACAATTAGCCAAACATAACCACGTTACATTGTGGTGGGAACCGAGGCATGAGAGAGTTTTAGACAATGAAAAAGTAAATGAGCTCGCTAAAAAGGAAGCTAAGTTATCGTTTTACGAGCCTGAACTTTCTTGTGGACTATTAAAAAGCCATATAAAGAAGGAAATCAAAAACTGGGAGGAGGCAGCCATAGCCTCATATTAGAGAGACATTCTGGGCCTTAGTCAAAAGAAGAAATTCATTTCACCCTGTCAACAAATGCCAAAGATCTATTAGCTCTCAGCAAAAACGATCTTAGACCCATGACAGGTATATTTTATTATCATTGTTCTCTGAAATATAATCTATAACAAAATTGGTTTAGCTGAAAACATTATCTGTTGACTCTGCGCAGAAGACAATGAAACTTTGGAACACATATGTGAATACCTAGATGTGACCGCAAGTAGACTTAACCCTCTAAATAAAAGGAGCTGTAATTGGCTTAATAAGAACCCTAGAAAAGCTTCCAGAAATTAAATTAAGGTCAGGTTACAATAGATCTTACAGGTTGCAGTGACGAGAGTGACAAGCGCTCATAGTCCTTAACTGATTAATAAGAATAATTGAAACTGTAGTAAGTGATTAAAAACAGGATCTGTGCAACTCCGATTCAGTAAATTGAAGGGAACAGAAGCTCATTAAGACAAGTTTGAAAGTCTGTTTCACTACAAATTTTAACTATACTATATACTATAAAAATACAAATTGTTTAGGATTATGAAATGGAAATTTATTTAAAAGGTAAGAGATATTAGTGCAAAAAGTCTGGTAAATAACAGTTCAGGTAACAAAAAAAAAAATATAACACAATTGTATTAACAGATTATTAAAATTCTCTTTTCAATGGGTACCAGTTCCCTGTAATTTACAGAGTCGGGGTTGCATAGATCCTTTTTTTAATCACACTATCGTTTCAAGGGGCGTCTGTGAAAGAAATTAATTCTAAATTCTTTAGATTATTTTATAAACGATTAATATCCGGAAAACGGTTGGAGATATCAACTTGAATTTTACAGCTTTCAATTTTAGAAGACAGTAGAGTTATTTAAAACTTTTGATCATCAGAAATTTGTGTACTATGCTATCAAAACTACAACAGCAATAATTACTCATTCTACAAAATAATATGTATAAAACATTAAATTATTAAAGAGTTAGTGCTTAATGCAATATAAAACTACTAGCATTCAATTAAAAATATGTAATTATTATCAATAAAAACATACTTTTCGAGCTGAAGATTCTGTACCTTCTGGCTTTGGCAAAAAGTTCAACCTAAAAAATAAGCGTTTGTTATTACGTTAGTACTGTTAGTAATGCATTACTTATGTTAAGCTCGATTATGTTATATGCCACTTCACAAAATATTAGTTACAAAAAGCAGTAATTTAAATATTAACACAACAAATCAGTTTCTCTTTTATCAAAGTTACTTGTTTACATTTTAATTGTTGAAGCATTTTTGTTGAATTAACTTTTTTAAATTAATATCTATAACTCAAAAAAACTTGTGCTTATGTGTAATTTCATGCTAAAAAATATATTCTTAAATACCTGTGCATCCTTCTGGTCCAAAGCCGTAAGTTCCTGGTCCGCATCTATCACATCTTCTACCCACAACATTTGGTTTACAGTGACAGTTACCTCCATACTCATCGCAAAGTTTACTCAAAGATCCAGTTGGGTCACAAGAACAAGCTAAAACAATATTTTACTAGAGAAAAATTCAGTACATTAAAATAAAACTTACATAAAGCGCCGTTGTAGATATAAAATCCAATACTATTGTGATATTTCTTGCAAATATCTGGAATGGGCCCTCTATTTACCGTGTATAGATATTGACCGCATCTATACCGTTCATATTCTTGTCTGCGATTATTAGCAGGTAAAGATCCTTTAAAGAACGGAATAGCTTCAATACGTGGAAGAAGAATGATCTAAAAAATATATGTTGTTTTATAAATATGCTTGTAATATCTTAAAACATTTATTAATTTGATATTTGATACCAGACAAGGACACAATTTTTTTATTAATAAATTTAAAATTAGGTATTAAAGTGACTGTTATTGCAAAACATGAAAAGTGGAATTTGAAAATTTGTAGGTATATCGCGATTCAAGAAAAATGCTCGCCAGCTAGCGGCCAACTCATTAAGCTCTTAAAAAATGACGTCACAATGCGGTCGGCATATAATATAACATGTAAATGTCAATTTTAGTAAATCTACTTTAAAAGTTGTTAAAAAGTGTTCACAAAGCAAAAATATTTATTTCATTTTTATCTCCTTCAACGTTTTTTTCTACATGTAATTATGTGTCCGTAATCAAGAATTTCTTCTCCCTCACTATAATTTCGGGACTAAGGCTGCATCCCCATGCATCCGTATTAACGTATCCGTGTTACGTGATTTACGTACGTAAAAATCTAGCCCGTCCCCATGAGAGCAGTAGATATGGTGTCCGTATCCATACTGAATTTATAAATCGATGGTAATAGTGTTTTGTATTATGGAATCGGAAACATTAATATTAACTGTACTCAGTTTGGCTCGTCAATTGAGCACAACAGCTTTATCATAACAACAATCAGAGTTCCTGAATAACCTTAATAGTATAGACGTAAATTTTGAGTTCGAAGTATTTTTACTGATTAGAAGTGGATTATGCAGGGTGCTAGCAATAATTAAAATCACAACAAACATCAAAATACATAAACTGACAAACTAACTCCTATGCGCATGCGTCAAGTCATCCGTATCCGTGAAAAGTTGAAATTAACCAACTTACGTCCGTTGCGTTCTTGAAACGGACCGTTGTATCAATTCACGGTTTTGATTAGTTACAAATGATCACGTATACGTGAACACGGATACATGGGGATGCAGCCTAAGCCGTTGCTTTTAAATAACACAAAACTTCCGTTCATTTCACTTTCATTGTATATAACAAAATAATATACTCTTTTAAACATAGCTGTTCACACACACAACTAGGTTAGTTTCATCTGTCACTTGGCTAGACCGCATTGTGACGTCACAAAACATGGCGGCAAAACTAACTTAAATCGCGAATTTACGTATGAATTTTGGGGGTTTTAACGAAATCTGGGTGGATTTATTACTATTCGATTCTACAAAGAAAATTATATAGGTACTGGTTGTTGACGGTTAGGGATGAACGTAGGGATTTAACATGTGTTTTAGTTTTATGCAGTTTTCTACTCTCCTGTTCATTATACTGTAAAAACTATAGACTGCAAAGTTATTCAAAATTAAAATATATATTTCACATTTTTTATTGTTTTTGGTTTTTTCTCAAAATAAAAATGAAATAACAAAATTTCTGTTAAGCCATGTCATAAGTCATGGCAATGGCTATTGTTACTAATTAACAGAAATTTTAATATATCTTTTTTTCTATTTCAGTGATCTTATAGATCTATAAAAGCACTGCAGACACGTCGTTTAGAAAATCTATAAAAGCACTGTTTGATTCAATGTAGTAATGTTTCAATATTTCAATTGTTTATCGGGAACCGCTACGAACATAACTGACAAAAAAAAAACACCAAGTCTTATTTTTGACGTCACATTTTTTTTAAATCTCATTGTAAAATTACCTTGATAGAAAAAATAGTATAAAAAACATGTTTCATCGTCCTTTGTAAAACTCGCCTAGCGGCTCGTTTTCCAAACTTGTACTCATACGTCACCAGATTGCCTTATGATACTTGTTTTTAGTGTACTATTAAAACTGCGAAAAAACCAAAAACAATAAAAATGTAAAAATAGTTTTGTATATCCGAGCCCAAACTCATATTAGTTGGGCCGGTTTAAATTTTCAACAAATTATAAAATATACACAAATGGTTAGAAAATTCTACAAAATTATTTCAGCTACTTTAAATATGTACTTAATACTTTAAAAAAAACTGTGGGTCGAATGACTGGTGATAATAGTTCGACCGGTATTTTATGGGTCATCTTCTAGTCCAGATCTCTCTTCAACCGAAACTTTGTACATTTGGCACAATGAAATGCAATTTCGTAATAATTCTGTGCGTACAGTAAAATCTACCTTGCAAGACACATGGGACAATACTCACAGGAAAATGTGCAGGACTTAAGGATCCAATGCCTAATTGGTATTACTAATAAAGGCGATGCAACCCAATATTAAATGGCGGAATATTAATTCAGTTTTTGTTCATTTAAAATCTGGATTTTAAACTAGTCGAAAGAAATTTGTAGAAATTTCTCACCATTTGCGTAGGTTTTATAATTTGTTTGTTGAAAATGTTAACCGGCCCAACTAATATGAGTTTAGGCCCGTAGGTAACTTTTAATTATGAACAAGTTTGTAATCTACAGTTTTTTACAGGAAAATGATCAGGAGAGTAGTAAATTGCATAAAACTAATATTGTAGTAGTGGACAAGATATTTAGTAATTAGTTTAGAGTACCATAAACAAAGGATTATCTCTAAATTTAGGGGGGTGAACAAGTACAAAAATGAAGAGACTCGGCAGTGTGTTTTCTAACAGTGCTTGAAGCGACCTTCACCGCTCGGTTCCTTGAATAAAGGGTTCGATTCCCACCAGGGGCTTGGATGTGTGTGTGCGTGATGTAATAATATAGTAAAAAATAAACATATTTGAACAGGGCTATAACAGAAATGTTGAAAAGCTGACAAAAATATTATTAGAGACTGATTTAATTTTTTTACATATACAGTGTTTGAAAAAATGGGTACTCCCTTTTATCTTTTATACATTTTAAACCTCTATTATTTCTATGTTCAAGTAAAATTATATATCTGCTATTGCTATAAAACCACAGATAGTACATTAGCTACAATATTTTTATAAGGTAGGTACGTAATATGCTAGTCACATCATTATTTAAAATAATAATAATAATAATATCAGATTTCTTTTACTTATAAAAATTGTTACTTACAGAATCTATGAGAATGGAAGCTGGAGACGATTCTTGTTGGGCGTTATATCGTGTGAACTCTAATCTGACTTTATAATGTTGATCAGGCTCCAAACAAACATCAGGTATAGCAATAGTGTTGCGCATTCCTTTTGGTAAAGATATATGTCTCAAATCATTCTGAGGATTATAATCTCTACAAGGACCATTTGGATCAATTGGTCCAGGTCGCTCTATGGATACTATCACCAAATCCCATTGTTCAGAATGCTAAAACATACTCGTTGGTAAATGAGAAAAAATGTGATTAATTATATTTACCTGTGGTTCATATCTTAATACTATGTCGTATCTAAGAGGAGTAATGATATCGTCAATGGTAAATTCGATGAATGAACCTTCTGGTGCTCGCATGAAACCTATTCCTGTCCAAGTGTTTTCTCTGCCGTCTCGGTATGGTTCTCGGATTACTACCTGACATGTCTACAAGAATAAAAAAAAGGTTAAATGAATTATTTATTCAAAAACAGTGACATAGTTATTGAAAAAAATATAGCAAATGTAACCTTTTATTAAATTTATTAGTTGTTCTGTCTATTTTACATGTACAATATCAGAACAACAAAATGTATAATAGGATAACTCAGTCTAATAAGTCTATCCAAATTATCCTTTTATCCAAAATTTTATAAAAATGGCTTAATATGAAATTGAACACATCTTTCAATAATGGGGTCTCGTGACCGTGTGCCTGGTCACGAAATTGAAGACCTGGGTTTGATCCCGCCGGACGCCAAAATAAGGGTTACCAAGTCTACGGCTTTTTTTTAAAAAAATGCTTAGTGGATATCAACGTTCATCATCATGTATAAATAATATTAAGGTGAATACATATAATCCTTAATTTTCAGATTTTTTATTATCCTAATATCAAAATGAAACTAATGCATTTAAATCGAGCGCATAAAATTCAGTATCAGCCATGTTTCTGACGTGCTGGGCACTGACAAATGCCTGTTCGAACGCGCAAGCCAAGAGCGTGTATCGCCTCCGCCATATTCGCGCTGGTTTTGACGTGACACGAAACGACGTATAACCCGTGCCAAACATCATGAGCTGCTGCACAGAAAGCAATACTCTTTCTTTCTCTTTCCCTCTCTCCTATTGCCTAACCTTTCTCCAGACATTTGGCACCACCTCTACCCAGCGTGTTTATCATATATCTGTCTCACTCAACTCTAAAAACGTATGTTCTCGGTGTATATGAACGTCACGCGCGCCTTCGTTTTTATCGGGCCTCATTTATTGAATCTTTAATAATTTTTTCTAACGTTTTAGGATCTTTTCGGCGAAAATGCAAAATACGGGTCTAATATTTTTATCTACAGATTAATAATACAAAATAAAAAAAAAAACTTTTAAAACCCCTATTGTGCTGGGTTCAAAATTGATTGTAAATGTACTTTAGACATTGAAAATTTAAATTTGAAAAATACTGTTCTCATTTTGACGAGCCTTTATTTCTATGATTTCAATATTACAAATTCACTTACAGGTGACCCCTTGGCAGATTCAGCTTCGTAGACCAAATAGTCAATAGATCCAGTGAAATAGTGTTGTTTAGGCTGGTTACAAGTTCTTCCTTGTACTTGTTCTCTACATCTACATTGTCCTGTAATTACATCGCAGTTATTGTCCAACGAACCACCTGCATCACAATCGCATGGTTTGCATCCGTCTCGTTCTTCCGATAGGCCCCAGTATTCAGGGAGACATTGATTACAATCCCTAAAATAAATTGAAAACAATTTTACTCGTTCTTATATTCATGTTTAGTGTAGATTTTGTTGAAAATAAGATGTTGCATAAGGCAATGGGAGCGTTTAGTCAGGAACTAATGGCGCTGTTGTTGGTACCTTCAATGAGCACAAATGCTATCTAGCTGCTAGCGCTCGTCAAAAAGCAAATAGTTCTATTCGTTGAACGGCCAATTTGAAGAATTTTGATACGTAGCCTAACTAAATTTGGCAAGTGATAATTAACAAACAAAACATGGAAGACATAGAAGAAACAGTTTTGTTAAATGAATTTTTTGATCAAAACGATATATCTAATGTAGTATTAATGGTCTCCGTCCTCCGGCATATCAAAACTATGCAAAATAAAACTACGTGACTGAATAGCAGATTTCAGATAGCATACAAACACAGAACTAAATATAGTTCAGTGCATACAAATCATACGGTAGAAATTGCTCGAGCAAAATCTAAATAGCAGCAGTTAGCAGACCGTTCAGCCACCTAGCGCTAAACGCATTGAATGCACCAATTTACTCCCTCCACCTAATTTTCTTGTTGCTAGCGCATGATCGTATGCGCGCCAGCTACAAACTGATAGCTTCTCTTAAAGAGATGAAGAGAATGCGATAGGCCAAACAAATTTAATAATAACAGTAAGAACGATTATCTGCTCACAACATTTTCATTCTGAATAATTCGTTGCAAGTTATTTCATCGGTAAATAATGATAATTATATGTTTGTATTTATTATAGAATTGCTTTATCTGAAATGTTCTGGTGAAAAGAATGTAAATATGTCTTGATTTATGTATTCAAATTAAGTGAACTAGTACAATTATACCGCCTTGTAAATTTTTATAGTTTGGCTCGGATTTCATTTACTTTTGCTTGTTTCCCTTTGTCGATGCCCCACGAATTTTCCAGTTCCCGTAATCCATACTCAAAAATTTAGTTCATCACAGCCTAATATACAGAACACAGACCAAATACAAAACAAATTTTGGTTTCGTTGTCTACATGGGCGATGCAGAATATTGTGAAACTTTAACTATATTCATTACAGTGTACTGTACACTGTAAACTTTTACAAAATGTGTAAACGCTGCTGCTGCCACCTAGAAAAGTTTGGCGTGAACGCGCCCGTTGAAGATAAAGAACTAATTAAGAAAATATTTAAAAAAAAAACTATTAAACATTAGAACGCGACTACAGTCCCGAACGCGGAAACGTGGTTTAGTTCCAGAAACGTAAACGAGGCATGGCTTAACGTTCGGGACCGGATTTGAAAAATTAAAATCCCGACCCGAACGAGAGACCGTTGAATAGATTACTTAGCTTGTTTCTCTAAATAAAAAAACAATACCTTCACTTAACGCATAATACAAGTACTTGGCCCGAGTTTTGTGCGTTAGGTTAGACAATGTTGAAGTGTATTTGGAGAAATTGTGTAAATCACGCCTATTCGAGATTTTAATTTTATTTTCTTTATTTAATTTGTAATTCATAAATAAAATGAAAATATTTATGATTCAAATAAATATATAATACGAAAAAGAAAATATTTTGTAGCAAGTAGAAAGTTAATAAAATAAAATTTGTTTACCTTCCGGTGACATATCGCTTGCAAATGCAGTCTCCGGTATGATCATCGCATCCTTGATTGTTAGTTGTACCCAGTGTGTTACAAGTACAAGGCTGGCACCCATCTGGATTATTCGCATCAAACTTCCAGAAACCATTTTTACAAGTATCGCATCTTCGCCCTTCCACATTTGTTTTACAATGACATGAACCTGCTTCTAAACTGTTGGAATTGTCAGTCAAAGAATCGCAAATTCCGCCGTCCAGCGATCCATGAGGGTCGCAATCACAAGCTAGAAAAAAAAAAGTATCGAATAATAGATAATACTGTCACAAGTACGGGCCCGGTAAGATTTTAAAAGTCAAGGTGAATTTGATAAAATCGCATCGTTCAAATGGGAAGGAACCAGTCGAGTTGGGGTTAATTAATAAGTTTTAGTGATTTTTTTTGTTTAAATTAGTTTGCAAATTACAAGTGATTGAAGTCGAATAATAATTAGTATGACTATCATATCCTATTGGCAAATGACTTTAAGCAATATAACATCTGGTACCATTTTCGGAACTATCGTTGATAGGATAAGTTAATGTTATGTGACATTAGTTTGGTTGTATAAACATTAATTTTACCCATTATATTTATAGTACTTACTCTTAGAAATGCAGTACTTCTTAATAATGCACATTTAAGTATAAAAGAAATTATTAAATGTCAATTTATCCCAAATCCGTGAGTTCAAGTAAATTCTGCTTTGGCGCTTCAAGCTTAAAGTCAGTTTCAAACAAGACTCGCGCGTATTGTACGTCCGCCCAACATGAAACTATCAATGGACAAAACACTAGGGCCATCCGCCGCCATAGTTTGCGTCACAATATTATCAAACAATGGTGAAACTGTTTCAATGTTCTATAATTTATGATGAAAAAAATGCATTTTATTTATGTTCTTTATGCTTAATAATAATTTCTTTATTAATTTAACTAATAAATTTAAGAATATTTCAGCTATGTGAACATGAAAAATTTGTATCCTTTAGAACTAACAGTTTGTCGACCACTGGTGAGGACATACTAGGTCAAATTCGCCAAATTCTGAACTTTAAAAATTCATATTTCGCTTACTACGTAAAATTTTTAAGTTGCGTTTGCACTAAAATTATTAGTCAATCTTGTTCATCCAGAAAAAATATTTAAAAAATTGGCATAGCACCCCATTTAATAAAATAATTAATAACTTTTTTTGTATACAGGCTGTAACAGAAATAAGTACATTAAATTGAACCAGTGACACAACTCATCGAGAGCAACAATATTTCTTCGTAACTTTTTTTATAAACCTATTAGACATTGTGTTAAAAAATTTCAAAGTTCTGCCAAAAATTTCATTATCTGTCTAAAAACACAAAAAATTGAGATTTCAAAAACGAGTTACAACGAGATATTGTTGCTCCCGGCGAGTTCTCCCATTTATTGTATTTATTTCTGTTACACTTTGTATATATCTCAAAATTGGAAGAATTTTTTCCAATAAATAAATTGAGATTTCGACAAAAAGTTTCTAAGAAATATTGTTGCTCTCGACGAGTTCTGTAACTGGTTAAATTTAATGTACTTATTTCTGTTACAACCTGTATTATAATCCAAGTTTTGATTGCCAATGACACGATGGACTGTCGGTCATTTAACATCTTTCTATACAAACGCACATGGTTTTTGCCCGGCATGGCATCAAAAATTTAACTAAGTATTATTTGGTATATTTAAAAGCTAAAAACTTTTTAGACCCTGTCATACAGTTTTAAGGTCTAGTTTTAATATAAATGACCAATTTTCTTATTTGTTACTATAACGGGAAGAAATTTAGAATTCTACTTTGTGCAAAGCATTTTAAAATAATATAAGAAATTTATTTTCTAAACAATACAAATAATTTTCACTTACGCCTACAAACTTCAGGATCCTGAATATCCCTGGTAGGATCTCTGTAGAAGAATGGTTTGCACTGTTCGCAATTAGGTCCCATGGTATTATGTTTGCAGCCGTCACAAACACCACCACTAATTCTACCAGTTAATTCATAAACAGCGGCATCAAAATGACAACTTGTTGCATGATTGTTACAATTACATCCTGTAAATTGAATCAATTATCAAATTAATGACGAATATGGTAATACATCACAATAAATTACTTTTGCAAGCGTTGGTTTGTTTTCCAATAGCAGGTCTCCAGGGTAGATCGTTAAAGAAATCTTCACATTCTTCACAGTTTCTTCCTTTTGTGTTGTGAGTGCACTCACACCTTCCGTGGACCATATCAGGCTTGGGTTCAACTCCCGGTAAGGGCAGACACCTATTGGCGTGGCCATAGCAAGAACAAGATCCTCTAACAACCATGTCAGAAATAGCGTAGTAGTATTTTTCTTGAATTTCTTCTCTTTTGTCTAGGAGATCGTCACCAAGTGTGTGCAGTTTAGTGAAATTGATTCTTAAGTTTGTCATTTTAAGCAAATTTTGTACTTCTTGTGAATAAGGATTATCGATGTGAAGATTTGGAGGTAGAACTCGGTAGATTATTTCACCGTCTGTTGATGGAGCGACTGAAGAATAACGTGATTCGCACACAACGTCGGTTAAGTTTCGCGGAATCTCAGATTTCACATGAGGGAAGCTTTCAATGCAGTTACTGGCGAAATATCTGTAAACCTATGATATATTCTTCTCTTAATAATAGGAAAATATAAATTAAACAATATATTACTTGCATTAAATAATAAAACATTTTATTTTTAGACGATATATTATAATTCAAATCAAATAGCATAAATGTGATATTACAGATACTTCCAAATAAGTTATTTGATGAAAAATATGGAAAAATCTAAGATTTGAAAGACAAATTTAAAAGACAATCCAAAAAATATATATTTTTTTAAAGTAAAAAATCGAATATGGATTCCATTTAAAAAAGTTTGTGTTATATCTCGAAAAGTTATCAATAATAAAATATTCTTGTACGCGACTGGATGAACAAAAAATATCTAAATTTTCTATTTAAAACATTTTTCTTGATTACCAAGTGTTTAAGAGTTATTTGAAAATAAAAATTTCGACCAGAATCAGTTATGTGAATTTTTAGAAAAACAAAAGCACATCTAAGATCGTCCTCCAAAGGCGCACCATATTTAACCGGTCGTATCTCTTATAGCTTCCGAGATCCCAATGGTGGCCCTCGAAATCCCGACATCCTGTATAGGCAGCGGTTATGCATTTTATTTAGTTCATCCGTTCTTCATGATAGTTATCCTTGCTATATAGTGTCCATATTTTTTATATAGTAAATAGATTATTTTTTATATACGTCAAACTTTTTATTTATTTTTTACGCTTTTGCTGTAAAGTTAATTTAAATGGTTTCACGGGACAGATATTATTTAAGAAAAACTATTTTGCCACTATAAACGCCTATGTCACGGTTTCTCGTGTTCAGCCTGTATACAGGTGTAACAGCTAAACGAGCTACCTTAAATAAATGATATAAGACAATTTTATAGAATACCAATGGGGACATCCGATTAGAGAAGAAAATATTTTTTTAAACCAGCGGTACTCAAGTTAAATACAAAGTTACATTTTCTTAAATGGGATGATATACATTTTTTAGGCCTATTGAATAGAGTATTTTTTTCTGAATTCAATCTTGTATATATTTTATATCCTTACATAATAAAAATATTGAGAAAAATGTAATTGAAATTTAAATAAATTTGATTTTTATAGTTATTTTTCAGTAGGCTATGTATGAAAAACAATTGACCTTAAATTAAAATTAAACAAATATTTGTTAATGTTATAAACAGTATTCTATTTGATTTATATCCTACATAATTCAAATTGACAAATAGAAGTTTTTGTTTTTCAGTCATAGCCTACTGAAAAATGACTATAAAATATAAATTTATTTTAATTTTAATTGTATATTTTTCAATATTTTTGTTATATAAATATATAAAATGATTATAATATATATCATCCCATTTAAAAAAATATAACATTGTATTGTAACTTGAGAACCACTGGTTTAAAAGAATATTTTCTTCTCTAATCGGATGTCTCCCTTGGTCTTCAATAAAAATGTTTTATAGTATTTTATTGTATCTTTAATAGTATAGAAATTATTTGAGGTAGCTCATTTAGCTTTTACACCCTGTATAGCATTTGTATTTTTAATATATCTTTTTCTTTTCTTCTATACCTAAATAATTTTAATTCATATTTTTTAATACATTGATGATTAATGGAACATAATATTTGTTCCGTGATTCACGAAGATTATTAATTTTTATTGACTGTTTTCGTTAATATGTGGACATTCTTCACGATTTTCATAAAAAGGCTTATTTCACAATGAAAATACGGCATTTAAACTTTCATATTTAATGTAATTTTATGAGAACAATAGTTGTTTAATTACATTTAACTCAAAGCGGTATACTATTCGAGAATATAAATTTATCAATTTTTTCCATATATTATTATTTCATCTAAAAATTTTAATACCTAATCTATATACATTAATTCAAACAAAGAATATATGTAGGTAAATAAAAAGTTAAGATGTTACAGGTGTTATTAAAAAAATAAGTATGTATGTACTTACATATTATATTATTGGGAAATAAAAAAAAAAGACTATGCAGAATGTAATATGTTATGTATACTTAGAAGGTTGTTATTTACATTTTAGACATAAATGAGCAGTGGTAGAAGTTATTTTGAGATTTCATTAAAATAGTGAAAAATGACTGCACTCTCAGAGTCATGTGCAATTACTTATCAGCTAACATCCGGTTTCTGATACATTTATTTTAAGTAAACAAGCATAATTTAAATAAACGTTTCATTTCATAATATGCAAAGAATTACAAAATTTCTTACCTGCCACGTTTTCCCAAAATCATATGACCTTTCAATTAACATAGCTGCTGGTCTAAAAGTCTTAAATACAATAATCATATGCGTAAAATGAAATTCTGCTTCTAAATCTAGTTGAATTGTCACATTTTCTTTTCCATTTTCTGATTGCCACCATGATTTTTGTCGAGTTCTGTAACATTCAACTGTTTTTCACATACTAAAAAACAAAGTTTGATGTATTTCTTACCCTGGCAACATTCTGTACACTATGTTACTAATTTGGTGATTAATTTGGGGTTTATTGGCAGTGTGTTTTCTGGAATCGCACCAGAAACACTTTTTCCTCTCTTCTAAGTGAGAGACTATACAATATCGTTGCTGTAATAGAAGCACAAGTTAGTATACACCTTCAGTGTCTTAGTGTCTAATATTAATGCCGAGGGGTAACTCGAGAAGGAACTGACAAACAAAAAGTGAAACACATAATTTATGACTTTCATTTAATGTTAAATTTCGACTTCAGGCAAAGAAAACATTCCCATTACAAATACGATATCGAAATATCGACTTTATTACTTTATACGAAAGAGTCATTATTGTGTATTCATAGGGACCTGTATGAACAAACAGTCTAATTTCGGTTCAGAATTGAGTTCTTTTTTATTTAATTTGAGTGAGATAGGAATTTTAAAATATTACTTCAAAAATTAATTTTTACCGGATGTGACGTCGGAGTTAATGACATTTAGAAATATATGGAAATAAAAAACTTATAAACACACAAAACAATAAAACTAACACAAACAAGACATAACAACGCGTCAATGGTGGAAAAACTGTTTTCTGTCATTGGTACAGTTATGTACATTTTTTTAAATGTCATCAATCGCTCATACGTCACGTACCACGTGATATATTTTTAGCGCCAAAAAAAAAAAAATTACAAGAAAAGTCATGTTAAATAAAATAATTATTCGGTCATTTCTTAGTATAGCCCACAATAATATAAGTTTTTTTATCTTCAATTTTACTACATTGGAATACCCCAAAAATTAGTAAAATATCGTATTGGTGAAATGCAGGTCAATAACAGAGTATTTCACACGTATTATAGAAAATGAGGAAAATACCGAGTGTGACGTGAACAACGGGCCATAGGCGAGGCGTTTAACATGGGAGAACAGTTTTTCCTTGCGCAATAGTGGCCTATTAATTTTAGACAATAATGCTTCAAATAAATGTTGTAGATAATTAAATTCTGCATCGTGTTCAATAATCATATTTTATTTTGTACGCTTCGTAATCGAGCAAATTAAATTTTAATAAATATTACTTCTTTTAGCCATGTTATTGAAATAAAATCACAAACAAAAGTAATGCCATTTTATCTGTCTGAAATTATAAAACATAATTTGCATCAAAATAATACTACTTACTAATTTGTTATTTTTTTCGTGTGAATAACCATCCATCCATTTTCAATACTGAAAACTCAAAAAGAGCGTAAAATATGTCACAAAGTGATAAATACGATTCTGACAGGTGAAATGTCATTACATTTGTTTGTAGTCTAAGGATAAATATAACTAAAACTAATAAAATTACCCCTTAACCTTAAAATTAATTTTAATAAAAACTAAATACGTATTTCGAGAACTAAGTTCGCATCATCAGTAGTACAATAAGGGAAAGTTAAACAGAGATTACTCAACATGTTAACCATGCCAGAGGTCCTAACAACTCTGAAAAACATTGGTCAAACTAAAAGACAAATTGACACACGGTTTAAAGAACATTTTTATCATCTAAAATGCGGTAATCCAGAAAAATCTAGCGTAGCTCAACATATGTTTATTAATAATCACAAAGTTAACAAATAAGAAAAGGACAAGTGACATTTCTTATCTGATAATTCCTTCACGATAACTCAACAATATTATTATTTTACAAAGTTAACAATTCTAATATTAAACTTTTAAAACATATTAATAATCATAGATATCTAGATGCATACAAGAGTTTAATAATAAATAAATATAAAAATAATTTGATGAACGCAGATCTCGGACCCATACCAAACTCAAAACTTTTCGATTTAATACAAAGTTAAATGTTATTGGACGATTTAAAATTTAATGACTCATTATTATTGGACGAAATTTATCTTAGTTTATAGGTAATCATTCACCTGTGATTCCCGTCCCTATATAATCCCAGTTATCTCCCTTGTTTTTCAGAGTTAGGACCTCTGGCATGGTTGATATGTTGAGTAATCTTGACTACTCTGTTTAACTTTCCCTTGTTATACTACTGATGATGAGAACTTAGTTCTCGAAATACGTATTTAGTTTTTATTAAAATTAATTTGAAGGTTAAGGGGTAATTTAATTAGTTTTACCATGTCTAACACTATAAAAAAGTGACTTTTTTAATTCTCTACAATTTATTTGAAGCATTATCTAAAATTAATAGGCCACTTTTGCGCAGGGAAAATCTGTCTTCCCATGTTAAACGCCTATGGCCCACTATTCGCGTAACACCCGATATAAGGTGGAATATTTTAGGGCGTGAGTTACCCCTACATTTGAACTTACCTGTCCATGTAAACCGCAAGTAGAAGACGCGGTTAACTGACTCTCTCTTCCTATTAACAAATTACCTGTCGCAGGGTAACACGAACTTTCTTCGCAAGGGTGAAGTTTTCTAGGTGTATACCCTAAACAAATGATTAAAACATGAATTCATAATAGTTAGCACAACCTAAAATTGGTTAATGAAAAATATGAATTCGCTCGCCAGTGGGTTAAACTGTTAAATTCTAATCAAAGAATTACTCCGTTAAAACTGAAAACTCTTTCTTGGATGCTGACTACATTTTATTTAAATCATTCACTCTACATTTCCTCATTTATTCAATCTCTTCTATGATCAGTAAGTTCACTCATTAGTAATTCAGTTCACTTTATTCTAAATTTACCCTATTATTTTGAGTACAAACATCAGTTGTCAAAAATTAAAAAATATTAAAATAAATAATTTGCATATAATAAATCATGTATTCATAGCAAGATATTGATTTTAACAAAAATATATAAAATAATAATTACAGAATGTTGTTTATAACGTACGAGTGAAAAAAGTTACTCACGAGTCGTCAGACGAGAGTGTAATTTCACGAGTGTGATGTACTATACTTTTCCTACGACTAAAACTTTACAGAAAATTTTATTTATAAATTTGTATTTCAACTTTGATTTTGCAATAAGAGTTCGGTTTGTGGTTTATCTGTTAAATTGTGTGTAATAAGATTAAGCATGTTACTTATAAGAGAGAAAAAAAGACAAGATTTTTCATGAAAATCTTTATGGGCCAAACCTAATGATTCAGTGATGGTACTAGGTACAAATGACATTCTAAATGTGTACGTAAACAAGTAGAAGTATTAAAATATTTTGACTCACAGAAAAGTTGTAAGTATTTAGCATGTAAACAAACTGAATAAGAATATTAATAAAATAAGTTGCAGTTGTCGTTATTGTTTTGTGCACTTTTTGTTGAATGACATTAACACATAAAAATTACACTTGGATTCCTTTGAATTTAAATGCATCATTTTTTTAAATTGTCAGTATTTTATATTTTATCCAGAGCAAGAATTCAGAGAAAATAACAGTTAATGGTTAATCGAAATCGAGAAGGTAAATTTTTAAAATGATTTTTGTTCAAAAACTGGTTTACACTTTACTTAACCAGTTATATCGGTTAATAAAATAATTCAGGATAAAAATACATATTTACATAAATTTGTTTCTTTTTACGCCCGTTAAAAAGTTTTTTTCTATTCATTCTAGCGAAAAAAATAGTTATTTTTATTACAGATAAAATGAGTAAAAAAGTGTACCTTTCCCTGACTTTAAAAACTGGTTTCATTTTAATTAAGTTAATGACAACTGGTTTTTTAGTAAATAAAAATATCGGTAATCACAACATAAATTAACCGGTTTCTTACCATTCAAAATTTAACTATCTGAGATAAGAAAGTAAAAATACACATAAACTAATAAATATTAGTCGAAAAAAAATTGTTGAACTATTTATTCGTTCGCAAACTAAAAGCGATTGAAAGTTTGTCTAACGTTTCGTACGCTACATTCTGAACTTCATATACAAAGTGGTAGTGACTTGACTGGAACTCGCGAATATAGGACTTTAGTATGTAAAATCATACTTTTGTGCCTGCTTCCCTAATTATTTTAGGTAATAAACCATTAAATCAACGATGTAGAGCATAAAATTCTGCATCTCTACCAATAAGCAAAATTAATTTTGCACTTTTTAACGGAAATTAGGTTGAAAATGTCTAAAATCACAGAAAAATAGCGATAATAATTTAAAAATGCTTAACGGTTTCTCTTTCACGTTAGATAAATTTATTTTCATTAGGCATTCTTTGTTTAGGTATAAATTTAAATAAATAATTGTTCATTTAATATTCAATAAATAATAATATTAAAAATAATCTAACCTAGCTTGACAAATAAACTGTTAACATTTTCTGTTAATTTTTTGTTTGAATTTCATGGCTATAGGTATTTTTTGTGATATTCGAAAATACCTAATTTCTGCCGGTACATAGCATGCAAAATTAATTTTGCTTATTGATACAGATCAGAATATTATGTTCTACAACCTTGATTTGAAGCTTTTTACCTAAAATAATTAAGGAAGTAGGAAATTGCGAATGTACGATTCTGTTAAAGTCCTATGTTCAGGAATTCCAGTCACAACGCTGTATGCAGGGTTGTCAATAACTCGGGTTTTTTCGAGATATGCCCAGCCCACTGGGTTTTTTTAAAACCCAACCCATGTCTGTTTTTTTTAATATTACATTGTTCATGTAATACAAGTTAAAAATAATTTCAAGAAACACTAGTTTATTACATATATCACTTGCACCCCGCTTGAGTGGCGGCTCAGGAATCAGACAACTGGGCAGGCGACAAAAGAAGAAACAAAGATAATAGGTTTGTTCGCGGTAACATTCTCCGACGGATCCCAAACTTATTCCGTACTAATTCATGTACAGAATGTCTCATTTTCGATGTTTTTTTAAGGTATCTCTGGTAATATTAATGATAGAGCGAAACCGTTTGCACATTGCAATGTCAACTTTTTGAGAAAAGTTTATTAGTCACCACAGGAATTTTCGATCTTCTTTTGTTTCTGAGCTACAGGCAAGAACACGTTTTGAAAATATCTCATATCTTATTTATTATAATAGTTGAGAAAAAATGTTTTTACAAAAATTTTACCGTTTTTTAAATAGAATAAAATGGCGTAATTAGATTTTTTGAAAACTTAATAATTCTCGAGATATAATAACACAAACTTATGATTTTTTAAATGGAAACCTATGTTGAAAATAGTCTCGTCTTTTTGTTTAGTTTATAAGCTTTTCAGTGATATATAACAAGTCTACATTCTTTTGTTTTAAACATTAATAAAACACGAATTATTAATTTATTGGGGTGAAAATAAACGAAATTATTAAGAAACAAATGAAAAAATCTATTTCAGATCATCATTTGCATAGTTATAATAAGTATTTGTTTCAATTTTATTCATTTTTTCAATTTATTTACTTCAAAAGCATATTAAACCATTTTGATCGGATTGTGTCAAAGCCAACTGTAACGTCAATAAATAGTAATTTAACTAACCCGAAAATAACTGGTTAAGAATAATTTTGAGAACAAAATTAATAGATATTGAATCAAAATAAACAAATGATGATTTGTAATAAATTTTTTCATTTGTTTCTTAATAATTTCCAATATTTTCACCCCAATAAATTAATAATTCGTCTTTTATTAATGTTCAAAACAAAAGAATGAAGACTTGTTATATATCATTGAAAAGCTTATAAAATATGCAAAAAGACGAGACTATTTTCAACATAGGTTCCCATTTAAAAAATCATAAGTTTGTGTTATATCTCAAGAATTATTAAGTTTTCAAAAAATCTAATTACGCCATTTTATTCTATTTAAAAAAGGTAAAAATTTTGTATAAACATTTTTTGTCTAACTATAATAATAAATAAGATATGATATATTTTCAAAAGGGGCGAAAAACGAGTTTTTGCCTGTAGCTCAGAAACAAAAGAAGATTGAAAATTCCTGTGGTGACTATTATACTTTTCTCGAAAAGTTGACCCTGCAATATGCAAACGGTTTCGCTCTATCATTAATATTACCAGAGATACCTTAAAAAAACATCGAAAATGAGACACCCTGTACTTAAAAGTCGTATTAGTTCCTAATTCATAGTAGTTCCTTCAATCTTCGGACTGGTCTAATTAGTACGTGACCAATCATGTATTAGTCCATATTGTTTTACGAACACGAAATTATCAGTCGGAATCATACCGCGAACAAGTAAAATGAAAATATGCTACCGATAGCTCGCGTGGTTACTTCCGGTAGCTCACAGGTATATCCCAGAAGAACTAAAAATAATTGAAATTTCCGTAATTTATCATCATGTTTCGTTCCACAATCAAACAGACCAGCTTTGCTTTGTCCTGATCTTAGTACATCATTAATAAATATTGGTAAAGGAGGCAAATCCGTTAAATATATTCTCTTGTCTAAAATGTTCTGTGATCTGGCATTTATTTTTGTACGTGGGAAAGGAAAAACATGCAACTTCACATCCCTTGTAAAAATGTAACATTCAATTATTAAGGCATTTGACCTTGAATGGAAAAAAAAATTGCCTACAACGCCTTTTTTCCTGGATGCCTTACCTCACCCAAGTTTTGGTGCTTATAAAAGATAATTAAATTTGTCTTTTTATAGTGCACCCCCATATACAAATTCCTGGGTGCGCCACTGCAAACTTATACAATTCTTTAATCAATTCTTTAACATGCCTAAATTTTTATAATAACTGGGTTTTTAATGGGGTTTTCAAGTGGGGTTTTGCCGAATAACCCACTGGGTTTTTTCGGGCTGGGGTTTTCCATGACAACCCTGGCTTTATGTAATTTATGAGGTTATCACACGTACTCACATATCTGCAACTTTTCAAACATTTTCTGCAACTTCAAGCGTTTCGTGCAACTTTTGAGGTGTGATAGTGCGACAAATTTCCTGCAACTAGTTTTACATCTTATTCGAAAACTAGTCACACGTATCTGCAACTATCAAGATACGCATGCGTAGTAAAGGGGTTTAGGGAGTAAAAATCCCTAAACTGTTTGACATTTGTTTGTAAACAGCTGGTAAACAGTACGAAATATTTAAAAATGGCTGGAGGAGCTGGAGTTGAAATAAAATCAGACGAATTTTTTCAAACTCTGATTGATCTCGTAAGAAAAGAAGAAGCTCTTGGAATACGAGACATCCATATTTTACATAACGTAGTAGTAACTAATAATTTGTTGTTCATTTCTGATATTATTCGTCTAAATACAAATAACTGATTCACACTTTAAAAAATGACAACAGGAATTAAATATCATGTGTACCAACGTCGAGACTAAAAAAATCTATATTTCTTGCAACTTTACGTACGTCTGATAACGTAGGTTGCAAGTTGCAGCAACTGTTGTCGAAACAGTTGCAGATACGTATATACGTCTGATACCCTTTTTAGTATTCCGAAATTGAACCAAGCTGACCGCGATTACTTTTTCAGTAACCGGATGTGTTTTCGGAACGCGGTTACTGAAAGCTGGTAACCTTTCTGTAACCACTCTAACCACGCTAGATCGGCGGTTGTGGTGCGTTTACATATTGGTGCATGACAAATGAACTTTAACTATTTTAAATTTGTCAAAATTAAGTTAGCTGTTAGCTAGTCCGTTTTTCTAGTCAGATGTCGGTAACATTGTAATTTCGGAATACACTTTTAGTGTGTCCACTAAAAAATTTAGTTCATCCTGTTCTTGCAGAAAAAAAAGTAATATAAAAATTGTTATAGAACCCAATTTAAAAAGAACAAAATATTAAAGATTTAAAGTGCTTAATATAATAAAAATCGAACTATGAATACAAGCTATTGTTTGCCATATATGTACCAATAATGGGTAATTTCGAATATTTTTATGAGTAATTCTTTGTGTGTTAAAATTAAAATAAATAAAAATCAAACAATATAATGTAGTAGTTGTTAAATCCAACACCAAGCGTGCCTGAAATGTGAAATAGCAAATCTAACAATAGGAATTAGTTTAGTCAACACTGTGAAGTCCACACCGTCGTTAGGAGTCGAAAACTCGAAATTGCTAACATCTAACCTCTCCTTTGGCTGTTTGTAAAATGCGTGTGCGTGTTCGAATTCCAATGCGAACGTGAATGCGAATGCGAGGCCAACTCAGTCAGAGGATGAACCTCTTCCTCAAACAACTCATCGCTGCTATCTGCTGGGGGAGGTTGGTCACCCCTAACTAACTTACTTGCATAATACTGATCACCTACTGCATAGTATTGCATCAAATTTATACACTAATCATACATTATCATCAAGCATATTCCATTTGCCACTAAGTTCTTTTAAATTTAGGGAGAATTATATATTAACAATTACTCGAAATCTCAGTCAAAATGGATTTATTCTTCCAAAAACAAAGTTTCAGTATAAAAATGTACAACTTTGTAATTATTTACAGAAATCTGAAATCGTTGATAACATTGTGACTCTGGTGGTTCGAGTTTGAATCCAATCAACGTCAAATCTTATTATATGTACAAAAATACAGTGACCGGATTTCGAAGACCACCATTGGGATCTTGGACACAATAAGATATACGACTTCGGTTAAATGGGACATCTAGTGCCCCTTTGGTTGTCATATTAAATGTCCTTCTGTTTTTCCAAAACTAGATAATGGCGACAAAATCAATTTTGGTCGAAATTTTCATTTTCAAATAAAATAACTCTTGGTAATCTAGAAAAATGTTTCAAATAAAGAAGTTAGATATGGCAATTTTTCGAGATATAACACAAACTTACATTTAATAGGACCTATATTTGATTTTTGCTTAAAAAATACTTGTTTTTTTTCTCTTTCGATTGGTATAAGGGTTATTGTGTTTTAAATATACAGAATGTAATCATACTTCGGGAAAAAATGCAAGGGCATATAGTACTAACCAAAATGAGTAAAAAAGGCTTAATCAACATGGGTCCGATCTTCAATTGTTTCCGAGAAAGAGGCCATTTACTATTACAATCAAAGAAAATTGACAAAGATAGTGATTGAACAAAATTTTGTCTATGTCAGTAAATAGACTATAAAAAAAAAACAATAAAATTTTAAAAGAAACATTTTTCTCAATTTCTAATAGTAACGAAGTTATTTGAAAATCAAATATTGGCCAAGGATGCCACAACATTTAACTTAGTACAAGAAAAAAAAATAAGTATTTTTTTTGTAGTAATAACTAAATATGGGTTCTATATAAAAAATACAAGTTTATCTCGGAAATTTACCGATAGAAAAAATATTTTCGTACGCCTCTGTATGGACAATAAAAATATCTATTTTTTTATTTGAAACATTTTTTGCGATTACTGATAGTTTAGAAGTAATTTCAAAATGAAAATCGGTTTTATGCCATTATCTAGTAACGTATGAGAATTTTTGGGAAAACAAATGCACATCTAAGATGCCCCCCTAAGGCGCACCACATGTTCGATTTAACCGAAGTCGTATCTCTATAGTTTCTGAGATCCCAATGTTGGCCTTAGAAATCCGGACAGCCTGTATATATACGAGCCCAAACTTATATTAGTTGGACCGGTTTACATTTTCAACAAATTACAAAATCTACACAAATGAAATTCTACAAAATTCTTTCGGCTACTTTAAATATATACTTAAAACTTTTAAAAACTGTTGGCCGAATGACTGGTGATAATAGTTCGACCGGTATTTTAAGGGTCCAAATTTAGCTTCTACCGAGACCATTTACTTTTGACACAATGAAAAGCAACTTCGTAAAAATTCAGTGCGTTCAATAAAATCTACCTTGCAAGACATATGGGACAATACTCATAGGAAAATGTGCAGGACTTAGGGATCCAATGCCATAGAATTAAAGCTGGTATTACTAATAAAGGCGATGTAACCCATTATTAAATGGCGGAATACTTGAATAACAAATTCAGTTTTTATAAGTCTAAGATCTATTGTTTAAACTAGTAGAAAAAAAATTATAGAAATTTCTCACCATTTACGTAGGTTTTAGAATTTTTTTGTTAAAAATGTTAACCGGCCCAACTAATATTAGTTTGGGCTCGTATAACCATTTTCTTAAAATTTACTGTATACCGAATATAACTACTAAAATTTTTAGTTGTACTAAATATACTTTCGAATATACCAATGGTTTAATGCAAGAACAACCAATGTCAACATTCCGTAATTTTGGAAATGAGTAAAATCAATAAGTTATTTTCAGTGTTATTGCAACATTTTTATTTATATATTTAACCCTTCACTGGTGACGTGTTTAGATATAACATTAATGGTAACGTCCGTCTCAGACCGACTTTATGCCACATATTGGCTTGCAGGTTAAACATAATATACGGATAAAAACTGTTTTGTGAAATCTAAACTCTATTGTAAGTGTGAACTAAAAAAATAACCAAAAAACTATATACCGGGTGGCTCTTGAAATCCGTTACATAGGCATTTAACATGGGAAAACCGTTTTTCTTAGCGCGTTGCTCCCTAAATTATTTTAGAAAAAAATCTTCAAATAAAAGTTGTAGAATAAAAAATTCTGCATGTAAATCAGTAAACAAAATTCACTTCGTAAGTTTAGTAACTTTAGAAATTGAATATGAAAATTTCAGTTTAATAGAGCTAGCCATGGAATTAAAACAAAAAAGACAAACAAATGTGATGATTTAAATGCCAAATATTGTTATTTTTTGTCAAGAAAAATGTGTATTTAAACTGTATAGAAGAATTAAATTATTATTCTGCTTAAGTATTTTGCGTTGTGATAATTTTATTAAATAATAAAAAGTAAATTAAATTTTTGTTTGTTTGTTCAGCTTTTTTTATTCCATGGCTATCACTACTTTTGAGTAGATTTTCGACATTTTCATACCTAATTTCTGTTGTTACAAAGCATGAAAAATTAGTTTTATTTATTGATTCAAATGCAAAATTTTATGTTCTACAACTTTTATTTGAAGACTTTTTTTCTAAAATAATTTGGGAAGCAACGCGCTAGGAAAAACGGTTTTCCCATGTTAAATACCTATATAACGGATTTCGAGCTCTACCCGGTATAGGTGTCCAAAATGGGACAAGACGTCTTGCATCAGCCGTTACAATTTTGAAAGGATATTAAAAAAAAACTACATATAACATTTAGTACTTCAAATTTATGAATTATTGCTAATAATGTTCATATTTTTTGTAAAATTTTGTAAAGAGATTACACTATTGTAGATTTCACATGAATCATAATGCTTAAACGGTGATGTCGGTCTGTGGTACGGAAGTACACCGTATAATAAAAACTCTAACCCCTAGAAAAGAATAACTTTGTAGGTAAACTAAACATGCAATTTAAGGAAGGCAATGACATCGGTAATGATTAAATCTTCAAGACTTATTAAGTAAATTAGATTGCATCAGTCTGTCAGACGGTACGTCACCACTAAAGGGTTAATATGGATTTAAAAATTTAACTAAATGTTTATTTACAATATATTTCAACGTTTAACACACTAATATAAACACTTCTATAACTATAACATAAAAATATACGATTTATAATTATACACACTAACATTCATAACAAAAAGCTCCGGTACTAAAAAAAAGTTACATATTTTATATATACCGTGTGTCTATTTTAAAGGTGTACATAGGAGATTAACATGGGAAATCAGTTTTTTGCAATTTCCTGCTCGCCTAATTATTTTAATCAAAAATCCGTCAAATAAAATTTTAGGGTATAAAATTCTACAGCTAAAACAATAAATAGAATTAATTTTACATGCTTTATAACGACAGAAATTAAATATGAAAATGTCGAAAATTACTTTAAAAATATCGACAGCCATATGAAATTGAACAAAAAATCAATAAATGCTTGACGTTTTATCTGTCACGTAAGCTAACTTATTTGACGTTTCTGACAATTTGATTTAAACAAATATCATTAATTATGGCAATAATAGAAATGTAAAATTAATAAATTTAAGAAAATACAGTTTTGTTTAAATAATATGAATATATCAAAAATTCAACATTGCGTAACAAAATTATTTTGTTTGATGCTGTTATGTACTCTCAACTCATTTTCAATACATCTACCTTAGTATACTGCAGAAGGGGTCTACATTTATCATTCCTAACACTTTTTCTTAGAGTAACGCATGTTCTGCTCGTCCTATATTTTGATTACGTGGCTAACGTGTATTTTTTGAAGACACATTAGCAGTCTTTTCAAATTTTGTCACGACTTTCGCTCTTCATTCGTATAAATGTTCATTTTTTAGTCATTTCAGACAATAAAACTAGAGACAAAATCAAATTGTCAGAAACGTCAAATAAGTTAACTTACGTTGTGACAGATAAAACGTCAAGCATATATTTCTTTTTTGTTCAATTCCATGGCTGTCGATATTTTCAACGTAATTTTCGATATTTTTATATTTAATTTCTGTCGTTACAATGCATGGAAATGTAATTCTGTTTATTGACTTAGATGCAGAATTGTATGCTCTAAAACTTTTATTTGACACATTTTTGCTTAAAATAATTAGTCGAGCAGGAAATTGCAAAAAACTGATTTCCCATGTTAATCTCCTATGTACACCTTTAAGACAGACACACGGTATATATATATATATATATATATATATATATATATATATATATATATATATATATATAACTTTTCATTCATAATTTTAATAAAAACTACTCACGCTATAACGGTATGACGTCACAACTACGAAGTAAATAAAAAAGTCGACTTCTTACAAGTGTGAATCTAAACTCGGAAATATAAATATACCTAACAAAAGATTATTTGTTTTTTTTGTACATATAAAAATTGGTTCTGTAAATAATTCGATACCTTATAATCGAATGTAAGAATAAATATAAAATATTGATTTTTAAATTTAAAAAAATAATTGTCTATAATAAATGTTTAGTTTACTTTTGCACATTTTACAACAAATTTGTATAAAAATCTCATTAATTGTATGCGAACTTTTCTTTTGTGGCAAATGGAATAAAGCTTTCAGTTCTGGAAAATTATTCCTCAATACAATAACAATATTTAATTGGCAACAATTGAAATTAAATTTAATATTAAATATATAACTATTTTTATAATAAAATAATCAGAAATATAAATATATTTTTTTAACGAAACTGTAATAATTTGATAAATTATAATTTGTAACAAAATTCATATGCCGCTATCTTATTACTGCTGTACTGCATTATTATATAATCGTATGTTGAAATTTAATGAGGAATAACTGACGAGAACTAAAAAGTTGCAAGAAATGCAAAATAAAAATGTTGCTAACCTCTTGTGGGATTCCCCCTTTCTCGATCCCGCGCTCCCGCATACTGTGATAATGTTGGATGATTTCCTAAAAACATCACGAAACTCATATTCTGTTCATGCCACATTATACAAACTACCATACCTATCGCTAATAATAGTAACAACGTTGTGAATAAATTGGACATGGTTAAATTCTTCTAGAGTCGTCTTCAGTCTTAGCTGTCAAAAGGAAATCAATATCAATAACAATAAAAGTAAATTAATAAGTACATATGTAGCTGACATGAAACTGAAATTATTCTACAACATACTATATTTCCATTTTCAAGGTAACAGTTAACTGTTTTATTTATGCATTGATTAAGTAATATGTTTGTATAGATTGGCAACCTTGTTATGAGCATTTGCGTAGCACCCTGTGTGCGCTATATACTATGCTATTAAATCGTTAAAATGTTAAACAAATAATGAAATAATCTAAGGTGCATTTGTTAAAAATAAATTTACAATTATATTCAATTTCTCAGAATAATGCATCGAGTATGACACGTATATCCATCTAATTATAGAGTTTTGTATTTTTTTTTTAATTTATTAATATAATGGTATTAAATTGTTCAAATTATATTTTTTATTAAATCATTATTATATTGAATTAAAAAAGGCATAACTATCTAAACTTTTTATACCCTCTATGGTACATTTGTAATGTTAGTAGGTATAGTTTGTGTCAAGATAAATGCACATTGACTTCGACTTCTTAAGCTTGGTTAACCCATCACTCCAGGGTATTTTCTTACCTGTGCTGCCAGGGGCGGATTACCAAATTTACAGTACAAACCAGGAAATATACAGTTAAAATCTTTTAATGTATTTTGACTATATAAATTTCGCTAAACGTTGTATCACATTATTCTTGTTTCATTTGTAAACAACTGAAGTAAAATGTGGCACCCATGGAGTGATTTTCCGGACGAAAAAATAATCTAATATTGAAGGACAACATATTTTTAAGAAAAAAATATATAAATAAATTATTGAATAATAAACTGTACTAATTTTATTATTAATTTTAATATCTGATTTGTAGTTACTGTTTTAAATTTGGTAATTTGGAAAAATTGTGGATACCTCTCTGTGTGCTTACCCTTGCAAATCTTTTAAGCAAATACATGCTGTGATGGGCGTAAAAGTCCTTATATTTATGATAGGGGAGACCGGTGTCAATTGTACAAAATTTAAATTTTTATTTCTCACGAGTTAACGTTACATTTCGAAATTTTGAAATTACCTATATGAACCTACCCACTTTAGTAAATAATATTTTGAATTTTAAACTTTTGAAAATGTGACAAATATAAAAGTATAAGGATTTTTAGTCAGTCATTACAAATGTTACAATTGACACCTAACTGGTGTCAATAGTAACAGGGCCAGTGTTAATTGTAACAAATTTTAACAGTGATGTAATAAGATAAAATAACAGATAAAAGAAGAAATTGAAAAAATAAACATTTATTTATTACTTCAGAAAATACAAAATTCAGATGACAACTAAAAGCAAACAAAATACATATTCTGTTGGTGATATGGATCATTCTGACCAATGCCTTTAGTCGCTAACGGAATTGCAGTTTAGGTAAACATAAAATAGGTCTTTCTTTGTACAATTTAACTTGCCCGGTGTCCAGATTTTACATTTTCGCCACTGCAACCAATCTCCTGTGCTCAAAAAATATGGGCCAATACATACCAGAGAGTTTCCTCATCGGAGCCATCTGAATAAATAATGGCATATCTATTTCTTACACCCTCTAAGACACATCTGTAATCGTAGTGAGTGCCTCTGTACTTATTATTATAATATTAGCAAATTATTATGTTTATCTGTCTGTCTATCGAAACTTTATGGGTTAAAAGAAAGCATTTATTATCTGAATATAAATTTTGTATTAAGTACTCAATATTTATATGTATATATTTGTGTACCAACCTATTGTATAAAACATTGCTTTAAAACAATAAACTTATTATTATTATTATTATTATTATTATTATTATTTTAATTATTATTATTATTAATATTATTGTATTTTTTAATATTTGTTAAATATTAACAAAATTCGAGAAAAACGGGATTAAAACTTCTGTGACGTCACCTGTGAGAAGTAATACAAGCAATGAGAGCGAAAGAGATAGATTTGCATTTATTTCTCTGGCTATTCGCTTTCGAATTGTATTAATATTTACAAAAAAATTTAAAAAATCAATTTCTGGAATACTGGTTATCATATCTTATTGATCAAGGGATATCGAATGATAGGTAGGTATTTAAAAAACAATTTATTAAGGTGACACTATCATGACAGTCTCATACAAAAGTTTCCTAAGTAAAAGAATTTAAAAAATAAAAATTCTATTTTTTAATAGCTTAGGGTTATTAAAAGAATTAAATCGGTGTTGTAAATATCATATAAAAATTAAATAAAACATTTATGGTCGAATTCACCATTCCTTTCAAGAACTGATCCACTAAATAACGCTGATTCCAGAATCAATCCAATTCACCTTTGAAAATCAAGCTATCTAGCAATCAAAATCAACGATTCCATGTCATATTCCATGAATCACATATTTTAATCCTGAATTTTGACATTTAAGTTACGTCAGGATTCTGGCTGATGTACTCATTTATAACTTTGCCTTACGCTTCTTCTTTATATTTATTTAAAACCGCATTGGTTTTATTATTATCAGATATACTTTTATAGGTACAGGTGTAAATCGAAAAGTGGAACATAGGCGTTTAACATGGGAAATTAGTTTTTCTTGGAGCAAACGTTACCTAATTATTTCATGTAAAAATACTTCAAATACAAGGTATAAAGATTTAAATTCTGCATCTAAGTCATGTGAAATGATTATTTTAGCTCTTCATAGAAACGTAAACATTAATTATAAAGTTGCAGTTTTCTGGAGCTTTTACTCTAGGCAGCCATGGATTTATGTCAAAAATAAATAAATGCGTTGTTTTTATCTGTCAATTAGAACCAAAACAGTTTACCTTTTTGTGTTTTGCGTTAATATACTATTGTAAACTAAATTTAGTCCTAATTGGCAGTAAATAATTACGCATTTCTTTATTTTTTGTCATAAATCCATGGCAGTTTAGTCTAAAAACTCACAAAGACTGTAACTTTATAATAAATTTTTACGTTTATATGAAGAGGTAAAATAATAAATTCACATGATTTAGATGCAGAATATATATCTCTATAACTTTTATTTAAAGTATTTTTGCATAAAATAATTAGGTAACGTCTGCGCAAAGAAAAAATAATTTCCCATGTTAAACGCCTATGTTCCACTTTTCGATTTACACTCTGTACATTTAATTTTCACTATACCTATTTAAAAACAATCCTTTATTATAAAAAAATATTACAGGAAAATTATAAAATATATTTTACAAATACATAAATTAAAAACTTCCATATTTATACTTTTTTAACGGAAAGTACAATTACCACAAATAAAATTACATGACAGTTACATTAACTGTCAAAAACTAAAACAAAGAAGAATCTGTTCATCATGATTCCTTGATTCAAGAATCAAGTTGGTGAATTAGAACAAACATTGATTTACGGATTAGCATGATTCTTTAAGCAAATGATTATTAATCAACGGATTAATGGTGAATTTGGCTGTAAGTATATTCATGAAAAAAATAAAAATAAAACTGTTTTCAGTTTTAATAATTGCAAAAATTCTAACGAAAACAAAAGTGGCTTGTTTTTTTTTTAAATCTTGGGTATTAATTGGCAGGTGAACTATTGTTATATAATTTTCTTTAAGAAAATATGTCGTTTACTGCATGAGTTATTACGAAAAAAACTTCCCCCGGTATACCATTCCTATGCTAATGTATGTATGTATATATTCACTCTATTTTAGCATTAAATATATGAGGTGGTAAACCTTCTTAGAAATTTGGACAGTAGTGTAAAAAAAATTCATATCAATATGTCGTAAATGTTACGATGATAGTACCATCCTAAGTGATAAATATAAATGTAATGTCAATGGCGCATTCAATAGCTATTTGTGTATTAAGAGCGCAAAATGGGACATTGTCGATTGAGAGGTTGTTGACGCGCGACGCAGGAGCTCGGCATTCTCTCGAAATCGACAATGTCCATTTGCGCTCGAAACACACACAAGATTTTTTCTACAGTCCTCCACCATAAAAAAAAATGAAATGTCACTTTGTACTTCAGTACTACTCAACAGTTTTTCAGTGAAGATAGGAACGTATTCAAATATGACTTCAAGATATTGTTTTGGATTTTAATGCCAATTTTGTAATGAATATTATAAGTTTTGTATAATTCATTTGTTTCAAGTACATTACACTAGTGCAGTGGAAAAGTGGATGTCCACTGGGAGCGTTCACGCCAAACTTTTGCAGGTGGCAGCACAACTGTTCACACAATTTATTTTATTTTATTTTAATTTATCGTTACTTTCCATTCTTCTTGAGCTATAGCTTCAATCTAATTTAAGCATTTTATACTTTCGTTTTCGTAAATAAATGCCATATTTTATTTCACAGCAGTGCGGCATTTTGTTTGGTTATGTAATATACCGACAGAGCAGTTATATGTCAGATTGACTTGTGAAGGTGGTAAATGTGTAACTACAGTGTCATTAGTTTCTGACTAAACGTTTCTATTAAGAATGTAGACAAGTAACATTTCACAACATTGTATAGTTAGAAATTTAGACAGCGAGCGTTTTTTCTACTTTGTCGCGCATAAGCGGCAAAGTGACATTTTGAGTTGACAAAAGAGAGCGCAAATGGCTACTTTGTATATAGACTGTAGAAAAAATTCTTCTAAGTACTAATTAATATAAAATATGAATGATTAAGAACGCCAATAACTGACTCATATATTGAAACATAATATGCTCATATTAGTCCAAAAAAATTTCAATAAAATTAAAACTTAATTCCACAATCCATACCCACATAAGACAGATGCACCAGATTCCCAACACCATTAAAGAAGCATTAGCAAATACGAATACAACTGAAGCAACATCCAAATTATAAATTACATTACAGTTTACATATACACCTATTAATCTCATTAACTTATTATAAATACTAGAGTATTATACTACTGAATACAAAGCTTCTACTACGTTCTAATAGCTATCAATACAAAATTGCTGATGAACCTTTATATTAAATAGAAGGAAAAAAACGTAATTCATATTGCATTGTTAACAGAAAAATATAAATTGTACGACGACAAAAATCTTAAATCATCGGCTCCACTTTCAGATATTCGTAGATATTGTACATATAGATAGAGTACAATGACTGACTATTTTTTATAATATTTCATAAATTGATAATACGCGAAACTAAATTAAAAACATAATTTCATTTTATTTATTTTTATTCTAATTAAGTACATACTTTTTTGTGACAGTTTTAAAAGCTACTGTCTTTTCCCTCTAAATCTAATATCTTAGCGCTGATCGTATTCGTAACATGGGTAGGTATGGTAAGACTAGCGAATGAAAGTTGATGTTTAAATTATTTTATAGATGTGGTTTCTTTTGAAAGCCTAGAGAAGAATAGAATTGTACGAAATATTCAGCTATGAAATTTTTGCATGAACCCATTGAAATACTGGACTAGGAAAGCACAGAAATACATTACTATGTCTGGCTAAAAATAGATGGCCAACTAGAGTAACTGAATATCGAAACAGGGGTGCGTTTAAAATATTTTAAACATTTTTCGTTTATGTTGATTATAACAAAATATTTTGATCTTTAAACTATTTAGTTTGGCAATTCTATGAAATAGGATTGTTTTTAATTTCCTCTAACAGTAATTCCGACTCGAGGGTTGCTTACACCTGAGACGAACGAACTAGAATTTGCAGTATTAAATTTTTTAATTACATTTTAAATGCCTCCTGGTATTGAGTACAATTCTAATCTTCTGTAACGGAATACCATAAGGGTATCAAATATAGGGAAATGTTTTCAAAAGAAACCATATCTATTAAATAAGCTAAACGTCAACTTTCATTCGCTAGTCATACTATACATATTTAGATTTAGCATAAAATATGTATTTTTTTCTGCTTAACTGACTCAATACTAACATCGGTGATATAGGCGTTTATGAATGAAAAACAGATTTTTTTAAACATTATTTACTCCGTTAAACTTTAGGGCGTATTAAATTCAGAATTCTTTAGTAAAAATCGAGGTAAAAATGTTTAAATTTGCCTTGTTATTGTTAATCAAAGAAATTTACGTTTACGGCATCAAAACATTCAGAATTTTATGTACTAAAATTCTATGTAAATTCCATAAAATTGTTTATATTAATAATAAGTTTATTTATACTGATAATAAACAGGGTAACCCCAATTACATATTAACAGTTAGCATAGTATAAACATTTTACAATAGATGTTTAACTTATTCTAAATCATAAGAGTCTGTCTTAAAAAATATATTAAATATATCTATTTTCTTTGCATTAAACAGATCAAAATCTTTATTTCTAAGAATTACATTATTCGCTACTATTAAAATTTCGTTTAGTTGGAAACACGATTTTTTAATTTTAAACAATATAAATCGTTGTCTTAATGACATATTTGGAACGGAGAAATTAATTTCTTGTAATATTTCACTAAGACGTATATAGTATTTCTTTTCGAAAATATTTTTGTTGAAAACAATATCTTTATTAAATATTGACATTAATACTAGAAATATTTAGATAAAATTACGTAGTTTTTAAACAGAGGATATTTTGTCATATTTACTTGAAAATGAAATCCGTTAGAAAATTTAGAACTTCCGTTTTATGTAAAGGGGTCAAAGTGTATCTGACAAAATACATTACTGATTATATTATTATTACTAAGAATTTAGAGAAAAAAGTAATTTGTATAATTAATATACCATTTTCTTGAAATTAGCGAATCATATGATGAATTCCAATCATTCGTTATTAATTATATTTATTACACGCATAATTGCAGATAATATAAACTGAGATATATAAACGATATCAATTTGCGATAATTTTAGTATACTCAATTAATAGATGAATGTGATATGGAAAATGAATTACATTAATTTTAAATAATTTCCATATTAAGCAAAACGATATTTCACTATTGTTTATAAATAAATAAATATATCATCACGGCATATTACCCATTTCTGGGTGTGCCAATCTGCTTTGTACATAGATGTCGCTAATTATAAAATAAATACATATAATGTACCTATAAGTAAAAAAATTAATATTAAAATTTATGTTTGTCTTCCTTGTAAGTAAAACGCTAATTTTTAAATTACTAATGCCCAGTTACAACAACAAGGCTTAAATATTAAGCGTTTCTGAAACAAAATATGTAAATCGAAAATGTGACAGCAATGCTTAATAATTCATTTGACATTTCATTTCGATGCAATATTGTCTATATTTCAGGAATGCTAAAAATTTGTGACGCTGGTGTACCCGGCCATAAAAAATATAAATTCAAATCATAGTCATAAAAATAATCTATAAATAATTTTCACGAAAATATTGAATACATTGCCGAAGTTTCTTTTTAGGAAGTGCAATGCTTCAAGTGTATTTAAATATTCATGTTTAAAAAATTATTAATTTATCTCCATCTTAATACATATTTATCATAATAATTAGGTCATTACGTAAATATTTTATTTCATAATTTGTGATTATGGCAAAATCATTTCTAAGTTTTGTTAAATTAGACTACTTGTTTACATGTAAAATAAAAGCAAAATTTAGACGGGAATTGAAGGAATTAAAATTAACATTTATATAAAGCCAATACATAGTGAGTAAAATATCAAATAATTAAAAATTTATAAATAATATACACGAAGGTGCAAAAAACGGGCCACTTTTTAAAAATTTTGTTGACAGCCTTGTTTCTGAAACATTTTAAATAGAACTTTTAATTTTGTCCAATGAAAGACAGACTATTACAGTGTACAAATACAAAAAAGGTAATAGATGGTACTTATCAGTTTATTTAATGGATAATAATAATCAAACATGAAATTGTCAGGTAATTTTGGTATTATTATTTAACATCCGATGGAGATAAAAACTGAGTATCGCCATTTGTAAGAGCTTAAAAAAGTGTCCTAAAGTCCTGAAGAAGTGCAAACCAAAATCTAGAGTTATTTCAAATTTAGAAAATTGCAAAAACTACAAAATTTACATTTTTATCTGTATCTAGTGATCTACGCATTTCTTCTGAATAAACAATACATTGCTAAAATGGCATCCTATTGGCAATTCAAATCATCGATGGCGGCGCTGTTGTCGCAAGCGAAAATGGTGGACGAAAGACACATACCAACTGACAGCTAATGTTGTTTTGTGATTACATTTGTCAAATACGAAGACAAACTTTATTTCGTATCGCGAAATTATAATTTTTTTGAGAAATACACATGAATTTTAAATATATCATAAACTTAGTATTTTCCTGCTAGATGTCTCATGCTTAATTTAAGTTGCCAATATAGGACAACTTTTGTCTAACTTAACCGACTTCGTAGCTCTTATAGTTCTCGAATTAATAAAATAATAATAATAATAATAATAATAATAATAATAATAATAATAATAATAATAATAATAATAGTAATAATAATAATAATAATAATAATAATAATAATGGCCCGTTTTTTTTCACCTGAGTATAAACAAAATGCACCCGTTTAGAGAAAAAAGTAAGTTAAATGACAGAATTTCATGAGCGAAGCTAAGGAAAGCTTAAAAAATTGAATAAAAGTTTTAAAAAATCCTTAGGAAATCTTAGAAAAGGTCGAGAAAGTACATTAAAAAATTTAAAAGTTTGGAAAAGCTTGGGAAAACCTGGAAAAGTGCGAGAATTAAAATTTTCAAATTATAATTTACTTGGTGAATTACTAGTAAATACTGAAGATATTTATTATACATCGGGCTTTTGGTAACCCAGTTATCTTCCTCCTTATCTTCATTCATTTTCTTAAAATTTCATTAATCTTATAAATATTCCAGGGTTAACGTTCCTATCAAATAATAATCTAGATAAAATATATGTTATTCGCAATTTATTTCGGAACATTTAAAAATATATTTTCAATTAAACAAATCTACAAATAGCAGATCACCTAGTAAAATTAAAAGGGAAGATGTATAGGTACATTCAGGGTGATCATGCGAATGAACGAGCAATTATCTCAGTTATTAACGGAGATACCGATTATCTTCAAGTAAGAAAATTTACTATAGACAATATGGGCAATAAGATGTCGTATCAAGAAGTGTTCTATTACTTCCGGTTCCGGATTATGTGATACCTACTTTGAAATTTCAAATGGAACATAGCATATTTTATTATATTTTTGAAAAGTACGTAAAATGGTATGATGGTAGGAAATAAGTGGTATGTTCTATTATTAAAAAATAAAATGACGGATGTTTGCAATATGAATATAATAAAATATGAAGAAATAATCACAATAGCTATTTGTGTATTAAGAGCGCAAAATGGGACATTGTCGATTGAGAGGTTGTTGCCGCGCGACGCAGGAGCGAGGCATTCTCTCGAAATCACACACAAGATTTTTTCTACAGTCGCCACAATGGGGTCCTCCACCTAACAAAAATTTATTTTTTATTTATTTTTACTTATCGGTATTTTCCATTCTTCTTGAGCTATTGCTTCAATCTAATCTAAGCATTTTATACTTTTGTTTTTGTAAATGAACGCTCTATTTTATTTTCACAGCAGTGCGGCATTTTGTTTGGTTATGTAACATACCAACAGAGCAGTTATATGTCAGATTGACTTGTTAAGTGGGTAATGTGTAACTACAGTGTCATTAATTCCATTAAGAATGTAGCCGAGTAACATTTCTCAACATATAGTTAGAAATTTGAGGAGCGAGCATTTTTTCTACTTTGTCGCTCTAGAGCGGCAAAGTGACATTTTCCGTTGACAAAAGAGAGCGCAAATGGCTACTTTGTATATAGACTGTAGAAAAAATATTTTTTATTATCGGCATTTTTTATTATAGTATAATATAATTATAATAAAACAAAGGTATATTATAAATAATGGAGAGACTTTATTATTGTTCATTTCATGTAAGAAAATAACGTTGGTTTAGATAAGGAAATAAATTCTGCGATCGGGAGAATAAAATAAAAACCCTCGGTTCTTAAGTGCCCTTTGCTACTTTCTTACGTGATACGAAGACTAGTACATATTAAAAATGAACTTTTCGTGCTTTTGATGCTGCAAAGTTATTTATTACGGCGGGTTTATAGTTTTTGAGTCGCCTGCGCCTGTCTTTAGGGCTAAGAGATGGCACTACTATGTACTTGATGAAATCTTAGGTATTTATAAGGTATAAAAATAAATTATTTTTTTATTACAAATACTAAACTGGGGATACAAATGAAATTATATTATAGAACAAGCATAACCCAAAGCCAAGAACGTGCGGGGCCGGTTCAAGCGCGTTGCCGGGTGCACCGCACCCTTCGCACCCGCCTGGAACCGGCCCTGTGGGGGTGCCACACCATAGAAAATTGACTTTTGATTCATGAGTTATGGGAGGCTGGGCACAAAATAAGAGTTGCACAAAATTGGGCATAACTTGGGCAAAATTATGCAATTGTTTTTTTTTTAATTCCGACATGGGGGTGCTAACTTCACTTGGATTATTTTATAAGATATTTCAAACGGTCGGAATTATATGTTTTCATAATATAACGTACTACTTATTTACTACCACTGTAAAGAAAATTTTATGTGCTTTTCAAAAATATAAAAAATATCGTATGTTCCATTTGAAATTTCAAAGTTGATATCACATACTCCGGAACCGGAAGTAACAGATCGCTTCTTCATATGTCATCTTATTGTTCATATTATCTATAGTAAATTTGCATTATCTTCATAATCACATATCCCTTAAAAATGGATATTAATTTATAAATTAATATATGGACCTATGTCTTGAAATAGAGGGACATCCCAAAATAAGACGATTTGGCTAAACTTGCCTTCATAGGAAAGTGGAAAGTGCACCGTTTAGCCAGTATTCTGCTTCAAAGTCCTTGTAAAAAAATAAATTTTGCTTATAATAACGAAATGCTTTGCTCGATTTGAATGAAATTTAGTATGATAATCCATATGGATATAGTTCATCTTTTAAGATGGTATTTGTTATTGTTAGTAAGCCACTAGTGTATGAAACTTGGGTGTCACGACCATGATTAGACCATAACTTTTTAATGGCAACGTCAATCACGTAAGATTATTGTTTTTCAGAAAGATAGATTCAATAGTAAACTTTTCTGGCTGTGCGTAATTTGTGATATCTGTAACGATTTAGACAGAAGAAAATAAAATGTAACTGCCTGCACCGTGTAATTTTTAAAGTAAATTTTATCTAGCGGTCTATCCTAATGTCAAACAACGAATTTTTAATGACAGTAACAATTATTTAGAGTTCTCAATCTTCTCAAGCTGTTTAGGAGTAAGCTAACATCCTTTAATCGTTTTACTATAATAATGGCAGTAAAATACTTAAACCGAACAAAGGAATATGTTACTAGTTTTAAAATATGGCAAGGAAATTTTTGACAACCCATAAACAATTGTCACTGTCATTAAAAATTTGTTGTTTGACACTTGGATAGACTATTAGATAAAATTTATTTTAAAAATTACACGGTGCAGTCACAAATATTTTATTTTCTTCTGTCTAAATCGTTACATATATCACAACTTACACATGGACAGAAAAGTTTACCATTGAAAGTATCTTTCTGAAAAACAATAATCTTACGTTATTGACGTTGCCATTAAAAAGTTACGGTATAATCATTGTAGTGACACCCAAGTTTCATACACTAGTGGCTTACTAATAATAACAAATACCATCTATATCCACATGGATTACCATATCAAATTTCATTCAAATCGAACAAAGCGTTTCGTTATTATAAGCAAAATATTTTTTTAGAAGGACTTGGTAGCAGTATTCTGGCTAAAGTGTGCACTTTCCTTAGAAGGCAAGTTTAGCTAAATCCGAGGCTAAATCGTCTTATTTTGGGATCAGGAATCTGTGGTTAAGCTATGTCTACACCCTGTACAGCTAATTTCCTCTCTCCATTTTTTCTTTCATTTTAATTGTTCGACTTAGACTAAACCGTATGTAATATAATACATACATAAAATTTATGACCAGAGAACCACGTGCATTTTCGACCCTTATTATGTCTACATACATAAAAAGGGCATAGAAAAACTTAAATACTATACAGGATGTTAATTAAAAAGCGGGCCATAGGCGTTTAACATGGGAAATCGGTTTTTCCTTGACCAAAATTTCCCATTTAATTTTAGACAAAAAATTAATGTTGTAGAGAATTAAATTCTAAATTCTACACCTGAATCACTAAACAGATTTTATTTTGCAGACATATAGTAACCTGTGAAATCCAATTTGAAATTTTATAAATATTGCTGATTTATAGTGATAGCCCTGGAATTTTAACAAAATTATAAAGAAGAATTACATTCTTCACTTGTCACTAATCTAAATCACTAAATATATTTTATTTTGTAACCTGCAGAATCGAAATTCTGTCAATTCCAACAATATGCATTTCTTTGTAATATTGTTTAAATTCCATGGATATCATTACAAATGAACAATATTTATTAAATTTCAAATTGGATTTTACAGGTTATTAAACATGCAAAATAAAATCTGTTTAGTGATTTAGGTGTAGAATTTAGAATTTAATTCTTCACAACATTTATTTGAAACTTTATTTTGCCTAAAATTAAATGGGAAGTTTTACTCAAGGAAAAATTGATTTCTTATATGTTAAACGCCTATAGTCCGCTTTTTAATTAACACCCAGTATAGTTGAGAAACAATTCAGTTTATATACGTAAAAAATATAAAACAAATACATTAATTTTATTTGAATGAATCTTACAAATGCTTTCAATTTTTTTTTTACATTTTTTCATTATCCATATATGATATATGTACAATTTTATAATACCCAGATATGGGTTGTACTTAAGCCGTGATGATATATTTAAGTATTTTATTTATAATTTGTCTTTTATTTAGTTAAATAAATCAAATGCACATTATCGTTACGATCATACTATTAACCCAAGCTTTATTCATGAATGAAATTTATTGCTGTCGTTTTAAACAATGCAAATTAAATACGTCTATTCATCAAGCGGTTTTAATCACATTATGATATCATTAACAGAGGATGATATTATCAATTTCCTGCTCTATCTGTTTCATGTCAAATGTGAAAAGCAAATTCTACCTATAAAAAAAGAACTTACTAAATGTAATGACGACAAAATTATGTCACAATGACATCATTTTCTAAGTGAATTAATACACAGATGTAGGTCCATGGACATAATCGTAATAATAACGCTTAAATATCACATACCCGCAAATTGTTTAACATGCATTCTACCAAATGTAAATATCTATTTAAATTTATAATTAAATTATTTGTAAGTATACATTTTGGTTGACATTATACTGCATTATTTTATATTTTTTACCATTTAAAATTTTGTTTTTATAAATTAAAAGTTTTTTTTATTATTAAATTCATTGTTTTTGTTCAATGCTATTAACAAAAACTTTAAATGTTTCATTAACGAAATTGAATTGTTATCTTATTTTTTAGCAACAAAATTTTGGTATAAATACAATATAAAAATTTGTTCATAAATATATTTTTAAAAGTACATAAAATTTATAGCAGTAATGAATTAAACATATTTGTAAATTGTAGCTACAAATATGGTAATATTTCTAAACAATAAATATTATTAATACCATAAACAGTTAAGTTTATAAACACATGTAAATGTTATACATATATTTATCCTTTAGGAAATGAAAATATAGTGCTATATTTAACACAATATCACAGATGGAGTTCAATATTCTCTGATTATTTATGTGTGAAGAACAGAACATGACTAAAGTAGTAAGATTTGTTCCTTAAAAGTAAAGAAACTGTGAGTAAGAATAGGTAGCAAGCAATGTTTACACGAGAACTGTCATATACACACGTGCATTCTGCTATATATACCTGGCTTTATCCTTTCTGTCAGCCAGACCAAATTTCTGTGATGTTAGCACCAATCATCAGTCGATTTTTAACAAAACACCGCGTAAATTAAAACACAGAAACAAAACATTACACACACAACACAAATCTCGAGCACAGTCAGTCAGTATTGTGAACGACGATTGCCGAACGACAGCTTGTTTCTACTAAAGGTCTGGGGTCTGGCAGCACTACAGACGAACAGCTAAGTTGACTTCGATAATGCTACGGTGTCCCATCTACAGAATGAACCACTTGTCCACTGGATGTTATACGCGGTTGTGCATAGGCGTAACACTCAGATTTATTGGGGACTATTTCTGAATTAGCAATTTGTTTTCGAATTCAACATTTACTACAAAACCTCAAGATTTATAACCTTCATAAAATATAGTGTACGCACATAAATGTTTTCTGCTTATTTTCCTAGAATTTGTATAGTTCGGTTAATATCTTGGAACTCTCAAGGTCATGCCGATGGATGTTTAGTAGTTGCAAATGGGTAGAATATCGTTTATATCACTCGTTGGACGATAATCGTGTTATTATAATTGTACTGCTTACTTGTCACTGCATGCGCAACGATGACCATCAGAGTCACATGATATATTTACTGTACTGATGGAAGATGGATGAAGATCATTTTATCGTACTCGTTGGACGATATAAGTCGTATTGTACTAGTTCTGTTTATGGTTGAAAATGGAAATATTATTATTAATCTAACTCATTTGACGGTATACTTATTTTGTACTAGTACTGCATGCGCAACGATGACCTTGAGAGTTTCGTGAGATATTAAAGGAGCTATAATTCTACATTCTTATTTCCATTTCAGGTGAGGCTATTTGTACATACTGTAGGGAGGAATGAATGCAGTTTAAACTTTTTTTTTCTGGTAAACCTAACAAAAACTAACCGAATCTAATCTAGGAAACTGTTCGTGCAAATAACCAATTATTAGTATAATACTGTAGCTATTATATACATAGTAATGGTGTTTCTAATAAATATTTTATTATAAACTAAATTTATTTTTCGCATATTTTAAGTATGTACAGGATGTAAATCGAAAAGTAGAACATAGCCGTTTAACATAGGAAAGCAGTTATTCTTTGCGCAAACGTTATCTAATTATATTATGCAAAAATATTTCAAATAAAAGTAATAGATATTTAAATTCTGCATCTAAATCATAAATAAATATATCATCATGGCATATAATCATTGCTGGGTGTGCCATTTTGCTTTGTACGCAGATTTCAATAATGATGATGACATGTTTGTACTGTGCGGGCGTATACCAGGCGTCACATCACGGACACTCATTGCTATCTAAATCATGTGAAACTATTATTTTAGCTCTAAATATAAACGTAAAAATTAATTATAAAATTACAGTTTTTATGAGCTTTTAGTCTAGGCAGCTAAGGATTTATGACAAAAAATTAATAAAAGCAATATTTTTAACTGTCAATTTAGATAATAGTACTAAATTAACATAAAACACAAAAAGGTAAATTGTTTTACTTCTAATTATTGACAGTTAAAAACAACGCATTTGTTTATTTTTTGTCATAAATCCATGGCTACCTACTGCCTATAACACTATAAGCTCAAAACTGTAATTTTATAATAAATTTTTACGTTTATATGAAGAGGTAAAATAATCGTTTCACATGATTTAGATGCAGAATTTAAATCTCTATAACTTTTATTTGAAGTATTTTTGTATAAAGTAATTAGGTATAACGTTTGCGTAAAAAAACTGATTTCCCATGTTAAACGCTTATGTTCCACTTTTCGATTTACACCCTGTTTATAACAGTTATTTATGCAACAAGTGTGTAAAGTAGTACTTTTTTGGTCGAGTGCGACTATTTTACACACGTGTTGCATGCAACATTTTTCCTAAGACCAAAATGTTAATAATGTTTCTGATAATACTGAGTGTTCAAACACCCAGCATCTTCAAATAGGTACTGTTAGTGCTCTTTCTCATAATACTGTACAAAATGTAACTTAAACACTTGGTAAAATCTCAGACAGAATTGGATTAGTCTTCTATAACTGTACAAATTGTACATTCAATTTTAATTATTAAAAATTAGGTTAGATTAGAATACATGTCAAAAATATGTTAATGTTTTTAAAAATTAGATTAATGTTAAAAAAATTATTACATTTGTTTCATTTACAGTGTATTTCTTAGTTAATTATCTACTTGACAGGTAAATTAACCGGATTTTACTGTTGCCTAGCAACACCTATTCACTTTTCAAGCACTAGTGCGTGAAAAGTACTTTTCACGTACTAGTGTTTGAAAAGTGACTCTTCGCATACTGTAAAAAGTACTTTTCACGCACGGTTGTAGGAAAAAATAAATATTTTGTTTCAATTAGATATGAAAGATATCTTAGACAAATTCTGGAAAGGTGGTGTAAATAACACATAATTAATAAATTTGCTGAATCAATGTTTATAAAAGAATAAACAATAATGGAATACAGAAAAAGTATGCAGACTTTCCCCTTTATATGGGACACCCATGGTAAGATCTCCGTGTACCTACTCGTCCGCTGTTCACTGCACGAAAAGCTGATTTAACGCATTCCGCATTATTTCCTCAATGTAAAAATACAGTCATTCTAATCATTTTTTAGTTAACACTTGAAAAATTCTTTTCACAAAGCAAACATACTGTAAAGTAAACAAACTAGAAGCTTTATGACTTAACACTTGGAAAGATTAGATGGGAAGATGGCAAAAAAAGCAGGAGGAAGAGCAATAAGAGCGGCTGGTTATTTGAGACGGACCGGGAAACCCTAAGTCTAAGAACTGAGAATGAGTCGGGCATTAGAGAGTGGCCTATAGCTTAACGGCGGTACAGATGTGCTCAAAGTGACATATATAGAAACAACCGAGTTCCTGAGAAACATGTGATAAGCACTTGTGACTAGAGACAGTTAATCGTTCGAAGAGAGATAATAGTTTTTTGTACCCGAAGCAAATCATTATCCTACATATAAATAATCAATGGAAACTGTCAAAATTTATGATGTACAAGAGAGCATTGATTGCTTATCATTAACTGACCCATTAATGTAACTTTTACATTTAGGCAAACAAGTTGAAAAATGTCACGTATCAGAGAGAGGATTATCATTTCCGACTGATGTTGATGCTGAACCACCCTACAAGCGCCGTGGGTGTTGTTGATAAGGAGAACGATGTATCCGGCTGGTTGACACCAACACGGACATCTAAGCAAAGTGCGATAATTATGTACAGTTGAATTAAGTAAACCATCACATAATAATTCAACATTTTGCTCACGTACTTATTCAGGGACAGCAATTTCATAACAGCCATTTTACTAAAATAATGTTTTGTTTATTTTTTAACAATATTTATTCTTGAAATTAAATTCAAAATTAATACAATTCATTTTTGAATATGACAAGTTCAATTTTAAAATATTATGTCTCTCATTATTATTCTAAATACAAGAAAAAAGTTCATATGTTGAAATAATTTTTTTATCATTATTTCACGCTTGATGTAGAATATGTATCAGAAATAAGAAGCATTAGATTTATTTTTAGAATTATCGTTAAAGTATACGTGATATGACAAATTGTTTTTGTAAGACCTTCAATTTTATTGTTAAAATATATGACACAAAACAAATATTACATTCTTTTAACAAAATTTGATTTTTAGTTTCGAGAAAATAATAAATATGGATTTATTAATAAAAATATTCTATAACTGCATTCAAATTTACTAATTTCTTTATCGATAAATATTTTCGTTGTAATATTTGGCTAAATGCGCTCACATTTGAAATATAATCTACGGTTTTAATACTGGCGTCCTCTTATGTGGCCGATATGAAACACAGTTGTAGTAGATGGCGCCACCTCTCAGTTCATATATATATTTTGGTTTTAAAGATAGAAAACTAGTTTCAAAACAACAATCCATTTAGAAATTACTATATTATAATATATAACTCTTAATAACATATAACCATTTATTAAGACATATTAATTGAAAACCATATAAAACATTGATATAAAAAGAAATAACATTGCAATATTTATGTTATAATACATTTATATGCTTCAATATCAATACCCTTCTCCAACAAGTTAAACAACATTTATTTACTCTTTTTGAATAGCATCAAGAAAATAAGTAACATGTTCAGGATTAACATCAGGATATATGCCGTGCCCTAAATTTGCAATGTATTTGTTGCTTGTGAATTTGTTCTTCATTGTTTTACTGATTCTCTTGATTGTTTCTTCGTTTCCATATAAAGCGCAAGGATCTAAGTTACCCTGCAGAGTTACATCTGGACCCATGACTTTGCGAGCATGTTCTGGATCTATTGTCCAGTCGATTCCGACAACTTCGTAGCCTAGTTTAGCTTGGATTGCTAAGGAATAGTGAGCACCTTTGGCAAACAATATCTAAAAGACATACAATATCCATATTAGAATTTAAAAAACTATAAATGATATATAAGTTTTTAAATAGTAATAAATAATCATTATCCAAACAGTTTGTGTGATACACAAAATTGATTCGTAATTACGAATGACGTTAGACATTTCAACTGTTTATTCAACTGTCTAAGTATAAATTATATTCCGAAACATGAGCAAAGTACGAATTTTCTACTATAATATACGACATTATTTAATATTTATTGATTAATAACAGATATTGCAATCTCATATAATTGAATTTCTCTTTTCCAAATTACACAATCAGTAGTTCAACTTACAATTAGTTTGAAATAAGTGTAGAGTGAAATTATTTAATTAAAATGTATTCATAATAAATGTTTGCTAATTCATTTTTTTTAATTTATTAAAAGGCAACTAAAAGAGGTATTTTACTATAACTCATTCAAGACAAAGAAATAATTAATATTGCAGATTACACAAAAAAGTATTCTATTTTATTTAATATACCGGGTGTAACACGAGAAGCGGGCCATAGGCATTCAAGATGGGAAAAAAGTTACTTTTTATAGTATTAGCAATGGAATTGAAATACAATCACAAACAAAAAATGTAATGACATTTTACCTGTCTGAAATCAAAAAATATAATTTGCACCAAAATAGTACTTTATAATAGCGTAGGCTTCCACAGTCTGAGTCATGAGAAATATTCGTTTTCCGGGAATGGACTGTCATATTTTGAGTCAGAGCTCAACGTTTCGCCCGTAGTCGTATGGGGCATCTTCAGGAGCAAGGGGGATAGTACTGTCTTAAACAAGGTTACCCGACGTGTCAACCACGCTAGAGGCCGAGTTTAAGCAACAAGAGGGGGAGACTCAGTTTACAAGGTTACTCGACGTGTAAACCACGCTAGAGGCCAAATAAACCAAGTGACGAAAGGAAGGCCGAGAAGACAGTTATATACTAATCTAAAGATACGGTAGATGAGCAAAGCTAATGAGGACCAATGGGAATGGAGCTCGTAATGGTAGATTCGGCGTGTCGTTTTCCGAGAATCACCGGTTTTCACATGTGGCTCAAGAAAAATACATAAAATTTATAATCATTTGTTATTTTTCTTTGAATGAAGTATTCTTTCATTGAATAATAATGACTACAATAGATACAGAAAATTTGACAGATACGTTTGTGACAGGTCAAATATCCCATGGCTAACATAATAAAAAGTAACTTTTATAAAATTTTAAATTCAATTTGCTCGGTTTGGCGTTTCCCGCAAATTTTGTACGAGTGTACTGTGAAACGGAAGCTGATTAGTGGCCATAGATATCTCAGCTGATATTTATATTTATTGATATTTTCACAAATTTAGAAGAAATTTATATCCAATCTGTCGCTATTTTTTATACTTTTTGGACATCAATATTACTTTTTACCCGTTTTTATATTTTTTATCACAATGTTAAGTGCATGGATATTTTTCCAGGAAGTTAACGGGCCCGAAAGCGACCGAAGGGGAGGAGAGGGAATTAGCCGAGCGAATACAATTGGAGTGATAGCGGTCGGTAATTATGTGTGAATAAAAATGGTTTTGTAGCTGCGTGTTTACATATGAGAGAGGGTAGAGTATTCTGGAATTTAAAAGGCTGCTATATAAGGGATTAAACAAGCACATCAGAATGCATTCATTTCGAATCTGTGATAATAGTGTAGTAAGATTCAGTCACAGTGGGGATTTTGATGTCATCCGCGGCGGATCTCCCTCCACACAATTTAGAAAAGGATAACATTTTTTTAGAAAGAGCGAGGTGATATACCATGGCCGAGTCGATCAAATGCTCTCCCCTTCAGCACTTCGCCTCGTTGATCCCTAATTTGTTTGTTACTGTCAGCAAAGTTTGGTTATGTTATTTTGTATAGTGCCTGTTATTAATTATCTCTTGTACTAAAGTATAGTGATCCTTGGAATTTTAAATATCACTAAAAAAACAAGTTCAAAAATAAATAATGAGTTTAACACAAGGTGATGTACCGGGGGCACGATTTGTGTTTAAAAACATTGAAATCATTCAGTCTTACAGTTGAAAAGATGGTTAGAATGCCGGGGTTTGAAGAAAAATTGAAATAACCATGAATTAATTGAAAGGTATGCACTGAGTAGATCATATACTTAAATAATTATATAAAAATGTGTTCAGTCTGACAGTCTGTTTCCTTTCAAAGAACAGTTGTTGTGATCACGTGGTGGATCACATGATAAATGTCAAAATGTAGAGCTAAATCTTGCTCAATACATAACTACTTATTAAATACTTTTTTACTCGCTAGATGGCGTCCGAAAAGTTTGAATTGTATAAGTCCCCAGTCCCCATTGGAACTGGTTATATGTAGTTACATGGTGTAAATGTGGATATTTGTGTTAATTGTTATAAATTGTATGACTGGTAGCATGAACAAGTGATTAAGGGTGACTAGCAGTGTTTTAACTCTGTAAATCGTTCATGGATTATTTTAGAGAAAAATAGTTGAAATAACAGTTATAGAATAATTAATTGTACGTAACTTTTATTTGATGTATTTTTCTCCAAAATTATCCATAAACGATTGGGAATTAAAACAGTGCTAATCAAATTCTCGCTAATTACCCTTAATCACTTGTTCAGGCTACCAACCTATTTGTTTAGAGTTTTTATAGTATATTTTGCAACACATATGTTAATCTCAGCTCACTTTGGTAGCTGTTTCTGACATCTACATAACTGAGGCAAAACAATTTTAGTTATCTCTCACTTTTTCGCCTCGTCTACATTCATACAACTTTCCTTACCACAACATATTAGCGTCAATTCAGATACAAAGCAACGTAATTTAGCAAAATTTTAAGTTATGTAATAATCGATTATTTTTTTTATTAAATGAAAATAAAATGATGTAGAAAACTTCTCACCATTGGAATGTCTTCCCTGCCTAAAGATTTCAAGCGACTCTTGACAGAACTACGGATATGTTTCAAATACGGTAGTAAGAATTCTTCAAAAAGCTGTGCGTTTAAAAATTCAGCACTAGATTCAAATATTTGCAGGGCTTGTGCACCAGCTTCTACTTGCATGAATAAATAGTCAACAATGATATCAGATAAAATTGTAAGTAAATTGTGGCTTTCTTTTGGATATTTGTAAAGCCATTTCTTGGCTTTCATCATAGTTTTACTTCCACCGCCTTCTATCATGTAGCCCATCAATGTCCACTGGAAAAATAGAATATTTCAATAATTAGTCTGTTTATTTATAGAATATTTATGTTTTCATACTTACAGGAGCCCCAGAAAATCCGATAAGAGGAACTTTTCCTTCAAGACATTGTCTAGTAAGAGAAATTGCTTCTCCAACATATTGTAATCGGTTAACAACTCCTTCAGTGTTTAATTTTGTAAAATCGCTGGGTGTCTCCAGCGGATTCGTTAAAACTGGACCCTAAATATCAATTTTTGTTACACTTTAAAAATATAAATAATTATTAATATACTTACGGTTCCAGCAACCATGAGAACTTCCATTCCAAGTGCTTGGGGCACCACTAAAATATCGGAGAAAATAATTGCAGCATCTAGCGGATATCGTCTAATAGGCATCAAAGTAACTTCGCAAGCCAGACTTGGTGTTTTACAAATCGTAAAGAAATCGTGTTTCTTCCGAAACTCTTGAAATTCTGCAATAAATGTAAAGGTCAAAATAATGTTATGTCACGGTTCTTATTCATAATTCGTACCTGGCAAATATCTTCCAGCTTGTCTCATTATCCATACTGGTATACGATCTACTTCTTCTCCCCTGCATGCTCGAAGAAAACGATCATTTGTAAGAATTGGAAAATTCTGCGAAACAGTTTTGCGATATTTTTTATTCATTTTTGTCGTAAAAGTCTGAGTTTTGAGGTTATAATCAAACTAAACTTAACTTACTTTGGAATTTGAAGACATAATTAAACTTGTTATAAATGAAAAGGGTTGGAACAAGTTACCAGGATGATAAATGAAAAAGGAAATTAAATAAACATGTCAATTAATTAATGGAAAACAATACAAGGATGAAATGAGTGCAGTCTATCTCGTGAACTGTCATGTCATTACTGATTAAAAAATACGTCATGAATGAGCGCGTATTTCAAAAATGTTTACATTTGATTTTGATTAAATACGTATGTTGTTGATATAATTATCACTAAACATTTTTGACGATAAATCCGAGATTAGTATGTGTAAGATTTACATTATGTGAAAAATAGTTACAGGTGGTCATAGATAACATGAATAATTATTATAATTTAGAACAATCGAGAAAATATAATTTATTACATATTTTTTAGTTTAATAAATTTATAATTTCTATGTGCTAGTGTTCTTTTATAGTTTAGTTAATGATTTCTTGGAAGGTTTTTCAATTAACATGAATAAACACAAATAAAAATTAGTAATTATTACTTCTACATTGAAAGTTGTATTTATAATATCATATAATAATCGTTTAAGAACTTTTTAATTGCGGCAAGTTTAAAAGAAGTGCATTTTTACATTGAGCAACTATACTGCCTTCTACTGGGAAGCCCCCGAATTAAGAGCTATCCAAACAAACGGACTGTCAAAGAACTAGAATTAGAAACCAATATGGCGCGATATCTTACGACTGTGTATTGACGTTTGTAATAAAAGTGCGATTATTAAATGGGTATTTCGTATCGTAGAGTCGCATGAGTGGCAGCAAGAGCACATAAAGTAAAGCACTAAGATTTATGTTATTTATAATGTAGTTGGTTTGATACAGAAGTGATTCTCAGTGACAATGTGTGACAACTGTGGGAGGTCCTCTATGGCTGGAAATTCGGCAACTTCTGGAGGCCCCGATGAAATTGAAATTAATGCCACCCTAGCTGAAAAAGATGCATTTATCCGGGAACAACGCGATCATATCATCCAGCTCAAAAGAGAACTTGATGGTGTGGTTAGTGAAAGAGACTTATTATTATGTGAAGTAAGCAACCTGCGCTTCGAATTGGAGATGATCGAGCTTAAACGTCTGCAAGATGAGAGGTAAGTCTAAAATTTTGCTCTTATAAGAAGAAATTTTCTTTTCTTTTTTACAAAAACTAGCGTGCGTCAATAGTACTTGATACAGCTCTTGAAGAACTGGGTACAAGTTTTTCATTCAATTTTTTTTATGCAAAGTGAATTCATTAATTCGCCCAAAACAACATAAAAGTACTTATTTTCATATGTGCAACATAACATAATAGTTATTGATCATATACGTAAGTAGGTCTTCCTTTGTTTAAATAAAAAGAATTGAAAAACTTTAAAAATCTTTGACCCTTGTTAGATTAGGAAGATTTATCATTTGTTGATTTAAAAAATAATAAATTGGCTATCACGTCACGTAATATTGTGTCAGGAATTGCAACATTTATCATTTCATGAAGATAAAGATTTGACAATGAGAAATATTATGATCCGCATTGTTTTTATTGTGTTAATGATTTAATGACATGAGAAAACCTACTGAATAATATAAGCTGTGAGCTAAATAATTAGTAAACCATACAGACCATTTTACTACTTTACATTTAAAATCAGGTGTCTCAAATTATGTAATTAAGTAGCAGATGGTATCTGTATATCTCAATATTTCTGAGAACTCGATGTTCCTTTAAGATTAATAATAATATGACTCAGATGATTTGTTACTAAGCCTTTCAATTTATACAGTTTAGTACAATTAATTCATTATCATAAAAGTTTAAAAAACTATCGTAACATATAAAAAATAAGCTACCGTTTTATTGTTTTGATTATAGAAAATTTTATCTAAATACCAATACGTTATCAGCAAGCATAAATTATGTATTTTTTAATACATTTATAGTGTAGTTACAATTTTATGTGTAATTTTACATTCAGCAATAAATGAAAAGGCCATTATGGAATTTATGTTTCTACTATAAAAATACTGTAATTGTTCTAACATACTGACTCACTGAAAAAAACATTTTCTTTTGTGTTACATCTTCTTTGTGAGAGCAGATAAATGTTTTCCATACATTTATTTCAAACAAAAAAAAATTAATTAGGAGAATCTATTGTTGGTTCAGTTCTTCTTAAAAACAGCTATTTTCGGAAACAAAATCATCTGCTGTCTTATATTATACTTCATTACTTGAGAATAAATAATGTATTTTTCATTAAAATGAAAATAAATTATGAATAGATACTAATTTTGAATATAATTTATTGTATTGTAGGGCGTTCTGAGAAATAATAACATATTTCAGGTCTAAAAATTATGTTTTTCTATAATTTTAACTATAGTCGTAAAATAAATTCCATTTCTTTTATTTCAAATAAAATTAATAATTTAATTACCAATAAAAAAAATTCATTACTTAAATTCTTACTCAAACAGTAGTTTATAACTAAATTTGACTTAAAAATATTTCTGGTTATTACGCATACGTTGTTTTGAGCATTTTTTGTTATATTACTCAGTGATGTTTAAAGGACACAGGTAAAAAATTCACTTACATAAGACACAATATATTTAACTAGGTATGTGATAAAAGGATTATTCACATTCCAAAAGTTTGTATTTTTCTGTATACCCATGGAACTGAATCAACTTTTATCAAATATTTCTTTCGTAATATCAAATTTATCAAGTAACTGATATTACTTGGAAATCTATTGGAATTCCAATATATCCCTAAATAACACCTGTAAAATTTACCTGCAATACCTATAATTCCAATAGAAGTAATACCATCTTTTGTGCACAAAATTTCCCTTGCGAATTATTCGTCCAATTTGCGTTCAATATACTTTTGTTGTTAAAAAAATATTATCTAATGTGAGTAATACTTTCGGAATTTTACTTTACTAAGTAGGTAATACCTAAATTTCACCTGTAACACATATAATTTCAATTCGTAATGTAATACCTCTTTACGTAATCATATTTCCTTTGCGATTTATTTATGTTGTTCCAATATTTCTTTATTATACCTGAATTTCTCCAGTAATACCTTAAAAATATTTTTTAAAGTATTTATTCAAATGCTTTACAATTCCCGTATTTCACCAAATATTATCTAAATTTGTACTGTAAACCGGGAATTCCTAGGGTATGTAAACCCCGAGGTTATACTTCATTTTGTCCATCATTTCATATATGGTTTGCGAGTTACTCATAGAATTAGTGTACTATTATTTCTATCTAGTTATAAAGTCTCTATCTAAATGTTTTTTATTGGTTTAATATAAGTTTTAAAAGCATTTTCAATATCTGTTTATATCTGTTTTTTCTTTTAATAAAATTTCAAAACATTTATAGTAGTGATGACTGATTTCTGTTTCTTTTGAAAGCAATCAAGTGGGTGTTTTTACTCCGTTCTTAAATCGGAATAGAAAGATTCAAATACACTCTAACTTCCACATCTAGAACCAACAAAAACTTCGTTAATGCATTGAAAGAAAATCTTGAAGAAATGTGGTAGATATTGAATATTTCTTGTGGTCAATGTATGAAAACCATCAATCTACAGAAGCCTGAAATTTAATTCAGGTTAGGTTTTCGTATCTAATCTAATTTGAAATACAGACTATAAATGTTTATATGTATGTATAACCCGAAATAGCTTTCTAGATAATGAATTCAACCATTTATTGGATTTATGGAAATCGAGCACATATTGCAGGCATAGTAAATAGGAAATAAGAAAATGTACCGTTGTAGTTGTAGTTGTAGATAAACAAGAAATACTTATATGTGGAAAATTTTTCTTGATATGACAAAGAAACTTATAAGTGTACTTCGTAGTAACGACTTTATTTTACCTGTGAATATAGAATGATGATATGGTTCAGTATTTCATATTTTTATTTGTTATTGTCTATGGAAGGCAAATATGAATTTTGTTTTATAACCAAACAATTGCATTGATTGCATATCCAATTTATGTCCTGAAACATATAACAAGAATTGTAAAGAAATATTATCAAGAAAGTAATGTAAAATTTTATTATGGTTTCCTCGGAGTCCCGACTTCAATTCTATTGATGGATGAATACAGAAAATTGAAAAAGAATTAAAAAAAAAAAATACTGACGAAACCAACTATAGCAATAAATAATATAATAAAAATAGTCCTAATAGTTAAAGGAAATTTACAAAACTAAAGTATGTTTAAACTAAGTTTAAATTTAGCTAGAAATTTGTTTACTTATACATAGTAAGTTTGCCAACAGGTATTTTCTATTATTTTATTCAAGCATTTAAATTTAAAAGAGCCTAACTGGCATTTTTATATTTTAAAATTATTGAACAAAAAGTGCCCGAAACAATAACGATATAGCTGCAACTTCTTATTTTATTTAAATTCTTATTATTTTGCTAAATACTTATGAACCTTCGACGTTTTAATGAAAATATTGTATTACTTGTAACCCTTTGTTCATAATATTAGTTCCTTCTTTGTCTTTACATATTAACCATGTCTAGAATTTTATGACACTTGTATCATTTCTAAAACAGTTCAAACTATCTGCATTTCTTTGTAATTTTGTTTCAATTCCATGGCTATCATAATAAACCAGCAATATTTATAAAATTTAGATGTTTATAAAACGTGCAAATAAAATCTATTTAGTAATTTAAGTGTAGAATTTGATTATACAGCTTTTATTTGAAACATTTTTGTCTAAAATTAATTGGGAAGTTTTGCGCAAGGAAAAACTGATTTTCCATGTTAAATTCCTGTGGGCCGCTTTTTAATTAACATCCTGTATATCTATATTGGCACTGATATCCGTTTGAATTTAATTGCTTCATTTAATAATATACAAAAGAAATCATTACTGATAACATTATAAAATTATTAACAATGTATGTATTTAAAATTGATCGAAAAGCAAAGGTGTTAAATTTCAATGTGTACTTTATTATATGATTTAAGAAACGAAAAGTATATTTCCTTCAGTTAAATGTTCGCATTTATGACGTGCATTGACTGTTTTCCGAGTCGGCTATAGTTTTGAAAACGATCGTGCTATTTGATTCGTTAATATTTTCCACAATTTATAAATAAATGCCAAGTTAACCGAGTCGATTTGCATTTACAAGAAATTATTACGAGACATTATTTGTATTTTGTGTGTATGTTGTTGTTCTAGATAAGCTAGGTTATGTTTTATTTAGTATATTTCTCCAACAATATGGGTACCTACACCTAATAGTTACGAGAAAAACAAAAAAAAAAGAAAACTAAAAAAATATAAATTCAAAATGGATAATAAAACAATATTTGGGCAAAGTTATGTTATTTTTATTAGAAAAAAGATGTTTTATTCATATTATGAGTTCTGAAAGCTTCTTTCATTATTCAAAATGAATATGTTTATTTTAACGAAATAGGACTAAAATTGTAAACATTTAACTAAGAAAAAATATTTTTCGAGAACCCCTGGCTTGGATTCACAAATTTTAGAAACCAGGGCTGGCAAAAACCCAAGGTTTTTTTAAAAAACGGCCGTGTTTTTTAATCATTTTTTTAGATTTTATTAGAAAATACATGTTGAGTCTTTCAATAAATATTAAGTATTATTTTTTAAATAATTGTATTTTAATTTTAATATAAACATTATAAATTAACCAAATTTTCGTAATAAACTATTTTAATTTTAATCAATTAAATTGTACGATTAATTTTTATTAAATTAACTACACATTGGCTTAAATATTTACATATTTTGATTTTGAAAACCTAATCTTTATTTAGTTATTAGCTTATATTTAATAAATTGTGAATACTTTGCTTAACTTAGGAAAATTAGACCAAACAATCTACACTTTTTGTACTATTCGGAATGAGAACAAAAAAATTTAGTGTAAATAATATCGACAATATAATTTCTTGTGAAACTTTGACATTCTGTGCTATTAATGTTGCTTACAAATGTCACTAATTCTGTGATTTAAACTATCTATAAAACACTTATGTCTTTCGTGTTTCGTGATTGACATGTTTACATTGGTTATTACTGCAATAATTATTTTCTTCTTTTATGTTTTTGAGACATGATATTGATCCAATTGATGCCAATATCTGTAAATTCCTTTATATTTTACTTTGATTGTTTTGGTAACTTAAAATAAAAATAACCAATCTTATTTTGGTCAAAAATTAACATTGGTTGTTCTTGCATTAAGTTTGTGTTGTTCTTGCAGTAAGTTTGTGTTATCATGACAGTCTCATATAAACGTTTCGCAAAGTAAAAGAATTTATAAAAATATAGATATTAATAGTTTACGGTTATTTATGCCTAGTTGCACCACTAACATTTCAAATTTAAACTTGGTTTTAGTAATTTTTACACTGTAATTTAATAGGAATTAACAACAATATATTTTGCTAACTGAATAATACCAAGTTTAAATTTTAAGTTTCGATGGTGCAACTGGGCGTAATAGATTTAAATTGTTGTTGTAAATATCATATAAAAATAAATATTAAGAATATTCAAAAAATATATTTAACTGTTTTAATAAATGTGAAAATTCCATCGAAAATTAGAAATTTTCCATCTTTTGAAATAATTACTACAAAAAGTGTCTGCTCATTTTTTTAATGAACTTTAGTTTTTCAAGCAAATCTGTCGTTTATTATACGAATTATAAAGAAAAAACTTCCCCGCGGGATACCATTTCTATAATACCAATGTAGTTTTGCTCTATTTTAGCATTAAACATCTGAGCTCACAGGTGGTAAACCTTTTTAGAATATTGCATACATGTGTAAAAACTCATGAAAAATAACATTTAAATTTCATTTCAATCTGCATGTCGTAAATGTTTTCATGATAGTACTTTAAGCCACATATTTCAACCTTCATTTATTTTGAAGAGTGGCCCGAGGTCTGGCCACACCCAAAAATATGGGTATTCTGGCCAGACATCGCGACAATATTTTAAATTTATTCTATATCTGAATCTACATCCTGTGGCGGTAAAAAAAGGATTAAACCGATTCTTTTGAAAACAAGCCACACGAACGTGGCTTAACCAACCCTGGCTACTTTTTCAATCAGTTCTTTCTCATGGCGTAATGTGCGATTAGCCGACATCACGGTTCTCGTTCCCGTTCTCGATTCAGTAGGGTTGCATGCCGAGGGTGAATCATAGGTAAAGGGCGCGAATGCACCGAAACTGCTCTGCGCCCTCTGTTGTACGCAACTCAAACGCAGCCCTACAGCTAAATATGTATCACTCAGGGCATGGAGGGGCACTGAGTCATTTGGTGGCAGCTGTATGTGGAAGTGCAATGCGGATACTATGCAAGCGGTCTGTCATGAGGTATATTTTTTATTCAAATTCTAATTGTACTTTAGTATGAATAATTTTATTGTTCAAATTGTTATTGTTACAGTAGTATGTAGTATACAGTACCGTCCAAAAATATGGGTACACCTAAAGTTACGAGAAAAACAAAAAAAAAAGAAAACTAAAAAAATATATATTCAAAATAAATAATAAAACAATATTTGGACAAAGTTATGTTTTTTTTATTAGAAAAAAATGTTTTATTTATATTACGAGTTCTGAAAGCTTCTTTCATTATTCAAAATGAATATGTTTATTTTAACGAAGTAGAACTTAATTGTTGTAGACACTTAACTAAAAAAAGTGAATAAATTTTCAATTCTTCGATAACCTCCTGGCTATGATATCGGATTCACAAATTCTGGAATACAGAGCTGGCAAAAACCAAAGGTTTTTAAAAAAAACGGCCGTGTTTTTTAATAATTTTTTAAGATTTTATTAGGAAATACATATTGAGTCTTTCAATATTAATATATTTAATATTAAGTATTATTTATGGGGTGTCACGGCCGCGTGCCTGAGTGTCAGGTCGCGAATATGGGAACTGGGTTCGATCCCGACCGACGCCAAATATTTCGAATTTTAAATGGCACAAAATTGGCCCCTGTGGTGCACTCTCCACGCCAGCAATGAGTGCCCGTGAGGAGACGCCTGGTAACCGCCCGCACGGTGCAAATATTTCATCATAACCGGTATCTGTGTACAAATAATTGTACTTTTATTTTAATATAAACATTATAAATATAAACATTATAAATAAACCAAATTTTCGTCGTCGTGTAGCAGGTGGACTTATATTTTTGAACAGTACTGTATATACTGATATCGCGAACTGCAATACGCGTATTTTTGATTATATTTACAGTTTATTGACAAATAATGTAAACCGAACACAGTTTTCCGAATACTTGGCCACCCGACAAGACCCCCCCCCTACAAGCTATTATGAAACGTCGATAGTTTTATTATGAATTAAAATTTCAAACTTCAACTTTTCAGTCAGCCATAAGGCATATTTTTTATTCTAATTATTATAGTTTAGTATGAATTGTTAAAGTGGTTATTGTTACTGTAATATTAATTACAATTAATCATTAATTATTATTTTTATTTTTTTATGGGGTCTCGTGGCCGCGTGCCAGAGTATCAGGTCGCAAATCTGGGGAACCGGGTTCGATACCGACCGACGCCAAATATTTCTAATTTTAAATGGTACAAAATATACCCCTGTGGTGCACTCTCTACGCCAGCAATGAGTGCCCGTGCGGTGACGCCTGGTAAGCGCCCGCACGGTGCAAATATTTTATTATTACCGGTATCTGTGTACAAAGCAGATTGGCACACCCAGCAATTGGTAATAAGCCATGATGATATATTTATTTATATTAATTTTATACAGGGTGTTCATTTTAAATGGGCCACCATTGATATTTCGAGAACTATAAGAGTTACAAAGTCGGTTAATTAGGCAAACAATTTCTATTTTACAAGACAAATTTAAAGAAAAGAAAAATATTTTTTTGGACTAGTCCTTATATAACAATTTTTTTTTTTTTGAGAAATATGCCTATAAAGTTTTACATTAATTTGATTAAAATATATTTATATAAGAGTGCCACGAATGGAAATATGAAACACTGTCATTTTTTTTACATATAATTAGAGTGCCCTGGTAGAAAGAAATTCATATTTTGTTTTATAAATTTATCATAAAAAATGTCAACGCAAACAAAATATTCACAGATTTCTTTCATAGCATTCTAATTTTATATTTAAAAAATTAACACGTTTTCATTTTTTTCATTCGTGGCACTCTTATTTTTCTAGCCATATTCATGCCCAGTTGCACCGCTGACACTTAAATTTTAAGCTAGACTTAAACAAAAAAATGCAAATCGAAATTTTGACAGCAATATTCAATTACTTATTTGACGTTTCGATACGATATTGTCAATTTAAGGAACACTTAAAATTTGAGTGTCAGCGGTGCAATCGGGCATTAATCAAATTAATATAAAATTTTAGCTGTTTTTCCCAAATAAAATCGCGTGCGAAAAAACATGTCTTATAAAACTCGTTCTTTAATATACTAATTTTATTCTCTCGTTCATAACTAAAGAGGCGTTTATTAAGCTTGTTACGTAAACATAATATACTATTTCGTTTTAACACTGATTTTTAGATTAGGGTCATATACCTTTATTCCAGATAACTTCATAAACATCAACAAAACAATTCAACGTAGCGGTTCCTATGATAAATTTATATTGTATCCCTGTTTACTTTCAATATAACAGCCTTTGTTGTAGTAACTAATATTCATTAAAAACAAATATCGTTTGAATATATTACTTCGGGCTAATAACATTTTGATTAAAATCAATTACATGTTCTCACGTTTAGCAAAATTATCCATTAAATGAAGTATTGTAAACTGTATTATTTTTCTTCCAATCGGCTCTGAATGCAGATAAATTGACTTCATCTAACTGTGTCTTATTTTTTGCTACACGTGCACTTTAATGGCTGAAAATTACGTCCTGAGTAACTTCCCTTTCCGGTAGCAATTTTAATAACATTTAATAGTACACACCTACATTCACTAACGCATCTTTTGGTACATTTCTAGCCGCAATTTATAAATTGAAAAGACGGTTAAGAAATAATTTTGCGCAGTAATTTGCTTTACCGCAGAAAATTAAAGTGATAAAAGAATTAAAAGAATAAAAATAAAGGTAATTTTTATAAAATGCAGTTAAACCAGTACCGCGAATAAAAGCAGATTAACACACCTACAAAAGTTGAGATGATTGATTTGGTTTTGTTTTTAAATTTACAATCGTTATAACTAATTTTTTCATTTTTTTTTTTTCTGAAAAATTTTATAGTGATGAATTTTAGCGGTTTTTATACTTTCCATGTGTGCGTAAGTATGGTTATTTGAAATATTTTGTATTTAAATATTTCACTGAATTTCAAATAATGTGACGTCAGACCTCTAAAATGTGCGCTTCTTAAGCATAGTAGGTACAGACCGGCCAACAAAAAGCTTTGGCAACAAGTTGACGGGTGTTGGCAACATCTCTAGCAAATTGTTTATGGGTACATGTAGTCAACAGAGTTGCGCGTATAAACCAAAACCAGGTGCACGTCTAAACCAAATTCAATTTTGAAGTAAAAATGGACCCGACTGCTGCTTTCATCATAATAGCTGCCCATGCCCAAAAACAAAAAAAGAAGATGGTGACAGAGACAGTTTTTGCAAAATGGGACAAGTTGTGGTGAAAACTTAATGTCGGAATTACATTTCAACGATGGTAGCTCGTTACGCAATTTCTTTAGATAAACAAAATTTAACTTCGAAGAATTTTTTGTTTGGTGCTCCTAAAATCTCCAAAAGGAATACGAATTATCGTGCCTTGTTGACAACACCGTACACACTGAGTGATGTTTCCCATTTGAAATGGGTAACATGGATACAAGCAACGTGCATGTAACAAATTTCTTTGATATGCTGCACGATGTTGACGAGTTTCCATCAATTTGTTGCTGTAGTAGGAAAAATTGACTCTGTCGCTGCCAGCAATAAACGTGTAACGTTTTTTATTTATTTAGGTGAATATGATGAAGGATAAAACTATAATTAACTAGATAACACTATCACTATTTATTTATTTAACCATTAACACGACTATTTATTTACACGATATTACTGATTATTTATTTCGACTATTTATGTCACTATTTATTTATATCACATTTAATTGTCCAACCTACCGACCGTAGCGTCTATATACTCAACTGACTCAACAGTGTCTGTATATTCAACTGTCCGGACAGAATTATCTCCTTTCGCCTCACTGTCTGTCTATTTATGTAACTAACTGACTGTCCTTCTGACGAACTAACTGTTCTAACTTCCACAGCCTCAGTATCACCTACTGTCCGTATGCCACAACTCTTCAACACCACTGCTGAATATCCGCTTCCACTCGCCGGTACTGACCTCGTTTACCTAGCTTCCCAATACTCCTTAAAACTACCGAGTATTCACTTCCACAGTTATCCCAGTATACCAGTAACTTCCCGAGTACTCTACTCGACACCAAACTATATACGCCCGCCACGATACTGCTGTGCTACTCAAACTCACTGACACCTTACTTCTTACTGTCTATGTAACTCTCCTTCTGACGGACTAACTCTGTCTCTGTGACTGTCCTTCTGACGAACTTACACTCTATGTGACTGTCTTCGCACACACGTACGTCGCTTATATAGTGGCTTTTAACTCTTTCTGGAACATTCTCGTGAAGATTCGAACTATACCTATAACAATGTCTAGGCTCCTTCTACCTACTATAATGCTTCTATTCATAGGCGTCGGCTCGCAAGCGTCGGTCGGGGGTTCGCGGACCAAATGTTGTATAGGTACTCTCACGTTACACTTATAAATATCGTAATCATGACAAAGCGGCATATCGCCGCTTACTACTTGTATTATAATATTGAATACCAATGAGCTATTACTTTCGCCGCTCTGTTGAAATGAATACATGCATTTCTTGAAATCTTAAGGGTTTATCACCTGCTGTGAGCGCTCTGTATAGTAAAATAATCTTACTGTTCTTTGAACATAAATGCTATTTTTGTGTGCCGCTTTGTCAATTATAGTTTTATTGTTGAACACGACAGTGTCTAATTTCTTGACTATATGTTGAGGGATAAAGTCTGTAGTACCCATTAGTGAGTGAACTAAAGTTGTTTACCAGTGCCGGCTCGTGCACCAAAACTTTGGTGAAGCAAGGTATCCAGGAATTCAAGGTCAAATTCCTTATAACTGAAAATTACATTTTTCAAGGGATGTGAAGCTGCATGTTTTTCCCCTTTCATGTACAAAAATGAATTGCCAGATCACAGATAATTTTAGAAAAGGGAATATGTTTAACGGATTGTTGACTTACCTGGATAAACTGTCTAAAGTCTAAACACAACACAATGTGGCGCGACTATTATACAGGGCCTACGTTACATTACAATAAAAATGTTAGACAGGTTATGTTTATGTTCGATGTTCGAATGCAATATTCACTTATTTATTCTGTATCGTACCATGTTAATTTTTACAGACTGTTAAAATATGTAGCCAATAGAAACAAATGTATTATCTGTCATTTAAATTTTTTATTCACTGTCTACTATTATTAGTAGTGAAAAATTTAAACAGGATGTTAAAATTAACATGACGAGTTACAGATTACACCCTATACAATCTGGCTTGCGACAATGTACAGTAGATGTCGTGAACCTATTTACAAAATTTGTTACTACACGGCGTTGATTGTATTCACGTACGGTCACGGTCTCTATCTTTTATCCTTTACGCACTCATTGCATTTTGCATTTGAAGCATGCCTCAAACAGCTCCTTGTCTAGCGTACGTATTTTTTACCGGAATGAAAGCTTTATCAAAAACATTAGACATTATACTATTCATTTCGAGAGGCAAGCCTCACGGGGTGTAAATTAGGTGACCTGCATTACAAATTAGTTACGGTGACGGCTTAAATTGTTCTTTTGGTATTTATAAAAACAAGCATTAACGGAATAAGTCGAAATTTAATTTATATAAAATTATTTATTTATTAAAACGATATTCTGCGTTATTTCTTTTCTGATGAGGCACTGCCTACCCTGACAAGCCGTCACTGTTGTTTACACTTGTCAACATTGTCACTCAACCACGTTTAAGCAGTATGAAATTTAAAAAAATATAAAATAATATTCTTTTCACTTAATGCTACTAATCACTTTGAAGTTGTGACGTTATAGCGAGTATAAGTACTAAATATTATTAGTATGTTAATGGCGGAAAGTTACATTTCTATTGGCAAAAATTTAAAATAAACATTATTTATGAAATAATGATTTATTTTTAAATGTTTAATCTAATACACTTATTAATAAGCAAAAATGGGTAATTATATAAAAACGCGATTATTTATCAATAAAACTGTTTTGAGAAACTTATCGGCCAAAGTCGAAAAATGATATATACGATTTTTTTCCTAATTTCAAAAATAAATATTGACGTAAGAAGGAATAAATGAATAATAAAATCCTTGTTTTTCCAAATGAAATCAGTATTAAAAGGAAAAGAAAAATATTCTAAATATCATCTAGTAGTCTGCTCATACAGAATTATAAATGTTGATATCAGACAATTTATTCTTACTGTTTGATGTTTAATAGATATTACATAGATAATTTTTGTTATATTACAGTTTTGCAATTGATATCATTAATGCATTAGATCACTTGATGTACAACAGCACAACATAAATAAATGATAGTCATGTTTCTGGACCTTATTTTAATGTAATTTATACAAATATAAATAATATAATGCTTTTATTTTTATAAAGTATGATGTACATTAAATGTTATATTGAGATACAAAATGCAATGTAAACTACAAAATATGAAATGCACTCTATAACTGTATAATAAATTTGAAAAGGTTTGTATCACACAATCTATGCATGATGTTATCTAAATAATTAATAATAACTGAATTTAACGATTACGTTGAATACAACAGCTTTTTAGTAAATAATAATATAAAACAGGGTTTGCTTTGAAATATTTACCAGCTATTTACGAATGGAATGTGAAAAATACATCTCCCGGGAATTTTTAGGAGCGCTACAAATATTGAAAAAGTTTTTAAATTTAATTACAGCTATTGAACTCATGTTTTATAAATAGTACAGCGACTTATAGCTGCTTAAAACTTCGAAAATGTTGCACAGAATCTTTAGAGAATGTAAAAAATGATGTTTTTATTTTATTTAATTGAACGTAGGTGAAACGCGCGCCCAGATTGTCAAACCTTGGATGGCTTAGCGATGTTTACAATCTGGCTAGTATATTTCTCTAATATAACAACAATAACGTAACCTAACGCACAAAAGTGACCCTTGGAAAACTTGGGCTAAGTTTTGTACATTAGGTTAGGTTATTGTTGTTATATTTACAGAAATATACCATTTCAGCCTATACAACTATACATTAACCTGCATATGCTGTAAATTTTATACGCAATTATAAAGGTACACGTTAAATACCTAAGTCATAAGATGCGATGACGTTATAGCGTGTACCTATATTTCATATTAGGTACACATTCACATTAACGTGTCCCTAGACACAGCTTAAATCAGGGATGGCAGTGTATAAAATAAAATGTATAAAAGAGTATAATACGTACGTATAATACGTGGGAGTATAAAATATATGAATTATACATTTTATACAATACGTAGTGTACATACGTGATAAACATTTTATACAGTTAATGTATTATACATACGTGTAATACTGTATAAAAATAAAATATACGCGTATGAAATGATATAATAATAATCAACACCAAATATTTTTATATTATTCAAAAGATATAATACGTTGTATACAGGATTTTTATACATGTAATGTATAAAAACTTTTATACATGTATTTTGCCATCCCTGGCTTAAATAAATCAAATAAATACAGCTTCAATGATAGTGAATTAACATACATTTTGTTTTTATTGAAAATACCTTTTTCTACCATCCAAATTTCTAACTATACAATGTTGAAAAATGTCACTTGTCTACATTTTTAATTGAAACGTTTAGTCAGGAACTAATGGTACTGTAGTTACACATTTACCACCTTCACAAATCAATCTGACATAAGTATAACTGCTCTGTCGGTATATTACATAACCAAACAAAATGCCGCATTGCTGTGAAAATAAAATAGGGCATTCATTTACAAAAACGAAAGTATAAAAAAATGTTTAGATTATATTGAAACAATAGCTTAAGAAGAATGGAAAATAACGATAAATTAAAATTAAATATAAAATAAATTGTGTGAACAGTTGTGCTGCCACCTGCAAAAGTTTGGCGTGAGCGCTCCCAGTGGACATCCACTTTTTCACTGCACTAGTTTAGTGCTTGAAACAAATAAATTTTTGTTATGGTCGAGGACCCCATTGTGGTGACTGTAGAAAAAATCTTGTGTGTGTTTCGAGTGCAAATGGACATTGTCGATTTCGAGAGAATGCCGCGCGACAATGTCCCATTTTGCGCTCTTAATACACAAATAGCTATTGTTATTTCAAACAATGTATTTTTTGAAAAATATTAAATCTGAAATGTGTTTTATTGTGTTTATTTTCCCACTTATTTTGTTCGTAAAATATAATTAAATATAAAATAAGATTGGAGTAGAAACTATTTCAAAGTTAATTAAGAAGCGACGACAGATTTCTTCGAAACCTTCCTGTATTATTGCGTCCATATCCTCCAGTGTCTTATATATTTAAAGACAATTTCATTTGAGTCTTTTCCGATTCAATTCAATTTTCCTCAGCACTAAGATCTCATCGATGTAAAAACTTCATCCTAGTTACGCCAGGTTAGTCTGCCCTGAAAGAATAAAAATAGAGAAGCAACTTCAAGATGCTCCGTATACGTTTTCTGTTAGGTTATGTTATGTCTTAGAAATATAATATGAAACTGTTAACGTTTTATTATTAGAATGTTGGTGACGTGGCATATAATTATACAAAAATCACCATGATTCATAATTCATTCTTTGTCAGTTTAATAATTGCATTTGACATTTAAATTTGTTTGAATAGTGTTTTTTCTCTTTTTGAATTAAATATAGATTTACATGAATGCAGTATTGTGATTCGGAAGACTTGAGTTCAAATCCGTGTGAAGTCCGTTTATTTATCGCACAAAGGAAATCCTTACAATGCACTCTCCGTTCTAGATTTTAAATTGAATTTTCCTGCAACCTTTTGGACTCATCCACATTTTTTGTTTTATTTTTTCCTACACTACAAACAGGAGTCCGATTTTAATTCATTTGGAGAGTAAAGACTGTCTCAATGTAGTCTCTATTAATGACGTCAGATTTTAGGGATTTCATTTTCGAGGTTGTACAAACAGGGTGGAGGTGGAATATGACAGGACTTTGACTTTATGTTGGTTATATTTTTCGGATAAATTTACTTGGTTTTCTAATTTAAAAGTGAATGAAACAGTTTATGAGGAAGAACTTGTTGAGGATAATTTTGTAGCCGAACCACATTCTCTCGTTTTAGCGAACGGAGTATAATAATATATAAGAAATTTGGGGAGTTGATTCAGAATGCAGGTTTTATATAAAATGTTAATAAATATTTATTTGATATTGATTAGTATAATTTTCATATTTTTTTATTGTAACAGCGCACATGTATTCACGTGCGTATACAGTCGATTTTTTTTGTAATCAGTAGGTCTAAAATTAAGATAATAAGAATACTTTCGGTCAAAATTTGTGTTAAAAGTTTTAAAAACGTGATGAAAACTTTTAGGTTTATTTATATTATTATTTATTATTAAACTAGATACTAAAAGAAATGCAAATTTTGCATACTAGTGACTTTGAAATTCTGTCGAATCAGGAAAAATATATTTTGTAAACATAACACGTAAATAATAATTGTTGAGATAAACAGAAATTAATAGATGATAGTACAATAAACAATGAAATTGACAATATTGCTGTCTTGATTGTCTTGTTTTCCTTTTTGTTTAAAATGATGTCAGAAATGTTTTGCATTTTCCCAAAACAAAAGAAGTTAAAATAATATAAATATAAGTACGTACTTAATTATTTCTTTCCACTTCGAAATGTAGAAATTAATGCATTTTTATGTAAAATTACGAATATTATACCGGGTACCGGTCTCTACTTTTTTTATGAACCATAGAAAATACAATTGTAAAATTTTCATATGACTAATTTCGGCTCCATTAATTTTAGAACAAAAGTGTAAATACATAAATGTTCAAAATTAAATACTCAAATACTGTATTTAAAAAGTCTAAAATTGTTAGTTACATACACGTTCGCGAGAGAGAGAGACAAAATATAATTTTTAGCTGTTTACGGAGTGCCATGAGCTATAGCACAAAAATGTTAAACAGTTGTATTGTTTGAGTGTGACAGATGGCATCTGCCAGAAAGTTTTAATAATTACTGATTTCATTAAATAATTTATCAGTAATCATGGATACATTTACCATCTCAGATTTTCAAATGAAAATAAAAATAAATTAATAATTCCAATTAAATATCAATTAATAAACTTTTATTTGCAAAATTCAAACAATACGATTGTTTGAATTGTATGTTTTGTCTTGCCTGTAAACGACAATTTTATTTTACGAATTAAGATCATAATACTTGAATATTTAATGCTGAATTATACATAAATGGTGCAAATATTTCATCATTACCGATATCTGTGTACAAAGCAGATTGGCACACCCAGCAATGGGTAATATGCCGTGATGATATATTTATTTATTTTATTTATTTATACATTTATAACAATGTAGACACAATGATTACAACAATGAAGAATAATAATAACATTGAACTGAACTGTCAGAATGTTATTTTGTTTTATTTGTTTTTTTATCTCCTTTTTTCATATTTTATTTTCTAAATATCTGGTGCTACTCTATTGCCTTAAATGAAGACTTTTTAAAAGTAAAAATTACTTTTCAACAACTTTTCATTCTTTTACTCTAATATGTACAGGAGTCCCATTTTCCGCACTTTTTAAAATCGTATGTTAAAGTCGTGTTCCGCGTTTCGTTGCACAGCCTGTATAACAGATTTCAAGTGGACGCCCGGTATATCTCGATATGATATGAGACATAAAATATCAAGTTGAAATATCAGTGGTGTGTAAAATGACAGCAGGTAACAGGTAACCACTTTTGAACATTGTTTAGATTGGATGGCTGGATATGACAGCGTTGACAGCTGTTGCGCGACTACAAAAACTATTAAAATAAAACACTTGTATTATCAACAATATTGATTTGCTGTCATTAATTAGATTACTCTGGTTTCGCTTAGTTTAAAAATTCTGGTTTTATATAAGCTGTGTCTAGGGACACTTAAATGTGTACAACTAACATGAAATGCAGGTATATGCTCATCACCGCTTATGGCGTAGGCATTTAACGTGTGTTTTTATAATTTGCGTACGAAATTTACACCATGCACGTTAATTTATAGAATGAAATAAAGAACTCAGCGCATTAAACTTGGCCCGAGTTTTTCAAACGTGATTTTTTTGCGTTAGGTTAGGTTATTGTTGTTATTTTTAGAGAAATATACTAGCTAGATCGAGAGCTAGATTGTAAAACATCACCAAATCAACGTAGGTTTGACAGTCTGGTCGCATTTTAACACCCAAACATAACCTCATTTGTTTAACGTGCACTTTTGGGTATTTTGGGCGCAATAATTCGATACACGTTAAATGCCTACTTCATAAGCGGTGATGACGTTTTACACTCTCAGAACAAACTACAGTCCGGCGGCTCGTGCACCAAAACTTTGGTGAGGTAAGGTATCCACGAATTCAAGGTCAAATGCCTTATAATTGAAAGTTACATTTTTTCGAGGGGTGTGAAGCTGCATGTTTTACCATTTTCATGTACAAAAATAAATTGCCAGATCACAGAACATTTTAGAAAAGGGAATATATTTAACTGATTATTGACTTACCTGGATAAACTGTCTAAAGTCTAAACACAACACAATGTGGCGCGACTATTATACAGGGCCTACGTTACATTACAATGAGGCGCGGGAGCACACGTGACTTTGACAAGTGCTTGTAGGGCCCATCAGGGTTGCCAAGTATACAGCTTGTGTACCTTGCCTGTGTTGCCATATCAATTTGAGCTTAAAATTAATAAATAAAATTGTAAAACTAGTTCATTTTAATGAATATCATATTGTTTTATTTTCCGACACCTTAACTTAATTTAATGTGAAGCACAAGACATTCAACAATCAACTGATGGTTTCCTCAAATTTAACGCGTGTAGAAAACTTTGTATCGTAGATGGCAGCACTAACACCACTATTTTTATAAAAATTATTTTAAAAATTAAGTTAAGGTGTCGGAAAATAAAACAATATTCATTAAAATGAACTAGTTTTACAATTTTATTTATTAGTTTTAAGCTCAAATTGATTTGGCAACACAGGCAAGGTACACAAGCTGCATACTTGGCAACCCTGATGGGCCCTACAAGCACTTGTCAAAGTCACGTGTGCTCCCGCGCCTCATAAAAATGTTAGACAGGTTATGTTTATGTTCGATGTTTGAATGCAATATTCACTTATTTATTCTGTATCGTACCATGTTAATTCTTACATACTTAAAATTTGTAGCCAGTAGAAACAAATGTATTATCTGTCATTTAAATGTTTTATTCAGTGTCTACTATTATTAGTAGTGAAAATTTAAACAGAATGCTAAAATGAACATGATGAGTTGCATATTACACCCCAAACATTTAATCTGGCTTGCAACAATGTACAGTAGATGTCGTGAACAAAATTTGTCACTACGCGGCGTTGATTGACGTACGCTCACGGTCACGGTCTCTATTTGTTATACTTTACGCACTCATTGCATTTTGCATTTGAAGCATGCCTCAAACAGCTCCTTGTCTAGCGTACGTATTTGTTACCGGAATGAAAGCTTTATCAAAAACATTAGACATTATACTATTCATTTCAAGAGACAAGCGTCACGCGGTGTAAATTAGGTGAACTGCATTACAAATTAGTTACGGTGGTGGCTTAAATTGTTCTTTTGGTATTTATAAAGACAAGCATTAACGGAATAAATTGAAATTTAATTTACATAAAATTATTAATTTGTTAATATGACGTTCTGAGTTATTTCTTTTCTGGTGATGCACTGTCTCACCTGCCTACCCTGACAAGCCGCCCCGCCACTGACAAGCTTTGAGAATTTTACCCAAATAGAGTGACTTTCAACTCGAGTAGACAGTTGAAAATGCATCGCTTTTATTGAGTTCTTTTTTAATCTTTTTGGATTAAATAAATTTCGCTCTTAGTAGAGTATATTACATTTTAATCTTTAAAGATAAAATTTTTTATTCTTTAAAAGTTTATATAGTTCTACCCAAAGTGTGAAATATAAACTTTTCTTGTCAAAAATTACTCTTTATGATAGTGATATTTATTCAATAAGGGTGTATGTAGTTCTCCACAAAAGTGTGCCTGTTGTTACTTCTTGTAATCGATATTTATTATCAGCACAATTTTTTATCTCGTCTTTGACCCAGGGGAATACTTACTGGTTCATTACAATTATAGTTCTGAGACAGAGCTTTTAATTGCAGATATTCTGTGCTTATAGGTCAGTATCTACGAGTACACACGAATTTATAATTTCATTGTATTTTGGAAAATCACAATTTTTTTCTATAATCGCTTGTAGCAAATTTCTTTTAATAGTTGTTTTACACAAATCAAAAATAGAGGAGCACTCTTTAATCATAGATGATAACTTCCACCATTTCCCATGTACGTTGAAACAGGAAGATTGCATAGTAAAGTCACAGTATTAGGGATGGCAACGATATATCGATAAATAAAATATATCGATATTTTAAAAAATATATCGAATAAAAATATTCGATAAATATTTGAACGATATATCGAGTAATTTATCGATATATATGTAGGTGCGATATATCGTTACGATAGAAATATTTTTGTTTTACTAACTGTATAAATTTCAACATTCATAGAATACCGATCGAGTTTATGTATTTGATCATTTGATCAATAGTACCTAGGTATAGCTATTGATTCACTTCATTGCCAGTTTTATTGATAATGGTTGTTTTATTTGTTTATTAGTTAAATTACGAATTGTTCTTAATAATGGGACCACCTTTAAGTTGTGTAGTTGTGATTTTTTGTACATCACTGATATATCGATACTCGATATATTCTCATCAATATATCGATACAGCTCCGAATGATACGATATATCGATATATCCTTCTACTTTTGCCATCTCTGTACAGTATAGGAAAATAAGCAGTGCAACAAGGTACAAGAACGGGAAGCAAACATACGGCGCATGCGTGAAACTCGAACAACTACACTTATTAGTACACATCTTTGAGTGAATATAGCTATTATATGATTAATACGCTAATTTCACTCTTTATAGAGTAAATTTTAATAAATATTAGAGTAAATTACTTAATTAATTTAATAAGAGTACAATTTGCTTTTTTAACGTGTACATTTTACTTTAATGAAGAGTAAATTATATATCAATCATAAAATTATATTTTAATCGACATTTGATAACAAATATACTCATATAGTGTACAAACTTTATACTTAAAGATAAAAATATTTTCATTTTCAATGGGGGAGTTTAGTCATGTTGAAATGTAATGATTTTTCCAAATTACTGCAATACTATACATGCAATATTACCATTAATGCAATAAAAGTAACATAATATAGCGTATTTTTTTTTGTACAAACCATATTAAATTTATCGTTAGTTAAATCGCCCGCAATAGGCAATACGATGACGTATGCTGCATCTTTGGTTCGCCGTAGTTGTCCGCTATAAGCGGTAGTTTAAAATGAAAAGATGACCGTATGTCTTCTATATTTGATATTGAAACGTCAAATCGCAAAAAGCAAATTATTTGATTTTAAATATGTAAATGTAAAACCTAGAAAATACGATAAACACAGAAATTAAATTGTCAAGTGTCAAATGGAAACATAAACAGGTGGCCGTGTTTTGCTTCTGTCTCTTTCTATGAAGCAGGTTTTGGGCACGTATGTCGAGACGTAATTCGCAGATAGTTAATGTTACGCCATAATGGCGGGAAGAAAATATTGCAAAAGTTCAACATTATTTTTCTGCGGTATTTATTAAAAATTTTCAAAATATACAAGTAAAAACGCTTTAGATTTAAAAATATTTTAACGCATGAAAAAATCAAATATTCGAAAACTCCCCCATTGAGTACTCATATTTTACTCAGTTCGATTAGATTTTATTCAAGTAGATGAAAGTAAAGTATACTCATTTACCAAAAAAAGTTTTTACTCCGTAGAAGACAAATTTTTTGATCTTCTGTTTTGAGAGTGTAGCCTGTACCTATACCTACATTTTATATTTATGTACCTATACATTAACATTTCTCTAATCTTTAGACACATGGAAATTTTTGTACCTGATTGTTCTAATCAGGTTATATTAAAATTAAAAATTTTAAATAGGTTTCATTCTTTCTACATAATTTTCAAGATTTGTATCTACAAATAATAGCTATACAAATTTTTTAGAAGTATCTACTTTGTTATGCCAGTGTTTAAATGTGTATTGATTTATAAACTACTAAAGTACTTATCGTAATGAGGAAAAAATAAAAATAAATTAACTGTGTATTTGCGTTTGAAATTTATAATAAAAAACAACGATAATTTTTATCGATATTAATTAACCAACCAGGTTCATCGAAATAATTTATTATGACTTTTAATGATTATTATATACCATAATAAAAATATTATTATCTTGTTTCAATTTCCTTACAATATTCTGTTAACTTATTCGTTACGAATACATTTTCCCTGAAAATATTAATATATTGTTTCTCTGTACATTAGGATATTTCACTTAATCCTAGATCAAAAAAATAAATTCTGTAATGAAATTTATATAATTTATGTCCCATATTCCGTTGTGGAACATAGGGGACGGAATTCCATCGGTTTCTTGACCTAATTTTTACTTGCATTTAGTGGTGTGAGTGATAAATATTAAATTACCTACAATTAATTAAAGTTTGCATCGTTTTTAAACGACTTGTATAATGGCGACGCAGAATGACGTCAGCAATTGACATTATCATATTGAAACGCCGCTAGATGGTAATATTTTGTACGAGTTTAATACCTAGGTACTCATTGTAAATCTTAGTTGCAATCAAATTGTCAAGAAATGTCAGCTTGACAATCATAAATGTTATCACTATCATTTTATGGGTCATTATTAAAAAAAAAACAAATTAGCGAAATGGGTCATTGTATGAACAAACAAAAAATACGTGTTTATTATTTATTTGATAAACAAAAATTAGTGATTAAATCAAATTATGAGCTTGAGCACATCTGTAAATTTAACTTTAAATTGTTTTTTATAGTTTGATTTTTGAAAGTTTAACTGTAGTTTTTATATATAAAATTGTCTGTGTTTCCAAGTTTCTAAGAGAGACATAATCATAAAAGACAAAACATTTATATCTGCCTGTTTTCGTAATCTGCTGTGAGACTGAATGTTGTAAAAGAGAAAATTATACTGATTATCTGCCATGTTGGTGCAAAAGAAGTGTTCATTTGTTAGTTCGTGCTGCGTTTGTGCTCTGGTTTAACTAAGAAAAGCCCGGTAAACAATAGATTCTGTATTAGGTATTAAGCAGTTTCCGCTGTAACCGGAAACTCTGACTTGTTCACCTTAGCATCTTCAGGTAACTGACCCCTGTAATTATTTAAATGTTTTTCCTTTTTATTCTATAAAGAAAGGTCTTGACAACACTTTTTATTGTGTCAATTTTTATATTTTATTTTGAATGATATTTTATTAATAGTTTTTATTAACACTTGTACGACCAGAATAATTTTATTGAATTTATATGTGCTCCTTTTGTTATGCAAAACCGATATTCGATTTGTAAGCATATAAATCTGTAAATAGGTTTATAGATCGCATAAATTGACAGGCGTGACAGAATACCGATGTATCCATATTTATTTATATTTTCGTATTCGTATAATGGATTTTCTCAGATTTATATCACAGAAAACAAAACTTGGTCATACACTTGGAATAACGAAATTACAAATATTCAAAACCATTTTATTTAATATTTCTTTGTATGCTATTGTTTAATGCTTAAAAATTGTGGCGTATTAAAAGATTTTCAGATTTTGTTCATGAGTTGTAAAACGGTAATGGGGTCATACCACATTTTCCAATTTATTTATTTTCTGAAAGTACATTTAAAACTACTTACCAAAATATATATTTTATGACACATAAGTTTCTAGTTTTACAGTAATAATTTTTTAAAGTTTATATAAAATTTCGAATGACGTAACAGTTTTGCGGCCGTAGTGACATCTACCGAGCGAAAACGGAACTACTTTTGACGTTTATATCATTGTGTTTTGAAACCACGCTTGAAACGAAACGTAGTCTTCAAAACTTCTGGAGTGTTATTGCCTTATGCCATCTTTCCCTTACATCTTGAGCCATAAGAAACCAAACAAAAATTTTATTTTTACTTCTCAACGAGTTATTCTCGTAGGACGACACACAACAATATTGTACAACCATTGTAATATCTAAATCAAACATAAATTGTATTTATTTATATTTTTATTTAGCATATTTCGTTATTTGTACTTACTTTTTTTTAAAAAAATAACTTGTTGCAAGGATGATGACGTTACTTTCAAAATATTGGTTATATAAGGTTATGTTAGAAACAAGTGACAGATCTGTTCATGTACAGTAAAAGCAAGAGTACGGGTGAGCCTCACTATCGTGTATTTGTGTATAAAACTTTGACGTCACAAAACCAAACTCAGAATCTTTATAAAGAAAATCATGAATGAAAAGTATAATAATATTAAATATTTTTGATGTATATATGCATAATATTAGGTAAATTTTTCATTTATGAAAGAAAAATCAACATTTTTTCTTTTTGGTATGACGCCATACTATCAGCTGATTATACTGGGAGTGCACCGAAAACCGGAACATAGGAGTTTAACGTAGAATTTTAAATAAGTGCGGAAATTTTGCTCTCCTGTAAGTTTTAGAGCAAAACTACAAGAATAAAAAGTTGTTTTAAATTAAATTTTACAATAAAAAAGTTTTGAACTCGATGTTGCCACATCTGTAGCACCAGATATTTCAGAAATAAATAAGTTAAAGTTTTGTTAAGAATCAGGTAGCCAAGGAAATAAAACACAATATTAATTTGACAGTTTAATAAAATAATTAAAATATCACAGATTATAATATAATTTCTTCTGCACTGTATACATACCGTGTATCTATCTTAATATAGGAGATTAACATGGGAAATCAGTTTTTGCAATTTCCTGCCCGCCTAATTATTTTAAGCAAAAACGCGACAAATCAAAGTTTTAGGGCATAAAATTCTGCATCTAAATCAATAAACAGAATTACCTTTACGTATGCTTTGTAACGACAGAAATTAAATATGAAAATGTCGAAAATTACGTTGAAAATATCGACAGCCATGGAGTTAAAAAAAATATATATATAAATAAATGCTTGACGTTTTATCTGTCAAACGTAAGTTAACTTATTTGACGTTTCTGACAATTTGAATTTGTCCCTAGTTTTATTGTGTGAAATTATTAAAAAATGAATATTTAAACTAATGAATAGCGTGATTTCACAGTTGCTAAATTCATGACAAATTGGAAGACTGCTAATGTGTCTTCAAAAAATACACGTGAGCCGCGTAATCAGAATATAGGACTAGCAGGAAAACGTGCGTTACTGGAAGAAAGACCGTAGTTTGGCAATTCTAATTATTTTATAGATGTGGTTTCTTTTGAAACCCTGGAGAAGAATAGAATTGTACGAAACATTCAGGTATGCAATTTTTGCATGAACCCATTTAAATACTGGACTAGGAAAGCATAGAAATACATTACTATATCTGACTGAAAATAGATGGCCGAATAGGGTAACTGAATATCCAAACAGGGCTGCATTTAAAATATTTTAAAATATTTAAATTCCGACTCGAGGGTTGCTTACACCTGAGCCGAACGAAGTAGAATTTGCGGTATTAAATTTTTTTAATACATCCCTGAATCCTGTGGCTAAGGTCATTTTAAATGCCTCCTGGTATTGAGTACAATTCTAATCTTCTGTGACGGAATACATAACGGTCAGTTGCCTTTTAAATCAAACATAGGGAAATGTTTTCAAAAGAAACCACATCTATTAAATAATCTACACGTCAACTTCTATTCGCTAGTTGACGTTTAAATTATTTTATAGATGTGGTTTCTTTTGAACCCCTAGAGAAGAATAGAATTATACGAAATATTCAGGTATGAAATTTTTGTATGAACCCACTTAATTACTGGACTAGGGAAGCACAGAAATATATTACTATGCCTTGTTGAAAATAGATGGCCGACTAGGGTAACTAAATTCAAAACAGGGTGCGTTTAATATATTTTAAATATTTTTCGTTTATGTTGTTTATAACAAAATATTTTGATCTTTAAACTATTTAATTTAGCAATTCTATGAAATAGGATTATTTTTTATTTCCTCTAACAGTAATTCCGACTCGCGGGTTACTTACACCTGAGACGAACGAACTAGAATTTGCGGTATTAAATTTTTTAAATACATCCCTGAATCCTGTTGCTACGGTCATTTTAAATGCCTCCTGGTATTGAGTACAATTCTAATCCTCTGTAGCGGAATACATAAGGGCCAGTTTCCTTTCAAATCAAATATAGGGAAATGTTTTCAAAAGAAACCACATCTATTTAATAATCTAAACGTCAACTTTCATTGGCTAGTCATACTATATGCAGTTGAATTTTTAATAAATTCATATTGTTTAAACAAAACTGTATTTTTTAACTTTATTTATTAGTCTATCATTAACGACATTTGTTCAAATCAAATTGCTTGAAACGTCAAATAAGATAACTTACGTTGTGACAGATAAAACGTCAAGCATTTATTTATTTATTTATTTATTGTTCAATCAATCCATGGCTGTCGATATTTTCAACGTAATTTTCGACATTTTCATATTTAATTACTGTCGTTACAAAGCATGTAAAGGTAATTCTGTTTATTGACTTAGATGTAGAATTTTATGCCCTAATAGTTTTATTTCACGCGCTTTTGTTTAAAATAATTAGGAGAGCAAGAATTTGAAAAAAAACTGATTTCCCATATTAATCTCCTACGTACACATTTACACAAGGTAAAGGTACATTCATTTTATAACCAACTATATTTATGAACTATAATTGTTTAAAAACAATGATTGCAACAATTATAAGAAGTTATAATTCATTAAACTTTCACATTGATATTTTCATGGCTATCTTTTTCTTGACAAAATTGTAAAATTTTATATCTGTAATATCTCGTTTTTAATTCTAAACAACTTTTTATTATTTAATTTTGCTCTAAAAGTTACAGGAGAGCCAATTTCCGCACTGATTTAAAATCCCATGTTAAACTCCTATGATCCGATTTCAGATTTTAGTGCACACCCGGTGTATTTATTTCATTATATTCATTGTTAGAGTAAAATTACTTTAAGATGTGACACATGTGTCACGATAGCTCCGCGAAGTTCATCTCTTGTACATGACATAGACCATTTTGAACTAAAAAGTTAGTGCCGATAAATGGCGGCATTTCAAATTTATACGCGACCCCGGCATATTATTTTAGATTTTAGAACTACACAGAAGTTGTTAAAATGAATTTGAGTATAAGGTATGGTTTAAATTCTTTCTTTATAAATAAAACCTTATTTTTGTAGATGTGAAAAAGTGAAGTATACAGGGTGTAACAGCTAAACGAGCTACCTGAAATCATTTCTATATTATTAAAGATACAATAAAATACTATAAGACAATCTTATATAAGACCAAACGGGACATCCGATTAGAGCAGAAAATGTTTTTTTTAAACTTGTGGTTCTCAAGTTATAATACAAAGTTATATTTTCTTAAATGGGATGATATATATTTTTTTGGTTCATTCGGTAGATAATTTTTTTATTAATTCAACCATGTGATTATTTTATTTCCTTGCATAAAAAAATATTGAAAAAAATTTAATTAATAATTTAAATAAATTTGTTTTTTATTGTTATTTTCAGTAGACTGTGTATGAAAAACAATTGAGCTTAAAGTAAATGAAACAAATATTCGTTAATAACGTTATAAATAGTTTTCTACCCTAATTACTTAAAATTGACAGCGCCTACTGAAAAATGACTATAAAAATCAAATTTATTTAAATTTCAAATTATTATTTCTCAATATTTTAGTTTTAGTTTAGTAAAATGATTATATGGTTGAATTCAGAAAAAAATACTCTATCGAATAGGCCTAAAAAATATATATCATCCCATTTTTTTAAAAAATATAACTTTGTGTTATAACTTGAGAACCACTGGATTAAAAAAATATTTTCTTCCCTAATCGGAAGTCCCCCCTTGTCTTGTATAAGATTGTCTTATGGTATTTTATTGTATCTTTAATAGCATAGAAATTATTTAAGGTAGCTCGTTTAGCTGTTAAACCCTGTTTACATCAATCAATTATACAATATTGTATAACCTAACTTAACCTAATTTTTTATTTTCCAGACCAGACAAAATATTTCAAATGGCAGTATTTTAGGGACCAGGAGTTTAATATCCATCCTAATTATTTAAAAAACTAAACCAACAAAACAGAAACAAAACTGAGAACAGACAGGACTGTCATATAAACAAAGACGGCAAACGGCACTAATATTCTGTTGCAGTCTAACACTTGGCGCATGCGCTTTGAATTTCTGAAATGGTCTATTTCAACTTATAGGTATGTCCAGTGGCGTATCAGTTAATTGTACACCACTGGACGTACCTATAAGTTGAAATTGTGACCCTACGTCATATACAAGTCATGAACTTCGCGGAGCTGTCATGACATCAGTTTTTTTTTTAAAGAAAATTATATTAATCTTAACATCGCAGAACATAAGACATGTACTTTCGTAGTTTGCTTTTTCCTTCTTTGTTTATTCTAGGTAAAAAAAGCTTTTCAAAAAACTTGTGGGGCATAAAATTCTAAATCAATAAGTAAAATCAATATGGCATGTTTGTAACGGCACAATTTATACCGGGTGTTCACTTTTTTATAGGACATAGGAAATACAATGTTAAAATTTTCATTATGCGATAGTTCGTTCCCTATGAATGTTAGAACAAAAGTGTAGGTAAATACAAAAAATGTTCAGAATTAAAAACTGCATCGAACAAGCTTCAATTTATTGATATAATTCGTTCCTGTCATGAGATAAACGTAAAATAAAATTTATAATTTTTAGCTATTTACAGTGTGCCATGGAAAACAAAACATTTGTCATTGTCATTAAGTTATTACAAAGAGGAATAACACTTCCTGTTTCATTAAAAAGATTTATAATTCTGCTAATAGTCCCACGTGCAGGAATAGGCGGGGCCTGATATAATGCACTAAGTAAATCTCTCACTTGGTTTAACGAATTTCCAGCCAAATACCATTTTATCCATTGAATTTTTTCAGAGATAGTAAATGTATCCATAATTACTGATAAATAATTTAAATGAAGGCAATAATTATTAAATCTTTACAATAATAACAAATATCATCTGTCAAACTCAAACAGTACGACTGTTTGAATTGTATATTTTGTTTTCCATGGCACACTAAATAGCTAAAAATTATAAATTTTATTTTACGTTTATTTCATGACAGGAACGAATTATATCAATAAATTGAAGCTTGTTCGATGCAGTTTTTATTTCTGAACGTTTTTTGTATTTACACTTTTGTTCTAAAATTCATAGGGAACGAACTATCGCATAATGAAAATTTTAACATTGTATTTCCTATGTCCTATAAAAAAAATGAACATCCGGTATATGAAAATGTCGAAAAATACTCGAAAAATTGCAATAGCCACGGAATTGAAAACAAAAAAATTACAACTGTTTAACGATTTATCAGTTTTTATTATTATTTGTAATTTCTGTTCAAGTGTACAGTTATTTATTAATTTAAATCGATAATTGTTTACTTGAACGGAAATTACAAATATCTAATAAAAATAAGCTTACCCATCTTATTTTTTACCTAAAATAATTAGGCAAGCAGGAAATTACGAAAGTATGATTTTACATTTTAGTCTTATGTTCCGGAGTGTTGATTACCACCCTGTATAACTTATAGATAACACTGTGTGTGTTTCTAAATCTCACGAGGACGTTATGTCATATGCTAAATTTAAATTTTGTAGTAAATGTTTAAAAAATTATATCTCGCTTAAATAAAACAAAAAATAATTTAAATTTCGCATTTGTAATTCAAACAAGTACCTAGCTTCAGAAAAGTAAAATAAATTGAATACCCAGTGGAATACAACAGACATCTGACTACACGAGACAACTAATAGCACCTATGCACGAAACAATTTGTCAAGTGTTTTCTTAAAAAAAGAAAAATCGTTCATTACTGCAGTACGACTTCGTAACGTTTATAGAAAAGAATTGTCGTAATCATTTAAAAATAAAGGACAAAATTGGCATTTGATTGAAGAAATAAATAAAGCTAAAATAGTTTCCTGGTCCCTGATATAAAGTACCTACTGTCCATTAAAATAAAGGACGTATGGCTACCGTAACTACTCTCCCACAATATACAAGTCATCGTATTAATAATTCGGATCCGGCCTAATTAGTGAACTTCCTATAATTGTCGAATGGTTTCATACGTCAGTGGTCTCTAAAGATGCCGGTCCACAAACTAAATTATAAATTTTCGGTTGATAGTTTATTAATGAGACTCGAGTCAATAATTTATCAAAAACGTTATTATTAATGCCCGATTTTCTAATTAATAAACATTGCTTATTTATAGTGATAGCCATTGAATTGAAATGAAATTACAAATAAATACATAATGTTTGAACAAATAATACATCAGGTAAACCTCAAAATATAGTCTCAATTCTCAAACAAAGAAGGCATAAATGTCATGGCAAATTGATAATACATTCAAATATCATAATTTTCAAAAATTAATAAATAGGTTATTTTTTAGTGAAAATGCAATTATTTGCCGTCATTGTAAATATAATTTGAAATATTTTCCGAAAATATAAAAATACATACCGGGTGTTGTTTTTCAAGGTGCACGTAGGAGATTAACATGGGAAATCTATTTTTTTCATACCGTTGCCCCCGTTTTAATTTAGAACGATGGTTGTGGTCTAAATAATAAGATAAAAAATTCTACACCAAATGACATCAAATACATGTAAATTATGTGATATTTTAGGTCCATAAATTAATTATTAAATTTATACAATTTCGTATTAATAGCAATAGCCATGGCATTTGAACAAAATGATAAAAAATGTTAGACATAATAGGTCTGTTCGTTTCGCTACTTTGCGTCTACGGTTTACTGCCGCTTCCCGCTTCTATACCAAGTATGGGCGCGGCAGCAAACCGCAGACGCAAGGTAGCGAAATGAACAAAGCTATTATGTGTCAAAATTTGTTATTACCTATAACGTTTTAACAAAATGATACAATTTTATTAATTTAATTTTTGTCTAGCATTTTATAATCTGTTATAAAACATTAAAAAGAAAATAACACAAAAAATCATAGCTAACAAATTCTGACAGATAAAATGTCAAACATTTGTTTATCTTTTTGTTCAAAATGCCATGGCTATTGCTACTAACACAAAATTGAATAAATTTAATAATTAGTTTATGGGACAAAATATCACATAATTTACATGTATTTGGTGTCATTTGAAGCACAACCATCGTTCTAAGTAAAAACTGATTTCCCATGTAAATCTCCTATGCGCACTTTGAAAAAAAGAACACCCGGTATACTATTGCATTTAAAAAATCAACGATGATTTTTCTTCCGGCAAAACCGGAAGTAGAATTCTGGGTCTTTTTACGCCAAAAAGTGCCAATAAACTACGCGCACAACTTTGTAATTGAAATTATAGGTAGGTCTAAAATTATTAATAAAGAAAATAGCTATTTGTCCCTATTTTTGCAATACAATACCCTGTATAACAGATTTCAAGTGGACACCCGGTATAAGATTTTCACAGGAAAACGTTCTATAAGCCAAGAACAATGTTTTAGGATAACACTAGAGTCATAAAATTTTAGACGAGTATGAAATGTAAAGCCTAATTCTTACCCCAGAGGTAAAGTGTGGTAAGTCCAATTTTAATACGGTTTACCATTAACTAATTTACTGCAAAATATGCTACTTACAACATAAAACTCATTTTTGTCAAAATTGGACTTTGCACATTTTGCTTCTGGGGTACAGAACTATAATTTTACGAATAAAGGGTTAGGTAGGTAAACGAGTAGGTATTTATGCAACAAGTGTGTAAAGTAGTACTTTTTTGGTCGAGTGCGATGTTTTGATTTTAGCACGAGATAAAAAATACTATTTTTTTACACGCGTGTTGCATATAACATTTTTCCTACAACCGAAATGTTAGTGATGTTTCTCATAATGCTGAGTATACAGGCATCCAGCATCTTCAAATAGTGTTAGTGCTCTTTCTCATAAAACTGTACATAAAATGTAACTTAAACACTTGGAAGAATCTCAGACAGAAGTGAATTAGTCTTCTATAATTGTACATTTAATATTCATATTAAAAAATAGGTTAGGTTAGAAATGTCAAAAAAATGTTAATGTTCTTAAAAATTAAATTAGTACTCAATTTGTTAAAAAAATATTACACATGTTTCATTTGCAGTGTACATTAATATTTCTTATGCCCAGTTTTATAAAAGATGGATAAGTAAATTACTAGCAAAGTAAAATTTTCATTTGAAGTAAAATAGTTTATTCCAGAGATTTTCGTTTTATAAAGTAAGAATGAAAATACTAGTTAAGTAAATCTACAGAATAAATTACTCCACTGATTTTTGAAGAAGTAAATTTTATTCTATAGTATAAATTTGACACATGTCAACATTAATTAAATTAAATTCATTATAATTTTTTCCCCCATGCATTATTTTTACATTTATTTATCTCTAACATGTTTGCTTTTTCTATTTCTGTGTAATTTTTCCCCATTCTCCCTTTTTTTCATTTTAGTTGACACTTGACACTTTATTTTCTATTTTGATTTTTGGAACATGGAACATACAGAATACAATATTATTAAAACATACATAAAACATATTCCTGCGGCACATTGATTGGAATAGATCTTCTTGAGTTGGAGATTGACATCGTCAGTAGTGGTCTTAAGAAATACCGTCTAGTAATGTTTTATCCTGGATTTATCAATCTCTCTTATATGCTCCAATAGTGGAGTTCTTTTCCCTGTCTCCAGTTAAAAGTGTAGTTGCAAAATGCATAAAAATTAAAATTTTATTACCATTGTGGCGTACAGGTTCTTAACATAGTGAAAAACAATATTAAATGTATAAAATTATAGAAAATATTAAAATATCTATATGCAAAAATCACAAAATAATGAAAGATGTCATATCTCTGTAGGTAAATTACTAGGATAAAATATTTACTCTGCAAGTAGTTATTTTACTCTGTAACTTGTTTTATAAAACAGATGTTTTTATTTACACATCGACTAAATTTACTTTCAAAGGAATAACTCAGCAGTTTATACGACTTTTATAAAACCGGGCATTAATAAATTTTATTATTCATTATTATTTACTACCTAATTATCTACTTGACAGGTAAATTAACTGAATATTAATGTTGCCTAGAAACGCCTATTTACTTTTCAAGTACTAGTGCGTGAAAACTGCCTCTTTACACACTGTAAAGAGTGCCTGAAAAGTACTTTTCACGCACGGTTGTAGGAAAAAATATTTTGACATATACGTCGAAGTGTTGGATGTATTTAAGCAAAATTGACAATTATGTTAATAAAAATGAAGTTGAAATTATCGCTATTATTCGTTCAAAACACTTTTTGTTGAAAATTACATTTAGATTAGTTTGAATTTAAATGCTTCAATTATTGATAAGTAAAAATATCAACATTGCAATAAATAATCTACTGTTAATTGCGAGTGACATAATGCATGATATTTTTCGAGCTGTATAATAAAAAAACAACGAAATATTGTCGGTCTAGAAACGAGTTACGTGGAAGGAAGAGAGCAACATGTATCTTTTTCACGTTTTGATTGTAGGTTGTCTATATTTTCCTGTCAAACACGTTTCGTTATAGGGGTACTATATCTGTACTTCCGACATTATCAAACAATGTGTCTTTTCGTTTTATTGCTTGATTACGTTAGGCGTACAGAAATAGTGCACCTAGAACTTCTGTTTCAAGAAAGATTACCCGGATCTAAATGTTCAGAAATAGGATTCAGTCGCCCATTGACTATTTTATTGATGTGTTTGGTGCCATAACCAAATCGAATAAAAATGAATGGATTTTATGTTGGATAGAATGTATATATTTATAGATCAAATATAAATTTTATGAGATATGGCGCTCTTGTTTAGTAGACATCTTCCTATACACATAGTTGTTGCAGAGAATGCACCACTAGCACGGTGTCACTTTTATGTCAAAACGCGGGTGACCTGGCAATACCTCCTATGTAATTTCACCTAAATTTTACTGGGGACGTTTAAATTAAAAAAACTATTAACTCATTTTCACTAAAAATGGAAAATAGGAGATATTGGTAGTACACGAAACTTTGAAATTACAATGTGAATAGCAACGCAAAATTCAAATCTACTAACTACTTATTTATATACCCGCGATAAATTATTATAAATAACGAAGAAGGAATTCAGTGACCTCACTGAGATTTGAATCCAGGACCTTTTTATTGTAACGTTTTATTTATGTGGGTGAAGAGTAAAAATCAAAGAATTATTAATTATTCAAATAGATGTTTATTAAAACGATAAATAAATATTTATTTAGATAATAACAATAACGATTACTATGGTTAAACAAATATTAAGTACTAATTAAGACTAAGAATATAATTAACTAGTTAAACACTAACACTATTTATATATTTAAACAATTAACAGGACTATTTATTTACACGATATTACTGATTTTTTAGTTCGACTATTTATGTCACTGTTTACCGACCTCCACAGTGTCTATACATATACTCAACTGACTCAAAAGCGTCTGTATATTCAACTGCTCGGACAGAATTCACTCCTTTCACTCACTAGCTGACTGTCTGTCTATTTATGTTTAACTATCTAACTGTCCTTTTGACTAACTAACTCTTCTAACTTCCACAGTCTCAGTATCACCGACTGTCCGTATGTCACAACTCTTCAACACCACTGCCGAGCATCCACTTCCATTTGCCGTTATTGTCCCCGTATACCTAGCCTGCCAATACTCCTCAAAACTATCGAGTATTCACTTCCATAGCTATCCCAGTATACCAGTAACTTCTTGAGTACTCCACTCCACACTAAACTGCATACGCTCACCACGATACTACTGTGCTATTCACTGACTCCTCACTCTTACTATCTATGTAACTGTCCTTCTGACGGACTATCTCTGAGTAACTCTAACCGGCTAACTGCCTCTTTATGTAAATGTCTGACGAACTAACTTCCTAACTCTAACACAAGTACGTCGCTTATATAGTTGCTCTAATATTTGCCAGAACATTCTGGCGATATAACAATGCGCGGGTAATTACGCTTATCTCCCCTCTTGTTGACACAAGAGTCCGCTTCGTCGCCCGCCTCAGTTATGTTTATTTATCGCTTTCTGAGTTTACGCCCATTCTCTCACTATCAGATTCTAGAACTTCTATCATAGGCGTCGGCGCACTGGCTGGGGGCTCACGGACCAAATGTCGTAGGTACCCTCTCACGTTACACTATCTAGTAGGATACTTTACCACTTAAGCTACAGAGTCCTACTGAAATCAGTGAATTTTTCACATGTCTTTCCTGCATATAGATGAATACCTTCTCCCACATGGAGTATTGAATACTCATATGACAGCATGACAATACTCGTAGCGGTGAATTGGCATCACAACAAGGTAAATAACAATAAGGACTATCTTTTAACAATTCATTTCTGTAACATATTCTGCACGAATTAAGTATAAATAACGAAAAGGGATTTAAACCCAGGACCTTCCTATATCTAGTAACGTCTTTTTTTTCACAAAAAGTAAATTAAAATAATTTCATAAAATCAGAAATATAAATATGTATATCATCATGGCATATTAACTATTCCTGGGTGTGCCAATTTGCTTTGTACACGCAGATATCGGCAGTGATGATAACATAACGTCACCTCACGGGCACTCATTGCTGGCGTGGAGAGCGCACCACAGGAGTCATTTTTGTGCTATTTAAAATTCTGTTAAATAATGATACTACTGATTTACATTTTAGTTCCTGTGTGATTGTTTTATCTTTCACAGTAAAATTGTATCTTATATACTCGTACCGAAGTGTCGAAATTTGCATAAAACATACTGCTACAAATTGTATGTTTATGTCATCTTTTATTGTTCGTATAACCGCAAACAAGATATTTCATTAAACCTATAATAACATATCTTAGTATGTGATTTCTCTTCGGAATTCATTTTTTTTAATTTCTTTTATTGCAGTGGTTTGCACATACGATATGATATTTCTCCATTAATATTAAAGATTCTAATTTTAAAATTTGATTCCTATTGGGAAATTATTGACTATTTGAGTTACAGTTATTAGATCTGGGGTGGGGAAAAACTTTTAAAAAGTACCTACTTGAATACTCGGTTGAAAATAAATATAACCCAAGAAAAAATATTTTAAATATAAATACTTACTATATTGTCTTTGACATAAGCAAATAGCCTTGGTTTAGATAGAGAAATAAATTCTTTGTGAAAGAATATCGACATAATTAAGTGATATTTAACCATGTTTTTGGTTTCAGCTCTGTAATTTTTAACATTCAGGTATTGTACATGCTTACATATAAAAATATTTAGTAGTTACGTTTGGTTTAACAAATTTAATTTATTTATTTAATTCATGTACATACCTTCGACTCACAAGCGCCATCTGCTATTTTCTTACGTGAAACGTATTATAAGTCTTTAAAATAATCAATCAATTTATAGATTGATTTTTATATTATTATTCATAATATGTAGGAATTTTTATATTAAATTCATTTGTTATGTATCCCAATACATCTATCTTTGTTATTTTAAAATAACATTTTTCCGCTTTCATTTTTTAATTTCTTATATTAGACATCTGAACTCGCATCTGACACAATATGAAACACGGAAAAAGTTCAAATCGATAATTTTACAAACGTAGAAAACTTTTGACATTTTTTTAAATTTGGAAGTTTAAGAATGTTTTCGCTGACAAAAATAACTTTTCTCCTTTTAGAATTTAATTTTGTAAAAGGAAGTATTTCAGCTTGCTGAAATTGGATATGTAGTTCAAATTGAGAAAACATTAATTATAAATTGATATTTATTACTAATTATTGTATAAATATTCTCATTTTATGTTAGTTTGCAATATATGTGCATATCTATATTTATATGGAAAACTATTTCTCTATTAGTCATATGGTATTTTTTGTATATAAAATATTCTTTATTTTTTGTCTCTGATCTTTAAAACTAAAACGTACCTGTTACTTTAATGATTTTACTTTTATTTAAATTAAAATTATTGACACCTGGAATAATTTATCAATATTTTTGTTTTTTGTTTGGAACTACTGTTTTGTGTATGCATATACATAATTTTGCAACATACATCTGCAATGGCATACAATACATGACAATGATTCATTGAATTAATTTTTAATTAGCTAATAATAATTCCGTGCTCAGTGTTGTTTTAAATATTTATAAAATTTTCATTTGGTTGCGAAAATATAGATATATTTACAAAACATGCTCACATTTGTTTATATATTTGTATAATAATGTATTAAATATTATTTAAATATACTTTTAATTACATATAAATAATATGAAAATATGTTTAATTTATTTACACTACATTTCAATTTTATATATTTGACTTTTTTTAAAAAACAACACATCTAATTATGATACGTATAATTAAAATGATCGGCCAGTCGCTCGCTTACCATAAATGTAATTCTGATTGCATAAAACTCTATTCGTTTGCATTAGTAATCAATAGACTTCACATTGTTTAAGGTTATGATTACGTTAAGACAAATAGGTTACACTAGACCTTGATCCATAAGGGTTATCGTAATATATATTGAAAATAAATCATTTTTATGTAATATGTCAATCAATGAGAACAAGAACACTACTTCGAGACAGTAGGATCCTATACCATTTTTAAATATTTTTTTCTTCTGTAAGAACAGGATGAAATAAGAATTTTAGTGCAAACGCGACTTAAAAATTTTACGTAATAAGCGAAATATGAATTTTTAAAGTTAAAAATTTCTTGCGTGACGTAGCTGGTACTTCCAGTGGTCGACAAACTGTTAGTTCTAGAGAGAACATATTTTTTCATGTTTGCATAGCTGATATATTTTTATACAAAAACTTATACGTTATATTCACGAAGAAATTATTATTAAGCATAAATAACATAAATAATAATCATTTTTTTCTTAATATATACATTGAAACAGTTTGACAATATTATGACACAAAGTATGACGGCGGATGGCGCTAGTTTTTGTTTGTTTTGATTAGTTAATATTATTAATTTAATTAATACATATTACAAATTGATTTAATTATAATTATATTATTGTTAATATTACTAGATATTATAATTAAACAAATGTATGAGACATAAAATTGTATTTTTTTTGTTAGATTATACAACAACGTGACAGTTCATAATCTTTCAAAGGTGACCGCAGCAGACGCGCGAAACTCGTTTTTAAAATCAGGCGACCAATTAAATTCTTAGGACCTCACCTAACCTAATTAGTAATCAACTTTAATCGCTTGTAGACCTAATTAATATTGAAACAATTTTTTTTCACTAATACTCGTTAATTTATGTACATTTTCGTCGTCTTATTTAAGATAGTTAAAATTTGACTATTGCTCGTATTGCGAACTCACTTTTATAGGGCGCTTTTTTAAAAATGACGTTTAACCTCATAATTATAATAGTGGGTCCGTAATACGGGCCGATGTTAGTACAGTAATCTAGGGCTGTTCAATTACGATTTTTAATGATCAATTATTGATTTTTAAAAATAAGGACGTGGCTAGAGTCCCGAATGCGGGATCATTTTAAAAAATTAAAGTACCGAAGAGGCGTTGTGTAACACGAGGGGGGTCTCCTAAGATGACTGACTGATGTTAAAGGACTTCGTGAGAAGGAATTCTTGAGAAGGAAGAACACACATACACTTAACTTTTACTTTATGAACACTACGGACATTACGAACACAGAATTTACTGATTAAACTAACTAATGTTTTATTTACATGGTTACATTATTACCTAATACAACTACAACTAACATGTTACTAATAAGTTAAGTTCCGTAACCCAGCGGGCATGCGTCGCCCTAAAACTAAAAGACACTACATGTCCAAAAACAAGACACGTCTGCCCGACGCGACAATCTAATTTCGACTCTTCCATCTTTACCCCATAACTATCTAAACTCGACTATCTTTAAAAACAAAACGCTAGGCTAGGGCATTCAGTCACGCACGTACACATAATAATTTCTAGACTAATGATAAACAAATAAATGTCGTGACTATCATAATACAATATGAATTTCTAAACTGACTTTTGACTTACATAGATAAACAGAGTTAAAATATGAATATTGAAACTATAATTTAGAAAAGTTTATAAAAAGTTATTTATCTATTATTGCTCTTGCCCTCGCCTTGTCACACTTGCGGACGAATTAAATTACCTACGATGAGGTGTGGTCTAGTACTAGAAAAATTCGGGACTTGTGCAAAAAATAGAAAACCCGAACGCGGGACCTTTGACGAACACCTTACTTAGCTTGTATATTTATCTAAAAATTATAACAAAAACCTATCCTATACCTAACACACAAAACTCGGCCTTAGTTTGCCAAGCATGAATTTTGTGTTAGATTAGATAATGTTAGTTCGGGACTGTAAACACTTCTTAAAAATGATCGATTAATCAAATAATCAAACGACCAATAATCGAGTAATCAAACAATCGATTCATCAAAATATTCGAACGATAAATATTCGATTCATCAAAATAGAACGATTAATAATCGATTAATCAAATAATCAACTGATTATTAAAAAAACTATCGATTAATCGATTATTTAACACAGCTCCACAGTAATCATACTGTTCCTAGAAAATATCGTGTAGTGTGAAACCGTGTTATGCGCGACTAAGAATCAGTACAGTTGCTTTTTTGGTGGAAAATCGTCTCTATAGATGATTTCAGATTTCGTGTGTCGTTTTCTGTTGAATAACTTAAAAACTTAAAAATGTTTGTAGATCTCTTTGCATTTAAATGATTCAATTATTTTATTCATAAATGATTCAAAGCACTTCCTACTCAATGGCATTTCATATTATCTGTTTTGTAAAATATCTCATTTCACAGGAAAAGTATCAGAAAAATTCCACATGATATTAAATTTCGTAGGCGTATCGCGACTGGTACATAGGCGTTTGCGAGAACATACTGATATATCACTTTGTAACTAACTACTATCCGGCAATCTTGTAAAAAAGGAAAAAACCAAAGCGACCATCACATGACCTCCTGACATTCCTTATATCACACACATCTTTTTTGATACGTTTTTTATTTTTTTGCAACATGGATTATTAATTAATACAAGATACTTTTTTTGCAAATGACATGGGTTAAGATTCATATCAGCTCATTTTTTGGTTGTTTTATAACATTTTTTATGATACAGAATGGGGTTTTACATATATGAATATCATTTATCATTTATGAGAAAAAACATTAAAAACATTAATAAGTAAACAGCAAGTTTTGTTTGTTTTATGATTATTAATTATTTTGGGAAATGGGGATAAGATTTGGATCATTATTTAGAAGTAGGTCAGGAAAACAAAACAATTATGACCGAATTCAGAGATAACCACTAACGCTAAACACAATTTCTGCTCAGGGCCTCGATTTTGTAACTTTAAATTCTGTCAGTCTGTCAGAATTGGGTTTTCTCCACTACGAATTCTGCTGCTCCAGACCAGTAGAATTTGAAATCTGGCAGAATTGAGTTTTCCCCAATTCTTTCTCCGGATAGATTTCAAATTCTACTGGTCTGGAGCAGTAGACTTCGTAGTGGGGAAAACCCAAATGGGGGAGTTTAGTCATGTTGAAATGTAATGATTTTTCACATTACTGCAATACTATACATGCAATATTACTATTGAGGCAATAAAAGTAATAAAATATACCGTATTTTTTGTACAAACGATATTATATTTATCGTTAGCTAAATCGCCCGCAATACGATGACGTATGCGCATCTTTGGTTCGCTGTAGTTGTCCGCTACGAGCGCTAGTTTCGTATGAAAACATGAACGTATGTCTTGTATATTTGATATTGAAACGTCAAATTTAATGTCAAATCGCAAAAAGCAAATTATTTTATTTTAAATATGTAAACGTAAAACCTACAGAATACGATAAACACAGAAATTAAATTAAGTGTCAAATGTAAACATAAACAAGTGGCCTTGTTTTGCTTCTGTTTCTTTCTATGAAGCACGTTTTGGGCACGTGTATCGAGAACTAATTCGCACATATTTGATGTTATGTATGCCGTAATGGCGGGAAGAAAATATTGCAAAAGTTTAACATTTTTTTTTCTATGGTATTTTTTAAAATTTTATAAAATATAAATGTAAAAACGCTTTAGATTTAAAGATATTTTAACATCAAAAATTCGAAAACTCCCCCATTCTGACAGAATTTAAAGTTACAAAATTGAGGCCCAGATCTCAGATTTTATAACTCTGTTAGAATTTACCAGCGAATAAAGTGTGTTAAAGAAAATCTACAGGTATACAGATGTTCATTTTATATGGACCACCATTGCTATCTCGAAAACTATAAGAGCTACAAAGATGGTTAAACTGGCAAACAGTTTCTATTTTACAAAACCAATATAGTAAATAGAAAGTAAAAAATTATTGGGGTCTCGTGGCCGCGTGCCTGAGTGTCTTGTCGCGAATCTGGGGAACCGGGTTCGATCCCGACCGACGCCAAATATTTCGAATTTTAAATGGCACTAAATTGATCTCTGTGGTGCACTCTCCACGCCAGCAATGAGTGCCCGTGAGGTGACGCCTGGTAAACGCCCTCACGATACAAATATGTCATCATCATTACCGATATCTGCGTAAAAAGCAGATGGGCACACCCAGTAATTGGGTAATATGCCGTGATGATATATTTATTTATTTATTTTATTTTAAGTAAAAATTTACGTCCAGTAATTCTCAAAAAACGAAATCTAACTTTTTTATTTTAAATGGAAATATGTATATATTATTATATACTTATTCGTGAGCATTTATTTCCGAATTGAAAGATGTAATACCAAATAACCTCAAATAACGATTTTTTTTCTGTTACAGAAGTTTTATATTAATTTTATTTAAATATAACCATTATTATAAGAATGCCAAGATTATTAAGAACATAGAATTAGATTAAAGAAATAAGTGATATTTAATAAAAGAATATGATCAATTAGCGAACAAAAATCATTATGCGACGGTATAAAAATATTGGCTCAATGAATTCCGAATTAAAATTCTTTAACAAATAAAAAGTAAAGGTGCATTCACAAATAAAAATAAGATTTATGGTTTTTGTTTAGGTTTAAGTAAGTCATTCATAAATGTAAGTTTAAATTAACTGTATTTTAGTTTTGATATGTGCAGACATCTATGTAAATGCTGCAAAAACAAGATTAAAATATCAATAGAACAGTACTTAACCCGTGCGCCGTGAAAATGCCATTAGCTTGGCATTATTGGTTATATTTCAGCAAATCAGTTTTGACAATCTCCATGTTCTTCTCGCATTTGTTTAAAAAGCCGAATCCACCAAGTGAATACTAAATAAAGATGGGTGTATATATCTATATCCTTTCAGACTCGTTCTCATTAGTGAAGTTTGTGACGTCAAACTAAATCATTAACCTAAAGTTTGGATCTTGCAATGTTTAGCTTTATGATTTGGATTTAGAGACACTAAATTCAGAAGTGTGAATGGAGTCATTACATATTATGCGGCCAAAGTCTTTAAATCTAAAGTATAAACCATAAATCTAAACCTAATTTTCATTTGTGAATGTACCTTAAATGTTTCCAATAGAGGATTATAATTTTGACGTCACACGCAAGAAAGAATGCGACGATGTAGAAGTTGAGATGGAAGATCGGATTACAAACAAACCACGCCATTTTTAAAGTTCTGTCTTCTGTCACTTGTGTTTTGACATTTGAGTTTTACCTGTGATTCAATGTCTTCGTCTTCGGGCGGCTGTGGCAACTTATAGAATTTCACATTTGTCATGTATTCTTTATAATTATAGAGGGAGTCACTGTTGCAAAGGCTATATACACTCGCTTGATACTTGGCACCATCTTGCAACTGTCACCATGACAGCGATTTGTTTGTAATCTAGCAACAGAGTGAAATGAGTCATAAGTGTAGTACAAGGAAAATACCAATAGATGGCAGCCCGAAAATATACCTCTGTATAACCCTCTTTTAAAATAAAAAAGTTTGGTCCCGTATTTTGAAAACTACTGGTTTATTTTTTAAATGTTCATTACATTGGTCTTTTTTGCAGCTATTATAGTTTTTGGCCTATTTAAAATGAACATCATTTGTACTATTTGGAACTTAGTAAATGGTTCCAAAACTGTCCGAGTACCCGTATACCCGAAGCCGGTTTAGGAACCGGGTAATGAAATTGATATTCATATCCAGGTAGGACAACAGATCTTCGGGGTCGGGTAGTGGAACCGGTAATCGGATCCAGCTAGTAACACAAAACCGATGCTCAGATTCGGGTAATGAAATTGATGTTCGAATATCCTGTTCTATTTAAAAGATGTGATATTAATTTTTTGAATAGCAATCTAATTAAAAATAAAGATGTTTAGTTAATTAACACACAGATGGTCGAAAGTAAATGACATTCACTCGAATGAGTATGAATTAATATTTCATTTGTAAGACACAAAAATTGCAAAATACACTGTTATTTCGTTTTATATTTTTAAATTCTAGATTTTGTCACTAAGGTCCTTGAATGGAGTATGTGATAAATTTTTTGATCCACCTAATTTTAGAGTTAAAGATAATATAAGCGTATTTTTTAAATTTGTCAAATAATAGAATTCGAGAAAAACAGCATTTAAATTTTTGTGACGTTATCACTGCTGAGTAAATACAATTAACGAGAGCGAAAGAGATAGATACAGTAAAAGAGGGAGACAGTAAACAAAACAGGGAAATGATTCGTAGCTGGTGTACAGCGCTGACGTCAGATGTTCCCGATGTTTATATTTTAATAAATATTACAACTATTACATATTATTTGTCATTTTTTTAAATGTTTATAGTACCAAAAAAGTTTTATTTTAATAATATATAAATATTTTCTTTAATTTTATCAACATCGATCACATTTAAAATGTTTAAACGGATGTTTTGAAATGAAAAATAATAATATTTGATATTTGCACATGTTACAGTAAAATTGTGATCCTACTGCTACTGGTATAAATACAAAACGCTATTGTTTTTAACTACATTTTCTTTTAATTATTTTAAATGATAAAAAGTGTTTGCTTTTTAACAGTTTTTGTGATTATATTCACACTGAAGTCTTTTGAATAAAGAGAACGTATTTCAAAACAGATTTAATTCTCTTTTGTGTATGTAATGAATCTGTGCGACCGGTGTTCATTTTCATTATTTCTGCGTTTATTCTGACTTGGATTGTTTGCTGTTGCTGTCATTCAATTTAACGTAATTCAGTGCATTGTTTTATTGAAGTGGTATCTGTTTTGCTTTTTCTTTTATTTAATTTTAGTTTGCATTATAATTTATATTTTTGTTTTAAGATTAATTAAAGTAAATTATTTTAAAATGTAGTAGTGTTAATAACTTTCACTAATCTAATAATAATTTATGCGTACAGTATTTTTTTGCACATGTAATCTTGTTTTCCCATGAGGAAACTGATGATTAGGTTTGACATAATGATTTATTTTATGTTAATTTGTTTTACAATTACTGGATTTGTTATTCTTTCATTTCGTGTTTGCTTTTACGTAGTTGTTGTACACGCAACACACATTACTGCTACGTTGTGTAGGTTGCCAACTTTTCGTATACTTTTATTACTATAGTTTTGAATTACTGTTATTACTATTTTTAATCTAAAATGAAATAATGTGCTATTAAAATCATATACTATGTATACTGCTCTATATAATTTTTCTTGTAATGTATTCTAATTTATTTGTAGCTTGGGGAAAGTCTAATTTGAGTAGGCGGTGTTTACACATAAAATCGATTTACTATTGACTACGATAATATATATTTTCTACTGGCAGTATACAGGTTGCTATGCAAATCAAATTTATTGAAAGAATGAAAGTAGGGAAATATTATTTACGGTAGAAGGTAATAATACTTCATTAGCAATTATTATCAGAATAAATATTATAGAATTTGAGCAATTCTCGACTTTCTCGATAAATATAAGATGCAGAAAATTATATTTATAGGCTTTCAATAATAATATATAGTCTTCATTATACTGAGTAAACAAAATGAATAAGAGAGTAAATTGGCTACTACTAAATATTAACCTACATTTTGATACATTAAATTCTTGTACAAAATAAAAGTCCATATTACTTTACTATAGGATGCCAGCACTTATGTTACTTTGTTGTCCTTGAAATTATAAGAAATTGGGGCCCGTATCAAACTAAGAACAATTTTTTTTTAAATATTTAATTGTCTATAGTACGAAGCCTCGGAGTATGAATTCTAGATACCAAAACGAGAAAAAAATCCTAATAAACACTGGTGCTATAACACTTCCTAGCAGAGATGCCGAGGATTTCAAAAAATTATAGAGTAGGTTAGTTGTATTTATTTTTTATTGGGTCATAAATATGTAATTTTAAAAAGATTCTTAGAGCAAATGTTTAAAATGAAAACCATTGCATTCAAAACATAATCAGTATTATTTAAAAATACGATGGTGAATAATTAAAATATTACATTTTTATTAAATACAGAAGGCTTTGGCTTTGCAATATTATTTTTTGAATTAGAAATATTCTTCTAATATTAAATAACAGGTGTAATAATTAAATATCGGATTGAAATGGATGAAATATTTAATTAATTAAGTCTTATTTGTGTGAAGTGAAATAAACAAAACAAGATACAATGTTATAAGCCAACTATTTCAGTATTCCACTTTACTTACGATAAATCCTCTGTATCTCTGATAGGAAGCGTTGTAGCACCAATGTTTATTGGGATTTTCTTCTTGTCTCGGTGTCTAGAATTCATACTCCGAAGCCTTGTACTGTTATGAAACACTCTGTATTTTAAATAAGTTTATTTTACAATTTTCAGACAGGTAGAATATATGACATTATGGAAGTAGTCATGTATAAGTTGAAAGTAATCAGATTATATATTCTGGGAAATATTTAAGAAACAAGTAATATGATTGTTTATAATCACAATCACTTTTTGTTCATTTGTTTTACAACACTTAACACAAACAGTTTCTTTGGTTACACATAGGTACTGCATTGTTCCAGATAAAATGCAACATAGGTTGTCAAAGTTGTCCATATCAAATGAACTTCGTTTGTTTCAACTGAAAGTCAGAACCCTACAGAACGTGATTCAAAACTGCTTAGAATACATGCTCGAACTTATAGTTCTAGAACCGACTTTACTAGAGTTAGAACGATTTAGAACCGGTTGAGAATTTTGTTTGTATATTCTAACCTATAAAATTACACCTGTCAGAAAACATTGTGTTTTTGATTAGGTATAATATATTTAAACTGAAAAAATGGAAAGTAAGTTCATGATTAAAATATAATAGACGTATATAATTCGAAAATGTTCCAAAAAACTTGATTACTGTATTGAGGCACTATCATCTGTAGGCAATTTTCATTGTTTTCCTTATTTCCATAACATCGTCCAAGAATTCTCCATCACTTTCGCTAGAAAATTCTGACAATTCGGAAAAATCGCCGTCTTCTTCCATTGCTAATTTCATTATTAATAACAATAAGAAAATAAGTCAGGTTAGATAGCACGTCAAACTTATTCAGAATTAAAAATTCTGCTAAAATCCTGGAACTTTAAGAACTGTTCAGAATCGGTTCGGAACACAATTCACTCATTCTTTTAAATTTTAAATTCGACTAATCGGAACGGTAAAATGGCTTTGCGCAAACTCAGTAAAGTTCTGAACAAACCTATAATTTACTGATTTATAAATAACTAACTTAAGAAAGTAATATGAGCAGTATCAATAAAAAAATCAATATATTTCAATTCACAAATTACAACATATTTTCAAAAACTGCACCATTAATAATTAAATAATATTTAATTGAGTCACCAAATGTTTGTAGACAGTTGTAGTCATTGACTACGTTTATCTCGACGTTTGAAGCGGCTTGAATTTAGTAAAACCCTTTTCAATCTTCGAAATAAACGATCGAGATTGATATTTCAAGCCTCTTGAAAATGTCAAGTCAAGCCTATAAAATAACAGGCTTGGACTTACGAAGCGGCTTGACTTCTGTCGAAATAAACAGTGAAGCTTCAAATAATGTAACTACGCATGCGCACATCCGCAATATGTTGCAGTGTTACTAATTTCATATCATTTGTTGGTTGTTTGCATTTTACCTCATTTTATAAAAGTCGCGATATAAAACTTAGTAAAATTGTCGAAAAGCGAAATATTTGGAGTGTTAAAGAAATAAATGTTTTTTTTTAAGTTTTCGAAAGAGAATACAAATAACAACATGACAATTTTTAGATTTTGGGGTTATATATCCAGGATGAAATTAGATCATATACCTGTCCCTGTCTGTCTGCATAATCGAGTATTTAACTATCTTTTTTAATTGATACGAATTTAAAGGGGATTGAAAATAACTGAATCCTATTTTCAATCCACTGACCTAAACCAATAGGATTTTTCAAGTCATAATACTTGAAGCCGCTTGAATTATCGAGATAAACGTAGTCATAGATGTAGTACTGGTTGCATTTGAACATTTTTGCAAATTCTTTCCTCAGTATTGATAGAATTAGTGCTGTCAAAATTATTCGGTTAACTGGTAACTGCTGTTTACAAGTAATAGAAAAACCGGTTGACCACGATTAGTAATCATAGTTAATGGACTATACTATTTTCCACAGTTTTTGGCAGCACTAGACATCACAGTTTGTAAATATTTAGAACTAGTACAAATTGGTCATGGGATACAAATAAAAATAAAATAAATATATCATCACAGCATATTACCCATTGCTGGGTTTGCCAATCTGCTACACACAGATGTTGGTAATGATAATCACATATTTGTACCGTGCGGGCGTTTACCAGGCAAACATATGGTATACAAACTGATTATAATTGTTGATAAAACAGTTAATCGTATCATCTAGGCTTATTACCCATATCTGGGTGTGTCAATGTGTTTCACTGAAATATATATTAGTATATATTTCAGTGGTGTATATCTTGGTGAAATTGAGGGTGTTCGATTGCGTGGCCGTCCGTGTAAGTGGATGGATGTGATTGATAAGGTACTAAAAGAGAGAAAGTTTCCGAGTGGGAAGAGAAGAAGAGCGTGAATGAATGCGATTATGAATGTGGCCGAGGCGAAAGAAGTGTGCTTAGACAGGAATGTGTGGCGAAGGATGATTGTTTCGTAACTATTATTGTGGTCCGGTTGCGGTATTTCGCTACCGAAAATCGGTCACTTTAATATGTTAAGAGTGAGGAATATATGTTGTACCTATGATGTCAGGTTAGTAAGAATGTTGTTGAAAGAGAGACTGATTATTTTTTGGATGATGTTATTGTTATTCTTTCGGGTTTGTGCTAACCCACTAAGTGGAAAATGCGTGATTTTATGTATGTATGTATGTGTATTTCTATTCCCAAATTTCGGTAATGACGATATATCTGTACAATTGAAGGCGTTTATCAGGCGACACCTCACGGTCTCTCAAAGCAGAGAGCGTCACAGGAGTCACTTTAGCGTTTTTGAAAATTCATAATTTTCAAATTTGTCATCGGTCGCAGTCAAACTCGGGCTATCCAAATCATAACCAATAATGTAAATAAATATAATATCACACTACTTTTTATACATTGCTAATTGTCTACTGTTACCAAGCATCATTGTATTTATTATTATTATAAAAAATTAGCAACATAATAAGGTTTATACTTTTAAAATTGTTCTTTCTGTATTGTGTTTATGTCGTTAAAATTATTGTGCTTATAAAATGGAAAATGAATATATAAATTCTCTTTATTCTTAATTTTAATGTTCTTAAAACGTATTTATTTAGTGAAATGAGTGTCACGAAGATAATTAGTAAAGTTGATCCTCAATTGTATACAAATTCTGAGAACAATAAACCAAGCAAGCAATGAATCTATTGTCTCAAAAGTTATAATAAGTGAGATGAATTTCAAGAACAGTCAAATTATAAAAGTTTTTGTTTAGAAGAGTTTTTAGAGTGCCTACATTCGAATTTCACAATTGTATAAAATACTGAAAGGATGAACTATTGACTCAAAAATTCTGCACTTTTTACAAGCTTGTATTTACTTTACTTGTTTGTTAGGGCCAAATCTTAATTTAATTTTTGTGAAAAATGAATGAAGTTAATTTAGATTTTATTTAACTTTACTCTTGAGTTTATTTAATTGTTAGGATCAAATATTGTAATCCAATTTTGATTCAGTTTTATATATCCGACCTCTTTGAAACTGCACACATACGCAAATCCAATAAAAATACAATGTTTTCATGAAAAATATTAATTAATCAAATGAATGATTGTATCCGATCGACTTGAAACTTTGTACACATATGAATTTTCTTTAGTATTTTAATAAAGCTGTTTTGGAGTTTACAGGACAAGAATCAGTTTTGTACATTATGAAAATTGCAAATAATTTTTGAGTTTTGACTAGTTATTTTCAAACCTGAGCCGTCCGAACAATAAGTGGTCACCTAATGAAATTTCAGTCATGGAGCATAAATGCATACAGATTACTTTAAGCTTGTTTACTGTAAGTAATGTGCAGAATACAGTTATATCCATTTGGAGAAAAATCGTGGGTTGACTCCATATCTATATTTCAAATCATGCCTGGACATATGATTAAAATATGATTGCCATGCCTTATTTAGGACGTTTAACGTATATTCCGATAAGAATAGGACAGTGTGGTACACCAACATCAGATTCTAGAGTCCAGCCTCAAATTTTAATCCCTATGATCCCTATATTACAATAAGAAATAGAAAGTATCCTTGCTTCCGTTCTATTTATCCGATACGTTAACAACCTTAAATCGGTATTTGACAAAAACTACTCATTAACAATGTATGCATGAATCATCATCTCAAATAATACCTACTGTAACACTATTCTTAATGTCTGTAACGAAAATCTCAATAAATTGTCGAATCAGTTTAGTAAGTAAGTAGTTTAGTAGTAGTTTATTTGCCTAAACCTATAGATAAAACAGAATATATATTTCGAACATACCAAATATTAGATAAGTACAGGTTGTAAATTTTAAAACGGGTCATAGGGCTGTAGAAAATAGCTATTTGTGTGTTAAGAGCGCAAAATGGGACATTGTCGATTGAGAGGTTGTTGCCGCGCGACGCAGGAGCGAGGCATTCTCTCGAAATCGACAATGACTACGTTTACACGTATGAGAAAAATTTACTTTGACTTGATTTTCAAAAGGTGACTTATGAAAAGTCAATTTAATGGTGCATTTACACATATGGTCAAATCTACTTCACTTTACGTTTGTTACTTGTCCATCACTCAACTTTGACTTTGACAGCAAAGTAAAGTTTGGTTATAAGTTATAATACGTGTGATGTAAGTTACCTATTTAACTATTATCATCATATAATCATAATTAAGAATAAATTATTTATAGAAAAAATGGATAGTAAACTATAGTTACTAAATTTAAGCGTGATATTTTTAAATAATATAACTATGCAGCAACAATATTGGATGCGAAATAGATTAAATAATAATCGCATAAAATATTTTAAAATTAGAGAAAATTTTAAATTCGGATATAAAACACAAAATTGTGTAATTAAATATCCAATTACTAGAAATTTGTGGATGAAAACTAGATGTCACTGTTAGTAAAGTAAAATATGATTCGTTCGTTGGTTCACACGACTTTTTAAAAATCGCTTATATGAGTCAAGTCTATTTTATTTTGGACTCGACTTTAGGAAAAAAAAGTAATGGGCGAGAGTGTTTACACAATGGCAAAAGTCGCCTTTTCAAAGTCAAAGTCAAGTCAAAGTACTTTTTCGCTATACGTGTAAACATAGTCAATGTCCATTTGCGCTCGAAACACACACAAGATTTTTTCTACAGTCGCTACAATGGGGTCCTCCACCATAATTTTTTATTTATTTTTACTTATCGGTATTTTCCATTCTTCTTGAGCTATTGCTTCAATCTAATATAAGCATTTTATACTTTCGTTTTTGTAAATGAATGCCCTATTTTATTTTCACAGCACTGCGGCATTTTGTTTGGTTATGTAACATACCGACAGAGCAGTTATATGTCAGATTGACTTAAGTGGATAATGTGTAACTACAGTATCATTAATTCCTGTCTAAACGTTTCCATTAAGAATGTAGCCAAGTAATATTTCTCAACATTGTATAGTTAGAAATTTGAGGAGCGAGCGTTTTATCTACTTTGTCGCTCTAGAGCGGCAAAGTGACATTTTGCGTTGACAAAAGAGAGCGCAAATGCCTACTTTGCATATAGACGGTAGAAAAACAGGTTTTTAGCTTAAAAGTTTCTATATTAATGTATAGAAAAAATAATTGGTGTATATTATAGAGAAATTTTTTTGTTGATACCAAACACGTTACATTTCTGTTACATATAAAGCCACAAAATCCATAATTTCTTGTTAATAAATTTTTATTAAATAATAATAATAATTATAACATAAAATGCAAATAAATGGTTATTAATGAGCTGTCTGAAGTCAACAACTGTTTTGTTTTGTTACTGTCAGTTTCATTTTTCCTAATTTGTTTTATTAACAAGAAATCGTGCTTTTTTTTCTAATTTTGCAAATTTTTTAATTTATTTTGTGGTTTTATATTAAACAGAAATGTAACGTTTTGTTATAAAATAAATTGCCGCGTCGGTGGGTGGCCGAGCGAGTTGAGGCAGCGTGCTACTGCAGCGCTCGAAGCAACCATCAACGTTCGTTCGTGGGTTCGATTCCCACCAGGGGCTTAGATGTCAACGCAACGCAAATGATACAAATATAAAGGAAAAACTGACCCCCATAGATATCTATTGTAATACTTGTAATAAGTTAAATACAATAAAGAACTATTATTACTTCGGTATAAAATAAATGTGTAATTTTTCTCTATGCACCAATTCTTTATTCTATAAATTAATATAGAAACTTTTGGCAGCTAAAAAACTATTTTTCTATGTTACAGCCCTATGACCCGTTTTAAAATTTACACCCTGTATATGGGGCTATGTTAAATATAATTTTAATAAAAATTAATATGATACCTAGCTAATAATGATATCGGGTCAGTAGTCAGGTTTCTGCGACTCGTCATTGATGGGAGCTATGAATGTAAATAATTCAGTGAGTATAGTGTAGAGTACAGACATGGTCAATATTACTAAAATTTCAAATATAACCAACTATAGTCGCGTTCTTTTTACATGATATCTCAGTTCGTGGTAGCTGACCCAGTTAAATAAATAAATAAATAAATATATCATCACGGCATATTACCCATTGCTGGGTGTACCAATCCGCTCTGTATGCAGATATCGGTAATGATGATGACATATTTGTACCGTGCGGGCGTTTACCAGGCGTCACCTCACGGGCACTCATTGCTGGCGTGGAGAGTGCACCACAGGGGTCAATTTTGTGCCATTTAAAATTGGAAATATTTGGCCTCACTAATTTTGACCGTTCTTTTTGTAGTAGCTGAAGTGGTGAAGTGAAACCGATGTAAGAAGAGACCCCCCCCCTCCCGATTCTTAAGCACCTCAAGAGGTTGTCCTTGTTGAGTTTTTAATCTTAGATGAACGGTGGGGATGAATGTTTTGCTGTCAGTGGCTGTCACATACAATTAGTTTGGTTATTGAAAAGGTTTTTTGTTTATTCCTTTAATAATATTATTTTATTGGTTATTTGAAGAAAATGATGATTATGATTATTAAAAATTTATTATGTTTTAAATTTATTTTTAGGAGCAATTATTAAATGATTACATGAGTGATATGGATAATTTATTTTCGTCAAGTTCAGCGGACAATACTCAGCTCATGTCAAGCTCATCTCACTTTGAGCTGAGATGAGGTGAAGCAAATGATAAAAAGAACGCGACTAATCTCACAACGTTTGCCGATCGGCATCTGATCTATAATCCTTCGATGTACACGTTGAACCTCGATAGGAGGCCTGAGATAGGCGATAGGGTAACAAACGAATCTATCTCGATCCCCACGATGGGCTAGGGAGTAACGCACTGACTTTTATACTCCTTAATACGGTACTACACATTTGTCCATGATCAATCATACAGATATTTATATTATTGAATTTGGTAAATTGAAATATAATTAAAGAAATAGTAATTTACGTTATAAGTCTGGTAAATGATTTTCACGGTACTCATTTCGAAATTCCTCGGAAACATCTTATCTACTGGACTTATTACGTAAATTACTATTTCGCGCAGGTCATTTCTATTTGGCACGAGCTATAGTGTCCACTTACCTTTTATTCAATATTCCATTTTCACAGAATCACTCACACCAGATATCAAACACTCGACACAAATGTTAGTCACACAATGAAGAATATTACCTCCGCAGTATGCGTCTCTGTCATATTGGATCGCTCCACTAAAACATAAATATATAAACAAAGAACAGCCACTCTGTGTTCTAATATCTTTGCTTACGCTTCGATTTGATGAAGGCTAAATTCATGCGTAAATATGTGCTGCATTTGTAAACTAAATATTTAAAACTTAATATATTCTATTCTGGCACAAATTAAAAGAAATCTGGATATTGATATTAAAATACTAAATCTACTAAAGCTTGAAAAAATAAATTTCTCGGATTTACTATGACTGAAACTTTAAACGGAAAGGATGGTTTAGGCCCACTCCTACCACCTTTAGTTAAAGTGACAGTTAGTGTCACTAACTTAGAAATAACCAACGGTTATGTTTCAAAACTGTTCGTAGCACCTTTGGTTAGAGCTAACTGAAACTTAAGATTGTTGTTCGCATCGCTTGTACTGCAGTTTAATTCTAAAGCAATGGTTAATAAACAATCACTTTAACTATAGAGTATCGGGCCATAGAGAATGTATTAGTAACTCTCAGTTCGGTTTGTTTTCAAATCAAACATCTGAAATGCGCTGATAACATTGAATGTTTAATATACGAAGCTCGTTTGCGATATGGGATCATTTTCTGGGTGGGGTTGCAATTCCACACTATCTACTGCCTTTATACGAGGGTAATGATTAGATGTATTGCAGGAGTTTCATCACGCGCTAGCTGCAAACCACTATTTAATATATCAAATATAAAAGATATAATTTTTTATTCATTTTTTTATTTATTATTTAACTAGAATATATGGGCTATAATACATGCATTAATCTAATATGTACAATTCATATTCCTATTTGACCTGTTATCGGTGTCCTCTTCCACACACGCAACTTTGTCAGCGACGGACTGGCCCTCTACGACGCGTTCCCCTAAGTGGGATAAAATACACATTGTCATTCCAATTTACAACAATTATTACAGGCGTGCATTATCATCTAAATCCAAGTCCCAGACTTGGGCAGGCGCCCCGCATATTAAATGCGGCCTAACACCTCGTGGATTCCGGTACCCCTATCCGCAACAGTATACACCCAGTGCATGGACGAATTGCTGGAATACGGCTCTCGTGAATAGTCATTTCTGAACCACTAGCGGTACCGTAGCCACATACGCATGTCCCAGACATGTTGAGTTCCCAGAACTCGACCTCTCAGACGCCAATGGGTCCCAGACCCATTATAAGAGTTTAGCTTACGATCACACGTGTGTAGGTCCCAGACCTATCAAGATAAACCCCAGGTTTATCCTTTACGTCCCAGACGTTCTCGTGTATCTCAGCCTCTCAGGTGGTGTTTTTCATACCTCGGAGCATATAGCTTCATGGATCCAGAGTTGTCCCAGACAACTCTTCGAATAATTAGGAAACTACTACATACGTTTGCGGCCACAAACTAATAATACAAATGTATATTTCACATATACCATGCATATCAAATACACAAGCAGTGTATAACATATCAATCAAGCATCTCGTGATCCACACCACACTATAGCTGTATAATAATTAGAATGACAGCGAGTTCTGCCACTCACCTATAATTACTGCAAGCATCTCGCCTTTCTTTATTGACTCTATTCACAGTTTCACCCACGTCCGCATGTGACTGCTTACACACAGCAACTAACTAGCCCTGCCCTAACCATTCAAGGGTCGGGGGTTGTTGTTATTGTGTATAGGATTGTCAAGCTAGCGCTTCTAAACCAGTGGCGCCCAGTCGAAAAGTGAATCTTACAAATATAACATTTTTACGACACAATTACACGGCGCATGGTCCGCCGAACCAGGGTACTGGAGGGTAGTTCGCGATGGCTCGCGTTCTGACAAACTAGGGCTGACAAAACGACGCGTGGTTTGTTCAGATTTATGACGTAATTGGTTCACCGAACCAATTTGGATACTTTCCTCTTGTGACTACAGAATAACAATCATGGATGCTAGCCAACAAATAATTGCGTCTACTTCCTTGTGTATTATATATTTTAGATTGTTGAAGCAAACATTTACTTGCTGGCCACGCCATAGTGTAACACGAAGGGGTCTTCTACGATGATAATGATTATGCTTTTTACTACTGTTTACTTGATCCAACGATGATATACATTAACTCTTACTGGTGGACGCCTCGAATTATTGGCGTCTACGACTTGGTGAGAAGGAAGAACACACATACACTTTCACTTGAATGAACACTTACATTAAGGACATTGACATTTACTTGAGATTTAATAACTAAACGTTTTATTTACATTTAAACTAAAGATTAAACAAATTACATTGTTACACAGAGGGCTGGCAATGAGCCACCACCCAAAACAAAAAATACTACATATTCCGACAACTAACGTCTTCACGGCGCGACGAACTAATCTAGACTCTCTCATGTTTACTCCATGAGTAACTAATGTCGACTCTTTAAAAACAAAGTGCTATCTTCAGGACAGGATTATCTTAGGGGTACAGGGTGCATAGACTAGGGCATTCAAAGTCACGCACATATACATAATTTCTAAACCTAATGATCAACAAATAAATATCGTGACTATCATAATACAAAAAGAATTTCTAAACTGAATTTTGACATTTATAACTTATATAGATAAACAGAGTTAAAATATGATTATTGAAACTAAAATTTAGAAAAGTTTATAAAAAGTTATTTATCTGTTATTACTCTTACCCTCGCCTTATCACAATAGTTCACACCTTTTTTGAATATGTCAAAGCTTGACTACTGTGACTCGCACTACAAGTGGCCGGCGATAAGGTGAGCCTGCGAGAATCTGCACGAACCTTGCACGAACCAACATGTTCAGCGTCTTTGATCCGTGCCAATTTACTGACAGACGATGGAACCTCGCGAACCAACACGAACCACAAGCCATAGCGAACCCTTGTATGTCAACCGGTCTAAGGTTCCTGGTTCGTCAAGACAAATTCGCCGAACCACGCGCCATGTAACTGCGCCTGTACGGTAATAAATACGCATTGAATATAGCGGTGCGTGTACAGGTTGATATTTTATTTTGTCCACTATTGCTATATCGAGAACTTTGCCCTAATTCACAATAGACATAAGCATGAGAGCTACATAACATAAAAATTACGTTCTGCTTACGTGTGTTCACAATGAGCATAACATAAAAATTATGATTTTCAGAGTAAGTTGATAATAAAGTGTCATTATTTGTTAATTAGCGAGTGGCGTAATTGATATTAACATTAACGGGTTTAATTATTTATTTTATTAATATTTTCGTGTAAGGGCCGTGATTGCCATATTTTCTTTTTTAACATCTTGTAATATCTACTTTTTTTAACATACAAAGACTCATACGATCTTATTAAATTAACTTGTAATTTATAATGAAAAGAAATAGATATATAACCTACAACTTCGGCTGTTATTTCATTTCACAAACAAAAACAACTAGTTGACATACAATGCAGACATGCGCAGTTCACATTTTACATAAGAAAAACATAAAGTTGGAGTGATTTCAACTTTATGTATTTCTTACGGAACTGTTACGTAGCTACGTAAGCATAGGAAATACGTAACAGCATTGTGAACACGCTCATTGAAAACCTATACTTCAACTTTATGCTTACGTAATTATTATGCTTATGTCCATTGTGAATTAGGGCTAAGAGCTACGAGGTCGGTTAAATTAGCAAACAATTTCTATTTTACAAAACTATTTTAAAGAGCATAAAATTATTATTTTTCAACTGGTGGTTCACAAACTGTGAAACCAACTTTGTTATTTTAAATAGAACCATATATTTTTTATTTGCTTATTCGATAGGGAATTTTATTCAGAATTCAGTAATATAATATTTTTATACCCTTACATAACAATTTTTTTTGAGAAAAATGCATATAAAATTTCATATTAATTTGATTAAAATATGGCTATAATCAGAGTGCCACGAATGGAAGAAATGAAAACATATGAATATTTTGTTTGCGTTGACATTTGTGATCAATTAAATCAATATTCACTTCTTTCTGCCAGGGCACTCCAATTCTATGTGGAAATAAACTGTATTCATTTTTTCCATTCGTGGCACTCTTATTGTAGACATATTTTAATAATATAATTATAAAATTGTATATGCATTTATCCGTGTGCAAATATTATATCACTAAATTCAGAATAAATTTTTCTATCTAATACGTAAATAAAAAAATTATGGTCCCAAATGACAAAGTTGGTCCCCACAGTTTGAAAACCGCTGGTTGAAAAAAATAATTTTACGCCCATTAAAATAGTCTAGTAAAATAGAAATTGTTTACTAATTTAAGCGACCTCGTAGCTCTTATAGTTCTCGTTTCGAGATATTAATAGTGGACAAAATAAAATGAACACCCTGTATACAAAAATAAACACTTATATGAGACTTTTAATCGTAACTTCTGCACAAGATTCAAAAATGACTTCGCGTCTTTTATAATCTATCTTCGGAAATATATAATTGTAAAACAAAAATAAACTGAAGACTCATCTGAGTAACATGGCCTTCTATAATCTAGACGAGTTTTTTAATAATAAAATGTTAAGTTTAGTCTGTATTTTATATTATGTATTCTGTTTGACGTTTCTACACTGTAATGTACGGTTATGGAAATACAATTATTATTGTTATTAACCGAGCACAAAAGTCATAATGAATTATTTATTATTCACCACCAAAATTATTCGAGCACAAAATTTGAGCTCCAAAATATTTATAATCCGGTATCGAAAAGAATTAAAGTCTGGTAGTCTATGGTTATCAACTTGATTGTCAAATATTTAATTTTGGTATAAAAAAATATTATTTCAGACCCAACATTTAATCATTAAAATAAAGAATTTTTTAAAAATATATCTTAAGAGGAAATGTTACCCCTGTACTAAAATATGAAGCGAAAATTCAAATAGGTTAATTGTTCCTGTACTAGAACTATTAACATTTAAAAAAATTAAACATACGACACGCATTCTTCCGATATTAACCTACACTAAAAAAATATTATTGAAATCTATAAATATTTCACTTTGATTGTAGGCAAAACAAGAAATGTTACTGAATTTTGGTTTTGTCATTAAAATCAAAGTCCATTATTAATAGATTTGAATAAATTTTATTTTAATATGCAGGTTAACATCGGAAGTATGATGGTCGGGTGTTGAATTTTTTAAATAGTTAATGCTTCTAGTACACGAACAATTTATTTGAATTTTCGCTTCATATTTTAGTACATGGGTAACGTTTCCTCCTCATATATATAACCTAACCTTACGTCCCTCGGAATATTCGTTTTTAGGGTAAGTATAAAAAACTATTTTTGGTATTCGTTTATTATTTCAGGTTATCAAAACATAATTTTTCTAAAGGTACATAAATTTTTTTTTATGCTTGATAAATATATTTCAGGTAACAGCAATACATAAGGTGCTCATTTATTATTTTTGGTGCTCAAGTAATTATTTGGTAACTGATACTTATTGTCAGAAAAAAAAAATTGCGCTTAAAAATTATTTTGCTGCTCATTTATATTATTTCCCTATAATATAACTTAAAATTATCATGACATATAATCTACACGTGTCATCCGTAGCCTTGAGATAACACTGATGCGAGATTAAAATATATGAGTATTTTTATGGGGCATGTAGTCTATTACTCAAGTGACGAGTTTCAATTATTCTCACAACCCTTGTTTTATTTCGACGAATTTTAAGAAAAAAGATATTGACTCGTATACATAATTCGCTTTTATTAACGTTTTTTTGGCTTCAAAAATATACTAAATTTTATTCAATTTAAATATGGCGTTGTTTATTGTTTCAAATAATCTTCTATAATATATGATAATAGTTAAGCCAACTATTTTCATAACAAAGAATAATGAAGCGAATTACGTAATTTTTTTTCGACGACATTATTGTAGCGAGAAAGTATGTAAATCGCTTTACATGCATATACTTCGTTCAAACAAAATATTTTGACGTCTATACCTACATTAGCATTACTATATTCTGTGCACAATGCGCAGGTCTACCATGTACCGTGTCGGAACTAATGTTATGAAAATTCCAGAAAAAAAAAACTTGGTTGAAAAAAAAGTATATAAAGTAACGTTTTTATTTATTTGGGTGAAGCGTAAAAATAAATAAATTATTATTAATTAAAATAGTTGTTTATTAAACCGATAAATAAATATTGAAAAGATAATAATAATGACGATTACTAATATTAAACAAATACTAAATAAATAAATATATATTACTAAGTACTAATTTAAGGCAAGGAATATAATTAACAAGTTAGACTCTAACACTATTTATTTATTTAAACAATTAAGACGACTATTTATTTCGACTATTTATTTACACGATATTATTATTTATTTCGACTATTTATGTCATTATTTATTTATATCACATTCAACTGTCCGATCTTTACAACGTCTATATACTCAACTGACTCAACAGCGTCTGTATATTGAACTGCTCGGACAGAATTCACACCTTTCACCTCATTGTCTGTCTATTTCTGTAACTAATTCTCTAACTTTCTAATTATCTTTCTGATGGACCATCTCTCTAACTTCCACAGCCTCAGTATTACCGTCTGTCTGTATGCCACAACTCTTCAACAACACTGCCGAGTACCCACTTCTACTCGCCGTTACTGTTCCCGTATACCTAGCTTCCCAATACTCATCAAAACTACCGGGTATTTACTTCCACATCTATGCCAATATACCAGTAACTTCCCGAGTACTCCACTCGACACCAAACTGCATACGCTCACCACGATACTGCTGTGCCACTCAACTCACTGACTTCTTACGTCTTACTATCTAACACTCTATGTGACTAACTGCCCTTCTGACAGACTAACTCTAACTCTGTGACTGACTTCGCACACACGTACGTCGCTTATATAGTTGTTCTAATATTTTCTAGATAACTTTCCATGTCATAACAATGCGCCCGTAATTACGCTTATCTCCCTCTTGTTTACACAGTAGTCCCCTTACTTCGCCTGCCACCACGCGCCGCATCTGTTATCGATCGCCTACCTAGGCGTCGCGTTCGCATGTGCTGGCCGGGGGCTCGCGGACCTAGTGTCGTAGGTACCTCTCACGTTACAATAATATAAAACTGTCTTAATACTTTTTTATCATACATTCTTTAATCTGTTTAAAGCAGATTGGCACACCCAACAATGGCTAAAAAGATGTCATATATTTTTTATATGTTTTATTTATACAGAGTGTAACGAAACGCAGAACATAGGGGTTTAAAAATGTGCGGAAATTGGCTCTTCTGTACATTTTAGAGCAAAAATACAAGAATGAAAAGTTATTTAAAATTAATTGTTACTTTTTAGCAGTCTTCATTTAATGCAATAGAATATCTGTAGCACTAGATATTTAGAAAATAAAATATGACTTGGTCCGAGTTTTCCAAATGTGATTTTTGTGCGGTAGGTTAGGTTATTGTTGTTATTTTTAGAGAAATACACAATCTTTTAGATAAATACCAGTGTGTCTGAGCTACCAGTGGACTCTGTATTGCGCCTGAGTTTGTCTAATGAGACTAATGAATCATCACCGTCAAAGTCCTGAGCGCTTCAGAACACCGCCTGCTCTGTACTGTACAGTGGAATAGTTTAACGCCATCCGGTATGTAGATCGTCTAATGTATAGAAATGTCATTCATAATATGTAAAAATGACATTGCAATGTCAAAAGTAGACAATACTTCCTGAGCGTATCACTTTTATGTCAGTGATAACAAGTATGAATTTAAGTCATGTCTGAATTACATAATCCTGTTTTTATGAGTCCGAACTATTTACGGAATTTGCATTATAAGAAAACGATACATTTATTAATAATAAATCAAGGTTACAATTCAAATGTACCCAGCAGAAATGTATTCTAATTTTAATATTCAACATTATTTATATAACATTCTTTGTTTATATCTTTGGAAGCTGAAAAATACAGAATTATTTCTCTTTATTGAATAAGTATTCATAATCGTTCAAGTCGAATTCCCTCATAAGGCAAGGTTAGAATTAATTACTTGTGTAATAATTAAAAATTAATACGATTCTTTACCTTAATGATACCCACGCGGATTCTGTGATTCAGAGATTAAATGTTGTTTTCAACGAAAATTCATGAATAATAAATCAACTTTTATTGTTTTTCCAACCTGTAACCTTCTACAGATTAAGTAATGAATTTTTGACTATCCCATCTTTCAGTTTGGATTAAATGCTACAAATTTTATATAGAAATAATTTGCTAATAAAAAATGGACAATATTATAGAAATGTCATAGTCTTCAAGGTGTAAAGTAGTATAGAGTGTGTTAGACTATGTGCAAAAATGTATTTTAGTTTTAGAATTTGATTGTATCATTTGTTTAAAATCTCTAAAAATTTATATATTTCCTCAGTTTTATCGGTAAAATCCAATAATGAACCAGCTATGTATGTACTCGTATACACACGTATCTTTACTCATTTTTGAGTTATTATTACAATAGGTCATATAACCTCATATTTGGGTAAAAAGTTCAAAATTTTCAAAAAGCCATTTTTTTGTTTTCATATACTATTTCTCAGTATGCTGATTCCAAATTTTAAATCCGCAGCTCAGAATATTTTTTCATTGTCATTTTTATGGTTAAAATTATACAAATTTTTGGGTAATAACCCAAAAGTGGGTGGAAATTCAACCTTGGCGTTATCGCCATTAAATTCTGCGGACAAAATTAGATAAGTAGATTAGATAGTTGGTTTAATTTGTACCTATAAATCACTCGCTGTGGACCGGACAGAGGCCACAGATTACACCACACTGATGAGCACCAAATAGTATGAAACGCGTCAGTGGTTACTAGTTGTGCTGGCTAGCTTCTGACGATGACTGAAAAGTTGACTCAGAAGTTGAAATTGTGAAACATGCGGAACTTTGTAATATACTTATTTAAATACTAATCCTATGAAAACCTTTAAAAATGCTTGAAAATAATAAATAAGGTGTACCTGTTAAATTTTTTTGCGATTTTCAGGGTTTTTCGTATTATATTATTTACAAAAATTGAATCAAGTGTTCAAAAATTATGAAAGTTGGTATGGTATTACTAGCGAATGAAAGTTGACGTTTAGATTATTTAATAGATGTGGTATCTTTTGAAAATATTTTTCTATATTTGATTTGAAAGAAAACTCACCCTTATATATTCCGTTACAGAAGATTAGAATTGTACTCAATACCAGGAGGCATTTAAAATGTCCTTAGCAACAGGATTCAGGGATGCATTTAAAACATTTAATACCGCAAATTCTAGTTAGTTCGTCTCAGGTGTAAGCAACCCTTGAGTGAGGAAATGAAGAATAATCCTATTTCATAGAATTGCCAAACTAAATAGTTTAAAGATCAAAATATTTTGTTATAATCAACATAAACGAAAAATGTTTAAAATATTTTAAACGCACCCCTATTTTGATATTCAGTTACCCTAGTCGGCCATCTATTTTCAGCCAGACATACTAATGTATTTCTGTGCTTTCCTAGTCCAGTATTTAAATGGGTTCATGCAAAAATTTCATACCTGAATATTTCGTACAATTCTATTCTTCTCTAGGGTTTCAAAAGAAACCACATCTATAAAATAATTTAAACGTCAACTTTCATTCGCTAGTCATACCGTATACTTAGGTAATTTTATCCGTAAAATCGGATGGTGGTAGCGCCATGTTTGTCCCAAAAATGAGTATTTTATGAATTTGGAATCAGTGTATTGCGGAGTAGTAAAAATTTCAAAATTTGGAAATTTTTGTGGCTGTATATGAGTCAACAATGGGTCAACGATATCATTGCTTGATTATACGAACATAATTATGTAAATATTATTAATTTTCATAATTTTTAAACAACTAAATCAATAATAATAATAATAATAATAATAATAATAATAATAATAATAAGAAAAATAATGAAAATATTCAAAAAATGTACATTGTAGCGATTTTAAATAGAAATACAAAGGTTTTCATGTGTAAATCATATTAAATTAAGTATTTATAATATATGAACATAAATTTTGAAACAAAACAATATATCGTGATCGTGAATATGTAATATTAAAGATTTCCATTATTTATCTGTATTTTTTATATTTCATTTTTTGAATTTATTGGAAATATATTTTGTCATACAGACAGATTAAATAATAAAAAATTAACACAGTGGTTTTCTTCAGTGAGTCCTTAAATTTATTATAAAGGTCAGTCGTATTGAAACTCCTCTGCCGTGAAATTTTCATCCAGTTTTCAAGTCAGGTTCTGATACGGACTGCATTACATTTTCATTAGATCACTGTATTCCATTTTCTAATAAAATATTCATGCATGTTGGATTGGATGGATTATTTCAGAGGTTTGGATTGGACTATAAAAAATTCATACATTGCCTACCTAATGCTTTGACGTCGAAAATTCAAATGTATCATTCAGTGAGCTTAGTAGACTGACATAGAAGTAGCCATGTTGTCAGCACGCTATCTAATGAAGGACGAGGTGGCAAGGATGAGTTACCGTTCTGTAGGTCCTTAGTACAGGTAGCCAGGACGAATTATTAGCATAGAATGCATTGGAAAACACCTTGTGTTGACTGTTGACGTTGGTTTATTCTGGAGTAAAACAAAATAAGACGCATTCAAGTTTCGTACTATAAATTTTTTTAAAAACAGTTCCGACACTTTTTATTTGTTTTTATTAGACCTGCGTACTGGGCGCATAATACAGTTATTATGTAGAATAACACACTTATTATAATATATTTCTGCGTAGTAATAATGTCACCAAAAAATTTACAAAAATTCGCTTCCTTGTTTATTTTGAAAGTGTCAAAAACTTTGCCAAACAATGTGAAAATAGTTTTGGTTAAACTGTATCAGCTGATTAGTAAAAACAACACCATATTTAACTTTGGATTAAAACAAGAATGTTTTTAGCAAAAATGAAATTGTAAACACTAATTCAGAATTTGCTTCTGGAAAAAAAGAAATATAATGTAAATTGTCCTGTTTTAGTCGTTTGTTAGAAAACTGTTTTTTAAATATTGTTTTTTCGTAAAACATTATGGTGTACTATACAGAGTGTTATATAACGCTTAACCGATAAAGTAAAAATCGTTGTGCTCTCTGGAAAAAAATTCACACCTGCCACGTCACAATTGACATATAAAATAAGATGATTGGCGCCGCGGCAGATAAACTGTAAAGTTTTGAGGTAACCGCAGCTACCTTTGTGGGTTGAAACTATATATAACCCCAAGGTAGAACAATTCTTCCTTTTTAAAAGATTGATGCACCAATCTCTGTTTAGGGTAGGAAAACCTGCCTCACTCCCAGGTAGACACAAAGTGACTTTTCATATAATGGGATGCAAGTGCTTTAAAGAAATTTGGAATTTCCGTAACACACGTTACCTGTAAATGCCTATGTGGTTGTTAAAAATACTTTATAGCGATTTATTTAAAACCCTACATGGGGACATTGCAAATTCCTTAAAAAGTATATTATTGCTATATTAGGATTCAGAAAAAATAATAAATTATATACCTATATTAATAAATGTATTCGCTTATAAACGAAAATACATTAATAAAATGAGGTATATTGTAAGTTACATAATATTTTTTATCTTTGAGGTTGTAACACGAGGGGGTCAATGAGAAGAGCTGAAGAGGATGATGATACTAATACTGATGATTCCTGTTAACTAATTCTTCTTACTCCAACGATGATACACTTTCACTTTGACTGACTGGTGATAAGGATTTCGCTGAGAAGGACTCAAGAGAAGGAAGAACACACATACACTAACACTTTCACTGATGAACACTTACAATACGATTTACGGCAGGGAACTTACGGACATGGACACAACTTGATGATTTAATAACTAAACTTTTTATTTACAATTGATTACTTTATTATTAATTAAACATAGACTAATATGTTACATTCCGTAACCCAGCGGGCAAGCGTCGCCCCAAAACTAAAACACACTACATTCCGTCAACAAACGTCTTCCCAACGCGACGACCTAATTTCGACTCTTACATGCTTATCCCATGACTCTCTAATGTCGACTAACTAAAACAAAACGCTATCTTCAGGACAGGATTATCTTAGGGGTACGGGGTCCATAGGCTAGTGCATTCAAAGTCACGCACGTGTACACAATAATTTCTAGACTAATGATAAACAAATAAATGTCGTGACTATCATAATACAATAAGAATTTCTAAACTGAATTTTAACAAATAAACAGAGTTAAAATATGAATATTGAAACTATAATCTAGAAGAGTTTATAAAAAGTTATTTATCTGTTATTACTCTTGCCCTCGCCTTGTCACAAGGTGATGCCTGATGAACGCTCACACGGTACGAATATGTAATCATCCTTTACGATATTTGTGAACAAAGCTAATTGGCACACCCAGCAATGGATAATATGTCGTGATTATATATTAATTTTATTTATTTGTAAAAAGTTCACGTTCACTGGCTATTGCTCCAATTATTGTAGGTCTAGAAGGAATATTTATTCAGTTTCCTAGAATATTCTCGTAGCAGACAAGGCAAAATTAGTATTGCTGTGTCTAATAAATATCTGCGAACAAAAGAGTTATTTATTAAAGTTTCATTCGATTTACATGTATGTTATTTTGCATCGCACTAAATCAAGATGGAGCTAAAATTATAAGAAATTAGTTTTTATGCAATTAAAAATACAAACCTGAGTTTCAAGTGTTGTTATGTGTTATGGCGACTGTCGACAACAGTATGACAAGAATTTCGCATCTCTCTGTTGTACGTTATTTTTCACAATCAACATTTTTTATAGAGAACACATTAATTTATATTTTTTACAAAATTTTGAACGATGGCGTAGTTGGCCAGTTTTAAGGGGCTCCAATTCATTAAAAAAGCATGTAAAACTACAGATTTACTATCTATAGGGTTAGTCCTACCATCGTTTATCCGTTGTACGCTTTCTTAAATAACATCCTGTATAAATACAGTTTAGGAGCAAGAAATTCTGTATATTTTAGTGCTAAATTTTTTGAATTTCCAATTATCTCAACAAAATAAAATATCTGCAATTTCAAAGGAATTTACTACTTGTTCACAAAAATCCATATGTAACAAATTTTATACAAAATGTCAGATTTATATTGAAGTTTATAGATGAACTGATGTTACTGACATGCTACAGAATTCTGCAGAATCATATTTGCAATATTGAAGCCACAATATGTCAATATAATCCTATAACTTGCTCGCCATAAATATTATTCTGGTAGCATATCTGCTGATTTGTTGACAATAGCGGTCGTTGTTCTCTTTTCGGATTTCAGTTCCGGTCATACCGTGATGAATTGAATTATTATTCGTAGAACAAATCATTTTGATTTGGAGCCAGCTGAAAAGAGCTTTATATATGTTATCGGGAACCTGAAATCCGGATATTCTACTTTCAACTAGGTCAAATACAAAGCTTTTGCTAGGAATAGGGGATTACAGCTCAATCGAATTAAGAGGAATTAATAAGATATAAGGAAAGTAAATGCTGAAGAATGGATATTAATAAAGAAATAAAATGATATAACTTAAATACTTCGGAAATAAGGGGGTTTTTGTTTTAGCAGGTCGTCACTCATATGAAATCCATACATATTATTTTGATTGGCGACTCAAAGACCACCTATAAATATATAACGAATACCGAGTAAGGGGTGGAGTCTACTTCCAATGGAAGTAGACAAACAGCGGACACTTGGTTACCAGTCCAGTACTGCAATTCTCAAACAGTTTTTATTTGAATATAAATTTCTTGCATTAAACTTAATCATTTTGATATACTTGCAATTATAAACCATGTAGACTTGTACAGTGTTACAATATTAATTTGTTTTTTATAAATATAATTTCAAAATAAATACATTTCAAGAACATCCAAGAGATCCACGAAGAAAACAGTTTTATATAAAAACATATTCGTGACGTCACGTCTATATTTTCAAACTTCGGAGGACCATAACTCGCTTATTAATAGTAATTTATTCACCGGATTTTCACCAATAGTCTTTGTTTTACTTATACTTTCTGATGAAATTATATAAAAAAAATGGTGGAATCCCCTATTGAAATAAACTAGGAAATATGGGGTCTCGAGGCCATGTGTCCGTGTCCGTATGTCTGGTCGCGAATCTGGAGGCGTTTTCGTAAAGTCAGTCGGAGTTATCCGACAGATTTCTTCGATGACGTCTCAGATATATGAGATCCATCCGATTATCGTAGCTTTTACGAACCTCAAATTTAAACGTCAAAATCATATAGAGATCTGCTCTATATGATTTTGACGTTTAAATTTGAGGTTATACAAAAAGTTTAACTTGTAAATAAACACATTTTCTGAAACACAAATGTTTACAATTTTAAGTTTGCGCGCGCAATCTGTACTAACTCTACACATGGATCAGGGTTGAAATTTTTTGATCGAATCACTCGGTCTGACTGACCGGGATGAATTTACGAACGCTTCAGATTACATCGGATCAATCCGATATACTTTACGAAAACGCCTTGGAAACCTAGGTTCGATCCCGACCGACGCCCTGTGGTGCACTCTTCATACTAGCAATGAGTGCCCGTGAGGTGCGCCTGTTAAATACCCGCACGTTACGAATATGTTATACTTCATCATTATCGATATTTGTGTACAAAGCAGATTGGCACACCCAACAATTGGTAATATGCCGTGGTGATATATTTGTATATTTATTTAACTAGGAAATATACAGGGTGATTGATAAAGTGGAACAAATGGCTATGTTGTTTATTATTAATTTTAGAACTATAGTTTAAATTGTGCAGTTAGGGACTAGTTTTTAGTGCGAAAAGGTTCAGAATTCTACTTTTGGTTTCTCTCGAACCTGGAAGCGTCGTCGTTGATTTTTTTTTAAATTGGAATATGTATTCTTATATTTTTTGAAAGTAATTTAAATTAACTTTACAGTGTTGTCATAGATATTTAGTTTGCCATGGCATTTGTACCTTCTTTGTGTTAGGTGATGTTCGACATAATAGTATTATTGAAAGGTAGCTGTTAATTTGGTTATTTTCATTTTCTTTATTATTTTTAGATTTGTGTTAACTGTTATACGTTTGTTTCATGATAAGTTTATAACAACAAATAGTCAAATAATGTAATTATAATTCATAACTACATTTTTTTCTTAGCCAATCATAGTACCAGTTATTTCTGACATTGTAACTGATGATAATTGTCTTGTCATAATTATTTTGAAATGTTAAAATTTGTGAATTTATCCAGACAGTAAAGTGCAATTTGTTATTTGAACAATTAAATTAAATATGTTTCTAAATATCAGCCCCATTTTTTTACGTTGTGAACTAACTCCAAAGTAAAGCCGCATTCACAGCCGAAATTCGGCGAAATTTGTAGCACTGAAATTAGAAGAAATTAATTTGACCGTTCACAGCTCGAAATTTGTGCCGTAATGCCATCTAGCAAAAAAATGAACGTTTATGAAAATGAATCATTTGTTCGTCAATGCATTTATTAACTCATTAAAAATTATTAAAAACCATGTTAATAAAATAGCAATCCTTCCCTTGCGATTTCTACCCGTTATTAGATTGTCATATAAAATTAAAATTGTAAAAGTTATTTTATTTTTTGGTTATAATTATACATAAGCATAGACAGTTCTATTTTAAATGCATGTAACAAATACATTATTTAGACCTTTGCACTACTTCTTTTAGTTAATAATACAACAAACATCAAATTAAAAACATTGAAATAATCACAACAACTTTGGTTATGACTTTATAAGAAAAGTGTTCTACGCTAAAAACATAAAATATAGATGTTGACAGATTTTCCAACAATAATATAATTTCTAAAAAATAAATACTGTCTTCCTGAATCTAAATGTGTATTATTTATTTCCTAATACCTACTCAACATTTCACTATTTCACCAAAACAAAAAGTAACAAAAGTTATTGACTTTTAAAAAATTGCTCATAAATTATAATAAACAAATTATTTATCTTAATTTTCATTATCAAGTTCCATCTTTTGTTTCGTACTTTATTGAAAAAGGCAGATTTGAACATATAATAAAGAAAATAAATCAAAAACAAAGTAAAACAATGAAATCCATTCCAATCACCCAAACGTCAACAAAACGAGTTCATTCAAATTAAATATATTTTACACAATTAGTAGAATGCACCCTAAATTAGCCACAAAAGTTTGGAGCTTGCAAACTTTTCTACAAATTATAATTCGTGTATACCAAATTTCAGCGCTGTAAACGCGTACACGTTGCCATAAGACAAACTCCACGAATTTCAACGAACTTTCACCAAATTTCGGGCTGTTAAAACTACACACAAAATTTGAAAACCTTGCATTTAATTTACAAAAAACTGTATTCCATCACATCTAATTAGAATCTCAAAAATTGTGTAGAACAATAATTATTGCACCTAATATCGACAGAGGAATATCGAAATCAATTATCCAATTATATTTATTTATTTATCCAATTCTAAGCAAAAATTTGAAAAACGGACTTGAAAATGAACTCCTCATATTGGATGTCTACTTTTTTCAAAGGAAATCCAATGGTAAAATCTTCGTAAGCCTGTAATTTCTGCCTTATTAATTGTAGAACAAAAGTGTAAATACAAATACTTTCATTTATCACGAGAGAGAGAAAAAAATCGTAATTTTCAGCTATTTACAGGCTGTCATGGGAAAGTATTGTTTGAATTTAAAACATGACATCTGTTAGTTATAATGTTTTAATAATTATTAATTTCATTGAATTAATATTTATTTATTTAATTAATTGTTTTTCTGAAATGGTAAATGTAATGATTACTGATAAATAATATAAATAATTTAATAAAATCATTCATTTGCTGTTGCCCATAAAAAGAGGGTGATCTTTTCAAGGTGTACATAGGAGATTAACATTAACAAAAAGATAAACAAATGCTTCACTTTTTATCCGTCACAATAGACTAATTGACATTGTTGTTTTGTTCAAATTTGGCATGGCTATTGCTATTAATAGGAAAATGAATATATTTAAAATTAAGTTATGGGACTAAAATATTAGATAATTTGCATGTATTTGATATTTTCGGATGGGGAAATTTTTATCTTTGTATATTGACACCACAACCACTGCCGTAAGTTAAAACGGGGGCCAATGGTTTGAAAAAAACTCATTTCCCATGTTAATTTCCTATGTACACTTTAAAAATGTCACCCTGTATACCTAATTGTCATTGACAATGACTTGTTATTTTATGTATAAATATTTTTAACAATTTAACATTTTTTTTCATTTTCAGGTAAGGACGCATTTTATACATCAAATTCAAATTTCATTGAGATGTTTAATTACAAAATCTGTAAGTAATTTTCATTACATTTTCATTATCCTCTAATCCCCGTGTCACATTACACAAGTAAAATACGAAACGGCATATAAATATTTAAATATTATTGATTATAGTTTTTAATAAGTCAGTTAAAGTTTAGAAAATGAGGTATAAAATGGAGTCAAAAATAAAAAAAAAAACAAGTAAAATTAAATCAATTACAATTCGCAAAATGGAATTATAGTTTGTCCTTTTATACTTATGTCTGGCACTTACGTAAGTTTTATGCGAGTACTGATAGTGGACATATACGTAATTGAAATATGTATTTAAATTCAATGGATCCCAAGTGCCAAAAATATTATATTAGATTTTTCAGAAAATATTCACAAATTCCAAATGTGGGTAAAATGTAAAATCAAACATCAAATTAATTATTTGAAAAAAGGATTGTGTAGAGTTGTAGGTAAACAGGTACAAGTATAAATACATTTTGACTATGTACACTCAAATAAATTCGGTGTTAATTTTTACTCACTTTTTACACCCTGAGAATTCTATATTTTGAGTAATGGTTAACACCTTTTGTGGTGTTATTAGTAACCCAAAAGTAGTAGTAAATCCAAAACTATCTACAGAGTAACTTTAACACTTTTACACAGGAATGTAATACCAACTGGATTAATAATTTACTCGAAATGGTATAAATTAAACACCATGAACAGTGTAACTTTAACACAGGAAAGTAACTTCAATTGGATTAATAATTTTACACAAAACGGAGTAATTTAATCACCACCAATAGAGTAATTTTAACATAAGTATGTTTATTAGTATTTTATCTATGGAGTTACAATATGATATGTTAAAACGACATAATTATCACTGTGGACTTTCTTATAAAACCTTTTCCTGGGATGGTAGGTACAGTTACCATTAATCTAAAATTAGAAATGACTTCCGAAACTTGACGTATTTGATAGAGTTTATGTGTTGGTTGATCCTGTATGGAATGACGTTTCTACTAATAAATTTATTTTCAAAGAATCCGTCAAGATTATTATTATCATTGTATGTTATTCAGAAAAGACTTCCGAAACTTAACGTTTTTGATACAGTTGATGTGCTGGTTGAGGTTGACACATATGTAAAATCTGAAAGATTTTGAGAATTTATGGTTACTGTAGGTATCTCTTATCTCACGATCTAGTATGGGCTGGCGTTTCTACAAATAAATTTATTTAAAAAAAAACTCACTCAAGATTATTACTATCATTGAATGCTTTTCGTATTCCAAAGATCTGTAGTAGTTGTATTCCATAATAATAGTAAGCGTTTTCTTCCACACACTAACTACAAACCTCGTTTCGAACTACGCATTAAAAACTAGGTAAAGTTCCCCTAGTCCGAGTTAAGAGTTACCAATAAATAGAGTAAAATATAATACCAAAGGACTGAAACGTAATACTAACCCAGAAATAGAGTAAAATAAAATATCTATGGAGTATATTTTACTTTTATGATACTTTTAGGAGTAAGCTTTACAGTGTTGCAAAAAATAAGTAAAATTTACTATGTAAATCTGATAGATGGTAAAATGGAAATTACAAATTTAATAAACAAGTGAAATGTAACAAAAATAAAACTAACATAAAATAAATATTATAAATCTACGTAATATGAACAAATTGCAACACTGTATAGAAGTCTTTTACTCCGTTAAAAATTTAACACATTTTTCATTTACCAAAGTGAAGAGTATTATAAGAAGACAATAAAATGGGTTAAGTTAACACAATATATTTTTACCAATTGCTCAATTTAACTTTATCCCGCAATTTTTTTAGAGTGTAGGTAACATTAAAATCTAATACATCTATTTTATCTGTTGAACTAAAATTATTTTCAATGCTTATTGGAAATTGTACAGCAAACTAAAACTTCTATCCGAAAATTAGGTAATTTATTATTAGTAACAGTAGCTTTATAGTTGGTTTAGTTTAGAACTAGAATACCTAGCTTTCAGATTTTTCTGGTAACATACATATCTCATTAAGCGAATATACGAGGTCTGTTAGAAAAGTATCCGCCTTTGGCCAGGGAAAAAAACTGGCATACCTGTAGCGTTGGAAACCTAATCACCTTCAAAGTAGTCTCCTTGGGACTCCACACACTTTTCCCAGCGGTGCCGCCATTGTTGGAAACATCCCGAGAAAGCCTCTTTCGGAATGGAGTTTAGCTCGGCTGTCGTTGCAGCCATAATGTCCTCTCTTGTCTGAAATCCCGTTCTTTTCAATGACCTCTTGAGTTAGGGGAACAGCCAGAAGTCGCAAGGGGCCATATCAGGAGAGTAAGGAGCCTGTTGAACCACAGGAGTCTTGTTCTTCGCCAAAAAAGTCTGAATCAAGTGCAAGGAATATGCTGGAGCATTGTCGTGATGGAGGCGCCAATATTTCCTGTTGACCACAATTCCGGTCTCTTCCGCCGCATGGCATCACGTAGGAGAACATCCCTGTAGTACTCTTTGGTGATTGTTTGACCCTGTGGTCATTTCGGCATTTTGATAGCCGACCGGAGCGTGGCTCGCTCTCCACCGATGTGCGGCCGTCTTTAAACCGGTTGTACCACTTCTTAATCTGTGTGATGCTCATAGAATCGTCACCGAAAGCCGTCTGAATTATCCGAATGGTTTCCACCTATGGCTGTCGCCCAGTATCAGGCAAAATTTGATGCAATAGCGCTGCTCCAGTCGTTCCGTCATTTTCCTTCAATGAAAAACCGACGAGAGCATTACACACTACCTTATTCAAATGCTGCTTGCTAGCAACAGACGCTATCGACAGGTGGGAAAAAATTCACGCATGCGCACGAAGGTTCAAGATCGGCTCATGCAAGCGCGCTTGATTAAAAAAAAATAAAGTCGGATACTTCTCTAATAGACCTCGCATTGATTTCGGATTTAACCACTCAACAATTTCCTGGAATATTTAATTCAATATTTAATTAATGAACTGCATTCAACTGTATTTACAATAATAATAATATTAAATGATTTATTAAAATTCGATGACCATTTGAATTACATTTATGCGAAAATATCGAGTAAAATAGGGGTTTTGGGTAGATTAAAACACATTCTTTCACAGGAAACTAAAATTATCGTTTTTAATTCAATAGTTTTACCACATTTCCTTCATGTATCAACGGTTTTGTTCTTGTTAAATCAACAACAGTTAAAGAGTTAAAATGGTTTGATGTACTTCACCTTATTAAATACAATAGTATGATTTTTATACACAAAATTAGATTGGTGGAAATGCCAAGTTACTTATACGAAACGGTTACATACTGTAAAGAAATTCACAGTTATAATACTAGACTAGACTAAATAAAAAGCAGTCCCAAATATCTATTTTTCATAAAGGATTTATAGAATATGATATGTTAGATGATAAATTTAAGTGTTTGTCACTGAAAATGTTTAAGAGAGATTTAAAACTGTTTTACCTAGAAAATATGAACAATAGTAAATAGGTTCCTCTATATCTGTTACTTATCCGTCCAGGTGAAGTGTTTATGGTTTATTGATTATTGTTTTTGTTATGTTGGTACATTTATACATGTTAATATGTATAAAATATGTAATCCAGTTTGTTTATATGTGTTAGTGTTATTATGTATAGCTTAAAGCTAAATAAACGTTATTATTATTATTAATATTATTATTATTATTATTATTATTAATAATAATAATAATAATAATAATAATAATAACATATCAGAGCTTATTAACTTATCCGTTGCTGGGTGACACAGTTTAACTTTTCATATTTATAATAAACTTTCATTATTCACTAAAAGCTAGTCTATTAATAATACACTTTACAATTTTAAAAAGACTACACAGGCTGAGTCAGAAGGAAAGAGGGAGTAAGTACACTACCCGAGTAAAAATGAAAGAGTTTATATATACAGCATCAACATGGCCGCACCAGATCCGTTCGACAAATAATAAGCACGGTCGTGAGTGCGTATTTAAATTATTGTATTGTGTACGGTAAAGGCGTGTGGCCGTGCTTGGTCGCCAAACGGACCTGGTGTGGCCGTGCTGCGGTCAGAGCTGGGCAAAGTACCGGAAAGTAGTACTTGAAGTACAAGTACTAAGTATTTTGATGTTTCTAAATGTACTTGAAGTACAAGTACTTTTTTAGTTTCTACTTGAAAGTACCAAGTACTTGAAAAAGTACTTGTAAATTTTGGTGCAAGTACTTTTTCAGATAATTGATATTTTTCTGATTATATGGACCTTAAAAGGTGATTATTGACAAAAACTTCAATATGCGATATTTATTTGGTTTTTTAAAACAAGAGTTCCTCACTGGGACTGCCGTATCACCTAGCGATCTCATGACGTAATATTGACGTCGTATGATCGCCGAGCGATACGAGAAGCTGTACCGAGATGTTAAAATGACGTCATGCGATCGCCAGGTGATACGGCAAAGTCCCAGCACTGTAGTTAGGTAATGCAAACATTATATGTATATGCAGTATGCAGATTAAAATTAATTTATTTATGCCAAAAAATTTGCAAATTTATCTTTACTTTTATATTATCGCTGAAAATATATTTATTAATGAAATTCACATACGTTTATGTACTACAGGAATAACACCACAGCACTGCAAAAGAAACACTGACAAACAAACAATTCTCATAACATTGTTAACTTTTAAATTATTCATCGAACTACATGTACATTTAAAGTAATTCAAGTACATTTAAAGTAATTCAAGTACATTTAAAATACTTCAAGTACATTTAAAATACTTCAAGTACATTTAAAGTACTTCAAGTATTTAAAAATACTTCAAATACTTTTCATTATACTTAAAGTATTTTTCCAAGTATTAAGTACTAAGTACATAGGAATATACTTACTTTGTCAAGTTCAAAGTACTATAAATAGAAAGTACTTCAAGTATAGTACTTGAAGTACTGAAAATACTTGGAAGCCTAATAAAGTACTTTTCTTGCAAGTATTGCTCTGGCTGCAGTGTACGGCCGAAATGTAAATGAGTATTATTTTTACTCGGCTACACATAAATATATAATATATGAATAAAAAACCCAAAAGTTGAATTTGATTTATATTTATTTTCGAGTTACAGTGTCTTAAATGTTTAATATATAATAAATTTTCAAAGATGTATCCATGGATCTCCATTTCAGGTTCGTTTCAAACTGCGTATGTTGCTCACCCCAGTTCATCTTGATGTTCTTTTACGCGTGCCGCAACATTCGAAATAAAATGAATTTGTGCATTTCGATGATAATTCACTTCTGTTTTGTGCACCTTACTTTTCAATCAACCCCACAAACAAAGTTCTACTGAAGCGAGTTGATATGTAGCATTGTTTATCGCTTTTAAATAATTTATAATGAATGACAGGTTGCAATTAAAGTGTGCTAACTTTCTTCATTGAACCACATTGAACTTAAACTTTTAAGGACACTTTAGATCGAACACAAACAAAAATAGACCATTTCAGAAATTCACATGCGCGAAGTGTTAGACTGCGACAAAAAGTTACTGCCGTTTGCCGTATATCCATCCTTGTTTATATGACAGTTCTATCAGTTACACAGTTTTTCTTTTGTTTTGTTGGTTTTGTTTTTCAAATAATTATGATGGGTACTAACTTCCGGACCACAAAATACTGTCATTTGAAATGTTTTGTTTGGTTTGGAAAATAAAAATTGGGGTTAAGTGTAGTCATGCAATATTTTATAATTGATTCATAAATGTACTTATGGCAATCTTTTTAAATTTCGTATATAAATTGTCACGTGTTAGGTAGTCTTTTAAAATATCTGTCATTTATTGTGAATTATAAAGAAAAAAACTTCTCTGCGGGATACTATTTCTGTAATTCCAATGTAGTTTTTTCCTATTTTAAAATTAAATATCCCGCACGGTACAAATATGTCATCATCATTACCGATATCTGCGTACAAAGCAGATTGGCACACCCAGCAATGGGTAATATGCCGTGATGATATATTCATTTATTTATTGATTTAAATATCTGAGCTCACAGGTGGTAAACCTTCTTAGAATTTTGCATAATCGTGTACAAACTAATGAAAAATAACCCGTGATAGTACTACTTATTTTTACTTATATTTATGTGCATGTAGTATACGATTTTACCTACATTTCCGAAGTTTGGCACTTTCTTCCAGACTTGAACTGTACAATTTTATCAATTTTCTCTACTTTTCGTTTTGGGGAGTAAATTGATTTGGCACTTTACTGGCTCGTATATTTGTACCTGCAGAAAATTGTAGAATTTGTTATAGCAGAAATAGTAGAGTGAATTATATTCCGCTTTACGCATATGTGTGTTGGGTTGCCGATTTATTAACTAATTTTCATATTCAAATTTATAAACTATCAATAGCCGCTTTCGTTCGGACTATGATTTGTGATAAAGTTTAACAAAACGTACATGATGAAGAAGAATTATGTTTCTTCGTTCGTTATTCGTTATCCCCACTCTTTCATTATGGGATCACAACACGCCCCTTCAGAATCAGTCTTTTCTCATGATTACTGTTATCCAAATCTCAAAACATTGAAAAATGGCAGAACAAACAGTTATAAGAAGATTTCTATTTATTCGAAAGTGACATTTAAATTCTTCTTCCGAATATATACAAGTTCGTCTGTTCCGCAAATTCACGAATACATCAGAATCAGAACTACTAGAACTTGAGTCAGTAGATTCAACATTTATCACTATTGGTTTCGAATTTTCTATTTAAATAATAACCAACACAATAATTTTTGTTATTCTGGAACAACTGACTTGCCAGTCTGTGAATTTGTCGTTTGACGCTAGTTCGTTCGACGTTGTGTAGGTTTCGCATCGATCGATCGATCGGGTTAGTTTTATTGTTCGTTTGGAATTAAATTTAATCATGATTGAAAGGAATCATTCTTAAACGAATCACGAATTAGAAAACCACAATTCGAATGAAAGCGCCTAATCTATCATAGTTTCTGCACTCAGCATGTTGGCATAGTAGCATAAACATTGTGTGGTTACAATTCCATCATAAAAGTAAACGAGCTTCAAAAAACGTGCCGCTTTATGAAATAATCTCAATAAATTTTAATGACAGAGTGCAAGTGAAAAAGTTAAATTGAGTTAATTCTGGCAACGAGGTAATTGGTGAAAACAATCCCCATTTAGTGTTTTACCGTTTACGCGTAAATGAAGCGGGTTTACGCGAATATTCTGCAAATTAGTTAATTGTGTGTTAAATAATTATTTCAATTTGCGACAAATGAAGTTAGGTTAATTTATTTATCCTTGCATGTAATGTGGTTACGGGCGTGGATGTGCGTAGCGTAGCCGAGGGTGATACGTGAACGAGAAAATTTTATTTTCCCTCTTTGTTACTGTTCACCAAATGCTTAGGGGAACTTTGTATATAAACACTAAAATTACCAGTTGAGTGGTATAGTACAGAATTTATTTAGGTTGTAATTAGGTTTAAACTATTTAAATAAATAAGTAAATAAATGGGGTCTCATGGCCGCGTGCCTGAGTGTCTGATCGCGAATCTAGGGAACCGAGTTCGATCCCGACTGACCCCAAATATTTCGAATATTAAATAGCACAAAATTGACCCCTATGGTGCACTCTCTATGCCAGCAATGAGTACCCGTGAGGTGACGCCTGGTAAGCGCTCGCACGGTGCAAATATATCATCATTACCGATATCTATGCACAAAGCAGATTGGCACACCCAGCAATGGGTAATAAGCCGTGATAATATATTTATTTATAATGGTAATCCCTCGAATAACACGGTAGTCTAGAAAAACGAATGTTATGGATTAAGAATTAGGGACCACCGATACCGATATATGTATATCGGCGATATTGTCTTTCAGCCGATATATCGGAATCGGGGATATTTATTTATCGATAGACCGATACGTTTCGAATTTCGCGCTTTCAACGAACTACGTCAACGCGCCGAGACTTTTTACTAATGAGACACGAGGAATCTCAGCATATCGTTAGAAGTATATCCGTTGGTTTTATGGCGCTATAAGTTTACTTAAATTTGAGAAAAGTAAGGCAAAAGTACTGCAGTTTTCAAATGAGTTCTGGCTTCTGGAAATCCGAGATATTGATTTCAACAGCAGGGCTCATTTAGGTAGACTTGCGAAATCACTTGTCTCTCCGCAAAATATGAAGCTACTATATTTTTGAAATAAAAATATTTACTATAACGTTTCGGAAGGCATGTGCAAAATTTGTGTTTGTTATTTTACAAGCAAATATTCAGGGTGTAATTTAAGTAAGCGTACAACGCTTAACTGATGGTAGAACTAACCCCATATAGTAAATTTGGCAATAATTTATGTTTTATATGGTTTCTATAAGAAAAAAATAAAAATCAATGTTCTCTGGAAAAAAATGTTGATTGTCAAAACTGACGTGAAACGATTTTATTGAATATCAAAATGCCAATTACTTTGATGATAAACATGTAGTTTTTCATTGTGAAAGTTTCAAATACCTATTATTTGCCGCGACGCCAATGATATATGTCATTAGTGACAGGTATGACGTTTTTTCCAGAGTACACATTGATTTTTTTTTACAAAATTGTGAACTATGACTTAATTGGTTCGTTTTAAGGGGCTTCAATTCTTATGGAAAGCCTGAAAAAAAAATTATTGCCAAATTTTCTATCTATGGGGAGTTCTATCATCGGTTAAGCCTTGTACGCTTACGTAAATAACACCCTGTATAAGCATTTACGCTTGGTTTTATTTTTACCTTTTAAATTTTTTTTGTTCGTATCTATATCGGTATCGCCGATATATTTCAACAAATATTGGTATCTCATCGGCAAAACCAAGTATCGTTGCATCTCTATTAAAAATCGACGCGTAAGGTATTTCAAATAAATCAAATTTTATTTTACAATTTATATATTTTTTGAAGGCGAATAAAATAAAAAGTATTCCAATATTCGGGCTGTTTTCTTGCCGAATAAGATTCTTCAGCTGAAGCAGGGTTTTAGGGCTGTGTTTTTAATCATCTGCTTTGAGATATCCCCATAAAACAATTACATGGCGTTAGATCGGGCGAGCGCGGCCCACGTGATGTCACATCGTATCGTGATGCTCCGTCAGGGGATATTTTAAGATAAATAAATATATCATCACGGCATATTACCCATTGCTGAGTGTGCCAATCTGCTTTGTACACAGAATTCGGTAATGATGATGACATATTTGTATCGTGAGGGCGTTTACCAGGCGTTACCTCACGGGCACTCATTGCTGGCGTGGAGAGTGCGCCACAGGCGTCATTTTTGTGCCGTTTAAAATTTGAAATATTTGGCGTCGGTCAGGATCGAACCCGGGGTCTCGTGACCGCGTGCCTGAGTGTCTGGTCGCGAATCTGGAGAACCGGGTTCGATATTTTAAGGCAGAGGTTTATAAACACCGTCCTACAATCCAGCATCAGCTGAAGAATCTTATTCGGCAGGAAATTGCCCGAATGTTGGAACGTGTAGAGAGGAGCTTCAAAAATCGATTGCATCAGTGCGTAGAGAAGACGTTTTGTTTAAAACTGCATGATTTAAAATTTCCAATTATGTTCTTTCATTATCCAAAAATATTTTTTTTATTTTGTTCGCCTTCAAAAAAGGGAAGTTTCTAGACCCCACTCTGTAATGTAAAAAATTAATTCTGAAACGAAAATTATGTATATGATAAATTAAAAATTACAATTAAAGTTTGCATCGTTTTGTAATGGCGCCGCAGAGTGACGTCGACTTTTGACGTTTCTCTAATGAAACGCCACTATGTGGCGAAGTAGTAGAGTAGGACATGAACCCGAATTGGTACAAAACAATATTTTGTACGAGTAATACACATTTTAAAATTTTCAGTTTTTTTTTCGTTTACTACTCGATTGCTATCTAGTAAAGTTACCGGTACTACTGCATTATGCCTACATCTTTATGACTAGATAGTCCATAGGTCATCATTAAAAAAAATCCGCGAAAGGGGTCATTGTATATGTGTATAAACAAATTAGTTATTAGTTTTTTTAATAGAAAATAACAAAAAATCGAAAATGGGGGAGTTTAGTCATGTTAAAATGTAATAATTTTTCCTCATTACTGCAATACTATACATGCAATATTACTATTAATACAATAAAAGTAATAAAATATAGCGTATTTTTTGTACAAACGATATTAAATTTATCATTAGTTAAATCGCCCGCAATACGATGACGTAAACGACAGCTTTGGTTAGCTGTAGTTGTCCGCTACGAGCGCTTGTTTAGAATGACAAATGAACGTCAAATTCAATGTCAAATTGCAAAAAAACAAATTATTTCATTTTAAATAGGTAAACGTAAAACCTAGAAAATACGATAAACACAGAAATTAAATTGTCAAGTGTAAAATGTAAATATAAACAGGTGGCCGTATTTTGTTTCTGTCTCTTTCTATGAAGCACGTTTTGGGCACGTTTGTCGAGACTTAATTCGCACATATGTGCGCCATAATGGCTGGTAGTTCAATATTTTTTTCTCCGGTATTTTTTAAAATTTAACAAAATATAAGTAAAAATGCTTTATATTTAAAAATATTTTAATATATAAAAAAAATCAAAAATTCGAAAACTCCCTCATTAGTGAAATAAGTATCTTTTTTTTGTTGAAAAAATCCGTAGCGTTTCATTTTTTCATCTATTTGCGTTAAAAATTATTGTTATTATTGTATTAAAAAATACGCATTTTAATGAAAAAAGTACAATGTTTTAACCTTTAAGGTACGTCGATAAAAATCAATATATTAATAATGCATAAAATGACACATTTAACAAAAGCACTAATAAAAGCGAGGTTAGTATCCGAGCCACAGTTTTTTTTGAAAGTAAATATGTAATATAATGTAAATTTTATTACCCTTATAATATTTAAATTATCCACGCCACTGTGTGGTGTATTCCAATATATGACGTCAATAGTGAAGCTGTTCTGGTCTTTCTCGTTTTACTGTTTATATATGAGGTCGTATAACGAGTACAATTATTATTTCCTACTTCTGCATATATACAGGTCGAGAAAAATGAATAGGGCAATGAAACTAAACATTAGTGAACTTCAAACAAGCATTTGCATTATAAAACAATTTCTATAAGGCCTGCAAAAATTTATTCCTACTTTTTGAATTATCTGGAAATTTTCAATTATATGAAGTTAAATTGAATCAAGCAACAAATTGAACTTTCTTGAATTTGATTTGATTTTATCGAGATTCGTAATTATATTTCAGAGTAAAGTTTATTTTCAACAATTTATTTTCCATCAAGAAAATATAGGGCATAAAATTTTCATGAAAAAACAGAAAATTATTGCCCTTAATTTCACTATTTTTATTTTCATACTGTTTCATAATAATTATGAATTATTTTTTTGTTGCTGTAATTATCTATATTTGGAGGTATTTTCACATAAAATAGAATCATAGAAAGGTTTGAAATTAATAATACAGACACTTATTGATTAGAACGGAAATTTGCATTTCAGTTTATAAAATTTTAGAATACAGTGTGTCCCAAAACGTACCGGCAATATTTCAGAGATGAATTCCAGAACTTATTTAAAGTCGAAAAGTTCATATAAACATATGTCCTAAACGTAACCTTTAACGAATTTCTGAAATACTGATCTAGTTGCCATGGTCACGTTTTTTGTTTGGTAACATTTGAACATCGTTCGCCGTTCCATTAGATTTTTATCTTTGGGGCTTTGGGGTCACATGAAACGGTTTGTTTATGCAACTGAAATGCACACGGTAGAAGAATTACGCTAAAGAATACAGTAGGCATAACCAAGAAACCATATTAAGAACATACAGCGAACACTTCTGTGACGTGCAGCTTTATGTATCGAACACAATGGAGATAATTTTGAACATTTCTTATAAATAAAAAATAAAAATGTATTAAAAAAATTTATTTCGTAAAATTTGTTGAACTTAAAGTTTAGCAACATACATTATGAAATAAACAATAACTTGTTAACGGTTACGTTTGGAACATATGTAAGTACCGACTTTTCGGTTCTAGAATTAATCTTTGAAATATTGCTGGTACGTTTTGGGACAACCTGTATATATGTATTTAGAAAAATTGTATTAAAATTAACGTAAATCTAGTCATAGTCTCCGACTCTCCGTATTTGTGTATCTTACGTCGTTACGGCACCTTTAGACAAAGAAGGATTGTTTTCTAAAATAGAAAGACAAGAACATAAAAGAAACATCTTAGTTTACTGTGAATAATCATAATTTTAAAAGAAAATAAATATATCATTACGGCTTGTTACTCATTTCTGGGTGTGCCAATCTGCTTTAATTTAAAGAAAATGTAGTAATTAAATGCAATTAGAAGTTTTCATTAATTTTTATTACATTTTCGCCAATTACTAGTATTAATTTACATTAAAATATAATTTAAAATACATATTTTTCAAGAATGTAATTTTAACAACAATTTTGCAATTTACGGAATTTCCCATCTCCAATTATTAATTTATAGTTTGGATTATAGTAGTATAGGAAGCAGGATTTGAACAAACGATTTTTTTTTTCGTTTATTAAACTAATTATAAACTTTGGGTGCTCGTTGTGAATTATGTTTAATGCTCAGATTGATTATAGCATGGATCTCCTATTGGTCGGATCATCGGATACGGAATATCAGCCCTTCATTAAACCGGATCGTTCCTTGTTTTCCGGTAAAAATCCGATATAAAATGTCTTATTATCCAGAATGTCTAAAAGTTACGGCAAATATTTGATTAAAAAAGAATAGAATTAAATATTAAAATTTCGAGCAGTTCATCGCATGATAGTGAAGAACTTTTGGCAAAGAAAACGAAAAGAAATCTGTTTTTAAATGATAAAGAGGGGTTACCCACATGTCCATTTATTGGAGTTTTTGGTTTGTGGCGCTATATTGTTCGATGTTGGGCAAAAAAAAGAATGAAAAATAACGTATAATGTTTTTTTTCTAAGAATTAAAATAGTTCGCGCCCTTTTCAGACAAGAATAAAACAATTCCTTTTTCTTGTTTCTAGCAAGAACCAAAGAAGTCTTTTTGTTTCTGACAACAACGAAATAAGTCCTAACCTTAAACCTTAACCATCATTTCCTTCTTCATTTTTAGAATTTTATTTCGTTGAATAAATGCAATTTTTTTACAAAAACAAAATAATTCCACATATTTTTATATTTTTTTTAGTAAATGATTGTTTCATATAATAAAATTTCACACTGAACGCCTTCTTTTTATCTTCATTGTGAGCGGTTTTGAAAGAAGATTTTTTTGTTTCCTGAAAATTTGAATTTTTGTGAAAAAAATCGATTATACAGGATGTTATTTATTTAAACGTGCAATGCTTGACTGATGGTAGAACTAACCACATAGATAGTAAATCTGGTAATAATTTTTGGTTTAAAAGCTTTCTATAAAAACTGGAGGAAAATCAATGTGTTCTCTGGAGAAAAAAAGTTGATTGTCTATACTGACGTGAAACGTTTCTTGCATTGGCGTACAATTTATATTCGGTTTATTGAATATCAAAATGCAAATTACCTTCGCCAGTCAAGAGTAAGCAGACATGCATTTGGTTTGTAGTGGTTTATTATAAAATTGTCAATGATCATTTCTTTTATGTCAATTGAGTTTCTTTTAGTCAGACAACTTTTATTTCAATGAAATCGGAATTATTCCTCATTGGTCTACCTCAAACTTATTCTGCTGCTATATGAAAAGCGTTAAACATCGAATGGGGTATTCTGATCATTTTTTTAAATTTTATTTTCTGAAATTTTCTCATATGTGTAGTATAAATTCAAAATTTTGAGTATTTTTATTAATGCTGGGATTCTAGGCATTGCTATTACATCTATAAGCGTTTCTATAGTTATTTATTGACCTTATAGAAAAAATGCAAGTCTGAGCTCGTCTATACGTTATAGATTTCTATAAATTCCTTATAGACGTCTATAACTTTAGCGTTGTCCAACAGTTGACCGTAAGTACTTACAGAAATTGAAAAATCTGTATTTCTGTCTTTTTTAGTATTATAACGAACACAACACAAGCGTTACATTTTGTTGTTTGGTATAGTGAAAGAGAATTACAGAAAGTAGGAATTTTTGCACTTCTATTGCATATTGACAACTAACATGTCAAATTTGTTAACCTTTATTTTATATAGATACATGTTTGCATCAGTATGAATTATCTAAAATAAAGAATCCAAACAGAATAAGAACGGAAATACAGACTGCTTGAAATATTTTGCAGGAATATCAAAATTATGAATATAATATACTGTTTCATATAAAAGTAGGTATTTAATATTTAAAATAACTGATATTTTTAATAACATTAAAATTATTTTAGTTCCTGCATTTTGTATATTCATTTGGGTCTTTTCAAAATTCATGGATGTGAAAAGTAAAATTTGACAGATATTAATGACAACCTTACAAAAATATTGGTGATATTATATTTACAATATTTTATAGAATAAAAATGTATCAGGAAGTATTTCTTCAAATAACTTGCTTTTAATATTGTATTTAAATATTAGAAGATAATAAATTCAAATAAATCCATGTTTTTCAATCATTTTAAAATTTATTAAATTGTGTTTTTTAATATTTGGTCACATTGACGTTATAGATTTCATAAGATGAATTAGAGATCAAGCGAGTTATAGACAGTTGTAGGGAATACCGTTTTATGGAAATCTATAAGGCGTTCATTTATAGAGTTTCTATAAGCTACAGATCTATAAGTTTATAGAAATTTAAGAGAATGCCTAGAATCCCAGCATATATTTGAGTGAGGTATGAATTTTTAAATAATACCTGATAATTTGTATTTTACCGGATGTGACGTAGGAGGAGCTGATGACATTTAGAAATATTATAGAAATAGAAAGCTTGTAATAACATACAATGTAATAAATCTAACACAAACAAGATAGTTGACAACGCGTCAATGGCTGAATATATGTTTGTTGTTAATGGTGTAGTTTTATGCACAAAATTTGTTAGAAATGTCATCAGTCCTTCGTACGTCACAGACCACGTGATGTCATTTTCGCGCCAAAATAAATTGTAAGAAAACTCATGTTATAAAAATTAAATTTGGATTTTTACATGATTCCGTTATTATTTAGCATAATCCACAATGTTGTAACATTTTTAACTTAAATTTTACTACATTAGAGTACCCCATTACTGCAGATTTGAGTTCCAGGCAGTATTCTCAATATTATATTAAGCTATGTACGTTTACTTACATAAGACGATGACATTGTCACTATTTCATTATGAAGAAGTTATCGATGATTCATCCAAATTTTGCAGAAATCTTCCCAGATTTGTTTTAACACATGTTTTTTGTTTACGCGGATGTAAACAAACCTTTCCTGCATTCAAACTTTCGCGCTTGCGTATGTGGGACAGTGTGGGGATTGCGCCGTCGCGAATAAACCGCGCGGTGGCAAACCTAGTCCGAGCCCGAGCTCGCGGCTCCTGATCGACGTTCTAACTTTCAGTTATGCGCAAGACATATACCGATTCTGTTGTTTTCTCATTTACTTTGCACTACTCATTACGTCATTCCAGTCAGCTGGCTTTTTATATCTAGGACATACGTGAAAAATTTGAAACTATTGGGTTACCAGCTTCATTTGTTTTGAGGGTTCGGAGTGAATTTGCGATGTGCAGTGACAGTTTGTGAGTTGAGTTGTGCTTTTTTGTGTTTTATGTATTAAAATGGTTTGAATTTGTTGTTATTATTGTTGTTGCCTTGTTGTATCTTAGTAGTTTCGCTTGTCATCTTGTTTGTTGCAGAAATGTCAATGTTTTTTGTCTAACAACTTTTTCAATTATCGAAAATAAAAGCATATATAGTTTGCTCGTGTAGTTTTTTTTTTATATAGAAAAACGTACAAACTATTTCTTGTCATTTTCAAGGATCAATTTTGCATGAAAAAAACATTTAACTTTTATGTTATATTTGTTAAATCCTTCTGAATTTTGTCTCCGAAGGTACATAATCAAAAATACACACGCTATATTAGGCACAAACTGGTGGTTTTATAACTTATTGATTTATTAACAGTTCATTACTTGCTGTGTATCTCACAGAAAATTCAATATCCAATAATGAAAATATTGAAAACTCTGCTTTAATACAGTCAAAATTCATTAAATTGTAATTAAAAAACCAATTTTCGGAATGACATTTGTGTAATCACAAACAGATAATAAGTGAGAATACTAGTTATATTATTTTTTTGTTAAATTATTTGTTGGAAATTCCAAAATTTGTATTTTTTTTCTTGAATAATTTATAAATAATGACTCAAGCACTGAAGAAAACAACAATAATTAATTACGTAACTCGAATCATGGACAATTAGAACATATATTACGAGATGTCAAGTGCAAACATAAGGAAAGATGAAATCTAAGGTTAAGGCAAAGGCAGAAAACCAATAGAGTGTGCGAAATCCATGATGAAGTGCGAACACACTATAAAAATCCGTCGTTCCTTCGACGACGTCAGCAGCAGCGGTACTGGCAGCTCGCGTAGCAGCACCAGGTCTGTTTACAGCTCGGTGAAGCTGGACAGAGTTCGTATGGTGTGCACGACAACAAAGCAACAATGCTTTCGCACGGTGACAGTTACCGATCGGGTTCCGGCGCTGCCGTCGAATTTTCCCACTTCCGTTAACAGGAGATATGTCACCACTGTCAGGTAATTACTGCGAGAACGGTAAAAACACTTAGTATGATGGTGTTTGCTGCGAGTACAAGCACTAATAGATTGATGAGTGCTGACATACATATAGAATTAAGTTTATTTCTTTGTTTTATTCATGTGGGTTACTATCGGTATTAATTTGTCATAAAATATAATACTGTAACTCATATACTAGGTTTTTATCAAATATTCCAACATGGAGAAAACATAGGCAATCAGTTCTTTTTTAGTATTTTTGCACTAAAATTAAATGGGTAGCAGTGCAGTCTGAAAAACTGATTTTCCATCTTAAATTTTAAACAATCTGTATGATCATTAGAGTGGCGTTTTAAAAAGGGATTTGTGCAACCTCGCTTCTGTAAAAAAGGAATTGGAGCCTATTGTAGTGAAAACATAAGTTTAATATTCTGTTATTTTTTTTTTACTTGAGCTATATGTATTTACTAGACTTTGTGTACAAATATATCTTTACCTTTTAAAAAAATTGACATTTGATACTCAAAAAATTTGAAAAAAAGGAAACATCTGTAATTAAATCTTTGATTTTATAGTATATTTTATCACGAAAATTTTTATATGACGTTTAAAAAAATATATTGAATGAACTTGTCTGAATTCCAAACTTCTCTTTTCAATAGCCATAATCGGAGTTGCACTTATCCTTTCTTCTAATTATTATTCATTTGTGTAGGCGGCATCGATTTTTTTTAACACCACCCTACTGGTAGTTCGTAGCCACAATAACATTCGGTTCAGTTCAATAGATGCATTAATTCACCGTGGTTTCCATGGCTTCATTTTATTGATTGTATCAATGGGGATTATGCCCTAAAACTTTCATGAAACAGTACTAATATTGTAGAAAAATTGAAGATTTCAGGTCTTTTTATATTTTAATATAAACTGCTGTACCTATTATACGTGTAGTATCAAATCTCTTATTTATAGAAGTTTAATAAATATACAAATAATTTGTATAATGTTTATTACAATAAAGCAATATATTGTTTTCCTCTAAATCTTCCGCAGTAAAATATTTTTTTTCATTATTATATGACGTTGATGCATGCGCTTTTTTATTCCTTTTTGCACTTATTTTTTTCTGGATTTGGGGCCTGCCTCTGTATGTGCTCTTTGTCTGACATGTGTGGCTTTTTATGTTTTATTGAAAATATAATGGTAAAATTTTTATTTACCGGTAGTTTCTTATAAATTTTGGAACAAAAGCATAAATACAAAGGATGCTCAGAAATGAAAAGTGCATCCAATGAATCTGATAGTAGTGTTTTAAATGTTATACCGGGTGGCGCTCGAAATCCGTTACATAGGCATTTAACATGGGAAATAAGAGTTGAATATTTGCCTACCATTAAAACTTATTGTAGTAAAACTTTATACACATGTTTGGGAACACAAATTGTTTAAAATTAATAAAGAATAATTAAGTAAAACAAGAAAATGTTATGGCAATTTTAATGTGGTAATTTTTATTTCATATAAAAGAAAGATCAACGTACTAGTGATCATGAAGTGATCGTAGCATGATGGTAGTAGGTTCAAACCTACCACACTTTAATTTTTTATATTTTTATTTATTCTAATTTTAGATGCAGTTTTAATGTAATCAATTTTTAAAAAATTAATAATAAAATTAAAAAGTTTTTTAAAATAAAATGAAAAATAATGTATAATCAAATAAAATTAATAACATTAAAACTGATATGCATCTAAAATTAGAATAAATAAAAATATAAAAAATTAAAGAAGTATGGTAGGTTTGAACTTACTACCCCTGGAACAAAAAGCTAAGACGCTACCATCATGCTGCGATCACTTGTACGTTCATCTTTCTTTTATATGAAATAATAATTACCACATTAAAATTGCCATAGCATTTTCTTATTTTACTTAATTATTCTCTATTAATTTTAAACAATTTGCTATTAATATGATGCAATAAGTGTTCCCAAACATGTGCATAAAGTTTTACTACAATAAGTTTTAATGGGAGGCAAATATTCAAATTATTCTTATTTCCCATATTACATGCCTATGTAATGGATTTCGAGAGCCACCCGGTATATTATAATTTGTAAAAAAGCGGTATATTTAAATTTACTAGGTACTAATTCATCACTTGGTAAAATGTAATTTTTTAAATGGCACTTGTTTTGAATTCCCTGATGACTCATTGCTTTTAATATGTCACCTGTGAATTTAAAATAATTGTCTACTAAGATCTGTTTATGTATGCATTCTATTACAATTAAAATAATCTGCTAGCATCTATACCGGGTGAATACGTGAAAACCGAACATAGGACTTTTAACATGCACTTTCTTAATTTCCTGCTTCCCTAATTATTTTAGGTAAAAAAAGCTTCATATTAAATTCTGCATCAATAAGCAAAATTAATTTAGCTTGTTTTCTAACGGCAGAAAATAGATATGAAATTGTTGAAAATCAATTCAAAAATCACGATACCCATGGAATTAAAACTAAAAATTAACAAATGTTAGCGATTTATCTGTCAAGCTAGGTAAGTTTATTATTATTATTTGTAATTTCAATTTAAATAATTACCAATAATACCCAATAAAAAATAAATTAACCTAACTTGACAGATAAAACTGTAAACATTGTTAACTTATTTGTTTCAATTCCATGGCTATCGCTGTTTTTCGATATTTTCATATCTAATTTGTCCTTACAAAGCATGCACAATTAATTTTGTTTATTGATTCAAGTGCAGAATCTTATGCTCTACAACTTTTATTTGAAGTTTCTTTTACCTAAAATAATTCGCGAAGCAGGAAAATATGATTTTACGTTTCGGTTTTTTAGTATTCACCCAGTATATGAACTGATTTGTCACACCCAAAAGTAAGAGTAATATTATGATGATATACTTACATAAATATTTATGTAATGTGTTAAATAATAATAACTTAATGTTTTATCAGATAAAATTTTCGAAAGAGTTAATTAACACGTTTGCTTTTACTCATATGAGAAATATGTAGTTGGAATGCCACCTGTTTCATAATTTTTACGTGCAGGTTAATTGTATATGTTATTGAATCTTTGTTAAAGGTCTCGCAGTTTATATTGTTACATCGGTTGGAATTTGGACAATGCAGTTTTGTTATTTATGTTTATAAAATAGTAACAAAATTTTAGAGAAATTTTAAAGATTGATACATAAAATTTATTTGAATAATTGAAGAATTTGAAATGAGGAAAAGTAAAATGAGGATGAACAGACATCGATGGTTTTATAAAACCATAGTCCATCTGATGACTGTTGTCCCTCAAATGTTGTTATCATTCATAAACGTCAGGCGGAGCGACGCATCGGTTTAAGCATTTTTCATTCGCATCTTAGGCACTATGAAACAGTGCCTAATTTGGCAGAAATGCCGGGCTAAAGGCACGGAAGAAGTTCACCAATATTTTAGTTCAGTACTACCAAGAATTTATTTAAAATTCATTTCGCTGGTTTTATATGAGTGATTTTGAAACCCGGAACTGAAAGCTAATAATTATATTATCATTTTATATTATGACTGAACCATATTATAATATCAAAACATTCTATATTCATAAAATTTTCTTGATATGTAATGTGCAATTCATGTTTTGACATTCATGATCTCTGTTGTTTATGTTATATTTATGATTATTTCCTTAAATAAGAGCATTTTAATTATGTCATTTTCATTGTACTGAATTGTTATCTTTTACTTTTTGTTCATAATGCTTAACAAAGGTAAAAATTACAGTTATACTTACTGACAATGAGCATCCAAGTAAAATAACTTTAATTAGATTTATATAAAGATAAAAATTATGCGGAAAACATGTTTTTCTCACACATTGCTGGAAGTGGGCTATCTGTAAACATTAAACAACAAAAATACATTTATGCACTCAATCAGCGACCTCGTCGATGCCGGTCTTAAAATTGCAGACCGTTATGTAAATAAGTCTTAAATAAATTGTTGAACAAAAAAATTATTTTAGATAACTGCAGATTTCGCGCGTCGTCTCCATATTAATAAAAAAGTATTACAATCTATATTATTCATAAAATTTCAAATAACTGAATATATACACTTTTAATGTATTTTTGCACCCTATACTTTTATATGTAAAGATTGTTGTACTCACATATCAAAATTTGGTACTACACTTATGGATATTAAAATACACACAATAAGAAACAAAAATATTAATCAAAATCAAAATAATAATAACTAAACATAAAACTCGCGGTTTCCTCCATCTTTAAATCTCACGATACCGTGTTATGTGAATATTAGGGTGGTCATCAAAAGAACTTCCAACTATCTTTGTGAAATAGATCAAAAACAGTTTATTTTACAAATTTTCAACTGGTTTTTGAAAAAATATAAAAATGCAAAAGATAATTTATTTTAACCTTGGTATTGAGGAAATAGGAAATATATTTTTTCATTTTTGTCTGTGTGAAATAGATCAAAAACAGTAGGTATAGAATTTCGGGATTTGAGTTATGTCCCTAGGGTGACTTTATGGCACACACACTCTACTTTTATTCTTACTTTGCCATGGAGTTTCCATTACTACCATATTTGTTGCCAGCCAACTCTGCGCAAGCCCTTGTTACAGCCCCTAGCCGATGCCCGATAGCTAAACGTCGTCAAATTCTATCCCATCTTGGAAAGGTCACGAGAGTAGATATCAATCAAGATCAGTCGAGAAATATTCCCGACCTGGTATGGATTTGAACCCACGTCCTCTGTGCCCAGAGGTTGGCACTCTACCACTAACTATTAGATCAAAAACCTACTATAAAAATTAAGGATTTAATTAATGATAAAACTTTTTTTTGAAATTATTTGGGTATGAAATGTGTAATTATTTAAAAAGTGAGAGATATTAGTGTAAGAATATCTAAACTAAAAAAAAGTACCCTATTGTATACGTCATAATTTTCCAAGTAATACCTGTATTATTATTTACGTCAAAAATATGTTTTTTATTTACTTGTTTTATATAATTACAGGTAGTTAAATAGTAATTTTTGTACATTATTTGAGATATTCCGGGTATTTTAAAAATGTAAGTATTAAGTGAAGGCCCGCATATGTAGCTGCGAATGTAGCAACATAATCGTAAAACTTGGAAGTGACCAGTGACCTCTATTTTAACATCGACTGCAGAATTCCACTGCAGAGCTTTAAAAATTTATAGAACGACCTTGTTTGCAGATATCAACAGATTATATGTTCCTGCAAAGCAAAATACATTTACTAGCCATCAATATTCCGAGTTATCTTTGTAAAAGCAGTCTCACTATCATTCTCATTCTGATGTGAAGTAAACTGTATCATTAATCATTGAAATTACAGCGGATGTTTGAAATGAAGTATGAAATGAAACCCAGTAGAGGAAGAAGAAAGTAATTCCTCAAACCGGAAAGATCTGATGGAGTTGCTTTTTATTTGCTACTCGTAAGTTGGATTTCGTGTCTTTCTACTGCCTTGTTGTTTTATTACATCAGTGAATGTAAACATGAAATTAAACCCTTCTAATTCTTACGCTGTAAAAAGCAATAGCAATACACTGATTTCATTATGTGGCTATGGCTACTTTCACAATTATGAAATTTCTAGTGACTGTCAAAACGAGAACTGATAACTGGAAAAACGTATATTATCATTTGGAAATTCAAACGCATTGTGAAACTCACTTTTCAATTGTAAATAATGCAGGCGTTGATATATTCCAAAATTTTTAAAAATATATTTTCTATATTATAAAATATTTTTTTGTCATAATATAGTAGGCTCGATTAAGCGAATAATTTGGATCATTGGAAAATTTAATACTAATCGAAAGAATAAACAATAAGATATTAAAGTTCTATTGATTAAAATTTGATTGATAAAAATAATGAAAAACGAGTATTTTTTTAAATCTTTGTTTATATATTGATTGTTTAAGCGAAAAACAAAGACTTCAACCCCTTCTCTATTCAAGGAATAACATAAAAATACAATGACGTAAGTACAAAAAAATTGTAACATACAGGATGATGACTGGAATTCCCGAACATAGGACTTTAACATGTAAAATCATTCAAAATTTCCTGCTTCCCAAATTATTGTAGGTAAAAAAGCTTCAAGTAAAAGTTGTAGAGCATAAAATTCGGTATTAAAATTAGGTATGAAAATGTCAAAAATCCCCCCAAAAATAAGTTAACAAATATAAACCTTTTATATGTCAAGTTAGGTTAATTTATTTTAATATTTATTATTTGTAATTTCTGTTCAAGTAAACAATTATCTATTCACTCAATAAGTTCGTTGGATGACATATAGATACTGTCATTATTGACATATCCATATGATTTTTAGGAAGTACCAACCTTCAAACGATACGTGTCAAAATTTTATGACAATATAAAATAAATATATCATCACGGCTTATTACCCATTGCTGGGTGTGCCAATCTGCTTTGTACACAGATATCGGTAATGATGAAATATTTGCACCGTGCGGGCGCTTACCAGGCGTCAACTCACGGGCACTCATTGCTGGAGTGGAGAGTGCACCACAGGGGTCAATTTTGTGCCATTTAAAAATTGGAAATATTTGACGTCGGTCGAGATCAAACCCGGTTCCCCAGATTCGCGATCTGGCACTAAGGCACGCGGCCCCGAGGCGGGTGATAATATGACGTTTATTTCACAAGTTAGTGGTTTTAGTGATGCTACTTTTGTAATTTTCAATACAATGGAAAAATCTAAATTTCGTGTGTTGATAAAACATTGCTTTTCAATGGGAAAAAATACCGTTCAAGCAAAACAATGGTTTGTCAAGTGTTATTCGGACTCTGCTCCATAGAGACAAATGGTAGAGAAGTGGTTTGCTGATTTTAAACGCGGCCGTACAAACACCGATGATGCTGAGCGCTCTGGTCGCCCAAATTCGGCAATTGTTCCAGAAAACATAAAAAGTCCACAAAATGGTTTTGTCCGATCGAAAATTGAAGTTGCTTGAGATAGCTGACACCTTAAAGCTATCAGAAGACCATTTTAATTATTCGTTTATACAGAAATTACAATTAATAAAAATAAACTAACCTAGTATGTGTAGTTTGACAGATAAATCGTTAACAATTGCTATTCTTTTACTTTGTTTTAATGCCATGGCTGTTTATCTATGATTATAGAAGTCCTATTTATGTTCGGGAGTTCCAATCACCACCTTATAATAGATTATATTGTAATTCAAAAATAATAAAAGCGCTTTAAAAAAATTTCCCCGATTTTTGGAAACTCGATATATCGAGGCTACTGTTAACATTTATCAGTATAAAGTGTTCTCAGATAACATGAATATCTGTGCATACAAGAAAAATTGCTCCATTGAGGTATTCTTATTGTTATTTTCGTAATTTTTATCTATCCCTAATATCTATTTATATTGTTATATTTGGCTTTGACAATTCTGGGATTGCTCACATTATCTGAAACAATTCATAGGTATAGTATTTTATAACAATAAAAAATAATTATTTTATATGTTAATATACTTACTGATACTATACCCCAATAAACGCAAAGTATATTGATAAGATTAAATATTGGCAAGTAAATAAAACATTATAATTAATTGAATTTAACAGCGGAATTGTGTTCTACCGTATTACAATTCAATTTATTTATTCTGTGTCTGTTGTTTTTACAAATTTGAAAACAAATTAAATAGTAAATTTAATATTGTTTTTACAATTTACAAAGAAATAATTGTTATATAATTCCACTTTCTGTTCTATCACTCAGCTGTGAGATGCAAGACTGTTTATTCAATTTATAGATACATAGATGTTAGATCAATGTGAAAAACATCTTAAAATTTCAAAATTTCAATTAAAATAAGCAATTGTTTCACTAAACAAAAAGAAATAGTGAAAATAAGTATTTTTCTCATGTACAAACATAACATTTTTAATAATTTATTGATTTGCAAATATTTTACACTAACAATGTTAACATAGCTACACTATGTTGTCATTATATATCAATGAATAAAGTACCGAATAAAAATGTTTACTCATGAGTATTTATATGTATATTTGTTTCAAAGGACGTATGAATAATGTATTAAAATTTAAATAAACAGATGAGTTAAAATGAACTTGATGAAAATTGAGTTCAAGTGTAGGCCGGAATTTGATATTAGCATCCTGTCTTTATTAAAATATATCATTTTTATATTATTGTGCGATATGGGATCCGGTAATTTTTCTGCAGAGGAAGATACAGGAATTCGTTTATTTCATAATAAATTTACTTGCTTTTTAGTTGTACATGTTGTTTGAGTATTCGTTGCAAAGAAACTACAGCTTTTTATAAGTATAAGTGGGATATATTATTATGACTACTAGGCTCTCTGGCTCTGGATTTGAGGTGGAGGGTGAAGAAACTCCACGCGCACTTAGGCCTCACAAATGGGCCCATTGTACTACCTCCTAGAGCACAGCTTCCGAACTACCGATCTTGAAGCCATTCTACGCTCAGGAAGAAGGCTAATAAGTCAGCGGGGGAAGTTGAGCTAACTGCGGCCGTGGAAGGCCAGAATTCCCCTAACATGGATCCTCTCTTTAGCGCTAGAGCGGGACACTCGAGAAGAATGTGTTCCACTGTTTCGTCATCCATCTCACAGCCTCTGCAAAGAGGACTGTCGGAGATTTTTATGCGGTGCATGTGTTTGTTGAACCGACCATGTCCCGTAAGGACCTCAACGAGAAATTTGAGGTTGTTCCTCGAAAGTCTGATGAGATAATTGGCTAACTTACAAGTTGGTTTAGGAATAAAATTCCTCGTTTGTTTACAGGTGGATATATTTCTCCAACCAGCTGAAAATTTTTCAAGAGTGATGTTTCGAGTAATATTGTGAAGGACCGATTTGGCTAGGGGTAGCATAGGCTCTGGGCCCCAGGGTGAATCAGACGAACCCTGTTTAGCTAGATTATCGGCACAGATGTTACCTTCAATACCATTGTGTCCCTTTACCCAAGCGAGTTCCACGACATTGTTTTTGGATATATCTGACAATGCAAGATGACAAAGTTCAACCAGACCTGAAGTGAATTTAAATCCACTAAGGCTTTTAAGAACTGCTTTGCTGTCTGAAGCTATCCTGATATACTTATTTTGAACTTTATGTTCTTTAATTAGTAGTGCACTATGCAGGATACCTAGAATTTCAGATTGAAAGACGGTGGCATAGGCACCAAGGGGAATACTGACAGACAGGTTCATTTGTTCGGAGAAGATTCCTGAGCCGGACCCTGTCCCACTCTTCGAGCCGTCAGTAAAAATGAGAATGTCAGGTATAGAGGATGTCTGACAGTCTAGTTTAATTTGATATAGTTTCTCAAAATAGAATTTTGGAACAATGTAGTCGTTACTCATAATAATAATAATAATAATAATAAAAATCTTTATTGACCGTACGTCAAAGGCGAGGTTCAGCCAAGGGCTGTTCTTCCACCTAACCCGTACAATTATTATAACAGATCACCATAAGTCAACAAAGTATTTTGTTTACAAAAAAATAAATTTAAACAAAGATTAACAAAAAATCAAACGCATAGCAAAAGAAAAAGGAAAAAGGCACAGGTCGTATAGGTGTTATGAAATCGGAAAGCCATTACAAACTAAACATATGAATTATACAATTTTTTTACATGACACTTGAAAGAACCATAAGCAAGAGATTTTAAATTTTCAGGCAAAGCATTATATAAAGATGGTGCTAGATATGAAAAAGCTGCCTTGAATTTAGATTTTCTGTAGGATGGTACTATGAACAAATCTTTTATTCGTAGCGTATAATTATATTGCTTAGGAACTAATTTATTCGTTAAATAATGTGGAGTACCAGTTAATTTTACTTTGTGTACGAGACAGAGATAGTAGGATTTCACGCGATCGTCTATGGTATTCATTTTAGCACGTATTCGGTACTGGGATATATGATCGTACTTACATACACCGTAAACAAAGCGTAAGCATGAATTTTGAAAAAGGGTAATTCTATTTTTTTCTGTCTGTGATAGAATAGGAATGTAGACGCAGGAGCAGTAATCTAAAATCGGCAAGATTAATGTATTAACCAGGCGTAATTTAACCTCTGTGCTTAAATCATGTCTGAACTGATACAAATGTCGCATTTTAAGTCTAGCAGCAGTAAGTTTTAAGTTTAAATGCTGCACAAATTTCAGATTCTCGTCCACAGTCAGACCTAATATTTTTACACAAGAACTTCTTTGAAGAGGCACGCCATCTAACAGTATGTTCTGTGTTATATGGTTGTAATTACCTATAACAAGAAGGGATGATTTGCTAGCGTTTATTCTTAAACTGTTTTTGTCCACCCATATCACAAATTTTTTCAGTTCGTCGTTAACTATATTAATTTGTTCATTTGACTTAAATGGATCAATAGATGCTATGAGTTGAGTGTCATCAGCGTAGGAATGAACTTTGCAAAAATTGAAAGTAGATGGCATGTCGGCTACATATATTAAGAAAAATAATGGCCCTAAAATAGACCCTTGCGGAACGCCGCACTGTAGAGGAAACAACGTCGAACTAATTATATCTGAATTTGAAGACATGTATACTTGGAATGTTCTGTTACAAAGGTAATTATGACACCATCTCACTGCGTCATCGGAGAAGTTATAGTTTTTCAGTTTAGAGAGAAGTATACTATGATTCACCATATCAAACGCTTTTGAGAAATCTATTTGTATTAAAAGGGAGATTTTAGAATCATCGTAGTTTTTCAATAACATGTCAACTACATTTAAGAGGCATGTATTTGTGCTATGTCCAGTTCTAAAACCAGACTGATTTTCTGGCAAAATGTTATTCTCCTTACAGTAATCAAAAATTTGATTATAGCACACTCTCTCGAGAACTTTAGACAACGCAGGAAGAATACTTATAGGGCGCATGTCGTCAAAAGTAGAGCAATCTTTATGTTTCACTAACGGTTTTACAATTGCGGCTTTCCACACATCAGGCACCTCACATTCAAGAATACAAGTATTCACTATGTGTGTGATGTAGTCCTTAATTACGGGTAAAATAATTAGGATCATTTTCAGAGATATATTGTCTGAACCTATAGCATTAGATTTTTGTTTTTGTAGAATGTTAACCACTGTCTCACTGTCCGTACACTTAAAATTAAATGGTTGATTAGCTTTCTCCATAGACATATTGTTCAAGTAATCTACCGTATTAGGGTTAATGATTGTGCCACCGACTTTGTCTAATAAATATTGTCCATAAGTATCAGGCTTACAGAGAGTTTCTGGGATATTCTTTGTGACATCGTTTTTAACACAGTGGAGCCCGCAAGGCTGCTTCTTTGAAGATAGAGCAGTGTTTACTGTTTGCTCCTATTTTAGGCCAGAGACCTAGTTGGAAAAGGCGCAAAACAGACTTCAGTGCAACCTCCTCAATGTAGATATTAAGAGAGGGAAGGCATAGAAGAACTTCCATTGCTGCCGTTGGTGTAGTGCGCATAGCGCCAGTTATTGCTAAACATGCCAGCCTCTGTACATGTTCTAATTTAGATGTTGCTACGGATTGTCTGATTCTGGGCCACCAGACAATAGCACCATATGTAATCATTGGCCTGATAATGGCTGTGTATAGCCAGAGGGTGAGCTTAGGTGTGAAGCCCCAAGTTCGACTCAAAGCACGGCGACATTGCCAAAAGGCTATACAGGCTTTTTCCACTTTATTGGTTAAATGTAGACTCCAGTTAAGTTTGCTGTCAATTATGATACCCAGATATTTGACACTGCTTGATAAACTTAGAGTTTGATTGAAGAGTTTCGGCATTCTAATATCGCCAATTTTGCGTTTCCTAGTGAAGAGGACTATCTCTGTTTTGGCTGGATTTGCCGAAAGGGAGTGTTCCTTGCACCAGTTTTCGATCAACTTAAGAGCGTTGTTTGCCAAGTTGGCAAGAATGTTCTCAAATTTGCCGTTTAGCAGAACTGTAATGTCGTCTGCATATCCAATGGTGTGGTATCCATTGTTGTTAAGAAGTATCAGAAGGCTGTCTACCAACATTGCCCAAAGAAGGGGCGAAAGAACGCCACCTTGTGGACAGCCTCTGGTGACATATCCTGTAATATTAGTTTCCCCGGAAGAAAATTGTACTACTCTATGCTCTAGCATGAATTTTATCCATTTGCACAGAGGAAGTTCAACTCCGTGTTCCTCTAGAGCATTGACTATAGAATCGAAGGTGGCTTTATCGAAAGCCCCTTCTATATCTATGAAGATTCCCAGGGTGGAATTGTTATATTCCATAGATTTATCGATCGTGCTGACCACAGCATGAAGAGCAGTTTCAGTCGATCTACCCTGAGTATAAGCATGTTGGTTAGGGTGAAGTGGATTGCAAACCAGTGCAGTATCCCTAATATATCTATCGCAAAGTCTTTCCAGAGTTTTGAGGAGAACTGAGGTAAGACTTATTGGACGATATGATTTAGGTGTTGAGTAGTCTAAACGTCCAGGTTTGGGAATGTATACTACCTTAACTTCTCTCCACTTAAGAGGAACATAAGTGAGGGTGATGCAAGCTCTAAAAAGCCAGATAAAATGGTGAATTAACAGACTGCAGCCCCACTTAAGGAGAGCAGGTATGACTACTAATGAATTTAAAGAAAAATATGTTAAAGTAAAAAAAATGTGAAATTTGCTAAGCAATTTAATTTTGTAAAAACTCATTTTGAAACAATTTATTCAAAATCGGCAAAAATTATTTTTTCCCGTTTTTCAATACCTTATACCGTGTGTCTATTTTAAAGGTGTACATAGGAGATTAACATGGGAAATCAGTTTTTTGCAATTTCCTGCCCGCCTAATTATTTTAAGCAAAAACGCATTAAATAAAAGTTGTAGGGCATAAATTTTCGCATCTAAATCAATAAACAGAATTACCTTTACATGCTTTGTAACGACAGAAATTAAATATGAAAATGTCGAAAATTACGTTGAAAATATCGTCAGCCATGGAATTAAACAAAAAATAAATAAATGCTTGACGTTTTATCTGTCACAAAGTTAACTTATTTGACGTTTCTGACAATTTGAATTTGTCACTAGTTTTGTCTGGAATTATTAGAAAATGAATATTTATACTAATGAAAAGCGCGATTTCAAAATTGCTAAATTCGTGACAAAATTTGAAAACTGCTAATGTGTCTTCAAAAAATACAAGTGAGCCGCATAATCAGAATATAGGATGAGCAGGAAAACGTGCGTTACTGGAACTAAGAATGTTAGGAATAAGAGTAGTCCCCTTCTGTAGTAATAGTTGTATTGGAAATGAGTTGGGACTAGTGATGTAAAATACCCGGGTATTTAATATTTGGGGTAAATACCTAAGGTAAATACCCGGGTATTTACCCTAATTGGGTAAATATGAGGGTATTTATGGTTACAACGTATTAAACGTTAATTTCTGTATCAGTTAATCAAAATAATTTAAAATATCAAAATATATCGTATTCACAAAATTTAATATTAGGGTGATACAAAATGATAACATTAATTGTGTTACTAATATTTTTTGCAGAAAATGAGATTAAAACAAATTAATTTTGATTTATAATGATATTTATATTTATTTATTGGCTATTTATACATGTTTACACAATGTTTATAGCAAGTCATATAACATAATTTAAATAAAATGCATAAAATAGTAAAAATTTCCTATTTAAAATTAACAATAAATTAATTTATTTATAATTTTATGCCCAGTCTTCTTTCTTATTGTAGACGTGATATAAGTACTCAACTACTGAATAAAAACAGTGTCGTTGCAAAAAAAAAAAAAATTTCTTTTGAAAATGGTTTGAGAAAGGTTTTTTATCTCACTTGGTAGATTGTTATATAATTTTATTTGAATTGAATTTTGTTCAGATTTTTTTAATGTATATCGATTTGGGCATATTAGGTTAGCATTTCTAGTGTTATGTTTGTGGATATTTGATGCCGTTTGAAAATTATCTTTGTTTTTATGTATTTCTAACACTGATGCGAGGATAAAAAGACATGGAAGTGGCAATATTTTTAGGCTAATGAAAGGAGGTTTACAATGGTCATTAATTCGTACTCCAGCAATAATACGTATTACTTTATTTTGAAGTCGAAAAATAGTTATAGCGTGTGGTGAATAACCCCAGATATAAGACCAGATATGAAATGATGTACCTACATATTTAAAACATAAATAAGAATCTACTTATGCCCAGTTTCATGAAAGTTGATTAAAATCTTAATCAATAATTAAGTTTTAAACGGCTTGTTAAATACAATATTTTGTTTCATGAGAGATGATTAGCTTAATCGGAGTGCCCATTTTACTTCAATTTCAAGTTGACACGCTTAAGACAAATTTTTCTCATCAACTGGTATAAGCATTGTATTGCAAACAACTATTTCCGAACAGACGACATTCTAATTACAGGTGATTTTAAAATTCTTGACAAAAATATAATAAAATACATTAAATTCAATAACTTATTAAAACAAAAAATTAAAAATATAGTAATATCCGATATACCCATTTTTTGGGTATTTACCGGTACGCCGGGTAAATACCGAGGTAAATGCCCATTTTTTATTTACCTACCCACGGGTATTTACCCAGTGCCCATCACTAGTTGGGACTACATCACAGCATCATACATAATTTTGTTACGCAGTTGAATTTTTAATAAATTCATATTATTTATACAAAACTGTATTTTTTAACTTTATTTATTAGTCTAATATAATATTTTTCTTATTATCATAATTAACGATATATTTTAAATCAAATTATCAGAAACGTCAAATAAGTTAACTTACATTGTGACAGATAAAACGTCAAGCATTTATTTATTTCGAACAATATTTACACCTCGATAAATGATAATCATTCTTTATTAGGTGGCTATATTTAGGTGTTGTTAGATCGTCAATTGTTATTTGCTGTAGATCTACATCTACAGCAAATAACAATTGACGATCTAACACCTAAATATAGCCACCTAATAAAGAATGATTATCATTTATCGAGGTGTTAAATATTGCTCGGTCTTTAGTTTTATTAATTATGTGAAATTAATTCGTGTTCACTATAGAGCAAGGGTTAAACAATCATTTCTACTTTTGTTGCCTTTTCAATTTTAAACAGTTAAAGTACGAAAAGTTGTTATAAAAAAATGGAAAATTATTTTTTTAAGTAATAATTAATAATAATCAATACATAATGGAAACTTTAGTATTTAAATGAACCTAAATTTTCCATTATTTATAGGTATTAATTATTGATTATCGTTAACTATTACTTAAAAATAATAATTTTTTTAAAACAACTTTTAGTACTTTAACTGTTTAAAATTGAAAAGGCAACAAAAGTAGAAATGATTGTTAACCCTTAATCTATAGTGAACACAAATTAAACACCCATATTTAATAAAACTAAAGACCGAGCAATATTTACACCTCGATAAATGATAATCATTCTTTATTAGTTGGCTATATTTAGGTGTTGGATCGTCAATTGTTATTTGCTGTAGATGTAGAACTACTAATCCAAATATGAAAGACAGAGGGTTCATACTTCATTAAATAAATAGCTTTTTTTGTGTTCCCCTAATTTTGCCGGTGTGTGTATATTTGAAGCATAACATTATGAAATTGTCAACTTTTGTCACACCATTTCGAAGTCGTAACATTTATGGTTTAAAAAACAGCCTGTTTATTTCTGTAAAGTTTAGCAAATTAGTGACAAAATAATGTTTAATTTTTACGTTTGTATTTAAAATTACTATCGTGACGTACTTACCGCCGAACATATGATTGGTCTGAAATTATAACAATTATCACGTGACAGGCAGGTGCGCATGCTTATTTATCAACTTATAAGTAAAGCTTTTTTCTAATTCTATCTTTTGTTAGTCAACAATCAGTCTTTGCCTAAAGCTGTTGTCATGTCGTCATATATAAATCCTAAAATTGTTTTATTTGAAATCCACTCATACTTAAAAGAATTTAAAAAATGCGGGTATGTTATTTTTATTTCAATATTTAACATAGTTTAGTTAATTGTCATTTTTGTTATACTCAAAAAAAAAAAAAAAAATAACGAAACAGTAACGATGGGTCTTTTATTAATATTTTTATTCATTTTGAATTAATCATTGTTGTAAACTATATATTATATACAGAGAATTTATGTTAAAAAGCAACATATGGTCCACTATTTCCATGGTTACACACTACTGTCAAAAAATATTACAGTCAATTCTGTTACAATATACAGACTAGTGTATTGCCTCAGTGTGAATTGGGGCATTTTTGAACATTTATTACAAAAATTATGAATTTTTGTAAGCCAAATTTTAAGATGTGCTACATTAAATTTTGATTTTTTGTTATCGTGTGTAGGCTAATTTATTTGAAATTAATATGGATAATATAGTATATATATAATTTTTGTATATTCCATTTTAAAATGGACAAATATAACATTGCTGTAATTTTTTTACAGTAGTGTGTAAACCATGGAAGATGGAAGTGATTGATGAAGTTATTGATCATATGATTCATATGTTGCATGTTAAAATGTGTAGATAACTTACTGAACGTATTCTATTGTCTGCAAAAATTTGACATGTTTATTACATTTGCATATACGGTAGCTATGCCAAATTATATGATGCAAGAAAAAAATATTGTCCAGAGGACATCAAGTTATAAATTATAATATTATAGAATATAATGTTCGCATAGTCTGGTGCTGCGGTCATGTTGCATTTTATTATTGGATCCAATGGTTTGGTATACTTTTCTTAAACAGGATGTATATGAGAATCCATGGCATGGATTTTAACATGTTTTTTTCAAATATTGTCTGTCCTGTAAAACTATTGATAAATGTAATTTAAAACAGATTTAGTATGCAATTATTTTCAAGTCCAAGTGACAAAATTGAATTTTTTTTACAAATGGTATATGACAGTTAACCCGACGCTCATTCTTTTTAAATAACACATACTAGTTTTACTTTTAACTAAATAAATAAACAATAATACGACCTTTTAGTTTTAGTTCTGTTTATTTTATAAAATATAAACGTTTCGGAAGCATATACTGCTGCCTTTTTCAGGGTAAAAACATAATATATGTATGAAAAACCAAATAATAGCAAACAAGTAACTAAGGTAATAATTTATAATATTCTTAATAAAGGAAGCCATGCTCCACAAAGATCTAGAATCTAAACAGTCAACAATGATTGAGATAAAAAATAAAATAAATGTGTTATCAATGTTTATTATCCTATTATGTGCTATTCTGCTTCTTTTCGCAGATTTCAGTAAAGACGATATATCTATACTGTGGATGGCTCTCAAAACTATGTGATGTTCTACGATATTACGTGTAAAGACAAAAAGCACTTTTGTTATACTAAAAAAAACGAAACAATAACGATGGGTCTTTTATTAATATTTTTATTCATTTTGAATTAATCATTGTTGTGAACTATATATTATATACAGAGAATTTATTTTAAAATGCAACATATGGTCCACTATTTCCATGGTTACACACTACTGTCAAAAATGTTACAATATACAGACTAGTGTATTGCCTTAGTGTGAATTGGGGCATTTTTGAACATTTATTACAAAAATTATGAATTTTTGTAAGCAAAATTTTAAGATGTGCTACATTAAATTTTGATTTTTTGTTATCGTGTGTAGGCTAATTTATTTGAAATTAATATGGATAATATAGTATAACTACAATTTTTGTATATTGCATTTTAAAATGGACAAATATTACATTGCTGTCATTTTTTTACAGTAGTGTGTAAACCATGGAAGATTGAAGTGATTGATCAAGTAATTGATCATATGTTGCATGTTAAAATGTCTAGATAACTTACTGAACGTATTCTATTGTCTGCAAAAATTTGACATGTTTATTACATTTGCATGAAGGTAAAAATAAATTTTATTCACTGTATCCGGGTAAAATTCGTTGTTTATTTGCAGGTTAGGTAGAATCTGTTCTGGGAATTCCAGCCAGTTCATATTCGAGCAAATATTTAACTTGATATTTTTACGCGATTTTGGTTGAGTCGGCTTATAACCCTCGGAATATACTCTGTTTAAACAGATTTTGGAAGTGTATCCCTAGTTCAATTTGGTTTCCATTAAAAATTCAATGCAAATTTCATGAAGATTGATCTTTTTTTGAAGAGCAAAGATTGAAATTGACATCCCTTTCTTTTTATATAAAATTCATTCAACATAATATACATTATATTTATACTTTTTTTTCTTATATTCACGTTTTTTGTTTAAGATAATTTTAGTGAAAATTTTGACGAAGATCAATGGTAATATAATTAGATTTATACCGTATATAATGTATTTTCTTAAATAATTATAAAGAATAGAATTTTACACAAATTTTATATATTTCTGAATGTTTTTCTTTTTAATGTTTGAGAAAATTGTAATGTTCAACAAAATGAAAAATAAAAGAACGGAAATGAAATGGAACGGAAACGAGCATGATAGGCCATATGAAGAAAGTTGAAAAGTTGAATATTATAGTCGGATTATAATTTTATTATAATTATTTTTGAATGTAAATGCAGTATGCAATAAATAAAGTAATTATCAGGAGTTTAAATTTATTGAAGCAATTATTGTGAATGCATTTTCATAAGGAAGAAATCCTCGCAGAAATCTGTACCCTTTCATTTATTTAAAATATATTACATCCGTCTGTAACACTTTGCACGTAACTATTGGCTTAAATTTTCAGTTCCCTAATTTACAAAAATAGCAAATAAATTAAAGGAGTTATTAAAATTTCAATTTACATTTTTTTTTTATATAAGTAGTTGAAAATATAAGTGTCAGTGTAACACAATATTTCAAGTATCGTTTGTTATTTCAAATTTAATTTTATGTGTTTTTAAATTTAAATATAGTTGATATTATATTTTGAATTATACATACACACATCAGGTGTAATTTTTGCAAATACATATCAAATCTTCAATCTTTATACTTACCTTTGAACAATTTAATTTGATACCTAATATATTTTTGTTAAAATATTTATAATGTTTAAACGCAACAATATGCAGGTATTGTTGAGACATGTAAATATAATCTTTAATATGTTTGGGCAATTATTAAATGAACAATAATATTTTTTATTTATTTATAAATTTTAGTCTATAAATATTTTCGTATTCTTGTTGTAGTACATAAAATAAAAAATGAAGTGTATAGTGTACAGTACTGAAATATTTATAAACAGTTATTATTTGCCTACGTCCTAATTTCAAACAGTGTTGAATAAACATACTATATCTATAAAATTATGGTAATGTAACCATATACTCTTTATTTTAAAAATAATCTTTCATGTGTAAATATATCAAAAATTTCACTATTGAGAGGTTGCGACCTCTGACTCATCAATTTAGATAAAATTTTGTATATAAAACACTCTATATACGGTAGGTATGCCAAATTATATGATGCAAGAAAAAAATATTGTCTAGAGGACATCAAGTTATAAATTATAATATCATAGAATATAATGTTCGCATAATCTAGCGCTGCGGTCATGTTGCATTTTATTATTGGATCCAATGGTTTGGTATACTTTTCTTAAACAGGATGAATATGAGATTCCATGACATATGGATTTTAACAGTTTTTTTCAAATATTGTCTGTCCTGTAAAACTATTGATAAATGTAATTTAAAACAGATTTAGTATGCAATTATTTCCAAGTCCAAGTGACAAAATTGAAATTTTTTTATAAATGGTATTTGACAGTTAACCCGACGCTCATTTTTTGAAATAACACATACTTGTTTTACTTTTAACTAAATAAATAAACAAAAAACGACCTTTTAGTTTTAGTTCTGTTTATTTTATAAAATATAAACGTTTCGGAAGCATATACTGCTGCCTTTTTCAGGGTAAAACATAATATATGTATGAAAAACCAAATAATAGCAAACAAGTAACTAAGGTAATAATTTATAATATTCTTAATAAAGGAAGTCATGCTCCACAAAGATCTAGAATCTAAACAGTCACAATGATTGAGATAAAAATAAAATAAATGTGTTATCAATGTTTATTATCCTTTTTGGGTGTGCTATTCTGCTTGTATTCGCAGATTTCGGTAAAGACGATATAACTGTACTGAGGAGGGCTCTCAAAACTGTCTTGTACGATATTACGTGTAAAGACAAAAAGCAACACTGGAGTCGCTTTTGTGGTATTTGAAAATTAAAATAATTTTTATGTATCAAATTTGAAGTTGGCCGGAATTGAACCTCGATTTGAAATTATGTCTACTCGGCTAGAAAACAGGTGAATTAAAAAAATATGGTACCAAAAAAATCAAAATTTTGTAGATACCTACTATAAAATATTGCGGAATAGATATTAAAATAAAATCATGTTAAACGCTTATATTACTGAATCTCATATCCTCCCTGCATAACAAGTAGGTAGTTTAGCAATAATTAAAAGATGATTAAAAAAAAACAAATTTAAACATAACAACTTTTTTTTATTAAAATATTATAGTCTATAAATAGTTTCATGCATAGCATTTCCTTATAGAAGGACAGAAAATAAAAAGTGCAGTTATACATCAATCAATAAAATATTTATTTCAGTTCTTATATCAAACTATGATGAATAAACATTTCAGATTCATAAAATAAGGTATTACAAACATGTGTAATAATTACTTCACATTATAGAGGTGTGAAAAAAGTTTTAATATACGTAATAAAATTTAGTATTCATAAACATTATTTACATCCCGATTTTCTTTGTTGAATAAATATATTAATCCATAAAATACGGCATTACAAACATGTGACAAATTGTATATGTAATAATTATTATCCGTCATAAAGGTGAGAAAAAAGGGCTTTAATGTACCCACTTAATAAACCTCATTAAAAATAACAAAACCACATCTGCGGTTTCCCCCCTATATCACAAAGTAAACACACATGTTGCAGAGAGTTGAGTCGCCGTCAAAAGTGAAAGGAAATTACATGATGACATTTAGAGTTTTTTTTATCAATTTTAATTAAGTTTTAAATTTCTATTTCCTTTAAATTCACCATCGTTGGAACAAGGTGCACGCGGTCAATTGTTGTCAACTTTTTTAAAAGTGGGTACAGTACCGTTAATAAAAACTGGGTGTGTTACGAATACAAGTTAGCGCGTTAATGTTTGTGTACTAAGTAATATTGTTGTTTACTCTAACCTACATTGGTGTGTTACAGTTAATGCTACTGTCATTTAAGTTTATGGGAAATTGTCTACTGTTTTTGTAGGGTTATGGTTACAAGATTTCTTCATTGAGCTAGAAATTGCTTTTGATAGTAAATACATTCTTTATGTTTCATGCGATATGCACATCATATTTTTATAATCAAATCATTGTTTAAATAATACCGGGTGTCTACTTTTTATGGACCATAGCAAATACAATGGTAAAATCCAAAATTTTTGTTTACGAGCGTTCCGTTTGCGAGAGAGCGGCAAAATAAAAGTTATAATTTGTAGCTCTTTTTGAATGACATGATCAATAGCAAAAAAAAAGTGTAACAGATAACATCTGTCATAAAGATTTAATAATTATTGATTTCATTAAATTATTTATCAGTAATCAGAAATACATTTACCATCTCGGAATAATATTAACAATTAAATATCAATTAATAAACTATATCTGCCAAAGTTAAACAATACGACTATTTGAAGTGTATATTTTTTCTTGCATGGCACTCTATAAAATGCGTAAAGACTGATATTTTATTTTTCTACAGTCGATATACAAGTAACCTTTTGCGCTTTCTTTTGTCAACGCAAAATGTCACTTTGCCGCTCATACACAACAAAGAAAAACGCTCGCTGTCCAAATTTATAACTATACAATGTTGAGAAATGTCACTTGTCTTCATTCTTTATGGAAACGTTTAGTCAGGAACTAATGGCACTGTAGTTACATATTTGCCACCTTGACAAGTCAATCTGACATATAACTGCTTTGTCGGTATATTACATAACCAAACAAAATGCCGCACTGCTGTGAAAATAAAATAGGGCATTCATTTACAGAAACAAAAGTTTAAAATGCGTAGACTAGATTGAAGCAATAGCTCAAGAAGAATGGAAAATAACGATAAATTCAAATTAAATATAAAATAAACTGTGTGGACAGTTGTGCTGCCACCTGCAAAAGTTTAGCGTGGACGCTTCCAATGGACAACCACTTTTTCACTGCACTAGTTTAATGTACTTGAAACAAATTTTTGTTATGGTGTGTGTTTCGAGAATGCCGCGCGTCGAAGGAGCGCGGAAACAACCTCTCAATCGACAATGTCCCATTTTGCGCTCTTAATACACGCGTCGCGCGGCTTTCTCTCGAAACCGACAATGTCCATTTGCGCTCGAAACACACACAAGATTTTTTCTACAGTCCTCCACCATAAAAAAAAAAAATGTACACTTTGTACTTACAGTACTACTCAACAGTTTTCTAGTGAAGATAGGAACGTATTCAAATATGACTTCAAGATATTGTTTTGGCTTTCGTTTTTACAAAAAATTAATGCCAATGTTGTAATGAATATTATAAGTTTTGTATAATTTATTTGTTTCAAGTACATTAAACTAGTGCTCTCCGTACTTATATAAGGTATTTAATTTGAAATTTTATTTTATAGATCCATCATTTATTAAAAAATAAAAATCCGGGGTTTTTATAGTAACTTTGCATTTACCCGATGAACAATATGAAAACGAAAATTTTTCAGTCATTTACGCGAGAAACGATGTAATATGCTTAAATAGTAAAATAAATATGGCAGTAAAATGCTTGTAACAGCTTCCTGGTATTTAATACTGTATTATTTGTAGTTTAAAATCATTTATGAGCACAGTATTTACTGAAAAACAGTTGTCACAATTACATCATCTATTACATTGTTGTTATTTATACAGAAATAGATTAATATGTTAAACACATGAGTGTACTATATTAATTTAATTGTTTAACATTACTTTAAATTGTTTGACAAGTATGGTTTAATAAATTATTTGTAGTTTGACTTTTAATTATTTATAAATCATTTTAATTAGTACTAACTCTTAATATATTTTGACAATAAATTTTGTTTGTGATTTTAAATACAAATCAAACTATAATTTATACATATACATTAATTAATAAACAATATAAATCAATATGTATTTTTAATAAATAAATATATTATTTGGCTGGATAATTATCAAAAATTACCTCATGGACAATCAAAATCACACTACAGACACATATGTAAATTCATATTAGATTTTGGGAATAATTTAAATGACCACCAAAATAATTTTGAGCTCATTTCTTGACAATTTTAAATATTGGTCACAGGTCTGAAATAAAAAACCGACCCAATGAATTTTGTGGGTTTTTTCGGTAATATTGTTTTTCAATTTTAGTGAATTTAATATTAGTGTCTTTTTAACAAATTAAACAAATTTTTCATAATAAGCTTTTTCCTTAAATTACTAAATTGTAAGATTAATTTTTATTGTATTATTAGTACAGACTTTGAAAACTTCATATTGTTTATATGAACCGTTTAAAATTAGAGTAGTGTAATTCAAATTTTTGTAAAAAATGAGATAGAAGTGTATGATGTTAATTTTTTTTATATTGAAATAGTGAAGTAAGTCATTGTTGTTTTACTTGGAAACAATTCTGTGGTTTGTTAACCACTATTCTGGTAAAAAAAATTCACATCGTATGTTACTAACTCATTGTTTTTTTTTACCAAAACTTGACTTGCACCACTCTAATTTTCAACAGCTCATATATAAAAATATTAATTAATTAATCGTAATTTCATTCAGTTATTAACTCATATTTAATAAATTGTGATTAGTTTTTTACGTTTTGAGGAAAAGTAGATTCAAGATGATGTTTAAATAAATAATATGATTTGGCAATTTAGATTTCGTTTATTAAAAAAAGTTTTTTATTTGAACGTTTCGGTGGTACAACGCCACCATCATCAGAATCAAATAAAATATTGTAAACTTTTTTAAAACTATTTGATGCTGATTATGGTGGCGTACCATCGAAACATCCAAATAAAAAACTTTTTTAGTCGATCTTAATAGAAAATTGAATTTTTTGTACGCAAAAGCTGCCAAAAATGACCGTTTTCGGCCACTTTCATTATTATTCGATTTAAGGTAGCGCCATCTATTATTTCGAGTGTTAACAAAGAGAAAGTAAACGTTTCTGAAGGAGTCACAAATATGGACAATTGTTCAGTTGTTGTAAATAATTATATCAATAAATAATAAATAAAAATCTAACAAATTTGTAAATTTTAAAGAAGGTTTTTGTGTGCACCACTGCCAAAAAGTGTTATTCCGTCCTCGTCTGCTTTCTTAAAATCAGACTCATTTTTTGGCCTTAGTACACAAATAACTATTATTAATAAACGAGACCTATGTACATCGCCTAGTCGTATTATTTATTTATAAATTTAGTACGAAATTCAAATAAATAAATTATAAGTAAGAAGAAAAAATGAGGAAATTTACATTTTTGCTTGTATCAACTGATCTATGCCTTTTTTATTACTATTTTAGAAACGAATACGTCACTTAAAAAATTGTTTTTTGTTTGGGCAACTTTTGTCAAATTTAATTGAGTTCGTATCTCATATACAGGCTGTAACAGCTAAACGAGCTACCTCAAATAATTTCTATATTATGAAAGATACAATAAAATACTATAAGGCAGTCTTATAGAAGACTAAGGGGGGCATCCGAATATAGAAGAAAATATTTTTATAAACCAGTGGTTCCCAAGTTACAATACAAAGTTATATTTTTTTAAATGGGATGATATATATTTTTAGGCCTATTTAATAGAGTATTTTCTTCTGAATTCAACCATGCAATTATTTTATATCCTAACATATAAAATAGAATATTGAGAAAAATTCAATTGAAATTTAAATAAATTTCATTTTTATATTTATATTTTTCAGTAGGCTATGTATGAAAAACAATTGAACTTAAATTAAAATGAAACATATTTGTTAATAACTATATAAATAAGTCAGGAAAGAAGGAGATAAATCATGTTCTCTCTGATTTTCGTCGTAAATAATTCAAATTAACAAATAGCAGTTATTGTTTTTCATACATAGCCTACTGAAAAATAGCTATAAAAATGAAATTTATTTAAATTTCAATTGAATTTTTCTCAATATTTTTGTTATGTTAGGATATAAAATGATTACATGGTTGAATTCAGAAAAAAATACTCTATTAAATAGGCCTAAAAAATATATATCATCCCATTTATAAAATATAACTTTGTATTGTAACTTGAGAACCACTGGTTTAAAAAATTTTTTTTTTCTATATTCGGATGTCCCCCTTGGTCTTCTATAAGATTGCCTTACAGTATTTTATTGTATCTTTAATAATATAGAAATTATTGGAGGTAGCTCGTTTAGCTGTTACACGTTGTATTCTCGAGATTCCGATGTTGTTTAAATTTAAATAAAATAAATAAATATATCATCACGTTATATTACCCATTGTTGGGTGTGACAATCTGCTTTGTACCTCGCTTTGTACACAGATATCGGTAATGATGATGACATCTTTGTACCGTACGGGCGTTTACCAGGCGACACCTCACGGGGTTAATTTTGTGCCATTTAAAATTCGAAATATTTGGCGTCGGTCGGGAACGAATCCGGTTCCCCAAATTCGCGACCAGACACTGAGGCACGCCGTCACGAGACTGCATACTTTAATCTATTGATATTTGCGTGTGAAGTTGTCCAATATTATTTGCAGTTTTCCTGATGACTAATATTGCATACATGTTTAAAATCTTAAATACATCATTGTTTCACAGAACATGTGCCCTCGGAAAACCAACACCTCCACGAAAGTAGTCGATGATTCACTAATTATTATTGTACCTTCCAATTTGGAGAAGAATAACTGTTATTCATATGCAACGAAATCATTATTACATTGTTTGTAACTTTTAATTTTACATACTACCTAGTAGTGGAACAAAAAATGAAATCTATGTTGTGAGAGACATTAAAGTTCATTTGGGAACACCATACTTCCGTTGCTGATTGTAGATTTTCTATATAAGTCCACATACCTTGCAGAGCGCTAAATGAATTTTAATGAGAAAAACAGTTTTAAATCACAATCGATACTTATTATTCATAAATTATGCTGGTAGTGTACGAAAATAATATTATATGAAGTACAGTTATATTTCAGTCAATAATTCTCTTTTTGTACCTGTGTAGTTAACAGCGAAAATTAAATTATAAAATTCATTTTAATTAATTTGCGACCACATAATTATATAATTATGATGTTTTTTGATGGCATAATGTATTGAAAATGAATTGGCTATATTTCCGAAACAATTTAATTATCTTGCATTTTTTGAATGATGGGAAATGGAACGTGGTCTATTTTTTCGGTTGCAATCTGTTATTCAAATGTCGAAAATCTAGTTTAACCTCGAAAATTTCATATACTGTTATAGTAGATTTGTTGTTTCATTCTCTTATGTTCCAATAAGTAAATTTAAAGAAATACGTATATCATCACACTATTGTTCTTATATCTGAGTGTGGTAGTTTACGCAGCTTTTCTAAGGATTTTATTGACATTTCAAGGTTTTCCAAATTTTCTTAGGCACTTTGAAATATTATTAAATGTTCCAATAAAATACATAGGTAGGTACAGGGTGTAAATCGAGAAACGGGCCATAGGCATTTAACATGGGAAATCAGTTTTTCGTTACGCAAACGTTACCAAATAATTTTATGCGAAAATACTGCAAATAAGGGTCATAGAGGTTTAAAATTTTTAAATGCATCTAACTTAAGTGAAACAATTATTCTAGCACTTCATATAAATGAAAAAAATAATTATAAATTTGTTGTTTTTATGAACTTTTTGTCTAGGCAGCCACGGTTTATGACAAAGAAATAAACATTGTGTTGTTTTTAACTGTCATTTCACATTTACATTGTAGTAGGAAACTAACTGACAGATAATAACAACATAATTGTCTATTTTTTTTACTTTTATGTTAATGTATAATTTCATTCAGTTATTATTTTATTATTTTTAAAAAATCATTTGATTTAAATCAAATTTTATAAAATAATACATTTTTTTGTCGAAAAATCAATTGTTTTTCAAATTTTTTTAGATTCCTACAGAGTTAAGAAAAAGAAAAATCTTCTATGGTAATATAATATAAAAATATATACATATATACCGGGCGTCTATTTTTTTTATGGACCGTAGGAAATACAAAGGTAGAATTTTCATATATTTCTAAATTCTGCCCTATTAATTTTAGAACTAAAGTGTAAATATAAAAAAAATGTTCATAATTAAATACTACTTAAATGAGCCAAAATTTATTAATATATTAAGTCATGAGATAAACAAAAAATAAAATATCCTTTTTTAGCTTTTTACAGAACGCCATTCAATACATGTTTTCCCCTGTTTTATTTAGGTAGGCATGGTTTAAAATTAAAGTACAAATAGGCGCGCGTAGACGCGTTATATACTACGTATAAGCAAAAATTCAAATGCATTCTTTGGGGTTTTATTACAGATTTCGTTTTGTTTTATGAAATAAAATATTTATATTGCTTTTAAAACAATTACAAAGTGCAAAAACATCAAGTCTGTAAAAATAAAAAAATCAAAAAATCACGATTTATTTGATGTTTTTTTAAATCAATGTTTTTTGATTTTTTTAAATAATTCATGATTTTTGCCAACCCTGCTTCTAATTAATCAGAATGCAATCCTAGTTCACAAAAACGAAAAACATATCAACTGTCAGTGTTGTCAGTTATAAAATACAATCGACAGAATTAAGTGATATTTAACCATGTTCTTGATTTCGACTGTATTTTTTACTATCCACATATGGTACATTTTTGTAGATAAAAATATTTAGTATTAATATAGTTTGGTTTTACGAATTTAAATTATTTATTTAATGTTTTTAAAACGGTCGGCTCTCAAACGCCATCTGCTATTTTCCTACGTGAAACGAAATATATGTACCTCATATTTAATAAATTGTAATTACTTTGTATTCATTGTTTTATTATTGATTTTTAAGGAAGTTTTTAAATTTAAAAAACCCGGGTAGGTTTTAAGTGTTTTTTTTTTCTCAAAAATCCGGATGAGTACCTATATACATACGTACATGTGACTTTTCTATTATTTTGTTATTTCATTGTTACTATTTTATTTTTTTGTGATTTGTGTCGATATAACTAAAATATTTTATATTCTTAACACATCTAAAAGATAAATGGAAAAATAATATTTTCATACTAGCTTAATACTTTAAAAAGCTAACAAAAAAGAGAATAATAACCCGTAGCATGAAAACACTTCTATAGAGCGCCTTTGTTAAAAAGTGACGTCTTACCTCATAAAAATATAATGTAAAATCGCGCATCATAATACCGCTAGTATTATAATAGAGCCATTATTATGTTGTGGCATACCCTTCCTTCAGGAGAAAATTGTTTTAGCCTTCTGATAAGGGTTATTTTTAAAGATAGAAAAAGGTATTCATTAATCGAAAATGATGGAAGTTACATTTTCGTATTTGGTACATGATTATTATTGATGTACATATTTCACAAAATGACACAACCTCATTATCCATTAGTCATAGCCACATATCATTTAAACACGCAACAATATGGGGATATTTGATGTTATAACATGTAAATGCGATTAAAATTATATAATCTTTGCATAACATGCGTAAATTACAGATAATTCGTAACTGAAATCGCGTACATAAATGCTTGATAATTACATTAAATGAAATTATAAATGTTGCAATGAAATGATTTAAGGAAATTAAAATTTTGGGCAGATATGCAAATTATATTGCAAAATGATGATCATTTCATCTGTCATTTTAAAAATGAAGTAATCTTAGCATTGATGTTGACAGATGAATTAGGAATGTGTTCAAAATCAAATATCAAGGTTTCAAAATGATTGAATTCAAATTTTCAGAAATACGCGAACCCAACTACAAATATATGGACCCGTTTAAAGATGACGTAGATCAGGTTTCCAAACAAGAACATGGTTGTCGCCTTGGTAACGGTTGCTATGTTATTTAAAATTGACCGCGAAACTAGGAGTGAGAGATTTCAGTTTCTTCAAATTTCAGGCTCTTTAAAGGGCACAGATGAAAAAAAATTGTTATTAGTACTTGTTCCATCTTGTAAGTTGTACAGTGTATATTTTAAGATTTTATTTTAAATTTGTTTGACCATGGTGATCTGTTTCGCAGCTAACTTCAATCATTATAGCGAACGTTGAACTTGTAAGTTTTTTAAATTTCCAAAATACTCAAATCTGAAGTACGTGGATAAACTTAGTCAGGTTATTATTTATTTACAACAGATCAAAGCTTTATAACGTGTTTCTGAGCCCTTTTAATACCAAACAAATTTATAGGTTAGTGCGCCAAACGTCAAATTCTGGTTTGGTATAGCAACCGCCTTAGCAACGAAGACGCCATTTTCTTGTTCGGAAATCTTCGTGACGTCACACTAAACGGGTCCATTCGCACAACTTAAGATGAAATTTTTTGGATTAACCAGATTTTCACAAATATTAATATTTTAATCTACTTTATGTTTCAATGTTGTGAATTATATTGCACGTACGAATTGTGAAGCCGAGATATTATTAGCCAATGTGCGTCATCAGTAATTCTTTCCGTTTCTGTTGATTTTGTAAATAGAAGTAAAATTAATATTAAACTGTTAAATTTTAATCATATATTTCTTTAAACGAAAGCCAAACGTTTTGGGTATTTTAAAATGCATAAATAATAAAATAGGTAATATATAATTGAAGAATTTAAATTCGAAGTGATCTAAGTAGTCCCGGCCCGTGTTAGAGTGGGTAAGTAACAAAAAAAAAAAAATGAGTTCGTGTCTTTGATTTATAACATACTTGTAAGCACTGGGTCGCAATGTAAAATGCGGTTCTTTTATGGGGTTTTAGAATAGTATATTAAAGAACGTGTTTTATAAGACATGTTTTTTTCGCACGCGTCAAAATTTAGAAAACAAGCGTTAGCGAGTTTTCTAATTGACAAGTGCGAAAGAAAGTCATAAAATGAGTTCTTTATACTATTTTTTATATTTTGCGCCTTCTACAATAACATTTACTTACTCAATTTGTGATTATATTTGTAACCATTTGTACATTTTCATGTAAATAATCTTCCCTAAATAAATAATAATAATAATAATAATTTCGACATTATATTATTAAAATGAATTGTCAATTAAATAAAAATTAATTAGGTAAAAATGGGTTAAAGAAACGTCATCTAGTACCAACCGCCTAAAACAAAAAAATGCGTATCGAAATGAAGGTCATTACGATACGCAATTGCGTATCGTAATGACATCATTATGAACGCAAAATATAAAAAAAAAATTGAAAAACTCTGCGTTAGATGCCCGATTCTTATTCGAATGGCCCGGGTATGATTTCGTCCGACATCCAACTTGAAACTTAAAAATTATTTTCAAATAACACAAAACTAACCCTTGTGGTGCTTTCCTCACGACAGATATACCGGGTGGTGCCGATTAGGGCGTTAAGGGTGAACATAGGGATTTAAGATAGGATTTTAGTTTTATGCAATTTTCTGCCCCCCTGTTAATTTTACAGCAAAAACTGTAGCGTAAAGTTGTTCAGAATTAAAAGTTTCATACAAAACTGTTTTTACATTTTTTGTTATTTCTAGTTTCTTCACAATTTAAAAAAGAAATTTCAAAATTTCTGTTAATTCGTAGTAATAGTTGACATGACAGAAAACAATCTTATTTTATTCATATTCTTTTTCTTGTAAAGTAAATTAAATAATGAATGTTTATTCGAATCAGGAACGTGTGTTTAACACAAGGTGGTGCCTAGAAACTTTATTTTCTTGAAAACAAATAAAATCAAAAGTATTGGTGATAAAAAAATATTTTTTTCTTCAAGCGTATTATAATATTCATATTGTGTTACTGTACACACACTATAGAAGACATTCATTGTCTTACTAGTACAAAAATGTTGTTATTGTTGTACTAGTAAAAAAATGTTAGTTTGTTTGTTCACCGCTAGCGGCGGCATTCGTCACAGCAACACATATTATATCGAAAATTGTTATTTGACAGTTGTATCGTTTTTGTTTTGTAGTGTTCACAGCCAGCTTTGGCTGAAACTGCAAACACTACAAATAAAAAATTATAAAAAAAATATCAAAAAAATCTTTGAAACACTTGAAGAAAAAATAGTATATGTCATTCGGAGTAGAACGCCCTTTTTGTGTTTTACCCAGCTTGCCTAGCCTCGGCTAGCGCCTCGGCCGCAACAGCTGGGTTCAACACAAAAAGACCGCTTTCTACTCCTAATAACATAATATACTATTACTACTCTGCACTCTATAGCTTTGGCCATAAAATAAACAGGAGAGCAGGAAATTGTATAAAACTAAAATCCCATGTTAAATGTCTATGTTCACCCCTAACCGCCACCACCCGGTATTAACATAAACGTCCTCAACGACACGATTAGCCTGATTTAAATCGTGATTTAAATCAACTGATTTTTTAAATAAAAATCGTTGATTTTTAAAACAACAAACAACGAAAATATGTTGTGTATATAGTAATATCTAAAAATTTAATGATATTTTATCACTTTAATTTTCATATTACAAACGCGCGCGGACATGGACGCGTTATATATTATACATACGTATAAGCAAAAATTCAGTTGCATTCTTTGGGGTTTTATTATATATTTCGTTTGCGTTTATGAAATAAAATATTTATATTCCTTTTAAAACAATTAAAAATGTGCAATAACACCAACAGATCTTTAAAAATAAAAAATATCATTGATTTTTTAAAATAAATCATGATTTTTGCCAACCCTGCTCAACGATACAGTGGCTCACTCAGAAATGGGTAGATAATAACTAATGTTGTATATTTATTTATTTACTCAGTAATTTTGTTTGAATATATGCTAACCACTTATGTACCTACGACCCTTTGATTTATGAATGAAAATATTTTAGTAGGTACATCATGATCATGCATTTGTTTGTTTTATCTACACAATCTTATGTTTATAAAATTAGGTACGTATATGTATAACTTGGGCCATTTCAATTATCTCGGATATTTTATAACACCTGTATTATGAATAATTATAATCTTCTTCTTCTTCATCAGCTCCACTATCCCAGCGGGATATAGGCTTCCCTTAATATCTTCCTCCATTCGTCTCTGTTTTTCGCTACAGTTTTCCAATTGTTTACTCCTAAATTCCTGATGTCTTTTTCGACGTCATCCTTCCATCTAAGCTTGGGTCTACCTCTTGGTCTTTTATATGCAGGCTTCGAGCGGTAGATTTTGCTTACGTTTCTGGTTTCTTCCATACGTGTTACATGTCCTAGCCATCTAAGACGTTGGATTTTTATAAAGTTTATTATGTTCCTGTCGTTCAGCAGGTGCTCCAGTTCAAAGTTCATTCTGGCACGCCAGTGGCCATTCTCGGTTATTGGGCCAAATATTGTCCGTAAGACTTTGAATAATTATAATACATTAATCAAATAATTAATATCATGTTAATATTATATATTATGTAATAAATATTTGAAGTATCAACGTGGCAATAATAAAAACAAATTTATTATGTTTTTGCAGCTGTTAAACAATAGGTAGGTATTATAAATTTTAAAAATCTATAAAATACTCTTGCGAGACACCTGTGTACTGTGTAATAAAAGTAGGTACATATTATTAAATATTTTCTAACATTGTTTCAGTCTAAAACCGTGCATCATTGTAATGCCATTTACTTTGTGAGATACCTATTTCAATTGTAGTAAGAAATTATAACACCGTGAATGAAATGGAAACAATACTTGTCAGAGTAGTACAGTATTTTCGTTTCACAGATTTTGTTTGTGTATGATGCGAGCAGTTTTTCGTCACATTTTCGCAACTATTTACCGGAAATGTCGACATCTTGAAAATAGCTTGACATTTTAACTGCTTTGACAGAAACGAGAAACATGATCCTGAGCTAAAAGCAGTAAAGGATACCAACATTCTTCAAAACCACAAACAAGGAGTATTTTCGTATTTGTAGCATTTACTAGGAAGATATCAGATATTTTATCTTGGAATTAATTAGAAAATAGAAATTTGTAAATACAAATTAGAAGAGATGTCAAAAACATATTATATGGCTATGAAGTTAATAAATATTTTTTTATTACTGTTCAGCATAAATCTACCTGTTTCTTGGAACTTTTTTCTATTATTATAGGACAGTGTGGTCTTATTAAACCTTTTTAATAGCATTTAAAAAATGGAACTAAAAACTTAAAGGCTTACAGGGTGGAACGGCTAAAACGAGCTACCTCAAATAATTTCTATATTATTAAAGATACAATAAAATATGTACTATAAGGCAATATTAAAGAAGATCAAGGAACATCCGATTAGAGAAGAAAATATTCTTTAAAACCAGTGATTCACAAGTTACAACACAAAGTTATATTGTTTTAAACGGGATGGTATGTGTTTTTTAAGCCCTTTCAACCATATAATCATTACATATTCTTCCACAAAAATATTGAGAAAAGTCATTTTTCAATTGACTATGTATGAAAAACAAAAACTGCTATCTGTCATTTTGAATTATTTAGAATGGAAATCAAGTAGAACATTATTTATAAAGTTATTAACAAATATTTGTTTCGTTTTAATTTAAGCTCAATGGGGGAGTTTAGTCATGTTGAAATATAATGATTTTTCCAAATTACCTACTGCAATACTATACATGCAATATTACTTTTAATGCAATGAAAGCATTAAAATATACCGTATTTTTTGTACATATTAAATTTATTGTTAGTTAAACCGCCCGCAATACCATGACGTATGCAGCATCTTTGGTTCGCCGTAGGTGTCCGCTACGAGCGCTAGTTTAGAATGAAAACATGAACGTATGTAAATGTAAAACCTAGAAATTACGATAAACACAGAAATTAAATTGTAAAGTGTCAAATGTAAACATAAACAGGTGGCATTATTTTGCTTCAGTCTCTTTCTATGAAGCACGTTTTGGGCACGTATGTCGAGACCTAATTCGCACATAGTTGATGTTATGTACGCTGTAAATGGCGGAAGAAAATCTTGCAAAAGTTTAACATATTTTTTCTCCAGTATTTTTAAAATTTTTGCAAAATATAAAAGTAAAAACGCTTTAGATTTTAAACATTTTAACATATAAAAAATCAAAAATTCGAAAACTCCCCCATTGTTTTTCATGCATAGCCTACTGAAAAATAACTATTAAAATAAAATTAATTTGAATTTCATTTGATTTTTTCTCAATATTTTTGTTATGTAAGAATAAAATGATTATATGGTTGAATTCAGAAAAAAATACTATATCGAATGGGCTTAAAAATATATATACCATCCGGTTTATAAAATATAACTTTGCGTTGTAACTATTGGTTTAAAAACATATTTTCTTCTCTAATCGGATGTCCCCCTTGGACTTCTATAATATTGCCTTATAGTATTCTATTGTATCTTTAATAATATAGAAATTATTTGAGGCAGCTCGTTTAGCTGTTACATCCTGTATATTATTACCACATGTATTAGAAAAAATAAATAGATTGAGATGTTAAATTAGCGAGACCACCACTCGTTTCTACGAATAAATATAACATTTTCCAGAATTGTTAAACTACAAAATAATTATTTAGAAGAAAGATATTTAAAATATTCTTTTCAAAAATCCATATTTTCTGCGTTTATCATTAAGAATACGAAGCTTATCATTTATAAACCATATAAAATTATTTAAATCATCAATTAATGGGGTCTCGTGGCCGCGTGCCTGAGTGTCTGGTCGCAAATCTGGGGAACCGGGTTCGATCCCGACCGACGCCAAATATTTCTAATTGTAAATGGCCAAAAATTGACCCCTGTGGTGCACCCTCCACGCCAGCATTCAGTGTCCTTGAGGTGACGCCTGGTAAACGCCCGCACGGTACAAATATGTCATCATCAATACCGAAATTTGTATACAAAGCAGATTGGCATACCCAGCAATGTCTAATATGCTGTGATGATATATTTATTTGTTTACTTTTAATTAATTAATTTAAAATGTATTAGTTAAATAATATTAAAATGTTTGGATTGGATACTACCAGATAAATCTTAACCAAATGTCGGAAGTCATATGTCATCTTAAAATCGTGTCACACCTTAAATTTAAAATAAATATTGTGGCGTATTCAGTGAATTCAAATAACAAAATAATAATATAAATAAAATAGCTTCATTACAATTACAATACAACCTTACAAAAATTTCTGCACTGTACTATTGAAATTCCATCCTTAGGTATTTGTATGGTGGTGACCGGAATCTACCTACCATGTGTTATTCCAGGGACTCTCAAACTCTTTTATTGTATTGTTGATCAAAGTTTTTCAACCATTTTTATTTCCCGGTACACTTAAACCCACAATAGTTTTACCTTCCGGGTCACATATTATGCATATGTTACATACAGGGGTGTAACACGAAAAGTGTTCCATAGTCGTTTAAGATGAGAAAACAGTTTTTCTTTGTGCAAAAGTAGCCTATAATTTTAGACAATAATGCTTCATATAAATGTTGTAGAGAATTAAATTCTACATTAAATAAATAAATATAAATATATCATCACGGAATATTACCCATTGCAGGGTGTGCCAATCTGCTTTGGAAGCAGATATCGGTAATGGCGATGACATATTTGCGGGCGTTTACCAGGCGTCACCTCACGGGCACTCATTGCTGGCGTGGAGAAGGCACCACAGGGGTAAATTTTCTTCCCTTTAAAAAGTTTAAATATTTGGCGTCAGTCGGAATCGACCCCGATTCCCCAGATTCGCAACCAGACACGAGGCCCCCTATTCGAATTCAATAATCACATTTTATTTTATAGGAGCAAAATTTCTTTATTTAGTGTTAGCCTAAAAATTGAAAGAAAATCACAAACAAATGTAATGACATTTTGTCTGTCAGAAACACTTTATCTTTAAATCATTATTGAAAGGGACTGTCCATACAGAGCCACAAAAAAAATTGTGAACTGTCGCACAGGCGCAGAATTGGACCAGACGGAATCTAGAGGCCACTTCTCGAACACTGAACACAACCTAAAACTACCTTCTACCACTTATGAATTGTCAATTAGGTATTGTGGCCGATATTCAGAATAGGGTATAGTCGCCCCGTGTTGGCTCCGATCGATGCTTAATAATATTAATGTTATATTATAACATCCCTAACTATTCAGGGACGGTAAGAACTACATTAACCGTGGTTTTAACTGAGATGAAGGAACGGCTGGAATTTAATGTTGGACAAAAATTAGTTCTATTAGACCCTATAACCGTAGTTAATATTTTATTACTGTTTGAAACAGTCAAATTTGCATTTGCGCGAGTCTGAGACACCAAATACGAGCCCAAACTCATAATAATTCGGCCGGTTTACGTTTTCAACAAATTATAAAACATCCCAACTGCTTATACAAATCTATGTCCATTTCTGCGAATGTGCGACAGTTTACTATTTTTTTTTGCGGTTCTGCCTGGACTTTGGAGTAGACATTTCCTTCTTGAAAATAATGAATTATTCATAAGAGGAATAGTTATGAGATAATTTTTGACAGGTAAAACGTTTGTTTGTAATTTTTTTCCACAAGTAACACTGTAAAATTTTAAAGTCGATTTTCTCGGTTACAAGGGTGCAAAATAAAATGTGATTATTGAATTGGATCTAGAATTAGATTTTCTACAACTTTTATTTGAAGCATTATTGTCTAAAATTAATAGACCACTTTTGCGTAAGGAAAAACAGTTTTCCCACGTTAAACGCCCATAGCCCGCTTATTGTTTTACATTCAGTATTTATATCGTTCTAATAATGTCTAAAAATTTATGTAAGTTTCCTTAATTTTTTCTACAAATGTCAAGAATTACGTCAAACTAGCTATGTAAAAATTGCAAGTTAAACTGTTTTCATGTATTAGCGGATTAGTTAAAATAACGCCATTTTTAATTTCGAAGAAAACTACGAATATAGAATGTCCTCTAATCAAACATGTTTTTAAGCAAATAGTATACATTTCAGCCAATCTGCTTTGTACGCAGATATCGGTACTGATGATGACATATTTCTATCTTGCGGGCCTTTACCAGGCGTCACCTCACGGGCACTCATTGCTGGAGTGGAGAGGGCACCACAGGGGTCAATTTTGTGCCATTTAAAATTCAAAATATTTGGCGTCGGTTGGGATCGAACCAGGTTCCCCGAGCGGTTCCCCAAATTCGCGACCAGACACTCAGGCACTCGGCCACGAGACCTCATTTATTTCAGCAAAATAGTGTATATTGTAAAACAGGCTTGAGACAGATTTCTAACACGTATATGTGGCAATATTCATTATCTTAAAAGTACCCGTATTTACTTTATGACAATATTATTATGTGCATATTAAAATGTGTATTATACACATTACTTTATTACTTAAAGGTATTTTATTATTACTAATAAATATATTCTCACGAAAGTACTTATCAGGGTGTGATAGTTTCGATCGAACGTTAAATATTTTAATTTTATGTTCATGTTATTATAAATTTAATGTGATTATTACTTTTAGTGCTACACTAAATGTTGAATAAACCTACGCTTAATATATTTAGTACTTAAAACAATAAGGTATGTGCAAGGCAATATGGCTGTTGTATTTTTAAAATAAAAATGACGTATGTTGTATACTGAATTAAAATGACTTCTACATTTTCTCGGCATGTCTTAAGTGGATAGTATTTTATGGCATTAAGAAGTTTGTAATTATAGTATTTATTTATTTTATTTGATTTCACTTTTATTACTTTGGAACTACATTATCAATATAACGAAGTATCTACATAGTTGAAATGTATTAAATTCTTAAAGGTTCATTGCATTCGTTAAATGTGTTATTTATTGTTATTTTTAAATAAAATTTCTCTATATATACAAAGATTTGATTTTTTAAATTTGGTGGTTCCGAATGTGATAACATTTTTTATATATAAACGCGTGTACTGATGTCAACCCATGTACTTAATAGACACATAATTGACGTCACATACGTAAGAGAGAGATACAACATCTCGATGCAAACAAACCCCCTCTCGTTGTCTTTTTCATTTGTCATTCGGGATTATAACCTAGCTTTCTATTCCGAATTATTTTATTGCATTAAAATGAGTCTAAAAGCAGAAGATGTGCGCGGAGCAACTAATATAATTATCCATAATAAGTATCAAATGATACTTACGACGTTTACATAGTCGAATTTGTACTGTGAATAGCTAGTTCATTGTTTGTATTGTCGTAACCATAGCAACCAATACTTCTAAGCAATGCCGCTAGGTGCACTATGTGCAAATTGCACTTGTGTAAGTGTCTATTGTGGGAATATTTAAATACATATATTTAATTATGTTTTGGAAATTAATGGCGACATATTTAATTCTAATTATGCCTATTTTTAAAGATTAGTCATTTTTGAATGTGTATTTTTTAAATAACTTTTTTCTTTAAATGTTCCTGGAATAATTTTACATATATAACGATAAATGTTTTTTAGATTAATTACTTACCCATATGCTACTTACTTCAAATGATACAGCCTTGCCTCTTACCTTTTAATGTTTACAATAAATAGAAAAGTATAGTATTATTTGCTTATTAACAAAAATTATTATTCCTTATTTGTTATACATGAATGAACGTACAAATAAGGAATTAATGGGGTATGTGATCAAATTTTTATTTTTACATAGTATGATACTAGACAAAAAAATAAAATACCCGTATTTTTTACATCGATTAATTATTCGTACTATACGAGAAAATAATTATTAAAAATTTGGGGAATAGATTTGTGACGTGACAATGGTAGAAGCGTGAAAAAAGTCGGTTAGACTGGGAGGGAAAGAGATAGTTATAGCCAGATGTGATTATGCCACACCCTGCCACACCTATCACAACATAAACGCGACACTGATAGGCTTATTTATGACTGTCTCTTTCCTTCTCACAGTCTATCTGTCTTCGTCCACGATTCTAACATACTTACGGCATATATCCCTTCTCCAAAACATTAAATTGTTAATAACAAGATTATTACAAATTAATGTTTAGTTTTTATTATTATAATGAGAAGCTATAATGGTTAGTTTTTATATTTTATGACATATTTATTGAAATTCGAATATGGTCACATACCCCATCGCGGTAAAAGAGTACCAATATCTTGAACAATTTTTCGTTGTTTTTAATAGTATCGAAGTTATTATATGGTATTACTATACCGAATGAAAGTTGACGTTTAAACTATTTTATAGATGTGGTTTCTTTTCACATTTAGGTATGAGACTTTTGCAAGTACCCATCCATATAGTGGACTAGAAATACATTAGCATATATTGCTCAAAATAGATGGGACTACTGTACCTGCAAGGTAAGCAAGATATAGTAAATTTTTTGACTCGGGTCCAGCAATAAAATTATAGCGACATACAAAAATAGCATTTATGTTCAAGGAACAGTAAGATTATTTTACTATACTCTAGAACTCACAGTAGGCGGTGAACCCAAGAATTTCAACAGAGCGGCGTTGGTATCCAATTTTGTCATGATAAGTTTTATTGCTGGACCCGACAGAGTCAAATATTTTTACTATAGCAGAATAACAAGACAAGGGTGCGTTAATATTTCATCATTCACAGTCATCCATCTATTTTGGGAAAAATATGCTAATGCATTTCTAGGATTTCCTACTCCAGTATTTGAATGGGTACTTGCTAAAATTTTAATACCTGAATGTGAAAAGAAACCACATCTATAAAATAATTTAAACGTCAACTTTCATTCGCTAGTTATACTATATCTATCTATTTAGGGCTTGTATATATGTATACAGTATACAGCTGTCACCGTTTACGCTTTTCAACTGAGCTCACCTCGCCGTTTCCGTACTGCCGGTTGGATTTCAGCTCTTGCTACATTTATTTAAAATGTATTAAGTCGACAAATCACACATTGTCGATTGGCGGAAATTGTACGTATGCAATATGGTTCAGATGACGTCACAGCGAGCTAGGACATATGCAATAAGCCGCTTGGCCACCGTTGAGGTACTATATTTTGCGTATAAGTTTTTGCAAGATACAAACGTCGTCATAATCATTCAAAGGAAAATGAAATGATATTCAAGTTATTAAGAAATAACTGGTCTTGAAATAAGTATCTTTTACATGTATGTTGATCGTATGTTAGATGATACTTGCATTATAAATAAGTATTACGACATTAACACAAATTTCATCCCATATTAAAATGACTTCGACCTCAGACATTCAAACTTGACCTAAAAACATATGTATACAATACAACCAATTTTTGTGACAGTTTGAGAACCCCCGAGCACCCTATAGGGCCACAACTGCTCAAAACACATGTGCTGGGCCAACGTAGCAGCTGCCGTTTTAGAATTTATTTTTTCTTTCTGTAATACAAGTTTCGGATATGGTTCTCTCTATCTACCTTGTGCGATGGGCATCTGTTCATCTTCCTCTCAAGGTTACCTTTCGCTTGATCAAGTGGCCTGAGGTAAACGAAGATTCAGGGTTTCTTTCCTTGTCAGTCGCCAGCTGTTTGGATGTTCAGGACAGGATAAGCTGTCAGTACTTCGTGAGCTTTGGACGTTATTGCTTATGGTGTAAAGTGTGTGTATTATGAAAAATGATTATCTGCATTTCTGGATTTTTGGTTGGAAGTGGAGCGGATGTTACCACAGATTCAAGGTAAATTTAGCTATTTATTTTAGGTATATAAATTGTTTATTCAAAATACAAAAATAGCGATTTGACATTGGGAATTATTTTCATAGTTTGCGTTACTTTCCATTTCATTTTGGAGGTAAATTCTGGACACGCAATAATTATAGAACAGAAAATTGTGCATTTTTTAATATCAATTTTGAATTTGTATTTGGTAATTCCAAAAATTTATTAAATATTTATTACATAGAATTATATTACATTTCACATTTATTCGTATTCCTGCTCCCCATTTGCATGTAAATATATTTTTTTAAATTAGACATTTTCAAATCTGAATTGCCGGGGGGACAAGGAAAAAATTGAAATATACAGATTCGTCAATTAAAATTAATTTGTTTTATTTTAATGATGAAAGAGTTTCTATCGCCAAAAAACGTCAGATATACCTTTTGTATGCCTTTCAAACTCAACTCAAAATAAATTATATGTCAGGTAAGCGTGACACGTGTGTGACACATTAGTTTCTCTTTTTGTTTTAATTCCATAGGTTTAACAAATGCTTTAGATTAAAAAGTATACGAAATGAATTTTGTTCATTGGTTTACCTACATATAAAATTTTATATTCTATAACAATATATAGTATGACTACCGAATGATTATTTAATAGATGTGGTTTCTTTTGAAAACATTTCCCTATATTTGATTTGAAAGGAAACTGACCCTTATGTATTCCGTTACAGAAGATTAGAATTGTACTCAATACCAGGAGGCATATGTAAAATGACCTTCGCAACAGGATTCAGGGATGTATTTAAAAAATTTAATACTGCAAATTCTAGTTCGTTCGTCTTAGGTGTAAGCAACCCTCGAGTCGGAATTACTGTTAAAGGAAATTAAAAATAATCCTATTTCATAGAATTGCCAAACTAAATATATTTTGATATAATCAACATAAACGAAAAATGTTTGAAATATTTTAAACACACCCCTGTTTTTGATATTCAGTTACCCTAGTCGGCTATCTTTATTCTGTCAGACATAGTAATGTATTTCTGTGTTTTCCTAGTCCAGTATTTAAATGGGTTCATGCAAAAATTTCATACCTAAATATTTCGTACAATTCTATACTTCTCTAGGATTTCGAAAGAAACCACATCTATAAAATAATTTAAACGTCAATTTTCATTCGCTAGTCATACCATACACGTGTATTTTTTGCCTATACAGTGACAGTGCGAATGCGAGAATCCGACATAGGCGTTTATGGGAAACCATTATTTTTCAAATATATCTTATTTGTCCTGTAAATCTTTATGGGGTGTTGTAGACTGTAGATCGTATAATTCTGAATTTTTTGGTGCAAAATTTTTGAATTTACACCTTTCGCGACAGAGTAACCTTTTAAAGATATAGTAAAACAAGATCTAGCATGCGTTTATTTAAAAAAATGAATGGTGGGTAAATTGCAAGTATTACACATAGAACAACAAAAATACATCTTTAATATTTTTTAAAATTTATAATTCTGTGGAATTCTACTTACATCTTTATGTATTGTTGTTAAAATATAAAATGCTAACGTGTACATATATCAATATATCGACTCTTGAAAATTCCGAAAAATAATATTCTTAGTTCGTGATTTTCAAGTGTAATTACAAATTTCTTACGGTTAGAAAATCGTTTAAAAGTTCGTTGCTGTGTAAATAAACGTTTCCGTATCTTGCAAAACATATTACAATTTCTTATCTTCAAAAAGAAATAATATATGTATGTATTTGGTTTCTGAATATTAGTAACAAAATAATTTTATTATTTAATATTTACTTGTTATTCCAGAAATTATAGACCATTTCTATCTTTTCAACATCACGTATAATTTTTTACAATATAAAGTTCATCTGAAGTATACGAGTTTATTATGTCAGACATTATAGGACTGTTGAACTGACTTCATAAATTATACATACATTCATACGCAATGTCAAGAAAGTTTCAGATTTAGGGTAAAAATAATTCATGTATATGAAGTTTTTAACCCATATTTTATTCAAGATTCAGTTACTAACTGAAATATGAAGTTCTGTAGAATACATACATTTATAATGTATGTAAATATTACGTTTGTTGGAATATTCAATATATTTTCTTTGCCAGATGTATAATTAATTTTTAAAGGTATAGTAGAGACTTTTAAACGGCAGGTGTATTGAACGAAATCTAATTAATTCAGAAGATAAAATTCTACACGTGGATCGTGGATGTCACATAAAAAGAAGAAAGAATAAATTAATATAAATGAAAGTGAATTTTTAAAGGTTCAAAAAAATGTGAACTTTTAAATATTAATATGCCAACAGAAACATGCGGAAATTCTTTATTATTAATTTCAACGTTATTTGTAACTCATTAAATACATGCGGGTACAACATCATAAACGTATATCGTAATTTATAGTATCGCACTAGAATTTTTACTCTATTTCTGCTTACGGTATTTGAACTGCGACCTGAACAAACTAGACTGTAATTAACCTGTAAAATAAACATAACAATATGAAACTGCGGTCGCCATATGTCTTTTGTCAAACTGTATCAAACATACCAAGAAAATAAACAAATCGTATTAATCATTTAAAACACATCAGTAATCAAAAGCTCATAAGTGCAGGTCAACGGTTCTCAAACAATGTAAACACAGAGAACAACAAACAAATGCCATAACGAGGAGAGATTTATTGCCAAACTTTGTAAAGGTAAATAAATTTCATTAATACATGTGTTTTTGGTAATTATAGCTATTTGTATACGTATGCGACTTCTGAAATTTCCCAATTAAAGAGTTGTAAGAAAGCAAGACCATACTGGTTACAGATTATGTAAATAATGTTTTCATGCAATTTGTATTCATTGTTTTGTAAATATATTCTATTTAAATAGACTCAATAGGCACATACGGCACTCATTTTCATTTAAACGATTTATTTCACCCTAGTCTAAAAGTAAATTAAATTTTTTTCTATTTTCAAATTTGAGTTATGTGAGTAATAAATGTATAGCTACTAGTTAAATTCCAGCTGACTCGTCCACCATTTTGGAGCCACTTAAATCATTCAATAACAGTCTTACAGTATTATTAATCATATAAATTATCAATAATGACGGATTGTTCTGCTTCAAATTGTGAAAATCATTTGAGAAATGGTTATAATTTTCACAGGTACTTACGCAATTAATACATATCATTTTTTTCTAACCTCAAAAATCTTAACGAACCTTATTTTTTTGTTTTATTATTTCAAATAAATATAATATGGCAAAAATGGAAGTTGTATTTGATTATGTAAAATAGTTACTATATAAACTTATAAGAAATGCACTTTTATTTCATAATTCACTGTGTTCATTTTGGCACCAATATGGCGGACGAGTCAGCTATGTATTGTCTAGTAGCTGTAAATAAATGAGTGACGTCACAAATGTATTTTTAAAAAATTAGGAATCAAAAATATAATTGTTTTAGATGTTTTATATTGCAATATTCATGGCAAAAATAATAGATTCCATTTTTCAAAAAAAAAAAATATCAAAACATTTTACTTGGAGTACGAAAATAGATAAATAATGGTTTAAATTTAAATTACGTTTTTGAGAAGTGTAAACATAAAATCTTATCCACTTATTAATAAAATTAAAAATTAGCCCTATAAACTTAAAATTAAGTGGAAATAAAAATTATAAATGTATTTCGAGAACGATGTTTTCATCTTCACTGAAAGCTCGGCATAAAGGGAAATTAGTATTACTCAACATGTCAACCATGCCAAAAGTTCTAACGGCCCTTTTTTCCCAGAGAGTGGTTAAGATTACTCAATATGTAAATCATACCAGGGTTCATCGAGTCATAAAATACTGTGTTAGTAATATATAATATAGAAAAAAAAAATAGAAACGAAAATTGTGCTGTAGCAAACAGTAAAAAAGGAAAACGAGAATGAGCAGACATCGATGTTTATATAAAACCGTACCTATTCCATCTGATGGCATTGTTGTCATAAAAATTAAGTAAACAAAAAAAAAATATCACTTCTTATTACTCATTTTCTTGGTGTGCCAATCTACTTTTATTCGCAGATTTCAGTACTGACGATATATTTGTATTATTCGAGTATATTTGTATTATTCGAGACGTTTCGTGGTCGCGAGTCTGGGAAACCGGGTTCGATCCCGACCGACGCCAAATATTTTCAATTCCAAAATTGACCCCTGTGGTGCACTCTCCACGCCAGCAATGAGTGCCCGTGAGATGACGCCTGGTAAACGCCCGCACGGTGCAAATATTTCATCATTACCGATATCTGGGTACAAAGCAGGTTGGCGCACCCAGCAATGGGTAATAAGCCGTGATAATATATTTTTATTTATTTTTATTTATATTCCAGACGTTTTTCAGGCGTCATCTCACAGTCTGTCAAATCTATCGTGAAAAAGTACCACAGAGGTTACTTTTATGAAATGCACTATTCCATTTCTGCCAAACTTGAAATTACGAAACAACCCTCATACTTAATATTCTTTATGTAATAAAGAATACATTTTGAGAACCACTCCTCCCATCTCAGACACATTACTTGTTCCAAGTTGAAATATTTTTTTCCTGGGCAGCTGGCACACGCAGGACAGGTGCTGGAAAAGATAACCACTAGCCACAGAAGCAGTTGACGGTCGCGCACATGCCAGCTTTAGACAGCTTTTGCTGCGATTGGTCGACTGCGGTACAAATCATTGCTTTCGTAACATGATTTTTTTGGAGGCCACGTGCCAGATGATGGGTTGTGGAATGGTGTGGTAGTGGTTGGAATGGTACTCATGGAATCTGAATATGAAACAAATTAAGGTTTTAATAAAGTGGACTACATATTGACGATGAATTAATATGGTAATGGAAAATATTGGGAACAAGTTGTAGTCATTACCGGGATTAAAATTAAATTAACAAATGTTAATATCTGCACCTGTCAATATATACAAGCATTATACCATAGGTACTCTTATTATTCCGTTTATAAGACCAAAATAGTTTTTGTAGCTTAATGCAACAATAACCAATGTTTTTTTTTTTTAAACCAAAATGAGAATCATATTTATCGACATTCATTTAATGAATGTAGGCATGTCAATAAAATGTTGAAGGGCTTTAGTCAGTGCCGGCTCTAGGGTTCCTTCACAATACTACATCTTTACAAACCAATACCCTTATTTTCATAATAGGTAACACTTTATCAATTCTTGTATTATCTTATGTTATAACTATGTCCAATAATATCTGGAATTCATGCGGTAATTGTAATAATTATGCTACAATTTTAGCATGATTTACATATTAAATCTTGTGTATGTGATAATTTTATTGATAATGCTAATACTGTGTATCGTATACGGATTATAATTATAATTTGCAGATAATGTTTAATAGTTTAATGTCTTTAAAACCTTTAACTAGACTACGGTTTGCGTAGGCACAAAAAAGTAATTTTATTCCTTTTCCGCATTGGAAACATTTGTTTATAGAATATTTTCAGTTGATTAGTTAATATACACATATAGGTTGCATTCCATATTAATGAAATATATGTAAATATAATAATCCATAGAAAGGTCATATTGACAATTATAATGTTTAAAACTGGATATACATTAGTAGGTATTAATAAAATTATTCTAAAAGTAATAGTGTTGCCGCAAGACCAAGACCAGTCTTGGTCTTGTCTCGTCTCGTCTTGGTCTTGTCGAGACAAGACCATCATTTTGGTCTTGGCTTAAAAGTCAAGACAAGACAAGACCAGTATCGAGTCTTGTCGAGAAAGTCTTGGAAGTCTCGACAAGACTCTCGACTTCAGCAATGTTCTATTTCAAAAGTATAACCTTCAGTTAACTGTCCTGTTGGGTATGACCATAATATCCATAAAACTGAAGGGGAAAGGATGGAGGACAAAGCAATGGACATTTCCAAGAATTTCATTTATACCTACTTGTACATTCTGCTCTAATCTTTATATTTTGAATCTCTCAGATCTATACTAAGTATATGAATGAATATTTCTCACTTTCTTTATTTTACTACAATTCGTAACATAATTTTCTTAATTTTCATGTGGTAATATTTTGCTTTCACATCGAAACACGCATAAAATAACATGAAAATAATGTACGTATTTCCAAATAATGTAATATCAACTTCATTGTTGTTCTATATTTTTTAATCTTTAGATTTCACTGTTTACCTAGTGCTATTAAGAAAAACGCATTGCTGTCAATTATAATTCGGTATCTAGTTATGTACCTAATTGAAATAAAATTATATTGTATGTAAGAATAAAGTAAGAAAAAAAACACTCGATATATATGTACCTATATACGCCCATTTTCATATTTATTTTTTTAAGAGACCGACGATAATCATAGAATACTTTTAAAATTAATATCTCAAACATTTTTTGGAACTTTGTTATCGCGATTGTACGGTTTTTCTTAGATATTCATGCACTATTACATACAATTATTATTATAAACAATTTGTTGATAGACGCAAAGTCGAGAGTCTTGTCGAGACTCGAGACAAGACGAAACTGACTTCAAGTCTTGTCTCGACACGACCAATGTAGTCGAGACTAAGTCAAGACAAGACCGACCTCAAGTCTTATCTTGTCTCGTCTTGTGGCAACACTAAAAAGTAAGAATACGTAAATGTTAATATTTAATGGATACAAAGATTAAATGAATATTTTTTAGAATTAAATATTTACTGTTCAAATAAATAAATAAAGAATAAAAATAATTGAACTTATTTAAAAATATCTGGTTTATTGTCTTTTATAAACTGTATATCTAATGAAACAATGAAATATATAATGTATGTCATCACTAAGAAATAGATTTTAGAAAAATCATACTTCCCATAAAAAAGTTCCACCTGTTCTTCAGAAATTTTTAATTACATTTTAATGATACATGTTAACAGCCTACAGCATGGGAATTATAACACACTTGCAGGATCATTTTCACAATTATAAGTTGATTAAAAATATTTTTGTTGTAAATTTATAATTAATGTGTTGTACTCAAAAAAATTTATTCTAGTTTTGATTTTCATAGCATAGGAACAAATTTTGAAATAGTGACACAAAATTGAAATCTACATACAGGGTGTAAATGAAATAAGTGCATTAAATTTAACCAGTAATGTAACTCGACGATAGTAACAATATTTCTTAATAACTTTATTTTCTAAGTCTTTTAGATTTTGAGTTAAAATTCTTTAAAGATTTGCTGCATATTTCGTTACCCGCCCATGGAGAACAAATGGCTGCTGCCGTATTCAAGTGGGATACAAACAGCTCAAAAATTGTCGGTTATCGGTTACACTTGCAGTCACAGTAATTAATAAACGAATCAACGGAAATAACATTTATTATTAATTAATTTGTAATAGTACAATTTTTAAAATAAAGAAATTGAAATTTTGGATAACAAAATTATAAAGTAGTGTATTAAACCAGGCTTTTAATCACCTGTGAATAGAGGAAGACGAGGAGGAACGAGGAAGAGCAAAAACATAGTTATTAGGATATGGATATGATAATTTATCGTCGACAAATCCTAATAGTTTAAATACGTTATTCAAAAAATATAAGTTCATACTTTTGTTCTTTTAAACGAGGTGGGATTATATGAGGACCAATGACTCGTCAATTTTTTGTTGAAAACTGTGTTTCCTTCTTACAGTATGAGGATTTTTGTGACCAGATAAGTGTATTGTGCATTATTAAAGACATTTTCTCTCATACATCCAGCCCTATCATTGAACAATACAACTCATTGGCAAAATTGAAATGCTGGAAACAATGAAATTTTTGCACATGGTATGGAAGTAACTATTGCTCTTTTAAAATATTCCAAATTGTCATGTGACACATCAAACTGTGATAATCTCGAAGATATTTTATGTGGTACAACATAAATTTACGAATATTACGAAGAGGATGATTTTCGTGTTAACTTCGTTGACCTTGAGAACTTCACCATAGGTAATTACAATGCCTTTGTATCCGCTATTCATAAACATAAGAATTTTGCCAGAATTTTACCTTATAAACAAGTTTATTATTAATGTTAAAATTTAATTGCAACAACTGACTGGACTGTCAATTACTAATACAAAATTTTTCATAGCTATTGCTACTATGCATTCAATTATTACAAAAATATTTGGAATGACTCGTCAATTTACGGGGTGGTAAAAATGCTAAAAAAATATGCGATTTCGAGAAAAAGTTATTAAGAAATATTGTTGCTCTCGACGAGTTGTATTACTGGTTAAATTTAATGTACTTATTTCATTTACACCCTGTATTTAAATTCAATTTATTCGACCATGAACAGCACCAATAAGAATAATTTTAGCACCAAAAAATGCAAAATTTTATACTTTAAGGTAATATACAGGGCGTTATATAAGTAAGAGTACAAAGCTTAACCGATGATAAAACTGCCAATAACTTTTGTTTTACATGCTTTCTATAAGAACTGGAGCCCCTTAAAACTAACCAATTACGTCATAGTTCAAAATTTTGTATAAATATAAAAATCAATGTGTTAAAATGTTAACTGTCAAAACTGACGTGAAACTTTTTTTTTGCATTAGCGTACAATTTATATTCGGTTTATTGAATAACAAAATACCAATTATCTTAATGATAAATATGAAAACCTATTATTTGTCGCGACGCCAATGATCTTGTATGTAACAGATGTGACATTTTGACACATTGATTTTTACTTTTTACAATTTTTTTTACTATGACGTAATTGGTTAGTTTTAAGGGGCTCCAGTTCTTATAGAAAGCATGTAAAACAAAAATTATTCCCAGATGTACTATCTATGGGATTAGTTCTACCATCAGTTAAGCGTTGTTCGCTCACTTAAATAACACCCTGTATAAAAAACCTGTATTTTCATGTTATATCCGTCCACCAATTTTCGAAGTTATCTGCATAATTGAGAACTAGAGGGTGTGAGAGATAAATTGATGCCCTACCTAAAATTTTGTTTCAATTATCTGCAAAATAAGGGATGCATCAGTTTACTGATAAATATTTGTAATTTCCTTTAGATGATAACTGCATCTGTTTCCGTAAAATAATCATAAAATCGATAAGTAATCTGCTAATTGCACGTTTAAATATGAAGATTAATGGCAGAATATAAGAGCAGCAAAGTAGAGCAATTCATATCTGCAAATCACCTAAATTAAACACCGTTACAATTATATTTATGGTTCACCCTCCATTGTTAAGTGTGGAACACAATGATAAAGATATCATTTTATGCAAACAATAGAGAAAATTTGTTGTTTAACTGAGAAGACATGAGAACAATGTGATAAGATCACGGGTGAAATGTGAACAAATTTTAATCTCTGTTATCCGTTTTTGGATCGTATGTCTCGCAGAGGAAAATCTGGAATTTCGTATCGTATTGTGTAGGAATACTTAAAATTTTTCCTTATTCCTAGTTTCAAGGAGATTTATTGGTCTTGCAATACATAATACATGTACAGATATTTATCTTGAGTGCTAAATAAGTACCGTAATATTTCTACACTTACCAATTGGGTCCTCCAATATTTTATTTTTTATTTTTAGTTTATGAAACTTCATCTAAATACTTAATTGTTATTCGTTAAGCCGTAATATTTAAAAAATATATTCTATGATGTTGGTGCACTCTCCACGCCAACAATGAGTGCCTGTGAGGTGACGCCTGGTAAACACCCGCACAGTGCAAATATGTCAATATCATTACCGAAATCTGTGTACAAAGTAGATTGCCACACCCAGCAATGGGTAATATGCCGTGATGATATATTTATTTATTTTATTTATTTGATGCTAAGCTCATTATGTTCTCTAGAAGTATATGAAATTCTATGTAATTATAATAATTGGAGTCACTTAAATTGATCTTTTTCAACACTCAAAAATTTATAAAAATGTTAAAATAACTTTTGTTTTTAATAAAATTATAGTCCAAGTTTTAATTGCCACGGACAGCCTATGTGATCAATAAATTTAGGCTCATTTGATGTATTTAATTCTGAACATTTTTTGTATTTACACTTTAGTATAAAATTAATAGGGCAGAATTTACAAATATATGAAAATTTTACCATTGTATTTCCTATGGCCTAAAAAAGTAGAAACCCGGTATATAGGTATATATTCTTATATTATATTACCATAGTAGAATTTTCTTTTTGTTAACTCTGCATGTAGGTATCTAAAATAATTTGAAAAACAATTGATTTTTCGACAAAAAATGTATTATTTTATAAAATTTGATTTAAATCAGGTCAACCCTGGTTGTTTCATTATTTTCTGCATTCATTTACTTGAAAATTAATACTAAATTTCAAAAAGGCGACATCAGAATTTGGAATAGAGTAAATGTGCGAGGAGTTAACGCGAGGTTATGGTATTAAAAACTCGAATATTATAAATATAAATAAATATAAATATATCATCACGGCATATTACCCATTGCTGGGTATGCCAATCTGCTTTGTACACAGATATCGGTAATGATGATATATTTGTACCGTGCGGGCGCTTACCAGGCGTCACCTCACGGGCACTCATTGCTGGCGTGGAGAGTGCACCACAGGGATCCATTTTGTGCCATTTAAAATTGGAAATATTTGGCGTCGGTCGGGATCGAACCCGGTTCCCCAGATTCGCGACCTGACACTCAGGCACGCGGCCACGAGACCCGAATATTATAAAAACTAATAACGAATAACTTTTTTTAAACTTCGGACATCTCCGACGTAATCCCTTTTATATGTATAGGGACAGTTTTAATGTCTAGTTTTAATATATGTTCTAGTTTTTTACTATGGTGGAGGACCTCATTGCTATAATGGAAATATTGAATTTAGCCAGTATAAATTTTTGTTTAATATGAAGAGATTTAATAAACACACCTGTTTTTCGTAGACTAAACCTCATAAAAAATAATAAAAGTGTTTAACACATTCACTGATGGCTTGGATATGCAGAAGAGGCCAGACGGCAGCGAACATGATAAATACAACAAAAATACAAATGACGGACAACAAAACAATTACTGTTATTTTGCAAATTTTGTTCTTCTAATCTATTAAAACTTTACGGATCATATATTTTATTTAAAAGCAAAAATAAATCACTCTTGCCAAATTTTACAGATTTGTGATTTTCTAAAATGACCTGTAACTGTAAATTTCAAATTATCCGTAACGGGACACTACTTTTCGAAGTGCAACACATAAAAGAACTTCTTGTCATTAATTTTACTTAAAAAGCTTTGGTATAATGCGCCGTAAAAATCGATTATCTCTCAGTTTACTTCATAAGGGCAATAAATTTAAATCAATGTTTGAACATCGTTAAAGGTTACGAACACTAAAGTAAATCTTTAATTAAATAATCCGAATAGCTCTAATAAGGTTATAGATCAAGTTCTTTGACTCTGAGTTCAATCAAATCGTCGGTTAATTGTGGGTAAGGACCTTCGAAAACAATTTTTCACAAGGAGGAACGTATTACTTTTTATTCTTTCACTTTATTATAAATATACAGTTGAGTCTGGAAGAACGAAACCTCACCCCCCATTACTTTTTTAGTATAAGAGTAAAAAAATTGCTTCCTATAAATGTTTTAATATTTTAAATATACTATTTGATAACTTTTATTTTTATGTAGGAACCTAGAATTATTGTATTAAAATAAAATTCTCTATTTTTTTTCTCTCTTCAACGATGTAATCATTTGAACATCAATAGTCGCGTTCTTTTTATCACTTTTTACATGAGATCTCAGTTCGTCTCAGCTCACTTCAGGTGCCTCACTAATTTTGACCGTTCTTTTTATCCTAAGGGAGGTGAGATAAAGTGAGACCGAAGTTAGAAGAGTTCCTCCCCTCTTCCCGATTCTTAGTCACCCCTGGAGATTGTGCTTGTTGAGTTTTTAATCTTAGATGAATGGTGGGGATGAATGTTTTGCTGTCACGGGCTGCCACATGCAATTAGTTTGGTTGTTGTAAAAATTATTTGTTTATTCCTTTAATAATCATTATTATATTTGAAGATTAAATAAATATGCAGATAATTCCGTGGAAAATAATATACTTATAGTACCGTACAATTTAAACAACATTTTAGAATGTGTCGCACTACATGTTATTATTTAATCGACAGAATAACAGAAGCTCAAATAATGCCCACTCATACTTTTGGGCGATCCAAAATAATACCTGAAAATATCGTGGTTGACCGTTGAAAAGCTACTAACATAAAAATTTTACTTGATCTCAACTCAATTCATGTCAAACTCATCTCATTTTGAGATGAGATGATATGAGGCAAATGAAAAAAAGAACGCGACTAATAATAAGAAAAAATTCGAGAAAAGTAAGACAATTGAAAAATATCAGAAATCATATTTAATCACATATTCTAGGTGGCTATGTTAAAATAAACAATATACAATAATACTTGTCTAGCGTGCTTTTTGAAATTAATAAATTAACTTATTATACTTTTTACATGAAATCTTCGAACTTCTTTGAATGTTTTACCTAGTACTTTCATTTACCGAACATAAATAATTGTTACTAAAGTAAAGTTGTATGTTTTACATTGCACAATATATTGTTTAATTTGCTGTGAACAATGAAAATTGTTTAATTTATTTCTGTAAATTGAATGTGAAATTGACGTGAATTAAGAAATAAATTAACCAAATATATTTCTACGCACTCACTATAACGTAGGTTTTCATAACTTCGCGCGATATACATAATGTGTATATTATTATTTGGGAAGAACATGTACTAATAAACGGTAATTTTGTTTTTAAATCTGCATATATATGACACTGTTTTAGGAATAAATTATTAAATGTTTGAAGGGTTGACAATAACCAAGTTTTTAAAAAATGGTCCAGGGAATTTTATTTGGCTTTATGATTTTTTAATTTATATTGAATTTCATATTATTATGTTTTAAATAATTGTATGGTAATGTTAATATAAACATTTTAAATTAAACGATTTTTTTAATATAAGTTTATTAAATTGTAAGACTCATTTTTATTGTATTAATAATATATTGGTTTAAATATTTAGAGACTTTCATATAGATACCTTCAGATTTTTTAAGTGGGTTTAAAAACCCGATTTGATTTTGGAATTGAGAAAATTTATCCAGCCCTGTATTCAACAAAAAAATATTTTAGTAATATTTTTATCCATTTGGTTTAAATATACGCTAAACACTTACGACTCTTCATACGAGTCAAAATATTAAAGTCCTTGTATTTGTTTACTTGCACAAACCTTTGTTCATACAATTAGTTTCATCTTTGGCCTCATATTTCAACCTCGTGTGGAATTTTATGACATTTCTAAAACAATGGGGCGTGGTTTGTAGAGCGTTTTTATCTAATTTGTTTTATATTTTATTTATAAATATTATTTCGGCGACATTACGCTAAATATTCTTTTTGAATGTTAGAAAATAATTTGTACTATTTTTATTTTGCAATTAAAATAATTTTCAAATAATATATTGAATGAATTTTTGTTTATTAGTGAAAAGTTAATTAAAAAGTGTTTAGATTTTCACTAAATAAAAATTTATAAGCTCGCAGGTGTACACATTTACAAACGAATTAGTATTAAGAAGTGAAATTTCTCAAATTTATATTATTATAGATTGCAAGCTAACATTTTTTGTCATTCTGGATGTTTCAAAAACTTTCTCATATATAGACAGCTATTTGTTTTATTTTATATATACTGCGTTTACATTCAGATGTGAAATTTTACTTTTCTCTACATTATTGTATATATACATATTAATACATATGTCATTTAATAATTCTGCAACTAATTTATCAAATAACTATAATCTATTAATTGAAAAACATGCATAAATTACATCTACAACTAATAAATTTTCTTCTCATTGTCAATGGAAGAGCGTATAGTAAGAGAAAGTTATAAATTCGTATGTCATTTAAAAAATTCACTGCTTAGAATGTACTGTATGCTGTCTTTAAATTGAATAATGAATATTTAAATGCCTTTCTTTATAAGTCCGCTTAAGGCTTAAGCCAAGAAAAATGACAACATTAAGTTAGAATAATCATATATTTTGACGCAACTGACCGATCAGAAATATGTAGGTTGATGTTAATAACATTAGCGAACAGGACATTGAAACCGGAAGTAGCTGTAGCGTCAAACAAAAGAGGAAAAGTGTGTTGACTTTTGTTTATTTCAATATTATTGCGTTTTGGTGTGTTGTAGTACGTTATTCGTTACAGTATTATACGGGTATCATTATTTTTACAATTTTTATGTGTTTGGTTGATATAAAACCTTCTCTATATTTACTCCAACTTTAAATTAAATTTAAATTTGTCGGGGATAATATATTTCCTCAATATACATAGGCTGCAAGATTAATTAAGACGAGTCTTTCTATATGTGTATTTCTTATTTAATAAGGAAACATTAAAAATAATTTCGAAGAATTAAATAAATAATTTTATAATAAAAAAACCATGAAGTTAAATAACATCAATTTGAATCTCAAAAACATTTACATATACATATTCATAGAAGTAATAAATTGATATGGTTTTTATTTAATTTTTTTATATTAATTAATGAAAAATATTGTTTAAATCGTAACATAACATGGCGCTTCAAATTTTTAATAAAATTTTTGTTAAATTTAAAGTTTGAAGCATTATGTTTATAATAAATTAATTCTTTATAAAATTCTGTATAAGTTACATGTAATTTAAAATACAAAATTTGTTTGAAGAATGAGGTATTATTCTACTGTTGCTTTTTAAAATTTATACTGAAACAGATAAATAAATAAAACAAACGAAAAGATTTTTTTATTTAGAACAAATGTAATTAATAAGTCAATAGAAAATAATAACAATTAAAAAAAAAACATGTAATTACAATATGTTAACTAAGATTTTGAAATATGTATTTTCAATGATCACTATACACTACAGTAAAATTTACAACTAGAATTTTTTTTAATACATATTATAGATTACGTACAAAATTAGAAGAAAATGAAAAAATTGTTCATAATTATTTTATTTAATACATTTTTATGCTAAATATAGTTTAACGTGGAAAGCGTGTGACGTTGATTACACTTCTCAAAAAATTATAAAATAAAATAAGAAATGAATCAGACATTTACTGTTTGCAAATAAAAAATAAAACCTTCCTCAAACCGCTTACTAAACGATAGGGTTTTCCAAGGTACAGGTGGTACCAAATGTTATGAGCTATGAAATGCGCAGATCAAGAAGAGAGACAGATAGTGAAAGGTCAAACAATAGGAGAGAGAGAGAGAGAGAAAGATAGAGTTTTGCTTTCTGCGCAACAGCTCATGAGATTTGGCACGGGCTATAACGGCTTTTGAAGATATAAGTATTACATATAAATTTTAGTATAAAGCATATTAATATAAAATAAAAATGATAAATTATACAGTATTTAGATGTGAATTTTTAAATTGAAAAATACATGTGTCGAAACGGTCGCCAAATGACGCCACAACCCTATTGAGGTCACACAACGAAGTTATTTCATTTGATGGTATTTGTGCGCATGCATGGCTTTTACCGGGAATTATTTTTGTTGACGTTGAGCCGTTGAGGAGGTTAAATACACGTATGTAACAAGAAAACTGTGGTTAAACCTACGCGTTTAATTAAAAATACATACAAATAAAAAGCACACACGTGCTGAATCAGTAATCGCTCAATTAACGTGGATCACACGTGGATGCAAATCAATGCAGGTTATGTGTGGGTTACGTTTAATTTTCCAGGGCAACATTTTTGTAGTTAAATTCACTTGACACAACTGTTTGTATCTCAAAGTTCATCAAGCTTTCTCCCTTGTTAAAGCTGGCCAAGGTCTTGCTGGGGTTGTGACGTCACGGGATGACGTCATGGCAAATTGCAAAATCCTTTTGCATTTTTCTCCCGTATTATAAATTTTTATGCAAAATAAAAAAATATGAGTCTTAATATTTTTACCTCTACATTAACAAATAAAAAAATCAACAAAATTGTGGAAAACCCTATTGTCACACTCGATCATGTTTCCACATTTCAACAATAGGCTGCGCTGTCTCACTTCGAACTGTGATCCGGAAAATCTACGTCATTCTGGTAAAATTTAAAATTTTTAATTTTTAGAAATCATCTCGTAGTTATACAAATTTAATGAAAAACAGTAAAATATTATATTTGCATTTAAAAAAATTGCTTTTAGGGGAAATACTAAATTAGGGCAGCAGTAATTTTTCGACAATAGTAGTAAAAATGATTATTAATGTTTTAAAAAACTGTTTAGTTTGTATAATTAAGTTTTGTGAGAAAATATATAAGTAGGAAATATAATACTCTTCTCTATACAAAATGTAGTTGTGCAATTGTAATAATACCCGTATTAAATTATAAAATATCATAAATTCTCTACAGGAAATGTGTAGTTTTATTTTACGTAATACTGTACATGTAAAAAAGTCATGAAAATTAAACAAATGCTGGGAAACAAAAATTCATGTCTTTTCTAATGAATTCTTATATCATTGAACATTTGTTCAGCAGTCACAAAAAATAAGGTCTAATTCAACCGCAAAAACTAAACGGCTATTATATGTGGCATTGATGTCAACGAATTTTTATTACAATACCGAGAAATACTGGATATGTTTTAATTTAATGTTATTAATTGGTTAATTAATCGATATAATTTTTTATAATTTATATTTTAATTAAAATATAATTCAAATTTTACACATACATTTATTAGTTATTAGTAATTTTAAGTTTCATTATTTGGAAAATATATATACATATTTATAAACTTTATATTTTTTCTAAAAAATTAAGATTTTCGTATTCCTGGTATAAAGTCAACGTTTCTTATTTATCATTTCAAATCATGTATGAATTTTAATTATCTGACATTATAATATTGCAACATTTTCAATTATGAAACTGTAGTTCAAATTTCTTGAATTTTTTGCATTGTTGGATAAGTATCTCTCTTAATTTCTAATCTTAACACATCAACAAATTTTTGAAAGTTTTTCCAACCATATCTGTCAGTTATATAACAGTTTATTTTAAGATATGTATAAACAGGTGAAAACAAGAATGCAGAAAAAGTAAAACAATAAATCATTGTGAGTGTTTGATAAGTACGTAAATAAAATTTGTAACAATAACAATGTTTTCAGTAAAACTGACATAAATAAAGTATACCAAGTTTTGATTTGGAAAATAGAAATTCTTAAGACATTAGTAGATAAAACAGGAAAACACGTATGTATATTACTTAGAACAATTTAGGGCCGTTTTCATAATCAGAACTTTAATTAAAATTACTTTAAGACTTTATCATTAATTTAAAGTAATGCTGTACTGCTCGCTGAAGTGCTGAAGTTCTATTATGAAAACGAATACAACTTTAATGTTAATTGTTAAAGTGAAGATATAGTTTATCATAAAAACGGCCCTTCGTATTGCAAAATTGAAAAAGTAGGTATTGCAGAAGTATTACAGTAAAGTATAAGTACCTACAAATTTTACACAGAGTAAATATGAGAATCCGTTACATAGGCATTTTAGAGACTATAGAGGTAGATTATAAAATTTTGAATTTTTTTGGTGTCAATATTTTTGAATTTCATACAACTCAAAGACATGGTAAAATCGATCTAGTATGCGATTATATAAAAATGAACGTTGGGTAAACTGTCAAATCAGGTATCAAGACAAAAGTGTTTTAAAAGTGGTATTTATCACTGTTTTCCACTGTTAAACGCCTATATTATGGATTTTCGTATTAATTCTATATAAATTACATATATCTTATGCAGGGTTGGCAAAAATCATGATTTATTTTTAAAAATCATTCATTTAAAAAAGAAATCAAATAAATCATGATTTTTTTATTTTTAAAGACCATTTGGTGTTATTGCACTTTTTAATTGTTTTAAAAGCAATATAAATATTTTATTTCATAAACGAAAGCGGAATATGTAATAAAACCCCAAAGAATACATTTGAATTTTTGCTTATACGTAATATATAAAGTGTTCACGCCTGCCTGTTTAAACTTTAAACTTAAACCATGCCTACCTAAATAAAACAGGTCAAAACATGCCTTGCATGGCACTCTGTAAAACGGATATTTTATTTTACAATTATCTCATGACAAGAACCTATTATATCAATAAATTTACATAGGCTCATTTGATGCAGTATTTAATTTTGAATATTTTTTATATTTGTACTTTAGTTCTAAAATTAATAGGGCACAATTTACATATGGTCCATAAAAAAAGTAAACACCCGGTATATATGTATATTTTTATTTTATATTACCATAGTAGAATTTTCTTTTTGTTAACTCTGTAAGTATCTAAAATAATTTGAAAAACAATTGATTTTTCGGCAAAAAATGTATTTTATAAAATCTGATTTAAATCAATGATTTTAAAAAAAATCTGTTGATTTAAATCATGATTTAAATCAAATGATTATATCAGGCCAACCCTGATCTTATGACCGCTTGCACTAACGTAACTTAAATTTTAAACCTAGCTTAAATTCACAATATTGCATCGAAATGAAATATCAAATGATTTAAATGTATTGCTGTCATAATGTCGATTTGCATTTATTTGATTAAACCTAGCTTAAAATTTAAGCCTTGTTGCACCAAATGGGCATTAAATTCTTTACTTACATATATTTCTCTTTGATGTCTTAACTCTGACTATACTACTTGATACGTATATAAGCAGTTAAATATTAGAGTAGTGTAAGTCAAGTTAAAAAATGAGTTAGTAGCATACGATGTCAATTTTTTACCAGAATAGTAGTTCACAAACCAACAGAACTCTTTCAGAGTAAAACAACTAGGCTCATATTGGTTACAACGTAAAATACTGCCTTGCTTCTTTATTCCAACAAAAGAATTGACATCGTATGCTACTAACTTATTTTTTACAAAAAATTGACTTAGGCACACTACTCTAATTTGTCATTGCACATGCTATGCTCTTTAATAATACTTTTTAATTATTTAAGATTTCTAATTGATTTTGTACATTTTTATTGGTTTATTCTTTAAAAAAATCCGTTTTTCTTACATTTAAAAAAATTACCTTAAACTGACGTAAAATTAAAACGATGTAAGTCGAGGTATTCATTACTGTATAGCCTTGAAAATTGGTATTTAGTTGACGTTTGAACGGAATTTATATACAAAAATAGACAGTGCACTTTCCGGAAATTTCGTGGCCTATGAGTCTATGAATATATCTAGAAAATATAAAAAATATCTAAGTTTGTATGTTCTGCTGTGATGATCTACGACAAGAGTATAGTGACAATAAAATTTAATGACTTGTCGAGCGAAGTCTGCGTCACAATGTCACATATTTGAATAAAATTGCTTCGCGTGTGAAAATCTACGCTCAATCTACGAAATATTAAACTGATAAACACTTTGTCTTCCTGTTATTAACTTGAAATAGAATTTTCATGTAACTTACAGTTGTTTCTTATATAACACAATAAATCCGCTTGTCAGTTAACTCTTTAGACTTAATATGTGGGCTGATACAAGTTTCATTTATTAATATACCAAGTGATGAAGAAAAGCATGTTGCAGATATCAAATATTAGTTGTTAAGGCACGTATGGAAGGTAGTTGTACAGTCAAATCAAGGATTGTTGTAGAAACTTATCAACAAAAACAAATATAATTATCATACACTTTCACCTAACATTTATGTTACCTATTAATGTGGTATTATAATGTTAGACAGTCGTTTTTGTTTACTCGCTTAGAATTTAAGTTGTAGTGCTTTGAATATAATGCTTAATAGAATTTGGTAACTACAAAAATAATTTATTCAATTGTATAAATAATATTCATATTGTTTAGCATTTACTAACCATATATTTTAATTCGTGAAATTTAGATTTATTTATTATTGTAACATTTCTTTTATGTTTAAATGTTAATAGACAACTGTGACCTTCATAAATTATTGTGAGCGGTATTATTTAAAATTAAACTAAAGAAAAATGTGGTTTCTTCATAATATTATAAAAAAGTACAAATGGTGTGGGAAGCAGAATGAAAAGTTGTTTAAATATTTAAAAAAATATCGGTTACTATTTTGTTATGTATAGTAGGTAGTATTAATAGAAAAGAAAAACACAATTATCTGATCATTAAATTAATAAAAAATAAAAAGTGATTTTCTTGTGTAGTGTTTTTATGTTTTATTCTGTGAAATTTATAATGTTTATAAAGTTATATAAAAAATAAATGTTATTTTAATAATACTGTTCATAATTATTTTATGAATATAGGCACATATACGAAACATTACTGCCCAATGTATTTAGATTCATTTAATCATAATAAAAATAATAAATTTAATATAGAAACATATACCTACAAGAGAAATCGTGACTTAGAATAGACATTTAATATGGAAATATCAAATATCTGATCCGTAAAATATTATGGGATAATTTATAGTCAGAAAATCATGGATAAGTCAGGGAATTTAGTATTTCGTGGAAACCGAGAAAACTTAATTTAAAAATGTGATAAAAATATTCATTAATTATTGTCAAATACCTATTGTTTAACATCTTGCTTGGTTTGATAGTTTTCTCGACGTTCATTTAAATTTACAATTTTACCAAAAACTTTCAGAATTTTTCTCTAAAATTTTATACAGGGTGGTGACTCGAACACGCGAACATAGGGATTAAACATGTAAATTCATATTTTCGTAATTACCTGCTCCCCTAATTATTTTAGGTAAAAAAGCATCAAATAAAAGTTGTAGAGCATAAAATTCTGCATCTGAATCAATAAACAAAATTAATTTTGCGTGCCTTGTAACCTCAGAAATTAGATATGAAAATGATGTAAATCACCCCAAAAATAGCGATAGCCATGGAATTGAAACAAAAATTAACAAATGTTAACGGTTTATCTGTCAAGTTACGCTGCGTTAGTTTATTTTTGTTATTACTTGTCATTACTGTTGAAGTGAACAATAGTACATAAATTAATTTTAAATTTAAAAAAAACAAAAAATAAAATTACTATATTTTGTTTATTTTTTCCCGATAATAATGTAATTAATTTTTTTGAGGAAAATGAACGTTATATGGTGATGTCAGCGTCGCCACAATGGTAGTTATTGTTATAGTATGAAAATGTCGCTATAGCCTGGACCATGCATATTTTGCCATTAAATACTGGATTATTTTCATTTTTAATAATTAATAATATTGGAGTACCTATTACTTTTTATTAAGAGCTGAAGAAAATTTAATTTTTAAATCAATTTTTATTATAATTTGTATTTTAATTATTGTAATCAACACATTGTTGTAATCATTTATTATTACAAGAAAATACGAATGATATGGATTGTTGATGTCGACGGAATTGGTCTATGAGGATATAAATTCGCAAATAGTTCTCTCGCCTGTCTTATACTATTACCACTGTAAAATAACTTATTGATTTTTTCATTTATTATAATAATTGTCGGCCATATTTTCAGTTCAACAATATTTACAAGTAATAATAAAAATTAACTAACGCAGCGCAACTTGACAGATAAACCGTTAACATTTGTTAATTTTTGTTTCAATTCCATGGCTATCGCTATTTTTGGGGTGATTTATGTACGTAATTTTCATATCTAATTTCTGAGGTTACAAGGCACGCAGAATTAAATTTGTTTATTGACTCAGATGCAGAATTTTATGCTCTACAGCTTTTAGTTGAAGGTTTTTTACTTAAAACAATTAGGGGAGCAGGAAATTACGAAAATATGATTTTACATGTTAAATCCCTATGATCGGGTGTTAACGTGTATATAGAACCGTATAAAGTTTTGTGAACTAGATAATAATTGAAAGAAACTGTTTTCCCATGTTAAACGCCTTTGTCACGGTTTCTTATATTCACCGTATAAAATAGACTCGTCTTGTCGAGTAAATACAAATTAGAATATCATTAAATTAAATCATTTAAATTATTATGTCATTATTACTAATTTATATTATATAATTATGTGAATTCATTTAACATACGTGAATTATTTTTGTCAGGGGTAATTCGAGAGGGAAATATGATGTTCAAAAGGAGGTATTATCGTGCCAAAAGAAATCCAGGTATTACGGGAGAAATACAGGTATTATTAGGAAATATAGGAATTCCACAGGTATGACCACTAAATATCGAAAAAAATTACAAATAAAATATTAAGTGAAACAGTAGGTATTCCATAGGTATTACAATAAAATATATAGTATTTTATAGTAAATATGAGGTATGGTAATGTTTTAATTGCAAATAAATCATTATACTTATAATGATACTGTAACATTTTCTTTTTTTCTGATAAAACCTCGGACAAAGATAACAATATATATTCTGTTTTTATCTCAGTTAATAATTATTTGTAGTAGCGGAGAAATATATTATTAAAAACCTACATATACATAATTGAATAAATTTCTGATGACGTATGCGTCACTTCTTGACTTTTGTGACGAAATTAGCCGAACCAAAGTCGAGCACAGCAATTGATCTGCTGATCATGTAATTGAAAACACATGCTATCTTTCTTGATTTTTATCTCTTTTTATGTAGTTCTCTCTATACATCACAGTTTTCAACAATTAGAACGCGTAGAAATAACAATTTTTAGAAATTAATGAAACATATTAATAAATACATTTTAATGGATTTAGGTATTATTTAGATATTTAATAATGAATTAGATTGTTTGAGGTTAATACCTCCATTGATAGTGAATTGCATTCGTGCATTGGCTGACATTTTGGCTTCACATAATATATACGTATAATGAGATAAATACGTTTACATCTTTTGCTGTCATATTCTTACAATGTTCTTATTCGTAATGCCCGTATTCGTACCTTATCTTTTCTGACAGCGTCTTGAATGTTATCAAGATCTAATTCAGTCTTTTTCTTTTCAGTTTTCCGCAAAAGATGGATCGTCCGCAAACCACGGCTCTCACCTCATCTTACACAGAAGAACAAACATACATACAAGCGCAGAGTTATATCCAGGGTCAGAATTACCTGACACCTACGTTTTCTCAAGGACAAAGCTACAGTAGAAATTCGCCAAATACAACCTATCCAGCTGTTGTGACGACGGCTTACAACCAGCAACAGAGCCTACATAAGAAAGGGTCCCTGAGGAATGGAGATGTACTCAAAAGAAGCAGGAATCAGAATATGTAAGAATCGAAATTGTTTTGAAGTTTGTTATAGTAAAATTCGTATAAGGTAATGGTGTGTGTTAGTGGGCGACGGGTCGTGGGTTCAAATCCTGTAACCGACAACTATTAATCAAAAATACCGCTATATTCGAACAGTATAAAATCAATTAGAAACTATAAGTCTCTTTCAGAAGCAGAAAAAACTACTACCATTGTCCCATAAGAATTGATACATTTAGTAATTTTTATTCCGAATTTTGAGAAAATTTGAACATTAATTCAAATTGTTATTGTATATATACAGAGTGTTTCCTTTAAAACAACCAGCGCTTTTTTGGGCGAACTAACAACTTTAGAGAAAAATGTTTTATACCAAAAATGATCAAGAATAAGGGAATAATGTATCAATAGTAACAAACCGAATATTTAACCAGTGGTTCTCAAACGGTAGACCAAAATTATATTTTTTTAAATGGCACCCTGTATAATTTTATAGCCCTTTAAATAGATTCTATCTCTATCTATCTATAACAATTATTTCGAGAAAAATGGTATTAAAAACTAGAAATAATGTAATAAAAAATGGGTTTACTACTAGCGTAACTAGGCAGCAGACGTATTACATAGCCTTATTGTAATATTATAATATTATTTTATTACCATTTTTCTCGAATAATTGTTATACAACCCTATACCATATTTATTCGTTGAAATCAGAAAAAAATCTCTATATAATGGGCTAAAAAATTATATAGGATACCATTTAAAAAAATATAATTTTGTTCTGCCATTTGAGAACCACTGGTCGAATTTTCGGTTTATTATTATTAATAAATTAGCCCCTTATTCTTGATCATTTCTTGTATATAACATTATTTTCTAAAGTCATTAGTTTGCCCAAAAAAGAGCTGGTTGTGTTTTAAAGGAAACACCCTGTATATATGTCTCAATAAGCTTGCTCATTATTAGTACCTTTTTTATTAGAAGAGATACGAATTTGGTTAAATGAGCAAAATTATGTCATTTTGATTTACAAAACTACTGATATCAACAAACATTAATTTCTGTTAGCGGTTCTCAAAATATAGCACCTAACTTTATTATTTATGGGGTCTCATGGCCGCGTGCCTGAGTGTCAGGTCGCGAATCTGGGGAACCGGGTTCGATCCCGACCGACGCCAAATATTTCGAATTTTAAATTTTCATCATTACCAAAATCTGCGTACAAAGCAGATTGGCACACCCAGCAATGGGTAATATGCCGTGATGATATATATATTTTTTTTTGTACTTTATTATTTTAAATAGGAACATATATTGTTTATTCGCTTATTCGCTAGAGAATTTAATTCTGAATTCAACGATATAATTGTTTCATACCATTACATAACGAATTTTTTGAGAAAAATCCATAATAAATTTTATAATAATATGATTTAAAGATGACTATAATAAGTGTGCCACGAATTAAAAAAATAAATACATGTTACTTTTTTACGTAGAATTAGAATGCTATGAATGAAATTAGTGAATATTTTGTTTTGTCACTTGATCTTGATCATACTTTTTATTAAATGTCAACAAATATAAAATACTCATTTTTTTCATTCATGGCAATCTAATACTACGTAAAAAAGTAACATGTATTTATTTTTTCTATTCGTGGCACACTTATTATAGTCATATTTAAATTAAATTAATATAAAATTTATTATGGATTTTTCTCAAAAAATTCGTTATGTAATGGTACGACGCGATTATATCGTTGAATTCAAAATTAAATTTTCTGGCGAATAAGCAAATAAAAAATATATGTTCCTATTTAAAATAAAAAAGTTCGGTCCCATATTTTGAGTTCACTGATATCAGTAGTTTTGTAATTCAAAATAGCACAATTTTGCTCATTTACCCAAATCGTATCTGTTCAAATAAAAAAGTTACTAATAGTGAGCAAGCTTATTGAGACACCCTGTGTATATACCCAACTGATAACTCTGAAATCAGTTCCAAATACGAGTGTTACGCTACAATTATTGAAAATGAGACACATGGTTCATATTTTAAATATATTCAAAGTTCAAAGTACAGTTTCCTTCAACAATAATACACACAATCATTCTTTCCTTCTACTCTTAAAAGATCCCAACTAATTTTCTTTTGGATTCCTGACAAATCAAATTTCGGGGAGACTTAAAAACTGTCAAAGCAGTCAAATTAATTTCTGGCGACTTAGAAACTGTTAAAGCTGTGAAACTAATTACAGCGGAACTTAAAAACTTGGAAATTAATTTCAAACTGACTTAAAAACTGTCGAACCTGTCAAATTATATATTATGATTCGAAATTGCTCTCTGGTTAATTTCATATTTTCACTGACGTTACTTTAAAAAAAAATATCACCGCATATTATCCATTGCTGGGTGTGTCAATTTGCTTTGTACACAGATTTCGGTAATGATAATGATGACATACTCGTACTATGCGGGCGTTTACTCACGAGCACTCATTGCTGGCGTGGAGAGTGTACCACAGGGGCCACTTTGGTGCTATTTAATATTCGGAATAATTTTGTTGTCGGTCGGGAACGAACCCGGGTCCCCAAATTCGCGACCAGACACTTAGGCACACGGCCCCGGGTTCCATAACTTAACTTTCGCAACTTGATTTCAAATAACCGATACATAACTGTTTAAAATGATTGTGCAAATTTTGTTTTCAGCCCGATTTTCTTATTCTCAACAATGCTACTCGTATCATAACCTTTGTACCATAAATGAAATGAAAAATACTTTAAAACTTCAAATTTAGAATTTAAACAAGTTTCAGAAAAAAAACGACAAAGTAGTAAAAAAGAGTATTCACCTGTATTATGGAATTCTTGACATTTCATATTGTAATTTAATTTTGTGTATATTTCTGCTTTTACTAACCTTTCTTTCATATTTATTCCTTTCATTGCTCCAAGAATTCTTTACTATTGAGAATACTTTTGAAAAGAATGGTAGAAAATTTAAAATGTCATATTCCCGGATATATTTGTAGGAAAACGAGACCCCAGAGATTTGTATTAAAACCCGGATTCTCCGGAGAAATGGCAACCGTGATTATACATGTATACACGTATAATGCTAGCAAGTGGTACATAATCGCATTATCTGTGTAGATAACCATTTTACCACTAATAAAGACATCGTTAGTGCACATAGAAGCACTAATTCAATTTTGAAGGAGATGCAGACGTAATCTACTTCTGTTTTAATTCAATATTTCAATAAATTTCACTCCGAGTTAATAAAATAATAATTCATATTAATATGGTTTTATCGGGTTTTATGTAGGGTACACTACATTGAAAAATTGAATCCAGAGAACATATAGGCATTTCTACATTTATATGATCAATAATTTTAGAAGCTGGGAACACGCTTACAGACAATGGTTTTTTGGAGCCAGAACGTCGATCCTTTTAAAGGCAGGAATGTATTCCCAAATTTTCTGCAAATATATCGAACATATCATTAATGAATACTCGTTACAAATTTATATGGCATGTAGGGGGTGCAAAATAGATTAACTTTTACTAATAAACTCATATCCGGAAACGAATAGTTTAAAGAGTAAATATATATCTTAATTTTAGTTGGCTGTGCCCTATGCTATATTACTTCCGTTATTATTTTGTTTATTTTAACTTCTAGTGTTGAATTGCAGACGCATTATGAATGAGCATACTGTTCGCGTAGTGATGCACGTGAGACGAGACGAGAAATGTTAAATATCGATATGTCGTCTCGTTTTCGAATCTGTAATCTCGATCTCGCTCTTGTTCTCGCACATTTTTTTGGGTCTCGTCTTGTTCTCTCACGAGAGTAACGCTATAAGAATAAGCGCTTGCGCACTATATATTTACAAGAGACAAGTTCGCAACAATCGGTGTTCCGTGTATTTGCAGTCTTAACTATAATAAAGAGACGAAACACTAAATTCTCCACCAAATTATTTCTATACGAACATTATATTTATTCATTTATCACCAAATTGTAAACTCTAAACTATTTCAATACGAACACCTGTTAACCCTCGGACGGTGTGGTGGGGTATAACATACCCCACAACTACTTAATTGATGTATAACGTGTAAGTATGCTTGCCAGTACCATGCACATTCCAGTAGCTTCAAATAACACTGAAATGAAAATATTTAAAGTAATATGATTACTCTACTCTTAACATGTTACAACGTTTTAAAGTTGTATTGGGTTTAGTATACCCCACCACACCAATGACGTTTTGAACAAAGGTAAAAAGTAATAGTATTTTAATATTTTGTTCTATTGAACTTATATTTTATCATATTTAGCTGTATTTTCACCAATTTATTTATAAAATTACTGCGAGCAAGAAAAGGAAATATACTATTAGCGATATGGGAAGAAGTAAGGTCAGATCCTGAGTAAATGCCTTTTTTATAACTTTTATATATATTTCCGAAATAAAACATATAATCACAATGAGTTTATTGTCTTTTCATTTTATTGTAAGCAAGCTAGCACTGTTCGAGGGTTAATACATTCTGTCATCAGTAAAACGAATTAAACACTAAAGAAATCTTTTTTTTGTAACTAAAAGTACCTGCACTTTATCATTAAATATATGTCACTATTTAAGTAAAATTTAGTCATAAAAAGCCACTACACTGGTAATCCGCCGGCAATCAATCACTCCGCTTCTGTCCTTGTTGGCTCCCATCGACGCTTAATATAACATCCTTTACTTTTCAGGGGGCGGCAAGAATTTTATTAACCGTGGTTTTAACTGGGGTGAGTTAGGGGCTGAAATATTGGAGAAAACTAGTTCTATTGGATGCAAAACCGATTTTGTCTTTATTTTGCATTTCTTCTCTCTGGGACCGATACCAATCGACTCTAGCTAGACTCAAAAAATATAGTGAATTCATATAATTATCACATTCACGTGTTCTATGCACGAATTGACGTTGACTCCACTCCTTGTACGGTGCATTTTTCATTGAATTTATGAATTAAAGCTATAAAGTTACAAATACGTTTTATTGCGAGACTCTCTCGAGAATCTCACGAGATTTCTCGCTTCTCGCTGTTGTTATATCGATCTCGTCTCGAATTTTAAACTGCAATCTCGCTCTCGTTTTCGTCTCGCATAATGCAACGAGCCGAGACGAGATGCGAGAGAACTCTCGCCTCGTCGTACATCACTATGTTTGCGATTACGCTAACATGCTATTACTGTACGGCCAAGTGTATGGCAGCATAAGAAATTCAAACAAATCCCTGCGTTTTTGAACGTATATATCAAAATATGCTCCGAAGGTGTAATGCTTGCATTGAAGTTGGTGGTCGCTATTTTGAGAAATTATTATATGTGTAACAAAAATGAATAAAATTATTTAAAAAATTCAATGCTAGAAGTTAAAATAAACATCCACAGCCAACTAAAATTAAAGTAGATAATTATTACTCCTTTAAGAGCCTGTAGCTCGAAAACGGTGCGTTTCGGGATATGAGTTTATTGGTAAAAGTTAGTCTATTTTGCATCAGCTACCTACTGTATAAATTTATAACACGTATTCATTAACATCCTGTATATTTAAAAAAAATACAAATTTTATTTTGTTTAATAATATTGAGCGTTTCGGTACTTATCTGTTTGATATTGAACTTTCTTGATATAGTCAATAAGGTAAGGCTCTCTAAAACGGTAAGTTATAAAAAAAGGATCTATGTAACGCCGTCTCTGTAAAGTGTAAATGAAAGGAAACTGGTGCCTATTGAAAACAGAATATCTTAATAAAATTTGTGTTATAATCATTGTTTTTTTTTAATTTGGCTTGTTATTTACTGAATAATTTATATAACCAGGTAAACTGTTAAAAAATAAACTGTTTTTAATCTAATTAACAAACAAGAAAAATACGGTCAGGTTTGTACAGATTTTTTAAAAATTACTATCGTTTAGGGGGCGGCATAGCGTAAACGAAAAACATTACCCTACACATACACGGTGATTCTCATAAAATTACAAGCCTGATAAACTGTAGATGCAACTCAAAATTTATATTCCATAAATGTCTATACAAAATTAACTTTATTTAGGCCCACTCCTACCACCTCCAGTTTAATTGACATTCTTGACAGAAGTAGCAATCAAACTGACAATTTACTTTTCAATTACATCTTTTATGTTTACAAATTTGAAAATACATTTTCCATAAAATGTATTCAAATGACGAAAGGACCATGCCATAATGCTTATCGAAAACAAACAAAAGTTATATATTTTTTTTAATATAACCATAAATGTGTAAAGTATTGCTGGTTGCATTTAAAGTTCGTCGAGCTCGTAAAGCTATATGAATCACCCTGTATTCGGGTATAACATGTATAACGAAATAGATCTTTGGGTTATGATGAATGTAATATAAGCTCCCGGGTCTGAATGCGTAATGAAAAAAAGTATTTTTTAGAAAGGTTATTATGTAATTAGTTATGTTATGCTTAAATGTCAGTTATTTGCGTTTATAAGTGTAAAGGGTGTTTCTCAACATCTTATTTTATGAACATAAATTAATACCAATGCAGCAAATAATACTGCGAGGAGTAAGGTGTGGTTATTTGATTTTATTTTTTGGTCTTATTATTTTTATATTTATACCGGCAGTTCAACACGTTTGTTTACCGATGAAAAGGTCGTTGGATCAAACCGTAACCCGCAACAAATGTTAATGACAAAATACAGTGTGCCCAAGAAGTTTGAAAGTTTTAGAATATATTTCATAGAATCGTTACAGGATTTAATATAATTGTGTTGACATTTTGAATTTATTTATAACAACATAGGAATTGGGTAATTAATAATGAAAATTCGTTTATCGGATTCAGGTTAAGCCTTTGTTTTTATATACAGGTGAATACTATAGAAATCGTGACATTTACAAATATTAAATGTATGTCCCGTAAAATGTTCGGTAGTAATTTAAAAATAGAGATTTGGAGAATAAAATTCTGAATTTTTGAATCAAAATTTTTAAATTTACTCGTTTGATCAAATAAATTTAATTTAAAGACCTGGTAAAAACAGATTTTCAGATTTAGTATGCGTTATTTCAAGAAATAAGCGTTGAAAAACTGGTAGATAGTTGTTTGACAGTTCACATGTTTACTAAATCCATTTTTACCACGTCTTTAAATTAAGTTTATTCAGGCTCAGGCACCAAAAGCGACAATTTAAATTTCTTAGTATCCAATAATTCTGAATTTTATTCTCTAATTCTTTATCTATAAAGCACTACATAATATTTCAGGGCAGATAATATTTGAGAAAAACTAACCTTGGTAAGAGAATTTCAAAAAGAAACATTTATTAATTACGTCTTCATTTTCTGAAACCGATAAACTATTGAACAAACTACGGATGGAATTAATAAAGTTTCGGACTAGCAGTCAATATTACAATTTTATTCTCGCCGAGGTTTCGACTATACAACAGTCTTCTTCAGGGCTAGAATGGTCTAGTTGAAGGAAAATGTATACATGTGGATAAGCGTAGATACATAAAAGACGGACATTAAAAATATAAATAAAAAAATAGTTAAAAATCACAGATCACACTTCTCCTGGGTGACTAAAATAAACTTTGCTGAATACATTTTTTTTAAAATGTTGTATTCAGCAAATTTTATTTTAGTCATCCAGGAGAAGTTTTTTTATTAAATGACGATTTTCACTCTGTGATCTGTGATTTTTAACTTTTTATTTATTTATATTTTTAAATATCCGTCTTTTATGTATCTACGCTTATCCACATGTATACATTTTCCTTCAACTGGACCATTCTAGCCCTGAAGAAGACTATTGTATAGTCGAAACGTCGGCGAGAATAAAATTGTAATATTGACTGCTAGTCTGAAACTTTATTAATTCCATACCTAACACAGTCGAACATCGTTTTTTGAAAATTGCGGATGTTGTGAATCATAACAGGCCTTAAGGTGCATTCACAAATGAAAATTAGGTTTAGATTTATGGTTTATGCTTTAGATTTAAAGACTTTGGCCGCATATTATGTAATGACTCCATTCACACTTCAGAATTTAGGGTTTCTAAATCCAAATCATAAAGCTAAACATTGCAAGGTCCAAACTTTAGGTTTATGATTTAGTTTGACGTCACAAACTTCACCAATGAGAACTAGTCTAAAATGATATAGATATATACACTCATCTTTATTTAGTATCCACTTGGTGGATTCGGCTTTTTAAACAAATGCGAGAAGAACATGGATACAGTCATAACTTATTGCTGAAATATAACCAATAATGCCAAGCGAATGACAGTTTCACGGCGCACAGGTGCCTTGTTGAGTACTGCTCTACCGATATTTTAATCTTGTTTTTGAAGCATTTACATAGATGTCTGTACATATCAAAACTAATTTTCAGGTAATTTAAACTTACATTATGAATGACTTACTTAAACCTAAACAAAAACTATAAACCTAATTTTCATTTGTGAATGCACCTTTAGATGTCTTAAAATCCTTGCTCTACGTGCTCGGGTTTCAAACCGACATCTGCAGTAGTTATGATACTCATAATCCTAGGTATGTTAATAGTTAAAAACGAGGATGAGCAGTCATCGATGGTTTTATGAAACCGTATTCCATCTGTTGGCGGTGTTATCACTCAAGTGTTATTATTTGATGGCAGATAATTATGCCATACCTTGAACGTCAGACGGAGCGACTTTTTTAGTCGCATCTTACACTTGTATTATTATTCGTTTCCAAACCATATACCTACAATATACATAAAATAATTAAAAATACACAATAAATACCGGGTGGTGAATTGATTTGTGCAATACAGGAAATTCAATGTTAATTTTTCCATATGGCGATATTTCATTCCATATTTATTTTAGAGCAAAATGCTTCAAATGAAACTTGTAGATAATCGAATTCTGCATCCAAATCACTCATCATATTTTATTTTACACTGTTCTAACGCGTAAAATTGGGATTAATATTTTTATAAAATTCCTCATTTATAGTGATAGCCATGTAATTTAAACAAAAGTACAAACAAATGCAAAATAATTTTCAGTATTTTAACAGTTTGCGCAAGTAGTTACTATTAACTTTATTATTGGTTTGTTTAATATAAAACAATATGTACAACATTCAAGAAAAAATTCAGTGCATAGAATGGTTGTATGAAGGAAACTCTCAAGCTAAAGTAAGAGGCTTATTTAGTGGTGTAGGTATATCACGATCAGCCTATACCTACAATATCAATAGTTATTTCTCTTTTTTCATTACTAATATGTTATAAATCTGTGTTATACTACTTACTAACTTTTCTGACATTTCAAATCCCAATTGTACGCATAAGAAAAAGTGTAAAATAAAATGTGATGAGTGATTTGAATGCAGAATTTGATTATCTACAAGTTGTATTTGACGCATTTTGCTCTAAAATAAATAGGGGTCGAAATATCGTCATATGAAAAAAATAGCATTGAATTTCCTATATTGCTTAAATCAATTCACCACCCGGTATATAATACAGTACAACAAATATTTCTCACTCTTTACATGCTGAAGTGACCGATTTTCGGTAGCGAAATACCGCATCCGGACTAGATGTGGGCGCGGGCCGTGATTTTGTCGGATCTCGATGGGTCACGACGTGACCCGCGTGATTGTGAATATAAATTAAATTTTGCGTCGTGATTGGACGTGAGCGCGAGGCACTAAAAAATTATCGTGCGTGATCAGGCGTGATTGAAATTTAATCGAGCGTGAGTACAAGTTTTCTTCTATTTTTTATTTAAAAAATGTTTCAATTTCCATCTTTTACTTTACATTCTTGTTATTATTATTATTATGTCCAAATATGTCATCAACAGTATTTTTTGCATAAAAATAGTGTTATTGTTGTACCCATAATTGTATACACAGTTGCTCCGATTTCATTAAAGATATACAAATCTTTAAACCCGTTTGACACGATCATAATTTTTTTAACAAATTTGTTACCAAATTTCTTATGATATTTGTGATGGAATAGAACAACCAATTTGTCCATAAACATTCGTTTCCAATGAAACCAATCTGTTACCTAACTTATTACCAATTTGTTAACAAATTCGATAACAACTTATGACTGTGTTAAACAGGCTTAAATGTACATAAAAACAATTACGTGACACGAACGTGACCCGCCGGGCGTGATCGGGCGTGAATGCCAAAATAAAATCGTGAGCGTGAGTGATCGTGAATCAAACATAAAAAGTCGTGCGTGACTGGCCGTGATTACATTTTTAGTTCCGTGAGCGTGCGTGATCGTGAACAAAAAGTTACTCACGCGCCCACTTCTAATCCGGACCACATGGATTGAGTCAGTTGAGCACTTGTGAAAACTATATAAATAGTCAAATTTGGATTTAATACACTTCTATTAAACATTGGAGATCTTGCCAGCCATAATTTGTTTTTGTTTTATTGCTGAAGAATAACGTCCATGCTTGTACCCCAGTAGAATTCGAACCTAGGACCTTTTTAGATGAAGCGACATAATATTATTATTTTACAAATGAATGTACATAATTCCCAGAATTATTTTTAGAAACTAAATAAAATATTTTAATGTTATTTCCCTGAATATTATTACTGATCTTTCACCTTTTCTTGGAAATTTTTTGATAAATACATAATTTGTTTTATTGCCATTATGGTGGTAATAAAACTGTTTGCAAAATTCTAGTAATATACTCATTATTAATTTTGTGCTTAACTAGTGTACTGCGAAGCAAAGCAACATTTATTTAATTCTACTGTTATTTACTTGTAATGAGTATTAACTATAGCTGTCAGGTAATTTTCATTAGGTTAAACAGTAATCGCAGTGATATTGCTAATATTGTGAAATGAATCTGTAGGAGGCAGAAATATTACTCGATACACGAAGTGATTTTACGTCAAGGTCGAAAATTTGCATTTGATATTCTTAGAAACGAGTCTGTTTAATAAACTAACTGATGTTGAGATTTAAATCTCGTGTTTTGGTCACGTAATGAACTTCTGTTACACTTATTTTCAAAATACATTTGCATTTGTAAATATTTTGATTTCGCAAACATTCGTGTTTTGTTTTCATAATATCAACAACTTGATTGTTTTGTTAATATTTCCAAACTGTCTAACAATCGAAATATTAAACCGTACAAATTCGTAGTTTTAGTACAATTTTGTTGTTTTATAATAAAATTTGTGAAAATCGGTTTTATTTTCTTCTGTTTCTTTGCCTTTAGCCCTTCACTTTTGGCAGCTGGCAGGGTCGGTACTGTTTTATGTGGGTGTAAGATGCGATGAAGGTGTGACATATCTGTCACAACACTTAGTTGAGTGACATGACAACACCGCCATCAGATCGAATACGATTTTATAAAACCATCTATGTTTGCTCATCCTCGTTTTAGTTTTTATTTTTACTATTTGCTACAGCAGAGTTTCATTTCTAACGCTTCAATTCTTCGAATAAGCTTTATTTCTCGTAATACCGGTTGTCTACTTGAAATTTGTTTATTTAAGATACAATGTTATTTTTTACAGTCTATATACATTTGCGATCTCTTTTGTCAACGCAAAATGTTACTTTGCCGCTCATGCGCGACAAAGTAGAAAAATCGATCGCTGTCCAAATTTCTAACTATACAATGTTGAGAAATGTCACTTGTCTACATTCTTAATGGAAACGTTTAGTCAGGAACTAATGGCACTGTAGTTACACATTTACCAACTTCACAAGTCAATCTGACATATAACTGCTCTGTCGGTATATTAAATAACCAAACAAAATGCCGCACTGCTGTGAAAATAAAATAGGGCATTCAGTTACAAAAACGAAAGTATAAAATGCGTAGATTAGATTTAAGCAATAGCTCAAGAAGAATAAAAAATAACGATAAATTAAAATTAAATATAAAGTAAATTGTGTGAACAGTTGTGCTGCCACCTGCAAAAGTTTACCGTGAACGCTCCCAATGGACATCCTCTTTTTCGCTGCACTAACTTAATGTACTTGAAACAAATAAATTATACAAAAAACACTTATAATATTCATTACAAAATTAGCATTATTTTTTTGAAAAAACTTAAGCCAAAACAAAATAAAAGAAAACTGTGATTGATTTTAGTGTCATACTGTGTAGTTTTTCATACAGAACAAGTTTTGTATTTACAACTTTCCTCTAAAATTAATAGGTATATGTAATCACAACCAAATAAATTATAAAAACTTTGTATTTCCTGTATAACAGATATATATATATATATATATATATATATATATATATATATATATATATATATATATATATATATATATATATATATATATATATATATATATATATATATATCACTTTTCACAAAATTTTATATGGATTTAATTTATTATACACATAACACTTAATCTTTAAAATTTCACTAATAATTATGAAAAAAAAAAGAAAAATAAAAATTGAGCGCGATGCTAAAATACAATGTAAAAGCATTTTGCATTATCAACATGATAAATTAAATTTTATATTATATAATGTTACATAATTTCCGGCTCTATAATGCATGTACAGTTAACACTGAATTATTGCATAATTTGTATAATTTCATATAATTTTATGAAATATGAACAGGATAATTCCTACTTTATTATTCACATACAAAGAAGTGTTTTTCAATGGGTAGATCTACCGGCTGTCTACATGAAATCTGTTATAGGCAATACAATGATAATTTTTTTATTTTGCTGCAGTTAGTTACCTATTAATTTTAGACTAAAATGTTTCAAATAATGGTTATAGATAATAAAAATTCAAACATCATGCATTTATTTGTAATTTTGTGTCAATTCCATGGCTCACTACAAATGAGCAATATTTATAAAATTTCAAATTCGATTTTACAAGTAACTAAACGTGCAAAATAAAATCTGATTAGTGATTTAGGTGTAAAATTATATTATTTATAACCTTTATTTGAAACATTTTTCTCTAAAATTAATAGGTAACTAAATACAGAAAATAAAAAAAAAACATTGTATTCCGTATATAACGGATTTAACAACAATAACAGAAAAGGGGTCTAGTATTTTTAATTATAATAGTAAGTTTTGCGGCTAAGTATTGTCAATCCTTATATCGTCAATATAAATTGTTTTCTTGATCTATATTATTTATCCACAAAAAAGTAATAACAAAGTTTGAAAACTCGATTCTAGTTCATATTTAAGTTGGTTTTTGCAATAAACCGTGCTCATTGTTGTTTTCAAATCTAATTGAATGATGACGTCACCAATTAATGTATCATCAAAGTGCACTGGTTTGAACCGCAGTTGAATTAATTCTTAAGAGTTTTGAGAGCTTGAAAACAATGAATAATCGTGAAGAATTAACGTTAATAAGTTGCATTAACGAAGAAAATAAAAATCACGTGGATTTATTTTAAATGATAAAATTCTTACGGGACAATATAGAAGACGAATTTCTTTATTTCATTATTTATACTTCACATAATCGTCAACGACACTTACAAGCAAATAATTTCTTGAACAGTGAGTAGAACGATATAGAAATACGTTTTTTTTTTTTTTTTATTTAAATAAATATATCATCACGGCGTTTTAGCCAGGGATGGCAAAAACACAAGGTTTAGGTTTTATTAGGCTTTTTGTGTTTTATTGGGCTTTTTTAGATTTAATGGGGTAATATTGTTTTTTTTTTAGTTTTATTGAATGTCCATTTTTACAACAGCATTATTTTGAAACATTTTAAATAAAACTTTTTATTCTGTCTGGAAGACAGACTATTGCAATGTTCAAAAAGGTAACAGATGGTACTTATCGGTTTATTTAATGGACAATAATAATTATGAAACATGAATTGTAAGGTTAGTAAATTCTGTAGCTTGAAATCCAATACTGATAAAAAAAATGAGTATCGCCGTTCGAAAGAGTTTAAAAAAGTACCCCAAAGAAGTGCAAAGCTAAATCTAGAATTATTTCATAATAAATGTTTCGCAAAAACAAAAAAACTGCAGAATTTACATGTTTGTCTGTATCTAGTGACCTGTGCATTTCTTCTGAATAAACAATGCATTTTTTTGTCTAATTAACCAACTTCGTAGCTCTTATAGATAATTAACAAAAGTAAATATAAAAAAATAATTGCCCTTGTTCGTTGCATGTGAGAGTATAAACATTATAAATTAACCAATTTTTTCATAATGAACGATATATTTAAAAAAAATTAAACATAAATATGGTGGGAGCACACAGGGGTCACTTTTGTGTGATTTGAAAATTGGAAATAATTTTCAAGTTTTACGTTAATTTGAATAAGGGAACGCGATTCGATTGTGACGTGTCCGTATTCAGTCAGGAAAATGTTTTATCACTTCTAATTTCATAACCAAAAAAAGCTCTGAACGTCACAGCAAGCAATAGATTATATAAAATTATTCATTTATCTGAACATTTCCCTGTTACCTTCATAGTCATTTGATAAAAAATAAAACATTGTCTTTTCTAATTGCAGGTACGAACTATCTCAAGACCTGCTGGACAAACAGATAGAAGTTCTAGAGCGAAAATATGGCGGAGTGAAAGCTCGCACTGCTGCCCTAACCATCCAGAGAGCATTTCGACGTTACACTCTTCTGAAGAAATTTGCTGCCATTACAGCGATGGCAAAAGCAGAAAAACGAATCAGTCGAAAACTTCCTAGCTCGACAGATGCTGAGAATTTGCCGAGTTTGTCACCTAGTGCCACGGAAAATGAACAGTGTAATGAGGCCAACTTCCCGAAAACATATGAGACAAAGTAAGTTATGTTTTTCTTTCCTCAGTGTTGATTCAGTAAACGCGATTTTTAATGGAACATGGATGTAAAACGACGGAATACGGATCCGTATAGGTATATATTTGTATTTAATAGTATTAATGAAAACAAAATATTCTTGGGGTATATTATATGAATAGTCACGTGACTATTATTATTGAAACAGTTCGGTTACTTTCGCGGTAAACCTAAAGTGTTCTGTCAAAACATTTCGTCTACGTCTTTCTTAATTCTACATTATAAAGCGTAAAATTAAAATACGTAGAATGCAAATAGTATCCTAATCACATCAACGACCACAAATATACTAGACAAAACATGCCCTATACCTCACTATTGTTTGTTATGTTCTCGGCTGGACAGAAATAGACAACTAGAGATAGAGATATATAAAGTCTGTCTACTCTAAAGTTTGTCGAAAGATGTCTCTACGGTCCTTATAATGTATTTGTTACATTTTGTTCCTTTGTTTGGAAGTTGTTAAATCGTTCGGGCCTCGATTTCAAATTCTGTCAGAATTGGGTTTTCCTTGCTCCAGACCAGTGGAATTTGAAATCTATCCGGAGAAAGAATTGGGGAAATCTCAATTCTGACAGATTTCAAATTTGAAATGTATCCTGAGAAAGAATTGGAAGAATCGCAATTCTGTCAGATTTCAAATTCTACTGGTCTGGAGCAGTAGAATTCTTAGTGGGGAAACCCAATTCAGACAGAATTTCAAATCAGACAGAATTTAAAGTTACAAAATCGAGGCCCAGTTTTGTTTATTCAAAGTTTTACAGTTTCATTATTCTCTACAAATCTGCCTTTTTCAAGTGAGTTTTGAAATAAAATGTGTGTAATTCTAAAAACTCCTATTTATTAAAAAAACAATTAATTAATACTACCATGAGAAATTTACCTACGGAAATTTTGGACTGTATTCATAACCACATCTTGGAGCAGGATTTATTAAATAATCATGACATTCATTTGATCAATTTAATTTTAGACATTTATTTCAAAATCCAGAACCACCACAAAAATAAATTTAGAAAAAAACTACAAATATAATAATAAGCATGTACACAAAAACGATATTGTTTAAAAATCAATAGAATAATATAAATAATTATGGGAAGAGAAGAAAATTCCTGGATTGCAGTCAATAAAATTTATTTAGATCGGCCTCTACCGGTTTCGGCAACACATTTGCCTTCTTCAGGAGCTATAAAAATTGTACAACAGATTCATTTATGTTTTACAGTGTGTATTACAATTCTAACTTACGTGATTTATTCTATTTTATGCATGTAAATGTAACATATTAAAATTACAAAAATAACAGGTACAACACACATTTGGACGTCACAGTTAAAAAAAATAAATAAATAAATATGATAAGGTATTCTAAAGTCGTCAAAAATATAAATTTCACAGTCAAGAAGCTTCAGACTCAATAAATAATTATATACAATTCTTTTTATCCCTTGTTTTATCCTTTCCTAATACTAATATCAATTTGTTTCATACATTTTATAATTGCTTTTCTTTAATAATAATTCAAATGTTTCAAATATAATACAGTTCATGTTAATAGAACAAACAGTGACATCTAGCGAATACTCCATGAGGAGACTTAACATGTCTCTATCCTTAGTTGTCTCTTGCTGTCCAGCCGAAAACAAAACAAATGCTTTGAAGTTATATATAGTGTATTTGTGATCGTTGAACCACACTAACCTATACAATTTGACATCTCTAAAGGACAGACGACCACGCCTGTGCAACACCAATTCACGTATACGGTGAGCGGTACCAAATTTTATTCCAATAGACAGATAGAGATGGTAGATGGGAGGCTTACAATTTCTCTGCAGACTCATTATATATACACGCGCTGAACTTGTCACTTGTCATATTTCAATTATTTTTAAGATTTAATCAAGTTGTGTTTTGTTAAAAATGTTTTATTCTAATTGTTGAAGTGAGTATAAAAATAACGTGGAAAAATGACAATATTTAGCACCTTTAAAAACCCCAAAACTTTGATACTTTGGCAGCAAGTGATTTCACGGAAAGACAAAATAAGGCTGTGTATGTTTGGAACATTTCACAAAAGAATTCATTGTTAGAAAGTGGACAGATGGATATAATCATAAATATAAAGAAAAAATAAAAATAATCTGAATTTGTATGAACATTTTCAGGTTCAAGTTCGTTTAAACAAGGAGACTTTCCTTCAAATTTTCCTATTTAAATGTTAAACCTGTGAAAAAAGAAAAGAAATAATTAGACACGAAATTGTTATTTAAAAAGTTAGTATTATGCTTCGTGTAAAAGACAGAAGATGTTACCAAGAAAACCGAGGAAAAACGATGATTTCGTTGGTATGCTTCGGTTGCAACCATTTTAACCGATTTGAGCGGGTTGTATTTCTTTAGGTGTAGTTAAATACTCCCTTTACAAATCTTGTAATGAAATTTAGTTATTTGTTTATTAATTATGCAGAAGATGTCTCTAGTTGTAATACTCTCCCTCGCAGATTAGTTGTAGAAGAAAGTTAAGGACCACTATAAAAAGGGTTAAGGAGCTGAAAGCAGTATCTCTTGTCTTTGGGTAGTTCCGGAAAACTTCTTTTAACAAAAAAATTCTCTATTATACTTAATATTAAATATATGAAAAATAAGATTATCACATGGAAAATTATCAGCAAATAGTGAAATACGGCCTTCGAGTAACAGCATCCAGTGAAACAATTTGTTAGTGGTCGTTCTTGCAAGGCATTTTAACTAAGAAAATTTCCATAATGAGTACTTCTCGGGTCAATTCTCTATAACGTCGTTGTGTAAGCGATTGTGAACCGAAAGAGCTTGTAAGTAAAACCTATTTTCGATTGCTATAAGTTCACCATATGCGGTTTTCGCTATTGTAGTCGAAGTTGCAGGGATTATAGAAGACAAAGAAATGATCTTGAACTAAACTATACCATGTTTCATAAATGTAGATACAGTTTTTACAATTTAACATTATTGGAACACTTTTGGTTAACCACGGTTAATATTTGTTATTTTTGGAATATACCCTTAGATGAAAATAGGAACAGTATTTTGTTTTTGTAAATGGAGATGTCTTTTTTTATAATAATTTTATTGTTACAACATAAATATAAAGTAAAAATATTTTTTGTATCCCTATACAAATTTGCGTTCATATAAACATTGTTTCCCTTTTTGTTTTAATAACATTGCTCTTATGATAAAATTGTAATCTTGTAAATTTTACTACTTATCTAATTTCTATTTCAAAAAATGCGAAATAAATTTTGTTTATTGATTTAAAAGTAAAATTTTATGCTCTGCAATTTGTCGCATTTTTGTAATATATACTTCAACTTTCATTCTCTAGGTAAACTATATAGAAATATATGCATATTATTAGTTATATATTGAAGGCAAAGAAAGTTTGCAAATATGAGAAATCGAAGAGCATTATAATAGATTATTTATTATTGAATTATAAAATAAATTGGTATTCGTGTTTTTTTTCCAAATTAGTTAATCAGAAATATACAGAAGAATCGAAAAATGTAAATGTTATAATTTGGAAAACTATAACTGTTAAAAATTACCTCTACTCAAACTTAAGTGTTTAAGAAAATAATTAGGTAAATACTATAGAATCACAAAGAGAAATCTGTTTAATACAAATTAATATTAATGAAAAAATTATAAACATTGATAAATAACTTGTGCGCGACAAATATATTTATAATAAAAAACAGAAATATAATTTTTCCTTTTGTACAGTGACTGTCATTAAACATAAAAAAACCAAACGAGTATATTGAACCACATGGCAAAATTCTATTAAAGTTTGCAATGAAAAAATGAATGAATGACATCAATTATTCATCGTTTCTATTTCAACTTGCGTGATACGTATTTTTAGTCATTTTTTGCTATAATTTAAAGTTCAAATAAAAAGAAGATTTATAGTGATCAATTATAAATATTTCAGCTTCCAATATAACACATCAATAATACCAGACATATTTCGGTTCTTTTTTACTTTCATGTTAGCATGTGCAAAACCAGAGTATCGTATTTTAATGTGTTATTTATGCTTTCAGTCACCAGGTAACTAATATAAACATTAAAATTTTTGTTCTGTTTGCATTTGAGTTTATAACAATAAAATCACATACCTGTTGAGCAGTTCTGTTAACCATTGTTTTTTCTCGACTACAAATTTTATGAAAGCAATATGAGAATAATAAAACTAATAATGTATAATGTTTGATGTGTTAAAACGACCGATAAATCAACTAGTCTATATTAATCTTTCAGTAAGATTTGCAAAAAAAATCAAGTACTCTTGCAAAAACTGAATATCCAAATTTAACTTTCATTCAAGTAATTTTAAAAGAGAAATACGATAAATAGCAAAGTCTGATCATGGACGAAACAAGAGCTACCTGTAACATTATCCATCAACAAACTGTCTGTTATGTATATAAAAAAAATCATTGCCCACATTTCTGGAATCCTACGAAATTAGGAAAGTCATAAATAAGAATTAGAATTGATGAATAAATAACTTCGTTCTGTGCCCATTCCTATAAATATGCGTAGAGGCCGGCCTTTCTTAATCAAGAAGTATATATCTAAACATGTTTTTGACACCAAATATTCTATTTTATTCATTTAAGGTCCGGTAATATAAATGTCCAGTTTAATTTAGTTCCATAGTAAATTTAATAAAAAGAACAAATTCAAATCAATTTCCATGCTCTTATGACATTTAATCGTTGATGTCAAAAATTCACGTTGCATTTGTTCATTTAAGGTGGTATTATCATGACAGTCAGAAAAGTACAAAAGTTTCGCAAGGAAAAGAATTCATAAAAATAGATATTTCAAACACATATAAAATACAAAGTCAAAAAATAACTATTTTAATAAATCCAAATATACTATTGAAAATCACAAATATTCCAACTTTCAAAGAGAATTACTACAAATTTACTTGGTGTATGGTCATTTTCTTGTCTCAATTACCTATAAACTGCCACGTGAACTGTCGTTAGGTTTTTTACGCAAATCTGTCTTTTATTATATGAATTATTAAGAAAAAAAACTTCCCCGCGGGAGCGGGATACCAGTTCTATAATGCTAGTGTACTTTTTCTTTATTTTAGCATTAACTATCTGAGCTGAAATGGTAAACTTTTTTAGAATTTTGCATACTTGTATAAAAACAACATATTTAAATTTCATTTAAGGCTTCCATGAAAGTACTATCTAAATTAAATTTGATATGAAATTAAATTTAACTGGGCGTTTATAAAACCGGCACTAACAGTTTTAACAACATTTTACCGCGAGCCTGCAACATCTAAGTCGATATTGTCATATTAGGTTTGTTAAAGCCTGTAATTGCTGATAGTTTCTAACCGTCAGATACATGCGCAGTAAGAAAATACAGTTCCAGCCGTATCACTGACAAGTTTGCAAGTACTGGTTAGGTGTTCCAACGCGTATTGTTCGACTGTCACAAACTATATAGTTGCGGACAGTTAGTTCTGCTAAGAAAAGAGCCTGCGTAATTATTGCAAATTCAGAGTTAGTTTTCATATTTTCCATCTGTCAAGGGAATATGAAATTTATACTTATTCGAATTATATTACTAGATAACTAAAAAAACATATTTCATATTATTATACAGGCTGTAAATGAAATAAGTACATTCAATTTATAATTAGTAAAGTAACTCGTCGAGAGCAATAATAATACTTCTTATTAATTTTTTTCTAAATCTTTTAGTTTTTGAGTTAAAATTATTTAAAGATTTGTTACCCGCCTATGGAAACATCGCTGCTGCCCTCTGCTGTCTGAATTAAAGTTCGATAAACACAGCACAAAAATTTTCGACTGGCAGTTGCAGTTTTGCAGATACAGTGATTAATAAACGATTAACGAAAAACATATTTATTATTAATAAATTTTTAAAATAAAAAAAAATTTGGATAACAAAATTATAAAATTGTGTATTAAATCGGGATTCTAAACATCTGTGAATAGAGGAAGAGCAAGAATAGTTATGATGAGGTTGTGAGATGATTTATCGTCGACAAATCATAATAGTTTTAATACGTTATTCAAAAAATGTAAGTACAAACTCTTGTCCATTTAAACGAGGTGTATGAGTATCAATTAGTCGTTCATTTATTGTCCCCGCCCAAACATTTTTTAATGAAAATTTTTACAGCATTTTCGTCTGTCGAGATGTGTATTGTGCATAATAAATACATCTACCCAAGTAAATTCAGTCTCATTAATGTGCTGAAAACATTAAACTTTTTGTACATGGTATGGATATAACTGTTGTTTTTTTTAAATTGTCATATGTGACACTCCGTACTGCGATAATAATATCGAATATGTACAAGATTTACAAATGTGCGAATATTAGGAACAGAATGATTGGAAAGCGCTCTGTCTAAATGCGTTGGCAATTCTCTGGCAATGTCTTTGCCAACCAGAAAGTAAAATGTAGTACAGTACAGATATGAGTAAATAAATAAACCGCAGGTCAGTAATTACAATGCCTGTGTACTCGCTATTCGTAAACGTAAGCATTTTGACAGAATTTTTTCTTATAAACAAGTTTATTACTAATGTCAAAATTTAATTGCAACAACTGACAGGACTATCAATTGTTAAAACAAAATTTTTCGTAGCTTTTGCTACTGCATTAAATTATTAGAAAAATAGTTGGAACGACTCGTCAATTTACGGGGTTAAAAAAATATGCGATTTCGAGAAAAAGTTATTATTGTTGCTCTCGGCGAGTTATATTACTGGTTAAATTTAATGTACTTATTTCATTTACACCCTGTATTTAATATTATATTTTTCTTATAACTTTATTTTATTTTTAGAAAAATGACCGATGAAATAAAATAAATAAATAAATATATCATCACGGCATATTACCCATTGCTGGGTGTGCCAATCTGCTTTGTACGCAGATTTCGGTAATGATGACATATTTGTACCGTGCGGGCGTTTACCAGGCGTCACCTCACGGGCACTCATTGCTGGCGTGAAGATATTTGTTTTTTGTTATTGTTAAATAATTTATTTACTTTTTAGATTAGTTAGCTTGTATGCAACAAATACTCGCTTTGGTACCGTCACCGTCTTGTTTAGCGTTCCAGCACTTAGGTGTTTCAAATTTGTCAGTAACTAGTTTATGTACACGCATGCGCATTAAAAAAATCAAATACATGTTACAAACTTGTCTAAAATGACTGGCGGAACAAAGCTTATTAAATAAAATTATTGACGGATTAACATTTTTCATGATCCAGTCCAATAACATTTTTTAAAAAATTCAAATAAAAAACTAACAATAAGTAAAAATTTGTTTTTCAGTGGGCAAGATTTCGTGAGCTCGTCTGCATCTCGCCCTCTTCCAGTCCGCTCTCTTTCTCTTCGGGAACGTCGCAACGTGAACAACATTCCTCTTCCTCGAAGTCAGTCTGGCACCAACAACGTCTGCTGGGATGGGTATGTGTCTTACCAACGTTCTCCTCATGCTCAGCAGCATGCCCACTGCTACAGCCCCATCCAAACGACGGAATCCAGCAAACACGAGCTGTATAATCAGAGCCCCTTGTGGACCAGAGCCGATGGAAGTCAGATGGTCTCAAGCAATTCTTCTAGCAGCAATATTAGCGGGTAAGGGTTTATAGTTTACGACGTACAAGTTGCAGCATTCGTGATTTAAGTGTAAACACGATAGCCAGAAAGCCATAAAGAATAAAATTTTATTGGACCTTTTGCACGTACAGTAACTTGAAGAAAGAATTTGAAGTGCTAAATATACCTTGTGAAGTATGAACTAAATAGAGCTGCCATCACACTCCAAAATATATAAACATATTTACTAATTAAAATTAATAATATTCTTAGAAATACCAATAAAATATTAAATTTAAGTCAATTATTATTTTTTTAACTTACTGGTGTGAAGTAAAACCTTTACAGTATAAGTCTGTCTCGGTAATGGGGATTTCCAAGGCAGTGCCTTTTTATAATATCAATTTTAACGTTAAATTTGTTGTAATGAAACTAGGGTATTGTGACGTCACGGCTCCAATACTGTTAACTTCATATGAAAGTGGCCTGCGCGCATGTTCTGTTGTTAATTTAATTTGCTGCGATTTAATTGTTTGACGCTTGCGACTTATTCGATATGTGAAACTTTCTTTTATTGCAAAATCAATATCGTGCTTATATAAATATATCCTGCCTGGATTTAAAAATGTACAAAATAAACAAAAACGCGTGGTCAGGTTCAGGTTATGGTTTGATGCTGTCTTCACTCTACTTTATCATTCTACTTGTCTCATCATAGCGGACAAGTAGTATCCCTCTTTAATGGGATCATTTCATCACAAGCAATTTTGAACAGCATTATTATTATTTTTTCTCGGATATTATAAATTTATTATAAAAATTGGGCCAAATGTTTTTATCTACATTAACATAAAATTTAATGAAACTGTGGAAATCTCCATTAACCTATCGCCGACGAGGAAATATAAGCCCTATCATGCCATTTTTTTCTAATTGCTAATAAGTGGCTATAGAGATATTTCTTTAAAACGCATATTTTTAAATATCTCTTTGAAGCAAAAGTAATGACATCAAAAAACACATTAGTGAAAACAATAACAATGTTGCCATGAATGTCACTTTCATGGTGTGTTAGAAAACCATTTATAATCTGAATATTACTTGATTTGGTTAATGATTGAAATATAATTTTATATTTTTTAAAGAAATTATTTACGTTACTAAAATGTTTTTTGTATGTTTCATTAGTTATATGAGGCCTCGGAACGGAAACCAAAGCAAAAAAGTGCCACCGGAAGTACCAAAGAGAACGTCTAGCATATCCTCTAAGTCGGTGGAACCGAGACAGCACAGACCAAATGGCTTAAACAAAACCACAGAGAATGGAAGTCTTTCCAGCGTCCAGAGCTCGGGTAGTGATAGCAGCATATCGACTGATAAGCTCATTTGTGATGGCACAGAACGGTAAGCAATAACAATCGGTGTTATCTGTTTAACTATGATATAAAGATTCGCAAAGTTACATGTGCGTCAGATTTCTGCATGTGCAAGCATCGAAATGTACAAAAATGATATTACATCAATTTTTTTGTTTATTTCCAGATATTCTGCTTCTCCAGTATGGAAACGCCAAGGCCATATATCAGAATATAGCGAAGTTACCCCGGAGAACAGTTTTGGAAGCATTTCACATACCAGTGGTTCCGCTTATACGTTAGATCAGCCAATAGCAACTCCCACTAGTTATAAAATATCGGAAACTGTTCGCAAACGACAGTATCGCGTTGGTTTGAACTTATTTAACAAAAAACCAGAACGAGGAATATATTATTTAATCCGAAGAGGATTTCTGGAAAATTCACCCCAAGGTGTAGCAAGGTTCCTCATTTCAAGAAAGGGACTTAGTAAACAGATGATTGGAGAATACTTAGGAAACCTTCAAAGTTCATTCAGTATGGCTGTGTTGGAGTAAGTAATTTTAATTTTTATATAATTGTCTTATTTTAATTACTGTATTTCATTGCAGATGTTTTGCTCATGAGTTAGATTTATCGGGAATGCAGATTGATGTAGCTCTTCGTAAATTCCAAGCGTATTTCAGAATGCCAGGTGAAGCTCAAAAAATTGAACGATTAATGGAAGTATTTTCTCAGCGTTACAGCCAGTGCAATTTAGATATTATAGCTAGATTACGATCCCCAGATACGGTAAATATGATTTTAATTATATATTATTTCTTTTGTCTTTGAAAAGTATATATATTTTTTATGAAAATGTGAAATTCATCTCATTTAATAAATATAGTAATATAAAATAATTTGAAATATTCGACTTTTCATTCATAAATTTGCTAATAAACTTTAGCGGCTGTAAACACAGACTAAATTTGTGACGTCACAGCTTCATACTCACCTAAGACATTTCTCCCTCACACACACACACAGATTTACGCTTTCCGTTTTAGCCGTTGTAAACACAAAACAGCAATTTAATCTAAAAGTGTGACAGATGAGAGCAGAGTATACAAGAGAGAAGATTATTTTTATTATTATTATTAGTATTGAGTATTTTTTTAAAAGTACTAGTGCAGTGGAACGTATGTTAATAAAACATTTATTAAAATGAATACTAAACCAGACAATCATAGTTCTAAACTAAACCGGTAGAGCTCACTAGCCGTATCCGTGAAGCAACTATTAATAAAACATATCTCTGGTTTTAAAGACTTGTAATGTGTAAACCATACACTTACATATTTAATTTGACCTATTCTTTAAAGAAAAAAAATCAGAAAATGTGAAATGGCCTCATTATAGAAATCTTCAGCAATTTAACCTGTACAAATTCTCTTCCAGGTATTCGTTCTCGCATTTGCCATCATAATGTTAAACACTGATCTTCACACACCAAATCTCAAACCAGAACGAAGAATGCGAATGGAAGACTTCATTAAAAATCTACGCGGTATTGACGACTGTGGTGATATTGATAGTGATATGCTTGCCGGAATTTACGAACGTATTAAAATGAACGAGTTCAAGCCTGGTTCAGATCATGTGACTCAAGTCATGAAAGTACAGGCTACAATAGTTGGGAAGAAACCGAATTTAGCCCTTCCTCATCGTCGGTTGGTGTGTTATTGTCGATTGTATGAAATACCAGACGTTAATAAAAAAGAAAGACCTGGAGTTCATCAAAGAGAGGTGTTTTTGTTCAATGATCTTCTGGTCATAACGAAAATTCTCAGCAAGAAAAAGTCTTCTGTTACGTACACTTTCAGGAATAGTTTTCCGCTCTGTGGAATGGTTGTGACATTATTTGAATCTGCATGTAAGTATTTTTACAAAAATCGTTTAACATTATATTAAATTTTGGTTTATTTTTGTTACAGATTATCCGTATGGAATAAGATTGTCCCAAAAAGTGGACGGAAAGTTACTTATAGTTTTCAATGCACGAAATGAACATGATCGTTATAAATTTGCCGAAGATTTACGGGAATCAGTGAGTGAAATGGATGAAATGGAAAATTTACGAATTGAGGCCGAATTAGAACGACAAAAATCCAATCGTGGCAACCGACCAGGTAATAACGTTTTTCTGATTTTATTCTTCCCATAATACAAGGTGTTAATTAAAAAGTGGACAATAGGTGTTTAACATGGAAAATTCGTTTTTCCTTGTGCAATAGTTCCCAATTAGTTTTAGACAAAAATGTTTCAAATAAAAATCGTAGAAAATTAAATTCTACGCCTAAATCACTAAACAGATTTGGATTTTGCATATTTGGACCTGTAAAATCGAAATTTTATAAATATTGCTCATTTGTGAGTATCGTTTGTACTGTCAGAAATTCGTTTTTTAAAATAAAGTAAACAAATATTATTTTTAAATTCTACACTTAAATAACTTTTATTGTTATTTTTCATATTTTCAAACCTGTAAAATTTAATTTCCGACAGTTCAAACGATTTGCATTTCTATGTAATTTTGTTTGAATTTAATGGATATCGCTAGAAATGAGCAATATTTATAAAATTTTACAGTTTACCAAACGTACAAAATAAAATCTGTTCAGTGATTTATGAGTAGAATTTAATTATCTACAACTCTTATATGAAACATTTTCGTCTAAAATTAATTGGGAAATTTTGCGCAAAGAAAAACTGATTTCCCATGTTAAACGTCCATGGCCCGCTTATTAATTAACAGCCTGTATATAAAAATAAAATATTTAGTATTATTCTATTTTTATCCGAATTAATAATATGTTCGTCTTCCAGGAACGGAAAATCGAGATAGCGGTGTAGCAGACGTGGAAGTATGTCCATGTCCTTGTGGACAGAATATGAATATTCGCGCAGTAGAGGAGACACAAATAATAGAACATGAAGCGATCCATGACGCCCAGTTTAAACGCTCGGCCCTTAGTAACTCTCTCTTGGATATCCATGACCAATGTAAGTTTTGTTTTTTATATGGCTTTAGACGGACAAATTTTATAGCCCCTATAACTCTATCAATACATTCTTAAAATTGTCATCATTGTTCTTTAACAGCGATTAAGATTTATTTTATGACTCTCTCTTTAATGGTAAAGAAATTTCACATTTAAGAAAACTGTAAAATACTTTCAGTTTCTACATCTGTAAGAATAATAACTAATTAATGAGTACATGAAGAATCATTTTGTTTTAATTTTTAGTATTGTGTGAAAACAATGGTACATATTACCATTTTTACTTTTAAAACTTACGTTTTCCAAATTCGTCCATTTTATTTAAATAAAATATATGAATAAATATGAAATACATATTTTTCTGAAATAAAATGTTTGTTGGTTATATGTACAGGGTGTAAATCGAAAAGTGAAACGTAGGAGTTTAACATGGGAAATCAATTTTTCTTTGCGCAAACGTTACCTAATTATTTTATGCAAAAATACTTCAAATAAAAATTATAGAGATTTAAATGCAGCATCTAAATCATGTGAAACGATTATTTAATCTCCTCATATAAACGTAAAAATTAATTACAAAGTTACAGTTTTTATGAGTTTTTTTGTCTAAGCAGCCATGGATTTATAACAAAAACAACGTATTTGATTTTTTTGTCATATATCCATGGCTGCTTAGACAAAATGCTCACAAAAACTGTAACTTTGTCATTTTTACGTTTATATGAAGAGATAAAATAATCGTTTCACATGATTTTGATGCTGCATTTAAATCTCTATAACTTTTATTTGAAGTATTTTTGTATAAAATAATTAGGTAACGTTTGCGCAAACAAAAATTGATTTCCCATGTTAAACTCCTATGTTTCACTTTTCGGTTTACACCCTGTACATATTCAGCATTCCAAGTATATTTGTGTTATGTTAAATTTTCATAGCCAAACAGTGTAAATTTTCATTTGCATCAAACATATTTGCAAATGAATTGTACCGTTCATTTATTTGGATGAAGTGTAAAAATCAGAGAAATATTAATTAATATAAAAGTTTATTAAACTAGAAACAAATGAGAAAAAGATAATAAAAATAACGAACACTATGAATAATCAAATATCAAAGCACTATTTATTTACACCATATTTATTTCACTAATTTATGTTCACCATGCATTTCATTATCAGACTTATTGTATGTTGTCAGCTGTTGTAGACTACACTTTTTGTTGTAGACTACACTTTTTGTTGTAGACTATTACGTCATGGACAGGATAGACTCGCTCGCACAGCGCGTCAGCCGTGCGCTCACCACAAAATTATAGTGATTGAAATAAACGTTTTTAAACAAAATTTAATTTCAATGAATATATTCAAATATTAATATTTACATTAGTAAACTATGATGAATCAAATAGTATTATTAACTTTTTGTTACGTATACTAATATGTAACTTTTGACGGATATAAAAAAAAAACATTGGGAAATAGAACATCTTCCTCGAATAATCCAGATTTATCACTTTTTTATCAATTCTCGATTTTTACGTACTCAAAATTTGATTTCCTATAATATTTGAAAAGTGACATATCAACTTTAGTCATAGAATCATAGAAATATATTTAATCCCTTAGTTTAATTGACAAACTTTACAAAAATCAACGCTTTTATAGAATTAACTTTACATTGGAAAATATTTATACCTTCTCTAAAAAACACATTTTCTTGTATTGATTATATTAGTTAACTTCATTTTCTGGGTTTTTAATGAATATCGTACAATATTGACACTTAAACACAAAATTATATCGACACTTTACAAACATTTTAGCTGTCATTAACATAATATGCTTTGATTTAAATAAATGCAAAATGAAAAAATACACGTGCTTAGTGATGTAAGGTTTTGTGACAAGGTTATGGTTATGTTTGACTTTACAAGGTTCTGTTTAATGCTTGGTTTGTCATTCATAGTTATGTCGCACAGCGGACAAGTAATATCTCTTTTTTTGTAGGTTCGTGATTTCACAAACGTTTTCAAAATCTTTATTATTTTTACTCGTGTATTATCGACTTGAAAAATAATTTTAAAAAATAGCTTTCTGTTTTCAAATGACCATATCGCGGGTGACCTGTCAATAATTCCTATGTGATTTAAGCTAAAGTTTACGGGAGATTTTTAAATTACGATTTACAGACACGCAGAATCCATAATAACTTATTTTCGCTAAAATGGAAGTTTGGAGATATTGTTAGCACATACATTTTTTAAATTACAATTTAATCAGCGACACAAAATCCAAACTTACTAATAACTTATTTTCGTTTGATAGGAGGTATTGCCAGGTCACTCGATGTGTAAAAAAAATTAAAAATGCGGAAAATCTTATTGAAACATGAAAATTGATTTAAAAAAAATACAGAAAAAACCTTACTATTTATACAGATTTGTAAATGAAGTGTCCTGATATAAAATTTGTCCGTTTAAAGCCTTTGCCTGATCCGTACGGACAAAAGCATTGATTTACAGTGTAGTTGCAGGCGAGAAAGCCCAACGTCGTGGCTCAGTCGGTTCCCTAGACAGCGGAATGTCCGTGTCCTTTCAGTCCACCGTCACTAGTAACGGGTCCCGCGGAGAGAAGATCCCTGGCGTGTACACTTCCAAGGGCAAACCTGTCACTTACCAGCAGTCTTTCCTCGGCGGCCTCTTCAACAAGCGTGAGCGCCATGCCTCGCGCTCGGAAGATCCCGGGACATTGGTTAAGTCAACAGAGGTGTAAAATTTACCCGGGAGAAGGATTCTGAAGAGAACATGACCCATGGTGCAGCAGATACAACTTCTGCGGAAGGGTAACTAAGAGTTTATTTATTTTTTATTTTGAGAGAATCTCTTTTTTATTTGTTAAAATAAGATTTGTCTAATAAGCTAAAAATATATCCGAAAATATTGGCAACATACCTCACAATATGATGTATACTTAATATGGCAAATCTTAGTATTATTTACTTTATTAAAAATCATTATACTTCAATTTATAATTGAGAGATTATTAAATTAAAACTATTCATTACTACATAGTGATCAGAAATAACTGATTCAGTTGGCAATACAATTTTGGGGACCTTTTTATTCCACAGTTTGCACCGTCAGATAAAGGCAGAAATACTATTGACATGTCATTTTTACAATAAACACAAATAGGTTATGTCAGAGCGGGGGCCTGACATCTAATAGGATTTCGAGTAATTACAATACATCAGATTATTGCTCTATATGGGTAATGTGTAAGAAATAAAAGCATGTGGATAAGGGAAACAATGACTATTTTAATGAAAACTTGTAAATGTGCTCAAATTTAAATTTTCAAATGTCACTGTCAATAGTGTCAACAACAGGAAATAATTTTTTGTATCAGTCTTACCAATTTCAAGTATTTTTTTATTGCCAACTGAATCAGTTATTTTTGATCACTCTGTAGACGCAGTGACCTCTATATACATAATGGACCGCCGATGTCTTGAATACCATGAGTGTATTCACCAAAAATGCAACCCGCCTGACTGTATCCATCGATCTAAGTAAAAATTCTCACTCTTGCCACCTCGGTTCAACTTCAAACTGACCACAATTCACCGTGCACGTTACACAAATGGAGATGTCAAATAATGCCAAGCCAAGATTATGTCAAGCTTAACAGGATGTAATTTCTTCTTCTAATTGACATCGTTAATTTGTCGAACTGGTATTAGCTGAGCCTGCGTCCTTGTTACTGTTAGAAAGAGACAGCCTCTCCACCATGGCAGTTAAGTGGATATAGTCCCTGTCTTTATAAAGATATAGGAGTCGCCGGTCCATTATGTATACAGGATATTTCTCGGATACAGGACACCCCGATTATTTTCTTTATTATTGAAAATAGAAGAAAATAATTCCAATAAATTTGTTGCAGATGAAGGGGGACAACTTTTTCAGTTCGATACAGTATTTTTTATGAATTCAACCATGTAATCATTTTATATTTTTATATTGCAGTAATATTGAGAAAAATGCAATTTAAATTTAAATAAATTTTATTTTTATAGTTAGTTGCAGAGGTTAGAGGTTTGTCCTTTTCTTCAAAAAAGAAAATATGGTCACCGTATGCATAGCCTACTGAAAAATAACAAAAAAATAAAATTTATTAAAATTTCAGTTGCATTTTTCTCAATATTTTTGTAATGTAAGGAAGGATATATATATATATATATATATATATATATATATATATATATATATATATATATATATATATATATATATAATGATTACATGGCTGAATTCAGAAAAAAAACACTCTATCGAATGAGCTTAAAAAATGTATACAATCCCATTTAAAAAAATATAATATTATGTTACTGGTTAAGAAAATTCTTTTCTTCTATTAGACCATATTACTATCTCAATGCGCATGCTCAGAATACACCAATCATATGCTTGGGAGTACAGCGAAAATGAAACCAATGTTATCTTATGGGAAAAATTGTACTTTTAAAGCAAAATATTATTTAATGTATACGCAAATGAACGATACTTTTTTTCTCGCAAGTTTCATTTCATGTTTAACTACTGGATTCTGCCATTATAATATATAAATAATCAATCAAATAAACATTAAAATTTAAAAATTTTAAGCGCTTATTTACCCTTCTGTCACTGACAGATAACCACAAACTAATGTTTTGTTGTTGTGATTCTTTTGTAAACTGCGAAATATATATTTTTTTAATAATGCCTATTTACTATTGTTGCTTCCAGGATTGTGATTTGAATCCATTATTTAAAAAGGAATATATTTTCCTGTTTTTCCTAAGAATAGTAAAGAGAAAAAAGTTAATATTGCCAACTTAATTGGAAAAATTAAAAAATAGTTTGTCACCCTGGCACGCTTTTTTCATTTCATAAATCTGCCGGCAGTGGCGCTATAGTTAATAATATGGTCTATTAAATGTCCCCATTCATCTACTACAACTTTTATTTGAATGATTTTCTTGTATTTCTAATAATAATGAAAATAATCGGGATGTCTCGTATCCGAGAAACACCCTGTATAGATGTCACTGGCCAGAAGTATGCGATTTCTAGAATAAAAATGTCGAAAATTTCACTCGTTGAATGTATTCTATAAATCAGTTTCAACAGATAGGTTGAAATAAAAATTACAATAGTTTTCAAAAATAAAAATAAAATATTCAAAAATCTGTTTGTCAATTTATAATTTCTATTTTAAGTTTGTTCATTACATTTTTCAAAAATAAATTATAGAAGATGATTCGACGAGTTTTTCTCAAAATGGTTTTAATCGCATAATTAATTCTATAAATCCTAAAGTACGTTATAATTTTTTCGTTTTGTTTTTTTTTCTTTAAAAATTTATTGCAAATTGTATGAAGAACAAATATAATAATCTAGGTAGCTAATTCTTATTCGTATACGCAGGCAATGTTGTCTAAATATAGTGCAATCTATTTCAAAATTATCATATTAACGATGGTATAAGTACAATTACGATTATTAAAAATTTGTGTATATGGTCATATTCGGTTCAAAATAACAAATCTCAACCAAATTGTTTTTTAACTAATAACTCGTATTAAATTACCATAATACAAATCTAATTAATGGGTGCAGTTATGCGTTAGTGGGCTCTCTATCTCTCTATAATTTTTGTGTATAGCTAAACCAAGCAAATTTTATCTCATTTTATCCATGTATCTAATGCGAAAATATATTTAAGCATAATTGGAATAGGAGTAAAATTGAATCACAATTTCTAATATTTTACTAAATTCGAATAAACATTACCAGAGTTAAATACGAATAAATTGAATTATAATTGATATATTCTTTCATCGAGTTTGTCTAACTAGTACTAGCTGACGTACTTGTCACTGTTAAAAAGAGACAGCCTTTCCACCATGACAGTTAACTGGATACAGTTCCTGTCATTGCCCTCATTCAAATTATTTTAATCCATCGCAAACACGTGTTACTTTATTCAAACGCAACAGAAATAATAGTTATTTGTACTTTTTAAGATATTTCTAAGTTCTGAAAATAAATTACAAATTTGTAATAGATTGTCCTATATTTAATCCTAAGCATTTTATTCAGTTCAATTATTTCGGTCAAAATTGGAGGTACACGAAAAGCAATATTTCATAAATATAGGTAATATAAAAATGGAACAAACCTAAAAGTGATATACAGATATAGTAAAAAGCTATGCGAAAAAAGTATAATGTATTTTGGACCTAATTACAGTTAAAGTAATGTTTTGTTAACTACTTCAGAATAATTTAGTTTAATTTTTTTTTTATTTATTTATTTTTGTTTAATTTATAAAGTATGAGATATTCAGTATGCAGAAAGCTCACGTTCTCAAGAACTCAGAATCTTAATCCCGGTCAAAACTGTAACTACTCATGCTTACAATAACCAAGTATATATTTCATAAATGTATTTTTACCATTCACTTTATATGTTACCAAAAAATACTAAGTATGGCTGTACTAATTTATTACTTGATTTGATTTGTAATTGTTGTTATTCGTGATATTAGTAATCATTTACTGAGTAAGAATGAAAAGTGAGTGTGCTTGATAATTATTGTACATAGTGTATTTAAAAAAAGAGTAACTGATTGTAGTTTTTCTTACACTTGTGTATTGAGTTCTTTTTGTTGCTGTTACCTAAACCTAAACCCAAACTTATGAAAGTTGACATAGTTCATGAAACAAATCGTTCACGTCCATTCATTCATTCATTAATGTATTAATGATAATGAGAGAATGAGAAATTGTTTAAATAATTTACCTATATAATTATAGTGTAAACTAAACCAAAAACTTAAGAGTGTTTATAATAAATAATTTAGCAAATAGCTCACTATACTAATTATGAACCAGAGCTATATGACATCTAGTAAAACTAACAGATACCTGTTGTGTAATATAGAATAGTCATTTAATCAAGTTATTACTGATATTTGTGATGAACTGTCGTATGTCGTCACAATACAGTCGTATTTTGTTTATCAGTTCTTGAAATAAACTAGAAGTACATATAAAGAAATGTGTGTTACGTACAAAATTATATCCAATTTACTCCATAAATTTAAAGAGATATTTGAGCATGGAGGCCAATTTTAATCTACTGCCAGTTCTTTTTCTGAACACACTTCCAATACAGTACAGTCTTCAAATAGTCAATACACAAATGGCGGACTAAATTCAGCTTCAATATACTTCAGGTTAAAGTTTCCTAAATTTTTGAATACTTTTTCAAAAGTTTATGAACATATATTATGTAAAATTTCAACCTAATTTTGCTGAAATCAAATAAAAAAAGCCATAATTTACCAAAAACAAAAGGCAATATATTTTTAATACCATTTTATTGACGACTAATCAGTACTTAATAAAAATATTTTGTCTATTGTATTAGTAATACGTCTTTTTTATATGAATTTAGTGAAATAGGTAGAGATTTTATACAGAAGTTAAATTTAGCAAATTATATTCGGCCAATTCTTGTTGTGATGATAGCCGTACTTTATTCCTACTACTTAAAAATATTTGGCAGCTGTCAAATTAGGTGTAATTTCAACTATGGCCGGCCAGTTACAATTTAAAGAATATATTAATATATATTACATTTCACATTTGAACAGAACTTTTAATATATTAATTGTATTATTCAGTTAATTTAAAAGTACTGACTTGTATTTATTTGAATTACATTTTTAAATATCTTTGAATAGAATCTGATTCATGTATGAAATTATATGTCCTGTCAAAGATAGTATACTCAGAAAAGTAAGCTCATTATTTAAAAATTTGAAAGTGTAATTTGATTTAATTATTGCAAGAGCAAAACAGTTCTAGTCGAAATTGTAAATAAGAGGTAGGAACTTTGAAATATATTTCATGTATTTACAATATTTAATTATTTTTTTACTTTTAAAACAATTAATTTGTATTTAGTGTAAGAATAAATGATGTGTATTTTATTATTTAATATGCATTGTAATTTCAATTTGTATTTTCTATCATTCTTCTAAATGTTACAAAATAAAAATGAAAAGTAAAAATTACACTTTGCGTAGACAATAAATATTACCTTATATTCATGTCCTTTTATTCCAGATATGCTAACTAAAGTTCATTATAAGCGACCGCAGGTCGTTTAAAGTAATTTTGCTATAATAATGTTTGGTAATATTGATCATCTCCCTATACAGTTCGATAAACTGAATTGAATTGTGCAGTAATTTAATTCATTTACATTCTTGTCTTACCATTCTTTCAACTTCAAAACTTTTATATAAATGCCCAATAATACTTACAAACAAATATTTCACATGTTAATAAAAAGATTTTGATTGACAAAATATATTGCACAAACAGTCAATATACATTCCAGTCTGTCCAGACAGTATAATTGATCGTGTGAATTCTGGAGAATATATTGAATTTTATCAATATTTTCGGCCCATTTAAATGTTTTGGTTGCATCAATGTTATTGAACGATTAAGAGCCGCTATACAAGACAAGGTAAGTGTTTAAATAATAAATGATTTGAAATTTTCATCTATACTTATACTACAACACAATATACATTTCATATTATGTATCAGTACTGAGCAAATAATTTTTGTTATGTGCTAAGAAGAAGAAAAAAAAAATTACATGTTTAAGACGCTGACAAAAAAATCGATAGTGAGGTAGTCGTCTATAATAAAATTTCCAATTAAAACTATTTTTATTATTATAGATTACTCTATAAAAAAGGAAAAATAAATAATCATTATTATTAATATTATTATTATTTTTTGCTAAATATCGTCTAGCGTATCAAACGTGTGACGTACATTTTCCTGATGAAATTTGTTGTCCCCTGTTTCTTGGGTTTCATCTTCGTAGTTTTTCAATTTGGTTGTTATTATGTTTTACATTTTAAATAAACATGAAATAAAACAATGTACATAACTAAGATGAACATCAAAAATAAGATATCTACTGTTTGTAAACAAACTTGTCACACTACCTTTCGAACGAGTGTCGCAAGTGATGATACCTTTATATTTTAGTAAAAATGTTTAATAAATGTGGGAAAATTGTCGACTGTAAAGATTAGGTGTTAACAATAGGGTATTCTCTCATATTTTTTTTATTTATTTTTCTTAAAGAACAGTTATATCTCAGAGTACCTGTGAAAACCCGAGTTAAAAATTACTTTTAATAAGCGAGATATTAATTTTTAAAATTTGTTTTTATTGTGTCACGTGATAGTGACGTATTAGTTGTACAATACCAGCTGCGTGCTATCAGTGGTTCATGCGGCCTCTTATCTCATTCGAACATGAAGTAGGGATTTCAACTAGTCTCCCATTGGCAGGTCATCTAGTACATCAGCAAAATTTAAATGCTTTATATCTTTTGTAACAATCAATTTACAATATGATTTTTTGTTTTTTCCTTGTTGTTTACCTATCAACACTAATATTTTTAATATTGGTAGTCCTCAGAGAATACCCTATTATTCCAATTCTCAGTCATACAGCCAGGAATGTAAAATTACCTTAATTTATTATTAGGGAAAATACCCCGGTAATTTAGCGATTCAAACTTCAAACACGGCGGGAGAGCACAATGGTGGAGTGTTAGCATCTGGACTCAGAGTTCGTGGGTTCGAATTCGAGTCAGGTCGGAAATTTTTCGGGGAATTTTTCTGGATTGTCCTTGATCCCGTTACCGTTTCACAAGCCTTTCCAAGTTGGGATACAATTAACTTGGCAACCAAAAAGGTATCTGGCATCGGATTCTGGTTGGAACAACGGCTTGGCGTCGGGCGGGCAACACACATGGCATCTAAGTAAGTAACATCGTGGCAAAATGTGAATGTATAATTAATAAATGTGTGTGAGTGTAAGCACTGATTATAATATACTAGCGTACATAACCAACCCATAAAATTACCGGGTAATTTAAAATTATACATTACAGTAATATATATTACCAAGAATTTACCAAATAGAAATAACCGTCCGTGTAGAAATTTACAAATAAGTATTTTTTATACAATTGCAAAATGTAAATCATAATAAATATTAAAATAGCAACTATTTAACAGGAAAAGAAAGTATTCAAAAAAATTGCAAATCTAATATTACGCTGTTTGTAAAGCAAAAAATTAAGCTGGCTTAAGTGAATTTATCAATCTGAAGTGCTATCATTCTCATTGATATTAGATTCGGGTTTAGAATCATCAGAAAAATAAAAAAAAAATATATTTTTTATATTCCCTCTATTTTTATTTTAAGTGTTATTAGCATACGTAGAAAATGATTTTTCAGTTGCAGCAGTTGTAGGTGGAGAGTGAAAGTCTAACGTCTATTGCTTGTTTACAATATAGAACTTAACGGCTTTTAGGTATCGTTACTTAAAGAAAAGACCATCCCTTATCTTAATATGCACCGCACAATCATAAGTAACTGCGCATAACCAACATGCGTAATTTCTAATTTTTGGTAAATTCTCGGTAACTTTCTGGAAATTTACCGTATACAAAATTTGGTAATTACAAAAATTTATTTGATAATTTACGCTTCTACAGCATACAGCACTTTTTTCTTCTTGTACCGTCACCTGCAAAAGTAGATCTTACAAAAAATTACATATTCTCATGTACAATTGTACAGGGTCTCCTGGCCGCGTGCCTGAATGTCTGGTCGCGAATCTGGGAAACCGGGTTCGATCCTGACGACGCCAAATATTTCGAATTTTAAATGGCAAAAAATTTACCCCTGTGGTGCACTCTCCACGCCAGCAATGAGTGCTCGTGAGGTGACGCCTGGTAAACGCCCGCACGGTCACGGTACAAATGTCATCATTATTACCGAAATCTGCGTACGAATCCGATTGGCACACCCAGCAATGGGTAATATGCCATGATGATACATTTATTTATTTTATTTATGTAAAGGTAAAATCGAAAAGTGGGTCATAGGCGTTTAACACGGGAAATCAGTTTTTCTTTGCGCAAACATTACCAAATTATTTTATGCAAAAATAGTTCAAATAAAACTTGTAGAGATTTAAATTTTGCATCTAAATCACGTGAAACGATTATTCTAGCTATTTATGTAAACGAAAAAATTAATAATTATAAAGTTTCAGTTTTTATGAGCTTCTGGTCTAGGCAGCCATGGATTATGACAAAAAAATAAACATTTGCATTGTATTTTACTGTCAATAGAAGTAAATTTAGATTAGAGACGTAAACAAAAACAAAAAAGTTAACTCACAATTCAAAACAATTGTCTTGGACTGAAAGCTCATACAAACTGTAACTTTATAATTCAGATCACGTGAAATAATAAATAATCCTTTCGTATTATTTATATGTAGAATTTAAATCTCTATAATTTTTATTTGAAGTATTTTTGCATAAAATAATATGGTAAGGTTTGCGCAAAGAAAAATGGATTTCCCATGATAAACGCTTATGGCTCACTTTTCGATTTGCTGTCAAATTCAACAGAATTTTGTGTGCATGAGACATGAGAGTATGGAATATCTTACTTACCCAGATGCAGTGGCGTTCCCAGGATTTTGGTTTAGGGGGGCCGATACAGAGGAAATTTATATATTTTTCGTGTATTTACTTTTCGTATATTTTTTTATAAATAATTTCATGTCCTTATTTTCTCATACAAACGTCCCAATCGCCCTCCCCCTGGGTACGCCACTTCCCAGATGAAGATACAAGGATGTACCGAAACGTCGCTTGTGTAAGAAAATAAATGCTTTATGACTGAGAATTCGAGTAATTGTTAGTTTTAAAGTTTGAAAAATCGAATCTGGCTCATATATTTAATGAAATGAAATTAAGTTACAAAGGTGTAAAAAAATATTACTTTAGTTATGTATAAAAAATATATTTTTTTATCACTGCAAAACATACAGACATGTAATATATACAGCACATCCAACAAAATTTGGGATAAATGTTTTATTTCCTAGATTAGATAATAAGCAATATAATAAATAATACGTGTAAATTATAATATACATATACAGTAAACACATGATAAGTATCATTACAATTAAATCATAGAAAATATATTGACTGTTTAATTCCTATAAAACTATTTTTACATTAATTTAGTGTGCCAATATATTTTGGACATACCTACAATAACCTTATGTTCTAAACATAAATATATTCTTAAACGACTAACATCTGTAAAGATGCATTCACAAATGAAAATTAGGTTTAGATTTATGGTTTATACTTTAGATTTAAAGACTTTGGCCGCATATTATGTTATGACTCCATTCGCACTTCAGAATTTAGGGTCTCTAAATCCAAATCATAAAGCTAAACATTGCAAGGTCCAAACTTTAGGTTTATGATTTAGTTTGACGTCAAACTTCAATGAGAACGAGTCTGAAATGATATAGATATATACACCCATCTTTACTTAGTATCCACTTGGTGGATTCGGCTTTTTAAACAAATGCGAGAAGAACATGGAGCATGTCATATCTTAATTGCTGAAATATAACCAATAATGTCAAGCGAATGACAGTTTCACGACGCACAGGTGTCTTTTTGAGTACTGCTCTACTATTTTAATATTGTTTTTGAAGCATTTACCAGATGTCTGTACATATCAAAACTAATTTTCAGGTAATTTAAACTTACATTTATGAATGACTTACTTAAACCTAAGCAAAAACCATAAACCTAATTTTCATTTGTGAATGCACCTTAAACATAAACATTAAAATATACTTATAATAATAATTGTCAGTATATTCATCGTATATCACAGATACGCTTCGAGCGTAATATCTTATAATAATAATTATTTGACAAGTTAAAACTAATCCCTAATATACGAGTGAGTAAGCGTACCTTTCCCCAGACAGTATTGAAGTTGCAACCAGTCTGACAACATTTGTTGAGTTTTTGCGAAATATTTAACGAAATACATCGCCTGGTAAGTAAAAAATTGAGCTTTTATAAACATATATTTTTATTTACTTACCTACCTAATTTAAAAATTTGATATGTATTAATTATTTATATAAAATATTTTAGAATACACGCTTCATTTAAAATAGTAAAATTAATAAAAATTATATTTCTATGAAAAGAAAAGAGTTCTAACTATTTACAAAATCTACACCACATCAATATTTATACAAATAAAATAGTGCAATAGAATATTTGATAAGTGCGTTGTGCATGATACATTTATAAATAAATATGTATAGTGAATCCGAGACATTAGCTAAGGCGCATTTATCTTTTGTGTGTTGACAAAATTTCAAGATATTTTTTTTTAAATAAAGCTGAATATTTAGTTTATTTTAGAAAAAATAAGGATTATTTGTTTAAATTTATTGTTGGCAACAGGGATATAAAATTACCGTTTTTTTGCAAATTACCGCGGTAATAAAATAAAAGGTCATAAACCGATTATTTGAATTATTGAGTTTGGATTAAATTTGGTACTTAAAATGTACAACCAGACCCTTTTGATATTATTTACGCATGACCACTATCTTTCAAGACTTATAACCTTATTCTTAGACAAAATTAGGAACGTTGGGACTCCAAATTTATACCAAGCGCAATAATTAAAAAAAATATATGTAAAATCGACTTATGGTGGTGCACTCTCCACGCCAGGAATGAATGCCCCTGAGGTGACGCCTGATAAGCGCCCGCACTGTGCAAATATTTCGTCATTACCGATATCTGCGTACAAAGCAGATTGGCACACCCAGCAATGGGTAATAAGACGTGATGATATATTTATTTATTTATTTATTTTAAATACCGGGTAATTAAAAAATATATAGGGTGTTATTTAAGTAAGTGTACAATGCTTAACCGATTGTAGAACTAACCCGTATCCGTAGATATTAAATCTGTCAATAAATTTTGTTTTACATAAGTTCTATAAGAACTGGAGGCCTTTAAAATTGACCAATCACGTCATAGTTTTTTACTATGGGGTTAATTCTACCATCGGTTAAGCGTTGTACACTTACTTAAATAACACACTGTATTTTACATTAAATTATAGTAACTCGACTAGAAATTCCCATGTACAAATATGTATTTTTTGATTGATTTCTTTAGAAAATGCAAATGTTATGTCCCACATTTAACAAGAAAATAAAAAGAATACATTTGTACAAATAAAAATTATATGTTTATGATATAAATATAACATTTGGCGTAAAAAAAGTCTGGTAATTTACAGTATTTATTTATCAAAAATATATTGATAGTAATTTACGCTTTTACAACCCTGGTTGCTAGGTATTTATGACGGATATTGGCTAATATATTGGCTTTACTATAAATATTAAGAGTTTTGTAATCATAAAATACACCGTTCATTACATACATATGTACATAGTATAGTACAAACATACGCTCATTTGTTTTAAACAATTTAAGGGTATAGAAATAGTAGAGCCAAATTCAATTTTATGATAAAAGATACATACATATATGATTTATCGGTCTGTTCTTTTTTAATAACTGGATTATTTTAAATTTGGAAAAAAATTCAAACGAAGTTTATTTTATATTAAAATCTGCAGTATAGGTTTTTCTACAGGTGTTTCATTTTTACGCAGTGGTATTTAACTTTGTTTTTTCAAATGGAACACCTATATATTTATTCAAATTTGCAAAGTACATGAAATTTGCTATCCAATAATTTAAAAACAATATATTATTAAAAAAATACAATGGAGAATGATTCAAATATTACATTTTTAGTCGATACAGAAAGCTTTGCAATACTATTTTTGAAATTAAACATCTGATAATATTAAATACCAGGTGTAATAATCAAATATCGGATTGAAATTTATGAAATATTTAATTAATTAATTTTCTTGAAATTTGAAAGGTGTAATGTTAAAATAATATAATGCAAAGCATTCTGTATTTAATAAAAATGTACTATTTACATCGTTCGCCATTGTATTTTTTAATAATATAAAATTTTATTGTTTTTGTACTATTGGATAGCAAATTTCATGTTCTTTTCAAATTTCAATAAATATATAGAATGTTCCATTGAAAATATAAAGTTACATACCATTGCGTAAAAATGGAACATACTTGTAAAAAAAACCTATACCGCAGATTTATAGATATTGTGATTTAAAATACACTTCATTTGAATTTTTTTGCATAATATTTAAAATAAACGAGTTTTTTAAAAAAGAGTAGACCGATGAATCATCCTGTATATATTATTTTCATGTTGTATAAATGTATTTTAATCTATTGGATAAATGGATGTAAGTAAAAACAAGGCCCAATCGCTATAATAACTAATTTAAAAAATATATGTAACAATGGCGATCAACTTTAAAGCAGTTTATCTCAGAATTATTCATTTGGGCTTAAATCTTTTTTCCTGGACCCTTGAATTGATTTTCTATCACCTATACATTTACATAATTAAAAAGACTCCGCTAAGGTCATAGTGCCCAAATTTCATAGCGTCTAAATTTCACAGCGCCCAAACTTTACAGCGTCTAAATGATGTCTCACCACCAAATGTTACAGCGTCTAAATTTGTCCTGGCTTATTTCCGCCACTACAAGTGGTGTTGGTAATACAGCAAACTGTAAATATGTCAGCATTTGTTTTGAATTAAACAACAGATGGCGAGTTTGTTGTGTAGTTAATATAGCGCCACAGTGCCTGTAGTTAGGTACCAACGACCACAAATATACTAGATATAACTTCAAAGAGACAACTAAGGATAGTCTCCTCACGGAGTATTCGCTAGATGTCACTGCTTGTTCTATTAACATGAACTGTACTATATTTGAAACATTTGAATTATTATTAACGAAAAGTAATTATAAAATGTAGGAAACAAATTGATATTAGTATTAGGAAAAGATAAAAAGAATTGTATATAATAACTGTATTATTCTATTGATAGATTTGTAGATTTTTCTAAATTTATTTTTGTGGCGGATCCGGATTTTGAAACAAATGTCTAAAATTAAATTGATCAATTGAATGCCACCATTATTTAATGGTTATGAATACAGTCCAAAATTTCCGTCGGTAAATTTCTCATGGTAGTATTAATTAATTGTTTTTTAATTAATGAGTTTTTAGAATTACGCACATTTTATTTCAAAACTCACTTGGAAAAAGCAGATTTATAGAGAATAATGAAACTGTAAAACTTTGAACAAACAAAACTGGGCCTCGATTTTGTAACTTTAAATTCTGTCTGATTTAAAATTCTGTCGGAATTGGGTTTTCTTCATTACGAATTCTACTGCTCCAGACCAGTAGAATTTGTAATCGGACAGAATTGCGATTCTTCCAATTCTTTCTCAGGATAGATTTCAAATTTGAAATCTGACAGAATTGAGATTTTCCCAATTCTTTCTCCGGATAGATTTTAAATTCTACTGGTCTGGAGCAGGGAAAACCCAATTCTGACAGAATTTGAAATCGAGGCCCGAACGACTTCACAACTTCCAAACGAACAAAATGTCACAAATACATTATAAGGACCGTAGAGACATCTCTCGACAAACTTTAGAGTAGACTTGATTAATTTCTATCTCTAGTTGTCACTTTCTGTCCAGCTGAGAACATAACAAACAATAGTGAAGTATTCGCGATTCAAGTTAGTTTTGCCGCCATGTTTTGTGACGTCATAATGCGGTCTATAGGTACTAGATAATATATAGCTGACTCGTCCGCCATACTGGAGCCAAATGAATGCAGTAAATTATGATATAAAAGTACATTGTTTATAAGTTTATGTAGTAACTATTTTTCATAATTAAATATAACTTCCATATTTGCCATATTATATTTATTTAAAATAATAAAACAAGAAAAAATACGGTTTATTAAAAATTTTGGGGTTAGAAAACAAATAAGTGTATTGCATAAGTATCTGTAAAAATTATAACCATCTCTCAAATGATTTGCACAATTTGGAGCAGAACAACCCGTCATTGTAAATAATTTCTATGATTAATAATACAGGGTGCCCATTTTAAAAGTTCCTGCCTAAAAATGTATGAATATGCAATCCGTGATAAATTTCAAAAGTGACTTGGTTTTTAAAATTTTGTTTTGCTCTTATACCTACTGTGATAATAATATTTACCAAGTGGCTTATGAAATGTATTCTGTTTTGCCTATTCTTAAAATTTCAAGCGGGAACATATAAAATGGGCACCCTGTACTGTAACGCAGATATTGAATGATTACAGTGGCTCCATAATGGTGGACGAGTCAGCTGTAATTTATCTAGTAGCTATAATCCGGTCTAGCCAAGTGACAGAAAAACTGAAAACTAAAATTAACCTAGTTGTGTGTGTGAACAGCTATGTTAAGACAGTTTATTTTGTTTTTGTATACAATGATAGTGGAATTAAAGGATGTTTTGTGTTGAACCCCGAATTATAGTGTGGGAGAAGATATTATTGATTCCGGACACATATTACATGTGGAAAAAATTCGTTGAAGGATATAAAACTGAAATTAATATTTTTGCTTTGTGAACACTTTTTAACAACTATTAAAGCAGAATTACCCAAATTGACGTTTACATGTTATAGTAACATCAGCCATACTACATATTGGCCGCATTGTGAAGTTATTTTTAAGAGCTTCATGAGATGGCCGCTAGTTGGCGAGCATTTTTCTTGAATCGCGAATAGGGCATAGGGCATGTTTTGTCCAGTGTATTTGGGGTCGTTGGTAGGTACAATAGTAGTTAACAGCAGTTAACTAAATAAATACTATACAATGTCTTACGAACACATTATGGGTATGTAATGTAAATGAAGAATGTGCACTGAAAGACAAATATATTTCGATATAAAAAATTCAAAGCGCTTCGCTCGAATCATTCAAAAACAGAATACGTGGGCTTGGCATCACTGCAAGTTAGGTTGGGTTTGGTTAGATTAGATACGCTTTCTGTTGTACAATTTACAATAAATGTTGACATATTTACAGTTTGCTGTATTACCAACACCACTTGTAGGGGCCGAAATAAGCCAGGACAAATTTAGACGCTGTGACAATAGACCATTTCAGTAATTTGAGTGACCACTAATTTACTTTTTGAACTAAAAAGTTAGTGCCGTTAAATGGCGGAATTTCAAATTTATGGGTGACCCGGGCATATAGTTTTAAATTTTAGAACTTCATAGGAGTTGTTAATATGAATTTGAATATAAGGTATGGTTTAAATTTTTATTTTACAAATAAAAACTTATTTTAGTATGTGAAAAATCAATCAATTATAAAATATTGTATTACCATACTTAAACCCACTTTTTATTTTCCAAACCAGACAAAACATTTCAAATGTCAATATTTTAGGGACCAGAAGTTTAATACCCATCATAATTACTAGAAAAACGAAACCAACAAAACAAAAAAGACAGTGAAATAAACAGAACTGTCATGTAAACAAGGATGGATATACGGCAAACGGCACTAAGTTTTTGTCGCAGTCTAACACTTGGCGCATGCGCTTTGACTTTCTGAAATGGTCTATTGGCGCTAGGGTATCACGTTGTGAAATTTACACGCAATACGCAATGAAATTTGGGCGCTGACATTTAGACGCTGTGGCACGTACTCCTAGGTACTAACGCTAACTAAACTTACAGTTATTAAACGATACACTATTTTCACAAGTAATTTGAAAATAGTTATTAAAAAATGTATATACTGTCACAGAGTAGATGTAGAAGGATGAAACAAAATGTTTTATATCTCACTGTAACTCCTAGTCTTTGTTGAAAAAACTAAATCCTTGGCTACAATGTCTGTAATGGTCTCAAGCTAATTGTCCTGCTCATTCGAAGTTCTTCGCAAATGTTGTTTCCTCTATGATTTAACTTTCTTCGGAGTATCGTTGCGTACCATCATTAGTGGAAATGACTGTTTTAGTAAATGTTTAGGTTAGTTCATAGTAATATAACCATTGGACAGAGATCACTGACAGGCCATTAAATAACAAAGTAACATTCGGTGTTCATAGGACACCCATAACAGAAAAAATATCAGTGCCGAATTTCCGTAGAACCATTGTAGTTTATTTGAATTCTGGGTCTAAAACAGAATAACGAGTTAGTATTTATTTCATTAATAACAATAATAATAATATTTATTTATACAAATGTATATCAGCGCATTGCTCTATTATTATCATGTGGCTCTGTACCACAATCATATCCCCAATTTTTTCATCATTTAACTATCACAATAAGTTAACTAATTATTAAATAATATAATAATTGTTAAAATTAATAAATATTAACTATTTTCATATGTACTTAAGTATTAAAGTATTACACTTACGTGGTTATTATGCAATGTAAGTACCCAAAATGTTGGTTGAGTCGAATATTATTTCTAAAAATGGAAAAAATGTAAAAAAGTACTTCTTAATTTAATAAAAATTAAATAAACTAGCACAATCGAATACAGAGCAGAAATCTGCTCATAAAGTGTTATTTATCATGTTCTTATACCGGGTGTCCCAAGCAATCCTTGACATAAATTTTTAACATGATAATAGTACATTACCTCCTGTACGTTATTTATTACTCCTATATAGTAATTACTTTATTATCATTGCAAAAATTGGAATAAAATATAAAAATTTATAAATACATAATTGTTTCAATATTTTATAAAAAGATTTTCAAATGTCTTCTATGGTTCAACCATAGCATAGCTGCCTTTGAAATATTGAATGTCAAAGATTTGGGTTCGATTTTTCAGCAGAGCATTTTTTTAAATTTTTTACAAGGATTTCTCGGGACTAGAGATGGGCCAATTCCCGAAATTTAGAAATACGGAAAAATTCCTAGAAATTTTCCCGGATATTTCCAGGAAAATATTCTTCAGGAAAGTTTCCACGGAATTTCAAATATGAATAAAACTGTAACTGTAGGTTTATTTAGTTTTATTTTTCAGTGAAATTATGGTAAAAATACATACATCTACTCGTATCAATATTTTTATGCACTGTCGGTCATAAGTACGAGGAACTAATAAGAAATACTCCGCCATATTTTAAATATTTAATATATTTTGAAACTTATATAAAGTAAAAGTGCAATATTCATAAAACCTTAAATGAGTAATTCAAAAGCATCGTATTAAATTTCACAAGTACTTATATTTACTTAAAAAATATCCTGAATAACAATTTATTATGAAGGAAACTTAAATTACACAAAAAATGAACAAAGCTATATATTTATTAATTATTTATAACAGCTTACCAAACATCGAGGCCTAATATCTCTTAAAATTTACCGGAAAATTGCAAAAATTATATTCACGGAATTTATCAAAAAAAAAAATCCGGGGTAAAAATTAACAAAATTTCTCCCCGCAAATCGCGGATGAAGGAATTTCCGGGAATTCTCTTGGAGAAAAAACAAATTCCCGGCGGGAATTTTTCGGCGGCACATCACTACTCGGGACACCCGGTATAATGTAACACGTGATAGCATGGATCTTCTATTGACCGGATCACCGAAATTTCGGCTTTGATCCGCCGGAATTCCGGTCGCCGGATCTTTAGTTATTTTTCGGTAAAACTTTCATTGATCCCCTGTACGAACATTTAAAACTAAATATTTAATTTTAAAGGAGTAACAGAAGTTAGATTCAATAAAACAGAAAAAGTTTTTATTCTTTTTTATACCGCGAGTTTCAGCTAAGATGCAACATAATTGTATTACTATGGTTACTAGTTCACATATTGCATCGTTTCAGATAAAATGCAACATAGGTTGTCAAAGTTGTCACAGTTGTCAATGTCAAATGAACTTGTTGTTACTTGGTACAATGCTAGTTATAGTTTGAGAAATATTTGTGATATGTTTGCGAATTTATATCCTGAACGTCCTAGATCAAATCATTTTACAGTTTCGAGAATGTTTACAAAATTTAAAAGTGATTGATGTTTAGATAAGAATCATACGAAAAGAGCAAGAACAAAAACTGCGTGAAATGGAGGAAATAATCAGCTGTCTACAATTTTTTTGCGAATCAATTAAATATTATTTATTTAATTGTTAGTGGTGCAGTTTTTGAAAATATGTTGCTATTTGAAATATATTGATTTTTTATTGATGATGCTCGTATTATTTTTTTAAGTTATTCATAAACTAGTAAATTATAATAAGTTCATTTGACATTGACAACTTTGACAACCTATATTGTATTATATCTGGAACAACGCAGTAATATGTAACTAGTATCTACAGTAATACATTAATAACAGAATAGTAAATATCGCATCTTAGCTGAAACTCACGGTATTTAAAGAAATAAGAATTCAATTGCCCTTACACTTTGCGCAAAAGGTGTCTTTTGAAATGTAATATAAGTACAATTAATTTCCTTAACTGAACTTACATTTAACATTATGGTAGTCTTTGTATACGATCCAATGTTATTTTCTAAAAAATTTAAAACGGTTTAGAACCGGATTTTCAATAATCTAGTCGTCAGATCGACTCGAAACAGAATATTAAGGCAGGATTTTTACGCCATCACTAATTACAACTACTGTTACATTTATACAGCGAGTTTTTTTTATCAGTGGACACGGGTGTATGTCATTGCTACACAGTAAAAAATTTAACATTAAATTTAACACCGCTCTAAATCCCATTTGGTCCACACAGAAATGTGTTAAAAATTTACATTTTTCTTCGTGTAACACATTGACAGGTTAGTGTTCAAATAATAACACAGTAAACCGTGTAAAGAAAGATGATGTAACACAGAAAATGCTGAAAAATTACACTATTTTATGTTATTTTTTACAAGTATTAGTGCTAATTCGGTGTAATTTTTAACATAAATTTTAGTTGATTTTAACACTCAGTACTGTAAAAATTAAATATTGTCTGTGTTGTTTGTAACACATATTTCTGTAAATTTATTTAACATGATTTAGTGTAAAGTTAATTTTCAACATTATTCTGTGTTGTATAACACAGAACAGTGTCGATATAACACTATTACGTGTACAATTCAGTGTTATTCTAAAGTTTGACACTGAATTACTTATTATTTTTTTGGTTTCACATTTTTCTGTGTTTTTGGAAATACTTTTACACCGAATTATTTTAACACCAAGCTCAAATGTCGAAAAATGTTAAATTGACATAAAATTTATGTTGTTTTTAACACGAATATTTTAACACAGAAAAAAATGTTAATTTTTAACATAGAAATGAAGCCAATTTTTTACTGTGTATAGTTACATTTGTCGAAGTCAGCAAACTGTTATCTGTCAATTTCAGAAATTATTTTTATCGAAAGGATATTTTCATTTTTATTTAATTGTATAATTTAATGTTTCTTATTATTAATTACCTTATTTGTTTTGATTTTCTTTTAATGCTGTCTATTGACGCATTTTGTAGTTCTATAATTATTATAGATTTTTTTAATAGTTGCTAGACTAGGTCGCTTATTAAAAGTAGCAGCAAAAAAAAAAACGCGATAATACATTACTGTCAATTATTTTAAATGTATAGTTTGTGTCAAGATAAATGCACATTGACTTCGACTTCTTAAGCTCGGTTAACCCATCATTCCAGGGTATTTTCTTAACTGTGCTGCCAGGGGCGGATTACCAAATTTACAGTATATACCGGGAAATATACAGTTAAAATCTTTTAATGTATTTTGACTATATAAATTTCGCTAAACGTTGTATCACGTTATTCTTGTTTCATTTGTAAACAACTGAAGTAAAATGTGGCATCCGTGGAGTGATTTTCCGGACGAAGAAATTAATCTAATATTGAAGGAGAATATAATTTTAAGATTTGCATAATGTAAAAAAATTTATAAATAAATTATTGAATAATAAACTGTAATTTTATTATGAATTTTAATACCTGATTTGTGGTTACTGTTTTAAAATTGGTAATTTGACAAAATTTAAATTGTGGATACCTATCTGTGCGCTAACCCTTGCAAATACATGCTGTGATGGGCGTAAAAGTCAATACGCATTTATCTTGACACAAACTATAACTATGGTAATGACATACACCCATGGCTACTGATAAAAACTTTTCGGTATGTTTTACTATTAAACTTAACTTAAGAATTTGCCCGTATAATTATACAATTTCCATCTGACACCCATTTAAGAAGTAAATACGGACACTAATGGTTGAATTTTCATGGAAATCCTATAGTGTAGACTCAGCCATCTTATGATTTTGGTTCAATATTAAATCTGCAACACAAAAAGAAAAGAAACAGTACTTTTTTTTAAATAAGATATATTTTCATTTTAAATGTATATCAGCGACGTGTTCATGTCATCATGTCATGGGGCTAATTATGATAGTATGCATCATCATTATAACAGAAGTATAGCTTTGTTAATATCTCTTGGGCCACATCGAAGCTTACAGGGTATTTCTTGGATATGAAACACCCCGATTATTTTCTTTATTAATGAAAATAGAAGAAAATCATTTAAATAAAAGTTGTAGTAGAAGGGGGAGGGGGCATTCATTTATTGAAAAATTTTTTTTTCTAGCATAGTTATTTTTTTAAAATGGGATGGTGTACAGGCTGTTATATAAGTAACATACCATACGTTACCACTTAATAAAAAAGGTTGCAATGTATCGTAATCTGCAATAATTTCTTTTCTAATGCTTGTTGTAATTGTAAAAGCACTTAAAGATGGAACAATAACATATTATTTTTGAATAAAGTATTATTTAAAAATCACAGTAGTTTGAGTGAAAACAACACTTGTCATTTTTGAAGAATTGAAATCAGAGGCGGAACATGGATAGGACACTTTTTATTAATGGCGACTGTTTTGAAGCACTTCTCCGTAAACCAAAAATGCATGTCGGTGTATTCTTGCTTAGTAAAAGTAACAGGTATTCCTAAATTGCAAATTTAATGTCATTTATGACAACCAAATATTGTTTTTTTTTCGTTTTTGGTTCGTAATGGGTTGACTTTACAGTCCCATAACTTTTACAACTTGACAGTTTCTGTTGAATATATTTCAGATTATAAGTTCCTTTAGTTTTCTTTACCATACACTGACCTATAGCACATTACTTATACCGGGTGTCTTAGGCCGACCGACACATGGGCGATTAATAAATGAGGTTAATACCGGTAGTATGCGTGTCGTGTGTCGAATTTTTTAAAATGTTAATATTTCTAGTACAGGAACAATTTATTTGAATTTTCGCTTCGTATTTTAGTAGAGGGGTAACCTTTCCTCTTAAGATATATTTTTAAAAAATTCTGTATTTTAATGATTAAATGTTGTGTCTGAAATAATATTCTTTTATGCCAAAATTAAAGTTAAAATGTTATCCATTGAAGAGTATACTGATATATGCTTGAAATTTGTGGAGAAGTTCGAAGAAATGCAGCAGAGGCAAGACGCTTATTGTATTCATAAAATTTTTCTCGGCGCAGATTGCCAAACGAACGACTTCTGATTCTTTTCATAATTATTTATGACCCAATCAAAAAATAAATCTCACCCACTAATTCCATTTTTTTAAATCTTCGGTATCTCCTAGGCTAACCTACTATTTCTTCTTTTTTTATGAAATCCTCGGCATTTCTGTTAGGAAGCGTTATGGCACTAATGTTGTAATGTTTATAGGATTTTTTTCTCGTTTTGCAATCTAGAATTTATACTCCGAATCCTTGTTATATGAAACATCCTGTATATTTATGTTTAAGCGGCGGGATAGCACAGTGATAGGATGTTAGCCTCTGGGCAAATAGGTCGTGGGTTCGAATCTAGATCAATTCGAGGAATTTTTCTTGATTGGCCTTGTTCGGTAACCACTCCTGTTACCCTTGTTAGGATACAGTTAGGGCAGTGGCGGTGCGTGAATTTAGAGTGAGGTGAGGCCAGATTTATAATATCACAATACGGGACATATCGATGGATTTAAAATTTGTGAGAAAAAAATGCGCCGCAGGCGATTTTTAAAAAAATTTCAAGGTCAAACGTGTTTTAATGCAAAGTAAGATAATATAGAGTTCTTTACAATAAAACAAATTCTTAAAAAATAAAATCGGTTAAAAGTCAAAAACTAATAATTTATTGTATTGTAAGAAAACAGTTACATAAATAATTCATTTAAATAAAATATTAACATAAAATTAAGAAAAATTCTATAACAAAAGTAACATTGTCAGTCTTAAATATTAAAAAATATTTTTAAATTTATATTCCTTTTGCGATTTTAAAGCTACCAATAAATTTTTATTTGCATCTTTATTTTTTCCAATAAAATTTACGAATTCATTGGAAGACATTTAGTAATTGAATTATAATTATGATGCGAGATGTGAGCATATAAGCAATAACTAGAGAAACAGAAAATCTAAAAATACAATATTATATTACTGAGTAATAGCTAGCTGGCTAGCTGTGCGGCGTGAGCATGTAGCGGGTAGCATAAAGCCCAAGCTGCAGCTAGTGGGTTCTCCCCACCACTCAACCGAGGCCAAGTATTCTCAACCTCACCTATTATTCCGATGCTTTTATCTTGCTATTTTGCGCTTGAAAGATTATATTTTTTATATTTATATAATTCAAAAGAACTAATAATGAAAATATTAGATGCAAAAGTAATCATTTTAATGATAGATTTATTCATTTATTTAACTTTTTTCTTAACAGTTCATTTAGATTATTCCCATCGTTGTAAGTAGTTCGTACTGTTCTTTTGTCTCTTGGTTGTTGGTATTTGTATATTTCTACAATACATGATTTATATATTATTGTTTAATTGTTTATAAATGTTTAATTTAAATAATGTGACAAGTAACAGTAGGTACAATTAAAATAGAAATAAATAAATGTTTCAAATTTATGAAAACATAAAAAAATAACAGTAACAATAAATAGTAATTATTAAACCGTTTTTACAAAAACTAATTGAAAATAATACAAGCATTTTCTGTTGTAAGCTCTGCTCGGAACGAGAGAGGCCAACTCATCGCTTGGCTCATCTGCAGTAGTGTAGATGTAGAGCGTAGAGAGGGTTCCGTCTCACTCGCACTTATGTATTGCGCTATTATTGTCCATGAGGACAGTATAATTTTGCCTCTATGTGTAAATTCGCGTGAAAATATAGTATATTATGTTATTAGGAGTAGAAAGCGGTCTTTTTGTGTTGAACCCAGCTGTTGCGGCCGAGGCGCCAGCCGAGGCTAAGCAAGCTGGATAAAACACAAAAAAGGCGTTCTACTCCGAATGACATATACTATTTTTTCTTCAAGTGTTTCAAAGAATTTTTTGACATTTTTTTGGAATTTTTTAATTGTAGTGTTTGCAATTTTAGCCAAAGCTGGCTGTGTACACTACAAAACAAAAACGATACAACTGTCAAATAACAACTTTCAATATAATCTGTGTTGCTGTAACAACTGCCGCCGCCAGCGGTGAACTAAGACACTAACATTTTTTTACTAGTACAACAATAACAACATTTTTGTACTAGTAAGACAATGAACATCTTCTATAGTGTGTGTACAGGATATATAATATGAATATTATAATACGCTTGAAGAAAAACACTATTTGCATGGTTATTTGGCATATTATAGTAACAATGATTGTTTATGAGTTCAAATATTGTAGGTTTGTATTACTTCAATACATTTTAAATGAAAAATAAAATTATAAAATTCTACAAATGTTTTGAATTTAAGAGGTGAGGCCTGGCCTTACCTGCCTCATCTGACGCACCGCCACTGAGTTAGGAGCTGTAACAAGAAAGGCTTGCGCCGGGATGGCTGGCAACACACATAGTAGTAACGTAAACCCCGTTGCAAAAGTAAAAATAAATAGAGTGCAGGTGCAGTGCATGCCATAAAGTTATCCTAGGAACAAATAGAAGTGTGAAACTTAACCGAGAGTTGTGTTTTTATTATTTAATATGTTTCACCGAGTACCGACAGCCTCTTCGATTGAATTAATTAAAATCGAAAGGAGTTCAAATCGTGAAATCATAATCCACACTATACATACATACATACAAATAATTATGTTTGTGCGAATGTTATATACTGTGTTTATTGTGTGCAGTTTGAATTACATATTGTTATTTTGTTTTATCTGTATGCAGTGGCGGAACTTTAATTTTTGGGCCCCCCCCGCAAACTTTTCAATCCGGCCCCCTACCTAACCCCGCCCCCCCAACCTTATCACTTAGACAATTTTTATGAATTACTTTCATATGTCACTAATTTAGATAGGTAGCATTAAAATAATATTTAATAGATAATATATTTATTTTTGGCATAATATATAAAAAACAAAAGCTGAAAATAAAGGACAAGCAACTAGCGAAATTGTTTTCAATCTGTTCATTTTATTCCGTATTGTAAAAGTTTACTTCCTTTCTTACGTTGAAAATGTCAGCCTAGTAGGATTAGGACAATGGTTAGTGTAGTAATAGTATGAAACGATATTTGGACGTCATTATAAAATAAGCTGATTGCTCCGTATAAAAGGCTGCGCAAAGATAATACTATTTGAAGTTTATTTTGATTATTTAATACTCGGGCTTCGGGCCCATATTAAAAAAAACTTTATCTACACCTGTTTAGTAATATATTGATAAGTACGTAACCATGGATACATAATACCGTTCATTAACCACGCGCCGTGGATTATGAGTCATAATCCACGGGGCGAGGTTACATAAGACACAGAACTGTCAAATTTATTGTTGAGGGTTCATAATTATCTTCATTTAGCGGTTATGCGCAAAGTATTTTGTAAGAAATAATCGTTTTATTTATCATTAATATAGTTTTATGACCATATTAACCTGGTAAGTCATGATATTTACGCTGTAAGTAATATTTCAGTAAATTGTTTAAATAGTAAGTTATTTTTATAAGAATATAAAATTTGTTACAAAAAACAATTAAATTATTTTCACAACCAACCTGGTATCATTGTATCAGATTAATTATTCGTAATTTTCTCTTCCGTTTTTGTAATTTATTTCATCAGTAAATATTAAATTCAAGCATATGGTTGAATTCATAATTTTACGTAGATTCTAAATATATAAAATATATAAGATATCTCATTTGAAATATGAAACTTAATGTCACTTCCGGAAGCGCTACCATCATGCCAAATACAATGATTTGTGAGCCTTTCAGTCTAGTTTACAAATATATATATATATATATATATATATATATATATATATATATATATATATATATATATATATATATATAATTGAAAATAATTATAAATAAGACAGTTATTTAGAGTGGACCATTTTTCAATGTCACCCGGTATAATATGATTTCAATTGCAGGTGTAGATAAAATATCGTATTCTACTCGCGTATAATGGCAATTATCCACTCGGATGAATTACCACACTCGCCTACGGCTCGTGTTCTAAAATCATCCACGTGAATAATAGCCATCATAATACGCTCGTTGAATAATATACTATTAATAGATACAATGTAATTTTATAATTCCTCAAATTTTACCATTGAGTATAAACGAAAAGTAAAATAAGTACATTGTTATAAAAAAATTCATTACGTTCGTCCACGGGCCCTTTGGTGCACGGGCCCCCGGGGACGAAACTCCGCCACTGTCTGTATGGTTCATCATCATCGTTATTTAATATAGGTAATACAAGCGCTCATTCACTTATAAGTTGTCTTTTAAAACATCTATTAAGTACTTCAAAAGTACGTTTCCAGTTGATACATTCTACAAAAATAAACAACTGGACGCAAAAGATTAAGAAATTATTTTAAAACAAAATATGGTGGGAAGCAAGTATAAGTTAGAATATGCTAGGGGCTGTAACAAGAATGGCTTGCGCCGGGATGGCTGGCAACACACATGGTAGTATCGTAAACCCCGTTGCAAACGTAAAAATAGAGTGCAGGTACAGTGCGTGCCACAAAGTTACGCTATACAGTGTCCCACACTCTATGTTCAGTGTGGCGGAGATAGCCAATGTTATTCTTATGGACGTTTTCTGTCCCATGTTGCCAATTTTTCAATGTAATGTAATATTGAAGCATTCATAAATTTTTATTGCTATACCAAAATTAGTTAACACTGTACAATTTAAGTTTTATGAGGGTCTGTTATTTACCCAAGGGCTTATTGTATTCACCATTTCCCCGAAATTTGTCTGCAGTTATAAATAGTTTTAAATACAGGGCCGCGAAAAAATGCGTTGGAACCGGGGTGTAAAAAACATGCTGAAGCTATTTGTACCTGTAATAAGTAATATTTCAATACAATATTTTAAAATCGCCTGGCATATTAATCTTGATCAAATGCATTAGAGATTAGAATATTAAAATATTATAAATTCAAATTGGAGATTATAAAGAAAGAATAAAGACTTATGAACTATGTAAAATATAGGCAGTATTTCTATAAAGTCTAATATTAGTAAATTATCAAATAAGAAGATATAAATTAAATTAAAAAAATAATGCTTAATAATTAAAACTGACCAGTTTATTATTTATTTATTTTTTCTTTTCACCCACCTGTTTAGATACACTGAAAGTACACCAGTCATAAATACATTGAATGAAGTACCCAGAATATTTCATCTCTTTTTGGGCATCTATTTTGTTCTTTCTATCTTGTAGACTTACAACACGTAAATATGGCAACATGGTACTCCATAAGACCCTACACTGAACATAGAGTGTGGGACACTGTATAGAAACAAATCGAAAGAAGTTCAAATCGTGAAATCATAATCGGCGCCGGCGGTTGGTGTCCAACCCGAGTGGGTAGTTGACCTGGGTGGGGGTTCCCCCTGATATGCTGCCATAGGCGTTGTGTATTGTGTGCGTAACCTAAGGTGCATGCACGAAGCGCGAACTTTTGCCGCCGTCAATTCAAAAGTATTTATTAATAAATAAAAAGAGTCAACTTAAGTAATGTAACACTGACATAATTGTAACAATGATCTTTTTTAAGTATTAAAAAATAACAAAAATTTTCTTTCATTTTTTAAAATTATTTAACAACTATTGTTAAACGATTTACAGAGTATAAAAAGTGTTGACGTTTACGAAATTAGGCATTTCTGGAATTTGGCGTTTATGAAATATTTTTCTCACCCCAAACCCCGAGTGGGTACTTTACCCACTCGGAATTTTTCGAGTGGGTACAATTACCCACTCGGAATTTATCGAGTGGGTACAATTACCCACTGTACCCACATTATCCGCCGGGCCTGATCATAATACAAACTGTACATACATACAAATAATTATGTTTGTGCGAATGTTATATACTGTGTTCAATATGTGCAGTTTGAATTTCATATTGTTTTATGGTTCATTAACATCGTTGTATAATATAATAGAAGCTTTCATTTATAAGTTGTCTTTTAAAATAATATCTATTAAGTACTTCAAAAGAACGTTTCCATTTGATACATTCTACAAAAAATAAACAACTGGACGCAAAAGATTAAGAAATTATTTTAAAACAAAATATGGTTCTTCAAAATATTCTTTAATTTATTTCCAATATTTTCAAGTCTTATATCCTTGGTAACCAACTGAAGAAAGATGCGATTCCAACTATTTTTCATTTGCTTAATTTCTCATTAAAAGTAATTTAGCCCCGCCCACCTTCCACTGCATACACAACGATGGCCTTGGAAGATTCACGAGATATTAAAAGAGTTATATTATAACTGTTACATATGTTTATATTTATTATAGCTAGGTACTTACATTTTGCAACTGAAATAATATCCCGGGACATATGGGATTCAAAAACTAAACGCTTACATCCGTGCCTTTAGTTTTCATGAATTTACTTTAGTTTGATAGTACCTGGACATCCTGATTTTAGTTGAATACTGTGCCTATAAAAGAAGTTAAAACTGTGATATGACAGTTAATCCGACGCTCAATTTTTGAAGTGAAACATACCATATTTATTTTTAACACGTCTTTAAATTAAAAAACTGAATTTACATGTTAAATATTCAGATTTGTGATAAATAGCCTGTATGTATTTCAGTATTTTACTTAAAAATTTTGAAACTAAAGTAGCATATAGTCTTGAAAATGAAATTTTAATTATCTGTCGTATCTGTAAAAGAAGAAAGTAAGGAATGAATAATACATATATTTTTTTAAATATTTCTTCTTTTTAAAAATATATGTCAGTGCGCGGATTATGTAATCATCATAGATATTATGACTATGTAATGATATTTTTATCATTCATCAGTATATACACACACCGGCAAATTTAGAGGAACACAAAAAAGTCATATTTTTGCGATATTTTTTGATGATTTATTTGACTGAATTTGGTAGCGGCAAATGCACATTGCAAAGATTAATTTATTAATTATTACTTAGAAAGAATAATTTCCATTTTTTACGTCAAATACTTAGAATTGAAACGAGAACAATAACAAGATAAATTATTAACCTCGATAAATGATAATTAATCCATATTTGGTGGCTATACTCGTATTTAGGTGTTGTATCGTCATTTGTTATACATGTTGAATTAACAACACAAATATAAAAGACAGAGGGTTCAAAGTTCAAACTTTTTTAAATACATACATTTTTTTGATGTTTCTGTAATTTTGCAGGTGTGTGTATTATAAGTAAGTAATTGTTAAATTATTACTAAATACTACAAGAGTTGTTGAGCTGTCTCTAGATGGTTTATAATTTTTCACAATTTATATATTAAATAGACCTTTTCAATTTAAAGATATAAAAGATATGTGCAATGGGGATCTGAGACAACAAATGAGATCTATGGCGTTTGTTTCTAAAAAAAAAATAGACGTAAAATGTGAGAATATCTCAGATAACTTTAAAAATTCTTATCGAAGTTACAAAAGCTTTTATTGAAGTTAAAATGTCTAACGATGTAAATTTTCACTGAGAATAAAGGTATTTTAATGACTGCAATATTTTTGACGTTTCGTTTGACAGCCCAACTGGCAGTTGTTCGCGCCATTTTCTTACTATTTGCAGCGATAGAAAGGGATAACCGTTAAAATGAAAAGGCCCATTTATATTATTATGTATTGAACGTCTCTTTCGGGAAAGCATCAATATTATTGAACTTATTGCAAAATATTATCGAACGTCTACGTCTACCGGCCTTTTTAAAGTCGCGTCTATTTATGATGGCCTTGTGTAGTAATATTAAACATACTATCCGTATATAGGAAGAAGCTTTTTTTTTGATTTTAAGAAACGAGCATTCTTACATCAACAATAGGTTTGTTCGCACAACAGTCAGAAACCGTCACAAACCATTCTGAGCATGCGCATCTGTTTAAAAGTGTTCGCAGAAGAGAAATTTTAAATCTGCGATTAAAAATAATCTGTTCGTTCAGCAAAATATTTCAATCCCTGATCAGTTTCCAACCATCAGAACAGTCCGCGGATTTTAAAGAAATTTTTAGTTTGTGACATACGCAATGGAAGTTTTGGCTATTAATGAGCATTGTTGCACATGCACTAGTACAGTGACTAGTACTAACCAAAACGAGCGACCAAATATTATCATTTATTATAAATTCTTCCAAACCACTAAATATTTCCCATATTGTCATGTAGATTATCGAGTATAAATTTAAGAAAACCAGAAATAAACGCAGGAATAAATTTTAAGGGTTATAAATTAATTACGTGACAATGACGGCAACAATAATCATAATAAGATAAAAACCATTCCAGATGGTAGTAAGAACAATAACCTTTAATTCTGTTCGCAGAACATAAAAATTTCCAATCAGTTTGCAACCAATTTCAAACTACGCACGCGTACTGACAAATTAGCAATCAGTTGCTTATTTTTGGTGCGTTCGGCTTGCTAATGCTTTTCACTCTTTTGACTCCAAGTGTTACTATAACCGTTCGGGTATGTACGATGGAGTAAATAGATCTCACTACTTGATCGTTCGGGTGCACGGAGTGGAGTTAAAAGAGTTAACACTATATATCTCTTTGCATGGGATTCAAAGAGTGCACATGCGTATTAGGTTATTTTTGGCGGCTAATAGAAAGTTTGAGTTTTAATTTTACAGGGTTCTGTGCTAATCGTTGTAATTGTAATGTGTGCCTTAGTGCCTCGTTTGTTTAACTATTTTTCTTTGCGGTATTGTGGTTGTAAGTATTTTAAAAAAATAGGTTCATGCTGAGAAAGTAGGGAAGAGTGATTTATTATTATTTTTTAAAATTTTTACATATAATTCATATTTTATCTGGATTATAAAATAAATAAATAGGTAATTTTTTATTATTTAAATGCAGTACCTACAATTCTCTTTTTGTAAATTTAAAATGACAGCTGGCAGTTTATTTACCACACTCCTGTGCAAGCCGAACGCTTATTATATGCTCCAAAAGATCTAAGGTCACGTGACAACGCTCCGTGCTCCGCTCCAACTCCATTAGAGTTAACAAGCCGAACGCACCATTTGTCACTGACAGCTGATACGGATGGCGCGCGTGCGCATTGAGCATCCCTAGGCAGAGATCTTTCCTATTGGTTCCTAATGTCACGTGACGTATATAACGTAACGCAACATAACGAGAAAGTTTCATATGGCAAGCTTTCGCGTTACGTTACGTTCCGGCTTGTCGTATCACGGCTATTCAGTTCCTTACGCAAGCATGTGTTCAAGGTTTTGCGTTACGGTTACATCCCGACACGTAACGTTACGTCCTCTCTCGTTACGACCATCGTAATCCCGGCTTATATACAGTATTTTACTTAACTGGACTATTGTGCTACTGAAGGAACGTGTAGTGCTCACGGGACATATATCCAAGAACTTATCCAATTTATCAACGGAAGATTTTTCATGTGAGTTGTAACAGCATTTAGATTATAATTTTAGTTGTATGTCCTTTCTGCAAAAGAGAAAAATACAGTTCTTATTTCTTTAATAATAAATATTGTTATTAAAAATATGTATACAGATCAGTTTTATTGCCCTGAATCATTATAATATAGTTAATTGCTAGTTATTTGAACATGGCATACCGTCAACCGGGGTGGCTCGAGACATGGGGGTGAGAAGGGACATTTTGTCGCTTTGTGGTAACATTGTGCTAATCTAGTGACTTAAAAAAAAAACACTTGGCTACAATAGCTGTCACTAGTGATATTGAAGGTGTGTGCCCGCATGAATAAGGTTCGTATTGTTTAATAAAAAATAATTTATTTGTATATTTATTTTGATAGTTTTTGAACAGCAGTCTATTCTCTATTGGAACTAGTATTTGTAGTATAAATTCTTACCTTTTTTGTATGTATTTGTATGCTTGTATATGTTATTGAAGTTATGTCATTTTGTCATAAGAAAATTTAATTTAGTTTTTTATTTAAACAAATTTATTTAAAACTGCGCGCTTTTAGGGGTGACATGCCTAGAAGCATATGTAAAACGCCTGGGGAGCAGGCCATATATAAATTACGATGTACGAAAATTACAAGATGCGGTCAAAAAAAGAATGAACAAAGGAACTCGGTTTAGAATTTTGGAAGAAATATATGGCGTGCCAAGAAATACTATTTGTCTCAAATTAAAAAATACATTTATTTTCCCCACAGTATCAGATGAATGTGATGTTGATAAAAACGCAGTAATTAAAAAGTTATCGCAACCCAAAGAACTCCGACGAGGTGGATATACATTTTATAAAGACGTGATTCTAAACGTTCAAAATAAGTAATATTTTATTTTATCATTAGGTATTACCTACATTGTACCTGCCAAAGGATGGCTGTTATTTTGAATGTGCCTTTTAATGTGATTTATACTCTTGTTCCTGCCAAAATGGTTGTTATTTTTATATGCCATGTCAATATGTCACAGATATTATTTTGCGTAAGATTATTTTTATTAAATTTATTATGTTTTGTCTCTAATTAGCTATTTAGGTACGTAACCGATGCTGTTGGATAAGAGCTACATTTAATGACACTGGTATTCACGTATTTTATTTCAGTTTATTTCTAGATTTCAGTGTGAGAACATCGATATTATAGAGATTCAGGTGAGAGAGTTAATCTAGCATGTGTATGATTGTGAGGGTGTGTGTTAGCAGTACTGGGTACTGTAGTGGCCAGGCCCGTGTGGACCCGGGGGTCGCCAACGGTAGCAGAAGGGAGACCTGTAGTGACCCGCTTCTGGGTCGCCAACGGCAGCAGCAGTTAGGGCTGTAGTGATCTCTGTGGATGTGTTCCCGGATCACCACCGAAGCGGCAGAGGTTCCGTAGTGGCCGCCCGTGTGGACCCGGGGGTCGCCAGCGGCAGCAGCAGGGAAGGCTGTAGTGACCCGCTTCTGGGTCGCCAACGTTAGCAGCAGTTTGGGCTGTAGTGATCTCTGTGGATGTGTTCCCGGATCACCACCGAAGCGGCAGAGGTTCCGTAGTGGCCGCCCGTGTGGACCCGGGGGTCGCCAGCGGCAGCAGCAGGGAAAGGCTGTAGTGACCCGCTTCTGGGTCGCCAACGTTAGCAGCAGTTTGGGCTGTAGTGATCTCTGTGGATGTCTCCGGATCACCACCGAAGCGGCAGAGGGTCCGTAGTAACTAGCGGTACTGCCCGTAGTTGCCAACATGTGTGTACGGTGTGTGAATGCCTGGACCTTTTGTAAATGATTGCCTCCTCACTGAGTATTTCTCATGTGTTAATTCTTTTACAGAAATAATCACGGCGTGAAGGAGGATTCCGCGTGACCGGGTTCGGCTAGGCGACGGTCATCTAGATTTGTTATTATTTTTGTATTAATACTGTATATACCGGTTTGATGATAAATGTGTTTTAATATTCTAATTTTCAGCGCTAACATTTAATCGTCATTTATAACATTTCAGAAGTGGGATCAGAACATTTTTAACTTTCAGCTTTTGGGATCACACCAACAAAGCTTTTGGAACAGTGCGGATATTGATTACGTTTATGTTTAGCTGGATTACGAATGGGTCACGTCGACGCGCTAAGTCGAAACCCCGTGTCAGGAGAAGGACTTTCTGTAGAATTTGAAATTTTTCATATAACAAGCTGACTGAATACTCGCCGGACAAATGACAAATTATCAAGAACATTTTAAGTAAACCACCGGAAACTAACTACGAAAGGAATATTTATAAAAATTACTGTTTACGAGACGAACGGGTTTACCGAATTACCGCGTCCGGAATTTAGTGGGTTGTACCTAGATGACAGCGGCTGCAGATAGTACGTTCCTGTCTTGATGAGTTTGGACATTTTGGTATTTACTGGTTTCCTTGAATGAGAAAATTCGCGAAGTACACTGACTTGTGTATCAGATGTTTTTACCATAAACAACAGATAAGAAAGCAGCCAGGACTATTGAATCCAATTGAGAAACTACCGATTCCATTTCACACCATCCATATGAAGGACTATTCCAAATAAAGAAAGTTCTACTGAACGATAGATTTTCAGTAGAAGATTTGCCTGGTACAAATCGAAGTAGAAGAGGAGAATATAGCAACGTAGTGGCGATTGACAGGATGAAACTATATTTAAGTACACGTGAACTGTCGGAAGACAACAGCGCTTCGGATGTTGATGCTGATGCTACAGGAATTTGGGATTGATTCCTCGAGGACGAGGAACTTTTCAGGATGGCCGAACTGTCACAGATATTATTTTGCGTAAGATTATTTTTATTAAATTTATTATGTTTTGTCTCTAATTAGCTATTTAGGTACGTAACCGATGCTGTTGGATAAGAGCTACATTTAATGACACTGGTATTCACGTATTTTATTTCAGTTTATTTCTAGATTTCAGTGTGAGAACATCGATATTATAGAGATTCAGGTGAGAGAGTTAATCTAGCATGTGTATGATTGTGAGGGTGTGTGTTAGCAGTACTGGGTACTGTAGTGGCCAGGCCCGTGTGGACCCGGGGGTCGCCAACGGTAGCAGAAGGGAGACCTGTAGTGACCCGCTTCTGGGTCGCCAACGGCAGCAGCAGTTAGGGCTGTAGTGATCTCTGTGGATGTGTTCCCGGATCACCACCGAAGCGGCAGAGGTTCCGTAGTGGCCGCCCGTGTGGACCCGGGGGTCGCCAGCGGCAGCAGCAGGGAAGGCTGTAGTGACCCGCTTCTGGGTCGCCAACGTTAGCAGCAGTTTGGGCTGTAGTGATCTCTGTGGATGTGTTCCCGGATCACCACCGAAGCGGCAGAGGTTCCGTAGTGGCCGCCCGTGTGGACCCGGGGGTCGCCAGCGGCAGCAGCAGGGAAAGGCTGTAGTGACCCGCTTCTGGGTCGCCAACGTTAGCAGCAGTTTGGGCTGTAGTGATCTCTGTGGATGTCTCCGGATCACCACCGAAGCGGCAGAGGGTCCGTAGTAACTAGCGGTACTGCCCGTAGTTGCCAACATGTGTGTACGGTGTGTGAATGCCTGGACCTTTTGTAAATGATTGCCTCCTCACTGAGTATTTCTCATGTGTTAATTCTTTTACAGAAATAATCACGGCGTGAAGGAGGATTCCGCGTGACCGGGTTCGGCTAGGCGACGGTCATCTAGATTTGTTATTATTTTTGTATTAATACTGTATATACCGGTTTGATGATAAATGTGTTTTAATATTCTAATTTTCAGCGCTAACATTTAATCGTCATTTATAACAAATATAGATATAGTTCCGTAGTATATAAGAGAAGAGAATTTATTTTTACCAATAAACGCCGACTTCGAAGTACTTTTTGGATTTTTATTATTTATTGTACCTTTCTTTTTTTAAAAAAAATGTTTTTATGTCCCGACTGGACATAGACTAGACAGAAACTGTCGTTTTCATTGAAAAAGAACGTATGTCCCAAGTCACCCTGAGACGGGGGTGAGACGGGACAAATTTCAAATATAAAAAAAAGAAGCTGCAGTCACCAAAATTTTTGGTAATTGCGTGAGAATATAGGTAAGAGATACAATAATCCAGAGGTGTAATAAAAACTGGAAAATTATTCACTACAAGGAACCTATAGCCAAAATAGTATCAAAATTGTCCCGAGTGAACCCGGTTGACGGTACTTAAAAAAACAGACAATTTCATGAAGCATCCATTCAATACGTAAATGAATACATCAGTGCTTGATTTTTCGTTGAAATAGTAGCATTGGGCTTTTAGAGTTTAGATGATGGTCTTATTTAAATATAGTCTTCAAAACGATTCTTATTTCCAGGGCAGTACTAATGACTTTAGAGAAAAATTTCATATACAAAATATGATCAGGAATAAGGGAATAATTTATCAAGAAAACTGAAAATTCAATCATTGGTTCTTAAGCGGTAAATAGAATTACATTACATTAGGTATAGAATTTTTTTCTGATTTCAGCTATATAAATATTATACCGGTGTCTACTTGAAATCCGTAATATAGGGAATACAATGTTATTTTTTTTTTTTTGCTGTAGTTTATTTCCTATTAATTTTAGACAAAAATGTTTCAAATAAAGGTTGCAGATAATAAAATTCTACATCAAAATCACTAATCAGATTTTATTTTCCACGTTTAGTAATCTGTAAATCGAATTTGAAATTTTATAAATATTGCTCATTTGTAGTGACAGCCATGGAATTGACAAAATTACAAATAAATGCATAATGTTTTAACTGAAAAATTAGTTTATTAGGTTAGATATCAATTGATTTTAATTGTGTTATAAAAAGAAATTTCGTAATTATTAAATTAACTATTCATTGTATTTTAGTTTCTAAATAGAATATTATCAAGAAGAAAAGCTGCAAATAATGCAATGGTATTATTCTGACAGTTCAAACATTATACATTTATTTGTAATTTTGTGTAAATTCCATGGCTGTCACTAAAAATAAGCAACATTTATAAAATTTCTAATTACATTTAACAGCTTACTAAATGTGAAAAATAAAATCTGATTAATGATTTAGGCATAGAATTTTATTTTTTGACACTTTTATTTGAAACATTTTTATCTAAAATTAATAGGTAAGTAATTACAGCAAAATAAAAAAAATAACATTGTGGTACCCATATTAGGGATTCCAAGTAGACACCCGGTGTAGGGTTGTATAATAATAGGGGATTACAGCTCAATCGAATTAAGAAAAATTAGTAAGGAATAGTGAAAGTAGATTCTTAATAATGAATATTAATAAAGAAATAAAATGATATAATTGAAATACTTCGGAAATAAGGGGTTTTTCGTTTTAGCAGCTCTTCACTCATATGAAATCCATATATATTATTTTGATTAGCGATTCAAGGACCACCTATAAATATATTACGAATACCTAGTTAGGGGGTGAAGTCTACTACCAATGGAAGTAGACAAATTCAAATGGCGGACACGTGGCTACCAGTCCAGTACTGCAATTCTCAAACAGTCTTTATTTGAATATAAATTTCATGCATTAAACTTGATAATTTTGATACACTTGCAATTATAAAGCATGTAGAATTGTACAGCGTTATAATATTAATTTGTTTTTTATAGATATAATTTAAAAATAGCATACATTTCAAGAAAATTTTAGATCCACGAAGAAAACAGTTTTATATAAAAACTTATATTCGTGACGTCAGGTCTATATTTTCAAATTTCGGGACACCATAACTCGCTTATTAATAGGAATTTTTTCACCGGATTTTTACCAATAGTCTTAGTTTTACTTATACTTTCTGATGAAATTATATTAAAAAAAATGGTGGAATCCCCCTATTATTTCGGCAAAAAAATGGTATTAAAAATTAGATATATTTTTACAATATACTGGCGTAACCTAAGCTACAGTGGGTATATTGGCCGCATTCATCGATTAGTAATCGATGAGTAATCGTCTGCTGAACGCACGCGATGAGAACTAATCGATTAGTAATCGGATGCCATTTTTTCCATCAAATTTAGAAAGTGATTTCTGATTACGATTAGCGATTATCGGTGTTTGTATTCGTTGTATTTAAAGTTTTAAGCGGTGAAAAATGGCGACAGAAGAAAATTATAAACATAAGAACATAGAATACACTATTGTTGCTGACGAAATTCATATTCAGCCCATCATCAAAAAAATATTAAAAATAATATTATTCATTTTTACACAAAATAATAAAAAAAGACAAAGAAATATCAAAACAAAGTAAAAATGTATCATATAAATTTAACAGTTAAGAAAACCGTTACGCCTTCTAGTCTATAGTCTCGAAAATGTGGATTCAGCAGATCTACTCATCGATTACTAATTATTCGAAAACGATTACTAATCGTATTTGGTCTGCTGAATGCGGCCAATAGCTGTGGCTCTGCCTACTTCAACTTTGTAAAATGATTTCTAATTTTTAATACAACTTTTCTCGAAATAATTGTTATGAAATCCTATACAGTATTTATATCGTTGAAATCAGAAAAAATCACTATCAAGTGGAATAAAAAATTATATAGGTTACTATTTATATAGGGTGTTTCCTTTAAAACAACCAGCGCTTTTTTGGGCGAACTAACAACTTTAGAGAAAAATGTTTTATACCAAAAATGATCAAGAATAAGGGGATAATGTATCAATAGTAACAAACCGAATATTTAACCAGTGGTTCTCAAACGGTAGAACAAAATTATCTTTTTTTAAATGGCACCCTATATAATTTTTTAGCCCTTTAAATAGAATATTATTTTCTGATTTCAACGATATTAATATAGCATAGGGTTGTATAACAATTATTTCGAGAAAAATGGTATGAAAAACTAGAAATAATGTAATAAAAAATGAGTTTACTACTAGCGTAACTAGGCAACAGACCTGTGTATAGCACAACCTATTGTAATATTATAACATTTTTAATACCATTTTTCTCGAAATAATTGTTATACAACCCTATACCATATTTTTATCGTTGAAATCAGAAAAAAATTCTCAATCTAATGGGCTAAAAATTATATAGGATACCATTTAAAAATATATAATTTTGTTCTGCCGTTTGAGAACCACTGGTCGAATTTTCGGTTTGTTATTATTAATAAATTAGCCCCGTATTCTTGATAATTTCTTGTATATAACATTTTTTTCTAAAGTCATTAGTTCGCCCAAAAAAGCGCTGGTTGTTTTAAAGGAATCACCCTAGGTAGGTATATAATTTTGTTCTAACACTGGTTATTTTATAGGATAAATTAAAATATTAATATCAGTTAATTAAATTTGAAAAGAAAATTCCATAGAAAATGAAAATAAATAATTTTATTTTAATAGATAATTATTAAGTAAAGAAATACCTAGGCAGACAGTTTTTACGGATCGCAATTAAAGAACTGAATGCCGCCATTTTGATTCTTCCTGGAAATCTATGTATTAAATTTCTAGATTATAATTTTAGCTTGGAATTATAAATAATACCTATTATCAATTTCTGAGTGTGTCGATCTCTCTCTATTGATGGATTTGGTGGAGAGCACCACACTAGTCACTTTTGTGCTATTTGAAAATTGGAAATAATTTCCAAGTTTCAAATATGACGTCGGACGAAACCAAACCCGGGTTGTACGAATTATAACTAACGCATACAACCACGCAACTACATTAATGTCGGAGATAAAAAAAATAGTTGAAACAGACAGTACATACTTTTTTTTAAATATGTATTTTAATAATTTTATATCACAGAAAAGATAAGTTGATCACAGACCAGGTCTATTAATATTTTAATTTTGGTCCATTTTCACTATTATATTGCTAGTAATTTAATATATTATGTATAATTCTTACAAAATTGTTACAAAGAGCATTACCTATGTTTTTATGTATTTTACTCTAGAATATTAATGTAACTAAATTAGCGCATATTATGTCCACCGAACACTTTTTCAAAAACTAAATAAACACGAATTTTTTAAATAATAATTATAAATGACGCATTAGATAGGAAAAAAATTTTTTTAGTAAATTTTACAAAAATTGGAAAGATTAATTTATTAAAAATTATAGGTAGGTACATTTTCTTATATACAACAATAAATTTTGAATAAAAGTTGCATTGGAATACTAAATTAATTAATAATAATAATAGTAATATTAAACATATTTCATGAGAAAATTCCAAATTATGTATAGATATTTGCAAATATACTCAAGTAACTAAACAACCAATAAATTTTTCAAAAATTAAAAAGTTCAAAATAGAAAAAAATTAAATTATAATACAATGAGTTTCCAATAATCTTGAATTTATACAAAAATTATAAATAAAAATATAATTTGTGACTTACCTTTATCAGGTCTTGTTTACATCTAAGCTCTTCTTCGCCCTTCGGCCGATCAGCTTCTCACGGGCACTCTTCATCGAGTGCCGATATATCCTTTGCATCCGATCATAAGAATGTTTGTAAACAATTTTCAGTTGCGTTTCATCTTTGACTTTATTGGACAACAACAGATGTCGCGAAAGTCGACTTTGCTCGCAGGCATAATAACCTTAGTAACAGTTTACCCTTAAAATTAAACAAAATAATATAGATCATAATGGCATACATTTATTAATATGAAACTATATAATAATGAAATATAAGTTTTTGCGTATTTTTATCTTAAATCGTAATTAGTAAAGCTTTTAAATCTCTGTTGCAATGTAATGTTCGTTTATTTTGATTTATTTAAAAAATAATTTTATTAAATATGAAACTATATTTAATTTTTCGTACATTAATATTGATACATATACTGTGCATTTTTCCCCGCCATATTAAAATCGTGTTTTTCCGATGAAAGCCGATCTAATATATTCGCGACGTGTTCACTTCCAAGGATTGCATTCAACTGACGCATCTTATTGAAAATATTAAAAATAAAATGTATAATTTTTTGCCTGCCATTGGAAAAGTTCTACAAAATTTAGGATAAATACGTGGAATATTGATAAATGTACTGGAAATGCAATTTGTACATTGTAAAAGTAAACACAGAACAAGTTTTATATATTTAATATAATCCTGTCCTCTATTGTGTCGTCATTCTAAGAATCGTGTATGAAAAGCTAATAAAATCGTAATAGTGCATAGATAACACTTCCATTTTTTTGCATTCTCATGATAGAATTAATTTTCTTTTTTTTGTCAGCATTAATATTTAACTTAATCAAATCAATAACTATTAAGATTTTATCTTCTTGTGAAAGATTCAATATCAATAAATTTATTACCTATAATCGCACTAATATTCATATATGGTGTGTATACGCACCTTTTTTTTCATAATCAAAACATTAATTTTTGTAATTTTTAATTGGAATTTTTCTTCTAACTACAAACAACATTATAGAATTTTTAAATCAATTTAAATGTTTATTTACATATGTAAAAAAAAACATTGTAAAATATTACCTATATTTAGGTACTGTGTATAGTATGAATTACAGCTGTAAAAAGCATTTATAATATAAATAAATATGAAACCAAGGATTAGTCTTAAGATATGTATAATTGTTTGGTTTTATTATAAACAATAATATTTTTATTGGATAATACAGGGTGAGTCTGGGAAAACGCCCCCCCCCCCTTTAACTTTTTTATTATAAGTAATAGAAAAAAATGGCTCATATAAAAGTTTTATTATTTTACATATACTATTTGATGGCAGATGTATATATTTTTTTTAAAGTCAGGTTTACAAGATACGACTACCAACTTTTATTTTTCAAATGGCAACCTATAAATATTTTAATAAAATAGAAACCGCCATTTTTTTCTCTTTTCAACGATGTATTATTTTTTATTAATGTATTTTAAAATTTCGAGAAAATGAGATAATTTAGAAATATTAGAAATAATTTTTAAACAAATATTATAGGTGGCTATGTGAATAAGTATAAACAAAACGGTTTTTTTGAAAATATTATATCGGTTTTCGTTTCGGTTAAAAAAACAAATAAGTTTCGTTTTCGTTACGGTTTCGGTTCTTTTCGTTTAAATGAAAAATTAGCTTAGTTTTTATTTTTTGCAACATGAAATACATTTAGTACCTATTTCGTAATGTAATAACATTTTAATTCCATGTTTCTCTAACACCTAGGACTAATAAACATATTCGGCTTGTGCGGAATTCAAACTTCGAAAAGAATCTATAATTATTTTATGTAAAAGTATCAAGTTAGGTAAGTACTTTTATTTTAAGGTGTGATTTAAAAATAAAATTCGCGGTTCAAAATGTAACTATGGGTTAAAGTTTTCACATTAAAGTTCTTAAGTTTAATTTTGCAACAAAAATTAAATACGTTTCGTAAATTATTAATATTTTAATTTGTTTTAATAATAATTCTATTACAATAGTAATACGTAATCTAAATGAGTGATTGATTGAAAAATGTCAACAAATGAGTAATTTTTTATTATAATTGAAAAAAATAATTGAAAAATGGAGTAAAATGCCTTAATTTTTTTTTTAAATAAGAAACTACTTTTTTATGAATTCGAAGGCATGCACAGTATTTCTACGAAAAAAGTGTGGGTTACTAAAAAATACCTATTTTTAAATTTACGGTTTTAGTACCAAAATTATTCCGGTTCAGTTATGTTTTCGGTAACGAATGAATTTCTTTTTCGTATCGGTTTCCATATTTGAAGAAATAAAATATAGGTTTCGGTTTCATAAAAAGTCAAATATCGGTGCGGTTTTCAGTTACGGTTCGAGTCCCTGGTTAGGACACGTGCACACCAACTGCGCTTTATTTAGCGCTTCGCATGTTGCATAGTGCTAAGCTGATTGGCGTTATTAACAATCCAACCATTGCTTTCTTTAAGGAGTAGTGTACAAATTGGCTGTCTATGCGATGCGAAGCGGCTACTAGCAGTATGACATGCGTAGCGCTCGTTAACGAACATTGTTGGTTTTTAACTTTAAAGGTGCATTCATAAATGAAAATTAGGTTTATGGTTTTTGTTTAGGTTTAAGTAAGTCATTCATAAATGTAAGTTTAAATTACCTGAAAAGTAGTTTTGATATGTACAGACATCTATGTTAATGATTCAAAAACAAGATTAAAATATCGGTAGAGCAGTACTCAACAAGACACCTGTGCGCCGTGAAACTATCAGTCGCTTGGCATTATTGGTTATATTTCAGCAATTAAGTTATGACAGTCTCCGTGTTCTTCTTGCATTTGTGTACAAAGCCGAATCCACCAGATACTAAATAAAGATGGGTGTATATATCTATATCATTTCAGACTCGTTCTCATTGGTGAAGTTTGTGACGTCAAACTAAATCATAAACCTAAAGTTTGAACCTTGCAATGTTTAGTTTTATGAATTGGATTTAGAGACCCTAAATTCTGTAGTATGAATGCAGTCATTACATAATATGCGGCCAACTTTGTCAAAACCATTTTAGCGCTCTACATTCAGTGTAAACAGGTTAAGTTCGCTCAGCGTTTTACCTAATACTATGCAACATGCGAAGCTGGTTAGCGTTATTAACCAACCTATTTCTTTATGGAGTAGTGTACAAATTGGCCATTATGCGATGCGAAGCGCCTAGCAGTATGACATGCACAGCGCTCATTAACGAGCAGTGTTGGTTTTTAACGCTTAGCTGCATAGCAGAAACCGTGTCTGAAGTGAAAATGTTGCAATTTTAATTTTTTCCTAGTTTCTCATAATAGAACATATAAGTGTAGTGTATTCAAAGGAAGCCCTATGAAATCCACAACATTTATGACACAAGAATGTAAATTTACTACAAAAAATAACAAAATTTATCTAGATAAATCCTTACGTCTTTGTACAGATGATAAAATTCTCCGACGAAAGTACATTTTTTATAATTTTCCAGCAATTATAGCTTGCGACTTAACTTTGTCAAAACCATTTTAGCGCTTTACATTCGGTGTGAACACGTTAACTTAAGCGCTTCGCTCAGTGTTTTACCTTAGTAGTATGCAACATACGAAGTGGTAAGTAAAGCGCGTTTGGTGTGCACGTAGCCTTAATGTTTCAAGTAGAGGTGGGCGCGGGCCGTGATATTGTCGGGTCACGATGGGTCACGACGTGACCCGCGTGATCCTGAGTATAATTTAAATTTTGCGTCGTGATCGGACGTGAGCGTGAGGCACTAAAAAATTATCGTGCGTGATCAGGCGTGATTGAAATTTAATTGGGCGTGAGTACAAGTTTTCTTCTATTTTTTATTTAAAAAATTGTCAATTTCCATCTTTTACTTTACATTCTTTTTATCATTATAATGTCCAAATATGTCATCAACAGTATTTTTTTGTAAAAAAAAATGGTGTTATTGTTGTACCCAAAATTGTATACACAATTGCTCCGATTTCACTAAAGTTTGACACGATCATAATTTTGTTAACAAATTTGTTACTAAATTTATAATGATATTTGTGAAGGAATAAAACAACCTATTTGTAAATAAACATTCGTTTCCAATGAAACCAATCTGTTACCTAACTTATTTCCAATTTGTTAACAAATTTTATAACTTATGACTGTGTTAAGCAGGCAGAAATGTACATAGAAACAATTACGTGACACGAACGTGACCCGCCGGGCGTGAGTGCCAAAATAAAATCGTGAGCGTGAGTGATCGTGAATCAAACATAAAAAGTCGTGCGTGATTGGTCGTGATTACATTTTTAGTTCCGTGAGCGTGCGTGATCGTGAACAAAAAGTTACTCACGCGCCCACCTCTAGTTTCAAGTCATGTGGGTGTAACAGGGACGCAGCTACAGATTATTTAAATACGGTGTTTAGTAGGTCTAATCGCACTAATATTAATAATAAACAGTTTTATTTATTAGCTAATGCAAACTACTATCCATTATTGCAATTGTTTCTTCTAAAAAACGCATACCCTTAATAACATATAAAGATAACTCGAAAAGGGACACAACTAAATAATAAAATATAGGGTGTTCCTTTCGAAAATGACGAGTTATAGTCATTTGAAATTAAGTAAATTTGATTCGCTTTATTGAACACCTGTATAAACATATTTATAAAAAATTATATGAGAACATAGAGTATAGTTATAGTGGCACAGCAAAGAAAAGTTTTACTATTAAAATAACTTTAGTACGCCTTTATAAAGCAATGCGTGTATTAGGTCTTTTTTAGAGAAAAATCGGAATAACTTGGCAACGCAGAGAAAAATTAAAACAAAATTCATATGTCCGTATAGGTGAATAAAATACAATTTAAAATATATGAAAATATATAGGTGTTCCATTTAAAAAAGACAAACAATTCTCGGCGAACCGTAATGCAACACACAGTATATATGAAAATAATTTTACGGTATGCTCCTTGAGTAATCGAATAAATTCTACTAATAAATTTATGCTGTATTACTAACAAGGGAGATATTGAAGACAGTCATTTCAAAGACTCAGCCTGTATATTTAGTTTTGCACTAATTGTTGTTACAACTCGTGCGACTGCACTGACAAAAACTGATAATCGTAGTAAGTGTAATAAAGTGCGCACTTGAGTAAGGTTCAGTTCACAGTTCAGTCGAAAAGTATAAACGGAATACGTAAAACTGCGCACTGATAATATAAATAGAAAACGAGTGCAAAAAAGTGCGCACTAAATATATGTATAAATGGAAAACGCTATAAGTGTTTAGTTGTGTATATAATAAAAATAGTGACCCAATATGGTACACATAGTCTGAAGTTTATACATATTTTTAAACCAGACCGCGTGCACCGATTTGGTAAAAACTCATTCCAAACTACTTATTATACAAAGAATTTTTTTATATAACTTCCTTTTACCAAAATTCAACAAAAAAACTACCCTGTTCCAGGAGTAAAGTCTTTAACGTGTTAAAAACACAATATACTGGATTTAATATTTAATTGCAGAGATAAATTTTGAGAAAAATGGTGAAAACTCCGAAATTATAGGTTTTAGGCATTGGATACCCTTTATAAAATATAGAGTGTTCCATTTGAAAATGACGAATTATAGTGATTTGAAATTGAGTAAATTTGATTCGCTTTATTTAACTCCCTGTATAATCATATTTTTTTTAAAAATACATGAGAATATAGAGTATAATTATTATAGTTGTTTAGAAAAAAAATCTTTTTTTACTATTAAAATAACTTTAGTACGCTTTTATAAAGCAATGCGTGTATTAGGTCCTTGTTAGAGAAAAAACGCAATAACTTGGCAATGCCGCGGAAAACTAAAAAAAACTATATGTGTGTGTAGGAGAACAAAATACAATTCAAAATATGTGAAAATTAGAATGTTCCAGTCAATAAAATACAAACAATTAAACCTTGACGTATCGACTACAAAAAAATAAATATAAATAATGAAAAAGACTGTTTTTGGTTGTTTCGCCATGTTTCGACATTGTGCGATTTAATTTAATATTAAAAAAATATACTTTTATATGAATATATTTTGACATGAATAGATCACCCTAAATCTATTGACTAGTATTGTTTGTTAAAATATATATATATATATATATATATATATATATATATATATATATATATATATATATATATATATATATTTTTTTGATAAAAATTATAACTATCTAAATGTACTTTTATTATTGTTTTTATATGAATTTAGGATTATATATATATACTGGGAAAACTTGGAGAAAAACAGTCTGATGAAAACGTTTGAAAATTGTTTTATTACATAGTCGTCGTTTCGGCACCAAATATGCATTTTTCAGGGAAATGGAAATGTAAACTTACTAAGTTGAAATTTAAAAAAAAAATGTTGAATTACAAAAGAATATTGTCAAAATTATTTTTTTAAAAAAATGTAAACCACAAAATTCATCTTCAGAACCTTTGACAATATACTTTTGTAATTCAACATTTTTTTTTTAATTTCAACTTAGTAAGTTTATATTTCCCTGAAGAAGGCATATTTGGTGCCGAAACGTTGACTATGTAATAAAACAATTTTCAAACGTTTTCTCCAGACTGTTTTTCTCCAAGTTCTCCTAGTATTTCTATTTTGGGGTTTGCTAAAAATAAATATTAAAAAAAAAATCGGTATAACTCGGAGTCTAAGCATATCCGTATAAATGTTTATATGAATTTTTATTATTGACCGATCGATGTAGTGTAACGGATAGCGTTTTTGCTCAATATGCTGAAGGTTGCGGGTTCGAAACCCGGGAAAGGTATGAATGTTCCATGTAAGTGTCTTTTTATCCCTCATTTCCATTAATATGCAATGTAATAACCAAATGTTACAAAAATGATACGTAATATGTAAAATATATCATTGTCATTATCATCGCTTTATATACTGGATATGCAACGAAAAAGCGTAATAAATATTATATTATTATTGTTTTGACATGTATTATCTACTCTCCCCTCTACTTTCTGAGCATTCTGAATGTAAAACTAAATTTAGTTTTAAAAAGAAAAACGACAGTTATCATTTTATTTAATTTAATTTTCGATCGGGAGTGTTCCCCATACCGATAGTTGACAACATTAATTTTACCTGACGTAAATGCATGCGCAACGAAATTACAGTAAAGTAATAAAATAGCTATTTGTGTATTAAGAGCGCAAAATGGGACATTGTCGATTGAGAGGTTGTTGCCGCGCGACGCAGGAGCGAGGCATTCTCTCGAAATCGACAATGTGCATTTGCGCTCGAAACACACACAAGATTTTTTCTACAGTCGCCACAATGGGGTCCTCCACCATAACAAAAATTTATTTTTTATTTATTTTTACTTATCGTTATTTTCCATTCTTCTTGAGCTATTGCTTCAATCTACTCTAAGCATTTTATACTTTCGTTTTTGTATATGAATGCCCTATTTTACTTTAACAGCAGTGCGGCATTTTGTTTGGTTATTTAAGTGGGTTATGTGTAACTACAGTGTCATTAATTCCTGACTAAACGTTTCCATTAAGAATGTAGCCAAGTAACATTTCTCAACATTATATAGTTAGAAATTTGAGGAGCGAGCGTTTTTTCTATTTTGTCGCTCTAGAGCGGCAAAGTGACATTTTTCGTTGACAAAAGAGAGCGCAAATGGCTACTTTGTATATAGACTGTAGAATTTTTTTTTAAATAAACTTTGGTATAGTATAATAGTATATTGTATAACTAGTGCTGAAAGTTGGAAATACCCTTTCAGCACGTGTTGTACACGTTACTTTTCCGACGACCACAATTTGTTGAATTGAACTGTACATACATAAAACAACCAGCGGTTTTTTGGGCGAAATAATTATGTTAAAATCTGATAAATCAGGGTCCAACCTTCTTAATCCGTGTAAATTCAGCAAATTATCTGCAACTGTCAAACTTTTAAATACAAATTTTTAGGTTAGTTCGCTCAGTTATCGCAGCGTGTGATAAAATCATATCACACAGTTGCGGACGCATCTGATTGGCTAACGAGCTTTCATATCACACAGCATTGCTAGTGATGTGCAATGAGCAACTTTCAGTAATAGTTTAACGTGTGAATTTATGTACTTTTCGTAGCGGTCGTCGGAAAAATTATTTTATGTATAACCAGTAAACAAATTAAACAGTGAAATATTTGTCATAATAATTAGTAAGAACGAAATTAGTAAATTGCAAAAATATTACCACAGAATTTATTTATTACGTGTAACAGAAAATATTTTTCATTGTGTTTAACATAGGCGCCGAATGCATGGGTGCTCTGGGTGCGCAAGCACCCATACAAATTACATAGTTATTGATGTTTTCTTATTCAAAATTACTATGTAAACGCAATTTCCGAGTTACCGAGTTAAAGACGAAAAAAACTCGAATACCAATTATTATTTTTAAACCTTATAATGACCATGTGCATTATTTGTTGTGAATTTTTCGATGAAAGTTGGAATTACAAATTGTTTCTCTGCGGCGCTTGGTCACTTGGCTTTAGGCGGTTTTCTTCTGACCCCCACCCGACAGCATTATTGCATAATTATTTTTATATAATTATAGAGCACTCATACATATTTTGAAAAACCGGCGCCTATATGGTGTTTAAGTATACCTACATATATAAATCTTTAAAAAAGTAAAATAACACACGTTCATTCACAATTCTCAAATTTTTGAGAGATAAAGAAAAAAATAAAAAAATAATCGTTATTCACAATTATTGAACAAAGGATACAACTTCCTGCGAAAATGATTAAAAAGGGGTACATCGTTTTAAAAATAACTCATATTATGTTAACGTTTTCACTTTTGCAGCTTATCTATTCATTTTTCTACATAACACATTTGTTTTAAAATTAAATCAGTTGTACATAAAGATAAATATGTGATTATACCAAGAATTTATAAAAAATTAATTTATTTTTTAAACTTTTCTTTTTCTGTTATAATATTTTATCATCTTCATTCTTTTCTATTATATTTTATAATATATAATATACAATTTTTTAGCATTATGGATGTAGTATCCGCTAAAAATACTTTATATTTTTTTATAATAAATTTAGGATATATTAATTTGTGAAGTGTTTTATCGTGCGTTATAAATTTATTATAAAAAGGAAATCAGTTGTTTGGTTTCAGCAGCGTCAGGAAATATTTATCTGTACTTGCTTCTTTAGATAATAATAAAAATAATGCTTTTTATTTGAACTTGAATTATTTACTATATTATTATTTCTCTTTATTTATTATAATATGTACAAAATCTATTATAATAATAATTATTATAATTGCATATTTTTGTACTTTTATAATACAATGATCAGCTTAATTTTTTTTTGATTATATATTTTACAGTAATTATTATATTTCCTGTACAAAAGAATAAGCTTGTTATTGAGAGATATGTACATATACCTAATATTATAAATTGCACAATAGTTCTATGTTAATTAATTGTTTTCAACACATGAATTTATTAAATTGTCACTTATACCGGGTGGTGGAGGTTAGGGGTGATCATAGGGTTTTAATATGTGACATTAGTTATTTGCTACTCTCCTGTACATTTTACAGTAAGAAGTGTAGAGTGTTTTTTAGATACAAATGGTGCATACGAAACTATTTTAAAATTTTTTATTATGTTTTTGGTTTCTCCGCAATTTCGAAAAGAATTTTAAAAGTTCCGTTAATGAGAAGATTTATAATATTATAGAACACAATATTATTTAATTCATATTCTATCAGTTTTTTTTTTGTATTAAGTAAATTAAATAATGAATGTATATTTGATTGAGGAGCGTATCTTTAACGTATTATAATTAGTTATATGGTGGATAGTTTTAGAAGAATATGAGATTTATTTACGTTTATAATTGCTACTAATTAACAGGTTTTTTGTAATTTCGTAGAAACTAGAAACAATGAAAAATGTAAAACAGTTTCGTATGCAACTTTGAATTCTGAGAAACTATACACTCTACAGTTCTTCTTCTTGCCGTAAAATGTACAGAAGAACAGAAAATTGTTTAAAACTACTAACACCATCCGGTATGTGATTATATATAGTATATTATTTTTTATGTATCGAGTCCGCAAAATGGCATTTTACAAACATTACCCTTTTGATTTAACCAAATAGCAAATGATGGTTTGGTGTTGTCGATTAGGCCGTTTACACACAAACACACACACACATACTCCGGTAAAACTGGAGCCGGTGTTGGTGCTGGTGTCGGATACCGTTGTAGCTTTCTTTCGGTCACTGAAACCCGATTTAAGCGAGCCCAATCAGATCATACATGTTCTTTTGCTCTATGATCAAGTTCTCCCACTATCGAATTTTGGATTGCAATCAATTATCCCCTTTACCTCCTGAATCGCTGTTTTACAGCGATCCATCTGATCGGATTGCTTGGAGTTGCTGACTTTGTTTTGATGAAAATTTATTCAACGCAGACCGGAAAACTCGGAGGCAAATAATAATGATGTAAGCATTATTTACTTAGATAATTCAGGTATGTATAGGTATTCACTTTAGTTTATAATACAGTTCGCTGTATCTATGGTTATGTTAAATTATATATTTTTGTTTGGTTGATATAACAATTCGTTAATATTTATCATAATAAATATTTCAGGTCCTTGGTAAAAACAATTTTCAACTTATTACCATATCAAAACAAAAAAAAACTTGTTCTTTTGCTGTACAAATTGCAATCATTTTTGACGTCATCAGTCGGATCATGCCAATCCGATCTGTTTGAGCGGACCGAAAGAAAGCCACTAATGTATTCAAATTAGCATTTACACACATAGCCCGATCCGGCAGATTTTTCAGTTCCGGAGACGGGACCGAGAAATGTAGCCGGTATTAAACTCACATCAGATACCGGAGAAATATTTTTAATTTTACTTGAGTATTATCGTTGTTCTCATAGGAAACAGAATATTTTTATTTTATTTTATTACTATTTTATTACCATTTATTTAAATTTGTAAATTGTTTAAGAAGGTACGATGTTCTTATTTCAATTAAACTTGTAGAAAATAAAGTAGTACCTACTTTTTTAGACGTTTGTTGAGAGCAGTACACATCTTTCTTTAATCAGGGCCAAAAACGTGCTAGTTAAAATGTAAAGGCTTCTTAAATGCCGGTGTGTGTATGTAAAACATCTTTGGGCGGCACTGGAAATGATTCCAGGACAAACTCCGGGCTCCGGTTTTGACGGACAAACCCGGAGCCGGTGCCGCTCAGTGGTGCTTTACACACATCGGTATTTACGGTGCCGTTGCTTTTTAAGTAGCATGTTTTTGGCCCTGCCTTGATGGAAGAAATATGTGTACTACTTTCAACAGATATTGTCTCTTTATGCTTGTGCTATTGTGTCTTGGAAGAAGTTAAGTACTAGTATATTTCAATAAAAATAGTAGACCAGGACATGGAGTACGTGGAAGAATACAGCTACCTAGGACAAGTTGTATTGCTTACAATAGCCTTGGGTAAATTTTGGTCACTAAAAATGATAATGTATAGTGACATAAATATAGCAATTAAAACAAAAATATTCAACTCTTACATGATAAAAGGACTCACATATGGCTGACAAACATAGACTCTTACAAGAACACAGAGTAGTAAAATTCGAACTACACAGCGACGAATGGAAAGAAGCATGCTAAGCGTTAAATTGAAAGACAGAATTAGAAACGAAGAACTTATAATAAATAAAAATAAATAAATATATCTATCATCATGGCATATTAGCCATTGCTGGGTGTGCCAATCCGCTTTGTACGCAGATATCGGTAATGATGATGACATACTCGTACCGTGCGGGCGTTTACCAGGCGTCATCTCACGAGCATTCACTGGGGTCAATTTTGTGCCATCTAAAATTCGTAAAATATTTGGCGTCTGTCGGGATCGTACCCGGTTCCCCAGATTCGCGACCAGACACTCAGGCACGCACAAAAACTATAGACGCATTACGAACGGCTAAAAAAACTAAAATAGAAATGGGCTGGTCACTTGATACGGCTCTCACACTCAAGATGGGCTAAAAAAATAACATCATCATCATCATTGGCGCAACACTGCAAAATAAACCAAGGAAGACCGTACATAAGATGGGACGACGAAATAAAACCGTCGGCAAACACATTATGGTGGAGACAAGCCAGGGACCGAAGCATATGGAAATCCATGGAGGAGGCCTTTGTCCAACAATGGACTTAACTAAATAATTACTGAAAATTATTAATACTAACCATACCAAACCTAACGGTTTGTATTAATAATACCCCGGTAAGTATGCATAATTCCCGGTTACTATTAATACAAACCGAATGTATTAGATGAAACGTTAATCCGTTTTTACACACACCGGCAAGACCAGAGCCGGTGCCGATTCCGTTTCCAGTGCCGTCCAATGGCATTTACGGTGCCGTTGCTTTTTTAAACTAGAATGTTTGTGACCTTGATGGAAGATATATGAGTACTGCTCTCAACAGACAAATGTCTCTTTGTGCAATTGTATATTGAAAGGAGTCACTAGCTTATTTTCTACAAATTCAAATAAAATATAAAATATTAATTAACACTTTACTTATTTTCGGTAAATAAATAGTAATAAAACAATAGTAAAATAAAAGAAGACATCCTTGATCCTTATGAAAACAACGATAATACTGAGGTAATTTTAAAAATTTGTTTTCCGGTATCCGATTTGTCGAGTTCAACACCGACTGCATTTCCCGGACCTGTATGCCGGATCGAAAAGTTTATCGGATCGGGCTAGTTTGCCGGTGTAAAACGACCTAAGGTCAAACACGTCAATTGAATTATTAACACAAAGTAAAATTTTGTCTTTAATTTTTTTCTAATTATTATTTATTTTGCATATGACATAAAAATGGAATATATAAAATCGTAATAAGACCAACAGTAATATATGGGAGCGAGGTGTGGATCCTAAATCAAGAGGAACAAAGAATGCTAGGAATATGGGAAAGAAAAGTACCTAGAAAGATATTTGGTGGCAAAAAGGTAGAGGAGGGATGGGAGAGAAGAACCAATCAAGAACCTACATCATTATATAACGAGCCGAATATTATTGGAGTTATTAAAGCTCAAAGACTTAGGTGGTTAGGGCACATTATAAGAATGTCACCGAATCGAACACCCAAAAGAACTTTTGAAAGCAGAGTAGGAGGAAAAATTCCGGATTGGAAGAATCAGAGAATAGAAGAGAATGGAGAATAATTGTAAACCAAGCCATAGGCCTACTAGGCCTGCAGAGCTAATGTATATATAAAAATGGAATAGTAGCATAGCTTTCACGTTAGGTGAATTCAAGTTTATAAATAAAGATTATTTAAATATCGTCGAGAATAATTAGGTTTAGTTATCACATTTATGTATCAATTTATTAATAATAATTAGGCAAGAGATGAAACTTCAAAATTTTACTTTATGTGAATTATTAATTTGACCTTAACCCTTCCAAAATAATTTACAGTCGTCTGTGCCTAAATGGGGTATATTTAATACCCCAGTTTTTTTAAATGATATTTGTAGTATTAACATTTTTGCCAGCCATTGCGTTAATGTTTTTAGTTACTTCTTAGATTAATTTCTTGTACAAAAATCGTACAAACAAAATCAATAAGAAAATTAAATGTGTTTACAAAAATTTTAATTAGGAATAATACATTTATTGCAATAAATAAGTTTATCTTCACCTACCTATGTATGTGACACATATACAGCCATCCCACAGGTTGTGCACGAAAAAAAAATTTTTTTATCGAAACTTCTTGGGCAAAACTTACATACCTCAGTACGATTTTTAATTTTTAATTGTTATTTTAATATATCTCATGACATAAATTTTTAACAATAGATAATGGAACGTCAGACCAACAATGGACAAATACTTGAAACGACAAATGTTAAATATATACCGTTGCTAACGCATTTTAAAAATAAATCTGACGGATAAACACCTAGTTTTCATCATTTCATTGGCTAAATCAAAATGGCCACGTCTGAGGTCCCTTCGCTTGCTAGAGAAAAACTTATTCTCATAACCGAAAAGTGTTACTTTCTTATTAAAAATTAGTCCAGTAAATATTTATTTTTTCATTTACTACATACAGGGTGTTTCAAAAATACTGTAAAAAAAATTAAGGGCATATAGTACTGACCAAAATGAATAAAAAACTTAATCAATATGGGTCCGATCTTCTATAGTTTCCGAGATTTGAGGCAGTGAAAAATAAGTTTTTACGGGGTTTACGTCTGCTATCTCGAAAACTATGAGTTACGACTTTGATTAAATGGTATTTTTTGTTTACCTTTCATAGGTCATCTTAGATGTGCTTTTGTTTTTTTTTTAAAAAAATAAAATAATTGTACTATTTTAAATGTTGTTGCAACCTTGGCCAATAATTAATTTTCAAATAACTTCGTAACTATTAGAAATTGAGATAAACGTTTCATATAAAATTTTATTGTTTTTTTATAGTCTATTTACTGGCATTGACAAAAAAATTTTCGATCACTATCTTTGTCAGTTTTTTCGATTTTTCACTTTTCTCGGAAACAGTTGAAGATCAGTCCTATGTTGATTAGGCTTTTTTACTTATTTTAAATTTTTTACAGTATTTTTGAAACACCCTGTATAAACTATTTATTTTTTTCTGATTTATGCCCGTATAATTGTCAAATAATGGATAAAATCGCAACTAAACCTGCTACTCTGTCATTTATAATTTTAACAAAAATAGAAGTGTTTTCGTGAGTTTTTTTTTACAGATTTACAATTTGCAAGTCACAGTTTTGACCGTAATACAGCCATTAGATGGAAAAATTATTTTTAATCTGTTTTTATTTAGAATTTTTGGTAGAGCTTACAGATTTGCTTTAAGACGAACTCGAATTTGTATAATTCAAAGACGTAATTTGTTATTTAAAAATAATATTTTTTTTCTTAATATGATACCGCATACTTCTAGTTCGGGCTTTGCAATGCTTTGTTGGTATTAAAATGAAATTCCCTTATAGAACAAAAGAAACTTTATTATAGAAAATAGTTTATAATCAGCTTATTAATTTGATCACATGTGTATGTAATTCTCGGAAGAGGACAGATTTTATTATAAACATCAAAGGTTACTATAGTACTACAGATAATTTGTTTACTTACCTCTATATTACGCAGCCAATGAACGTATCACGTTGGCGGATCGTCCATGCAAGAAATAAGTATCCTTTTATTGCGTTGCGATTTCACAGAGAACTCATATGTTCAAAACATTCTTGGAAAATAATTATCCCACTGGAAAAGAATTATTTTATTTTATGTTATATTCTAGTTTGTGGTATATAAAGAAATAAAATCATACATTGATAGGTTCTTATGATTCACGGTCACGGTTAAAGAAGGTTAAGTTGTGACGTAGGTACGGACGATTCTCATTTATTATAACAATAATTAACAGTGCAAAATAAAATGAGGAGGAGGCATTTTTAATTAAAAATTTCACATAAACTGATTCATTCCGATTACAAAATTATCAAAAGTCAATCGGGCCTATTCTGTAACAAAGTGAATTTTTAGCAACTGGTTAAAACCGTTGTCCAATAGAAATGAATTTTACAATAAAAAATCCAATTTTTTGTTACATATTAACATACTTGATTGGTGAAATTTATTAACAACTTACTAAAATTTAACAACTGAGATACAGAATAGACTAAATTAACACCAAAAAATTTTAAATTTAAAATGGTTTACTTCTGAATAATTTTTTTGTAAAAACTGTCCAACTGATAACTGTGAATCATAAAAGATATCAAAGCCTGGCACGATATGATAACTTTTATTGAACTATTAACTGAAGTTAAACTAAATCAGTTTTTATACCAATGCAATAAAGAAGAAAATCCAGAGTTTGTTTTATAAAACAATTTTTAATTTTGGAAAATATTACCATTTTTTTATATGCTAACATTTAAAAAAAATATTTGTATGTATTGTTTCTCCTCGGCGGTCAAGCGTATTGAGGGAGCGTGTCATCAGGCAGCGCTCAAAGCAAACTTTACCGTTCGGACCCGGGGTCATGGGTTCGATACCCACCAGGTATTTGGATGTTTTTAACTGTATAATATAAATTTAACAAAATTATAAATGTCACCAGTAAAATTAATAAATTATTTGATAGAGCTATAACTATTATACAGAGTAATTCAGAATGATTGAAGGTTCCGCCTCGTTCAGATTTTTTGTTTGTCGCATTGTTGTGATAGTGAAATACGATTGACAGAGCATAGAGTGAATTATTGAAAGGAGAAGAAAATAAATATATTCAAGATATTTAGAGTAGAATCAATTTATTTACGAAAATATGCTTCCAAAATAAACTTGTCATGTTCTAACCATTCTAACGTAACGATTTGAATAAATAACAATTTAATTTTAAAAGATAAAAACAAACTGGCAATAAATTCAAAATACGTAACGCCGCTGACTTTTCCAAATGTTAGTAATATAGGTAAAATAAAATGACATTGCCGGTAAATTGATGCTAATTTTATTGTCGTGAAAGATAATTTTGATCATAATCAGAACTTCTTCTAATCATGTGACTTTTAATTATTCTGGATCACACTGTAGTTGAAAAGCAGACAAAATATTATTATTATTTTATAATAATTAATGGTTACTCCTCTGACTAGTTTTAATTCTTATAGAAATTCAATGTAATTTAGTAATAAAAAAAAATATTTTATAATTCTAATTAATGATTGGCTTTTAAGTGAAAATATGATGCATATCGCAAATTAGCGTTCTCAGTATTCAATAAACTCCGTGATGATAAATTTATATGTTTATTTTTATCAATTATTCTAACTGCAAGTTCATAACACGCTAATTATATTATTGTTACACATTTCGGTATCTATTTCCACTGTTCATTACTTTGTTTCTCCGTGTTACTGTTGGAATTCTCTAGTACGATGAAAATAATAAACAATAAACTTTACACAGACATTTAAATATGTATTCCTCGACTGGATCAAAGTAATACTGGGAAAACTTAGAGAAAAACAGCCTGATGAAAACGTTTGAAAATTGTTTTATTACATAGCCGACGTTTCGGCATCAAATATGCCTTCTTCAGATTTTATTATTATAAACTATTTTTCAATTTTTTGACCACATATTTTTTTGAATTGTTAGCCAGCTTGATATACGATCGTACAGATTTTCATTTTGAGAATCCAGACATTACATAAATTCTTTGGATTTCTGGCGGTCACATAGAACAAAAGAAAAAAATACTAATTGTTACAAGCATTTTTTCTATTCGGAAATAATAAATAACTAAAATATCAGATAATGAGGTTCAACATATTTCATGTACACTTCGGAAAGGATCAATTGATAGTCATCATGGAATTTTAATGATATAAACTATTTTTTGTTTTGATTACATATCTAGCTAGCTTGATATAAGATCGTACAAACATTTTTATATTCGGAAATAAAAAATATCTAGAATGTCAGATGATGAGGTTCAACATATTTCATGTACTCTTCAGAAAGGACCAATTGATAGTCATCATGGAATATAAATCTTATAAATTATTTTTTGTTTTGATTACATACCTAGCTAGCTTGATACACGATCGTACAGATTTTCATTTTGAGAATGCAATAATCACTTGGATTCTTTGGATTTCTGACGGTCACATAGAACAAAAGAAAAAAAAAACTAATTGTTAGAAGCATTTTTTCTATTCGGAAATAAAAAATAACTAAAATATCAGATAATGAGGTTCAACATATTTCATGTACACTTCAGAAAGGACCAATTAATAGTCATCATGGAATTTTAATGTTATAAACTATTTTTTGTTTTGATTACATACCTAGCTAGCTTGATATATGATCGTACAGATTTTCATTTTGAGAATGCAATCATTACTTGGATTCTTTGGATTTCTGACGGTCACATAGAACAAAAGAAAAAAAATTAATTGTTACATGCATTTTTTATATTCGGAAATAATAAATAACTAAAATATCAGATAATGAGGTTCAATATATTTCATGTACTCTTCAGAAAGGACCAATTGATAGTCATCATGGAATTTTAATGTTATAAACAATTTTTTGTTTTGATTACATACCTAGCTAGCTTGATACACGATCGTACAGATTTTCATTTTGAGAATGCAATAATCACTTGGATTCTTTGGATTTCTGACGGTCACATAGAACAAAAGAAAAAAAAAACTAATTGTTACAAGCATTTTTTCTATTCGGAAATAATAAATAACTAAAATATCAGATAATGAGGTTCAACATATTTCATGTACACTTCGGAAAGGATCAATTGATAGTCATCATGGAATTTTAATGATATAAACTATTTTTTGTTTTGATTACATATCTAGCTAGCTTGATATAAGATCGTACAAACATTTTTATATTCGGAAATAAAAAATATCTAGAATGTCAGATGATGAGGTTCAACATATTTCATGTACTCTTCAGAAAGGACCAATTGATAGTCATCATGGAATATAAATCTTATAAATTATTTTTTGTTTTGATTACATACCTAGCTAGCTTGATACACGATCGTACAGATTTTCATTTTGAGAATGCAATAATCACTTGGATTCTTTGGATTTCTGGCGGTCACATAGAACAAAAGAAAAAAAAAACTAATTGTTAGAAGCATTTTTTCTATTCGGAAATAAAAAATAACTAAAATATCAGATAATGAGGTTCAACATATTTCATGTACACTTCAGAAAGGACCAATTAATAGTCATCATGGAATTTTAATGTTATAAACTATTTTTTGTTTTGATTACATACCTAGCTAGCTTGATATATGATCGTACAGATTTTCATTTTGAGAATGCAATCATTACTTGGATTCTTTGGATTTCTGACGGTCACATAGAACAAAAGAAAAAAAATTAATTGTTACATGCATTTTTTATATTCGGAAATAATAAATAACTAAAATATCAGATAATGAGGTTCAATATATTTCATGTACTCTTCAGAAAGGACCAATTGATAGTCATCATGGAATTTTAATGTTATAAACAATTTTTTGTTTTGATTACATACCTAGCTAGCTTGATATACGATCGTACAGATTTTCATATTGAGAATGCAATCATTACTTGTATTCTTTAGATATCTGACGGTCACATAGAACAAAAAAAAAATTGTTACAAACATTTTTTATATTCGGAAATAATAAATATTTAGAATGTCAGATGATGAGGTTCAACATATTTCATGTACTCTTCAGAAAGGACCAATTGATAGTCATCATGGAATATTAATGTTATAAATTATTTTTTGTTTTGATTACATACCTAGCTAGCTTGATATACGATCGTACAGATTTTCATTTTGAGAATGCAATCATTACTTGGATTCTTTGGATTTCTAACGGTCACATAGAACAAAGAATAAAAAAACTAAATGTTACAAGCATTTTTTATATTCGGAAATAATAAATATCTAAAATATCAGATAATGAGGTTCAACATATTTCATGTACTCTTCAGAAAGGACCAATTGATAGTCATCATGGAATTTTAATGTTATAAACTATTTTTTGTTTTGATTACATACCTAGCTAGCTTGATATATGATCTTACAGATTTGCATTTTGAGAATGCAATTATTACTTGGATTCTTTGGATTTCTGACGGTCGCATGGAACAAAGAAAAAAAAAACTAAATGTTACAAGCATTTTTTATATTCGGAAATAATAAATAACTAAAATATCAGATAATGAGGTTCAAAATATTTCATGTACACTTCAGATAGGACCAATTGTTAGTCATCATGGAATTTTAATGTTATAAACTATTTTTTGTTTTGATTACATACCTAGCTAACTTGATATACGATCGTACAGATTTTCATTTTTAAAATGCAATCATTAGGTGGATTCTTTGGATTTCTGACGGTCACATAGAACAAAGGAAAAAAAAAACTAATTGTTACAAACATTTTTTATATTCGGAAATAATAAATATCTAGAATATCAGATGATGAGGTTGAACATATTTCATGTACACTTCAGAAAGGACCAATTGATAGTCATCATGGAATTTTAATGTTATAAACTATTTTTTGTTTTGATTACATATCTAGCTAGCTTGATATACGATCGTACAGATTTTCATTTTGAGAATGCAATCATTACTTGGAATCTTTGGATTTCTGACGGTCACATAGAACAAAAGAAAAAAAAAACTAATTGTTACAAGCATTTTTTCTATTCGAAAATAAAAAATAACTAATATATCAAATAATGAGGTTCAACATATTTCATGTACACTTCAGAAAGGACCAATTGATAGTCATCATGGAATTTAGAGTTCTCTGCACTTAGAACCAAGGTGAAAAACTTAACACAAATTTGTTATGCAAACTATATTAATAATGTTGAACAAGAAATCCCCAACAACGTAAAAAAGTTAAGGTCTTTTGTATCCTCAGTTAAAAAACAGAACATACCTTCTAACATAAGTTACAATGATACCAGCTCTAGTAACGGTAATGATATATGCAATATGTTCGCAGAATTTTTCCAATCAGTTTTTTTGGACAAAACTAATTTCGTTGGAAATTACGCGGAAGAGTACTGTGACACGAATATAGATCTCAGTAACTTACATGTTGATGAAAATGAGGTACATGATTTAATGTCATCCCTTGATGTTAATAAAGGGGCTGGTTCTGATGGGATTCCTAGTTATTTCGTTAAACATTGTGCTACGTCTTTATGCTGCCCATTAACAATAATTTTTAATAAATCGCTCACAGAAGGTCACTGTCCTAATATCTGGAAAAGAGCCCTTATCGTGCCTGTATTCAAATCTGGCAATAAAAATTCGGTCGACAGCTATCGTCCAATATCGAAACTATGTATATTCGAAAAGATTTTTGAAAAACTAATTTATAAGCATTTATTTGCTGCATTCAAAGAAATAATAAATGTTGAACAACATGGTTTCTATAGTGGACGATCTGTTGATTCGAATCTTGTGGAATATACTGATTTTATTCTCCACTCTATGGATTCCAAAAATCAAGTAGATGCTGTGTACACCGACTTCAGTAAAGCTTTCGACAAAATTAACCACTCCATTTTAATTTATAAACTAGAGAAGTATGGTGAACATGGTAATGTGCTTCAGTGGTTTAAATTATACCTCAGTAACAGGCAACAGAGTGTTACTGTTAATGGATTCGCTTCAGATTAATTTCCAGTAACCTCTGGAGTCCCACAAGGATCCCATTTAGGACCTCTCCTTTTTAACATTTTTATTAACGACATTAAAAATTGTTTCAATAATTCAAAATTTATAATGTACGCTGACGATCTCAAGTTGTATACAACAGTAAAATCAACATCTGATTGTTTAGCCCTTCAAGCCGATCTTGACAGGCTAAATAGCTATTTACAAAATAATAATTTATTACTTAATTTCAATAAATGTTCTATTATATCTTTCACGCGAAATAGGAATGTGGTTAAATTTGATTATCATTTAGATGGAAAATATATAAATCGTGTATCTCATATCAAAGATCTTGGTGTTACTCTAGACAATAAACTTATTTACGATATCCATATTGATTGCATTGTCAAAAAGGCTTATAGAATGCTAGGATTCATTTTAAGAATTGGTACTCAATTTAAAAGGTTTAGAACGGTAGTTCATTTATATTACACATTAGTTCGATCTCAACTTGAATTTGCTGCTGTATGTTGGTCTCCCCATTATCTAATGTATATTAATAGAATAGAGGGTATTCAAAAGAAATTTATATCTTACTTAAATTGGAAATTTCCAAATAACTCGTTAAACTTCATCCCTTTACAAAAGCGTAGAGACTTGATAGATATGACATTTCTGTATAAAATTGTAAATAATCATATCAGCAGTTCTACCCTTTTGAACAAAATTTCTTTTCGAATACCTTCTCATTCTACACGTTCATGTGATCTATTTTCTTTAAGGAATTATAAAACTAACTCAGCTATGTTCTCTCCTCTAAACAGAATAATGTGTAAATATAATAATTTCTTCTCTCTCAACAATTCACCTGATATTTTCCATTGTTAATTATACACGTTTAAGTCGTTTATAAGAAATAGTTATTTTACTCATATGTCATAATCAATGTCTCTCTTTTTCATAAATTTTCACTGTATTATTTAAGTAGGTTTGTCTGATGAAAAATTATTTTCTGTTTGTATTTACATTGTAATGTGCTGTACTGTCATTGGGACTCGTCCTGTTGTATAGCCTAAACTTTAAATAAATAAATGAGGTTCAACATATTTCATGTACACTTCAGAAATGACCAATTGATAGTTATCATGGAATTTTAACGTTATAAACTATTTTTTGTTTTGATTACATACCTAGTTAGCTTGATATACGATCGTACAGAGAATGCAATCATTACTTGGATTCTTTGGATTTCTGACGGTCACATAGAACAAAAGAAATAAAAAATTAATTGTTACAAGTTATTTTTAAATTCGGAAATAATAAATAACTAAAATATCAGATAATGAGGTTCAACTTATTTCATGGACACTTCAGAAAGGACCAATTGATAGTCATCATGGAATTTTAATGTTATCAACTATTTTTTTTTTTTATTACATACCTAGCTAACTTGATATAAGATCGTACAGATTTTCATATTGAGAATGCAATCATTACTTGGATTCTTTGGATATCTGACGGTCATATAGAACAAAAGAAAAAAAAACTAATTGTTACAAGTTTTTTGTATATTCGGAAATAATAAATAACTAAAATATCAGATAATGAGGTTCAACATATATCATGTACACTTCAGAAAGGACCAAGTGATATTCATCGTGGAATTTTAATGTTATAAACTATTTTTTGTTTTGAGTACATACCTAGCTAGCTTGATATACGATCGTACAGATTTTCATATTGAGAATGCAATCATTACTTGGATTCTTTGGATATCTGACGGTCATATAGAACAAAAGAAAAAAAAAACTAATTGTTACAAGTTTTTTTTTTATATTCGGGAATAATAAATAACTAAAATATCAGATAATGAGGTTCAACATATATCATGTACACTTCAGAAAGGACCAAGTGATATTCATCGTGGAATTTTAATGTTATAAACTATTTTTTGTTTTGATTACATACCTAGCTAGCTTGATATACGATCGTACAGGTTTTCATTTTGAGAATGCAATCATTACGTGGATTCTTTAAATTTCTGACGGTCACATACAACAAAAAAAAAACTAATTGTTACAAGCATTTTTTTATATTCGGAAATAATAAATAACGAAAATATCAGATAATGAGATTCAACATATTTCATGTACACTTCAGAAAGTACCAAGTGATAGTCATCATGGAATTTTAATGTTATAAACTATTCTTTGTTTTGATTACATACCTAGCTAGCTTGATATACGATCGTACAGATTTTCATTTTGAGAATGCAATCATTACTTGGATTCTTTGGATTTCTGACGGTCACATAGAACAAAAGGAAAAAAACCAATTGTTACAAGTTTTTTGTATATTCGGAAATAATAAATAACTAAAATATCAGATAATGAGGTTCAACATATTTCATGTACACTTCAGAAAGGACCAATTGATAGTCATCATGGAATTTTAATGTTATAAACTATTTTTTGTTTTGATTACATACCTAGCTAGCTTGATATACGATCGTACAGATTTTCATATTGAGAATGCAATCATTATTTGGATTCTTTGGATTTCTGCGGGGCACATAGAACAAAAGAAAAAAAAAATAATTGTTACAAGCATTTTTCTATTCGGAAATAATAAATAACTAAAATATCAGATAATGAGGTTCAACATATTTCATGTACACTTCAGAAAGGACCAATTGATAGTCATCATGGAATTTTAATGTTATAAACTATTTTTTGTTTTGATTACATACCTAGCTAGCTTGATATACGATCGTACAGATTTTCATTTTGAGAATGCAATCATTACTTGGATTCTTTGGATTTCTGCGGGTCACATAGAACAAAAGAAAAAAAACTAATTGTTACAAGCATTTTTTCTATTCGGAAATAATAAATAACTAAAATATCAGATAATGAGGTTCAACATATTTCATGTACACTTCAGAAAGGACCAATTGATAGTCATCATGGAATTTTAATGTTATAAACCAGTGGCGGTGCGTGAATTTAGAGTGAGGTGAGGCCAAATATTAGGGTTGTCAGATTTATAATATTACAATACGGAACATATTGAAGGATTAAAAATGTCTGAGAAAAAAATGCGCCGCAGGCAATTTTTTAAAAATTTTCAAGGTCAAACGTGTTTTAATGCAAAGCAAGATAATATAAAGTGAAGCAAATTTAACAAATTCTTAAAAAAATTAAATCGGTTAGAAGTCAAAAACTAATAATTTATTTTATTGTTAAGAAAACAGTTAACAAAATTAAGAAAACTCCTATAACAAAAGTGACATTGTCAGTCTTAAATATTAAAAAACATTTTTAAATATATTTCTTTTGCGATTTTACTGCTATCAATAAATTTTTATTTGCATCTTTAATTTTTGCTAATAAAATTTACGAAATCATTAGAAGACATTTAGTAATTGAATTATAATTATGATGCGAGATGTGAGCATATAAGCAATAACTACAAAAACAGAAAATCTGAAAATACAATGTTGCATTAAATTAAATATTATATTACTGGGTAATTGCTAGCTGGCTAGCTGCGCGGCATGAGCGTGTAGTGTGTAGCCTAGGCAGCAGCTATTGGGTTCTCCCCACCACAACCGAGGCCAAGAAATTCTGAACCTCACCTATTATTCCAATGCTTTCATCTAGCTATTTTGCACTTGCAAGATTATATTTTTTATATTTATATAATTAAGAAGAACTAATAATGAAAATATTAGATGCAAAAGTAATCATTGTAATGATTTATTTATTTACCTTTTTTCTTAACAGTTCAATTAAATTATTCCCATTGTTGTAAATAGTTCGTACTGTTGCTTTGTCTCTTGGTTGTTGGTATTAGTACATTTCTACAATTCATGATTTATTAACAGCAATACATTGTTTAATTGTTTATAAATGTTTAATTTAAATAATTGTGACAAGTAACAGTAGGTACAATTAAAATAGAAATAAATAATAGGTTCAAATTTATGAAAACATAAAAAATTACAACAGTAACAATAACTAGTAATTATTAAATCGTTTTTACAAAAACTAATTGAAAATAGTACAAATATACTTGTTTGAAGCAAGCATTTTCTGTTGTAAGCGCTTACGTCCGCTCCGCTCAGAACGAAAGAGGCCAAGCCATCGCTTCGCTCATCTGCACTACCGCAGTAGTGTAGAGCGTAGAGAGGGTAAAATCGTGCCGTCTCCCTCGCACTTATGTATTGCCCTATTATTGTCCATGAGGACAGTATAATTTGGCCTCTTTGTGTAAGTTCGCGTGAAAATAATAATATTTGCATGGTTATTTAGCATATTATAGTAACAATAATCGTTTGAGAGTTCAAATATTGTAAATTTGTATTACTTCAATACATTTTAAGTGAAAATTAAATTATAAAATTTTACAAATGTTTTGAATTTAAGAGGTGAGGCCTGGCCTCACTTGCCTTACCTGACGCACCGCCACTGTTATAAACTATTTTTTGTTTTGATTACATACCTAGCTAGCTTGATATACCATCGTACAGATTTTCATTTTGAGAATGCAATCATTACTTGGATTCTTTGGATTTCTGCGGGTCACATAGAACAAAAGAAAAAAAAACTAATTGATACAAGCATTTTTTCTATTCGGAAATAATAAATAACTAAAATATCAGATAATGAGGTTCAACATATTTCATGTACACTTCAGAAAGGACCAATTGATAGTCATCATGGAATTTTAATGTTATAAACTATTTTTTGTTTTGATTACATACCTAGCTAGCTTGATATACGATCGTACAGATTTTCATATTGAGAATGCAATCATTACTCGGATTCTTTGGATTTCTGACGGTCACATAGAACAAAAGAAAAAAAAACTAATTGTTACAAGTTTTTTTTTTTTTATATTCGGAAATAATAAATAACTAAAATATCAGATAATGAGGTTCGACATATTTCATGTACACTTCAGAAAGGACCAATTGATAGTCATCATGGAATTTTAATGTTATAAACTATTTTTTGTTTTGATTACATACCTAGCTAGCTTGATATACGATCGTACAGATTTTCATATTGAGAATGCAATCATTATTTAGATTCTTTGGATTTCTGACGGTCACATAGAACAAAAGAAAAAAAAACTAATTGTTACAAGCATTTTTTCTATTCGGAAATAATAAATAACTAAAATATCAGATAATGAGGTTCAACATATTTCATGTACACTTCAGAAAGGACCAATTGATAGTCATCATGGAATTTTAATGTTATAAACTATTTTTTGTTTTGATTACATACCTAGCTAGCTTGATATACGATCGTACAGATTTTCATATTGAGAATGCAATCATTATTTGGATTCTTTGGATTTCTGACGGTCACATAGAACAAAAGAAAAAAAAAACTAATTGTTACAAGCATTTTTTCTATTCGGAAATAATAAATAACTAAAATATCAGATAATGAGGTTCAACATATTTCATGTACACTTCAGAAAGGACCAATTGATAGTCATCATGGAATTTTAATGTTATAAACTATTTTTTGTTTTGATTACATGCCTAGCTAGCTTGATATACGATCGTACAGATTTTCATATTGAGAATGCAATCATTATTTGGATTCTTTGGATTTCTGACGGTCACATAGAACAAAAGAAAAAAAAACTAATTGTTACAAGCATTTTTTCTATTCGGAAATAATAAATAACTAAAATATCAGATAATGAGGTTCAACATATTTCATGTACACTTCAGAAAGGACCAATTGATAGTCATCATGGAATTTTAATGTTATAAACTATATTTTGTTTTGATTACATACCTAGCTAGCTTGATATACGATCGTACAGATTTTCATATTGAGAATGCAATCATTACTCGGATTCTTTGGATTTCTGACGGTCACATAGAACAAAAGAAAAAAAAACTAATTGTTACAAGTTTTTTTTTATATTCGAAAATAATAAATAACTAAAATATCAGATAATGAGGTTCAACATATTTCATGTACACCTCAGAAAGGACCAATTGATAGTCATCATGGAATTTTAATGTTATAAACTATTTTTTGTTTTGATTACATACCTAGCTAGCTTGATATACGATCGTACAGATTTTCATATTGAGAATGCAATCATTATTTGGATTCTTTGGATTTCTGACGGACACATAGAACAAAAGAAAAAAAAAACTAATTGTTACAAGCATTTTTTCTATTCGGAAATAATAAATAACTAAAATATCAGATAATGAGGTTCAACATATTTCATGTACACTTCAGAAAGGACCAATTGATAGTCATCATGGAATTTTAATGTTATAAACTATTTTTTGTTTTGATTACATACCTAGCTAGCTTGATATACGATCGTACTGATTTTCATATTGAGAATGCAATCATTATTTGGATTCTTTGGATTTCTGACGGTCACATAGAACAAAAGAAAAAAAAAACTAATTGTTACAAGCATTTTTTCTATTCGGAAATAATAAATAACTAAAATATCAGTTAATGAGGTTCGACATATTTCATGTACACTTCAGAAAGGACCAATTGATAGTCATCATGGAATTTTAATGTTATAAACTATTTTTTGTTTTGATTACATACCTAGCTAGCTTGATATACGATCGTACAGATTTTCATATTGAGAATGCAATCATTATTTGGATTCTTTGGATTTCTGACGGTCACATAGAACAAAAGAAAAAAAAAAACTAATTGTTACAAGCATTTTTTCTATTCGGAAATAATAAATAACTAAAATATCAGATAATGAGGTTCAACATATTTCATGTACACTTCAGAAAGGACCAATTGATACTCATTATGGAATTTTAATGTTATAAACTATTTTTTGTTTTGATTACATACCTAGCTAGCTTGATATACGATCATACAGATTTTCATTTTGAGAATGCAATCATTACTTGGATTCTTTGGATTTCTGCGGGTCACATAGAACAAAAGAAAAAAAAAACTAATTGTTACAAGCATTTTTTCTATTCGGAAATAATAAATAACTAAAATATTAGATAATGAGGTTCAACATATTTCATGTACACTTCAGAAAGGACCAATTGATACTCATTATGGAATTTTAATGTTATAAACTATTTTTTGTTTTGATTACATACCTAGCTAGCTTGATATACGATCGTACAGATTTTCATTTTGAGAATGCAATCATTACTTGGATTCTTTGGATTTCTGCGGGTCACATAGAACAAAAGAAAAAAAAAACTAATTGTTACAAGCATTTTTTCTATTCGGAAATAATAAATAACTAAAATATCAGTTAATGAGGTTTAACATATTTCATGTACACTTCAGAAAGGACCAATTGATAGTCATCATGGAATTTTAATGTTGTAAACTATTTTTTGTTTTGATTACATACCTAGCTAGCTTGATATACGATCGTACAGATTTTCATTTTGAGAATGCAATCATTACTTGGATTCTTTGGATTTCTGCGGGTCACATAGAACAAAAGAAAAAAAAAACTAATTGTTACAAGCATTTTTTCTATTCGGAAATAATAAATAACTAAAATATCAGTTAATGAGGTTCAACATATTTCATGTACACTTCAGAAAGGACCAATTGATAGTCATCATGGAATTTTAATGTTGTAAACTATTTTTTGTTTTGATTACATACCTAGCTAGCTTGATATACGATCGTACAGATTTTCATTTTGAGAATGCAATCATTACTTGGATTCTTTGGATTTCTGCGGGTCACATAGAACAAAAGAAAAAAAAACTAATTGTTACAAGCATTTTTTCTATTCGGAAATAATAAATAACTAAAATATTAGATAATGAGGTTCAACATATTTCATGTACACTTCAGAAAGGACCAATTGATAGTCATCATGGAATTTTAATATTAAAAACTATTTTTTGTTTTGATTACATACCTAGCTAGCTTGATATACGATCGTACAGATTTGCATTTTGAGAATGCAATCATTACTTGGATTCTTTGGATTTCTGACGGTCACATAGAACAAAAGAAAAAAATCACTAATTCTTACAAGCATTTTTTCTATTCGGAAATAATAAATAACTAAAATATCAGTTAATGAGGTTCAACATATTTCATGTACACTTCAGAAAGGACCAATTGATAGTAATCATGGAATTTTAATGTTATAAACTATTTTTTGTTTTGATTACATACCTATCTAGCTTGATATACGATCGTACAGATTTTCATTTTGAGAATGCAATCATTACTTGGATTCTTTGGATTTCTGCGGGTCACATAGAACAAAAGAAAAAAAAAACTAATTGTTACAAGCATTTTTTCTATTCGGAAATAATAAATAACTAAAATATTAGATAATGAGGTTCAACATATTTCATGTACACTTCAGAAAGGACCAATTGATAGTCATCATGGAATTTTAATATTAAAAACTATTTTTTGTTTTGATTACATACCTAGCTAGCTTGATATACGATCGTACAGATTTGCATTTTGAGAATGCAATCATTACTTGGATTCTTTGGATTTCTGACGGTCACATAGAACAAAAGAAAAAAATCACTAATTCTTACAAGCATTTTTTCTATTCGGAAATAATAAATAACTAAAATATCAGATAATGAGGTTCAACATATTTCATGTACACTTCAGAAAGGATCAATTGATAATAATCATGGAATTTTAATGTTATAAACTATTTTTTGTTTTGATTACATACCTATCTAGCTTGATATACGATCGTACAGATTTTCATTTTGAGAATGCAATCATTATTTGTATTCTTTGGATTTCTGCGGGTCACATAGAACAAAAGAAAAAAAAAACTAATTGTTACAAGCATTTTTTCTATTCGGAAATAATAAATAACTAAAATATCAGATAATGAGGTTCAAAATATTTCATGTACAATTCAGAAAGGAACAATTGATAGTCATCATGGAATTTTAATATTAAAAACTATTTTTTGTTTTGATTACATACCTAGCTAGCTTGATATACGATCGTAAAGATTTTCATTTTAAGAATGCAATCATTACTTGGATTCTTTGGATTTCTGCGGGCCACATAGAACAAAAGAAAAAAAAAACTAATTGTTACAAGCATTTTTTCTATTCGGAAATAATAAATAACTAAAATATTAGATAATGAGGTTCAACATATTTCATGTACACTTCAGAAAGGACCAATTGATAGTTATCATGGAATTTCAATGTTATAAACTATTTTTGTTTTGATTACATACCTAGCTAGCTTGATATACGATCGTACAGATTTTCATTGTGAGAATGCAATCATTACTTGGATTCTTTGGATTTCTGCGGGTCACATAGAACAAAAGAAAAAAAAACCAATTGTTACAAGCATTTTTTCTATTCGGAAATAATAAATAACTAAAATATTATATAATGAGGTTCAACATATTTCATGTACACTTCAGAAAGGACCAATTGATAGTCATCATGGAATTTTAATGTTATAAACTATTTTTTGTTTTGATTACATACCTAGCTAGCTTGATATACGATCGTACAGATTTTCATTTTGAGAATGCAGTCATTATTTGTATTCTTTGGATTTCTGCGGGTCACATAGAACAAAAGAAAAAAAAACTAATTGTTACAAGCATTTTTTCTATTCGGAAATAATAAATAACTAAAATATCAGATAATGAGGATCAACATATTTCATTTACACTTCAGACAGGACCAATTGATACTCATTATGGAATTTTAATGTTATAAACTATTTTTTGTTTTGATTACATACCTAGCTAGCTTGATATACGATCGTACAGATTTTCATTTTGAGAATGCAATCATTACTTGGATTCTTTGGATTTCTGCGGGTCACATAGAACAAAAGAAAAAAAAAACTAATTGTTACAAGCATTTTTTCTATTCGGAAATAATAAATAACTAAAATATCAGTTAATGAGGTTCAACATATTTCATGTACACTTCAGAAAGGACCAATTGATAGTCATCATGGAATTTTAATGTTGTAAACTATTTTTTGTTTTGATTACATACCTAGCTAGCTTGATATACGATCGTACAGATTTTCATTTTGAGAATGCAATCATTACTTGGATTCTTTGGATTTCTGCGGGTCACATAGAACAAAAGAAAAAAAAAACTAATTGTTACAAGCATTTTTTCTATTCGGAAATAATAAATAACTAAAATATCAGTTAATGAGGTTCAACATATTTCATGTACACTTCAGAAAGGACCAATTGATAGTCATCATGGAATTTTAATGTTGTAAACTATTTTTTGTTTTGATTACATACCTAGCTAGCTTGATATACGATCGTACAGATTTTCATTTTGAGAATGCAATCATTACTTGGATTCTTTGGATTTCTGCGGGCCACATAGAACAAAAGAAAAAAAAAACTAATTGTTACAAGCATTTTTTCTATTCGGAAATAATAAATAACTAAAATATTAGATAATGAGGTTCAACATATTTCATGTACACTTCAGAAAGGACCAATTGATAGTTATCATGGAATTTCAATGTTATAAACTATTTTTGTTTTGATTACATACCTAGCTAGCTTGATATACGATCGTACAGATTTTCATTGTGAGAATGCAATCATTACTTGGATTCTTTGGATTTCTGCGGGTCACATAGTACAAAAGAAAAAAAAACCAATTGTTACAAGCATTTTTTCTATTCGGAAATAATAAATAACTAAAATATCATATAATGAGGTTCAACATATTTCATGTACACTTCAGAAAGGACCAATTGATAGTCATCATGGAATTTTAATGTTATAAACTATTTTTTGTTTTGATTACATACCTAGCTAGCTTGATATACGATCGTACAGATTTTCATTTTGAGAATGCAGTCATTATTTGTATTCTTTGGATTTCTGCGGGTCACATAGAACAAAAGAAAAAAAAACTAATTGTTACAAGCATTTTTTCTATTCGGAAATAATAAATAACTAAAATATCAGATAATGAGGATCAACATATTTCATTTACACTTCAGAAAGGACCAATTGATACTCATTATGGAATTTTAATGTTATAAACTATTTTTGTTTTGATTACATACCTAGCTAGCTTGATATACGATCGTACAGATTTTCATTTTGAGAATGCAATCATTACTTGGATTCTTTGGATTTCTGCGGGCCACATAGAACAAAAGAAAAAAAAAACTAATTGTTACAAGCATTTTTTCTATTCGGAAATAATAAATAACTAAAATATTAGATAATGAGGTTCAACATATTTCATGTACACTTCAGAAAGGACCAATTGATAGTTATCATGGAATTTCAATGTTATAAACTATTTTTGTTTTGATTACATACCTAGCTAGCTTGATATACGATCGTACAGATTTTCATTGTGAGAATGCAATCATTACTTGGATTCTTTGGATTTCTGCGGGTCACATAGAACAAAAGAAAAAAAAACCAATTGTTACAAGCATTTTTTCTATTCGGAAATAATAAATAACTAAAATATCAGTTAATGAGGTTCAACATATTTCATGTACACTTCAGAAAGGACCAATTGATAGTCATCATGGAATTTTAATGTTGTAAACTATTTTTTGTTTTGATTACATACCTAGCTAGCTTGATATACGATCGTACAGATTTTCATTTTGAGAATGCAATCATTACTTGGATTCTTTGGATTTCTGCGGGTCACATAGAACAAAAGAAAAAAAAACTAATTGTTACAAGCATTTTTTCTATTCGGAAATAATAAATAACTAAAATATTAGATAATGAGGTTCAACATATTTCATGTACACTTCAGAAAGGTCCAATTGATAGTCATCATGGAATTTTAATATTAAAAACTATTTTTTGTTTTGATTACATACCTAGCTAGCTTGATATACGATCGTACAGATTTGCATTTTGAGAATGCAATCATTACTTGGATTCTTTGGATTTCTGACGGTCACATAGAACAAAAGAAAAAAATCACTAATTCTTACAAGCATTTTTTCTATTCGGAAATAATAAATAACTAAAATATCAGTTAATGAGGTTCAACATATTTCATGTACACTTCAGAAAGGACCAATTGATACTCATTATGGAATTTTAATGTTATAAACTATTTTTTGTTTTGATTACATACCTAGCTAGCTTGATATACGATCGTACAGATTTTCATTTTGAGAATGCAATCATTACTTGTATTCTTTGGATTTCTGCGGGTCACATAGAACAAAAGAAAAAAAAACTAATTGTTACAAGCATTTTTTCTATTCGGAAATAATAAATAACTAAAATATTAGATAATGAGGTTCAACATATTTCATGTACACTTCAGAAAGGACCAATTGATAGTCATCATGGAATTTTAATATTAAAAACTATTTTTTGTTTTGATTACATACCTAGCTAGCTTGATATACGATCGTACAGATTTTCATTTTGAGAATGCAATCATTACTTGGATTCTTTGGATTTCTGCGGGTCACATAGAACAAAAGAAAAAAAAAACTAATTGTTACAAGCATTTTTTCTATTCGGAAATAATAAATAACTAAAATATCAGTTAATGAGGTTCAACATATTTCATGTACACTTCAGAAAGGACCAATTGATACTCATTATGGAATTTTAATGTTATAAACTATTTTTTGTTTTGATTACATACCTAGCTAGCTTGATATACGATGGTACAGATTTTCATTTTGAGAATGCAATCATTACTTGGATTCTTTGGATATCTGCGGGTCACATAGAACAAAAGAAAAAAAAAAAACTAATTGTTACAAGCATTTTTTCTATACGGAAATAATAAATAACTAAAATATTAGATAATGAGGTTCAACATATTTCATGTACACTTCAGAAAGGACCAATTGATAGTCATCATGGAATTTTAATATTAAAAACTATTTTTTGTTTTGATTACATACCTAGCTAGCTTGATATACGATCGTACAGATTTTCATTTTGAGAATGCAATCATTACTTGGATTCTTTGGATTTCTGCGGGTCACATAGAACAAAAGAAAAAAAAAACTAATTGTTACAAGCATTTTTTCTATTCGGAAATAATAAATAACTAAAATATCAGTTAATGAGGTTCAACATATTTCATGTACACTTCAGAAAGGACCAATTGATACTCATTATGGAATTTTAATGTTATAAACTATTTTTTGTTTTGATTACATACCTAGCTAGCTTGATATACGATGGTACAGATTTTCATTTTGAGAATGCAATCATTACTTGGATTCTTTGGATATCTGCGGGTCACATAGAACAAAAGAAAAAAAAACTAATTGTTACAAGCATTTTTTCTATACGGAAATAATAAATAACTAAAATATTAGATAATGAGGTTCAACATATTTCATGTACACTTCAGAAAGGACCAATTGATAGTCATCATGGAATTTTAATATTAAAAACTATTTTTTGTTTTGATTACATACCTAGCTAGCTTGATATACGATCGTACAGATTTTCATTTTGAGAATGCAATCATTACTTGGATTCTTTGGATTTCTGCGGGTCACATAGAACAAAAGAAAAAAAAAACTAATTGTTACAAGCATTTTTTCTATTCGGAAATAATAAATAACTAAAATATCAGTTAATGAGGTTCAACATATTTCATGTACACTTCAGAAAGGACCAATTGATACTCATTATGGAATTTTAATGTTATAAACTATTTTTTGTTTTGATTACATACCTAGCTAGCTTGATATACGATGGTACAGATTTTCATTTTGAGAATGCAATCATTACTTGGATTCTTTGGATATCTGCGGGTCACATAGAACAAAAGAAAAAAAAACTAATTGTTACAAGCATTTTTTCTATACGGAAATAATAAATAACTAAAATATTAGATAATGGGGTTCAACATATTTCATGTACACTTCAGAAAGGACCAATTGATAGTCATCATGGAATTTTAATATTAAAAACTATTTTTTGTTTTGATTACATACCTAGCTAGCTTGATATACGATCGTACAGATTTTCATTTTGAGAATGCAATCATTACTTGGATTCTTTGGATTTCTGCGGGTCACATAGAACAAAAGAAAAAAAAACTAATTGTTACAAGCATTTTTTCTATTCGGAAATAATAAATAACTAAAATATCAGTTAATGAGGTTCAACATATTTCATGTACACTTCAGAAAGGACCAATTGATACTCATTATGGAATTTTAATGTTATAAACTATTTTTTGTTTTCATTACATACCTAGCTAGCTTGATATACGATGGTACAGATTTTCATTTTGAGAATGCAATCATTACTTGGATTCTTTGGATATCTGCGGGTCACATAGAACAAAAGAAAAAAAAACTAATTGTTACAAGCATTTTTTCTATACGGAAATAATAAATAACTAAAATATTAGATAATGAGGTTCAACATATTTCATGTACACTTCAGAAAGGACCAATTGATAGTCATCATGGAATTTTAATATTAAAAACTATTTTTTGTTTTGATTACATACCTAGCTAGCTTGATATACGATCGTACAGATTTTCATTTTGAGAATGCAATCATTACTTGGATTCTTTGGATTTCTGCGGGTCACATAGAACAAAAGAAAAAAAAAACTAATTGTTACAAGCATTTTTTCTATTCGGAAATAATAAATAACTAAAATATCAGTTAATGAGGTTCAACATATTTCATGTACACTTCAGAAAGGACCAATTGATACTCATTATGGAATTTTAATGTTATAAACTATTTTTTGTTTTGATTACATACCTAGCTAGCTTGATATACGATGGTACAGATTTTCATTTTGAGAATGCAATCATTACTTGGATTCTTTGGATATCTGCGGGTCACATAGAACAAAAGAAAAAAAAACTAATTGTTACAAGCATTTTTTCTATACGGAAATAATAAATAACTAAAATATTAGATAATGAGGTTCAACATATTTCATGTACACTTCAGAAAGGACCAATTGATAGTCATCATGGAATTTTAATATTAAAAACTATTTTTTGTTTTGATTACATACCTAGCTAGCTTGATATACGATCGTACAGATTTTCATTTTGAGAATGCAATCATTACTTGGATTCTTTGGATTTCTGCGGGTCACATAGAACAAAAGAAAAAAAAAACTAATTGTTACAAGCATTTTTTCTATTCGGAAATAATAAATAACTAAAATATCAGTTAATGAGGTTCAACATATTTCATGTACACTTCAGAAAGGACCAATTGATACTCATTATGGAATTTTAATGTTATAAACTATTTTTTGTTTTGATTACATACCTAGCTAGCTTGATATACGATGGTACAGATTTTCATTTTGAGAATGCAATCATTACTTGGATTCTTTGGATATCTGCGGGTCACATAGAACAAAAGAAAAAAAAAACTAATTGTTACAAGCATTTTTTCTATACGGAAATAATAAATAACTAAAATATTAGATAATGAGGTTCAACATATTTCATGTACACTTCAGAAAGGACCAATTGATAGTCATCATGGAATTTTAATATTAAAAACTATTTTTTGTTTTGATTACATACCTAGCTAGCTTGATATACGATCGTACAGATTTTCATTTTGAGAATGCAATCATTACTTGGATTCTTTGGATTTCTGCGGGTCACATAGAACAAAAGAAAAAAAAAAACTAATTGTTACAAGCATTTTTTCTATTCGGAAATAATAAATAACTAAAATATCAGTTAATGAGGTTCAACATATTTCATGTACACTTCAGAAAGGACCAATTGATACTCATTATGGAATTTTAATGTTATAAACTATTTTTTGTTTTGATTACATACCTAGCTAGCTTGATATACGATGGTACAGATTTTCATTTTGAGAATGCAATCATTACTTGGATTCTTTGGATATCTGCGGGTCACATAGAACAAAAGAAAAAAAAACTAATTGTTACAAGCATTTTTTCTATACGGAAATAATAAATAACTAAAATATTAGATAATGAGGTTCAACATATTTCATGTACACTTCAGAAAGGACCAATTGATAGTCATCATGGAATTTTAATATTAAAAACTATTTTTTGTTTTGATTACATACCTAGCTAGCTTGATATACGATCGTACAGATTTTCATTTTGAGAATGCAATCATTACTTGGATTCTTTGGATTTCTGCGGGTCACATAGAACAAAAGAAAAAAAAAACTAATTGTTACAAGCATTTTTTCTATTCGGAAATAATAAATAACTAAAATATCAGTTAATGAGGTTCAACATATTTCATGTACACTTCAGAAAGGACCAATTGATACTCATTATGGAATTTTAATGTTATAAACTATTTTTTGTTTTGATTACATACCTAGCTAGCTTGATATACGATGGTACAGATTTTCATTTTGAGAATGCAATCATTACTTGGATTCTTTGGATATCTGCGGGTCACATAGAACAAAAGAAAAAAAAACTAATTGTTACAAGCATTTTTTCTATACGGAAATAATAAATAACTAAAATATTAGATAATGAGGTTCAACATATTTCATGTACACTTCAGAAAGGACCAATTGATAGTCATCATGGAATTTTAATATTAAAAACTATTTTTTGTTTTGATTACATACCTAGCTAGCTTGATATACGATCGTACAGATTTTCATTTTGAGAATGCAATCATTACTTGGATTCTTTGGATTTCTGCGGGTCACATAGAACAAAAGAAAAAAAAAACTAATTGTTACAAGCATTTTTTCTATTCGGAAATAATAAATAACTAAAATATCAGTTAATGAGGTTCAACATATTTCATGTACACTTCAGAAAGGACCAATTGATACTCATTATGGAATTTTAATGTTATAAACTATTTTTTGTTTTGATTACATACCTAGCTAGCTTGATATACGATGGTACAGATTTTCATTTTGAAAATGCAATCATTACTTGGATTCTTTGGATATCTGCGGGTCACATAGAACAAAAGAAAAAAAAACTAATTGTTACAAGCATTTTTTCTATACGGAAATAATAAATAACTAAAATATTAGATAATGAGGTTCAACATATTTCATGTACACTTCAGAAAGGACCAATTGATAGTCATCATGGAATTTTAATATTAAAAACTATTTTTTGTTTTGATTACATACCTAGCTAGCTTGATATACGATCGTACAGATTTTCATTTTGAGAATGCAATCATTACTTGGATTCTTTGGATTTCTGCGGGTCACATAGAACAAAAGAAAAAAAAAACTAATTGTTACAAGCATTTTTTCTATTCGGAAATAATAAATAACTAAAATATCAGTTAATGAGGTTCAACATATTTCATGTACACTTCAGAAAGGACCAATTGATACTCATTATGGAATTTTAATGTTATAAACTATTTTTTGTTTTGATTACATACCTAGCTAGCTTGATATACGATGGTACAGATTTTCATTTTGAGAATGCAATCATTACTTGGATTCTTTGGATATCTGCGGGTCACATAGAACAAAAGAAAAAAAAAAACTAATTGTTACAAGCATTTTTTCTATACGGAAATAATAAATAACTAAAATATTAGATAATGAGGTTCAACATATTTCATGTACACTTCAGAAAGGACCAATTGATAGTCATCATGGAATTTTAATATTAAAAACTATTTTTTGTTTTGATTACATACCTAGCTAGCTTGATATACGATCGTACAGATTTTCATTTTGAGAATGCAATCATTACTTGGATTCTTTGGATTTCTGCGGGTCACATAGAACAAAAGAAAAAAAAAACTAATTGTTACAAGCATTTTTTCTATTCGGAAATAATAAATAACTAAAATATCAGTTAATGAGGTTCAACATATTTCATGTACACTTCAGAAAGGACCAATTGATACTCATTATGGAATTTTAATGTTATAAACTATTTTTTGTTTTGATTACATACCTAGCTAGCTTGATATACGATGGTACAGATTTTCATTTTGAGAATGCAATCATTACTTGGATTCTATGGATATCTGCGGGTCACATAGAACAAAAGAAAAAAAAAACTAATTGTTACAAGCATTTTTTCTATACGGAAATAATAAATAACTAAAATATTAGATAAAGAGGTTCAACATATTTCATGTACACTTCAGAAAGGACCAATTGATAGTCATCATGGAATTTTAATATTAAAAACTATTTTTTGTTTTGATTACATACCTAGCTAGCTTGATATACGATCGTACAGATTTTCATTTTGAGAATGCAATCATTACTTGGATTCTTTGGATTTCTGCGGGTCACATAGAACAAAAGAAAAAAAAAACTAATTGTTACAAGCATTTTTTCTATTCGGAAATAATAAATAACTAAAATATCAGTTAATGAGGTTCAACATATTTCATGTACACTTCAGAAAGGACCAATTGATACTCATTATGGAATTTTAATGTTATAAACTATTTTTTGTTTTGATTACATACCTAGCTAGCTTGATATACGATGGTACAGATTTTCATTTTGAGAATGCAATCATTACTTGGATTCTTTGGATATCTGCGGGTCACATAGAACAAAAGAAAAAAAAAACTAATTGTTACAAGCATTTTTTCTATACGGAAATAATAAATAACTAAAATATTAGATAATGAGGTTCAACATATTTCATGTACACTTCAGAAAGGACCAATTGATAGTCATCATGGAATTTTAATATTAAAAACTATTTTTTGTTTTGATTACATACCTAGCTAGCTTGATATACGATCGTACAGATTTTCATTTTGAGAATGCAATCATTACTTGGATTCTTTGGATTTCTGCGGGTCACATAGAACAAAAGAAAAAAAAAACTAATTGTTACAAGCATTTTTTCTATTCGGAAATAATAAATAACTAAAATATCAGTTAATGAGGTTCAACATATTTCATGTACACTTCAGAAAGGACCAATTGATACTCATTATGGAATTTTAATGTTATAAACTATTTTTTGTTTTGATTACATACCTAGCTAGCTTGATATACGATGGTACAGATTTTCATTTTGAGAATGCAATCATTACTTGGATTCTTTGGATATCTGCGGGTCACATAGAACAAAAGAAAAAAAAACTAATTGTTACAAGCATTTTTTCTATACGGAAATAATAAATAACTAAAATATTAGATAATGAGGTTCAACATATTTCATGTACGCTTCAGAAAGGACCAATTGATAGTCATCATGGAATTTTAATATTAAAAACTATTTTTTGTTTTGATTACATACCTAGCTAGCTTGATATACGATCGTACAGATTTTCATTTTGAGAATGCAATCATTACTTGGATTCTTTGGATTTCTGCGGGTCACATAGAACAAAAGAAAAAAAAAAACTAATTGTTACAAGCATTTTTTCTATTCGGAAATAATAAATAACTAAAATATCAGTTAATGAGGTTCAACATATTTCATGTACACTTCAGAAAGGACCAATTGATACTCATTATGGAATTTTAATGTTATAAACTATTTTTTGTTTTGATTACATACCTAGCTAGCTTGATATACGATGGTACAGATTTTCATTTTGAGAATGCAATCATTACTTGGATTCTTTGGATATCTGCGGGTCACATAGAACAAAAGAAAAAAAAACTAATTGTTACAAGCATTTTTTCTATACGGAAATAATAAATAACTAAAATATTAGATAATGAGGTTCAACATATTTCATGTACACTTCAGAAAGGACCAATTGATAGTCATCATGGAATTTTAATATTAAAAACTATTTTTTGTTTTGATTACATACCTAGCTAGCTTGATATACGATCGTACAGATTTTCATTTTGAGAATGCAATCATTACTTGGATTCTTTGGATTTCTGCGGGTCACATAGAACAAAAGAAAAAAAAAACTAATTGTTACAAGCATTTTTTCTATTCGGAAATAATAAATAACTAAAATATCAGTTAATGAGGTTCAACATATTTCATGTACACTTCAGAAAGGACCAATTGATACTCATTATGGAATTTTAATGTTATAAACTATTTTTTGTTTTGATTACATACCTAGCTAGCTTGATATACGATGGTACAGATTTTCATTTTGAGAATGCAATCATTACTTGGATTCTTTGGATATCTGCGGGTCACATAGAACAAAAGAAAAAAAAACTAATTGTTACAAGCATTTTTTCTATACGGAAATAATAAATAACTAAAATATTAGATAATGAGGTTCAACATATTTCATGTACACTTCAGAAAGGACCAATTGATAGTCATCATGGAATTTTAATATTAAAAACTATTTTTTGTTTTGATTACATACCTAGCTAGCTTGATATACGATCGTACAGATTTTCATTTTGAGAATGCAATCATTACTTGGATTCTTTGGATTTCTGCGGGTCACATAGAACAAAAGAAAAAAAAAACTAATTGTTACAAGCATTTTTTCTATTCGGAAATAATAAATAACTAAAATATCAGTTAATGAGGTTCAACATATTTCATGTACACTTCAGAAAGGACCAATTGATACTCATTATGGAATTTTAATGTTATAAACTATTTTTTGTTTTGATTACATACCTAGCTAGCTTGATATACGATGGTACAGATTTTCATTTTGAGAATGCAATCATTACTTGGATTCTTTGGATATCTGCGGGTCACATAGAACAAAAGAAAAAAAAACTAATTGTTACAAGCATTTTTTCTATACGGAAATAATAAATAACTAAAATATTAGATAATGAGGTTCAACATATTTCATGTACACTTCAGAAAGGACCAATTGATAGTCATCATGGAATTTTAATATTAAAAACTATTTTTTGTTTTGATTACATACCTAGCTAGCTTGATATACGATCGTACAGATTTTCATTTTGAGAATGCAATCATTACTTGGATTCTTTGGATTTCTGCGGGTCACATAGAACAAAAGAAAAAAAAAACTAATTGTTACAAGCATTTTTTCTATTCGGAAATAATAAATAACTAAAATATCAGTTAATGAGGTTCAACATATTTCATGTACACTTCAGAAAGGACCAATTGATACTCATTATGGAATTTTAATGTTATAAACTATTTTTTGTTTTGATTACATACCTAGCTAGCTTGATATACGATGGTACAGATTTTCATTTTGAGAATGCAATCATTACTTGGATTCTTTGGATATCTGCGGGTCACATAGAACAAAAGAAAAAAAAAAAACTAATTGTTACAAGCATTTTTTCTATACGGAAATAATAAATAACTAAAATATTAGATAATGAGGTTCAACATATTTCATGTACACTTCAGAAAGGACCAATTGATAGTCATCATGGAATTTTAATATTAAAAACTATTTTTTGTTTTGATTACATACCTAGCTAGCTTGATATACGATCGTACAGATTTTCATTTTGAGAATGCAATCATTACTTGGATTCTTTGGATATCTGCGGGTCACATAGAACAAAAGAAAAAAAAAAAACTAATTGTTACAAGCATTTTTTCTATACGGAAATAATAAATAACTAAAATATTAGATAATGAGGTTCAACATATTTCATGTACACTTCAGAAAGGACCAATTGATAGTCATCATGGAATTTTAATATTAAAAACTATTTTTTGTTTTGATTACATACCTAGCTAGCTTGATATACGATCGTACAGATTTTCATTTTGAGAATGCAATCATTACTTGGATTCTTTGGATTTCTGCGGGTCACATAGAACAAAAGAAAAAAAAAACTAATTGTTACAAGCATTTTTTCTATTCGGAAATAATAAATAACTAAAATATCAGTTAATGAGGTTCAACATATTTCATGTACACTTCAGAAAGGACCAATTGATACTCATTATGGAATTTTAATGTTATAAACTATTTTTTGTTTTGATTACATACCTAGCTAGCTTGATATACGATGGTACAGATTTTCATTTTGAGAATGCAATCATTACTTGGATTCTTTGGATATCTGCGGGTCACATAGAACAAAAGAAAAAAAAACTAATTGTTACAAGCATTTTTTCTATACGGAAATAATAAATAACTAAAATATTAGATAATGAGGTTCAACATATTTCATGTACACTTCAGAAAGGACCAATTGATAGTCATCATGGAATTTTAATATTAAAAACTATTTTTTGTTTTGATTACATACCTAGCTAGCTTGATATACGATCGTACAGATTTTCATTTTGAGAATGCAATCATTACTTGGATTCTTTGGATTTCTGCGGGTCACATAGAACAAAAGAAAAAAAAAACTAATTGTTACAAGCATTTTTTCTATTCGGAAATAATAAATAACTAAAATATCAGTTAATGAGGTTCAACATATTTCATGTACACTTCAGAAAGGACCAATTGATACTCATTATGGAATTTTAATGTTATAAACTATTTTTTGTTTTGATTACATACCTAGCTAGCTTGATATACGATGGTACAGATTTTCATTTTGAGAATGCAATCATTACTTGGATTCTTTGGATATCTGCGGGTCACATAGAACAAAAGAAAAAAAAACTAATTGTTACAAGCATTTTTTCTATACGGAAATAATAAATAACTAAAATATTAGATAATGGGGTTCAACATATTTCATGTACACTTCAGAAAGGACCAATTGATAGTCATCATGGAATTTTAATATTAAAAACTATTTTTTGTTTTGATTACATACCTAGCTAGCTTGATATACGATCGTACAGATTTTCATTTTGAGAATGCAATCATTACTTGGATTCTTTGGATTTCTGCGGGTCACATAGAACAAAAGAAAAAAAAAACTAATTGTTACAAGCATTTTTTCTATTCGGAAATAATAAATAACTAAAATATCAGTTAATGAGGTTCAACATATTTCATGTACACTTCAGAAAGGACCAATTGATACTCATTATGGAATTTTAATGTTATAAACTATTTTTTGTTTTGATTACATACCTAGCTAGCTTGATATACGATGGTACAGATTTTCATTTTGAGAATGCAATCATTACTTGGATTCTTTGGATATCTGCGGGTCACATAGAACAAAAGAAAAAAAAACTAATTGTTACAAGCATTTTTTCTATACGGAAATAATAAATAACTAAAATATTAGATAATGAGGTTCAACATATTTCATGTACACTTCAGAAAGGACCAATTGATAGTCATCATGGAATTTTAATATTAAAAACTATTTTTTGTTTTGATTACATACCTAGCTAGCTTGATATACGATCGTACAGATTTTCATTTTGAGAATGCAATCATTACTTGGATTCTTTGGATTTCTGCGGGTCACATAGAACAAAAGAAAAAAAAAACTAATTGTTACAAGCATTTTTTCTATTCGGAAATAATAAATAACTAAAATATCAGTTAATGAGGTTCAACATATTTCATGTACACTTCAGAAAGGACCAATTGATACTCATTATGGAATTTTAATGTTATAAACTATTTTTTGTTTTGATTACATACCTAGCTAGCTTGATATACGATGGTACAGATTTTCATTTTGAGAATGCAATCATTACTTGGATTCTTTGGATATCTGCGGGTCACATAGAACAAAAGAAAAAAAAACTAATTGTTACAAGCATTTTTTCTATACGGAAATAATAAATAACTAAAATATTAGATAATGAGGTTCAACATATTTCATGTACACTTCAGAAAGGACCAATTGATAGTCATCATGGAATTTTAATATTAAAAACTATTTTTTGTTTTGATTACATACCTAGCTAGCTTGATATACGATCGTACAGATTTTCATTTTGAGAATGCAATCATTACTTGGATTCTTTGGATTTCTGCGGGTCACATAGAACAAAAGAAAAAAAAAACTAATTGTTACAAGCATTTTTTCTATTCGGAAATAATAAATAACTAAAATATCAGTTAATGAGGTTCAACATATTTCATGTACACTTCAGAAAGGACCAATTGATACTCATTATGGAATTTTAATGTTATAAACTATTTTTTGTTTTGATTACATACCTAGCTAGCTTGATATACGATGGTACAGATTTTCATTTTGAGAATGCAATCATTACTTGGATTCTTTGGATATCTGCGGGTCACATAGAACAAAAGAAAAAAAAAACTAATTGTTACAAGCATTTTTTCTATACGGAAATAATAAATAACTAAAATATTAGATAATGAGGTTCAACATATTTCATGTACACTTCAGAAAGGACCAATTGATAGTCATCATGGAATTTTAATATTAAAAACTATTTTTTGTTTTGATTACATACCTAGCTAGCTTGATATACGATCGTACAGATTTTCATTTTGAGAATGCAATCATTACTTGGATTCTTTGGATTTCTGCGGGTCACATAGAACAAAAGAAAAAAAAAACTAATTGTTACAAGCATTTTTTCTATTCGGAAATAATAAATAACTAAAATATCAGTTAATGAGGTTCAACATATTTCATGTACACTTCAGAAAGGACCAATTGATACTCATTATGGAATTTTAATGTTATAAACTATTTTTTGTTTTGATTACATACCTAGCTAGCTTGATATACGATGGTACAGATTTTCATTTTGAGAATGCAATCATTACTTGGATTCTTTGGATATCTGCGGGTCACATAGAACAAAAGAAAAAAAAACTAATTGTTACAAGCATTTTTTCTATACGGAAATAATAAATAACTAAAATATTAGATAATGAGGTTCAACATATTTCATGTACACTTCAGAAAGGACCAATTGATAGTCATCATGGAATTTTAATATTAAAAACTATTTTTTGTTTTGATTACATACCTAGCTAGCTTGATATACGATCGTACAGATTTTCATTTTGAGAATGCAATCATTACTTGGATTCTTTGGATTTCTGCGGGTCACATAGAACAAAAGAAAAAAAAAACTAATTGTTACAAGCATTTTTTCTATTCGGAAATAATAAATAACTAAAATATCAGTTAATGAGGTTCAACATATTTCATGTACACTTCAGAAAGGACCAATTGATACTCATTATGGAATTTTAATGTTATAAACTATTTTTTGTTTTGATTACATACCTAGCTAGCTTGATATACGATGGTACAGATTTTCATTTTGAGAATGCAATCATTACTTGGATTCTTTGGATATCTGCGGGTCACATAGAACAAAAGAAAAAAAAAACTAATTGTTACAAGCATTTTTTCTATACGGAAATAATAAATAACTAAAATATTAGATAATGAGGTTCAACATATTTCATGTACACTTCAGAAAGGACCAATTGATAGTCATCATGGAATTTTAATATTAAAAACTATTTTTTGTTTTGATTACATACCTAGCTAGCTTGATATACGATCGTACAGATTTTCATTTTGAGAATGCAATCATTACTTGGATTCTTTGGATTTCTGCGGGTCACATAGAACAAAAGAAAAAAAAAAACTAATTGTTACAAGCATTTTTTCTATTCGGAAATAATAAATAACTAAAATATCAGTTAATGAGGTTCAACATATTTCATGTACACTTCAGAAAGGACCAATTGATACTCATTATGGAATTTTAATGTTATAAACTATTTTTTGTTTTGATTACATACCTAGCTAGCTTGATATACGATGGTACAGATTTTCATTTTGAGAATGCAATCATTACTTGGATTCTTTGGATATCTGCGGGTCACATAGAACAAAAGAAAAAAAAACTAATTGTTACAAGCATTTTTTCTATACGGAAATAATAAATAACTAAAATATTAGATAATGAGGTTCAACATATTTCATGTACACTTCAGAAAGGACCAATTGATAGTCATCATGGAATTTTAATATTAAAAACTATTTTTTGTTTTGATTACATACCTAGCTAGCTTGATATACGATCGTACAGATTTTCATTTTGAGAATGCAATCATTACTTGGATTCTTTGGATTTCTGCGGGTCACATAGAACAAAAGAAAAAAAAAACTAATTGTTACAAGCATTTTTTCTATTCGGAAATAATAAATAACTAAAATATCAGTTAATGAGGTTCAACATATTTCATGTACACTTCAGAAAGGACCAATTGATACTCATTATGGAATTTTAATGTTATAAACTATTTTTTGTTTTGATTACATACCTAGCTAGCTTGACATACGATGGTACAGATTTTCATTTTGAGAATGCAATCATTACTTGGATTCTTTGGATATCTGCGGGTCACATAGAACAAAAGAAAAAAAAACTAATTGTTACAAGCATTTTTTCTATACGGAAATAATAAATAACTAAAATATTAGATAATGAGGTTCAACATATTTCATGTACACTTCAGAAAGGACCAATTGATAGTCATCATGGAATTTTAATATTAAAAACTATTTTTTGTTTTGATTACATACCTAGCTAGCTTGATATACGATCGTACAGATTTTCATTTTGAGAATGCAATCATTACTTGGATTCGTTGGATTTCTGCGGGTCACATAGAACAAAAGAAAAAAAAACTAATTGTTACAAGCATTTTTTCTATTCGGAAATAATAAATAACTAAAATATTAGATAATGATGTTCAACATATTTCATGTACACTTCAGAAAGGACCAATTGATAGTCATCATGGAATTTTAATATTAAAAACTATTTTTTGTTTTGATTACATACCTAGCTAGCTTGATATACGATCGTACAGATTTTCATTTTGAGAATGCAATCATTACTTGGATTCGTTGGATTTCTGCGGGTCACATAGAACAAAAGAAAAAAAAACTAATTGTTACAAGCATTTTTTCTATTCGGAAATAATAAATAACTAAAATATTAGATAATGATGTTCAACATATTTCATGTACACTTCAGAAAGGACCAATTGATAGTCATCATGGAATTTTAATATTAAAAACTATTTTTTGTTTTGATTACATACCTAGCTAGCTTGATATACGATCGTACAGATTTTCATTTTGAGAATGCAATCATTACTTGGATTCTTTGGATTTCTGCGGGTCACATAGAACAAAAGAAAAAAAAAACTAATTGTTACAAGCATTTTTTCTATTCGGAAATAATAAATAACTAAAATATCAGTTAATGAGGTTCAACATATTTCATGTACACTTCAGAAAGGACCAATTGATACTCATTATGGAATTTTAATGTTATAAACTATTTTTTGTTTTGATTACATACCTAGCTAGCTTGATATACGATGGTACAGATTTTCATTTTGAGAATGCAATCATTACTTGGATTCTTTGGATATCTGCGGGTCACATAGAACAAAAGAAAAAAAAACTAATTGTTACAAGCATTTTTTCTATACGGAAATAATAAATAACTAAAATATTAGATAATGAGGTTCAACATATTTCATGTACACTTCAGAAAGGACCAATTGATAGTCATCATGGAATTTTAATATTAAAAACTATTTTTTGTTTTGATTACATACCTAGCTAGCTTGATATACGATCGTACAGATTTTCATTTTGAGAATGCAATCATTACTTGGATTCGTTGGATTTCTGCGGGTCACATAGAACAAAAGAAAAAAAAACTAATTGTTACAAGCATTTTTTCTATACGGAAATAATAAATAACTAAAATATTAGATAATGAGGTTCAACATATTTCATGTACACTTCAGAAAGGACCAATTGATAGTCATCATGGAATTTTAATATTAAAAACTATTTTTTGTTTTGATTACATACCTAGCTAGCTTGATATACGATCGTACAGATTTTCATTTTGAGAATGCAATCATTACTTGGATTCTTTGGATTTCTGCGGGTCACATAGAACAAAAGAAAAAAAAAACTAATTGTTACAAGCATTTTTTCTATTCGGAAATAATAAATAACTAAAATATCAGTTAATGAGGTTCAACATATTTCATGTACACTTCAGAAAGGACCAATTGATACTCATTATGGAATTTTAATGTTATAAACTATTTTTTGTTTTGATTACATACCTAGCTAGCTTGATATACGATGGTACAGATTTTCATTTTGAGAATGCAATCATTACTTGGATTCTTTGGATATCTGCGGGTCACATAGAACAAAAGAAAAAAAAACTAATTGTTACAAGCATTTTTTCTATACGGAAATAATAAATAACTAAAATATTAGATAATGATGTTCAACATATTTCATGTACACTTCAGAAAGGACCAATTGATAGTCATCATGGAATTTTAATATTAAAAACTATTTTTTGTTTTGATTACATACCTAGCTAGCTTGATATACGATCGTACAGATTTTCATTTTGAGAATGCAATCATTACTTGGATTCTTTGGATTTCTGCGGGTCACATAGAACAAAAGAAAAAAAAAACTAATTGTTACAAGCATTTTTTCTATTCGGAAATAATAAATAACTAAAATATTAGATAATGATGTTCAACATATTTCATGTACACTTCAGAAAGGACCAATTGATAGTCATCATGGAATTTTAATATTAAAAACTATTTTTTGTTTTGATTACATACCTAGCTAGCTTGATATACGATCGTACAGATTTTCATTTTGAGAATGCAATCATTACTTGGATTCTTTGGATTTCTGCGGGTCACATAGAACAAAAGAAAAAAAAAACTAATTGTTACAAGCATTTTTTCTATTCGGAAATAATAAATAACTAAAATATTAGATAATGATGTTCAACATATTTCATGTACACTTCAGAAAGGACCAATTGATAGTCATCATGGAATTTTAATATTAAAAACTATTTTTTGTTTTGATTACATACCTAGCTAGCTTGATATACGATCGTACAGATTTTCATTTTGAGAATGCAATCATTACTTGGATTCTTTGGATTTCTGCGGGTCACATAGAACAAAAGAAAAAAAAAACTAATTGTTACAAGCATTTTTTCTATTCGGAAATAATAAATAACTAAAATATCAGTTAATGAGGTTCAACATATTTCATGTACACTTCAGAAAGGACCAATTGATACTCATTATGGAATTTTAATGTTATAAACTATTTTTTGTTTTGATTACATACCTAGCTAGCTTGATATACGATGGTACAGATTTTCATTTTGAGAATGCAATCATTACTTGGATTCTTTGGATATCTGCGGGTCACATAGAACAAAAGAAAAAAAAACTAATTGTTACAAGCATTTTTTCTATACGGAAATAATAAATAACTAAAATATTAGATAATGAGGTTCAACATATTTCATGTACACTTCAGAAAGGACCAATTGATAGTCATCATGGAATTTTAATATTAAAAACTATTTTTTGTTTTGATTACATACCTAGCTAGCTTGATATACGATCGTACAGATTTTCATTTTGAGAATGCAATCATTACTTGGATTCGTTGGATTTCTGCGGGTCACATAGAACAAAAGAAAAAAAAACTAATTGTTACAAGCATTTTTTCTATACGGAAATAATAAATAACTAAAATATTAGATAATGAGGTTCAACATATTTCATGTACACTTCAGAAAGGACCAATTGATAGTCATCATGGAATTTTAATATTAAAAACTATTTTTTGTTTTGATTACATACCTAGCTAGCTTGATATACGATCGTACAGATTTTCATTTTGAGAATGCAATCATTACTTGGATTCGTTGGATTTCTGCGGGTCACATAGAACAAAAGAAAAAAAAACTAATTGTTACAAGCATTTTTTCTATTCGGAAATAATAAATAACTAAAATATTAGATAATGATGTTCAACATATTTCATGTACACTTCAGAAAGGACCAATTGATAGTCATCATGGAATTTTAATATTAAAAACTATTTTTTGTTTTGATTACATACCTAGCTAGCTTGATATACGATCGTACAGATTTTCATTTTGAGAATGCAATCATTACTTGGATTCTTTGGATTTCTGCGGGTCACATAGAACAAAAGAAAAAAAAAACTAATTGTTACAAGCATTTTTTCTATTCGGAAATAATAAATAACTAAAATATCAGTTAATGAGGTTCAACATATTTCATGTACACTTCAGAAAGGACCAATTGATACTCATTATGGAATTTTAATGTTATAAACTATTTTTTGTTTTGATTACATACCTAGCTAGCTTGATATACGATGGTACAGATTTTCATTTTGAGAATGCAATCATTACTTGGATTCTTTGGATATCTGCGGGTCACATAGAACAAAAGAAAAAAAAACTAATTGTTACAAGCATTTTTTCTATACGGAAATAATAAATAACTAAAATATTAGATAATGAGGTTCAACATATTTCATGTACACTTCAGAAAGGACCAATTGATAGTCATCATGGAATTTTAATATTAAAAACTATTTTTTGTTTTGATTACATACCTAGCTAGCTTGATATACGATCGTACAGATTTTCATTTTGAGAATGCAATCATTACTTGGATTCTTTGGATTTCTGCGGGTCACATAGAACAAAAGAAAAAAAAAACTAATTGTTACAAGCATTTTTTCTATTCGGAAATAATAAATAACTAAAATATCAGTTAATGAGGTTCAACATATTTCATGTACACTTCAGAAAGGACCAATTGATACTCATTATGGAATTTTAATGTTATAAACTATTTTTTGTTTTGATTACATACCTAGCTAGCTTGATATACGATGGTACAGATTTTCATTTTGAGAATGCAATCATTACTTGGATTCTTTGGATATCTGCGGGTCACATAGAACAAAAGAAAAAAAAAACTAATTGTTACAAGCATTTTTTCTATACGGAAATAATAAATAACTAAAATATTAGATAATGAGGTTCAACATATTTCATGTACACTTCAGAAAGGACCAATTGATAGTCATCATGGAATTTTAATATTAAAAACTATTTTTTGTTTTGATTACATACCTAGCTAGCTTGATATACGATCGTACAGATTTTCATTTTGAGAATGCAATCATTACTTGGATTCTTTGGATTTCTGCGGGTCACATAGAACAAAAGAAAAAAAAAACTAATTGTTACAAGCATTTTTTCTATTCGGAAATAATAAATAACTAAAATATCAGTTAATGAGGTTCAACATATTTCATGTACACTTCAGAAAGGACCAATTGATACTCATTATGGAATTTTAATGTTATAAACTATTTTTTGTTTTGATTACATACCTAGCTAGCTTGATATACGATGGTACAGATTTTCATTTTGAGAATGCAATCATTACTTGGATTCTTTGGATATCTGCGGGTCACATAGAACAAAAGAAAAAAAAACTAATTGTTACAAGCATTTTTTCTATACGGAAATAATAAATAACTAAAATATTAGATAATGAGGTTCAACATATTTCATGTACACTTCAGAAAGGACCAATTGATAGTCATCATGGAATTTTAATATTAAAAACTATTTTTTGTTTTGATTACATACCTAGCTAGCTTGATATACGATCGTACAGATTTTCATTTTGAGAATGCAATCATTACTTGGATTCTTTGGATTTCTGCGGGTCACATAGAACAAAAGAAAAAAAAAACTAATTGTTACAAGCATTTTTTCTATTCGGAAATAATAAATAACTAAAATATCAGTTAATGAGGTTCAACATATTTCATGTACACTTCAGAAAGGACCAATTGATACTCATTATGGAATTTTAATGTTATAAACTATTTTTTGTTTTGATTACATACCTAGCTAGCTTGATATACGATGGTACAGATTTTCATTTTGAGAATGCAATCATTACTTGGATTCTTTGGATATCTGCGGGTCACATAGAACAAAAGAAAAAAAAAACTAATTGTTACAAGCATTTTTTCTATACGGAAATAATAAATAACTAAAATATTAGATAATGAGGTTCAACATATTTCATGTACACTTCAGAAAGGACCAATTGATAGTCATCATGGAATTTTAATATTAAAAACTATTTTTTGTTTTGATTACATACCTAGCTAGCTTGATATACGATCGTACAGATTTTCATTTTGAGAATGCAATCATTACTTGGATTCTTTGGATTTCTGCGGGTCACATAGAACAAAAGAAAAAAAAAACTAATTGTTACAAGCATTTTTTCTATTCGGAAATAATAAATAACTAAAATATCAGTTAATGAGGTTCAACATATTTCATGTACACTTCAGAAAGGACCAATTGATACTCATTATGGAATTTTAATGTTATAAACTATTTTTTGTTTTGATTACATACCTAGCTAGCTTGATATACGATGGTACAGATTTTCATTTTGAGAATGCAATCATTACTTGGATTCTTTGGATATCTGCGGGTCACATAGAACAAAAGAAAAAAAAACTAATTGTTACAAGCATTTTTTCTATACGGAAATAATAAATAACTAAAATATTAGATAATGAGGTTCAACATATTTCATGTACACTTCAGAAAGGACCAATTGATAGTCATCATGGAATTTTAATATTAAAAACTATTTTTTGTTTTGATTACATACCTAGCTAGCTTGATATACGATCGTACAGATTTTCATTTTGAGAATGCAATCATTACTTGGATTCTTTGGATTTCTGCGGGTCACATAGAACAAAAGAAAAAAAAAACTAATTGTTACAAGCATTTTTTCTATTCGGAAATAATAAATAACTAAAATATCAGTTAATGAGGTTCAACATATTTCATGTACACTTCAGAAAGGACCAATTGATACTCATTATGGAATTTTAATGTTATAAACTATTTTTTGTTTTGATTACATACCTAGCTAGCTTGACATACGATGGTACAGATTTTCATTTTGAGAATGCAATCATTACTTGGATTCTTTGGATATCTGCGGGTCACATAGAACAAAAGAAAAAAAAACTAATTGTTACAAGCATTTTTTCTATACGGAAATAATAAATAACTAAAATATTAGATAATGAGGTTCAACATATTTCATGTACACTTCAGAAAGGACCAATTGATAGTCATCATGGAATTTTAATATTAAAAACTATTTTTTGTTTTGATTACATACCTAGCTAGCTTGATATACGATCGTACAGATTTTCATTTTGAGAATGCAATCATTACTTGGATTCTTTGGATTTCTGCGGGTCACATAGAACAAAAGAAAAAAAAAACTAATTGTTACAAGCATTTTTTCTATTCGGAAATAATAAATAACTAAAATATCAGTTAATGAGGTTCAACATATTTCATGTACACTTCAGAAAGGACCAATTGATACTCATTATGGAATTTTAATGTTATAAACTATTTTTTGTTTTGATTACATACCTAGCTAGCTTGATATACGATGGTACAGATTTTCATTTTGAGAATGCAATCATTACTTGGATTCTTTGGATATCTGCGGGTCACATAGAACAAAAGAAAAAAAAACTAATTGTTACAAGCATTTTTTCTATACGGAAATAATAAATAACTAAAATATTAGATAATGAGGTTCAACATATTTCATGTACACTTCAGAAAGGACCAATTGATACTCATTATGGAATTTTAATGTTATAAACTATTTTTTGTTTTGATTACATACCTAGCTAGCTTGATATACGATGGTACAGATTTTCATTTTGAGAATGCAATCATTACTTGGATTCTTTGGATATCTGCGGGTCACATAGAACAAAAGAAAAAAAAAACTAATTGTTACAAGCATTTTTTCTATACGGAAATAATAAATAACTAAAATATTAGATAATGAGGTTCAACATATTTCATGTACACTTCAGAAAGGACCAATTGATAGTCATCATGGAATTTTAATATTAAAAACTATTTTTTGTTTTGATTACATACCTAGCTAGCTTGATATACGATCGTACAGATTTTCATTTTGAGAATGCAATCATTACTTGGATTCTTTGGATTTCTGCGGGTCACATAGAACAAAAGAAAAAAAAAACTAATTGTTACAAGCATTTTTTCTATTCGGAAATAATAAATAACTAAAATATCAGTTAATGAGGTTCAACATATTTCATGTACACTTCAGAAAGGACCAATTGATACTCATTATGGAATTTTAATGTTATAAACTATTTTTTGTTTTGATTACATACCTAGCTAGCTTGATATACGATGGTACAGATTTTCATTTTGAGAATGCAATCATTACTTGGATTCTTTGGATATCTGCGGGTCACATAGAACAAAAGAAAAAAAAACTAATTGTTACAAGCATTTTTTCTATACGGAAATAATAAATAACTAAAATATTAGATAATGAGGTTCAACATATTTCATGTACACTTCAGAAAGGACCAATTGATAGTCATCATGGAATTTTAATATTAAAAACTATTTTTTGTTTTGATTACATACCTAGCTAGCTTGATATACGATCGTACAGATTTTCATTTTGAGAATGCAATCATTACTTGGATTCTTTGGATTTCTGCGGGTCACATAGAACAAAAGAAAAAAAAAACTAATTGTTACAAGCATTTTTTCTATTCGGAAATAATAAATAACTAAAATATCAGTTAATGAGGTTCAACATATTTCATGTACACTTCAGAAAGGACCAATTGATACTCATTATGGAATTTTAATGTTATAAACTATTTTTTGTTTTGATTACATACCTAGCTAGCTTGATATACGATGGTACAGATTTTCATTTTGAGAATGCAATCATTACTTGGATTCTTTGGATATCTGCGGGTCACATAGAACAAAAGAAAAAAAAAACTAATTGTTACAAGCATTTTTTCTATACGGAAATAATAAATAACTAAAATATTAGATAATGAGGTTCAACATATTTCATGTACACTTCAGAAAGGACCAATTGATAGTCATCATGGAATTTTAATATTAAAAACTATTTTTTGTTTTGATTACATACCTAGCTAGCTTGATATACGATCGTACAGATTTTCATTTTGAGAATGCAATCATTACTTGGATTCTTTGGATTTCTGCGGGTCACATAGAACAAAAGAAAAAAAAAACTAATTGTTACAAGCATTTTTTCTATTCGGAAATAATAAATAACTAAAATATCAGTTAATGAGGTTCAACATATTTCATGTACACTTCAGAAAGGACCAATTGATACTCATTATGGAATTTTAATGTTATAAACTATTTTTTGTTTTGATTACATACCTAGCTAGCTTGATATACGATGGTACAGATTTTCATTTTGAGAATGCAATCATTACTTGGATTCTTTGGATATCTGCGGGTCACATAGAACAAAAGAAAAAAAAACTAATTGTTACAAGCATTTTTTCTATACGGAAATAATAAATAACTAAAATATTAGATAATGAGGTTCAACATATTTCATGTACACTTCAGAAAGGACCAATTGATAGTCATCATGGAATTTTAATATTAAAAACTATTTTTTGTTTTGATTACATACCTAGCTAGCTTGATATACGATCGTACAGATTTTCATTTTGAGAATGCAATCATTACTTGGATTCTTTGGATTTCTGCGGGTCACATAGAACAAAAGAAAAAAAAAACTAATTGTTACAAGCATTTTTTCTATTCGGAAATAATAAATAACTAAAATATCAGTTAATGAGGTTCAACATATTTCATGTACACTTCAGAAAGGACCAATTGATACTCATTATGGAATTTTAATGTTATAAACTATTTTTTGTTTTGATTACATACCTAGCTAGCTTGACATACGATGGTACAGATTTTCATTTTGAGAATGCAATCATTACTTGGATTCTTTGGATATCTGCGGGTCACATAGAACAAAAGAAAAAAAAACTAATTGTTACAAGCATTTTTTCTATACGGAAATAATAAATAACTAAAATATTAGATAATGAGGTTCAACATATTTCATGTACACTTCAGAAAGGACCAATTGATAGTCATCATGGAATTTTAATATTAAAAACTATTTTTTGTTTTGATTACATACCTAGCTAGCTTGATATACGATCGTACAGATTTTCATTTTGAGAATGCAATCATTACTTGGATTCGTTGGATTTCTGCGGGTCACATAGAACAAAAGAAAAAAAAAACTAATTGTTACAAGCATTTTTTCTATTCGGAAATAATAAATAACTAAAATATCAGTTAATGAGGTTCAACATATTTCATGTACACTTCAGAAAGGACCAATTGATACTCATTATGGAATTTTAATGTTATAAACTATTTTTTGTTTTGATTACATACCTAGCTAGCTTGATATACGATGGTACAGATTTTCATTTTGAGAATGCAATCATTACTTGGATTCTTTGGATATCTGCGGGTCACATAGAACAAAAGAAAAAAAAACTAATTGTTACAAGCATTTTTTCTATACGGAAATAATAAATAACTAAAATATTAGATAATGAGGTTCAACATATTTCATGTACACTTCAGAAAGGACCAATTGATAGTCATCATGGAATTTTAATATTAAAAACTATTTTTTGTTTTGATTACATACCTAGCTAGCTTGATATACGATCGTACAGATTTTCATTTTGAGAATGCAATCATTACTTGGATTCTTTGGATTTCTGCGGGTCACATAGAACAAAAGAAAAAAAAAACTAATTGTTACAAGCATTTTTTCTATTCGGAAATAATAAATAACTAAAATATCAGTTAATGAGGTTCAACATATTTCATGTACACTTCAGAAAGGACCAATTGATACTCATTATGGAATTTTAATGTTATAAACTATTTTTTGTTTTGATTACATACCTAGCTAGCTTGATATACGATGGTACAGATTTTCATTTTGAGAATGCAATCATTACTTGGATTCTTTGGATATCTGCGGGTCACATAGAACAAAAGAAAAAAAAAAACTAATTGTTACAAGCATTTTTTCTATACGGAAATAATAAATAACTAAAATATTAGATAATGAGGTTCAACATATTTCATGTACACTTCAGAAAGGACCAATTGATAGTCATCATGGAATTTTAATATTAAAAACTATTTTTTGTTTTGATTACATACCTAGCTAGCTTGATATACGATCGTACAGATTTGCATTTTGAGAATGCAATCATTACTTGGATTCTTTGGATTTCTGACGGTCACATAGAACAAAAGAAAAAAATCACTAATTCTTACAAGCATTTTTTCTATTCGGAAATAATAAATAACTAAAATATCAGATAATGAGGTTCAACATATTTCATGTACACTTCAGAAAGGACCAATTGATAGTAATCATGGAATTTTAATGTTATAAACTATTTTTTGTTTTGATTACATACCTATCTAGCTTGATATACGATCGTACAGATTTTCATTTTGAGAATGCAATCATTACTTGGATTCTTTGGATTTCTGCGGGTCACATAGAACAAAAGAAAAAAAAAACTAATTGTTACAAGCATTTTTTCTATTCGGAAATAATAAATAACTAAAATATCAGTTAATGAGGTTCAACATATTTCATGTACACTTCAGAAAGGACCAATTGATACTCATTATTGAATTTTAATGTTATAAACTATTTTTTGTTTTGATTACATACCTAGCTAGCTTGATATACGATGGTACAGATTTTCATTTTGAGAATGCAATCATTACTTGGATTCTATGGATATCTGCGGGTCACATAGAACAAAAGAAAAAAAAAACTAATTGTTACAAGCATTTTTTCTATACGGAAATAATAAATAACTAAAATATTAGATAAAGAGGTTCAACATATTTCATGTACACTTCAGAAAGGACCAATTGATAGTCATCATGGAATTTTAATATTAAAAACTATTTTTTGTTTTGATTACATACCTAGCTAGCTTGATATACGATCGTACAGATTTTCATTTTGAGAATGCAATCATTACTTGGATTCTTTGGATTTCTGCGGGTCACATAGAACAAAAGAAAAAAAAAACTAATTGTTACAAGCATTTTTTCTATTCGGAAATAATAAATAACTAAAATATCAGTTAATGAGGTTCAACATATTTCATGTACACTTCAGAAAGGACCAATTGATACTCATTATGGAATTTTAATGTTATAAACTATTTTTTGTTTTGATTACATACCTAGCTAGCTTGATATACGATGGTACAGATTTTCATTTTGAGAATGCAATCATTACTTGGATTCTTTGGATATCTGCGGGTCACATAGAACAAAAGAAAAAAAAAAACTAATTGTTACAAGCATTTTTTCTATACGGAAATAATAAATAACTAAAATATTAGATAATGAGGTTCAACATATTTCATGTACACTTCAGAAAGGACCAATTGATAGTCATCATGGAATTTTAATATTAAAAACTATTTTTTGTTTTGATTACATACCTAGCTAGCTTGATATACGATCGTACAGATTTTCATTTTGAGAATGCAATCATTACTTGGATTCTTTGGATTTCTGCGGGTCACATAGAACAAAAGAAAAAAAAAACTAATTGTTACAAGCATTTTTTCTATTCGGAAATAATAAATAACTAAAATATCAGTTAATAAGGTTCAACATATTTCATGTACACTTCAGAAAGGACCAATTGATACTCATTATGGAATTTTAATGTTATAAACTATTTTTTGTTTTGATTACATACCTAGCTAGCTTGATATACGATGGTACAGATTTTCATTTTGAGAATGCAATCATTACTTGGATTCTTTGGATATCTGCGGGTCACATAGAACAAAAGAAAAAAAAAACTAATTGTTACAAGCATTTTTTCTATACGGAAATAATAAATAACTAAAATATTAGATAATGAGGTTCAACATATTTCATGTACACTTCAGAAAGGACCAATTGATAGTCATCATGGAATTTTAATATTAAAAACTATTTTTTGTTTTGATTACATACCTAGCTAGCTTGATATACGATCGTACAGATTTTCATTTTGAGAATGCAATCATTACTTGGATTCTTTGGATTTCTGCGGGTCACATAGAACAAAAGAAAAAAAAAACTAATTGTTACAAGCATTTTTTCTATTCGGAAATAATAAATAACTAAAATATCAGTTAATGAGGTTCAACATATTTCATGTACACTTCAGAAAGGACCAATTGATACTCATTATGGAATTTTAATGTTATAAACTATTTTTTGTTTTGATTACATACCTAGCTAGCTTGATATACGATGGTACAGATTTTCATTTTGAGAATGCAATCATTACTTGGATTCTTTGGATATCTGCGGGTCACATAGAACAAAAGAAAAAAAAAACTAATTGTTACAAGCATTTTTTCTATACGGAAATAATAAATAACTAAAATATTAGATAATGAGGTTCAACATATTTCATGTACACTTCAGAAAGGACCAATTGATAGTCATCATGGAATTTTAATATTAAAAACTATTTTTTGTTTTGATTACATACCTAGCTAGCTTGATATACGATCGTACAGATTTGCATTTTGAGAATGCAATCATTACTTGGATTCTTTGGATTTCTGACGGTCACATAGAACAAAAGAAAAAAATCACTAATTCTTACAAGCATTTTTTCTATTCGGAAATAATAAATAACTAAAATATCAGATAATGAGGTTCAACATATTTCATGTACACTTCAGAAAGGACCAATTGATAGTAATCATGGAATTTTAATGTTATAAACTATTTTTTGTTTTGATTACATACCTATCTAGCTTGATATACGATCGTACAGATTTTCATTTTGAGAATGCAATCATTACTTGGATTCTTTGGATTTCTGCGGGTCACATAGAACAAAAGAAAAAAAAAACTAATTGTTACAAGCATTTTTTCTATTCGGAAATAATAAATAACTAAAATATTAGATAATGAGGTTCAACATATATTATGTACACTTCAGAAAGGACCAATTGATAGTCATCATGGAATTTTAATATTAAAAACTATTTTTTGTTTTGATTACATACCTAGCTAGCTTGATATACGATCGTACAGATTTTCATTTTGAGAATGCAATCATTACTTGGATTCTTTGGATTTCTGACGGTCACATAGAACAAAAGAAAAAAATCACTAATTCTTACAAGCATTTTTTCTATTCGGAAATAATAAATAACTAAAATATCAGATAATGAGGTTCAACATATTTTATGTACACTTCAGAAAGGACCAATTGATAGTAATCATGGAATTTTAATGTTATAAACTATTTTTTGTTTTGATTACATACCTATCTAGCTTGATATACGATCGTACAGATTTTCATTTTGAGAATGCAATCATTACTTGGATTCTTTGGATTTCTGCGGGTCACATAGAACAAAAGAAAAAAAAACTAATTGTTACAAGCATTTTTTCTATTCGGAAATAATAAATAACTAAAATATTAGATAATGAGGTTCAACATATTTCATGTACACTTCAGAAAGGACCAATTGATAGTCATCATGGAATTTTAATATTAAAAACTATTTTTTGTTTTGATTACATACCTAGCTAGCTTGATATACGATCGTACAGATTTTCATTTTGAGAATGCAATCATTACTTGGATTCTTTGGATTTCTGCGGGTCACATAGAACAAAAGAAAAAAAAAACTAATTGTTACAAGCATTTTTTCTATTCGGAAATAATAAATAACTAAAATATCAGTTAATGAGGTTCAACATATTTCATGTACACTTCAGAAAGGACCAATTGATACTCATTATGGAATTTTAATGTTATAAACTATTTTTTGTTTTGATTACATACCTAGCTAGCTTGATATACGATGGTACAGATTTTCATTTTGAGAATGCAATCATTACTTGGATTCTTTGGATATCTGCGGGTCACATAGAACAAAAGAAAAAAAAAACTAATTGTTACAAGCATTTTTTCTATACGGAAATAATAAATAACTAAAATATTAGATAATGAGGTTCAACATATTTCATGTACACTTCAGAATGGACCAATTGATAGTCATCATGGAATTTTAATATTAAAAACTATTTTTTGTTTTGATTACATACCTAGCTAGCTTGATATACGATCGTACAGATTTGCATTTTGAGAATGCAATCATTACTTGGATTCTTTGGATTTCTGACGGTCACATAGAACAAAAGAAAAAAATCACTAATTCTTACAAGCATTTTTTCTATTCGGAAATAATAAATAACTAAAATATCAGATAATGAGGTTCAACATATTTCATGTACACTTCAGAAAGGACCAATTGATAGTAATCATGGAATTTTAATGTTATAAACTATTTTTTGTTTTGATTACATACCTATCTAGCTTGATATACGATCGTACAGATTTTCATTTTGAGAATGCAATCATTACTTGGATTCTTTGGATTTCTGCGGGTCACATAGAACAAAAGAAAAAAAAACTAATTGTTACAAGCATTTTTTCTATTCGGAAATAATAAATAACTAAAATATTAGATAATGAGGTTCAACATATTTCATGTACACTTCAGAAAGGACCAATTGATAGTCATCATGGAATTTTAATATTAAAAACTATTTTTTTTTTTTATTACATACCTAGCTAGCTTGATATACGATCGTACAGATTTTCATTTTGAGAATGCAATCATTACTTGGATTCTTTGGATTTCTGCGGGTCACATAGAACAAAAGAAAAAAAAAACTAATTGTTACAAGCATTTTTTCTATTCGGAAATAATAAATAACTAAAATATTAGATAATGAGGTTCAACATATATCATGTACACTTCAGAAAGGACCAATTGATAGTCATCATGGAATTTTAATATTAAAAACTATTTTTTGTTTTGATTACATACCTAGCTAGCTTGATATACGATCGTACAGATTTTCATTTTGAGAATGCAATCATTACTTGGATTCTTTGGATTTCTGACGGTCACATAGAACAAAAGAAAAAAATCACTAATTCTTACAAGCATTTTTTCTATTCGGAAATAATAAATAACTAAAATATCAGATAATGAGGTTCAACATATTTCATGTACACTTCAGAAAGGACCAATTGATAGTAATCATGGAATTTTAATGTTATAAACTATTTTTTGTTTTGATTACATACCTATCTAGCTTGATATACGATCGTACAGATTTTCATTTTGAGAATGCAATCATTACTTGGATTCTTTGGATTTCTGCGGGTCACATAGAACAAAAGAAAAAAAAACTAATTGTTACAAGCATTTTTTCTATTCGGAAATAATAAATAACTAAAATATTAGATAATGAGGTTCAACATATTTCATGTACACTTCAGAAAGGACCAATTGATAGTCATCATGGAATTTTAATATTAAAAACTATTTTTTGTTTTGATTACATACCTAGCTAGCTTGATATACGATCGTACAGATTTTCATTTTGAGAATGCAATCATTACTTGGATTCTTTGGATTTCTGCGGGTCACATAGAACAAAAGAAAAAAAAAACTAATTGTTACAAGCATTTTTTCTATTCGGAAATAATAAATAACTAAAATATCAGTTAATGAGGTTCAACATATTTCATGTACACTTCAGAAAGGACCAATTGATACTCATTATGGAATTTTAATGTTATAAACTATTTTTTGTTTTGATTACATACCTAGCTAGCTTGATATACGATGGTACAGATTTTCATTTTGAGAATGCAATCATTACTTGGATTCTTTGGATATCTGCGGGTCACATAGAACAAAAGAAAAAAAAAACTAATTGTTACAAGCATTTTTTCTATACGGAAATAATAAATAACTAAAATATTAGATAATGAGGTTCAACATATTTCATGTACACTTCAGAATGGACCAATTGATAGTCATCATGGAATTTTAATATTAAAAACTATTTTTTGTTTTGATTACATACCTAGCTAGCTTGATATACGATCGTACAGATTTGCATTTTGAGAATGCAATCATTACTTGGATTCTTTGGATTTCTGACGGTCACATAGAACAAAAGAAAAAAATCACTAATTCTTACAAGCATTTTTTCTATTCGGAAATAATAAATAACTAAAATATCAGATAATGAGGTTCAACATATTTCATGTACACTTCAGAAAGGACCAATTGATAGTAATCATGGAATTTTAATGTTATAAACTATTTTTTGTTTTGATTACATACCTATCTAGCTTGATATACGATCGTACAGATTTTCATTTTGAGAATGCAATCATTACTTGGATTCTTTGGATTTCTGCGGGTCACATAGAACAAAAGAAAAAACAAACTAATTGTTACAAGCATTTTTTCTATTCGGAAATAATAAATAACTAAAATATCAGTTAATGAGGTTCAACATATTTCATGTACACTTCAGAAAGGACCAATTGATACTCATTATGGAATTTTAATGTTATAAACTATTTTTTGTTTTGATTACATACCTAGCTAGCTTGATATACGATCGTACAGATTTTCATTTTGAGAATGCAATCATTACTTGGATTCTTTGGATTTCTGCGGGTCACATAGAACAAAAGAAAAAAAAACTAATTATTACAAGCATTTTTTCTATTCGGAAATAATAAATAACTAAAATATCAGTTAATGAGGTTCAGCATATTTCATGTACACTTCAGAAAGGACCAATTGATACTCATTATGGAATTTTAATGTTATAAACTATTTTTTGTTTTGATTACATACCTAGCTAGCTTGATATACGATCGTACAGATTTTCATTTTGAGAATGCAATCATTACTTGGATTCTTTGGATTTCTGCGGGTCACATAGAACAAAAGAAAAAAAAACTAATTGTTACAAGCATTTTTTCTATTCGGAAATAATAAATAACTAAAATATTAGATAATGAGGTTCAACATATTTCATGTACACTTCAGAAAGGACCAATTGATAGTCATCATGGAATTTTAATATTAAAAACTATTTTTTGTTTTGATTACATACCTAGCTAGCTTGATATACGATCGTACAGATTTTCATTTTGAGAATGCAATCATTACTTGGATTCTTTGGATTTCTGCGGGTCACATAGAACAAAAGAAAAAAAAAACTAATTGTTACAAGCATTTTTTCTATTCGGAAATAATAAATAACTAAAATATCAGTTAATGAGGTTCAACATATTTCATGTACACTTCAGAAAGGACCAATTGATACTCATTATGGAATTTTAATGTTATAAACTATTTTTTGTTTTGATTACATACCTAGCTAGCTTGATATACGATCGTACAGATTTTCATTTTGAGAATGCAATCATTACTTGGATTCTTTGGATTTCTGCGGGTCACATAGAACAAAAGAAAAAAAAACTAATTGTTACAAGCATTTTTTCTATTCGGAAATAATAAATAACTAAAATATCAGTTAATGAGGTTCAACATATTTCATGTACACTTCAGAAAGGACCAATTGATACTCATTATGGAATTTTAATGTTATAAACTATTTTTTGTTTTGATTACATACCTAGCTAGCTTGATATACGATCGTACAGATTTTCATTTTGAGAATGCAATCATTACTTGGATTCTTTGGATTTCTGCGGGTCACATAGAACAAAAGAAAAAAAAACTAATTATTACAAGCATTTTTTCTATTCGGAAATAATAAATAACTAAAATATCAGTTAATGAGGTTCAGCATATTTCATGTACACTTCAGAAAGGACCAATTGATACTCATTATGGAATTTTAATGTTATAAACTATTTTTTGTTTTGATTACATACCTAGCTAGCTTGATATACGATCGTACAGATTTTCATTTTGAGAATGCAATCATTACTTGGATTCTTTGGATTTCTGCGGGTCACATAGAACAAAAGAAAAAAAAACTAATTGTTACAAGCATTTTTTCTATTCGGAAATAATAAATAACTAAAATATTAGATAATGAGGTTCAACATATTTCATGTACACTTCAGAAAGGACCAATTGATAGTCATCATGGAATTTTAATATTAAAAACTATTTTTTGTTTTGATTACATACCTAGCTAGCTTGATATACGATCGTACAGATTTTCATTTTGAGAATGCAATCATTACTTGGATTCTTTGGATTTCTGCGGGTCACATAGAACAAAAGAAAAAAAAAACTAATTGTTACAAGCATTTTTTCTATTCGGAAATAATAAATAACTAAAATATCAGTTAATGAGGTTCAACATATTTCATGTACACTTCAGAAAGGACCAATTGATACTCATTATGGAATTTTAATGTTATAAACTATTTTTTGTTTTGATTACATACCTAGCTAGCTTGATATACGATCGTACAGATTTTCATTTTGAGAATGCAATCATTACTTGGATTCTTTGGATTTCTGCGGGTCACATAGAACAAAAGAAAAAAAAACTAATTGTTACAAGCATTTTTTCTATTCGGAAATAATAAATAACTAAAATATTAGATAATGAGGTTCAACATATTTCATGTACACTTCAGAAAGGACCAATTGATAGTAATCATGGAATTTTAATGTTATAAACTATTTTTTGTTTTGATTACATACCTATCTAGCTTGATATACGATCGTACAGATTTTCATTTTGAGAATGCAATCATTACTTGGATTCTTTGGATTTCTGCGGGTCACATAGAACAAAAGAAAAAAAAACTAATTGTTACAAGCATTTTTTCTATTCGGAAATAATAAATAACTAAAATATTAGATAATGAGGTTCAACATATTTCATGTACACTTCAGAAAGGACCAATTGATAGTCATCATGGAATTTTAATATTAAAAACTATTTTTTGTTTTGATTACATACCTAGCTAGCTTGATATACGATCGTACAGATTTTCATTTTGAGAATGCAATCATTACTTGGATTCTTTGGATTTCTGCGGGTCACATAGAACAAAAGAAAAAAAAAACTAATTGTTACAAGCATTTTTTCTATTCGGAAATAATAAATAACTAAAATATCAGATAATGAGGTTCAACATATTTCATGTACACTTCAGAAAGGACCAATTGATAGTAATCATGGAATTTTAGTGTTATAAACTATTTTTTGTTTTGATTACATACCTATCTAGCTTGATATACGATCGTACAGATTTTCATTTTGAGAATGCAATCATTACTTGGATTCTTTGGATTTCTGCGGGTCACATAGAACAAAAGAAAAAAAAACTAATTGTTACAAGCATTTTTTCTATTCGGAAATAATAAATAACTAAAATATTAGATAATGAGGTTCAACATATTTCATGTACACTTCAGAAAGGACCAATTGATAGTCATCTTGGAATTTTAATATTAAAAACTATTTTTTGTTTTGATTACATACCTAGCTAGCTTGATATACGATCGTACAGATTTTCATTTTGAGAATGCAATCATTACTTGGATTCTTTGGATTTCTGCGGGTCACATAGAACAAAAGAAAAAAAAACTAATTGTTACAAGCATTTTTTCTATTCGGAAATAATAAATAACTAAAATATCAGTTAATGAGGTTCAACATATTTCATGTACACTTCAGAAAGGACCAATTGATACTCATTATGGAATTTTAATGTTATAAACTATTTTTTGTTTTGATTACATACCTAGCTAGCTTGATATACGATCGTACAGATTTTCATTTTGAGAATGCAATCATTACTTGGATTCTTTGGATTTCTGCGGGTCACATAGAACAAAAGAAAAAAAAAACTAATTGTTACAAGCATTTTTTCTATTCGGAAATAATAAATAACTAAAATATCAGTTAATGAGGTTCAACATATTTCATGTACACTTCAGAAAGGACCAATTGATAGTCATCATGGAATTTTAATATTAAAAACTATTTATTGTTTTGATTACATACCTAGCTAGCTTGATATACGATCGTACAGATTTTCATTTTGAGAATGCAATCATTACTTGGATTCTTTGGATTTCTGCGGGTCACATAGAACAAAAGAAAAAAAAAACTAATTGTTACAAGCATTTTTTCTATTCGGAAATAATAAATAACTAAAATATCAGTTAATGAGGTTCAACATATTTCATGTACACTTCAGAAAGGACCAATTGATAGTCATCATGGAATTTTAATATTAAAAACTATTTTTTGTTTTGATTACATACCTAGCTAGCTTGATATACGATCGTACAGATTTTCATTTTGAGAATGCAATCATTACTTGGATTCTTTGGATTTCTGCGGGTCACATAGAACAAAAGAAAAAAAAAACTAATTGTTACAAGCATTTTTTCTATTCGGAAATAATAAATAACTAAAATATCAGTTAATGAGGTTCAACATATTTCATGTACACTTCAGAAAGGACCAATTGATACTCATTATGGAATTTTAATGTTATAAACTATTTTTTGTTTTGATTACATACCTAGCTAGCTTGATATACGATCGTACAGATTTTCATTTTGAGAATGCAATCATTACTTGGATTCTTTGGATTTCTGCGGGTCACATAGAACAAAAGAAAAAAAAAACTAATTGTTACAAGCATTTTTTCTATTCGGAAATAATAAATAACTAAAATATCAGTTAATGAGGTTCAACATATTTCATGTACACTTCAGAAAGGACCAATTGATAGTCATCATGGAATTTTAATATTAAAAACTATTTTTTGTTTTGATTACATACCTAGCTAGCTTGATATACGATCGTACAGATTTTCATTTTGAGAATGCAATCATTACTTGGATTCTTTGGATTTCTGCGGGTCACATAGAACAAAAGAAAAAAAAACTAATTGTTACAAGCATTTTTTCTATTCGGAAATAATAAATAACTAAAATATCAGTTAATGAGGTTCAACATATTTCATGTACACTTCAGAAAGGACCAATTGATACTCATTATGGAATTTTAATGTTATAAACTATTTTTTGTTTTGATTACATACCTAGCTAGCTTGATATACGATCGTACAGATTTTCATTTTGAGAATGCAATCATTACTTGGATTCTTTGGATTTCTGCGGGTCACATAGAACAAAAGAAAAAAAAACTAATTGTTACAAGCATTTTTTCTATTCGGAAATAATAAATAACTAAAATATCAGTTAATGAGGTTCAACATATTTCATGTACACTTCAGAAAGGACCAATTGATACTCATTATGGAATTTTAATGTTATAAACTATTTTTTGTTTTGATTACATACCTAGCTAGCTTGATATACGATCGTACAGATTTTCATTTTGAGAATGCAATCATTACTTGGATTCTTTGGATTTCTGCGGGTCACATAGAACAAAAGAAAAAAAAAACTAATTGTTACAAGCATTTTTTCTATTCGGAAATAATAAATAACTAAAATATCAGTTAATGAGGTTCAACATATTTCATGTACACTTCAGAAAGGACCAATTGATAGTCATCTTGGAATTTTAATATTAAAAACTATTTTTTGTTTTGATTACATACCTAGCTAGCTTGATATACGATCGTACAGATTTTCATTTTGAGAATGCAATCATTACTTGGATTCTTTGGATTTCTGCGGGTCACATAGAACAAAAGAAAAAAAAAACTAATTGTTACAAGCATTTTTTCTATTCGGAAATAATAAATAACTAAAATATCAGTTAATGAGGTTCAACATATTTCATGTACACTTCAGAAAGGACCAATTGATACTCATTATGGAATTTTAATGTTATAAACTATTTTTTGTTTTGATTACATACCTAGCTAGCTTGATATACGATCGTACAGATTTTCATTTTGAGAATGCAATCATTACTTGGATTCTTTGGATTTCTGCGGGTCACATAGAACAAAAGAAAAAAAAAACTAATTGTTACAAGCATTTTTTCTATTCGGAAATAATAAATAACTAAAATATCAGTTAATGAGGTTCAACATATTTCATGTACACTTCAGAAAGGACCAATTGATAGTCATCATGGAATTTTAATATTAAAAACTATTTTTTGTTTTGATTACATACCTAGCTAGCTTGATATACGATCGTACAGATTTTCATTTTGAGAATGCAATCATTACTTGGATTCTTTGGATTTCTGCGGGTCACATAGAACAAAAGAAAAAAAAAACTAATTGTTACAAGCATTTTTTCTATTCGGAAATAATAAATAACTAAAATATCAGTTAATGAGGTTCAAAATATTTCATGTACACTTCAGAAAGGACCAATTGATACTCATTATGGAATTTTAATGTTATAAACTATTTTTTGTTTTGATTACATACCTAGCTAGCTTGATATACGATCGTACAGATTTTCATTTTGAGAATGCAATCATTACTTGGATTCTTTGGATTTCTGCGGGTCACATAGAACAAAAGAAAAAAAAAACTAATTGTTACAAGCATTTTTTCTATTCGGAAATAATAAATAACTAAAATATCAGTTAATGAGGTTCAACATATTTCATGTACACTTCAGAAAGGACCAATTGATACTCATTATGGAATTTTAATGTTATAAACTATTTTTTGTTTTGATTACATACCTAGCTAGCTTGATATACGATCGTACAGATTTTCATTTTGAGAATGCAATCATTACTTGGATTCTTTGGATTTCTGCGGGTCACATAGAACAAAAGAAAAAAAAAACTAATTGTTACAAGCATTTTTTCTATTCGGAAATAATAAATAACTAAAATATTAGATAATGAGGTTCAACATATTTCATGTACACTTCAGAAAGGACCAATTGATAGTCATCATGGAATTTTAATATTAAAAACTATTTTTTGTTTTGATTACATACCTAGCTAGCTTGATATACGATCGTACAGATTTTCATTTTGAGAATGCAATCATTACTTGGATTCTTTGGATTTCTGCGGGTCACATAGAACAAAAGAAAAAAAAAACTAATTGTTACAAGCATTTTTTCTATTCGGAAATAATAAATAACTAAAATATCAGTTAATGAGGTTCAACATATTTCATGTACACTTCAGAAAGGACCAATTGATAGTCATCATGGAATTTTAATATTAAAAACTATTTTTTGTTTTGATTACATACCTAGCTAGCTTGATATACGATCGTACAGATTTTCATTTTGAGAATGCAATCATTACTTGGATTCTTTGGATTTCTGCGGGTCACATAGAACAAAAGAAAAAAAAAACTAATTGTTACAAGCATTTTTTCTATTCGGAAATAATAAATAACTAAAATATTAGATAATGAGGTTCAACATATTTCATGTACACTTCAGAAAGGACCAATTGATAGTCATCATGGAATTTTAATATTAAAAACTATTTTTTGTTTTGATTACATACCTAGCTAGCTTGATATACGATCGTACAGATTTTCATTTTGAGAATGCAATCATTACTTGGATTCTTTGGATTTCTGCGGGTCACATAGAACAAAAGAAAAAAAAAACTAATTGTTACAAGCATTTTTTCTATTCGGAAATAATAAATAACTAAAATATTAGATAATGAGGTTCAACATATTTCATGTACACTTCAGAAAGGACCAATTGATAGTCATCATGGAATTTTAATATTAAAAACTATTTTTTGTTTTGATTACATACCTAGCTAGCTTGATATACGATCGTACAGATTTTCATTTTGAGAATGCAATCATTACTTGGATTCTTTGGATTTCTGCGGGTCACATAGAACAAAAGAAAAAAAAAAACTAATTGTTACAAGCATTTTTTCTATTCGGAAATAATAAATAACTAAAATATTAGATAATGAGGTTCAACATATTTCATGTACACTTCAGAAAGGACCAATTGATAGTCATCATGGAATTTTAATATTAAAAACTATTTTTTGTTTTGATTACATACCTAGCTAGCTTGATATACGATCGTACAGATTTTCATTTTGAGAATGCAATCATTACTTGGATTCTTTGGATTTCTGCGGGTCACATAGAACAAAAGAAAAAAAAAACTAATTGTTACAAGCATTTTTTCTATTCGGAAATAATAAATAACTAAAATATCAGTTAATGAGGTTCAACATATTTCATGTACACTTCAGAAAGGACCAATTGATACTCATTATGGAATTTTAATGTTATAAACTATTTTTTGTTTTGATTACATACCTAGCTAGCTTGATATACGATCGTACAGATTTTCATTTTGAGAATGCAATCATTACTTGGATTCTTTGGATTTCTGCGGGTCACATAGAACAAAAGAAAAAAAAAACTAATTGTTACAAGCATTTTTTCTATTCGGAAATAATAAATAACTAAAATATTAGATAATGAGGTTCAACATATTTCATGTACACTTCAGAAAGGACCAATTGATAGTCATCATGGAATTTTAATATTAAAAACTATTTTTTGTTTTGATTACATACCTAGCTAGCTTGATATACGATCGTACAGATTTTCATTTTGAGAATGCAATCATTACTTGGATTCTTTGGATTTCTGCGGGTCACATAGAACAAAAGAAAAAAAAACTAATTGTTACAAGCATTTTTTCTATTCGGAAATAATAAATAACTAAAATATCAGTTAATGAGGTTCAACATATTTCATGTACACTTCAGAAAGGACCAATTGATACTCATTATGGAATTTTAATGTTATAAACTATTTTTTGTTTTGATTACATACCTAGCTAGCTTGATATACGATCGTACAGATTTTCATTTTGAGAATGCAATCATTACTTGGATTCTTTGGATTTCTGCGGGTCACATAGAACAAAAGAAAAAAAAAAACTAATTGTTACAAGCATTTTTTCTATTCGGAAATAATAAATAACTAAAATATTAGATAATGAGGTTCAACATATTTCATGTACACTTCAGAAAGGACCAATTGATAGTCATCATGGAATTTTAATATTAAAAACTATTTTTTGTTTTGATTACATACCTAGCTAGCTTGATATACGATCGTACAGATTTTCATTTTGAGAATGCAATCATTACTTGGATTCTTTGGATTTCTGCGGGTCACATAGAACAAAAGAAAAAAAAAACTAATTGTTACAAGCATTTTTTCTATTCGGAAATAATAAATAACTAAAATATTAGATAATGAGGTTCAACATATTTCATGTACACTTCAGAAAGGACCAATTGATACTCATTATGGAATTTTAATGTTATAAACTATTTTTTGTTTTGATTACATACCTAGCTAGCTTGATATACGATCGTACAGATTTTCATTTTGAGAATGCAATCATTACTTGGATTCTTTGGATTTCTGCGGGTCACATAGAACAAAAGAAAAAAAAAACTAATTGTTAGAAGCATTTTTTCTATTCGGAAATAATAAATAACTAAAATATTAGATAATGAGGTTCAACATATTTCATGTACACTTCAGAAAGGACCAATTGATAGTCATCATGGAATTTTAATATTAAAAACTATTTTTTGTTTTGATTACATACCTAGCTAGCTTGATATACGATCGTACAGATTTTCATTTTGAGAATGCAATCATTACTTGGATTCTTTGGATTTCTGCGGGTCACATAGAACAAAAGAAAAAAAAAAACTAATTGTTACAAGCATTTTTTCTATTCGGAAATAATAAATAACTAAAATATCAGTTAATGAGGTTCAACATATTTCATGTACACTTCAGAAAGGACCAATTGATACTCATTATGGAATTTTAATGTTATAAACTATTTTTTGTTTTGATTACATACCTAGCTAGCTTGATATACGATCGTACAGATTTTCATTTTGAGAATGCAATCATTACTTGGATTCTTTGGATTTCTGCGGGTCACATAGAACAAAAGAAAAAAAAAACTAATTGTTACAAGCATTTTTTCTATTCGGAAATAATAAATAACTAAAATATCAGTTAATGAGGTTCAACATATTTCATGTACACTTCAGAAAGGACCAATTGATACTCATTATGGAATTTTAATGTTATAAACTATTTTTTGTTTTGATTACATACCTAGCTAGCTTGATATACGATCGTACAGATTTTCATTTTGAGAATGCAATCATTACTTGGATTCTTTGGATTTCTGCGGGTCACATAGAACAAAAGAAAAAAAAAACTAATTGTTAGAAGCATTTTTTCTATTCGGAAATAATAAATAACTAAAATATTAGATAATGAGGTTCAACATATTTCATGTACACTTCAGAAAGGACCAATTGATAGTCATCATGGAATTTTAATATTAAAAACTATTTTTTGTTTTGATTACATACCTAGCTAGCTTGATATACGATCGTACAGATTTTCATTTTGAGAATGCAATCATTACTTGGATTCTTTGGATTTCTGCGGGTCACATAGAACAAAAGAAAAAAAAAACTAATTGTTACAAGCATTTTTTCTATTCGGAAATAATAAATAACTAAAATATCAGTTAATGAGGTTCAACATATTTCATGTACACTTCAGAAAGGACCAATTGATACTCATTATGGAATTTTAATGTTATAAACTATTTTTTGTTTTGATTACATACCTAGCTAGCTTGATATACGATCGTACAGATTTTCATTTTGAGAATGCAATCATTACTTGGATTCTTTGGATTTCTGCGGGTCACATAGAACAAAAGAAAAAAAAAACTAATTGTTAGAAGCATTTTTTCTATTCGGAAATAATAAATAACTAAAATATTAGATAATGAGGTTCAACATATTTCATGTACACTTCAGAAAGGACCAATTGATACTCATTATGGAATTTTAATGTTATAAACTATTTTTTGTTTTGATTACATACCTAGCTAGCTTGATATACGATCGTACAGATTTTCATTTTGAGAATGCAATCATTACTTGGATTCTTTGGATTTCTGCGGGTCACATAGAACAAAAGAAAAAAAAAACTAATTGTTACAAGCATTTTTTCTATTCGGAAATAATAAATAACTAAAATATCAGTTAATGAGGTTCAACATATTTCATGTACACTTCAGAAAGGACCAATTGATACTCATTATGGAATTTTAATGTTATAAACTATTTTTTGTTTTGATTACATACCTAGCTAGCTTGATATACGATCGTACAGATTTTCATTTTGAGAATGCAATCATTACTTGGATTCTTTGGATTTCTGCGGGTCACATAGAACAAAAGAAAAAAAAAACTAATTGTTACAAGCATTTTTTCTATTCGGAAATAATAAATAACTAAAATATTAGATAATGAGGTTCAACATATTTCATGTACACTTCAGAAAGGACCAATTGATAGTCATCATGGAATTTTAATATTAAAAACTATTTTTTGTTTTGATTACATACCTAGCTAGCTTGATATACGATCGTACAGATTTTCATTTTGAGAATGCAATCATTACTTGGATTCTTTGGATTTCTGCGGGTCACATAGAACAAAAGAAAAAAAAAACTAATTGTTACAAGCATTTTTTCTATTCGGAAATAATAAATAACTAAAATATCAGTTAATGAGGTTCAACATATTTCATGTACACTTCAGAAAGGACCAATTGATACTCATTATGGAATTTTAATGTTATAAACTATTTTTTGTTTTGATTACATACCTAGCTAGCTTGATATACGATCGTACAGATTTTCATTTTGAGAATGCAATCATTACTTGGATTCTTTGGATTTCTGCGGGTCACATAGAACAAAAGAAAAAAAAAACTAATTGTTACAAGCATTTTTTCTATTCGGAAATAATAAATAACTAAAATATTAGATAATGAGGTTCAACATATTTCATGTACACTTCAGAAAGGACCAATTGATAGTCATCATGGAATTTTAATATTAAAAACTATTTTTTGTTTTGATTACATACCTAGCTAGCTTGATATACGATCGTACAGATTTTCATTTTGAGAATGCAATCATTACTTGGATTCTTTGGATTTCTGCGGGTCACATAGAACAAAAGAAAAAAAAACTAATTGTTACAAGCATTTTTTCTATTCGGAAATAATAAATAACTAAAATATCAGTTAATGAGGTTCAACATATTTCATGTACACTTCAGAAAGGACCAATTGATACTCATTATGGAATTTTAATGTTATAAACTATTTTTTGTTTTGATTACATACCTAGCTAGCTTGATATACGATCGTACAGATTTTCATTTTGAGAATGCAATCATTACTTGGATTCTTTGGATTTCTGCGGGTCACATAGAACAAAAGAAAAAAAAAAACTAATTGTTACAAGCATTTTTTCTATTCGGAAATAATAAATAACTAAAATATTAGATAATGAGGTTCAACATATTTCATGTACACTTCAGAAAGGACCAATTGATAGTCATCATGGAATTTTAATATTAAAAACTATTTTTTGTTTTGATTACATACCTAGCTAGCTTGATATACGATCGTACAGATTTTCATTTTGAGAATGCAATCATTACTTGGATTCTTTGGATTTCTGCGGGTCACATAGAACAAAAGAAAAAAAAAACTAATTGTTACAAGCATTTTTTCTATTCGGAAATAATAAATAACTAAAATATTAGATAATGAGGTTCAACATATTTCATGTACACTTCAGAAAGGACCAATTGATACTCATTATGGAATTTTAATGTTATAAACTATTTTTTGTTTTGATTACATACCTAGCTAGCTTGATATACGATCGTACAGATTTTCATTTTGAGAATGCAATCATTACTTGGATTCTTTGGATTTCTGCGGGTCACATAGAACAAAAGAAAAAAAAAACTAATTGTTACAAGCATTTTTTCTATTCGGAAATAATAAATAACTAAAATATCAGTTAATGAGGTTCAACATATTTCATGTACACTTCAGAAAGGACCAATTGATACTCATTATGGAATTTTAATGTTATAAACTATTTTTTGTTTTGATTACATACCTAGCTAGCTTGATATACGATCGTACAGATTTTCATTTTGAGAATGCAATCATTACTTGGATTCTTTGGATTTCTGCGGGTCACATAGAACAAAAGAAAAAAAAAACTAATTGTTACAAGCATTTTTTCTATTCGGAAATAATAAATAACTAAAATATTAGATAATGAGGTTCAACATATTTCATGTACACTTCAGAAAGGACCAATTGATAGTCATCATGGAATTTTAATATTAAAAACTATTTTTTGTTTTGATTACATACCTAGCTAGCTTGATATACGATCGTACAGATTTTCATTTTGAGAATGCAATCATTACTTGGATTCTTTGGATTTCTGCGGGTCACATAGAACAAAAGAAAAAAAAAACTAATTGTTACAAGCATTTTTTCTATTCGGAAATAATAAATAACTAAAATATTAGATAATGAGGTTCAACATATTTCATGTACACTTCAGAAAGGACCAATTGATACTCATTATGGAATTTTAATGTTATAAACTATTTTTTGTTTTGATTACATACCTAGCTAGCTTGATATACGATCGTACAGATTTTCATTTTGAGAATGCAATCATTACTTGGATTCTTTGGATTTCTGCGGGTCACATAGAACAAAAGAAAAAAAAAACTAATTGTTACAAGCATTTTTTCTATTCGGAAATAATAAATAACTAAAATATCAGTTAATGAGGTTCAACATATTTCATGTACACTTCAGAAAGGACCAATTGATACTCATTATGGAATTTTAATGTTATAAACTATTTTTTGTTTTGATTACATACCTAGCTAGCTTGATATACGATCGTACAGATTTTCATTTTGAGAATGCAATCATTACTTGGATTCTTTGGATTTCTGCGGGTCACATAGAACAAAAGAAAAAAAAAACTAATTGTTACAAGCATTTTTTCTATTCGGAAATAATAAATAACTAAAATATCAGTTAATGAGGTTCAACATATTTCATGTACACTTCAGAAAGGACCAATTGATAGTCATCATGGAATTTTAATATTAAAAACTATTTTTTGTTTTGATTACATACCTAGCTAGCTTGATATACGATCGTACAGATTTTCATTTTGAGAATGCAATCATTACTTGGATTCTTTGGATTTCTGCGGGTCACATAGAACAAAAGAAAAAAAAAACTAATTGTTACAAGCATTTTTTCTATTCGGAAATAATAAATAACTAAAATATCAGTTAATGAGGTTCAAAATATTTCATGTACACTTCAGAAAGGACCAATTGATACTCATTATGGAATTTTAATGTTATAAACTATTTTTTGTTTTGATTACATACCTAGCTAGCTTGATATACGATCGTACAGATTTTCATTTTGAGAATGCAATCATTACTTGGATTCTTTGGATTTCTGCGGGTCACATAGAACAAAAGAAAAAAAAAACTAATTGTTACAAGCATTTTTTCTATTCGGAAATAATAAATAACTAAAATATCAGTTAATGAGGTTCAACATATTTCATGTACACTTCAAAAAGGACCAATTGATACTCATTATGGAATTTTAATGTTATAAACTATTTTTTGTTTTGATTACATACCTAGCTAGCTTGATATACGATCGTACAGATTTTCATTTTGAGAATGCAATCATTACTTGGATTCTTTGGATTTCTGCGGGTCACATAGAACAAAAGAAAAAAAAAAAACTAATTGTTACAAGCATTTTTTCTATTCGGAAATAATAAATAACTAAAATATTAGATAATGAGGTTCAACATATTTCATGTACACTTCAGAAAGGACCAATTGATAGTCATCATGGAATTTTAATATTAAAAACTATTTTTTGTTTTGATTACATACCTAGCTAGCTTGATATACGATCGTACAGATTTTCATTTTGAGAATGCAATCATTACTTGGATTCTTTGGATTTCTGCGGGTCACATAGAACAAAAGAAAAAAAAAACTAATTGTTACAAGCATTTTTTCTATTCGGAAATAATAAATAACTAAAATATCAGTTAATGAGGTTCAACATATTTCATGTACACTTCAGAAAGGACCAATTGATAGTCATCATGGAATTTTAATATTAAAAACTATTTTTTGTTTTGATTACATACCTAGCTAGCTTGATATACGATCGTACAGATTTTCATTTTGAGAATGCAATCATTACTTGGATTCTTTGGATTTCTGCGGGTCACATAGAACAAAAGAAAAAAAAAACTAATTGTTACAAGCATTTTTTCTATTCGGAAATAATAAATAACTAAAATATTAGATAATGAGGTTCAACATATTTCATGTACACTTCAGAAAGGACCAATTGATAGTCATCATGGAATTTTAATATTAAAAACTATTTTTTGTTTTGATTACATACCTAGCTAGCTTGATATACGATCGTACAGATTTTCATTTTGAGAATGCAATCATTACTTGGATTCTTTGGATTTCTGCGGGTCACATAGAACAAAAGAAAAAAAAAACTAATTGTTACAAGCATTTTTTCTATTCGGAAATAATAAATAACTAAAATATTAGATAATGAGGTTCAACATATTTCATGTACACTTCAGAAAGGACCAATTGATAGTCATCATGGAATTTTAATATTAAAAACTATTTTTTGTTTTGATTACATACCTAGCTAGCTTGATATACGATCGTACAGATTTTCATTTTGAGAATGCAATCATTACTTGGATTCTTTGGATTTCTGCGGGTCACATAGAACAAAAGAAAAAAAAAACTAATTGTTACAAGCATTTTTTCTATTCGGAAATAATAAATAACTAAAATATTAGATAATGAGGTTCAACATATTTCATGTACACTTCAGAAAGGACCAATTGATAGTCATCATGGAATTTTAATATTAAAAACTATTTTTTGTTTTGATTACATACCTAGCTAGCTTGATATACGATCGTACAGATTTTCATTTTGAGAATGCAATCATTACTTGGATTCTTTGGATTTCTGCGGGTCACATAGAACAAAAGAAAAAAAAAACTAATTGTTACAAGCATTTTTTCTATTCGGAAATAATAAATAACTAAAATATCAGTTAATGAGGTTCAACATATTTCATGTACACTTCAGAAAGGACCAATTGATACTCATTATGGAATTTTAATGTTATAAACTATTTTTTGTTTTGATTACATACCTAGCTAGCTTGATATACGATCGTACAGATTTTCATTTTGAGAATGCAATCATTACTTGGATTCTTTGGATTTCTGCGGGTCACATAGAACAAAAGAAAAAAAAAACTAATTGTTACAAGCATTTTTTCTATTCGGAAATAATAAATAACTAAAATATTAGATAATGAGGTTCAACATATTTCATGTACACTTCAGAAAGGACCAATTGATAGTCATCATGGAATTTTAATATTAAAAACTATTTTTTGTTTTGATTACATACCTAGCTAGCTTGATATACGATCGTACAGATTTTCATTTTGAGAATGCAATCATTACTTGGATTCTTTGGATTTCTGCGGGTCACATAGAACAAAAGAAAAAAAAACTAATTGTTACAAGCATTTTTTCTATTCGGAAATAATAAATAACTAAAATATCAGTTAATGAGGTTCAACATATTTCATGTACACTTCAGAAAGGACCAATTGATACTCATTATGGAATTTTAATGTTATAAACTATTTTTTGTTTTGATTACATACCTAGCTAGCTTGATATACGATCGTACAGATTTTCATTTTGAGAATGCAATCATTACTTGGATTCTTTGGATTTCTGCGGGTCACATAGAACAAAAGAAAAAAAAAAACTAATTGTTACAAGCATTTTTTCTATTCGGAAATAATAAATAACTAAAATATTAGATAATGAGGTTCAACATATTTCATGTACACTTCAGAAAGGACCAATTGATAGTCATCATGGAATTTAAATATTAAAAACTATTTTTTGTTTTGATTACATACCTAGCTAGCTTGATATACGATCGTACAGATTTTCATTTTGAGAATGCAATCATTACTTGGATTCTTTGGATTTCTGCGGGTCACATAGAACAAAAGAAAAAAAAACTAATTGTTACAAGCATTTTTTCTATTCGGAAATAATAAATAACTAAAATATCAGTTAATGAGGTTCAACATATTTCATGTACACTTCAGAAAGGACCAATTGATACTCATTATGGAATTTTAATGTTATAAACTATTTTTTGTTTTGATTACATACCTAGCTAGCTTGATATACGATCGTACAGATTTTCATTTTGAGAATGCAATCATTACTTGGATTCTTTGGATTTCTGCGGGTCACATAGAACAAAAGAAAAAAAAAAACTAATTGTTACAAGCATTTTTTCTATTCGGAAATAATAAATAACTAAAATATTAGATAATGAGGTTCAACATATTTCATGTACACTTCAGAAAGGACCAATTGATAGTCATCATGGAATTTTAATATTAAAAACTATTTTTTGTTTTGATTACATACCTAGCTAGCTTGATATACGATCGTACAGATTTTCATTTTGAGAATGCAATCATTACTTGGATTCTTTGGATTTCTGCGGGTCACATAGAACAAAAGAAAAAAAAAACTAATTGTTACAAGCATTTTTTCTATTCGGAAATAATAAATAACTAAAATATCAGTTAATGAGGTTCAACATATTTCATGTACACTTCAGAAAGGACCAATTGATACTCATTATGGAATTTTAATGTTATAAACTATTTTTTGTTTTGATTACATACCTAGCTAGCTTGATATACGATCGTACAGATTTTCATTTTGAGAATGCAATCATTACTTGGATTCTTTGGATTTCTGCGGGTCACATAGAACAAAAGAAAAAAAAAACTAATTGTTACAAGCATTTTTTCTATTCGGAAATAATAAATAACTAAAATATCAGTTAATGAGGTTCAACATATTTCATGTACACTTCAGAAAGGACCAATTGATAGTCATCTTGGAATTTTAATATTAAAAACTATTTTTTGTTTTGATTACATACCTAGCTAGCTTGATATACGATCGTACAGATTTTCATTTTGAGAATGCAATCATTACTTGGATTCTTTGGATTTCTGCGGGTCACATAGAACAAAAGAAAAAAAAAACTAATTGTTACAAGCATTTTTTCTATTCGGAAATAATAAATAACTAAAATATCAGTTAATGAGGTTCAACATATTTCATGTACACTTCAGAAAGGACCAATTGATACTCATTATGGAATTTTAATGTTATAAACTATTTTTTGTTTTGATTACATACCTAGCTAGCTTGATATACGATCGTACAGATTTTCATTTTGAGAATGCAATCATTACTTGGATTCTTTGGATTTCTGCGGGTCACATAGAACAAAAGAAAAAAAAAACTAATTGTTACAAGCATTTTTTCTATTCGGAAATAATAAATAACTAAAATATCAGTTAATGAGGTTCAACATATTTCATGTACACTTCAGAAAGGACCAATTGATAGTCATCATGGAATTTTAATATTAAAAACTATTTTTTGTTTTGATTACATACCTAGCTAGCTTGATATACGATCGTACAGATTTTCATTTTGAGAATGCAATCATTACTTGGATTCTTTGGATTTCTGCGGGTCACATAGAACAAAAGAAAAAAAAAACTAATTGTTACAAGCATTTTTTCTATTCGGAAATAATAAATAACTAAAATATCAGTTAATGAGGTTCAACATATTTCATGTACACTTCAGAAAGGACCAATTGATACTCATTATGGAATTTTAATGTTATAAACTATTTTTTGTTTTGATTACATACCTAGCTAGCTTGATATACGATCGTACAGATTTTCATTTTGAGAATGCAATCATTACTTGGATTCTTTGGATTTCTGCGGGTCACATAGAACAAAAGAAAAAAAAAACTAATTGTTACAAGCATTTTTTCTATTCGGAAATAATAAATAACTAAAATATCAGTTAATGAGGTTCAACATATTTCATGTACACTTCAGAAAGGACCAATTGATAGTCATCATGGAATTTTAATATTAAAAACTATTTTTTGTTTTGATTACATACCTAGCTAGCTTGATATACGATCGTACAGATTTTCATTTTGAGAATGCAATCATTACTTGGATTCTTTGGATTTCTGCGGGTCACATAGAACAAAAGAAAAAAAAAACTAATTGTTACAAGCATTTTTTCTATTCGGAAATAATAAATAACTAAAATATCAGTTAATGAGGTTCAAAATATTTCATGTACACTTCAGAAAGGACCAATTGATACTCATTATGGAATTTTAATGTTATAAACTATTTTTTGTTTTGATTACATACCTAGCTAGCTTGATATACGATCGTACAGATTTTCATTTTGAGAATGCAATCATTACTTGGATTCTTTGGATTTCTGCGGGTCACATAGAACAAAAGAAAAAAAAAACTAATTGTTACAAGCATTTTTTCTATTCGGAAATAATAAATAACTAAAATATCAGTTAATGAGGTTCAACATATTTCATGTACACTTCAGAAAGGACCAATTGATACTCATTATGGAATTTTAATGTTATAAACTATTTTTTGTTTTGATTACATACCTAGCTAGCTTGATATACGATCGTACAGATTTTCATTTTGAGAATGCAATCATTACTTGGATTCTTTGGATTTCTGCGGGTCACATAGAACAAAAGAAAAAAAAAACTAATTGTTACAAGCATTTTTTCTATTCGGAAATAATAAATAACTAAAATATCAGTTAATGAGGTTCAACATATTTCATGTACACTTCAGAAAGGACCAATTGATAGTCATCTTGGAATTTTAATATTAAAAACTATTTTTTGTTTTGATTACATACCTAGCTAGCTTGATATACGATCGTACAGATTTTCATTTTGAGAATGCAATCATTACTTGGATTCTTTGGATTTCTGCGGGTCACATAGAACAAAAGAAAAAAAAAACTAATTGTTACAAGCATTTTTTCTATTCGGAAATAATAAATAACTAAAATATCAGTTAATGAGGTTCAACATATTTCATGTACACTTCAGAAAGGACCAATTGATACTCATTATGGAATTTTAATGTTATAAACTATTTTTTGTTTTGATTACATACCTAGCTAGCTTGATATACGATCGTACAGATTTTCATTTTGAGAATGCAATCATTACTTGGATTCTTTGGATTTCTGCGGGTCACATAGAACAAAAGAAAAAAAAAACTAATTGTTACAAGCATTTTTTCTATTCGGAAATAATAAATAACTAAAATATCAGTTAATGAGGTTCAACATATTTCATGTACACTTCAGAAAGGACCAATTGATAGTCATCATGGAATTTTAATATTAAAAACTATTTTTTGTTTTGATTACATACCTAGCTAGCTTGATATACGATCGTACAGATTTTCATTTTGAGAATGCAATCATTACTTGGATTCTTTGGATTTCTGCGGGTCACATAGAACAAAAGAAAAAAAAAACTAATTGTTACAAGCATTTTTTCTATTCGGAAATAATAAATAACTAAAATATCAGTTAATGAGGTTCAACATATTTCATGTACACTTCAGAAAGGACCAATTGATACTCATTATGGAATTTTAATGTTATAAACTATTTTTTGTTTTGATTACATACCTAGCTAGCTTGATATACGATCGTACAGATTTTCATTTTGAGAATGCAATCATTACTTGGATTCTTTGGATTTCTGCGGGTCACATAGAACAAAAGAAAAAAAAAACTAATTGTTACAAGCATTTTTTCTATTCGGAAATAATAAATAACTAAAATATCAGTTAATGAGGTTCAACATATTTCATGTACACTTCAGAAAGGACCAATTGATAGTCATCATGGAATTTTAATATTAAAAACTATTTTTTGTTTTGATTACATACCTAGCTAGCTTGATATACGATCGTACAGATTTTCATTTTGAGAATGCAATCATTACTTGGATTCTTTGGATTTCTGCGGGTCACATAGAACAAAAGAAAAAAAAAACTAATTGTTACAAGCATTTTTTCTATTCGGAAATAATAAATAACTAAAATATCAGTTAATGAGGTTCAAAATATTTCATGTACACTTCAGAAAGGACCAATTGATACTCATTATGGAATTTTAATGTTATAAACTATTTTTTGTTTTGATTACATACCTAGCTAGCTTGATATACGATCGTACAGATTTTCATTTTGAGAATGCAATCATTACTTGGATTCTTTGGATTTCTGCGGGTCACATAGAACAAAAGAAAAAAAAAACTAATTGTTACAAGCATTTTTTCTATTCGGAAATAATAAATAACTAAAATATCAGTTAATGAGGTTCAACATATTTCATGTACACTTCAGAAAGGACCAATTGATACTCATTATGGAATTTTAATGTTATAAACTATTTTTTGTTTTGATTACATACCTAGCTAGCTTGATATACGATCGTACAGATTTTCATTTTGAGAATGCAATCATTACTTGGATTCTTTGGATTTCTGCGGGTCACATAGAACAAAAGAAAAAAAAAACTAATTGTTACAAGCATTTTTTCTATTCGGAAATAATAAATAACTAAAATATTAGATAATGAGGTTCAACATATTTCATGTACACTTCAGAAAGGACCAATTGATAGTCATCATGGAATTTTAATATTAAAAACTATTTTTTGTTTTGATTACATACCTAGCTAGCTTGATATACGATCGTACAGATTTTCATTTTGAGAATGCAATCATTACTTGGATTCTTTGGATTTCTGCGGGTCACATAGAACAAAAGAAAAAAAAAACTAATTGTTACAAGCATTTTTTCTATTCGGAAATAATAAATAACTAAAATATTAGATAATGAGGTTCAACATATTTCATGTACACTTCAGAAAGGACCAATTGATAGTCATCATGGAATTTTAATATTAAAAACTATTTTTTGTTTTGATTACATACCTAGCTAGCTTGATATACGATCGTACAGATTTTCATTTTGAGAATGCAATCATTACTTGGATTCTTTGGATTTCTGCGGGTCACATAGAACAAAAGAAAAAAAAACTAATTGTTACAAGCATTTTTTCTATTCGGAAATAATAAATAACTAAAATATCAGTTAATGAGGTTCAACATATTTCATGTACACTTCAGAAAGGACCAATTGATACTCATTATGGAATTTTAATGTTATAAACTATTTTTTGTTTTGATTACATACCTAGCTAGCTTGATATACGATCGTACAGATTTTCATTTTGAGAATGCAATCATTACTTGGATTCTTTGGATTTCTGCGGGTCACATAGAACAAAAGAAAAAAAAAAACTAATTGTTACAAGCATTTTTTCTATTCGGAAATAATAAATAACTAAAATATTAGATAATGAGGTTCAACATATTTCATGTACACTTCAGAAAGGACCAATTGATAGTCATCATGGAATTTTAATATTAAAAACTATTTTTTGTTTTGATTACATACCTAGCTAGCTTGATATACGATCGTACAGATTTTCATTTTGAGAATGCAATCATTACTTGGATTCTTTGGATTTCTGCGGGTCACATAGAACAAAAGAAAAAAAAAACTAATTGTTACAAGCATTTTTTCTATTCGGAAATAATAAATAACTAAAATATCAGTTAATGAGGTTCAACATATTTCATGTACACTTCAGAAAGGACCAATTGATACTCATTATGGAATTTTAATGTTATAAACTATTTTTTGTTTTGATTACATACCTAGCTAGCTTGATATACGATCGTACAGATTTTCATTTTGAGAATGCAATCATTACTTGGATTCTTTGGATTTCTGCGGGTCACATAGAACAAAAGAAAAAAAAAACTAATTGTTACAAGCATTTTTTCTATTCGGAAATAATAAATAACTAAAATATCAGTTAATGAGGTTCAACATATTTCATGTACACTTCAGAAAGGACCAATTGATAGTCATCTTGGAATTTTAATATTAAAAACTATTTTTTGTTTTGATTACATACCTAGCTAGCTTGATATACGATCGTACAGATTTTCATTTTGAGAATGCAATCATTACTTGGATTCTTTGGATTTCTGCGGGTCACATAGAACAAAAGAAAAAAAAAAACTAATTGTTACAAGCATTTTTTCTATTCGGAAATAATAAATAACTAAAATATCAGTTAATGAGGTTCAACATATTTCATGTACACTTCAGAAAGGACCAATTGATACTCATTATGGAATTTTAATGTTATAAACTATTTTTTGTTTTGATTACATACCTAGCTAGCTTGATATACGATCGTACAGATTTTCATTTTGAGAATGCAATCATTACTTGGATTCTTTGGATTTCTGCGGGTCACATAGAACAAAAGAAAAAAAAAACTAATTGTTACAAGCATTTTTTCTATTCGGAAATAATAAATAACTAAAATATCAGTTAATGAGGTTCAACATATTTCATGTACACTTCAGAAAGGACCAATTGATAGTCATCATGGAATTTTAATATTAAAAACTATTTTTTGTTTTGATTACATACCTAGCTAGCTTGATATACGATCGTACAGATTTTCATTTTGAGAATGCAATCATTACTTGGATTCTTTGGATTTCTGCGGGTCACATAGAACAAAAGAAAAAAAAAACTAATTGTTGCAAGCATTTTTTCTATTCGGAAATAATAAATAACTAAAATATCAGTTAATGAGGTTCAAAATATTTCATGTACACTTCAGAAAGGACCAATTGATACTCATTATGGAATTTTAATGTTATAAACTATTTTTTGTTTTGATTACATACCTAGCTAGCTTGATATACGATCGTACAGATTTTCATTTTGAGAATGCAATCATTACTTGGATTCTTTGGATTTCTGCGGGTCACATAGAACAAAAGAAAAAAAAAACTAATTGTTACAAGCATTTTTTCTATTCGGAAATAATAAATAACTAAAATATTAGATAATGAGGTTCAACATATTTCATGTACACTTCAGAAAGGACCAATTGATAGTCATCATGGAATTTTAATATTAAAAACTATTTTTTGTTTTGATTACATACCTAGCTAGCTTGATATACGATCGTACAGATTTTCATTTTGAGAATGCAATCATTACTTGGATTCTTTGGATTTCTGCGGGTCACATAGAACAAAAGAAAAAAAAAACTAATTGTTACAAGCATTTTTTCTATTCGGAAATAATAAATAACTAAAATATTAGATAATGAGGTTCAACATATTTCATGTACACTTCAGAAAGGACCAATTGATAGTCATCATGGAATTTTAATATTAAAAACTATTTTTTGTTTTGATTACATACCTAGCTAGCTTGATATACGATCGTACAGATTTTCATTTTGAGAATGCAATCATTACTTGGATTCTTTGGATTTCTGCGGGTCACATAGAACAAAAGAAAAAAAAACTAATTGTTACAAGCATTTTTTCTATTCGGAAATAATAAATAACTAAAATATCAGTTAATGAGGTTCAACATATTTCATGTACACTTCAGAAAGGACCAATTGATACTCATTATGGAATTTTAATGTTATAAACTATTTTTTGTTTTGATTACATACCTAGCTAGCTTGATATACGATCGTACAGATTTTCATTTTGAGAATGCAATCATTACTTGGATTCTTTGGATTTCTGCGGGTCACATAGAACAAAAGAAAAAAAAAAACTAATTGTTACAAGCATTTTTTCTATTCGGAAATAATAAATAACTAAAATATTAGATAATGAGGTTCAACATATTTCATGTACACTTCAGAAAGGACCAATTGATAGTCATCATGGAATTTTAATATTAAAAACTATTTTTTGTTTTGATTACATACCTAGCTAGCTTGATATACGATCGTACAGATTTTCATTTTGAGAATGCAATCATTACTTGGATTCTTTGGATTTCTGCGGGTCACATAGAAGAAAAGAAAAAAAAAACTAATTGTTACAAGCATTTTTTCTATTCGGAAATAATAAATAACTAAAATATCAGTTAATGAGGTTCAACATATTTCATGTACACTTCAGAAAGGACCAATTGATACTCATTATGGAATTTTAATGTTATAAACTATTTTTTGTTTTGATTACATACCTAGCTAGCTTGATATACGATCGTACAGATTTTCATTTTGAGAATGCAATCATTACTTGGATTCTTTGGATTTCTGCGGGTCACATAGAACAAAAGAAAAAAAAAACTAATTGTTACAAGCATTTTTTCTATTCGGAAATAATAAATAACTAAAATATCAGTTAATGAGGTTCAACATATTTCATGTACACTTCAGAAAGGACCAATTGATAGTCATCTTGGAATTTTAATATTAAAAACTATTTTTTGTTTTGATTACATACCTAGCTAGCTTGATATACGATCGTACAGATTTTCATTTTGAGAATGCAATCATTACTTGGATTCTTTGGATTTCTGCGGGTCACATAGAACAAAAGAAAAAAAAAACTAATTGTTACAAGCATTTTTTCTATTCGGAAATAATAAATAACTAAAATATCAGTTAATGAGGTTCAACATATTTCATGTACACTTCAGAAAGGACCAATTGATACTCATTATGGAATTTTAATGTTATAAACTATTTTTTGTTTTGATTACATACCTAGCTAGCTTGATATACGATCGTACAGATTTTCATTTTGAGAATGCAATCATTACTTGGATTCTTTGGATTTCTGCGGGTCACATAGAACAAAAGAAAAAAAAAACTAATTGTTACAAGCATTTTTTCTATTCGGAAATAATAAATAACTAAAATATCAGTTAATGAGGTTCAACATATTTCATGTACACTTCAGAAAGGACCAATTGATAGTCATCATGGAATTTTAATATTAAAAACTATTTTTTGTTTTGATTACATACCTAGCTAGCTTGATATACGATCGTACAGATTTTCATTTTGAGAATGCAATCATTACTTGGATTCTTTGGATTTCTGCGGGTCACATAGAACAAAAGAAAAAAAAAACTAATTGTTACAAGCATTTTTTCTATTCGGAAATAATAAATAACTAAAATATCAGTTAATGAGGTTCAAAATATTTCATGTACACTTCAGAAAGGACCAATTGATACTCATTATGGAATTTTAATGTTATAAACTATTTTTTGTTTTGATTACATACCTAGCTAGCTTGATATACGATCGTACAGATTTTCATTTTGAGAATGCAATCATTACTTGGATTCTTTGGATTTCTGCGGGTCACATAGAACAAAAGAAAAAAAAAACTAATTGTTACAAGCATTTTTTCTATTCGGAAATAATAAATAACTAAAATATCAGTTAATGAGGTTCAACATATTTCATGTACACTTCAGAAAGGACCAATTGATACTCATTATGGAATTTTAATGTTATAAACTATTTTTTGTTTTGATTACATACCTAGCTAGCTTGATATACGATCGTACAGATTTTCATTTTGAGAATGCAATCATTACTTGGATTCTTTGGATTTCTGCGGGTCACATAGAACAAAAGAAAAAAAAAAAACTAATTGTTACAAGCATTTTTTCTATTCGGAAATAATAAATAACTAAAATATTAGATAATGAGGTTCAACATATTTCATGTACACTTCAGAAAGGACCAATTGATAGTCATCATGGAATTTTAATATTAAAAACTATTTTTTGTTTTGATTACATACCTAGCTAGCTTGATATACGATCGTACAGATTTTCATTTTGAGAATGCAATCATTACTTGGATTCTTTGGATTTCTGCGGGTCACATAGAACAAAAGAAAAAAAAAACTAATTGTTACAAGCATTTTTTCTATTCGGAAATAATAAATAACTAAAATATTAGATAATGAGGTTCAACATATTTCATGTACACTTCAGAAAGGACCAATTGATAGTCATCATGGAATTTTAATATTAAAAACTATTTTTTGTTTTGATTACATACCTAGCTAGCTTGATATACGATCGTACAGATTTTCATTTTGAGAATGCAATCATTACTTGGATTCTTTGGATTTCTGCGGGTCACATAGAACAAAAGAAAAAAAAACTAATTGTTACAAGCATTTTTTCTATTCGGAAATAATAAATAACTAAAATATCAGTTAATGAGGTTCAACATATTTCATGTACACTTCAGAAAGGACCAATTGATACTCATTATGGAATTTTAATGTTATAAACTATTTTTTGTTTTGATTACATACCTAGCTAGCTTGATATACGATCGTACAGATTTTCATTTTGAGAATGCAATCATTACTTGGATTCTTTGGATTTCTGCGGGTCACATAGAACAAAAGAAAAAAAAAAACTAATTGTTACAAGCATTTTTTCTATTCGGAAATAATAAATAACTAAAATATTAGATAATGAGGTTCAACATATTTCATGTACACTTCAGAAAGGACCAATTGATAGTCATCATGGAATTTTAATATTAAAAACTATTTTTTGTTTTGATTACATACCTAGCTAGCTTGATATACGATCGTACAGATTTTCATTTTGAGAATGCAATCATTACTTGGATTCTTTGGATTTCTGCGGGTCACATAGAACAAAAGAAAAAAAAAACTAATTGTTACAAGCATTTTTTCTATTCGGAAATAATAAATAACTAAAATATCAGTTAATGAGGTTCAACATATTTCATGTACACTTCAGAAAGGACCAATTGATACTCATTATGGAATTTTAATGTTATAAACTATTTTTTGTTTTGATTACATACCTAGCTAGCTTGATATACGATCGTACAGATTTTCATTTTGAGAATGCAATCATTACTTGGATTCTTTGGATTTCTGCGGGTCACATAGAACAAAAGAAAAAAAAAACTAATTGTTACAAGCATTTTTTCTATTCGGAAATAATAAATAACTAAAATATCAGTTAATGAGGTTCAACATATTTCATGTACACTTCAGAAAGGACCAATTGATAGTCATCTTGGAATTTTAATATTAAAAACTATTTTTTGTTTTGATTACATACCTAGCTAGCTTGATATACGATCGTACAGATTTTCATTTTGAGAATGCAATCATTACTTGGATTCTTTGGATTTCTGCGGGTCACATAGAACAAAAGAAAAAAAAAACTAATTGTTACAAGCATTTTTTCTATTCGGAAATAATAAATAACTAAAATATCAGTTAATGAGGTTCAACATATTTCATGTACACTTCAGAAAGGACCAATTGATACTCATTATGGAATTTTAATGTTATAAACTATTTTTTGTTTTGATTACATACCTAGCTAGCTTGATATACGATCGTACAGATTTTCATTTTGAGAATGCAATCATTACTTGGATTCTTTGGATTTCTGCGGGTCACATAGAACAAAAGAAAAAAAAAACTAATTGTTACAAGCATTTTTTCTATTCGGAAATAATAAATAACTAAAATATCAGTTAATGAGGTTCAACATATTTCATGTACACTTCAGAAAGGACCAATTGATAGTCATCATGGAATTTTAATATTAAAAACTATTTTTTGTTTTGATTACATACCTAGCTAGCTTGATATACGATCGTACAGATTTTCATTTTGAGAATGCAATCATTACTTGGATTCTTTGGATTTCTGCGGGTCACATAGAACAAAAGAAAAAAAAAACTAATTGTTACAAGCATTTTTTCTATTCGGAAATAATAAATAACTAAAATATCAGTTAATGAGGTTCAAAATATTTCATGTACACTTCAGAAAGGACCAATTGATACTCATTATGGAATTTTAATGTTATAAACTATTTTTTGTTTTGATTACATACCTAGCTAGCTTGATATACGATCGTACAGATTTTCATTTTGAGAATGCAATCATTACTTGGATTCTTTGGATTTCTGCGGGTCACATAGAACAAAAGAAAAAAAAAACTAATTGTTACAAGCATTTTTTCTATTCGGAAATAATAAATAACTAAAATATCAGTTAATGAGGTTCAACATATTTCATGTACACTTCAGAAAGGACCAATTGATACTCATTATGGAATTTTAATGTTATAAACTATTTTTTGTTTTGATTACATACCTAGCTAGCTTGATATACGATCGTACAGATTTTCATTTTGAGAATGCAATCATTACTTGGATTCTTTGGATTTCTGCGGGTCACATAGAACAAAAGAAAAAAAAAACTAATTGTTACAAGCATTTTTTCTATTCGGAAATAATAAATAACTAAAATATTAGATAATGAGGTTCAACATATTTCATGTACACTTCAGAAAGGACCAATTGATAGTCATCATGGAATTTTAATATTAAAAACTATTTTTTGTTTTGATTACATACCTAGCTAGCTTGATATACGATCGTACAGATTTTCATTTTGAGAATGCAATCATTACTTGGATTCTTTGGATTTCTGCGGGTCACATAGAACAAAAGAAAAAAAAAACTAATTGTTACAAGCATTTTTTCTATTCGGAAATAATAAATAACTAAAATATCAGTTAATGAGGTTCAACATATTTCATGTACACTTCAGAAAGGACCAATTGATAGTCATCATGGAATTTTAATATTAAAAACTATTTTTTGTTTTGATTACATACCTAGCTAGCTTGATATACGATCGTACAGATTTTCATTTTGAGAATGCAATCATTACTTGGATTCTTTGGATTTCTGCGGGTCACATAGAACAAAAGAAAAAAAAAACTAATTGTTACAAGCATTTTTTCTATTCGGAAATAATAAATAACTAAAATATTAGATAATGAGGTTCAACATATTTCATGTACACTTCAGAAAGGACCAATTGATAGTCATCATGGAATTTTAATATTAAAAACTATTTTTTGTTTTGATTACATACCTAGCTAGCTTGATATACGATCGTACAGATTTTCATTTTGAGAATGCAATCATTACTTGGATTCTTTGGATTTCTGCGGGTCACATAGAACAAAAGAAAAAAAAAACTAATTGTTACAAGCATTTTTTCTATTCGGAAATAATAAATAACTAAAATATTAGATAATGAGGTTCAACATATTTCATGTACACTTCAGAAAGGACCAATTGATAGTCATCATGGAATTTTAATATTAAAAACTATTTTTTGTTTTGATTACATACCTAGCTAGCTTGATATACGATCGTACAGATTTTCATTTTGAGAATGCAATCATTACTTGGATTCTTTGGATTTCTGCGGGTCACATAGAACAAAAGAAAAAAAAAACTAATTGTTACAAGCATTTTTTCTATTCGGAAATAATAAATAACTAAAATATTAGATAATGAGGTTCAACATATTTCATGTACACTTCAGAAAGGACCAATTGATAGTCATCATGGAATGTTAATATTAAAAACTATTTTTTGTTTTGATTACATACCTAGCTAGCTTGATATACGATCGTACAGATTTTCATTTTGAGAATGCAATCATTACTTGGATTCTTTGGATTTCTGCGGGTCACATAGAACAAAAGAAAAAAAAAACTAATTGTTACAAGCATTTTTTCTATTCGGAAATAATAAATAACTAAAATATCAGTTAATGAGGTTCAACATATTTCATGTACACTTCAGAAAGGACCAATTGATACTCATTATGGAATTTTAATGTTATAAACTATTTTTTGTTTTGATTACATACCTAGCTAGCTTGATATACGATCGTACAGATTTTCATTTTGAGAATGCAATCATTACTTGGATTCTTTGGATTTCTGCGGGTCACATAGAACAAAAGAAAAAAAAAACTAATTGTTACAAGCATTTTTTCTATTCGGAAATAATAAATAACTAAAATATTAGATAATGAGGTTCAACATATTTCATGTACACTTCAGAAAGGACCAATTGATAGTCATCATGGAATTTTAATATTAAAAACTATTTTTTGTTTTGATTACATACCTAGCTAGCTTGATATACGATCGTACAGATTTTCATTTTGAGAATGCAATCATTACTTGGATTCTTTGGATTTCTGCGGGTCACATAGAACAAAAGAAAAAAAAACTAATTGTTACAAGCATTTTTTCTATTCGGAAATAATAAATAACTAAAATATCAGTTAATGAGGTTCAACATATTTCATGTACACTTCAGAAAGGACCAATTGATACTCATTATGGAATTTTAATGTTATAAACTATTTTTTGTTTTGATTACATACCTAGCTAGCTTGATATACGATCGTACAGATTTTCATTTTGAGAATGCAATCATTACTTGGATTCTTTGGATTTCTGCGGGTCACATAGAACAAAAGAAAAAAAAAAACTAATTGTTACAAGTATTTTTTCTATTCGGAAATAATAAATAACTAAAATATTAGATAATGAGGTTCAACATATTTCATGTACACTTCAGAAAGGACCAATTGATAGTCATCATGGAATTTTAATATTAAAAACTATTTTTTGTTTTGATTACATACCTAGCTAGCTTGATATACGATCGTACAGATTTTCATTTTGAGAATGCAATCATTACTTGGATTCTTTGGATTTCTGCGGGTCACATAGAACAAAAGAAAAAAAAAAACTAATTGTTACAAGCATTTTTTCTATTCGGAAATAATAAATAACTAAAATATTAGATAATGAGGTTCAACATATTTCATGTACACTTCAGAAAGGACCAATTGATACTCATTATGGAATTTTAATGTTATAAACTATTTTTTGTTTTGATTACATACCTAGCTAGCTTGATATACGATCGTACAGATTTTCATTTTGAGAATGCAATCATTACTTGGATTCTTTGGATTTCTGCGGGTCACATAGAACAAAAGAAAAAAAAAACTAATTGTTAGAAGCATTTTTTCTATTCGGAAATAATAAATAACTAAAATATTAGATAATGAGGTTCAACATATTTCATGTACACTTCAGAAAGGACCAATTGATAGTCATCATGGAATTTTAATATTAAAAACTATTTTTTGTTTTGATTACATACCTAGCTAGCTTGATATACGATCGTACAGATTTTCATTTTGAGAATGCAATCATTACTTGGATTCTTTGGATTTCTGCGGGTCACATAGAACAAAAGAAAAAAAAAACTAATTGTTACAAGCATTTTTTCTATTCGGAAATAATAAATAACTAAAATATCAGTTAATGAGGTTCAACATATTTCATGTACACTTCAGAAAGGACCAATTGATACTCATTATGGAATTTTAATGTTATAAACTATTTTTTGTTTTGATTACATACCTAGCTAGCTTGATATACGATCGTACAGATTTTCATTTTGAGAATGCAATCATTACTTGGATTCTTTGGATTTCTGCGGGTCACATAGAACAAAAGAAAAAAAAAACTAATTGTTACAAGCATTTTTTCTATTCGGAAATAATAAATAACTAAAATATCAGTTAATGAGGTTCAACATATTTCATGTACACTTCAGAAAGGACCAATTGATACTCATTATGGAATTTTAATGTTATAAACTATTTTTTGTTTTGATTACATACCTAGCTAGCTTGATATACGATCGTACAGATTTTCATTTTGAGAATGCAATCATTACTTGGATTCTTTGGATTTCTGCGGGTCACATAGAACAAAAGAAAAAAAAAACTAATTGTTAGAAGCATTTTTTCTATTCGGAAATAATAAATAACTAAAATATTAGATAATGAGGTTCAACATATTTCATGTACACTTCAGAAAGGACCAATTGATAGTCATCATGGAATTTTAATATTAAAAACTATTTTTTGTTTTAATTACATACCTAGCTAGCTTGATATACGATCGTACAGATTTTCATTTTGAGAATGCAATCATTACTTGGATTCTTTGGATTTCTGCGGGTCACATAGAACAAAAGAAAAAAAAAACTAATTGTTACAAGCATTTTTTCTATTCGGAAATAATAAATAACTAAAATATCAGTTAATGAGGTTCAACATATTTCATGTACACTTCAGAAAGGACCAATTGATACTCATTATGGAATTTTAATGTTATAAACTATTTTTTGTTTTGATTACATACCTAGCTAGCTTGATATACGATCGTACAGATTTTCATTTTGAGAATGCAATCATTACTTGGATTCTTTGGATTTCTGCGGGTCACATAGAACAAAAGAAAAAAAAAACTAATTGTTAGAAGCATTTTTTCTATTCGGAAATAATAAATAACTAAAATATTAGATAATGAGGTTCAACATATTTCATGTACACTTCAGAAAGGACCAATTGATACTCATTATGGAATTTTAATGTTATAAACTATTTTTTGTTTTGATTACATACCTAGCTAGCTTGATATACGATCGTACAGATTTTCATTTTGAGAATGCAATCATTACTTGGATTCTTTGGATTTCTGCGGGTCACATAGAACAAAAGAAAAAAAAAACTAATTGTTACAAGCATTTTTTCTATTCGGAAATAATAAATAACTAAAATATCAGTTAATGAGGTTCAACATATTTCATGTACACTTCAGAAAGGACCAATTGATACTCATTATGGAATTTTAATGTTATAAACTATTTTTTGTTTTGATTACATACCTAGCTAGCTTGATATACGATCGTACAGATTTTCATTTTGAGAATGCAATCATTACTTGGATTCTTTGGATTTCTGCGGGTCACATAGAACAAAAGAAAAAAAAAACTAATTGTTACAAGCATTTTTTCTATTCGGAAATAATAAATAACTAAAATATTAGATAATGAGGTTCAACATATTTCATGTACACTTCAGAAAGGACCAATTGATAGTCATCATGGAATTTTAATATTAAAAACTATTTTTTGTTTTGATTACATACCTAGCTAGCTTGATATACGATCGTACAGATTTTCATTTTGAGAATGCAATCATTACTTGGATTCTTTGGATTTCTGCGGGTCACATAGAACAAAAGAAAAAAAAAACTAATTGTTACAAGCATTTTTTCTATTCGGAAATAATAAATAACTAAAATATCAGTTAATGAGGTTCAACATATTTCATGTACACTTCAGAAAGGACCAATTGATACTCATTATGGAATTTTAATGTTATAAACTATTTTTTGTTTTGATTACATACCTAGCTAGCTTGATATACGATCGTACAGATTTTCATTTTGAGAATGCAATCATTACTTGGATTCTTTGGATTTCTGCGGGTCACATAGAACAAAAGAAAAAAAAAACTAATTGTTAGAAGCATTTTTTCTATTCGGAAATAATAAATAACTAAAATATTAGATAATGAGGTTCAACATATTTCATGTACACTTCAGAAAGGACCAATTGATACTCATTATGGAATTTTAATGTTATAAACTATTTTTTGTTTTGATTACATACCTAGCTAGCTTGATATACGATCGTACAGATTTTCATTTTGAGAATGCAATCATTACTTGGATTCTTTGGATTTCTGCGGGTCACATAGAACAAAAGAAAAAAAAAACTAATTGTTACAAGCATTTTTTCTATTCGGAAATAATAAATAACTAAAATATCAGTTAATGAGGTTCAACATATTTCATGTACACTTCAGAAAGGACCAATTGATACTCATTATGGAATTTTAATGTTATAAACTATTTTTTGTTTTGATTACATACCTAGCTAGCTTGATATACGATCGTACAGATTTTCATTTTGAGAATGCAATCATTACTTGGATTCTTTGGATTTCTGCGGGTCACATAGAACAAAAGAAAAAAAAAACTAATTGTTAGAAGCATTTTTTCTATTCGGAAATAATAAATAACTAAAATATTAGATAATGAGGTTCAACATATTTCATGTACACTTCAGAAAGGACCAATTGATAGTCATCATGGAATTTTAATATTAAAAACTATTTTTTGTTTTGATTACATACCTAGCTAGCTTGATATACGATCGTACAGATTTTCATTTTGAGAATGCAATCATTACTTGGATTCTTTGGATTTCTGCGGGTCACATAGAACAAAAGAAAAAAAAAACTAATTGTTACAAGCATTTTTTCTATTCGGAAATAATAAATAACTAAAATATCAGTTAATGAGGTTCAACATATTTCATGTACACTTCAGAAAGGACCAATTGATACTCATTATGGAATTTTAATGTTATAAACTATTTTTTGTTTTGATTACATACCTAGCTAGCTTGATATACGATCGTACAGATTTTCATTTTGAGAATGCAATCATTACTTGGATTCTTTGGATTTCTGCGGGTCACATAGAACAAAAGAAAAAAAAACTAATTGTTACAAGCATTTTTTCTATTCGGAAATAATAAATAACTAAAATATTAGATAATGAGGTTCAACATATTTCATGTACACTTCAGAAAGGACCAATTGATAGTCATCTTGGAATTTTAATATTAAAAACTATTTTTTGTTTTGATTACATACCTAGCTAGCTTGATATACGATCGTACAGATTTTCATTTTGAGAATGCAATCATTACTTGGATTCTTTGGATTTCTGCGGGTCACATAGAACAAAAGAAAAAAAAACTAATTGTTACAAGCATTTTTTCTATTCGGAAATAATAAATAACTAAAATATCAGTTAATGAGGTTCAACATATTTCATGTACACTTCAGAAAGGACCAATTGATACTCATTATGGAATTTTAATGTTATAAACTATTTTTTGTTTTGATTACATACCTAGCTAGCTTGATATACGATCGTACAGATTTTCATTTTGAGAATGCAATCATTACTTGGATTGTTTGGATTTCTGCGGGTCACATAGAACAAAAGAAAAAAAAACTAATTTTTACAAGCATTTTTTCTATTCGGAAATAATAAATAACTAAAATATCAGTTAATGAGGTTCAACATATTTCATGTACACTTCAGAAAGGACCAATTGATACTCATTATGGAATTGTAATGTTATAAACTATTTTTTGTTTTGATTACATACCTAGCTAGCTTGATATACGATGGTACAGATTTTCATTTTGAGAATGCAATCATTACTTGGATTCTTTGGATTTCTGCGGGTCACATAGAACAAAAGAAAAAAAAAACTAATTGTTACAAGCATTTTTTCTATTCGGAAATAATAAATAACTAAAATATCAGTTAATGAGGTTCAACATATTTCATGTACACTTCAGAAAGGACCAATTGATACTCATTATGGAATTTTAATGTTATAAACTATTTTTTGTTTTGATTACATACCTAGCTAGCTTGATATACGATCGTACAGATTTTCATTTTGAGAATGCAATCATTACTTGGATTCTTTGGATTTCTGCGGGTCACATAGAACAAAAGAAAAAAAAAACTAATTGTTACAAGCATTTTTTCTATTCGGAAATAATAAATAACTAAAATATCAGTTAATGAGGTTCAACATATTTCATGTACACTTCAGAAAGGACCAATTGATACTCATTATGGAATTTTAATGTTATAAACTATTTTTTGTTTTGATTACATACCTAGCTAGCTTGATATACGATCGTACAGATTTTCATTTTGAGAATGCAATCATTACTTGGATTCTTTGGATTTCTGCGGGTCACATAGAACAAAAGAAAAAAAAAAACTAATTGTTAGAAGCATTTTTTCTATTCGGAAATAATAAATAACTAAAATATTAGATAATGAGGTTCAACATATTTCATGTACACTTCAGAAAGGACCAATTGATAGTCATCATGGAATTTTAATATTAAAAACTATTTTTTGTTTTGATTACATACCTAGCTAGCTTGATATACGATCGTACAGATTTTCATTTTGAGAATGCAATCATTACTTGGATTCTTTGGATTTCTGCGGGTCACATAGAACAAAAGAAAAAAAAAACTAATTGTTACAAGCATTTTTTCTATTCGGAAATAATAAATAACTAAAATATCAGTTAATGAGGTTCAACATATTTCATGTACACTTCAGAAAGGACCAATTGATACTCATTATGGAATTTTAATGTTATAAACTATTTTTTGTTTTGATTACATACCTAGCTAGCTTGATATACGATCGTACAGATTTTCATTTTGAGAATGCAATCATTACTTGGATTCTTTGGATTTCTGCGGGTCACATAGAACAAAAGAAAAAAAAACTAATTGTTACAAGCATTTTTTCTATTCGGAAATAATAAATAACTAAAATATTAGATAATGAGGTTCAACATATTTCATGTACACTTCAGAAAGGACCAATTGATAGTCATCTTGGAATTTTAATATTAAAAACTATTTTTTGTTTTGATTACATACCTAGCTAGCTTGATATACGATCGTACAGATTTTCATTTTGAGAATGCAATCATTACTTGGATTCTTTGGATTTCTGCGGGTCACATAGAACAAAAGAAAAAAAAACTAATTGTTACAAGCATTTTTTCTATTCGGAAATAATAAATAACTAAAATATCAGTTAATGAGGTTCAACATATTTCATGTACACTTCAGAAAGGACCAATTGATACTCATTATGGAATTTTAATGTTATAAACTATTTTTTGTTTTGATTACATACCTAGCTAGCTTGATATACGATCGTACAGATTTTCATTTTGAGAATGCAATCATTACTTGGATTGTTTGGATTTCTGCGGGTCACATAGAACAAAAGAAAAAAAAACTAATTTTTACAAGCATTTTTTCTATTCGGAAATAATAAATAACTAAAATATCAGTTAATGAGGTTCAACATATTTCATGTACACTTCAGAAAGGACCAATTGATACTCATTATGGAATTGTAATGTTATAAACTATTTTTTGTTTTGATTACATACCTAGCTAGCTTGATATACGATGGTACAGATTTTCATTTTGAGAATGCAATCATTACTTGGATTCTTTGGATTTCTGCGGGTCACATAGAACAAAAGAAAAAAAAAACTAATTGTTACAAGCATTTTTTCTATTCGGAAATAATGAATAACTAAAATATCAGTTAATGAGGTTCAACATATTTCATGTACACTTCAGAAAGGACCAATTGATACTCATTATGGAATTTTAATGTTATAAACTATTTTTTGTTTTGATTACATACCTAGCTAGCTTGATATACGATCGTACAGATTTTCATTTTGAGAATGCAATCATTACTTGGATTGTTTGGATTTCTGCGGGTCACATAGAACAAAAGAAAAAAAAAACTAATTGTTACAAGCATTTTTTCTATTCGGAAATAATAAATAACTAAAATATCAGTTAATGAGGTTCAACATATTTCATGTACACTTCAGAAAGGACCAATTGATACTCATTATGGAATTTTAATGTTATAAACTATTTTTTGTTTTGATTACATACCTAGCTAGCTTGATATACGATCGTACAGATTTTCATTTTGAGAATGCAATCATTACTTGGATTGTTTGGATTTCTGCGGGTCACATAGAAAAAAAGAAAAAAAAAACTAATTGTTACAAGCATTTTTTCTATTCGGAAATAATAAATAACTAAAATATCAGTTAATGAGGTTCAACATATTTCATGTACACTTCAGAAAGGACCAATTGATACTCATTATGGAATTTTAATGTTATAAACTATTTTTTGTTTTGATTACATACCTAGCTAGCTTGATATACGATCGTACAGATTTTCATTTTGAGAATGCAATCATTACTTGGATTCTTTGGATTTCTGCGGGTCACATAGAACAAAAGAAAAAAAAAACTAATTGTTACAAGCATTTTTTCTATTCGGAAATAATAAATAACTAAAATAGCAGTTAATGAGGTTCAACATATTTCATGTACACTTCAGAAAGGACCAATTGATACTCATTATGGAATTTTAATGTTATAAACTATTTTTTGTTTTGATTACATACCTAGCTAGCTTGATATACGATCGTACAGATTTTCATTTTGAGAATGCAATCATTACTTGGATTGTTTGGATTTCTGCGGGTCACATAGAACAAAAGAAAAAAAAAACTAATTGTTACAAGCATTTTTTCTATTCGGAAATAATAAATAACAAATACTCGTATCAGTTAATGAGGTTCAGCATATTTCATGTACACTTCAGAAAGGACCAATTGATACTCATTATGAAATTTTAATGTTATAAACTATTTTTTGTTTTGATTACATACCTAGCTAGCTTGATATACGATCGTACAGATTTTCATTTTGAGAATGCAATCATTACTTGGATTCTTTGGATTTCTGCGGGTCACATAGAACAAAAGAAAAAAAAACTAATTGTTACAAGCATTTTTTCTATTCGGAAATAATAAATAACTAAAATATTAGATAATGAGGTTCAACATATTTCATGTACACTTCAGAAAGGACCAATTGATAGTCATCATGGAATTTTAATATTAAAAACTATTTTTTGTTTTGATTACATACCTAGCTAGCTTGATATACGATCGTACAGATTTTCATTTTGAGAATGCAATCATTACTTGGATTGTTTGGATTTCTGCGGGTCACATAGAACAAAAGAAAAAAAAAACTAATTGTTACAAGCATTTTTTCTATTCGGAAATAATAAATAACTAAAATATCAGTTAATGAGGTTCAACATATTTCATGTACACTTCAGAAAGGACCAATTGATAGTCATCATGGAATTTTAATATTAAAAACTATTTTTTGTTTTGATTACATACCTAGCTAGCTTGATATACGATCGTACAGATTTTCATTTTGAGAATGCAATCATTACTTGGATTGTTTGGATTTCTGCGGGTCACATAGAACAAAAGAAAAAAAAAACTAATTGTTACAAGCATTTTTTCTATTCGGAAATAATAAATAACTAAAATATCAGTTAATGAGGTTCAACATATTTCATGTACACTTCAGAAAGGACCAATTGATAGTCATCATGGAATTTTAATATTAAAAACTATTTTTTGTTTTGATTACATACCTAGCTAGCTTGATATACGATCGTACAGATTTTCATTTTGAGAATGCAATCATTACTTGGATTGTTTGGATTTCTGCGGGTCACATAGAACAAAAGAAAAAAAAAACTAATTGTTACAAGCATTTTTTCTATTCGGAAATAATAAATAACTAAAATAGCAGTTAATGAGGTTCAACATATTTCATGTACACTTCAGAAAGGACCAATTGATACTCATTATGGAATTTTAATGTTATAAACTATTTTTTGTTTTGATTACATACCTAGCTAGCTTGATATACGATCGTACAGATTTTCATTTTGAGAATGCAATCATTACTTGGATTGTTTGGATTTCTGCGGGTCACATAGAACAAAAGAAAAAAAAAACTAATTGTTACAAGCATTTTTTCTATTCGGAAATAATAAATAACTAAAATATTAGATAATGAGGTTCAACATATTTCATGTACACTTCAGAAAGGACCAATTGATAGTCATCATGGAATTTTAATATTAAAAACTATTTTTTGTTTTGATTACATACCTAGCTAGCTTGATATACGATCGTACAGATTTTCATTTTGAGAATGCAATCATTACTTGGATTGTTTGGATTTCTGCGGGTCACATAGAACAAAAGAAAAAAAAAACTAATTGTTACAAGCATTTTTTCTATTCGGAAATAATAAATAACTAAAATAGCAGTTAATGAGGTTCAACATATTTCATGTACACTTCAGAAAGGACCAATTGATACTCATTATGGAATTTTAATGTTATAAACTATTTTTTGTTTTGATTACATACCTAGCTAGCTTGATATACGATCGTACAGATTTTCATTTTGAGAATGCAATCATTACTTGGATTGTTTGGATTTCTGCGGGTCACATAGAACAAAAGAAAAAAAAAACTAATTGTTACAAGCATTTTTTCTATTCGGAAATAATAAATAACTAAAATATCAGTTAATGAGGTTCAACATATTTCATGTACACTTCAGAAAGGACCAATTGATAGTCATCATGGAATTTTAATATTAAAAACTATTTTTTGTTTTGATTACATACCTAGCTAGCTTGATATACGATCGTACAGATTTTCATTTTGAGAATGCAATCATTACTTGGATTGTTTGGATTTCTGCGGGTCACATAGAACAAAAGAAAAAAAAAACTAATTGTTACAAGCATTTTTTCTATTCGGAAATAATAAATAACAAATACTCGTATCAGTTAATGAGGTTCAGCATATTTCATGTACACTTCAGAAAGGACCAATTGATACTCATTATGAAATTTTAATGTTATAAACTATTTTTTGTTTTGATTACATACCTAGCTAGCTTGATATACGATCGTACAGATTTTCATTTTGAGAATGCAATCATTACTTGGATTCTTTGGATTTCTGCGGGTCACATAGAACAAAAGAAAAAAAAACTAATTGTTACAAGCATTTTTTCTATTCGGAAATAATAAATAACTAAAATATTAGATAATGAGGTTCAACATATTTCATGTACACTTCAGAAAGGACCAATTGATAGTCATCATGGAATTTTAATATTAAAAACTATTTTTTGTTTTGATTACATACCTAGCTAGCTTGATATACGATCGTACAGATTTTCATTTTGAGAATGCAATCATTACTTGGATTCTTTGGATTTCTGCGGGTCACATAGAACAAAAGAAAAAAAAACTAATTGTTACAAGCATTTTTTCTATTTGGAAATAATAAATAACAAATATCAGTTAATGAGGTTCAGCATATTTCATGTACACTTCAGAAAGGACCAATTGATACTCATTATGGAATTTTAATGTTATAAACTATTTTTTGTTTTGATTACATACCTAGCTAGCTTGATATACGATCGTACAGATTTTCATTTTGAGAATGCAATCATTACTTGGATTCTTTGGATTTCTGCGGGTCACATAGAACAAAAGAAAAAAAAACTAATTGTTACAAGCATTTTTTCTATTCGGAAATAATAAATAACTAAAATATTAGATAATGAGGTTCAACATATTTCATGTACACTTCAGAAAGGACCAATTGATAGTCATCATGGAATTTTAATATTAAAAACTATTTTTTGTTTTGATTACATACCTAGCTAGCTTGATATACGATCGTACAGATTTTCATTTTGAGAATGCAATCATTACTTGGATTCTTTGGATTTCTGCGGGTCACATAGAACAAAAGAAGAAAAAACTAATTGTTACAAGCATTTTTTCTATTCGGAAATAATAAATAACTAAAATATTAGATAATGAGGTTCAACATATTTCATGTACACTTCAGAAAGGACCAATTGATAGTCATCATGGAATTTTAATATTAAAAACTATTTTTTGTTTTGATTACATACCTAGCTAGCTTGATATACGATCGTACAGATTTTCATTTTGAGAATGCAATCATTACTTGGATTCTTTGGATTTCTGCGGGTCACATAGAACAAAAGAAAAAAAAACTAATTGTTACAAGCATTTTTTCTATTCGGAAATAATAAATAACTAAAATATTAGATAATGAGGTTCAACATATTTCATGTACACTTCAGAAAGGACCAATTGATAGTCATCATGGAATTTTAATATTAAAAACTATTTTTTGTTTTGATTACATACCTAGCTAGCTTGATATACGATCGTACAGATTTTCATTTTGAGAATGCAATCATTACTTGGATTCTTTGGATTTCTGCGGGTCACATAGAACAAAAGAAAAAAAAACTAATTGTTACAAGCATTTTTTCTATTCGGAAATAATAAATAACTAAAATATCAGTTAATGAGGTTCAACATATTTCATGTACACTTCAGAAAGGACCAATTGATAGTCATCATGGAATTTTAATATTAAAAACTATTTTTTGTTTTGATTACATACCTAGCTAGCTTGATATACGATCGTACAGATTTTCATTTTGAGAATGCAATCATTACTTGGATTCTTTGGATTTCTGCGGGTCACATAGAACAAAAGAAAAAAAAACTAATTGTTACAAGCATTTTTTCTATTCGGAAATAATAAATAACTAAAATATTAGATAATGAGGTTCAACATATTTCATGTACACTTCAGAAAGGACCAATTGATAGTCATCATGGAATTTTAATATTAAAAACTATTTTTTGTTTTGATTACATACCTAGCTAGCTTGATATACGATCGTACAGATTTTCATTTTGAGAATGCAATCATTACTTGGATTCTTTGGATTTCTGCGGGTCACATAGAACAAAAGAAAAAAAAACTAATTGTTACAAGCATTTTTTCTATTCGGAAATAATAAATAACTAAAATATTAGATAATGAGGTTCAACATATTTCATGTACACTTCAGAAAGGACCAATTGATAGTCATCATGGAATTTTAATATTAAAAACTATTTTTTGTTTTGATTACATACCTAGCTAGCTTGATATACGATCGTACAGATTTTCATTTTGAGAATGCAATCATTACTTGGATTCTTTGGATTTCTGCGGGTCACATAGAACAAAAGAAAAAAAAACTAATTGTTACAAGCATTTTTTCTATTCGGAAATAATAAATAACTAAAATATCAGTTAATGAGGTTCAACATATTTCATGTACACTTCAGAAAGGACCAATTGATAGTCATCATGGAATTTTAATATTAAAAACTATTTTTTGTTTTGATTACATACCTAGCTAGCTTGATATACGATCGTACAGATTTTCATTTTGAGAATGCAATCATTACTTGGATTCTTTGGATTTCTGCGGGTCACATAGAACAAAAGAAAAAAAAAACTAATTGTTACAAGCATTTTTTCTATTCGGAAATAATAAATAACTAAAATATTAGATAATGAGGTTCAACATATTTCATGTACACTTCAGAAAGGACCAATTGATAGTCATCATGGAATTTTAATATTAAAAACTATTTTTTGTTTTGATTACATACCTAGCTAGCTTGATATACGATCGTACAGATTTTCATTTTGAGAATGCAATCATTACTTGGATTCTTTGGATTTCTGCGGGTCACATAGAACAAAAGAAAAAAAAACTAATTGTTACAAGCATTTTTTCTATTCGGAAATAATAAATAACTAAAATATCAGTTAATGAGGTTCAACATATTTCATGTACACTTCAGAAAGGACCAATTGATAGTCATCATGGAATTTTAATATTAAAAACTATTTTTTGTTTTGATTACATACCTAGCTAGCTTGATATACGATCGTACAGATTTTCATTTTGAGAATGCAATCATTACTTGGATTCTTTGGATTTCTGCGGGTCACATAGAACAAAAGAAAAAAAAAACTAATTGTTACAAGCATTTTTTCTATTCGGAAATAATAAATAACTAAAATATTAGATAATGAGGTTCAACATATTTCATGTACACTTCAGAAAGGACCAATTGATAGTCATCATGGAATTTTAATATTAAAAACTATTTTTTGTTTTGATTACATACCTAGCTAGCTTGATATACGATCGTACAGATTTTCATTTTGAGAATGCAATCATTACTTGGATTCTTTGGATTTCTGCGGGTCACATAGAACAAAAGAAAAAAAAAACTAATTGTTACAAGCATTTTTTCTATTCGGAAATAATAAATAACTAAAATATCAGTTAATGAGGTTCAACATATTTCATGTACACTTCAGAAAGGACCAATTGATAGTCATCATGGAATTTTAATATTAAAAACTATTTTTTGTTTTGATTACATACCTAGCTAGCTTGATATACGATCGTACAGATTTTCATTTTGAGAATGCAATCATTACTTGGATTCTTTGGATTTCTGCGGGTCACATAGAACAAAAGAAAAAAAAAACTAATTGTTACAAGCATTTTTTCTATTCGGAAATAATAAATAACTAAAATATTAGATAATGAGGTTCAACATATTTCATGTACACTTCAGAAAGGACCAATTGATAGTCATCATGGAATTTTAATATTAAAAACTATTTTTTGTTTTGATTACATACCTAGCTAGCTTGATATACGATCGTACAGATTTTCATTTTGAGAATGCAATCATTACTTGGATTCTTTGGATTTCTGCGGGTCACATAGAACAAAAGAAAAAAAAAACTAATTGTTACAAGCATTTTTTCTATTCGGAAATAATAAATAACTAAAATATTAGATAATGAGGTTCAACATATTTCATGTACACTTCAGAAAGGACCAATTGATAGTCATCATGGAATTTTAATATTAAAAACTATTTTTTGTTTTGATTACATACCTAGCTAGCTTGATATACGATCGTACAGATTTTCATTTTGAGAATGCAATCATTACTTGGATTCTTTGGATTTCTGCGGGTCACATAGAACAAAAGAAAAAAAAAACTAATTGTTACAAGCATTTTTTCTATTCGGAAATAATAAATAACTAAAATATTAGATAATGAGGTTCAACATATTTCATGTACACTTCAGAAAGGACCAATTGATAGTCATCATGGAATTTTAATATTAAAAACTATTTTTTGTTTTGATTACATACCTAGCTAGCTTGATATACGATCGTACAGATTTTCATTTTGAGAATGCAATCATTACTTGGATTCTTTGGATTTCTGCGGGTCACATAGAACAAAAGAAAAAAAAAACTAATTGTTACAAGCATTTTTTCTATTCGGAAATAATAAATAACTAAAATATCAGTTAATGAGGTTCAACATATTTCATGTACACTTCAGAAAGGACCAATTGATACTCATTATGGAATTTTAATGTTATAAACTATTTTTTGTTTTGATTACATACCTAGCTAGCTTGATATACGATCGTACAGATTTTCATTTTGAGAATGCAATCATTACTTGGATTCTTTGGATTTCTGCGGGTCACATAGAACAAAAGAAAAAAAAAACTAATTGTTACAAGCATTTTTTCTATTCGGAAATAATAAATAACTAAAATATTAGATAATGAGGTTCAACATATTTCATGTACACTTCAGAAAGGACCAATTGATAGTCATCATGGAATTTTAATATTAAAAACTATTTTTTGTTTTGATTACATACCTAGCTAGCTTGATATACGATCGTACAGATTTTCATTTTGAGAATGCAATCATTACTTGGATTCTTTGGATTTCTGCGGGTCACATAGAACAAAAGAAAAAAAAACTAATTGTTACAAGCATTTTTTCTATTCGGAAATAATAAATAACTAAAATATCAGTTAATGAGGTTCAACATATTTCATGTACACTTCAGAAAGGACCAATTGATACTCATTATGGAATTTTAATGTTATAAACTATTTTTTGTTTTGATTACATACCTAGCTAGCTTGATATACGATCGTACAGATTTTCATTTTGAGAATGCAATCATTACTTGGATTCTTTGGATTTCTGCGGGTCACATAGAACAAAAGAAAAAAAAAACTAATTGTTACAAGCATTTTTTCTATTCGGAAATAATAAATAACTAAAATATTAGATAATGAGGTTCAACATATTTCATGTACACTTCAGAAAGGACCAATTGATAGTCATCATGGAATTTTAATATTAAAAACTATTTTTTGTTTTGATTACATACCTAGCTAGCTTGATATACGATCGTACAGATTTTCATTTTGAGAATGCAATCATTACTTGGATTCTTTGGATTTCTGCGGGTCACATAGAACAAAAGAAAAAAAAAACTAATTGTTACAAGCATTTTTTCTATTCGGAAATAATAAATAACTAAAATATTAGATAATGAGGTTCAACATATTTCATGTACACTTCAGAAAGGACCAATTGATACTCATTATGGAATTTTAATGTTATAAACTATTTTTTGTTTTGATTACATACCTAGCTAGCTTGATATACGATCGTACAGATTTTCATTTTGAGAATGCAATCATTACTTGGATTCTTTGGATTTCTGCGGGTCACATAGAACAAAAGAAAAAAAAAACTAATTGTTAGAAGCATTTTTTCTATTCGGAAATAATAAATAACTAAAATATTAGATAATGAGGTTCAACATATTTCATGTACACTTCAGAAAGGACCAATTGATAGTCATCATGGAATTTTAATATTAAAAACTATTTTTTGTTTTGATTACATACCTAGCTAGCTTGATATACGATCGTACAGATTTTCATTTTGAGAATGCAATCATTACTTGGATTCTTTGGATTTCTGCGGGTCACATAGAACAAAAGAAAAAAAAAACTAATTGTTACAAGCATTTTTTCTATTCGGAAATAATAAATAACTAAAATATCAGTTAATGAGGTTCAACATATTTCATGTACACTTCAGAAAGGACCAATTGATACTCATTATGGAATTTTAATGTTATAAACTATTTTTTGTTTTGATTACATACCTAGCTAGCTTGATATACGATCGTACAGATTTTCATTTTGAGAATGCAATCATTACTTGGATTCTTTGGATTTCTGCGGGTCACATAGAACAAAAGAAAAAAAAAACTAATTGTTACAAGCATTTTTTCTATTCGGAAATAATAAATAACTAAAATATCAGTTAATGAGGTTCAACATATTTCATGTACACTTCAGAAAGGACCAATTGATACTCATTATGGAATTTTAATGTTATAAACTATTTTTTGTTTTGATTACATACCTAGCTAGCTTGATATACGATCGTACAGATTTTCATTTTGAGAATGCAATCATTACTTGGATTCTTTGGATTTCTGCGGGTCACATAGAACAAAAGAAAAAAAAAACTAATTGTTAGAAGCATTTTTTCTATTCGGAAATAATAAATAACTAAAATATTAGATAATGAGGTTCAACATATTTCATGTACACTTCAGAAAGGACCAATTGATAGTCATCATGGAATTTTAATATTAAAAACTATTTTTTGTTTTGATTACATACCTAGCTAGCTTGATATACGATCGTACAGATTTTCATTTTGAGAATGCAATCATTACTTGGATTCTTTGGATTTCTGCGGGTCACATAGAACAAAAGAAAAAAAAAACTAATTGTTACAAGCATTTTTTCTATTCGGAAATAATAAATAACTAAAATATCAGTTAATGAGGTTCAACATATTTCATGTACACTTCAGAAAGGACCAATTGATACTCATTATGGAATTTTAATGTTATAAACTATTTTTTGTTTTGATTACATACCTAGCTAGCTTGATATACGATCGTACAGATTTTCATTTTGAGAATGCAATCATTACTTGGATTCTTTGGATTTCTGCGGGTCACATAGAACAAAAGAAAAAAAAAACTAATTGTTAGAAGCATTTTTTCTATTCGGAAATAATAAATAACTAAAATATTAGATAATGAGGTTCAACATATTTCATGTACACTTCAGAAAGGACCAATTGATACTCATTATGGAATTTTAATGTTATAAACTATTTTTTGTTTTGATTACATACCTAGCTAGCTTGATATACGATCGTACAGATTTTCATTTTGAGAATGCAATCATTACTTGGATTCTTTGGATTTCTGCGGGTCACATAGAACAAAAGAAAAAAAAAAACTAATTGTTACAAGCATTTTTTCTATTCGGAAATAATAAATAACTAAAATATCAGTTAATGAGGTTCAACATATTTCATGTACACTTCAGAAAGGACCAATTGATACTCATTATGGAATTTTAATGTTATAAACTATTTTTTGTTTTGATTACATACCTAGCTAGCTTGATATACGATCGTACAGATTTTCATTTTGAGAATGCAATCATTACTTGGATTCTTTGGATTTCTGCGGGTCACATAGAACAAAAGAAAAAAAAAACTAATTGTTACAAGCATTTTTTCTATTCGGAAATAATAAATAACTAAAATATTAGATAATGAGGTTCAACATATTTCATGTACACTTCAGAAAGGACCAATTGATAGTCATCATGGAATTTTAATATTAAAAACTATTTTTTGTTTTGATTACATACCTAGCTAGCTTGATATACGATCGTACAGATTTTCATTTTGAGAATGCAATCATTACTTGGATTCTTTGGATTTCTGCGGGTCACATAGAACAAAAGAAAAAAAAAACTAATTGTTACAAGCATTTTTTCTATTCGGAAATAATAAATAACTAAAATATCAGTTAATGAGGTTCAACATATTTCATGTACACTTCAGAAAGGACCAATTGATACTCATTATGGAATTTTAATGTTATAAACTATTTTTTGTTTTGATTACATACCTAGCTAGCTTGATATACGATCGTACAGATCTTCATTTTGAGAATGCAATCATTACTTGGATTCTTTGGATTTCTGCGGGTCACATAGAACAAAAGAAAAAAAAAACTAATTGTTAGAAGCATTTTTTCTATTCGGAAATAATAAATAACTAAAATATTAGATAATGAGGTTCAACATATTTCATGTACACTTCAGAAAGGACCAATTGATACTCATTATGGAATTTTAATGTTATAAACTATTTTTTGTTTTGATTACATACCTAGCTAGCTTGATATACGATCGTACAGATTTTCATTTTGAGAATGCAATCATTACTTGGATTCTTTGGATTTCTGCGGGTCACATAGAACAAAAGAAAAAAAAAACTAATTGTTACAAGCATTTTTTCTATTCGGAAATAATAAATAACTAAAATATCAGTTAATGAGGTTCAACATATTTCATGTACACTTCAGAAAGGACCAATTGATACTCATTATGGAATTTTAATGTTATAAACTATTTTTTGTTTTGATTACATACCTAGCTAGCTTGATATACGATCGTACAGATTTTCATTTTGAGAATGCAATCATTACTTGGATTCTTTGGATTTCTGCGGGTCACATAGAACAAAAGAAAAAAAAAACTAATTGTTAGAAGCATTTTTTCTATTCGGAAATAATAAATAACTAAAATATTAGATAATGAGGTTCAACATATTTCATGTACACTTCAGAAAGGACCAATTGATAGTCATCCTGGAATTTTAATATTAAAAACTATTTTTTGTTTTGATTACATACCTAGCTAGCTTGATATACGATCGTACAGATTTTCATTTTGAGAATGCAATCATTAATTGGATTCTTTGGATTTCTGCGGGTCACATAGAACAAAAGAAAAAAAAAACTAATTGTTACAAGCATTTTTTCTATTCGGAAATAATAAATAACTAAAATATCAGTTAATGAGGTTCAACATATTTCATGTACACTTCAGAAAGGACCAATTGATACTCATTATGGAATTTTAATGTTATAAACTATTTTTTGTTTTGATTACATACCTAGCTAGCTTGATATACGATCGTACAGATTTTCATTTTGAGAATGCAATCATTACTTGGATTCTTTGGATTTCTGCGGGTCACATAGAACAAAAGAAAAAAAAACTAATTGTTACAAGCATTTTTTCTATTCGGAAATAATAAATAACTAAAATATTAGATAATGAGGTTCAACATATTTCATGTATACTTCAGAAAGGACCAATTGATAGTCATCTTGGAATTTTAATATTAAAAACTATTTTTTGTTTTGATTACATACCTAGCTAGCTTGATATACGATCGTACAGATTTTCATTTTGAGAATGCAATCATTACTTGGATTCTTTGGATTTCTGCGGGTCACATAGAACAAAAGAAAAAAAAACTAATTGTTACAAGCATTTTTTCTATTCGGAAATAATAAATAACTAAAATATCAGTTAATGAGGTTCAACATATTTCATGTACACTTCAGAAAGGACCAATTGATACTCATTATGGAATTTTAATGTTATAAACTATTTTTTGTTTTGATTACATACCTAGCTAGCTTGATATACGATCGTACAGATTTTCATTTTGAGAATGCAATCATTACTTGGATTGTTTGGATTTCTGCGGGTCACATAGAACAAAAGAAAAAAAAAACTAATTTTTACAAGCATTTTTTCTATTCGGAAATAATAAATAACTAAAATATCAGTTAATGAGGTTCAACATATTTCATGTACACTTCAGAAAGGACCAATTGATACTCATTATGGAATTGTAATGTTATAAACTATTTTTTGTTTTGATTACATACCTAGCTAGCTTGATATACGATGGTACAGATTTTCATTTTGAGAATGCAATCATTACTTGGATTCTTTGGATTTCTGCGGGTCACATAGAACAAAAGAAAAAAAAAACTAATTGTTACAAGCATTTTTTCTATTCGGAAATAATAAATAACTAAAATATCAGTTAATGAGGTTCAACATATTTCATGTACACTTCAGAAAGGACCAATTGATACTCATTATGGAATTTTAATGTTATAAACTATTTTTTGTTTTGATTACATACCTAGCTAGCTTGATATACGATCGTACAGATTTTCATTTTGAGAATGCAATCATTACTTGGATTCTTTGGATTTCTGCGGGTCACATAGAACAAAAGAAAAAAAAAACTAATTGTTACAAGCATTTTTTCTATTCGGAAATAATAAATAACTAAAATATCAGTTAATGAGGTTCAACATATTTCATGTACACTTCAGAAAGGACCAATTGATACTCATTATGGAATTTTAATGTTATAAACTATTTTTTGTTTTGATTACATACCTAGCTAGCTTGATATACGATCGTACAGATTTTCATTTTGAGAATGCAATCATTACTTGGATTCTTTGGATTTCTGCGGGTCACATAGAACAAAAGAAAAAAAAACTAATTGTTACAAGCATTTTTTCTATTCGGAAATAATAAATAACTAAAATATTAGATAATGAGGTTCAACATATTTCATGTACACTTCAGAAAGGACCAATTGATAGTCATCTTGGAATTTTAATATTAAAAACTATTTTTTGTTTTGATTACATACCTAGCTAGCTTGATATACGATCGTACAGATTTTCATTTTGAGAATGCAATCATTACTTGGATTCTTTGGATTTCTGCGGGTCACATAGAACAAAAGAAAAAAAAACTAATTGTTACAAGCATTTTTTCTATTCGGAAATAATAAATAACTAAAATATCAGTTAATGAGGTTCAACATATTTCATGTACACTTCAGAAAGGACCAATTGATACTCATTATGGAATTTTAATGTTATAAACTATTTTTTGTTTTGATTACATACCTAGCTAGCTTGATATACGATCGTACAGATTTTCATTTTGAGAATGCAATCATTACTTGGATTGTTTGGATTTCTGCGGGTCACATAGAACAAAAGAAAAAAAAAACTAATTTTTACAAGCATTTTTTCTATTCGGAAATAATAAATAACTAAAATATCAGTTAATGAGGTTCAACATATTTCATGTACACTTCAGAAAGGACCAATTGATACTCATTATGGAATTGTAATGTTATAAACTATTTTTTGTTTTGATTACATACCTAGCTAGCTTGATATACGATGGTACAGATTTTCATTTTGAGAATGCAATCATTACTTGGATTCTTTGGATTTCTGCGGGTCACATAGAACAAAAGAAAAAAAAAACTAATTGTTACAAGCATTTTTTCTATTCGGAAATAATAAATAACTAAAATATCAGTTAATGAGGTTCAACATATTTCATGTACACTTCAGAAAGGACCAATTGATACTCATTATGGAATTTTAATGTTATAAACTATTTTTTGTTTTGATTACATACCTAGCTAGCTTGATATACGATCGTACAGATTTTCATTTTGAGAATGCAATCATTACTTGGATTCTTTGGATTTCTGCGGGTCACATAGAACAAAAGAAAAAAAAAACTAATTGTTACAAGCATTTTTTCTATTCGGAAATAATAAATAACTAAAATATCAGTTAATGAGGTTCAACATATTTCATGTACACTTCAGAAAGGACCAATTGATACTCATTATGGAATTTTAATGTTATAAACTATTTTTTGTTTTGATTACATACCTAGCTAGCTTGATATACGATCGTACAGATTTTCATTTTGAGAATGCAATCATTACTTGGATTCTTTGGATTTCTGCGGGTCACATAGAACAAAAGAAAAAAAAAAACTAATTGTTAGAAGCATTTTTTCTATTCGGAAATAATAAATAACTAAAATATTAGATAATGAGGTTCAACATATTTCATGTACACTTCAGAAAGGACCAATTGATAGTCATCATGGAATTTTAATATTAAAAACTATTTTTTGTTTTGATTACATACCTAGCTAGCTTGATATACGATCGTACAGATTTTCATTTTGAGAATGCAATCATTACTTGGATTCTTTGGATTTCTGCGGGTCACATAGAACAAAAGAAAAAAAAAACTAATTGTTACAAGCATTTTTTCTATTCGGAAATAATAAATAACTAAAATATCAGTTAATGAGGTTCAACATATTTCATGTACACTTCAGAAAGGACCAATTGATACTCATTATGGAATTTTAATGTTATAAACTATTTTTTGTTTTGATTACATACCTAGCTAGCTTGATATACGATCGTACAGATTTTCATTTTGAGAATGCAATCATTACTTGGATTCTTTGGATTTCTGCGGGTCACATAGAACAAAAGAAAAAAAAACTAATTGTTACAAGCATTTTTTCTATTCGGAAATAATAAATAACTAAAATATTAGATAATGAGGTTCAACATATTTCATGTACACTTCAGAAAGGACCAATTGATAGTCATCTTGGAATTTTAATATTAAAAACTATTTTTTGTTTTGATTACATACCTAGCTAGCTTGATATACGATCGTACAGATTTTCATTTTGAGAATGCAATCATTACTTGGATTCTTTGGATTTCTGCGGGTCACATAGAACAAAAGAAAAAAAAACTAATTGTTACAAGCATTTTTTCTATTCGGAAATAATAAATAACTAAAATATCAGTTAATGAGGTTCAACATATTTCATGTACACTTCAGAAAGGACCAATTGATACTCATTATGGAATTTTAATGTTATAAACTATTTTTTGTTTTGATTACATACCTAGCTAGCTTGATATACGATCGTACAGATTTTCATTTTGAGAATGCAATCATTACTTGGATTGTTTGGATTTCTGCGGGTCACATAGAACAAAAGAAAAAAAAACTAATTTTTACAAGCATTTTTTCTATTCGGAAATAATAAATAACTAAAATATCAGTTAATGAGGTTCAACATATTTCATGTACACTTCAGAAAGGACCAATTGATACTCATTATGGAATTGTAATGTTATAAACTATTTTTTGTTTTGATTACATACCTAGCTAGCTTGATATACGATGGTACAGATTTTCATTTTGAGAATGCAATCATTACTTGGATTCTTTGGATTTCTGCGGGTCACATAGAACAAAAGAAAAAAAAAACTAATTGTTACAAGCATTTTTTCTATTCGGAAATAATGAATAACTAAAATATCAGTTAATGAGGTTCAACATATTTCATGTACACTTCAGAAAGGACCAATTGATACTCATTATGGAATTTTAATGTTATAAACTATTTTTTGTTTTGATTACATACCTAGCTAGCTTGATATACGATCGTACAGATTTTCATTTTGAGAATGCAATCATTACTTGGATTGTTTGGATTTCTGCGGGTCACATAGAACAAAAGAAAAAAAAAACTAATTGTTACAAGCATTTTTTCTATTCGGAAATAATAAATAACTAAAATATCAGTTAATGAGGTTCAACATATTTCATGTACACTTCAGAAAGGACCAATTGATACTCATTATGGAATTTTAATGTTATAAACTATTTTTTGTTTTGATTACATACCTAGCTAGCTTGATATACGATCGTACAGATTTTCATTTTGAGAATGCAATCATTACTTGGATTGTTTGGATTTCTGCGGGTCACATAGAAAAAAAGAAAAAAAAAACTAATTGTTACAAGCATTTTTTCTATTCGGAAATAATAAATAACTAAAATATCAGTTAATGAGGTTCAACATATTTCATGTACACTTCAGAAAGGACCAATTGATACTCATTATGGAATTTTAATGTTATAAACTATTTTTTGTTTTGATTACATACCTAGCTAGCTTGATATACGATCGTACAGATTTTCATTTTGAGAATGCAATCATTACTTGGATTCTTTGGATTTCTGCGGGTCACATAGAACAAAAGAAAAAAAAAACTAATTGTTACAAGCATTTTTTCTATTCGGAAATAATAAATAACTAAAATAGCAGTTAATGAGGTTCAACATATTTCATGTACACTTCAGAAAGGACCAATTGATACTCATTATGGAATTTTAATGTTATAAACTATTTTTTGTTTTGATTACATACCTAGCTAGCTTGATATACGATCGTACAGATTTTCATTTTGAGAATGCAATCATTACTTGGATTGTTTGGATTTCTGCGGGTCACATAGAACAAAAGAAAAAAAAAACTAATTGTTACAAGCATTTTTTCTATTCGGAAATAATAAATAACTAAAATATCAGTTAATGAGGTTCAACATATTTCATGTACACTTCAGAAAGGACCAATTGATAGTCATCATGGAATTTTAATATTAAAAACTATTTTTTGTTTTGATTACATACCTAGCTAGCTTGATATACGATCGTACAGATTTTCATTTTGAGAATGCAATCATTACTTGGATTGTTTGGATTTCTGCGGGTCACATAGAACAAAAGAAAAAAAAAACTAATTGTTACAAGCATTTTTTCTATTCGGAAATAATAAATAACAAATACTCGTATCAGTTAATGAGGTTCAGCATATTTCATGTACACTTCAGAAAGGACCAATTGATACTCATTATGAAATTTTAATGTTATAAACTATTTTTTGTTTTGATTACATACCTAGCTAGCTTGATATACGATCGTACAGATTTTCATTTTGAGAATGCAATCATTACTTGGATTCTTTGGATTTCTGCGGGTCACATAGAACAAAAGAAAAAAAAACTAATTGTTACAAGCATTTTTTCTATTCGGAAATAATAAATAACTAAAATATTAGATAATGAGGTTCAACATATTTCATGTACACTTCAGAAAGGACCAATTGATAGTCATCATGGAATTTTAATATTAAAAACTATTTTTTGTTTTGATTACATACCTAGCTAGCTTGATATACGATCGTACAGATTTTCATTTTGAGAATGCAATCATTACTTGGATTCTTTGGATTTCTGCGGGTCACATAGAACAAAAGAAAAAAAAACTAATTGTTACAAGCATTTTTTCTATTTGGAAATAATAAATAACAAATATCAGTTAATGAGGTTCAGCATATTTCATGTACACTTCAGAAAGGACCAATTGATACTCATTATGGAATTTTAATGTTATAAACTATTTTTTGTTTTGATTACATACCTAGCTAGCTTGATATACGATCGTACAGATTTTCATTTTGAGAATGCAATCATTACTTGGATTCTTTGGATTTCTGCGGGTCACATAGAACAAAAGAAAAAAAAACTAATTGTTACAAGCATTTTTTCTATTCGGAAATAATAAATAACTAAAATATTAGATAATGAGGTTCAACATATTTCATGTACACTTCAGAAAGGACCAATTGATAGTCATCATGGAATTTTAATATTAAAAACTATTTTTTGTTTTGATTACATACCTAGCTAGCTTGATATACGATCGTACAGATTTTCATTTTGAGAATGCAATCATTACTTGGATTCTTTGGATTTCTGCGGGTCACATAGAACAAAAGAAAAAAAAACTAATTGTTACAAGCATTTTTTCTATTCGGAAATAATAAATAACTAAAATATTAGATAATGAGGTTCAACATATTTCATGTACACTTCAGAAAGGACCAATTGATAGTCATCATGGAATTTTAATATTAAAAACTATTTTTTGTTTTGATTACATACCTAGCTAGCTTGATATACGATCGTACAGATTTTCATTTTGAGAATGCAATCATTACTTGGATTCTTTGGATTTCTGCGGGTCACATAGAACAAAAGAAAAAAAAACTAATTGTTACAAGCATTTTTTCTATTCGGAAATAATAAATAACTAAAATATTAGATAATGAGGTTCAACATATTTCATGTACACTTCAGAAAGGACCAATTGATAGTCATCATGGAATTTTAATATTAAAAACTATTTTTTGTTTTGATTACATACCTAGCTAGCTTGATATACGATCGTACAGATTTTCATTTTGAGAATGCAATCATTACTTGGATTCTTTGGATTTCTGCGGGTCACATAGAACAAAAGAAAAAAAAACTAATTGTTACAAGCATTTTTTCTATTCGGAAATAATAAATAACTAAAATATCAGTTAATGAGGTTCAACATATTTCATGTACACTTCAGAAAGGACCAATTGATAGTCATCATGGAATTTTAATATTAAAAACTATTTTTTGTTTTGATTACATACCTAGCTAGCTTGATATACGATCGTACAGATTTTCATTTTGAGAATGCAATCATTACTTGGATTCTTTGGATTTCTGCGGGTCACATAGAACAAAAGAAAAAAAAACTAATTGTTACAAGCATTTTTTCTATTCGGAAATAATAAATAACTAAAATATTAGATAATGAGGTTCAACATATTTCATGTACACTTCAGAAAGGACCAATTGATAGTCATCATGGAATTTTAATATTAAAAACTATTTTTTGTTTTGATTACATACCTAGCTAGCTTGATATACGATCGTACAGATTTTCATTTTGAGAATGCAATCATTACTTGGATTCTTTGGATTTCTGCGGGTCACATAGAACAAAAGAAAAAAAAACTAATTGTTACAAGCATTTTTTCTATTCGGAAATAATAAATAACTAAAATATTAGATAATGAGGTTCAACATATTTCATGTACACTTCAGAAAGGACCAATTGATAGTCATCATGGAATTTTAATATTAAAAACTATTTTTTGTTTTGATTACATACCTAGCTAGCTTGATATACGATCGTACAGATTTTCATTTTGAGAATGCAATCATTACTTGGATTCTTTGGATTTCTGCGGGTCACATAGAACAAAAGAAAAAAAAACTAATTGTTACAAGCATTTTTTCTATTCGGAAATAATAAATAACTAAAATATCAGTTAATGAGGTTCAACATATTTCATGTACACTTCAGAAAGGACCAATTGATAGTCATCATGGAATTTTAATATTAAAAACTATTTTTTGTTTTGATTACATACCTAGCTAGCTTGATATACGATCGTACAGATTTTCATTTTGAGAATGCAATCATTACTTGGATTGTTTGGATTTCTGCGGGTCACATAGAACAAAAGAAAAAAAAAACTAATTGTTACAAGCATTTTTTCTATTCGGAAATAATAAATAACAAATATCAGTTAATGAGGTTCAGCATATTTCATGTACACTTCAGAAAGGACCAATTGATACTCATTATGGAATTTTAATGTTATAAACTATTTTTTGTTTTGATTACATACCTAGCTAGCTTGATATACGATCGTACAGATTTTCATTTTGAGAATGCAATCATTACTTGGATTCTTTGGATTTCTGCGGGTCACATAGAACAAAAGAAAAAAAAACTAATTGTTACAAGCATTTTTTCTATTCGGAAATAATAAATAACTAAAATATTAGATAATGAGGTTCAACATATTTCATGTACACTTCAGAAAGGACCAATTGATAGTCATCATGGAATTTTAATATTAAAAACTATTTTTTGTTTTGATTACATACCTAGCTAGCTTGATATACGATCGTACAGATTTTCATTTTGAGAATGCAATCATTACTTGGATTCTTTGGATTTCTGCGGGTCACATAGAACAAAAGAAAAAAAAACTAATTGTTACAAGCATTTTTTCTATTCGGAAATAATAAATAACTAAAATATCAGTTAATGAGGTTCAACATATTTCATGTACACTTCAGAAAGACCAATTGATAGTCATCATGGAATTTTAATATTAAAAACTATTTTTTGTTTTGATTACATACCTAGCTAGCTTGATATACGATCGTACAGATTTTCATTTTGAGAATGCAATCATTACTTGGATTCTTTGGATTTCTGCGGGTCACATAGAACAAAAGAAAAAAAAACTAATTGTTACAAGCATTTTTTCTATTCGGAAATAATAAATAACTAAAATATTAGATAATGAGGTTCAACATATTTCATGTACACTTCAGAAGGGACCAATTGATAGTCATCATGGAATTTTAATATTAAAAACTATTTTTTGTTTTGATTACATACCTAGCTAGCTTGATATACGATCGTACAGATTTTCATTTTGAGAATGCAATCATTATTTGGATTGTTTGGATTTCTGCGGGTCACATAGAACAAAAGAAAAAAAAAACTAATTGTTACAAGCATTTTTTCTATTCGGAAATAATAAATAACAAATATCAGTTAATGAGGTTCAGCATATTTCATGTACACTTCAGAAAGGACCAATTGATACTCATTATGGAATTTTAATGTTATAAACTATTTTTTGTTTTGATTACATACCTAGCTAGCTTGATATACGATCGTACAGATTTTCATTTTGAGAATGCAATCATTACTTGGATTCTTTGGATTTCTGCGGGTCACATAGAACAAAAGAAAAAAAAACTAATTGTTACAAGCATTTTTTCTATTCGGAAATAATAAATAACTAAAATATTAGATAATGAGGTTCAACATATTTCATGTACACTTCAGAAAGGACCAATTGATAGTCATCATGGAATTTTAATATTAAAAACTATTTTTTGTTTTGATTACATACCTAGCTAGCTTGATATACGATCGTACAGATTTTCATTTTGAGAATGCAATCATTACTTGGATTGTTTGGATTTCTGCGGGTCACATAGAACAAAAGAAAAAAAAACTAATTGTTACAAGCATTTTTTCTATTCGGAAATAATAAATAACTAAAATATCAGTTAATGAGGTTCAACATATATCATGTACACTTCAGAAAGGACCAATTGATAGTCATCATGGAATTTTAATATTAAAAACTATTTTTTGTTTTGATTACATACCTAGCTAGCTTGATATACGATCGTACAGATTTTCATTTTGAAAATGCAATCATTACTTGGATTGTTTGGATTTCTGCGGGTCACATAGAACAAAAGAAAAAAAAAACTAATTGTTACAAGCATTTTTTCTATTCGGAAATAATAAATAACAAATATCAGTTAATAAGGTTCAGCATATTTCATGTACACTTCAGAAAGGACCAATTGATACTCATTATGGAATTTTAATGTTATAAACTATTTTTTGTTTTGATTACATACCTAGCTAGCTTGATATACGATCGTACAGATTTTCATTTTGAGAATGCAATCATTACTTGGATTCTTTGGATTTCTGCGGGTCACATAGAACAAAAGAAAAAAAAACTAATTGTTACAAGCATTTTTTCTATTCGGAAATAATAAATAACTAAAATATTAGATAATGAGGTTCAACATATTTCATGTACACTTCAGAAAGGACCAATTGATAGTCATCATGGAATTTTAATATTAAAAACTATTTTTTGTTTTGATTACATACCTAGCTAGCTTGATATACGATCGTACAGATTTTCATTTTGAGAATGCAATCATTACTTGGATTCTTTGGATTTCTGCGGGTCACATAGAACAAAAGAAAAAAAAACTAATTGTTACAAGCATTTTTTCTATTCGGAAATAATAAATAACTAAAATATCAGTTAATGAGGTTCAACATATTTCATGTACACTTCAGAAAGGACCAATTGATAGTCATCATGGAATTTTAATATTAAAAACTATTTTTTGTTTTGATTACATACCTAGCTAGCTTGATATACGATCGTACAGATTTTCATTTTGAGAATGCAATCATTACTTGGATTGTTTGGATTTCTGCGGGTCACATAGAACAAAAGAAAAAAAAAACTAATTGTTACAAGCATTTTTTCTATTCGGAAATAATAAATAACAAATATCAGTTAATGAGGTTCAGCATATTTCATGTACACTTCAGAAAGGACCAATTGATACTCATTATGGAATTTTAATGTTATAAACTATTTTTTGTTTTGATTACATACCTAGCTAGCTTGATATACGATCGTACAGATTTTCATTTTGAGAATGCAATCATTACTTGGATTCTTTGGATTTCTGCGGGTCACATAGAACAAAAGAAAAAAAAACTAATTGTTACAAGCATTTTTTCTATTCGGAAATAATAAATAACTAAAATATTAGATAATGAGGTTCAACATATTTCATGTACACTTCAGAAAGGACCAATTGATAGTCATCATGGAATTTTAATATTAAAAACTATTTTTTGTTTTGATTACATACCTAGCTAGCTTGATATACGATCGTACAGATTTTCATTTTGAGAATGCAATCATTACTTGGATTCTTTGGATTTCTGCGGGTCACATAGAACAAAAGAAAAAAAAACTAATTGTTACAAGCATTTTTTCTATTCGGAAATAATAAATAACAAATATCAGTTAATGAGGTTCAGCATATTTCATGTACACTTCAGAAAGGACCAATTGATACTCATTATGGAATTTTAATGTTATAAACTATTTTTTGTTTTGATTACATACCTAGCTAGCTTGATATACGATCGTACAGATTTTCATTTTGAGAATGCAATCATTACTTGGATTCTTTGGATTTCTGCGGGTCACATAGAACAAAAGAAAAAAAAACTAATTGTTACAAGCATTTTTTCTATTCGGAAATAATAAATAACTAAAATATTAGATAATGAGGTTCAACATATTTCATGTACACTTCAGAAAGGACCAATTGATAGTCATCATGGAATTTTAATATTAAAAACTATTTTTTGTTTTGATTACATACCTAGCTAGCTTGATATACGATCGTACAGATTTTCATTTTGAGAATGCAATCATTACTTGGATTCTTTGGATTTCTGCGGGTCACATAGAACAAAAGAAAAAAAAAACTAATTGTTACAAGCATTTTTTCTATTCGGAAATAATAAATAACAAATATCAGTTAATGAGGTTCAGCATATTTCATGTACACTTCAGAAAGGACCAATTGATACTCATTATGGAATTTTAATGTTATAAACTATTTTTTGTTTTGATTACATACCTAGCTAGCTTGATATACGATCGTACAGATTTTCATTTTGAGAATGCAATCATTACTTGGATTCTTTGGATTTCTGCGGGTCACATAGAACAAAAGAAAAAAAAACTAATTGTTACAAGCATTTTTTCTATTCGGAAATAATAAATAACTAAAATATTAGATAATGAGGTTCAACATATTTCATGTACACTTCAGAAAGGACCAATTGATAGTCATCATGGAATTTTAATATTAAAAACTATTTTTTGTTTTGATTACATACCTAGCTAGCTTGATATACGATCGTACAGATTTTCATTTTGAGAATGCAATCATTACTTGGATTCTTTGGATTTCTGCGGGTCACATAGAACAAAAGAAAAAAAAAACTAATTGTTACAAGCATTTTTTCTATTCGGAAATAATAAATAACTAAAATATCAGTTAATGAGGTTCAACATATTTCATGTACACTTCAGAAAGGACCAATTGATACTCATTATGGAATTTTAATGTTATAAACTATTTTTTGTTTTGATTACATACCTAGCTAGCTTGATATACGATCGTACAGATTTTCATTTTGAGAATGCAATCATTACTTGGATTCTTTGGATTTCTGCGGGTCACATAGAACAAAAGAAAAAAAAAACTAATTGTTACAAGCATTTTTTCTATTCGGAAATAATAAATAACTAAAATATCAGTTAATGAGGTTCAACATATTTCATGTACACTTCAGAAAGGACCAATTGATACTCATTATGGAATTTTAATGTTATAAACTATTTTTTGTTTTGATTACATACCTAGCTAGCTTGATATACGATCGTACAGATTTTCATTTTGAGAATGCAATCATTACTTGGATTCTTTGGATTTCTGCGGGTCACATAGAACAAAAGAAAAAAAAACTAATTGTTACAAGCATTTTTTCTATTCGGAAATAATAAATAACTAAAATATTAGATAATGAGGTTCAACATATTTCATGTACACTTCAGAAAGGACCAATTGATAGTAATCATGGAATTTTAATATTAAAAACTATTTTTTGTTTTGATTACATACCTAGCTAGCTTGATATACGATCGTACAGATTTTCATTTTGAGAATGCAATCATTACTTGGATTCTTTGGATTTCTGCGGGTCACATAGAACAAAAGAAAAAAAAACTAATTGTTACAAGCATTTTTTCTATTCGGAAATAATAAATAACTAAAATATCAGTTAATGAGGTTCAACATATTTCATGTACACTTCAGAAAGGACCAATTGATACTCATTATGGAATTTTAATGTTATAAACTATTTTTTGTTTTGATTACATACCTAGCTAGCTTGATATACGATCGTACAGATTTTCATTTTGAGAATGCAATCATTACTTGGATTCTTTGGATTTCTGCGGGTCACATAGAACAAAAGAAAAAAAAAACTAATTGTTACAAGCATTTTTTCTATTCGGAAATAATAAATAACTAAAATATCAGTTAATGAGGTTCAACATATTTAATGTACACTTCAGAAAGGACCAATTGATACTCATTATGGAATTTTAATGTTATAAACTATTTTTTGTTTTGATTACATACCTAGCTAGCTTGATATACGATCGTACAGATTTTCATTTTGAGAATGCAATCATTACTTGGATTCTTTGGATTTCTGCGGGTCACATAGAACAAAAGAAAAAAAAAACTAATTGTTACAAGCATTTTTTCTATTCGGAAATAATAAATAACTAAAATATCAGTTAATGAGGTTCAACATATTTCATGTACACTTCAGAAAGGACCAATTGATAGTCATCATGGAATTTTAATATTAAAAACTATTTTTTGTTTTGATTACATACCTAGCTAGCTTGATATACGATCGTACGGATTTTCATTTTGAGAATGCAATCATTACTTGGATTCTTTGGATTTCTGCGGGTCACATAGAACAAAAGAAAAAAAAAACTAATTGTTACAAGCATTTTTTCTATTCGGAAATAATAAATAACTAAAATATCAGTTAATGAGGTTCAACATATTTCATGTACACTTCAGAAAGGACCAATTGATAGTCATCATGGAATTTTAATATTAAAAACTATTTTTTGTTTTGATTACATACCTAGCTAGCTTGATATACGATCGTACAGATTTTCATTTTGAGAATGCAATCATTACTTGGATTCTTTGGATTTCTGCGGGTCACATAGAACAAAAGAAAAAAAAAACTAATTGTTACAAGCATTTTTTCTATTCGGAAATAATAAATAACTAAAATATCAGTTAATGAGGTTCAACATATTTCATGTACACTTCAGAAAGGACCAATTGATAGTCATCATGGAATTTTAATATTAAAAACTATTTTTTGTTTTGATTACATACCTAGCTAGCTTGATATACGATCGTACAGATTTTCATTTTGAGAATGCAATCATTACTTGGATTCTTTGGATTTCTGCGGGTCACATAGAACAAAAGAAAAAAAAAACTAATTGTTACAAGCATTTTTTCTATTCGGGAATAATAAATAACTAAAATATCAGTTAATGAGGTTCAACATATTTCATGTACACTTCAGAAAGGACCAATTGATAGTCATCATGGAATTTTAATATTAAAAACTATTTTTTGTTTTGATTACATACCTAGCTAGCTTGATATACGATCGTACAGATTTTCATTTTGAGAATGCAATCATTACTTGGATTCTTTGGATTTCTGCGGGTCACATAGAACAAAAGAAAAAAAAACTAATTGTTACAAGCATTTTTTCTATTCGGAAATAATAAATAACTAAAATATTAGATAATGAGGTTCAACATATTTCATGTACACTTCAGAAAGGACCAATTGATAGTCATCATGGAATTTTAATATTAAAAACTATTTTTTGTTTTGATTACATACCTAGCTAGCTTGATATACGATCGTACAAATTTTCATTTTGAGAATGCAATCATTACTTGGATTCTTTGGATTTCTGCGGGTCACATAGAACAAAAGAAAAAAAAACTAATTGTTACAAGCATTTTTTCTATTCGGAAATAATAAATAACAAATATCAGTTAATGAGGTTCAGCATATTTCATGTACACTTCAGAAAGGACCAATTGATACTCATTATGAAATTTTAATGTTATAAACTATTTTTTGTTTTGATTACATACCTAGCTAGCTTGATATACGATCGTACAGATTTTCATTTTGAGAATGCAATCATTACTTGGATTCTTTGGATTTCTGCGGGTCACATAGAACAAAAGAAAAAAAAACTAATTGTTACAAGCATTTTTTCTATTCGGAAATAATAAATAACTAAAATATTAGATAATGAGGTTCAACATATTTCATGTACACTTCAGAAAGGACCAATTGATAGTCATCATGGAATTTTAATATTAAAAACTATTTTTTGTTTTGATTACATACCTAGCTAGCTTGATATACGATCGTACAGATTTTCATTTTGAGAATGCAATCATTACTTGGATTCTTTGGATTTCTGCGGGTCACATAGAACAAAAGAAAAAAAAACTAATTGTTACAAGCATTTTTTCTATTCGGAAATAATAAATAACTAAAATATCAGTTAATGGGGTTCAACATATTTCATGTACACTTCAGAAAGGACCAATTGATAGTCATCATGGAATTTTAATATTAAAAACTATTTTTTGTTTTGATTACATACCTAGCTAGCTTGATATACGATCGTACAAATTTTCATTTTGAGAATGCAATCATTACTTGGATTCTTTGGATTTCTGCGGGTCACATAGAACAAAAGAAAAAAAAACTAATTGTTACAAGCATTTTTTCTATTCGGAAATAATAAATAACTAAAATATTAGATAATGAGGTTCAACATATTTCATGTACACTTCAGAAAGGACCAATTGATAGTCATCATGGAATTTTAATATTAAAAACTATTTTTTGTTTTGATTACATACCTAGCTAGCTTGATATACGATCGTACAAATTTTCATTTTGAGAATGCAATCATTACTTGGATTCTTTGGATTTCTGCGGGTCACATAGAACAAAAGAAAAAAAAACTAATTGTTACAAGCATTTTTTCTATTCGGAAATAATAAATAACAAATATCAGTTAATGAGGTTCAGCATATTTCATGTACACTTCAGAAAGGACCAATTGATACTCATTATGAAATTTTAATGTTATAAACTATTTTTTGTTTTGATTACATACCTAGCTAGCTTGATATACGATCGTACAGATTTTCATTTTGAGAATGCAATCATTACTTGGATTCTTTGGATTTCTGCGGGTCACATAGAACAAAAGAAAAAAAAACTAATTGTTACAAGCATTTTTTCTATTCGGAAATAATAAATAACTAAAATATTAGATAATGAGGTTCAACATATTTCATGTACACTTCAGAAAGGACCAATTGATAGTCATCATGGAATTTTAATATTAAAAACTATTTTTTGTTTTGATTACATACCTAGCTAGCTTGATATACGATCGTACAAATTTTCATTTTGAGAATGCAATCATTACTTGGATTCTTTGGATTTCTGCGGGTCACATAGAACAAAAGAAAAAAAAACTAATTGTTACAAGCATTTTTTCTATTCGGAAATAATAAATAACTAAAATATTAGATAATGAGGTTCAACATATTTCATGTACACTTCAGAAAGGACCAATTGATAGTCATCATGGAATTTTAATATTAAAAACTATTTTTTGTTTTGATTACATACCTAGCTAGCTTGATATACGATCGTACAAATTTTCATTTTGAGAATGCAATCATTACTTGGATTCTTTGGATTTCTGCGGGTCACATAGAACAAAAGAAAAAAAAACTAATTGTTACAAGCATTTTTTCTATTCGGAAATAATAAATAACTAAAATATTAGATAATGAGGTTCAACATATTTCATGTACACTTCAGAAAGGACCAATTGATAGTCATCATGGAATTTTAATATTAAAAACTATTTTTTGTTTTGATTACATACCTAGCTAGCTTGATATACGATCGTACAAATTTTCATTTTGAGAATGCAATCATTACTTGGATTCTTTGGATTTCTGCGGGTCACATAGAACAAAAGAAAAAAAAACTAATTGTTACAAGCATTTTTTCTATTCGGAAATAATAAATAACAAATATCAGTTAATGAGGTTCAGCATATTTCATGTACACTTCAGAAAGGACCAATTGATACTCATTATGAAATTTTAATGTTATAAACTATTTTTTGTTTTGATTACATACCTAGCTAGCTTGATATACGATCGTACAGATTTTCATTTTGAGAATGCAATCATTACTTGGATTCTTTGGATTTCTGCGGGTCACATAGAACAAAAGAAAAAAAAACTAATTGTTACAAGCATTTTTTCTATTCGGAAATAATAAATAACAAATATCAGTTAATGAGGTTCAGCATATTTCATGTACACTTCAGAAAGGACCAATTGATACTCATTATGAAATTTTAATGTTATAAACTATTTTTTGTTTTGATTACATACCTAGCTAGCTTGATATACGATCGTACAGATTTTCATTTTGAGAATGCAATCATTACTTGGATTCTTTGGATTTCTGCGGGTCACATAGAACAAAAGAAAAAAAAACTAATTGTTACAAGCATTTTTTCTATTCGGAAATAATAAATAACTAAAATATTAGATAATGAGGTTCAACATATTTCATGTACACTTCAGAAAGGACCAATTGATAGTCATCATGGAATTTTAATATTAAAAACTATTTTTTGTTTTGATTACATACCTAGCTAGCTTGATATACGATCGTACAAATTTTCATTTTGAGAATGCAATCATTACTTGGATTCTTTGGATTTCTGCGGGTCACATAGAACAAAAGAAAAAAAAACTAATTGTTACAAGCATTTTTTCTATTCGGAAATAATAAATAACTAAAATATTAGATAATGAGGTTCAACATATTTCATGTACACTTCAGAAAGGACCAATTGATAGTCATCATGGAATTTTAATATTAAAAACTATTTTTTGTTTTGATTACATACCTAGCTAGCTTGATATACGATCGTACAAATTTTCATTTTGAGAATGCAATCATTACTTGGATTCTTTGGATTTCTGCGGGTCACATAGAACAAAAGAAAAAAAAACTAATTGTTACAAGCATTTTTTCTATTCGGAAATAATAAATAACTAAAATATTAGATAATGAGGTTCAACATATTTCATGTACACTTCAGAAAGGACCAATTGATAGTCATCATGGAATTTTAATATTAAAAACTATTTTTTGTTTTGATTACATACCTAGCTAGCTTGATATACGATCGTACAAATTTTCATTTTGAGAATGCAATCATTACTTGGATTCTTTGGATTTCTGCGGGTCACATAGAACAAAAGAAAAAAAAACTAATTGTTACAAGCATTTTTTCTATTCGGAAATAATAAATAACAAATATCAGTTAATGAGGTTCAGCATATTTCATGTACACTTCAGAAAGGACCAATTGATACTCATTATGAAATTTTAATGTTATAAACTATTTTTTGTTTTGATTACATACCTAGCTAGCTTGATATACGATCGTACAGATTTTCATTTTGAGAATGCAATCATTACTTGGATTCTTTGGATTTCTGCGGGTCACATAGAACAAAAGAAAAAAAAACTAATTGTTACAAGCATTTTTTCTATTCGGAAATAATAAATAACTAAAATATTAGATAATGAGGTTCAACATATTTCATGTACACTTCAGAAAGGACCAATTGATAGTCATCATGGAATTTTAATATTAAAAACTATTTTTTGTTTTGATTACATACCTAGCTAGCTTGATATACGATCGTACAAATTTTCATTTTGAGAATGCAATCATTACTTGGATTCTTTGGATTTCTGCGGGTCACATAGAACAAAAGAAAAAAAAACTAATTGTTACAAGCATTTTTTCTATTCGGAAATAATAAATAACTAAAATATTAGATAATGAGGTTCAACATATTTCATGTACACTTCAGAAAGGACCAATTGATAGTCATCATGGAATTTTAATATTAAAAACTATTTTTTGTTTTGATTACATACCTAGCTAGCTTGATATACGATCGTACAAATTTTCATTTTGAGAATGCAATCATTACTTGGATTCTTTGGATTTCTGCGGGTCACATAGAACAAAAGAAAAAAAAAACTAATTGTTACAAGCATTTTTTCTATTCGGAAATAATAAATAACAAATATCAGTTAATGAGGTTCAGCATATTTCATGTACACTTCAGAAAGGACCAATTGATACTCATTATGAAATTTTAATGTTATAAACTATTTTTTGTTTTGATTACATACCTAGCTAGCTTGATATACGATCGTACAGATTTTCATTTTGAGAATGCAATCATTACTTGGATTCTTTGGATTTCTGCGGGTCACATAGAACAAAAGAAAAAAAAACTAATTGTTACAAGCATTTTTTCTATTCGGAAATAATAAATAACTAAAATATCAGTTAATGGGGTTCAACATATTTCATGTACACTTCAGAAAGGACCAATTGATAGTCATCATGGAATTTTAATATTAAAAACTATTTTTTGTTTTGATTACATACCTAGCTAGCTTGATATACGATCGTACAGATTTTCATTTTGAGAATGCAATCATTACTTGGATTCTTTGGATTTCTGCGGGTCACATAGAACAAAAGAAAAAAAAACTAATTGTTACAAGCATTTTTTCTATTCGGAAATAATAAATAACTAAAATATTAGATAATGAGGTTCAACATATTTCATGTACACTTCAGAAAGGACCAATTGATAGTCATCATGGAATTTTAATATTAAAAACTATTTTTTGTTTTGATTACATACCTAGCTAGCTTGATATACGATCGTACAAATTTTCATTTTGAGAATGCAATCATTACTTGGATTCTTTGGATTTCTGCGGGTCACATAGAACAAAAGAAAAAAAAACTAATTGTTACAAGCATTTTTTCTATTCGGAAATAATAAATAACAAATATCAGTTAATGAGGTTCAGCATATTTCATGTACACTTCAGAAAGGACCAATTGATACTCATTATGAAATTTTAATGTTATAAACTATTTTTTGTTTTGATTACATACCTAGCTAGCTTGATATACGATCGTACAGATTTTCATTTTGAGAATGCAATCATTACTTGGATTCTTTGGATTTCTGCGGGTCACATAGAACAAAAGAAAAAAAAACTAATTGTTACAAGCATTTTTTCTATTCGGAAATAATAAATAACTAAAATATCAGTTAATGGGGTTCAACATATTTCATGTACACTTCAGAAAGGACCAATTGATAGTCATCATGGAATTTTAATATTAAAAACTATTTTTTGTTTTGATTACATACCTAGCTAGCTTGATATACGATCGTACAGATTTTCATTTTGAGAATGCAATCATTACTTGGATTGTTTGGATTTCTGCGGGTCACATAGAACAAAAGAAAAAAAAAACTAATTGTTACAAGCATTTTTTCTATTCGGAAATAATAAATAACAAATATCAGTTAATGAGGTTCAGCATATTTCATGTACACTTCAGAAAGGACCAATTGATACTCATTATGGAATTTTAATGTTATAAACTATTTTTTGTTTTGATTACATACCTAGCTAGCTTGATATACGATCGTACAGATTTTCATTTTGAGAATGCAATCATTACTTGGATTCTTTGGATTTCTGCGGGTCACATAGAACAAAAGAAAAAAAAACTAATTGTTACAAGCATTTTTTCTATTCGGAAATAATAAATAACTAAAATATTAGATAATGAGGTTCAACATATTTCATGTACACTTCAGAAAGGACCAATTGATAGTCATCATGGAATTTTAATATTAAAAACTATTTTTTGTTTTGATTACATACCTAGCTAGCTTGATATACGATCGTACAGATTTTCATTTTGAGAATGCAATCATTACTTGGATTCTTTGGATTTCTGCGGGTCACATAGAACAAAAGAAAAAAAAACTAATTGTTACAAGCATTTTTTCTATTCGGAAATAATAAATAACAAATATCAGTTAATGAGGTTCAGCATATTTCATGTACACTTCAGAAAGGACCAATTGATACTCATTATGGAATTTTAATGTTATAAACTATTTTTTGTTTTGATTACATACCTAGCTAGCTTGATATACGATCGTACAGATTTTCATTTTGAGAATGCAATCATTACTTGGATTCTTTGGATTTCTGCGGGTCACATAGAACAAAAGAAAAAAAAACTAATTGTTACAAGCATTTTTTCTATTCGGAAATAATAAATAACTAAAATATTAGATAATGAGGTTCAACATATTTCATGTACACTTCAGAAAGGACCAATTGATAGTCATCATGGAATTTTAATATTAAAAACTATTTTTTGTTTTGATTACATACCTAGCTAGCTTGATATACGATCGTACAGATTTTCATTTTGAGAATGCAATCATTACTTGGATTCTTTGGATTTCTGCGGGTCACATAGAACAAAAGAAAAAAAAACTAATTGTTACAAGCATTTTTTCTATTAGGAAATAATAAATAACAAATATCAGTTAATGAGGTTCAGCATATTTCATGTACACTTCAGAAAGGACCAATTGATACTCATTATGGAATTTTAATGTTATAAACTATTTTTTGTTTTGATTACATACCTAGCTAGCTTGATATACGATCGTACAGATTTTCATTTTGAGAATGCAATCATTACTTGGATTCTTTGGATTTCTGCGGGTCACATAGAACAAAAGAAAAAAAAACTAATTGTTACAAGCATTTTTTCTATTCGGAAATAATAAATAACTAAAATATCAGTTAATGAGGTTCAACATATTTCATGTACACTTCAGAAAGGACCAATTGATACTCATTATGGAATTTTAATGTTATAAACTATTTTTTGTTTTGATTACATACCTAGCTAGCTTGATATACGATCGTACAGATTTTCATTTTGAGAATGCAATCATTACTTGGATTCTTTGGATTTCTGCGGGTCACATAGAACAAAAGAAAAAAAAAACTAATTGTTACAAGCATTTTTTCTATTCGGAAATAATAAATAACTAAAATATCAGTTAATGAGGTTCAACATATTTCATGTACACTTCAGAAAGGACCAATTGATACTCATTATGGAATTTTAATGTTATAAACTATTTTTTGTTTTGATTACATACCTAGCTAGCTTGATATACGATCGTACAGATTTTCATTTTGAGAATGCAATCATTACTTGGATTCTTTGGATTTCTGCGGGTCACATAGAACAAAAGAAAAAAAAACTAATTGTTACAAGCATTTTTTCTATTCGGAAATAATAAATAACTAAAATATTAGATAATGAGGTTCAACATATTTCATGTACACTTCAGAAAGGACCAATTGATAGTAATCATGGAATTTTAATATTAAAAACTATTTTTTGTTTTGATTACATACCTAGCTAGCTTGATATACGATCGTACAGATTTTCATTTTGAGAATGCAATCATTACTTGGATTCTTTGGATTTCTGCGGGTCACATAGAACAAAAGAAAAAAAAACTAATTGTTACAAGCATTTTTTCTATTCGGAAATAATAAATAACTAAAATATCAGTTAATGAGGTTCAACATATTTCATGTACACTTCAGAAAGGACCAATTGATACTCATTATGGAATTTTAATGTTATAAACTATTTTTTGTTTTGATTACATACCTAGCTAGCTTGATATACGATCGTACAGATTTTCATTTTGAGAATGCAATCATTACTTGGATTCTTTGGATTTCTGCGGGTCACATAGAACAAAAGAAAAAAAAAACTAATTGTTACAAGCATTTTTTCTATTCGGAAATAATAAATAACTAAAATATCAGTTAATGAGGTTCAACATATTTAATGTACACTTCAGAAAGGACCAATTGATACTCATTATGGAATTTTAATGTTATAAACTATTTTTTGTTTTGATTACATACCTAGCTAGCTTGATATGCGATCGTACAGATTTTCATTTTGAGAATGCAATCATTACTTGGATTCTTTGGATTTCTGCGGGTCACATAGAACAAAAGAAAAAAAAAACTAATTGTTACAAGCATTTTTTCTATTCGGAAATAATAAATAACTAAAATATCAGTTAATGAGGTTCAACATATTTCATGTACACTTCAGAAAGGACCAATTGATAGTCATCATGGAATTTTAATATTAAAAACTATTTTTTGTTTTGATTACATACCTAGCTAGCTTGATATACGATCGTACAGATTTTCATTTTGAGAATGCAATCATTACTTGGATTCTTTGGATTTCTGCGGGTCACATAGAACAAAAGAAAAAAAAAACTAATTGTTACAAGCATTTTTTCTATTCGGAAATAATAAATAACTAAAATATCAGTTAATGAGGTTCAACATATTTAATGTACACTTCAGAAAGGACCAATTGATACTCATTATGGAATTTTAATGTTATAAACTATTTTTTGTTTTGATTACATACCTAGCTAGCTTGATATACGATCGTACAGATTTTCATTTTGAGAATGCAATCATTACTTGGATTCTTTGGATTTCTGCGGGTCACATAGAACAAAAGAAAAAAAAAACTAATTGTTACAAGCATTTTTTCTATTCGGAAATAATAAATAACTAAAATATCAGTTAATGAGGTTCAACATATTTCATGTACACTTCAGAAAGGACCAATTGATAGTCATCATGGAATTTTAATATTAAAAACTATTTTTTGTTTTGATTACATACCTAGCTAGCTTGATATACGATCGTACAGATTTTCATTTTGAGAATGCAATCATTACTTGGATTCTTTGGATTTCTGCGGGTCACATAGAACAAAAGAAAAAAAAAACTAATTGTTACAAGCATTTTTTCTATTCGGAAATAATAAATAACTAAAATATCAGTTAATGAGGTTCAACATATTTCATGTACACTTCAGAAAGGACCAATTGATAGTCATCATGGAATTTTAATATTAAAAACTATTTTTTGTTTTGATTACATACCTAGCTAGCTTGATATACGATCGTACAGATTTTCATTTTGAGAATGCAATCATTACTTGGATTCTTTGGATTTCTGCGGGTCACATAGAACAAAAGAAAAAAAAAACTAATTGTTACAAGCATTTTTTCTATTCGGAAATAATAAATAACTAAAATATCAGTTAATGAGGTTCAACATATTTCATGTACACTTCAGAAAGGACCAATTGATAGTCATCATGGAATTTTAATATTAAAAACTATTTTTTGTTTTGATTACATACCTAGCTAGCTTGATATACGATCGTACAGATTTTCATTTTGAGAATGCAATCATTACTTGGATTCTTTGGATTTCTGCGGGTCACATAGAACAAAAGAAAAAAAAAACTAATTGTTACAAGCATTTTTTCTATTCGGAAATAATAAATAACTAAAATATCAGTTAATGAGGTTCAACATATTTAATGTACACTTCAGAAAGGACCAATTGATACTCATTATGGAATTTTAATGTTATAAACTATTTTTTGTTTTGATTACATACCTAGCTAGCTTGATATGCGATCGTACAGATTTTCATTTTGAGAATGCAATCATTACTTGGATTCTTTGGATTTCTGCGGGTCACATAGAACAAAAGAAAAAAAAAACTAATTGTTACAAGCATTTTTTCTATTCGGAAATAATAAATAACTAAAATATCAGTTAATGAGGTTCAACATATTTCATGTACACTTCAGAAAGGACCAATTGATAGTCATCATGGAATTTTAATATTAAAAACTATTTTTTGTTTTGATTACATACCTAGCTAGCTTGATATACGATCGTACAGATTTTCATTTTGAGAATGCAATCATTACTTGGATTCTTTGGATTTCTGCGGGTCACATAGAACAAAAGAAAAAAAAAACTAATTGTTACAAGCATTTTTTCTATTCGGAAATAATAAATAACTAAAATATCAGTTAATGAGGTTCAACATATTTAATGTACACTTCAGAAAGGACCAATTGATACTCATTATGGAATTTTAATGTTATAAACTATTTTTTGTTTTGATTACATACCTAGCTAGCTTGATATACGATCGTACAGATTTTCATTTTGAGAATGCAATCATTACTTGGATTCTTTGGATTTCTGCGGGTCACATAGAACAAAAGAAAAAAAAAACTAATTGTTACAAGCATTTTTTCTATTCGGAAATAATAAATAACTAAAATATCAGTTAATGAGGTTCAACATATTTCATGTACACTTCAGAAAGGACCAATTGATAGTCATCATGGAATTTTAATATTAAAAACTATTTTTTGTTTTGATTACATACCTAGCTAGCTTGATATACGATCGTACAGATTTTCATTTTGAGAATGCAATCATTACTTGGATTCTTTGGATTTCTGCGGGTCACATAGAACAAAAGAAAAAAAAAACTAATTGTTACAAGCATTTTTTCTATTCGGAAATAATAAATAACTAAAATATCAGTTAATGAGGTTCAACATATTTCATGTACACTTCAGAAAGGACCAATTGATAGTCATCATGGAATTTTAATATTAAAAACTATTTTTTGTTTTGATTACATACCTAGCTAGCTTGATATACGATCGTACAGATTTTCATTTTGAGAATGCAATCATTACTTGGATTCTTTGGATTTCTGCGGGTCACATAGAACAAAAGAAAAAAAAACTAATTGTTACAAGCATTTTTTCTATTCGGAAATAATAAATAACTAAAATATCAGTTAATGAGGTTCAACATATTTCATGTACACTTCAGAAAGGACCAATTGATACTCATTATGGAATTTTAATGTTATAAACTATTTTTTGTTTTGATTACATACCTAGCTAGCTTGATATACGATCGTACAGATTTTCATTTTGAGAATGCAATCATTACTTGGATTCTTTGGATTTCTGCGGGTCACATAGAACAAAAGAAAAAAAAAACTAATTGTTACAAGCATTTTTTCTATTCGGAAATAATAAATAACTAAAATATCAGTTAATGAGGTTCAACATATTTAATGTACACTTCAGAAAGGACCAATTGATACTCATTATGGAATTTTAATGTTATAAACTATTTTTTGTTTTGATTACATACCTAGCTAGCTTGATATACGATCGTACAGATTTTCATTTTGAGAATGCAATCATTACTTGGATTCTTTGGATTTCTGCGGGTCACATAGAACAAAAGAAAAAAAAACTAATTGTTACAAGCATTTTTTCTATTCGGAAATAATAAATAACTAAAATATCAGTTAATGAGGTTCAACATATTTAATGTACACTTCAGAAAGGACCAATTGATACTCATTATGGAATTTTAATGTTATAAACTATTTTTTGTTTTGATTACATACCTAGCTAGCTTGATATACGATCGTACAGATTTTCATTTTGAGAATGCAATCATTACTTGGATTCTTTGGATTTCTGCGGGTCACATAGAACAAAAGAAAAAAAAAACTAATTGTTACAAGCATTTTTTCTATTCGGAAATAATAAATAACTAAAATATCAGTTAATGAGGTTCAACATATTTCATGTACACTTCAGAAAGGACCAATTGATAGTCATCATGGAATTTTAATATTAAAAACTATTTTTTGTTTTGATTACATACCTAGCTAGCTTGATATACGATCGTACAGATTTTCATTTTGAGAATGCAATCATTACTTGGATTCTTTGGATTTCTGCGGGTCACATAGAACAAAAGAAAAAAAAAACTAATTGTTACAAGCATTTTTTCTATTCGGAAATAATAAATAACTAAAATATCAGTTAATGAGGTTCAACATATTTAATGTACACTTCAGAAAGGACCAATTGATACTCATTATGGAATTTTAATGTTATAAACTATTTTTTGTTTTGATTACATACCTAGCTAGCTTGATATACGATCGTACAGATTTTCATTTTGAGAATGCAATCATTACTTGGATTCTTTGGATTTCTGCGGGTCACATAGAACAAAAGAAAAAAAAAACTAATTGTTACAAGCATTTTTTCTATTCGGAAATAATAAATAACTAAAATATCAGTTAATGAGGTTCAACATATTTCATGTACACTTCAGAAAGGACCAATTGATAGTCATCATGGAATTTTAATATTAAAAACTATTTTTTGTTTTGATTACATACCTAGCTAGCTTGATATACGATCGTACAGATTTTCATTTTGAGAATGCAATCATTACTTGGATTCTTTGGATTTCTGCGGGTCACATAGAACAAAAGAAAAAAAAAACTAATTGTTACAAGCATTTTTTCTATTCGGAAATAATAAATAACTAAAATATCAGTTAATGAGGTTCAACATATTTAATGTACACTTCAGAAAGGACCAATTGATACTCATTATGGAATTTTAATGTTATAAACTATTTTTTGTTTTGATTACATACCTAGCTAGCTTGATATACGATCGTACAGATTTTCATTTTGAGAATGCAATCATTACTTGGATTCTTTGGATTTCTGCGGGTCACATAGAACAAAAGAAAAAAAAAACTAATTGTTACAAGCATTTTTTCTATTCGGAAATAATAAATAACTAAAATATCAGTTAATGAGGTTCAACATATTTCATGTACACTTCAGAAAGGACCAATTGATAGTCATCATGGAATTTTAATATTAAAAACTATTTTTTGTTTTGATTACATACCTAGCTAGCTTGATATACGATCGTACAGATTTTCATTTTGAGAATGCAATCATTACTTGGATTCTTTGGATTTCTGCGGGTCACATAGAACAAAAGAAAAAAAAAACTAATTGTTACAAGCATTTTTTCTATTCGGAAATAATAAATAACTAAAATATCAGTTAATGAGGTTCAACATATTTCATGTACACTTCAGAAAGGACCAATTGATAGTCATCATGGAATTTTAATATTAAAAACTATTTTTTGTTTTGATTACATACCTAGCTAGCTTGATATACGATCGTACAGATTTTCATTTTGAGAATGCAATCATTACTTGGATTCTTTGGATTTCTGCGGGTCACATAGAACAAAAGAAAAAAAAACTAATTGTTACAAGCATTTTTTCTATTCGGAAATAATAAATAACTAAAATATCAGTTAATGAGGTTCAACATATTTCATGTACACTTCAGAAAGGACCAATTGATACTCATTATGGAATTTTAATGTTATAAACTATTTTTTGTTTTGATTACATACCTAGCTAGCTTGATATACGATCGTACAGATTTTCATTTTGAGAATGCAATCATTACTTGGATTCTTTGGATTTCTGCGGGTCACATAGAACAAAAGAAAAAAAAAACTAATTGTTACAAGCATTTTTTCTATTCGGAAATAATAAATAACTAAAATATCAGTTAATGAGGTTCAACATATTTAATGTACACTTCAGAAAGGACCAATTGATACTCATTATGGAATTTTAATGTTATAAACTATTTTTTGTTTTGATTACATACCTAGCTAGCTTGATATGCGATCGTACAGATTTTCATTTTGAGAATGCAATCATTACTTGGATTCTTTGGATTTCTGCGGGTCACATAGAACAAAAGAAAAAAAAAACTAATTGTTACAAGCATTTTTTCTATTCGGAAATAATAAATAACTAAAATATCAGTTAATGAGGTTCAACATATTTCATGTACACTTCAGAAAGGACCAATTGATAGTCATCATGGAATTTTAATATTAAAAACTATTTTTTGTTTTGATTACATACCTAGCTAGCTTGATATACGATCGTACAGATTTTCATTTTGAGAATGCAATCATTACTTGGATTCTTTGGATTTCTGCGGGTCACATAGAACAAAAGAAAAAAAAAACTAATTGTTACAAGCATTTTTTCTATTCGGAAATAATAAATAACTAAAATATCAGTTAATGAGGTTCAACATATTTAATGTACACTTCAGAAAGGACCAATTGATACTCATTATGGAATTTTAATGTTATAAACTATTTTTTGTTTTGATTACATACCTAGCTAGCTTGATATACGATCGTACAGATTTTCATTTTGAGAATGCAATCATTACTTGGATTCTTTGGATTTCTGCGGGTCACATAGAACAAAAGAAAAAAAAAACTAATTGTTACAAGCATTTTTTCTATTCGGAAATAATAAATAACTAAAATATCAGTTAATGAGGTTCAACATATTTCATGTACACTTCAGAAAGGACCAATTGATAGTCATCATGGAATTTTAATATTAAAAACTATTTTTTGTTTTGATTACATACCTAGCTAGCTTGATATACGATCGTACAGATTTTCATTTTGAGAATGCAATCATTACTTGGATTCTTTGGATTTCTGCGGGTCACATAGAACAAAAGAAAAAAAAAACTAATTGTTACAAGCATTTTTTCTATTCGGAAATAATAAATAACTAAAATATCAGTTAATGAGGTTCAACATATTTCATGTACACTTCAGAAAGGACCAATTGATAGTCATCATGGAATTTTAATATTAAAAACTATTTTTTGTTTTGATTACATACCTAGCTAGCTTGATATACGATCGTACAGATTTTCATTTTGAGAATGCAATCATTACTTGGATTCTTTGGATTTCTGCGGGTCACATAGAACAAAAGAAAAAAAAAACTAATTGTTACAAGCATTTTTTCTATTCGGAAATAATAAATAACTAAAATATCAGTTAATGAGGTTCAACATATTTCATGTACACTTCAGAAAGGACCAATTGATAGTCATCATGGAATTTTAATATTAAAAACTATTTTTTGTTTTGATTACATACCTAGCTAGCTTGATATACGATCGTACAGATTTTCATTTTGAGAATGCAATCATTACTTGGATTCTTTGGATTTCTGCGGGTCACATAGAACAAAAGAAAAAAAAAAACTAATTGTTACAAGCATTTTTTCTATTCGGAAATAATAAATAACTAAAATATCAGTTAATGAGGTTCAACATATTTCATGTACACTTCAGAAAGGACCAATTGATAGTCATCATGGAATTTTAATATTAAAAACTATTTTTTGTTTTGATTACATACCTAGCTAGCTTGATATACGATCGTACAGATTTTCATTTTGAGAATGCAATCATTACTTGGATTCTTTGGATTTCTGCGGGTCACATAGAACAAAAGAAAAAAAAAACTAATTGTTACAAGCATTTTTTCTATTCGGAAATAATAAATAACTAAAATATCAGTTAATGAGGTTCAACATATTTCATGTACACTTCAGAAAGGACCAATTGATACTCATCATGGAATTTTAATATTAAAAACTATTTTTTGTTTTGATTACATACCTAGCTAGCTTGATATACGATCGTACAGATTTTCATTTTGAGAATGCAATCATTACTTGGATTCTTTGGATTTCTGCGGGTCACATAGAACAAAAGAAAAAAAAAACTAATTGTTACAAGCATTTTTTCTATTCGGAAATAATAAATAACTAAAATATCAGTTAATGAGGTTCAACATATTTCATGTACAATTCAGAAAGGACCAATTGATAGTCATCATGGAATTTTAATATTAAAAACTATTTTTTGTTTTGATTACATACCTAGCTAGCTTGATATACGATCGTACAGATTTTCATTTTGAGAATGCAATCATTACTTGGATTCTTTGGATTTCTGCGGGTCACATAGAACAAAAGAAAAAAAAAACTAATTGTTACAAGCATTTTTTCTATTCGGAAATAATAAATAACTAAAATATCAGTTAATGAGGTTCAACATATTTCATGTACACTTCAGAAAGGACCAATTGATACTCATCATGGAATTTTAATATTAAAAACTATTTTTTGTTTTGATTACATACCTAGCTAGCTTGATATACGATCGTACAGATTTTCATTTTGAGAATGCAATCATTACTTGGATTCTTTGGATTTCTGCGGGTCACATAGAACAAAAGAAAAAAAAACTAATTGTTACAAGCATTTTTTCTATTCGGAAATAATAAATAACTAAAATATCAGTTAATGAGGTTCAACATATTTCATGTACACTTCAGAAAGGACCAATTGATAGTCATCATGGAATTTTAATATTAAAAACTATTTTTTGTTTTGATTACATACCTAGCTAGCTTGATATACGATCGTACAGATTTTCATTTTGAGAATGCAATCATTACTTGGATTCTTTGGATTTCTGCGGGTCACATAGAACAAAAGAAAAAAAAAACTAATTGTTACAAGCATTTTTTCTATTCGGAAATAATAAATAACTAAAATATCAGTTAATGAGGTTCAACATATTTCATGTACACTTCAGAAAGGACCAATTGATAGTCATCATGGAATTTTAATATTAAAAACTATTTTTTGTTTTGATTACATACCTAGCTAGCTTGATATACGATCGTACAGATTTTCATTTTGAGAATGCAATCATTACTTGGATTCTTTGGATTTCTGCGGGTCACATAGAACAAAAGAAAAAAAAAACTAATTGTTACAAGCATTTTTTCTATTCGGAAATAATAAATAACTAAAATATCAGTTAATGAGGTTCAACATATTTCATGTACACTTCAGAAAGGACCAATTGATAGTCATCATGGAATTTTAATATTAAAAACTATTTTTTGTTTTGATTACATACCTAGCTAGCTTGATATACGATCGTACAGATTTTCATTTTGAGAATGCAATCATTACTTGGATTCTTTGGATTTCTGCGGGTCACATAGAACAAAAGAAAAAAAAAACTAATTGTTACAAGCATTTTTTCTATTCGGAAATAATAAATAACTAAAATATCAGTTAATGAGGTTCAACATATTTCATGTACACTTCAGAAAGGACCAATTGATAGTCATCATGGAATTTTAATATTAAAAACTATTTTTTGTTTTGATTACATACCTAGCTAGCTTGATATACGATCGTACAGATTTTCATTTTGAGAATGCAATCATTACTTGGATTCTTTGGATTTCTGCGGGTCACATAGAACAAAAGAAAAAAAAAACTAATTGTTACAAGCATTTTTTCTATTCGGAAATAATAAATAACTAAAATATCAGTTAATGAGGTTCAACATATTTCATGTACACTTCAGAAAGGACCAATTGATACTCATTATGGAATTTTAATGTTATAAACTATTTTTTGTTTTGATTACATACCTAGCTAGCTTGATATACGATCGTACAGATTTTCATTTTGAGAATGCAATCATTACTTGGATTCTTTGGATTTCTGCGGGTCACATAGAACAAAAGAAAAAAAAACTAATTGATACAAGCATTTTTTCTATTCGGAAATAATAAATAACTAAAATATTAGATAATGAGGTTCAACATATTTCATGTACACTTCAGAAAGGACCAATTGATAGTCATCATGGAATTTTAATATTAAAAACTATTTTTTGTTTTGATTACATACCTAGCTAGCTTGATATACGATCGTACAGATTTTCATTTTGAGAATGCAATCATTACTTGGATTCTTTGGATTTCTGCGGGTCACATAGAACAAAAGAAAAAAAAAACTAATTGTTACAAGCATTTTTTCTATTCGGAAATAATAAATAACTAAAATATCAGTTAATGAGGTTCAACATATTTCATGTACACTTCAGAAAGGACCAATTGATAGTCATCATGGAATTTTAATATTAAAAACTATTTTTTGTTTTGATTACATACCTAGCTAGCTTGATATACGAGCGTACAGATTTTCATTTTGAGAATGCAATCATTACTTGGATTCTTTGGATTTCTGCGGGTCACATAGAACAAAAGAAAAAAAAAACTAATTGTTACAAGCATTTTTTCTATTCGGAAATAATAAATAACTAAAATATCAGTTAATGAGGTTCAACATATTTCATGTACACTTCAGAAAGGACCAATTGATAGTCATCATGGAATTTTAATATTAAAAACTATTTTTTGTTTTGATTACATACCTAGCTAGCTTGATATACGATCGTACAGATTTTCATTTTGAGAATGCAATCATTACTTGGATTCTTTGGATTTCTGCGGGTCACATAGAACAAAAGAAAAAAAAAAACTAATTGTTACAAGCATTTTTTCTATTCGGAAATAATAAATAACTAAAATATCAGTTAATGAGGTTCAACATATTTCATGTACACTTCAGAAAGGACCAATTGATACTCATTATGGAATTTTAATGTTATAAACTATTTTTTGTTTTGATTACATACCTAGCTAGCTTGATATACGATCGTACAGATTTTTATTTTGAGAATGCAATCATTACTTGGATTCTTTGGATTTCTGCGGGTCACATAGAACAAAAGAAAAAAAAAACTAATTGATACAAGCATTTTTTCTATTCGGAAATAATAAATAACTAAAATATTAGATAATGAGGTTCAACATATTTCATGTACACTTCAGAAAGGACCAATTGATACTCATTATGAAATTTTAATGTTATAAACTATTTTTTGTTTTGATTACATACCTAGCTAGCTTGATATACGATCGTACAGATTTTCATTTTGAGAATGCAATCATTACTTGGATTCTTTGGATTTCTGCGGGTCACATAGAACAAAAGAAAAAAAAAACTAATTGATACAAGCATTTTTTCTATTCGGAAATAATAAATAACTAAAATATTAGATAATGAGGTTCAACATATTTCATGTACACTTCAGAAAGGACCAATTGATAGTCATCATGGAATTTTAATATTAAAAACTATTTTTTGTTTTGATTACATACCTAGCTAGCTTGATATACGATCGTACAGATTTTCATTTTGAGAATGCAATCATTACTTGGATTCTTTGGATTTCTGCGGGTCACATAGAACAAAAGAAAAAAAAAACTAATTGTTACAAGCATTTTTTCTATTCGGAAATAATAAATAACTAAAGTATCAGTTAATGAGGTTCAACATATTTCATGTACACTTCAGAAAGGACCAATTGATACTCATTATGGAATTTTAATGTTATAAACTATTTTTTGTTTTGATTACATACCTAGCTAGCTTGATATACGATCGTACAGATTTTCATTTTGAGAATGCAATCATTACTTGGATTCTTTGGATTTCTGCGGGTCACATAGAACAAAAGAAAAAAAAACTAATTGATACAAGCATTTTTTCTATTCGGAAATAATAAATAACTAAAATATTAGATAATGAGGTTCAACATATTTCATGTACACTTCAGAAAGGACCAATTGATACTCATTATGGAATTTTAATGTTATAAACTATTTTTTGTTTTGATTACATACCCAGCTAGCTTGATATACGATCGTACAGATTTTCATTTTGAGAATGCAATCATTACTTGGATTCTTTGGATTTCTGCGGGTCACATAGAACAAAAGAAAAAAAAACTAATTGATACAAGCATTTTTTCTATTCGGAAATAATAAATAACTAAAATATTAGATAATGAGGTTCAACATATTTCATGTACACTTCAGAAAGGACCAATTGATAGTCATCATGGAATTTTAATATTAAAAACTATTTTTTGTTTTGATTACATACCTAGCTAGCTTGATATACGAGCGTACAGATTTTCATTTTGAGAATGCAATCATTACTTGGATTCTTTGGATTTCTGCGGGTCACATAGAACAAAAGAAAAAAAAAAACTAATTGTTACAAGCATTTTTTCTATTCGGAAATAATAAATAACTAAAATATCAGTTAATGAGGTTCAACATATTTCATGTACACTTCAGAAAGGACCAATTGATAGTCATCATGGAATTTTAATATTAAAAACTATTTTTTGTTTTGATTACATACCTAGCTAGCTTGATATACGATCGTACAGATTTTCATTTTGAGAATGCAATCATTACTTGGATTCTTTGGATTTCTGCGGGTCACATAGAACAAAAGAAAAAAAAAACTAATTGTTACAAGCATTTTTTCTATTCGGAAATAATAAATAACTAAAATATCAGTTAATGAGGTTCAACATATTTCATGTACACTTCAGAAAGGACCAATTGATAGTCATCATGGAATTTTAATATTAAAAACTATTTTTTGTTTTGATTACATACCTAGCTAGCTTGATATACGATCGTACAGATTTTCATTTTGAGAATGCAATCATTACTTGGATTCTTTGGATTTCTGCGGGTCACATAGAACAAAAGAAAAAAAAAACTAATTGTTACAAGCATTTTTTCTATTCGGAAATAATAAATAACTAAAATATCAGTTAATGAGGTTCAACATATTTCATGTACACTTCAGAAAGGACCAATTGATAGTCATCATGGAATTTTAATATTAAAAACTATTTTTTGTTTTGATTACATACCTAGCTAGCTTGATATACGATCGTACAGATTTTCATTTTGAGAATGCAATCATTACTTGGATTCTTTGGATTTCTGCGGGTCACATAGAACAAAAGAAAAAAAAAACTAATTGTTACAAGCATTTTTTCTATTCGGAAATAATAAATAACTAAAATATCAGTTAATGAGGTTCAACATATTTCATGTACACTTCAGAAAGGACCAATTGATAGTCATCATGGAATTTTAATATTAAAAACTATTTTTTGTTTTGATTACATACCTAGCTAGCTTGATATACGATCGTACAGATTTTCATTTTGAGAATGCAATCATTACTTGGATTCTTTGGATTTCTGCGGGTCACATAGAACAAAAGAAAAAAAAACTAATTGTTACAAGCATTTTTTCTATTCGGAAATAATAAATAACTAAAATATCAGTTAATGAGGTTCAACATATTTCATGTACACTTCAGAAAGGACCAATTGATAGTCATCATGGAATTTTAATATTAAAAACTATTTTTTGTTTTGATTACATACCTAGCTAGCTTGATATACGATCGTACAGATTTTCATTTTGAGAATGCAATCATTACTTGGATTCTTTGGATTTCTGCGGGTCACATAGAATAAAAGAAAAAAAAAACTAATTGTTACAAGCATTTTTTCTATTCGGAAATAATAAATAACTAAAATATCAGTTAATGAGGTTCAACATATTTCATGTACACTTCAGAAAGGACCAATTGATAGTCATCATGGAATTTTAATATTAAAAACTATTTTTTGTTTTGATTACATACCTAGCTAGCTTGATATACGATCGTACAGATTTTCATTTTGAGAATGCAATCATTACTTGGATTCTTTGGATTTCTGCGGGTCACATAGAACAAAAGAAAAAAAAAACTAATTGTTACAAGCATTTTTTCTATTCGGAAATAATAAATAACTAAAATATCAGTTAATGAGGTTCAACATATTTCATGTACACTTCAGAAAGGACCAATTGATAGTCATCATGGAATTTTAATATTAAAAACTATTTTTTGTTTTGATTACATACCTAGCTAGCTTGATATACGATCGTACAGATTTTCATTTTGAGAATGCAATCATTACTTGGATTCTTTGGATTTCTGCGGGTCACATAGAACAAAAGAAAAAAAAAACTAATTGTTACAAGCATTTTTTCTATTCGGAAATAATAAATAACTAAAATATCAGTTAATGAGGTTCAACATATTTCATGTACACTTCAGAAAGGACCAATTGATAGTCATCATGGAATTTTAATATTAAAAACTATTTTTTGTTTTGATTACATACCTAGCTAGCTTGATATACGATCGTACAGATTTTCATTTTGAGAATGCAATCATTACTTGGATTCTTTGGATTTCTGCGGGTCACATAGAACAAAAGAAAAAAAAAACTAATCGTTACAAGCATTTTTTCTATTCGGAAATAATAAATAACTAAAATATCAGTTAATGAGGTTCAACATATTTCATGTACACTTCAGAAAGGACCAATTGATACTCATTATGGAATTTTAATGTTATAAACTATTTTTTGTTTTGATTACATACCTAGCTAGCTTGATATACGATCGTACAGATTTTCATTTTGAGAATGCAATCATTACTTGGATTCTTTGGATTTCTGCGGGTCACATAGAACAAAAGAAAAAAAAACTAATTGATACAAGCATTTTTTCTATTCGGAAATAATAAATAACTAAAATATTAGATAATGAGGTTCAACATATTTCATGTACACTTCAGAAAGGACCAATTGATAGTCATCATGGAATTTTAATATTAAAAACTATTTTTTGTTTTGATTACATACCTAGCTAGCTTGATATACGATCGTACAGATTTTCATTTTGAGAATGCAATCATTACTTGGATTCTTTGGATTTCTGCGGGTCACATAGAACAAAAGAAAAAAAAAACTAATTGTTACAAGCATTTTTTCTATTCGGAAATAATAAATAACTAAAATATCAGTTAATGAGGTTCAACATATTTCATGTACACTTCAGAAAGGACCAATTGATAGTCATCATGGAATTTTAATATTAAAAACTATTTTTTGTTTTGATTACATACCTAGCTAGCTTGATATACGAGCGTACAGATTTTCATTTTGAGAATGCAATCATTACTTGGATTCTTTGGATTTCTGCGGGTCACATAGAACAAAAGAAAAAAAAAACTAATTGTTACAAGCATTTTTTCTATTCGGAAATAATAAATAACTAAAATATCAGTTAATGAGGTTCAACATATTTCATGTACACTTCAGAAAGGACCAATTGATAGTCATCATGGAATTTTAATATTAAAAACTATTTTTTGTTTTGATTACATACCTAGCTAGCTTGATATACGATCGTACAGATTTTCATTTTGAGAATGCAATCATTACTTGGATTCTTTGGATTTCTGCGGGTCACATAGAACAAAAGAAAAAAAAAAACTAATTGTTACAAGCATTTTTTCTATTCGGAAATAATAAATAACTAAAATATCAGTTAATGAGGTTCAACATATTTCATGTACACTTCAGAAAGGACCAATTGATACTCATTATGGAATTTTAATGTTATAAACTATTTTTTGTTTTGATTACATACCTAGCTAGCTTGATATACGATCGTACAGATTTTTATTTTGAGAATGCAATCATTACTTGGATTCTTTGGATTTCTGCGGGTCACATAGAACAAAAGAAAAAAAAAACTAATTGATACAAGCATTTTTTCTATTCGGAAATAATAAATAACTAAAATATTAGATAATGAGGTTCAACATATTTCATGTACACTTCAGAAAGGACCAATTGATACTCATTATGAAATTTTAATGTTATAAACTATTTTTTGTTTTGATTACATACCTAGCTAGCTTGATATACGATCGTACAGATTTTCATTTTGAGAATGCAATCATTACTTGGATTCTTTGGATTTCTGCGGGTCACATAGAACAAAAGAAAAAAAAAACTAATTGATACAAGCATTTTTTCTATTCGGAAATAATAAATAACTAAAATATTAGATAATGAGGTTCAACATATTTCATGTACACTTCAGAAAGGACCAATTGATAGTCATCATGGAATTTTAATATTAAAAACTATTTTTTGTTTTGATTACATACCTAGCTAGCTTGATATACGATCGTACAGATTTTCATTTTGAGAATGCAATCATTACTTGGATTCTTTGGATTTCTGCGGGTCACATAGAACAAAAGAAAAAAAAAACTAATTGTTACAAGCATTTTTTCTATTCGGAAATAATAAATAACTAAAGTATCAGTTAATGAGGTTCAACATATTTCATGTACACTTCAGAAAGGACCAATTGATACTCATTATGGAATTTTAATGTTATAAACTATTTTTTGTTTTGATTACATACCTAGCTAGCTTGATATACGATCGTACAGATTTTCATTTTGAGAATGCAATCATTACTTGGATTCTTTGGATTTCTGCGGGTCACATAGAACAAAAGAAAAAAAAACTAATTGATACAAGCATTTTTTCTATTCGGAAATAATAAATAACTAAAATATTAGATAATGAGGTTCAACATATTTCATGTACACTTCAGAAAGGACCAATTGATACTCATTATGGAATTTTAATGTTATAAACTATTTTTTGTTTTGATTACATACCCAGCTAGCTTGATATACGATCGTACAGATTTGCATTTTGAGAATGCAATCATTACTTGGATTCTTTGGATTTCTGCGGGTCACATAGAACAAAAGAAAAAAAAAACTAATTGATACAAGCATTTTTTCTATTCGGAAATAATAAATAACTAAAATATTAGATAATGAGGTTCAACATATTTCATGTACACTTCAGAAAGGACCAATTGATAGTCATCATGGAATTTTAATATTAAAAACTATTTTTTGTTTTGATTACATACCTAGCTAGCTTGATATACGAGCGTACAGATTTTCATTTTGAGAATGCAATCATTACTTGGATTCTTTGGATTTCTGCGGGTCACATAGAACAAAAGAAAAAAAAAAACTAATTGTTACAAGCATTTTTTCTATTCGGAAATAATAAATAACTAAAATATCAGTTAATGAGGTTCAACATATTTCATGTACACTTCAGAAAGGACCAATTGATAGTCATCATGGAATTTTAATATTAAAAACTATTTTTTGTTTTGATTACATACCTAGCTAGCTTGATATACGATCGTACAGATTTTCATTTTGAGAATGCAATCATTACTTGGATTCTTTGGATTTCTGCGGGTCACATAGAACAAAAGAAAAAAAAAACTAATTGTTACAAGCATTTTTTCTATTCGGAAATAATAAATAACTAAAATATCAGTTAATGAGGTTCAACATATTTCATGTACACTTCAGAAAGGACCAATTGATACTCATTATGGAATTTTAATGTTATAAACTATTTTTTGTTTTGATTACATACCTAGCTAGCTTGATATACGATCGTACAGATTTTTATTTTGAGAATGCAATCATTACTTGGATTCTTTGGATTTCTGCGGGTCACATAGAACAAAAGAAAAAAAAAACTAATTGATACAAGCATTTTTTCTATTCGGAAATAATAAATAACTAAAATATTAGATAATGAGGTTCAACATATTTCATGTACACTTCAGAAAGGACCAATTGATACTCATTATGAAATTTTAATGTTATAAACTATTTTTTGTTTTGATTACATACCTAGCTAGCTTGATATACGATCGTACAGATTTTCATTTTGAGAATGCAATCATTACTTGGATTCTTTGGATTTCTGCGGGTCACATAGAACAAAAGAAAAAAAAAACTAATTGATACAAGCATTTTTTCTATTCGGAAATAATAAATAACTAAAATATTAGATAATGAGGTTCAACATATTTCATGTACACTTCAGAAAGGACCAATTGATAGTCATCATGGAATTTTAATATTAAAAACTATTTTTTGTTTTGATTACATACCTAGCTAGCTTGATATACGATCGTACAGATTTTCATTTTGAGAATGCAATCATTACTTGGATTCTTTGGATTTCTGCGGGTCACATAGAACAAAAAAAAAAAAAAACTAATTGTTACAAGCATTTTTTCTATTCGGAAATAATAAATAACTAAAGTATCAGTTAATGAGGTTCAACATATTTCATGTACACTTCAGAAAGGACCAATTGATACTCATTATGGAATTTTAATGTTATAAACTATTTTTTGTTTTGATTACATACCTAGCTAGCTTGATATACGATCGTACAGATTTTCATTTTGAGAATGCAATCATTACTTGGATTCTTTGGATTTCTGCGGGTCACATAGAACAAAAGAAAAAAAAACTAATTGATACAAGCATTTTTTCTATTCGGAAATAATAAATAACTAAAATATTAGATAATGAGGTTCAACATATTTCATGTACACTTCAGAAAGGACCAATTGATACTCATTATGGAATTTTAATGTTATAAACTATTTTTTGTTTTGATTACATACCCAGCTAGCTTGATATACGATCGTACAGATTTTCATTTTGAGAATGCAATCATTACTTGGATTCTTTGGATTTCTGCGGGTCACATAGAACAAAAGAAAAAAAAACTAATTGATACAAGCATTTTTTCTATTCGGAAATAATAAATAACTAAAATATTAGATAATGAGGTTCAACATATTTCATGTACACTTCAGAAAGGACCAATTGATAGTCATCATGGAATTTTAATATTAAAAACTATTTTTTGTTTTGATTACATACCTAGCTAGCTTGATATACGATCGTACAGATTTGCATTTTGAGAATGCAATCATTACTTGGATTCTTTGGATTTCTGACGGTCACATAGAACAAAAGAAAAAAATCACTAATTCTTACAAGCATTTTTTCTATTCGGAAATAATAAATAACTAAAATATCAGATAACGAGGTTCAACATATTTCATGTACACTTCAGAAAGGACCAATTGATAGTAATCATGGAATTTTAATGTTATAAACTATTTTTTGTTTTGATTACATACCTATCTAGCTTGATATACGATCGTACAGATTTTCATTTTGAGAATGCAATCATTACTTGGATTCTTTGGATTTCTGCGGGTCACATAGAACAAAAGAAAAAAAAAACTAATTGTTACAAGCATTTTTTCTATTCGGAAATAATAAATAACTAAAATATCAGTTAATGAGGTTCAACATATTTCATGTACACTTCAGAAAGGACCAATTGATACTCATTATGGAATTTTAATGTTATAAACTATTTTTTGTTTTGATTACATACCTAGCTAGCTTGATATACGATCGTACAGATTTTCATTTTGAGAATGCAATCATTACTTGGATTCTTTGGATTTCTGCGGGTCACATAGAACAAAAGAAAAAAAAAACTAATTGTTACAAGCATTTTTTCTATTCGGAAATAATAAATAACTAAAATATCAGTTAATGAGGTTCAACATATTTCATGTACACTTCAGAAAGGACCAATTGATACTCATTATGGAATTTTAATGTTATAAACTATTTTTTGTTTTGATTACATACCTAGCTAGCTTGATATACGATCGTACAGATTTTCATTTTGAGAATGCAATCATTACTTGGATTCTTTGGATTTCTGCGGGTCACATAGAACAAAAGAAAAAAAAACTAATTGATACAAGCATTTTTTCTATTCGGAAATAATAAATAACTAAAATATTAGATAATGAGGTTCAACATATTTCATGTACACTTCAGAAAGGACCAATTGATAGTCATCATGGAATTTTAATATTAAAAACTATTTTTTGTTTTGATTACATACCTAGCTAGCTTGATATACGAGCGTACAGATTTTCATTTTGAGAATGCAATCATTACTTGGATTCTTTGGATTTCTGCGGGTCACATAGAACAAAAGAAAAAAAAAACTAATTGTTACAAGCATTTTTTCTATTCGGAAATAATAAATAACTAAAATATCAGTTAATGAGGTTCAACATATTTCATGTACACTTCAGAAAGGACCAATTGATAGTCATCATGGAATTTTAATATTAAAAACTATTTTTTGTTTTGATTACATACCTAGCTAGCTTGATATACGATCGTACAGATTTTCATTTTGAGAATGCAATCATTACTTGGATTCTTTGGATTTCTGCGGGTCACATAGAACAAAAGAAAAAAAAAAAACTAATTGTTACAAGCATTTTTTCTATTCGGAAATAATAAATAACTAAAATATCAGTTAATGAGGTTCAACATATTTCATGTACACTTCAGAAAGGACCAATTGATACTCATTATGAAATTTTAATGTTATAAACTATTTTTTGTTTTGATTACATACCTAGCTAGCTTGATATACGATCGTACAGATTTTCATTTTGAGAATGCAATCATTACTTGGATTCTTTGGATTTCTGCGGGTCACATAGAACAAAAGAAAAAAAAAACTAATTGATACAAGCATTTTTTCTATTCGGAAATAATAAATAACTAAAATATTAGATAATGAGGTTCAACATATTTCATGTACACTTCAGAAAGGACCAATTGATAGTCATCATGGAATTTTAATATTAAAAACTATTTTTTGTTTTGATTACATAACTAGCTAGCTTGATATACGATCGTACAGATTTTCATTTTGAGAATGCAATCATTACTTGGATTCTTTGGATTTCTGCGGGTCACATAGAACAAAAGAAAAAAAAAACTAATTGTTACAAGCATTTTTTCTATTCGGAAATAATAAATAACTAAAGTATCAGTTAATGAGGTTCAACATATTTCATGTACACTTCAGAAAGGACCAATTGATACTCATTATGGAATTTTAATGTTATAAACTATTTTTTGTTTTGATTACATACCTAGCTAGCTTGATATACGATCGTACAGATTTTCATTTTGAGAATGCAATCATTACTTGGATTCTTTGGATTTCTGCGGGTCACATAGAACAAAAGAAAAAAAAACTAATTGATACAAGCATTTTTTCTATTCGGAAATAATAAATAACTAAAATATTAGATAATGAGGTTCAACATATTTCATGTACACTTCAGAAAGGACCAATTGATACTCATTATGGAATTTTAATGTTATAAACTATTTTTTGTTTTGATTACATACCCAGCTAGCTTGATATACGATCGTACAGATTTTCATTTTGAGAATGCAATCATTACTTGGATTCTTTGGATTTCTGCGGGTCACATAGAACAAAAGAAAAAAAAACTAATTGATACAAGCATTTTTTCTATTCGGAAATAATAAATAACTAAAATATTAGATAATGAGGTTCAACATATTTCATGTACACTTCAGAAAGGACCAATTGATAGTCATCATGGAATTTTAATATTAAAAACTATTTTTTGTTTTGATTACATACCTAGCTAGCTTGATATACGATCGTACAGATTTGCATTTTGAGAATGCAATCATTACTTGGATTCTTTGGATTTCTGACGGTCACATAGAACAAAAGAAAAAAATCACTAATTCTTACAAGCATTTTTTCTATTCGGAAATAATAAATAACTAAAATATCAGATAACGAGGTTCAACATATTTCATGTACACTTCAGAAAGGACCAATTGATAGTAATCATGGAATTTTAATGTTATAAACTATTTTTTGTTTTGATTACATACCTATCTAGCTTGATATACGATCGTACAGATTTTCATTTTGAGAATGCAATCATTACTTGGATTCTTTGGATTTCTGCGGGTCACATAGAACAAAAGAAAAAAAAAACTAATTGTTACAAGCATTTTTTCTATTCGGAAATAATAAATAACTAAAATATCAGTTAATGAGGTTCAACATATTTCATGTACACTTCAGAAAGGACCAATTGATACTCATTATGGAATTTTAATGTTATAAACTATTTTTTGTTTTGATTACATACCTAGCTAGCTTGATATACGATCGTACAGATTTTCATTTTGAGAATGCAATCATTACTTGGATTCTTTGGATTTCTGCGGGTCACATAGAACAAAAGAAAAAAAAAACTAATTGTTACAAGCATTTTTTCTATTCGGAAATAATAAATAACTAAAATATCAGTTAATGAGGTTCAACATATTTCATGTACACTTCAGAAAGGACCAATTGATACTCATTATGGAATTTTAATGTTATAAACTATTTTTTGTTTTGATTACATACCTAGCTAGCTTGATATACGATCGTACAGATTTTCATTTTGAGAATGCAATCATTACTTGGATTCTTTGGATTTCTGCGGGTCACATAGAACAAAAGAAAAAAAAACTAATTGATACAAGCATTTTTTCTATTCGGAAATAATAAATAACTAAAATATTAGATAATGAGGTTCAACATATTTCATGTACACTTCAGAAAGGACCAATTGATAGTCATCATGGAATTTTAATATTAAAAACTATTTTTTGTTTTGATTACATACCTAGCTAGCTTGATATACGATCGTACAGATTTGCATTTTGAGAATGCAATCATTACTTGGATTCTTTGGATTTCTGACGGTCACATAGAACAAAAGAAAAAAATCACTAATTCTTACAAGCATTTTTTCTATTCGGAAATAATAAATAACTAAAATATCAGATAACGAGGTTCAACATATTTCATGTACACTTCAGAAAGGACCAATTGATAGTAATCATGGAATTTTAATGTTATAAACTATTTTTTGTTTTGATTACATACCTATCTAGCTTGATATACGATCGTACAGATTTTCATTTTGAGAATGCAATCATTACTTGGATTCTTTGGATTTCTGCGGGTCACATAGAACAAAAGAAAAAAAAAACTAATTGTTACAAGCATTTTTTCTATTCGGAAATAATAAATAACTAAAATATCAGTTAATGAGGTTCAACATATTTCATGTACACTTCAGAAAGGACCAATTGATACTCATTATGGAATTTTAATGTTATAAACTATTTTTTGTTTTGATTACATACCTAGCTAGCTTGATATACGATCGTACAGATTTTCATTTTGAGAATGCAATCATTACTTGGATTCTTTGGATTTCTGCGGGTCACATAGAACAAAAGAAAAAAAAACTAATTGTTACAAGCATTTTTTCTATTCGGAAATAATAAATAACTAAAATATTAGATAATGAGGTTCAACATATTTCATGTACACTTCAGAAAGGACCAATTGATAGTCATCATGGAATTTTAATATTAAAAACTATTTTTTGTTTTGATTACATACCTAGCTAGCTTGATATACGATCGTACAGATTTGCATTTTGAGAATGCAATCATTACTTGGATTCTTTGGATTTCTGACGGTCACATAGAACAAAAGAAAAAAATCACTAATTCTTACAAGCATTTTTTCTATTCGGAAATAATAAATAACTAAAATATCAGTTAATGAGGTTCAACATATTTCATGTACACTTCAGAAAGGACCAATTGATAGTCATCATGGAATTTTAATGTTGTAAACTATTTTTTGTTTTGATTACATACCTAGCTAGCTTGATATACGATCGTATAGATTTTCATTTTGAGAATGCAATCATTACTTGGATTGTTTGGATTTCTGCGGGTCACATAGAACAAAAGAAAAAAAAACTAATTGTTACAAGCATTTTTTCTATTCGGAAATAATAAATAACTAAAATATCAGTTAATGAGGTTCAACATATTTCATGTACACTTCAGAAAGGACCAATTGATAGTCATCATGGAATTTTAATGTTGTAAACTATTTTTTGTTTTGATTACATACCTAGCTAGCTTGATATACGATCGTACAGATTTTCATTTTGAGAATGCAATCATTACTTGGATTCTTTGGATTTCTGCGGGTCACATAGAACAAAAGAAAAAAAAAACTAATTGTTACAAGCATTTTTTCTATTCGGAAATAATAAATAACTAAAGTATCAGTTAATGAGGTTCAACATATTTCATGTACACTTCAGAAAGGACCAATTGATACTCATTATGGAATTTTAATGTTATAAACTATTTTTTGTTTTGATTACATACCTAGCTAGCTTGATATACGATCGTACAGATTTTCATTTTGAGAATGCAATCATTACTTGGATTCTTTGGATTTCTGCGGGTCACATAGAACAAAAGAAAAAAAAAACTAATTGATACAAGCATTTTTTCTATTCGGAAATAATAAATAACTAAAATATTAGATAATGAGGTTCAACATATTTCATGTACACTTCAGAAAGGACCAATTGATAGTCATCATGGAATTTTAATATTAAAAACTATTTTTTGTTTTGATTACATACCTAGCTAGCTTGATATACGATCGTACAGATTTTCATTTTGAGAATGCAATCATTACTTGGATTCTTTGGATTTCTGCGGGTCACATAGAACAAAAGAAAAAAAAAACTAATTGTTACAAGCATTTTTTCTATTCGGAAATAATAAATAACTAAAGTATCAGTTAATGAGGTTCAACATATTTCATGTACACTTCAGAAAGGACCAATTGATACTCATTATGGAATTTTAATGTTATAAACTATTTTTTGTTTTGATTACATACCTAGCTAGCTTGATATACGATCGTACAGATTTTCATTTTGAGAATGCAATCATTACTTGGATTCTTTGGATTTCTGCGGGTCACATAGAACAAAAGAAAAAAAAACTAATTGATACAAGCATTTTTTCTATTCGGAAATAATAAATAACTAAAATATTAGATAATGAGGTTCAACATATTTCATGTACACTTCAGAAAGGACCAATTGATACTCATTATGGAATTTTAATGTTATAAACTATTTTTTGTTTTGATTACATACCCAGCTAGCTTGATATACGATCGTACAGATTTTCATTTTGAGAATGCAATCATTACTTGGATTCTTTGGATTTCTGCGGGTCACATAGAACAAAAGAAAAAAAAACTAATTGATACAAGCATTTTTTCTATTCGGAAATAATAAATAACTAAAATATTAGATAATGAGGTTCAACATATTTCATGTACACTTCAGAAAGGACCAATTGATAGTCATCATGGAATTTTAATATTAAAAACTATTTTTTGTTTTGATTACATACCTAGCTAGCTTGATATACGATCGTACAGATTTGCATTTTGAGAATGCAATCATTACTTGGATTCTTTGGATTTCTGACGGTCACATAGAACAAAAGAAAAAAATCACTAATTCTTACAAGCATTTTTTCTATTCGGAAATAATAAATAACTAAAATATCAGATAACGAGGTTCAACATATTTCATGTACACTTCAGAAAGGACCAATTGATAGTAATCATGGAATTTTAATGTTATAAACTATTTTTTGTTTTGATTACATACCTATCTAGCTTGATATACGATCGTACAGATTTTCATTTTGAGAATGCAATCATTACTTGGATTCTTTGGATTTCTGCGGGTCACATAGAACAAAAGAAAAAAAAAACTAATTGTTACAAGCATTTTTTCTATTCGGAAATAATAAATAACTAAAATATCAGTTAATGAGGTTCAACATATTTCATGTACACTTCAGAAAGGACCAATTGATACTCATTATGGAATTTTAATGTTATAAACTATTTTTTGTTTTGATTACATACCTAGCTAGCTTGATATACGATCGTACAGATTTTCATTTTGAGAATGCAATCATTACTTGGATTCTTTGGATTTCTGCGGGTCACATAGAACAAAAGAAAAAAAAAACTAATTGTTACAAGCATTTTTTCTATTCGGAAATAATAAATAACTAAAATATCAGTTAATGAGGTTCAACATATTTCATGTACACTTCAGAAAGGACCAATTGATACTCATTATGGAATTTTAATGTTATAAACTATTTTTTGTTTTGATTACATACCTAGCTAGCTTGATATACGATCGTACAGATTTTCATTTTGAGAATGCAATCATTACTTGGATTCTTTGGATTTCTGCGGGTCACATAGAACAAAAGAAAAAAAAACTAATTGATACAAGCATTTTTTCTATTCGGAAATAATAAATAACTAAAATATTAGATAATGAGGTTCAACATATTTCATGTACACTTCAGAAAGGACCAATTGATAGTCATCATGGAATTTTAATATTAAAAACTATTTTTTGTTTTGATTACATACCTAGCTAGCTTGATATACGATCGTACAGATTTGCATTTTGAGAATGCAATCATTACTTGGATTCTTTGGATTTCTGACGGTCACATAGAACAAAAGAAAAAAATCACTAATTCTTACAAGCATTTTTTCTATTCGGAAATAATAAATAACTAAAATATCAGATAACGAGGTTCAACATATTTCATGTACACTTCAGAAAGGACCAATTGATAGTAATCATGGAATTTTAATGTTATAAACTATTTTTTGTTTTGATTACATACCTATCTAGCTTGATATACGATCGTACAGATTTTCATTTTGAGAATGCAATCATTACTTGGATTCTTTGGATTTCTGCGGGTCACATAGAACAAAAGAAAAAAAAAACTAATTGTTACAAGCATTTTTTCTATTCGGAAATAATAAATAACTAAAATATCAGTTAATGAGGTTCAACATATTTCATGTACACTTCAGAAAGGACCAATTGATACTCATTATGGAATTTTAATGTTATAAACTATTTTTTGTTTTGATTACATACCTAGCTAGCTTGATATACGATCGTACAGATTTTCATTTTGAGAATGCAATCATTACTTGGATTCTTTGGATTTCTGCGGGTCACATAGAACAAAAGAAAAAAAAACTAATATTAGATAATGAGGTTCAACATATTTCATGTACACTTCAGAAAGGACCAATTGATAGTCATCATGGAATTTTAATATTAAAAACTATTTTTTGTTTTGATTACATACCTAGCTAGCTTGATATACGATCGTACAGATTTGCATTTTGAGAATGCAATCATTACTTGGATTCTTTGGATTTCTGACGGTCACATAGAACAAAAGAAAAAAATCACTAATTCTTACAAGCATTTTTTCTATTCGGAAATAATAAATAACTAAAATATCAGATAATGAGGTTCAACATATTTCATGTACACTTCAGAAAGGACCAATTGATAGTCATCATGGAATTTTAATGTTATAAACTATTTTTTGTTTTGATTACATACCTAGCTAGCTTGATATACGATCGTACAGATTTTCATTTTGAGAATGCAATCATTACTTGGATTCTTTGGATTTCTGCGGGTCACATAGAACAAAAGAAAAAAAAACTAATTGTTACAAGCATTTTTTCTATTCGGAAATATTCGGGCCAATTGATAGTCATCATGGAATTTTAATGTTATAAACTATTTTTTGTTTTGATTACATACCTAGCTAGCTTGATATACGATCGTACAGATTTTCATTTTGAGAATGCAGTCATTATTTGTATTCTTTGGATTTCTGCGGGTCACGTAGAACAAAAGAAAACAAAAACTAATTGTTACAAGCATTTTTTCTATTCGGAAATAATAAATAACTAAAATATCATATAATGAGGTTCAACATATTTCATGTACACTTCAGAAAGGACCAATTGATAGTCATCATGGAATTTTAATGTTATAAACTATTTTTTGTTTTGATTACATACCTAGCTAGCTTGATATACGATCGTACAGATTTTCATTTTGAGAATGCAGTCATTATTTGTATTCTTTGGATTTCTGCGGGTCACATAGAACAAAAGAAAAAAAAACTAATTGTTACAAGCATTTTTTTCTATTCGGAAATAATAAATAACTAAAATATCAGATAATGAGGTTCAACATATTTCATGTACACTTCAGAAAGGACCAATTGATAGTCATCATGGAATTTTAATATTGTAAACTATTTTTTGTTTTGATTACATACCTAGCTAGCTTGATATACGATCGTACAGATTTTCATTTTGAGAATGCAATCATTACTTGGATTCTTTGGATTTCTGCGGGTCACATAGAACAAAAGAAAAAAAAAACTAATTGTTACAAGCATTTTTTCTATTCGGAAATAATAAATAACTAAAATATCAGTTAATGAGGTTCAACATATTTCATGTACACTTCAGAAAGGACCAATTGATAGTCATCATGGAATTTTAATATTGTAAACTATTTTTTGTTTTGATTACATACCTAGCTAGCTTGATATACGATCGTACAGATTTTCATTTTGAGAATGCAATCATTACTTGGATTCTTTGGATTTCTGCGGGTCACATAGAACAAAAGAAAAAAAAAACTAATTGTTACAAGCATTTTTTCTATTCGGAAATAATAAATAACTAAAATATCAGTTAATGAGGTTTAAGATATTTCATGTACACTTCAGAAAGGACCAATTGATAGTCATCATGGAATTTTAATATTGTAAACTATTTTTTGTTTTGATTACATACCTAGCTAGCTTGATATACGATCGTACAGATTTTCATTTTGAGAATGCAATCATTACTTGGATTCTTTGGATTTCTGCGGGTCACATAGAACAAAAGAAAAAAAAACTAATTGTTACAAGCATTTTTTCTATTCGGAAATAATAAATAACTAAAATATCAGTTAATGAGGTTCAACATATTTCATGTACACTTCAGAAAGGACCAATTGATAGTCATCATGGAATTTTAATATTGTAAACTATTTTTTGTTTTGATTACATACCTAGCTAGCTTGATATACGATCGTACAGATTTTCATTTTAAGAATGCAATCATTACTTGGATTCTTTGGATTTCTGCGGGTCACATAGAACAAAAGAAAAAAAAACTAATTGTTACAAGCATTTTTTCTATTCGGAAATAATAAATAACTAAAATATCAGTTAATGAGGTTTAACATATTTCATGTACACTTCAGAAAGGACCAATTGATAGTCATCATGGAATTTTAATATTGTAAACTATTTTTTGTTTTGATTACATACCTAGCTAGCTTGATATACGATCGTACAGATTTTCATTTTGAGAATGCAATCATTACTTGGATTCTTTGGATTTCTGCGGGTCACATAGAACAAAAGAATAAAAAACTAATTGTTACAAGCATTTTTTCTATTCGGAAATAATAATTAACTAAAATATCAGTTAATGAGGTTCAACATATTTCATGTACACTTCAGAAAGGACCAATTGATAGTCATCATGGAATTTTAATATTAAAAACTATTTTTTGTTTTGATTACATACCTAGCTAGCTTGATATACGATCGTACAGATTTTCATTTTGAGAATGCAATCATTACTTGGATTCTTTGGATTTCTGCGGGTCACATAGAACAAAAGAAAAAAAAACTAATTGTTACAAGCATTTTTTCTATTCGGAAATAATAAATAACTAAAATATTAGATAATGAGGTTCAACATATTTCATGTACACTTCAGAAAGGACCAATTGATAGTCATCATGGAATTTTAATATTAAATACTATTTTTTGTTTTGATTACATACCTAGCTAGCTTGATATACGATCGTACAGATTTTCATTTTGAGAATGCAATCATTACTTGGATTCTTTGGATTTCTGCGGGTCACATAGAACAAAAGAAAAAAAAAACTAATTGTTACAAGCATTTTTTCTATTCAAAAATAATAAATAACTAAAATATCAGATAATGAGGTTCAACATATTTCATGTACACTTCAGAAAGGACCAATTGATAGTAATCATGGAATTTTAATGTTATAAACTATTTTTTGTTTTGATTACATACCTATCTAGCTTGATATACGATCGTACAGATTTTCATTTTGAGAATGCAATCATTACTTGGATTCTTTGGATTTCTGCGGGTCACATAGAACAAAAGAAAAAAAAACTAATTGTTACAAGCATTTTTTCTATTCGGAAATAATAAATAACTAAAATATCAGTTAATGAGGTTCAACATATTTCATGTACACTTCAGAAAGGACCAATTGATAGTCATCTTGGAATTTTAATATTAAAAACTATTTTTTGTTTTGATTACATACCTAGCTAGCTTGATATACGATCGTACAGATTTTCATTTTGAGAATGCAATCATTACTTGGATTCTTTGGATTTCTGCGGGTCACATAGAACAAAAGAAAAAAAAAACTAATTGTTACAAGCATTTTTTCTATTCGGAAATAATAAATAACTAAAATATCAGTTAATGAGGTTCAACATATTTCATGTACACTTCAGAAAGGACCAATTGATACTCATTATGGAATTTTAATGTTATAAACTATTTTTTGTTTTGATTACATACCTAGCTAGCTTGATATACGATCGTACAGATTTTCATTTTGAGAATGCAATCATTACTTGGATTCTTTGGATTTCTGCGGGTCACATAGAACAAAAGAAAAAAAAAACTAATTGTTACAAGCATTTTTTCTATTCGGAAATAATAAATAACTAAAATATCAGTTAATGAGGTTCAACATATTTCATGTACACTTCAGAAAGGACCAATTGATAGTCATCATGGAATTTTAATATTAAAAACTATTTTTTGTTTTGATTACATACCTAGCTAGCTTGATATACGATCGTACAGATTTTCATTTTGAGAATGCAATCATTACTTGGATTCTTTGGATTTCTGCGGGTCACATAGAACAAAAGAAAAAAAAACTAATTGTTACAAGCATTTTTTCTATTCGGAAATAATAAATAACTAAAATATTAGATAATGAGGTTCAACATATTTCATGTACACTTCAGAAAGGACCAATTGATAGTAATCATGGAATTTTAATATTAAAAACTATTTTTTGTTTTGATTACATACCTAGCTAGCTTGATATACGATCGTACAGATTTTCATTTTGAGAATGCAATCATTACTTGGATTCTTTGGATTTCTGCGGGTCACATAGAACAAAAGAAAAAAAAACTAATTGTTACAAGCATTTTTTCTATTCGGAAATAATAAATAACTAAAATATCAGTTAATGAGGTTCAACATATTTCATGTACACTTCAGAAAGGACCAATTGATACTCATTATGGAATTTTAATGTTATAAACTATTTTTTGTTTTGATTACATACCTAGCTAGCTTGATATACGATCGTACAGATTTTCATTTTGAGAATGCAATCATTACTTGGATTCTTTGGATTTCTGCGGGTCACATAGAACAAAAGAAAAAAAAACTAATTGTTACAAGCATTTTTTCTATTCGGAAATAATAAATAACTAAAATATCAGTTAATGAGGTTCAACATATTTAATGTACACTTCAGAAAGGACCAATTGATACTCATTATGGAATTTTAATGTTATAAACTATTTTTTGTTTTGATTACATACCTAGCTAGCTTGATATACGATCGTACAGATTTTCATTTTGAGAATGCAATCATTACTTGGATTCTTTGGATTTCTGCGGGTCACATAGAACAAAAGAAAAAAAAAACTAATTGTTACAAGCATTTTTTCTATTCGGAAATAATAAATAACTAAAATATCAGTTAATGAGGTTCAACATATTTCATGTACACTTCAGAAAGGACCAATTGATAGTCATCATGGAATTTTAATATTAAAAACTATTTTTTGTTTTGATTACATACCTAGCTAGCTTGATATACGATCGTACAGATTTTCATTTTGAGAATGCAATCATTACTTGGATTCTTTGGATTTCTGCGGGTCACATAGAACAAAAGAAAAAAAAAACTAATTGTTACAAGCATTTTTTTCTATTCGGAAATAATAAATAACTAAAATATCAGTTAATGAGGTTCAACATATTTCATGTACACTTCAGAAAGGACCAATTGATAGTCATCATGGAATTTTAATATTAAAAACTATTTTTTGTTTTGATTACATACCTAGCTAGCTTGATATACGATCGTACAGATTTTCATTTTGAGAATGCAATCATTACTTGGATTCTTTGGATTTCTGCGGGTCACATAGAACAAAAGAAAAAAAAAACTAATTGTTACAAGCATTTTTTCTATTCGGAAATAATAAATAACTAAAATATCAGTTAATGAGGTTCAACATATTTCATGTACACTTCAGAAAGGACCAATTGATAGTCATCATGGAATTTTAATATTAAAAACTATTTTTTGTTTTGATTACAAACCTAGCTAGCTTGATATACGATCGTACAGATTTTCATTTTGAGAATGCAATCATTACTTGGATTCTTTGGATTTCTGCGGGTCACATAGAACAAAAGAAAAAAAAACTAATTGTTACAAGCATTTTTTCTATTCGGAAATAATAAATAACTAAAATATCAGTTAATGAGGTTCAACATATTTCATGTACACTTCAGAAAGGACCAATTGATAGTCATCATGGAATTTTAATATTAAAAACTATTTTTTGTTTTGATTACATACCTAGCTAGCTTGATATACGATCGTACAGATTTTCATTTTGAGAATGCAATCATTACTTGGATTCTTTGGATTTCTGCGGGTCACATAGAACAAAAGAAAAAAAAAACTAATTGTTACAAGCATTTTTTCTATTCGGAAATAATAAATAACTAAAATATCAGTTAATGAGGTTCAACATATTTCATGTACACTTCAGAAAGGACCAATTGATAGTCATCATGGAATTTTAATATTAAAAACTATTTTTTGTTTTGATTACATACCTAGCTAGCTTGATATACGATCGTACAGATTTTCATTTTGAGAATGCAATCATTACTTGGATTCTTTGGATTTCTGCGGGTCACATAGAACAAAAGAAAAAAAAAACTAATTGTTACAAGCATTTTTTCTATTCGGAAATAATAAATAACTAAAATATCAGTTAATGAGGTTCAACATATTTCATGTACACTTCAGAAAGGACCAATTGATAGTCATCATGGAATTTTAATATTAAAAACTATTTTTTGTTTTGATTACATACCTAGCTAGCTTGATATACGATCGTACAGATTTTCATTTTGAGAATGCAATCATTACTTGGATTCTTTGGATTTCTGCGGGTCACATAGAACAAAAGAAAAAAAAAACTAATTGTTACAAGCATTTTTTCTATTCGGAAATAATAAATAACTAAAATATCAGTTAATGAGGTTCAACATATTTCATGTACACTTCAGAAAGGACCAATTGATAGTCATCATGGAATTTTAATATTAAAAACTATTTTTTGTTTTGATTACATACCTAGCTAGCTTGATATACGATCGTACAGATTTTCATTTTGAGAATGCAATCATTACTTGGATTCTTTGGATTTCTGCGGGTCACATAGAACAAAAGAAAAAAAAAACTAATTGTTACAAGCATTTTTTCTATTCGGAAATAATAAATAACTAAAATATCAGTTAATGAGGTTCAACATATTTCATGTACACTTCAGAAAGGACCAATTGATAGTCATCATGGAATTTTAATATTAAAAACTATTTTTTGTTTTGATTACATACCTAGCTAGCTTGATATACGATCGTACAGATTTTCATTTTGAGAATGCAATCATTACTTGGATTCTTTGGATTTCTGCGGGTCACATAGAACAAAAGAAAAAAAAAACTAATTGTTACAAGCATTTTTTCTATTCGGAAATAATAAATAACTAAAATATCAGTTAATGAGGTTCAACATATTTCATGTACACTTCAGAAAGGACCAATTGATAGTCATCATGGAATTTTAATATTAAAAACTATTTTTTGTTTTGATTACATACCTAGCTAGCTTGATATACGATCGTACAGATTTTCATTTTGAGAATGCAATCATTACTTGGATTCTTTGGATTTCTGCGGGTCACATAGAACAAAAGAAAAAAAAAACTAATTGTTACAAGCATTTTTTCTATTCGGAAATAATAAATAACTAAAATATCAGTTAATGAGGTTCAACATATTTCATGTACACTTCAGAAAGGACCAATTGATAGTCATCATGGAATTTTAATATTAAAAACTATTTTTTGTTTTGATTACATACCTAGCTAGCTTGATATACGATCGTACAGATTTTCATTTTGAGAATGCAATCATTACTTGGATTCTTTGGATTTCTGCGGGTCACATAGAACAAAAGAAAAAAAAAACTAATTGTTACAAGCATTTTTTCTATTCGGAAATAATAAATAACTAAAATATCAGTTAATGAGGTTCAACATATTTCATGTACACTTCAGAAAGGACCAATTGATAGTCATCATGGAATTTTAATATTAAAAACTATTTTTTGTTTTGATTACATACCTAGCTAGCTTGATATACGATCGTACAGATTTTCATTTTGAGAATGCAATCATTACTTGGATTCTTTGGATTTCTGCGGGTCACATAGAACAAAAGAAAAAAAAAACTAATTGTTACAAGCATTTTTTCTATTCGGAAATAATAAATAACTAAAATATCAGTTAATGAGGTTCAACATATTTCATGTACACTTCAGAAAGGACCAATTGATAGTCATCATGGAATTTTAATATTAAAAACTATTTTTTGTTTTGATTACATACCTAGCTAGCTTGATATACGATCGTACAGATTTTCATTTTGAGAATGCAATCATTACTTGGATTCTTTGGATTTCTGCGGGTCACATAGAACAAAAGAAAAAAAAAACTAATTGTTACAAGCATTTTTTCTATTCGGAAATAATAAATAACTAAAATATCAGTTAATGAGGTTCAACATATTTCATGTACACTTCAGAAAGGACCAATTGATAGTCATCATGGAATTTTAATATTAAAAACTATTTTTTGTTTTGATTACATACCTAGCTAGCTTGATATACGATCGTACAGATTTTCATTTTGAGAATGCAATCATTACTTGGATTCTTTGGATTTCTGCGGGTCACATAGAACAAAAGAAAAAAAAAACTAATTGTTACAAGCATTTTTTCTATTCGGAAATAATAAATAACTAAAATATCAGTTAATGAGGTTCAACATATTTCATGTACACTTCAGAAAGGACCAATTGATAGTCATCATGGAATTTTAATATTAAAAACTATTTTTTGTTTTGATTACATACCTAGCTAGCTTGATATACGATCGTACAGATTTTCATTTTGAGAATGCAATCATTACTTGGATTCTTTGGATTTCTGCGGGTCACATAGAACAAAAGAAAAAAAAAACTAATTGTTACAAGCATTTTTTCTATTCGGAAATAATAAATAACTAAAATATCAGTTAATGAGGTTCAACATATTTCATGTACACTTCAGAAAGGACCAATTGATAGTCATCATGGAATTTTAATATTAAAAACTATTTTTTGTTTTGATTACATACCTAGCTAGCTTGATATACGATCGTACAGATTTTCATTTTGAGAATGCAATCATTACTTGGATTCTTTGGATTTCTGCGGGTCACATAGAACAAAAGAAAAAAAAAACTAATTGTTACAAGCATTTTTTCTATTCGGAAATAATAAATAACTAAAATATCAGTTAATGAGGTTCAACATATTTCATGTACACTTCAGAAAGGACCAATTGATAGTCATCATGGAATTTTAATATTAAAAACTATTTTTTGTTTTGATTACATACCTAGCTAGCTTGATATACGATCGTACAGATTTTCATTTTGAGAATGCAATCATTACTTGGATTCTTTGGATTTCTGCGGGTCACATAGAACAAAAGAAAAAAAAAACTAATTGTTACAAGCATTTTTTCTATTCGGAAATAATAAATAACTAAAATATCAGTTAATGAGGTTCAACATATTTCATGTACACTTCAGAAAGGACCAATTGATAGTCATCATGGAATTTTAATATTAAAAACTATTTTTTGTTTTGATTACATACCTAGCTAGCTTGATATACGATCGTACAGATTTTCATTTTGAGAATGCAATCATTACTTGGATTCTTTGGATTTCTGCGGGTCACATAGAACAAAAGAAAAAAAAAACTAATTGTTACAAGCATTTTTTCTATTCGGAAATAATAAATAACTAAAATATCAGTTAATGAGGTTCAACATATTTCATGTACACTTCAGAAAGGACCAATTGATAGTCATCATGGAATTTTAATATTAAAAACTATTTTTTGTTTTGATTACATACCTAGCTAGCTTGATATACGATCGTACAGATTTTCATTTTGAGAATGCAATCATTACTTGGATTCTTTGGATTTCTGCGGGTCACATAGAACAAAAGAAAAAAAAAACTAATTGTTACAAGCATTTTTTCTATTCGGAAATAATAAATAACTAAAATATCAGTTAATGAGGTTCAACATATTTCATGTACACTTCAGAAAGGACCAATTGATAGTCATCATGGAATTTTAATATTAAAAACTATTTTTTGTTTTGATTACATACCTAGCTAGCTTGATATACGATCGTACAGATTTTCATTTTGAGAATGCAATCATTACTTGGATTCTTTGGATTTCTGCGGGTCACATAGAACAAAAGAAAAAAAAAACTAATTGTTACAAGCATTTTTTCTATTCGGAAATAATAAATAACTAAAATATCAGTTAATGAGGTTCAACATATTTCATGTACACTTCAGAAAGGACCAATTGATACTCATCATGGAATTTTAATATTAAAAACTATTTTTTGTTTTGATTACATACCTAGCTAGCTTGATATACGATCGTACAGATTTTCATTTTGAGAATGCAATCATTACTTGGATTCTTTGGATTTCTGCGGGTCACATAGAACAAAAGAAAAAAAAAACTAATTGTTACAAGCATTTTTTCTATTCGGAAATAATAAATAACTAAAATATCAGTTAATGAGGTTCAACATATTTCATGTACACTTCAGAAAGGACCAATTGATAGTCATCATGGAATTTTAATATTAAAAACTATTTTTTGTTTTGATTACATTCCTAGCTAGCTTGATATACGATCGTACAGATTTTCATTTTGAGAATGCAATCATTACTTGGATTCTTTGGATTTCTGCGGGTCACATAGAACAAAAGAAAAAAAAACTAATTGTTACAAGCATTTTTTCTATTCGGAAATAATAAATAACTAAAATATCAGTTAATGAGGTTCAACATATTTCATGTACACTTCAGAAAGGACCAATTGATAGTCATCATGGAATTTTAATATTAAAAACTATTTTTTGTTTTGATTACATACCTAGCTAGCTTGATATACGATCGTACAGATTTTCATTTTGAGAATGCAATCATTACTTGGATTCTTTGGATTTCTGCGGGTCACATAGAACAAAAGAAAAAAAAAACTAATTGTTACAAGCATTTTTTCTATTCGGAAATAATAAATAACTAAAATATCAGTTAATGAGGTTCAACATATTTCATGTACACTTCAGAAAGGACCAATTGATAGTCATCATGGAATTTTAATATTAAAAACTATTTTTTGTTTTGATTACATACCTAGCTAGCTTGATATACGATCGTACAGATTTTCATTTTGAGAATGCAATCATTACTTGGATTCTTTGGATTTCTGCGGGTCACATAGAACAAAAGAAAAAAAAAACTAATTGTTACAAGCATTTTTTCTATTCGGAAATAATAAATAACTAAAATATCAGTTAATGAGGTTCAACATATTTCATGTACACTTCAGAAAGGACCAATTGATAGTCATCATGGAATTTTAATATTAAAAACTATTTTTTGTTTTGATTACATACCTAGCTAGCTTGATATACGATCGTACAGATTTTCATTTTGAGAATGCAATCATTACTTGGATTCTTTGGATTTCTGCGGGTCACATAGAACAAAAGAAAAAAAAAACTAATTGTTACAAGCATTTTTTCTATTCGGAAATAATAAATAACTAAAATATCAGTTAATGAGGTTCAACATATTTCATGTACACTTCAGAAAGGACCAATTGATAGTCATCATGGAATTTTAATATTAAAAACTATTTTTTGTTTTGATTACATACCTAGCTAGCTTGATATACGATCGTACAGATTTTCATTTTGAGAATGCAATCATTACTTGGATTCTTTGGATTTCTGCGGGTCACATAGAACAAAAGAAAAAAAAAAACTAATTGTTACAAGCATTTTTTCTATTCGGAAATAATAAATAACTAAAATATCAGTTAATGAGGTTCAACATATTTCATGTACACTTCAGAAAGGACCAATTGATACTCATTATGGAATTTTAATGTTATAAACTATTTTTTGTTTTGATTACATACCTAGCTAGCTTGATATACGATCGTACAGATTTTCATTTTGAGAATGCAATCATTACTTGGATTCTTTGGATTTCTGCGGGTCACATAGAACAAAAGAAAAAAAAACTAATTGATACAAGCATTTTTTCTATTCGGAAATAATAAATAACTAAAATATTAGATAATGAGGTTCAACATATTTCATGTACACTTCAGAAAGGACCAATTGATACTCATTATGAAATTTTAATGTTATAAACTATTTTTTGTTTTGATTACATACCTAGCTAGCTTGATATACGATCGTACAGATTTTCATTTTGAGAATGCAATCATTACTTGGATTCTTTGGATTTCTGCGGGTCACATAGAACAAAAGAAAAAAAAAACTAATTGATACAAGCATTTTTTCTATTCGGAAATAATAAATAACTAAAATATTAGATAATGAGGTTCAACATATTTCATGTACACTTCAGAAAGGACCAATTGATAGTCATCATGGAATTTTAATATTAAAAACTATTTTTTGTTTTGATTACATACCTAGCTAGCTTGATATACGATCGTACAGATTTTCATTTTGAGAATGCAATCATTACTTGGATTCTTTGGATTTCTGCGGGTCACATAGAACAAAAGAAAAAAAAAACTAATTGTTACAAGCATTTTTTCTATTCGGAAATAATAAATAACTAAAGTATCAGTTAATGAGGTTCAACATATTTCATGTACACTTCAGAAAGGACCAATTGATACTCATTATGGAATTTTAATGTTATAAACTATTTTTTGTTTTGATTACATACCTAGCTAGCTTGATATACGATCGTACAGATTTTCATTTTGAGAATGCAATCATTACTTGGATTCTTTGGATTTCTGCGGGTCACATAGAACAAAAGAAAAAAAAAACTAATTGTTACAAGCATTTTTTCTATTCGGAAATAATAAATAACTAAAATATCAGTTAATGAGGTTCAACATATTTCATGTACACTTCAGAAAGGACCAATTGATACTCATTATGGAATTTTAATGTTATAAACTATTTTTTGTTTTGATTACATACCTAGCTAGCTTGATATACGATCGTACAGATTTTCATTTTGAGAATGCAATCATTACTTGGATTCTTTGGATTTCTGCGGGTCACATAGAACAAAAGAAAAAAAAACTAATTGATACAAGCATTTTTTCTATTCGGAAATAATAAATAACTAAAATATTAGATAATGAGGTTCAACATATTTCATGTACACTTCAGAAAGGACCAATTGATAGTCATCATGGAATTTTAATATTAAAAACTATTTTTTGTTTTGATTACATACCTAGCTAGCTTGATATACGATCGTACAGATTTGCATTTTGAGAATGCAATCATTACTTGGATTCTTTGGATTTCTGACGGTCACATAGAACAAAAGAAAAAAATCACTAATTCTTACAAGCATTTTTTCTATTCGGAAATAATAAATAACTAAAATATCAGATAACGAGGTTCAACATATTTCATGTACACTTCAGAAAGGACCAATTGATAGTAATCATGGAATTTTAATGTTATAAACTATTTTTTGTTTTGATTACATACCTATCTAGCTTGATATACGATCGTACAGATTTTCATTTTGAGAATGCAATCATTACTTGGATTCTTTGGATTTCTGCGGGTCACATAGAACAAAAGAAAAAAAAAACTAATTGTTACAAGCATTTTTTCTATTCGGAAATAATAAATAACTAAAATATCAGTTAATGAGGTTCAACATATTTCATGTACACTTCAGAAAGGACCAATTGATACTCATTATGGAATTTTAATGTTATAAACTATTTTTTGTTTTGATTACATACCTAGCTAGCTTGATATACGATCGTACAGATTTTCATTTTGAGAATGCAATCATTACTTGGATTCTTTGGATTTCTGCGGGTCACATAGAACAAAAGAAAAAAAAACTAATTGTTACAAGCATTTTTTCTATTCGGAAATAATAAATAACTAAAATATTAGATAATGAGGTTCAACATATTTCATGTACACTTCAGAAAGGACCAATTGATAGTCATCATGGAATTTTAATATTAAAAACTATTTTTTGTTTTGATTACATACCTAGCTAGCTTGATATACGATCGTACAGATTTGCATTTTGAGAATGCAATCATTACTTGGATTCTTTGGATTTCTGACGGTCACATAGAACAAAAGAAAAAAATCACTAATTCTTACAAGCATTTTTTCTATTCGGAAATAATAAATAACTAAAATATCAGATAATGAGGTTCAACATATTTCATGTACACTTCAGAAAGGACCAATTGATAGTAATCATGGAATTTTAATGTTATAAACTATTTTTTGTTTTGATTACATACCTATCTAGCTTGATATACGATCGTATAGATTTTCATTTTGAGAATGCAATCATTACTTGGATTCTTTGGATTTCTGCGGGTCACATAGAACAAAAGAAAAAAAAAACTAATTGTTACAAGCATTTTTTCTATTCGCAAATAATAAATAACTAAAATATCAGTTAATGAGGTTCAACATATTTCATGTACACTTCAGAAAGGACCAATTGATACTCATTATGGAATTTTAATGTTATAAACTATTTTTTGTTTTGATTACATACCTAGCTAGCTTGATATACGATCGTACAGATTTTCATTTTGAGAATGCAATCATTACTTGGATTCTTTGGATTTCTGCGGGTCACATAGAACAAAAGAAAAAAAAACTAATTGTTACAAGCATTTTTTCTATTCGGAAATAATAAATAACTAAAATATTAGATAATGAGGTTCAACATATTTCATGTACATTTCAGAAAGGACCAATTGATAGTCATCATGGAATTTTAATATTAAAAACTATTTTTTGTTTTGATTACATACCTAGCTAGCTTGATATACGATCGTACAGATTTGCATTTTGAGAATGCAATCATTACTTGGATTCTTTGGATTTCTGACGGTCACATAGAACAAAAGAAAAAAATCACTAATTCTTACAAGCATTTTTTCTATTCGGAAATAATAAATAACTAAAATATCAGATAATGAGGTTCAACATATTTCATGTACACTTCAGAAAGGACCAATTGATATTAATCATGGAATTTTAATGTTATAAACTATTTTTTGTTTTGATTACATACCTATCTAGCTTGATATACGATCGTACAGATTTTCATTTTGAGAATGCAATCATTACTTGGATTCTTTGGATTTCTGCGGGTCACATAGAACAAAAGAAAAAAAAAACTAATTGTTACAAGCATTTTTTCTATTCGGAAATAATAAATAACTAAAATATTAGATAATGAGGTTCAACATATTTCATGTACACTTCAGAAAGGACCAATTGATAGTCATCATGGAATTTTAATATTAAAAACTATTTTTTGTTTTGATTACATACCTAGCTAGCTTGATATACGATCGTACAGATTTGCATTTTGAGAATGCAATCATTACTTGGATTCTTTGGATTTCTGACGGTCACATAGAACAAAAGAAAAAAATCACTAATTCTTACAAGCATTTTTTCTATTCGGAAATAATAAATAACTAAAATATCAGATAACGAGGTTCAACATATTTCATGTACACTTCAGAAAGGACCAATTGATAGTAATCATGGAATTTTAATGTTATAAACTATTTTTTGTTTTGATTACATACCTATCTAGCTTGATATACGATCGTACAGATTTTCATTTTGAGAATGCAATCATTACTTGGATTCTTTGGATTTCTGCGGGTCACATAGAACAAAAGAAAAAAAAAACTAATTGTTACAAGCATTTTTTCTATTCGGAAATAATAAATAACTAAAATATCAGTTAATGAGGTTCAACATATTTCATGTACACTTCAGAAAGGACCAATTGATACTCATTATGGAATTTTAATGTTATAAACTATTTTTTGTTTTGATTACATACCTAGCTAGCTTGATATACGATCGTACAGATTTTCATTTTGAGAATGCAATCATTACTTGGATTCTTTGGATTTCTGCGGGTCACATAGAACAAAAGAAAAAAAAACTAATTGTTACAAGCATTTTTTCTATTCGGAAATAATAAATAACTAAAATATTAGATAATGAGGTTCAACATATTTCATGTACACTTCAGAAAGGACCAATTGATAGTCATCATGGAATTTTAATATTAAAAACTATTTTTTGTTTTGATTACATACCTAGCTAGCTTGATATACGATCGTACAGATTTGCATTTTGAGAATGCAATCATTACTTGGATTCTTTGGATTTCTGACGGTCACATAGAACAAAAGAAAAAAATCACTAATTCTTACAAGCATTTTTTCTATTCGGAAATAATAAATAACTAAAATATCAGATAATGAGGTTCAACATATTTCATGTACACTTCAGAAAGGACCAATTGATAGTAATCATGGAATTTTAATGTTATAAACTATTTTTTGTTTTGATTACATACCTATCTAGCTTGATATACGATCGTATAGATTTTCATTTTGAGAATGCAATCATTACTTGGATTCTTTGGATTTCTGCGGGTCACATAGAACAAAAGAAAAAAAAAACTAATTGTTACAAGCATTTTTTCTATTCGGAAATAATAAATAACTAAAATATCAGTTAATGAGGTTCAACATATTTCATGTACACTTCAGAAAGGACCAATTGATACTCATTATGGAATTTTAATGTTATAAACTATTTTTTGTTTTGATTACATACCTAGCTAGCTTGATATACGATCGTACAGATTTTCATTTTGAGAATGCAATCATTACTTGGATTCTTTGGATTTCTGCGGGTCACATAGAACAAAAGAAAAAAAAACTAATTGTTACAAGCATTTTTTCTATTCGGAAATAATAAATAACTAAAATATTAGATAATGAGGTTCAACATATTTCATGTACATTTCAGAAAGGACCAATTGATAGTCATCATGGAATTTTAATATTAAAAACTATTTTTTGTTTTGATTACATACCTAGCTAGCTTGATATACGATCGTACAGATTTGCATTTTGAGAATGCAATCATTACTTGGATTCTTTGGATTTCTGACGGTCACATAGAACAAAAGAAAAAAATCACTAATTCTTACAAGCATTTTTTCTATTCGGAAATAATAAATAACTAAAATATCAGATAATGAGGTTCAACATATTTCATGTACACTTCAGAAAGGACCAATTGATAGTAATCATGGAATTTTAATGTTATAAACTATTTTTTGTTTTGATTACATACCTATCTAGCTTGATATACGATCGTACAGATTTTCATTTTGAGAATGCAATCATTACTTGGATTCTTTGGATTTCTGCGGGTCACATAGAACAAAAGAAAAAAAAAACTAATTGTTACAAGCATTTTTTCTATTCGGAAATAATAAATAACTAAAATATCAGTTAATGAGGTTCAACATATTTCATGTACACTTCAGAAAGGACCAATTGATACTCATTATGGAATTTTAATGTTATAAACTATTTTTTGTTTTGATTACATACCTAGCTAGCTTGATATACGATCGTACAGATTTTCATTTTGAGAATGCAATCATTACTTGGATTCTTTGGATTTCTGCGGGTCACATAGAACAAAAGAAAAAAAAAACTAATTGTTACAAGCATTTTTTCTATTCGGAAATAATAAATAACTAAAATATTAGATAATGAGGTTCAACATATTTCATGTACACTTCAGAAAGGACCAATTGATAGTCATCATGGAATTTTAATATTAAAAACTATTTTTTGTTTTGATTACATACCTAGCTAGCTTGATATACGATCGTACAGATTTGCAATTTGAGAATGCAATCATTACTTGGATTCTTTGGATTTCTGACGGTCACATAGAACAAAAGAAAAAAATCACTAATTCTTACAAGCATTTTTTCTATTCGGAAATAATAAATAACTAAAATATCAGTTAATGAGGTTCAACATATTTCATGTACACTTCAGAAAGGACCAATTGATAGTCATCATGGAATTTTAATGTTGTAAACTATTTTTTGTTTTGATTACATACCTAGCTAGCTTGATATACGATCGTATAGATTTTCATTTTGAGAATGCAATCATTACTTGGATTGTTTGGATTTCTGCGGGTCACATAGAACAAAAGAAAAAAAAACTAATTGTTACAAGCATTTTTTCTATTCGGAAATAATAAATAACTAAAATATCAGTTAATGAGGTTCAACATATTTCATGTACACTTCAGAAAGGACCAATTGATAGTCATCATGGAATTTTAATGTTGTAAACTATTTTTTGTTTTGATTACATACCTAGCTAGCTTGATATACGATCGTACAGATTTTCATTTTGAGAATGCAATCATTACTTGGATTCTTTGGATTTCTGCGGGTCACATAGAACAAAAGAAAAAAAAACTAATTGTTACAAGCATTTTTTCTATTCGGAAATAATAAATAACTAAAATATTAGATAATGAGGTTCAACATATTTCATGTACACTTCAGAAAGGACCAATTGATAGTCATCATAGAATTTTAATATTAAAAACTGTTTTTTGTTTTGATTACATACCTAGCTAGCTTGATATACGATCGTACAGATTTGCATTTTGAGAATACAATCATTACTTGGATTCTTTGGATTTCTGACCGTCACATAGAACAAAAGAAAAAAATCACTAATTCTTACAAGCATTTTGTCTATTCGGAAATAATAAATAACTAAAATATCAGATAATGAGGTTCAACATATTTCATGTACACTTCAGAAAGGACCAATTGATACTCATTATGGAATTTTAATGTTATAAACTATTTTTTGTTTTGATTAGATACCTAGCTAGCTTGATATACGATCGTACAGATTTTCATTTTGAGAATGCAATCATTACTTGGATTCTTTGGATTTCTGCGGGTCACATAGAACAAAAGAAAAAAAAACTAATTGTTACAAGCATTTTTTCTATTCGGAAATAATAAATAACTAAAATATTAGATAATGAGGTTCAACATATTTCATGTACACTTCAGAAAGGACCAATTGATAGTCATCATGGAATTTTAATATTAAAAACTATTTTTTGTTTTGATTACATACCTAGCTAGCTTGATATACGATCGTACAGATTTGCAATTTGAGAATGCAATCATTACTTGGATTCTTTGGATTTCTGACGGTCACATAGAACAAAAGAAAAAAATCACTAATTCTTACAAGCATTTTTTCTATTCGGAAATAATAAATAACTAAAATATCAGTTAATGAGGTTCAACATATTTCATGTACACTTCAGAAAGGACCAATTGATAGTCATCATGGAATTTTAATGTTGTAAACTATTTTTTGTTTTGATTACATACCTAGCTAGCTTGATATACGATCGTACAGATTTTCATTTTGAGAATGCAATCATTACTTGGATTCTTTGGATTTCTGCGGGTCACATAGAACAAAAGAAAAAAAAAACTAATTGTTACAAGCATTTTTTCTATTCGGAAATAATAAATAACTAAAATATTAGATAATGAGGTTCAACATATTTCATGTACACTTCAGAAAGGACCAATTGATAGTCATCATGGAATTTTAATATTAAAAACTATTTTTTGTTTTGATTACATACCTAGCTAGCTTGATATACGATCGTACAGATTTGCAATTTGAGAATGCAATCATTACTTGGATTCTTTGGATTTCTGACGGTCACATAGAACAAAAGAAAAAAATCACTAATTCTTACAAGCATTTTTTCTATTCGGAAATAATAAATAACTAAAATATCAGTTAATGAGGTTCAACATATTTCATGTACACTTCAGAAAGGACCAATTGATAGTCATCATGGAATTTTAATGTTGTAAACTATTTTTTGTTTTGATTACATACCTAGCTAGCTTGATATACGATCGTATAGATTTTCATTTTGAGAATGCAATCATTACTTGGATTGTTTGGATTTCTGCGGGTCACATAGAACAAAAGAAAAAAAAACTAATTGTTACAAGCATTTTTTCTATTCGGAAATAATAAATAACTAAAATATCAGTTAATGAGGTTCAACATATTTCATGTACACTTCAGAAAGGACCAATTGATAGTCATCATGGAATTTTAATGTTGTAAACTATTTTTTGTTTTGATTACATACCTAGCTAGCTTGATATACGATCGTACAGATTTTCATTTTGAGAATGCAATCATTACTTGGATTCTTTGGATTTCTGCGGGTCACATAGAACAAAAGAAAAAAAAACTAATTGTTACAAGCATTTTTTCTATTCGGAAATAATAAATAACTAAAATATTAGATAATGAGGTTCAACATATTTCATGTACACTTCAGAAAGGACCAATTGATAGTCATCATAGAATTTTAATATTAAAAACTGTTTTTTGTTTTGATTACATACCTAGCTAGCTTGATATACGATCGTATAGATTTTCATTTTGAGAATGCAATCATTACTTGGATTGTTTGGATTTCTGCGGGTCACATAGAACAAAAGAAAAAAAAACTAATTGTTACAAGCATTTTTTCTATTCGGAAATAATAAATAACTAAAATATCAGTTAATGAGGTTCAACATATTTCATGTACACTTCAGAAAGGACCAATTGATAGTCATCATGGAATTTTAATGTTGTAAACTATTTTTTGTTTTGATTACATACCTAGCTAGCTTGATATACGATCGTACAGATTTTCATTTTGAGAATGCAATCATTACTTGGATTCTTTGGATTTCTGCGGGTCACATAGAACAAAAGAAAAAAAAACTAATTGTTACAAGCATTTTTTCTATTCGGAAATAATAAATAACTAAAATATTAGATAATGAGGTTCAACATATTTCATGTACACTTCAGAAAGGACCAATTGATAGTCATCATGGAATTTTAATATTAAAAACTATTTTTTGTTTTGATTACATACCTAGCTAGCTTGATATACGATCGTACAGATTTTCATTTTGAGAATGCAATCATTACTTGGATTCTTTGGATTTCTGCGGGTCACATAGAACAAAAGAAAAAAAAAACTAATTGTTACAAGCATTTTTTCTATTCGGAAATAATAAATAACTAAAATATCAGTTAATGAGGTTTAACATATTTCATGTACACTTCAGAAAGGACCAATTGATAGTCATCATGGAATTTTAATGTTGTAAACTATTTTTTGTTTTGATTACATACCTAGCTAGCTTGATATACGATCGTACAGATTTTCATTTTGAGAATGCAATCATTACTTGGATTCTTTGGATTTCTGCGGGTCACATAGAACAAAAGAAAAAAAAAACTAATTGTTACAAGCATTTTTTCTATTCGGAAATAATAAATAACTAAAATATCAGTTAATGAGGTTCAACATATTTCATGTACACTTCAGAAAGGACCAATTGATAGTCATCATGGAATTTTAATGTTGTAAACTATTTTTTGTTTTGATTACATACCTAGCTAGCTTGATATACGATCGTACAGATTTTCATTTTGAGAATGCAATCATTACTTGGATTCTTTGGATTTCTGCGGGTCACATAGAACAAAAGAAAAAAAAACTAATTGTTACAAGCATTTTTTCTATTCGGAAATAATAAATAACTAAAATATTAGATAATGAGGTTCAACATATTTCATGTACACTTCAGAAAGGACCAATTGATAGTCATCATGGAATTTTAATATTAAAAACTATTTTTTTTTTTATTACATACCTAGCTAGCTTGATATACGATCGTACAGATTTTCATTTTGAGAATGCAATCATTACTTGGATTCTTTGGATTTCTGCGGGTCACATAGAACAAAAGAAAAAAAAACTAATTGTTACAAGCATTTTTTCTATTCGGAAATAATAAATAACTAAAATATTAGATAATGAGGTTCAACATATATCATGTACACTTCAGAAAGGACCAATTGATAGTCATCATGGAATTTTAATATTAAAAACTATTTTTTGTTTTGATTACATACCTAGCTAGCTTGATATACGATCGTACAGATTTTCATTTTGAGAATGCAATCATTACTTGGATTCTTTGGATTTCTGCGGGTCACATAGAACAAAAGAAAAAAAAAACTAATTGTTACAAGCATTTTTTCTATTCGGAAATAATAAATAACTAAAATATTAGATAATGAGGTTCAACATATATCATGTACACTTCAGAAAGGACCAATTGATAGTCATCATGGAATTTTAATATTAAAAACTATTTTTTGTTTTGATTACATACCTAGCTAGCTTGATATACGATCGTACAGATTTGCATTTTGAGAATGCAATCATTACTTGGATTCTTTGGATTTCTGACGGTCACATAGAACAAAAGAAAAAAATCACTAATTCTTACAAGCATTTTTTCTATTCGGAAATAATAAATAACTTAAATATCAGATAATGAGGTTCAACATATTTCATGTACACTTCAGAAAGGACCAATTGATAGTCATCATGGAATTTTAATGTTATAAACTATTTTTTGTTTTGATTACATACCTAGCTAGCTTGATATACGATCGTACAGATTTTCATTTTGAGAATGCAATCATTACTTGGATTCTTTGGATTTCTGCGGGTCACAAAGAACAAAAGAAAAAAAAACTAATTGTTACAAGCATTTTTTCTATTCGGAAATAATAAATAACTAAAATATCATATAATGAGGTTCAACATATTTCATGTACACTTCAGAAAGGACCAATTGATAGTCATCATGGAATTTTAATGTTATAAACTATTTTTTGTTTTGATTACATACCTAGCTAGCTTGATATACGATCGTACAGATTTTCATTTTGAGAATGCAGTCATTATTTGTATTCTTTGGATTTCTGCGGGTCACGTAGAACAAAAGAAAAAAAAACTAATTGTTACAAGCATTTTTTCTATTCGGAAATAATAAATAACTAAAATATCATATAATGAGGTTCAACATATTTCATGTACACTTCAGAAAGGACCAATTGATAGTCATCATGGAATTTTAATGTTATAAACTATTTTTTGTTTTGATTACATACCTAGCTAGCTTGATATACGATCGTACAGATTTTCATTTTGAGAATGCAGTCATTATTTGTATTCTTTGGATTTCTGCGGGTCACATAGAACAAAAGAAAAAAAAACTAATTGTTACAAGCATTTTTTTCTATTCGGAAATAATAAATAACTAAAATATCAGATAATGAGGTTCAACATATTTCATGTACACTTCAGAAAGGACCAATTGATACTCATTATGGAATTTTAATGTTATAAACTATTTTTTGTTTTGATTACATACCTAGCTAGCTTGATATACGATCGTACAGATTTTCATTTTGAGAATGCAATCATTACTTGGATTCTTTGGATTTCTGCGGGTCACATAGAACAAAAGAAAAAAAAACTAATTGTTACAAGCATTTTTTCTATTCGGAAATAATAAATAACTAAAATATCAGTTAATGAGGTTTAACATATTTCATGTACACTTCAGAAAGGACCAATTGATAGTCATCATGGAATTTTAATATTGTAAACTATTTTTTGTTTTGATTACATACCTAGCTAGCTTGATATACGATCGTACAGATTTTCATTTTGAGAATGCAATCATTACTTGGATTCTTTGGATTTCTGCGGGTCACATAGAACAAAAGAAAAAAAAAACTAATTGTTACAAGCATTTTTTCTATTCGGAAATAATAAATAACTAAAATATCAGTTAATGAGGTTCAACATATTTCATGTACACTTCAGAAAGGACCAATTGATAGTCATCATGGAATTTTAATATTGTAAACTATTTTTTGTTTTGATTACATACCTAGCTAGCTTGATATACGATCGTACAGATTTTCATTTTGAGAATGCAATCATTACTTGGATTCTTTGGATTTCTGCGGGTCACATAGAACAAAAGAAAAAAAAACTAATTGTTACAAGCATTTTTTCTATTCGGAAATAATAAATAACTAAAATATCAGTTAATGAGGTTCAACATATTTCATGTACACTTCAGAAAGGACCAATTGATAGTCATCATGGAATTTTAATATTGTAAACTATTTTTTGTTTTGATTACATACCTAGCTAGCTTGATATACGATCGTACAGATTTTCATTTTGAGAATGCAATCATTACTTGGATTCTTTGGATTTCTGCGGGTCACATAGAACAAAAGAAAAAAAAACTAATTGTTACAAGCATTTTTTCTATTCGGAAATAATAAATAACTAAAATATCAGTTAATGAGGTTCAACATATTTCATGTACACTTCAGAAAGGACCAATTGATAGTCATCATGGAATTTTAATATTGTAAACTATTTTTTGTTTTGATTACATACCTAGCTAGCTTGATATACGATCGTACAGATTTTCATTTTGAGAATGCAATCATTACTTGGATTCTTTGGATTTCTGCGGGTCACATAGAACAAAAGAAAAAAAAAACTAATTGTTACAAGCATTTTTTCTATTCGGAAATAATAAATAACTAAAATATCAGTTAATGAGGTTTAAGATATTTCATGTACACTTCAGAAAGGACCAATTGATAGTCATCATGGAATTTTAATATTGTAAACTATTTTTTGTTTTGATTACATACCTAGCTAGCTTGATATACGATCGTACAGATTTTCATTTTGAGAATGCAATCATTACTTGGATTCTTTGGATTTCTGCGGGTCACATAGAACAAAAGAAAAAAAAACTAATTGTTACAAGCATTTTTTCTATTCGGAAATAATAAATAACTAAAATATCAGTTAATGAGGTTCAACATATTTCATGTACACTTCAGAAAGGACCAATTGATAGTCATCATGGAATTTTAATATTGTAAACTATTTTTTGTTTTGATTACATACCTAGCTAGCTTGATATACGATCGTACAGATTTTCATTTTGAGAATGCAATCATTACTTGGATTCTTTGGATTTCTGCGGGTCACATAGAACAAAAGAAAAAAAAACTAATTGTTACAAGCATTTTTTCTATTCGGAAATAATAAATAACTAAAATATCAGTTAATGAGGTTTAACATATTTCATGTACACTTCAGAAAGGACCAATTGATAGTCATCATGGAATTTTAATATTGTAAACTATTTTTTGTTTTGATTACATACCTAGCTAGCTTGATATACGATCGTACAGATTTTCATTTTGAGAATGCAATCATTACTTGGATTCTTTGGATTTCTGCGGGTCACATAGAACAAAAGAAAAAAAAACTAATTGTTACAAGCATTTTTTCTATTCGGAAATAATAAATAACTAAAATATCAGTTAATGAGGTTCAACATATTTCATGTACACTTCAGAAAGGACCAATTGATAGTCATCATGGAATTTTAATATTGTAAACTATTTTTTGTTTTGATTACATACCTAGCTAGCTTGATATACGATCGTACAGATTTTCATTTTGAGAATGCAATCATTACTTGGATTCTTTGGATTTCTGCGGGTCACATAGAACAAAAGAAAAAAAAACTAATTGTTACAAGCATTTTTTCTATTCGGAAATAATAAATAACTAAAATATCAGTTAATGAGGTTTAACATATTTCATGTACACTTCAGAAAGGACCAATTGATAGTCATCATGGAATTTTAATATTGTAAACTATTTTTTGTTTTGATTACATACCTAGCTAGCTTGATATACGATCGTACAGATTTTCATTTTGAGAATGCAATCATTACTTGGATTCTTTGGATTTCTGCGGGTCACATAGAACAAAAGAAAAAAAAACTAATTGTTACAAGCATTTTTTCTATTCGGAAATAATAAATAACTAAAATATCAGTTAATGAGGTTCAACATATTTCATGTACACTTCAGAAAGGACCAATTGATAGTCATCATGGAATTTTAATATTGTAAACTATTTTTTGTTTTGATTACATACCTAGCTAGCTTGATATACGATCGTACAGATTTTCATTTTGAGAATGCAATCATTACTTGGATTCTTTGGATTTCTGCGGGTCACATAGAACAAAAGAAAAAAAAACTAATTGTTACAAGCATTTTTTCTATTCGGAAATAATAAATAACTAAAATATCAGTTAATGAGGTTCAACATATTTCATGTACACTTCAGAAAGGACCAATTGATAGTCATCATGGAATTTTAATATTGTAAACTATTTTTTGTTTTGATTACATACCTAGCTAGCTTGATATACGATCGTACAGATTTTCATTTTGAGAATGCAATCATTACTTGGATTCTTTGGATTTCTGCGGGTCACATAGAACAAAAGAAAAAAAAACTAATTGTTACAAGCATTTTTTCTATTCGGAAATAATAAATAACTAAAATATCAGTTAATGAGGTTCAACATATTTCATGTACACTTCAGAAAGGACCAATTGATAGTCATCATGGAATTTTAATATTGTAAACTATTTTTTGTTTTGATTACATACCTAGCTAGCTTGATATACGATCGTACAGATTTTCATTTTGAGAATGCAATCATTACTTGGATTCTTTGGATTTCTGCGGGTCACATAGAACAAAAGAAAAAAAAACTAATTGTTACAAGCATTTTTTCTATTCGGAAATAATAAATAACTAAAATATCAGTTAATGAGGTTTAACATATTTCATGTACACTTCAGAAAGGACCAATTGATAGTCATCATGGAATTTTAATATTGTAAACTATTTTTTGTTTTGATTACATACCTAGCTAGCTTGATATACGATCGTACAGATTTTCATTTTGAGAATGCAATCATTACTTGGATTCTTTGGATTTCTGCGGGTCACATAGAACAAAAGAAAAAAAAAACTAATTGTTACAAGCATTTTTTCTATTCGGAAATAATAAATAACTAAAATATCAGTTAATGAGGTTCAACATATTTCATGTACACTTCAGAAAGGACCAATTGATAGTCATCATGGAATTTTAATATTGTAAACTATTTTTTGTTTTGATTACATACCTAGCTAGCTTGATATACGATCGTACAGATTTTCATTTTGAGAATGCAATCATTACTTGGATTCTTTGGATTTCTGCGGGTCACATAGAACAAAAGAAAAAAAAAACTAATTGTTACAAGCATTTTTTCTATTCGGAAATAATAAATAACTAAAATATCAGTTAATGAGGTTCAACATATTTCATGTACACTTCAGAAAGGACCAATTGATAGTCATCATGGAATTTTAATATTGTAAACTATTTTTTGTTTTGATTACATACCTAGCTAGCTTGATATACGATCGTACAGATTTTCATTTTGAGAATGCAATCATTACTTGGATTCTTTGGATTTCTGCGGGTCACATAGAACAAAAGAAAAAAAAACTAATTGTTACAAGCATTTTTTCTATTCGGAAATAATAAATAACTAAAATATCAGTTAATGAGGTTCAACATATTTCATGTACACTTCAGAAAGGACCAATTGATAGTCATCATGGAATTTTAATGTTGTAAACTATTTTTTGTTTTGATTACATACCTAGCTAGCTTGATATACGATCGTACAGATTTTCATTTTGAGAATGCAATCATTACTTGGATTCTTTGGATTTCTGCGGGTCACATAGAACAAAAGAAAAAAAAACTAATTGTTACAAGCATTTTTTCTATTCGGAAATAATAAATAACTAAAATATCAGTTAATGAGGTTCAACATATTTCATGTACACTTCAGAAAGGACCAATTGATAGTCATCATGGAATTTTAATATTGTAAACTATTTTTTGTTTTGATTACATACCTAGCTAGCTTGATATACGATCGTACAGATTTTCATTTTGAGAATGCAATCATTACTTGGATTCTTTGGATTTCTGCGGGTCACATAGAACAAAAGAAAAAAAAACTAATTGTTACAAGCATTTTTTCTATTCGGAAATAATAAATAACTAAAATATCAGTTAATGAGGTTCAACATATTTCATGTACACTTCAGAAAGGACCAATTGATAGTCATCATGGAATTTTAATGTTGTAAACTATTTTTTGTTTTGATTACATACCTAGCTAGCTTGATATACGATCGTACAGATTTTCATTTTGAGAATGCAATCATTACTTGGATTCTTTGGATTTCTGCGGGTCACATAGAACAAAAGAAAAAAAAAACTAATTGTTACAAGCATTTTTTCTATTCGGAAATAATAAATAACTAAAATATCAGTTAATGAGGTTCAACATATTTCATGTACACTTCAGAAAGGACCAATTGATAGTCATCATGGAATTTGAATGTTGTAAACTATTTTTTGTTTTGATTACATACCTAGCTAGCTTGATATACGATCGTACAGATTTTCATTTTGAGAATGCAATCATTACTTGGATTCTTTGGATTTCTGCGGGTCACATAGAACAAAAGAAAAAAAAACTAATTGTTACAAGCATTTTTTCTATTCGGAAATAATAAATAACTAAAATATCAGTTAATGAGGTTCAACATATTTCATGTACACTTCAGAAAGGACCAATTGATAGTCATCATGGAATTTTAATATTGTAAACTATTTTTTGTTTTGATTACATACCTAGCTAGCTTGATATACGATCGTACAGATTTTCATTTTGAGAATGCAATCATTACTTGGATTCTTTGGATTTCTGCGGGTCACATAGAACAAAAGAAAAAAAAACTAATTGTTACAAGCATTTTTTCTATTCGGAAATAATAAATAACTAAAATATCAGTTAATGAGGTTTAACATATTTCATGTACACTTCAGAAAGGACCAATTGATAGTCATCATGGAATTTTAATATTGTAAACTATTTTTTGTTTTGATTACATACCTAGCTAGCTTGATATACGATCGTACAGATTTTCATTTTGAGAATGCAATCATTACTTGGATTCTTTGGATTTCTGCGGGTCACATAGAACAAAAGAAAAAAAAAACTAATTGTTACAAGCATTTTTTCTATTCGGAAATAATAAATAACTAAAATATCAGTTAATGAGGTTCAACATATTTCATGTACACTTCAGAAAGGACCAATTGATAGTCATCATGGAATTTTAATATTGTAAACTATTTTTTGTTTTGATTACATACCTAGCTAGCTTGATATACGATCGTACAGATTTTCATTTTGAGAATGCAATCATTACTTGGATTCTTTGGATTTCTGCGGGTCACATAGAACAAAAGAAAAAAAAAACTAATTGTTACAAGCATTTTTTCTATTCGGAAATAATAAATAACTAAAATATCAGTTAATGAGGTTCAACATATTTCATGTACACTTCAGAAAGGACCAATTGATAGTCATCATGGAATTTTAATATTGTAAACTATTTTTTGTTTTGATTACATACCTAGCTAGCTTGATATACGATCGTACAGATTTTCATTTTGAGAATGCAATCATTACTTGGATTCTTTGGATTTCTGCGGGTCACATAGAACAAAAGAAAAAAAAACTAATTGTTACAAGCATTTTTTCTATTCGGAAATAATAAATAACTAAAATATCAGTTAATGAGGTTCAACATATTTCATGTACACTTCAGAAAGGACCAATTGATAGTCATCATGGAATTTTAATGTTGTAAACTATTTTTTGTTTTGATTACATACCTAGCTAGCTTGATATACGATCGTACAGATTTTCATTTTGAGAATGCAATCATTACTTGGATTCTTTGGATTTCTGCGGGTCACATAGAACAAAAGAAAAAAAAAACTAATTGTTACAAGCATTTTTTCTATTCGGAAATAATAAATAACTAAAATATCAGATAATGAGGATCAACATATTTCATTTACACTTCAGAAAGGACCAATTGATACTCATTATGGAATTTTAATGTTATAAACTATTTTTTGTTTTGATTACATACCTAGCTAGCTTGATATACGATCGTACAGATTTTCATTTTGAGAATGCAATCATTACTTGGATTCTTAGGATTTCTGCGGGTCACATAGAACAAAAGAAAAAAAAACTAATTGTTACAAGCATTTTTTCTATTCGGAAATAATAAATAACTAAAATATCATATAATGAGGTTCAACATATTTCATGTACACTTCAGAAAGGACCAATTGATAGTCATCATGGAATTTTAATGTTATAAACTATTTTTTGTTTTGATTACATACCTAGCTAGCTTGATATACGATCGTACAGATTTTCATTTTGAGAATGCAGTCATTATTTGTATTCTTTGGATTTCTGCGGGTCACGTAGAACAAAAGAAAAAAAAAAACTAATTGGTACAAGCATTTTTTCTATTCGGAAATAATAAATAACTAAAATATCATATAATGAGGTTCAACATATTTCATGTACACTTCAGAAAGGACCAATTGATAGTCATCATGGAATTTTAATGTTATAAACTATTTTTTGTTTTGATTACATACCTAGCTAGCTTGATATACGATCGTATAGATTTTCATTTTGAGAATGCAATCATTACTTGGATTCTTTGGATTTCTGCGGGTCACATAGAACAAAAGAAAAAAAAAACTAATTGTTACAAGCATTTTTTCTATTCGGAAATAATAAATAACTAAAATATCAGTTAATGAGGTTCAACATATTTCATGTACACTTCAGAAAGGACCAATTGATAGTCATCATGGAATTTTAATATTGTAAACTATTTTTTGTTTTGATTACATACCTAGCTAGCTTGATATACGATCGTACAGATTTTCATTTTGAGAATGCAGTCATTATTTGTATTCTTTGGATTTCTGCGGGTCACATAGAACAAAAGAAAAAAAAACTAATTGTTACAAGCATTTTTTCTATTCGGAAATAATAAATAACTAAAATATCAGTTAATGAGGTTTAACATATTTCATGTACACTTCAGAAAGGACCAATTGATAGTCATCATGGAATTTTAATATTGTAAACTATTTTTTGTTTTGATTACATACCTAGCTAGCTTGATATACGATCGTACAGATTTTCATTTTGAGAATGCAATCATTACTTGGATTCTTTGGATTTCTGCGGGTCACATAGAACAAAAGAAAAAAAAACTAATTGTTACAAGCATTTTTTCTATTCGGAAATAATAAATAACTAAAATATCAGTTAATGAGGTTCAACATATTTCATGTACACTTCAGAAAGGACCAATTGATAGTCATCATGGAATTTTAATATTGTAAACTATTTTTTGTTTTGATTACATACCTAGCTAGCTTGATATACGATCGTACAGATTTTCATTTTGAGAATGCAATCATTACTTGGATTCTTTGGATTTCTGCGGGTCACATAGAACAAAAGAAAAAAAAACTAATTGTTACAAGCATTTTTTATATTCGGAAATAATAAATAACTAAAATATCAGTTAATGAGGTTTAACATATTTCATGTACACTTCAGAAAGGACCAATTGATAGTCATCATGGAATTTTAATATTGTAAACTATTTTTTGTTTTGATTACATACCTAGCTAGCTTGATATACGATCGTACAGATTTTCATTTTGAGAATGCAATCATTACTTGGATTCTTTGGATTTCTGCGGGTCACATAGAACAAAAGAAAAAAAAAACTAATTGTTACAAGCATTTTTTCTATTCGGAAATAATAAATAACTAAAATATCAGTTAATGAGGTTCAACATATTTCATGTACACTTCAGAAAGGACCAATTGATAGTCATCATGGAATTTTAATATTGTAAACTATTTTTTGTTTTGATTACATACCTAGCTAGCTTGATATACGATCGTACAGATTTTCATTTTGAGAATGCAGTCATTATTTGTATTCTTTGGATTTCTGCGGGTCACATAGAACAAAAGAAAAAAAAACTAATTGTTACAAGCATTTTTTCTATTCGGAAATAATAAATAACTAAAATATCAGTTAATGAGGTTTAACATATTTCATGTACACTTCAGAAAGGACCAATTGATAGTCATCATGGAATTTTAATATTGTAAACTATTTTTTGTTTTGATTACATACCTAGCTAGCTTGATATACGATCGTACAGATTTTCATTTTGAGAATGCAATCATTACTTGGATTCTTTGGATTTCTGCGGGTCACATAGAACAAAAGAAAAAAAAAACTAATTGTTACAAGCATTTTTTCTATTCGGAAATAATAAATAACTAAAATATCAGTTAATGAGGTTCAACATATTTCATGTACACTTCAGAAAGGACCAATTGATAGTCATCATGGAATTTTAATATTGTAAACTATTTTTTTGTTTTGATTACATACCTAGCTAGCTTGATATACGATCGTACAGATTTTCATTTTGAGAATGCAATCATTACTTGGATTCTTTGGATTTCTGCGGGTCACATAGAACAAAAGAAAAAAAAACTAATTGTTACAAGCATTTTTTCTATTCGGAAATAATAAATAACTAAAATATCAGTTAATGAGGTTTAACATATTTCATGTACACTTCAGAAAGGACCAATTGATAGTCATCATGGAATTTTAATATTGTAAACTATTTTTTGTTTTGATTACATACCTAGCTAGCTTGATATACGATCGTACAGATTTTCATTTTGAGAATGCAATCATTACTTGGATTCTTTGGATTTCTGCGGGTCACATAGAACAAAAGAAAAAAAAAACTAATTGTTACAAGCATTTTTTCTATTCGGAAATAATAAATAACTAAAATATCAGTTAATGAGGTTCAACATATTTCATGTACACTTCAGAAAGGACCAATTGATAGTCATCATGGAATTTTAATATTGTAAACTATTTTTTTGTTTTGATTACATACCTAGCTAGCTTGATATACGATCGTACAGATTTTCATTTTGAGAATGCAATTATTACTTGGATTCTTTGGATTTCTGCGGGTCACATAGAACAAAAGAAAAAAAAACTAATTGTTACAAGCATTTTTTCTATTCGGAAATAATAAATAACTAAAATATCAGTTAATGAGGTTTAACATATTTCATGTACACTTCAGAAAGGACCAATTGATAGTCATCATGGAATTTTAATATTGTAAACTATTTTTTTGTTTTGATTACATACCTAGCTAGCTTGATATACGATCGTACAGATTTTCATTTTGAGAATGCAATCATTACTTGGATTCTTTGGATTTCTGCGGGTCACATAGAACAAAAGAAAAAAAAACTAATTGTTACAAGCATTTTTTCTATTCGGAAATAATAAATAACTAAAATATCAGTTAATGAGGTTTAACATATTTCATGTACACTTCAGAAAGGACCAATTGATAGTCATCATGGAATTTTAATATTGTAAACTATTTTTTGTTTTGATTACATACCTAGCTAGCTTGATATACGATCGTACAGATTTTCATTTTGAGAATGCAATCATTACTTGGATTCTTTGGATTTCTGCGGGTCACATAGAACAAAAGAAAAAAAAAACTAATTGTTACAAGCATTTTTTCTATTCGGAAATAATAAATAACTAAAATATCAGTTAATGAGGTTCAACATATTTCATGTACACTTCAGAAAGGACCAATTGATAGTCATCATGGAATTTTAATATTGTAAACTATTTTTTTGTTTTGATTACATACCTAGCTAGCTTGATATACGATCGTACAGATTTTCATTTTGAGAATGCAATCATTACTTGGATTCTTTGGATTTCTGCGGGTCACATAGAACAAAAGAAAAAAAAACTAATTGTTACAAGCATTTTTTCTATTCGGAAATAATAAATAACTAAAATATCAGTTAATGAGGTTTAACATATTTCATGTACACTTCAGAAAGGACCAATTGATAGTCATCATGGAATTTTAATATTGTAAACTATTTTTTGTTTTGATTACATACCTAGCTAGCTTGATATACGATCGTACAGATTTTCATTTTGAGAATGCAATCATTACTTGGATTCTTTGGATTTCTGCGGGTCACATAGAACAAAAGAAAAAAAAAACTAATTGTTACAAGCATTTTTTCTATTCGGAAATAATAAATAACTAAAATATCAGTTAATGAGGTTCAACATATTTCATGTACACTTCAGAAAGGACCAATTGATAGTCATCATGGAATTTTAATATTGTAAACTATTTTTTTGTTTTGATTACATACCTAGCTAGCTTGATATACGATCGTACAGATTTTCATTTTGAGAATGCAATTATTACTTGGATTCTTTGGATTTCTGCGGGTCACATAGAACAAAAGAAAAAAAAACTAATTGTTACAAGCATTTTTTCTATTCGGAAATAATAAATAACTAAAATATCAGTTAATGAGGTTTAACATATTTCATGTACACTTCAGAAAGGACCAATTGATAGTCATCATGGAATTTTAATATTGTAAACTATTTTTTGTTTTGATTACATACATACCTAGCTAGCTTGATATACGATCGTACAGATTTTCATTTTGAGAATGCAATCATTACTTGGATTCTTTGGATTTCTGCGGGTCACATAGAACAAAAGAAAAAAAAAACTAATTGTTACAAGCATTTTTTCTATTCGGAAATAATAAATAACTAAAATATCAGTTAATGAGGTTCAACATATTTCATGTACACTTCAGAAAGGACCAATTGATAGTCATCATGGAATTTTAATATTGTAAACTATTTTTTGTTTTGATTACATACCTAGCTAGCTTGATATACGATCGTACAGATTTTCATTTTGAGAATGCAATCATTACTTGGATTCTTTGGATTTCTGCGGGTCACATAGAACAAAAGAAAAAAAAAACTAATTGTTACAAGCATTTTTTCTATTCGGAAATAATAAATAACTAAAATATCAGTTAATGAGGTTCAACATATTTCATGTACACTTCAGAAAGGACCAATTGATAGTCATCATGGAATTTTAATGTTGTAAACTATTTTTTGTTTTGATTACATACCTAGCTAGCTTGATATACGATCGTACAGATTTTCATTTTGAGAATGCAATCATTACTTGGATTCTTTGGATTTCTGCGGGTCACATAGAACAAAAGAAAAAAAAAACTAATTGTTACAAGCATTTTTTCTATTCGGAAATAATAAATAACTAAAATATCAGTTAATGAGGTTCAACATATTTCATGTACACTTCAGAAAGAACCAATTGATACTCATCATGGAATTTTAATGTTATAAACTATTTTTTGTTTTGATTACATACCTAGCTAGCTTGATATACGATCGTACAGATTTTCATTTTGAGAATGCAAACATTACTTGGATTCTTTGAATTTCTGACGGTCACATAAAACAAAAGAAAAAAAAAACTAATTGTTACAAGTTTTTTGTATATTCGGAAATAATAAATAACTAAAATATCAGATAATGAGGTTCAAAATATTTCATGTACACTTTAGAAAGGAACAATTGATAGTCATCATGGAATTTTAATGTTATAAACTATTTTTTGTTTTGATTACATACCTAGCTAGCTTGACATACGATCGTACAGACTTTCACTTTGAGAATGCTATCATTACTTGGATTCTTTGGATTTCTGCGGGTCACATAGAACAAAAGAAAAAAAACTAATTGTTACAAGCATTTTTTCTATTCGGAAATAATAAATAACTAAAATATCAGATAATGAGGTTCAACATATTTCATGTACACTTCAGAAAGGACCAATTGATACTCATCATGGAATATTAATGTTATAAACTATTTTTTATTTTGATTACATACCTAGCTAGCTTGATATACGATCGTACAGATTTTCATATTGAGAATGCAATCATTATTTGGATTCTTTGGATTTCTGCGGGTCACATAGAACAAAAGAAAAAAAAACTAAATGTTACAAGCATTTTTTCTATTCGGAAATAATAAATAACTAAAATATCAGATAATGAGGTTCAACATATTTCATGTACACTTCAGAAAGGACCAATTGATACTCATCATGGAATTTTAATGTTATAAACTATTTTTTGTTTTGATTACATACCTAGCTAGCTTGATATACGATCGTACAGATTTTCATTTTGAAATTGCAATCATTATTTGGATTCTTTGGAATTCTGCGGGTCACATAGAACAAAAGAAAAAAAAAACTAATTGTTACAAGCATTTTTTCTATTCGGAATTAATAAATAACTAAAATATCAGATAATGAGGTTCAACATATTTCATGTACCCTTCAGAAAGGACCAATTGATAGTCATCATGGAATTTTAATTTTATAAACTATTTTTTGTTTTGATTACATACCTAGCTAGCTTGATATACGATCGTACAGATTTTCATATTGAGAATGCAATCATTACTTGGATTCTTTGGATTTCTGACGGTCACATAGAAAAAAAGAAAAAAAACTAACTGTTACAAGTTTTTTTTATATTCGGAAATAATAAATAACTAAAATATCAGATAATGAGGTTCAACATATTTCATGTACACTTCAGAAAGGACCAATTGATAGTCATCATGGAATTTTAATGTTATAAACTATTTTTTGTTTTGATTACATACCTACCTAGCTTGATATACGATCGTACAGACTTTCATTTTGAGAATGCAATCATTACTTGGATTCTTTGGATTTCTGACGGTCACATAGAACAAAGAAAAAGAAACTAAATGTTACAAGCATTTTTTATATTCGGAAATAATAAATAACTAAAATATCAGATAATGAGGTTCAACATATTTCATGTACACTTCAGAAAGGACTCATCATGAAATTTTAATGTTATAAACTATTTTTTGTTTTGATTACATACCTAGCTAGCTTGATATATGATCGTACAGATTTTTATTTTGAGAATGCAATCATTACTTGCATTCTTTGTATTTCTGCGGGTCACATAGAACAAAAGAAAAAAAACTAATTGTTACAAGCATTTTTTGTATTCGGAAATAATAAATAACTAAAATATCAGATAATGAGGTTCAACATATTTCATGTACACTTCAGAAAGGACCAATTGATAGTCATCATGGAATTTTAATGTTATAAACTATTTTTTGTTTTGATTACATACCTACCTAGCTTGATATACGATCGTACAGACTTTCATTTTGAGAATGCAATCATTACTTGGATTCTTCGGATTTCTGACGGTCGCATAGAACAAAAGAAAAAAAAACTAATTGTTACAAGTTTTTTTTTTATATTCGGAAATAATAAATAACTAAAATATCAGATAATGAGGTTCAACATATTTCATGTACACTTCAGAAAGGACCAATTGATAGTCATCATGGAATTTTAAAGTTATAAACTATTTTTTGTTTTGATTACATACCTAGCTAGCTTGATATACGATCGTACAGACTTTCATTTTGAGAATGCAATCATTACTTGGATTCTTCGGATTTCTGACGGTCGCATAGAACAAAAGAAAAAAAAACTAATTGTTACAAGTTTTTTTTTTATATTCGGAAATAATAAATAACTAAAATATCAGATAATGAGGTTCAACATATTTCATGTACACTTCAGAAAGGACCAATTGATAGTCATCATGGAAATTTAAAGTTATAAACTATTTTTTATTTTGATTACATACCTAGCTAGCTTGACATACGATCGTACAGACTTTCATTTTGAGAATGCAATCATTACTTGGATTCTTCGGATTTCTGACGGTCGCATAGAACAAAAGAAAAAAAAACTAATTGTTACAAGTTTTTTTTTTTTATATTCGGAAATAATAAATAACTAAAATATCAGATAATGAGGTTCAACATATTTCATGTACACTTCAGAAAGGACCAATTGATAGTCATCATGGAAATTTAAAGTTATAAACTATGTTTTGTTTTGATTACTTACCTAGCTAGCTTGACATACGATCGTACAGACTTTCATTTTGAGAATGCAATCATTACTTGGATTCTTCGGATTTCTGACGGTCGCATAGAACAAAAGAAAAAAAAAACTAATTGTTACAATTTTTTTTTTATATTCGGAAATAATAAATAACTAAAATATCAGATAATGAGGTTCAACATATTTCATGTACACTTCAGAAAGGACCAATTGATAGTCATCATGGAAATTTAAAGTTATAAACTATGTTTTGTTTTGATTACATACCTAGCTAGCTTGACATACGATCGTACAGACTTTCATTTTGAGAATGCAATCATTACTAGGATTCTTCGGATTTCTGACGGTCGCATAGAACAAAAGAAAAAAAAAACTAATTGTTACAAGTTTTTTTTTTTATATTCGGAAATAATAAATAACTAAAATATCAGATAATGAGGTTCAACATATTTCATGTACACTTCAGAAAGGACCAATTGATAGTCATCATGGAATTTTAAAGTTATAAACTATTTTTTGTTTTGATTACATACCTAGCTAGCTTGATATACGATCGTACAGACTTTCATTTTGAGAATGCAATCATTACTTGGATTCTTCGGATTTCTGACGGTCGCATAGAACAAAAGAAAAAAAAACTAATTGTTACAAGTTTTTTTTTTTATATTCGGAAATAATAATTAACTAAAATATCAGATAATGAGGTTCAACATATTTCATGTACACTTCAGAAAGGACCAATTGATAGTCATGATGGAAATTTAAAGTTATAAACTATTTTTTATTTTGATTACATACCTAGCTAGCTTGACATACGATCGTACAGACTTTCATTTTGAGAATGCAATCATTACTTGGATTCTTCGGATTTCTGACGGTCGCATAGAACAAAAGAAAAAAAAAAACTAATTGTTACAAGTTTTTTTTTATATTCGGAAATAATAAATAACTAAAATATCAGATAATGAGGTTCAACATATTTCATGTACACTTCAGAAAGGACCAATTGATAGTCATCATGGAAATTTAAAGTTATAAACTATGTTTTGTTTTGATTACATACCTAGCTAGCTTGACATACGATCGTACAGACTTTCATTTTGAGAATGCAATCATTACTTGGATTCTTCGGATTTCTGACGGTCGCATAGAACAAAAGAAAAAAAAACTAATTGTTACAATTTTTTTTTTATATTCGGAAATAATAAATAACTAAAATATCAGATAATGAGGTTCAACATATTTCATGTACACTTCAGAAAGGACCAATTGATAGCCATCATGGAAATTTAAAGTTATAAACTATTTTTTGTTTTGATTACATACCTAGCTAGCTTGACATACGATCGTACAGACTTTCATTTTGAGAATGCAATCATTACTTGGATTCTTCGGATTTCTGACGGTCGCATAGAACAAAAGAAAATAAAACTAATTGTTACAAGTTTTTTTTTATATTCGGAAATAATAAATAACTAAAATATCAGATAATGAGGTTCAACATATTTCATGTACACTTCAGAAAGGACCAATTGATAGTCATCATGGAAATTTAAAGTTATAAACTATTTTTTGTTTTGATTACATACCTAGCTAGCTTGACATACGATCGTACAGACTTTCATTTTGAGAATGCAATCATTACTTGGATTCTTCGGATTTCTGACGGTCGCATAGAACAAAAGAAAAAAAAACTAATTGTTACAAGTTTTTTTTTTTATATTCGGAAATAATAAATAACTAAAATATCAGATAATGAGGTTCAACATATTTCATGTACACTTCAGAAAGGACCAATTGATAGTCATCATGGAATTTTAAAGTTATAAACTATTTTTTGTTTTGATTACATACCTAGCTAGCTTGATATACGATCGTACAGACTTTCATTTTGAGGATGCAATCATTACTTGGATTCTTCGGATTTCTGACGGTCGCATAGAACAAAAGAAAAAAAAACTAATTGTTACAAGTTTTTTTTTTATATTCGGAAATAATAAATAACTAAAATATCAGATAATGAGGTTCAACATATTTCATGTACACTTCAGAAAGGACCAATTGATAGTCATCATGGAAATTTAAAGTTATAAACTATGTTTTGTTTTGATTACATACCTAGCTAGCTTGACATACGATCATACAGACTTTCATTTTGAGAATGCAATCATTACTTGGATTCTTCGGATTTCTGACGGTCGCATAGAACAAAAGAAAAAAAAACTAATTGTTACAAGTTTTTTTTTTATATTCGGAAATAATAAATAACTAAAATATCAGATAATGAGGTTCAACACATTTCATGTACACTTCAAAAAGGACCAATTGATAGTCATCATGGAAATTTAATGTTATGAACTATTTTTTGTTTTGATTACATACCTAGCTAGCTTGACATACGATCGTACAGACTTTCATTTTGAGAATGCAATCATTACTTGGATTCTTCGGATTTCTGACGGTCGCATAGAACAAAAGAAAAAAAAACTAATTGTTACAATTTTTTTTTTATATTCGGAAATAATAAATAACTAAAATATCAGATAATGAGGTTCAACACATTTCATGTACACTTCAGAAAGGACCAATTGATAGTCATCATGGAAATTTAAAGTTATAAACTATTTTTTGTTTTGATTACATACCTAGCTAGCTTGATATACGATCGTACAGACTTTCATTTTGAGAATGCAATCATTACTTGGATTCTTCGGATTTCTAACGGTCGCATAGAACAAAAGAAAAAAAAACTAATTGTTACAAGTTTTTTTTTTATATTCGGAAATAATAAATAACTAAAATATCAGATAATGAGGTTCAACATATTTCATGTACACTTCAGAAAGGACCAATTGATAGTCATCATGGAATTTTAATGTTGTAAACTATTTTTTGTTTTGATTACATACCTAGCTAGCTTGATATACGATCGTACAGATTTTCATTTTGAGAATGCAATCATTACTTGGTTTCTTTGGATTTCTGCGGGTCACATAGAACAAAAGAAAAAAAAAACTAATTGTTACAAGCATTTTTTCTATTCGGAAATAATAAATAACTAAAATATCAGTTAATGAGGTTCAACATATTTCATGTACACTTCAGAAAGGACCAATTGATAGTCATCATGGAATTTTAATGTTGTAAACTATTTTTTGTTTTGATTACATACCTAGCTAGCTTGATATACGATCGTACAGATTTTCATTTTGAGAATGCAATCATTACTTGGATTCTTTGGATTTCTGCGGGTCACATAGAACAAAAGAAAAAAAAAACTAATTGTTACAAGCATTTTTTCTATTCGGAAATAATAAATAACTAAAATATCAGTTAATGAGGTTCAACATATTTCATGTACACTTCAGAAAGGACCAATTGATAGTCATCATGGAATTTTAATATTGTAAACTATTTTTTGTTTTGATTACATACCTAGCTAGCTTGATATACGATCGTACAGATTTTCATTTTGAGAATGCAATCATTACTTGGATTCTTTGGATATCTGCGGGTCACATAGAACAAAAGAAAAAAAAACTAATTGTTACAAGCATTTTTTCTATTCGGAAATAATAAATAACTAAAATATCAGTTAATGAGGTTTAACATATTTCATGTACACTTCAGAAAGGACCAATTGATAGTCATCATGGAATTTTAATATTGTAAACTATTTTTTGTTTTGATTACATACCTAGCTAGCTTGATATACGATCGTACAGATTTTCATTTTGAGAATGCAATCATTACTTGGATTCTTTGGATTTCTGCGGGTCACATAGAACAAAAGAAAAAAAAAACTAATTGTTACAAGCATTTTTTCTATTCGGAAATAATAAATAACTAAAATATCAGTTAATGAGGTTCAACATATTTCATGTACACTTCAGAAAGGACCAATTGATAGTCATCATGGAATTTTAATATTGTAAACTATTTTTTGTTTTGATTACATACCTAGCTAGCTTGATATACGATCGTACAGATTTTCATTTTGAGAATGCAATCATTACTTGGATTCTTTGGATTTCTGCGGGTCACATAGAACAAAAGAAAAAAAAACTAATTGTTACAAGCATTTTTTCTATTCGGAAATAATAAATAACTAAAATATCAGTTAATGAGGTTCAACATATTTCATGTACACTTCAGAAAGGACCAATTGATAGTCATCATGGAATTTTAATATTGTAAACTATTTTTTGTTTTGATTACATACCTAGCTAGCTTGATATACGATCGTACAGATTTTCATTTTGAGAATGCAATCATTACTTGGATTCTTTGGATTTCTGCGGGTCACATAGAACAAAAGAAAAAAAAACTAATTGTTACAAGCATTTTTTCTATTCGGAAATAATAAATAACTAAAATATCAGTAAATGAGGTTCAACATATTTCATGTACACTTCAGAAAGGACCAATTGATAGTCATCATGGAATTTTAATGTTGTAAACTATTTTTTGTTTTGATTACATACCTAGCTAGCTTGATATACGATCGTACAGATTTTCATTTTGAGAATGCAATCATTACTTGGATTCTTTGGATTTCTGCGGGTCACATAGAACAAAAGAAAAAAAAAACTAATTGTTACAAGCATTTTTTCTATTCGGAAATAATAAATAACTAAAATATCAGATAATGAGGATCAACATATTTCATTTACACTTCAGAAAGGACCAATTGATACTCATTATGGAATTTTAATGTTATAAACTATTTTTTGTTTTGATTACATACCTAGCTAGCTTGATATACGATCGTACAGATTTTCATTTTGAGAATGCAATCATTACTTGGATTCTTTGGATTTCTGCGGGTCACATAGAACAAAAGAAAAAAAAAACTAATTGTTACAAGCATTTTTTCTATTCGGAAATAATAAATAACTAAAATATCATATAATGAGGTTCAACATATTTCATGTACACTTCAGAAAGGACCAATTGATAGTCATCATGGAATTTTAATGTTATAAACTATTTTTTGTTTTGATTACATACCTAGCTAGCTTGATATACGATCGTACAGATTTTCATTTTGAGAATGCAGTCATTATTTGTATTCTTTGGATTTCTGCGGGTCACGTAGAACAAAAGAAAAAAAAACTAATTGGTACAAGCATTTTTTCTATTCGGAAATAATAAATAACTAAAATATCATATAATGAGGTTCAACATATTTCATGTACACTTCAGAAAGGACCAATTGATAGTCATCATGGAATTTTAATGTTATAAACTATTTTTTGTTTTGATTACATACCTAGCTAGCTTGATATACGATCGTACAGATTTTCATTTTGAGAATGCAATCATTACTTGGATTCTTTGGATTTCTGCGGGTCACATAGAACAAAAGAAAAAAAAAACTAATTGTTACAAGCATTTTTTCTATTCGGAAATAATAAATAACTAAAATATCAGTTAATGAGGTTCAACATATTTCATGTACACTTCAGAAAGGACCAATTGATAGTCATCATGGAATTTTAATATTGTAAACTATTTTTTGTTTTGATTACATACCTAGCTAGCTTGATATACGATCGTACAGATTTTCATTTTGAGAATGCAGTCATTATTTGTATTCTTTGGATTTCTGCGGGTCACATAGAACAAAAGAAAAAAAAACTAATTGTTACAAGCATTTTTTCTATTCGGAAATAATAAATAACTAAAATATCAGTTAATGAGGTTTAACATATTTCATGTACACTTCAGAAAGGACCAATTGATAGTCATCATGGAATTTTAATATTGTAAACTATTTTTTGTTTTGATTACATACCTAGCTAGCTTGATATACGATCGTACAGATTTTCATTTTGAGAATGCAATCATTACTTGGATTCTTTGGATTTCTGCGGGTCACATAGAACAAAAGAAAAAAAAACTAATTGTTACAAGCATTTTTTCTATTCGGAAATAATAAATAACTAAAATATCAGTTAATGAGGTTCAACATATTTCATGTACACTTCAGAAAGGACCAATTGATAGTCATCATGGAATTTTAATATTGTAAACTATTTTTTGTTTTGATTACATACCTAGCTAGCTTGATATACGATCGTACAGATTTTCATTTTGAGAATGCAATCATTACTTGGATTCTTTGGATTTCTGCGGGTCACATAGAACAAAAGAAAAAAAAACTAATTGTTACAAGCATTTTTTATATTCGGAAATAATAAATAACTAAAATATCAGTTAATGAGGTTTAACATATTTCATGTACACTTCAGAAAGGACCAATTGATAGTCATCATGGAATTTTAATATTGTAAACTATTTTTTGTTTTGATTACATACCTAGCTAGCTTGATATACGATCGTACAGATTTTCATTTTGAGAATGCAATCATTACTTGGATTCTTTGGATTTCTGCGGGTCACATAGAACAAAAGAAAAAAAAAACTAATTGTTACAAGCATTTTTTCTATTCGGAAATAATAAATAACTAAAATATCAGTTAATGAGGTTCAACATATTTCATGTACACTTCAGAAAGGACCAATTGATAGTCATCATGGAATTTTAATATTGTAAACTATTTTTTGTTTTGATTACATACCTAGCTAGCTTGATATACGATCGTACAGATTTTCATTTTGAGAATGCAGTCATTATTTGTATTCTTTGGATTTCTGCGGGTCACATAGAACAAAAGAAAAAAAAAACTAATTGTTACAAGCATTTTTTCTATTCGGAAATAATAAATAACTAAAATATCAGTTAATGAGGTTTAACATATTTCATGTACACTTCAGAAAGGACCAATTGATAGTCATCATGGAATTTTAATATTGTAAACTATTTTTTGTTTTGATTACATACCTAGCTAGCTTGATATACGATCGTACAGATTTTCATTTTGAGAATGCAATCATTACTTGGATTCTTTGGATTTCTGCGGGTCACATAGAACATAAGAAAAAAAAAACTAATTGTTACAAGCATTTTTTCTATTCGGAAATAATAAATAACTAAAATATCAGTTAATGAGGTTCAACATATTTCATGTACACTTCAGAAAGGACCAATTGATAGTCATCATGGAATTTTAATATTGTAAACTATTTTTTTGTTTTGATTACATACCTAGCTAGCTTGATATACGATCGTACAGATTTTCATTTTGAGAATGCAATCATTACTTGGATTCTTTGGATTTCTGCGGGTCACATAGAACAAAAGAAAAAAAAACTAATTGTTACAAGCATTTTTTCTATTCGGAAATAATAAATAACTAAAATATCAGTTAATGAGGTTTAACATATTTCATGTACACTTCAGAAAGGACCAATTGATAGTCATCATGGAATTTTAATATTGTAAACTATTTTTTGTTTTGATTACATACCTAGCTAGCTTGATATACGATCGTACAGATTTTCATTTTGAGAATGCAATCATTACTTGGATTCTTTGGATTTCTGCGGGTCACATAGAACAAAAGAAAAAAAAAACTAATTGTTACAAGCATTTTTTCTATTCGGAAATAATAAATAACTAAAATATCAGTTAATGAGGTTCAACATATTTCATGTACACTTCAGAAAGGACCAATTGATAGTCATCATGGAATTTTAATATTGTAAACTATTTTTTTGTTTTGATTACATACCTAGCTAGCTTGATATACGATCGTACAGATTTTCATTTTGAGAATGCAATCATTACTTGGATTCTTTGGATTTCTGCGGGTCACATAGAACAAAAGAAAAAAAAACTAATTGTTACAAGCATTTTTTCTATTCGGAAATAATAAATAACTAAAATATCAGTTAATGAGGTTTAACATATTTCATGTACACTTCAGAAAGGACCAATTGATAGTCATCATGGAATTTTAATATTGTAAACTATTTTTTGTTTTGATTACATACATACCTAGCTAGCTTGATATACGATCGTACAGATTTTCATTTTGAGAATGCAATCATTACTTGGATTCTTTGGATTTCTGCGGGTCACATAGAACAAAAGAAAAAAAAAACTAATTGTTACAAGCATTTTTTCTATTCGGAAATAATAAATAACTAAAATATCAGTTAATGAGGTTCAACATATTTCATGTACACTTCAGAAAGGACCAATTGATAGTCATCATGGAATTTTAATATTGTAAACTATTTTTTGTTTTGATTACATACCTAGCTAGCTTGATATACGATCGTACAGATTTTCATTTTGAGAATGCAATCATTACTTGGATTCTTTGGATTTCTGCGGGTCACATAGAACAAAAGAAAAAAAAAACTAATTGTTACAAGCATTTTTTCTATTCGGAAATAATAAATAACTAAAATATCAGTTAATGAGGTTCAACTTATTTCATGTACACTTCAGAAAGGACCAATTGATAGTCATCATGGAATTTTAATGTTGTAAACTATTTTTTGTTTTGATTACATACCTAGCTAGCTTGATATACGATCGTACAGATTTTCATTTTGAGAATGCAATCATTACTTGGATTCTTTGGATTTCTGCGGGTCACATAGAACAAAAGAAAAAAAAAACTAATTGTTACAAGCATTTTTTCTATTCGGAAATAATAAATAACTAAAATATCAGTTAATGAGGTTCAACATATTTCATGTACACTTCAGAAAGAACCAATTGATACTCATCATGGAATTTTAATGTTATAAACTATTTTTTGTTTTGATTACATACCTAGCTAGCTTGATATACGATCGTACAGATTTTCATTTTGAGAATGCAAACATTACTTGGATTCTTTGAATTTCTGACGGTCACATAAAACAAAAGAAAAAAAAAACTAATTGTTACAAGTTTTTTGTATATTCGGAAATAATAAATAACTAAAATATCAGATAATGAGGTTCAAAATATTTCATGTACACTTTAGAAAGGAACAATTGATAGTCATCATGGAATTTTAATGTTATAAACTATTTTTTGTTTTGATTACATACCTAGCTAGCTTGACATACGATCGTACAGACTTTCACTTTGAGAATGCTATCATTACTTGGATTCTTTGGATTTCTGCGGGTCACATAGAACAAAAGAAAAAAAACTAATTGTTACAAGCATTTTTTCTATTCGGAAATAATAAATAACTAAAATATCAGATAATGAGGTTCAACATATTTCATGTACACTTCAGAAAGGACCAATTGATACTCATCATGGAATATTAATGTTATAAACTATTTTTTATTTTGATTACATACCTAGCTAGCTTGATATACGATCGTACAGATTTTCATATTGAGAATGCAATCATTATTTGGATTCTTTGGATTTCTGCGGGTCACATAGAACAAAAGAAAAAAAAACTAAATGTTACAAGCATTTTTTCTATTCGGAAATAATAAATAACTAAAATATCAGATAATGAGGTTCAACATATTTCATGTACACTTCAGAAAGGACCAATTGATACTCATCATGGAATTTTAATGTTATAAACTATTTTTTGTTTTGATTACATACCTAGCTAGCTTGATATACGATCGTACAGATTTTCATTTTGAAATTGCAATCATTATTTGGATTCTTTGGAATTCTGCGGGTCACATAGAACAAAAGAAAAAAAAAACTAATTGTTACAAGCATTTTTTCTATTCGGAATTAATAAATAACTAAAATATCAGATAATGAGGTTCAACATATTTCATGTACCCTTCAGAAAGGACCAATTGATAGTCATCATGGAATTTTAATTTTATAAACTATTTTTTGTTTTGATTACATACCTAGCTAGCTTGATATACGATCGTACAGATTTTCATATTGAGAATGCAATCATTACTTGGATTCTTTGGATTTCTGACGGTCACATAGAAAAAAAGAAAAAAAACTAACTGTTACAAGTTTTTTTTATATTCGGAAATAATAAATAACTAAAATATCAGATAATGAGGTTCAACATATTTCATGTACACTTCAGAAAGGACCAATTGATAGTCATCATGGAATTTTAATGTTATAAACTATTTTTTGTTTTGATTACATACCTACCTAGCTTGATATACGATCGTACAGACTTTCATTTTGAGAATGCAATCATTACTTGGATTCTTTGGATTTCTGACGGTCACATAGAACAAAGAAAAAGAAACTAAATGTTACAAGCATTTTTTATATTCGGAAATAATAAATAACTAAAATATCAGATAATGAGGTTCAACATATTTCATGTACACTTCAGAAAGGACTCATCATGAAATTTTAATGTTATAAACTATTTTTTGTTTTGATTACATACCTAGCTAGCTTGATATACGATCGTACAGATTTTTATTTTGAGAATGCAATCATTACTTGCATTCTTTGTATTTCTGCGGGTCACATAGAACAAAAGAAAAAAAACTAATTGTTACAAGCATTTTTTGTATTCGGAAATAATAAATAACTAAAATATCAGATAATGAGGTTCAACATATTTCATGTACACCTCAGAAAGGACCAATTGATAGTCATCATGGAATTTTAATGTTATAAACTATTTTTTGTTTTGATTACATACCTACCTAGCTTGATATACGATCGTACAGACTTTCATTTTGAGAATGCAATCATTACTTGGATTCTTCGGATTTCTGACGGTCGCATAGAACAAAAGAAAAAAAAAACTAATTGTTACAAGTTTTTTTTTTATATTCGGAAATAATAAATAACTAAAATATCAGATAATGAGGTTCAACATATTTCATGTACACTTCAGAAAGGACCAATTGATAGTCATCATGGAATTTTAAAGTTATAAACTATTTTTTGTTTTGATTACATACCTAGCTAGCTTGATATACGATCGTACAGACTTTCATTTTGAGAATGCAATCATTACTTGGATTCTTCGGATTTCTGACGGTCGCATAGAACAAAAGAAAAAAAAACTAATTGTTACAAGTTTTTTTTTTATATTCGGAAATAATAAATAACTAAAATATCAGATAATGAGGTTCAACATATTTCATGTACACTTCAGAAAGGACCAATTGATAGTCATCATGGAAATTTAAAGTTATAAACTATGTTTTGTTTTGATTACATACCTAGCTAGCTTGACATACGATCGTACAGACTTTCATTTTGAGAATGCAATCATTACTAGGATTCTTCGGATTTCTGACGGTCGCATAGAACAAAAGAAAAAAAAAACTAATTGTTACAAGTTTTTTTTTTTATATTCGGAAATAATAAATAACTAAAATATCAGATAATGAGGTTCAACATATTTCATGTACACTTCAGAAAGGACCAATTGATAGTCATCATGGAATTTTAAAGTTATAAACTATTTTTTGTTTTGATTACATACCTAGCTAGCTTGATATACGATCGTACAGACTTTCATTTTGAGAATGCAATCATTACTTGGATTCTTCGGATTTCTGACGGTCGCATAGAACAAAAGAAAAAAAAACTAATTGTTACAAGTTTTTTTTTTTATATTCGGAAATAATAATTAACTAAAATATCAGATAATGAGGTTCAACATATTTCATGTACACTTCAGAAAGGACCAATTGATAGTCATCATGGAAATTTAAAGTTATAAACTATTTTTTATTTTGATTACATACCTAGCTAGCTTGACATACGATCGTACAGACTTTCATTTTGAGAATGCAATCATTACTTGGATTCTTCGGATTTCTGACGGTCGCATAGAACAAAAGAAAAAAAAAACTAATTGTTACAAGTTTTTTTTTTATATTCGGAAATAATAAATAACTAAAATATCAGATAATGAGGTTCAACATATTTCATGTACACTTCAGAAAGGACCAATTGATAGTCATCATGGAAATTTAAAGTTATAAACTATGTTTTGTTTTGATTACATACCTAGCTAGCTTGACATACGATCGTACAGACTTTCATTTTGAGAATGCAATCATTACTTGGATTCTTCGGATTTCTGACGGTCGCATAGAACAAAAGAAAAAAAAACTAATTGTTACAATTTTTTTTTTTATATTCGGAAATAATAAATAACTAAAATATCAGATAATGAGGTTCAACATATTTCATGTACACTTCAGAAAGGACCAATTGATAGCCATCATGGAAATTTAAAGTTATAAACTATTTTTTGTTTTGATTACATACCTAGCTAGCTTGACATACGATCGTACAGACTTTCATTTTGAGAATGCAATCATTACTTGGATTCTTCGGATTTCTGACGGTCGCATAGAACAAAAGAAAATAAAACTAATTGTTACAAGTTTTTTTTTATATTCGGAAATAATAAATAACTAAAATATCAGATAATGAGGTTCAACATATTTCATGTACACTTCAGAAAGGACCAATTGATAGTCATCATGGAAATATAAAGTTATAAACTATTTTTTGTTTTGATTACATACCTAGCTAGCTTGACATACGATCGTACAGACTTTCATTTTGAGAATGCAATCATTACTTGGATTCTTCGGATTTCTGACGGTCGCATAGAACAAAAGAAAAAAAAACTAATTGTTACAAGTTTTTTTTTATATTCGGAAATAATAAATAACTAAAATATCAGATAATGAGGTTCAACATATTTCATGTACACTTCAGAAAGGACCAATTGATAGTCATCATGGAATTTTAAAGTTATAAACTATTTTTTGTTTTGATTACATACCTAGCTAGCTTGATATACGATCGTACAGACTTTCATTTTGAGGATGCAATCATTACTTGGATTCTTCGGATTTCTGACGGTCGCATAGAACAAAAGAAAAAAAAACTAATTGTTACAAGTTTTTTTTTTATATTCGGAAATAATAAATAACTAAAATATCAGATAATGAGGTTCAACATATTTCATGTACACTTCAGAAAGGACCAATTGATAGTCATCATGGAAATTTAAAGTTATAAACTATGTTTTGTTTTGATTACATACCTAGCTAGCTTGACATACGATCGTACAGACTTTCATTTTGAGAATGCAATCATTACTTGGATTCTTCGGATTTCTGACGGTCGCATAGAACAAAAGAAAAAAAAACTAATTGTTACAAGTTTTTTTTTTATATTCGGAAATAATAAATAACTAAAATATCAGATAATGAGGTTCAACACATTTCATATACACTTCAAAAAGGACCAATTGATAGTCATCATGGAAATTTAATGTTATGAACTATTTTTTGTTTTGATTACATACCTAGCTAGCTTGACATACGATCGTACAGACTTTCATTTTGAGAATGCAATCATTACTTGGATTCTTCGGATTTCTGACGGTCGCATAGAACAAAAGAAAAAAAAACTAATTGTTACAATTTTTTTTTTATATTCGGAAATAATAAATAACTAAAATATCAGATAATGAGGTTCAACACATTTCATGTACACTTCAGAAAGGACCAATTGATAGTCATCATGGAAATTTAAAGTTATAAACTATTTTTTGTTTTGATTACATACCTAGCTAGCTTGATATACGATCGTACAGACTTTCATTTTGAGAATGCAATCATTACTTGGATTCTTCGGATTTCTAACGGTCGCATAGAACAAAAGAAAAAAAAACTAATTGTTACAAGTTTTTTTTTTATATTCGGAAATAATAAATAACTAAAATATCAGATAATGAGGTTCAACATATTTCATGTACACTTCAGAAAGGACCAATTGATAGTCATCATGGAAATTTAAAGTTATAAACTATTTTTTATTTTGATTACATACCTAGCTAGCTTGACATACGATCGTACAGACTTTCATTTTGAGAATGCAATCATTACTTGGATTCTTCGGATTTCTGACGGTCGCATAGAACAAAAGAAAAAAAAAACTAATTGTTACAAGTTTTTTTTTTATATTCGGAAATAATAAATAACTAAAATATCAGATAATGAGGTTCAACATATTTCATGTACACTTCAGAAAGGACCAATTGATAGTCATCATGGAAATTTAAAGTTATAAACTATGTTTTGTTTTGATTACATACCTAGCTAGCTTGACATACGATCGTACAGACTTTCATTTTGAGAATGCAATCATTACTTGGATTCTTCGGATTTCTGACGGTCGCATAGAACAAAAGAAAAAAAAACTAATTGTTACAAGTTTTTTTTTATATTCGGAAATAATAAATAACTAAAATATCAGATAATGAGGTTCAACATATTTCATGTACACTTCAGAAAGGACCAATTGATAGCCATCATGGAAATTTAAAGTTATAAACTATTTTTTGTTTTGATTACATACCTAGCTAGCTTGACATACGATCGTACAGACTTTCATTTTGAGAATGCAATCATTACTTGGATTCTTCGGATTTCTGACGGTCGCATAGAACAAAAGAAAATAAAACTAATTGTTACAAGTTTTTTTTTATATTCGGAAATAATAAATAACTAAAATATCAGATAATGAGGTTCAACATATTTCATGTACACTTCAGAAAGGACCAATTGATAGTCATCATGGAAATTTAAAGTTATAAACTATTTTTTGTTTTGATTACATACCTAGCTAGCTTGACATACGATCGTACAGACTTTCATTTTGAGAATGCAATCATTACTTGGATTCTTCGGATTTCTGACGGTCGCATAGAACAAAAGAAAAAAAAACTAATTGTTACAAGTTTTTTTTTTATATTCGGAAATAATAAATAACTAAAATATCAGATAATGAGGTTCAACATATTTCATGTACACTTCAGAAAGGACCAATTGATAGTCATCATGGAATTTTAAAGTTATAAACTATTTTTTGTTTTGATTACATACCTAGCTAGCTTGACATACGATCGTACAGACTTTCATTTTGAGAATGCAATCATTACTTGGATTCTTCGGATTTCTGACGGTCGCATAGAACAAAAGAAAATAAAACTAATTGTTACAAGTTTTTTTTTTATATTCGGAAATAATAAATAACTAAAATATCAGATAATGAGGTTCAACATATTTCATGTACACTTCAGAAAGGACCAATTGATAGTCATCATGGAATTTTAAAGTTATAAACTATTTTTTGTTTTGATTACATACCTAGCTAGCTTGACATACGATCGTACAGACTTTCATTTTGAGAATGCAATCATTACTTGGATTCTTCGGATTTCTGACGGTCGCATAGAACAAAAGAAAATAAAACTAATTGTTACAAGTTTTTTTTATATTCGGAAATAATAAATAACTAAAATATCAGATAATGAGGTTCAACATATTTCATGTACACTTCAGAAAGGACCAATTGATAGTCATCATGGAAATTTAAAGTTATAAACTATTTTTTGTTTTGATTACATACCTAGCTAGCTTGACATACGATCGTACAGACTTTCATTTTGAGAATGCAATCATTACTTGGATTCTTCGGATTTCTGACGGTCGCATAGAACAAAAGAAAAAAAAAACTAATTGTTACAAGTTTTTTTTTATATTCGGAAATAATAAATAACTAAAATATCAGATAATGAGGTTGAACATATTTCATGTACACTTCAGAAAGGACCAATTGATAGTCATCATGGAATTTTAATATTATAATCTATTTTTTGTTTTGATAACATACCTAGCTAGCTTGATAAACGATCGTACAGATTTTCATATTGAGAATGCAATCATTACTTGGATTCTTTGGATTTTTGACGGTCACATAGAACAAAAGAAAAAAAAACTAATTGTTACAAGTTTTTTGTATATTCGGAAATAATAAATAACTAAAATATCAGATAATGAGGTTCAACATATTTCATGTACACTTCAGAAAGGACCAATTGATAGTCATCATGGAATTTTAATTTTAAAAACTATTTTTTGTTTTGATTACATACGTAGCTAGCTTGACATACGATCGTACAGATTTTCATTTTGAGAATGCAATCATTACTTGGGTTCTTTGGATTTCTGATGGTCACACAGAACAAAAGAAAAAAAAAACTAATTGTTACAAGTTTTTTGTATAATCGGAAGTAATAAATAACTAAAATATCAGATAATGAGGATCAACATATTTCATGTACACTTCAGAAAGGACCAATTGATAATGATCATAGAATTTTAATGTTATAAACTATTTTTCGTTTTGATTACATACCTAGCTAGTTTGATATACGATCGTACAAAATTTCATTTTGAGAATGCAATCATTACTTGGATTCTTTGGATTTCTGACGGTCACATAGAAAAAAAGAAAAAAAAAACTAATTGTTACAAGTTTTTTTTATATTCGGAAATAATAAATAACTAAAATATCAGATAATGAGGTTCAACATATTTCATGTACACTTCAGAAAGGACCAATTGATAGTCATCATGGAATTTTAAAGTTATAAACTATTTTTTGTTTTGATTACATACCTAGCTAGCTTGATATACGATCGTACAGACTTTCATTTTGAGAATTCAATCATTACTTGGATTCTTTGGATTTCTGACGGTCACACAGAACAATAGAAAAAAAAAACTAATTGTTACAAGTTTTTTTTTCTATTCGGAAATAATAAATAACTAAAATATCAGATAATGGAATTTTAATGTTATAAACTATTTTTTGTTTTGATTACATACCTAGCTAGCTTGACATACGATCGTACAGATTTTCATTTTAAGAATGCAATCATTACTTGGATTCTTTGGATTTCTGACGGTCACATAGAACAAAAGAAAAAAAAAACTAATTGTTACAAGTTTTTTTTTATATTCGGAAATAATAAATAACTAAAATATCAGATAATGAGGTTCAACATATTTCATGTACACTTCAGAAAGGACCAATTGATAGTCATCATGGAATTTTAAAGTTATAAACTATTTTTTGTTTTGATTACATACCTAGCTAGCTTGATATACGATCGTACAGACTTTCATTTTGAGAATTCAATCATTACTTGGATTCTTTGGATTTCTGACGGTCACATAGAACAAAAGAAAAAAAAACTAATTGTTACAAGTTTTTTTTTATATTCGGAAATAATAAATAACTAAAATATCAGATAATGGAATTTTAATGTTATAAACTATTTTTTGTTTTGATTACATACCTAGCTAGCTTGACATACGATCGTACAGATTTTCATTTTGAGAATGCAATCATTACTTGGATTCTTTGGATTTCTGACGGTCACATAGAACAAAAGAAAAAAAAACTAATTGTTACAGGTTTTTTTTTATATTCGGAAATAATAAATAACTAAAATATCAGATAATGGAATTTTAATGTTATAAACTATTTTTTGTTTTGATTACATACCTAGCTAGCTTGACATACGATCGTACAGATTTTCATTTTGAGAATGCAATCATTACTTGGATTCTTTGGATTTCTGACGGTCACATAGAACAAAAGAAAAAAAACTAATTGTTACAAGTTTTTTTTTATATTCGGAAATAATAAATAACTAAAATATCAGATAATGAGGTTCAACATATTTCATGTACACTTCAGAAAGGACCAATTGATAGTCATCATGGAATTTTAAAGTTATAAACTATTTTTTGTTTTGATTACATACCTAGCTAGCTTGATATACGATCGTACAGACTTTCATTTTGAGAATTCAATCATTACTTGGATTCTTTGGATTTCTGACGGTCACATAGAACAAAAGAAAAAAAAAACTAATTGTTACAAGTTTTTTTTTATATTCGGAAATAATAAATAACTAAAATATCAGATAATGGAATTTTAATGTTATAAACTATTTTTTGTTTTGATTACATACCTAGCTAGCTTGACATACGATCGTACAGATTTTCATTTTGAGAATGCAATCATTACTTGGATTCTTTGGATTTCTGACGGTCACATAGAACAAAAGAAAAAAAAACTAATTGTTACAAGTTTTTTTTTATATTCGGAAATAATAAATAACTAAAATATCAGATAATGAGGTTCAACATATTTCATGTACACTTCAGAAAGGACCAATTGATAGTCATCATGGAATTTTAAAGTTATAAACTATTTTTTGTTTTGATTACATACCTAGCTAGCTTGATATACGATCGTACAGACTTTCATTTTGAGAATTCAATCATTACTTGGATTCTTTGGATTTCTGACGGTCACATAGAACAAAAGAAAAAAAAACTAATTGTTACAAGTTTTTTTTTATATTCGGAAATAATAAATAACTAAAATATCAGATAATGGAATTTTAATGTTATAAACTATTTTTTGTTTTGATTACATACCTAGCTAGCTTGACATACGATCGTACAGATTTTCATTTTGAGAATGCAATCATTACTTGGATTCTTTGGATTTCTGACGGTCACATAGAACAAAAGAAAAAAAAACTAATTGTTACAAGTTTTTTTTTATATTCGGAAATAATAAATAACTAAAATATCAGATAATGGAATTTTATTGTTATAAACTATTTTTTGTTTTGATTACATACCTAGCTAGCTTGACATACGATCGTACAGATTTTCATTTTGAGAATGCAATCATTACTTGGATTCTTTGGATTTCTGACGGTCACATAGAACAAAAGAAAAAAAAAACTAATTGTTACAAGTTTTTTTTTATATTCGGAAATAATAAATAACTAAAATATCAGATAATGAGGTTCAACATATTTCATGTACACTTCAGAAAGGACCAATTGATAGTCATCATGGAATTTTAAAGTTATAAACTATTTTTTGTTTTGATTACATAACTAGCTAGCTTGATATACGATCGTACAGACTTTCATTTTGAGAATTCAATCATTACTTGGATTCTTTGGATTTCTGACGGTCACATAGAACAAAAGAAAAAAAAAACTAATTGTTACAAGTTTTTTTTTATATTCGGAAATAATAAATAACTAAAATATCAGATAATGGAATTTTAATGTTATAAACTATTTTTTGTTTTGATTACATACCTAGCTAGCTTGACATACGATCGTACAGATTTTCATTTTGAGAATGCAATCATTACTTGGATTCTTTGGATTTCTGACGGTCACATAGAACAAAAGAAAAAAAAACTAATTGTTACAGGGTTTTTTTTTATATTCGGAAATAATAAATAACTAAAATATCAGATAATGGAATTTTAATGTTATAAACTATTTTTTGTTTTGATTACATACCTAGCTAGCTTGACATACGATCGTACAGATTTTCATTTTGAGAATGCAATCATTACTTGGATTCTTTGGATTTCTGACGGTCACATAGAACAAAAGAAAAAAAACTAATTGTTACAAGTTTTTTTTTATATTCGGAAATAATAAATAACTAAAATATCAGATAATGAGGTTCAACATATTTCATGTACACTTCAGAAAGGACCAATTGATAGTCATCATGGAATTTTAAAGTTATAAACTATTTTTTGTTTTGATTACATACCTAGCTAGCTTGATATACGATCGTACAGACTTTCATTTTGAGAATTCAATCATTACTTGGATTCTTTGGATTTCTGACGGTCACATAGAACAAAAGAAAAAAAAACTAATTGTTACAAGTTTTGTTTTATATTCGGAAATAATAAATAACTAAAATATCAGATAATGGAATTTTAATGTTATAAACTATTTTTTGTTTTGATTACATACCTAGCTAGCTTGACATACGATCGTACAGATTTTCATTTTGAGAATGCAATCATTACTTGGATTCTTTGGATTTCTGACGGTCACATAGAACAAAAGAAAAAAAACTAATTGTTACAAGTTTTTTTTTATATTCGGAAATAATAAATAACTAAAATATCAGATAATGAGGTTCAACATATTTCATGTACACTTCAGAAAGGACCAATTGATAGTCATCATGGAATTTTAAAGTTATAAACTATTTTTTGTTTTGATTACATACCTAGCTAGCTTGATATACGATCGTACAGACTTTCATTTTGAGAATTCAATCATTACTTGGATTCTTTGGATTTCTGACGGTCACATAGAACAAAAGAAAAAAAAACTAATTGTTACAAGTTTTTTTTTATATTCGGAAATAATAAATAACTAAAATATCAGATAATGGAATTTTAATGTTATAAACTATTTTTTGTTTTGATTACATACCTAGCTAGCTTGACATACGATCGTACAGATTTTCATTTTGAGAATGCAATCATTACTTGGATTCTTTGGATTTCTGACGGTCACATAAAACAAAAGAAAAAAAAACTAATTGTTACAAGTTTTTTTTTATATTCGGAATTAATAAATAACTAAAATATCAGATAATGGAATTTTATTGTTATAAACTATTTTTTGTTTTGATTACATACCTAGCTAGCTTGACATACGATCGTACAGATTTTCATTTTGAGAATGCAATCATTACTTGGATTCTTTGGATTTCTGACGGTCACATAGAACAAAAGAAAAAAAACTAATTGTTACAAGTTTTTTTTTATATTCGGAAATAATAAATAACTAAAATATCAGATAATGAGGTTCAACATATTTCATGTACACTTCAGAAAGGACCAATTGATAGTCATCATGGAATTTTAAAGTTATAAACTATTTTTTGATTTGATTACATACCTAGCTAGCTTGATATACGATCGTACAGATTTTCATTTTGAGAATTCAATCATTACTTGGATTCTTTGGATTTCTGACGGTCACATAGAACAAAAGAAAAAAAACTAATTGTTACAAGTTTTTTTTTATATTCGGAAATAATAAATAACTAAAATATCAGATAATGGAATTTTAATGTTATAAACTATTTTTTGTTTTGATTACATACCTAGCTAGCTTCATATACGATCGTACAGATTTTCATTTTGAGAATGCAATCATTACTTGGATTCTTTGGATTTCTGACGGTCACATAGAACAAAAGAAAAAAAACTAATTGTTACAAGTTTTTTTTTATATTCGGAAATAATATATATATATACATATATATATATATATATATATATATATATATATATATATATATATATATATATATATATATATAGTGGCTTAAACACCCCCCAAGGGGTTGCGCCGCTTCTTTGGAAGCTCTCTAGATCCTTTTCTGGGGAGGATCAGTCCCCATTTCCTCTCTCTCAAACTTTTTCGCTTATGCTTCTCCAAATATTTCTATCTCTTGTTTTCTCCTGCCATTTCTTTACTCCTGCGTTTTTTAAGTCCTCTTCTACTTCCTGTAGCCATTTGGATCTGGGTCTACCTCGTCTTCTTCTTCCTCCTGGCATCCACTGAGTATTGATTTTATTGTATCTTTTTCATCTGCTCTCCATATATGCCCTAGCCATTTTATTCTCTGTTGCTTTATTTTCTTCACTATGTCTTCTCTTTCTAGTACTTGTTCGATTTCATGATTCATTCTTGGTCTATATTCGTTATCTGCGATTTTTACTTGTCCTAATATTTCTCTCATTATTTTCCTTTCTGCTATTCTTAAGTCTTCTTCATCTTTTTTTGTCATTGTCATAGTTTCGGCTGAGTACATTATTATTGGTCTTATTATCGTTTTGTATATTTTCATTTTAGTTTTAAATGTAATAAATTTACTCTTAAGAAGTTTTTTGTTAGCGTAATAGGCCCTGTTAACTGCTATTATCTTCTCTTTGATTTCTGCTTCTCTTTCTCCATTGCTGGACAACATGATGCCTAGGTATTTAAATCTTTCGACTTCTTCAAAATAGTGTTCTCCTATTTTGATCTTCTTGTTCTCTGACTTTTTCCTGAGTCTCATTAGCTTGGTTTTTTCTTCGTTCACTCTTAGTCCTATCTTGTGTCCTTCTGATACTATCTCATTTAACATTTCCGTCATTATTCTTCTATTCTTTGTCACGAAGACTATGTCGTCGGCGTATGCTATTATTTGGCCTCCTCTTGTTCTTAAAGTTCCTTTGTTTATTTTCCTCATTACGTATTCTAGTGCTAGATTGAATAAGGTTGCCGATAGTGAGTCCCCTTGACGTACGCCTTTGTTTATTTGAAATTCGTCCGTTTCTCTTTTTTGTGTTTTTATACTGACTGTTGTTTTTTTCATTGTCATCAAGATCAGTCTTCTCAGTTTTGCTTCTATTCCTAGTTCTTTTAAGGCTAATAAAAGTTTTCCTCTTTTAATGGAGTCAAATGCTTGTCGGAAGTCAATAAAAAGCATCTCTATGTTCAAATTATATTCATGTGTTTTTTCCATGATTTGCTTTACCGTGTGTATGGCGTCTGTTGTTGATTTTCCTTTAGTAAATCCACACTGATACTGTCCGATAGTATTTTTTGTAACATTTGCCAGTCTTTTTTGTATTATTGTGGTCATGATTTTGTAAATTGTATTCAGTAATGTAATTCCTCTATAGTTTTGGCATATTTGTTGATCTCCTTTCTTGTGTATTGTTACTATTTGCCCTGTTTCCCATTCTTTTGGCATTTTTTCTTCTTTCCATATTCTCTGGATAATTCTATAAATATATTCTTGTATACTATCTCCTCCGTACTTTATTAGCTCTATATTTATTCTGTCTTTTCCTGGTGACTTTCCATTTCTGCTTTCTTTTATTACTTTCTTGACTTCTTCTAATGTTGGTTCTGTTAAAGTTTCTTCTTCACTGGTTTTGTCTTGTACTTCGAGGTTTTGTGAGGGTTCTGTTAACAGTTCCTTGAAATAGTCTACCCATACTTGTTTGTACTGTTCTGCATTTTCTGTTTTATGTCCTTGTTTGTCCTTTATGTTATATGTTTTAGCTTTGTATGATCTGTTTTGTTCATTAATTTTTCGATAAAATTGTTTCGTGTTTTTATTTATACTTTCTTTTTCAATATTTTTTATTTCATTATCTATCCAATCTCTCTTGTTTTTCCTTATTATCGTGTTGCTTTCTTTTCTTATTTTTCCGTATTCTATCTTATCTTCGTTTTTGTTTGTTTTTATCCATTTAAGTCTTGCATTTACCTTTCTTATTATTATTTCCTGGCATTCTTTATTGAACCACTCTTTTGTTTTTCCTCTCTTCTCTTCTATCCATTTTTTGGCTGTGTTGTTTATAGCTTTCTTTATATGTTCCCAATACGTTTCTATGTTATTTTTTTCAGTGTTATTCTCCAATTGCTTCTCCATTTCTTCCTCATATTTCTTCTTGATGTTTTCATCGTTTAACTTTCTAACGTTCCACTTAGCTTTCATATTTTTGCACTTGTTGGTCCTTTTTACTTTTTGTCTCAAAGTTGCAGTCACCATGAAATGATCTGAGTCTGCACATGCTCCTCTATATGACCTTGCGTCCGTAATTGACGATTGCCTTCTTCTTTCAATTAATATATGATCTATTTGTGTATTTGTCTTTTGGTCTGGGGATGTCCATGTTATTTTGTGCAGATATGGGTGATTATATTTGGTACTGCTTATGACCAAGTTGTTTTTTGCTGCTAATCTGCATAATCTTTGTCCGTTATTGTTCGTGTTTTCATGTATAGTGTATTTTCCTGCGACCTGTTGTATATAGTCTTCTTTCCCTATTTGAGCATTGAGATCTCCTAATATTATTAAAGTATATTCTTTTGGTATATTTTTTATCGGAAATAATAAATAACTAAAATATCAGATAATGAGGTTCAACATATTTCATGTACACTTCAGAAAGGACCAATTGATTGTCATCATGGAATTTTAAAGTTATAAACTATTTTTTGTTTTGATTACATACCTAGCTAGCTTGATATACGATCGTACAGATTTTCATTTTGAGAATGCAATCATTACTTGGATTCTTTGGATTTCTGACGGTCACATAGAAAAAAAGAAAAAAAAAACTAATTGTTACAAGTTTTTCTTATACTTGGAAATAATAAATAACTAAAATATCAGATAATGAGGTTCAACATATTTCATGTACACTTCAGAAAGGACCAATTGATAGTCATCATGGAATTTTAAAGTTATAAACTATTTTTTGTTTTGATTACATACCTAGCTAGCTTGATATACGATCGTACAGACTTTCATTTTGAGAATTCAATCATTACTTGGATTCTTTGGATTTCTGACGGTCACATAGAACAAAAGAAAAATAAAACTAAATGTACACTTCAGTAAGGATAGTCATCATGAAATTTTAATATTATAAACCATTTTTCTATTTTTTCATTACATACCTTTCTGAAATGTATCTAGCTGGATATACGATCGTACAGATTTTCATTTTGAGAATTCAATAATTGCTTGGATTCTTTGGATTTCTGTCGCCCATATTGAACAAAAAAAAACCTTATAAAAAATAATTTGAAACTCAGATAATACAGTTCAACATATATCATGTAAACTTCAGTAAGGACCAATTGATAGTCATCATGAAATTGTAATACTATAAATAATTTTGTATTTTTTATTTACTTCTATTAAATGTACGATGTATACAGATTTTCGTTTTCAGCAGTTGATAATTATTTGGATACTTTGGATTCCAGGAAGCTACATGGAACTAAAAAGAAAATTTATTATTGTAAGCATTGTTTTAGTCTTAAGTAATAACAAATAACTAGAAAATCTGGTAAAGCGGTTCAACATATATCATGTACACTTCAGTAAGGACCAATTGTCATCATGAATTTTTAATATTGTGAGCTATATTTCATTGTTGATTTCTTACCTTAATAAAATGTATTTAATTTGTTCTGATTTACATTTTGACTTTTTGAACAGTTAGTCGGGGATTTTTGGATACAAGTCCTACATAAAAAAGAAAATTATTATTACAAGCAATTGTTATATTATTAACCCTCTAGAGACAGACATACATGAGCTTGAATTTATTTCATTTTTTCTATTTATACACATAAAATTAATTATATTTTGTAAATATTTGGAATATTTAAATCTAGGAAATTTTTTGTTCATGTGTATACCATTATATTAGCTATTGAAGTTGAAAAACATTAACTGAACGGTAAAAGTTATATACAAATTTGATTCTAAAGCAAAAAAAGAATAAGAAAAATATCAAAAACTAGAAAATATGGCTAATGTATCTCACAAAGACCAATACGTTGGTATTAATGATCTCCGAAGGGTTAAATAATAGACAATAACGAAAACATTAGATAATATACCCTTAAGGGAGGAATAATTAATTGTTAATGAAATATTACTACTTACCATAATAAAATCTAGCTAGCCTCATATACGACATGTGTAGATTTTCAGTCATTGTTTTAACTTTTTATCATTATTTTCCTTTTTGGGGTTAATTAACTTCAATGGCATCTAAAAGTAATCTAATAATAAGTTTTGTTATAATAAAATATGGTTATTTGATTTAATATTTATTTGTTTGTTGATGAAATTTTTGAATCGTTAAGTATATGTTTCTGATAATTACATATTATTGATTATTTGTTTACAATTTTTTGAAGTTCTAAAATATCATAATAATATTTTTTTTAAATTGAAAGTTACTTGTTAGTAATTCATTTGTGTCATCAAAAAATAATTATTCTGTGTTTCAAGCATTTTACTTACATTACTATGTAATTGTTGTCTTCGACATGGGGCAAGTCCAGTTTATTCCTTTTATTAGTCATATTAGCTGCATCCATTCTCATTTCTGTTGTCTCGGAATTTACTAATTATGAACAAATTGCATCCGGTGTAACACAATGTTCTAATTTTGAGCTTTTGCTATATGATTCATTAACAACATTTTATCTTGTTTTAAATTTGTTAAATTCATACTTTACGTTGTTGATTTGAGGATATAACACGATATAAAATGTGTTAATGGTTGTGTTGAATTTTAAAAGAACTTAGATTAGTTGAACACGTAAATTAATGTAAACTACTATTAATATTTCTAAATACCATTTCATTAAATTTACTAGCAATAGAAACAAGATCAATTTTTGGTACAATATTATTGAAAATATTATCAGCATTGTTTATTGTGGTCAGGGCTTTGGAATATTGTTGGATATTAAACTTCTACCGTATATACGATATGCATATTCACATCATTTTTAAAACGGCATTTAAAATGTTTAGATTCTTGATACGTTCCATCCCAATTTCAAACATCCTTCTACGCTAGTTTCACTAGTTATATTACTCTTGTTGGAAGTCATTGCATACGTTCTCTGGAATCCTCGCTATGATATTTACATTAAAGAGTTAGAGAGCATTGAAAATAAATTTTTAAAATTTTTAAGTCGAAAATTTCTGATCTATTTATTAAAAATTCTAGTCTTTGAAATGTTAATGCATTTATCCTTTCTTTATTAACTTTTCAACAATGCTATTCAATCTATTATCAGCATATAATTTCAATAATCAGACTGTTTTCTTTATAAAATGATATTAGTTTTACACTGATTTCCGTAGATTAAGAAAAAAAAATTGTTTAACTTTCTTTTTTTGTTCATTATAAATACATTCACCATTACGGTTATTTTTCGAATATTCAAATTTTCATATGGTGAGATATTTCTACAAAATTCTTTCGACTAGCCGACCATCTGCTCGTCCAAATTTATATTCTACTGAAACCTTTTATTTTTGGCACAATAAATAACAATTTCAGCTGAATGCATAACTAAATAAATAAATCATTGAGTCTTTATAATGCAGTAATCATCGTTATACCTATATTTTTGTTTATTTATTTTTACATAGTAATTGTTAGTTTAGAAATCTGCTTTTATAAAATTGTATATTATACACCAAGGTTTTGAAGAGTATCACTATTGACCGAGCGAAAATATTATAATGCCGAGGGAATCGAGGGATATAATTTGCGAAAACAATAATATTCTTCCTAACCGTGGTTTATATACGCTGTTTACGTTCTTCGTTATAGATTATAGATCATGGATAAAAGAGTAAAAATAAGTAACAATGTTTGGAGAAAGTGCTATGGAAATTTGTACTTCTCCGTAATTTAAAGAAACGGCACAAAATGTGCAGTTTAATACATTGTTGCCTAAAAAATCTAAACTTTGAAAAGTGACAGTTCGCAAAATTAACCTCTAGGTTAATAATAATACATTATTGACTGTTACTAAGGAAACTGTAGAGAAAAACAGTTTCACGAGTCAAAAAGAGGTCAATAATGGCATGTTGGCTACTAGTGAAAAAACATTGTATCAATAAAAGCCGAATGCTAGTAATTGAAATGACAAATTGTATTATAATTACAAGATAATTGCTATTGAATTTATATAAAAAGTAAAGATTTTCAGACAAGGTTTTGTGGGAAGAGCGTACTTACGCAATGTGTATAAATATAAAATAAAAAAATAAAAGTATTACCATTATATCTACGATAATAAGACAAATATTACAAATGCTATTTTACATTTTAGATCAATTTCTGAATGAGTCCGAGATTATGTTTTCTTGGCAACAAAAAGATTAAATTCTAATATTTTCATTTTAAAAAATGAGAATTTTAAGCTTTAAAATTATATGTTTAACTATTTGAACAAGATTTTTTTACTCATTAAAATATATAAAATGATTTGTTTTTCAAAAATATTTTATTGTTTTTTTTTATTTAATAATCCGAGTATATCATCAGTAAAATATAAATCACATAATAAATGCATATTACATAAATAGCTCAGTCACATAAAACCTGGTTAGATAATCACATAGGTAACTGCACATCGTAACCATGGATACGTAGACAAATACACCGAGATATAACCTCAAACAACGTAAATCTTATTAATTACTTTAAGCAACTGACCCATAAACTAAAATTATTTTATTTCATTATTTTAAATATAAAGTGTACTTTTAATTAATATGTCAGCTTACATTAATTTATATTATCTTGAGTTCCACAATTTTCATCAGTTCATATTTCAGGTATTTTTTTTACAAAAACCGAACATGACCATAAATTAAAATTTCCAGGAAACAAATAAAATTATTTCAAAACCGTATGGCTGGTCAATTTTTCTCAATATATGTATAAAGTGGCTAAATGTCCGTCATCAATATTTTAGATTCTTATTCGGTCTGTATATTTTATATTGAGTTTTGAACTAATTTATAATTCAATAAAGAATAATTATTTCATCTTTTGACGGCTGTTAAAAATATAAACTGATGCCAACGTCACGATTGAGGCTTTTACAATAGCCATGTTTTGTTATGTTTTTGTTTAGTTCCCACCATCGATATTTTTAGTTCATATATTCACCCTGCATATTCTACATTGAGCTTTGAATAAATTTGTAATACAATATAGCATAATTATTTGATATTTTGACGGGTATTAAAAATAGAAACTGATATTAACGTTACGGTTAAAACTTATTTTTGTTAACTTTTCACCATCGATATTTCAGATTCTTACACTCACCCTATATATTCTATATTGAGCTTTGAATTACCTAATTTATGATTCAATATTGAATAATTATCTCATCTTTTGACGAATGTTAAAATATAAAATGATACCGACGTCACGGTTGAGATTTTCAAAATCGCCATGTTTAGCAACGTTTTTTTTTTTTTACTTTCCACCATCGATATTTCAGATTCTAATATTCACCCTCTATATTCTACATTGAGCTTTGAATTAATTTATAATTCCATATAGAATCATTATCTCATCTTTTAACGGTTGATAAAAATATAAACTGATACCGACACGTCACGATGAGGCTTTTAAAATCGCCACAGTTAGCTATGTTTTTATACACTTTTCATGATATTTCCGATTTTTATATTAACCCTCTATATTCTACATTGAGCTTTGAATTAATTTATAATTTGATATAGAATAATTATTTCATCTTTTGGCGGTTGATGAAAATATGAACTGATTCCGACACGTCACGTTGAGGCTTTTAAAATCGCGATATTTAGCTGTTTATATTTACTTTTCAATATATTTCATATTCTTATATTCACCTCTATATTCTACATTGAGCTTTGAATTAATGTATAATTCAATATAGAATAATTATTTTTTGAAGGTTATTAAAAACATAAACTAATACCGACGTCAGGGATGGATGAGGCTTTTAAAATGAACGCTGGTGGTATTATATACACAAATCAAGAATTTTTCACGGTTTAAAGAGCATATTCGTCAAAAAACCTAATATATAGAACAAGTGCCACGGAATACGTATATTTCTTTGTAAATTTGCGTTGGTATGTTCCATGGAAATTCATGATACGGCTATCTTAATACTCTATTTAATAAACGTGGAAAAAGTTGGATATGGTACGGGCATTCATATGAACATATGTACATGGTGTAAATCGAAAAGTGGGCCATAGGTGTTTAACGTAGAAAATCAGTTTTTTTTTTCGCGCAAACGTTACTAAATAATTTTATGAAAAAATATTTTAAATCAAAGTTTAGAGATTTAAATTCTGCATCTAAATCATGTGTGAAACGATTATTCTAGCTTTTTATGTAAACGAAAAAATTCATTATAAAGTTACTATTTTTATGAGCTTCTTGTCTATAGGCAGCCATGGATTATGACAAAAAATAAACAATTGCATTGTATTTAACTGTCAATTAGAAATAAATTTAATACAAAACACAAAAGGTAAACTAAAGGTAAAGTTTTAACTGGCAATTAAATACAACGCATTTGTTTTTATTTTTTGTCATAATCCATGGTTATACGCTCATAAAAACTGTAACTTTATAATTAATTTTTCTACTTTCATGAAGATTTGAAATAATCGTTTCATATTATTTATATGCAGAATTTTAATCTCTATAACTTTTATTTGAAGTATTTTTGAATAAAATAATATGATAACGTTTGCGCAAAGAAAAACTGATGTCTCATGTTGAATGCCTATGGCCCACTTTTCGATTTACACCCTGTACATATAATAAATACAATACCAGTGATTGGCATATAGCCATTTTCATATACATAATATAATAAGCATAAAAAGGTATCAAATTTGATATTTTATTTTCTGTATTTGAATACACAAAATAAGGTTAACAAAATTTTACAATTTTTAGCTCTTGTTAAACAAAGTATCTGGCAAAAAATAATAAATATTAAAAATTAACATCAATTTTAATTTAAGTTCTAACTTGAATTATGAAATTTTAATAACAATTTTGAAATAGGATTTGTGATTGGCAGGTATAATCATTATGAAATAATTTTTCTTGCAATGTTTTGCATTTTAAACAAATTTATATTAACATGTTCTTTTTCCTTGACACTCTCTCTATGTTCATCCAGAACAGAAGGTGGTTTATGCGATAGTACTCCGGGTTTTCATTCTCGCTTAGCTCTGGATCATATGACGGCAAATTAGGAGATAGATAGAGCGAAAAGTTTCCGGTAAAATCGGGACTCATTTGAATTGACTCAGGAAGTGGTTTCTGAGAAACAATGTCGACGTCAACAGTGGTAGTTATCTGAAGGTGCTCGCCTTTCAATTTTTTGGTTATGGGGTGTGAGTCTTCTTTTTCTGATGCACCTTTCCTCTTATTATTCATAATTATACTTTAATAATAACTTGTAGTTTTAAAATTATATCTGTAAAGGAGAAATTTATGAAATTCTTCATCCCAATTGAAACATGAATTTATTTAAAATTTTAGAAAAGTGTTTGCTATATCATATGACATACAATGACAAACAATATTTTGAAATCTGACTCAAAGTGATGGCATTACTCATATTTCAATCTAAAATTTAATGTAATTACTATGTATTAACAAATACTCGAAATCTCAGTCGTACAGTATTTATTCTTATAAAACCAACGTTTCGGTATACACTTATACCTTCTTCAGAGTAAGTGAGTTCTTTCAAATTCTTAAACATAAAATCATGTACAAACCTGATACAAAAATTTGAAAAAGCATATACACATCTGTACGATCTCAAAATCGACAACATAATGATTCAGTTCTATTTTTCACTTTTGTGGAGATTTAGAATTTTTGTTAAGACCTAATTTACACTCACACCACAGGCGAAAAATTTAATTTAATGGAGCGAAAGCGGACCGCACAATTTTCCCAGAAGCAGCTTTTTCTTAGTGAGCATATTTTAAGATATGTTTACTGCACTGCTTACATGCACAAAAAATATATCACCTCTTACCTATTGATAAACATATTTCTTTATCTATAATGATTTTTTATTTAAAGAAGACATACTAGTGCTCTTCTTTCATTCATTGACATATATTTGTGCAATGAATCAATAAAGTATTTGTACATCTTCAGTAATACAATGTTAGAGAATAAAATGAACGGTGTGTAAAAAATAAAATGCATTTATGAAATTCTCTATCACTTTCTTATTAGAACTTGATATAGAAAATTCAGCCATATCGCTAATAAGATAAAGATCAACTTGATAAAATTAAATATGTCTATTACTCGACCATTTCATTTTGTAACTCTTAAATTAATTAGTTAAGTGGCTTTAGACGATCAAATAAATTGAACTTTTATTGAACAAATATTTACAACATAATTTTTGATCAAATGGTTACGCTTTACACGTTCAAATTATAAGAACATTATTTGCTTATAATTGAGCTACATAATTACATTTTATTTTGGTTTGACATGTCATCTGCGCGATTGTCGTTTGGTTTGTCTCTAGCGTGAATTTTAATATTGCGCTTTCATTTTTCTTTACTGAATATACTATGAAATTTAGTCAAAACAAACACAAATGACATTTATCAAAAAATCTTTATGCCAACATAACAAAATGCAGTGCATGTAACGTATGATGAAATAATCCCTCGAAATAACTAAAATTTGAAGTAAATGATCTTGATATTTAGAACATCCCTAAGTTAGATTTTTTGATCAAATGGTTTGAACATCGAACGTTCAAATATCTTTGAACGTGTAAAGTTCCACAATATTATAGTACAATAAGAAGTTGTAAAAATTGATGTAAATCTTTGATCCTCTAAAGCCACCTTTAATTGAAATTACTATTATAATGGCCGGTTGCACTAATATTTAATTGGGAATTAAACAAACAATCATCATTTAAATACATACGTATAAAATATATTATACAGGGAATTTATTTCAATATGCAACATAGGGGCAATCATTTCTGTGGTTACGCACTAATGTCAAAAAATGTTACTAATTTTAAGATGCAACATACAAAAATTTGCAATTTTGTATTATTAATACTAATTTCCAATAAATTATCCTACATCCGGTTAACAAAAAATAAAAACTTTAATGTAGCAAATCTTAACAAATTGTGGCTTTCAAAAATTCATAATTTTAATGTAATAAATGTTCAAAAATACCCCCATTCACACTGAGGCAACATCCTAGTCGGTAGTAGAAAGAATTGACACCATTTGTAATATGTTCTGGAAGTATCTCCTGTGCTTCAATACTATATTTATAATGTTGCATTCTAAAATGGACAAATATTAGATTGTTGTCATTTTTTGACAGTAGTGAGAAACCATAATGTTGCATTTTAAAATAAATTCTTTGTATGTACATAGAGGATGACACTGAAAAACGGGCCACTCAAAATGACTTTTTTTATTTATAATTATTTTTTAATTTTCTTGGTATATTTTTAAACTAGGAGGTAGGGCTCACAAATCATGCTATTTGGCATGATGGTAGCGCTTCCAGTTTAACCGGAAGTGACATTAACTTTCATATTTCAAATGGGACATGCTATATATTTCTGTATATTATAATTCAATAATATGCTTGAAGTGAATTTTTATTGAAGAAATAAAATACAAAAACGAAAGAGAAAATTATGAATTCGTAAGTAGATTCCAAATATATAAAAATATATAGGTGTCCCATTTGAAACCGGAAGCGCTACCATCATACCAAATACCATAATCTGTGAGCCTCTAAGCCTAGTTCATAAATATATCAGGAAAATTAAAAAATAATTACAAATAAAAAAGTTATTTTGAGTGGCACCAAGAATATTTCGTTTATCTTGAGAGATACAAGAAAATGTTAATAAGGAAACTTAAACTAGACAAATGGGCTCATAAGATGACCATAGTAGGAATTTTGCATCACTTTCGGTTGTAGAGGAAATGGGTATAACTTTGAATCTAGCATAGAGAATCTATATTAGTATATATTTTTTCTGAATGTACATAAAATTAGCTTCGCGATGATATTAAAATATCATAGTTTTACTTCAACCATTTCAAAATGGCGACCATTTATTTTCAAAATATGCATTAATAAAATTCCATACAAAATTAAACATAGCAAGCTATGAAACAATTTTATTACCTTAAAACAAAAGAAAAGTATTTATTTATATAAAGTTGAACTGCTCTAACAATTTTGTGATTTAATTTAAGGTATTAAAATTGTTTCATAGCATGCTATGTTTAATTTTGTATGGAATTTTATTAATACATGCTTTGAAAATAAATGGTCGCAATTTTGAAATGGTTGAAGAAAAACTATGATATTTTGGTATCGTTGTGAAGCTAATTTTATTTACATTCGGTATACTAGATTCGAAGTTGTACCCATTTCCGCTAAAACCGGAAAATTCTTACTATGACCATCTTATATGAGCCCCTTTGTCAAGTTTAAGTTTGCTTATTAATACATTTTTGTATCTCTCAAAATAAACGAAATATTTTTGGTGCCGGACTTACGCCAAACACCCTGTATTTAAGAGTTGATTTTAATTTTTGTTTAATTCGTAATCAAAATATTGATGCAATCGGCCATTAGTGTTTTAAATAGACCCCAACAAAATATAGTTTCCTTTTTGCACGAAATAATATGATACACCTCAATTACCCAGAAAGAAAATTTACCTCTGTAGAGTAATTTTCATAATTTTGAAATTATCTCACGCATTATTGACGTTTATTTATTTGACAGAGTGCTATTACAGATTATAATATACAGGATGGATAACAATTGAAGACAGTCTTTTGAGACGAAGATTAGAATATTGAATTGAAGTTCAAGGTGAACATTTTTTATAATTTATAATTGACTGTTTTCCATTATAAACGGTCACTATGATTTTATTGTAATGTTAAAAGTATGAGTTGTATATGACAAATAAAATATTAAAATCGCTATAGCTCTGAAATTAGGCATTTCCGGATATATGTTTATATGAACTTTTTTTATTGTTTTGAGATGTATTATCCACTCTTAAATCCGTGACCTCTATTTTTTGAACACCTGTATAAACTTTATTTCGGGGAACCCCAGTTTGATCCCGACCGACGCCAAAATTATTTCGAATTTTAAATGACCCAAAAGTGACCTCAGTGGTGCACTCTTCACGGCAGTAAATGCCTGTAATATGTTATCATCATCAACCACCATTGGTAATATGCCGCGATGATATATTTATATATATTGTTTATTATGTTTTCTTTTCTCGAAATTTAATTTTTTGCGATTTAAGTATGACTACTTTTATCTCGACGTTTGAAACCGCTTGAATTTAGTAAATACCTTTTCAATCTTCGAAGTAAACGATCGAGATTAATATTTCAAGCCGCTTGAAAATGTCAAGTCAAGCCTATAAAATAACAGGCCTGGACTTCTGTCGAAATATACAGTGAAGCTTCAAATAATGTAACACGCATGCGCATATCATTTGTTGGTTGTTTGCATTTTACCTCATTTTATAAAAGTCGCGACATAAAACTTAGTTAAATTGTCGAAAAGAGAAATATTTGGAGTGATAAAGACACAAATAATTTTTTTAATGGTTTGGACAGAGAATACATTTAACAACACGACAATTTTTAGATTTTGGGGTTATATATCCAGCATGAAATTAGTTCATATACCTCTCCCTGTCTGTCTGTCTGCATAATCCAGTATTTAACTATCTTTTTTTAGTCGATACGAATTTAAAGAAGATTGAAAATAACTCAATTCTATTTTCAATCCGCTGAGATAAACCAATAGGATTTTTCAACTCATAATATACTTGAAGCCGCTTGAATTATCGAGATAAACGTAGGCAATATCTCAGTATTTTGGAGCATAATCATATGTGCTATTAGCCTTTCTGTACATTAGTTATCTGAAATGATTGAATAACTGCAATAAGTAATCGATTTTAGTTCTAAATATCTAGGTTCGAAGATTTTATACAATATAAGAAGTATCAATATTTTTCTTAATTTTGGGGGCATAAATCATGTATCCCAAATTTCATCATCCTCGTTGTACATTAGTGCCTTAAATCATTGGATAACTACATTAAGTAATCGATTTTAGTTCTAAATGCCGAGCTTCGAATTCGATTGAAATCAAAACTTAAATTTTTTTTATTTCAAAAGTGGTTCATGTAGTTTACTCTTCACAATAGCTACAAGTATATAGACATTATCGATATATGAAAAAAAAATATCATTAGTACACTCAGTAATGAGTAATTAGCCATACTAATATAGTTATTATTACTCTAAAAACCCATATACTGTATTTATTTTATAATCGGCTAACATTTTATATTTTTTCGTATTAATTGGACAGGTTGAAAGATATTATGCCGCGAATTCAAATATTTTTCTATGTATGAAGGTGCCATGTATGTACATTAACTTTTTTTCCGATACGTTATAGAATAAAATACCAAGAAAACTGTTTAGTTATCTCTTGAAGTGCTCAAAGGAAAAATGCTGAAATGATATACATACGTTCTATAAAGCTACATTCCCACCTAATGTATTAACGCGTAGTGGATTACGCAGAGTAGATAGTACGTAATGCATAAACATAAACGTTTGTATAGTGGAATTTCATATAAGCAATCCCACCTCTGTTTATGACTAGTGTGTATTCCATAAGCGTAATGCATAAGCAAAAATGTTTGCAAGGTTCAAGCTTTTGTCTTAATTCACAATGCATAGGCGTAATTGTGAGATAGAGTATACAGTGGTCATTGTTTTTAATCGCGAACTGTCAAAATTAAAGAATTCTAGCCTCCTGTAATATATAATTATTTGACAATTTGACTGTGATTTATGATGGGGGAGTTTTCGAATTTTTGATTTTTTTATGTTAAAATATTTTTAAATCTAAAACGTCTTTACTTTTATATATTGTAAAATTTTAAAAAATACCGAAGAAAAAAATGTTAAACTTTTGCAATATTTTCTTTAATTTAATTACGGCGTACATAACATCAACTATGTGCGAATTAGGTCTCAACATACGTGCCCAAAAGAAAGAGGCAGAAGCAAAACACAGCTATGTTATGACTAGCGAATGAAAGTTGACGTTTAAATTATTTTATAGATGTGGTTTCTTTTGACACCCATGAGAAGAATAGAATTGTACGAAATATTCAGGTATAATTTTTCTACATGAACTCCTTTAAATATTGGACTAGGAAATACATTACTATGTCTGGCTGAAAATGGATGGGCGACTAGGGTAACTGAATATCAAAACAGGGGTACGTTTAAAATATTTTAAACACTTTTCGTTTATGTTGATTATAACAAATTATTTTGATCTTTAAACTATTTAGTTTGGCAATTCTATAAAATAGGATTATTTTTAATATCCTCTAAAAGTAATTCCGACTCGAGGCTTGCTTACACCTGAGACGAACGAACTAGAATTTGCAGTATTAAATTTTTTACATACATCCCTGAATTCTGTTGCTAAGGTCATTTTAACTGCCTCCTGGTATTGAGTACAATTCTAATCTTCTGTAATGGAATACACAAGGGTCACTTTCCTTTGAAATCAAATATAGGGAAATATTTTCAAAAGAAACCACTTCTATAAAATAATCTAAACATCAACTTTCATTCGCTAGTCATACCATACCTGTTTGTATTTACATTTAAATCTTGACAATTTAATTTCTGTGTTTATAGCTTTTTGCGATTTGACATTGGCTGCATTTAGAAGAACTCATCGATTACTAATCGATGAGTAATCATCTGCTGAACGCACCTGATGAAAACTAATCGAATAGTAATCGGACGCCATTTTTTCCATCGCATTTAGACAGTGATTTCTGATTACGATTAGCAATTATCGGTGGTTGTATTCCTTGTTTTTAAAGTTTTAAGCGGTGAAAAATGGCGACAGAAGAAAATTATAAACCTAAGAACATATGGAATACACAATTGTTGTTGACGAAATTCATAGTCAGCCCATCATCAAACAAAATATTTAAAATATTATTATTCATATTTACACAAAATAATTAAAAAAACCAAACAAATATTAAAATCATCAAAAAAAACTAAAAATTTATCATATAAATTTGACAGTTTAGAAAACCGGTACGCCTTTTAGTCTAGTGTCAAACATGTGCATTCAGCAGAAAACTACTCATCGATTACTAATCATTCAAAACGATTACTAATCGTACTTGGTCTGCTGAATGCGGCCAATAAATTTGACGTGTCAGTATCAAACTCAGACCAAACATACTTTAGACGCCGCATTCCCTATACTGCACAATGCAATGGTTTATTGTAAAGCCATTCCTTGCCTGATGAGGGGTTAGGTGGGAACAGGAGGGAACGAGGCGTTTGTTTAGCACAACGTGTTGCCTGCCAGTTTGTTATTATTGTTCTACATTCGAGTGTGAGCAATCTTAAAATTTTCTTCAGATATTAATTTTTCTTTATAATCAAAATAGATTATAATTTTTCTTTTTAAAACCAAAATTGCGTAATAGATCACTCTGCTGCTGTCATGGGCCAAGATCGCCGCCATTGTCGGTAATTCATTTCCCTATTTATTTGTAATAAATGTGATATTATTAAAAATAATATTAAATAATCACATTGTGAGTTTATAAAGGTAATAAAAATTAATTTATTTAAGAAATACACAATTATTATTATGACATACATTTAGAGGTTATGTAGAATATATGATATGTGTTGTTATTATCACATCTAATTTAATATCACTAGTCCTTATTTACATAATAATTATATATTCTAAACTTAACTTTTAAAAATTTAGATGATTGTGCTTAATATTGGTAATTTTTAGTTGTTTTCAATATGTCAGTAATCGTAATGAGATCTTAACAAACTACACAAGTAAATAAAATAAAGATATTACTTACACTTTAAATACATATTAAAATGATATGTAAATGCGTTTTTCATCAAAATAAAACAAATAGCCAGCAAAATACATAATCATTTGCGCAAGAACAACACATATAACAGACGGGCCGGTAATGGCGGACGAAACGTGAGCCACGCCATGGCCATACCCTGGTTATAAAGGTACCCTAATCTCATCTAGCTCGGCGCGCCCATTTAAGTTCCTGATTCACAACAAATGGTAGTATGCGGAGTCTAATTCATGTTTGGTCTGAGGTATCAAATATCGAAACTAGCGCTGGTATCGGACAACTGCGGCGAATTAAAGATGCTACATACGTCATCGTATTGCGGCATTGCGGGCGGTTTAACTAACGCTAAATTTAATATCGTTTATACAAAAAAATATGCTATATTTTATTACTTTTATTGTATTAATAGAGATATTGCATGTATAGTATTGCAGTAATGTGGAAAAATCATTACATTTCAACATGACTAAACTCCCTCATTGTCTACTTAAGAAGCGAAATGAATATTCAGAATGCAGTATATGTATGAAGATGTAAGAATTTATTTTGTTTCGGTAAAAAATACCACCTGGAGCTCGAATAACTATTACTTTGTGCCTTTGCGGTACGTACAAGTTTATTGATATTGCAGAAAAATATTAGTAATATTGTTTGTCTATGTCAATATACTATCAACTTGTGAATTAAAACATTCGGAGGGAATGGTCTTAATATTTTAAGTTTTCTACTAACCACTACGAATTGCGTTTGCATTGATGCGTTATGCAGTATCGATCCAATACGCATCAAAAAATTAAGTGGGAATGTAGCTTAATATTCATTATTACATTTTCTAAAGGAACAGCTAGGTAATTTTTAATTAGTACTTATGAATTACTCTGTATTTGTTTACATACGTAAATATTAGTTACCCATGTGAAAATTTGAATAAATTTCGTTTACTACGAGGCCGACTTACATTTTCAATAAATTATTAAACCTACACAAATGATGAGAAATTCGACAACATATTCAGTTTTTATGTTTCTCACCATTTATAATTTGTTTATTGACAATGAAAACCGACAGAACTACTCGTATTATGTGTCTGGGCTTGTATTTAAAGTAAGCCACAGAAAATGATTAATAGTTAAAGTTAAAGCTACAGTTCTTAATAATTATTGATACGCAAATAATTGATTTTGAAGACTTAGATTTTTTTTAAAGAATATGAAACAAAAATAATAACCTGGACTAAATCAGATGTAAAGCCGAAACACTTGTTTTTAAATGACATTAAAAAAACTTGCGCAGTAAGGGAAAATGGCGGGCTTCATGCGGTATATTTGACATGCTGATATTTTTTCTTATGAAAAAATTTAATATCAGTTTATGGTCGGAAGTAAATGTACCGCCGTCGACTGGTTCGATCATAAATTCAGTGGGAGTATCCGGAGCGAACGAACCAATCCTGTACCTTGTGTAGGGTTACTAGGGATTGCGCGCGAATATTTAAAGTTGTGAACATATACTCTTTATACACAGTAGGTTTGGTATATACGTTGACAGTTATGTTATCAGTCATGGAACGTATCACCAGAATTGTGTGGAAATTTTGATCTTTACACAATTTATTTACAGTTTATTTCGTACCTCAATCTTTTTAAATCACTGGCAAATATGTACGAGGTCTGTTAGAAAAGTATCCGATCTTATTTTTTTGCGAAAACCTGATGGATTTGAATCAAGCGCGCTTGCATTTTCCGCCTGTCGATAGCGTCTGTTGCTGGCAAGCAGCATTTGAGTGAGGTGGAGTGTAGTGCTCTCGTCGGTTTTTTATTGTATGGAAAATGCCGGAACGTCTGGAGCAGCGCTAATTCATCAAATTTTGCCTGAAACTGGGCAACCAAATACCAGTCGCCACAGTGGAAGCATTCCACGTCACTAAGATCAAAGAAGGCCCGCCAAGTGCACAGGAACGTCAAAGTGATGCTAACTGCTTTCTTTGACTCCCGCGGTGTGGTACAGCACGAATACGCACCACAAGGTCAAACAATCACCAAAGAGTACTACAGGGATGTCCGCCGTCGTCTGCGTGATGTTGTACGGCGCAAGAGACCGGAGTTGTGGTAAACAGGAAATTGGCGCCTCCATCACGACAATGCTCCAGCACATTCCTCGCACTTGATTCAGACTTTTTTGACGAAGAAGAAGACTCATGTGGTTCAACAGGCTCCTTACTCTCTTGACATGGCCCCCTGAGACTTCTGGCTGTTCCCCAAACTCAAGAGGTCATTAAAAGGAACGCGATTTCAGACAAGAGAGGACATTATGTCTTCAACGACAGCCGAGCTAAAAACTCCATTCCGAAAGAGGCTTTCTTGGAATGGCTCCAACAATGGCGACACCGTTGGGAGAAGTGTGTGGACTCCTTAGGAGACTACTTTGAAGGTGATTAGGTTTCCAGCTCTCCAGGTATGACAGTTTTTTTCCTCGGCCAAAGGTCGCATACTTTTCTAACAGACCTCGTATATTTCAGTGTTTTAAATGTATTGATAGAAAAATAGAGAATATAAAAGAAACAAACAATTTCATTTTATAAAAACAATTCGGAGAAAATGTTTCGAATTACTGATTGCAACAATAGATAATTTAATAAAAAATGCTTAGTTCAATGTTTAGTTAAATTTATTAAATTAAACTAGTTAGTTTTTTCCGTTATTGTGTATAGTACCAATAATTATAGATATTACACTTATTTATTAATGTAACAAAGAAATTATTTTTCGTAAATATTGTAAAAGCGATGAAGTGCATACATTATACTTTTAACATAAATCATATTACTTGATTCGTAAATATTTTCAAAAAATAAGTTAATACATAAATCTGATGACTGGAAATTTACATACCGACAACCGACTCCACAGTAAATAGTTATTTAGTTAGTAGGTTAGTGCTACTGTTCAATGTTTGTAATTTTAAAAATATATTAATCATAATTTCATCTTCACTTAAGTTATAAACAAAATAATTTTCTAACCTACAAACTATTTTTAATCTAGCGCATGTGATGTCAACCAACAGATCCTTCGGACAATTTCGTTAAATTTACGAAGACGCCGAATGACTTGAATGTAAAACAAGAGCTCCCCGCCATAAATGGAGGCTTTGCCCCGGAAGGATTTTCAAATATTTAGTATTTTCCATTTACAAGTCAATATTTTTAACATTGTTTGTAAAAAATCTTCAATTCATAAACTCACATTTACATTGAAAATTATATAAAAGGACGATGAATTCCTCGAACGTAAAACAAGGGTCTCGCGCCAATAATGAAGGCTTTGCCTTGGAAGGATTTTCAACTTACTTTTGCTCTTACAAGTCAATATTTTCAATATTGTTTGTATTGTATAGTTTATAAAACATCTTTATTACAAAAATCAATCATTTTTAGGTAATGAAAATAATGTAATAGAAACTAGCATATACAGAAATATGAAAACAACTACGTAATCCTACTAAATACTAAAAATTATTAAATTTTCATACCTACACAATATACATATATGTAATTCACAGTAAAATTAATTTATACTAATAGTTTAACTTCTCCCTATAATATTATTACCATATAAATAGCGAAATAATTTCACTTACCAAAATTTGTTGATTGGCTCCTTCCTAATATAGGTATTATATTCACAAGAAATTTTTAAATCACTTGAAATGAAGGCTGAGTAATATTTCTGAACAAATTTAAGTTAAACTACTTTTATATCTTAGTCCAAACGAAATTAAAATGGCAGCATTATTTGACGGTGGGACGTCACTGACGTTAGTGAGAAGTGCACTGTCATCAACACGAACGAACACGATTCATCCGGAACCGGAATTAAACTCCACGTTTGCAATATAAAGTCGGTAATGATGGAAATTTAGTGAAAATTATTGAGAAGTAGCTGATTTATAAGAAAAATAATGAATTTATGTGAAGCTGTAATATGAAAATAATAAAGCATTTCTTTTCTTATTGCTTCAAAAATATAATATATTTTTTTCTGAAATATGTATTAAAAACTATCTTCTTCGACATACATAATTTTATAATATGACAAGACCCATCAAATATAAATTATAAATGGTTGGAAATAATCGATTTTAATTCTAAATGCTGAGATTCGAATATTTTTACCACGTATCTAAGTATATTTCAGTATTTCTCAGAATTTTGGGGGCATAAATCATGAATTTCAAATTACATTAGTATTTCTATATATTAGTTATTTTAAATGATTTGATGTATGTATTAAGTAATCGACTTTAATTCTAAATGCCGAGGTTTGAATTCGATTGAAAACAAAACTTGAAATTTTCAATCACAAATATCATCACAAAAGTGACTTATGTGGTTCATTCATCACAGTAGCTACAAGTACATATGAATCTCGTCATTACCGATATATTATTACTCTAAAAACTTATTAACTGAATTTATTTCATAATCGGTTCACGCTTCATATTATTAGGACAGCATGAAAAATATTACGTGGAGAAATTAAATATTTTGGTGAATTAAACGTGAGTAACCGAAGCGAACAAACCAATCCTGTTCCTTTTGCAGGGTAACTATGGATTGCGCGCGAATATTTAAAGTTATGAACATAATATACTTATACTCGTTCAATGAGTCGGTATATACTTTATAAGCTTTATAAGCTATGTAAAAGCTGTGACGTGAACTAATAAGTAACAGATCCTTCGGACAACTTCGGTTGAATTTACAAAGACGCCGAATGACTGGAATATAAAACATTGGCTCCGCGCTAAAATAATGGAGCTTTACCCCGGAAGGATTTTCAAACATTTTGTATTTGGCAGTTACAAGTCAATATATTTAATATTGTTTGTTTTGTATTGTCTATAAAACATATTCAATTCAAAAAATCAATCATTTATATTGAAAATAATGTAATAGGACTAGCATAATTATACAGAAATATGAAGAAAATCACGTAATCCTTCCAAATATTAAAAATAATTACATTTTCATGCGTATATACATATAATGAATTCATACTAATAGTTTAACTTCTTCCTATAATATTATTATTATATAAAAATCGAAATGAAATAATTTCACTTACCAAAGTTAATCTGTTTCTTTCCAACAAAATATATTGACAAAAATTTTGTTTAAAACACTTGAGATGAAGGCTAATTAATATTACTGAACAAATTTAAGTCAAATATAATAATATTTAGCTCCAGCTAAATCAAAATGGCAGTAGTATACGTTAGTGAGAAGTGCACCGTCATTAACACGTACACGATTCACCCGGAACCGGAAACTCAAATTTAACTACACGTTTACAAAACAAAGTCGGTAATAATGGAAATTTAGTAAAAATTGTAAATGTAGAATTACATGATTTATAAGAAACATAATGATTTTTTATGTGAAAATGTGGGTAATAAGGAAAGAATAAAGCATTTTTCCTTTTCTGATGTTTCGAAAATATATTTTTTTTCCTGAAATATTAAAAACTAATCCTGTTCCTTTTGCAGGGTAATTATGGATTGCGCGCGAGTATTTAAAGTTATGAACATAATATACTTATACTCGATCAGTGGGTCGGTATATACTTTATAAGTTAACAGTTGTCAGTGATAGGAGGATCAAACATACCACCAGAATTGTGAAGAAATTTTAACAAAAAATAATGTTAATATTTTGCTACGACTTTATCAATATTCTGACGTGGATCTTTTTAAATCAATGACCAGTATTTATATTTCAGTGCTTTAAATAATTGATAGAACAATAGAGAATATGAAAGAAATGTAAAACAAACAATTTATAGAAACAATTCTGAGAAAATGTTTGGAATTACTAATTTTAACAATACATAATTTGATAAAAAAAATAGTGGCAGTAGTTCAAAATTTAGTTACATTTATTAAATTTATTTAGGAAATAAACTTCTTTTGGCCTTTTTGGGAAATTTTTTTATTTTTGATATTACTTCTTTTCATTTCTGGACGTTTCGAAGGCCCAATGGCCTTCATCTTCAGCAATCTAATTTTTTTTTCACAGGTCATGAATTTACATTTAATTATGCCTTTTTTATTGGACTTTTTTGTCTACGAAGCTCTGTCATTATTCTTAGCAATAATAAGATAAACTCAATGAACACCTCCATTCTATAACTGTTTATTATTTGAACGAAATATTGTTTTTTACCTTCCGTCACCTTTAGGTAAGGAAGGTATTGTCTTTGGTCAAAAAATTCGGTGGTGAGTTTTTGATGAATAAGCACGTTTTAGGGTCCCTAGAATACGATTTTACTATTTTTACGATGATGTCTGTATGTGTGTGTGTGTGTGTGTGTGTGTGTGTGTGTGTGTGTGTGTGTGTGTGTGTGTGTATGTATGTGTGTGTGTGTGTGTTTGTGTGTGACAAAATTTTCTAATGCGATAACTGTAATACTATAATTCCAAAAATTATAATTCTTTCGTATTCCTCTTCGTTACAACCATGTGAAGAGCTGATTAGTTTTTGGTTATAATTGGTCAACCGGAAGTACCCTCATTTGAAGATTTTAACAGTTTTTCTTGAAGAAACGATGTTAAATATCATTTTTTCAAATTTAATGTTATTATAAATATTAAAGAATTATTTATTTTCTATACGATTTGAATGCATTTTATACTTCATATTAAATGAACGTAGAGTTAAAAAAATTTAAAGAAATTAAATATCATATATATTAGTCAGCGTTGCTATAACTCTGGAAACAGCTGCTACATTAAGAAAATTCTGATTGAAAGGTGTCAGTGTCAAGTGCAGTTGACAGTATGTTTATGTTATAATTTTACTGGAAATATAGGATCTTTTGTTAGAAACTTTCTGTACAGAATTTGTATAAAATACATACAACTGTCTTAAGGTAATGTACAAGAAATATAATCTTTTGCAAGGAACTTTCTGTATGACATTTATACAAAATATTGTACATAGAACTGACGGAAGGTAATGTGCTGGCCACATCAGATTTTTTTTTCTTATTTTAGGTAGAATTACATGTTTGATAAAGTTTTCTAAATTTTGAGAGAATGTGGAAGCAGTGCAGTAACTTGGGCGTGGCAAAGGTGGCGCAGGCCACGGGCGCAAAATTCTTAGGCGTGCAAAATATTAATCATTTATATGGTCTTAGATCAAATATTTTTAAAATATATTTTCTTAATTTACCAAATAATTATCTACAGATAAGCCAGTCGGCAAGGTGTTTATTGTGGAAATAATTGGTGACTAGCTGGCTCTGAAATTGGAGACAAGAAGTAAGTTTACCCAATGTAATTTCAGCTACTTAAAACTGGCGCTGATGCGAGCGCTATCTGCTGAATGGTTAAATGGAACAAAACGTTTTTTGCCGATGAGCGGTTTGCGAGTTACAAACAACTTATATGAAATTCCTCTAACATATGCAAAATAGTTTAGATTTCATTTCATCTGAAATTTCGACACGTATTAAATACGTAATAATTCCATTTTCATGCGTATATACATATAATGAATTCATACTAATAGTTTAACAGTTTAACTTCTTCCTATAATATTATTATTATATAAAAATCGAAATGAAATAATTTCACTTACCAAAGTTAATCTGTTTCTTTCCAACAATATATTGACAAAAATTTTGTTTAAAACACTTGAGATGAAGACTAATTAATATTACTGAACAAATTTATGTCAAATACTTTCATATTTAGCCCCAGCTAAAGCAAAATGGCAGTAGTATAGAAGTAGTATACGTTAGTGAGAAGTGCACCGTCATCAACACGTACACGATTCACCCGGAACCGGAAACTCCAATTTAACTACACGTTTACAAAACAAAGTCGGTAATAATGGAAATTTAGTGAAAATTGTAAATGTAGAATTAGATGATTTATAAGAAACATAATGATCATAACGATTTTTTTTATGTGAAAATGTGGGCAATAAAGAAAGAATAAAGCATTTTCAAAAATGTATTTTTTTCCTGAAATATTAAAAACTACCATCTTCGATATAGATATATTTATAATATGACAAGAACAATCAAATATAAATTTTTGACTACAAATCCATTAAATTACGTATATACGGATAGTTTGTTTTCCATGAAAAGGACAAAAAGGAACAACTTTTAGTAAATAAAATTGTTTCTCTCTGTGTATTGTTCTTCTATTTAGGAATATTTTATTAAAAATTTTACTTAGATACAATGTAATATCTTATAATATATTTATAATAAGGATGAACTATTTGTATTCCTAGTTCTTAAATACTTTACAATATAAATGATTCAGTTTTGTAAAGAAAGTCTTATAAACAGTACAAGAGAAACAATATTATATGTATTGGCCTGTAAATATCAAAAACTAAATGTTTTAAACTTCTTCCGGGACAAAGTTTACCTTAGAGGTGCGGGTCCCTTATTTTACTTTCGAGTCATTCAGCGTCTTCGTAAATTTATCCATTTTCATTTTATTAAATATACAGGGTGTTATGTAAGTAATGTGCCATACTTCATGGTATGATAAAGATAACTGAAAAAAGTTATTATCTGAAATTTATTTTGCGCTATCTATCGAGTTGTAAAAGTTATGGGACTGTTAAGTCGACCAAATACAAACCAGATTCTTATTAAGTTAAAATCTAAAAATCAAGTTGTACCAAAACAATATTTGTCATTTGTCATACATAAATAAATATAAATATGTCATCACGGCATATTATACATTGCTGGGTGTGCCAATCTGCTTTGTACATAGATATCGGTAATGATGATGACATATTTGTACCGTTTGGGCGTTTACCAGGCGTCACCTCACGGGCGCTCATTGCTGGTGTGGAGAGTGCACCACAGGGGTCAATTTTTTGTGCCATTTAGAATTCGAAATATTTGGCGTCGGTCGGGATCGAACCCGGTTCCCCAGATTCACGACCAGACACTCAGGCACGCGGCCACGAGACGCCATAAATGACGTTGAATTTGTAATCAGTGGAGTAGTAATTTGATATTTACAAATGCCTCTCACTTTCACTAACCAAGAATACACCGACATGCATTAGGTGCACGGAGAAGTGTGCCAAAACAGTTCTGCTGCTGTTAGACGCTGCAGGGAGTTTTACCCAAACAAAATGGTGAAAACATTAAACATTTGTTAAAACTATTTCTGTCATTAATAAAAAAAACATTGTCCATACTCCGCCTCTGACTTCAAACCTTCAAAAATGAGAAATTTTATTGTTTTCATTCAAACTACTGTGATTTTTAAATTATTTTTTATTCAAATAATTTATGCTTATTGGTCCACTTTGAGAATGCTTTTATAATTGCACCAAACACATTAGGCAAGAAATTATTGCCGAATATGATAATTTGAACCTTGTTTATTAAGTGGTAACGTATGGCAAATTACTTTCATAACACTCTTTATAATGTAAAATGCATTAAGCTATACTATAATTTAGTAATAAAATTTTATAAATTACCTGGTTTTGAAGAATCTTGGAGAATTTTATAGTCTACTTAAGTAAACATAGACGTTCCTAGATTCATACTTCATGGATGTTGACTTCTAGTAAAAGGTATTAGGGTGGAAAACAGTGCCGACGAAAACATAAACAATTTCATTGAATTTAATATTATTTTTTATTTAATAAAGCGTATGTTAATTTTAATATAAGCAATATAAATTAAACAAATTTTTTATGAAATGAAGGCTGAGTAATATTTCTGAACAAATTTAAGTTAAACTACTTTTATATAGATTAATTTTTATTCTCTTATTAATATTTTGGCTTAAATATTTACAGAGTTTGATACTATTTCGTGATGACTTTCTGTTCTTTGGATTTTTATAAATTTTTTAAGCTAGATTTTTAAAGAATAAGAGTGTTTTTTTTAAAAAAATCAGATTTTTAAAAATATTTTTGTATAAATCACCCGATAAAGCTGTATGGGACAGATAATGTTTGAGAAAAGAAACAAACTGTTTTCCCACGTCTTTGTGTTTATCTTGTACATTAGCTTAAAAATTTGTAAATAAATAAAAAACATGTATTTTATGAAAAAAAAAAATTATATGAATTTTGCATATTACATCTCAACGAATTTAATTATACTTGGATTCTTCTGACGGTCACATAAAACAAAAGAAAAAAAACTAATTGTTACAAGCATTTTTTATATTCGGAAATAATAAATAACTAAAATATCAGATAATGATGTTCAACATATTTCATGTACACTTCAGAAAGGACCAAATGATAGTCATCATGGAATTTTAATGTTATAAACTATTTTTTGTTTTGATTACATACCTAGCTAGCTTGATATACGATCGTAAAGTTTTTCATTTTGAGAATGCAACCATTACTTGGATTCTTTGGATTGCTGACGGTCACATATAACAAAATAAAACAAATAATTGTTACAAGCATTTTTATGTTCGGAAATAATAAATAACTAGAAAATCAGATAATGCGGTTCAACATATTTTATGTACACTTCCGAAAAGACCAATTGATAGTTGTTATAGAATTTTAATGTTATAAACTATTTTTTGTTTTGATTACATACCTATATAGCTTGATATACGATCGTACAGATTTTCATTTTGAAATTGCAATTATTACTTAGATTCTTTGGATTCCTGACGGTCACATAGAACAAAAGAAAAATAAAACTAAATAAATAACTAGAAAATCATATAATGCGGTTCAACTTATTTTATGTACACTTCAGTAAGGATAGTCATCATAAAATTTCAATATTATAAACCATTTTTCAATTTTTTGATTACATACCTTTCTGAAATATATCTAGCTGGATATACGATCGTACAGATTTTCATTTGGAGAATTCAATAATTGCTTGGATTCTTTGGATTTGTGTTGCTTATATGGAACAAAAAAAAACCTTATAAAAAATAATTTGAAACTCAGATAATGCAGTTCAACATATATTATGTAAACTTCAGTAAGTCATTATGAAATTGTAATACTGTAAATTATTTTGCATTTTTTGATTACTTACTTCTATTAAATGTACGATGTATACAGATTTTCATTTTCAGCAGTTAATAATTATTTGAACACTTTGGATTCCAGGAAGCCACATGGAACTAAAAAGAAAATTTATTATAGTAAGCATTGTTTTAGTCTTAAGTAATAACAAATAACTAGAAAATCTGGTAAAGCGGTTCAACATATATGATGTACACTTCAGTAAGGACCAATTGTCATGAATTTTTAATATTGTGAGCTATATTTCATTGTTGATTTCTTACCTTAATAAAATGTATTTAATTTGTTCTGATTTATATTTTGACTTTTTGACCAGTTAGTCGGGGATACTTTGGATACCAGTCCTACATAAAAAAGAAATTTATTATTACAAGCAATTGTTATAGTATTAATCCTCTAGAGACAGACATACATGAGCTTGAATTTATTTCATATTTTCTATTTATACACAAAACATTAATTATATTTTGTATATATTTGGAATATTTAAATCTAGGATTTTTTTGTTCATGTGTATACCATTATATTAGCTATTGAAGTTGAAAAACATTAACTGAACGGTAAAAGTTATATACAAATTTGATACTAAAGCAAAATAGAATAAAAAAAATATCAAAAACTAGAAAATATGGCTAGTGTATCTCACCAAGACAGTGCGACCAATACGTTGGTATTAATGACCTCCGAAGGGTTAAATAATAGAAAATAACGAAAACATTAGATAATATACTCTTAAGGGAGGAATAATTAATTGTTAATGAAATATTACTACTTACCATAATAAAATCTAGCTAGCCTCACATACGACATGTGTAGATTTTCAGTCATTGTTTTAACTTTTTATCATTATTTTCCTTTTTGGGGTTATTTACTTCAATGGCATCTATAAGTTATCATAATCAGTTTTGTTATAATAAAATATGGTTATTTGATTTAATATTTATTTGTTTGTTGATGAAATTTTTGAATCGTTATATGCTTCCGATAATTACATATTATTGATTATTTGTTTACAATTTTTTGAAGTTCTAAAATATCATAATAGTATTTTTTTTAAATTGAAAGTTACTGGTTAGTAATTCATTTGTGTCATCAAAAAATAATTATTCTGTGTTTCAAGCATTTTACTTACATTACTATGTAATTGTTGTCTTCTACATAGGGCAAGTCCAGTTTATTCCTTTTATTAGTCATATTAGCTGCATCCATTCTCATTTCTGTTGTCTCGGAATTTACTAATTATGAACAAATTGCATCCGGTGTAACACACGGTTCTAATTTTGAATTTTTGCTATATGTTTCATTAACAACATTTTATCTTGTTTTAAATTTGTTAAATTCATACTTTACGTCGATGATTTGAGGATATATCACGATATAAGATGTGTTAATGGTTGTATTGAATTTTAAAAGAACTTAGATTAGTTGAACACGTAAATTAATGTAAACTACTATTAATATTTCTAAATACTATTTCATTAAATTTACTAGCAATAGAAACAAGATCAATTTTTGGTACAATATTATTGAAAATATTATCAGCATTGTTTATTGTGTGCAGGGCTTTGGAATATTGTTGGATATTAAACTTCTACCGTATATACGATATGCATATTCACATCATTTTTAAAACGGCATTTAAAATGTTTAGATTCTTGATACGTTCCATCCCAATTTCAAACATCCTTCTACGCTAGTTTCACTAGTTATATTACTCTTGTTGGAAGTCATTGCATACGTTCTCTGGAATCCTCGCTATGATATTTACATTAAAGAGTTAGAGAGCATTGAAAATAAATTTTTAAAATTTTTAAGTCGAAAATTTCTGATCTATTTATTAAAAATTCTAATCTTTGCAATGTTAATGCATTTATCCTTTCTTTATTAACTTTTCAACAATGCTATTCAATCTATTATCAGCATATAATTTCAATAATCACACTGTTTTCTTTATAAAATGATATTAGTTTTACACTGATTTTCGTAGATTAAGAAAAAAAATATTGTTTAACCTTCTTTTTTTTGTTCATTATAAATACATTCACCATTACGGTTATTTTTCGAATATTCAAATTTTCATATGGTGAGATATTTCTACAAAATTCTTTCGACTAGCCGACCATCTGCTCGTCCAAATTTATATTCTACTGAAACCTTTTATTTTTGGCACAATAAATAACAATTTCAGCTGAATGTATAAATAAATAAATAAATCATTGAGTCTTTATAATGCAGTAATCATCGTTATACCTATATTTTTGTTTATTTATTTTTACATAGTAATTGTTAGTTTAGAAATCTGCTTTTATAAAATTGTATATTATATACAGCAAGGTTTTGAAGAGTAGGTATCACTATTGACCGAGCGAAAATATTATAATGCCGAGGGAATCGAGGGATATAATTTGCGAAAACAATAATATTCTTCCTAACCGTGGTTTATATAGGCTGTTTACGTTCTTCGTTATAGATTATAGATCATGGATAAAAGAGTAAAAATAAGTAACAATGTTTGGAGAAAGTGCTATGGAAATTTGTACTTCTCCGGAAATTAAAGAAGCGGCACAAAATGTGCAATTTAATACATTGTTGCCTAAAAAATCTAAACTTTGAAAAGTGACAGTTCGCAAAATTAACCTCTAGGTTAACAATAATACATTATTGACTGTTACTAAGGAAACTGTAGAGAAAAACAGTTTCACGACTCAAAAAGAGGTCAATAATGGCATGTTGGCTACTAGTGAAAAAACATTGTATCAATAAAAGCCGAATGCTAGTAATTAAAATGACAAATTGTATTATAATTACAAGATAATTGCAATTGAATTTATATAAAAAGTAAAGATTTTCAGACAAGGTTTTGTGGGAAGAGCGTACTTACGCAATGTGTATAAAAATAAAATAAAAAAATAAAAGTATTACCATTATATCTACGATAATAAGACAAATATTACAAATGCTATTTTACATTTTAGATCAATTTCTGAATGAGTCCGAGATTATGTTTTCTTGGCAACAAAAAGATTAAATTCTAATATTTTCATTTTAAAAAATGAGAATTTTAAGCTTTAAAATTCTATGTTTAACTATTTGAACAAGATTTCTTTACTCGTTAAAATATATAAAATGATTTGTTTTTCAAAAATATTTTATTGGTTTTTTTTTTATTTAATAATCCGAGTATATCATCAGTAAAATATAAATCACATAATAAATGCATATTACATAAATAGCTCAGTCACATAAAACCTGGTTAGATAATCACATAGGTAACTGCACATCGTTACCATGGATACGTAGACAAATATACCGAGATATAACCTCAAACAACGTAAATCTTGGTAATTACTTTAAGCAACTAACCCATACACTAAAATTATTTTATTTCATTATTTTAAATATAAAGTGTACTTTTAATTAATATGTCAGCTTACATTAATTTATATTATCTTGAGTTCCACAATTTTCATCAGTTCATATTTCAGGTTATTTTTTACAAAAACCGAACATTACCATAAATTAAAATTTCCAGGAAACAAATAAAATTATTTCAAAACCGTATGGCTGGTCAATTTTTCTCAATATATGTATAAAGTGGCTAAATGTCCGTCATCAATATTTTAGATTCTTATTCGGCCTGTACATTTTATATTGAGTTTTGAACTAATTTATAATTCAATAAAGAATAATTATTTCATATTTTGACGGCTGTTAAAAATATAAACTGATGCCAAAGTCACGATTGAGGCTTTTACAATTTACAATTTTGTTATGTTTTTGTTTAGTTCTCACCATTGATATTTTTAGTTCATATATTCACCCTGCATATTCTACATTGAGCTTCGAATAAATTTGTAATACAATATAGCATAATTATTTGATATTTTGACGGGTATTAAAAATAGAAACTGATATTAACGTTACGGTTAAAACTTTTTTTTGTTAACTTTTCACCATCGATATTTCAGATTCTTACACTCACCCTATATATTCTATATTGAGCTTTGAATTACCTAATTTATGATTCAATATTGAATAATTATCTCATCTTTTGACGAATGTTAAAATATAAAATGATACCGACGTCACGGTTGAGATTTTCAAAATCGCCATGTTTAGCAACATTTTTTTTTTTTACTTTCCACCAGATTCTTATATTCACCCTCTATATTCTACATTGAGCTTTGAATTAATTTATAATTCAATATAGAATAATTATATTATCTTCTGTCGGCTGATGAAAATATAAACTGATACCGACACGTCACGTTGAGGATTTTAAAATCGTCATATTCAGCTATGTTTTTATATACTTTTGATGATATTTTTGATTCTTATATTCACCTTCTATATTCTACATTGAGCTTTGAAATTATTTGTAATTCAATATAGAATAATTATATCATCTTTTGACGGTTGTTAAAAATATAAACTGATACCGACACGTCACGTTGAGGCTTTTAAATTCGCGATATTTAGTTATGTTTATATTTACTTTTCAAAATATTTCAGATTCTTATATTCACCTCTATATTCTACATTGAGTTTTGAATTAATTTATAATTCAATATAGAATAATTATCTTTTGAAGGTTATTAAAAACATAAACTAATACCGACGTCAGGGATGGATGAGGCTTTTAAAATGTCCGCTGGTGGTATTATATGCACAAATCAAGAATTTTTCACGGTTTAAAGAGCATATTCGTCAAAAAACCTAATATATTGAACAAGTGCCACGGAATACGTATATTTCTTTGTAAATTTGCGTTGGTATGTTCCATGGAAATTCATGATACGGATATCTTAATACTCTATTTAATAAAAGTGGAAAAAGTTGGATATGGTACGGGCATTCATATGAACATATGTACATGGTGTAAATCGAAAAGTGGGCCATAGGTGTTTAACGTAGAAAATCAGGTTTTTTTTCGCGCAAACGCTACTAAATTATTTTATGAAAAAATATTTTAAATCAAAGTTTAGAGATTTAAATTCTGCATCTAAATCATGTGTGAAACGATTATTCTAGCTCTTTATGTAAACGAAAAAATTCATTATAAAGTTACTATTTTTATCAGCTTCTTGTCTATAGTCAGCCATGGATTATGACAAAAAATAAACAATTGCATTGTATTTAACTGTCAATTAGAAATAAATTTAATACAAAACACAAAAGGTAAACTAAAGGTAAAGTTTTAACTGGCAATTAAATACAATGCATTTGTTTTTATTTTTTTGTCATAATCCATGGTTATACGCTCATAAAAACTGTAACTTTATAATTAATTTTTCTACTTTCATGAAGATCTGAAATAATCGTTTCATATTATTTATATGCAGAATTTTAATCTCTATAACTTTTATTTGAAGTATTTTTGAATAAAATAATATGATAACGTTTGCGCAAAGAAAAACTGATGTCTCATGTTGAATGCCTATGGCCCACTTTTCGATTTACACCCTGTACATATAATAAATACAATACCAGTGGTTGGCATATAGCCATTTTCATATACATAATATAATAAGCATAAAAAGGTATCAAATTTGATATTTTATTTTCTGTATCTGAATACACAAAATAAGGTGAACAATATTTTACAATTTTTAGCTCTTGTTAAACAAAGTATCTGGCAAAACAATTTTTTTAAATAGTAAAAATTAACATCAATTTTAATTAAAGTTCTAACTTGAGTTATGTAATTTTAATAAAAATTTTGAAATAGGATTTGTGATTGGCAGGTATAATCATTATCAAATAATTTTTCTTGCAATGTTTTGCATTTTAAACAAATTTATATTATATGTTCTTTTTCCTTGAGACTCTCTCTATGTTCATCCAGAACAGAAGGTGGTTTATGCGATAGTACTCCGGGTTTTCATTCTCGCTTAGCTGTGGATCATATGACGGGAAATTCGGAGATAGATAGAGCGAAAAGTTTCCGGTAAAATCGGGACTCATTTGAATTGACTCAGGAAGCGATTTCTGAGATACAATGCCTACGTCATCAGTGGTAGTTATCTGCAGTTGCTCTCCTTTAAATTTTTTGCTTATGGGGTTTGAGTCATCATTTTCTGAGGCACCTTTTCTTTTATTATTCATTATTATACTTTAATAATAACTTCTTGTTTCAAAATTATATCTGTAAAGAAGAAATTTATGAAATTCTTCATCCCAATTGAAACATGAATTTATTTAAAATTTTAGCAAAGTGTTTGCTATATCATATGACATACAATGACAAACAATATTTTGAAATCTGACTCAAAGTGATGGCATTACTCATATTTCAATCTAAAATTTAATGTAATTACTATGTATTAACAAATACTCGAAATCTCAGTCGTACAGTATTTATTCTTATAAAACCAACGTTTCGGTATACACTTATACCTTCTTCAGAGTAAGTGAGTTCTTTCAAATTCTTAAACATAAAATCATGTACAAACCTGATACAAAAATTTGAAAAAGCATATACACATCTGTACGATCTCAAAATCGACAACATAATGATTCAGTTCTATTTTTCACTTTTGTGGAGATTTAGAATTTTTGTTAAGACCTAATTTACACTCACACCACAGGCGAAAAATTTAATTTAATGGAGCGAAAGCGGACCGCACAATTTTCCCAGAAGCAGCTATTTCTTAGTGAGCATATTTTAAGATATGTTTACTGCACTGCTTACATGCACAAAAAATATATCACCTCTTACCTATTGATAAACATATTTCTTTATCTATAATGATTTTTTATTTAAAGAAGACATACTAGTGCTCTTCTTTCATTCATTGACATATATTTGTGCAATGAATCAATAAAGTATTTGTACATCTTCAGTAATACAATGTTAGAGAATAAAATGAACGGTGTGTAAAAAATAAAATGCATTTATGAAATTCTCTATCACTTTCTTATTAGAACTTGATATAGAAAATTCAGCCATATCGCTAATAAGATAAAGATCAACTTGATAAAATTAAATATGTCTATTACTCGACCATTTCATTTTGTAACTCTTAAATTAATTAGTTAAGTGGCTTTAGACGATCAAATAAATTGAACTTTTATTGAACAAATATTTACAACATAATTTTTGATCAAATGGTTACGCTTTACACGTTCAAATTATAAGAACATTATTTGCTTATAATTGAGCTACATAATTACATTTTATTTTGGTTTGACATGTCATCTGCGCGATTGTCGTTTGGTTTGTCTCTAGCGTGAATTTTAATATTGCACTTTCATTTTTCTTTACTGAATATACTATGAAATTTAGTCAAAACAAACACAAATGACATTTATCAAAAAATCTTTATGCCAACATAACAAAATGCAGTGCATGTAACGTATGATGAAATAATCCCTCGAAATAACTAAAATTTGAAGTAAATGATCTTGATATTTAGAACATCCCTAAGTTAGATTTTTTGATCAAATGGTTTGAACATCGAACGTTCAAATATCTTTGAACGTGTAAAGTTCCACAATATTATAGTACAATAAGAAGTTGTAAAAATTGATGTAAATCTTTGATCCTCTAAAGCCACCTTTAATTGAAATTACTATTATAATGGCCGGTTGCACTAATATTTAATTGGGAATTAAACAAACAATCATCATTTAAAGACATACGTATAAAATATATTATACAGGGAATTTATTTCAACATGCAACATAGGGGCAATCATTTCTGTGGTTACGCACTAATGTCAAAAAATGTTACTAATTTTAAGATGCAACATACAAAAATTTGCAATTTTGTATTATTAATACTAATTTACAATAAATTAGCCTACATCCGGTTAACAAAAAATAAAAACTTTAATGTAGCAAATCTTAACAAACTGTGGCTTTCAAAAATTCATAATTTTAATGTAATAAATGTTCAAAAATACCCCCATTCACACTGAGGCAACATCCTAGTCGGTAGTAGAAAGAATTGACACCATTTGTAATATGTTCTGGAAGTATCTCCTGTGCTTCAATACTATATTTATAATGTTGCATTCTAAAATGGACAAATATTAGATTGTTGTCATTTTTTGACAGTAGTGAGAAACCATAATGTTGCATTTTAAAATAAATTCTTTGTATGTACATACAGGATGACACTGAAAAATGGGCCACACAAATGACTTTTTTTATTTATAATTATTTTTTAATTTTCTTGGTATATTTTTAAACTAGGAGTTAGGGCTCACAAATCATGCTATTTGGCATGATGGTAGCGCTTCCAGTTTAACCGGAAGTGACATTAACTTTCATATTTCAAATGGGACATGCTATATATTTCTGTATATTATAATTCAATAATATGCTTGAAGTGAATTTTTATTGAAGAAATAAAATACAAAAACGAAAGAGAAAATTATGAATTCGTAAGTAGATTCCGAATATATAAAAATATATAGGTGTCCCATTTGAAACCGGAAGCGCTACCATCATACCAAATACCATAATCTGTGAGCCTCTAAGCCTAGTTCATAAATATATCAGGAAAATTAAAAAATAATTACAAATAAAAAAGTTATTTTGAGTGGCACCAAGAATATTTCGTTTATCTTGAGAGATACAAGAAAATGTTAATAAGGAAACTTAAACTAGACAAATGGGCTCATAAGATGACCATAGTAGGAATTTTGCATCACTTCCGGTTGTAGAGGAAATGGGTATAACTTTAAATCTAGCATAGAGAATCTATATTTGTATAAATTTTTTCTGAATGTACATAAAATTAGCTTCGCGATGATATTAAAATATCATAGTTTTACTTCAACCATTTCAAAATGGCGACCATTTATTTTCAAAATATGCATTAATTAAATTCCATACAAAATTAAACATAGCAAGCTATGAAACAATTTTATTACCTTAAAACAAAAGAAAAGTATTTATTTATATAAAGTTGAACTGCTCTAACAATTTTGTGATTTAATTTAAGGTATTAAAATTGTTTCATAGCATGCTATGTTTAATTTTGTATGGAATTTTATTAATACATATTTTGAAAATAAATGGTCGCCATTTTGAAATGGTTGAAGAAAAACTATGATATTTTGGTATCGTTGTGAAGCTAATTTTATTTACATTCGGTATACTAGATTCGAAGTTGTACCCATTTCCGCTAAAACCGGAAAATTCTTACTATGACCATCTTATATGAGCCCCTTTGTCTAGTTTAAGTTTGCTTATTAATACATTTTTGTATCTCTCAAAATAAACGAAATATTTTTGGTGCCGGACTTACGCCAAACACCCTGTATTTAAGAGTTGATTTTAATTTTTGTTTAATTCGTAATCAAAATATTGATGCAATCGGCCATTAGTGTTTTAAATAGACCCCAACAAAATATAGTTTCCTTTTTGCACGAAATAATATGATACACCTCAATTACCCAGAAAGAAAATTTACCTCTGTAGAGTAATTTTCATAATTTTGAAATTATCTCACGCATTATTGACGTTTATTTATTTGACAGAGTGCTATTACAGATTATAATATACAGGATGGATAACAATTGAAGACAGTCTTTTGAGACGAAGATTAGAATATTGAATTGAAGTTCAAGGTGAACATTTTTTATAATTTATAATTGACTGTTTTCCATTATAAACGGTCACTATGATTTTATTGTAATGTTAAAAGTATGAGTTGTATATGACAAATAAAATATTAAAATCGCTATAGCTCTGAAATTAGGCATTTCCGGATATATGTTTATATGAACTTTTTTTATTGTTTTGAGATGTATTATCCACTCTTAAATCCGTGACCTCTATTTTTTGAACACCTGTATAAACTTTATTTCGGGGAACCCCAGTTTGATCCCGACCGACGCCAAAATTATTTCGAATTTTAAATGACCCAAAAGTGACCTCAGTGGTGCACTCTTCACGGCAGTAAATGCCTGTAATATGTTATCATCATCAACCACCATTGGTAATATGCCGCGATGATATATTTATATATATATTGTTTATTATGTTTTCTTTTCTCGAAATTTAATTTTTTGTGATTTAAGTATGACTACTTTTATCTCGACGTTTGAAACCGCTTAAATTTAGTAAATACCTTTTCAATCTTCGAAGTAAACGATCGAGATTAATATTTCAAGCCGCTTGAAAATGTCAAGTCAAGCCTATAAAATAACAGGCCTGGACTTCTGTCGAAATATACAGTGAAGCTTCAAATAATGTAACACGCATGCGCATATCATTTGTTGGTTGTTTGCATTTTACCTCATTTTATAAAAGTCGCGACATAAAACTTAGTTAAATTGTCGAAAAGAGAAATATTTGGAGTGATAAAGACACAAATAATTTTTTTAATGGTTTGGACAGAGAATACATTTAACAACACGACAATTTTTAGATTTTGGGGTTATATATCCAGCATGAAATTAGTTCATATACCTCTCCCTGTCTGTCTGTCTGCATAATCGAGTATTTAACTATCTATTTTTAGTCGATACGAATTTAAAGAAGATTGAAAATAACTCAATCCTATTTTCAATCCGCTGAGATAAACCAATAGGATTTTTCAACTCATAATATACTTGAAGCCGCTTGAATTATCGATATAAACGTAGTCAATATCTCAGTATTTTGGAGCATAATCATATGTGCTATTAGCCTTTCTGCACATTAGTTATCTGAAATGATTGAATAACTGCAATAAGTAATCGATTTTAGTTCTAAATATCTAGGTTCGAAGATTTTATACAATATAAGAAGTATCAATATTTTTCTTAATTTTGGGGGCATAAATCATGTATCCCAAATTTCATCATCCTCGTTGTACATTAGTGCCTTAAATCATTGGATAACTACATTAAGTAACCGATTTTAGTTCTAAATGCCGGAGCTTCGAATTCGATTGAAATCAAAACTTAAATTTTTTTTATTTCAAAAGTGGTTCATGTAGTTTACTCTTCACAATAGCTACAAGTATATAGACATTATCGATATATGAAAAAAAAATATCATTAGTACACTCAGTAATGAGTAATTAGCCATACTAATATAGTTATTATTACTCTAAAAACCCATATACTGTATTTATTTTATAATCGGCTAACATTTTATATTTTTTCGTATTAATTGGACAGGTTGAAAGATATTATGCCGCGAATTCAAATATTTTTCTATGTACGTAAAATGTTCTATGAGAAGGTGCCATGTATGTACATTAACTTTTTTTCCGATACGTTATAGAATAAAATACCAAGAAAACTGTTTAGTTATCTCTTGAAGTGCTCAAAGGAAAAATGCTGAAATGATATACATACGTTCTATAAAGCTACATTCCCACCTAATGTATTAACGCGTAGTGGATTACGCAGAGTAGATAGTACGTAATGCATAAACATAAACATAAAAGTTTGTATAGTGGAATTTCATATAAGCAATCCCACCTCTGTTTATGACTAGTGTGTATTCCATAAGCGTAATGCATAAGCAAAAATGTTTGCAAGGTTCAAGCTTTTGTCTTAATTCACAATGCATAGGCGTAATTGTGAGATAGAGTATACAGTGGTCATTGTTTTTAATCGCGAACTGTCAAAATTAAAGAATTCTAGCCTCCTGTAATATATAATTATTTGACAATTTGACTGTGATTTATGATGGGGGAGTTTTCGAATTTTTGATTTTTTTATGTTAAAATATTTTTAAATCTAAAACGTCTTTACTTTTATATATTGTAAAATTTTAAAAAATACCGAAGAAAAAAATGTTAAACTTTTGCAATATTTTCTTTAATTTAATTACGGCGTACATAACAACAACTATGTGCGAATTAGGTCTCAACATACGTGCCCAAAAGAAAGAGGCAGAAGCAAAACACAGCTATGGTATGACTAGCGAATGAAAGTTGACGTTTAAATTATTTTATAGATGAGGTTTCTTTTGACACCTATAGAATTGTACGAAATATTCAGGTATGAAATTTTTGCATGAACTTCTTTAAATACTGGACTAGGAAATACATTACTATGTCTGGCTGAAAATAGATGGGCGACTAGGGTAACTGAATATCAAAACAGGGGTACGTTTAAAATATTTTAAACACTTTTCGTTTATGTTGATTATAACAAAATATTTTGATCTTTAAACTATTTAGTTTGGCAATTCTATAAAATATCACATCTAATTTAATATCACTAGTCCTTATTTACATAATAATTATATATTCTAAACTTAACTTTTAAAAATTTAGATGATTGTGCTTAATATTGGTAATTTTTAGTTGTTTTCAATATGTCAGTAATCGTAATGAGATCTTAACAAACTACACAAGTAAATAAAATAAAGATATTACTTACACTTTAAATACATATTAAAATGATATGTAAATGCGTTTTTCATCAAAATAAAACAAATAGCCAGCAAAATACATAATCATTTGCGCAAGAACAACACATATAACAGACGGGCCGGTAATGGCGGACGAAACGTGAGCCACGCCATGGCCATACCCTGGTTATAAAGGTACCCTAATCTCATCTAGCTCGGCGCGCCCATTTAAGTTCCTGATTCACAACAAATGGTAGTATGCGGAGTCTAATTCATGTTTGGTCTGAGGTATCAAATATCGAAACTAGCGCTGGTAGCGGACAACTGCGGCGAATTAAAGATGCTACATACGTCATCGTATTGCGGCATTGCGGGCGGTTTAACTAACGCTAAATTTAATATCGTTTATACAAAAAAATATGCTATATTTTATTACTTTTATTGTATTAATAGAGATATTGCATGTATAGTATTGCAGTAATGTGGAAAAATCATTACATTTCAACATGACTAAACTCCCTCATTGTCTACTTAAGAAGCGAAATGAATATTCAGAATGCAGTATATGTATGAAGATGTAAGAATTTATTTTGTTTCGGTAAAAAATACCACCTGGAGCTCGAATAACTATTACTTTGTGCCTTTGCGGTACGTACAAGTTTATTGATATTGCAGAAAAATATTAGTAATATTGTTTGTCTATGTCAATATACTATCAACTTGTGAATTAAAACATTCGGAGGGAATGGTCTTAATATTTTAAGTTTTCTACTAACCACTACGAATTGCGTTTGCATTGATGCGTTATGCAGTATCGATCCAATACGCGTCAAAAAACTAAGTGGGAATGTAGCTTAATATTCATTATTACATTTTCTAAAGGAACAGCTAGGTAATTTTTAATTAGTACTTATGAATTACTCTGTATTTGTTTACATACGTAAATATTAGTTACCCATGTGAAAATTTGAATAAATTTCGTTTACTACGAGGCCGACTTACATTTTCAATAAATTATTAAACCTACACAAATGATGAGAAATTCGACAACATATTCAGTTTTTATGTTTCTCACCATTTATAATTTGTTTATTGACAATGAAAACCGACAGAACTACTCGTATTATGTGTCTGGGCTTGTATTTAAAGTAAGCCACAGAAAATGATTAATAGTTAAAGTTAAAGCTACAGTTCTTAATAATTATTGATACGCAAATAATTGATTTTGAAGACTTAGATTTTTTTTAAAGAATATGAAACAAAAATAATAACCTGGACTAAATCAGATGTAAAGCCGAAACACTTGTTTTTAAATGACATTAAAAAAACTTGCGCAGTAAGGGAAAATGGCGGGCTTCATGCGGTATATTTGACATGCTGATATATTTTCTTATGAACAAATTTAATATCAGTTTATGGTCGGAAGTAAATTTACCGCGGTTGACTGGTTCGATCATAAATTCAGTGGGAGTATCCGGAGCGAACGAACCAATCCTGTACCTTGTGTAGGGTTACTAAGTTGTGAACATATACTCTTTATACACAGTAGGTTCGGTATATACGTTGACAGTTATGTTATCAGTCATGGAACGTATCACCAGAATTGTGTGGAAATTTTGATCTTTACACAATTTATTTACAGTTTATTTCGTACCTCAATCTTTTTAAATCACTGGCAAATATGTACGAGGTCTGTTAGAAAAGTATCCGATCTTATTTTTTTGCGAAAACCTGATGGATTTGAATCAAGCGCGCTTGCATTTTCCGCCTGTCGATAGCGTCTGTTGCTGGCAAGCAGCATTTGAGTGAGGTGGAGTGTAGTGCTCCCGTCGGTTTTTTATTGTATGGAAAATGCCGGAACGTCTGGAGCAGCGCTAATGCATCAAATTTTGCCTGAAACTGGGCAACCAAATACCAGTCGCCACAGTGGAAGCATTCCACGTCACTAAGATCAAAGAAGACCCGCCAAGTGCACAGGAACGTCAAAGTGATGCTAACTGCTTTCTTTGACTCTCGCGGTGTGGTACAGCACGAGTACGCACCACAAGGTCAAACAATCACCAAAGAGTACTACAGGGATGTCCTCCGTCGCCTGCGTGATGTTGTGCGGCGCAAGAGACCGGAGTTGTGGTAAACAGGAAATTGGCGCCTCCATCACGACAATGGTCCAGCACATTCCTCGCACTTGATTCAGACTTTTTTGACGAAGAAGAAGACTCATGTGGTTCAACAGGCTCCTTACTCTCTTGACATGGCCCCCTGAGACTTCTGGCTGTTCCCCAAACTCAAGAGGTCATTAAAAGGAACGCGATTTCAGACAAGAGAGGACATTATGTCTTCAACGACAGCCGAGCTAAAAACTCCATTCCGAAAGAGCCTTTCTTGGAATGGATCCAACAATGGCGACACCGTTGGGAGAAGTGTGTGGACTCCTTAGGAGACTACTTTGAAGGTGATTAGGTTTCCAACTCTCCAGGTATGACAGTTTTTTTCCTCGGCCAAAGGTCGCATACTTTTCTAACAGACCTCGTATATTTCAGTGTTTTAAATGTATTGATAGAAAAATAGAGAATATAAAAGAAACAAACAATTTCATTTTATAAAAACAATTCGGAGAAAATGTTTCGAATTACTGATTGCAACAATAGATAATTTAATAAAAAATGCTTAGTTCAATGTTTAGTTAAATTTATTAAATTAAACTAGTTAGTTTTTTCCGTTATTGTGTATAGTACCAATAATTATAGATATTACACTTATTTATTAATGTAACAAAGAAATAATTTTTCGTAAATATTGTAAAAGCGTTGAAGTGCAAACATTATACTTTTAACATAAATCATATTACTTGATTCGTAAATATTTTCAAAAAATAAGTTAATACATAAATCTGATGACTGGAAATTTACATACCGACAACCGACTCCACAGTAAATAGTTATTTAGTTAGTAGGTTAGTGCTACTGTTCAATGCTTGTAATTTTAAAAATATATTAATCATAATTTCATCTTCACTTAAGTTATAAACAAAATAATTTTCTAACCTACGAACTATTTTTAATCTAGCGCATGTGATGTCAACCAACAGATCCTTCGGACAACTTCGTTAAATTTACGAAGACGCCGAATGACTTGAATGTAAAACAAGAGCTCCCCGCCATAAATGGAGGCTTTGCCCCGGAAGGATTTTCAAATATTTAGTATTTTCCATTTACAAGTCAATATTTTTAACATTGTTTGTAAAAAATCTTCAATTCATAAACTCACACTTACATTGAAAATTATATAAAAGGACGATGAATTCCTCGAACGTAAAACAAGGGTCTCGCGCCAATAATGGAGGCTTTGCCTTGGAAGGATTTTCAACTTACTTTACTCTTACAAGTTAATATTTTCAATATTGTTTGTATTGTATAGTTTATAAAACATCTTTATTACAAAAATCAATCATTTTTAGGTAATGAAAATAATGTAATAGAAACTAGCATATACAAAAATATGAAAACAACTACGTAATCCTACTAAATATTAAAAATTATTAAATTTTCATACCTATACAATATACATATATGTAATTCACAGTAAAATTAATTTATACTAATAGTTTAACTTCTCCCTATAATATTATTACCATATAAATAGCGAAATAATTTCACTTACCAAAATTTGTTGATTGGCTACTTCCTAATATAGGTATTATATTCACAAGAAATTTTTAAATCACTTGAAATGAAGGCTGAGTAATATTTCTGAACAAATTTAAGTTAAACTACTTTTATATCTTAGTCCAAACGAAATTAAAATGGCAGCAATATTTGACGGTGGGACGTCACTGACGTTAGTGAGAAGTATACTGTCATCAACACGAACGAACACGATTCATCCGGAACCGGAATTAAACTCCACGTTTGCAATATAAAGTCGGTAATGATGGAAATTTAGTGAAAATTATTGAGAAGTAGCTGATTTATAAGAAAAATAATGAATTTATGTGAAACTGTAACAAGAAAATAATAAAGCATTTCTTTTCTTATTGCTTCGAAAATATAATATATTTTTTTCTGAAATATGTATTAAAAACTATCTTCTTCGACATACATAATTTTATAATATGACAAGACCCATCAAATATAAATTATAAATGGTTGGAAATAATCGATTTTAATTCTAAATGTTGAGATTCGAATTTTTTTTACCACGTATCTAAGTATATTTCAGTATTTCTCAGAATTTTGGGGGCATAAATCATGAATTTCAAATTACATTAGTATTTCTATATATTAGTTATTTTAAATGATTTGATGTATGTATTAAGTAATCGACTTTAATTCTAAATGCCGAGGTTTGAATTCGATTGAAATCAAAACTTGAAATTTTCAATCACAAATATCATCACAAAAGTGACTTATGTGGTTCATTCATCACAGTAGCTACAAGTACATATGAATCTCGTCATTACCGATATATTATTACTCTAAAAACTTATTAACTGAATTTATTTCATAATCGGTTCACACTTCATATTATTAGGACAGCATGAAAAATATTACGTGGGGAAATTAAATATTTTGGTGAATTAAACGTGAGTAACCGAAGCGAACAAACCAATCCTGTTTTTTTTGCAGGGTAACTATGGATTGCGCGGGAATATTTAAAGTTATGAACATAATATACTTATACTCGTTCAGTGAGTCGGTATATACTTTATAAGCTTTATAAGCTATGTAAAAGCTGTGACGTCAACTAATAAGTAACAGATCCTTCGGACAACTTCGGTTGAATTTACAAAGACGCCGAATGACTGGAATATAAAACATGGGCTCCGCGCTAAAATAATGGAGCTTTACCCCGGAAGTATTTTCAAACATTTTGTATTTGGCAGTTACAAGTCAATATATTTAATATTGTTTATATTGTATTGTCTATAAAACATATTCAATTAAAAAAATCAACCATTTATATTGAAAATAATGTAACAGGACTAGCATAATTATACAGAAATATGAAGAAAATATGGACAGAATCACGTAATCCTTCCAAATATTAAAAATAATAACATTTTCATGCGTATATGCATATAATTCACTGTATAATGAATTCATACTAATAGTTTAACTTCTCCCTATAAAATTATTATTATATAAAAATCGAAATGAAATAATTTCACTTACCAAAGTTAATCTGTTTCTTTCCAACAAAATATATTAACAAAAATTTTGTTTTAAAACACTTGAAATGAAGGCTAATTAATATTACTGAACAAATTTAAGTCAAATACATTCATATTTAGCTCCAGCTAAATCAAAATGGCAGTAGTATACATTAGTGAGAAGTGCACCGTCATCAACACGTACACGATTCACCCGGAACCGGAAACTCCAATTTAACTACACGTTTACAAAACAAAGTCGGTAATGATGGAAATTTAGTGAAAATTGTAAATGTAGAATTAGATGATTTATAAGAAACATAATGATTTTTTATGTGAAAATGTGGGTAATAAGGAAAGAATAACGCATTTTTCTTTTTCTGATGTTTCAAAAATGTAATTTTTTCCTGAAATATTAAAAACTAATCCTGTTCCTTTTGTAGGGTAATTATGGTTTGCGCGCGAGTATTTAAAGTTACGAACATAATATACTTATACTTGTTCAGTGGGTCGGTATATTCTTTATAAGTTAACAGTTGTCAGTGATAGGAGGATCGAACATACCACCAGAATTGTAAAGAAATTTTAATAAAAAATAATGTTAATATTTTGCTACGACTTTATCAAAATTCTGACCTGAATCTCTTTAAATCAATGACCAGTATTTATATTTCAGTGCTTTAAATAATTGATAGAACAATAGAGAATATGAAAGAAATGTAAAACAAACAATTTATAGAAACAATTCTGAGAAAATGTTTGGAATTACTAATTTTAACAACACATAATTTTAAAAAAAATAGTGGCAGTAATTCAAAATTTGGTTACATTTATTAAATTTATTTATTTATTTATTTTTAAATTCATTTCTGGGCGTTTCGAAGGCCCAATGGCCTTCATCTTCAGCAATCTAATTTTTTTTTCACAGGTCATGGATTTACATTTAATTATGCCTTTTTTATTGGACATATTTGTCTATGAAGCTCTGTCATTACTCCTAGCTATAATAAGATAAACTCAGTGAACACCTCTATTCTATAACTGTTTGTTATTTGAACGAAATATTGTTTTTATTATTATTATTATTATTATTATTATTATTATTATTTTACGCAGAATTATATGATTGATAAAGTTTTCTAAATTTTGAGGTTGTGTGGCCGAGAGAATGTGGAAGCAGTGCCGTAACTAGGGCGTGGCAAAGGTGGCGCACGCCACAGGCGCAAAATTCTTAGGGGAGGCAAAATTTTAATCATTTATATGGTCTTAGATAAAACATTTCTAAAATATATTTTCTTAATTTACCAAATAATTATCTATAGATAAGCCAGACGGCAAGGTGTTTATTGTGGAAATAATTGGTGACAAGCTGGCGTAAATTTTATTCTCTTTATTGGGATCTCCAAAAAGACATTTATTTTGCACTCACTAGCGACCTCGGATTTTGCCGCCATCTTGAGTCAAAGATGCAAAAAAGAGTTTTTAGGTATTTAGGTATTTAATACTTGGTTTTTTCTATTTTAGCCATTCAGTATTGTAGAGAATAGAGAATAGTTTTGACCTCTCTGATTGGATGAAACTGGAGAGAAGAAATATGTTTACCCACTGTAATTTCGGCTACTTTAAACTGGCGCTGATACGAGCGCCATCTGCTAAATTGTTAAATATAACAGAATAAAAACGTTTTTTGCCGATGAGCGGTTCGCGAGTTACTAACAACTTATATGTAATTCTTCTAACATATGCAAATCGGTTTAGATCTCATTTCATCTGAAATTTTGACGAGTATTAAATACATAATATTGTTTATCTTTAATCGTGTCAAAATTTTAGATGAAAATATGAGAACTAATCCGATTTGCAGATGTTTTTGTAAGTTTAAATTGTTAGTAATTCGCGAACCGCTCATCAGAAGTTTATTTTGTTTTTATTTTCTTGATATGTAGGGCCGCAAATAAAATTTTTGCCACAGGCGCTCATAACCCTAGTTACGTCTCTATGTGGACTGGATTCACATTCTTTCGGCCACACAACTTTAAAATTTAGAAAACTTTATTAATCATGTAATTCTGTGTAAAATAACAAAACAAAAAACAATATTTCGTTCAAATAACAAACAGTTATAGAATGGAGATGCTCACTATTGCTAGGAGTAATGACAGGGCTTCGTAGACAAACATGGCCAATAAAAAAGGTACAATTAAATGTAAATCGATGACCTGTTAAAAAAAATTATTGCAGAAGATGAAGGCCATTGGGCCTTCCTAACTACAAAATATAAAGAAGTAATATCAAAAATAAAAATCTTTTCAAAAAGCCCAAAAGAAGTTTATCTCCTAAATCATTTTTCAAAGGGAAGCAAAAGTCTACACATCAAATATACCCAAGGACTTATTTCTGTTAAGTATTGTTAAATACATAAACAAGCAATGAAGAGCGTACATTGTACTTTTAACAACGATCATATTACTTGATTCGTAATATGTATTTTCAATAATTAAATATATAAATCGGAAGACTACTAATTTATATACCGACTCCACAGCAAACAGTAATTTAGTTGTACTCCTGTTTTATGAAAACAATTTCTAACCTACAAACTATTTCTAATCTCGCGCTTTCGGAAAAGCTATGTAAAAGCTGTGACGTCAACTAATAAGTAACAGATCCTTCGGACAACTTCGGTTGAATTTACGAAGACGCCTAATGACTGGAATATAAAACATGGGCTCCGCGCTAAAATAATGGAACTGTACCCCGGAAGGAATTTCAAACATTTTGTATTTGGCTGTTACAAGTCAATATATTTAATATTGTTTGTATTGTATTGTCTATAAAACATCTTCAATTCAAAAAATCAATCATTTATATTGAAAATAATGTAATAGGACTAGCATAATTATACAGAAATATGAAGAAAATATGAACAGAATCACGTAATCCTTCCAAATATTAAAAATAATTACATTTTCATGCGTATATACATATAATTCACTATATAATGAATTCATACTAATAGTTTAACTTCTCCCTATGATATTATTATTTTATAAATATCGAAATGAAATAATTTCACTTACCAAAGTTAATCTGTTTCGTTCCAACAAAATATATTGACAAAAATTTTGTTTAAAACACTTGAGATGAATACTAATTAATATTACTGAACAAATTTAAGTCAAATACTTTCATATTTAGCCCTAGCTAAATCAAAATGGCAGTAGTATAGAAGTAGTATACGTTAGTGAGAAGTGCACCGTCATCAACACGTACACGATTCACCCGGAACCGGAAACTCCAATTTAACTACACGTTTACAAAACAAAGTCGGTAATAATGGAAATTTAGTGAAAATTGTAAATGTAGAATTAGATGATTTATAAGAAACATAATGATCATAATGATTTTTTTTATGTGAAAATGTGGGTAATAAAGAAAGAATAAAGCATTTTCAAAAATGTATTTTTTTCCTGAAATATTAAAAACTACCATCTTCGATATAGATATTTTTATAATATGACAAGAACAATCAAATATAAATTTTTGACTACAAATCCATTAAATTACGTATATACGGATAGTTTGTTTTCCATGAAAAGGACAAAAAGGAACAACTTTTAGTAAATAAAATTGTTTCTCTCTGTGTATTGTTCTTCTATTTAGGAATATTTTATTAAAAATTTTACTTAGATACAATGTAATATCTTATAATATATTTATAATAAGGATGAACTATTTGTATTCCTAGTTCTTAAATACTTTACAATATAAATGATTCAGTTTTGTAAAGAAAGTCTTATAAACAGTACAAAAGAAACAATATTATATGTATTGGCCTGTAAATATCAAAAACTAAATGTTTTAAACTTCTTCCGGGACAAAGTTTACCTTAGAGGTGCGGGTCCCTTATTTTACTTTCGAGTCATTCAGCGTCTTCGTAAATTTATCCATTTTCATTTTATTAAATATACAGAATGTTATGTAAGTAATGTGCCATACTTCATGGTATGATAAAGATAACTGAAAAAAGTTATTATCTGAAATTTATTTTGCTCTATCTATAGAGTTGTAAAAGTTATGGGACTGTTAAGTTGACCAAGTACAAACCAGATTCTTATTAAGTTAAAATCTAACAATCAAGTTGTACCAAAACAATATTTGTCATACATAAACAAATATAAATATGTCATCACGGCATATTACACATTGCTGGGTGTGCCAATCTGCTTTGTACATAGATATCGGTAATGAGGATGACATATTTGTACCGTTTGGGCGTTTACCAGGCGTCACCTCACGGGCGCTCATTGCTGGTGTGGAGAGTGCACCACAGGGGTCAATTTTTTTTTGGGGTCTCGTGGCCGCGCGCCAGAGTGTCTGGTCGCGAATCTGGGGAACCGGGATCGATCCTGACCGACGCCAAATATTTCAAATGGCACAAAATTGACCCCTGTGGTGCGCTCTCCACGCCAGCAATGAGTGCCCGTGAGGTGACGCCTGGTAAACGCCCGCACGGTACAAATATGTCATCAACATTACCGAATTCTGTGTATAAAGCAGATTGGCACACCCAGCAATGGGTAATATGCCGTGATGATATATTTATTTATTTATTTTCATTTAGAATTCGAAATATTTGGCGTCGGTCGGGATCGAACCCGGTTCCCCATATTCACGACCAGACACTCAGGCACGCGGCCACGAGACGCCATAAATGACGTTGAATTTGTAATCAGTGGAGTAGTAATTTGATATTTACAAATGCCTCTCACTTTCACTAACCAAGAATACACCGACATGCATTAGGTGCACGGAGAAGTGTGCCAAAACAGTTCTGCTGCTGTTAGACGCTGCAGTGAGTTTTACTCAAACAAAATGGTGAAAACATTAAACATTTGTTATAACTATTTCTGTCATTAATAAAAAAAAAATTGTCTATACTCCGCCTCTGACTTCAAACCTTCAAAAATGACAAATGTTATTGTTTTCATTCAAACTACTGTGATTTTTAAATTATTTTTTATTCAAATAAGTTATGCTTATTGGTCCACTTTGAGAATGCTTTTATAATTGCACCAAACACATTAGGAAAGAAATTATTGCCAAATATGATAATTTGCAACCTTGTTTATTAAGTGGTAACGTATGGCAAATTACTTTCATAACACTCTTTATAATGTAAAATGCATTAAGCTATACTATAATTTAGTAATAAAATTTTATAAATTACCTGGTTTTGAAGAATCTTGGAGAATTTTATAGTCTACTTAAGTAAACATAGACGTTCCTAGATTCACACTTCATGGATGTTGACTTCTAGTAAAGGGTATTAGGGTGGAAAACAGGGCCGACGAAAACATAAACAATTTCATTGAATTTAATATTATTTTTTATTTAATAAATCGTATGTTAATTTTAATATAGGCAATATAAATTAAACAATTTTTTTATGAAATATTTTGTAAGATTAATTTTTATTCTCTTATTAATATTTTGGCTTAAATATTTACAAAGTTTGATACTATTTCGTGATGACTTTCTGTTCTTTGGATTTTTATAAAAATTTTAAGCTAGATTTTTAAAGAATAAGAGTGTTTTTTTAAAAAATCAGATTTTTAAAAATATTTTTGTATAAATCACCCGATAAAGCTTTATGGGACAGATAATGTTTGAGAAAAGAAACAAACTGTTATCCCACGTCTTTGTGTTTATCTTGTACATTAGCTTAAAAATTTGTAAATAAATAAAAAACATGTATTTTATGAAAAAAAATTATATGAACTTTGCATATTACATCTCAACGAATTTAATTATGCCTCTATAATTATAAGAATAACAATTAATTGCTACAATAGCATCTAACAACAAAAGCAAAGGTAACAGCAACTGCCAATGAACGAACACATACTTATTCATGATTTTGCACGTGGCGAAGCTTGACGGCTCTTTTTATCGGTATCTAATATCTTCTTTCTGATGGAAACGAGGTCCATGATGTGCTCGGGGTTGCTTCTTCGAAAGCTGAATATGCTGCGGAAAGACCACTACTCTCTGGATATGACGACATGGTTGGTGACGCGCCACTGTAGGTGAAAGCCTCTAGACCTCCAGCGAGGTTGTGAAGGTTATCGGTACGTACGGCAAGATACACCTCGATCACGCGTCGCGCCATGTCGACGTTATCGGGCAGCCCGGTCACTAAAAATACTGGCTCCCTTTTTGTGTTAGGGGACGAGATAACTGTCCCTGTTTTGTCTTGAATCCGTTTAATGTTATTTCCTTTGGTTCCCACTATCAGCCCTACCATACCTATTGGCACGCGTATTTTGGCAGTGATATGTTCAACCTTGGGTGACAGTGGCTTTTGTTTGCCCTTCTTCAACAACCACGTTTGCGAGTAGTACTCAGCGGCGTAAATGATCTCTTTTTTGGCTGAGACGTCTTTCTTGCGCCCTGTGATGAAGAAAAAGGGTTCTGTGTCCCGTCCGGGAGTTTTTATCACTGTTTTCGTCCTCGATCTTATCTTTTTAATACGGTATCCCTTTTTACCTATTATGGCGGCAACATGTTGGTACGTGGGTACCTTCACAATCTCTGTAACTTCGTTGTCAGTTTTATCCTTGGAACTCTCAGTATCAAAATTCAATGCCCAAGGTTCGGTCAGCTTCAGCATGAAGAATGCCTCATTTTTTGTTTTCATTACATACCTAGCTAGCTTGATATACGATCGTACAGATTTTCATTTTGAGAATGCAATCATTACTTGGATTCTTTAGATTTCTGACGGTCACATAAAACAAAAGAAAAAAAACTAATTGTTACAAGCATTTTTTATATTCGGAAATAAAAAATAACTAAAATATCAGATAATGAGGTTCAACATATTTCATGTACACTTCAGAAAGGACCAATTGATAGTCATCATGGAATTTTAATGTTATAAACTATTTTTTGTTTTGATTACATACCTAGCTAGCTTGATATACGATCGTACAAATTTTCATTTTGAGAATGCAATCATTACTTGGAGTCTTTAGATTTCTGACAGTCACATAAAACAAAAGAAAATAAACTAATTGTTACAAGCATTTTTTATATTCGGAAATAATAAATAACTAAAATATCAGATAATGAGGTTCAACATATTTCATGTACACTTCAGAAAGGACCAATTGATAGTCCTCATGGAATTTTAATATTATAAACTAATTTTTGTTTTGATTACATACCTAGCTAGCTTGATATACGATCGTACAGATTTTCATTTTGAGAATGCAATCATTACTTGGAGTCTTTAGATTTCTGACGGTCACATAAAACAAAAGAAAAAAAACTAATTGTTAAAAGCATTTTTTATATTCGGAAATAATAAATAACTAAAATATCAGATAATGAGGTTCAACATATTTCATGTACACTTCAGAAAGGACCAATTGATAGTCATCATGGAATTTTAATGTTATAAACTATTTTTTGTTTTGATTACATACCTAGCTAGCTTGATATACGATCGTACAGATTTTCATTTTGAGAATGCAATCATTACTTGGAGTCTTTAGATTTCTGAGAGTCACATAAAACAAAAGAAAATAAACTAATTGTTACAAGCATTTTTTATATTCGGAAATAATAAATAACTAAAATATCAGATAATGAGGTTCAACATATTTCATGTACACTTCAGAAAGGACCAATTGATAGTCCTCATGGAATTTTAATATTATAAACTAATTTTTGTTTTGATTACATACCTAGCTAGCTTGATATACGATCGTACAGATTTTCATTTTGAGAATGCAATCATTACTTGGAGTCTTTAGATTTCTGACGGTCACATAAAACAAAAGAAAAAAAACTAATTGTTAAAAGCATTTTTTATATTCGGAAATAATAAATAACTAAAATATCAGATAATGAGGTTCAACATATTTCATGTACACTTCAGAAAGGACCAATTGATAGTCATCATGGAATTTTAATGTTATAAACTATTTTTTGTTTTGATTACATACTTTGGTAGCTTGAAATACGATCGTACAGATTTTCATTTTGAGAATGCAATCATTACTTGGATTCTTTAGATTTATGACGGTCACATAAAACAAAAGAGAAAAAACTAATTGTTACAAGCATTTTTTATATTCGGAAATAATAAATAACTAAAATATCAGATAATGAGGTTCAACATATTTCATGTACACTTCAGAAAGGACCAATTGATAGTCCTCATGGAATTTTAATGTTATAAACTAATTTTTGTTTTGATTACATACCTAGCTAGCTTGATATACGATCGTACAGATTTTCATTTTGAGAATGCAATCATTACTTGGAGTCTTTAGATTTCTGACGGTCACATAAAACAAAAGAAAAAAAACTAATTGTTACAAGCATTTTTTATATTCGGAAATAATAAATATCTAAAATATCAGATTGAGGTTCAACATATTTCATGTACACTTCAGAAAGGACCAATTGATAGTCATCATGGAATTTTAATGTTATAAACTATTTTTTGTTTTGATTGCATATTTAGCTAGCTTGATATACGATCGTAAAGTTTTTCATTTTGAGAATGCAACCATTACTTGGATTCCATGGATTGCTGACCGTCACATATAACAAAATAAAACAAATAATTGTTACAAGCATTTTTATGTTCGGAAATAATAAATAACTAGAAATTCAGATAATGCGGTTCAACATATTTTATGTACACTTCAGAAAGGACCAATTGATAGTCGTCATAGAAATTTAATGTTATAAACTATTTTTTGTTTTGATTACATACCTATATAGCTTGATATACGATCGTACAGATTTTCATTTTGAAATTGCAATTATTACTTAGATTCTTTGGATTCCTGACGGTCACATAGAACAAAAGAAAATTAAAACTAAATAAATAACTAGAAAATCATTTAATGCGGTTCAACTTATTTTATGTACACTTCAGTAAGGATAGTCATCATAAAATTTCAATATTATAAACCATTTTTCAATTTTTTGATTACATACCTTTCTGAAATATATCTAGCTGGATATACGATCATACAGATTTCCATTTGGAGAATTCAATAATTGCTTGGATTCTTTGGATTTGTGTCGCTTATATGGAACAAAAAAAAAACTTATAAAAAATAATTTGAAACTCAGATAATGCAGTTCAACATATATCATGTAAACTTCAGTAAGTCATTATGAAATTGTAATACTGTAAATTATTTTGCATTTTTTGATTACTTACTTCTATTAAATGTACGATGTATACAGATTTTCATTTTCAGCAGTTGATAATTATTTGGATACTTTGGATTCCAGGAAGCCACATGGAACTAAAAAGAAAATTTATTATAGTAAGCATTGTTTTAGTCTTAAATAATAACAAATAACTAGAAAATCTGGTAAAGCGGTTCAACATATATGATGTACACTTCAGTAAGGACCAATTGATAGTCATCATGAATTTTTAATATTGTGAGCTATATTTCATTGTTGATTTCTTACCTTAATAAAATGTATTTAATTTGTTCTGATTTACTTTTTGACTTTTTGACCAGTTAGTCGGGGATACTTTGGATACCAGTCCTACATAAAAAAGAAATTTATTATTACAAGCAATTGTTATAGTATTAATCCTCTAGAGACAGACATACATGAGCTTGAATTTATTTCATATTTTCTATTTATACACAAAACATTAATTATATTTTGTATATATTTGGAATATTTAAATCTAGGAATTTTTTGTTCATGTGTTTACCATTATATTAGCTATTGAAGTTGAAAAACATTAACTGAACGGTAAAAGTTATATAAAAATTTGATACTAAAGCAAAATAGAATAAAAAAAATATCAAAAACTAGAAAATATGGCTAGTGTATCTCACCAAGACGCAGCGACCAATACGTTGGTATTAATGACCTCCGAAGGGTTAAATAAAAGAAAATAACGAAAACATTAGATAATATACCCTTAAGGGAGGAATAATTAATTGTTAATGAAATATTACTACTTACCATAATAAAATCTAGCTAGCCTCATATACGACATGTGTAGATTTTCAGTCATTGTTTTAACTTTTTATCATTATTTTCCTTTTTGGGGTTATTTACTTCAATGACATCTATAAGTTATCATAATCAGTATTGTTATAATAATATATGGTTATTTGATTTAATATTTATTTGTTTGTTGATGAAATTTTTGAATCGTTATATGTTTCCGATAATTACATATTATTGATTATTTGTTTACAATTTCTTGAAGTTCTAAAATATCATAATAGTATTTTTTTAAATTGAAAGTTACTGGTTAGTAATTCATTTGTGTCGTCAAAAAATAATTATTCTGTGTTTTAAGCATTTTACTTACATTACTATGTAATTGTTATCTTCTACATGGGGCAAGTGCAGTTTATTCATTTTATTAGTCATATTAGCTGCATCCATTCTCATTTCTGTTGTCTCGGAATTTACTAATTATGAACAAATTGCATCCGGTGTAACACAAGGTTCTAATTTTGAGCTTTTGCTATATGATTCATTAACAACATTTTATCTTGTTTTAAATTTGTTAAATTCATACTTTACGTTGTTGATTTGAGGATATAACACGATATAAGATGTGTTAATGGTTGTGTTGAATTTTAAAAGAACTTAGATTAGTTGAACACGCAAATTAATGTAAACTACTATTAATATTTCTAAATACTATTTCATTAAATTTACTAGCAATAGAAACAAGATCAATTTTTGGTACAATATTATTGAAAATATTATCAGCATTGTTTATTGTGTGCAGGGCTTTGGAATATTGTTAGATATTAAACTTCTACCGTATATACGATATGCATATTCACATCATTTTTAAAACGGCATTTAAAATGTTTAGATTCTTGATACGTTCCATCCCAATTTCAAACATCCTTCTACGCTAGTTTCACTAGTTATTTTACTCTTGTTGGAAGTCATTGCATACGTTCTCTGGAATCCTCGCTATGATATTTACATTAAAGAGTTAGAGAGCATTGAAAATAAATTTTTAAAATTTTTAAGTCGAAAATTTCTGATCTGTTTATTAAAAATTCTAATCTTTGAAATGTTAATGCATTTATCCTTTCTTTATTAACTTTTCAACAATGCTATTCAATCTATTATCAGCATATAATTTCAATATGTTTTCTTTATAAAATGATATTAGTTTTACACTGATTTCCGTAGATTAAGAAAAAAAATATTGTTTAACCTTCTATTTTCTGTTCATTATAAATACATTCACCATTACGGTTATTTTTCGAATATTCAAATTTTCATATGGTGAGATATTTCTACAAAATTCTTTCGACTAGCCGACCATCTGCTCGTCCAAATTTATATTCTACTGAAACCTTTTATTTTTGGCACAATAAATAACAATTTCAGCTGAATGTATAAATAAATAAATAAATCATTGAGTCTTTATAATGCAGTAATCATCGTTATACCTATATTTTTGTTTATTTATTTTTACATAGTAATTGTTAGTTTAGAAATCTGCTTTTATAAAATTGTATATTATATACACCAAGGTTTTGAAGAGTATCACTATTGACCGAGCGAAAATATTATAATGCCGAGGGAATCGAGGGATATAATTTGCGAAAACAATAATATTCTTCCTAACCGTGGTTTATATAGGCTGTTTACGTTCTTCGTTATAGATTATAGATCATGGATAAAAGAGTAAAAATAAGTAACAATGTTTGGAGAAAGTGCTATGGAAATTTGTACTTCTCCGGAAATTAAAGAAGCGGCACAAAATGTGCATTTTAATACATTGTTGCCTAAAAAATCTAAACTTTGAAAAGTGACAGTTCGCAAAATTAACCTCTAGGTTAACAATAATACATTATTGATTGTTACTAAGGAAACTGTAGAGAAAAACAGTTTCACGACTCAAAAAGAGGTCAATAATGGCATGTTGGCTACTAGTGAGAAAACATTGTATCAATAAAAGCCAAATGCTAGTAATTAAAATGACAAATTGTAGTATAATTACAAGATAATTGCTATTGAATTTATATAAAAAGTAAAGATTTTCAGACAAGGTTTTGTGGGAAGAGCGTACTTACGCAATGTGTATAAAAATAAAATAAAAAAATAAAAGTATTACCATTATATCTACGATAATAAGACAAATATTACAAATGCTATTTTACATTTTAGATCAATTTCTGAATGAGTCCGAGATTATGTTTTCTTGGCAACAAAAAGATTAAATTCTAATATTTTCATTTTAAAAAATGAGAATTTTAAGCTTTAAAATTCTATGTTTAACTATTTGAACAAGATTTCTTTACTTGTTAAAATATATAAAATGATTTGTTTTTCAAAAATATTTTATTGGTTTTTTTTTATTTAATAATCCGAGTATATCATCAGTAAAATGTAAATCACATAATAAATGCATATTACATAAATAGCTCAGTCACATAAAACCTGGTTAGATAATCACATAGGTAACTGCACATCGTAACCATGGATACGTAGACAAATACACCGAGATATAACCTCAAACAACGTAAATCTTGTTAATTACTTTAAGCAACTGACCCATAAACTAAAATTATTTTATTTCATTATTTTAAATATAAAGTGTACTTTTAATTAATATGTCAGCTTACATTAATTTATATTATCTTGAGTTCCACAATTTTCATCAGTTCATATTTCATCTTTTTTTAGCTATGTTTTTATACACTTTTCATGATATTTCCGATTATTATTTTAACCCTCTATATTCTACATTGAGCTTTGAATTAATTTATAATTTAATACAGAATAATTATTTCATCTTTTGGCGGTTGATGAAAATATGAACTGATCCCGACACGTCACGTTGAGGCTTTTAAAATCGCGATATTTAGCTATGTTTATATTTACTTTTCAATATATTTCATATTCTTATATTCACCTCTATATTCTACATTGAGCTTTGAATTAATGTATAATTCAATATAGAATAATTATCTTTTGAAGGTTATTAAAAACATAAACTAATACCGACGTCAGGGATGGATGAGGCTTTTAAAATGTCCGCTGGTGGTATTATATACACAAATCAAGAATTTTTCACGGTTTAAAGAGCATATTCGTCAAAAAAACCTAATATATTGAACAAGTGCCACGGAATACTTATATTTCTTTGTAAATTTGCGTTGGTATGTTCCATGGAAATTCATGATACGGATATCTTAATACTCTATTTAATAAAAGTGGAAAAAGTTGGATATGGTACGGGCATTCATATGAACATATGTACATGGTGTAAATCGAAAAGTGGGCCATAGGTGTTTAACGTAGAAAATTTTTTTTTTTTCGCGCAAACGTTACTGAATAATTTTATGAAAAAATATTTTAAATCAAAGTTTAGAGATTTAAATTCTGCATCTAAATCATGTGTGAAACGATTATTCTAGCTTTTTATGTAAACGAAAAAATTCATTATAAAGTTACTATTTTTATGAGCTTCTTGTCTATAGGCAGCCATGGATTATGACAAAAAATAAACAATTGCATTGTATTTAACTGTCAATTAGAAATAAATTTAATACAAAACACAAAAGGTAAACTAAAGGTAAAGTTTTAACTGGCAATTAAATACAACGCATTTGTTTTTATTTTTTTGTCATAATCCATGGTTATACGCTCATAAAAACTGTAACTTTATAATTAATTTTTCTACTTTCATGAAGATCTGAAATAATCGTTTCATATTATTTATATGCAGAATTTTAATCTCTATAACTTTTATTTGAAGTATTTTTGAATAAAATAATATGATAACGTTTGCGCAAAGAAAAACTGATGTCTCATGTTGAATGCCTATGGCCCACTTTTCGATTTACACCCTGTACATATAATAAATACAATACCAGTGATTGGCATATAGCCATTTTCATATACATAATATAATAAGCATAAAAAGGTATCAAATTTGATATTTTATTTTCTGTATTTGAATACACAAAATAAGGTTAACAAAATTTTACAATTTTTAGCTCTTGTTAAACAAAGTATCTGGCAAAAAATAATAAATATTAAAAATTAACATCAATTTTAATTTAAGTTCTAACTTGAATTATGAAATTTTAATAACAATTTTGAAATAGGATTTGTGATTGGCAGGTATAATCATTATGAAATAATTTTTCTTGCAATGTTTTGCATTTTAAACAAATTTATATTAACATGTTCTTTTTCCTTGACACTCTCTCTATGTTCATCCAGAACAGAAGGTGGTTTATGCGATAGTACTCCGGGTTTTCATTCTCGCTTAGCTCTGGATGATATGACGGCAAATTAGGAGATAGATAGAGCGAAAAGTTTCCGGTAAAATCGGGACTCATTTGAATTGACTCAGGAAGTGGTTTCTGAGAAACAATGTCGACGTCAACAGTGGTAGTTATCTGAAGGTGCTCTCCTTTCAATTTTTTGGTTATGGGGTGTGAGTCTTCTTTTTCTGATGCACCTTTCCTCTTATTATTCATGATTATCCTTTAATAATAACTTGTAGTTTTAAAATTATATCTGTAAAGGAGAAATTTATGAAATTCTTCATCCCAATTGAAACATGAATTTATTTAAAATTTTAGCAAAGTGTTTGCTATATCATATGACATACAATGACAAACAATATTTTGAAATCTGACTCAAAGTGATGGCATTACTCATATTTCAATCTAAAATTTAATGTAATTACTATGTATTAACAAATACTCGAAATCTCAGTCGTACAGTATTTATTCTTATAAAACCAACGTTTCGGTATACACTTATACCTTCTTCAGAGTAAGTGAGTTCTTTCAAATTCTTAAACATAAAATCATGTACAAACCTGATACAAAAATTTGAAAAAGCATATACACATCTGTACGATCTCAAAATCGACAACATAATGATTCAGTTCTATTTTTCACTTTTGTGGAGATTTAGAATTTTTGTTAAGACCTAATTTACACTCACACCACAGGCGAAAAATTTAATTTAATGGAGCGAAAGCGGACCGCACAATTTTCCCAGAAGCAGCTATTTCTTAGTGAGCATATTTTAAGATATGTTTACTGCACTGCTTACATGCACAAAAAATATATCACCTCTTACCTATTGATAAACATATTTCTTTATCTATAATGATTTTTTATTTAAAGAAGACATACTAGTGCTCTTCTTTCATTCATTGACATATATTTGTGCAATGAATCAATAAAGTATTTGTACATCTTCAGTAATACAATGTTAGAGAATAAAATGAACGGTGTGTAAAAAATAAAATGCATTTATGAAATTCTCTATCACTTTCTTATTAGAACTTGATATAGAAAATTCAGCCATATCGCTAATAAGATAAAGATCAACTTGATAAAATTAAATATGTCTATTACTCGACCATTTCATTTTGTAACTCTTAAATTAATTAGTTAAGTGGCTTTAGACGATCAAATAAATTGAACTTTTATTGAACAAATATTTAAAACATAATTTTTGATCAAATGGTTACGCTTTACACGTTCAAATTATATGAACATTATTTGCTTATAATTGAGCTACATAATTACATTTTATTTTGGTTTGACATGTCATCTGCGCGATTGTCGTTTGGTTTGTCGCGTGAATTTTAATATTGCGCTTTCATTTTTCTTTACTGAATATACTATGAAATTTAATCAAAACAAAAACAAATGACATTTATCAAAAAATCTTTATGCCAACATAACAAAATGCAGTGCATGTAACGTATGATGAAATAATCCCTCGAAATAACTAAAATTTGAAGTAAATGATCTTGATATTTAGAACATCCCTAAGTTAGATTTTTTGATCAAATGGTTTGAACATCGAACGTTCAAATATCTTTGAACGTGTAAAGTTCCACAATATTATAGTACAATAAGAAGTTGTAAAAATTGATGTAAATCTTTGATCCTCTAAAGCCACCTTTAATTGAAATTACTATTATAATGGCCGGTTGCACTAATATTTAATTGGGAATTAAACAAACAATCATCATTTAAATACATACGTATAAAATATATTATACAGGGAATTTATTTCAACATGCAACATAGGGGCAATCATTTCTGTGGTTACGCACTAATGTCAAAAAATGTTACTAATTTTAAGATGCAACATACAAAAATTTGCAATTTTGTATTATTAATACTAATTTCCAATAAATTATCCTACATCCGGTTAACAAAAAATAAAAACTTTAATGTAGCAAATCTTAACAAACTGTGGCTTTCAAAAATTCATAATTTTAATGTAATAAATGTTCAAAAATACCCCCAGTCACACTGAGGCAACATCCTAGTCGGTAGTAGAAAGAATTGACACCATTTGTAATATGTTCTGGAAGTATCTCCTGTGCTTCAATACTATATTTATAATGTTGCATTCTAAAATGGACAAATATTAGATTGTTGTCATTTTGTTGACAGTAGTGAGAAACCATAATGTTGCATTTTAAAATAAATTCTTTGTATGTACATAGAGGATGACACTGAAAAACGGGCCACTCAAAATGACTTTTTTTATTTATAATTATTTTTTAATTTTCTTGGTATATTTTTAAACTAGGAGTTAGGGCTCACAAATCATGCTATTTGGCATGATGGTAGCGCTTCCAGTTTAACCGGAAGTGACATTAACTTTCATATTTCAAATGGGACATGCTATATATTTCTGTATATTATAATTCAATAATATGCTTGAAGTGAATTTTTATTGAAGAAATAAAATACAAAAACGAAAGAGAAAATTATGAATTCGTAAGTAGATTCCAAATATATAAAAATATATAGGTGTCCCATTTGAAACCGGAAGCGCTACCATCATACCAAATACCATAATCTGTGAGCCTCTAAGCCTAGTTCATAAATATATCAGGAAAATTAAAAAATAATTACAAATAAAAAAGTTATTTTGAGTGGCATCAAGAATATTTCGTTTATCTTGAGAGTTACAAGAAAATGTTAATAAGGAAACTTAAACTAGACAAAGGGGCTCATAAGATGACCATAGTAGGAATTTTGCATCACTTCCGGTTGTAGAGGAAATGGGTATAACTTTGAATCTAGCATAGAGAATCTATATTAGTATAAATTTTTTCTGAATGTACATAAAATTAGCTTCGCGATGATATTAAAATATCATAGTTTTACTTCAACCATTTCAAAATGGCGACCATTTATTTTCAAAATATGCATTAATAAAATTCCATACAAAATTAAACATAGCAAGCTATGAAACAATTTTATTACCTTAAAACAAAAGAAAAGTATTTATTTATATAAAGTTGAACTGCTCTAACAATTTTGTGATTTAATTTAAGGTATTAAAATTGTTTCATAGCATGCTATGTTTAATTTTGTATGGAATTTTATTAATACATATTTTGAAAATAAATGGTTGCCATTTTGAAATGGTTGAAGAAAAACTATGATATTTTGGTATCGTTGTGAAGCTAATTTTATTTACATTCGGTATACTAGATTCGAAGTTGTACCCATTTCCGCTAAAACCGGAAGTGATACAAAATTCTTACTATGACCATCTTATATGAGCCCCTTTGTCTAGTTTAAGTTTGCTTATTAATACATTTTTGTATCTCTCAAAATAAACGAAATAATTTTGGTGCTTGACTTACGCCAAACACCCTGTATTTAAGAGTTGATTTTAATTTTTGTTTAATTCGTAATCAAAATATTGATGCAATCGGCCATTAGTGTATTAAATAGACCCCAACAAAATATAGTTTCCTTTTTGCACGAAATAATATGATACACCTCAATTACCCAGAAAGAAAATTTACCTCTGTAGAATAATTTTCATAATTTTGAAATTATCTCACGCATTATTGACGTTTATTTATTTGACAGAGTGCTATTACAGATTATAATATACAGGATGGATAACAATTGAAGACAGTCTTTTGAGACGAAGATTAGAATATTGAATTGAAGTTCAAGGTGAACATTTTTTATAATTTATAATTGACTGTTTTCCATTATAAACGGTCACTATGATTTTATTGTAATGTTAAAAGTATGAGTTGTATATGACAAATAAAATATTAAAATCGCTATAGCTCTGAAATTAGGCATTTCCGGATATATGTTTATATGAACTTTTTTTATTGTTTTGAGATGTATTATCCACTCTTAAATCCGTGACCTCTATTTTTTGAACACCTGTATAAACTTTATTTCGGGGAACCCCAGTTTGATCCCGACCGACGCCAAAATTATTTCGAATTTTAAATGACCCAAAAGTGACCTCAGTGGTGCACTCTTCACGGCAGTAAATGCCTGTAATATGTTATCATCATCAACCACCATTGGTAATATGCCGCGATGATATATTTATTTATATTGTTTATTATGTTTTCTTTTCTCGAAATTTAATTTTTTGCGATTTAAGTATGACTACTTTTATCTCGACGTTTGAAACCGCTTGAATTTAGTAAATACCTTTTCAATCTTCGAAGTAAACGATCGAGATTAATATTTCAAGCCGCTTGAAAATGTCAAGTCAAGCCTATAAAATAACAGGCCTGGACTTCTGTCGAAATATACAGTGAAGCTTCAAATAATGTAACTACGCATGCGCATATCATTTGTTGGTTGTTTGCATTTTACCTCATTTTATAAAAGTCGCGACATAAAACTTAGTTAAATTGTCGAAAAGAGAAATATTTGGAGTGATAAAGACACAAATAATTTTTCATATTTCATTCTATTTTCAATCCGCTGAGATAAACCAATAGGATTTTTCAACTCATAATATACTTGAAGCCGCTTGAATTATCGAGATAAACGTAGTCAATATCTCAGTATTTTGGAGCATAATCATATGTGCTATTAGCCTTTCTGCACATTAGTTATCTGAAATGATTGAATAACTGCAATAAGTTATCGATTTTAGTTCTAAATATCTAGGTTCGAAGATTTTATACAATATAAGAAGTATCAGTATTTTTCAGAATTTTGGGGGCATAAATCGTGTATCCCAAATTTCATCATACTCGTTGTACATTAGTGCCTTAAATCATTGGATAACTACATTAAGTAATCGATTTTAGTTCTAAATGCCGAGCTTCGAATTCGATTGAAATCAAAACTTCAATTTTTTTTATTTCAAAAGTGGTTCATGTAGTTTACTCTTCACAATAGCTACAAGTATATAGACATTAGCGATATATGAAAAAAAAAATATGATTAGTACACTCAGTAATGAGTAATTAGCCATACTAATATAGTTATTATTACTCTAAAAACCCATATACTGTATTTATTTTATAATCGGCTAACATTTTATATTTTTTCATATTAATTGGACAGGTTGAAAGATATTACGCCGCGAATTCAAATATTTTTCTATGTACGTAAAATGTTCTATGAGAAGGTGCCACGTATGTACATTAACTTTTTTTCCGATACGTCATAGAATAAAATACCAAGAAAACTGTTTAGTTATCTCTTGAAGTGCTCATAGGAAAAATGCTGAAATGATATACATACGTTCTATAAAGCTACATTCCCACCTAATGTATTAACGCGTAGTGGATTACGCAGAGTAGATAGTACGTAATGCATAAACATAAACATAAAAGTTTGTATAGTGGAATTTCATATAAGCAATCCCACCTCTGTTTATGATTAGTGTGTATTCCATAAGCGTAATGCATAAGCAAAAATGTTTGCAAGGTTCAAGCTTTTGTCTTAATTCACAATGCATAGGCGTAATTGTGAGATAGAGTATACAGTGGTCATTGTTTTTAATCGCGAACTGTCAAAATTAAAGAATTCTAGCCTCCTGTAATATATAATTATTTGACAATTTGACTGTGATTTATGATGGGGGAGTTTTCGAATTTTTGATTTTTTTATGTTAAAATATTTTAAATCTAAAACGTCTTTACTTTTATATATTGTAAAATTTTAAAAAATACCGAAGAAAAAATGTTAAACTTTTGCAATATTTTCTTTAATTTAATTACGGCGTACATAACATCAACTATGTGCGAATTAGGTCTCAACATACGTGCCCAAAAGAAAGAGGCAGAAGCAAAACACAGCTATGTTATGACTAGCGAATGAAAGTTGACGTTTAAATTATTTTATAGCTGTGGTTTCTTTTGACACCCATGAGAAGAATAGAATTGTACGAAATATTCAGGTATAATTTTTTTACATGAACTCTTTTAAATACTGACATTACTATGTCTGGCTGAAAATGGATGGGCGACTAGGGTTAGGGTTTCACGGGCTTGGCTTGAAGCTTGAAAGCTTGGCTTGGCTTGGCTTGAAAAAGCTTGAAAAATCAAGCCAAGCCTGCCGTTCAAAAAAGCTTGACTTTTCAAGCCAAGCCAAGCTTCTGTTCCACCAAGCCCAAGCCAAACCAAGCCTAACATTTAAAAAAGCTTGAATTTTCAAGCCAAGCCAAGCCTTTTACTGTCAAGTAGCTTGGTTGAAAACAAGCTTTTTCAAGCTTTTCTTAAGAAATGTTGTCGAGGCCGACAAAACCGTAATTTTATGGTGATAACGTACTTTCTCACTGCATCGGCACATTTTTGCGAACTTCTAAGAATTGGAGTTTCCAAAGGGACCAGCCTTCATTACCTACCAGTCCAGTATGCTTCAAAACTTTGTAAATAGGACACTATACCCTTCATCATTCTTATTTTGCAAAGACCACTTATTTTCTCAATCTGAACCAACTATCTGTTTTAACTATAGAGTGATGGGAAGATAGGTGCAGTTTGATCTTTTTGTTTGATTGGATAATATCGGAATATTATCCAATCAAAATAGATATAGGTAGAATATAATTAATATTCATTTAAATTTTAACTAACTTGATTTTAAATACCAAGCATCAAGCTTCAACACATAATATTTATTACTCGTATTTATTGCAATGCTACAAATAGATAATTTTGCTGCAGAATAAAAATTATAAAAATAATAATATACTCTACACCGTAAGGTAAATTGAGTGACAGACTATATAAATCATGATAATTATTGCATTTTAAAGTTTCATTTTGTACAATGTTTTGTTATTCTGGTATTTCCGAATCATAGAGACGAGACAATTTCTATTTGTGTATATGTATATATTTATATTCAAAGATTTTCAATACTATTTTTAGCTCAACCCCTAATGTACCCCTAATAAACCGTGACAGGTATAATAGACAATAACAATGTACCGACAAAGAAAGCATCCTCTTTTAAATATTACCTTGATAAAAGTTTTCATTGATCCAAAAATATGTGTTATTAAATAAGTAAATAAATATATAATCTTGGCTTATTACCCAGTTCTGGAGGTTTTTAATTTGCTTTTATTCACAAATTTCAGTAATAACGACATATTCGTATCGTTAAGCATATTAACTTTTGTATTATCTGAATTTGCACATGATTACTTTAATTATATTTATGTATTTAACTTACATGATTCTGTACTCAAAAATCAGTAGAAATTTCATTAGAAGAGGCGAGTAGGTATTTGTCACGAAAAACAAAATTTCGGGGAAATTTCCGTCTGTAGGGTTTCATGATTTCCAGATGTATTTCAAGTAGGTATAAAAGGTCAGTCTCAGGTCATTTCCATCCCATTGTACATTCCAAAATATTTATGTATTTATTTGTACACTGTTATTGCGTATTTGGTGTATAGTTTTTTTTTTTTTTTTTTTTTTTTTTTTTTTTTTTTTTTTTTTGTTTTTGTTTATATAGGATGCATATGAACTAAATAGTATGACAAACTTTAACAGTTGGGAGGACATTTCGAGTTTTTAGTTAAAATACAATACAATAAAGTCCATATTTAGTTTGGCAATTCTATAAAATAGGATTATTTTTAATATCCTCTAAAAGTAATTCCGACTCGAGGCTTGCTTACACCTGAGACGAACGAACTAGAATTTGCAGTATTAAATTTTTTACATACATCCCTGAATTCTGTTGCTAAGGTCATTTTAACTGCCTCCTGGTATTGAGTACAATTCTAATCTTCTGTAATGGAATACACAAGGGTCAGTTTCCTTTGAAATCAAATATAGGGAAATATTTTCAAAAGAAACCACTTCTATAAAATAATCTAAACATCAACTTTCATTCGCTAGTCATACCATACCTGTTTGTATTTACATTTGACTCTTGACAATTTAATTTCTGTGTTTATAGCTTTTTGCGATTTGACATTGGCTGCGTTTAGAAGAACTCATCGATTACTAATCGATGAGTAATCATCTGCTGAACGCACCTGATGAAAACTAATCGAATAGTAATCGGACGCCATTTTTTCCATCGCATTTAGACAGTGATTTCTGATTACGATTAGCAATTATCGGTGGTTGTATTCCTTGTTTTTAAAGTTTTAAGCGGTGAAAAATGGCGACAGAAGAAAATTATAAACCTAAGAACATATGGAATACACAATTGTTGTTGACGAAATTCATAGTCAGCCCATCATCAAACAAAATATTTAAAATATTATTATTCATATTTACACAAAATAATTAAAAAAACCAAACAAATATTAAAATCATCAAAACAAACTAAAAATTTATCATATAAATTTGACAGTTTAGAAAACCGGTACGCCTTTTAGTCTAGTGTCAAACATGTGCATTCAGCAGAAAACTACTCATCGATTACTAATCATTCAAAACCGATTACTAATCGTACTAGGTCTGCTGAATGCGGCCAATAAATTTAACGTGTCAGTATCAAACTCAGACCAAACATACTTTAGATGCCGCATTCCCTATACTGCACAATGCAATGGTTTATTGTAAAGCCATTCCTTGCCTGATGAGGGGTTAGGTGGGAACAGGAGGGAACGAGGCGTTTGTTTAGCACAACGTGTTGCCTGCCAGTTTGTTATTATTGTTCTACATTCGAGTGTGAGCAATCTTAAAATTTTCTTCAGATATTAATTTTTCTTTATAATCAAAATAGATTATAATTTTTCTTTTTAAAACCAAAATTGCGTAATAGATCACTCTGCTGCTGTCATGGGCCAAGATCGCCGCCATTGTCGGTAATTCATTTCCCTATTTATTTGTAATAAATGTGATATTATTAAAAATAATATTAAATAATCACATTGTGAGTTTATAAAGGTAATAAAAATTAATTTATTTAAGAAATACACAATTATTATTATGACATACATTTAGAGGTTATGTAGAATATATGATATGTGTTGTTATTATTACATCTAATTTAATATCACTAGTCCTTATTTACATAATAATTATATATTCTAAACTTAAGTTTTAAAAATTTAGATGATTGTGCTTAATATTGGTAATTTTTAGTTGTTTTCAATATGTCAGTAATCGTAATGAGATCTTAACAAACTACACAAGTAAATAAAATAAAGATATTACTTACACTTTAAATACATATTAAAATGATATGTAAATGCGTTTTTCATCAAAATAAAACAAATAGCCAGGAAAATACATAATCATTTGCGCAAGAACGAAACGTGAGCCACGCCATGGCCATACCCTGGTTATAAAGGTACCCTAATCTCATCTAGCTCGGCGCGCCCATTTAAGTTCCTGATTCACAACAAATGGTAGTATGCGGAGTCTAATTCATGTTTGGTCTGAGGTATCAAATATCGAAACTAGCGCTGGTAGCGGACAACTGCGGCGAATTAAAGATGCTACATACGTCATCGTATTGCGGCATTGCGGGCGGTTTAACTAACGCTAAATTTAATATCGTTTATACAAAAAAATATGCTATATTTTATTACTTTTATTGTATTAATAGAGATATTGCATGTATAGTATTGCAGTAATGTGGAAAAATCATTACATTTCAACATGACTAAACTCCCTCATTGTCTACTTAAGAAGCGAAATGAATATTCAGAATGCAGTATATGTATGAAGATGTAAGAATTTATTTTGTTTCGGTAAAAAATACCACCTGGAGCTCGAATAACTATTACTTTGTGCCTTTGCGGTACGTACAAGTTTATTGATATTGCAGAAAAATATTAGTAATATTGTTTGTCTATGTCAATATACTATCAACTTATGAATTAAAACATTCGGAGGGAATGGTCTTAATATTTTAAGTTTTCTACTAACCACTACGAATTGCGTTTGCATTGATGCGTTATGCAGTATCGATCCAATACGCGTCAAAAAATTAAGTGGGAATGTAGCTTAATATTCATTATTACATTTTCTAAAGGAACAGCTAGGTAATTTTTAATTAGTACTTATGAATTACTCTGTATTTGTTTACATACGTAAATATTAGTTACCCATGTGAAAATTTGAATAAATTTCGTTTACTACGAGGCCGACTTACATTTTCAATAAATTATTAAACCTACGCAAATGATGAGAAATTCGACAACATATTCAGTTTTTATGTTTCTCACCATTTATAATTTGTTTATTGACAATGAAAACCGACAGAACTACTCGTATTATGTGTCTGGGCTTGTATTTAAAGTAAGCCACAGAAAATGATTAATAGTTAAAGTTAAAGCTACAGTTCTTAATAATTATTGATACGCAAATAATTGATTTTGAAGACTTAGATTTTTTTTAAAGAATATGAAACAAAAATAATAACCTGGACTAAATCAGATGTAAAGCCGAAACACTTGTTTTTAAATGACATTAAAAAAACTTGCGCAGTAAGGGAAAATGGCGGGCTTCATGCGGTATATTTGACATGCTGATATTTTTTCTTATGAAAAAATTTAATATCAGTTTATGGTCGGAAGTAAATGTACCGCCGTCGACTGGTTCGATCATAAATTCAGTGGGAGTATCCGGAGCGAACGAACCAATCCTGTACCTTGTGTAGGGTTACTAGGGATTGCGTGCGAATATTTAAAGTTGTGAACATATACTCTTTATACACAGTAGGTTCGGTATATACGTTGACAGTTATGTTATCAGTCATGGAACGTATCACCAGAATTGTGTGGAAATTTTGATCTTTACACAATTTATTTACAGTTTATTTCGTACTTCAATCTTTTTAAATCACTGGCAAATATGTACGAGGTCTGTTAGAAAAGTATCCGACCTTATTTTTTTGCGAAAACCTGATGGATTTGAATCAAGCGCGCTTGCATTTTCCGCCTGTTGATAGCGTCTGTTGCTGGCAAGCAGCATTTGAGTGAGGTGGAGTGTAGTGCTCTCGTCGGTTTTTTATTGTATGGAAAATGCCGGAACGTCTGGAGCAGCGCTAATGCATCAAATTTTGCCTGAAACTGGGCAACCAAATACCAGTCGCCACAGTGGAAGCATTCCACGTCACTAAGATCAAAGAAGGCCCGCCAAGTGCACAGGAACGTCAAAGTGATGCTAACTGCTTTCTTTGACTCCCGCGGTGTGGTACAGCACGAGTACGCACCACAAGGTCAAACAATCACCAAAGAGTACTACAGGGATGTCCTCCGTCGTCTGCGTGATGTTGTGCGGCGCAAGAGACCGGAGTTGTGGTAAACAGGAAATTGGCGCCTCCATCACGACAATGCTCCAGCACATTCCTCGCACTTGATTCAGACTTTTTTGACGAAGAAGAAGACTCATGTGGTTCAACAGGCTCCAGACTTCTGGCTGTTCCCCAAACTCAAGAGGTCATTGAAAGGAACGCGATTTCAGACAAGAGGGGACATTATGTCTTCAACGACAGCCGAGCTAAAAACTCCATTCCGAAAGAGGCTTTCTTGGAATGGCTCCAACAATGGCGACACCGCTGGGAGAAGTGTGTGGACTCCTTAGGAGACTACTTTGAAGGTGATTAGGTTTCCAACTCTCCAGGTATGACAGTTTTTTTCCTCGGCCAAAGGTCGGATACTTTTCTAACAGACCTCGTATATTTCAGTGTTGTAAATGTATTGATAGAAAAATAGAGAATATAAAAGAAACAAACAATTTCATTTTATAAAAACAATTCGGAGAAAATGTTTCGAATTACTGATTGCAACAATAGATAATTTAATAAAAAATGCTTAGTTCAATGTTTAGTTAAATATATTAAATTAAACTAGTTAGTTTTTTCCGTTATTGTGTATAGTACCAATAATTATAGATATAACACTTATTTCTTAATGTAACAAAGAAATTATTTTTCGTAAATATTGTAAAAGCGATGAAGTGCATACATTATACTTTTAACATAAATCATATTACTTGATTCGTAAATATTTTCAAAAAATAAGTTAATACATAAATCTGATGACTGGAAATTTAGATACCGACAACCGACTCCACAGTAAATAGTTATTTAGTTAGTAGGTTAGTGCTACTGTTCAATGTTTGTAATTTTAAAAATATATTAATCATAATTTCATCTTCACTTAAGTTATAAACAAAATAATTTTCTAACCTACGAACTATTTTTAATCTAGCGCATGTGATGTCAACCAACAGATCCTTCGGACAACTTCGTTAAATTTACGAAGACGCCGAATGACTCGAATGTAAAACAAGGGCTCCCCGCCATAAATGGAGGCTTTGCCCCGGAAGGATTTTCAAATATTTAGTATTTTCCATTTACAAGTCAATATTTTTAACATTGTTTGTAAAAAATCTTCAATTCATAAACTCACACTTACATTGAAAATTATATAAAAGGACGATGAATTCCTCGAACGTAAAACAAGGGTCTCGCGCCAATAATGGAGGCTTTGCCTTGGAAGGATTTTCAACTTACTTTTGCTCTTACAAGTCAATATTTTCAATATTGTTTGTATTGTATAGTTTATAAAACATCTTTATTACAAAAATCAATCATTTTTAGGTAATGAAAATAATGTAATAGAAACTAGCATATACAGAAATATGAAAACAACTACGTAATCCTACTAAATATTAAAAATTATTAAATTTTCATACCTATACAATATACATATATGTAATTCACAGTAAAATTAATTTATACTAATAGTTTAACTTCTCCCTATAATATTATTACCATATAAATAGCGAAATAATTTCACTTACCAAAATTTGTTGATTGGCTACTTCCTAATATAGGTATTATATTCACAAGAAATTTTTAAATCACTTGAAATGAAGGCTGAGTAATATTTCTGAACAAATTTAAGTTAAACTACTTTTATATCTTAGCCCAAACGAAATTAAAATGGCAGCATTATTTGACGGTGGGACGTCACTGACGTTAGTGAGAAGTGCACCGTCATCAACACGAACGAACACGATTCATCCGGAACCGGAATTAAACTCCACGTTTGCAATATAAAGTCGGTAATGATGGAAATTTAGTGAAAATTATTGAGAAGTAGCTGATTTATAAGAAAAATAATGAATTTATGTGAAACTGTAATAAGAAAATAATAAAGCATTTCTTTTCTTATTGTTTCGAAAATATAATATATTTTTTTCTGAAATATGTATTAAAAACTATCTTCTTCGACATACATAATTTTATAATATGACAAGACCCATCAAATATAAATTATAAATGGTTGGAAATAATCGATTTTAATTCTAAATGCTGAGATTCGAATTTTTTTACCACGTATCTAAGTATATTTCAGTATTTCTCAGAATTTTGGGGGCATAAATCATGAATTTCAAATTACATTAGTATTTCTATATATTAGTTATTTTAAATGATTTGATGTATGTATTAAGTAATCGACTTTAATTCTAAATGCCGAGGTTTGAATTCGATTGAAAACAAAACTTGAAATTTTCAATCACAAATATCATCACAAAAGTGACATATGTGGTTCATTCATCACAGTAGCTACAAGTACATATGAATCTCGTCATTACCGATATATTATTACTCTAAAAACTTATTAACTGAATTTATTTCATAATCGGTTCACGCTTCATATTATTAGGACAGCATGAAAAATATTACGTGGAGAAATTAAATATTTTGGTGAATTAAACGTGAGTAACCGAAGCGAACAAACCAATCCTGTTCCTTTTGCAGGGTAACTATGGATTGCGCGCGAATATTTAAAGTTATGAACATAATATACTTATACTCGTTCAGTGAGTCGGTATATACTTTATAAGCTTTATAAGCTATGTAAAAGCTGTGACGTGAACTAATAAGTAACAGATCCTTCGGACAACTTCGGTTGAATTTACAAAGACGCCGAATGACTGGAATATAAAACATGGGCTCCGCGCTAAAATAATGGAGCTTTACCCCGGAAGTATTTTCAAACATTTTGTATTTGGCAGTTACAAGTCAATATATTTAATATTGTTTGTATTGTATTGTCTATAAAACATATTCAATTCACAAAATCAACCATTTATATTGAAAATAATGTAATAGGACTAGCATAATTATACAGAAATATGAAGAAAATATGAACAGAATCACGTAATCCTTCCAAATATTAAAAATAATTACATTTTCATGCGTATATGCATATAATTCACTGTATAATGAATTCATACATTAGTGAGAAGTGCACCGTCATCAACACGTACACGATTCACCCGGAACCGGAAACTCCAATTTAACTACACGTTTACAAAACAAAGTCGGTAATCATGGAAATTTAGTGAAAATTGTAAATGTAGAATTAGATGATTTATAAGAAACATAATAATTTTTTATGTGAAAATGTGGGTAATAAGGAAAGAATAACGCATTTTTCTTTTTCTGATGTTTCAAAAATGTAATTTTTTCCTGAAATATTAAAAACTAATCCTGTTCCTTTTGTAGAATAATTATGGTTTGCGCGCGAGTATTTAAAGTTACGAACATAATATACTTATACTTGTTCAGTGGGTCGGTATATTCTTTATAAGTTAACAGTTGTCAGTGATAGGAGGATCGAACATACCACCAGAATTGTAAAGAAATTTTAATAAAAAATAATGTTAATATTTTGCTACGACTTTATCAAAATTCTGACCTGAATCTCTTTAAATCAATGACCAGTATTTATATTTCAGTGCTTTAAATAATTGATAGAATAATAGAGAATATGAAAGAAATGTAAAACAAACAATTTATAGAAACAATTCTGAGAAAATTTTTGGAATTACTAATTTTAACAACACATAATTTTAAAAAAAATAGTGGCAGTAGTTCAAAATTTGGTTACATTTATTAAATTTATTTATTTATTTATTTATTTTTAAATTCATTTCTGGGCGTTTCGAAGGCCCAATGGCCTTCATCTTCAGCAATCTTTTTTTTTTCACAGGTCATTGATTTACATTTAATTATGCCTTTTTTATTGGACATATTTGTCTATGAAGCTCTGTCATTACTCCTAGCTATAATAAGATAAACTCAGTGAACACCTCCATTCTATAACTGTTTGTTATTTGAACGAAATATTGTTTTTATTATTATTATTATTATTATTATTATTATTATTATTATTATTATTATTTTACGCAGAATTACATGATTGATAAAGTTTTCTAAATTTTGAGGTTGTGTGGCCGAGAGAATGTGGAAGCAGTGCCGTAACTAGGGCGTGGCAACGGTGGCGCACGCCACAGGCGCAAAATTCTTAGGGGAGGCAAAATTTTAATCATTTATATGGTCTTAGATCAAATATTTCTAAAATATATTTTCTTAATTTACCAAATAATTATCTATAGATAAGCCAGTCGGCAAGGTGTTTATTGTGGAAATAATTGGTGACAAGCTGGCGTAAATTTTATTCTCTTTATTGGGATCTCCAAAAAGACATATTTATTTTGCACCCTCTAGCGACCTCGGATTTTGCCGCCATCTTGAGTTAAAGGTGCAAAAAAGAGTTTTTAGGAATTTAATACTTAGTTTTTCCCATTTTAGCCATTCAGTATTGTGGAGAATAGAGAATAGTTTTGACCTCTCTGATTGGCTAAAATTGGAGACAAGAAATAAGTTTACCCAATGTAATTTCGGCTACTTAAATCTGGCGCTGATGCGAGCGCTATCTGTTGAATGGTTAAATGGAACAGAATAAAAACGTTTTTTGCCGATGAGCGGATCGTGAGTTACTAACAACTTATATGTAATTCCTCTAACATATGTAAATCGGTTTAGATCTCATTTCATCTGAAATTTCGACACGTATTATATTATATTATCTTTAATCGTGTCAAAATTTTAGATGAAAATATGAGAACTGATCCGATTTGCAGATGTTTTAAATTTTAGAAAATGTCCATGGAAGTTTAAATTGTTAGTAATTCGCGAACCGCTCATCAGAAGTTTATTTTGTTTTTATTTTCTTGATATGTAGGGCCGAAAATAATATTTTTGCCACAGGCGCTCATAACCCTAGTTACAGCTCTGTGTGGAAGACTGGATCCATATTCTTTTGGCCACACAACTAGGGATTCACCAAGCCAAGCTACTTGGCTTGAAATAAAAAAGCTTGGCTTGGCTTGAAACTTCAAGCTTTTTTTAATGTTAGGCTTGGCTTGGCTTGGGCTTGATGGAAACAGAGCTTGGCTTGGCTTGAAAACTTCAAGCTTTAATTATTTTAGGCTTGGCTTGATTTTCAAGCTTTATCAAGCTTTTTCAAGCCTTTTCAAGCTATTTCAAGCTTTTTCAAGCTTTCAAGCTTTATAAATGCTCATGCGCACAGTAGGTATATAGGTCTTGAAAACCAGTAGTAGTTGTTCGGTATCAAGATTTTAATATAAATATTCGATGTGAATTTAATTAAATATATCGATATACCGATATATCGATGTATTGGAATATTGATTTATCAATATATCGATGTTATGTCGATGTTTCATTGTATCGTAATAATGTACAAATCATGTTTTGTTTTACATAAATTTATTGTGGTACAATTGAAAAATTTCTTCTTATGCGTAAAGATAAACAAAACGATAAAATAAAATTTATGAAACTTACACCCAGTGTTTTTTCTTTGCAATTATTAAAATATAAAAATATTGAAATGTATATTTTATTCATTTATTTTATTTTTAAGAGTAAACAATCAGCATAAATTTATTATCTTTTATTAAATATTTACCCTTCAATTTTCATGTTTCTTTTATTATTTTCGTTGACTGCATTTATTCAAGTAGGCATATGCATTAGTTGGACATTATTGTATTGTATTTTAACTAAAAACTCGAAATGTCCTCCCATCTGTTAAAGTTTGTCATTTTAGTTCATTATGCACCCTATATAAACAAAAAAAAAACTCAAGACACCAAATACGCAATAACAGTGTTCAAATAAATACATAAATATTTTGGAATGTACAATGGGATGGAAATGACCTGAGACTGATATTTTATACCTACTTGAAATACATCTGGAAATCATAAAACCCTACAGACGGAAATTTCCCCGAAATTTTTATTGTTCGTGACAAATACTTACTCGCCTCTTATGAAATTTCTACCGATTTTTGAGTACAGAATCATGTAAGTTAAATACATAAATATAATTAAAGTAATCATGTGCAAATTCAAATAATACAAAAGTTAATATGCTTAACGATACGAATATGTCGTTATTACTGAAATTTGTGAATAAAAGCAAATTAAAAACCTCCAGGACTAGGTAATAAGCCGAGATTATATATTTATTTGCTTTTTTATTAACCCATATTTTTGTATCAATGAAAACTTGTATTAAGGTAATATTTAAAAGAGAATGCTCTCTTTGTCGGTACATTGTTATTGTCTATTATACCTGTCACGGTTTATTAGGGGTACATTAGGGGTTGAGCTAAAAATAGCATTGAAAATCTTTGAATATAAATATATACATATACACAAACAGAAATTGTCTCATCTCTATGATTCGGAAGTACCAGAATAACAAAACATTGTACAAAATGAAACTTTAAAATGCAATAATTATCATGATTTATGTAGTCTGTCACTCAATTTACCTTACGGTGTAGAGTATATTATTATTTCTTATAATTTTTATTCTGCAGCATAATTATCTATTTGTAGCATTGCAATAAATACGAGTAATAAATATTATGTGTTGAAGCTTGATGCTTGGTATTTAAAATCAAGTTAGTTAAAATTTAAATGAATATTGATTATATTCTATCTATATCTATTTTGATTGGATAATATTCCGATATTATCCAATCAAACAAAAAGATCAAACTGCACCTATCTTTCCATCACTCGCTCAACAGATAGTTGGTTCAGAGTGAGAAAATAAGTGGTCTTTGCACAATAAGAATGATGAAGATAGTGTCCTATTTACAAAGTTTTGAAGCATACTGGACTGGCAGGTAATGAAGGCTGGTCCTTTTGGAAACTCCAATTCTTAGAAGTTCGCAAAAATGTGCCGAAGCAGTGAGAAAGTACGTTATCACCATAAAATTACGATTTTGTCAGCCTCGACAACATTTCTTAAGAAAAGCTTGAAAAAGCTTGTTTTCAACCAAGCTACTTGACAGTAAAAGGCTTGGCTTGGCTTGAAAATTCAAGCTTCTTTAAATGTTAGGCTTGGTTTGGCTTGGGCTTGGTGGAACAGAAGCTTGGCTTGGCTTGAAAAGTCAAGCTTTTTTGAACGGCAGGCTTGGCTTGATTTTTCAAGCTTTTTCAAGCCAAGCCAAGCTTTCAAGCTTCAAGCCAAGCCCGCGAAACCCTACACACAACCTCAAAGTTTAGAAAACTTTATCAATCATGTATTTCTGCTTAAAATAACAAAACAATATTTCGTTCCAATAACAAGCAGTTATAGAATGATGTTCACTGAGTTGATCTTATTATTGCTAAGAGTAATGACAGAGCTTCGTAGACAAAATGGCCAATAAAAAGGGCACAATTAAATATAAATTCATGACCTGTGAAAAAAAAAGAAACAAAATTAGATTGCTGAAGATAAAGGTCATTAGGCCTTCCAAACGTTCGAAAATGTAAAAATTTTCCCAAAAAGGCCAAAAGAAGTTTATCTCCTAAATTATTCTCCAAAGGGAAGAAAAAGTTTAAACATCAAATATACCCAAGAAGATATTTCTGTTAAGTATTGTAAAATAGATGAATAAGCGATTAAGAGCGTACATTGTACTTTTAACAACACTAATATTACTTGATTCGTAATATGTATTTTTAATAATTAAGTATATAAATCGGAAGGCTACTAATTTATATACCGACTTCACAGCAAACAGTAATTTAGTAATGTTCCTGTTTTAAGAAAACAATTTTCTAACCTACTAATCTCGTGCTTTCGTAAAAGCTATGTAGAAGCTGTGACTTCAAATAGTAAGTAACAGATCCTTCGGACAACTTCGGTTGAATTTACGGAGACGCCGAATGACTGGAATATAAAACGGGCTCCGCGCTAAAATAATGGAGCTTTACCCCGGAAGGATTTTCAAACATTTTGTATTTGGCAGTTACAAGTCAATATTTTTAATATTGTTTGTATTGTATTGTCTATAAAACATCTTCAATTGAAAAAATCAACCATTTATATTGAAAATAATGTAATAGGACTAGCATAATTATACAGAAATATGAAGAAAATATGAACAGAATCACGTAATCCTTCCAAATATTAAAAATAATTACATTTTCATGCGTATATACATATAATTCACTGTATAATGAATTCATACTAATAGTTTAACAGTTTAACTTCTTCCTATAATATTATTATTATATAAAAATCGAAATGAAATAATTTCACTTACCAAAGTTAATCTGTTTCTTTCCAACAAAATATATTGACAAAAATTTTGTTTAAAACACTTGAGATGAAGGCTAATTAATATTACTGAACAAATTTAAGTCAAATACAATCATATTTAGCTCCAGCTAAATCAAAATGGCAGTAGTATACGTTAGTGAGAAGTGCACCGTCATCAACATGTACACGATTCACCCGGAACCGGAAACTCCAATTTAACTACACGTATACAAAACAAAGTCGGTAATGATGGAAATTTAGTGAAAATTGTAAATGTAGAATTAGATGATTTATAAGAAACATAATGATTTTTTATGTGAAAATGTGGGTAATAAGGAAAGAATAAAGCATTTTTCCTTTTCTGATGTTTCAAAAATGTATTTTTTTCCTGAAATATTAAAAACTAATCCTGTTCCTTTTGCAGGGTAATTATGGATTGCGCGCGAGTATTTAAAGTTATGAACATAATATACTTATACTCGTTCAATGGGTCGGTATATTCTTTATAAGATAACAGTTGTCAGTGATACATAATTTGTTAAAAAAATAGTGGCAGTAGTTCGAAATTTAGTTACATTTATTAAATTCATTTGGGAGATAAACTTCTTTTGTAGAAACAATTCTGAGAAAATGTTTGGAATTACTAATTTTAACAATACATAATTTTTTAAAAAAAATAGTGGCAGTAGTTCAAAATTTAGTTACATTTATTAAATTTATTTATTTATTTATTTTTAAATTCATTTCTGGGCGTTTCGAAGGCCCAATGGCCTTCATCTTCAGCAATCTAATTTTTTTTCACAGGTCATGGATTTAGATTTAATTATGCCTTTTTTATTGGACATATTTGTCTACGAAGCTCTGTCATTACTCTTAGCTATAATAAGATAAACTCAGTGAACACCTCCATTCTATAACTGTTTGTTATTTGAACGAAATATTGTTTTTTTATTATTATTTTACGCAGAATTACATGATTGATAAAGTTTTCTAAATTTTGAGGTTGTGTGGCCGAGAGAATGTGGAAGCAGTGCCGTAACTAGGCCGTGGCAAAGGTGGCGCACGCCATAGGCGCAAAATTCTTAGGGGCGCAAAATTTTAATCATTTATATGGGCTTAGATCAAATATTTCTATAATATATTTTCTTAATTTACTAAATAATTATCTACAGATACGCCATACGGCAAGGTGTTTATTGTGGAAATAATTGGTGACAAGCTGGCGTAAATTTTATTCTCTTTATTGGGATCTCCAAAAAGACATTTATTTTGCACTCACTAGCGACCTCGGATTTTGCCGCCATCTTGAGTCAAAGATGCAAAAAAGAGTTTTTAGGTATTTAGGTATTTAATACTTGGTTTTTTCTATTTTAGCCATTCAGTATTGTAGAGAATAGAGAATAGTTTTGACCTCTCTGATTGGATGAAACTGGAGAGAAGAAATATGTTTACCCACTGTAATTTCGGCTACTTTAAACTGGCGCTGATACGAGCGCCATCTGCTAAATTGTTAAATATAACAGAATAAAAACGTTTTTTGCCGATGAGCGGTTCGCGAGTTACTAACAACTTATATGTAATTCTTCTAACATATGCAAATCGGTTTAGATCTCATTTCATCTGAAATTTTGACGAGTATTAAATACATAATATTGTTTATCTTTAATCGTGTCAAAATTTTAGATGAAAATATGAGAACTAATCCGATTTGCAGATGTTTTTGTAAGTTTAAATTGTTAGTAATTCGCGAACCGCTCATCAGAAGTTTATTTTGTTTTTATTTTCTTGATATGTAGGGCCGCAAATAAAATTTTTGCCACAGGCGCTCATAACCCTAGTTACGTCTCTATGTGGACTGGATCCACATTCTTTCGGCCACACAACCTTAAAATTTAGAAAACTTTATTAATCATGTAATTCTGTGTAAAATAACAAAACAAAAAACAATATTTCGTTCAAATAACAAACAGTTATAGAATGGAGATGCTCACTATTGCTAGGAGTAATGACAGGGCTTCGTAGACAAACATGGCCAATAAAAAAGGTACAATTAAATGTAAATCGATGACCTGTTAAAAAAAAATTATTGCAGAAGATGAAGGCCATTGGGCCTTCCTAACTACAAAATATAAAGAAGTAATATCAAAAATAAAAATCTTTTCAAAAAGCCCAAAAGAAGTTTATCTCCTAAATCATTTTTCAAAGGGAAGCAAAAGTCTACACATCAAATATACCCAAGGACTTATTTCTGTTAAGTATTGTTAAATACATAAACAAGCAATGAAGAGCGTACATTGTACTTTTAACAACGATCATATTACTTGATTCGTAATATGTATTTTCAATAATTAAATATATAAATCGGAAGACTACTAATTTATATACCGACTCCACAGCAAACAGTAATTTAGTTGTACTCCTGTTTTATGAAAACAATTTCTAACCTACAAACTATTTCTAATCTCGCGCTTTCGGAAAAGCTATGTAAAAGCTGTGACGTCAACTAATAAGTAACAGATCCTTCGGACAACTTCGGTTGAATTTACGAAGACGCCTAATGACTGGAATATAAAACATGGGCTCCGCGCTAAAATAATGGAACTGTACCCCGGAAGGAATTTCAAACATTTTGTATTTGGCTGTTACAAGTCAATATATTTAATATTGTTTGTATTGTATTGTCTATAAAACATCTTCAATTCAAAAAATCAATCATTTATATTGAAAATAATGTAATAGGACTAGCATAATTATACAGAAATATGAAGAAAATATGAACAGAATCACGTAATCCTTCCAAATATTAAAAATAATTACATTTTCATGCGTATATACATATAATTCACTATATAATGAATTCATACTAATAGTTTAACTTCTCCCTATGATATTATTATTTTATAAATATCGAAATGAAATAATTTCACTTACCAAAGTTAATCTGTTTCGTTCCAACAAAATATATTGACAAAAATTTTGTTTAAAACACTTGAGATGAATACTAATTAATATTACTGAACAAATTTAAGTCAAATACTTTCATATTTAGCCCTAGCTAAATCAAAATGGCAGTAGTATAGAAGTAGTATACGTTAGTGAGAAGTGCACCGTCATCAACACGTACACGATTCACCCGGAACCGGAAACTCCAATTTAACTACACGTTTACAAAACAAAGTCGGTAATAATGGAAATTTAGTGAAAATTGTAAATGTAGAATTAGATGATTTATAAGAAACATAATGATCATAATGATTTTTTTTATGTGAAAATGTGGGTAATAAAGAAAGAATAAAGCATTTTCAAAAATGTATTTTTTTCCTGAAATATTAAAAACTACCATCTTCGATATAGATATTTTTATAATATGACAAGAACAATCAAATATAAATTTTTGACTACAAATCCATTAAATTACGTATATACGGATAGTTTGTTTTCCATGAAAAGGACAAAAAGGAACAACTTTTAGTAAATAAAATTGTTTCTCTCTGTGTATTGTTCTTCTATTTAGGAATATTTTATTAAAAATTTTACTTAGATACAATGTAATATCTTATAATATATTTATAATAAGGATGAACTATTTGTATTCCTAGTTCTTAAATACTTTACAATATAAATGATTCAGTTTTGTAAAGAAAGTCTTATAAACAGTACAAAAGAAACAATATTATATGTATTGGCCTGTAAATATCAAAAACTAAATGTTTTAAACTTCTTCCGGGACAAAGTTTACCTTAGAGGTGCGGGTCCCTTATTTTACTTTCGAGTCATTCAGCGTCTTCGTAAATTTATCCATTTTCATTTTATTAAATATACAGAATGTTATGTAAGTAATGTGCCATACTTCATGGTATGATAAAGATAACTGAAAAAAGTTATTATCTGAAATTTATTTTGCTCTATCTATAGAGTTGTAAAAGTTATGGGACTGTTAAGTTGACCAAGTACAAACCAGATTCTTATTAAGTTAAAATCTAACAATCAAGTTGTACCAAAACAATATTTGTCATACATAAACAAATATAAATATGTCATCACGGCATATTACACATTGCTGGGTGTGCCAATCTGCTTTGTACATAGATATCGGTAATGAGGATGACATATTTGTACCGTTTGGGCGTTTACCAGGCGTCACCTCACGGGCGCTCATTGCTGGTGTGGAGAGTGCACCACAGGGGTCAATTTTTTTTTGGGGTCTCGTGGCCGCGCGCCAGAGTGTCTGGTCGCGAATCTGGGGAACCGGGATCGATCCTGACCGACGCCAAATATTTCAAATGGCACAAAATTGACCCCTGTGGTGCGCTCTCCACGCCAGCAATGAGTGCCCGTGAGGTGACGCCTGGTAAACGCCCGCACGGTACAAATATGTCATCAACATTACCGAATTCTGTGTATAAAGCAGATTGGCACACCCAGCAATGGGTAATATGCCGTGATGATATATTTATTTATTTATTTTCATTTAGAATTCGAAATATTTGGCGTCGGTCGGGATCGAACCCGGTTCCCCAGATTCACGACCAGACACTCAGGCACGCGGCCACGAGACGCCATAAATGACGTTGAATTTGTAATCAGTGGAGTAGTAATTTGATATTTACAAATGCCTCTCACTTTCACTAACCAAGAATACACCGACATGCATTAGGTGCACGGAGAAGTGTGCCAAAACAGTTCTGCTGCTGTTAGACGCTGCAGTGAGTTTTACTCAAACAAAATGGTGAAAACATTAAACATTTGTTATAACTATTTCTGTCATTAATAAAAAAAAAATTGTCTATACTCCGCCTCTGACTTCAAACCTTCAAAAATGACAAATGTTATTGTTTTCATTCAAACTACTGTGATTTTTAAATTATTTTTTATTCAAATAAGTTATGCTTATTGGTCCACTTTGAGAATGCTTTTATAATTGCACCAAACACATTAGGAAAGAAATTATTGCCAAATATGATAATTTGCAACCTTGTTTATTAAGTGGTAACGTATGGCAAATTACTTTCATAACACTCTTTATAATGTAAAATGCATTAAGCTATACTATAATTTAGTAATAAAATTTTATAAATTACCTGGTTTTGAAGAATCTTGGAGAATTTTATAGTCTACTTAAGTAAACATAGACGTTCCTAGATTCACACTTCATGGATGTTGACTTCTAGTAAAGGGTATTAGGGTGGAAAACAGGGCCGACGAAAACATAAACAATTTCATTGAATTTAATATTATTTTTTATTTAATAAATCGTATGTTAATTTTAATATAGGCAATATAAATTAAACAATTTTTTTATGAAATATTTTGTAAGATTAATTTTTATTCTCTTATTAATATTTTGGCTTAAATATTTACAAAGTTTGATACTATTTCGTGATGACTTTCTGTTCTTTGGATTTTTATAAAAATTTTAAGCTAGATTTTTAAAGAATAAGAGTGTTTTTTTAAAAAATCAGATTTTTAAAAATATTTTTGTATAAATCACCCGATAAAGCTTTATGGGACAGATAATGTTTGAGAAAAGAAACAAACTGTTATCCCACGTCTTTGTGTTTATCTTGTACATTAGCTTAAAAATTTGTAAATAAATAAAAAACATGTATTTTATGAAAAAAAATTATATGAACTTTGCATATTACATCTCAACGAATTTAATTATGCCTCTATAATTATAAGAATAACAATTAATTGCTACAATAGCATCTAACAACAAAAGCAAAGGTAACAGCAACTGCCAATGAACGAACACATACTTATTCATGATTTTGCACGTGGCGAAGCTTGACGGCTCTTTTTATCGGTATCTAATATCTTCTTTCTGATGGAAACGAGGTCCATGATGTGCTCGGGGTTGCTTCTTCGAAAGCTGAATATGCTGCGGAAAGACCACTACTCTCTGGATATGACGACATGGTTGGTGACGCGCCACTGTAGGTGAAAGCCTCTAGACCTCCAGCGAGGTTGTGAAGGTTATCGGTACGTACGGCAAGATACACCTCGATCACGCGTCGCGCCATGTCGACGTTATCGGGCAGCCCGGTCACTAAAAATACTGGCTCCCTTTTTGTGTTAGGGGACGAGATAACTGTCCCTGTTTTGTCTTGAATCCGTTTAATGTTATTTCCTTTGGTTCCCACTATCAGCCCTACCATACCTATTGGCACGCGTATTTTGGCAGTGATATGTTCAACCTTGGGTGACAGTGGCTTTTGTTTGCCCTTCTTCAACAACCACGTTTGCGAGTAGTACTCAGCGGCGTAAATGATCTCTTTTTTGGCTGAGACGTCTTTCTTGCGCCCTGTGATGAAGAAAAAGGGTTCTGTGTCCCGTCCGGGAGTTTTTATCACTGTTTTCGTCCTCGATCTTATCTTTTTAATACGGTATCCCTTTTTACCTATTATGGCGGCAACATGTTGGTACGTGGGTACCTTCACAATCTCTGTAACTTCGTTGTCAGTTTTATCCTTGGAACTCTCAGTATCAAAATTCAATGCCCAAGGTTCGGTCAGCTTCAGCATGAAGAATGCCTCATTTTTTGTTTTCATTACATACCTAGCTAGCTTGATATACGATCGTACAGATTTTCATTTTGAGAATGCAATCATTACTTGGATTCTTTAGATTTCTGACGGTCACATAAAACAAAAGAAAAAAAACTAATTGTTACAAGCATTTTTTATATTCGGAAATAAAAAATAACTAAAATATCAGATAATGAGGTTCAACATATTTCATGTACACTTCAGAAAGGACCAATTGATAGTCATCATGGAATTTTAATGTTATAAACTATTTTTTGTTTTGATTACATACCTAGCTAGCTTGATATACGATCGTACAAATTTTCATTTTGAGAATGCAATCATTACTTGGAGTCTTTAGATTTCTGACAGTCACATAAAACAAAAGAAAATAAACTAATTGTTACAAGCATTTTTTATATTCGGAAATAATAAATAACTAAAATATCAGATAATGAGGTTCAACATATTTCATGTACACTTCAGAAAGGACCAATTGATAGTCCTCATGGAATTTTAATATTATAAACTAATTTTTGTTTTGATTACATACCTAGCTAGCTTGATATACGATCGTACAGATTTTCATTTTGAGAATGCAATCATTACTTGGAGTCTTTAGATTTCTGACGGTCACATAAAACAAAAGAAAAAAAACTAATTGTTAAAAGCATTTTTTATATTCGGAAATAATAAATAACTAAAATATCAGATAATGAGGTTCAACATATTTCATGTACACTTCAGAAAGGACCAATTGATAGTCATCATGGAATTTTAATGTTATAAACTATTTTTTGTTTTGATTACATACCTAGCTAGCTTGATATACGATCGTACAGATTTTCATTTTGAGAATGCTATCATTACTTGGAGTCTTTAGATTTCTGAGAGTCACATAAAACAAAAGAAAATAAACTAATTGTTACAAGCATTTTTTATATTCGGAAATAATAAATAACTAAAATATCAGATAATGAGGTTCAACATATTTCATGTACACTTCAGAAAGGACCAATTGATAGTCCTCATGGAATTTTAATATTATAAACTAATTTTTGTTTTGATTACATACCTAGCTAGCTTGATATACGATCGTACAGATTTTCATTTTGAGAATGCAATCATTACTTGGAGTCTTTAGATTTCTGACGGTCACATAAAACAAAAGAAAAAAAACTAATTGTTAAAAGCATTTTTTATATTCGGAAATAATAAATAACTAAAATATCAGATAATGAGGTTCAACATATTTCATGTACACTTCAGAAAGGACCAATTGATAGTCATCATGGAATTTTAATGTTATAAACTATTTTTTGTTTTGATTACATACCTAGCTAGCTTGATATACGATCGTACAGATTTTCATTTTGAGAATGCAATCATTACTTGGAGTCTTTAGATTTCTGACGGTCACATAAAACAAAAGAAAAAAAACTAATTGTTACAAGCATTTTTTATATTCGGAAATAATAAATAACTAAAATATCAGATAATGAGGTTCAACATATTTCATGTACACTTCAGAAAGGACCAATTGATAGTCATCATGGAATTTTAATGTTATAAACTATTTTTTGTTTTGATTACATACCTAGCTAGCTTGATATACGATCGTACAGATTTTCATTTTGAGAATGCAATCATTACTTGGAGTCTTTAGATTTCTGACAGTCACATAAAACAAAAGAAAATAAACTAATTGTTACAAGCATTTTTTATATTCGGAAATAATAAATAACTAAAATATCAGATAATGAGGTTCAACATATTTCATGTACACTTCAGAAAAGACCAATTGATAGTCATCATGGAATTTTAATGTTATAAACTATTTTTTGTTTTGATTACATACTTTGGTAGCTTGAAATACGATCGTACAGATTTTCATTTTGAGAATGCAATCATTACTTGGATTCTTTAGATTTATGACGGTCACATAAAACAAAAGAAAAAAAACTAATTGTTACAAGCATTTTTTATATTCGGAAATAATAAATAACTAAAATATCAGATAATGAGGTTCAACATATTTCATGTACACTTCAGAAAGGACCAATTGATAGTCCTCATGGAATTTTAATGTTATAAACTATTTTTTGTTTTGATTACATACTTTGGTAGCTTGAAATACGATCGTACAGATTTTCATTTTGAGAATGCAATCATTACTTAGATTCTTTAGATTTCTGACGGTCACATAAAACAAAAGAAAAAAAACTAATTGTTACAAGCATTTTTTATATTCGGAAATAATAAATAACTAAAATATCAGATAATGAGGTTCAACATATTTCATGTACACTTCAGAAAGGACCAATTGATAGTCCTCATGGAATTTTAATGTTATAAACTAATTTTTGTTTTGATTACATACCTAGCTAGCTTGATATACGATCGTACAGATTTTTATTTTGAGAATGCAATCATTACTTGGAGTCTTTAGATTTCTGACTGTCACATAAAACAAAAGAAAAAAAACTAATTGTTACAAGCATTTTTTATATTCGGAAATAATAAATAACTAAAATATCAGATAATGAGGTTCAACATATTTCATGTACACTTCAGAAAGGACCAATTGATAGTCATCATGGAATTTTAATGTTATAAACTATTTTTTGTTTTGATTACATACCTAGCTAGCTTGATATACGATCGTACAGATTTTCATTTTGAGAATGCAATCATTACTTGGAGTCTTTAGATTTCTGACGGTCACATAAAACAAAAGAAAAAAAACTAATTGTTACAAGCATTTTTTATATTCGGAAATAATAAATAACTAAAATATCAGATAATGAGGTTCAACATATTTCATGTACACTTCAGAAAGGACCAATTGATAGTCATCATGGAATTTTAATGTTATAAACTATTTTTTGTTTTGATTACATACTTTGGTAGCTTGAAATACGATCGTACAGATTTTCATTTTGAGAATGCAATCATTACTTGGATTCTTTAGATTTATGACGGTCACATAAAACAAAAGAAAAAAAACTAATTGTTACAAGCATTTTTTATATTCGGAAATAATAAATAACTAAAATATCAGATAATGAGGTTCAACATATTTCATGTACACTTCAGAAAGGACCAATTGATAGTCCTCATGGAATTTTAATGTTATAAACTAATTTTTGTTTTGATTACATACCTAGCTAGCTTGATATACGATCGTACAGATTTTCATTTTGAGAATGCAATCATTACTTGGAGTCTTTAGATTTCTGACGGTCACATAAAACAAAAGAAAAAAAACTAATTGTTACAAGCATTTTTTATATTCGGAAATAATAAATATCTAAAATATCAGATTGAGGTTCAACATATTTCATGTACACTTCAGAAAGGACCAATTGATAGTCATCATGGAATTTTAATGTTATAAACTATTTTTTGTTTTGATTGCATATCTAGCTAGCTTGATATACGATCGTAAAGTTTTTCATTTTGAGAATGCAACCATTACTTGGATTCCATGGATTGCTGACGGTCACATATAACAAAATAAAACAAATAATTGTTACAAGCATTTTTATGTTCGGAAATAATAAATAACTAGAAATTCAGATAATGCGGTTCAACATATTTTATGTACACTTCAGAAAGGACCAATTGATAGTCGTCATAGAAATTTAATGTTATAAACTATTTTTTGTTTTGATTACATACCTATATAGCTTGATATACGATCGTACAGATTTTCATTTTGAAATTGCAATTATTACTTAGATTCTTTGGATTCCTGACGGTCACATAGAACAAAAGAAAATTAAAACTAAATAAATAACTAGAAAATCATTTAATGCGGTTCAACTTATTTTATGTACACTTCAGTAAGGATAGTCATCATAAAATTTCAATATTATAAACCATTTTTCAATTTTTTGATTACATACCTTTCTGAAATATATCTAGCTGGATATACGATCATACAGATTTCCATTTGGAGAATTCAATAATTGCTTGGATTCTTTGGATTTGTGTCGCTTATATGGAACAAAAAAAAAACTTATAAAAAATAATTTGAAACTCAGATAATGCAGTTCAACATATATCATGTAAACTTCAGTAAGTCATTATGAAATTGTAATACTGTAAATTATTTTGCATTTTTTGATTACTTACTTCTATTAAATGTACGATGTATACAGATTTTCATTTTCAGCAGTTGATAATTATTTGGATACTTTGGATTCCAGGAAGCCACATGGAACTAAAAAGAAAATTTATTATAGTAAGCATTGTTTTAGTCTTAAATAATAACAAATAACTAGAAAATCTGGTAAAGCGGTTCAACATATATGATGTACACTTCAGTAAGGACCAATTGATAGTCATCATGAATTTTTAATATTGTGAGCTATATTTCATTGTTGATTTCTTACCTTAATAAAATGTATTTAATTTGTTCTGATTTACTTTTTGACTTTTTGACCAGTTAGTCGGGGATACTTTGGATACCAGTCCTACATAAAAAAGAAATTTATTATTACAAGCAATTGTTATAGTATTAATCCTCTAGAGACAGACATACATGAGCTTGAATTTATTTCATATTTTCTATTTATACACAAAACATTAATTATATTTTGTATATATTTGGAATATTTAAATCTAGGAATTTTTTGTTCATGTGTTTACCATTATATTAGCTATTGAAGTTGAAAAACATTAACTGAACGGTAAAAGTTATATAAAAATTTGATACTAAAGCAAAATAGAATAAAAAAAATATCAAAAACTAGAAAATATGGCTAGTGTATCTCACCAAGACGCAGCGACCAATACGTTGGTATTAATGACCTCCGAAGGGTTAAATAAAAGAAAATAACGAAAACATTAGATAATATACCCTTAAGGGAGGAATAATTAATTGTTAATGAAATATTACTACTTACCATAATAAAATCTAGCTAGCCTCATATACGACATGTGTAGATTTTCAGTCATTGTTTTAACTTTTTATCATTATTTTCCTTTTTGGGGTTATTTACTTCAATGACATCTATAAGTTATCATAATCAGTATTGTTATAATAAAATATGGTTATTTGATTTAATATTTATTTGTTTGTTGATGAAATTTTTGAATCGTTATATGTTTCCGATAATTACATATTATTGATTATTTGTTTACAATTTCTCGAAGTTCTAAAATATCATAATAGTATTTTTTTTAAATTGAAAGTTACTGGTTAGTAATTCATTTGTGTCATCAAAAAATAATTATTCTGTGTTTTAAGCATTTTACTTACATTACTATGTAATTGTTATCTTCTACATGGGGCAAGTGCAGTTTATTCATTTTATTAGTCATATTAGCTGCATCCATTCTCATTTCTGTTGTCTCGGAATTTACTAATTATGAACAAATTGCATCCGGTGTAACACAAGGTTCTAATTTTGAGCTTTTGCTATATGATTCATTAACAACATTTTATCTTGTTTTAAATTTGTTAAATTCATACTTTACGTTGTTGATTTGAGGATATAACACGATATAAGATGTGTGTAATGGTTGTGTTGAATTTTAAAAGAACTTAGATTAGTTGAACACGTAAATTAATGTAAACTACTATTAATATTTCTAAATACTATTTCATTAAATTTACTAGCAATAGAAACAAGATCAATTTTTGGTACAATATTATTGAAAATATTATCAGCATTGTTTATTGTGTGCAGGGCTTTGGAATATTGTTAGATATTAAACTTCTACCGTATATACGATATGCATATTCACATCATTTTTAAAACGGCATTTAAAATGTTTAGATTCTTGATACGTTGCATCCCAATTTCAAACATCCTTCTACGCTAGTTTCACTAGTTATATTACTCTTGTTGGAAGTCATTGCATACGTTCTCTGGAATCCTCGCTATGATATTTACATTAAAGAGTTAGAGAGCATTGAAAATAAATTTTTAAAATTTTTAAGTCGAAAATTTCTGATCTGTTTATTAAAAATTCTAATCTTTGAAATGTTAATGCATTTATCCTTTCTTTATTAACTTTTCAACAATGCTATTCAATCTATTATCAGCATATAATTTCAATATGTTTTCTTTATAAAATGATATTAGTTTTACACTGATTTCCGTAGATTAAGAAAAAAAATATTGTTTAACCTTCTATTTTTTGTTCATTATAAATACATTCACCATTACGGTTATTTTTCGAATATTCAAATTTTAATATGGTGAGATATTTCTACAAAATTCTTTCGACTAGCCGACCATCTGCTCGTCCAAATTTATATTCTACTGAAACCTTTTATTTTTGGCACAATAAATAACAATTTCAGCTGAATGTATAAATAAATAAATAAATCATTGAGTCTTTATAATGCAGTAATCATCGTTATACCTATATTTTTGTTTATTTATTTTTACATAGTAATTGTTAGTTTAGAAATCTGCTTTTATAAAATTGTATATTATACACCAAAGTTTTGAAGAGTATCACTATTGACCGAGCGAAAATATTATAATGCCAAGGGAATCGAGGGATATAATTTGCGAAAACAATAATATTCTTCCTAACCGTGGTTTATATAGGCTGTTTACGTTCTTCGTTATAGATTATAGATCATGGATAAAAGAGTAAAAATAAGTAACAATGTTTGGAGAAAGTGCTATGGAAATTTGTACTTCTCCGGAAATTAAAGAAGCGGCACAAAATGTACAGTTTAATACATTGTTGCCTAAAAAATCTAAACTTTGAAAAGTGACAGTTCGCAAAATTAACCTCTAGGTTAACAATAATACATTATTGATTGTTACTAAGGAAACTGTAGAGAAAACAGTTTCACGAGTCAAAAAGAGGTCAATAATGGCATGTTGGCTACTAGTGAAAAAACATTGTATCAATAAAAGCCGAATGCTAGTAATTAAAATGACAAATTGTATTATAATTACAAGATAATTGCTATTGAATTTATATAAAAAGTAAAGATTTTCAGACAAGGTTTTGTAGGAAGAGCGTACTTACGCAATGTGTATAAAAATAAAAAAAAAATAAAAGTATTACCATTATATCTACGATAATAAGACAAATATTACAAATGCTATTTTACATTTTAGATCAATTTCTGAATGAGTCCGAGATTATGTTTTCTTGGCAACAAAAAGATTAAATTCTAATATTTTCATTTTGAAAAATGAGAATTTTAAGTTTTAAAATTCTATGTTTAACTATTTGAACAATATTTCTTTACTCGTTAAAATATATAAAATGATTTGTTTTTCAAAAATATTTTATTGGTTTTTTTTTTATTTAATAATCCGAGTATATCATCAGTAAAATATAAATCACATAATAAATGCATATTACATAAATAGCTCAGTCACATAAAACCTGGTTAGATAATCACATAGGTAACTGCACATCGTAACCATGGATACGTAGACAAATACACCGAGATATAACCTCAAACAACGTAAATCTTGTTAATTACTTTAAGCAACTGACCCATAAACTAAAATTATTTTATTTCATTATTTTAAATATAAAGTGTACTTTTAATTAATATGTCAGCTTACATTAGTTTATATTATCTTGAGTTCCACAATTTTCATCAGTTCATATTTCAGCTTTTTTTTTTACAAAAACCGAACATGACCATAAATTAAAATTTCCAGGAAACAAATAAAATTATTTCAAAACCGTATGGCTGGTCAATTTTTCTCAATATATGTATAAAGTGGCTAAATGTCCGTCATCAATATTTTAGATTCTTATTCGGCCTGTGTATTTTATATTGAGTTTTGAACTAATTTATAATTCAATATAGAATAATTATTTCATCTTTTGACGGCTGTTAAAATATAAACTGATGCCAACGTCACGATTGAGGCTTTTACAATCGCCATGTTTCGTTATGTTTTTGTTTAGTTCCCACCATCGATATTTTTAGTTCATATATTCACCCTGCATATTCTACATTGAGCTTTGAATAAATTTGTAATACAATATAGCATAATTATTTGATATTTTGACGGGTATTAAAAATAGAAACTGATATTAACGTTACGGTTAAAACTTATTTTTGTTAACTTTTCACCATCGATATTTCAGATTCTTACACTCACCCTATATATTCTGTATTGAGCTTTGAATTACCTAATTTATGATTCAATATAGAATAATTATTTCATCTTTTGACGAATGTTAAAATATAAAATGATACCGACGTCACGGTTGAGATTTTCAAAATCGCCATGTTTAGCAACGTTTTTTTTTTACTTTCCACCATCGATATTTCAGATTCTTATATTCACCCTCTATATTCTACATTGAGCTTTGAATTAATTTATAATTCAATATAGAATAATTATCTCATCTTTTGACGGCTGATGAAAATATAAACTAATACCGACACGTCACGTTGAGGCTTTTAAATTCGCGATATTTAGTTATGTTTATATTTACTTTTCAATATATTTCATATTCTTATATTCACCTCTATATTCTACATTGAGCTTTGAATTAATGTATAATTCAATATAGAATAATTATCTTTTGAAGGTTATTAAAAACATAAACTAATACCGACGTCAGGGATGGATGAGGCTTTTAAAATGTCCGCTGGTGGTATTATATACACAAATCAAGAATTTTTCACGGTTTAAAGAGCATATTCGTCAAAAAACCTAATATATTGAACAAGTGCCACGGAATACGTATATTTCTTTGTAAATTTGCGTTGGTATGTTCCATGGAAATTCATGATACGGATATCTTAATACTCTATTTAATAAACGTGGAAAAAGTTGGATATGGTACGGGCATTCATATGAACATATGTACATGGTGTAAATCGAAAAGTGGGCCATAGGTGTTTAGCGTAGAAAATCAGTTTTTTTTTCGCGCAAACGTTACTGAATAATTTTATGAAAAAATATTTTAAATCAAAGTTTAGAGATTTAAATTCTGCATCTAAATCATGTGTGAAACGATTATTCTAGCTTTTTATGTAAACGAAAAAATTCATTATAAAGTTACTATTTTTATGAGCTTCTTGTCTATAGGCAGCCATGGATTATGACAAAAAATAAACAATTGCATTGTATTTAACTGTCAATTAGAAATAAATTTAATACAAAATACAAAAGGTAAACTAAAGGTAAAGTTTTAACTGGCAATTAAATACAACGCATTTGTTTTTATTTTTTTGTCATAATCCATGTTTATACGCTCATAAAAACTGTAACTTTATAATTAATTTTTCTACTTTTATGAAGATCTGAAATAATCGTTTCATATTATTTATATGCAGAATTTTAATCTCTATAACTTTTATTTGAAGTATTTTTGAATAAAATAATATGATAACGTTTGCGCAAAGAAAAACTGATGTCTCATGTTGAATGCCTATGGCCCACTTTTCGATTTACACCCTGTACATATAATAAATACAATACCAGTGATTGGCATATAGCCATTTTCATATACATAATATAATAAGCATAAAAAGGTATCAAATTTGATATTTTATTTTCTGTATCTGAATACACAAAATAAGGTTAACAAAATTTTACAATTTTTAGCTCTTGTTAAACAAAGTATCTGGCAAAAAATAATAAATATTAAAAATTAACATCAATTTTAATTTAAGTTCTAACTTGAATTATGAAATTTTAATAACAATTTTGAAATAGGATTTGTGATTGGCAGGTATAATCATTATGAAATAATTTTTCTTGCAATGTTTTGCATTTTAAATAAATTTATATTAACATGTTCTTTTTCCTTGACACTCTCTCTATGTTCATCCAGAACAGAAGGTGGTTTATGCGATAGTACTCCGGGTTTTCATTCTCGCTTAGCTCTGGATCATATGACGGCAAATTAGGAGATAGATAGAGCGAAAAGTTTCCGGTAAAATCGGGACTCATTTGAATTGACTCAGGAAGTGGTTTCTGAGAAACAATGTCGACGTCAACAGTGGTAGTTATCTGAAGGTGCTCGCCTTTCAATTTTTTGGTTATGGGGTGTGAGTCTTCTTTTTCTGATGCACCTTTCCTCTTATTATTCATAATTATACTTTAATAATAACTTGTAGTTTTAAAATTATATCTGTAAAGGAGAAATTTATAAAATTCTTCATCCCAATTGAAACATGAATTTATTTAAAATTTTAGCAAAGTGTTTGCTATATCATATGACATACAATGACAAACAATATTTTGAAATCTGACTCAAAGTGATGGCATTACTCATATTTCAATCTAAAATTTAATGTAATTACTATGTATTAACAAATACTCGAAATCTCAGTCGTACAGTATTTATTCTTATAAAACCAACGTTTCGGTATACACTTATACCTTCTTCAGAGTAAGTGAGTTCTTTCAAATTCTTAAACATAAAATCATGTACAAACCTGATACAAAAATTTGAAAAAGCATATACACATCTGTACGATCTCAAAATCGACAACATAATGATTCAGTTCTATTTTTCACTTTTGTGGAGATTTAGAATTTTTGTTAAGACCTAATTTACACTCACACCACAGGCGAAAAATTTAATTTAATGGAGCGAAAGCGGACCGCACAATTTTCCCAGAAGCAGCTTTTTCTTAGTGAGCATATTTTAAGATATGTTTACTGCACTGCTTACATGCACAAAAAATATATCACCTCTTACCTATTGATAAACATATTTCTTTATCTATAATGATTTTTTATTTAAAGAAGACATACTAGTGCTCTTCTTTCATTCATTGACATATATTTGTGCAATGAATCAATAAAGTATTTGTACATCTTCAGTAATACAATGTTAGAGAATAAAATGAACGGTGTGTAAAAAATAAAATGCATTTATGAAATTTTCTATCACTTTCTTATTAGAACTTGATATAGAAAATTCAGCCATATCGCTAATAAGATAAAGATCAACTTGATAAAATTAAATATGTCTATTACTCGACCATTTCATTTTGTAACTCTTAAATTAATTAGTTAAGTGGCTTTAGACGATCAAATAAATGGAACTTTTATTGAACAAATATTTACAACATAATTTTTGATCAAATGGTTACGCTTTACACGTTCAAATTATAAGAACATTATTTGCTTATAATTGAGCTACATAATTACATTTTATTTTGGTTTGACATGTCATCTGCGCGATTGTCGTTTGGTTTGTCTCTAGCGTGAATTTTAATATTGCGCTTTCATTTTTCTTTACTGAATATACTATGAAATTTAGTCAAAACAAACACAAATGACATTTATCAAAAAATCTTTATGCCAACATAACAAAATGCAGTGCATGTAACGTATGATGAAATAATCCCTCGAAATAACTAAAATTTGAAGTAAATGATCTTGATATTTAGAACATCCCTAAGTTAGATTTTTTGATCAAATGGTTTGAACATCGAACGTTCAAATATCTTTGAACGTGTAAAGTTCCACAATATTATAGTACAATAAGAAGTTGTAAAAATTGATGTAAATCTTTGATCCTCTAAAGCCACCTTTAATTGAAATTACTATTATAATGGCCGGTTGCACTAATATTTAATTGGGAATTAAACAAACAATCATCATTTAAATACATACGTATAAAATATATTATACAGGGAATTTATTTCAACATGCAACATAGGGGCAATCATTTCTGTGGTTACGCACTAATGTCAAAAAATGTTACTAATTTTAAGATGCAACATACAAAAATTTGCAATTTTGTATTATTAATACTAATTTCCAATAAATTATCCTACATCCGGTTAACAAAAAATAAAAACTTTAATGTAGCAAATCTTAACAAACTGTGGCTTTCAAAAATTCATAATTTTAATGTAATAAATGTTCAAAAATACCCCCATTCACACTGAGGCAACATCCTAGTCGGTAGTAGAAAGAATTGACACCATTTGTAATATGTTCTGGAAGTATCTCCTGTGCTTCAATACTATATTTATAATGTTGCATTCTAAAATGGACAAATATTAGATTGTTGTCATTTTTTGACAGTAGTGAGAAACCATAATGTTGCATTTTAAAATAAATTCTTTGTATGTACATAGAGGATGACACTGAAAAACGGGCCACTCAAAATGACTTTTTTTATTTATAATTATTTTTTAATTTTCTTGGTATATTTTTAAACTAGGAGTTAGGGCTCACAAATCATGCTATTTGGCATGATGGTAGCGCTTCCAGTTTAACCGGAAGTGACATTAACTTTCATATTTCAAATGGGACATGCTATATATTTCTGTATATTATAATTCAATAATATGCTTGAAGTGAATTTTTATTGAAGAAATAAAATACAAAAACGAAAGAGAAAATTATGAATTCGTAAGTAGATTCCAAATATATAAAAATATATAGGTGTCCCATTTGAAACCGGAAGCGCTACCATCATACCAAATACCATAATCTGTGAGCCTCTAAGCCTAGTTCATAAATATATCAGGAAAATTAAAAAATAATTACAAATAAAAAAGTTATTTTGAGTGGCACCAAGAATATTTCGTTTATCTTGAGAGATACAAGAAAATGTTAATAAGGAAACTTAAACTAGACAAAGGGGCTCATAAGATGACCATAGTAGGAATTTTGCATCACTTTCGGTTGTAGAGGAAATGGGTATAACTTTGAATCTAGCATAGAGAATCTATATTAGTATATATTTTTTCTGAATGTACATAAAATTAGCTTCGCGATGATATTAAAATATCATAGTTTTACTTCAACCATTTCAAAATGGCGACCATTTATTTTCAAAATATGCATTAATAAAATTCCATACAAAATTAAACATAGCAAGCTATGAAACAATTTTATTACCTTAAAACAAAAGAAAAGTATTTATTTATATAAAGTTGAACTGCTCTAACAATTTTGTGATTTAATTTAAGGTATTAAAATTGTTTCATAGCATGCTATGTTTAATTTTGTATGGAATTTTATTAATACATGTTTTGAAAATAAATGGTCGCCATTTTGAAATGGTTGAAGAAAAACTATGATATTTTGGTATCGTTGTGAAGCTAATTTTATTTACATTCGGTATACTAGATTCGAAGTTGTACCGATTTCCGCTAAAACCGGAAAATTCTTACTATGACCATCTTATATGAGCCCCTTTGTCAAGTTTAAGTTTGCTTATTAATACATTTTTGTATCTCTCAAAATAAACGAAATATTTTTGGTGCCGGACTTACGCCAAACACCCTGTATTTAAGAGTTGATTTTAATTTTTGTTTAATTCGTAATCAAAATATTGATGCAATCGGCCATTAGTGTTTTAAATAGACCCCAACAAAATATAGTTTCCTTTTTGCACGAAATAATATGATACACCTCAATTACCCAGAAAGAAAATTTACCTCTGTAGAGTAATTTTCATAATTTTGAAATTATCTCACGCATTATTGACGTTTATTTATTTGACAGAGTGCTATTACAGATTATAATATACAGGATGGATAACAATTGAAGACAGTCTTTTGAGACGAAGATTAGAATATTGAATTGAAGTTCAAGGTGAACATTTTTTATAATTTATAATTGACTGTTTTCCATTATAAACGGTCACTATGATTTTATTGTAATGTTAAAAGTATGAGTTGTATATGACAAATAAAATATTAAAATCGCTATAGCTCTGAAATTAGGCATTTCCGGATATATGTTTATATGAACTTTTTTTATTGTTTTGAGATGTATTATCCACTCTTAAATCCGTGACCTCTATTTTTTGAACACCTGTATAAACTTTATTTCGGGGAACCCCAGTTTGATCCCGACCGACGCCAAAATTATTTCGAATTTTAAATGACCCAAAAGTGACCTCAGTGGTGCACTCTTCACGGCGGTAAATGCCTGTAATATGTTATCATCATCAACCACCATTGGTAATATGCCGCGATGATATATTTATATATATTGTTTATTATGTTTTCTTTTCTCGAAATTTAATTTTTTGCGATTTAAGTATGACTACTTTTATCTCGACGTTTGAAACCGCTTGAATTTAGTAAATACCTTTTCAATCTTCGAAGTAAACGATCGAGATTAATATTTCAAGCCGCTTGAAAATGTCAAGTCAAGCCTATAAAATAACAGGCCTGGACTTCTGTCGAAATATACAGTGAAGCTTCAAATAATGTAACTACGCATGCGCATATCATTTGTTGGTTGTTGGAGTGATAAAGACACAAATAATTTTTTTTAATGGTTTGGACAGAGAATACATTTAACAACACGACAATTTTTAGATTTTGGGGTTATATATCCAGCATGAAATTAGTTCATATACCTCTCCCTGTCTGTCTGTCTGCATAATCCAGTATTTAACTATCTTTTTTTAGTCGATACGAATTTAAAGAAGATTGAAAATAACTCAATCCTATTTTCAATCCGCTGAGATAAACCAATAGGATTTTTCAACTCATAATATACTTGAAGCCGCTTGAATTATCGAGATAAACGTAGTCAATATCTCAGTATTTTGGAGCATAATCATATGTGCTATTAGCCTTTCTGCACATTAGTTATCTGAAATGATTGAATAACTGCAATAAGTTATCGATTTTAGTTCTAAATATCTAGGTTCGAAGATTTTATACAATATAAGAAGAATCAGTATTTTTCAGAATTTTGGGGGCATAAATCGTGTATCCCAAATTTCATCATCCTCGTTGTACATTAGTGCCTTAAATCATTGGATAACTACATTAAGTAATCGATTTTAGTTCTAAATGCCGAGCTTCGAATTCGATTGAAATCAAAACTTCAATTTTTTTTATTTCAAAAGTGGTTCATGTAGTTTACTCTTCACAATAGCTACAAGTATATAGACATTATCGATATATGAAAAAAAAAAATATGATTAGTACACTCAGTAATGAGTAATTAGCCATACTAATATAGTTATTATTACTCTAAAAACCCATATACTGTATTTATTTTATAATCGGCTAACATTTTATATTTTTTCGTATTAATTGGACAGGTTGAAAGATATTACGCCGCGAATTCAAATATTTTTCTATGTACGTAAAATGTTCTATGAGAAGGTGCCACGTATGTACATTAACTTTTTTTCCGATACGTTATAGAATAAAATACCAAGAAAACTGTTTAGTTATCTCTTGAAGTGCTCAAAGGAAAAATGCTGAAATGATATACATACGTTCTATAAAGCTACATTCCCACCTAATGTATTAACGCGTAGTGGATTACGCAGAGTAGATAGTACGTAATGCATAAACATAAACATAAAAGTTTATATAGTGGAATTTCATATAAGCAATCCCACCTCTGTTTATGATTAGTGTGTATTCCATAAGCGTAATGCATAAGCAAAAATGTTTGCAAGGTTCAAGCTTTTGTCTTAATTCACAATGCATAGGCGTAATTGTGAGATAGAGTATACAGTGGTCATTGTTTTTAATCGCGAACTGTCAAAATTAAAGAATTCTAGCCTCCTGTAATATATAATTATTTGACAATTTGACTGTGATTTATGATGGGGGAGTTTTCGAATTTTTGATTTTTTTATGTTAAAATATTTTTAAATCTAAAACGTCATTACTTTTATATATTGTAAAATTTTAAAAAATACCGAAGAAAAAAATGTTAAACTTTTGCAATATTTTCTTTAATTTAATTACGGCGTACATAACATCAACTATGTGCGAATTAGGTCTCAACATACGTGCCCAAAAGAAAGAGGCAGAAGCAAAACACAGCTATGTTATGACTAGCGAATGAAAGTTGACGTTTAAATTATTTTAAATACTGGACTAGGAAATACATTACTATGTCTGGCTGAAAATGGATGGGCGACTAGGGTAACTGAATATCAAAACAGGGGTACGTTTAAAATATTTTAAACACTTTTCGTTTATGTTGATTATAACAAATTATTTTGATCTTTAAACTATTTAGTTTGGCAATTCTATAAAATAGGATTATTTTTAATATCCTCTAAAAGTAATTCCGACTCGAGGCTTGCTTACACCTGAGACGAACGAACTAGAATTTGCAGTATTAAATTTTTTACATACATCCCTGAATTCTGTTGCTAAGGTCATTTTAACTGCCTCCTGGTATTGAGTACAATTCTAATCTTCTGTAATGGAATACACAAGGGTCAGTTTCCTTTGAAATCAAATATAGGGAAATATTTTCAAAAGAAACCACTTCTATAAAATAATCTAAACATCAACTTTCATTCGCTAGTCATACCATACCTGTTTGTATTTACATTTGACTCTTGACAATTTAATTTCTGTGTTTATAGCTTTTTGCGATTTGACATTGGCTGCGTTTAGAAGAACTCATCGATTACTAATCGATGAGTAATCATCTGCTGAACGCACCTGATGAAAACTAATCGAATAGTAATCGGACGCCATTTTTTCCATCGCATTTAGACAGTGATTACTGATTACGATTAGCAATTATCGGTGGTTGTATTCCTTGTTTTTAAAGTTTTAAGCGGTGAAAAATGGCGACAAAAGAAAATTATAAACCTAAGAACATATGGAATACACAATTGTTGTTGACGAAATTCATAGTCAGCCCATCATCAAACAAAATATTTAAAATATTATTATTCATATTTACACAAAATAATTAAAAAAACCAAACAAATATTAAAATCATCAAAACAAACTAAAAATTTATCATATAAATTTGACAGTTTAGAAAACCGGTACGCCTTTCAGTCTAGTGTCAAACATGTGCATTCAGCAGAAAACTACTCATCGATTACTAATCATTCAAAACGATTACTAATCGTACTTGGTCTGCTGAATGCGGCCAATAAATTTGACGTGTCAGTATCAAACTCAGACCAAACATACTTTAGACGCCGCATTCCCTATACTGCACAATGCAATGGTTTATTGTAAAGCCATTCCTTGCCTGATGAGGGGTTAGGTGGGAACAGGAGGGAACGAGGCGTTTGTTTAGCACAACGTGTTGCCTGCCAGTTTGTTATTATTGTTCTACATTCGAGTGTGAGCAATCTTAAAATTTTCTTCAGATATTAATTTTTCTTTATAATCAAAATAGATTATAATTTTTCTTTTTAAAACCAAAATTGCGTAATAGATCACTCTGCTGCTGTCATGGGCCAAGATCGCCGCCATTGTCGGTAATTCATTTCCCTATTTATTTGTAATAAATGTGATATTATTAAAAATAATATTAAATAATCACATTGTGAGTTTATAAAGGTAATAAAAATTAATTTATTTAAGAAATACACAATTATTATTATGACATACATTTAGAGGTTATGTAGAATATATGATATGTGTTGATATTATCACATCTAATTTAATATCACTAGTCCTTATTTACATAATAATTATATATTCTAAACTTAACTTTTAAAAATTTAAATGATTGTGCTTAATATTGGTAATTTTTAGTTGTTTTCAATATGTCAGTAATCGTAATGAGATCTTAACAAACTACACAAGTAAATAAAATAAAGATATTACTTACACTTTAAATACATATTAAAATGATATGTAAATGCGTTTTTCATCAAAATAAAACAAATAGCCAGCAAAATACATAATCATTTGCGCAAGAACAACACATATAACAGACGGGCCGGTAATGGCGGACGAAACGTGAGCCACGCCATGGCCATACCCTGGTTATAAAGGTACCCTAATCTCATCTAGCTCGGCGCGCCCATTTAAGTTCCTGATTCACAACAAATGGTAGTATGCGGAGTCTAATTCATGTTTGGTCTGAGGTATCAAATATCGAAACTAGCGCTGGTAGCGGACAACTGCGGCGAATTAAAGATGCTACATACGTCATCGTATTGCGGCATTGCGGGCGGTTTAACTAACGCTAAATTTAATATCGTTTATACAAAAAAATATGCTATATTTTATTACTTTTATTGTATTAATAGAGATATTGCATGTATAGTATTGCAGTAATGTGGAAAAATCATTACATTTCAACATGACTAAACTCCCTCATTGTCTACTTAAGAAGCGAAATGAATATTCAGAATGCAGTATATGTATGAAGATGTAAGAATTTATTTTGTTTCGGTAAAAAATACCACCTGGAGCTCGAATAACTATTACTTTGTGCCTTTGCGGTACGTACAAGTTTATTGATATTGCAGAAAAATATTAGTAATATTGTTTGTCTATGTCAATATACTATCAACTTGTGAATTAAAACATTCGGAGGGAATGGTCTTAATATTTTAAGTTTTCTACTAACCACTACGAATTGCGTTTGCATTGATGCGTTATGCAGTATCGATCCAATACGCGTCAAAAAATTAAGTGGGAATGTAGCTTAATATTCATTATTACATTTTCTAAAGGAACAGCTAGGTAATTTTTAATTAGTACTTATGAATTACTCTGTATTTGTTTACATACGTAAATATTAGTTACCCATGTGAAAATTTGAATAAATTTCGTTTACTACGAGGCCGACTTACATTTTCAATAAATTATTAAACCTACACAAATGATGAGAAATTCGACAACATATTCAGTTTTTATGTTTCTCACCATTTATAATTTGTTTATTGACAATGAAAACCGACAGAACTACTCGTATTATGTGTCTGGGCTTGTATTTAAAGTAAGCCACAGAAAATGATTAATAGTTAAAGTTAAAGCTACAGTTCTTAATAATTATTGATACGCAAATAATTGATTTTGAAGACTTAGATTTTTTTTAAAGAATATGAAACAAAAATAATAACCTGGACTAAATCAGATGTAAAGCCGAAACACTTGTTTTTAAATGACATTAAAAAAACTTGCGCAGTAAGGGAAAATGGCGGGCTTCATGCGGTATATTTGACATGCTGATATTTTTTCTTATGAAAAAATTTAATATCAGTTTATGGTCGGAAGTAAATGTACCGCCGTCGACTGGTTCGATCATAAATTCAGTGGGAGTATCCGGAGCGAACGAACCAATCCTTTACCTTGTGTAGGGTTACTAGGGATTGCGCGCGAATATTTAAAGTTGTGAACATATACTCTTTATACACAGTAGGTTTGGTATATACGTTGACAGTTATGTTATCAGTCATGGAACGTATCACCAGAATTGTATGGAAATTTTGATCTTTACACAATTTATTTACAGTTTATTTCGTACCTCAATCTTTTTAAATCACTGACAAATATGTACGAGGTCTGTTAGAAAAGTATCCGACCTTATTTTTTTGCGAAAACCTGATGGATTTGAATCAAGATAGCGTCTGTTGCTGGCAAGCAGCATTTGAGTGAGGTAGTGTGTAGTGCTCTCGTCGGTTTTTTATTGTATGGAAAATGCCGGAACGTCTGGAGCAGCGCTAATGCATCAAATTTTGCCTGAAACTGGGCAACCAAATACCAGTCGCCACAGTGGAAGCATTCCACGTCACTAAGATCAAAGAAGACCCGCCAAGTGCACAGGAACGTCAAAGTGATGCTAACTGCTTTCTTTGACTCTCGCGGTGTGGTACAGCACGAGTACGCACCACAAGGTCAAACAATCACCAAAGAGTACTACAGGGATGTCCTCCGTCGCCTGCGTGATGTTGTGCGGCGCAAGAGACCGGAGTTGTGGTAAACAGGAAATTGGCGCCTCCATCACGACAATGCTCCAGCACATTCCTCGCACTTGATTCAGACTTTTTTGACGAAGAAGAAGACTCATGTGGTTCAACAGGCTCCTTACTCTCTTGACATAGCCCCCTGAGACTTCTGGCTGTTCCCCAAACTCAAGAGGTCATTAAAAGGAACGCGATTTCAGACAAGAGAGGACATTATGTCTTCAACGACAGTCGAGCTAAAAACTCCATTCCGAAAGAGCCTTTCTTGGAATGGCTCCAACAATGGCGACACCGTTGGGAGAAGTGTGTGGACTCCTTAGGAGACTACTTTGAAGGTGATTAGGTTTCCAACTCTCCAGGTATGACAGTTTTTTTCCTCGGCCAAAGGTCGCATACTTTTCTAACAGACCTCGTATATTTCAGTGTTTTAAATGTATTGATAGAAAAATAGAGAATATAAAAGAAACAAACAATTTCATTTTATAAAAACAATTCGGAGAAAATGTTTCGAATTACTGATTGTAACAATAGATAATTTAATAAAAAATGCTTAGTTCAATGTTTAGTTAAATTTATTAAATTAAACTAGTTAGTTTTTTCCGTTATTGTGTATAGTACCAATAATTATAGATATAACACTTATTTATTAATGTAACAAAGAAATAATTTTTCGTAAATATTGTAAAAGCGTTGAAGTGCAAACATTATACTTTTAACATAAATCATATTACTTGATTCGTAAATATTTTCAAAAAATAAGTTAATACATAAATCTGATGACTGGAAATTTACATACCGACAACCGACTCCACAGTAAATAGTTATTTAGTTAGTAGGTTAGTGCTACTGTTCAATGTTTGTAATTTTAAAAATATATTAATCATAATTTCATCTTCACTTAAGTTATAAACAAAATAATTTTCTAACCTACGAACTATTTTTAATCTAGCGCATGTGATGTCAACCAACAGATCCTTCGGACAACTTCGTTAAATTTACGAAGACGCCGAATGACTTGAATGTAAAACAAGAGCTCCCCGCCATAAATGGAGGCTTTGCCCCGGAAGGATTTTCAAATATTTAGTATTTTCCATTTACAAGTCAATATTTTTAACATTGTTTGTAAAAAATCTTCAGTTCATAAACTCACATTTACATTGAAAATTATATAAAAGGACGATGAATTCCTCGAACGTAAAACAAGGGTCTCGCGCCAATAATGGAGGCTTTGCCTTGGAAGGATTTTCAACTTACTTTTGCTCTTACAAGTCAATATTTTCAATATTGTTTGTATTGTATAGTTTATAAAACATCTTTATTACAAAAATCAATCATTTTTAGGTAATGAAAATAATGTAATAAAAACTAGCATATACAGAAATATGAAAACAACTACGTAATCCTACTAAATATTAAAAATTATTAAATTTTCATACCTATACAATATACATATATGTAATTCACAGTAAAATTAATTTATACTAATAGTTTAACTTCTCCCTATAATATTATTACCATATAAATAGAGAAATAATTTCACTTACCAAAATTTATTGATTGGCTACTTCCTAATACAGGGTGTAAACGAAATAAGTGCATTAATTTTAACCAGTAATGTAACTCGATGAGAGCAACAATATTTCTTAATAACTTTTTTTTCTAAGTCTTTTAGATTTTGAGTTAAAATTCTTTAAAGATTTGCTGCATATTTCGTTACCCGCTCATGGAGAACAAATGAGCAGCTGCCATTCAAGTGGGATACAAGCAGCTCAAAAATTGTCGGTTATCGGTTACACTTACAGTCACAGTAATTAATAAACGAATCAAGGGAAATAACATTATTATTAATTAATACGTAATAATACAATTTTTAAAATAAATAAATTTAAATTTTGGATAACAAAATTATAAAGTTGTGTATTGAAACAGGCTTTTTATCTTTACCTGTGAATAGTGTGAATAGAGGAAGACAAGGAGTGACGGGGTAACTAGAGGAAGAGAAAAAGCATAGTTATTAGGTTATGAGATGATTATTTATCGTCGATAAATCATAATAGTTTAAATACGTTATTCAAAAAATGTAAGTACAAACTTTTGTCCATTTAAAAGAGGTACATGAGTACCAATAATTAGTCGTCCATTTATTGTTCCCCAAACATTTTTTAATGAAAATTTTTACAGCATTTTCGTCTGTCAAGATGTGTATTGTGCATAATAAATACACCTTCCCAAGTAAATTCAGTCTCATGAATGAACATTATGAGCCATTCCCAAAATTGAAGTCTGTTATGTGCTGAAAACATTGAACTTTTTGCACATGGTATGGATACAGATGTACAAGATTAACAAATGTGCGAATATTAAGAACAGAATGATTTGGTGATGATTTGGAAACGCTCCGTGTAAATGCGTTGGCAACTCCATGACACTGTCTTTATGAGAACCGTGATGTCAAGTAACATGTAGTACAGATACGAGTAAAAAATAAATAAATAAACCATAGGTAAGTAATTACAATGTCTGTGTACTCGCATTTTGACAGAATTTTACCTTATAAACAAGTTTATTACTGTCAAAATTTAATTGCAACAATTGACAGGACTGTCAATTGCTAAAACAAAATTTTTCATAGCTATTGCTGCTGCATTCAATTATCACAAAAATATTTGGAACGACTCGTCAATTTACGGGGTGGTAAAAATGCTAAAAAAATATGCGATTTCGAGAAAAAGTTATTAAGAAATATTGTTGCTCTCGATGAGTTATACTACTGGTCAAATTTAATGCACTTATTTCATTTACACCCTGTATAGGTATTATATTCACAAGAAATTTTTAAATCACTTGAAATGAAGGCTGAGTAATATTTCTGAACAAATTTAAGTTAAACTACTTTTATATCTTAGTCCAAACGAAATTAAAATGGCAGCATTATTTGACGGTGGGACGTCACTGACGTTAGTGAGAAGTGCACTGTCATCAACACGAACGAACACGATTCATCCGGAACCGGAATTAAACTCCACGTTTGCAATATAAAGTCGGTAATGATGGAAATTTAGTGAAAATTATTGAGAAGTAGCTGATTTATAAGAAAAATAATGTATTTATGTGAAACTGTAATAAGAAAATAATAAAGCATTTCTTTTTTTATTGTTTCGAAAATATAATATATTTTTTTCTGAAATATGTATTAAAAACTATCTTCTTCGACATACATAATTTTATAATATGACAAGACCCATCAAATATAAATTATAAATGGTTGGAAATAATCGATTTTAATTCTAAATGCTGAGATTCGAATTTTTTTACCACGTATCTAAGTATATTTCAGTATTTCTCAGAATTTTGGGGGCATAAATCATGAATTTCAAATTACATTAGTATTTCTATATATTAGTTATTTTAAATGATTTGATGTATGTATTAAGTAATCGACTTTAATTCTAAATGCCGAGGTTTGAATTCGATTGAAAACAAAACATGAAATTTTCAATCACAAATATCATCACAAAAGTGACTTATGTGGTTCATTCATCACAGTAGCTACAAGTACATATGAATCTCGTCATTACCGATGTATTATTACTCTAAAAACTTATTAACTGAATTTATTTCATAATCGGTTCACGCTTCATATTATTAGGACAGCATGAAAAATATTACGTGGAGAAATTAAATATTTTGGTGAATTAAACGTGAGTAACCGAAGCGAACAAACCAATCCTGTTCCTTTTGCAGGGTAACTATGGATTGCGCGCGAATATTTAAAGTTATGAACATAATATACTTATACTCGTTCAGTGAGTCGGTATATACTTTATAAGCTTTATAAGCTATGTAAAAGCTGTGACGTCAACTAATAAGTAACAGATCCTTCGGACAACTTCGGTTGAATTTACAAAGACGCCGAATGACTGAAATATAAAACATGGGCTCCGCGCTAAAATAATGGAGCTTTACCCCGGAAGTATTTTCAAACATTTTGTATTTGGCAGTTACAAGTCAATATATTTAATATTGTTTGTATTGTATTGTCTATAAAACATATTCAATTCACAAAATCAACCATTTATATTGAAAATAATGTAACAGGACTAGCATAATTATACAGAAATATGAAGAAAATATGAACAGAATCACGTAATCCTTCCAAATATTAAAAATAATTACATTTTCATGCGTATATACATATAATTCACTGTATAATGAATTCATACTAATAGTTTAACTTCTCCCTATAAAATTATTATTATATAAAAATCGAAATGAAATAATTTCACTTACCAAATTTAATCTGTTTCTTTCCAACAAAATATATTAACAAAAATTTTGTTTTAAAACACTGAAATGAAGGCTAATTAATATTACTGAACAAATTTAAGTCAAATACATTCATATTTAGCTCCAGCTAAATCAAAATTGCAGTAGTATACATTAGTGAGAAGTGCACCGTCATCAACACGTACACGATTCACCCGGAACCGGAAACTCCAATTTAACTACACGTTTACAAAACAAAGTCGGTAATGATGGAAATTTAGTGAAAATTGTAAATGTAGAATTAGATGATTTATAAGAAACATAATAATTTTTTATGTGAAAATGTGGGTAATAAGGAAAGAATAACGCATTTTTCTTTTTCTAATGTTTCAAAAATGTAATTTTTTCCTGAAATATTAAAAACTAATCCTGTTCCTTTTGTAGGATAATTATGGTTTGCGCGCGAGTATTTAAAGTTACGAACATAATATACTTATACTTGTTCAGTGGGTCGGTATATTCTTTATAAGTTAACAGTTGTCAGTGATAGGAGGATCGAACATACCACCAGAATTGTAAAGAAATTTTAATAAAAAATAATGTTAATATTTTGCTACGACTTTATCAAAATTCTGACCTGAATCTCTTTAAATCAATGACCAGTATTTATATTTCAGTGCTTTAAATAATTGATAGAACAATAGAGAATATGAAAGAAATGTAAAACAAACAATTTATAGAAACAATTCTGAGAAAATGTTTGGAATTACTAATTTTAACAACACATAATTTTAAAAAAAATAGTGGCAGTAATTCAAAATTTGGTTACATTTATTAAATTTATTTATTTATTTATTTTTAAATTCATTTCTGGGCGTTTCGAAGGCCCAATGGCCTTCATCTTCAGCAATCTAATTTTTTTTTCACAGGTCATGGATTTACATTTAATTATGCCTTTTTTATTGGACATATTTGTCTATGAAGCTCTGTCATTACTCCTAGCTATAATAAGATAAACTCAGTGAACACCTCTATTCTATAACTGTTTGTTATTTGAACGAAATATTGTTTTTATTATTATTATTATTATTATTATTATTATTATTTTACGCAGAATTATATGATTGATAAAGTTTTCTAAATTTTGAGGTTGTGTGGCCGAGAGAATGTGGAAGCAGTGCCGTAACTAGGGCGTGGCAACGGTGGCGCACGCCACAGGCGCAAAATTCTTAGGGGAGGCAAAATTTTAATCATTTATATGGTCTTAGATCAAATATTTCTAAAATATATTTTCTTAATTTACCAAATAATTATCTATAGATAAGCCAGACGGCAAGGTGTTTATTGTGGAAATAATTGGTGACAAGCTGGCGTAAATTTTATTCTCTTTATTGGGATCTCCAAAAAGACATATTTATTTTGCACCCTCTAGCGACCTCGGATTTTGCCGCTATCTTGAGTTAAAGGTGCAAAAAAGAGTTTTTAGGAATTTAATACTTAGTTTTTCCCATTTTAGCCATTCAGTATTGTGGAGAATAGTGAATAGTTTTGACCTCTCTGATTGGCTGAAATTGGAGACAAGAAATAAGTTTACCCAATGTAATTTCGGCTACTTAAATCTGGCGCTGATGCGAGCGCTATCTGTTGAATGGTTAAATGGAACAGAATAAAAACGTTTTTTGCCGATGAGCGGATCGTGAGTTACTAACAACTTATATGTAATTCCTCTAACATATGTAAATCGGTTTAGATCTCATTTCATCTGAAATTTCGACACGTATTATATTATATTATCTTTAATCGTGTCAAAATTTTAGATGAAAATATGAGAACTGATCCGATTTGCAGATGTTTTAAATTTTAGAAAATGTTCATGTAAGTTTAAATTGTTAGTAATTCGCGAACCGCTCATCAGAAGTTTATTTTGTTTTTATTTTCTTGATATGTAGGGCCGAAAATAATATTTTTGCCACAGGCGCTCATAACCCTAGTTACAGCTCTGTGTGGAAGACTGGATCCATATTCTTTTGGCCACACAACCTCAAAATTTAGAAAACTTTATCAATCATGTAATTCTGCGTAAAATAACAAAACAATATTTCGTTCCAATAACAAGCAGTTATAGAATGGTGTTCACTGAGTTGATCTTATTATTGCTAAGAGTAATGACAGAGCTTCGTAGACAAAATGGCCAATAAAAAAGGCACAATTAAATGTAAATTCATGACCTGTGAAAAAAAAGAAACAAAATTAGATTGCTGAAGATAAAGGTCATTGGGCCTTCCAAACGTCCGAAAATGTAAAAATTTTCCCAAAAAGGCCAAAAGAAGTTTATCTCCTAAATTATTCTCCAAAGGGAAGAAAAAGTTTAAACATCAAATATACCCAAGAAGATATTTCTGTTAAGTATTGTAAAATAGATGAATAAGCGATTAAGAGCGTACATTGTACTTTTAACAACACTAATATTACTTGATTCGTAATATGTATTTTTAATAATTAAGTATATAAATCGGAAGGCTACTAATTTATATACCGACTTCACAGCAAACAGTAATTTAGTGGTGTTCCTGTTTTAAGAAAACAATTTTCTAACCTACTAATCTCGTGCTTTCGTAAAAGCTATGTAGAAGCTGTGACTTCAAATAGTAAGTAACAGATCCTTCGGACAACTTCGGTTGAATTTACGGAGACGCCGAATGACTGGAATATAAAACGGGCTCCGCGCTAAAATAATGGAGCTTTACCCCGGAAGGATTTTCAAACATTTTGTATTTGGCAGTTACAAGTCAATATTTTTAATATTGTTTGTATTGTATTGTCTATAAAACATCTTCAATTGAAAAAATCAACCATTTATATTGAAAATAATGTAATAGGACTAGCATAATTATACAGAAATATGAAGAAAATATGAACAGAATCACGTAATCCTTCCAAATATTAAAAATAATTACATTTTCATGCGTATATACATATAATTCACTGTATAATGAATTCATACTAATAGTTTAACAGTTTAACTTCTTCCTATAATATTATTATTATACAAAAATCGAAATGAAATAATTTCACTTACCAAAGTTAATCTGTTTCTTTCCAACAAAATATATTAACAAAAATTTTGTTTAAAACACTTGAGATGAAGGCTAATTAATATTACTGAACAAATTTAAGTCAAATACAATCATATTTAGCTCCAGCTAAATCAAAATGGCAGTAGTATACCTTAGTGAGAAGTGCACCGTCATCAACACGTACACGATTCACCCGGAACCGGAAACTCCAATTTAACTACACGTTTACAAAACAAAGTCGGTAATAATGGAAATTTAGTGAAAATTGTAAATGTAGAATTAGATGATTTATAAGAAACATAATGATTTTTTATGTGAAAATGTGGGTAATAAGGAAAGAATAAAGCATTTTTCCTTTTCTGATGTTTCAAAAATGAATTTTTTTTCCTGAAATATTAAAAACTAATCCTGTTCCTTTTGCAGGGTAATTATGGATTGCGCGCGAGTATTTAAAGTTATGAACATAATATACTTATACTCGTTCAATGGGTCGGTATATTCTTTATAAGTTAACAGTTGTCAGTGATACATAATTTGTTAAAAAAATAGTGGCAGTAGTTCGAAATTTAGTTACATTTATTAAATTCATTTGGGAGATAAACTTCTTTTGTAGAAACAATTCTGAGAAAATGTTTGGAATTACTAATTTTAACAATACATACTTTTTTAAAAAAAATAGTGGCAGTAGTTCAAAATTTAGTTACATTTATTAAATTTATTTATTTATTTATTTTTAAATTCATTTCTGGGCGTTTCGAAGGCCCAATGGCCTTCATCTTCAGCAATCTAATTTTTTTTCACAGGTCATGGATTTACATTTAATTATGCCTTTTTTATTGGACATATTTGTCTACGAAACTCTGTCATTACTCTTAGCTATAATAAGATAAACTCAGTGAACACCTCCATTCTATAACTGTTTGTTATTTGAACGAAATATTGTTTTTTATTATTATTATTATTATTATTTTACGCAGAATTACATGATTGATAAAGTTTTCTAAATTTTGAGGTTGTGTGGCCGAGAGAATGTGGAAGCAGTGCCGTAACTAGGCCGTGGCAAAGGTGGCGCACGCCATAGGCGCAAAATTCTTAGGGGCGCAAAATTTTAATCATTTATATGGGCTTAGATCAAATATTTCTAAAATATATTTTCTTAATTTACTAAATAATTATCTACAGATACGCCATACGGCAAGGTGTTTATTGTGGAAATAATTGGTGACAAGCTGGCGTAAATTTTATTCTCATTGGGATCTCCAAAAAGACATTTATTTTGCACTCACGAGCGACCTCGGATTTTGCCGCCATCTTGAGTCAAAGATGCAAAAAAGAGTTTTTAGGTATTTAGGTATTTAATACTTGGTTTTTTCTATTTTAGCCATTCAGTATTGTAGAGAATAGAGAATAGTTTTGACCTCTCTGATTGGATGAAACTGGAGAGAAGAAATATGTTTACCCACTGTAATTTCGGCTACTTTAAACTGGCGCTGATACGAGCGCCATCTGCTAAATTGTTAAATATAACAGAATAAAAACGTTTTTTGCCGATGAGCGGTTCGCGAGTTACTAACAACTTATATGTAATTCTTCTAACATATGCAAATCGGTTTAGATCTCATTTCATCTGAAATTTTGACGAGTATTAAATACACAATATTGTTTATCTTTAATCGTGTCAAAATTTTAGATGAAAATATGAGAACTAATCCGATTTGCAGATGTTTTTGTAAGTTTAAATTGTTAGTAATTCGCGAACCGCTCATCAGAAGTTTATTTTGTTTTTATTTTCTTGATATGTAGGGCCGCAAATAAAATTTTTGCCACAGGCGCTCATAACCCTAGTTACGTCTCTATGTGGACTGGATCCACATTCTTTCGGCCACACAACCTTAAAATTTAGAAAACTTTATTAATCATGTAATTCTGTGTAAAATAACAAAACAAAAAACAATATTTCGTTCAAATAACAAACAGTTATAGAATGGAGATGCTCACTATTGCTAGGAGTAATGACAGGGCTTCGTAGACAAACATGGCCAATAAAAAAGGTACAATTAAATGTAAATCGATGACCTGTTAAAAAAAAATTATTGCAGAAGATGAAGGCCATTGGGCCTTCCTAACTACAAAATATAAAGAAGTAATATCAAAAATAAAAATCTTTTCAAAAAGCCCAAAAGAAGTTTATCTCCTAAATCATTTTTCAAAGGGAAGCAAAAGTCTACACATCAAATATACCCAAGGACTTATTTCTGTTAAGTATTGTTAAATACATAAACAAGCAATGAAGAGCGTACATTGTACTTTTAACAACGATCATATTACTTGATTCGTAATATGTATTTTCAATAATTAAATATATAAATCGGAAGACTACTAATTTATATACCGACTCCACAGCAAACAGTAATTTAGTTGTACTCCTGTTTTATGAAAACAATTTCTAACCTACAAACTATTTCTAATCTCGCGCTTTCGGAAAAGCTATGTAAAAGCTGTGACGTCAACTAATAAGTAACAGATCCTTCGGACAACTTCGGTTGAATTTACGAAGACGCCTAATGACTGGAATATAAAACATGGGCTCCGCGCTAAAATAATGGAACTGTACCCCGGAAGGAATTTCAAACATTTTGTATTTGGCTGTTACAAGTCAATATATTTAATATTGTTTGTATTGTATTGTCTATAAAACATCTTCAATTCAAAAAATCAATCATTTATATTGAAAATAATGTAATAGGACTAGCATAATTATACAGAAATATGAAGAAAATATGAACAGAATCACGTAATCCTTCCAAATATTAAAAATAATTACATTTTCATGCGTATATACATATAATTCACTATATAATGAATTCATACTAATAGTTTAACTTCTCCCTATGATATTATTATTTTATAAATATCGAAATGAAATAATTTCACTTACCAAAGTTAATCTGTTTCGTTCCAACAAAATATATTGACAAAAATTTTGTTTAAAACACTTGAGATGAATACTAATTAATATTACTGAACAAATTTAAGTCAAATACTTTCATATTTAGCCCTAGCTAAATCAAAATGGCAGTAGTATAGAAGTAGTATACGTTAGTGAGAAGTGCACCGTCATCAACACGTACACGATTCACCCGGAACCGGAAACTCCAATTTAACTACACGTTTACAAAACAAAGTCGGTAATAATGGAAATTTAGTGAAAATTGTAAATGTAGAATTAGATGATTTATAAGAAACATAATGATCATAATGATTTTTTTTATGTGAAAATGTGGGTAATAAAGAAAGAATAAAGCATTTTCAAAAATGTATTTTTTTCCTGAAATATTAAAAACTACCATCTTCGATATAGATATTTTTATAATATGACAAGAACAATCAAATATAATTTTTTGACTACAAATCCATTAAATTACGTATATACGGATAGTTTGTTTTCCATGAAAAGGACAAAAAGGAACAACTTTTAGTAAATAAAATTGTTTCTCTCTGTGTATTGTTCTTCTATTTAGGAATATTTTATTAAAAATTTTACTTAGATACAATGTAATATCTTATAATATATTTATAATAAGGATGAACTATTTGTATTCCTAGTTCTTAAATACTTTACAATATAAATGATTCAGTTTTGTAAAGAAAGTCTTATAAACAGTACAAAAGAAACAATATTATATGTATTGGCCTGTAAATATCAAAAACTAAATGTTTTAAACTTCTTCCGGGACAAAGTTTACCTTAGAGGTGCGGGTCCCTTATTTTACTTTCGAGTCATTCAGCGTCTTCGTAAATTTATCCATTTTCATTTTATTAAATATACAGAATGTTATGTAAGTAATGTGCCATACTTCATGGTATGATAAAGATAACTGAAAAAAGTTATTATCTGAAATTTATTTTGCTCTATCTATAGAGTTGTAAAAGTTATGGGACTGTTAAGTTGACCAAGTACAAACCAGATTCTTATTAAGTTAAAATCTAACAATCAAGTTGTACCAAAACAATATTTGTCATACATAAACAAATATAAATATGTCATCACGGCATATTACACATTGCTGGGTGTGCCAATCTGCTTTGTACATAGATATCGGTAATGATGATGACATATTTGTACCGTTTGGGCGTTTACCAGGCGTCACCTCACGGGCGCTCATTGCTGGTGTGGAGAGTGCACCACAGGGGTCAATTTTTTTTTGGGGTCTCGTGGCCGCGCGCCAGAGTGTCTGGTCGCGAATCTGGGGAACCGGGATCGATCCTGACCGACGCCAAATATTTCAAATGGCACAAAATTGACCCCTGTGGTGCGCTCTCCACGCCAGCAATGAGTGCCCGTGAGGTGACGCCTGGTAAACGCCCGCACGGTACAAATATGTCATCAACATTACCGAATTCTGTGTATAAAGCAGATTGGCACACCCAGCAATGGGTAATATGCCGTGATGATATATTTATTTATTTATTTTCATTTAAAATTCGAAATATTTGGCGTCGGTCGGGATCGAACCCGGTTCCCCAGATTCACGACCAGACACTCAGGCACGCGGCCACGAGACGCCATAAATGACGTTGAATTTGTAATCAGTGGAGTAGTAATTTGATATTTACAAATGCCTCTCACTTTCACTAACCAAGAATACACCGACATGCATTAGGTGCACGGAGAAGTGTGCCAAAACAGTTCTGCTGCTGTTAGACGCTGCAGGGAGTTTTACCCAAACAAAATGGTGAAAACATTAAACATTTGTCAAAACTATTTCTGTCATTAATAAAAAAAAAATTGTCTATACTCCGCCTCTGACTTCAAACCTTCAAAAATGACAAATGTTATTGTTTTCATTCAAACTACTGTGATTTTTAAATTATTTTTTATTCAAATAATTTATGCTTATTGGTCCACTTTGAGAATGCTTTTATAATTGCACCAAACACATTAGGAAAGAAATTATTGCCAAATATGATAATTTGCAACCTTGTTTATTAAGTGGTAACGTATGGCAAATTACTTTCATAACACTCTTTATAATGTAAAATGCATTAAGCTATACTATAATTTAGTAATAAAATTTTATAAATTACCTGGTTTTGAAGAATCTTGGAGAATTTTATAGTCTACTTAAGTAAACATAGACGTTCCTAGATTCACACTTCATGGATGTTGACTTCTAGTAAAGGGTATTAGGGTGGAAAACAGGGCCGACGAAAACATAAACAATTTCATTGAATTTAATATTATTTTTTATTTAATAAATCGTATGTTAATTTTAATATAGGCAATATAAATTAAACAATTTTTTTATGAAATATTTTGTAAGATTAATTTTTATTCTCTTATTAATATTTTGGCTTAAATATTTACAAAGTTTGATACTATTTCGTGATGACTTTCTGTTCTTTGGATTTTTATAAAAATTTTAAGCTAGATTTTTAAAGAATAAGAGTGTTTTTTTAAAAAATCAGATTTTTAAAAATATTTTTGTATAAATCACCCGATAAAGCTTTATGGGACAGATAATGTTTGAGAAAAGAAACAAACTGTTATCCCACGTCTTTGTGTTTATCTTGTACATTAGCTTAAAAATTTGTAAATAAATAAAAAACATGTATTTTATGAAAAAAAACTTTGCATATTACATCTCAACGAATTTAATTATGCCTCTATAATTATAAGAATAACAATTAATTGCTACAATAGCATCTAACAACAAAAGCAAAGGTAACAGCAACTGCCAATGAACGAACACATACTTATTCATGATTTTGCACGTGGCGAAGCTTGACGGCTCTTTTTATCGGTATCTAATATCTTCTTTCTGATGGAAACGAGGTCCATGATGTGCTCGGGGTTGCTTCTTCGAAAGCTGAATATGCTGCGGAAAGACCACTACTCTCTGGATATGACGACATGGTTGGTGACGCGCCACTGTAGGTGAAAGCCTCTAGGCCTCCAGCGAAGTTGTGAAGGTTATCGGTACGTACGGCAAGATAAACCTCGATCACGCATCGCGCCATGTCGACGTTATCGGGCAGCCCGGTCACTAAAGTACTGGCTCCCTTTTTGTGTTGGGGGACGAGATAACTGTCCCTGTTTTGTCTTGAATCCGTTTAATGTTATTTCCTTTGGTTCCCACTATCAGCCCTACCATACCTATTGGCACGCGTATTTTGGCAGTGATATGTTCAACCTTGGGTGACAGTGGCTTTCGTTTGCCCTTCTTCAACAACCACGTTTGCGAGTAGTACTCAGCGGCGTAAATGATCTCTTTTTTAGCTGAGACGTCTTTCTTGCGCCCTGTGATGAAGAAAAAGGGTTCTGTGTCCCGTCCGGGAGTTTTTATCACTGTTTTCGTCCTCGATCTTATCTTTTTAATACGGTATCCCTTTTTACCTATTATGGCGGCAACATGTTGGTACGTGGGTACCTTCACAATCTCTGTAACTTCGTTGTCAGTTTTATCCTTGGAACTCTCAGTATCAAAATTCAATGCCCAAGGTTCGGTCAGCTTCAGCATGAAGAATGCCTCATTTTTTGTTTTCATTACATACCTAGCTAGCTTGATATACGATCGTACAGATTTTCATTTTGAGAATGCAATCATTACTTGGATTCTTTAGATTTCTGACGGTCACATAAAACAAAAGAGAAAAAACTAATTGTTACAAGCATTTTTTATATTCGGAAATAATAAATAACTAAAATATCAGATAATGAGGTTCAACATATTTCATGTACACTTCAGAAAGGACCAGTTGATAGTCATCATGGAATTTTAATGTTATAAACTATTTTTTGTTTTGATTACATACCTAGCTAGCTTGATATACGATCGTACAAATTTTCATTTTGAGAATGCAATCATTACTTGGAGTCTTTAGATTTCTGACAGTCACATAAAACAAAAGAAAATAAACTAATTGTTACAAGCATTTTTTATATTCGGAAATAATAAATAACTAAAATATCAGCTAATGAGGTTCAACATATTTCATGTACACTTCAGAAAGGACCAATTGATAGTCCTCATGGAATTTTAATATTATAAACTAATTTTTGTTTTGATTACATACCTAGCTAGCTTGATATACGATCGTACAGATTTTCATTTTGAGAATGCAATCATTACTTGGAGTCTTTAGATTTCTGACGGTCACATAAAACAAAAGAAAAAAAACTAATTGTTAAAAGCATTTTTTATATTCGGAAATAATAAATAACTAAAATATCAGATAATGAGGTTCAACATATTTCATGTACACTTCAGAAAGGACCAATTGATAGTCATCATGGAATTTTAATGTTATAAACTATTTTTTGTTTTGATTACATACCTAGCTAGCTTGTTATACGATCGTACAGATTTTCATTTTGAGAATGCAATCATTACTTGGAGTCTTTAGATTTCTGACAGTCACATAAAACAAAAGAAAATAAACTAATTGTTACAAGCATTTTTTATATTCGGAAATAATAAATAACTAAAATATCAGATAATGAGGTTCAACATATTTCATGTACACTTCAGAAAGGACCAATTGATAGTCCTCATGGAATTTTAATATTATAAACTAATTTTTGTTTTGATTACATACCTAGCTAGCTTGATATACGATCGTACAGATTTTCATTTTGAGAATGCAATCATTACTTGGAGTCTTTAGATTTCTGACGGTCACATAAAACAAAAGAAAAACAACTAATTGTTAAAAGCATTTTTTATATTCGGAAATAATAAATAACTAAAATATCAGATAATGAGGTTCAACATATTTCATGTACACTTCAGAAAGGACCAATTGATAGTCATCATGGAATTTTAATGTTATAAACTATTTTTTGTTTTGATTACATACCTAGCTAGCTTGATATACGATCGTACAGATTTTCATTTTGAGAATGCAATCATTACTTGGAGTCTTTAGATTTCTGACGGTCACATAAAACAAAAGAAAAAAAACTAATTGTTACAAGCATTTTTTATATTCGGAAATAATAAATAACTAAAATATCAGATAATGAGGTTCAACATATTTCATGTACACTTCAGAAAGGACCAATTGATAGTCATCATGGAATTTTAATGTTATAAACTATTTTTTGTTTTGATTACATACCTAGCTAGCTTGATATACGATCGTACAGATTTTCATTTTGAGAATGCAATCATTACTTGGAGTCTTTAGATTTCTGACAGTCACATAAAACAAAAGAAAATAAACTAATTGTTACAAGCATTTTTTATATTCGGAAATAATAAATAACTAAAATATCAGATAATGAGGTTCAACATATTTCATGTACACTTCAGAAAGGACCAATTGATAGTCATCATGGAATTTTAATGTTATAAACTATTTTTTGTTTTGATTACATACCTAGCTAGCTTGATATACGATCGTACAGATTTTCATTTTGAGAATGCAATCATTACTTGGAGTCTTTAGATTTCTGACGGTCACATAAAACAAAAGAAAAAAAACTAATTGTTACAAGCATTTTTTATATTCGGAAATAATAAATAACTAAAATATCAGATAATGAGGTTCAACATATTTCATGTACACTTCAGAAAGGACCAATTGATAGTCATCATGGAATTTTAATGTTATAAACTATTTTTTGTTTTGATTACATACTTTGGTAGCTTGAAATACGATCGTACAGATTTTCATTTTGAGAATGCAATCATTACTTAGATTCTTTAGATTTCTGACGGTCACATAAAACAAAAGAAAAAAAACTAATTGTTACAAGCATTTTTTATATTCGGAAATAATAAATAACTAAAATATCAGATAATGAGGTTCAACATATTTCATGTACACTTCAGAAAGGACCAATTGATAGTCCTCATGGAATTTTAATGTTATAAACTAATTTTTGTTTTGATTACATACCTAGCTAGCTTGATATACGATCGTACAGATTTTTATTTTGAGAATGAAATCATTACTGGAGTCTTTAGATTTCTGACTGTCACATAAAACAAAAGAAAAAAAACTAATTGTTACAAGCATTTTTTATATTCGGAAATAATAAATAACTAAAATATCAGATAATGAGGTTCAACATATTTCATGTACACTTCAGAAAGGACCAATTGATAGTCATCATGGAATTTTAATGTTATAAACTATTTTTTGTTTTGATTACATACCTAGCTAGCTTGATATACGATCGTACAGATTTTCATTTTGAGAATGCAATCATTACTTGGAGTCTTTAGATTTCTGACGGTCACATAAAACAAAAGAAAAAAAACTAATTGTTACAAGCATTTTTTATATTCGGAAATAATAAATAACTAAAATATCAGATAATGAGGTTCAACATATTTCATGTACACTTCAGAAAGGACCAATTGATAGTCATCATGGAATTTTAATGTTATAAACTATTTTTTGTTTTGATTACATACTTTGGTAGCTTGAAATACGATCGTACAGATTTTCATTTTGAGAATGCAATCATTACTTGGATTCTTTAGATTTCTGACGGTCACATAAAACAAAAGAAAAAAAACTAATTGTTACAAGCATTTTTTATATTCGGAAATAATAAATAACTAAAATATCAGATAATGAAGTTCAACATATTTCATGTACACTTCAGAAAGGACCAATTGATAGTCCTCATGGAATTTTAATGTTATAAACTAATTTTTGTTTTGATTACATACCTAGCTAGCTTGATATACGATCGTACAGATTTTCATTTTGAGAATGCAATCATTACTTGGAGTCTTTAGATTTCTGACAGTCACATAAAACAAAAGAAAATAAACTAATTGTTACAAGCATTTTTTATATTCGGAAATAATAAATAACTAAAATATCAGCTAATGAGGTTCAACATATTTCATGTACACTTCAGAAAGGACCAATTGATAGTCATCATGGAATTTTAATGTTATAAACTATTTTTTGTTTTGATTGCATATCTAGCTAGCTTGATATACGATCGTAAAGTTTTTCATTTTGAGAATGCAACCATTACTTGGATTCTATGGATTGCTGACGGTCACATATAACAAAATAAAACAAATAATTGTTACAAGCATTTTTATGTTCGGAAATAATAAATAACTAGAAATTCAGATAATGCGGTTCAACATATTTTATGTACACTTCAGAAAGGACCAATGATAGTCGTCATAGAAATTTAATGTTATAAACTATTTTTTGTTTTGATTACATACCTATATAGCTTGATATACGATCGTACAGATTTTCATTTTGAAATTGCAATTATTACTTAGATTCTTTGGATTCCTGACGGTCACATAGAACAAAAGAAAATTAAAACTAAATAAATAACTAGAAAATCATTTAATGCGGTTCAACTTATTTTATGTACACTTCAGTAAGGATAGTCATCATAAAATTTCAATATTATAAACCATTTTTCAATTTTTTGATTACATACCTTTCTGAAATATATCTAGCTGGATATACGATCATACAGATTTTCATTTGGAGAATTCAATAATTGCTTGGATTCTTTGGATTTGTGTCGCTTATATGGAACAAAAAAAAAACTTATAAAAAATAATTTGAAACTCAGATAATGCAGTTTAACATATATCATGTAAACTTCAGTAAGTCATTATGAAATTGTAATACTGTAAATTATTTTGCATTTTTTGATTACTTACTTCTATTAAATGTACGATGTATACAGATTTTCATTTTCAGCAGTTGATAATTATTTGGATACTTTGGATTCCAGGAAGCCACATGGAACTAAAAAGAAAATTTATTATAGTAAGCATTGTTTTAGTCTTAAATAATAACAAATAACTAGAAAATCTGGTAAAGCGGTTCAACATATATGATGTACACTTCAGTAAGGACCAATTGATAGTCATCATGAATTTTTAATATTGTGAGCTATATTTCATTGTTGATTTCTTACCTTAATAAAATGTATTTAATTTGTTCTGATTTACTTTTTGACTTTTTGACCAGTTAGTCGGGGATACTTTGGATACCAGTCCTACATAAAAAAGAAATTTATTATTACAAGCAATTGTTATAGTATTAATCCTCTAGAGACAGACATACATGAGCTTGAATTTATTTCATATTTTCTATTTATACACAAAACATTAATTATATTTTGTATATATTTGGAATATTTAAATCTAGGAATTTTTTGTTCATGTGTATACCATTATATTAGCTATTGAAGTTGAAAAACATTAACTGAACGGTAAAAGTTATATAAAAATTTGATACTAAAGCAAAATAGAATAAAAAAAATATCAAAAACTAGAAAATATGGCTAGTGTATCTCACCAAGACGCAGCGACCAATACGTTGGTATTAATGACCTCCGAAGGGTTAAATAAAAGAAAATAACGAAAACATTAGATAATATACCCTTAAGGGAGGAATAATTAATTGTTAATGAAATATTACTACTTACCATAATAAAATCTAGCTAGCCTCATATACGACATGTGTAGATTTTCAGTCATTGTTTTAACTTTTTATCATTATTTTCCTTTTTGGGGTTATTTACTTCAATGACATCTATAAGTTATCATAATCAGTTTTGTTATAATAAAATATGGTTATTTGATTTAATATTTATTTGTTTGTTGATGAAATTTTTGAATCGTTATATGTTTCCGATAATTACATATTATTGATTTGTTTTCAATTTCTTGAAGTTCTAAAATATCATAATAGTATTTTTTTAAATTGAAAGTTACTGGTTAGTAATTCATTTGTGTCGTCAAAAAATAATTATTCTGTGTTTTAAGCATTTTACTTACAATACTATGTAATTGTTATCTTCTACATGGGGCAAGTGCAGTTTATTCATTTTATTAGTCATATTAGCTGCATCCATTCTCATTTCTGTTGTCTCGGAATTTACTAATTATGAACAAATTGCATCCGGTGTAACACAAGGTTCTAATTTTGAGCTTTTGCTATATGATTCATTAACAACATTTTATCTTGTTTTAAATTTGTTAAATTCATACTTTACGTTGTTGATTTGAGGATATAACACGATATAAGATGTGTTAATGGTTGTGTTGAATTTTAAAAGAACTTAGATTAGTTGAACACGTAAATTAATGTAAACTACTATTAATATTTCTAAATACTATTTCATTAAATTTACTAGCAATAGAAACAAGATCAATTTTTGGTACAATATTATTGAAAATATTATCAGCATTGTTTATTGTGTGCAGGGCTTTGGAATATTGTTAGATATTAAACTTCTACCGTATATACGATATGCATATTCACATCATTTTTAAAACGGCATTTAAAATGTTTAGATTCTTGATACGTTCCATCCCAATTTCAAACATCCTTCTACGCTAGTTTCACTAGTAATTTTACTCTTGTTGGAAGTCATTGCATACGTTCTCTGGAATCCTCGCTATGATATTTACATTAAAGAGTTAGAGAGCATTGAAAATAAATTTTTAAAATTTTTAAGTCGAAAATTTCTGATCTGTTTATTAAAAATTCTAATCTTTGAAATGTTAATGCATTTATCCTTTCTTTATTAACTTTTCAACAATGCTATTCAATCTATTATCAGCATATAATTTCAATATGTTTTCTTTATAAAATGATATTAGTTTTATACTGATTTCCGTAGATTAAGAAAAAAAATATTGTTTAACCTTCTATTTTTTGTTCATTATAAATACATTCACCATTACGGTTATTTTTCGAATATTCAAATTTTCATATGGTGAGATATTTCTACAAAATTCTTTCGACTAGCCGACCATCTGCTCGTCCAAATTTATATTCTACTGAAACCTTTTATTTTTGGCACAATAAATAACAATTTCAGCTGAATGTATAAATAAATAAATAAATCATTGAGTCTTTATAATGCAGTAATCATCGTTATACCTATATTTTTGTTTATTTATTTTTACATAGTAATTGTTAGTTTAGAAATCTGCTTTTATAAAATTGTATATTATATACACCAAGGTTTTGAAGAGTATCACTATTGACCGAGCGAAAATATTATAATGCCGAGGGAATCGAGGGATATAATTTGCGAAAACAATAATATTCTTCCTAACCGTGGTTTATATAGGCTGTTTACGTTCTTCGTTATAGATTATAGATCATGGATAAAAGAGTAAAAATAAGTAACAATGTTTGGAGAAAGTGCTATGGAAATTTGTACTTCTCCGGAAATTAAAGAAGCGGCACAAAATGTGCATTTTAATACATTGTTGCCTAAAAAATCTAAACTTTGAAAAGTGACAGTTCGCAAAATTAACCACTAGGTTAACAATAATACATTATTGATTGTTACTAAGGAAACTGTAGAGAAAAACAGTTTCACGACTCAAAAAGAGGTCAATAATGGCATGTTGGCTACTAGTGAGAAAACATTGTATCAATAAAAGCCAAATGCTAGTAATTAAAATGACAAATTGTATTATAATTACAAGATAATTGCTATTGAATTTATATAAAAAGTAAAGATTTTCAGACAAGGTTTTGTGGGAAGAGCGTACTTACGCAATGTGTATAAAAATAAAATAAAAAAATAAAAGTATTACCATTATATCTACGATAATAAGACAAATATTACAAATGCTATTTTACATTTTAGATCAATTTCTGAATGAGTCCGAGATTATGTTTTCTTGGCAACAAAAAGATTAAATTCTAATATTTTCATTTTAAAAAATGAGAATTTTAAGCTTTAAAATTCTATGTTTAACTATTTGAACAAGATTTCTTTACTCGTTAAAATATATAAAATGATTTGTTTTTCAAAAATATTTTATTGGTTTTTTTTTATTTAATAATCCGAGTATATCATCAGTAAAATATAAATCACATAATAAATGCATATTACATAAATAGCTCAGTCACATAAAACCTGGTTAGATAATCACATAGGTAACTGCACATCGTAACCATGGATACGTAGACAAATACACCGAGATATAACCTCAAACAACGTAAATCTTGTTAATTACTTTAAGCAACTGACCCATAAACTAAAATTATTTTATTTCATTATTTTAAATATAAAGTGTACTTTTAATTAATATGTCAGCTTACATTAATTTATATTATCTTGAGTTCCACAATTTTCATCAGTTCATATTTCATCTTTTTTTAGCTATGTTTTTATACACTTTTCATGATATTTCCGATTATTATTTTAACCCTCTATATTCTACATTGAGCTTTGAATTAATTTATAATTTAATACAGAATAATTATTTCATCTTTTGGCGGTTGATGAAAATATGAACTGATCCCGACACGTCACGTTGAGGCTTTTAAAATCGCGATATTTAGCTATGTTTATATTTACTTTTCAATATATTTCATATTCTTATATTCACCTCTATATTCTACATTGAGCTTTGAATTAATGTATAATTCAATATAGAATAATTATCTTTTGAAGGTTATTAAAAACATAAACTAATACCGACGTCAGGGATGGATGAGGCTTTTAAAATGTCCGCTGGTGGTATTATATACACAAATCAAGAATTTTTCACGGTTTAAAGAGCATATTCGTCAAAAAAACCTAATATATTGAACAAGTGCCACGGAATACTTATATTTCTTTGTAAATTTGCGTTGGTATGTTCCATGGAAATTCATGATACGGATATCTTAATACTCTATTTAATAAAAGTGGAAAAAGTTGGATATGGTACGGGCATTCATATGAACATATGTACATGGTGTAAATCGAAAAGTGGGCCATAGGTGTTTAACGTAGAAAATTTTTTTTTTTCGCGCAAACGTTACTGAATAATTTTATGAAAAAATATTTTAAATCAAAGTTTAGAGATTTAAATTCTGCATCTAAATCATGTGTGAAACGATTATTCTAGCTTTTTATGTAAACGAAAAAATTCATTATAAAGTTACTATTTTTATGAGCTTCTTGTCTATAGGCAGCCATGGATTATGACAAAAAATAAACAATTGCATTGTATTTAACTGTCAATTAGAAATAAATTTAATACAAAACACAAAAGGTAAACTAAAGGTAAAGTTTTAACTGGCAATTAAATACAACGCATTTGTTTTTATTTTTTTGTCATAATCCATGGTTATACGCTCATAAAAACTGTAACTTTATAATTAATTTTTCTACTTTCATGAAGATCTGAAATAATCGTTTCATATTATTTATATGCAGAATTTTAATCTCTATAACTTTTATTTGAAGTATTTTTGAATAAAATAATATGATAACGTTTGCGCAAAGAAAAACTGATGTCTCATGTTGAATGCCTATGGCCCACTTTTCGATTTACACCCTGTACATATAATAAATACAATACCAGTGATTGGCATATAGCCATTTTCATATACATAATATAATAAGCATAAAAAGGTATCAAATTTGATATTTTATTTTCTGTATTTGAATACACAAAATAAGGTTAACAAAATTTTACAATTTTTAGCTCTTGTTAAACAAAGTATCTGGCAAAAAATAATAAATATTAAAAATTAACATCAATTTTAATTTAAGTTCTAACTTGAATTATGAAATTTTAATAACAATTTTGAAATAGGATTTGTGATTGGCAGGTATAATCATTATGAAATAATTTTTCTTGCAATGTTTTGCATTTTAAACAAATTTATATTAACATGTTCTTTTTCCTTGACACTCTCTCTATGTTCATCCAGAACAGAAGGTGGTTTATGCGATAGTACTCCGGGTTTTCATTCTCGCTTAGCTCTGGATCATATGACGGCAAATTAGGAGATAGATAGAGCGAAAAGTTTCCGGTAAAATCGGGACTCATTTGAATTGACTCAGGAAGCGATTTCTGAGATACAATGCCTACGTCATCAGTGGTAGTTATCTGCAGTTGCTCTCCTTTAAATTTTTTGCTTATGGGGTTTGAGTCATCATTTTCTGAGGCACCTTTTCTTTTATTATTCATTATTATACTTTAATAATAACTTCTTGTTTCAAAATTATATCTGTAAAGAAGAAATTTATGAAATTCTTCATCCCAATTGAAACATGAATTTATTTAAAATTTTAGCAAAGTGTTTGCTATATCATATGACATACAATGACAAACAATATTTTGAAATCTGACTCAAAGTGATGGCATTACTCATATTTCAATCTAAAATTTAATGTAATTACTATGTATTAACAAATACTCGAAATCTCAGTCGTACAGTATTTATTCTTATAAAACCAACGTTTCGGTATACACTTATACCTTCTTCAGAGTAAGTGAGTTCTTTCAAATTCTTAAACATAAAATCATGTACAAACCTGATACAAAAATTTGAAAAAGCATATACACATCTGTACGATCTCAAAATCGACAACATAATGATTCAGTTCTATTTTTCACTTTTGTGGAGATTTAGAATTTTTGTTAAGACCTAATTTACACTCACACCACAGGCGAAAAATTTAATTTAATGGAGCGAAAGCGGACCGCACAATTTTCCCAGAAGCAGCTATTTCTTAGTGAGCATATTTTAAGATATGTTTACTGCACTGCTTACATGCACAAAAAATATATCACCTCTTACCTATTGATAAACATATTTCTTTATCTATAATGATTTTTTATTTAAAGAAGACATACTAGTGCTCTTCTTTCATTCATTGACATATATTTGTGCAATGAATCAATAAAGTATTTGTACATCTTCAGTAATACAATGTTAGAGAATAAAATGAACGGTGTGTAAAAAATAAAATGCATTTATGAAATTCTCTATCACTTTCTTATTAGAACTTGATATAGAAAATTCAGCCATATCGCTAATAAGATAAAGATCAACTTGATAAAATTAAATATGTCTATTACTCGACCATTTCATTTTGTAACTCTTAAATTAATTAGTTAAGTGGCTTTAGACGATCAAATAAATTGAACTTTTATTGAACAAATATTTACAACATAATTTTTGATCAAATGGTTACGCTTTACACGTTCAAATTATATGAACATTATTTGCTTATAATTGAGCTACATAATTACATTTTATTTTGGTTTGACATGTCATCTGCGCGATTGTCGTTTGGTTTGTCTCTAGCGTGAATTTTAATATTGCGCTTTCATTTTTCTTTACTGAATATACTATGAAATTTAGTCAAAACAAAAACAAATGACATTTATCAAAAAATCTTTATGCCAACATAACAAAATGCAGTGCATGTAACGTAGGATGAAATAATCCCTCGAAATAACTAAAATTTGAAGTAAATGATCTTGATATTTAGAACATCCCTAAGTTAGATTTTTTGATCAAATGGTTTGAACATCGAACGTTCAAATATCTTTGAACGTGTAAAGTTCCACAATATTATAGTACAATAAGAAGTTGTAAAAATTGATGTAAATCTTTGATCCTCTAAAGCCACCTTTAATTGAAATTACTATTATAATGGCCGGTTGCACTAATATTTAATTGGGAATTAAACAAACAATCATCATTTAAATACATACGTATAAAATATATTATACAGGGAATTTATTTCAACATGCAACATAGGGGCAATCATTTCTGTGGTTACGCACTAATGTCAAAAAATGTTACTAATTTTAAGATGCAACATACAAAAATTTGCAATTTTGTATTATTAATACTAATTTCCAATAAATTATCCTACATCCGGTTAACAAAAAATAAAAACTTTAATGTAGCAAATCTTAACAAACTGTGGCTTTCAAAAATTCATAATTTTAATGTAATAAATGTTCAAAAATACCCCCATTCACACTGAGGCAACATCCTAGTCGGTAGTAGAAAGAATTGACACCATTTGTAATATGTTCTGGAAGTATCTCCTGTGCTTCAATACTATATTTATAATGTTGCATTCTAAAATGGACAAATATTAGATTGTTGTCATTTTTTGACAGTAGTGAGAAACCATAATGTTGCATTTTAAAATAAATTCTTTGTATGTACATACAGGATGACACTGAAAAACGGGCCACTCAAAATGACTTTTTTTATTTATAATTATTTTTTAATTTTCTTGGTATATTTTTAAACTAGGAGTTAGGGCTCACAAATCATGCTATTTGGCATGATGGTAGCGCTTCCAGTTTAACCGGAAGTGACATTAACTTTCATATTTCAAATGGGACATGCTATATATTTCTGTATATTATAATTCAATAATATGCTTGAAGTGAATTTTTATTGAAGAAATAAAATACAAAAACGAAAGAGAAAATTATGAATTCGTAAGTAGATTCCAAATATATAAAAATATATAGGTGTCCCATTTGAAACCGGAAGCGCTACCATCATACCAAATACCATAATCTGTGAGCCTCTAAGCCTAGTTCATAAATATATCAGGAAAATTAAAAAATAATTACAAATAAAAAAGTTATTTTGAGTGGCATCAAGAATATTTCGTTTATCTTGAGAGTTACAAGAAAATGTTAATAAGGAAACTTAAACTAGACAAAGGGGCTCATAAGATGACCATAGTAGGAATTTTGCATCACTTCCGGTTGTAGAGGAAATGGGTATAACTTTGAATCTAGCATAGAGAATCTATATTAGTATATATTTTTTCTGAATGTACATAAAATTAGCTTCGCGATGATATTAAAATATCATAGTTTTACTTCAACCATTTCAAAATGGCGACCATTTATTTTCAAAATATGCATTAATAAAATTCCATACAAAATTAAACATAGCAAGCTATGAAACAATTTTATTACCTTAAAACAAAAGAAAAGTATTTATTTATATAAAGTTGAACTGCTCTAACAATTTTGTGATTTAATTTAAGGTATTAAAATTGTTTCATAGCATGCTATGTTTAATTTTGTATGGAATTTTATTAATACATATTTTGAAAATAAATGGTCGCCATTTTGAAATGGTTGAAGAAAAACTATGATATTTTGGTATCGTTGTGAAGCTAATTTTATTTACATTCGGTATACTAGATTCGAAGTTGTACCCATTTCCGCTAAAACCGGAAGTGATACAAAATTCTTACTATGACCATCTTATATGAGCCCCTTTGTCTAGTTTAAGTTTGCTTATTAATACATTTCTGTATCTCTCAAAATAAACGAAATAATTTTGGTGCTTGACTTACGCCAAACACCCTGTATTTAAGAGTTGATTTTAATTTTTGTTTAATTCGTAATCAAAATATTGATGCAATCGGCCATTAGTGTATTAAATAGACCCCAACAAAATATAGTTTCCTTTTTGCACGAAATAATATGATACACCTCAATTACCCAGAAAGAAAATTTACCTCTGTAGAATAATTTTCATAATTTTGAAATTATCTCACGCATTATTGACGTTTATTTATTTGACAGAGTGCTATTACAGATTATAATATACAGGATGGATAACAATTGAAGACAGTCTTTTGAGACGAAGATTAGAATATTGAATTGAAGTTCAAGGTGAACATTTTTTATAATTTATAATTGACTGTTTTCCATTATAAACGGTCACTATGATTTTATTGTAATGTTAAAAGTATGAGTTGTATATGACAAATAAAATATTAAAATCGCTATAGCTCTGAAATTAGGCATTTCCGGATATATGTTTATATGAACTTTTTTTATTGTTTTGAGATGTATTATCCACTCTTAAATCCGTGACCTCTATTTTTTGAACACCTGTATAAACTTTATTTCGGGGAACCCCAGTTTGATCCCGACCGACGCCAAAATTATTTCGAATTTTAAATGACCCAAAAGTGACCTCAGTGGTGCACTCTTCACGGCAGTAAATGCCTGTAATATGTTATCATCATCAACCACCATTGGTAATATGCCGCGATGATATATTTATTTATATTGTTTATTATGTTTTCTTTTCTCGAAATTTAATTTTTTGCGATTTAAGTATGACTACTTTTATCTCGACGTTTGAAACCGCTTGAATTTAGTAAATACCTTTTCAATCTTCGAAGTAAACGATCGAGATTAATATTTCAAGCCGCTTGAAAATGTCAAGTCAAGCCTATAAAATAACAGGCCTGGACTTCTGTCGAAATATACAGTGAAGCTTCAAATAATGTAACTACGCATGCGCATATCATTTGTTGGTTGTTTGCATTTTACCTCATTTTATAAAAGTCGCGACATAAAACTTAGTTAAATTGTCGAAAAGAGAAATATTTGGAGTGATAAAGACACAAATAATTTTTTTTAATGGTTTGGACAGAGAATACATTTAACAACACGACAATTTTTAGATTTTGGGGTTATATATCCAGCATGAAATTAGTTCATACGATATACCTCTCCCTGTCTGTCTGTCTGCAAAATCCAGTGTTTAACTATCTTTTTTTAGTCGATACGAATTTAAAGAAGATTGAAAATAACTCAATTCTATTTTCAATCCGCTGAGATAAACCAATAGGATTTTTCAACTCATAATATACTTGAAGCCGCTTGAATTATCGAGATAAACGTAGTCAATATCTCAGTATTTTGGAGCATAATCATATGTGCTATTAGCCTTTCTGCACATTAGTTATCTGAAATGATTGAATAACTGCAATAAGTTATCGATTTTAGTTCTAAATATCTAGGTTCGAAGATTTTATACAATATAAGAAGTATCAGTATTTTTCAGAATTTTGGGGGCATAAATCGTGTATCCCAAATTTCATCATACTCGTTGTACATTAGTGCCTTAAATCATTGGATAACTACATTAAGTAATCGATTTTAGTTCTAAATGCCGAGCTTCGAATTCGATTGAAATCAAAACTTCAATTTTTTTTATTTCAAAAGTGGTTCATGTAGTTTACTCTTCACAATAGCTACAAGTATATAGACATTATCGATATATGAAAAAAAAAAAAAATATGATTAGTACACTCAGTAATGTGTAATTAGCCTTACTAATATAGTTATTATTACTCTAAAAACCCATATACTGTATTTATTTTATAATCGGCTAACATTTTATATTTTTTCATATTAATTGGACAGGTTGAAAGATATTACGCCGCGAATTCAAATATTTTTCTATGTACGTAAAATGTTCTATGAGAAGGTGCCACGTATGTACATTAACTTTTTTTCCGATACGTCATAGAATAAAATACCAAGAAAACTGTTTAGTTATCTCTTGAAGTGCTCATAGGAAAAATGCTGAAATGATATACATACGTTCTATAAAGCTACATTCCCACCTAATGTATTAACGCGTAGTGGATTACGCAGAGTAGATAGTACGTAATGCATAAACATAAACATAAAAGTTTGTATAGTGGAATTTCATATAAGCAATCCCACCTCTGTTTATGATTAGTGTGTATTCCATAAGCGTAATGCATAAGCAAAAATGTTTGCAAGGTTCAAGCTTTTGTCTTAATTCACAATGCATAGGCGTAATTGTGAGATAGAGTATACAGTGGTCATTGTTTTTAATCGCGAACTGTCAAAATTAAAGAATTCTAGCCTCCTGTAATATATAATTATTTGACAATTTGACTGTGATTTATGATGGGGGAGTTTTCGAATTTTTGATTTTTTTATGTTAAAATATTTTAAATCTAAAACGTCTTTACTTTCATATATTGTAAAATTTTAAAAAATACCGAAGAAAAAAATGTTAAACTTTTGCAATATTTTCTTTAATTTAATTACGGCGTACATAACATCAACTATGTGCGAATTAGGTCTCAACATACGTGCCCAAAAGAAAGAGGCAGAAGCAAAACACAGCTATGTTATGACTAGCGAATGAAAGTTGACGTTTAAATTATTTTATAGATGTGGTTTCTTTTGACACCCATGAGAAGAATAGAATTGTACGAAATATTCAGGTATAATTTTTTTACATGAACTCTTTTAAATACTGACATTACTATGTCTGGCTGAAAATGGATGGGCGACTAGGGTTAGGGTTTCACGGGCTTGGCTTGAAGCTTGAAAGCTTGGCTTGGCTTGGCTTGAAAAAGCTTGAAAAATCAAGCCAAGCCTGCCGTTCAAAAAAGCTTGACTTTTCAAGCCAAGCCAAGCTTCTGTTCCACCAAGCCCAAGTCAAACCAAGCCTAACATTTAAAAAAGCTTGAATTTTCAAGCCAAGCCAAGCCTTTGACTGTCAAGTAGCTTGGTTGAAAACAAGCTTTTTCAAGCTTTTCTTAAGAAATGTTGTCGAGGCCGACAAAACCGTAATTTTATGGTGATAACGTACTTTCTCACTGCATCGGCACATTTTTGCGAACTTCTAAGAATTGGAGTTTCCAAAGGGACCAGCCTTCATTACCTACCAGTCCAGTATGCTTCAAAACTTTGTAAATAGGACACTATACCCTTCATCATTCTTATTTTGCAAAGACCACTTATTTTCTCAATCTGAACCAACTATCTGTTTTAACTATAGAGTGATGGGAAGATAGGTGCAGTTTGATCTTTTTGTTTGATTGGATAATATCGGAATATTATCCAATCAAAATAGATATAGGTAGAATATAATTAATATTCATTTAAATTTTAACTAACTTGATTTTAAATACCAAGCATCAAGCTTCAACACATAATATTTATTACTCGTATTTATTCCAATGCTACAAATAGATAATTTTGCTGCAGAATAAAAATTATAAAAATAATAATATACTCTACACCGTAAGGTAAATTGAGTGACAGACTATATAAATCATGATAATTATTGCATTTTAAAGTTTCATTTTGTACAATGTTTTGTTATTCTGGTATTTCCGAATCATAGAGACGAGACAATTTCTGTTTGTGTATATGTATATATTTATATTCAAAGATTTTCAATACTATTTTTAGCTCAACCCCTAATGTACCCCTAATAAACCGTGACAGGTATAATAGACAATAACAATGTACCGACAAAGAAAGCATCCTCTTTTAAATATTACCTTGATAAAAGTTTTCATTGATCCAAAAATGTGTTATTAAATAAGTAAATAAATATATAATCTTGGCTTATTACCCAGTTCTGGAGGTTTTTAATTTGCTTTTACACACAAATTTCAGTAATAAAGACATATTCGTATCGTTAAGCATATTAACTTTTGTATTATTTGAATTTGCACATGATTACTTAAATTATATTTATGTATTTAACTTACATGATTCTGTACTCAAAAATCAGTAGAAATTTCATTAGAAGAGGCGAGTAGGTATTTGTCACGAAAAACAAAATTTCGGGGAAATTTCCGTCTGTAGGGTTTCATGATTTCCAGATGTATTTCAAATAGGTATAAAAGGTCAGTCTCAGGTCATTTCCATCCCATTGTACATTCCAAAATATTTATGTATTTATTTGTACACTGTTATTGCGTATTTGGTGTATAGTTTTTTTTTTTTTTTTTTTTTTTTTTTTTTTTTTTTTTTTTTATATAGGATGCATATGAACTAAATAGTATGACAAACTTTAACAGTTGGGAGGACATTTCGAGTTTTTAGTTAAAATACAATACAATAAAGTCCAACTAATGGATATACCTACTTGAATAAATGCAGTCAACGAAAATAATAAAAGAAACATGAAAATTGAGGGGTAAATATTTAATAAAAGATAATAAATTTATGCTGATTGTTTACTCTTAAAAATAAAATAAATGAATAAAATATACATTTCAATATTTTTATATTTTAATAATTACAAAGAAAAAACACTTGATGTAAGTTTCATAAATTTTATTTTATCGTTTTGTTTATCTTTACGCATAAGAAGATATTTTTCAATTGTACCACAATAAATTTATGTAAAACAAAACGTGATTTGTACATTATTACGATACAATGAAACATCGACATAACATCTATATATTGATACATCAATATTCCAATACATCGATATATCGATATATTTAATTAAATTCACATCGAATATTTATATTAACATCTTGATACCGAACAACTACTACTGGTTTTCAAGACCTATATACCTACTGTGCGCATGAGCATTTATAAAGCTTGAAAGCTTGAAAAAGCTTGAAATAGCTTGAAAAAGCTTGATAAAGCTTGAAAATCAAGCCAAGCCTAAAATAATTAAAGCTTGAAATTTTCAAGCCAAGCCAAGCTCTGTTTCCATCAAGCCCAAGCCAAGCCTAACATTAAAAAAAGCTTGAAGTTTCAAGCCAAGCCAAGCTTTTTTATTTCAAGCCAAGTAGCTTGGCTTGGTGAATCCCTAACTAGGGTAACTGAATATCAAAACAGGGGTACGTTTAAAATATTTTAAACACTTTTCGTTTATGTTGATTATAACAAATTATTTTGATCTTTAAACTATTTAGTTTGGCAATTCTATAAAATAGGATTATTTTTAATATCCTCTAAAAGTAATTCCGACTCGAGGCTTGCTTACACCTGAGACGAACGAACTAGAATTTGCAGTATTAAATTTTTTACATACATCCCTGAATTCTGTTGCTAAGGTCATTTTAACTGCCTCCTGGTATTGAGTACAATTCTAATCTTCTGTAATGGAATACACAAGGGTCAGTTTCCTTTGAAATCAAATATAGGGAAATATTTTCAAAAGAAACCACTTCTATAAAATAATCTAAACATCAACTTTCATTCGCTAGTCATACCATACCTGTTTGTATTTACATTTGACTCTTGACAATTTAATTTCTGTGTTTATAGCTTTTTGCGATTTGACATTGGCTGCGTTTAGAAGAACTCATCGATTACTAATCGATGAGTAATCATCTGCTGAACGCACCTGATGAAAACTAATCGAATAGTAATCGGACGCCATTTTTTCCATCGCATTTAGACAGTGATTACTGATTACGATTAGCAATTATCGGTGGTTGTATTCCTTGTTTTTAAAGTTTTAAGCGGTGAAAAATGGCGACAAAAGAAAATTATAAACCTAAGAACATATGGAATACACAATTGTTGTTGACGAAATTCATAGTCAGCCCATCATCAAACAAAATATTTAAAATATTATTATTCATATTTACACAAAATAATTAAAAAAACCAAACAAATATTAAAATCATCAAAACAAACTAAAAATTTATCATATAAATTTGACAGTTTAGAAAACCGGTACGCCTTTCAGTCTAGTGTCAAACATGTGCATTCAGCAGAAAACTACTCATCGATTACTAATCATTCAAAACCGATTACTAATCGTACTAGGTCTGCTGAATGCGGCCAATAAATTTAACGTGTCAGTATCAAACTCAGACCAAACATACTTTAGATGCCGCATTCCCTATACTGCACAATGCAATGGGGCAATGGTTTATTGTAAAGCCATTCCTTGCCTGATGAGGGGTTAGGTGGGAACAGGAGGGAACGAGGCGTTTGTTTAGCACAACGTGTTGCCTGCCAGTTTGTTATTATTGTTCTACATTCGAGTGTGAGCAATCTTAAAATTTTCTTCAGATATTAATTTTTCTTTATAATCAAAATAGATTATAATTTTTCTTTTTAAAACCAAAATTGCGTAATAGATCACTCTGCTGCTGTCATGGGCCAAGATCGCCGCCATTGTCCGTAATTCATTTCCCTATTTATTTGTAATAAATGTGATATTATTAAAAATAATATTAAATAATCACACTGTGAGTTTATAAAGGTAATAAAAATTAATTTATTTAAGAAATACACAATTATTATTATGACATACATTTAGAGGTTATGTAGAATATATGATATGTGTTGTTATTATCACATCTAATTTAATATCACTAGTCCTTATTTACATAATAATTATATATTCTAAACTTAACTTTTAAAAATTTAGATGATTGTGCTTAATATTGGTAATTTTTAGTTGTTTTCAATATGTCAGTAATCGTAATGAGATCTTAACAAACTACACAAGTAAATAAAATAAAGATATTACTTACACTTTAAATACATATTAAAATGATATGTAAATGCGTTTTTCATCAAAATAAAACAAATAGCCAGGAAAATACATAATCATTTGCGCAAGAACGAAACGTGAGCCACGCCATGGCCATACCCTGGTTATAAAGGTACCCTAATCTCATCTAGCTCGGCGCGCCCATTTAAGTTCCTGATTCACAACAAATGGTAGTATGCGGAGTCTAATTCATGTTTGGTCTGAGGTATCAAATATCGAAACTAGCGCTGGTAGCGGACAACTGCGGCGAATTAAAGATGCTACATACGTCATCGTATTGCGGCATTGCGGGCGGTATAACTAACGCTAAATTTAATATCGTTTATACAAAAAAATATGCTATATTTTATTACTTTTATTGTATTAATAGAGATATTGCATGTATAGTATTGCAGTAATGTGGAAAAATCATTACATTTCAACATGACTAAACTCCCTCATTGTCTACTTAAGAAGCGAAATGAATATTCAGAATGCAGTATATGTATGAAGATGTAAGAATTTATTTTGTTTCGGTAAAAAATACCACCTGGAGCTCGAATAACTATTACTTTGTGCCTTTGCGGTACGTACAAGTTTATTGATATTGCAGAAAAATATTAGTAATATTGTTTGTCTATGTCAATATACTATCAACTTGTGAATTAAAACATTCGGAGGGAATGGTCTTAATATTTTAAGTTTTCTACTAACCACTACGAATTGCGTTTGCATTGATGCGTTATGCAGTATCGATCCAATACGCGTCAAAAAATTAAGTGGGAATGTAGCTTAATATTCATTATTACATTTTCTAAAGGAACAGCTAGGTAATTTTTAATTAGTACTTATGAATTACTCTGTATTTGTTTACATACGTAAATATTAGTTACCCATGTGAAAATTTGAATAAATTTCGTTTACTACGAGGCCGACTTACATTTTCAATAAATTATTAAACCTACGCAAATGATGAGAAATTCGACAACATATTCAGTTTTTATGTTTCTCACCATTTATAATTTGTTTATTGACAATGAAAACCGACAGAACTACTCGTATTATGTGTCTGGGCTTGTATTTAAAGTAAGCCACAGAAAATGATTAATAGTTAAAGTTAAAGCTACAGTTCTTAATAATTATTGATACGCAAATAATTGATTTTGAAGACTTAGATTTTTTTAAAGAATATGAAACAAAAATAATAACCTGGACTAAATCAGATGTAAAGCCGAAACACTTGTTTTTAAATGACATTAAAAAAACTTGCGCAGTAAGGGAAAATGGCGGGCTTCATGCGGTATATTTGACATGCTGATATTTTTTCTTATGAAAAAATTTAATATCAGTTTATGGTCGGAAGTAAATGTACCGCCGTCGACTGGTTCGATCATAAATTCAGTGGGAGTATCCGGAGCGAACGAACCAATCCTGTACCTTGTGTAGGGTTACTAGGGATTGCGCGCGAATATTTAAAGTTGTGAACATATACTCTTTATACACAGTAGGTTCGGTATATACGTTGACAGTTATGTTATCAGTCATGGAACGTATCACCAGAATTGTGTGGAAATTTTGATCTTTACACAATTTATTTACAGTTTATTTCGTACCTCAATCTTTTTAAATCACTGGCAAATATGTACGAGGTCTGTTAGAAAAGTATCCGATCTTATTTTTTTGCGAAAACCTGATGGATTTGAATCAAGCGCGCTTGCATTTTCCGCCTGTCGATAGCGTCTGTTGCTGGCAAGCAGCATTTGAGTGAGGTGGAGTGTAGTGCTCTCGTCGGTTTTTTATTGTATGGAAAATGCCGGAACGTCTGGAGCAGCGCTAATGCATCAAATTTTGCCTGAAACTGGGCAACCAAATACCAGTCGCCACAGTGGAAGCATTCCACGTCACTAAGATCAAAGAAGGCCCGCCAAGTGCACAGGAACGTCAAAGTGATGCTAACTGCTTTCTTTGACTCCCGCGGTGTGGTACAGCACGAGTACGCACCACAAGGTCAAACAATCACCAAAGAGTACTACAGGGATGTCCTCCGTCGCCTGCGTGATGTTGTGCGGCGCAAGAGACCGGAGTTGTGGTAAACAGGAAATTGGCGCCTCCATCACGACAATGCTCCAGCACATTCCTCGCACTTGATTCAGACTTTTTTGACGAAGAAGAAGACTCATGTGGTTCAACAGGCTCCTTACTCTCTTGACATGGCCCCCTGAGACTTCTGGCTGTTCCCCAAACTCAAGAGGTCATTAAAAGGAACGCGATTTCAGACAAGAGAGGACATTATGTCTTCAACGACAGCCGAGCTAAAAACTCCATTCCGAAAGAGGCTTTCTTGGAATGGCTCCAACAATGGCGACACCGTTGGGAGAAGTGTGTGGACTCCTTAGGAGACTACTTTGAAGGTGATTAGGTTTCCAACTCTCCAGGTATGACAGTTTTTTTCCTCGGCCAAAGGTCGCATACTTTTCTAACAGACCTCGTATATTTCAGTGTTTTAAATGTATTGATAGAAAAATAGAGAATATAAAAGAAACAAACAATTTCATTTTATAAAAACAATTCGGAGAAAATGTTTCGAATTACTGATTGTAACAATAGATAATTTAATAAAAAATGCTTAGTTCAATGTTTAGTTAAATTTATTAAATTAAACTAGTTAGTTTTTTCCGTTATTGTATATAGTACCAATAATTATAGATATAACACTTATTTATTAATGTAACAAAGAAATAATTTTTCGTAAATATTGTAAAAGCGTTGAAGTGCAAACATTATACTTTTAACATAAACCATATTACTTGATTCGTAAATATTTTCAAAAAATAAGTTAATACATAAATCTGATGACTGGAAATTTACATACCGACAACCGACTCCACAGTAAATAGTTATTTAGTTAGTAGGTTAGTGCTACTGTTCCATGTTTGTAATTTTAAAAATATATTAATCATAATTTCATCTTCACTTAAGTTATAAACAAAATAACCTACGAACTATTTTTAATCTAGCGCATGTGATGTCAACCAACAGATCCTTCGGACAACTTCGTTAAATTTACGAAGACGCCGAATGACTTGAATGTAAAACAAGAGCTCCCCGCCATAAATGGAGGCTTTGCCCCGGAAGGATTTTCAAATATTTAGTATTTTCCATTTACAAGTCAATATTTTTAATATTGTTTGTAAAAAATCTTCAATTCATAAACTCAAAATTATATAAAAGGACGATGAATTCCTCGAACGTAAAACAAGGGTCTCGCGCCAATAATGGAGGCTTTGCCTTGGAAGGATTTTCAACTTACTTTTGCTCTTACAAGTCAATATTTTCAATATTGTTTGTATTGTATAGTTTATAAAACATCTTTATTACAAAAATCAATCATTTTTAGGTAATGAAAATAATGTAATAGAAACTAGCATATGCAGAAATATGAAAACAACTACGTAATCCTACTAAATACTAAAAATTATTAAATTTTCATACCTACACAATATACATATATGTAATTCACAGTAAAATTAATTTATACTAATAGTTTAACTTCTCCCTATAATATTATTACCATATAAATAGCGAAATAATTTCACTTACCAAAATTTGTTGATTGGCTACTTCCTAATATAGGTATTATATTCACAAGAAATTTTTAAATCACTTGAAATGAAGGCTGAGTAATATTTCTGAACAAATTTAAGTTAAACTACTTTTATATCTTAGTCCAAACGAAATTAAAATGGCAGCATTATTTGACGGTGGGACGTCACTGACGTTAGTGAGAAGTGCACTGTCATCAACACGAACGAACACGATTCATCCGGAACCGGAATTAAACTCCACGTTTGCAATATAAAGTCGGTAATGATGGAAATTTAGTGAAAATTATTGAGAAGTAGCTGATTTATAAGAAAAATAATGTATTTATGTGAAACTGTAATAAGAAAATAATAAAGCATTTCTTTTCTTATTGTTTCGAAAATATAATATATTTTTTTCTGAAATATGTATTAAAAACTATCTTCTTCGACATACATAATTTTATAATATGACAAGACCCATCAAATATAAATTATAAATGGTTGGAAATAATCGATTTTAATTCTAAATGCTGAGATTAGAATTTTTTTACCACGTATCTAAGTATATTTCAGTATTTCTCAGAATTTTGGGGGCATAAATCATGAATTTCAAATTACATTAGTCTTTCTATATATTAGTTATTTTAAATGATTTGATGTATGTATTAAGTAATCGACTTTAATTATAAATGCCGAGGTTTGAATTCGATTGAAATCAAAACTTGAAATTTTCAATCACAAATATCATCACAAAAGTGACTTATGTGGTTCATTCATCACAGTAGCTACAAGTACATATGAATCTCGTCATTACCGATATATTATTACTCTAAAAACTTATTAACTGAATTTATTTCATAATCGGTTCACACTTCATATTATTAGGACAGCATGAAAAATATTACGTGGAGAAATTAAATATTTTGGTGAATTAAACGTGAGTAACCGAAGCGAACAAACCAATCCTGTTCCTTTTGCAGGGTAACTATGGATTGCGCGCGAATATTTAAAGTTATGAACATAATATACTTATACTCGTTCAGTGAGTCGGTATATACTTTATAAGCTTTATAAGCTATGTAAAAGCTGTGACGTCAACTAATAAGTAACAGATCCTTCGGACAACTTCGGTTGAATTTACAAAGACGCCGAATGACTGGAATATAAAACATGGGCTCCGCGCTAAAATAATGGAGCTTTACCCCGGAAGGATTTTCAAACATTTTGTGTTTGGCAGTTACAAGTCAATATATTTAATATTGTTTGTTTTGTATTGTCTATAAAACATATTCAATTCAAAAAATCAATCATTTATATTGAAAATAATGTAATAGGACTAGCATAATTATACAGAAATATGAAGAAAATCACGTAATCCTTCCAAATATTAAAAATAATTACATTTTCATGCGTATATACATATAATGAATTCATACTAATTGTTTAACAGTTTAACTTCTTCCTATAATATTATTATTATATAAAAATCGAAATGAAATAATTTCACTTACCAAAGTTAATCTGTTTCTTTCCAACAAAATATATTGACAAAAATTTTGTTTAAAACACTTGAGATGAAGGCTAATTAATATTACTGAACAAATTTAAGTCAAATATAATAATATTTAGCTCCAGCTAAATCAAAATGGCAGTAGTATACGTTAGTGAGAAGTGCACCGTCATTAAGAGGAATGGCTACTGGGGGAAGGGGAGAGCGAAATCGAGATTTGTTTTCAGCTTAAAATCGGATCCATTTATTAAAATATTTTTATAATTCTATTTTTATTTTATAGATACAGATTGTTTGTATGACATTTCAGTATTGAAATTTTAAATATTTGCTCTATTTTATGTTAATAGCGTTCTGAACTTTGCTAACTTTGCCAAATTTGTAATACATTTAAGAATGTTGTACACAAAATATTAAAATTTCAACACTGAAATGTCATACAATCAATCTCCCTCTATAAAATAAAAAAAGAATTATAAAAATATTTTCATAAATAGATCCGATTTTAAGGTGAAAAGAAAAAGCATTGTCGACGTAAAAATAGGTTCAAGCAGTGGCGCCTCTAATGTTAAATATTCGAATTTCATTTAAGCTCCGCCCCTAATTCAGGGTTGTATTCGATACAATATTCTGTATATTTATGTTCAGTATCAGTAATAGTAACTAATATGAAATACATTTGTGTCTAGGTATTCTAATCCTAGTTTTTAATTACCAAGATCAGTTTATTTATCACATAATGTTGTAACGTTTATCAAATTAGCAGTGAAATGTGTAAGGAATAATAAAAGATTAACTCGGATATAACGTACCCCAGATATAAAAAAGCTCGCCTATAATGAACAAAAATATTTTCCCTGAATATAAATCTTATTTGCGATTTTTTATAATGAACCCGTTTATAGCGAATGCTCGCATATAAACTATTATTCACGAAAGATGACTATTCAAGGTCATTTGTTCGAAGAAAGAATACTCAACACTTTACAGCAGTAGCTTAGCAACATTTTATATTAAAAAGAGAAAGATTATTTGTCCTATGTCTATTTAATTTATGTGGTGTGACAGATATACGTAAATAGTGGTATTACTTTCTAACACGCTATAAATAATAATGACGTATGTCGTAGAATTACAGATACCTAATTATCTACTACACTGCCCTCTGTGCTAATATTTACCCAGTGGCGTTGACGTTTAAATCAAATTATTATTCCTTGGTTTATAAGTTAAGTCTATGTTTTTGTATTTCGCAAAAACATAAGTGTAGAACATATATCTTTCAGAAAGGCATTATTTAGTAAGAAACATAATTTTCAAATAAATTACTCTTATTTTTTAAGTTAAAATATATCCATAAATATTTCATGTTCTACGCCTATGCATACGAAATGCAATGAAGTTATGTGCAAGTAATATTATATCAGACGGCACACAAATGACCTTGAATAGTCATCTTTCGTGAATAATAGTTTAACAAAATTTTCAGCGAAGGATTGCAATAATTCTCGATTATAACGAAATATGTAGGTTACGCAACAATGTATTTATACATAATTGGTACTACATTTTGCAAGAATATATTTTATTTATAACATTTTTCTATTAATTCTCTAATTCTGAAAGAAATAATAAGGACACTCCTAATCATATTTGTATTAAAATTTTTAAAGGCTCATCCGCAAGTATAGAAGCATCAATGTTAGTTGAAGGATTTGCAAAGAGTATAAGCATGCATGGAGAAAAATTCACAAAAATTATAGCAGACGGCGATAATATCTGTTATAAAAAAATATTAGAATGAAATCCGTGTCCTGGTGGAATAATAGATCCGTTTAGTGATGACGTAGGGGCCAGGTTTCCAAACAAGAAAATGGCTGCCGCCTTGGTAACCGTTGCTATGTTATTTAAAATTGACCGCGAAACTAAAGTGATAGAGATTTCCCTTTCTTTCAACATTTAGCCTTTTTAAAAGGCACAGATGAAAGAAAGTAATTTTTATTAGTACTTGTTATGTCTTGTAACTTGCACAGCGCATATTTTAAGGATTTGTTTGAAATTTGTTTCACCATGGTGATGTGTTTCGCAGCAAACTGCAATCATTATAGAGAACGTGAAACTTGTATTTTTTAAAAATTTAGTCAGGTTAGTATATATTTACAATAGAAAAAAACTTTATAACGTGTTTCTGAGCCATTTCAATACCAAACGGACGTAGTTACGGAAACACTTTTAAAGTTTTAAGCTTTAGACTAAATTATCTGCATTGTCTGCATTAAGCATATATTTCATTTATTTTTATTAAATGTATTTTCTCTTCTCAAATTAATTAGTAATGAATACATAAATAAAGAAAAAATGTTCAAATAAATAAAATAAATAAATATTATTTCAATCTATATCATGAAATATTTTGACAATGTCATTAGGATGACTAGTGTTGCTAGTTCTTAAATTGAATTGAAAAAAAAAACAATGAATAATAGGTCTAGTTCACCCGAATTCATCCAAAATTTTACGAAAATAACCAATTAGAAGGCTCAGGGCCTCCCCAGTGAATATGACGTCATGTTTACAATAATTAAGCAGTTTTATTACAACAAAGTAATATTTCATCATTTTCTTTTTACTAAAACCTTTAATTTAGCGTACATATGCTACCTTATAATTATTGAAGTTTATTATTTCTTTGCAATGGTAAAATACCTAATTTAAAAATATTTTAATTTACATATTTACATTTAAGGTTTATTCACCTGTTTTTATTTTATTTTCGGATTAACTGTGTCGTATTTTGAATTGTACAATTTTTATATTATAAAATGTAATTCAAAATTGACGAAGTTTATAACGTAATTAATAAAAATTAAGGCAAAATTTTAAAATTTTAATACTCAAATGCCATGTAACCAACTCACATCTACAAAATAAAAAAATAATAAAAAAAATATTTTAACATTTAGATCTGATTTTAAGGTGACAACTGATAACTAAACCATGTTTTCCTTATTCCATTCCTCTTCGGTATGTGCTGGAGCTGCAGTGAAATAAAATTCAGTCCGTATATTGTCCCCCTGTAGTCTGTCGTCTCCCACTACCTGAGTTGTTCATTGTTTAGCTCCGCCTTTTGCCTCAATTAGAGTGGACCCCTTTCCACCCGACCCTTCCCTCTGAATTTAGATAGTGCTGTATCTATTCGTCTTAACACGTACATGATTCACCCGGAACCGGAAACTCAAATTTAACTACACGTTTACAAAACAAAGTCGGTAATAATGGAAATTTAGTGAAAATTGTAAATGTAGAATTACATGATTTATAAGAAACATAATGATTTTTTATGTGAAAATGTGGGTAATAAGGAAAGCATAAAGCATTTTTCCTTTTCTGATGTTTCGAAAATATATTTTTTTTCCTGAAATATTAAAAACTAATACTGTTCCTTTTGCAGGGTAATTATGGATTGCGCGCGAGTATTTAAAGTTATGAACATAATATACTTATACTCGATCAGTAGGTCGGTATATACTTTATAAGTTAACAGTTGTCAGTGATAGGAGGATCAAACATACCACCAGAATTGTGAAGAAATTTTAACAAAAAATAATGTTAATATTTTGCTACGACTATCAATATTCTGACTTGGATCTTTTTAAATCAATGACCAGTATTTATATTTCAGTGCTTTAAATAATTGATAGAACAATAGAGAATATGAAAGAAATGTAAAACAAACAATTTATAGAAACAATTCTGAGAAAATGTTTGGAATTACTAATTTTAACAATACATAATTTGATAAAAAAAATAGTGGCAGTAGTTCAAAATTTAGTTACATTTATTAAATTTATTTAGGAAATAAACTTCTTTTAGCCTTTTTGGGAAAATTTTTATTTTTGATATTACTTCTTTTCATTTCTGGACGTTTCGAAGGCCCAATGGCCTTCATCTTCAGCAATCTAATTTTTTTTTCACAGGTCATGAATTTACATTTAATTATGCCTTTTTTATTGGAAATTTTTGTCTACGAAGCTCTGTCATTATTCCTAGCAATAATAAGATAAACTCAATGAACACCTCCATTCTATAACTGTTTATTATTTGAACGAAATATTGTTTTTTTTTCTTATTTTAGGTAGAATTACATGTTTGATAAAGTTTTCTAAATTTTGAGAGAATGTGGAAGCAGTGCAGTAACTTGGGCGTGGCAAAGGTGGCGCAGGCCACGGGCGCAAAATTCTTAGGCGTGCAAAATATTAATCATTTATATGGTCTTAGATCAAATATTTTTAAAATATATTTTCTTAATTTACCAAATAATTATCTACAGATAAGCCAGTCGGCAAGGTGTTTATTGTGGAAATAATTGGTGACAAGCTGGCTCTGAAATTGGAGACAAGAAGTAAGTTTACCCAATGTAATTTCAGCTACTTAAAACTGGCGCTGATGCTATCTGCTGAATGGTTAAATGGAACAAAACGTTTTTTGCCGATGAGCGGTTTGCGAGTTACAAACAACTTATATGAAATTCCTCTAACATATGCAAAATAGTTTAGATCTCATTTCATCTGAAATTTCGACACGTATTAAATACATAATAATTCCATTTTCATGCGTATATACATATAATGAATTCATACTAATAGTTTAACAGTTTAACTTCTTCCTATAATATTATTATTATATAAAAATCGAAATGAAATAATTTCACTTACCAAAGTTAATCTGTTTCGTTCCAACAAAATATATTGACAAAAATTTTGTTTAAAACACTTGAGATGAAGACTAATTAATATTACTGAACAAATTTAAGTCAAATACTTTCATATTTAGCCCCAGCTAAATCAAAATGGCAGTAGTATAGAAGTAGTATACGTTAGTGAGAAGTGCACCGTCATCAACACGTACACGATTCACCCGGAACCGGAAACTCCAATTTAACTACACGTTTACAAAACAAAGTCGGTAATAATGGAAATTTAGTGAAAATTGTAAATGTAGAATTAGATGATTTATAAGAAACATAATGATCATAATGTTTTTTTTTATGTGAAAATGTGGGTAATAAAGAAAGAATAAAGCATTTTCAAAAATGAATTTTTTTCCTGAAATATTAAAAACTACCATCTTCGATATAGAATATTTATAATATGACAAGAACAATCAAATATAAATTTTTGACTACAAATCCATTAAATTACGCATATTCGGATAGTTTGTTTTCCATGAAAAGAACAAAAAGGAACAACTTTTAGTAAATAAAATTGTTTCTCTCTGTGTATTGTTCTTCTATTTAGAAATATTTTATTAAAATTTTTACTTAGATACAATGTAATATCTTATAATATATTTATAATAAGGATGAACTATTTGTATTCCTAGTTCTTAAATACTTTACAATATAAATGATTCAGTTTTGTAAAGAAAGTCTTATAAACAGTACAAGAGAAACAATATTATATGTATTGGCCTGTAAATATCAAAAACTAAATGTTTTAAACTTCTTCCGGGACAAAGTTTACCTTAGAGGTGCGGGTCCCTTATTTTACTTTCGAGTCATTCAGCGTCTTCGTAAATTTATCCATTTTCATTTTATTAAATATACAGAATGTTATGTAAGTAATGTGCCATACTTCATGGTATGATAAAGATAACTGAAAAAAGTTATTATCTGAAATTTATTTTGCTCTATCTATAGAGTTGTAAAAGTTATGGGACTGTTAAGTTGACCAAGTACAAACCAGATTCTTATTAAGTTAAAATCTAACAATCAAGTTGTACCAAAACAATATTTGTCATACATAAACAAATATAAATATGTCATCACGGCATATTACACATTGCTGGGTGTGCCAATCTGCTTTGTACATAGATATCGGTAATGATGATGACATATTTGTACCGTTTGGGCGTTTACCAGGCGTCACCTCACGGGCGCTCATTGCTGGTGTGGAGAGTGCACCACAGGGGTCAATTTTTTTTTGGGGTCTCGTGGCCGCGCGCCAGAGTGTCTGGTCGCGAATCTGGGGAACCGGGATCGATCCTGACCGACGCCAAATATTTCAAATGGCACAAAATTGACCCCTGTGGTGCGCTCTCCACGCCAGCAATGAGTGCCCGTGAGGTGACGCCTGGTAAACGCCCGCACGGTACAAATATGTCATCAACATTACCGAATTCTGTGTATAAAGCAGATTGGCACACCCAGCAATGGGTAATATGCCGTGATGATATATTTATTTATTTATTTTCATTTAAAATTCGAAATATTTGGCGTCGGTCGGGATCGAACCCGGTTCCCCAGATTCACGACCAGACACTCAGGCACGCGGCCACGAGACGCCATAAATGACGTTGAATTTGTAATCAGTGGAGTAGTAATTTGATATTTACAAATGCCTCTCACTTTCACTAACCAAGAATACACCGACATGCATTAGGTGCACGGAGAAGTGTGCCAAAACAGTTCTGCTGCTGTTAGACGCTGCAGGGAGTTTTACCCAAACAAAATGGTGAAAACATTAAACATTTGTCAAAACTATTTCTGTCATTAATAAAAAAAAAATTGTCTATACTCCGCCTCTGACTTCAAACCTTCAAAAATGACAAATGTTATTGTTTTCATTCAAACTACTGTGATTTTTAAATTATTTTTTATTCAAATAATTTATGCTTATTGGTCCACTTTGAGAATGCTTTTATAATTGCACCAAACACATTAGGAAAGAAATTATTGCCAAATATGATAATTTGCAACCTTGTTTATTAAGTGGTAACGTATGGCAAATTACTTTCATAACACTCTTTATAATGTAAAATGCATTAAGCTATACTATAATTTAGTAATAAAATTTTATAAATTACCTGGTTTTGAAGAATCTTGGAGAATTTTATAGTCTACTTAAGTAAACATAGACGTTCCTAGATTCACACTTCATGGATGTTGACTTCTAGTAAAAGGTATTAGGGTGGAAAACAGGGCCGACGAAAACATAAACAATTTCATTGAATTTAATATTATTTTTTATTTAATAAAGCGTATGTTAATTTTAATATAAGCAATATAAATTAAACAAATTTTTGATGAAATATTTTGTAAGATTAATTTTTATTCTCTTATTAATATTTTGGCTTAAATATTTACAGAGTTTGATACTATTTCGTGATGACTTTCTGTTCTTTGGATTTTTATTAATTTTTTAAGCTAGATTTTTAAAGAATAAGTGTTTTTTTAAAAAAATCAGATTTTTAAAAATATTTTTGTATAAATCACCCGATAAAGCTTTATAGGACAGATAATGTTTGAGAAAAGAAACAAACTGTTTTCCCACGTCTTTGTGTTTATCTTGTACATTAGCTTAAAAATTTGTAAATAAATAAAAAACATGTATTTTATGAAAAAAAAAATTATATGAATTTTGCATATTACATCTCAACGAATTTAATTATGGCTCTATAATTATAAGAATAACAATTAATTGCTACAATAGCATCTAACAACAAAAGCAAAGGTAACAGCAACTGCCAATGAACGAACACATTCTTATTCATGGTTTTGCACGTTGCGAAGCTTGACGGCTCTTCATCGGTATCTAATATCTTCTTTCTGATGGAAACGAGGTCCGTGATGTGCTCGGGGTTGCTTCTTCGAAAGCTGAATATGCTGCGGAAAGACCACTACTCTCTGGATATGACGACATGGTTGGTGACGCGCCACTGTAGGTGAAAACCTCTAGGCCTCCAGCGAGGTTGTGAAGGTTATCGGTACGTACGGCAAGATACACCTCGATCACGCGTCGCGCCATGGTTATCGGGCAGCCCGGTCACTAAAAATACTGTTTCCCTTTTTGTGTTAGGGGACGAGATAACTGTCCCTGTTTTGTCTTGAATCCGTTTAATGTTATTTCCTTTAGTTCCCACTATCAGCCCTACCATACCTATTGGCACGCGTATTTTGGCAGTGATATGTTCAACCTTGGGTGACATTGGCTTTTGTTTGCCCTTCTTCAACAACCACGTTTGCGAGTAGTACTCAGCGGCGTAAATGATCTCTTTTTTGGCTGAGACGTCTTTCTTGCGCCCTGTGATGAAGAAAAAGGGTTCTGTGTCCTGTCCGGGAGTTTTTATCACTGTTTTCGTCCTCAATCTTATCTTTTTAATACGGTATCCCTTTTTACCTATTATGGCGGCAACATGTTGGTACGTGGGTACCTTCACAATCTCTGTAACTTCGTTGTCAGTTTTATCCTTGGAACTCTCAGTATCAAAATTCAATGCCCAAGGTTCGGTCAGCTTCAGCATGAAGAATGCCTCATTTTTTGTTTTCATTACATACCTAGCTAGCTTGATATAAGCTCGTACAGATTTTCATTTTGAGAATGCAATTCTTACTTGGATTCTTCAGATTTCTGACGGTCACATAAAACAAAAGAAAAAAAACTAATTGTTACAAGCATTTTTTATATTCGGAAATAATAAATAACTAAAATATCAGATAATGATGTTCAACATATTTCATGTACACTTCAGAAAGGACCAAATGATAGTCATCATGGAATTTTAATGTTATAAACTATTTTTTGTTTTGATTACATACCTAGCTAGCTTGATATACGATCGTAAAGTTTTTCATTTTGAGAATGCAACCATTACTTGGATTCTTTGGATTGCTGACGGTCACATATAACAAAATAAAACAAATAATTGTTACAAGCATTTTTATGTTCGGAAATAATAAATAACTAGAAAATCAGATAATGCGGTTCAACATATTTTATGTACACTTCCGAAAGGACCAATTGATAGTTGTTATAGAATTTTAATGTTATAAACTATTTTTTGTTTTGATTACATACCTATATAGCTTGATATACGATCGTACAGATTTTCATTTTGAAATTGCAATTATTACTTAGATTCTTTGGATTCCTGACGGTCACCTGGAACAAAAGAAAAATAAAACTAAATAAATAACTAGAAAATCATATAATGCGGTTCAACTTATTTTATGTACACTTCAGTAAGGATAGTCATCATAAAATTTCAATATTATAAACCATTTTTCAATTTTTTGATTACATACCTTTCTGAAATATATCTAGCTGGATATACGATCGTACAGATTTTCATTTGGAGAATTCAATAATTGCTTGGATTCTTTGGATTTGTGTCGCTTATATGGAACAAAAAAAAACCTTATAAAAAATAATTTGAAACTCAGATAATGCAGTTCAACATATATTATGTAAACTTCAGTAAGTCATTATGAAATTGTAATACTGTAAATTATTTTGCATTTTTTGATTACTTACTTCTATTAAATGTACGATGTATACAGATTTTCATTTTCAGCAGTTGATAATTATTTGAATACTTTGGATTCCAGGAAGCCACATGGAACTAAAAAGAAAATTTATTATAGTAAGCATTGTTTTAGTCTTAAGTAATAACAAATAACTAGAAAATCTGGTAAAGCGGTTCAACATATATGATGTACACTTCAGTAAGGACCAATTGTCATGAATTTTTAATATTGTGAGCTATATTTCATTGTTGATTTCTTACCTTAATAAAATGTATTTAATTTGTTCTGATTTATGTTTTGACTTTTTGACCAGTTAGTCGGGGATACTTTGGATACCAGTCCTACATAAAAAAGAAATTTATTATTACAAGCAATTGTTATAGTATTAATCCTCTAGAGACAGACATACATGAGCTTGAATTTATTTCATATTTTCTATTTATACACAAAACATTAATTATATTTTGTATATATTTGGAATATTTAAATCTAGGAATTTTTTGTTCATGTGTATACCATTATATTAGCTATTGAAGTTGAAAAACATTAACTGAACGGTAAAAGTTATATACAAATTTGATACTAAAGCAAAATAGAATAAAAAAAATATCAAAAACTAGAAAATATGGCTAGTGTATCTCACCAAGACAGTGCGACCAATACGTTGGTATTAATGACCTCCGAAGGGTTAAATAATAGAAAATAACGAAAACATTAGATAATATACCCTTAAGGGAGGAATAATTAATTGTTAATGAAATATTACTACTTACCATAATAAAATCTAGCTAGCCTCATATACGACATGTGTAGATTTTCAGTCATTGTTTTAACTTTTTATCATTATTTTCCTTTTTGGGGTTATTTACTTCAATGGCATTTATAAGTTATCATAATCAGTTTTGTTATAATAAAATATGGTTATTTGATTTAATATTTATTTGTTTGTTGATGAAATTTTTGAATCGTTTCCGATAATTACATATTATTGATTATTTGTTTACAATTTTTTGAAGTTCTAAAATATCATAATAGTATTTTTTTTAAATTGAAAGTTACTGGTTAGTAACTCATTTGTGTCATCAAAAAATAATTATTCTGTGTTTCAAGCATTTTACTTACATTACTATGTAATTGTTGTCTTCTACATAGGGCAAGTCCAGTTTATTCCTTTTATTAGTCATATTAGCTGCATCCATTCTCATTTCTGTTGTCTCGGAATTTACTAATTATGAACAAATTGCATCCGGTGTAACACAAGGTTCTAATTTTGAGCTTTTGCTATATGATTCATTAACAACATTTTATCTTGTTTTAAATTTGTTAAATTCATACTTTACGTTGTTGATTTGAGGATATAACACGATATAAGATGTGTTAATGGTTGTGTTGAATTTTAAAAGAACTTAGATTAGTTGAACACGTAAATTAATGTAAACTACTATTAATATTTCTAAATACTATTTCATTAAATTTACTAGCAATAGAAACAAGATCAATTTTTGGTACAATATTATTGAAAATATTATCAGCATTGTTTATTGTGTGCAGGGCTTTGGAATATTGTTGGATATTAAACTTCTACCGTATATACGATATGCATATTCACATCATTTTTAAAACGGCATTTAAAATGTTTAGATTCTTGATACGTTCCATCCCAATTTCAAACATCCTTCTACGCTAGTTTCACTAGTTATATTACTCTTGTTGGAAGTCATTGCATACGTTCTCTGGAATCCTCGCTATGATATTTACATTAAAGAGTTAGAGAGCATTGAAAATAAATTTTTAAAATTTTTAAGTCAAAAATTTCTGATCTATTTATTAAAAATTCTAATCTTTGAAATGTTAATGCATTTATCCTTTCTTTATTAACTTTTCAACAATGCTATTCAATCTATTATCAGCATATAATTTCAATAATTGCGTAGGCTTCCACAGTCTGAGTCATGAGAAATATTCGTTTTCCGGGAATGGACTGTGTCATATTTTGAGTCAGAGCTCAACGTTTCGCCCGCAGTCATATGGGGCATCTTCAGGAGCAAGAGGGGGATAGTACTGTCTTGAACACGGTTACCCGACGTGTCAACCACGCTAGAGGCCGAGTTTAAGCAACAAGGAGGGAGACTCAGTTTACAAGGTTACCCGACGTGTAAACCACGCTAGAGGCCAAATAAACCAAGTGACGAAAGAAGGCCGAGGAGACAGTTATATACTAATCTAAAGATACGGTAGATGAGCAGAGCTAATGAGGACCAATGGGAATCGAGTTCGTAATGGTAGATTGGGCGTGTCGTGTTCCGAGAATCACCGGTTTCCACATGTGGCTCAAGAAATAGCCATCATCCCGATTGATGTTATTCGGATTTTTCCATATTTCTAAAGTTTCCCTGTATTTACGTCTGTAAAACTCAGGGACAGGAGCTAAAATGCGGGAATTTTCAAATAAGATGTTATGTCCTGTATTGTGTTGGTGTTCTGCGACCGCAGATGTTAATACCATACCATTACGCAGACAGCGTTTGTGTTCTGACAATCTAGTGTGAACACTTCTTCCTGTTTCACCTATGTATACTGTGCCGCAAGAACAAGGAATACTATAAACACCGGGTGACGACAAGGGTTCGCGTTTATCTTTAGTTTGGGGGAGTATTTCTGAGATCTTTTGTGGAGGTTTAAAAAAGACCTTAATATTGTTTTTATTGAGAATTCTACCTATTTTGTCCGAGAAACCTTTAATGTAAGGGATAGATGCAAATGTTTCGAACGAGGTATCCACAGGTTTTTTGGGTAAAGGGTTTAATTGTCTATGAATTACATTGTTGATTAATTTTACGTCATAGTTGTTCTGGATTAAACTATGTCTGATGTGATCAAGCTCCTGCTGTAGGAAATCAAGTTCAGAGATTTTGATGGCACGATGTACGAGAGCGTTGACAACCGAGAGTTTCTGCGAGGGATGGTGGTGAGAATTAAAATTGAGATACCTATCAGTGTGGGTGGGTTTTCTATAAACAGCGTGCCCTAACTGTCCGTTGGGTTTACGATTAACCAGAACATCAAGGAAGGGGAGAGTTCTGTTATTTTCTACCTCCATGGTGAATTGAATGTCCGGGTGTATGCTGTTTAAGTGTTCGTGGAACAAAGTGAGTTTTTCCGGACCATGTGGCCAAATGACAAACGTGTCATCTACATAGCGAAACCATACCTTAGGTTTGAATGTAGATGATTCTAGTGCCTTTGTTTCAAAGTGTTCCATAAATATACTGGCAACCACGGGGGACAGGGGAGATCCCATTGCTGCACCTGAGACCTGTTTGTAAAATTGTTTATTAAAAGTGAAATAGGTTGATGTCAAGCATTTTTCAATAAGAGTTACTAGATTAGACGAGTTTCCGTTATTTTCCAATAATTTAGCGATAATAGTGATTGACTGATCAATCGGGACTTTAGTGAACAGTGATGTGACGTCAAAACTAACAAGTATGTCGTCGGGTTCTGTAGTGATATTATTGATTTTTTGTACAAAATGTTCTGAGTTTAGAATAAATGACTCAGAATTTCCTGTAAAAGGTTTTAAAATATCCGACAAATATTTAGACAGTTTATAAGTAGGAGAGTCGATGGTGCTGACAATAGGTCTGAGTGGGTAATCCTGTTTGTGAATTTTTGGTAAACCGTAAAGACGTGGAGGTTTGGAGGATTTAGGTACAATACGTTTTTGAGTGTCTTCAGGAATGTCTGAATTTTTAATAAGGGCGGTGATTTCACGTTCAATTTTAGCTGTGGGGTCCCGTTTAAGTGGAGAATATGATTATTCCTGTAGAAGGGCCAGAACCTTCTCATCGTACTTGTTGCGATCCATAATTACTGTAGCATTACCTTTATCCGCTGCAACAACAATAATATTGGTGTCTGATTTGAGGTTTTTCAGAGCTAACCTTTCATCTCTACTAATATTAGATGGTGGTGGTTTGAAGTTTTTGATGCATTTCACAACTTCCATACGTACAGTGTCGCTAGCTTCTTTAGGTAATTTCCTAACGGAGGATTCGATAGAGCTGACTATTTCTTCAACAGGAATTTTTGTAGGAGCGAGGGAAAAGTTTAACCCTTTCGATAAAACGGAAGTCTCGCCCCCTATCGTCCAGCGAAACTTCCGTTTTATCGAAAGGGTTAAACTTTTCCCTCGCTCCTACAAAAATTCCTGTTGAAGAAATAGTCAGCTCTATCGAATCCTCCGTTAGGAAATTACCTAAAGAAGCTAGCGACACTGTACGTATGGAAGTTGTGAAATGCATCAAAAACTTCAAACCACCACCATCTAATATTAGTAGAGATGAAAGGTTAGCTCTGAAAAACCTCAAATCAGACACCAATATTATTGTTGTTGCAGCGGATAAAGGTAATGCTACAGTAATTATGGATCGCAACAAGTACGATGAGAAGGTTCTGGCCCTTCTACAGGAACAATCATATTCTCCACTTAAACGGGACCCCACAGCTAAAATTGAACGTGAAATCACCGCCCTTATTAAAAATTCAGACATTCCTGAAGACACTCAAAAACGTATTGTACCTAAATCCTCCAAACCTCCACGTCTTTACGGTTTACCAAAAATTCACAAACAGGATTACCCACTCAGACCTATTGTCAGCACCATCGACTCTCCTACTTATAAACTGTCTAAATATTTGTCGGATATTTTAAAACCTTTTACAGGAAATTCTGAGTCATTTATTCTAAACTCAGAACATTTTGTACAAAAAATCAATAATATCACTACAGAACCCGACGACATACTTGTTAGTTTTGACGTCACATCACTGTTCACTAAAGTCCCGATTGATCAGTCAATCACTATTATCGCTAAATTATTGGAAAATAACGGAAACTCGTCTAATCTAGTAACTCTTATTGAAAAATGCTTGACATCAACCTATTTCACTTTTAATAAACAATTTTACAAACAGGTCTCAGGTGCAGCAATGGGATCTCCCCTGTCCCCCGTGGTTGCCAGTATATTTATGGAACACTTTGAAACAAAGGCACTAGAATCATCTACATTCAAACCTAAGGTATGGTTTCGCTATGTAGATGACACGTTTGTCATTTGGCCACATGGTCCGGAAAAACTCACTTTGTTCCACGAACACTTAAACAGCATACACCCGGACATTCAATACACCATGGAGGTAGAAAATAACAGAACTCTCCCCTTCCTTGATGTTCTGGTTAATCGTAAACCCAACGGACAGTTAGGGCACGCTGTTTATAGAAAACCCACCCACACTGATAGGTATCTCAATTTTAATTCTCACCACCATCCCTCGCAGAAACTCTCGGTTGTCAACGCTCTCGTACATCGTGCCATCAAAATCTCTGAACCTGATTTCCTACAGCAGGAGCTTGATCACATCAGACATAGTTTAATCCAGAACAACTATGACGTAAAATTAATCAACAATGTAATTCATAGACAATTAAACCCTTTACCCAAAAAACCTGTGGATACCTCGTTCGAAACATTTGCATCTATCCCTTACATTAAAGGTTTCTCGGACAAAATAGGTAGAATTCTCAATAAAAACAATATTAAGGTCTTTTTTAAACCTCCACAAAAGATCTCAGAAATACTCCCCCAAACTAAAGATAAACGCGAACCCTTGTCGTCACCCGGTGTTTATAGTATTCCTTGTTCTTGCGGCACAGTATACATAGGTGAAACAGGAAGAAGTGTTCACACTAGATTGTCAGAACACAAACGCTGTCTGCGTAATGGTATGGTATTAACATCTGCGGTCGCAGAACACCAACACAATACAGGACATAACATCTTATTTGAAAATTCCCGCATTTTAGCTCCTGTCCCTGAGTTTTACAGACGTAAATACAGGGAAACTTTAGAAATATGGAAACATCCGAATAACATCAATCGGGATGATGGCTATTTCTTGAGCCACATGTGGAAACCGGTGATTCTCGGAACACGACACGCCCAATCTACCATTACGAACTCGATTCCCATTGGTCCTCATTAGCTCTGCTCATCTACCGTATCTTTAGATTAGTATATAACTGTCTCCTCGGCCTTCTTTCGTCACTTGGTTTATTTGGCCTCTAGCGTGGTTTACACGTCGGGTAACCTTGTAAACTGAGTCTCCCTCCTTGTTGCTTAAACTCGGCCTCTAGCGTGGTTGACACGTCGGGTAACCGTGTTCAAGACAGTACTATCCCCCTCTTGCTCCTGAAGATGCCCCATATGACTGCGGGCGAAACGTTGAGCTCTGACTCAAAATATGACACAGTCCATTCCCGGAAAACGAATATTTCTTATAATTTCAATAATCACACTGTTTTCTTTATAAAAAAATATTAGTTTTACACTGATTTTCGTAGATTAAGAAAAAAAATATTGTTTAACCTTCTTTTTTTTTGTTCATTATAAATACATTCACCATTACGGTTATTTTTCGAATATTCAAATTTTCATATGGTGAGATATTTCTACAAAATTCCTTCGACTAGCCGACCATCTGCTCGTCCAAATTTATATTCTACTGAAACCTTTTATTTTTGGCACAATAAATAACAATTTCAGCTGAATGTATAAATAAATAAATAAATCATTGAGTCTTTATAATGCAGTAATCATCGTTATACCTATATTTTTGTTTATTTATTTTTACATAGTAATTGTTAGTTTAGAAATCTGCTTTTATAAAATTGTATATTATATACACCAAGGTTTTGAAGAGTATCACTATTGACCGAGCGAAAATATTATAATGCCGAGGGAATCGAGGGATATAATTTGCGAAAACAATAATATTCTTCCTAACCGTGGTTTATATAGGCTGTTTACGTTCTTCGTTATAGATTATAGATCATGGATAAAAGAGTAAAAATAAGTAACAATGTTTGGATAAAGTGCTATGGAAATTTGTACTTCTCCGGAAATTAAAGAAGCGGCACAAAATGTGCAATTTAATACATTGTTGCCTAAAAATCTAAACTTTGAAAAGTGACAGTTCGCAAAATTAACCTCTAGGTTAACAATAATACATTATTGACTGTTACTAAGGAAACTGTAGAGAAAAACAGTTTCACGACTCAAAAAGAGGTCAATAATGGCATGTTGGCTACTAGTGAAAAAATATTGTATCAATAAAAGCCGAATGCTAGTAATTAAAATGACAAATTGTATTATAATTACAAGATAATTGCTATTGAATTTATATAAAAAGTAAAGATTTTCAGACAAGGTTTTGTGGGAAGAGCGTACTTACGCAATGTGTATAAAAATAAAATAAAAAAATAAAAGTATTACCATTATATCTACGATAATAAGACAAATATTACAAATGCTATTTTACATTTTAGATCAATTTCTGAATGAGTCCGAGATTATGTTTTCTTGGCAACAAAAAGATTAAATTCTAATATTTTCATTTTAAAAAATGAGAATTTTAAGCTTTAAAATTCTATGTTTAACTATTTGAACAAGATTTCTTTACTTGTTAAAATATATAAAATGATTTGTTTTTCAAAAATATTTTATTGGTTTTTTTTTTTATTTAATAATCCGGGTATATCATCAGTAAAATATAAATCACATAATAAATGCATATTACATAAATAGCTCAGTCACATAAAACCTGGTTAGATAATCACATAGGTAACTGCACATCGTTACCATGGATACGTAGACAAATACACCGAGATATAACCTCAAACAACGTAAATCTTGGTAATTACTTTAAGCAACTAACCCATACACTAAAATTATTTTATTTCATTATTTTAAATATAAAGTGTACTTTTAATTAATATGTCAGCTTACATTAATTTATATTATCTTGAGTTCCACAATTTTCATCAGTTCATATTTCAGGTTATTTTTTACAAAAACCGAACATTACCATAAATTAAAATTTCCAGGAAACAAATAAAATTATTTCAAAACCGTATGGCTGGTCAATTTTTCTCAATTACTACGTTTACATGCAGTTTTGAAAATGGTTTCAGTTTTCAGTCAAAATTATGCAAAACTGTTTACATGCAGTTTTCAAAACAAGTTTAAAAATTGATTTTAAATCAGTTTCGGCGCATGCGCATTTAGCTGATGTAAGTGATAGATCCTCTTCACTCCAAATACTTCGTTTTGGTATTATTCTAATTATTTTTTATACTTCGTACCACTACGCACTAAAACTACACAACTGTTAGTATATTTGAAGGTTAGTAACACAAAGCGACAGAAAAGTTATGCTCTGTACGCATGCGCAGTAATGAAACTGAATTTTAAGTGTTTACATGAGTAGTTTTGAAACTAGTTTTCAAGTCCAACCTATGAATTTTAGTTTTGGTTTGAAATAATTCAAAACCGTTTTGACACTGTATACATGGCGTTTTCAAAACTGAAAACGTTTTAAAAACTGTTTCAAAACTGCATGTAAACTCAGTAAATATATGTATAAAGTGGCTAAATGTCCGTCATCAATACTTTAGATTCTTATTCGGCCTGTACATTTTATATTGAGTTTTGAACTAATTTATAATTCAATAAAGAATAATTATTTCATATTTTGACGGCTGTTAAAAATATAAACTGATGCCAACGTCACGATTGAGGCTTTTACAATTTACAATTTTGTTATGTTTTTGTTTAGTTCTCACCATCGATATTTTTAGTTCATATATTCACCCTGCATATTCTACATTGAGCTTTGAATAAATTTGTAATACAATATAGCATAATTATTTGATATTTTGACGGGTATTAAAAATAGAAACTGATATTAACGTTACGGTTAAAACTTTTTTTTGTTAACTTTTCACCATCGATATTTCAGATTCTTACACTCACCCTATATATTCTATATTGAGCTTTGAATTACCTAATTTATGATTCAATATTGAATAATTATCTCATCTTTTGACGAATGTTAAAATATAAAATGATACCGACGTCACGGTTGAGATTTTCAAAATCGCCATGTTTAGCAACGTTTTTTTTTTTTACTTTCCACCATCGATATTCACCCTCTATATTCTACATTGAGCTTTGAATTAATTTATAATTCAATATAGAATAATTATATTATCTTCTGTCGGCTGATGAAAATATAAATTGATACCGACACGTCACGATGAGGCTTTTAAAATCGCCACATTTAGCTATGTTTTTATACACTTTTCATGATATTTCCGATTATTATATTAACCCTCTATATTCTACATTGAGCTTTGAATTAATTTATAATTTAATACAGAACAATTATTTCATCTTTTGACGGTTGTTAAAAATATAAACTGATACCGACACGTCACGTTGAGGCTTTTAAATTCGCGATATTTAGTTATGTTTATATTTACTTTTCAAAATATTTCAGATTCTTATATTCACCTCTATATTCTACATTGAGTTTTGAATTAATTTATAATTCAATATAGAATAATTATCTTTTGAAGGTTATTAAAAACATAAACTAATACCGACGTCAGGGATGGATGAGGCTTTTAAAATGTCCGCTGGTGGTATTATATGCACAAATCAAGAATTTTTCACGGTTTAAAGAGCATATTCGTCAAAAAACCTAATATATTGAACAAGTGCCACGGAATACGTATATTTCTTTGTAAATTTGCGTTGGTATGTTCCATGGAAATTCATGATACGGATATCTTAATACTCTATTTAATAAAAGTGGAAAAAGTTGGATATGGTACGGGCATTCATATGAACATATGTACATGGTGTAAATCGAAAAGTGGGCCATAGGTGTTTAACGTAGAAAATCAGGTTTTTTTTCGCGCAAACGCTACTAAATTATTTTATGAAAAAATATTTTAAATCAAAGTTTAGAGATTTAAATTCTGCATCTAAATCATGTGTGAAACGATTATTCTAGCTCTTTATGTAAACGAAAAAATTCATTATAAAGTTACTATTTTTATCAGCTTCTTGTCTATAGTAAGCCATGGATTATGACAAAAAATAAACAATTGCATTGTATTTAACTGTCAATTACAAATAAATTTAATACAAAACACAAAAGGTAAACTAAAGGTAAAGTTTTAACTGGCAATTAAATACAACGCATTTGTTTTTATTTTTTTGTCATAATCCATGGTTATACGCTCATAAAAACTGTAACTTTATAATTAATTTTTCTACTTTCATGAAGATCTGAAATAATAGTTTCATATTATTTATATGCAGAATTTTAATCTCTATAATTTGAAGTATTTTTGAATAAAATAATATGATAACGTTTGCGCAAAGAAAAACTGATGTCTCATGTTGAATGCCTATGGCCCACTTTTCGATTTACACCCTGTACATATAATAAATACAATACCAGTGGTTGGCATATAGCCATTTTCATATACATAATATAATAAGCATAAAAAGGTATCAAATTTGATATTTTATTTTCTGTATCTGAATACACAAAATAAGGTTAACAATATTTTACAATTTTTAGCTCTTGTTAAACAAAGTATCTGGCAAAACAATTTTTTTAAATAGTAAAAATTAACATCAATTTTAATTAAAGTTCTAACTTGAGTTATGTAATTTTAATAAAAATTTTGAAATAGGATTTGTGATTGGCAGGTATAATCATTATCAAATAATTTTTCTTGCAATGTTTTGCATTTTAAACAAATTTATATTATATGTTCTTTTTCCTTGACACTCTCTCTATGTTCATCCAGAACAGAAGGTGGTTTATGCGATAGTACTCCGGGTTTTCATTCTCGCTTAGCTCTGGATCATATGACGGCAAATTAGGAGATAGATAGAGCGAAAAGTTTCCGGTAAAATCGGGACTCATTTGAATTGACTCAGGAAGCGATTTCTGAGATACAATGTCTACGTCATCAGTGGTAGTTATCTGCAGTTGCTCTCCTTTAAATTTTTTGCTTATGGGGTTTGAGTCATCATTTTCTGAGGCACCTTTTCTTTTATTATTCATTATTATACTTTAATAATAACTTCTTGTTTTAAAATTATATCTGTAAAGAAGAAATTTATGAAATTCTTCATCCCAATTGAAACATGAATTTATTTAAAATTTTAGCAAAGTGTTTGCTATATCATATGACATACAATGACAAACAATATTTTGAAATCTGACTCAAAGTGATGGCATTACTCATATTTCAATCTAAAATTTAATGTAATTACTATGTATTAACAAATACTCGAAATCTCAGTCGTACAGTATTTATTCTTATAAAACCAACGTTTCGGTATACACTTATACCTTCTTCAGAGTAAGTGAGTTTTTTCAAATTCTTAAACATAAAATCATGTACAAACCTGATACAAAAATTTGAAAAAGCATATACACTTCTGTACGATCTCAAAATCGACAACATAATGATTCAGTTCTATTTTTCACTTTTGTGGAGATTTAGAATTTTTGTTAAGACCTAATTTACACTCACACCACAGGCGAAAAATTTAATTTAATGGAGCGAAAGCGAAGCAGCTATTTCTTAGTGAGCATATTTTAAGATATGTTTACTGCACTGCTTACATGCACAAAAAATATATCACCTCTTACCTATTGATAAACATATTTCTTTATCTATAATGATTTTTTATTTAAAGAAGACATACTAGTGCTCTTCTTTCATTCATTGACATATATTTGTGCAATGAATCAATAAAGTATTTGTACATCTTCAGTAATACAATGTTAGAGAATAAAATGAACGGTAAAATAAAATGCATTTATGAAATTCTCTATCACTTTCTTATTAGAACTTGATATAGAAAATTCAGCCATATCGCTAATATGATAAAGATCAACTTGATAAAATTAAATATGTCTATTACTCGACCATTTCATTTTGTAACTCTTAAATTAATTAGTTAAGTGGCTTTAGACGATAAAATAAATTGAACTTTTATTGAACAAATATTTACAACATAATTTTTGATCAAATGGTTACGCTTTACACGTTCAAATTATATGAACATTATTTGCTTATAATTGAGCTACATAATTACATTTTATTTTGGTTTGACATGTCATCTGCGCGATTGTCGTTTGGTTTGTCTCTAGCGTGAATTTTAATATTGCGCTTTCATTTTTCTTCACTGAATATACTATGAAATTTAGTCAAAACAGAAACAAATGACATTTACCAAAAAATCTTTATGCCAACATAACAAAATACAGTGCATGTAACGTAGGATGAAATAATCCCTCGAAATAACTAAAATTTGAAGTAAATGACCTTGATATTTAGAACATCCCTAAGTTAGATTTTTTGATCAAATGGTTTGAACATCGAACGTTCAAATATCTTTGAACGTGTAAAGTTCCACAATCTTATAGTACAATAAGAAATAAGAAGTTGTAAAAATTGATGTAAATCTTTGAACCTCTAAAGCCACCTACCAAGGTATTAAAATTGTTTCATAGCATGCTATGTTTAATTTTGTATGGAATTTTATTAATACATATTTTGAAAATAAATGGTCGCCATTTTGACACAGTTGAAGAAAAACTATGATATTTTGGTATCGTTGGGAAGCTAATTTTATTTACATTCGGTATACTAGATTCAAACTTGTACTCATTTCCGCTAAAAAAAAATTCGTACTATGACCATCTTATATGCCCCTTTGTCTAGTTTAAGATTGCTTATTAATACATTTTTGTATCTCTCAAAATAAACGAAATATTTTTGGTGCCGGACTTACGCCAAACACCCTGTATTTAAGAGTTGATTTTAATTTTTGTTTAATTCGTTATTAAAATATTGATGCAATAGGCCATTAGTGTTTTAAATAGACCCCAACAAAATATAGTTTCCTTTTTGCACGAAATAATATGATACACCTCAATTACACAGAAAGAAAATTTACCTCTGTAGAGTAATTTTCATAATTTTGAAATTATCTCACGCATTATTGACGTTTATTTATTTGACAGAGTGCTATTACAGATTATAATATACAGGGTGTTCAAATAGAGGTTACGGATTTAAGGATGGATGATACATCTCAAAACAATAATAAAAGTTCATATAAACATATATCCGGAAATGCCTAGTTTTAGAGCTATAGCGATTTTAATATTTTATTTCTGTCATATACAACTCATACTTTTAACATTACAATAAAATCATAGTGGCCGTTTACAATGGATAACAATTGAAGACAGTCTTTTGAGACGAAGATTAGAATATTGAATTGAAGTTCAAGGTCAACATTTTTTAAATTTATAATTGACTGTTTTTCATTATAAACGGTCACTATGATTTTATTGTAATGTTAAAAGTATGAGTTGTATATGACAAATAAAATATTAAAATCGCTATAGCTCTGAAATTAGGCATTTCCGGATATATGTTTATATGAACTTTTTTTTATTGTTTTGAGACGTATTATCCACTCTTAAATCCGTGACCTCTATTTTTTGAACACCTGTATAAACTTTATTTCGGGGAACCCCAGTTTGATCCCGACCGACGCCAAAATTATTTCGAATTTTGGATGGCCCAAAAGTGACCCCACTGGTGCACTCTTCACGGCAGTAAATGCCTGTACGTTACAAATATGTTATCATCAACCACCATTGGTAATATGCCGCGATGATATATTTATTTATATTGTTCATTATATTTTCTTTTCTCGAAATTTTATTTTTTACGATTTAAGTATGACTACTTTTATCTCGACGTTTGAAGCCGCTTGAATTTAGTAATGTTTTAACGCGTAGTGGATTACGCAGAGTAGATAGTACGTAATGCATAAACATAAACATAAAAGTTTGTATAGTGGAATTTCATATAAGCAATCCCAGCTCTGTTTATGATTAGTGTGTATTCCATAAGCGTAATGCATAAGCAAAAATGTTTGCAAGGTTCAAGCTTTTGTCTTAATTCACAATGCATAAGCGTAATTGTGAGATAGAGTATACAGTGGTCTTTATTTTTAATCGCGAATTGTCAAAATTAAAGAATTCTAGCCTGCTGTAATATATAATTATTTGACAATTTGACTGTGAATTATGATGGGAGAGTTTTCGAATTTTTGATTTTTTTATGTTAAAATATTTTTAAATCTAAAACGTCTTTACTTTTATATATTGTAAAATTTTAAAAAATACCGACGAAAAAAATGTTAAAATTTTGCAATATTTTCTTTAATTTAAATACGGCGTACATAACATCAACTATGTGCGAATTAGGTCTCAACATACGTGCCCAAAAGAAAGAGGCAGAAGCAAAACACAGCTATGGTATGACTAGCGAATGAAAGTTGACGTTTAAATTATTTTATAGATGTGGTTTCTTTTGACACCCATGAGAAGAATAGAATTGTACGAAATATTCAGGTATAAAATGAAACGAACTAGAATTTGCAGTATTAAATTTTTTACATACATCCCTGAATTCTATTGCTAAGGTCATTTTAACTGCCTCCTGGTATTGAGTACAATTCTAATCTTCTGTAACGGAATACATAAGGGTCAGTTTTCTTTGAAATCAAATATAGGGAAATATTTTCAAAAGAAACCACTTCTATAAAATAATCTAAACATCAACTTTCATTCGCTAGTCATACCATACTTGTTTGTGTTTACATTTGACTCTTGACAATTTAATTTCTGTGTTTATAGCTTTTTGCGATTTGACATTGGCCGCATTCAGAAGAACTCGTCGATTACTATTCGATGAGTAATCATCTGCTGAACGCACCTGATGAAAACTAATCGAATAGTAATCGGACGCCATTTTTTCGATCGCAGTTAGACTGTGATTTCTGATTACGATTAGCAATTATCGGTGTTGTATTCCTTGTTTTTAAAGTTTTAAGCGGTGGAAAATGGCGACAGAAAAAAATTATAAACCTAAGAACATGGAATACACAATTGTTGTTGACGAAATTCATAGTCAGCCCATCATCAAACAAAGTATTTAAAATAATATTATTCATATTTACACAAAATAATAAAAAAGACCAAACAAATATCAAAATAATCAAAACAAACTAAAAATGTTTCATATAAATTTGACAGTTCAGAAAACCGGTACGCCTTTTAGTCTAGTGTCAGAAATGTGCATTCAGCAGAAAACTACTCATCGATTACTAATCGTATTTGGTCTGCTGAATGTGGCCATTGAATTTGACGTTTCAGTATCAAAAAAATATCGAAACTAGCGCTGGTAGCGGACAACTGCGGCGAATTAAAGATGCTACATACGTCATCGTATTGCGGCATTGCGGGCGGTTTAACTAACGATAAATTTAATATCGTTTGTACAAAAAAAATACGCTATATTTTATTACTTTTATTGTATTAATAGAGATATTGCATGTATAGTATTGCAGTAATGTGGAAAAATCATTACATTTCACCATGACTAAGCTCCCCCATTGTCTATTTAAGAAGCGAAATGAATATTCAGAATACAGTATATGTATGAAGATGTAAGAATTTATTTTGTTTCGTTAAAAAATACCATCTGGAGCTCGAATAACTATTACTTTGTGCCTTTGCGGTACGTACAAGTTTATTGATATTGCAGAAAAATATTAGTAATATTGTTTGTCTATGTGATTATACTATCACCTTGTGAATTAAAACATTCGGAGGGAATGGTCTTAATATTTTAAGTTTTGTACTAACCACAACGAATTGCGTTTGCGTTGATGCGTTATGCAGTATCGATCCACTACGCGTTAAAAAATTAAGTGGGAATGTAGCTTAATATTCATTATTACATTTTCTAAAGCAACAGCTAGGTAATTTTTAATTAGTACTTATGAATTACTCTGTATTTGTTTACATACGTAAATATTAGTTACCCATGTGAAAATTTGAATAAATTTCGTTTAATACGAGGCCGACTTACATTTTCAATAAATTATTAAACCTACACAAAAGATGAGAAATTCGACAACATGCAGTTTTTATGTTTCTCACCATTTATAATTTGTTTGTTGAAAATGAAAACCGACAGAACTACTCGTACTATGTGTCTGGGCTTGTATTTAAAGTAAGCCACATAAAATTATTAATAGTGAAAGTTACAGTTCTTAATAATTATTGACACGCAAATAATTGATCTTGAACACTTATTTTTATTTTTTTTTCAAAAGAATTTGAAACAGAAAAATAATAACCTGGAATAAATCAGATGTAAAGCCGAAACACTTGTTTTTAAATGACATTAAAAAAACTTGCACAGTAAGCGAAAATGGCGGGCTTCATGCGGTATGTTTGACATGCTGATATTTTTTCTTATGAAATAATTTAATATCAGTTTATGGTCGGAAGTAAATTTACCGCGGTTGACTGGTTCGATCATAAATTCAGTGGGAGTATCCGGAGCGAACGAACCAATCCTGTACCTTGTGCAGGGTTACTAAGGATTGTGCGCGAATATTTAAAGTTGTGAACATATACTCTTTATACACAGTGGGGTCGGTATATACGTTGACAGTTATGTTGTCAGTCATGGAACGTATCACCAGACTTGTGTGGAGATTTAACAAGAAATAATGTTAGTATTTTGCCATGACTATGATCTTTACACAATTTATTTACAGTTTATTTCGTACCTCAATCTTTTTAAATCACTGACAAATATGTACGAGGTCTGTTAGAAAAGTATCCGACCTTATTTTTTTTGCGAAAACCTGATGGATTTGAATCAAGCGCGCTTGCATTTTCCGCCTGTCGATAGCGTCTGTTGCTGGCAAGCAGCATTTGAGTGAGGTGGAGTGTAGTGCTCTCGTCGGTTTTTCATTTTTTAGAAAATGAACGACTGAAGCAGCGTTATTGCATCAAATTTTGCCTGAAACTGGACAACCAAATACCAGTCGCCACAGTAGAAGCATTCCACGTCACTAAGACCAAAGAAGGCCCGCCAAGTGCACAGCAACGTCAAAGTGATGCTAACTGCTTTCTTTGACTCCCGCAGTGTGGTACAGCACGAGTACGCACCACAAGGTCAAACAATCACCAAAGAGTACTACAGGGATGTCCTCCGTCGCCTGCTTGATGTTGTGCGGCGCAAGAGACCGGAGTTGTGGTAAACAGGAAATTGGTGCCTCCATCACGACAATGCTCCAGCACATTCCTCGCACTTGATTCAGACTTTTTTGGTGAAGAACAAGACTCCTGTGGTTCAACAGGCTCCTTACTCCCCTGATATGGCCCCCTGCGACTTCTAGCTGTTCCCCAAACTCAAGAGGCTATTGAAAGGAACGCGATTTCAGACAAGAGGGGACATTATGTCTGCAATGACAGCCGTAAGAGACTTTCTCGGAATGCCTTCAACAATGGCGACACCGCTGGGAGAAGTGTATGGGGTCCCAAGGAGACTACTTTGAAGGTGATTAGGTTTCCAACTCTCCAGGTATGACAGTTTTTTTCTTCGGCCAAAGGTCGGATACTTTTCTAACAGATCTCGTATATTTCAGTGTTTTAAATATATTGATAGAAAAATAGAGAATATAAAAGAAACAAACAATTTCATTTTATAAAAACAATTCAGAGAAAATGTTTGGAATTACTAATTGCAACAATAGATAATTTAATAAAAAATTTATTAAATTTTACTAATAGTTGCATTTTAAACTAGTTAGTTTTTTCCGTTATTGTGCATAGCACCAATAATTATAGATATTACACTTATTTATTAATGTAACAAAGAAATTATTTTTCGTAAATATTGTAAAAGCGATGAAGTGCATACATTATACTTTTAACATAAATCATATTACTTGATTCGTAAATATTTTCAAAAAATAAGTTAATACATAAATCTGATGACTGGAAATTTACATACCGACAACCGACTCCACAGTAAATAGTTATTTAGTTAGTAGGTTAGTGCTACTGTTCAATGTTTGTAAGTTATAAACAAAATAATTTTCTAACCTACAAACTATTTTTAATCTAGCGCATGTGATGTCAACCAACAGATCCTTCGGACAACTTCGTTGAATTTACGAAGACGCCGAATGACTCGAATGTAAAACAAGGGCTCCCCGCCATAAATGGAGGCTTTGCCTCGGAAGTATTTTCAAATATTTAGTATTTTCCATTTACAAGTCAATATTTTTAACATTGTTTGTAAAAAATCTTCAATTCATAAACTCAAAATTATATAAAAGGACGATGAATTCCTCGAACGTAAAACAAGGGTCTCGCGCCAATAATGGAGGCTTTGCCTTGGAAGGATTTTCAACTTACTTTTGCTCTTACAAGTCAATATTTTTAATATTGTTTGTATTGTATAGTTTATAAAACATCTTTATTTCAAAAATCAATCATTTTTAGGTAGGTATTGAAAATAATGTAATAGGACTAGCATATACAGAAATATGAAAACAACCACGTAATCCTACTAAATATTAAAAATTATTAAATTTTCATACCTATACAATATACATATATGTAATTCACTGTAAAATTAATTTATACTAATAGTTTAACTTCTCCCTATAATATTATTACTATATAAAGGGCGAAATAATTTCACTTACCAAAATTTGTTGATTGGTTACTCCCTAATAAAGGTATTATGTTCACAAGAAAATTTTAAATCACTTGAAATGAAGGCTAAGTAATATTTCTGAACAAATTTAAGTTAAACTACTTTTATATCTTAGTCCAAACGAAATTAAAATGGCAGCATTATTTGACGGTGAGACGTCACTGACGTTAGTGAGAAGTGCACCGTCATCAACACGAACGAACACGATTCACCCCGAACCGGAATTAAACTCCACGTTTGCAATATAAAGTCGGTAATGATGGAAATTTAGTGAAAATTATTGAGAAGTAGCTGATTTATAAGAAAAATAATGAATTTATGTGAAACTGTAATAAGAAAATAATAAAGCATTTCTTTTCTTATTGTTTCGAAAATATAATATATTTCTTTCTGAAATATGTATTAAAAACTATCTTCTTCGACATACATAATTTTATAATATGACAAGACCCATCAAATATAAATTATAAATGGTTGGAAGTAATCGATTTTAATTCTAAATGCTGAGATTCGATTTTTTTTACCACGTATCTAAGTATATTTCAGTATTTCTGAGAATTTTGGGGGCATAAATCATGAATTTTAAATTACATTAGTCTTGCTATATATTAGTTATTTTAAATGATTTGATGCGTGTATTAAGTAATCGACTTTAATTCTAAATGCCGAGGTTTGAATTCGATTGACATCAAAACTTGAAATTTTCAATCACAAAAGTGACATATGTGGTTCATTCATCACAGTAGCTACAAGTTCATATGAATCTCGTCATTACCGATATATTATTACTCTAAAAACTTATTAACTGAATCTATTTCATAATCGGTTCACACGTCATATTTTTTCGTATTATTAGGACAGCATGAAAGATATTACGTGGAGAAATCAAATATTTTTCTATATATGTAAAATTTATACAATAATACACCAGAGGAAGAGAAACTTGTTTTTAGTTATCTCTATGATATACCGGGTGTTTTAAGCCAACCAACACATAACAGGTTAACATGTGAAATCAATTAATTGTGAATAATATCTCCCCAGTACAAGATATCAAGTTGATAATTCGTATGCTTATTGGGGGATACTAATTCTATGGATTACAGTCCAAATTAGTAAATTTAAATGTATAATATCAGAAAAAAATAAGGAAATTTTTAGAATTTCCAGGATTGTTATTCATATCCCGGAAAAAATGGTTACCAAGTAACAGCTTAAACAGAATGGTGGTAGCATGTGCGCTTGGTAATACACAAAACTGTGAGAGTGAGTTCGGAAATCGGAACCAGCCAGCAGTAAAATTTAATTTTTATTTCTAAAAATAATTTTTATTGTTAATATGTTTTTAATATTTTGTTGAAATTTAATAAAATGGATACGTTATTTTTTATTATAAATATTTATTGTAATTATTTAACTGTATGGTGTAATCAATGTGATTTATGTTTTACAAAATATGTATAATTTATGCTTTAAATAATGTTTATATTTTATTAAAAGTCAATAAAAGATTAAAAACATATTAATTATAAAATATATTTAAAGTAAAAATTAAAAATTACATTTTGCAGCTGGCTGGTTTCGAATCCGAGTTTTGTTTATTACCATGCGCAATCGCTACCACTATGCTATTTGTATTGTTACTTAGTAACCATTTTATCCGGTATACGAACAATAATCCTGGAAATTCTACACATTTTCTTAATTTTTTCTAATACTACGCATTTAAATTTACTAATTTGGACTCTAATGCGTAGAGTTAAGATCCTACAATAAGTATACAAAATTTCATCTTAATATATTATACTGAGGAGATAGTATTCGCAATTAACTGTTAATCTCCCATGTGTCGGTCGGCCTAAGGCACCCGGTATAATGCTTTATAATGCTTAATTAGCACTTATAAATTACTCTTTATTCTCTATTTGTATGCCAGATATTATAGTTTGTGTAGTTATATAACAATAAGAACCCATAACAATAGTAAAGTCGAAATATTAACCAATAGGGTCGTTTACAAATGTGAAAATTTGAATAAATTTCACTGAATGTAAAATATTAAAAAGTAATCCACATAAAATTATTAATAATTAACCTAAAATATTTAATAATTTTTGATTTGCAAGTATTTGATCTTTAAAATAGGCATTATTTAATTTACAAACGAATTTGAAATAGAAAAAAATACTTAATCTAGAATAAAGCCGAAATATTTATTGAAAAGGGCATTCAAAAGGCTAGTGCATTAAAAGCAAGATGCGGATCTATATGCGACATGTTTGACATGCTGATTCCTTAACTTATGTAATAATTTGGTAACACTTTATGGACGAATGTAAGTTTACCGCCGTCGAATGACTCGGGTACGTTGGTGAATTAAACGTGAGTAACCGAAGCGAACAAACCAATCCTGTTCCTTTTGCAGGGTAACTATGGATTGCGCGCGAATATTTAAAGTTATGAACATAATATACTTATACTCGTTCAGTGAGTCGGTATATACTTTATAAGCTTTATAAGCTATGTAAAAGCTGTGACGTCAACTAATAAGTAACAGATCCTTCGGACAACTTCGGTTGAATTTACAAAGACGCCGAATGACTGGAATATAAAACATGGGCTCCGCGCTAAAATAATGGAGCTTTACCCCGGAAGGATTTTCAAACATTTTGTGTTTGGCAGTTACAAGTCAATATATTTAATATTGTTTGTTTTGTATTGTCTATAAAACATATTCAATTCAAAAAATCAACTATTTATATTGAAAATAATGTAATAGGACTAGCATAATTATACAGAAATATGAAGAAAATATGAACAGAATCACGTAATCCTTCCAAATATTAAAAATAATTACATTTTTATGCGTATATACATATAATTCACTGTATAATGAATTCATACTAATAGTTTAACTTCTCCCTATAATATTATTATTATATAAAAATCGAAATGAAATAATTTCACTTACCAAAGTTAATCTGTTTCTTTCCAACAAAATATATTGACAAAAATTTTGTTTAAAACACTTGAGATGAAGGCTAATTAATATTACTGAACAAATTTAAGTCAAATACATTCATATTTAGCCCCAGCTAAATCAAAATGGCAGTAGTATAGAAGTAGTATACGTTAGTGAGAAGTGCACCGTCATCAACACGTACACGATTCACCCGGAACCGGAAACTCCAATTTAGCTACACGTATACAAAACAAAGTCGGTAATGATGGAAATTTAGTGAAAATTGTAAATGTAGAATTAGATGATTTATAAGAAACATAATGATTTTTTTATGTGAAAATGTGGGTAATAAGGAAAGAATAAAGCATTTTTCCTTTTCTGATGTTTCGAAAATGTATTTTTTTTCCTGAAATATTAAAAACTAATCCTGTTCCTTTTGCAGGGTAACTATGGATTGCGCGCGAATATTTAGAGTTATGAACATAATATACTTATACTCGTTCAGTGGGTCGGAATATACTTTATAAGTTAACAGTTGTCAGTGATAGGAGGATCAAACATACCACCAGAATTGTGAAGAAATTTTAACAAAAATAATGTTAATATTTTGCTACGACTTTATCAAAATTCTGACTTGGATCTCTTTAAATCAATGACCAGTATTTATATTTCAGTGCTTTAAATAATTGATAGAACAATAGAGAATATGAAAGAAATGTAAAACAAACAATTTATAGAAACAATTCTGAGAAAATGTTTGGAATTACTAATTTTAACAATATATAATTTGATAAAAAAAAATAGTGGCAGTAGTTCAAAATTTAGTTACATTTATTAAATTTATTTAGGAAATAAACTTCTTTTGGCCTTTTTGGGAAATTTTTTATTTTTGATATTACTTCTTTTCATTTCTGGACGTTTCGAAGGCCCAATGGCCTTCATCTTCAGCAATCAAATTTTTTTTTCACAGGTCATGAATTTACATTTAATTATGCCTTTTTTATTGGACATGTTTGTCTACGAAGCTCTGTCATTATTCCTAGCAATAATAAGATAAACTCAATGAACACACCATTCTATAACTGTTTATTATTTGAACGAAATATTGTTTTTTTTTTTCTTATTTTAGGTAGAATTACATGATTGATAAAGTTTTCTAAATTTTGCGAGAATGTGGAAGCAGTGCAGTAATTTGGGCGTGGCAAAGGAGGCGCAGGCCACGGGCGCAAAATTCTTAGGCGTGCAAAATATTAATCATTTATATGGTCTTAGATCAAATATTTTTAAAATATATTTTCTTAATTTACCAAATAATTATCTACAGATAAGCCAGTCGGCAAGGTGTTTATTGTGGAAATAATTGGTGACAAGCTGGCGTAAATTTTATTCTCTTTATTGGGACCTCCAAAAAGACATTTATTTTACATTCTCTAGCGACCTCGAATTTTGCCGCCATCTTGAGTTAAAGGTGCAAAAAAGAGTGTTTAGGTATTTAATACTTAGTTTTTTTCCATTTTAGCCATTCAGTATTGTAGAGAATAAGGAATATTTTTGACCTCTCTGATTGGCTGAAACTGGAGAGAAGAAATAAGTTTACCCAATGTTATTTCGGCTACATAAATCTGGCGCTGATGCGAGCGCCATCTGCTGAATGGTTAAATATAATAGAATAAAAACGTTTTTTTGCCGATGAGCGGTTCGTGAGTTACTAACAACTTATATGAAATTTCTCTGACATATGCAAATCGGTTTAGATCTCATTTCATCTGAAATTTCGACACGTATTAAATACATAATATTGTTTATCTTTAATCGTGTCAAAATTTTAGATGAAAATATGAGAACTAATCCGATTTGCAGATGTTTTAAATTTTAGAAAATGTTCATGTAAGTTTAAATTGTTAGTAATTCGCGAACCGCTCATCAGAAGTTTATTTTGTTTTTATTTTCTTGATATGTAGGGCCGCAAATAAAATTTTTGCCACAGGCGTTCATAACCCTATAGTTACAGCTTACAGCTGTGTGGAAGACTGGATCCACATTCTCTCGGCCATACAACCTCAAAATTTAGAAAACTTTATCAATCATGTAATTCTGCGTAAAATAACAACACAAAAAACAATATTTCGTTCAAATAACAAACAGTTATAGAATGGTGTTCACTGAGTTGATATTATTATTGCTAGGAGTAATGACAGAGCTTTGTAGACAAACATGGCCAATAAAAAAGGCACAATTAAATGTAAATCCATGACCAGTGAAAAAAAATTTGATTGCTGAAGATGAAGGCCATTGGGTCTTCCAAACGTCGAAAAATGTAAAGAAGTAATATTAAATAGCTGTGACGTCAACTAATAAGTAACAGATCCTTCGGACAACTTCGGTTGAATTTACAAAGACGCCGAATGACTGGAATATAAAACATGGGCTCCGCGCTAAAATAATGGAGCTTTACCCCGGAAGGATTTTCAAACATTTTGTATTTGGCAGTTACATGTCAATATTTTTAATATTGTTTGTATTGTATTGACTATAAAACATCTTCAATTCAAAAAATCAATCATTTATATTGAAAATAATGTAATAGGACTAGCATAATTATACAGAAATATGAAGAAAATATGAACAGAATCACGTAAACCTTCCAAATATTAAAAATAATTACATTTTCATGCGTATATACATATAATTCACTGTATAATGAATTCATACTAATAGTTTAACTTCTCCCTATAAAATTATTATTATATAAAATCGAAATGAAATAATTTCACTTACCAAAGTTAATCTGTTTCTTTCCAACAAAATATATTAACAAAAATTTTGTTTTAAAACACTTGAAATGAAGGCTAATTAATATTACTGAACAAATTTAAGTCAAATACATTCATATTTAGCTCCAGCTAAATCAAAATGGCAGTAGTATACATTAGTGAGAAGTGCACCGTCATCAACACGTACACGATTCACCCGGAACCGGAAACTCCAATTTAACTACACGTTTACAAAACAAAGTCGGTAATGATGGAAATTTAGTGAAAATTGTAAATGTAGAATTAGATGATTTATAAGAAACATAATGATTTTTTATGTGAAAATGTGGGTAATAAGGAAAGAATAACGCATTTTTCTTTTTCTGATGTTTCAAAAATGTAATTTTTTCCTGAAATATTAAAAACTAATCCTGTTCCTTTTGTAGGGTAATTATGGTTTGCGCGCGAGTATTTAAAGTTACGAACATAATATACTTATACTTGTTCAGTGGGTCGGTATATTCTTTATAAGTTAACAGTTGTCAGTGATAGGAGGATCGAACATACCACCAGAATTGTAAAGAAATATTAATAAAAAATAATGTTAATATTTTGCTACGACTTTATCAAAATTCTGACCTGAATCTCTTTAAATCAATGACCAGTATTTATATTTCAGTGCTTTAAATAATTGATAGAACAATAGAGAATATGAAAGAAATGTAAAACAAACAATTTATAGAAACAATTCTGAGAAAATGTTTGGAATTACTAATTTTAACAATACATAATTTTTTTAAAAAAATAGTGGCAGTTGTTCAAAATTTAGTTACATTTATTAAATTTATTTATTTATTTATTTTTAAATTCATTTCTGGGCGTTTCGAAGGCCCAATGGCCTTCATCTTCAGCAGTCTAATTTTTTTTCACAGGTCATGGATTTACATTTAATTATGCCTTTTTTATTGGACATATTTGTCTACGAAGCTCTGTCACTACTCTTAGCTATAATAAGATAAACTCAGTGAACACCTCCATTCTATAACTGTTTGTTATTTGAACGAAATATTGTTTTTTTTATTATTATTATTATTATTATTATTATTATTATTATTATTATTATTATTATTATTATACGCAGAATTACATGATTGATAAAGTTTTCTAAATTTTGAGGTTGTGTGGCCGAGAGAATGTGGAAGCAGTGCCGTAACTAGGGCGTGGCAAAGGTGGCGCACGCCACAGGCGCAAAATTCTTAGGGGCTCAAAATTTTAATCATTTATATGGGCTTAGATCAAATATTTCTAAAATATATTTTCTTAATTTACCAAATAATTATCTACAGATAAGCCAGTCGGCAAGGTGTTTATTGTGGAAATAATTGGTGACAAGCTGGCGTAAATTTTATTCTCTTTATTGGGATCTCCAAAAAGACATATTTATTTTGCACCCTCTAGCGACCCCGGATTTTGCCTCCATCTTGACTCAAAGGTGCAATAAAGAGTTTTTAGGTATTTATGTATTTAATACTTACTTTTTTTCCATTTTAGCCATTCAGTATTTTAGAGAATAGGGAATAGTTTTGACCTCTCTGATTGGCTGAAATTGGAGACAAGAAGTAAGTTTACCCAATGTAATTTCAGCTACTTAAAACTGGCGCTGATGCGAGCGCTATCTGCTGAATGGTTAAATGGAACAAAACGTTTTTTGCCGATGAGCGGTTTGCGAGTTACAAACAACTTATATGAAATTCCTCTAACATATGCAAAATAGTTTAGATCTCATTTCATCTGAAATTTCGACACGTATTAAATACATAATATTGTTTATCTTTAATCGTGTCAAAATTTAAGATGATAATATGAGAACTAATCCGATTTGCAGATGTTTTAAATTTTAGAAAATGTTCATGTAAGTTTAAATTGTTAGTAATTCGCGAACCGCTCATCAGAAGTTTATTTTGTTTTAATTTTCTTGATATGTAGTGCCGCAAAAAAATTGGTGAGAAGCTGGCGTAAATTTTATTCTCTTTATTGGGATCTCCAAAAAGACATATTTATTTTGCACCCTCTAGCGACCTCGGATTTTGCCGCCATCTTGAGTTAAAGGTGCAAAAAAGAATTTTTAGGAATTTAATACTTAGTTTTTTCCATTTTAGCCATTCAGTATTGTGGAGAATAGAAAATCGTTTTGACCTCTCTGATTGGCTGAAATTGGAGACAAGAAATAAGTTTACCCAATGTAATTTCGGCTACTTAAATCTGGCGCTGATGCGAGCGCTATCTGTTGAATGGTTAAATGGAACAGAATAAAAACGTTTTTTGCCGATGAGTGGTTCGTGAGTTACTAACAACTTATATGTAATTCCTCTAACATATGTAATTCGGTTTAGATCTCATTACATCTGAAATTTCGACACGTATTATATACATAATAGTGTTTATCTTTAATCGTGTCAAAATTTTAGTTGAAAATATGAGAACTAATCCGATTTGCAGATGTTTTAAATTTTAGACAATGTTCATGTAAGTTTAAATTGTTAGTAATTCGCGAACTGCTCATCAGAAGTTTATTTTGTTTTTATTTTCTTGATATGTAGGGCCGAAAATAATATTTGTGCCACAGGCGCTCATAACCCTAGTTACAGCTCTGTGTGGAAGACTGGATCCACATTCTTTTGGCCACACAACCTCAAAATTTAGAAAACTTTATCAATCATGTAATTCTGCGTAAAATAACAAAACAATATTTCGTTCCAATAACAAGCAGTTATAGAATGGAGGTGTTCACTGAGTTGATCTTATTATTTCTAGGAGTAATGACAGAGCTTTGTAGACAAAATGGCCAATAAAAAAGGCACAATTAAATGTAAATTTATGACCTGTGAAAAAAAGAAACAAAATTAGATTGCTGAAGATAAAGGTCATTGGGCCTTCCAAACGTCCAAAAATGTAAAAATTTGGTTAAAGAGGACAAAAGAAGTTTATCTCCTAAATCTTTCTCCAAAGGGAAGCAAAAGTCTACACATCAAATATACCCAAGAAGATATTTCTGTTAAGTATTGTAAAATACAGGGTGGGGCAGATCGATTTCAAAACGTTATAAAATTAAAACCACTCAACTTGTCAAAAAAATTTTTTATTAACATATCGCAAATTTTATGCCATTTTTAAATTTAAGTTTTGAAAAGCACATCACTCAAATGTCGTCCTTGGGAGCGGATACACTGATTTAGGCGCTCGCGGTAGCTTTCCATGACTTTCACCGTCATTTCCACAGGAATTTCTTCAATTGCCCGAGCAATTTCCCTTCGTAAAGCAAGAAGGGTCCTTGGTCGATGCTGGTAAATCTTCGATTTGAGGTAACCCCAAAGGAAGAAGTCACATGGAGTGAGATCCGGTGAGCGCGGCGGCCAGCCAAGATCACCTCTCAGGGAAATGAGGCGACCGGGAAACAGTTCCCTGAGAATGTCCATTGATCGTCGCGATGTGTGGGCGGTTGCACCATCCTGTTGAAACCACACATTTTCCACGCCATTTTCTTCCATTTTGGGTCTAAGAAAATTTTCCAGCATGAAACAATAGCGCTCGTTGTTGACCGTTACGGTTTGCCCATTTTCTTCAAAAAAGTAAGGCCCCCAGACGCCTAGGCGGGAAAGAGCACACCACACAGTCACTTTTGGGCTATGGAGGGGTTCCTGATGGATTTCTCGAGGATTTTCGTCACTCCAATATCGAAAATTCTGCCTGTTAACGGCACCACAAAGGTGAAAATGGGCTTCGTCCGTGAAGAGCACAACATCGTCGTTTGGGAGTTCTCGGAGATCGCGACACAGGTTCGTACGGGTTTCAAAATCCCTTTCACTTAATTCCTGTGCAACAACCATTTTGTAGGGATGCATTTTGAGGTCCCGGTGCAAAATGCGCCGAATACTGCGGTTGGAAATCACCAAAGCGAGCGAATGTTTTCGCGCCGAACGACGCGGGGAACGTTCAATCGCGGCTCTCACATTGGCCACGTTTTCAGGTCCTGTTGCTGTCCTGGGACGTCCAGGCGACTTCTTTTTCAATGCTGAACTCGTCTGTCTAAAATTTGACACCCACACTTTAATCGTAGCGTGATGTGGAACAGGATCATGACGCCCGAGTCCGAAATGAATTCGAAAAGCACGTTGTGTAGCAATTATCGAACCGCCGCATTCGATAAACCGCTCAATAACAAAAGCACGATGTTCACCAGACCAAGGCATGTTGACTACTGACAAATGGCATAAAACCGGCTTTCTAACGGTTTTTACCCCACTACTCTACCTGCTCCCTCTTCTGGGAAAAAGGGATTTGAAATCGGATAGGTTTTTCTGCCCCACCCTGTAGATGAATAAGCGATGAAGATCGTACATTGTACTTTTAACAACAATCATATTACTTGATTCGTAATATGTATTTTTAATAATTAAGTATATAAATCGGAAGGCTACTAATTTATAAACCGACTTCACAGCAAACAGTAATTTAGTTGTATTCCTGTTTTAAGAAAACAATTTTCTAACCTACGAATCTCATGCTTTCGTAAAAGCTATGTAGAAGCTGTGACCTCAAATAATAAGTAACAGATCCTTCGGACAACTTCAGTTGAATTTTCGGAGACGCCGAATGACTGGAATATAAAACGTGCTCCGCGCTAAAATAATGGAGCTTTACCCCGGAAGGATTTTCAAACATTTTGTATTTGGCAGTCACATATCAATATATTTAATATTGTTTGTATTGTATTGTCTATAAAACATCTTCAATTCAAAAAATCAATCATTTATATTGAAAATAATGTAATAGGACTAGCATAATTATACAGAAATATGAAGAAAATTACGTAATCCTTCCAAATATTAAAAATAATTACATTTTCATGCGTATATACATATAATTCACTGTATAATGAATTCATACTATAGTTTAACTTCTCCCTATGATATTATTATATAAATATAGAAATGAAATAATTTCACTTACCAAAGTTAATCTGTTTCTTTCCAAGAAAATATATTGACAAAATTTTTGTTTAAAACACTTGAGATGAGGGCTAATTAATATTACTGAACAAATTTAAGTCAAATACTTTCATATTTAGCCCCAGCTAAATCAAAATGGCAGTAGTATAGAAGTAGTATACGTTAGTGAGAAGTGCACCGTCATCAACACGTACACGGTTCACCCGGAACCGGAAACTCCAATTTAACTACACGTTTACAAAACAAAGTCGGTAATGATGGAAATTTAGTGAAAATTGTAAATGTAGAATTAGATGATTTATAAGAAACATAATGATTTTTTTATGTGAAAATTGGTAATAAGGAAAGAATAAAGCATTTTTCCTTTTCTGATGTTTCAAAAATGAATTTTTTTTCCTGAAATATTAAAAACTAATCCTGTTCCTTTTGCAGGGTAATTATGGATTGCGCGCGAGTATTTAAAGTTATGAACATAATATACTTATACTCGTTCAATGGGTCGGTATATTCTTTATAAGTTAACAGTTGTCAGTATTAGGAGGATCAAACATACCACCAGAATTGTGAAGAAATTTTAATAAAAAATAATGTTAATATTTTGCTGCGACTTTATCAAAATTCTGACTTGAATCTCTTTAAATAAATGACCAGTATTTACATTTCAGTGCTTTAAATAAATAATAAAACAATAGAGAGTATGAAGGAAATGTAAAACAAACAATTTATAGAAACAATTCTGAGAAAATGTTTGGAATTACTAATTTTAAAAATACATAATTTGGTAAAAAAATAGTGGCAGTAGTTCAAAATTTAGTTACATTTATTAAATTCATTTGGGAGATAAACTTCTTTTGTAGAAACAATTCTGAGAAAATATTTGGAATTACTAATTTTAACAATACATAATTTTAAAAAAAATTATTAATTTATTTTTAAATTCATTTCTGGACGTCTCGAAGGCCTGACGGCCTTCATCTTCAGCAATCTAATTATTTTTTTCACAGGTCATGGATTTACATTTAATTATGCATTTTTTATTGGACATGTTTGTCTATACGAAGCTCTGTCATTACTCCTAGAAATAATAAGATAAACTCAGTGAACACCTCAATTCTATAACTGTTTGTTAATTGAACGAAATATTGTTTTTTTTGTGATTTTACGCAGAATTACATGATTGATAAAGTTTTCTAAATTTTGAGGTTGTGTGGCCGAGAGAATGTGGAAGCAGTGCCGTAACTAAAGTGTGGCAAAGGTACGCACGCCACGGGCGCAAAATTTTTAGGGGCGCAAAATTTTAATCATTTATATGGTCTTAGATCAAATATTTCTAAAATATATTTTCTTAATTTACCAAATAATTATCTACAGATAAGCCAGACGGCAAGGTGTATTGTGGAAATAATTGGTGATAAGCTGGCGTAAATTTTATTCTCTTTATTGGGACCTCCAAAAAGACATTTATTTTGCACTGTCTAGCGACATCGGATTTTGCCGCCATCTTGAGTCAAAGGTGCAAAAAAGAATTTTTAGGTATTTAATACTTAGTTTTTTTCCATTTTAGCCATTCAGTATTGTAGAGAATAGAGAATAGTTTTGACCTCTCTGATTGGCTGAAACTGGAGAGAAGAAATAAGTTTACCCACTGTAATTTCGGCTACTTTAAACTGGCGCTGATGCGAGCGCCATCTGCTGAATGGTTAAATATAACAAAATAAAAACTTTTTTTGCCGATGAGCGGTTCGCGAGTTACTAACAACTTATATGAAATTCCTCTAACATATGCAAATCGGTTTAGATCTCATTTCATCTGAAATTTCGACACGTATTAAATACATAATATTGTTTATCTTTAATCGTGTCAAAATTTTAGATGAAAATATGAGAACTAATCCGATTTGCAGATGTTTTAAATTTTAGAAAATGTTCATGTAAGTTTAAATTGTTAGTAATTCGCGAACCGCTCATCAGAAGTTTATTTTGTTTTTATTTTCATAATACGTAGGGCTGCAAATAAAATTTTTGAAACAGTCGCTCATAACCCTAGTTACAACTCTATGTGGACTGGATCCACATTCTTTCGGCCACACAACCTTAAAATTTAGAAAACTTTGTTAATCATGTAATTCTGTGTAAAATAACAAATCAAAAAACAATATTTCGTTCAAATAACAAACAGTTATAGAATGGAGGTGCTCACTAATTGCTAGGAGTAATGACAGAGCTTCGTAGACAAAATGGCCAATAAAAAAGGCACAATTAAATGTAAATCCATGACCTGTGAAAAAAAAACTACAAAATAAAAAAGAAGTAATATCAAAAATAAAAAAAATTTCAAAAAGGCCAAAAGAAGTTTATCTCCTAAATCATTTTTCAAAGGGAAGCAAAAGTCTACACATCTAATATACCCATGAACTTATTTCTGTTAAGTATTGTAAAATACATGAACAAGCAATGAAGAGCGTACTTGATTCGTAATATGTATTTTCAATAATTAATTATATAAATCGGAAGACTACTAATTTATATACCGACTACACAGCAAAGAGTAATTTAGTTGTACTCCTATTTTAAGAAAACAATTTTCTAACCTACAAACTATTTCTAATTTCGCGCTTTCGTAAAAGCTATGTAAAAGGTGTGACGTCAACTAATAAGTAACAAATCCTTCGGACAACTTCGGTTGAATTAACGGAGACGCCGAATGGCTGGAATATAAAACATGGGCTCCGCGCTAAAACAATGGGGCTTTACCCCGGAAGGATTTTTAAATATTTTGTATTTGGCTGTTACAAGTCAATATTTTGAATATTGTTTGTATTGTATTGTCTATAAAACATCTTCAATTCAAAAAATCAATCATTTATATTGAAAATAATGTAATAGGACTAGCATAATTATACAGAAATATGAAGAAAATATGAACAGAATCACGTAATCCTTCCAATTATTAAAAATAATTTCATTTTCATGCGTATATACATATAATTCACTATATAATGAATTCATACTAATAGTTTAACTTCTCCCTATGATATTATTATTATATAAATATCGAAATGAAATAATTTCACTTACCAAAGTTAATCTGTTTCGTTCCAACAAAATATATTGACAAAAATTTTGTTTAAAACACTTGAGATGAAGACTAATTAATATTACTGAACAAATTTAAGTCAAATACTTTCATATTTAGCCCCAGCTAAATCAAAATGGCAGTAGTATACGTTAGTGAGAAGTGCACCGTCATCAACACGTACACGATTCACCCGGAACCGGAAACTCCAATTTAACTACACGTTTGCAAAACAAAGTCGGTAATAATGGAAATTTAGTGAAAATTGTAAATGTAGAATTAGATGATTTATAAGAAACATAATGATCATAATGATTTTTTTTATGTGAAAATGTGGGTAATAAAGAAAGAATAAAGCATTTTCAAAAATGTATTTTTTTCCTGAAATATTAAAAACTACCATCTTCGATATAAATATTTTTATAATATGACAAGAACAATCAAATATTTAAAATTTTTGACAACAAATCCATTAAATTACGTATATACGGATAGTTTGTTTTCCATGAAAAGGACAAAAAGGAACAACTTTTAGTAAATAAAATTGTTTCTCTCTGTGTACTGTTCTTCTATTTAGGAATATTTTATTAAAAATTTTACTTAGATACAATGTAATATCTTATAATATATTTATAATGAGGATGAACTATTTGTATTCCTAGTTCTTAAATACTTTACAATATAAATGATTCAGTTTTGTAAAGAAAGTCTTATAAACAGTACAAGAGAAACAATATTATATGTATTGGCCTGTAAATATCAAAAACTAAATGTTTTAAACTTCTTCCGGGACAAAGTTTACCTTAGAGGTGCGGGTCCCTTATTTTACTTTCGAGTCATTCAGCGTCTTCGTAAATTTATCCATTTTCATTTTATTAAATATACAGGGTATTATGTAAGTAATGTGCCATACTTCATGGTATGATAAAGATAACTGAAAAAAGTTATTATCTGAAATTTATTTTGCTCTATCTATCGAGTTGTAAACGTTATGGGACTATTAAGTCGACCAAGTACAAACAAGATTCTTATTAAGTTAAAATCTAAAAATCAAGTTGTACCAAAACAATATTTGTCATTTGTCATACATAAATAAATATAAATATGTCATCACGGCATATTACACATTTCTGGGTGTGCCAATCTGCTTTGTACATAGATATCGGTAATGATGATGACATATTTGTACCGTTTGGGCGTTTACCAGGCGTCACCTCACGGGCGCTCATTGCTGGTGTGGAGAGTACACCACAGGGGCCAATTTTTTGTGCCACTTAGAATTCGAAATATTTGGCGTCGGTTGGGATCGAACCCGGTTCCCCAGATTCACGACCAGACACTCAAGCACGCGGCCACGAGACGCCATAAATGACGTTGAATTTGTAATCAGTGGAGTAGTAATTTGATATTTACAAATGCCTCTCACTTTCACTAACCAAGAATACACCGACATGCATTAGGTGCACGGAGAAGTGTGTCAAAACAGTTCTGCTGCTGTTAGACGCTGCAGGGAGTTTTACCCAAACAAAATGGTGAAAACATTAAACATTTGTTATAACTATTTCTGTCATTAATAAAAAAAAAATTGTACATACTCCGCCTCTGAGTTCAAACCTTCAAAAATAACAAATGTTATTGTTTTCATTCAAACTACTGTGATTTTTAAATTATTTTTTATTCAAATAAGTTATGCTTATTGGTCCACTTTGAAAATGCTTTTATAATTGCACCAAACACATTAGAAAAGAAATTATTGCCGAATACGATAATTTGCAACCTTGTTTATTAAGTGGTAACGTATGGCAAATTACTTTCATAACACTCTTTATAATGTAAAATGCATTAAGCTATACTATAATTTAGTTATAAAATTTTATAAATTACCTGGTTTTGAAGAATCTTGAAGAATTTTATAGTCTACTTAAGTAAACATAGACGTTCCTAGATTCACACTTCATGGATGTTGACTTCTAGTAACTTGATTTAGGGTATTAGGGTGGAAAACAGGGCCGACAAAAACATAGGCATTTTTATTTTATTTTGTAGTTGTATTGGGTAAAATTAAGTTTTTGAATTTCATTGAATTTAATATTATTTTTTATTTAATAAATCGTATGTTAATTTTAATATAAGCAATATAAATTAAACAAATTTTTTATGAAATATTTTGTAAGATTAATTTTTATTCTCTTATTAATATTTTGGCTTAAATATTTACAGAGTTTGATACTATTTCGTGATTACTTTTTGTTCTTTGGATTTTTATAAAAATTTGAAGCTAGATTTTTAAAGAATAAGGGTGTTTTTTTAAAAAAATCAGATTTTTTTTAATATTGTTGTATAAATTACCCGATAAAGCTTTATGGGACAGATAATGTTTGAGAAAAGAAACAAACTGTTTTCACACGTCTTTGTGTTTATCGTGCACATTAGCTTAAAAATTTGAAAATAAATAAAAAACATGTATTTTATGAAAAAAAATTTATATGAATTTTGCATATTACATCTCAACGAATTTAATTATGGCCGTATAATTATAAGAATAACAATTAATTGCTACAATAGCATCTAACAACAAAAGCAAAGGTAACAGCAACTGCCAATGAACGAACACATTCTTATTCATGGTTTTGCACGTTGTGAAGCTTGACGGCTCTTCATCGGTATCTAATATCTTCTTTCTGATGGGAACGAGGTCCATGATGTGCTCGGGGTTGCTTCTTCGAAAGCTGAATATGCTGCGGAAAGACCACTACTCTCTGGATATGACGACATGGTTGGTGACGCGCCACTGTAGGTGAAAGCCTCTAGGCCTCCAGCGAGGTTGTGAAGGTTATCGGTACGTACGGCAAGATACACCTCGATCACGCGTCGCGCCATGTCGACGTTATCGGGCAGCCCGGTCACTAAAAATACTGGTTCCCTTTTTGTGTTAGGGGACGAGATAACTGTCCCTGTTTTGTCTTGAATCCGTTTAATGTTATTTCCTTTGGTTCCCACTATCAGCCCTACCATACCTATTGGCACGCGTATTTTGGCAGTGATATGTTCAACCTTGGGTGACAGTGGCTTTTGTTTGCCCTTCTTCAACAACCACGTTTGCGAGTAGTACTCAGCGGCGTAAATGATCTCTTTTTTGGCTGAGACAACGTCTTTCTTGCGCCCTGTGATGAAGAAAAAGGGTTCTGTGTCCCGTCCGGGAGTTTTTATCACTGTTTTCGTCCGCGATCTTATCTTTTTAATACGGTATCCCTTTTTACCTATTATGGCGGCAACATGTTGGTACGTGGGTACCTTCACAATCTCTGTAACTTCGTTGTCACTTTTATCCTTGAAACTCTCGGTATCAAAATTCAATGCCCAAGGTTCGGTCAGCTTCAGCATGAAGAATGCCTCATTTAGAGCAGTTCTGGCATCTGCGGCCATGGCCATGATAGCGAATAACTTGATGGTACTTTAACTGTTTAATTTGTTGAAGATAATGAAATATTATAATGTGCTTTCTCACTGACAGTTTACAGTTGCTCTCACAACAATGAATATAGGTACTATATTTCAAACCATAATTACACCGCCATCTAACGTAGTTTCTCAAACTACAAATATGAATATAATGAATACTAACGGTTAAAAATAATACATTTGTACATTTATTTTATTTTTTAACAAAAGATTACATATTGGTATTAACAAAAATTAGCACAAAATTTTATAGCCCGTCCCCCATCTACTACCTTAAATAGTACAATCACTATCTTTTCGTTCATTATCATTTCGATGGTTTACGTTGCTCTTCTAATGTGATATGCTCATTTACAGTAAATAGATCGTATGTCATATGTCTAGTATAAATAATTCAATGTTATTTGAATATAAAGTTTCATTGCATTTCTTCTAGTCTAAAATATTACATATAGTTTTATCATATAATAGAAATGGATTTTAAAAATTATAGTCAAACAAAGTAATGAAACTACTGATTTATAATGTAAGAGTAAACATCGTTTCCTCTGGTCCGATAGAAATTTTAGTGGGTTTTAGCAATCAAATTTGGGAACTACTCTTCATTGATAGCTCGTTTATAAATTATAAACCTTTTGATTTATTTTAAACTGTGTTTCGAGTAACTATTTTGATATTTGTTAAAATTACGGTAGTAACAAGTAACATTATTTAATTTATATTTATAGTCGTATGTTGCTTCTGTCAATTATTTTAAAACTGAAATACTTTTCATGAAGACGGCTTAAAATAAACTAAGAGATTGTTAAATAATACAATTGAATTATCACTGATAATACAGGTCCTAAATTTCGTTCCGAAACCTATTACAATCCTCCTCTTTAACTAATCAAACATTTATATTTATTCTATAATAGCTATATATGCATACGAAAGCAGCTTGGAATGAGGATATTTTAAAGAAAACATAATTAATTTAACGTAAATAAAAACAAAAATAACGAGATATTTATTTCTCCTTATTTTGTAAACATTTTTATACAGAGAAAAATAATGATTCATCATAGACTATTCTTAAAAAAATATATCAAATAAAAATTGACAAATAAAAATTAAATCTAAACCATATTGATACGAATATAAGACTATAAAATTTTCGAATTGTACTAACACATATATTGTTTTCTTTCATACATATTCCTTTTAAAACAACCAGAATGCTGACATCACGAAGTACATACAATTTTATTTTTAAAAAAACGTATATGTTGTTTTAAAATAACGTTAAACAATAAACAATTTAATAAAAATTAACTTCCAAGTTTAATTTAATAAATAAATATATCATCACGGCGTATTACCCATTGCTGGGTGTGCCAATCTGCTTTGTACACAGATATCGGTATTGATGAAATATTTGCACCGTGCGGGCGCTTACCAGGCGTCACCTCACGGGCACTCATTGCTGGCGTGGAGAGTGCACCACAGGGGTTAATTTTGTGCCATTTAAAATTGGAAATATTTGGCGTCGGTCGGGATCGAACCCGGTTCCCCAGATTCGCGGATGTCGTAATCTTTTATTTATGTGGCATTTTTTAAGTTTAATTTAATCCGTAAATTTATTTAAAAGTTCAAAATTTGCAAGTCAAAATTGCATAATTACAATAATGTAACACCATACAGCATAGATGATTATCTGGGCAGTTTATAAAATTAGAAACATCTTTCTTAAATGTTTTTGTAAAGTAATATGAATATTTCAATTTTTTTTACTTTGTTGTTCATTTCCATTCCAACAAGAAAGGCGTACCTACTATTTAAAGTAATTTTGAATACCTAACCCTACTTAGAAGAATTATAAGCTTTTTTAAAGAACCACATATTAAAGGTAAACATACTTATCTGCTCTACAATGATGAAAATAAACTTGGTCAATAGTTATTTTTTCTGAGCTTCAGAAATTTTTAAGTAATATTGTAATATTAGGTATACCTACTTTCAATATATTATGCCAATTTTTAATTGTTTAAACCCTTGTACAATGAAGATAGGTATTTATTTTGTATTTATCAGTGTTGTGTCCAGCAAAATAAAATAAACTGTGTTATTTTAGTCAAATATTAAAATATTATCCCTCTTTCTCGAAAGGATAAATTAATTCTGAATAAGAAAAATATACCAATTAAATATTACTTTTTTCTATGTCGGTGTTCTTATAGGTCTATAAAAGCACTGTAAACCCGTCATTTCGAAGATCTATAAGCGCACTGTTTGATACAATGTATTAATATATACAATCAATCAGACAAAATTCACAACACATAATATACAAACTGTCAAAATGTGAAATATCAATAATTTAGCGGGGAGCGCTACCCACATAACTGATAAAAAAAACACCAAGTCATATTTTTAACGTCACATTTTTATTTTATGGTAAAATTATCTATAAATTCTGCTATAATATGCATTTTTTGCTGAGGTGCATATTACATTTTTCTGTCTACCTGACTAATAATAGGTCTAGAAGGGGAATACACACAATTACAATAATTATTAAATCGTAGTAGGCTTTGCGGACGAAAAAGGTTTGCAGGCGAAAAGTGATGGCTTAGCGTAGGAAAAACGGACGCAAAGTCATAACTTTCAGAAAAGTGTCATTTTTCGTCCGAAAATAAGTTCATAAAATTTCACTTTTCGTACAGGTAGACAGAAAAACATGTTTCATAAAGCCTGTTAACGCACTCGTCCGTTGATATACTTGGATCCCTACGTTAACAGATTGCCTTATGATACTTGTTTTTTAATGTACTATATTAATTTTGCAAAAAAGAAATTAGGTACCGAAAAATATATTAATATTAATTCATATAGGGTGATTCAGTACGAGTGTGCCAATATAAAACCATATATTGGGGGAGTCATTTTGAGTAAAAATGTTATATAAAGGTATGTCCGGAAGGTTTTCGTTACAGAGTTATAGCCCTTTGAACGTGCACCTCATCAGACACATTTTTATTAATAACTCTGGTACTAGTTTCCTAAAACCCAGAAACTTGGTGTGTTGATACTACTTATTTAGATGCATATTTATACTTTCTTTTGTTTCTGTATCTCAACCAGAAGCGTCTCATATAGGGGAGTCATGTATGTTTTTATCGATATATTTTTACCTGATAACATTTTTTTTCATTTTTAATAATTAAATATTACATACAATGCAAAAATACACAAAAAGATACTGTTGCTAAAACTTGATAAACGCAGTAGTTTTTCAGATATGTCAATATTTAGAAAAAATCACGTATACAAAAAAAATAGATAATAACAATTAAGAAACAATCAAATTCATATGAATCCATTCTTCGGTATCTATGTCGATATTCTCTGAATGCACTATATCGACATATACATCTGTACTAACATTTTCCATTTTTTAAAAATTAACAGTTAAATTTCCCGATAACAAAAATAAGGTAATTAACCAGAGTTATAAACAAATTTTGTTTTGTTTTTTATATTAGTCTATTTCCTATGGTAAATTGGTTGCATTTTAACTATTAACTAAATATTTAGGGTACTTGATTTTTTTTAAATTTAAATATCTCAAAAACTACTGCGTTTATCATGTTTTAGCAAGAGTATCTTTTTGTGTGTTTTTGCATTGTATGTAATATTTTATTAGTAAAAATGAAAGAAAAATGTAAATAGATAAAAAATAATGACTTCCTTTTATAAGATGCCTCTGGTTGAGATACAGAAACAAAAGAAAGTATTAATATGCATCTAAATAAGTAATATCCTCATACCAAGTTTCAAAATTTTAGTGCTACTAGTACCAGAGTTATTAAAAAAAATGTATCTGACGAGGTGCAGTTGCAAAGACCTGAACTCTGTAACGAAGAGTTTTCGGAAATACCTTCATATAACATTTTTTACTCAAAATGATTCTTCCAATATATGGTTTTATTTTGGCACACTCGTGCTGATTCACCCTGTATTTATCTACTTAAATGTATGTCTTGTCGTTTGTACTTTCGTGATCCCAGATGAAGGATTTTGGCAGTGGCGATCTTGGTGACAGATTAATAATTAACATCTGTAACAGAACAGGTGAATTAGTATTACTTTTAGGCACGGCCGACCCAGGAGTTTTTGGCGCCTTAGGCAGATTTAAATTTTGCGCCCCCCCCCTTCCCCCACCATAGAAGAACAAAATAAAAACTGAACTGAAACAATAAATAAAATAATAAAATGTAACAAAATTTTCTTATTTAATTTTTATTTTACGAGCTTTTTTCTGGCGAATTTTAACAATATCTTCTACTTTTAAACTATTGTTTATCATATTCGATTGAAATTAATAACAAGTTCACAAGTCATTCTTGGACCATTGATGACTGAACATTTGATTTATTACTGAAAAGATACTACCAACATTAAAAATTGCAACAAAAGCTATTTACGGAATCCTGTACAGAATAATAGATACACTATTAACATCAAAAGTCGATGTTCGGTGGGAACTTATTTTGGTTTTTCGTCATTTTCTCGCAAACAGTATCTTCTAACAAAATTTTATAAGAAAACAAAATTGAAGGGGATCATTTTTTCTACAAAAAAATATAAGCTAATATTTTCAACATCTACAAATCAGCTCATTTCCAACTTTTTATTCAAAATTTCACCACGATTAAAGGTAAACAATATTACGTATTTAAAATGTGTCTAAGTGCTGGTTGTGGCGCCTCTAAATTTTGGTTCCTTAGACGACTGCCTAGTGCGCCTATTGCTCGGGTCGGCCCTGCGTTTAGGTTTCTACACACTAATAAATTTAGGCCGTGTAAAGCCGATTTGGTAAATGGTGAAATAAATTTGTACATTGTGAAGAATAAAATGTGGCTAATTAATAATCTTTACACTATTTTAGTATTTTTTTTAAGAAATTTTATTCTACACAGTGATCAGTGCGACCGTGTTCCTAATGAAACAAATTTAATATCGCAAGATAAGTATTTTATTGTGATATTTTACCAATGGATAGACGGATGGATATTTTTTTTTGATTTTTTTTATTAAATGATAATGTACAAATTAACGTTTAAAGTAAAATACGAATATTATGCAAATGTGATTTCATAAACGAAGGCGTTGACATTGGCATTAGGTATTAAAATTTTTCATTACCGGTAAGTACAATTCCATCATTTAAACTGTGCATTCTATAAAGATATCTTTGACATATTGTTCTTATTTATAATACATAAATATATTCTATAGAAATATATTACAGTGTTATAGTTAGTGTTTATTTTCCACAGAATATCTTAGAGTGTACCTCTATCGCATAATAGTTATTGTTTAATGTTATAATTATTTTTTGTTTTCAAACAAGTACGTGTTTTTGCTAATAAAACCGCAATTTATATAAAATAAAAGTTTTCAAAAGTACTCGTTATGATATTTTTTAAATTATGATAAAATAAGAAAATAAATAATAATAACGCAAAATGACAAATGATTTTCAAAATGCTGTTTTTAATAGTAATAAATTGGTTATATTTATATTATTATTATTATTAAAATGTGAACTACTATGAACTATGGTATCTTTCCATTTATTATAAGATTTAATGGTTATTTTTTATAATCACTAGTAATTATTGAAATATTTAAATGCAAAAAAATATCTAAGTGCCAAAAATAATAATTCCTAAAAAAATTCACAAAAAAGTTTAATTTATCAAGACCAAGACAACGTTGTTGAAATAATGTAAGTACTAAAAAATTTCAGACATTCTTGAAATGTAAAACCAAATATGGAACTAGTTTAATGACTTCAGTGGGATATCATGGCTCATTTTGTTAGAACATCCTACCTGCAATAGGCAGGTTCTGAATTTAAATTCGGGTGAAGTCCATGAATTTTTCACAAAATATTTTTTCGTATTTAATAGGGTATTCTCTGAGGACTACCAATATTAAAAATTTATTAAAAATATTAGTGTTGATAGGTAAACAACCGGGAAAAAACAAAAAATTATATTATAAATGAATTGTTACAAAAAATATAAAGCATTTAAATTTTACTGATGTACTAGATGACCTTACAATGGGAGACCAGTTGAAATCCCTACTCCATGTTCGAATGTGATAAGACGCTGCATGAACCACTGCTAGTACACGGCTGGTACTGTAAAACTAGTACATCAATATCACGTGACACAACAAAATCAAATTTTAAAAATTGATATCTCGCTTATTAAAAGGAATTTTTAACTCGGGTTTTTACAGGTACTCAGATATAATTGTTCTTTAAGAAAAATAAATAAAAAAAATTATGTGAGGATACCCTATTAATTGAATCGAATATAGAGGCTCGTATAGAGGTAATATCAATTATTAATTTTGCGTTTTAAATATATCCAGTATTTAACAATGAAACTTACAAAGTTTTATAAAGTCAAATTTTCGTTACGTCTATGACAGGATAGTTGTGTGTACAGTTTCTTATATTTCCATTTCGAAGTATTTTTTCTGCTTTTTGCTTCGTCTTTTTTTGGTATGGGTAGTAAGATCTAAGGATTCAGCTTGAACTGTACTGGTTGACGCAGACTCAGTGCTAATTGATTCTTCTTCCACAGATAATTGACTAGTAGCGTCTTCTTCATCAGAACAACTAGATGTGTCGTCATTTTTTCCTATTTTTCTTTTATTAATGTTTCGATTTTCTGGTTTACTATTGTCTGGAACAGTACTAGAAGACTGTTCCACATTAGTTTGTCTAGAGGATGGCGAAATATTTTCTTTGTTATCTTCTTCAGTAATACTTGTAGTGGCAGGTACTTCAACCTGCTTCTGATCAAATTGACTAGAAGTTCCAGGTCTTGAAATAATGCTGTCCTCCGTACTGGTTTTGCTCTTTTTTAGACCAATTTTCTTAAACCAATTCTCGATTCGCAAAATAGATGCTTCTTGTTCACTTGAATTTGTGTCTTCTGTAGGGCTTTTCGGAGTAAATATTGGGCTCAATGCGGTAGTACGTGATCTAGTTCTTTTAATATGACTTGAACTAGTGGCTGCCTGTCCGGTAGTCGTCCTGCTTGAAGTAACAGGCATTCTTGAAACAGGAATTGATGTACTCGGTTGGAAACATGAACCTGGATATTGTAAAGTAGGAAGCAATAATTTTTTAGGAGATGGCGGGGGAGTGCGTATAATAGGAGAACCTCTTTTGTACTTTAAACTATTCGGTAATGGACCTTTGTTTGGACTACTTCCCGTATTTCTTCTAATTATTGTTGATGTTTCGGGTTCGGGTTTTACTTGTCTGAGTGGTGGGGTTGGAGGATTTTGTTTTACGTCAGTAGATTCTCTTCTATGAAAATTATAAAATTTTGATCTAAGATTATTTGCTTTTGCTAGTAGTTGTTCCCTTGGTGTCTCTATGATGTCTAAATCTAACTTCTTATTTAGTGTTGATTTACTTTCTACCCCAATATCAAACTTTGTAAAATCTTCAAATTCAAATTCTACTCTATCTGCTAAATAAGAAGGTATAGCTGTTTCTCTGTTTACACACGATGCAATTGTAATTGTGTGTAGCGTTTCTTCGTCCAATCTATTTTTTATTATTGATGATTGTATTTTTTCGATAACTATTTTTGCTTTACTTTGTTCACTTCCTATGTATTGAGTAACTTCATCGTTGAGATAGATATGGTCCGCTTCAGGTAATACTTTCTTTATAAAATCTTCTTCAATACCCATTATTCTAAAACATATTCGCAAAGAATCAATGTAATAAGAAGGCATAAATTCTAAATAGGTTTGAAAGTTGTTATGCCAGTCTTCATTGGGGTGTCTTCTTTGTACTTCAAATAAGCTTTTTAATAACAAAAGTAGCTTTGGGTAATTGTACGGCATTAAGCATAATTTAACGATGCCACTTTTATTATCTACCAAAAAGTATCCGCAGGAGTGCACAATTGCCGGATGACGAAAGCTCTTATTAACAAATACATTGTAATAAGTGTAGTCATCCTCAGTACTGCACGATAACACAAGCTGCGTAAATGCACCGGTTTGTACAATATACTCGTCGATGGGAAAATGATTAAGCAACAAAGGAGTTGTAATTTTAGAAAATCCAATCTTTGGATATGCATCTCGAGGAGGTAAGGTTTCCATATTTATATCGGGCCAGTATGATTCAGGTATTGGCCAAACTCCTATCCTAGTTCTTTGATTTGGCGCTCTAGTCAAAATTATAAATTTTTCCATTGAATTCCAGACGGGTTCTTCAGACAATGGTCCGTCATCTTCTAATCGACAACGCCAACCTTGATGAATATTTGTTACCAGATATTGTATAGATCGCATTAGAATTTTCGAAGTGTTTGCGCAAAATGAACGGCCTCCTGTTTCTTTACACAAATTTTCTATATTGGATTCATCGGGTAGTAGAAAGATAAACTCTTCTTCGTTTACTGGTGTTCCTGGTAAACGCAAAACAATTGCATATAATGTATAATCCCAGCGATAAACATCTTTTTCAAGATCTGCGCCTAATGCCGGTGGGGTGGTGGGTATTGTCAAATCCTTTAGAACGCCATTTGGCGACGATATTTTGCGCCCCTCTGTAATTAAAATAATGGTCGCGGGTTCCAAATCTGAAGGATATCTACCACCGCCATAGTTGTCGATTCCACTAGCCATTCTTTGGATATTAAGGGCGTCAAATGCACGTTTTAGATTTATTCCTATTGGTCCAAAAGAATACGCTTCTAACAGACTTACTTCCTTTAAGAATGTTTCTACATTATCCTTCCAGCCAACTTTCATGTTGTGAGGTGGTTCATCAAAGGTCAACAACATATATCTGTCTGATCGGCCTTCAGGTACTTTTTGGCGCCTTTTCACGAACGTATCTATAGCCCTTTTGATCAAGTTCAAGAAAGTCAAACGACCAGACCTTGTGTACGCCGTTTGGTACATAGCTCCCGTATTATCTACTAGGAATAAGATCGTAGACATGGTCAAAAGGCTGTTCTTAATCCTTCACTAATTTTAACTTTAAATAAAATAATATCTGTCGATAATCGTTTCTTAATTACACAGCAGAACAAAATGAAGATCTTAATATGAAAATATATACACTAAACACTATTTTTTTCTCACTTTATATGCACAGTATCATCAACTGCATTCATGAACTTTTTTTATAGTCGGAAGGAAGAAATAATGAATGTGTATTAATTGTTCATCTCCATAGCAACGGACTCAGAAAAAAATTAACACCATCTATTGACAAATTTAATTAATATTGTATCAAAGTTAATTATTTATTTATATTATATATTTTATAATTTTCGAATTGTAGTGAAATAATTTTTATGTTTCTTTCCTTTCTAAAAACAGCTAGAGTGCTGGCGTTACAAATTAAATACAAAAGTTAAAATCGTATAAGATTTGTTAAAGTAATGTTAAATGATAAACAATTTAATAAAATTTACCTTTTAATTTTATTATTACTCAGTAAATTTATTTACAAGTATCTTATAATTTTTCGCGCCAAAATTGCATGATTACAATAATGTATCACGGTCACGATATAGTGGATATATTGATTAACAGGGCATTAGAAATTAGGGAAATTAGAAACATTTTCTTGTAAGTTTTTGCTGAATAGTAGAAATATTTACATCTTTTCTATTTTTCTACATCTGTTGTTTTTTTCCGTAATGTTTTACATATTTTGAACACATAAAAAATGAGTTCTTTTAATTATATTCTCATATAAATTGTATGCAACAACATAACATGCTAAATTATATTGTCTTCGGTATACACTACACCTAAGAAAAGTTGAAAAAAGCTTTAGTTCCATTTAAAGAAACCTATACATATCTCAAAATCAAATTTTCTTATGAGCAATTTGAATTTTATTTTTTACAAGCAACGTTCTACTTATGTAGGCCTTCTTTTTTCATCCCTCACAGTTTTTGTATTAAATGATAGTTTGAATATATCTATTAAGCAAACTATGCGTCAGCTGTTTGCATCTGAGTGGAGCTGGCTATGACGACACTGGAAACATGTCGGAATTTTTTTTTTAATCATTTCAATCTTCTTGAAAATTTGTCAGTCTGTAGTTTAAATAATATTAAACATAAAAATAATCGTCAGCTGCACTGAAAATGAAGGATTATACGTCAGCTACCCCTTGAGCGGTACATGGCGGGAGGTATTGTGTTGGCCACACCAGATTTTTTATTTTTTGTCCTAATTCATAGCAAGCTTTATTACAAAAACCAAAAAGTATATAATTTTTAAATTTACATATCTTGCTTATACAAAGGGCTAATTTAATAATACTTGATGTGATAGACGAAGAATTTAAAACTCTTATTTGAAGCATTTTTTTCTAAAATTAAAATAAAACCATTTTATTGAAGAAAAACTTCAGAACATATCACTTCCGGTTAGCCTATTTTAACCAAAATCTATTATTTTATTCCTATAGGGCGCGAGCAGACAAGTGACTCGAGGGACCTTGACGTGCTTAGGATCAGCTGATTTGTGTGCGCATGTCATTTTGACAAGAACAATATCGTGTTGACAAGATCAACGTTTTGACTTATTTCGATTTTTAACTGCTAAAATGTTATTATTTTTAATTACATGTGTTTTACTGTCTAAAAATTGTAAAATATTAACATTTTAGCAATTCAAAATCAAAATAAGTCAAAATATTGGTCTTGTCAAATTGACAATGTTCACAAGTAAATCAAGGTCGCTCGAGTCACGTATCTGCTCGTGCCCTATTGATATAAAAGTCTTATATACCAAATTTGAAAAATTTTTGATTATATTCTAAAATAGTTTTTCATTAAAATCTATTATAGGCTACAAGTAAAGTACCACTTCTGGAAATTATGTAATTATCAAAAAGGGGGTGCACAACTAGATGTTATAGCAGTAACAATGTTTCAATTTTTTACGGCTTACCGTTTTTGAGTTATGCAAAATACGTACGTACAGACGTCATGACGAAATTAGTCAAACTGGATTCAGGCATGATCAAAATGAATATTTCCGCTAATATCTGAAAACCTAAATTTTTCGCGATTGCAATACTTTCTTTACTATATAGAAGGAAGTATAAAAAATGAAAACCGCGAAATTTGGATTAAATTAATTTCATTCTATTCGAAATTTTTATGTTTAATAGTTTAGAGACTATATTTACTGAGAATGATAGTCAGCTGATGATATAATGGGGGTAAGATCGTCAGTCAGACCGCTCTTTGATTTATACAACGCTGAAATTGTATGCGCGCTAAACAGCTATAACCCCTAGCTGACGGTTTTTCCCCTATTAGAAGCTCAGCTGATTATTGTTTTTAGCATTTCAATAATATAATAAATACGCTGTAAAAATTTGGTAAGGGATGAAATGATTTTACACCCCTACTTTTATTTCCGGTTTATAGGGGTAGCAGACGTATAATCCCCCATTTTCAGTGCAACTGACGATTATTTTTATGTTTAATATTATTTAAACTACAGATTTAAAAATTTTCAAGAGTATTGAAATGATTAAAAAAATATATTTTTTTTCGACTTGTTTCCAATATCATTATAGCCGACGCTTGGATCATTAAATGATTGCCCGAGAAAAAATATTTCCAATAGAAATCGTGAGGGATGAAATGATCTTGTCATCTGCAACGCTGCCTACCGGACTAAAATATCTGGTGTGCTATAATTAAAAATTTTCAAAATACCGATCTATCATATGTATTTTATTTTTATATTACAAATGAATGAGAGAACAAAAATGAATCAATTTACAGATGTATTAAATATCACATTTATTATTTTATTATAAACAGTGAATAATATGTTTATTTCCAACAATATTTATGAAATAGTCTCAAAAATATTAAATTACTGTAAATGACAAACATCAGTGTAGCACTATTAATTTTGGAGCCCCCATTAATTGTATGAAATGGACATACTATTGAATAATTGAATCAATCACTGATCTGAATGTTACAAAAACAACCGTACAAAAAAGTTTATATCATATCTGCAAGAATTAGAACCATAACAGCTAAATATGAAATGAAAAGTGTCGCATAGCGATTTCAATGTTATTTTTTTAAAACTGCTATATCTCCTTACCTATTCATTTTAGCGCAAAAAATGTAAGAATATAAGTTGATCAGAAATTAAAAAGGTGTCCTATAAAGGCAACTTACTTACATAATCATTCATATGTAACGAGATATTAATTAAATAAATTTTTTATGTTCTTTTAGAAAAATCATCAGAGTGCTTTGAAAAATGAAACAAGTAACCTAAATAAAATATACACTTTGATATTTGTTGTATAAATTCCGAACAAATTGAGATTATACCTACCTAAAAGAAATTATACATCAAATAAAAAGTGAATATTTTATACAAGTTACTTGTTTCATTTCTCAAGGCATTTTAACAATTTTTCTAAAAGAATATTAAATATTATTTAATTAATATCTCGTAAAATATGAATGATTATGTAAGTAAGTTGCCTTCATAGGATATCTTTCTGAACAACTTATAGTCTTACCCTTTTTGCGCTAAAATGAATAGGTTAAGAGATATAGCAGTATTAAAAAAATAACATTGAAATCGGTATGCGCCACTTTTCATTTCTACACCGGGTATAATAGACCTGCGCCGAATGAAATATGAACTACACAATTCGAATACGGTTCTATCTCTCAACTCTTATAAGCCTATTTAGAAATTGCCTGCTGTGAAAGTCAGTAAACTCCAATCCAAGTTGATCAGGATACAGGCTATAATTGAATATTAAAAATTACCACTATATCCGTATTGACTCAATGTAAAGTCGTAAATAATATTTAAATTTTCGTATTTTGAAATAAAAAAGACAAGGTTAATAATTATAAATAATAATAAAAGAGTCCTTAAAATTTGGAGACCATAAGTAGCTTCATCCTCTTTATAGTAAAACGGACACTGGCAATAAATTATGTAATTTATACTTACTTTGATGCTGCCCGCTAATCTGCTTTATTAAATATTATATAATTCGTCCATTTCAAAATAGTTAATAAAAATGAAACGAAAATCTATAATGTGTAATAACTTTTGAACTATATTATCTATGATAATCAAAAATGTAAACTCTTTAAAACTTTGCGGGTAGAATGATACCTACGTATATTTGAAAATAAGATGTAATAGGAAACATTATTATTATAGTTTTATAGATAGTATAAAGTTATTTATGGATAAATAAATTCAATATATTGAATTAATTTTTAATTTTTTAAATGCCTGAATAATATAAATATATTTATTTTGTATTTAGCAGTTTTACCTAGCAAAATAAAATAATCTACCTATCCTATGTTATTTTAGTCAAATATTAAAATTTGTGGCACCCTTTCTCGAAAGAATGAATGAATTCAGTATAAGAAAAATACAAAATTTAAGAAAAATATAGGTATTAGTTTTGAAGATTTACAAATAAATTTACAAAATTACAATATTAATGTATGTTGTCTATTTAGTCAGTCTTGACTTTCAGTGTATCTCTGGTCCCTAATTACTGATTATGGCATTAGAAATCTTGATCACCGATTTTCTGTAAAAGAAAAATTGAATTAGTATTGCGTTTGGATTATTACTTCCTCTTTTTTACATACATAAGAATTTAACATGGGATTTTTGTTTTATGCAATTTCCTGCTCTTCTGTTCATTTTACGGCAAAAACTGTAGAGTGCAAAGTTGGACAGAATTAAATGTTGTATACATCTTTAATTATGTTTCTAGTTTCGTCACAATTTTAAAAAGAAATTTCAAACTTTCTTTTAGTTCGTAGCGATACCCATGATATTTGTTTTCTTTTTTTCTAGTTTTTTAATTATTCATAAACTTCACAATAATTCTTTATGTTCCTTATTTAATTTACTTTTTACAAAAAAAATAATTGACAAAATATGAATAAAATAATATTGTTTTCTACAATGTCATAAGTCATGCCTATTGTTACTAATTAACAGAACTTTTAAATTTCTTTTTAAAATTACGAAGAAACTATAACCATAATAAAAAATATAAGAACAGTTTTGTATACAACTTTGTACTTTACATTTTTTGCCGTAAAATAAACAGGAGAGCAGGAAATTGCATAAAACTCAAATCCCATGTTAAATCTTTATGTTCGCACCTGACCGTCAACACCCTGCATAATAGTTGTCACACTTAACAATTTATACCTACAAAAATACTGATATTTACAAAATTTCAATGAATAATATATCGTACATTTTTATATACCATCATATACTGCTATCGCTATGTAGACTTCTAACGTACCTATAAGGACGCAAAAAATTCCTTGAGATAGTAGCGACATCTCTTGCCGTGGATTTGTAGTAAAATTATTACTCTATTGCTGGTAGACAAAATTTATTTTTGGATAATGAAGGAACATAATTTCAAGTTTTAAATTCTGCAGTTTTAAACAAAATATCTTGAAGGTGATGGCCACCGTTCTCTATATACCGATGCAACTGATTTCTGAAGCTCCTCTACACGAGTACGTTCCGCGCGGTCGAATTCCACGCGGTCGAAATCTCGCGCGGTCGAAACCCAGCCGGTCGAAATGTACTTCCACCACTTTGTCAGTTCTAAAGAAATTCAAATATTTCCACGCCGTCGAATCCCACCCGGTCGAAATGTTACACGATACAAATCCCTCGCCCCCGTTCCGCTCTCTTTATCGATCGTATTGCATTCTAACAATCTATGCTTCGTGGTAGTAGTAATTACTGTACAACGAACTATTTAATGAATGAAGCAGGAAAAGAATTTACCTGTCTATCTTAAGTAAACACGATAATTTACTAGTTATTTAATATTATAAAATAATTAAATTTATTTTCAAGTAGACAAGTAGGTGTAGATACATCAAGTTACCGTTATTGTCAAAATATGCCGAGTGGAAGAAAATACATTTGGAAATAAAAGCAACATAAGATTTATAATAACCACAGTAATACATATTTTTACAACTGAAATAAAGAATGTACTGCTTATTCACATAATATGACAGCTAATCTATAATGGCGGACCACAAATATCAATAATTTTACTTAAAATGTACAGGTAAATTCTTTTCCTGCTTCATTCATTAAATTGTTTTTTTTAAAATATATTACCTTTGGCGCGGAACTACCACGAACCATAGATTGTTAGAATGCAATACGATCGATAAAGACAGCGGTACTGGAGCGAGGGATTTGTATCGTGTATCATTTCGACCGCGTGGGATTCGACGGCGCGGAAATATTTGAATTTCTGTAGAACGGACAAAGTGGTGGGGGTACATTTCGACCGCGTGAGATTTCGACCGCGTGGAATTTCGACCGCGTGGAATTCGGCCGCACGGGATGCTTCGCTCTCCACAGCATCTACACGCTCCAACATTTGGGCTATTTCTCACCAAATAAGATTCTTCTTCTAAAGCAGGTTGTAGGACGATGTTTTTAAACCTGTGCCTTAACATATCCCCATAAAAATCACATGGTGTTAGAGTTATGATGGCAATGTTCCCTTGACGGCTCATCTCGATTCGAGGTGACATCACGTGGAGATATCTCAAGGCAGATGTTTACAAACCTCGTCCGACAACCCTGCTTCAGTTGAAGAATATTATACAGCAGGAAATAGCCCGAATATTGAAAGCTTCAGAAATCGGTTGAGTCAGTGCGTAGAGAATGGTGTTCACCACCTTCAAGTTGTTTGGTTTAAATCTGCATGATTTAAAACTTCCAATTATGTTACTTAATTATCCAAAAAAATTCTAGGCCCCACCCTGTATTATTTGTTTTAAAATTTAATGTTTTTGGAAATAGTTGTTTTTACTAAACAAACATTTTTAAAACGTTTGTTGAAACAAAACAAAAATATTTTTTTAATTTAATGAGCAAAGGGGCCTCGTTTTCTGTTGCCGCCAGGGGCCTCGATGAGTTTAAATCCGCACTGATTATTGGGCATATTCGTTCAAATTGCTAGTTATTGTGTAAAGTCCTCATCCATAAATGCTGTTGTTTCTCAAGAGTTGCTTAATATTTGCAAACGTAACAAATATTGTGAGGAAAATTATAATAAGTGTGACACACTATTATCGGACAGAGATAGTATCAATTATTATTGTTTTTTAATAAATATATTCAATATTTTACAATGAAACTTACCGAGTGTAATAGAAAGTTGAAATGATATATCCAACGAAATAAAAGTACCACTTGTAAATTTCGATATGTTTATGACAGTCCGGTTGTGTTTAAAAGTTTTTAGATATCCCATACGAAGTACACGTTGTACTTTTTTTTTCTTTTCGCTTTGCATTCTCTGATGAATAGTAGTATGATCTAATGGTTCCTGTTGAACAGTGTCAGTTATTGTGATGATGCAGATTCAGGTGGTTTATGTTGCGCAGTACTAAGTTCTTCAGCAGAAGACTTAGATGCTTCACAATTTTCCTTAATTTTATTTTGTTGATTATTTTGATTACTCGTAGACATTGTCAAAAAGTATGTACTTTACCACTCGACTCGTCAACTAGACGTCAATTTTTAAACAATAGGTAGGTAGCTATGTGTTAATTATACATCTCCATAGTTACGTACGGATTCAGAAACAAAAATTAGCACCACCTATTGGCGTATTAAAATAATGTTTTATTAAAATTAATTTATTATTTATTCTTAAGCCTTATTTATTTAGATTTAAGTTTGAAATTTAATTTAAGATCATCTTAAAATTTAACCAATTTGGAATTGCTTTAAGCAAGTGATTTGTTTAGATAGTGGCACCGGTGGCGCCATTTATAAAATAGGTTATGGATAATATAAAATGGCGATTGAAATTGGAAATCTAATATGAATTTTTGACATTCTGTTGTTGGTCAATGCTTTGTTAGGTAGCACAAAAGAAAAAGGTAAAATGGATAAATTTATTTATTTTGTAGAATCATTCTATCATTGTTTGCAATGATGTAAAGAGCTAACTCAACTAGTACATCGTATTGAGAAAAGGATATGGCCGTACTTGCAGTTCTCAATAAAGAAAAAACGTGAGTCCATGACTTGAATTGGCGAAAAAACTGAACTATAGGTGGCAGGCCGGACGGTAGCAAGATGGCGGAGGAATAAGGAGAGTTCTCTCATTCCTTATTGCTGGCAATATGCATTTCAAAGTGCAAAGTATTAAAAAAGGAAAAATTAACATAAAGTTAGGTGATATTTTTTAATAAATTGCTTCTGCACGTCCTATAAAGGAAGGCGAAGTAATTTTTAAGGCAGGACGTGTATTGCTTTGTGGAATAATAGTTGATGGATCAGGTACAATACTGGGATCTTGTTTAAAAAACAGTCATATGTGTGGAAATCCTCATATAATTGAAATATTATTAAATGAGAATATAAATTACTGGAAAGCAAACTTTAGTTGTAGAGCAGGATTGGGAGGCAAATGCAAACATATTGTTGTAGTTTTGTTGCATATAAACAAGTTAGTAAAAATAAAAACTATATTTATGGTTTTACGAAAAAAGTTATCATTATTATTATGCTATTAATTTATTTGTTTATAGGTTTGCGTATTACAGAGCAGAAGAAATAGAAAAATTAAGTTGTACCGATTTGGAACAAGTAAGGGGAAAACTTGTTAAAAAGAATGATAATGTATAGTTTGGCTATAAAACTAGACGAATTTTACCATCTTCTTTTAAAAGAGAAAAAAATTGAACCGATTGGAGACGTCAAAACTATATGGGAAGAAAATTTTAAGATCATATTGTGTCAGTTGGGATGGGATATAATGTAAATTTACACTTTTTGACTTGTAATTACTGCATTGTGGCACTGAGCAGTGTCTATGACATTTACTGATTATTATTTAAATCTGAAAATGTAATAAATACTATATGTCTCACTTTCTTTTACAACAAATATAAATTAAACCTGTTTAAAATTACAAACGTTTCAATATATGCTATCAACGTTTCCTTCGTCCTCTAGTTCACAAATCTGCCGCCAGACGTCACCCACTTTGAATTTTTTCGCCAATACAAGAAGTGAAGAATGATTGTACAGGCTGTTATAAATTTATGACATATAGGGTGAGTCTGGGAAGACGCCCCCCTCTTTAACTTTTTTATTATAAATAATAGAAAAAAATGGCTCATATAAATTTTTTATTATTTTACATATACTATTTGATGGCAGATGTAGATATTTTTTATAAAGTCAGGTTTACAAGATACGACTATCAACTTTTATTTTTCAAATGGCAACCTATAATTATTTTAATAAAATAGAAACCGCCATTTTTTTCTCTTTTCAACGATGTATTATTTTTTATTAATGTATTTGAAAAATTTCGAGAAAAATGAGATAATAATTTAGAAATATTAGAAATAATTTTTAAACAAATATTATAGGTGGCTATGTGAAAATAAACAAAACGTAACAGTGCTATACCACTTAGCAAACTAAAACAACAAATTTAATAACAAAAACAACTCACCGTGCAATTCTTGTGTAAGGTTGATATGATATGGATGAAATTTATTTTTTCTTAAAATCCTGGATGCAGAACTTTGACTAATATCAATTAAATTTGATAAATTCCTAGTATTGATATGAAGATTTTCATACACAGAAGCCAAAACCATAATTTCCGTTTCTTCATTTATTATAACATTAGCTGTATTTCGTTTTGGTTTTTCAACTGAACCTGTTTCTCGAAATCGGGTAAAAATCCTTCTCAGTGTTATAAAAAAAACGTAACAATGTAAAACAATTAAATTAATGTCAAAAAAGTATACATTTGTTTGTTACTTAATTTAACTTATTTTGTAAACAAAAAAAAAAACATTTTGAAATGTTTACGAAGAACGAAAATACAGCTAATGTTATAATAAATGAAGAAACGGAAATTATGGTTTTGGCTTCTGTGTATGAAAATCTTCATAATCAAAAAGTCTCATTTAATCGAAGTCGTAACTCTTATATTATAGACAGCAGACTAGCAGAGGTTAACCCCGTAAAAACTCATTTTTCACTGCCTTATATTATCTCGGAAACAGTTGAAGATCAGACCTATGTTGATTAAAAATTTTTAACTCATTTTGGTCAGTACTGTATGCCAGTATGCCCTACAAATTTGTAACACGTATTTATTATCAGTTTTTTTGACGTATTATATTAAATCTCACATTTTGAATTATAAAGAGAACCACCTGTGGTAATTAATAGTTATTTATGTAACAAGTGTGTAAAGTAGTACTTTTTTGATCGAGTGCGATGTTTTACGCATGAGGCGCAGCCGAATGCGGAAATTGTAGCACGAGACAAAAAATACTATTTTACACACGTGTTGCATACAACATTTTTCCTACAACCGAAATGGTATTGATGTTTCTCATAATACTGAGTGTACAGGCATCCAGCAGCTTCAAATACAGTTAGTACTCTTTCTCATAACACTGTATAAAATGTAACTTAAACACTTGGAAGAATCTCAGACAGACGATGATTAGTCTTTTATAATGTACAAATTGTACATTTAATATTAATATTACAAATTAGGTTAGGTTAGAATACATGTCAACTAAATGTTAATGTTCTTAAAAATTAGACTAGTACTCAATCTGTTAAAAAAATGTATTTACAGTGTATATTCATATTTCTTATTAAATTTTATTACTTTAATTATTATTATATACTTGACAGGTAAATTAACCGAATTTTAATATTGCCTAGCAACGCTTATTTACTTTTCAAGCACTAGTGCGTGAAAAGTACTTTTCACGCACGGTTGTAGGAAAAGTTGCCTAGCAACACTCATTTACTTTTCACGCACTAGTGCTTGAAAAGTGACACTTTACACACTGTAATGAGTGCGTGAAAAGTACTTTTCACGCACTAGTGCTTGAAAAGTGACACTTTACACACTGTAATGAGTGCGTGAAAAGTACTTTGTAGGAAAAATATTTTTCGCAAATATTCGCGAATTTGGTGTCTTTTTAGCTTCTCTCGAAGTGGCGCCTTTGTAAACTCTCCCTTCGCCAATGCTTAGTTACGCGTCTAATATCTAACATAAATATAAAATTGGACATAAAACTTAGGCAAATAGAAAACAAATAGATTAAATCTTTATTCAAAATATATCAGGAAAGGAATCTAAATTAGTACTTAACATTAAACAATAAAAAATATCACTTTTTTGTTACAAAAATATTAACATATCTTTTAAAATTGATCGATAAGAACCTGGTCCATTATAGTTGTCATTGTGTCTGGAACAAAATGCATAAGTACATAAATATGGGGTCTCGTGGCCGCGTGCCTGTGTGTCTGGTCGCGAATTTGGAGAACCGGGTTCGATTCCGACCGACGTCAAAAGAAATATTTCGAATTTTAAAGTGCATAAAATTAACCCTGTGGTGCACTCTCCACGCCAGTAAAGAGTTCCTGTGAGATAACGCCTGGTACAATGCAAACTGGAATACCCAGCATTGGGTAATATGCCGTGATGATTTATTATTAGACATTAATAATAAAAGTGCGGATTTCGATTTAAATATTAAATTTTTTAAATATGAGTTAGATGTTTTTATCGAGAAATTATTCATTTGCATGTATGTGTTTACCTTCAAATATATTCATTATCTTGCATCTTGTACTATTTGAATAAATTCTTTTATATCTTTCTGTGCAGGGTAACTGGAGTTCCAAGCCACATGATTTTGTTGAGCGGTCACCCATCCAGTCCTACAGTGAAGTCTGCTTGGTTATTCCACATTGTTGACTGTAAGTATAAAAATAAATTACTATTCTACATAAAATTATTAATGTTATAATTTACACAATACAAAACTAAAACATAGAAATGAATTTCAAAAATTTTGTATCATTAATCATTATCATTACCGATATTTGTGTACAAAGCAGATTGGCACATCCAGAAGGGGTAATATGCCATGATGATAATAGTTATTTGTGTACCAAGGTCAAAAAGTGATTTTTTATGGATCGAGTCTGATTTTAAAAGCCGAGGCCAGAAAGCAAACGATACGAAATAACACTTTTTGGCAGTGGTGCACACATAATTTTTTTAGTCGACCTTTATAAAATTTATAAATTTGTTAGATTATTATTTATTATTTATTGATATAATTATTTATAAGAAATGAACAATTGTACAAATTTGTGACTCCTTCACGTTTACTTTCTCTTTATTAACACTCGAAATAATAGATGGCGCTACCTTAAATCGGATAATAATGAAAGCGGCCGAAATACGGTCATTTTTTGGCCGTTTTTGCGTACGAAAAATTCAATTTTTTGTTAAGGTCGACTAAAAATTTATTTATTTGTATGATCTGAAAAGAAACAGGTATAATCATCATATTATGATTGCAACTAGAGGTGGGCGCGTGAGTAACTTTTTGTTCACGATCACTCGATCACGCACGCTCACGGAACTAAAAATGTAATCACGACCAATCACGCGGGACTTTTTGCGTTTGATTCACGATCACTCACGTTGACGATTTTATTTTGGCACTCACGCCCGATCACGCCCGGCGGGTCACGTTCGTGTCACGTAATTGTTTCTATGTACATTTAAGCCTGTTTAACACAGTCATAAGTTGTTATCAAATTTGTTAACAAATTGTTAATAAGTTAGGTAACAGATTCGTTTCATTGGAAACGAATGTTTATGGACAAATAGGTTGTTCTATTCCATCACAAATATCATTATAAATTTGGTAACAAATTTGTTAACAAAATTATGATGGTGTCAAACGGACTTAAAGATTTGTATATCTTTAGTGAAATGGGAGCAATTGTGTATACAATTTTGGGTATAACAATAACACTATTTTTATGTGAAAAATACTGTTGATGACATATTTGGACATAATAATAATAACAAGAATGTAAAGTAAAAGATGGAAATTGACAATTTTTTAAATAAAAAATAGATGAAAACTTGTACTCAAGCCCGATTAAATTTCAATCACGCCTGATTACGCACGATAATTTTTTCGTGCCTCACGCTCACGTCCAATCACGACGCAAAATTTAAATTAAATTCACGATCACGCGGGTCACGTCGTGACCCATCGTGACCCGACAAAATCACGGCCCGCGCCCATTTCTAATTGCAACATAGAAAATAGACTCACTTGTTTTTCAATACTAGGTAGGTAGTTTTTGTCGGTGATTTCAATGTTGGCTGTCTCTCTTTGGATATTAGATTAGTATTTCTAAAAAAAGATTCATTATCATTAAATGCCAATCTTTTTTGTAGTGCAGTTAAAAGTTCGTAATCCGTGTGACAACCATTGAATAATTTTAAGAAGATTAGAATAAAATAAAATTTTAATCTGATATTCTAAATTTTCTTTATGAGTTCATTTTAATGATGTATCGAAATTTGGAAAAAATGCATAGGTTACATAACTTCCAAGTGTGAATTTTTGGTTTATATTTTTTCATGCTCTCTCAAATTGCAACCCTTAATATACAAGGTGGTGACTGGTACCCCCGAACATAGGATTTTAACATGTAAAATCATACTTTTGCAAATTTCCTGCTTCTCTAATCATTTTAGATAAAAAAGCATCAAATAAATGTTGTATTTATAGCATAAAATTCTGCATCTGAATCAATAAGCAAAATTACTTTTTCATGCTTAACGGCAGAAAAATTAACACATGTTTAACAATTTATCTGTCAAGGTCTACAATTATTTTTGAAAAAAAAAAGGAAATTAACTTCATCCAAATAAATAAAAACGTTACAATATAATTGCTCACTGGAACTACAAATAATACAAATAAACTAACCTACACTCTAAGAAATTCGGTGTTAATTTTTACTTAATTTTAACACTCTGAGATTTCTATATATGTCCACACAGATTTTAGTGTTAAGTAAAACACTTTTGCTAGAGTAAAAAAATCAACACAGATGTAGAGCTAATTTTGAGTAATGGTTAACACCTTTTGTGGCGTTATTATTAACTTAACAGTAAGAGTAAATCTAACACTATCTACAGAAAAAAATTAACACTTTTACACGGGAAATTATTACATATAACTCTTATTAAAATCACATGTGGGTTGATTAAAAATTAATTTTCAAAAAATTGCTGTATATGTAATATAAACAGAAAAGTTCAACCTGTCAAGAAGAATATGTCACAGATATTATTTTGCGTAAGATTATTTTTATTAAATTTATTATGTTTTGTCTCCAATTAGCTATTTAGGTACGTAACCGATGCTGTTGGATAAGAGCTACATTTAATGATACTGGTATTCACGTATTTTATTTCAGTTTATTTCTAGATTTCAGTGTGAGAACATCGATATTATAGTGATTCAAGTGAGAGAGTTAATCCAGCGTAGCAGCAGGGAAGGCTGTAGTGACCCACATCTGGTGTCGCCAACGGCAGCAGCAGTTAGGGCTGTAGTGATCTGATCCAGTTGGTTAAGAGGAATGTCTCCGGATCATCACCGAAGCGGCAGTTGTTCCGTAGTGGCCGCTCGTGTGAACCCGAGGGTCGCCAGCGTAGCAGCAGGGAAGGCTGTAGTGACCCACATTCTGTGGTCGCCAGCGTAGCAGCAGTTAGGGCTGTAGTGATCTGATCCAGTTTGTTAAGAGGATTGTCTCCGGATCACCACCGAAGCGGCAGAGGTTCCGTAGTAACTAGCAGTACTGCCCGTAGTTGCCAACATGTGTGTACGGTGTGTGAATGCCTGAACCTTTTGTAAATGATTGCCTCCTCACTGAGTATTTCTCATGTGTTAATTCTTTTACAGAAATAATCACGGCGTGAAGGAGGATTCCGCGTGACCGGGTTCGGCCAGGCGACGGTCATCTAGATTTGTTATTATTTTTGTATTAATACTGTATATACCGGTTTGGGTGATAAATGTGTTTTAATATTCAAATTTTCAGCGCTAACATTTAATCGTCATTTATAACAAATATAATACTTTAATACTGCATAATCAGCAACTAAGTAATCTAAAAAATATTTTAATATTTCAGGTATCGATCAGAACAATTAAACGAGTTATTGAACGTGGAGTAGTAGTCAAGAAAAGGGTTCGTCGGGATTGTGGCTCAACAAAAGTGGATAGTTTTACAGAAATTTTTTTGCAAAGAAGAATATATGAAGATTATAAAAAAAGATGTGGTTCATACCTTGAATTCTTTATGTCCAGTTTTAAAGCAGGAATTAAATAAGGACATGTGCAGGGAAACAGTTCGAAAATGTTTAAAACGTATCGGTTTTCATTTAAAAAAATTAAATTCACGAAATAATATAATGGAGATTCCTAGACTCATTAGTTTGCGTGTGGAGTATTTAAATTTAATTGAGTAATATAGAACTGAAAACAGTTACATTGTTTATTTAGATGAAACATGTTATGACACCCACGATGTTGTTCCAAAGGATTGGGTTTGCCACGAAAAACAAAGTGCTTTAAATGCTCCCCCAAATCGAGGGAAACAAATTATAATATTACAGGCAGGTGGAGAAAATGGATGGGTGACGGATTGCCTTTTAATATCTGCAAAAAATATTAAAAATTGCAATGCAGATTATCACGACGATATGAATTCCGAATTATTTGAAAATTGGTTCAAAAATGTATTAATTCCAAAATTACCGGAAAAATCAGTAATTGTTTTAGACAACGCTTCGTATCACTCGCGACAAGAGATGAAAATTCCTAACAAGTCCACAAGAAAATCTGAAATAACTTCTTTTTTGGAAGATAACAACATTCCCTGCCCTTCAAAAGCAACAAAAGAAATACTTCTTAAAATTGTAAAAGAAAATGTTGTCTCTAAACAATATATAATCGATAATGCAGCTTCGTCCTTAGGTCATACTGTTTTAAGATTACCGCCTTATTATTGTGTATTCAACCCAATTGAATCATAGGCGCTTGCAGGCTTTTTTGTGGGTAGAAATTTTTGTAGTAAGAAAATTTTTTTTTTAATTTTCAAGGTCAAGCGTGTTTTAATGCAAAGTAAGATAATATAGAGTTCTTTACAATGAAGCAAATTTAACAAATTCTTAAAAAATTAAAATCAATATTTTATGACGAAAATGCGTATGTACGCTCTAGAAGCGTAGAATTGACCCTTCTACTAGGCTTTATGATGCGAGCAGAAGCAATAACTACAGAAACAGAAAATCTGAAAATACAATGTTGCATTAAATGAAAATATATTACTGAGTAACAATATAATTATTCTATTAAACTGCTCAAAATAAAATGTATAATAATTAAATGTTAATTAAATCGCGCTCCTCACAAAATACGGCAACCCTAATCATACGTAGGTACTTTTAATATAAATAAATATGCAATGTCTATTCATTATTTACTTTTCTATTTCTTTATTTCTATATAACAGTAAAATCGATAATTGTGACAGTTTTGAGAAGAACGTGATCATAAAATGATTAGAATAAACTACGGCATGTTAAAGAAAATACAACACCGAAGATAATGTAATATAATAACAGTACATAACATAATTTACTCATTCTGACACTCCAGCTATTTCGTACTTAGTAATAGATAGTATGTAATAATTTTTTTACTAAAATATAAGAAAATATTACCAATAATTAAAAAAATACAATGATACATTGAAATGCAAAAATAAAATTATAATTTTATTTTTAAAAATGGATACAGTCCATAAATGAAAGGGGGGTCAGTCGACCCTTTCGACCCCCCCCCCCTGTGGGCGCCTATGAATTGAATTAATATGGGGTATATTGAAAAAGAATGTAAGAAGAAAAAATACGTCCCCTTCCATTAGCGCAAATGTTGTAAATTTGATATGAGAAGAAATTAACAATATAAATAGAGATACTTGGAAAAATTGTGTAGAGCACGTAAAGAAAATTGAAATAGAATACTTAAGTACAGAAAGTAGGGAACATGAACTTGTTATAAATTTAAATTCCGACGATTCTTCAAGTGATGATTTTTCTGATTTAGATACATAATTAATGACGATTCTTTTATTGATGATTCTGTGATTTGTATATTTGTAGGTGTAAATACAATAAATTAACTGTGTATGTATATTTTATATTATTAAAAACCAGTTTACTCATGTATTACTTCGTGTGATGATTCTTGTATTGATAATTTTCTAAAATGTATGTAAATATATATGTAATGTACATATAAATAGTTATAATAAATTTAACTGTGATTTACGTGTACGTAATAAAATTTTGACTTATTTTAATAAAAAAAACCTTGATATGGCTGTTTTATGAAAATAAATTATATGTTTTGCTTGCGTAGAGGAAATTGTCGAAATACAAATAGTTATATACCAAATACGTGTCTGTTTCGTACCTGCTCTGGACCCTTCCAAAATTTCTAAAACATTCATTGCCATGCAATATTCGTCACTATGGTATAGTATATAAAGATTAAATTCCTTTCATTTCAAAGGTCATAGCGCAAAAACATGTAACAAACCGCAATCATAAATAGATAAATAGTAGCTGGCAATGAACTCTAGACGAACTATAACACCAACTGGATTAATACTTTTACTCGAAATGGTGTAAATTAAACACCATCAACAGTGTAACTTTAACACTTTTACACAGGAAAATTACACCAATTGAATTAATAATTTTACACAAAATGGAGTAAATTAAACACCACCAATAGAGTAATTTTCACATAAGAATGTTTATTAGTAATTTATCTATGGAATACAATATGATATTTTAAAACAACATAATTATCACTGTGGAGTTTCTTATAAAACCTTTTCCTGAGGTAATGCAGCTAGGTACGATTTCCATTAATCCAAATTCAGAAAACACTTCCGAAAATTGACGTATTTGATAAAGTTGATGTGTTGGTTGATCCAGTATGGGATGGCGTTTCTACGAAGAAATTTATTTTAAAAGAATCCCTCAAGATTATTACTATCATTGTATGTTATTAATCCATTATGCCATATTTCTATTATCGTATTCCAATGATCTGTAGTAGTTGTATTCCATAAGTAAGCGTTTTCTTCCACACACAAACGTCGTTTCAAACTACGCATTAAAAACTAAGTAAAGTTCTCCTAGTCTGAGAGGAGTTACCAATAAATAGAGTAAAATATAATACCAACGGAGTAAAACGTAATACTAACCTACTAATAGGGTAAAATAAAATATCTATGGAGTATATTTTACACCGTCTAATGAAACTTTTAGGAGTAAGCTTTACAGTATTGCAAAAATACAAGTAAAATATCATTTTTTTACTATGTAAATCTGATAGACGGTAGATATGGAAATTACAAATTAAAAAAAGTGAAATGAAACAAAAATAAAACTAACATAAAATAAATATTATGAATCTACGTAATATGCACAAATTGCAACACTGTATAAAAGTCTTTTACTGCGTTCAAAATTTAACACATTTTTCATTTACGACACTGAAGAGTGTTAGAAGAACACAATAAAATGGGTTAAGTTAACACTATATTATCCAATTATACAATTTAACTTTACACCGCAAATTTTTTAGGTGTATCTTGACAGATGAAACGTTAAAGATTTGCATTTTTACCTTCCGTCACCTTTAGGTAAGGAAGATATTGTCTTTGGTCAAAAAATTCGGTGGTGAGTTTTTGATGAATAAGCACGTTTTAGGGTCCCTAGAATACGATTTTACTATTTTTACGATGATGTCTGTAAGTATGTGTGTGTGTGTGTGTGTGTGTGTGTGTATGTATGTGTGTCTGTGTGTGTGTATGTATGTGTGTCTGTGTGTGTGTGTGTGTGTGTGTGTGTGTGTGTGTGTGTGTGTGTGTGTGTGTGTGTGTGTGTGTGTGTGTGTGTGTGTGTGTGTAACAAAATTTTCGTCTGCGATAACTTTTATACTACAATTCTGAAAATTATAATTCTTTCGTATTTATTTCTCTTCGTTACATCCATGTGAAGAGCTGATTAGATTTTGGTTAGAATTGGACAACCGGAAGTACCCTCATTTGAAGATTTTAACAGTTTTTCTTGAAAAAACTATGTTAAATATCATTTTTTCACATTTAATGTTATTATAAATATTAAAGAATATTTTATTCTCTATACGATTTGACTGCATTTTATACTTAATATTAAATGGATATAGAGTTAATAAATTATAAAGAAATTAAATTTCATAAAGTAGCCATAACTATGGAAACAGCTACCATATTAAGAAAATTTTGATTGAAAGATGTCAGTGTCAAGTGAAATTGACATAGTGTATTTGTTATAATTTTACTGGAAATATAGGATCTTTTGATATAAATTGTATGGAATTTGCATAAAATATATGCAACTGCCGGAAGGTAAAGTACAAGAAATATAATCTTTAGCAATAAGGAACTTTCTGTATGAAATTTGTACAAAATACATAGAACTGACGGAAGGTAATGTGCTGGCCACATCAGATTTTTTTTGTTTATATTCCATAATCAGCTTAAAATGAAGTAGACTATTATAAAAACAAATGTAACATTTCGAGTTAGTTAGCATTGTCTTAAATTTACTTTAAGTTTTGGCCATCTATCTGTAGATTTCTTCCAACAACCGCACCTCAAAAGTAAAAAAAAATTGCGATAAAAAAAATTGCGGAAGAATTTCCAGGGAGGAGATGTCCATTTCTAGCGTAAATTGTGCTATTAGGCGACTGATAGAAACTGGATCAATTTTCAGAAAACATGGGAGTGGAAGGTCAGTAACTGTTTCAAATGACTAAAATTCAGAATTGGTTGCGAACTGTCCCAGGTTTTCTGAAAATTGACCCGGCTTCTATCAGTCGTCTAAATGGTACGATTTGTGCTAGAAAGTTGCCATCTCTTCTCTAGAAATTCTTCCGCAATTTTTTTTTGCCGCGTCATTTTTTTCTTGATCTACAGTTGCAATGAACTCTGTCAGATATATTTTAGTGATGTGCTATTATTAGAAGAAATATCTAGATAATTGGCCAAAACTGACAGTTACATTTGTTTCTATACTAGCCCACTTCGTTTTAAGCTGATTATAAAATTATTAACGTGCAATAGTAGACTTGAATTGCAAAGTTAGAAAATCGGTATTCACTTGTTTTTCTATATGAATGTTTGAAATTTGATAGAAATACTTTTCAACCCTTTGTCTGCAAGAGATAAATATTTTACATCGATATCTCTATGTGTTATGTAGTTTCAAACAGGATTTTTTTTTAGTAGCAACCCGGTATAATTTATAGGGTACTATATTTATTGGGACTGTATTTTAACTAAATAGAAGTATTATCTTCGTTCATTTGCTTTAAAAGTAACAATTATTAAATTTACAGCGTAGTAACAATGGTTTGTGGCAATGAAATAACTGAATAATATTTTTATAGATAATAAAAATAAATGCAAATTTTGTGACAATCATATTTACTTCAATAAATATTGTTACTGCAACTAAAAGTTTCACTACTTTTTGTTTGATGCCAAATTGATGATGTTATTTTTATATAAAGATTAAATGGAGATTATCGGATAACACGAATCACAAATTAACGCCCAATACCCGATTGCTATTTGCAAATCGGAACTCCTACTCCGGAACCAGAAACCCCCTTTCTTGCCAGCCAAATCACAATCAACAGGTATCTTTCTCAAGCATGGTTTACATTTACATGATGCATTAGTATCATGGCTGTTGCTATTTCAATTGCCCTTGTCTCGATGTTTTATCGAACGACAAACGACATATTTAATGAAATAAAAAGTATCATACGATATTATTTTATCATAATATATGTATTGTTAATGCAGTAGGTGTACGGTGCATCCTTACTTCGAAAAAGGATATTTTGCATGAGACGTTACTGGCGCATATGCTATGAATTTCATGAAGACAAAAACTATAGTAACAGTAACAGTTTAAGAACTAGAAAAAGTATGTAGTTATAATATAAAATAAAATTTAACGTATCCAAGTTTCATGCTACACACTTTTTATTACTCTTTTTCTAACTAGATTTGACACTAATTTTCATTCAAGTTTTTTACTAGGCCCCAGTTACAGGAGCACTAGGCAGTCGCTGAGGGCACCAAAATTTAGGGGCCATGCCAACATCATATATAGGGAAATATTTATAAATTATTTTAATTACGAGAGACGTGTAACTCATATCCGGAATTTTTATTTTTTTTAACTAAAACAAAACAATAACGTTACAAATTTAACATTAGTCCTTTTCTTTCGCGATACACTTTTGCCATTTTCTGCTAGCTCCATGATTCCCTTTTCATAGTGTAACGTGCGAGCCCCGCTGCTACGCTGAACAAGCGTCTAAGTAGAGCGATGACGCAATCGCGCTAGCAGCCGGGCTACGTAAACAAACAAGCCGCGACGTGTTTAATTACTTCCGGTCACCTGAACCTTTTGTGTTCATTGTTATTATGCGGTCGAACATTGTAGAGCCCTCTGGAATTTAATGGTAGCTGTATAAAAGGGACGCAGCTGTGCTCGGAAGTTAGTTAGTTACATGGAGAGATATATAGAGACATTCACATAAAGTGTTAGTGAAGGACAGCAGTATCGTGGTGAGCGCATGCAGTATAGTGTCGAGTAGAGGACTCGGGAAGTTACTGGTTAACTAGGATAGCTGTAGATGTGGATACTCGGTAGTGTCGACGAGTATTAGGAAGTTATAGTGTACAAGGACAGTAACGGCGAGTCGGAAAGTTACTGGTATACCGGGATAGCTGTGAAAGAAAATACTCGGTAGTATTGAAGAGTATTGGGAAGCTAAGTATACGTGGACAGTAACGGCAAGTGGAAGTGGATACTCGGCAGTAGTGGTGCAGATTGTGGCATACGGACAGTCGGTGTTACTGAAGCTGTGGAAGTTTGACAATTAGTTATATAAATAGACAGATAGTGAGGTGAAAAGTGTGACTTCTGTCCGAGCAGTTGAATATACAGACGCTGTTGAGTCAATACTGAATATGTAAAAATGTGAAATAAACATTATTTGGTATTAGGTATTACTCCTGGAAGAAAATATCCTTAGAATATAGTGTTTACCACGACCCTTAATGTTAAATGCAAATTTCGACTTTAAAATTCATTACTTTCTTTAGTTCAAACATTGTAGACTCCGTTTAGGATTCGCATTAAGTGTATATCGTATGCCGAATTTAATTATTAAAGTAGTTAACTAAGTAGTAGTAGTAGTTATAAAGCCGGGTTCACTATTATAATATAATTTATAATAATTAAAATATATTTATTTACTGTATAAATGGTACAGTGTACTAAATCTTTAATTCGTTCTTGTTTATCAGACAAATATTAGTAAAAAATCTTTTATATTTACAAGCTCAAATGAAATACACCTGTTGTAAATTGTAAGTAATATATCTATATACTTACCTACTTGTAAACAAAAGTTTTTGGTTTAAATTTTTATATTTATGTATCTATTCTACTATGAAGCAATTTTAATAGGGTTATTGTACATGATGATAATTAAAAAGCGCGCCATAGTCGTTTAACATGGGACATCAGTTTTTCCTGGCGCAAAACTTCCCATTTAATTTTAGATAAAAAAGTTTCGAACAAATATTGTAGAGAATTAAATTTTACACCTAAATCATTAAACAGATTTTATACCTAAATCATTAAACAGATTTTATTTTGCATTTTTAATAACCTGTAAAATTCAATTTGAAATGTTATAAATATTGCTCATTTATAGTGATAGCCATGGAATCTAAACAAAATTATAAAGAAATTCATATCGTTTGAACTGTAGGAATTACTATTTCGCAGTTTACAAAATAAAACTAAATAAAATATGTTTAGTGATTAGACGTAGAATATAAAACAAAATATGTTTAGCGACTTAGGTGAAGAATATAATTATCTGTAATTTTTATTCGAAAATCGAATTTCTGATTGTTAAGACGATATATGCATTTCTTTATAATTTTGTTTAAATTCCATGGCTATCACTACAATGAGCAATATATTTATAATATTTCAATTTGGATTTTAAAAGTTACTGAACATGCAACATAAAATCTGTTTAGTGATTTAGTTGTAAAATTTAATTCTCTACAACGTTTATTTAAATATTTTTTGTCTAAAATTAAATGGACAGTTTTGCGCCAGGAAAAATTGATTCCTATGTTAAACGCGTATGGCCCGCTTTTTAATTAACACCCTGAATAATGAAAGCCCTTATGGAAAGTCTGATCATACTTGAAAAATTATATAACAATGACACCGAAATCAAGGTAAAGTTGTATTGTTTCGACAATTTTCGAAAAGTACAAATAAAATCCTTTTTTGAGTTTAGTTAAAATATGCTAGTAAACAAGGGCACTGTAAATTTTAGAGTGACGATTTTAAATATAAAAAAATATACCATCACGGCATATTACCCATTGTTGGGGGTGCCGATCTGCTGTATGCAGATTTCGATATTGATGATGACATATTTGTACCGTGCGGGCGTTTAGCAGGCGTCACCTCACGGGCACTTATTGCTGGCGTGGAGAGTGCACCACAGGGGTCAATTTTGTGCCATTTGAAATCCGAAATATTTGGCGTCGGTCGGGATCGAACCCGGTTCCCCAGGTTCGCGACCAGACACTCAGGCACGCGGCCACGAGATCCCATACGATTATTAGCGATTTTTTAAATCAAATTTTAAACAAATTTTTCTGTTTTTGTAAAATTAAATTTCATTTATGTACAGGCTGTAAATCAAAAATTGGAACATAGGCGTTTAACATGGAAAATCAATTTTTCTTTGCGCAAACGTTACCTAATTATTTTATGCAAAAATACTTGAAATAAAAGTATAGAATTTTAAATTCTGCATGTAAATCATCTTTAACTGTCAATTAGAAGTAAAACAGTTTAACTTTTTTGATTTGTGTTAATTAACTACTGTAATCTAAATTCTACTGTAGTTGAGCGATCTGATTTCGCTTTGGTCCCAGAAGATCGTTATCATCCAACTCTCTCAGTTAAATTTAATGTAGTTTCAACGAATTGTGAAAATAAATTTCCATCAGCATTAAATACTCAATACAATTTTCGCAAAGCTAATTTCAACCAACTTTACGATGATATATGTAAGCTAGACTGGTCCCATTTGGATAATATTCAAGATGTAAATGTAGCACTTGACATCTTTTATTCAACGTTATACACAGAATTCAATAAATCAGTCCCAAAATCGTCATTCAATGATTCCCGATATCCTCCATGGTTCACAACAGAAATTAAATATAATTTAAAAACCAAAAATTATTTTAGAAAAAAATGGATTAAATATAAAGAACAATTTTATCTTTCTGAATTTAAACGAGTACGTAAATTAATTAAAAATCAAATAAGTGAAGCATATAAAGCTTACATTTTATCTATTGAAAATAACATCAAAACAAATCCATCTGAATTATGGAAATTTGCACACCAAAAACAGGGTACTTCTAGAATACCAGGAAAAATGTATAATGAAATAGGCGAAATTGATAACCCTCAGGACATAGTCAATGCCTTTGCTTCCTCTTTTGTGAACTATTTTTCAACGAGCTCTGGATATAAAGACAAATCTGAAGAAAATCCATATCACTCTTCATTCTATTCGGTAACTGAGGATGATGTTTTATCAGTTATGTCAACTTTTAAAAATAAGTATTCGGCAGGGGAGCATATGATTCCAAGCTTCTTAATTAGAGACACTCGTTTTGCTCTCGCTAAACCACTTGCTTTTATAATTAATCTGTCTATTTCTTCTTGTAAATTTCCTGAAAAGTGGAAGAAAACGAGAATTACTCCAGTATTTAAAAAAGGTGACAAATTTAACATTTCAAATTATCGTCCAATCTCCATACTTAATAATTTCGCAAAAATATTTGAAATTATAATGCATAAATGTATTTACAGACATACCAGCTCTATCATATCTAATGAGCAGCATGGTTTCGTAAAAGGTCGACCCACCACTACGAATTTAGCTTGTTTTTCTCAGTTCACTGCTGAAATTCTTGATAAACGTGGCCAGGTAGATGTCATATACACAGGTTTGTCCCGTGCATTTGACTCAATTGATCATGGTATTCTACTATCTAAAATAAGTATGTACGGAGCATCACCAAAAATAGTCCAATTATTAAGCTCGTATCTTAGTGACAGAACTTGTTACGTTTATTATAACGGTTTTTCATCAACCAGTTTCATAGCTACCTCTGGTGTACCCCAGGGATCCAACTTAGGCTCACTGTTATTCGTACTTTATATCAATGACCTACTTTCCATGTTTACTTGTCATGCATTAGCGTATGCCGATGATATAAAATTATTCTCGTCAATAAATTCGGTTAATGATGCACAATTGCTACAGAATAATATTAATATTATGTATTCGTGATGTGAAACTAACAAACTCATACTAAATGTCCAAAAATGCTGCACAATTTCATTTACCCGCAAAATTAATATTATGCAGTATTCTTATAATATAAATACTTCAGTACTTGATAAAGTAAAATCATTTAAAGATTTAGGTGTCACTTTTTCAAGCAATTTCATTTTTTCTGAGCACATAAATAATGTCGTCCGCGACGCTAACAAAATGCTTGGTTTTATTATAAGAATCACCAACATTTTTGGGAATACGGATGCAATGAAATCACTTTTTCATGCCTACGTATTAAGTAAACTTGAATACGCTAGTCTTATCTGGTACCCCAATTATACCTACCAACACTTGGCACTTGACCGTATTTATCGCAGGTTTTTGAAATTTTTGTCCTTCAAACTAGATAGACTTTATCCTCCAAGGGGTATAGATCAGCAGGCCCTCCTTCAACGTCATAGCATGCCATCCCTGGCGACCCGAAGAGAGATGAGCAGTGCTAAATTTCTTTGGCTCCTTCTACGTGGTGAAATAGATGCGCCTTTTCTCCTGTCGCGTGTCCAGATTCACGTTCCACGTCAGGCAGCCAGGTTTTCTAGGACATTTCAACTTCTTTCATCCCATTCGAGTGTAGTCCAGCGTGCCCCCATAACAATAATTTCCAAAAATGCGAACAATTTATATGAGGATATATTTTTGTAATTTTTGTATACTTTTAATATTTTTTTTCTCTTATGTCTATTATGGTACATGTACTTGCGTATCCTAAATGTATTCATTACTTATTTTATGTGTTGTCCTGTAAATGGTTTTAACTGTTGGGCAATAAATCATTATTATTATTATTATTATTATTATAAATGTGTAGTAATTGACAATTAAAAATAACCTCTTTGTTTATTTTTCTTATAAATATATATAACTGTAATTTTATAATTAATTTTTCTGTTTATATGAAGAGCTGAAATAATCATTTCACATGATTTAGATGCAGAATTTAAAGGTGTTTTCTTTCGGTCAGGGATTCAGGAGCAATCCGATCGGTGCGATTCGATTGAGTGACGTCATGTCATGGGTATGACACGAAAGAACAGTACTCTGTTATGATTGCAATCTTTGGTCAGTTGACAGTTGTGCTACCAAGCTAAAGCAATGAGATCGCAGTTTAGGAGCGATTCGATGAAACGGTTCAATTAAAGTAATTCTATTTCCTAATGGTAATGTTGAAGGAAATGAAAATTAATACTAGTTTTCAAAAAATCTCGCATTCCATAACACAAAATGGGAAATTTATTATTGAAATGAATATACAGTGTGGGAATAAAGTATGGTACATTAAAAAAAAAACAGCGAACTCAGCCGGTTTTTTTAAAAACGCTGAAACACGTCAGTTTTAGTTTTTAAAAATTCACATTAACATGTGCGATTCACCTTCCGACTTTCAATTTATTTTGCTAACTGTATAAAATCAAGTTTAAAATTTAAGTGTCGGTTTTGCAAATGGGTATTAATGTTGTTATTATGATACTTATAACTTATAAAACATGATAAACGGAAAATTCTAAACTGAAAAATGATATCTAGGTATCTTGATTTTTCATTATTATTAGATGTTCAACTAGATTTTCCTCAAAATTTTTGTTATGCAACCTTGTGATTTATTTGCATGTTCATAAAGGGAAGAAAAATCTCTAATTTCCATTTATTTTTTGTGATGATGTCATAACTAAAAAACTAGAAAATCGAAAGGAGAATCGCATATATAATGTGTGTTTTTAAAAACTAAAAAAAAAACCTGCTGAGTTCGCTGTGTTTTTACTATTCCATATTTTAAGTGTAGCCAAGAAGCGAAAGACAAATTAGTGATTTTTGACTTTTTGCTATTGTTATTATATTAGTTCGACACGAATAAATAAATAATAATCCCATACTGTATGTAAAAGAAAATATTTTTTTCGTTTTTAGAATCAATACAAATTATTTAACCTACATTGTATTGTCAGTACTCGTAATGTGGTTCCATTACTTTTAAACCGGTAAGAATGTTCTTATATCAATATAAATGTTGTTTTATTTAAGAATTTTATTTACAGGCTTCACAGGCAACAGAAAATTAACTAACAAAATAATGTAACAAAATTTATATATTTTTTTCACTTCACTGTAGGTATCTTAATAAAACTTTCATAATTTTTACCCGATATTAATTTTTAATTACAAGATTATTTTGAAAATGAAAGGTTTTATAAAAAAAATGTCATAACAATAGGTATTCTTTTCTTGCTGTTTCTGTGATTTTGGGTACAGTGTAGAACTATGTGGTAAACTACGCAACTAAAGTAAGTCATGAAATTAGATTGAATACTACAAATGTAATTATGCATTATAATCGTACATTAAATAATGTGAAATTCAGTAATTAAGTACAAAATTGATTCCTGTAAATAGTTTTCGTTATAAATTAAATAAATAATGAAAACTTTTTGAAAAAAAATTCTTAGATAACATAAATTTTAAAGTAAATATGTACGTAGGTACATTATGCATAATATGTTTTTATATGTATATCGCAAAAATATACTTTTCCTACAACCGTGCGTGAAAAGTACTTTTCACACACTCATTACTGTGTGTAAAGTGTCACTTTTCAAGCACTAGTGCGTGAAAAGTACTTTTCACGCACTAGTGCTTGAAAAGTAAATAAGCGTTGCTAGGCAACATTTAAATTCTGTTAATTTACCTGGCAAGTATATAATTAGGTAGTAAATAATAATGAAAGTAATAAAATTTATTAAGAAATATGAATATACACTGTAAATGAAACAAATCTAATATATTTTTTTAACAGATTGAGTACTAATATAATTTTTAAGACCATTAACATTTTTTTGACATGTATTCTAACCTAACCTAATTTTTAATATTAATATTAAATGTACAATTTGTACATTATAAAAGACTAATCATCGTCTGTCTTCGGTTCTTCCAAGTGTTTAAGTTACATTTTGTACAGTGTTATGAGAAAGAGTACTAACAGTATTTGAAGCTGCTGGATGCCTGTACACTCAGTATTATGAGAAACATCGGTACCATTTCGGTTGTAGGAAAACTGTTGTATGTAACACGTGTGTAAAATAGTATTTTTTGTCTCGTGCTACAATTTCGCACTCGACCAAAAAAGTACTACTTTACACACTTGTTACATAAATAACTATTTTGTTTAACTTGCTCGAAAAGTGACTTTTTCGTGCCTGTTTTGCGTGCGCAGAGTGGTTCATTCCTTAACATTCCGTGCCCATAATCCAACTTTGCGCACGGTCTGTTCGCACTGGTAAGAAATGAGCCACGTTTGCGCACTCAAACAGGAACTCAAATAGTCACTTTTTAGGCAAGTTGGAAAATAATATCGTGTGTATCACGTGCGCAAAGGGATTAATGCTCGGCTGAGTTGCAGCCCTCGCCGAATGCGACCCTCGGGCCGCTCGACTCGTGCTACAACTCGCCTCGCGCGAAATCACATTGACTTTGCGCACTTGTTAGACAATATACTATCATTTATTGCACAGCCTATATATTAATTTCTCGAAAGTGGTAAGAGTATAAATTCAAATAAAAAAGTTTTAAAACGAAAAGGAAATTCAAAATTTTATATCTTCTGGCCTATATTTTATGTTTTTCAAAAACACAATAATAATACTTTATTAAATAGCTTTAGCTAATACATACAAAAATATTTTTAAAAAAACATATTCAAAGGGTTAAATATCTATAAATGCAATTTTAATTTCGATTTGAATTCATTTACAGTTTTTGCTGACTTCAAGGTATTAGTTGTGCATATATACCGTGTCTGTCTTAAAGGTGTACATAAGAGATTAACATGGGAAATCAATTTTTTTGCAATTTCCTGCTCGCCTAATTATTTTAAGCAAAAACGCGTCAAATAAAAGTTATAGGGTATAAAATTCTGCATTTTAAATTTGCATATTACAAATTTATATAGTCTAGAAGATATTTTATTGTCGTTTATGATAGTCTTATAAATAACTGCAGACTGCAGTTAAATCATTCACTGAATCTTCAACCATAATGGCCTTGTATCCATTAATAATAAAAAAAAATTGTTTGAGATGTCCCAACTTATACAAAACATATGCAAAAAGTTAATTTGGGGTATAATAAAAAAAAATAGAGACAAGTAAGTTGCATATATCATCTCGGTACTTTTAGAAAAATTCTATATGCCGGGGCCATATCCTTCAGAACAAGATTTAGTAAAATAATGATCATAAAAATAAAAAACTACTTCTGATAATTTTTATTTGAATAGAGAGGTATATATGGAGACGAATTAATGCAAATAATCCTGAAGCATGAACGAAAACGAAGACTTTCACATGAAAATTCGTTATTTTTTTATTTTTGAAATGTATCAAAATTCATCAATTTTTATGATTTGTTAAACCGTATTAAAATTCACAACTTTTTGAATTGAATTGAAATATTATATTGTATTATCAATTTTTATTGTTTATTTACAATGTTTTATTGTTTATTTACAATGTTTTATTGTTTATTTACTATGTTTTATTATCTTATTGTCAAAATTCACCTATTTTTTACTTTGTTAAAATGTATTATATTAAAATTTACTATTTTTTAACCATTTTATACTGCACTATAAATTAAAAATCATGTTGGGTATTTGTCAAATTTCTGAACATAGAGCATTACCATTTATACTTAAGTTGATTGATACCAATATTTTTGAATTTTGATTACCGAGTCCCGATGAAAATAGATCTAATATGTCATTTCAAAAAATGAAAGTCAGATTAACTGTCATATATTACTTAAATTTTGTTTTGTTATTTGATATGACAATTATTCCGATGCCTTAAATTTCGAGGAAAAACTTTCTGAAAATGTTAAAAGTCCTAATAAACTATATAGCCCTTCTGAGATTTTAGAGCTTAAAAAGTAATGGTTCAAAAAATAAAAAAGAAGCCATATTTGTCTCTACTTACTACTGGCATCATTTTGAAATTAAAAATTAACTTGATAAGCAAATAATAATTGGTGGATCTGAGAAAGGCTAGTTTTATTTGGATTTTGGGATTACCCCAAAATGGTATCAAAAAATTTAGTTTTGAATGACAAAGGTGTAATAAATGCAAATATAAATTTGTAATTACTACTAACTGCCTTCCGCGAATGTAAATTACTTCAGTAAAAAATATAATATTAGTAGGTAGATATAAAGAAGAATAAAAGCATATTTTAAATTCCCCGATATAAGGTATTTCTGACGGAAAGAATATATTTTAAAAGAAAAAAAAAAACTTTTTAAAATTATTTCTCATTCAATAAAAATAAATACTAAGAACTCGTATTTTAATAAATTTTCTATTTTTTTAATATCAAATTACCCGCCCAATACGATAAAATACCCCCACCACAAAACTGGAAGTAACTGGTAATAACTAGACAACCCTCTGCGCTTCTCCGTGGCTTCTCCTTTCTCATTTTCTTTTGAGCTGTGTGTGGGGTTGGGGAAAAGTAAGCTCTTCTAACAAAATTTACCAAATTTTCATTATGTTCTTAACATTCAATTTCTTTAAATATTTTTTTCATGAACTAACACGTGTAAGTATAAATTGTACTATAAATATATTCTAAATGCTTATTTTATATGGTTTTCAGACTTTTACAAACTATCAGTACCTTTTCATCGCCATTACTGGTTGTCTGTACTTATCGTATTTGATCACTAGATTATCTTATTTTTATTTTATTGTGTACCCTCGAGAAATAGAAACCAAAATAGCAGTTTTAGCTGTAAACATACGTTTGCTACTGGAAAAACAGAGGTAAGATAATTTTAACGAAACAATAATTTCCATATTCTTACCATCTAACCTATCTGTACTTTTAGCATTGATGAAATATATGAAGAAGAAGTAGTCGATGCAATACGTCGTTATCCACCAAGAACATATGTTATTCATCTGCATTAAAATAAAATAGAACAAGAAGAAAAACAACAGTAAATGTACAAACTGGTATGAATATTAATATACAAACATATACTTTGCATTAATTTAGTCTTTTACTTTCAGGCTACTCGTAATTCTATCACAAATGTCATTCTTTCTCAATATTAAACATTAAATTGTAAAATTAAATTTATTTTGAAATAATTTCAATTTTCTTTCCTTTAACAAAAATGGCCACTCGATTATTATCGCAACATTTCGGAAGAACTGAGCCTGGCGGCTGGGTATGGGTACTGGGTTGCTTACGTCTTTATATTAAATTTATTCAGTCAACAGAAGTAAAAAATGTAGAATTTCATATTATCTATGTACAATACTTTGCAATAAAATTAAATGGGAAGTAATGCGCGTAAAATATCTATGTTTGGGTATTTGATAAATATCCAGAATATATCTGTAACTTAATGCAAGAACAGCCAATGTCAATTTTATTTTTCAAAACATTTGATGCTTTGTATTTATATCATGATTATAAAAATAGTTGTTTTTTTTTTCGTTTTATATTTATAAATAGAAGGGCCCCATGAAATTTTATGCCCCGCTGTCCCTCTCGACGCCACTGATCATAATGAGACGTTAAAGGACGGAAGCGTAGAAGGGCCAATGGTAAAAATACTATTTAAAATAAAATGTTTTGAAAACGGTATTACTATTATTACCACTTTTATAAATAGCATTACCACTTTATTAACTGGTCTACCACTTTTTAACTGGGACTACCACTTTATTAAATGGCGTTACCACTTTTTTAACTGGTACTATCACTTTTAAAAAGTAACATTTCTGTCGTCACAAAATGAGACATAATAATAATTGAGGTCGGGACCAGACCGCGATCCCAAGGGTAAAATAGTATTTAAAAATGGTACTACCACTTTTTTAAAGTGGTTTTACTACTATTAAAAAGTAATATTATTTTTTCACTATACCTAGCGTTCCGACAAATGCACCGCAGTCTGGTCCCGAGTTAAATAAATATAACAATAACCTAACCTAATACACAAAACTCGGCCCGGGTTTTCCAAACGTGCGTTAGGTTAAGTTATTGTTGTTATATTTATAGATATACACTGTTCCTGTCGTTACAAATGAGACGTCATAATTGAAGTCGGGGCCAGCGTAGAAAGGCCAAGGGTAAAATATTTAAAATAAAATGTTTTGAAATCTGTATTATAACTAGTATTACCACTTTTTTAACAGGTACTACCACTTTTTTAACTGGTATTACTTTTTTAACCCGTACTACCACTTTTTAAACTGGTATTATCATTTTTCCCGTACCTATCTAGTGTTGTGACAAAGTCTGGGTCCGACTTCAATTATGACGTCTCATTTGTGACGATAGAAACAGTATATATATATATATATATATATATATATATATATATATATATATATATATATATATATATATATATATATTTCCAAAATAAAACATAATCACAATAAGTTCATTGTCTACACGCTAGCAGACTCGTAAGAATTTTTACTTGGTCTTGGTCTGTGCCCAAGCGATTTTTTATATTTAAAATGAAGTGAGGTGTCGTAATTGAGCCTATGATTTCTGAAAACTTCAGTTCGAATTATGTGTGTACCAAAAAATTGAAAACAAAAGGATTACAAAAGACGTTACGAATGCCTAGGTAAGTATTTTTCATCCTACTGAATATGTAAAAATGTGAAATAAACATTATTTGGTATTAGGTATTACTCCTGGAAGATAATATTAAAAAAAAAATATCCTTAGAATATAGTGTTTACCACGACCCTTAATATTAGATGCAAATTTCGACTTTAAAATTCATTACTTTCTTTAGTTCAAACATTGTAGACTCTGTTTAGGATTCGCATTAAGTGTATATCGAATGCCGAATTTAATTATTAAAGTAGTTAACTAACATCCGAACCGTTATAAAGCCGGGTTGACTATTATAATATAATTTATAATAATTAAAATATATTTATTTACTGTACAAATGGTACAGTGTACTAAATCTGTAATTCGTTCTTGTTTATCAGACAAATATTAGTAAAAAATCTTTTATATTTACAAGCTCAAATGAAATACACCTGTTGTAAATTGTAAGTAATATATTTATATACTTACCTACTTGTAAACAAAAGTTTTTGGTTTAAATTTTTATATTTATGTATCTATTCTACTATGAAGCAATTTTAATAGGGTTATTGTACATGATGATAATTAAAAAGCGGGCCATAGGCGTTTAATATGGCACATCAGTTTTTCCTGGCGCAAAACTTCCCATTTAATTTTAGATAAAAAAGTTTCGAACAAATATTGTAGAGAATTAAATTTTACACCTAAATCATTAAACAGATTTTATACCTAAATCATTAAACAGATTTTATTTTGCATTTTTAATAACCTGTAAAATTCAATTTGAAATGTTATAAATATTGCTCATTTATAGTGATAGCCATGGAATCTAAACAAAATTATAAAGAAATTCATATCGTTTGAACTGTAGGAATTACTATTTCGCAGTTTACAAAATAAAACTAAATAAAATATGTTTAGTGATTAGACGTAGAATATAAAACAAAATATGTTTAGCGACTTAGGTGAAGAATATAATTATCTGTAATTTTTATTCGAAAATCGAATTTCTGATTGTTAAGACGATATATGCATTTCTTTATAATTTTGTTTAAATTGCATGGCTATCACTACAATGAGCAATATATTTATAATATTTCAATTTGGATTTTAAAAGTTACTGAACATGCAAAATAAAATCTGTTTAGTGATATAGTTGTAAAATTTAATTCTCTAGAACATTTACTTAAATACTTTTTGTCTAAAATTAAATGGACAGTTTTGCGCCAGGAAAAATTGATTCCTACGCGTATGGCCCGCTTTCTAATTAACACCCTGAATAATGAAAGCCCTTATGGAAAGTCTGATCATACTTGAAAAATTATATAACAATGACACCGAAATCAAGGTAAAGTTATATTGTTTTGACAGTTTTCGAAAAGTACAAATAAAATAGGTATAAGCATCCTTTTTTGAATTTAGTTAAAATATGCTAGTAAACAAGGGCACTGTAAATTTTAGAGTGACGATTTTAAATATAAATAAATATATCATCACGGCATATTACCAATTGCTGAGTGGCCAATCTGCTGTGTATGCAGATATCGATAATGATGATGATATATTTGTACCGTGCGGGCGTTTAGCAGGCGTCACCTCACGGGCACTTATTGCTGGCGTGGAGAGTGCACCACAGGGGTCAATTTTGTGGCATTTAAAATTCGAAATATTTGGCGTCGGTCGGGATCGAACCCGGTTCCCCAGATTCGCGACCAGATACTCAGGCACGCGGCCACGAGATCCCATACGATTATTAGCGATTTTAAATCAAATTTTAAACAAATTGTTCTGTTTTTTTTAAATTAAATTTCATTTATTTACAAGTTGTAAATCAAAAAGTGGAACATAGGCGTTTAACATGGAAAATCAATTTTTCTTTACGCAAACGTTACCTAACTATTTTTTGCAAAAATACTTGAAATAAAAGTTATAGAAACTTAAATTCTGCATCTAAGTCATCTGAAACTATTATTTTAGCTCTTCATATAAACGTAAAAATTTATTGTAAAATTACAGTTTTATGAGCTTTCAGTCTAGACAGCCATAAATATGTGAAAAAATACAGAAATGCGTTGTTTTTAACTGTCAATTAGAAGTAAAAACTGTTTAACTTTTTTGATTTGTGTTAGTTAACTACTGTAATCTAAATGTGTAGTAATTGACAATTAAAAATAGCCCCTTTGTTTATTTTTGTTATAAATGTTCTGTTTATATGAAGAGCTGAAATAATCATTTCACATGATTTAGATGCAGAATTTAAAGGTGTTTTCTTTCGGTCAGGGATTCAGGAACAATCCGATTGAGTGACGTCATGTCATGGATATGACACGAAAGAACAGTATTCTGTTATGATTGCAATCTTTGGTCAGTTGACAGTTGTGCTACCAAGCTTCAGCAATAAGATCGCAGTTTATGAGCGATTCGATGGAACGGTTTGCAATCATGAAGTTAGTGGTGGGGGTATGTGATTGCAGAGCAAAAGAACACGCCCGATCAGATTGGGATTGCACAATCTGATTTTTTGGGACCGGAAGAAAGCACCTTAAATCTTTATAACTTTTATTGGAAATATTTTCGTATAAAACAATTAGATAACGTTTGCGCAAAGAAAAACTGATTTCCCATGTTAAACGCTTATGTTCATAAGCGTTTAACATGGGAAATCAGTTTTTTGATTTATACCCTGTACATTTCATATGACTAGACTTTTCATTAAATACCAAACATGACATATTTGATACTTTCTAAAAAAATAAAACAAATATGAATCATTAAAAATTTATTTCCAATAAAATTTGTACATTTGCAAAAAATAGACTATTTACATTACTACACAACGTGACCATGTCTTCTGTGGCTTAGTGAATTTTTCATTATATTGGTGTGCTAAACATGTATTGGCCTGAGGAAATTCATGGTTTTTATTGCAAAATATGCAGGAAGAATAGTATGACATATCTGATAATTCTACAAATGAGAGTTTATTATCTTCGCTGTGAAGCATGGCATTATTCTGATTATTTGACTGTTTTCGAACATTTTTCGTATTCTTCTTATTTGTTTTAGGTTTCTGTTTTTGATCTTTTTTATCTTTCTTGCACTTTTTAAGCTCTTTTGCTTTCTTATCAAAAATGAATCTACGTCTTTGTATTATTGAATCCATACATTGTATACTTGAGTTAGGGTTGTATATGTACATAGATGAAAATGTTAGGTTAAATTTTTTAGTTCTTGGAGAACATCTTGGTTTCTTCTTCTTTTGTTTACGGATATTACTAGGAGCTTCATTTTCCATTTTAGCTAACTTTTCCCTAGCTTCTCTTCGCTTTCTATATATAATTCTTCTTCGACTGAATAGAGAATCCATGCTTTGTATGGTAGCATTTATATTAAATTTATATTCCGTTGAAAATGAAGATTTTTTCTCACTTAAATCTTTTGATTTGGAAACAGTAGGCAGGCTACTTTTTGCTTGCTTAATTGTTTTTTTTTTTTTTTGTTGTGGTGGAATTAGAATTCGCTCGCTTTAATCCCTTGCCTGCATTGTTGATGTTCAGTTCTGGAAATTCATTTTGTTTGCCCATGGAAGCATGTTTTAATGAATTATTATTAATCTTCTCTACTTGTCCTGTGGTTATAATGCATTCAGTCTGTGTCTTATTGCTGATGTTCGGAACTTTTTCTTCTGTTTGTCTATGAATAAAGTTTAATATTTAAATATTAATTCTAAAATTAATGTTTAAACTTATATGCAATTACTTACAGAAGGTCCGGAAGTTTGCAATTTAAATTTTCTGTTACTTTTTCAGAATCCTCGTACATTGACAGTTTTTCATTATTCAAAAGTAACAGCGATTTTTTCGAGCTCATTCTGCTATCATGCTTAGGTTCTAAGCCTCTTTCATAATCCTCAATTATTGTATCGTGTTCCATTATTAGAATTTGTGATTCAGTTTCAGAATTTATTGGCCTTTATATATAAATAATAATTATAACTTTCTTACTCTAACCTACATATGTGTAAATACTTACACAGGTTCACTCGTGCAATCGCTGTCGTCTATTAATGTAGCAAAAAAATTATCCATTTTAAAATCCTTTCCCACTAACTCAGGTTAAAAATTATATAAATTTTGTATACAAAATAACTAATTTTGTACGAAAATTTCATCCCCAAACCACCCAAACCGATAAACGTTAACTACCAACTACTAAAATGGCCGTGGTTGAAGAAAACGACGCCCAAGGTGAAACGAATAGCGCTAGTAGTTCCATCTATGATGACGTTTCGGAAAAATTCTTATTTGTGAAATTTATTTAACTATTAACGTAATGTTAAATTCGGTGGTTACATGCCAAAAGGAGATGAATTTTATAAGATAAAACCTAACTTCTTAAGTTTGTGATTATAACATATAAGAGTAGGTACATAACGTCTAAAGTCGCTTTAATGCTTTATTGTGTAATACTACTTTCTAATTATATGGCTTAAAAATAAATATATGTTTGACAGATATGAATTAAAACGATTGGTTGTGTACAATTATATGTTATAACATATAACTAACGTAGACCCAGCGCGCAGCGTTTGTTTTGATAGAGCCAAAGGTGAGGGGAAAGAAAAGTGGCACTGTTAGCAGTTAGATTTGAAAATAACTTATTTACTTCTCACTCTACATATTCCGAAAATGAAGAAATTGAGTTTGTATTCACTCATTTTTCACATTGAAACGAACATCGTTAGCTGGCAGTGTTTGCTAACATATTCGCTAACATTTATTAACATAGCATTTCCGGTTTTACCGGAAGAAGACCCTAACTTTCTCATTTTAAATGGAAAAATAGGGCGTAGTTTGTGTAACCTGTCCTATGTTGAAAGTTGATAGATTTTTAGAAAAATGGAAAATGTTTAAATTGCATTTATTTATATAAGGTTCTCAATTTAATTTATGTGGGCCATGGTGGGAAAGAAAAAAATTATGTTTATTACTTATTTTTTATTTTAATGTTTTTTATGAATTACTATCATATTTTCCATTTTACTAAACATCTATCAACTTTCAACATAGGACATGCTACACAAACTACCCTTATTTTTTAACGAAGAATTCATTTACATAATAAAAAATGGGGTGATCTATTTAAAAAAAATGAGTTTTTTTTTTATTTTGTGAACTTCAACTATACGTTTACGTAGAAATTACAAAATTTTCAAAAATTGTGGATTATTAATTTATATTATTGTCAACAAAAGCTTTCTTTATAAATGTGTTTTTACAAAGTATAGAAATTCGTTTCCATTCTTGACATATAGAGTGATAAAAAGTGGCCATTATTAGTGAAAAAAATCAAAAAAGTTTAATTACGTCGGAAGTGGTGGATAGTTTTTTTATGGTTTCATATGTAAAATTTTCTGCTGCATTCAGTGGTAAAATAAAAAATATAGCATTTCATTTAAAATAAAAACGTTACGGTCTACTTCCGGTTAAGCCGGAAGTGCTACTGTTTTGAAAATATTTTAGATGAAACGGCTATGTCGGAAAACCCCTGATACCAACTTTCGTAAAATAATATTAAATAGTTTTTAAAATAACGATAGCGTAAGCTCGTTCTGGGACACCTATATTTTGTATTATAAAAGTAAATGTTTACAATTGCAGAAATACTTTTTCTGGTTCCTTTTAAAAATTTCATAGTGACATTCTCATAAAAAAGACATTCTTCCTTTTCTTAAAACTGTGAGAACATATTTTATTATTGTAGTGACATCAGTTAACTAACATTCTTACCAACAAATGTCCATAAGCATAACGAAACTTTTATTTAGATATTTTGTTCTTACGTTTAATTCACTGTTATAATAAATTATTGCAATTCACAATACATACAGTATGTCCACGGATCGAGTTCCAAAGAGGAAAAACTTTTTTATTTTTTATTTTACGAAAAAATATATTATATATATATATATATATATATATATATATATATATATATATATATATATATATATATATATATATATATATATATATATACTTTTAACCTTTCCAAATTTTCTTTTAGTTTCAGATAAAAATCGAAAATTGGTCGTTTTAGTTGAAAATTATTTTAAGTCCCAAAAAATAAGTTTGCGTTGTCATGGTAATTGTTAACGCAGCTTTTTGACCAATTTTCGTACACCTCTATATTTGAGATGTAAATATACGGAAACTTTTGATTAAATTCTTCGGCAACTCGACGAATCGCTTTATTGCCTTTGCCATAGCATTGAATTAGGTAAACTCGTTCGTCTTTTGACATTTTCAACAATTATGGTTGATTTTCCTAACTGACAGGTAATGAAAATAAATAAATAACGATAAATACTATGACAACGCAAACTTATTTTTTGGGACTAAGTATAATTTTCAACTAAAACAACCATTTATTGATTTTTATCTGAAACTAAAAGAAAATTTGAAAAGGTTAAAACTGAATTGGCCGTTTCGGGACATGCAAAAACTTTTATCAAGAATACATTTTTTGTGTAAAATAAAAAATAAACATTTTTTTCCTCTTTGGAACATCGATCCGTGGACATACTGTATACATATCAATAAACCAGTTTCTGCAAACAGTTTTTTAGCAATAAATAATATTTGTAATTAAAAATGTATTCAGATTAGAGCAATTTAGAATAATTAAAATATAAAATTAATATATATTTACTGTAAAACCTAACTATATTTAACACGTTTAATTTGTTCTTGTTTATTAGGCAAATATCAGTAAATATCTTTTATATTTACAAGGTCAATAAAATACACCTAACATAAATTGTACGTAAAAAATATATATATATATACGAGTATATAATTACCTACTTGTATGTTTTATATTAACAAAAGTTTTTCCTCTAAATTTTTATATTATTCTTTATTCCTCTGTGAAACCAAATAATCATGCAGGCCGGTTTATTTTCATAGAGCTATTATATAATAAAAGCCCTTATGGAATGTTTGATCATACTTGAAAACTTAATATTTTTAAGTAAAAACGACATGATTTTTTTCCTTTATTCCACACCGAACTCAAGGTAAAGTTGCATTACTATAACTACAATTTTCGAAAAGTACAAATAAAGAGCAATTTTATAAATTTGGTTATAAAAGAATAATAAACACGGGCTCTGTGAATTTTAGAGTGACGATCAATTTTTGCATTTTTATTTAAATTTCATTTGTGTACATTTCACATAACCAGAGCTCTCATTAAATACGAAACGTGACAATCATGTTTCTGATATTTTCCAAAAAAAATAAAACAAATATGAATCATTAAAAATTTATTTACATTAAATTTTGTACATTTATAAAGAAATAGACTGTTTACATTACTACACAACGTGACCATGTCTTCTGTGGCTTAGTGGATTTTTCTTTATATTGTTTCGGTAAACATGTATTGGCCTGATGATTTTTATTGCAAAATATGCAGGAAGTACAGTATGACATATCTGATTGTTGTACAAAGAGGTGCTTTTTATCTTCCCTTTCAAGCATATCATTATTCTGATTTTTTGACTGTTTCGTAACTTTTGTCACGTTCCTCTTATTTGTTTTAGGATTCTGTTTTCGATTTTTTTTATCCTTTTTACACTTTTTAAGTTCTTTTTGTTTCTTCTCAAAAATGAATCTACGTCTTTGTATCATTGAATCCATACATTGTATACTTGAGTTAGGGTTGAATAAAAACATAGATGAAAATGTTTGGTTCAATTTCTTAGTTCTTGGAGAACGTCTTGGTTTCTTCTTTTTTTGTTTACGGATATTACTCAGAGCATCTTTTTCCATTTTATCTAACTTTTCTCTAGCTTCTTTTTGTTTTCTATTTATAATTCTTCTTCGACTGATTAGAGAATCCAAGCATTGAATTGTTGCATTTATATTTAATTTAAATTCTACTGAAAATGCAGATTTTAACTTAATACTTTTCTCATTTGCAACTTCTGATTTGGAAATAATAGGCGAGCTACTTTTTGCTCGCTTAGGAGGTTTCTGAGTTGTGGTGGTGTTAGAATTGGCTCGCTTTAATCCATGGTTATCCAAGACTTCATTGTTGATGTTCTGTTCTGGAAATTCATTTTGTTTGTCGATGGAAGCATGGTTTGATGGCTTACTATTAATCTTCTCTAATTTTTCTTTATTTATAGTGCATTCGGTCTGTGTCCTACTGCAGATGTTCGGAACGCTGTCTTTTGTTTGTCTATGAATAAAAATTCAATGTGTAAATATTAATTGTAAAATTGTTGTTTAAACTTATATGCAATTACTTACACAAGGTCCGGAAGTTCGCAATTTAAATTTTCTGTTACTTTTTCAGACTCCTCATGCACTGACATTTTTTCATTATCCAAAAATAACAGCGATTTTTTCGAGCTCATTCTGCTACCATGCTTTGTTTCTAAGACTCTTTCACAATCGTCAGTTATTGTATCTTCCATATTTATAACTTGTGATTCAATTTCAGAATTTATTGGCCTTTAAATAAATAATAATTATAACTTTTTTACTCTAACCTATGTGTAAATACTTACGCAGGTTCACTCGTGCAATCACTGTCGTCGTTTATTAATGTAGCAAGAAAATTGCCCATTTTAAAATCCTTTCCCACTAATTCAGGTTAAAAATTCAATAAATTTTGATTACTAATCACTAATTTTATACGATAATTTCCATCCCCGCCCAAACGAAAAAACGTTAACTATTAAAATGGCTGAGATTGAAGCCGATAAGCCGAATATGAAACAAATGGCGAATGCCTGCTAGTAGTTCCATCTATGATGACGTTGCGTAAAAATTCTTATTTGTGAAATTTATTTAATCATTTTTTTTATATTTATTTAAGAAAGCGTCACGTTAAATTCTGTGATTACATGCCAAAAAGCAGATGAATTTGTATGATGCAAAACTTTTTAAGTTTATAGCGTATATTAGAGTACAATGTGTAAAGTGTTTACTATTGCTTTCTAATTTTTGACATACATATATGAATTATAACGATTGATTGTGTCGTTTGTATTGTATTTTAGCTGTTTTTTGGCGACACACTGGTTTGATGCTTGTTTGTTGTTTTTTGAAACCACAAACAAGCATCAAACCAGCGTATTGCCAAAAAACAGCTAAAATACAATACAAACGACACAATCAATCGTTATAATTCATATATGTATGTCAAAAATTAGAAAGCAATAGTAAACACTTTACACATTATACTCTAATATACGCTATAAACTTAAAAAGTTTTGCATCATACAAATTCATCTGCTTTTTGGCATGTAATCACAGAATTTAACGTGACGCTTTCTTAAATAAATATAAAAAAAATGATTAAATAAATTTCACAAATAAGAATTTTTACGCAACGTCATCATAGATGGAACTACTAGCAGGCATTCGCCATTTGTTTCATATTCGGCTTATCGGCTTCAATCTCAGCCATTTTAATAGTTAACGTTTTTTCGTTTGGGCGGGGATGGAAATTATCGTATAAAATTAGTGATTAGTAATCAAAATTTATTGAATTTTTAACCTGAATTAGTGGGAAAGGATTTTAAAATGGGCAATTTTCTTGCTACATTAATAAACGACGACAGTGATTGCACGAGTGAACCTGCGTAAGTATTTACACATAGGTTAGAGTAAAAAAGTTATAATTATTATTTATTTAAAGGCCAATAAATTCTGAAATTGAATCACAAGTTATAAATATGGAAGATACAATAACTGACGATTGTGAAAGAGTCTTAGAAACAAAGCATGGTAGCAGAATGAGCTCGAAAAAATCGCTGTTATTTTTGGATAATGAAAAAATGTCAGTGCATGAGGAGTCTGAAAAAGTAACAGAAAATTTAAATTGCGAACTTCCGGACCTTGTGTAAGTAATTGCATATAAGTTTAAACAACAATTTTACAATTAATATTTACACATTGAATTTTTATTCATAGACAAACAAAAGACAGCGTTCCGAACATCTGCAGTAGGACACAGACCGAATGCACTATAAATAAAGAAAAATTAGAGAAGATTAATAGTAAGCCATCAAACCATGCTTCCATCGACAAACAAAATGAATTTCCAGAACAGAACATCAACAATGAAGTCTTGGATAACCATGGATTAAAGCGAGCCAATTCTAACACCACCACAACTCAGAAACCTCCTAAGCGAGCAAAAAGTAGCTCGCCTATTATTTCCAAATCAGAAGTTGCAAATGAGAAAAGTATTAAGTTAAAATCTGCATTTTCAGTAGAATTTAAATTAAATATAAATGCAACAATTCAATGCTTGGATTCTCTAATCAGTCGAAGAAGAATTATAAATAGAAAACAAAAAGAAGCTAGAGAAAAGTTAGATAAAATGGAAAAAGATGCTCTGAGTAATATCCGTAAACAAAAAAAGAAGAAACCAAGACGTTCTCCAAGAACTAAGAAATTGAACCAAACATTTTCATCTATGTTTTTATTCAACCCTAACTCAAGTATACAATGTATGGATTCAATGATACAAAGACGTAGATTCATTTTTGAGAAGAAACAAAAAGAACTTAAAAAGTGTAAAAAGGATAAAAAAAATCGAAAACAGAATCCTAAAACAAATAAGAGGAACGTGACAAAAGTTACGAAACAGTCAAAAAATCAGAATAATGATATGCTTGAAAGGGAAGATAAAAAGCACCTCTTTGTACAACAATCAGATATGTCATACTGTACTTCCTGCATATTTTGCAATAAAAATCATCAGGCCAATACATGTTTACCGAAACAATATAAAGAAAAATCCACTAAGCCACAGAAGACATGGTCACGTTGTGTAGTAATGTAAACAGTCTATTTCTTTATAAATGTACAAAATTTAATGTAAATAAATTTTTAATGATTCATATTTGTTTTATTTTTTTTTGGAAAATATCAGAAACATGATTGTCACGTTTCGTATTTAATGAGAGCTCTGGTTATGTGAAATGTACCCAAATGAAATTTAAATAAAAATGCAAAAATTGATCGTCACTAAAATTCACAGAGCCCGTGTTTATAACCAAATTTATGAAATATGCTCTGTAGTTGTACTTTTCGAAAATTGTAGTTTTAGTAATGCAACATTACCTTGAGTTCAGTGTGGAATAAAGGAAAAAAATCATGTCGTTTTTTCTTAAAAATATTAAGTTTTCAAGTATGATCAAACTTTCCATAAGGCCTTTTATTATATAATAGCTCTATGAAAATGAACCGGCCTGCATGGTTATTTGGTTTCACAGAGGAATAAAGAATAATATAAAAATTTAAAGGAAAAGCTTTTGTTAACATAAAACATACAAGTAGGTAATTATATACTCGTAAATATATTTTTTACGTACAATTTATATTAGGTGTATTTTATTGACTTTGTAAATATAAAAGATATTTACTGATATTTGCCTAATAAACAAGAACAAATTAAACATGTTGTTAAATATAGTTAGGTTTTACAGTAAATATATATTAATTTTATATTTTAATTATTCTAAATTGCTCTAATCTGAATACATTTTTAATTACAAATATTATTTATTGCTAAAAAACTGTTTGCAGAAACTGGTTTATTGATATGTATATGTATTGTGAATTGCAATAATTTATTACAACAGTGAATTAAACGTAAGAACAAAATATCTAAATAAAAGTTTCGATATGCTTATGGACATTTGTTGGTAAGAATGTTAGTTAACTGATGTCACTACAATAATAAAATACGTTCTCCACAGTTTTAAGAAAAGGAAGAATGTCTTTTTTATGAGAATGTCACTCTCACATTTTTAAAAGGAACCAGAAAAAGTATTTCTGCAATTGTAAACATTTTCTTTTATAATGCAAAATACAGGTGTCCCAGAATGAGCTTACGCTATCGTTATTTTAAAAACTATTCAATATTATTTTACGAAATTTGGTATCAGGGGTTTTCCGACATATCCGTTTCATCTAAAATATTTTCAAAACAGTAGCACTTCCGGCTTAACCGGAAGTAGACCGTAACGTTTTTATTTTAAATGAAATGCTATATTTTTTATTTTACCATTGAATTCAGCAGAAAATTTTACATATGAAACCATAAAACACTATCCACCACTTCCGGCGTAATTAAACCTTTTGATTTTTTTCGCTAATATTGGCCACTTTTTTATCACTCTATATGTCGAGAATGGAAACGAATTTCTATAATCTGTAAAAACACATTTATAAAGAAAGCTTTTGTTTACAATAATATAAATTAATAATCGACAATTTTTGAAAATTGTAATTTCTACGTAAACGTATAATTGAAGTTCACAAAATTAAAAAAAAACTCATTATTTTGAATGGATCACCCCATTTTTTATTATGCAAATGAATTCTTTGTTAAAAAATAAGGGTAGTTTGTGTAGCATGTCCTATCTTGCAAATTGATAGATGTTTAGTAAAATGGAAAATATGATAGTAATTCATACAAAATCATTAAAATAATAAATAGGTACTAAACATATTTTTTTTCTTTTCCCACCATAGCCCACATAAATTAAATTGAGTACCTTATGTAATTAAATGCAATTTAAACATTTTCCATTTTACTGAAAATGTATCAACTTTCAACATAGGACAGGTTACACAAACTACCCCTATTTTTCAATGAAGAATTTATTTAAATAATAAAAAAGTGGTGTCTCATTTAAAAAAAAAAATAGTTTTTTGAATTTTGTGATCTTCAACTTTAATATATATATATACATATATATATATATATATATATATATATATATATATATATATATATATATATATATATAGTCCAATCTAAGCTGTAGGAGGGTTTGAATCTTGGACTAATTATTGTTTATCTCGCCCTCATATTAATATATACGGCCACCCACCGTGCGCACGCCTATGATTAACGTAGACCCAGCGCGCAGCGTTTGTTTTGATAGAGCCAAAGGTGAGGGGCAAGAAAAGTGGCACTGTTAGCAATTAGATTTGAAAATAACTTATCTACTTCTCACTCTACATATACCGAAAATTAAGAAATTTAGTTTGTATTCACTCATTTTTTACAATGAAACGAATATTGTTAGCTGGCAATGTTTGCTAACATATTCACTAACATTTATTAACGTAGCACTTCCGGCTTTACCGGAAGAAGACCGTAACTTTCTCATTTTAAATGAAATGCTATATTTTTTATTTTACCATTGAATTCAGCAGAAAATTTTACATTTGAAACTATAAAAAAATTACTTATGATCAACCACTTCCGACGTTATTAAACTTTTATGATTTTTCACTAATAACAGTCACTTTTTTATCACTCTATATCCCGAGAATGGAAACGAATTTCTAGAATCTGTAAAAATACTTCTATAAAGAAAGCTTTTGTTTATAATAATATTAATTAATAATCTAAAATATTTGAAAATTGTAATTTCTACGTGAACGTAAAGTTGAAGATCACAAAATTCAAAAAACTATTTTTTTTTAAATGAGACACCACTTTTTTATTATTTAAATAAATTCTTCATTGAAAAATAGGGGTAGTTTGTGTAACATGTCCTATGTTGAAAGTTGATACATTTTTAGTAAAATGGAAAATGTTTAAATTGCATTTAATTACATAAGGTACTCAATTTAATTTATGTGGGCTACGGTGGGAAAAGAAAAAAAATATGTTTAGTACCTATTCATTATTTTTTATTTTAATGATTTTGTATGAATTACTATCATATTTTCCATTTTACTAAACATCTATCAATTTGCAAGATAGGACATGCTACACAAACTACCCTTATTTTTTAACAAAGAATTCATTTGCATAATAAAAAATGGGGTGATCCATTTAAAAAAATTCCATTTTTGATATCCTTAATTAAATTCTTGAAAACCTTAACTGAATACTTGATATCAAGAAATTGAATTTTTGACAAAACTAATTTTGGATATCAAGAATTAGATTATGGATATCACATCTCCATAAATAACATGTCCAGAATTCGACTTTAAGATGTCCTAAATTAATTTTGGGTATCAAGAATTGAATTATGGATATCACATCTCCATAAATAACATATCCATAATTCGAATTTTTGATATATAAAATTAATTTTGGATATCATGAATTGAACTTTGTACGGAGGTGTGATATCTATAATTTATTTTAAGCCATCCTTAATTCAATTTTAGATATCTTTACTTCAATTTTTGACATCCTTAATTTAATTCTTGATATCTTTAATTCAATTCTAGATATCTAAAAACGAATTTTTGATATCTATAAATATTTTAATTTAAGACGTCGTAAAAGCATATTATACCTATAGGTATATCATCAAAATTGAGTAAAATAATGATATAAATAAATGCAATAATATGTATGTGTATTTACAAAGAGCAATTACAAATGGATATTATACTTATTTTAGTTTTAATTTTTATGATTTTATTAATTATGTGTATCTTCTGTTGCAGCTGTATAACGCCCATGGGTCTATAGCGGCGACCGTCCAAAGACATTTCTTCGAAGCTGGGGTAACGGAGTCGACAGTCGACCTGTAGGTGTTGAAGTCCACATTGTCAACTTATGAACTCAGCCATGGTGAGATACTTTTGTTAGAAATATCTTGTAATCTCGCTTATATTCTAGCTGGCTATTTTTATATTTTTTATGGGGTCTCGTGGCCGCGTGCCTGAGTGTCAGGTCGCGAATCTGGGAAACCGGGTTCGATCCCGACCGACGCCAAATATTTCGAATTTTAAATGGCACAAAATTGACCCTGTAGTGCACTCTCCACGCCAAAAATGAATGCCCGTGACGCCTGGTAAGCGCCCGCACGGTGCAAATATTTCATCATAACCGATATCTGTGTATACAAAGCAGATTGGCACACCCAGCAATGGGTAATAAGCCGTGATGGTATATTTATTTATTTATTTTTGGTAAAGTTGATACCTGATACCTGCATAATTTACACAATTAAAGTGCGTTACAAACAAATGTAATTTGAATCTACACAAAATTTTCTAAATGACAATCACTTTTCCATCGAATGTGTATTGTTAAAGATTTTATTTATTAAAATTTTCACTAAACCTTGTCATGCGCTCATATTTGGGATTTTTATTTCACACCTAAAAAGTTAAAGATAGCGATGTGTTCTTTAAAAATAGTCTACATCGCACCTCCGCGTTAAAAGTGACAAGTCCAAATTTTCAAATTTTTAGTTTCGTTTTTAGTGTCGTTTCAGACTCAGCTCGGCTTGTGCTTGCTCGACCAGTAATAATAACACATATGCTTAGAACAGTGAATATCGTTGTTAGTATAACAGCCACCTATATTGTATGTCAAATTTGAGGATGGTATATTTACATATTTCAGCTCAAATTATAAAATAGATTTTCTAAAAAGTAGTGAATTTGAGTTATGTCATTTTATCCGCAGTGGTGTGATATGTATACTAATTTTCAATCTGACACCTCCGCCCCTCCGCCCATCATGTATTTAAATGAAATGTATTATATTCCTCTACCTCGGGCCCGATAATTACGGTGATAAACAATATTTGTTTTCAGATTCCGCGAAGAGCCGTACTACAAGGATACGGTAACTACAGCACTGGACGAAAAGAAAATAGATGACTCGGAAACTAAAGTTCATATCTCGGATACGGCCAAGTTTTAAACGTAGTTTTTAAAACATATTAGCTTAGTTTTTTTGTAATAAGTATTTCCCTAATTTTAATAAGGTATTTTACAATATTTATTAATATGAAGAAATTTCGGAATATTCAGATATGGAACAAATTGGTTTTAAATAATTTTTCTCTATCTACTATCTTCCAACAATTAGAACATGGCTCATTGGAGATTGTAAATAGGGACAGTTAGGAAACCAGTCATTAGTTTTCAAAATAATGAATTTAGGCCTGTGTACCCTAATATTCGTAAATATTACGCTTTCCAAATAAGAGAAACCCTTCAATAAACTTAATTTTACCCTACTAGAAAGATTTTTATTTCAAATAATCAGATTACGAAAGAAATTTTATTAATTTGCATAACACAGGTCTCAAGTCTTATTTCCATTAAAAATGTTAAATTAATACGAACTTCCTTGTCTTTTTGTTGTGGTATTTTTCCCTGAAATAAATAAGGGGTTGGATATTTTTTTTATTAATTTAAGTAATTTTTATTGTTTATTTATAATACATTATTGTTTTTATTATGTTCATGGCTTAATTTGCATTTATTTTTATTATTAATCTTTATAAATATAAATATCCCAACTAACATTTTCGGAGCTTATAGTCACCAAATTTCAAATTTTTAGTTTTATAATTGTTATATAAACGTTACTTAAACATATAAAGTTATTTAAAAGTTATGTAGTATTACCACTGGTTTCGAAGTTATATTAGTGGTTTGTAATAGAGATGCGCATTTTTAGTAAAACTAAAACATGACCCGAACGGTACCCGACAATGAACAATCGCAACCCGACCCGACCAGTACATGATCTGAACCGACCCGAACCCGACCCGAACTGAACCAGATCCGAACCCGACCCGAACTGAACCAGATCCGAACCCGACCCGACCCGAACGGTACCAAACCCGAACGGTACCTCATCCGAACCGACCCGACCTGACCAGACCCAAACTGAACCAACCCGACCTGAACGGTACCAAACCCGAACCGACACGAACTGAACTAATTAGAACTGAATTGAACCAACCCGAACCGAACTGAACCAACCCAACCCGAACCGAATCAACGCGACCCGAACCGAATCAACCCGACCCGAACTGAGTCAACCCGACCTGAAGTGAAACAATCCGTTGTTTGTTTGGTCGAGATCCCACGCGGTAGAAATTCCACGCCGTCGAAATCCTACGCGGTTAAAATGTTATAATTTATAATATTCTGTATAGTAATAGAGATGAAGCCTTTTTTAGATAAAAAAATTCAATAAGGTGAATTAGTCCAGAAATAGTTGATTATGAGTAAAATATTTTTATTGTTTCGTATGTAAACTCGAGTAAGCTCATTTTGGGACACCTGTACGCATACATGTGCATCTTAAATAGATTGAAAACAACAAAAAAAATATTTGTCAGATTAAAAAAAATAATCATACTATATGTACAGTAACGTCAATCTAGATGAAATATTTTAAACAAACATTGAATAAATATTCCTTATAATTTGACATCGATATTCTTTTTCAAAGAACTCTTAATTTTTGAGAAGAGAGCGCGAGGTTTGAAATTAATGTTCCTAGAAGCGTATGATTCTAAGAAAATCCCTCGGAAAATCCTGTACAATGGTGAATAATTTTGAATGAACACCTGGATTTCGTTCACTTTCCCGTTATAGTCATTGCTATCATTTCAATTATAATTCACAATTCCAATTCCTAATGCAGATTCCACTAATTATAATTCACTAAATTAGTTGGGGTAAATTTATAATTAATAATTCTGTATATAGGAATTTCTTCATGAAATTGGATTGATTGTTTTATTTATTATTTATCTTACAAATATGATTATTAAAACATAATTATAATGTTGTACGATAGCTCGATTACAGCGAAGATAAATGGACAGCGTATTCTCCGTATCTGTAGTAGGATTATGTTGTGTTACTGAAAAACACTGATGTTTTCTGTTTATAGATTTTACTTACACTCTTTAAAATATGAGAGGTTGCTGAATTACATGACGTACTTACAAAATTGTTGAACCCTGTAAAACAGGTAATAAAAGCGCATACCCGACCCCAATTCCCTAGAAGTAAATTTAAACGTTTGAAAGCATTGTGACTCATCTCCACAAACTGGCGGTATTTTTATTTGAAGTTACTTATTCTTTGAATATCATATCAATTACATATTCAAATTATAATTTAAAATGAATGACAATTACAGCATTTAGTCAGGTGTAATACTAAGTTAATTCACTGAAAAAGATGATAAAATTGAAAATGTATAAAAACAATCTTATTACTATTACTAAAGTTTTATTAAAATTTTAAAATAAATTACTTATGCCCATCTGTGCAAACAGCCATTAGTAACAAAAATATAAGCCAAGTTCTTTTGACTTATGTTTGTAATTTTAATGATAAATTTAACCGTGAAGTTAAGTTTTAATTGTATAAGAATGAATCTGGCTGCAGCAGTAAGGAATGAACTGAGAAGAACCAATCCGATCCGAACTGAACCAGAGCCGAACCCGACCCTACCCATACTGAACCAGCCCGACCCGAACTGAATCAACCCGACCCGAACGGTACCTTATCCGAACTGACCCTACCCGAATTGAACCAACCCGAACTGAACTGAACTGAACCGACCCGAACCTGACCTGAACCAGCCCGTCTCGAACTGGAACCAATCCGAATTTAACCAGCTCGACCCGAACTTTATATCTTGAATACAAATTCGACCCGAAAACCGACGGTGGTGCGGGTCGGGTTTCGGGTTCGGGTCGAAAATGCGCATCTCTAGTTTGCAACGTTTTATTTGGTGATTTACTCGTAACGTTTTATAAATAGGTAAAATTAAACTTCCATACTTATTATTTTTTTAACAGTTTTATATGATTCACTTATATAAATTTAGGAACAAAATGTAAAAATTAGAGAAATATAAGTGACAGATGTTAGTCTTATAAAACTGTTGTATTTGTAAATCATAAATTAGTTTCTACTTCCTCCAAAGACAATTCATGTCTATTTTTGATTCACCGTTGCTTCTTCTACTCCTGACCGGGTATTGTGTTTTCATCTTTTGATAATTTGGTGTAAACCTTGATTTTTACAACGCGATCACTGTAAATTTCCATCTGTTTTCCACAGCTATGGCAGTGGCACTATGGTTAGTTACGAATTATGTCGTCCTGATTCAATAGTTTGCACAATTTTGAATGATATGTTGTAAACTTTTAAATGCAATCTGTGACATATCAGTTGTATAATAATATAAGTAAGGGTAATATTTTTTATAGGTTAACCGGTAGGTAAAGTGCACGTCTATAGCGATAACCTTGGAAGAAAGTTTTATAACATTATCATTGTTAGTATAACGTTACCGGAAATTTTATTCTTGTCACTCTTAGTGTATAATGAAAGCAATAGTTTTATAATAATACTTAAATAGTGTTATAATGTTGTTTTACATTACTTCATCTCCTATGAAGGTGCTTCACATTGTAACAATAAAACTTCTAGTAATATAACCGTTTTACAGCGAACTTAAAATATGTGCCGCCATATTTTCATTAACAAATATCCGCCATCTTGAGTGTATATTAATAAATAAGTAACTATTATTTATATTTAGGTTTGTATGCGTATTTTACGCGAATTTTTTTAAATACTTAATAAAACTTAAAAATATAAAATTGAAAAAATGAAAACAATATTTAATTTTTATTTGAAACTTTGAAATTAAAAACTATGAAAATAATGTATATTTTAAAGGCGCGTTAAATAATTAGAAGTTTTATGAATATGTTTCACAGTAAAGTTACATTTCTTTTAAATTTACTGTAGAACTAATGCGTTTTGTAATTATGTATATTCCATATGATGTAGAACTTATGAACACTTCATTTAAGTACAGAATACCATTATAAAAATTTCAAGTTTTATAAATAACAACTGATTAATACAAAATAGTAATGAAAGAGAATACTACAGATATTTTGATTCTGTTTTGACCCACAATATACATGAAGGTTTTATAAGAGTGGTATTTTGGTTATATCCATGACATGTAAAGGTAATAGAAACCTTATTAGTCCCATTTTATAAATCTTAAGAGTTTATAATATTACCAAAATTTTGTCCCCGAAACCATTATAAACTTCTCCAATTAAACTCTTTAAAAGTTTTATAGAAGATTATATAAAGTTTACATAAATAAAAATAAATCAAGAAGTTTTATAATATTAGTAACAAGAACATATCGGGTACCGCAATAAAACAAAAAATGTTCATTACTTAGGTACCCTTGTCCTGAAAAATTAGATATGGGGATTTTCAAATAATAGTTTGTATTAATTTTACTAATATTTATTGTTTATTTGTATTTTACATTGTTATATTTTATGCAATTGCCCTAATGTACAATATTTTATACAATTAAATACAAATTAAAATATTATTTGTCTATCTTTTACTCCTTAGCGAATGAATTTTGTCCTTATACGTATATATTCTTAAAACGATTGCTAGAAAGAACCACTTGTCACACATTAAAAAATCGACCTATTGGCAGTTTTCACACAGTAAAGCGTACATGGATGCTGCTTTTAATAAATAGGGGGCTTACGCCTATTGGGAATTTAAACTATGTAAATCGTGCATGGATGCTACTTTTTAATAACTATCAGGCGTATACCTATTGGGAATTTAAACTCAGTAAATCGTGCATGGATGCTACTTTCAATAAATATGAGGCGTACACTTATTGGGAAATTAAACACTGTAAATCGTGCATGGATGCTACTTTTAATAAATATGAGGCGTATACCTATTAGGAATTTAAATTCAGTGAATCGTGCATGGATGCTACTTTTAATAAATATGGGGCGTATACCTATTAAGAATGTAAACACGGTGAATCGTACATGTAAGCTACTTTAAAAATTTGAAAATAGGGTACCCACTACTTACACCCATTACGATTTTTTAGATTTTGGCAATTTTCAATTTTGATGTAAGAACAATTTTTTTTTTCACTTGCAATGTTTAACGACAGTTGCTGCACCCCTGTGGCCGTTTTAAAAACTACACAGATATAGGGAATTAAAATAAATAGTTTTTCGAATATAAAAATATATTTGGATTATACGAAACTACAACACTTTCTTTATAAAAATTAAAGTTTATTAGCATTACATATGTTTGTTTGAAACCAAAATAAATTTTTAACAATTTTAGTAACAATTATGAACAGAATTGGAATAAATAAAACGTAAAAGATATTTGTGTTTACAAATTCGGTTCATAATTATTTCTTGCAAAGTTTATCAACTTTGATAACAATTTTTTAACAAGTCAAAGAGGCTTTAGCTATAAAATGTTTGTTACCAAATATAATTATCAATATTTTGGTTGTAAATTTTACTAAAAATTTTGCATTTTGCAATAAAAGTTTATTTTATTACAAAATAAAGATGCAAAATGATTAATAAAAAATACAAGTCAAATAACTTAACTAACTCAAAATCTACTATATTAACCTAGTTTTCTTGATGTCCGATTCCTGAAAGATATATGCTAATAATATGTTCCCAGATACTGATTTTATTGAAAAACAGTCGATATTTCAACTTTAAGTTACTTGTATATTATACAAACATCCATGAAAGTTATATTTCTTTTAATTTAGTACTTAAAATCGAATTTGAGTAAAAGATAATATTTACACATACATTATAGTCATATTCCTTTGATTATAAGTTCTCATGATTGAACATGAGACCAAATATTTCATAAAAAAAAATAAAGTTTCTTACCTGTTCATCCAGCGGTGGTCGTATACACTATAGAAGATTTGTCTGGACCTCAGCTATTCTTTGCAAGAGCTGCCTTAGTAGATCTGCAGTATTGAAATCTAAAGCTCGAACGCTGCATCCAAATTCTCCAAGTTTCCTGATCCTGATGTCTCAGACCAACCAAATGTCCGCCTAATAAATAATAATTATTAGTTTGTGGTATTCTTTCAACCATTTCAAAAACTGTTGGATAAAATTTCGCATGGCCAACGTGTCTTCATACACGTGTACCATTCGATATTTTATCCAACTCTGTTTTTGTATGGTTTCAAATGTATTTGAAATTTGCTTTAATTTTACATTTCTAAACTTATTGGTTAGTAACTTGATTTGAACCAGTTAAATTTTATTCCAAGATTCGACATTTTAAATTAGTAGTCTAATAGTTTTCTTGCAACAATTTGTATTCCAAGATTCGACAAGAAGAAGACTAACAACACTATTGTGTAATAGGTCTTTTAAATTAGTCTAAAGTCTCATAGTTTTCCTGTAACTATTTAAAATGTTATGGCCTCAAGATATTTGCTAATCATATGTTTCCGGATATTGATTTTATTGAAAAACAGTCGATATTTCAATTTGAATATTAAACATTCATGAAAGTTATATTTCTTGCAATATAGTACTCATCGAATTTGAGAACAAGATAATATTTGGACATACATTAGTCATTAAACAAAAAAGTCCAAGTACATAGCAGTTTTCAGTAAACAAACTGGTGAATGTCTCGTCGCTAAATATTTCTTGTTACTGATCTAATATTAAAAGCATTTCAGAATAAAATTTTCATAATATTGTGAACAAAATTTCAAATACGACAGTTCAGTTATAGTAGGAAACATTGATTGTCGCTTCCAGCAATAAATCATGACAAAGCATATCGCCGCTTACTGCTTGTATTATAACACTGGATATCAACGGGATATTACTTGCGCCGCACTGTTAAAATGAAGTCATGCATTGCTTGAAATTTTAAGGATTCGCCACCGCTGTGAGGGCTCTGTATAGTAAAATAATCTTACTTACTAATTGAGATCTATCTTAAATTTGTTAGTTTACCTCCGATGACAAGTTGCCATCGTAATATTTTCTTACATAAATCAGCTGATTACTATACAATTTTCATGGTTCGTTTCCTGTTTAGTATATTGGACGACTTATTAAGCTTATTAAAGAAAAAAGTAAAGCACATGCCAAATATAAACAGTATAAATCGCAAATACACTACAACAAATTTTCAGTATTAAGAACAGCTGTCAAATTAGGAAATGCTACTACATGTACATTAAGAATATAGAAAATTCTTTATCGTATACTAAAAAATTCTGGTTATATGTTTATTCTAAAAAATGTTCAAACAGTAACACGATGTGCTATGAAAATTCAACAGCAAGTAATGGTAGTGATATTTGCAATTTATTTTCTATTTCAAATCCGTATTCATTGAGGAAAATAGTAAAAATAATAATTACAATCAATCGACCCGAGTACAAAAAGATTATATGGAGCCAATATATTTTTTAATGAGTAATGTATTTATTAAAAACTGTTCCCATATTCTTTCTGTTATCCTCTTATGTTTAATAAATCATTTGCACTTTCTCTAATGATGCAATTACACCTGTCAGAAGTTAAAGATTTGGGACTAATCATAGATAAAAAATGTATTCTTGACCTTCATGTCGATTCTATAACGAAAAAAGCTTATAGAATGTTAGGTTTTCTAATTAGAACAAAATTACATTTTTTAATTTTTTTTAGCCCATTAGATACAGAATTTTTTTCTGATTTCAACGATATAAATATGGTATAGGGTTGTATTTCGAGAAAAATGCTATTGAAATAGTATATTAAAGAACGTGTTTTATAAGACATGTCGTTTTCTAAATTTTGACACGTGCGAAAGAAAGTCTTATAAAATGAGTTCTTTATACTATTTTTTATATTTTGCGCATTCTACAATTAACATTTACTTACTCAATTTGTGATTATATTTGTAACCATTTGTACATTTTCATGTAAATAATCTTCCCTTAATAAAAAAAAAAAAATAATAATTTCGACATTATATTATTAAAATGAATTGTCAATTAACTAAAAATAAATTTGGTAAACATGGGTTAAAGAAACGTCATCTAGTACCAACAGTCTAAAACAAAAAATTGCGTATCGAAATGAAGGTCATTACGATACGCAATTGCGTATCGTAATGACTTCATTATGATTTAATGGAACAGCCTGTATACTATCCGAGCATCTGAATTTTTTTATATTGGTTTTAATAGGACTAACGCTGCTTTTAATTCTGCTATGAATCGACTGCCATTTTTGTTTAAGAAATACATTGTTAATAACTCAATTGATATTTTCAGTCTTAATATGTCAACATTTCGAAATCATGGCCGAAATAAAATAAGTAAATAAATAAATATGAACCATATATGTAGTTAAGTAGTTTTACGACGGGATACTGATAAGTTTTTAGCTTAACATAGAAACAAGTATTCAAGTCCGGCGAATACGGTGGCTGGGGGGGGGGGGTGATTACGGTGTTGTTTTTGCCCAAAAAATCACGAACAAGCAACGATGTGTTAGCAGGTGCATTATTGTGATACAAAAGCCATAAATTGTTTTGCCACAAATCGCCATCATTGCTATCTCGAGAACAATAAGCGATATAATTCAGTGATATAATATTTTTATTCCCTTACATAATGATTTTTTTGAAAAAAATGCAGGTAAAGTTTCATATTAATTTGATTAAAATATGACTATAATAAGAGTGTCATGAACGGAAAGAACGAGTACGTGTTAATTTTTTAAACAGAATTGGATTGCCATGAAAGAATACATGAATATTTTCTTTAAGCTGACATTTATGATCACTTACAAGAACAAAACATTCACTTCTTTAGGTCAGGGCACTCTAATTCTATGTAATAAAAATAACATGTAGTCATTTTTTCCATTCGTGGCACTCTTATTATAGCCATATTATAATCAAATTAGTATAAAACTTTACATGCATTTTTCTCAAAAAAAATCGTGATGTAAGGGTATAAAAATGTGATATCAATGAATTTTGAATTAAATTCTCTAACAAATAAGCAAATAAAAAATATATGTTCTCATTTAAAATTAAAAAGTTATGTCCCGTATTTTGAGAACCACTGGCCCAAAAAAAATTTTTTTCTTTTATTTAAATTTGTCTTGTGAAATAGAAATTGTTTGCCCATTTAACCATCTTTGTAGCTCTTATAGTTTTTGAGATAGCAATGGTGGCCCATTTAAAATGAACATCCTGTATAGACCCCGGACTTTTGTTAACTTTAATACTAAACAAATATTTGGAATAAGTAGGTAATCTATCCATTCATCCACAAAGGTCCCAGAAACCATTTTTTAAATTAAACTTTGTACAAAGATATTACCATTACTGAAAACCCGACATGAAAATCCTTATATAAAGCAAGATATGGTTATTTAAAGTCTTCCGATGAGTTTGTGTCGTCACGTGTTGCAGAACAGTGGCATTGTAACAATATTTTTTCACGAGAGTTCAACCATTTTTCTCACCAATGAGAATGGAAAATGGATAGTTAGTGGGCGGGGTGTTGTGGAATTATAGGCGGGATTCTCAGCTTTCATATTTCAGGCCAATAGAATCAAATCCTCAATGGAGATAGCAAGACAAGTAGCTGCTGGCAGTAGAAGTTACTTCGCGTTAAGCAAGTTATTCCGTAGTAAACCAGTATTCAGAGACACTAAAGTTAGAGAGTATAAGACTCTCATACGGCCAGTTGTATCGTACGAAGGAGAGACTTAAACATGAAATAAAAAATATAGCGAAAAATTAGACAAATTTGAAGGACGAATCCTGCGCAAAATATATGGCCCAACCTTCGAAAATAACTACTGGCGTATTAAGCAAAACCAAGAACTATATGACGATACGTGTTTGTCATATTTTGTACCGTTACAGACATGACAGAAGATCGCCAGGTTTTCCGTATCTACAAACGGATGGAGGACAAACGTCATAAAGAATATGAAAGATGCAAATATAAGGTTCAAAGGGGACAGAACGGATTGGAGGCGACAATTGGATCAGGCCAAGGGCCAATGTTGTCAGTAGTGCCAATATGGCGAATAAATTCAAAGTGGGTGACGTCTGGCGGCAGATTTGTGAACTAGAGGAATAAGGAAACACTGATAGCATACATTGAAACGTATGTAATTTAAACAGGTTTAATTTATATTTGTTGTAAAAGAAAGTGAGATATATAGTGTATATTACATTTTCAGGTTTAAATAATGATTAGTAAATGCTAAAGATACTGCTCAGTGCTACAATGCAGTAATTGCAAGTCAAAAAGTATAAGTTTACACTATATCCCAAGTGACAAAATATGATCTTGAAATTTTCTTCCCTTATAGTTATGACGTCTCTAATCGGTTCTACTTTTATCTTTTTTAAAACAGGAACCCAAAATTCTTATAATTTTATAGCCAAATTATATTGTTTATCATCCTTTTTAATAAGTTTTCCCCTTACTTGTTCCATATATGTACAACTTAATTTTTCTATTTCTGCTACTCTGCAATACACAAAACTATAAACAAATAAATTAATAGCATAATAATAATGATAACTTTTGTTGTAAAACAATAAATATTCTTTTGATTTTTACTATCCTGTTTACATGCAACAAAACTGCAACAATATGTTTGCATTTGCCTCCCAGTTCTGCTCTACAACTAAATTTGTTTTCCAGTAATTTATATTCTCATTTAATAAAATTTCAATCATATGAGGATCTCCACTCAAATGACTGGTTTTTAAACAAGACCGCAGTATTGTACCTGGTCCATAATCTTTTATTTCACTAAGCAATACATGTCCAGCTTTAAAAACTACTTCGTCTTCTTTTAAGACGTGCAGAAGCAATGTATTCAAAAATATCACTTAATTTTATATTAATTTTCTCCATATTAAATATTTTGCACTATGAAATGCATATTGCCAGCAATAAGGAATAAGAGAACTCTCCTTATTCCTCCGCCATCTTGCTACCGTCCGGCCTGCCATCTATAGTTCAGTTTTTTCGCCAATATCTCGAGAATGGTAATGAATTTCTATAACCTGTAAAAATACTTTTATAAAGAAAACTTTTGTTTATAATAATATTAATTAATTATCTAAAAATTTTGAAAATTGTAATTTTTACGTGAATGTAAAGTTGAAGTTCACAAAATTAAAAAAACTCATTTTTTTAAATGAAACACCCCATTTCTTATTATTCAAATAAATTCTTCGTTGAAAAATAGGGGTAGTTTGTGTAACATGTCCCATGTTGAAAGTTGATAGATTTTTAGTAAAATGGAAAATGTTTAAATTGCATTTATTTACATTAGGTACTCAGTTTAATTTAAATGGGCCATAGTGGGAAAAGAAAAAAAATATGTTAAGTAGGTACCTATTTATTATTTTTTATGTTTATCATATTTTCCATTTTACTAAACATCTATCAACTTTCAACATAGGACATGCTACACAAACTACCCTTATTTTTTTAACGAAGAATTCATTTAAATAATTAAAATTGGGGTATTCCATTTAAAAAATGAGCTTTTTTGAATTTTGTGAACTTCAACTTTACGTATACGTAGAAATTACAGTTTTCAAAAATTGTCGATTATTAATTTATACTATTGTAAACAAAAGCTTTCTTTATAAATGTGTTTTTACAGATAATCGAAATTCATTTCATTATCGACATATAGACTGATGAAAAAGTGACCATTATTAGTAAAAAAATCAAAAAAGTTTAATTACGCTGGGAAGTGGTGGATAGTTTTTTTATGGTTTCATATGTAATTTTCTGCTGAATTTTAATACGTATTATTGTTTATCTTTCATTTTCCATTTTAGCTAACTTTTCCCTAGCTTCTCTTCGCTTTCTATATATAATTCTTCTTTGACTGATTAGAGAATCCATGCATTGTATGGTAGCATTTATATTCCATTGAAAATGAAGATTTTTTTTTCACTTAAATCTTTTGATTTGGAAACAGTAAGCAGGCTACTTTTCGCTTGCTTAATTGATTTCTTTGTTGTGGTGGAATTAGAATTCGCTCGCTTTAATCCCTTGCCTGCATTGTTGATGTTCTTTACTTGTCCTGTGGTTATAGTGCATTCAGTCTGTGTCTTAATGCTGATGTTCGGAACTTTTTCTTCTGTTTGTCTATGAATAAAGTTTAATATTTAAATATTAATTGTAAAATTGTTGTTTAAACTTATATGCAATTACTTACAGAAGGTCCGGAAGTTTGCAATTTAAATTTTCTGTTACTTTTTCAGAATCCTCATGCATTGACAGTTTTTCATTATTCGAAAGTAACAGCGATTTTTTCGAGCTCATTCTGCTATCATGCTTAGGTTCTAATCCTCTTTCATAATCCTCAATTATTGTATCGTGTTCCATTATTAGAATTTGTGATTCAGTTTCAGAATTTATTGGCCTTTATATATAAATAATAATTATAACTTTCTTACTCTAACCTACATATTGTGTAAATACTTACACAGGTTCACTCGTGCAATCGCTGTCGTCTATTAATGTAGCAAAAAAAAATACCCATTTTAAAATCTTTTCCCGGTAACTCAGGTGAAAAATTATATAAATTTTGTATACAAAATAACTAATTTTGTACGAAAATTTCATCCCCAAACTACCCAAACCGATAAACGTTAACTACTAAAATGGCCGTGGTTGAAGGAAACGGCGCCCAAGATGAAACAAATAGCGGTAGTAGTCCCATCTATGATGACGTTTCGGAAAAATTCTTATTTGTGAAATTTATTTAATTATTAACGTAATGTTAAATTCGGTGGTTACATGCCAAAAGGAGATGAATTTTATAAGATAAAACCTAACTTCTTAAGTTTGTGATTATAACATACATATAAGAGTAGGTACATAACGTCTAAAGTCGCTTTAATGCTTTATTGTGTAATACTACTTTCTAATTATATGGCTTAAAAATAAATATATGTTTGACAGATATGAATTAAAACGATTGGTTGTGTACAATTATATGTTATAACATATAACTAACGTAGACCCAGCGCGCAGCGTTTGTTTTGATAGGGCCAAAGCGCCAAAGGTGAGGGGAACGAAAAGTGGCACTGTTAGCAGTTAGATTTGAAAATAACTTATTTACTTCTCACTCTACATATTCCGAAAATTAAGAAATTGAGTTTGTATTCACTCATTTTTCACATTGAAACGAACATCGTTAGCTGGCAGTGTTTGCTAACATATTCGCTAACATTTATTAACATAGCATTTCCGGTTTTACCGGAAGAAGATCCTATGTTGAAAGTTGATAGATTTTTAGTAAAATGGAAAATGTTTAAATTGCATTTATTTACATAAGGTTCTCAATTTAATTTATGTGGGCCATGGTGGGAAAGAAAAAAATTATGTTTATTACTTATTTTTTATTTTAATGTTTTTTATGAATTACTATCATATTTTCCATTTTATTAAACATCTATCAACTTTCAACATAGGACATGCTACACAAACTACCCTTATTTTTTAACGAAGAATTCATTTACATAATAAAAAATGGGGTGATCTATTTAAAAAAAATGAGTTTTTTTTATTTTGTGAACTTCAACTATACGTTTACGCAGAAATTACAAAATTTTCAAAAATTGTGGATTATTAATTTATATTATTGTAAACAAAAGCTTTCTTTATAAATGTGTTTTTACAAATTATAGAAATTCGTTTCCATTCTCGACATATAGAGTGATAAAAAAGTGGCCATTATTAGTGAAAAAAATCAAAAAAGTTTAATTACGTCGGAAGTGGTGGATAGTTTTTTATGGTTTCATATGTAAAATTTTCTGCTGAATTCAGTGGTAAAATAAAAAATATAGCATTTCATTTAAAATAAAAACGTTGCGGTCTACTTCCGGTTAAGCCGGAAGTGCTACTGTTTTGAAAATATTTTAGGTATGAAACGGCTATGTCGGAAAACCCCTAAAACCAACTTTCGTAAAATAATATTGAATAGTTTTTAAAATAACGATAGCGTAAGCTCATTCTGGGACACCTGTATTTTGTATTATAAAAGTAAATGTTTACAATTGCAGAAATACTTTTTCTGGTTCCTTTTAAAAATTTCATAGTGACATTCTCATAAAAAAGACATTCTTCCTTTACTTAAAACTGTGAGAACGTATTTTATTATTGTAGTGACATCAGTTAACTAACATTCTTACCAACAAATGTCCATAAGCATATCGAAACTTTTATTTAGATATTTTGTTCTTACGTTTAATTCACTGTTGTAATAAATTATTGCAATTCACAATACATATACATATCAATAAACCAGTTTCTGCAAACAGTTTTTTAGCAATAAATAATATTTGTAATTAAAAATGTATTCAGATTAGAGCAATTTAGAATAATTAATATATAAAATTAATATATATATATATATATATATATATATATATATATATATATATATATATATATATATATATATATTTACTGTAAAACCTAACTATATTTAACAACATGTTTAATTGGTTCTTGTTTATTAGGCAAATATCAGTAAATATCTTTTATATTTACAAAGTCAATAAAATACACCTAATATAAATTGTACGTAAAAAATATATTTACGAGTATATAATTACCTACTTGTATGTTTTATGTTAACAAAAGTTTTTCTTTTCAATTTTTATATTATTCTTTATTCCTCTGTAAAACCAAATAACCATGTAGGCCGGTTCATTTTCATAGAGCTATTATATAATAAAAGCCCTTATGGAAAGTTTGATCATACTTGAAAACTTAATATTTTTAAGTAAAAACGACATGATTTTTTTTCCTTTATTCCACACCGAACTAAATGTAATTTTGCATTACTATAACTACAATTTTCGAAAAGTACAAATACAGAGCATATTTCATAAATTTGGTTATAAACACGGGCTCTGTGAATTTTAGAGTGACGATCAATTTTTGCATTTTTATTTAAATTTCATTTGGGTACATTTCACATAACCAGAGCTCTCATTAAATACGAAACGTGGCAATCATGTTTCTGATATTTTCCAAAAAAAAAAACAAATATGAATCATTCAAAATTTATTTACATTAAATTTTGTACATTTATAAAGAAGTAGACTGTTTACATTACTACACAACGTGACCATGTCTTCTGTGACTTAGTGGATTTTTCTTTATATTGTTTCGGTAAACATGTATTGGCCTGATGATTTTTATTGCAAAATATGCAGGAAGTACAGTATGACATATCTGACTGTTGTACAAAGAGGTGCTTTTTATCTTCCCTTTTAAGCATATCATTATTCTGATTTTTTGACTGTTTCGTAACTTTTGTCACGTTCCTTCTATTTGTTTTAGGATTCTGTTTTCGATTTTTTTTATCCTTTTTGCACTTTTTAAGTTCTTTTTGTTTCTTTTCAAAAATGAATCTATGTCTTTGTATAATTGAATCCATACATTGTATACTTGAGTTAGGGTTGAATAAAAACATAGATGAAAATGTTTGGTTCAATTTCTTAGTTCTTGGAGAACGTCTTGGTTTCTTCTTTTTTTGTTTACGGATATTACTCAGAGCTTCTTTTTCCATTTTAGCTAACTTTTCTCTAGCTTCTTTTTGTTTTCTATATATAATTCTTCTTCGACTGATTAGAGAATCCAAGCATTGAATTGTTGCATTTATATTTAATTTAAATTCTACTGAAAATGTAGATTTTAACTTAATACTGTTCTCATTTGCAACTTCTGATTTGGAAATAATAGGCGAGCTACTTTTTGCTAGCTTAGGTGGTTTCTTAGTTGTGGTGGTGTTAGAATTGGCTCGCTTTAATCCATGGTTATCCAAGACTTCATTATTGATGTTCTGTTCTGGAAATTCATTTTGTTTGTCCATGGAAGCATGGTTTGATGGCTTACTATTAATCTTCTCTAATTTTCCTTTATTTATAGTGCATTCAGTCTGTGTCCTATGGCAGATGTTCGGAATGCTGTCTTTTGTTTGTCTATGAATAAAAATTCAATGTGTAAATATTAATTGTAAAATTGTTGTTTAAACTTATATGCAATTACTTACACAAGATCCGGAAGTTCGCAATTTAAATTTTCTGTTACTTTTTCAGAATCCTCATGCACTGACATTTTTTCATTATCCAAAAATAACAGCGATTTTTTCGAGCTCATTCTGCTACCATGCTTTGTTTCTAAGCCTCTTTCACAATCGTCAATTATTGTATCTTCCATATTTATAACTTGTGATTCAATTTCAGAATTTATTGGCCTTTAAATAAATAATAATTATAACTTTTTTACTCTAACCTATATATGTGTAAATACTTACGCAAGTTCACTCGTGCAATCACTGTCGTCGTTTATTAATGTAGCAAGAAAATTGCCCATTTTAAAATCCTTTCCCACTAATTCAGGTTAAAAATTCAATAAATTTTGATTACTAATCACTAATTTTATACGATAATTTCCATCCCCGCCCAAACGGAAAAACGTTAACTATTAAAATGGCTGAGATTGAAGCCGATAAGCCGAATGTGAAACAAATGGCGAATGCCTGCTAGTAGTTCCATCTATGATGACGCTGCGTAAAAATTCTTATTTGTGAAATTTATTTAATCATTTTTTTATATTTATTTAAGAAAGCGTCACGTTAAATTCTGTGATTACATGCCAAAAAGCAGATGAATTTGTATGATGCAAAACTTTTTAAGTTTATAGCGTATATTAGAGTACAATGTGTAAAGTGTTTACTATTGCTTTCTAATTTTTGACATACGTATATGAATTATAACGATTGATTGTGTCGTTTGTATTGTATTTTAGCTGTTTGATGCTTGTTTGTTGTTTTTTGAAACATATAACTAACGTAGACCCAGCGCGCAGCGTTTGTTTTGATAGAGCCAAAGGTGAGGGGCAAGAAAAGTGGCACTGTTAGCAGTTAAATTTGAAAATAACTTATCTACTCCTCACTCTACATATTCCAAAAATTAAGGAATTGAGTTTGTATTCACTCATTTTTTACATTGAAACGAACAATGTTAGCTGACAGTGTTTGCTAACATATTCGCTAACATTTATTAACATATTAGAATGTTAGTACGTCCATACTAACATTTTGCGACATAAACAATGTTCGCTAACAAAAATTGATGTTCATGAATAGGCGGTAAAGTTCAAAGCATTAAATGTTATTACGATATTCAAACTTGTAGATTTAAGCCTTGTAAGCATAGAATGTATATATGTGTCCAAGGACGAGCTTACGCTATCGTTATTTTGAAAACTATTCAATATTATTTTACGAAATTTGGTATCTAGACGTTTTCTGACAGGCACGTTTCAGCTAATATATTTTCAAAACTGTAGCACTTCCGGTTTTACTTTCTCATTTAAATGGAATGCTATATTTTTTATTTTACCATTAAATTCAACAGAAAATTTTACATATTAAACTATAAAAAAATTACTTATGATCAACCACTTCCGGCGTTATTAAACTTTATTAATTTTTCACTAATAACAGTCCCTTTTTTTAACTCTATATCTCGAGAATGGTAACGAATTTCTATAATCTGTAAAAATACTTTCATAAAGAAAGCTTTCGTTTATAATAATATTAATTAATTATCTAAAAATTTTGAAAATTGTAATTTTTACGTGAACATAAAGTTGAAGTTCACAAAATTAAAAAAACTCATTTTTTTAAATGAAACACTCCATTTCTTATTATTCAAATAAATTCTTCGTTGAAAAATAGGGGTAGTTTGTATAACATGTCCTATGTTGAAAGTTGATAGATTTTTAGTAAAATGGAAATTTAAATTGCATTTTTTTACATTAAGTACTCAATTTAATTTAAAAGGGCCATGGTGGAAAAAGAAAAAAAAATGTTTAGTACCTATTTATTATTTTTTATGTTTATCATATTTTCCATTGTACTAAACATCTATCAACTTTCAACATAGGACATGCTACACAAACTACCCTTATTTTTTAACGAAGAATTCATTTAAATAATAAAAATTCGGGTATTCCATTTAAAAAAATGAGCTTTTTTGAATTTTGTGAACTTCAACTTTACGTTTACGTAGAAATTACAATTTTCAAAAATTGTTGATTATTAATTTATATTATTGTAAACAAAAGCTTTCTTTATAAATGTGATTTTACAGATTATTAAAATTCGTTTCCATTCTCGACATATAGAGTGATGAAAAAGTGGCCATTATTAGTGAAAAAATCAAAAAAGTTTAATTACGCTGGGAAGTGGTGGATAGTTTTTTATGGTTTCATATGTGAAATTTTGTGCTGAATTTTAAATACCTAATATTGTTTATCTTTAAGCGTGACGAAATTTTGACTAAAAAGTTGAAAATAAGCTATTCTGTTGATGTTCAAAATATTCGCTTATACTTTTTTGTACAAAAATGACACCTTTCAATTTTGTTCTCAAATAAAATTTCGATGCGACCTACTGTTTTCGATAAAATGACAAAAAACCAAAATAGGTTCCCGCCGAATATCGACTTTTGATAGTGCACCTATTATTCTGTACAGGATTCAGGATTCCGTAAAAAAGCTTTTGTTGCAATTTTTTAATGTTGGTAGTATTTTTCCAGTAATAAATCAAATCTTCGCTCATCAATGGTCCAAGAACGACTTGTGAACTTGTAATTAATTTCAATCGAACATGATAAACAATAGTTTAAAAGTAGAAGATATTTTTACAATTCGCCAGAAAAAAAGCTCGTACAATAAAAATTTAAATCTGCCTAGGGCGCCAATAACTCTTGGGCCGGCCCTGCATTTACCTCATTGAAAACAAAGAAAAAATTGCGATATTTTTGAGATTAAAATCACTTTTATTTTCCATTTAAAAAATATATGTTTGTGTTATATCTCGAAAATTTACGGACGTAAAAATTTATTTTGTACGCCACTAGTTTGGTAATATAATAACTTCTTTATATTTGGAACATTTTTCCAGTTTACTAGTACCGTATGAAACATTTAGGAAAAACAAAAGCACATCTTGTGGCCCTCCAAAGGAACACAAAAAGTTCCATTTAACCGACATCGTATCTCTTAATAGTTCTCGAGATCCCAATGATGGCAATTCTAAATGGGACATAGGAACAGGAATAACAGAGTTAAAATTTCAGATGAATGTGCTGTTGTAATACTGTTTACTTTTGATATTAGCAAGCAATTTATGAACAAATATTTAAATACAGTGTAAAATTTATTTATGTTATTTCAAGACTACAATGTTATTTTTATAAATGGCGATTGTTGATTCCCAAATTTATTAAACTAGGTAACCATTTTTAAATAATAATTTAACATTATGTTTTCTTAAATAATTTTTGCAAATAAGAATATTCTGGAATTTTAACATAGATGGAACTACTGTCACTACTGTTTCAAAGTCGGGCCGGGCGGACGGTGGACGTCATTTTATTTTAATAGAAGAATAGAAATTTGGTCAGAAATTATTTGTACCAAATTTATTATTTATTTATTCAAAATTTGTATATTTTTTGTGTTGAATAAGTGGGAAAAGAAATTACAATGGCAGATTACCATGAACAAGGAATAGAAAACGAGAGTAATACACCTTTGTAAGTATATACACGTGTTCAGGTTAGAGTTATGAGTTATAATTACTATTTATGTCTAAAGGCAAGTTTCTTCTGAAGAGAATTTACATGTTTTCAGTACAGAAGATGCAGCTATGAGTAATGATTTTATAAAAGACGTAGAAATTGAGTATATTTACGGAACGGAACAACAAAATGAATATATAGAAGATACCACTGCAGTCTCGTCAGAGAAGGGGATAAAGCGAGCAAATTCTCTTACCAGCGCAACAAAAAATCTAACGAAACGAGCAAAAAGTATCCCTTCTACTATTTGCGAATCTAAAGATGCAAACGAATCCACAGAACATATTATCAACAATGCAGTGTCGCCAAAGAAGGGGATAAAACGAGTGTGTTCTAATACAAAGCTACAAGAAGCAAGAGAAAAGTTAGGCAAAAGGAAAAATAAAGCTCTTAATAATATCCGTAAAGAAAAAAATAAGACACTAAGTCGTTTCCAAAGAACTAAGAAATTGAATTCAGGTAGAAGAGGCCGACAGTCAAAAAATCAGAATAATGTCATGCTTCACACCGATTTTAAAATACCCCCTACTCCATACGAGTCAAATTTAATATGTTATTCTTCTTATATATTTTGTACTATAAACCATGATCAGGACATTAAGTGTTTGCCAAAGCCATATGCAGCAAAAGTAATTAATGAAAAGAAGAGAAATTCATGGGTTACCATGTCAGACTGCGTGATTATGTAAAAATCTATTTTTTGAGTAAAATACAAAATTTGCTGTAAATAAATTTTTAATTATTTATGATTGTTTTATTTTTAAAATTTGAAAGTTCTTATTAATGACTGTCCTGTAAAGGTATAAATAATTTGTAATCTAGATCAACTTTTATTTTTTCAAAGAATTTATCAATAATATGTTTTTTTTAGTATTAAAAATGAAACCTAACTGCGTCATGGATTATGACATACAGACGTTAGCAACTTTATCAGATTTTACAAAAATTTGAGAGAAAAATATCATGTTTGATATCAATTATCAAATGAAAGCTGTTGTGCTCAAGTGTAAAAAAATAGATCTTTATTAAATTTAATTTCGCAAAAATCTATCAAAAACTGGCTGGTGACCGGCATGCCGGAACATAGGACTTTTAACACGTAAAATCATACTTTCCTAATTTCTTACTTCCCTAATTATTTTAGGTAAAAAAGCTTCAAATAAAGTTATAAAATCAGTAAGCATAATTAATTCTACGTGCTTTGTATCGGCAGAAATTAGGTACGAAAATCAGCTCAAAAATAGCGACAGCTATGGAATCTAACAAAATAAAATAACAAATGTGTAACGATTTATCTGTAAAGTTGGGTTAGTTTATTTTTATTAGGTATCGTTTGTAATATCTATTCAAGTGAACAATTATCCAATAATATAAATATACTGAAATTAGGGAAGCAGGAAATTACGAAAGTGTTTTTACATGTTAAAACTCTATGTTCCGGTAACCATCCCGAATATCACTTGTAATATGTCTGGGTTCGATGTCGAACGACGTCAAACTTAAAGCTTGAAAATAATTTCTAATTTTCAATTAGAATTAAAGTGACTCCTGTAGTGCTCTCTCCACGACAGCTTTGTGTTTGAGAGATTGTAAGGTGACACCTGGTAAACGCCCTGTACGTTACAGATACAACATATCTACTTAAATCTGCGATTAGAAGCAGATTGGTATAGCCAAAAATAGATAATATGCCGTACTGATAATGTGTATCAGTACGATTTATTTATTTACATAATTAAATAATTGTCATATACATATACAACTGTTCCGAAATTTCAACATAGATGGAACCAGTATCCCATATGTAACCATTTGTTTTATCACGCACGACACTCGACCTTCCCTTCAGCGTTCAGCCATTTTATAAGACGTGTGGTGAGAAATTTCTTGTACCAAATTGGTCATTTTTACTCAAAATTTATAAAATTTATTGTTTGGTATTAGTGAGAAAAGTATTTACCATGGGTGATTCCCATGAACAAAGATTAGAAACCGATTTTGACAATGATACTGTTGTTAATCCTATGTAAGTATTTACATATGTTTAGGTTAAAATGAGATTTGTAATTACTATTTACGTATAAAGGGAAAGGGAAAATATTTCTGAAATGGATTTATGCTTGGACGAGGAAGAAATGCTTGATGAGTGTCTAAAACGCATAGAAATTGAAAATGACAATGGAACGTGCTCGAAAGAATCTGTGTTACCTTTGGATAATGAGATACCTATGACCGGTGATTGTGATAAACTAACACAAGACTTAATTTACCAGTTACATGATCTAGTGTAAGTAATTACCGATAAGTACAAACAATTTTTCAATAAATATTTTATTAAAGGGTAAACACGAGGATAAAGGTCTCATCCACAACTTTCAATAGTTTGGCCGAAAAACATCAAAATGTCATCATGGAACAAGTAAATGAGAACGAGAGAAATAAGCATATGTGAGTAATTTTTTTAAAAAAAGAACAGGTCTTCGAACTGGAACTGAACAGGAAACCATTTCTGTGCGACGATAACTGGTTAATTTCAGTTTTGTATATGTTCAAACACGCGCGCTAACATAACCGAAACCAAACTGATATATATATATATATATATATATATATATATATATATATATATATATATATATATATATATATATATATATATATATATATATATATACTAATTGAACCATAACGAAAAAAATAACAGTTCGAAGCCCTGAAAAATAAATTAATGACAATTTTATAATTATTATCTATAAATTGAAGGCTCGAGGAAAACAAAAACTGCGATAATAGTATAAGAAAAGAACACAATAGCAATAATCTCTTCAGAGTAGAACAACAGAACGAATCAGCATTAGATAATGGTAACTCCCAAAAAAAAGCACTAAAGCGACCGAATTCTAATACAAGTGGAAACAGGATTGGGAATAAAAAAGCTAAAACAAAATCATCCTTTAAGTGTAGGAAATCACTACGCCAAAGAAAAAGAAATAATTTCGTTAAGAAACGAAAAGAGTTTAAAAAGCGTAGACAAAATAAAAAAGATCGGAAACAAAAAACTAGAAATACCGAAAAGAAAATAAAAAAAATTACTGGAAAACTACAACTAAAAGATCAGAAAAATAATAAACATTGTAATGGACATGTTAAAAAAGCAAGCAAGAGAAAATCGGTAACATCGATTAAAAAAACTTCTTTATCTAACAAAAGACATAAATTTCATCACAGAAGTAGTAAATTACGAACGGAATCTACACGAAATAATCCTACTGTAAAGAAGAAACGTTCGTTTTGCGTCATGATGTAAATATTTCTCCCAGAATTACAAAATTTGAAAAATAAATTTTTAATGATTCGTACTTGTTTTATTTTTTAACAATGAAAGGTCAAGGTATGGCATACACAAATGTTAATAATATCTGATCTAGATTGTAATCAGATTTTGTTATTTTGCGAAAACTTGTCGTATTTAGTAACAAATAAATGTTTTCATGGACTATCACGCAAAGACGTTAATAATGTGACATCATGATCACTATTGTTTTAGCAATAAGTTATTAGTAACATATGTTTGGTTTCAAATGAAAGTTTTCTTCAAGGGCTGCTGTGCTCATTATCAGATGTTGATATTTTGATCAGCTTTAATTTTTTTGCATAATTTAAAAGTAAACATGTCACGTGTGATATCAAATGATATTTCTCATCACATTAAGTTTATATCACCACTCATTTTTTGCATTTTTTGTGAAATTTTAAAATTTCTAACTGCCTATATACGACGTCTCATAATCGATGTTTTTTAAAAGATATCTCGAGTAGTGACGTAAAATGACAGTCTTTTAAATTAAAATGAGGTGACAGTCATTTAATGATTATTTTCAGTCATATTGTGTCATTTTTGGTCATCATAGTTTTTTTTTTTATTAATTTATTGAATGTACAGGTAGTGACCATGTTGTTAGCCGAACATATAAAATCATACTTTCGTAATTTCCTGTTTCTCGAATTATTTTACGTAAAAAAACTTGAAATAAAATTTATAGAGCACAGAATTCTTCATCTGAATCAATAAACAAAATTAAATTTGCATGTTTTGAAACGGCAGAACTTAGATATGAAAATTATCTGTCATGTTAAGATTGATTTATTTTTATTTGTAATTTGTCTTTAAGTGAATAATTGTGTATTTAAATTAATTGATAATTATTTACTTGAAAAGAAATTATAAATAATATCTATACTCTGTTCGCTGAAACAAGAGAAAGTGGAACTAATTCTTAAACAGAAACAAGTCATTCTATTGGCTCGGCTCCAAAATTATCCTTTTTTGATCACTAAATTACTTATCACTTGTCTCTGTTCAAGAATTAGTTCCACATTCTCTCGTTTCAGCGAAAAAAGTATAATAAAAAGAAACTAATCTAACTTGACAGAATCGCTTGAGAGTACTACTATTAGTACCTATTTCATTCAACGAAATATTTGAAAGCAACGCTCTTGAGTATTTCACTTCTAAAAATTGAAGATAAAAAGTGTTCAAATTTGTAAGTGCATTCTTCGAATACATAAAAAAAAACGAACAAGTTTAAACATGTTCGTGACTGTCATGATCATGAAGTAAAATGACCTAACGGTCATTTTGTAAATGACAGTGACTGACCGACCACTGTCATAATCAACTCACTAATCTCGAGTAATATAAACGATACAGCAAAGCAAGTCTAGATTCTTTAGTTTTAATCATGAATCACACATGAATTATTCTTTTATTAGGATGAAGAAATAGAATTTTTAAAAATTTCAAATGAAAAAATCTGTTACAGATCATCATTTATTTATTTTGATTTTATATTTATTATGTTCTCAAAATTATTCTTAACCAATTATTTTCGGGATAGTTATAGTATTATTTATCGACGTTACAGTAAATGTTAATCTGTAACAGATTGTTTCGTTATTTCTTTAAAAAAAATTACTTTTTTCATCCTAATAAATGAATAATTCATATCTAATTCATGTTTAAAACAAAAGAATGTAGACTTGTTATATAGCATTAAAAATCTTATAAAATAAGTATAAAGATGAGACTATTTTCAACATAGGTTCCCATTTAAAAAATCATAAGTTTGTGTTATATTTCGAAAAATTTAAAGTTTTCAACTAAACTAATTACGCTATTTTATTCTACTTAGAAAACGATTCAAAATTTTAACTGAGATACCTTAAAAAAACAACGAAACTGATACACCTGTACTTATATTTTGCAAATATTTTAATGTCAACAATTAAACTTTACCTTGTTTTTCACGTGGAAAATAAATATTGGCCAGTAGATGTCAAGAATGAAGGTGTAGATTTTTCAGGTTGATCTATTTGGGTATAAATTTAAGCCCCAAAAACAGATTAAGTTAAAAATCCAGTATTTTATGTATGGACATTACCTTTGTTGAATGTATATTCAATTACGGAAGATAATTGCTCTGGCACTCGTTGTGGTCTTTTGGTATAGACACATAAATATAAGTCCAATTAACTTCCTTAATTCGATAAATGACGCTCTGTGAATAAAGCCATAGTTTTCGTAACTATTTCGCCAATTAAAAAGTAATGGAGTCTACTTCGTACATCTAGTTTTGGGACTGGCGCGCCACAAGCCACAGCCAAAAATATGTTGAAATACAGTTATGGAAATTGAATTTTTGAAACCTGCAGATTAATTTACGTGCGCAACTTAAATTTGAAAGCTTATAGACCCAAGCGTTTTTTAAATATTTTCCTACACAAAATGAAGTGACAGCGTAATTGAGGCTACTATTTTTGAAAACTTCAGTCCGAATTGTGTGTACCAAAAAATTGGAGACAAAAGGATTAAAAAAGACGCTGCGAATGCCTAGGTATTGAATATGTAAAAGTGTGAAATAAATATTATTTTATATTAGGTTCTCGTACTTAAAATATATTACTTGCTCTTGTGTTGGAGTGTAAAAATTAGCTTAAAAAATCGATCAAAAACATACATTTATCACTTGTTTATCAAATAAAAGGCTTCATCATTTTAACAGTTTTAAGTTTATATCTAAAATAAGAGTATTTCTTCATATAACTTAATATTTCGTATATAAGGTCGCCTGATTGAGTGTGTTAGGTGACCGGATTTGATTCGGATGGTCTGGGTTCGATTTCCAGCGACGTCAAACTTAACGCTTGAAAATGATTATTAATTCTCATCAGCATAAAAGTGGGCCCTGTTGTGCTGTCTCAACGACAGCTTTGTCTTTGAGAGACCGTGAGGTGACACCTGGTAAACGCTCTGTATGTTACAGGTACAACATACCTTTACTGAAATCTGCGATTAGAAACAGATTGGTATACCAAAAAATAGCCATTTTACTTATTCGTAGTTTCCGAGAAAATAATTATTTAAAATTTGGGGAAGGGATATGTGACGTCTGCCTGGTAGAATCGTTGAAGAAAACCAATAGACTGAGAGGGGACTATAACTATCTCTTTCCCTCCCAGTCTATCGATTTTCTTCCACGATCCTACAATGCAGACATCACATATCCCTTCTCAAAAACAGTAAATTGCAAATAAAAATATTATTCCAAATTAATATTCAGTCGCTTAGGGCGCTAAAATTTAGAGGCGCCACAACCAGCACTTCGACACGTTTTAAATACGTAATATTGTTTATCTTTAATCGTGGCGAAATTTTGAATATAAAGTTGAAAATGTTGAACTGGTTATTAATTTCAATCGAACATGATAAACAATATTGTTACAATTCGCCAGAAAAAAAGCTCGTACAATAAAAATTTAAATCTGCCTAGGGCGCCAAAAACTCTTGGGCCGGCCCTGCGTTTACCTTATTGAAAACAAAGAAAAAAATGCGATATTTTTGAGATTAAAATCACTTTTATTTTCCATTTAAAAAATATATGTTTGTGTTATATCTCGAAAATTTACGGACGTAAAAATTTATTTTGTACGCCACTAGTTTGGTAATAGAATAAATTCTTTATATTTGGAACATTTTTGCAGTTTACTAGTACCGTATGAAACTTTTTGGAAAAACAAAAGCACATCTTGTGGCCCTCCAAAGGAACACAAAAAGTTCCATTTAACCGACATCGTATCTCTTAATAGTTCTCGAGATCCCAATGATGGCAGTTCTAAATGGGACATAGGAACAGGAATAACAGAGTTAAAATTTTAGATGAATGTGCTGTTGTAATACTGTTTACTTTTGATGTTAGCAAGCAATTTATGAACAAATATTTAAATACAGTGTAAAATTTATTTATGTTATTTCGAGATTACAATGTTATTTTTATAAATGGCGATTGTTGATTCCCAAATTTATTAAACTAGGTAACCATTTTCAAATAATAATTTTACATTATGTTTTCTTAAATAAATTTTGCAAATAAGAATTTTCAGGAATTTTAACATAGATGGAACTACTGTCACGGCGGACGTCATTTTATTTTAATAGAAGAATAGAAATTTGGTCAGAAATTATTTGTACCAAATTTATTATTTATTTATTCAAAATTTGTATATTTTTTGTGTTGAATAAGTGGGAAAAGAAATTACAATGGCAGATTACCATGAACAAGGAAGAGAAAACGAGAGTAATACACCTTTGTAAGTATATACACGTGTTCAGGTTAGAGTTATGAGTTATAATTACTATTTATGTCTAAAGGCAAGTTTCTTCTGAAGAGAATTTACATGTTTTCAGTACAGAAGATGCAGCTATGAGTAATGATTTTATAAAAGACGTAGAAATTGAGTATATTTACGGAACGGAACAACAAAATGAATATATAGAAGATACCACTGCAGTCTCGTCAGAGAAGGGGATAAAGCGAGCAAATTCTCTTACCAGCACAACAAAAAATCTAACGAAACGAGCAAAAAGTATCCCTTCTACTATTTGCGAATCTAAAGATGCAAACGAATCCACAGAACATATTATCAACAATGCAGTGTCGCCAAAGAAGGGGATAAAACGAGTGTGTTCTAATACAAAGCTACAAGAAGCAAGAGAAAAGTTAGGCAAAAGGAAAAATAAAGCTCTTAATAATATCCGTAAAGAAAAAAATAAGACACTAAGTCGTTTCCAAAGAACTAAGAAATTGAATTCAGGTAGAAGAGGCCGACAGTCAAAAAATCAGAATAATGTCATGCTTCACACCGATTTTAAAATACCCCCTACTCCATACGAGTCAAATTTAATATGTTATTCTTCTTATATATTTTGTACTATAAACCATGATCAGGACATTAAGTGTTTGCCAAAGCCATATGCAGCAAAAGTAATTAATGAAAAGAAGAAAAATTCATGGGTTACCATGTCAGACTGCGTGATTATGTAAAAATCTATTTTTTGAGTAAAATACAAAATTTGCTGTAAATAAATTTTTAATTATTTATGATTGTTTTATTTTTAAAATTTGAAAGTTCTTATTAATGACTGTCCTGTAAAGGTATAAATAATTTGTAATCTAGATCAACTTTTATTTTTTCAAAGAATTTATCAATAATATGTTTTTTTTAGTATTAAAAATGAAACCTAACTGCGTCATGGATTATGACATACAGACGTTAGCAACTTTATCAGATTTTACAAAAAATTTAGAGAAAAATATCATGTTTGATATCAATTATCAAATGAAAGCTGTTGTGCTCAAGTGTAAAAAATAGATCTTTATTAAATTTAATTTCGCAAAAATCTATCAAAAACTGGCTGGTGACCGGCATGCCGGAACATAGGACTTTTAACACGTAAAATCATACTTTCGTAATTTCTTACTTCCCTAATTATTTTAGGTAAAAAAGCTTCAAATAAAGTTATAAAATCAGTAAGCATAATTAATTCTACGTGCTTTGTATCGGCAGAAATTAGGTACGAAAATCAGCTCAAAAATAGCGACAGCTATGGAATCTAACAAAATAAAATAACAAATGTGTAACGATTTATCTGTAAAGTTGGGTTAGTTTATTTTTATTAGGTATTGTTTGTAATATCTATTCAAGTGAACAATTATCCAATAATATAAATATAATGAAATTAGAATTAAAGTGAATCCTGTAGTGCTCTCTCCACGACAGCTTTGTGTTTGAGAGATTGTAAGGTGACACCTAGTAAACGCCCTGTACGTTACAGATACAACATATCTACTTAAATCTGCGATTAGAAGCAGATTGGTATAGCCAAAAATAGATAATAAGCCGTACTGATAATGTATATCAGTACGATTTATTTATTTACATAATTAAATAATTGTCATATACATATACAACTGTTCCGAAATTTCAACATAGATGGAACTAGTATCCCATATGTAACCATTTGTTTTATCACGCACGACACTCGACCTTCCCTTCAGCGTTCAGCCATTTTATAAGACGTGTGGTGAGAAATTTCTTGTACCAAATTGGTCATTTTTACTCAAAATTTATAAAATTTATTGTTTGGTATTAGTGAGAAAAGTATTTACCATGGGTGATTCCCATGAACAAAGATTAGAAACCGATTTTGACAATGATACTGTTGTTAATCCTATGTAAGTATTTACATATGTTTAGGTTAAAATGAGATTTGTAATTACTATTTACGTATAAAGGGAAAGGGAAAATATTTCTGAAATGGATTTATGCTTGGACGAGGAAGAAATGCTTGATGAGTGTCTAAAACGCATAGAAATTGAGAATGACAATGGAACGTGCTTGAAAGAATCTGTGTTATCTTTGGATAATGAGATACCTATGACCGGTGATTGTGATAAACTAACACAAGACTTAATTAAACGCAAGGATAAAGGTCTCATCCACAACTTTCAATAGTTTGGCCGAAAAACATCAAAATGTCATCATGGAACAAGTAAATGAGGACGAGAGAAACAAGCATATGTGAGTAATTTTTTTAAAAAAGAACAGGTCTTCGAACTAGAACTGAACCGGAAACCATTTCTGTGCGACGATAACTGGTTTATTTCAGTTTTGTATATGTTCAAACACGTGCGCTAACTTAACCGAAACCAAACTAAACTGATATATATATATATATATATATATATATATATATATATATATATATATATATATATATATATATATATATATATACTAATTGAACCATAACGAAAAAAATAATAGTTCGAAGCCCTGAAAAATAAATTATGACAATTTTATAATTATTATCTATAAATTGAAGGCTCGAGGAAAACAAAAACTGCGATAATAGTATAAGAATACAAGTGGAGACAGGATTGGGAATAAAAAAGCTAAAACAAAATCATCCTTTAAGTGTAGGAAATTACTAAGCCAAAGAAAAAGAAATAATTTCATTTAGAAACAAAAAAAGTTTAAAAAGCGTAGACAAAATAAAAAAGATCGGAAACAAAAAATAAGAAATACCGAAAAGAAACTAAAAAAAATTACCGGCAAACTACAACTAAAAGATCAGAAAAATAATAAACATTGTAATGGACATGTTAAAAAAGCAAGCAAGAGAAAATCGGTAACATCGATTAAAAAAACTTCTTTATCTAACAAAAGACATAAATTTCATCACAGAAGTAGTAAATTACGAACGCATTTTACACGAAATAATCCTACTGTAAAGAAGAAACGTTCGTTTTGCGTCATGATGTAAATATTTCTCCCAGAATTAGAAAAAATTTTAAAATAAATTTTTAATGATTCGTACTTGTTTTATTTCTCAACAATGAAAGGTCAAGGTATGGCATACACAAATGTTAATAATATCTGATCTAGATTGTAATCAGAATTTGTTTTTTTGCAAAAACTTGTCGTATTTAGTAACAAATAAATGTTTTCATGGACTATCACGCAAAGATGTTAATAATGTGACATCATGATCACTATTGTTTTAGCAATAAGTTATTAGTAACATATGTTTGGTTTCAAATGAAAGTTTTCTTCAAGGGCTGCTGTGCTCATTATCAGATGTTGATATTTTGATCAGCTTTAATTTTTTTGCATAATTTAAAAGTAAACATGTCACGTGTGATATCAAATGATATTTCTCATCACATTAAGTTTATATCACCACTCATTTTTGGCATTTTTTGTGAAATTTTAAAATTTCTAACTGCCTATATACGACGTCTCATAATCGATGTTTTTAAAAAGATATCTCGAGTAGTGTCGTAAAATGACAGTCTTTTAAATTAAAATGAGGTGACAGGCATTTAATGATTATTTTCAGTCATATTGTGTCATTTTTGTTCATCATAGTTTTTTTTTTTTATTAATTTATTGAATGTACAGGTAGTGACCATGTTGTTAGCCGAACATATAAAATCATACTTTCGTAATTTCCTGTTTCTCGAATTATTTTACGTAAAAAAACTTGAAATAAAATTTATAGAGCACAGAATTCTTCATCTGAATCAATAAACAAAATTAAATTTGCATGATTTGAAACGGCAGAACTTAGATATGAAAATTATCTGTCATGTTAAGATTGATTTATTTTTATTTGTAATTTGTCTTTAAGTGAATAATTGTGTATTTAAATTAATTGATAATTATTTACTTGAAAAGAAATTATAAATAATATCTATACTCTGTTCGCTGAAACAAGAGAAAGTGGAACTAATTCTTAAACAGAAACAAGTCATTCTATTGGTTCGGCTCCAAAATTATCCTCTTTTGATCACTAAATTACTTATCACTTGTCTCTGTTCAAGAATTAGTTCCACATTCTCTCGTTTCAGCGAAAAAAGTATAATAAAAAGAAACTAACCTAACTTGACAGAATCGCTTGAGAGTACTACTATTAGTACCTATTTCATTCAACGAAATATTTGAAAGCAACGCTCTTGAGTATTTCACTTCTAAAAATTGAAGATAAAAAATGTTCAAATTTGTAAGTGCATTCTTCGAATACATAAAAAAAACGAACATGTTCGTGACTGTCATGATCATGAAGTAAAATGGCCTAACTGTCATTTTGTAAATGACAGTGACTGACCGACCACTGTCATAATCAACTCACTAATCTCGAGTACTTATACTACAGTGGAATATTAATGGCATAATTCAGCATATAAATAAATTGCAATTATAGCTACGGGATAAAAATCCTAACGTATTGTGCTTACAAGAAACGCATTTAATAAATGAAAAAAAGTTTAAATTGTGCGGATTTGAAATTTATAGATTCGATGATGAAAGAAATGCACGTGCTCGCGGGGGAGTCGCGATATTAATTAAAAATACAATACCCCATAGCTCAGTTAATTTACAAACAAATTTGACAGCTGTTGCTATCACATTATATAAGCCCATAAAGATGACAATATGTTCCTTATACCTCCCACCAAAATCAAAGTGGACTGAGACTGAAATGGAAAATTTAATAAATCAATTAGGTAATAATTTTTTAATTTGTGGAGACTTCAACGCAGTTAGTAGTTCCTGGGGACAACTTAATGTAATTCAGAATAGGGCAGGCAAACTAATTAATAACCTTCTTTTAAACAATAACAATTTAGTTTTGATGAACAAACCAGGTGAACCCACACATAATAACCTTGCATCAAAGAGTTTTTCCACCATTGATCTCACGATTGCTTCGAGTGGAGTTGCTTCAAATTTCAAATGGTCTACCATTAGCTATGATTTTCACTATAGCTCACATTTTCCAATAATTTTTGAGGGTTTTGCCTCAACGAATCCCGACCCATCACCAAAATGGTACATCGATCGCGCAGATTGGGATACATTTAAAGAAAATCTACCAAATATAACGAAACTGACTTACCAATGTTAAATAGGAATAATTACCAAGAATTTTTAGATAACTTTAATAATATCATTTTTACTGCTGCTCTAGAAGCGATACCCCATTCACCTACAGTCCACAATATTTATAGTAATCAGTGTTGCCAGACGTTTATAAATATTTTCACCAGAAAATCTTTATAAAAATCACCAGAAATCACCAAATACCAAAAATTGTAAATAGTGTTACATTACATTAAAAAAAAAGTTACAATGCGTTACCGTTAAATTATTTCAAGATATTAGATATCTTAACAAATTATTAATTATATTATATTATATTAATTGTATGTATTTTATTTCGGCCAATGGAATTTTTTTTATAACAATGATAAAATAAAAATTTGTACAATTTCGTACTTCTACATAAATAAATATAGGGCTTCAGCAGACACGTGACTCGAGAAACCTTCAAGTGCTTGAAATCAGCTGATTTACGTGTGCGTGTCATTTTGAAAAGAACAATATAAACTTTGACAAGACTAATGTTTTGACTTATTTTGATTTTGAAGTGCTAAAAAATTTAAAAAATTAAATTCATGTGTTTTCCTGCCTGAAATTGAGAAATAATAACATTTTAGTAGTTTTAAATCAAAATAAGTCAAAGCAATGGACTTGTCAAAGTGACATGCGCACACAAATCAGCTGATTCCAAGCACTTCAAGGTTGAAAATTAATAATAGATGAAGTCTAAGGTTAAATATAACTAAAACTATAATTACCCCTTAACTTTAAAGTTAATTTTAATAAAAACTAAATACGTATTTTGAGAAGTAAGTTCTCATCATCAGTAGTACAACAAGGGAAAGTTAAACAGAGAGTTGTTAGGACCTCTGGCATGGTTGATATGTTGAGTAATCTTGACTACTCTGTTTAACTTTCCCTTGTTGTACTACTGATGATGAGAACTTAGTTCTCAAAATACGTATTTAGTTTTTATTAAAATTAACTTTAAAGTTAAAGGGTAATTATAATAGTTTTAATTCAAGGTTTCTCGAGTCACGTGTCTGCTGAAGCCCTATATTTATTTATGTATATGTAATTATATACTTATTTATGTAGAAGTACGAAATTGTACAGGCTACACGGCGACGGCGCAATATGTACTTCTTCCACGGACCTTGCAAGTACAAAATAACATATATCTGTTATGTAGATTGCGTTATTGCAATATATATATCTGCAGACATATGTATATACCTGCATATATAGCTGCACTTGTTTGTAAGAATAGCTCTGCGCAACCGCCGGATTGCTTTGATTTTATTGGAGTAGAACTAGCGGGAGGGAAGTTCTTAACTGACAAGGATAGACATTATTGTTTGTAGCAGACTCCTCCTAAGTGTGAGATAGGGCATCAGCTGTATATTTTAGTTTTATAAGTGTATTGTTATTACGCACGAATACAAGCTCTAGCAATCTAGTGTCGAACGCGCTAAGTAATCAAATAAAAACACAAATTAGTTGTGGACGTTTTCGACAGTACGGCTGGTAAAGTTGCCTATGTAATAAAAATCACCAAAAAAGAAATTAAAATATTAAAAAATCACCAGATTATTTGAATTTGAACAAGTTTCTCACCAAATCACCAAATACCTTTAAAAATCACCAAATCTGGTGAAAAATCACCAACTCTGGCAACACTGATAGTAATCAATCAGCTATACATAGTACTACTTGCAAAAATTGTAAATGCATTAATTATACAAAAAACAAGTTCCTTGGTGGAACAATGAAGTATCTGTTGCAGTCAAAAGGAAACGTAAAGCTTGGTTAAAATACAAAAACAATCCAACCATTGAAAATCAAATTGAATTTAAAAGAGCAAGAGCTAATGCCAGGTTAACCATAAGTAAAGCCAAAACAGACAGCTGGCGTAATTATACTAAAAACCTGAGTTCTATAACGGATGCCAAAGAACTCTGGAAAAATATCAATAATATTCGAGGGAAAAAACATATCACCCCATAAATAAGCTAAAGGTAAATGGTCAAATTGAAACAGACCTAAAAGTTATAACAAATGAATTCTCAAATCACTTTTGCTCAGTCAGTAGCAATGACGATTACACATTAAAATTTAGAAAAATAAAAACCAAAAAAGAAAATCAGATTATAAATTTCGAAAATAAAAACGACGATATATACAATAATAATTTTACAATATATGAATTTTTAAATATATTTATTAACAAAACATTGTTGAAATTTAGCAGCTACTGGGCCGGACTTGTTATCCTATTCCATGTATAAAAACTTAACTATGCCGTACATAACAACAGTTCTAGAATTTTTTAACTTCATATGGTGCAATGGCCTTTACCCATCATTGTGAAGAAATGCAATCGTAATCCCATTGCTTAAAAGCGGCAAGAGTTCAACAGAAACAAATAATTACAGACCGATCTCATCAACTTGTCATATGGCAAAGTTGTACGAGAAACTAGTTAATAAACGACTCGTCTGGTACTTAAATAAAAATGGTCTTATTGATAAATATCAGTTTGGTTCCTGCGAAGGCCATTCCACACAAGATGTTATCAACAATCTTACAAATGAAATTCAAAATGCAATCATGCGTAGGCAGCATTTGGTAGCGGTGTCTTTCGACCTCACTAAAGCGTTTGACAAAACTTGGAGAAAAGGTGTCACTCTGAAACTTCACGAATGGGGAGTAAGGGGGAACCTTCTGCGCTTTGTAGATCAGTTCTTAAATAAAAGAACCCTACAGGTTCGTATTGGTCCAACTATTTCTGAGCCGACTGTTTTCGAAAATGGGATTCCCCAGGGTTCAACTATAAGCGTAACTCTATTTTTACAGGACAGGAGAAAACATAACAACAATTAAGAATAAAATCCAAAAATCAATAAATATAGTTACCAAAAACGCCATAATTAATGGTTTAACATTTTCACCAGACAAATGCAAGGCTATCGACTTTTGCCGACTTCGCAGGCCTCACTTCTGCCCACAATTTCACATAAGCAACACTCCAATTCCTATAGTCAGTCATATTACGTTTCTTGGCATTATAATTGACTCCAAACTCACATGTCGTCCCCATATTGAACATGTATCGGCCAAGTGTCTAACAGCAATGAATGCTTTAAAGGTTCTTGCTCACACCTCATGGGGTTCAAATCGCGCCACTCTTGAGAAAATATATAAATCTTTTATCTTGTCTAGAATTGATGATGGTATTGTTGCATATGGTTCGTCTAGAAAGAGCAATATAAAAAAAATTAGTGCAGTACATCACCTTGGGTTACGTCTAGTTACTGGTGCATACCGTACAAGCCCAACAACTTCCCTGTATGTTGAATCAGGCTTACAGCCATTATTACTACGTCGAATAAATTACCTCCTCAAATATACAATTAAATTTTTTTCAAATCCACCACACCCCATTTACGAAGCTATTTTCAATAACTTGTCAAATCGACAAATCTACGGAACAAAACCACCTTCGGCAATATGTCCAGTATTTAATGAATGTTTTCAAGAATTTAATAAAATGTATGGCCAAAATATAGAAGTCTTCGATGGAAGGTTATCACTTGCAAATCAACCTGTGTGGATGTATAACAACTTAATAAATATGAGCCCAACATTTTGTGAAAAATTTGAAAAGAAAAATAATGTTCCAAAAGAGTTGATTAAGGGCGAATTCAACTATGTGCTTTCATCATTATGTGTCTACACAGATGGATCAAAAAATTTAAATCGTGGTGTTAGCTCCGCTTTTGTCATCCCTAGTTGGGGGGTGAAAGATGGTTTCTGTATCCCTGATATATCCAGCATGTTTACAGCTGAGATATCAGCAATTATATTTGCACTCGAGTACATTGAGCAGAAACTAAATTCTGAAACACATAATATTACAAACATAATAATATTCACTGACTCATTGAGTTCAATTCAGTACATTAGAAATAAATATGATAATTACAATGACAATGTGTACCAGTATTTTATAAATATTGTTCAAAAATTAAAACAGAACTATAATATCTTACTTACCACATTTTGGATTCCAAGCCATGTCGGTATTACAGGAAACGAATTAGCTGATTCCCACACATCACATCTTTTAAATAACGACGGAACACCAAGTAAAACCACTGTAATACCTGCTGATCTTATATTGTATGGAAAAAGCTATGTCAGTCAACAATACCAGACAATATGGGACAGTAGTAACCATACTTTTCTTCGACCAATTAAAGTATCCGTCAATCCATGGGACAAATTTAGATTCTCCTCGCTGTCTCGACGAGAACAAGTTGTTATTACTCGGCTTTCTATAGCCCATACAAGTTTTAAGTGATGAGTATTATAATAGTTTTAGTCAGTTCATGTGTAGTCGCGAATAGACGTGTTTTGCGCAGCTCCGTCTTAACCTAAGTAAAGTGTCTTAAAATACTACTTACGTTTTCAAATTTACCTTTTCTGTGGCCCAAATTTTGTTCTCTTATATAAAATGGGTGGAACTACGCGCAGCCAGGCTCAGGCAACATCGTCGTCATCGGCGATTAAAGAAACGATCGATACACTTTTGAGTAACGATACTTTCCTGAGCAGTCTAGTTAGCAAAGTTATTACTTGACTTGATGAAAAACTCGAGGAACAGCGAGTGCACTATGAGGGCATCATCCCAAAGTTGACCGACGACAACCGCATCCTGGAGGAGAAACTGGACCAGCAGGAGCAGTACTCACGGCGCAACTGCATCCGCGTCTTTGGCGTTCCAGAAACCCCCAGCGAAAACACCGAATCAACCGTGAGTGATATGTTTAAAAATATCTGTGGTGTGAGTGTAGTACCTGGTCTCATTGACCGTTGTCACAGAATTGGTAGAAAAAACCCCTCCAGTACCAAAATACGATCCATTATTGTTAAGTTTGTGTCTTACAAAACTCGTGAACTTGTAATGAACCAACGCAGGAAACTAAAAGGTACGAAAATGTCCATTAAAGAAGATCTCACTAAAAAGAGACTACATTTACTTACAAGTTCATCTACTAAGTTTGGCTTTAAGAACGTTTGGTCTAGAGATGGTTATATTTATGCCAAAGTCAATGATTCTATCAAAAAAATAAATAATTTAAATGACTTACATTAGACACTGATAATGATGTAAATTATTATTGTTTACCGCTATTTGGAGCTGTTAATGTCCTTTATTGCGAAATTGCGATTTTGTATTTCTCTCTTATTTGAGGTTACATTATTTTAATTTTAAGTATAAATTTCTCATTTTTAAACAGTTGTTTGCTGTGAATATAATTTAGTTTTGTACTTCTCAATATATCTGCGCAAGATCCAACAAGAAATTAAACACCTATCGTTAAATTTTATCTTGACTTAATTGTAAATTTCTTCAAATACCTACCGTTTCATTTAATCTTGACAGTGTCAATGAACTTCTGTATTTTAGTTTATTCTTGAATACTTTGGTTTAACTTTGTAATTTTTTTGTTTTAATTTATTATAAAAGTTCATTGCTCCTGTTTATTATGTTGACATTTGGTCAAGTAAATGTTAGGTCGATTAATTCTTGTTTCACAAAATTTAAGGATTTTGTATATGATTTGGATTTTGATTTGATAGCGGTTACGGAATCATGGATAAGTGACACCTCACCATCTACTTTATTTTATATAGATGGATATAATTTATTTAGCAAACCTAGACCTCAAAAGCGTGGTGGAGGTGTTGCTATATATGTTTGCAATACTATACATTGCAAAATATTAGATACCTCGTTTGTGACAGCTAATAATGTAGAGCACCTCTGGATCCAATTTTCCATTCAAAACAAGAAATTCATTGCTGGAGTTGTATATAACCCACATTCAATTTTTTATAAAGATCTTGAAATTTTGGATTCAGTATTTGCTGAATTTTTACACCAAACGGAATATCTGATTTGTACTGGTGACATTAATGTGGATTTGTTATCAACTGACGTACGTTCGGATTTAATAATAAATTTATTTAAAGCTTATGACCTACACCAGTTGATAACACGATATACTAGACCAGCTTCAAAAACTTTATTGGATATTTTAGCAGTATCAGATAAAAGTTTGTGTGTAAATGCTGATATTATTGATTGTACCCATTTTTCTGATCATTTTGGGGTGTATGGTATTTTTGAGCTGCCAAAAACTACTCCTGAATATAAATGTTTTACATATAGAGACTTCAGACATTTTAATATAGACCTATTTTATACACATTGTAACTCTGTCAATTGGAATCATATTTTAACACTTAATGATGTCAACCAAAAAGTAGAATTTTTGAACAACAATATTATCGCATTATTTGATACACATGCACCATTAAAAACTATTGCAACGAATAAAAACTACTGCCCCTGGATAACACCGGTGATAAAAATTATGCAGAGTAAAAGAGATAAAGCTTTAGCGGATTACAAAAAGCACAAAACCAGTGCTAAATATAATTACTATAAGCAACTGCGTAATTTTACAACGGCTGCTATCCGTAGGGAGAAACAGGCATTTCCAGAGTTTGAGGTAAATAATAATGCGCATAATTCCCGTAAATTATGGAATAATCTAAAAAGAATAGGTGTTAAAAATGATACTTTAAAAAATATTCCTGAGTATTTGTGCACACCAAATACTTACGGTCAATATTTGTTAGACAAAGTCGGCGACATTGATATTAACGAAAGTCTCAGAGAAACATACGAAAACCATACGTCTGTACAGGAATCTAGTGAACCTTTTTCATTTAGTTGTGTCGATAGTGTGACGGTCAGAAATATTATAAAATCACAGAAATCTAATGCAGTTGGTGTGGACGGTATTTCACTCAAAATGATAAATATTATGTTGCCAGTAATATTAGATTACATTACGCATATTATCAATTCGTGCATTCTACAAGGAGTTACTCCTGATATCTGGAAAATGGCAGTAATTAAACCTATAGCTAAAAAAAGGATTGTTCTGTATTCGATGATCTACGCCCTATTAGTATATTACCAACATTCTCAAAGATTCTTGAAAAAATATGCTATGAACAAATAATGAATTATCTATTGATTTCTAAAAACCAGTCTGGATTTAGAAAAGGTCATAGCACCAATACCTGTATGTTAAATATAATAGATGATATATTAAATAATATTGAAAAATCCAAACTGGCACTATTAATTCAAATAGATTTTTCAAGAGCCTTCGATACGGTTAGTCATAATATGTTGCTTGCCAAATTAAAATATTACAATTTTGCTCCTACCACAATTCAGTGGTGCAAGAATTATTTTTACAATCGGCATTTCATGGTTAGTATGACATCGAATACAGAAACAATAGTTTCTTCTACTTTTCCACTCAGTCATGGTGTGCCTCAAGGATCAATCTTAGGTCCCCTTTTCTTCCTCATTTTTATTGCAGACATGCCACTTTTAATGAATTTCTACGCAGATTCTTGCATCAATCAATCCTGCTGACATAGATGAACAATTTGCTATTATTAATATTGAGTTACAACAATTAGTTTCTTGGATTAAGAACAATGGTTTAAAAATTAATACTACTAAATCTTCGCTTCAGGTTTTTGGACATACAGGCAGTATATTACCTGATATTATACTGGATAACACTGTATTCGAACGTAAATACGTTACAACAGTTCTAGGGCTGGATGTTGATGAAGACCTGAAGTTTAGAGAACATCTTAACAAGAAGCTAATGTCTGCTAGATTGATTCTGCGGCATTTATATCAGTTTCGCCAAGATCTTAATACTGAGATCAAATTAAAATTAATAAATTCTTTAGTTCTATCAACGTTCGATTACTGCGCTTGTACTTACATACCTAATCTAACTTTAACAGATAAAAATAGAATAACTCTTATTCAGAATTCTTGTTTACGTTTTGCTTATGGTATTCGCAAATACGATCATATATCACAACACCGGACTGCAGCAAATATGAAATCTGTTGACGAACGACTGAAAATTAATTATCTTTGTTTAATACACAATGTAAGGTTAACTAGAACTCCTAATTATCTCTTTGACAAGTTAATACCCAGAGAATACAATTACACTCTCCGTATCAAGAATTTGTATATTGTTCCTTTCTTTCGAAAGTCAAAATCTAGAGCTTCATTTTCCTATCTCGCGCCTTCTTTGTATAACAATATTCCTGAATCCCTGAAGTCTCTATCGTTAACCGCTTTCAAACTCAGAGTGAAAAATTTATATTAAATAATGTAATGTAGTAATATTTTTTAATATTTTTTTGTCAAATTGTCTCGCGTTTGATGATTTTTATATATATTATTGTCATATATTTTTGTACTGTACCGGGTTAGGTGGAAGAACAGCCTTGGGCTGAACCTCGCCTTTTACTTACATGGTAATAAAGATTATTATTATTATTATTACACATAAACATCATCTTCTGAACACTAATGTACCTGAATGTAGTAACTGCAAGTGCAGAATCACAATAGAACACCTACTTAACACTTGCCCGATATATGCAATTGCACGCAACAGATTGAACGTTTCTACTCTAAATCTTTCTGAAAATGATAACTCTCAAGAGAAAATAAAAAACATTCTTCTCTTTCTTAGAGAAACAAATAAATTTAAATATATTTAAACCAGTAAAAATGAGACCCACTTAAAAAGCTTCCGCGCACATTACTTAACTTAAATTATTTATCGGCGACTTGGTTCGCAGGGCACAATGACAATGGCAGTTTCGTGCCCCTAATGAAATAAAAAGAAATAATATTAATAATAATAATAATAATATTAATAATCTGATTAGTGATTCACGACGTGTAGAATTTAATTCTCTGATTTATTTGAAACATTTTTGTCTAAAATTATAAATGGGAAGTTTTGCACAAGGAAAAACTGATTTCCCATGTTAAACGTCTATGGCCCGCTTTTTAATTAACACCCTGTATATAATTTATCGGTATAATAAAATATGGGTATTTTATATTTTTGTTTCGTATTAGTGTTGACGGTCAGATGCGAGATTTTAAATTTACGCAACTTCCTGCTCTCCGATTCATTTTAGGGGAAAACCTGTAGAGTACAAAACGGAACTTTTGAAATTTGTTTTTAAAATGGTGAAGAAACCAAAAACATAATAAGAAATGTAGAAACAGTTTTGTATACAACTTTTAATTCTGTACAATTTTGCACTGGACAGTTTTTTTTCCGTAAAATGAACAGGGAAGCAGAAAATTGCAAATAACTAAAATCCCATGTTAAATCCCTATCTTCGCACCTGACCGTCAACACCCTATATGTAAAAATGAAAATTATCACATACGTCATTACCGATATGAATTTAACTGAAAAAGTTGGTAGAGCAGTCTGGACCGGCCTTAAGGCTTTCAGTTTTGTAAAGAATACACGTCTAGGTATTAATTTGTTTACGTTTATTTACACATTAATCCGTAGTACATACTGTATTCAATACTCTTTAATTAACTTAACGAACTAATAGTAGGTTTTAATTTCACCTTAAAAAAAATTACAATTTTTTATATCTATATATGATCTCCAGTCATATTGCCTGTATTGAAATTCGTATGATTAAGCAAAGGAAATTATTTCGTTATGCTTGAATTTATTCGGCAAGTTTACCATTATTTTGATGAGTCAGTTGACTCGTCACTGTGATCGGGACAGGACTTAGCTGATCCACCTTCCGGCTCGATATCGATATCTAGATTTTGTTCAGTGGGGTTATTATTTATGTTCGTATTTAGGTTATTCTGTTCCGTATTATTAGCTCGAGCTGATTCTCCATGTTCCCGATGATAGCGTTCGTGTTCTTCTCGCAGGTATTCACTCACATACTCGGACTGCAAAATTATATCATAATTATAGATAAAAAATAATAATTGCCAGGGCTAACTAGAAATTCCATTAAACGCAGAAGAAAATTTAAAGAAGTCATTAACAATTTCATACAAAATTATTTATAATTAAATTATGTTTACTCAGAAATGAAAAACAAAAATAATAAAAAGTACCCTTTTTACAATGAATACAAGTACAAAATGGATTATAATTATTTATAAGTAGGTAAACAAAAAAACCTGATATCCTGAATTCAATATCAACCCAATAAATATTAATATTAGCCCATCACAATGTAATTGTTCACCGATTTTGTGTTTTGCTTGTTCTTTAATTAACTATACATGTTTCTTATAGACTTATACAGCTAATTTTGCACTCATAATCTAGCGTGAAATACATACATTTCATTTAAGGAATGATATTATGTATGTACCTGTCTTTTTTTGGAGGAGGAGCGAACATAACAACAGCACGGATTCGTTAGCACGTGTTAGATCATACTCATAAATAGTGGAATCGGTTCTTCCAAATGAATTATAAAATGTTTCATATATACTTACAATATTAACCCCATCCGGAGGCATAGGAATTTCACGAATTCCCAGTGGAGTTTTAACATACAGCTGCTTTTGCACTCGTAATTCCAACCTGAAACACATTTAACTAATATGATATACGTAGTACATACAGGCAGTTCGCCTACACATAAACCAGCAAATATCACACTTATTAATAATTTTAACGTTGAAAACTATATAAAGTGAAATCAATTATTTAGTATTCTGTAAAAGTGGGGAAACAAATATAAGTCATATCCTTTTTCCATGACAAAAAATAAAATCATGGCTATTTCCTAATTACTTTACGTATAATAGCTTCAAATAAAAGTTATAGATCATAAAATTCTACATCGAAATCGATAAACAAAATTAATTTTTCTTTCCGTGTAAGGGCAGAAAGTAGCTATTAAAATGTCGAAAATCACCTGCAAAATAGCAATAGCCATGGAATTGAGACAAAAATAACAAATGTCTAACGATTTATCTGTCAAGTTAGATTAGTTTATTTTTTTTTATTATAGATAATTGTTCACTGAAACAGAAATTAGAGATAATACCTAATAAAAGTAGATTAACCTACTTTGACAGATAAACCGTTAGATATTTGTTGTTAATTATTTTGTCGCAATTCCATGGCTATTGATATTTTGCTGGTGATTTTTGACATTTGCATACCTAATTTCCGCCCTTACATAGCAAGCAAAATCAATTTTGATTCAGATGTAGAATTATATGCTCTCCAATTTTTATTTGATGCTTTTTTACCTTAAATAATTAGAGAAGCAGGAAATTTCGAAAGTTTTATTTTACATGTTATATCCCAATGTTCGGTGTTCGGATCACCACCCTGTATTTTTATAATACCATATATGACTTTTATACAATTGTAGAAACCTATATAGCAAATTATTAACTTTTGACATTTAAATAAATATTTGGGTGTCTTATTGAAAAAGAAAAGTTTCTAATAAACAATTTTCGCCAATTCATAGAGTGTAATAAATAATTTAATTTGTATTATACAGAGTAATAGAAAAAAAGTCTTAAAAAATGGGTTTTTATTATTGCGATTTAAAAAACATTCTGTACAGAAATACTTTGGATACTCCAAAAATGTAAAAAGAATAATTTACCTATTTCATAGGTGACTAGAAATCGTAAAATTTTAAAACTTGTTCAAGAGTAAACCATAATTAATTTTAAATACAAAGAACAAATATATTCAAATTTTTCAGGCTCGCCAGGGGTTATCTTTTTAAAAAAGAATTTCGGATTCCGTACGATCCTGATTCAGCGAACATTCGAATATTGCTTATTTTGTATTCATTCACAAAACAAGCAAAGAAGTATAATCATTCCTTCGTTCAAATTCAAACGGCTTCATTCTTTCACTTACAACAATTACGTAAACATACCTCAAAATATTTATTACCTGTAGTGAGTATTTTCGCTATCGTCATCGCTAAAACAATATCAAGTATATGGATTAGTAAAAAGTACAAATTATTTGGAAATAAAAGATTTCCATTATTATCCACTTAACACTAATAGTGTTTGTAGGTTAGGTATTTAAAATAAGTTACATTACACATTACATATTATTAATTCGTGAAGTATGAGTTCCCTTGATCAATTATCAATTCAATGAAATCAGTAGGTACTCTGTTAACATCAAATTGTATAGTTTTATAGAAATTAACAGTTTTTTTTTCTTTATCTCTATTGTCTTAAACTAATATTCACCTGGATGAGGAGTCAATGATAATATTATCACTAATAATGTTAATTTTACGTAATGGGAAATCGGGCATTTTATAATACTTAGGATGTTCCCACTTTAATAGTTAAACAATCTTACGTTTTGAAACGTACAGTTACAGTTGTATAATAACAAAGAATAAACAAAAGATGGACAATTTAGATTTTACATTGACTACCCCGACCTCTATTCGCGAAGACTGCAATGAGTTTTTGTAATCTTTGTACATGTTATATATGATATAACATAAACAGCGATGTAAGGACCGTAATCATGTATTGAGGACATTGATTCAAAATAACATATTAACAGTTCCGATTTTTCACACCAGAAGGCTATGAGTTAATTTGGGTAGGTATACAAATTCATAATGTACATAGATCGCCTTGTACATAACTTGCCTTATACATTTTCCTAACGTACAAATATTGTCGTGTACATTTCCTGCCTTAAACAAATTCATAATGTACATACCTTGCCTCGTACATTTTCATAACGTACAAATATTGCCCACGAAGTTGGCGCGGGTCCTACTTCGCGCGCTCACAATGTGAAAAGTACATTCCGGAGTTCAAATATTCATTGAATCGGAATAGGTTGATAATTGACAGCACTTAATACTGATAGATGACGTAATAATAAATTGTGGATGTTACAAAAATTTAAAATATGAATAATATAGGTTTATATACAGGTGTAACAGCTACACAAGCTACCGCAAATAATTTCTATATTATTACACATACTAGAGGAGAAAATATTTTTTTGAAACCAGTAGTTCGTAAGTAACAACACAAAGTTATAATTTTTTAAAAATTGGATGGTATATATATATATATATATATATATATATATATATATATATATATATATATATATTTTATGGCTCATTCAATAATAGTATATTGTGTTATTAGGAGTAAAAGTGATACTTTGTGTGGCGAGCATGGAAGTTTGTTCGGACAATTGCATGCCAGGCACACAAAGACACTTTTATTCTGAATGACACATTAATTTTTTTTTTCAAACGCACTACTTTTCTTCTAATTCGCTAATTCTTTGTAGTATCTTGTGAATCAAGTGACAAAAAATGCCATTTCTACGACGTTTGAAAAAAATAGTATATTATGTTATAAGGAGTAGAAAGCGGTCTTTTTGTGTTGAACCCAGCTATTGCGGCCGAGGCGCTAGCCGAGGCTAGGCAAGCTGGGTAAAACACAAAAAGGGCGTTCTACTCCGAATGACATATACTATTTTTTCTTCAAGTGTTTCAAAGAATTTTTTGACATTTTTTTTTGGAATTTTTTAATTGTAGAGTTTGCAATTTCTGCCAAAGCAGGCTGTGTACACTACAAAACAAAAACAACACAACTGTCAAATAACAATTTTCAATATAATATGTGTTGCTGTGACAACTGCCGCCGCCAGCGGTGAACTAAAACACTAACATTTTTTTACTAGTACAACAATAACAACATTTTTGTACTAGTAAGACAATGAACATCTTCTACAGTGTGTGTACAGGAGCATAATATTAATATTATAATACGCTTGAAGAAAAAGTATTTTTTCCGAATTCAACCGTGTAATCATTTATATTTTTATATAAGAAAAATTCAATTGAAATTTAATTGAATTTGATGATAATAGTCATTTTCAGTAGGCTATATATATAAGAGAAAAAATAAGCTTAAATTGAAACGAAACATAAATATTTGTTAATAAGTTTATAAATAGTGTTCTATTCTATTTGATTCCATCCTTAATAATTCAATTTGACAAATAACAGTTTTTGTTTTTCATACATAGCCTACTGAAAAATAACATAAAAATCAAATTTATAGGATATAAAACAATTATATTGTTGAATTCAGAAAAAAAACTCTCCAAGTGGAGGAAAAAATCGTCACACACAGACACACTGACAGACATCATTGTAAAAATAGTAAAATCGTGTTGTGTGGACCCTAATTCGTGCTAGTTCACCGAAAAGCATTACCTCTCGTATAGACCGGGGACTAGTGCTACGTGAAAATGTATCATGGTATTCAATTTACTCATCCTTTGTACTCACTTTAATTTTAAATACCCTAGCGAACAATTTGCTGGCTTCCCTAGAAAAAATGCGATCTACCCAGCTGTAGGTTACGACCCAAAATTGTTTTAAAAAATATTTTAGAATCTAGGTATTCTCTATGTGGGACCTCAAATTTCAAATGGTCTACCATTAGCTATGATCTTCACTATAGCTCACATTTTCCAATAATTTTTGAGGGTTTTGCCTCAACGAATCCCGACTCATCACCAAAATGGTACATCGATCGCGCAGATTGGGATACATTTAAAGAAAATCTACCAAATATAAACGAAACTGACTTACCAATGTTAAATAGGAATAATTACCAAGAATTTTTAGATAACTTTAATAATATCATTTTTACTGCTGCTCTAGAAGCGATACCGCATTCACCTACAGTCCACAATATTTATAGTAATCAATCAGCTATACATAGTACTACTTGCAAAAATTGTAAATGCATTAATTATAGAAAAAAACAAGTTCCTTGGTGGAACAATGAAGTATCTGTTGCAGTCAAAAGGAAACGTAAAGCTTGGTTAAAATACAAAAACAATCCAACCATTGAAAATCAAATTGAATTTAAAAGAGCAAGAGCTAATGCCAGGTTAACCATAAGTAAAGCCAAAACAGACAGCTGGCGTAATTATACTAAAAACCTGAGTTCTATAACGGATGCCAAAGAACTCTGGAAAAATATCAATAATATTCGAGGGAAAAAACATATCACCCCATAAATAAGCTAAAGGTAAATGGTCAAATTGAAACAGACCTAAAAGTTATAACAAATGAATTCTCAAATCACTTTTGCTCAGTCAGTAGCAATGACGATTACACATTAAAATTTAGAAAAATAAAAACCAAAAAAGAAAATCAGATTATAAATTTCGAAAATAAAAACGACGATATATACAATAATAATTTTACAATATATGAATTTTTAAATATATTTATTAACAAAACATTGTAGAAATTTAGCAGCTATTGGGCCGGACTTGTTATCCTATTCCATGTATAAAAACTTAACTATGCCGTACATAACAACAGTTCTAGAATTTTTTAACTTCATATGGTGCAATGGCCTTTACCCATCATTGTGGCGAAATGCAATCGTAACCCCATTGCTTAAAAGCGGCAAGAGTTCAACAGAAACAAATAATTACAGACCGATCTCATTAACTTGTCATATGGCAAAGTTGTACGAGAAACTAGTTAATAAACGACTCGTCTGGTACTTAAATAAAAATGGTCTTATTGATAAATATCAGTTTGGTTCCCGCAAAGGCCATTCCACACAAGATGTTATCAACAATCTTACAAATGAAATTCAAAATGCAATCATGCGTAGCCAGCATTTGGTAGCGGTGTCTTTCGACCTCACTAAAGCGTTTGACAAAACTTGGAGAAAAGGTGTCACTCTGAAACTTCACGAATGGGGAGTAAGGGGGAACCTTCTGCGCTTTGTAGATCAGTTCTTAAATAAAAGAACCCTACAGGTTCGTATTGGTCCAACTATTTCTGAGCCGACTGTTTTCGAAAATGGGATTCCCCAGGGTTCAACTATAAGCGTAACTCTATTTTTACAGGACAGGAAAAAACATAACAACAATTAAGAATAAAATCCAAAAATCAATAAATATAGTTACCAAAAACGCCATAATTAATGGTTTAACATTTTCACCAGACAAATGCAAGGCTATCGACTTTTGCCGACTTCGCAGGCCTCACTTCTGCCCATAATTTCACATAAGCAACACTCCAATTCCTATAGTCAGTCATATTACGTTTCTTGGCATTATATTTGACTCCAAACTTACCTGGCGTCCCCATGTTGAACATCTATCGGCCAAGTGTCTAACAGCAATGAATGCTTTAAAGGTTCTTGCTCACACATCATGGGGTTCAAATCGCGCCACTCTTGAGAAAATATATAAATCTCTTATCTTGATTATGGTATTGTTGCATATGGTTCGTCTAGAAAGAGCAATATGAAAAAAATTAGTGCAGTACATCACCTTGGGTTACGTCTAGTTACTGGTGCATACCGTACAAGCCCAACACTTCCCTGTATGTTGAATCAGGCTTACAGCCATTATTACTACGTCGAATAAATTACCTCCTCAAATATACAATTAAATTTTTTTCAAGTCCACCACACCCCATTTACGAAGCTATTTTCAATAACTTGTCAAATCGACAAATCTACGGAACAAAGCCACCTTCAACATTATGTCCAGTATTTATTGAATGTTTTCAAGAATTTAATAAAATGTATGGCCAAAATATAGAAGTCTTCGATGGAAGGTTATCACTTGCAAAACAACCTATGTGGATGTATAACAACTTAATAAATATAAACACAAAATTTTGTAAAAAATTTGAAAAGAAAAATAATGTTCCAAAAGAGTTGATTAAGGGCGAATTCAACTATGTGCTTTCATCATTATGTGTCTACACAGATGGATCAAAAATTTTAAATCGTGGTGTCAGCTCCGCTTTTGTCATCCCTAGTTGGGGGGTGAAAGATGGTTTCTGTATCCCCGATATATCAAGCATCTTTACAGCTGAGATATCAGCAATTATATTTGCACTCGAGTACATTGAGCAGAAACTAAATTCTGAAACACATATTACAAAGATAATAATATTCACTGACTCATTGAGTTCAATTCAGTACATTAGAAATAAATATGATAATTACAATGACAATGTGTACCAGTATTTCATAAATATTGTTCAAAAATTAAAACAGAACTATAATATCTTACTTACCACATTTTGGATTCCAAGCCATGTCAGTATTACAGGAAACGAATTAGCTGATTCCCACACATCACATCTTTTAAATAACGACGGAACACCAAGTAAAACCACTGTAATACCTGCTGATCTTATATTGCATGGAAAAAGCTATGTCAGTCAACAATACCAGACAATATGGGACAGTGGTAACCATACTTTTCTTCAAACAATTAAAGTATCCGTCAATCCATTGGACAAATTTAGATTCTCCTCGCTGTCTCGACGAGAACAAGTTGTTATTACTCGGCTTTCTATAGGCCATACAAGTATTACACATAAACATCATCTTCTGAACACTAATGTACCTGAATGTAGTAACTGCAAGTGCAGAATCACAATAGAACACCTACTTAACACTTGCCCGATATATGCAATTGCACGCAACAGATTGAACGTTTCTACTCTAAATCTTTCTGAAAATGATAACTCTCAAGAGAAAATAAAAAACATTCTTCTCTTTCTTAGAGAAACAAATACATTTAAATATATTTAAACCAGTAAAAATGAGACCCACTTAAAAAGCTTCCGCGCACATTACTTAAATTATTTATCGGCGACTTGGTTCGCAGGGCACAATGACAATGGCAGTTTCGTGCCCCTAATGAAACAAAAAGAAATAATATTAATAATAATAATAATAATATTAATAATCTGATTAGTGATTCACGAGGTGTAGAATTTAATTCTCTGATTTATTTGAAACATTTTTGTCTAAAATTATAAATGGGAAGTTTTGCACAAGGAAAAACTGATTTCCCATGTTAAACGTCTATGGCCCGCTTTTTAATTAACACCCTGTATATAATTTATCGGTATAATAAAATATGGGTATTTTATATTTTTGTTTCGTATTAGTGTTGACGGTCAGATGCGAGATTTTAGATTTACGCAATTTCCTGCTCTCCGATTCATTTTAGGGGAAAACCTGTAGAGTACAAAACGGAACTTTTGAAATTTGTTTTTAAAATGGTGAAGAAACCAAAAACATAATAAGAAATGTAGAAACAGTTTTGTATACAACTTTTAATTCTGTACAATTATGCACTGGACAGTTTTTTTTCCGTAAAATGAACAGGGAAGCAGAAAATTGCAAATAACTAAAATCCCATGTTAAATCCCTATCTTCGCACCTGACCGTCAACACCCTATATGTAAAAATGAAAATTATCACATACGTCATTACCGATATGAATTTAACTGAAAAAGTTGGTAGAGCAGTCTGGACCGGCCTTAAGGCTTTCAGTTTTGTAAAGAATACACGTCTAGGTATTAATTTGTTTACGTTTATTTACACATTAATCCGTAGTACATACTGTATTCAATACTCTTTAATTAACTTAACGAACTAATAGTAGGTTTTAATTTCACCTTAAAAAAAATTACAATTTTTTATATCTATATATGATCTCCAGTCATATTGCCTGTATTGAAATTCGTATGATTAAGCAAAGGAAATTATTTCGTTATGCTTGAATTTATTCGGCAAGTTTACCATTATTTTGATGAGTCAGTTGACTCGTCACTGTGATCGGGACAGGACTTAGCTGATCCACCTTCCGGCTCGATATCGATATCTAGTTTTTGTTCAGTGGGGTTATTATTTATGTTCGTATTTAGGTTATTCTGTTCCGTATTATTAGCTCGAGCTGATTCTCCATGTTCCCGATGATAGCGTTCGTGTTCTTCTCGCAGGTATTCACTCACATACTCGGACTGCAAAATTATATCATAATTATAGATAAAAAATAATAATTGCCAGGGCTCACTAGAAATTCCATTAAACGCAGAAGAAAATTTAAAGAAGTCATTAACAATTTCATACAAAATTATTTATAATTAAATTATGTTTACTCAGAAATGAAGAACAAAAATAATAAAAAGTACCCTTTTTACAATGAATACAAGTACAAAATGGATTATAATTATTTATAAGTAGGTAAACAAAAAAACCTGATATCCTGAATTCAATATCAACCCAATAAATATTAATATTAGCCCATCACAATGTAATTGTTCACCGATTTTGTGTTTTGCTTGTTCTTTAATTAACTATACATGTTTCTTATAGACTTATACAGCTAATTTTGCACTCATAATCTAGCGTGAAATACATACATTTCATTTAAGGAATGATATTATGTATGTACTGTCTTTTTTTGGAGGAGGAGCGAACATAACAACAGCACGGATTCGTTAGCACGTGTTAGATCATACTCATAAATAGTGGAATCGGTTCTTCCAAATGAATTATAAAATGTTTCATATATACTTACAATATTAACCCCATCCGGAGGCATAGGAATTTCACGAATTCCCAGTCGAGTTTTAACATACAGCTGCTTTTGCACTCGTAATTCCAACCTGAAACACATTTAGCTAATATGATATACGTAGTACATATAGGCAGTTCGCCTACACATAAACCAGCAAATATCACACTTATTAATAATTTTAACGTTGAAAACTATATAAAGTGAAATCAATTATTTAGTATTCTGTAAAAGTGGGAAAACAAATATGTCATATCCTTTTTCCATGACAAAAAATAAAATCATGGCTATTTCCTGATTATTTTACGTAAAATAGCTTCAAATAAAAGTTATAGAGCATAAAATTCTACATCGAAATCAATAAACAAAATTAAATTTTCTTTCCGTGTAAGGGCAGAAATTAGCTATTAAAATGTCGAAAATCACCTGCAAAATAGCAATAGCCATGGAATTGAGACCAAAAGTAAGAAATGTCTAACGATTTATCTGTCAGGTTAGGTTAGTTTATTTTTTTTTATTATAGATAATTGTTCACTGAAACAGAAATAACAGATAATACCTAATAAAAGTAGATTAACCTACTTTGACAGATAAACCGTTAAATATTTTTTGTTAATTATTTTGTCGCAATTCCATGGCTATTGATATTTTGCTGGTGATTTTTGACATTTGCATACCTAATTTCCGCCCTTACATAGCAAGCAAAATCAATTTTGATTCAGATGTAGAATTGTATGCTCTCCAATTTTTATTTGATGCTTTTTTACCTTAAATAATTAGAGAAGCAGGAAATTTCGAAAGTTTTATTTTACATGTTATATCCCAATGTTCGGTGTTCGGATCACCACCCTGTATTTTTATAATACCATATATGACTTTTATACAATTGTAGAAACCTATATAGCAAATTATTAACTTTTGACATTTAAATAAATATTTGGGTGTCTTATTGAAAAAGAAAAGTTTCTAATAAACAATTTTCGCCAATTCATAGAGTGTAATAAATAATTTAATTTGTATTATACAGAGTAATAGAAAAAAAGTCTTAAAAAATGGGTTTTTATTATTGCGATTTAAAAAACATTCTGTACAGAAATACTTTGGATACTCCAAAAATGTAAAAAGAATAATTTACCTATTTCATAGGTGACTAGAAATCGTAAAATTTTAAAACTTGTTCAAGAGTAAACCATAATTAATTTTAAATACAAAGAACAAATATATTCAAATTTTTCAGGCTCGCCAGGGGTTATCTTTTTAAAAAAGAATTTCGGATTCCGTACGATGCTGATTCAGCGAACATTCGAATATTGCTTATTTTGTATTCATTCACAAAACAAGCAAAGAAGTATAATCATTCCTTCGTTCAAATTCAAACGGCTTCATTCTTTCACTTACAACAATTACGTAAACATACCTCAAAATATTTATTACCTGTAGTGAGTATTTTCGCTATCGTCATCGCTAAAACAATATCAAGTATATGGATTAGTAAAAAGTACAAATTATTTGGAAATAAAAGATTTCCATTATTATCCACTTAACACTAATAGTGTTTGTAGGTTAGGTATTTAAAATAAGTTACATTACACATTACATATTATTAATTCGTGAAGTATGAGTTCCCTTGATCAATTATCAATTCAATGAAATCAGTAGGTACTCTGTTAACATCAAATTGTATAGTTTTATAGAAATTAACAGTTTTTTTTTCTTTATCTCTATTGTCTTAAACTAATATTCACCTGGATGAGGAGTCAATGATAATATTATCACTAATAATGTTAATTTTACGTAATGGGAAATCGGGCATTTTATATTACTTAGGATGTTCCCACTTTAATAGTTAAACAATCTTACGTTTTGAAACGTACAGTTACAGTTGTATAATAACAAAGAATAAACAAAAGATGGACAATTTAGATTTTACATTGACTACCCCGACCTCTATTCGCGAAGACTGCAATGAGTTTTTGTAATCTTTGTACATGTTATATATGATATAACATAAACAGCGATGTAAGGACCGTAATCAAATATTAATATACTTGATTATATTCGAAACAGTGACCTCAATACATGTATTGAGGACATTGATTCAAAATAACATATTAACAGTTCCGATTTTTCACACCAGAAGGCTATGAGTTAATTTGGGTAGGTATACAAATTCATAATGTACATAGATCGCCCTGTACCAAGGTACGTAGAATAGAGAAGGTATGATATTAACGCGGTATCCCCACTTTTTTCTCCTTCCACAGTGCCGTTCTCTGACGTCACTCAGCAGAGAAGTTCTTCAACTGCACTGTGCGCTCTATGCTTGTATGAGGGTATGAAGCGCCGTTTGGGTCATAATTAAATGTAGGAAATATTTATTTTTGCATCGTGAGAAATATATTTTTTTAAGAAATAAATAAATATACTGAGAAATAATTTTTATTTCTTAAATTATTTTTTATTTTGTGCGCTATAATGAAATGAGGGAAATATTTATTTTTAAAAATATTTCTCCCGGTCGACACAGGGCGTTTCGGGAAAAATATTTTTCAAAATATTTCTCCCGAACGATGCCGAGCTTTTAGGGAGAAATATTTTTTAAAATATTTTTTTCCCGGTCGACGCAGCGCATTGCAGGAGAAATATTTATTTAAATATTTCTTCCGGTCGACGCGGCGCAGTTCGGGAGAAATATTTTACGCACAAAAATATTTCTCACAAAGTGCAATGCTTCGTCTGGGAGAAATAATTTTCATAACGTAAACGTAACGCAAGACATATTTTTGTGCTAGTTTCTGTTAGATGTTAGATGGCACAGAGCTAGTTACCGCTGGATGGCGCTGAGCTAGGTGTTCTTACCGGAGTGCGTAGTAGTGAGTGCTCGTGGCCGTTATGAAAATTATTTCTCCCAGACGAAGCATTGCACTTTGTGAGAAATATTTTTGTGCGTAAAATATTTCTCCCGAACTGCGCCGCGTCGACCAGGAGAAATATTTAAATAAATATTTCTCCTGCAATGCGCTGCGTCGACCGGGAAAAATATTTAAAAAATATTTCTCCCGAAAAGCTCGGCATCGTTCGGGAGAAATATTTTGAAAATATTTTTCCCGAAACGCCTTGTGTCGACCGGGAGAAATATTTTAAATAATAAATATTTCCCTCATTTCATTATAGCGCACAAAATAAAAAATTATATAAGAAATAAAAATTATTTCTCAGTATATTTATTTATTTCTTAAAAAAATATATTTCTCACGATGCAAAATAAATATTTCCCACATTTAATTATGACCCAAACGGCGCTTCATATGAGGGTATTTTGTGTTGTTTTAGGGGCCTTTCTTGAACTTTATCTGTGAATTGTGTTGTGTTATTGTTTTGTTAATTTTTAGATATTAGTTTTAATATATATGAACATTTATTAGTGTTAGTTTTTATAATTTTATCTTGGACATTGAGTTTTCATTATTTCATTTGTTTGTTGTGTTATTTTACTTTGGTAAATTATCTTGGATATTTAATTTTAATAATAACTTTATATATTTTATTTTAAATATTTATATTTCAACTGTGAGCACAAGGTAAGTACTTATGATGATTTTAATCGTTAATCAAGCCCATCTGAATTTAAAATTTAAAAAATTAATGTTATAGATGGGAAAAGGTGGAAGTAATTGTGCTGTGGCGTCGTGCAAAAATACATCTGCAAATGCGAAAAAAAGGAGAATGATAATTCATTTCTTTAAATTTCCTGCAGATCCAATAATAAGAAAAAAATGGATTATAAAATGTTATCGTAAAGATAAGCATTTCAATCCTGAATACGCCAGAATCTGCAGTGAGCATTTCAAAGCTGAGGATTTTGAGGACTACTTAAAGGCACGGCTTATGGGTACATCACCAAAAATATTGAAAAAAAGTGGTATGATTAATCTCTATAATTCATTTTATATAAATTATAATAAAAAAAATGAAATATCAATTATTTAGAACTTTGATCCATTGTTTAAATTTTCTTAAATGAATTATTATACTTTTAAATAAATTAATGAAAATAATGTATACACTTTACAAAAAAAGTTTATCAAAGAATGTACAATTTTCGTGCAAATGCAGCATTTTAATGTACCTCACTTTATTACTTTATTGTCTTGGAAAGCTAGCAGATGTGTTTATTAAGGCAAGGGTATAGAAAATATCGCGTATTAAATTTACAACTTGAAATTGGAAATATTATTATATGGTATAATGTCACAAACCATAGGTCTAGAGGTCACAAATATTTCTTTTGTTGAAGTCACGTACGAATTTTACAGATTCAAAGTACAGTTATACTTAATTATTTGAGATGTGTGTAACAATGGTCGACAAACATCAAATAAATATTTTATTCTGTTTCACTTCTAATAACCGTAAACAATAACTAACAATATTAAGATCACGTTAGATTAGAATCAGAATTTGAATCAAAAATGTTAATTACAATTTATTAAATAATATCATAAAATCTTCAAATGTTTATCTTTTGTATTTTAGCTATTCCTTCGGTATTAATTCCACAACAAAAAGAGGAATGCGAACGTCCAACTCGACATATACAAAGAAAATCAAGAAAAGAAATAATTGATAAACTGCTAACGGAAGAAGAATGCAATCAAATTGAGTTAGCTGAAAAAGTAGAAGTAGTTACCGCAGAGCCCGAAGCACAAATTCCTTCCACTAGTGGCACCAGTTCGTTTTTGGACCTGACAGAAAAAATTAAAATTCTGGAAGAAGAAACAAAAAAATTACGGGCTCAATTAAAAGAAAATGAGAAATATGCTGAGAAAAAAGTAGAATCTTTAAAAAAGCAGAATGAAGCGTTGGAAAGGAAACTTCATCTGTTAGAAACGGAGAAAGATGATGAAAGCTTTGAAAGCAAGGCAAAACGACTCTTCAAAAATTGCTTGACTCCAAATCAAATTGAAATTTTGTTACAGAAGAAAACAAGAGCTCGACAATGGACTGAGGAGGAATTATCTAGAGCGTTTACTGTTCGTTATTTTAGTAAGCGAAGCTACATTTATATTAAGCAAACGCTTCAATATCCTTTACCTGCTCTTAGCACTCTTAGAAAATGGGCTCAAACCATTGATTTAAGAAGTGGAATTCTTGAAGATGTATTAACATTCATGGAGACGTCAGGAAAAACAAAAAATACTCTTCAGCGATGTACTGTATTATCGTTTGATGAAGTTAAAATAGCATCGTTATAGGAGTATGATAAGAAAGAAGACGAAATTGTTGGACCACACAGCATGATGCAAGTTGTTATGGCTAGAGGACTGACAGACCAGTGGAAACAACCAATATTTATTGGCTTTGATCAGAAAATAACCAAAACATTATTTCTCGAAATTGTATCAAAATTAAATAAAATCAAATTCAACGTCGTAGCTTGTGTTTGCGATTGCGGAGCAAGCAATCAAGGTCTGTGGAGAGACTTGGAAGTTTCTATATCCAAAAGTTATATTGTAGATCCAGGAACATCAGAAAAAATTTACTTCTTTGCTGATGTTCCACATACTTTAAAATTGTTAAGAAATTGGTTCCTTGATACAGGTTTTATATTAGAAGATGGAACTGAAGTTAAAAAAAATTGTGTAGAAGAACTTATCAACAACACAAGAACAGAAGTAAGCTCATGCCACAAGTTAAGAGAATTACATATTCAATGTACAAGAACTCAAAGACAGAATGTGAAGCTTGCTGCACAATTATTTTCAAACACAACCGCAACTGCTTTAAAAACATACCAACCTGGACCAAATAAAAACGAAACAGAGAAAACAGGAGAATTTTTTCAACTTGTGAATTCTTGGTTTGATATTATGAACACATATACACCACATGCCAAGGTGCCGACAAAACGACCGTATGGATTGAATTTGGAACAACAGAAGGCTACGTTACTGCAAATGGTCAAAACAATAGAATCGATGCGTTGTAGAGGGAAAAATAGTTTACAAGTTTTCCAGAAAGCAATTATTTTTACAATAAAATCTCTTATAGGCCTTCATGAAGATCTTTAACACCGTTTTCAAATAACCTATATTTTAACACATCGCCTAAACCAGGATTGTCTCGAAAATTTTTTTTCTCAGGTAATATATAGATACTCGTATATATATATATATATATATATATATATATATATATATATATATATATATATATATATATATATATATATATATATATGTTTCTTATATTTTAGTTAAGAACAAGAGGTGGACTTCATGACCACCCATCCCCATTAAATGCCATTTATAGGGTACGTATGATACTTTTGGGAAAAAATCCGGGTATCGTACAAGTGGGCACAAATATAGAGCTTCCATCAGTCGAAGAAGATGAATTTGTAATGCTAAATGTTTTAAAAAAAGCCAAAATATCAATTGGGGATATTCCGCCACCAACAGTTCCTGAATTAATTAACATATTATCCGACGAGGACGACGACAGTACTTCGACATCTTCGACATCATCAGGTATTGAACTATATTTACTCTTGTACAAAAGAAAATATTGATTTCTATCTTTTGTATAGGCAGCATCATATTAACCAAGACAAGTGAACAGGATGGTCTCCAATATTTGGCGGGTTACTTAGCCAAGAAACATATCAAGGAGTACCCATATCTTGGAAAATACACGCATGAAATTCCATTGACTGATTCGCCGTCTTGGGTTAAAAATCTTTCATTTGGTGGCCTCATACAACCATCCGAGCAATGGGACGCCGAAGTAAAATTAATGGAGAAATATTTTATAAAATACCATAAAGATGAATTTGTAAACAAAAAGAATGCAATAGCAGATACAGTTAAATATATAACACACAGAATAAAAGAAGTAAATATTAATAATAAATTAATAGAATCATTCTGCCGGAATAGGATATTTATAAGAATAAAATATTTAAATTGTAAGAGAGAAGAAACAAAATTTTTAAAAAGAAAATCGAACACTGGAACGGACAGAACAATTTCAAAAAAAATGAAAAAAATTATAACATAGTTTTATTTATAAAACTAGTATTAATATAAAAATATAAATATTTATCTACCATTTATTTTTTATTTCATAATTCCTGCAATCTTTTTATGCTCTATTACTGGAAATTTTGTAATCAATTTTAAATAAAAGTTTTATATAACTGCCGGATAATTACTTACATTTCATTGAATCTTAAAATTATTTTATTTGTTTTCATCATTATTTTATTTACCTCTCCACAAAATTTCAACTTTTCATTTATTTAGTAAAGAAGTAATTAGCAGAAATACCCTATTACTCAAAACAGTGGAATTATAATTTTAAATGAAAGTTTTATTCAATTGTCGAGTAATTATATTTAATAAAATCTTGAAATTGTTTTCCATTCATCATTATTCTATTTACATCTCCACAAATTTTCAACTTTTTCACTTATTTAATAAAGAAGAAATTAGCAGAAATACACTATTACTCAAAATTGTGGCATCATAATTTTAAATAAATTTTATTCAATTTAATATATTTAATAAAAAAAAAAAAAATTTATATTTGTTTTCGCCACTATTTCATTTACATCTCCATCAAATTTCAACTTTTTTCCTTATTTAGTACAGAAGTAATTAGCACAAATGTATCATAAGGTAACGTATTGCTATAGAACACATTAGAATTTCTCTGCCGGGTGACGTCACAGCGCGCGCTTTCCTCCTGTTGGCTGAAGCGTTAATATCCAACCTTATAGATTCTACTAACCTTGGCCCTGTACATACCTTGCCTCGTACATTTTCATAACGTACAAATATTGCCCACGAAGTTGGCGCGGGTCCTACTTCGCGCGCTCACAATGTGAAAAGTACATTCCGGAGTTCAAATATTCATTGAATCGGAATAGGTTGATAATTGACAGCACTTAATACTGATAGATGACGTAATAATAAATTGTGGATGTTACAAAATTTTTAAATATGAATAATATAGGTTTATATAGAGGTGTAACAGCTACACGAGCTACCGCAAATAATTTCTATATTATTACACATACTAGAGGCGAAAATATTTTTTTGAAACCAGTGGTTCGTAAGTAACAACACAAAGTTATAATTTTTTAAAAATTGGATGGTATATATAAATAATAAATTGAGAACTCGAAATTATATTTTTAAAAACTTTATTTAAAAGTGATAAGATAATATAAGGTTACAACATGTGTCGTAGTTACACTAGGAATGACTTACTTACTACACAGTACCGTATTTATACTAAGATCGTCTTCGTTTGGAGTATTTTCTCAAGATTCTCAAGTTAACTTTAAACTGCTGAATTTGTGGGAAAGAAAGTGATGCAATACTTATCTACGTTGTGAAATAAGGGAGGCGTCTCTATATAATTCCTTCCTCCTCAAGATTGGAAGTTACATTTTTGGAACTTTTAATTTTCTTTAGTTCTATGTCGTTAGACTTTTTAAATTTCCGTTGAAGACAAGCTTTGTACTTACAAATTAATATTACAACAACAATTAATATAATTATAACATAAATTATAATATAATGATAGTCGGTAGTTACATCATATATTGAATCTAAGCGAATACTACTTTCTATATTATGTTTGATTAATGAAATATTCTTTATTTCATTTTTTATGTTCTCGATATGGGTATTTGTGGAATTTATATGAATTTCTACTAAGTCCCCAAAGTTATCTTTTATTTTGATTTGGTCGTTAAATTGACAATTATTAGTATAGTATATTCCTTTTAAATCTTTAATCTGTAATTCGTTACTGCAATAGAATTTTACTTGTTTTTTATGTGGGAAATATAAATATTTTAAATTTGAATTTTTTATTTCAATGATAGAATTTATCAATGATATTTTACTATATGTACAGTACAGGAAATCTTTATAGTAAATGACGTTTTCTAAACATTTTTCATATTCGTTGTTTTGGGATAGACAGTAGTATTCTTTGTTACTTATTCTAGTACATTTATTTACTGGTTTAATTTTGCAACTATTCTTACTATATAGTCCATTTAGGATATTAACGGTTTTGTATGTATCGTGTACGTATGTTGGTATTGAAGTGACTTGTAAAAGTTCTTCCTTAAGGATGTTTGATAGAATTTCTATGAGGATAATGAGGTTCTCGTCTTTTATAGAGCAATACGTCTTTAAAATGTTGTTATTGTGAATATTATTTATTAAAATTGTTTTTATAAAGTTATTTTCAATTTTATTAATTTCATTTACTAATTCGTTATAATTTATTATACCAAAGTATAGGATATTTAATTGGCAAAAGGTTATAGTTTCCTCTAGCAGGATTAACGAGAAGTAAAGTTCTTGTCCAACTTGTATTAATTCGTTTATTATATTTTGAGTTTTTAAGATGTCTATTTCGTCTATTACTTTTCCAAGTGCTTTTTCTAAATTATCTAATTTTTTATTTAGATGATGTTGTTTTCGTTAATTGTTTTAATTTTATTATTGAATTGTGCGGTAATATTGTTATTAATTTTTACCATTGTATTAATTTTGTCGGTTAGTTTATTTTCATTAATATTTATGTTTTCTATTATTTCATCGTATCGCTCTTTGTCTGTTTCGTCTAAGTTGCCTGTTATACTTTTGATAATGGAACCTAGCCCGTTTATCAACCCGCGTTTATCTCTTTTCATGTGTAAGAGTTGTATTTTATCTTTTAAATGTAACATGATATTATTTAGAATATTTTTATTATTTGTGATACGGTCTTCAAATTTATAGTTTTGTAATTTTTGGTATAATGTGTTAATGTTAGTTTCCAAAATATGAAGTTGTTGGACGATATTAGATAAAGGAATCTGGAATGATATTATTTGGGTGTTTACCTGTATGTAGGCTGTCCCTAAGTCAAGTATGTTAAGTCCAGTATTAGTGTCATCTTGCGTGATTTGGGATATTCCGAACGGAATTAATCTGTAACAAGTCGAGGTGTTTTAAGGTTTGATATTTTATGCTTTTTATTACTGTCATCTACAATTTGACCTCTTGCAGGTCGTATTGTTTTTACGTTTAAAATTTTAAATTTTGGTTTTTCTATTTTGCCGGAATTTCTTTTGTGTATTTTTACATAGGCTTGTTCTGGTATGTCGTACTCTGTTTCGATTTATTCTGAGTATTTTGCTTTACTTTTTTCTATGTAATTTTTTACATGTTCGTTTATTTGTTTCAACACTTCGGAGTGTTTTTGTAAATATTCGTCAACTTGTATTCTTCCGATTTCAAATTTGGTTCTGAGGGGTGTCCGAAAATAATTTCTAAAGGTGTTCGTTTTGTGATAGAGTGTATACTATTGTTGTACGCTATTAGTGCGTAATTTAATCTTTCTTTCAGCTGTAATGTTTTTATTAATGGATTTTGGTTTATAATTCTCATATGTTCTATGAGCGACGAGTGGAATCTTTCTACTATTCCATTACTCTTGGGATTATCTATAGAAATATAATGAATATTTATTTTTCTAAGAGCCAAGTAATTTTGAAGTGTTTTGTTATTGAATTCTAAGCCGTTGTCGGATACTATTTCGTTGGGTGTTAGGAAGTGAGTAAAATATTTAATTAATTTATTTAGAATTGTTATAGCGTTTTTGTTTTTAATTATATAGGCGGCGGCGAATTTTGAAAAGGAGTCTACAATTGTTAATATTTTAGTTTGTTCTAATGATAAAAGATCTATGTGAATTTTTTGGAAAGGTCTGTCTGCTGTCGGTGTTTTGATATTGGGTATCTGAATAGGATTTCTTTCATATTTTGTCGTTAAACAAACGTTGCATTTATTTATGAAATTTTGAATGTCTTTTTGCATGTTAGGCCAATAGAATAACTGTTTTAATTTATTGTATGTTTCCGTTATACCTCTGTGGTTGGTTTTTCCCTCGTGATAATTTTTTATGGTGATTTGTTGTTCTTCTTTACTTTCGATATCGGTATTCATTGAGTTACATGCTACTAGTTTGTAACTGTTAGCGTCAAAATATGTTTGTAATACGGCGTTGGTTAGTTTTAAATTTGTCGGGGATTAGACAATAGTACGTTTTCCCGGGTTGTAGGAGTTCTTTTATGAAATTTAGAATTGTTTTATTAATGTCAATTTTATTTAAATAAAGATATATACGTAGAATATTGTTACTAAAAAGTTTACTTACTTTAATATCGTTCTTGCCATTAGTTTCTTTCACGACTATTTGATTTTTGCACGTATTTATGGGTGTTTCTAAATATGTTAAACCATTTACTGGGTGTTCGTTATCGGAATGAGCTGTGTCAGTTGAATCTGTGTCACTGCCTGTTTCTACTATAATAGAATCTGTGTCCGAATTTAAATTTAGTTCTGCGTTGTTAGATTTTATATAGACATTAATTTTAATATTAGAATTTATGAATATTTCTCTTATTAAATTTTCAATTTTATTCCAATTTTTTCTATCAAGGCCGGAACAAATTTTTGGCATATCAATTTCGTTTATTTCATTCTGTATGCAGTAATCTAATAATTTTTCTAAGCATATTCTTATATTCCTAATTCTTGGTTCATCGAAATAATTATCTTTTGTAATTAAATGGCAGATTAGTCGTGGATCTTTTTGTATAAGAATTTTGTTATCTAAGTTATGATAATTTTGGCAAGGGTAATTTTGTTTCACTTGATAAGCAAAGCCTTTACTCATTTTTGTATCTTTTGAAATGCAATGAACGAGTGGTTTGTCAGATTCGAAAATATTTGAATTTTTAAATTCTATTTTGAACTCCGGTTTAATTCGGGATAGGGCGTCGGCTACTACATTTTGGCATCCTTTTTTATATTCGACTGTATAGTCAAATTCTTCTAATTTCAGGCGCCACCTTATTAATTTAGAATTTGGTTCCTTTAATGAATTTAGCCAAACTAAAGGTCTGTGGTCTGTAACAATTTTGAATTGATGTCCTAATAAGTATCGTCGAAATTGTTTTGTTGCCCATATTATTGCTAGTAATTCTTTTTCAACTACCGAATAGTTAATTTCGTGGTTATTAAGGGTTCGTGAAATATATGCTATAGGAAGGTCTTTGTTATTTTTGTTCTTTTGTGACAGAACGGCTCCGATCGCATAATTACTTGCGTCCGTTGTTAATATAAATGGTTTTGAGAGATCTGGGTACTGCAGGATGGGGCTGTTAGAGAGGAGTGTTTTACATTTTTCGAAGCATTTAATATATTCCGGGTTATTTATATCAATTTTCTGTCCCTTTTTTAAACAATTGGTTAACGGTTTCGTAATTTTTGAAAAACTATCGATGAATCTTCTATAATAGGCGAGGAGTCCGAGGAAAGATTTTATTTCTTTTGTGGTTTTAGGGATGGGGAAATTTTTTATTGCTTGAATTTTGTCGGGATTTGGTTTAACTCCTTCTGTTGTTATAATGTGCCCTAGATACGCGACTTCTTTGCGAAGAAATTCGCATTTATCCAATTGAATTTTTAGGTTGGCCTCTTTTAATTTTTGAAAAACTTTTTCTATATTATTTAGGTGATCTTGAAGGGAGGTGCCTAATATTATTATGTCGTCGAGGTAAACGAAACATATTTTATTTATCAGATCTTTGAGTACAAAATTCATGAGTCTTTGGAAAGTCGATGGTGCATTTTTTAGGCCGAAAGGCATTCTTTTAAACTCGTAATGTCCGAAATCAGTTGAAAATGTAGTTTTTGAAATATCGTTTGGGTCAACTTCGATTTGGTGGAAGCCCGATGTCAGGTCGATGGTCGTAAAATAATTTGATTTTCCTAATTTGTCTAAAATTTCAGTAACGTCTGGGATGGGAAATTTGTCAGTGATTGTTTTCTCGTTCAATTTTCTGTAATCAATTACTACTCGAATTTTCTGTTTGCCTGCGGCATCCATTTTTTTCGGGACGACCCAAATAGGGGCGGACCAAGGGGAGTAGGAGTGTTGTATAATATCGTCATGTAACATTTTGTCCATCTGGGTCTGTACTTCGTGTTTATATGTCTCTGGATATTTGTATTGTTTGGTATGGATGGGGATGTTGTCCGTGGTTTTAATTTGATGTTTGATTTTGTTCGTAAAAGTGAGTTTCTCGTTTTCTTGTAATATTAGGGATTTATATTTGTTTAATAATATATTTAAATTTTGTTTCTCTTCTAGGGTTAAGTGTTCGTCTCGTATTTGTTGATTATTAATTTCTATGTTAAAATTTTCGTCTTTATTTGAATTAAAATATTGTAATTTGAATTTGTGTTTATTTAGAAATGTTATTTCTTCTTTTATAAAGTCAAATTTTGTTTTAAGTAATTTTATTCCTGGTAGACCTAGTAATATGTCGAAATCTTTATGAAAGTCGAAAATATAACTTTTTATGTTGTTATTTTTAAATTTAAAAAATGTGAATTCTTTTCCTGATGATTTGCCGTTACAAGTATGTTTATATGTTTATAATTTTACAATATCATTGTTTAAATTAGCAAGTATATTGCTTTGTGCTGGTACTGTCGGTGGTAGTGCCATATTGGTATTAATATTTACATTATTTAGTGTTCGTAAAATTTCCTCCAGGGTGTAAAAGTTAAAAAATGTACTTACAGTAAAAATACAATTTCTTTAATCATTAGGGGGTTGAATGTTGCCTTCGATCGATGTCGATTCGATGTGGGATGGCGATGGATGGTGGTGTGTTTGGCTCTCGATCGATGTCCGCTCGATGCGTAGAGTGGGTGTAGTTGACTTCTCGGGTCCTTGATTTTCGCTCAGGGGTTGCCGGAGAAGGATTCCTCGTGGATTGTTGTGGAGAGAGTTCAAAATTTTTCACTTTTTACTTGAGTATCGCTGATGATTGCAGGATTGACTCGTAGATTCGAGATTGGCAGAGTTAAACAATAAAAATCGACGGATTTGTGAATTTTGACGAATTGAACACTTGGTTTTCGATTCACAAAAACTTGATTGCCAATCCTACCAAGACTGCGCCAATAATAAATTGAGAACTCGAAATTATATTTTTAAAAACTTTATTTAAAAGTGATAAGATAATATAAGGTTACAACATGTGTCGTAGTTACACTAGGAATGACTTACTTACTACACAGTACCGTATTTATACTAAGATCGTCTTCGTTTGGAGTCTTTTTTCAAGATTCTCGAGTTAACTTTAAACTGCTGAATTTGTGGAAAAGAAAGTGATGCAATACTTATCTACGTTGTGAAATAAGGGAGGCGTCTCTATATAATTTATATTTTATGGCTCATTCAATAATTGTATATTGTGTTATTAGGAGTAAAAGTGATACTTTGTGTGGCGAGCACGGAAGTTTGTTCGGACAATTGCATGCCAGGCACACAAAGACACTTTTATTCTGAATGACACATTAATTTTTTTTTCAAACGCACTACTTTTCTTCTAATTCGCTAATTCTATGTAGTTTCTTCTACTTCTACCTTGTGAATCAAGTGACAAAAAATGCCATTTCTACGACGTTTGAAAAAAAAGTATTTTTTCCGAATTCAACCGTGTAATCATTTATATTTTTATATAAGAAAAATTCAATTGAAATTTAATTGAATTTGATGATAATAGTCATTTTCAGTAGGCTATATACAGGCTGGTGGCGGTTAGGGGTGAACATAGGGATTTAACATGAGATTTTAGTTTTTTTGCAATTTCCTGCTCTCCTGTTCTTTTTACGGCAAAAACTGTAAAGTACAAAATTGTTCAGAATTAAAAATTGCATACAAAAATGTATTTACATTTATTATTATGTTTTTGGTTTCTTCACAATTTTAAAAAGAAATTTCAAAATTTCTGTTATTTTGTAGCAATAGCCATGGAATTTATTTTTTTCTGGTTGTCAAAAATTATTTATAAACGTCAACCATGTGTTAATCTAACTTAAAAATTAAATAAAAACAAACAACTTTTAATTTTAATACGCATTTTTTATTAGGTATACCATTTAATAATAAACCAATTCCAAATGTATTAACTACGTAGAATTTTGATTTATCATAGCCAATACCATTTCTTCACTCACTTCGTTATAACGTCTTCTATTATTATTATTTCCTTCATTACCTTCGTTCACAGCTACACTAGCTGTGTTCTCAACGTTTTTAACAAGTTTAGAAATTGTTGCTATAATAGGAATTGGTGTATTTTCGTACTTTATGGAAAACAAATCATGTATTTTTTATAATGAAAACTTGTTCCGTATTCGAATAAACATTCATTATTAAATTAAATTTTTATTAGAGAAAATTTCGAAAATTTGACAGAAATTGAATGACATTATTATGTTTAAACATTTGAGTTATAAGTCATGGCTATTGCTACAAATTAACAGAAATTTTTAAATTTCTTTTTAAAATTGTGAAGAAACCAAAAACATAATAATAAATGTAAATACATTTTTGTATGCAATTTTTAATTCTGAACAATTTTGTGCTCTACAGTTTTTGCCGTAAAATGAACAGGAGAGCAGGAAATTGCAAAAAACTAAAATCCCATGTTAAATCCCTATGTTCACCCCTAACCGCCACCACCCTGTATAAGAGAAAAAATAAGCTAAAATTGAAACGAAACATAAATATTTGTTAATAAGTTTATAAATAGTGTTCTATTCTATTTGATTTCCATCCTTAATAATTCAATTTGACAAATAACAGTTTTTGTTTTTCATACATAGCCTACTGAAAAATAACATAAAAATCAAATTTATAGGATATAAAACAATTATATTGTTGAATTCAGAAAAAAAACTCTCCAAGTGGAGGAAAAAATCGTCACACACAGACACACTGACAGACATCATTGTAAAAATAGTAAAATCGTGTTGTGTGGACCCTAATTCGTGCTAGTTCACCGAAATGCATTACCTCCCGTATAGACCGGGGACTAGTGCTACGTGAAAATGTATCATGGTATTCCAATTACTCATCCTTTGTACTCACTTTAATTTTAAATACCCTAGCGAACAATTTGCTGGCTTCCCTAGAAAAAATGCGATCTACCCAGCTGTAGGTTACGACCCAAAATTGTTTTAAAAAATATTTTAGAATCTAGGTATTCTCTATGTGGGACCTCAAATTTCAAATGGTCTACCATTAGCTATGATCTTCACTATAGCTCACATTTTCCAATAATTTTTGAGGGTTTTGCCTCAACGAATCCCGACCCATCACCAAAATGGTACATCGATCGCGCAGATTGGGATACATTTAAAGAAAATCTACCAAATATAAACGAAACTGACTTACCAATGTTAAATAGGAATAATTACCAAGAATTTTTAGATAACTTTAATAATATCATTTTTACTGCTGCTCTAGAAGCGATACCCCATTCACCTACAGTCCACAATATTTATAGTAATCAATCAGCTATACATAGTACTACTTGCAAAAATTGTAAATGCATTAATTATAGAAAAAAACAAGTTCCTTGGTGGAACAATGAAGTATCTGTTGCAGTCAAAAGGAAATGTAAAGCTTGGTTAAATACAAAAACAATCCAACCATTGAAAATCAAATTGAATTTAAAAGAGTAAGAGCTAATGCCAGGTTAACCATAAGTACAGCCAAAACAGACAGCTGGCGTAATTATACTAAAAACCTGAGTTCTATAACGGATGCCAAAGAACTCTGGAAAAATATCAATAATATTCGAGGGAAAAAATATATCACCCCATAAATAAGCTAAAGGTGAATGGTCAAATTGAAACAGATCTAAAAGTTATAACAAATGAATTCTCAAATCACTTTTGCTCAGTCAGTAGCAATGACGATTACACATTAAAATTTAGAAAATAAAATCAGATTATAAATTTTGAAAATAAAAACGACGACATATACAATAATAATTTTACAATAAATGAATTTTTAAATATATTTATTAACAAAACATTGTAGAAATTTAGCAGCTCCTGGGCCGGACTTGTTATCCTATTCCATGTATAAAAACTTAACTATGTCGTACATAACAACAATTCTAGAATTTTTTAACTTCATATGGTGCAATGTCCTTTACCCATCATTGTGGCGAAATGCAATCGAACCCCATTTCTTAAAAGCGGCAAGAGTTCAACAGAAACAAATAATTACAGACCGATCTCATTAACTTGTCATATGGCAAAGTTGTACGAGAAACTAGTTAATAAACGACTCGTCTGGTACTTAAATAAAAATGGTCTTATTGATAAATATCAGTTTGGTTCCCGCGAAGGCCATTCCACACAAGAAGTTATCAACAATCTTACAAATGAAATTCAAAATGCAATCATGCGTAGGCAGCATTTGGTAGCGGTGTCTTTCGACCTCACTAAAGCGTTTGACAAAACTTGGAGAAAAGGTGTCACTCTGAAACTTCACGAATGGGGAGTAAGGGGGAACCTTCTACGCTTTGTAGATCAGTTCTTAAATAAAAGAACCCTACAGGTTCGTATTGGTCCAACTATTTCTAAGCCGACTGTTTTCGAAAATGAGATTCCCCAGGGTTCAACTATAAGCGTAACTCTATTTTTACAGGACAAGAGAAAACATAACAACAATTAAGAATAAAATCCAAAAATCAATAAATATAGTTACCAAAAACGCCATAATTAATGGTTTAACATTTTCACCAGACAAATGCAAGGCTATCGACTTTTGCCGACTTCGCAGGCCTCACTTCTGCCCATAATTTCACATAAGCAACACTCCAATTCCTATAGTCAGTCATATTACGTTTCTTGGCATTATATTTGACTCCAAACTTACCTGGCGTCCCCATGTTGAACATCTATCGGCCAAGTGTCTAACAGCAATGAATGCTTTAAAGGTTCTTGCTCACACATCATGGGGTTCAAATCGCGCCACTCTTGAGAAAATATATAAATCTCTTATCTTGATTATGGTATTGTTGCATATGGTTCGTCTAGAAAGAGCAATATGAAAAAAATTAGTGCAGTACATCACCTTGGGTTACGTCTAGTTACTGGTGCATACCGTACAAGCCTAACACTTCCCTGTATGTTGAATCAGGCTTACAGCCATTATTACTACGTCGAATAAATTACCTCCTCAAATATACAATTAAATTTTTTTCAAATCCACCACACTCCATTTACGAAGCTATTTTCAATAACTTGTAAAATCGACAAATCTACGGAACAAAGCCACCTTCGGCAATATGTCCAGTATTTATTGAATGTTTTCAAGAATTTAATAAAATGTATGGCCAAAATATAGAAGTCTTCGATGGAAGGTTATCACTTGCATATCAACCTGTGTGGATGTATAACAACTTAATAAATATAAACACAACATTTTGTAAAAAAATTGAAAAGAAAAATAATGTTCCAAAAGAGTTGAATAAGGGCGAATTCAACTATGTACTTTCATCATTATGTGTCTACACAGATGGATCAAAAATTTTAAATCGTGGTGTTAGCTCCGCTTTTGTCATCCCTAGTTGGGGGGTGAAAGATGGTTTCTGTATCCCCGATATATCAAGCATCTTTACAGCTGAGATATCAGCAATTATATTTGCACTCGAGTACATTGAGCAGAAACATCATCTTCTGAACACTAATGTACCTGAATGTAATAACTGCAAGTGCAGAATCACAATAGAACACCTACTTAACACTTGCCCGATATATGCAATTGCACGCAACAGATTGAACGTTTCTACTCTAAATCTTTCTGAAAATGATAACTCTCAAGAGAAAATAAAAAACATTCTTCTCTTTCTTAGAGAAACAAATACATTTAAATATATTTAAACCAGTAAAAATGAGACCCACTTAAAAAGCTTCCGCGCACATTACTTAACTTAAATTATTTATCGGCGACTTGGTTCGCAGGGCACAACGACAATGGCAGTTTCGTGCCCCTAATGAAACAAAAAGAAATAATATTAATAATAATAATAATCTGATTAGTGATTCACAAGGTGTAGAATTTAATTCTCTGATTTATTTGAAACATTTTTGTCTAAACTTATAAATGGGAAGTTTTGCACAAGGAAAAACTGATTTCCCATGTTAAACGTCTATGGCCCGCTTTTTAATTAACACCCTGTATATAATTTATCGATATAATAAAATATAAGTATTTTATATTTTATTTCGGTATTGGTGTTGACGGTCAGATGCGAGCATAGAAATTTAACGTGGGATTTTAGATTTACGCAATTTCCTGCTCTCCGATTCATTTTAGGGGAAAACCTGTAGAGTACAAAACGGAACTTTTGAAATTTGTTTTTAAAATGGTGAAGAAACCAAAAACATAATAAGAAATGTAGAAACAGTTTTGTATACAACTTTTAATTCTGTACAATTTTCCACTTGACAGTTTTTTTTCCGTAAAATGAACAGGGAAACAGAAAATTGCAAATAACTAAAATCCCATGTTAAATCCCTATCTTCGCACCTGACCGTCAACACCCTATATGTAAAAATGAAAATTATCACATACGTCATTACCGATATGAATTTAACTGAAAAAGTTGGTAAGCAGTCTGGACCGGCCTTAAGGCTTTCAGTTTTGTAAAGAATACACGTCTAGGTATTAATTTGTTTACGTTTATTTACACATTTATCCGTAGTACATACTGTATTCAATACCCTTTAATTAACTTAACGAACTAATAGTTAATTTCACCTTAAAAAAAATTACAATTTTTTATATCTATATATGATCTCCAGTCATATTGCCTGTATTGAAATTCGTATGATTAAGCAAAGGAAATTATTTCGCCATGCTTCAGTTTATTCGGCAAGTTTACCATTATTTTGATGAGTCAGTTGACTCGTCACTGTGATCGGGACAGGACTTAGCTGATCCACCTTCCGGCTCGATATCGATATCTTGTTTTTGTTCAGTGGGGTTATTATTTATGTTCGTATTTAGGTTATTCTGTTCCGTATTATTAGCTCGAGCTGATTCTCCATGTTCCCGATGATAGCGTTCGTGTTCTTCTCGCAGGTATTCACTCACATACTCGGACTGCAAAATTATATCATAATTACAGATAAAAAATAATAATTGCCAAGCCTCACTAGAAATTCCATTACGCAGAAGAAAATTTAAAGAAGTCATTAACAATTTCATACAAAATTATTTATAATTAAATTATGTTTACTCAGAAATGAAAAACAAAAATAATAAAAAGTACCCTTTTTACAATGAATACAAGTACAAAATGGATTATAATTATTTATAAGTAGGTAAACAAAAAAACCTGATATCCTGAATTCAATATCAACCCAATAAATATTAATATTAGCCCATCACAATGTAATTGTTCACCGATTTTGTGTTTTGCTTGTTCTTTAATTAACTATACATGTTTCTTATAGACTTATACAGCTAATTTTGCACTCATAATCTAGCGTGAAATACATACATTTCATTTAAGGAATGATATTATGTATGTACCTGTCTTTTTTTGGAGGAGGAGCGAACATAACAACAGCACGGATTCGTTAGCACGTGTTAGATCATACTCATAAATAGTGGAATCGGTTCTTCCAAATGAATTATAAAATGTTTCATATATACTTACAATATTAACCCCATCCGGAGGCATAGGAATTTCACGAATTCCCAGTGGAGTTTTAACATACAGCTGCTTTTGCACTCGTAATTCCAACCTGAAACACATTTAACTAATATGATATACGTAGTACATATAGGCAGTTCGCCTACACATAAACCAGCAAATATCACACTTATTAATAATTTTAACGTTGAAAACTATATAAAGTGAAATCAATTATTTAGTATTCTGTAAAAGTGGGAAAACAAATATAAGTCATATCCTTTTTCCATGACAAAAAATAAAATCATGGCTATTTCCTGATTATTTTACGTAAAATAGCTTCAAATAAAAGTTACAGAGCATAAAATTCTACATCGAAATCAATAAACAAAATTAATTTTTCTTTCCGTGTAAGGGCAGAAATTAGCTATTAAAATGTCGAAAATCACCTGCAAAATAGCAATAGCCATGGAATTGAGACAAAAAGTAACAAATGTCTGACGATTTATCTGTCAAGTTAGGTTAGTTTATTTTTTTTTATTAAAGATAATTGTTCACTGAAACAGAAATTAGAGATAATACCTAATAAAAGTAGATTAACCTACTTTGACAGATAAACCGTTAGATATTTTTTGTTAATTATTTTGTCGCAATTCCATGGCTATTGATATGCTGCTGGTGATTTTTGACATTTGCATACCTAATTTCCGCCCTTACATATCAAGCAAAATCAATTTTGATTCAGATGTAGAATTGTATGCTCTCCAATTTTTATTTGATTCTTTTTTGCCTTAAATAATTAGAGAAGCAGGAAATTTCGAAAGTTTTATTTTACATGTTATATCCCAATGTTCGGTGTTCGGATCACCACTCTGTATTTTTATAATACCATATATGACTTTTATACAATTGTAGAAACCTATATAGCAAATTATTAACTTTTGACAATTAAATAAATATTTGGGTGTCTTATTGAAAAAGAAAAGTTTCTAATAAACAATTGTCGACAATTCATAGAGTGTAATAAATAATTTAATTTGTATTATACAGAGTAATAGAAAAAAAGTCTTAAAAAATGGGTTTTTATTATTGCGATTTAAAAAACATTCTGTACAGAAATACTTTGGATACTCCAAAAATGTAAAAAGAATAATTTACCTATTTCATAGGTGACTAGAAATCGTAAAATTTTAAAACTTGTTCAAGAGTAAACCATAATTAATTTTAAATACAAAGAACAAATATATTCAAATTTTTCAGGCTCGCCAGGGGTTATCTTTTTAAAAAAGAATTTCGGATTCCGTACGATCCTGATTCAGCGAACATTCGAATATTGCTTATTTTGTATTCATTCACAAAACAAGCAAAGAAGTATAATCATTCCTTCGTTCAAATTCAAACGGCTTCATTCTTTCACTTACAACAATTACGTAAACATACCTCAAAATATTTATTACCTGTAGTGAGTATTTTCGCTATCGTCATCGCTAAAACAATATCAAGTATATGGATTAGTAAAAAGTACAAATTATTTGGAAATAAAAGATTTCCATTATTATCCACTTAACACTAATAGTGTTTGTAGGTTAGGTATTTAAAATAAGTTACATTACACATTACATATTATTAATTCGTGAAGTATGAGTTCCCTTGATCAATTATCAATTCAATGAAATCAGTAGGTACTCTGTTAACATCAAATTGTATAGTTTTATAGAAATTAACAGTTTTTTTTTCTTTATCTCTATTGTCTTAAACTAATATTCACCTGGATGAGGAGTCAATGATAATATTATCACTAATAATGTTAATTTTACGTAATGGGAAATCGGGCATTTTATATTACTTAGGATGTTCCCACTTTAATAGTTAAACAATCTTACGTTTTGAAACGTACAGTTACAGTTGTATAATAACAAAGAATAAACAAAAGATGGACAATTTAGATTTTACATTGACTACCCCGACCTCTATTCGCGAAGACTGCAATGAGTTTTTGTAATCTTTGTACATGTTATATATGATATAACATAAACAGCGATGTAAGGACCGTAATCAAATATTAATATACTTGATTATATTCGAAACAGTGACCTCAATACATGTATTGAGGACATTGATTCAAAATAACATATTAACAGTTCCGATTTTTCACACCAGAAGGCTATGAGTTAATTTGGGTAGGTATACAAATTCATAATGTACATAGATCGCCCTGCACATAACTTGCCTTATACATTTTCCTAACGTACAAATATTGTCGTGTAAGTTATATTCATATCACAAGCCGTACGGCTTCATATTACGTCTAGCCTTGTAGTTGCCAGTCGGCATTCTTTATCAATCACGCGCCTGTTGTCATCAGCAATGACTAATCTTATCAGTTAAAAACATGTGTAATTGTAATTAACAACTAGTAGTAGATGTACCTTCTTAATAACAAGAGCTACCATAAGTCTTTTGTACGTTTGGAGTTAAATAAATTTTTTAAAAAGATTTCCAACAAAGTTCGTAATTTAATTGGCGCAGTCGATAGTAGAATGATAATTACATAACGTGTTTCCACTATTTTTCAATTTTTTTGTATGTTATTCCTCATAAAAACTTATATGTATTACAATAAATAAAACATTTTTATCATAACAGGTTTTCTGTAAAAAAAAATATTGAAAACAGTATTTTTTGCAACTCGTTTGAACGGCCAATTTTTACTGCCCCGACAGCGCGTAAAAGGCCGGCTAATGTAGCTAATGCTCAACAGATGGTGCATGAGTCTCTAGTAGCGTCATCTGTTAATTGATGGTGTACTAACACTCTTCTATTACAGTTTTCTTGAACTAACGCATAGGAGTAAGAATAAGAGTTTTCACTGAACTACAAACAAATGTTTTATTTCAAACTAAGTTTGTTTGTGACCTTACAATTCTTAGAATTAAAGAACTGAACTCGAATCTTTCGAGTACGACGTCAAGATAATAAGACTTACAAAATATTTGGAGAGATAAATTATATCATACATAATTTATAATTTAATTTGTTACGAATCCTAATCAAAAATTCGAAATCCCTCGTCAACTGAACATCTGGGTGGAATGTTTGTATCCTGGTTTTTCCACAAATATTCTTTTACGGTTGTTTCAACTTGTAAATAATTATAGGCAAAGGCATAACTTCTGGTAATCCCTTGAATTCGTTGCTGGAGATTTACCAAATACTTTACAAATATTTAATCCACGAAATACAATAATCTATAAAATACGTATACCTTAGAAAATGCTTTACCAATATAACATACGGCAAATAATAATAATAATATTAATAATAATAATTGTATTGTATTCACATTTTTAACTAGTTTATCATACCTATTTTATTATTTTTTAAATATAATGTTCCAATTTGAACGTGCTGCCATCTATTATCACATAGGAAGATATTGAATGTATTTGATGTATGTAGGTAAAATCGAATATTGTAAACTACTCCCATCACACACACACACACACACACACACATTTATATATATATATATATATATATATATATATATATATATATATATATATATATATTGACGGATAACATAGAAACTAAAATTGATCCGGCAAATGACGTCACTGGCTGGCAGCGTTTCAAACGTAGTAAATTGTTTTCATTCATTTTTAAAAAATTGGAAACATATTTAACCGTTTAAGTAGTGTTTTCAGAAATGTTTTATGATATATTTTAGTGTAATAGTGTTATTTTTCAATATTTTGATTACGGTGGAAACCCCCATTGTGGAACCTGAAAGAACTCAAACGATAAGGAGGACAAGTCCATCATCCATAGTGCCCGCAAGTCGAGAGCCCGGAGATCTTCTGCTACTCACCCACGTCTACAGAGCCCGCAAAGCGAGAGCCGAGACAACCCCTGGAGTCATCCACAGTGCCCGTACATCGAGCGCCCGGAGATCCACATTTTAAGTGTCTATAGTGCCCGTTTATCGAGTGCCGAGAAATAAACCCGGAATCATCCACAGTGCCCGTACATCGAGTGCCCGGAAATCCACACCTACTTTTACGTCTACAGTGCCCGTACATCGAGTGCCCAGACTAAACGGAATGAAGATAATACTTCTCACCCTATTGTCCATTTTGTAAGTAAATTATATATTGTAAAAATATTTTATTACATTATTATATATAAAAATAATGGCAGTTCCTGAATTAAGAGAAATTCATTTAAAATTAAACCCAGAATTTAATGAGAATCCAAAACTTTTATCCAATTTTGTTTCTGTTAGCGAAGAGCTAATAAATACTTTTTATAATAATGCGCAAGTTGAATGTTTTCAAAATAAATTACTTTTATTAAGTATAAAAAATAAAATAACCGGACATGCAGCCGAACAATTAGCCGGCATAACTATAAGAAGATGGCTTGATATAAAAAATGCTTTAATAAACGCTTACGCGGATAAACGGGATGAATTAACATTACTAATCGAAATCGCGAATATAAAACAAGGAAATAAATCCTATCTTGAATTTTATAATAATCTTTCACACCTTCTCGGTTTGTATACTACATATATTGAAATGCATTACCAAAATCCAATCACTGAAGAAGCATTAAAAACAAACGCGAATAAACTAGCCTTACGAGTGTTCACATTAGGTTTAAAAGAACCCGTTGATACATTAATAAGATCACGTAATCCAGCAACATTAAATGATGCATACCATCTTTTAACTAACGAATTTAATGTCGAATATGTAAAACCTATGTTAAACAAAATACGGGTATGCCCATGCAACAAATCCCTGCAATGACATACAACAAACCAACCAATAATCCCCAACCAAAATATAATCCACAACCAAAATTTAATTTCCCTTCACAACCCATTCAATTAAAGCCTACTACACAATCACATAAAACATTTGCACCACGGCAACAAGTGTAAAACGCCCAATTTATGAGACCCACACCAATGAGTGTTAGCACTAGATTTACAAGAAATAATCCTTCAAGCTAATAATTACGTCGCACAAAATCAAAATCCTAACAATTTTGGAAATTACTTTGTAGAAGAATTATACAATCAAGATTTCGAAAATCCCGACGAAATAAACAATGAGGAAAATATCGAAAATTTGAAAATTCCGAAGAAGAACAACAAATTTCAGAAAATAATTTTTTAGACGATACCAGCCTGAAATTTATAAAAATGAAGTAAAATCACAAATCGATAATTTATTAAAAGATGAAATTATAAGAGAAAGCTATTCTCCATGGTCTTCCCCAATTTGGGTGGTACCTAAAAAATGAGATGCTTCTGGCAAACAGAAATATGTATAGAATAGTAATTGATTACAGAAAACTAAATTCAAAAACTGTTGAAGATAAATTCCCTATACCCAACATTACAGAAATTTTTGACAAATTAGGAAAAAGTGTTTACTTCACAACACTGGACTTAGCTAGTGGTTTTCACCAAATTCAAGTTAACGAAAAAGACATCCCCAAAACAGCATTTAGTACTGACCTTGGACATTATGAATTCTTAAGAATGCCATTCGGATTAAAAAATCCCCCTGCTACCTTTCAACGACTTATGAATCACGTTTTAAGAGAATACATTGGGAAAATTTGTTTTGTATATCTAGACGATATTATTATATTTGGCACATCATTGCAAGAACATGCAGAAAATATTAGGAAAATATTTAGAAAATTAAGGGAAGCTAATCTCAAAATTCAAATTGATAAATCAGAATTTTTCAGAAAAGAAGTAGCATATTTAGGCCATATTGTGACAAAAGACGGAATAAAACCCAATCCAGATAAAATAGAAGCAATTAAAAATTTCCCTATTCCGAAAACAACCACGGAAATAAAATCATTTTTAGGACTTCTCGGATATTACCGAAGATTTATTTCAAATTTTTCAAAAATTACTAAACCACTAACAAATTGTTTAAAAAGAAATAATAAGATAAACATAAAAGGTAAAAATTACATAGAATGTTTTGAACAATGTAAAAAATTATTAACAAATTTACCCATATTACAATACCCTGATCTTTCAAAACAATTCATTCTAACTACAGATGCAAGTGACTATGCAATTGGAGCCGTACCTACTGTCACAAAATATAAACGGAAAAGATTTACCAATCGCTTATGCCTCCAGAACATTAAACGATCACGAAATTAATTACAGTACTGTAGAAAAAGATCTTTTGGCAATTGTTTGGAGTACAAAATATTTTAGACACTATTTATATGGAGTAAAATTTCTAGTTCATACAGATCACAAACCTCTTACTTGGTTATTCTCTGTAAAAGATCCAAATTCTAAATTAATGAGATGGAGAATAAAACTTGACGAATTTAATTATGACATTCAATACAAAAAAGGAACTACAAATGCAGATGCACTTTCGAGAATAAAACCAAATTTAAAAATTAAATATATTAACGATGACATTTTAAACAGTAAAAATAATATTGCTCATTGTATTTCCGCAGATAATAAACTAACAAAAGGCATAGCAGCTCAGCTAGAATCAAAATTTCAATGCAGAAAATTTCTAAACACATCACAATATGACGTAGGCAAAATTAGAATTCAACATATCAATAATAATCGAATTTTATTTCATTTAGTCACTAAACAAATTTATAAATCTGAACCAAAAATGAAAGATATAGAATCATGTTTAATTAATTTAAAAGAATTTTGTGAAGAAAACAATATTAGAAAATTAGATATTCCAAAAATTTGTTCAGGATTAGATAGAAAAGATTTTAATGAAATAGAATCATTAATTAAAACAATCTTTTCAAATACACATATAGAAATTACTATTTACACACATAATCCAAAAACAGGAGAACTTTTTAATTCTGAAAATGATAGTATAATTGCAAATTCAGGATCAGATGATGGCACAGCACATTCCTCTGACGAAAACCCAGTAAATGGTATAATACACACAGAAACAAACGTAAATGTTGGTAAAAATCAAATTATTATTACAGGACATCATAATGCAACAACAATACAAATTAAAAATATGTTTAATAATACTAAAGAAAGAATAATTTTAAAACTAAATTTACAAAATCTAAATAAAGAAATTATTAAATTTATAAAAGAATACATAATTCCCCATCAAAAATATTATTGTAATTTCGAAAACGAAATTTGGAAAGACTTTAATAATGTAATTCAAGAAACTTTTATAAATGAATCCATATCATTAATAAAATGTAATCAATTCGTAAAAGACATAGAAGATAAAAATGAACAAATTGAACAAATTATGAATTATCATGAAGGCAAAACAAATCATAGAGGAATTGTAGAAACTTATCAGAAACTAAAATACGTATTCTATTGGCCAAACATGACACAAACAATCGCAAATTATATAAATAAAAAAATGTGAAATATGTCTTAAAAATAAATACGAACGGGATCCTATAAAAAATAATGATAATTTAACGCCCACGCCAAGATCACCTTTTGAAATAATGAATATTGACATTCTTTCACTGGAAAAACATTAATTTTTGACAATAATCGATCAATTTTCAAAATTTGCGCAAATATATCCCATGCCTAATAGTAACGCTTTAGACGTTGTAGATGCTCTTTTAACTTTCTTTAGAAATTATGTAATTTCAAAACAAATTATATTTGATCAAGGTACAGAATTTGTAAAAGAATTATTAAAACTGCATAAAATAGAAATTAAAAATACATGTGTCAATAACCCAAAATCAAATTCTCCTATTGAAAGATTTCATTCAACAATCATAGAACATCTTAGAATTTTTAATGACAGACCAGAATTCAAAGAAGAAAAAATATTAACAAAAATTAATTATGCACTTGTTGCATATAATAACTCTATACATACAAGTACAAAGAAAACACCACAAGAGATAATATTTGGATACTTAGATTATTCAAAAATAACAAAACCCACTGGTATTAAAACACAAGATATACTTGAACAACACAAAGCAAAAATGAAATTTTCACACGACGAAATACATAAGAAAATTCAACAAGAAAAGAACAAAAGATTTAAACCTAGTAAAAATCCCAACCATATACCTAAAACCATATTTCTTAAATAACACCCTCGTCGATGTAATAAAATTGTAAACCCGATTTATAAAAAATTACATTAAAACGTCCACGTAATATTTCAGATGGACAGAAGCGAGCACCGGACGAGACATAGAAAATATAAACAATAATATAGGACTTAATATTATAAAATTAGGTAAAATTAAAATATATTCTAATTCATATTATATATATTATTATTATTATAACACGACTAATATTTATAATGAGTACTTAAACCTTAAAATACAAAAAAGACATCTTCAAAATGCGCTTGAAAATGGAATATTACTATATAAACGAGAATTCGAAACTCATAATAACATTTTAAACTTTATTTTCATTCGTCTCGATAATAAAATAAATTATATTTTTAATAAAAGACCTAAACGTGGAATAATTAATGCACTCGGTTCAATAATTAAACAAAGCTCTGGCAATCTAGATTCATCAGACGGTGAACGATATGATAAAATAATTCAAAAAATTGAAGAAAATGAAAAATCCCTACAAGCTCAAAATTTTGAAAATATTCGTTTTAATAAAGAACTTACAGAGAAATTTAATAAACAATTAGAGAATATTAAAATTAACGAAAATATAATATCATCTAAATTGTTGCAATTAGGAAATCATTTTAAAACAGAAATGAAATGGGAATACACCTTTTCAACAAAAGATATATTTAATCAATTAATTAATCTTAGTATAAATTTAATAGAAATTCTTCACAAAATTGAAACTTCTCTTTCATTTTGCAATCTAAATTTAATACATAATAGTATTATACAACCTAATGATATACAAGAGGTATTAGAACAAATATCTGTAGAATCAAAAATAGAATTTGAAAATTTTTGGGACTTTTCAAAATTAATAAAAAGCCATTGTAAAACTACAAAGAATGTAATAAAATATTTATTAGAGATTCCTTTGTATTACGAAAACAATTTCGAATTATATCAACTAACACCCATACCAACTATGCACGAGGATAAATTTGTAACAATTAATGTTCCACAACAATTAGTTTATAAAGACAATTCAAGAATATACAATATAAATAAATGCATTTTCAATAAAATATATTATTGTAAAACGAAATTAGAAGAAACCAATGAATGTATTGTCAATATATTCTCAAATAAAATAAATCTACAACAATGTTCCTTCCACGAATTAGATAAGGAGTTCCATATGTACCAAATTGAAAATTCACCATATGTTATTATAATAAGTCCTTATGAAAAATATATATCCATTGAATGCCTAAATTATACACAAAATGTAAATATTAAGGGAATATTCAAATTTAATAATGTTAATAATTGTAAAATAAATAATGTAAATTTTAATAAACAAAATTTTGGTCAAGAATTATTATTTGAAAATTTTAAAATTCAAAGTTTTGAAAGGAATATTATTACTAATTCCACATTGCTTATGCAAAATATTAAAACTATGAATATTACTCATAAAAAAATACCATTTATAACACAAATACAGTATCAAAACAGTACTCATTATATAGCTATATATGTAATAATTATATTATTAATCATTATATTATTAATTGTTAAATATTATAAATATTTAAATTGTAAAAAACAAAACGTTGCTGATAACAATCCAATGACGAATCTTCATTTACCAAATGAAGCTTCTTTTTGAAGGTTGGAGGAGTTATATTCATATCACAAGCCGTACGGCTTCATATTACGTCTAGCCTTGTAGTTGCCAGTCGGCATTCTTTATCAATTACGCGCCTGTTGTTATAAACTTAAAAAGTTTTGTATCATACAAATTCATCTGCTTTTGGCATGTAATCACAGAATTTAACTTGACGCTTTCTTAAATAAATATAAAAAAATGATTAAATAAATTTCACAAATAAGAATTTTTACGCAACGTCATCATAGATGGAACTACTAGCAGGCATTCGCCATTTGTTTCACATTCGGCTTATCGGCTTCAATCTCAGCCATTTTAATAGTTAACGTTTTTCCGTTTGGGCGGGGATGGAAATTATCGTATAAAATTAGTGATTAGTAATCAAAATTTATTGAATTTTTAACCTGAATTAGTGGGAAAGGATTTTAAAATGGGCAATTTTCTTGCTACATTAATAAACGACGACAGTGATTGCACGAGTGAACTTGCGTAAGTATTTACACATATATAGGTTAGAGTAAAAAAGTTATAATTATTATTTATTTAAAGGCCAATAAATTCTGAAATTGAATCACAAGTTATAAATATGGAAGATACAATAATTGACGATTGTGAAAGAGGCTTAGAAACAAAGCATGGTAGCAGAATGAGCTCGAAAAAATCGCTGTTATTTTTGGATAATGAAAAAATGTCAGTGCATGAGGATTCTGGAAAAGGAACAGAAAATTTAAATTGCGAACTTCCGGATCTTGTGTAAGTAATTGCATACAAGTTTAAACAACAATTTTACAATTAATATTTACACATTGAATTTTTATTCATAGACAAACAAAAGACAGCATTCCGAACATCTGCCATAGGACACAGACCGAATGCACTATAAATAAAGGAAAATTAGAGAAGATTAATAGTAAGCCATCAAACCATGCTTCCATGGACAAACAAAATGAATTTCCAGAACAGAACATCAATAATGAAGTCTTGGATAACCATGGATTAAAGCGAGCCAATTCTAACACCACCACAACTAAGAAACCACCTAAGCTAGCAAAAAGTAGCTCGCCTATTATTTCCAAATCAGAAGTTGCAAATGAGAACAGTATTAAGTTAAAATCTGCATTTTCAGTAGAATTTAAATTAAATATAAATGCAACAATTCAATGCTTGGATTCTCTAATCAGTCGAAGAAGAATTATATATAGAAAACAAAAAGAAGCTAGAGAAAAGTTAGCTAAAATGGAAAAAGAAGCTCTGAGTAATATCCGTAAACAAAAAAAGAAGAAACCAAGACGTTCTCCAAGAACTAAGAAATTGAACCAAACATTTTCATCTATGTTTTTATTCAACCCTAACTCAAGTATACAATGTATGTATTCAATGATACAAAGACGTAGATTCATTTTTGAAAAGAAACAAAAAGAACTTAAAAAGTGCAAGAAGGATAAAAAAAATCGAAAACAGAATCCTAAAACAAATAAGAGGAACGTGACAAAAGTTACGAAACAGTCAAAAAATCAGAATAATGATATGCTTGAAAGGGAAGATAAAAAGCACCTCTTTGTACAACAGTCAGATATGTCATACTGTACTTCCTGCATATTTTGCAATAAAAATCATCAGGCCAATACATGTTTACCGAAACAGTATAAAGAAAAATCCACTAAGTCACAGAAGACATGGTCACGTTGTGTAGTAATGTAAACAGTCTACTTCTTTATAAATGTACAAAATTTAATGTAAATAAATTTTGAATGATTCATATTTGTTTTATTTTTTTTGGAAAATATCAGAAACATGATTGTCACGTTTCGTATTTAATGAGAGCTCTGGTTATGTGAAATGTACCCAAATTAAATTTAAATAAAAATGCAAAAATTGATCGTCACTCTAAAATTCACAGAGCCCGTGTTTTTAACCAAATTTATGAAATATGCTCTGTATTTGTACTTTTCGAAAATTGTAGTTATAGTAATGCAACATTACCTTGAGTTCAGTGTGGAATAAAGGAAAAAAATCATTTCGTTTTTACTTAAAAATATTAAGTTTTCAAGTATGATCAAACTTTCCATAAGGGCTTTTATTATATAATAGCTCTATGCAAATGAACCGGCCTGCATGGTTATTTGGTTTCACAGAGGAATAAAGAATAATATAAAAATTTAAAGGAAAAACTTTTGTTAACATAAAACATACAAGTAGGTAATTATATACTCGTAAATATATTTTTTACGTACAATTTATATTCGGTGTATTTTATTGACTTTGTAAATATAAAAGATATTTACTGATATTTGCCTAATAAAGAAGAACAAATTAAACATGTTGTTAAATATAGTTAGGTTTCACAGTAAATATATATTAATTTTATATTTTAATTATTCTAAATTGCTCTAATCTGAATACATTTTTAATTACAAATATTATTTATTGCTGAAAAACTATTTGCAGAAACTGGTTTATTGATATGTGTATGTATTGTGAATTGCAATAATTTATTACAACAGTGAATTAAACGTAAGAACAAAATATCTAAATAAAAGTTTCGATATGCTTATGGGCATTTGTTGGTAAGAATGTTAGTTAACTGATGTCACTACAATAATAAAATACGTTCTCCACAGTTTTACGAAAAGGAAGACTGTCTTTTTTATGAGAATGTCACTCTTAAATTTTTTAAAGGCACGGCTTAATCGGAAGTAGACCGTAACGTTTTTATTTTAAATGAAATGCTATATTTTTTATTTTACCATTGAATTCAGCAGAAAATTTTACATATGAAACCATAAAACACTATCCACCACTTCCGGCGTAATTAATCTTTTTGATTTTTTTCGCTAATAATGATCATTTTTTTATCACTCTATATGTCGAGAATGGAAACGAATATCTATAATCTGTAAAAACACATTTATAGAGAAAGCTTTTGTTTACAATAATATCAATTAATAATCGACAATTTTTGAAAATTGTAATTTCTACGTAAACGTATAGTTGAAGTTCACAAAATTAAAAAAAAACTCATTTTTTTAAATGGATCACCCCATTTTTTATTATGCAAATGAATTCTTTGTTAAAAAATAAGGGTAGTTTGTGTAGCATGTCCTATCTTGCAAAATTGATAGATGTTTAGTAAAATGGAAAATATGATAGTAATTCATACAAAATCATTAAAATAAAAAATAATGAATAGGTACTAAACATATTTTTTTTCTTTTCGCACCATAGCCCACATAAATTAAATTGAGTACCTTACGTAATTAAATGCAATTTAAACATTTTCCATTTTACTAAAAATCTATCAACTTTCAACATAGGACATGTTACACAAACTACCCCTATTTTTCAATGAAAAATTTATTTAAATAATAAAAAATGTGGTGTCTCGTTTTAAATAAATAGTTTTTTGAATTTTGTGATCTTCAATTTTACGTTCACGTAGAAATTACAATTTTCAAAAATTTTAGATTATTAATAAATATTATTATAAACAAAAGCTTTCTTTATAGAAGTATTTGTACAGATTATAGAAATTCGTTTCCATTCTCGGGATATAGAGTGATAAAAAAGTGACTGTTATTAGTGAAAAATCAAAAAAGTTTAATAACGCCGGAAGTGGTTGATCATAAGTAATTTTTTTATAGTTTCAAATGTAAAATTTTCTGCTGAATTCAATGGTAAAATAAAAAATATAGCATTCCATTTAAAATGAGAAAGTTAGGGTCTTCATCCGGTAAAACCGGAAGTGCTATGTTAATAAATGTTAGCGAATATGTTAGCATACATTGCCAGCTAACAATATTCGTTTCATTGTGAAAAATGAGTGAGTACAAACTCAATTTCTTAATTATATGAATATGAGGGCGAGATAAACATTAATTAGTCCAAGATTCAAACCCTCCTACAGCTTACACTGGACTAATATATATATATATATATATATATATATATATATATATATATATATATATATATATATATATATATATATATAATTTAATATTTAATGGTGGTAGATTCGATTATCGATCTGGGTGCATTGTACAAACAATTAAAAATAAATATTTTACATAAAGAATAACGAAATTCATGTGCCTTTACATTTTTTAGAACTTTCGTTGTATCTTTTTATTTTGTAAAGATTTAATAATAATTCTATCACATTTCGAATTTTACATATTTCCTGAATGTAATATTATTTAAATTAATTATATATTTTATTTATCGCAGATTTATTAAAAACAATCGAACTGAAACGTAATTTATTCATATTGTAGAGAAATTTTTAGTCAGCGACAAACTTTTTGTTCTTAAGAAAGAGACCCCAACATGGAACACCGTTTTGCTATTTATTTTACATTTAAAGACATTTTAAATTATTTAAAGACGCCAAATATTTTATTTCAGATATCCTTAATAATTAAAAGACATCAAAAATTGAATCATAGATATCTTTAAATAATTAAGGACGTCTAAAATTAATTCCGACATCCTTAAATAATTTATACTGGCAAAAATTGAATATCAGATATCCAAAATTGAATAAAGGATATCAAAAATACATTTATAGACACCAAAAATAAATTTTAGACATCTCAAAACGGTCCTGAATTTTTGACATCAAAAAGTAAATTTTGGATATCTATATTTCAATTTTTATATCTTTAATTCCATTTTTGATATCCTTAATTCAATTCTTGATATGCTTAACTGTATACTTGATATCAAGAATTTGAATGTTTGACAAAACTAATTTTGGATATCAGGAATTAGATTATGGATATCACATCTCCATAAATAACATGTCCAGAATTCGAATTTAAGATGTCCTAAATTAATTTTGGATATCAAGAATTGAATTATGGATATCACATCTCCATAAATAACATATCCATAATTCGAATTTTTGATATCTAAAATTAATTTTGGATATCATGAATTGAACTTTGGACATGGACGGAGGTGTGATATCTATAATTTATTTTAAGCCATCCTTAATTCAATTTTAGATATCTTTAATTCAATTTTTGACATCCTTAATTTAATTCTTGATATCTTTAATTCAATTCTAGATATCTAAGAACGAATTTTTGAAATCTATAAATATTTGAATTTAAGACGTCGTGAAAGCATAGTATATAGATATATCATTGAAATTGAGTAAAATAATGATATAAATAAATGCAATAATATGTATGTGTATTTACAAAGGGCAATAACAAATGGATATTATACTTATTTTAGTTTTAATTTTTATGATTTTATTAATTATGTGTATCTTCTGTTGCAGCTGTATAACGCCCATGGGTCTATAGCGGCGACCGTCCAAAGACATTTCTTTGAAGCTGGGGTAACGGAGTCGACAGTCGACCTGTAGGTGTTGAAGTCCACATTGTTAATTTATGAACTCGGCCATGGTGAGATACTTTTGTTAGAAATAACTTGTAATCTCGCTTATATTCTAGCCGTCTATTTTTATATTTTTTATGGGGTCTCGTGGCCGCGTGCCTGAGTGTCAGGTCGCGAATCTGGGAAACCGGATTCGATCCCGACCGACGCCAAATATTTCGAATTTTAAATGGCACAAAATTGACCCTGTAGTGCACTCTCCACGTCAACAATGAATGCCCGTGACGCCTGGTAAGCGCCCGCACGGTGCAAATATTTCATCATAACCGATATCTGTGTGTACAAAGCAGATTGGAACACCCAGCAATGGGTAATAATAATAATAATAATAATAATAATAATAATAATAATAATAATAATAATAATAATAATAATAATAATAATAATAATAATAATAATAATAATAATAATAATAATAATAATAATAATAATAATAATAATAATAATAATAATAATAATAATAATAATAATAATAATAATAATAATAATAATAATAATAATAATAATAATAATAATAATAATAATAATAATAATAATAATAATAATAATAATAATAATAATAATAATAATAATAATAATAATAATAATAATAATAATAATAATAATAATAATAATAATAATAATAATAATAATAATAATAATAATAATAATAATAATAATAATAATAATAATAATAATAATAATAATAATAATAATAATAATAATAATAATAATAATAATAATAATAATAATAATAATAATAATAATAATAATAATAATAATAATAATAATAATAATAATAATAATAATAATAATAATAATAATAATAATAATAATAATAATAATAATAATAATAATAATAATAATAATAATAATAATAATAATAATAATAATAATAATAATAATAATAATAATAATAATAATAATAATAATAATAATAATAATAATAATAATAATAATAATAATAATAATAATAATAATAATAATAATAATAATAATAATAATAATAATAATAATAATAATAATAATAATAATAATAATAATAATAATAATAATAATAATAATAATAATAATAATAATAATAATAATAATAATAATAATAATAATAATAATAATAATAATAATAATAATAATAATAATAATAATAATAATAATAATAATAATAATAATAATAATAATAATAATAATAATAATAATAATAATAATAATAATAATAATAATAATAATAATAATAATAATAATAATAATAATAATAATAATAATAATAATAATAATAATAATAATAATAATAATAATAATAATAATAATAATAATAATAATAATAATAATAATAATAATAATAATAATAATAATAATAATAATAATAATAATAATAATAATAATAATAATAATAATAATAATAATAATAATAATAATAATAATAATAATAATAATAATAATAATAATAATAATAATAATAATAATAATAATAATAATAATAATAATAATAATAATAATAATAATAATAATAATAATAATAATAATAATAATAATAATAATAATAATAATAATAATAATAATAATAATAATAATAATAATAATAATAATAATAATAATAATAATAATAATAATAATAATAATAATAATAATAATAATAATAATAATAATAATAATAATAATAATAATAATAATAATAATAATAATAATAATAATAATAATAATAATAATAATAATAATAATAATAATAATAATAATAATAATAATAATAATAATAATAATAATAATAATAATAATAATAATAATAATAATAATAATAATAATAATAATAATAATAATAATAATAATAATAATAATAATAATAATAATAATAATAATAATAATAATAATAATAATAATAATAATAATAATAATAATAATAATAATAATAATAATAATAATAATAATAATAATAATAATAATAATAATAATAATAATAATAATAATAATAATAATAATAATAATAATAATAATAATAATAATAATAATAATAATAATAATAATAATAATAATAATAATAATAATAATAATAATAATAATAATAATAATAATAATAATAATAATAATAATAATAATAATAATAATAATAATAATAATAATAATAATAATAATAATAATAATAATAATAATAATAATAATAATAATAATAATAATAATAATAATAATAATAATAATAATAATAATAATAATAATAATAATAATAATAATAATAATAATAATAATAATAATAATAATAATAATAATAATAATAATAATAATAATAATAATAATAATAATAATAATAATAATAATAATAATAATAATAATAATAATAATAATAATAATAATAATAATAATAATAATAATAATAATAATAATAATAATAATAATAATAATAATAATAATAATAATAATAATAATAATAATAATAATAATAATAATAATAATAATAATAATAATAATAATAATAATAATAATAATAATAATAATAATAATAATAATAATAATAATAATAATAATAATAATAATAATAATAATAATAATAATAATAATAATAATAATAATAATAATAATAATAATAATAATAATAATAATAATAATAATAATAATAATAATAATAATAATAATAATAATAATAATAATAATAATAATAATAATAATAATAATAATAATAATAATAATAATAATAATAATAATAATAATAATAATAATAATAATAATAATAATAATAATAATAATAATAATAATAATAATAATAATAATAATAATAATAATAATAATAATAATAATAATAATAATAATAATAATAATAATAATAATAATAATAATAATAATAATAATAATAATAATAATAATAATAATAATAATAATAATAATAATAATAATAATAATAATAATAATAATAATAATAATAATAATAATAATAATAATAATAATAATAATAATAATAATAATAATAATAATAATAATAATAATAATAATAATAATAATAATAATAATAATAATAATAATAATAATAATAATAATAATAATAATAATAATAATAATAATAATAATAATAATAATAATAATAATAATAATAATAATAATAATAATAATAATAATAATAATAATAATAATAATAATAATAATAATAATAATAATAATAATAATAATAATAATAATAATAATAATAATAATAATAATAATAATAATAATAATAATAATAATAATAATAATAATAATAATAATAATAATAATAATAATAATAATAATAATAATAATAATAATAATAATAATAATAATAATAATAATAATAATAATAATAATAATAATAATAATAATAATAATAATAATAATAATAATAATAATAATAATAATAATAATAATAATAATAATAATAATAATAATAATAATAATAATAATAATAATAATAATAATAATAATAATAATAATAATAATAATAATAATAATAATAATAATAATAATAATAATAATAATAATAATAATAATAATAATAATAATAATAATAATAATAATAATAATAATAATAATAATAATAATAATAATAATAATAATAATAATAATAATAATAATAATAATAATAATAATAATAATAATAATAATAATAATAATAATAATAATAATAATAATAATAATAATAATAATAATAATAATAATAATAATAATAATAATAATAATAATAATAATAATAATAATAATAATAATAATAATAATAATAATAATAATAATAATAATAATAATAATAATAATAATAATAATAATAATAATAATAATAATAATAATAATAATAATAATAATAATAATAATAATAATAATAATAATAATAATAATAATAATAATAATAATAATAATAATAATAATAATAATAATAATAATAATAATAATAATAATAATAATAATAATAATAATAATAATAATAATAATAATAATAATAATAATAATAATAATAATAATAATAATAATAATAATAATAATAATAATAATAATAATAATAATAATAATAATAATAATAATAATAATAATAATAATAATAATAATAATAATAATAATAATAATAATAATAATAATAATAATAATAATAATAATAATAATAATAATAATAATAATAATAATAATAATAATAATAATAATAATAATAATAATAATAATAATAATAATAATAATAATAATAATAATAATAATAATAATAATAATAATAATAATAATAATAATAATAATAATAATAATAATAATAATAATAATAATAATAATAATAATAATAATAATAATAATAATAATAATAATAATAATAATAATAATAATAATAATAATAATAATAATAATAATAATAATAATAATAATAATAATAATAATAATAATAATAATAATAATAATAATAATAATAATAATAATAATAATAATAATAATAATAATAATAATAATAATAATAATAATAATAATAATAATAATAATAATAATAATAATAATAATAATAATAATAATAATAATAATAATAATAATAATAATAATAATAATAATAATAATAATAATAATAATAATAATAATAATAATAATAATAATAATAATAATAATAATAATAATAATAATAATAATAATAATAATAATAATAATAATAATAATAATAATAATAATAATAATAATAATAATAATAATAATAATAATAATAATAATAATAATAATAATAATAATAATAATAATAATAATAATAATAATAATAATAATAATAATAATAATAATAATAATAATAATAATAATAATAATAATAATAATAATAATAATAATAATAATAATAATAATAATAATAATAATAATAATAATAATAATAATAATAATAATAATAATAATAATAATAATAATAATAATAATAATAATAATAATAATAATAATAATAATAATAATAATAATAATAATAATAATAATAATAATAATAATAATAATAATAATAATAATAATAATAATAATAATAATAATAATAATAATAATAATAATAATAATAATAATAATAATAATAATAATAATAATAATAATAATAATAATAATAATAATAATAATAATAATAATAATAATAATAATAATAATAATAATAATAATAATAATAATAATAATAATAATAATAATAATAATAATAATAATAATAATAATAATAATAATAATAATAATAATAATAATAATAATAATAATAATAATAATAATAATAATAATAATAATAATAATAATAATAATAATAATAATAATAATAATAATAATAATAATAATAATAATAATAATAATAATAATAATAATAATAATAATAATAATAATAATAATAATAATAATAATAATAATAATAATAATAATAATAATAATAATAATAATAATAATAATAATAATAATAATAATAATAATAATAATAATAATAATAATAATAATAATAATAATAATAATAATAATAATAATAATAATAATAATAATAATAATAATAATAATAATAATAATAATAATAATAATAATAATAATAATAATAATAATAATAATAATAATAATAATAATAATAATAATAATAATAATAATAATAATAATAATAATAATAATAATAATAATAATAATAATAATAATAATAATAATAATAATAATAATAATAATAATAATAATAATAATAATAATAATAATAATAATAATAATAATAATAATAATAATAATAATAATAATAATAATAATAATAATAATAATAATAATAATAATAATAATAATAATAATAATAATAATAATAATAATAATAATAATAATAATAATAATAATAATAATAATAATAATAATAATAATAATAATAATAATAATAATAATAATAATAATAATAATAATAATAATAATAATAATAATAATAATAATAATAATAATAATAATAATAATAATAATAATAATAATAATAATAATAATAATAATAATAATAATAATAATAATAATAATAATAATAATAATAATAATAATAATAATAATAATAATAATAATAATAATAATAATAATAATAATAATAATAATAATAATAATAATAATAATAATAATAATAATAATAATAATAATAATAATAATAATAATAATAATAATAATAATAATAATAATAATAATAATAATAATAATAATAATAATAATAATAATAATAATAATAATAATAATAATAATAATAATAATAATAATAATAATAATAATAATAATAATAATAATAATAATAATAATAATAATAATAATAATAATAATAATAATAATAATAATAATAATAATAATAATAATAATAATAATAATAATAATAATAATAATAATAATAATAATAATAATAATAATAATAATAATAATAATAATAATAATAATAATAATAATAATAATAATAATAATAATAATAATAATAATAATAATAATAATAATAATAATAATAATAATAATAATAATAATAATAATAATAATAATAATAATAATAATAATAATAATAATAATAATAATAATAATAATAATAATAATAATAATAATAATAATAATAATAATAATAATAATAATAATAATAATAATAATAATAATAATAATAATAATAATAATAATAATAATAATAATAATAATAATAATAATAATAATAATAATAATAATAATAATAATAATAATAATAATAATAATAATAATAATAATAATAATAATAATAATAATAATAATAATAATAATAATAATAATAATAATAATAATAATAATAATAATAATAATAATAATAATAATAATAATAATAATAATAATAATAATAATAATAATAATAATAATAATAATAATAATAATAATAATAATAATAATAATAATAATAATAATAATAATAATAATAATAATAATAATAATAATAATAATAATAATAATAATAATAATAATAATAATAATAATAATAATAATAATAATAATAATAATAATAATAATAATAATAATAATAATAATAATAATAATAATAATAATAATAATAATAATAATAATAATAATAATAATAATAATAATAATAATAATAATAATAATAATAATAATAATAATAATAATAATAATAATAATAATAATAATAATAATAATAATAATAATAATAATAATAATAATAATAATAATAATAATAATAATAATAATAATAATAATAATAATAATAATAATAATAATAATAATAATAATAATAATAATAATAATAATAATAATAATAATAATAATAATAATAATAATAATAATAATAATAATAATAATAATAATAATAATAATAATAATAATAATAATGGTTTATTTGCCCAACAGTTATACACCATTAACAGGACAATATAAAGGAAACTATTAACGTGTTACATAATTCACATAAAATCAAGTTATAAATTCAAACGTACAGTAGAAATAAATAACAAAAAATATATATTAGCAAGTAAGAATATTAGCTATTACTTGTAATTAACAACTGCCTTAAACTATTATACGTCACATTGAAAAAGTCAACAATATTACAGACTTCATTTGCATTAGTGCACATAATGTTTATTGGAGATCTAGTAAGCAGATTAGTTCTTGCAAAATTTGTTAAGAAGGCTACACATGTACGAGTTGATAATCTCGGTACAAAAATATTAATGAGACTTAAAATAGTTGGACAGTCTATAATATTGTTGAGTAATTTATACAAAATCAAAATAGATATGTTTTTTCGGCGATGCAGTAGGGAGTGAAAGTTAAATCGCTGCAACAGAATAACATGGTCTATTCCCCTGGGTGGGTATTGGTTATCTTGTCTGTAACACCTGTATTTTAGAAATCGTCTCTGTATTGATTCTAAATCATTAACATGACAGTTATATATGGGGTACCAAATTAGAGCACAGTATTCGAGTTTAGATAAGACAAAACTGAAATACAGTATGTTTAATAGCGTAATATCATTGAAACATTTTGTATTTCTGATTATAAAACCTAAAAGTTTGTTACAAGATGTTATAACATATTCAGTATGATAATTAAATGATAAACTTGATTCAAAATAGATACCTAGATCTTTTATTTTAGTAGTGCGCTCAAGAATATGGCTGTCTACACTGTATTCAAAAATAATAGGATTCTTTTTACGATGGTATGAAACTACTTTACATTTGGACGGATTTAATTTCAAATTATTATTTGTACACCAGTTATTAATTGTATTGATAGATAATTGTAAAGTATTGCAATCGTTTGATGTAGCTATAGCAGAATATAATTTAAGATCATCTGCAAATAATAAATTCGTACTTTCCAGTTCATCACATATGTCATTTATATATAAAGTGAAAAGCAAAGGACCTAAATTGGAGCCTTGTGGCACACCAGACGACGCAATAAACATATGTGATTTGTATCCATTATACTGAACAAACTGTTGTCTCTGATTCAGATACGATTTAAATAATGACAGCAAAGAATTATTTAGACCAAAGTTGTATAATTTCTGTAATAAAATACTGTGATCAATTTGATCGAACGCTTTTTGGATATCCATATAAATGACATCTGCTTGTCCTCCTTTATCCACAACTTCACATAAATGTTGCGTAAGCACCATAAGATTGGTTGCCGTAGACCTTTGTTCTCGGAAGGCATGCTGAGAATCTGAAAGTTTATGTTTAACACTTTTATATACACATGAATATAACATCATTTCAAAAACTTTGGCGAAGTTACACAATATGGATATAGGTCTATAATTGGCAATATTGGCTTCATCACCTGCTTTAAAAATAGGGCACACTTTAGAAATTTTCCACATATCTGGAAACTCACTATTGGCGAGAATTAGGTTGTAAACATAGCAAAGTGGTTCAGATAACGGATACGCACAGTCTTTAATAATGAAAGCAGGGACCTGATCTATTCCTGAAGTCATTTTGTTCTTCATTTTACGCATGTTGTTGAATACTTCCTCAGGAGTGACTGCCGGTAAAGATATGATATCAGATCCACAGTTAACTTCTGAGATGTCTGTTGATGCATATTGTTGATAAACACTGGAGAAGTAACATGCAAAAGCGTTTACTATGGACTGTGAATCATTAAGCTGTGTGTGGTCGTGGTACATATAGCCGGGAATACGTGACGATTTTTTTTTAGTGTGAATGAACGCCCAGATATTATTTGAATTTTCTTTTATAGAAGTTTCAGTTTTGTAAAGAAAGTCTTTATAAGCAACTGCCACTTGATCTTTAATTGTTTTCCGTAGGGTCCTAAACTCTTTTAAGTAACTATCATCATTAGTTCTTTTAAATTTCTCGTGAAGTTTATGCTTTTTCTTTATGTTAATAATAATTTCTTTAGTATACCACGAAGGAAAATTATTATAATTTTTATTTGGTTTATAATATGGAACGTGAGTATCAAAAATATTTTTTAGTATATTATATAGTTCAGCACAAGCATAATTAACGGGAGAGTTGTCCAGTCCACATTCAACAAATCAGCATACAGTGCTGGAAAATTAGCTTTTTTGAAGTTATAGTTCTTTCCGTGATGGTTAGCGCAGAAGTTGCTATGTTTTATTAATCCAAGATTGGAAGTGATATCCAAGGATGGATGGTGCAAATCTTCATGGACGTATTCTAATTCAGATTTTGTAACGATACAATTGATATTAGATGCGATAATGTCTAAGATTCTTCCATGTGCATTTGGTATGGTATTTGTTTGTTTTATATTTAGAAATTCGCAAAACTGACAGAATATATTTGTCTTCCTATCACTCATATTATCGTATATTAAATTAGTGATGTTAAAATCACCAGTAATTATAATGTCGCTGTTGTGTAAATATTTCATTGTAATAAAGGTATCGAAGAATGCTTCCATTTCAGACGCAGATGTATTTGGTGGGATATAAATAACAAAAATAAGAATTTTAGAATTCCTAGCATTAAGTCTGCATCCAACAATATCAATTGAGGGAAATGCGTCCCTCATTGTACTCAGATTAAGTTCTTTAATTGAGAAAATGTTATTGACTGCAAGTAGTACTCCACCGCCCTTACTCAGTCCTACTTTATCAAATTGCCTGTCACCTCGAAAAACACTATAATTCTCAGGAAAGAGTTCCATACTACCTATAGAGTCACTTATCCAAGTCTCAGTTATACAAACTATATCAAATAAACATGAGGAGGATGAGGAATAAAACTGTTCACATTTACTATTTAGTCCACGCACATTCTGATAATATATATTAAAACTAGTATGGTTATTAGTTGTTTCACTGTTGGGCCTTAATTGTTTAAATTGTTTAAAGATATTATTTTTGGTTTGCCTCGAACATATTTGATGAAAATGTCCTTTTCGTAATAAGCCATGATGGTATATTAATTTATTTATTTTTGGTAAAGTTGATACCTGATACCTGCATAATTTACACAATTAAAGTGCGTTACAAACAAATGTAATTTGAATGTACACAAAATTATAAACGAATAATTAAATGTTAGCGCTGAAAATAAGCATATTAAAACACATTTATCTCCCAAACCAGTATATTCAGTATTAATACAAAAACATAACAAATCTAGATGGCCGTCGCCTGGCCGAACCCGGTCACGCGGAATCCTCCTCCACGCCGTGATTATTTCTGCAAAAGAATTAGCACATGAGAAATACTCAGTGAGGAGTAAATCATTCACAAAATACACGCGCATCCACCACAAGGGAATGTATTGCAAAATCACACCACAAATAACACACGTATGCAACAAAGTCCAATGGAACAGGGAAAAATGGAATAAGTCATCTTATGCGAAACGCATACCTGCTATTCCATAGCAGTGTGGCCCCGGACTTACGTGTACATACTCAACTGTACCTGCCACCGCCACCCTGGCACCGGTCTTACGCGTACGTATACTCAACTGTACCTGCCATTGCCAGCCTGGCACCGGTCTTACGCGTACGTATACTCAACTGTACCTGCCATTGCCACTACTGTGGCCCCGGACTTACGCGTACGTATACTCAACTGTACCTGCCATTGCCAGCCTGAGCGGTGTGGTTTATCCCGGCACTCACATATGGTTACACAACCAACCTTGCCATTACCACCCATGGGAATAGGGAGCTACCCTAACCCGAATTCCGCTCAGGTGCTGATCAACCCTAGTGGCTTTACTTCGGCCTTAGGGGCATAGTTACAAAACCAGGATAAAACTATCCCTGCCGTTACCACGCGGTCAATCAGCGAAAACCCACGAGGCTAGCAATCGTGGACACATAGATCGCATTCCTGGTTACCCTTATCAGCTCTCTCACCACACCTGGAGGCTCTACCGGGCGCGACCGTTCAACAAGGATAAGGATAAAGGACAACGCAGTAAAGTAAAAGAATAATCATACAAATCCGTATCTGCATTACTCTTGCAATCGTGGACTAAAAGTGTGTGTAAGACTCAACTCACTCACATACACATGCTAGATTAACTCTCTCACCTGAATCACTACACAAATCAATCACTACGATATCGATGTTCTCACACTGAAATCTAGAAATAAACTGAAATAAAATACATGAATACCATTATCATTAAATGTAGCTCTTATCCAACAGCATCGGTTACGTACCTAAATAGCTAATTAGAGACAAAACATAATAAATTTAATAAAAATAATCTTACGCAAAATAATTACTGTAACAGTTCGTCCATCCTGACAAATTCCTCGTCCTCGAGGAATCAATCCCAAATTCCTGCAGCATCAGCATCCACATCCGAAGCGCTGTTGTCTTCCGACAGTTCACGTGTACTTAAATATGGTTTCATCCTGTCAATCGCCACTACGTTACTGTATTCTTCTCTTCTACTTCGATTTGTCCCAGGCAAATCTTCTACTGAAAATCTATCGTTCGGTAGAACTTTCTTTATTTGGAATGGTCCTTCATATGGATGGTGTGAAGTGGAATCGGTAGTTTCTCAATTGAATTCAAACGTTCTGGCTGCTTTCCTCTGTGTTGTTTATGATAAAAACATGTGATACACGAGTCAGTGTACTTCGCGAATTTTCTCATTCCAGGAAACCAGTAAATTCCAAAATGTCCAAACTCATCAAGACAGGAACGTACTGTCTGCAGCCGTTGTCCTCTAGGTACAACCCACTAGATTCCAGACGCGGTAATTCGGTAAACCCGTTCGACTCGTAAACAGTAATTTTTATAAAAATTCCTTTCGTAGTTAGTTTCCGGAGGTTTACTTAAAATATTCTTGATAATTTTCAATTTGTCGTTTGTCCGGCGAGTATCCAGTCAGCTTGTTATATGAAAAATTTGAAATTCTGCAGAAAGTCCTTCTTCTGACAAGAGGTTTCGACTTAGTGCATCGACGTCACATTCGTGCTCCTGGGCGATATTCTATATCGAATGAATATTCCTACAGTTCCAGCCACCATCTTCCAATCCTAGGTACCAAATCCTATTTAGTGCTAGCAGTTCGTAGTGCATTGCAGTCTGTTACTAATTTAAAATGTATTCCCAGCAGATATACTCTAAATATCTTTAACGTTTCGACTGCTGCTTAAGTCTCCAGCTCATACGAATGATATATCATTTTCGTTGATGAAATAAGCAACTGGGTGGAATTTACCTGTGTCCAATTTCTGCAGCAGGATTCCTCCTAATCCTAACTTGCTAGCGTTCATGTGCACCTTTGTTTCGGCATTCGAATGGTAGAGTTGCAAAAGTGATCATTCCGTAAGCTTTTCCTTTAGTTCTTCAAATGCTTTCTGTTCTTTCGCCTCCTAACTCCACAGTGTATCCTTTCTCGTTAGATTAGTAATCGGTTGCACAATCTTAGCGTAATCTTTAATGAAGTGTCGAAAATAACTTGTAAGTCCTACAAACGGTGCCTGAAATCCGGTGACGGCTTTTATTTTCTCCTTTCCAGGTCGGACTCCATCTCGATCAATCTGAAATCCTTAATAGTTGATGCTGCTCTGAAAAAGAAACATTTCTTCATATTCAGTTTAAGGTTGTTTGCCCTAAAAAATGTCAAATAGTGTCGTCAGTCGCTGAATTTCCTCTGTAAATGATGATGGGCAGATGATGTCATCTAAGTAAGCCATGGCGATGGTGTTACGACATGATCCTAGAACTTTGTTGATCAGCCTCTGAAAAACTGATGGTCCATTAGATAATCCAAAAGGGAGACGATTAAACTCGTAATGTCCGTCCGGTGTTACAAATGCAGTTTTGTACTTCGAGCTCTCCGCTATAGGTATCTGGTAATATCCCGACATCATATCTAAAGTTGTAAAGTACTTAATTCCTTGCAATTGTTCCAGTTGGCCATCAATTCTTGGAAAGGTGTATCGGTCTTTTACTGTTACTTTGTTTAAATGCCTGTAGTCTATACACATTCGCGCTTCTCCATTCTTTTTCTTCAGTAGAAGAATCGGTGCTGAATAGGGTGAAGTTGATTCGCGTATAATGTCGCCATCAAGATGCTCTTGTACTATTTCCTCAACGTGTTTTCTCTCTGGAATTGACATTCTATACGGCCTGTAAGTAATGGGTGTATCATCAGTCAGTAAAATATCCACTACGGTCGCGTTCGTGCATCGAATATCCTTCACAGTTTTTACAAAACAATCTCTATATTCCTTCAGCAGACGTACCAGTTGTTCGCGTTGATCCACACTTATATCCGTTCCCACGTGTAGTTTATCATACGTAAAGTAAATTCCTTCATTTTCTGCGCTTCTGTATTATCAGCTTGACAATTCCATCTTCTTGTTACAATTTTATCCTTCTGAATTGTAAATTCCGCATGTGATCAGTTCAAGACTGGTAGAACACATTCCATATCCTTGTCTGCTACTACAATTGTTCGCGGGAATACGTGCTCGTTTCCTTCAGGTGTTCGTACACTTAAATACACAAGAATATCTCCTTTGCCTTCCACATGGCAAATCCCGTGTCCTACATATCCTGGTGGTATAACAGTTGCATGTTTGGCCTAGATGTTAACCTTCTCACGTGGTGTCGCTTCGATTCTACTGAATGATGAGTCGTTTTTCTTGAAAAATCTTAGCCGATTTGAATCCTTCTACACAACTACTTCCGGTGATTCTGTGAAAGGCTGTCCAACAATGATAGGTATGGATTGAACTATGTCTGGTACTATGTTGAATACTACATCCAATTGTACTTCGTCAATTGTCAACTTGTGAACTCCAGTTTCGCCTAAAGTCCTCAACCATTCATTCCCGAAACCACGCAGAGTAACTGTCTTGTTTTTGTTGAATGGTAATTCTAGTTGTCGTGCTACGGATTCCTTCATGGTTATGCAAGTGGACCCCATATCGACGTACGCTTAGACTCCCGTTCCATTAACTTTAACATCCAGAAAGAATTTACAATTACCGCTTACCTCCGCAGAAGTTGTTAAGATGTTCTTTTCTGGCAGTTGAGGTTGTGGCTCTTGTTGACGTTGAACATGCTGATGTTGACGTTGTTGTGGTCGCTGGTTCCTACTTGCACTGAATTCGCCTCCATTTTGTTCTGCATAATTCGATACTCGTTGCCGTTTTTTTGTTATAATGTGAGCGTGTATGTCCCAATTTTCCACAAATAAAACAACAGATGTTCTCCATTCCATCGTCGTGCTGCTGCGTAGTATAGTAAGGCCACTTGTTCTTCTGAAAAGTACGATGTAAATCGCGTTTAACGGGAGTAGAAAGGTTTTGTGTCGCTAATTTATCTTCGATCGTCTTCAAAAATAATAAAAGAGACTGCGGCAACATAAGTTCATCCGGTTTCTTGTTGCGAAAAATCATTTCTTGAAGCAACTGAAAATAATATTCCTGTGACGGAAATTCCTTCAACATAGCCTTCTATGACTCCCAAGAATGATTTATTCCTTGCAGCGTTTTATACCATATTTTTGCATACCCTCTCCAGCGAGATGTCACATACATGATGGTAGTTATTTCGTCCCATTTATGCATAGCGCGTAAAGTGAACGTACATACTGAAATTGAAGACTGTTGTTAGATAACGTCATGTTGTAACGTTGTTCCAGGTTCGTAATCCAGCTAAACATAAACATAATCAATATCCGCACTGTTCCAAAAGCTGTGCTGGTGTGATCCCAAAAGCTGAAAGTTAAAAATGTTCTAATCCCACTTCTGAAATGTTATAAATGACGATTAAATGTTAACGCTGAAAATCAGAATATTAAAACACATTTATCACCCAAACCGGTATATACAGTATTAGTACAAAAATAATAACAAATCTAGATGACCGTCGCCTGGCTGAACCCGGTAACGCGGAATTCTCTTTCACGCCGTGATTATTTCTGTAAAAGAATTAACACATGAGAAATACTCAGTGAGGAGGCAATCATTTACAAAAGGTTCCGGCATTCACACACCGTACACACATGTTGGCAACTACGGGCAGTACCGCTAGTTACTACGGACCCTCTGCCGCTTCGGTGGTGATCCGGAGACAATCCTCTTAACCAACTGGATCAGATCACTACAGCCCTAACTGCTGCTACGCTGGCGACCACAGAATGTGGGTCACTACAGCCTTCCCTGCTGCTACGCTGGCGACCCTCGGGTTCACACGAGCGGCCACTACGGAACCACTGCCGCTTCGGCGGTGATCCGAAGACATTCCTCTTAACCAACTGGATCAGATCACTACAGCCCTAACTGCTGCTGCCGTTGGCGACACCAGATGTGGGTCACTACAGCCTTCCCTGCTGCTACGCTGGCGACCCTCGGGTTCACACGAGCGGCCACTACGGAACCACTGCCGCTTCGGTGGTGATCCGGAGACATTCCTCTTAACCAACTGGATCAGATCACTACAGCCCTAACTGCTGCTGCCGTTGGCGACACCAGATGTGGGTCACTACAGCCTTCCCCGCTGCTACGCTGGCGACCCTCGGGTTCACACGATGCGGCCACTACAGTACCCAGTACTGCTCACACGCACACCCACAATCATACACATGCTAGATTAACTCTCTCACCTGAATCACTATAATATCGATGTTCTCACACTGAAATCTAGAAATAAACTGAAATAAAATACGTGAATACCAGTATCATTAAATGTAGCTCTTATCCAACAGCATCGGTTACGTACCTAAATAGCTAATTAGAGACAAAACATAATAAATTTAATAAAAATAATCTTACGCAAAATAATATCGGTGACAGTTCGGCCATCCTGAAAAGTTCCTCGTCCTCGAGGAATCAATCCCAAATTCTTGCAGCATCAGCATCAACATCCGAAGGGCTGTTGTTTTCCGACAGTTCACGTGTACTTAAATATGGTTTCATCCTGTCAATCGCCACTACGTTACTATATTCTCCTCTTCTACTTCGATTTGTACCAGGCAAATCTTCTATTGAAAATCTATCGTTCAGTAGAACTTTCTTTATTTGGAATGGTCCTTCATATGGATGGTGTGAAATGGAATGGGTAGTTTCTCAATTGGATTCAACAGTTCTGGCTGCTTTCCTCTCTGTTGTTTATGGTAAAAACATCTGATACACGAGTCAGTGTACTTTGCGAATTTTCTCATTCCAGGAAACCAGTAAATTCCAAAATGTCCAAACTCATCAAGACAGGAACGTACTATCTGCAACCGTTGTCCTCTAGGTACAATCCACTAGATTCCGGACGCGGTAATTCGGTAAACCCGTTCGTCTCGTAAACAGTTATTTTTATAAATATTCCTTTCGTAGTTAGTTTAGTAAGCGGTCGCACAATCTTAGCGTAATCTTTAATGAAGTGTCGAAAATAACTTGTAAGTCCTACAAACTGTCTTACTTGATGCACATTCCTCGGTGCCTGAAATCCGGTGACGGCTTTTATTTTCTCCTTTCCAGGTCAAACTCCATCTGAAATCCTTAATAATTGATGCTGCTCTGAAAAAGAAACATTTCTTCATATCCAGTGTAAAGTTGTTTGCCCTAAACAAAATGTCAAATAGTGTCGTCAGTTGCTGAATTCCCTCTGTAAATGATGATGGACAGATGATGTCATCTAAGTAAGCCATGGCGATGGTGTTACGACATGATCCTAGAACTTTGTTGACCAGCCTCTGAAAAACTGATGGTCCATTAGATAATCTAAAAGGGAGACGATTAAACTTGCAGTGTCCGTCCGGTATTACAAATGCAGTTTTGTACTTCGAGCTCTGCGCGATAGGCACCTGGTAATATCCTGACGTCATATCTAAAGTTGTGAAGTACTTCGCTCCTTGCAATTGATCTAGTTGGTCACCAATTCTTGAAAAGGGGTATCGGTCGTTTACTGTTACTTTGTTTAAATGCCTGTAGTCTATACACATTCGCGCTTCTCCGTCCTTTTTCTTCACTAGAAGAATCGGTGCTGAAAAGGGTGTAGTGGATTCGCGTATAATGTCGCCATCAAGAAGCTCTTGTACTATTGCCTGAACGTGTTGACTCTCTGGAATTGACAATCTGTACGGACTGTATGAAATGGGTGTATCATCAGTTAGTAAAATATCCACTTCGGTTGCATTCGTGCATCGAATATCCTTCACAGTTTTTACAAAACATTCCCTATATTCTTTCAGCAGACGTATTAGTTGTTCGCGTTGATCCACACTTATATCCGTTCCCACGTGCAGTTCATCCTACGTAAAGTAAATTCCTTCATTTTCTGCGCTTCTGTATTATCAGCTTGACACTTACATCTTCTTGTTATAATTTTATCCTTCTGAATTGTTAATTCCGCATCAGTTCAAGACTGGTAGAACACATTCCATATCTTTGTCTGCTACTACATTGTTCGCGGGAATACGTGCTCGTTTCCTTCATGGTTATGCAAGTGGACCCCATATCGACGTACGCTTAGACAATTACCACTTACCTCCGCAGAAGTTGTTAAGATGTTCCTTTCTGGCAGTTGTGGCTCTTGTTGACGTTGAACATGCTGATGTTGACGTTGTTGTGGTCGCTGGTTCCTACTTCCACTGAATTCGCCTCCATTTTGTCCTGCACAATTCGATACTCGTTGCCGTTTGTTGTCATAATGTGAGCGTGTATGTCCCAATTTTCCACAAATAAAACAACGAACGTTCGCCATTCCATCGTTGTGTTGCTGCATAGTATAGTAAAGCCACTTGTTCTTCTGAAAAGTACGATGTAAATCGCGTTTAAGGGGAGTAGAAAGGTTTCGTGTCGCTAATTTATCCTCGGTCGTCTTCAAAAATAATAAAAGAGACTGCGGCTTCTTGCATTCCCTGATAAGAGCAAGTGTTAAGTAGCGCTTCTCATAATAGTATTGCAACATGGGTTCATCCGGTTTCTTGTTGCGAGCAATCATTTCTTGAGGCAACTGAAAATAAATTTCCTGTGACGGAAATGCCTTCAACAACATAGCCTTCCATTTCTCCCAAGAATAATTTATTCCTTGCAGCGCTTTATACCATATTTCTGCATACCCTGTCAAGCGAGATGTCACATACATGATGTTATTTATTTCGTCTCATTTATGCATAGTGCGTAGTGAACGTACATACTGAAATTGAGGACTGTTGTTAGGTAACGCCATGCTGTAATGTTGTTCCAGTTTCGTAATCCAACTAAACATAAACGTAACCAATATCCGTACTGTTCCAAAAGTTGTGCTGGTATGATCCCAAAAGCTGAAAGTTAAAAAAAATGTTCTGATCCCACTTCTGAAATATAAACGAATGATTAAATGTTAGCGCTGAAAATAAGCATATTAAAACACATTTATCTCCCAAACCAGTATATTCAGTATTAATACAAAAACATAACAAATCTAGATGGCCGTCGCCTGGGCGAACCCGGTCACGCGGAATCCTCCTCCACGCCGTGATTATTTCTGCAAAAGAATTAACACATAAGAAATACTCAGTGAGGAGTAAATCATTCACAAAATACACGCGCATCCACCACAAGGGAATGTATTGCAAAATCACACCACAAATAACACACGTATGCAACAAAGTCCAATGGAACAGGGAAAATGGAATAAATCATCTTATGCGAAACGCATACCTGCTACTCCATAGCAGTGTGGCCCCGGACTTACGTGTACATACTCAACTGTACCTGCCACCGCCACCTTGGCACCGGTCTTACGCGTACGTATACTCAACTGTACCTGCCATTGCCAGCCTGGCACCGGTCTTACGCGTACGTATACTCAACTGTACCTGCCATTGCCACTACTGTAGCCCCGGACTTACGCGTACGTATACTCAACTGTACCTGCCATTGCCAGCCTGAGCGGTGTGGTTTATCCCGGCACTCACATATGGTTACACAACCAACCTTGCCATTACCACCCATGGGAATAGGGAGCTACCCTAACCCGAATTCCGCTCAGGTGCTGATCAACCCTAGTGGCTTTACTTCGGCCTTAGGGGCATAGTTACAAAACCAGGATAAAACTATCCCTGCCGTTACCACGCGGTCAATCAGCGAAAACCCACGAGGCTAGCAATCGTGGACACATAGATCGCATTCCTGGTTACCCTTATCAGCTCTCTCACCACACCTGGAGGCTCTACCGGGCGCGACCGTTCAACAAGGATAAGGATAAAGGACAACGCAGTAAAGTAAGAGAATAATCATACAAATCCGTATCTGCATTACTCTTGCAATCGTGGACTAAAAGTGTGTGTAAGACTCAACTCACTCACATACACATGCTAGATTAACTCTCTCACCTGAATCACTACACAAATCAATCACTACGATATCGATGTTCTCACACTGAAATCTAGAAATAAACTGAAATAAAATACATGAATACCATTATCATTAAATGTAGCTCTTATCCAACAGCATCGGTTACGTACCTAAATAGCTAATTAGAGACAAAACATAATAAATATAATAAAAATAATCTTACGCAAAATAATTACTGTGACAAAATTTTCTATATGATACGATTGACAATCACTTTTCCATCGAATGTGTATTGTTAAAGATTTTAATGATTAAAATTTTCACTAAACCTTGTCATGCGCTCATATTTGGGATTTTTATTTCACACCTAAAAAGTTAAAGATAGCGATGTGTTCTTTAAAAATAGTCTACATCGCACCTCCGCGTTAAAAGTGACAAGTCCAAATTTTCAAATTTTTAGTTTCGTTTTTAGTGTCGTTTCAGACTCAGCTCGGCTTGTGGTTGCTCGACCAGTAATAATAACACATATTTAAATGAAAAGTATTATATTCCTCTACCTCGGGCCCGATATTTACGGTGATAAACAATATTTGTTTTCAGATTCCGCGAAGAGCCGTACTACAAGGATACGGTAACTACAGCACTGGACGAAAAGAAAATAGATGACTCGGAAAACTTTGGGAGTTCATATCTCGAAAACGGCCAAGTTTTAAACGTAGTTTTTAAAACATATGTCACAGATATTATTTTGCGTAAGATTATTGTTATTAAATTTATTATGTTTTGTCTCTAATTAGCTATTTAGGTACGTAACCGATGCTGTTGGATAAGAGCTACATTTAATGATACTGGTATTCACGTATTTGATTTCAGTTTATTTCTAGATTTCAGTGTGAGAACATCGATATTATAGTGATTCAGGTGAGAGAGTTAATCTAGCGTGTGTATGATTGTGAGTGTGCATGTGAGCAGTACTGGGTACTGTAGTGGCCGCATCGTGTGAACCCGAGGGTCGCCAACGGTAGCAGCAGGGAAGGCTGTAGTGACCTACTTCTGGTGTCGCCAACGGTAGCAGCAGTTAGGGCTGTAGTGATCTGATCCAGTTGGTTAAGAGGATTGTCTCCGGATCACCACCGAAGCGGCAGTGGTTCCGTAGTGGCCGCTCGTGTGAACCCGAGGGTCGCCATCGTAGCAGCAGGGAAGGCTGTAGTGACCCACATCTGGTGTCGCCAACGGCAGCAGCAGTTAGGGCTGTAGTGATCTGATCCAGTTGGTTAAGAGGAATGTCTCCGGATCACCACCGAAGCGGCAGTGGTTTCGTAGTGGCCGCTCGTGTGAACCCGAGGGTCGCCATCGTAGCAGCAGGGAAGGCTGTAGTGACCCACATCTGTGGTCGCCAGCGTAGCAGCAGTTAGGGCTGTAGTGATCTGATCCAGTTGGTTAAGAGGATTGTCTCCGGATCACCACCGAAGCGGCAGAGGGTCCGTAGTAACTAGCGGTACTGCCCGTAGTTGCCAACATGTGTGTACGGTGTGTGAATGCCTGAACCTTTTGTAAATGATTGCCTCCTCACTGAGTATTTCTCATGTGTTAATTCTTTTACAGAAATAATCACGGCGTGAAGGAGGATTCCGCGTGACCGGGTTCGGCCAGGCGACGGTCATCTAGATTTGTTATTAATACTGTATATACCGGTTTGGGTGATAAATGTGTTTTAATATTCTAATTTTCAGCGCTAACATTTAATCTTCATTTATAACATTTCAGAAGTGGGATTAGAACATTTTTAACTTTCAGCTTTTGGGATCACACCAACAAAGCTTTTGGAACAGTTCGGATATTGATTACGTTTATGTTTAGCTGGATTATGAAACTGGAACAACATTACTACATGACTTTACCTAACAACAGTCCTCAATTTCAGTATGTACGTTCACTTTACACGCTATGCATAAATGGGACGAAATAACTACCATCATGTATGTGAGATCTCTGTGGAGAGGGTATGCAGAAATATGGTATAGAGCGCTGCAAGGAATAAATCATTCTTGGGAGTCATAGAAGGCTATGTTGTTGAAGGCATTTCCGTCACAGGAAAATTATTTTCAGTTGCTTCAAGAAATGATTTCTCGCAACAAGAAACCGGATGAACTTATGTTGCAATACTATTATGAGAAGCTGGCGCTACTCAACACTTGCTCTTATCAGAGAATGCAAGAAGCCGCAGTCTCTTTTATTATTTTTGAAGACGATAGAAGATAAATTAGCGACACGAAACCTTTCTACTCCCCTTAAACGCGATTTACATCGTACTTTTCAGAAGAACAAGCGGCCTTACTATACTACGCAGCAGCACGACGATGGAATGGAGAACATCTGTTGTTTTATTTGTGGAAAATTGGGACCTACACGCTCACATTATAACAAAAAACGGCAACGAGTATCGAATTGTGCAGAACGAAATGTAGGCGAATTCAGTGGAAGTAGGAACCAGCGACCACAACAACGTCAACATAAGCATGTTCAACGTCAACAAGAGCCACAACCACAACTGCCAGAAAGGAACATCTTAACAACTTCTACTTGTATGTTTTATGTTAACAAAAGTTTTTCCATTAAATTTTTATATTATTCTTTATTCCTCTGTGAAACCAAATAACCATGCAGGCCGGTTCATTTTCATAGAGCTATTATATAATAAAAGCCCTTATGGAAAGTTTGATCATACTTGAAAACTTAATATTTTTAAGTAAAAACGACATGAATTTTTTCCTTTATTCCACACTGAACTCAAGGTAATGTTGCATTACTATAACTACAATTTTCGAAAAGTACAAATACAGAGCATGTTTCATAAATTTGGTTATAAACACGGGCTCTGTGAATTTTAGAGTGACGATCAATTTTTGCATTTTTATTTAAATTTAATTTGGGTACATTTCACATAACCAGAGCTCTCATTAAATACGAAACGTGACAATCATGTTTCTGATATTTTCCAAAAAAATAAAACAAATATGAATCATTCAAAATTTATTTACATTAAATTTTGTACATTTATAAAGTAGACTGTTTACATTACTACACAACGTGACCATGTCTTCTGTGACTTAGTGGATTTTTCTTTATATTGTTTCGGTAAACATGTATTGGCCTGATGATTTTTATTGCAAAATATGCAGGAAGTACAGTATGACATATCTGACTGTTGTACAAAGAGGTGCTTTTTATCTTCCCTTTCAAGCATATCATTATTCTGATTTTTTGACTGTTTCGTAACTTTTGTCACGTTCCTCTTATTTGTTTTACGATTCTGTTTTCGATTTTTTTTATCCTTCTTGCACTTTTTAAGTTCTTTTTGTTTCTTTTCAAAAACGAATCTACGTCTTTGTATAATTGAATCCATACATTGTATACTTGAGTTAGGGTTGAATAAAAACATAGATGAAAATGTTTGGTTCAATTTCTTAGTTCTTGGAGAACGTCTTGGTTTCTTCTTTTTTTGTTTACGGATATTACTCAGAGCTTCTTTTTCCATTTTAGCTAACTTTTCTCTAGCTTCTTTTTGTTTTCTATATATAATTCTTCTTCGACTGATTAGAGAATCCAAGCATTGAATTGTTGCATTTATATTTAATTTAAATTCTACTGAAAATGCAGATTTTAACTTAATACTGTTCTCATTTGCAACTTCTGATTTGGAAATAATAGGCGAGCTACTTTTTGCTAGCTTAGGTGGTTTCTTAGTTGTGGTGGTGTTAGAATTGGCTCGCTTTAATCCATGGTTATCCAAGACTTCATTATTGATGTTTTGTTCTGGAAATTCATTTTGTTTGTCCATGGAAGCATGGTTTGATGGCTTACTATTAATCTTCTCTAATTTTCCTTTATTTATAGTGCATTCAGTCTGTGTCCTATGGCAGATGTTCGGAATGCTGTCTTTTGTTTGTCTATGAATAAAAATTCAATGTGTAAATATTAATTGTAAAATTGTTGTTTAAACTTATATGCAATTACTTACACAAGATCCGGAAGTTCGCAATTTAAATTTTCTGTTACTTTTCCAGAATCCTCATGCACTGACATTTTTTCATTATCCAAAAATAACAGCGATTTTTTCGAGCTCATTCTGCTACCATGCTTTGTTTCTAAGTCTCTTTCAGAATCGTCAATTATTGTATCTTCCATATTTATAACTTGTGATTCAATTTCAGAATTTATTGGCCTTTAAATAAATAATAATTATAACTTTTTTACTCTAACCTATATATGTGTAAATACTTACGCAAGTTCACTCGTGCAATCACTGTCGTCGTTTATTAATGTAGCAAGAAAATTGCCCATTTTAAAATCCTTTCCCACTAATTCAGGTTAAAAATTCAATAAATTTTGATTACTAATCACTAATTTTATACGATAATTTCCATCCCCGCCCAAACGGAAAAACGTTAACTATTAAAATGGCTGAGATTGAAGCCGATAAGCCGAATGTGAAACAAATGGCGAATGCCTGCTAGTAGTTCCATCTATGATGACGCTGCGTAAAAATTCTTATTTGTGAAATTTATTTAATCATTTTTTTTATATTTATTTAAGAAAGCGTCACGTTAAATTCTGTGATTACATGCCAAAAAGCAGATGAATTTGTATGATGCAAAACTTTTTAAGTTTATAGCGTATATTAGAGTACAATGTGTAAAGTGTTTACTATTGCTTTCTAATTTTTGACATACATATATGAATTATAACGATTGATTGTGTCGTTTGTATTGTATTTTAGCTGTTTTTTGGCGACACACTGGTTTGATGCTTGTTTGTTGTTTTTTGAAACATATAACTAACGTAGACCCAGCGCGCAGCGTTTGTTTTGATAGAGCCAAAGGTGAGGGGCAAGAAAAGTGGCACTGTTAGCAGTTAAATTTGAAAATAACTTATCTACTCCTCACTCTACATATTCCAAAAATTAAGGAATTGAGTTTGTATTCACTCATTTTTTACATTGAAACGAACAATGTTAGCTGACAGTGTTTGCTAACATATTCGCTAACATTTATTAACATATTAGAATGTTAGTACGTCCATACTAACATTTTGCGACATAAATAATGTTCGCTAACAAAAATTGATGTTCATGAATAGGCGGTAAAGTTCAAAGCATTAAATGTTATTACGATATTCAAACTTGTAGATTTAAGCCTTGTAAGCATAGAATGTATATATGTGTCCGAGGACGAGCTTACGCTATCGTTATTTTAAAAACTATTCAATATTATTTTACGAAATTTGGTATCTAGACGTTTTCTGACAGGCATGTTTCAGCTAATATATTTTCAAAACTGTAGCACTTCCGGTTTTACTTTCTCATTTAAATGGAATGCTATATTTTTTATTTTACCATTAAATTCAACAGAAAATTTTACATATTAAACTATAAAAAAATTACTTATGATCAACCACTTCCGGCGTTATTAAACTTTATTAATTTTTCACTAATAACAGTCCCTTTTTTTAACTCTATATCTCGAGAATGGTAACGAATTTCTATAATCTGTAAAAATACTTTTATAAAGAAAGCTTTCGTTTATAATAATATTAATTAATTATCTAAATATTTTGAAAATTGTAATTTTTACGTGAACGTAAAGTTGAAGTTCACAAAATTAATAAAACTCATTTTTTTAAATGAAACACCCCATTTCATATTATTCAAATAAATTCTTCGTTTAAAAATAGGGGTAGTTTGTATAACATGTCCTATATGTTGAAAGTTGATAGATTTTTAGTAAAATGGAAATTTAAATTGCATTTATTTACATTAAGTACTCAATTTAATTTAAAAGGGCCCTGGTGGAAAAAGAAAAAAAAATGTTTAGTACCTATTTATTATTTTTATGTTTATCATATTTTCCATTGTACTAAACATCTATCAACTTTCAACATAGGACATGCTACACAAACTACCCTTATTTTTTAACGAAGAATTCATTTAAATAATAAAAATTCGGGTATTCCATTTAAAAAAATGAGCTTTTTTGAATTTTGTGAACTTCAACTTTACGTTTACGTAGAAATTACAATTTTCAAAAATTGTCGATTATTAATTTATATTATTGTAAACAAAGGCTTTCTTTATAAATGTGATTTTACAGATTATCGAAATTCGTTTCCATTCTCGACATATAGAGTGATGAAAAAGTGGCCATTATTAGTGAAAAAATCAAAAAAGTTTAATTACGCTGGGAAGTGGTGGATAGTTTTTTATGGTTTCATATGTAAAATTTTGTGCTGAATTTTAAATACCTAATATTGTTTATCTTTAAGCGTGACGAAATTTTGTCTAAAAAGTTGAAAATAAGCTATTCTGTTGATGTTCAAAATATTCGCTTATACTTTTTTGTACAAAAATGACACCTTTCAATTTTGTTCTCAAATAATATTTCGATGCGAGCTACTGTTTTCGATAAAATGACAAAAAACCAAAATAGGTTCCCGCCGAATATCGACTTTTGATAGTGCACCTATTATTCTGTACAGGATTCAGGATTCCGTAAAAAAGCTTTTGTTGCAATTTTTTAATGTTGGTAGTATTTTTCCAGTAATAAATCAAATCTTCGCTCATCAATGGTCCAAGAACGACTTGTGAACTTGTAATTAATTTCAATCGAACATGATAAACAATAGTTTAAAAGTAGAAGATATTTTTACAATTCGCCAGAAAAAAAGCTCGTACAATAAAAATTTAAATCTGCCTAGGGCGCCAATAACTATTGGGCCGGCCCTGCATTTACCTCATTGAAAACAAAGAAAAAATTGCGATATTTTTGAGATTAAAATCACTTTTATTTTCCATTTAAAAAATATATGTTTGTGTTATATCTCGAAAATTTACGAACGTAAAAATTTATTTTGTACGCCACTAGTTTGGTAATATAATAACTTCTTTATATTTGGAACATTTTTCCAGTTTACTAGTACCGTATGAAACTTTTTGAAAAAACAAAAGCACATCTTGTGGCCCTCCAAAGGAACACAAAAAGTTCCATTTAACCGACATCGTATCTCTTAATAGTTCTCGAGATCCCAATGATGGCAGTTTTAAATGGGACATAGGAACAGGAATAACAGAGTTAAAATTTCAGATGAATGTGCTGTTGTAATACTGTTTACTTTTGATATTAGCAAGCAATTTATGAACAAATATTTAAATACAGTGTAAAATTTATTTATGTTATTTCGAGAATACAATGTTATTTTTATAAATGGCGATTGTTGATTCCCAAATTTATTAAACTAGGTAACCATTTTTAAATAATAATTTAACATTATGTTTTCTTAAATAAATTTTGCAAATAAGAATTTTCTGGAATTTTAACATAGATGGAACTACTGTCACGCCGGACGGCGGACGTCATTTTATTTTAATAGAAGAATAGAAATTTGGTCAAAAATTATTTGTACCAAATTTATTATTTATTTATTCAAAATTTGTGTATTTTTTGTGTTGAATAAGTGGGAAAAGAAATTACAATGGCAGATTACCATGAACAAGGAATAGAAAACGAGAGTAATACACCTTTGTAAGTATATACACGTGTTCAGGTTAGAGTTATGAGTTATAATTACTATTTATGTCTAAAGGCAAGTTTCTTCTGAAGAGAATTTACATGTTTTCAGTACAGAAGATGCAGCTATGAGTAATGATTTTATAAAAGACGTAGAAATTGAGTATATTTACGGAACGGAACAACAAAATGAATATATAGAAGATACCACTGCAGTCTCGTCAGAGAAGGGGATAAAGCGAGCAAATTCTCTTACCAGCACAACAAAAAATCTAACGAAACGAGCAAAAAGTATCCCTTCTACTATTTGCGAATCTAAAGATGCAAACGAATCCACAGAACATATTATCAACAATGCAGTGTCGCCAAAGAAGGGGATAAAACGAGTGTGTTCTAATACAAAGCTACAAGAAGCAAGAGAAAAGTTAGGCAAAAGGAAAAATAAAGCTCTTAATAATATCCGTAAAGAAAAAAATAAGACACTAAGTCTTTTCCAAAGAACTAAGAAATTGAATTCAGATAGAAGAGGCCGACAGTCAAAAAATCAGAATAATGTCATGCTTCACACCGATTTTAAAATACTCCATACGAGTCAAATTTAATATGTTATTCTTCCTATATATTTTGTACCAAAAACCATGATCAGGACATTAAGTGTTTGCCAAAGCCATATGCAGCAAAAGTAATTAATGAAAAGAAGATAAATTCATGGGTTACCATGTCAGACTGCGTGATTATGTAAAAATCTATTTTTTGAGTAAAATACAAAATTTGCTGTAAATAAATTATTAATTATTTATGATTGTTTTATTTTTAAAATTTGAAAGTTCTTATTAATGACTGTCCCGTAAAGGTATAAATAATTTGTAATCTAGATCAACTTTTATTTTTTTAAAGAATTTATCAATAATATGTTTTTTTTAGTATTAAAAATGAAACCTAACTGCGTTATGGATTATGACATACAGACGTTAGCAACTTTATCACATTTTGCAAAAAATTGAGAGAAAAATATCATGTTTGATATCAATTATCAAATGAAAGCTGTTGTGGTCAAGTGTAAAAAAATAGATCTTTATTAAATTTAATTTCGCAAAAATCTATCAAAAACTGGCTGGTGACCGGCATGCCGGAACATAGGACTTTTAACACGTAAAATCATACTTTCCTAATTTCTTACTTCCCTAATTATTTTAGGTAAAAAAGCTTCAAATAAAGTTATAAAATCAGTAAGCATAATTAATTCTACGTGCTTTGTATCGGCAGAAATTAGGTACGAAAATCAGCTCAAAAATAGCGACAGCTATGGAATCTAACAAAATAAAATAACAAATGTGTAACGATTTATCTGTAAAGTTGGGTTAGTTTATTTTTATTAGGTATTGTTTGTAATATCTATTCAAGTGAACAATTATCCAATAATATAAATATACTGAAAGCAGGGAAGCAGGAAATTACGAAAGTGTTTTTACATGTTAAAACTCTATGTTCCGGTAACCATCCCGCATATCACTTGTAATATGTCTGGGTTCGATGTCGAACGACGTCAAACTTAAAGCTTGAAAATAATTTCTAATTTTCAATTAGAATTAAAGTGACTCCTGTAGTGCTCTCTCCACGACAGCTTTGTGTTTGAGAGATTGTAAGGTGACACCTGGTAAACGCCCTGTACGTTACAGATACAACATATCTACTTAAATCTGCGATTAGAAGCAGATTGGTATAGCCAAAAATAGATAATAAGCCGTACTGATAATGTATATCAGTACGATTTATTTATTTACATAATTAAATAATTGTCATATACATATACAACTGTTCCGAAATTTCAACATAGATGGAACCAGTATCCCATATGTAACCATTTGTTTTATCACGCACGACACTCGACCTTCCCTTCAGCGTTCAGCCATTTTATAAGACGTGTGGTGAGAAATTTCTTGTACCAAATTGGTCATTTTTACTCAAAATTTATAAAATTTCTTGTTTGGTATTAGTGAGAAAAGTATTTACCATGGGTGATTCCCATGAACAAAGATTAGAAACCGATTTTGACAATGATACTGTTGTTAATCCTATGTAAGTATTTACATATGTTTAGGTTAAAATGAGATTTGTAATTACTATTTACGTATAAAGGGAAAATATTTTTGAAATGGATTTATGCTTGGACGAGGAAGAAATGCTTGATGAGTGTCTAAAACGCATAGAAATTGAAAATGACAATGGAACGTGCTCGAAAGAATCTGTGTTACCTTTGGATAATGAGATACCTATGACCGGTGATTGTGATAAACTAACACAAGACTTAATTTACCAGTTACATGATCTAGTGTAAGTAATTACCGATAAGTACAAACAATTTTTCAATAAATATTTTATTAAAGGGTAAACGCGAGGATAAAGGTCTCATCCACAACTTTCAATAGTTTGGCCGAAAAACATCAAAATGTCATCATGGAACAAGTAAATGAGGACGAGAGAAATAAGCATATGTGAGTACTTTTTTAAAAAAAGAACAGGTCTTCGAACTAGAACTGAACAGGAAACCATTTCTGTGCGACGATAATATATATATATATATATATATATATATATATATATATATATATATATATATATATATATATATATATATATACTAATTGAACCATAACGAAAAAAATAACAGTTCGAAGCCCTGAAAAATAAATTAATGACAATTTTATAATTATTATCTATAAATTGAAGGCTCGAGGAAAACAAAAACTGCGATAATAGTATAAGAAAAGAACACAATAGCAATAATCTCTTCAGAGTAGAACAGCAAAACGAATCAGCATTAGATAATGGTAACTCCCAAAAAAAAAGCACTAAAGCGACCGAATTCTAATACAAGTGGAAACAGGATTGGGAATAAAAAAGCTAAAACAAAATCATCCTTTAAGTGTAGGAAATCACTAAGCCAAAGAAAAAGAAATAATTTCGTTAAGAAACGAAAAGAGTTTAAAAAGCGTAGACAAAATAAAAAAGATCGGAAACAAAAAACTAGAAATACCGAAAAGAAAATAAAAAAAATTACCGGCAAACTACAACTAAAAGATCAGAAAAATAATAAACATTGTAATGGACATGTTAAAAAAGCAAGCAAGAGAAAATCGGTAACATCGATTAAAAAAACTTCTTTATCTAACAAAAGACATAAATTTCATCACAGAAGTAGTAAATTACGAACGCAATCTACACGAAATAATCCTACTGTAAAGAAGAAACGTTCGTTTTGCGTCATGATGTAAATATTTCTCCCAGAATTACAAAATTTGAAAAATAAATTTTTAATGATTCGTACTTGTCTTATTTTTTAACAATGAAAGGTCAAGGTATGGCATACACAAATGTTAATAATATCTGATCTAGATTGTAATCAGATTTTGTTATTTTGCGAAAACTTGTCGTATTTAGTAACAAATAAATGTTTTCATGGACTATCACGCAAAGACGTTAATAATGTGACATCATGATCACTATTGTTTTAGCAATAAGTTATTAGTAACATATGTGTAAAGAATACTAAAATTTATTAAAGAAAAGAATACTAAATTACATAATAGAAAACGATTACAAATATCTCAAATAAATAAATAAATAAATCTTCCAATCCTCAATCCCCGGATGGTCCACACTTCTCCCCACGAGCGCCAATAGTCTGCAAAAGATAAAAATAGATGAGTATATTCTCAGTGAGTACTTAGGATCCCCGTAAATGCTCCAGGCTCGAGCCCAACTTTTGGGATTAGGATAGGATTGGGTACCAGTCCCAGCCGCACTGTAGACTCTTCCTCAGCCCGCAAGCGAGGGAACAGCTGAACCGCAGAACAGCTCTTTCTCAACACCGCAGTGGAGAGCACTCAGTCTCATCTCCGCAGAGAATGAGATAGTCCCAGCCGCACTGTAGACTCTTCCTCAGCCCGCAAGCGAGGGAACAGTTGAACCGCAGAACAACTCTTTCTCAACACCGAAGCGTGAGAGTAACCACACATAATAACCACAAAACCATAGCACTCACCGTTTCACAAAGAAGTAAATGCACCAACTAGACGTCGTCGCTTCGAAAACACTAGCACAACTGGCCGATAATCAAATGAACAGTCATTTAATATATATACGATCATGTAATTCAATTTAAAGCTGAAATTAAAAATTAAAGAGAGAAGTAATTAAACAGAATACTTGCATAATTCAAAATAGCGCTAACAGTTCGGCTATCCTGACTCTCTCTTCGCGTCCCCGCGAACTAATCCGCGACACCGTGTAAGTCATCATCGGACTCGCTTAATTCACTGGATGAATCAGACATTGTTTGTGGTTCTATATACGGTTTAATGCGGTCTACAGCTATTACGTTACTATATTCTCCGTTTCTACTTCAATTCGTACCAGGCAAATCTTCTACTGAAAATCTATCGTTCGATAGAACTTTCTTTATTTGGAATAGTCCTTCATATGGATGGTATGAAATGGAATCGGTAGTTTTTCAATTGGATTAAATCGTTTTGGCTGATTTCCTCTCTGTTGTTTATGGTAAAAACATCTAATACACGAGTCAGTGTACTTCGCGAATTTTCTCATTTCAGGAAACCAGTAAATTCCAAAATGTCCAAACTTATCAAGACAGGAACGTACTATATGCAGCCGTTGTCCTCTAGGTACAACCCACTAGGTTCCAGACGCGGTAATTTTGTAAACCCGTTCGTCTCGTAAACAGTAATTTTTATAAATATTCCTTTCGTAGTTAGTTTCCGGCGGTTTACTTACAATGTTTTTGATAATTTTCAATTTATCATTTGTCCGGCGAGTATCCAGTTAACTTGTTATGAAAAATTTCAAATTCTGCAGAAAGTACTACTCCTGACACGGGTTTTCGACTTAGCGCATCGACGTGACCCATTCGTAATCCTGGACGATATTTTATATCGAATGAATATTCCTGCAGTTCCAGCCACCATCTTCCAATCCTAGGCACCAAATTCTGTTTAGTGCTAGCAGTTCGTAGTGCACTGCAGTCTGTTACTAATTCAAATTGTATTTCCAGCAGATATACTCTAAATTTCTTTAACGTTTCGACTGTTGCTAAAGTCTCCAGCTCACACGAATGATACTTTATTTCCGTTGGTGAAATAAGCAACTGGGTGGAATTTACCTGTGTCCAATTTCTGCAGCAGGATTCCTCCTAATCCTAACTTGCTGGCGTTAATGTTCACCTCTGTTTCGGCATTCGAATTGTATGGTTACAAAATGGTCGTTCTGTAAGCTTTTCCTTTAGGACTTCAAATGCTTTCTGTTCTTTCGCCTCCCAACTCCACAGTGTATCCTTTCTAGTTTAGTAATCGGTCGCAAAATCTTAGCGTAATCTTTAATGAAGCGTCGAAAATAACTTGTAAGTCCTACAAACTGTCTTACTTGATGCACATTCCTCGGTGCCCGAAATCCGGTGACGGCTTTTATTTTCTCCTTTCCAAGTCGAACTCCATCTCGGTCAATCTGAAATCCTTAATAATTAATGCTGTTCTGAAAAAGAAATATTTCTTCATATTCAGTGTAAAGTTGTTTGCTCCAAAAGAATGTCAAATAGTGTCGTCAGTCCCTGAATTTCCACTGCAAATGATCATGGGCAGATGATGTCATCTCAGTAAGCCATGGCGATAATGTTACGACATGATCCTAGAACTTTGTTGATCAGCCCCTGAAAAACTGATGGACCATTAGATAATACAAAAGGGAGACGATTAAACTCGTAATGTCCGTCCGATATTACAAATGCAGTTTTTGTACTTCGAGCTCTCCGCGATAGGTTTCTGGTAATATCCTGACGTCATATCTAAAGTAGTGAAATACTTCGCTCCTTGCAATTGATTCAGTTGGTCATCAATTCTTGGAAAGGGGTATCGGTCTTTTACTTTTACTTTGTTTAGATGCCTGTAGTCTATACACATTCGCGCTTCTCCGTTCTTTTCTTCACTAGAAGAATCGGTGCTGAAAAGGGTGTAGTGGATTCGCGTATAATGTCGCCATCAAGAAGCTCTTGTACTATTCTCTGAACATGTTTTCTCTCTGGAATTGACAATATAGACGGCCTGTAAGTAATGGGTGTATCATCAGTGAGTAAAATATCCACTTCGGTCGCGTTCATGCATCGAATATCCTTCACAGTTTTTGCCACACAATCACTATATTCCTTCAGCAGACGTACCAGTTGTTCGCGTTGATCCTCCCTTATATCCGTTCCCACGTGTAGTTCATCCTACGTAAAGTAAATTCTTTCATTTTCTGCGCTTTGTATTATCAACTTGACACTTCCATCCTCTTCTTATAATTTTATCCTTCTGAATTGTTAATTCCGCATGTGATCAGTTTAAGACTGGTAGAACACATTACATATCCTTGTCTGCTATTACAATTGTTCGCGGGAATACGTACTTGTGTCCTTCAGCTGTACGTACACTAAAATACACAAAAAGTTCTCCTTTGTCTTCCACATGGCAGATCACGTGTCCTACATATCCTGGTGGTATAACAGTTGCATGTTTGGCTCAGATGTTAACCTTCTTACGGGGTGTCGCTTCGATTTCACTGGATGGTGAGTCTTTTTTTCCTGAAAAATCTTAGCCGATTTGAATCTTTGTACACAACTACTTTCGGTGATTCTGTGAAAGCCTGTCCAACAATGATGGGTATGGATTGAACTATGTCTGGTACTATATTGAATACTACATCCAGTTCTACTTCGTCAATTGTCAACTTGTGAACTCCAGTTTAGCCTAAAGACCTCAACCATCCATTACCAAAACCACGCAGAGTAACTGTCTTGTTTTTGTTGAATGATAATTCTAGTTGTTGTGCTCCGCAGTAGTTATTAAGATGTTCCTTCCTGGCAGTTGTGGTTGTGGCTCTTGTTGACGTTGAACATGCTGATATTGACGTTGTTGTGGTCGCTAGTTCCTACTTCCACTGAATTCGCCTCCATTTCGTCCTGCACAAGTCGATACTCGTTGACGTTTGTTGTCATAATGTGAGCGTGTATATCCCAATTTTCCAAAAATAAAACAACGAATGTTCCCCATTCCATCGTTGTGTTGATGCGTAGTATAGTAAGGCCACTTGTTCTTCTGAAAAGTACGATATAAATCGCGTTTAAGTGGAATAGAAAGGTTTCGTGTCGCTAATTTATCCTCGATCGTCTTCAAAAATAATAAAAGAGACTGCGGCTTCTTGCATTCTCTGATAAGAGCAAGTGTTGAGTAGCGCCAGCTTTTCATAATTGTATTGCAACATGGGTTCATCCGGTTTCTTGTTGCGAGAAATCATTTCTTGAAGCAACTGAAAATAATTTTCCCGGAAATGCCTTCAACAACATAGTCTTCCATGTCTCCCAAGAATGATTTATTCCTTGCAGCGCTTTATACTATATTTCTGCATACCCTCTCAAGCGAGATGTCACATACATGATGGTAGTTATTTCGTCCTATTTATGCATAGCGAGTAAAGTGAACGTACATACTGAAATTGAGGACTGTTGTTAGGTAACGCCATGTTGTAATGTTGTTCCAGTTTCGTAATCTAGCTAAACATAAACGTAACCAATACCCACACTGTTCCAAAAGTTGTGCTGGTGTGGTCCCAAAAGCTGAAAGTTAAAAATGTTCTGATCCCACTTCTGAAATGTAAAGAATACTAAAATTTATTAAAGAAAAGAATACTAAATTACATAATAGAAAACGATTACAAATATCTCAAATAAATAAATAAATAAATCTTCCAATCCTCAATCACCGGATGGTCCACACTTCTCCCCACGAGCGCCAATATATACTAATTGAACCATAACGAAAAAAATAACAGTTCGAAGCCCTGAAAAATAAATTAATGACAATTTTATAATTATTATCTATAAATTGAAGGCTCGAGGAAAACAAAAACTGCGATAATAGTATAAGAAAAGAACACAATAGCAATAATCTCTTCAGAGTAGAACAACAGAACGAATCAGCATTAGATAATGGTAACTCCCAAAAAAAAGCACTAAAGCGACCGAATTCTAATACAAGTGGAAACAGGATTGGGAATAAAAAAGCTAAAACAAAATCATTCTTTAAGTGTAGGAAATCACTAAGCCAAAGAAAAAGAAATAATTTCGTTAAGAAACGAAAAGAGTTTAAAAAGCGTAGACAAAATAAAAAAGATCGGAAACAAAAAACTAGAAATACCGAAAAGAAAATAAAAAAAATTACCGGCAAACTACAACTAAAAGATCAGAAAAATAATAAACATTGTAATGGACATGTTAAAAAAGCAAGCAAGAGAAAATCGGTAACATCGATTAAAAAAACTTCTTTATCTAACAAAAGACATAAATTTCATCACAGAAGTAGTAAATTACGAACGCAATCTACACGAAATAATCCTACTGTAAAGAAGAAACGTTCGTTTTGCGTCATGATGTAAATATTTCTCCCAGAATTACAAAATTTGAAAAATAAATTTTTAATGATTCGTACTTGTTTTATTTCTCAACAATGAAAGGTCAAGGTATGGCATACACAAATGTTAATAATATCTGATCTAGATTGTAATCAGAATTTGTTTTTTTTTGCAAAAACTTGTCGTATTTAGTAACAAATAAATGTTTTCATGGAATATCACGCAAAGACGTTAATAATGTGACATCATGATCACTATTGTTTTAGCAATAAGTTATTAGTAACATATGTTTGGTTTCAAATGAAAGTTTTCTTCAAGGGCTGCTGTGCTCATTATCAGATGTTGATATTTTGATCAGCTTTAATTTTTTTGCATAATTTAAAAGTAAACATGTCACGTGTGATATCAAATGATATTTCTCATCACATTAAGTTTATATCACCACTCATTTTTGGCATTTTTTGTGAAATTTTAAAATTTCTAACTGCCTATATACGACGTCTCATAATCGATGTTTTTTAAAAGATATCTCGAGTAGTGACGTAAAATGACAGTCTTTTAAATTAAAATGAGGTGACAGTCATTTAATGGTTATTTTCAGTCATTGTGTCATTTTTGGTCATCATAGTTTTTTTTTTTATTAATTTATTGAATGTACAGGTAGTGACCATGTTGTTAGCCGAACATATAAAATCATACTTTCGTAATTTCCTGTTTCTCGAATTATTTTACGTAAAAAAAACTTGAAATAAAATTTGTAGAGCACAGAATTCTTCATCTGAATCAATAAACAAAATTAAATTTGCATGTTTTGAAACGGCAGAACTTAGATATGAAAATTATCTGTCATGTTAAGATTGATTTATTTTTATTTGTAATTTGTCTTTAAGTGAATAATTGTGTATTTAAATTAATTGATAATTATTTACTTGAAAAGAAATTATAAATAATATCTATACTCTGTTCGCTGAAACAAGAGAAAGTGGAACTAATTCTTAAACAGAAACAAGTCATTCTATTGGTTCGGCTCCAAAATTATCCTCTTTTGATCACTAAATTACTTATCACTTGTCTCTGTTCAAGAATTAGTTCCACATTCTCTCGTTTCAGCGAAAAAAGTATAATAAAAAGAAACTAATCTAACTTGACAGAATCGCTTGAGAGTACTACTATTAGTACCTATTTCATTCAACGAAATATTTGAAAGCAACGCTCTTGAGTATTTCACTTCTAAAAATTGAAGATAAAAAATGTTCAAATTTGTAAGTGCATTCTTCGAATACATAAAAAAAAAACGAACAAGTTCAAACATGTTCGTGACTGTCATGATCATGAAGTAAAATGATCTAACGGTCATTTTGTAAATGACAGTGACTGACCGACCACTGTCATAATCAACTCACTAATCTCGAGTAATATAAACGATACAGCAAAGCAAGTCTAGATTCTTTAGTTTTAATCATGAATCACACATGAATTATTCTTTTATTAGGATGAAGAAATAGAATTTTTAAAAATTTCACATGAAAAAATCTGTTACAGATCATCATTTATTTATTTTGATTTTATATTTATTATGTTCTCAAAATTATTCTTAACCAATTATTTTCGGGATAGTTATAGTATTATTTATCGACGTTACAGTAAATGTTAATCTGTAACAGATTTTTTCGTTATTTCTTTAAAAAAAATTACTTTTTTCATCCTAATAAATGAATAATTCATATCTAATTCATGTTTAAAACAAAAGAATGTAGACTTGTTATATAGCATTAAAAATCTTATAAAATAAGTATAAAGATGAGACTATTTTCAACATAGGTTCCCATTTAAAAAATTATAAGTTTGTGTTATATTTCGAAAAATTTAAAGTTTTCAATTAAACTAATTACGCAATTTTATTCTACTTAGAAAACGATTCAAAATTTTAACTGAGATACCTTAAAAAAACAACGAAACTGATACAACTGTACTTATATTTTGCAAATATTTTAATGTCAACAATTAAACTTTACCTTGTTTTTCACGTGGAAAATAAATATTGGCCAGTAGATGTCAAGAATGAAGGTGTAGATTTTTCAGGTTGATCTATTTGGGTATAAATTTAAGCCCCAAAAACAGATTAAGTTAAAAATCCAGTATTTTATGTATGGACATTACCTTTGTTGAATGTATATTCAATTACGGAAGATAATTGCTCTGGCACTCGTTGTGGTCTTTTGGTATAGACACATAAATATAAGTCCAATTAACTTCCTTAATTCGATAAATGACGCTCTGTGAATAAAGCCATAGTTTTTGTAACTATTTCGCCAATTAAAAAGTAATGGAGTCTACTTCGTACATCTAGTTTTGGGACTGGCGCGCCACAAGCCACAACCAAAAATATGTTGAAATACAGTTATGGAAATTGAATTTTTGAAACCTGCAGATTAATTTACGTGCGCAACTTAAATTTGAAAGCTTATAGACCCAAGCGTTTTTTAAATATTTTCCTACACAAAATGAAGTGACAGCGTAATTGAGGCTACTATTTTTGAAAACTTCAGTCCGAATTGTGTGTACCAAAAAATTGGAGACAAAAGGATTAAAAAAGACGCTGCGAATGCCTAGGTATTGAATATGTAAAAGTGTGAAATAAATATTATTTTATATTAGGTTCTCGTACTTAAAATATATTACTTGCTCTTGTGTTAAAATTAGCTTAAAAAATCGATCAAAAACATACATTTATCACTTGTTTATCAAATAAAAGGCTTCATCATTCTAACAGTTTTAAGTTTATATCTAAAATAAGAGTATTTCTTCATATAACTTAATATTTCGTATATAAGGTCGCCTGATTGAGTGTGTTAGGTGACCGGATGTGATTCGGATGGTCTGGGTTCGATTTCCAGCGACGTCAAACTTAACGCTTGAAAATGATTACTAATTTTCAATTAGCATAAAAGTGGGCCCTGTTGTGCTGTCTCAATGACAGCTTGACAGCTTTGTCTTTAAGAGACCGTGAGGTGACACCTGGCAAACGCTCTGTATGTTACAGGTACAACATACCTTTACTGAAATCTGCGATTAGAAACAGATTGGTATACCCAAAAATAGCCATTTTACTTATTCGTAGTTTACGAGAAAATAATTATTTAAAATTTGGGGAAGGGATATGTGATGTCTGCACGGTAGAATTGTGGAAGAAAACCAATAGACTGAGAGGGGACTATAACTATCTCTTTCCCTCCCAGTCTATCGATTTTCTTCCACGATCCTACAATGCAGACATCACATATCCCTTCTAAAAAACAGTAAATTGCAAATAAAAATATTATTCCAAGTTAATATTCAGTCGCTTAGGGCGCTAAAATTTAGAGGCGCCACAACCAGCACTTCGACACGTTTTAAATACGTAATATTGTTTATCTTTAATCGTGGCGAAATTTTGAATGTAAAGTTGAAAATGTTGAACTTGTTATTAATTTCAATCGAACATGATAAACAATATTGTTACAATTCGCCAGAAAAAAAGCTCGTACAATAAAAATTTAAATCTGCCTAAGGCGCCAAAAACTCTTGGGCCGGCCCTGCATTTACCTCATTGAAAACAAAGAAAAAATGTGATATTTTTGAGATTAAAATCACTTTTATTTTCCATTTAAAAAATATATGTTTGTGTTATATCTCGAAAATTTACGGACGTAAAAATTTATTTTGTACGCCACTAGTTTGGTAATAGAATAACTTCTTTATATTTGGAACATTTTTGCAGTTTACTAGTACCGTATGAAACTTTTTGGAAAAACAAAAGCACATCTTGTGGCCCTCCAAAGGAACACAAAAAGTTCCATTTAACCGACATCGTATCTCTTAATAGTTCTCGAGATCTCAATGATGGCTGTTCTAAATGGGACATAGGAACAGGAATAACAGAGTTAAAATTTTAGATGAATGTGCTGTTGTAATACTGTTTACTTTTGATGTTAGCAAGCAATTTATGAACAAATATTTAAATACAGTGTAAAATTTATTTATGTTATTTCGAGATTACAATGTTATTTTTATAAATGGCGATTGTTGATTCCCAAATTTATTAAACTAGGTAACCATTTTCAAATAATAATTTTACATTATGTTTTCTTAAATAAATTTTGCAAATAAGAATTTTCAGGAATTTTAACATAGATGGAACTACTGTCACGGCGGACGTCATTTTATTTTAATAGAAGAATAGAAATTTGGTCAGAAATTATTTGTACCAAATTTATTATTTATTTATTCAAAATTTGTATATTTTTTGTGTTGAATAAGTGGGAAAAGAAATTACAATGGCAGATTACCATGAACAAGGAAGAGAAAACGAGAGTAATACACCTTTGTAAGTATATACACGTGTTCAGGTTAGAGTTATGAGTTATAATTACTATTTATGTCTAAAGGCAAGTTTCTTCTGAAGAGAATTTACATGTTTTCAGTACAGAAGATGCAGCTATGAGTAATGATTTTATAAAAGACGTAGAAATTGAGTATATTTACGGAACGGAACAACAAAATGAATATATAGAAGATACCACTGCAGTCTCGTCAGAGAAGGGGATAAAGCGAGCAAATTCTCTTACCAGCACAACAAAAAATCTAACGAAACGAGCAAAAAGTATCCCTTCTACTATTTGCGAATCTAAAGATGCAAACGAATCCACAGAACATATTATCAACAATGCAGTGTCGCCAAAGAAGGGGATAAAACGAGTGTGTTCTAATACAAAGCTACAAGAAGCAAGAGAAAAGTTAGGCAAAAGGAAAAATAAAGCTCTTAATAATATCCGTAAAGAAAAAAATAAGACACTAAGTCGTTTCCAAAGAACTAAGAAATTGAATTCAGGTAGAAGAGGCCGACAGTCAAAAAATCAGAATAATGTCATGCTTCACACCGATTTTAAAATACCCCCTACTCCATACGAGTCAAATTTAATATGTTATTCTTCTTATATATTTTGTACTATAAACCATGATCAGGACATTAAGTGTTTGCCAAAGCCATATGCAGCAAAAGTAATTAATGAAAAGAAGAAAAATTCATGGGTTACCATGTCAGACTGCGTGATTATGTAAAAATCTATTTTTTGAGTAAAATACAAAATTTGCTGTAAATAAATTTTTAATTATTTATGATTGTTTTATTTTTAAAATTTGAAAGTTCTTATTAATGACTGTCCTGTAAAGGTATAAATAATTTGTAATCTAGATCAACTTTTATTTTTTTAAAGAATTTATAAATAATATGTTTTGTTTAGTATTAAAAATGAAACCTAACTGCGTCATGGATTATGACATACAGACGTTAGCAACTTTATCAGATTTTGCAAAAATTTGAGAGAAAAATATCATGTTTGATAAATTATCAAATGAAAGCTGTTGTGCTCAAGTGTAAAAAAATGGATCTTTATTAAATTTAATTTCGCAAAAATCTATCAAAAACAGGCTGGTGACCGGCATGCCGGAACATAGGACTTTTAACACGTAAAATCATACTTTCCTAATTTCTTACTTCCCTAATTATTTTAGGTAAAAAAGCTTCAAATAAAGTTATAAAATCAGTAAGCATAATTAATTCTACGTGCTTTGTATCGGCAGAAATTAGGTACGAAAATCAGCTCAAAAATAGCGACAGCTATGGAATCTAACAAAATAAAATAACAAATGTGTAACGATTTATCTGTAAAGTTGGGTTAGTTTATTTTTATTAGGTATTGTTTGTAATATCTATTCAAGTGAACAATTATCCAATAATATAAATATACTGAAATTAGGGAAGCAGGAAATTACGAAAGTGTTTTTACATGTTAAAACTCTATGTTCCGGTAACCATCCCGCATATCACTTGTAATATGTCTGGGTTCGATGTCGAACGACGTCAAACTTAAAGCTTGAAAATAATTTCTAATTTTCAATTAGAATTAAAGTGACTCCTGTAGTGCTCTCTCCACGACAGCTTTGTGTTTGAGAGATTGTAAGGTGACACCTGGTAAACGTCCTGTACGTTACAGATACAACATATCTACTTAAATCTGCGATTAGAAGCAGATTGGTATGGCCAAAAATAGATAATAAGCCGTACTGATAATGTATATCATATTTATTTATTTACATAATTAAATAATTGTCATAAATACAACTGTTCCGAAATTTCAACATAGATGGAACCAGTATCCCATATGTAACCATTTGTTTTATCACGCACGACACTCGACCTTCCCTTCAGCGTTCAGCCATTTTATAAGACGTGTGGTGAGAAATTTCTTGTACCAAATTGGTGATTTTTATTCAAAATTTATAAAATTTCTTGTTTGGTATTAGTGAGAAAAGTATTTACCATGGGTGATTCCCATGAACAAAAATTAGAAACCGATTTTGACAATGATACTGTTGTTAATCCTATGTAAGTATTTACATATGTTTAGGTTAAAATGAGATTTGTAATTACTATTTACGTATAAAGGGAAAGGGAAAATATTTCTGAAATGGACTTATGCTTGGACGAGGAAGAAATGCTTGATGAGTGTCTAAAACGCATAGAAATTGAAAATGACAATGAAACGTGCTCGAAAGAATCTGTGTTACCTTTGGATAATGAGATACCTATGACCGGTGATTGTGATAAACTAACACAAGACTTAATTTACCCGTTACATGATCTAGTGTAAGTAATTACCGATAAGTACAAACAATTTTTCAATAAATATTTTATTAAAGGGTAAACGCGAGAATAAAGGTCTCATCCACAACTTTCAATAGTTTGGCCGAAAAACATCAAAATGTCATCATGGAACAAGTAAATGAGGACGAGACAAACAAGCATATGTGAGTAATTTTTTTAAAAAAGAACAGGTCTTCGAACTAGAACTGAACCGGAAACCATTTCTGTGCGACGATAACTGGTTTATTTCAGTTTTGTATATGTTCAAACACGCGCGCTAACTTAACCGAAACCAAACTGATATATATATATATATATATATATATATATATATATATATATATATATATATATATATATATATATATATATATATTAATTGAACCATAACGAAAAAAATAATAGTTCGAATCCCTGAAAAATAAATTATGACAATTTTATAATTATTATCTATAAATTGAAGGCTCGAGGAAAACAAAAACTGCGATAATAGTATAAGAAAAGAACACAATAGCAATAATCTCTTCAGAGTAGAACAACAGAACGAATCAGCATTAGATAATGGTAACTCCCAAAAAAAAGCACTAAAGCGACCGAATTCTAATACAAGTGGAGACAGAATTGGGAATAAAAAAACTAAAACAGAATCATCCTTTAAGTGTAGGAAATCACTAAGCCAAAGAAAAAGAAATAATTTCGTCAAGAAACGAAAAGAGTTTAAAAAGCGTAGACAAAATAAAAAAGATCGGAAACAAAAAACAAGAAATACCGAAAAGAAAATAAAAAAATTACCGGCAAACTACAACTAAAAGATCAGAAAAATAATAAACATTGTAATGGACATGTTAAAAACGCAAGCAAGAGAAAATCGGTAACATCGATTAAAAAAACTTTATCTAACAAAAGAACATAAATTTCATCACAGAAATAGTAAATTACGAACGCAATCTACACGAAATAATCCTACTGTAAAGAAGAAACGTTCGTTTTGCGTCATGATGTAAATATTTCTCCCAGAATTACAAAATTTGAAAAATAAATTTTTAATGATTCGTACTTGTTTTATTTCTCAACAATGAAAGGTCAAGGTATGGCATACACAAATGTTAATAATATCTGATCTAGATTGTAATCAGAATTTGTTTTTTTTGCAAAAACTTGTCGTATTTAGTAACAAATAAATGTTTTCATGGAATATCACGCAAAGACGTTAATAATGTGACATCATGATCACTATTGTTTTAGCAATAAGTTATTAGTAACATATGTTTGGTTTCAAATGAAAGTTTTCTTCAAGGGCTGCTGTGCTCATTATCAGATGTTGATATTTTGATCAGCTTTAATTTTTTGCATAATTTAAAAGTAAACATGTCACGTGTGATATCAAATGATATTTCTCATCACATTAAGTTTATATCACCACTCATTTTTGGCATTTTTTGTGAAATTTTAAAATTCCTAACTGCCTATATACTAGGGCTGTCAAAAGTATTCGGTTAACCGGAAACCGGTTTTTTCAAACTAAAATATTCGGCGAACCGGCTAATCGGTTTTTGGCCGAATATTAGCCGGTTTTTAACCGGTTTATATCCGGCTTATATCCGGTTTTTATTCGGTTTATAGCCGGCTTTTATTCGGTTTATAGCCGGATTTTTATCGGTTTATAGCCGGTTTTTAACCGGTTTATAGTCGGTTTTTAAATAATTTATAGGTGTTTACTAAATTTTAAATTTATTTATAGAGGTAGAGACCAATCGGTATCATTATCGATAGTTTTTACTATCGAATACTATCGAAAGTATGTAGCGTCGGTAGCGTCATTTTACGTTTTGAATTTTGTTCAACTTGCGGTGTTTGTTTATGTTCTCAATAACAAAATGAAAAATTGTAGTGGGCCATACAAAAAAAAAAAAATGTGGGATTATCTTATTTTCGGCAAGAAGATGAAATGTAAAACTATGATTGTTATTGATTTAGATAGGCACAATAAACTTTAAACTTAAAATTCAAAATAAATTATGTCAAAGAAATTTTACGACAGAATCACGATAACATATGTTTACAACCAGAAAATTACTTAACTGAAAATTTAAATATTTTGCTGACCTGGTACTTAGAGTAATGAGTTGTGCTATCAACATGACACTAACCTTACGTAAACAACACCTCCAGGGAAGTACTTTAATCTGTTGAATTTTTAAAAATATTACTGTCCCGGTACCTACGAATAAAAATATATCACCAACATGAAACTTAACATCCTCGGAATATGAATACTTAACTCTAATGTTAACGCTTTTGTACACTCTGTACCAGGTAAAGGTATTAAAGTTTCAAATCAGTAACATTACTTTACGTATCCGGTAAGCAAGATTTTTTTTTAAAGTCACAAAAGTAAAGTATCTATCCGGAAATGATCTTGTTTCTTTGGCCTTGTTGTTTGATTTCGTAGGTGTTAGTTTCCTTAAATTTTAAGTTACGGGCGATTACGTACTCCTGAGTAGACAGAAAGCAATTTTTTGATGGTCAGTAAAATATTTTTTTCTTTTTATTCATGTTGAACATTCTATTTAAAATTGCCGCTCTTAGTGACTGTACTTCGCATGTCCGTCAGCGTCAGCCCCGTGTGCAGCATAATCCCACAAGTTAGAACATGCACATGCACTGCGACTGCACACTGCACTTGTTAGTGGTGTTAGTGAGTGATGGTGGGTGAGTGAAGAAATGAGTCAAATGAACAAAGATATATGTAAGGTAGGTGAAACAGTGGTAGCTATAAAATACCTACTTCTGACCGGTTTCCTGACAGGTTAAGAACCGGCTTTTTGGCCGGTTAAAACCTATTTTCTGGCCTGTTAAAAACCGGTTTCCTCGACGGTTAAAACCCGGTTTCTGACCGGTTAAAAACAAGTTTTTTGCCCGGTGAAAAACCTGTTTCTGACCGGTTAAAAACCGGTTTTCTAGCCGGTTAAAAACCGGTAGTTGTTTTATAACCGGTTTTTCGGTTAGTCGGTTTATAAACCGACGGTTAACCGGTTAGCAATTTCAGCAGATTTTCACAACCCTACTATATACGTCTCATAATCGATGTTTTTTAAAAGATATCTCGAGTAGTGACGTAAAATGACAGTCTTTTAAATTAAAATGAGGTGACAGTCATTTAATGGTTATTTTCAGTCATATTGTGTCATTTTTGGTCATCATAGTTTTTTTTTTATTAATTTATTGAATGTACAGGTAGTGACCATGTTGTTAGCCGAACATATAAAATCATACTTTCGTAATTTCCTGTTTCTCGAATTATTTTACGTAAAAAAACTTGAAATAAAATTTGTAGAGCACAGAATTCTTCATCTGAATCAATAAACAAAATTAAATTTGCATATTTTGAAACTGCAGAACTTAGATATGAAAATTATCTGTCATGTTAAGATTGAATTATTTTTATTTGTAATTTGTCTTTAAGTGAATAATTGTGTATTTAAATTAATTGATAATTATTTACTTGAAAAGAAATTATAAATAATATCTATACTCTGTTCGCTGAAACAAGAGAAAGTGGAACTAATTCTTAAACAGAAACAAGTCATTCTATTGGTTCGGCTCCAAAATTATCCTCTTTTGATCACTAAATTACTTATCACTTGTCTCTGTTCAAGAATTAGTTTCACATTCTCTCGTTTCAGCGAAAAAAGTATAATAAAAAGAAACTAACCTAACTTGACAGAATCGCTTGAGAGTACTACTATTAGTACCTATTTCATTCAACGAAATATTTGAAAGCAACGCTCTTGCGTATTTCACTTCTAAATATTGAAGATAAAAAATGTTCAAATTTGTAAGTGCATCCTTTGAATACATAATAAAAAACGAACAAGTTCAAACATGTTCGTGACTGTCATGATCATGAAGTAAAATGACCTAACGGTCATTTTGTAAATGACAGTGACTGACCGACCACTGTCATAATCAACTCACTAATCTCGAGTACTTATGCTACAGTGGAATATTAATGGCATAATTCATCATATAAATGAATTGCAATTATAGCTACGGGATAAAAATCCTAACGTATTGTGCTTACAAGAAACGCATTTAACAAATGAAAAAAAGTTTAAATTGTGCGGTTTTGAAATTTATAGATTCGATGATGAAAGAAATGCACGTGCTCGCGGGGGAGTCGCGATATTAATTAAAAATACAATACCCCATAGCTCAGTTAATTTACAAACAAATTTGACAGCTGTTGCTATCACGTTATATAAGTCCATAAAGATGACAATATGTTCCCTATACCTGCCACCAAATTCAAAGTGGACTGAGACTGAAATGGAAAATTTAATAAATCAATTAGGTAATAATTTTTTAATTTGTGGAGACTTCAACGCAGTAAGTAGTTCCTGGGGACAACTTAATGTAATTCAGAATAGGGCAGGCAAACTAATTAATAACCTTCTTTTAAACAATAACAATTTAGTTTTGATGAACAAACCAGGTGAACCCACACATAATAACCTTGCATCAAAGAGTTTTTCCACCATTGATCTCACGATTGCTTCGAGTGGAGTTGCTTCAAATTTCAAATGGTCTACCATTAGCTATGATTTTCACTATGGCTCACATTTTCCAATAATTTTTGAGGGTTTTGCCTCAACGAATCCCGACCCATCACCAAAATGGTACATCGATCGCGCAGATTGGGATACATTTAAAGAAAATCTACCAAATATAAACGAAACTGACTTACCAATGTTAAATAGGAATAATTACCAAGAATTTTTAGATAACTTTAATAATATCATTTTTACTGCTGCTCTAGAAGCGATACCCCATTCACCTACAGTCCACAATATTTATAGTAATCAATCAGCTATACATAGTACTACTGCAAAAATTGTAAATGCATTAATTATACAAAAAAAAAAAAAACAAGTTCCTTGGTGGAACAATGAAGTATCTGTTGCAGTCAAAAGGAAACGTAAAGCTTGGTTAAAATACAAAAACAATCCAACCATTGAAAATCAAATTGAATTTAAAAGAGCAAGAGCTAATGCCAGGTTAACCATAAGTAAAGCCAAAACAGACAGCTGGCGTAATTATACTAAAAACCTGAGTTCTATAACGGATGCCAAAGAACTCTGGAAAAATATCAATAATATTCGAGGGAAAAAATATATCACCCCATAAATAAGCTAAAGGTGAATGGTCAAATTGAAACAGAACTAAAAGTTATAACAAATGAATTCTCAAATCACTTTTGCTCAGTCAGTAGCAATGACGATTACACATTAAAACTTAAAAAAATAAAATCAGATTATAAATTTCGAAAATAAAAACGACGACATATACAATAATAATTTTACAATAAATGAATTTTTAAATATATTTATTAACAAAACATTGTAGAAATTTAGCAGCTACTGGGCCGGACTTGTTATCCTATTCCATGTATAAAAACTTAACTATGCCGTACATAACAACAGTTCTAGAATTTTTTAACTTCATATGGTGCAATGGCCTTTACCCATCATTGTGGCGAAATGCAATCGTAACCCCATTGATTAAAAGCGGCAAGAGTTCAACAGAAACAAATAATTACAGACCGATCTCATTAACTTGTCATATGGCAAAGTTGTACGAGAAACTAGTTAATAAACGACTCGTCTGGTACTTAAATAAAAATGGTCTTATTGATAAATATCAGTTTGGTTCCCGCGAAGGCCATTCCACACAAGATGTTATCAAAAATCTTACAAATGAAATTCAAAATGCAATCATGCGTAGGCAGTATTTGGTAGCGGTGTCTTTCGACCTCACTAAAGCGTTTGAGAAAACTTGGAGAAAAGGTGTCACTCTGAAACTTCACGAATGGGAAGTAAGGGGGAACCTTCTGCGCTTTGTAGATCAGTTCTTAAATAAAAGAACCCTACAGGTTCGTATTGGTCCAACTATTTCTGAGCCGACTGTTTTCGAAAATGGGATTCCCCAGGGTTCAACTATAAGCGCAACTCTATTTTTACAGGACAGGAGAAAACATAACACAATTAAGAATAAAATCCAAAAATCAATAAATATAGCTACCAAAAACGCCATAATTAATGGTTTAACATTTTCACCAGACAAATGCAAGGCTATCGACTTTTGCCGACTTCGCAGGCCTCACTTCTGCCCACAATTTCACATAAGCAACACTCCAATTCCTATAGTCAGTCATATTACGTTTCTTGGCATTATATTTGACTCCAAACTCACCTGGCGTCCCCATATTGAACATCTTTCGGCCAAGTGTCTAACAGCAATGAATGCTTTAAAGGTTCTTGCTCACACATCATGGGGTTCAAATCACTCCACTCTTGAGAAAATGTATAAATCTCTTATCTTGATTATGGTATTGTTGCATATGGTTCGTCTAGAAAGAGCAATATGAAAAAAATTAGTGCAGTACATCACCTTGGGTTACGTCTAGTTACTGGTGCATATCGTACAAGCCCAACACTTCCCTGTATGTTGAATCAGGCTTACTGCCATTATTACTACGTCGAATAAATTACCTCCTCAAATATACAATTAAATTTTTTTCAAATCCACCACACCCCATTTACGAAGCTATTTTCAATAACTTGTCAAATCGACAAATCTACGGAACAAAGCCACCTTCGGCAATATGTCCAGTATTTATTGAATGTTTTCAAGAATTTAATAAAATGTATGGCCAAAATATAGAAGTCTTCGATGGAAGGTTATCACTTGCAAATCAACCTGTGTGGATGTATAACAACTTAATAAATATGAACCCAACATTTTGTGAAAAATTTGAAAAGAAAAATAATGTTCCAAAAGAGTTGATTAAGGGCGAATTCAACTATGTGCTTTCATCATTATGTGTCTACACAGATGGATCAAAAATTTTAAATCGTGGTGTCAGCTCCGCTTTTGTCATCCCTAGTTGGGGGGTGAAAGATGGTTTCTGTATCCCCGATATATCAAGCATTTTTACAGCTGAGATATCAGCAATTATATTTGCACTCGAGTACATTGAGCAGAAACTATATTCTGAAACACATAATATTACAAAGATAATAATATTCACTGACTCATTGAGTTCAATTCAGTACATTAGAAATAAATATGATAATTACAATGACAATGTGTACCAATATTTCATAAATATTGTTCAAAAATTAAAACAGAACTATAATATCTTACTTACCACATTTTGGATTCCAAGCCATGTCAGTATTACAGGAAACGAATTAGCTGATTCCCACACATCACATCTTTTAAATAACGACGGAACACCAAGTAAAACCACTGTAATACCTGCTGATCTTATATTGCATGGAAAAAGCTATGTCAGTCAACAATACAAGACAATATGGGACAGTAGTAACCATACTTTTCTTCAAACAATTAAAGTATCCGTCAATCCATGGGACAAATTTAGATTCTCCTCGATGTCTCGACGAGAACAAGTTGTTATTAATCGGCTTTCTATAGGCCATACAAGTATAACACATAAACATCATCTTCTGAACACTAATGTACCTGAATGTAGTAACTGCAAGTGCACAATCACAATAGAACACCTACTTAACACTTGCCCAAAATATGCAATTGCACGCAACAGATTGAACGTTTCTACTCTAAATCTTTCTGAAAATGATAACTCTCAAGAGAAAATAAAAAACATTCTTCTCTTTCTTAGAGAAACAAATACATTTAAATATATTTAAACCAGTAAAAATGAGACCCACTTAAAAAGCTTCCGCGCACATTACTTAACTTAAATTATTTATCGGCGACTTGGTTCGCAGGGCACAACGACAATGGCAGTTTCGTGCCCCTAATGAAACAAAAAGAAATAATATTAATAATAATAATAATCTGATTAGTGATTCACGAGGTGTAGAATTTAATTCTCTGATTTATTTGAAACATTTTTGTCTAAACTTATAAATGGGAAGTTTTGCACAAGGAAAAACTGATTTCCCATGTTAAACGTCTATGGCCCGCTTTTTAATTAACACCCTGTATATAATTTATCGATATAATAAAATATAAGTATTTTATATTTTATTTCGGTATTGGTGTTGACGGTCAGATGCGAGCATAGAAATTTAACGTGGGATTTTAGATTTACGCAATTTCCTGCTCTCCGATTCATTTTAGGGGAAAACCTGTAGAGTACAAAACGGAACTTTTGAAATTTGTTTTTAAAATGGTGAAGAAACCAAAAACATAATAAGAAATGTAGAAACAGTTTTATATACAACTTTTAATTCTGTACAATTTTGCACTGGACAGTTTTTTTCCGTAAAATGAACAGGGAAGCAGAAAATTGCAAATAACTAAAATCCCATGTTAAATCCCTATCTTTGCAACTGACCGTCAACACCCTATATGTAAAAAAGGAAAATTATCACATACGTCATTACCGACATGAATTTAACTGAAAAAGTTGGTAGAGCAGTCTGGACCGGCCTTAAGGCTTTCAGTTTTGTAAAGAATACACGTCTAGGTATTAATTTATTTACGTTTATTTACACATTAATCCGTAGTACATACTGTATTCAATACTCTTTAATTAACTTAACGAACTAATAGTAGGTTTTAATTTCACCTTTAAAAAAATTACAATTTTTTATATATATGATCTCCAGTCATATTGCCTGTATTGAAATTCGTATGATTAAGCAAAGGAAATTATTTCGCCATGCTTCAGTTTATTCGGCAAGTTTACCATTATTTTGATGAGTCAGTTGACTCGTCACTGTGATCGGGACAGGACTTAGCTGATCCACCTTCCGGCTCGATATCGATATCTTGTTTTTGTTCAGTGGGGTTATTATTTATGTTCGTATTTAGGTTATTCTGCTCCGTATTATTAGCTCGAGCTGATTCTCCATGTTCCCGATGATAGCGTTCGTGTTCTTCTCGCAGGTATTCACTCACATACTCGGACTGCAAAATTATATCATAACTACAGATAAAAAATAATAATTGCCAGGGCTCACTAGAAATTCCATTAAACGCAGAAGAAAATTTAAAGAAGTCATTAACAATTTCATACAAAATTATTTATAATTAAATTATTTTTACTCAGAAATGAAAAACAAAAATAATAAAAAGTACCCTTTTTACAATGAATACAAGTACAAAATGGATTATAATTATTTATAAGTAGGTAAACAAAAAAACCTGATATCCTGAATTCAATATCAACCCAATAAATATTAATATTAGCCCATCACAATGTAATTGTTCACCGATTTTGTGTTTTGCTTGTTCTTTAATTAACTATACATGTTTCTTATAGACTTATACAGCTAATTTTGCACTCATAATCTAGCGTGAAATACATACATTTCATTTAAGGAATGATATTATGTATGTACTGTCTTTTTTTGGAGGAGGAGCGAACATAACAACAGCACGGATTCGTTAGCACGTGTTAGATCATACTCATAAATAGTGGAATCGGTTCTTCCGAATGAATTATAAAATGTTTCATATATACTTACAATATTAACCCCATCCGGAGGCATAGGAATTTCACGAATTCCCAGTGGAGTTTTAACATACAGCTGCTTTTGCACTCGTAATTCCAACCTGAAACACATTTAACTAATATGATATACGTAGTACATACAGGCAGTTCACCTACACATAAACCCGCAAATATCACACTTGTTAATAATTTTAACGTTGAAAACTATATAAAGTGAAATCAATTATTTAGTATTCTGTAAAAGTGGGAAAACAAATATGTCATATCCTTTTTCCATGACAAAAAATAAAATCATGGCTATTTCCTGATTACAAATATATTCAAATTTTTCAGGCTCGCCAGGGGTTATCTTTTTAAAAAAGAATTTCGGATTCCGTACGATGCTGATTTAGCGAACATTCGAATATTGCTTATTTTGTATTCATTCACAAAACAAGCAAAGAAGTATAATCATTCCTTCGTTCAAATTCAAACGGCTTCATTCTTTCACTTACAACAATTACGTAAACATACCTCAAAATATTTATTACCTGTAGTGAGTATTTTCGCTATCGTCATCGCTAAAACAATATCAAGTATATGGATTAGTAAAAAGTACAAATTATTTGGAAATAAAAGATTTCCATTATTATCCACTTAACACTAATAGTGTTTGTAGGTTAGGTATTTAAAATAAGTTACATTACACATTACATATTATTCATTCGTGAAGTATGAGTTCCCTTGATCAATTATCAATTCAATGAAATCAGTAGGTACTCTGTTAACATCAAATTGTATAGTTTTATAGAAATTAACAGTTTTTTTTTCTTTATCTCTATTGTCTTAAACTAATATTCACCTGGATGAGGAGTCAATGATAATATTATCACTAATAATGTTAATTTTACGTAATGGGAAATCGGGCATTTTATAATACTTAGGATGTTCCCACTTTAATAGTTAAACAATCTTACGTTTTGAAACGTACAGTTACAGTTGTATAATAACAAAGAATAAACAAAAGATGGACAATTTAGATTTTACATTGACTACCCCGACCTCTATTCGCGAAGACTGCAATGAGTTTTTGTAATCTTTGTACATGTTATATATGATATAACATAAACAGCGATGTAAGGACCGTAATCAAATATTAATATACTTGATTATATTCGAAACAGTGATCGCAATACATGTATTGAGGACATTGATTCAAAATAACATATTAACAGTTCCGATTTTTCACACCAGAAGGCTATGAGTTAATTTGGGTAGGTATACAAATTCATAATGTACATAGATCGCCCTGTACATAACTTGCCTTATACATTTTCCTAACGTACAAATATTGTCGTGTAAGTTATATTCATATCACAAGCCGTACGGCTTCATATTACGTCTAGCCTTGTAGTTGCCAGTCGGCATTCTTTATTAATCACGCGCCTGTTGTCATCAGCAATTACTAATCTTACCAGTTAAAAACATGTGTAATTGTAATTAACAACTAGTAGTAGATGTACCTTCTTAATAACAAGAGCTACCACAAGTCTTTTGTACGTTTGGAGTTAAATAATTTTTTTTAAAAGATTTCGAACAAAGTTCGTAATTTAATTGGCGCAGTCGATAGTAGAATGATAACTACATAACGTGTTTCCACTATTTTTAAATTTTTTTATATGTTATTCCTCATGAAAACTTATATGTATTACAATAAATAAAACATTTTTATCATAACAGGTTTTCTGTAAAAAAAATCTTGAAAACAGTATTTTTTGCAACTCGTTTGAACGGCCAATTTTTACTGCCCCGACAGCGCGTAAAAGGCCGGCTAATGTAGCTAATGCTCAACAGATGGTGCATGAGTCTCTAGTGGCGTCATCTGTCAATTGATGGTGTACTAACACTCTTCTATTACAGTTTTCTTGAACTTACGCATAGGGGTAAGAATAAGAGTTTTCAATGAACTACAAACAAATGTTTTATTTCAAACTGAGTTTGTTTGTGACCTTACAATTCTTAGAATTAAAGAACTGAACTTCGAATCTTTCGAGTACGACGTCAAGATAATAAGACTTACAAAATATTTGGAGAGATAAATTATATCATACATAATTTATAATTTAATTTGTTACGAATCCTAATCAAAAATTCGAAATCCCTCGTCAACTGAACATCTGGGTGGAATGTTTGTATCCTGGTTTTTCCACAAATATTCTTTTACGGGTGTTTCAACTTGTAAATAATTATAGGCAGAGGCATAACTTCTGGTAATCCTTTGAATTCGTTGCTGGAGATTTACCAAATACTTTACAAATATTTAATCCACGAAATACAATAATCTATAAAATACGTATACCTTAGAAAATGCTTTACCAATATAACATACGGCAAATAATAATAATATTAATAATAATAATTGTATTGTATTCACATTTTTAACTAGTTTATAATACCTACTTTATTATTTTTTAAATATAATTTTCCAATTTGAACGTGTTGCCATCTATTATCACATAGGAAGATATTGAATGTATTTGATGTATGTAGGTAAAATCGAATATTGTAAACTACTTCCATCACACACACACACACACACACACATATATATATATATATATATATATATATATATATATATATATATATATATATATATTGACGGATAACATAGAAACTAAAATTGATCCGGCAAATGACGTCACTGGCTGGCAGCGTTTCAAACGTAGTAAATTGTTTTCATCCATTTTTAAAAAATTGGAAACATATTTAACCATTTAAGTAGTGTTTTTAGAAATGTTTTATGATATATTTTAGTGTAATAGTGTTATTTTTCAATATTTTGATTACGGTGGAAACTCCCATTGTGGAACCTGAAAGAACTCAAACGATAAGGAGGACAAGTCCATCATCCATAGTGCCCGCAAGTCGAGAGCCCGGAGATCTTCTGCTACTCACCCACGTCTACAGAGCCCGCAAAGCGAGAGCCGAGACAACCCCTGGAGTCATCCACAGTGCCCGTACATCGAGCGCCCGGAGATCCACATTTTAAGTGTGCCCGTATATTGAGTGCCGAGAAATAAACCCGGAATCATCCACAGTGCCCGTACATCGAGTGCCCGGAAATCCACACCTACTTTTACGTCTATAGTGCCCGTACATCGAGTGCCCAGACTAAATGGAATGAAGATAATACTTCTCACCCTATTGTCCATTTTGTAAGTAAATTATTACTACGTTTACATGCAGTTTTGAAAATGGTTTCAGTTTTCAGTCAAAATTATGCAAAACTGTTTACATGTAGTTTTCAAAACAATTTTAAAAATTGATTTGAAATCAGTTTCATCGCATGCGCAGTTAGCTGATGTAAGTGACAGATGCTCTTCACTACAAATACTTCGTTTTGCTATTATTCCAATTATTTTTTATACTTCATACCACTACGCACTAAAACTACACAACTGTCAGTATATTTGAATGTTAGTAACGCAAAGCGACAGAAACATTATGCTTTGTACGCATGCGCAGTATCAAAACTGAATTTGAAGTGTTTACATGAGTAGTTTTGAAACTAGTTTTCAAGTCCAACCCATGAATTTTAGTTTTGGTTTGAGATAACTCAAAACCGTTTTGACACTGTATACATGGCGTTTTAAAAACGGTTTCAAAACTGCATGTAAACTCAGTATATATATTGTAAAAATATTTTATTACATTATTATATATAAAAATAATGGCAGTTCCTGAATTAAGACAAATTCACTTAAAATTAAACCCAGAATTTAATGGGAATCCAAAACTTTTATCCAATTTTGTTTCTGTTAGCGAAGAGCTAATAAATACTTTTTATAATAATGCGCAAGTTGAATGTTTTCAAAATAAATTACTTTTATTAAGTATAAAAAATAAAATAACCGGACATGCAGCCGAACAATTAGCCGGCATAACTATAAGAAGATGGCTTGATATAAAAAATGCTTTAATAAACGCTTACGCGGATAAACGGGATGAATTAACATTACTCCAGCAACATTAAATGATGCATACCATCTTTTAACTAACGAATTTAATGTCGAATATGTAAAACCTGTTAAACAAAATACGGGTATGCCCATACAACAAATCCCTGCAATGACATACAACAAACCAACCAATAATCCCCAACCAAAATATAATCCACAACCAAAATTTAATTTCCCTTCACAACCCATTCAATTAAAGCCTACTACACAATCACATAAAACATTTGCACCACGGCAACAAGTGAAAAACGCCCAATTTATGAGACCCACACCAATGAGTGTTAGCACTAGATTTAAAAGAAATAATCCTCAAGATAATAATTACGTCGCACAAAATCAAAATCCTAACAATTTTGGAAATTACTTTGTAGAAGAATTATACAATCAAGATTTCGAAAATCCCGACGAAATAAACAATGAGGAAAATATCGAAAATTTGAAAATTCCGAAGAAGAACAACAAATTTCAGAAAATATTTTTTTAGACGATACCAGCCTCGGAATAAAGGAGAACTATTAAATATTAACTGTACAACAAGTTTACCGTACCTAAATACTCGCGATTAGGTATATAATACTTTTGGATACTGGTTCAACAATGAACTTAATAAACAAAAAATTCGTTTACGACAATAAAAATCGTTTTAAAATTTATGAAGAAAAATTTCAAATAAACACAGCAAATGGTAAATCGATTCGTAAAACAACCACGGAAATAAAATCATTTTTAGGACTTCTCGGATATTACCGAAGATTTATTTAAAATTTTTCAAAAATTACTAAACCACTAACAAATTGTTTAAAAAGAAATAATAAGATAAACATAAAAGATAAAAATTACATAGAATGTTTTGAACAATGTAAAAAATTATTAACAAATTCACCCATATTACAATACCCTGATCTTTCAAAACAATGCATTCTAACTACAGATGCAAGTGACTATGCAATTGGAGCCGTACCTAGGTACTTTCACAAAATATAAACGGAAAAGATTTACCAATCGCTTATGCCTCCAGAACATTAAGCGATCACGAAATTAATTACAGTACTGTAGAAAAAGAACTTTTGGCAATTATGGAGTAAAATTTCTAGTTCGTACAGATCACAAACCTCTTACTTGGTTATTCTCTGTAAAAGATCCAAATTCTAAATTAATGAGATGGAGAATAAAACTTGACGAATTTAATTATGACATTCAATACAAAAAAGGAACTACAAATGCAGATGCACTTTCGAGAATAAAACCAAATTTAAAAATTAAATATATTAACGATGACATTTTAAACAGTAAAAATAATATTGCTCATTGTATTTCCGCAGATAATAAACTAACAAAAGGCATAGCAGCTCAGCTAGAATCGAAATTTCAATGCAGAAAATTTCTGAACACACAAAATGACGTAGGCAAAATTAGAATTCAACATATCAATAATAATCGAATTTTATTTCATTCAGTCACTAAACAAATTTATAAATCTGAACCAAAAATGAAAGATATAGAATCATGTTTAATTAATTTAAAAGAATTTTGTGAAGAAAACAATATTAGAAAATTAGATATTCCAAAAATTTGCTCAGGATTAGATAGAAAAGATTTTAATGAAATAGAATCATTAATTAAAACAATCTTTTCAAATACACATATAGAAATTACTATTTACACACATAATCCAAAAACAGGAGAACTTTTTAATTCTGAAAATGATAGTATAATTGCAAATTCAGGATCAGATAATGACACAGCACATTCCTCTGACGAAAACCCAGTAAATGGTATAATACACACAGAAACAAACGTAAATGTTGGTAAAAATCAAATTATTATTACAGGACATCATAATGCAACAACAATACAAATTAAAAATATGTTTAATAATACTAAAAAGAGAATAATTTTAAAACTAAATTTACAAAATCTAAATAAAGAAATTATTAAATTTATAAAAGAATACATAATTCCCCATCAAAAATATTATTGTTATTTCGAAAACGAAATTTGGAAAGACTTTAATACTGTAATTCAAGAAACTTTTATAAATGAATCCATATCATTAATAAAATGTAATCAATTCGTAAAAGACATAGAAGATAAAAATGTACAAATAGAACAAATTATGAATTATCATGAAGGCAAAACAAATCATAGAGGAATTGTAGAAACTTATCAGAAACTAAAAAACTTATTCTATTGGCCAAACATGACACAAACAATCGCAAATTATATAAATAAATGTGAAATATGTCTTAAAAATAAATACAAACGGGATCCTATAAAAAATAATGATAATTTAACGCCCACGCCAAGATCACCTTTTGAAATAATGAATATTGACATTCTTTTACTAGAAAAACATAAATTTTTGACAATAATCGATCAATTTTCAAAATTTGCGCAAATGTATCCCATGCCTAATAGTAACGCTTCAGACGTTGTAGATGCTCTTTTAACTTTCTTTAGAAATTATGTAATTCCAAAACAAATTATATTTGATCAAGGTACAGAATTTGTAAAAGAATTATTAAAACTGCATAAAATAGAAATTAAAAATACATGTGTCAATAACCCAAAATCAAATTCTTCTATTGAAAGATTTCATTCAACAATCATAGAACATCTTAGAATTTTTAATGACAGACCAGAATTCAAAGAAGAAAAAATATTAACAAAAATTAATTATGCACTTGTTGCATATAATAACTCTATACATACAAGTACAAAGAAAACACCACAAGAGATAATATTTGGATACTCAGATTACTCAAAAATAACAAAACCCACTGGTATTACAACACAAGATATACTTGAACAACACAAAGCAAAAATGAAATTTTTACACGACGAAATACATAAGAAAATTCAACAAGAAAAGAATAAAAGATTTAAACCTAGTAAAAATCCCGACCATATCCCTAAAACCATATTTCTTAAAGAACACCCTCGTCGATATAATAAAATTGTAAACCCGATTTATAAAAAATTACATGTTAAAGAATACGATAAAAATCTCGGTGTAATAAAAGACGACCATGATAAGAAACATCGTATTGATAAATTAAAACATCCACGTAATGTTTCAGATGGACAGAAGCGAGCACCGGACGAGACATAGAAAATATAAACAATAATATAGGACTTAATATTATAAAATTAGGTAAAACTAAAATATATTCTAATTCATATTATATATATTATTATTATAACACGACTAATATTTATAATGAGTACTTAAACCTTAAAATACAAAAAACACATCTTCAAAATGCTCTTGAAAATGGAACATTACTATATAAACGAGAATTCGAAACTCATAATAACATTTTAAACTTTAATTTCATTCGTCTCGATAATAAAATAAATTATATTTTTAACAAAAGACCTAAACGTGGAATAATTAATGCACTCGGTTCAATAATTAAACAAAGCTCTGGCAATCTAGATTCATCAGACGGTGAATGTATTATTCGTACTTACTACGAAATAATAAACTTTATGTTAATTACAAATATTTATTTAATTAAACTATAAACAACGTGGGCTACAATAATATTTCACATCCGCCATTACTTATCATGTGTGAACCTCTGGCGTCCCTCTGAAGTTAGCTTCAAGCCACATCAGCTCAGTGTTACCAATATGCTACATCTTCCTTCCTTTAAAAAATTAATAATGCGTTATAAATTCACTGAGATGATTCGGCCTTTTTATAGCTCTTCCGAATCTGGTTTTTTGTACATTAGTATTTGTGTTTGGGCTTATATTTACATTAGCTTGTACATTTTTGCTAATATGATCCTCAGAATCACTTACGTCAGAGTCTGTATCAGCTTGTGTATTTATATGTTTTGATTTTGAATCTATACACTTTTTTAAATGATAAGAATTTCTCCTTAACTTACTACCTAAGTGATTCTTTACAATATAGGATCTGGGATTATCTGAAACCTGTAGGATGTGTCCAGGTTTCCAATCATTATGTTGAAAGTCTTTAATTAAAACTGACTCACCCGGTACGAATTCTGATCTTGTTTTAGAGTTTCTATCATAGTAATCTTTTTGATAATTTCGTTTCGACTCGTATTCTTGTTTATAATTTTCAATTACAATTTGCGGTTTCAAATTTTCTTTAGAAATCGGTAACTTCGTGCGACATTTTCTACTGAACATTAATTCCGAAGGAGAATAATTAGTTCCCGAAACTGCTGAATTTCTGTATTCTAATAACATCAAGTTTAAGTCTGTGCCACTTTCTTTTGCTTTTTTAAGTAGCGTCTTTGCTACTCCTACCCCTTTCTCCGCAAGACCATTCGATTTTGGGTAATGAGGACTCGACGTTATTACTTGAAAATTCCATTCTTTACTAAACTGTTTAAATTTGTAACTACTAAACGGCATATTATCCGAAATAAGAATTTTTGGAATTCCATGAGTCGCAAACTTTGGTTTTAACTTGCTAATAATTTCGTCCGCAGTTTTTTGTTTAAGATGTATTATTTCAAGCCATTTCGACATGTAGTCTACAAGTACTAAATAGTTAATACCATTAAAATCTAATATGTCGACGGCAATTTTTTCAAAAGGTAGACTGGGTATTTCATGTTGAATTAGCGGTTCTTTTGTATTATTTTTAGAGAACTTTTGACAAACTTTACACATTTTAATGAGATTTTCTATGTCCTCATTAATTTTAGGCCAATAAAATAATTTTCTAGCGCGTTTTTTAGTTTTTTCGATCCCTAAATGTGATTCGTGTAACAAGTTCAAAATTGGTTTTTGTAATTTATCCGGTACTACTAGTTTGTCTGCTATAAATATTATATTATCTTTTACAGTTATATCATTACGTAATTTCCAATAAAATTTTACAAGATTATCCGAAATTTCTGATTTATTAGTTGGCCAGTCATTATTATAATATTCTATTATTTTGTTTAAACTTGTGTTTTCTACCGTAGCTAGCTTAATTTCTTCTAGCTTATCTTTACTAATTGATAATTCTGTGTCAATACAATGCACGATTTCTAATAAAGTGTCATCATTTTTAACATTTGTTTTAAGCAATGATCTAGATAATAAATCGGCAATTATATTTTGTCTACCCGGCAAGTAGATAACTTCAAAATTATACTGTATTATTTTAAGTTTCATACGTTGTAACCTGTTAGAAACTTTACGTAAATCTTTTTTGACAATTGTAATCAACGGTTTGTGATCGGTACTAATCCTAACTTTTCGACCATACACGAACTGATGAAATTTATTTAACGCGAAACATATTCCTAACATTTCTTTTTCAATTTGCGCGTATTTCTGTTCACAGTCGGTTAAACTTCTAGACGCAAAAGCTATAGGCTGTTTATTTTGTAGTAAACATGCACCTAATCCTTTTTGTGAAGCGTCAACGTGTATGTCTATAGGTAAATTACTATCAAATATTTTTAATGTAGGTGTATTAGCAAGTATCTGTTTCAACTGTATTAACGAATTTCTTTGAGAATCAGACCAACACCATTCTACATTATTTTTTAATAACTGTCTTAATGGTTCCGTAATTGCAGATAAATTTGGAATAAATTTATTAAAGAAATTGGCCATGCCTAAAATTCTGAGCAATTCCTTTTTATTTGTTGGTTCCTCTAACTTTAATATGGCTTGTACTTGTTCCGGATCTGTTTCTATTCCTTTTTCCGAAAATACATGCCCTAAATATTTAACTTTATCAACTTTGTACTGCATTTTATTAACGTTAAACTTAATATTATTTTCTGCAGCTCTTTGCATAACTTTTTCCATTAACAAATCATGTTCTTTTTCATCCTGACCTGCGATAATAAGATCATCAAAATAGATCCCTACGCCTAAATCTCCAAATACTTTTGTATTCCACCTCTGAAACACTATTGGACTTACATTTAAGCCAAAAGGCAGTCTATTAAATTTGTATTTACCAAATGGAGTAATGAATGTTGTTAACAAACTACTCTCTTTATCTAACTCTATTTGAAAAAAACCATCCTTCATATCTACAACACTAAATACCTTTTTACCTACTAATACTGATTCTATTTCTTCTAATGTTGGAATAGGATATTTATCTGGCTTTAAATTTTCATTTAACTGTCGCGGATCTAAGCAAATTCTTAACTGTTTATTCGGTTTCTCCACGATCACTATATTATTAACCCAATCTGTGGCTTTTTCAACTTTTTCAATTATATTTTGTTTCTCTAATTTATCTAAAGATATTTTTAAATTATCTTTTATCGCTTCTGGTACTCGTCGGTTAGAATTAACAACTGGTTTTACATCATCTTTTAACTCGATTTTATACGCGCCTGGCATTTTTCCTAACCCTTCAAAATTTTTTATGTATTTACGTAAAAATTTATCTTTACTATCTTTATGAGTGTCAATACTACTAATTCTTTTAATTAAACTAAGACTTTCAGATGTTTTTAATCCTAATACCGGTTTGCTTGGCACATCTAAAACCACAAATTTAATTTTATAATGTTTTTGTTTCACCTCGCAATCTAAAATGACATATCCTTCAGGCTTTAGCTTTATATCCCCATATACTGATATATTTAGTTTAACATCATTAATTTTATCCAAACAATTTAATTGTTTTACAATTCTCAAGGGCATTACGTTACATTGTGCTCCTGAATCTATCATACATTTTATAATAGCATTATTAACTTTAACCTCTTCATACCATTCATTTTCAGTATCTGTTTTTATATTATCAATTTTTAAACACTCTAAATATAACACATCATTTGTTTCACTGTTATTACTAATATCATGCACTTTAGTACTACTTTTATTTCTATTATTAAAATTAAATTTTTTATACTTGTCATTTTTATTACTATTACTGTGATTATAGTTATTATTTACCTTTTTACATCCTATAGAGAAATGATTTAGTCCATTACATACATTACATGTCTTTCCGTAGGCTGGACAACTGAACTTCACATGTGTTTTTCCACATTTCTTACAGGAATAGGCTTCACTCTTCTTTGCTGGCTTGTTAATTTTCATTGCTGCAACTTCTTTATCTTGTAACGACCTTTGTTGTAGTTTGCCTGCTTCTGCTGCTCGTGCTCTTCTAACTGCATGTTCAAGGGGCAGATCCTCACATCGTAGAAGGCGTTCTTGTAGTGCTGGATCATTTGTACCTAAAATAATTCTGTCGCGTATTAAAGAATCAATTTGATTTTCAAAGTTACACTCCTTTGCTAATAATTTTAAATCCGTTAAAAATTGTTCAAACGGTTCATCTTCTTCTTGGACCCTCTTGAAAAACTTATATCTTTCATATACAATATTCTTTCGTGGTTGGCAGTATTCTTCAAACGCTTTTATTACTTTGTCATACTTTTTCTTTTCTTCGCCGGTTAAACTTAGCGTGTTGAACACATCTGTGGCTTCATCTCCCGCAATATTTAGTAATATGGCAATCTTAGTTTCATCACTAGAGTCTTTATAACCTGTAGCAGTCATATATATGTCGAACTGTTGTTTGAATTTGTCCCAATTTGTAGTACTACTGTTCAAAATCAGCTCTTTAGGCACTTTAAAGTTATTAGCACTCATTTTGCTTGTTCTTGTTATTTATTTCAAGACCTGACACCATGTATTATTCGTACTTACTACGAAATAATAAACTTTATGTTAATTACAAATATTTATTTAATTAAACTATAAACAACGTGGGCTACAATAATATTTCACATCCGCCATTACTTATCATGTGTGAACCTCTGGCGTCCCTCTGAAGTTAGCTTCAAGCCACATCAGCTCAGTGTTACCAATATGCTACAGTGAACGATATGATAAAATATTTCAAAAAATTGAAGAAAATGAAAAATCCCTACAAGCTCAAAATTTAGAAAATATTCGTTTTAATAAAGAACTTACAGAGAAATTTAATAAACAATTAGAGAATATTAAAATTAACGAAAATATAATATCATCTAAATTGTTGCAATTAGGAAATCATTTTAAAACAGAAATGAAATGGGAATACACCTTTTCAACAAAAGATATATTTAATCAATTAATTAATCTTAGTATAAATTTAATAGAAATTCTTAACGAAATTGAAACTTCTCTTTCATTTTGCAATCTAAATTTAATACATAATAGTATTATACAACCTAATGATATACAAGAGATATTAGAACAAATATCTGTAGAATCAAAAATAGAATTTGAAAATTTTTGGGACTTTTCAAAATTAATAAAAAGCCATTGTAAAACTACAAAGAATGTAATAAAATTTTTATTAGAGATTCCTTTGTATTACGAAAACAATTTCGAATTATATCAACTAACACCCATACCAACTATGCACGAGGATAAATTTGTAACAATTAATGTCCCTCAACAATTAGTTTATAAAGACAATTCAAGAATATACAATATAAATAAATGCATTTTCAATAAAATATATTATTGTAAAACGAAATTAGAAGAAACCAATGAATGTATTGTCAATATATTCTCAAATAAAATAAATCTACAACAATGTTCCTTCCACGAATTAAATAAGGAGTTCCATATGTACCAAATTGAAAATTCACCATATGTTATTATAATAAGTACTTATGAAAAATATATATCCATTGAATGCCTAAATTATACACAAAATGTAAATATTAAGGGAATATTCAAATTTAATAATGTTAATAATTGTAAAATAAATAATGTAAATTTTAATAAACAAAATTTTGGTCAAGAATTATTATTTGAAAATTTTAAAATTCAAAGTTTTGAAAGGAATATTATTACTAATTCCACATTGCTTATGCAAAATATTAAAACTATGAATATTACTCATAAAAAAATACCATTTATAACACAAATACAGTATCAAAACAGTACTCATTATATAGCTATATATGTAATAATTATATTATTAATCATTATATTATTAATTGTTAAATATTATAAATATTTAAATTGTAAAAAACAAAACGTTGCTGATAACAATCCAATGACGAATCTTCATTTACCAAATGAAGCTTCTTTTTGAAGGTTGGAGGAGTTATATTCATATCACAAGCCGTACGGCTTCATATTACGTCTAGCCTTGTAGTTGCCAGTCGGCATTCTTTATCAATTACGCGCCTGTTGTTATAAACTTAAAAAGTTTTGTATCATACAAATTCATCTGCTTTTGGCATGTAATCACAGAATTTAACGTGACGCTTTCTTAAATAAATATAAAAAAATGATTAAATAAATTTCACAAATAAGAATTTTTACGCAACGTCATCATAGATGGAACTACTAGCAGGCATTCGCCATTTGTTTCACATTCGGCTTATCGGCTTCAAACTCAGCCATTTTAATAGTTAACGTTTTTCCGTTTGGGCGGGGATGGAAATTATCGTATAAAATTAGTGATTAGTAATCAAAATTTATTAAATTTTTAACCTGAATTAGTGGGAAAGGATTTTAAAATGGGCAATTTTCTTGCTACATTAATAAACGACGACAGTGATTGCACGAGTGAACTTGCGTAAGTATTTACACATATATAGGTTAGAGTAAAAAAGTTATAATTATTATTTATTTAAAGGCCAATACATTCTGAAATTGAATCACAAGTTATAAATATGGAAGATACAATAATTGACGATTGTGAAAGAGGCTTAGAAACAAAGCATGGTAGCAGAATGAGCTCGAAAAAATCGCTGTTATTTTTGGATAATGAAAAAATGTCAGTGCATGAGGATTCTGAAAAAGTAACAGAAAATTTAAATTGCGAACTTCCGGATCTTGTGTAAGTAATTGAATAAAAGTTTAAACAACAATTTTACAATTAATATTTACACATTGAATTTTTATTCATAGACAAACAAAAGACAGCATTCCGAACATCTGCCATAGGACACAGACTGAATGCACTATAAATAAAGGAAAATTAGAGAAGATTAATAGTAAGCCATCAAACCATGCTTCCATGGACAAACAAAATGAATTTCCAGAACAGAACATCAATAATGAAGTCTTGGATAACCATGGATTAAAGCGAGCCAATTCTAACACCACCACAACTAAGAAACCACCTAAGCTAGCAAAAAGTAGCTCGCCTATTATTTCCAAATCAGAAGTTGCAAATGAGAACAGTATTAAGTTAAAATCTGCATTTTCAGTAGAATTTAAATTAAATATAAATGCAACAATTCAATGCTTGGATTCTCTAATCAGTCGAAGAAGAATTATATATAGAAAACAAAAAGAAGCTAGAGAAAAGTTAGCTAAAATGAAAAAAGAAGCTCTGAGTAATATTCGTAAACAAAAAAAGAAGAAACCAAGACGTTCTCCAAGAACTAAGAAATTGAACCAAACATTTTCATCTATGTTTTTATTCAACCCTAACTCAAGTATACAACGTATGGATTCAATGATACAAAGACGTAGATTCATTTTTGAAAAGAAACAAAAAGAACTTAAAAAGTGCAAGAAGGATAAAAAAAATCGAAAACAGAATCCTAAAACAAATAGGAGGAACGTGACAAAAGTTACGAAACAGTCAAAAAATCAGAATAATGATATGCTTAAAAGGGAAGATAAAAAGCACCTCTTTGTACAACAGTCAGATATGTCATACTGTACTTCCTGCATATTTTGCAATAAAAATCATCAGGCCAATACATGTTTACCGAAACAATATAAAGAAAAATCCACTAAGCCACAGAAGACATGGTCACGTTGTGTAGTAATGTAAACAGTCTACTTTATAAATGTACAAAATTTAATGTAAATAAATTTTGAATGATTCATATTTGTTTTATTTTTTTGGAAAATATCAGAAACATGATTGTCACGTTTCGTATTTAATGAGAGCTCTGGTTATGTGAAATGTACCCAAATGAAATTTAAATAAAAATGCAAAAATTGATCGTCACTCTAAAATTCACAGAGCCCGTGTTTATAACCAAATTTATGAAATATGCTCTGTATTTGTACTTTTCGAAAATTGTAGTTATAGTAATGCAACATTACCGTGAGTTCAGTGTGGAATAAAGGAAAAAAATCATGTCGTTTTTACTTAAAAATATTAAGTTTTCAAGTATGATCAAACTTTCCATAAGGGCTTTTATTATATAATAGCTCTATGAAAATGAACCGGCCTGCATGGTTATTTGGTTTCACAGAGGAATAAAGAATAATATAAAAATTTAAAGGAAAAACTTTTGTTAACATAAAACATACAAATAGGTAATTATATACTCGTAAATATACTTTTTACGTACAATTTATATTAGGTGTATTTTATTGCCTTTGTAAATATAAAAGATATTTACTGATATTTGCCTAATAAACAAGAACAAATTAAACATGTTGTTAAATATAGTTAGGTTTGACAGTGAATATATATTAATTTTATATTTTAATTATTCTAAATTGCTCTAATCTGAATACATTTTTAATTACAAATATTATTTATTGCTGAAAAACTGTTTGCAGAAACTGGTTATTGATATGTGTATGTATTGTGAATTGCAATAATTTATTACAACAGTGAATTAAACGTAAGAACAAAATATCTAAATAAAAGTTTCGATATGCTTATGGGCATTTGTTGGTAAGAATGTTAGTTAACTGATGTCACTACAATAATAAAATACGTTCTCCACAGTTTTAAGAAAAGGAAGAATGTCTTTTTTATGAGAATGTCACTCTTAAACTTTTAAAAGGAACCGGCTTAATCGGAAGTAGACCGTAACGTTTTTATTTTAAATGAAATGCTATATTTTTTATTTTACCATTGAATTCAGCAGAAAATTTTACATATGAAACCATAAAACACTATCCACCACTTCCGGCGTAATTAATCTTTTTGATTTTTTTCGCTAATAATGGTCATTTTTTTATCACTCTATATGTCGAGAATCGAAACGAATTTCTATAATCTGTAAAAACACATTTATAAAGAAAGCTTTTGTTTACAATAATATAAATTAATAATCGACAATTTTTGAAAATTATAATTTCTACGTAAACATATAGTTGAAGTTCACAAAATTAAAAAGAAAACTCATTTTTTAAATGGATCACCCCATTTTTTATTATGCAAATGAATTCTTTGTTAAAAAATAAGGGTAGTTTGTGTAGCATGTCCTATCTTGCAAATTGATAGATGTTTAGTAAAATGGAAAATATGATAGTAATTCATACAAAATCATTAAAATAAAAAATAATGAATAGGTACTAAACATATTTTTGTTCTTTTCGCACCATAGCCCACATAAATTAAATTGAGTACCTTATGTAATTAAATGCAATTTAAACATTTTCCATTTTACTAAAAATCTATCAACTTTCAACATAGGACATGTTACACAAACTACCCCTATTTTTCAATGAAAAATTTATTTAAATAATAAAAAATGTGGTGTCTCGTTTTAAATAAATAGTTTTTTGAATTTTGTGATCTTCAATTTTACGTTCACGTAGAAATTACAATTTTCAAAAATTTTAGATTATTAATAAATATTATTATAAACAAAAGCTTTCTTTATAGAAGTATTTGTACAGATTATAGAAATTCGTTTCCATTCTCGGGATATAGAGTGATAAAAAAGTGACTGTTATTAGTGAAAAATCAAAAAAGTTTAATAACGCCGGAAGTGGTTGATCATAAGTAATTTTTTTATAGTTTCAAATGTAAAATTTTCTGCTGAATTCAATGGTAAAATAAAAAATATAGCATTCCATTTCAAATGAGAAAGTTAGGGTCTTCATCCGGTAAAACCGGAAGTGCTATGTTAATAAATGTTAGCGAATATGTTAGCAAACATTGCCAGCTAACAATATTCGTTTCATTGTGAAAAATGAGTGAATACAAACTCAATTTCTTAATTTTCGGAATATGTAGAGTGAGATGTAGATTAGTTATTTTCAAATCTAACTGCTAACAGTGCCACTTTTCTTGCCTCTCACCTTTGGCTCTATCAAAACAAACGCTGCGCGCAGGGTCTACGTTAATCACAGGCGTGCGCACGGTGGGTGCCCCTAATATATTAATATGAGGGCGAGATAAACATTAATTAGTCCAAGATTCAAACCCTCCTACAGCTTACACTGGACTATATATATATATATATATATATATATATATATATATATATATATATATATATATATATATATATTTAATTTTTTAATTTAATATTTAATGGTGGTAGATTCGATTATCGATCTGAGTGCATTGTACATACAATCAAAAATAAATATTTTACATAAAGAAAAACGAAATTCATGTGCCTTTACACTTTTTATAACTTTCGTTGTATCTTTTTAGTTTGTAAGGATTTAATAATAATTCTTTCACATTTCGAATTTTACATATTTCCTGAATGTAATATTATTTAAATTAATTATATATTTTATTTACCGCAGATTTATTAAAAACAATCGAACTGAAACGTAATTTATTCATATTGTAGAGAAATTTTTAGTCAGCGACAAACTTTTTGTTCTTAAGAAAGAGACCCCAACATGGAACACCGTTTTGCTATTTATTTTACATTTAAAGACATTTTAAATTATTTAAAGACGCCAAATATTTTATTTCAGATATCCTTAATAATTAAAAGACATCAAAAATTGAATCATAGATATCTTTAAATAATTAAGGACGTCTAAAATTAATTCCGACATCCTTAAATAATTTATACTGGCAAAAATTGAATATCAGATATCCAAAATTGAATAAAGGATATCAAAAATACATTTATAAACACCAAAATAACATCTCAAAACGGTCCTGAATTTTTGACATCAAAAAGTAAATTTTGGATATCTATATTTGAATTTTTGATATCTTTAATTCCATTTTTGATATCCTTAATTCAATTCTTGATATCCTTAACTGTATACTTGATATCAAGAATTTGAATTTTTGACAAAACTAATTTTGGATATCATGAATTGAACTTTGGACATGTACGGAAGTGTGATATCTATAATTTATTTTAAGCTATCCTTAATTCAATTTTAGATATCTTTAATTCAATTTTTGACATCCTTAATTTAATTCTTGATATCTTTAATTCAATTCTAGATATCTAAGAACGAATTTTTGAAATCTATAAATATTTGATTTTAAGACGTCGTAAAAGCATATTATATAGATATATCATTGAAATTGAGTAAAATAATGATATAAATAAATGCAATAATATGTATGTGTATTTACAAAGAGCAATTACAAATGGATATTATACTTATTTTAGTTTTAATTTTTATGATTTTATTAATTATGTGTATCTTCTGTTGCAGCTGTATAACGCCCATGGGTCTATAGCGGCGACCGTCCAAAGACATTTCTTCGAAGCTGGGGTAACGGAGTCGACAGTCGACCTGTAGGTGTTGAAGTCCACATTGTCAACTTATGAACTCAGCCATGGTGAGATACTTTTGTTAGAAATATCTTGTAATCTCGCTTATATTCTAGCTGTCTATTTTTATATTTTTTATGGGGTCTCGTGGCCGCGTGCCTGAGTGTCAGGTCGCGAATCTGGGGTTCGATCCCGACCGACGCCAAATATTTCGAATTTTAAATGGCACAAAATTGACCCTGTAGTGCACTCTCCACGCCAACAATGAATGCCCGTGACGCCTGGTAAGCGCCCGCACGGTGCAAATATTTCATCATAACCGATATCTGTGTATACAAAGCAGATTGGCACACCCAGCAATGGGTAATAAGCCGTGATGATATATTTATTTATTTATTTTTGGTAAAGTTGATACCTGATACCTGCATAATTTACACAATTAAAGTGCGTTACAAACAAATGTAATTTGAATCTACACAAAATTTTCTATATGATACGATTGACAATCACTTTTCCATTGAATGTGTATTGTTAAAGATTATATTTATTGAAATTTTCACTAAACCTTCTCATGCGCTCATATTTGGGATTTTTATTTTACACCTAAACAGTTAAAGATAGCGATTTGTTCTTTAAAAATAGTCTCCATCGTACCCCCGCGATAAAAGTGACAAGTCCAAATTTTAAAATTTTTAGTTTCGTTTTTAGTGTCGTTTCAGACTCAGCTCGGCTTGTGCTTGCTCGACCAGTAATAATAACACATATGCTTAGAACAGTGAATATCGTTGTTAGTATAACAGCCACCTATATTGTATGTCAAATTTGAGGATGGTATATTTACATATTTCAGCTCAAATTATAAAATAGATTTTCTAAAAAGTAGTGAATTTGAGTTGTCATTTTTTCCGCAGTAGTGTGATATGTATACTAATTTTCAATCTGACACCCCCGCCCCTCCGCCCATCATGTATTTAAATGAAAAGTATTATATTCCTCTACCTCAGGCCCGATAATTACGGTGATAAACAATGTTTGTTTTCAGATTCTGCGAAGAGCCGTACTACAAGGATACGGTAACTACAGCACTGGACGAAAAGAAAATAGATGACTCGGAAACTAAAGTTCATATCTCGGAAACGGCCAAGTTTTAAACGTAGTTTTTAAAATATATTAGCTTAGTTTTTTTGTAATAAGTATTTCCCTAATTTTAATATGGTATTTTACAATATTTATTAATATGAAGATATTTCGGAATATTCAGATATGGAACAAATTGGTTTTAAATAATTTTTCTCTATCTACTATCTTCCAACAATTAGAACATGGCTCATTGGAGATTGTAAATAGGGACAGTTAGGAAACCAGTCATTAGTTTTCAAAATAATGAATTCGGGCCTGTGTACCCTAATATTCGTAAATATTACGCTTTCCAAATAAGAGTAACCTTTCAATAAACTTAATTTTACCCTACTAGAAATATTTTTATTTCAAATAATCAGATTACGAAAAATTTTTTATTAATTTGCATAATACAGGTCTCAAGTCTTATGTCCATTAAAAATGTTAAATTAATCCGAACCTCCTTGTCTTTTTGCTGTGGTATTTTTCCGTGAAATAAATAAGGGGTTGGATAATTTTTTTTTATTAATTTAAGTAATTTTTATTGTTTATTTATAATACATTATTGTTTTTATTATGTTCATGGCTTAATTTGCATTTATTTTTATTCTTAATCTTTATAAATATAAATCCCAACTAACATTTTCGGAGCTTATAGTCACCAAATTTCATTTTTTTTGTTTTATAATTGTTATATAAATGTTACTTAAACATATAAAGTTATTTAAAAGTTATGTAGTATTACCACTGGTTTCGAAGTTATATTAGTGGTTTGTAATAGAGATGCGCATTTTTAGTAAAACTAAAACCCGACCCGAACGGTACCCGACAATGAACAATCGCAACCCGACCCGACCAGTACATGATCTGAACCGACCCGAACTGAACCAGATCCGAACCCGACCCGATCCGAACGGTACCAAACCCGAACGGTACCTCATCCGAACCGACCCGACCTGACCAGACCCAAACTGAACCAACCCGAACAGACACGAACTGAACTAATTAGAACTGAACTGAACCAACCCGAACCGAACTGAACCAACCCAACCCGAACCGAACCAACGCGACCCGAACCGAATCAACCCGACCCGAACTGAGTCAACCCGACCTGAAGTGAAACAATCCATTGTTTATTTGGTCGAAGTCCCATGCGGTAGAAATTCCACGCCGTCGAAATCCTACGCGGTATGTTATAATTTATAATATTCTGTATAGTAATAAAGATGAAGCCTTTTTTAGACAAAAATTCAATAAGGTGAATTAGTCCAGAAATAGTTGGTTATGAGTTAAATATTTTTATTGTTTCGTATGTAAACTCGAGTAAGCTCATTTTGGGACACCTGTACGCATACATGTGCATCTTAAATAGATTGAAAACAACAAAAAAAATATTTGTCAGATTAAAAAAAATAATCATACTATATGTACAGTAACGTCAATCTAGATGAAATATTTTAAACAAACATTGAATAAATATTCCTTATAATTTGACATCGATATTCTTTTTCAAAGAACTCTTAATTTTTGAGAGAGCGAGAGGTTTGAAATTAATGTTCCTAGAAGCGTATGATTCTAAGAAAATCCCTCGGAAAATCCTGTACAATGGTGAATAATTTTGAATGAACACCTGGATTTCGTTCCTTTCCCGTTATAGTCATTGCTATCATTTCAATTATAATTCAAAATTCCAATTCCTAATGAAGATTCCACTAATTATAATTCACTAAATTAGTTGGGGTAAATTTATAATTAATAATTCTGTACATAGGAATTTCTTCATGAAATTGGATTGATTGTTTTATTTATTATTTATCTTACAAATATGTTTATTAAAACATAATTATAATGTTGTACGATAGCTCGATTACAGCGAAGATAAATGGACAGCGTATTCTCCGTATCTGTAGTAGGATTATGTTGTGTTACTGAAAAACACTGATGTTTTCTGTTTATAGATTTTACTTACACTCTTTAAAATATGAGAGGTTGCTGAATTACATGACGTACTTACAAAATTGTTGAACCCTGTAAAACAGGTAATAAAAGCGCATACCCGACCCCAATTCCCTAGAAGTAAATTTAAACGTTTGAAAGCATTGTGACTCATCTCCACAAACTGGCGGTATTTTTATTTGAAGTTACTCATTCTTTGAATATCATATCAATTACATATTCAAATTATAATTTAAAATGAATGACAATTACAGCATTTAGTCAGGTGTAATATTACACTGAAAAAGATGATAAAATTGAAAATGTATAAAAACAATCTTATTACTATTACTAAAGTTTTATTAAAATTTTAAAATAAATTACTTATGCCCATCTGTGCAAACAGCCACTAGTAACAAAAATATAAGCCAAGTTCTTTTGACTTATGTTTGTAATTTTAATGATAAATTTAACCGTGAAGTTAAATTTTAATTGTATAAGAATGAATCTGGCTGCAGCAGTAAGGAATGAACTGAGATGAACCAATCCGATCCGAACTGAACCAGAGCCGAACCCGACCCTACCCGTACTGAACCAGCCCGACCCGAACTGAATCAACCCGACCCGAACGGTACCTTATCCGAACTGACCCTACCCGAATTGAACCAACCCGAACTGAATTGAACTGAACCGACCCGAACCCGACCTGACCCGAACTGAACCAGCCCGTCTCGAACTGGAACCAATCCGAATTTAACCAGCTCGACCCGAACTTTATATCTTGAATACAAATTCGACCCGAAAACCGACGGTGGTGCGGGTCGGGTTTCGGGTTCGGGTCGAAAATGCGCATCTCTAGTTTGCAACGTTTTATTTGGTGATTTACTCGTAACGTTTAATAAATAGGTAAAATTAAACTTCCATACTTATTATTATTTTAACAGTTTTATATGATTCACTTATATAAATTTAGGAACAAAATGTAAAAATTAGAGAAATATAAGTGACAGATGTTAGTCTTATAAAACTGTTGTATTTGTAAATCATAAATTAGTTTCTACTTCCTCCAAAGACAATTCATGTCTATTTTTGATTCACAGTTGCTTCTTCTACTCCTGACCGGGTATTGTGTTTTCATCTTTTGATAATTTGGTGTAAACCGTGATTTTTACAACGCGGTCACTGTAAATTTCCATCTGTTTTCCACAGCTATGGCAGTGGCACTATGGTTAGTTGCGAATTATGTCGTCCTGATTCAATAGTTTGCACAATTTTGAATGATATGTTGTAAACTTTTAAATGCAATCTGTGACATATCAGTTGTATAATAATATAAGTAAGGGTAATATTTTTTTTAGGTTAACCGGTAGGTAAAGTGCACGTCTATAGTGATAACCTTGGAAGAAAGTTTTATAACATTATCATTGTTAGTATAACGTTACCGGAAATTTTATAAGGTTACTATTTTAGGTAATTCTTGTCACTCTTAGTGTATAATGAAAGCAATAGTTTTATAATAATACTTAAATAGTGTTATAATGTTGTTTTACATTACTTCATCTCCTATGAAGGTGCTTCACATTGTAACAATAAAACTTCTAGTAATATAACCGTTTTACAGCGAACTTAAAATATGTGCCGACATATTTTCATTAACAAATATCCGCCATCTTGAGTGTATATTAATAAATAAGTAACTATTATTTATATTTAGGTTTGTATGCGTATTTTACGCGAATTTTTTTTAAATACTTAATAAAACTTAAAAATATAAAATTGAAAAAATGAAAACAATATTTAATTTTTATTTGAAACTTTGAAATTAAAAACTATGAAAATAATGTATATTTTAAAGGCGCGTTAAATAATTAGAAGTTTTATGAATATGTTTCACAGTAAAGTTACATTTGTTTTAAATTTACGGTAGAACTAATGCGTTTTGTAATTATGTATATTCCATATGATGTAGAACTTATGAACACTTCATTTAAGTACAGAATACCATTATAAAAATTTCAAGTTTTATAAATAACAACTGATTAATACAAAATAGTAATGAAAGAGAATACTACAGATATTTTGATTCTGTTTTGACCCACAATATACATGAAGGTTTTATAAGAGTGGTATTTTGGTTATATCCATGACATGTAAAGGTAATAGAAACCTTAATAGTCCCATTTTATAAATCTTAAGAGTTTATAATATTACCAAAATTTTGTCCCCGAAACCATTATAAACTTCTCCAATTAAACTCGTTAACAGTTTTATAGAAGATTATATAAAGTTTACATAAATAAAAATAAATCAAGAAGTTTTATAATATTAGTAACAAGAACATATCGGGTACCGCAATAAAACAAAAAATGTTCATTACTTAGGTACCCTTGTCCTGAAAAATTAGATATGGGGATTTTCAAATAATAGTTTGTATTAATTTTACTAATATTTATTGTTTATTTGTATTTTACATTGTTATATTTTATGCAATTGCCCTAATGTACAATATTTTATACAATTAAATACAAATTAAAATATTATTTGTTTATCTTTTACTCCTTAGCGAATGAATTTTGTCCTTATACGTATATATTCTTAAAACGATTGCTAGAAAGAACCACTTGTCACACATTAAAAAAATCGACCTATTGGCAGTTTTCACACAGTAAAGCGTACATGGATGCTGCTTTTAATACATAGGGGGCGTACGCCTATTGGGAATTTAAACTATGTAAATCGTGCATGGATGCTACTTTTTAATAACTATCAGGCGTATACCTATTGGGAATTTAAACTCAGTAAATCGTGCATGGATGCTACTTTCAATAAATATGAGACGTACACTTATTGGGAAATTAAACACTGTAAATCGTGCATGGATGCTACTTTTAATAAATATGAGGCGTATACCTATTAGGAATTTAAATTCAGTGAATCGTACATGGATGCTACTTTTAATAAATATAGGGCGTATACCTATTAAGAATGTAAACACGGTGAATCGTACATGTTAGCTACTTTAAAAATTTGAAAAAAGGGTACCCACTACTTACACCCATTACGATTTTTTAGATTTTGGCAATTTTCAATTTTGATGTAAGAACAAATTTTTTGTTTTTCACTTGCAACGTTTAACGACAGGTGCTGCACCCTTGTGGCCGTTTTAAAAACTACACAGATATATGGAATTAAAATAAATAGTTTTTCGAATATAAAAATATATTTGGATTATACGAAACTACAACACTTTCTTTATAAAAATTAAAGTTTATTAGCATTACATAAGTTTGTTTGAAACCAAAATAAATTTTTAACAATTTTAGTAACAATTATGAACAGAATTGGAATAAATAAAACGTAAAAGATATTTGTGTTTACAAATTCGGTTCATAATTATTTCTTGCAAAGTTTATCAACTTTGATAACAATTTTTTAGCAAGTCACCCTTGAAAGTCTTGTGCCCACCCAAGTGCCCACCTACTATACATTATTTGTATTTACACTTTTTTTTAAATAAAATTAATAGGGCAGAAATTACAGCCATATGAAAATTTCACCATTATACATATTACCTGTAATTCATAAAAAAGTAAACACCCGGTATATGTAATTATTTAAATTTAGATACCCGCGTCTTTATATCGTTTTATGTGTGTATATGAAAAAAACTATGTAGGTAGGTATCTTTATTATTTAAAATAAATGGGTACCCAATAGGCGCGTATACACGGGTGGGGAGATTAAGAGGGTAATTACCCCTCTTATGACTTGATAAAAAAAAAACAAAATCAAACAAACGAAAATATTATAATTTAAGATTAAGAATAAAATTTAATAATGTATTTTGCACAGCTAGCATATGATTGCTTGTTTTTCAAATATAAATTTTGATTACGTAGTATGGATGTCAGTTAAAATATAATTGCAATAGTAGAAGTGCAGGTGATATTCAATTTTGACAGTTTATTCAGGTTAGTTAACAATCCGTTAAATATATTCACTTTTCTAATCTGATCTGGCAATTTATTTTTGTACATGAAAGGGGGAAAACATGCAGCTTCACATTCATTGAAAAAATGTAACGTTCAATAATAAGGCATTTAACATTGGATGAAAGTAGCATCTACGCACGATTATTTTAAAAAATATGGTGCACAGATGCTACTTTCAGGTAGCATCTATGCACGTTTATTTTAGAAAATATGGTGCATAGATGCTACTTGAAAGTAGCATCTATGCACGATTAAAAATTTTTTGCGTGCATGGATGCTACCTGAAAGTAAAAGTAAAGTTTCATATTAATTTGATTAAAATATGACTATAATAAGAGTGCCATGAACGGAAAAACGAGTACGTGTTAATTTTTTAAACAGAATTGAATTGCCATGAAAGAATACATGAATATTTTCTTTAAGCTGACATTTATGATCACTTACAAGAACAAAACATTCACTTCTTTAGGTCAGGGCACTCTAATTCTATGTAATAAAAATAACATGTAATCATTTTTTCCATTCGTGGCACTCTTATTATAGCCATATTATAAACAAATTAGTATAAAACTTTACATGCATGTTTCTCAAAAAAAAAATCGTTATGTAAGGGTATAAAAATGTGATATCAATGAATTTTGAATTAAATTCTCTAACAAATAAGCAAATTGTAAAATAGAAATTGTTTGCCCATTTAACCATCTTTGTAGCTCTTATAGTTTTTGAGATAGCAATGGTGGCCCATTTAAAATGAACATCCTGTATGGACCCCGGACCTTTGGTAACTTTAATACTAAACAAATATTTGGAATAAGTAGGTAATCTATTCATTCATCCACAAAGGTCCCAGAAACCATTTTTTAAATTAAACTTTATACAAAGATATTACCATTACTGAAAACCCGACATGAAAATCCTTATATAAAGCAAGATATAGTTATTTAAAGTCTTGCGATGAGTTTGTGTCGTCACGTGTTGCAGAACACTGGCATTGTAACAATATTTTTTCACGAGAGTTCAACCATTTTTCTCACCAATGAGAATGGAAAATGGATAGTTAGTGGGCGGGGTGTTGTGGAATTATAGGCGGGATTCTCAGCTTTCATATTTCAGGCCAATAGAATCAAATCCTCAATGGAGATAGCAGGACAAATAGCTGCTGGCAGTAGAAGTTACTTCGCGTTAAGCAAGTTATTCCGTAGTAAACCAGTATCCAGAGACACTAAAGTTAGAGAGTATGAGACTCTCATACGGCCAGTTGTATCGTACGAAGGAGAGAATTAAACATTAAATAAAAAGGATAGCAAAAAATTAGACAAATTTGAAGGACGAATCCTGCGCAAAATATATGGCCCAACCTTGGAAAATAACTACTGGCGTATTAAGCAAAACCAAGAACTATATGACGATACGTGTTTGTCATATTTTGTACCGTTACAGACATGACAGAAGATCGCCAGGTTTTCCGTATCTACAAACAGATGGAGGACAAACGTCATAAAGAATATGAAAGATGCAAATATAAGGTTCAAAGGGGACAGAACGGATTGGAGGCGACAATTGGATCAGGCCAAGGGCCAATGTTGTCAGTAGTGCCAATATGGCGAAAAAATTCAAATTGGGTGACGTCTGGCGGCAGATTTGTGAACTAGAGGAATAAGGAAACACTCATACATTGAAACGTATGTAATTTAAACAGGTTTAATTTATATTTGTTGTAAAAGAAAGTGAGATGTATAGTGTATATTACATTTTCAGGTTTAAATAATGATAAGCAAATGCTAAAGATACTGCTCAGTGCTACAATGCAGTAATTGCAAGTCAAAAAGTATAAGTTTACACTATATCCCAAGTGACAAAATATGATCTTGAAATTTTCTTCCCTTATAGTTATGACGTCTCTAATCGGTTCTACTTTTATCTTTTTTAAAACAGGAACCCAAAATTCTTATAATTTTATAGCAAAATTATATTGTTTATCATCCTTTTTAATAAATTTTCCCCTTACTTGTTCCTTGTTCCATATATGTTCCATATATGTACAACTTAATTTTCTGCTACTCTATGCAATACACAAAACTATAAACAAATAAATTAATAGCATAATAATAATGATAACTTTTGTTGTAAAACAATAAATATTCTTTTGATTTTTACTATCCTGTTTACATGCAACAAAACTGCAACAATATGTTTGCATTTGCCTCCCAGTTCTGCTCTACAACTAAATTTGTTTTCCAGTAATTTATATTCTCATTTAATAAAATTTCAATCATATGAGGATCTCCACTCAAATGACTGGTTTTTAAACTAGATCCCAGTATTGTACCTGGTCCATAATCTTTTATTTCACTAAGCAATACATGTCCAGCCTTAAAAACTGCTTCGTCTTCTTTTAAGACGTGCAGAAGCAATGTATTCAAAAATATCACTTAATTTTATATTAATTTTCTCCATATTAAATACTTTGCACTATGAAATGCATATTGCCAGCAATAAGGAATAAGAGAACTCTCCTTATTCCTCCGCCATCTTGCTACCGTCCGGCCTGCCATCTATAGTTCAGTTTTTTCGTCAATATCTCGAGAATGGTAACGAATTTCTATAACCTGTAAAAATACTTTTATAAAGAAAACTTTTGTTTATAATAATATTAATTAATTATCTAAAAATTTTGAAAATTGTAATTTTTACGTGAATGTAAAGTTGAAGTTCACAAAATTAAAAAAACTCATTTTTTAGATGAAACACCCCATTTCTTATTATTCAAATAAATTCTTCGTTGAAAAATAGGGGTAGTTTGTGTAACATGTCCCATGTTGAAAGTTGATAGATTTTTAGTAAAATGGAAAATGTTTAAATTGCATTTATTTACATTAGGTACTCAGTTTAATTTAAATGGGCCATAGTGGGAAAAGAAAAAAAATATGTTAAGTAGGTACCTATTTATTATTTTTTATGTTTATCATATTTTCCATTTTACTAAACATCTATCAACTTTCAACATAGGACATGCTACACAAACTACCCTTATTTTTTTAACGAAGAATTCATTTAAATAATTAAAATTGGGGTATTCCATTTAAAAAATGAGCTTTTTTGAATTTTGTGAACTTCAACTTTACGTATACGTAGAAATTACAATTTTCAAAAATTATCGATTATTAATTTATACTATTGTAAACAAAAGCTTTCTTTATAAATGTGTTTTTGCAGATAATCGAAATTCATTTCATTATCGACATATAGACTGATGAAAAAGTGACCATTATTAGTAAAAAAATCAAAAAAGTTTAATTACGCTGGGAAGTGGTGGATAGTTTTTTTATGGTTTCATATGTAATTTTCTGCTGAATTTTAATACGTATTATTGTTTATCTTTCATTTTCCATATTTTAGCTAACTTTTCCCTAGCTTCTCTTCGCTTTCTATATATAATTCTTCTTTGACTGATTAGAGAATCCATGCATTGTATGGTAGCATTTATATTCCATTGAAAATGAAGATTTTTTTTCACTTAAATCTTTTGATTTGGAAACAGTAGGCAGGCTACTTTTCGCTTGCTTAATTGATTTCTTTGTTGTGGTGGAATTAGAATTCGCTCGCTTTAATCCCTTGCCTGCATTGTTGATGTTCAGTTCTGGAAATTCATTTTGTTTGCCCATGGAAGCATGTTTTAATGTAGTACTATTAATCTTCTCTACTTGTCCTGTGGTTATAGTGCATTCAGTCTGTGTCTTATTGCTGATGTTCGGAACTTTTTCTTCTGTTTGTCTATGAATAAAGTTTAATATTTAAATATTAATTGTAAAATTGTTGTTTAAACTTATATGCAATTACTTACAGAAGATCCGGAAGTTTGCAATTTAAATTTTCTGTTACTTTTTCAGAATCCTCATGCATTGACAGTTTTTCATTATTCGAAAGTAACAGCGATTTTTTCGAGCTCATTCTGCTATCATGCTTAGGTTCTAATCCTCTTTCATAATCCTCAATTATTGTATCGTGTTCCATTATCAGAATTTGTGATTCAGTTTCAGAATTTATTGGCCTTTATATATAAATAATAATTATAACTTTCTTACTCTAACCTACATATTGTGTAAATACTTACACAGGTTCACTCGTGCAATCGCTGTCGTCTATTAATGTAGCAAAAAAAAATACCCATTTTAAAATCCTTTCCCAGTAATTCAGGTGAAAAATTATATAAATTTTGTATACAAAATAACTAATTTTGTACGAAACTTTCATCCCCAAACCACCCAAACCGATAAACGTTAACTACTAAAATGGCCGTGGTTGAAGAAAACGGCACCCAAGATGAAACAAATAGCGCTAGTAGTTCCATCTATGATGACGTTTCGGAAAAATTCTTATTTGTGAAATTTATTTAATTATTAACGTAATGTTAAATTCGGTGGTTGCATGCCAAAAGGAGATGAATTTTATAAGATAAAACCTAACTTCTTAAGTTTGTGATTATAACATATAAGAGTAGGTACATAACGTCTAAAGTCGCTTTAATGCTTTATTGTGTAATACTACTTTCTAATTATATGGCTTAAAAATAAATATATGTTTGGCAGATATGAATTAAAACGATTGGTTGTGTACAATTATATGTTATAACATATAACTAACGTAGACCCAGCGCGCAGCGTTTGTTTTGATAGGGCCAAAGGTGAGGGGAACGAAAAGTGGCACTGTTAGCAGTTAGATTTGAAAATAACTTATTTACTTCTCACTCTACATATTCCGAAAATTAAGAAATTGAGTTTGTATTCACTCATTTTTCACATTGAAACGAACATCGTTAGCTGGCAGTGTTTGCTAACATATTCGCTAACATTTATTAACATAGCATTTCCGGTTTTACCGGAAGAAGATCCTATGTTGAAAGTTGATAGATTTTTAGTAAAATGGAAAATGTTTAAATTGCATTTATTTACATAAGGTTCTCAATTTAATTTATGTGGGCCATGGTGGGAAAGAAAAAAATTATGTTTATTACTTATTTTTTATTTTAATGTTTTTTATGAATTACTATCATATTTTCCATTTTATTAAACATCTATCAACTTTCAACATAGGACATGCTACACAAACTACCCTTATTTTTTAACGAAGAATTCATTTACATAATAAAAAATGGGGTGATCTATTTAAAAAAAAATGAGTTTTTTTTTATTTTGTGAACTTCAACTATACGTTTACGTAGAAATTACAAAATTTTCAAAAATTGCGGATTATTAATTTATATTATTGTAAACAATAGCTTTATTTATAAATGTGTTTTTACAAATTATAGAAATTCGTTTCCATTCTCGACATATAGAGTGATAAAAAAGTGGCCATTATTAGTGAAAAAAATCAAAAAAGTTTAATTACGTCGGAAGTGGTGGATAGTTTTTTATGGTTTCATATGTAAAATTTTCTGCTGAATTCAGTGGTAAAATAAAAAATATAGCATTTCATTTAAAATAAAAACGTTACGGTCTACTTCCGGCTAAGCCGGAAGTGCTACTGTTTTGAAAATATTTTAGATGAAACGGCTATGTCGGAAAACCCCTAAAACCAACTTTCGTAAAATAATATTGAATAGTTTTTAAAATAACGATAGCGTAAGCTCATTCTGGGACACCTGTATTTTGTATTATAAAAGTAAATGTTTACAATTGCAGAAATACTTTTTCTGGTTCCTTTTAAAAATTTCATAGTGACATTCTCATAAAAAAGACATTCTTCCTTTACTTAATTAAAACTGTGAGAACGTATTTTATTATTGTAGTGACATCAGTTAACTAACATTCTTACCAACAAATGTCCATAAGCATATCGAAACTTTTATTTAGATATTTTGTTCTTACATTTAATTCACTGTTGTAATAAATTATTGCAATTCACAATACATATATATATCAATAAACCAGTTTCTGCAGACAGTTTTTTAGCAATAAATAATATTTGTAATTAAAAATGTATTCAGATTAGAGCAATTTAGAATAATTAAAATATAAAATTAATATATATATATATATATATATATATATATATATATATATATATATATATATATATATATATATATATATATATACTGTAAAACCTAACTATATTTAACAACATGTTTAATTGGTTCTTGTTTATTAGGCAAATATCAGTAAATATCTTTTATATTTACAAAGTCAATAAAATACACCGAATATAAATTGTACGTAAAAAATATATTTACGAGTATATAATTACCTACTTGTATGTTTTATGTTAACAAAAGTTTTTCCTTTAAATTTTTATATTATTCTTTATTCCTCTGTGAAACCAAATAACCATGCAGGCCGGTTCATTTTCATAGAGCTATTATATAATAAAAGCCCTTATGGAAAGTTTGATCATACTGGAAAACTTAATATTTTTAAGTAAAAACAACATGAATTTTTTCCTTTATTCCACACTGAACTCAAGGTAATGTTGCATTACTATAACTACAATTTTCGAAAAGTACAAATACAGAGCATGTTTCATAAATTTGGTTATAAACACGGGCTCTGTGAATTTTAGAGTGACGATCAATTTTTGCATTTTTATTTAAATTTAATTTGGGTACATTTCACATAACCAGAGCTCTCATTAAATACGAAACGTGACAATCATGTTTCTGATATTTTCCAAAAAAATAAAACAAATATGAATCATTCAAAATTTATTTACATTAAATTTTGTACATTTATAAAGTAGACTGTTTACATTACTACACAACGTGACCATGTCTTCTGTGACTTAGTGGATTTTTCTTTATATTGTTTCGGTAAACATGTATTGGCCTGATGATTTTTATTGCAAAATATGCAGGAAGTACAGTATGACATATCTGACTGTTGTACAAAGAGGTGCTTTTTATCTTCCCTTTCAAGCATATCATTATTCTGATTTTTTGACTGTTTCGTAACTTTTGTCACGTTCCTCTTATTTGTTTTACGATTCTGTTTTCGATTTTTTTTATCCTTCTTGCACTTTTTAAGTTCTTTTTGTTTCTTTTCAAAAACGAATCTACGTCTTTGTATAATTGAATCCATACATTGTATACTTGAGTTAGGGTTGAATAAAAACATAGATGAAAATGTTTGGTTCAATTTCTTAGTTCTTGGAGAACGTCTTGGTTTCTTCTTTTTTTGTTTACGGATATTACTCAGAGCTTCTTTTTCCATTTTAGCTAACTTTTCTCTAGCTTCTTTTTGTTTTCTATATATAATTCTTCTTCGACTGATTAGAGAATCCAAGCATTGAATTGTTGCATTTATATTTAATTTAAATTCTACTGAAAATGCAGATTTTAACTTAATACTGTTCTCATTTGCAACTTCTGATTTGGAAATAATAGGCGAGCTACTTTTTGCTAGCTTAGGTGGTTTCTTAGTTGTGGTGGTGTTAGAATTGGCTCGCTTTAATCCATGGTTATCCAAGACTTCATTATTGATGTTTTGTTCTGGAAATTCATTTTGTTTGTCCATGGAAGCATGGTTTGATGGCTTACTATTAATCTTCTCTAATTTTCCTTTATTTATAGTGCATTCAGTCTGTGTCCTATGGCAGATTTTCGGAATGCTGTCTTTTGTTTGTCTATGAATAAAAATTCAATGTGTAAATATTAATTGTAAAATTGTTGTTTAAACTTATATGCAATTACTTACACAAGATCCGGAAGTTCGCAATTTAAATTTTCTGTTACTTTTCCAGAATCCTCATGCACTGACATTTTTTCATTATCCAAAAATAACAGCGATTTTTTCGAGCTCATTCTGCTACCATGCTTTGTTTCTAAGTCTCTTTCAGAATCGTCAATTATTGTATCTTCCATATTTATAACTTGTGATTCAATTTCAGAATTTATTGGCCTTTAAATAAATAATAATTATAACTTTTTTACTCTAACCTATATATGTGTAAATACTTACGCAAGTTCACTCGTGCAATCACTGTCGTCGTTTATTAATGTAGCAAGAAAATTGCCCATTTTAAAATCCTTTCCCACTAATTCAGGTTAAAAATTCAATAAATTTTGATTACTAATCACTAATTTTATACGATAATTTCCATCCCCGCCCAAACGGAAAAACGTTAACTATTAAAATGGCTGAGATTGAAGCCGATAAGCCGAATGTGAAACAAATGGCGAATGCCTGCTAGTAGTTCCATCTATGATGACGCTGCGTAAAAATTCTTATTTGTGAAATTTATTTAATCATTTTTTTTATATTTATTTAAGAAAGCGTCACGTTAAATTCTGTGATTACATGCCAAAAAGCAGATGAATTTGTATGATGCAAAACTTTTTAAGTTTATAGCGTATATTAGAGTACAATGTGTAAAGTGTTTACTATTGCTTTTTAATTTTTGACATACATATATGAATTATAACGATTGATTGTGTCGTTTGTATTGTATTTTAGCTGTTTTTTGGCAACACACTGGTTTGATGCTTGTTTGTTGTTTTTTGAAACATATAACTAACGTAGACCCAGCGCGCACCGTTTGTTTTGATAGACCCAAAGGTGAGGGGCAAGAAAAGTGGCACTGTTAGCAGTTAAATTTGAAAATAACTTATCTACTCCTCACTCTACATATTCCAAAAATTAAGGAATTGAGTTTGTATTCACTCATTTTTTACATTGAAACGAACAATGTTAGCTGACAGTGTTTGCTAACATATTCGCTAACATTTATTAACATATTAGAATGTTAGTACGTCCATACTAACATTTTGCGACATAAACAATGTTCGCTAACAAAAATTGATGTTCATGAATAGGCGGTAAAGTTCAAAGCATTAAATGTTATTACGATATTCAAACTTGTAGATTTAAGCCTTGTAAGCATAGAATGTATATATGTGTCCGAGGACGAGCTTACGCTATCGTTATTTTAAAAACTATTCAATATTATTTTACGAAATTTGGTATCTAGACGTTTTCTGACAGGCATGTTTCAGCTAATATATTTTCAAAACTGTAGCACTTCCGGTTTTACTTTCTCATTTAAATGGAATGCTATATTTTTTATTTTACCATTAAATTCAACAGAAAATTTTACATATTAAACTATAAAAAAATTACTTATGATCAACCACTTCCGGCGTTATTAAACTTTATTAATTTTTCACTAATAACAGTCCCTTTTTTTAACTCTATATCTCGAGAATGGTAACGAATTTCTATAATCTGTAAAAATACTTTTATAAAGAAAGCTTTCGTTTATAATAATATTAATTAATTATCTAAAAATTTTGAAAATTGTAATTTTTACGTGAACATAAAGTTGAAGTTCACAAAATTAAAAAAACTCATTTTTTTAAATGAAACACCCCATTTCTTATTATTCAAATAAATTCTTCGTTGAAAAATAGGGGTAGTTTGTATAACATGTCCTATGTTGAAAGTTGATAGATTTTTAGTAAAATGGAAATTTAAATTGCATTTTTTTACATTAAGTACTCAATTTAATTTAAAAGGGCCCTGGTGGAAAAAGAAAAAAAATGTTTAGTACCTATTTATTATTTTTTATGTTTATCATATTTTCCATTGTACTAAACATCTATCAACTTTCAACATAGGACATGCTACACAAACTACCCTTATTTTTTAACGAAGAATTCATTTAAATAATAAAAATTCGGGTATTCCATTTAAAAAAATGAGCTTTTTTGAATTTTGTGAACTTCAAATTTACGTTTACGTAGAAATTACAATTTTCAAAAATTGTCGATTATTAATTTATATTATTGTAAACAAAAGCTTTCTTTATAAATGTGATTTTACAGATTATCGAAATTCGTTTCCATTCTCGACATATAGAGTGATGAAAAGGTGGCCATTATTAGTGAAAAAATCAAAAAAGTTTAATTACGCTGGGAAGTGGTGGATAGTTTTTTATGGTTTCATATGTAAAATTTTGTGCTGAATTTTAAATACCTAATATTGTTTATCTTTAAGCGTGACGAAATTTTGACTAAAAAGTTGAAAATAAGCTATTCTGTTGATGTTCAAAATATTCGCTTATATTTTTTGTACAAAAATGACACCTTTCAATTTTGTTCTCAAATAAAATTTCGATGCGAGCTACTGTTTTCGATAAAATGACAAAAAACCAAAATAGGTTCCCGCCGAATATCGACTTTTGATAGTGCACCTATTATTCTGTACAGGATTCAGGATTCCGTAAAAAAGCTTTTGTTGCAATTTTTTAATGTTGGTAGTATTTTTCCAGTAATAAATCAAATCTTCGCTCATCAATGGTCCAAGAACGACTTGTGAACTTGTAATTAATTTCAATCGAACATGATAAACAATAGTTTAAAAGTAGAAGATATTTTTACAATTCGCCAGAAAAAAAGCTCGTACAATAAAAATTTCAATCTGCCTAGGGCGCCAAAAACTCTTGGGCCGGCCCTGCATTTACCTCATTGAAAACAAAGAAAAAAATGCGATATTTTTGAGATTAAAATCACTTTTATTTTCCATTTAAAAAATATATGTTTGTGTTATATCTCGAAAATTTACGGACGTAAAAATTTATTTTGTACGCCACTAGTTTGGTAATAGAATAATTTCTTTATATTTGGAACATTTTTGCAGTTTACTAGTACCGTATGAAACATTTAGGAAAAACAAAAGCACATCTTGTGGCCCTCCAAAGGAACACAAAAAGTTCCATTTAACCGACATTGTATCTCTTAATAGTTCTCGAGATCCCAATGATGGCAGTTCTAAATGGGACATAGGAACAGGAATAACAGAGTTAAAATTTCAGATGAATGTGCTGTTGTAATACTGTTTACTTTTGATATTAGCAAGCAATTTATGAACAAATATTTAAATACAGTGTAAAATTTATTTATGTTATTTCGAGAATACAATGTTATTTTTATAAATGGCGATTGTTGATTCCCAAATTTATTAAACTAGGTAACCATTTTTAAATAATAATTTTACATTATGTTTTCTTAAATAAATTTTGCAAATAAGAATTTTCTGGAATTTTAACATAGATGGAACTACTGTCACGCCGGACGGCGGACGTCATTTTATTTTAATAGAAGAATAGAAATTTGGTCAAAAATTATTTGTACCAAATTTATTATTTATTTATTCAAAATTTGTGTATTTTTTGTGTTGAATAAGTGGGAAAAGAAATTACAATGGCAGATTACCATGAACAAGGAATAGAAAACGAGAGTAATACACCTTTGTAAGTATATACACGTGTTCAGGTTAGAGTTATGAGTTATAATTACTATTTATGTCTAAAGGCAAGTTTCTTCTGAAGAGAATTTACATGTTTTCAGTACAGAAGATGCAGCTATGAGTAATGATTTTATAAAAGACGTAGAAATTGAGTATATTTACGGAACGGAACAACAAAATGAATATATAGAAGATACCACTGCAGTCTCGTCAGAGAAGGGGATAAAGCGAGCAAATTCTCTTACCAGCACAACAAAAAATCTAACGAAACGAGCAAAAAGTATCCCTTCTACTATTTGCGAATCTAAAGATGCAAACGAATCCACAGAACATATTATCAACAATGCAGTGTCGCCAAAGAAGGGGATAAAACGAGTGTGTTCTAATACAAAGCTACAAGAAGCAAGAGAAAAGTTAGGCAAAAGGAAAAATAAAGCTCTTAATAATATCCGTAAAGAAAAAAATAAGACACTAAGTCGTTTCCAAAGAACTAAGAAATTGAATTCAGATAGAAGAGGCCGACAGTCAAAAAATCAGAATAATGTCATGCTTCACACCGACTTTAAAATACCCCCTACTCCATACGAGTCAAATTTAATATGTTATTCTTCCTATATATTTTGCACCAAAAACCATGATCAGGACATTAAGTGTTTGCCAAAGCCATATGCAGCAAAAGTAATTAATGAAAAGAAGAAAAATTCATGGGTTACCATGTCAGACTGCGTGATTATGTAAAAATCTATTTTTTGAGTAAAATACAAAATTTGCTGTAAATAAATTTTTAATTATTTATGATTGTTTTATTTTTAAAATTTGAAAGTTCTTATTAATGACTGTCCTGTAAAGGTATAAATAATTTGTAATCTAGATCAACTTTTATTTTTTTAAAGAATTTATCAATAATATGTTGTTTTTAGTATTAAAAATGAAACCTAACTGCGTCATGGATTATGACATACAGACGTTAGCAACTTTATCAGATTTTGCAAAAATTTGAGAGAAAAATATCATGTTTGATATCAAATGAAAGCTGTTGTGCTCAAGTGTAAAAAAATAGATCTTTATTAAATTTAATTTCGCAAAAATCTATCAAAAACTGGCTGGTGACCGGCATGCCGGAACATAGGACTTTTAACACGTAAAATCATACTTTCCTAATTTCTTACTTCCCTAATTATTTTAGGTAAAAAAGCTTCAAATAAAGTTATAAAATCAGTAAGCATAATTAATTCTACGTGCTTTGTATCGGCAGAAATTAGGTACGAAAATCAGCTCAAAAATAGCGACAGCTATGGAATCTAACAAAATAAAATAACAAATGTGTAACGATTTATCTGTAAAGTTGGGTTAGTTTAGTTTTATTAGGTATTGTTTGTAATATCTATTCAAGTGCACAATTATCCAATAATATAAATATACTGAAATTAGGGAAGCAGGAAATTACGAAAGTGTTTTTACATGTTAAAACTCTATGTTCTATATCCCGCATATCACTTGTAATATGTCTGGGTTCGATGTCGAACGACGTCAAACTTAAAGCTTGAAAATAATTTCTAATTTTCAATTAGAATTAAAGTGACTCCTGTAGTGCTCTCTCCACGACAGCTTTGTGTTTGAGAGATTGTAAGGTGACACCTGGTAAACGCCCTGTACGTTACAGATACAACATATCTACTTAAATCTGCGATTAGAAGCAGATTGGTATAGCCAAAAATAGATAATAAGCCGCACTGTCTCAACGACAGCTTGACAGCTTTGTCTTTGAGAGACCGTGAGGTGACACCTGGTAAACGCTCTGTATGTTACAGGTACAACATACCTTTACTGAAATCTGCGATTAGAAACAGATTGGTATACCAAAAAATAGCCATTTTACTTATTCGTAGTTTCCGAGAAAATAATTATTTAAAATTTGGGGAAGGGATATGTGACGTCTGCCTGGTAGATTCGTTAAAGAAAACCAATAGACTGAGAGGGGACTATAACTATCTCTTTCCCTCCCAGTCTATCGATTTTCTTCCACGATCCTACAATGCAGACATCACATATCCCTTCTCAAAAACACTAAATTGCAAATAAAAATATTATTCCAAATTAATATTCAGTCGCTTAGGGCGCTAAAATTTAGAGGCGCCACAACCAGCACTTCGACACGTTTTAAATACGTAATATTGTTTATCTTTAATCGTGGCGAAATTTTGAATATAAAGTTAAAAATGTTGAACTGGTTATTAATTTCAATCGAACATGATAAACAATATTGTTACAATTCGCCAGAAAAAAAGCTCGTACAATAAAAATTTCAATCTGCCTAGGGCGCCAAAAACTCTTGGGCCGGCCCTGCATTTACCTCATTGAAAACAAAGAAAAAAATGCGATATTTTTGAGATTAAAATCACTTTTATTTTCCATTTAAAAAATATATGTTTGTGTTATATCTCGAAAATTTACGGACGTAAAAATTTATTTTGTACGCCACTAGTTTGGTAATAGAATAACTTCTTTATATTTGGAACATTTTTGCAGTTTACTAGTACCGTATGAAACTTTTTGGAAAAACAAAAGCACATCTTGTGGCCCTCCAAAGGAACACAAAAAGTTCCATTTAACCGACATCGTATCTCTTAATAGTTCTCGAGATCCCAATGATGGCAGTTCTAAATGGGACATAGGAACAGGAATAACAGAGTTAAAATTTTAGATGAATGTGCTGTTGTAATACTGTTTACTTTTGATGTTAGCAAGCAATTTATGAACAAATATTTAAATACAGTGTAAAATTTATTTATGTTATTTCGAGATTACAATGTTATTTTTATAAATGGCGATTGTTGATTCCCAAATTTATTAAATTAGTTAACCATTTTCAAATAATAATTTTACATTATGTTTTCTTAAATAAATTTTGCAAATAAGAATTTTCTGGAATTTTAACATAGATGGAACTACTGTCACGCCGGACGGCGGACGTCATTTTATTTTAATAGAAGAATAGAAATTTGGTCAAAAATTATTTGTACCAAATTTATTATTTATTTATTCAAAATTTGTATATTTTTTGTGTTGAATAAGTGGGAAAAGAAATTACAATGGCAGATTACCATGAACAATGAATAGAAAACGAGAGTAATACACCTTTGTAAGTATATACACGTGTTCAGGTTAGAGTTATGAGTTATAATTACTATTTATGTCTAAAGGCAAGTTTCTTCTGAAGAGAATTTACATGTTTTCAGTACAGAAAATGCAGCTATGAGTAATGATTTTATAAAAGACGTAAAAATTGAGTATATTTACGGAACGGAACAACAAAATGAATATATAGAAGATACCACTGCAGTCTCGTCAGAGAAGGGGATAAAGCGAGCAAATTCTCTTACCAGCACAACAAAAAATCTAACGAAACGAGCAAAAAGTATCCCTTCTACTATTTGCGAATCTAAAGATGCAAACGAATCCACAGAACATATTATCAACAATGCAGTGTCGCCAAAGAAGGGGATAAAACGAGTGTGTTCTAATACAAAGCTACAAGAAGCAAGAGAAAAGTTAGGCAAAAGGAAAAATAAAGCTCTTAATAATATCCGTAAAGAAAAAAATAAGACACTAAGTCGTTTCCAAAGAACTATGAAATTGAATTCAGGTAGAAGAGGCCGACAGTCAAAAAATCAGAATAATGTCATGCTTCACACCGATTTTAAAATACCCCCTACTCCATACGAGTCAAATTTAATATGCTATTCTTCCTATATATTTTGTAACAAAAACCATGATCAGGACATTAAGTGTTTGCCAAAGCCATATGCAGCAAAAGTAATTAATGAAAAGAAGATAAATTCATGGGTTACCATGTCAAACTGCGTGATTATGTAAAAATCTATTTTTTGAGTAAAATACAAAATTTGCTGTAAATAAATTTTTAATTATTTATGATTGTTTTATTTTTAAAATTTGAAAGTTCTTATTAATGACTGTCCTGTAAAGGTATAAATAATTTGTAATCTAGATCAACTTTAATTTTTTTAAAGAATTTATCAATAATATGTTTTGTTTAGTATTAAAAATGAAACCTAACTGCGTCATGGATTATGACATACAGACGTTAGCAAATTTATCAGATTTTGCAAAAATTTGAGAGAAAAATATCATGTTTGATATCAATTATCAAATGAAAGCTGTTGTGCTCAAGTGTAAAAAAATAGATCTTTATTAAATTTAATTTCGCAAAAATCTATCAAAAACTGGCTGGTGACCGGCATGCCGGAACATACGACTTTTAACACGTAAAATCATACTTTCCTAATTTCTTACTCCCCTAATTATTTTAGGTAAAAAAGCTTCAAATAAAGTTATAAAATCAGTAAGCATAATTAATTCTACGTGCTTTGTATCGGCAGAAATTAGGTACGAAAATCAGCTCAAAAATAGCGACAGCTATCGAATCTAACAAAATAAAATAACAAATGTGTAACGATTTATCTGTAAAGTTGGGTTAGTTTATTTTTATTAGGTATTGTTTGTAATATCTATTCAAGTGAACAATTATCCAATAATATAAATATACTGAAATTAGGGAAGCAGGAAATTACGAAAGTGTTTTTACATGTTAAAACTCTATGTTCCGGTAACCATCCCGCATATCACTTGTAATATGTCTGGGTTCGATGTCGAACGACGTCAAACTTAAAGCTTGAAAATAATTTCTAATTTTCAATTAGAATTAAAGTGACTCCTGTAGTGCTCTCTCCACGACAGCTTTGTGTTTGAGAGATTGTAAGGTGACACCTGGTAAACGCCCTGTACGTTACAGATACAACATATCTACTTAAATCTGCGATTAGAAGCAGATTGGTATAGCCAAAAATAGATAATAAGCCGTACTGATAATGTATATCAGTACGATTTATTTATTTACATAATTAAATAATTGTCATATACATATACAACTGTTCCGAAATTTCAACATAGATGGAACCAGTATCCCATATGTAACCATTTGCTTTATCACGCACGACACTCGACCTTCCCTTCAGCGTTCAGCCATTTTATAAGACGTGTGGTGAGAAATTTCTTGTACCAAATTGGTCATTTTTACTCAAAATTTATAAAATTTCTTGTTTGGTATTAGTGAGAAAAGTATTTACCATGGGTGATTCCCATGAACAAAGATTAGAAACCGATTTTGACAATGATACTGTTGTTAATCCTATGTAAGTATTTACATATGTTTAGGTTAAAATGAGATTTGTAATTACTATTTACGTACAAAGGGAAAGGGAAAATATTTCTGAAATGTATTTATGCTTGGACGAGGAAGAAATGCTTGATGAGTGTCTAAAACGCATAGAAATTGAAAATGACAATGGAACGTGCTCGAAAGAATCTGTGTTACCTTTGGATAATGAGATACCTATGACCGGTGATTGTGATAAACTAACACAAGACTTAATTTACCAGTTACATGATCTAGAGTAAGTAATTACCGATAAGTACAAACAATTTTTCAATAAATATTTTATTAAAGGGTAAACGCGAGGATAAAGGTCTCATCCACAACTTTCAATAGTTTGGCCGAAAAACATCAAAATGTCATCATGGAACAAGTAAATGAGGACGAGAGAAATAAGCATATGTGAGTACTTTTTTAAAAAAAGAACAGGTCTTCGAACTAGAACTGAACAGGAAACCATTTCTGTGCGACGATAATATATATATATATATATATATATATATATATATATATATATATATATATATATATATATATATATATATATATATATATATATATATACTAATTGAACCATAACGAAAAAAATAACAGTTCGAAGCCCTGAAAAATAAATTAATGACAATTTTATAATTATTATCTATAAATTGAAAGCTCGAGGAAAACAAAAACTGCGATAATAGTATAAGAAAAGAACACAATAGCAATAATCTCTTCAGAGTAGAACAACAGAACGAATCAGCATTAGATAAAGGTAACTCCCAAAAAAAAGCACTAAAGCGACCGAATTCTAATACAAGTGGAAACAGGATTGGGAATAAAAAAGCTAAAACAAAATCATCCTTTAAGTGTAGGAAATCACTAAGCCAAAGAAAAAGAAATAATTTCGTTAAGAAACGAAAAGAGTTTAAAAAGCGTAGACAAAATAAAAAAGATCGGAAACAAAAAACTAGAAATACCGAAAAGAAAATTAAAAAAATTACCGGCAAACTACAACTAAAAGATCAGAAAAATAATAAACATTGTAATGGACATGTTAAAAAAGCAAGCAAGAGAAAATCGGTAACATCGATTAAAAAAACTTCTTTATCTAACAAAAGACATAAATTTCATCACAGAAGTAGTAAATTACGAACGCAATCTACACGAAATAATCCTACTGTAAAGAAGAAACGTTCGTTTTGCGTCATGATGTAAATATTTCTCCCAGAATTACAAAATTTGAAAAATAAATTTTTAATGATTCGTACTTGTCTTATTTTTTAACAATGAAAGGTCAAGGTATGGCATACACAAATGTTAATAATATCTGATCTAGATTGTAATCAGATTTTGTTATTTTGCGAAAACTTGTATTTAGTAACAAATAAATGTTTTCATGGACTATCACGCAAAGACGTTAATAATGTGACATCATAATCACTATTGTTTTAGCAATAAGTTATTAGTAACATATGTGTAAAGAATACTAAAATTTATTAAAGAAAAGAATACTAAATTACATAATAGAAAACGATTACAAATATCTCAAATAAATAAATAAATAAATCTTCCAATCCTCAATCCCCGGATGGTCCACACTTCTCCCCACGAGCGCCAATAGTCTGCAAAAGATAAAAATAGATGAGTATATTCTCAGTGAGTACTTAGGATCCCCGTAAATGCTCCAGGCTCGAGCCCAACTTTTGGGATTAGGATAGGATTGGGTACCAGTCCCAGCCGCACTGTAGACTCTTCCTCAGCCCGCAAGCGAGGGAACAGCTGAACCGCAGAACAGCTCTTTCTCAACACCGCAGTGGAGAGCACTCAGTCTCATCTCCGCAGAGAATGAGATAGTCCCAGCCGCACTGTAGACTCTTCCTCAGCCCGCAAGTGAGGGAACAGTTGAACCGCAGAACAACTCTTTCTCAACACCGAAGCGTGAGAGTAACCACACATAATAACCACAAAACCATAGCACTCACCGTTTCACAAAGAAGTAAATGCACCAACTAGACGTCGTCGCTTCGAAAACACTAGCACAACTGGCCGATAATCAAATGAACAGTCATTTAATATATATACGATCATGTAATTCAATTTAAAGCTGAAATTAAAAATTAAAGAGAGAAGTAATTAAACATAATACTTGCATAATTCAAAATAGCGCTAACAGTTCGGCTATCCTGACTCTCTCTTCGCGTCCCCGCGAACTAATCCGCGACACCGTGTAAGTCATCATCGGACTCGCTTAATTCACTGGATGAATCAGACATTGTTTGTGGTTCTATATACGGTTTAATGCGGTCTACAGCTATTATGGTACTATATTCTCCTTTTCTACTTCAATTCGTACCAGGCAAATCTTCTACTGAAAATCTATCGTTCGATAGAACTTTCTTTATTTGGAATAGTCCTTCATATGGATGGTATGAAATGGAATCGGTAGTTTCTCAATTGGATTAAATCGTTTTGGCTGATTTCCTCTCTGTTGTTTATGGTAAAAACATCTAATACACGAGTCAGTGTACTTCGCGAATTTTCTCATTTCAGGAAACCAGTAAATTCCAAAATGTCCAAACTTATCAAGACAGGAACGTACTATATGCAGCCGTTGTCCTCTAGGTACAACCCACTAGGTTCCAGACGCGGTAATTTTGTAAACCCGTTCGTCTCGTAAACAGTAATTTTTATAAATATTCCTTTCGTAGTTAGTTTCCGGCGGTTTACTTACAATGTTTTTGATAATTTTCAATTTATCATTTGTCCGGCGAGTATCCAGTTAACTTGTTATGAAAAATTTCAAATTCTGCAGAAAGTACTACCCCTGACACGGGGTTTCGACTTAGCGCATCGACGTGACCCATTCGTAATCCTGGACGATATTTTATATCGAATGAATATTCCTGCAGTTCCAGCCACCATCTTCCAATCCTAGCACCAAATTCTGTTTAGTGCTAGCAGTTCGTAGTGCACTGCAGTCTGTTACTAATTCAAATTGTATTTCCAGCAGATATACTCTAAATTTCTTTAACGTTTCGACTGTTGCTAAAGTCTCCAGCTCACACGAATGATACTTTATTTCCGTTGGTGAAATAAGCAACTGGGTGGAATTTACCTGTGTCCAATTTCTGCAGCAGGATTCCTCCTAATCCTAACTTGCTGGCGTTAATGTGCACCTCTGTTTCGGCATTCGAATTGTATGGTTACAAAATGGTCGTTCTGTAAGCTTTTCCTTTAGGACTTCAAATGCTTTCTGTTCTTTCGCCTCCCAACTCCACAGTGTATCCTTTCTCGTTTAGTAATCGGTCGCAAAATCTTAGCGTAATCTTTAATGAAGCGTCGAAAATAACTTGTAAGTCCTACAAACTGTCTTACTTGATGCACATTCCTCGGTGCCCGAAATCCGGTGACGGCTTTTATTTTCTCCTTTCCAAGTCGAACTCCATCTCGGTCAATCTGAAATCCTTAATAATTAATGCTGTTCTGAAAAAGAAATATTTCTTCATATTCAGTGTAAAGTTGTTTGCTCCAAAAGAATGTCAAATAGTGTCGTCAGTCCCTGAATTTCCACTGCAAATGATGATGGGCAGATGATGTCATCTCAGTAAGCCATGGCGATAATGTTACGACATGATCCTAGAACTTTGTTGATCAGCCCCTGAAAAACTGATGGACCATTAGACAATACAAAAGGGAGACGATTAAACTCGTAATGTCCGTCCGATATTACAAATGCAGTTTTTGTACTTCGAGCTCTCCGCGATAGGTTTCTGGTAATATCCTGACGTCATATCTAAAGTTGTGAAATACTTCGCTCCTTGCAATTGATTCAGTTGGTCATCAATTCTTGGAAAGGGGTATCGGTCTTTTACTTTTACTTTGTTTAGATGCCTGTATTCTATAAACATTCGCGCTTCTCCGTTCTTTTTCTTCACTAGAAGAATCGGTGCTGAAAAGGGTGTAGTGGATTCGCGTATAATGTCGCCATCAAGAAGCTCTTGTACTATTCTCTGAACATGTTTTCTCTCTGGAATTGACAATATAGACGGCCTGTAAGTAATGGGTGTATCATCAGTGAGTAAAATATCCACTTCGGTCGCGTTCATGCATCGAATATCCTTCACAGTTTTTGCCACACAATCACTATATTCCTTCAGCAGACGTACCAGTTGTTCGCGTTGATCCTCCCTTATATCCGTTCCCACGTGTAGTTCATCCTACGTAATGTAAATTCTTTCAATTTCTGCGCTTCTGTATTATCAACTTGACACTTCCATCCTCTTCTTATAATTTTATCCTTCTGAATTGTTAATTCCGCATGTGATCAGTTTAAGACTGGTAGAACACATTACATATCCTTGTCTGCTATTACAATTGTTCGCGGGAATACGTACTTGTGTCCTTCAGCTGTACGTACACTAAAATACACAAAAAGTTCTCCTTTGTCTTCCACATGGCAGATCACGTGTCCTACATATCCTGGTGGTATAACAGTTGCATGTTTGGCTCAGATGTTAACCTTCTTACGGGGTGTCGCTTCGATTTCACTGGATGGTGAGTCTTTTTTTCCTGAAAAATCTTAGCCGATTTGAATCTTTGTACACAACTACTTCCGGTGATTCTGTGAAAGCCTGTCCAACAATGATGGGTATGGATTGAACTATGTCTGGTACTATATTGAATACTACATCCAGTTCTACTTCGTCAATTGTCAACTTGTGAACTCCAGTTTAGCCTAAAGACCTCAACCATCCATTACCAAAACCACGCAGAGTAACTGTCTTGTTTTTGTTGAATGATAATTCTAGTTGTTGTGCTCCGCAGTAGTTATTAAGATGTTCCTTCCTGGCAGTTGTGGTTGTGGCTCTTGTTGACGTTGAACATGCTGATATTGACGTTGTTGTGGTCGCTAGTTCCTACTTCCACTGAATTCGCCTCCATTTCGTCCTGCACAAGTCGATATTCGTTGACGTTTGTTGTCATAATGTGAGCGTGTATATCCCAATTTTCCAAAAATAAAACAACGAATGTTCCCCATTCCATCGTTGTGTTGATGCGTAGTATAGTAAGGCCACTTGTTCTTCTGAAAAGTACGATATAAATCGCGTTTAAGTGGAGTAGAAAGGTTTCGTGTCGCTAATTTATCCTCGATCGTCTTCAAAAATAATAAAAGAGACTGCGGCTTCTTGCATTCTCTGATAAGAGCAAGTGTTGAGTAGCGCCAGCTTCTCATAATTGTATTGCAACATGGGTTCATCCGGTTTCTTGTTGCGAGAAATCATTTCTTGAAGCAACTGAAAATAATTTTCCTGTGACGGAAATGCCTTCAACAACATAGTCTTCCATGTCTCCCAAGAATGATTTATTCCTTGCAGCGCTTTATACCATATTTCTGCATACCCTCTCAAGCGAGATGTCACATATATGATGGTAGTTATTTCGTCCCATTTATGCATAGCGCGTAAAGTGAACGTACATACTGAAATTGAGGACTGTTGTTAGGTAACGCCATGTTGTAATGTTGTTCCAGTTTCGTAATCTAGCTAAACATAAACGTAACCAATATCCACACTATTCCAAAAGTTGTGCTGGTGTGGTCCCAAAAGCTGAAAGTTAAAAATGTTCTGATCCCACTTCTGAAATGTAAAGAATACTAAAATTTATTAAAGAAAAGGATACTAAATTACATAATAGAAAACGATTACAAATATCTCAAATAAATAAATAAATAATTCTTCCAATCCTCAATCCCCGGATGGTCCACACTTCTCCCCACGAGCGCCAATAGTCTGCAAAAGATAAAAATAGATGAGTATATTCTCAGTGAGTACTTAGGATCCCCGTAAATGCTCCAGGCTCGAGCCCAACTTTTGGGATTAGGATAGGATTGGGTACCAGTCCCAGCCGCACTATAGACTCTTCCTCAGCCCGCAAGCGAGGGAACAGCTGAACCGCAGAACAGCTCTTTCTCAACATCGCAGTGTAGAGCACTCAGTCTCATCTCCGCAGAGAATGAGATAGTCCCAGCCGCACTGTAGACTCTTCCTCAGCCCGCAAGCGAGGGAACAGTTGAACCGCAGAACAACTCTTTCTCAACACCGAAGCGTGAGAGTAACCACACATAATAACCACAAAACCATAGCACTCACCGTTTCACAAAGAAGTAAATGCACCAACTAGACGTCGTCGCTTCGAAAACACTAGCACAACTGGCCGATAATCAAATGAACAGTCATTTAATATATATATACGATCATGTAATTCAATTTAAAGCTGAAATTAAAAATTAAAGAGAGAAGTAATTAAACATAATACTTGCATAATTCAAAATAGCGCTAACATATGTTTGGTTTCAAATGAAAGTTTTCTTCAAGGGCTGCTGTGCTCATTATCAGATGTTGATATTTTGATCAGCTTTAATTTTTTTGGCATAATTTAAAAGTAAACATGTCACGTGTGATATCAAATGATACATACTTTTTAGTATCTTGCAAGAAAAGTGACTTTTCAAGTGAACTCATAAATAATGCTGTGAGCGACATCATCCGGTGGTGCGACAATAATAAGTTATCCCTAAATCTAACTAAAACATCATGTTCTCAATTCTTCTTGAATGTCTCCAGCAAAGTGGATGTAACTCCTGCTGAACTACGGATTTCCCAAGTTGGTTCTACTAGATGTCTCGGCGTTTTCTTAGACGAGGATACCAAGTGGAACACGCAAATTTCCTACGTAATAAACAAACTTAATAAGAGTTGTTATTGTTCCCGAACACTCATCTCTATATTTGACACACCCAGTCTTCTAACTATTTATTACGGATACTTCTACGCAATTGTCACATTCGGCATCAGCATATGGGGCACTCCATCATCAATATACGAAGTATTTATTGTACAAAAAAGAGTAATCCGTATTATTTCAAAACTACATCCTTTGAATTCTTGCAGAGGACAATGTAAAAAATTAGGCCTTCTAACGGTACCTTCTATTTATATTTTAGAAATAATCAAGTTTGTATTAAAAAATTTCAGCAATTTCACCACCTTCAATTCACAGTATTCCACTAGACAAACTAATACAACTCTACGCGTTCCCAAACATAGAACTTTTGCGTATGAAAATACGTGTGAATATGTTGGCATCAAAATATACAATGCTTTACCTGTAAATTTAAAAAACGGATCTCACAATTCTATAATAAAAGCTGTAAAACTGATATTGATTACCAAAGAATATTATAATATTCAAGATTTCTTTGCAGACTGTGCTAATAACCTCTTTTTTTAATAAACAATAAATTGACACTCGACTAATAATAAGAGTGAAGCTTGTCTGATCTGCACGACTGCTTGTTTCTTTGTTTAAAAAATCTTTTTCGTGGTGTGTTATTTTTTTCGTTATTCTCATCTATATTAATTTATCACTATATATTATATTACAACGTACTGTATAAGTAAACTATTTATCAATATCTTATGTAATTTGTTTTGAGTATTTATTTTGCCAAATTGTTGTTGTGCCAAATGTTTGTAATAATATTTTATTGTATTTCATTTTATTGTGTTACTCACTTCAGGGTTTGCTTGAAAATCAGCTGAAGCTGAAACAAATCCCTTTGTACTTTTTATGTGCAATAAACATTATTATTATTATTATTATTATTATTATTATTTCTCATCACAATAAGTTTATATCACCACTCATTTTTGGCATTTTTTGTGAAATTTTAAAATTTCTAACTGCCTATATACGACGTCTCATAATCGATGTTTTTTAAAAGATATCTCGAGTAGTGACGTAAAATGACAGTCTTTTAAATTAAAATGAGGTGACAGTCATTTAATGGTTATTTTTAGTCATATTGTGTCATTTTTGGTCATCATAGTTTTTTTTTATTATTAATTTATTGAATGTACAGGTAGTGACCATGTTGTTAGCCGAACATATAAAATCATACTTTCGTAATTTCCTGTTTCTCGAATTATTTTACGTAAAAAAAACTTGAAATAAAATTTGTAGAGCACAAAATTCTTCATCTGAATCAATAAACAAAATTAAATTTGCATGTTTTGAAACGGCAGAACTTAGATATGCAAATTATCTGTCATGTTAAGATTGATTTATTTTTATTTGTGTCACAGATATTATTTTGCGTAAGATTATTTTTATTAAATTTATTATGTTTTGTCTCTAATTAGCTATTTAGGTACGTAACCGATGCTGTTGGATAAGAGCTACATTTAATGATACTGGTATTCACGTATTTTATTTCAGTTTATTTCCAGATTTCAGTGTGAGAACATCGATATTATAGTGATTCAGGCGAGGGAGTTAATCTAGCATGTGTATGATTGTGAGTGTGCATGTGAGCAGTACTGGGTACTGTAGTGGCCGCATCGTGTGAACCCGAGGGTCGCCAACGGTAGCAGCAGGGAAGGCTGTAGTGACCCACATCTGGTGTCGCCAACGGCAGCAGCAGTTAGGGCTGTAGTGATCTGATCCAGTTGGTTAAGAGGAATGTCTCCGGATCACCACCGAAGCGGCAGTGGTTCCGTAGTGGCCGCTCGTGTGAACCCGAGGGTCGCCAGCGTAGCAGCAGGGAAGGCTGTAGTGACCCACATCTGGTGTCGCCAACGGCAGCAGCAGTTAGGGCTGTAGTGATCTGATCCAGTTGGTTAAGAGGAATGTCTCCGGATCACCATCGAAGCGGCAGTGGTTCCGTAGTGGCCGCTCGTGTGAACCCGAGGGTCGCCAACGGTAGCAGCAGGGAAGGCTGTAGTGACCCACATCTGGTGTCGCCAACGGCAGCAGCAGTTAGGGCTGTAGTGATCTGATCCAGTTGGTTAAGAGGAATGTCTCCGGATCACCACCGAAGCGGCAGAGGTTCCGTAGTAACTAGCGGTACTGCCCGTAGTTGCCAACATGTGTGTACGGTGTGTGAATACCTGAACCTTTTGTAAATGATTGCCTCCTCACTGAGTATTTCTCATGTGTTAATTCTTTTACAGAAATAATCACGGCGTGAAGGAGGATACCGCGTGACCGGGTTCGGCCAGGCGACGGTCATCTAGATTTGTTATTATTTTTGTATTAATACTGTATATACCGGTTTGGGTGATAAATGTGTTTTAATATTCTAATTTTCAGCGCTAACATTTAATCGTCATTTATAACATTTCAGAAGTGGGATCAGAACAGTTTTAACTTTCAGCTTTTGGGATCACACCAACAAAGCTTTTGGAACAGTGCGGATATTGATTACGTTTATGTTTAGCTGGATTACGAAACTGGAACAGCAGTACAACATAGCGTTACATAACAACAATCATCAATTTCAGTATGTACGTTCACTTTACGCGCTATGCATAAATGGGACGAAATAACTACCATCATGTATGTGAGATCTGGCTGGAGAGGGTATGTAGAAATATGGTATAAAGCGCTGCAAGGAATAAATCATTATTGGGAGTTATAGAAGGCTAGGTTGTTGAAGGCATTTCCGTCACAGGAAAATTATTTTCAGTTGCTTCAACAAATGATTTCTCGCAACAAGAAACCGGATGAACTTATGTTGCAATACTATTATGAGAAGCTGGCGCTACTCAACACTTGCCCTTATCAGAGAATGCAAGAAGCCGCAGTCTCTTTTATTATTTTTGAAGACGACCAAAGATAAATTAGCGACACGAAACCTTTCTACTCCCGTTAAACGAGATTTACATCGTACTTTTTAGAACAAGCGGCCTTACTATACTATGCAGCAACACAACGTTGGAATGGCAAACATTCGTTGTTTAATTTGTGGAAAATTGGGACATACACGCTCACATTAAAACAACAAACGGCAACGAGTATCGAATTGTGCAGGACGAAATGGAGGCGAATTCAGTGGAAGTAGGAACCAGCGACCACAACAACGTCAACATCAGCATGTTCAATGTCAACAAGAGCCACAACCACAACTGCCAGAAAGGAACATCTTAATAACTTCTGCGGAGGTAAGCGGTAATTGTCTAAGCGCACGTCGACATGGGGTCCACTTGCATAACCATGAAGGAAACGAGCACGTATTCCCGCGAACAATTGTAGTAGCAGTAGCAGTCTTGAACTGATCGCATGCGGAATGAACAATTCAGAAGCATAAAATTATAACAAGAGGATGGAAGTGTCAATTTGTTAATACAAAAGCGCAGAAAAGAAGGAATTTACTTTACGTAGGATGAACTACACGTGGGAACGGATATAAGTGTGGATCAACGCGAACAACTAATACGTCTGCTGAAGGAATATAGGGAATGTTTTGTAAAAACTGTGAAGGATATTCGATGCAGGAATGGGACCGAAGTGGATATTTTACTGACTGATGATACACCCATTACTTACAGGCCGTACAGATTGTCAATTCCAGAGAGACAACACGTTCAGGGAATAGTACAAGAGCTTCTTGATGGCGACATTATACGCGAATCTACTTCACCCTTTTCAGCACCGATTTTTCTAGTGAAGAAAAAGAACGGAGAAGCGCGAATGTGTATAGACTACAGGCATTTAATCAAAGTAACAGTAAACGACCGATAACCCTTTCCAAGAATTGATGAACAACTAGATCATTTGCAAGGAGCGAAGTACTTCACAACTTTAGATATGACGTCAGGATATTACCAGGTTATCTAATGGACCATCAGTTTTTCAGAGGCTGGTCAACAAAGTTCTAGGATCATGTCGTAACACCATCGCCATGGCTTACTTAGATGACATCATCTGCCCATCATCATTTACAGAGGGAATTCAGCGACTGACGACACTATCTGACATTTTGTTTAGGGCAAACAACTTTACACTGGATATGAGGAAATGTTTCTTTTTCAGAGCAGCATCAATTATTTAGGATTTCAGATTGATCGAGATGGATTTCGACCTGGAAAGGAGATAAAAAAAGCCGTCACCGGATATCAGGTACCGAGGAATGTGCATCAAGTAAGACAGTTTGTAGGACTTACAAGTTATTTTCGACACTTCATTAAAGATTACGCTAAGATTGTGCGATCGATTACTAATGTAACTAGAAAAGATACGCTGTGGAGTTGGGAAGCGAAACAACAGAAAGCATTTGAAGACCTAAAAGAAAAGCTTACGGAACGGCCACTTTTGCAACTCTACAACTCGAATGCCGAAACAGAGGTGCACATGAACGCCAGCAAGTTAGGATTAGGAGGAATCCTGCTGCAGAAATTGGACACAGGTAAATTCCACCCAGTTGCTTATTTCAGTCGCCAAACTTCACCAACGGAAATAAAGTATCATTCGTATAATCTAGGGACTTTAGCAGTAGTCGAAACTTTAAAGTAATTTAGAGTATATCTGCTGGGAATACATTTTAAATGGAATGGAAAATGCTGGCTGGAACTGCAGGAATATTCATTCGATATAGAATATCGCCCAAGATTACGAATGGGTCACGTCGATGCGCTAAGTCGAAACCCCGTGTCAGGGGAAGGACTTTCTGCAGAATTTGAAATTTTTTCATATAACAAGCTGACTGGATACTCGCCGGACAAATGACAAATTGAAAATTATCAAGAACATTTTAAGCAAACCACCGGAAACTAACTACGAAAGGAATATTTAAAAAAAATTACTGTTTACGAGACGAACGGGTTTACAGAATTACCGCGTCCGGAATCTAGTGGGTTGTACCTAGAGGACAGCGGCTGCAGATAGTACGTTCCTGTCTTGATGAGTTTGGACATTTTGGAATTTACTGGTTTCCTGGAATGAGAAAATTCGCGAAGTACACTGACTTGTGTATCAGATGTTTTTACCATAAACAACAGATAAGAAAGCAGCCAGAACTATTTAATCCAATTGAGAAACTATCAATTCCATTTCACACCATCCATATGAAGGACCACTCCAAATAAAGAAAGTTCTACCGAACGATAGATTTTCAGTAGAGGATTTGCCTGGTACAAATCGAAGTAGAAGAGGAGAATATAGTAATGTAGTGGCGATTGACAGGATGAAACTATATTTAAGTACACGTGAACTGTCGGAAGACAACAGCGCTTCGGATGTTGATGCTGATGCTGCAGGAATTTGGGATTGATTCTTCGAGGACGAGGAACTTTTCAGGATGGCCGAACTGTCACAGATATTATTTTGCGTAAGATTATTTTTATTAAATTTATTATGTTTTGTCTCTAATTAGCTATTTAGGTACGTAACCGATGCTGTTGGATAAGAGCTACATTTAATGATACTGGTATTCACGTATTTTATTTCAGTTTATTTCCAGATTTCAGTGTGAGAACATCGATATTATAGTGATTCAGGTGAGGGAGTTAATCTAGCATGTGTATGATTGTGAGTGTGCATGTGAGCAGTACTGGGTACTGTAGTGGCCGCATCGTGTGAACCCGAGGGTCGCCAACGGTAGCAGCAGGGAAGGCTGTAGTGACCCACATCTGGTGTCGCCAACGGCAGCAGCAGTTAGGGCTGTAGTGATCTGATCCAGTTGGTTAAGAGGAATGTCTCCGGATCACCACCGAAGCGGCAGAGGTTCCGTAGTAACTAGCGGTACTGCCCGTAGTTGCCAACATGTGTGTACGGTGTGTGAATACCTGAACCTTTTGTAAATGATTGCCTCCTCACTGAGTATTTCTCATGTGTTAATTCTTTTACAGAAATAATCACGGCGTGAAGGAGGATACCGCGTGACCGGGTTCGGCCAGGCGACGGTCATCTAGATTTGTTATTATTTTTGTATTAATACTGTATATACCGGTTTGGGTGATAAATGTGTTTTAATATTCTAATTTTCAGCGCTAACATTTAATCGTCATTTATAACATTTGTAATTTGTCTTTAAGTGAATAATTGTGTATTTAAATTAATTGATAATTATTTACTTGAAAAGAAATTATAAATAATATCTATACTCTGTTCGCTGAAACAAGAGAAAGTGGAACTAATTCTTAAACAGAAACAAGTCATTCTATTGGTTCGGTTCCAAAATTATCCTCTTTTGATCACTAAATTACTTATCACTTGTCTCTGTTCAAGAATTAGTTCCACATTCTCTCGTTTCAGCGAAAAAAGTATAATAAAAAGAAACTAATCTAACTTGACAGAATCGCTTGAGAGTACTACTATTAGTACCTATTTCATTCAACGAAATATTTGAAAGCAACGCTCTTGAGTATTTCACTTCTAAAAATTGAAGATAAAAAATGTTCAAATTTGTAAGTGCATTCTTCGAATACATAAAAAAAAAAACGAACAAGTTCAAACATGTTCGTGACTGTCATGATCATGAAGTAAAATGATCTAACGGTCATTTTGTAAATGACAGTGACTGACCGACCACTGTCATAATCAACTCACTAATCTCGAGTAATATAAACGATACAGCAAAGCAAGTCTAGATTCTTTAGTTTTAATCATGAATCACACATGAATTATTCTTTTATTAGGATGAAGAAATAGAATTTTTAAAAATTTCAAATGAAAAAATCTGTTACAGATCATCATTTATTTATTTTGATTTTATATTTATTCTTAACCAATTATTTTCGGGATAGTTATAGTATTATTTATCGACGTTACAGTAAATGTTAATCTGTAACAGATTTTTTCGTTATTTCTTTAAAAAAATTACTTTTTTCATCCTAATAAATGAATAATTCATATCTAATTCATGTTTAAAACAAAAGAATGTAGACTTGTTATATAGCATTAAAAATCTTATAAAATAAGTATAAAGATGAGACTATTTTCAACATAGGTTCCCATTTAAAAAATTATAAGTTTGTGTTATATTTCGAAAAATTTAAAGTTTTCAATTAAACTAATTACGCAATTTTATTCTACTTAGAAAACGATTCAAAATTTTAACTGAGATACCTTAAAAAAACAACGAAACTGATACACCTGTACTTATATTTTGCAAATATTTTAATGTCAACAATTAAACTTTACCTTGTTTTTCACGTGGAAAATAAATATTGGCCAGTAGATGTCAAGAATGAAGGTGTAGATTTTTCAGGTTGATCTATTTGGGTATAAATTTAAGCCCCAAAAACAGATTAAGTTAAAAATCCAGTATTTTATGTATGGACATTACCTTTGTTGAATGTATATTCAATTACGGAAGATAATTGCTCTGGCACTCGTTGTGGTCTTTTGGTATAGACACATAAATATAAGTCCAATTAACTTCCTTAATTCGATAAATGACGCTCTGTGAATAAAGCCATAGTTTTTGTAACTATTTCGCCAATTAAAAAGTAATGGAGTCTACTTCGTACATCTAGTTTTGGGACTGGCGCGCCACAAGCCACAACCAAAAATATGTTGAAATACAGTTATGGAAATTGAATTTTTGAAACCTGCAGATTAATTTATGTGCGCAACTTAAATTTGAAAGCTTATAGACCCAAGCGTTTTTTAAATATTTTCCTACACAAAATGAAGTGACAGCGTAATTGAGGCTACTATTTTTGAAAACTTCAGTCCGAATTGTGTGTACCAAAAAATTGGAGACAAAAGGATTAAAAAAGACGCTGCGAATGCCTAGGTATTGAATATGTAAAAGTGTGAAATAAATATTATTTTATATTAGGTTCTCGTACTTAAAATATATTATTTGCTCTTGTGTTGGAGTGTAAAAATTAGCTTAAAAAATCGATCAAAAACATACATTTATCACTTGTTTATCAAATAAAAGGCTTCATCATTTTAACAGTTTTAAGTTTATATCTAAAATAAGAGTATTTCTTCATATAACTTAATATTTCGTATATAAGGTCGCCTGATTGAGTGTGTTAGGTGACCGGATGAGATTCGGATGGTCTGGGTTCGATTTTCAGCGACTTCAAACTTAACACTTGAAAATGATTACTAATTTTCAATTAGCATAAAAGTGGGCCCTGTTGTGCTGTCTCAACGACAGCTTTGTCTTTGAGAGACCGTGAGGTGACACCTGGTAAACGCTCTGTATGTTACAGGTACAACATACCTTTACTGAAATCTGCGATTAGAAACAGATTGGTATACCCAAAAATAGCCATTTTACTTATTCGTAGTTTCCGAGAAAATAATTATTTAAAATTTGGGGAAGGGATATGTGACGTCTGCCTGGTAGAATCGTTGAAGAAAACCAATAGAGTGAGAGAGGACTATAACTATCTCTTTCCCTCCCAGTCTATCGATTTTCTTCCACGATCCTACAATGCAGACATCACATATCCCTTCTCAAAAACAGTAAATTGCAAATAAAAATATTATTCCAAATTAATATTCAGTCGCTTAGGGCGCTAAAATTTAGAGGCGTCACAACCAGGACTTCGACACGTTTTAAATATGTAATATTGTTTATCTTTAATCGTGGCGAAATTTTGAATATAAAGTTGAAAATGTTGAACTGGTTATTAACTTCAATCGAACATGATAAACAATATTGTTACAATTCGCCAGAAAAAAAGCTCATACAATAAAAATTTAAATCTGCCTAGGGCGCCAAAAACTCTTGGGCCGGCCCTGCATTTACCTCATTGAAAACAAAGAAAAAAATGCGATATTTTTGAGATTAAAATCACTTTTATTTTCCATTTAAAAAATATATGTTTGTGTTATATCTCGAAAATTTACGGACGTAAAAATTTATTTTGTACGCCACTAGTTTGGTAATAGAATAACTTCTTTATATTTGGAACATTTTTGCAGTTTACTAGTACCGTATGAAACTTTTTGGAAAAACAAAAGCACATCTTGTGGCCCTCCAAAGGAACACAAAAAATTCCATTTAACCGACATCGTATCTCTTAATAGTTCTCGAGATCCCAATGATGGCAGTTCTAAATGGGACATAGGAACAGGAATAACAGAGTTAAAATTTTAGATGAATGTGCTGTTGTAATACTGTTTACTTTTGATGTTAGCAAGCAATTTATGAACAAATATTTAAATACAGTGTAAAATTTATTTATGTTATTTCGAGATTACAATGTTATTTTTATAAATGGCGATTGTTGATTCCCAAATTTATGAAACTAGGTAACCATTTTCAAATAATAATTTTACATTATGTTTTCTTAAATAAATTTTGCAAATAAGAATTTTCTGGAATTTTAACATAGATGGAACTACTGTCACGGCGGACGTCATTTTATTTTAATAGAAGAATAGAAATTTGGTCAGAAATTATTTGTACCAAATTTATTATTTATTTATTCAAAATTTGTATATTTTTTGTGTTGAATAAGTGGGAAAAGAAATTACAATGGCAGATTACCATGAACAAGGAATAGAAAACGAGAGTAATACACCTTTGTAAGTATATACACGTGTTCAGGTTAGAGTTATGAGTTATAATTACTATTTATGTCTAAAGATAAGTTTCTTCTGAAGAGAATTTACATGTTTTCAGTACAGAAGATGCAGCTATGAGTAATGATTTTATAAAAGACGTAGAAATTGAGTATATTTACGGAACGGAACAACAAAATGAATATATAGAAGATACCACTGCAGTCTCGTCAGAGAAGGGGATAAAGCGAGCAAATTCTCTTACCAGCACAACAAAAAATCTAACGAAACGAGCAAAAAGTATCCCTTCTACTATTTGCGAATCTAAAGATGCAAACGAATCCACAGAACATATTATCAACAATGCAGTGTCGTCAAAGAAGGGGATAAAACGAGTGTGTTCTAATACAAAGCTACAAGAAGCAAGAGAAAAGTTAGGCAAAAGGAAAAATAAAGCTCTTAATAATATCCGTAAAGAAAAAAATAAGACACTAAGTCGTCTCCAAAGAACTAAGAAATTGAATTCAGGTAGAAGAGGCCGACAGTCAAAAAATCAGAATAATGTCATGCTTCACACCGATTTTAAAATACCCCCTACTCCATACAAGTCAAATTTAATATGTTATTCTTCCTATATATTTTGTACCAAAAACCATGATCAGGACATTAAGTGTTTGCCAAAGCCATATGTAGCAAAAGTAACTAATGAAAAGAAGAAAAATTCACGGGTTACCATGTCAGACTGCGTGATTATGTAAAAATCTATTTTTTGAGTAAAATAAAAAATTTGCTGTAAATAAATTTTTAATTATTTATGATTGTTTTATTTTTAAAATTTGAAAGTTCTTATTAATGACTGTCCTGTAAAGGTATAAATAATTTGTAATCTAGATCAACTTTTATTTTTTTAAAGAATTTATCAATAATATGTTTTGTTTAGTATTAAAAATGAAACCTAACTGCGTCATGGATTATGACATACAGACGTTAGCAACTTTATCAGATTTTGCAAAAATTTGAGAGAAAAATATCATGTTTGATATCAATTATCAAATGAAAGCTGTTGTGCTCAAGTGTAAAAAATAGATCTTTATTAAATTTAATTTCGCAAAAATCTATCAAAAACTGGCTGGTGACCGGCATGCCGGAACATAGGACTTTTAACACGTAAAATCATACTTTCCTAATTTCTTACTTCCCTAATTATTTTAGGTAAAAAAGCTTCAAATAAAGTTATAAAATCAGTAAGCATAATTAATTCTACGTGCTTTGTATCGGCAGAAATTAGGTACGAAAATCAGCTCAAAAATAGCGACAGCTATGGAATCTAACAAAATAAAATAACAAATGTGTAACGATTTATCTGTAAAGTTGGGTTAGTTTAGTTTTATTAGGTATTGTTTGTAATATCTATTCAAGTGAACAATTATCCAATAATATAAATATACTGAAATTAGGGAAGCAGGAAATTACGAAAGTGTTTTTACATGTTAAAACTCTATGTTCCGGTAACCATCCCGCATATCACTTGTAATATGTCTGCGTTCGATGTCGAACGACGTTAAACTTAAAGCTTGAAAATAATTTCTAATTTTCAATTAGAATTAAAGTGACTCCTGTAGTGCTCTCTCCACGACAGCTTTGTGTTTGAGAGATTGTAAGGTGACACCTGGTAAACGCCCTGTACGTTACAGATACAACATATCTAAATAAATCTGCGATTAGAAGCAGATTGGTATAGCCAAAAATAGATAATAAGCCGTACTGATAATGTATATCAGTACGATTTATTTATTTACATAATTAAATAATTGTCATATACATATACAACTGTTCCGAAATTTCAACATAGATGGAACCAGTATCACATATGTAACCATTTGTTTTATCACGCACGACACTCGACCTTCCCTTCAGCGTTCAGCCATTTTATAAGACGTGTGGTGAGAAATTTCTTGTACCAAATTGGTCATTTTTACTCAAAATTTATAAAATTTCTTGTTTGGTATTAGTGAGAAAAGTATTTACCATGGGTGATTCCCATGAACAAAGATTAGAAACCGATTTTGACAATGATACTGTTGTTAATCCTATGTAAGTATTTACATATGTTTAGGTTAAATAAAATGAGATTTGTAATTACTATTTACGTACAAAGGGAAAGGGAAAATATTTCTGAAATGGATTTATGCTTGGACGAGGAAGAAATGCTTGATGAGTGTCTAAAACGCATAGAAATTGAAAATGACAATGGAACGTGCTCGAAAGAATCTGTGTTACCTTTGGATAATGAGATACCTATGACCGGTGATTGTGATAAACTAACACAAGACTTAATTTACCAGTTACATGATCTCGTGTAAGTAATTACCGATAAGTACAAACAATTTTTCAATAAATATATTATTAAAGGGTAAACGCGAGGATAAAGGTCTCATCCACAACTTTCAATAGTTTGGCCGAAAAACATCAAAATGTCATCATGGAACAAGTAAATGAGGACGAGAGAAATAAGCATATGTGAGTACTTTTTTAAAAAAAGAACAGGTCTTCGAACTAGAACTGAACAGGAAACCATTTCTGTGCGACGATAACTGGTTAATTTCAGTTTTGTATATGTTCAAACACGCGCGCTAACATAACCGAAACCAAACTGATATATATATATATATATATATATATATATATATATATATATATATATATATATATATATATACTAATTGAACCATAACGAAAAAAATAACAGTTCGAAGCCCTGAAAAATAAATTAATGACAATTTTATAATTATTATCTATAAATTGAAGGCTCGAGGAAAACAAAAACTGCGATAATAGTATAAGAAAAGAACACAATAGCAATAATCCCCTTCAGAGTAGAACAGAACGAATCAGCATTAGATAATGGTAACTCCCAAAAAAAAGCACTAAAGCGACCGAATTCTAATACAAGTGGAAACAGGATTGGGAATAAAAAAGCTAAAACAAAATCATCCTTTAAGTGTAGAAAATCACTAAGCCAAAGAAAAAAAATAATTTCGTTAAGAAACGAAAAGAGTTTAAGAAGCGTAGACAAAATAAAAAAGATCGGAAACAAAAAACTAGAAATACCGAAAAAGAAAATAAAAAAAATTACTGGCAAACTACAACTAAAAGATCAGAAAAATAATAAACATTGTAATGCACATGTTAAAAAAGCAAGCAAGAGAAAATCGGTAACATCGATTAAAAAATAGTATATTATGTTATTAGGAGTAGAAAGCGGTCTTTTTGTGTTGAACCCAGCTATTGCGGCCGAGGCGCTAGCCGAGGCCTGGCAAGCTGGGTAAAACACAAAAAGGGCGTTCTACTCCGAATGACATATACTATTTTTTCTTCAAGCGTTTCAAATAATTTTTTGACATTTTTTTGAAATTGTTTTATTTGTAAAATTTGCAATTTTAGTCAAAGCTGGCTGTGTACACTATCAGGCACAAACGATTCAACTGTCAAATAACAATTTTCAATATGATCTGTGTTGCTGTGGCTACTGCCGCCGCCAGCGGTGAACTAAGAAACTAACATTTTTTTACTAGTACAACAATAACAACATTTTTGTACTAGTAAGACAATGAATATCTTCTACAGCCTGTGTATAGTAGCATAATATGCATATTATAATACGCCTGAAGAAAAACTTCTTTATCTAACAAAAGACATAAATTTCATCACAGAAGTAGTAAATTACGAACGCAATCTACACGAAATAATCCTACTGTAAAGAAGAAACGTTCGTTTTGCGTCATGATGTAAATATCTCTCCCAGAATTACAAAATTTGAAAAATAAATTTTTAATGATTCGTACTTGTTTTATTTTTTAACAATGAAAGGTCAAGGTATGGCATACACAAATGTTAATAATATCTGATCTAGATTGTAATCAGATTTTGTTATTTTGCGAAAACTTGTCGTATTTAGTAACAAATAAATGTTTTCATGGACTATCACGCAAAGACGTTAATAATGTGACATCATGATCACTATTGTTTTAGCAATAAGTTATTAGTAACATATGTTTGGTTTCAAATGAAAGTTTTCTTCAAGGGCTGCTGTGCTCATTATCAGATGTTGATATTTTGATCAGCTTTAATTTTTTTGCATAATTTAAAAGTAAACATGTCACGTGTGATATCAAATGATATTTCTCATCACATTAAGTTTATATCACCACTCATTTTTGGCATTTTTTGTGAAATTTTAAAATTTCTAACTGCCTATATACGACGTCTCATAATCGATGTTTTTTAAAAGATATCTCGAGTAGTGACGTAAAATGACAGTCTTTTAAATTAAAATGAGGTGACAGTCATTTAATGGTTATTTTCAGTCATATTGTGTCATTTTTGGTCATCATAGTTTTTTTTTTTATTAATTTATTGAATGTACAGGTAGTGACCATGTTGTTAGCCGAACATATAAAATCATACTTTCGTAATTTCCTGTTTCTCGAATTATTTTACGTAAAAAAAACTTGAAATAAAATTTGTAGAGCACAGAATTCTTCATCTGAATCAATAAACAAAATTAAATTTGCATGTTTTGAAACGGCAGAACTTAGATATGAAAATTATCTGTCATATTAAGATTGATTTATTTTTATTTGTAATTTGTCTTTAAGTGAATAATTGTGTATTTAAATTAATTGATAATTATTTACTTGAAAAGAAATTATAAATAATATCTATACTCTGTTCGCTGAAACAAGAGAAAGTGGAACTAATTCTTAAACAGAAACAAGTCATTCTATTGGTTCGGCTCCAAAATTATCCTCTTTTGATCACTAAATTACTTATCACTTGTCTCTGTTCAAGAATTAGTTCCACATTCTCTCGTTTCAGCGAAAAAAGTATAATAAAAAGAAACTAACCTAACTTGACAGAATCGCCTGAGAGTAATACTATTAGTACCTATTTCATTCAACGAAATATTTGAAAGCAACGCTCTTGAGTATTTCACTTCTAAAAATTGAAGATAAAAAATGTTCAAATTTGTAAGTGCATTCTTCGAATACATAAAAAAAACGAACAAGTTCAAACATGTTCGTGACTGTCATGATCATGAAGTAAAATGGCCTGACTGTCATTTTGTAAATGACAGTGACTGACCGACCACTGTCATAATCAACTCACTAATCTCGAGTACTTATACTACAGTGGAATATTAATGGCATAATTCATCATATAAATGAATTGCAATTATAGCTACGGGATAAAAATCCTAACGTATTGTGCTTACAAGAAACGCATTTAACAAATGAAAAAAAGTTTAAATTGTGCGGTTTTGAAATTTATAGATTCGATGATGAAAGAAATGCACGTGCTCGCGGGGGAGTCGCGATATTAATTAAAAATACAATACCCCATAGCTCAGTTAATTTACAAACAAATTTGACAGCTGTTGCTATCACATTATATAAGCCCATAAAGATGACAATATGTTCCCTATACCTGCCACCAAATTCAAAGTGGACTGAGACTGAAATGGAAAATTTAATAAATCAATTAGGTAATAATTTTTTAATTTGTGGAGACTTCAACGCAGTTAGTAGTTCCTGGGGACAACTTAATGTAATTCAGAATAGGGCAGGCAAACTAATTAATAACCTTCTTTCAAACAATAACAATTTAGTTTTGATGAACAAACCAGGTGAACCCACACATAATAACCTTGCATCAAAGAGTTTTTCCACCATTGATCTCACGATTGCTTCGAGTGGAGTTGCTTCAAATTTCAAATGGTCTACCATTAGCTATGATTTTCACTATAGCCCACATTTTCCAATAATTTTTGAGGGTTTTGCCTCAACGAATCCCGACCCATCACCAAAATGGTACATCGATCGCGCAGATTAGGATACATTTAAAGAAAATCTACCAAATATAAACGAAACTGACTTACCAATGTTAAATAGGAATAATTACCAAGAATTTTTAAATAACTTTAATAATATCATTTTTACTGCTTCTCTAGAAGCGATACCCCATTCATCTACAGTCCACAATATTTATAGTAATCAGTGTTGCCAGACGTTTATAAATATTTTCACCAGAAAATCTTTATAAAAATCACGAGAAATCACCAAATACCAAAAATTGTAAATAGTGTTACATTACATTAAAAAAAAAGTTACAATGCGTTACCGTTAAATTATTTCAAGATATTAGATATCTTAACAAATTATTAATTATATTATATTAATTAATTATATTAATTGTATGTATTTTATTTCGGCCAATGGAATTTTTTTTATAACAATGATAAAATAAAAATTTGTACAATTTCGTACTTCTACATAAATAAATGTAGGGCTTCAGCAGACACGTGACTCGAGAAACCTTCAAGTGCTTGAAATCAGCTGATTTACGTGTGCGTGTCATTTTGAAAAGAACAATATAAACTTTGACAAGACTAATGTTTTGACTTATTTTGATTTTGAAGTGCTAAAAAATTTAAATTCATGTGTTTTCCTGCCTGAAATTGAAAAATAATAACATTTTAGTAGTTTTAAATCAAAATAAGTCAAAGCAATGGACTTGTCAAAGTGACATGCGCACACAAATCAGCTGATTCCAAGCACTTCAAGGTTGAAAATTAATAATAGATGAAGTCTAAGGTTAAATATAACTAAAACTATAATTACCCTTAACTTTAAAGTTAATTTTAATAAAAACTAAATACGTATTTTGAGAAGTAAGTTCTCATCATCAGTAGTACAACAAGGGAAAGTTAAACAGAGAGTTGTTAGGACCTCTGGCATGGTTGATATGTTGAGTAATCTTGACTACTCTGTTTAACTTTCCCTTGTTGTACTACTGATGATGAGAACTTAGTTCTCAAAATACGTATTTAGTTTTTATTAAAATTAACTTTAAAGTTAAAGGGTAATTATAATAGTTTTAATTCAAGGTTTCTCGAGTCACGTGTCTGCTGAAGCCCTATATTTATTTATGTATATGTAATTATATACTTATTTATGTAGAAGTACGAAATTGTACAGGCTACACGGCGACGACGCAATATGTACTTCTTCCACGGACCTTGCAAGTACAAAATAACATATATCTGTTATGTAGATTGCGTTATTGCAAATTGCAATATATATCTGCAGACATATGTATATACCTGCATATATAGCTGCACTTGTTTGTAAGAATAGCTCTGCGCAACCGCCGGATTGCTTTGATTTTATTGGAGTAGAACTAGCGGGAGGGAAGTTCTTACACTAACTGACAAGGATAGACATTATTGTTTGTAGCAGACTCCTCCTAAGTGTGAGATAGGGCATCAGCTGTATATTTTAGTTTTATAAGTGTATTGTTATTACGCACGAATACGAGCTCTAGCAATCTAGTGTCGAACGCGCTAAGTAATCAAATAAAAACACAAATTAGTTGTGGACGTTTTCGACAGTACGGCTGGTAAAGTTGCCTATGTCATAAAAATCACCAAAAAAGAAATTAAAATATTAAAAAATCACCAGATTATTTGAAATTGAACAAGTTTCTCACCAAATACCTTTAAAAATCACCAAATCTGGTGAAAATCACCAACTCTGGCAACACTGATAGTAATCAATCAGCTATACATAGTACTACTTGCAAAAATTGTAAATGCATTAATTATACAAAAAACAAGTTCCTTGGTGGAACAATGAAGTATCTGTTGCAGTCAAAAGGAAACGTAAAGCTTGGTTAAAATACAAAAACAATCCAACCATTGAAAATCAAATTGAATTTAAAAGAGCAAGAGCTAATGCCAGGTTAACCATAAGTAAAGCCAAAACAGACAGCTGGCGTAATTATACTAAAAACCTGAGTTCTATAACGGATGCCAAAGAACTCTGGAAAAATATCAATAATATTCGAGGGAAAAAATATATCACCCCATAAATAAGCTAAAGGTGAATGGTCAAATTGGAACAGATCTAAAAGTTATAACAAATGAATTCTCAAATCACTTTTGCTCAGTCAGTAGCAATGACGATTACACATTAAAATTTAGAAAAATAAAAACCAAAAAAGAAAATCAGATTATAAATTTCGAAAATAAAAACGACGATATATACAATAATAATTTTACAATAAATGAATTTTTAAATATATTTATTAACAAAACATTGTTGAAATTTAGCAGCTACTGGGCCGGACTTGTTATCCTATTCCATGTATAAAAACTTCACTATGCCGTACATAACAACAGTTCTAGAAATTTTTAACTTCATATGGTGCAATGGCCTTTACCCATCATTGTGGCGAAATGCAATCGTAATCCCATTGCTTAAAAGCGGCAAGAGTTCAACAGAAACAAATAATTACAGACCGATCTCATTAACTTGTCATATGGCAAAGTTGTACGAGAAACTAGTTAATAAACGACTCGTCTGGTACTTAAATAAAAATGGTCTTATTGATAAATATCAGTTTGGTTCCCGCGAAGGCTATTCCACACAAGATGTTATCAACAATCTTACAAATGAAATTCAAAATGCAATCATGCGTAGGCAGCATTTGGTAGCGGTGTCTTTCGACCTCACTAAAGCGTTTGACAAAACTTGGAGAAAAGGTGTCACTCTGAAACTTCACGAATGGGGAGTAAGGGGGAACCTTCTGCGCTTTGTAGATCAGTTCTTAAATAAAAGAACCCTACAGGTTCGTATTGGTCCAACTATTTCTGAGCCGACTGTTTTCGAAAATGGGATTCCCCAGGGTTCAACTATAAGCCTAACTCTATTTTTACAGGACAGGAGAAAACATAACAACAATTAAGAATAAAATCCAAAAATCAATAAATATAGTTACCAAAAACGCCATAATTAATGGTTTAACATTTTCACCAGACAAATGCAAGGCTATCGACTTTTGCCGACTTCGCAGGCCTCACTTCTGCCCATAATTTCACATAAGCAACACTCCAATTCCTATAGTCAGTCATATTACGTTTCTTAGCATTATAATTGACTCCAAACTCACATGGCGTCCCCATATTGTACATCTATCGGCCAAGTGTCTAACAGCAATGAATGCTTTAAAGGTTCTTGCTCACACCTCATGGGGTTCAAATCGCGCCACTCTTGAGAAAATATATAAATCTTTTATCTTGTCTAGAATTGATTATGGTATTGTTGCATATGGTTCGTCTAGAAAGAGCAATATAAAAAAAATTAGTGCAGTACATCACCTTGGGTTACGTCTAGTTACTGGTGCATACCGTACAAGCCCAACAACTTCCCTGTATGTTGAATCAGGCTTACAGCCATTATTACTACGTCGAATAAATTACCTCCTCAAATATACAATTAAAAAATTTTCAAATCCACCACACCCCATTTACGAAGCTATTTTCAATAACTTGTCAAATCGACAAATCTACGGAACAAAACCACCTTCGGCAATATGTACAGTATTTAATGAATGTTTTCAAGAATTTAATAAAATGTATGGCCAAAATATAGAAGTCTTCGATGGAAGGTTATCACTTGCAAATCAACCTGTGTGGATGTATAACAACTTAATAAATATGAACCCAACATTTTGTGAAAAATTTGAAAAGAAAAATAATGTTCCAAAAGAGTTGATTAAGGGCGAATTCAACTAAGTGCTTTCATCATTATGTGTCTACACAGATGGATCAAAAATTTTAAATCGTGGTGTTAGCTCCGCTTTTGTCATCCCTAGTTGGGGGGTGAAAGATGGTTTCTGTATCCCTTTTATATCCAGCATCTTTACAGCTGAGATATCAGCAATTATATTTGCACTCGAGTACATTGAGCAGAAACTAAATTCTGAAACACATAATATTACAAAGATAATAATATTCACTGACTCACTGAGTTCAATTGAGTACATTAGAAATAAATATGATAATTACAATGACAATGTGTACCAGTATTTCATAAATATTGTTCAAAAATTAAAACAGAACTATAATATCTTACTTACCACATTTTGGATTCCAAGCCATGTCAGTATTACAGGAAACGAATTAGCTGATTCCCACACATCACATCTTTTAAATAACGACGGAACACCAAGTAAAACCACTGTAATACCTGCTGATCTTATATTGCATGGAAAAAGCTATGTCAGTCAACAATACCAGACAATATGGGACAGTAGTAACCATACTTTTCTTCGAACAATTAAAGTATCCGTCAATCCATGGGACAAATTTAGATTCTCCTCGCTGTCTCGACGAGAACAAGTTGTTATTACTCGGCTTTCTATAGGCCATACAAGTTTTAAGTGATGAGTATTATAATAGTTTTAGTCAGTTCATGTGTAGTCGCGAATATACGTGTTTTGCGCAGCTCCGTCTTAACCTAAGTAAAGTGTCTTAAAATACTACTCATGTTTTCAAATTTTCCTTTTCTGTGACCCAAATTTTGTTCTCTTATATAAAATGGGTGGAACTACGCGCAGCCAGGCTCAGGCAACATCATCGTCATCGGCGATTAAAGAAACGATCGATACACTTTTGAGTAACGATACTTTCCTGAGCAGTCTAGTTAGCAAAGTTATTACTTAACTTGATGAAAAACTCGAGGAACAGCGAGTGCACTATGAGGGCATCATCCCAAAGTTGACCGACGACAACCGCATCCTGGAGGAGAAACTGGACCAGCAGGAGCAGTACTCACGGCGCAACTGCATCCGCGTCTTTGGCGTTCCAGAAACCCCCAGCGAAAACACCGAATCAACCGTGAGTGATATGTTTAAAAATATCTGTGGTGTGAGTGTAGTACCTGGTTTCATTGACCGTTGTCACAGAATTGGTAGAAAAAACCTTTCCAGTACCAAAATACGACCTATTATTGTTAAGTTTGTGTCTTACAAAACTCGTGAACTTGTAATGAACCAACGCAGGAAACTAAAAGGTACAAAAATGTCCATTAAAGAAGATCTCACTAAAAAGAGACTACATTTACTTACAAGTTCATCTACTAAGTTTGGCTTTAAGAACGTTTGGTCTAGAGATGGTTATATTTATGCCAAAGTCAATGATTCTATCAAAAATATAAATAATTTAAATGACTGTCACAGATATTATTTTGCGTAAGATTATTTTTATTAAATTTATTATGTTTTGTCTCTAATTAGCTATTTAGGTACGTAACCGATGCTGTTGGATAAGAGCTACATTTAATGATACTGGTATTCACGTATTTTATTTCAGTTTATTTCTAGATTTCATTGTGAGAACATCGATATTATAGTGATTCAGGTGAGAGAGTTAATCTAGCGTGTGTATGATTGTGAGTGTGCGTGTGAGCAGTACTGGGTACTGTAGTGGCCGCATCGTGTGAACCCGAGGGTCGCCAACGGTAGCAGCAGGGAAGGCTGTAGTGACCCGCATCTGGTGTCGCCAACGGCAGCAGCAGTTAGGGCTGTAGTGATCTGATCCAGTTAGTTAAGAGGAATGTCTCCGGATCACCACCGAAGCGGCAGTGGTTCCGTAGTGGCCGCTCGTGTGAACCCGAGGGTCGCCAGCGTAGCAGCAGGGAAGGCTGTAGTGACCCACATCTGGTGTCGCCAACGACAGCAGCAGTTAGGGCTGTAGTGATCTGATCCAGTTGGTTAAGAGGAATGTCTCCGGATCACCACCGAAGCGGCAGTGGTTCCGTAGTGGCCGCTCGTGTGAACCCGAGGGTCGCCAGCGTAGCAGCAGGGAAGGCTGTAGTGACCCACATTCTGGTGTCGCCAACGGCAGCAGCAGTTAGGGCTGTAGTGATCTGATCCAGTTGGTTAAGAGGATTGTCTCCGGATCACCACCGAAGCGGCAGAGGGTCCGTAGTAACTAGCGGTACTGCCCGTAGTTGCCAACATGTGTGTACGGTGTGTGAATGCCTGAACCTTTTGTAAATGATTGCCACCTCACTGAGTATTTCTCATGTTTTAATTCTTTTACAGAAATAATCACGGCGTGAAGGAGGATTCCGCGTGACCGGGTTCGGCCAGGCGACGGTCATCTAGATTTGTTATTATTTTTGTATTAATACTGTATATACCGGTTTGGGTGATAAATGTGTTTTAATATTCTAATTTTCAGCGCTAACATACAAAACTTCATTTATAACATGACTTACATTAGACACTGATAATGATGTAAATTATTATTGTTTACCGCTATTTGGAGCTGTTAATGTCCGTTATTGCGAAATTGCGATTTTGTATTTCTCTCTTATTTGAGGTTACATTATTTTAATTTTAAGTATAAATTTCTCATTTTTAAACAGTTGTTTGCTGTGAATATAATTTAGTTTTGTACTTCTCAATATATCTGCGCAAGATCCAACAAGAAATTAAACACCTATCGTTTCATGTAATCTTGACTTGATTGTAAATTTCTTCAAATACCTACCGTTTCATTTAATCTTGACAGTGTCAATGAACTTCTGTATTTTTAGTTTATTCTTGAATACTTTGGTTTAACTTTGTAATTTTTTTGTTTTAATTTATTATTAAAGTTCATTGCTCCTGTTTATTATGTTTACATTTGGTCAAGTAAATGTTAGGTCGATTAATTCTTGTTTCACAAAATTTAAGGATTTTGTATATGATTTGATAGCGGTTACGGAATCATGGATAAGTGACACCTCACCATCTACTTTATTTCATATAGATGGATATAATTTATTTAGCAAACCTAGACCTCAAAAGCGTGGTGGTGTTGCTTATGTTCGCAATACTATACATTGCAAAATATTAGATACCTCGTTTGTGACAGCTAATAATGTAGAGCACCTCTGGATCCAATTTTCCATTCAAAACAAGAAATTCATTGCTGGAGTTGTATATAATCCACATTCAATTTTTTATAAAGATCTTGAAATTTTGGATTCAGTATTTGCTGAATTTTTACACCAAACGGAATATCTGATTTGTACTGGTGACATTAATGTGGATTTGTTATCAACTGACGTACGTTCGGATTTAATAATAAATTTATTTAAAGCTTATGACCTACACCAGTTGATAACACGATATACTAGACCAGCTTCAAAAACTTTATTGGATATTTTAGCAGTATCAGATAAAAGTTTGTGTGTAAATGCTGATATTATTGATTGTACCCATTTTTCTGATCATTTTGGGGTGTATGGTATTTTTGAGCTGCCAAAAACTACTCCTGAATATAAATGTTTTACATATAGAGACTTCAGACATTTTAATATAGACCTATTTTATACACATTGTAACTCTGTCAATTGGAATCATATTTTAACACTTAATGATGTCAACCAAAAAGTAGAATTTTTGAACAACAATATTATCGCATTATTTGATACACATGCACCATTAAAAACTATTGCAACGAATAAAAACTACTGTCCCTGGATAACACCGGTGATAAAAATTATGCAGAGTAAAAGAGATAAAGCTTTAGCGGATTACAAAAAGCACAAAACCAGTGCTAAATATAATTACTATAAGCAACTGCGTAATTTTACAACGGCTGCTATCCGTAGGGAGAAACAGGCATTTCTAGAGTTTGAGGTAAATAATAATGCGCATAATTCCCGTAAATTATGGAATAATCTAAAAAGAATAGGTGTTAAAAATGATACTTTAAAAAATATTCCTGAGTATTTGTGCACACCAAATACTTACGGTCAATATTTGTTAGACAAAGTCGGCGACATTGATATTAACGAAAGTCTCAGAGAAACATACGAAAACCATACGTCTGTACAGGAATCTAGTGAACCTTTTTCATTTAGTTGTGTCGATAGTGTGACGGTCAGAAATATTATAAAATCACAGAAATCTAATGCAGTTGGTGTGGACGGTATTTCACTCAAAATGATAAATATTATGTTGCCAGTAATATTAGATTACATTACGCATATTATCAATTCGTGCATTCTACAAGGAGTTACTCCTGATATCTGGAAAATGGCAGTAATTAAACCTATAGCTAAAAAAAGGATTGTTCTGTATTCGATGATCTACGCCCTATTAGTATATTACCAACATTCTCAAAGATTCTTGAAAAAATATGCTATGAACAAATAATGAATTATCTATTGATTTCTAAAAACCAGTCTGGATTTAGAAAAGGTCATAGCACCAATACCTGTCTGTTAAATATAATAGATGATATATTAAATAATATTGAAAAATCCAAACTGGCACTATTAATTCAAATAGATTTTTCAAGAGCCTTCGATACGGTTAGTCATAATATGTTGCTTGCCAAATTAAAATATTACAACTTTGCTCCTACCACAATTCAGTGGTGCAAGAATTATTTTTACAATCGGCATTTCATGGTTAGTATGACATCGAATACAGAAACAATAGTTTCTTCTACTTTTCCACTCAGTCATGGTGTGCCTCAAGGATCAATCTTAGGTCCCCTTTTCTTCCTCATTTTTATTGCAGACATGCCACTTTTAATGAATTTCTACGCAGATTCTTGCATCAATCAATCCTGCTGACATAGATGAACAATTTGCTATTATTAATATTGAGTTACAACAATTAGTTTCTTGGATTAAGAACAATGGTTTAAAAATTAATACTACTAAATCTTCGCTTCAGGTTTTTGGACATACAGGCAGTATATTACCTGATATTATACTGGATAACACTGTACTCGAAAGTAAATACGTTACAACAGTTCTAGGGCTGGATGTTGATGAAGACCTGAAGTTTAGAGAACATCTTAACAAGAAGCTAATGTATGCTAGATTGATTCTGCGGCATTTATATCAGTTTCGCCAAGATCTTAATAGTGAGATCAAATTAAAATTAATAAATTCTTTAGTTCTATCAACGTTCGATTACTGCGCTTGTACTTACATACCTAATCTAACTCTAACAGATAAAAATAGAATAACTCTTATTCAGAATTCTTGTTTACGTTTTGCTTATGGTATTCGCAAATACGATCATATATCACAACACCGGACTGCAGCAAATATGAAATCTGTTGACGAACGACTGAAAATTAATTATCTTTGTTTAATACACAATATAAGGTTAACTAGAACTCCTAATTATCTCTTTGACAAGTTAATACCCAGAGAATACAATTACACTCTCCGTATCAAGAATTTGTATATTGTTCCTTTCTTTCGAAAGTCAAAATCTAGAGCTTCATTTTCCTATCTCGCGCCTTCTTTGTATAACAATATTCCTGAATCCCTGAAGTCTCTATCGTTAACCGCTTTCAAACTCAGAGTGAAAAATTTATATTAAATAATGTAATGTAGTAATATTTTTTAATATTTTTTTGTCAAATTGTCTCGTGTTTGATGATTTTTATATATATTATTGTCATATATTTTTGTACTGTACCGGGTTAGGTGGAAGAACAGCCTTGGGCTGAACCTCGCCTTTTACTTACATGGTAATAAATATTATTATTATTATTATTATTATTATTATTACACATAAACATCATCTTCTGAACACTAATGTACCTGAATGTAGTAACTGCAAGTGCAGAATCACAATAGAACACCTACTTAACACTTGCCCGATATATGCAATTGCACGCAACAGATTGAACGTTTCTACTCTAAATCTTTCTGAAAATGATAACTCTCAAGAGAAAATAAAAAACATTCTTCTCTTTCTTAGAGAAACAAATAAATTTAAATATATTTAAACCAGTAAAAATGAGACCCACCTAAAAAGCTTCCGCGCACATTACTTAACTTAAATTATTTATCGGCGACTTGGTTCGCAGGGCACAATGACAATGGCAGTTTCGTGCCCCTAATGAAATAAAAAGAAATAATATTATTAATAATAATAATAATATTAATAATCTGATTAGTGATTCACGAGGTGTAGAATTTAATTCTCTGATTTATTTGAAACATTTTTGTCTAAAATTATAAATGGGAAGTTTTGCACAAGGAAAAACTGATTTCCCATGTTAAACGTCTATGGCCCGCTTTTTAATTAACACCCTGTATATAATTTATCGGTATAATAAAATATGGGTATTTTATATTTTTGTTTCGTATTAGTGTTGACGGTCAGATGCGAGATTTTAGATTTACGCAATTTCCTGCTCTCCGATTCATTTTAGGGGAAAACCTGTAGAGTACAAAACGGAACTTTTGAAATTTGTTTTTAAAATGGTGAAGAAACCAAAAACATAATAAGAAATGTAGAAACAGTTTTGTATACAACTTTTAATTCTGTACAATTTTGCACTGGACAGTTTTTTTTCCGTAAAATGAACAGGGAAGCAGAAAATTGCAAATAACTAAAATCCCATGTTAAATCCCTATCTTCGCACCTGACCGTCAACACCCTATATGTAAAAATGAAAATTATCACATACGTCATTACCGATATGAATTTAACTGAAAAAGTTGGTAGAGCAGTCTGGACCGGCCTTAAGGCTTTCAGTTTTGTAAAGAATACACGTCTAGGTATTAATTTGTTTACGTTTATTTACACATTAATCCGTAGTACATACTGTATTCAATACTCTTTAATTAACTTAACGAACTAATAGTAGGTTTTAATTTCACCTTAAAAAAAATTACAATTTTTTATATATATGATGTCCAGTCATATTGCCTGTATTGAAATTCGTATGATTAAGCAAAGGAAATTATTTCGCCATGCTTCAGTTTATTCGGCAAGTTTACCATTATTTTGATGAGTCAGTTGACTCGTTACTGTGATCGGGACAGGACTTAGCTGATCCACCTTCCGCCTCGATATCTAGTTTTTGTTCAGTGGGGTTATTATTTATGTTCGTATTTAGGTTATTCTGTTCCGTATTATTAGCTCGAGCTGATTCTCCATGTTCCCGATGATAGCGTTCGTGTTCTTCTCGCAGGTATTCACTCACATACTCGGACTGCAAAATTATATCATAATTATAGATAAAAAATAATAATTGCCAGGGCTCACTAGAAATTCCATTAAACGCAGAAGAAAATTTAAAGAAGTCATTAACAATTTCATACAAAATTATTTATAATTAAATTATGTTTACTCAGAAATGAAGAACAAAAATAATAAAAAGTACCCTTTTTACAATGAATACAAGTACAAAATGGATTATAATTATTTAAAAGTAGGTAAACAAAAAAACCTGATATCCTGAATTCAATATCAACCCAATAAATATTAATATTAGCCCATCACAATGTAATTGTTCACCGATTTTGTGTTTTGCTTGTTCTTTAATTAACTATACATGTTTCTTATAGACTTATACAGCTAATTTTGCACTCATAATCTAGCGTGAAATACATACATTTCATTTAAGGAATGATATTATGTATGTACTGTCTTTTTTTGGAGGAGGAGCGAACATAACAACAGCACGGATTCGTTAGCACGTGTTAGATCATACTCATAAATAGTGGAATCGGTTCTTCCAAATGAATTATAAAATGTTTCATATATACTTACAATATTAACCCCATCCGGAGGCATAGGAATTTCACGAATTCCCAGTGGAGTTTTAACATACAGCTGCTTTTGCACTCGTAATTCCAACCTGAAACACATTTAACTAATATGATATACGTAGTACATACAGGCAGTTCGCCTACACATAAACCAGCAAATATCACACTTATTAATAATTTTAACGTTGAAAACTATATAAAGTGAAATCAATTATTTAGTATTCTGTAAAAGTGGGAAAGTGATTATTTTACGTAAAATAGCTTCAAATAAAAGTTATAGAGCATAAAATTCTACATCGAAATCAATAAACAAAATTAATTTTTCTTTCCGTGTAAGGGCAGAAATTAGCTATTAAAATGTCGAAAATCACCTGCAAAATAGCAATAGCCATGGAATTGAGACAAAAAGTAACAAATGTCTAACGATTTATCTGTCAAGTTAGGTTAGTTTATTTTTTTTTATTATAGATAATTGTTCATTAAAACAGAAATTAGAGATAATACCTAATAAAAGTAGATTAACCTACTTTGACAGATAAACCGTTAAATATTTTTTGTTAATTATTTTGTCGCAATTCCATGGCTATTGATATTTTGCTGGTGATTTTTGACATTTGCATACCTAATTTCCGCCCTTACATAGCAAGCAAAATGAATTTTGATTCAGATGTAGAATGGGGTATGTGACCAAATTTTTATTTTTACATAATATGATACTAGACAAAAAAATAAAATACCCGTATTTTTTTGCGTCGATTAATTATTCGCACTTTACGAGAAAATAATTATTAAAAATTTGGGGAAGGGATTTGTGACGTATCAATGGTAGAAGCTTGAAAAAGGACGATTAGACTGGGAGGGAAAGAGATAGTTATAGCCAGATGTGATCATGCCCCACACTGCCACGCCTACCACAACATAAACGCGGCGCTGATAGGCTGATTTATAACTGTCTCTTTCCTTCCCGCAGTCTATCTGTCTCTGTCCACGATTCTACCATACTTACGGCATATATCCCTTCTCCAAAACATTAAATTGTTAATAATAAGATTATTACAAATTAATGTTTCGTTTTTATTATTATAATAAAAAGCTATAGTGGTTTGCTTTTATATTTTATGACATATATATTGAAATTCGAATATGGTCACATACCCCATTGTATGCTCTCCAATTATTATTTGATGCTTTTTTTACCTTAAATAATTAGAGAAGCAGGAAATTTCGAAAGTTTTATTTTACATGTTATATCCCAATGTTCGGATCACCACCCTGTATTTTTATAATACCATATATGACTTTTATACAATTGTAGAAACCTATATAGCAAATTATTCTTCTTCTTCTTCTTCTTCTACTGGTGCTGTAACCCTTTAAGGGTTTTGACCTCCGCTAGTTTCCGCCTCCATGCTTCTCTGTCCCTTGCCACTGCTCTCCAATTGGGCATGTTAATTTTTTTCAGATCCTTTTCAACGTCATCAATCCATCTGCCCTTCGGCCTTCCTCTTGGTCTTACCCCTTGTACCTTTTTGTTCAGCAACTTTTTGGCTGTTCTGTCCTCTTCCATTCTGGTTACATGACCAACCCACCTTATTCTTTGTGTTTTTATGAACCCAACAATATCTTGTTCATTGTACAATGTCTCCAGTTCATGGTTCATACGGATTCTCCAGCCCTCCCCCTCGTTGACTGGGCCGAATATCTTGCGGAGAATCTTCCTTTCGAAAAGAATCAGCGCTCTTTCCGTAGCAGCGGTTAGTGTCCATGTCTCCGACGCATAGGTCACCACTGGCCTTATAAGTGTTTTGTAGATAGCTAATTTAGTATTGTGGCTCAGAGATTTACTTCGGAGCAACTTGGCGTGTGCGAAATAGCACCTATTTCCGCTACCTATTCTTCTTTGAGCTTCTTTATGTGAGTTATAGCAAATTATTAACTTTTGACATTTAAATAAATATTTGGGTGTCTTATTGAAAAAGAAAAGTTTCTAATAAACAATTTTCGCCAATTCATAGAGTGTAATAAATAATTTAATTTGTATTATACAGAGTAATAGAAAAAAAGTCTTAAAAAATGGGTTTTTATTATTGCGATTTAAAAAACATTCTGTACAGAAATACTTTGGATACTCCAAAAATGTAAAAAGAATAATTTACCTATTTCATAGGTGACTAGAAATCGTAAAATTTTAAAACTTGTTCAAGAGTAAACCATAATTAATTTTAAATACAAAGAACAAATATATTCAAATTTTTCAGGCTCGCCAGGGGTTATCTTTTTAAAAAAGAATTTCGGATTCCGTACGATGCTGATTCAGCGAACATTCGAATATTGCTTATTTTGTATTCATTCATAAAACAAGCAAAGAATATAATCATTCCTTCGTTCAAATTCAAACGGCTTCATTCTTTCACTTACAACATTTACGTAAACATACCTCAAAATATTTATTACCTGTAGTGAGTATTTTCGCTATCGTCATCGCTAAAACAATATCAAGTATATGGATTAGTAAAAAGTACAAATTATTTGGAAATAAAAGATTTCCATTATTATCCACTTAACACTAATAGTGTTTGTAGGTTAGGTATTTAAAATAAGTTACATTACACATTACATATTATTCATTCGTGAAGTATGAGTTCCCTTGATCAATTATCAATTCAATTAAATCAGTAGGTACTCTCTTAACATCAAATTGTATAGTTTTATAGAAATTAACAGTTTTTTTTTCTTTATCTCTATTGTCTTAAACTAATATTCACCTGGATGAGGAGTCAATGATAATATTATCACTAATAATGTTAATTTTACGTAATGGGAAATCGGGCATTTTATAATACTTAGGATGTTCCCACTTTAATAGTTAAACAATCTTACGTTTTGAAACGTACAGTTACAGTTGTATAATAACAAAGAATAAACAAAAGATGGACAATTTAGATTTTACATTGACTACCCCGACCTCTATTCGCGAAGACTGCAATGAGTTTTTGTAATCTTTGTACATGTTATATATGATATAACATAAACAGCGATGTAAGGACCGTAATCAAATATTAATATACTTGATTATATTCGAAACAGTGACCGCAATACATGTATTGAGGACATTGATTCAAAATAACATATTAACAGTTCCGATTTTTCACACCAGAAGGCTATGAGTTAATTTGGGTAGGTATACAAATTCATAATGTACATAGATCGCCCTGTACATAACTTGCCTTATACATTTTCCTAACGTACAAATATTGTCGTGTACATTTCCTGCCTTAAACAAATTCATAATGTACATACCTTGCCTCGTACATTTTCATAACGTACAAATATTGCCCACGAAGTTGGCGCGGGTCCTATTTCGCGCGCTCACAATGTGAAAAGTACATTCCGGAGTTCAAATATTCATTGAATTGGAATAGGTTGATAATTGACAGCACTTAATACTGATAGATGACGTAATAATAAATTGTGGATGTTACAAAAATTTAAAATATGAATAATATAGGTTTATATACAGGTGTAACAGCTACACAAGCTACCGCAAATAATTTCTATATTATTACACATACTAGAGGAGAAAATATTTTTTTGAAACCAGTGGTTCGTAAGTAACAACACAAAGTTATAATTTTTTAAAAATTGGATGGTATATATATATATATATATATATATATATATATATATATATATATATATATATATATATATATATATATATATTTTATGGCTCATTCAATAATAGGCGATTCAAATTAACTTTTCCCGCAACTTTTAACACGTGACGTGACGTCACAACGAGTATGTTTTCAAATTGTCGTTCACTTCTGCATTAAAGTTTGTGTGTGTATTGCTGTTTTAATACATATATTTAATGAATTAATAGTTTATTAGTAGTGAGACTGTTAATACAGGATGTGTTTAATTATTTAAATGCTCTTGCGTGCAGCAGAAATTTTTGTTAGGATGATGAAATATGGACATATGCTAGCATATGGTAAAACACAATCAGATGATAAAAATTGAACAATTCTCTTTGGATTATGCCCACAATCCAGCGTCGTAAATAAATATCCGCATGAAATTACTGGAAAATTGATAAATTCTGGCTCACTAGCAATAAAAAGCATCTTGTTCGTGTAAGACGGGAAACTAACCTAAATATAAATATAAAACCTAAATATAAATATGTATATATTACCTCCTTGATATTAACCTAAATATAAATACATAATAAAATAATTGAATATATTTATATTGTTTTAGAGCTACCAACACATGCGTGATCTTCGTTCCAAACATATAAGGAACAAACATTAAATTTGTAACTCGTTTTCCAATTAACAGTTTAATCTACCATGCTTTGTGCCTCAATCATTTCTTCGGTGCCATATTTATTTATAAATTTAACGTTTTGGAAATATGTGAAAACAAAGGGTGGGATTTCTCGATTTTTAGGAATGACATTTCGGTACACAACAGTACACTTGATTTCGTTGGTTTTGGTGAAAATTCCATATTTCTACAATATTTACAAATATATAATTAATCCTTAAACGATCTAATATTGCATTCATGTTGTTTTTAACTTATTTATAGTAAATTTATGTCATTATTTTAACAAGCAACTACAAACATTATACTTAACCTTATTTCTCTAAAAATAAACAATGTCACAACATACTAGGAATACTCGCGAATTTTGTTGTATAATTAAACAGAGGGAGTGTTTACAATCATCACCAATAAATATAAATTTAAATACTTGCTGAATTTTTAAAATCTCGTCTAAAATTCTAACATTACTTCTTACGGAGTGTAAGAAACTATACTCGTTGTGACGTCACATAATTAGTGCGATGTTTGGTCACCAGATAGAGTCCGCTCAACTTGAATCGCGTATAGTATATTGTGTTATTAGGAGTAAAAGTGATACTTTGTGTGGCGAGCATGGAAGTTTGTTCGGACAATTGCATGCCAGGCACACAAAGACACTTATTCTGAATGACACATTAATTTATTTTTTCAAACGCACTACTTTTCTTCTAATTCGCTAATTCTTTGTAGTATCTTGTGAATCAAGTGACAAAAAATGCCATTTCTACGACGTTTGAAAAAAAAGTATTTTTTCCGAATTCAACCGTGTAATCATTTATATTTTTATATAAGAAAAATTCAATTGAAATTTAATTGAATTTGATAATAATAGTCATTTTCAGTAAGCTATATATAAGAGAAAAAATAAGCTTAAATTGAAACGAAACATAAATATTTGTTAATAAGTTTATAAATAGTGTTCTATTCTATTTGATTCCATCCTTAATAATTCAATTTGACAAATAACAGTTTTTGTTTTTCATACATAGCCTACTGAAAAATAACATAAAAATCAAATTTATAGGATATAAAACAATTATATTGTTGAATTCAGAAAAAAAAACTCTCCAAGTGGAGGAAAAAATCGTCACACACAGACACACTGACAGACATCATTGTAAAAATAGTAAAATCGTGTTGTGTGGACCCTAATTCGTGCTAGTTCACCGAAGAGCATTACCTCCCGTATAGACCGGGGACTAGTGCTACGTGAAAATGTATCATGGTATTCCAATTACTCATCCTTTGTACTCACTTTAATTTTAAATACCCTAGCGAACAATTTGCTGGCTTCCCTAGAAAAAATGCGATCTACCCAGCTGTAGGTTACGACCCAAAATTGTTTTAAAAAATATTTTAGAATCTAGGTATTCTCTATGTGGGACCTCAAATTTCAAATGGTCTACCATTAGCTATGATCTTCACTATAGCTCACATTTTCCAATAATTTTTGAGGGTTTTGCCTCAACGAATCCCGACCCATCACCAAAATGGTACATCGATCGCGCAGATTGGGATACATTTAAAGAAAATCTACCAAATATAAACGAAACTGACTTACCAATGTTAAGTAGGAATAATTACCAAGAATTTTTAGATAACTTTAATAATATCATTTTTACTGCTGCTCTAGAAGCGATACCCCATTCACCTACAGTCCACAATATTTATAGTAATCAATAAGCTATACATAGTACTACTTGCAAAAATTGTAAATGCATTAATTATAGAAAAAAACAAGTTCCTTGGTGGAACAATGAAGTATCTGTTGCAGTCAAAAGGAAACGTAAAGCTTGGTTAAAATACAAAAACAATCCAACCATTGAAAATCAAATTGAATTTAAAAGAGCAAGAGCTAATGCCAGGTTAACCATAAGTAAAGCCAAAACAGACAGCTGGCGTAATTATACTAAAAACCTGAGTTCTATAACGGATGCCAAAGAACTCTGGAAAAATATCAATAATATTCGAGGGAAAAAATATATCACCCCATAAATAAGCTAAAGGTGAATGGTCAAATTGGAACAGATCTAAAAGTTATAACAAATGAATTCTCAAATCACTTTTGCTCAGTCAGTAGCAATGACGATTACACATTAAAATTTAGAAAAATAAAAACCAAAAAAGAAAATCAGATTATAAATTTCGAAAATAAAAACGACGATATATACAATAATAATTTTACAATAAATGAATTTTTAAATATATTTATTAACAAAACATTGTTGAAATTTAGCAGCTACTGGGCCGGACTTGTTATCCTATTCCATGTATAAAAACTTCACTATGCCGTACATAACAACAGTTCTAGAAATTTTTAACTTCATATGGTGCAATGGCCTTTACCCATCATTGTGGCGAAATGCAATCGTAACCCCATTGCTTAAAAGCGGCAAGAGTTCAACAGAAACAAATAATTACAGACCGATCTCATTAACTTGTCATATGGCAAAGTTGTACGAGAAACTAGTTAATAAACGACTGGTCTGGTACTTAAATAAAAATGGTCTTATTGATAAATATCAGTTTGGTTCCCGCGAAGGCCATTCCACACAAGATGTTATCAACAATCTTACAAATGAAATTCAAAATGCAGTCATGCGTAGGCAGCATTTTGTAGCGGTGTCTTTCGACCTCACTAAAGCGTTTGACAAAACTTGGAAAAAAGGTGTCACTCTGAAACTTCACGAATGGGGAGTAAGGGGGAACCTTCTGCGCTTTGTAGATCAGTTCTTAAATAAAAGAACCCTACAGGTTCGTATTGGTCCAACTATTTCTGAGCCGACTGTTTTCGAAAATGGGATTCCCCAGGGTTCAACTATAAGCGTAACCCTATTTTTACAGGACAGGAAAAAACATAACAACAATTAAGAATAAAATCCAAAAATCAATAAATATAGTTACCAAAAACGCCATAATTAATGGTTTAACATTTTCACCAGACAAATGCAAGGCTATCGACTTTTGCCGACTTCGCAGGCCTCACTTCTGCCCACAATTTCACATAAGCAACACTCCAATTCCTATAGTCAGTCATATTACGTTTCTTGGCATTATATTTGACTCCAAACTCACCTGGCGTCCCCATATTGAACATCTTTCGGCCAAGTGTCTAACAGCAATGAATGCTTTAAAGGTTCTTGCTCACACATCATGGGGTTCAAATCGCGCCACTCTTGAGAAAATACATAAATCTAAATATAAAAATTAGTGCAGTACATCACCTTGGGTTACGTCTAGTTACTGGTGCATACCGTACAAGCCCAACAACTTCCCTGTATGTTGAATCAGGCTTACAGCCATTATTACTACGTCGAATAAATTACCTCCTCAAATATACAATTAAAATTTTTTCAAATCCAGCACACCCCATTTACGAAGCTATTTTCAATAACTTGTCAAATCAACAAATCTACGGAACAAAGCCACCTTCAACATTATGTCCAGTATTTATTGAATGTTTTCAAGAATTTAATAAAATGTATGGCCAAAATATAGAAGTCTTCGATGGAAGGTTATCACTTGCAAATCAACCTGTGTGGATGTATAACAACTTAATAAATATAAACACAACATTTTGTAAAAAAATTGAAAAGAAAAATAATGTTCCAAAAGAGTTGATTAAGGGCGAATTCAACTATGTGCTTTCATCATTATGTGTCTACACAGATGGATCAAAAATTTTAAATCGTGGTGTCAGCTCCGCTTTTGTCATCCCTAGTTGGGGGGTGAAAGATGGTTTCTGTATCCCCGATATATCAAGCATCTTTACAACTGAGTATCAGCAATTATATTTGCACTCGAGTACATTGAGCAGAAACTAAATTCTGAAACACATAATATTACAAAGATAATAATATTCACTGACTCATTGAGTTCAATTCAGTACATTAGAAATAAATATGATAATTACAGTGACAATGTGTACCAGTATTTCATAAATATTGTTCAAAAATTAAAACAGAACTATAATATCTTACTTACCACATTTTGGATTCCAAGCCATGTCAGTATTACAGGAAACGAATTAGCTGATTCCCACACATCACATCTTTTAAATAACGACGGAACACCAAGTAAAACCACTGTAATACATGCTGATCTTATATTGGATGGAAAAAGCTATGTCAGTCAACAATACCAGACAATATGGGACAGTAGTAACCATACTTTTCTTCAAACAATTAAAGTATCCGTCAATCCATGGGACAAATTTAGATTCTCCTCGCTGTCTCGACGAGAACAAGTTGTTATTACTCGGCTTTCTATAGGCCATACAAGTATTACACATAAACATCATCTTCTGAACACTAATGTACCTGAATGTAGTAACTGCAAGTGCAGAATCACAATAGAACACCTACTTAACACTGCCCGATATATGCAATTGCACGCAACAGATTGAACGTTTCTACTCTAAATCTTTCTGAAAATGATAACTCTCAAGAGAAAATAAAAAACATTCTTCTCTTTCTTAGAGAAACAAATACATTTAAATATATTTAAACCAGTAAAAATGAGACCCACTTAAAAAGCTTCCACGCACATTACTTAACTTAAATTATTTATCGGCGACTTGGTTCGCAGGGCACAATGACCATGGCAGTTTCGTGCCCCTAATGAAACAAAAAGAAATAATATTAATAATAATAATAATATTAATAATCTGATTAGTGATTCACGAGGTGTAGAATTTAATTCTCTGATTTATTTGAAACATTTTTGTCTAAAATTATAAATGGGAAGTTTTGCACAAGGAAAAACTGATTTCCCATGTTGAACGTCTATGGCCCGCTTTTTAATTAACACCCTGTATATAATTTATCGGTATAATAAAATATGGGTATTTTATATTTTTGTTTCGTATTAGTGTTGACGGTCAGATGCGAGATTTTAGATTTACGCAATTTCCTGCTCTCCGATTCATTTTAGGGGAAAACCTGTAGAGTACAAAACGGAACTTTTGAAATTTGTTTTTAAAATGGTGAAGAAACCAAAAACATAATAAGAAATGTAGAAACAGTTTTGTATACAACTTTTAATTCTGTACAATTTTGCACTGGACAGTTTTTTTTCCGTAAAATGAACAGGGAAGCAGAAAATTGCAAATAACTAAAATCCCATGTTAAATCCCTATCTTCGCACCTGACCGTCAACACCCTATATGTAAAAATGAAAATTATCACATACGTCATTACCGATATGAATTTAACTGAAAAAGTTGGTAGAGCAGTCTGGACCGGCCTTAAGGCTTTCAGTTTTGTAAAGAATACACGTCTAGGTATTAATTTGTTTACGTTTATTTACACATTAATCCGTAGTACATACTGTATTCAATACTCTTTAATTAACTTAACGAACTAATAGTAGGTTTTAATTTCACCTTAAAAAAAATTACAATTTTTTATATCTATATATGATCTCCAGTCATATTGCCTGTATTGAAATTCGTATGATTAAGCAAAGGAAATTATTTCGTTATGCTTGAATTTATTCGGCAAGTTTACCATTATTTTGATGAGTCAGTTGACTCGTCACTGTGATCGGGACAGGACTTAGCTGATCCACCTTCCGGCTCGATATCGATATCTAGTTTTTGTTCAGTGGGGTTATTATTTATGTTCGTATTTAGGTTATTCTGTTCCGTATTATTAGCTCGAGCTGATTCTCCATGTTCCCGATGATAGCGTTCGTGTTCTTCTCGCAGGTATTCACTCACATACTCGGACTGCAAAATTATATCATAATTATAGATAAAAAATAATAATTGCCAGGGCTCACTAGAAATTCCATTAAACGCAGAAGAAAATTTAAAGAAGTCATTAACAATTTCATACAAAATTATTTATAATTAAATTATGTTTACTCAGAAATGAAAACAAAAATAATAATAAGTACCCTTTTTACAATGAATACAAGTACAAAATGGATTATAATTATTTATAAGTAGGTAAACAAAAAAACCTGATATCCTGAATTCAATATCAACCCAATAAATATTAATATTAGCCCATCACAATGTAATTGTTCACCGATTTTGTGTTTTGCTTGTTCTTTAATTAACTATACATGTTTCTTATAGACTTATACAGCTAATTTTGCACTCATAATCTAGCGTGAAATACATACATTTCATTTAAGGAATGATATTATGTATGTACCTGTCTTTTTTTGGAGGAGGAGCGAACATAACAACAGCACGGATTCGTTAGCACGTGTTAGATCATACTCATAAATAGTGGAATCGGTTCTTCCAAATGAATTATAAAATGTTTCATATATACTTACAATATTAACCCCATCCGGAGGCATAGGAATTTCACGAATTCCCAGTGGAGTTTTAACATACAGCTGCTTTTGCACTCGTAATTCCAACCTGAAACACATTTAGCTAGTATGATATACGTAGTACATATAGGCAGTTCGCCTACACATAAACCAGCAAATATCACACTTATTAATAATTTTAACGTTGAAAACTATATAAAGTGAAATCAATTATTTAGTATTCTGTAAAAGTGGGAAAACAAATATAAGTCATATCCTTTTTCCATGACAAAAAATAAAATCATGGCTATTTCCTGATTATTTTACGTAAAATAGCTTCAAATAAAAGTTATAGAGCATAAAATTCTACATCGAAATCAATAAACAAAATAAATTTTTCTTTCCGTGTAAGGGCAGAAATTAGCGATTAAAATGTCGAAAATCACCTGCAAAATAGCAATAGCCATGGAATTGAGACAAAAAGTAACAAATGTCTAACGATTTATCTGTCAAGTTAGGTTAGTTTATTTTTTTTTTATTATAGATAATTGTTCACTGAAACAGAAATTAGAGATAATTTTGACATTTGCATACCTAATTTCCGCCCTTACATAGCAAGCAAAATCAATTTTGATTCAGATGTAGAATTGTATGCTCTCCAATTTTTATTTGATGCTTTTTTACCTTAAATAATTAGAGAAGCAGGAAATTTCGAAAGTTTTATTTTACATGTTATATCCCAATGTTCGGTGTTCGAATCACCACCCTGTATTTTTATAATACCATATATGACTTTTATACAATTGTAGAAACCTATATAGCAAATTATTAACTTTTGACATTTAAATAAATATTTGGGTGTCTTATTGAAAAAGAAAAGTTTCTAATAAACAATTTTCGCCAATTCATAGAGTGTAATATATAATTTAATTTGTATTATACAGAGTAATAGAAAAAAAGTCTTAAAAAATGGGTTTTTATTATTGCGACTTAAAAAACATTCTGTACAGAAATACTTTTGGATACTCCAAAAATGTAAAAAGAATAATTTACCTATTTCATAGGTGACTAGAAATCGTAAAATTTTAAAACTTGTTCAAGAGTAAACCATAATTAATTTTAAATACAAAGAACAAATATATTCAAATTTTTCAGGCTCGCCAGGGGTTATCTTTTTAAAAAAGAATTTCGGATTCCGTACGATGCTGATTCAGCGAACATTCGAATATTGCTTATTTTGTATTCATTCATAAAACAAGCAAAGAAGTATAATCATTCCTTCATTCAAATTCAAACGGCTTCATTCTTTCACTTACAACAATTACGTAAACATACCTCAAAATATTTATTACCTGTAGTGAGTATTTTCGCTATCGTCATCGCTAAAACAATATCAAGTATATGGATTAGTAAAAAGTACAAATTATTTGGAAATAAAAGATTTCCATTATTATCCACTTAACACTAATAGTGTTTGTAGGTTAGGTATTTAAAATAGGTTACACTACACATTACATATTATTAATTCGTGAAGTATGAGTTCCCTTGATCAATTATCAATTCAATGAAATCAGTAGGTACTCTCTTAACATCAAATTGTATAGTTTTATAGAAATTAACAGTCTTTTTTTCTTTATCTCTATTGTCTTAAACTAATATTCACCTGGATGAGGAGTCAATGATAATATTATCACTAATAATGTTAATTTTACGTAATGAGAAATCGGGCATTTTATAATACTTAGGATGTTCCCACTTTAATAGTTAAACAATCTTATGTTTTGAAACGTACAGTTACAGTTGTATAATAACAAAGAATAAACAAAAGATGGACAATTTAGATTTTACATTGACTACCCCGACCTCTATTCGCGAAGACTGCAATGAGTTTTTGTAATCTTTGTACATGTTATATATGATATAACATAAACAGCGATGTAAGGACCGTAATCAAATATTAATATACTTGATTATATTCGAAACAGTGACCTCAATACATGTATTGAGGACATTGATTCAAAATAACATATTAACAGTTCCGATTTTTCACACCAGAAGGCTATGAGTTAATTTGGGTAGGTATACAAATTCATAATGTACATAGATCGCCCTGTACATAACTTGCCTTATACATTTTCCTAACGTACAAATATTGTCGTGTAAGTTATATTCATATCACAAGCCGTACGGCTTCATATTACGTCTAGCCTTGTAGTTGCCAGTCGGCATTCTTTATCAATCACGCGCCTGTTGTCATCAGCAATGACTAATCTTAACAGTTAAAAACATGTGTAATTGTAATTAACAACTAGTAGTAGATGTACCTTCTTAATAACAAGAGCTACCATAAGTCTTTTGTACGTTTGGAGTTAAATAATTTTTTTTTAAAGATTTCGAACAAAGTTCGTAATTTAATTGGCGCAGTCGATAGTAGAATGATAACTACATAACGTGTTTCCATTATTTTTCAATTTTTTTATATGTTATTCCTCATGTAAACTTATATGTATTACAATAAATAAAACATTTTTATCATAACAGGTTTTATGTAAAAAAAATATTGAAAACAGTATTTTTTGCAACTCGTTTGAACGGCCAATTTTTACCGCCCCGACAGCGCGTAAAAGGCCGGCTAATGTAGCTAATGCTCAACAGATGGTGCATGAGTCTCTAGTGGCGTCATCTGTCAATTGATGGTGTACTAACACTCTTCTATTACAGTTTTCTTGAACTAACGCATAGGGGTAAGAATAAGAGTTTTCATTGAACTACAAACAAATGTTTTATTTCAAACTGAGTTTGTTTGTGACCTTACAATTCTTAGAATTAAAGAACTGAACTTTGAATCTTTCGAGTACGACGTCAAGATAATAAGACTTACAAAATATTTGGAGAGATAAATTATATCATACATAATTTATAATTTAATTTGTTACGAATCCTAATCCAAAATTCGAAATCCCTCGTCAACTGAACGTCTGGGTGGAATGTTTGTATCCTGGTTTTTCCACAAATATTCTTTTACGGGTGTTTCAACTTGTAAATAATTATAGGCAAAGGCATAACGTCTGGTAATCCCTTGAATTCGTTGCTGGAGATTTACCAAATACTTTACAAATATTTAATCCACGAAATACAATAATCTATAAAATACGTATACCTTAGAAAATGCTTTACCAATATAACATACGGCAAATAATAATAATAATAATAATAATAATAATAATAATAATAATAATAATAATAATAATAATAATAATAATAATAATAATAATAATAATAATAATAATAATAATAATAATAATAATAATAATAATAATAATAATAATAATAATAATAATAATAATAATAATAATAATAATAATAATAATAATAATAATAATAATAATAATATTAATAATAATAATTGTATTGTATTCACATTTTTAACTAGTTTATAATACCTACTTTATTATTTTTTAAATATAATGTTCCAATTTGAACGTGCTGCCATCTATTATCACTTATCACATAGGAAGATATTGAATGTATTTGATGTATGTAGGTAAAATCGAATATTGTAAACTACTCCCATCACACACACACACACACACACACACACACATATATATATATATATATATATATATATATATATATATATATATATATATATATATATATATATATATATATATATATATATATATATATATATATATATATATATATATATATATATATATATATATATATATATACTGGCTGGCAGCGTTTCAAACGTACTAAATTGTTTTCATTCATTTTTAAAAAATTGGAAACATATTTAACCATTTAAGTAGTGTTTTCAGAAATGTTTTATGATATATTTTAGTCTAATAGTGTTATTTTTCAATATTTTGATTACGGTGGAAACCCCCATGGTGGAACCTGAAAGAACTCAAACGATAAGAAGGACAAGTCCATCATCCATAGTGCCCGCAAGTCGAGAGCCCGGAGATCTTCTGCTACTCACCCACGTCTACAGAGCCCGCAAAGCGAGAGCCGAGACAACCCCTGGAGTCATCCACAGTGCCCGTACATCGAGTGCCCGGAGATCCACATTTTAAGTGTCTATAGTGCCCGTATATCGAGTGCCGAGAAATAAACCCGGAATCATCCACAGTGCCCGTACATCGAGTGCCCGGAAATCCACACCTACTTTTACGTCTATAGTGCCCGTACATAGAGTGCCCAGACTAAACGGAATGAAGATAATACTTCTCACCCTATTGTCCATTTTGTAAGTAAATTATATATTGTAAAAATATTTTATTACATTATTATATATAAAAATAATGGCAGTTCCTGAATTAAGAGAAATTCATTTAAAATTAAACCCAGAATTTAATGGGAATCCAAAACTTTTTTCCAAATTTTGTTTCTGTTAGCGAAGAGCTAATAAATACTTTTTATAATAATGCGCAAGTTGAATGTTTTCAAAATAAATTACTTTTATTAAGTATAAAAAATAAAATAACCGGACATGCAGCCGAAAAATTAGCCGGCATAACTATAAGAAGATGGCTTGATATAAAAAATGCTTTAATAAACGCTTACGCGGATAAACGGGATGAATTAACATTACTAATCGAAATCGCGAATATAAAACAAGGAAATAAATCCTATCTTGAATTTTATAATAATCTTTCACACCTTCTCGGTTTGTATACTTCATATATTGAAATGCATTACCAAAATCCAATCACTGACGAAGCATTAAAAACAAACGCGAATAAACTAGCCTTACGAGTGTTCACATTAGGTTTAAAAGAACCCGTTGGCCCATTAATAAGATCACGTAATCCAGCAACATTAAATGATGCATACCATCTTTTAACTAACGAATTTAATGTCGAATATGTAAAACCTGTTAAACAAAATACGGGAGTGCCTATGCAACAAATCCCTGCAATGACATACAACAAACCAACCAATAATCCCCAACCAAAATATAATCCACAACCAAAATATAATCCACAACCAAAATTTAATTTCCCATCACAACCCATTCAATTAAAGCCTACTACACAATCACATAAAACATTTGCACCACGGCAACAAGTGTAAAACGCCCAATTTATGAGACCCACACCAATGAGTGTTAGCACTAGATTTACAAGAAATAATCCTCAAGCTAATAATTACGTCGCACAAAATCAAAATCCTAACAATTTTGGAAATTACTTTGTAGAAGAATTATACAATCAAGATTTCGAAAATCCCGACGAAATAAACAATGAGGAAAATATCGAAAATTTGAAAATTCCGAAGAAGAACAACAAATTTCAGAAAATAATTTTTTAGACGATACCAGCCTCGGAATAAAGGAGAACTATTAAATATTAACTGTACAACAAGTTTACCGTACCTAAATACTCGCGATTATATAATACTTTTGGATACTGGTTCAACAATGAACTTAATAAACAAAAAATTCGTTTCCGACAATAAAAATCGTTTTAAAATTTATGAAGAAAAATTTCAAATAAACACAGCAAATGGTAAATCGCAAGGCAACGAATATATTATTTTACAAATCAAAAATATTCCAATAAAATGTTATTTATTTAATTTTCATAAGAAATTCAATGTACTTTTTGGCATCGGAGCTCTTAAACAATTAGAAGCACAAATAAACATGACTAATGAAACAGTAACATTGGCAAGTAAAACATTTAAATTGAAATACTTTAATATAACAAATGAAATAAATTTTACTGAAAACAATAATAATACCTTCCCCGAAATTCGATCCGACCATTTAAACTAAGAAGAGAAAAGAGAACTTTACAAAATCATTAAATCTTATCGTGACTTATTCCCAAATACAGACGAAAAATTAACTCATACTAGTGAAATAAAACATCAAATAAAAACCACCGATGACAATCCCATTTATGCAAAATCTTATCGATACCCTGAAATTTATAAAAATGAAGTAAAATCACAAATCGATAATTTATTAAAAGATGAAATTATAAGAGAAAGCTATTCTCCATGGTCTTCCCCAATTTGGGTGGTACCTAAAAAATTAGATGCTTCTGGCAAACAGAAATATGTATAGAATGGTAATTGATTACAGAAAACTAAATTCAAAAACTGTTGAAGATAAATTCCCTATACCCAACATTACAGAAATTTTAGACAAATTAGGAAAAAAGTGTTTACTTCACAACACTGGACTTAGCTAGTGGTTTTCACCAAATTCAAGTTAACGAAAAAGACATCCCCAAAACAGCATTTAATACTGACCTTGGACATTATGAATTCTTAAGAATGCCATTCGGATTAAAAAATGCCCCTGCTACCTTTCAACGACTTATGAATCACGTTTTAAGAGAATACAATGGGAAAATTTGTTTTGTATATCTAGACGATATTATTATATTTGGCACATCATTGCAAGAACATGCAGAAAATATTAGGAAAATATTTAGAAAATTATGGGAAGCTAACCTCAAAATTCAAATTGATAAATCAGAATTTTTCAGAAAAGAAGTAGCATATTTAGGCCATATTGTGACAAAAGACGGAGTAAAACCCAATCCAGATAAAATAGAAGTAATTAAAAATTTCCCTATTCCGAAAACAACCACGGAAATAAAATCATTTTTAGGACTTCTCGGATATTACCGAAGATTTATTTCAAATTTTTCAAAAATTACTAAACCACTAACAAATTGTTTAAAAAGAAATAATAAGATAAACATAAAAGATAAAAATTACATAGAATGTTTTGAACAATGTAAAAAATTATTAACAAATTCACCCATATTACAATACCCTGATCTTTCAAAACAATTCATTCTAACTACATATGCAAGTGACTATGCAATTGGAGCCGTACCTACTGTCACAAAATATAAACGGAAAAGATTTACCAATCGCTTATGCCTCCAGAACATTAAACGATCACGAAATTAATTACAGTACTGTAGAAAAAGAACTTTTGGCAATTGTGTGGAGTACAAAATATTTTAGACACTATTTATATGGAGTAAAATTTCTAGTTCGTACAGATCACAAACCTCTTACTTGGTTATTCTCTGTAAAAGATCCAAATTCTAAATTAATGAGATGGAGAATAAAACTTGACGAATTTAATTATACACTTTCGAGAATAAAACCAAATTTAAAAATTAAATATATTAACGATGACATTTTAAACAGTAAAAATAAGCAGCTCAGCTAGAATCGAAATTTCAATGCAGAAAATTTCTAAGCACATCACAAAATGACGTAGGCAAAATTAGAATTCAATATATCAATAATAATCGAATTTTATTTCATTTAGTCACTAAACAAATTTATAAATCTGAACCAAAAATGAAAGATATAGAATCATGTTTAATTAATTTAAAAGAATTTTGTGAAGAAAACAATATTAGAAAATTAGATATTCCAAAAATTTGCTCAGGATTAGATAGAAAAGATTTTAATGAAATAGAATCATTAATTAAAACAATCTTTTCAAATACACATATAGAAATTACTATTTACACACATAATCCAAAAACAGGAGAACTTTTTAATTCTGAAAATGATAGTATAATTGCAAATTCAGGATCAGATGATGACACAGCACATTCCTCTGACGAAAACCCAGTAAATGGTATAATACACACAGAAACAAACGTAAATGTTGGTAAAAATCAAATTATTATTACAGGAGATCAAAATGCAACAACAATACAAATTAAAAATATGTTTAATAATACTAAAAAAAGAATAATTTTAAAACTAAATTTACAAAATCTAAATAAAGAAATTATTAAATTTATAAAAGAATACATAATTCCCCATCAAAAATATTATTGTTATTTCGAAAACGAAATTTGGAAAGACTTTAATACTGTAATTCAAGAAACTTTTATAAATGAATTCTTATCATTAATAAAATGTAATCAATTCGTAAAAGACATAGAAGATAAAAATGAACAAATAGAACAAATTATGAATTATCATGAAGGCAAAACAAATCATAGAGGAATTTTAGAAACTTATCAGAAACTAAAAAACTTATTCTATTGGCCAAACATGACACAAACAATCGCAAATTATATAAATAAATGTGAAATATGTCTTAAAAATAAATACGAACGGGATCCTATAAAAAATAATGATAATTTAACGCCCACGCCCAGATCACCTTTTGAAATAATGAATATTGACATTCTTTCACTAGAAAAACATAAATTTTTGACAATAATCGATCAATTTTCAAAATTTGCGCAAATGTATCCCATGCCTAATAGTAACGCTTCAGACGTAGATGCTCTTTTAACTTTCTTTAGAAATTATGTAATTCCAAAACAAATTATATTTGATCAAGGTACAGAATTTGTAAAAGAATTATTAAAACTGCATAAAATAGAAATTAAAAATACATGTGTCAATAACCCAAAATCAAATTCTCCTATTGAAAGATTTCATTCAACAATCATAGAACATCTTAGAATTTTTAATGACAGATCAGAATTCAAAGAAGAAAAAATATTAACAAAAATTAATTATGCACTTGTTGCATATAATAACTCTATACATACAAGTACAAAGAAAACACCACAAGAGATAATATTTGGATACTCAGATTATTGAAAAATAACAAAACCCACTGGTATTACAACACAAGATATACTTGAACAACACAAAGCAAAAATGAAATTTTTACACGACGAAATACATAAGAAAATTCAACAAGAAAAGAATAAAAGATTTAAACCTAGTAAAAATCCCGACCATATCCCTAAAACCATATTTCTTAAAGAACACCTTCGTCGATGTAATAAAATTGTAAACCCGATTTATAAAAAAATAAAAGTTAAAGAATACGATAAAAATCTCGGTGTAATAAAAGACGACCATGATAAGAAACATCGTATAGATAAATTAAAACGTCTACGTAATGTTTCAGATGGACAGAAGCGAGCACCGGACGAGACATAGAAAATATAAACAATAATATAGGACTTAATATTATAAGATTAAGTAAAACTAAAATATATTCTAATTCATATTATATATATATATATATATATATATATATATATATATATATATATATATATATATATATATATATATTATTATAACACGACTAATATTTATAATGAGTACTTAAACCTTAAAATACAAAAAACACATCTTCAAAATGCTTTTGAAAATGGAACAATACTATATAAACGAGAATTCGAAACTCATAATAACATTTTAAACTTTATTTTCATTCGTCTCGATAATAAAATAAATTATATTTTTAATAAAAGACCTAAACGTGGAATAATTAATGCACTCGGTTCAATAATTAAACAAAGCTCTGGCAATCTAGATTCATCAGACGGTGAACGATATGATAAAATATTTAAAAAAATTGAAGAAAATGAAAAATCCCTACAAGCTCAAAATTTTGAAAATATTTGTTTTAATAAAGAACTTACAGAGAAATTTAATAAACAATTAGAGAATATTAAAATTAACGAAAATATAATATCATCTAAATTGTTGCAATTAGGAAATCATTTTAAAACAGAAATGAAATGGGAATACACCTTTTCAACAAAAGATATATTTAATCAATTAATTAATCTTAGTATAAATTTAATAGAAATTCTTAACGAAATTGAAACTTCTCTTTCATTTTGCAATCTAAATTTAATACATAATAGTATTATACAACCTAATGATATACAAGAGATATTAGAACAAATATCTGTAGAATCAAAAATAGAATTTGAAAATTTTTGGGACTTTTCAAAATTAATAAAAAGCCATTGTAAAACTACAAAGAATGTAATAAAATATTTATTAGAGATTCCTTTGTATTACGAAAACAATTTCGAATTATATCAACTAACACCCATACCAACTATGCACGAGGATAAATTTGTAACAATTAATGTTCCACAACAATTAGTTTATAAAGACAATTCAAGAATATACAATATAAATAAATGCATTTTCAATAAAATATATTATTGTAAAACGAAATTAGAAGAAACCAATGAATGTATTGTCAATATATTCTCAAATAAAATAAATCTACAACAATGTTCCTTCCACGAATTAGATAAGGAGTTCCATATGTACCAAATTGAAAATTCACCATAATATGTTATTATAATAAGTCCTTATGAAAAATATATATCCATTGAATGCCTAAATTATACACAAAATGTAAATATTAAGGGAATATTCAAATTTAATAATGTTAATAATTGTAAAATAAATAATGTAAATATTAATAAACAAAATTTTGGTCAAGAATTATTATTTGAAAATTTTAAAATTCAAAGTTTTGAAAGGAATATTATTACTAATTCCACATTGCTTATGCAAAATATTAAAACTATGAATATTACTCATAAAAAAAATACCATTTATAACAGAAATACAGTATCAAAACAGTACTCATTATATAGCTATATATGTAATAATTATATTATTAATCATTATATTATTAATTGTTAAATATTATAAATATTTAAATTGCAAAAAACAAAACGTTGCTGATAACAATCCAATGACGAATCTTCATTTACCAAATGAAGCTTCTTTTTGAAGGTTGGAGGAGTTACATTCATATCACAAGCCGTACGGCTTCATATTTATTACGTCTAGCCTTGTAGTTGCCAGTCGGCATTCTTTATCAATTACGCGCCTGTTGTTATAAACTTAAAAAGTTTTGTATCATACAAATTCATCTGCTTTTGGCATGTAATCACAGAATTTAACGTGACGCTTTCTTAAATAAATATAAAAAAATGATTAAATAAATTTCACAAATAAGAATTTTTACGCAACGTCATCATAGATGGAACTACTAGCAGGCATTCGCCATTTGTTTCACATTCGGCTTATCGGCTTCAATCTCAGCCATTTTAATAGTTAACGTTTTTCCGTTTGGGCGGGGATGGAAATTATCGTATAAAATTAGTGATTAGTAATCAAAATTTATTGAATTTTTAACCTAAATTAGTGGGAAAGGATTTTAAAATGGGCAATTTTCTTGCTACATTAATAAACGACGACAGTGATTGCACGAGTGAACTTGCGTAAGTATTTACACATATATAGGTTAGAGTAAAAAAGTTATAATTATTATTTATTTAAAGGCCAATACATTCTGAAATTGAATCACAAGTTATAAATATGGAAGATACAATAATTGACGATTGTGAAAGAGGCTTAGAAACAAAGCATGGTAGCAGAATGAGCTCGAAAAAATCGCTGTTATTTTTGGATAATGAAAAAATGTCAGTGCATGAGAATTCTGGAAAAGTAACAGAAAATTTAAATTGCGAACTTCCGGATCTTGTGTAAGTAATTGCATATAAGTTTAAACAACAATTTTACAATTAATATTTACACATTGAATTTTTATTCATAGACAAACAAAAGACAGCATTCCGAACATCTGCCATAGGACACAGACTGAATGCACTATAAATAAAGGAAAATTAGAGAAGATTAATAGTAAGCCATCAAACCATGCTTCCATGGACAAACAAAATGAATTTCCAGAACAGAACATCAATAATGAAGTCTTGGATAACCATGGATTAAAGCGAGCCAATTCTAACACCACCACAACTAAGAAACCACCTAAGCTAGCAAAAAGTAGCTCGCCTATTATTTCCAAATCAGAAGTTGCAAATGAGAACAGTATTAAGTTAAAATCTGCATTTTCAGTAGAATTTAAATTAAATATAAATGCAACAATTCAATGCTTGGATTCTCTAATCAGTCGAAGAAGAATTATACATAGAAAACAAAAAGAAGCTAGAGAAAAGTTAGCTAAAATGGAAAAAGAAGCTCTGAGTAATATCCGTAAACAAAAAAAGAAGAAACCAAGACGTTCTCCAAGACCTAAGAAATTGAACCAAACATTTTCATCTATGTTTTTATTCAACCCTAACTCAAGTATACAATGTATGGATTCAATTATACAAAGACGTAGATTCATTTTTGAAAAGAAACAAAAAGAACTTAAAAAGTGCAAGAAGGATAAAAAAAATCGAAAACAGAATCCTAAAACAAATAGGAGGAACGTGACAAAAGTTACGAAACAGTCAAAAAATCAGAATAATGATATGCTTAAAAGGGAAGATAAAAAGCACCTCTTTGTACAACAGTCAGATATGTCATACTGTACTTCCTGCATATTTTGCAATAAAAATCATCAGGCCAATACATGTTTACCGAAACAATATAAAGAAAAATCCACTAAGCCACAGAAGACATGGTCACGTTGTGTAGTAATGTAAACAGTCTACTTTATAAATGTACAAAATTTAATGTAAATAAATTTTGAATGATTCATATTTGTTTTATTTTTTTGGAAAATATCAGAAACATGATTGTCACGTTTCGTATTTAATGAGAGCTCTGGTTATGTGAAATGTACCCAAATGAAATTTAAATAAAAATGCAAAAATTGATCGTCACTCTAAAATTCACAGAGCCCGTGTTTATAACCAAATTTATGAAACATGCTCTGTATTTGTACTTTTCGAAAATTGTAGTTATAGTAATGCAACATTACCTTGAGTTCAGTGTGGAATAAAGGAAAAAAATCAGGTCGTTTTTACTTAAAAATATTAAGTTTTCAAGTATGATCAAACTTTCCATAAGGGCTTTTATTATATAATAGCTCTATGAAAATGAACCGGCCTGCATGGTTATTTGGTTTCACAGAGGAATAAAGAATAATATAAAAATTTAAAGGAAAAACTTTTGTTAACGTAAAACATACAAGTAGGTAATTATATACTCGTAAATATATTTTTTACGTACAATTTATATTAGGTGTATTTTATTGACTTTGTAAATATAAAAGATATTTACTGATATTTGCCTAATAAAGAAGAACAAATTAAACATGTTGTTAAATATAGTTAGGTTTTACAGTGAATATATATTAATTTTATATTTTAATTATTCTAAATTGCTCTAATCTGAATACATTTTTAATTACAAATATTATTTATTGCTGAAAAACTGTTTGCAGAAACTGGTTTATTGATATGTGTATGTATTGTGAATTGCAATAATTTATTACAACAGTGAATTAAACGTAAGAACAAAATATCTAAATAAAAGTTTCGATATGCTTATGGACATTTGTTGGTAAGAATGTTAGTTAACTGATGTCACTACAATAATAAAATACGTTCTCCACAGTTTTACGAAAAGGAAGAATGTCTTTTTTATGAGAATGTCACAATTTTTAAAAGGAACCGGCTTAATCGGAAGTAGACCGTAACGATTTTATTTTAAATGAAATGCTATATTTTTTATTTTACCATTGAATTCAGCAGAAAATTTTACATATGAAACCATAAAACACTATCCACCACTTCCGGCGTAATTAATCTTTTTGATTTTTTTCGCTAATAATAGTCATTTTTTATCACTCTATATGTCGAGAATGGAAACGAATTTCTATAATCTGTAAAAACACATTTATAGAGAAAGATTTTGTTTACAATAATATAAATTAATAATCGACAATTTTTGAAAATTGTAATTTCTACGTAAACGTATAGTTGAAGTTCACAAAATTAAAAAAAAACTCATTTTTTTAAATGGATCACCCCATTTTTTATTATGCAAATGAATTCTTTGTTAAAAAATAAGGGTAGTTTGTGTAGCATGTCCTATCTTGCAAATTGATAGATGTTTAGTAAAATGGAAAATATGATAGTAATTCATACAAAATCATTAAAATAAAAAATAATGAATAGGTACTAAACATATTTTTTTTCTTTTCGCACCATAGCCCACATAAATTAAATTGAGTACCTTATGTAATTAAATGCAATTTAAACATTTTCCATTTTACTAAAAATCTATCAACTTTCAACATAGGACATGTTACACAAACTACCCCTATTTTTCAATGAAGAATTTATTTAAATAAAAAAATGTGGTGTCTCGTTTTAAAAAAATAGTTTTTTAATTTTTGTGATCTTCAAGTTTACGTTCACGTAGAAATTACAATTTTCAAAATTTTTAGATTATTAATTAATATTATTATAAACAAAAGCTTTCTTTATAGAAGTATTTTTACAGATTCTAGAAATTCGTTTCCATTCTCGGGATATAGAGTGATAAAAAAGTGACTGTTATTAGTGAAAAATCAAAAAAGTTTAATAACGCCGGAAGTGGTTGATCATAAGTAATTTTTTTATAGTTTCAAATGTAAAATTTTCTGCTGAATTCAATGGTAAAATAAAAAATATAGCATTCCATTTAAAATGAGAAAGTTAGGGTCTTCATCCGGTAAAACCGGAAGTGCTATGTTAATAAATGTTAGCGAATATGTTAGCAAACATTGCCAGCTAACAATATTCGTTTCATTGTGAAAAATGAGTGAATACAAACTCAATTTCTTAATTTTCGGAATATGTAGAGTGAGATGTAGATTAGTTATTTTCAAATCTAACTGCTAACAGTGCCACTTTTCTTGCCTCTCACCTTTGGCTCTATCAAAAAAAATTAAAATATAAAATTAATATATATTTACTGTAAAACCTAACTAAATTAAAAACATGGTTAATTTGGGCTAGGTATGCAACGTCCGAATGTCCTTACATTGCCCCATTCATTTCATGCTTCGTTCAGTTTCAGAACGTTCAAATCTTGCCCATGAAGTTGGCGCGCATCATAACATTCATTTACTAACATGCGCATCGTCAGAATGTCCATGCATTGCCCCGTTCAATTCTCGCTTCGTTCAGTTTCAGAACGTTCAAATCTTGCCCACGAAGTTGGCGCGCATCAAAACGTTCATTTCTTGCCTTTTTCAAATACCTAATTCGCGCGCTCCCAAATTTAAACAGTACACTCCAAAGAATAAATTGCAAAGAAAAATGTTTTATTGAGTAGAAATTCATTACTAGTTCTTGAGAATATTAATAGATGTTGTAAAAAGTGTGGAAATGTCAAAAAATTCAAAATGAAATAAATTTATTATGTACTGTCAAAGTACATTGTAATGTATAATGCTTGGTTTCTCCAGAGCAACTTAAGACTTAAGTCGTGACGTGTTGTGACTTATTCCTAACTGTTGCACCACGCAAAAATGTAAAAATGTGAGACATAAGTAGCATTTTAATGTAAGTCGAAAAAACGGTCACTTATGTGTCATATAATGTCAGTTGTTGTCATATCAGTTGTTTTCGTTACGGTGCAAGTCTTCAGTGATATGGACATGAAACGTACATTTACAGCAAAGCAGAAAAAAATGCTATAGAAAATTGTGGATCAATATAAAGAGATCAGCGAAAATAAAAAAAAAACTAATGCGGTGTCAAATATACCAAAAGACAATACCTGGAATTTAATTGCCGCAAAATTTAATAAAAACTTATTAAATGTTTACACAGATGTGGCAAGCTTACGAAAAATGTAGGCAAATATGAAGGCGAAGGAAAAGCTTTTTGTTCATAAAACGGGCGGTATGGTTTGTGCGGGCCTATAAAAAATATTGATAGAAAATCTTTGTCCTCATATAATTGGAACAAATCAATTCTGTTATATATTTGTCGCATGATTCTAACATTATCGACAAAATCAACTTCGTCCACATTATCCACGACGTTAACGTCGTCAAATTTAGGGACAGCCGGTAAATCCATATCGAATACTGTTGAAACGAATACACACTGACAAACACAATGACAGCTTTGTTATGTTTTATGCTGTTGCCAATGGTTACTACCTACTATACTCTGTTCCATTTAAGCCATTCAGTAGATGGAGCTGGCAACAGCGCAAACTTGAAGTAGCCGCAATTCCATTGGGTAAACTTGTCTCTTGTCTCCAATTTCAGCCAATCAGAGACGTCAAAACTATTCCCTATGCTCTGCAATACTGAATGGCTTAAATGGAACAAGGTATAGGTTACTGTGGAGAAACCGGGCATAAAATACTTGTTATTATGTACAGTAAAGTTTAAACATATATTTTTTTCTCAAGCGTATTATAATACTCATATCATGCTACTGTACGTACACTATAGAAGATACTCATTGTCTTCTTAGTTCACCGCTGGAGTTGGCAGTCGACACAGCAACACAGTTCATATTGAAAATAGAAACTACAATTTAAAAAATTCCAAAAAAATGTCAAAAATAGTTATTTATGATATGTGTTAAAAGTGACATTTTATTTTGTGAGAAGGAAGTTTGGAACACGACGCGAAGCGGAGTGATCCAAAACTTCGAACAAAATAAAATCACTTTTAACACGTATATCATACACTATTTTTTCTACAAACACATTTATTTAATTTAAATTTGTATTTATAAAAAAAAATTGACATGTGTCAAACATGTCGATTTGTTGTTCCATTAGCCATTACCAAGGCAATTTACTTTTAACACTAGAATTAAAATATCGCATATTTAATTGAAGTATGCCGTGTTAAAAATTCAATTTTTAATAGTGTTTGTAGAAAAATTATATTATGATTATAAATATCACTAGATTCAAATTTAGCGCCTAATTTTGTAACTAAAATTTACGTTTTCTATACCGTAAATAAGTCTTCTGGTTAGTGTCTTCTTAACTGGAATACAGTTTAATATACTATTACATCAATACAGGATACTGCGTAGATAGAAAAGTCTATCAAAAGTATTCTATGATTTTATTGTCAAGGAAAGGAAGGAATGTTGACAATGCTGTTATTAATTTAAACGAAGTACAATATTTATAAATTATTTAAAGGTATGTTGTTGTTGGGGGATAGCCGCGCATACTCAGGCCTAGTGGTCCATTGTACTTCCCCTATACTCAAGGTCCCTTAGCTAAGTCCTATTGTAAGAGATCCTCTGGATTTCATGAAGCGCTGGAAAGAGGATCTCCATGTGCCTTCTTCTGGTGGCAACTCTTCGCCGAAACCGCACCTTATGCACGAATCGTCATTGATTATGCCGATCGTCTTTAGATATTTAAAGGTATAAATATAAAGATTTTATTTTGATATTGTCTAGTAACTTTGCTTTTATATTATTGAAGAGTTAATAATTTTAAATATGAATTTTTAATAATTGATATAAACATTTCTCTTCAACAATAATTAATGTGAAATAAAAGAATATCAGTTATAGCAACCTGTTATATGAATTTAATAAACTTTTTGTTGGTGATTAAATTTGTTTTCATTATGAATTTCAATTAATATTTGTATTTATAAATATTTAGCATTCAATATTCAATCATTACTTATTTCAGGAAGAGTATCGTAAAACAATTCAGAAGGTTAGAAAGGAATATTTTGCAATACAATATGAATAACTGGATGAAAGGATAAATAAGAAGTGAAATAATAATAAAATTTATATTATCTTCTAAAATAGATTTATTTATATCGACAAAGAAAACGGTAAAATTATACACGGTATTTGTGTCATGGAGGTAGAAATAAGAACGAGAGAGGCTCGGTATCCCCACAGCCTTATGACAAATTTCATGCAAGGGTCCGTTCCCACCTGGCTTCATTCCCCTCGTCTAAAAGCTCACTTCATACTCGCTCCTCTATATTTCTACCTCCATGATTTGTGTGGTGTGACTAACCTCACTTCTGTGATTGCAATGGAGATCAACACAGCATATGGCCAATGTTGCAAATCGGTGGATAGTTATCCACTTTGCGAATAATTGAAGTGTATGGTGAATGCTTTAACTGATACTTTTACTCGTTGGATAATTTCGGATACCGCTTTAATTAATTTAGATTTTATTAAAATCTAAAAGTCAAAACATTGTTGTAAAAGTGACAAGCGCACATAAATCACCTGATTCCAAGTACTTCATGGTTGCTCGAGTCACATGTCTACTCGCGGCCTATTCCCCATTTGCTGATACGAAAGAATGTGGAACTAATTCTTGAGAAACAAGTCATTCTATTGGTTCGGCTTCAAAACTATCCTCTTTTGACTAATAGAATGACTTGTCTTGTGTTCAAGAATCATTTCCACATTCTCCAGTCGCAGCAAATGGACAACAAATACAACAATAAATAACATCACATCTGATGTGATCAGAATTTAATTTAATTAAGCACCAAAAAAGTATAGTAGTAATTCTGATATAAACAGAATATACAGAATTTATGTACTTTAACGTCACAGGAGTGGGGGGTTGTTTTGCATTGGTAAACAATTTATATTTTACCAGACTAATGTAATGAAAAGAAAAAAAGCCTGTTATATATAACAAATTATGGTGACCGAAGTAAATTTAAATATTATTTCCTCTTTTCAAGTAAAATAAAACCATAGTGGTGCGCTTTTAATGAAGTGACGCCAGATAAGCTCTCTAGCTATATTGTAATAACTCATAACTGAAATTTGCGACTAAAAGTAAATTGGCACACTCAGTAATGTGTAATGAGCAAAAATTAATGGAAAAATAAAATGAAAGCAAAGAATTTAATCAAAATTTGGAACAAAATCAAAACTTTTGCATAAACATATAATAAAACCTAAAACCTAACGTAACCTAAAACAAAATTAAAATTCATTCTAATAAAAAATAACTATATTAAAAAAACTTAGTTCCTAAAAATTTGAATAATTGTGGTCACGTCAGCCCTACAATTAGGACATCGGTGACGAAGCCTTAATATTACCCTTGCACATTGCTCACACATGCATTGGTGTCCGCAAGGGACACATGCGTGTGTTGCTGCATGGTTCAGACAGACACTGCAGCGGGGCTATAAATTAAAAATAAATAGTAATAATATTATTAGTATTATTAGTATTATTAGTATTATTAGTATTATTAGTATTATTAGTATTATTAGTATTATTAGTATTATTAGTATTATTAAGATATGAACTGTGTAACCAAGGAGTTATGTTTGTTTAAAATGTAGGCTCCGGGATTTAAACTATAGATAATTTTATAAATTTATCCGTAAAATATATAGAAAAAGTATTTATGCAAATTTGTGGAAAATTTAATGCTCTTAATTTTTTATAATAACACAAATAACATTTGAAGCTATTTTTTGAAAGAAAACTATATTGAGCTTCAAGTAAAGTACCACTCCCGGTTATCTGATTTACACCAAAATCTAATGGATTCTTCCCATATTTGAATAAGGTACAAATACAAGGTTTCAAAATTTTATGAATGATAGTATTTGAGATAGAGTCGAGGATCCACACACACATTGACACAGACATCATGGTGAAATTAAAAACGAAACTCGCGCGCTTGTCAGGCCAACCTACCGTGAGAACATCAATGAACTAACACTAGCGCCATCTGCCGCCATAGTTTGTATGACAATATTGTCACACAATGGTCAAACTGTTACAATGTTCTATACTTTATTAGGAAAAAATGCATTTTATTTATGTTATTTAAGCTTAATAATAATAATAATAATGTCTTTCTTCCAATTGTAGTCGTGGCGACGCCGGCGTTGTTTGGTCGTTTTTAAGTTGGCATGGTTTTTCAAAAACATTCACTGGGAATGGATACATATTTTAATCCAATAGAATATATTTAGGAAATGATACACTCCATAGGCAGATTCGTTGTCGTCCAGCGTCCAGCCATACCAGAGACTCTTAAAAGCTACGATTGGATCTTCAAGAAGAATTTGAAGCAATTCCCCAAATTTGCATAACAAATTTGATGAATTCAATGCCACGACGGTTAAATGACGTAATTCAGGTTCGAAGTTCGAAGAAGATATACAAGCTATTGGCGATACCAGCAAGTCCATTAGAATAAAGCCACCTTTGTTTTTTTATTTTATAGTTAAGAAAATAAATTATTTGAATTGTTTCTGTTACTTTTGTGAATTAAATTTATTTCTGAATTAATTTGTGCATTCCGTATATATTTTAGAATGAAATAAGCATAGTAAATAAGTAATAACTAACTAAAAACAATCAGTTCATTTCGCTATTTAGTTGTAAAATATTCGGTTAATGGGAATTTATAAAAAAATTCAAAGTGGCCGGTTTTTTTTCCGGTTTGCGTATTTAACTTTAAATACAACATATTGTTCTATGATTGACTCTATTTTCTCAAGTAAATACAAATGGGTCCGTGAAGTTGGAGTTACAATATCGCAATGCCACATCTTGCTTCACATAGTTATATTTTGCTCATTTTTTGCTACTTTTGCTGTACATCATGAAATTTTTGCTATAGCTATTCTCAAGTTATAAACAAATAAAAAATGTAACTCCACCTTCACGCTGGTGTTACAACTAACTTAAATCGAAAATGCTTTGGCACTGCCATACTTTGCTCATTTTTTGCTATTTTTTGCTGTATAGCATTAATTTTTTGCTTAATCCATTCTTAAGTTATAATCAAATTAAAAATGTAACTCCATCTTCACGCTAGAGTTACAACTAACTTAAATCAAAAATGTTTTGGTACTGCCATATTTTGCTCATTTTTTGCTATTTTTTGCTGTACAGCATTAATTTTTTGCTTAATCCATTCTTAAGTTATAAAAAAATCAAAAATGTAACTCCATCTTCACGCTAGAGTTACAACTAACTTAAATCAAAAATGCTTTGGCACTGCCATACTTTGCTCATTTTTTGCTGTATAGCATTAATTTTTTGCTTAATCCATTCTTAAGTTATAATCAAATTAAAAATGTAACTCCATCTTCACGCTAGAGTTACAACTAACTTAAATCAAAAATGTTTTGGTACTGCCATATTTTGCTCATTTTTTGCTATTTTTTGCTGTACAGCATTAATTTTTTGCTTAATCCATTCTTAAGTTATAAAAAAATCAAAAATGTAACTCCATCTTCACGCTAGAGTTACAACTAACTTAAATCAAAAATGTTTTGGTACTGCCATATTTTGCTCACTTTTTGCTATTTTATGCCGTATAGCATGAATTTTTTGCTTAATCCATTCTTAAGTTATAAACAAATTAAAAATGTAACTCCATCTTTACGCTAGAGTTACAACTAACTTAAATCAAATATGTTTTGGTATTGCTATATTTTACTCATTTTTTGCTATTTTTTGCTGTATAGCATTAATTTTTTGCTTAATCCATTCTTAAGTTATAAACAAATTAAAAATGTAACTCCATCTTCACGCTAGAGTTACATCTAACTTAAATCAAAAATGTTTTGGCATTCCCATATTTTACTCATTTTTTGCTATTTTTTGCTGTATAGCATGCATTTTTTGCTTAATGTAACTCCATCTTCACGCTAGAGTTTTAGGAATGCATACAAACTCCTAAATACACACATATCAATCAGTACATTTCTTGGCATATACATTTTTCTATCGTACAAATATGTCACTTGAAGTTATATTGCCCTGTTCATTTCTCGCCATGTACATTTGTTACTGTGTACAAATCTATACCATGAAGTTGCTGCGCTTCAAAGAATTCAAACTTGGCGCGTTAACTGCATCTCGAATTACACTTCAAAAACAAAACGTATTTTAATAAAAACATGTGTAATATTTGCATTATGTTTTAGGCTAACTTTACGTTTCTAGTTTTTATTTAAAGGAATAAAATATATTTTATTTTCGAAGTGTACTTCGAGATGAGATAACGCGCCAAGTTCGAATTCTCTGATGGGCAACTTCATGGTATAGATTTGTACAGTCACGAATGTACAAGGCCCAAAATGTATAGGCAATATAACTTTAAAGGTTATATTTACACGTTAGGAGAATATACATGCCAAGATATGTATAGAGTGATATACTCGTATGTGCAGTTCGGAATTCGTATTCCAAGCCGAATTTTTTGCTATAGTTAATCTCAAATAAATAAATAATCTGGTATGGCTAACACAATACCTTTCGCCATTAACCGCCCGAGTCACAAAAAATATTAAGCTAATCCCTATTTTTAGATTAGCAAATTTTACTCTAATTTTGTCAATCTAATCCAAGTAACTACCTTTTTTGATAATAAAATGAAGATTATATTTTAAATACCGGGATAGAATAGAATTCACTAATCCAAAAATGAGGATTAGCTTAAACTTTTTTACGAATCCTTAATTTTTATTAATCTAAATACATACCTACATATTTACTTTTGCTGGAAACTGTATTGAATTCCTTTCCTATTGTTCTATTTACTTTTTTCTTTTAAATACGTTACTATTATTAATTTGAAATGATTAGTTCATTGACAGTGACATTTATCTGTCAGTTATATACATTTGAATAACTGTGTAAGGAGTTTTGTTTGTTTAAAGCGTAGGCTCTGGGATTTAAACTATAGATAATTTTATAATTTTATCCATAATATATGTATAGATAGTATTAATGCAAATCTGTAGAAAATTTTATAATTTTTAATTTTTATAATAACGTTAATTTCGAAAAAATAACATTTAAAGGTATTTTTCGAAGAAAAAATATTTTGAGCTTCCTATAAAGTGCCATTTCCTGTTATCCGATTTACACCAAAATCTAATGGACTCTTTCCACAACAGAAATTTTTTTTGAGTTAGAGTGAGGATCCACACATACATACACATATACACACAGACATCGTCGTGAAAATGTTAAAATTGGTTTCTAGGGCCCTTAGAACCTGCTCATTTACCAAAATCTCGATATGCGATTTTTAGCACGATCCCTATACCTCCCTTACCAATGACAGCGGGAGGTAAAAAAATGTTTCTAACTCCAACAAGAATATGGAATGAGAATAAACATACAGATAACTAAAGTAATGAGAATAGCTACGGAAGAGGCACCCATATACATATGATTGGAAGTAGATAGGGTAAAACAAGTAATTATTTAGGTATCTATTTTTCGTAATCATACCATACATAACATAGTTATTAGAAATACAAAATATACTAATATATTTAACAACTCATTTGACATTTAGTTTCGATACGATATTGTTATTTAAGCAATAGTTAATATTTAACTTCAAGCGGTGTAACTGGCTCTAAATGAGTCAATATTTCAAATCCGTAACATTTGTAATCGCGGAACATATCGCAGAAGTAGAATTTAAAACTGATGGTTACTTTTGTATGTAAATAAAATTTAAATTATACATTTAAAATAAAATTATAAGTTTTTTGCTAGTTAACAGTGACATGAAATAAAATGTAATAGATAAATAAATAAATAAGAAAATATAAACAAATATATTTGTAGCATTTACAAAAATCATTTAGTAGGTTATCATTATATATTCATATTACAAATTTTTATTTAAGATTAAATTAAAATTTGTATAGCCAGTTGAACTTGCACTGCGTGTAGTTAAATTTTAACTTTTGGTTAAATTGGCAATATAAACGAAATGTCTAATGATTTGTTAAATACTTATTACTGTCAAAATTTCGATATGCACTTTTTTTGTTAATCTATACTTAAGGAATTAACTATAAGCGGTGCTACTGGCCAGTAATGAAATATAAAATTATTTTTGATTTTATAAAATATATAATAATGTTTATTCATTTAAACAATATTAAACACAAGAACAGGGGCGGATTAAGAATTTTGCCGCCCGTAGACACCCAGAAAATTGCCGCCTTTTTAGAATATTAAAAGTATAGTCTCATTTCACGAATAGGAAGTTTGACCATACGAGCAGTAGGTTTTACTCTAGTTGCATACAATTTTTTTTTTTTTTTTTGCTTTACAAAAATGTATCTTTCTTTCTGCTTTTATTATGTTGAAAAATACCTACAAACTTTATGAACACATTTTAATGAGAAAGTGCAGTTTTTTAACGGACGAAATAAAATTAATTTTTAAATATTAACCAAAAATTATAATAATGGTGAAATATTATTTTTTTTAATATTTCCACTTTTCGCTTTTGATTTATTTTTGATTAATTTAAGATGAGTTTGAATTTTTAATAATTTAATAAATGTAAAATTAAAGATACGTTACAAATACCGACAGGGCCGGCTTGATCTTTTGTTGGGTAATGTGCAAGATTTTACTGTGGGGCTCTTGAAAATAACAGAAATTTCGGTAATGATAATGACATACTTGTACCGTGCGGGCGTTTACCAGGCGTCACCTCACGGGCACTCATTTCTGGCGTGGAGAGTGCACCACAGGGGTCAGTTTTGTGCCATTTAAAATTCGAAATATTTGGCGTCGGTCGGGATTGAACCCGGTTCCAGTGGCCAGCACATAACCTCTCGCCAGATATTTTACTTGGTTTTACGCATTAAACGAAAAATATTTTTAATTACAAATACATATATTCAAGTGTCACTACAAAATAATTCTCACAAATATTTGTAAAATCTATGGGATATTTTAATATAAATTGTGTACAAGACATACATTTTTTTTATATTCAATATCCTGAAATTTTCTTTTTCTACTTTCCTTTTCTTTTTCTTTATATTCGTCATTTTTTCGCAAATTCCTTTTATATTCTTTTTTACGTATATTCTTTTGCGTTGTTGACTTTTTTTTATTTTCATAATGATGTACAAATATTTTTGACAGTATCATACAAATATTTTTGACAGTGACATTTGTGTGAATTACAAACATGTGAATTTCTTGCCTTGAAGTAGTTTGATCTGAGAATTTTTACATCAAATTATTTTATATGCATTTCTTTATCTCCAAATCTATAGAAGATATAATAATGAATTTATATTTATCGAATAAAGAATTTAACGTTCTTTAATATAAGTATTTACATAAATTTTCGATAAATAATATTTAGATGATTTTTTTCTTGTAACTACTACTTCCGGTTGTCCAATTGTTACCAAAACTTAATCAACTCTTCCCATTATTGTTAGATTGAGGAATCCGTAGTTAAAAATGTCTTAAGTCTTATAGAATTTGAGAAATCATGGATCCAACATCCACACACACACACACACACACACACACACACACACACACACACACACACACACACACACACACACACACACACACACACACACACACACACACACACACACACACACAACACACACACACACACACACACACACACACACACACACACACACACACACACAAACACAAACACAAACACAAACAAACACACAAACACAAACACAAACACAAACAAACACACAAACACAAACAAACACACACACACACCCACACACACACACACACACACACACACACACACATACATACATACATACATACATACATACATACATACATACATACATACATACATACATACATACATACATACATACATACATACGGACATCATCGTTAAAATGTTATAATCGGATTCTAGGGACCTTAAAACGTGCTTATTCACTAAAATCTGGATTTTTAGCATGAATCCAATACCTCTCTTAGCGAGAGGTAAAAATTCATATTCAAATTATTTTTCTGTATAGGTAGTTTCTACGAACATCTAAGACCTGCACCATCAGATTGACAGCTTTTTTAATCTCATAAATAAAATTGTTGTGACTAGCACAATACTTCTTGCCATTTTCATTTTATGTTAGGTACATAAGATTTTGAGATTGAATGACCGCCAAGGCATTACGCTGCTTAGACATTTACTATGGACGGCAAATTAAGAAGAGTGTGATAAATTGAAAACTAAAATATATAATTATTTATGTAAATAGTCATTTTCATTATTGTAATCAATAATTTTATTGTAGACATCAAATTTTTCTTTTTAATCTGAAGAGTTGTAAGATTAAAATTTTAAAGAATACAAAAATATTGAACTAATTAGTAGTAAATACATATGAATTGTTTACAAATCGCGGGGCTTTTTTTCCTTTGAAGGCTGGGGCCTGGTGCGGTTGCGTTGCACCATTCACACCTGCCTCAAGCCGGCCCTGAAAAGTATAAAACATGATTTCTATTATTTGGATATTTGTTGAAAATAGAGCACATATTCCATCACCTAAGTCCCTGAAAAACACGAAAATTACAAATTCACTAGAATTATAAAAAGTATTTAAAAAATCTTACTTTATATGAATTTACCATCAGAAAAAGTCGCGCTTTTTGATCGGCGAATATTTATTAAAATTTAAATTTCTAAAAAATTTGCCGCCCCCGAAAATTTGCCGCCGTAGGCACGTGCCTACTGTGCCTATGCGTAAATCCATCACTACAGAAGAATATTTTATTTTAAAATTTTATGTAAAGTATTATACGATACATGTATAAGTTGAATCCAGAAGATGTAATTATACATTTCACGAAAAGGACATCCACTTCATAAAGCGACTTCTCATAGTGTAATTTGAAAGTTTTCCGCCACCTGGACAAAAATCACTTCATTTTCATGTAACTATTTACTTACTTTAAAAAATACCATCAATAACGTCACCTTTCGCACAGAACTCATCAACAATAACCTCCCCGAATTTCCTAAAGTGAGTTCTGTGCGTTAGGTGACGTTCTTGTTGGCATCTGTGGTCATGTGGCCACGTACAAACAAACAATTGCTCACCTGCTCATTGGCACCAACTTACAAAAGGAATGCACGAGAGAAGACCTGGCTAAAGCAACATCAGCAGCTCTAAATTGTGAATTTTCTGGAAAAGTACAATTTAGCTAGATCACTTCTCTGCCAGGGTTTTGGTTTTTCTCGCCGTCCTAGTTAATGCAAAGTGATGCACCTGGCCTAATATACTATATTACTACCAAATTAACGATTTTATATTAGTATATTTTGTATTTTTAATAACTATGTTATGTATGGTTTGATTACGATAAATAGATACCTAAATAATTACTTGTTTTACCCTATCTGCTTCCAATCATATGTATATGGGTGCCTCTTCCGCAGCTATTCTCATTACTTTAGTTATCTGTATGTTTATTCTCATTCCATATTCTTCATCTTTCATCCAAATATGAATTTAACAAGATATTAATAGCGGCAAGTTTCTATTTAAGTTAGTTTGATTTATGAAGTTGGAGTTAGAAACATTTTTTTACCTCCCGCTGTCATTGGTAAGGGAGGTATAGGGATCGTGCTAAAAATCGCATATCGAGATTTTGGTAAATGAGCAGGTTCTAAGGTCCCTACAAACCAATTTTAACATTTTCACGACGATGTCTGTGTGTATATGTGTATGTATGTGTGGATCCTCACTCTAACTCAAATACTATTATTCAGAAAATTTTCTGTAATGGAAAGAGTCCATTAGATTTTGGTGTAAATCGGATAACAGGAAATGGCACTTTATAGGAAGCTCAAAATATTTTTTCTTCGAAAAATACCTTTAAATGTTATTTTTTCGAAATTAACGTTATTATAAAAATTAAAAATTATAAAATTTTCTACAGATTTGCATTAATACTATCTATACATATATTATGGATAAAATTATAAAATTATCTATAGTTTAAATCCTAGAGCCTACGCTTTAAACAAACAAAACTCCTTACACAGTTATTCAAATGTATATAACTGACAGATAAATGTCACTGTCAATGAACTAATCATTTCAAATTAATAATAGTAACGTATTTAAAAGAAAAAAGTAAATAGAACAATAGGAAAGGAATTCAATACAGTTTCCAGCAAAAGTAAATATGTAGGTATGTATTTAGATTAATAAAAATTAAGGATTCGTAAAAAAGTTTAAGCTAATCCTCATTTTTGGATTAGTGAATTCTATTCTATCCCGGTATTTAAAATATAATCTTCATTTTATTATCAAAAAGGTAGTTCCTTGGATTAGATTAGACTATATTTTAAGAAATAAACTGCCAAAATTAGAGTAAAATTTGCTAATCTAAAAATAGGGATTAGCTTAATATTTTTTGTGACTCGGGCGGTTAATGGCGGGAGGTATTGTGTTAGCCATACCAGATTTTTTATTTATTTGAGATTAACTATAGCAAAAAATTCGGCTTGGAATACGAATTCCGAACTGCACATACGAGTATATCACTCTATACATATCTTGGCATGTATATTCTCCTAACGTGCAAATATATCCTTTAAAGTTATATTGCCTATACATTTTGGGCCTTGTACATTCGTGACTGTACAAATCTATACCATGAAGTTGCCCATCAGAGAATTCGAACTTGGCGCGTTATCTCATCTCGAAGTACACTTCGAAAATAAAATATATTTTATTCCTTTTAATAAAAACTAGAAACGTAAAGTTAGCCTAAAACATAATGCAAATATTACACGTTTTTATTAAAATACGTTTTGTTTTTGAAGTGTAATTCGAGATGCAGTTAACGCGCCAAGTTTGAATTCTTTGAAGCGCAGCAACTTCATGGTATAGATTTGTACACAGTAACAAATGTACATGGCGAGAAATGAACAGGGCAATATAACTTCAAGTGACATATTTGTACGATAGAAAAATGTATATGCCAAGAAATGTACTGATTGATATGTGTGTATTTAGGAGTTTGTATGCATTCCTAAAACTCTAGCGTGAAGATGGAGTTACATTAAGCAAAAAATGCATGCTATACAGCAAAATATAGCAAAAAATGAGTAAAATATGGGAATGCCAAAACATTTTTGATTTAAGTTAGATGTAACTCCAGGGTAAAGATGGAGTTACATTTTTAATTTGTTTATAACTTAAGAATGGATTAAGCAAAAAATTAATGCTATACAGCAAAAAATAGCAAAAAATGAGTAAAATATAGCAATACCAAAACATTTTTGATTTAAGTTAGTTGTAACTCTAGCGTGAAGATGGAGTTACATTTTTAATTTGTATATAACTTAAGAATGGATTAAGCAAAAAATTCATGCTATACGGCATAAAATAGCAAAAAATGAGCAAAATATGGCAGTACCAAAACATTTTTGATTTAAGTTAGTTGTAACTCTAGCGTGAAGATGGAGTTACATTTTTGATTTTTTTATAACTTAAGAATGGATTAAGCAAAAAATTAATGCTGTACAGCAAAAAATAGCAAAAAATGAGCAAAATATGGTAGTACCAAAACATTTTTGATTTAAGTTAGTTGTAACTCTAGCGTGAAGATGGAGTTACATTTTTAATTTGATTATAACTTAAGAATGGATTAAAGCAAAAAATTAATGCTATACAGCAAAAAATAGCAAAAAATGAGCAAAGTATGGCAGTGCCAAAGCATTTTCGATTTAAGTTAGTTGTAACACCAGCGTGAAGATGGAGTTACATTTTTTATTTGTTTATAACTTGAGAATAGCTATAGCAAAAATTTCATGATGTACAGCAAAAATAGCAAAAAGTGAGCAAAATATTACTATATGAAGCAAGATGTGGCATTGTGATATTGTAACTCCAACTTCACGGACCCAATACAAATATTTCCGCATCCAATAATTGATATACTCATAATGATTAATTAAAAAATACAAAAAGAAGGAGCAACAAGATACATAGACCTCAATGATTATTTAAAATTAATTTACTCTAGCGATTCCCGATTAGAGAGCTGTTTAAATTTTGTTTTTTCACGGTTTAATGTAACTAGCGCCATCTGTAGTCTAATAGACGAACTAGGTACATTAGGTTGTATTTAATATTACAGATATAACACTGAAAATCTATTCATCCTGTCCCAATTCATCCCATTTTATCACTTGTGGGATTATGCATTCTGAACATTACGTCATAGGTGGAGGGGGTAACTTTATCACTTGTGGGATTTGGGAACTGTGCGATTATCACTTGTGGCATTGCTACGTTTTATAACTTGTGGGATTGTGCATTCTGAACATTACGTAATAGGTGGAGGGGGTAACTTTATCACTTGTGGGATTTGGGAACTGTGCGATTATCACTTGTGGCATTGGTAGGTTTTATAACTTGTGGGATTGTGAATTCTGAACATTACGTCATTGTTGGTGGGGGTAACTTTATCACTTGTGGGATTTGGGAACTCTGACATTTGTGAGGCGTAGGATTTGTGAATTGTAGGATTATACCGTCTGACACGCACTCAACAAAATCGGTGGTGAGTTTTTGATGAATAAGCACGTTTTAGGATCCCTAGAATACGATTTTACAATTTTTACGATGTCTGTGTGTGTGTGTGTGTGTGTGTGTGTGTGTGTGTGTGTGTGTGTGTGTGTGTGCGTGTGCGTTGTGTGTGTGCGTTGTGTGTGTGCGTTGTGTGTGTGCCTGTGTTTGTGCGTATGCGTGTGTGTGCGTGCGTGCGTGTGCGTGTGTGTGTGTAACCGGAAGTACCCTCTTTTGAAGATTTTAACAGTTTTTCTTGAAAAAACTATGTTAAATATCATATTTTCACATTTAATGTTATTATAAATATTAAAGAATATTTTATTCTATATACGATTTGAATGCATTTTATACTTCATATTAAATAAATATAGAGTTAAAAAATTATAAAGAAATTAAATATTATATATTAGCCAGCTATGCTATAACTCTGGAAACAGCTGCTATATTAAGAAGGTGTCAGTGTCAACTGCAGTTGACAGTATGTTTTTATTATAATTTTATTGGAAATATAGGATAGCATAAAATACATGCAACTGTCGGAAGGTAAAGTACAAAATACATAGAACTGACGGAAGGTAATGTGCTGGCCACATCAGATTTTTTTTGTTTAATTTAATAACAGCAATATCACCTTTTCTTCTTTCCTTGTCAACAAAATCATGGTTAGAATGCTTTTGATAGATTTTTCTATCCGGTATTGTTATAATATATATTTTTAAACTTTACTGTATATAAAGATCCATACATTTGTAATATTATTACAATGTACTTTGACAGTACATAATAAATTTATTTCATTTTTTGACATTTCCACACTTTTTACAACATCTATTAATATTCTCAAGAACTAGTAATGAATTTCTACTCAATAAAACATTTTTCTTTGCAATTTATTCTTTGGAGTGTACTGTTTAAATTTGGGAGCGCGCGAATTAGGTATTTGAAAAAGGCAAGAAATGAACGTTTTGATGCGCGCCAACTTCGTGGGCAAGATTTGAACGTTCTGAAACTGAACGAAGCGAGAATTGAACGGGGCAATGCATGGACATTCTGACGATGCGCATGTTAGTAAATGAATGTTATGATGCGCGCCAACTTCATGGGCAAGATTTGAACGTTCTGAAACTGAACGAAGCATGAAATGAATGGGGCAATGTAAGAGCATTCGGACGCTGCGTGTGTTCCCGTTAATTTGTTCTTCTTTATTAGGCAAATATCAGTAAATATCTTTTATATTTACAAAGTCAATAAAATACACCTTATATAAATTGTACGTAAAAAATATATTTACGAGTATATAATTACCTACTTGTATGTTTTATGTTAACAAAAGTTTTTCCTTTAAATTTTTATATTATTCTTTATTCCTCTGTGAAACCAAATAACCATGCAGGCCGGTTCATTTTCATAGAGCTATTATATAATAAAAGCCCTTATGGAAAGTTTGATCATACTTGAAAACTTAATATTTTTAAGTAAAAACGACCTGATTTTTTTCCTTTATTCCACACTGAACTCAAGGTAATGTTGCATTACTATAACTACAATATTCGAAAAGTCCAAATACAGAGCATGTTTAATAAATTTGGTTATAAACACGGGCTCTGTGAATTTTAGAGTGACGATCAATTTTTGCATTTTTATTTAAATTTCATTTGGGTACATTTCACATAACCAGAGCTCTCATTAAATACAAAACGTGACAATCATGTTTCTGATATTTTCCAAAAAAATAAAACAAATATGAATCATTCAAAATTTATTTACATTAAATTTTGTACATTTATAAAGTAGACTGTTTACATTACTACACAACGTGACCATGTCTTCTGTGGCTTAGTGGATTTTTCTTTATATTGTTTCGGTAAACATGTATTGGCCTGATGATTTTTATTGCAAAATATGCAGGAAGTACAGTATGACATATCTGACTGTTGTACAAAGAGGTGATTTTTATCTTCCCTTTTAAGCATATCATTATTCTGATTTTTTGACTGTTTCGTAACTTTTGTCACGTTCCTCCTATTTGTTTTAGGATTCTGTTTTCGATTTTTTTTATCCTTCTTGCACTTTTTAAGTTCTTTTTGTTTCTTTTCAAAAATGAATCTACGTCTTTGTATAATTGAATCCATACATTGTATACTTGAGTTAGGGTTGAATAAAAACATAGATGAAAATGTTTGGTTCAATTTCTTAGTTCTTGGAAAACGTCTTGGTTTCTTCTTTTTTTGTTTACGGATACTCAGAGCTTCTTTTTCCATTTTAGCTAACTTTTCTCTAGCTTCTTTTTGTTTTCTATGTATAATTCTTCTTCGACTGATAAGAGAATCCAAGCATTGAATTGTTGCATTTATATTTAATTTAAATTCTACTGAAAATGCAGATTTTAACTTAATACTGTTCTCATTTGCAACTTCTGATTTGGAAATAATAGGCGAGCTACTTTTTGCTAGCTTAGGTGGTTTCTTAGTTGTGGTGGTGTTAGAATTGGCTCGCTTTAATCCATGGTTATCCAAGACTTCATTATTGATGTTCTGTTCTGGAAATTCATTTTGTTTGTCCATGGAAGCATGGTTTGATGGCTTACTATTAATCTTCTCTAATTTTCCTTTATTTATAGTGCATTCAGTCTGTGTCCTATGGCAGATGTTTGGAATGCTGTCTTTTGTTTGTCTATGAATAAAAATTCAATGTGTAAATATTAATTGTAAAATTGTTGTTTAAACTTATATGTAATTACTTACACAAGATCCGGAAGTTCGCAATTTAAATTTTCTGTTACTTTACCAGAATCCTCATGCACTGACATTTTTTCATTATCCAAAAATAACAGCGGTTTTTTCGAGCTCATTCTGCTACCATGCTTTGTTTCTAAGTCTCTTTCACAATCGTCAATTATTGTATCTTCCATATTTATAACTTGTGATTCAATTTCAGAATTTATTGGCCTTTAAATAAATAATAATTATAACTTTTTTACTCTAACCTATATATGTGTAAATACTTACGCAAGTTCACTCGTGCAATCACTGTCGTCGTTTATTAATGTAGCAAGAAAATTGCCCATTTTAAAATCCTTTCCCACTAATTCAGGTTAAAAATTCAATAAATTTTGATTACTAATCACTAATTTTATACGATAATTTCCATCCCCGCCCAAACGGAAAAACGTTAACTATTAAAATGGCTGAGATTGAAGCCGATAAGCCGAATGTGAAACAAATGGCGAATGCCTGCTAGTAGTTCCATCTATGATGACGTTGCGTAAAAATTCTTATTTGTGAAATTTATTTAATCATTTTTTTATATTTATTTAAGAAAGCGTCACGTTAAATTCTGTGATTACATGCCAAAAGCAGATGAATTTGTATGATACAAAACTTTTTAAGTTTATAACAACAGGCGCGTAATTGATAAAGAATGCCGACTGGCAACTACAAGGCTAGACGTAATATGAAGCCGTACGGCTTGTGATATGAATATAACTCCTCCAACCTTCAAATAGAAGCTTCATTTGGTAAATGAAGATTCGTCATTGGATTGTTATCAGCAACGTTTTGTTTTTTACAATTTAAATATTTATAATATTTAACAATTAATAATATAATGATTAATAATATAATTATTACATATATAGGTATATAATGAGTACTGTTTTGATACTGTATTTGTGTTATAAATGGTATTTTTTTATGAGTAATATTCATAGTTTTAATATTTTGCATAAGCAATGTAGAATTAGTAATAATATTCCTTTCAAAACTTTGAATTTTAAAATTTTCAAATAATAATTCTTGACCAAAATTTTGTTTATTAAAATTTACATTATTTATTTTACAATTATTAACATTATTAAATTTGAATATTCCCTTAATATTTACATTTTGTGTATAATTTAGGCATTCAATGGATATATATTTTTCATAAGGACTTATTATAATAACATATTATGGTGAATTTTCAATTTGGTACATATGGAACTCCTTATCTAATTCGTGGAAGGAACATTGTTGTAGATTTATTTTATTTGAGAATATATTGACAATACATTCATTGGTTTCTTCTAATTTCGTTTTACAATAATATATTTTATTGAAAATGCATTTATTTATATTGTATATTCTTGAATTGTCTTTATAAACTAATTGTTGTGGAACATTAATTGTTACAAATTTATCCTCGTGCATAGTTGGTATGGGTGTTAGTTGATATAATTCGAAATTGTTTTCGTAATACAAAGGAATCTCTAATAAATATTTTATTACATTCTTTGTAGTTTTACAATGGCTTTTTATTAATTTTGAAAAGTCCCAAAAAATTTCAAATTCTATTTTTGATTCTACAGATATTTGTTCTAATATCTCTTGTATATCATTAGGTTGTATAATACTATTATGTATTAAATTTAGATTGCAAAATGAAAGAGAAGTTTCAATTTCGTTAAGAATTTCTATTAAATTTATACTAAGATTAATTAATTGATTAAATATATCTTTTGTTGAAAAGGTGTATTCCCATTTCATTTCTGTTTTAAAATGATTTCCTAATTGCAACAATTTAGATGATATTATATTTTCGTTAATTTTAATATTCTCTAATTGTTTATTAAATTTCTCTGTAAGTTCTTTATTAAAACAAATATTTTCAAAATTTTGAGCTTGTAGGGATTTTTCATTTTCTTCAATTTTTTGAAATATTTTATCATATCGTTCACCGTCTGATGAATCTAGATTGCCAGAGCTTGGTTTAATTATTGAACCGAGTGCATTAATTATTCCACGTTTAGGTCTTTTATTAAAAATATAATTTATTTTATTATCGAGACGAATGAAAATAAAGTTTAAAATGTTATTATGAGTTTCGAATTCTCGTTTATATAGTATTGTTCCATTTTCAAGAGCATTTTGAAGGTGTGTGTTTTGTATTTTAAGGTTTAAGTACTCATTATAAATATTAGTCGTGTTATAATAATAATATATATAATATGAATTAGAATATATTTTAGTTTTACCTAATTTTATAATATTAAGTCCTATATTATTGTTTATATTTTCTATCTCGTCCGGTGCTCGCTTCTGTCCATCTGAAACATTACGTGGACGTTTTAATTTATCAATACGATGTTTCTTATCATGGTCGTCTTTTATTACACCGAGATTTTTATCGTATTCTTTAACTTTTATTTTTTTATAAATCGGGTTTACAATTTTATTACATCGACGAAGGTGTTCTTTAAGAAATATGGTTTTAGGGATATGGTCGGGATTTTTACTAGGTTTAAATCTTTTATTCTTTTCTTGTTGAATTTTCTTATGTATTTCGTCGTGTAAAAATTTCATTTTTGCTTTGTGTTGTTCAAGTATATCTTGTGTTGTAATACCAGTGGGTTTTGTTATTTTTCAATAATCTGAGTATCCAAATATTATCTCTTGTGGTGTTTTCTTTGTACTTGTATGTATAGAGTTATTATATGCAACAAGTGCATAATTAATTTTTGTTAATATTTTTTCTTCTTTGAATTCTGGTCTGTCATTAAAAATTCTAAGATGTTCTATGATTGTTGAATGAAATCTTTCAATAGGAGAATTTGATTTTCGGTTATTGACACATGTATTTTTAATTTCTATTTTATGCAGTTTTAATAATTCTTTTACAAATTCTGTACCTTGATCAAATATAATTTGTTTTGAAATTACATAATTTCTAAAGAAAGTTAAAAGAGCATCTACAACGTCTAAAGCGTTACTATTAGGCATGGGATACATTTGCGCAAATTTTGAAAATTGATCGATTATTGTCAAAAATTTATGTTTTTCCAGTGAAAGAATGTCAATATTCATTATTTCAAAAAGTGATCTGGGCGTGGGCGTTAAATTATCATTATTTTTTATAGGATCCCGTTCGTATTTATTTTAAGACATATTTCACATTTATTTATATAATTTGGGATTGTTTGTGTCATGTTTGGCCAATAGAATAAGTTTTTTAGTTTCTGATAAGTTTCTACAATTCCTCTATGATTTGTTTTGCCTTCATGATTTGTTCTATTTGTTCATTTTTATCTTCTATGTCTTTTACGAATTGATTACATTTTATTAATGATATGGATTCATTTATAAAAGTTTCTTGAATTACAGTATTAAAGTCTTTCCAAATTTCGTTTTCGAAATAACAATAATATTTTTGATGGGGAATTAAGTATTCTTTTATAAATTTAATAATTTCTTTATTTAGATTTTGTAAATTTAGTTTTAAAATTATTCTTTTTTTAGTGTTATTAAACATATTTTTAATTTGTATTGTTGTTGCATTATGATGTCCTGAATTCAATGGTAAAATAAAAAATATAGCATTCCATTTAAAATGAGAAAGTTAGGGTCTTCATCCGGTAAAACCAGAAGTGCTATGTTAATAAATGTTAGCGAATATGTTAGCAAACATTGCCAGCTAACAATATTCGTTTCATTGTGAAAAATGAGTGAAAACAAACTCAATTTCTTAATTTTCGGAATATGTAGAGTGAGATGTAGATTAGTTATTTTCAAATCTAACTGCTAACAGTGCCACTTTTCTTGCCCCTCACCTTTGGCTCTATCAAAACAAACGCTGCGCGCAGGGTCTACGTTAATCACAGGCGTGCGCACGGTGGGTGCCCCTAATATATTAATATGAGGGCGAGATAAACATTAATTAGTCCAAGATTCAAACCCTCTTACAGCTTACACTGGATATATATATATATATATATATATATATATATATATATATATATATATATATATATAATTTTTTAATTTAATATTTAATGGTGGTAGATTCGATTATCGATCTGGGTGCATTGTACAAACAATCAAAAATAAATATTTTACATAAAGAAAAACGAAATTCATGTGCCTTTACACTTTTTAAAACTTTCGTTGTATCTTTTTAGTTTGTAAAGATTTAATAATAATTCTTTCACATTTCGAATTTTACATATTTCCTGAATGTAATATTATTTAAATTAATTATATATTTTATTTATCGCAGATTTATTAAAAACAATCGAACTCAAACGTAATTTATTCATATTGTAGAGAAATTTTTAGTCAGCGACAAATTTATTTTACATTTAAAGACATTTTAAATTATTTAAAGACGCCAAATATTTTATTTCAGATATCCTTAAAAATTAAAAGTCATCAAAAATTGTATCATAGATATCTTTAAATAATTAAGGACGTCTAAAATTGATTCCGACATCCTTAAATAATTTATACTGGCCAAAATTGAATATCAGATATCCAAAATTGAATAAAGGATATCAAAAATACATTTATAAACACCAAAAATAAATTTTAGACATCTCAAAACGGTCCTGAATTTTTGACATCAAAAAGTAAATTTTGGATATCTATATTTGAATTTTTGATATCTTTAATTCCATTTTTGATATCCTTAATTCATTTCTTGATATCCTTAACTATATATATATATATATATCGTTATGGCGGGTGAAGACAATGACATTGCAAATGTCAAAAGAAATTGTAAAATTTGTAACAGAAGTGCTATAACTAATACAATTACGTGTATTCTATGTGAAAGTGTTCTTCATGCGAATTGTTGTCTAAAAAAGAAACTTGTTATAAGTGACAATTCAACAAAATGTTGCAGTGTTGATGAAAATTTTGTAGATGCTAGTGACGCATTTGACAATATGACAAGTGTATTGAATGCTGCACGTACTGAAATTTTATATTTAAAAAAATTATTAGCTGAAAAAGACTTAATAATAAACGATAAAAATAAAATTATTGAAGATAAAGAGACAATTATTTTATTATTAAATAAACAGTTAAACTTATTGTCTCCTGATGTCCTAGAGCCATCTAGTGATAAAAAAGTTGTTAATTTAACAAACTTTAAAACAAATAATCGTGTAGTGACACCTAACAAAAAACCAAAAACTACGTCAAGTGAAGACATAACCTCAAAGTCAAAGACGTCAAATATAAATAATGATAAAAATGACAAAACTGACGAGAGTAATAGAAATTCTAAAACTATATTTACAGTGCCCGAAGAAACTAGACCAGGCTTAGACTCATGGATTCCGGTAGGTGGAAAGAATAAAAGAAAACAACAACAAAACAAAAGTGTAATTGGTAATTTCACGAATTTAAATGTCATAAAAACTGTGCCTAAAAAGGCATTTGTGTATGTTTCACGAATAAAACCAGGCACCACAACGGCTGAATTAACAACTTTTCTAAAGTCCGATTTTCCTGAAGTGATTGTTGATGAATTGGAGTCAAAATTTCCACAGCATTATGCATCATTCAAAATTACTTTAAATTTGAATAATTTCGATCAAATAATGAGTCCTGACAGATGGCCAAGCGGTGCTTATGTCTCACGGTTTTTTCAACGGCGGCAGAAAACCCAGTCTTCAAAATGACAGCACTTCTTCCTCATCTAGAACGGGACTCTAGTCACCACTCTAGTGATAATAAACAAAAAATATTGCATATTGCTCACCAAAATGTTCGTTGCCTGCGAAATAAAGTAGAAATAATTGAAATCTTTTTAGAAACGCAACCATGTGATATATTATGTTTATCAGAACATTGGCTCAATGATAAAGAACCTCAATCATATAATTTCAACGATTTTAATTTAGCTTGTTTTTACTCTAGAAGTATTCATGGCCATGGTGGAGTTATGATATACTGTAGAAATAATATTAACTATGAAAATGTTGATTTTATTAATAATTTTAATATAAAGTTAACTTTTGAATGCTGTGGAATAAAATTTAAATATGGAAATAAAATGTATTATGTTCTTGTAGTATACAGAGCACCAAGTTCAAATATTTACAGCTTTCTAAATCAACTAGAACAGTGTTTAACTCAGATACATTTCAATAACATGAACATAAATGTAATCCTTGTAGGAGATTTTAATATTAACCTTTTAGAACAAAGTTCTTCCAAAAAAGCTTTTTTAGAGTGTTTAAGAATGTTTAACATGCATCAAACTATATTTGAACCTACACGAATAACACAGAATAGCAAAACGTGTATTGACAATATTTTTACCAATGTTACCTCAAATGATTTTGTAGCTACTGTTATACATGACAACATCGCAGACCATTCAGCGCAACATATTTCAATAACTCAAAGAAACTTTTCAAAAATATCTAACTCAACTTGTGAAAAAAGAATATTTTCGAATAGTAACTTACAACATTTAAAAACATTACTCTCCAAAGAAGCATGGATGTCTGTTCTGAATGAAAGCGATGTTAATGTTTGTTTTAACACCTTTTATTGTATATTTATGCACTATTTTAATATCACACACCCTAAAATTAAAATTAATGCTAAACCTAATCCAAACTCTTGGATTACTAGTGATATTAAAATAAAAGCACAAGAAATGAAACATCTATATGATTTATTTAGCAAAGGACTTATTACTAAAGAGATTTATAACCGGTATAAATGTAAATATCGAAAACTTATTAAAAAAGCCAAATATGAATTTAACAACAAAAAGTTTATAAAGTGTAACAATGATATCCGTAAAACTTGGAAGCTGATTAATAACAATGCTAATAATAATGCAAACAAGTACAATAAACTTGAATTTTTAAAAGACAATAATAATACAGTTAATAATTCTTTAGATATTGGAAATATGTTTAATAATTATTTCACAAATTTGCCAGCCGAAATTAAAAAGGGTTTACCACCTGTATCTCAAATTCATCAAGATAATAATATTTATTGCAATGAATCCATATTTTTGAGTCCCGTCACTGAAGCCGAATTGGCCACTATAATCAAATCTCTAAAATCTTCCTTTTCAGCAGGAATTGACGAGATTCCTAGCAATTTATTAAAAGATTGTTCTGAAATGATTCTGACACCCTTAGTTTACTGTATTAATTTATCAATTTCATGTGGAATTTTTCCTGATAAATTAAAATTTGTCAAGGTCATTGCTTTATATAAAAGTGGTAATAAAAATTTAGTGTCGAACTATAGACCAATTACTCTAGTGTCAACATTTCATAAAATTTTCGAAAAATGTATATTGTCTCGGATTCTGTCATTCCTCGAAAGGAATAAAATTTTGATAGGTGAACAACATGGATTCAGGAAAGGTCTCAGTACGATGTCTGCCCTGACTAATTTCCTAGATAAGGTATATTGTGAAGTGGATAATCGTAATAATATCTTTGGTGTATTTTTAGACTTATCCAAAGCATTTGACTGCGTTAACCACTTAACATTATTACGAATATTAAATAATTATGGCATAAGAGGCATGGGTGCAGAATGGATCTTGTCATATTTACAAGATAGGAAACAGGTGTTTATTTATGATAATCAACAATCAGATGCGCAAGTAATAAAGAGTGGAGTTCCACAAGGGTCCATTCTTGGTCCCATACTTTTTATTTTATATATAAATGGCATAAAGACCATTTTAGAAGCAAATGAATTTATTTCTTATGCTGACGATATATCTTTTATATCATCAAATATAAATGAAATATCAGCTATTGTTGATAAATTAGCTTCTTGGTTTGCATCACTTGATTTATCTCTAAATATTAACAAATCAGCGCTTATTAATTTCTCATACAATAAAAGAGATTATCCTATAAATGCTCAGTGTAAAGGTGAGTTATTACCCCAAGTAACTAATACAAAAGTTTTAGGACTTCATTTAAATGAAAATCTTATTTGGGATTCACATATTGCCAACATTTGCAATTCTTTGTCATCACTTTGTTACTTGATTAAGCATATAAGAACAATAACAAACGTGAATTTAGCTAAAATGTTATATCATGCTAAATTTTATGCCATACTACATTACGGTATACTATTTTGGGGTAACTCCCCATCTGCTTCTCGTGTGTTTATTTTGCAAAAGCATGCAGTTAGAAACATTTTTTTGCTAACTAAAAGAACATCCTGTAGGAGCATATTTAAAAATGAAAAAATGTTAACTTTACCATGTATATACATTTTTAATACAGTCATTCATATTAGAAAAGCAAAAGAAAATCTAACATCTCTAAGTGATATTCACAATTACAACACGCGTGGAAAGTCAAATTTGGTAATACCGAAAATTAACTATATTAAATCAAAAAATAACCCAAACTATAATGGTCTAGTATTCTATAATAAACTACCACAAGATATAAAAGATACAAAAACATTAACATCTTTCAAGAATAAACTAAAACATTATCTCTTAGAAAAAAGTTATTATAGCACAAATGAATTTCTTAGTGATAAGTCCTAACCCATATTTCGAATACTATTTATATTTGAATTCAATGTATATTATATTGTTTTAGATTAATTGTGTGACTTTTTCTATGCTATGTACAATAGTCTTTGGAAATAAATATTATTATTATTATTATTATTATTATTATTATTATTATTATTATTATTATTATTATTATACTTGATATCAAGAATTTGAATTTTTGACAAAACTAATTTTGGATATCAGGAATTAGATTATGGATATCACATCTCCATAAATAACATGTCCAGAATTCGAATTTAAGATGTCCTAAATTAATTTTGGATATCAAGAATTGAATTATAGATATCACATCTCCATAAATAACATATCCATAATTCGAATTTTTGATATCTAAAATTAATTTTGGATATCATGAATTGAACTTTGGACATGTACGGAGGTGTGATATCTATAATTTATTTTAAGCCATCCTTAATTCAATTTTAGATATCTTCAATTCAATTTTTGACATCCTTAATTTAATTCTTGATATCTTTAATTCAATTCTAGATATCTAAGAACGAATTTTTGAAATCTATAAATATTTGAATTTAAGACGTCGTAAAAGCATATTATACCTATAGGTATATCATTAAAATTGAGTAAAATAATGATATAAATAAATGCAATAATATGTATGTGTATTTACAAAGAGCAATTACAAATGGATATTATACTTATTTTAGTTTTAATTTTTATGATTTTATTAATTATGTGTATCTTCTGTTGCAGCTGTATAACGCCCATGGGTCTATAGCGGCGACCGTCCAAAGACATTTCTTCGAAGCTGGGGTAACGGAGTCGACAGTCGACCTGTAGGTGTTGAAGTCCACATTGTCAACTTATGAACTCAGCCATGGTGAGATACTTTTGTTAGAAATATCTTGTAATCTCGCTTATATTCTAGCTGTCTATTTTTATATTTTTTATGGGGTCTCGTGGCCGCGTGCCTGAGTGTCAGGTCGCGAATCTGGGAAACCGGGTTCGATCCCGACCGACGCCAAATATTTCGAATTTTAAATGGCACAAAATTGACCCTGTAGTGCACTCTCCACGCCAACAATGAATGCCCGTGACGCCTGGTAAGCGCCCGCACGGTGCAAATATTTCATCATAACCGATATCTGTGTATACAAAGCAGATTGGCACACCCAGCAATGGGTAATAAGCCGTGATGATATATTTATTTATTTATTTATTTTTGGTAAAGTTGATACCTGATTCCTGCATAATTTACACAATTAAAGTGCGTTACAAACAAATGTAATTTGAATCTACACAAAATTTTCTATATGATACGATTGACAATCACTTTTCCATCGAATGTGTATTGTTAAAGATTATATTTATTGAAATTTTCACTAAACCTTCTCATGCGCTCATATTTGGGATTTTTATTTCACACCTAAACAGTTAAAGATAGCGATTTGTTCTTTAAAAATAGTCTACATCGCACCCCCGCGATAAAAGTGACAAGTCCAAATTTTAAAATTTTTAGTTTCGTTTTTAGTGTCGTTTCAGACTCAGCTCGGCTTGTGCTTGCTCGACCAGTAATAATAACACATATGCTTAGAACAGTGAATATCGTTGTTAGTATAACAGCCACCTATATTGTATGTCAAATTTGAGGATGGTATATTTACATATTTCAGCTCAAATTATAAAATAGATTTTCTAAAAAGTATTGAATTTGAGTTATGTCATTTTTTCCGCAGTGGTGTGATATGTATACTAATTTTCAATCTGACACCCCCGCCCCTCCGCCCATCTTGTATTTAAATGAAATGTATTATAGGTCTTTCCATCTGAAGAGACACCTGCGCGAAGTACGCATTTGCGTCTTAAAAAGAGAGGCAAATATGAGTAACAAGGAATACTACGCTACTCTCTGTTCTGCGTAACATCAGTTTCAATTTTCCTCATTCTGATGTTGACATCGCTTGGATTCACATCGCGCTCAGTTCTGCATTTTGACTTTTGACCTACTCGTTTTGTTACTTGTTTGTATGTTTTCGTGGTATATTAACATTGTTATTGTTTTTTGTTTGTTTTCGCGGTATATTTGTTTTTGTTATTGTTTCTTGTTTGTTTGCAATATGTAATTTATCGATTTAATAAAATATATTTAAACTTTTTTGCATTTTCATGAATATTTAAATAATACTGTCAATAACATAATTTAAATTAAAATTTATTAATATTTTAATAACGTTTACATTTAGAAAATAATAAACTAGAAACTGTTCATTTATGAATGAAATAGCGTATATACAGTGTATTTAACTGGTGGATTGAAATATAGGTCCTTCAGTTCAAGCACCGCTTTGGTAGGTTGTGTAGTATATCATATAAGCACCGCCTCTACACGCAGGCCAGGTGTCTGTTCAGATGGAAAGGGCTATATATTCCTCTACCTCGGGCCCGATAATTACGGTGATAAACAATGTTTGTTTTCAGATTCTGCGAAGAGCCGTACTACAAGGATACGGTAACTACAGCACTGGACGAAAAGAAAATAGATGAATCGGCAACTAAAGTTCATATCTCGGAGACGGCCAAGTTTTAAACGTAGTCTTTAAAACATATTAGCTTAGTTTTTTTGTAATAAGTATTTCCCTAATTTTAATATGGTATTTTACAATATTTATTAATATGAAGATATTTCGGAATATTCAGGTATGGAACAAATTGGTTTTAAATAATTTTTCTCTATCTACTATCTTCCAACAATTAGAACATGGCTCATTGGAGATTGTAAATAGGGACAGTTAGGAAACCAGTTATTAGTTTTCAAAATAATGAATTCGGGCCTGTGTACCCTAATATTCGTAAATATTACGCTTTCCAAATAAGAGTAACCCTTCAGTAAACTTAATTTTACCCTACTAGAAAGATTTTTATTTCAAATAATCAGATTACGAAAGAAATTTTATTAATTTGCATAATACAGTTCTCAAGTCTTATTTCCACTAAAAATGTTAAATTAATACAAACTTCCTTGTCTTTTTGCTGTGGTATTTTTCCTTGAAATAAATAAGGGGTTGGATATTTTTTTTTATTAATTTAAGTAATTTTTATTGTTTATTTGTAATACATTATTGTTTTTATTATGTTCATGGCTTAATTTGCATTTATTTTTATTCTTAATCTTTATAAATATAAATATTTATATTTATAAAGATTTCCATCTGTTTTTTACAGCTATGGCAGTGGCACTATGGTTAGTAATGAATTATGTCGTCCTGATTCAATAGTTTGCACAATTTTGAATACGTTGTAAACTTTTAAATGCAATCTGACATATCAGTTGTATAATAATATAAGTAAGGGTAATATATTTTTTTTTAGGTTAACCGGTAGGTAAAGTGCACGTCTATAGCGATAACCTTGGAAGAAAGTTTTATAACATTATCATTGTTAGTATAACGTTACCGGAAATTTTATAAGGTTACTATTTTAGGTAATTCTTGTCACTCTTAGTGTATAATGAAAGCAATAGTTTTATAATAATACTTAAATAGTGTTATAATGTTGTTTTACATTACTTCACCTCCTATGAAGGTGCTTCACATTGTAACAATAAAACTTCTAGTAATATAACCGTTTTACAGCGAACTTAAAATATGTGCCGCCATATTTTTGATTAACAAATATCCGCCATCTTGAGTGTATATTAATAAATAAGTAATTATTATTTATATTTAGGTTTGTATGCGTATTATACGCAAATTTTATTTAAATACTTAATAAAACTTAAAAACAAAAAATATAAAATTGAAAATTTTTAATTTTTATTTGAAACTTTGAAATTAAAAAATATGAAAATAATGTATATTTTAAAGGCGCGTTGAATAATTAGAAGTTTTATGAATATGTTTCACAGTAAAGTTACATTTGTTTTAAATTTACGGTAGAACTAATGCGTTTTGTAATTATGTATATTCCATATGATGTAGAACTTATGAACACTTCATTTAAGTACAGAATACCATTATAAAAAATTTCAAGTTTTATAAATAATAACTGATTAATACAAAATAGTAATGAAAGAGAATACTACAGATATTTTGGTTCTATTTTGACCCACAATATACATGAAGGCTTTATAAGAGTGGTATTTTGGTTATATCCATGACATGTAAAGGTAATAGAAACCTTAACAGTCCCATTTTATAAATCTTAAGAGTTTATAATATTACCAAAATTTTATCCCCGAAACCATTATAAACTTCTCCAATTAAGCTCTTTAACAGTTTTATAGAAGATTATATAAGGTTTACATAAATAAAAATAAATCAGGAAGTTTTATAATATTAGTAACAAGAACATATCGGGTACTGCAATAAAACAAAAAATGTTCATTACTTAGGTTCCCTTGTCCTGAAAAATTAGATATGGAGATTTTCAAATAATAGTTTGTATTAATTTTACTAATATTTATTGTTTATTTGTAGTTTACATTGTTATATTTTATGCAATTGCCCTAATGTACAATATTTTATACAATAAAATACAAATTAAAATATAATTTGTCTATCTTTTACTCCTTAGCGAATGAATGTTGTCCTTATACGTATATATTCTTAAACGATTGCTAGAAAGAACCACTTGTCACACATTAAAAAATCGACCAGTTGGCGGTTTACACAGTAAATCGTATATGGATGCTGCTTTTAATAAATAGGGGGCGTACACCTATTGGGAATTTAAACTTTGTAAATCGTGCATGAATGCTACTTTTTAATAAATATGAGGCATATACCTATTGGGAATTTAAACTTAGTAATCGTGCATGGATGCTATTTTGAATAAATATGCGGCGTACACCTATTGGGAATTTAAACTATATGAATCGTGCATGGATGCTACTTTTTAATAACTATAAGTCGTATACCTATTGGAAATTACACTCGGTAAATCGTGCATGGATGCTACTTTTAATAAATATGAGGCGTACACTTATTGGGAAATTAAACACTGTAAATCGTGCATCGATGCTACTTTTAATAATTATGAGGCGTATACCTATTAGGAATTTAAATTCAGTGAATCGTGAATGGATGCTACTTTGAATAAATATGGGGCGTATACCTATTAAGAATGTAAACACGGTGAATCGTGCGTGTAAGCTACTTTAAAAATTTGCAAAACAGGGTACCCACTTACACCTCTTACGATTTTTTAGGTTTTGGCAATTTTCAATTTTGATATAAGAACATATTCTTTTGTTTTTAAATTGCAACGTTTAACAACAGGTGCTGCACCCTTGTGGCCGTTTTAAAAACTATACCGATATAGGGACTTAAAATAAATAGTTTTTCGAATATAAAAATATATTTGGATTATAAGAAACTACAACACTTTCTTTATAAAAATTAAAGTTTATTAGCATTACATAAGTGTGTTTGAAACCAAAATAAATTGTTAATAATTTTAGTAACAATTATGAACAGAATTGGAATAAATAAAACGTAAAAGACATTTGTGTTTACAAATTCGGTTCATAATTATTTCTTGCAAAGTTTATCAACTTTGATAACAATTTTTTAACAAGTCAAACAGGCTTTAGCTATAAAATGTTTGTTACCAAATATAATTATCAATATTTTGGTTGTAAATTTTACTAAATATTTTGCATTTTGCAATAAAAGTTTATTTTATTACAAAATAAAGATGCAAAATGATTAATAAAAAATACAAGTCAAATAATGGTGATTCTATTTGGTAACAAACATTTTCATTTTACAAGTAAAGCCTATTTGGCACGTTATAAAATTGTTATCAAATTTGATAACAAACTTAGTAAGAAATAATTATGAACAGAATTTTTAAACACTTATGTATTTTATGTTCCATTTGTTATAATTTTGTTCATATGTATAACTAAATTTGTTAACAAATTTAATAACAATTTACGACTGTCAAACATGGTTTAGTTACAAAATTAAAACGTTTGTTATCAAACAAAATTACCATTGTCATGGTTATATTCATTTGTTATTAATTATTTTGTATCTTTATCCTGTAAATAGTTTATCTGAAAATAAAACTTTTATTTACAGAATAAAGATGCAAAATAATTAATAACAAATAATACAACCATAATAATTTCAATTGGTAACAAACATTTTAGTTTTATAACTGATCCAAAACTCTACTCATATATTTTTAGGGTATCTACTACCAAATATATATATTATATTAAATAGAGTTCCGTTTACAATACTTATAGACTATTTAACAAATTAAATCTTGGGGTTCCTAAATAAGAATTATTGTTCCCATTGTTAAAGGTACAAGATTTCTTATTCAGTTTAAGACCGTTTGCGAACCTTTACATAAATTATATTATATATTTTTTGGTGTTATTACTTAACCGCCCACTTACCAAAATATATAATATTTATGAATACAAGAAGCTTCGTTTCCAATAAATACTTAAAATCTAACTTTACCCTGACCGCGTGTAAATACTTAATAATAAATACATTTTTTACTAAAACTACCTACTGTACGACTAATGTGACGGGTTTAAATTAAACAGAATATAAATTAAAAGATTGTTTTATTGTGTACATACATTTTAAACAAATCTTTATGAAGAGCAAGCCATGGTCTGCGTCACCAATCAGCACTGCAATCTCGACGACAGTGATAGGGCAGTAGGGAGTTCTTCCAACTTAGATCTACCTTAAAACTAAACTCTTTATCTAATAAATTATATATATAGGGAGCAACCGCCCTCACTTGCCAAACCCACGCTCTCCATATTTACCATTTATTAAATAAATACAATTTCGTGTACAATATTTTATAATCTAACTTAAGCTATTGTAGAACTCCCCAAATTAAGTTGGTGAAGTGCGCAAAATAGCCTATCTTACGTTAATATCTCGTTCAAAGTATAGCAAATCTAAAAGTGTGAAGTTACATTAATTTCTCTCTCTCTCTCTTAAAAAGCAAAAACAACCCTTGCCTATCTTATATCTAAGCTATTTTAAGTCTACGCAAGCTATCTTATATCTAGACTACGCTAAGCTAAAAGCGAAGTAAGAGTAAGAGAAATACGAGCTAAGACAAAAAGTGAGAACGCCGGGGTGGTTCTCACATGTAGTTTACGAGGATGTTAAACCGACCCCACACGATGCATTGCATGTACGGCCTACAACGCAAACTCTCTAAGGATAAGAGAGACAGTTAATTAAGCTTACTTGTGCGTGTTTCTATGCGTCATCCTACATCAACATCCACCAGCCGTATCATTCAACAATACCAGCAAATATGATCTATCATCTACCATTGTTTGCTCTGGTTGCTCCATTTCGTTCCATATCGATTGCGTTGATGTATCACATTCGGATTCTCGTATGCTTAGGTCTAGGAAGAACATAAAATGGTTTTGCGACTTGTGCGAATCATCTGCCGAATTAAGATCCCTTGAAATATTGGAGCTAAAGCAACTTATTCTAGCACTTCAATCTGAAATCAAGGAATTAAAATCCGAAATAAACTCTACAAAAAAAACTGAGTTCGAAAAGCTAGTTGAGGTTGAAGACGTTATTGCTGAAATTAACGACCGGACCAGCCGTCAATCTAATATCATTATATATAATTTACCTGAAGATTTATCATCAAATGCTAACCATTCGGCACATGATACATCGACTGTCAAAGAGATTATCTCAACCATAACTTCTGATCCTACTCCTCCTGGTGATGTAAAGTGTTTTCGTCTGGGTAGATTCCGACAGAACAGTACAAACTCCAGGCCTTTAAAAATAATTTTTAAAAGTCCAATTGAAGCTGTCAATATTTTAAAAAATATGAATAAATTGAAAAATGGGAAATTTAAAGACATAAAAGCTAGTAGCGATAAAACTCTGAAACAAAGAGCATACCTTGCTGAACTTCGCAAAGAACTTTTACAGCGCACAAATAACGGTGAAAATAACCTTACAATAAAATATATTAGTGGAGTGCCCCGTATCATCTCAAAAAACTGAATAACAATTCACACTCTCAAACACTGTCCATTTGTTATCAGAATGTGCGTGGACTAAATACTAAGCTACCGGAACTATACTTAAGTGCACTAACCGCAAATTATGATGTTATTGTTTTTAGTGAAACCTGGCTGTCTGAGAACATTTTTAACAATGAACTTTTTGATCAACGCTATACTGTTTATCGCTGCGATAGGAATCGGGCAGAAACTGGAAAAACTCGGGGCGGTGGAGTTTTGGTTGCTGTCAAGGTCTCATTCATCTCTCATCAACAACCCATCAGCTGTGCCTCTGTAAACATTGATATTGTGTGTGTAAAAATTCAGTTAAATATTTCATCCCCTCCTACTTACATTATTGCGGTTTACATTCCCCCTAATACTACCCTAACTGAATATGATAATTTTTATGAAAATATTAATTCACATTCTTTCATTTATGATACAAATGTCTTACTTGTCGGTGATATGAACATAACTAATTTGAATTTATATTACACCGAAAATGTTACTGACAATTATGTTAATAAATTTATAAACTTTGCAAACCTGATAAATATGACACAGTATAATAATGTACCCAATGAAAATTATAACATTTTGGACGTCATTTTATCAAATTTAAATTGTAATGTTGATAAAAGTATATATTGTCTTCTCTTTGAAGATAAACACCACCCGGCTATTTTTATTGAATGTGTGATATCTGAAGTTGTATCGGCCAGTCTAAAAATACTCCCAAAACTAATGTATGACTACAAGAGAGGTGATTATGTTTTATTGTACAATATGTTAAATGAATTCGATTGGCAATGCTTAGATTCTTTCAATGATGTAAACTTAGCAGTAAATGAATTTTATAAACTTTTGTATGGCATACTGGACAGGTGCATTCCAAAAATCGAAATTCGTAGCCATAAGTATCCTGTCTGGTTTACTAATGAAATAAAATTTACTTTAAAAAAGAAACATCATTATAGAAAACTTTACCGTAAAAATGGCAACACTCTATTTACATCAGTACAAAATAACGAGGTCCACAGTCAAATCATTAATTAAAGATGCTCACAACACATATATTAATTCTGTACAAAATGATCTTACTTGTAATCCAAATAATTTTTGGAATTTTATAAATATGAAAAAAGATTCATCTACAATTCCATCATTAATGTATCATAATGATCAGTCTCTCAACAATGGTTCAGAAATAGCCAACTCTTTCGCGAATTTCTTTGAAAGCGTCTATAATAATGATTCTGCTGATATCAGCGATGAAAATTTTAAGATTGATAGTTCAATTTGTGATCTGATTACCATATCTGAGATATCCTTCATCGACATACATAACTCTACTAAAGCCCAAAAGAACACTAAATCCGTAAGACCGGATAATATACCCATCTATATTTTTAAGGGTTGTCTTGAATCTTTAGCTTATCCCCTGCATATTCTATTTAATTTGAGTATATCCACAAATACATTTCCGGATAGTTGGAAATGCTCAAAAATTTGCCCACTTTTCAAAAATGGTGATAAGAGTAAAATCAGTAACTATCGACCCATATCTTGTTTAAATTCCATTGCTAAGATTTTCGAACATATTCTGTTTACAAAAATTTACTGCCAGACCAAAAATTATATTAGTGTCCATCAGCACGGTTTTATTAATCATCGGTCAACTGTTACAAATTTAACTAACTTTGTTCAATTTCAAAATAAGAGACAAACCGACGTCATTTATACCGACTTCTCAAAGGCGTTCGATACAGTTAGTCACACTATACTGCTCTATAAATTAGAAAAAATCGGGTTTTCTGTAAAATTATGTAACCTTTGCGAGTCTTATTTGACCAACCGATTTCAATATGTTTATTGTAATGGTTATACATCTAAAAACTTTATTGCTAGTTCTGGAGTACCACAAGGCTCCGTTTTAGGTCCACTACTCTTTTTGTTATTTATTAACGATATTTCAAATGTAATTCAGCATTCCCACTTCCTGATGTACGTGGATGACTTCAAATTATTTAGATCAATAGCCAACTTTGAAGATTGTAAATTATTGCAGCACGATCTAAATTCTATATGTCAATGGTCACTAAGCAATCAATTACATTTTAACGTAAACAAGTGTCAAATTATAGCTTTCTCTAGAAAATCTAATTCACTTAGTTATGATTATTCCATGAATGGTGTACATTTATCCCGTACCACAATTATAAAAGATTTAGGTCTATTTCTTGACACTAAATTAACTTTAATTTATCATGCAGAATATATAATAAAGTCATGTTACAAATTAATTGGTTACATTCTGCGTTCAACTTCGGGTTTTAAGAATGTTTCATGTTACATTGCATTATTTAATGCTTTAATTATAAGCAAACTAGATTATTGCTCTGTTATATAGTACCCATCACAACAATATCTGATAAATGCAATCGAAGGTATGCAAAAAAAATTTTGCAAAAATATTTTTTACAGAATCTTTCGTTACTGGCCTGACTGTGAATATTCCTCTTTAATTGATAATTTTAACCTTGAGCCGCTTGCTAATAGATGTTTTAAAAACAAAGTAGTATTCTTGTACAAAATTGTAAATAACATTGTTGATGATTGTGATTTACTTGCTAAGCTCGACTTTTTTGTTAATGTGTGCCATACTAGATGCAGTAATACTTTCACACCTTCTCTGTCACGTACTAATTATCACTATATTTCTCCAGTTAGTTCTATGTGTCGCTGTTACAATACTGTCTGTTCTGAGTTAGATTTTCCTCTTAATATTAGGGATTTTAAGGCCAAATTAGATACTGTAATCTAGGTTTTTTTTTCCATATATATGTATATTATTATTATGATTTTATGTAATTATTATAATCTCACTTATCTACATCTATGTATTTTCTAAATGTTATTATTCTGTAATTGGGACAATGTCCTGTTGAATAATAAATTTATTATTAATCTCCTCGGCTTGGATGCCTAAGAAGAGCTGCTCCCGAAGACATCGCCCGGTCTTATACACGATACCTACCCCGAACGCGGTCAACCCGTGTGCTCAAACAAAGTTAAATCAAACAAAAAGTTTACTGCCTATAATTATTCGTTGCCATTAACATTAAATGATGATTACATATGCTGCCTCCGGATGAGGAGAGCACATAGACACCATAAGTAAGCTTCCTGTGATAGCATTCAGATTCGTTTAATCTTTTCTCATTCGAGTCTAGCAATCTAGAGCGTAGGCCAATACGATGGCCAGCAACTTTACAAAAGAATTAAACTGTCTCTAAAAACATTCGCACAAGTGCAAAGCGATCCCCCAGAATAAACAACTGTCTACTCAATTATGGAAAAATCGCGCACGAACCTTGCCTACCCATCCTACTAACCGTGATGTTAAATAAGGAAACCCGAACCCACATAAGTTTCGAATCTCTCCCACCTTCCTGACCCTCTCACTGATTTTCTCATCTAGCCGCATCATTCATGCCCCGACACATATGTTTTTCTTTTCACATTCACTGTCCCTAGGGGCCGTCTGGGCAACCCGCGAAAGGACGCGTACTACGGTAGCAAACGCCCACGCACGATTTTATGATGAATCGCCAAGGAATGCACATCAAATTAATCAAATTATTTTCATTTTTAAAGAAAACGCGTGTATGCTCAACGGCGCCATGAGCCAAAGTTTAGTTAAGACCTGAAAATACATTTAAAAGAACTTAAAATCTACTATATTAATCTAGTCTTCTTGATGTCTGATTCCTGAAAGATATATGCTAATCATATGTTCCCTGATATTGATTTAATTGAAAAACAGTCGATATTTCAACTTTAAATTACTTGTATATTATACAAACATTCATGAAAGTTATATTTCTTTTAATTTAGTACTAAAATCGAATTTGAGTACAAGATAAAATAAAAAATAAAATAAAAATTCGTAAATTAGCTAGCTATGCTAGTATAACAGAATGCGAGGTACAATTTTGAATATAACCCTTTCCTGTTACCCGTTTAAAACGGTTTGTTTCAATACTTGACCCGCAAGTGAAACACTAATTTAATTAATGTAAAGCTTAATTTGGATCAAGGGTATCACTGCCACCACCATCCGTGTTTTAAAAGGCCTCGGATAGCAGGACTCAATACAAAGAGTATGAAAAAGATTAATTTACAATATTAACAATATTCAAACAGAATACTTACTCTTCCGCAATGACTGAAAATACTTGGGAGAACTTAAACAAATAAAACTGAGAACTGGTAGATAAACTTATTTATTTACACAATAATAAATGGTAAACAACAATACAAGAACTAACGACTAATGCTCGTGACGACTACAGTTTAAAAGACGGTACCATAAAAGTAATTAAATTTTTAAAAGGGCGACCTCAGAATAAGCTTTAAGCTTACTGAATTTGCTATCAGCGCTAAGTATTCAACACCAACTACTAATAATCAAGTAATCTATCAGGCTACTTACTTTTCATCACAGGTCGGCCTCGAATGAAGCACTTTATTATTAAACTAACACACTACAGTATTTAGTTTGAAGAAACAAAGAAAAATTATTAAATTTGGATTAACACTCTAATCAACTTGGGAGAACGCAGACTTCAACAATTACTTTAGTCACAAGATTGACAAAAATTTATAAGTCACTAAGATAATTAAAAACAGCCAAATGGAAAAGAGAACAACGTCACAATCAACAGTCAGATCAAGACTCCTCGAGATGAGATCATCTCAAAACCATCTTTTCTAGATTTTCACCCCACTTCCAACAAGGAAATCCAACCCTCATACCCTTATTAGCTCACTTAAAAATTAACACGATATAATAGGTCAAGTAACTGAGAACATTTCGGGTGTTTGAGGGCAGAAGTGAATTCCTAACAGCGTTTCACTTCGCCTCTGTGACAAAAGTTACTCAACCAAATTACTGAAATTGCTTTTCCCCTGCTGAGATACATCCGTCTTTTCTAGCACTTTTCTTTTGTAATATTATACTTTTAAAAAAATACTTTTACAACACCCAATAATTTTCACAAAATGTCAAGAACTAAACCCATCCCAAAATCTAACAAAGACTTTAACTTCGAAAAGCAATTTAGAAATTTACAAAAAAAAAAAATAGGATACTTTACAAACATAAAAGTTCTGAACGCAAGATCCATAACTAATAATGACGTCCGGCTGCAATAATTTAAACAAAAGGGTGCCGCTAAGCAAACGTGTTACACTAGATACAGCTACTATATTAAGAAAATTCTGATTGAAAGATGTCATTGTCAATTGACATATTCGTAGTATATTTTTATTATAATTTTACTCGAAATATAGGATTTTTTGCTCGAAACTTTTTGTATGGAATTTGTATAAAATACACACAACTGTCGAAAGGTATTGTACATACAAGAAATTTACAATCTTTTGCAAGGAACTTTCTGTACGGATTTTATAAAAAATACATACGCATTTACGAAAATTCTACCAGGAGATACCGCATCTACCGACTGTGTTCGAAAACACGAGTGGTAAAAAATTACCGTGTTCGAAAATTGTACAATATCTACGAGATCCATCTACCGGGTTCATGAAGAATCTAATCTCAATAAAAAGGTAGTGATGCAAAGCGAAGGGCGCGCGTTATGTGTTTGCTAACTATATCAAATTTCTAACCTGTTTCAAATTTTCAATTTTTTTTATAGGTTATGGATCTACCCTGTTTACCACCTGCGTTCTTAAAATATCGATTCCGGTAGCTATAACCTGATAAACAGCTGTTCACCGGTATAATTTTCGTAAATGCCTCATAACTGATGGAAGGTAATGTGCTGGCCACATAAGGTTTTTTAATATTTAGACAGGTACAGATACAGAACACATTTAGGAAAAAAAATAAAATACCATATCACAATGGGATAATCCACTATTTTTTGAATTATTTTTTTATTAAACTGCATCTTGTAGTTTTAAAAAATTAAGTTAAGCCGTAATAATTTTTTTAATATTCTATGACGTGGATATATGAGATTATTTTATCCTCTAACAATGGACTTCGTTTATTTGGAGTCACATAAATTGATCTTTTTTTCAGTATTGTGCATTCACGACAATCAGAGACAAGTAGTTCTATTGGTCAGAATTGGGTAATTTTTGAGACGAATCAATAAAATGATTTGGTTCTGCCTGCAAGTTAGTTCAAAATTCTTTCACTTAACGTAAATGGCTTATAGAATTCGCGTAATTTATGATCTATCTATACAACTCTCAATACTGGAGTATCAAATTGGGAATAGTTTAGGCGTTTGAGGGGCACTTCGCAAATGGAGGACTTTGTACATAGAAAATGCGGATATATACAGAATTTTATTCAAACTTAAAGCTTGAAAATGATTACTAATTTTCAATTAGCATAAAAGTGAATCCTGTTGTGCTGTCTCAACGACAACTTTGTCTTCGAGAGATCGTGAGGTGACACGTGGTAAACGCTCTGTATGTTACAGATACGGTATAACTTTACTGAAATCTGCGATTAGAAACAGATTGGTATACCCAAAAATAGAAAATAAGCCGTAATGATTTACATATTTATTTACATAATAATTAAATAATTGTAATAAATAAGAACTTTTCCGAAATTTTAACATAGATGGAACCACTATCACACATGTAACCATTTGTTTTATCTCGGCGTTCCCTTCAGCCATTTTATTAGACGTGTGGTGAAAAATTTCTTGTACCCAAATTGGTCATTTTTATTCAAAATTTATAGACTTTTTGTTTTGAATTAGTGGGAAAAGAATATACTATGGGTGCTTCCCATGAACAAAGATTAAAAACCGATTCTGACAATGATAATATTGTTAATTCTATGTAAGTATTTACATATGTTTAGGTTAAAAAAAGGGAAACTATTTCTGAAATGGATTTAATGCTTGATGTGTGTCTAAAAAGCATAGACATTGAGACTGAGAACGGAACGTGCTCAAAAGAATCTCTGTTACCTTTGGATAATGAGATACAGATACCTATGACCGATGATTGTAATAACCTAACACAAGACTTAATTTGCCAGTTACATGATCTTGTGTAAGTAATTAATGTTAATTTTAAACAACAAATTTTTAATTAATATTTTATTAAAGGGTAAAAGTGAGGATAATAGTCTCATCCACAACTTTTAATATTTTGGCCGAAAAACATCAGAATGACATAATGGAAGAAGTAAATAAGGATGAGATAAACAAGCATATGTGAGTATTTTTTTTTTAACAAAACAGCTCTTCGAACTGGAACTGATCCGAAAAAAACCGTTAGTTTTGTGGGACGAAAACCGGAACTAATTCGAAAAAATATCGGTTAATTTCGGTTTTGTACATGTTCGAACACGCGCGTTAACATAATCTCCACTTCAGTTGTCTTTGTTTCTTCATTAAAAAATTTAAAAATTAATCACTCGGAACCGAACCGAAAACCAAAAAAAAACCGTTATTTTCATCGGAACGAAAATTGGAACCAAACTGATATATATATATATATATATATATATATATATATAGTCCAGTGTAAGCTGCAGGATGGTTTGAATCTTGGACTAATTATTGTTTATCTCGACCCACCGTGCGCACGCCTATGATTAACGTAGACCCAGCGCGCAGCGTTTGTTTTGATAGAGCCAAAGGTGAGGGGCAAGAAAAGTGGCACTGTTAGCAGTTAGATTTGAAAATAACTAATCTACATCTCACTCTACATATTCCGAAAATTAAGAAATTGAGTTTGTATTCACTCATTTTTCACAATGAAACGAATATTGTTAGCTGGCAATGTTTACTAACATATTCGCTAACATTTATTCACATAGCACTTCCGGTTTTACCGGAAGAAGACCCTAACTTTTTCATTTAAAATGGAATGCTATATTTTTTATTTTACCATTGAATTCAGCAGAAAATTTTACCATTGAAACTATAAAAAATTTACTTATGATCAACCACTTCCGACGTCATTAAACTTTTTTGATTTTTCACTAATAACAGTAACTTTTTTATCACTCTATATCCCGAGAATGGAAACGAATTTCTAGAATCTGTAAAAATACATCTATAAAGAAAGCTTTTGTTTATAATAATATTAATTAATAATCTAAAATTTTTGAAAATTGTAATTTCTACGTGAACGTAAAGTTGAAGATAACAAAATTCAAAAAACTATTTTTTTTAAAATGAGACCACATTTTTTATTATTTAAATAAATTCTTGATTAAAAATAGGGGTAGCTTGTGTAACATGTCCTATGTTAAAAGTTGATAGATTTTTAGTAAAATGGAAAATGTTTAAATTGCATAATTACATAAGGTACTCAATTTAATTTATGTGGGCTATGGTGGGAAAAGAAAAAAATATGTTTAGTACCTATTTATTATTTTAATGATTTTGTATGAATTACTATCATATTTTCCATTTTACTAAACATCTATCAATTTGCAAGATAGGACATGCTACACAAACTACCCTTATTTTTTAACAAAGAATTCATTTACATAATAAAAAATAGGGTGATCCATTTAAAAAAATGAGTTTTTTTTTAAATTTTGAACTTCAACTATACGTTTACGAAGAAATTACAATTTTCAAAAATTGTCGATTATTAATTTATATTATTGTAAACAAAAGCTTTCTTTATAAATGTGTTTTTACAAATTATAGAAATTCGTTTCCATTCTCGACATATAGAGTGATAAAAAAGTGGCCATTATTAGCGAAAAAACTCAAAAAGTTTAATTACGCCGGAAGTGGTGGATAGTGTTTTATGGTTTCATATGTAAAATTTTCTGCTGAATTCAATGGTAAAATTAAAAACATAGCATTTCATTTAAAATAAAAACGTTACTGTCTACTTCCGGTTAAGCCAAAAGTGCTACTGTTTTGAAAATATTTTAGATGAAACGGATATGTCCGAGAACCCCTGATATCTAATTTCGTAAAATAATATTGAATAGTTTTTAAAATAACGATAGCGTAAGCTCATTCTGGGACACCTGTATTTTGTATTATAAAAGAAAATGTTTACAATTGCAGAAATACTTTTTCTGGTTCCTTTTAAAAATTTCATAGTGACATTCTCATAAAAAAGACATTCTTCCTTTACTTAAAACTGTGAGAACGTATTTTATTATTGTAGTGACATCAGTTAACTAACATTCTTACCAACAAATGCCCATAAGCATAACGAAACTTTTATTTAGATATTTTGTTCTTACGTTTAATTCACTGTTGTAATAAATTATTGCAATTCACAATACATATACATATCAATAAACCAGTTTCTGCAAACAGTTTTTTAGCAATAAATAATATTTGTAATTAAAAATGTATTCAGATTAGAGCAATTTAGAATAATTAAAATATAAAATTAATATATATATATATATATATATATATATATATATATATATATATATATATATATATTTACTGTAAAACCTAACTATATTTAACAACATGTTTAATTTGTTCTTGTTTATTAGGCAAATATCAGTAAATATCTTTTATATTTACAAAGTCAATAAAATACACCTAATATAAATTGTACGTAAAAATATATTTACGAGTATATAATTACCTACTTGTATGTTTTATGTTAACAAAAGTTTTTCTTTTCAATTTTTATATTATTCTTTATTCCTCTGTGAAACCAAATAACCATGTAGGCCGGTTCATTTTCATAGAGCCATTATATAATAAAAGCCCTTATGGAAAGTTTGATCATCCTTGAAAACTTAATATTTTTAAGTAAAAACGACATGAATTTTTTTCCTTTACTCCACACCGAACTAAATGTAATGTTGCATTACTATAACTACAATTTTCGAAAAGTACAAATACAGAGCATATTTCATAAGTTTGGTTATAAACACGGGCTCTGTGAATTTTAGAGTGACGATCAATTTTTGCATTTTTATTTAAATTTCATTTGGGTACATTTCACATAACCAGAGCTCTCATTAAATACGAAACGTGGCAATTATGTTTCTGGTATTTTCCAAAAAAAATAAAAAATAAAACAAATATGAATCATTCAAAATTTATTTACATTAAATTTTGTACATTTATAAAGAAGTAGACTGTTTACATTACTACACAACGTGACCATGTCTTCTGTGACTTAGTGGATTTTTCTTTATATTGTTTCGGTAAACATGTATTGGCCTGATGATTTTTATTGCAAAATATGCAGGAAGTACAGTATGACATATCTGACTGTTGTACAAAGAGGTGCTTTTTATCTTCCCTTTCAAGCATATCATTATTCTGATTTTTTGACTGTTTCGTAACTTTTGTCACGTTCCTCCTATTTGTTTTAGGATTCTGTTTTCGATTTTTTTTATCCTTCTTGCACTTTTTAAGTTCTTTTTGTTTCTTTTCAAAAACGAATCTACGTCTTTGTATAATTGAATCCATACATTGTATACTTGAGTTAGGGTTGAATAAAAACATAGATGAAAATGTTTGGTTCAATTTCTTAGTTCTTGGAGAACGTCTTGGTTTCTTCTTTTTTTGTTTACGGATATTACTCAGAGCTTCTTTTTCCATTTTAGCTAACTTTTCTCTAGCTTCTTTTTGTTTTCTATATATAATTCTTCTTCGACTGATTAGAGAATCCAAGCATTGAATTGTTGCATTTATATTTAATTTAAATTCTACTGAAAATGCAGATTTTAACTTAATACTGTTCTCATTTGCAACTTCTGATTTGGAAATAATAGGCGAGCTACTTTTTGCTAGCTTAGGTGGTTTCTTAGTTGTGGTGGTGTTAGAATTGGCTCGCTTTAATCCATGGTTATCCAAGACTTCATTATTGATGTTCTGTTCTGGAAATTCATTTTGTTTGTCCATGGAAGCATGGTTTGATGGCTTACTATTAATCTTCTCTAATTTTCCTTTATTTATAGTGCATTCAGTCTGTGTCCTATGGCAGATGTTCGGAATGCTGTCTTTTGTTTGTCTATGAATAAAAATTCAATGTGTAAATATTAATTGTAAAATTGTTGTTTAAACTTATATGCAATTACTTACACAAGATCCGGAAGTTCGCAATTTAAATTTTCTGTTACTTTTTCAAAATCCTCATGCACTGACATTTTTTCATTATCCAAAAATAACAGCGATTTTTTCGAGCTCATTCTGCTACCATGCTTTGTTTCTAAGTCTCTTTCACAATCGTCAATTATTGTATCTTCCATATTTATAACTTGTGATTCAATTTCAGAATTTATTGGCCTTTAAATAAATAATAATTATAACTTTTTTACTCTAACCTATATACGTGTAAATACTTACGCAAGTTCACTCGTGCAATCACTGTCGTCGTTTATTAATGTAGCAAGAAAATTGCCCATTTTAAAATCCTTTCCCACTAATTCAGGTTAAAAATTCAATAAATTTTGATTACTAATCACTAATTTTATACGATAATTTCCATCCCCGCCCAAACGGAAAAACGTTAACTATTAAAATGGCTGAGATTGAAGCCGAGTGTGAAACAAATGGCGAATGCCTGCTAGTAGTTCCATCTATGATGACGTTGCGTAAAAATTCTTATTTGTGAAATTTATTTAATCATTTTTTTATATTTATTTAAGAAAGCGTCACGTTAAATTCTGTGATTACATGCCAAAAAGCAGATGAATTTGTATGATGCAAAACTTTTTAAGTTTATAGCGTATATTAGAGTACAATGTGTAAAGTGTTTACTATTGCTTTCTAATTTTTGACATACATATATGAATTATAACGATTGATTGTGTCGTTTGTATTGTATTTTAGCTGTTTTTGGCGACACACTGGTTTGATGCTTGTTTGTTGTTTTTTGAAACCTATTATTTTCTCGAATGAAAACGTTGCAAACGTAGTCCAGTGTAAGTGCACGCTGTAGGAGGGTTTGAATCTTTGACTAATTATTGTTTATCTCAAATTTGTCAGTAAATTTCTTTTGACATGAAAATAAAAGCTGTTTTTTGGCGAAGAACCGCATTTAACTAGGTTTTCAAACCGTTTTCGTATCTGACGTCATAGTTTTTTGATTCGCCAAAATGCATAGTTTTAAAAGAATGACGTAATATCGTTGTATTTAAATTTGACAAATAGTTATCAAATAAAAAAAATTGTAACCAGGGTTGAAGATCAAGACGTGCAAGTTTTGTTGAAATTAATTCTATAATTATGAAAATACCATAGAGCAAATTAATTTCATGCATTTTTTAAGGGATAGTAGTGATATAGAGAGCAATTCATTAATAAACTGGATAGGTAGATATTGAGAAGAAGATTTCTATTCATTATTTCGAATGAATCGAATCTGTCAAGTTTGTTTATACAAAACACTGAGCAAATTGTTGAGGTTAAACCTACTCGCCAGGGCTGGACTGGCCCGGCGGGTTACCGGGAATTTCCCGGTGGCCCGTGACGACTCGTGGCCTGACGAACTTAAAAAATAAATTATAAAAATTTAAAGTTGAAAAAATAAATAAATCGATACAAAAATAACATAAATTCTTGATTTTGAAATAACTCCCTACTACTCTCGAATGTGCGCCAATATTTACAGTTATTTTTCTTTTTGACAACCAATTGTTAAATTCGCAATACATACTTATTTTTTGTATTACCGACATCATACACATGGAATGATCATTGATATAAGGATGTATTTTATTTAGATCCAAATAACTTTTATCAAATTATAAATAATAACATACCTGATACACCTTTTCATATAATAATTGATTTAATCAATATAAAAATGACAAAAATATAAATACGGATGACATTCGGTCAATAATTTTCGTGACTCGGCAAGCTTCGTCACGAAATACTTGACCTCATGGCATAAAGCTTGTGTTTACACTCTTGTTGCATAAATAACTATTACATATGTTAGTATATTAAAATTTAATTTTAACTACAAATTTATTGTCACATTGTTATCAACCCAATCCTACGAACGATCATTTTCAAAATTAAAGTACCTACATTTTACACAATTCAGAAATTGTTTCTGTCAAAATAAATTAAAAGGATTCATGATTATGTTATGTGAAAAAGATATATTAAAGAATATCAAAAATGCATAGACGTTTTGAAAGAAAAAATCTGATGTGACCAACATAATACCTCTCGCCATTTAATTTTTATTAATTTACATACATAGGTACCTAGGTACTTAATATTTACTCATGTTGGAAACTATATTTAGTTCTTTTCCATATAACTAACGTTCAGTTTACTATTTTCTTTTCAAAACGTTACCACTATTAATTTAAAATGTTTAGTATTTTGACAGTGACAGTTATCTGACATTTACGTATATTAGAGATCTGAACTATGTGACGAAGGAGTTTTATTTTATTCGTAGGCTTCGGGATTTAAATTGTATATTATTTTATAAATTTATTCATAAAATATATATATATATATACAGGGTGTTAATTAAAAAGCGGGCCATAGGCGTTTAACATGGGAAATCAGTTTTTCCTTGCGCAAAAGTTCCCAATTAATTTTAGACAAAAGTGTTTCAAATAAAAGTTGTAGATTATTAAATTATACACCAGCATCACTAAACAGATTTTATTTTGCATGTTTAGTAACCTGTAAAATCCAAATTGAAATTCTATAAATATTGCTCATTTGCAGTGATAGCCATGGAATTTAAACAAAATTACAAAGAAATGCATATCATTTGATCTGTCAGAAATTCGATTTTTAAATAAAAATTACTGATAATTTTATTCTATCGTAAGTCCTTAAAAATATTTTGGTTTTATAACCTACATCTAAATTATTGCTTAGGTAGATTTTATTTATTTTTATTTTGTAACCTGCTAAATCGAAATTCTGACAATTCAAGCGATATGCATTTCTTTGTAATTTTGTTTAAATTTCATGGCCATTACTACAAATGAGTAATATTTATAAAATTTCAAATTGGATTTTATATGTTACTAAACATGCAAAATAAAATCTGTGTAGAGATGCTGGTGTAGAATTTAATTCTCTACAAAATTTATTTGAAACATTTTTGTTTAAAATTAAATGGGAAGTTTTGCGCAAGGAAAAACTAATTTCCCATGCTAAACGCCTATGGCCCGCTTTTTAATTAACACCCTGTATATATATATATATATATATATATATATATATATATATATATATATATATATATATATATAAAGTATTAATGCAAACCTACAGAAAATTCAATAATCTTTAATTTTCATATTATAAATTGCGAAAAAAATAACATTTAAACGTATTTTTCGAAGAAAATTTATTTTGAGCTTCAAATAAAGTGCCATTTCCGGTTATCTGATTTACACCAAAATGTAATGGCTTCTTTTCATATTAAAATAACGTAGCAATACAAGGTTCCAAAATTTTCTGAATGATAGTATTTGAGTTAGAGTGGAGGATCCGTACACACAAACACACAGACATCATCGTGAAAATGTTAAAATTGGATTCTAAGGGCCTTAAAACGTGGTCATTTACCAAAATATCGATAATGCGATTTTTAGCACGTTCCCTGTACCGCCCTTACCAAGGGTAGCGGGAGTTAAAAAGTAAATTATTGCACAAAATATTATAATAATTAAAATTATTTTTTTTAAATCGGTTCAAATGACTGGTCTGGTCCGACACCATCCGGATTTCCCGGTACTTAACATGTTCCCAGTCCAGCCCTGCTACTCGCCCTCTATTCCTACCTCAACCGTTTCAAACCACTACTGTCGGCTGGTTCAAAACTATTTCAAAACGGTCGTAGTGTGACGTCATTGTTTGCACCGTTTTTGAAAATAATAAGATTCAAAACACTACGAACAAGCATCAAACCAGTGTGTCGCCAAAAAAATAGCTAAAATACAATACAAACGACAAAACCAATCGTTTTTATTCATATGTCAAAAATTAGAAAGCAATAGTACCTACAGACTTTACACATTATGTACTTTTATATACATTATAAACTTAAAAAGTTTTTTATCATACAAATTCATCTGCTTTTGGCATGTAATCACAGAATTTAACGCGACGCTTTCTCAAATAAATATAAAAAAATAATTAAATAAATTTCACAAATAAGAATTTTTACGCAACGTCATTATAGATGGAACTACTAGCAGGCATTCGCCATTTGTTTCATATTCGGCTTATCGGCTTCAATCTCAGCCATTTTAATAGTTAACGTTTTTCCGTTTGGGCGAGGATGGAAATTATCGTATAAAATTAGTGATTAGTAATCAAAATTTATTGAATTTTTAACCTGAATTAGTGGGAAAGGATTTTAAAATGGGCAATTTTCTTGCTACATTAATAAACGACGACAGTGATTGCACGAGTGAACTTGCGTAAGTATTTACACATATATAGGTTAGAGTAAAAAAGTTATAATTATTATTTATTTAAAGGCCAATAAATTCTGAAATTGAATCACAAGTTATAAATATGGAAGATACAATAATTGACGATTGTGAAAGAGGCTTAGAAACAAAGCATGGTAGCAGAATGAGCTCGAAAAAATCGCTGTTATTTTTGGATAATGAAAAAATGTCAGTGCATGAGGATTCTGGAAAAGTAACAGAAAATTTAAATTGCAAACTTCCGGATCTTGTGTAAGTTTAAACAACAATTTTACAATTAATATTTACACATTGAATTTTTATTCATAGACAAACAAAAGACAGCATTTCGAACATCTGCCATAGGACACAGACTGAATGCACTATAAATAAAGGAAAATTAGAGAAGATTAATAGTAAGCCATCAAACCATGCATCCATGGACAAACAAAATGAATTTCCAGAACAGAACATCAAGAATGAAGTTTTGGATAACCATGGATTAAAGCGAGCCAATTCTAACACCACCACAACTAAGAAAGCACCTAAGCTAGCAAAAAGTAGCTCGCCTATTATTTCCAAATCAGAAGTTGCAAATGAGAACAGTATTAAGTTAAAATCTGCATTTTCAGTAGAATTTAAATTAAATATAAATGCAACAATTCAATGCTTGGATTCTCTAATCAGTCGAAGAAGAATTATATATAGAAAACAAAAAGAAGCTAGAGAAAAGTTAGCTAAAATGGAAAAAGAAGCTCTGAGTAATATCCGTAAACAAAAAAAGAAGAAACCAAGACGTTCTCCAAGAACTAAGAAATTGAACCAAACATTTTCATCTATGTTTTCATTCAACCCTAATTCAAGTATACAATGTATGGATTCAATGATACAAAGACGTAGATTCATTCTTGAAAAGAAACAAAAAGAACTTAAAAAGTGCAAGAAGGATAAAAAAAATCGAAAACAGAATCCTAAAACAAATAAGAGGAACGTGACAAAAGTTACGAAACAGTCAAAAAATCAGAATAATGATATGCTTGAAAGGGAAGATAAAAAGCACCTCTTTGTACAACAGTCAGATATGTCATACTGTACTTCCTGCATATTTTGCAATAAAAATCATCAGGCCAATACATGTTTACCGAAACAATATAAAGAAAAATCCACTAAGCCACAGAAGACATGGTCACGTTGTGTAGTAATGTAAACAGTCTTTCTTTATAAATGTACAAAATTTAATGTAAATAAATTTTTAATGATTCATATATGTTTTATTTTTTTTGGAAAATATCAGAAACATGATTGTCACGTTTCGTATTTAATGAGAGCTCTGGTTATGTGAAATGTACCCAAATGAAATTTAAATAAAAATGCAAAAATTGATCGTCACTCTAAAATTCACAGAGCCCGTGTTTATAACCAAATTTATGAAATATGCTCTGTATTTGTACTTTTCGAAAAACATTACCTTGAGTTGAGTGTGGAATAAAGGAAAAAAATCATGTCGTTTTTACTTAAAAATATTAAGTTTTCAAGTATGATCAAACTTTCCATAAGGGCTTTTATTATATAATAGCTCTATGCAAATGAACCGGCCTGCATGGTTATTTGGTTTCACAGAGGAATAAAGAATAATATAAAAATTTAAAGGAAAAACTTTTGTTAACATAAAACATACAAGTAGGTAATTATATACTCGTAAATATATTTTTTACGTACAATTTATATTAGGTGTATTTTATTGCCTTTGTAAATATAAAAGATATTTACTGATATTTGCCTAATAAAGAAGAACAAATTAACCATGTTTTTAATTTAGTTAGGTTTTACAGTAAATATATATTAATTTTATATTTTAATTATTCTAAATTGCTCTAATCTGAATACATTTTTAATTACAAATATTATTTATTGCTGAAAAACTGTTTGCAGAAACTGGTTTATTGATATGTATACAGTATGTCCACGGATCGAGTTCCAAAGAGGAAAAAATTGTTTATTTTTTATTTTACACAAAAAATGTAATCTTGATAAAAGTTTTTGCATGTCCCGAAACGGCCAATTCAGTTTTAACATTTTCAAATTTTCTTTTAGTTTCAGATAAAAATCAATAATTGGTTGTTTTAGTTGAAAATTATACATAGTCCCAAAAAATAAGTTTGCGTTGTCATGGTAATACTTGAACTCGGTGGGCGTTCTATTTAGGGGGCAGTTGTTTGGGAACCCAGCGAGCACTGACTTTGTTAAACGTAGTTTACCATGAATTATAGTTTCCATACTTTCAACACTTATTGAAAGAATATCAGCAATAGTTCTTACGCTTAATCGTCGATTTTCACGAATTAAACTGTCAACACGTTCAATATTGGTTTCTTTCACAGTGGTGAAGGTACGTGGAACACGTGGCGCATTAGTTACATATTATCTGTCTTGGTTTTTGAAAATTGACTTAGGGCGGAGGATTGCTTAGGCATTTACAAACAAAAAACAATGGGATTTTGGGAAAGAGACATTTTTTTTATGAAATTACGTATGTCTTGAATTCGCCATAAAAAGCTCGTAACATAATAATTTAAATAAGAATTTTTTCTATGGAGGTGCCAAGATTGAAATCTGCCTAGAGCGCCAAAAATTCTTAGGCCGACCCTGACTAGACTGCTCACTTTGCAGCAGTGTTTCTCAATCTTTTTGCTCTCGCGGCACACTTTTGGAAGAAAAAAATTTCGCGGCACACGTACGTTAAACAGTAAAAAATAAACTATTTTAAGTAAATGAACGAAAATTAATTTCAACAAAACTTGTAATTATAACGTTTAATATGGGAATACAGTTTTTTTTTTTTAATATAAGTACCTGTCCTGCGTCCCGTCGTAAGATTTATATACACCATTTTACAGAAAAAAAGAATTTTTGTTGTTATTGCCACGCCTTAAAATTAAAATTTTTGGTACTCAAACATCTCTATAACGCATAAAGTTAGACAGATAATACTTGAGAAAAACTGTTTTCCCATGTTGAATGCCTGGGTCATGGATTCTATTATAATGTTCACCTCTTGTACAATAATAGATGCCAAAACAAAATATAATTTTTAATCATTAAAATATTTGAAAGGGATTACAAATAATGTTGAATAGGCATTAAGTTATTTCAGACAGAACTGTAAGTTTGTTCTCGAGGTTTTTAATTTGATGTTTCATTTTAGTGAGAATTGGTAGATTTCGCGGCACAAATTTCATAATAATGAATACGTATGTACGAGTATATGCAAATACTTTTCGATATTATTAATTTATTAGTAGTTTATCCTGAAATTAATGTATAAACAGTACATTGAAATAAGTACATCATGTTCCTATCAGTGGCGGTGCGTGAATTTAGAGTGAGGTGAGGCAGGATTTATAATATCACAATACGGGACATATCGATAGATTTAAAATTTGTGAAAAAAATGCGCCGCAGGCGATTTTTTAAAAATTTTCGAGGTCAAATGTGTTTTAATGCAAAGTAAGATAATATAGAGTTCTTTACAATGAAGCGAATTTAACAAATTCTTAAAAAATAAAATCGGTTAAAAGTCAAAAACTGATAATTTATTTTATTGTAAGAAAACAGTTACATATATAATACATTTAAATAAAATATTAACATAAAATTAAGAAAAATTCTATACCAAAGTAACATTGTCAGTCTTAAATATTAACAAACATTTTTAAATTTATATTTCTTTTGCGATTTTGCAGCTACCAATAAATATTTATTTGCATTTTTATATTTTCTACTAAAGTTTACGAATTCATTAGAACACATTTATTAATTGAATTATAACTATGCACTATTTTAATAATAGCGCTATTAGGAAGCGCGCTTTTATTTTATATTATTATGAAGCTAAACGTCACTTTTAACAAAAGCGGTCTATAAAATTACATTTACAGACGAATGAATTTAATGAAAACTCAAAAAATGACAACTGCCTTATTAAAAAGTTACTTCAATACACGCACGCGTCAAAATTTAGAAAACGAGCCCTGGAGAGTTTTCTTAAAGACAAGTGCGAAAAAAGTCTTATAAAATGAGAACTATTTTAAAAATCTAATATATTAAACAGAGTTGAATTAGGGATATTTGTAAGTATAATATTGTAGTTAGTAACATTGGATTGACATTTATTCAACTTGAAAGTTTATATCAATTCTGATTTGTGACGTTTGAGAATTTAAGTAAATGTCATCTATTACCAACCTTCTAAAACAAAAAATTGTGTATCGAAATGAAGGCTCTTTCGATGCGCAATTGGATTTCGTAATGAATTCATGATGAATGCAAAATATAAAAATGAATTATTGAGTAACAAATATTTATATTTCTAAATATATTAATTTATTTCATCATCTACTAAAGTGATTTTATTATAAAGAGCATAGGATTCTCGCATGAAGGTTGCATGTGTGTATATTACCCCTGTTATTTAAGGTAGTAACACGTTTTATATAAATTTGCAAAATCTTTTTATCGGGTAATTGGTTAGCATTGACATGCTTATTTGTTGCCCTGCAATCTTTGCCTAGCGTGACCAAAAACAAGCTTTTTCCTTATTTTTCTTATGTTGTCTTCAATGATTTGACAGTAGGCGGCAACCAACACATATAATTTACATACTTACCATTGCCAAGGTTAACCATGAAAGATATGCAATTTATAGCCAGTAACTTTTAGTTCAAATGTTTATTTTTCACATGTAATTTTTAGTAATAATAATATGTATGTAGTTATCTTAAGCCGGGTTTATGCAGTAATAACACAGTCACTATCATAATCATAGTTTTAAGCTATAGTCAGAAGAATAGTCGTATAACATAGTTGGCCGTTTATGCAGTATTTTTGATGTGACTATTAATTTGTCACTTTCTATACTCAATTACTTAAATATTATATTTGCTGAATAACTAAATATAGATGTGTATGTTAACAAATACTATAGAAACATTAGTTGCTATTTTGTTCATAATAACCAACATCACAATTAAAATAGAGGTTATTTTCTGAGTCTGACAGTTCTCTGACATGCGCAGATTGTAAATTGTAAGTCGTAAAATCGTCATAGTCTTAAAATTAAAATTAATCCAATTTTGTGATTATGTTTATGATACCGACTATGACTATGACAATGTTGCATAAACAGATCTAATGTAAAAACATATTCTAATTCTCAAGACTAAGACTACAACTATGACAATGACTATGATATTGCTGCATAAACCCGGCTTTATTTACATCGAAAAATAGGTATCTACGTAGATAATAATTTTTACAATAATTGAACAAATCCATTTACTGAAGCTTCACCCAATATTAATAATATATTAATATTTTCTGTCAATTTCACCAAGCTCACATATTATAGCGCTCTATGAGTATTTTATTATTATTATTACATATACAGAGTATTCATTTTAAATGGACCATCATTGCTAACTCGGAAACTATAAGAGCAGAGAACAAATATGGTTAAATGGGTAAACAATTTTTATTTCACAAGACAAATTTAAATAAAAGAAAAATTATTTTTTGGGCCAGTGTTTCTCAAAATACGGGACATAACTTTTTAATTTTAAATGAGAATATATATTTTTTATTTGCTCATTTGTTGGAGAATTTAATTCAAAATTCAGTGATATCATTTTTTTATACCCTTACATAACGATTTTTTTGAGAAAAATGCATGTAAAGTTTTATACTAATTTGATTAAAATATGGCTATGATAAGAGTGCCACGAATAGAAAAAATGACTAGATGTTATTTTTATTACATAGAATTAGAGTGCTCTGACCTAAAGAAGTGAATGTTTTGTTCTTGTGTTATAAAAGACGATTAAATGTTAGCGCTGAAAATAAGAATATTGAAACACATTTATCACCCAAACCAGTATATACAGTATTAATACAAAAAAATAACAAATCTAGATGACCGTCGCCTCGCCGAACCCGGTCACGCGGAATCCACCTCCACGCCGTGATAATTTCTGCAAAAGAATTAACACATGAGAAATACTCAGTGAGGAGGCAATCATTCACAAAAGGTAGAGGCATTCACACACCGTACACACATGTTGGCAACTACGGGCAGTACCGCTAGTTACTACGGAACCTCTGCCGCTTCGGTGGTGATCCGGAAACAATCCTCTTAACCAACTGTATCAGATCACTACCTGCAGCTACCGTTGGCGACCACAGATGCGGGTCACTACGGCCTTCCCTGCTGCTACCGTTGGCGACCCTCGGGTTCACACGAGCGGCCACTACGGAACCACTGCCGCTTCGGTGGTGATCCGGAGACAATCCTCTTAACCAACTAAATCAGCCCTAACTGCTGCTGCCGTTGGCGACCACAGATGCGGGTCACTACAGCCTTCCCTGCTGCTACGCTGGCGACCCTCGGGTTCACACGATGCGGCCACTACAGTACACCGTACTGTACACACACACCCACAATCATACACATGTTAGATCAATTCTCTCTCCTGAATCACTACAATATCGATGTTCTCACACTGAAATCTAGAAATAAACTGAAATAAAATACGTGAATACCAGTATCATTAAATGTAGCTCTTATCAAACAGCATCGGTTATGTACCTAAATAGCTAATTAGAGACAAAACATATAACAATCAAATAAATATGAAACTTTACATGCATTTTTCTCAAAAAAAAAAAATTATGTAGGGAATAAAATTATTATATCACCAAATTCAGAATTATTTTCTAACGAATAAGTAAATAAAAAATATTAGACCTCATTTAAAAGTAAGGTCCCGTATTTTGAGAACCACTGGTCCAAAAACATAATTTTTCTTTTCTTTCAATTTGTCTTGTGAAATAGAAATTGTTTGCCATTTAACCGTCTTTGTAACTCTTATAGTTCTCAAGATAGCAATGGTGGCCCATTTAAAATGAACTCTCTCTCTCTCTCTCTCTCTCTCTATATATATATATATATATATATATATATATATATATATATATATATATATATATATATATATATATATATATATATATATATATATATATATACCGTGTGTCTATCTTAAAGGTGTACATAGGAGATTAACATGGGAAATCAGTTTTTTGCAATTTCCTGCTCGCCTAATTATTTTAAGCAAAAACGCGTCAAATAAAAGTTTTGGGGCATAAAATTCTGCATCTAAATCAATAAACAGAATTACCTTTTCATGCTTTGTAACGACAGAAATTAAATATGAAAATGTCGAAAATTACGCTGAAAATATCAACAGCCATGGAATTGAACAAAAAATAAATAAATGCTTGACGTTTTATCAAATTGTCAGAAACGTCAAATGAGTTAACTTACGTTGTGACAGATAAAACGTCAAGCATTTATTTATTTTTTGTTCAATTCCATGGCTGTCGATATTTTCAACGTAATTTTCGAGATTTTCATAATTAATTTCTGTCGTTACAAAGCATGTAGAGGTAATTTTGTTTACTGATTTAGATGCAGAATTTTATGCCCTAAAACAATTATTTGACGCGTTTTTGCTTAAAATAATTAGGCGAGCAGGAAATTGCAAAGAACTGATTTCCCATGTTAATCTCCTATGTACACCTTTACGACAGACACACGGTATATATATATATATATATATATATATATATATATATATATATATATATATATATATATATATATATATATATATGTATATATTGTGACGTTTTAATTTATTTGGGTGAAGTGTAAATGTTAGACTATTATTATAAAGTAATTAAGACTAAAACTATAATTAACTAGATAACACTAACACTATTTGTTTAACCAATTAACACTACTATTTATTTCCACGATATTACAAATTATTTATTTCACTACGCGTTCCAATCTTAGATCGCCGATCTTTTGCAGACTTCTGTCCACCTACCGACCTCCACAGCGTCTATATACTCAACTGATTCAACAGCATCTGTATATTCAACTGCTCGGACAGAAGTCCCCTCGTTAACAACACTTTCTGTCTATTTATGTAACTCTCTGTCTAACTTCCACAGCCTCAGTATTACCGACTGTCCATATGCCACAATTCTTCAACACCACTGCCGAATATTCACTTCCACTTGCCGTTACTGTCCCCGTATACCTAGCTTCCCAATACTCTTCAACACTACCGAGTATTCTCTTTAACAGATATCCCGGTATACCAGTAACTTCCCGACTCGCCGTTACTGTCCTTCTACACTATAGCTTCCCAATACTCGTCAACACTACCGAGTATTCACATCCACAGCTATCCCAATATAGCAGTAACTTCCCGAGTACCTACTCGACACTAACTGCATACGCTCACTACGATACTGCTGTGCTTCTCACTAACATTTTACTCTCTAACACTCCATATAACTAACTTACTCCCGAGCACAGCTTCGTCCCTTTTATACAGCTGCCATTATCTTCTAAAAATCCTAGAATGTTCGACGCCATAATAACAATGAACACAAAAGGTCCAGTTGACCGGCTAATAGCGCGATTACGTCACCGCTATAAATAGACACTCGCTTACAGCGGCGGCGACGGCGGACGTTCCACGTTACACTGCCCCCTCCTTAAGATTGTTTCGTCACGAAACAGTTCGTGATGACGAAATCCGTGTATTAAACTTGGCGTTTTTAGAAGTCTTAAAGACGTGGCAATCGATGGTGGAGAAGTGGAAAAGTTTGAGTTATTCTCTTTGGCCGCGAAGCGTTGTAGTTCCAGAACATCTTATTTAGACTATCCATACTCCTTTAGATGTTTTTCCAAGATTTGTGTTCAACGGCTCGAATATATCGTCACCTCTGGTGCTTCATTCTCCATGAACAGCTGTAGATTCTTGAAACAGTGGCGGCGCCAGGATATAAACGTAGGGTGGGCACAATCAAAAAATGAGTGGGCACCGGGGGGGGGGTTATATTCACATACACTACACACATACTTACAGTAATATATTTTCAACATTATCCATTTTTCGTTTATAAACAGTATCATAGATCAGAATATTAGTCAATAATTTTGACAGCTGCTGCAGCAAATACTATCGGAAAAGAAAGAAGTGATCGAATTAAACTTGTTCTTTTTGTACACATCACAACTCACTTCATCTCAACTCAGTTGTGTACTGAGCTGAGTTACAATTGGGTCAAAAAGAATACAGCTTTTATGTAATCAAAATTTATATTTCAACCCCCCCCCCTGAATAAGCGCCTGGTGGGCACCTATTTATTTTAAATAATAAAGATTCATGTATAGTATTTTTTTACATACACACAAAAAACGAAACAGCCACAAGTATCCTTATTCAAATAATTACTTTTTTTTTGTGAAATTTTCATACGGCTGTAGTTTCTGTCCTATTAATTTTAGAACAAATGTATAAATACAAATAATGTTCAGAATTAAAAATAAAATTTTATTTACAAATTTTATAGACTAAAAATATTATTTGTATGTTGGTAGTGGTTGGGCACTAGGGTGGGCACAAGACTTTTTAGGGTGGGCACGTGACCACCCTGGCCCCCCCTTAGCGCCGCCACTGTCTTGAAAACGCGTTTTTCCAGTGCAACCTCAATGTAATATTGGATTGAATCCTTTCCGAGGAATAATCAAACATGACGACATAATACTTCTCATCCTCCTGTAGCTCTATATGCTCCGGTGTCAAAGAGCAATAACCCACAGTATCCGCCCGGTCTTCCCTTTTCATTACAAGCTGTGAGCGTCAACTCAACAATGAAGTACGACGCCCCGCCTTCTGTCTAATCCACTTCTCCTAGCTCTTCAAATCTTCTTGTACTTTCTTCCGGCTCCTACCGCAACGTACGGCCATTTTGCAGGCAATTTCATACTACTGTCAAGCCTTTTTGCCTATGTTCGACATCACTTGTTGTTTTCAGTCCAGGAAGCGAGCCAAGTAGTGACGATGGGATCGTGGCGGAGTTCATTCCATTTCTGACCAGGAGATACTTCAAGTTACCAATCTTCTCTTTAAGCCCATCAGTGATACAGAACCTATACTCGTTATGTAGCTCTTCATTCTTCATCTTCAACTCAAAATTCTCTTCCTTGCTCCTGTTCCCATTCTTCTCTGGCAACTTCCCTGAAGAACGTGTGCATCTATTTGAAGTTACATTTCTTTAGATCAGTGATGGTGGATCTCTCTTTCTCTGTCATGCACTTGTTCCAGTTCTTGAAGATGATGTTGTTAAATACGTCCTTGGTTGTATGGTCGAGCGTCTTAGCGTATAAAACCAGCGACTTCTTCAGTGTCTTGACAAGCGCATTCTTCCTCCCACCATTTCCACACGTCCTGTTTCTCTTGGGCTTTTTCTTCTTGACTTTCTTCCTTGCAATGAGAGATAACGTCATCGTCGTCATCTGATTCCAGTTTTACTTTTTTCCACTCAAGCTGGCCACATGCGTATATATAGAGGTGTTCCACAACTTAGGACAAAAAATTAAAGGGTATATATTGTACGACGTGCAGATCATGAAACAAAAAGAATTTTTTTAAAAATTCGTAAAATTAAGGGTAGTTTACTTGACGTAGACATTGTTTGGACCACTGGAGTAGCATACGTCATAGAAAGAAATCTTAAATATATATATATATATATATATATATATATATATATATATATATATATATATATATCAGGAGTTTGTGTTTTCTTTTTTCAATAAAATAATATAATATTGATTTTAAGTTTTTAAACATAATTACCCGGTGTCTATTTTTTTAGAAATAGAATAGAATATACCTACTCGTATAATGGTAAAATTTTAATATTACTGTAATATCTGTCCTAGTAATTTTAGAACAAAAGTGTGAGTACAAAAAATGTCCAGAATTAAAACCTGGTACTATTAAGTCGAAAATTACTGTTTACTCAAACAATACAAATGATTTTTGTTTGTCTGCACAAGCTAAATTGCTAAAATTATTTTGCCTCTCTCGCGAGCAAAACGCATAAAAACAATAATTATGTACATATAGCGTTTTCAGCTTACACAGTACAAGTGCGCACTGAGTGCAAAATATCACGTGACGGCACTGAACGAGTTCTGCCCTCATCCGGTGGCAGTGCAGTTTAAGCTGAAAACGATTTTGTTTAGTCGCCATATTTGCACTGACACTATTGCACTTGCCTAGGGAGTCAGTGCACGAAAGTCGCACTGGGTCAGTGCACGGTGCAATTTTTTCTTAAGCATCAGCTGACTAAATTTTGCATTCAATGACAAGCTGAAAACGCTCAGTGCAAAAAAATGCGCACTCGACTTGTAAGCTGAAAACGCTATTTTTTGCACATATACTTTTGTTCTAAAATTAATAGGCCAGAAATTGGTTATAATACAAATATAATTTCTTTTATTACATATTTCTAACAATTTTCTAGAATCAAAATCATATCAGAGTATGAAGCATTTGACTCTATTATATTAATTAAAGTATCATAAGATTTTAATATAGAAAGTATATATTCTTGCAATTAAGTTGTTATTTGCCAAACAGAAAACAATGTAATTAGAGCGCTCATTTATACGTATATCACGTTCCATAAATATTTGTTTTTCAACTCGAATATTTATTTTGCGTGATCTGTGATTATTGGTAAGTTTTCAAGGTTACTTTTTGTAAAGTTCAAAAGAAATATCGCGTAATCTTTTTAAGGAAATGCGAAATCATTGTAAGGAATAATTAACAATAGTTGCAAACTTATTTATGGTATATATAATTAAATTAAATAAATCATCAATTCTAGTGCTCAATAGAATAGTATTGTTTTATTTGTACAGGGTACACGAAACTACTGATATCAGCAAACATTAATTTATATCAGCGGTTCTCATAATATGGGACCTAAATTTTTTATTTTAAATAGGAACATATATTTTTTATTTTCTTATTCGCTAGAAAATTTAATTCTGAATTCAACGATATAATCGTTTCGTACCATCACATAACAATTTTTTTTAGAAAAATCCATCATAAATTTTATATTAAAGTGGAAGGAATACCAAAAATATTTCTAACTGCGCGTTTTTGTGCTATGAATACTTGTTTAGCAGGGGGTGAGGAGCCCCAGATATATATGCCATATCTCAAATGGAATTCTACTGATGCGTGATAAAACATTAATAAGTGTGAGGGCCCAAGGAAGTTACGGAGATAGCGAATCTGATAACAAGCTCGATTCACAGCTGTAATGACATTTTCACAGTGGGGACGCCAACACATTGTCTCGTCAATAGACATATCTAGAAACTTAGTTTCTTTAGATTTTTCAAGATGGTTGTCACTCAAATTTATATTTAGATTATCATAATTCATACTATGGGAATTATGAAACTGTAAATATGTTGTTTTGTATGAATTTAAATAAAGATAATTATCATTAAACCACTGTGATAATAATTGTATGCCAGTATCACATTTAAGTTGCAACTGAGTCTCATCATTGGCTGAAATGAGGATAGAAGTGTCATCGGCATAGAGAGTTAGGGTTACCCCATCCATTTTGCAATACTCACTAATATCATTGATATATAAAATGAATAATACAGGAGCTAGCACGGATCCCTGTGGGGTTCCAATATTAATGTTAACAATATCAGAGTGAATATTGCTAAGTGTCTCATTGTCTTCATATCTTAGGGAAACGAATTGTTGTCTATTACTTAAATAACTTTTAATCCAATGAAGAGGTATACCTCTTATACCATAAGCTTCTAACTTATTCAGAAGTCTGCTGTGATTTGAACAATCAAAAGCTTTTGTTGTATCACAAAAAACTCCTATGGGTTTTCCCCTTGTTCAAGATGCGACACTATTCTATCATATGTAAAATGTATTGCATCTAATGTTCCAATGACTATAAAAAACATTCGAAATACAAAATAATTCATGTAATCAAGCTTTTATTTAACTTTACTTAATTTCAAGGTCAAATTTTGTAGTGCAATTCATAGTTCTAATGAAAATACAATATTTTCATGAAAAGAAGAAGGTCAAATCAATTTTTTCCACGTCTACATATCCGATCGACTTGAAATTACGCACACATGTGGTTTTATTTTTAGAACATTTCAACAAAAGTTTTTTTTTAATGTACAAACTTATTTATTTATAATTTTTTTTTCTGATTCATTCAATTTAAAATTAAAAGTGTTCAAGATGTACAAGAATAGTGCAACATTTAACATTGTGCGTTCGATATTTTCTATTTTAGGAATACTATCCACGAATTTAAATCATTGCAGTTAAATATACTTTTTGTTCAATAATGTACTTGTGACTCATATACGTATTCATAGGTATATCATAGGTATTGATATTTTTTGGGTAAATATAGATTATGTACTATTTTTTCAACTAAAGTAGGGACGACTCACGAAATCTGCAATCATCTAACATAAATTTCATCAAAAATACGTCAAAAATATTGGTTCGTGTTCTCAAAATCAATGCACATTCAATTAAAGATGTTAATTTTTGCTACTATGCGCAGTGGAAGATTTTGTGGAAATTTACTTCCTTAACATGTTGGCTGCCGTAATATTACCAAAAATGTAGTCCTTTCTGGCCGGATTTTTTTTTCGTTCATATGATAACAATAAGATCAGTAAGTATTATAGGATGTATTTTTTGTCAAAAACCGTATTTTTTATTGTTTTGGGCTGAGAGACATCACATAATTCACGCGACCCCCATAGTTGATTCTCGTTCGAATGGCCGTAAGAATCATACGTCGAGTCATGACAAACAAGTATACTCTTGCCTATGTGACCAGTACGAAACTGATAAAATTGGATAATATACAGAACACTACACAAGATCTGCAAGCCGAGGATTTCTAGAAGACATACTCGTAGGGTCGTAGGTACTAGGCACCGTCATAGATGCATGGTGTATTACAAAAATCTTGCAAAAATTGAATCTAAACATGTCCAAACAAAAACGCTTCAGGCAAGATATCGCTGTGTGTGAAAAAGTGATTGTTTGACTTGCCTTTTTGAAGTTCATACATGTACAACATATTCGCTTACTTATCCAATAATATAATTTTATTTTCCTTCTATACAGGGTGTAAATGAAACAAGTGCATTAAATTTAACCAGTAATGTAACTCGACGAGAGCAACAATATTTCTTAATAACTTTTTCTTGAAATCGCATATTTTTTTAGCATTTTTACCACCCCGTAAATTGACGAGTCGTTCCACGTATTTTTCTAATAATTGAATGCAGTAGCAATAGCTATGGAAATTTTTGTTTTAGCAATTGACAGTTTTGTCAGTTGTTGCAATTATATTTTGACATTAGTAATAAACTTGTTTAGCAGGTAAAATTCTGTCAAAATGCTTACGTTTACAAATAGCGAGTACACAGATATTGTAATTACTTACCTATGGTTTATTTATTTATTCGTATCTTTACTACATTTTAATTTGTGGTTGATATAAAGACAGTATTATAAAGTTGCCAACGCATTTAGACGGAGCGTTTCCAAATCATACTGTTCCTAATATTCGCACATTTGTTAATCTTGTACATCTTTATCACAATACGAAGTGTCACATATGACAATTTTAAATAAAGCAGCAGTTGTATCCATATCATGTGCAAAAAGATCAATGTTTTCAGCAGACTTCGATTTTGGGAATGGCTCATAAGTTCATTAATGAGACTGAATTTACTTGGGAAGGTGTATTTATTATGCACAATGCACAGTTCAACAGACGAAAATTCTGTAAAAATTTTCATTAAAAAATGTTTGAGCGGGAAGAATAAATGGACGACTAATTATTGGTACTCATGTACCTCGTATAAATGGACAAAAGTTTGTACTTACATTTTTTGAATAACGTATTTAAACTATTATGATTTGTCGACAATAATAAATAACAACGACCACAAATATACTAGACAAAACATGCCCTATACGTCACTATTGTTTGTTATGTTCTCGGCTGGACGGAAAGAGACAACTAGAGATAGAGATATATAAAGTCTACTCTAAAGTTTGTCGAAAGATGTCTCTACAGTCCATATAATGTATTTATGACATTTTGCTCCTTTGTTTGGAAGTTGTGGTCGTTCGAGCCTCGATTTTGTAACTTTAAATTCTGTCTGACCACAGGGGTCAATTTTGTGCCATTTAAAATTCGAAAAATATTTGGTGTCGGTCGAGATCGAACCCGGTTCCCCAGATTCGCGACCAGAAGCTCAGGATCGCGGCCACGAGACCCGATGAGAAATTTATTTACGGGAATTTCGGTAGGACTGTATTCATAACGATATCCTCTGGATTACGATCCATTAAATAATCATGGCATTCACTTGCTCAATTTAATTTTAGACATTTATTTGAAAATCCAGATCCACATATAAAACAAAAATAAACTTAGAAAAAACTACAAATAGAATAAGAAGCAAGTATATAAAAACAACATTGTTTAAAAATCAATAGAATAAAATAAATAATTATATACAATTACTTTTACCTTTTCTTAATACTGATAACAATTTGTACAGTTCATTTTAATAAAACACGCAGTGACATCTAGCGAATACTCCGTGAGGGGCCTTTACATATCTCTATCCTTAGTTGTCTCTTTCTGTCCAGCCGAAAACAAAACAAATGCTATGAAGTTATATCTAGTGTATTTGTGATCGTTGATAAATAATCATCTCATAACCTAATAACTATGCTTTTGCTCTTCCTCCCCTCGTTCCTCCTTGTCTACCTCTATTCACAGGTGATTAAAGTCTGGTTTAATACACAACTTTATAATTTTGTTATCCAAAATTTAAATTTCTTTATTTTAAAAATTGTATTATTACGAATTAATTAATAATAAATGTTATTTCCATTGATTCGTTTATTAATTACTGTGACTGTAAGTGTAACCGATAACCGACAATTTTTGAGCTGTTTGTATCTTACTTGAATACGGCAGCTGCCATTTGTTCTCCATGGGCGGCTAACGAAATATGCAGCAAAAAAGAATTTTAACTCAAAATCTAAAAGACTTAGAAAAAAAGTTATTAAGAAATATTGTTGTTCTCGTCGAGTTACATTACTGGTTAAATTTAATGCACTTATTTCATTTACACCCTGTATTTTTATTTATACGTAGAAAAATACTTCATTTTATTGTTGCGTAAGTGTCAAAATATTTTTCAATGTATAAATAAAGGAGAATATTTATTTATTCAGTGTTTCATTGACATATTCATTACGAACGTCAACTACTTACATTTCAGGCCATGAGAATCAGCAATTGATTCACTAACATACAGGCCAAATGCAGTTTCTATTGCTTACAGCCGTGCTTTTGAGGTTGCCTAAAACTTACATTGATGCGAGCAGCGACTATTGCTTCTAGCAGCCTTTAAAGCATGCAGTGTTTGAGAATCAAAAGTTGATGTTTGCGGCCATTGTTGTAAATTCGTTGTGCATCGCGTTATGATTCTCATGGCAGTCAACATGTTAATCCTTTGAGTTCCAATGGGTCATATATGTACCGGTCAAGTATTGAAGATGTCCAGTTGAAAATGTATTATACATACGTTCAGCCTTTATTTCACAGGTTGTAGCTTTTAATTTCCAAACATATCCATTTTCTTAAAAAAAAAATAGAATTTTCAAATTTGATATATTTAGATATATCTTTAGCGTTAATTATAAATTGTTATCTTTTTTTGTTCTTGAGATTTTTATATTCAACATTTTATCTATTTCTAGATTATTATCCAAAATGGGTGGAGATACGAGGGTGGTCACTTCGCCATTCGATTCTACAGGCAAAATTACATTTATCAATTTTCATAAAATTTGTCTCATTACATAACACTGAAATCTCTGAAAATGGTGAGAATTGCAGAAGGTATACCTTAGATAAAATTGATGTTTTTTATTCGTAACTCGAAAACAAATGACTTTAACACCATTTAATTTGTCTCAAAAAGTTGGTCTCGAATTTATTTCACCTGTACATTCAATCTGTGAATACGAGCCATCATGTCTGTTTTTACTATGTTAATTATGCATTAATTTTTAGTCTCGCATAACACGGTTTTGTACTACACTAGAGTTTTTATTGATCGTAATCCTAACTATTGTGTTATATGAGAGATTACCGTACCTAGTATTGGTAATGGTATTTGAAATTTCCAACCTGTAATTAGAATTTAAAAAGTATTTCAAGTCCGAGATAATTTGGGTTTGTTGGTGGGAAGTAGATGGAAGCGTGTTGGCCGGCTTGCTTCGTGCACGAGTACTCCAAAGCTCATTAATTGTGATTAAATCAAACAGGCCGTTGTTCGTTAACTATGGAAAAGGTCAAGGAGCCCCTGATACCCACACGACCCCGCTCAAACATATATTTTATCGCAGGGCGCAGAAAAATCCATTACGTCATTATTTGACACGTCATATTGTAGTTGTATTTTTTAACAAATCGATTTTGGAACTACGAGTACAACTACTTTCGCACGCATAGGCCAATTATGAAAGAGAATTGAGGATAATGATTCGTCGAAAATTCTAAGCTCTGAGCTTATATATTTTTTTAAGCATTGAGTGTAGTTACTTTTTATTTATTTTTATTTATTTCAGGCAAACACTATTAAAATAACATTATTAGTTTTCACTGTCAGTATGTTTTTATTGTCAGGTAATCGTTATTTAACAATAATAATAATAATAATAATAATAACAATAATAATAATCTTTATTCGCCCAACAGTTATACCAATAATAGGACAAAATATACAGAAAATATAAGATACAGAGACGTGACATTATGTATACACAAAAATCAATTGAAAATACAAATACAATACATATTATATATAGGTAATATAGCATAGGTAAATTGAATTAAGAAAATACTATATCTAAGTTTGACATAAATTTTATAATTTGCTTTGGTGATGAAATGAAAATATCGAAATTATTAAGTACTTTATTTGCATTGTTGCATATAATGTAGATAGGTGACTTAATTAGCATATTAGTTCTGGCTTTTGGACAAAGGAAATATAGTGATTGCCTAGATGACTGGCGTGGTACATGCAATTCTATGTTCTGTAATAACTCAGTACAGTCTATTCGCAATCGAAATTAACGATAGAGGCGTTGATTTTTTAAACAAGATGGCCGCAATACGATGGGTTTGACATATGACAGTTCACATTATTCACTGAGTTTCGTTGACTATGTATACAAACCGAGTTTAAAAACTAATTTATATGATGGCGATAAGTTTAAATATTTAATTATTAATTACTACAATACTAACTCAGCTGTCACTTATTCAATATGGCGCTTGTACGATTGCTTTCCGTAGTACCGATTTGCGCCACTAGAGGGGAAATATTATCTACGATTGCGAATATCATTTTACAATAATTTGGGAATGAAAACAGTTGAATGACAGATTCTACGATTTTTTAAAGACTGAAATTTATATCTATTTAAAAAAAACACTATAATCAATATTACTGTCATGGTATTTTTTATCTTCCTTTAAAGCTAGGTATTTAAAAAATTTTTTCTGTACTTTCTCAACCTCTGTTTTGTATCGTTCGTATATAGGGTATCAGATTAGTGAGCCATATTAAAGTTTTGAACGAACGAAACTGAAATATAATGTAATTATGATATTAATATTACTAAAATATTTACAATTTCTGAATATGAACCCTAGCATTCTAAATGCCGACCTTACCATGTCTTGTAGGTGTGGTGAGAAAGTATGGTTAGTGTCAAAATAGATGCCCAAGTCTTTTGTTAAGTACACTCTTTCCAAAATACTGTTATTAATATTGTAATTAAATAAGAATGGTTGTGTTGTTTTGTGAAAAGACATAGTTTTACATTTGCTTATATTTAATTTTAAATTATTGTCATTACACCAAGCCATAATTTCATTTAATTGTTGTTACAACAAGAAACAATCATTTAAGTTATCAATTTTACTATGTATCTTCATGTCATCAGCGAAGAATAAATGTTTACATTTAACCAAATTGTTTAAATCGTTAATAAATATAACAAACAAATAGCATTATATGATTCGGTCAATTACACTTCAATAAATTTTACCTAGGTAAAACCAATTTGGTAAGTGGTGAAATATATTTGTGTCAAAATTCACTTTAAATTCTGTAAAGTTTCAAAAATTGTAAAAATGTGATAAAAATTGTACAGTATTCAATCATTTAATTTATAAAAATCTTTCACTATGATCAATGCTATCGAGTTCCTAATGAAACTAATTAAAAATCGCAAGGCAGAACATAGTTTGATGTGAGTAGATGGACGTATTTACGTGTATAAAATGATAATATACAAACTAACATTTAAAGTGAAATACAGAAATTTGCGTAAATGGCTTTTCGAAAGTATGAAGATTTTCTATTACCCGGTAATTACAACGCCATCATTTAACATTCAACTTATGTAAAATGCATGTTATGAATGGGATCTTGTTCTTATTTATTTATACGTACTTATAATACATACATATAGGTATGTTTATTGTAACATCATTACATAGTCAAAATACATTAGTTGGTGTTATAGTACGAAATATGCGTATTCAATTTTGAACCACTTTAACGTGTACTTTTCTTTTATACCAAATTTTTAAGTGGTTAAGTTTACACAACATCGTTTGGACCCAAATAAATCAATTTTAGTGTTTATTTTACAAAGAATTTGTTAGAGTATACATATCGCAGATTCGCGTATGTCCTGGGGACCAAATTTAATTCACTTAGAGACTTGTCTCCAAACATGTAGTCTCAGTTAACGACGTAAGATTTTAGGGATTTAATTTCCTAGGTTGGCATAAACAGGGTAGAATATGACAGAACTTTATGTTGGTTATAATTTTATGATATTTTTTTCATTTAAAAGGTGAATGGAACAGTTTATGAACAACTTATTAATAGTTGTTTTAATAATAGTTTAATATTTATCGACTTAAAGCCATTAAAAAACCTAGAATTAGGATATTACGCAACAGAACCATTTCCTAAAAATATAATATGCATTTAAAATAATTATGTTTTTAAGTGTTTCTAAAGAAGAAGACTTACCTTATATTTCATACTTTTCACGACAATATTAGCGAAGAACAAAATTATTGCAAATAAAATTTCTAAAATGTCATACATGACAAAGTCCTGTCATACTCCACCTTATACCAAACTTGAAAATTAAATCCCTATTTGATCCCTATAACTAAACCATATGGTACTGAGAAAAAGGATTATTAATAGGAACAAAATATGTTGTTTTGGGTATGATTTATTTGTTATAAAACTGCTTTATTCTCTATAAATACCGCTTCCACGCTGCAAATAAATTGTGGTATTTACAATAAGCGTAAACTTTATTTGGAGCATATTTATTTTTGCTTAACAAATATATACTATTAAGAAATAAAACAATATCTTTACGGTATTTAAACAAACATTTGTTTTACTATAAATATGATTATATTTTCTGAAAATATATATGTTGTTTTTTATAATAAATATAATTTGTTTCAAAGAAAATATTGTTATTTAAATATAAGAGTACATTAAATAATACAAAATAATGTTTTTTTTAATGAAATAAGATTTGTTTCGTTGAAATAAATATTAGTTGGTATCAAAAAAACTTCATTTGGTTAACTTAAAGATATTTTTCTTTCAAACAAAATTTATTTGTCAGAAAGAAATCTTTAGCGAACAAGAACGAACAAGTCCGTTGAAGAAACAGTCGTTGAGTGTTTCATTTATCTGAAATCTAAAGTATTTCTGTTATGTTACTTGCGGTAATCGGTAACGATATATTTGTACATTGAATATAATATGTAAGTGATTGTGAAATGGCAGATAGTAAAGTAAAATAACTGTTAAATGCTGTGGCAAATACTGGAATTAAATTTCGCTTATTGCAAATACTTCAATAGAAAAAATCCTCAACGGGAACTATCTACATTCCATCATGTTTAACCCTATCTTCTTCAAGTTCATCACTATTTTTATTTCTTTCCCCTATTTTCTATTCTTCAATTATTCAGATTCCATTTAGCTATGAAGAAACTTTTCATTTATCATATCCAATATGAAAATTGATTACGTATCTATAAATATATGTGCTCGTATATGTAAGTCCTTTTTTATATTTCTAGAAATACTGTCTATTTTTTATGTTTATATTTTTAACACTAGAAACTATACATGTTATAAGCTAAGAAATACGTATATATAGTATTTAAATCGAATAAATATTTATTTATCCAATTAAAAAACATTCTTTTCTTTAACCTTTTCTATATTTTAAAGAACAAAATAATAGTATTCAAATAAGCGAATAAATATTTGTAGATATAGAACATTTATTTGTGACAAATATTAAGAATTTTATGGAACCATTTTGCTCTTTTTAAAATAATAAATATTTATTTACAATAAATAAATTTGTTTGAAATATTAATGCAAACTATTTAAACAACATTTATTTCCGTCAAACAAATTCACTCAAAAAAATAATATATTTCTGTACAAGAAACATTTAATCCGCTGAATTCAAAAGACATATTAGTTTGTATGAAATGAAATTGATTTATATGAAACGATCCTTTTTCTCAGTGTATATGATGTCATTAATTGCGACCGCCTGGGGCGAAATTGGTTTAGGGCGATATATTTTGAGACTATTTTTTTGCAAAATAAATTAAAAATCAAATTATAAGTTTATTGACTCGTCCAATGTGTAGCTTTAATCATAATGCTGACAATTCCAGTTGCAGCAAACTTATATTAATTAAATCCTACTTATATTTTTTTACGTTATACTAAGAAAGAAGAAAGGTTAAATTCGTTGGCGATTATATCAATTAAAATATTGTCATATCAAACACTGAAGAAGTAATTGTTGTTCAGAAAATCTACTGAAAAATATTTCCAACATCAAAAAAATTGCAACAAAAGCTTTTATACGGAATCCTTTTCAGAAAAATACACTGATGCAACAGCCCCTCGCCAATTTGAAAAAAGGCGACATATTTTGGTTTTTGACATTTTTCTTGAAAACGGTGATCCGTAGCGAAATTTTATATAAAACAAGGTTCTTATATTTTTTACCTAGGATGAACCGTTAAAGAGTTATATTAGATTTTACGAATTGCAAAATAACGAAAAGTATTTATACCGAGATTCATACCTACACTGAGAAATATTTTTTCTGTCCCTTATATACAAGGTTAGTTACGGAAGAGTTATTTTGAAAGTCCGTTTGTTTGCAACCTAAAATACTAATGACAACAGACCATATTTAATTGTTTAATGTCAAAATGACAGAACCATCACTAGACAGGCAAAGCAATCGTGAATTAAATATTCAATTTTTTTAAGAGAGGAAGGTAGACGCTGTTGTAAATTGTATTTCGGGTTGCACGCACAAACGGACTTTGAAAGTAACTCTCCCGTGACTAATCCTGTATATGGTATTAGACAAAAATAAAGCGAATCTGTAGAACCCAAAAGAAAAAAAATCTCTGTATTTTAAATATCCAAAATATTTTCAAAAAATTTTTATTCAGATTAAGATTCTGTGATTGTTCGCGAGTAATGGACACAAATCGCCTCTTTTCTAATTTTTGTACCTACACTGCAAAGTTTTGGGGTAGAAACAGGGAAGATGAATCTCCAATTGAGTTGAATCTTCCTCAAAGGTGATTTAGGGTAGGAAGGTCGAAACATGGTAAGAAAAAGGTAGGAAATTTTGGTAGGGCAGATTCAATTCGCTTACAGGTATCTGTGCTGCACTGTAGGTATATTAGGTAGGTGCTACTACCTTTGTAACATGTTTAGACCTTTAGGGTTGATTCGAGCTGAATATTCTACGTTCAATTTGAGATGCAGTTCCTATCATAAAATATATAGACTTGACATTAATTAGCACGTAACAATGTCATATATGTGAAATTACAAAGGAATAATAGGAAAACGACGGCAGAAATAATATAAAATGTTTAGTTTTACTGAATTTTTCACTTATTGAACTTACATTTTGAATGAAATGTTAATAAATAACGCTTTTGTTCGCAAATATTTATCAGGTACAACAAAACTAATTTAGTTTTATCTGCTACAAGAGGATCCAAAAAAGTGAAGATATTCCTCGAGGACCTGCAAGAATTGGAGCAATAGCCAGTGAACGTGACTTTTTTTTTGAATACATGCTTTATTTATTTATAAATAAAATAAATATATCATCATGGTATATTACCCATTGCTGGATGTGCTAATCTGCTTTGTTCACAGATGTCGTTAATGATGCTGACATATTCGTACCGTGTGGGCATTTACCAGGAGTCACCTCAGAGATGAAACATATTATGTAACTTACAATATGCCTTATCTTATTTTATTTATGTATATTTTGTTTACGCAAATAAATCTTTTATTATATATAATGTATTATTTTTCCTGAATCCTAATAATAAATAATATACTTTTCAAGGAATTTGCAATGACCTCATGTAGGGGTTCATATAAATTACTATAAAGTATTTTTAACAACCTTACAAGCATTTACTGGTAACTTGTGATACGGAAATTCCAAATCACTTTAAAGTATTTCTATAAACCACTGCGGGCATTTGCATCCCACTATATGAAGGGTCGTAACGTGTCTACCTGGGAGTGAGGTAGGTTTTACTACGCTAAACAGATATTGGTGCATCGACCTTTTAAAAAAGAAGGATTGTTCAACCTTGGGGTTGCATATAGTTTCAACCCAAAAAGGTAGTTGCAGCTACGTTAAAACTTTACAGTGTATATAATCTAAATAAAATTGTAATAAATGAGGGGCGCAATTTACAATTTTCGCCTGAGGAGCTCAAAAGTCTCGGGCCGGCACTGGAGACAATCTCTGAGTAGTCCCCAAGTGAATTAGAATCGGTCCCGTGGTCAAACTTCCTATGTGATTTTTGCATAGCGGAAGTTTACAAAAAAATATTAATAACAAAAAAAAACACGCAAAACTTAAATCTAAATAACTCATTTTCGCTAAAAATGAAAGTTAGGAGATAATGCTAATATAGCAAACTTTTAAATTACAATGCAAATAGCGACGTAAAATTCAAATTGACTTAGAACTTTTTGGCAGGTCACCCGTGATATGATGTATTCTACTATAGAAAAATTTACAGTTAAAACTATTTTAATATTTACAGGAGCAATTCTTGCCTAATATTACTTTTAGCAGCTTTCTTCATACATTTGTATCATAAGCGGTGATAGTATGAGGATGAGAAAATTTTTCCTCGTTGTATTTGTAATTATACCATTTTTCGGGATTCGAACCGAGAATCTTAAGGTCGTAAAACGATAACGTTACCACCACGCCACCTGGATCTGGATCTCGTCTATATAATTTTGGAAATGGTTCATTATTATTTCTTTCGATTTTCAAGTAATTGATAGTGACTTTAAGTTTGCAAATGGAACATCTGCTATATATTTATTGAAATAAAAAAATACATGAAATTTGCGATCCAACAGTATAAAATCAATCATAATATGTTATATTATTAAAAAATACAATGGCAAATGTTTAGAATATTACATTTTTATTAAATGCAGAAAGCCTTTGCATTTCATTTATTTTACACTACGCCTTTCAAATTTAATGAACATTAATTAATTACATATTCAAATTGATGTCAATCTACTTCAATACATTTTAGGCAACACTTTTTCAGAAATTGTGGCCACATTTACTAATATTCAATTATTATACAAGATGTTTAGTAATAACATTATTTTCTAATTTTGATTCATCTAAAAATATCTGTAATCCTGACCTATGAAGCTACCCAGTGCCCTAAATATACCGTGCTAAATTGATAGGATTATAACGTAAAAATAATATAATAAGGTAAAGAAGGCAGCTCCTGCTGTTATCATTAGCATTATTGATATAGGAGGTTAACATGAAATATCAACATATTTTCATCAATTTCATGACAAGTCAGTTTAGCAATTTAACAAATGGATGAGATAAAAAGTGATGTATTATTTACCTTTTTTCTATGAAATTTTTTCTGCAAACTTTTTATGCATTAATTAATTAATTCGATGTAATAATATTCAGACACTCTTTTCAAAAAAAGAAAACAATAGTCGTCGATCGACCTGTTTATTTTTATAAATATGTGACCTCATCAAATTTAGCGAATTTTTTTATAAATTATTAATATTTAGTTTAAAATTACATTTTCAACAGAATGTCAAAATTTTTCTCTATACTTATAGAATATCTTAGAAATAGCTTTTTTTTAAATATTTCGTTTGTCATATTATTATTGTTTCAAGTAATACATCTATTTCTAATACCAGTCACACTTGGTAACAAGAAAATAATGTTAAGACAATATTTTTTCTTTTAATTTCTAATAAATTCTCAACATTTATATATATTTTTTTTAATTTTATGTCGTCTTGTGGCCGCGTGCCTGATTGTCTGGTCGTGAATCTGGGGAACCGATTTCGATCTCGACCGGCACCAAATATTTCGAATTTTAAATGGAACAAAATTGACCCCTGTGGTGCACTCTCCACGCCATATATATATATATATATATATATATATATATATATATATATATATATATATATATATATATATATATATATATATATATATATATCTATTGCGCATGTTCAGTATTCACCGCATCTAACCTTACAAAATCATTCGAACCTTATTTGAACGTAGAATAATAATAACAAATTAGGCAGGCAATACGCTGTACAAAACAAACGCCTCATTCCCTCCTATCCTCACCTAACCCCTCACCAAGGGAAGGAATGGCATCACAACAAACCATTGCGCAGTATAGGCAATGCGGCGTCTAATTATGTTTAGTCTGAGCTGAAAACGCTATTATTCGTACATACGTACGTAGTATAGAGTTCATTGGTTGGTACACATGTTCCCAACATATATTTTGGTGTGCTTGGTGATTTTTGCAATTGAAAAAAAATGGATCAAAGAATCTGTATTAAATTTTGCGTGAGAAATAAAATTAAGTGCTCCAACGCACTTGAAATGTTGACTGTGGCATTTGGCGAGTCTACTTTGAGCAAAAAACTGTTTATAAGTGGTAGAAGCTATTCACAGAAGGCCGAGAAGATGTTAATGATGATGCCCGCCCCAGCATGTCAACAACCGATGAAAACGATGAGTATCGTTGAATCACTATAAGAAAAGTTGCTGAGGTTGTCGGCATATCGGTTGGCTCTTGCCATGCAATTTTTTCAGATGTTTTGGGCATGAAACGTGTGACAGCAAAGTTTGTTCCGAAATTGCTAAATTTTAACCAAAAGAACCGTCGCATTAGCATTGCTCAGGGGCTGTTGAATGACGTCAACGACGATCCAGATTTGCTCAAAAGGGTCATAACTGGTGACGAAACATGGGTATATGGTTATGGCGTCGAAACCAAAGCTCAATCATCCCAATGGAAGTAGCCAGAAGAGCCAAGACCGAAAAAGCACGTCAAGTTCAGTCAAATGTGACGGTTTTACTCACTGTTTTCTTCGATTACAATGGCGTGGTGCATCATGAGTTCTTGCCAGAAGGTCGTACGGTCAATAATGTTGACATATTAAGACTTAAGACTGAAAATATCAATGGAGTTATTAACAATGTATTTCTTAAACAAAAATCGCAGTCGATTCATAGCAGAATTAGAAGCAGCGTTAGTCCTATTAAAACCAATATAAAAAAAATTCAGATGCTCGTATAGTATACAGGCTGTACCTTTAAAACAACCAGCGCTTTTTTGGGCGAACTAACAACTTTAGAGAAAAATATTTTATACCAAAAATGATCAAAAATAAGGGGATAATGTATCAATAGTAACAAACCGAATATTTAACCAGTGGTTCTCAAACGGTAGAGCAAAATTATATTTTTTTAAATGACACCCTATATAATTTTTTAGCCCTTTAAATAGAATATTATTTTCTGATTTCAACGATATAAATATAGAATAGGGTTGTATAACAATTATTTCGAGAAAAATTGTATTAAAAACTAGAAATAATGTAATAAAAAATGGGTTTACTACTAGCGTAACTAGGCAACAGACCTGTGTATTGCATAGCCTATTGTAATATAACATTTTTATATTTCGAGTTCATAATGAAGTCATTACGATACGCAATTGCGTATCGTAATGATCTTCATTTCGATACGCAATTTTTTGTTTTAGACGGTTGGTACTAGATGACGTTTCTTTAACCCATTTTTACCTTATTTATGTTTAGTTAATTCACAATTCATTTTAATAATATAATGTCGAAATTATTATTATTTTTTTTTTTTATTTAGGGAAGATTATTTACATGAAAATGTACAAATGGTTACAAATATAATAACAAATTGAGTAAGTAAATGTTAATTGTAGAAGGCGCAAAATATAAAAAATAGTATAAAGAACTCATTTTATAAGACTTTCTTTCGCACTTGTCAATTAGAAACTCGCTACCGCTCGTTTTCTAAATTTTGACGCGTGCAAAAAAAACATGTCTTATAAAACAAGTTCTTTAATATACTATTTTAATACCATTTTTCTCGAAATAATTGTTATACAACCCTATACCATATTTATATCGTTGAAATCAGAAAAAAATTCTCTATCTAATGGGCTAAAAAATTATATAGGATACCATTTAAAAAAATATAATTTTGTTCAAATTAGAAAACCTAACATTCTTTAAGCTTTTTTCGTTATAGAATCGACATGAAGGTCAAGAATACATTTTTTATCTATGATTAGTCCCAAATCTTTAACTTCTGACAGGTGTAATTGCATCATTGGAGAAAGTGCAAATGATTTATTAAAAATTAACATAAGAGGACAACAGAAAGAATATAGGTACAATTTTTAATAAATACATTACTCATTGAAAAATATATTGGCTCCATATAATCTTTTTGTACTCGGGTCGATTGATTGTAATTATTATTTTTACTATTTTCCCCAATGAATACGGGTTTGAAATAGTCAGAAAATAAATTGCAAATATAACTACCATTACTTGCTGTTGAATTTTCATAGCACATCGTGTTAGGTATACATTTTTTAGAAGAAACATATGACCAGAATTTTTTAGTTAACGGTAAAGAATTTTCTATATTCTTAATGTAAATGTAGTGTAGCATTTTATAATTTGACAGCTGTTCTTATTACTGAAAATTTGTTGTAGTGTATTTGCGATTTATACTGTTTATATTTGGCATGTGCTTTACTTTTTTCTTTAATAAGCTTAATAAGTCGTCCAATATACTAAACAGGAAACGAACCATGAAAATTGTATAGTAATCAGCTGATTTATGTAAGAAAATATTACGATGGCAACTTGTCATCGGAGGTAAACTAACAAATTTAAGATAGATCTCAATTAGTAAGTAAGATTATTTTACTATACAGAGCCCTCACAGCGGTGTCGAACCCTTAAAATTGCATGACTTCATTTTATTCTGAAATGCTTTTAATATTAGATTAGTAACAAGAAATATTTAGCGACGAGACATTCACCAGTTTGTTTACTGAAAACTGCTATGTACTTGGACTTTTTTGTTTAATGACTAACGTATGTCCAAATATTATATTGTTCTCAAATTCGATGAGTACTATATTAAAAGAAATATAACTTTCATGAATGTTTAATATTCAAATTGAAATATCGACTGTTTTTCAATCAAATCAATATCTGGAAACATATGATTAGCAAATATCTTGAGGCCATAACATTTTAAATAGTTATAGGAAAACTATGAGACTTTAGACTAATTTAAAAGACCTATCACACAATAGTGTTGTTAGTCTTGTTCTTGTCGAATCTTGGAATACAAATTGTTGCAAGAAAATTATTAGAATTTAGACTAATTTAAAAGACCTATCACACAATAGTGTTGTTAGTTTTGTTATTGTCGAATCTTGGAATAAAATTTAACTGGTTCAAATCAAGTTACTAAGCAATAAGTTTAGAAAAATAAACTTAAAGCAAATTTCAAATACATTTGAAACCATACAAAAACAGAGTTGGATAAAATATCGAACTGTACACGTATATGAAGACACGTTGGCCATGCGAAATTTTATCCAACAGATTTTGAAATGAGTGAAAGAATACCACAAACTAATAATTATTATTTAATTGGCGGACATTGGTTTGGTCTGAGACATCAGGAAACTTGGAGAATTTGGATGCAGCGTTCGAGCTTTAGATTTCAATACTGCAGATCTACTAAGGCAGCTCTTGCAAAGAATAGCTGAGGTCCAGACAAATCTTCTGTAACGTATACGACCACCGCTGGATGAACTGGTAAGAAACTTTATTTTTTTTATGAAATATTTGGTCAAAGGAATATGACTATAATGTATGTGTAAATATTATCTTCTACTCAAATTCGATTTTAAGTACTAAATTAAAAAAATATAACTTTCATGGATGTTTGTATAATATACAAGTAATTTAAAGTTGAAATATCGACTGTTTTTCAATAAAATCAGTATCTGGGAACATATGATTAGCATATATCTTTCAGGAATCGGACATCAAGAAGACTAGATTAATATAGTAGATTTTAAGTTAGTTATAAGTTCTTTTAAATGTATTTTTAGGTCTTAATTAAACTTTGGCTCATGGCGCCGTTGAGCGTTTTCTTTAAAAATGAAAATAAATTGATTATTTGAAGTGCATTGATTCATCATAAAATCGTGCGTGGGCGTTTGCTACCGTAGTACGCGCCCTTTCGCGGGTTGCCCAAACGGCCCTAGGGAGAGTAAATGTGATAAGAAAAACATATGTGTCGGGGCATGAATGATGCGAATGGATGACAGAGTCAGTGAGAGGGCCAGGAAGGTGGGAGAGTTTCGAAACCTTATGTGGGTTCGGGTTTCCTTATTTAACATCACGGTTAGTGGGATAGGTAGGCAAGGTTCGTGCGCGATTTTTCCATAATTGAGTGAACAGTTGTTTATTCTGGGGGATTGCTTTGCACTTGTGCGAATGTTTCGAAAGACAGTTTATTTCTTTTGTAAAGTTGCTGGCCATCGTAATGGACTGCGCTCTAGATTGCTAGACTCGAATGAGAAAAGATTAAACGAACCTGAATGCTATCACAGGAAGCTTACTTATGGCGTCTATGTGCATTATTTAATGTTAATGGCAACGAATAATTATAAACAGTAAACTTTTTGTTTGATTTAATTTTGTTTGAACACACGGGTTGACCGCGTTCGGGGTAGGTATCGCGTATAAGACCGTGCGATGTCTTCGGGAATAGCTCTTCTTAGGCATCCAAGCCGAGGAGATTGCATGTAACTGTCTCTCTTTTCCGTAGAGAGTTCGCGTTGTAGGCCGTACATGCAATGCATCGTGTGGGGTCGGCTTAACCTCCTCGTAAACTACATGTGAGAACCACGCCGGCGTTCTCACTTTTTGTCTTAGCTCGTATATCTCTCTCTCTTACTTTGCTTTTAGCTTAGCGTAGTCTAGATATAAGATAGCTTGCGTAGACTTAAGATAGCTTAGATATAAGATAGGCAAGGGTTGTTTTTGCTTTTTAAGAGAGAGAGAGAGAGAGAAATTAACGTAACTTCACACTTTTAGATTTGCTATACTTTGAACGAGATATTAACGTAAGATGGGCTATTTTGCGCACTTCACCAACTTAATTTGGGGAGTTCTACAATAGCTTAAGTTTGATTATAAAATATTGTACACGAAATTGTATTTATTTAATAAATGGTATATATGGGGAGCGTGGGTTTGGCATGTGAGGGCGGTTGCTCCCTATATATACAATTTATTAGATTAAGAGTGTAGTTTTAAGGTAGTTCTAAGTTGGAAGAACTTCCTACTGCCCTATCACTGTCGTCGAGATTGCAGTGCTGATTGGTGACGCAGACCATGGCTTGCTCTTCATAAAGATTTGTTTAAAATGTATGTACACAATAACACAATATTTTAATTTATGTTCTGTTTAATTTAAACCCCTCACATTAGTCGTACAGTAGGTATTTATTATTAAGTATTTACACGCGGTCAGGGTAAAGTTAGATTTTAAGTATTTATTGTAAACGAAGTGTCTTGTATTCATAAATATTATATATTTAAATAGTATATTAAAGAACGTGTTTTGTTAGACATGTTTTTTTCGCACGCATCAAAATTTAGAAAACGAGCGTTAGCGAGTTTTCTAATTGACAAGTGCGAAAGCAAGTCTTATAAAATGAGTTCTTTATACTATTTTTTATATTTTGCGCCTTCTACAATAACATTTACTTACTAAATTTGTGATTATATTTTTAACCATTTGTACATTTTTATGTAAATAATCTTCCCCAATAAAAAAAAATAATAATAATTTCGACATTATATTATTAAAATGAATTGTCAATTAACTAAAAATAAATTAGGTAAAAATGGGTTAAAGAAACGTCATCTAGTACCACCCGTCTAAAACAAAAAATTGCATATCGAAATGAAGGTCATTACGATACGCAATTGTGTATCGTAATGACTTCATTATGAACGCAAAATATAAATATATATATATATATATATATATATATATATATATATATATATATATATATATATATATATATATATTAATTTATGTAAAGGTTTGCAAACGGTGTTAAACTGAATAAGAAATCTTGTACCTTTAACAATGAGAACAAGAAATCTTATTTAGGGACCCCAAGATTTAATTTGTTAAATAGTCTATAAGTATTGTAAACAGAACTCTATTTAATATAATATAACATAATATAATATACATATATATTGGGTAGTAGATACCCTAAAAATATATGAGTAGCGTTTTTGATCAGTTATAAAACTAAAATGTTTGTTACCAATTAAAATTATTATGGTTGTATTATTTGTTATTAATTATTTTGCAACTTTATTCTGTAAATAAAAACTTTATCTTCATACAAAATAATTAATAACAATTGAATATAACCATGATAATGGTAATTTTATTTGATAACAAACGTTTTAATTTTGTAACTAAATCATGTTTGACAGTCATAAATTGTTATTAAATTAAATTTGTTCAGAGCTGGGAGTATCTTCCGAAAAAAGATACACGATGATATTTAAGATTCTTTTAATAATAACTTAGATATTTCCTATTTTATAGGTAATGTAATGTATCTTAATTTTAAATACTTTTAAAAATTATCTGTATCTTTTATCTTAAAAATGTATTTTAGATACTTCTAAAATATTTAAGATACTTTTTTTATTTTAGATACTTTTAATGCATTTAGATACTTTTAAAGTATCTAGATATTTTAAGGTATCTAAATGCAGTTGAAGTATCTTTTTATTAATAAAGATATTATTTAGCTTGTTCAAACAAGACTAGTGCGTAGTAGAAGGCTGTAGTGCATCGTGCTTCCTTTCTCATTAGTCCTCTGAAGATTTTTGTTTTTTGTATCGCATCAAAATATCACATTTTTAAAAATATGTTAATATATTTTGAAAAATTATTCTTAAGTATATGCACATTTTCAATTACCCATTTAAAATATTTTTTAAGGTACGTGAAAGATACTAAGGACATTTTAAAAGTACCAAATTTATTTTCTGGTATCTAAAAGTATCTACATATTTTAAGATTATCTAAAATACTATAGTATCTAAGATACTTTAAGAGTATCTAAGATATTTTAGGAGTATCTAAGATATTTTAAGAGTATTTAAGATATTTTAAAAGTATCTAAGATAATTGAAGCGTATTTAAGATATTTTAAGAGTAACTAAGATATTTTCAAGTAGATATCTAAGATAATTTTTTAAAAAGATTTGTATCTTAAAAATTTAGACTTAAAGTATCTAGATATTTAAGTATCTCTAACAAAATTTATGTAAGTATCTTACAAAAATATCGAAGATACTTTTTCAAAGTATCTATCCCAGCTCTGTTAACAAATTTAGTTATACTTATGAACAAAATTATAAGAAATGAAACATAAAATACATTAGTGTTTAAAAATTCTGTTCATAATTATTTCTTACTACGTTTGTTATCAAATTTGATAACAATTTTTTAACATGCCAAATAGGTTTTACTTGAATAATTAAAATACCAAATAGAATCACCATTATTTGACTTTTTTTTATTAATCATTTTGCATCTTTATTTTGTAATAAAATAAACTTCTATTGCAAAATGCAATTTTTTTAAAAAAATTTACAACCAAAATATTGATAATTATATTCGGTAACAAACATTTTATAGCTAAAGTCTGGTTGACTTGTTAAATTTTTTTTATCAAAGTTGATAAAATTTGCAAAAAATAATTATGAACCGAATTTTTAAACACAAATGTCTTTTACGTTTTATTTATTCTAATTCTGTTCATAATTGTTACTAAATTTGTTAACAATTTATTTTGGTTTCAATTAAACTTTTGTAATGCTAATAAATTTTAATTTTTATAAAGAAAGTGTTGTAGTTTCTTATAATCCAAATATATTTTTATATTTGAAAAACTATTTATTTTAAGTCCCTATATCTGTGTAGTTTTTAAAAGGGCCACAAGGGTTCAGCACCTGTCGTTAAACGTTGCAATTTAAGTAAAAACAAAAAATGTGTTCATACGTCAAAATTGAAAATTGCCAAAACCTAAAAAATCGTAAAAGGTGTAAGTATTGGGTACCCTTTTTTGCAAATTTTTAAAGTAGCTTACATGTACGATTCACCGTGTTTACATTCTTAATAGGTATACGCCCCATATTTATTAAAAGTAGCATCCATGCCCGATTCACTGAATTTAAATTCCCAATAGGTATACGCCTCATATTTATTAAAAGTAGCATCTATGTACGATTTACAGAGTTTAATTTCCCAATAAGTGTACGCCTCATATTTATTAAACGTAGCATTAATTCACGATTTACTGAGTTTAAATTCTCAATAGGTATACGCCTCATAGTTATTAAAAGTAGCATCCATGTACGATTCACATGTTTTAAATTTTCAATAGGTGTACGCCGCATATTTATTAAAGTAGCATCCATGCACGATTTACTGAGTTTAAATTCCCAATAGGTATACGCCTTATAGTTATTAAAAAGTAGCATCCATGCACGATTCACAAAGTTTAAATTCTCAATAGGTGTACGCCCCGTATTTATTAAACGCAGCATCCATGTACGATTTATTGTGTAAACTGCCAATAGGTCGATTTTTTAATGTGTGACAAGTCGTTCTTTCTAACAATCGTTTTAAGAATATAGTATAAGTATAAGGACAAAATTCATCCGCTAAGGAGTAAAAAATAGACAAATTATATTTTAGTTTGTATTTTATAATATAAAATATTGTACATTAGGGCAATTGCATAAAATATAACAATCTAAAATACAAATAAACAATAAATATTAGTAAAATTAATACAAACTATTATTTGAAAATCCCCATATCGAATTTTTCAGGACAAGGGTACCTAAGTATATTTATATTTATTTATAAAATACAATGAATAAGAATAAAAATAAATGCAAATTAAGCCATGAACATAATAAAGACAATAATGTATTACAAATAAATAATAACAATTACTTAAATTAATAAAAAAAATTATCCAACCCCTTATTTATTTCAGGGAAAAATACCACAACAAAAAGACAAGGAAGTTCGTATTAATTTAACATTTTCAATGGAAATAAGACTTGAGAACTGTATTATGCAAATTAATAAAATTTCTTTCGTAATCTGATTATTTGAAATACAAATCTTTCTAGTAGGGTAAAATTAAGTTTATTGAAGGGTTACTCTTATTTGAAAAGCGTAATATTTACGAATATTAGGGTACACAGTCCCGAATTCATTATTTTGAAAACTATTTATTTTCTCCAATGAGCCATGTTCTAATTGTTGGAAGATGGTAGATAGAGAAAAATTATTTAAAACCAATTTGTTCCATATCTGAATATTCTGAAATTTCTTCATATTAATAAATATTGTAAAATACCATATTAAAATTAGGGAAATATTACAAAAAAACTAAGCTAATATGTTTTAAAAACTACGTTTACAACTTGGCCGTTTCCGAGATATGAACTTTAGTATCCGAGTCATCTATTTTCTTTTCGTCCAGTGCTGTAGCTACCGTATCCTATCGCAGGGGTGTAGTACGGCTCTTCGCGGAATCTGTAAACAAACAAACATTGTTTATCACCGTAATTATCGGGCCCGAGGTAGAGGAATATAATAATTTTCATTTAAATACATGATAGGCGGAGGGGCGGGGGTGTCAGATTGAAAATTAGTATACATATCACACCACTGCGGAAAAAATGACATAACTCAAATTCACTACTTTTTAGAAAATCTATTTTATAATTTGAGCTGAAATATGTAAATATACCATCCTCAAATTTGACATACAATATAGGTGGCTGTTATACTAACAACGATATTCACTGTACTAAGCATATGTGTTATTATTACTGGCCGAGCAAGCACAAGCCGAGCTGAGTCTGAAACGACACTAAAAACGAAACTAAAAATTTGAAAATTTGGACTTGTCACTTTTATCGCGGGGGTGCGATGTAGACTATTTTTAAAGAACAAATCGCTATCTTTAATTGTTTAGGTGTGAAATAAATATCCCAAATATGAGCGCATGACAAGGTTTAGTGAAAATTTCAATAAATAAAATCTTTAACAATATACATTCGATGGAAAAGTGATTGTTAATCGTATCATATAGAAAATTTTGTGTAGATTCAAATCACATTTGTTTGTAACGCACTTTAATTGTGTAAAATATGCAGGTATCAGGCATCAACTTTACCAAAAATAAATAAATAAATAAATATATCATCACGGCTTATTATGTGGCCGAGGCGAAAGAGGTGTGCTTAGACAGGAATGTGTGGCGAAGGATGATTCCTTCGTAACTATTATTGTGGTCCGGTTGCGGTATTTCGCTACCGTAATTCGGTCACTTTAATATGTTACGAGTGAGGAATATATGTTGTACCTATGATGTCAGGTTAGTAAGAATGTTGTTGAAAGAGAGACTGATTTTTTTTTGATGATGTTTTTTTTATTCTTTCGTGTTTGTGCTAACCCACTAAGTGGGAAATGCGTGATTTTATGTATGTATGTATGTATGTATGTATGTATGTATGTATGTATGTATGTATGTATGTGTGTATGTATGTATGTATGGTTATTAACCATTGCTGGGTGTGCCAATCTGCTTTGTATACACAGATATCGATTATGATGAAATATTTGCACAGAGCGGGCGCTTACCAAGGGTCACGGGCACCCATTGCTGGCGTGGAGAGTGCACCTCAGGGTCAATTTTGTGCCATTGAAAATTCGAAATATTTGGCGTTGGTCGGGATCGAACCCGGTTTCCCAGATTCGCGACCTGACACTCAGGCACGCGGCCACGAGACCCCATAAAAAATATAAAAATAGACAGCTAGAATATAAGGGAGATTACAAGATATTTCTAACAAAAGTATCTCACCATGGCTGAGTTCATAAGTTGACAATGTGGACTTCAACACCTACAGGTCGACTGTCGACTCCGTTACCCCAGCTTCGAAGAAATGTCTTTGGACGGTCGCCGCTATAGACCCATGGGCGTTATACAACTGCTACAGAAGATACACATAATTAATAAAATCATAAAAATTAAAACTAAAGTAAGTATAATATCCATTTGTAATTGCTCTTTGTAAATACACATACATATTATTGCATTTATTTATATCATTATTTTACTCAATTTTAATGATATACCTATATAATATGCTTTTACGACGTCTTAAATTCAAATATTTATAGATATCAAAAATTCGTTTTTAGATATCTAGAATTGAATTAAAGATATCAAGAATTAAATTAAGGATGTCAGAAATTGAATTAAAGATATCTAAAATTGAATTAAGGATGGCTTAAAATAAATTATAGATATCACACCTCCGTACATGTCCAAAGTTCAATTCATGATATCCAAAATTAATTTAGGACATCTTAAATTCGAATTATGGATATGTAATTTATGGAGATGTAATATCCATAATTCAATTCTTGATATCTAAAATTAATTCAGCACGTCTTAAATTAATTCTTAATTCTTGTTATTCAAATAATTTGACATCAAAATTCGAAATTTTGACATCTTAAATTCGAATTTGGTTTCTATAAATGTATTTTTGATATCCTTTATTCAATTCTGGGTATCTGATATTCAATTTTTGCCAGCCTAAATTATTTAAGGATGTCTGAAATTAATTTTAGACGTCCTTAATTATTTAAAGATGTCTATAATTTAATTTTCGATGTTTTTAAATTATTAAGGATATCTGCAATAAAATTTTTGACGTCTTTAAATAATTTAAGATGTCTTTAAATGTAAAATAAATAGCAAAACGGTGTTCCATGTTGGGGTCTCTTTCTTAACAAAAAAAAAAATTCTCTACAATATGAATAAATTACGTTTCAGTTTGATTGTTTTGAATAAATCTGCGATAAATAAAATATATAATTAATTTAAATATTATTACATTCAGGAAATATGTAAAATTCGAAATGTGATAGAATTATTATTATATCTTTACAAACTAAAAAGATACAACGAAAGTATTATAAAAGTAAATGTTTACAATTGCAGAAATACTTTTTCTGGTTCCTTTTAAAAATTTAATAGTGACATTTACATAAAAAAGACATTCTTCTTTTTCTTAAATCTGTGGAGATCGTATTTTATTATTGTAGTGACACCAGTTAACTAACATTCTTACCAACAAATGTCCATAAGCATATCGAAACTTTTATTAAGATATTTTGTTCTTACGTTTAATTCACTGTTGTAATAAATTATTGCAATTCACAATACATATTAATAAATCAGTTTCTGCAAACAGTTTTTTAGCAATAAATAAGATTTGTAATTAAAAATGTATTCAGATTAGAGCAATTTAGAATAATTAAAATATAAAATTAATTGTTTTTAATTTAACTGCATTTTGCTTTTAAAGTCAATATGATGTCGCAGCGACACCTATATTTCCATCTTTTTCTCGGAGAAATATATCAATAGTGTAACGTCACAGTGACATTGACATCATATTTGAAATATCTTGCAAAGTAATTATATTTTTTTTTTATCTTAGTCTTTATTCATTAAGTAATACTTGAAGTATAAAGTGTACATTTTATTATTTTTTGTTATGGTGGAGGACCCAATTTCAGACAAAAAATTACATTGGTTGTTTTTGCATTAAACCACAGAAATATGTTCATATTTAATGATAATCAAATTATTAAAATTGTAGAAATGGGCGAATTGACCAAGGGGAATTTTAAATTAACAACGAAAGAATTATGAAAAATTCATGGCCCTCGCTGGGATTCGAACCCAGAACCTTCCAATATCTAGTTCTAGTTGGACTCTCCAACCAAATGAGTCGAGTTCCCATCATTTTACAAATCGTTGCGTGTACACTTTCACAAACTGGAGAAATGTAATAATCAAATTACTTAAACTTTGAACGATTAGAACTACGTCGATGTTTACCAAATTTTTAATCCTCGGACCCCCTTTAAACTTCGAATATTGTATGCACCTATGCACCCAATAGTTTTTAAACTCGAAATAAGTTTTTTTAGTACTTACCTAAACATAAATTGAAGAGCTCTTGGCAAAAAGTAACTTAGTCCACTTTTAAAAAAAAATTGAGATAATCAAAGAAAAAACTTCTAGATTTTTTACTATTAAGGATTTCTGTAACTTAATTTAACTCAAAATAATGTATAAATATTAGAAAATTATTTACTGGATATAAGTAATAAAAAATAAATACTGATGAGCAATTCAATAATAATTAGTAATTTTTATGGGACTTTTTGAAGAAACGCTCAAACTTTAAAATGTAATAACTTGTAATAATAATAATAATAATAATAATAATAATAAATTTATTGCCCAACAGTTTACAAGAAAACCAATTACAGGACAAAGAACAAATATAAGTAATTAAATATATGAATTACATAAATAAATAAATATATAAATATGAATATAGAGCCATCCATGAACAATACGAAACTGAATATATATAGCAAAATTTATAATAGAATACATTCTTTCGGCAGTGTTACACGTGAAAAATGTCTTCATAGTATACTTCAGCATTACGGCACATGATATGTACTGGTGAGCGCTGAAGAATATTCGTACGGGTTTTGGCCAGGTAGAATGTCCTCGAATATCTGGAAGCAAACCTAGGAATGTGGAAGGGGATGCAGGAAAGTAAATATGGTGCATCAATTTTATTGTGTATTAGCATCCACAAAAACCTAGAACTGGATGCTTCTCTTCTGTCCAATAAAGATGGTATACAATGACGTTCAATTAAGCTATTTTGATCAACTCCTCTTTCCGGATACACACCATCTAGCTTGAATGACATAAATTTTAAAAATTTTCGATGTACACGATCAAGAGCCATTGACTGATAGGCATAAAAAGGATACCAAATTAAACTAGCGTAATCAAATTTACTCATTACGAAAGCAAAGTAGAGTGGTTTGAGTACCGAAGGATTATTAAACATTTTTGCTAAGCGCATTAAGAAGCCAAGAGTTCTGCATGCAGAGCTACATACATCAAGTATATGCTCAAGAAAACTAAAATTATGACTAAAAGTAATACCAAGATCTTTGACAGTAGTCCTTTTTTCAATGAGAGTTCCAAGTATTGAATAATTAAAATTAATAACATTGATCTTCAAGGTAAAAGTAACCGAGCAACATTTATTTATATTTAATTCAAGTTTATTTCTTTCGCACCACTGAACAAATATATCAATGTTAGCTTGTAGATGTAAGGTATCGTCGGGAGTACAAATACGATTATATAGTTTGATATCATCCGCATATGCCAAGACAGGACAGGAGAATGATTGAATTAGATCATTTATGAAGATAATAAATAGCAATGGGCCAAGGTTGGAGCCTTGTGGTACACCAGAAATGGCTGGAAATTCAAAAGAACTATATCCATTGTAATAAACGTAGCAAATACGTTCCTGTAGATAGGAACTAATTAGTTTGATTACTGATGAACCTGCTCCGAAAGAATCTAATTTATTCAAAAGAATTTCATGATCAATAGAATCAAAAGCCCGGGACATATCAGTGTATATGGCATCAACTTGGCCACGATCATCCATTACCTCCGAAACGAATTGAGAAAATGAGGCAAGGTTTGTAGTGGTGGACCTGCCTGCCATAAAACCATGTTGGTGATTTGATATTACAGACCTAGTGTTACTATAAATTAATTTAAATAGTATCATTTCAAAAACTTTGCTAAAGTTGTTTAAAATGGATATGGGCCGATAGTTTTTTATATGTGACTTGTCTCCTTTTTTGAACACAGGTGTTATACGAGTCTTCTTCCATTTATGAGGAAAAGTTCCGGTTTTTATAGCAAGATTTATTATAAATGTAAGTGATTGTGATTATGACTATGATTCTTTTTGAGAGAAATAATTTTATCAAACTGTATAGCATCGTTGAAAGTAGATGTTGCTGTATATAACTCATATTTGTAATACTTGGACTATGGTTGTTTGTGCCAAGAATATACATAAAAAAATATATCATGGCATATTACCCATTGCTGGGTGTGCCAATCTGCTTTGTATGCAGATATCGGTAATGATGATGACATATTTGTACCGTGCGGGCGTTCACCAGGCGTCACCTCACGGGCACTCATTGCTGGCGTAGAGAGTGCACCACAGGGGTCAATTTTGTGCCATTTAAAATTCGAAATATTTGGCGTCGGTCGGGATCGAACCCGGTTCCCCAGATTCACGACCAGACACTCAGGCACGCGGCCACGAGACTCCAAGAGCTCCTTAATTTTTCATTTTACTTTTGTATACCTTTAATTTAATAAATTAACAGACATTTAAAAATTATAATATAACTGACTGCATTTTTAATATCCTTTCAAAACCCCAACCAACACAAACACCCCCTCCCCGCCCCTTTGATACATTTCGCGACTCACAATTTGGAAAATACTGAACTAGGTTTTCTTAATTTATCTCTTGTAATAATTTGTACTGCCAATCTTCTCTGAACAGTTTCGATAAATTTTCTGTTTTCATCTACATTTTCTAGTACAACAAATTTATTTATTTATTTATCTTTTTAACCATTGTCTAACTTTAAAAGCACTCAACAGAAAAATTATATTATAATAGAGAATTTTATGTAGTACGATAATGACGTAAGAACACATGACGAAAATAGTTAAGGAAAAAAGAAATTCAAGAATTCCAAAATATGCCAACAAGAATTATCTGAGAAAAATTCGTAGACATAATTCAATATTTTTATACATAAAATATTTTCAATATAGTTAAAAAACTCAAAATAGACTCGCCATAGGTGCTATTTATCCAGAGCTTTATTTAGGTTTCCGGGCGCCCTAAGCATCTTAGCTTTAACTTAACAAAATTTAATAAATGCGCCCTAGGTTGTTGATAAAATGACAAAATTGGGCGCCCCCTAAAATCTGTGCGCCCTAGGTCCTCGCCTGCAGCGTAGTCAGTGTATTCAGTAATTCGGCACTGATCTTCTGTAACAAAAATAATACACATATGTATAATAGAACAACACAAATAAAAAATTTAAAAACATATACAACATTGCATTCTTAAACTGTGCATTGTGCATTAGACCTTTTCCAATCTTCCAATCAAACCAATACCCCAAAAATGTGTTTAGAATGTTTAGATACACACCTGAAAATTAAACCATTCGATTCTCCATGTAATAATACACAAATATACTCAGTTTCAGATTGTAAATCAAAATATCTTAGGTTTTACAGATAAACAAAACATCTGAGGATCACACACAAAAATACGTTTCCAAAACGTGATGATTACGCAAGTTTCATCGTGGCTTCGACTTCGTGGCAGGTGGCACAGGTATTAGTTTATATTTTTAAGAACAGAGCTGTTTTTTGCGACACACTGGTTTGATGCTTGTTCGTAGTGTTTTGAAACTTTATTTTCTCGAATGAAAACAGTGCAAACAATGACGTCACGCTACGACAGTTTTAAAATAGTTTTGAACCAGCTGGCAGTAGTGGTTTGAAATGTTTTCGAATTGGGTGGAGAGGGCGAGGAGGTTTAACCTCAACAATTTGCTCAGTGTTTTGTAGAAACAAACTTGACAGATACGATTCATTCGAAATAATGAATAGAAATCTTCTTCTCAATATCTACCTATCCAGTTTATTAATGAATTGCTCTCTATATCACTACTATCCCTTAAAAAATGCATGAAATTAATTTGCTCTATGGTATTTTCATAATCGTAGAATTAATTTCAACAAAACTTGCACGTCTTGATCTTCAACCCTGGTTACAATTTTTTTTATTTGATAACTATTTGTCAAATTTAAATACAACGATATTACGTCATTGTTTTAAAACTATGCATTTTGGCGAATCAAAAAATTATGACGTCAGATACGAAAACGGTTTGAAAACCTAGTTAAATGCGGTTCTTCGCCAAAAAACAGCTTTTATTTTCACGGCAAAAAAAGTATGTCAAAAGAAATTTACTGACAAATTTGAGATAAACAATAATTAGTCAAAGATTCAAACCCTCCTACAGCATGCACTTACGCTGGACTACATTTTCATTCGAGAAAATAATAGGTTTCAAAAAACAACAAACAAGCATCAAACCAGTGTGTCGCCAAAAAACAGCTAAAATACAATACAAACGACACAATCAATCGTTATAATTCATGACAACTGACACGACCGTTGGTGGCAGCACCGTCGCCAACTACACGTGCGTTTGATTTAGTACTCTTAACTGTCATTCGTATTACATCTGCAGGCGTCTTATGAAATTTTGCAAATATTACATATTTCTGAAAAATTATTATACAAAAAACCAACCGATTAATCTTGTATAGAAGGTATTTTAATAAACTAGGTATTATTACAAAAATAAAACGTTATATTTAAGCAAAAATAAGGATAACTACTGCCGAGGTTAAATTTCTACATGCAAATCCGACCTAAAGATGTTTTGTAAAAGGTACCAAGGTACGTTAATAAATTGAACATTACTAAATATGTGTCTATTATATTTTTTAATTAGGTGAGTACGTAAATAATGCATAACATATTACTGTATAATTTGCGGGAGAAACAAGACCTATTCTTTTATATATTTTGTGCTGTTTACAAACTGGTGCACAAAAATCGGCTTCTGATGAAATTGTCATACACGAAGATAATGTATTAAAAACTTTATTTTATATATTTCATTGATATTTTAATTCGAAATACAAACCCTTTATTGCGCCCGTCAAAGTTTAATTTTGTACTCATTGTACTAGCGATAACTTAATATTTTCACCGAAGGTACGATAATTTTGAAAGCCGATAGTCCACTTTATGACTTACGACCGTGCAACAAACAATAAGTTTTGCTTTTACCTTTATTTACATTCATTTTTACTATACAAGTTTTAATGTCAAATCAGCCAGAGTACTAAATCACACAGTTACAAATTATGCCGTCAGATGTCATGGCGCTTGGTGTCAGTTGTGAATATGTATGTCAAAAGTTAGAAAGTTTTGCATCATATAAATTCATCTGCTTTTAGCATGTAATCACAGAATTTAACGTGACGCTTTCTTAAATAAATATAAAAAAATGATTAAATAATTTTCACAAATAAGAATTTTTACGCAACGTGATCATAGATGGAACTACTAGCAGGCATTCGCCATTTGTTTCATATTCGGCTTATCGGCTTCAAACTCAGCCATTTTAATAGTTAACGCTTTTTCGTTTGGGCGGGGATGGAGATTATCGTATAAAATTAGTGATTAGTAATCAAAATTTATTGAATTTTTAACGTGAATTAGTGGGAAAAGATTTTAAAATGGACAATTTTCTTACTACATTAATAAACGACGACAGTGATTGCACGAGTGAACCTACGTAAGTATTTACACATATATAGGTTAGAGTAAAAAAGTTATAATTATTATTTATTTAAAGGCCAATAAATTCTGAAACTGAATCACAAGTTATAAATATGGAAGATACAATAATTGACGATTGTGAAAGAGGCTTAGAAACAAAGTATGGTAGCAGAATGAGCTCGAAAAAATCGCTGCTACTGTTGGATAATGAAAAAATGTCAATGCATGAGGCTTCGGAAAAAGTAACAGAAAATTTAAATTGCAAACTTCCGGACGTTCTGTAAGTAATTACATATAAGTTTAAACAACAATTTTGAATTAATATTTACTCATTAAATTTTTATTCATAGACAAACAAAAGACAGCGTTCCGAACATCTACAATAGGACACAGACTGAATGCACTATAAATAAAGGAAAATTAGAGAAGATTAATAGTAAGCCATCAAACCATGCTTCCGTGGACAAACAAAATGAATTTCCAGAACAGAACATCAACAATGAAGTCTTGGATAACCATGGATTAAAGCGAGCCAATTCTAACACCACCACAACTAATAAACCACCTAAGCGAGCAAAAAGTAGCTCGCCTATTATTTCCAAATCAGAAGTTGCAAATGAGAACAGTATTAAGTTAAAATCTGCATTTTCAGTAGAATTTAAATTAAATATAAATGCAACAATTCAATGCCTGGATTCTCTAATCAGTCGAAGAAGAATTATATATAGAAAACAAAAAGAAGCTAGAGAAAAGTTAGCTAAAATGGAAAAAGAAGCTTTGAGTAATATCCGTAAACAAAAAAAGAAGAAACCAAGACGTTCTCCAAGAACTAAGAAATTGAACCAAACATTTTCATCTATGTTTTTATTCAACCCTAACTCAAGTATACAATGTACGGATTCAATGATACAAAGACGTAGATTCATTTTTGAAATGAAACAAAAAGAACTTAAAAAGTGCAAGAAGGATAAAAAAAATCGAAAACAGAATCCTAAAACAAATAAGAGGAACGTGAAAAAAGTTACGAAACAGTCAAAAAATCAGAATAATGATATGCTTAAAAGAGAAGATAAAAAGCACCCCTTTGTACATCAATCAGATATGTCATACTGTACTTCCTGCATATTTAGCAATAAAAATCATGAATATCATCAGGCCAATACATGTTTAACAAAACAATATGAAGAAAAATCCACTAAGCCACAGAAGATATGGTCACGTTGTGTAGTAATGTAAACAGTCTATTTCTCTACAAATGTACAAAATTAAATGTAAATAAATTTTTAATGATTCATATTTGTTTTATTTTTTTTGGAAAATATCAGAAACATGATTGTCACGTTTCGTATTTAATGAAAGCTCTGCTTATGTGAAATGTACCCAAATGAAATTTAAATAAAAAAAGAAAAAAATGATCGTCACTCTAAAATTCACAGAGCCCGTGTTTATTATTATTTTATAACCAAATTTATGAAATATGCTCTTTATTTGTACTTTCCGAAAATTGTAGTTATAGTAATGCACCTTTACCTTGAGTTCGGTGTGGAATAAAGGAAAAAAACCATGTCGTTTTTACTTAAAAATATTAAGTTTTCAAGTATGATCAAACTTTCCATAAGGCCTTTTATTATATAATAGCTCTATGAAAATGAACCGACCTGCATGGTTATTTTGTTTCACAGTGGAATAAAGAATAATATAAAAATTTAAAAGAAAAACTTTTGTTAATATAAAACATACAAGTAGGTAAGTATATAAATATATTTCTTACGTACAATTTATGTTAGGTGTAATTTATTGACCTTTTAAATATAAAAGATATTTACTGATATTTGCCTAATAAACAAGAACAAATTAAACATGTTGTTAAATGTAGTTAGGTTTTAGTAAAAGTACATTGTATACAGTAAATATATATATATATATATATATATATATATATATATATATATATATATATATATATATATATATATATATATATATATGAAATTTTCCAAAAAAAATAAAACAAATATGAATCATTAAAAATTTATTTACATTTAATTTTGTACATTTCTAAAGAAATAGACTGTTTACATTACTACACAACGTGACCATATCTTCTGTGGCTTAGTGGATTTTTCTTCATATTGTTTTGTTAAACATGTATTGGCCTGATGATATTCATGATTTTTATTGCTAAATATGCAGGAAGTACAGTATGACATATCTGATTGATGTACAAAGGGGTGCTTTTTATCTTCTCTTTTAAGCATATCATTATTCTGATTTGTTGACTGTTTCGTAACTTTTTTCACGTTCCTCTTATTTGTTTTAGGATTCTGTTTTCGATTTTTTTTATCCTTCTTGCACTTTTTAAGTTCTTTTTGTTTCATTTCAAAAATGAATCTACGTCTTTGTATCATTGAATCCGTACATTGTATACTTGAGTTAGGGTTGAATAAAAACATAGATGAAAATGTTTGGTTCAATTTCTTAGTTCTTGGAGAACGTCTTGGTTTCTTCTTTTTTTGTTTACGGATATTACTCAGAGCTTCTTTTTCCATTTTAGCTAACTTTTCTCTAGCTTCTTTTTGTTTTCTATATATAATTCTTCTTCGACTGATTAGAGAATCCAAGCATTGAATTGTTGCATTTATATTTAATTTAAATTCTACTGAAAATGCAGATTTTAACTTAATACTGTTCTCATTTGCAACTTCTGATTTGGAAATAATAGGCGAGCTACTTTTTGCTCGCTTAGGTGGTTTATTAGTTGTGGTGGTGTTAGAATTGGCTCGCTTTAATCCATGGTTATCCAAGACTTCATTGTTGATGTTCTGTTCTGGAAATTCATTTTGTTTGTCCACGGAAGCATGGTTTGATGGCTTACTATTAATCTTCTCTAATTTTCCTTTATTTATAGTGCATTCAGTCTGTGTCCTATTGTAGATGTTCGGAACGCTGTCTTTTGTTTGTCTATGAATAAAAATTTAATGAGTAAATATTAATTGTAAAATTGTTGTTTAAACTTATATGTAATTACTTACAGAACGTCCGAAAGTTTGCAATTTAAATTTTCTGTTACTTTTTCCGAAGCCTCATGCATTGACATTTTTTCATTATCCAAAAGTAGCAGCGATTTTTTCGAGCTCATTCTGCTACCATACTTTGTTTCTAAGCGTCTTTCACAATCGTCAATTATTGTATCTTCCATATTTATAACTTGTGATTCAGTTTCAGAATTTATTGGCCTTTAAATAAATAATAATTATAACTTTTTTACTCTAACCTATATATGTGTAAATACTTACGTAGGTTCACTCGTGCAATCACTGTCGTCGTTTATTAATGTAGTAAGAAAATTGTCCATTTTAAAATCTTTTCCCACTAATTCACGTTAAAAATTCAATAAATTTTGATTACTAATCACTAATTTTATACGATAATCTCCATCCCCGCCCAAACGAAAAAGCGTTAACTATTAAAATGGCTGAGATTGAAGCCGATAAGCCGAATATGAAACAAATGGCGAATGCCTGCTAGTAGTTCCATCTATGATCACGTTGCGTAAAAATTCTTATTTGTGAAAATTATTTAATCATTTTTTTATATTTATTTAAGAAAGCGTCACGTTAAATTCTGTGATTACATGCTAAAAGCAGATGAATTTATATGATGCAAAACTTTCTAACTTTTGACATACATATACTCGTATGAATTATAACGATTGATTGTGTCGTTTGTATTGTATTTTAGCTGTTTTTTGGCGACACACTGGTTTGATGCTTATTTGTTGTTTTTTGAAACCTATTATTTTCTCGAATGAAAATGTAGTCCAGCGTAAGTGCATGCTGTAGGAGGGTTTGAATCTTTGACTAATTATTGTTTATCTCAAATTTGTCAGTAAATTTCTTTTGACATACTTTTTTTGCCGTGAAAATAAAAGCTGTTTTTTGGCGAAGAACCGCATTTAACTAGGTTTTCAAACCGTTTTCGTATCTGACGTCATAATTTTTTGATTCGCCAAAATGCATAGTTTTAAAACAATGACGTAATATCGTTGTATTTAAATTTGACAAATAGTTATCAAATAAAAAAATTTGTAACCAGGGTTGAAGATCAAGACGTGCAAGTTTTGTTGAAATTAATTCTATGATTATGTAAATACCATGGAGCAAATTAATTTCATGCATTTTTTAAGGGATAGTAGTGATATAGAGAGCAATTCATTAATAAACTGGATAGGTAGATATTGAGAAGAAGATTTCTATTCATTATTTCGAATGAATCGTATCTGTCAAGTTTGTTTCTACAAAACACTGAGCAAATTGTTGAGGTTAAACCTCCTCGCCCTCTCCTCCCAATTCGAAAACGTTTCAAACCACTACTGCCAGCTGGTTCAAAACTATTTCAAAACTGTCGTAGCGTGACGTCATTGTTTGCACTGTTTTCATTCGAGAAAATAAAGTTTCAAAACACTACGAACAAGCATCAAACCAGTGTGTCGCAAAAAACAGCTCTGTTCTTAAAAATATAAACTAATACCTGTGCCACCTGCCACGAAGTCGAAGCCACGATGAAACTTGCGTAATCATCACGTTTTGGAAACGTATTTTTGTGTGTGATCCTCAGATGTTTTGTTTATCTGTAAAACCTAAGATATTTTGATTTACAATCTGAAACTGAGTATATTTGTGTATTATTACATGGAGAATCGAATGGTTTAATTTTCAGGTGTGTATCTAAACATTCTAAACACATTTTTGGGGTATTGGTTTGATTGGAAGATTGGAAAAGGTCTAATGCACAATGCACAGTTTAAGAATGCAATGTTGTATATGGTTTTAAATTTTTTATTTGTGTTGTTCTATTATACATATGTGTATTATTTTTGTTACAGAAGATCAGTGCCGAATTACTGAATACACTGACTAAGCTGCAGGCGAGGACCTAGGGCGCACAGATTTTAGGGGGCGCCCAATTTTGTCATTTTATCAACAACCTAGGGCGCATTTATTAAATTTTGTTAAGTTAAAGCTAAGATGCTTAGGGCGCCCGGAGACCTAAATAAGACTCTGGATAAATAGCACCTATGGCGAGTCTATTTTGAGTTTTTTAACTATATTGAAAATATTTTATGTATAAAAATATTGAATTATGTCTACGAATTTTTCTCAGATAATTCTTGTTCACATATTTTGGAATTCTTGAATTTCTTTTTTCCTTAACTATTTTCATCATGTGTTCTTACGTCATTATCGTACTACATAAAATTCTCTATTATAATATAATTTTTCTGTTGAGTGCTTTCAAAGTTAGACAATGGTTAAAAAGATAAATAAATAAAGAAATTTGTTGTACTAGAAAATGTAGATGAAAACAGAAAATTTATCGAAACTGTTTAGAGAAGATTGGCAGTACAAATTATTACAAGAGATAAATTAAGAAAACCTAGGTCAGTATTTCCCAAATTGTGAGTCGCGAAATGTATCAAAGGGGCGGGGAGGGGGTGTTTGTGTTGGTTGGGGTTTTGAAAGGATATTAAAAATGCAGTCAGTTATATTATAATTTTTAAATGTCTGTTAATTTATTAAATTATAGGTATACAAAAGTAAAATGAAAAATTAAGGAGCTCTTGAGGTTCCCGGGTTCGATCCCGACCGACGCCAAATATTTCGAATTTTAAATGGCACAAAATTGGCCCCTGTGGTGCACTCTCTACGCCAGCAATGAGTGCCCGTGAGGTGACGCCTGGTAAACGCCCGCACGGTACAAATATGTCATCATCATTACCGATATCTGCATACAAAGCAGATTGGCACACCCAGCAATGTGTAATATGCCATGATATATTTTTTTTATGTATATTCTTGGCACAAACAACCATAGTCCAAGTATTACAAATATGAGTTATATACAGCAACATCTACTTTCAACGATGCTATACAGTTTAATAAAATTATTTCTCTCAAAAAGAATCATAGTCATAATCACAAGTTATTACATTTTAAAGTTTGAGCGTTTCTTCAAAAAGTCCCATAAAAATTACTAATTATTATTGAATTGCTCATCAGTATTTATTTTTTATTACTTATATCCAGTAAATAGTTTTCTAATATTTATACATTATTTTGAGTTAAATTAAGTTACAGATATCCTTAATAGTAAAAAATCTAGAAGTTTTTTCTTTGATTATCTCAATTTTTTTTTAAAAGTGGACTAAGTTACTTTTTGTCAAGAGTTCTTCAATTGATATTTAGGTACGTACTAAAAAAACTTATTTCGAGTTCAAAAACTATTTGGTGCATACGTGCATACAATATTCGAAGTTGAAAGGGGGTCCGAGGATTAAAAATTTGGTAAACATAGACGTAGTTCTAATCGTTCAAAGTTTAAGTAATTTGATTATTACATTTCTCCAGTTTGTGAAAGTGTACACGCTACGATTTGTAAAATAATGGGAACTCGACTCATTTGGTTGGAGAGTCCAACTAGAACTAGATATTGGAAGGTTCTGGGTTCGAATCCCAGCGAGGGCCATGAATTTTTCATAATTCTTTCGTTGTTAATTTAAAATTCCCCTTGGTCAATTCGCCCATTTCTACAATTTAAATAATTTGATTATCATTAAATATACTTTATACTTAAAGTATTACTCAATAAATAACGATTAAGATAAAAAAAAAATATAATTACTTTGTAAGATATTTCAAATATGATGTCAATGTCACTGTGACGTTACACTATTGATATATTTCTCCGAGAAAAAGATAGAAATATAAGTGTCGCCGTGACATCATATTGACTTTAAAAACAAAATGCAGTTAAATTAAAAACAATTAAGAATTTATAATACCACGAATTGCTTCAAAATCAAATGAATTTACAATTAAAATAATAAAAAAATAAGAGTGGAGGACCCCATTAAATTGATTATATAGTCGACTAAAAGATGTTATATTTTCACATAGAAGAACAACCAAAGTTTAACTATAAAGGAACCTATAACAATCTGCATTTAGTGGACTAAATTCGTTATGCAATAAAAAATACTTATTACAATAAAAACCTATAAACTATACACTTCTGCATTGGATGTTTGGTTAGATTATAAAAAAAAACTTTGTTTACAAGATGGTAAGATAAATATTGGCACTACTGACAACACTAGCCCTTGGCCTGATCCAATCGTCGCCTCAAATCCGTTCTGTCCCCTGTGAACCTTATATTTGCATCTTTCATATTCTTTATGACGTTTGTCCTCCATCTGTTTGTAGATACGGAAAACCTGGCGATCTTCTGTCATGTCTGTAACGGTACAAAATATGACAAACACGTATCGTCATATAGTTCATATAGTTCTTGGTTATGCTTAATACGCCAGTAGTTATTTTCGAAGGTTGGGCCATATATTTTGCGCAGGATTCGTTCTTCAAATTTGTCTAATTTTTCGCTATCCTTTTTATTTAATGTCTAAGTTTCTCTTCGTACGTTACAACTGGCCGTATGAGAGTCTTATACGCTCTAACTTTAGTGTCTCTGGATACTAGTTTACTACGGAATAACTTGCTTAACGCGAAGTAACTTCTACTGCCAGCAGCTATTTGTTTTGCTATCTCCATTGAGGATTTGATTCTATTGGCCTGAAATATGAAAGCTGAGAATCCCGCCTATAATTCCACAATACCCCGCCCACAAACTATCCATTTTCCATTCTCATTGGTGAGAAAACTGGTTGAACTCTCGTGAAAAAATATTGTTACAATGCCACTGTTCTGCCACACGTGACGTCACAAACGCATCGCAAGACTTTAAAAAATCATATCTTGCTTAATATAAGGATTTTCATGTCGAGTTTTCAGTAAGGGTCATATCTTTGTACAAAGTTTCATTAAAAAAATGGTTTTTGGGATCTTGTGAATGAATGAAAGAATAGAATACCTACTTATTCCAAATATTTGTTTAGTATTAGAGTTAACAAAGATCCGGGTTCTATATACTTACAAATATACCCAGGTTAAAGATATAGTGCACTGATCTTTAGGTACACTTTATAGCCTGTCATTACCAAAGGCTTATCCCTAATTTAAGATGGAGGATGTGGAAAAGGTTGAAATATACACAATAACAGACACGTTTTTAGCCTCAACATGTATATGTCCTTAATCATTAAAATTATTCTGGTACTACAATTGTTTATGCTTTGAAATATACTACTAAAAATTTCAGCCATTGTTGACGCTTAGTTATTGTTTGAGAGTCATTTGTGTCACTGGTGTTTTTATAAAAATGGAAAAAATCAAAAAACGTGCTGTGGTTAAATTCTTGCATTTACAAGGCATTACATCTGCGCGAATTGAAGCCGAGTTGGACGCTGTTTACGGGGACTCTACTCCATCATTTGTCACCGTGGAAAGATGGGCAACTGAATTTAAACATGGTCGTTCATAATCAAGCTTGCTTCATGATGAGCGTTCAGGATGCCCATCAACTGCGACCATCACCGAAAGCATCGAAAAAGTTCACCAAATGATACTGAAAGACTGTCGATTGGTGAGATAGCTGAGGCTGTGGGCATATCGATGGAACGCGTTTATCATATATTACATAAAAAATTGAGCACGAAAAAGGTCACTGAGCGTTGGGTACTCGACTTTGGATTAAAAATTCAGTCGAATGAACATTTACAAGGCTCTATTGGTATAAGTGAAACAAGCTGGATTTTTGCATCGATTTTTAACTTTTGATAATACTTGAAACCACCACTATACTTTTGGGACGAAGGAATAATTAAAGCATTGGAACCTGCTTCGAAGAAGTTTATTTTGCAGTGCAAAACACCAATTAAGGTACTTTTTGAATGGGTTAAAGATGTTGGAGTATCGATAGAAAAAGTACGAGGCTTGTTAAAAAAAGATGACTTTTCTGTTTTCACGGGCTACGCATATTAGATTCTCGATCCTCGACATGTTCCCAACATATGTTGATATGATCAGCCATTTTGCATTTGTAGTTTGTTTTTGACAGGTATAAAGGTTAGACGTATTTTAGTGTGCTTGGCTTGTGCAATCAAAAAAAATGGATAAAAGAATCTGTATTAAATTTTGTGTGAAAAATAAAATTAAGTGCTCCAGCGCACTTAAAATGTTGACTGTGGCATTTGGCGAGTCTACTTTGAGCAAAAAACTGTTTAGAAGTGGTACAAGCTCTTCACAGAAGGCCGAGAAAACGATGAAGCGGTGAAGAAAATTATTATGGAGTATCGTTGAATCACTATAAGAGAAGTTGCTGAGGTTGTCGCCATATCGGTTGGCTCTTGCCATGTAATTTTTTCGGATGTTTTGGGCATGAAACGTGTGGCAGCGAAGTTTGTTCCGAAATTGCTAAATTTTAACCAAAAGAACCGTCGCATAAGCATTGCTCAGGGGCTGTTGAATGACGTCAACGACGATCCAGATTTGCTCAAAAGGGTCATAACTGATGACGAAACATGGATATATAGTTATGGCGTCGGAACCAAAGCTCAATCATCCCAATGGAAGTAGCCAGAAGAGCCAAGACCGAAAAAGCGCGTCAAGTTCAGTCAAATGTGAAGGTTTTACTCACTGTTTTCTTCGATTACAATGGCGTGGTGCATCATGAGTTCTTGCCAGAAGGTCGTACGGTCAATAAGGAATATTACCTTCAAGTTATGCGCCGTTTGCATGAAGCAATAAGAAGAAAACGCCCGGATTTGTGGCATAACAATTTATGGCTTTTGTATCACGATAATGCACCTGCTAACACATCGTTGCTTGTTCGTGATTTTTTGGGCAAAAACAACACCGTAATCACCCCTCAGCCGCCGTTTTCACCGGACTTGAATACTTGTTTCTATGTTAGGCTAAAAACTTATCAGTATCCCGTCGTAAAACTACATAACTACATACATGCTTAATATTTATTTATTTATTTTATTTCGGTCATTCAACAGGACAAACCCAATAACAGAATGGCACAACATACAAAAAGCAAAAACAATAGAGTACACGTGAAATTTTTCCTTTTTTTTACAATTATCTACATACCTATATTGTATATAAAGTATAAAAATAAATTTATTTAATAAAAGTGATAGTATTGGGTATTTGATTTCGAAATGTTGACATATTAAGACTGAAAATATCAGTTGAGTTATTAACAATGTATTTCTTAAACAAAAATGGCAGTCGATTCATAGCAGAATTAAAAGCAGCGTTAGTCCTATTAAAACCAATATAAAAAATTCAGATGCTCGTGTATTATACAGGCTGTTCCTTTAAAACAACCAGCGCTTTTTTGGGCGAACTACCAACTTAAGAAAAAATGTTTTATACCAAAAATGATCAAGAATAAGGGGATAATGTACCAATAGTAACAAACCGAATATTTAACCAGAGGTTCTCAAATGGTAGAACAAAATTATATTTTTTAAATTTTTTAGCTCTTTAAATAGAATATTATTTTCTGATTTCAACGGTATAAATATAGAATAGGGTTGTATAACAATTATTTCGAGAAAAATGGTATTAAAAACTAGAAATAATGTAATAAAAAATGGGTTTATTACTAGCGTAAAACTAGGCAACAGCCGTATTGCATAGCCTATTGTAATATTATAACATTATTTCTAATACCAATTGTCTCGAAATAATTGTTATACAACCCGCCTATACCATATTTATATCGTTGAAATCAGAAAAAAAATCTCTATCTAATAGGCTAAGAAATTATATAGGATACCATTTAAAAAAATATAATTTTGTTCTGCCGTTTGAGAACCACTGGTTGAATTTTTGGTTTGTTATTATTAATAAATTAGCCCCTTATTCTCGATCATTTCCTGTATATAACATTTTTTTCTAAAGTCATTAGTTCACCCAAAAAAGCGCTGGTTGTTTTAAAGGAAACACCCTGTATACTGGTACACGGAGACCCAGTGGCGGCGCCAGGATGTAGATGTAGGGTGGGCACAATCAAAAGATGGTTGGGCATCAGGGGGGGGGGTCGTAATAGGTTATGCAAAGGTAACCAGAAAAAAAGGCGCCGCAAGCAATTTTTTTTCATCCAATGTTAAATGCCTTATTATTGAATGTGAAGCTGCATGTTTTTCCTCTTTCATGTACAAAAATAAATTGCCAGATCAGATTAGAAAAGTGAATATATTTAACGGATTGTTAACTTACCTGAATAAACTGTCAACATTGAATATCACCTGCACTTCTACTATTGCAATTATATTTTAACTGACATCCATACTACGTAATCAAAATTTATATTTGAAAAACAAGCAATCAAATATTAGCTGTGCAAAATACATTATTAAATTTTATCCTTAATCTTAAATTATAATATTATCGTTTGTTTGATTTTTTTTAATCAAGTCATGGGAGGGGTAATTACCCTCTTAATCTCCCCACCCGTGTATACGCGCCTATTGGGCACCCATTTATTTTAAATAATAAAGATACCTAGCTATATAGTTTTTTTTCATATACATACATAAAATGATATAAAGACGCGGGTATCTAAATTTAAATAATTACATATACCGGGTGTTTACTTTTTTTATGAATTACAGGTAATATGTACAATGGTGAAATTTTCATATGGCTGTAATTTCTGCCCTATTAATTTTATAAAAAAGTGTAAATACAAATAATGTAGTAGGTGGGCACAAGACTTTCTAGAGTAGACACGTGTCTACGCAGAATATTCAAAAATAAGGAACAGCCTATATACAAATATGCCTGCTGATGTATAATATAGAAAATTTCATGTAGATTCCAAATTTTCAACGTACACGTTGCTAGCATTAACCGTTTAATAGCTACAGACAAAAATATAGAAAATGAGCTAGATAAAAATTCATCGTTTATTATAAAAATTATTCAAAAATAAGTGTATGTTTAATTGACTGTAACTTTTGGAACAGCCTATATACAAATATGTCTGCTGATGTATATTATAGAGAATTTCATGTAGATTCTAAATTTTCAACGTACAAGTTGCTAGCTTTAACCATTTAGAAGCTACAGGCAAAAGTAGAGAAAATGAACTAGACAAAAAGAAGCATCTATGCACGATTTTTTAGAAAATATGGTGCATAGATGCTTCTTTTTTCTGTGTTTAAAAAAGAAGCATCTATGCACCATATTTTCTAAAAAATCGTGCATAGATGCTTTTTTTCTGAGTTTAAATTAGAAGAATCTATGCACTATATTTTCTAAAATAATCGTGCATAGATGCTACTTTCAGGTAGCATCTATGCACCATATTTTCTAAAATAATCGTGTATAGATGCTACCTGAAAGTAGCATCTATGCACGCGAAAAATTTTTTAATCGTGCATAGATGCTACTTTCATGTAGCATCTATGCACCATATTTTCTAAAATAATCGTGCATAGATGCTACTTTCAAGTAGCATCTATGCACCATATTTTATAAAAAATCGTGCATAGATGCTTCTTTCCTCCGCGTTCAAAAAAAGAAGCATCTATGCACCATATTTTCTAAAAAAATCGTGCATAGATGCTTCTTTTTTCTGCGTTTAAAAAAGAATCATCTATGCAACATATTTTCTAAAATAATCGTGCATTTATACTTCTTTTTGTCTAGTTCATTTTCTCTACTTTTGCCTGTAGCTACTAAACGGCTAAAGCTAGCAACTTGTACGTTGAAAATTTAGAATCTACATGAAATTCTCTATAATATACATCAGCAGACATATTTGTATATAGGCTGTTCCAAAAATTACAGGCAGTTAAAAGTACACTTATTTTTAAATAATTTTTATAATAAACGATGAATTTTTGTCTAGTTCATTTTCTCTACTTTTGCCTGTAGCTTGTAAACGGTTAAAGCTAGCAACTTGTACGTTGAAAATTTTTAATCGTGCATAGATGCTACTTTCAAGTAGCATCTATATACAAATATGCCTGCTGATGTATAATATAAGTAAACTTTTTGTTTGATTTAACTTTGTTTGAGCACACTGGTTGACCGCGTTCGGGGTAGGTATCGCGTATAAGACCGGGCGATGTCTTCGGGAGTAGCTCTTCTTAGGCATCCAAGCCGAGGAGATTACATGTAACTGTCTCTCTTAACCTTAGAGAGTTCGCGTTGTTTCTTATAATCCAAATATATTTTTATATTCGAAAAACTATTTATTTTAAGTCTCTATATCTGTGTAGTTTTTAAAACGACCACAAGGGTGCAGCACCTGTCGTTAAACTTTGCCATTTGAGTAAAAACAAAAAAAAATTGTTTATACACCAAAATTAAAAATCGCCAAATGTTTAAGTAGCTTACATGTACGATTCACCGTGTTTAAATTCTTAATAGGTATACGCCCCATATTTATTAAAAGTAGCATCTATGCACGATTCACTGGATTTAAATTCCCAGTAGGTATACGCCTTATATTAATTAAAAGTAGCATCCATGCACGATTTATAGTGTTTAATTTCCCAATAAGTGTACGCCTCATATTTATTAAAAGTAGCATCCATGAACGATTTAATGAGTTTAAATTCCCAATAGGTATACGCCTCATAGTTATTAAAAAGTAGCATCCATGTACGATTCACATGTTTTAAATTTACAATAGGTATACGCCGCATATTTATTAAAGTAGCATCCATGCACGTTTTACTGAGTTTAAATTCTCAATAGGTATATGCCTTATAGTTATTACAAAGTAACTACCATGCCCGATTCAAAATATTTATATTCCCAATTGGTGTACGCCCCCGTATTTATTAAAAGCAGCATCCATATACGATTTACTGTGTAAACTGCCAATAGGTCGATTTTTTAATGTGTGACAAGTGGTTCTTTCTAGCAATCGTTTTAAGAATATACGTATAAGGACAAAATTCATCCGCTACGGAGTAAAAAATAGACAAAGTATATTTTAATTTGTATTTTATTGCATAAAATATTGTACATTAGGGCAATTGCATAAAATATAACAATCTAAAATACAAATAAATAATAAATATTAGTAAAATTAATACAAACTGTTATTTGAAAATCCCCATATCTAATTTTTCAGGACAAGTGTACCTAAGTATATTTATATTTATTTATAAAATACAAAGAATAAGAATAAAAATAAATGCAAATTAAGCCATGAACATAATAAAGACAATAATGTATTACAAATAAACAATAACAATTACTTAAATTAATAAAAAAAAATATCCAACCCCTTATTTATTTCAGGGAAAAATGCCACAACAAAAAGACAGGGAAGTTCGTATTAATTTAACATTTTCAATGGAAATAAGACTTGAGAACTGTATTATGCAAATTAATAAAATTTCTTTCGTAATCTGATTATTTGAAGTACAAATCTTTCTAGTAGGGTAAAATTAAGTTTATTGAAGGGTTACTCTTATTTGAAAAGCGTAATATTTACGAATATTAGGGTACACAGGCCCGAATTCATTATTTTAAAAACTAATAACTGTTTTTCCCAACTGTCCCTATTTACTATCTCCAATGAGCCATGTTCTAATTGTTGGAAAATAGTAGATAGAGAAAAATTATTTAAAACTAATTTGTTCCATTTCTGAATATTCCGAAATTTCTTCATATTAATAAATATTTTAAAATACCATATTAAAATTAGGGAAATATTACAAAAAAACTAAGCTAATATGTTTTAAAAACTACGTTTAGCCGTTTCCGAGATATGAACTCCCAAAGTTTTCCGAGTCATCTATTTTCTTTTCGTCCAGTGCTGTAGCTACCGTATCCTATCGCAAGGGTGTAGTACGGCTCTTCGCGGAATCTGAAAACAAACAAACATTGTTTATCACCGTAATTATCGGGCCCGAGGTAGAGGAATATAATACTTTTCATTTAAATACATGATAGGCGGAGGGGCGGGGGTGTCAGATTGAAAATTAGTATACATATCACACTACTGCGGAAAAAATGACAACTCAAATTCACTACTTTTTAGAAAATCTATTTTATAATTTGAGCTGAAATATGTAAATATACCATCCTCAAATTTGACATACAATATAGGTGGCTGTTATACTAACAACGATATTCACTGTACTAAGCATATGTGTTATTATTACTGGCCGAGCAAGCACAAGCCGAGCTGAGTCTGAAACGACACTAAAAACGAAACTAAAAATTTGAAAATTTGGACTTGTCACTTTTATCGCGGGGGTGCGATGTAGACTATTTTTAAAGAAAAAATCGCTATCTTTAACTGTTTAGGTGTGAAACAAAAATCCCATGACGCATGACAAGGTTTAGTGAAAATTTCAATAAATATAATCTTTAACAATACACATTCGATGGAAAAGTGATTGTCAATCGTATCATATAGAAAATTTTGTGTAGATTCAAATTACGTTTGTTTGTAACGCACTTTAATTGTGTAAATTATGCAGGTATCAGGTATCAACTTTACCAAAAATAAATAAATATATCATCACGGCTTATTAACCATTGCTGGGTGTGCCAATCTGCTTTGTATGCACAGATATCGATTATGATGAAATATTTGCACCGAGAGGGCGCTTACCAGGCGTCACGGGCACTCATTGCTGGCGTGGAGAGTGCACCACAGGGTCAATTTTGTGCCATTTAAAATTCGAAATATTTGGCGTCGGTCGGGATCGAACCCGGTTTCCCAAATTCGCGACCTGACACTCAGGTACTCGGCCACGAGACCCAATAAAAAATATAAAAATAGACAGCTAGAATATAAGCGAGATTACAAGATATTTCTAACAAAAGTATCTCACCATGGCTGAGTTCATAAGTTGACAATGTGGACTTCAACACCTACAGGTCGACTGTCGACTCCGTTACCCCAGCTTCGAAGAAATGTCTTTGGACGGTCGCCGCTATAGACCCATGGGCGTTATACAGCTGCTACAGAAGATACACATAATTAATAAAATCATAAAAATTAAAACTAAAGTAAGTATAATATCCATTTGTAATTGCTCTTTGTAAATACACATACATATTATTGCATTTATTTATATCATTATTTTACTCAATTTTAATGATATACCTATATAATATGCTTTTACGACGTCTTAAATTCAAATATTTATAGATATCAAAAATTCGTTTTTAGATATCTAGAATTGAATTAAAGATATCAAGAATTAAATTAAGGAAGTCAAAAATTGAATTAAAGATATCTAAAATTGAATTAAGGATGGCTTAAAATAAATTATAGATATCACACCTCCGTACATGTCCAAAGTTCAATTCATGATATTCAAAATTAATTTTAGATATCAAAAATTCGAATTATGGATATGTTATTTATGGAGATGTAATATCCATAATTCAATTCTTGATATCCAAAATTAATTTAGGACATCTTAAATTCGAATTCTGGACATGTTATTTATGGAGATGTCATATCCAGAATTCAATTCTTGATATCTAAAATTAATTCAGCACGTCTTAAATTAATTCTTAATTCTTGTTATTCAAATAATTTAAGACATCAAAATTCGAAATTTTGACATCTTAAATTCGAATTTGGTTTGTATAAATGTATTTTTGATATCCTTTATTCAATTCTGGGTATCTGATATTCAATTTTTGCCAGCCTAAATTATTTAAGGATGTCTGAAATTAATTTTAGACGTCCTTAATTATTTAAAGATGTCGATAATTTAATTTTTGATGTTTTTTAATTATTAAGGATATCTGCAATAAAATTTTTGACGTCTTTAAATAATTTAAGATGTCTTTAAATGTAAAATAAATAGCAAAACGGTGTTCCATGTTGGGGTCTCTTTCTTAACAAAAAAAAAATCTCTACAATATGAATAAATTACGTTTCAGTTTGATTGTTTTGAATAAATCTGCGATAAATACAATATATAATTAATTTAAATATTATTACATTCAGGAAATATGTAAAATTCGAAATCTGAAAGAATTATTATTATATCTTTACAAACTAAAAAGATACAACGTAAGTATTATAAAAGTAAATGTTTACAATTGCAGAAATACTTTTTCTGGTTCCTTTTAAAAATTTAATAGTGACATTCTCATAAAAAAGACATTCTTCCTTTTCTTAAAACTGTGGAGAACGTATTTTATTATTGTAGTGACATCAGTTAACTAACATTCTTACCAACAAGTGTCCATAAGCATATCGAAACTTTTATTTAGATATTTTGTTCTTACGTTTAATTCACTGTTGTAATAAATTATTGCAATTCACAATACATATTAATAAATCAGTTTCTGCAAACAGTTTTTTAGCAATAAATAAGATTTGTAATTAAAAATGTATTCAGATTAGAGCAATTTAAAATAATTAAAATATAAAATCAATAAATAAATAAATATATATATATATATATATATATATATATATATATATATATATATATATATATATATATATATACATATTTATTGTATACAATGTACTTTTACAAAACCTAACTACATTTAACAATATGTTTAACTTGTTCTTGTTTATTGGCAAATATCTTTTATATTTACAAGGTCAATAAAATACACCTAACATAAATTGTACGTAAGAAATATATTTATATACTTACCTACTTGTATGTTTTATGTTAACAAAAGTTTTTCTTTTAAATTTTTATATTATTCTTTATTCCACTGTGAAACAAAATAACCATGCAGGCCGATCATTTTTATAGAGCTATTATATAATGTTTCTGATATTTTCCAAAAAAAATAAAACAAATATGAATCATTAAAAATTTATTTACATTTAATTTTGTACATTTGTAAAGAAATAGACTGTTTACATTACTACACAACGTGACCATGTCTTCTGTGGCTTAGTCGATTTTTCTTTATATTCTTTTGTTAAACATGTATTGGCCTGATGATATTCATGATTTTTATTGCTAAATATGCAGGAAGTACAGTATGACATATCTGATTGTTGTACAAAGGGGTGCTTTTTATCTTCCCTTTTAAGCATATCATTATTCTGATTTTTTGACTGTTTCGTAACTTTTGTCACGTTCCTCTTATTTGTTTTAGGATTCTGTTTTCGATTTTTTTTATCCTTTTTGCACTTTCTAAGTTCTTTTTGTTTCTTATCAAAAATGAATCTACGTCTAGTTGAAAATGTTTGGTTTAATTTCTTAGTTCTTGGAGAACGTCTTGGTTTCTTCTTTTTTTGTTTACGGATATTACTCAGAGCTTCTTTTTCCATTTTACCTAACTTTTCTCTAGCTTCTTTTTGTTTTCTATATATAATTCTTCTTCGACTGATTAGAGAATCCAAGCATTGAATTGTTGCATTTATATTTAATTTAAATTCTACTGAAAATGCAGATTTTAACTTAATACTGTTCTCATTTGCAACTTCTGATTTGGAAATAATAGGCGAGCTACTTTTTGCTCGCTTAGGTGGTTTATTAGTTGTGGTGGTGTTAGAATTGGCTCGCTTTAATCCATGGTTTTCCAAGACTTCATTGTTGATGTTCTGTTCTGGAAATTCATTTTGTTTGTCCACGGAAGCATGGTTTGATGGCTTACTATTAATCTTCTCTAATTTTCCTTTATTTATAGTGCATTCAGTCTGTGTCCTATTGTAGATGTTCGGAACACTGTATTTTGTTTGTCTATGAATAAAAATTTAATGAGTACCTAAATATTAATTGTAAAATTGTTGTTTAAACTTATATGCAATTACTTACAGAACGTCCGGAAGTTTGCAATTTAAATTTTCTGTTACTTTTTCCGAAGCCTCATGCATTGACATTTTTTCATTATCCAAAAGTAGCAGCGATTTTTTCGAGCTCATTCTGCTACCATACTTTGTTTCTAAGCCTCTTTCACAATCGTCAATTATTGTATCTTCCATATTTATAACTTGTGATTCAGTTTCAGAATTTATTGGCCTTTAAATAAATAATAATTATAACTTTTTTACTCTAACCTATATATGTGTAAATACTTACGTAGGTTCACTCGTGCAATCACTGTCGTCGTTTATTAATGTAGTAAGAAAATTGTCCATTTTAAAATCTTTTCCCACTAATTCACGTTAAAAATTCAATAAATTTTGATTACTAATCACTAATTTTATACGATAATCTCCATCCCCGCCCAAACGAAAAAGCGTTAACTATTAAAATGGCTGAGATTGAAGCCGATAAGCCGAATATGAAACAAATGGCGAATGCCTGCTAGTAGTTCCATCTATGATCACGTTGCGTAAAAATTCTTATTTGTGAAAATTATTTAATCATTTTTTTATATTTATTTAAGAAAGCGTCACGTTAAATTCTGTGATTACATGCTAAAAGCAGATGAATTTATATGATGCAAAACTTTCTAACTTTTGACATACATATACTCGTATGAATTATAACGATTGATTGTGTCGTTTGTATTGTATTTTAGCTGTTTTTTGGCGACACACTGGTTTGATGCTTGTTTGTTGTTTTTTGAAACCTATTATTTTCTCGAATGAAAATGTAGTCCAGCGTAAGTGCATGCTGTAGGAGGGTTTGAATCTTTGACTAATTATTGTTTATCTCAAATTTGTCAGTAAATTTCTTTTGACATACTTTTTTTGCCGTGAAAATAAAAGCTGTTTTTTGGCGAAGAACCGCATTTAACTAGGTTTTCAAACCGTTTTCGTATCTGACGTCATAATTTTTTGATTCGCCAAAATGCATAGTTTTAAAACAATGACGTAATATCGTTGTATTTAAATTTGACAAATAGTTATCAAATAAAAAAAATTGTAACCAGGGTTGAAGATCAAGACGTGCAAGTTTTGTTGAAATTAATTCTATGATTATGTAAATACCATGGAGCAAATTAATTTCATGCATTTTTTAAGGGATAGTAGTGATATAGAGAGCAATTCATTAATAAACTGGATAGGTAGATATTGAGAAGAAGATTTCTATTCATTATTTCGAATGAATCGTATCTGTCAAGTTTGTTTCTACAAAACACTGAGCAAATTGTTGAGGTTAAACCTCCTCGCCCTCTCCTCCCAATTCGAAAACGTTTCAAACCACTACTGCCAGCTGGTTCAAAACTATTTCAAAACTGTCGTAGCGTGACGTCATTGTTTGCACCGTTTTCATTCGAGAAAATAAAGTTTCAAAACACTACGAACAAGCATCAAACCAGTGTGTCGCAAAAAACAGCTCTGTTCTTAAAAATATAAACTAATACCTGTGCCACCTGCCACGAAGTCGAAGCCACGATGAAACTTGCGTAATCATCACGTTTTGGAAACGTATTTTTGTGTGTGATCCTCAGATGTTTTGTTTATCTGTAAAACCTAAGATATTTTGATTTACAATCTGAAACTGAGTATATTTGTGTATTATTACATGGAGAATCGAATGGTTTAATTTTCAGGTGTGTATCTAAACATTCTAAACACATTTTTGGGGTATTGGTTTGATTGGAAGATTGGAAAAGGTCTAATGCACAATGCACAGTTTAAGAATGCAATGTTGTATATGGTTTTAAATTTTTTATTTGTGTTGTTCTATTATACATATGTGTATTATTTTTGTTACAGAAGATCAGTGCCGAATTACTGAATACACTGACTAAGCTGCAGGCGAGGACCTAGGGCGCACAGATTTTAGGGGGCGCCCAATTTTGTCATTTTATCAACAACCTAGGGCGCATTTATTAAATTTTGTTAAGTTAAAGCTAAGATGCTTAGGGCGCCCGGAGACCTAAATAAGACTCTGGATAAATATCACCTATGGCGAGTCTATTTTGAGTTTTTTAACTATATTGAAAATATTTTATGTATAAAAATATTGAATTATGTCTACGAATTTTTCTCAGATAATTCTTGTTGACATATTTTGGAATTCTTGAATTTCTTTTTTCCTTAACTATTTTCGTCATGTGTTCTTACGTCATTATCGTACTACATAAAATTCTCTATTATAATATAATTTTTTGTTGAGTGCTTTTAAAGTTAGACAATGGTTAAAAAGATAAATAAATAAATAAATTTGTTGTACTAGAAAATGTAGATGAAAACTGAAAATTTATCGAAACTGTTTAGAGAAGATTGGCAGTACAAATTATTACAAGAGATAAATTAAGAAAACCTAGGTCAGTATTTCCCAAATTGTGAGTCGCGAAATGTATCAAAGGGGCGGGGAGGGGGTGTTTGTGTTGGTTGGGGTTTTGAAAGGATATTAAAAATGCAGTCAGTTATATTATAATTTTTAAATGTCTGTTAATTTATTAAATTAAAGGTATACAAAAGTAAAATGAAAAATTAAGGAGCTCTTGAGGTTCCCGGGTTCGATCCCGACCGACGCCAAATATTTCGAATTTTAAATGGCACAAAATTGACCCCTGTGGTGCACTCTCTACGCCAGCAATGAGTGCCCGTGAGGTGACGCCTGGTAAACGACCGCACGGTACAAATATGTCATCATCATTACCGATATCTGCATACAAAGCAGATTGGCACACCCAGCAATGTGTAATATGCCATGATATATTTTTTTTATGTATATTCTTGGCACAAACAACCATAGTCCAAGTATTACAAATATGAGTTATATACAGCAACATCTACTTTCAACGATGCTATACAGTTTAATAAAATTATTTCTCTCAAAAAGAATCATAGTCATAATCACAAGTTATTACATTTTAAAGTTTGAGCGTTTCTTCAAAAAGTCCCATAAAAATTACTAATTATTATTGAATTGCTCATCAGTATTTATTTTTTATTACTTATATCCAGTAAATAGTTTTCTAATATTTATACATTATTTTGAGTTAAATTAAGTTACAGAAATCCTTAATAGTAAAAAATCTAGAAGTTTTTTCTTTGATTATCTCAATTTTTTTTTAAAAGTGGACTAAGTTACTTTTTGTCAAGAGTTCTTCAATTGATATTTAGGTACGTACTAAAAAAACTTATTTCGAGTTCAAAAACTATTTGGTGCATACAATATTCGAAGTTGAAAGGGGGTCCGAGGATTAAAAATTTGGTAAACATAGACGTAGTTCTAATCGTTCAAAGTTTAAGTAATTTGATTATTACATTTCTCCAGTTTGTGAAAGTGTACACGCTACGATTTGTAAAATAATGGGAACTCGACTCATTTGGGTGGAGAGTCCAACTAGAACTAGATATTGGAAGGTTCTGGGTTCGAATCCCAGCGAGGGCCATGAATTTTTCATAATTCTTTCGTTGTTAATTTAAAATTCCCCTTGGTCAATTCGCCCATTTCTACAATTTAAATAATTTGATTATCATTAAATATACTTTATACTTAAAGTATTACTCAATAAATAACGATTAAGATAAAAAAAAATATAATTACTTTGTAAGATATTTCAAATATGATGTCAATGTCACTGTGACGTTACACTATTGATATATTTCTCCGAGAAAAAGATAGAAATATAAGTGTCGCCGTGACATCATATTGACTTTAAAAACAAAATGCAGTTAAATTAAAAACAATTAAGAATTTATAATACCACGAATTGCTTCAAAATCAAATGAATTTACAATTAAAATAATAAAAAAATAAGAGTGGAGGACCCCATTAAATTGATTATATAATCGACTAAAAGATGTTATATTTTCACATAGAAGAACAACCAAAGTTTAACTATAAAGGAACCTATAACAATCTGCATTTAGTGGACTAAATTCGTTATGCAATAAAAAATACTTATGACAATAAAAACCTATAAACTATACACTTCTGCATTGGATGTTTGGTTAGATTATAAAAAAAAAACTTTGTTTACAAGATGGTAAGATAAATATTGGCACTACTGACAACACTAGCCCTTGGCCTGATCCAATCGTCGCCTCAAATCCGTTCTGTCCCCTGTAAACCTTATATTTGCATCTTTCATATTCTTTATGACGTTTGTCCTCCATCTGTTTGTAGATACGGAAAACCTGGCGATCTTCTGTCATGTCTGTAACGGTACAAAATATGACAAACACGTATCGTCATATAGTTCATATAGTTCTTGGTTATGCTTAATACGCCAGTAGTTATTTTCGAAGGTTGGGCCATATATTTTGCGCAGGATTCGTCCTTCAAATTTGTCTAATTTTTCGCTATCCTTTTTATTTAATGTCTAAGTTTCTCTTCGTACGTTACAACTGGCCGTATGAGAGTCTTATACGCTCTAACTTTAGTGTCTCTGGATACTAGTTTACTACGGAATAACTTGCTTAACGCGAAGTAACTTCTACTGCCAGCAGCTATTTGTTTTGCTATCTCCATTGAGGATTTGATTCTATTGGCCTGAAATATGAAAGCTGAGAATCCCGCCTATAATTCCACAATACCCCGCCCACAAACTATCCATTTTCCATTCTCATTGGTGAGAAAAATTGTTGAACTCTCGTGAAAAAATATTGTTACAATGCCACTGTTCTGCCACACGTGACGTCACAAACTCATCGCAAGACTTTAAAAAATCATATCTTGCTTAATATAAGGATTTTCATGTCGAGTTTTCAGTAAGGGTCATATCTTTGTACAAAGTTTCATTAAAAAAATGGTTTTTGGGATCTTGTGAATGAATGAAAGAATAGAATACCTACTTATTCCAAATATTTGTTTAGTATTAGAGTTAACAAAGATCCGGGTTCTATATACTTACAAATATACCCAGGTTAAAGATATAGTGCACTGATCTTTAGGTACACTTTATAGCCTGTCATTACCAAAGGCTTATCCCTAATTTAAGATGGAGGATGTGGAAAAGGTTGAAATATACACAATAACAGACACGTTTTTAGCCTCAACATGTATATGTCCTTAATCATTAAAATTATTCTGGTACTACAATTGTTTATGCTTTGAAATATACTACTAAAAATTTCAGCCATTGTTGACGCTTAGTTATTGTTTGAGAGTCATTTGTGTCACTGGTGTTTTTATAAAAATGGAAAAAATCAAAAAACGTGCTGTGGTTAAATTCTTGCATTTACAAGGCATTACATCTGCGCGAATTGAAGCCGAGTTGGACGCTGTTTACGGGGACTCTACTCCATCATTTGTCACCGTGGAAAGATGGGCAACTGAATTTAAACATGGTCGTTCATAATCAAGCTTGCTTCATGATGAGCGTTCAGGATGCCCATCAACTGCGACCATCACCGAAAGCATCGAAAAAGTTCACCAAATGATACTGGAAGACTGTCGATTGGTGAGATAGCTGAGGCTGTGGGCATATCGATGGAACGCGTTTATCATATATTACATAAAAAATTGAGCACGAAAAAGGTCACTGAGCGTTGGGTACTCGACTTTGGATTAAAAAATTCAGTCGAATGAACATTTACAAGGCTCTATTGGTATAAGTGAAACAAGCTGGATTTTTGCATCGATTTTTAACTTTTGATAATACTTGAAACCACCACTATACTTTTGGGACGAAGGAATAATTAAAGCATTGGAACCTGCTTCGAAGAAGTTTATTTTGCAGTGCAAAACACCAATTAAGGTACTTTTTGAATGGGTTAAAGATGTTGGAGTATCGATAGAAAAAGTACGAGGCTTGTTAAAAAAAGATGACTTTTCTGTTTTCGCGGGCTACGCATATTAGATTCTCGATCCTCGACATGTTCCCAACATATGTTGATATGATCAGCCATTTTGCATTTGTAGTTTGTTTTTGACAGGTATAAAGGTTAGACGTATTTTAGTGTGCTTGGCTTGTGCAATCAAAAAAAATGGATAAAAGAATCTGTATTAAATTTTGTGTGAAAAATAAAATTAAGTGCTCCAGCGCACTTAAAATGTTGACTGTGGCATTTGGCGAGTCTACTTTGAGCAAAAAACTGTTTAGAAGTGGTACAAGCTCTTCACAGAAGGCCGAGAAAACGATGAAGCGGTGAAGAAAATTATTATGGAGTATCGTTGAATCACTATAAGAGAAGTTGCTGAGGTTGTCGCCATATCGGTTGGCTCTTGCCATGTAATTTTTTCGGATGTTTTGGGCATGAAACGTGTGGCAGCGAAGTTTGTTCCGAAATTGCTAAATTTTAACCAAAAGAACCGTCGCATAAGCATTGCTCAGGGGCTGTTGAATGACGTCAACGACGATCCAGATTTGCTCAAAAGGGTCATAACTGATGACGAAACATGGATATATAGTTATGGCGTCGGAACCAAAGCTCAATCATCCCAATGGAAGTAGCCAGAAGAGCCAAGACCGAAAAAGCGCGTCAAGTTCAGTCAAATGTGAAGGTTTTACTCACTGTTTTCTTCGATTACAATGGCGTGGTGCATCATGAGTTCTTGCCAGAAGGTCGTACGGTCAATAAGGAATATTACCTTCAAGTTATGCGCCGTTTGCATGAAGCAATAAGAAGAAAACGCCCGGATTTGTGGCATAACAATTTATGGCTTTTGTATCACGATAATGCACCTGCTAACACATCGTTGCTTGTTCGTGATTTTTTGGGCAAAAACAACACCGTAATCACCCCTCAGCCGCCGTTTTCACCGGACTTGAATACTTGTTTCTATGTTAGGCTAAAAACTTATCAGTATCCCGTCGTAAAACTACATAACTACATACATGCTTAATATTTATTTATTTATTTTATTTCGGTCATTCAACAGGACAAACCCAATAACAGAATGGCACAACATACAAAAAGCAAAAACAATAGAGTACACGTGAAATTTTTCCTTTTTTTTACAATTATCTACATACCTATATTGTATATAAAGTATAAAAATAAATTTATTTAATAAAAGTGATAGTATTGGGTATTTGATTTCGAAATGTTGACATATTAAGACTGAAAATATCAGTTGAGTTATTAACAATGTATTTCTTAAACAAAAATGGCAGTCGATTCATAGCAGAATTAAAAGCAGCGTTAGTCCTATTAAAACCAATATAAAAAATTCAGATGCTCGTGTATTATACAGGCTGTTCCTTTAAAACAACCAGCGCTTTTTTGGGCGAACTACCAACTTAAGAAAAAATGTTTTATACCAAAAATGATCAAGAATAAGGGGATAATGTACCGATAGTAACAAACCGAATATTTAACCAGAGGTTCTCAAATGGTAGAACAAAATTATATTTTTTAAATTTTTTAGCTCTTTAAATAGAATATTATTTTCTGATTTCAACGGTATAAATGTAGAATAGGGTTGTATAACAATTATTTCGAGAAAAATGGTATTAAAAACTAGAAATAATGTAATAAAAAATGGGTTTATTACTAGCGTAAAACTAGGCAACAGCCGTATTGCATAGCCTATTGTAATATTATAACATTATTTCTAATACCAATTGTCTCGAAATAATTGTTATACAACCCGCCTATACCATATTTATATCGTTGAAATCAGAAAAAAAATCTCTATCTAATAGGCTAAGAAATTATATAGGATACCATTTAAAAAAATATAATTTTGTTCTGCCGTTTGAGAACCACTGGTTGAATTTTTGGTTTGTTATTATTAATAAATTAGCCCCTTATTCTCGATCATTTCCTGTATATAACATTTTTTTCTAAAGTCATTAGTTCACCCAAAAAAGCGCTGGTTGTTTTAAAGGAAACACCCTGTATACTGGTACACGGAGACCCAGTGGCGGCGCCAGGATGTAGATGTAGGGTGGGCACAATCAAAAGATGGTTGGGCATCAGGGGGGGGGGTCGTAATAGGTTATGCAAAGGTAACCAGAAAAAAAGGCGCCGCAAGCAATTTTTTTTCATCCAATGTTAAATGCCTTATTATTGAATGTGAAGCTGCATGTTTTTCCTCTTTCATGTACAAAAATAAATTGCCAGATCAGATTAGAAAAGTGAATATATTTAACGGATTGTTAACTTACCTGAATAAACTGTCAACATTGAATATCACCTGCACTTCTACTATTGCAATTATATTTTAACTGACATCCATACTACGTAATCAAAATTTATATTTGAAAAACAAGCAATCAAATATTAGCTGTGCAAAATACATTATTAAATTTTATCATTAATCTTAAATTATAATATTTTCGTTTGTTTGATTTTTTTTTATCAAGTCATGGGGGGGGGGTAATTAACCTCTTAATCTCCCCACCCGTGTATACCTACGCGCCTATTGGGCACCCATTTATTTTAAATAATAAAGATACCTACCTATATAGTTTTTTTTCATATACACACATAAAACGATATAAAGACGCGGGTATCTAAATTTAAATAATTACATATACCGGGTGTTTATTTTTTTATGAATTACAGGTAATATGTACAATGGTGAAATTTTCATATGGCTGTAATTTCTGCCCTATTAATTTTATAAAAAAGTGTAAATACAAATAATGTAGTAGGTGGGCACAAGACTTTCTAAGGTGGGCACGTGTCCACTCTGGCCCCCCCCCCCTTAGCGCCGCCACTGATCTACGCACAATATACAAAAATAAGGAACAGCCTATATACAAATATGCCTGCTGATGTATAATATAGAAAAATTCATGTAGATTCCAAATTTTCAACGTACACGTTGCTAGCATTAACCGTTTAATAGCTACAGACAAAAATATAGAAAATGAGCTAGATAAAAATTCATCGTTTATTATAAAAATTATTCAAAAATAAGTGTATGTTTAATTGAATGTATCTTTTGGAACAGCCTATATACAAATATGTCTTCTGATGTATATTATAGAGAATTTCATGTAGATTCTAAATTTTCAACGTACAAGTTGCTAACTTAAACCGTTTTGAAGCTACAGGCAAAAGTAAAGAAAATGAACTAGACAAAAATTCATTGTTTATTATAAAAATTATTTAAAAATAAGTGTACATTTAACTGCCTGTAACTTTTGGAACAGCCTATATACAAATATGTCTGCTGATGTATATTATAGAGAATTTCATGTAGATTCTAAATTTTCAACGTACAAGTTGCTAGCTTTAACCATTTAGAAGCTACAGGCAAAAGTAGAGAAAATGAACTAGACAAAAAGAAGCATCTATGCACGATTTTTTAGAAAATATGGTGCATAGATGCTTCTTTTTTCTGCGTTTGAAAAAGAAGCACCTATGCACCATATTTTCTGAAATAATCGTGCATAGATGCTACTTTCAGGTAGCATCTATGCACCATATTTTCTAAAATAATCGTGTATAGATGCTACCTGAAAGTAGCATCTATGCACGCGAAAAATATTTTAATCGTGCATAGATGCTACTTTCAGGTAGCATCTATGCACCATATTTTCTAAAATAATCGTGCATAGATGCTACTTTCAGGTAGGATGTATGCACGCAAAAAAAATTTAATCGTGCATAGATGCTACTTTCATTAAAAAATATATTGGCTCCATATAATCTTTTCGTACTCGGGTCGATTGATTGTAATTATTATTTTTACTATTTTCCTCAATGAATACGGGTTTGAAATAAATTGCAAATATCACTACCTTTTTGCTGTTGAATTTTCATAGCACATTGTGTTATAGTTATTCTGTTTGAACATTTTTTAGAAGAAACATATGACCAGAATTTTTTAGTATACGGTAAAGAATTTTTTATATTCTTAATGTAAATGTAGTAGCATTTTCTAATTTGACAGCTGTTCTTAATACTGAAAATTTGTTGTAGTGTATTTGCGATTTATACTGTTTATATTTGGCATTTGTTTTACTTTTTTCTTTAATAAGCTTAATAAGTCGTCCAATATACTAAACAGGAAACGAACCATGAAAATTGTATAGTAATCAGCTGATTTATGTAAGAAAATTTTACGATGGCAACTTGTCATCGGAGGTAAACTAACAAATTTAAGATAGATCTCAATTAGTAAGTAAGATTATTTTACTATACAGAGCCCTCACAGCGGTGTCGAACCCTTAAAATTGCATGACTTCATTTTATTCTGAAATGCTTTTAATATTAGATTAGTAACAAGAAATATTTAGCGACGAGACATTCACCAGTTTGTTTACTGAAAACTGCTATGTACTTGGACTTTTTTGTTTAATGACTAATGTATGTCCAAATATTATATTGTTTTCAAATTCGATGAGTACTATATTGAAAGAAATATAACTTTCATGAATGTTTAATATTCAAACAATTTAAAGTTGAAATATCGACTGTTTTTCAATAAAATCAATATCTGGAAACATATGATTAGCAAATATCTTGAGGCTATAACATTTTAAATAGTTACAGGAAAACTATGAGACTTTAGACTAATTTAAAAGACCTATTACACAATAGTGTTGTTAGTCTTGTTCTTGCCGAATCTCGGAATACAAATTTTTGCAAGAAAACTATTAGACTTTAGACTAATTTAAAAGACCTATCACACAATAGTGTTGTCAGTTTTGTTATTGTCGAATCTTGGAATAAAATTTAACTGGTTCAAATCAAGTTACTAACCAATAAGTTTAGAAATATAAAATTAAAGCAAATTTCAAATACATTTGAAACCATACAAAAACAGATTTGGATAAAATATCGAATGGTACACGTGTATGAAGACACGTTGGCCATGCGAAATTTTATCCAACAGTTTTTGAAATGGTTGAAAGAATACCACAAACTAATAATTATTATTTATTAGGCGGACATTTGGTTGGTCTGAGACATCAGGAAACTTGGAGAATTTGGATGCAGCGTTCGAGCTTTAGATTTCAATACTGCAGATTTATTAAGGCATCTCTTGCAAAGAATATCTGAGGTCCAGACAAATCTTCTATAGCGCATACGACCACCGCTGGATGAACTGGTAAGAAACTTTATTTTTTTATGAAATATTTGATCCCATGTTCAATCATGAGAACTTATAGTCAAAGCAATATGACTATAATTACTAAGTTTACATGCAGTTTTGAAACCGTTTTTAAAACGTTTTTAGTTTTGAAAACGCCATGTATACAGTGTCAAAACTGTTTTGAATTATCTCAAACCAAAACTAAAATTCATGGGTTGGACTTGAAAACTATTTTCAAAACTACTCATGTAAACACTTAAAATTCAGTTTCGATACTGCGCATGCGTACAGAGCATAACGTTTATGTCGCTTTGTGTTACTAACCTTCAAATATACTGACAGTTGTGTAGTTTTAGTGCGTAGTGGTACGAAGTATAAAAAATAATTGGAATAATAGCAAAATGACGTATTTTGAGTGAAGAGGATCTGTCACTTACATCAGCTAAATGCGCATGCGCCGAAACTGATTTCAAATCAATTTTTAAACTTGTTTTGAAAACTGCATGTAAACAATTTTGCATAATTTTGACTGAAAACTGAAACCATTTTCAAAACTGCATGTAAACGTAGTAAATGTATGTGTAAATATTATCTTGTACTCAAATTCGATTTTAAGTACTAAATTAAAAGAAATATAACTTTCATGGATGTTTGATTAATATAGTAGATATTAAGTTAGTTTTAAGTTCTTTTAAATTTATTTTCAGGTCTTAATTAAACTTTGGCTCACAGCGCCGTTGAGCATACACGCGTTTTCTTTAAAAATGAAAATAAATTGATTAATTTGAAGTGCATTCCTTGGCGATTCATCATAAAATCGTGCGTGGGCGTTTGCTACCGTAGTACGCGCCCTTTCGCGGGTTGCCCAGGCGGCCCCTAGGGAGAGTGAATGTGAAAAGAAAAACATATGTGTCGGGGCATGAATGATGCGGATGGATGAGAGAATCAGTGAGAGGGTCAGGAAGGTGAGAGAGATTCGAAACTTACGTGGGTTCGGGTATCCTTATTTAACATCACGGTTAGTGGGATGGGTAGGCAAGGTTCGTGCGCGATTTTTCCATAATTGAGTGGACTGATATGGTTAGCCATGCCATGTGAAACCAGTTGTTTATTCTGGGGGATCGCTTCGCACTTGTGCGAATGTTTCTAGGGACAGTTTATTTCTTTTGTAAAGTTGCTGGCCATCGTAATGGCCTGCGCTCTAGATTGCTAGACTCGAATGAGAAAAGATTAAGCGAACCTGAATGCTATCACAGGAAGCTTACTTATGGCGTCTATGTGCTCTCCTCATCCGGAGGCAACGTATGTAATCATCAATTAATGTTAATGGCAACGAATAATTATAGGCAGTAAACTTATTGTTTGATTTAACTTTGTTTGAGCACACTGGTTGACCGCGTTCGGGGTAGGTATCGCGTATAAGACCGGGCGATGTCTTCGGGAGTAGCTCTTCTTAGGAATCCAAGCCGAGGAGATTACATGTAACTGTCTCTCTTAACCTTAGAGAGTTCGCGTTGTTTCTTATAATCCAAATATATTTTTATATTCGAAAAACTATTTATTTTAAGTCTCTATAAAGTGCAGCACCTGTCGTTAAACGTTGCAATTTAAGTAAAAACAAAAAATTTGTTTATACACCAAAATTAAAAATCGCCAAATGTTTAAGTAGCTTACATGTACGATTCACCGTGTTTAAATTCTTAATAGGTATACGCCCCATATTTATTAAAAGTAGCATCTATGCACGATTCACTGGATTTAAATTCCCAGTAGGTATACGCCTTATATTAATTAAAAGTAGCATCCATGCACGATTTATAGTGTTTAATTTCCCAATAAGTGTACGCCTCATATTTATTAAAAGTAGCATCCATGAACGATTTAATGAGTTTAAATTCCCAATAGGTATACGCCTCATAGTTATTAAAAAGTAGCATCCATGTACGATTCACATGTTTTAAATTTACAATAGGTATACGCCGCATATTTATTAAAGTAGCATCCATGCACGTTTTACTGAGTTTAAATTCTCAATAGGTATATGCCTTATAGTTATTACAAAGTAACTCCCATGCCCGATTCAAAATATTTATATTCCCAATTGGTGTACGCCCCCGTATTTATTAAAAGCAGCATCCATATACGATTTACTGTGTAAACTGCCAATAGGTCGATTTTTTAATGTGTGACAAGTGGTTCTTTCTAGCAATCGTTTTAAGAATATACGTATAAGGACAAAATTCATCCGCTACGGAGTAAAAAATAGACAAAGTATATTTTAATTTGTATTTTATTGCATAAAATATTGTACATTAGGGCAATTGCATAAAATATAACAATCTAAAATACAAATAAATAATAAATATTAGTAAAATTAATACAAACTGTTTGAAAATCCCCATATCTAATTTTTCAGGACAAGTGTACCTAAGTATATTTATATTTATTTATAAAATACAAAGAATAAGAATAAAAATAAATGCAAATTAAGCCATGAACATAATAAAGACAATAATGTATTACATATAAACAATAACAATTACTTAAATTAATAAAAAAAATTATCCAACCCCTTATTTATTTCAGGGATAAATGCCACAACAAAAAGACAGGGAAGTTCGTATTAATTTAACATTTTCAATGGAAACAAGACTTGAGAACTGTATTATGCAAATTAATAAAATTTCTTTCGTAATCTGATTATTTGAAATACAAATCTTTTCTAGTAGGGTAAAATTAAGTTTATTGAAGGATTACTCTTATTTGAAAAGCGTAATATTTACGAATATTAGGGTACACAGACCCGAATTCATTATTTTAAAAACTAATAACTGTTTTTCCCAACTGTCCCTATTTACTATCTCCAATGAGCCATGTTCTAATTGTTGGAAGATAGTAGATAGAGAAAAATTATTTAAAACTAATTTGTTCCATTTCTGAATATTCCGAAATTTCTTCATATTAATAAATATTGTAAAATACCATATTAAAATTAGGAAAATATTACAAAAAAACTAAGCTAATATGTTTTAAAAACTACGTTTAAAACTTAGCCGTTTCCGAGATATGAACTCTCAAAGTTTTCCGAGTCATCTATTTTCTTTTCGTCCAGTGCCTGTAGCTACCGTATCCTATCGCAGGGGTGTAGTACGGCTCTTCGCGGAATCTGAAAACAAACAAACATTGTTTATCACCGTAATTATCGGGCCCGAGGTAGAGGAATATAATACTTTTCATTTAAATACATGATGTGCGGAGGGGCGGGGTGTAAGATTGAAAATTAGTATACATATCACACTACTGCGGAAAAAATGACAACTCAAATTCACTACTTTTTAGAAAATCTATTTTATAATTTGAGCTGAAATATGTAAATATACCATCCTCAAATTTGACATACAATATAGGTGGCTGTTATACTAACAACGATATTCACTGTTCTAAGCATATGTGTTATTATTACTGGTCGAGCAAGCACAAGCCGAGCTGAGTCTGAAACGACACTAAAAACGAAACTAAAAATTTGGACTTGTCACTTTTATCGCGGGGGTGCGAAGTAGACTATTTTTAAAGAAAAAATCGCTATCTTTAACTGTTTAGGTGTGAAACAAAAATCCCATGACGCATGACAAGGTTTAGTGAAAATTTCAATAAATAAAATCTTTAACAATACACATTCGATGAAAAAGTGATTGTCAATCGTATCATATAAAAAATTTTGTGTAGATTCAAATTACATTTGTTTGTAACGCACTTTAATTGTGTAAATTATGCAGGTATCAGGTATCAACTTTACCAAAAATAAATAAATATATCATCACGGCTTATTAACCATTGCTGGGTGTGCCAATCTGCTTTGTATGCACAGATATCGATTATGATGAAATATTTGCACCGAGAGGGCGCTTACCAGGCGTCACGGGCACTCATTGCTGGCGTGGAGAGTGCACCACAGGGTCAATTTTGTGCCATTTAAAATTCGAAATATTTGGCGTCGGTCGGGATCGAAACCGGTTTCCCAGATTCGCGACCTGACACTCAGGCACGCGGCCACGAGACCCCATAAAAAATATAAAAATAGACAGCTAGAATATAAGCGAGATTACAAGTTATTTCTAACAAAAGTATCTCACCATGGCTGAGTTCATAAGTTGACAATGTGGACTTCAACACCTACAGGTCGACTGTCGACTCCGTTACCCCAGCTTCGAAGAAATGTCTTTGGACGGTCGCCGCTATAGACCCATGGGCGTTATACAGCTGCAACAGAAGATACACATAATTAATAAAATCATAAAAATTAAAACTAAAATAAGTATAATATCCATTTGTAATTGCTCTTCGTAAATACACATACATATTATTGCATTTATTTATATCATTATTTTACTCAATTTTAAAGATATACTTATATAATATGCTTTTACGACGTCTTAAATTCAAATATTTATACATATCAAAAATTCGTTTTTAGATATCTAGAATTGAATTAAAGATATCAAGAATTAAATTAAGGAAGTCAAAAATTGAATTAAAGATATCTAAAATTGAATTAAGGATGGCTTAAAATAAATTATAGATATCACACCTCCGTACATGTCCAAAGTTTAATTCATGATATCCAAAATTAATTTTAGATATCAAAAATTCGAATTATGGATATGTTATTTATGGAGATGTAATATCCATAATTCAATTCTTGATATCCAAAATTAATTTAGGACATCTTAAATTCGAATTCTGGACATGTTATTTATGGAGATGTCATATCCAGAATTCAATTCTTGATATCTAAAATTAATTCAGCACGTCTTAAATTAATTCTTAATTCTTGTTATTCAAATAATTTAAGACATCAAAAATCGAAATTTTGACATCTTAAATTCGAATTTGGTTTGTATAAATGTATTTTTGATATCCTTTATTCAATTCTGGGTATCTGATATTCAATTTTTGCCAGCCTAAATTATTTAAGGATGTCTGAAATTAATTTTAGACGTCCTTAATTATTTAAAGATGTCTATAATTTAATTTTTGATGTTTTTTAATTATTAAGGATATCTGCAATAAAAATTTTGACGTCTTTAAATAATTTAAGATGTCTTTAAATGTAAAATAAATAGCAAAACGGTGTTCCATATTGGGGTCTCTTTCTTAACAAAAAAAAAATCTGTACAATATGCATAAATTACGTTTCAGTTTGATTGTTTTGAATAAATCTGCGATAAATAAAATATATAATTAATTTAAATATTATTACATTCAGGAAATATGTAAAATTCGAAATGTGAAAGAATTATTATTATATCTTTACAAACTAAAAAGATACAACGAAAGTATTATAAAAGTAAATGTTTACAATTGCAGAAATACTTTTTCTGGTTCCTTTTAAAAATTTGATAGTGACATTCTCATAAAAAAGACATTCTTCCTTTTCTTAAAACTGTGGAGAACGTATTTTATTATTGTAGTGACATCAGTTAACTAACATTCTTACCAACAAATGTCCATAAGCATATCGAAACTTTTATTTAGATATTTTGTTCTTAAGTTTAATTCACTGTTGTAATAAATTATTGCAATTCACAATACATATTAATAAATCAGTTACTGCAAACAGTTTTTTAGCAATAAATAAGATTTGTAATTAAAAATATATTCAGATTACAGCAATTTAAAATAATTAAAATATAAAATTAATATATATATATATATATATATATATATATATATATATATATATATATATATATATATATTTACTGTATACAATGTACTTTTACAAAACCTAACTACATTTAACAATATGTTTAATTTGTTCTTGTTTATTGGCAAATATCTTTTATATTTACAAGGTCAATAAAATACACCTAACATAAATTGTACGTAAGAACTATATTTATATACTTACCTACTTGTATGTTTTATGTTAACAAAAGTTTTTCTTTTAAATTTTTATATTATTCTTTATTCCACTGTGAAACAAAATAACCATGCAGGCCGATTCATTTTCATAGAGCTATTATATAATAAAAGCCCTTATGGAAAGTTTGATCATACTTGAAAACTTAATATTTTTAAGTAAAAACGACATGATTTTTTTTCCTTTATTCCACACCGAACTCAAGGTAAAGTTGCATTACTATAACTACAATTTTCGAAAAGTACAAATAAAGAGCATATTTCATAAATTTGGTTATAAAATAATAATAAACACGGACTCTGAATTTTATAGTGACGATCAATTTTTCCTTTTTTATTTAAATTTCATTTGGGTACATTTCACATAACCAGACTTTCATTAAATACGAAACGTGACAATCATGTTTCTGATATTTTCCAAAAAAAATAAAACAAATATGAATCATTAAAAATTTATTTACATTTAATTTTGTACATTTGTAAAGAAATAGACTGTTTACATTACTACACAACGTGACCATGTCTTCTGTGGCTTAGTCGATTTTTCTTTATATTCTTTTGTTAAACATGTATTGGCCTGATGATATTCATGATTTTTATTGCTAAATATGCAGGAAGTACAGTATGACATATCTGATTGTTGTACAAAGGGGTGCTTTTTATCTTCCCTTTTAAGCATATCATTATTCTGATTTTTTGACTGTTTCGTAACTTTTGTCACGTTCCTCTTATTTGTTTTAGGATTCTGTTTTCGATTTTTTTTATCCTTTTTGCACTTTCTAAGTTCTTTTTGTTTCTTATCAAAAATGAACCTACGTCTAGTTGAAAATGTTTGGTTCAATTTCTTAGTTCTTGGAGAACGTCTTGGTTTCTTCTTTTTTTGTTTACGGATATTACTCAGAGCTTCTTTTTCCATTTTACCTAACTTTTCTCTAGCTTCTTTTTGTTTTCTATATATAATTCTTCTTCGACTGATTAGAGAATCCAAGCATTGAATTGTTGCATTTGTATTTAATTTAAGTTCTACTGAAAATTCAGATTTTAACTTAATACTTTTCTCATTTGCAACTTCTGATTTGGAAATAATAGGCAAGCTACTTTTTGCTCGCTTAGGTGGTTTATTAGTTGTGGTGGTGTTAGAATTGGCTCGCTTTAATCCATGGTTTTCCAAGACTTCATTGTTGATGTTCTGTTCTGGAAATTCATTTTGTTTGTCCACGGAAGCATGGTTTGATGGCTTACTATTAATCTTCTCTAATTTTCCTTTATTTATAGTGCATTCAGTCTGTGTCCTATTGTAGATGTTCGGAACGCTGTCTTTTGTTTGTCTATGAATAAAAATTTAATGTGTAAATATTAATTGTAAAATTGTTGTTTAAACTTATATGCATTTACTTACAGAACGTCCGGATGTTTGCAATTTAAATTTTCTGTTACTTTTTCAGAAGTCTCATGCATTGACATTTTTTCATTATCCAAAAGTAGCAGCGATTTTTTCGAGCTCATTCTGCTACCATACTTTGTTTCTAAGCCTCTTTCACAATCGTCAATTATTGTATCTTCCATATTTATAACTTGTGATTCAGTTTCAGAATTTATTGGCCTTTAAATAAATAATAATTATAACTTTTTTACTCTAACCTATATATGTGTGAATACTTACGTAGGTTCACTCGTGCAATCACTGTCGTCGTTTATTAATGTAGTAAGAAAATTGCCTATTTTAAAATCCTGTCCCACTAATTCAGGTTAAAAATTCAATAAATTTTGATTACTAATCACTAATTTTATACGATAATCGCCATCCCCGCCCAAACGAAAAAACGTTAACTATTAAAATGGCTGAGATTGAAGCCGATAAGCCGAATATGAAACAAATGGCGAATGCCTGCTAGTAGTTCCATCTATGATGATGTCGCGTAAAAATTCTTATTTGTGAAATTTATTTAATCATTTTTTTATATTTATTTAAGAAAGCGTCACGTTGAATTCTGTGATTACATGCCACAAGCAGATGAATTTGTATGATGCAAAACTTTTTAAGTATATATGTATGTTTTTGATCGATTTTTTAGCTAATTTTTACACTCCAACAAAAGTAATATATTTTAAGTACAAGAACCTAATATAAAATAATATTTATTTCACACTTTTACATATTCAATACCTAGGCATTCACAGCGTCTTTTTTAATCCTTTTGTTTCCAATTTTTTGATACACACAATTCGAACTGAAGTTTTCAAAAATTCTAGCCTCAATTACGCTATGTCACTTCATTTTGTGTAGGAAAATATTTATAAAACGCTTGGGTCTATAAGCTTTCATATTTAAGTTGCGCACGTAAATTAATCTGCAGGTTTCAAAAATTCAAGTTCCATAACTGTATTTCAACATATTTTTGGTTGTGGCTTGTGGCGCGCCAGTCCCAAAACTAGATGTACGAAGTAGACTCCATTACTTTTTAATTGGCGAAATAGTTACAAAAACTATGGCATTATTCACAGAGCGTCATTTATGGAATTAAGGAAGTTAATTGGACTTATATTTATGTGTCTATACCAAAAGACCACAACGACACATAATTGCCAAAGTGCCAGAGCAATTATCTTACGTAATTGAATCTACATTCAACAAAGGTAATGTCCATACATAAGATACTGGATTTTTAACTTAATCTGTTTTTGCGGTTTAAATTTATACCCAAATAGATCAACCTGAAAAATCTACACCTTCATTCTTGACATCTACTGGCCAATAGCTATTTTCCACGCGCAAAACAAGGTAAAGTTTAGTTGTTGACATTAAAATATTTGAAAAATATAAGTACAGATATATCATTTTCGTTGTTTTTTTCTTTAAGGTATCTCAGTTAGTAGTAGAATAAAATAGCGTAATTAGTTTAATTGAAAACTTAAAATTTTTCGAAATATAATACAAACATGATTTTTTAAATGGGAACCTATGTTGAAAATAGTCTCATCTTTATACTTATTTTATAAGCATTTTAATGCTATATAACAAGTCTACATTCTTTTGTTTTAAACATGGATTATTCATTTATTAGGATGAAAAAAGCGATTTTTTTTAAAGAAATAACGAAATAATCTGTTACAGATTAACATTTACTGTAACGTCGATAAATAATAATATAACTATCCCGAAAATAATTGGTTAAGAATAATTTTGAGAACATAATAAATATAGAATCAAAATAAATAATTGATGATCTGTAACAGATTTTTCATTTGTTATTTAAAAAAATCTATTTTTTCATCCTAATAAAAGAATAATTCATGTGTGATTCATGATTTAAATTAAAGAATGTAGACTTGCTTTGCTGCATCGTTTATATTACTCGAGATTAGTGATGTGAGTTGATTATGACAGTGGTCGGTCAGTCACAGTAATTTACAAAATGAGCGTTAGGTCAATTTAATTCATGACCATGACAGTCACTAACATGTTTGAACTTGTTCGTTTTTTCTTATGTGTTCGAAGAATGCACTTCCAAATTTGAACATTTTTTATCTTCAATTTTTAGAAGTGAAATATACTCAAGACCGATGCTTTCAAATATTTCGTTGAATGAAATACTAATAGTAGTACTGTCAAGCGATTCTGTCAAGTTATGTTAGTTTCTTTTTATTATACTTCTTTCGCTGAAACGAGAGAATGTGGAACTAATTCTTGAACAGCGACAAGTGATAAGTAATCTAGTGATCAAAAGAGGATAATTTTTGAGCCGAACCAATAGAATGACTTGTTTCTGTTTAAGAATTAGTTCCACATTCTCTTGTTTCAGCGAACAGAGTTTAGATATTATTTATAATTTCTTTTCAAGTAAATAATTATCAATTAATTTAAATACACAATTATTCACTTAAAGGCAAATTACAAATAAAAATAAATCAATCTTAACATATGACAGATAATTTTCAAATCTAAGTTCTGCCGTTTCAAAAAATGCAAATTTAATTTTGTTTATTAATTCAGATAAAGAATTTTGTGCTCTACAAATTTTATTTCAAGTTTTTTTTACGTAAAATAATTCGAGAAACAGGAAATTACGAAAGTATGATTTTATATGTTCGGCTAACAACATGGTCACTACCTGTACATAAATTAATAAAAAACTATAATGACCAAAAATGACACAATATGACTGAAAATAACCATTAAATCACTGTTACCTCATTTTAATTTAAAATGACTGTCATTTTACATCACTACTCGAGATATCTTTTAAAAAACATCGATTGAGACGTCGTGTATAAGCAGTTAGAAATTTTAAAATTTCACAAAAATACCAAAAATGAGTGGTGATACAAACTTAATATGATGAGAAATATCATTTGATATCACACGTGACATGTTTACTTTTAAATTATGCAAGAAAATTAAAGCTGATCAAAATATCAACATCTGATAATGAACACAGCAGCCCTGTAAGAAAACTTTCATTTGAAACCAAACATATGTTACTAATAACTTATTGCTAAAACAATAGTGATCATGATGTCACATTATTAACGTCTTTAAAAAGTTTTTGCAAAAACAAAATCTGATTACAATCTAGATCAGATATTAACATTTGTGTGTGCCATACCTTGACCTTTCATTGTTAAGAAATAAAACAAGTACGAATCATTAAAAATTTATTTTTCAAATTTTGTAATTCTGGAAGAAATATTTACATTATGATGCAGAACGAATGTTTCTTCTTTACAGTAGGATTATTTCGTGTAGATTGCTTTCGTAATTTACTATTTCTGTGATGAAATTTATGTCTTTTGTTAGATAAAGAAGTTTTTTTAATCGATGTTACTGATTTTCTCTTGCTTGCTTTTTTAACATGTCCATTACAATGTTTATTATTTTTCTGATCTTTCAGTTGTAATTTGCCGGTAATTTTTTTTAGTTTCTTTTCGGTATTTCTAGTTTTTTGTTTAAGATCTTTTTTATTTTGTCTACGCTTTTTAAACTCTTTTTGTTTCTTAACAAAATTATTTCTTTTTCTTTGGCTTAGTGATTTCCTACACTTAAAGGATGATTTTGTTTTAGATTTTTTATTCCCAATCCTGTCTACACTTGTATTAAAATTCGGTCGCCTTAGTGCTTTTTTTTGCGAGTCACCATTATCTAATGCTGGTCCATTATGTTGTTCTACTCTGAAGAGATTATTGCTATTGTGTTCTTTTCTTATACTATTATCGCAGTTTTTGTTTCCCTCGAGCCTTCAATTTATAAATAATAATTATAAAATTGCCATTAATTTATTTTTCAGGGCTTCGAACTTTTATTTTTTTCGTTATGGTATATATATATATATATATATATATATATATATATATATAGGTTGAGCATGGGAAGACGCCCTCCCCCCTTTAACTTTTTTATTAGAAGTAATAGAAAAAAATGGCTCATATAAAAGTTTTATTATTTTACATATACTATTTGATGGCAGATGTAGATATTTTTTTATAAAGTCAGGTTTACAAGATACGACTATCAACTTTTATTTTTCAAATGGCAATTTATAATTATTTTCATGAAATAGAAACCGCCATTTTTTTCTCTTTTCAACGATGTATTATTTTTTATTAATGTATTTGAAAAATTTCGAGAAAAATGAGATAATTTAGAAATATTAGAAATAATTTTTAAACAAATATTATAGGTGGCTATGTGAAAATAAACAAAACGTAACAGTGCTATACAACTTAGCAAACTAAAACAACAAATTTAGTAACAAAAACAAATTAAAACAAATGTTCAAAATTACGACCATGTTCTGTAATACAAAAATTCAAGCGTTGAACGTGATGTGTTCGAACATCTGCCAGCCTGTTTCACGAAATATTCTGAAAAGCATTTCGAATACGCTCTTTCATGTCTTCTACATCTGTAGGTATCTTCTGATAAACAAGATCCTTGACGTATCCCAAAAAAAAAATCCATAGGCGTAAGATCAAGAGATCTTGCTGGCCATGAAATAGTTCCACCTCGTCCTATCCATTGTTCCCTCCAATGATTATTTAAATAATTCCGAACATTACCGGCAAAATGTGGTGGCGCTCCGTCATGTTGGAATATTAAATTTTGGCGGACATTTAATGGAATATCTTCTAATAATTCCGGGAGGATCATAATTAAAAAAAATATACAATCGTCTCCATTTCATAGGCCTTCAAAAAAATGTGGACCAACAAAATCTCCTGTTATGCCACCCCAAACATTCAATGACCATACCCTCTGTCTGTCGACGTTCCGCATCCAGTGAGGATTTTCAATTGCGTAATAATGCATATTATGCCTATTAACGCAACCGTTGCTTTTAAAAGTAGCCTCATCCGTAAATAAAATATTACTTAATAGGAGCGGATTTCTTCTAATATTTTCCATCGCCCAATTGCAAAATCGAATTCTATTATCAAAATCTTCACCGTGCAATTGTTGTGTAAGGTTGAATGATACGGATGAAATTTATTTTTTCTTAAAATCCAGGACGCAGAACTTTGACTAATATCAATTAAATTTGATAAATTTGAAAACCATAATTTCCGTTTCTTCATTTATTATAACATTAGCTGTATTTCGTTTTGGTTTTTCAACTGAACCTGTTTCTCGAAATCGGGTAAAAATCCTTCTCAGTGTTCTTAAACTCGGTTGCCGACGTCTAGGAAACCGCTCCCGGTAAATTCTTTTTGCTCTTCTTATGATTCCAGTCGATTCACCAGTTATTAGAATCATATCAATTAATTCGTTCTTCGTAAACATTTCAAAATATTTTTGTTTACAAAATAAGTTAAATTAAGTAACAAAAAAATGTATACTTTTTTGACATTAATTTAATTGTTTTACATTGTTACGTTTTGTTTATTTTCACATAGACACCTATAATATTTGTTTAAAAATTATTTCTAAATTATCTCATTTTTCTCGAATTTTTTCAAATACATTAATAAAAAGTAATACATCGTTGAAAAGAGAAAAAAAAAATGGCGGTTTCTCTTTTATTAAAATAATTATAGGTTGCCATTTGAAAAATAAAAGTTGATAGTCGTATCTTGTAAACCTGACTTTATAAAAATATCTACATCTGCCATCAAATAGTATATGTAAAATAATAAAACTTTTATATGAGCCATTTTTTTCTATTACTTATAATAAAAAAAATAAAGGGGGGGGCGCCTTCCCAGATTCATTCTGTATATATATACCGTGTGTCTGTCTTAAAGGTGTACATAGGAGATTAACATGGGAAATCAGTTTTTTGCAATATCCTGCTCGCCTAATTATTTTAAGCAAAAACGCGTCAAATAAAAGATTTAGGACATAAAATTCTGCATCTAAATCAATAAACAGAATTACTTTTACATGCTTTGTAACGACAGAAATTAATTATGAAAATGTTGCAAATTACGTTTTATCTGTCACAACATAAGTTAACTTATTTGACGTTTCTGACAATTTGATAAAACGTCAAGCATTTATTTATTTTTTGTTCAATTCCATGGCTGTCGATATTTTCAACGTAATTTTCGTCATTTTCATAATTAATTTCTGTCGTTACAAAGCATGTAAAGGTAATTCTGTTTATTGATTTAGATGCAGAATTTTATGCCCTAAAACTTTTATTTGACGTGTTTTTGCTTAAAATAATTAGGCAAGCAGGAAATTGCAAAAAACTGATTTCCCATGTTAATCTCCTATCTATACCTTTAAGACAGACACACGGTATATATATATATATATATATATATATATATATATATATATATATATATATATATATATATATATATATATATATACCATTTAGGTTTCGGTTATGTTAACGCGCGTGTTTGAACTTGAACAAAACTGAAATAAACCGGTTATCGTCACACAGAAATGGTTTCCGATTCAGTTTTAGTTCGAAGACCTGTTCTTTTTTTAAAAAAATTACTCACATATGCTTGTTTATCTCGTCCTCATTTACTTGTTCCATGATGACATTTTGATGTTTTGCGGCCAAACTATTGAAAGTTGTGGATGAGACCTTTATCCTAGCGTTTACCCTTTAATAAAATATTAATTGAAAAATTGCTGTTTGTACTTATCGGTAATTACTTACACTAGATCATGTAACTGGCAAATTAAGTCTTGTGTTAGTTTTAGACATTCATCAAGCATTTCTTCCTCTTCCAAGCATAAATCCATTTCAGAAATATTTTCCCTTTCCCTTTATACGTAAACAGTAATTATAAATCTCATTTTAACCTAAACATATGTAAATACTTACATAGGATTAATAACATTTTCATTGTCAGAATCGCTTTCTAATCTTTGTTCACGGGAATCACCCATGGTAAATATTTTTCCCACTAATACCAAACAAGAAATTTTATAAATTTTGAATAAAAATTACCAATTTGGTACAAGAAATTTCTCACCACACGTCTGATAAAATGGCTGAAGAAACGGTCGAGAGTCGTTATAAAACAAATGGTTACATATGTGACACTGGTTCCATCTATGTTTAAAGTTCGGAAGAGTTGCATTTATGACAATTATTTAATTATGTAAATAAATAAATAAATCGTACTGATATACATTATCAGTACGGCTTATTATCTATTTTTGGGTATACCAATCTGCTTCTAATATATGTTATAACGTTCAGGGCGTTTACCAGGTGTCACCTTACAATCTCTCAAAGACAAAGCTGTCGTGGAGAGAGCACTACAGGGGTCACCTTTATTCTAATTGAAAATTAGAAATCATTTGCAAGCTTTAAGTTTGACGTCGTTCGACATCGAACCCAGACCATCCGAATCACAACCGGTCACCTAACACACACAATCAGGCGACCCCATAAACGTAATATTAAGTTATATGAATAAATACACTTATTTTAGATATAAACTTAACACCGTTAGAATAATGAATCCTTTTATTTGATATTACAAATGATATGCAGGAGGGTGACCAGAACATAGAGTTTTAACATGTAAAATCATACTTTCGTAATTCCCTGCTTCCCTAATTATTTTACGTTAAAAACATTCAAATAAAAGTTGTTTAGTATAAAAATCTGCATCTAAATCAATAAGCATAATTAATTTTACGTGTTTTGTATCGGCATAAATTAGATACAAATATGTCGCAAATCGCCACAAAAATAGCGATAGCCATGGAATTTAACAAATGTGTATCGATGAACATGTCATCTTAGATTAATTTATTCTTATTTTTCTTTGTAATTTATCTTCAAGTGGTATTTCAGTATATTTATATTATTGGATAATTGTTCAATTGAATAGATATTACAAACAATACCTAATAAAAATAAACTAACCCAACTTTACAGGTAAATCGTTAAACATTTGTTATTTTATTTTGTTAGATTCCATGGCTGTCGCTATTTTTGACATTTTCGTACCTAATTCCTGCCTATACAAAGCACGTAGAATTAATTATGCTTACTGATTTTATGACTTTATTTGAAGCGTTTTTACCTAAAATAATTAGGGAAGTAAGAAATTAGGAAAGTATGATTTTACATGTTAAAGTCCTATGTTCCGGCATGCCGGTCGCCACCGTTTTTGTTAGATTTTTGCGAAATTAAATTTAATAAAGATCTATTTTTTTACACTTGAGCACAACAGCTTTCATTTGATAATTGATATCAGACATGATATTTATCTCTCAAATTTTTGCAAAATCTGATAAAGTTACTAACGTCTGTATGTCATAATCCATGACGCGATCTTAGGTTTAATTTTAAATACTAAACAAAACATATTATTGATAAATTCTTTAAAAAAATCAAATTTGATCTAGATTACAAATTATTTACACCTTTACAGGACAGGCATTAATAAGAACTTTCAAATTTTAAAAATAAAACAATCATAAATAATTAAAAAATTATTTACAACAAATTTTGTATTATTATATATTACCCAATAGATTTTTACATAATCGCACAGTGTGACATGTTAACCCATGAACTTTTCTTCTTTTCGTTAGTGATTTTTGCTGCATATGAATTTGGTAAACACTTAATGTCCTGATGAAACTCATGGTTTTCGTTACAAAATATACCTATAGGAAGAATAACATATTAAATTTGACTCGTGTGAAGTAGGGGGTATTTAAAATCAGTGTGAAGCATGACATTCTGATTTTTTTACTGTTGGCCTCTTTTACCTGAATTCAATTTCTTAGTTCTTGGGAAACGACTTAGTTTCTTATTTTTTTGTTTACGGATATTATTAAGAGCTTTATTTTTCCTTTTGCCTAACTTTTCTCTTGCTTCTTGTACCTTTGTATTAGAACACACTCGTTTTATCCCCTTCTTTGGCGACACTGCATTGTTGATATCTTCTGTGGATTCGTTTGCATCTTTAGATTCGCAAATAGTAGAAGGGATTCTTTTTGCTCGTTTCGTTAGTTTTTTTGTTAAGCTGGTAAGAGAATTTACTCGCTTTATCCCCTTCTCTGACGAGACTGCAGCAGGGGCGGATTTAGAGGGGGGGCAATCGGGCACGTGCACCAAACAATTGGTTTGTACCTTTATATACCTGACAAAACATCAATTGTTGATATAAAATAATAAACAACACCGTTTTGAAACTGTACCCACAACCAAGAAAACACAACTTACCATTTTTAAAATTTCATATTGTAAACACATAAACTTAAAGTTCATGTATTGTATGTCCTATACTAACAGTCACCAAAATTTCTCATAACTTGAAAATAATATAAATTGCAGCGCATATAATCAAATTAGCATTTCTGTCATATACAGGTCCAAGCAGCGTTACACAAGAGTCTAGCCGTCAGAGTGCCAAGGACCCGAAGATACACGAAGTCTTCCGAGTGGAAAATTAGACTGAACCTGAATTTATATTATTTTAATTCAAATATTCACTTTATAAATTTATTAAACTTACTGGATAGTGTTGCTTTATTTTATTTAAATATAAGATGAACAAATACATAAACAATGGAACTACCACTAAATAAAACGCGGTAAAAAAAAAAAAACTATGCGTGCACATGATGGTTATACGTGGCGGGAATACAAAATAAAACAAACCACGATTGCTTTGTACTTCATTTATTTTGTGCTTTCAAAATCAGCACTATTTATTATATACACTATCCAATACAAATTAAGCGATTTTGTAGCAATCACTAAAAATATCTCCTTATATTTCAAATATTTAATATATTTTTAAACTTTTTATGTAAGATAAAGGTGTTACATTTAAAAAAAGTTATGGCTTGCATTCAACATAGGATCGTAGTATCGAATAATTTAGTATATTATGCAAAAGTCTATAATGATAGCTATTAATTCATGCATTATTAATAGTCATTGTACAAGAGTTGCATATATAATTTTTTGTATTCATAATAATTTTTAAAAAAACTAAAACATATAAATTGGTTATAAAATTTATCTGTATCATAATAAGTGTCATTCCGGTACAGAAGACAAATACTTATATAAGTATATAGGAGATATGAGTAGAAAATAGCTATTTATGTAACAAGTAAAGAGTATTTTTTTTACGAGAAAGTGAAAGTGAAAATGGGCTTTGTATACAAAAATTTTTTACGTTCGTTATAAAGTATATGCATTTTTTACACAATAAAAACGTGAAAAAAGTGCACTTTTTTACGCAAAACTAAAAAGCCATGAACTTTTTTCACACTTTTATTGTACAAGTAAAAAAATTGTTTGGATTGAAATAAGACTATACTTTTTACTCTCGATTTGCATAAATAACTATTTTCTACGTCTGCTATAAAAGCGAGGAAAGTGCCATAGCGTTTCATTTTTCACCCGTTTGCGTAAAAAAAATTGTTGATTTTGTATGATATTTATGTAAGAAAGTGAGCAAAGTATACCTTTTTATGAACCTTTCGAGTAAAAAGTACTTATTTGTGCAGTTTGTTCAGTTACGGATCAATTTGGTTCAGTGATTTAAATTCAATTCAAACATGGATACCTACATTACAAGTATATAATGCAGAAAATAATACAACGTACATAATAAAATAAATATAGATACCACATTGGTCCTCCGCTCCAATTTTATTATTTTAAATGAAAGTTCGTTTAATTTTCAAGCAATTCGTAGTATTGAAAAGTCTTAATCATTTTTAGTGCAATGCATTTGATTTTTAACGAAACCTATAGCTATCTTTCTCGCACCAGTTTCTATAGTAGGCTGCGCGAGAAAGATAGCAATAGTGTGACGTCACAGTGGTACTGGTAAATTCAAATATCTCGCAAAACAATTATAAAAAAAAATGTTTTTCATATCTTAATTTATTGAGTAATACTTTATGGATAAAGTGTACATTTTATTATTTTTTGTTATGGTGGAGGACCCCATTGTATTTTTAACGAAGACTGAAAAGCCAAAATACGACGAGAGGCTTGCCGACGATCTCATTCGGCGAGCGCTCATTGCTATGCGCACGTAATACATACGGTATTTTTTGTCTAACTTGCCCGAAAAGTGATCTTTTGAGTGCCTGTTTTACGTGCGCAAAAGTGGTTCATTTCTTAACAGTGCGAACAAGCCGTTCGCATGGTGCTTTTACTTTACACACGGTCTGTCGCACTGTTAAGAAATGAACCACTTTGTGCACGCAAAACAGATACGAAAAAGGTCACTTTTTAGGCAAGATGGGCAAAAAGTATTATTTTGTTTTTTACATACATAAGCCTTACTCATTAGGTACCTGACAGAATTAATTTTACTTTTTATTATGTAGTTCTTTCTTTATAACTTACAAGTTTATAAAATACATTCACTATTTTATACATATTTTATTTATAATGCGTTTATTTTTTTAATAAAATATATACAGGCTGAAATTTATTCTGCACAAACTGTCTAGTTGTAAAAGTTATGGGACTGTAAAGTTCAAATCTAAAAATCAAGTTGTTCCAAAAAAATATATATGTTGGTTGTCATAAATGCAATATGTGGCGTAATATAGATATTCAGAAATGCATGTTACTTTCAGTAATCAATAATATACCGACATGCATTTGGCTTACGGAGAAGTGTGCTAAAGCAGTCGTCATTAATAAAAAGTGTCTTATCCTTGTTTCGCTTCGGAATTCAAACCTTCAAAAATGACAACTGTTGTTATTTTCACTCAAACTACTGTGATTTTTAAATAATTTTTTATACAAATAATTTGTTGTTATTTATCCATCTTTAAATGCTTTTAAAATTGCAACAAGCACATTAGAATAGTATATTAAAGAACGTGTTTTATAAGACATGTGCGAAAGAAAGTCTTATAAAATGAGTTCTTTATACTATTTTTTATATTTTGCGCCTTCTACAATAACATTTACTTACTCAATTTGTGATTATATTTGTAACCATTTGTACATTTTCATGTAAATAATCTTCCCTAAATAAAAAAAAATAATAATAATTTCGACATTATATTATTAAAATGAATTGTCAATTAACTAAAAATAAATTAGGTAAAAATGGGTTAAAGAAACGTCATCTAGTACCAACCGTCTAAAACAAAAAATTGCGTATCGAAATGACTTCATTATGAACGCAAAATATAAAAACGAAATTATTGCAGGTTACGATACATTGCAATTCGAGAAAACCGTCATTATAATTAAAACTAGTGCGAAACAACAAGAGCAAAGGAAATACTTTTGTACCTATCTCTTTTGCTGTTATTGCTTGCATTAGTTATAAAGCAGTTTTTTTAATTCTGTTATATTTAATAAATTTTAAAAAATACGGGGTTTATACTATTTTTACTCTATAATTAGATAAATAAAAAAATCTTGGTCATATATACCATTTAGCCGGTTTCATGATTGTTACGTATCCAATTTGATATACCGATACCGACAATAGTTTAAATATAAAATTAATTTACAGCAGACCTTGATGAGATTTTTCATTTCAATTTCATGTAAAACAAAACTGATAAAGATGTCAAATTATTAATATATGTATGTGACAGGCCACAATGAGACATATCATTTGATATTAAACATGGCGTCTCTAATAAGTTCTTGCAAAATATAAAAGATGATCTAATTTAGATTATTTACGCGTTTGCCATTTTTAAGATTTTTAATTTTTTAAAAATAAAACAAGTATGAATCTTTAAAAATTGATTTACAACAAATTTTGTACATATTGAAAAAGAATTTTTACATTACGGTGCGCCATGTTCTTTTTTTCTTTTCATGGGTGATTTTTGCTACATATTGCTTTGGTAAACATTCATCACCCTGCTTGAAATCATGGTTTTTGTTATATGATGAATAATATGTTATATTTGACTCCTGTGGAGAATGGGATTTTTTAAATTGGTTGTGACGCGTATCATTATTCTTATTTTTTGATTGTTGACCTCTTCTAGCTGGATTCAATTTCTTAGTTCTTGGGGAACGTCTTACTTTCTTCTTTTTCTGTTTGCTGGTATTATTAAGAGCTTTATTTTCCATTCTGGCTAACTTTTCTCTAGCTTCTTGCCGCTTTTTATATATAATTCTTCGTCTACTAATTAGAGATTCCATGCACTGAATAGGAGAATTTGCATTATACTTTGGCTATAGTTGCTGGCGGGCTAATTTTTGCTCGTTTAATTACTTTGTTTAATGTGCTGGTATTGGAATTTGCTCGCTTTATCCCTTTCTCTAGCGAGACATTGTAGCTAAAATCTTTTACGGATACATACTGATCAAAATTATTTTTCTTTGCTTTTCCTGTATAAATACTGCAGTTACTCTGTGTCCTACTGATGATGCTCGATATGACGATATCTGTTTGTCTATAAATAGAAATTTTTCTGGAATTTGCGTTATCACAAATATGTCGTAATGGGTGATCTAAATGAAAGAGTAGGCATGGAGAATGCGGGTTTCGAATGGCGCCTAGGTAAACATGGTGAAAAGGAGAAAATAATAATGAAAGAAAAATAAATGATTTTGTGTAGAGAATGAATTCATAATTGCAAAATCGCACTTAAAGCACAAAAAAAATTCATAAAATAACAAGAGAAGTAATAAGTAGAAAGACAAGTTTATAACAGATTACTTTTTTAAATAAATGTATACGTAATTTGACCGCAGACATCAGAAGTAAGACTGGGCTAAATAGGGAGCGATCATTATTTGGTGCAGATGAATTTAAGGCATCAAAATAAAACTATAGGACAAAAGAGAAAAACCATATCTCACAAAAAGATAAAATACTTCATGTTAAGAGAAACAGAGAATAGAGAAAAATATCTGGAAATACTTAAGGAAAGTATAATGAACATGGATTAGCACCTTAATGTAGAAGCGAATGGTTGACACTTAAGAGAAACGTACTCCAAACAGCAGAATTAAGTTGTGTAACTAGCAAGATAAATAACAAACAGAAAAAGAAAACTGCCTGGTGGTCGGATAAAGTAAAACAAGTAGTACATGGGAAAAAGAACACATGAAAACCATATCTGACAAATGAAGCATATAAGGGAGAAAGAAAAAATATAATAAAAGAGTAAAAACCAGAATATGGATAGAATTTGGAGAGAAAATGGAAAGATAGTAAGACATCTAAGAATAAGTAAAAGAACTTTACTTAGCAGTGAAGGGCAAAGGCGGAAAAACATTACAAAACAGGGAAGAAATAAGGGATAGATGAAGACAATATTTAAAAGATTTACTAGAGAATGTCGAAAATATCAAAACAATCAAAAGAAATGAGCAAAGAAGCCATCCAATACTGACAAGAGAGGAACTTGAAATGCAATAAGAAAAAGCAAATTGGGAAATGCTCCAGGTACCGACATGATAACAATGGAGTATGGATTAAGACCGAACAGAGGTATTTTAGATGCAATATTTATGCTACGACAAATAAATGAAAACGCACTAAGAGAAAATAAAGAACTGCATCTATCATTGATTAATCTTGAAAAAACATATAGAATAAATAAGAATGACGTCTGGACAATTCGTAAAAAAAGGGGAAATGAAGAATATATTATAACAGAGTGTATGAAGCAAAAAAAGGTTACTAATAATTGGAAATCAGGAAAATTCGAAACAATAATCGGGTTAAGACAAGGATGTATCCAGAGCCCACAGCTGTTCACAGTCGTTTTAGACTCAGCTATTAAAAACGCTACAAAACTAATAAAGCGGTTTCAAGTTGGCTAATAGAAAATGGAACAAGTTAATATCTCAGAGCTATGTAAAGTTAAGCAACTGACAAAGTTTTAGAAGCCAAAGATGAAATGCAACTCCAAAAAAAACCTTAATATTTAAAATTACTACCTTGGAAAAATAAATATGAAAGCAAGTTAAGACAAAACAAAAACAATGGCCATTAGTGCAAAAAAGAAAATACCTAAATTAACTTTAGAGGGCAAAGAGCTAGAACAACTGGAAGAAGTTAGATATTTGGGGTCAATATTTACATGCGACTAGAAAATAGATTGAGAAATGATGACAAGAAAGCAGGAAACTATTTAATGTGTTATAAATAACTGTTCTGACAAAGAAAGAAATACCATTTGAAGCAAAAGTTTAAGTTTTTATAAATGTAGCTATTCCGGTGCAAACATAATGTTAGGAAGCATATACTAACAAGGAGAACAAAGGAAGCAAGAGAAGAAGTGCAGAAATGATATTTCTTAGAAATCTTAAACGAAAAACGAAGCTAGAGTGAGAAATATCGAGTATAGATAGGAACTAAAAACAAATGCATTAGAACAAAAACTGAGAAAGGACATAATATGTAATTACCATTTTATTTATATGACTAAATATTTAACTATTGGTATATTTATAATTCGTTTATTATTTAAAATTTTAGTCATATAAATAAAGTGTTAATTAGGTATATAATATTTGAACAGTTATTCACGAGTTGTATGTTTTTATAAATCACATTTTATAAGTTTATATTAAAAATTCCGTATATTTCCTAAGCTAAAAATTACGAATAAGACAAACTCAACTAAAGCTCGAACCAGAAATGGTATAAGGGCGCAACGATTAAGTAAATACAATTATGCTGTTTTATATTTACTGTTTAATTTATAAATAAACTATCATTTTATTAATCTGAAAATTACTCACATCTGTTGGTTTATCTTTTCATCATTTATATTTTCTTCTTCGTTTCCATGTTGGTTGGTCAAACGGTTGAAAGTTTTTCACGAAGCTTTTACCCTTTAATATGTAAGTATTAATTATAAAATTGTTGTTTAAACTTATGTGTAATTACTTACAGAAGATCATGCAGGTCGCAAATTAAATTCTCATTTCGATGTTTACAATCATCACTCATAGCTATAGGTACCTCTTCAATTTCCAAAGGAGGCAAAGATTTTTTCGTGCACGTCCCGTTACTATTCTCAATTTCATTGTCTTTTATACAACCATTAGTCATAGCTATGTCTTCCGTACTTAAAACTCGTAAACTTTCTGCAGAAGATATATCCCTTTATACGTAAATAGTAAATATATATTTATATGTATCTGACTCTAACCTGAACATGTGTAAATACTTACAAAGGTTTAATAATATTGTTATTGTTGTTTTCTATTTCTTGTTCTTGGTGAACACTGATTGTAAATTATTTTCACATTTATTCAAAACAAAAATATTATAAATTTTGAATAAACATCATCAATTTGGGATATGTGATGTCTGATCGTGGAAGAAGATCGATAGACTGGGAAGGAAAGAGATAGTTATAGTTCCCTCCCAGTCTATTGGTTTTCTTCCACGATTCTACCATGCAGATGTCACATATCCCTTCCCCAAATTTTAAATAATTATTTTCTCGTAAACTACGAATAAGTAAAATGGCTATTTTTGGGTATACCAATCTGTTTCTAATCGCAGATTTCAGTAAAGTTATGTTGTACCTGTAACATACAGACCGTTTAGCAGGTGTCACCTTACGGTCTCTCAAAGACAAAGCTGTCAAGCTGTCGTTGAGACAGCACAACAGGGCCCACTTTTATGCTAATTGAAAATTAGTAATCATTTTCAAGCTTTAAGTTTGACGTCGCTGGAAATCGAACCCGGATCATCCAAATCACATCCGGTCACCTAACACATACAATCAGGCGACCTTATACACGTGATGAAGCCTTTTATTTAATATACAAGTGATATTATGTATGTTTTTCATCGATTTTTTGCTAATTTTTACACTCCAACAAAAGTAATATATTTTAAGTACAAGAACCTAATATAAAATAATATTTATTTCACACTTTTACGTATTCAATACCTAGGCATTCACAGCGTCTTTTTTAATCCTATTGTTTCCAATTTTTTGATACACACAATTCGAACTGAAGTTTTCAAAAATTGTAGCCTCAATTACACTATATCACTTCATTTTGTGTAGGAAAATATTTATAAAACGCTTGGGTCTATAAGCTTTCAAATTTAAGTTGCGCACGTAAATTAATCTGCAGGTTTCAAAAATTCAAGTTCCATAACTGTATTTGAACATATTTTTGGTTGTGGCTTGTGGCGCGCCAGTCCCAAAACTAGATGTACGAAGTAGACTCCATTACTTTTTAATTGGCGAAATAGTTACAAAAACTATGGCATTATTCACAGAGCGTCATTTATCGAATGAAGGAAGTTAATTGGACTTATATTTATGTGTCTATACCAAAAGACCACAACGACACATAATTACCAAAGTGCCAGAGCAATTATCTTCCGTAATTGAATTTACATTCAACAAAGGTAATGTCCATACATAAGATACTGGATTTTTAACTTAATCTGTTTTTGCGGTTTAAATTTATACCCAAACAGATCAACCTGAAAAATCTACACCTTCATTCTTGACATCTACTGGCCAATAGCTATTTTCCACGCGCGAAATAAGGTAAAGTTTAGTTGTTGACATTAAAATATTTGAAAAATATAAGTACAGATATATCATTTTCGTTGTTTTTTTCTTTAAGGTATCTCAGTTAGTAGTAAAATAGCGTAATTAGTTTAATTGAAAACTTAAATTTTTTCGAAATATAATACAAACATGATTTTTTAAATGGGGACCTATGTTGAAAATAGTCTCATCTTTATACTTATTTTATAAGCTTTTTAATGCTATATAACAAGTCTACATTCTTTTGTTTTAAACATGAATTAGACATGAATTATTCATTTATTAGGATGAAAAAAGTGTTTTTTTTAAAGAAATAACGAAAAAATCTGTTACAGATTAACATTTACTGTAACGTCGATAAATAATAATATAACTATCCCGAAAATAAATGGTTGAGAATAATTTTGAGAACATAATAATATATAGAATCAAAATAAATAAATGATGATCTGTAACAGATTTTTTCATTTGTTATTTAAAAAAATCTATTTTTGCATCCTAATAAAAGAATAATTCATGTGTGATTCATGATTTAAATTAAAGAATGTAGACTTGCTTTGCTGCATCGTTTATATTACTCGAGATTAGTGATGTGAGTTGATTATGACAGTGTTCGGTCAGTCACAGTCATTTACAAAATGAGCGTTAGGTCATTTTACTTCATGACCATGACAGTCACTAACATGTTTGAACTTGTTCGTTTTTTCTTATGTGTACAAATTTTATTTCACCCTGACCATTATAAAGTTCAAATGAAAAATTTATTCAGGGGATTAGGGGTAGATCTCTTGATTTAAATATCAGGAAATCACTATTTTCCCAGTTTCTCGCAATTTTAATAATAGTTACCCTGATAAAATCATATTTTGTAGGGAGAACAATACATACACCCTAAACATTATAAAGTAAAAATGAAAAAATTATTCAGGGGATTAGGGGTAGTTCTTTTGATTTAAATATTACGAATTCATTATTTTCCTAGTTTCTCGCAATTTGAACATTATTTTCAAGATAATAGTAATCCTGATAAAATCATATTTTGTAGGGCGAACAGTACATACACCCTGAACAATATAAAATACAAATGAAAAATTTATTCAGGGGATTAGGGGTAGTTCTTTTGATTTAAATATTACAATATCATTATTTTTCTAGTTTCTCGCAATTTGACCATTATTTTCAGGATAATAGTAATCCTGATAAAATCATACTTTGTAGAGTGAACAGTACATACACCCTGAACATTACAAAGTTCAAATGAAATGTTTATTCAGGGGATTAGGGGTAGTTCTTTTGATTTAAATATTACGATATCATTATTTTCCTAGTTTCTCGCAATTTGAACATTATTTTCAGGATAATAGTAATCCTGATAAAATCATATTTTTTAGGGCGAACAGTACATACACCCTGAACATTATAAAATACAAATGAAAAATTTATTCAGGGGATTAGGGGCAGTTCTTTTGATTTAAATATTACGATATCGTTATTTTCCTAGTTTCTCGCAATTTGAACATTATTTTCACGATAATAGTAATCCTGATAAAATCATATTTTTTAGGGCGAACAGTACATACACCCTGAACATTATAAAATACAAATGAGAAATTTATTCAGGGGATTAGGGGTAGTTCTTTTGATTTAAATATTACGATATCATTATTTACCTAGTTTCTCGCAATTTGAACATTATTTTCAGGATAATAGTAATCCTGATAAAATCATACTTTGTAGAGTGAACAGTACATACACCCTGAACATTACAAAGTTCAAATAAAATGTTTATTCAGGGGATTAGGTGTAGTTCTTTTGATTTAAATATTACGAAATCATTATTTTCCTAGTTTCTCGAAATTTTAACATTATTTTCAGGATAAAAGTAATGATGATATTATCATACTTTGTAGGGTGAACAGTATATACACCCTGAACATTATAAAGTACAAATGAAAATTATAAAGTATGATTTTATCAGGATAACTATTATCATAAGTATATTTTCGTTAATAGTTAACGGCTGTTTCTTTTATCAGTGTCTGAGTTTTGTGTGTTTTACACTGAAAATCTACATTATTTAATTATAGTTTTGTGCAGACATAATAATCACTGTACGCTTAATAATATTACAGTGTTACAATTTCAGTGTGTGCTCTACATTCATCTAAATTCGCAAATTTAGTCAACATTTAGTGCTATTCATTTCGGATTTCTCTAGTGAAGTTAATTAATCTAACATATACCACTCATCTTTGGCTTAAAAGTTCAATCACCTACAGTGGACCAAACATTATCTCATTTCATTTTTGCAATCTATCCAGACAACATGGTCAACACCTGCGCCGAGTGCAAACTCATTGTCAATAGAAACAATAGTGGTGTGATTTGTGCTGGGCGTTGCCAATCGTATTATCACTATAACTGTGGTGGCATTGGTTAATCTGACAAAAATGCTTTACAGGCCTCTACCATTCTTAAATGGTTTTGTACAAAATGCCGGAATGTTACCGCCCAGCCACCATCCTCCGATAGTGAACAACAACCGACGTTATCTGATATTATGAACATTTTAAACGATTTAAAACGATCAGTAGAATTCTGCAGCAGTAAGGTAGATGATTTTGAAGCAAAACTAAAAATCATTTCTGAGAAAGTCAGCACTATTGACAAAATAAAAATCGAAAGCGACACATTCAAGGACAAGATCAATGATATGGAGCAACGTTCACGATTGAACAATGTAGAAATTGCAGGAATTCCTGAAAAGAAAAATGAAAATCTTATTAATATCGTCACTGACTTAAGTAACATAATTAATTACCCGGTTACTGAAAATGATATTGATGCTATCCACCGAGTTGCACCAATTGTTCACAACAGTAATCGGCCTAAAAATATTATTGTAAGGTTCATTTCCAGAATAAAAAAAGACAACTTCGTTTCATCAGCACGCAATAAAAAAATAATTAACTCAACCCAATTAAATTTCACCGAACAACATCAAATATATGTTAATGATCATTTAAGTCCGTTCAATAAAAATCTTTTAAGACAAGTAAAAATTAAGGCTAAAGATAAAAATTACAAATTTTCATGGGTAAAATCTAATAAAATTTATGCGCGAAAAAATGAAACTTCGCCAATAATTTACATCAAAAATGAAACCGACCTCAATAAATTAATATAAATAAATACCTATGAATAAATTCTAATTATTAAACATAATTGTATTATAATAATGAGTCTTAATATTTACTACCAGAATGTGAGAGGAATTAAATCAAAATTAATTAATATTTATAATGAACTGGCAACCAGTAACTATGACTTAGTGCTATTAAGTGAAACATGGTTAAATAGTAGTGTTTTAGATTCAACAACATTTACAGACGGGACAGATGTGACCCTACAAAATCTGACGGCGGTGGCGTGCTAATATTAGCGAATAAATCGCTTAAATCCAATTCCCAATTCTCATGGAACTCATCTACGGAGGATATGTGGGTAACTATAACACTCTCGAACTGTAAGCTGCATGTGTGTTGTGCATATATCGCTCCATCCACCAACTTAACCACATATGAAGAGCATTTCAACAAACTATGTGAACTAAGACTAAATTATCCAAATGACTGTTTTTTAATTATTGGTGACTACAATCTGCCCAGGATAAAATGGTCCCCCAATTCAAATTATTATGAACCATATATTACGGACCGAAGTTCAACATATTTAGAATATATTAACACACTTAATATTTGCTCATTATGTCAATTCAATGGTGTTCAAAATATAAATGGTAGAATTTTAGACGTAGTTATGTGCTCAACGGCTTGCGTTGTAAACCTAAGTGATAACCCCATATCTACTATAGACACTCATCACCCCCCACTTATAGTTTCCTGTCACACATATCATCAGAAAATGTTACCCATGAACGATATTTTAACCTACAATTTTAACAAATGCAATTACGAAGACTTAATCTTCAAACTCTCTGCAGTGAACTGGAATGAAAAACTAAGTAGCAAAAATGTAAATGAAAATGTACACACTTTCTATAGTATTCTTAACTGCTTAATTAACTATTACGTCCCTAGTCGTACTATTAAAAATCGTAAATATCCTCCCTGGTTCTCAATTTCACTACAAAAATTAATTAAAGAAAAGAACAAATTTCATAGAAAATGGAAAGTATATGGTAGACAGTCTGACTATAATTCCTTTTCAGTATTACGTGAAAGAGTAAAGCAAATAATTAGCCATGACTATGCCAAATATATTAATCAGGTCGAGAATAACATTAATAATAATCCAAAACTATTCTGGAATTTCACTAAAACATTCCGAAAAACGAATAATGGTATTCCTAATGTGGTTCGTTACAATGATGTTGAAGCAATCTCTAGCCAGGACGTTAGCGACTGTTTCGCCAATTACTTTGAAACCGTATTTGTAAATAACGACTCCAATGAAACTACTGAATTCCAAAACATTTGTAACATAACGACCAATCTGGCGAAAGTGCATCTACCTTCAGAAAATATATTAAAATATCTTTGTACTCTAGACTTAAATAAAGGTCCTGGACCCGATCAAATTCCTCCGAAATTTATCCGCAATTGTGCTCATTATTTAACTGAACCGTTATATATCATATTCAATCAGTCACTACAAACAGGTATTTTTCCCGACGCCTGGAAAATTTCCCACATTAAACCAATTTTTAAATCAGGAGATATTAACGACGTTAAGAACTATAGACCCATATCAATTTTGTCAACATTTGGTAAAATCTTTGAGGCTCTGGTAATTCAAGAAATTAAAAATGACCTATACAACATAATTATTAAGGAGCAACATGGTTTTTGTCCCGGAAAATCTGTCACGACAAATTTAATTTCTTTCTCTGATTACCTAGGTTCAAATATGGATAAAAAGAAACAATTCGATGTTATATACACTGATTTTAGGAAGGCATTTGATCGAGTTCACCATTACACCCTTTTAAGAAAATTGCAAATAGGAATTCATGGTTCATTACTGCGTTGGATTGAATCGTATGTAACTAACAGGTCACAATTAGTCAACTGCAATGGTTTTAAATCACGTTGTATTTCAGTCACCTCCGGTGTACCGCAAGGGTCTCATTTAGGCCCTTTGCTTTTTATATTGTTTATAAACGACATATCAAGTTGTTTCAAAAATTCTAAATTTTTACTCTATGCCGATGATCTTAAAATTTTTAAAGTTATTTCAAACAATGACGACAGTTTACAACTTCAAAGTGACCTAAATAACTTACAAAACTATTGTACTTTAAATAAACTCTCACTAAACGTATCCAAATGTCACGTGATTAGTTTCACGCGAAATACAGAAGTATTAAGCTATAATTACAGTATAGATCAAGCCACATTAGAAAGGAAAACTATTATTAAAGATTTGGGTGTTCTTTTTGACCCGAAACTTCTATTAAATAATCATATAGATAATTGTATAAAACAATCATATAAATTATTGGGATTTATTTTACGTTGTTGTAAAAACTTTAATAATCCTAATTCCATCATATGTTTGTTTAACATTCTGGTGCGGTCAAAACTGGAATATGCCTCGACTATCTGGAATCCTTGCTACCAAAAAAATATAGATATTATAGAAAAAATTCAAAGAAAATTTGTATTCATACTTTGTAGAAAATATCATATTGAATGTAATAACTATGTAACAAGATTACAACATTTTAACATGCTTTCTTTGGAAAACAGAAGAATTTTAGCAGACATGATCTTCTTACACAAAACATGTAATAACCTGCTTGACGCTTCAACGTTTATATTTAAAATAAATTTTTCTGTTAGCCAAAAGAACACTAGATCTAAGGACCTATTCATTTTACCTCATTGCAATACAAATAACTACAGAAATTCACCTGTAAACAGAATGATGTCTACGTACAATTCTAAATTTGCAGATGTTGATTTGTTCTGTACATCAATGCTGCAATTTAAAACTATAATTAAAACTAATTTATATTAATTTTTAAGTACATATTCACTCTGCACATCATTACATCACAATATTTATTATTGTTAACTATTGTTTGTATACTATTTTATCTGTGGAAACCTGTAATTGGTACCTATGTACTGTTGGTTTTCTTCAATAAATAAATAAATCATTAAATAAAAATCCTGACAATAATATTAAAATTGCGAGAAACTTGGAAAATAGTGATTTCCTGATATTTAAATCAAGAGAACTACCCCTAATCCCCTGAATATTTTTTTCATTTCTACTTTATAATGTTCAGGGTATATGTACTGTTTACCCTACAAAGTATGATTTTATCAGGATTATTTTTATTCTCAAAATAATGTTAAAATTGCGAGAAACTAGGAAAATAATGATTCCGTAATATTTAAATCCAAGGAACTACCCCTAATCCCCTCAATAAATTTTTCATTTGAACTTTATAATGGTCAGGGTGTATGTACTGTTCACCCTACAAAGTATGATTTTATCAGGAATACTATTATCCTGAAAATAATGTTAAAATTGCGAGAAACTCGGAAAATAATGATTTCGTAATATTTAAATCCAAAAAACTACCCCTAATCCCCTGAATAAATTTTTCAATTGTACTTTATAATGTTCAGGGTGTATGTACTGTTCACAATGCAAAGTATGATTTTATCAGGATTACTATTATCCTGAACATAACAAAATTTCGAGAAACTTAGAAATTATAAATAAAAGGGCTACTCGGAGTCCCCTGTATAAATTAAACGTTTGTGGTGAATAACATTAAGGATATATGTACTATTCACTCAACACAATATCGTTTTATCAATGTAATATTCTTAGAAAATAACAAAATAGCGAGAAACTTTGAAAACATTCCTTTCGTGTCTTATGCCCATATTTATAAATACTTGTAAATTTTATAAACGCTTCATTATAATATTTACCCAATAAAAACAGTCGACAATGATATAAAAATCGAAACGTAATTTGTAATATTTGATTCTATTTGTCAAAAATTATGAGGAGCCGTTTTGAAACTTTACGAGTGTTTATGAATATGGGCATTAATCTTCTAAATAAATATAAAATAAAATAAATAAATATATCATCACGGCATATTACCCATTACTGGGCGTGCCATTATCTACAATGCATGTAGATATCGGTAATGATATATTTTTACCTTGTGGGCGCTTACCGGGATTCACATCACGGGCACTCATAGCTGGTGTGGAGAGTGCACTACAGGGATCACTTTTGTGCGATTACAAGTCTGCACTGGCCGAGATCGAACCCGGGTTACCAAAATGTTGTCATTTATTAGTGCAAACATTCATAATCTGTTCTCAAAACTTATATAAATATGTTGGCAACCCAAAATCAAAATAAATGTATTATTTTATATCAATTATTGGTATATGAATTTATTTTTTTATAATATATACGTTACAGACAAAAAAATACGAATATTTCATTATTTTCTTGTATTTCATAAACCGACAACACTTTTGATGTCCCTAGTACATTCTCCGCCAGGGCTACGCAACACTTGCTGTAATTCGAATCGGCTGCTAGGTTCACTCTGATATTTTTAAGAACATTAACATTTTTTTGACATGTATTCTAACTAGTGATGGGCATAATCGAATGATTTTGAGAATCGAATTATTAGTATTTGAATGAATTTCATAATCGAATGATCATTCGAGTATTCGAATGAATTTCATAATCGAATGATCACTCGAGTATTCGAGATATGAGAACTTCATTCGTTCATTCAATGAATAGTTTTGTGCTCGAGCGAAAAATACCCTTCCCTAACACAAATCATTCGATCTCGGTTCTCGGTTCGGTTGTATTCGGATTACTTCGCATCTCACATTCCCGTATCTCGTTCAGTCTTCTGCTCTGCTGCATGTCTGTTATTAAATTATTTTTGTTTCTAATCTACGTGAGTTTTCTTTTCCATAGTCCGAATTACGAAATACGAGATACGAATGAAAGCGCATTCGAGTTCACGAATAGTTTACCTAAGAAATTCAGTCTACCACATGAAATACCATTCAAGCGATAAGATCATTCGAATGATTTAAACGCACTCGAGTTCTCGACTTTAACCGAGATATTCAGTCTACACATGAAATACCATTCGAGCGATAAAATCATTCGAATGATTTAAGCGCACTCGAGTTCTCGAAATATCATTCGAGCGATATAATCATTCGAATGATTTAACAATCACTCGAGATATCTCGAAACATTTTCATAATCGAATATTTCGATTATTTTCATTCGAATGATCCCAACACTAATTCTAACCTAACCTAATTTTTAATATTAATATTAAATGATGTACAATTTGTACATTATAAAAGACTAATCATCGTCTGTCTGAGATTCTTCCAAGTGTTTAAGTTACATTTTGTACAGTGTTATGAGAAACAGTACTAACAGTATTTGAAGCTGCTGGATGCCTGTACACTCAGTATTATGAGAAACATCAATAGCATTTCGGTTGTAGTAAAAATGTTGTATGCAACACGTGTGTAAAATAGTATTTTTTGTCTCGTGCTACAATTTCCGTAAAACATCGCACTCGACCAAAACACTACTACTTTACACACTTGTTACATAAATAACTATTATGGATTCATACTGATCAATATTATTTTTCTTTGCTCTTCCTTTGTAAACACTGCAGTTACTCTGTGTCCTATCGATGATGCTCGATACGACGAATTCTGTTTGTCTATAAATAGTAATTTTTGTGGAATTTGTATTATCACAATTATGTCGTCTTAAGTGATCTAAATGGAAGAGTAGGCATGGAGAATACGGGTTTCGAATGGTGCCTAAGTAAATATGGTAAAAAGGAGAAAATAATAATGAAAGGAGAATAATTAAACTATGTACAAAGAATAAATTCATATTTGCAAATTCACACTTCAAGCACAAAGCCATTCATAAAAAAATAATAATAAAAGTGATAGGTAGAAAAAAAGTCTATTACAGATTACTTTTTATAAATAAAGAAATGCGTAATTTGACCACAGACGCCAGAAGTAAGAGTGGGCCAAATAGGGAAAGATGATTATTTGGTGCAGATGAATTTAAGGCATCAAAATAAAACTATAGAACAAAAGAGAAAAACCGTATCCAACAAAAAGATAAAATATTCATGTTAAGAGAAACAGAGAATAGAGAAAAATATCAGGAAATACTTGGAAAAGTATAATGAAGCAAGATAAATGACAAATAGAGAAAGAAAACAGCTTGGTGGTCGGATAAAATAAAACCAGCGGTACATGGGAAAAAGAAGACATGGAAAACATATCTGAAAAATGAAGCCTATAAGCAAGAGAGAAAAAAGTAAAAAAATTAATAAAATAGGAAAAACCAGATCATGGACAGAATTTGGAGAGAAAATGGAAAGATAGTAAGAAATTTCTGAAAAAATAAAGGACCTTTATTTAGCAATGAAGGACAAAAACGGAAAAACATTACAAAACGAGGAAGAAATAATAGAGAGATGGAGACAATATTTTAAAGATCTACTAGAAGATGAAATAGAGAATGACGAAAATATCATAACAATCAACAGAAATGAACAAAGGGGGCACCCAATACTGACAAGCGAGGAACTTGAATATGCAATAAGAAAAAGCAAATTAGGAAAAGCTCCGAGTTCCGACATAATAACAATGGATATGATAAAAGCAGTTTCAGAAGAAGCAAAGAAAAGAATACTGATGCTGATAAACCAAGTATTAGAAAAAGGGGTTGCCCCGGAAGATTGAAAGGTATCAATAATCACACCTAAATTTAAAAAAAGGAATAGTCCCGAGTGTAGTAAGTACATACGAATTAAGGACAGTAGCTGAGATTTATGCTAGGCTAAAGTAAGGCAAAAAAAGCTAGAAAGCACTATTGAAGAATACTAATGTGGATTTAGACCTAATAAAAGTACTTTAGATGCAATATTTATGCTACGACAAATAAATGAAAAAGCACTGAGAGAAAATACAAAACTGCATCTGTGCTTTATTGATCTTGAAATAGCATATGATTGAATAAATAGAAATGATGTCTGGACAATTCTTTCAGAAAGGGGAAAAGGCAAATATCTTATAACAGGAGTGCAGAGTCTGAACGAAGGAATAAAAGGTTACGTGTAGGAACCAATAATTGGAAATCAGGAAAATTCAAAACAAAAATCAAGACAAGAATGTATCCTAAACCCTTGTTGTTCACATTCGTTTTGGACTTAGCTATTAAAAACGCTAGAAAAAAATAAAGCGGTTTCAAGTAGGGCAATAGAAAATGGAACAAGTTAGTATCTCAGCGCTATGTAAAGTTAAGCAAATGACAAAATTTTAGTAGCCAAAGATGAAATGCAAGTCCAAAGAAACCTTAATATTTAAAATTACTATCTTGGAAAAATAAACATGAAATTAAGTGAAAACAAACAATGGTCATCAGTGATACGAAAAAGGTGTAAGAAGCTAGGGTGGGTAAAAGAAAAAGTAGAGGTAGACTTAGAAAAATATGGGTAGACGCGAGGTCACACGAGAATACAGGTTTGAATGCTTATCCTCTGTTTATTCATGACCCGTCACAGCGTGAGGCGAACGACTGCATTGTAAGCATAGGAAATATACGGATTTTTTTACAAATATACTTGTGAATTGTGATTTATATATATATACATATACAACTCGTGAATAACTATTCAAATATTATATAATTACCATTTTAATTATAGGTCTAAAAATTTAACTATTGGTATATTTATTCCATTTATCATTAGTTTTTTATTTAAATTTTAATGTTAATTAGGTATATGGCACAAAATTGGCCCCTGTGGTGCACTCTCCACGCCAGCAATGAGTGCCCGTGAGGTGACGCCTGGTAAGCGCCCGCACGGTGCAAATATTTCATTATTACCGAATTCTGTGTACAAAGCAGATTGGCACACCCAGCAATGGGTAATAAGCCATGATATATTTATTTATTTATTTTATTTAATTAGGTATATAATATTTGAGTTGTTATTCACGTATATGTATATATTCCGTATATTTCATAGGCTAACAACTAAAAATAAGACAAGCTCAACTAAAGCCCGCCACCAGAAATGGTATAAGGGCTTAACAATTAAGTAAATACAATTATGCCGTTCTATATTCGCTTTTCAATTTACAAATAAATTATCAATTAATTTTTCTGGAAATTACTCACATCTGTTGTTTTATCTTTCCATCATTTACGTTTTCCTTTTCGTTTACATGTTGGTTAGTCAAACAGTTGATAGTTCTTGACGAAGCTTTTACCCTTTAATATGTAAATATTAATTGTAAAATTGTTGTTTAAACTTATCTTTAATTACTTACAGAAGTTCATGCAGGTCGCAAATTAAATTCTCAGTTTGATGTTTACAATTATCGCTCATAGTACCTCTTGGTACCTTTTCAATTTCCAAAGGTAATAGCGTATCTTTCGAGCACGTTCCGTTACTATATTCAATTTCTACATCTTTTATGCAATCATTAATCATTTCTGTATCTTCCGTACATAAAACGTGTAAATTTTCATCAGAAGAAACTTCCTTTTAGACGTAAATAGTAATAATAACTCTTACTTTAACCTGAACATGTGTAAATACTCACAAATGTTTAACAACATTGCTGTTGTTTTCTATTCCTTGATCATGGTAATCACTCATTGTAATTTCCTTTCCCACTTATTCAAAATAAAAATTCTATAAATTTTGAATACAAATCACCAATTTGGCCAAAAAAAATTCTGACCAAACTATTGAAATGGCTGAAGCTTGAGATGAAACACATGGCTACGTCGGTAACAGTAGTTCCATCTATGTTGGAATTTCAGATTTTTTTTATTTATTTATTACATTTATTTGAAAATGTAATTATTATTTGAAAAAATGTACCGTTTTTAAAATATTTTAATTTAAATAGAGAAACAACAGTTGTATTTTTTTTTTGCTGTTTTCCCAAATTCCGTTAATATTTAAAAAATAAAAAAATACGAGTATTATATCATTTTTAACTCTATAATTAGATGAATAAAAAATCTTGGTCACATATCCCATTCAGTCGATAAGTGTCCAATTTTATGTATACCAATACAGACACAGTAAATGTAAAATTCATTTACAGCAAATCTTGACGAAATTTTTCATTTCATATAAAATATAGAATGTTTCCAAATTTTTACAAAAATAAAACTCATGAAAATTAAATTATTAATAGCTGTATGTGACAATCCACAATGAGACCTTTCGTTTGATACTAAACATGACATGTACCTAATAAGTTCTTGCAAAAAATAAAAGCTAACCAAGATTACAAATTATTTACGCCTTTTAAAAATAAATCAATCACGAATCATTAAAAAATTTATTTACAACGAATTTTGTACATATTCAAAAAGATTCTTTACATTATTGTGCACCATGATCTTTTCTTCTTTTCATTAATGATTTTTGCTGCATATTGCTTTGGTAAACATTTATTGCCCTGATTGAAGTCATGGTTTTTGTTACAAAAGACACTTGAAGAATAATATGTTATATCTGACTCCTGTGTAGAATAGGGTTTTTTAAATTGGTTGTGATTATTATTTTTTGATTGTTGGACTTTTCTAGTTGGATTCAATTTCTTAGTTCTTGGACAACGTCTTACTTTCTTCTTTTTATGTTTACGGATATTATTAAGAGCTTCATATTCAATTTTGGCTAACTTATCTCTAGCTTCTTGCCTCTTTTTATATATAATTCTACGTCTACTAATTAGAGATTCCATGCATTGAAGAGTAGAATTTGTATTAAACTTAAATTCCGTTGAAAATGTTGATGTTAACTTCACAATTTTCCCATATTTTGATTTGGAAATAATTGCCGGCGGGCTGCTTTTTGCTCGTTTAGTCAGTATATTTAATGTACTGGGATTGGAATTTGCTCGCTTTATCCCTTTCTCTGGCGTGACAACCTTGTTGATATCCTTTGTGGATTCATACTGTTGTATACTAGAGTCTTTTCGTGATATATCATTATTATTTTTCTTTGATTTTCCTGTGCAAACACTGCAGTTGCTCCGTGTCCTATCGATGATCCTCGATACGATGACTTCTGTTTGTCTATAAATAATTTTTTTCTGGAATTTGCGCTATCACAATAATGCCATTCTGTATTTACCCTGCATTTTATAGATAAAATACTTAATTTTTCTGAAAATTACTTACATTTGCTGATTTATCTTGCCATCCTTTTCGTTTTTCTCATCGTTTCCTTGTTGGTTGGTCAAACGTCTGAAACTTCTTGACGAGGTTTTCATTCTTTAATATGTAAATATTAATTGTAAAATTGTTGTTTAAACTTATTTGCAATTACTTACCGAAGTTCATGCTGGTCGCTAATTAAATTCTCAGTTCGGTGTTTACAATCATCCGTCATATCCGTAGGTGTCTCTTCTATTTCCAAAGGTAACATCGTTTCTTTCGAGCACGTTTCGGTATCATTTTTAATTTCTATGCCTTGTATACATTCGTTAATCATAGCAGCGTCTTCCATACTTAAAACTTGTAAATTCTTTTCGGAGGAAGTCTCCCTTTATACGTAAATAGTATAATTAAAACTCTTATTCTAACCTGAACATGTGTAAATACTCACAAATGTTTAATAACAACAATACTGTTGTTTTCTATTTTCTGATCATGGAAATCACTCATTGTAATATCCTTTCCCACTTATTCAAAACAAATAATCTATAAATTATGAATTAAAAACACCAATTTGGCACATAAGATTTCTGACCAAATTTCTTTTAAAATGGATGGACCCCCGAGATCCTGACATGAAACAAATGGTTACACATGTGATGATAGTGGTTCCATCTATGTTGAAATTTCGGAAAAATTCTTATTTGTAAAATTTATTTAATTACATATTACATTATATTTATTTAAGAGTATGTAATATTGATTTATTATTTGAAGTTTAATTTAATGTTTTGGAGAAGGGATATGTAACGTTATCATGATAAGATCATGGAAGAAGACAGACAGAGTGGAACGGAAAGAGATTGTGTTATAGATCAGTGTCGCGTTTATGTTGTGTTTGTGGTAGCCGAATGATCTTGTAGCCTGCGTGAGAATACAAGAATAGAAGGACGCCATTTTGCAGATATAGAGGCGGCAATTTTAAATGCAGAATAAACAAAATAATTATGAAATTAATTTATTTGCATTTTAACATACTTTTGCAAGAATACACAATCGGTAATTTTAAATTAAGAGTTTCAGAACAATATAATTAAGAAATAGTGTTGAAAAAATTATTGATATTTTAACATAAATACATACATATTAAATAATACCTAGCAACTACTGGTGGTAAAATAATATTAATTTATTTAATTCTCTCCTTACTAATTTCCCTTGTATAACCTCTGTATATCTTTTTGAAAGATTAGAAAACCTAATTCTAGTATAACAATAAATAATATCTTTTACTAAAATAAAACTGTGATTTTGCTCTATCAGTGTATCTTTCAAAAAATAAAGAAATTGACAATCTATTAAAAAAATAGTTTATAACTCAATTTGGTATACTACTTTCATGTAAAAATAAATTCCTTATGGCTTAAATCTTCTATTATTAGAACATCCTGGCATTGAACACGCCGATATATTAAAAAAATTAACGTTTCAAGCAACACAATCAAATAAAATAGTAATAAAAAGATAATGCTAACCGCGTGTTTACAAAGCAAGTTGACAGTTGTATCTGCAAAATGGCTACCTCCAGTTTGTACATCGAAAATTGGATGCGCAGTTTCTCCCCACCTCTATATCTCTGGTGGTAGCACGGCGTCAGGTGACTATTGGCGAAAAAATTCAAAGTGGGTGACGTCTGGCGGCAGATTTGTGAACTAGAGGAATAAGGAAACGTTGATAGCATACATTGAAACGTATGTAATTTGAAACAGGTTTAATTTATATTTGTTGTAAAAGAAAGTGAGATATATAGTGTATATTTCATTTTCAAGTTTAAATAATGATCAGTAAGTGCCATAAATAATGCTCAGTGCCACAATGCAGTAATTACAAGTCAAAAAGTGTAAGTTTACACTACATCCCAAGTGACAAAATATGATCTTGAATTTTTTTCCCATATAGTTTTGACGTCTCCAATCGGTTCTATTTTTTTTTCTTTTTTAAAACAGGATGGCAAAATTCTTCTAATTTTATTCTGTTTATCATCCTTTTTAACAAGTTTTCCTCTTACTTGTTACAAATCGGTACAGCTTAATTTTTCTATTTCTTCTGCTCTGTAATACACAAACTCAAAAACAAATAAATTAATAGCATAATAATAATGATATATTTTGTTGTAAATCAAAAAATATAGTTTGCATTTGCCTCCCAATCCTGCTCTACAACTAAATGTTGCTTTGCAGTAATTTATGTTCTCATTTAATAAAATTACAACCATATGAAGATCTCCACTCAAATGACTGATTTTTAAACAAGATCCCAGTATTGTACCTGATCAATCATCCTTTATTCCACAACGCAATATATGCCCTCCCTTAAAAACTGCTTCGCCTTCCTTTATAGGACGTGCAGAAGCAATGTATTCAAAAATATCACCCAACTTTATGTAAATTTTCTCCATATTAAATACTTTGCACTTTGAAATCCATATTGCCAACAATAAGGAATGAGAGAACTCTCCTTATTCCTCCGCCATCTTGCTACCGTCCGGCCTGCCACCTATAGTTCACTTTTTTAGCCATATTGGCTATAACATCTCTTTCCCTCCCAGTCTATATGTCGTCTTCCACGATTTTACCATGGTGACTTCAAATATCCCTGCCCGAAATTTTTAATAATTATTTTCTCATAAACTAAGAATAAATGATCTATTTAAAAAATACGGTTATTTATTTTAATTATCATCAAAACCAAAATTTGGGCACATACTCCATTATACACCCGGTAAATAAAATATTCGCTCATAAATTACACGTTGATATCAAAAGTAAAAACGATTGTTACAACCGCAGATTCATTTAAAATTTGTTAGCAATTGTTAACTAATTCTGTGTTTAGACCATGTTCTTTATGTTTATATCAACATATTTCAAGAAGTTCGAAATTTTGTGTAAATCATCATCATGTTAAAATGTTACCATTTATGTTTACATCGCAGTTTAAGATAAATGTAATAAGTACGTGTTTATGTGGCTCAGACCATAATACCTACACTTGATAGTTATCTTTACCATAAAAATAGTTTAAACATGGAAATAAAAACACTATTCGAAGTTAAATTTAGTAAAAAAGATGTTATGATCTAAAATTACAATCAGTAAGTCAATAGTCATTCACAAGAGTCATTTTGAACGGTCGGTAATAAAATGCAACAGGAAACCAAGAAACCTAGACCGAGTGAATAAATCGTTTTTTCCTTAAATTTCCATTCCCAGGAAAAGCTTAACCTTGATTCTTCGCGTTGATAACGCGATAGATCGAAGCGTTCACAGGGTACACTTCGAGTTCACTTCGAGGTTATTTCGTCATCAAGAACGAAAAAACAACGGACCCCAGTCATCATTCATGGGGCATGGGGCACGCAACTATAAAACTTTCCCAAATCTAAGGATTACGAACAAGAAATTTGCATGAAAGTGGAACAAGAACAAAATCTTGAAAAGTACGAAACTATACCAAATGAACTAATCTTAACTGCATCAAACAAAAAGATTGTAATCTTAGCCAATGACGTACGAAGATTATTAAATGTGCATTACAATACGAATATTAGAAATTACTATGCCAATATTTTATTTATCATTATTTCAATCCACTTCATACACCGAAGGCATAAGGAGATTTTTAATGACTTAAATCAAATAGGGCCTAACACAGTATACTCCGATCTAATGTGTCTAATGAAATTAATAATAGACAAGTTTAATATTTAATTACTATTTTAACACGTTGACTGCTTCAACGAATAAGCGAACTTAGAAAATAACCATGTTACATATCCCCGGGGATATGTACCAAGTCTGTCTCTTTCAGCGGTACAGATACCCGGGGATATGTATGCATGATCAAATTTAATTAAGTCTACAGTTTGTAAAAAAATATTTTTAAAACTTTTAATAGCAGATACCTTTAAATAATACTACAATCTTGTTTATATCCTGACCGTATACTCCTCACGAGATTATAGCATGATATATCACAGGAAATTAAAAAAAAATTTAAAAATTTATATTGCAAAAAATGTATTAATTAATAAAATATTATCCTGTACCTACACTATTTCATAATAATATAAATTTAGCTACGGTTTTTATTAAAGCACGGCGAGCAATAGTCGGGATGACTATCACAATCCACGAAGGTAATAGCTTGCCATTTATCAACCCGGGGCTTGGTAAAGTTTTTCGTAAATTTGGGTTCGCAATACGGGCCAATGTATCCGAAAACATTTTTTTGCTATTTGAAAATACTGAATATTAATGAAAACAAATTCTATAAAACTCTATTTCATTTTAAAATTTATATAATTTAATAAAAACAATAATCCGTATTCTTACCCATGATAACATATAATTATGAAATTAATTGTGCCTACGCAATGCGCACATAACAAAGACCATCACTGCGCTTAATGCTAGTGTAATAATTGATTTTGAAAATCATTATTAAACAACTTGAGACTAAATAACATGATTATTCGCCATATGCATTGACGTATATTAGACAGTAGTCCATGTCCAATGAAAGTAGCAGGTTCTAAGATAACTCCGTTTAGAACGCAAAGTGAAATTAACACACAGTTGGGCTTTAACGACATTTCAAATATATTAAAACTTTTTTATAATATGTAAAAAACAAATTATATTGTTAAATCAAAAGCTCAGTGAATTTTTAAAATTTATATTTACCAATAGTATATTATATGAGTATATTAATTTAAATATTTTTTTAGAAAATAAAAACTTTACTTTTAAGTACATTCAATTATTGAATAAAAGTTTCTGATCGTATTCATCAGATGCACTATTAAAATGTTAACCTTCTGATATACAAAGCAGTATGATATATTACTTATAATTTGCATAATATAATAATTTGATTAATATCGTACACAATCTGAGTAAATTTCATTTTCTCTCCAAATACTTGCTTAGAATATTTTGTACTCGTTATTTTGCTCGGAAATGTTATAATTTTGGTTACTTTAAATTATTATTAGTCAAGAAATGAAACAATCAGAAGTAATATATTTTTAGATCTGTAAATATTCGTTAAATATTATTTTTTTAATACAAATTAGTTTAGGGAAAAAGTAATAGGTATAAGTGCATTTTCTACGAAATTTTAAGTACAGGAAACGATGTTTAAAATATATTTATTTATTAAATGATACAAGTTGAAGTATTTGTAAATACGGCTAGCTATTGCTCTATTTTAATGTTCAAAACCACACAGGTTTTTCGTTTAGTTTAATTTAATTCCATGTTTTCTCAATTTCTAGATTATGTTACTTATACTTCTTTTCTTCTGAGTCCAATATTTTATCGTTTAAAAGAATTAAACTTAAATATAATTGATCGTATTATTCGGATTTATTAAAAAATAATATAAAATTATTATTCCTACAACCGTGCGTGAAAAGCACTTTTCACGCACTCATTACAGTGTGTAAAGTGTCACTTTTCACGCACTAGTGCTTGAAAAGTAAATAGGCGTTGCTAGGCAACATTAAAATTTGGTTAATTTACCTGTCAAGTATTTAATTAGGTAGTAAATAATAATGAAAGTAATAAAATTTATTGAGAAATATGAATATACATATAAATGAAACAAATCCAATATTTTTTTAACAGATTGAGTACTAATCTAATTTTTAAGAACATGTATTCTAACCTAACTTAATTTTTAATATTAATATTAAATGTACAATTTGTACGTTATAAAGGACTAATCATCGTCTGTCTGAGATTCTTCCAAGTGTTTAAGTTACATTTTGTACAGTGTTATGAGAAAGAGCACTAACAGTATTTGAAGCGGCTGAATGCCTGTACACTCAGTATTATGAGAAACATCAATACCATTTCGGTGTAGGAAAAATGTTGTATGCAACACGTGTGTAAAATAGTATTTTTTGTCTCGTGCTACAATTTCCGTAAAACATCGCACTCGACCAAAAAAGTACTACTTTACACACTTGGTACATAAATAACTATTATTGTAAAAGGAATCAATGCAAGTGAATCTGAAATTAAGAAACTATGTTTAATTCAGTTATTCCAGAAATGTAAATGTATTGGAAACTACTATACTTCGCTGTCGAGTGTAGAAATTATGCGGGAGTCCAATAACCTATTGGGATTCTACTTGTATGTAGGATAAAAATCGAAAAATGTGAAACACGCGAACTTATACCATACTTTACATTAAAAATTTCGAAGATAATATTATTTGTACTTACGTATCTGATATGATAGGTTTCTGTGTTGGACGTACAATTAGGGTTAACACATGTAAAAATGAAAAGTCGGGAAAAAAACCTGAATTTCCCAGAAAAGCCCGGTCACTTTCATCTTCAACGCATGTGTGACGTGCGTGAAACCCCTGTATCTATATTATTTTAAAGGTGTGTGTATGAATGTGCACATATAAAGCATAAGTTGTTAAGTATGTACGAATATGTACCTACCAAAGAGAATAGTAACAATATTATATTATGTTATTAGGAGTAGAAAGCGGTCTTATTGTATTGAACCCAGCTGTATAAAACACAAAAAGGGTGTTCTACTCCGAGTGACATATATTATTTTTTCTTCAACTGTTTCAAAGAACTTTTTGACATTTTTTGGAATTTCTTAAATTGTAGAGTTTACAGTTTCAGCCAAAGCTGGCTGTGTACGTGTACCCTACAAAACAAAACCGATACAACTGTCAAATAACAATTTTCAATATATGTGTTGCTGTAGCGAGTGCCGCCGCCAATAGAGATTCACGATTCACGGGCTTGGCTTGAAGCTTGAAAGCTTGGCTTGGCTTGGTTTGAAAAAGCTTGAAAAATCAAGCCAAGCCTGCCCTTCAAAAAAGTTTGACTTTTCAAGTCAAGCCAAGCTTCTGTTCCATCAAGCCCAAGCCGAATCAAGCCTAACACTAAAAAAGCTTGAATTTTCAAGCCAAGCCAAGCCTTCGACTGTCAAGTAGCTTGGTTGAAAACAAGCTTTTTCAAGCTTTTCTTAAGAAATGTTGACGAGGCCGACAAAACCGTAATTTTACGGTGGTAACATATTTTCTCATTGCTTCGGCACATTTTTGGGAACTTCTAAGAATTGGAGTTCCCAAAAGGACCAGCCTTCATTACCTGCCAATCTAGTAAGCTTCAAAACTATGCCCTTCATCATTCTTATTTTCTCAATCTGAACCAACTAATCGCACATTGTAGTTCGCGCACACAATCAAGTACAAAATAAATTTATAACATGTTGAAAAAGTTTTTAAGTGATAATATTTTATTGTTTTATCCTTTACCTACATTAATATAAAATGTATGATGAAAAATAATACAAAATTTATGTCAAATGTCAATCATTACTACTATTAATTTTTTTTAAATAGTTATTGTCAAGTTAAACGTATTTTGTTAAAAAATGTTGGGAAGTCATTTCGTGTAAAAATAGCATTATGAACTTAAGTTCTATTCAGTTTAGTTATTAAAATATAATAAAGTCTAACTAATGCATAAATAATAAAAGAAACATAAAAATTGAAGGGTAAATATTTAATAAAAGATAATAAATTTATGTTGATTGTTTACTCTCGAACTAAAATAAACGAATAAAATATACATTTTAATATTTTTATATTTTAATATTTACGAAGAAAAAACACTTGGTGTAAGTTTAATATATTTTATTTTATCGTTTTGTTTATCTTTACGCATAAGAAGATATTTTCAATTGTACCACAATAAATTTATGTAAAACAAAACGTCATTTATATGTCGTTGCGAGACATTGAAACATCGACATAACATATCGATATATTGATACATCAATATTCCAATACATCGATATATCGGATTTATCGGTGAATCGATATATTTAATTTAATTCACATCGAATATTTATATTAAAACCTTGATACCGAACAGATACTACGGGTTTTCAAGACCCATATACCTACTATGCGCATGAACATTTATAAAGCTTAAAAGCTTGGAAAAGCTTGAAAGCCTAACGTTAAAAAAGCTTGAAAAACTGGTTATTCAAAATATTTTTTTATTTATAAATAAATAAATAATAAATACATCATCACGGCTTGTTACTCATTGCTGCGGGTGTGCCAATTTGCTTTGTACACAGATAATAATAATGACTTTATTTAGCATAAGCTATACAATTACAATAAAAAGAAAGAATTTTGTAGATATACAATAAATATATAATATACAATATTATATTAATTACATATAACCTATTTACTTAAATAATACTCTTTTAATTTAACTTTAATTTTTTTTAATTCTAAGTTTTTGAACATTACAGGTAACTCATTATAAATTTTTATTTCTTTAAAGAACAATGTATTTTGCCCTTGTATTGTATTTCTTTGTGATATATAATATTTAGCATTATTTTGAATTTTATATTTATGAATATGTTCAATTTTAATTTATTTATTTTAAAAGTACTCCGGTTGTAGCCCTAATTTTATTTATGTATCAATAATATTATCTGCATTTCAACTAAATCTTTAATATTGCACCAATTTAATTTTAAGAGCATATATTGTACACTTGTATACCTATTGCAGTTTAAAATTATTCGCATTGCCCTATTTTGAAGCAATTGTAACTTTCTTAAATTGGTTTCACTGCTCAAGTACAGTAATGATCCCACAAAGTAAAAATGTGGCAAAATAATAGAATTATATATTGTTTTTCTCGTTTTTTGAGATAAATCTTTACTGCATCTATTTAGAAAATAAAGTTTTTTGGAAATTTTCTTACAAATATAATTCACATGTTCATCCAATTTCAAGTTACTAGTTAATATAATTCCCAAATATTTATGTTTCTCTACAGTTTCTATTTGTTTATCATGAATTTTAATTTGCAAATCATCATTGAAAATATTGTGTATTTTTTTATCAGTACCCAGTACCATACTTTTCGTTTTTTCAATATTTAATTTAAATTTATTTATACTTAACCACTCATCTAATTTATCAAGGTCTGAATTTAGCTTATTCATTTCATTTTTATCGTTACCCTTTAAATATATTACCATATCATCAGCGAACAAAAGAAACTCACAAAACTGGAAAATATGTTGAACATCATTCATGTATAAAATGAAAAGTAGATATCAGTAATGATAAAATATTTGCACCGTGCGGGTGCTTACCAGGCGTCACCTAACGGGCACTCGTTGCTGGCGTGGAGAGTGCATCAAAGGGGTCAGTTTTGTGCCATTTATTTATAATTATTTTTAATATGGCTTAGGAGCTAAAAATCATAGTAGCATCATATGGTAGCACTTCCGGTTTAAATGGGACAATTTATATTTTTTATATTACTTGGAATCTATGTATGTAAAATTACGAATTCAACAACATATTTGAAACGAATTATCATTGAAGAAATTATTTTCACAGCCTATTTGCTATCATTCGTAATTTTATGTACATTCCAAATATATAAAAATATATAGGATTTGAAATATGAAAGTTAATGTCAATTCCGTTTAAATGGACGCGCTACCATCATGGCAAATAGTACGATTTGTGAGCCCCTATATCTGGGTTTACAAAAAGAAAACTAAAAAATAATAATAAATAAAAAAGTTATTTTGAGTGGCTCGTTTTTCAGGGTCACTTGATACATCAAAGAGATTGAATCTCGGATTTTTGAGGAAATCTTGGCAACATAATGACATTATTCTTTTTCTAAAATTTTTTCACAATTTTAATATGTTTCATAACTAACATTTTTCAAATTATATTTCGACCCGACTAAATGAACAATAAGATTTTTTTTATAAAAAGTGAACTATAAAATGTAGAAGTAATTATTACTACTTGAAAATTTAGCATGATTCTCAGTCTCACAAATACGAATAATCCCAAAAGATTAGCGACGTTTCTATTTAACATATGCAAAGCATATGTGTACATAATATATTATATGATGTTTACTATATTCTATATGTAACAGTTCAATGTCAATTATATTAATAAGAAATAAGGAATGTACAGATTACCATAAATCTTGCACAAGGAAATTATCGTAGAAATAAATATACAAACAGACTTGTGCGCAATAGATACGAGATCGAAAAGATTTTCAATTTTTAAAAAGCAAGGAAGTAATCCCTATTGTGCTCTCTTCAAGACAGCATTGAGAGTGTATGAGTAAACGTTTGGTAAATTTGGTAAATACAGATTGTTAAACGTAGAAATGAGTAAGCCGTGTTGATATACCGGGAGTTTTTTTTTTCACGAGTAAACATAGGTGTAGTTACATTTGAACGTCATTACCGAAATTTGTAAATAATTACAAATTGCTAAATCTAGAAATGAGTAAGCCGTGTTGATACACCGGGAGTTTCTTTTGAAGTTTTACAAAAGTTTCAGAACTAGAAGAAGTCAATCTTATATATAAAAGTAAAATAATAACTGCTATGTAAATCATCACCGTTTTACATATTAATGCCAAATTTTGTACAGATGTTCTTTCAGTTTCATGACGTGTAGTAGATGTTTTATTATATTTAATTTTAAAGTTTACAAAAGGAAAGCATTAGATTCAAGAGCGGCCTTACTAACAGAGTCAAAATGTCAAAACCACACTTTTCTGCTGTCAATCAAATATTTTCATCAAATTTTAAGTATAAATAAATAATTTTCAGTTAATTTTATGTGTTACCTGTATATTTCATCCGAATTCAAAACCAAATAAAAGTTTTAATATTTGAAAGAATTGCAAAAAAAAATCGCAACGGGCATCAGCTTAGAAATATTTAAATAAAACCTTGTCCAGGCGGTTTTAAGATTTGTAATTGAGCTAATGTATATTTTAAACCCCGTAAACCCTGTGAACAAAATAAAATGCATTTTTTGTGGTAAATTTTTTCCAAATTTTTTCCACAATTTCAATCTTATTATCCGGAATCCCGAATCCTTAAAGCCTTTTTCGCACTTTTAAATATAAATATATTAAATCGACCCCCAGAGTTCGGTAAGAATTCACATTATCTAACATAAACCGAGATAGTGATCGATTTTTAACCTCACATTTTTATCCAAAAATGTACAATTTTTGAACTCGGGTATAAAGAGTTTTAACCGTAAATTGAACCACTTTTATACCGGAAATATACAAATCAATCCTCTGAAATTAATATTTGTAAAAATAAACACTATCTTTAATCGAAATATATATTAAACCATTTTTATCTTGGGGGTTCATAACTCCTGAACTGTTTGAAATATCTTCAAATTAACACTAAAATTGTGTTGTACGAGGTTAAAATATAAATTTACTCGCGGCGCTATAGTACGAATATAGAGGTGGGCGCGTGAGTAACTTTTTGTTCACGATCACGCACGCTCACGGAACTAAAAATGTAATCACGACCAATCACGCACGACTTTTTATGTTTTATTCACGAGCACTCACGCTCACGATTTTATTTTGGCACTCACGCCCGATCATGCCCAGCGGGTCATGTTCGTGTCACGTAATTGTTTCTATATACATTTAAACCTGTTTAACACAGTCACAAGTCGTTATCAAATATGGAATTGGAAACGAATGTTTATGGACAAATAGATTGTTCTATTCCATCACAAATATTATAAATTTGGTAACAAATTTGTTAACAAAATTATGATCGTGTCAAACGGGCTTAAAGATATATGTATCTTTAGTGAAATCGGAGCAACTGTGTATACAATAACACTATTTTTATGTAAAAAATACTGTTGATGACGTATTTGGACATAATAATAATAACAAGAATGTAAAGTAAAAGATGGAAATTGACAATTTTTTTAATAAAAAATAAAAGAAAACTTGTACTCACGCCCGATAAAATTTCAATCACGCCTGATCACGCACGATAATTTTTTAGTGCCTCATGCTCACGTCCAATCACGACGCAAAATTTAAATTATATTCACGATCACGCGGGTCACGTCGTGACCCATCATGACCCGAGAAAATCACGACCCGTGCCCACCTCTACGAAAGAAGGTCCAAACGCGCCAAATGCTCGCGGCTGAGAAGCCCGTGGAATATTAGTAACCAATAAACAAATAAAACTCGTTTTAAATTTTTTCGAAATATAGGTTAGTAATTTATAATAAAAACATGATCTAACATTGATCAAAAAAATAAAACTACGTCACTTTTTATAATTTTCTAGTTACCCATCCCCATATCGTCAAATACCCTCAAATATTCAAATTAATATTGCAACGGGTGTATAATAGGAAAAATATTTATTAAATAAGAAGAAATCTTAATTTATTTCATAAAATATTTAAATATAAAAAGTTAGTGAACATCAAAAATGCAAAAAAAGAAACAAAACATGTTTAGAAACAGTATTGCGCATTAAAAAAACATTTATTTAATCATACTTCGAGCTGTTCTTTCAGCAAATAGTTCGGTAGCATCCTTATAATCTGTTATCTAATGTTTTAGTTTTGTTTTTATTTTGGAAATTATGCTTAGGTCATATAGTTATGGGTTTATTGTTCGTATATATTTTTTTATTGTTTAGAAAAACTGCGTTCAACCTTTAGCTTCTGCTTTAGTTAGCTACTAGTAATGTTAATGTTGGAAGAGTTCTTAATGCCCATTCTACAATACCGTTTGAAAATATTGTATGAAAATTAAATTTACAAATAAAATTTTATTTTTCTTGTGCATTTTTTAGTTTCTTTGCCAAATTAAATAAAAATTTATTAGTTCCTCTTTGAGATCAGTTTAACATTAAATGTAAATCACTTAAAATTTTAAATCTTTTACCCAGAGAATTAATAGATACATCGAGTTATATTCTATTTCAATATTTTTCTTATGGACTGATATCGCTTCGTAGGCAAACGAAAAATCGGCTGTAAATATTTTTTATGTGCATTAAATTACTTACATATTTTGTTAACTGTATTAAAATTTTATATATTTAGTATGTCACATTTTGGCGCCTATTACATTTCGGCGCCTGAGGCGGTCGCCTCACCGCCTCACCTATCGGGCCGGCCCTGAGCCCATTTAACCCTGTGGTTAGGGTGGCCGTGGTCATTAAACTGTCATCTTTCCAAATGAGATTTCAAGAAAAAGTACAAATTAAGACATGGTAAAACTTGTCTTAGGTAGGTTCATATCGGAATAAATAGGCATAAATTTATGCAGACACATTTCAATAACACCATACAGCGGTCGTCGCAAATTTTTGTGTACCACCACTATTGTCAATAGACGATTAAACGAAAGTTTCATGAAACACGCAGTGGTCAATAGACAAAACGAAAATTTTATGAAGTATGGCTGTGAACATTAGTTTCCTAAAACAGCTCGTACGCCCTAAACTTAAAGATACAGGAAAATTCCTAAATATTTTCCCGGAATTTCTTTTGAGAAATTTCAAATATAAATAAAAATTGTATCTGTAGGTTTATTTAGTTTTATTTTTCAGTGAAATTATGGTAAAAAAAATGCATACATGTACTCGTATCAATATATTTATGCACTATCTTACATGCGAGTAGAGCGACTCTGTAAGAACTAATAAAAATACTGCCCCATATTTCAAATATTCAATATATTTTCATACTTCTCATCAAAGGTGCAATATTCATAAAACCTTAAATGAGTAATTCAAAAGCATCGTACTAAATTTCACAAGTACTATATTTACTTTAAAAAAATTAACCAGAATAATCATTTATTTTGAGAGAAAATTAAATTACTCAAAAAATGAACAATGTTACATATTTAATAATTATTTATAACAACTTGCACCAAACATCAAGGCCAAAATCTTTTAAAATTTACGAGAAATTTGCAAAATTATATTCACGGGATATTTCTAAAAAAAATCCGGGAAACAGAGTAACAAAATTTCTTCCCGAAAATTGTGTATGAAGGAATTTCCGGGAATTTTCCCGGAGAAAAAACAAATTCTCGGCGGGAATTTTTTGGCGGCACATCACTAATTAGGCGACCACTTTTACGAATTTATAATCGAAGTAAAAGAGTTAAATGATTAATTATTACCTATTTTAAATTTAACGGTGCTATCAGTTAAAAGTGCACAATGGCTAAATTTATGTGAGAGTTGTACGATAAACGAGGAAAGGAAATTATATTAAATTATGTTTTTCTTTTATTGGTAATGCAATAAAAATGTATTTCCCGTATTTATTCAAGGAACCAATTAATAAGATGTTTTCCTCTATGTGCAACTAGTTTGACCGTAAACCGTGAACACATAATTATGTTATACATTTTTTAGGAAATATTGACATATACATTAGTGATATATCACTTAGTATCGTATTAGTTAATATTTACGGTGGGTAGTTTAATCCGACGCCCGTCGGTAAGGGTAGTATCTGGAAAACTATGGACAAAAGCCTTCGGTCAAATCTAAGGAGCATGACGCAACGGCTAGCGTGACGCGCGGATATTTAAGACATAGCGGCGTGAAGCGGGAGTATTATCGTTCTAAGATCCTACAATAGCAACATAATGCGCTAGACGTGTACGCATGCGTGCAAGAGAGCTAAGAATCCGAGTCCTCAAGTCGCCACCGGTGGTTAGTACGTGACGTTGACTTGACTCTTGAGCAACAACCACTAAGTAACTCCTTAACACACTTCTAACTTTAACGCAACACATACGCAAGCTTTAGTCCACGTATCAGGCTGTGTGCCCAGTGTTTGCTGCTGACTAGTTCGTCCTACCACCGTCAAGCTGAAGACATTAACGGCAATGAGGAGCGGATTCTACCTGGGGCTTACCCTACCTCTGCTCCTCGCAATGGCGGTCAACGCGTACGGCCTTACCACCTTCGGGAAGTCACAGACCGTTAACCAGCCCACCAACCAACAGCCGGGTAGACTATCTCTCTATAACGCTTTTTAAATGCACTAATAACACTTGTACCGCATATTTCTTCCACAGGTTACTCACAAAATCATGCACATTCAAACAAAAATACTATATTTTTTATATATTTTTTTCTCCTTCAAAAATATCTAAAACTTTGTATATACTTTTTATAATATTGTTTAAAATCCATATTTACTTTTTTTTTAACTAACAATACAAATACAAATATTCTTTTTCGGCCAAAATTAATTGGTTACAATATTAAAATGTAATATTTTTTAACGTAAAAAATCTTTTTCATTATCTGCAATCTAATTCAATATGTATCATCAAGTCTACCCTTGTAATTGTAGATATTTTGAATTCAATTGTGCAAATTTTTGTTGCATCTCATTTTAACTAATCCTCGTTTCACAATAACAAAAAAATATTTGATGATACATATACGCACATGCACAAAAAGGAAAAGCTCTTGTTGAAAAATATGTTGTTGGGATCAACGGAGTTTTAACATTAAATAAAATAAGCTGTATTGTACTAATATAAGCTTCATCATTTACTAATGTAAAGCTTATGTAAATAAAATGCTTGTTACTTTTAAGACTTTCATTTTCCTTCACTTTGCAATATTATCTAAGCACAATTTTATAACTAAATATAGTATTAACTTTAATATGATGCGTTTCTCATTGTCAAATAAGTCTCGTAATACGTTCTTTGTAAAATTGTAAATCAAATGTTTATAAGTCTATTTATATTTTAAATCACTTTATATTCTCACTAATTTGCTACATAAAATAATTCTAATAACTCTGTACCACTCTAAATATAAAGTATTATTTTTTCCAAAAAGTTTTAAAAATTAGGCCCCTATGCTGAACATGCATCGAAAATAAAAGCGTTAAATGAAAGCGCGCTTATATTACATTTTTTATTGTTTTACATAACGCCACTTTTAATAAAAGTGCCAATAAAAGTAATTTTAGTATGTGGACTATTTTGTTATGTTACATTTTTTAGTGAAACCGTAATTTTGTATACTTAATAAGTACATTACAACTTACAACATAAGTTATAGAAAAATATATTGTATGTTTTTGGTAGTGTCCCTTTAATGTAAATGATTGTGCCCCAAAAGGTTAAAAATCAGATTTAAAATATTCAATGGTATATTCGTTAGAAATCTTTCCCGTTATCAGATTTCATGATACATAGCTGCATGCTTAAGCGTAACCTAATTTTCTTATCACTTTCAGCAATCAACTAGTGAAATTAATTTCTTATAATATGTATAAAGAAAAAAATTCAGCACTAATCACATTTGTAGATGTAAGTTGCAAATTTGTTAACACCATATCACACGTAGCTTTATATTACATATTTTTACAAAGAATAGAAAAAGTTCTTGAAATGTTTGCATGAAAATTTCAAATATTAAGTATTTAACAGTATTACAATTTTCCGGCAATAATTAAGAAAATAACAATGCCTGGTTTAATGTAAATAAATTTTAATTTATTTGCACATTTAAAAGGTTTCTGTTTATATTTATAAAGCAATTTGTTATCAGAATTATATTCCATTTATTATCATATTTGTAAATTTTATTAAAGAATTTTAAATTTATATCTATTTAATAAGAATATAAACTTTAATCGGTAATGAATATTTTTATCTAGACGTCTTCCAACAATGTAGCGCAATTTTTTCATAAAGTAAATCAACTATTAGCTTATGACTGCAAATCCAACGTTATTTTACGTTATAATTTTTTTCTCTTAAATAATTGCGGGGTTTCCGACAAGAATCGAGCTAATCCATTTTTTGAAGTTTCCGGTTTATGACGCCATATCTTATAAAAACCAATTTAGAAGTCTTCTGTACCAATTTGAAAATATTTTTGTAAGGGGTGTGAGATTTGTTTACAACAATTTTATTTTCTAAACCATAGTTTTCGTCTTGATTCTCTTCAGGCAAATGTAAAATTCCTACAAAAAACCAAACAAGTTTTTAATAAATTATGGATCCAAAAAATAAAATTTCAAACTAAACAACTTGTTTTTATGCTAATGTACAAAGAAAAATAGCCAGTCATACAATAAAAACAGATTTGAAAAGAAAAGTTTTGAAGATGTTTGGTTTTTGTAAAAAAATCAATTGAATATTCAATTGTAAATAAAAAGTATTACAATATTAACTATAACACCAATGTAAATTGTATCTGTTCATTTACGTTATTCATATTTATCGAAATACCATATAAGAATTGTTTACTTTTGACTTCCGTTGAACTAAATTTCACATTAACGTTGACGTTAGTTTTTCGGCGTTACATAAAAACTCATCATATTAAAATGAAAAATAACATGTTTCCGAATATTGCATAAAAATTGATTTGATATTTATTTTTATTCTATTCTTAATAATCAATTTTCATATTACTAACATTATTGCATTCACTAGTTTCTAGTCTATATCGTTTTTGCTTTGAAAGTAGCTGATCAAGTATAAAAATATTTTGATTTATTTATTAATTTGAATATATTTTTCGTTATAATGTCTTGTAGCGCAGAAAGGTCGAGAATGCGTGTACGAAAAAGATTGTGGAGGCATCTCGAACACCAGCTGCGTACCAGATCCGCTCGAACCCAAAACCACGAGGTGCCTGTGCGGAGACAACAACACGCCAAAAAATGGAGCTTGCAAAGCAAAGTTCAAAGGTAAGAATACATTACATTCTATACCAAAGCCGAGATATTCGCCCGAGTATTCGCCAATATATAATATGTCACCAACATTTGCAGCATGTAAGTTTAGATGGCTAAAATATTATACAGAGAGAATACGAGAGTCCGTGACACAGGCGTTTAACATGGGAAAACAGTTTTTTCAACCATCATTTGTTCCGTAAAACTTTATGCTTTTACATAGGCATAACTAGAGGGGAAGGCCAGGAAGGCATATAATTTTGTAAATGGTATGATTTTATGTTTAAATTGATTCACCGACAGGAGTAGGTAAGTAGTAAAAAAATTTATAATTTTTCGATGTGAAAACTGATTAGGCAATAATTATTCAACAAATTATGCTCTATTTTTTAAACAGTAAAATAACCGCTTTGTGTTTTACATACTCACCACAATATTCTTAAATTCACTGTATTTCATGACTATAGCTAAAGTAAAAAATCCACAGTATAGGTTTACTTAAATATTGTGGAAAGTTCGAAACATGTGCCAAAATGGTCTAAAATGTTCAAAAAAGTTTCAGAAGATTTTTCATAAAGTTCCAGAGTTTAGGCTTATATGTATACCTACTTTTTTAAATTGCCAGAAATTTATAAAATATTCCGGAATCATCCACCGTACCAAATAGATGAAAACATTCGGATCCACCCAGAAAAATTATCTAGTTACGCCCATGTGTTTTTATACTATACAATGCCCGGTTTCAAGAAAGCTTGTTTATATTTTGAAATATGACAAATTTTCAAATGTTATTAAAGATTTCAAAAATAACAAATTATAACCAAAACATGATACCAATACCGAAGCATGTCACGGCAACCGTGGTTTTTCCTCGCTTTTCTTGGTTACGTCTTCTGTTCTTTTTTACAAGATGTCAAATTTTAAAGGTTAGTGTGGTTGGATGTTGTTAATTAGAACTAGGTGTTTGCATCTTTTTCTGCGGTTTGCATTCTACGATAGACGAAATGTTTAACAGAACACTTTAGTTTTACCGCGAAAGTGATAGAAATATTTCAATAATAATAGTCACGTGACTAGAACTAGTCGGTGTCGGTAACCGAAACCATGGTTTTGGTTATTATTTTTGAAATTAGTGTGTATAAATTAATGAAATTTCAATTAAAAATACACTAATAATATTTGTAAATTTGACACAATGTTGACATAATGTTAAATTTGAACATGTTAAATTTAACAATGAGTTGTTAATTTTTTTTCCGGCAAATACAAATTTAGAAATAAATTTTTTTTTATTATTATTTATGCCTTTGGTGGTCGGTGTATGACTAAACTTAATAGAGATAAATTTAGTATGTTATTTCAAATAATAAGCGTCGCAATGTCGCTATAACTGCCTTTTTTTGAAATAATAATATCAAATTTTACCCATATGTGTATAAAAAAGCATCCCATAAAGTTTCACGGGGCAGATAAAATTTTAAACCAACTGTTTTCCGTGTTAAATGCGCATGTCACGGATTATCACATTTATCTTGTATATGACGGTGTGATGATGCCGGTACGACCCGGAACACCGTTCTGGAACTATTTTGCCAAATATTCAGATTTTTATTTTTGTTATTAATAAAAAGAAACGGTTTTCAAAATTCTTCAAAATAAACATCGGAAATTTTTTTATATGACGAAATGGAATTAAAAATTGAAGCGGTGAGATGTACAATGAAAAAAAAAACACATATCGGGTATTTCAAACTGAGATAGCCATTTTATATTACTCTCAAAGCCATGTCAAAAGACTTCTAAAAGAAAAATATTTCTATATGGCAAATGCCTATAACCAAGTTAAATTAATACAGGCTGTCCTGCAACTCGATTGCCATAGCTTAAGAGTGTGTTTGTTAATTAATTTTAATTCGAAAATACCATATACACTTATATTCGAATCTCAAAATTAGATGAGTTATGAGATCGATATTAAATTGAAGAGCTCTTTGCAAAAACAACATTAGTTCATTTTATTTTAATTTGGGATAATCAGAAAAAGAACTTTCTAGCTTCCTTACTGTTAACGATATAGCTTCGAGAAAAGATTCCGCCAACTTTGTTTCAGTATAACATACTTATAGTTCTTTTAAATTACTAAAACGAAGTAAGGAAGTGTTTAGCTCACTTAAATTTACAAATTGTTAATTGTAAGTTTACATGTAAAATTCTTACTTTACTCTTTAATTGGTTTTTATTGATTTCTCCAAAACTACCATTAACGGAATCTTTTCCTTGTACATCTCACCACTTCAATTATTAAAATGTCTAAAACAACAAACTATGTCGTTCTTGATTAAAACAGGAAACTGTTTACAGTAAAGACAATGACTAATCATACAAAAAAATAATAATTATAATACTTGTTGTATGGTATAAAACTAGAATATTTCTCAATACTAAACTATATACTTATAAATATGTATTCCTCGACAGGATCAAAGTAATACTGGGAAAACTTGGAGAAAAACAGTCTGATGAAAACGTTTAAAAAATGTTTTATTTATGTTTTCCCAGTAAATAATTATATATTACAAATCAACAATTTTTCAGTTATACCCATTTAAAAATTAATATATACTCCTAATAACAGACGATTTTCACATAATGTAATGAAAAATAATAATTATGACTCTTGATAAAGACCTGATTTATTTGCTACATTCTCTGCACAGTTACAAACAATTTATTGTTTGTTTCTACCAGTCAACAACCTTTATTATTGTTTAAGTTGTAACTGTGATAAAATTCTTTAAATATTTTCAATATATTTTCCTTCAGTTGTTAATTTATAGTCATAAGAAAATATTCTCACGTATGGTAATTAAAAACAATAATTATAACTCTTGATAAAGAGCTGATTTGTTTTATTCTGCGAATAATTAAAATTAATTTATTGTGTTCCTGTTTCTAAAATGTTTTTTTATTTATTACCCTTCAAATTTTAATTTGTATTCATAATAATTATGATTGTGTAGATAAATAAGTACAAGTATACTAAAATATTTTATCTCATATTTCGAAGGGTGTAGCAATTCAACAAATTGGATAAGAATATTAAAAAAGGAAAAATTCAAGATATGGTATGACTTTTTGATTATTGCGTTGATACTGTTTCTTAAAATGTAGTCAGATTATTTCATTTTTTAATTAATTTATTTATTTAATTTTTAATTTATATAAGTGACAATACTTTTACACGCGTGTATATCTACGTACATATAAATATTATTCAAAATAATATTTTGCACTCTTGATAAAAATCTAATTTGTTCTTTATATTCTATAAACAATAATTTATCGTATGTAAATAACATTAAGCACTACGATAATAAAACATTTTAGTGTTTAGCAAGTAATTAATTATATTAATCAGTACGTAATCAAAAATTATAATGTTAATCAACATTAATCTGTTTTCCTGTACTTTTATAGTTTATTAATAGAATTAAAAATTAAACTATGGCTATTTATCGATATAAAAAAACAAGTATTTTTTCGATAACTAAAAAAAGTATGTACATATTAAAAAAAGTTTCATTTTTATAATAATACCTAAGATTCTTTAAGAGTATATATTCTCAAAAAACTATACTATATTATACTTTTTATCAAAACTTAATATACACCAACTGTGGCATCAAGAACAACCAATATCAGGATTTCGTATCTTTGGGTATGAGTGAAAATGAAGAAGACAATTTCAATGTCCATAATACCGGAGTGAAACTTATTCTTTGCTATTAACGTTGGTTACAAATGTCACTAATTCTGTAATTTAAACTGTCTACAGCACTAAAGTCCTTTGAGATTTAACTGACATATCTTCATTGGTAATTATAGCAATAAGTATTTTCTCGTTTTTTGACATGACACTGGTTTAATTGATGCCGATTCCTGTAGTTTCCTTTAGAACTAGACTGACACTGACATTGGTTGTTCTTACGTTAAGCCACGAAAACAATTTGCATTCGTCTCTGCATTTTTGCTGTAGACAAATAGACAAAATGTAATTGGTTAATAAAATATAAACTGAGATTTTATTATATTCAATTTTGCGTTTTTCTCCTCAATATTGTTTTTCAGTACCTACTTAAAATACTGTTCTCTAAATAATGTGCAAAACAATGTTAGAATATAAATACATAGAATAAAAAATGTATATTAAATAGTAATTAAAAACTTCAGTATTTAAATACTGATCAATTCTGCTTTCAAATGAAGTATGGAAATTATTATTTAATGTGGCAATGCTGTTTACCGCAAATTGTTGCGATAATTATATGATTTATATTTGCGGGTAAATGCGTAAGTTGAAAATAAAGTAGGATAAATATATGCATTTATTTTTCTGATGCAATGGTATTTCAGAAACAAATTAATCATCTTATATTGTTATAATTTGTCGAAAGCGTTTTCCACAAATATTTTGGTTAACCGGACAGCAGAAGCATTTATTATTTACTAGTATCCCCTAATTTAATATGCAATTAACTTTGAGGAGTTTCGTGCACTTTATGATAATTAAAGTTGATGTTATTCCTACATTTTATAGTAACCCAACTTTCAATTTATATTGATGGATTTCTATTTATAAAGTTAAAAGTAGAGTACATAATCTTCGTGTTCCTTGCGATCTATACAGATTTATAATAATTTAATTATCTAAGGATTTTTCAAATGTCTCGGATCCGTAGAAAGGTAAAAAGCTACTTAACTTGTACATCAATTATAAAATGATCAATGTCACGAAAAGTTTTGCCATAGGAACTTTGAAAATGAAAACATTATAATAAAAGTATTTTGGATGGTCATGAAAAAAAATTGTTGCCGCCCCCTAAAATACTAGTGAAAAAAAGGAACTGTGCACTGTAAATTACAGGCAACAAGTTCCTATTGAAGAAGTTTAGAAGTCTGTTTTTTTTATTTTTTTCTTTGTTAATTGTCAGAAACAGTTTATTTTACAAATATATTATAAAAGGGAAATTCAATTTAAACTTTAGTACTGAGAAAATTTTGCGAAAAAATGGATAAGTATTATAAAAAATAAATATTAATTATCCCAATTTTTAAAAAGTACCCATTGTAAATTTATTATAATAATTATAATATGTTAGAATAAGAAGTCCAGTAAATAAAACTGACCAAAATAAAATTAAAACACACGTTTCTATTAAAAATAAAAAATGTAAAAAAAACAGATGATTACACTTCTCATTTATCAAGTACTTTAAATTATGTTTGTAATGTTCTCTTGAGTTTCAATATTAAACATTACAACATAAATATTTGTGAAAGAATTCATTAAACAGATTATTTAAAATGAAAATAACAAATTTTCACCAATTTATAATATAAATATTTAATTATACGTATATCAAATTTACTTATACAAATATCAACATTCCAATTTCATGTAAATGTTACATTTTTAAAGTATACTTATACTCAAACATTAAACAACATTTCAATTAACGAGAACATTGCGTTAGTAGCCTGATTTAAAATATTTATTGTGTTTAGTTAAACATTCCAAACTTGCATTTAAAGTATTTAAATTGAAAGGGATTTACTTAGGTGCAATTTTTAAGTTTAAAATTATACAACAAAAAGTGTATTTTTTTTTATTAATATTCTTATTATACATAATATACCATGAGTTTCAGCTAAGGTGCAATATTTACTATTCTGTCATCAATATATTACTATGGATACTATAGTTATACACTATTGTACTTACAGTATCGTTCCAGATAAAATGCAACATAGGTTTTCTATGTCAAATGAACTTGACATCATAATTTACTGATTTAGAAATAAGGTAGAAAGTAATAAGAGCAGTATCAATAAAAAATCAATATATTTTCTTCACTTTGTGCAGTTTTTGTTATTGCCCTTTTCTTATGATTCTTATCTAAACATCCATCACTTTTAAATTTTGTAAATATCCTCGAAATTGTAGAAGGATTTGGTCTAGCACGTTCAAGAGATAAATTAGCAAACATATCACAAACATTTCTCAAATTATAACCAGCATCATACCAAGTAATCATTCACTTTTTTTCTTCTTTAGTAAATATTAGTGATGTGATGAATACTAGTTCAGCCGAATAACCGAATAACGAATATTCGGCTAAATTTCAACGAGTATTCAGCTTTTCCCAATAGTACATTCTTCAATGATTTTGAAGCGTGATGGTCCACTATAGAGGGCGGAGTTTGTTGGTGTTTTTATGTTTGCCCTGCTTGTTGAGTCGTTATAGTAAGCTAGTCGTTTTAACATATATGTTTTAGTCTGGGACTGTTATAAATAAATAGCATCGACTAGTAAAGTATTAATATAGCAGTGGAATTTGTCGGGAGAAATATTGAATAAAAATCACAGCCCAATGGTGGAAGAAATATCACCATAAATTTCCAAAAATGTGCCAGCTAGCAAAAATTTACTTGTCAGCTCCTGCAAGCACTGTAATCATTTTATATCCTTACATAATAAAAATATTGAGAAAAATTCAATTGAAAATTCAATAAATTTTATTTTTATAGTTATTTTTCAGTAGGTTATGTATGAAAAACCAAACCTGATATTTGTCAATTTGAATTATTTAGTGCATAATTCCTATTATTACAGAAAGAACACTGTTTATAAAGTTATTAACAAATATTTGTTTCATTTTAGTTTAAGTTCAATTATTTTTAGTACATAGCCTACTGAAAAAATAACTACAAAATAAAATTAATTTAAATTTAAATTGAATTTCTCTCAATATTTTTATTATGTAAGGATATAAAATGATTACATGGTTTGAATTCAGAAAAAAATACGCTATCGAATAGACATAAATAGCTATTTGTGTATTAAGAGCGCAAAATGGGACATTGTCGATTGAGAGGTTGTTGACATTGGCATTCTCTCAAAATCGACAATGTCCATTTGCGCTCGAAACACACACAAGATTTTTTCTACAGTTCTCCACCATAAAAAAAATAATGAAATGTACACTTTGTACTTACAGTACTACTCAACAGTTTTGCAGTAAAGATAGAAATGTATTCAAATATGACTTCAAGATATTGTTTTGGTTTTCGTTTTTACAAAAAATTAATGCCAATTTTGTAATGAATATAAGTTTTGTATAATTTATTTGTTTTAAGTACATTAAACTAGTGCAGTGGAAAAGTGGATGTCCACTGGAAGCGTTCACGCCAAACTTTTGCAGGTGGCAGCACAACTGTTCACACAATTTATTTTATATTTAATTTTAATTTATCGTTACTTTCCATTCTTCTTGAGCTATGGCTTCAATGTAATCTAAGCATTTTATACTTTCGTTTTCGTAAATAAATGACATATTTTATTTTCACAGCAATACGGCATTTTGTTTGGTTATGTAATATACCGACAGAGCAGTTATATGCCAGATTGACTTGTGAAGGTGGTAAATGTGTAACTACAGTGTCATTAGTTCCTGACTAAACGTTTCTATTAAGAATGTAGACAAGTGACATTTCTAAACATTGTATAGTTAGTTTTTTCTACTTTGTCGCGCATGAGCGGCAAAGTGACATTTTGCGTTGACAAAAGAGAGCGCAAATGGCTACTTTGTATATAGACTAGAAAAAAATATGTATAATGCCATTTGAAAAAATAGAATTTTGTATTCAACCTTGGGAACCACTGATTTAAAAAAATATTTTCTTCTATAAAACTAATGTCCTCCTTGATCTCCTACAACTTTGTTCTATAGTATTTTTTTTATATCTCTAATAGCTTCCTAGAAAAAACGCGTTTCCTAGTTTCGTTTACACCCTGCATAAATCCAAAACCGGGATTAAACGGATACAGGTACAGGTATATAATAGGTATTTTAATGAAATTATTGAGTATATGAATGTGAAGTTTGCAAGATATATTTACTAGTTACTATATTTTTATGTACTTCTTCGAAGTTCAACTCATTCGAATTCTTTTGTTATCAAAAATTACATTAACATACCTCCGTATAAAAATAATATTAAAATTCTTGTTTTGGGCCATTAAGAATAAATGTTGAAACAGTCTGAAGGTTTATTAAGACCACATTGGTTTTCCAAGTAGCCATGTGACTCAGAGAAATAACAGTTCAAGTTATAAAAAGATTTATGAATATGAATGAGGTTGAGAAAAAAAGAATTTTCAAGAAAAATATCGTATACACAAGTGGTTTTCATTTTACTACAGTAGTAGAGAAATGTTTGGATATATATTAAAATGAAACGTTGAATCGTAGGCCGGTGTTTCATCAAATGAAAATATACTTCTTTTTCAAGAGAAAAGCTAGTTGGTACTTGGTGAAACATCTGTAGTCCAAATAATAAAACTAAACGCACAAATTTATTTATTGAGAGACGTCCGATTCAACCTTGCGGACATCATTAGATTGATGATTTTTGGACGGAACCGTATTTAATATAACACAGAATATAGAGTGTTCTAAAACATTAAACGTTAACGGGTAATATAATTTCATATACTGATTCTATTACAAAAAGATATTTTTCGAAATTCACAAAAATAAGTGCACGTATTGTGTACCACTGATGGTAGCAAATGTATAGTTCATTATAATACAAAGTGTCCCAAAACGTACCGGCAATATTTCAAATATGAATTCTAGAACTTATTTAGAGCCGAAAAGTACAGACAAACATATGTCCTAATCATAACCGTTAACGAATTTTAATTCGACAACTTTTACGAAATAAATCTGTTTTTAATACATTTTTATTTTTTTATTTACAAGAACTTCAAAATTATCTCCATTGTGTTCGATACATAAAGCTGCACGTCGCAGAAGTAAGAGATCGCTGCGTTCTTAATATGATTTATTGGTAATTCCTAATAATATCGGCAGCCTACTTTATTCTTTGGCGTAATTCTTCTACCGTGTGCATTTCAGTTGCATGTGACCCCAAAGCCCCAAAGATAAAAATGAGATCCTGCGAACGATGTTCAAATATTACCAAACAAAAGACATGATCATGGCACTAGATCAGTATTTCAGAAATCCGTTAATCCCAAATTTTAGCCACATAAATTATGAAATAACAATAACTCGTTAAAGGTTACGTTTAGGACATATGTTTATATGAACTTTTCGACTCTAAATAAGTTCTCGAATTGCTTTTATACACCTTTAATAAATGATTTAAAGTCATGTAACTAAAGTTTGTCATTTATCTGTATAAATGTACAAAACTTGAATATGAAAAAATACAAATGCGAAATTAAAAAACATGGTTAAACAAATATCACTTATTTTTATTTGAAACTGATAACATACAGTTGATAATTTTTTTGCTTTTGTGAACTACGAGTAGGTACTTAGATGTGCATTCTTACCAATCAAAAGATCAAATTTATTTCCCTATAAATATAAACCAACGTTATTTTCTTATGCGAAAAATACTATAGCTACGATATTATAATATTAAAGAAGTATAGGAATATGATGGTACAAAAATATTCACTTCAAATTAGTGTTGGCAAATTCCCGAAAATTTATTTTTTGGGATATATTCCCAGTAAATTCAGTGGACACTTTCCGGAAAGTTTCCTTTAGTTTTCAAAACTGATTAAATATTGTACTCATTACTAGCTTTCTTTTGATACCAAATACTTATATATTACAATGAAATATTATTGGAATATATTAAAAAGCGTTATAATTTCATTAAATATACAGTAGATATTACCTACACAGTTAAATTAGTTCAGGATAGAAAAGAAATTTAACGAATAATGTGACCCCAATGGCGAACGTTTAAACGTAGTTTAGAATACGATATATTTTAAACGATTATATTGTATAAATGATGAAACTAAGTATTTAGTCTAATTTTAATAATTAACATGAAAGTATATTTATTGTATTTAAGGTAGAAGTCTCAAAAATGTATCAAAATTGTTTAAATATGAGATGAAACGCGAAAAAAAAATAATATTGAAAAATCTCAAAATCTGAAGTTTTGATTTTTTTATTTATTCTAAATAAATACATATATTTTCTATACTTGCGTAAAGAAAAATCGAAAATTAACCGACACAATTTTTTGTTATAAATAAAATAACTATTTTTTCATTTATTATTCATATTTAAAATTACAAAATTAGAAACATTTAAGAAATACCAAAATATATTTACCATATTTTGTAATGATTTTCTAGGAAATATCGTACTTTTATCTGATTTTAGTTTATTTTTTTCTGACTTCGGGCAAGGTTTGCATTTAAAAATATGTTTTGTCATTTTTGTAGCGTTTGCTAAATATTTTGCATGACAAAATTTACATTCTGCGTATCTCTTCTTGCCAACACATAATTTTATAAAATAATTCCAAACCAACGATATTTTTCGTCCCATTTTGCAAATAACAGACACACGTGCACACTTGTTTGTCAACAAAGACGTTGTCAAAGTACTTGAAATAGGTTATGTTAAAAGGAAAAATTCCCGCAGAAACTTTCTGGTAATATTACGGGGAATTTATTTTGGAAACTTTCATTAGCAGTAAGGAAGTATTCCCGGTAAATTTCCAGTTGGAAGTATTTCTTTTTGGAAAATTTCCAGTTTGCCAACACTAGTTCAAATATACTGCCCTTATTTCATTTTTTATGTATAACAGTTTTCGTTTAATTTTAAATTTTACATTTTAAATAATTAACAAAGAAACACTGCTACGTAATAAATAATAGTGGAGGCATGGTACGTTGAATTTAGATAAAGTGACAGAATAATTTATATGTTTAAAACAAAGATAAAATACAAATGTAAACAGGGCCTCTAAACAAATAATGAATGCAGTATACGACCCTTTGTTACTGTGACCTGGTTACAACAAATCCCTTTTAAAATTATTTTTCACTTCTCCTTTTATAGTGTCGTGTGTACGGAATTCGGTAAAAAACTATATATTTCATTGTCATATATATAAGATCAAAAGAAAGATAACATCGATAAATGCTTAAATTATTCAAATATTAAGAATCAGTGCGTGCTTTTGTGTAGTAAATTAAGAAATCTAAATAATTTTGCTTCAAGACAAGTATATTTATAATACTGTTTCTGGAATTATTATTCTACTATCATAAACCTACAACCAACTAAGTTCAGAATTATATTAAAATTGTAAATTTCCTATTAAATACTTAAATATTCAAATAAAGCTCTACTTACATTTTCAGATCCGCTAATGGTTTCATAAAAGTAAGTGTATTTAATGATCTTATCAGTATTTAAATGCAGGAACATTAGAATATATTTTTTTTCTGAAATCGTCATTAAAATAATGAAAATTTTATGAAACATGGACGAGCTTAAAAAAATAACCTTAGATGACATTGCAAACAAGGGACTACATTTATAATTACAATACTAGAATTTAAGAAATGAAAAAGGTGACATTTAAAGACAAAATATGTGCCAATTTTGTCTTACAGAATCTACAAATATTAAATAACCAATTTCTCAATCAAAATTTCAGAATTTTCTGATTTCAAAAAATTATAATATGTACCTCGGCATTGAAATTCTCTGTTACTAGAACAAGAAAGCAGTTATGTAAACCGGTTAACCTGTATTTTAAGTCCAAAAAGGTAATTTTTAAATGAAACTGAAACCGATATTTTTATGTACTAAAAAACCGATAACTATTAACCGAAAGAAATTAAAATCTATTTTTCCTTTTTTAATAGAGGATTCCACCATTTTTTACATATAATTTCACCTGAACGTTTATGTAAAACTAAGATTGTCGGTGAAAATCCGGTGAAAAAATTCCTATTAATAAGCGAGTTACAGACCTCCGAAATTTGAAAGTATAGATGTGACGTCACGAATATAAGTTTTTATATCAAACTATTTTCTTCGTGGACCTAAATATTCTTGAAATATAGGCTATTTCTAAATTATATTTATAAAAATTAAATGAATATTATTATACTGTACAAGTCTACATGCTTTATAATTGGAAATGTATTTAAATTATTAAGTTTAATGCAAAATATTTATATTCAAACAAAAACTGTTTGAGACTTGCACTACTGGACTGATAGCCACGCCTCCGCTATTTGAATTTCTCTACTTCCATTGGTAGTAGGCTCTCCGTCCTTAACTGGATATTCGTTATATATTTATAGGCCGTCTTCGAGTCGCCAATCAAAATAATATATATGGATTTCATATGAGTGATGAGCTGCTATAACAAAAATCCCTTTATTTCCGAAGTATTTTAATTATGTTGTTTTATTTCTTTATTAATATTTATTATTAAGCATATACTTTCAATATTTTTTCCTAATTTCTCTTAAAACAATTGCGCTGTAGTTCCCTATTGTATAAAAGTAACTAGATTTAGTAATGGAAAAAAAAATCACATAGAAAACATATTGTATATAAATAAGTTTATTTGTATTTTTAATGATCTTATTAACCGGTATATTTTACCCGTTTTAAAAATTATGTTCTCGATTTCGGTTAATCATTAACCTTTATTTTTCGGTTTATTGCCCTACTTTTCGAAAGTTTTCTTATTTATTTGTATCTTATTTATGCAAATATAATTAAATATAATAATATTCGTATAAATAAATATTAAAATGGAAAATCAAAGAAAAATATTAAATAGATACTTCAAATTCATTTTATTAATTATGTGACGCTATGGCGACAACATCAGATATGCTAATTTCGGCGAAAAATAAAATACCTTCGTAACGTTAAATAATACAAATTTATCATTTATCAATTCTTGCTTTTACCAATCAAAAATCTGATTTTCTATAAGGAGACAAAATTTTAAATTTAGTTTCCTAAAGTATTGAAACATTTACTTTTGCCATAGGTAAAGGCAACATTAAATTACTGTCAACATGATTTGAAAATTACATGTTTACGATTAGATTTCACGAAACTAAATTTAGTTAGTGTTTGTATTGATTAATCTTATCAAAAAGCGATAAATTATTTGCTAGTAGAACGCAGCGGGCAATTATATGTATGTATACCTATCTCTGAATGCAACTAGTATTCTTGGGAAATCAATATTAAGAATTAATTAATATATTTACACTTAACTGTTCAATTTATACACCTGTATGAATTTACATAAATTGATAAGTTGATTATTTATTATTATCAAGAAGACTGCTTTACAGAAATTATTATTTTGACCTAATAATTTATAAATTAACGATAATCTAAGTTTAGAATACTCATTCACAAGAAAATAATTTAAAAAAATGCTTTAAGGAAGTAGAATCTAAAATTCAGTATTAGTTCTTTACTGAAAGTTTTCAAAAATAAATTTTACTGAATTTGGTGAGTAATGATATTATTTATCAAATTATATAAATAATAACATACATTATAAAATAACCATATTTTTCATAATAAACGATTTTTTTTATACTGAAGTAAAAGTTTTGTCTTTACTAGGGCTTCAAATCAGGACCTTCATATTTCTAGTAGGATACTCTTCCAACCGAGCTGTGCTCCCGTTGAAGTGAGTGAATTCTTCACCTGCGTTTTGCTAGTGTTCACGATTCTGAATGTTATAAAAATAAATGTATAAATTCATAGAAGAAACAGTTTGTAATATAGATTTTTTTTAAATTTATTAAATTTTACAGACTTTAGTATTGAAAGCCTCAGTGTTTACTCTGCATATTTTCATAAGGTCACTGAGGCCAGTAAGGCCCCTTCTTAATTAAAAATAAAATATTTTGAATAATTAGTAATCGTTTATGTTAAACTTTGTTTTATTATAAATCACCATTTTTTAAACTAATTTTCATGGGTATTGGGATTTTCAAGTATCAAGAGATGGTGCTGATCGCATTAAACGATGGTACACTTTTTGTAAGCGTCGCATTGCTGTCAATATAGGGTTATCCAAGCCAAAGGTATTTTATAAATGAATTTTTAAATTGAAAATATGTTCAAAACGGTCGCCAAATGACGCCACAACCCTAACAAGGTCACACAACGAAGTTATTTCATTTAATGATGTTTGTGCGCATCCCTGGCTTTTACCGGAAATTATTTTTGTTGATGTTCAGAGGTTAAATACACGTGCGTAACAAGAAAACTGTGGTTAAACTTACCGGTTTAATTAAAAATACATACAAATAAAAAGCACACATGTGCTGAAACGGTTACCGCCCAGTTGACATGGATCACACGTGGATGCAAGTCAATGCAGGTGTGGGTTACGTTTAATTTTCCCGCGTTATATTTTTGTAGCTAAATTCATTTGACACAACTGTTTCTATCTCATAGTTCATCATGATTTCTTTCTTGCTGGTGCTGGCCAAGGTCTTGCTGGGGTTGTGACGTCACTGGATGACGTCATGGCAAATTGCAAAATTCTTTTGCATTTTTCTCCCGTACTATAATTTTTATGCAAAATAAAAAATATGGGTGTAATATTTTTATTATTAGTATTTTTTATTTATAATTCTAGTATGCATAATCGAGTTTTTGTAGTCATATACTTGTAGTTTCATGTAAATGTCAAATGTATACCACTGTTTGCAGTTCTAATATTCGCCGCTAGTTAGCGTTTTCTTATTTGAAAATCGCAATATAAATACATTCTTAAAAAAAATTAAGGCTCAGTAAACTGTGAACTGTGGCAGTATAATAAGAAAATTAAACATTTTGAGAACAATCAACAAGTATTAATTAATACTCTTTTACATAGGAGCTAGATTTAAATAAACTTTTGGCATAATTTTAGCCTTAACTGAGCCATCTGGACATACAAAATTGTGCATTGTATTACAGCTATGGCAAAACCATGTCTCCGATGTTCTTTTCAGATTGTTATTTTTTTTAGTTTAATTCATATTTTTTGGCACAAAATTTACTGGGCCTATTTACCCCAGGGTAGTAGGATAAATAAAGCTTATATTTATTAAATATTTGTTTTCAGAACAATACAAATGATCTGTTTCACAACTTATAAGATTTAAAGAATAATTCAAGCACATAAACAACAGAAAATATATATTTTGAAATAAAATTTACCGGTGTTTGTCGGAATTTTTTAAAAAGGGAATATTCGCAACAAATTCCCTCAACAAACTCGAAGCTACGATAATAGGGTGGTACAAACAAGATGACCCTTCTGATTTAACTAATATAAATGTGATTTTCGGGACCATGGGCCTTATTTGCCACAGTTACCTTATTTAATAAATTGTGTACTTTGTATTAATTGGGTTTTCTTATAACGTTTTTAAACAGATTTCTTTTAAAAAACCCAGTTGTTTTTTTTTTTGGGTTGTGGAAAATTTGACCAGCCCTGATTTAATATAATTTTCCATTAAAAATATGTCAGACACATCATCTCATAACATATTTGTTGTTTTCTCGATAAAGTAATTAAATCTAATGTATTTTTTTCAAAATCAATTTCTGCATTGCTCATACAAAAACAAAAGTAATTATAGAATTATTGCTGTAGCCTTTATATGCAAATTTTTGATATTATCAACTTTCTTTGATTTACAAGTTCTTTACTGCGTTATCAAATAAAATTACCATTCTAGTTTTCATTCTTCTAACCCGTAGTTTCTAGGGTGAAGTCATATCGCATACGACATGCATAATTAGTAAAATTAGCTCAGTAAAAGAACATTAATCAAAATTAATTTCGAATATGGGGGAGAAAAATGTAATTTTAATTAATTGATGGAATATTACCCATAATGGAATAGGTATACTGATATTTCAAGGGTACTAACCAGTAATAATTTAAGTTTATTGGTCGAATTCATAATGACACAATAAACATTTAATTTTAATAAAAATCAATAATAATTCAGATATATTTCTGTTATGAGAAATATTCGTTTTCCGGGAATGGACTGTGTCATATTTTGAGTCAGAGCTCAACGTTTCGCCCGCAGTCATATGGGACATCTTCAGGAGCAAGGGGGATAGTACTGTCTTAAACACGGTTACCCGACGTGTCAACCACGCTAGAGGCCGAGTTTAAGCAACAAGGAGGGAGACTCAGTTTACAAGGTTACCCGACGTGTAAACCACGCTAGAGGCCAAATAAACCAAGTGACGAAAGAAGGCCGAGAAGACAGTTATATACTAATCTAAAGATACGGTAGATGAGCAGAGCTAATGAGGACCAATGGGAATCGAGTTCGTAATGGTAGATTGGGCGTGTCGTGTACCGAGAATCACCGGTTTCCACATGTGGCTTAAGAAATAGCCATCATCCCGATTGATGTTATTCGGATGTTTCCATATTTCTAAAGTTTCCCTGTATTTACGTCTGTAAAACTCAGGGACAGGAGCTAAAATGCGGGAATTTTCAAATAAGATGTTATGTCCTGTGTTGTGTTGGTGTTCTGCGACCGCAGATGTTAATACCATACCATTACGCAGCCAGCGTTTGTGTTCTGACAATCTAATGTGAACACTCCTTCCTTTCTGTTATACCTAGTTTTGAAAGTCGCCATTATTAGAAAACATTTGTAATAAGGTAAACTAAAAAAGAGAAACCATAACGCGACCAATAGAAATCGGCATTAAAATTCTACATTATATTTTATTTTACTTTCCAATTCAAGATTGACCTATTTTCGGTTATATAAAGCTAACCACCAAAGTTCTGGATATGTAGACAAAATCTACAAATTTTTTGAGCACGTCATTCAGTTATTCATTTCATTTAGATTAGAGAAAATGTTGATATTCATACGGATAAAACTCAACCTTGGAAAAATGGCAAAGCTCACGTAAAATGTCACACAGTTCATGAATTCGTTTCTTTTCGGCAATAAAAAGGCTACATTATTTTATGATAATCGACCACCAGATTAGTTTCGGAAACAAAAAATCCCTTTAGGAATATAATTAACGACAAGAAAAGTAAATTATTCTATTCTTTTTTATTACTGTTTTTCGAAGAAGTTTTTGCAGAAATTACATCCTAAATAGAAAAATTATGTAATGTAAAATTTATTGGAGTATAAGTTTTTGTTTTATTCATATAGCATTTATTCAATCACTGTTCCAATGACAGTTAGCCTTTTCGAAGAGTATGATACTTGTAGTTGTTGAATAAAATATGAATACCGTGCTTTCATTTACTACCTACTTATTGAAAGTATCACAAAAATCATATTCAGTTTAATTATATTTCCTAATGAAAAGGATATCATTGGTATTTTTAAATTTCTTTTATATTATTACATTATCAGCTGATATGTGAAAACAGTTTAGCTACATTGATATAAAGTTTTTGACACCTACGGAAAAAATAAAGAAGGAAGCATACTTAAAAACTTGTAGACACTTCACAGGCTTATACTTTATTATATTTCAAAACAAATTAGGTACTACGTATAAAAATTAAATTAATACTAATAATAATAATAATAATAATAATAATAATAATAATAATAATAATAATAATAATAATAATAATAATAATAATTCAGTTGGTTTGCAAATTATAAAACCTACGGAATTTTTTTCAAATTTCTTTGGACTAGTTGTAATTATACATTTTAAACTTACAAAAACTGAATATGTTATTAAAATATTCCGCTATTTAATATTGGGTTACATCGCCAACAGCTGTAATTCTATTAGTTATTGAATCCACTAGCCCTGCACATTCTTCTATTATTGTCCCATGTAAAAATTGTAAAGATATTCACACTGCCAAAACGTATATATGTATATGTTAGTTGAAATAATTTTGAAACAGTCAAATCATTTGAGACAAATAAACATGGTCAAATTATGCCATTGATTAATTGAAATAAATATTAAATACATATAGTTAAATCATGAGACAAATAAACTTGACCAAAATGTGTGACCAATTTCTTCATTAGTACATTTTATCAGTTACTCAAATAATTTTTTGAACATAGTTTTTATTTTAGACAGATAAACCTGTTCAAATTGTGGCATCAATTTCTGTACCGGTAACTACATTTAAACTTAAAATAATTTCTAATTATTATCTATTCTCGGTGAGACAATCTGTTATTATTGATAGATTAATATGAATAAGCTGTAGAAGAATAAGATAAAATAAATGTTGAACCAACCTCGCCAACTATTAGCCCAATTTGGCCAATAGAGGCATCGCAGATATCAGCATCTCAGGAAATCAGCTACCACTGCTATACCATCAACGTTTACTGCAACAAAATTTCAGTTATTCCACTATTTAGTCCACTAAAAATCATCACACACTAAAAATTTGTATCACGAAAGTTAGTTTGACACTAAAAGATATATATATATATATATATATATATATATATATACACTATTTTAATTCAATCAACAAAATATTTCAGGAGAATTGCACTTACTACGAGTAGAACACATTTTCATTTGTAGGTTACAAATACGTATACTGAGAAGACAGCAATAACAAACAAGAAACACCAGTCTTACTATTAGTTGGAACTTGTTTGTTAGTCGATCTGGTCGAGACGAAATTTAGGTATATAAAATAAATAAATTATAAATATATCATCACGGCGTATTACCCATTGCTGGGTGTGCCAATCTGCTTGGTATATAAAAATAAAATAGTTATTTATGTAACAAGTGTGTAAAGTAGTACTTTTTTGGTCGAGTGCGATGTGCGATGAAATTGTAGCACGAGACAAAAAATACTATTTTACACACATGTTGCATACAACATTTTTCCTACAACCGAAATGGTATTGATGTTTCTCATAATACTGAGTGTACAGGCATTCAGCAGCTTCAAATACTGTTAGTGCTCTTTCTCATAACACTGTACAAAATGTAACTTAAACACTTGGAAGAATCTCAGACAGTCGATGATTAGTCTTTTATAATGTACAAATCGTACATTTAATATTAATATTAAAAATTAGGTTAGGTTGTCAAAAAAATGTTAATGTTCTTAAAGATTAGATTAGTACTCAATCTGTTAAAAAAATATTAGATTTGTTTCATTTATATGTATATTCATATTTCTCAATAAATTTTATTACTTTCATTATTATTTACTACCTAATTATATACTTGACAGTTAAATTAACCAAATTTTAATGTTGCCTAGCAACGCCTATTTACTTTTCAAGCACTAGTGCTTGAAAAGTGACACTTTACACACTGTAATGAGTGCGTGAAAAGTACTTTTCACGCACGGTTGTAGGAAAATGAATTTTTTATTCACTTAACTAGGTAATGCAAAATAACAAATAAATTATTGTTATTAAAACATAAAAAAAAAATCGTTTCAATCAGTGGCACTACAAATATAAACTTTAAAAACCAAGCCTTTAATATTGCCAATTTTAAAAAAAATGTCTGACTTGTGATAAAACATGTAGTATTATACCATTTATTCTTCGGACAGAATTCCGAAAAATTGACTTCTGAGCCGAGGTTTCAAATAAATTAATCATTATCCACTAATAAGTGTTGGAAATATCTTGGTATAATAAGAATCAAAATTTAAAAATAAAGTAGGTAAATTAAAAATTATTCCCTAGCAAACGGGCCCTGCGTGACCTCGTGGCCGTGGGCCTAGACGATATAGTATGACTAGCGAATGAAAGTTGACGTTTAGATTATGTGATAGATGTAATTTCTTTTGAAAACATTCCCCTATATTTGATTTGAAAGGAAACTGACCCTTATGTATTCCGTTACAGAAGATTAGAATTATTGTACGCCACAGGATTCAGGGATGTATTTAAAAAAAAATTAATACCGCAAATTCTAGTTCGTTCGTCTCAGATGTAAGCAACCCTCGAGTTGGAATTACTGTTATAGGAAATTAAAAATAATCCTATTTCATAGAATTGCCAAACTAAATAGTTTAAAGATCTAAATATTTTGTTATAACCAACATAAACGAAATATGTTTAAAATATTTTAAACGCAGCCCTGTTTCGATATTTAGTTATCCTAGTCGGCCATCTATTTTCAGCCAGACATAGTAATGTATCTTCTCTAGGGTTTCAAAAGAAACCACATCTATAAAATAATTTAAACGTCAACTTTCATTCGCTAGTCATACCATAATAAGGCCCTGCTCCAAGTACATTTAAGATTGCATTATTTACATGAATTATTAATGAACGCCCTGTTCTTATTCTTACAGTAGCTGTTCATTGTACATTTCATACAGTAACAGCATCTTTTGTACAGGGTGTAAATCGAAAAGTGGAACATAGCCGTTTAACATAGGAAATCAGATTTTCTTTGCGCAAACGGTACCTAATTATTTTATACAAAAATCATCAAATAAAAGTTTTAGCGATTTAAATTCTGCATCTAAATCAGGTGAAACGATTATTATAAAAATTAATTATAAAGTTAGTTTCTATGAACTAGTCTAAGCAGTCATGGATTTATGACAAAAAATAAGAAAATGCGTTATTTTTAACTGTCAATTAGAACTAAACAAAACGCAAGAAGGAAAACTGTTCCACTTCAAATGGACATTTAAAAATAATGCATTTGTCTATTTTTTGTCATAAATCCAAAGGTCATAAAAACTGTAACTTTATAATAAATTTTTGCGTTTATATGAAGAGGTAAAATAATCGTTTTACCTGGTTTAGATGGAGAATTTAAATATACTATAACTTTTATTTGAAGTATTTTTGCATAAAACAATAAGGTAACGTTTGCGCAAAGTCCACTTTTCGATTTACACAGTGTACATAGTTTGCATGGAATTTTAGATAATGGCAACGAGGAGCTAGTTTTGGAGACTTTTTTATTTGCAAGTTTTGCTCAAAATACATATTAATGTAAATAAACATAATTATTTCTCTATATTTTTTGTATTAAATTTTGATTAATACAACATTGCTCTATTTTTAGTTTTGAAATATTCAAAATACATTTTAAAATTGTACATGTTATTATAACATCCATAGACAAAAACGGGTTTTTGTTTATAGAGATAAATAATTATAAAGAAAAGTGTAAAATTTAAATTATTTGTTTACAATATTTCAACTTTATACATGTAGGTTGAATATACTAGAATCCAAGGCATTGGCATTTAACAATGGAAAAGAGTTTTTTCAAATATAAACTGTCGTATAAAAGCACATTATTTGATTTTACGATCTAAAAAAAGAAAACAAGTGTTTCCCATGTTAAATGCCTAACGCATTCTCGTATTCAGGCTTTCAGGTTAACATTGTTGAAAGTTTATGAGAGTAATTCAAATAAGCACAGAAATAATTTTTGAGCACCAACTTTTTCTGACAGTTTGAATGTTGGTTACTAAAAAAGAGTACTTGAAAACTATTTACTGACCATCAAAAATGTTTTTTACTTTAACAAAACTATGTTTTGATAACCTGAAGTAATACAATATACGTATGAAGTCCTGAATTTTTAGAGGGTGAGGTTTGTGCATTAATAAGGTTTTTTAATGCACCTACAATTATATCAATAAAAGTTTAAATATAAGGTATTTAGAAAATTTGCATACGAAAAATGTCCAAATCTTCACATATAAAGTATGTATATTTTAATGCTTAAATAATACATGACAGAAAAATTATACAGGATGTTGTTTATGTAAGTGTATAACGCTTAACCTTAAATCTGGCAATAAGTTTTGTTTCACTTGCTTTCTGCAAGAACTGGAGGCCCTTAAAACTGACCAATCACGTTATAGTTCAAAATTTTGTAAAAAGTAAAAAGCAATGAGTTCTCTGGAAAAAATGTCACACCAGTTACAATTGGCGTATAAGATTATTGGCGTCGCGGCACATTTCAGACTTTTATAATGAAAAACTACATGTTTATCTACACTGATTTTTGGAGAACACATTGATTTTTACATTTTTACAAAATTATGAACTATAACGTGACTGATCAGTTTTAAAGGCCTCCAGTTCTTATAGAATGTTGTACACTTACTTAAATAACACCCTGTATATTTGTTGCTCAAATTGATAAACAGGCTACCGATTATGAATAATTTGGGTATGATATTTTGGTGCCCGAGTATTACTTTGAGTAGCAAATATGACTTTGGTCCTTAAATAAACACAACCTAAATGTTACTACAATTATTATGACTGAGTATGTTCCAAATTTGAACAAAATTAATGTAATTGTTTCTTAAGTACGAGCCCAAACTCATATTAGTTGGACCGGGTACATTTTCAACAAATTATAAAATCTACGCAAATGGTTACAAAATTCTACAAAATTCTTTTGGCTACTTTAAATATAGATTTAAAACTTTAAAAAAACTATGGGCCGAATGATTGGTGATAATAGTTCGACTGGTAAGCTAAGGGTCATCTTTTAGTCCAGATTTAGCTTCTACCGAGACCCTGTACTTTTGGCACCATGAAAAGCAACTTAAAATTCAGTGCGTTCTGTAAAATCTACCTTTTAAAACATGGGACAATACAGGAAAATGTGCAGGACTTAGGATTCCAATGCCTAATAGAATTAAAGCTGGCATTACTAATAAAGGCGATGTAACCCAATATTAAATGGCGGAATACTTGAATAATAAATTCAGTTTTTGTAAGTTTAAAATCTACATTTTAAACTAGTCGAAAGAAATTTATAGAACTTTCTCACCATTTGCGTAGGTTTTATAATTTGTTTTTTGGAAATGTTAACCGGCCCAACTAATATGAGTTTAGGCTCTTAATTTAACTTATAATAGGCGTTTTCGATTATTATTTCTGAAAAAGTACTTTGTCTGAAACGTCATCAGATGGTTTAGATTGTTCAGAGTATTTGTGTGATATAAAAATGGACAAGAGCATTTTATAGTGGGAATTTCAATATTCTAATATTTATTTTACGATTTCATATTTGATATCAACGGTTAACTACCAATTATCATGTCTGTTTCAAATAAATGTAAGGAAATGGTACCTTCAATTGCAAATAGATAATTTTATAAAGATTTCAATGAGGACATAGAAGAAATAATTTGGAAAGAAATTATAGATTAATCTACTAGGGGCAGACTGGGATCTGTATATCAATTTGGAAAAATTTTGAACGGCCCACAGGCGCGATGGCCCTTTTTAGTAGGTACCAATATTAAATGAAACAAAATTCAACCCCCACACCCATGTTAAAAAATATGTTTTTCTTATAATTTCATAAAAGTAGTATATTTTGTAACTTGATTCGATTTACAAGGAAATCCTAGTAACTGCAATCCGCAAACGTACTTGACGTGATATATTTTTGATTATTATTCTAGTGATAAACAGGACCGGCTCAAGACATATGGCGCCCTGAGCCAAATTAGATTAGAGCGCCCCGCACCAGTTACAAAAATTATTTCTGATATTTTTGAACATGAAAGAAAAAGACAAACAGGATGTTTCTATAGTTATGGGTCAAACTTTAAGGATGATAATACATTTAAAAGCAAGTCAAAATGTCATAATCCTAAAATCAGCAAAAATCAACTGATAAACAAAAACTCTCATTTGATCAAAGTCGTAACTTATAGTTTTTTGGATATTAATGAAAAAAGAAGAAAAATCAATAAATTAGATGATCTATATATCTCGGAAATAGTTGAGAATTAGATTTTGCGGATTAAGTTTTTTTTGTCGTTTTTTAGCTGTATTGTCTTTCCTTAAATATTGATCTATAAGTACAGAAACGCCCTGTATATATAAATTATAATCATTAGCAATAACAACACAATAAAATAACTGCCAAAATATTTGATATCATTTCTTCCTGGCTTAATTATTTCGCAATGACATGTTCAATAGATATCGTTGCCAATATTCTGATGGAATATTATTTAATCTTTCAGTTGATAGGTAAAGTAAGTTAAACGCGCAAATATAATTTATTTACATAAAATCGTAATTTTGTAGGGCTCTAAAATTTAATAATACAGGTTCATATTTCATACTTTAATTTTATTTTTGTTTATTTATATATTTATATCTTTAGTTTTTAGATTTTTTGGGCGCCCCAATAAGCCAAGCGCCCTAAGCCAATGCTAAGTGCCTCACGCCTTAAGCCGCCACTGGTGATAAATTATTTGTTTCCACAATTGTCAAAAAATGTTGAAATTTTTTGACAACCATGTATTTCGCGCACGGTTTGGGAATAGTTATTTTTGTAACAAGCATGGGAAATTAATTAACATTACCAAAAGAATATATAATTCACTGAATTCATTCCGACTTCATTTCCCAGACTTAATAAGTACCTAGATAACGAATAATTTATTGGGATGAGTTACCCCCTTTCAAAATAAATTCTGCAAATTAAGAAGGGCGTAAAATTTAAAAACTAAAATACATTAATATTAATGTGATTATTCAATTTCATTATTGTAATCAACTTTTCTTTATTGTAATCAAGAAGCTTATTGTTGTAATCAAATCTTTCTTTCTTTGAACTGAAGAGCTATTTTCTGCCTTAACATTTTAAGGAAACAAAAATAATGAACTACATACATTAATTTATTTAGCGGCGGTAAGTAGTAAATAAATGCGGGGCCCTTGAAGCGCGGAGTTGCACCGTTCAAACCAACCTCAAGTCGGCTCCGTTTTTAATTATTTAATTACTCGTACCTATTAAACTAATTGGAGGGGCCCAAAAATTTGATAAAAAAGACCCTGGATTTGTTGCGGCTAATTTTACATTTCTCGGGTGCTAGTTTAGATTAATTATTGTATAACAAAAAATTTATGCATTGGTTAAAAATAACCACAAAAGTAAGAATAAACCAGCCCTTAATCAGATCGACCCATGTGGAAATTTCCATATTCCCTACATGGCCAATGTATTATAAATATTAAATGTCTGTTTACGATATAATTACTGTTGCAATTATTATAATATTGCAGATTTTAAATCCCATTTACGAAATATCAGATACCCGCGCATTTCTTATACTAACTCTACAAATTTGTCAGAGCGCTTGAAGGCTCTCGAAGTGTTCCACTCCGAGAGGTACGAGATTAAAAACGAACGCACATAGGTATGCTTTGAGACAATAAACGAAAACGCCTTGTGACATAAGCTTAATATAATAACGGTGTTATTATAATCGCTACACTTCCAGAAACAAATAAAAAAATATCATTTACTGGTTTGTAGTTACCAACTACATTAATGAGTTTATGATTTTCCAGAAACACACAAAAAAACTTGTAGTAATTATATGAAGTAGAGCTTTTCATACAGGTTACCTGCACGACATACGACATAAAAATAAAAAATGTGGTTGTACCGTTACAGTTACGCTGTACGCTCTATAATTGTACACGGTGCCCATTTACTAATCTAAAATCAGTGACATTTGAAAACGGGCACGTCGTTACAATGTACTTAGAACATAATATGGGTAGAAATTTCCTATTCACGATAAACAATCCTGATCTAAAGGCTGAAAGCTGAAAGGAGGCATGGGCCACAGATACGTGTCTGAAGTGAAATGATGATTCTTTCGCGTGTGAAACCCACGTTCTGCGATAGCTAGGGTCGCAGACTACGCTGGAGGTCTTATTAAAACAGCAGGGAGCCTTCGTTTTTGAAATCTTGCGTCTTGTCTTGCCTTTAAAATAGTTTACAGTGGAAACTGAAATTGGTGGGTGGTTAACTATAAGATAATTTCAGGTTGTGATGATAAATGATTCTTCTGATGAAAATTTATTCATATTAAATTACCTCCAAATGTTTTATTTATTTGACGACTAAATTATATTGAGATTACGCAATCTAATGACATAGGGGTCAATGATTAACGCACTTTTTAATGAGCTAAAAATCCATGGCTCAAATTCATAGGTTTAACAGTGACCGTATTTATTTGGAACTTTTAGAGTAACTTGGTAGGTTAGTTGTGTTTAGTTGGCACGGCTGGCACATTTTAAGTAACTCAGAACTGATCCAACGCACCTAGCAGATTTGCTGATTACCAGATCCAGCCAAGCAACTCTATCTTTCTAAACAGTTGCGTTCTTTATTTATTTTTTAAAACTGATATGTAGGTGTGGATTGCACATTTCAGATATATTTATATACAAATCAAATAAAAAAGGTAAAAAGAGCCAACTACATTACCTACTAATGATGGGAATAAATTCGAATTAACCGACAAATTTCGAGAACTGTATTATTTATTTAAAAATAACACGTTGGTTAGAGATCAATTCAAGATTGAACCTGAAGTTCCAAATAAATACGGCCAGTATTACATAAAAATAAATCCTTTGTATAGCGCATAGCCAGTGGTATATTGGGGCCGAAAAGCTGTACTGGAATTATTTTTCAAAGCAGGAATGCATTTCGGAACTTTTTTCCTCAAATATGTAGAACAAAATGATATAGGTGTCAAAAAAGAGGATCTCGAGAACTGTACGAAGTCGGTTAAAATTAGACAAAAGTTGCTCCATTATAGGATACCATTTTAGTGGAGTATCTTTATTTAATAAATAATACATAGGTCACTAGATACCTATAGCCGATAATATAAATTTTGCCCTTTTTTATTTTTGCGAATTTTGGTTTGCACCTCTTAAGCTCACTTTTTATGTTATTTTGAATGTCAAATTTTTGATTTTTATAAAGAAAGTTATACCAGTGAAAAGAGAATTTTTTTTTAGCTTTCCAACGATGTTTAACCAAGGATGGCAGCGTATAAAATATAATAATACCGTATAATACGTGGGAGTATATTTATTATTCAAATTATACCATATACGTATTGTACATACGTAACATTTTATACAGTTCATGTATTATACATACGTATAATACCGTATAAAATAAAATATACGTATATGAAATGATATAATAACAATCAACACCAAATATTTTTATACTGTTCAAAAGGTAAGTATAATACGTTTTATACTGTATGAAATGTATTATACAGGTATAATAACATACATTTTATAAGAACGTATTATACTCTGTATACGTTTTATACAGAATTTTTATACGTGTAATGTATAAAAACTTTTATATACATGTATTTTGCTATCCTTGTGTATAACTTACCTATGTTCATTTATTTCAAACAGCATGACTATAATAATTTATAAAGAAAACCACAATTTTTTCAAAATTCTTTGAGAAAATCGTTATATTTTTGAATTATTATACATGGTGTTATGTAAGAAATGTGTCGTAGTTCATGGTAAGATAAAGAGAACTGAAAGAAGTTATAAACTGAAATATATTCTGCACAATCTGTCAAGTTGTAAAAGTTGTGGTCCTGTAAAGCCGACCAATTACGAAGCAGCTTTTTAATAAATTAAAATATAAAATCAAGCTGTTCCAAAAAACAATATTTATTGGTTGTCATAAATGACGTTGAATATGCAATAAGTTGTATAGTACTTAAATATTTAGAAATGCCTGTTATTTTCACTAATCAAGATTACACCGATATGCATTTGGTTTACGGAGAAGTGCGCCAAAACAAAAATAACTGTCTTATTCATGCTCCGCTTCTAACTTCAACGTTCAAAAAATGACAAGTGTTATTGGCCCATCTTGAAGTGCTTTTACAATTGCTATAAGCACATTAGAAAAGAAATTATTGCAGATTACGATACATTGTAACCTTGTTTATTCAGTGGTAACGTATGGCATATTACTTACCTAACACCCTGTATGATAAAATAAAAAATTTAATGAAAATTATTTTAAAAATAGTTACAAATAATGAGCGTCCGGAACGTTTTGGTTGGAGATGACCGTTCCGGTATTTTTGTTTTATTATTTAGTTATTTGCATTATTTATTATTACACTCTTTTTTGTTTTTTATACAGTTTTATAATATAACTGTATTTTTTTTATTTGAGAAAATTCTCGAAATATTCCAACCCTTTTGACACACTAATCATATCAAATTCATATAGTGCGTAATTTGGAATAAAATTTTTAAAAAAGAGTTTCATATAAATACATAAATATTTATATCTACAGGTTGGTGACTCGAACACCCGAACATAGGGATTTAACATGTAAAATCAAACTTTCCTAATTTCCTGTTTCCCTAACTATTTTATGTAAAAAAGCTACAAATAAAAGTTGTAGAGCATGAAATTCTATATCTGAATCGATAACCAAAATTAATTTTGCATGTTTTGTAAGGCCAGAAATTAATTATGAAATGTCAAAAATCACCTGAAAATAGCGATAGCCATGGAATTGACACAAAATAATTAACAAATATCTAGCGGTTTATCTGTCAAATTAGGTTAATTTTTTATTGGATTTTATCTCTAATTTCTGTTTCAGTGAACAATTTTGTATTAATTTAAATTGATAATTGTTCATTTGAACATAAATTACAAATAATATTAAAAATAAACTAATTTAACTTGACAGATAAACCGTTAGACATTTGTTAATTTTTGTCTCAATTTCGTGGCTGTTGCCATTTTGCCAATACTCGAAAAATATTAGTCTTCTTGATTGCTATTTTTCATTTGTCAAATGTTGATATCTTAATTACTTTTGTTTTTGTTTCTTATATATCATAATGAAATTGTAAAATAACAAAATATTTTTATTATGCATGTGGAAATATGCATATACATATACCACACATTGCGCTCAAAAACTCGTACAGTACTTATACTTATCTACCCTTTATTGTTGCGTTTTACATTACGTGTAGATTTTATAAGAATCGGGAATATGCTATTATATAGGTAGGGTAGGTATATATAATGTATGGTGTGGGAAAATAAGTTAATTTTATACAATTATAATGAAAGTACATTGATTCTTAAACTTTTCTCACAAGAAGAATTATCTCATTTCTTACATTTTAAATTATTTTTACAAAAAGTAAAATTAATCCTCCATTTTTTTAAAACTTTGAATACCAAATATCAAAACAATCTACCAGTGTTAAGCTCATTTAGGGCCAACCATTACCAGTGGTCAACCTTACAATCCCTGGTTAAAATTTTAAATGCCAGTTAAACAAAACTGAAAGTGAATTAACTGTCAAATGACAAGTTTATCATTATTTTATTGCTGTCACTTATACGATTTAATATTGTTTATTTATCTGGAAGTTAAAATTTTTATTGGGGTTTGTAAGATTGGCCCTTAATAAATTAATTTGAAGTTATTATAATTAATTGTATACTGCAAAAAGCTAATGGGATTTTGCACTATTTTTTTTTTAATTTTTACTACGCAACTTATTCTAAACTGAAAGTGATTTGTAGTTTTAGAAATTCTTTATTATTATTCGTTCAGCCGTATTTTTTTTTTGTTTTCTTAATATTCTTTGACGTAGATATAGAGATGTTTTTGTTCTTAAACAGCGGATAATGGCTAATAAATGAAGTTACATAAATTGATCTCTTCCAGCATTTACAAATATACAGGATGTTATGTAAGTAACCGCAAATAGCTTAATAGAATGTTGAGATAACTGCCTAGAAACCAAATCTGCAGTAATTCGATATTTAATTCTTTGTTTTTATATAGCATCAGAAGAAGTTTGAGATGGCTCAATGAGAAATAATTCCGATTTCATTGAGATTGCAGTTATTAATATTAACAATGAGTTAACAGTAGGTATATTTGAAATAAATTGTGAAAAATGGTCAGCCATCGGGATTCGAAGCCGAGACACCTATCTTGCCGGGATAGTGCTCTACCAACTAAGCTATTGGCTGCTCTCCTCTCGTTGGCTAAACAATCTTTCACGTATAACTGCTGAGGTTTTATTAATCGTCACATGAACTACCCCGGCAAGATAGGTGTCTCGGGTTCAAATTCCGATGGCTGACAATTTATCACAATTTATTTCAAATATACAAACTGTTAACTCATTATTAATATTATAATTTGGTCTGGTAAGGCCTTGAGTAAATTATGACTCGTTCACTAGATGTTTAAAGGCAGTGGTAGCTTGGCAACCCCACATCTAATCATGTTACGATTAATAAATCCTCAGCAGTTATACGACCTTAAAGTGAAAGATTGTTTAGCCACCGAGAGGAGAGCAGCCAATAGCTTAGTTGGTAGAGCACTATCCCGGCAAGATAGGTGTCTCGGCTGACAATTTTTCACAATTTATTTCATCGCAGTTGTTGACTAAAAAAACACGGATCTGTCGCAATTAACATACAGAGTCCGGCAGAGGAAACGCATAGTTTTCAATCAAGCGTTATACAGAAAGTAATTGTAAATGTAATTTTTTTGAAAAAGCGTTTCGAAATGAACGTTATACAATGACAAATTAATAATAATATTATTATCTCATGTTTTTAATTTGTCATTGTATAAGGTTCATTTCGATATAAATATATTTTTTCAAACCAAATACTTTTTGTGTAACGTTCAATTGAAAACCATGCGTTTTCTCTGCCAGACCATTGACGTCGCGACAGATAATAAGCAATGAAAAACTACATGTTTATCAACCATGATTTTTGGCAAAAATATACCTGCCTATATTCAATAAACCTAAAATAAATTGCACACCAATGCAAGAAACGTTTCACGTCAGTTTTGACAATTAACATTTTATTTCCAGAAAACACATTGATTTTTATTTCTTATAAAATAACTATATGAAGCAGTTGGTCAGTTTTAAGGAGCTCCAGTTCTTATAGAAAACATGTAAAACAAAAATTATTTCCAGATTTATTATCTATGAGGTTAGTTCTACCATCGGTTAAGCGTTGTACGCTTACTTAAATAACACCCTGTATATAAATGTTAAAACAAGTTTTGTGGCCAAGCCCTGAATATATGCGTGATTTATAAGCAATTTAATAAAAATTAATAAAAAACTACGTATACTGTAGTCCAAGTTTTAATTGCGTCACCAGCAGCCTGAACTTCTGTTGTTTCGTTATTTTCTGCATTTGTATACTTGAAAATGTATTCCAGATTTAAAAAAGGTGGTAGCAAAAAGCTTGAAAATAGTACGAATATGGAATAGAACAAATTGACAGTGGGACGTAGATGAGGAAATGATATTAAAAACTCGATTATTTTAAAAACTAATAACATATTTAAACGTTAATAGTTCTTAACATACAATTTTAAAGTCTAGTTTCAATATAAATGATCCAAGTTCTAATTCGATACTACGGTGGAGAATCTCATTGGTAATAAGTAATGGTATAAAATTAAACTTGAAGTACCTAAATTTTAATATCAAAATGAGATTTGAAAGAAAATGACGAAGACAAAAAAATATACAATACGATAGTGGAAACAAGTTTGAATTACGCATTTATCTGATTTTTTTTTTTTGTATTGTGTGATTTGTCCAGCACAGCACATATTGAAGTCTCCCCCAAATTACTACTTCTTTCGTGACTTTTATTTCTCGCCCTCTGTTGGGTGCTTCTGGTGTAGGAGTATGGGTTATACGACAGGTTGAGTAAGAAATACAAATGTGCGGGTGTGATAAGATCCTTTGAAAGTGGAACAAGAGGTCAACAGTTTATGCCAGCCAATAGATTTACCGACCCTACTCCTTGCTTGAAAGTCAATAGTGTTTCCTTCTTTTTGTTCAAGAAAGATTTGGACACATTTTGAGGTTTCGATTTTCTAAATGATCTTTCGGTATTCCTTAAAGGGCATTTAATTTTATTTCATATTAAAACATAAAGAAGTATTTAATTTCGAAGAGTTTTGAATATTAAATTTTTGTTTATATATCGTGAACTAAGTTCCACCTTCTGGAGGTAGGTATAAATGACAATTCCTTATTTAGAATTACATGTTATTTATATTTTTGGACGTTTCGGGAACTGGCCAGTTCCCATCTTCAGCTTATAATTTTATTACATTAAAAAAATTCAATAAAAATATAAATACAACAGTTTTTTACATCGAAACAAAGTGTGAGACATTAAACTTACCGCCAACCGTGAGTAATATTTAGTAATGTGATACATGTTAAAGACTAAAATTCTGAAGGTCGCCCTTTGAATACAAAACCCTCAATTACTAAATATTACTCACGGTTGACGGTAAGTTTAATGTCTCACACTTTGTTTCGATGCAAAAAACTGTTGTATTTTTATAGAAGTTTTTCAATGTAATAAAATTACAAGCTGGAGATGGGAACTGGCCAGTTCCCGAAACGTCCAAAAATATAAATAACATGTAATTCTAAACAACGAATTGTCATTTATACCTATTTCCAGAAGGCGGAACTTAGTATACGATATATAAATAATTCGCGAGGTACTGAGCACCATAACGTAAGTTAAATTTTTGTGTCATAAAATTCCAGACGTATCTACTTGAAATGAAAAGATAAAAATGGAACTAATTTTGTTAATAAATTCTTGTATATAACGTTGGTCAAATTTTCCCAACACAAAAAACCCAACTGGTTGTTTAAAAAAAACTCACTCTGGTTTTTATAAACATAATTAAAAAATCTATAGAAATCCAATTAATGCAGTAATCACAATTTAAGTATGAACTCATAACTACATAAAAACTAAGGTTTTCAATAACACAGTTTTTAAATTTGAAGCCAATATATTATTTACTATAAAAATTAAAATAAATAAACAAATAAATACATCATCACGGCATATTACCCATTGCTGGGTGTGCCAATCTGCTTCGTACACAGATTTCGAAAATGATGATGACATATTTGTTCCGTGTGGGCGTTTACCAGGCGTCACCTCACGGACACTGATTGCTGGCGTAGAGAGTGCACCACAGGGGTCAATCTTGTGCTATTTAAAATTCGAAATATTTGGCGTCGGTCAGGATCGAACCGGTTCTCCAAATTCGCGATCAGACACTCAGGCACACGGCCACGAGACCCCATAATAAATAAGTAAATAAATAAATATATCATCACGGCTTATTACCCATTACTGGGTGTGCCAATCTGTTTTGTACACAGATTTCGGTAATGATGACATATTTGTACCGTGCGGGCGATTACCAGACCCCATAATAAAAAATAAATTATTAAATTTAAAAAATGTTATTTATGAAAATATCGGTTAATATACCGATGTTTACTTTTTTTTATGGAGCATAAAAAATACAATGGTAAAATTTTCACGTGGCTGTAATTTCTGCCCTATAGTTAAATTTGAAAACTATAGTGTAAATCCAAAAATGTTCAGAATTAAAAACTGCATCTAATACATCCAAACTATTGTTTACTTAAACAATATTATTTGAGTTTGACAAATAAATTCATTTCTACTTTATGAGTTTTTATGAATACAATCATTATAATAAAAGCTATATTTTTTAGATGTAATTACCTAAATTTGCAAATCAAAAAAGACTGGTATACCCACAAAAGTGAAGTAACCCGTCATGATATTTTTATCGGCTGTTATTTATTATTTATTACATTTGTTTACTAAATGTATACGGAAACATCAAGAATTTGAATATTTTTTAAGTTCGTATTTACTTAATCTTTAATTTAAAACTATTTAAAACTTTAAAAATATAAAGTTATTAAAGATAAAGTTAATAATTTTTAGAAATATCAGATATAAATTGTAAACAAACAACTAACCAAACAAAATTTATTCTTTTCCTTTGAAAATGTAAATATGTTAATGTTGTGTTATACATTTATTAACAATATAATAAAACCATGACGAATCATTTATATAGTCTTTTTAAAGAACTTGTGTATTTCACAACATACCGGCTATTTTTTATTTTCTTGAATCTATATTTAACTGAATAAAATTATTATAATTTATGACCGATCGAAATTTTCACATTGTTCTTCTCAAAGATAAAATAACATAAGTATGCTAATTTAATTACTGATGAACAGAATACACACTATATATGAATTTAAAACTTTCAAAGGTCAAAGAACGATTACTCGGAATTTTCTTTTTTTGGAATTATGAATAACTAAAAATAATCTCACATATATCAAAATTGTAATTATATTCTATTTATGTTAAATCTGGATAAAAATATAAATAACACAAATTTAGGATCCATTTTCTTTAATTATGCTTCTAGGGTAAAGCAATTAAGTTAATTAATATTCATTTTAGGTAAAAAGGGTTAAATAGGTACTAAATATCGATTGTGTATCATACATAATTCAACAATTTTCGAGAAGATATTCTTCAATTTATTTTGTGACGCTTTAATTACGTACTATACATTTGACACTTATACTCGTATATAAGGATGGTCGTTAAAAAGAATAATTCGGTGCCTCCCCTTAAAACGGTAGAATCTGATTAAAAAAAGAATCTACACAACCCCGAATCTGTAAATTTAAGAAGTACCTAGACAAATTTATTAATCAGTTGTTTATCATTTTGTATTTTACATGCAAATGTGTTTTAATAATTATTATTTTTATTTAGATACTTAGATTAACAAGGTGATTAGTAATGATACATGGTGTTTTTTTTAATTTACAGTACATTTTTGTCTTTTTTTAAAGTATACCCTGTATGATAATGTTTATTCTTCAAGTGTTGTTCGAGAGTGATTCTTTCAGATTATTTGGTATATAATATAATATTGTTGTCTTTTGTTGATGTGGAGGTTATGGGTTTTTAAATATTATTTACTGAACTTTTTAAACTACGTAATATCTCTTACCTTTGGACGTCAATAGAAAGGTTTTAGTACTTTTTTGTATTTTTATGTTATTCTTATTAACCAAGAAAAATGTAAACAAAAAACAGACATCGAGAGTCAGGGTTGCATAGATTCTTTTTTCAATTACTATTGTTTTGGGGGCACCAGCAAAAAAAAAAATTTTTAACCAACCTAGTGTACGTAGGCAAAAAAAGAGTTGAAATTTTGTCTAATTGAATTAATGCAAAGATAATAACTGCAATCTGTCAAAACTGTGTTTGACTGTGTTATACTCGTGATAGCAACTAGGGATTGTAATACCGGTAAACCGGTTTACCGGTAAATAGCCAAAAAATCCCATATTTTCTTTCCCGGTTATTCGCTATTTTTTACCGGTAATTCGATAAATTACACAATAGCAAAATAACGCATTTATACGTTTTCAAGTTGCGAAACGCAAGTACAAAATGCTAGTTACGCAGCAACCGGCGTGTGTGTGTGTGTGGGGGGGGGGGGGTTAAACCAAATAGATCACAGCGACGGGGATTCATAGATGCGCTATTATTTACAACGTAGGACATAGGTAGTCTAAGTGCTCGCTGATTAGTTCATAATACAAATGATTCTTTTTACTTCCTTGTACGAAGTAAAGAAAGTATTGTAATCGCGAAAAATTTCGGTTTTCAGATTTCAACGGAAATATCCATTTTGACCATCCCTGAATCCATTTTGACTAATTTCGTCGTGACGTCTGTACGTACGTGCGTACGTATCTCACATAACTCAAAAACGATTAGCCGTAGAAAATTGAAATTTTGTATTTAGGACTGCTATAACATGTAGTTGTACACCTCCCTTTTTGGTCATTACATAATTTCCAGAAATGGTTCTTTATTTGAAGCCTATAATAGATTTTAATGAAAAACTATTTTAAAATATAATCCAAAAATTTGATATATGCCTTTTATGTCAATTGAAATAACATAGTAGATTTTGGTTAAAACAGGCTAACCGGAAGTGATATATTACCTAAAGTTGTTAACAGTTTTTCTTGAATAAAATGGTTTCATTTCAAATAAGAGTTTTATAGAATTAAATTCTGCGTCTATCACATCAAGTATTATTAAATTAGCCCTTTGTATAAGCGAGATATGTAAATTTAAAACTTATATACTTTTTGGTGTTTGTAAAGAAGCTTGCTATGGATTAAGACAAAAAATAACAAAAAAAAAAAAATAGATGTTAATGTCAAATTATGTCAAACACGTACAATTTTATAATTGGGTCTATACTTCATCTTCATATTGGTCTTGAGTACAAGGAAGTCGTGTGGCGTTCACATTAGATTTTTTAATATTAACTCTTGTCTCCTACAACAATATTTAAAAAACGGTAAATTACCGGTATACCGGTTTCGATTAAATATTTTACCGAATTACCGGTAATTGAAAAAATCGGTAAATTTACAATCCCTAATAGCAACCACCAAAGCAACCACGTAAATATGCGCTGTATTTGATATTGGTTTTTGCAGTATTTAAAAAATAAGTACTCTTGATAATGTATGCTCATGTTAATTCGTAATAAATGATGCTTCAAACAGCACAAGTTTTAAAAATTGAAAGAAGCTTTCAGAACACATAATATAAATAAAACAATTTTTGGGTTTAGTTCTGTTCTTCAGCAGGTAAATAACGACAATAATATTATTCTTGTCATGTACCTGATGAAGGCAGCACTTCGCTGTCGAAACGTCGTATTGTAATAAAAATTTAACAGTACTAAACCCAAATATTTTTTTATTTAATCTAAGGTCCAGTTCCTAAAAAAATAATAATATCAAAACTGTGAAGTGATACAAAATCGTTCATTTAAATATGCAAATGGTTACCTTAATTACTTATTTTACTATATTTTGGCTACACTATTTTTGTAAAAAATCATTAATTAAAATATGCAAATGGTTACTATATATACTTATTTTATTTAATTTTACTATACTTTGGCTACACTATTTTTTTCTACAACTTTTGGTATTTTATCTATTGAATTAGATAAATTAAATAGAAAATTTAAATATTTCTTTAGTTATTACGATATAAATGTAGCCTTTCATCTAAGTTTCTATTTAATTTTTTATATTATATTTAAATTTAGAAAATTTAACTAAATCAGCATAATAAATCATATTAGTAGATTGAAAAATAAGGAATTTGTGTAGTTGATTTTACTACAATTTACTAAGAGCCTGTATCTATTTTTTTCTGTGTATATACATTAGCTCAAAAACAATATTATGCAACCAATATTATACGAAAGGAAAAAAGTTGCATAAATTTAGATGATACAATCTCTGCCTCTGAATGGCTAGTACTCAACCTTATTTACACCCCAACACAAATAATTTTTCCATTTTGACGTTTAGTTATTTTCACATAACCTCTTTTACAAATTATTCATATACGGGCTCCATCTCAATGAAATTGACCCACCCGCTTTATTTTCATTTTATTTAGATAAATTATGATACAAATTATAACTAACGTAAATTATCGCCAATTTTTATACAGTAAGATTTGTTTTGTAAACAATTTTATTTTTTAATGTAAAATGAAATAATAGTTACTTTTACCAACAATTCAAAAAAACTGAAAAAAATTGAAACAAATTTAAGTCATAAGGATGTTAGTTTTTATTAAATAAAATGTCTGAAAAAATACATTAGTAATTTACAATAAAAGAAATGTTACCCAATATTGATAAATAGTATGAAATTAATATATCGATTTGTGTTACAGTTATATCGTTAAATTTTTAAACTTTAGCTAAAAAAGTTTAATTTAAAATTACGTTATAGTGTTGGAAAGTCTTCATTTTAAATGAAAAGTAAAGGTTTATTTAATTATTATTTTTAAAAGTGGGCCAACTTCACTGAGACGGGTCTCGTATGTTTCATTTTGTGACATTTTTAAAGTCAAAACAATCTGTTATTATAAAAAATAATTGTACGATATCATATTATTGAGACAAGAAGTTCAATAATTTCAATTTATTGTAAATATTTTTTACGTTTTTTTATCCTGAAAATCTGACTTTTGAATTTACTCCTGCTAGTTTTAAAACAGGATAAAATAATTGTATAGATTTTAAAAATTGACATGATTCTGTACCAACAACTATATTATTTTCTTATAAACATTTTCTAAATTATGTCGATTTATTCAATTGCAGTGTTATTGCAGAGATGAAACGAAATATGTTTTGAAAGTACATTGGACATATTTCCTGGACTAATTGTTCGCTTGACATACTTATAATGTTGGTTGCATTGGTGTGTGCCAGCTTTTGCCTTTGTGTATTTGTTACAACATTGTAGTCAAACGAATTAAGGACTCTAATTGCATTTATATGAATTGGTTAGACGCAGAATTTTATAAAGAATTATTATATAAACTACTCTTACATCTTTAAAATTTCACAAAATTTTTGTAAAAAAAGTGGAGCGCGCTGCATTGTTGCGATATAAGAAGAATTGTAATAATAGCTTCTAATTCAAAGAAAACTTACCTTTGTGATTTGTTGCAGGAGTCAACCACGAATGTAAGGCAAACGAAGATTGCATGGAGGGCAGCGAATGCATGCCGTACAAAGATGGAGGCAACCGTGGAGTCGAAAAGACCTGCAAATGTAGTGAAGGCTACATTGAAGTTGACTTTTCATGCAGTGGTAAGTTTCGTTATTGCAGTAAAATCAGAAAAAATTGTCGATAACATATCACATGACTAATAATAAATTATTCCTACATTACATTTAAAAGAGTTAGGCACTTTTTCCAACTGGGAAAATAATACGAAATAGTCTACAATGGCTTTTCGGAAAAGAAATTGGTTACGAACGAAAAGTGTCAATACAAAATATAATTAAACTATTATTTGCAATCAAAATATTTGATTAACAGGTTAACAAGTTTTATTTGGTTATTTAGCGGCATTTAACCGGTTAATATACGATTACAAATCGTTGTTAAATATTAATATGCTAACCGACAACTAACTAATATTCGAGAACCTGGATTTTTGGTTAACCGTTATTTTAATATTTATGCGTTTAATTGTTATTTATATTATTTTCGATATTTAGATAAAAAACAATTGACCATTTGTCTCACATTTTTTTTTTCTTTATTTTTATTGATTATCAGAGGTCCTTCGATTTTTTCCTCAATGATTTTTGAAATGTCAAATTCCGAATAATATGTAGAAAGAAGCGTTTTATAATTCTATCCCAAATTCTTGGATGCTTTTCGGGTGCGGCAGAACCAATTGAGCAGTTTTGAAGAGTTATAAAAAAGAAACCAGGGTATATATGAAAAAAAATGTTTTTATTTTTGAAATCAGTAGGACTTACCATTTTATACTCATTAATTTTTAAAAATAATGTCTTTAAGTTGGCGGCCGTTAGCTGCAATACATTGCTGGAGCCGATTTCTGAAGTTTTGAACAGCCCGTTGACACATTTCGCGGGGTATCGTGTTTACTTCTTCAACAACCTGCTCCCTTAGCTCTAGCAGGTTTTGAGGGCGACGTTTAAACACTTATTCCTTTAGATATCCCCAAAGAAAGAAGTCGCATATGCTAAAATCGGGCGATCGCGCAGGCCACCCCACGTCACCTATCAAAGACACTAGACGTCCAGGAAACATTTCTCTTAATGCTTTTAGAGAATTTCGGGCTGTGTGGGCTGTAGCCCCATCCTGTTGGAACCAAAAGTCCCCTAATCTCTCTTCTTCAACAACCACTTCCAATCGGGGCTGCAGAAAATTTTGCAACATTGAAACATAACGCCCGGAATTCACGGTCACGGTCACGCCTCCCTCTTCAAAAAAGTACGGGCCTATAACGCCAAATTGTGATACGGCACACCACACCGTTAGTATCGGAGAATGTAGCGGTCTTTCGTGAACAATTTGGGGGTTGTTTTCAGCCCAGTAGCGAAAATTTTGTTTATTCACAATCCCGCTTAGGTGAAAATGTGCCTCGTCGCTGCTGAAAAATGCTGCCTCAGGAAGGACCGCTGCAAGAATTTCTTCACACAGATTTTGGCGGTTGGCGTAGTCTGCTGGGTTCAATTCCTGAACCACCATTATTTTGAAGGGATGGAAATTCAAATCTGAATGCAGAATCCTCCTCAAACTGCGGTCTGAAACCCCCAATACAATAGCGTGCCTTCGAGCAGAACGTCTTGGCGATTGTTCGACTGCTGCTCTCACTAGCTCTACATTTTCTGGTGTTCTGATGGATCTTCGTCGGCCATGTGTACCTATTCTTAGTGTGCTACCAGTTTCCTCCAACTGCCGAATCCAGGACCGAATTGTGTTCGCAGTAGAAACACATTATTTCGCGGAATGTGGAACCGTCGCCGAAAAGCTCGTTGCGTCGCAATCACAGATCGGTTGTTTTCATAAAACGCACTCACGGCAAAGCCACGATGTACTCCGGTCCAAACCATGTTGGGTACTAAAATGGGGATGCCGACAGAACAAAAGGAGACCTAGTGCAGCTGCCTACCCCCGCCTGCCACGCCAAACTGCTCAATTGGTTCTGTCGCACCCTGTATTATGTGTCAGTTACCAAGAAAAGAAAGTGCTTAAGACTGTTGAAAATCAGAGTGATGTAAGTTGTAAAAAAATTAGTTAATAGCATATCGTAGTTACTTGGTAACAGTTCTGTTGGTTTGATAATTATTAGTCGGGTAAAAAAATTGACATCGTATGCTACTAACTCATTTTTTACAAAAATTTGGCTTACCTTCACGATTTTAATTTTCAACGGTTCACTTATGTATTTTAAAATATCCGGTATCAAGTAATGTTATTAAAAGAGCATATAATTTGGTACGAAAAATACTTAATTTGGTGACTTGGTAAACTTAATTTACAGATCTCGTTAACTGTCAAACCAAGTACGTAACATGACAAAAAATATATATTACAGTAAAAATATAAGATGTTTCTCTTAAAACAACCAGTACTTTTTTGTTAAAAATGAGTTAGTTTAGTTCACGGATTAGCAGAAATTTAGATTTTTTTAAATTGTGCAGAAACTAGAGAGATAATAAAAAATGCAAAAACAGTTTTTTATGCAATTTTAAATTTTGAACAAGTTTGCACTCTGCAATTATTACCGTAAAATAAACAGAAGAGCAGGAAATTGCATAAAATTTAAATCCCATATTAAATCTTCATGTTCACCCCTAACCGCCACAACTCGGCATAATTTTTTAGTCCATTAGATAATTGCATAAAATTTAAATCCCATATTAAATCTTCATGTTCACCCCTAACCGCCACAACTCGGCATAATTTTTTAGTCCATTAGATAATGATTGTTTTCTGATTTCAACTAGATAAATATTTTGTATAGGGTTGTATAACATTTGTTTCGAGAAAAATGCTTTTAAAAATTTGAAACAATGTTATGCGCAATACAAATACGCAACTATTCATATTCATATTTATGTGACCATTAGTACAATTACATATTGTTTATGGCAAGTCAATATGCCTACCTAGGTTATGTTCGCTCTTATTATTAATTTCTCCAAAATTGTAACATTATTTCCGATTTTTATCATATTTATTGAAATAATTACCTATTATACAACCCCATACAATATATTGTTGAAATCAGAAAAAAATCTCTATCTCACAGACTAAAATATTATACCGGGTGTCTACTTTTTTATGGATCATAGACAATACAATGGTAAAATTTTCATATGGCTGTAAATTCTGCCCTATTAATTTTAGAACTAAAGTGTAAATTAAAAAATGATCAGAATTAAGTACTGTAAATGAGTCTAAATTTACTCTGATATACCTAATAGGTACTTGTTATGAGATAAACAAAAAATAAAATATCCGTCTTTAAGCTTTGTACAGAGTGCCATGCAAGACAAAACATACAATTCAATTAGTCGTATTATTTGGCTTAACAGATAAAGGTGTATTAATTGTTATTTAATTGTTAATATTGTTCCATTGGGTTTTTCGTGCGATGGTAAATGTATCAATGCTTACTGATAAATAAATTAATGAATTCAATAATAATTAAAACTTTATGACAAATGTCATCTTACAAACTCAACCAATACAACTGTTTAAAATTTTGTGCTATTGCTCATGGCACTCTGTAAATAGCTAGAAATTAGTTTTATTTTACCTCTCTTTCGCACACGAAACACATGTAAACAATAATTTTGGAATAGACCATTTCAAAAATGTCCTCGACCTCTACGTGTTTGTTTTTTGAACTAAAAACTTAGTGCCGTTAAATGGCGTACGAGAAATGTCAAAAATAATTTAAATAAAAAGTAAAATGTTTATGCTGAAAATTAAAATTTAGCGAAATAAATGGAGTATATTCTCATCAGTTATTTATAAATTATGTTAATATGATTAGATTTGACGTAGTAACCTATTTTTTATTTTAGATTATTCGACCATCAGGAAAATATTTAGGATATTTATCTTGCGATGATTTCTTTCCAGTAATATTAAAATAAATTTAATTTCCAGATACAGATAATTATATTTATTATATTATAATTTTTTTTGTATCCATTCCTGTCTTTTTATTCCACTCTTTTCTTCCGTTCATATTTTGAGAAAAAGAATGAAAACAAATGGTTTTTTTTTCAATTATTATTACAATCTGGTACGCAACGTATAGTACCCGTCATAGTTATTATTATTATTAATTACTTTTCCAATGAAGAAACAATTACTAACCACCAAAAATAATCGAACTGTCATCTGTCATATCGTAAACAAAGATGGGTATACGGCACTAACTTTTGTTATCTTTGTCTAAAGTTTGCACATGCGCATTGAATTTTTGAAATGGTCTATTGTTAGATATTGTTTCTAATTCTGAATATTTTTGTATTTACACTTTAGTTCTAAAATTAATAGGGCAGAATTTACAGCCACATGAAAATTTTACTGTTGTATTTCCTGTGGTCCACAAAAAAAGTAGACACCAAGTATATCGTTATACAGAGTGTTACTGAATACGTGTTACAAATTTTATAGGGTATGAATAGAATGCAAAATAGACTAATTTTTACGCACCGTTTTCGAGCTACATGCTCTTAAAAGAGTAATTATCTACCTTAATTTTAGTTAGCTATGACCTAGCACTTCAGTTATTATTTTGTAGATTATAAGTTTTAGGATTGAATTACAGATGCATTATTAATGAGCATACAGTTCGCGATTACTCTTAACAAGGAAGTAAGATACGGTCGAATATACGACGGCCAAAGAAATTCGAAGGTGCAATGGTTTCATTGAAGTTGGTAGCCGTCATTTTGAGCAATTATTATAATATGTATTACAAAAATGAATAAAATTATTCAAAAAATTTAAAATAAACAAAATTAATAACTGGAATGATAGGTCACAGCCAACTAAAATTAAGGTAGATAATTACTCTTTTAAAAGCCTATGGCTTGAAAATGGTGCGTTTCCGGATATGAGTTTATTAGCAAAAGTTTATTTTGCATCCCCTACATACCCTATAAATTTGTAACACGTATTCATTAATAACCTGTATATCACTGGTTAAATTTTCGGTTTGTTTATTACTGATAAATGAACCCCTTATTCCTGATTATGTTTGTATATAACACTTTTCTTTAAAGTTATTAGTTCGCCAAAAAAACACTGGTTGTTTTAAAGGAAATACCCTGTATATGATCTTTACCAAAATTCAATAAAGCAATATTTGACATTTATCGAATTGAAATTTAAGCTATCCGGAATCGAATTTTCAACCTTTCATTCACCTTGTTCATTCGCAGTAGGGAAAAATATTTCCAGTATTCTTGGCACGTATTTAGAAAGAAAAAGGGGAATACTTAATTAGTATAGATATAAAGTGTTACGTTTTAAATGACTACCCTAAATCAGTCAAAACGCCGGAACGTACTTAAATAACGGTGGTGATATGAATACTGTTTTTGCATGATGCAAAAACGAATTAAGTACATGGTCAGTCTACCTCTACCGTCGCTCGATGGTGGTAAAGGTGAAAATGTTGCCAGGGCAGACTTTCGTCTAGTCATCATGCAATGTGTTGTGATTACGGGCAAAACATGAGCTTCGTGCAAACTGTCGAGATAAAGAAACCTTATCGTTGATAACGTTTACGCGAAGCCATCGTACGAAGGCATTTAATAGAACGAATGAATTAATATTTGGTTATAAAGCCTTTTTAACGCACGATAGACTTTTCTTTTTGTTTTAAACACGAAAGTCGCCTGTACTAGCGTGAGGGTTACTAGGGCTATTTTTTTCCGTGCGTAGAACTTAGTTTATATATAGGCTAAAGTTTTATAGTTCAAGTTCTTAAAACTAATTATTGTTTGTAACATTTAGAAAATAACAGAGTTAGTAGTAGTTTCTAAGTTATTTCAGTATTAACAAAACTATTCCGTTATATTATTTTGGCAGTGCCGGATTTACCCATAGGCTAAGTAAGCCATAACATAGGGCGACAAATTTTTTGAAGCGACAACTATTCTTTCGATTTACATTTCACATAAACGTCACTCAGGAGTTGTGGAACGGCAAATGTCGTACTGTTTCTTTATGCCACAAATAAATTGTTTCGGTGATAACTTGAATACCTACTTCTTATTCAAATTTAATTGTTTCGCTAACTTATTTAGATGTGTAGACGTTTGCTTCCCTTTGGAGAATGATTTAAGAGATAAACTTCTTTTTTTTTGATATTACTTCTTTACATTTTTGGACGTTTTGAAGGCCCAATGGCCTTTATCTTTAGCAATCTGTTATAATACATTCTTTTTTTATCTTAGTCAGTTATATATAAATAATAAACACTCACCTATTTTTTTTTTTTTTGTACAGGTCATGAATTTACATTTAATTATGCCTTTTTTTATTGCACATGTTTGCCTACGAACAGTGGCGGACCCAGGATTTGGTGTCAGCAGGATATTAGGATCATACAAAAGTGAAGTAAATAAATATTTTTACGAATTTTTGAAAAATATTTTTTTTAAAATAATATTACAAAACAAATGTCGTTATCTAAATGACAAAACGAGTTGCCAACCCATTTCTTATTCAAAATTTCGTAGTAGATCGTTTAGGCATAGCTTAGTTTTCCAATCTGGACACCAGGAAGCGCGTGAATCGCAAATGTTACAACAGTGGCACAGTGGCTATCTAAAATCGATTTTTCGTGAAATTTTGAAAAATAAGTGGTTGACAATTCGTTTCGTTCAAAAAATGAGATAGCCGATGTTGCCAATTAGGCGACGATGTGCTATTCTATTCTATACATATTCGGATTAGTAATGTTAAAAAAATGAAACATTAAATACACTTTAATATATAAATGTATGAATATTCTTTTCTTTTCCCGCCTCTTCATTTTCTTGAATTTGTTCTATACTCGTCTCGGACTTTGATTTTATATTTTCTTCATTATTGCTATTGTTGGTGTTGGTAGATGCCGATATATAGATGCAATCGCAGCGAACAAATTTATTAAACATAAACGCGGTTTATTTATATTCTCATTTATCATCTTAGTCTTGATAATAAGTTTACTTCAGAATATCAAAGAAAAATCCAATCAAGTATTTCTTAGATACAATTTCAATTTTTATATTAGAGAAAATAGAACCGTTGAATTACAAATTATTTTATGTTATTTATAATTTTAAATTAATGTTAAATCTTCAAAAAGGCGCCGTTTTTTGTCAGGGGGTGAAAACACCCTCGCACCCCTACCTGGGTCCGCTACTGCCTACGAAGCTCTGTCATTACTCCTAGCAATCTTATGATCTTATTATTGCTAGGAGTAATGACAGAGCTACGTAGGCAAACATGTCCAACAAAAAAGGCATAATTAAATGAAATCCATTACCTGTGAAAAAAAAAAAATTAGGTGAGTGATTCTTATTTTTACATAACTGACTAAAATAACCTTTTCGTAAATGTATCAATTTTTAAAAAAATAATGTAATATAACAGGTTGCTGAAGATGAAGGCCATTGGGTCTTCGAAACGTCCAAAAATGTAAAGAAGTAATATCAAAAATAAAAATCTTCCCGAAAAGGCCAAAAGAAGTTTATCTCCTAAAGCTATATTATTTAATATAAACAGTAGTATAATACTATAATGGGCAGGGACCCGAACTGTAACGAAACAGTAACCGAAAACCGCACCGATATTTGACTTTTTATGAAACCGAAAACCGAAACCCATATTTTATTTCTTTAAATATGGAAACTGAAAACCGATACGAAAAATAAATTCGTTCTGTAACCGAAAACATAACCGAACCGAAATAATATCGGTACTAAAACCGGAAATATAAAAATAGGTATTTTTTATTACCCCAAATCTTTTTCTTAGAAATACTTTGCATACCTTCGAGTTCATAAAAAAGTAGTTTTTTATTTAAAAAAAATTTAAACATTTTAGGTACTCTATTTTTCAATTATTTTTTTTGCAATTATAATAAAAAAAATTACTCATCTGTTAACATTTTTCATTCAATCACCCATTTAGTTTACATATTACTATTGGAATAGAATTATTATTATAACTTAAATTTAAATATTAATAATTTACGAAACGTATTTAATTTTTGTTGCAAATATAAACTTAAGAACTTATATTTACTTTTTGAACTGCAGTTTTAATTTTAGATCACACCTTCAAATAATTACTTACAGATTCTTTTCGAATTTTGAATTCCGAACAAGCCGAATATATCTATTAGTACTAGTTGTTAGTAAAACGTAGAATTAAAATGTTATTACATTACGAAATAGGTACTAAATGTATATTTCATGTTGCAAAAAATAAAAACTAAGCTAATTTTTATTAAAACCGAAACCGTAACGAAAACGAAATTTATTTGTTTTTTTAACCGAAACGATAACCGATATAATATTTTCAAAAAAAGCGTAACCGATAACCGAAACCGAATTTTTTTTAATGTAAAAACCGTTAACCGTAACCAAACCCCAAAATTTTTCGGTTCGAGTCCTGATCATGGGTACTAATTATTACTATTTAGGTACACACTTTTAGTAAAAAAATATTTGAGCGTAAAAAGTAGGTAGGTACCAATATTATTTACAATTATTTACTTAGGTATCATAAACTTTTTGAAAATAAAATTATGGTTACCTATCTAGAAGTTCTAATTAGATACTAAATCTTCGTAAAAAAAGAAAAACAAAAGTTTTTTGCTACTAATTGGTACCAATTGGGTTCAAAATTAATACCATATACCTTTCTCATGCATCTAATATCTTGTGTTAGAGAAACTAAACGTTTTTATATTAATTTATACCTAGATATAAAAATTTATGAGGCGGCAACATGTCCATAGCCTATGGGCGGCAAAATCATAAATTCGTCCCCGGATTTTGGTCAATAATACGCGATATACTAATTGATATTCTTAAGTATTTATTTATTAATAAACAACTTAAAAACTTAATAAATTTTGTGGACTTTTATGTTACTGATAAAAAAAATTATGTATTCAAATTTATGACACCATTAATTTTAAAAAAATATGGGGTGCAGTAGAATTAATTACAAGATTTGATAATAAAGAATATTCGATTAATACTTATCTACATAGAAAAACTACAGAAAAGTATTTTTGGAGAGGTTAATTATACAGACAATGTTAGGTACCTACTCAGAGAATTTTAAAGGTATTGATATAATACTGTATTCCGCAATTGAACCACGCTAACCGCCTTTTCAGTAACCGGTTGTATTTTCGGAACGCGGTCGCTGAAAGATCAGGTAACTTTTCCGTAACCAAACTAACCGCGCTAGATCGGCATTTGTGGTACACGTGCTTAGATTTAGTTTGTCTCCATAGATTTCAACTATCTTAAATTTGACAAGTAGAGCTTAGCAGTTAGCTGGTTACCAAACGTTAACATTGTAAGTAACGGAAGTTAAATCGTAATCATTTTCAGTGGTTACCGTGCTTCCAATTTCCGAATACATTATTAGTACTAGCTTTGTATAATATAGTTGTCACATGCCTAACAAACTCATGATAAACACATTAATTAATACCTACTGGTTTTTCGGTTGAGTTACGGAACATACTATTTGTAACAAAAATAGAAGAACAGTATGTCGAAAATCATTTGTCATTTCGCGTTTTTTATTATTTATATTTACAATAACTTTTTTGTTTAAAAATACCAAAGCAGGTATATTTTTGGAGACTTTAATATTTTATTGTGGTGGCTGATTTATTTCAAAATAGTTAAATAAATATTTATTTGTCATTCATTTTATTATGATCAGTAATTTCTATTAATATTTTGGTTAATAAACAATAACTGCTAGTTACTAATTGCTTTAAATTATTCTATATATTTCTTATTGTACCTATATTCCAATATTTAAGTATATCTCCTGTATTTCATTGGAATAAAGTTTGATTGTACAACAAAAATAACTACATTAAATTTAACCAGTTACAGAACTCGTCGAGAGCAACAATATTTCTTAGTAATTTTTTCGAAGTCTCAGTTTTATTTTTGGTAAATAATATTTCCAATTTTGATACATATACAGAGTGCAACAGAAATAAGTACATTAAATAGGAGAACTCGTCGAGAGCAACAAATCTCTGAAATGGATTAATGAATTCAAATTAATTAAATTATATGGAAAGTATCCTTAATGTCAGCAAAAGAACTTCTCATGTATTTCTTTTCTTATTTGATTACTTAACTTCAACTCTAGAAAGAATAAAAAATTACCGGAATATTCTAATTTTTACAGTATCTTTCGATTATCTGTCATTGTTCCTCGTTTAATTTTATTGCAAAATATTCTGCTTTGTTTGTCATTTATTTATTTTTTAATTTAGACCTTTGGTGACCTTAAAATTAATGTAAAGAAGTGGTGAAAATAGATTTAGTACCTATACGATTCTTTAAAAAAAATGAACATTGAGTCAACTATCAAACTAAGTTACAAGATAAAAATACTTTGCAAATTTGACAGGTCGTTTTCATTATCAAAATCTACGAAAAAACTGAATACCTACACCTAAATAGATGATGGTGATAATGGTTTTTATGAGACATATGCATATAAAAAAAACTTCGTATACGTAAATGTAATACCAATATAGGGTAAGATTAGGTAAAGAGTGTATATGAAACAACCCTTTTTTAAACAATAAAGATCTATCGTAATACAATTGAAATAAATCAAGTAAATGTCAACAGTAAACATAAAACAAGTATTATTTATGTTTAAGTGCCTTTTCATGTACGAGCACATAAAAGCTAGAAGTCTGATCGACCTCCAACTCCAGGTTACTTTACTGCAAATAATGATATCGGACTATAAAATAATTGAATGTATGTTTTGTTCAGATGTGAATGCAATCTCGTGTGCTTTGTTTTATCGATCTGCACAAATTTATGCCTCTTTCATTTCTTCGTCTTCATTTGCATAACTTTAACAAAGATTGTATTATTGTTAAACAAATTATGCCCTTTAAATGCGCTATTAAATACAGGGTGAGTCAAGAGGAAAGTGCGAAACTTCGGGATTGTATATACGTATAAATGCGAGGATTGTTTAATAGAAACACGTTTAGAGGCTGTAAAGTAATTTTTATTCAATGAATTTAAAAGATATCTCCATTATTATTAAGGCACGAGACCCAATGGTACACTATTCTAAACGAGGGTGGGATGATAATAGTTTTTATGTAGTTGGCTTTGATAGGTATTTTATTTTCCTTTAAAACTTTTATCTTTTAGTAATCAATACTAAAAATATGACAGTGATCTGTCCAATAGTTTGGTATTAATTATTTTTCAAAGAAAACGAATTTTCTATCTGTGTTACAATGGAAGATCTTGAACATCGCGCCGTTATTAAATATTTTATTTAAATGGTATTAATAGTTTCGAAATTTTTGAAGAAGTGAAAAGTGTATTGGGTAAAATTGCTGTATCATACGCGACGGTAAAAAATTGGGTAGCTGAGTTTAATAACCACAAGGCAGCGTCCTTGCGCCTACCCTCTTCAATTTATATGTGAATGATTTAAAAGATATTTTCACTGAACTGTCAGGTATCTAGGATCGTAACTAAGGTGGGACGAGTGGGGCTCTTGCCCCGGGCGCAGCTGTTTATAGGGCGCAGAAATAAGTTCTTCATTTCATAATTCTCAGAAAAATTCTTAAATATAAGCCAAGCACACTCTTGAATTTCTTATTGCACACTTTGAGGATTAATACTGTATTTCTGTGCACTGTGACTTTTAAAGGTCGCGCGCAAGGTACCCCCAGCGCGTGGCAGTCCAGTCAGTGAATGTATCGGTAAAAGAACACAGACATTGAATCCCAGGACTAAAGATCGGGCTTGCTTTTGTTTTTCTGCGAGTAGAGATTTTTCCATCGCTTAGATGAAAAAATTTCAAGTTTGGATTGTATTATGATTTATTTTACCTTGTAGAACCCATATCTCAGTTTTTTCATACTTCTCAAACAAGTGTCTTTAAAGATCGATCTGCCAATCACATTTGCCCATTTGACAGGCAAATCTGGGATAGACACTCGGCGATCTTCTATAATAATCATCGAAAAACGCCCAGTTTTAACGTTTGTCTCAATATTTCTGGTATTTTTAAACTGCAAAATTAAGTTTCTCGTCGTTCCTGACGAATACTTAAGTTTTTTACAATTTTTTGCCCAGAAAGCCTAGTTTATGCGCAATAATAATAGAATTTCATATATTAAAGGATAAAGACTTTCCGCGAACCTACTTTTTTAAACAATCGTACTGCATTGACACGTCAACAATAAGTTTTAATTGGTTTTTTAATGCAAAATCAATAATATATTTGAAGAAAAAAATGCATCTTTGTGTTGATCAAGATATAAACATTTAATTCTAATTCTGCGTTCCAGTTATGGTCCAATTGATATGCGTCAGACAAAATGTTGTTTTTGTTTTTTATAATTTTTGTAATTGAAATATACATTATATACTGTTAATTAATACTAAAACTATATAGTCCATTCGCCGAGACGAGAGAATATGGAACTAAGACGAGAGAATATGGAACTAATTCTTGAACAGACACAAATCGTTATGCTGGTCAAAAGAGGATAATTTTGGAGCCGAAATTACCTTTTTATGTAGTTAAATTTTTTTAATAATAATTTGCTAAAAATAAAGGGGAAGGGGCACAATTTTATATTCCGCCCCCAGGCGCAAGAATAGCTAGTTACGGCCCTGCCTGTATCCAAATATATCAAAAATAGAGTTCACAAATATCAGCGATAATTATAATGTATAAGGAGAGTGGCGAACAGTAAGTTCTTAGGTGTAACATTAAACGAAAATTTAAATGGCAACTCACACCTAGAATCTATTATAATCAAACTAAATAAAAGCTGCTGGTTTTAAGCACAAAGAGAATGTCAATTTAGTTACAGAATCTATATCTGGGTATCAACCTCTACCTTACGTACAACAATTCTGTTCCAAAAGAAAGTTATTAGAAATTGCTGTATTATATGCGACGGTAAAAAATTGGGTAGCTTAGTTTCAATGTAGCCGTACGCATCCAAAACGAACATCGCCCTGGACGCCCAAAAAGTGCTACAACACTAGAAGTAGTTGGCAAAATTCACGATATCGTGTTAAAAGACAGACGGTTGAAATTGAGTGAAGTAGCTAATAGTGTAAACATCTCGAAAGAGCGGTTTCGCCATATCTTAACCGAAGAATTGGTTATAAAAAGCTGTTGACAAGATGATTGCCGCGTCGAAATAATTCACCGCCTCACCTAGTAAGCGTATTCCATTTGCCACTCGGATTGGATCTAATTTACACTTTTGAATCAGTTCATTTATTTTGTCATTCCATTTGCACGGATCTGTTTACCCCCACCACTATATTTACTAATCCTGCTCAGTACGAAGTAATCCTCAAAATACTTGGTGCAGTTTGTTCAATTGGATCAGTTTAATAAAATTATAGGAGATTTAAATTCAATTTCTAAATATGAATACATTATAAGTATATAATGTAGAAAATAATACAACGTACATATTAGAATAAAATAAATACCACAATTGTATTTTTAACGAAGACTTAAAAGCCAAAAAGTATTATTTTGTTTTTTACACACATAAGCATAACCTGACAGAATTAATTTTTCTTTTTATTATGTAGTTCTTATTAATTTTACTTTTTATTATGTAGTTCTTTCTTTATAACTTAAAAAGTTTATAAAATATGCGTTTTAAATATGTCTTTTTTCATAAAATATAATTTCTTTATTAATTTTCTATCAAATAGTGACAGTAACCGCATGGTGGTTCTCCATTTGCACATATGAACCACAACCACTATTAAGTGATGTGAACTATCTGAACTGAACAAAGTGCACTAATATGAAGCTTGGCAAACGGAATACTACTAGTGTTATAGCAATGGCTAAAATCAATTAAATAAAGTAGGATTTGCTTCCACACCCAAGTAATTTGCCGATTTTGGTTTTCTCTGATTCCTATTTATTCCATTAGCTAAAATTTTTCTTGGGATGACAGATTTTCAAGTGTGACAATGAGGAAGTCTACACCGTAAACGCTTATTTTGCAGACCTTGAGGAAAGCGCCTTTTATGTTGGGAAATTGAAACATCGTTGGACTAAATGCATTGCACTGTTTCATAATGTAACAACTTAGTTATCATTAGATAAAATTCCTGTGGCTGTTTGCGGAACCATTCTCGAACAGAAAACTCTACCTCAGTGTTCGAATTCAACCGCTGCCCTATTAGCGATTGTTTCAATGGGTCAAAAATAGAAATCGTACGGGAACAAGTCAACATGTTTAAAATACCAAATACACATATATGGGCGTAAAATTTTAAGGGCTTGTGGCATCAAACTATGGTAATACGCCACTGAAAATTGGGTTAAACTTTTGGCATTGAATACTGGTTTTGGGTTTTTTAGTCATTTATTTATAAAGTTTGGAACATTTTATATTTAAAATTACTTAATTTGGTAAACATTCATGGTAAAAAAATGATTGAACGTTTTTTCTAAATATATCTTCGCGATATGGTAATTAACGATGCAATATAAACTTTTATTACAACAAATTTTTACTGTTGCTTTTAAATCGTTGCTTTTTAATCAATAAATGTTACTATTTCTACGTGTACGTGAAACAAAAAACTTTATTTACATATGATTATACATGAAAACAATGTTTTAACACACGTTTTTACTATTCATATAAAAATATTTGTACTAAAAATAAATTACTTCATTTTCAACAGAGAGTCTTTAGTTTCATTTTCATTATTAGTAAATAAATAAGACGTAAGATGCTTAGAATAACAATTACAAAGTAAATATATTGTGCAGAAGGAATATAAAAAAGAGGATACGTGATTTATGACCCCCATATTCTGAACAAAAAAGGTAAATATGGGGACACAATCTCTTAGGTACTAATATGGTCGTATTTCATAATATATTTAAAATTGGTTATCATATATTTTAACTCTAAACGTGTGAAACAAATTTTGTTTATTGAAAAAAGGGAACTGCATTTTTTTCGCTCTTTTCATTTATTTTTAATAAAAATAACTACAATAAAATAAATTTAAAAAATAACGCATGGAAAAATTATTCATATAATTAATAGTTTTTCTTGAATGTTTTTATTAACCGGTTTCGAGTAACCATTAACCATTATTTTTTTTGTTTTCTTGCCTGAAACAAATGAGAACCGGTTTTTTAAATAATTTTAAAAAATGAGTATGTTCACTTTTTCACTCCTTTTATTGTTTTTCAACTGTAATAACGTCAATAAAATTAATGAAAAACATTTTTAACGAACGTAAGAATTTTTTAAATAAATATATACTTTTGGCGATGTGGATCTTGTTTATTAAAAAAGTAAACGTTTGTGGACGTTTCGGTGGTGCAACTCCACCATCATCAGCTTTATAAAAACCAGTGGCTGTCAGAAGAGTCTTCTGACAGCCACTGGCTGATTAACATGTTTTTATAGAAGATGCTGTCAAATTAAAAATGTATTAACTACTCATTAATTTGTAATAAATGTTTTTATAAAGCTGATGATGGTGGAGTTGCACCACCGAAACATCCACAAACGTTTACTTTTTTAATAAACAAGATCCACATCGCCAAAAGTATATATTTATTTAAAACATTTCCTTTGATCAACCTCCTCCACAAAATGAACGTAAGAATTGTTATAAATAAGTTTTTTTTATCGGGAATGAGTTTATTAACCGGTTTATTTATCCGTTTGAAAAACCGGTTAAGTAGAGAATACACCGGTTATTAACCAAAACCGTTTTAATGGGTACATAATTATATACTACGTTTACATGCAGTTTTGAAAATGATTTCAGTTTTCAGTCAAAATTACGCGAAACTGTTTACATGCAATTTTTAAAATAGGTTTACAGATTGATTTGAAAACAGTTTCAGGGCATACGCATTTGACTGATGTAAGTGACATATCCTCTTCACTCCAAATTTTCCATTTTGCCATTCCAACTATTTTTCCTTTTTTGTACCACTACGCACTAAAACTACACAACTGTCAGTTTATTTGTAGGTTAGTAACACAAAACGACAGAAACGTTATACTGTGTACGCATGCGTAATGCCGAAACTGAATTTTATGTGTTTACATGAGTAGTTTTGAAATTAGTTTTCACGTCAAACCCATGAATTTTAGTTTTGGTTTGAGATAACTCAAAACCGTTTTGACACTGTATACATGGCGTTTTCTAAACTAAAAAAGTTGTGAACACGTTTTAAAAACTGCATGTAAACTCAGTAATATTCTCGATTTTTAGTAACCATTAACTGTTAGTTTTATCGGTTTTTTACTCTGTTTTAAAATATAGCCCAACATACCGCGCTGTTTGTAGGTTATGACGGGTACAAAATCGCACTAAAGTCAATCGTATTTATATAAAGTTTTTGATGAATCTGTATTTTATGCTGTCCAAAGTTTATGCCGTGCATAAAGAGCTAAGTATTTATTTACGGAAATAAACCCACAGGAATTATACCATAAGATTCGTGCTTCCCCAATAATATGGGATTACGTGTACAAATTACCTGCATGCAAACACGTGCAAACGTTCGTGCAATTTTATTCGTATACAATTATTTGCACTAGTGAGTAACGAAAGATGCTAAAATAATGTTTATTAATTAAATTATGCACAAGAATTTTGCGATAAGTAAATACGTAGTAATTTTGTTCGTAGCTTTCAATTTAAGTGGAAATGCAAATTTCTATAAAGCGAAAAACTGGAATATATAAAAAAAGCTCAATGCAGGGATATTTTTTTACTATTTTAATCGTAAGAGCTGTATTCATTTTCTTTAATGATAATGATAAAGTTGTGTAGTTCTGTGCAAAAGCAAATAAGTCACATTTTCAAATATTTTAGATCAGATTTTGAAATTGATTGAGGAGCTTCTGGCTTCAGCAAAAACAACCTTAATCCATTATTTTGAATCTGAGATAATAAAAAAATTCTACCTTCCTTAGCATTAAAGATTTTTGTAATTCAATTTAACTGAAGTTTATCATTAAATATTAGAAAATGGATGATAAATAGAAAATAAACAATGATGAACAATAGGGCCCTCCACTCTATTTTTTTATTATTTTAAATGAAAGTTCGTTTAACTTTGAAGCAATTCGTAGTATTAAAAAGTCATAATTGTTTTTAGTTATACTTCATTTGATTTTAACGAAACCTATAGCTATCTTTCTCGCACCAGTTTCTGTAGTAGGCTACGTGAGAAAGATAGCGATAGTTGTGACGTAGATGTATAAATGCTTAAAATCTAAAATATTTCAAATACTAACAATTTTTTTAAAACTTTTTTCGTCTCAATCATAATTTTTTCTTATCTACTTTCAATATCACTAACATTTTACTCAAATTTCTGTTACGGTGGAGGACCCTATTACCTATTTATTGGTGACTAGCTGATATCCGTGGGCTTCGCAACTACGAATCAATTTAAATTTTAACCCCGTACAACTCGATTTTAGTGTTAATCTGAAAATATTTCAAACAAATCAGGAGTTATGAGCAATACATATTTACATGTTTAGTCTCGGCTAGGCCAAAAAATGGTTCAACATCAGGATTTCGGTTAACGATAGTGTTTATTTTTGCAAAAATAAGCTTTTGAGGGTTAATTTGGATATTTCCGGTATAAAAGTGGTTAAATTTTCAGTTAAAAACTCCTGAAACCCGGGTTCAAAAATTGTACATTTTTGGCTAAAAATGTGAGATTAAAAATCGGTCAATATCTTGATTTCGATTAAAGATAGTGTTAATTCTTGCAATCGATTTGATATATTAATATTTTAAAAGAACCTGGAAGAGTCCGAAACAGAAATTAAACAAGAAGTACGAAGAGAGGACAGGTCTAAACAAACGCAAATGTTTATGCATTACTTCAATAACACGTTATTTAAAAATTAATTCTATATCCAATCCTACACACCCCCTCCTTAAAAATTCTTCCCAGAAGGACATCCTGTCTACGCCACTGATGGACTGTTGCATGTACAAAAATTAAATTGCTCAAGAATGGACTCGGTCTATTTGTGCTCTAAGCCCATCATGTAACAAAATAAAAATTAATAAACTTTTTTTACAATATTTAATTAATGATTATTTCAAAATATGAGCGTTCCGATCCTTTTTCCATTTAAAGTTTTGATAGCTTTTGGTGCAGCAGTACCTACACCACATTAATGCACCGCAATATACAAAAGTACAAAATTGTATATAAAAATAATATTAAATGTTTTACGGTAGTGGCGAGTAGGGAGAACATATGGATTTAACGTGGATTTTAGTTTTTATGCAATTTCCTATTCTCCTGTTCATCTTACGACAAAAACTGAAGAGTGTAAAGTTGTTCAGAATTAATAGTTGCATAAAAAATATTTTTACATTTTTTATTGTGTTTGGTGCCTTCACAATTTTAAAAAGAAATTTCAAAATTAGTAGCAATAGCATTTGTTTTCATAAATTATTTATAAACGTCAATCTAATGTAATAGAAAATAAATTCCTTATTCTTCTAGAACTATGTCTACATATGTTCCTCATTCGAATAAAATTTACAGAATAAAATAATATTGTTTTCCTACAACCGTACGTGAAAAGTACTTTTCATGCACCCTTTCCAGTATGTAAAGAGTCACTTTTCAAGCACTAGTGCGTGAAAAGTACTTTTCACGCACTAGTGCTTGAAAAGAAAATAAGCGTTGCTAGGCAACATTAAAATTCGGTTAATTTACCTGTCAAGTAGAGAATTAAGTAGTAAATAATTATAAAAATAATAAAATTTATTAAGAAATATTAATATACACTGTAAATGAAACAAATGTAATAATTTTTTAACAGATTGAGTACTAATTTAATTTTTAAGAACATTAACATTTTTTTGACATGTATTCTAACCTAATTTTTAATATTAATATTAAATGTACAATTTGTACAATTATAGAAGACTAATCTACTTCTGTCTGAAATTCATCCAAATGTTTAAATTACATTTGGTACAGTATTATGAGAAAGAGCTCTAACAGTACTTGAAGATGCTGGATGCCTGTACAGTCAGTATTATGAGAAACATCACTAACATTTCGGTTGTAGGAAAAATGTTGTATGCAACATGTGTGTAAAATAGTATTTTTTGTCTCGTGCTACAATTTCCGCATTCGGCTGCACTCGATCAAAAAAGTACTACTACTACTACTACTTGTTGCATAAATAACTATTAAACATGTCTAAATCACGGCTAATGCTACTAATTAAATTTTGAAGCAACCAAAAACATAATAAAAAATGTGAAAAAAGTTTTGTATAAAACTTTTAATTCTGTACAACTGTGCACTCTATACACTTTTTGCCCTAAAATGAACAGGAGTGCAAGAAAGTGCATTAAATTAATATTTACATGCATAGACGCCAAGGGGGTGAATACAACAAAAACAAAAAAATAATAAACAAATATTTATTACAATATTGTTTACATTTATAACAATAATACTTACTTTTCAAAAAACAAAATGAACTCGTCCTTTTCATGCGCCAAATTTATTAATAACTGATGTGATTAAATATTTGTTTTTGTTGATTCTTTTTTAAGTACAATAGCGATGGTGAAATAACACCCCTGCCGACGGTAAATTATTTTTAAGCCTCATCTTACGAAAATTACTGCGGGCGCACTTGATTACATGTTACATCTCTATATTCACCTCTACCGCCACCGCCTCTACCCGGTATACTACTCTGATTCTATTTTAAAAATTGAAAAACATTATTTTGATAATTACATCTTCCTAGAAATATGTTCTTCATAATGTGGAATATGTTAATTTAAAACTGTTTTAAAAAGGTCAAATGGATATGAACCCATAGTAAACAAAATGCACGTGTTATTTTCGTTTAAGAAAAATAGATCGATGTCGTTTAACACGATATTATTTCATCTTGTTGCATAGTAAATCCCAGTTATTATTTGAACAGTATTACAACACTTGCGTGCCGTAAGAACTATTGAATGCACGCACAAGTTCGACTCAACTATACGGTCAAGTACACCGAAAAAATTTACTGAACTACAACAAATTATTAAAATGCTCTTGTTGAAGAAATCATGTATTTGAGAAATACATGCGAACATGCGATTTCTTTGCATTCTACATCAACTGTATTACAATTGCATTGTTATAATTTTGAGGCAACGAACAAATAAAGTTATTTGTACGAGGAAAAGAAAACATCATTTGCTGTACAAAAACTCATATTTTTTATAGAATTTCTTTGTTCTTGTTTGTTGAACTTACTTCCTACGAAACAGGGGTAAATGATTAGCCGTTATACATACTATTTTATTGATGGAGACATTGATATTAAAAATAACTTTTCTAATATTTATTTCTAATAGACCTTTTCAATTTAACGGCTATCTCTTTCTATCGTTGCAAATAGTAAGTTAAATGGCACGAACAACTGCCAGTTATGCTGTCAAACGAAACGTCAAAAATATTACAGTCATTAAAATACCTGCATCCTTAGTGAAAATTTGCATTTTTAGACATTTTAGCTTCAATAAAAGCTTTAGTAACTTTTATCAATAATATTTTTAAGTTGTCTGAGACTTTTCTCACATTCTACGTCCAAATTTTTTAGAAACAAACGCCATGGGTCTCAATTGGATCTCTTACTATGCGCAGATCTGTATTGCGCATATCTTCTATCTCTTTAAATTGAAAAGGTTTATTATAAATACCAAAAATATATTTTTCAATCACATTTCTAGACTACTAGTGGTAGTCCAGGAAATCTACTGAAAAAAGACCATCTACCCCAAATAAATTGCAACAAATATAAAAAATAAATATATCATCACGGCTTATTACCCGTTGCTGGGTGTGCCAATCTGCTTTGTACACAGATATTGGTAATGATGAAATATTTGCACCGTGCGGGCGCTTAACAGGCGTCACCTCACGGGTACTCATTGCTGGCGTGGAGAGTGCACCACACGGGTCAATTTTGTGCCATTTAAAATTGGAAATATTTGGCGACGGTCGGGATCGAACCCGTTTCCCAGATTCGCGACCTGACATTCAGGCACGCGGCCACGAGACCGCAAAAGCAACAATAGTTTTCTAAACATAATTCTGTTCAGAAAAATGCGCTGAACAACATATTAAAAGTTTCCGGAAATCGCATCATGAGAAGCTCCCGCAAATTGAAAAAAAATGTCGGCAACCAATAATAATTGCGAACATTGAATAAAACATAAAAATGACGGGCTTTACATTTGTTTCTATTGGTTACAATTTTTAGCAACTTTGCTAAGACTCAACACCTTCCTTACAGAATTGAGGTGTATAACAGTTTTAATTCACCGTGGCATCGAAAGAAGTAAATTATCGATGATATTTAAATAATTTTTGTCAATGCTTTCCTAGAAATTTTAATTTTTTCATTCATCACTCTGATTCTGTTAAAAATAGGATAACGCGGTTTGAAATTTTGAATACTTGAAATTCTTTCTCATGTCATGTATTAAACGATTTTTGCCGATAAGCGGTTCGCGAATTAATAACAACCAACTTAAACTTACATGAAATTCCTTTAAAATTTTAAACATCTGAGTATCGGCTCAGTTCGCATTTTTTCATCCAAATTTTCATACAACTAAAGATAATCAACAATACGTATTTAATTAAAACTGTTATATAAACCCTGTTAGACCAAGTATTAAATACGTAATTGTATATTTTTTGAGTAATTTAAATAGGGGATTCCACCATTTTTTAAATATAATTTCATCTGAACGTATAAGTAAAACTAAGACTGTCGCTGAAAATCCGGTGAAAAAATTCCTATTAATAAGCGAGTTATAGTCCTCCGAAATTTGAAAATATAGGTGTGACGTCACGAATATAAGTTTCTATATCAAACTATTTTCTTCGTGGACCTAAATGTTCTAAATTATATTTATAAAAAATAAATGAATATATTATTATACAGTACATGTCTACATGATTTATAATTGGAAATGTATTTAAATTATTGAGTTTAATGCAAAATATTTATATTCAAATAAAAACTGTTTGAGAATTGCACTATTGGCTTGACTATTGGACTGATAGCCATGCCTCCGCTATTTGAATTTCTCAGCTTCCATTGGTAGTAGGCTCCGCCCCTAACTGGGTATTCGTTATATATTTATAGGCCGTCTTTGAGTCGCCAATCAAAATAATATATATGGATTTCATATGAGTGACGAGCTGCTATAACAAAAATCCCCTTATTTCCGAAGTATTTCAATTAGTCTTTTTATTTCTTTATTAATATTTATTATTAACTTTCAATATTTTTTCCTAATTTCTCTTAAATCAATTGCGCTGTGTAGTCCCCTATTTCTTTCATAAATTATTTTGGTTAAATATTTTTTAACCTAACTCTTTGACTGTTCATCCTAGGTAAAAAAATGTAAGAATCCTTTTTTCTGTAAAAAATGTTAAGCTTTAATTTCGTATTCTCATAAAAAAATTATAGGGGCAATGGTTTTTGAGAATTTTTTTTCTGGACAGGATTCCATTAAAAACGCTTTTGTTGCAATTTCTTTGAGGCAAAATCTACGATTTCCTGAACTATATATACATGATGGTGGCAAATATAAATTAAAACTTCAAATACAGAAACGTCTTTTTTGAAGACGAATAAAAAGTATTACTGATAGACAACGTTTATTTTTGGATAATGAAAGAACGTAGTTTCAAGTTTAAAATTATGCAGTTTTAAACAAAACATCTTAAAGATGGTGGCCATGGCCGCCCGCAGGAGGTGACAAGATGGGGCTCAGCCCCATTTGATTTAAAGGAAGAAGAAAATAACGAATAAATTTAAGAAAAAAAAAACAAAAAAAAATTATTACAATTTTATATATTGATTATGACCAAGGGCCGGAGAAAATGGTTTTATATACATTTATAATAATAATAAAATAAAATTTGAAAAATTCTAAAAAATTATCAGTAACTGAGGTGATGACATCTTTGTTTTTGTTATGTACAACTAGTGAAATGCGTCAATAACACCCCTCCCGACATTAAATTATTTTTCAGCGCCATCTTACGTTTTCAGCACCATCTTACGAAAATCTTGCGGGCGCCTATGGTATTGGCCACCGTTCTCCATGCACTGATGCAACCTATTTCTGGAACTCCTCTCTACATGTTCCAACATTCGGGCTATTTCCTGCTGAATAAGATGTTTCAGCTGAAGCAGGGTTGTAGGGAGGTGTTTGTAAACCTCTGCATTGTGCATTGAGATATCCCCATAAATAATCACATAGTAAAGAAAGAGTTCTATAATGCATCTTCATTTAAGTTTGGCATTGGTTACGGTTTCAAGTTTTTTTTTTTTTTTTTTTTTTTTTGTTGGAAAGGGCTACTCAAAATAAGAATGAGAAATGAAAGGTATAATAAAAAATAGAGAACTTTATTTCTGATGATTAAAGAATTATAGAATTATATGGATTGACAATATTCATTTTAAATGGGCTACCATGGCTATCTCGAGAACTATAAGAGATACATAGACGGTTAAATGGGCAAACAATTTCTATTTCACAAGACAAATTTAAAGAAAAGAAAAATTGTGGTGCTCGAAATACGCAACCTAACTTTTAAATTTTAAATGAGGTCATATATTTTTTATTTGCTCATTCGTTAGAGAATTTAATTCTGAATTCAGTGACATATTTTTATTCCCTTACATGATGATTTTTTTGAGAAAAATGCATGTAAAGTTTCATATTAATTTGATTAAAATATGGCTACAATAAGAGTGTCATATACAAAATAATAAGAGTGTCATATACAATACATAAATATTTTGTTTAAGTTGACATTTATGATCACTTACAAGAACAAAACATTCACTTCTTTAGGTCAGGGCACTCTAACTCTATGTAATAAAAATAACATGTAGTCATTTTTTCCATTCGTGGCACTCTTATTATAGTCATATTTTAATGAAATTAGTATAAAACTTTACATGCTTTTTTCTCAAAAAAAATCGTTATGTAAGGGTATAAAAATATATCACTGAATTTTGAATTAAATTCTCTAACAAATGAGCAAATAAAAAATATATGTTCTCATTTAAAATTAAAAGTTATGTACTGTATTTTGAGAACCACTGCCAATAATAATTTTTTTCTTTTATTTAAATTTGTCTCGTGAAATAGAAATTGTTTGCCCATTTAACAATCTTTGTAGCTCGTATAGTTCTCAAGAAACCTGTATATATTTATGCAGATTAAGCAAAAATTTCTTCAAGTAAAAGTTTCAATAAAAAAATGTATAATACTGTTGGCTGCAATGTATTTAATATTTTTCAAATACATCATCTAAGTTAAGGGAAGATTTGGAAGTTTAATAATAAATATTTATTTATAATAAATGTTTTAATTTACTCAATTGAGATCTTTCAAATTTAAATTATTACTAACAAATTTAGATCATGGAAATATTTTCTAACATCATTGAAAATATTGTCCTACTTTTTTTGTATTGCGTTGGTTAAAATCTACAACGTAATATGTAATTTTTTTCAAATGTACAAATGATTACCTAGTGGTAACCGCTTTCGTGGCTAAAAATGCATGTACTGCAATTTGTCCACTCCACATAATGATATATTATTTGTAGTCCTTTGAAATTTTGTACAAGGAAAAATAATTCAAAGCAACTGTATAAATACAAGGTGTTTTCAATTTTGACGGAAATGTGTCTTGTTGGCCTTTACGGTTGAATATTATAAGCACTTAATATTATGTACTTTTTTTTCAGGTGGAAGCCGATTAACAGAGCTGTCGTTCCCAATATATATCGCTGCCTCATTGACTCTGCTTGTGGCAGTCTTCACGTCTACCTATTAGGGTAGAGTGGACTACAGCTCTAAGTCACTGTCTGTTGCAGTGAAAGAAGGTGGCCCTGCCATCTACCCTTCATGTTTCTGCTGCACTTCCCTTATTTCTTAGTCAACAACACCGTATTTCTTATTATCCGTACTGAATTACTTATGTCGTTGTCCATGATTCACTAAACTCACTTATTTTATTACTAATGTATTGCAGTAATTTTCATTTGAAAAATATGTGATATTTGAAGTGTTTAAGCAATGTAATTAACTGTTACTTGGAAATTGCACTGGATATAAGCACCGTTTTGTTACTTTTGTTGTAATATGTGAATGTATATCTAAATAGTGTTAATGTTGGGTATTTTGTGAAGATGTTCATCATTGCCTTAATATTTATTCACAAATTTATATCTACACATATAAAAGCATCAATACCATAGCATTTTATGTTGAACACATAACTAAAAACAAATATTTCGTACCTTTGGCAATGGCAAACATTTTCACTGAATGCTCAAGGTCACCATTAGGATCTTTGTACACTATATAACCAATACTGTTTGTTACGATCACAAATTTTCACGTTTTCATGTATAGTCTGTAAATTATGTAAAATTGTGACAGTACATTTCATTATTTAAAAAATAAAATATTACTCCATCTACAGAGACTTTTTATTGAAGATCCCAATGGTGAAAAATGAGTTTAGCAGTTTAAAAAGTAATTTTTAATTACAGCTCAATAATTTTCCTTCTAAGAATGAAAATTCAATTTAATTATTCTATTTTCACTTTTAAGTAATTACTTGTGCATATTTGCATTTAAAACAAGTACTTTTCTGTAATATGAAATATTGTTGAAGGTATAAATTTCAATTCTCGCGTGTATATATACAGTGAGTTTTTAGAAGTAGCTATAAATTAACAATTCATATTGGCTAAACCTAAAACTACTTCTAATTTAAAAAAAAAAATAGTAACTAGTAAATGTATAAAATGAAAGGTTAGAATTAGACAGATAATATTGTGTGCCAATGGTATTTGATATTCTGCATAAAAATAGATTTTTTTTCACAGATATAAGCACTTCTAGCAAACACACTGTATATATACCAGATCACATACTTCACCATTTTTAAACTACAGTGAGATTCAGTTGGCTGCAGTTTGTTTCAAAAAGTTAAACTCACCAATTTTTTATTATATTATTATGAATAATTTCGAACTGTTAAAAAAACTATTCATTCAAAAATTTAAAATACCAGAAATTAAATTATTAAAAAAAATACTTTCTTGTCTTAAAACAGGTCAAGAACCCCGAAAATTATTGATTAAATGTTAATCGAAATAAAAAACCTGTTTCTAAAATAGTTTCACTTTTGAAACCAGTTTAGTGTATGAAACCGGTTTTAAAATTGAATTCACAAAAAAATATAAACAGTACCAAAAATACTCAAATTTTTAACACATTAAATAAATAAAAAAGTGAGTAAGAACAATATAAAATTATATTTTTAATTTAAAACCCTATTTCTTGTTCTGTTTAACAACGGCATCTAAGTGGTTTACTTTTTATTCAGTTAGTTATTACTACTTTATAAAAAAACTTAAAATATCGTTTTCAGTTTCAAATAAAACCATACTTTGGTACAAAAATACTGGCTTCTTAAATCATTTTCTCCATGATACATCAAACTTAAATATAGAGAACATATTTTTTTTTTTGTATAAGAGCTAAATTAGTTCAAATATTAAAATGTTAAAAATAAAAATATTTAAACCTAGAATTTATTTAATTTTAGCAATTAAAAGTGCCCACAATTATTGAAAATTGAAACAAATTGCAGCCTTCTTGCCCCACTGTATATATTACTCGTACTTACCTATAATCTAAAGTAGTACATGCAGATGAATTATAAATGTCTATGTAAAAAGTGCACGCCTGTAGAGTTTACTATCCGAAATAAAGCATGTTATTAACACAAGTTTCGACTCATTTTCAATTTGCAATAAAAAGTGGAGCATACTATCGATCATACGACTAGGAGCAAGGTGGTAATCACACCGCAAGTGTTATCAGATATCTTACACGACTAATACGATTTTAATAACTTGAAATCGCGATAAAAAAGACGTGCCTGACATTTTACTTCCTTTCATTAATACACACAATTCGAAATATTTTCTCATTCCTTTATTCAATGTAACGTTTAAGACACAAAGGGACTACAGAATGCAGAATATTGTAGGTACTACATATTTTCTAATGATTCCATTCTTATTTATGTTCATATAAAATATATATTCAAAATATTGTAATATGGCATAAAACAACTGATAAAATCAATACCTTTTAATTTTAAGCTACACTTGTACTGTTTGACATAAATGTTACAATTAACAAAACAGTATTTATGCAAAGAGTACCTACCTATATGTTATAGAATTATTATCATTGCTATAAAGGAATGTGATGTGACTTTTTATTTAAAGAAATATTTTTAAAATATTAAATATATTGAGTAGATACTTACAGTACTATATTCTTTACAACTAAATTTTTACTACGTATAAAACGTATTTCAACACTTCAAACGCTGAGCACTAATTGAGCTTGAATCAACGGGAATTATCATTTATACTTCGAATTAATTTTGAATAAAACTTCTTTGAAATATAAAACTTTGGACATATTATATTTATATCAAATAATTTTTCATTATTTTATAGTTAGATTTATTTAATTGCTCTAAATTTATAGTAAAATAATAAATAAAATATATTTTGAATTTAGTTTCATTATAAAAAAAAATAGAGTAAAGCTTAAAAATATGTGTTTTCTGCTCTCCTGATACATCATTCAGGTAAGTAGGAGAACAAAAAATTTCTTCATACTGTTTAAAAAAGTAAATGAAAGAACATTACGTCATTATTTTCATTTTGTGCATAGTTCTTGAGATATACATATATTAAAAAGTGTCAAATGGTGACATTTGTATTTCTATAAATATGAAATAATTCTTCCAACCTGATGGAGTTAATTTGTGAAATAATACACCACTTTTTTGCTCATTACATATACATTACTAAATAAATGTTATTTTTCTTCAATGGTATAATCATATTCCTAATTACTCATAAATAGTAAATGAAAACGTCGCTGTTGGTCCAAATTATAAAATATCAATAATTTCATATCAATTATAATTATTGTTATTATTATTATTTTTTTAAACCTGGTACTGGATTGTCAAACATTATTTTAAATTTAAAGAGTATCTTGAGCAATACAAGTTTTGGCAATACATAATTTAACTTTGGAAGCATAAAATTAAATTTGTTTATTTACTGAGCACTAACAATTGTTGAGCACATTATATTTGTGCATTAATGTATGCATTATAATCTATAATCTAAACTAAGAGTTCTACCCTTAGACATTTGAAAGTAGGCTTTTTTTGAGTGAAATATAGAAGAACTATAATTCCATCATTTCTTGATTATACTAACAATTTATTAGTGTGCCAAACTGAACCATTAAAAATCTTTTAATTGGAAGATTTAAAAAATACTTACTGTAAATGGTAAAATATTAAGTATATTCATATTTTGTTATATTCCAATAAAAATAAGACAGTACTCAGAAAAAACTAAAATAATTGTAGGAACTGAATTAAAATATATGTAAGTATTATTATACTCTCAATATATAAATTCTGTCATTTGTGAGTTAAAAATAAATACTCATTTTATTGAAAATATTTTCACATTTCATTTATATATTTTCATAAAGAGAAAAATATAGCTACTGAGAATAATTATACCGGGTGCAGAATTAAAGTTGTGACTGTTGCTTCCCTAATTAAATTAGACCAAAAATGTAAATACAAAAAATGTTTAGAATTAATAATTGCATCTAATGAGGATCTAGTTGTTGCTTAATTGTTTTTTATGCAAGAGTAAAAAGCAAACGAAAAATTCCTTTTATAAAAAAAATTATTGATTGAGAGTGCTGTGGCTAAAAATATAAAAAGTTTACAGAAGAAAAATGAGTGGCTTCTTAAATGGGCTTGATGGGTAACATGAGAGAGTTGTAACAAAATATATGAAATCCTGCACACGAAATATTTATGAGGAATTTAATGTTTTACTTGAATTTTAAAAAAATATAGAACAAAAAATATGACATTACACCAAATTTTAACAAATTATAAATAAAGGCAGGTATTTTAATTAAACGGATTTTGAGAAAGTACCGCTACATCGTTTTCCCAAATTTTGCTAATCCTCCCCTGACGCAGAGGATTGTAAATATACCATGCTGTTTTGAGGTGTACCGCGTCATTACGAAGCCAGGTAGATTTGCAAATATCTTGAAACACATCATACCTAATTATTTGGAAGAAGAATTTAAATATAGTTTTACAATGAATAGAAATACTACACATTACACAACGAATTATTGGTATTGGATTACTCATAATTCATCTGAAATATAAACAATCCTCTTATAACAGTAATCATGAGAAAAGACTGATTCTGAAGGGCGTGTTGTGACCACAAAATGAAAGAGTGGGGATAATGAATTACGAACGAAAAAATATAATTCTTCTTAAACATGTTGTTTGTTCAATTTTAACACGAATCCACAGTCCGAACGAAAGCGGCTATTATCTGCCAAATGCTAAACTTAACTTCACTCATGTATTTTCTAGTCATTTTGTACTTGTACCAGGGGATATAATTTGAAAAATTTAGAGCTGCACTTTTTTGTATAGCCATATGTGTTGCGCGTTCTAATATTTAAAAATATATTTTATAATTCTTGTTTCATGTATACATTTGAAAAATAAATAATATAGAAAGAAGTGAAAGCAGATGCAAAACATGAATTTAGAGCTGCATTTTTCAAATTTAGTACTGCAAAAACAATCTACAGCTGCAGCAAATTATATCCACTGACTTATACTACCCTATCAAGGCTTTATAATTACAAAATATAAAGCACCGACATATACCGTGTGTCTGTCTTAAAGGTGTACATAGGAGATTAACATGGGAAATCTGTTTTTTGCAAATTCCTGCTTGCCTAATTATTTTAAGCAAAAACGCGTTAAATAAAAGTTTTAAGGAATAAAAATCAATAAACAGAATTACCTTTACATGCTTTGTAACGACAGAAACTAATTATGAGAATGTCGAAAATTACGTTGAAAATATCGACAGCCATGGAATTGAACAAAAAATAAATAAATGCTTGACATTTTATCTGTCACAACATAAGTTAGCTTATTTGACGTTTCTGACAATTTGATAAAACGTCAAGCATTTATTTATTTTTTGTTCAATTCCATGCCTGTCGATATTTTCAATGTAATTTTAGACATTTTCATAATTAATTTCTGTCGTTACAAAGCATGTAAAGGCAATTCTGTGTATTGATTTAGATGCAGAATTTTATGCCCTAAAACTTTTATTTGACGCGTTTTTGCTTAAAATAATTAGGCGAGCAGGAAATTGCAAAAAACTGATTTCCCATGTTAATCTCCTATGTACACCTTTAAGACAGACACACGGTATAAGTTCATTGTCACTCTATCTGTGATTTATTTTTCAAACTGCTCCAAAAATATTTACTCATAAACCCTTGAATTGTGAATAAAAGAACCCGAGCAATGTCACCAAATGTTTCTCGGTAAATCATAATACCAATGGTGGTACACATAGTAGCCAAAGTGTTAAAATAGTTAACAATTAATCCGTTACCCAAAGCTATCAGTGTTATTTTTTAATCATTTCATGTTGATATTTCAGTAAATGTCACAGTTTACAATAAAAATTATTACTCTCAATTCGTAATTTTCTTTATAAAGGCCATTTTTCGTTTCCTTCTTACTATTGCATAAAAAACAATAAATAAGTAGATACTCTTTTAATTCTAAATATTTTATGTATTTACACTTTTGGTCTAATTTAATTAAGGAAGCAACAATAACCATATAAAAAATACTGCTACATATTTCAATTCTACATCCGGTATATGCTCTTACAATATACACTTACATAATATGTTCATTAAAATTAAGCGTAATAGAAGAATAATAAAAATACTGGAAAACTTCCGAAATCATACACAAGATAACAATATCCTGCATTCCGCTTACAGTAATTCCGCCAAGATGAAATATTTGGCACTTACTGCTTAGAAAAAGGAAAACATTTACGAAAGTCAACTCTTTATAGAGTTCTGCACACAAAATTTAGCACAGCCATATATCAATTTGACATTAAAAAATTATCTAAACTAAGTTGAATAAGTGCTGCAATAAAATGCATGAAATAGGTACTAATTCCTTTCTGTTGGTTCGAGATCAACTGATTCCTGTTCTGGAAACGAGAAATAACAATGACGTCATCAGGAATAGGCCTGAGTTACGTGTTATGCGGGAACCATCGCAACGCAGTTCATCTTTCGGATAGAAGTTTGCTGGCAGAGGTTCTTCAGGTATTCTACAATATTCATTGCGTCTCAGAAACTCTTCCTGCAACAAAATCGACAAAAAGCATTTTATGTGTAGAGGGTAGAATATATATTTTTTATTTTATATAGAATTTGTTATTTTGCATTCAAGCAACAAGTATCCATGCAGGTCCCATAAGCAACAAATATAAGCTGTAAAAGAAATGCTGTCTAGGGACACATAACAAGAAATGTAGGTACACGCTAAATCGTCATTACCGTTTATGACGAGACGTAAGCATCTAACGTGCATTGACTTATAGCGTTTTCAACTTACAAGTCGAGTGCGCACTGGTGCGCACTTTTTTGCACTGAGCGTTTTCAACTTCTCATTGAGTGCAAAATTTAGTCAGCTGATGCGTTTTCAGCTTAATAAAAAGTTGCACCGTGCACTGGCTTAGTGCGACTTTTGTGCACTGACTCCCTAGGTAAGTGCAATAGTGTCAGTGCAAATATCGCGGTTAAACAAAATCATTTTCAGCTTAAACTGAACTGCCATTGGATGAGGGCAGAACTCGTTCAGTGTGGTCAAGTGATATGTTGCACTCAGTGCGCACTTGCACTGTGTAAGCTGCAAACGCTATTATTGTGCCCAAAATACCCAAAACTACACATAAATAAAGTTTATCTGTCAAGTTATAGCGTTTTCAGCTTACAAGTTGAGTGCGCACTTTTTTGCACTGAGCGTTTTCAGCTTGTCATTGAGTGCAAAATTTAGTCAGCTGATGCGTTTTCAGCTTAAGAAAGAGTTGCACCGTGCACTGGTTCAGTCGAACTTATATGCACTGACTCCCTAGGCAAGTGCAATAGTGTCAGTGCAAATACGGCGGCTAAACAAAATCGTTTTCAGCGCAAACTGCACTGCCACCGGATGAGGGCAGAACTCGTTCAGTGTGGTCACGTGATATGTTGCACTCAGTGCGCACTTGCACTGTGTAAGCTGAAAACGCTATTAGGTTAGGTTAGTTTATTTTTAATATTATTTGTAATTTCTGTTCAAATGAAGAATTATCAATTTAAATTAATAGATGATTGTTCACTGAAACCGAAATTAGAGATAATACCCAATAAAAATAAATTAATCTAATTTGACAGATAAACCGTTAGATATTTGTTAATTATTTTGTCTCAATTCCATGGCTATAGGGCTTTCCAAGTCAACGACTTTTGAAGAAATAAGCATTGCATATAAATTTTAGTATAAAATATGTCAATATAAAATAAAAATAATAATAATAATAATGAAAAATACATATGTTGAAAACGGTCGCCAAATGACGCCACAACCCTAACGAGGTCACACAATGAAGTTATTTCATTTGATGGTGTTTGAGCGCATGCCTGGCTTTTACAGCGAATTATTTTTGTTGACGTTCAGAGGTTAAATACACGTGTGTAATAAGAAAACTGTGGTTAAACTTACGCGTTTAATTAAAAATATATACAAATAAAAAGCACACACGTGCTGAATCAGCTACCGCCCAGTTGACGTGGATCACACGTGGATGCAAGTCAATGCAGGTTATGTGTGGATTACGTTTAATTTTCCCGCCCTACATTTTTGTAGCTAAATTCACTTGACACAACTGTTTCTATATCAGACCACGGTCTTGCTGGGGTTGTGACATCACGGAATGACGTCATGGCAAATTGCAAAATTTTGCATTTTTCTCCCGTACTATAAATAAATAAATAAATACGCGTCTAATATTTTTACCTCTACATTAACATATAAAAAAATCAAAAAATTGTTAAAAACCTTATGTCAGGTGATTTTCGACATTTTCATAGCTAATTTCAGCCCTTTCAAAGCAAGCAAAATTGATTCAGATCTAATACTTTATGCTTTACAACTTTTATTTGAAGCTTTTCTATCTAAAATAATTAGGGAAGCAGGATATTACGAAACATGTTAAATCCCTATGTTGCGGTGTTCGAGTCACCATCCTGTATGTCGTAGTCATATTATAAAATCCGTCTTTTAATTTAACGCATGTGAAACGTTATCAGATTGCCAAACCTTCGTTGGCTTAGCGATATTTTATGATTTAGCTAGTATATGTTTCTAAACCTAACGCACAAAAGTCACGCTCGGAAAATTCACATTGTATATGCAGCATATAACACAACGTGGTCACAAGTTTCATATGACCCAAGCAGCGTACACACTCATGTTATTCGTTGTCTTGCTTTGAACACGTTGGTGTCGTGTGCAAGCAACGCCAACTACACGATGGATTGTCTATTAAAAATTATTACATTCAACATATTTTTCTTTATTCTTTCGCTTTTTTTCTGCCAAGTTTAAAAGTAGGTTTTTGTATAAACCCTTCTGTGTTAGTTATTGATTTTATATTTTCTTTTGTTATGTTGATGCTTATTCCGTGGAAATGTCAAAATATTAAAAATTCACAAATTTAAGTTCATTTCCAAAGAATATATTAAGTACCTATATTTTTTGTTATGTTGTTGGGTATTGTGTACAAATGATAAGTTTTGAAAAATATTTAACAGATTTATAAATGAAGAAATAAAAGTAAACAATTGTCGTAAAATACTACATTATTAGGCAAATATGTTCATTCATAATTTACAAAAATTGCGTAGTAATTTGTAAAGATGCAATAGGAAAATAATTATATAATCTATACGATCCTTCGAATACATTCTAGGAAATATATTGACCTTGATTTCATGCGAATTGAACTAATTGTACAAATGATTTCAAAGATTTTAAGATTTGATACCAATGTGCAATTTTAAGTTTTTTTTGTATGGATATCTTGGTTTCTAATCTTACAAGTCATTTTGCTAGACTTTTAGTTTGCACAGTTTTATCAGATTGTTGTAACGACCACTTTTTATTTTAGTACCATTTCTGCAACATTTTTTCTATAATACGACATATATGGATAATTACTTAAGAAACTGCAGTAATAAATTTTTTTAACTGCAGCACAAACAGATTAAATTCTGCTATCTTTGTTAAAAAGTAATTTTTCATTTTGATTTACAGGAATTTAAGAATGCTCAAATATGCATTTTAACAAAGTTAAATACCAGGTAGATAAGAGTGTATTATATTGTTTTTAAATTGCACAGCCATGTTTACACTCGAACACATAAATCCTCAATTATTATATACAAAATATATTTGACGTGCAACATTTTTAAAATAAATTAACAGTTCTTGTAATAAATAATCGTATGGTTATTGTTACGATTAAAAGTCCCAAAACTAAAAATTTGGTACTGAAAAAACATTATTGATTTGTTCTATTTTTTTTACAGTGTAAATCGGATATTGGACGTCCGAGTTGAAAAATAGTCTCTACTCAAAGTTGAATATTATTGAATATTGTATTTATTCAACTGTATATTTGTATATTTATGTAAATATGTTTTTTTGTCTAGAAATTTAAGCTACAAGTCTTATATAGCAGGTGTTTTTTTTAAGGTGCATATAGAATGTTAACATGAGAAATTAGTTTTTGCCTACTGTTGCCCCCTGTTTTAACTGACAACGATGGTTGTGATATCAATAGAAAGATAAAAAATTTCTGCATCAAATACATATAAATTATGTAATACTTTGGTCCCATAAACTAATTAGTAAATTTAATCAATTTTGTATTAATAGCAATATGGCAATGTTATTTTTGAACAAAAAGATAAACAAATGTTTGATATTTTATGTCAGAATTTGTTAGCTATGATTTTTTGTGATATTTTCTTTTTAGTTTTATAACAGATTAGAAAATGGGACACAAAATAAAATTTAAAAAATTGTAACAATAAAATTTGTACGTTATAGGTTATAAATTTTTTTTGACACAAAATGCCAAACATTTTTTTTTTCTTTTATTCAAATGCCATGGCTATTGCTATAAATACGAAATTGAATAAATTTAATAATTAGTTTATGGGCCTAAAATATCATATAATTTGTGTGTCATTTAATGCAGAAATTTTTATCTGTTTATTAATACAACAACCATCGTTCTAAATCAACAGTCTGCAAAAAACTGATTTCTCATATGTGCACCTTGAAAAAAAAAACACCCGGTATGTATGATTCAACATAAAAAAATTAAAAATCACAACAAATTATAAATCATATATTTTGCTGACAATTTCGAAGTTTTACCGATAATGGACCATTGAAATACAGAAAAAAAAAACATTTTAAAAAACATTGCAGACATGCATAAAAGAAAGCATAAAAATAAATATTTATATGCAAAAGGTTATTTAAAAAAATTAAACCAGATTGTTTCCACATTCTTACGATAGCAGAACTGTAATAAATTATTGTATTATAAAATAAAAAGATAAACTATATTATAAAGTTCAAAGAAAATCCACAAATAATGCAAATAAAAATTTCTTTAATTATGAAATAAGTTCAACGAAGTGTGGGAAATTTTGAAAATAACATTTCTTGAGATGTATAAATATATTTAACATTCATAACGATCAAAAGAATAAGAGAAGTTATAACTTTTCAAAGTTACACAAAAACGTGATTGCTGTAGATTATCTGAGGTAAAATTACAGCAACAAAAGGTCAACTTTGATCCTAAAATAAATATCTTTCGTCATTTGCATATTCTTATTAACCTTTCATGAACCTGACAATAACCTCAAACAAAAATCTTTTTTTTTATTATACTTTTTATAAATTTTATGTAAAACTATTATTTGTCAATTAACATTTATAATGAACCACGAGAATAGTAATAAATTTGAAATAATTATTGCATTAATAAAAATGATACATGCAGTGCCATCTTTTGTTGAAGCGAAGTAAAATTACGTCAATAGCAGTGACCTGAATACAGGGAATTGTAAAAAAGCAGGATACAGGGTAAATGAAAAAAGTGAAAAACTTACCTCACAGAGAACTTTACACGGAGGGCACAGAATAGCGCCCTTATGAAGCCAGTCGTCTTTAATAATCCGAATTGCTATTTCTTGGGCAGGATGATAGCAAGTGTAAGTATAATTGTTTACCTAATAAAATATATTTTTTCATTAAAATTTGCTGCTTTCCTAATAAGAAGAAATATTTCGCGCTCATATTATTTAGTTCAAATTTGAAAAATTTGTTTTATAAAACAATAATTGTAAAGTTATTATATAATATAAAATAACGCAATAATAAACAATAATTAATTTAGATTAGTAGAGTTTCTACACCAAATTTCAATATTTTACATTTAATATAAGTATTTTATAATTTACGGTTATTAAATCTTGATGTAACACATATTTTCTAGGAAGCTCGCAACTTTCTACAAAAAAAATAAATCGGAAATTAAGGTTTCTGGAATTTTTGTAGTCTATTGTGGCTATTAAGATTTTTTACAATTTTGTTTTACATTGTATGATACAAAAAATAATAGACGAAAAAATATATCGGAGGTGACCTGGCAATCTGCCATGCCATATTCAGGGAAAATATGTTATTAGTAGATTTCGAATCTGCGCATCTTTTCAAATTGTTTTAAAAGACTCCCGTAAACTTCACCGACGATATAAGGCATTAATAAATAATTGATACATAAACAATGCACCTAATCATAAGTAAAAGAAAAAAAAGAAAAATAAGTTTATATATATATATATATATATATATATATATATATATATATATATATATATATATATATATATATATATATTTACAATAATTTGGATTGCCTATAGTACATATTTTTTAAATCTGTTTTTCAAATTATTAGCTAATTTTTATTCATTTATTTATTATATGTAAATAAAAACAGTAGTGTTTGCAAAAATGATAATTTTCAAATCTTTATAGGCTGTTTAAATAAATAAAAATAAATATAAAAAGCGAGCCAGAGAAAACTCAAATAAATATATGAAAGAAAGCAGGTACAATAATTTCTAAAGAAATGAATTGAGATAAAAAAAAGACAAAACCCTTTATCTCATCGCTGCTTTCATTCTGTAATATTATTATGTCATTGGTGGACTTATAATTGAAAATTTAACTGTATAGAAGTTAGGAGAAATTAAAATGTCGCAAATATTTTTCCGTTCATAATCTCTGTATTTGATTAAAAATGATGTGTTGACAGTTTTTAAACGTGCCACAGAAAATATAAACACATGTACTTTAAAAGTTTAATATATCGTTTTTAATAACGTTCTACACAATTAAAAACAAATTTTGAAACTTTATAAAAAATATTTATTAAATATTTTCAAAGGAAAGGTAGCTACGAGTATTTATAAACCTATTAGATATTATAAGACCAACTAAATACGGATCTTTTGAAAATTTTTTAAAAAATATAATCACGGCTTATTACCCATTTCTGGGTGTGCCATTCTGCTTCTATTCGCAGATTTGGATAATAACAATATGTAGATATCGTTTTGTTTAGAGCGAGACCTCAAATGTGGAAAGAGCACCACAGTGGTTACTTTTATGCTATGTATTTGAAAATTGGAAGTTTCATCCGATTCATTACTGGTCCCCTATCGTACACTAAAGTGTGAAATAGACTTTAAAGTTTTCAATAATGAACAAAATATATTGTAGAAGAATAATTCTGTGGCGCACAAAAATATTTTTTTCTCAATTTTTTTTTTTTGTAAAGATATGTATGGAAAATAATGTTGAAGCAAAATTTAAGGGTACAGGGTAAAATACAAATATGTCACTTTCATTTCAAAACGAGATAACTGTATTTTGAATTATAAAACATGCATGCTTTCATCCCAAAATATATAAAAAAAGTTCTCTTCAATATCTATAATATTAATGTACTTATCGAAAACAGCATGGACAAATATTATTTGTGCCAAAAATGCAATTTTATTTTTCAGCAAAATCTACGTTTTCTGTCCTGAATGTCAAAATTTTGATAAAAGATTAAACGAGTTTAATTGGTTTTCTCCCCAGTTGTAAGGTCCTAGAAGATGTACAGTGATATCAAAAATAGCTGAAGGTCACGTGACAACTTCTGTTCCAAAATTATGTCAAAATTATATATCAATTTTCCATAATTCATCAAAACTATATTCCATATATGACAGATAATGACAGGTGTATGATATTTGATAAATCATTGCCGTACGTTGATACCGTCGTGAAAAATCTTGAACTAATTTCTTTTCATTATGGTTTTTAATGAAGCGCGTGACAAATTTGTTCTTGAAGCATATTTTCTTTCGGGCGAATGTAAAGAAGACGGTTCTTAGGATTATTATTATGACAGCTAACAAACATCAAAAGGTACGCCCGTGGAAATAGTGATTCTGACATACTGAGTAAACGGTAAATGTCAAATTCGTATGGAGCGGCATGCTTCAGTCATTTTTGATCACTCTGTATTTCATATTTTAAATGATATAAAATTTAGAAAATAAAGTGATATATTTGCTGTTTCCTGAGCTCTTCATTTGAAAAAAGAAAAAGTTTCTGATATGATGCGTTTTATCCTATATTACATTATACTTTTTTTATTATTGATATTTAGTTTCACTATTATAACTAAAATCGGCTGCGATATATAGTGATGGTGAATATCGAACAAACTTATTCAGATATTTGTCTCGAATATTATTTTTTTTGTAATATTTAAGCATTTAAGAATGAATTATGCTATACTATATTTCTTTCTAAATATTTTTCAATAAAATAAAAAAAGTGTCTAAGCTTTTATATTTTTAAAATATCGCAATGAATAAAATAAAATGAAAATGTGTGAACTTACAACAATATGCAATCGGCCATCTTCACATTTATATCTATAGCATCCAGAACCCCAATGTTGCCATTGTCGAACTTGTCTACATGATCGTTCCTCCCACATTTCGTTGCTATGATCAAAACAACGGGAATTGTCACCATATTTTTCTAAGGCGAAATTTTTATCAGGCCCTTTAGTAGACAAAAAACAAACAAAATGTTATAGGAAAACTATAAAGCAACAGTTGAAGTACAAAATCTTTATTTGATTTACAAAATTAGTATAAATATAACATGTATTACTGTTAGTAACTTGAAGCTCTGGAGATGACTTTAAATTGTTTGAAGAATAAGACTCTTCAAAACCTTAAACAAATTAGGGTTTTTAATTAAATCTTTAGTTTCGAAAATTTTGAAATATCAAGATGTAGAAAAAATATATTGAGAATCATTAACATTACTCATTAGCATTCTTCTATAGTATTTGTTTAGTATAATGAAATTTTTATTACTGATTTAGTAAATCATTCAAGCAAATAGAACAAAACTAGGTCAAATAGGTGCAAAATTAAACGGAAGCTAATGAGCTTTTATAATTTCACTAAAGAAATCACAAAAAAGTTTGGATCACTATTATAACTTTTCTAATAAAAATCATAACTTTAATGAAATTGTATATTTATAAAGTGACTGAAAATGTACGCGATCAACATAGTTTATAAATTAATTGCAAATATATTACATTAATAATAAATGTCAATTGAATAATTGATAAACTTTTAATTGTAAAACAATGGAAATATGTTCTACTAGTACTAGATGTTTTGATTTCAATATTTTATTTTATACACATCTAACGGTATTTCGTTAATTAACAATTTAAAAGTATTTTTTTTTAATATAAAAGTTTCAGTTTTTAATATATTTCAACATGATGTCTCAATTATATATAATCTATAAAAAGTCTCTCATTTATCCAAACGGTACATACGAAATATTTGTTTTTAATAAAGCATTTATTAAAAAAGTTATAATAATGACGTATATATTAAAAAATAGTTTCACTGGTTCATACAGAAATTTTATAGTACATATAGGAACATTTATGATAACTATACAAATATAATCTAGGCTGAATATTATATTTTTAATAATGTAGCAAAAAAAAAATATCATCACGGCATATTACCCATTACTGGATGTGCCAATCAGCTTTGTGCACAGATTTCTGTATCGATGATGACATATTTGTACCATGTGGGCGTTTACCAGATGTCACCTCACGAGCACTCAATGCTGGCGTGGAGAACGCACCACAGGAGTCAATTTTGTGCCATTTAAAATTCGAGATATTTGGCGTCGGTTGGGATCGAACCCGGATCCCTAAATTTGCGACCAGACACTCAGGCACGCGGCTACGAGACACTTAAAGATAGTATCATTTAAAAAAATGAATGCGGCCAACACATTGCTGACCGCCTAGTTATTAATAAAGTACCACTTCCTGTTAAGATCAGTAATATATAGCATGATTTTTATAAATGAAATTTTCTAAATTTTTTGTTTTTGCAATAATGTTTAATATAAATCCAAACTACAAGTTGATTATTTCAATGTTTTATTAATTTGTGAAAAGTTATTTGTTATTCACTAAATTTTTTAAATATAAAATTTAAATGTTTTAATTTGCAATAATTACATTATTAAAGGTCTCACGTTTTCATATTTTAAGTGCATAATCTATTATAACTTCCAAATTTGTAGAAAACTAAAATTTTAGCTAAAATGTTTAATGTAAATTTTTGATCGTTGTTATTTTCATGAAATTATCTCTCTAAAGGCCAACGCGCACTTGAGCGACCGAAGCGAAGAGCGGCGAAGAGAAGTTTTTTCATTCAATGTATTATTATGTGTATGCGCGCATACATTGAATGAAAAAACTTCTCTTCCCGGCGCTTCGCTTCGCTGCTCTTCGCGTCGCTCAATTGCGCGTCGGCCTTAAAGCTCGCTACAAACTATGCGTGATTTGCCTGGTTCATTGAAGTTCGTAGTAATTCGAAAATCAAATTTTACAGACTATGTGCGTATATTGTAAATTCACGATCAGTACACAATGAATAAATAGAAAGCGACGACGATCTGGCAATAGCAATCAATATCTTTGTCCCTTGGATCCCACAAATAACGTAATTCTTCAACTTCGTATATTAGATCAAGAATACGGTCATCAGACCATTCGTATTCTTATTGGGACTCTGAGTACTCTTGGACCTTGTGATTAAATTATTAAAACAAACAATATATCACACACGGGACCCTGGAGACATTTTAGAATTAATAAAATAAAGAACTACACCGACTAGCGCGCACTAAAGAACTCGCATGCATCAAACGCGAACTTTGTTGAATTAGCAGTTCGTGTTAATGCGGGGCCTTTGGCATTCGCCAATTTACCGTCTCCAAGAGCGAATCATTGCGAATACACGAAACATGTTGCTTACAAATCGATTTTGAACGAATAAGTTCATACACATTATTCAAAAATTGCCCGCGAATCAAGCATCGCGCATCACGAATCGCGAATACACGCATAGTCTGTAGCGAGCTTATGGAGTGACAGTTGACAGTAAACATAATTATGTAAATTTCAAATATATTAATATAACGATAAAAGACAGAAGTATACGTGTAATCAAATTGTAATTATGAGTTACAATTTACAATCAAGAATACAAAAACGACAAATACAAATGTCCCAGGACGAGCTTCCGCTATCGTTATATTAAAAACTACTCAATATTATTTTACGAAACTTGGTATCTAGGGGTTTTCTGACATGCCCGTTTCAAGTAAAATATTTTCAAAGCAATAGCACTTCCGATTTAACCGGAAGTAGACACTAACTTTCTTATTTTAAATGGAATTCTGTATTTTTTATTTTACCATTGAATTGGGCAGAAAATTTTACATATGAAACAATAAAAATATTTCACTTATGATCAACCACTTTTGGCATAATTCAATTATTTTGATTTTTTCTCTAAAAAACGACCACTTCTTTATAACTCTATATTTTGAGAATGGAATAGAATTTCTATAATTTGTAAAAACAGTTTTATAAAGAAAGCTTTTGTTTACACTAGTTTAAATTAAAAAGCGACAATTTAAAAAAAATCCAAGTCAACTTAAAGTTAAATGTCAAGTTTCTCAAATGGAACAGCCCATTTTTTATTTTTGGGTAGCATGTCTTATGTTTAAAGTTAATAAATTTGTAAGAGGTGTTCCATTTAAAAAACATGAGTTTATAAACTTTTTGAACTTCAATTTTACGTTGATGTAGAAATTACATTCTTCAAAAATTGTCGATTATTAATTAAGCTGAATCTTTGAGAATTTTGGCACCGTGAACTTGAGCATCAATGTTGCATTTCACTCTTTACTGTATTTTCGGTTTGCGTAATACAACAGTGCGTTTCATCTATCGTTCATTTATATGAGGTATGTTTTCTCGATGGTGTGGAGAACTTTTTAATATTTAGCCAGGATTTTCAAATTATTAACTCTCAAGAACACGCGCTAAATTTTGATACACAAGCGCACGCATCGGTCTAAGGGGCCATTCGGCTAGAAAACGAGATATATGGCCTTATCGACAAAATAAGCCCCAGTAATTGTTAAAGGACTATAATTAAACTATAAATTATGTTTTAGTTTTTATAAGTTATTAATACATTCTTTTTAATTCACACTTGTGATTACAGAAGTAATAGAAATTTTACCTATCGCTGGTCCCAAGACCCGGTCGTGTACTAAACGGCAAACGGTTAATGTATAGTAAAACTTGCAAACATGCTTCTCAATTTTAAAGAGTATAAAAATTACCAAAAAATAGAAAGTATGTATCTATTTCAGTGACATGTAAAGGGGGTCTCCATCGTAGTCAAAACAGTGAATAATAACACTAATACACTAAAATATACAGGTTATTCTAAATGATGGCCCCATTTTTAAAAATTCGTATTTATTAAAGTACAAATCCAAAATTAACAATCTTTATACTAATGAAAAGAGGAAGTTTCAAGGTTTTCGGTGGGCGGTGATGGTTCCAGAAACGGCCGGTACAGTTCTCGCGACAATAGGCCGCCATTTTGTGTCACTGTTCAGTTGTGAGTGAGATGGCCACGTTGAACACTTATAATGTATGGAAAAAAAACTTTGAAACTTCCTCTTTTCATTGGTATAAAGATTGTTAATTTTGGATTTGTACGTTAATAAATACGAATTTTTAAAAATGGGTCCCATCATTTAGAATAACCCTGTATTATAAAACATTTATATACTAACTAAATGGTTAAATATGTTTCCAATTTTTTTAAATGCATGAAAATATTATACTGCGTCTGTAACCCTGCTGGGCGATTACGTCACATACCGGCTCGATTTTACAGTTTCTATGTTATCTGTCAACAGGTGAGTGTGATGTGAGTAGTTTACAGTATTCGATTTTACTTACATACTTCAAATAAATTCAGTATCTTACTATGTGATAATAGATGGCAGCACATTCAAATTGCAACATTATATTTAACAAATATTGAAGGTTAGTAGTTATTAGGTTTGTTCGTTTCGCACCCTTGCAATCTACTGCCGCGCCCATATACTTTGTATGGAGGCGGCACGCAAAGTAGCGAAACGAACAGACCTATTATAAACTTAACTCGATTTTATTCATACCAATATATTTTTAAGTAATAACCATGATAATTAGTTAGGGTGACTAAAATTTTCGGTAAATACTACCGATCATGACTGGTAGTCATTACTCTTAATTCAGTACTTTTTTCATACTCATACCAATGTATTTTTAAATGGTAGCCATGGTAACTTATAGTTAGGGTGACTAAATTTTTTAGTAAACACTACCATTCATATGTTTAAGCCTCAAAGAACAAACACAATACACTTGAAGGGGAATAATTTTCACTAGAGTAATCCTATTTAACGCAGACAGATCTGAGCATCGATTTTGTAAATTTAAATTCTGTCTGATTCCAAATTTTGTCGGAATTGGGTTTTCACTACGAATTCTACTGCTCCAGATCAGTAGAATTTGAAATCTGACAGAATTGAGATTTCCCCAATTCTTTCTCCGGGTAGATTTCAAATTCTACTGGTCTGGAGCAGTAGAATTCGTAGTTAAGAAAACTCAATTCTGACAGAATTTGAAATCGGATAGAGTTTAAAGTTACAAAATCGAGGTCCTATTTATTTTTATGTGCTGGTATTCGGTATTGTCAATTTTTTAATCAGATTAATTGCAAGTTTCTTTATTTTTGTTCTTTTAAGGTTCAAAGTATAAAACATTCTTTTGCATGATATAATAATAATTAATAATATTCTTATATAAAAACAAAGTTATGAAAATACGTTTTAGCTTTCCAAATAATTTGTCTTATTTATGTTATTTCAAGAAAACTGTAATAGAAGAATGTAAGTACACCATCAATTGATAGATGATGCCCCTAGAGACCGTCATCCTGTACCATCTATTGAGCATTGGCTACATAGCCGGCCTAAAACGCGCTGCCCTGGCGGTAAAAATTTAAACGAGCTACGAAAAATATTGTTTTCAATATTTTTTACAGAAAACCTATTATAATAAAAATGTTTTATTTATTCTAATACTTATAACTTTTCATGACGAATAACATATAAAAAAAAAATAAAAGTCGTGGAAACCCCTATTATGTACAAACATATTTTCAACAACTTTAATATTTTGGCTCAGTAGACCTATTTTTTGACTACGCATTGAGGCATGAAACGTATTAATTAGTCACATAACACCTTATTTCCATTACCATTTAATTAATTTTGTAACTAGTATGTATGTAATCACAAAAACAAATTAATATTAACGAAACAAAGTAGGAATCAATACCATGCTTTAATTATTACATATAAAATTAAAATAGAATAAGGATAGTATTGGGAATTTACAGAAATTAAATTAAAATAAACATTTACACAATACATTTTATACCGGGTGTTTTTTTTTCAAGGTGTACATAGGAGATTAACATGGGAAATCAGTTTTTTGCAGACAACTGTTGCCTCCCGTTTTTACCGACAAAAATAATGGTTGAGGTATCAATAGAATTTCTGCATCAAATGATTAAATTTATTCAATTTCGTATTAATAGTGATAGCCATGGGCATTTGAACAAAAAGATGAACAAATGTTTCACATTTTGTCAGAATTCGTTATGACCCATAACTCGTATACTACAACTTTTGTTATGTTATAATTTTATTAATTTAATTTTTGTCTAACATTTTCTAATCTGTTATAAAAAATTAAAAAGTAAATAACATTAAAAATCATAACTAACGAATTCTGACAGATAAATTGTCAAACATTTGTTTATCTTTTTGTTAAAATGCCATGGTTATTACTATGAATATAAAAATGAATAATTATGTAATTTATAGAACATTGCATACAAGTATTTGGTGTCATTTGATACGGAATGTATGTATCTTTCTATTAATACTACAAACATTATTGTCAGGCAAAAATGGGGGGGGGGGGTTTACGCAATAGTCTGCAAAAAACTGATTTCTCATGTTAATCTACTATGTACATCGTAAAAAAAACCACCCGGTATGTATATGTAAAAATAATGGGCCGTATTACGGGCGCACTTTTATAATAAAGGCGCTTTTATGAAGCGCGCTTATACATTATATTCTTATGTGGAGTAATTTTATGTAGTGTAATTTTATGTAGTTTAATTTTAGTTTAATTTTTATTAAATGCCCAATTAAATGTTGGTGGAACCGGGCATTAGATACTCAAATATTATTTAAAATATATTTTTATTATTCGTATTTATATTGAAATGTCATTTGTTTATTAATTAAAACACAGTATTTAAATCAAAAGTATTTAATTACATACTGACAAAAAGACACGAAAAATTGAACATGTTGTATAATAAATTTATTACTAAATTATCACTGAAACTTTCTCAATTCTTACAATAAAAACAATGTAAGAAATTATTTAAATAATTTACAAGATTATTTAAAATTTTAAATATGTAGTATCCATATTTAAAATACTCTTTTATTGAGGTAATGTACTAGAACGTTTCTGTATGACTGATGAATTACTCAAATTTATATGTATTAAAAAAATAAAACTTACTCGGATTATTATCCTCATACTGACAATGTGAACCCCGAATAATTACATTTTTGGACCGCCAAGTAAATTCTTGAATGTAGGGACAATAGTCAGCCAAAGAAACAGATCCTCCAAAGTATCCTTCTGTACCGGTTGGTACAAATTGAATGAAATCAAAATTCTGGAACAATAAACAGTTTTTTGATACGTATTCACATCATAACCATACAATTAAAATAAATGAATTTAATGATAAACATCTGTCCTGTACAAATGTCAACTATTATTTTAATGCATTAAATATAACGAATTAATTAAATTCATCTAGATTAATCAAGTTTCGATGTTCAATAGTGAATTGTTATGATTCTTTTGAAGTAGAAAAAAAATGAAATAAAGCTCGTGCTTTTTCTTTTACCACAGAAAAAAAAAGTACCTACATGTATGTAAAAGATGTAAATCGAAAAGTGGAACATAGGCGTTTAACAAAAGAAATCAGTTTTTCTTTGCGCAAACGTTACCTAATTATTTTATGCAAAAATACTTCGAATAAAAGTAATAGAGATTTAAATTCTGTATCTAAATCATGTGAAACGATTATTTAACCTCTTCATATAAACTTAAAAATTAATTATAAAGTTACAGTTTTTATGAACTTTGAGACTAGGCAATCATGGATTTATGACAAAAAATAAACAAATTGCGTTATTGTTAACTGTCAATTAGAACTAAATTTAGATTACAGTAGTAAATTAACACAAAACACGAAAAGGAAAACTGTTTTACTTTTAATTGACAGTTAAAAACAATGCATTCGTTTCTTTTTTACCATAAATCCAGGGCTGCCTATTTATATGAAGAGGTAAAATAATCGTTTCACCTGGTTTAGATGCAGAATTTAAATATCTATAACTTTTATTTGAAGTATTTTTGCATAAAACGATAAGGTTTTTGAAGCCAACGGCCTTTGAAGAAATAAGTATTGCATATAAACTTTAGTATAAAGTATAATAATGATAAATTATATAGTATTTATAAATGAATTTTTAAACTGAAAAATACATTTGATGATGTTTGTGCGCATGCCTGGCTTTTACCGCGAATGGACCTTTTACATTTTTATTGCACCCTGACATCATTTTTCAATGCGCCACGTAGTGAAATTTTTACGAATTAGAAATGAGGAGGCACCACGTTGTCAAATAAAATGATTAATAGAATAAGCATTTATTTTCGATAAAAAATTATTTAAATAACACAAAAACTTAAATAATTTTGTTTTTAACTATAAAGAAATAATTAATAATGAAAAAAATATATTTAAAAAAAATAACAACAATTTTATTCTTGTTTATTACTTTCCTAATATCAAACTGGCAACTACGCAATTATCTGTCACTTTATGTGGTGTTTATTTCGCATCTTGTGAAACTAAAAACCACTTTTTCTGATTCCCATCTCCTCTTCCTCTTGTTTTAAAATATTCATCACAAACGCTTTGTATGACTTTATTTAAGAAAGTTAAGTTTTTGCCAGAGTTTTTACTTTCCGCCATTTGTAATTTTATTTGAAATGTAACTGGCCTCCTCAAAGCGCAAACATCCTACTGCGCACTACATACATGTCATTTTTGTCTATCTCTCTCTTTTGATGTAAAAGGTCCATTATTTTTGTTGACGTTCAGAGGTTAAATACACCTGTGTAACAAGAAAACTGTGTTTAAACATACTCGTTTAATTAAAAATACATAAAAATAAAAAGAACACACTTGGTGAATCAGTAACCGCCCGTTTTATTTTCCCATGCTACATTTTTGTAGCTAAAGTCAGTTGATATAACTGTTTCTATTTCTATCTCATAGTTCATCAAGCTTTCTCTTTTGCTGGGGCTAGCCAAGGTCTTGCTGGGGTTGTGACGTCACCAGGTGACGTCTCCCGTTCTATAAATTTATATGCAAAATATAAAAATATGGGCCTAACATTTTTATCTCTACATTAACATTTAAAGAAATCAAAAAATCATGGAAAACCCTATTAGGTAACGTTTGCGCAAAGAAAAACTGATTTCCCATGTTAAACGCCTATGTTCCACTTTTCGATTTAGACTCTGTACTTAAGTTTTAAAGCCGGATTTATAATAAGACGCAAGAAGCATCGCAAAGATGCAACGCAGTTGTATAAAAAATGTAATGAAAGAAGTTTTATTTGATTTATATAGAGTATAAAGCTGCCAATAACAGAACACTTCTTTTCTTATATTGAACTAGCTTTAGGTGTTTTATTTTATCATTTTTTAAATTATTGTTTAATTAATTTAAGAAAAATAAATATTTTCAAGAATAATTGGCTATTTTCATATATAATTATCTAAATTGTACGAGTTTTGTAAAAGGCGGGTTCACATTGAACATTGTTAGCTAACAGTGTTTGATAACAAGTTTTGTAACATTTGTTAGCAGATGTAGAACGTACTAACATTTTGCGACCTAATAACAATTGATGTTCCATAAATAGGTGGTTAACTTCAAAGAAATAAATGTTATTACGATATTCAAACTTGTAGATGTAGTTCTTTTAATCATAAAATGTATTTTTTCTATTATAAAAGTAAAAATTTACAATTACAGAAATACTTTTTTCTGGAAATTAGTGTCCTGGCGACAAAGTTTGGATCCAATTAAATTTATTAAATATTACAAATTTTATAGTGACATTCTCATAAAAAATTTAAAGACACTGCCATCTTCGATTTGCAAATCTAACAAAAGGAAAACTTCTCTCTTTTCTTACAACTGTGCGAACATATCATGTTATTCTAATGTGGACATCATGTTAACTAATATTCTTACCAACAACAATTGTTCACGAACTATGTTGCTAAGTATTTGTTCGCTAATAAAAAATGTTAGCTTAGTTAACAATGTTCGTTTAAATGTGGACCCGGCTTAAGATAAGTAATTCAATAATTTTTTTGTAAATTTTAAATAACAACCAATTACGATGAAAAAAGGAATTATTTCAGTAATTCTCCCAATTTGTAGTTCATACATTATACATAAAAGAAAATTGAGAAAATCGAAAAATGAATGAGAACTTTTTATTATATTTCTCATTGTGAGGCTGTCCTTGACTTTAGGCAAAAACATTTGCTAACTACCTGTACACGGATCTAACAATAAACGTAAATTTCATAAAAATGATGAAGCAGCATTCAATTAATTAATTTCTAAATTAGATATAGTAAATTATTTTAAATTGAACCATTTGTAAAAATTGTTTTAATGAATATTTTATTTACCTGATACATTCTGGGTAATTCGACAGTATGATTAATCAGGTTGCATAAGGCCACAGAAGTTCGATCATCGGTACATTCCGTTTGAAGTGGATCTCTTTTCACTTTGTTGCAAAACGGATGAATAGATTTTCCTCTGAAACAAAAAGACATTTCCATCCGCCCAAAAAATACATCAAAGCATGCAATCATAGAGATACCATAAAATATTTTGTTTTCATTTGCAAAATACAAATTTCTACAAACATCAATAGAAAATATACCGGATGTAACATGTAACACGAAAAACAGTTTTTCCTTGCACAAAAGTGGTCTATTAATTTTAGACAATAATTCTTTAAATAAATATTGTTGGGAATTAAATTCTGCATCTAAATCAATAATCACATTTTATTTTGTACGTTTCGTAACCGAGAAAATTTTATTTAAAAAACAGAAATATTTTTTCTGGATATTAGTGTCCTGGCGAGAAAGTCTGGATTTAAAAAAATGTATTAAATATTAAAAAATTGATGATGATATTCTCATAAATACTTTAAATTTAACAAAAGGAAAACGTATCTTCCTTTTCTTAAAACTGTAGCGAACGTATTTTGTTATTGTATATGCTGACTAACATTCTTACAAACAATTGTTCACAAATTGTTGCTAAACATTATTTGTTCGCTAACGAAAAATGTTAACTAACAATGTTCGTTTTAATGTGGACCCGGCTTTACGAAATAAAATGTGATTGAATTAGAGGTACTTAACATTATCGGCCTAAAATTAATGTCACTTTTACGCAAGGAAAAACTGTTTTCCGATGTTAAACGCCTATGGTCCGCTTTTCGTATTACACCCGGCCATAAGGCCAACGCACACTTGAGCGACCGAAGCAAAACGCGGCGAAGAGAAATTTTTCCATTCAATGTATTATTATGTGTATACGCGCATTTGGGCGACGCGAAGAGCAGCGAAGCGAAGCGCGGCAAAGAGCAGTTTTTTCATTCAATGTATTCTTATGTGTATAGTCGCCTCGTTGCTCTGATCTTCGCTGCTCCAAAGTGCGCGTATACACATACTAACACATTGAATGAAAAAACTTCTCTTCGCCGCGCTTCGCTTCGGTCGCTCAAGTACATTTCCATAGGTAAAAAATCATATACTCCTATAAATTAGTAATAATGACTACAAAAATTTGTATTTAATAATTGAGGAAAATTTATAATAATATTATTACATTATTACACTATAGTCACATGATAAACTTTTTTACGTAACTAATTGGGAAATGAACAGTAAAAGCCAACGCGCCCTTGAGCGACCGAAGCGAAGCGCGGCAAGAGAAGTCTTTTCATTCAATGTATTATTATATGTGTACGCGCACTTTGGAGCAGCGCGACGAGGCGACTATACACATAAAGGCTTTCGCGCACTTCAGCGACGCGAAGAGCAGTGAAGCGAAGCGCGGGAAAGAGCAGTTTTTTCATTCAATGTATTCTTATGTGTATAGTCGCCTCGTTGCTCTGATCTTCGCTGCTCCAAAGTGCGCGTATACACATACTAACACATTGAATGAAAAAACTTCTCTTTGCCGTGCTTCGCTTCGCTGCTCTTCGCGTCGCTCAAGTGCGCGAAAGCCTTTATGTGTATAGTCGCCTCGTCGCGCTGCTCTTCGCTGCTCCAAAGTGCGCGTACACACATAATAATACATTAAATGAAAAGACTTCTCTTTACCGCGCTTCGCTTCGGTCGCTCAAGGGCGCGTTGGCATTACTGTTCATTTCCCAATTAGTTACGTAAAAAATTTTATCACATGACTATAGTGTAATAATGTAATAATATTATTATAAATTTTCCTCAATTATTAAATACAAATTTTTGTAGTCATTATTACTAATTTATAGGAGTATATAATTTTTTACCTATGGAAATGTACTAAAATGTAAATACGATTTTATAATTCCTTTAAACATACAGGTACTCGTAAACACAATATAAATAACTTTTATTATAGCAACAATGTTGTAATTAAGTATGACAAAAATAATGAAAACATGCAGAAATAATTATAAATTATAGTGCCGCTCAATCACGATTTCTGACTAAATGCAAATAATAATAATATGTCATCAACAATTAGTATTGCAGTTGAGTCATAAATAATATCTTTTTTACTTCTAATTTTATTTTACCTGTATAAATTTACAGGATCAAACGATTTTTGCTAATGCCCAAATAATCAATGACTGCAAAATGGTAAATTCACTATTTATTTCCTCTATTATGTTTTATGTTATTGAAATTTGAATAATGCCAATACATAATGTTAATTTGATATTTGTTATTTATGATATAAATACTTAAAAAAATTATTATATTAAATTTAACGCAAAAATAAAAGATCCCCAATGACAGGTTGTTGCCTAATGATAATAGAAAATCATATTCAGTGTGTGAATTAAAAAGCGGGCCATAGGCGTTTAAGGGTGGGAAATTAGTTTTTCCTTGCGTAAACTTCCAATTTAAATTTAAACAAAAATATTTTAAATTAAAGTCGTAGATAATTAAATTCTACAATTATATCACAGAACAGATTTTATTTTGCACATTTAGTGACTTGTGAAATCGAATTTGTTTATAAGTAAAGTTTTGCTGATTTGCAGTGATAGCCATGGACTAGAAACAAAATTACAAAGAAATGTGTATTATTTGTACTATCAGAATTTCGATTTTATACGTTACAAAGTGTGAAAATAAAATCTGTTTTGCTGATTTGCAGTGATAGCCATGGACTAGAAACAAAATTACAAAGAAATGTGTATTATTTGTACTATCAGAATTTCGATTTTATACGTTACAAAGTGTGAAAATAAAATCTGTTTCGGTATTTAGGTGTAGAATCTAATAATAAAGTTTAGTGACAGGTGCAGAATTTAATTATCTGTAACTTTTATTAGAAAATGGAAATTCTGATAGTTCAGACAATATACATTTTTGTAATTTTGTTCCAATTCTATGGCCATCACTATAATACATATGAGCAATATTTATAAAATTTTAAATTTGACTTTACAGGTTATAAAAAGTTCAAAATAAAATATAATTAGTATTTTAAGTGTAGAATTCAATTATCTACCTAATCTACCTATCTAACTTTTATTTAAATTATTTTTGTCTAAAATTAATTATGTAGTTTTTCACAAGGAAAAACGTGTTTCCTATGTTAAACGACAATGGTACACTGTATATCGGCTTATTAAATTCAGTTCTAAACACTTGCATAGGCAAGAATAGTCTTCTATTAATAGGTTAGAACGTTGATAATTTTAATTTACAATAAAAAAGTAAATATTTTTTTTATATACAGGTTGTCCGGGTTTCGAAGGCCACCATTGGGATCTCAGAAACTATAAGAGATGCGACCTCGGTTAAATGGAACGTGTGGTGCGCCTTTAGGAGGCCATCTTAGATGTGCTTTTATTTTGACAAAAATTCTCGTAGGTTACTAAAAAATGGCGGAAAACTGAATTTGGTCGATATTTTCATTTTGAAATTATTTCTAAACTATCAGTAATCAAGAAAATAATTTCAAATAAAAATGTTATATATTTTTATAGTGTATCCAGTGGGATACGAAAATAATTTTTTTATTGGTAAATTTTCGAGAAATAACACTAACTTACATTTTTTTAAATGAAATCCATATTTGATTTTTTACTCTAAAAAATACTTATCTTTTTCTTTGTTGATTGGTATAAGGGTTATTGTGTTTTAAATTTATTTTACCCTCAAAATCTTAGATTATTCATTATTTTTCATGATATTTTTTATTTTTTGGCTAGTAATTTCATTAGTATTTTAAAATAGTATTTTATTTTACTTAAATAACTTATTTCGTAACTACCCTGTTTTATAATTTAATTTTAACTCTATATTTTCAAATCCACGTAAGTAGGCATTGCAGGTTTGATTTGAAAAATTATTTAAAACAACAATAACCCTTATGCCAATGGAAAGAGAGAAAAAAAGTATTTTTTTAGAGTAAAAGTCAAATATGGGTTCCATTTAAAAATATGTAAGTTTGTGTTATATCTCGAAAATTTACCAATAGAAAAATTATTTTCGTACAACCCTGGATAAACAAAAAATATTTAAATAATATTGAGAGATTCGGTGGTAGGCACTTGATGAAACATATTTTAAATAACGAGAAATTAGTTACAGAAAAAACACTTGGTGTAAGTTTCACAAAATTTTTATTTCAAACACTTTATCGATTTCGGTTTCTTAGACCATCATCAGAAGTATAATACAAGAATCTTACAGAATAACAGCTTATATACTATCCCGTTAGGGTTACAAGAAACTTATGGTAGGGGGTAATTAGTGGTTTGTCCTAGCAAACATTTGAAAAACTCGGATTGAAACAAATCAACTTGATCATTTAATATAGGTAATTTTGTTTTTAAGGCTTTTTGAATTTCATACGCTTCTAATATATTCATTTTTTGCCCTTTATCTAAAATATGTAAATAAAGGGCAAAAAATGAATATATTAGAAGCGTATGAAATTCAAAAAGCCTTAAAAACAAAATTACCTATATTAAATGATCAAGTTGATTTGTTTCAATCCGAGTTTTTCAAATGTTTGCTAGGACAAACCACTAATTACCCCCTACCATAAGTTTCTTGTAACCCTAACGGGATAGTATATAAGCTGTTATTCTGTAAGATTCTTGTATTATACTTCTGATGATGGTCTAAGAAACCGAAATCGATAAAGTGTTTGAAATAAAAATTTTGTGAAACTTACACCAAGTGTTTTTTCTGTAACTAATTTCTCGTTATTTAAAAATATTTAACTTTTTTATTTGAAACATTTTTCTTAATTACTGATAGTTTAGAAGTAATTTCAAAATGAATATATCGACCAAATTCAGTTTTCCGCCTTTTTTAGTACTCAATGAGAAAAGCACATCTACGATGGCTCCCTAAAGGCGCACCACTTGTCCCATTTAACCGAAATCGTATCTTTTATAGTTTCCGTGATCCCAATGGTGGCCTTCGAAATCCGGACAGCTTGTATATATATTCAAAAGTTATTACAAATAGTTACACCTATACAATTTAGTAACATTTTCTGTCAGATTAATAATGAGAAAGTTTTCTATATGCTGCAATCAATTTTACTGAAAAATATAAGAACTGAGGTAACTTATAAAAAATAAGTTTAAAAACAAGAATACGAAAATTTTTATTTTATTTTCATTCAGGTAAAAGCTTTTGTTTTTTTTTATTTCTCATTATTCGTCGTTCGCTGAATATACCTACGGACGCAATCTAAAAATAAAATATCATATTCTAAAATTGATACAGATTTTATATTATGTATGCATTTTATGCTTCGCTACTGTGATACACAGTATTTACAAGTTTAAAATTTCTTTTATTTCAGCATCAGCACTGAAGAAAAAACATGAAATTATGTGTTTTTATTTGCTAGAAACAGGGTTGGCATGATTTAAATCAAATGATTTAAAAAAAAATCATTGATTACATCAAATTTTATAAAATAATACATTTCATTGTCAAAAAATCAATTTCAAATTAATGTAGATACCTACAGAGTTAACAAAAAGAAAATTCTATTATGGTATTATAATATAAGAATATATACATATATACCGGGTGTCTACTTTTTTATGGACCATAATAGGAAATACAATGGTCAAATTTTTATATATTTGTAAATTCTGCCCTATTAATTTTAGAACTAAAGTATAAATACAAAAAATGTTCAGAATTAAGTACTGCATCAAATGAGCCTAAAGTTATTGATATAATAAGTTCTTGTAATGAAATAGACGGAAAATAAAATATCCGTTTTTAGCTTTTTACAGAGTGCCATGCAAGACATATTTTGATTTGTTCTATTTAGACAGGCATCGTTTTAGTTTAAACAGTCGCGCGTGGACGCGTTATATACTACGTATAAGCAAAAATTCAAATGCATTTTGGGGTTTTATTGCAGATTTTATTTTCGTTTATGAAATAAACTATTTATATTGCTTTTAAAACAATTAAAAAGTGTAATAAGACCAACATGTCTTTAAAAATAAAAAAAATCATGATTTATTTGATTTTTTTAAACCAATGATTTTTGATTTTTTTAAATAAATCATGATTTTTGTCCTGGCTAGAAATATGTCTCCGCGTAAAAAAATGTGCGTGAAAACTAGATTTTCAGTAATGAATGTAACAATACTACACTTAACGCATTGTCTAAATATTGTTAATTGGATTAACTATGTATATACATATTTAATCTTTTGTTGTAAATATTCTGTTTAAGCGACGTCGTTATGTTGAAAAAAGCGTAAGAGATGAAAAGTTTTTATGAATATGAGGCAACGTATTATGAATAATTCTATTGTTGTATATTCAAATATACTTTATATTATTCCTATAGAGAGGGAAGAAAAAAATTATAGCCCGAAGCGGCAGAATGTTAAATACAACAAAGCAAAAAAGATGATGTACCAAATATATTTTATTCAACAATAAGATGTGCGCAAATATTTGTACCTATTTAAAACTTTTATAATTATAGCTTGCCCATAAAAAAAACGAGGACTGATATACCGGGACCACATGACTACTTTTTTTATGGACTATACGAAATACAATAGTAAAATTATCATATACCTGTAATTTCTGTACTATTAGTTTTACAACAAAAGTATAAATAGACAAGTATTAAAAATCCAAATCTTTTGTTGACACCGTTTCGTTTGCGATTAAAAGGCAAAAAGAAAAAAAAGGGTTTTCCAAGCTTTTTCAAAAATAAGTATTGCATATAAATTTTAGTATAAATATATTAATAAAAAATAAAAATAATGATAAATTATATAGTATATAAATGAATTTTTAAATTGAAAAATACGTATGTTCAAAACGGTCGCCAAATGACGCCACAACCCTAACAAGGTCACACAACGAAGTTATTTCACTTGATGGTGTTTGTGCGCATGCCTGGCTTTTACCGCGAATTTTTTTGTTGACGTTCAGAGGTTAAATACACGTGTGTAACAAGAAAACTGGTTAAACTTACTCGCTTAATTAAAAATATATACTAATAAAAAGCACACACGTGTTGAACCAGTAACCGTTGACGTGGATCACACGTGGAGGTAAGTCAATGTGTGGGTTACGTTTAATTTTCCCGCGCTACACTTTTGTAGCTAAATTCACTTGACATCACTGTTTCTATCTCATAGTTAGTCAAGCTTTCTCTTACTGGGGTCAAAGTCTTGCTGGGGTTGTGACGTCACGGAATGACGTCATGGCAAATTGCAAAATTCTTTTGCATTTTTTACCCGTTCTATAATTTTTTATGCAAAGTAAAAAATATGGGTCTAATATTTTTATCTCTACATTAACATATAAAAAACAAAATCGTGGAAACCCGTATTACAACTTTTAGCTTAAAACAAAATATTAAACAGTTTGAGTTTGATAAATGACATGTGTTATAAATTTTTATTGATTTCATTAAATCTTTTATATGGATCCTGGATACATTACCGCATCAGAAAATAATCAACCACAAGCAAACAATATGATAGTTTGAATAACTTAAAGACGGAAATTGTATTTTACGTCTTTCTCATGACAGGAACGTATTATATCAACCATTTAATGCAGTTTTTAATTCTGAACATTATTTGTAATTATACTTTTGTTCTAAAATTAATATGGCAGAAATAACAGCCATATGAAAATTGTACAAATGTATTTCCTATGGTCCATAAAAAAGTAGACATCCAGTAGAAACAAAACGCCTTACCAACAATTTTGTCAAGGAACAACTGCCATGGTAATCATAATTTTAAAGGAAAATGTAAATATTAATATAAATTTTTAAATATATGTACCTACCTATTTATAATAGTTATTAATAATTATCTACTGGTAAAAATAGGTAAATAAAGTTCATCTAATAATAACCACTTCCATTGTTTGTCATCCCTGCAGTTTCCAGACAACCTCATTAAAATTTTCATCGACCGCAGTATGATTTTGTAATAAATTGCAGCAAAATAGGTAAGGACAAAGCTATTAAATATGTAGTTTTCGTAGAAATTTTCTTTAATGAATAATGGCAGAAAAATTGAGGATTGAATTTTTTCTTAGAAATTTTGTGAAGGGGCAGCAAATTTTTATCTAAGAATTTTGTTGCAAAATATTAACATATTTTATGCATAACAATGTTTATGTAAGCAATATAAAATAAACTATTTTAACATTGTTTGCAAAATTTTTGAATAATTGTGGAAAAACGAACAAAGAAGCGAACGTAAATTTATATTTCCTTTTCTTGCGCGTTGCTTCCCAAATTATTTTACTTATAAATCAAAATTCATATATATATACCGTGTGTCCCAAGCAAACCTTGACATAGGCGTTTAACATGGGAAAACTGATTTTTGGGAATAAAAAGTGTCCGGCTTAAAATTAAGCCATGCTATTTAACATGATAATAGTAAATTACCTCGTGTACCTTATTTAATATTAATTACATTATTACCATTGCGTAAATCAGAGAAAATTATAAATATCTATCAATAAATATTTGTTTCAATATTTTATTACGTAATATCAAAATAATTGCAATTGTCATGGTAGGTCAATGGTTAGCATAGCTGACTGTGGAATGAGATGACGTTTAGAGGTTGGGGTTCGAATCTCCGTCAAGACAGTTTTAATTATCTTTAATATAATTCGCAATTACTTAATTCATAAATAAAAAAATAATAGAAAAACTGTCTTGACGGAGATTCGAACCCCAACCTCTAAACGTCATCACATTCCACAGTCAGCTATGCTAACCATTGACCTACAATGACAATTGCAATTATTTTGATATTATGTAATAAAATATTGAAACAAATATTTATTGACAGATATTTATAATTTTCTCTAATTTACGCAATGATAATAATGTAATTAATATTAAATAAGGTACACGAGGTAATGTACTATTATCATGTTAAATATCATGGCTTAATTTTAGCCGGACACTTTTTATTCACAAAAATCAGTTTTTCCATGTTAAACGCCTATGTCAAGGTTTGCTTGGGACACACGGTATATATATATATATATATATATATATATATATATATATATATATATATATATATATATATATATATATATATATATATACAGGCTGTCCGTCTATAAATAAACCAGCAAATATTTCGCTTATTATTACCTTTAGTGATTTCAACTATATAATTACGGAAGTAGATCAGTATTATTCTCCGGTTTTGGAGTAATTGGTAACAACTTATTATTTTCAAATGGAACAGCCTATATATTTTTTCAAATTTGAAAAGTACATGAAATTTGCTATCCAACTCTATAAAAACAATCATATGTTGTATTATTAAAAAATAGAATGGCGAATGATTAAAATATTACATTTTTATTAAATGTAGGAGGCATTGCAGTACAATTTATTCAATAAGACATATTGTAATGACATGAAATAACAGATATAATAATTAAATATCGTATTAAAATAAATCATTCGCCATTCTATTTTTTAATAATACAACATATGATTGTTTTTATACAGTTGGATAGCAAATTTCATGTACTTTTCAAATTTGAAAAAATATATAGGATGTTCCATTTGAAAATAATAAGTTGCTATCAATTACTCCAAAACCGGAAGTAATAATATTAATCTACTTCCGTAATTTTATAGAGGAGTTAACATACTATAATTTATGTTATATAGTTGAAATCGCTAAAGGTAATAATAAGCGAGATATTTGCAGGTTTATTTATAGACGGACATCCTGTATGTATTATCATTTGTTTGTATCTTTGTTTTAATTCCATGGATAGCATTGTTAAATTATAAATATTGAAATTTTCATATCTAATTTCTGCATTTACAAAACATACGAAATGAGTTTTGTTTATTTTATATGAAAAATTTTATGGTCCACAACTTTTCATTGAAATTTTTTTCCCAAATAATTTGAAAAGCAACGCACATTGAACACTTTATCCCCAAGTTAAATGCCTATGTGACTGTTCTCGATCGCTCAATTTCCATATTTTGACAATTAAATCTATGTTGGTATTTTATTTATTGTATTGCAAGCAATGGAATTTTGACGACACATGTTCGGAAGTAGTTAGAAAAAGTGAGTTAAACTTTGTACATAGTATGAAACTTGGATGCGTTTTGTCCTGTTTTACATTGGAGAGCTTTTATATATCGGCAAAATAAATAGCGTGAATAGCTCATTTTGGTTTCAATGCAAGTGCGTACGTAAATTTTTCACGGTACGCATAATAGCGTTTAAGCTTATTTGTCCAGAAATAGCATTTGTCGAAAACTACTTAATAGGGCGCGTGCATCACGTGGTTGGATCTAGGCAACCCGCTAGCCTGGTGGACCAACAAGCCTTTGTTTACATTGAGTTTGGTGGACGTTTAGCCTTTTATATGCTTTTTTGTGCGTTTTTCAGTTGTTGTTCATAATATTTGTGGGGTTGGTGCATTACTATGGCTCAACTGACATGAACATTACTATTTTCTCCCGGAAAATGTTCAAAATATGTATCTTTTATTGATAATTATAACCTGGATCCATACCGTATTGACATGAATATAATGTTTAGGCCCGGAAAATTTCTCAAAGCCTTATATTCAGATATTGTAATGTGCTTTGAGCATAGCAGAAGTTCATATATATTACAAGTATTTAAAGCCCATATAAATTTAGAGGCGTATATAATGAGTTTCGTTGTGGATCAGTCATATCTATCCAGTGTTAAGAATGAAAGACATCGACTATCGACGTGAAAGACAAGGTATATTAGTAATATAATTTAGTGCATTAAAAATTATAACTATCAAAATTTTTGGTTGATTACAGATTTACATTTCCCAAAAGTTACTACAAAACATCTTATCTTATAAGTATCTTGTATGATTTGCAAAGTGGTAGATTGTGTGTGCTCACTGTGATTGTATAGCTAGCTGACAATGTAAATACTTTTAATATAATTTTATTAAATTTTTTATATCTGTATAAAAACACTTTTATTGTCCTATTTTCTAACATAGAAATTACTAAAACATGATGGCTCCAGGCTACGTTCATTTATATTATAATGGCGTATTTTAGTTTAGTTTAATATTATTTGTAGGTAATATATTAAGCATCAGACAAAAATCTGTTTTCGATGCAAATCTATAAATTGATAATCCGTCACTACTGTTATTTGTTTAGAATATCAAACCATAGCACAAAATTATGATATTTTAAACATATTCCTATATGTCAGTCTGGTTTGTTGGTCCACCAGGCTGCCATTTTTAAATATCCGTGACATCGGATGCGCCCGGGCTCTATATTTGACCTTACAGCTTACAGCAGACAAAACCTAGCTTTTGAAGAAAGATAGTTACAACGTTTTAGTTACATTTTATTTTGCGCAACTGTATGTTGGAAAATTATATGTAGTACCTATTTTTATTTTTAACTGTTGTTTGTTAATTTATTAAGGCAATCTTTCTCACATTCGCATTCCATTTTTCTTGTTTGACAGATAAAAGATTAGAGAGTTTTCACATAACGTCAAAATAAATAGCCTGAACGTTAAAGCTCATTTTGACTTCATTGCGCATGCGTACGTAAAATTTACATGGTCGTATGTGTGTATATAGTGTGTACTTTATATTTAACGTTAATGCTGACATAACCTAACTTTTAGAGAAAAATAGCTACATAATTTTTGGGTACGATATGTGAAAACATATTTTGATGTACAGAATGACGTTCACGTTATATAGAATTTTAACGTTCACGCTATCTATTTTGACGTTATGTGAAAACATTCTATTTTACTGTAGTCTTGAAAAACAATACTGCATTACATTATAAAATTTATATCAATATGCAAACTTCATTAATATCTTTTAATTGTTTTTTTGTTGTGAAACTATAAAAATAACAAAAAAATGATCAATAACAACAATAAATAAATAAATTACAATATATAATAGCGAATTAGTATTTATGACTCAACGTACATGCAACATTCCCGGAAAATAAGAGAAAAACTAGTACTGTACTTGTTGGACTTGATGGCAATCCACTCCTTGCAGCTCTTCATGACGAAGTCGCATCCAAGGCCCTTGCCCCAGGACATGGGCATGGCCAGCGAATAGTTCGCACGGTACCACCCAGTGTCTTCCATCAGGGCCAGGCTGATGCGAGAAATTATTGGGTTTTGTGTGTGGGTGCCCGTCATGGCTTCGTTCTAATAAAAGAATAAAACAATTGCTTTTCTCAACTTACACTGAATACTATTTTAATTACCCAGCAGTAAACAATTCGATGTCCTATTTACTAGATAATATTATGAAGTCTCTTAAAATTTAATTTTAGATAATGCGAAGTTATTATTTTTTTAAAAATAAAATAAATAATAATATGTATCATCACGGTTCATTACCCATTTCTGGGTGTGCCAGTTTGCTTCTATTCTCAGATTTCAGTAATGCCGATATATCTGGCGTCATATAAATAAATAAAAATAAGTTTAAAATGGTTTTTCTATTTCGGTGTACTTACGGGTCTATAAGACAAAATTCACAACACACAATACACAAACTGTCAAAATGTGAAAATTCAATTGTTTAGCGGGAAGCGCTACGAACACCAAGTCTTATTTTTGACAAGTCGTATTTTTTAAAAAATCTCATTGTAAAATTACCGCAATGGAAAAAAGAGTATAAAAAACATGTTTCATAAGGCCTGTTAATGCACCCTTGTAAAACTCGCCTCGCGGGTCGTTTTCCAAACTTGATTGTTTTTTAATGCACTATTTTAAAGCAAAATTAAAATATTATTTGTATATTTAGAAACTGTATGCATTACATATTTAATTTTATTATGTTATACCCTTTATGTATCTTGTTGCACGGACTGTATAAACGATCATTTACCTAGAATTCTATGATTATCTCTATCTTTTCATCTTGCTGTCGCATGTTATATACTATGCAACTCAAATGAGTTCCTAAGTTGGGCGAGCAGTAAACAATAATTTTTTACATAGTTTTTAATTATGACCATTTTGTAATTACATTTTTAAGAATAAAACAACCTTTTTAGTTTATGTTTAAATAAAAATACAGAACATAAACTAAAAGGTTGTTTTATTCTTATAGTATTATGAGTCCTGAAAGATTTTTAGTAACTTAATTACATTTTTGTTCTAAAATTTAAAGGTCATAAGTACAGATACATGAAAATTTTACCATTGTATTTCTTATAGACCTCTGGTCCATAAATAAGCAGATACCCGATATTAATCTCGACAAACAATGTATTTTTACCAAAATTCTTATCTGCCTAAATTCGACCAAGTAATAATTAAAAACATCTTTATATAATATCAAAATTTTCGTTTGAAATTAGTAAGAATTTGGTTATTGATTATAGGTACGGTCTTATAAATCATTTTATTTGTCAGATAAGCCTTGTATCCTTTTAACGGACAATGAACATTTCATATAATGAACTTAATGTGTTATAATATATTACAGAAAATATTTACGAATTATATGAAGTAATATGATTGTTGCCAAATAATTTTTTTCGTATATTAATAATTAGAAATATGTTGACTGGCTTATCTATCAGTAATTAAATAAAATAAATGTAGGTGAACTTTGAACTATTCGTACTATTTGTTATTAAATTTGCTTGTTATATGTTTATACGTAACTCCAAATATTTTACCGGAATTGTTTCTATAAATTATTTGTTTTGCATTTCTTCCATATTCTGCATTTTTTATCAATGTATTTAACGAGGTTGAGGTGGAACTCTAAGGTCGTGGTAAGTAGTTATTATTTTGCTATAATTTTCTGAACTATCAATTTATATACCGGCTCCACTATAGTTAGTACAAAAACTATTCATTTAAAACATTTATTTTGTACTTAGACTAATTAATTTGTATGTAATGCAGCGTTATTTGTTAATTATTTTAGTTCGTCTAAACATAGACAAGGATTGTCTTTAATAAATTTAATTATGGTATTTTTTTTATTTTGTAAAATAAAATGTAAAATTTATTTATTTTTCTTAAATAAATCTGAAATGTAATTCACTAATTTCAACTTTAAACATTTAAATAATCTAAGATGCACTACACATACAGGGAACCTAAAATTTAAGAAATGTCAGCGATTTATCAGTCAACCAAGGTTAATTTATTTTTATTATTATTTACAATCTGTTAGAGGGAAATATTATTTATTGTGACAAGGCGATGGTAAAAGCAGTAATAGATAAATAACTTTTTATAAACTTTTCTAAATTATAGTTTCAATATTCATATTTTAACTCTGTTTATCTATTTAAGTCAAAATTCAGTTTAGAAATTCTTTTTGTATTATGATAGTCACGACATTTATTTGTTTATCATTATTCTACAAATTATTATGTATACGTGCGTGACTTTGAATGACCTAGCCTATGCACCCCGTACCCCTAAGATAATCCTGTCCTGAAGATAGCGTTTTGTTTTAAGAGAGTCGAGATTAATTCGTCGAGTCGTGAAGACGTGTTTTGTTTTGACGAGACATGTAGTGGCTTTTAGTTTTGGGGCGACGCCCGCCCGCTTTGTTACGGAATGTAACAGTTTAGTACTTGCTTAGTTGTGTATGTTAAGCTTAGTGGTAATTAATTATCATGTAAATAAAGTTTAGTTATCAAATCACAAGTATTTGTTCATGTCCGTAGTGTTCATCAGTGTAAAGTGAAGTGTATGTGTGTGTTCTTCCTTATCACCAGTCAGTAAGAGTCAGTGTATCATCGTTGGGAGTAATTAGTAGCAGAAGAAGCAGTAAACAGTAAATAGTAGTAGCATCATTCTACTCCCCACCCCCCACGTGTTACTTTCTTTAAATTAATAGATAATTGTTCACTTGAACAATATCTATAAAATAATATATTAACCTAACTTGATAGGTAAAACGTCAAACATTTGTTAATTCATCTGTTTCAATTTTATGGCGCTATTTTTGGGGTGATTTTCGAAATTTTCATACCCAATTTCTGCTGTTATAAAGCATGTAAAATTTTGTTTATTGATTCGGATGCAGAATTTTAAGCTCTACAACTTTTATTTGAAGCATTTTTACCTAAAATAATTAGAGGAGCAGTAAATTACGAAAGTATGACTTTACCTATGTTCCGGTGTCGCGGTCAACACTGTATAACAAGCATTCTAGTACATACTGTTAGGTGTGGCAGCTCTATAAACATTGTCTGGGAAAATAAATGTTTTTGAACTTTTGACTTATGAAGAAACCGGTAAATACTTAATTATTCTTACACGCAAAGTTTATGTTTAACATTTTAAAAATATATTTGTTTAGAAAATTGTGTAACAAAGTTATAATGAATATTTGTGTACTTTAAATGAATTATCAATCAATATTATCAATCATATGTTTTTACGAGATAGGAACCAGAATATTTACTGTCTACTAAAAGTTTTAGACTAGGAGTTTTTTATTTTTGTTCGTATTTGCTTGCTGCTCCGCCACCAATTTGGACGAAGAAAAATATGCAATTCAAGCAAAAAATATATTATTTCAATTCACAAAAATATACGCTCGTTTACAGTTCGTATCTCAATTTTTTGTACAATGCATAAATCAATAATCTATACCTAAATTAAATTGTAATTAATGCTTCGAAAATTTAAATTTTCTAGTATTTATAAAACCTCACTTCAAAAGTTTAAAATAATGTAACAGATATTTTGCTAATTGTTTGTTTTATTTTGACTAAGGAAATAATTATCTCCTTTTAATGTTTACAAACAGTTACTTACAATGCAAGAATTGTAAACAGTAAATAGCTTCTGTATCTGTAGTTTGCCGTGTATAAATAAACACTACACCATGTTTTAAGTCAAGTGTTTCAGTCATTTTAAATTTTCAAAGAGAAACAAAGTGTGCGGATAAAGAACTCACTAAATATTTACAAAGGTAAAGTTTCGGAAAAAATAGGAAAATATGAAGGAATGTTGCACTGTAAATAATTAACACTGTTTTTGGGGATTTGTTTTTATTTGTGAAAATGGTAGCTTAGTCTATGTGTCAAACACTTCATATCTTTCATTTTAGTTGTCATTACTCAAGGAAAATTACTGCAATGCGATTTTTTATAATAAAATATTTACATCAAACAAAAAATACTTGAAAATTAAAATTATTTATTTTTAGGTTCATAACACAATAATGATGTAAACTTCTGATGATGGCCTAACAGCTGAAATAGCAATCAAGTTTCGAATAAATTATTTCTGACACAGCAGCGAATGTTTTTATTTCTATCACTAAAATGTTTCTCCGATATTCATCTTCTAGTGAAATTATAATAATTATAAATTTTACCCCTAATATAACTTCTAAATAATTTTTGTCAAAATAAATCAAATATCAAATGATTTTTAAACTGTCAGTGTTACCAAGCTTGATATTTTAATATTTCTTTTAATAGTAAATTTAAAGTACTTATAACGGGTGTTAGGTCTACCGACACATAGGAGATTGGTGCCAAAATGAAAACAGTAAATTATGAAATAAAAGTACATTTCTTACAAGTTTATCTAGTAACTAATGACACTGACAACAAACCTCAAATATCACACAAAGTAATTATTAAAAAATTGTTTTTTTTTCATCTTAATCGCTATTTATTAGGTAATACTTTAAATATAAAGTATACATTTTATTATTTTTTGTTATGGCGCAGGACCTCATTGTGAACAGTATCTCCCCAGTGCAAGATATTAAGTGAAAATTTGTGTACTTATTGGGGGATACAAATTCTATGGATTATAGTCCGAATTAGTAAATTTAAACGCGTAATATCATCAGAAAAAAATAAGGAAATTTAGAGAATTTCCAGGATTGTTGTTCATATCCTGGAAAAATGGTTACCAAGCAACAGTTTAAATAGCATAGTGATAGCGGGTGCGCTTGGTAATAAACAAAACTCGGAGAAACTGGGTTTGGAACCGGCCAGCAGTAAAATTTAGTTTTTACTTCTCAAAATAATTTTTATTGTTATAGTATGCCTAGCGACTGAAAGTTGACATTTAGATTATTTAATAGATGTGGTTTCTTTTGAAAACATTTCCCTATATTTGATTTAAAAGGAAACTGACCCTTATGTATTCCGTTACAGAAGATTAGAATTGTACTCAATACCAGGAGGCATTTAAAATGACCTTAAAAACATGACTCAGGGATGTATTTAAAAAATTTAATACCGCAAATTCTAGTTCGTTCGTCTCAGGTGTAAGCAACTCTCGCGTCGGAATTACTGTTAGAGAAAATTAAAAATAACCCTATTTCATAGAATTGCCAAACTAAATAGTTTAAAGATCAAAATATTTTGTTATAATCAACACAATCGAAAAATGTTTAAAATATTTTAAACGCACCCCTGTTTTGATATTCAGTTACCCTAGTCGGCCATCTATTTTCAGCCAGACATAGTAATGTATTTCTGTGCTTTCCTAGTCCAGTATTTAAATGGGTTATTCGTACAATTCTATTCTTCTCCAGGGTTTCAAAAGAAACCACATCTATAAAAAAAATTAAACGTTAACTTTCATTCGCTAGTCATACCATAATATATTTTTAATTTGTTATTGAAATTTAATAAAATGGATACGTATTTAACCGTATGTTGTAATCAATGTGATTCAGATTTTACAAAATACGTAGATATAATTTATGCTTTAAATAATATTTATATTTTATTAAAAGTCAATAAAAGATTAAAAATATTATAATAAAAATTATTTTGAATAATAAAAATTAAAAATTAAATTTCGTTGTTGGCTGGTTCCGAACCCAGTCTCTCCAAGCTTTGTTAATTACCAAGCGCACACGCTTCCACTATGCTATTTGTCGTGTTACTTAGTAACCATTTTATCCGGTATACGAACAATAATTCTGCAAATCTTAATTTTATCTAATATTACACATTTAAATTGACTAATTTCACCTGTAATCCGTAGAATTAATATCCTCCAATGAGTATACAAAATTTAAGCTTGATATCTTAGACTGGGGAGATACTATTCACAATTAACTGATTTCACGGGTTAATCTCCGATGTGTCGGACACCTGGTATATGTATAATTGTATTGCAAGAAATATAAAAAAAGTACGAAAAACACTTGTATTTCAATATATTATTATATTATAAGATATTGAACAAATTAAAATAATAATATTACAAATAATAATTTCGAGCGACTATGAATTAAATTGTTCGATTTTTGGTAATTGCCAATAAAATTACTGATTGAGCAGCAATCGCTGAACGGTAAACTAAGTCAACTGTGTTTTAATGTTTTTTAACCATTAAAAAAGTAACCTAACCTAACCGTATGATGTTATTTTGGTGATCATGTTCAGTTGCCAGATTAATTTAATTGATGCCAGAAACATACTGAGCTGCTATTTAATTAATTGTCATTTCAAATTATACAGATATTAATAAATTAGGTAGGTATATAATAACGATAAAATACTGCCTGAAAAAATATACTCGTATGTATGTAGGTAAGTAATGTCATTTGTGACAATTTTATCATTTTTTAATAATAATGTTATGTGTAAGCACCGCCGCTCTCAGCAGGCATCTAAGTTGGTCAATGACGTAATCGTCGCGTGCAAGTGGCGTAAACAAACGAGTCTCGACCTGTTTAATTACTTCCGGTCGCCTGAAGCTTTTGTTCGATGTTATTATCGGGTGGAATATTCGAGAGCTCTCCAGAAGGTAATGGCAGCTATATAAATGGGACGCAGCTATGCCGGAGAGCTAGTTACATGGATAGAGAGTAAGGCAGAATCGTGGTGAGCATATAGTAATTTTTTTTGACTCTGTCGGGTCCAGCAATAAAACTATAGCGGCATACAAAAATCAAAAATAGCATTTATGTTCAAGGAACAGTAAGATTATTTTACTATAATCTAGGACTCACAGTACGTAACAAACCCAAGAATTTCAACAGAGCGGCGTTGGTATCCAATGTTATAATACAAGCAGTAAGCGGCAATATGCCGCTTTGTCATGATTAGTTTTATAGCTGGATCAGACAGAGTCAAATATTTTTACTATATGCAGTATAGTGTCGAGTGGAGTACTTGAGAAGTTACTGGTTTACTGGAATAGCTGTGGAAGTCAATACTGGGTAGGGTTGAGGAGTAGAAGCTAGAGCATAAGGAGACAGTAACGGGGAGTGGAAGTGTATACTCGGCATTGATGTTGGAAGAGTTGTGGTATACGGACGGTTGGTGATACTGGCTCGGAAGTCAGTCAATTAGTAGAGTTAAAGAGAGTTCAGAAAGAAAGTTACGTGAAGTCGGACAGTTGAATGTGATATAAATAAACAGCGACAATGATATAAATAAATAGTGACATAAATAGCATGACAATAAATAGTCGTGTTAACTGTTTTAATAAATAGTCTTAGTGTTTAAGTAATTAATTATATTCTTAACTTTCAATTAGTATTTAACAAGAGTAATCGTCATTTTTATTATCTTTTTAATATTTATTTATCGTTTAAAAACTTTTAGTTCAATTAATAATATTTCTTTGATTTTTACACTTCACTCATACAAATAAACGTAACAATAAAAACCAAAAGTGTTTTGAATAATCGATTATACAATTTTAACAGATTCTACATGTATGCATTTTAATATTATTGAGAAAATTCTGCGTATGAATCTAAACCTTTATATATGATAATATTAATAAGCTTAATTATGACCACATATAATATTAATTAAATATGTAATAATTTTCATAATTATATGTTAAATTACAGACAAAATATTTGTAAATGTTACTATTTATTAATAATAGCCATTAATTATATGTAATGTTAAACATGATTATTAGACGTTTAGCACAATTAAATAATTATGTTCATAGAAATTTTGTAATTTAGTAAACTGAATAACAGCTATTCATAAAACCTCTCCAAGGTATAATTTTTCTACATAATTAATATAATTAAATGAAAATATGGTATAATTTATACGTATTACGTTTCAAAATAATAAATAAAACATTATTTTTAATTTCCTTGTTATCATTAAAGTAAGTTTTAATGGTTTATGTCTATTAGTAATTTTACAGTCTATAATACATTTTTATCCATTTCATGTATAAAGTACTTGGAGGACCCCATTTGCTTAATTACGAAACGTGCAAAATTAATGTGATTATTGAATTAGATGCCGAATTTAATTCTCTACGACCTGCTTTAAAAGAAAAACTGTTTTCCCAATGTAAACGCCTATGGTCGCTTTTCGTGTTTCATGCGGTAGAATATACTTATTACACAAAATATTATAAATTTTAAACAGAATATTAATTTTAGAGAGCAATAATTTGTAGACCATAGACAAACAAGTCATTAGAAAAATATTTTATAAATTTTAGCTCGTCATGTTATTTAACCGTAATACCCTAACATAATAGTCATATTCATAATATTAAATTATTTATAAAAGAATCTAAGGTATAAAATTTTCCAGTTCTATTATATTGCACCTTCAATCTGTATTTTAATAAATTTATGTATTTATTGTTATTATTTTTATAAGGGTATGTTACCGAAATCTGCAAATAGAAGCAAATAAACGTGGTGATATATTTATACATGGTGAGTCTGAGAAATGGCCCATAGAAAAGCTTTATTATTTTAAATATACTATTTGATGGCAGATGTAGATATTTTTGATAAAGTCAGGTTTGCAAGATACGACTATCAACTTTTATTTTTCAAATGGTAACCTATAATTATTTTATTAAAATATAAACCGCCATTTTTTTCTCTTTCTAACGATGTATTAGTTTTTATTAATGTATTTGAAAAAATTCGAGAAAAATAAGATAATTTGAGAGATATTAGAAATGATTATAATCAAATATTGTAGGTGGCTGTGTGAAAATTTAATTTAAAAATTAATTTATATATTTAATTAAACACGTTAAACAAGTCACAATTAAATGTCTATTTTATTTTGTTGTTTCCCATTGTCCTATTTTGTTTATTTTCACATAGCCACCTAGAGAGAAACAAATTGCAGTTTATACTTTAGTAAAATAATTATAGATAGCTATTTAAAAAATAAAAATTGATAATCGTATCTTGTAAACCTGACTTTATAAAAAAATATCTACATCTGCCATCAAATAGTATATTTAAAATAAAACTTTTATATGAGCCATTTTTTCTATTAATTATAACAAAAAAAATTAAGGGGGGGTGGGGGTGGGGCGCCTTCCCAAACTCACTCTTTATTTATTAATTTTATACTATCTTTCTATTATTTTAATTACCTATACTGGGTGTAACACGAAAAGCGGACCATAGGCGTTTAACATGGGCAAACAGTTTTCCTTGCGCAAAAGTGGCCTTTTAATTTTAGACAATAATGCTTCAAATAAATGTTATAGAGAATGAAACCAAGCAAATTAATTTAAATTTTTATAAAAGTTACCATTTTATAGTGTTTAGCCACACAAACAAATATGACATGTGACCTGTCAGAAACGTATCGGTCAATCTGTTGGGGTCATTATTATTGAATAGAAAAAAATAAGTAGTAATATTTTGATGCAAATTATATTTTATAATATTTGACAGGTAAAAGGGCATTACATTTGTTTGTGATTTTTATTCAATACCATAGCTAACACTATAAGAAGTTACTTTTGTAAAATTTTAAATTCAATTTGCTCGGTTTCGAAACATGCAAAATTGAACGTGATTACTGAATTAGATGCAGAATTTAATTTATTTGAAGCATTATTTTCTAAAATTAATAGGCCTCTTTTACGCAGGGAAAAACTATTTTCCCATGTTAAACGCACATGCGCCGCTTTTCCTGTTACACCTGATATATCTATTATATTATAATTTCACCCGGCTATATTTCATTCATAATACCAGGCTAACTAAGAACAAATAATTCCTAATATGGTTAACATAAACATACTACCTAATCTGGTCAGGACCTCTGCAACTTTGAGACGCTGATATAATTCTGACGAGTAAATCTTATTCATTGATTAGTCAAAGTTGTATTCACCAATCAAAATCGTTGAATAGATGATTTATTCGTCGAATAGTTATTAAATGACAATGGCGAAACAAAAATATTGTACTTTATTTGACGAAAAGTAACTGATGAATAAAGCATTTACTCATCAATGGTGAAACCGGGCAAGAGTAATCCAGAGGTTTGATTTAGATTTAGCTCTATTTCATTAAGATAAAATATTTAGGAAATATAATTTAAAAGTTTTAGAATAATTACAATATGATCTAGAAATAAATAAGAAACAGTAATGATTACCGGTTCTCGTTTGACTCAATTCTGGTGTTAGAATGGGGGTTTCCACTATTTTTAAATTTTTATGTTATTCAACAAGAATATTGAAAACTGTATTTTTTGTAGCTCGTTTAAACGGTCAATTTTTACCGCCACGATAGTACGTCATATGCCGGCAAGTTTGCCAACGCTCAATGGACCTATACAATTTTTATGATTCTGTGACGTCATTTTAGATATGCCATCTAGCGGATTTTTTCTAAATCGCTGGGTCGGTGACACCATGTTGCCAAATAAGAAGAGTGAAATAAAATAAGTTGTTAAAAATTATGAAGAAAATGACAAAAAATAATATTTTTTTTCTTATAAACAGAAATGTATTTAAAAAAAATATAAGAGTTAAGTAAAATGCATGTTTAACTAGAGATTATAATATAGGTTCTTAAAAAAATATTTTGACAACTATGCTATTAACTGTCATTTTTTGATTGTTTGGGTACACGGAACAAAACAATTTTGTTATCATACAAAGCATAAGTTCAAAATTTGAAATGCAAATATGCAGGAACAAACAAAAAAAAGAAAACAATTTCGTAAATATTGTACAGTATGTAATACATCATCACAATTGTTGTCGTACCACATATTCTCTAAGGATCTGAACAAGAGAAAGTAGTGGTGTAACGAATTGAAAATTGATTTCCATCTGTTCTTCCTCTCTTTTTGAAGAATTCATCGCAAATACTATACCTAAATTTACTCAGTTTTGTTAAATTTGTTGTATATGTATTTGCTGCCATATTTTAAATTTATATTTTCTGCACCATGTCACCGACCTGCGCCAAAAGCAGTGGCGTACCTAGGGCGGGGCAAACAGGGCAAGTGCCCTGGGCGCCAGAATCAAGGGGGCGCCGCTTGGAGCCCTTGGTATCCGTATGTAACTTGGGTGCCAGAATTTGGAGTGTTAAAACTGTTGATTATTGTGCGTATTGACCTTTTTCGGAACTGTTGAAGCTTTCTATCTGTTTTTTCATCGTCTACTCAACGCTGAGAAATACTCAAAAACGCTGTGCCCATAGTTATTAAATCTGAGTCTAAAACAATATGGAGTGCAAAAGTGGAACTGTGAAGCCCATAAACAACAACCTTGACGGCATACTCCAAGTTCTCGAGACTATAATGGATGATGCAAATGAAACGAGTGAAACAAGAAGTGATGCTACGCAATTGTACAACCGTATATTGACACTCGATTTTTTGACTCTACTTGGATTTTGGACGAGAGTACTCATTCCTATTAATAGAGTTCAGAAAAGACTGCAAGATACAAATATGAACTTTCATGATGCCGCCTTAGATTTGAAAGGTTTAAGAGATTATTTTCGCAATGAAAGAGAAACTTTGGTGACTGAAACTTTGGAAATTGGACTTAGTCTCTGTTAAAACTGGGATGTTGAAACCGAAAAACGCCAACGGCGAATAATCTTCGAATAGCCATGCAAATAATGTTGACTATTGCAGTTTCCATCGCTAGCTGTGAAAGATCTTTCAACAAATTAGAACTGATCTTAAATTATTTGAGAGTCTTCATGAGTCAAGATCGATGAAGTGATCTTGCTCTGATGAGCGTTGAAAGAGAAGAAACTGAAAAGACCGATTTCGAGCACGTTATTAATGCCATTTTTTGATAGTAATGACCCCCGGAATATATTGTATAAGTTTGTCGGTCGAGTCGCGGAACACCGGTATATTGATAGTTATTTTGTTGTGCTGATTCATTCATGGTTGAGATATTCTTAAGTAATTTCAATAATATGGGGTCTCGTGGCCGCGTGCCTGAGTATCTGGTCGCGAATCTGGGGAACCGGGTTCGATCCCGACCGACGCCAAATATTTAAAATTTTAAATGGCACAAAATTGACCCCTGTGGTGCACTCTCCACGCCAGCAATGAGTGCCCGTGAGGTGACGCCTGGTAAACGCCCGCACGGTACAAATATGTCATCATCATTACCGATATCTGCGTACAAAGCAGATTGGCACACCCAGCAATGGGTAATATGCCGTGATGATATATTTATTTAATTTATTTTATTTATTTTATTTATTTTATTTATTTTATTTATTTTATTTATTTTATTTATTTTATTTATTTTATTTATTTTATTTATTTTATTTATTTTATTTATTTTATTTATTTTATTTATTTTATTTATTTTATTTATTTTATTTATTTTATTTATTTTATTTATTTTATTTATTTTATTTATTTTATTTATTTTATTTATTTTATTTATTTTATTTATTTTATTTATTTTATTTATTTTATTTATTTTATTTATTTTATTTATTTTATTTATTTTATTTATTTTATTTATTTTATTTATTTTATTTATTTTATTTATAATTTCAATAACAATACAAATGTCACATATCTCGCTACACTAAAGCGAGAAAGATGTAATCTTGATTTTACATTGTTGACGGGGGGCGCAATTACGACCCTTGCCCTGGGCACCAATGCACTTAGGTACGCCACTGGCCAAAAGTCAACTATGCACTATTCACATCTCACTTTTATGAATATCTCTCTCTTTTAATTTAATAGGTCCATAGATAGTGCGGTCGACCGTCTTCGGTCAAATGTTTGCTCAGAGTTTAAAATTCAGTTCTGTCAATCTAATAGCGTTTTCGGCTTAGAAGTTGAGTGTGCGCTTTTTTGCACTGAGTGTTTTCAGCTTGTCATTCAAATTTTAGTCAGCTGATGCATTTTCAGTTTAACAAAAGTTGCACCGTGCACTGGTTCTGTGCCCCTGTCCCTAGGCAATAGTATCAGTGCAAATATGGCGGCTAAACTTTAGTACAAATATTAATGCAGAGGAGGCATGTCATTAAAGTTTGCAACTTGACATTACGAAATATACTATTTTAATTTTTTTAAATGTAATATGTGTTACATAATTATATGTACGTGCGATGCTATTTTTTACGAACAAGTTATATCAGACGAGTAATACTTGAATATCATTGTAAAACTTAAAATTTACTGCCACACTAATGACAGAACATCCCATGGGCGAAACACAATATGTATGTCATGTAAACGTATAAATTTTCAAATCCAGTAATGCCAACCATTGGTGAAAAAATTAACTATAATTATTTTAAATAAATTAAAAATGCGTTACAAACATTATGTTCGACTTTAAAATAATTGTAAATTTAATGCATTCTCTGCATAATTTTTTTTACTATAGCACTGCCAGCCGAAGAGGGCAGAACGCGTTCAGTGTGGATATGTTGCACTCAGTGCGCACTTGCACTGCGTAAGCTGAAAACGCTGTAAGAAATGGAATAGAAGTGCTTAAAATCGACCAAACTTTTACTCGTCTACAGCAAAGATAATGAAATAATTTGATTTAAGTATGCATGTAAAACAGAATACTGCAAACTATTGTTGGCAAGTAAAATAGAAAACTAAACTATTTACGCTGTTAGCGATCTCCTTTTATTAGATCCGGCGTATTACATCATAGCCCCGCCTGTAAACGGAGCGTTTCGAACGCAGCGTAATGTTTTTACGTTGGTTTTCACGGATAAAAAAAATAGAAAAATATTTCATTGTTAGTGGTTTTATAAATGTTTTATAATATATTTTATTATAACAGTGCTATTTTTTTTACTTTTTTAAAAAATTATGGTAGAAACTCCTACTATTTAGAAAAAATGTGTAAAATAGTTATACATTCGAAGCGTTTCGATTTCGAACGAAGTATAATGTTTACAAGCATTTAAATTTTTTTTTTAAATAACCATTTTAATTAGTGTTTTTATAAGTTTTATATTTTAGTGTAACAGTGTTATTTCACCATTTTGATTATGGTGAAATCCCCCATTGTCCGGATTACCTTGTTATTTGAATGTATAAAAAACACGTTTTCGATTCCAAATTTTTTCAGTTATTGACATCACTAATAAAAAGTGATTCTTACCTCGAATACTCGCTTTTCCCAATGAGTTAACGCAGTGCCTTCTTCTCCTTGGTCTTCAAGCTCAGCTCCTTCTAGAATGGGACAGTCGAAGTATTTTCTTGCTTCCTCCACAACGCGAGGAGTAACGATCATCTGGATTTCTCGAAAGACTGTGCCTCCACGAACAACCCAATTTGGTCGTGTTATTGTTTGTATTACTTTATCGCTCCATTGGTATGTTTGAAGTCTAAGAGGGGCAAAATGAAAAAAGATTGTTCTAATAGTAACCATTTCTTCGTGTATTATATTCAATTATAATAAAAATTATGAAGTAAATCAAAGTGATAAGTTTTTTTTTATTTACTTATATGAAAATTTCAATCTGTAAATCCGTATAATATATAGTACTTCCTCTACCCCATACGGTATACAACTCTCAAATTGGATGTATAATTTTAAAATTTTATTAAAATTAAAAATTAATGTATAGGGTAAATTATAAAGAAATACTTTTGTTTTATTGATTAATATTCGTGATTTTTATTGATCAATATCTGAAAATTGTGTCGTGTGATTTAGATCCATACTGACATAAATAAACAGATACAGACAAAAGCAGTTAATAATTAATTAATTAATTAATTAGCAGTTAATTGCTTTGATTTGATATTTCTCTATTCATATTTCTATATTTAAAACACAACAGGTGTTTCTTAATTATCAATACTTTTTTATACTATTGAAAAAAAACAGTAAAATTAAAATAAAACAAAATATATACGCACAAAGCCATCTGTAATCAGCAAGAGCATTTATTTTTGATAAATACACCGGACGTCTACTTTTTTTTTAACTATGGGAAATAAAATGTTAAAACTTTAATTTCTCTCAAAGTTTTTATCTATTAATTTGAGAGCAAAAGTGTAATAAAGAAAAATATTCAAAATGAAAAGTGCAACCATAGAGTACTAAGTGTGTTCTTCAATTGTTTCGTATGTACAAATTAGAAGCAAAAGAAAATAAACGATTTAAAACAATTATCAGAGTGTTATGTAAAAGAAAACATTAATTTATGTTTGTTGTTTCTGACATATCTGACGCAGATTTAACATTTCTTTTCATTTTATTATTATTAGAATCTGTGAGTAACATAATGGAAAAACTTAATCTTGAAGAAAAAATAATAACACGCAATAATAAATAATAATCAAAACGTATTTATAGAAATGTACAAGCCCCAACAACTATATGTTCGGACACTCGGTGATTTATTATAAATAACTGTTTATATTAATAATAACTTTATTTTATATGAATTGTTGTTAGATATATCTAAAGATAGGTTTGTAAAGAAGCTATTTTAGAAAAGAAATAATAAATTTATCAACACATTTAACTTATAATCTAATTTGTAACAAAATACGTCATTATCACCTGACACCTTAATGTTCGGACACCAAGTATTTAATATCATTTAAGGACGATAGACTGCGAAATAAGTCTATTAGTGGGCATGTGAAGACACTGTCAATGTAATTTGTCACTTATTAGCTAATTGTGATAATTTTGACGCGATAATTATAAATAATTATAACTCGGGTAGAGCGACATATCTTGAAGATTCACTAATAAGAAATACTGCTGAAAACCACGATTATGACTAAGTCTATTGTTGGAGATATTTTAGAAAAATATATATAAAAAAAAATAGGCAGCATTAATATTGGTGGGAAAAGTCCCGGGCGATCCAAAGTAGTAACCCGGAAAAGAGTAGCGCCTTGTCGTTAAAATATATAAAAGTGCAAGTTGATTCGTAGTACGAGACATTAGCGCTCGTTGGAATAAAGAAGCAGGCTTAAATATTTCCCGTGAATGTTGTAAGAAGTGGCTTCATAAGTCTGGACTTAGTTTTCATGAGGTAAAATGGTGTTATTTATACTTTAATTTGATTTTTGATAGTGACTATCTCTAGGCCAAAGAAAAAGCATTACATACTTACGTCTAAAATAGAAATGGCTGGCTTGGGCAAAGGTAAGGGCTACCTGGACAATAGAAGACTGAAATAATATTATTTTCAGGGATGAGTCCAATTTTGATTTCTGTGTGAGCGATTATCGCAGACGATTTGTAAAAATTAAAACCGCGGCATGTCATAAAGATTGCAAAAAACATACAATTAAATATCGCAATGAGTAATGGTTTTGGGGTTTGGGGCTGTAGGTCAGCAAAGGGACTTGGGAAACTATACTTCATAGATGGAACCGTCAATACTGAGAAATATCAAAGAATTTTGTAAACAAACTTTTTGCCTTCCATCCAAGAATTGGATTCAGGAATACATTTTTATTTTTCAGTAAGATTGCGCTTCTTCGCATACTACCATAACTATTAAAAAATTATTTGAAAATCATGATATTAATGTACTAGATTAGTCTTCAAGCAGTCTTGACCTCAATATTATTGAAACAATATGACATCAGCTGAAACAGTGCCTGAGGAACAATCAACAACGCACAATTCCAGAATTCCGGGTAAAACTATTAGATATGGGATACATTTGCATTCCATGAATGTCAAAAGTTTGTTTTTAATATGCTTTTAAGAAATCAGGCAGTCATAAAAGCAAAAGAATGTGTTATCCTTATTAAATTGCAGATTTGTTGGTGTCCGAACATATTGTTGTCAGTTGATTTTGAAGTTTTTTGCTACAAATTAGATTATAATTTAATTGTGTTAAATTTATTATTTCTTTTATAAATTGCTTCATTACAAATCGAGTTACAAATCTATCTTTACATATATGTAACAACAATTGATATAGAATAATGTCATTATTAATATTAACGGGTATTTATAACAAATCATCGAGTGTCCGAATATATAGTTGTTGGGGCTCGTATACCATAATTTGGCACAGAGGAAGTATAATGTTTATCACATAATTTTTAATATTTGCATCATTTTGTCGGTTGGTTTTCACTCTTCTCATTTACTATGGGTACTACAGAAGAAGAATATAAAGAATTTAATAATTGACGAAACATAAATAAACTCGCTTCTATCTTTAAATTAAGCAATTTTTATTATAACAATTTCTATTTTCATACTTTATCGGTTCTATCGAACAATTATTTGCGTCATATAGTCGTTTTAATATGCGTTGAAATTTAACGTAAAATTGATGAATTAAAAATCGCTTATTCTTGTTTAAAAATATAGTATAATAAACGCTAATAAATATGGTGACATGTGGTGTCACATTTTTAACAATATGGTTTTGTAAAATAATGAAATAACATAGATGTCATTCGAAATATGCCCATAGCCTTCGTTAGCGCATGTGACAGAAGTACAGAACATTGGATTAGCAATCTTTCTCGTCTGGGATTTGCAACCTAAATGAAAGCTGAATTTTTCAGTTCATTTCTGCGGAAAGAAGATTATCTCTAATGAAATAAAAATGTGTATTTTTAGTTCGAAAGTTTCCTAGAACTCAAGTTCTTGGGAAAACGGAAAATGGTATTATACATATACTCATCGCTTTTGATATAAGTGGATTAAGTTGGCATTAGATTCCAGTCTAAAGACTAATAGTTTAGTAAGCATCCGGGATACGAATTGCGAATATACGATTAACCGAATTAAAAACCGCAAGTGTTGATGATTTTGAATAAGAACCCCTCGTCAGAAATATTTCGACCTAAGAGCAAAAATCTATTTTCATATTTGTTAATTTATGTAGTTACAAATTAGATTTTGTTTCAATGCTGATAAATGTAATAAGGAATAATCACTTTACTAGATTTTGTTGTACATTAATGAAATGTATTTTAATTTAAAAAAATAGCCATTAAACGGTTTTAGGACGAACCCTCATCACGAGGGACCCGATTTTCATGTCTCACCACTGGAACCTCAATTATTTTAGGAGATACCAAGTTAAAAATATTAATATGAGAATGAACGAAATCAACTTAAATATATTTTTTTTGTTTAAAACAAACGAACATAAGTAAGTTATATATTGTTGCAAAGCTAAATAAACTCTTTTTAGGTGTAATTCTTCAATATGGCGTCCACATAAAAATTAGAACTTCAACATCACAACTAAAAATCCAACAGTGATAAAAAATTGAGCATCACCATTCGAAAAAGTACGAGCTCAAACTCGTATTAGTTGGGCTTGTTTACATTTTCAATTTATTATAAAATCTACACGAATGGTTAGAAAATTTTACAAAATTATTTCGGCTACTTTAAATATAGACTCAAACTTAAAAAAAAAAACTGTAGGCCGAATGACTGGTGATGATAGTTCGACCAGTATTTTAAGGGTCATCTTGTAGTCCAGGTTTGGCTTCTACCGAGACACTTTACTTTTGGCACAATGAAAAGCATAAAGCAACTTCGTAAAAATTCCGTGCATTCAGTAAAATCTACCTTGCAAGACGTATGGGACAATACTCACAAGAAAATGTGCAGGCCTAATAGAAATAAATGGTATTACTAATAAAGGCGATTTAATCCAATATTAAATGGCGGAATACTTGAATAACAAATTCAATTTTTGTAAGTTTAAAATCTATATTTTAAACTAGAAAGAAATTTGTAGAAATTTCTCACCATTTGCGAAGGTTTTATAATGTGTTTGTTGAAAATGTTAACCGGTCCGACTAATATGAGTTTGGGCTCGTATAAATAATAAGAGTCCTAAACAAGTGCAAACCGAAATTCCATATTATTTCATTTTAGAATTTTGTATTTATCTAATGAAATATATCGTTAAAATGGTCTACTAATAGGGCAACTTTGCCCTAATTTGTACCACGAGATAACTGAGATCCCAATGGTAAGGCTCGAAAAACTTTTAACATTTGCAGTAAAAACGCATGGTTTCTTTTGACCATGTAATACCCATTTTTTTAAAAAATGTAGAATTATTTTCTCTTATACAACTTTTTAGTGTTTTAACTTTTATTATCTTAGTTGACTTGTAATGTCGCCCATTAAAAATTAAAAACATTAACTATACGGGGTGTTAACGGACTTTGTGAATAAAATATTGTTTTGAATCCGATCCATTTAGTACATTCACACCCCTCTGCAAAAGTTTGGTGATCCTTGGTCTAAACGGTCGGGTTTAATCATTTATGATTTAGTGATTTCGAAAGCAAATGCGATAAACATATTCATCGATAAATAAATAATGATTATTTCCTTACCTGTCATTTAGGACCGGCTTCCCAGTATCAGGTCTCCTAGGCGTCAATGGATCACCATTCTTGTCCCTATAAAACGCATACAAGCTAACCGAAAATCCTAACGCATGAAGAATTTCATGTTTGACTGTGGACAGGAGTGTATCCAGCTCCTGCGGCTTGGTGTTGATGCTATCGGGGCATAGATTAGCATGTCCTGCAATGGGCCGGTCTAGTCCTGACTCTTGTTGGCAATGAGCAGCGTAGGCCACTGTTAGGCTCTTTTTGCATCGCTCGGTTTGCATGGCGGAGACATAAAAGACGAAGTCGGCGTCTGAGATGCCTGGACCGGCTGTGGACGTCTTTTGCGGGGAGCAATCTTGGCCAGTCGCGTTACAAGTGCGACAAACCTAAAAAAGAAAATATAGGGTCAAGTGGTGTAAAAATGAAACATTTTTTAAAATAAAAATGTCCATCGTATTTAAATTTTAGAACAAAATAATACCAAGGTAAGGGATATAAGAAATTGCAGCATTTATTTCGAAAAAAAAAATTAGAGTGTCTCACTTTTAATGTACATTTGGAGTTTTAATGAAAGAAGCATGGTTAAAAATGAGACAACGTGTTTGCAGACATGTAGTGAAGCTCTATCATTGATGAGGTCAATTTAAAACAGTCTAGTTGATATATGAGAAATGTTATACGCAAATTTTTATAATCATATGTACGGTTTTTTTTATATGATTATAAAAAAAATTATTATAACTTATGTGCCTCATTTTTCGACTAGACCATCTTATAATTACCTCCATCAATGATATAGCTTCATTTGTTAAAATTAATAGTAAACACAAATTGTTGGGATTGGGAAACACTAGCAGTTTCACCATGCAACATGGTTTCATTAAAGGCAGATCAACTGTAACCAATTTAACTAATTTTACCGAACACACAGTCAATGCATTTCGTAATAATTCGCAAGTAGACGTTGTTTACACTGATTTTGCGAAAGCATTTGACACTGAATCATGAAGTGTTGCTATATAAGCTTCAGCATCAGTTTGACTTTTCTCCTAATCTTCTCAATTTGTTGCGCTCATATATTACAAATCGCAAGCAGTTTGTTCGGGTAATGGCTTTAAATCTAATTATTTTATTGCTACATCTGGTGTACCACAAGGACCAAATTTAAGGTCACTCCTTTTTGTTTTATTCATAAATGATATTACTGAGTGCTTGGAATATTCAGAATCACTGCTATATGCTGATGATTTAAAATATTTAAAGTCATTGATTCAGTTTCTGATTGCCATCAGCTTCAGAAGGATATTGATAACCTTCTAGCTTGGTGCTCATCCTCACGTCTTTTCTTTAATGTCTCAAAGTGCAAAGTTATGTCTTACTCAATGAAGCATACTACAACTATTTCGTCTTATTGGATTAGTGACCTTAGTCTTGACAGAGTTAATACTCATAAGGACTTGGGAGTTATATTTGATCCAAGATTACATTTCGGTCCTCATTATGATTATTTAGTGAATACATCCTAATAAAACATTAGGTTCCATTATTAGAAATTCACGTAAGTTCACTAATATCATAACTCTCAAGTCCTTATACTTTTCTCTAGTTAGATCCAAGCTTGAGTATTGCCTGATTATCTGGAGTCTCATGTTTCATACTCATAGTATCAAAATTGAATGGGTACAAAGAAAGTTTTACGATATTGCGCGATAAAATCTCCTCCTTTTTTAATTCATTTACTTACAGTTACTTTCTTGACTCTATCAAATTTAAATATGCAAACATTGAATTCTAGACGTAAGATTCGCTTATGCTTATATTTACATGGGTTACTGCGAAATGTTATAGATGACGTTAATTCAATGAGCCGTATACAAATAAATATTCCTCGGTTGGCATCTAGGTCTTATATAACGTTTTGCACTAAGCTATGTAGAAAAAAATATGAAACTAGAGATCCAGTTAGACGATTATGTCTAATGAAGTCGAAAGTATTATAAATGATAAAATGGATATTTTCAGTCTTAGCTACTGTCAATTCAGAAATATTTTATGTAAAAATTTATTGTAATATTCTAAAATCAATCTCTACTTTTGTCGTTGTAGTTGGTTGTTTTCTTATTGTATAGAATGTATATTTTTGCATAATGTGTCTATTCATATTATTATTGTGATGTATTGGTGCATCCAACCCCGCTGTTATTGGGATACTTTGTATCCTGTCGGGAGGTTGTAAATAAATAAATAAATAAATAAATAAATAAATAAATAAATAAATGATACAATGAAATGTTTCATGGACGAACTGTCATATTTTCGATGTCACTCTCATCTTCGTAAAGAAGACTTTATTTCACAGTCTAACGAAGAATCGGAAGTTACAATTAATTTTGGTCCATCCTAACTTGAGATACTATGAACTTATGTATAGTATAACCAGCGAGTGAAAGTTGACGTTTAAATTATTTTATAGTTGTGGTTTCTTTTCACATTCAGGTACCCATTCAAATACTGGAGTAGAAAATCCTAGAAATACATTAGCATATTTTCCCAAAATAGATAGATGACTGTGAATGATGAAATATTTTAAATGCATCCTTGTCTTGTTATTCTGCTATCTTGCTTATTGCTTAACGTGCAGGTACCGTAGTCATTCATCTATTTTGAGCAATATATGCTTATGTATTTCTAGGATTTCCTAGTCCAGTATTTCAGTGGGTACTTGCAAGAATCTCATACCTGAATGTGAAAAGAAACCGCATTTACAAAATAATTTAAATGTCAACTTTTATTCGCTAGTCATACTATACTTATATTTCATTTTTACCCCACCTATTATCTCATATTTACCCCCGCAGCTGTTTCAAATTTCCCCCACAAAATCAGCATATTCTAACTCGTCAGTAGATATACGACACTGGGAAGCGCCATCTCCCAACCTTCGGTAGAGACTCCTCCACAAAATTCCACGTTCACCTAGCGCGTCCCATTACGTATAACAGCATGAGAACAACAGCTTCCCGTTTGATTTTAAAAGATTTTGCGACGTGAAATACTATCTGGTGAAACACAATATATTATTGGAGCACAGTTATAATAGCAATGTGCCGATCAATATATATTTAGATTCTATAATATATAATTTCCAATTTGCCATTTTAGTACCCCAATAGCAGTATGTTTGGTAAAAAAAGTATGACTGTCTCATTATTACCCAAATTTTTGAATGTCTCATTTTTTCACCACTTGACTCTATTTTAAGGAGCTGAATCAGAGGTGTATTGTGAAAAAACTTTGGGAAGTTAAACTATTAAATCACCATCAGTATAGAGCTTTATTTTGAAAATAATTTTTATATTAACGTAAAACACAAAATTCTGTTTTCTGTAAGAAATTTAAAAAAAATAATAGTATATTTCCCATAAATCAAATTTTACAATTGTGATTATGTTAATTAAAACAAGTAACAAAAAAATAATTCTGTAATAAAATTTAAGTTTGTAATAAATATAAAATTACAATTAAAGTTTGCATCGTTTTAAAACAGTCTATGTAATGGTACCGCAGAATCACGTCTACTATGATAAAATGTCGCTAGATGGCGAAGCAGTACCAAGTACAAGTATGTTTTAACTAGTCATTTTAAAACTTTACTATTATATTGACAATCTAATGTAACCCCCAAAAACAAAAAAAAAAAAAATAGAAATGTCAACTAGAACAGTAACAGGCATAAGTGTTCATGTTATGTTTCTTCGTTTACTACTCGGTTGCCCTCTATTGGTCTTAGTAGTAATTTGTGCCGACACACATACGTCATTATAGCGTAAACATTCTCGTGTCATTATGTTCAAAAAAGATTTGCAGCGTAATGGGCCTTTGTATGAACAAACAATAAAATACGTATTTATTATTTTCTTTTATAAAGAATAACATGTAATACTATATTGACATTAAAACCGTAATGGGGTCCTCTACCATATTAACAAATTAGAAAACTGATCATTATATTAAACAAGACCTAAAAGTTGTACGACAAGGTTTATCAAAGTTTTAATTTTTTTTAAATATTCGTGTATTTATGCCCTTCCACGTCTCGCATCTATTCTATTCCAAATTCTTACTACTTTCAAGTTATCTACTATCGCCTTTTTGAAATTCTGATACACTCTTAAACAAACGAATTCAGAAAATAACGAAACAATGACAATAAACTAAATATCACTACTTGTTTGAATTTATGATGACACACCAGATAATAGTTATCAAAACTAGCACTATAATATACATACGTAGTTTTTTTAATTAATTATTTTATAAAATTCCTCATTAATTATCCACGTATATTTCCGATTATTGACCACAAATTTATTTTAAACAGACATATATATATATATATATATATATATATATATATATATATATATATATATATATATATATATATATATATATATATATATATATATATATATATATATATATATATATATATATATATATATATATATATATATATATATATATATATATATATATATATATATATATATATATATATATATATATATATATATATATATATATATATATATATATATATATATATATATAGTGTAACAGCTAAACGAGCTACCTCAAATAATTTCTATATTATTAAAGATACAACAAAATACTATTATGCAATCTTATAGAAGACCAAGAGGGACATTCGAATACAGAAGAAAATATGTTTTTAAACCAGTGGTTCTAAAGTTACAACACAAATATGATTATCATATTTTTTTAAATGGGATGGAATACATTTTTTACGCCCATTCGATAGAGTATTTTTTTCTGAATCCAACTATGTAATCATTTTATATCCTAAGATAACAAAAATATTGAGAAAAATTCGATTGAAATTTGAATAAATTTTATTTTATATTATTATTATATTTTTTTATTATATTTTCAGTATTTTTCATGTGTGAAAAACAATAAGTGCTTTCTATATATTTGAATTATTTATGATAGAAAACAAATAGAACATTATTTATAAAGTTATTAACAAATATCTGTTTCATTTTAATTTAAGTTCAATTGTTTTTCAGCCACAGCCTACTGAAAAATAACTATAAAAATGAAATTTATTTAAAATTCAATTGAATTTTTCTCAATATTTTTGTTATGTTAGGATATAAAATGAATACATGGTTGAATTCAGAAAAAATACTCTATCGAATGGGCGGAAAAAATATATGCCATCCCATTAAAAAAAATATAACTTTGTGTTGTAACTTGAGAACCACTGGTTTAAAAAAAATATTTTATTCTGTATTCGGATGTCCCCCTTGATCTTCTATAAAATGTCTTATTGTATTTTGTTGTATCTTTAATAATACAGAAATTATTTGACGTTATATATAAAACTCTATAATTATTAAAGAATTCCAAAGTATAAGCTTAATATCTACGATCTACATCATAGAATATTAAAAAAAAAATACTGCTTAACGAATAAAAATTAAGATTTTCTATAGTACACTACTTATAATTAAGTTGATAAAATCATGTGTAACTTGTATACGTTGCCAGACAAGCGCAAAATCCAGATATTCCAGTTTGAATTAGATCAGTCCCAATGTTGCTTTTGTCCCTAGATACTATACAAATATCCGAGCTTAAAAGGGGAATGACCGATGAATGTAGAAATGACCAATTTTGGAGAAAAACATAGTCGGTATAAATTAATAGTAACTTTAGATCAAAAGATAATGTAGTTTCCATGGTAAAAACAGATGTATGACGCTATTTAAAAAATTATCGTCCCGTATACTGTTAAACAAATTAATAAAGCAAAAATCGTATGTAATAGGCTACGCATACATGGAGAAAACACATTACGAGCTATATCATAGAGACATACAACAGCAAGAATAACAATGTAAGATCAACAATTCGAATTTAAACTATACAAATCAATCCAAACGACGTCAATACCACGGTATTTATGGACGAAAAGAAAAATAACAAGACGATTGCCAGATTCAGATGTGGATGAATAGAGAAACAACAAATACTGGTTGTCAAGTGAAGAGAGAAGGTACAGGCTATGCGGGAGAGAAGAGGAAATATTTAAGCATCTAAGGACATCGTGCAGAGGGGTTCAGACAGAAATAAGAAATGAAAAGATTCTGTTAGACGACTTAGGGTCAGGAGAAGACTGGATGAAAGTCATCAAAAAACGGAGGGCTAATTTAATATGATGTATTATCAATATAAAATGTATATATATATATATATATATATATATATATATATATATATATATATATATATATATATATATATATATATATAAAATGTAGATTGTAAACCAATTTGGCAAGAATAAATCTAATCTAATCTAGTAGGTATATTATGGTAACAAATTTTATAATCATCCCTTATAAAACGAGTAATATATTATCCTTCGTCTACAGCTGCAAATTAAATTACAAGAAATACATTTTTAGGTTATTTATTTTTACATAATCATACCTGTCAGTTATAGCAGCTAACCTCGCCCCGTACTTACTGTATTCCGAAATTGAACCACGCTACCGCGGTTACTTTTTCAGTAACCGGTTGTATTTTCGGAACGCGGTTATTGAAGTTATGGTAACCAAGCTAACCGCCCTAGATTTAAGTTGTGGTGCGGTTACACTTGCGTGCACGTATCACGTGTTTAGATTTAGTTTGTCTTTACCTACAGATTTCAACCATCATAAATTTGATAAGTTGGGATTAGCTGTTAGCTGGTTACCAAATGTTAAGAGAAAATCGTTCTGTTTTTCGAGCCCGGTGCCGGTAACATAGTAACCGCGGTTATATCATAACCAATTTCAGTGGTTACCGTGGTTCGATTTCGGAACTGTTAGTGGTTGCTAGTTTCACACCGTGTTCAATATGATCGAAAATATTGTTTGTCAAGTAATGACTAAGATATTCATTAGCGCTATGGAAACCAGTAGCTACATTAAGTCACATTTTAATAACGCGAGTAGAAAAAATATTTTAAAAGAGGTTAATTTTAATAAAAGTTAACCCGACTCTTTATTTTAACTTTCATTTTATACGCTCTTGATTTCCAGTATTCACTTTTTAATTCGATTTGTTCCACCATTCACAGTTGTAAACTGTCAAAAGAATTGTCAAGGATTTTCGAAGAGATATAATTCTTACAAAAGTTCATTCCGCACTGGTTTAAATCTACAGATTTCGCTGCGAGATTGTGAAATACGTTACTGGGTAACAATGAGTTTGATCTTTGATGGACCAAACCCACATAGTTTAGCAAATCTCTGTAATAGTTTGCTTAGAATCTGCGAATAAATCTCAATTCTCTGGTTATACGTAGAGGTTACACCACATACTTGGTGAATTAGATTAAAACTTCTTAAAACTATTAGACCACTAAATTGTTATTTATTAAATGAATGCACTATTTTCATAATAACGTCTTTATGCAAATAATAGTTAAAACAGCAATTGCATTAATTAATTATGAGTTTCCACAGCTTTCTATAGTTACATATAGTCAGCACCTAACAACTTACATCTTTCTTAGAAGAATAAATCCATTAATTCTTCCTTAATACATTATTCCTGCTTTCTGTTGCTTCATAATTTCACATTATTTACGGAGAAATTTGCTGTAAAAAGCATAATGGAGTTTTTAGTATAAGCCATTGAAAACGTAAAATTTACGCGGGTAAAATGAAGAGCCAAATATTGGACAAATTTTGTGTATAAGTCATTGGTATCCGGTACTAAAAATGCTTATTTTTCGTCAAATTATCAATATATATATATATATATATATATATATATATATATATTACAGCCCCCCCTTTAACTTTTTTATTATAACTAATAGAAAAAAATGGCTCATATAAAAGTTTTATTATTTTACATATACTATTTGATGGCAGATGTAGATATTTTTTATAAAGTTAGGTTGACAAGATACGACTATCAACTTTTATTTTTCAAATGGCAACCTATAATTACTTTAATAAAATAGAAACCGCCATTTTTTTCTCTTTTCAACCATATATTATTTTTTATTAATGTATTTGAAAAATTTGGAGAAAAATGAGATAATTTAGAAATATTACAAATAATTTTTAAACTATTATTATGGGGCCTCGTGGCCGCGTGCCTGAGTGTCAGGTCGCGAATCTGGGGAACCGGGTTCGATTCCGACCGACGCCAAATATTTCCAATTTTAAATGGCACAAAATTGATCCCTGTGGTGCACTCTCCACGCCAGCAATGAGTGCCCGTGAGGTGACGCCTGGTAAGCGCCCGCACGGCGCAAATATATCATTATTACCGATATCTGTGTACAAAGCAGATTGGCACACCCAGCAATGGGTAATAAGCCGGGATGATATATTTATATTTATTTTTATTTACTAAATTATCTCATTTTTCTCGAAATTTTTCAAATACATTAATAAAAAATAATACATCGTTGAAAAGAGAAAAAAATGGCGGTTTCTATTTTATTAAAATAATTATAGGTTGCCATTTGAAAAATAAAAGTTGATAATCGTATCTTGTAAACCTGACTTTATAAAAAATATCTACATCTGCCATCAAATAGTATATGTAAAATAATAAAAATTTTATATGAACCATTTTTTTCTATTACTTATAATAAAAAAAGTTAAAGGGGGGTCATCCTGTATATATATCATCACGGCTTATTACCCATTGCCGGGTGTGCCAATCTGCTTTGTACACAGATATCGGTAATAATGAAATATTTGAACCGTGCGGGCGCTTACCAGGCGTCACCTCACGGGACTCATTGCTGGTGTGGAGAGTGCACCCCAGGGATCAATTTTCTGCCATATAAAATTGGAAATATTTGGCGTCGGTCGGGATCGAACCCGGTTCTCCAGATTCGCGACCTAACACTCAGGCACGCAGCCACGAGACCTCATTGAAATAAAATAAAAATAATAAAATAATTGTTAAAATATTCTTAAGAATATATTTTTATGTCCTTTACTGTATGAAAAAGCTACAAAGGTTGGAAAATAATATACTAGTACGTATGTAATATACGTACTTACGTACGTAGAATATACATGTACCTCGACATTCGACAAAAGAATACTTTAATGTTACAGTTGTTTGATTCTTTCTTTACGCATGATGTTTTCTTTGAAGAGCGTAATAGGTTTAAAGTATTTACCTAAGTATTAAAAGAAAAAAGCCACTATGAAAGTGAGTTGTGTGATTTTTTTTGTTATACATACTTGGAAATGCATTATGAGTAATTCAAATTTATAAAATATTCCGTATTCGCATTTGTATCCACAGCAAAAGTTCTTTCATATTGAAAATGTTAATAAACGTTTAATAAATTTCATCCATGTAATGACTAAAATTTACAAAGTGATTAAAAAAGTTTTATATACGGGCAACTATTTTATTATTATTATTCCAGTTAAAAAAAAACACACGGAAACAGATAGATAGGTACTAATAGAGAAGCTTTTGACAAAAATAATCATAGTCCATTTTTATAAATTTGAAATAATTAAAAAAAACTTTATAGCTTCCTTACTGTTATATATTTCTGTAGGTTACTTAATTTAACTCAGGTTAGTCAAAAATTTGGAACTTGTAAAAGAGTAAAATACCATTAGTTTTTAAAATAAAAAGATAATTATGTATATAAATTGTGTAAAATAGAATTTTTTATTTAAATACTAAATATTAAGATGAACGGCATTTTTTACTTTATACTTAATCATTTTTTTCTACTCCTATGGTTTAATATACCTATTATGTGCGTGTCATCTGTACTTGAATGATACTCATTAAGATACAGATTATCATTTCGATACAGATTATCATTATAATACAGATTTTTTTTCATTTCGATACAGATTTTCATTATAATACATATTTTCTTTTCATTTCAGTACAGATTGTCATTATGATACAAATGAATTTTATAACCAAATTATTGGTTTATAGCTTATTTTTTAAAATTATTATGAATATAGTCGTAGAAAAAATAGTGTATGAAACTCGTGTATAATGATTATTAATACACTCGTTGCATAATATACTATTATTAAACATTTTCGTTAAACTTAAATATTAAATGAAATTAGATATTTCCACTATTTTTATATTATAAATTTAGGTTAACCGAAATTTGTCTTAAACCTAAGTTTTCTAAAAATTTCTCGGGTGTTTTGACGAAATGATTTATTATTTCCATCTATTGACATGATTGAAAAATAAAACTACAAACGTATTTTACAATTAAAGTCTATTTCAAATTGTAAATGTTTAATAAATGATATAAATTTTTTAAACATTTTTTCTAACAATTTTTTTACATTTTTATAATTAATGCCCTGGCATTAATCTGAAAACAAAATGATATGGCTAATTCCTATATTACTTCGGGCGGTTACAAGTTAAAATATGATATTAAGGTCTCTGTTTTTTTTTATAACATTTTTGTCTTTGAACATAAAGCATTTTTTTCAGAGATCTAAAAGAATCCACACACCAAAAAATGTAATTAGGAATATATGGAGTAGTAATAGTCCTTAATGAAATGAGCACAACCCAATTCACGGTCTAGAATTCCATCCACTTGACTTTATTACAGAAAAAGTATGATTAAATTTTATTATTGAAAAATTTCAGGAATTCTCATATAATGATACACATATACACTAAAATATGATATCAAAAATATTTCTTCGTTGAGTTGATTTCATGCTGCATGAAGCATAATTTCTTGAACCGTGAAACTAAACTTTTAATTTCTTAATTACACTTGTAGGATTTTTCCGAGTTAAGATCAGTTTACCGATATTAATATAATCCCATCGGAAGCAAATGAAAGGTTTCATTAAAGAATCAAACAAGTTCATTTCTCGGAATTCCTGGCTTATGGATTATATCGTTTGATTCCGTCACATTATGAGCAATATTCAGGAGAAAATATACAAAAACACGTACAATATAAAAATAGCACTTGTAATTTACAAAAACCAACCTAGTCTGTCGTGATTTTGCCCATCCTAAAAAAACACCTAAAAAACCGAAAACCCCACTGCTCTAAAAAAATATAGAAATAGAAGAGATACTCGTAGAAATCAAATCATTAATATACAAAATAGACAAATTTACAAAAAAAAAATATTGTTTCAAATATAAAACATAAAACACAGTCTATACATAAAATAAATCAAAATAAGCGACTATTGTACTGTAAATACTTAAATGTAAATTTCTAAATCGCAGTACCCATTATTATAAATCCGACATATTACTGTTACACAATTTAGCAGTGCCGGCCCGAGACTTTTGAGCGTTCCAGACGAAAATTGTAAATTGCACCCCTCATTTATTACAAAAATTAGAAAAGAGGCGATTTGTGTCCATTACTCGCGAACAATCACAGAATCTTAGTCTGAATGAAATTTTTTTGAAAATATTTTGGTTATTTAAGTTATAGAGAATTTTTTTCTTTTCGGTTCTACAGAGTCTTTGTTTTTAATACCACATACAGGATTAGTCATGAGAGAGTTACTTTCAAAGTCTGTTTGTGTGCAACCCAAAATACAATTTATAACAGCGTCATGCTTCCTGTCTTAAAAAAATAGAATATTTAATTCACGATTTCTTTGCCTGTCTAGTGATGGTTCTCTCATTTTGACATTAAACAATTAAATATGGTCTGTTGTCATTAGTATTTTGGGTTGCAAACAAACGGACTTTCAAAATAACTCTTCCGTGACTAACCCTGTATATAGGGAAAGAAAAAATATTTCTCACACATTGTTGTGGTGTGAGTTTTAACTTGTTATTTAATTGTAAGTTCTTGATTTGCTTCAGATGATCAGTTACCAGCATTGTTTTATGATCTTATTTCTTCTACACATGTATCATATTAATTTTATATTGTTAACTGTACTTCCATGTAAGTTATTGAATTTATTCATTATTCTTAATGTTCATTATATTGTGTTTATGTACTGATGAAGACTACATAATAGTCGAAAAGTTTGCTATGAGAAGTTGTTTCATTTAACTTTTCCTTTTCATCCACCATCCGACTACCTGTTATCATTATTTTTCAGTAGATTTCCTGAACAACAATTACTTCTTCAGTATTTGATATGACAATGTTTTTAATTGATATAATCGCCAACGAATTTAACCTTTCTCCTTTCTTAGTATAATGTAAAAAAATATAAATAGGATTTAATTAATATAAGTTTGCTGCAACTGGAATTGTCAGCATTATGATAAAAGATACACACTGGACGAGTCAATAAACTTATAATTTAATTTATTTTGTAAAAAAAATAATCTCAAAAAATGTCGCCCTAAAACCAATTTCGCCCCAGGCGGTCGCCTGGCTTGCCTGTAGCTTGGACCGGCCGTGCAATTTAGTACATAGCACATACACGGTGGGGCAAAGAAACCTTCCCAATTTGCCGCCGCTACTGCTCATGCGCTTGTAGGAGTAGCGGGGGTCTAGTTGTGCCGTTATGTACAGCCTCTCTAGCCATTTCATTCGTTATTATGCCGTGGAGTAGTGCGCACCGTGCGTTCGGTATTGAGACGTATTTAAAAAATGTTGACTTTGCCACCACTACACAGCTGTTATTCCATACGCACTTCGGGACTAGGTCGATATGCAAAAGTTCCCGACAGGAAGACTATATCGACATGGGTTGCAAATTTCAGAGCATCAGGTTCGGCTTTGAAAAGAAAACTGCCTAGTAGAGCTCGCTACGTACGAATGGGGAGTTTTATCTGCCCTAGTGTGTGTAGTGATGTCAAAGTCAACATGTTTAAATACGTCTCAATAACGAACGCACAGTGTTCATTACTCCACGCCATAATGACGAATGAAATGGCAAAGGAGGCTGTACATAACGGCACAACTAGGCCCCCGCTACTCCCACCAGTGCATGAGCAGTAGCGGCGGCCAATAGGGTACTATACCATAATCAAATTTTAATTATCTTAAATAAGAAGACGAAAATATACATAAAATAAGGAGAATTAGTGAAAAAAAATTGTTTCAATATTGATTAGGTCACAAACTACAAGCGATTAAAGTTGATTACTAATTAGGTATGACGCGTTAGATCCTAAGAATTTGATTGGTCGCCTGATTTTAAAAACGAGATTCGCGCGTCTACTGCTGTCACCTTTGAAAGATTATGAACTGTCACGTTTTATAACAATTTTATGTTTCATGAATTTGTTTAATTATAATATATAGTAATATTAACAATAATAATTTATTTATAATTAAATCAATTTGTAATATGTATTAATTAAATTTATTAATAATAATATTAACTAATCAAAACAAACAAACACTAGCGCCATCCGCCGTCATACTTTGTCATAATATTGTCAAACTGTTTCAATGTTCTATAATTAATTAAGAAAAAAAATGCTTATTATTTATGCTTAATCATAATTTCTTCGTTAATATAACGTATATACTCGGATTTTTATACAAAGAGGATTCCAAAGCTATGAATCATTTATAATAAATTTTCAACATTCACATACGTCTCTACATACTATCTGCTTTTAATCTGTACCGTTGAACGATGCGAAAAAAGAACGTGTTTCATGTCTTGATTCGTCTGCACTGACTTGATGCTTCGAATGTACTACGTTTATAAAAGTATTATACTTACTGCCAGGCACGTGCATACCATTTGCCTAAATAAATATATTTTTTTTAAAAGTATTACAACTGTCAATCATATTATTTACAGTAGGTGTACTTTTATTCAAATATTCGAAATAGGCATATCTATTTAGCCGAATACTATGCAGGCACCAATGCACTAAATTTGTATAAATCGCCGACAGGGTATCATGTATCAGTAGTAAATGACACATAACTATGGAATCATTTTTGTATAAAAATCCGAGTATATGTTTTTATGTAAAAATATTTCAGCTATGCAAACATGAAAAAATCTGTTCTCTGTAGAACAAACAGTTTGTCAACCACTGGAAGTACCAGCTACGTCACGCAAAAAAAATTTAACTTTAAAAATTCATATCTTGCTTATTACGTAAAATTTTTAAGTCGCGTTTGCACTAAAATTCTTATTTCATCCGGTTCTTACAGAAAAAAATTAAAAAATGGTATAGGACCCTATTGGGGAGGTGTCTCTGCCCTATCCTGTACATACTGTAATATTTTTATTTATTTGGGTCAAGTGTAAATATTATACAATTATTATTAATTAAAATAAATGTTTATTAAGACGATAAATATATATTTAAAAGATAAAAATGACGTTTACTAATATTAAACAATTATTAAATACTATTTTAAGACTACGAATATAATTAACTAAACACTAATACTATTTATTTCAACAATTAACACGACTATTTATTTACACGATATTACTGATTATTTATTTCCACTATTTATGTCACTTCACATTCCACAGTCCGATCTACCGACCTCCACAATGTCTATATACTCAACTGACAAGTGTCTGTATATTCAACTGCTCGAACAGAATTCACACATTTCACCTGTTTGTCTATTTATGTAACTGTCCTTCTGACGGACTAACACTCTATGTGAATGAATGTCTTCGCACACACGTACGTCGCTTATATAGTTGCTCTTAACACCCTCTGGAATATTCTGGTGACGTCTCGAACTATATAACAATACGCGGGTAATTACGCTTATCTCCCCGTATTTACCTAACCGCCCGCCTCATGTAGCCCGCCTATCGCGCGCTGCACTATGTTATTGATCGCTTACCTAGGCTCCTCTTTCTACTAGAATGCTTCTATTCATAGGCGTCGGTTCGCACACGCCGGGCGGGGGCTCGCGGACCAAATTGTTGTAGATACTCTCGCGTTACAATACAATAGTATTCTAATCAATATTTACATAATATTTGTTAGTTAAACAATTCACAAAAACCTGGATTTTTGACAACTCTGGTAATAAGCCATAATAACATAATTTTGGTTTAAAATCGTCACCGAAAGCCGTCTGAATCTTCCGAATGGCGCTGCTCCAGTCGTTCTGTCATTTTCCTACCAATGAAAAAACGAAGAGAGCATTATTACACACTACCTCACTTAAATACTGCTTGCCAGCAACAGACGCTATCGACAGGCGGGAAAAAATTTGCGCATGCGCACGAAGGTTCAAGGTCAGCTCATGCAAGCATGCTTGATTCAAATCCATCAGGTTTTCGTAAAAAAATAAAGTCGGACACTTTTCTAACAGACTTCGTATTTCAAGAACATTTAGGTCCACGAAGAAAACAGTTTGATATAAAGCTTATATTCGTGACGACACATCTATACTTATTTTCAAACTTCAGGGGACTATAACTCGCTTATAAATAGGAATTTTTTCACCGGATTTTCATCGACACGTTCAGATGAAATTATATTTAAAAAATGGTGGAATCCCCTACTCAATAACCCCAAAAAAGAGGTAAATCCACTCATTTGCAAAGTAGATAAAATTTGTTACGCAGCATATTTATATGCCACTCTATATGCAGAAAGGGCGTATCAAATATGTATTCTGACATACAGTGTAATATTGAACGTCCTGAAGTACATAAGGTTTTATAATGAATTTTATCCTTCTCTAAGAAAATTTATAAAAAAATTATGATATATTTTGTTTTTCTAAAATAAATTTTAGTGAAATTTTAATAACCAAAGTGGTATGTTTATAAAAAATGAATGCCTTATAAAATATGACGTCTATAGTGACAGGTAATTTATATTATTAACCATTATTATTGTTAATACGAAACATAAAATTCGTTTGACGAATTAGAAATGAAAATTCTGTTGCAGCAAATATAAATAAAATAATTATAAAATTTGTTAGTATATCTCGTAACACACTATGTATAGGTACCGGGTGGCGTTCGAAATCATTTACAAACCGTGTTTCATAGCGCGTTGCACCCGAAATTATTTTAGAAAAAAATTCATCAATCTGCATATAAATCTGTAAACAAAATTAATTTCAAATGGTTAGTAACTCCAGAAATTAAATAAGAAAATTTCGAAAATTTCAGTTAAATGGAATTAAAACAAAAAGACAAACAAATGTGTGATATTTTAACTGTCAAATATTGTTACTTTTTGTCAAGAAAAATAAGTATTTGAATTGCATAAAATTAAATTGTTATTCTGCTTAACAAATTTAAGTGCATTATGATAATTAAAACATAAGCAGTAAACTAAGTTTTATGACACAAAAAAATCACACTTTTGTTAAGCTTTTTGTTTTAATTTCATGGCTATCCCTATTTTCGAGGTGATTTTCACCATTTTCATATCTAATTTCTGCCGTTACATAGTATGCAAAAATAATTTTGTATATTGATTCAAATGCAGAATTTTATTATCTACAACTTATATTTGAATATTTTTTTTCTAAAATAATTTGACTTGGGAAGCAACGCACAAGGAAACACTGCTTTCTTATGTTAAATGCCTATGTAACAAATTTCGAGCGCCACCCATGTATATATCATAATTAATTTTATCTTTATTGTACTTCAAAGTGTACAACTTTATTACAATTGATGATTATATGGGGTTGAGTCAATTTTGCCTTATAATTTCTGTAACCTTGTTATTTATTCGTTTCGTTTGATGGAGTTGAAATGATAAAGACGCCACAAACATCCAAGCCCCTGGTGGGGATCGAACCCACGACTCCAGGGTCGAGCGGTGACGGTCGCTTCGAGTGCTGCCCACTGCCTCAATCCGCACGACCACCGAGGCGGCTATTAATTTTATCTGATGAAAATATATGCGACAAATGTTTTATGTACATATTAAGCAACGTGCATCTAAACTATTTAAATTAAATTTAGGGGAACAAGTGGTCAGTTTGAAATGCTTCAGAGTTGTATTAGCTTAATATAAATGACATATTTGCTAATTCCAACAACTAGATTAGAAGCACAAAACTTCGATTTCTTACACAATGATTTGGTTTCAAACTGACAGCCAAATAAAATTAAAAAAATATCTCTATTTAAAATATATGTTTCCATATTTATAGCTAACATTTAAAGAAAACTTATGAATGCGCAAATGTAGTTGTTAAAAAAATATAATCAACAAACCATTTTCAATTCAAAGAAAGGTTACACGTGCCTTTTTTATAAATTCCAATAGAATCATATACATTTTGAATATAGGTATAGAGAAGAAAGAAGAAGTCTTATTAAGATTGAAAAACTTGCAATATTTTACATAAACACAAAAAAATGTAAGTACCCACTTTAATTGAAATAATTTTTATTTTGGAGTTTTAATTGCAGTTTTTAATATTTATTCATTTTATTCTTTTATTTTTCTATATAAAAATGTGCTGAGTCAAGAAGGATAATTTATTATTACATCGGTGGACGTTTCGGACCTTAGTGGTGGTGGTATTAAAATTATTATTATTATTATTATTATTATTATTTCATACTAGACACTACAGTCCGAAGCACCCAATTACAGGGCGAGGAGGAAAAAAATTAGTTAGAAAAAATAAACAAAAAATGAGAATTACATATTCAAAAACATTAAAATATTTTCTTATTATTTATGAGATTTCCACATTTACTTAAATTATTATTATTATTTATTTGAATATTAAAAAATTTCCAATAATAATATTTTATATAACAAGTGGCTAAACAGTGCTTTTTTTCATGAGTGCTTTAAGCGTAAATGAAAAAATGCACCGTTTAGTCACGAGTTATATACATAATTTTTTGAAACACCACAATCTTCAGCTAAATTTCAAATAAATTTGAAAGGAAAAATGCCATTTTGATAAAAATGTCAAGATACTTCAATGTATTCACTATTCACTTTATTCACTATTTACATTTTATTTACTCAATAATACAATTTAATACTTACAACTTTTTAAACTACAACCTTGAATACATCAATGAACTTGGCAAGTAGAAAAACATATGGTCTGAAATCACGTTGTGACGACAGATGTCACTAGTGGTACTATTTCAACCACTGAACTCAATATACACTACTGGAATGCGCCGTCAGCTTCATATTATGCGAAGAGAGAAAGTATGACGTGGGGTTTTCCGTCTTTGTTTTATACATTCTGAGTTAAAAAAATATTTTTATTGAGAAATGTCAAATAGTTAATGCCCTTAGTGCACTTCCAATACTATTAATTTTATTCTTATTTTCGACATACTTCCATTTTCTCTTGTATTGGAGTCAAAACGGTTGGAAACATTATTTATTTCAAAAACCTACAAAAAAATGTCATAAATAAATGCCTAGATTTTGAAATGAATTTCTATAATTTGAAGTAAAAATTTTAGTACCTAAAGAAAGAAATATTCAAGAATGGATTCCATTCGGATATACAACTATTTATGCAATAACTCTTTACCATATTGCGATTTAATATTCATATTAATTTTTTGACATTGACATGTAGGGTTATTATAATTTTGTTTTATTTTTTATTTAATTTTTATACAGCGCTGATGTGCCCGTGCGCAAAGGAGGGAAAACCACCGAGTTGCTATCGCTCTCGGCCCGTTTTGTTACTATAGGAATCTCGCATCATGGCTTATTCCAGTATTGTGTTCAATGATTTCAACACAAACTTAACCTGAAGAAAATGAAATCCCACACCCGGTTATGGGTAATAGGGATATGGAGAAGAAGTTAGGGTTATTAACAAAATTTATTTTGATATTTTTTGCTTTAGTTCTTCAAAAATGAGAGTATTAGTGATACTGGTATGTTTTTTGTTTCATAGTTATTTTTTTAGTTTACAGTTATTTTTTTATTTCACAGTTTTCTATGACACATTTTAACCATTGAAAAGTGTGAAATCAAGAAACAACTTTAGAAGGTGATGTTGAAAAAATAATTTTAATAATCGTTCATTGCGTCACCGAAATATGAAAAACTAATTAAAATTTGTTTGAATATTGTTAATTTACGGTATTAAACTTACAAATGGAAAATTAATATTAACATAATTATTATGGAAGTGCTGCAACGATGTTTCCAAAAGATTAGAAGTTTTTCCGAGTTTAAGCTGCGTTCAGAGCTACCGAATTATAAATTACAATTAGCACTTATGGCAAACAACGCTAGCGTTCACAGCGGCAAAATTAAGACGTTAAGTGTAAGTCATAAGTGGTAAGTATACAAACCCCAAACTTTTCACTTTCAATTAGTGCGACAGATATATCATCTTGTCTCTTTCTGTCAGAAACGTCAAACGGCATAGCGCATATAATTTTTAAATGTGGTATATGATGCAGGATATTTTTACAGAATGTCTTTCATTTCTAACCCTATTTTTATTACAACAGAAAATATTATGATCCGAAATATTTTTATCCGTCAATTATAGTGTTCAAGTACAGTGTTCAAACAACAAATACTACTCTAATTACAATTGTTTAATAAAAATCATTTAATTTTTTATTTATATAGATTGTTTCATCGATTTTTCAATAGATGTCACTTTCACTAAGTGCTAATTCTAAACGCTATTTCAGATTTAAAACCAGTAGTTTTAAGACGGTCCAACTGATTGCTATTTGTAATTACTAATTGTAATTTATAATTCAATAATAACAATACGCATAGGCGCCGACTTGTAGGGTGCATGGGGTCAAGTGAACCCGACAAAATAATTTGTCGGGTGTAAAAGTATAGATTTGCACCTGACAAAAATTTTATCTAATAAAACATGTACATCATATTTATATTATTTTATTCATCTGAATTTTTATTTGTTACTAATTGATCAGGATCTTTTCACATAAAAAAGTAGCATTTAATTTCGTAACCAACTTTTAAACCATTGATTATAATAGCGAAAATAGCTATGTATATGTCCCTATTTTTTCAATCACCTTATATACAAGTATAGTTATGATAATAGGGTGGTGACTGGCATAGCCGAACACATTTAAAATCAGACTTTCGTAATATCGCGTTGCCCTAATTATTTTAGGTGAAAAAAGCTTAAAATAACGGTTGTAGACGATACAATTCTACGACTTAATAAATAAGAAAAATTAATTTTGCTTGCTTTGGTTTGTAACGGCAAAAACTAGATATGAAAATGTCGAAAATCACTTCAAAAATAGCAATACCCATGGAATTGAAACAAAAATTCGACATTTTTTAAAGTCTTACGTATCCTGTATACCGAGAGTTTTTTTTATCGGTGGACATGGGCGTATGTCCTTACCATACTTACGTTTAAAATGATTGATAGCAATGCATTACCGCGGTTTTTTAAAAAAACTGGACATAGGGAGTTGTTAAAGTCATCAAACTGTTCCAAAATGATATATGAAAAAAAGTACAAATCATAACGTATAAGTGCAATATGAATCTAAGGCAAGTTTCCGATTTATTTGTTGCTACTTTTAATAAGCGACCCAGGCAAATATAGAACTATAAGATGCATCAATGGACAGCATTAATAGAAAATTAGAACAAGTAAGATAATTAATAATAAGAAACATTAAATTATACAGTTAAATGAAAAAGACAATACCCTGTCAATATAAAAGGAATTTCTGAAATTGACACATAACTGTTTGATGACTTTGTTAACTCCATAATACTTGCTGGCCTGAGTCGCTTATTAAAAGTAGCAGCAAATAAATCGGAAACTTGCCTTAAACTCATATTGGACTTCTACAATGTATGATTTGTATGTTTTCTTCATACATCATTTTGGAATATGACAGTTTGATGACTCTGACAACTTCCTATGTCCAGTTTATACATTACTGTCAATCATTTTAAGTGTAACTATGGTAATGACATAAGCCCATGTCCACTGTTAAAAAAAACCTCACGGTATGTATAATCTCAATTTTAGTCCAGTGAGTGCACCCGACAAAAATTTTCAAAGTCGGCGCCTATGACAATACGTTAATGTACCTTTAGCTAAAGGTAAGTACAGAAAGCCACGGTCATAAATCAGAACCAAATATTTGCTTGACTATCAGAACATTAGGTTAAACACAATTTTAAATAAAAATCTTAAAAAGTTATAAATAAAATAAATAAATAAATATATCATCACGGCAAATTACCCATTGCTGGGTGTGCCAATCTGCTTTGTACGCAGATATCGGTAATGATGATGACATATTTGTACCGTGCGGGCGTTTACCAGGCGTCACCTCACGAGCACTCATTGCTGGCGTGGAGAGTGCACCACAGGGGTCAATTTTGTGCCATTTAAAATTTGAAATATTTGGCGTCGGTCGGGATCGAACCCGGTTCCCCAGATTCGCGACCAGACACTCAGGCACACGGCCACGAGAAAAGTTATAATAAATTAAAAACAATTAGTACTAATCTACAGAAATGTACAGCCCTTTCCTTTATTTAAAATTGGTTTGCCGTACGCTATTATGAATTTTGAACATTAAATCCCATCACATTGTACACAAGTTATAAAGATTGAATGTTTCAAGTTAAACCGATATTCTCAAGTATGGTATTATTATCTTGAAATTAATCCGCATTTCAGTTGACTTTAAGCGTATTTTTCCACTTTATGTCATATTTTCTTATAAGAGCATAAAGTTATTTCTGTTATTTGCAATATTGCAATGAATTTTCATTCTTTCGTACATATATGTATTTTCGTATATTTAGTTAAACACTAATACTAATTAAATTACTACGGAATTTTTACCTATAAACATTAACGTTACTATCTATGAATGCTTCTAAAATAGACATTGTTGTAACTTTAAAGAAGAGAAGAAATGTCTTTGGGAATAAGTTGAATTTAAAATTTTGTAAAAATTAATTTTATATAATGTTAGCCATGGCATTGAAATAAAATCATAAACAAATATAATGATAAATAAAATATAATTTGCATCAAAATACTAATTAATACTTTTTACTAACTTACTTTTCTTCGTATGAATAATTCTCTATTGTCAATAAATAAATAAATAAATAAATAAATAAATAAATATATCATCACGGCATATTACCCATTTGCTGGGTGTGCCAATCTGCTTTGTACACAGATTTTGGTAATGATGATGACATATTTGTACCGTGCGGGTGTTTACCAGGCGTCACCTCACGGGCACTCATTGCTGGCGTGGAAAGTGCACCACAGCGGTCAATTTTGTGCCATTTAAAATTCTAAATATTTGGCGTCGGTCGGGATCGAACCCAGTTCCACAGATTCCCGAGCAGACACTCAGGCACGCGGCCACGAGACCCCATTCTAGTTTCAATAGTCATCTCAAATATAGCATTTCCGACAGATAAAATGTCACAATGTTTCATATACGTTTCTGACAGAATGTGTTACACCGGGTATATTAAAGTATGAAATTAGCTACGTACATGTCTAATTGTAATATAAAAACATCATAACTGTTTGTGAAATTACTGAGATGGAGGATTAATATCATTTTAAGTTTCTACTTTAAGAAACGTGATTTCCTGAGAGGAAATCTTTTTTGCATATCATTAAAAAACTTCAATTGTCTCAGTTTACGCCGCATATCTTCGCTTCATCTTGGCAATTATATCATTTTGATTATAATCCCGTAATTTTGCCAACGTCATCTGCAATAATTAACTTTCAAATTTATCCGTATTTTACCCAAGTAACAAGGAAAAGGAAAATTACCTATGAAAGTTTTTAAAGGAAACGTATACTTCTTTCAATAATATTTAATGAAACTTATTTTAGGTATTTCACAATATCCTTAGATGCTACAATTACTTTTTAAATACAGCAACGGTATTATTATTACTTCACTTTTCATGTAATGATACAGTTTTTTTACAAGACATTTTAAAATGTTTCCGTTAAATGATGAAGATTTTTACATAATTTGTAATCAATCCACTATAATAACTCCAATCAATCACTGTTTAAATATTTAACAACGCAACGCAAAATTTATATATCAAACGTTGAATAACTAACCCAATTAGAACTAAATGTAGGATCGAGACAGAGTTTATCCTTTGTAGCAATATCATAATCAATTAATAATCTGACATTAAATAGAGTTTATAGACGACAAAGTAACAAATTAACTAAATATGCCTTTGTACCGCTTTTAACACTTCGGGTACTTTAATGAAAATAATATTTTGAATAGCAATTGTTAATTATAATTTGAGCAAAAACATATTACGTATTTTCATTTTTACAAGTAGCTAATGTTTTGGAAGTAAACTTGAAAAACAATTTGAATTTTATGCCATAGTTTATATTTTAATATATTCCGATATAGAGGACCATAACTGTAAAAAGAAAACTTTCTGATATTGGTAAAAGCTTCTTCGACGAAATTAAACTGGAAAGAATATACTATACGTTATATACATACCTCATAAAGTGATATATCACAGAAACAACTTGGCTTAAAATATTATATTATAAACTGTTTTATAGTTATTTTTTTAACAATCAGAACCGTGAACGTTTCATTTATAAAAAAAATATCGAAGTAAGATTTTTGTGAAAAATTCATGAATTTTCACTGCGATTTGAACCAAAGGCCCTCGCCGGCAAAATTAGGGGAACATAAAAAGGCTATGTATTTAAGAAAGTTTTAACCCTCTGGCTTTCATGTTTGCGTTCTTAAGTCTACAAGTATACAACAAAAAGCAAATGACGACATAACACCTAAATATAGCCACTTAATCAAGGGTTAACAATAATTTCTACTTTTGTTATTGTTTCAATTCTAATCCGAAGTAGAAAAAGGATTTTTTTAAAAATTAGTCATTTATAATAATAATTAATTTTTATTAATTTATATGTAATGGAAAATTGAGTTTTTAATTAGTCTTTGCAATGTGCATTTTCCGCTACCAAATTTAGTCAAGTCAAAAATTATCGTACAAATATGACTTTTTTGTAACCCTCAAATATTGCTGGTGTGTGTAGTAGGATGCAGAACCAACTGAACTAAAAAGTACCTTTGAAGTAAGTGAATTTTAAACCTTTTCGTTAGTCTTTAATGCTGCTCTTAGATGAGTATACCCTCGTATTCAATGCATTGAACACTCATCTTAAAGAGCGACACATTTGGGGGTGTAAACCAAAAAAACAACTTTGCACTAAAAAATAGAAAAAATATCTAAGAGCAACAGTGAAAACTTTAGTTTGCTACAGACAATACTCCTTGAGATATTTAACCGCGAATAGCGTGTGACGTCATACCGACACGAGTCGGTTGTGCTTGCCCGCTGCATAAGAGTGCAGTTGCTTAGTTTCGGTTGTGCGTCGTGTAGACCTTACAAGGTTACTAAAATATATATTCTTCGCTATTTGTTGTCATGCCACCTAATTATAATAACAACTTAAAGAATTCTACCGTAAACATTACATAATTTTTCCCGGAAAGGAAACGATCCCCAACGATATAACGCTTGGAAATATCGTGTCAATCGGAAGCATTTTCTCCCAATAATAACCATGTAGTTCGCAGTTTACATTTTAAAAATGATGACTTTGAAAATAAATATTGGAGCCCAAAAATGTAATGTGCCGCGGAGTCCGACAGACTCCGTTAATATATTCTCCTTTAATATGTCTGAAAGATTTAAAAAAATATATTGTATTTATATTAACATTACACCATTTAATATACATTAAAGTTGAATATGAAATTTGGTTGCTTGTTACATTTTAGAAAGTATTAAGTTTAAATTCACACATTTTTATAAACTACATAATCCATACAAAATATACATAAAAATAAACTATATTTCTTTTGAATATATGCATGTACCTATACAAAAATAATTAAATTAACATATAATAATGTTTATTTACACAACGTTAATAAATCATATTTGCATGTTTTAAACACATACTTATTTGAAAACTCCTGTGTCTATTTCGTTGAAAAAAATGTATACTTTTCTCTATTTATCGAAATTCATATTTTTTATATGGAATAAATAGTACATGCACAGAAAAAGAAATATTTATAAGTAAGCAAAAGTAACCATCCGTTACTTGTGCATAATATTCTGTAGTATACTATACAAAGTTAGGAAGGTAGAGAAACAAACACGAACATATTCAAATTAATTACCGAAATAAACGAACAATTAAAATCTCTCTACTCTCACAGACTCTACACTACCACAGTAGGGTTAAAGGTAGAACACACGTAATATAAATAACGAAAGGAGATTACTATTGTTAAGACGTATACGCATATTCTGCGTTACTGCCAATGCTTGTTCGGCCGGCTGATGTCGATATGACGTCACAAGCGGCGGACGCGTTGTTTAAAACTCTTATAATTCTTCTATCTTTAACAATAGAAATATGCGGTTTGAAAATTTGTTCTTATAATTTTTATTCTACAATTCTGATTTTTGGTTTACATCCCCTTTAAGGAACCATACTTTTAGTAACTATACAATCAACTGTTTTTATAATATTCTGAATCTTGAACAATTCAATTATAAATAACGAAGTAAGATTGTTTTGGGAAATTTATGGACTTCACTAGGATTTGAACCCAGGACTCTACTATGTCCAGTAGGATGCTCTTCCAAATAAGCTTCAAGGGGACTACGTAGCTTAGTTGTTAGAATATCCTACTAGACACAATAGGACCCTGGTTTCAAATCTCAGTGAAGTCCATGAATTTTGTACAAAAATCTTTTTTCGTCATTTATAATTGTACAATATTCTAAATATTAAAAACAGTTGATAATAGTTACTTAAAATATGGTTCCTTAATCACCAAATGTGTCGTGTTATCAGATGAGTGTTCAATGCATTGAATAGAAGGGTATACTCGTCTAATAGCTGCATTAAAGAAAAATTAACTGACTTCTAGGGAGGGGACTTTGTAACTCAGTCAGTATAGCATCCTACTAGACTAGGGAGGTATTGGGTTCAAAGCCAAGTGAAATCCACTATCCAGCAGTATGTAAACTATAATAAAGCTAAATCTAAAATGATCATGCCATCTTCAGGAGTGCCACAAGGCTCTCTTTTAGGACCTTTATTGTTTACATTATTCATAAATGATCTACCTCAAGTATTGTGTAACGCCAAATGCTTACTATATGCTGATGACTTAAAATTATTTAAAGAAATCTGTAGCATTGATGACTCAATACTACTGCAAAATGACATCCACAATTGAAACTTGGTGTGCAAATAACAGACTAAATTTAAATGTAAAAAAAATGTAAAATTATCACTTTTTCAAAAAAACTAATTATTTATAAATATAATTATTATATTTGTAATGATAAACTTGAAAGAGTGACAGTAATCAAAGATTTAGGCATTACGTTTCAAAGTAATTTCAGATTTAATCTTCACTATGACAACATTATAGCTAAATCTATGAGAACAATGAACTTTGTAATGAGAATTGGTAAAAATTTCAGTATTGATACCCTACTAATATTATTTTATACTCTAGTAAGATCTGTATTAGAATATGACTGTGTAATATGGAATCCCAATACATGCTCCAGTTCAGATAGAATTGAAAAAGTTCAGAAAATTTTTCTGAGATATGTATATTATAAAGCCTACAATGTATTGCCAATGTATATTTCTTACATAGCACAATGTATTTTATTTAATGTACATACACTACAGAGCAGGCGAGAACTTTTGTTGGTAATTTTCGTATGGAACATAATTCATATTCTTGATGTACCAGACTTATTATCTTTATTACCGTTACATGTACCTAACAAAAAATTAAGACCAAGGTTTGTCCTTTTTGAACTAAAAGAATCAAGCTCGCCATTATTTAAGTGTCTAAAATTACTAAATAAAATCTGTGTTTCTGATATTAATATTGATGTCTTTTACTGTAGTAAAACGAACTTAAAAAATCAATTTTTAAATTAAATGTCACTGTAACTATGTAATTGGGTATATCCTGTATATTTGCAGTTTAAATAAATTATTATTATTATTATTATTTTGTCTCAAAATACTTTCTTCATTTAAATATTAAATAAAAATAAAATGATATCGATAAAGGAAATAATATTTTCATTTATGCAGGTATATCTTAATTAAAAATTAAAATGACAATAATTGGTCCGGAAACAGATGTTTTCTACAGTGAAATTAATAATAATAAAAAAAAAAAATATAATAAGATTACAATAAATGTTGAAATCATTAATGATTTCACATTTCAATTTAATTAATATGCATACAATATGGATGAGAAACTACTAGAAAGATTAGAAAACGAGCGTAGAGTCAAAATCATTATAGAACAATTACTTATTTTCTACTCTTTCAACAGATTATAAATATTTCCTGTAATTTTAATATATGTTCAAATCAAAAATTATGATCCCTAAATTTATTAATTTCTATAAGATAGCGCATTGCCCGTTTTCTATTTTTTGTGTTAGTTTAAATTTTAACAAATTTCAATCTGTACTCCATATTTACTTTTTTTATTACTCCAAGATTGTAAATTTAAAATTAAGTTCAAACGGTAATAAAATAAAAATATAAAACCCTGGAAATACCAATTTCCGCAATATTGACCAAAAGAGAACAAAACAATGTTTCAAAATGAAATTCTACATGAATGATATTAACTTAGTGTATGTATACTAGTGTACATTTTATAACAATGAACGCTTGTGAAAGAGTATTGAATAGTCTAATTGAACTGTTCTAAATAGGGTTAAAGTTCCATGCAGAAATCAGATCAATTACGAACTCACAAAGCATTAATTATTCGCAAATTAAGAGCAGCATTTCGACATAAAACACGATGTTAATAAATAATGTTCTTTACGCTACTCATCTTTGTTTATTAATTCTCCAAAGTTTTGAAACTGAGTTGAAATATGGTTGTTTGTGCAGAATTGTTTTTCATTGTAGATTAAAAACACTACGTAATTTTCATGTTATGACAACTTTGAAAATTTTCATTATGTATTATCAAAAGTTCTGCAGGGTTTTGTATTACTGAGAAACATTCACGATAATACAATTAAAAAATTAATAAAAATGTTAAAAAAAGAATAGAGGATAAATAGCATTGTTAAATAATAAAAAAGCACTGTATTTATATACAGGCTGTTATGTAAGTAATAGGCCATAGATCATGGTATGATGAAGAGAATTGAAAGAAGTTATAATCTGAAACATGTTCTGCACTATTTGTGTAGTTGTAAAAGTTATAGGATTATAAAGTCGACCAATTACGAATCAGTTTCTTAATAAGTTAAAATCTAAAAATCAAGTTGTTTCAAAACACAATATTTGTTGGTTGTTGGTTGTCATAAATGACATTGAATTTGCAATAACTGGCATAATAATTACATATTTAGAAATGCTTGTTACTTTCAGTAATCAAGACTACACCGACATGCATTTGGTTTACGCAGAAGTGCGCCAAAGCAATCGCCATTAATAAAAAGTATCTTATTCATGGTCCCTTTCCGATTTCAAACCTTCAAAAATGACAAATGTTGTTTTTACTCAAACTACTGTGATTTTTAAACAATTTTTCATTCAAATAAATTATTGTTATTAGTCCATCAAGTGCTTTTAAAATTGCAACAAGCACATTAGAAAAGTAATAATGGGGACACACAACACACGTTCTCCCCTCCAGTATTGCATATCTTTAGAAAAAGACGACAGGCTCGAAGAAAGAGATAGTTTAGTATTACCATAGCCTCTCTTCTCTTCTCAACGTATTTTCCTAATCCGATTTGATATTTGCGGTAGTGACATATGTATGAGTAATCAGTTTTGTTATAATAATGATTTGTTAGTCGAAGATAAATTCTAAAAAAATAATAATACCTACACACAAAATTATTCAACACATTTAAATACTGTTTTAGATTCTATCTAAGAGGTCATGGTAGTACTTTGCTGTCTCACTGTCTGAAAAGTTACTTCAGAACTCACTAGATGGCAACAGTAAAATTCTAAAATCATAAGTCCCCATTGCAGATTACGATACATTGCAACACCCTGTGCAATTAATAATACAATACCTATCGCCTTTCTGTTGTAAAATTATAATTTAATAATCTCGTAAAATATTTCAATCTCCCATAATCTCTATTTAAAATCTCGACAGTAAAATAAATATAAAATATTTATATTGTGTAGCTTATTGCTCATACAGCAGCTTCGCATACATAGGACTAAAAACACTTTAACAATTAAAGTTTTATTATTTAGTTCTTTATTCAAATAATTGTAATGAGTTATCTGATCATACCATAATAGTTTATCAATACATTTTTCATGAAATATAAAACAACCATTATAGTTTCTCATTATGATAATAAAAAAAATAAACATTATTATGTAATGAAATTGTTATTTCAATTGAATGTTTAGCGAAGAGATTTGGTGACGTTAGTATGGCCTGTATTGCTGTCGCATATTTTCTGCCTCGACTACTACGCTCGACCCATACCGAAATCACTACACTCTTTTTAACTTATTACGTCAAATTTTTAAGTCGCGTTTTGCACTAAAATTCTTAGTTCCTACTGATCTTGCAGATGAAAAAATAAAAATAGTAGAGACCCCATTGTTCGTACAGTAAGCATAGCAAAATGCGGGATACATTATTTATGTTCCTTATCTTGTTAAAAATACAAGGGTCATAAATGACGTATCTCATTGTTATGCTTATTGTATATAATTATAAAAAAATGTAAATGGAACTCACGTCTAGATGCTCCTCTGGAACTTGGACCTCGCCACACATTGTCACCTCCTTGCAAGTGTCTATGCAATGTGTGAGGGATCCTTTAACGAACACGGTCGGCTGTTCGCATTTTCTGCAATAGAAACATTCAAAATTGTACAATTTTCTTCAAATTCTAATTTAACTTAAAATAAGATTGAATTTCAGCTCCTTTTTAGCCTGAAATATGTTGCAAGGAAACTAAAATAATCATCCCAATTCAGTAAGAAAGTTGCAAAGTATTAGTAACATTTCTAAAAATTGGTTCTTTTCTACAATGTTGCTAAGAGTTAGTAACTTTGTTATAGAATGGAATTAGTATTTAAAAAATAATATGATTCAAATCGACCTCTACACGGTTACGTCACGTTTGCTTACTAAAAACCGCAAATAGCGCTAGTGTCGTTGTTTTACTGCGATTTTATTATTTAATCCTAGTGATGCACGCGAGGCGTTTTCGGATCTGTAATCTCGCTCTCGTTCTCGCACATTTTTTTGGGTCTCGTCTCGTTCTTGCACGAGAGTCTCGTGAGAGTCTTGCTATAAAAATAAGCGCTTGCGCACTACGTATTTACGTAACAGTTTAACCACAAGAGACAAGTTCACACCAATCGCACCATCTTCCGTGTATTTGCAGTCGTATAACTACAATAAAGACTACACTAAATTCTAGTCACCAAATTATTTTAATACGAAGATAATATTTATTTATTCACGGTCATCAGAAAATGTGATAAGTTAGTAAATAATTTAATTTACCTCTAAAATATCCAATTTATCACCAAATTGTGATCTCTAAACTATTTCAATACGAATATCTGTTAATATATACTGTCATCAGTAAAACAAATTAAACATTAAAAAAATCTTATTTGTTTATTTTTTTAAAGTATCTACACTTTATCATTAAATAAATGCCACTATTTAACTAAGATTTAGTCATAAAAAACCTCTACACTGGTAACCTGCCGGCAATCAATCACTCCGCTCCTCTCTGTGTTGGCTCCCATCGACGCTTAATATAACATCCTTTATTTTTCAGGAGCAGCAAGAATTTTATTAGCTGTAGTTTTAACTGGGGTGAAATATTGGAGAAAACTAGTTATATTCGATGCAAAACCGATTTTGTCTTTATTTTGTATTTCCTCGCTCTGGGACCGATACTAATCGACTCTATATAGACTCAAAAAAAAGTGAATTGGCGTTTACTCCAATCCATGTACGGTACATTTTTCATTAAATTTATTAATCAAAGCTATAAAGTTACAAATACTTATTATTGCGAGACACGCGCGAGAATTTCGCGAGATTTCTCGCTTCTCGCAGTTGTTATATCGATCTCGCCTGGAATTTTAAACTGCAATCTCGCTCTCGTTCTAGTGTCGCATAATGTAACGAGAAGAGACGAAATGCGAGAGTACTCTCGCATCGTCGTGCATCACTATTTAATCCAGTGTATTATTAATTTATACAAAAAAAAAAAATCGTGAAGATCCTCTCTGTCAAAGTAAATGCTGACATACATGATGTATTTGTTATTAATTATAAATAACAAGCTACACAAAGAAACGTTGACATAAATGGAAACCAGTTTAACGCACTGTTTAATGTTGTGGAATATATTTAGCTGCCTTATTTAGATAACTGGGAATGATACGGTACGAATATCTAATGCCTTGTAATTACTCACATATTCTTTTTTTTATTCTTAAATATAACTCAGCGTGTACTTTTCTCGGAAGTTTACGAACAAATAAAAACATAAATGCTTTTTTCATGAACAGAAGAAATTTCACATGTTTCAAAATGGTTTTATATCATATCTTTAACTGTGACGGAGATATGCTACGATTTTTACTCTTATTTCTCTATAAAATTTTAATATTTATGATGATAAATATAAAGAAGAGTATTACTTCTTTATTAAAACTTAACTTACTGAAGATCCTTAAAATTCAGTTTTTATATTTTTCATACAGAGACTGTCTATTTAACTCATTTTCGGCCAAGTAATACAATAACATAATTTTGTTTTCGAAAATTATATATAAATAGCACTACAGGCCATAAAGGCCCATGACTTTATTGACGATATTTCGCCATTGCACTCTGTCCACTCTCTCGGTGACTATTTTGACTGTCCTGTTCTCTGGCATTCTCACTATATAACCGAACCATCTTAGTCTTTGCGCTTTCACTGTTTCCACTATACCCGGTTCACCGAACAAGTTCATGATTTCCTCGTTTGTCCTTCGTACCCATATTTCCTCGAACTTTTTACCACCGAAAATTTTTCTGAGAACTTTCCTTTCCCACACTTCTAATTTCTTTTAGTTTAGTTTATTTAGCGTCCACATTTTACATCCGTATATCACTGTTGGTCTAATAATCGATTTGTAGACTTTAATATTCACCCCTCTCGATACATTTTTATTTCTTAACAACTTTAAAAGAGAGCCTACACTTCTAGATCCCTTCGCCATCCTCTCTAGCACCTCTTCATCTTCTTTACCATTATTTGATACGGTAACCCCCAAATATGTAAACTTTTCAACCTCTTCAAAATTAAGCGTCATTCCTTCCTCTGTCCTAATTGTCAGATATTTTCTTCCCTCTAGGTGACCTCCTCTCAAAACCATGTATTTAGTTTTCCTTTCATTCACTCTTAACCCAACATCTTCAGTTTTAGTGATGATCTTTTTGACTACAAGTTCCACTTCACTTTTATTTCTAGTTATTATTGCAATGTCATCTGCATAGGCTAATATTTGATGTCTGTGATGGTATATTGATCCTTTTGTATGTAAACCGCATTCCCTAATTACCCATTCTAATACCAAATTGAACTATATTGGTGACAGAGGGTCGCCTTGTCTTAGGCCTATATATTGCACCGTCCACTACTACTTTAGATGTTGCGTTCATATGCGTCATTTTAATCAATTTTATTAGCTTCTCTGAGATGTTAAAATATTGAAGGACATTGTATAATTTATGATGAATAATTGTATCTTAAGCTTGCTTAAAGTCTATGAAAAGACAGTGTACAGCCAAGTTGTGTTCGTAACTGTTTTCCATTAGCTGTTTTAGAGTATGAATTTGGTCACTTGTCGATCTATTTTTCCTGAATCCAGCTAGGTAGTCTCCCAAAATGTTTTCTGCCTTTTCTTTCAACCGATTGCATAGTAATATTGCTAATATTTTGTACCCCTCTGTAATTCTCGCAAGCTGTTTTGTCTCCTTTTTTGTGAATGGGATGAATTAGAGACTGCGTCCACCCTTCAGGCATTTTTTCCTGTTCCCACACCTTCTTTATTAAATCATATACTTTTTGTATTAGTTTTTCTCCCGCCACTTTGATCAGTTCAATTGATATTCCATTTCATTCAAAATGAACCAATTTGACAATATTAGTACCAAATATATTTTTATTATTATAAACAAAATAAATATGGACTGGTACGAAAACGCACCATTGGCCGAAACCATTAACTTTTTTTGTGAAACTTTTGGAAACAGTCGGTATGCAAATGAACTTTACATTTGATACACTTAAAAACTGTATGATTTTTACAAACTTTACACCGTCTACGATTCTTATTTTCCGGTTCTATTACAATGTGGTCTACATTATCTAGCCGGAATTCTTCGGTCACTGGTTGCTTCGATGGTCTCCCTATTGAAATATTTCGTTCTTTATGTTCTTCTGGAAACATCTGATATGAATTCTAACAAAGATATTTTCGAATCATTCACTAATCGATACACTTTCCAACAATTCACTACAACACTGTCCAAAGTGTTGATGAAGAGAGGCCACCACCATTTTTTGTCACGAATATTTATTCTATAATTTGGTATTGCATTATCGTGCAAATCAACACCTCCCATAAATTTGTTGTACTGGCTTATCATATTCGGTTGAGTAATAACAACCTCTTTTCTGTCTTTACGATTATTCAAATATGCACCAAAAGTGTTACTTGCTACTGTAACAATGGACTTATCATCCCACCTGACCACATTGGACATTATTTTACTTCCTCCAAGGGACAGTGGGCTGTCCTGTTCTCCCTCATTGTTCCCGTTGCATAATAAGCTTCTCTGCTAAGCAGAGAAAAAGTTTATAGGATGAGAAAAAACTTATCGCAAAATCTTCGATGATGGCTGGGATTTTCTACATGACCAAGAAATTCTATAACAACTTTTTCTTCTATATTTTGTTTGTACTTCTAACCGGAAAAATAATAGTTCGAAGATGTACACAGATACCGGATTCAGCCAATGGTGCATCTTCGCACCACTACTTTTTTAGTAGCTCGTGTAAAAAAATGTGCTAAGTTCTAAGTAAAAAAGTATTACAATATCATTACTCAGACTTTTGTGGACAAAATTAAACAAAAAATATGCAATATTAGAGGAAAGGAAAAATAATTATGATTTTTTTTTCTAAAGTCGTACAGATGTAAGCAAAATAATGAAATTTCAAATATTTATAAAATTTTGGCAAATATATTGAAACTTTGCAAAATATAGGATAAGATTTACTAATATCTTTTAATTCACATGCACCTATTTACCCATCCATTCTACAAAGGGAAGTTGTTTTTAAAAAAAATCATTATCGTACTAGTGCGAAAACGGCATTGGCCGAAAATGGGTTAATCCATCATAAAGGCTCTTACGTAAGTAAACGTGTATAGCTTAATAGAATGTTCAGATGACTGCCAGAAATGCAAATCTGCGGTAATATACGTTATTTAACTCTTTTCATATAGCAGAAAAAGAAGTTTGAAGCGGACCAATGAGGAATAATTCCAATTTTATTGAAATCGGAAGTTGTCTAACTAAAAAAACACAAAACTGTCACAACTGACATAAGATCACTGGCGTCGCGGCAGATAATAGATATTTGATACTATCGCAGTGAAAAACAGCTGTTTATCAACACTGATACTTTCGATTGGTGAAGGTAACTAGCATTTTGATATAAAATAAATCGAATATAAATTTTACGCCAATACAAAAAAAAAAAAACATTTCACGTCAATTTTGACAATCAACATTTTATTGCCACAGAATACATTGATTTTTTTTACAAAATTTCGAACCATGGCGTTATTGGTCAGTTTTAAGAGGCTCCAGTTCTTATAGAAAGCATGTAAAACAAAAATTATTGCCAGATTTATTACCTGTGTAGTTAGTTCTACTATTGGTTAAGCGTTGTACGCTTATTTAAATAACAGCCTGTATAACGGGTGACTTGACAATGCGTGCGTTCAATTCACTTAGCGCTAGCTAGCACTAGCGGCTTTTTCATTCTAAACGTACTGCTAAGTTCAGTTTTGCTCGAGCATCTGGCGGAAACCCCGAGCGCTTCTGAAAGACGCTAGATTCTTTTGCTAAGTTCAAAACGCGGGAATTATAAAAGCTGACTGAGTGTTTATGAATATTACAGCAATGGAATTTTATTTATCTCGCAAATACTGATGAATTGTTGTATGTAATAGTCGTAGAAATGGGCTTTAGGATCCAGGAGAAATTTATTTAAACGAAGAAAGAATTGTGAAATGAAAAATTCATGGACCTCGCTAGGATTCGAACCCAGAGCCTCCCAATCGCTAGTCGGGCGCTCTACCAATTGAGCCACGAGTTCCCGTCGAAGTCTATGAATCTTTCACAAGCCTTTTTACAAATTGTAACGAGTACACTCTCACAAACTGAGAGATAAATACTCAAGGCTAACATTGCGCAGTAAAAATTATATTATTGTGAATATTTACTGTGCAATGTTAGCGTAGTATTTATCTCTCAATTTCTGAGAGTGTACTAGTTACTATTTGTAAAAAGACTTGTGAAAGATTCATGGACTTCGACGGGAACTCGTGACTCAATTAGTAGCGATTGGGAGGCTCTGGGTTCGAATCCCAGCGAGGTCCATGAATTTTTCACAATTCTATCTTCGCTTAAATAAATTTCTTCTGGATCCTAAAGCCCATTTCTACGAGTTAAACATTTAGGTTGGATCTCAAATAATTATTTTATGTTATATAAACGAAAAAAGCATGCCTATAATGGCTTTATTTTATTCCATTTTGGCAAATGTTTAAAAAATTATTTTTAAATAAATTTAGTAATGAAGCATTCGTTTGAAATGTAGAGCCTCTTTCACAAATTCCATTAAGAATATTTTTATTCTCAAATCCTTTGAAGAAATGCTACCTAGCTAGCAAATGTCAAAATTTTGTCATTCAATTCTGCCTAGTATTTTGCTACAACTTAGCGTTGGCAGTATATGCTATTTTCGTGTGTAGAACGTACCCAATACCTCCTACGTGACTCTAGCTAAATTTTACGGAACACTTTTAAATTACAACTTACGTAGAATCAAAATCTGCTAACAAATAATTGTAGTTAAAAATGGAAGACAGGAGATATATTGCCAGTACAGGAAACTTTTAAATTACAATAGCAACACAAAATCTAAATATACTAAAAACTTATTTTTGTTGAACATGAGAGATATGAGGCATTGCCAGGTCTTCCGTGATATTACGTACATATGAGTGTAAGTAGCATATCAAAAATTAATAAATACAAAATCAATATATTAGGAAAATTTGGATATGTAAATTTAATTGAATGCGCCCCTGCTCTTCAATATGATGACGTAATTGGGTATTTTGATGCGTCATAAGAAGATATTCAATATTTGAGTGCCAATGTCAAGAGAACGTTATGTCTGTGTACTTCCTTTGTTATAAATTGCAAAAACAACAGTTAAATTAATTTAATCAAACTTCATTCTTTAGAATTACAATGAGCATGTTGAGAAAATTCTAACCTAATAAACAAATATGTGAATTTGCTATGAAAAGATGGAAGAAAGTACACATACATGATTAATGACTCTACAAATAATATGAACATAATTGTATTATTATAATTAAATAAAAGGTTTAATAATTGCATGCTACTATATTTGTAATTGTTTTCTAATGTATATTAAGAGCAATATTTAACCCTGTACTAAAATATGAAGCGAAAATTGAAATAAATTGTTTCTGTACTAGAACTAAAAAAATTCAACACTATTCAAACATACTTCCGATATTAACCAGCATTTAAAAAAATAATATTGAAATCTGTTAGTATTTGACTTTGATTTTATAGGAAAAAAGGCATTTCTCGTTTCGCCTATAAAATCAAAGTCAAATACCAATAGAATTCAATAATTATTTTTAACAAGGGTAAGTATTCCTCTTAACAAATAAACAAAATTAATTAAATATCGTATAAATGTTATGTTATCACCTAGCTCCAATAGATAAAAGGCCAAATCTATTCGATGTACACATTTCTATAAATTTGTTTCATGCAGCATTCAATATAAATTCCATTGATAAATCAGTTATAATAGCTGGAACATAGCTCCATAGAACAGATATGATTAAATTCGAGAAAGATAGATGGTAGTCTTTACGAGCATAAAGGAGAATTTTAGTTACAAAGACCAACAGCTAAATATTATTATCTTTTCCTAAATAACACATAAATTTTTTAAAAAATTACATTTTCGTAAACATTTATAGTTTGATTTCAAACATACAAACATATAAATTTTCTATTTCATGTTTAATTATTTTGAAATATTATTTGTTAACGAATTATTCATCCGCCCAAGCAGAGGTGTTTTCCACGCGAAAAGTCCCGGAACGTTTACCGGAACATTTTGTGAAAGTCAAAACGCATTCCGCATTTTTCAAATTTCAAGATTCTGAATAAAAATATAAATTGAGAATATAATGTCAATTAATTAAATTAAAAAAGAACGTTTTTTTTCAAAATTCTTAGAGACAATAATTTATTTTTATTAAGACAAAATTAAAATTAGTTAAGACTATTTTAAAGATAATGTTTTATTAATGATGATTTGAAAGCATAAATGTTCCGGGTCTTCGTCGAATATGACTGTTCCGGTACTTCTGATTTAACAATATAACACTACATGTTTCTTTTAATAGAATTTCTGAACTAAAAAACTATTCTTTCAAAAACTTATTCAATGGCATTATACAGGGTGAGTCTGGGAAGACGCCCACCCCCCGTAACTTTTTTATTATAAATAATAGAAAAAAATGGCTCATATAAATTTTTTATTATTTTAAATATACTATTATATTATGTAATGACTCCATTCACACTTCAGAATTTAGGTTCTCTAAATCCAAATCATAAAGTTAAACATTGCAAAGTCAAAACTTTAGGTTTATGATTTAGTTTGACGTCACAAACTTCACCAATGAGAACGAGTCTGAAATGATATAGATATATACACCCATCTTTATTTAGTATCCACTTGGTGGATTCGGCTTTTTAAACAAATGCGAGAAGAACATGGAGACTGTCATAACTTAGATGCTAAAATATAACCAATAATGCCAAGCGAATGACAGTTTCACGGCGCACAGGTGTCTTGTTGAGTACTGCTCTACCGATATTTTAATCTTGTTTTTGAAGCATTTACTTAGATGTCTGAACATATCAAAACTAATTTTCAGGCAATTTAAACTTACATTTATGAACGATTTACTTAAACCTAAACAAAAACCATACACCTAATTTTCATTTGTGAATGCACTATAAGAGTTGAGAAATAATTTTTTTCAAAGTAGCTATATGAAAATAAACAAAATTTATCAATGTATACAACTTAACAATTTAAAACTACATTGTTTAAAGTTGTTTTTATTTCTGAAATTGTTGTTTTAGCTTTTAAGTCACATTTTCACATAGCTACATAGAATATATGAATAAAAATTATTTCTTAATTCTTATTTTTCTCGAATTTCTTCAAATACATTAATAAAAACTAATACATCGTTGAAAAGAGACAAAAAATGGCGGTTTATAAAATTTCAAAATTTCTGTGCATACACTTATAGACGTGACATTTGTTTCCGTTTTCTCTGGTTTTCATAAATTACTTGAATTATTTATAAACGTCAAACATCAGTCTAATTTATGGATAATAAATTCCATATTCTTCTATGGGTATTTCCAGCCACCATAAAATTATTTATAATAAACATTCATTATTTTATTTAATTTTGACATAAGAAATTTGACAGAATATGATTGTTCTCTATATGCTATTAAAATGTTGCATCTCTAACATGTAGTTAATATGGACAGTTCCACCATTTAAAATTGTTAATATTTTTTATGATAATTTTAGTTTTTACAGTTGTTGGTTTAAAAATAGACTATAGTTACCTATACGCATTTCTTCGAATAAATAAATACATTACGGAAAAACCAACTTTCTTTAATTTATATGGTTTGTAATTTTTTTCCTTTTGGTGCACTAGAATACGTCCAAGCCTTTATTAATTATACATAGTTGCATACACGTTAGAAAAAAGAGCAAGTATTTTTTAACTAGTGCACTAACATAATATTTACTTTTACTAATAGTAAAATAAATTTTAGAAGAAATAACAATACATATCCAGCATAAAAAGTTTATTAATTTTTTTGCAACAAAAAATTCATTCTCATTCCGGATCTATTTGCCAATATAAATAATCATTTGTTTATCAACTATTCGCATTTATTATTTTCATTGAGACAATAAAAATATTTATTTCACTTGATTGGTTTATTGTAAATAAAACAATTATAATTATTTGCATTGCTTGCACATTGTCCTACGTCACTGTACGTATAAAGTTTTTTATTTAGTTTCGCTTTGTTTGAGACGAAAAAGAGTTAATTGCTATATTGTATTTGCCTAAAGGTGATTTCGTTATTTTATGTCTTGTTTTTTGTACATTTTATATTTAAATAGTATGCATGAATCTGAACTTTTTTAAAAACATGATAATATAAACCTTTTTCTTAATTAGAATAAAACAAACGAAATAAAATAATGTGTCTAAGACCAGGCTTTGATATAATTTACAGTCGGTGAGTTAAGAGAAAATATTTTTTTATTGTTCTTGTTATTAATTTTTTCAATTATTTCAAATCAAATTCTACAAAATAAATTGATTAAACTTTTTCTCATTGGTGTGCCAATAAGTACGACGAGAGATTTTATGTATTCTATTCAGTAATGATGAAAAACACTTAATTGTTGATTAATATTTTACTTAGTTCCTTCTGATATCGCCATGTCATTTGTAATCATTAGAACTTTCATCCTGTTTTATAAAAACCAAAAAAATTTGAACCATTTTCCGTACTATGACTCATTTCTCCATAGATTCCCGGCCCGATCATCGTACTCAAATACGCCAATTACCCTTTCATATATAATTTCTGGTTCATTGCCCTCTTTTGTCAAAAATTTTATGAGTGTGCATAACGTTGCTACATGTCAATAAATTTCTTACAATCAAAATAGTTTGTTCCAACAACTAATTTCGGACTAGTTCTTTACCGGTTCAAAATCGTAGTCGGACCAGTTCGGAACTATTTGTCAGCCAAGATTTGTTGAAACAGATTGTTAGAATAAAAATTTTGAAAAATGACAGATGAACTTAAAGATAATGTATGATATACTGCTCCAAAACATCATCACTTGATTGTGACAACTGAAAATCAGTTTCTTCACTTAAATCCCTCATATTCATAGTAAAATTCAGGGTTGGCAAAAATCATGATTTATTTAAAAAAATCTAAAATCAATGATTTAAAAAAAATCAAATAAATCCTGATTTTTTAAAGACCTGTTGGTGTTGTTGCACTTTTTAATTGTTTTAAATGCAATATAAATATTTTATTTCATAAACCAAAACGAAATCTGTAATAAAACCTCAAAGAATGAATTTGAATTTTTGCTTATACGTAATATATAACGCGCTCACGCCCGCCTCTTTAAACTCTAAATAAAACAGATGAAAACATGTCACTCTGTAAAAAGCTTAAAGACGAATACATGACAAGAACCTATTATATTAATAAATTTAGGGTCATTTGATGCAGTATTCAATTCTGAACACTTTTTGTATTTACACTTTAGTTCTAAAATTAATAGGGCAGAATGTAGAAATATATAAAAAAAATTTACCATTGTATTTCCTATGGTCCATAAAAAGGTAGACACCCGGTATATATGTATATATTTTTATATTATATTACCATAGCAGAATTTTCTTGTTGTTAACTCTGTAGGTATCTAAAATAATTTGAAAAACAATTTACTTTTCGACGAAAAATGTATTATTTTATAAAATTTGATTTAAATCAATGATTTAAAAAAAATAGTTGATTTAAATTATGATTTAAACCGTGATTTCAATCAAATGATTTAAATCAGGCCAACCCAGGTGAAATTTGATAAATTTATGTATAAAGCAGCAAAACTATTAAAGACCAAGAGAACATATAATTTTAGAAACATACACAATTTATAAAATTGTTCTGACCGTTATTACAGTGGTCTTCATACTTTTTTGGTTTCGCATCTTTATTATATTTCGTCGGACTGACGGGCACCTCAGACTAAAAACTTATACAGGGTGATAAGTTGTATAACATTATTACATTTTGTTTATTTTCACACAGCCACCTAGAATATTTGATAAAAATTATTTCTCAATTCATATTTTTTTTCTCTAATATTTTCAGATACATTCATAAGAACTAATACATCGTTGAAAAGAGAAACAAATAGCGGTTTATATTTTAGTACAATAATTATAGGTTGCTATTTAAAAAATTAAAGTTGATAGTTGTATCTTGTAAACCTGACTTTATACAAAATCTGCAATCAAATAGCATACTTAAAATAATAAAACTTTTATATGAACCATTTATTTTATTAAGGTGGCTTTAGACGATCAAATAAATTGAACTTTTATTGGACAAATATTTACAACATAATTTTTCTACAGTCTATATACAAAGTAGACATTTGCGCTCTCTTTTGTCAACGCAAAATGTCACTTTGCCGCTCATGCGCGACAAAGTAGAAAAAACTCTCGCTGTCCAAATTTTTAACTATACAATGTTGAGAAATGTCACTTGTCTACATTCTTAATGGAAACGTTTATTCGGGAACTGTAGTTACATATTTACCACCTTCACAAGTCAATCTGACATATAACTGCTCTGTCGGTATATTACATAACCAAACAAAATGCCGCACTGCTGTGACAATAAAATAAAGCATTCATTTACAAAAACGAAAGAATAAAATGCTTAGATTAGATTGAACCAATAGCTCAAGATGAATGGAAAATAACGATAAATTAAAATTAAATATAACATAAATTGTGTGAACAATTGTGCTGCCACCTGCAAAAGTTTGGCGTGAACGCTTCCAATGGACTTCCACTTTTTCACTGCACTAGTTTAATGTACTTGAAACAAATCAATTTTTGTTATGGTAGAGAACCCCATTGTGGCTACTGTAGAAAAAATCTTGTGTGTGTTTCGAACGCAAATGGACATTGTCGATTTCGAGAGAATGCCGGCAACAATCTCTCAATCGACAATGCCCCGTTTTGCGCTCTTAATACACAAATACCTATTTTGATCAAATGCTTTACACGTTCAAATTATATGAACATTATTTGCTTATACGTGGGCTACATAATTACATTTTATTTTGGTTTGACATTTCATCTGCGCGTTTGTCTCTAATGTGTTTTAATATTGCGCGTTCATTTTTCTTTACAAAAATTATTATGAAATTTAGTCAAAACAAAAACATTTATCAAAAAAAATTTATGCCAACATTACAAAATACAGTGCATATATAACCTAGGATGAAATAATCCCTCGAAGTAACTAAAATTTGAAGTAAATGACCTTGATATTTAGAACATTCCTTAAGTTGGATATTTTTGATCAAATGGTTTAAACATCGAACGTTCAAATTTCTTTGAACATGTAAAGTTCCAGAATCTTATAGTACAATAAGAAGTTGTAAAAATTGATGTAGGAGCCCTGCATCAAAAAAATTAGCCTACATCTATTTATTATATTTATTCGTATAACAAAATTCCTCACATTTTAGTCAATTATTATTCCTAAACTTACTTTTGAGGTATTAGAGTTAATTGATTGCTTAAATTAAATGCGATATTATTATTAATAAATGTGTAATTGCCTTGTAAAGAAATAGGTTGTAGGCCAATTCTTTTGAGGCAGGGCTCGTATATATCTTTGAACGTCTAAGTTAGGGGGGGGGTGAATATTCCCAAAGTCAGCTGTGATATTTATGATGGTGAGACAGTTTTTCTGGCAAATCTTATTAAAATTTTGTATTGTTCATTCGAAGGTGATGAAGATGAAATAATGAAAGACACATAACAACCATGCTATCGCTACTCCACCTGGGTCGGCATCGAAATATAAAATCTAGCGTTTTACTTTAACTTATGCTTTGGTAATAGAAATTATTAATTTATTGCGAATTATTTGAATTAAACGTGGTAAGAAAGCAGACTAATATCATATTAAAAATTTGCGATTATCTCTATTTTCATGGGCGGGTTTACGGTTTCATTTTTCATTGTGAAACTGAATAGAATCTCTGTCTAAAATATTATAAGTTCAACATGTTTTAAATAAAAGCTATTGTACTATTTCTGAATTGTCTCGTACTACATAGATTTAATGAATACAACTATTCAGAACAAGAGAATAATGTTAAAACTAAAATATAAGAAAGTTTTTATTTTATCTCATTATAATTTTTTTTTTCTTCTCACAGGTCATATGCAAATCAGATGAGATTTTGCTCATTATAGAACATGATAATGGATGATGAACTTCATTGCAGACAATTGAATTAGAAAATCTCATTAAAACTCATCGGAATTTCACTTTTACTATATATTTATGATACATATCTACATAGTAAATTCCCCAGTAGGCGCCTATATATATATATATATATATATATATATATATATATATATATATATATATATATATATATATATATATATATATATATATATATATATATGTTCGTTTGAGCTATTATAAAAGGAAGCCGCAAGTTTTTTTTTTTTTTTGTTTACGCTGTTTGATCTATTGAACTAGGATAAAGTTGACCAACATGGGGATCTCGGCAACTATAAGAGATACGATGATACGAAGTTGGTTATCTTAGACAAAAGTTGGGCCCAATTCTGTAACTCGGTGGTTAATTTTTAACCACTGGTTAAAATTTTTATCCAATAGATATTGATTTGACAACTAAAAATCCCTCTTTTTGTTATATGTCAACATATTTGATTGTTTAAAAAAATTAACCAATGGTTAAAAATTAACCACTGAGTTACAGAATAGGCGCCGTTGCCCCATTGGGGAGCAATTTAGCGTTGTTTTTTTTGTCAAAAAAATCATGGATCACTAGTAAATAAAATAATTTTCGCATTTTCACTGTTTGTACAAATGAGCATCGGTAAATTATACATCGTTAGAAGTTAAAAAAATCTCTTTTCAATGGTGTAAATCTCTATAATAGCGCCAATATAAAAATGATAACTTCGGCATCATAATTAAAAATTCGATAATGATAAAAAAATGAACATCGGCATTCGAAAGGCATTAAATAGTGTAAACCAAAATCCAATATTGTTTCATACTTGCAAAATTTATAATTTCATCTATATCTACAATCCATTTCAGAATTATAGTAAGTTGAGTTTGAAACTCAATACCTTGCTTTAAAAAGATTCAAAAAACTATTATGGATTATACATTTCTACGTAATTATACTAATTTTCATACTTCACCCATTACGTATTAGTGCATTTGAAGAAATGGTCATCTTCATTGATGAAATGAATGAAAAAAAATTAAATTTTAATATGTTGTAACCATAGGCTTTGTGAATATTTTCAATGTTAATTTATTTCGATTTATTTATATTTTGTTTATAACAATTAAAAAAGTATAGGTGTTAGATCTAAGCTTCCATTAATAATTTAGAATTGAAATTTGGCATGTTGATTCAAAAATGCAGTTTTCATATAAAATATTAATAAATTTTTATTTGAAATTGATTTGTTTATTTTTAATAATATTTTTTCTGTTTTCGCGCGTGAACTCATGATGCGCTTTTACAAAAAGTAATAGAAAAAAATGGCTCATATAAAAGTTTTATTATTTTAAATATACTAGTTGATGGCATATGTATATATTTTTTATGACGTTAAGGTTTATAAGATACGACTATAAACTTTTATTTTTTAAATAGCAACCTATAATTATTTTACTAAAATATACACCGCCATTTTTTTTTTCAACGATGTATTAGTTTTTATTAATATATTTGAAGAAATTCGAGAAAAATAAGATTATAGGTAATAACTTAGAACTATGCGAAATAATTTTTATTCAAATAATAAGTGGCTATGTAAAAATAAACAAAATACAACAATAGGAAACTACAAAATTAAATAGCCATTTAATTTTTACTTTTTAATTAAATTTTCACACAGCCACCTAGAATATTTGAGTAAAAATTATTTCTAATACACCTCAATTAACTTATTTTTCTCGAATTTTTTCAAATATAAATAAATAAATATCATCACGGCATAATACCTATTGCTGGGTGTGCCAATCTGCTTTGTACGCAGATATCGGTAATGATGATGACATATTTGTACCATGCGGGCGTTTACCAGGCGTCACCTCACGGGCACTCATTCCTAAGCTAGTTTTAACTAAAAATAAGTTTTAACTAAAAATAACGGACAGACGGCAGCATCTAACGGCGAATTAATAAATAAAAAAACTGCTGTCGATAATAGCAAAAGCCATTCATCACAAAATAGGAATAAACAAACTAACCTACAAAATAATTTTAGTGAAAACAGCATTGTTGGAACTGATACAAATACTTCAGCGATACGCAGTGGAAACAAACATGCTTGGTTGTATGTTGGAAAGGTCCACACTGATGTCACAGAAACTAGTATGAAAAATTTTCTCACAACTAAGTGTCCTGGCAGATCGTTTGAAGTGAAAAAGGTGTCGAACGATCAATCTACAAACAGTTCTTTCAGAATACGTGCCGATTTTGATCTGCTTGACACTCTCAATAATGGAAATTTTTGGCCACAGGGAATACTTGTACGCAGGTTTAAATTTTTTCGACGACGAGAGACAAACTCCAGCTCCAGCGAACAACAGTAATAATGACAACAAATATGACTTTTTCATACTGAATTGCCAATGTATATCGCATGACAAGGTGAATCTAATCCTCACTGAATATTTAATTAAGTTTAGCAGTCTTAAATTTTTGTGTTTGTCGGAAACATGGAGCAACAGCTCCAATGTAGATACGTTTTTATTTAATAATTTTATAAATGTCTCAAACTTTTGTAGATCACAATATAGGGGTGGAGGTGTAGGAATATGGTGTCACATGAGTACACAAGTAAATGTAGAACCTCTTGATATATCCCGTTTCTGTGTCGAGAAACATTTCGAAGCATGTGCTGCTCTTTGGAAGCCCGATTCCTACAACCCCATCCTAATCCTGTCAATCTATAGATCACCTGGTTCGGATTTAAAAATTTTCTGTGATAACATGACACTGGCACTAGAAGATATATTTAAACCAAATTTTAATTTAATGATCTGTGGAGATTTTAATCTAGATCGAGTAAGAGATAACAATGAATATAATATTGTCTATCAAATACTCTCTAGTTTCAATGTAATAAATATAGTTAAGGCTCCCACTAGAGGTAAATTCATCCTAGACCATTGTTATTCAAGTCTATCAAATAGTATTTCTGTTGTACAGGATAACTTTATATCCGATCATAAGTGTGTACTAGTAACCAGTGGTATTAATCAGTCAATCCCCAGATATCCAACTCAACATCGGAGAATTTTTGACGAAGCTAATATTGAATCCTTTTGTCAAAAATTACAAATTGAATCGTGGACTGAAGTTCTTTCAAAAACTTCAACGGATGATGCGTTTAATTCTTTTTTTGATATATTTAATTACCACTTTCATATATTTTTTCCTTTACAGAAAACTGTCTCTAAGAACAATGCTGATAAAAGATGGGTAAATGCAGATATTAAAAAGTCAAGTAATAATCTTAAATCATTATTTCAATTAAAGTTAACATATCCAGCATTTATTCCGTTTTATAGAAAAGCGAAACACGAACATTCTCTTTTGGTAGCTAAAACCAAGAAGACTTATTACCAACGTAAAATAACTACTTCTGATAACATGATGAAAAGTGCCTGGAACATTATTAATTCTAATTACAAGAGCAAGGTAAATTGTAATTTCAAATTATCACATAATTCAGATACAACCGATGATCCTCATGTCATTGCAAATCTTTTTAACAATTTTTTCAGAGACGCCCCTATTAATATACAGTATACCTAAAGTCAATGCAAATGCTAATGGCCACACAAATACTGAAATTAGAACAAATAATCTTTTCCTTTACCCTGTTTGTGATACGGAATTGCTAAATATTATTAGAGCTAAAATTAAAAATAAAAGGTCAGCGGGCCCGGATGATATCCCGAGTTTTATTATAAAAACGGTGGCGCATCTTATTGTAATACCACTGACTCATATTATTAATTTATCGTTTGAACATGGAACTTTTCCAGAAAAGTTAAAATCAAATAAAGTAATTCCCGTGCATAAAAAAGGTGATAAAACATCAATGAATAACTATAGACCCGTTGCTTTAACTTCTGGCTTCTCCAAAATTCTTGAATATTGCTATTTGAGTAGGTTGGAACAATACTTAAACATAAATTGTATTATTTCTAGTAATCAGTTTGGTTTTAGGGCTAATAGTTCGACCACTGACGCTTTAAATTTCTTTTATTCTAAAATAATTCACTTTCTCGATAAGGGTGAAAGCCCAGTAGGTATATTCTGTGACCTTAGCAAAGCATTTGATTGCGTTGACCACTCCCGGTTACTCAATAAGCTAGGCAACTTAGGAATTCGTGGGGTTGCTCTCAGTTGGATTTCTAACTTTTTGCAAAAAAGACATCAGTTCGTATCACTTCACTATTTAGATCAATCTTCAGTAAATCAAACGGTTACTTCCGATTTAGTGGAAATTGATATCGGACTTCCTCAAGGTACAGTTCTTGCTCCAGTTTTATTCACAATTTATATAAATGATCTAAGTACAGTTCTCACAGAAGACTGTATACCTGTTCTCTATGCAGATGATACTACGTTGATTATCTCAGATAGTGACAAAAATTCACTTCAGGAAAAATGCAATCTTAATATTAGTTTACTCTCTTCTTGGTTTTATGAGAATTGTATGTACCTAAATGACAGTAAAACAAAAATTTTACGTTTTCACACATACCAAAATATTAACGATCGCGAGATTGCCTTACAATTTGGGAGCATAATGGTGGGCAATGAAGACACAACTAAAGTACTAGGTATGTCTATCAATGAAAATTTAAATTGGACACCTCATTGTAGGGATCTTATTTGTAAATTGAATTCCGTTTGTTATCAAATACGAAATTTGAAACAATACCTAAATATTAACCAGCTGTTAATGTTTTACCATGCTTGTGTTGTGTCAAGGCTACGCTATGGGATCTGTTTCTGGGGCTCCTCCCCGGCTGCTGATAATGTTTTTATCTGCCAAAAGAGAATAGTTCGATGTTTGGCTGGTATCCGACATAATGCGTCATGTAGAAATATATTTCAGAAGTTTCACATTTTTACTTTGGCTAATATGTACGTTTATGAACTATGTCTCTATATTTATATTAATAGAAAATCTTTTCCCCTAAATCTCGACAAGCATGATTACGATACTAGAGGTAAAAGTCACTTCAGAATACCTAGCTCTAGAATAAATATCGTCAAAAATTCTCCCGATAGAGTTGGTCTACAAATATACAATAAAATTCCCGCTTCAATTAAAGCTGAAAAATCTTTTAAAACTTTTAAAGAAAATCTAAAATGTTATTTAATTAGTAGAAATTTCTACAGCGTGAAAGAATTTATGGATATGTAAACTTTGTTAAGAGTATGATGCACCCTTACTGCTAGTGGTGCTACGCGGGGTCGGGTAAAGAGGAGCTGGGTCTCTTGGGCAATAAAATTACGCCAACACAACGAGCGTGTACTAGTTCGACACTTTTCGGAAATTTTCGTTAAAACACTAGAACTGAATCGCATCTCACTGCTTCTAGAAATAGTTCTTCTATAATTATGTACTCGTATAACTTATTTTTTCATTTGTTTATACATATAAATTGTTTTTTAATTAGGTATTTATATATTTTGTTTAATTATATAGGTATCTGAAATAATTTATAAATATCTAAATAATTTTGTTTTATTAAATATCTAAAATAAATAATATTTAGAGAATAAAAAAATTGCCAATGAATACAAGTATAACATAAGAAAATATTTTAATCAACAGAAAATACAATAAATAGAGTTTTGAAGTATTCAGGGTGAAATAAAAAATGATTCTTATTTAACAAAAATGTTAAGTATGAAATACGAGAAAGAAAGGATGGTATTTATAACAAAGAAAGAATTAAAATTTATAATTAATTATTTTTTATTTTTCAACCTCGAATCCACAATAGGTCTATTGCAAGAATTTTTATAAGCCTTCTAATTGCTAAATTTTCTAAATACTGCTTCTTAAATAGCTTCGAATTTGAAAATATCACGATAGATATATATATATATATATATATATATATATATATATATATATATATATATATATATATATATATATATATATATTTGACATCTTGCAATTAATTAATTATGGAGCGCTAGCGACTATGAGATGCTTGGAATCAGCAGATTTGTGTGCGCGTGTCACTTTGACAAGACCAATGTTCTAACTTATTTTGATTTTGAACTGCTAAAATGTTATTGTACAATTTTCAGGCAGTAAAACACATAAAATTAAAAATAATAACTTCTTAACAGTTCAAAATTAAAATAAGTCAAAACATTGGTCTTGTCAATGTAACAAGCGCACACAAATCAGCTGAGTCCAAGCACTTCAAGGTCATTCGAGTTACGTGTCTGCTCGCGCCCAATTAAAATTTATGTAATATTTCGAAAAAGTCACTTGATCTGACACGGAGTGTTAAAGTTCATACAACTAGCCATGTGACACTATCGCCTACGTTTATTTATACAAATAACGTAGGTGATGGACAATTATATTGACTATGCATGACGTGCTATATGTACTTTGACGACACAGAAGTGGCGGTTTGTTTTTGACGACTATTTCTGGCGCTAATATTTTTATTTAATTATTTTCAAAAATAACAACAAATTATTATCATTGTATTATAAACTTTCATTTGAAATACTTTAAAAAAATGTGAAACGGGCTAAGCTAATAAATGTTCCATATAAAATGTTTTAATTGTAGCTCCATTTGTTGCCAAAATAAATCATCTTTATAGACATATTCCACTTTCATCATAATCATCAGTATCCCGTCTTGTGCAAAAATAATCAGCACAGTTTTTATGTTCACCTAGGTCCTAGACAAGAGAAGTTAAATTTTCAATATTTTCTTTTTGAAGCACAATCTTTCTTGAATGACTGCTATCGCTACGAATTCTTGGAAAAATTAGGGAAAGTGGAATTTTTAAGGCCTGGGACTACCTAGGTCACCCATATTCAAGGGATGTTGGTTTGTGTAAATACTGTAAATCCACCAGTATATACCTATCCTTGTCTACGAAAACGAACTTTCCGAAATTCGTATCTTTCCTTAATTTCGAAGATTTGAACAGTAAGGTGTAGAGGGCAGCACTGCATGATTCATTTTAACAGTATCAGTTAGTGAATTAGTGTCTCGGGAATCCGTTCATATTATAATAATCACATTATGAAAACCAAAAATAATACATAATTTGGGTTAATTAAAGATCAATCTAGGTCTAATTGGAAATATTTTTTTAAAAAATTACGTCCATTATTCATAAATTTTGATTCGAAAAATGACGAATTTCACCAAGTTTACTAATTAATTACTGATTAATAAAAACAAAAAGTAAAAAAATAGTACCAATCATACGTAGATTGATTCTTGTTTTATGTACTACAATTTATTTGTTTATCTAAAGTTTAGTGATTGCACAGATAGGACCGGATTTCTATACCACTTTTTCGCATATTTTCATGGGGGTGCATCATACTCTTAATATTTGTTTTGTAATTTGACGTTTACTATACACAATGTATCCTGTGTCAACAGTAATAAAATTATTATTATTATTATTATTATTATTATTATTATTATTATTATTATTCATTGCTGGCGTGGAGAGTGCCATTTAAAATTCGAAATATTAGTCGTCGGTCGAGATCGAACCTGGTTCCCAGAAATGGCGGTTTATATTTTAGTTGGTAATTGTACCTTGTAAACCTGACTTTATAAAAAATATCTACATCTGCCGTCAAATAGTATATTTAAAATATTGATACTTTTCTGTGAAGCATTTTTTTCTACTACTTATAATAAAAAAATTGAAGGGGAGGGGGGGGGGGCATTTCCCAGACTCACTCTGTATATCGTATTTCATTACAATGTCCGATCAAAATATCAGTACCGTCAATTTACTCCAACAAAATAATATTCTAATAATAACTACCAATTAAAGTGAAAAAATCTTACTCCACATAGGTACTTACAATTACTTATAATACTTTTTATTATTCTATGAAATATAAAACCGTTAATCTAAAACCATATAAAACAGAGAAAATTATATTTTATTTTCAGAGAAATCTAATTATGTGGTAATTAATTACCGTAGATGTAACTTATTTTTCCATTTTTATTTTTTATATGCATAAAAATTAATTATACATACAAAGTTATACTTCAACGTCACTATGTTTATTATAACACATTAAACATTATGCTACTACATTATTTGAAAACAAATCATTAATTTAAATTTACGTCAAATCTGTAATACAAACAACAAAGTGATTTTGTCTAAAATTAGGTGAATTAGTGAGGCAGTTAAAATTAGGAACTAAATTAAATTTTAAACATAATGAGTTCTAGTAAATATTCTTACCTTCCTAATCTAATTACATTTTCTGATCTTCTTACAAAAAGCGCTCTCTCCCAAAAATGGACGGCTTCAGGCAATATTGTATTCTGGAAGGAATAAAAATCACAATAAAACATTGATATAAAATTACACATAATAATTATAGTTTTATTACAGTTAATGTAAGTGCCATTTATAAAGGGTGAATACGAAAAACTGTGACAGCCGTTTAACATATAGGAAAACTGTTTCTATCACATATTATTCGTTCCGTAAAACTTTATTGGTAATTTAGTTTTTGAAACTAATATTTTGAATTAAAAATTTACACCTTTGGTGATGAAATAAACTTAATCTAATTTGTGAAAACAGAAAAAAAGCGAATTAACTAAAAAATATACTTTATGTTAAATATTTTTTTTTACTTAGCTTGACAGTTTATTCGACGTTAATTTTTTGAAATAATCGCGTATTAAATCTATCTTAACAACATTTATAAAATTAGTGCAATTAAATAAAAAAAATTGGCACCACAAAAATCGTAATTTTATTATCTAAACTAGTGATGTGAGTTGATTATATGACAGTGGTCAGTCACAGTCATTTACAAAATGACAATCAGGTCATTTTAGTTCATGACCATGACAGTCAATATTCCATCACTTTAAAAATGACGCGTTTGTCATTTTGAAAATGACGGTCAGGAACATGCATGAATTTGTTTGTTTTTTCTTATTTATTCGAAGAATATACTACTAAGCTTGAACATTTTTTATCTTAAATGTTTAGTAATGAAAATACGCAATCAAATACCTATTTCCTTAACAAAATACTAATAGTAGTACTGTTAAGCGGTGCTGTCAAGTTGGGTTAGTTTACTTGTATAGTTTGTGTCAAGATAAATGCACATTGACTTCGACTTCTTAAGATCGGTTAACCCATCCTTCCGGGGTATTTTCTTACCTGAGCAGCCAGGAGCGGATTACCAAATTTACAGTACAAACTGGGAAATATACAGTTAAAATCTTTTAATGTATTTTGACTATATAAATTTCGCTAAAAGTTGTATCACGTTATTCTTGTTTCATTTGTAAACAACTGAAGTAAAATGTGGCATCCGTGGAGTGATTTTCCGGACTAAGAAAATAATCTAATATTGAAGGAGAACATATTTTTAAAATTTGTATAGTGTAAAAAAATATATAAATAAATTACTGAATAATAAACTGTAGTAATTTTATTATGAATTTTAATACCTAATTTGTGGTTACTGTTTAAAATTTGGTAATTTGGAAAAATTGTGGATACCTCTCGGCCGGTTGCATAAAACGTTGTTAGCTGATCATGTGTTTAACTACACATTGTAACCATGGATACGTATCAAAAATACATTGGAAAAGAAGCCTTGTCAAACTTAACAACGTGATTAAAGTTAACAATGCTTTATGCAACTGGGCCTCTGTGTGCTTACCCTTGCAAATCTTTTAAGCAAATACATGCTGTGATGGGCGTAAAAGTCAATGTGCATTTAACTTGACACAAACTATATATAGTCCGTTCGCAGAACCGAGAGGATGTGGAACTAATTCTTAAACAGAAACAAGTCAATCTTTTGGTTCGGCTCTAAAATTATCCTCTTTTGACCAATAGAATGACTTATCTCTAGTCAAGAGTTAGTTCTACATTCTCTTGTTTCGGCGAACGGACTATAAGTATTATTTATAATTTCTTTTCAAGTAAATAATTATCAATTAATTTAAATACACAATTATTCACTTGAGGATACATTACAAATAAAAATAATCTTAACATGACAGATAAATCGGTAAACATTTCGTAATATTTTTGTTAAATTCCATGTATATCGCTATTTTTGGGGCGATTATCGACATTTTCATACCTAATTTCTGCTGTTACAAAGCATGCAAATTTAATTTTGTTTATTCATTAAGGTGAAGAATTATGCTCTACAAATTTTATTTGTAGCTTTCTATCGTAAAATAATTAGAGAAGCAGGAAATTACGAAAGTATAATTTTTCCTGTTAAAGTCCTATGTTCGGCTGTGACAGACACCACCCTGTATGTGCAATTATTGTTCATTTTTGAGAATGACTTCTACGAGTATTGCGTTTATTTTGTTTCCATTATTTTCAAACAAATATATATTTTATTACATATTTAAATATTTATTTAATAAACTAATAAATAATTAAAATGACCCAATATGACTGAAAATAACTATTAATTGACTGTCACGCCCTTTTAATTTAAAATGACTGTCATTTTATATCACTAGAAACAACAGATAAAATTGTATACGTCTGATATTTGAAAAAAAAAACTGTTTTCCTGAAAAGGTGTCCTAGAAGCTAGAAGAATCTGTTGTAGGAAAATCGGAAATAGCTTCTTATTCTTTAAATGAATTTATATGTTGTAATGGATACAATACAGAGAAAATAAAATTTATTTATAACTGCTTACAAATCATACAGTATCTTACAGATATTACAGATTTACACAGATTTACATTTGAATTTATAACTGAGCGCAGGCGTCATTTAGTAAATGTGATAGGTAGGTATAAAATGTTTGAGGGTAGCTCCCAACGGAGGGTCCCCGTTTACATTTTACATTGATTATAGCTTACAGTTTTTGTGTAAAATTTTTAGATCTAGAGGGTTTGTTATGTATGTATACATAACTGACAGATAAATAACAAATAAACATTTACAATGTAACTACTTTGTTGCTATGAAAAATGTTATTATAATGATAACCATTTGCCAATACGACATATAACTATGTATTTGAATAGAATAATGTGGATTATAATTATTATTATCGTTAATATAAATCATATATTTATGTAATTCTTACAATGCAGATTTTGTATTTATATATAAAGACCAATAGATGTTAAAAATTACTTTACTTCAAAAATGAATTCAATAACAATTTTCATTTTAATGAATTTTATTTTAATACTACCATTTCACGAAACAATATCAAGAAAAAGTAAGTAATTTTTGATTAATATACACATACATACATACATACATACATACATACATACCATACATACCATACATACATACATACATACCATACATACATACCATACATACATACCATACGTACATACCATACGTACATACCATACGTACATACCATACGTACATACCATACGTACATACCATACGTACATACCATACGTACATACCATACGTACATACCATACGTACATACCATACGTACATACCATACGTACATACCATACGTACATACCATACGTACATACCATACGTACATACCATACGTACATACCATACGTACATACCATACGTACATACCATACATACATACCATACATACATACCATACATACATACCATACATACATACCATACATACATACCATACATACATACCATACATACATACCATACATACATACCATACATACATACCATACATACATACCATACATACATACCATACATACATACCATACATACATACCATACATACATACCATACATACATACCATACATACATACCATACATACATACCATACATACATACCATACATACATACCATACATACATACCATACATACATACCATACATACATACCATACATACATACCATACATACATACCATACATACATACCATACATACATACCATACATACATACCATACATACATACCATACATACATACCATACATACATACCATACATACATACCATACATACATACCATACATACATACCATACATACATACCATACATACATACCATACATACATACCATACATACATACCATACATACATACCATACATACATACCATACATACATACCATACATACATACCATACATACATACCATACATACATACCATACATACATACCATACATACATACCATACATACATACCATACATACATACCATACATACATACCATACATACATACCATACATACATACCATACATACATACCATACATACATACCATACATACATACCATACATACATACCATACATACATACCATACATACATACCATACATACATACCATACATACATACCATACATACATACCATACATACATACCATACATACATACCATACATACATACCATACATACATACCATACATACATACCATACATACATACCATACATACATACCATACATACATACCATACATACATACCATACATACATACCATACATACATACCATACATACATACCATACATACATACCATACATACATACCATACATACATACCATACATACATACCATACATACATACCATACATACATACCATACATACATACCATACATACATACCATACATACATACCATACATACATACCATACATACATACCATACATACATACCATACATACATACCATACATACATACCATACATACATACCATACATACATACCATACATACATACCATACATACATACCATACATACATACCATACATACATACCATACATACATACCATACATACATACCATACATACATACCATACATACATACCATACATACATACCATACATACATACCATACATACATACCATACATACATACCATACATACATACCATACATACATACCATACATACATACCATACATACATACCATACATACATACCATACATACATACCATACATACATACCATACATACATACCATACATACATACCATACATACATACCATACATACATACCATACATACATACCATACATACATACCATACATACATACCATACATACATACCATACATACATACCATACATACATACCATACATACATACCATACATACATACCATACATACATACCATACATACATACATACCATACATACATACCATACATACATACCATACATACATACCATACATACATACCATACATACATACCATACATACATACCATACATACATACCATACATACATACCATACATACATACCATACATACATACCATACATACATACCATACCATACATACCATACCATACATACCATACATACATACCATACATACATACCATACATACATACCATACATACCATACATACCATACCATACATACATACCATACATACATACATACCATACATACATACATACCATACATACATACATACCATACATACATACCATACATACATACCATACATACATACCATACATACATACCATACATACATACCATACATACATACCATACATACATACCATACATACATACCATACATACATACCATACATACATACCATACATACATACCATACATACATACCATACATACATACCATACATACATACCATACATACATACCATACATACATACCATACATACATACCATACATACATACCATACATACATACCATACATACATACCATACATACATACCATACATACATACCATACATACATACCATACATACATACCATACATACATACCATACATACATACCATACATACATACCATACATACATACCATACATACATACCATACATACATACCATACATACATACCATACATACATACCATACATACATACCATACATACATACCATACATACATACCATACATACATACCATACATACATACCATACATACATACCATACATACATACCATACATACATACCATACATACATACCATACATACATACCATACATACATACCATACATACATACCATACATACATACCATACATACATACCATACATACATACCATACATACATACCATACATACATACCATACATACATACCATACATACATACCATACATACATACCATACATACATACCATACATACATACCATACATACATACCATACATACATACCATACATACATACCATACATACATACCATACATACATACCATACATACATACCATACATACATACATACATACATACATACATACATACATACATACATACATACATACATACATACATACATACATACATACATACATACATACATACATACATACATACATACATACATACATACATACATACATACATACATACATACATACATACATACATACATACATACATACATACATACATACATACATACATACATACATACATACATACATACATACATACATACATACATACATACATACATACATACATACATACATACATACATACATACATACATACATACATACATACATACATACATACATACATACATACATACATACATACATACATACATACATACATACATACATACATACATACATACATACATACATACATACATACATACATACATACATACATACATACATACATACATACATACATACATACATACATACATACATACATACATACATACATACATACATACATACATACATACATACATACATACATACATACATACATACATACATACATACATACATACATACATACATACATACATACATACATACATACATACATACATACATACATACATACATACATACATACATACATACATACATACATACATACATACATACATACATACATACATACATACATACATACATACATACATACATACATACATACATACATACATACATACATACATACATACATACATACATACATACATACATACATACATACATACATACATACATACATACATACATACATACATACATACATACATACATACATACATACATACATACATACATACATACATACATACATACATACATACATACATACATACATACATACATACATACATACATACATACATACATACATACATACATACATACATACATACATACATACATACATACATACATACATACATACATACATACATACATACATACATACATACATACATACATACATACATACATACATACATACATACATACATACATACATACATACATACATACATACATACATACATACATACATACATACATACATACATACATACATACATACATACATACATACATACATACATACATACATACATACATACATACATACATACATACATACATACATACATACATACATACATACATACATACATACATACATACATACATACATACATACATACATACATACATACATACATACATACATACATACATACATACATACATACATACATACATACATACATACATACATACATACATACATACATACATACATACATACATACATACATACATACATACATACATACATACATACATACATACATACATACATACATACATACATACATACATACATACATACATACATACATACATACATACATACATACATACATACATACATACATACATACATACATACATACATACATACATACATACATACATACATACATACATACATACATACATACATACATACATACATACATACATACATACATACATACATACATACATACATACATACATACATACATACATACATACATACATACATACATACATACATACATACATACATACATACATACATACATACATACATACATACATACATACATACATACATACATACATACATACATACATACATACATACATACATACATACATACATACATACATACATACATACATACATACATACATACATACATACATACATACATACATACATACATACATACATACATACATACATACATACATACATACATACATACATACATACATACATACATACATACATACATACATACATACATACATACATACATACATACATACATACATACATACATACATACATACATACATACATACATACATACATACATACATACATACATACATACATACATACATACATACATACATACATACATACATACATACATACATACATACATACATACATACATACATACATACATACATACATACATACATACATACATACATACATACATACATACATACATACATACATACATACATACATACATACATACATACATACATACATACATACATACATACATACATACATACATACATACATACATACATACATACATACATACATACATACATACATACATACATACATACATACATACATACATACATACATACATACATACATACATACATACATACATACATACATACATACATACATACATACATACATACATACATACATACATACATACATACATACATACATACATACATACATACATACATACATACATACATACATACATACATACATACATACATACATACATACATACATACATACATACATACATACATACATACATACATACATACATACATACATACATACATACATACATACATACATACATACATACATACATACATACATACATACATACATACATACATACATACATACATACATACATACATACATACATACATACATACATACATACATACATACATACATACATACATACATAAAATCACGCATTTCCCACTTAGTGAGTTAGCACAAACCCGAAAGAATAAAAATAACATCATCCAAAAAAAAAATCAGTCTCTCTTTCAACAACATTCTTACTAACCTGACATCATAGGTACAACATATATTCCTCACTCTTAAAATACACAACAGTAAAATATGTTTATAACTTTTATAGGGCAACGCATGGTAATTCTTCACAGATTTGAACCTTGTTACGTGGCTAAGGACCGCCCATACATAATCCATGAATGGGATGTAAAGTATTTACCAAATCATAACTACACCCTTACTTTTATAATTGAATTATTGGAAGATATCCATGGAAGAGATATAGATGTAATATATATGGCCAGTTGCACCAATATTTTAATTGGGAATTAACAGAAACACTTTTTTATTTATATCACGTTCAACTGTCCGCCTACCGACCTCCACAGCGTCTATATAGTCAACTGCTCGGACAGAAGTCACACTATCACTTCACTATCTGTCTATTTATAAAACTCTCTCTCTTCCACAGCCTCCTATGTCCGTATGCCATAATTCTTCAACACCACTGCCGAGTATTCACTTTCATTTGCCGTTACTGTTCCCGTATACCTAGCTTCCCAATACTCTTCCAGTGCACTACCGAGTATTCTCTTTCACAGCTATCCCGGTATACCAGTAACTTTTTGACTCGCCGTTTCTGTCCTTGTGCACTATAACTTCCCAATACTCGTCAACACTACCGAGTATTCATATCCACAGCTATCCCAGTAACTTCTCGAGTACCTACTCGATACCAACTTCATACGCTCACTACGATACTGCTGTGCTTCTCACTAACACTTTACTCTCTAACACTCCATGTGAATGTCTCTATGACTCTGTATGTAACTAACTATAACTCCCGAGCATAGCTACGTCCCTTTTATACAGCTTCCATTAACTTCCAAAGAGCTCTAGATTGTTCCACCGCATAATAACAATGAACACAAAAGGTTCAGGCGATCGGAAGTAATTAAACACGTCGCGGCTTGGTAGCAGCGGGGCGCACACGTTAAATATGTATATAAATGTTGATTTTAATTTATTTTTTGTTTAATAGGGTACGTGACCATATTCGAATTTCAATATATGCCAGAAAACAAAAAATCTAACCACTATAGCTTCTCTTTATAATAATAAAAACTAAACATTAATTTGTAATAATATTGTTATTAGCAATTTAATGTTTTGGAGAAGGGATAGATGTCATAAGCATGTTAGAACCGTGGAAGAAGACCGATAGACTGCGGGAAGGAAAAATACACTTATAGATCAGCTTATTAGCGTTACGATAATGTCGTGGTAGGTATGGCAGGGTGTGGCGTGACCACAGCATGCTATGACCATCTCTTTCCCTCGCAGTCTATGCGTCTTATTCAACGCCTCTACCATGCTCACGTCCCAAATCCCTCCCCAATTTTTTAATAATTATTTTCTCGTGAATTAATCGATTTTACGGATATTTTATTTTTTTGTCTAGTTTCATATTATGTAAAAATAAAAAATTGGTGTAACCGGCCAATATACGAGTATAGGATACAAGATTCATTTGATTCAAAGTTTATTAATTTATAATAGGCCAATTTTGAAATAATACGTTGTACAAATAAAGAAGCACCAGACACTTGTGCATTCTTTGTAAAACTGACTCCGCCTATAAATCTTTGCTTGCTCTTAAATATAAGAATGAAAGAACAAGGAATCGATAGATTTTTGAACTCAATACATCCACCAGTTAAATGCCCAATTAAAAAGGTATTACTATTTATATGATGTATACTTTTAATAAATTTTAATATATTTAATATTTAGGGAAATTATTCAGTAGAAGATTTAACATCTATTCTAGATGATTTTACTCTTTTTCCTTTAGAAAATTATTACTGGAAGTTAAAAGGAATTGGGTTTTACAGAAATAAATTAATTGGAAACTTGTGTATTGAGGTACAAAGTTATGACAGAGTAGTTTACTAAATATAAATAATGTTAATAATTTCAATGTACTTCCACTTATAATTAAAATAAAGATTATTCCTTTAATTATTATCTACCAAAGCAGGAAAAAAAATTGTTTTATTTTTAATAACAAATAATAATATTAAATCTAAATGCTTTCTTAGAATTTAAATTTAGAAACGTGTTGACATTCACATATTTGAGTTATACGAACTCATCTCTTTAATTTCAGTAAAGACCCTTTAATTCGAACAGCTAAATGTAAGGGGATGTTCGGAATAACGATTTGTTGGGATTAATAATTTTGTATGGATAATTATAATTAACGTCAATTTAGAAAGTTTTGAAATATTTATTACGGTACTTCAAATAACATACGAGTATATCGCCGAAGTTAAGAAGTAGAAACAAAAATAATTATTTCTGAAAAAAATCGTAAATTTTTGTTTATTTTCGGGCGATTCCGGCTTTGATCGCAAATCGCCAAAGTTCACGTAGTAAAATTATTGGTGAGATGGCTATATAGTTCGTGCCAAATAGAAATCACCTGTCAATAATTTCTTACACATAAACTGTGTATAGTTTGTATCAGGGGCGGTGCGTCAGATGAGGCAGATGAGGCCAAGCCTCACTTCTTAAATTCAATATATATGTACAATTTTATATTCTTTTTATTAAAATGTATTGATAAATCTACAATAGGTATATGAACTCACAAACATTTATTTACACAAAGAGGCCAAATTGTGCTGTCCTCATGGGGAATATGTAAGTGCGAGTGAGACGGAACGATGTTCCCGAACTCTACGCCCTACATTACTGCCGGTGAGCCAAGCGGTGACTTGGCCTCTCGTTCCGAGCAGATCGCACGGCAAGCGCTACAGCAGAAAATACTTGCTTCAAACAAATAAATAAATATATAAATATATAAATATATCATCACGGTATATTACCCATTACTGGGTGTGCCAATCTGCTTTGTATATAGGTAATGATGATGACATATTTGTACTGTGCGGGCGTTTACCAGGCGTCACTTCACGAGCACTCATTGCTGGAGTAAAGAGTACACCACAGGGACCAATTTTGTGTCCTTTAAAATTAGAAATATTTTGCTTCAAACAAGTATATTTATATTATTTTCAATTAGTTTTTGTAAAAAAGATTTAGTAATTACCATTTATTGTTACTATTGTTATTTTTTTAATGTTTTCATAAATTTTAAACTATTATTTATTTCTATTTTAATTTTATTGTTACTCGGCAAAGTTTTTTAAAGTAAACATTTATAAATATAAACAATGTATAGGGCGCGGGCAGACACGTGACTCGAGCGTCCTTGACGTGCTAAGAATCAGCTGATTTGTGTGCGCTTGTCATTTTGACAAGAACAATGTCACTTTGACAAGACCAATGTTTTGACTTATTTTAATTTTGAACTGTTCAGAAGTTATTATTTTTAAATTCATGTGTTTTACTCCCTGAAAATTGTACATTAATAACATTTTAGCAATTCAGAATCAAAATAAGTCAAAACATTGGTCTTGTCAAAGTGACACTGTTCTTGTCAAAACGACATGTGCACACAAATCAGCTGATTCCAAGTACGTCAAGGACGCCCGAGTCACGTGTCTGCTCGCGTCCTATAGATGTTAATATGTCATGAATTGTAGAATTGTACAAATACCAATAACCAGGAAGAGACAAATTTAACAACAATACAAACTATTTACAAAAAATAGGAATAATTTAACTGAACTGATAATTTAATTCTGAATTCAGGGATATAAAAATTTTATAACCCTTACGTAAAGATTGTTTTGAGAAAAATGCATGTAAAGTTTTATACTAATTTGATTAAAATATGGGTATAATAAGAGTGGCACGAATGGAAAAAATTAATACATGTTATTTTTATTACATAGAATTAGAGTGCCCTGATCGAAAGGAGTGAATTTTTTGTTCTTGTAAGTGATCATAAATGTCAACGTAAACAAAATATTCACGTATTTCTTTCATGGCATTCTAATTCTATATTAAAAAATTAAGACGTATTCGTTTTTTTCCATTCATGACACTCTTATTATAGCCATATTTTAATCAAATTATTATAAAACTTTACGTGCATTTTACTCAAAAAAATCGTTATGTACGGGAATATAAATATTATATCACTGAATTCAGAATTAAATTCTCTAATGAATGAGCAAATAAAAAAGTTAGGTTCCGTTTTTGAGAACCACTGGTCCAAAAAACAATTTTTCTTTTCTTTAAATTTGTCTTGTGAAATAGAAATTGTTTGCCCATTTAACGGTCTTTGTAGCTCTTATAGTTCTCGAGATAGCAATTATAGCCATATTTTAATCAAATTATTATAAAACTTTACGTGCATTTTACTCAAAAAAATCGTTATGTACGGGAATATAAATATTATATCACTCAATTCAGAATTAAATTCTCTAATGAATGAGCAAATAAAAAAGTTAGGTTCCGTATTTTGAGAACCACTGGTCCAAAAAACAATTTTTCTTTTCTTTAAATTTGTCTTGTGAAATAGAAATTGTTTGCCCATTTAACGGTTTTTGTAGCTCTTATAGTTCTCGAGATAGCAATGGTGGCCCATTTAAAATGAACACGCTGAATATGTATATAAGAAATATAAACACGACTTATTTGTAAATATTTAAATAACTAACTTCCTTGAAATTAACTGAAAATCAAAACATGTATTTAATTGAAATTAGCTAAATTATGTACGGAAATAATATTGAATTCACTTATACAAATTTGTAATTATGTTATAAGTAGGTAGGGGGGACCGGGGCTAATTGTCGCACTTTTCATTCCAGAATCATTTATTTCAAAGTTTTTTGTTTTATTTAATGTTACTCTGTGATATTTTTTAGCTGCATGATTCAGTAATATAATTTAAAGAAAAAAATTAGAATATTATATATTGCTCTAAAGCTACAATATTTTTTTTTCGTGCTTCGACAAATGCGACTACTTGCCCCGTCACGGGGCATGTTGTCGCAGTAGTTGGGGTAAGTTGTCGCACATAAAATGAATACAAATATTTTAGAAGAAATACTACTATGGCTTTAATTTTATTGTTTAACGTTAAAATGGAAATAAATATATAATAAAATAAAACACAGATTCATATGTTGCCAAACAAATAGGTAATTGTAACTTAAAAAATTAAAAACAGACTTAAATATTACAAAGAATATAAAATTTAAATATTTAAAAAACACGTTTATTGTAACTTAAAAAATTAAAAACAGACTTAAATATTACAAAGAATATAAAATTTAAATATTTAAAAAACACGTTTACTTATATTAAACATTATCATCAGAGTCGCAATTGTGGCAGACGTAGCATGGGTTACCATCCGTGAAATTTTCATGAGCCCAAAACTTGTATCTGGTACATTGCAGTCAGACGTCAATAGAGGAACTATATAGATCGTGACATACGATGCAAAACGTTTCTTCTTCGTCTTCCGTTGATATCTCTTCATCGCTGAACAATAGTCTTTTATTATATTTTTTTCTTTTGGCTCTCTCTGGGAAACACGAAAAAAGGAGGTACGCTGTTGCCAGTGGCAGAGACAGCAATAGCCATAGTAACCAATGTGCCCCTTTTTGCTGAAACTAAGGTTCCAACTTGTTTGAAGTCGTGTAACCACTCGATCTGGGCGCTGCACTGTTGTAATGCCCGTTTCGTCCATATTAAATATATCATTTGGAGGAAAATGATCACGGTCCATAACTTTTGACAAATTATCAAAAAATAAGTTCACATTGGTTCTATTAAAGCTTGTAGCTCTTGACAAACTAGTGGCTTGTGGTGTGCGAATAGATAATCTTGGATGTCTCTTTAAAAATGCGGTAAACCAATCCGGCCCAGCCATTGAATTAATACACCAATTATTTGGCATATACCTATTTAGACTTTTCCCATAATCATACGCTAGATGCCGCACATCCCTTGGAGTTAAACCACAATAAATATCAGATGCCTTTGCAAGATATGCTTCTAAGAGATGCTCTTCCTCTTCGTTAAAAACCAGCCTGTGTTTCTTTTAGCCAATTTCAATATTAGTACCAGCTTTAAGTTCTTCATCTGTAATTTTCTTACAAAACCGCTCTAATGCCTTGTGATGAACATTAAATTCTTCGGCTACTTTTCTGATAGAAATCCTGGGATTTCATGACTTGACTGCTCTTGCAGCCTCCAACATATGTTCTGCATTGGGGGCTGTCCGATCGGTTTTCCTTTTGTATTCTCTCACCATCTGTATGACAAAAAAAAAACTTTTACACCGCAAATATATGTCCGGGGCAAGTTGTCGTAATGCGACAAGGTGCCCCAAGCAAAAAGTGACAACTAGCCCCTAAGGCATATTTTAGGTTATTTCGTAGATATTTTTTAAACAATGAACATGTACCCTAATATGGTAGCATCAACGAAGAATATACACTTTAAACTATAAATATATGTAAAATGTTCTTACCTTTATTTGTTTAATCACCCACAATACACAACACTTTTAATCACAAAAAAAAACTTGTTGTTGCGATTTTCACATGTTCTGGCGTATGTGCTGTCCTCTCTATTTATGACATTTAAGCTTTCATATAATAAATTATAGCTCTGTTACGCGCCGGTACAGGGCGGTGTGTTACTGGTAACTACTTTACCTTTTGAAATATAAACATTACGACAACCTGCCCCTGCAACAAATAGCCCCGGTCACCCCTACTTATATGTATAATTCCCTCCATAATTCCTGAAATATCAAAATGAAACTTCCATAGAATGTTATTACTTAAATTAAAATAAAAAGTAATTTCGTGCAAAAACTCATTTATAATTATCTTATTTTAAAATATTATTTCGGTTAATTAATAGTAAATACAGTATGACCTATTTAATCCGAACATGCTCTAATCCGAACCTCCAGTAATCCGAACAGCGACAACTTGGAGTCATAATCCGAACAACGCCGAACAGCAAAGTGATTCCTGCTACGTAAATGAGGGAATCACTTGGTTTCATGTTCTTTGTTACCTAAATGAGGGAATCCAGTAAATTCATGTATTCTGCTGCCTAAATGAGAGAATCCCTTGATTTCATATTCTCTAATTCTGCTACCTAAATGAGGGATTCCCTTGATTTCATATTCTCTTATTCTGCTACCTAAATGAGGGAATCCCTTGATTTCATATTCTCTAAAAACTGCTCTGTTTACTGTTCATTGTTCATTAGACCTTTGTCTGTTATTGAGTCAAATTTGCACTGCAATTTAAAGTTAAAAGCTAAGATGACTTCCAAAAGAAAACACGTTACTTTATTGATTAAAGAAAAGATCGAGATTATTAAGAGTTTAGAGGCGGGTACCACAGTGACCAGTTTATCGAAAAAATACAATGTGGGGAAATCAACGATTTGCGACATCAAAAAAAAAGAGGAGTATTCTATACAATGGCACCACAGCCAGTTCTATGATCAATAAACGAAAAACGTTGAAAATAACTTCATATCACAAAGTTGATAAAACGGTTTATACCTGGTTTTTACAGCAAAGATCTAGAAGTAAACAGATGATTGACTAGGTACATATGTATGATTTTTTTAACACAAAATTGAATTATTTTAGGTGTGCCTATATCGGGAGAAATTTTATGTGAAAAAGCACTATTCTTTTATGGTCAGACTCACAACGATGACAATTTCAAAGCTAGCTCCGAATGGCTCGATAAGTTCAAAAACAGATACGGAATTCGACAACTATCGATTACAGGAACCAAATTATCAAGTGATGAGGCTGCTGTTGAGCCAATTAAAAACGCGCTTTGAAATAAAATAGCAGAAATGCAGTGTGTCCAGATGAAATTTACAATGCCGACGAAAGCAGACTTTCCTGGAAATTACTTCCTCAAAAACAGTTGCTCGTCAAGCTGAAACATCAGCTCCAGGTAGATAAATGAGCAAGGAACGAGTTACATTTATGCCCTGCTGTAATGCCTCCGGCACACATAAAATGAGATTTTTTGTAGTGGGCAAATCTCAAAAGCCACGAGCTTTTGGAAATGAACCTCTGCCGATGAGGTACCAAGAACAGAAAAGAGTCTGGATTATCAGAGAAATTTTCATGGACTGGTTTTAGACAGGTTTTGTTCCAGCAGTCCGAAAAAAAAATGCAACAACTGGATTTAGAAGCCAAGGCACTTTTGATTTTAGACAATGCCCCAGGACACCCTGAAGACTTATGTTCTGAAGATAAAAAAATTATTGTAATGTTTCTGCCGCCAAATGTTACTCACTTAATGCAACCGATGGACAAAAATGTGATTCAAACAATGAAGTGAAATTACCGCAAGAGGCTTTTAAAAAAATTGTTCTTCCGAAGGTGCAGGTATTTCTGCAGAACTGGAGAAAGTTAATTTAAAAGATGTTGTTATTGGATTATTAAGAGGATGGGAAGATGTGAGGCCGGAACTTATCCAAAAGTCCTGGACTAAACTTCTTACACCACTTCTTGATGATGGTTGGACTGAAGACGATAATCTTCCACTATTACAGTGGAGGAACAGAATGGAGTTGGAGGGTATAGAAAGACAAATAAACGAGGTTACTGCGCTAATAAACCAAATTTCTGAAGATGTTACACGACAAGAAGCTCTTCTATGGGCTATTGGACATGAAGAATCATGGGAATCAACAAATGATATATGATATTTTGGAACATATTCAAAATGAATCAAGCTCCGATGAAGATGTAGAAGTGATACCAGGACATGTAAAGCCCAAAGAGGCAGTCAGAAGTTTTGAAACGTATTTGAAGTGGGCTGAAGAAAATGATGAATTGGAACACCACATTCTAATTCTATCGGAAATGGAAAAGCGAGCCACAAACGCAGAAGAAGCGAACATTAAACAAAATAATATTTCACAGTTTCTTATATTTACTATTGACTTTAATATAGATTTCTGTAATATGCCTATGTACTTTATTTTGTTATTCATATATAGTAAGCACAGTTGTTTTTTAATTTTATGTTTGAAAATAAAGCATTTTTTATTGTGAGGATGTGGAAATTCTTAGAGAATTAAGATAATAGATATTTTCTGTAATTTGTTCGATAATCCGAACATTTCGATAATTCGGATAAACCTGTGCAATTATTAGTTCGGATTAAAGAGGTCCGACTGTATATTATGTAGACTTTTATTATCAAAATTAATATGTTGAACAAAATTTAAAATGTGAAATACAGATATGTCACACTTGTTACTTAAATATTCACTTCAAATTCAAAAACAATAGATATTTTATTTAAAAAAGGTACAAATGAAAACAATATATTTCATTATAAATAAATAAATATATTATCACGGCATATTACCCATTGTTGGGTATACCAATTTGCTTTGTACGCAGATTTCGGTAATGATGATATTTGTACCGTGCGGGCGTTTACCAGGCGTCACCTCACGGGCACTCATTGCTGACGTGGTGAGTGCACCACAGGGATCAATTTTGTGCCATTCAAAATTTGAAATATTTGGAGTCGGTCGGGATCGAACCCGGTCCCTCAGATTCGCGACCTGACAATCAGGCACGTGACCACGAGACCCCCTACATATACAAATTATTCAAAAAAAAAAAAAAAAAAATTCCTCAAAAAAGTCTAAATTTGCAATGTCAAAGTTCATTGCATTTTCTTATTTATATTTAATAGAAATATTACAAATAAATAACCTTTTATATCACAGAATAGAATAAAAAAAAAACCTTATTCAGGTAAACTGTAAACATACAAACAAAGGATGATATTTCTGAGAAATACAAATACCTCAAATGTCATAGTTCGATATCTAATAATATATTTTCGTTTAAAAAATATTTTAATACCAATAGATGAAACACGAAAATATTATTAATTTTAAACTCAATTATACAAAGCACAGAACATTTCACTACTGTGAACAATACAAAACTTGTTAGGAATCCATATCGCTTTAAATACGAATATAAGTAAAAATATAGATGGAACAGAACTAAAACCTACAAATTTAACTAGTGGAAACCTTCTACATATTTTGTTATACAAAATTTTGTCAAAAACTTTCATTACCTTCCTAAAAATATTTAAAATTTTTTCGAAAAAAGGTGCTAAAGGAATATTGTTGATCTTGCAGAATTCTACTTTAACAGGCCTTATGAAATATGTTTTTTTACTATTTTTTCTTTTGAGGTAATATTACAATATTTTTAAAAAATGTGACGTCAAATGATTTGGTATTTTATTTTTGTTAGTTATGTTGGTAGCGCTTACCACTAAATAATTGAAATATCACATTTTGACAGTTTGTGTATTATGTGTTGTAAATTTTGTCTGATTGTATATTGTATACATTAATACATTATATCAAAAAGTGCGCATATTGATCTTCTAAACGACGGGTTTGCAATGCTTTTATAGACCTATAAGCAGGGACCCGAACCGTAACGAAACCGTAACCGAAAACCGCACCGATATTTGACATTTTAAACCGTAACCGAAAACTATATTTTATTTCTTCAAATATAGAAACCGAAAACCGATACGAAAAATAAATTCGTTCTGTAACCGAAAACACAACCGAACCGAAATAATATCGGTACTAAAACCGTAAATTTAAAAATAGATATTTTTTATTAACCCACATCTTTTTCGTAGAAATACTGTGCATGCCTTCGAATTCGTAAAAAAGTTGTTACTTATTTTTAAAAAAATTAAGGCATTTTACTCCATTTTTCAATTATTTTTTGCAATTATAATAAAAAAAATACTTATTTGTTGACATTTTTCAATCAATCACCCATTTAGTTTATTACTATTGTAATAGCATTAATATTAAAACTTAAAATTAAAATATTAATAGTTTACGAAACATATTTAATTTTTGTTGCAAAAATAAACTTAAGAACTTTAATGTGAAAACTTTAACTCATAGTTACTTTATGAACCGCGATTTTTATTTTTAAATCACACCTTAAAATAAAAGTACCTACGTAACTTTATACTTTTACTTAAAATAATTACTTACAGATTCGTTTCGAATTTTGAATTCCAAACAAGCCGAATATATCTATTAGTACTAGTTGTTAGTGAAACGTGGAATTAAAATGTTATTACATTACTAAATAGGTACTAAATGTATTTCATGTTGCAAAAATTAAAAATTAAACTAATTTTTCATTTAAACCGAAACCGTAACGAAAACGAAACTTGTTTGGTTTTTTAACCGAAATGAAAACCGATATAATATTTTCAAAAAAACCGTAACCGATAACCGAAACCGAATTTTTACTAAAGTAAAAACCGTTAACCGTAACCGAACCCCAATTTTTTTCGGTTCGAGTCCCTGCCTATAAGAACACAGAAATAGAAAAATTAGTTTTTGTATCTGTTTGAAAATGAAACAATAGAATATTAAAACCTGTTGTCTCGTATATTTTTGCTAAATTTCTTCTATTTAAAATAAACGCATTCATAATTTTTTCACAAGGAATTACAGTATATTTCGTTAAACAGGTGTGTCTAATCATACTTTATATTATCTTTTGAATTGTGCTGAAAACCTTGTAAAAAAAAGTGTTACTATAGAACTGTTTTTATTTTTTTTAATTGTAGTGTTTTTGCATTATATATATTTCCTTCGGATTTTCACATAGGTAATATTCATATTAATTAGGTACGGAATAATTTTGTGGTTCTCCGGTAACGAAAAATGTAGTGGGTCAAATTTTATCAGCAAATTTTGAATTGATAATTAGTTATAAATTTTCACAAGAAATAGTTCTCCAATGTTTTAGAAAGGGTATTGCACGATTTTTTTTATTCTCATATGTAAATTTTTGATAAAAAATATTAAACGACCGTAGTATTTTATTTTAATTTTATCCCAAAAAAGAGTGATTGCTTGTCAGCTGTGATACAGAAATATGAATAACAAACAAAGTAGAATGAATATAGCATTAAGAGAGAGTCACAGAGAGTCAAACATAAACATAATCATGACCTTGTCACAGAACAATTCTTAATACAGAGTGATCCAGAATGATTGAAGGTCACGTGACATGAAAAAGTTCTGATAATGATCAAAATTATCTTCCAAGGAAAAAAACTAGCATCAATTTACCGGTAATATCAAATTATGTTAGCTATATTACAGACATTTGGAAAAGTCAACGACGTTACGCATTTTGAATTTTTTGATACAGAGTTTGTTTTTATCTTTTAAAATTAAATTGATATTTAATCAAATCGTTACGTCAGATGGTGTTTACGGATTAACAAGACAAGTTTATTTAGGAAGCAAATATTCGGTCTGCGAGGAATGATTGAAATGAGTGGAAATATGTACGCCAATGTAATCTGTCAATCGTATTTCACTATCACAATGATGCGGCAAACAAAAAATCAGAACGAGACGGAATCTGGATCCAGTCTGTATATACTTCAATGCAATAGGCGACTTGCACGCTAGTAGTCAGCGCTGACCTAGCGGACGATATTTGCACAACTAATAGGGCAGTCAAACGTCAAACACGGGAGAAAGCAGTAGCATTGTGAACTATACTAGTATATTAATTTATAATTATTAAATTATCGTTGTTTTAATAACAAAATGTTAGCTGCTAGAAAATCAAAAGTAATGTGTTGTGTCGTTGGATGCAATAATTCATATTGCAAGACCAATAAAAATATAAAATTTTATTTTGTTTCCACGAAAGTCGCATGAGCAAGAAAGACGTAAAGTATGTATACAACGAGTGCGACGAATTTCGTATGTATATAAGTTTTATTAATAATAATGTTTATATTAGTAATGGAATTGATATCTGTATACTTGAAAACAATTTTGTAGAGCAGACAAGAAACTCTGGGAACCTAAAGCTCATGACAGAATCTGCAGTGCTCGTTTTATTGGAAATGAAAAATCAAACCATCCTTTAAATCCATCATATCATCCAACAATATTTCCTACAGTAAGAAAAACTCTACAGGCGTAAAAATGTAACCTCAAATTAATTGAAATTTCAGAAACATCGTACATCAGGAAATGTGACCCTTCAAACAAATAGATTTAAAAGAGCAGTTTGTAGATCTTCGACAAAATCATGCACTTCTACTACTACTAGTACTAGTAAAATACCCATAAGCTTAGAAGAACCACCAGAAACAGATTTTTCCAGCGTTAACGATTTTTCTTGTCAAGCTGAAATGGACAACGAATGCATTCACAGACCGCCCTTTGAACACTCCGATCATTATCTAACTGAAGTTTCAAATATATAATATAATATGCTATAAAGTAATATAATACTTGTATAATAATTCATGTAACAACCATAACGTTACGGAATAGGGTTTCTTTAAAACTGACGTTTGTCGGACAACTTTTGCAGTTATTTTGCCACATTTTTCAAGTAAATCCATTACATGGCCCGATTTAAACAATTTTTTCCCCTTCTCAATATTACCAGTTGTGTAATGTTCATAATAAATTTGTAAAAATCCGAAATAAATTTGTTTTTCCATTACTTATCACTTAATTCACGCGTGCTTCTCGCTTATTCAAATCTCTTGAACCCTGTGAAAATTTACGAAACTACCGCTAGGAGCGCTGAAGCAAGAAATGTGCAAATCGCCTATAGGATATTTCACATAAATCAAATTTTACAATAATTTTGGTTATATATTAATTGAAACTTAGTTGCACAAATAAGAAAAAATGAATTCGGTAATGAAAATTATATTTGTAATAAATATTAAATTACAATTACAGTTTGCACTGTTTTGAAACGATTTGTGTATGGCCACAGAATCACGTCAGCTATAATAAAATGCCGCTAGATGGCGAAACTGTAGTAGAACAATGTATGACTATGAGTAGTATTCATTTTAAAACTTTGTAATTATAATGACAATCTGATATAACCCCTAAACACACAAAATTAGAAAGAATAACATAAAAAGTTAGTGAAATACTCTATTTGAGAAATAATTTCTATTTTATGGCTATAAATTATAATTTGAATTTAATACATTTAAAGTGCTACGTATATGATGCCAATTATTTTTAAAGTGAAAGGAAAAGAACCAAAAAACAAAAATGTTATAAAAGATTCATAAATGCAAATCTGATCAAATTTGTCCTTTAATGAAAGGTTAAGTATGACATATTATATATGTAAACTAGGAAACAGCAAGTAAAAAGAATCAAAATACCATATGACAATTTAATTTATGTGCATAAATTAGGATACGGATGAATGGCATAAATATAAAAAGTTCCTAATGCAGTATAAAATGATATCCATGTATATGCTATTTAAATTTTAACATTAACAAATATTCTGAAATTATGTTCCAAGTTAAATAAAGAAATAATATTATGTAACTTACATTTATAAGCTCGAAACGTTCGGCATCCAATCTGAAATGAAAAAAACAAAAATATTAAAATATGAATTTTAATATTTTAAGCAACGAAAAGCAATACAATAATACAAATAATTTTTGTATTTACACAAAAAGCGCACACTCAAATCTGAAAAATAAACAGTTATACCCAACTATACTATTTTTTATTTTTTTATTGAAATGTTCGTTCTCAAATAATTCGTTTTATGAAGTAATTTAACAATCAATTTTCATTTTACACATGTTAAATTTTTTGCTTGCAGCAATGTTTTTTGTACAGATTAGAAACTAAATTTAGACAGTAACGATAATTTAATTACAACAATTATATATTTCTTATTTTATTAATCGATAATTTAATGCAACTAATTAATCATTTCGCCTTGAAAGTATTCCGGTAAAGTAGTTTTAAAGAAGTACACTTGCAAATATTGAAAATAGCTCATATCTCTGAAATGGTTAATTTTTCACTAATTTTGGTCTGTACTTCATGCTTCTACATTTTTAAAAATGCTTTTTATCATCCTGTATAATATAAGGGTCACGCCAGAATTGTTGAGAATAACAAAATCAAAATTTGCATTTTAAGAAGTTATGTATCTGCCATTTGAAATAATTAAGTTGCGAAAGTAAAGCCGGGTTTATGCAGCAATATCATAGTCATTGTCATAGTTGTAGTCTTAGCCTTACGAATTAAAATATGTTTTTATAACAGATCTGTTTATGCAACATTGTCATAGTCGTAGTCGGTATCATAAATATAAGCATAATCACAGAATTGGATTAATTTTAATTTTAAGACTATGACGACTTACAATCTGCGCATGCCCGAGAACTGTCAGAATAAGAAAATAACCTCTATTTTAATTGTGATGTTGCTTATTATGAACAAAATAGCAACAACTAATTTTTCTATAGTATTTGTTAACATACATATCTATATTTAGTTATTTGGCAAATATAATATTTAAGTAATTGAGTTTAGAAAGTAAAAAATTAATAGTCACATCAAAAATGCTGCATAAACGGCCAACTATGTTAAGACTGTTCTTATTAGGGATCGACCGATACCGATATCGGTATCGGTATATCGGCCATATCGATCTTCTTGGCCGATATCGGTATCGGCCGATATGTAAACCACGATATCGGCCTATATCGGTATCGGCCTAAAAAAATGTAAATTGCTTAATATTTCAGTTGCTAAGGATTTTTTAAAGGAAATTAAAACAGAAATACTAAATAAAAAACAAATCAAGTTTATTCTTATTCAAAATTTAGCAATAAAGTCATTAAAAATGTAGAAGGAAAGTTGCACACTTAGTTAAACAATAGTATATTGTGTTATTAGGAGTAAAAGAGATACTTTGTCTGGCGAGCATGGAAGTTTGCACGACGAGAGAAGCGAGTCGGACAATTGCATGCGAGGCACTCGCATGCAATTGTCCGACTCGCCACAAAGACACTTTTATTCCGAATGACACATTAAATTTTTTTTTCAAACGCACTACTTTTCTTTTTATTCGCTAATTCTATGTAGTTTCTATGGATATTTATTTATTTTATTTCTACGCCGCCGGCGTAGAAATTAGCTATTTCTACTCCGGCGGCGTAGATATTAGCTATTTCTACTCCGCCGGCGTAGAAATTTCCAACGGCGTAGAAATAAAGCCTCTACCTTGTGAATTAAGTCACAAAAATGCCATTTCTACGACGTTTGATAAAAAAAATGTCTTTTTTTGCATTTGCTCTGTATTTTTTTTCTGATTTATTTATGGTTAATGCGTGTAACGGTAGCAGTATATCATTATAAATCACTTTTACCTCATTTATACAGCAAAAAATTTACGACAAAATTTTATGGCCGATATCGGATATGAGTATATCGGTATCGGCCGATATCGGTATCGGCCACAAAAAATCATATCGGTCGATCCCTAGTTCTTATGAGTACAGCTTAAGACTATGATTATGATAGTGACTGTGTTATTACTGCATAAACCCGGCTTAAAGTTGTTAAAATTAAGTTAATCAAGTATCAATGTCAGTGAAAATATGGAATCATGATTTATAATTTGATAGCTTTGACAGTTTTTTAAGTCAGCCTGACATTAATTTGACAGTTTTGAGTCTCCTAGTAATTATTTTGATAGTTTTAGCAGTTTTTAGTCACCAAAATTACACCTATGACAGTATTTAAGGTGGACTGTCATGGAAACATTTACAACAGATCGAAATGAAATTTAAATATGTTATTTTTCACGAGTTTTTACTCAAAATTCGAAACTGGTATATAAATAAATATATCACGGCTTATTACCCATTTCTGGGTGTGCCAATCTGCTTTGTACACAGTTATAGGTAATGATGAAATATTTGCACCGTGCGGGCGCTTACCAAGCGTCACCTCACGGGTACTTATTGCTGGCGTGGAGAGTACACCACAGGGGTCAATTTTGTGCCATTTAAAATTCGAAATATTTAGCGACGGTCGGGATCGAACCCGGTTCCCCAGATTCACGACCTGACACTCAGGCACGCGGTTACGAGGTTTACCACCTGTAAGTCCATATACAGGGTGGTGAATAAATGTTGTGGAGCATAAAATTCTACATCTGAATCAATAGGTAAAAATGCTTTAAATAAAAGTTGTAGAGCTTAAAATTCTGTATCTGAAATCAATACAAAATTAATTTTACGTCCTTTGTAACGGCAAAAATTAGATATAAAAATCACTCCAAAAATAGCAATAGCCATGGAAATGAAACAGATAAATTAACAAATGTTTGACGTTTTACCTGTCAAGTTAGCTTGATATATTTTTATTAAGTATTATTTGTAATATCTGTTCAAGTGAACAATTATTTATTAATTTAAGTAAATAATTATTCACTTTAACAGAAATTACAAATATTAATAATAAAAATTAAAATAACCTAGATTGACAGATAAATCGCTAACATTTGTTAATTTTTAGATACAATTCCATGGCTATCGCTATTTTTGGGGTGCTTTTCGACATTTTCATACGTAATTTCTGCCGTTATAAAGCATGAAAAATTAATTTTACTTATTGATTCAAATCTAGAATTTTATACTCCACAACCTTTATTTGACACTTTTTTACCTGAAAAAATTAGGGAAGCATGAAATTACAAAAGTATGATTTTACATGTTAAAATCCTATGTACCGGGGTCACGGTCACCACCCTGTATTTAATGCTATAATAGTGCAAAACTACATTGGCATTATAGAAATGTTTTTTCTTGCTTTATAATTCAAACAATAAACGACAGAATTCCTTAAAAAAAACTAACTAACGACTAACGCTAGCATACGTAACAATTTATAGAGATTAAAAAAATGACCAGACATCTATCACTTTTGTCGTAATTTTTTTCGAAATTTGGAAAATTTGCCTTTATTAAAACAGATATGTATATTTTTCTTGAATGCACTTAATGTTTCATTAATATCATTATTATTTTTATATGATATTTGCAACAACAATTTAATTCTCGTAATATCCCCAAAGCCCTAAGCTATTAAAAATGTAAAATATATATTTTTATAAATTATTTTATTTAGCGAAACTTTTGTATGAAACTGTCATGATAGTACCAGCGTAAATCTTTCTGAAGTTATAAAGTATTTCTAAAGAAGAATAGTTGGCAAATTAGCGTTGAAGTGTATTGTTGTGGAAGAGAACTACTTTTTCATTTATTTATTTATTTATCACAACAGGAAATAATTCCCAATTACAGAGTAATATTAGTATAGAATATACAAGACAAAAGTGTTAATACAATTTTACAGTTAATTATAACAATATGTTACACAAATATAAGAAATATAAATGAAACAAATTTGTAATTCAATTAATTTTCTAGATGATTTCTCAAGCATTCATCGAGTTTGCCACTGAATTTAGAGTTAGAATCGTTTAAGTCAAGTTCATTGCTAAATTTCAGTGCTATCACTGAGGTACTTTTGTACTACAAATAGTACTTTTTTAGTTAGATGGTACGGTGATACTACATTTTCAATTTAATGTGGTATATCAGTACTGATCACAGTACATTCGGACAATTTGTAGTTTTAAAAAAGCAAAATTTCATAAAACATATCAATTTTGCTATAGAAGTATTGGTGCGAGCAGACACGTGAATCGGGCAACCTTGAAGTGCTTGGAATCAGCTGATTTGTGTGCGCCTGTCACTTTGACAAGAACAATGTCACTTTCACAAGACAAATGTTTAGACTTATTTTAATTTTGAACTGTAAAGAAGTTATTATTTTTAATTTCATGTGTTTTACTGCCTGAAAATTGTACAATAACATTTTAGCAGTTCAAAATCAAAATAAGTCAAAACACTAGTCTTGTCAAACTGACATTATTCTTGTCAAAGTGACACGCGCACACAAATCAGCTGATTCCAAGCACGTCAAGGTCGCTCGAATCACGTGACTGCTCGCGCCCTATACAATAAACAACGAGTAGGTATACCTTTGTGATAAAGGAACTTTTTTCCTTTTTTGTATGATTATTTAAATTTATTTTTACAATCTTATTTAAATACACATTTTCTTAAAAATTGAGTTTTTCCATTTCTCTTTTGTGTGTTGAGTGGGGATGATTAAAATTAAATTTTGTGGTACTATTTTTTCATAGTTGTGGTACCAAATTTTTCTTACCAGTGGCAGCACTGCTAAATTTATTAAATAATCAGCACATAGAGTATATCGGACTAGAATATTAACTATTTGTTCGTCAGAGATCACAGAGAAATAATATGGTTGAACAAGTATTACATAGCCGTGTATGAAAATTGATTTCAGCTAAAAGTAAAGCTGCTTATTAAATTGTTAATTAATTTATATAAAAATAGTAATTGACATTTGTTGCACCGTATTGTTAATTTTTCGAGATCAAAGATGGTTACCAGATCCTCATACTTCATATTCAGCCATGCGCGATACAAATGATAATAAAGCAGATAATATAATTTTTTTTTGTACACTTTCAATTTTTTTATATGAGTTGCATAGTATGGATTCCAGATTATACAACTGTTATGCGCCATGCACATGTTATGTGTCTGGCACATATCATGTTACATCCACGGACTGAATGATATTTAAAATGTATGTGGGTATTGTTTTAAGATTGTTATGTTGTTACGTACATTTATTATTCCAGTGTTTTTCAATGTACAAATAAAACCAGTTTTGCTCTTTATTCCTTGTCATTTCCTTACCTTTCAAATCTTAATTCTCTGAATTTAAATTCCGTCCATACTCTAGTTTTGATCGGACAAATGTAAATATATAAGCTTAATATGGTAATTACATTTTTAAAGTTACGTGATGAGCGGAACACAAAGCCTAAGATTCTGTAGGTTCTAGATATTAGCAACTCTAAGTGATGTGTAAATTGGAGCTTATTGTTGAAGTTTATCTTCAAGTCTTTCACTATTGTTTTTCTTTTCAATGTTTGATTATTCATTCTATACTAAACATTTTCCTACTAATGGTCATCACGCAACATTTGTCGATGTTAAATAACAAATCAATACTCATGCCCATTGACTGATGTTGTTGATATCAGATTGCAGTTGAAGACAGTCATCAATATTTGTGATTTTATGAAATATTTTTAAATCATCAGCAAACAATAAGCATTTAGAATTATTGACATGAACCATGTCATAAATAATATAAACAACAATGGTCCAAGAACATAACCTTGCGGTACACCCGAAGTTGGAGTGAATAACCTTGAACGATGGCCCTTGATACAAACATTCTGACTTCTATCATGTATAGGAGAGTATTAAATTTAATTTTAATTATTATGAATGTATTTAAAATAAAATTCTAAAAAATATCAACCATATGTTATATTATCAATAAATCTAGTGTGACTGTGAATGCCTCGTATTAACATATTTCTAAAAACAGTTAATGCATGTTCAAGCAAATCACATTTATAAATCGAAATGTATATCTAATTATAAATTAATTTTACAGTTCCATGCTCTTGTATAGTAACTTCATTATTAGAATTTATTTACGCGCAACAAAAAAGTTGCCGAGTGCTGAGTAAAATGGAAACTGCGACAAAAGCACAATAAGTGGAAAAACAATATTGAGTTATTTCTACCCGTGTCAAATGCATTCAATTAAGTCAAAAGTCAATAATGTTCGCTGACATGTATTCAGCGATTTAACTTCCAATATAATTTGAATGGTTTCAAAATAAATTACATATCTATTGCACACCATAAGCAGAGGTGGATTTAGACAATTATTATTGAAGGAACACAAACTTAACAATACCAAATTAGTAGGAGTAGTTGACGTTTATAGTTACAATTAGAAGATTGAGCGTTTGACAGTATAAAACGACATTCGCAGAGTCAGAATCATATAAGTATTTCAATTTACAACAGAGAGCAACAAATATGGAAATATGTTTCCATATTGCTGCTTGAAAGTATTAAACAACTACAAAGAGTGTTATTCAATTCACAAAGATATATTCTAAATTTAATTAAATATAAGGTTTCAATACCGAGCTTATTTATGTATCTTCTACAGTCAGTGGCGTATTTACAATTTTCTTCTGGGAGGGGTCCAAAATTATGGTGAGGGAAGGAATTCAGAAAAAAAGGCGCCGCAGGCGAAAAAATTTTTTTACTCAAGGTCAAATGCCTTATAATTGAAAATTACATTTTTTCAAGAGATGTGAAGCTGCATGTTTTCCTCCTTTTGTATACAAAAATAAATTACCAGATCACACAACATTTTAGAAATAGAATATATTTAACAGATTGTTGATTTGGATAAACACAACACAATATGGCGAGACTATTATACAGGGCCTACGTTTCATTACATTACAAGAAAAATGCTAGACAGGTTATGTTTATGTTCGATGGATCTAGTAGAAACAAATGTATTGTCTGTTATTTAAATTTTCTATTCAATGTCTACTATTATAAGTAGTGAAAAATTTAAACAGGATGTTCAAATTAACATGACGAGTTACAGAATACACCCTAAACATTTAGTCTGGCTTGCAGCAATGTACAGTAGATGTCGTGAACCTACTTACAAAATTTGTTTGTATTCACGTACGCTCACGGTCAGGGTCTGTATCTTTTATCCTTTACGCACTTATTGCATTTTGCATTTGAAGCATGCCGCAAACAGCTCCTTGTCTAGCATACGTATTGCTTACCGGAATGAAAGCTTTATCAAAAGCATTAGGTATTATACTATTATTCAAGAGGCAAGCGTTGCGGGGTATAAATTAGGTAAACTGCATTACACATTAGTTATGGTGGTGGCTTAAATTGTTCTTTTGATATTTATAAAGACTGGCATTAACGAAATAAGTTTAAATTTGATTTACATAAAATTATTAATTTGTTAAGTTCCAATCTTCGTGGTTTGAAAGCCATTTGCTCTATAATTTCGTCCGTAGTGAGTTCAACGTTTGGAAATAAAAAATTTCTTCCCCTGACCCCCCCCCCCCCCCCGTAAATACGCCACTGCCTACAGTAAATGTAACGTTAGCAATACTATTCAATATCGAATCTTATATTCAGTAATGTAACGAAAAAAATTCCGCAACGTTCAGTCTTTCAAATCACTATTAGTAAAGCATTTTTAAAATAGTTTTCATTAATTAGCATTTTATCTTATAACAATAATAAAAAGTCAACAATTTTCGATAAAAATTTAGAAAAAAAACTTCAAAAAGGCCTATTTTTATCAAATTATCAATGAATAATATTAAATAATTATCAATCATTTATTTAAAAATGAGGACATTCGAAATGAGTTAATAAATAAGTAAATATGAAAAAATATATCATTACGGCATATTACCCATTGCTGGGTGTGCCAATCTGCTTTGTAGACAGATATTGGTAATGATGATGACTAAAGAGTGGATTTTATGCAATTGCATATATTGTTTTTATTAGGCATATCAAGAAAATCTTTTCATATGTCCACGTTTCATTAAAAGTTAGTGTCAAATATTAAATTCAAAAAATGCATATTTTGCATATATTAATATTTTACTGTATATTTTTTAAATTTTGCATAAAAACATATTTGGTGCATATAAGTGAATGTTTTAATACTTTTCAAAAATATAAATTATTTTTAGTCAAAAAATTCTTTTTATTATCTATTAAAAAAATGTTTTTGTTTTATTTTTTTATATAAATACTGCAATAGTGTGACGACAAAACCGAGCGGGAATTACAATTCTTGAAAATGGGCTTTCGATTTCTTAACTGCATTTTGAACGAGCTTATTGTGAACCGTACCTATTTAAATTTGGCTGTATATACGGTTAACTCTAAACTCTTTGATAATACAGTTAAAAAACTGGATGCCCACTTTCAAGATTTATAATTCCCGCTCGATTTTATTTTGCTGGAATAGTTTTCCACAAAATAGTAGAATGCTGTCATCTGTAATAGTTTTGTCAATACCCATATTATTTTTGTTATTATTAGTTTTATTTATAAACTGAAGGTTTTTTATTTTTGATATTTTACGTAATATTTTATATTATAATTAACCATAAAATATATTTTTTATACTTTTCTTGTGCCTACCTAATATTTTGAATAAAGGCTACATATAAAATTCGAAATTAGATAAAAATTATCGGAAATATACATAAGTACAATACTCAAATGCAACTGACCAATTTTTTGCATATTTTTATTGAAATATGCATATTTACAGTTTCTTTTGCGTATATGGTTCATATTTTGACGATTTTTTCATGCATATTGCATGCATATTTTGATACTTTTTTACTACATATAATCCGCACTTTATTGATGGCAAATTCGTACCGTGCGGGCGTTTATCAGGAACTCATTGCTGGCGTGGATTTAAAATTCGTAATAATTTTTCTGTTTCGTGTCTATGTGCCTGAGGGTCTGGTCGCGAATCTGGTGATCCGGGTTCGATTCCGACCGACGACAAAAATTATTCAATTATCAAATAAATCATTACTAAAGAAAATGGCTTGACTATGTTATCAGGCTGGACCAAACAAGTATACCGAGAATGGTACAAAAAAATTGTACGAGCAAGGAAGAGTGGGGAACTGAAACCAGTCTTGAGTCCTAATCCTATATAGTTGTTGATGATTATGATTATAATATTTTAATATATAATCCAGAATGACATACCGGCCCAATACACGCCTGCTTATATTTATTATTTAAAAAAAAATGGCACAAACTTTTTTGCTCGACGTTGACGTAAATGAAAAATTAAAATAAAAACAGTTTGTTTTTCATTCGATACGCGTGCAATACGTTTCTTATTTCATTTAACCGTCAAACTTAATAAATGTCATCATTTACTTTTTTACAATATATCTATTTTATTTAATAAAATATGCTATTCCATAGCTCAATCGAATTAAGAAAAATTATTAAAAAAAAGAGTACGTTTAATATAATTCTCAAACAGTTTTTATTTTAATATACGTAAATGCCTTAATCTTAAAAATTTAAATACAAATGTAAACTTATAAAGTGTTATGATAATAATTTACCTACACATTTTTTATACATATAATTTATACATTTAAGAACATTTAGACCCATGAAGAGAACAGTTTAAGATGAAAACTCATATTCGTGACATCACATTTATTTTTTTAAACTTTGGGGGACCATAACTCTCTTATTACTAGGAATTTTGCACAATATTTTCATCAATAGTCTTAGTTTTACTCGAGGTTTTACTTATACTTTCAGATGAAATTATATTATGGTGGAATAGCCTATTGATTACTCCTAACCTTAAAATTAAGTAAAATAAAAGCTAAATTCTCATTTTGAAAATGATTTAATGATGATATTAAATTTTACGCGAAACCGTACTAAGACAGTAAAAAGGAATTATGATTACTCAAAACGTCAGTTTACGTAATGAGTAATGCTAACCAGTCTCTGAGAAAAGGGTTGTTGTTGTTGTTGGTAGGACCTCTGGCATGGTTAATATGTTGAGGAATTTGACCGAAAAACGAAACCGGATTACCCGGCTAACGGCCGGACCGAATCGCCGGAATAATTCCGGCTGCCAGATCGATTCCTCTTAGCTACTATGACAAAGAGAGAGAAGGGACATAAATTCCTCGACGGATTTATTAAGTTTGTGGCAGTTAGAATGATATGATATCACCTACAATATGTACACATACTGCAAATTCTGGGAACAAATTGATCTATTTTTATTACAAAATGGTAATTATAGACAGAATGTCATATTCAATCTTATGGTGGTATAATGGTACAATTATCAAAAAACATTTAGCCAAGCCAGAGCAATCTATTCTCCACGATTATTTTCAGAAATTAGTCACAACCATGTCATCATCATTATCGATATATGCCGTGATGATATATTTATTTATTTATTTATGTTACAAGCACGTCTACGTTAACATCAGAGAATGCAGAAAAGCTACTCTTTATTCAATATAATTTTAATAAAAATACAATAATATTATTATGATTTAACTCTCTTACACTAAAATGTTATTTTTTTACTCTTTAAACAAATTCGGCCGGATCTGGCCAAATCATAATCTCAATTTGGCCGCAATGGTAGTTTCGGTTTTTAAGACGGATTAGCTGAATTTACTGGTACCCCGGGATATCCGTCCCATTCCTATTGGAATCCTAACTTCTCTTTACCGAGCCATATACCATATATAGTATATAAATTGGAGTGACCTGCCGTAGGACTAGAGTAGTACATTATTTTTCATCTTTAAATACATAAATTTAAATACTTTCTGTTTCATATTTTAACTGAATATTTAGGGGGCCATATACTTTTATTTCCAGTATATAAATTAGGGTGACCTGTACATTAATTTAAATACTCTCTGTTTCATATTTTAACTGAATATTTAGGAGGCCATATACTTTTATTTTCAGTATATAAATTGGGATGACCTGCCGTAGGGCGAAAGTAGTACATTATTTTTCATCTTTAAGTACATTAATTTAAATACTTTCTGTTTCATATTTTAACTGAATATTTAAGAGGCCATATACTTTTATTTCTACTATATAAATTGTGGGACCTGCCGTAGGGCTAGAGTAATACATTATTTTTCATCTTTAAGTAGGTACATTAATTTAAATACTTTCTGTTTCATACTTTAACTGAATATTTAGGAGGCTATTTCTAGTATATAAATTGGGGCATACAATATACTAAGTACAGTGCCGACTTAAGACATTTTTTCGCCCAGGGCTAACTTTAAAAATCGCCATTCTCAACAAATAAAAAATCGTTTATCCAACATAAAACTGTTTTAAATTATAAATGGTATATAAAGTCAAGTAAGCAAAAAATTGGATCAAAAACCACATAGTTTTAATTTTTTTTTTAAATTAAAATCAAAACGTGAATTACAAGAATAGATCAATAGAGCACTGAATTGAATAGACAGAAGAGATAGGGTATCCTTCTCGTACTCGCAACATAGCAGCGTACCGTAGTAGTGTCCATTTTAGAAACAAGGAAATAATACTAAATTCAATTAATTTTCAATGTATTTTAATATAATTTTACCTGTCTGACTACCACGAACATCCATATTTTTAACATTAAATGTTATGCTAGTTTTAGAAAAAAACAATTTAGCTACAAAAACCTATTTTTTCAAATTTAAGAATAAACAGAAGTGATTATTTAAAAAATTAGATATGATTAGTAATGATGCAAGGTAAGCTTGAGCATCTTCATCGCAGAGTTTAGAAAGTTTTTGAATTCGCTTATAACTTATTTTCGAATTGGTTCTGAAACGTTGGCTGATAGAACATTTCAAATATTCACAGGAACAATCTTTATCGGTTTCATGAGTGCAGTCTGAGCTTTTTCTTTACATCTCTCAGTCATCCAAACTTTTTGCGTCGTTTAGTGGTTTTATTAATGCTACCCATATTTAAGTAGATATTCGGCCCTGTTCTATTTCAGTGGTTAATTTTTAGCAACTGGTTAAAAATTGTATCCAATTTTTGTTCAACGTAATTAATTGGTTAAATTTTTAACCACTTGCTACAAATTAACCACTAAGTAACAGAATAGGCTCAATTTTCATCTCATCAGATAACCACTGATACCGCAATTTTATGAAACTTCTGCCATTTTTAATATATAGAGATTCATTCTCTGAAGGTTTTCTTAAAAAATATCTCTATCGCATAAGCTGTTACACTTATGCATTATACTTTGTCCCACACATTTATAAACAAAATCATGAGAAACAATAACATTTTAATTATACTTGTAATAATACTCCCTTTGTCCAAAATTATGGTATACTCGTATACTTGTATTATGGATGGTTATATAAAATAATAGGTTTTTAAAGACTTGGTCTTACTAATCACAGATGGTGCTGTTTGTATTGTTTTATTTCGATTTTATTGTTATTTTAAATATTATTATTAAGTATTTATAATTAAGTAGTTCCCGTTGTGTTTTAGATAAAGAAAATATGAATTCCGAAAGAAATATCAAATCAAAGCAATTAACTGTTAATTAACTAATTACTAATTCATTAACTGCCTTGTTGGTTTCAACTATGTGCAGTCAAGACGCAGTTAACACAGCGCAACAAAATATTACGGATATTCGTCAATAAAAATCTTTTCAAAGGATTGTGTTATAGGTTATGCGGATCAAATATTCTTCACATTTAATATTTTTAATATATTAGGACGTTTCGGTGGTCAAATTGCCACCATCATCAGCTATTAAAAAAATAATGACAGTGTACAATATTGAGTTATAAATCAGTATTATCTTACAAAATCATTTTATGGTATAAATGCATATCATGCACGACGAAAAATCTCGTTTTACAATATGAAGTTTACATAATATTGGTAGTTATAACTGGAACATAAGATCGACATTAGGTTTCAAACGCAACACGCAAATAAAGAAAAACGTAACTTACATTTACATTGAGAAACATACTATCTCCACGGTGAAGGTTTACAAAGTGAAAAGTTTTTAATAGTTTTGGAATTTTTTTGTAGCTATATTGTACCAACAAAACATACAGCTGATATGAAATGTAACTATTGTAGATTATTTATGACGGGCCGCGCGAAATGTTGTCGAAATTTGTTTGGTGGTTTATGGTTTTAGTTTGTTTGTTTAGTTTAATAGCTGATGATGGTGGCAATTTGACCACCGAAACGTCCTAATATATTAAAAATATTAAATGTTTGATCCGCATAACCTACAACACAATCCTTTGAAAACTATTAAACAGGATCTACAAGAAGAAAGATCAATAAAAATCTCGAAAAAAAACTATTGCTTTATAATTTACTCCATTTATTTTGCATTACAATAAAGCTTTAAAAAATCTAATTTGTGAGTTTTGTATAAAATTATTTAAGACAGATATAAAACTATACTTCGTTCGACGTGAAAACGTACCTGTTTCGCCCAGACAACTATAAAATCTTAGCATATTTTGGGGAGTCGCAGAGTTGTATTTTTATTATTTTTAGATTTATATAATTACTGTAAATATAATAGAAATAAGGAATATAATTCAAAAACAAGGTTCGACTGTGTTTGCGATGGATAAGGAAACAGTAAGTAACAATTTTTCGGACCTGCAGTCAATTATAAAATTTATTCAGGCCGACGTATCGACTACAATGTATATACAAGAACAAAATAGTACATACAAAAAAAGTATATATAACATGAAACTTACAGAATGGTTCAGTTGCATAAAATAACCATCAAGGGGTTCACCTTCACAGTCACACGTCAGGATTCGCAAACTCACTCATCCATTGGTCCTGCATTAATTAATCTAAAATTGTCCGGATAAGTCTTTATCTTTATGTTAAAAAATCAGTACTGTTACTTTAATATATTTTTCTTGTATTCAGCTAAGTTTATTTTTTTTCCATCAAAGATAAGTTTTTTACTTTTTGACGATTTTCACTCTGTGATTTGTAGTTTTTAACAATTTATTTATTTATATTTTTCCGTGTTTAATGTATCTGCTGTTATCCACATGGTTATTTTCTGCAACTGAACCATTCTGTAAGTTTTGTTATATATATACATATATATATATATATGTATATAGCGTGTACATTTTAAATGGGCCACCATTGCTATCTCAAGAACTATAAGAGCTACAAAGATGGTTAAATGGACAAACAATTTCTATTTCACAAGACAAATTTAAATAAAAGAAAAATTATTTTTTGCGCCAGTGGTTCTAAAAATACGGGACATGACATAACTTTTTAATTTTAAATGAGAACATATATTTTTAATTTGCTCATTTGTTAGAGAGTTTAATTCAAAATTCAGTGATATCATATTTTTATACCCTTACATAACGATTTTTTTGAGAAAAATGTATGTAAAGTTTTATACTAATTTGATTAAAATATGGCTATAATAAGAGTGCCACGAATGGAAAAATGGCTACATGTTATTTTTATTATATAGAATTAGAGTGCCCTGACCTAAAGAAGTGAATGTTTTGTTCTTGTAAGTGATCATAAATGTCAACGTAAACAAAATATTCATGTATTTCTTTCATGGCAATCTAATTCCATGTTTAAAAAATTAACACGTATTCCTTTTTACCATTCATGACACTCTTATAGTCATATTTCAATCAAATTAATATGAAACTTTACATGCATTTTGAGAACCACTGGTCCAAAAATATAATTTTTCTTTTCCTAGATCTTTGTATTTTCTCTGTGTTCACCTGTACTATTTCGCTTTTGTATAAATATTGTAGAGCCCTGAAGAAGACTATGGTATAATCGAAACATCGGCCTGAATAAATTTTATAATTGACTGCAAGTCCGAAGAATTGTTACTTTCTGTTTCCGTATCCAAGGAATATAATAATAGTAAGAATGAAATAAATACAAATTTGGTTTGTGATCGGGTTCTCTCATTGAACGAAGTAATTTATACCATAATTTGGTACAGACGGAGTATGAATAGTAAACAATAAAACAAAACTGATTCTTTATAATTTGCCTTAATTACATTAATTTTGAGTTTCAATAAAGCTTAAGTCTAATTTGAGACTTTTGCATACCATAATTTGGGATAAATATAATACTAGTAATTTATACCATAATTTGGACAGAGGGACTATCTATTAGATCCCTTTAAATGTTTGAATTATTTAATGGTAACATATTGTTAACATATTTTAATGTAAAAAATGAGATCATTCTCAACAAAATGCATTTATGACAATATATGTATGTAATTAACGCTAACATAAAAATTAAATTAATGAACTCACCTGTACACGCTATCATCGTACCATAGAAGGATTCTTAGCGGTTGATCAATACTTCGTTTACGCATATTATGTATGGGTTCAATATGTGAACCGTGTACTACCTGCAAAGAAAAAAAAAGACGAATAAATAAATGTTTTCCATGTGCACTTCCTTATGGGAATAGTTTGCACGTCATAAATAAAATAGAAAAAGCACTCTGATATTGCAGTTTATTCATATTTTATATTCAGCATTAAAATCACTGATTATATATTATACAAGGTGATAACGAGAGCATTAAACTTTGTTGGGAGGTCATTACAAGTGAAAAAATACCATATAAATATAAACATAAGTCCTATTCCTTACCAAAATACAAGTCGAAGTTTTATAAATAACATTTAATTATGAAATTTTGTTAAAAAGACACTTTTGAAAAACAATATGTTCAGGGTCGGACTGGAAGCATTTGGCCCCGGAGAAAAATGTAATTTTGGCCTTTTATTATCTCCCTAAACATTTATCTTTTTATAGACATGACAAATTTCATTTAGTTTGTTCATAAGGCAATCTGTTAACGTACGAGTCCAAGTTTGTAAAACTCGCCTCGCGGCAAGTTTTCCAGAGGGCAAGTGCGTTACCAGGTATTATGAAACATATTTTTGTATTATTTTTTCAATTGAGATAATTTTACAATAAGCTTTAAAAAAAAATATGACGTCAAAAATATGACTTTGAGTTTTCTTTTTTGTAAGTTATGTTGGTAGCGCTTCCCGCTACACAAATGAAATTTCACATTTTGATAGTTTATACAGGATGTAACAGCTAAACGAGCTACCTCCAATAATTTCTATATTATTAAAGCTACAATAAAATACTATAAGGCAATCTTATAGAAGACCAAGAAGAACATCCGAATATAGAAGAAAATATTTATTTAAACCAGTGGTTCTCAAGTTACAACACAAAGTTATATTTTTGTAAATGGGATGATATATATATTTTTAGGCCAATTTAATAGAGTATTTTTTCTGAATTCAACCATGTAATCATTTTATATCCTAACATAACAAAAATATTGAGCAAAATTCAATTGAATTTAAATAAATTTCGTTTTTATATTTATATTTTTCAGTAGGCTATGTATGAAAAACAATTGAACTTAAATTAAAATGAAACATATAAAATTAACAAATAGCAGTTATTGTTTTTCATACATAGTCTACTGAAAAATAGCCATAAAAATGAAATTTATTTAAATTTCAATTGAATTTTTCTCAATATTTTTGTTATGTTACGATATAAAATGATTACATGGTTGAATTCAGAAAAAATACTCTATTAAATAGGCCTAAAAAATATATATCATCCCATTTAAAAAAATATAACTTTGTATTGTAACTTGAGAACCATTGGTTTAAAAAAATATTTTCTTCTATATTCGGATGTCCCCCTTGGTCTTCTATAAGATTGCCTTATAGTATTTTATAGTATCTTTAATAATATAGAAATTATTGGAGGTAGCTCGTTTAGCTGTTACACCGTGCATATTGTGTGTTGTGAATTTTGCCTGATTGTAAACATTAATATATTGTACCAAACTGTGCGCTTATAGATCTTCTAAACGACGTGTTTGCTGTCCTTTTATAGACCTATAAGACCTATATAACATTTTTGTTCTATTTCTTCTGACAGTTTACAGTCTGAAAATTACAACTTTCATTTTGCCTCTCGCTCGCGAACGAACCATATGTAACAATAATTTTGGACTTATTCGATGCGGTTTTTAATTCTGATTTGTATTTACACTTTTGTTCTAATCTAATTCAAATAGGGCAGAAATTACACCCATATGAAAATTTTACCATTATATTTGCTATGTCCGAAAAAAAGACAACCGGTATATATAAAAAACATTTTCGGAATTTAATTTAGTTTATCTAAAGATTTATTTCTGGAATTTTTAGTTAATTGGCTTTGTACAGGTCATATTTATTTAATCTATTAGTACCTTTTTTTAACAACCAGCCTATACATCGGTTTTTCCATTTTCCGGTGCTCACTCTGTACATTTGCAGTTTTAATAATAGCGGTTTTTCTGAACTGTAAGTCTAACAAATTAAACGAGATTCTATAATGACATTTGCTAAATATTGAATGACTTGATACATTACCATACCATTAAGTAGTATCAAAAAAGTGGAGAAAACAGTTAAACGTTAAACAAATGATGAGATAATAAATTAAGAAGTTAAGCTGCGTTCAGAGCTACTAAATAATAAATTACAATTAGTAATCGGTTGGAGCGTCTTAAAACTACCGGTTTTAAATCTGAAATAGCGTTTAAAATTAGCACTTAGTGAAAGTAAAAAATAAATGATTTTTATTAAACAATTGTAAATATAGTAGTATTTGTTGTTTGAACATTATACTTGAACACTATAATTGACGGATAAACATATTTCGGATCATAATATTTATTATTGTGATAAAAATAGGGTTAGAAATGAAAGACATTCTGTAAAAAGTGACAAGTATAGGTACACGCGATTCTTCGCCTTTCTATATTCTTATTTATTACAATATCCTGCAGCATATACCACATTTAAAACAGATTATATGCGCTATGCCGTTTGACGTTTCTGACAAAAAGAGACAAGATGATATATCTATCGCACTAATTGTAAGTGAAAAGTTTGGGGTTTGTATACTTACCACTTACAAATAACGTCTTAATTTCGTCGCTGTGAACGCTAGCGTTGTTTGCCATAAGTCAAAGTGCTTGTATTAATTGTAAGTGCTAATTGTAATTTATAATTCGGTAGCTCTGAACGCAGCTTTAATTTCACAGTTTTTATAGAACATGGTATTTAGGAAAAGTAATTCTGATATTTTTAAAATGGAAGTAATTGATATGAGATTAAATGAATCGGGACAAATTAGAACGACATCAAGGGAATCACAGAAACATCAATTATTTTTTTCACTTTTGACGTATTAAATTGAAGACTTTAATTCAATTTCCCCACGATCAGTTATAATCAAAATGAAAAGAAATCAAAGTACATGTATAATATAAATATTAATTTTTCCATTGAAGCCATAATCATTAACAACATTCTATTTCCATACCAATTAGTTAATAATGACATTATTGTTCCATTGTGACGCACAGATTTATAAAAATATTGGAAATAATAAATATTTGCGCAGTTACATATGTAATCCATATGTTATTCATATAGAAATGAATCCATTTATCATTGCAACATGTTTACATTTTTTGTAATGCTTAGTGAATATATTTCTGGTACCTAACTGAAATAGAGAACTCAATTATTATTTTTGGTGTTCAAGTAATCTTTTAGCAGTATTGTGACTGATCTAGATCATTTGATCTAAAACACTGATTTAATTCATTTAGTATGGTTTTTGATCTGATCTAGATCCTTTTATATATACAGATCTTGATCTGGATCTATAGATCTAAGAACTATATAATCTATGATCTTAGAAAAAGATCAAATATACGGGAATATACGGGAAACTTGAATAGACTTGGAGAAGACGAAAATTATTTTTTATGTACCCAACAGTTTAGGCCATGTCAAATGAGAAAACAAAAAATACAAAATTTGAAACCAGAAAATCCAAGAACAAATTAAATAGTGATGTAATTTATTTAACTCTCTTAAAAAATGTAATGGCTTATAATGATTGTCTACCCGTTTGATACGGCCTATCTTAATTTATTATCAACAATTCTAATGTTTAAAATTGTTATTTTTGTTTCTGTTTGTACTTTATTCGTTAATTCAGCATTAATAAAACTACGTACCTACCTTACCTATGTATCTAATTTTCTTTCTATGTGTAAGGCACACGGCTAAGTATATTCTTTGTAATTAATTACTGTTTGTATTCCTATTTAATTAATCAGAAAAAAAAGAATTTGAAAATCGTTACAGATCTTTTTATGATCTAAGAAAAACAGATCCCAAATTCCTGATCTGATCTGAAAAAAAAAATCCGCTCGCAGAAATTGACCTATGATCTGATCTAGAACATATTAATTGTAATGATCTTGATCTTGGTCTAGATCCTTTATAAATTGATCTTCTACAACACCGTCTTTTGGTAATAATTAGAAGTCAGAAAAATTTGGTGCTCGTTTAAATATGTAATTCCCCTTTTCGACACATGGTTCATATTTTTTTAAAAAATATTTTAAATATATTTGAGCTAGTTCCCTACAACAATAATACACTTTAGCATTCATTCCTACCTTTCTTCAAAGACCCCAACCATTCTTCTTTTGAAAAGAAGCTGTCAAATGTTCTCTGGTGAATTCTATATTTCCACTCAAAACGATATTTTAAAATACTGGACAATTAAGTTCTAAGTAACTTAATTTTCGCAACTTAATTACAAATGATAGTTAAAGACTGTTTTTCTATTCCTATGCTTTAATCTTTAATGTACTTATTAATTAGAGAAACTAGTAATGATACAGATTTTCATTTCGATACAGATTATCATTATGATACAGATTTTCTTTTCATTTCAATACTTATTCTGATTATCATCTGAAATAGATTTTCTTTGCATTTTCATACAGATTATCTTTATGATACAGATGAATTAATTGATTTATAGTTTATTTTTTAATTATTACAAAATGTCGTAGAAAAAATAGTATATGCAACCCCAATATTTATTATTATTACAAAAACATGATAATGCATATCAAATGTTGTCAGTGAGTTCGCTGACAAAATAGAATCCGTATAAACATTTACCTATAGCTGTGCGAAAAGCGCATTTTGGTACATTTAATTAATCACATCCGTATTGACCAACATCATCAGTCATTTACTTCTAAAGTGTAATTAACCCTACCTATATTTGTAACAGATACATTTAGCACAAATGATATCATTATTTGTTTTGTTATTTAACACAGAAGTAATAAGGTTTCCTGGATATCTATTTTTGCTAAATAATAAAGAAAATTCTCATTATGTTTATGTTTCATATGAGAGTTGTACGACATAGAACAACAATAACAATGATTAAAAATACAGGGTGCATACGAAAATCCGTTACATATATCTTTTATACCGGGTGTTTATTTTCAAGGTGTACATAGGAGATTAACAGTAGGCAAATCAGTTTTTTGCATACTATTGCCCCCTGTTTTGACAGACAACAAAGGTTGTAGTATCAATAGATAAATATAAATTTCTTGCATCAAAAATTAATTAATTATTAAATTAATTCAATTTCCTATTAATAATAATAATAATAATAATAATAATAATAATAATAATAATAATAATAATAATAATAATAATAATAATAATAATAATAATAATTTATTGCCCAACAGTTTTACAAACCAGTTAGGTACAGGACAAAATACTAAAAAATCAAAAAGATACGTAAAAATATTACCAATTAAAATGAAGATGAATTATATAAATATGTCATTATAATGCAGGTTAGCACATCGGCACATGACAGTAATGGGAGCCCTTTGTAGAACATCCGTATGGGATTGGGGAAGATAAAATGTCAGGGGGAACCTGGTGGCCTGACGTGGAACGTTGATCTGGACACACAAGAGGAGGTATGGTACATCCTTCTCGCCCCGTAGTAGGAGCCACAGGAATCTGGCACAGCTCAACTCTCTCCTAGACTTCAGGGACGTCATATTGTGGCGCTCAAGGAGGGACTGCTGGTTTGTACCCCTAGGTGGATAAATCCTATCTAGCCTGTAGGAGAGAAATTTTAAGAACCTCCGAAGAACGCGATCAAGTGTTAGTTGTTGATATTCATAAAGTGGGGTCCAGATTAGGTGAGCGTATTCAAGTTTACTCATGACGTAAGGAAAGTACAGCGACTTAATGGCATGAGTATAGTGAAACATGTTTGTGGATCGAATAATAAAACCGAGCATTTTATTAGCTTCTTTGGAAGTAATGCTGATGTGTTCCGAAAAGCTGAAGTTTGAAGAAAATGTTACGCCCAAATCCTTAAATGATTTAATATTGTGAAGAACTGAACCATGTATATTGTATGGGAAAGTAATGCTATTTATTTTCTTAGTGTACGCAACAACACAGCATTTTTGGATATTCAGGGTGAGATTATTATTATTGCACCATGTGTATAATACGTTGATATTTTATTGTAAAAGTTCGGCATCGCTAATTGACGCAATAGAAGTGAATAATTTCAAATCATCAGCATAAGCTAGAGCACGAATAGTTAACATAGGAAAAAGATCATTGATATATAGGATAAATAACAAGGGACCGAGGTTGGACCCTTGAGATACGCCTGAAGTGGCTATGAAGGAAGAAGATGAAAAACCATTGTAATGAACATAACAAATTCTGTTACTTAAGTATGAATTTAGCAATTTGATTAAGTTCGGGGAGGCTCCATAGTTACTTATTTTAGATAACAGAATGCCATGGTCAATGCAGTCAAACGCACGGGAGAAATCTGTATATATATAACGTCTACTTGTCCACGTTTATCAAGAATTTCAGCTGTATACTGTGACAAGCGGGCTAAGTTTGTGGTGGTGGATCTCCCTGGCACAAAACCATGTTGATCACTGGAGATAATTGAAGAAGTATATTTATAGATAGATCTATGTATTATAATGTCAAATATCTTGGCAAAATTGTTTAATAAAGAAATTGGCCGATAATTAGAAATATGATGTTTGTCCCCTTTCTTGAACACAGGAGTAATTCTTATTCTCTTCCATTTGTCAGGAAAAACACCCGATGAGATAGAAAGATTAATAATGCGATAGCCATGGCGTTTGAACAAAAACATAAACAAATGTTCAATTTTTTATCTGTCAGGTTTGATTATAACCTATAACTTGTGCAAATTTTGTTATGTACGAAATGTTATTAATTTAAATTTTTTCAAGCATTTTTAATCTTAAATCGGAAAATAATTATAGCTAATATAAAGAATTCTAGCAGATAAAAAATCAAACATCTTTTTGTTCAAATGCCATGGCTCCACTATTAATAAGAAATTGAATAAATTTAATAATTAATTTATGGGACTATAATATTACATAATTTAAATGTATTTGGTGTTATTTCATGCAGAAAATGTTTATCCTTCTATTAACACTACAACAAACAGTCAAAACAGGAGGCAACAGTCTGCAAGCTTTTCATTCTTTCTAGAACGGACTCTCTCGCGACCGGACGCGGGCAGAAAAATCCGGTACATTATCTACTAGAAGTCTCTCTTCAACTGACAACGCACACGTGTGCACACGGTAGTACTGAAACAAGTTGCGCACTTAACTATCATCTCAAATCGCATTGGACTTCCCTGAAATATTAATTGCAAGATCATTTACCTGCTGTTATAAGAATAGTTAGGGAAAGCTTCGATATTATTTGACATATTTAAGGTATATTCGAAAAAAGAACACGCTTACCACGGTTAGATTTTTCAGTAACCGGTTACAAATTCGAATACGGTGCAAGAAAATTTTGGTTACTTTTGCATAACCACAGCAACCGCGCGAAGTTGGCGGTTACGACGGTTAGATATTAGAAATGAGGTTAGAATCTTGTTGTTGTATGTAATTTGTGTGACAATTATGGAAATAAGAAAAGTAGCAATAGTGGTATTCGAAATAAACTAATCACTGGCATAACCTCCAAATAAACAAGAAATATGAGTTAATAATAGGCATTTTCGTTCTCTTTACTAAAAGAAGAAAAATTATTAGAAGAACTACTATCAGTAAAAATAAACTCATTAAAGAATATCCATATTTCCATAATTTGAATTTATATTTCAACAAAAAATTATCTTAAATTGACAATTCATATGACAGATGAACAAGGTCAAAGCCGAGGTCAAAGCATTCGTTTATTCATGCCCGGTTACAAAACCACGCGGTTATCACTTGAAACCAGCACCGAACCGTGGTTTATTTTTCGAATATACCTTTAGGCTAGAGATACGAGGGTCGTTTGATAAGTCTGGTAAATTTCCAAGAGAGGGCGCCACAATGAACTTTGTAGTACATAACCTAGAAGTGTCACTCTTCAAACCTCTAGATACGTAGTTTTTTCCACGAGCAACGCTTAGGTTAATTTTGGTAGTCGTTTGAAGTGAGTAAGTCAACAGTTTCTAAAAAATGGATAAAAATGAGTTTAGAGCAGTGATAAAACATTTTCATCTGAAGCAGTGGACAGCCGCGCAGATCAAAACTGAGTTAGACGAAGTTCATGGGGACTCAGCTTTTTCGTTGAAAACTGTTTATTTTTGGATAAATGAATTTAAACGTGGCCGAACCTCAACTCAAGATGAAACGCGCACTGGACGCCCATTTGAAGTCCCCACATCAGATATGGTAAAAAAATCTATCATATGGTTATGGAAGACCGCCGATTAAAAGTGCGTGAGATTGCTGAGGCCGTAGGCATCTCTACTGAACGACTGCATAACATACTGCATGAAAAATTGGAGGTCAAGAAGGAGTGTGCGAGATGGGTGCCGCGATTATTGACTCCCGACCAAAAACTCGATCGAAAAGATATTTCAGCGCAGTGTCTTGCGATGTTTAATCGGAACCCGCAAGAATTTTTGCGTCGATTCGTGACCATGTACGAAACCTGGATCCACCACTATAAGACTGTTTTGTCGGCTGGAAAGGTTATGGTCATAGTCTTTTGGGATGTTCAAGGAATTATCCTCATCGATTATTTGGAAAAGGGTAAAACCGTCACAGGAGCGTACTATGAAACGTTATTGGACCGTTTCAACGCCGAGCTAAAAAATAAACGGCCACAATTGGCAAAGAAAAAAGTTCTTTTTCATCAGGACAACGCGCCAGCTCACACCTCCGCAATCGCAAGGGCAAAAAACCACGAATTGGTTCCGCATCCACCCTACTCACCAGATTTGGCTCCGTGCGACTTATTTTTGTTCCCCAATTTGAAAACATGGCTCGGTGGGAAGAAATTCTCATCTAATGAAGAAGTCATCGATGCCGCGGATGTGTATTTTGCAGACCTTGAGAAATCGTACTTTTGTGACGGAAGGAAAAAACTGGAATCTCGCTGGACCAAGTGTGTAGCCCTTGAAGGAGACTATGTTGAGAAATAAGGGCGAATTAAAAAACTAAAGAATTTATAGCTTTTTTACCGGACTTATCAAACGACCCTCGTAGGGACAGACGAGCGTTTATTTTACGTGTTTCGTATAACGCACGTTGTGGGTAGTTGTGACACGAACGTTTACACAATATTTACATACGGTCGCTAGCTCTTTTAATTTTGAATTATTAAATAAAAACACAATGAATACTGATGAAATTTGTGAATTTTCGTATCTGGTGTTTTAAAACTTAAAGAAAAAAAAGAATGTACAGTGATAATAGAGGGTGCATCCTATAAATTGTGAAAGATTTGCGAAGTTCAGCACCTTTCGCAACGCGTAGTGGCTGTTTTTTCGCTCATTGAGCGTTTTCGATGTTTGGGCGTAACATATACACTAGTTTATTAACGGCGGTCCATATTTTGCATCAACAACTTAATATTACGTATCTACATAATAGCTATTAATGAATGAATTAATTATGAACAATACCCTACCCCTACGTAGTATCTATTTATGATTTAATCGATAATTATAAATCCATTACATGAATAGTGGGTAAATTGTATACTACTACCAATAACGAAGTTAGGAAAGTTATAAAATATTTAAAAGAAATTAACATGTTCAAATACATATAATTACAAATCTCCCAACCCTACGTAACATTTAACCAGGGACTTAGTACCTTAATAAAAAAAAATAGAAATAAAATTAGTAGGTACTCAGCAATTGAACGTTCATTTTTTGAAATAAGCGCCTACTAAGTTTATATTTAACATAAGTTTACTCACTCAAAAACTCGGTCAACAAACTTAGAAATTCAAAAATTTTGGAATCTAAAAGTTCAGTATTTTATTCTCTAAAACTCTATGTAGCCGTCGTCAGAAAAGGTTTGGAGACATGTGTTCTAAAAGTCTATGCATAAAGTTTTACGGGACAGATTCCTGTATTCACCATGTAGAAAAAAAAATCAAAATTTTACATACATACATACATACATACATACATACATACATACATAAAATCACGCATTTCCCACTTAGTGGATTAGCACAAACCCGAAAGAATTAAAATAACATCATCCAAAAAATAATCAGTCTATCTTTCAACAACATTCTTACTAACCTGACATCATATGTACAACATATATTCCTCACTCTTAACATATTAAAGTGACCGATTTTCGGTAGCGAAATACCGCAACCGGACCACAATAATAGTTACAAAACAATCATCCTTCGCCACACATTCCTGTCTAAGCACACTTCTTTCGCCTCGGCCACGTTCATAATCGCATTCATACACGCTCTTCTCTTCCCACTCGGAAACTTTCTCTCTTTTAGTACCTTATCAATCACATCCATCCACTTACACACTGGACGGCCACGCAATCGAACACCCTCAATTTCACCCAGATATATTCGCTTTACAAGCCGTTCACTCTTCATTCTCTCTACATGACCAAACCATCTCAACTGGCTCATTCCTACTCTCTTAACAACATTCTTCCTAACCATACATTCTTCATACACCAAATTATTCCTCACGCGATCCCGTCTTACATATCCACATTACTCCACGTAAATACCTCATTTCATTTTCCAACCTACTATTAAATACAAGATTCTAAATTTAAAATATTTCAACAAAATGCTGTCAAACCAAACGTTTTAATAAATATGTTCATTTTTTAATGTTCATGCAGTTTCTATTGTTCAGATATTACACCTGATTTGTCATTATATTTATTTATTATAATTCTCCAGAGGAATTTGAAATTTGATCATACTATACGTTCAAAGTATTTTGCGATAATTAAAATGTTTCACAAGACGCAAAAGTATTACAAAAGATCTTACAGAAATTAATTTATCTATTTCGTCTTTAGCCTTCAATATGCTAACTTAACAATGTACAATTATAATTAATAGAACAATCTTTTCTTGTTTTCATGATAATGTATAATATATTAAAGAGACTTATAAAGTCGGTGCGTAGGCCAAACTATTTGAAAGTTGCTTCTATTCTATTAATAATTTCTGAACATTTGACGGGTGTCCCGCAATTGTTAATTAATTATTAATTATTAATAAGATACTTTGCATATCGTGCAAAAGACACAGTATTGAGGAGAGGATAATAAATGACTTTACAAAACATTAATCAAACGTCTGTAAAGTTTTCTGAAGCACGTCTATGGTTATTTGCTTTTATTTAATCCAGTATCAAATATCAACAAGTACAATAAAGACATAAAATTTGTTTTATGCTTTGTAAGAACACTAAAGATAACAACATTGCCGAGACATAAAGGTAAAAAGAAACTGTTATCACAGAGCCGTACTCAAACACAAAATAGCATAACATTCATTGCGTAAATCCTATTTATACAGAATGACTGATTTTGGACATCTTTTATTATTAACAAAAAATATGTGCTTTATATATATATACAGGATGTTTCCTTTAAAACAACCAGCGCTCTTTTGGGCGAACTAATGACTTTAGAAAAAAATGTTATATACAAGAAATGTTCAAGAATCCCTTATTCTTGAACATTTCTAATTTATCATAATAATAAACTGAAAATTCGACCAGTGGTTCTCAAACGGCAGAACAAAATTATATTTTTTTAAATGGTATCCTATATAATTTTTTAGCCCATTAGATAGATAATTTTTTTCCGATTTCAACGATATAAATATGGAATAGGGTTGTATAACAATTATTTCGAGACAAATGGTATTAAAAATAACGTTATATTATTACAATAGGCTATGCAATACACAGGTATTGTTGCCTAGTTACGCTAGTAGTAAACCCATTTTTATTACATTATTTCTAGTTTTTAATACCATTTTTCTCTAAATAATTGTTCTACAACCCTATACTATATTTATATCGTTGAAATCAGAAAATAATATTCTATTTAAAGGGTTAAAAAATTATATAGAGTGCCATCTAAAAAAATATAATTTTATTCTACCGTTTGAGAACCACTGGTTAAATATTCGGTTTGTTACTATTGATACATTATCCCTTTATTCTTGATCATTTTTGGTATAAAACATTTTTCTCTAAAGTTGTTAGTTCGCCCAAAAAAGCGCTGGTTGTTTTAAAGGAAACACCCTATATATATATATATATATATATATATATATATATATATATATATATATATATATATATATATATATATAAACCACATAATACTCGTAAACAGGGTGTTAATTAAATTGTGGGCCATAGACGTTTAAAATGAGAAATCATTTTTTTCTTATTTTAGAGAAAAATGTTTTAGATAAAACCTAAACATATTTTGTTTTTATCTTCTATACCTACTTAAATCACTGAATAAATTTTATTTATTTTTATTTTGTAACCTTCAGAATCAAAATTATGGACAGTTAAAACGATATGCATTTCTTTCTAATTTTCTAAATTCTAGGGCTATCACTAATAATGGGCAATATTTGCAAAATATAAAATTAGATTTTAGAATTTACAAAAGGTGTTAAAGTAAAATTTATTTGGTGATTTAGGTGTACAATTTAATGTATTTCACACTTTTTTGTCTAAAATTAAATGGGAACTTTTGCGCAAGGAAAAACTGATTTTCCATGTTAAGTGCCAATATGGCCCGCTCTTTAATTAACACCCCGTATTCCAAATATGTTGCCCTAGACTATAATATACAAACGTCAAATGTAGTTCCAATTTTATTCGACAGGGAGAGACACAGTCACAAAACAATGACGTATTAAAAAAAATTTATAAACAATATTTCCGAAAAACTAGAAACTTATGAGATATATACATAGGCATAGGCATTTACATGGGAAAACAGTTTTTCCTTGCGCGTTGTTTCCAAAATTATTTTAGAAAAAAAATTCTTCAAATAATAGTTGCAGATCATGAAATTCTGTATGTGAATCAATAAACAAAATTTTCCATGCTTTGTAACGGCAGAAATTTGATACGAAAATGTCGAAAATCACGTCAAAAATAGTGATAGCCACGGAATTAAAACGAAAAGCATAACAAATGTAAGATTTTTATCTGTCTGAAAAAGTATCAATATTTAACAGTTAAAACATCAATCATTTGTTTGTCTTTTTGTTTTAATTCCACGGCTAACGCTATTAAACTAAAATTTTAATATTTAAGTTCTAGAGTTACTAAACATACGTTATTTATTTTGTTTACTAATTTATATGTGGAATTTTATGCTCTACAACTTTTATTTGAAGAAATTTTTCTAAAATAATTTGGGGGGCAACGCGCAAGGAAAAACTGTTTTACCATGTTAAATGCCTATGTAACGGATTTCCAGCACCACCCGATATATATATATATATATATATATATATATATATATATATATATATATATATATATAAATAGTTTCACGTACAATTTAATTTAGTGGAATACGAAAAATGGACTACTTCATATGTATATACGAGTACAAAGAAAACTTTGGAGAAGCACGAGTTTCTCATATTTCTAAAATTGAAATACTAGGAAAACAAGATACAGTTCGTTGTAAGATCCTCAGTATCATTTCAGGCATAATATTCTTGAGATTGTAGTGATGCCTGAATGCACTCAGTTACAGTAGGAGTACGCAATACGTATAAACATTTACAGTAGAAACGCTTTCAATAATATTTATCTAAATGAAACTATTCCATTTATCGCTTCATATCTGAATAAGCAATATAAATTGGGTCTTATATTGAGAAAATTGAAATTACTAAATGCAAATACATATATACGAATATGTTTATCACATCCAAGTATTTATCTCAAAAAGTATTAACAGTTGAGTGCCAATATTCTGTGGAAATCTATAATGTTTGTAATTCAATCCGCAATGATAGAAAGTGAAAACAGATGAATTTAGATTTAAGTCTGGTTTACATTATTCTTTTTTTAGCTAAATTCTATACTAACTATTTTGTAAAAGTAGATATGTTATATACAAATTTTATAAACGTCGCTTTAATATGACATTGCGCAATAATGTTTCGTTTATAGGTAGTTCAATTCGCTCTATAATCGGTGTTGACACCTACTAGAAAACTATCTCTTTCTGCATTAAACAAAAATCGCACATAGAAAAATGACCATTTATTCTAGCCTGTTAAACATTTTTTTATGACATTGATAAATAACATAATTAACACGAAACACAAATATAGTAAAATACACGCCAATGTATACACACTAAATTAAAAGTTCCAAATTATTTTCTGAACAGAGTTACGACATACGTCGCCTTATGAACCGATTCTGTAACATGTGTGGCAAAAATGAACTACTTCAATACGTATATCATAAAGAATCGTACGTTTGTTTTTATTGAGCAATGCCTTAAGTGAAGAATACTATAGATAGAGAATAGAGTTTATGAAAAACTTCCCATTTAATATCAAATAAATGTACGGATTTAAATTCTACATATAAATCACACAACAGATTTTATTTTGCATGTTTATAACCTGTAAAATCCAATTTTAAAATCTCTAAATATTGCTCATTTGTAGTGATAACCATGCAATTTAAACAAAACTATAAAGAAATGCATATCGTTTGAACTGACAGAAATTTGATTTTTAAATAAAAATTACTGATAATTATTTTCTATACCTAAGTCCATATTTTTTTTTATGTTTTTAAAAACTACATCTAAACCACTGCACAGATTTTATTTATTTTTATTTTGTAACCCGCATATTCGAAATTCTGACAATTTAAACGATATGCATTTCTTGCTTATTAAATATTTAAAATAAAATCTGATTGATTATTGATTTACGTGAAGAATTCAATGCTCTACAACATTTACTTGAAACATTTTTGTCTTAAATTAAATGGGAAGTTTTGCGCAAGAAAAAATTTATTTCCGATGTTAAACGCCTATGGCCCGGTTTTTAATTAACACCCTGTATATAATTGCCATTCAACTATGGCGTTATTTTAACTAATCAGATGATACATAAAACCGTTTAGCCAACTATTTTCACATTGTTTGACATAAAAATTTTAACACTTGCGGAAAAAATGAACAAGGAAGCGAACTTAAAATTAAAAAAAACATGAGAGAAAATTTATAAATTACTTTACAAGCATACTTCGTTTTAGTTATATATCTAAACAATATTTTGACATTTTTATACTTATGTTTTCAATATTGTATTGATTTTTTTCTATTAAAAATCTTTTTTTATGTATGGAAGAAGTAAACAGTAAATCCAATAAAAAGTAATCGTGTATAATATTATTGATTCGTGTAAATAAAAAACTGTCTGCTTTCTGGATGCTTACAAATCCGAATGAATTCAAGCAGCATGTGATGGATTGGATACGAGCATTGTTATGACCCTTATTACAATACGCATATTGTTTCCTCTAACAAATTCAACAGACCGAAAGTTCATGCAAACAGTCATTCATGAATCTAGTGTTTCCCAACATGTCTGGAGTCGGAATATCGTTTTGCAATAGCCATTCCGACACATTTAAAATAGATTTTTCACAGTATTATTCAAAAATTTATACCGTGTGTCTATCTTAAAGGTGTACAGGTGTCTCGTTTTCGAAGTTTTTTTAAGGTATGTCGGGTAATATTAATGATATAGCAAAACCGTTTGCACATTCCAGGGTCAACTTTTCCAGAAATGTTTAATAGTCACCACAGGAAATTTCGATCTTCTTTTGTTTCTGAGCTACAGGCAAAAACTCGTTTTTCGCTCTTTTTGAAAATATCTCATATCTTATTTATTATACAAGTTAGAGAAAAAATGTTTTTACAAAAATTTTATCGTTTTTTAAATAGAATAAAATGGCATAATTAGATTTTTTGAAAACTTAATGATGCTCGAGATATAACACAAACTTATGATTTTTTAAATGGGAAACTATATTGAAAATAGTCTCGTTTTTTTGCTTATTTTATAAGCTTTTCAATGATATATAACAAGTCTACATTCTTTTGTTTTAAACTTGAATAAGAAATAATTAATTTATTGGGTTAAAAAAATTTAATATTATTAAGAAACTAATAATAAAATCTATTACAGATCATTATTTGCATATTTCTAATAGTATTCGTTTCAGTTTTACTTGTTTTTTCAATTTATTTACTTCAGAAGCATATTAAACCATCTTTTTCGGATTGTGTCAAAGCCAACTGTAACGTCGATAACTAGTAATTTAACTATCCCGAAAATAATTGGTTAAGAATAATTGTGGGTACATAATTAATAGATATTGAATCAAAATAAACAAATGATGATTTGTAATAAATTTTTTCATTTGTTTCTTAATAATTTCCAATATTTTCACTTCAATAAATTAATCGTTCGTCTTTTATTAATATTTAAAACAAAAGAATGTAGACTTGTTATATATCATTGAAAAGCTTATAAAATAAGCAAAAATATGAGACTATTTTCAACATAGGTTCCCATTTAAAAAATCATAAGTTTGTGTTATATCTCGAGAATTATTAAGTTTTCAAAAAATCTAATTACGCCATTTTATTCTATTTAAAAAACGGTAAAAATTTTGTAAAAACATTTTTTCTCTAACTATCATAATAATGATATATTTTCAAAATGAGCGAAAAACGAGTTTTTGCCTGTAGCTCAGAAACAAAAGAAGATTGAAAATTCCTGTGGTGACTATGAAACATTTCTCGAAACGTTGACCCTGGAATGTGCAAACGGTTTTGCTCTATCATTAATATTACCCGAGATACCTTAAAAAAACATCGAAAATGAGACACCTGTACATAGGAGATTAACATGGGAAATCAGTTTTTTGCAAATTCCTATGCTCGCCTAATTATTTTAAGCATAAACGCGTCAAATAAAAGTTTTAGGGCATAAAATTCTGTGGATGCAACCCAAAATTCAAATGCCACAAAATATCTAGATACAAAAAATTAACTTTATTTAGTTACGATATTTTGACATTCCTGGCAGAAGTAGCAGTTAAACATACAATTTATTTTTCGATTACATCTTTGTAAGCAGTCTACAATACAATCAAAATCACCTTATCTCAACACTGCGTACGTACAGAGATGCATTCATTACAAACGCTGAGCAAGACAGGGGAACCCTGGACTTTCAGGATCTTGCTAGGACAGGTGGGTGTTCCGAGATGACACCGGAGTTTTGGAATACCGAGCGCGATAGCGAGAATACCTCAATTTACCAAAGTTGCTTAATAATTAATTAATTAATTATTAATTGTTATAAACTCATCTCAATTTCTCAATTATTGTGAAATCAATAAATCTGTTGTGTTGAAACTGAATACACCTTTAATTCTAACGTCTTTTATATTTAGAAATTGGAAAATACATTTTCTATGAAATGTATTCGAATGACGAAAGGGTCGACATTTGTTATTTTAGCATTACTAACAAATTTTACAATGATATTGACTTTTGTAAAGGGTAATTCAAAACAAACAAAAGTTAAAATTTATGAAATTTTTTGAATCTAGTCAATGAGTAAAGTATACTGCTGGTTGCATATCAGATCGATTTGAATCTTTGCACACATACATTTTGCCTTTTTTTAGTATATTTTAATAACAGTTTGTTTCTTTAAAAAAACATTATCCAGACCGATTTCGAATATTTTTTTCCAAGTATTAATTTCCCTAGTAATTCCTGTATTTCCTTACATAATACTGAATTTCTACAGTATTCCTAAGTAGGGATGGCAACGATATATCAATAAATGAAATATATCGATATATTAAAAAATATATCGAATATAAATATTCGATAAATATTTGAAGGTGCAATATATCGTTACAAAATTCATATCGAAGATTAAACAAATTATTATATTTACGGTCAGTTTCAGATGATTTTGTTTCTTAAAGTAAAGTTTATACATTACTTATGCTCATGCCTGTTTGTTTTGGACAATAATAAATGCACCTTTCAGTTGTGTTTCTATTTATTTCTTATGATTTTTTTTTTGTACGTTTCCGATATATCGATAGATTCCAATCGATGTATCGAATATATCGATATAGCTTCAAAATATATCGAATGATACGATATATGTTACTACTTTTGCCATCTCTATCCCTAAGACATGTAATACTTTTTTGCTCAGAATTAGTTTCGAGCACCTGAAAATTTCCAAACCAGAATTTGACCACTTCAACGGATATTACTTAATCAGAATTTAACAATAGTTACTAGTAACGGTTAGGTCATTCATTATATTACGGTTTGTTAAAAAATTAACACAGATTAATCATTGTCCATAACGCGTTGTAACTGTTTTTCGGGCATTTTCAGGAGTTCAAAACTATATAGTTTTGAGCAAATTTTTTTGACAATACCCGAATTCGAGTATGGAGTGTAAAGTGTAACATATACACTTTTTTCTACTCCCATGCGTGAAGTGGGCACTTCACGTATCAATTTTTATGTGTGAAGTTTGATTTTATGTACACTGAAGTGTTACTTCACGCACAGTGTGCGTCAAGTAAATAGTTCACATAATGAATATATGTTTATATACGTAAATCATGTGTTGGTAAATGGTCCGGGGAAATAACAACTTCATGAGAAATGTGTTATTAATTTATTTACAATAATAAAATTTTGTAATTCTAAATTTACAGCTTTGTGTCAAATATAAATCTAAGTCGAGTAAGCATTCAAAAGCTATAAATAAAATATTTCTAAGCAATCTAATACAAATTTTACGATCTTACAACCTCAATCTTATGTTATAAACCACGTTCTGAAATAACAAATTGTATTCATTATTTTAAATATTACAAACTAAATTGTATTATATAATAAAACAAAGCTGTTAAACCCCCGTAACGTTGGTAACTATGGTTATACAAGTCGATAATACAGAAGCTTTACTTTAAAAGAATGACAATGTGAAGAAAAAATTATATTTTATTGCAAGGTCGTAGAAAAAGTATAGTATTTAACACGTGTGTGAAGTCTATTTTACATTCGGGTATAAAAATTTTAGCTTCACACACTTGCCACATAATACACTATTTCGTAAGCTACGTCTCGAATTTATTCGATTTAAATGGAAAAAAATGAACGCAAATAACTCACTCAAATAAATATTTTCCTAAACCGAAGTGTGAAAAATAAATACTCTAACTTTTTCAATGTTATATGCAATAATCATGTCTACTTCTGATTTATTAGGTTTGTGTTAATATCAATAATTGATATCTAATGTATTACAACGAACAAAATTGAATTAGGTTGGTTAAAAAGTATAATCTGTACTTCACAATAAACAAAAAAAAAATTGAATTATTGTGTGATCTAAAAGAAAACACTTTGCGACTCTCGAATCTAGATTGGGAAAGAAAATAATTTTAATGAGCATAAAATAATTTTTGAGTACCAATTTTTTTTATTACGAAAATATTAATAATAAATGAGCACTGTATTTCTGCTACCAGAAATATACTTATTAAGTATCAAAAAAATGTTTTTGTATATCAGCTAAATTATATTTTGTTAACCCGTAATAATAATAATAAACGAGTACTAAAAATAATAATTGATCTTTTATATTTACTTAAAAAACGAGTAAAATGGCCTAAATTTTGCGAGCGAGAGTTTTGTGCGTTAATTATATTTAGAAAATTTATTTGGGAAAAATGTCCAAATTTTGTGTATTTCAAACTGTGGGATAAAAAAATCACTAGTATTACCAACTAAGTGATACATTGTAGAAATTAAAAATAACATGTAGAAAGGCAAAAATAATAATAATAAAAATACAAATTGAAACATTGAATACCTGTCAACTGTCTATTCTAGTAAAATGACGCAGTAAAGCATAATAAAATAAGTTTATAGATACTTTCGATGTTTATAAAATCTAAAATTTTATAAAGTGTATAAAGTTTGTATATATTGGAAAATCCTACGCATTGAAAATGTTGCTATATACCGCAAACTTTTATTTATCAAAAAAGTAATTCCCTTCTTTATTAGTATCTTGAAATTATTTCTCTGGCCTTTCATATAGAAACTAACAACATTTTCAACATCAAGGCATACATGTAATGGAATTTAACATTATATGTGGCGATGGGTTTGTCAGCAGGTATTCCGCAAGAGGATTAAAGAAATTTATGAGTTCATAATTACAAGGGCAGTAGTATATATATATATATATACAGGTACTTCTAAATTTGAGTAAGATAGGTGCTTTTGATTTATACTCTTATAAGGTGCACTATTTTGAATATGTTGCCTTTACATTACCTACCCAAAAAAATAAGTGTATATTTAGAAAAATTCTAAGAACTGATAATTCTAAATTATTATTTCAAGGGTAACGGTCTTATAGCAACAATTAAAGTGTATTGCCAAACGGGTTTTCCATTCCACGGGTAATTTTACTCCACTCTTTAACACTTGCAAATGCAGAAAAATGGTCATAAAAGCGACAACACTGTCGGGATACACAAAGTCGCTAAGATAGCTATTTTTATTTAAAAAGGCTGTATAACGTAATATTAATATCTTATTATACACTCGGGCTACACAAGAATTTGTAAATATCAAATTAACCAATAACAAGTAAACAGTTTCCTCTGTATGTGAATTTCATTCAAATTTTACATGTACCTAACTATAACTATTAATCATACATCGCTTGTAGCATTTTTAACAGTGGGTGCAACGACGACCCTTTTTATATCGGGCTTAATAACATACCATTTATATATATATATATATATATATATATATATATATATATATGTGTGTGTAGTGTAATCGTCACTGTCGATTAGTTAAAGAGATAAATTTTAGTGGGTATATCAGTGGGATGTTTTCTGGGCTTCAATTTGTTTTAGTAGATTCTTTTAAAATCTGTCAAGCTTTCGTGTATTTGGATTGTACACTTCATCAGGACACTGAAGTTGAAATACAAATAATTTTACAATGTATAAAATAATTTGATTTAAAGGGACTTACGTTTTGTTGAAGTTATTTGAAAGTCATTGATTTACTTAAAAATAAAGGAATTTGAACTATACATTTGGTTTACAATGTCATAAAGATAGAGCTTATATTAATTATAACAAAAGCACATGCATCAAAAACCATATATATATATATATATATATATATATATATATATATATATATATATATATATATATATATATATATATATTTCAATTGAGTTCATAAAGGGGTACAAATAATATCAAAAAGAGAAGAAATTTTGCAGGACAGAAATATTTTATTTTGATATGTTTACAATATAAACATTTGTTGACAAAGAAACCTCATTACTGATATAAAATTTCGAGAAAGAAAATGCAAATATTACTATAATCCGCTCCTGTACACAAGTAAACTTAATACCTGCTGAGAAGAACCAACCTCCCCCATTAGCGAGTCAAGTCAATCGCCAAATAATTTCAACCAAACTATATACTCGTATGCTACATACTGCGATATAGTATTAAGCGTTATGCGCACATAAAATTCATTTCTATTGAAATTAGCAGAATAGATCATGTAACATGTAACATTTCATCTCGTCTCGTAAGTGAAAAGTGCATAAATTACATGTATGTAGGTACTCGCAGCTATCAATTGAAAATGAATGGTCTACCATTAAAGTTAAATGAAGATGAGGAAGTATTGTGCATCATTAAAGATGATGTACCTACACTCCTTTGTTTACTACAAGGAAAAAGTTGGGTTCACTTATAGTCAGAAGCAATGTATAAGTGATTTATTTAATAAGGTATGTGTCTATAAATTTAGATTTTTACACATATGATATTAGACAAAAAATAATTTGACTTCATTAGTTGAAATGTCTTAAAATGTCTCATCTGCAGTTGCATTAACTAAATTTGTAAATAAATAAATCTGAAATAGTTTCTTATTTTTCTTTTATAGAAATATGTAATTTTAAATATGTCAATTTGTATTTCTAAGCTGTTTCATCTCTTGCAGAATATTATTTTTACTAAAGAATATTTTAGTTTATTGTTTTAGTAGAGTAGATAATATTACTAACAGAAATTAGGTAAAATTTGTTAACATTTCCAATAAATTACCATGTACTTGTGCAGAAATCTGTTTTTACTTTATTTCTTGATATTTTAGCCAAACAAGCATGATATTCTTTATTTGTGTTAATGTAATTAATTAAATCAGGAAATATATTGTACTGTATGAGTAAATTTATTAACCAATAGGTTTAAAAAAATCCTATTTGAATGAACAAAAATTACTATTTCAGCTTATCCAGTTTTCTCTTTTAGTTAAGATTTTACCAATAGGGCAAAATGTTTTCTGTTTCAATGAATAGAATAGCCAAATTAGCTTTTGCAAGCTCAATCGTTTTCTCATCCCATTCCCCTATGCTGTACTATGCCACACACGTTATGTTGTGATCTACCTTATATCGCGTAGTACGTATACGTAGAATGTGTTCTGTATCTGTAGAAGCAATAAGATATTGGAAAAGTGCGTAATACTTGTGTCTTTCTTATTAAACTAATAGTAAGTTGTTTATGTATTCTATTATTTATTAGTAGAGATATTAGTTACATTGTAGTAAAACAATGGCAGATGATTACGTTCGGTCATTTCTCCTGGAGATCAGTGTTGACCATTGCATCGAAATATGATATGCCCAGTGTTGTAACAGATCAATTTATAAAGGATCTAGATCAAGATCAAGATCTTTACAATTAATATGCATTAGATCAGATCATAAGCCAATTTCTGCGATAGGATCTTTTTTTTCAGATCAGATCAGAAATTTGGGATCTATTTTTCTTAGATCATAAAATAGATCAGTGACAATTTTCAAATGCTTTTTATTTCTTATTAATTAAATAGGAATACAAAACAATAAATGCATTACAAAGAATATACAGTGTGTTAAACATATTCTCACTCGGAGTAGGCTATGAACAAAAAAACATATGTCTTAATTTAAAAGTATTAAATTAATTGTCAATTTGACTTTTGAATTGAATAATGATCAGACATACGTTTCCCTGTTCGTAGCCTATCCCGAGTTAGAATTTTTTCTAAACACAATGGGCCGAATTCAGCACTCTTCATTAGTGTAGTGACCGTCTCTAGTAACTATGGAAACAACTTGCATCTTTTTCTTATTAATGCATCTATGCATATGTCTCTCTTTATTTTGTTATTTTTAGATAAGCTTCTTTAGTTAAAGAAGAGTGTTGAATTCGACCCACTGTCCCTAGCCTTATACCTTACCTACTCATGGAAGAAAAATTAGATAAATACTATGTTTCATCAATATTAAATTAATGAATAAAGTAGGAACAGAAACAAAAATAATAATTTTAAGCAGAATTGTTGAAATATAATAAATTAAGACATGACATTAATTTTTGTCTTCTCAAATTTTATTCAAGTTTCCCTTCAAAAATATCAAAGATATAAATTTACTGTCACTTGAATTACATCCTCTAGGAACTAATATTGTACTGCCAATACTGATTTTCACCAAGTTCCAATGGTGCAGATGACGGTAGGGTCATTCGTACTAATTAATTCTAAGGCATTTATTTTATTTTATTTGATCGTTTTTTTAAGATCATATATTATAGTTTTTAGATCTAGGACCAGATCAAGATCTGAATACATAAAATGATCTAGATGAGATCAAAAACCATACTAAATGAACTAGATCAGTGATTTAGATCAAATGATCTATATCAGTCACGACACTGGATATGCCAAATGGTAAGACGTACATTTCTTTGAAAAGATGTGTTTAATAAAATGTAGATAAATAGAAAGTTAAAACAAAATAAAATTTCAAGAAAACAATGTAGTGTTGTTTATTTTTTATTATAAATTTTGTATTGTTTTGTAATTACCCAACGAATTTTTATTTTTGTGCAAATATTTCATCATTACCGATATCTGCGTACAAAGCAGATTGGCAGACCCAGCAATGGGTAATAAGCCGTGATGATATATTTATTTTTTATATATTAAATATATTTTTATATAAAATACTTGATAAAATATGTGTTTTTATTTCTACATTTCAATTTCATACTAAGTACAGTAAATTATAATTTAGGTTTACTTTATAAAGTTCTCTGCGCCAGAAGAAGACATTTCACAGCCAGATAACATAATATCCGTAGTAGTTATTATTTAAAATATTTATAATTTTTTTGAGGAAATTAAATTATTCTCTCAATAATAAGAATATTAGTATTAGTTAATATTATATTATATTTTACTTTATTGGATTTGCTACTTCAAAAATAATCTAACGCAAGTGAGTAAATTATATTCGCTGGTAGAGTAAATATATTTTACTAAGATAGTCACAATTTTACTCGGACTACAAATGTTATTTCTATGTTTTTTTAGAAATTGTATTTACTGTTTGAGCAAAAACAAATCTAGAAATACGTATTTACCGATGTACTTAATGTTTTTCGCTGTCACGATTTTAGGGTGTGTTTTTATCTAATACGATTAAGTTTTTTCTTTTCGTGTACGAGAAAAAAATTATTAAAAATTTGGAGAAGGCATATAGTGACGTCATCATGGTCCAAGCGTGTTAGACAAAGACAGACAATATACCATAGCCGTAGAAAAAAAACTCCAGCCATACTGACGTCACTATATCCTTTCTCCAAAACATTATATTGCAAATAACAATATTATTACGAAACAATGTTTAATCTTTATTATTGTAATAAGAAGTTACAGTGGTTAATTTGTATACAGGGGTCAGAACCAACGCACGGGTGTTGTCGAGCGTCGCTCCGGTAAACAAAGTCGTTTTGTTTTATCGCAGAATTTGCTGGGATAAAATTATTTTGCGTTGTGTATTATAGTGCCGACGTTGTCTGGATGACAACTTTATACCCTCCTCATTGGTAAGGTAAAAATCGCTTGACATGCGCAGTTAATCTGTAATTAATATTTACCGCCATATCATGACAATAAGTTATAATTGAATTCTAAAAGTTGACAGAAAGGGACAAATTAGGTAAAAAGCTTGATAAATACATATATTGTAATATTTTTTTAAAGTAAGAAAAATAAGCTGTTCAAATGAATCGAATGAGAATGGTAGGTACTGCAAATTTTATTTGTAGTGATGGACAATATGTTTTAGTACAAAGCGAAGAAAGTAAGTGATGATCATAAAATGGAAATTTATCTTTGAAAATTTGATCGTTTGAAATCAGTGTATAACTTCAGTATTGACATCATTACCTCATGCTGCGTGTCATGCAGAGAGCCAAAACCGAAAAGTTAACCAACTAATTTGCAAAGGAATAAACAAGCAAAATACAGGTAGAAAAATATGGATATATTTGGTTTTATATCACCTTATTTACAGAAAACTCAATATTTACACAAATTCTTATTTATTTACAATTTGATAACAATAAAGGTGCATTCACAAATGAAAATTAGGTTTAGATTTATGGTTTATACATTAGATTTAAAGTTTTGGCCGCATATTATGTAATGACTCCATTCACACATCAGAATTTAGGGTCTCTAAATCCAAATCATAAAGCTAAACATTGCAAGTTCCAAACTTTAGGTTTATGATTTAGTTTGACGTCACAAACTACACCAATGAGAACGAGTCTGAAATGATATAGATATATACACCCATCTTTATTCAGTATCCACTTGGTGCATTCGGCTTTTTAAACAAATGCGAGAAGAACATGGAGACTGTCATGACTTAGTTGCAGAAATATAACCAATAATGCCAAGCGAATGACAATTTCACGGCGCACAGGTGTCTTGTTGAGTACTGCTCTACCGATATTTTAATCTTGTTTTTGAAGCATTTACATAGATGTCTATACATATCAAAACTAATTTTCAGGTAATTTAAACTTACATTTATGAATGACTTACTTAAACCTAAACAAAAACCAAAAACCAATTTTCATTTGTGAATGCACCTTAAATGAGCAAAGTAAATAAAATCAAGTTGATATCCAATTTCACATAATCATAATTAGGTGAAATATCAGTCGAGATTAGTGTTAAATACGAAACAGTATACGCTAGGTAAGAAGACCCTTTACAAATCTGTACTTATCCTCCATTAGTAGCTTCCACGCACCTAGCTACAATATCTTTGCGTCTATTATACCGCAGGTGTTTATTTTGAATAAGCCATCATTGATATTTGGAGAACTATAAGAGCTACAAAGATGGTTAAATGGGCAGACAATTTCTATTTTACTAGGTTAACGTAATGAACAGAAAAAAAATGTTTTCAACTAGTGTGGTTCTCAAAATACGGAACTTTTTAATTTTAAATGGGAACATATATTTTTTATTTTCACCCTGTAATCAATGATATAATATTTTAATTTCTTCATAACAATTTTTTTGAGAAAACTGCTTATACAATTTTATATTGGAACGTTTTTATTTATTTGGGTGAAGTGTAAATATTAGACAATTTTATTAATTAAAATAAAAGTTCATTATAACGATAAATAGATATTAAATATAATTAAAAGATGGTAAATATAACAAACACTACGATTAAACAAATATTAAACACTAATTAAGACTAAGAATATTATAAGGCACTTAAACACTAAGATAATTTATTTAAACAATATATAGCTCACTTATTTATTTATACAACTATATTTATTTATGTTCACAACTTGTCGACTATCTGTTTATATCACCAACTGTTTAACACGCAACGCTTATTTATATCAGACCGTCCAATGCCTTCGCTAACGTGCTTATATACCCCGGCATTTGAATTCGAGAACTCGCTAGAACACTTCCAGATAAAACACAATAGGTTACATCAACCGCGTAATTAAGCAGGTTCCGACAAGTCGGTTGCGTCATCGCTAAAAATAGACACTCGCTCGTCCCTGCGACAGCGGCGGCGACGGCAGGCACTGCACATTACAATATTAATTTCATTTAAACATGGCTGTTAATAAGAGTGCCAAGATTGGAATAAATGAATTCACGTTATTTTCGATACCGACCGACACCAAATATTTCGAATTTTAAATGCCACAAAATTGATTCCTGTGGTGCACTCTCCACGCCAGCATTGAGAACCCTTGAGGTGACGCTTGGTAAGCGCCCGCGGGGTGCAAATATTTCATCATTACCGATATCTGTGTACAAAGTAGATTGGCACACCCAGCAATGGGTAATAAGTCGTGATTATATATATATTTATTTTAATTAACATAGAATTAGAATGCAATGAAAGGAATATGTGTATATTTTGTTCGCCAATTGATCAATTCTTTTATTAAATGTGACGTTTTACTTTTACTCAAAACAAATGTTATGCGATGGTATCAAAATATTACTATCTTATTTGCTTTGCTTATTTATTGTTATCATCAGATTGTAAATAAATAAAAATTTGTGTAAATATTGAGTTTTCTGTAAATAAGGTGCTGTAATACTGAATATATCTACCTGTACTTTGCTTGTTTATTCTTTTGCAAATTAGTTAGTTAACTTTTCGGTTTTGGCTCACAGCATGAGGTAGCTACAATATCTTTGCGTCTACTATAGTAATGGTGGCCAATTTAAAGTGAACAGCTTGTATTTTATGACCCTTATTTTGAAATTCCATTATGGTCACATACCTCATTATTAGTTTGTTAATAAATTTATTCCATGAATATTGTACATTTGAATGAAGAAAATTGATATCAAACAGTCGTCTTTTAAAGTCAATTTATTCAATTAATTACAATGTATTAATTTTAAATGCGTTTCTATTTTCTCGAAGCTACCGTATTTTTAAGTTTCCCCGCTGCGAGCAACAATATATATTATGTTGCTTACGTATTCTCATTATTCTCGAACAGAAAGTATGAATCGCTGATTATGTGTGTACATAGATGTACAAGTTAGTTAAACAATAGTAAATACTACTGTTTCCAAAACTTATTTCATTTCCGCACCCCCAGTTTTATAAACTTATTTCCTGTGTTCTATTATTATCTACTTTATATCTTCAACAGCGCTATTGCGATTAACTTCTACTCTTAAGGTTGTGTACAAAAGTGGTAGTACTCGTAACATCCGCGCCACTCTTTCTGTCGGCGCTACGTGTATGCCGCCAATGCCTGCCGAACGCGGGAGACCGCGTTTGTGTTACCAATATTTATTTCTATTTATTTGCTATCTCTCTCTCTTTCTGTATGTGCGCTGTATTATGTTAGCATCTTTGCATTTTTATTGCAATATCCGAAAGAGGCAAATATAGCATTTTGAATCGGTATTTTATATTTCATACGTGGATTGTACAATTAATTTTTCATTAAATCTTTAAATATTATTAAAATTACATTACAAATGAATACAATATTTCAAACAAATACACGTATTCTTTATTAGAGTTCGAAAAATTGATGAATCCAAAAATATAGTAGAATGATCAATTCAATACCTACTTATGAGAACCAGATTTAAGACAAAAGTACTACACATTTTTTTGTCAAGAATTTATTGACATATGACCATATGAAATACACCAAATTGTTATAAAAATACATTTTGAAAAATTAAAGATCTTTTTTTAAAAGTAAAGCATTTAATTAAAAGGCATTTAAGTGCTATTTTTATATTTAAAGCTGGATTTATACTAAAAAACATGAGCAAAACATTGTTTTAACATAAATGTTAATAACAAATAAGTTACTAAAATTTGCTTGATCCCTTGGTAAACAAATTACAGAATGTTAATACAATGTAAATAACGAAATTTATGTTAATACAAATTTTCAGAAACATTTACAAATTAAACAAAATTAATTAACAAAAATATTAACAAGAATGTTTCAAAAAAAAATTGAAGTTAGTAACGAAGTTACTAACATGTTATATAAGTAAGTAAATAGCTGAACTAATATGTTATATTAATAACGTTATTGAATTTTTTAGAAGTTCTGCGGAAAAATGATCTACGAGTATGTTATTAACACTATTACCACCAAAAATAACCTGTTAGTAACATTTGTTATCAACATATTTTAATCTAGCGGCCGCCTTCAGAGCGATCGCAAAATTTCTGTTATTACCAAAGTTAGCTATAATATTATCAACATGTTAAGGGAAAAGTGACACGTTAATAACAAAAAATGTTATTAATAGAAGTTAATAACAAATGTTATTAACATTTCTAGTGACATTAAAAATATTACTAACAAATGTTGTCAACAAAGTTTGGTGACAAAAGATATTAATACATATTTTGAAAGCCTACATTTAACCCTTTAGCGGGTGCCAAGCAAAAGCAATGCTTGTTTTGATTATTTAGAAAATTGAAAATGAAACTAAAAACAATCGTATAGTATGACTATGTTATGGTTATGACTAGCGAATGAAAGTTGACGTTAAATTATTTTATAGGTGTGCGGTTTCTTTTCAAAAGTTTTCTGTATCATTTGGTTTGGAAGGAAAATAACCTTTATGTATTTCATTAGGGAAGATTAGAATTGTACGAAACATTGAGGTGCAATTTTTTTTGCAAATACTCATGTAAATACTGGACTAGAATATCGCAGAAATATATTAGCGTGCCTTGTTCAAAATAGATGGATGATTACGGTACCTGCACTATAACAATAACAAGCGTGCATTTAAAATATTTCATCTTTTAGTAGTCAACCATCTATTTTGAGCAAGACATGCTAATGTATTTTTTTCTGAGATATCGTAGTCCAGAATTGTATGAGTACTTGCAAAAATGTTCACGCCTCTAAGTTTAGTACAATTCTAATCTTCTCTACCGGAATACATAAAGGCCACTTCCCTTTCGGAACAAATGATACGGAAAACTTGTGAACTTGTGAAACCGCACATCTATAAAATAATTTACACGTCAACTTTCATTCGCTAATCATACCATAACATATTGTGACCAAAGATCCATGAATGAACAAGAAACAAGTAGTCCCTTCGTCCAATAACAATTTTATGGGACCTTTTTTAAACTTGGTGCACTCAGTGCTAGAGGTGGGTAGAGATTCACGGGCTTGGCTTGAAGCTTGAAAGCTTGGCTTGGCTTGGTTTGAAAAAGCTTGAAAAATCAAGCCAAGCCAGCTCTTCAAAAAAGCTTGACTTTTCAAGCCAAGCCAAGCTTCTGTTCCATCAAGCCCAAGCCAAACCAAGTCTTACATTGAAAAAAGCTTGAATTTTCAAGCCAAGCCAAGCCTTCGACTTTCAAGTAGCTTGGTTGAAAACAAGCTTTTTCAAGCTTTTCTTAAGAAATGTTGACGAGGCCGACAAAACCGTAATTTTATGGTGGTAACGTACTTTCTCATTGCTTCGGCACATTTTTGCGAACTTCTAAGAATTGGAGTTCCCAAAAGGACCAGCCTTCAATACCTGCCAGTCTAGTAAACTTCAAAACTATACCCTTCATCATTCTTATTTTCTCAATCTGAACCAAGTAATCGCACATTGTAGTTCGCGCACACAATCAAGTACAAAATAAATTTATAAAATGTTAAAAAAGTTTTTAAATGATAATATAATTTTATTGTTTTATCCTTTACCTACATTAATATAAAATGTATGATGAAAAATGATAATACAAAATTTATTACAAATGTCAATCATTACATATAGACCTATTTTTTTAAATACGTATTATTGTCAAGTTATACGTGTTTGTTTAAAAATTAATTAATTAAATACTTAAATTTTTAAGTAACTGGAATTAATTATAAGCTCAAAGCTTTAAGAAATTAGATTTGGTTTTCAAACAAAAAAAAATTGTTAAATTTATCTGATTAGATTTCACATAAACCTAATCAATATTCATTTAATTTTTTATAGGAATGCTACAAATAGATAATTTTGCTGCAGAATAAAAATTAAAAGAAATAATAATATACTCAACGCCGCAGGGTAAATTGAGTGACAGACTACGTATGATGATGATGATTATTGCATTTTAAAGTTGCATTTTGTACAATGTTTTGTTATTCTGGTATTTCCGAATCATAGACTACGTTTACACCGTGCGTACTATTCTGATACGCAGACCAAGTGTATACTAAAATTTATCTTAGTATGGTATGTTTACACCGGTATTTAAATAAACATACTAAATATTTTGGTACGTTATACGCGCTTGCGCAGATTTAACTGTCAGAGTCAGCCTAACCTAAAATTACTTAATAAGGAAAAATATGTAATTTACATCGCCACACTATTAAAATTGTAAAAATTACTAAACTTACACAATTTCCCTAAATGTTAATACACCATTTAATTGAATTAACAGTAGTTATAGGTGGCAGAAAAATCGCATTGGTACGCTTGCTGTTTACACCGTGCATGAGTAAGGTCTGGTACATCCCCCTTTGAACGTACCAAAAATGTGTACCAGTTGCGTACCAAAGGTTTGGTACATAGTGTTTACACCATTCGTCGCCATCTTGTTACGTCACTTGGTATGCGGACTAAATGTTTAGTACGCGTGGTGTAAACGTACTCATAGAGACGAGACAATTTCTGGTGTGAATATGTATATTTATTTACAAAGATTTCAATGCTATTTTTAGCTCAACCCCTAATGTACCCTAATAAACCGATCTTGCCTGTGGCAGGTATAATAGACAATAACAATGTACCGACAAAGTTTTCATTGTTTCCATTAAATAAGCAAATACATATAATAATCATGGCTTATTACCTAGTTCTGGGGGTTTTTAATTTGTTTTATTCCCAATTTCGGTAATGACGACATATCGGTATCGTTGAGAGTATTTACTTTTGTGCTATTTGAATTTGGACATAATTACTGTAATTATATTTATGTATTTAACTTGCATGATTCCGTACTCAAAAATCAGTACAAATTTCATAGGAAGAGGCGAGAAGGTATTTATGTCACGAACAAACAAAATTTTGGGGAAATATCCGTCTGTAGGGTTTTATGATTTCCAGATGTATTTGAACTAGGTATACAAGGTCAGTCTCAGGTCAGTTTCATCCCATTGTACATTCCAAAATAATTATGTATTTATTTGAACACTGTTCTTGCGTCTTTGGAGTCTTGAATTTTATTTATTTGTACAGGGTGAATATTACTATATAGTATGACAAACTTTAACAGTTTGTTGGGAAGTCATTTCGAGTAAAAATAGCATTATGAATTTAAGTCCTATTTATTTTAGTTATTAAAATATAATAAAGTCTAACTAATGCATATGTTTACTTGAAAGAATGCAGTCAACAAAAATAATAAAAGAAACATAAAATTGTAGGGTAAATATTTAATAAAAGATAATAAATGTATGTTGATTGTTTACTGTCAAACTAAAATAAATGAATAAAGTATACATTGCAATATTTTTATATTTTAAAAATTACAATGAAAAAATACTTGGTGCAAGTTTCATAAATTTTATTTTATCGTTTTGTTTATCTTTGTTTAAATTTAGGTAAAACAAAACGTGATTTATACATCGTCACGATACAATGAAACATCGACATAACATATCAATATATAGATACATCAATATTACAATACATCGATATATCGGATTTATCCGTGTATCGATATATTTAATTTAATTCACATCGAATATTTATATCAAAAACTTGATACCGAACAGCTACTACTGGTTTTCAAGGCCCATATACCTATTGTGCGCATGAGCATTTATAAAGCTTGAAAGCTTGAAAAAGCTTGAAATAGCTTGAAAAGGCTTGAAAAAGCTTGATAAAGCTTGAAAATCAAGCCAAGCCTAAAATATTTAAAGCTTGAAGTTTTCAAGTCAAGCCAAGCTTTGTTTCCATCAAGCCCAAGCCAAGCCAAGCCTAACATTAAAAAAAGCTTGAAGTTTCAAGCCAAGCCAAGCTTTTTTATTTCAAGCCAAGTAGCTTGGCTTGGTGAATCCCTAGAGGTGGGCGCGGGCCGTGATTTTGTCGGGTCACGATGGGTCACGACGTGACCCGCGTGATTGTGAGTATAATTTAAATTTTGCGTCGTGATTGGACGTGAGCGTGAGGCACTAAAAAATTATCGTGCGTGATCAGGCGTGATTGAAAATTAATCGGGCGTGAGTACAAGTTTTCTTCTATTATTGGCAATTTCCATCTTTTACTTTACATTCTATTTATCATTATTATGTCCAAATATGTCATCAACAGTATTTTTTGCTTAATAATAGTGTTATTGTTGTACCCAAAATTGTATACACAGTTGCTCCGATTGCACTAAAAATATACCTACAAATCTTTAAGCCTGTTTCCAATGAACCAATCTGTTGCCTAACTTTACCAATTTGTTAACAAATTTGATAACAACTTATGACTGTGTTAAGCAGGCTTAAATGTACATAGAAACGATTACGCGACACGAACGTGACCCGCCGGGCGTGATCGGGCGTGAGTGCCAAAATAAAATCGTGAGCGTGAGTGATCGTGAATCAACCATAAAAAGTCGTGCGTGATTGGTCGTAAATACATTTTCAGTTCCGTGAGCGTGCGTGATCGTGAGCAAAAAGTTACTCACGCGCCCACCTCTACTCAGTGCGCCAGCGCACCCGCTCCCGGTTTAAATTGTAAATAATCTTATTAATAACACGAGTTATTATATTATAACAATGTTACATCCAGTATAATGCCAGCTTAAAAGTTATTCACCAAAAAGTTGTATCTGTTTAAATATGTGTTAAATACTAAATACTTACATATAATTAATACAAGGCTGGTAAAAACTCAGGGTTTTTTTTGCACTTTTTAATTGTTTTAAAGTAATATAAATATTTTATTTCATAAACGAAAACGAAATCTGTAATAAAACCCCAAAGAATGCATTTCAATTTTTGCTTATACGTAGTATATAACGTGTCCACGCACGTCAAATGATTTAAATCAGGCCAACCTTAGTCTTCATTCAATATTACTATTTTAAAGATATAATTGCATGTTACTGTTAATATAAAAAAATAATTAAATTTTTATAATAAACATTTTTTTAAATTTATTAAACGTAAGATCGACTTACAGAAAGATAAAATTTTATTGTACTAATAATGTATTAGGGGAGACCGGTGTCAATTGTTTATATTGTTACAAAATTTAATTTTTTATTTTTCACGAGAATGTTGCATTTAAAAATTTTGAAATTACCTATATGAGAACTTACCCACCTTAGTGAATAATATTTTGAATTTTAAACTTTTGAAAATGTGACAAATATAAAAATATAAGGATTTTTAGTCAGGTACTACAAATTTTACAATTGCCACCTAACTGGTGTCAATAGTAACAGGGCTAGTGTTAATTGTAACAAATATTAACAATGATGTAATAAGATAAAATAACAGATAAAAGAAGATATTATTGAAAAAAAAAACATTTATTTATTACCTCAGAAAATACAAAATTAAGATGACAACTAAAAGCCAACAAAATATATATTCTGCTGGTGATACGGACCATTTTGACCAATGCCTTTAGTCGTCAACGGAATTGTAGTTTAGGTAAACAGAAAATAGGACTTTCTTCGTACAATTTAAACGTGCCCGGTGTGCAGTTTTTATATTTTCGACACTGCAACCAATATCCTGTACTCAAAGAATATGGGCCAATACATGCCAGAGAGTTTCCTCATCCGAGTCATCTGAAGAGTAATCTGCGACTCTTACATTCAGGACTGTTTTTCTTTTCTTTGCTCTTCTTCTATGTTTTCGATAGCAGTGGTTTTTTCTTGTAATTTTTATCATGATCAAGACTGTACTTAATTATTTAACATGTTAAAATCAACACCGTGGCATGTGTTACAACTGACACCGCTTAACTTATAAAGATATTATTTGCTTTTTTGTATTTATTAGGTAATAATTCGAAATGTTTTTAATGAAAAATAAAAGCAGATATAACTTACAACCTGATCCTTAACTTGAAATATTTCCGAGCAGAGCACTTATAGGGTTTTAGAAACAATGTTTGTCACTACCTGTATTTACTTTTTTAGATTCGTCAGAAACAGACGCCGTATGTGCGCGTATGTACTTGCACTAAATACCAAAGAGCTAGGACTCTTTCTACTTCACTCTGCAAGTGTGTTTTAATCTACTTCGGGAAGATGGCCCTGTTACCTACCCAGTGGCGGCGCTAAGGGGGGGCCAGGGTGGTCACGTGCCCATCCTAAAAAGTCTTGTGCCCACCCAAGTGCCCAACCACTACCAACATACAAATAATATTTTTAGTATCTATCAAATTTGTGAATAAAATTTTATTTTTAATTCTAAACATTATTTGTATTTATACATTTGTTCTAAAATTAATAGGACAGAAATTACAGCCGTATGAAAATTTCACAAAAAAGTAATTATTTGAATATGGATACCTGTGGCTGTTTCGTTTTTTGTGTATGTATACATTTGTTCTAAAATTAATAGGACAGAAATTACAGCCGTATGAAAATTTCACAAAAAAAGTAATTATTTGAATATGGATACATGTGGCTGTTTCGTTTTTTGTGTATGTAAAAAAATACTATACACGAATCTTTATTATTTAAAATAAATGGGTGCCCACTAGGCGCATATTCAGGGGGGGGGGGACTTGGCATAATTACCTATCCTTTAAGCCCTGATTTAATAAAAAAAAAACATCAAACAACCGCAAATTAATATTTGATGGCATGTTTTTAAAATCTAAATTTTCATTACATAATAGCTGTATTCTTTTTGACCCAATTGTAACTCAGCTCAGTACACAACTGAGTTGAGATGAAGTGAGTTGTGATGTGTACAAAAAGAACAGGTTTAATTCGATTTTATTTATCACTTCTTTCTTTACCGATAGTATTTGCTGCAGCAGCTGTCAAAATTATTGACTAATATTCTGATCTATGATACTGTTTATAAACGAAAAATGGATAATGTTGAAAATATGTTACTGTAAGTATATGTGTGTATGTGAATATGAAATTTGTTGTATTTATAACCTTAAAATGCAAAATGAATGTTTCAAATCATTTTGAGTTTTGTAAATTGGTAGTGTAGCATCGGAGTTTATCTGAAGTGATCTGAGATGCGCTGAGATTTTGTCCAAAAAGAATACAGCTAATATGGCTGTCAGTTAAAATATAATTGTAATAGTAGAAGTGTAGATGATATTCAATTTTCACAGTTTAGAGTGTTTATCCAGGTAAGTTAACAATCCGTTAAATATATTCACTTTTCTTAAATGTTCTGTGGTCTGGAAATTTATTTTTGCACATGGAAGAGGGAATATATGCAGCTTTACATCTCTTGATAAAATGTAAATTTCAATTATAAGGCATTTGACCTTGAACGAAAAATTTTTTTTGCCTGCGGCGCCTTTTTTCCTAGTTACCTTTGCATGGGCTATTACGACCAAACCCCATCCCCCCGGTGCCCACCCATTTTTTGATTGTGCCCACCCTACGTTTACATCCTGGCGCCGCCACTGTACCTACCCTTGTTACATTTAACAACTGTTGGAATTGACACCGGTCTCCCCTAGATCAAATATTTATTGAGTTTGATATGTATTGAAAACCTCAATTTTTACATGAATTTGTTTTTTATAGGTTTTTTTTAAATGAGTTTGGCTCTGGTAGGTTTTTTAGCGGGGTGTTTTTAAAACGAGATGATCCACTGAATTGTACAATAACTCTTTTTTATTATTCGGAATCATTTATATATATTCACACTACTTCTTGTGTTATACTTCAATGTCACAGAATTTCCAAAAAATATTTTAAATATTTTGATTAAAAATATAGTGCACAAACGTTCAATATACCAAATCCTGTTCTTAACAATGTTTTAGCCACTGTACTACAGATGTCGATAGTGTTCCTATTTCTACCCCGTTCCATCGTCTTCCGTGATGCACTTTGGGAATCGCTAATGTAGAGCACACATGCAATGTTAAACATAATACATATTAATTATTTGCACTAACTATAGTCTGTGAAGATGAACTACTGCAAATATGTAACCTTCAAATCAATGTTAACATCGTCTGGCCGTGATATAATGTAGGCTGAACCAAAACATATTTATCATCATAATCCATTAGTTGACAACATTGTTTACTGAGAATCGACATACTCGATTTCTTGCTTCACTAACTTCAAACGAACATGAACTTGGAAACTTTGGTGTAATTGAAATGTCACTTCCTTTCGTTCATACATATTTCTTCACGCCTTGTATCAGTCTATTTTGTTTTCTGTTTAGGAAGTATTTACGACAGATTGAAATGAAATTTAAATAGGTTGCCATTTATTGGATCAGCATTTTAAATAAGTTATCAGTATTAAATGATCAGTAACTTTATACATACTAAAATTTTAATTTAATCTAATCTAACCTAATTTAACCTAACTTAATCTAATCTAATCTCAACTAACCTATACACAGTATTCATAATATTTACTGATCATTTATTTTACAAAATATTGGTGAAATAAATATAAACTATTTAAGTAAATATATTATTTTTCATGAGTTTTTACACAAGTACGCAAAATTCTAAAAAGGTTTATCATCTGTGAACTCATATATTTAATGCTAAAATAGAACAAAACTATATTAGCATTATAGAAATGGTATCCCGTGGGGAAGTGATTTTCTTAATAATTCATATAATAAACGACAGATTTGCTTGAAAAAACTAACAAAAAACGACTAAACACCAAGTAAGTAATTTTCTTCGAAAATTGGAAAATTTGAGATTTTCGATGGAATTTTCGCAATTATTAAAACAGTTATGTATCTTTCTTGAATATAATGTCTTTGTTCTATTTTTAGATGATATTTCCAATAACAATTTAATTCTCTTAATATCCCGAAATTATTAAAAATTTGGAATATCTATTTTTATAAATTCTTTTACTTAGCGAAACTTTTGTATGAGTACCATCTTCAAGCAGTTATCAGCTATCAATTCGAGGACATTTACGCAAATAGTGTACCTACTATGAGGGCATCGAGAAACGAAAAACATAAAATTGAATTATCAAGCCTGTTTATATTATATTTTTTGGCTAAATTTTGGAAATTTATTTTGTACACACACAGCAGATTGGCACACCCAGCAATGGGTAATATGCCGTGATGATATATTTATTTTATTTATTTATTTATTTTGTCTGGAATCTAGAATTCTAGAAGATATACATGTCAAATATGGGGCTGTTGAAATTAAGTTGATACATGAAAATAGTTTAACCAACAGTGCCAGATTATGCATTTGGAAAGCTCTGGACAAAATTTAATGTTTGGGCCCCACTAGTAGACAATCTATCCCAAGAATATAATTTAATGAGCAAAAAAGGAGAATCATCCCAGAAATTTACAACGTGGCGAACCAACGAAAAAAACAATTCATGGGTTGAAATGAGTCCTAGACATTTGTATGTTTCGTGTTTTATTTAATCCGATCCTATTAATCAACTATTTTCGCATTATTATAAAAATGAACAAGAAAACGGTAATACGTAATTTCTTAAAACTTATTACAGCATTAAAGCCAGAAAACATATACATAAATCAATTTGTTATATTTCTAAACAAAATATTTTGATCCCTATACCTATGTTGGCATTACTCAGAGCTGGCAAAAACCAGATTTTTTTAACTGGCCCAATTTGGCTTGTGGTTTAGATTTTTTTTGTTTTATTGAATTTTTCAATTTTATTGAACTTAGTATAATACTTTTTTAATTTGTATATTAGTGTTAATAGAATCACTCTGTATACAGAGTGCTTTAACAAGCTCACTATTTGATAACTTTTTTATTTGAAGAAATACGAGTACAAAATTATGCCATTTTAAATTAGAAAATTGATAGCCGAACGTAAGTTTACGAATAATTATAAAATAAGAATAATGTTATTCGATTATGTAATAAAAAGCATATTAATGTACAGTGCTGAGATATGGGGGTGGAGAGAAATAGAAAAATTCGAACAACTCCAACTGAAATATTTGAAATGGACACTGGGGTTAGAAAAAAAGCAGCTGGTCTTCGAGCAACGAAATATGAGAAAAAAATTAGAAACTATGATCCACAAAGAATAGTACCTACATCAATGTTGGAAAGATATAAAGAAGAGAGAAGAACAGAAGACACCGATAAGTACTTGGGAAATAAAAAGAAGGTACTATGGAAGGAATGGCTTTTCACCTGCCGAAATCAAAAGAAAACGCAATGAAAATACCAACATTAACTTACAGTTGACACGCAGGGATCAAGATATGCAAAGGCAAGAACAATACACGAAATTTCGGCAATCCAAATATAATAATATTTACAAACATATAATTCCAGTAGGACTACCGTAATATTTGTCAAAGAAAAAAGAAGATCCATAAAACTAATAGCACGTCTACGATGTGGAAACGAAGCAAAAGGAAACAAATATTGGATGGCAGAAAATGAACGCATATGCCGACTCTGTGAAGAACACGAAGAAACGCTAACACATTTATTGTACAATTACAGATACCTTCCAAGACAGAATTCCAGCCCTTGCCACATCCTGGACGAATCGAGAGAGGGAGAGGCCTGGGCCAAATTGCTACGAGAGAAGAGGGAAAAAATAAATTAAACTGTTTTTGTCAAAAATAAAAAAGTATTGTATTTACACTTTCAACTAATTTAATGTTTTGTAAAATAGTCATGTATAAATTCTAAGCCTAAGGACAAGAATTAAATAAATAATAATAATTAGAAAATTGATAATTCAGCAAAAAAATTATCTGCGATTCTCAAAATATGAGTACCTATTTTTTTATATATAAATAGGGACAGGATTCTTACTCCTGAATTCAGCAATGCAATATTTTACCCTCATGTAACGATTTTTTTTTTAGAAAAATGTATGGAAATATTATAAGAGTGCCATGAATGGAAAAAATGAATTAATGTTACTTTTTTACGTAAAATTAGATTGCCATGAAAGAAATATAGTCATAGTCATATTTAAATAAAATAAATATAATAATAATATTCTTTATTGTATTTAAAGTTACAATGAACTTATTAGAATTGATATATGGGGTGACGTATTTCATAATATTTTAATAACTTTTACATTTTATACCTTTCGTGGATGAAGATGAACTAATGAAAGACACACACAACAACCATGCCTTATCCGGGATTCGAACCCAGGACCCTTGGAGCGTGAAGCGAAAGCACTACCGCTACTCCACCTGGGTCGACAAATAAAATAAATATGAAATTTTATATAAATTTTTCACAAATAAAAAACCGTTATGTGAGAGTATGCAAATATTAAACTATTTTAATTAGAACTATATTCTCTAGAGACTAATCAAATATCATTGCTGATACCATCAATTTTCTAATTTAAAATGACACAATTTTGCTAATTTAACCAAACTCGTATCTCTTCAAATAGAAAAGTTACCAGTAGTGAGCAAGCTTATTGAAACATCCCGTATGCTTGCAGAATAATGCATCCAATTTGGTAAAAACATTTTCCATTTGATTTTATTCATTACTGTGTACGATTTCAATCATTAATGACATTTTTATTTATATCAACTGTCATCTCTCGGGTCCTCAAACCTATTATGGAAAGTGCACCACAACACAACAGCCAATCTACTTAAGCGTGATAAATGATAAATGACTTCCATCAAATCCGAATACAATTTGTGTGAACCTCACTTCAATCCACTTCCTTTTGGAATATCGAGGTAAAATAATGCCAATAACAGCAAGCTCTTATAAAACAATACATGCCAATAGCATGCGTATGCATTTCTAACCGCAAGAACAAATAAAACATCGAAAACACCATTACAGCTTGCACAAAGTAAAATTGTTGGTACAATATAATGTAATGCTAGCGAATACTGATGTAGTGAAATTTAGTACAGTTACTAGATAGTATGCATAGGAACTACAAAAACATTATGAAACGTAGAAAGTAATAAATAGAATTTCTCTTTCGATAATCTTTCACTGATTGTGTGAGTGATCTATGCGAATATTGTTTTTCACCTTTAAAAGAAATTAATTATATGAAAGAATAAATCATGACAATGAAAAATGTTGTGTTCTCTACACGGAATTGAGCAGGATTATTTTTATTTAAAGGAAATTTCTCTTGCAGCTTCAAATTTTCCCAAGAGCACCCTAAGTAATCACTTGAAATATAACATAAAATTGAGCATGAAATATTGAGAAAATATCGAAAAACATATAAAACAACAAAATTTATGATATGTGTTACAATATTTGAATAAAAATACATGAATATATAACAGGTTTCAATTCTCATTGCTGGTATCCTGTTTTACTTTTATGTATTAAATTTAATACAAATAAAATTAATAATGTTTAATAATTAAAATAGAAACGAGGTAAATTATAATTTAGGTATATTAGTTATTCTGCTCTCATTTCCATTATACATTTTAATCTCGATTTTAATATAATATAATTACTCGTAATTGTGAATTGTACCGAGTACTTGGAAACAGTATTTTAATAAACTAGTTCCCGGTATATGAAACATATTAAATATAAAATGTATATATTAAACATAGTGTTTAAAAAACAAATTACATTGTATTAATGAATATTTGTACAAAAATAAATACCATTTTGTGATATTATTTTTTTTTATCATAATGTTATTTGTATTTATTTAACATATACGCATTATTTTTATTAGTTATTTTATTTAATTACCTAATGAAAATCTAAAATACAATTATGAAATTAGATACCTACTATACAATTTAATTTTCCAAATATATTCTGCTTCATTTAAAAAAAAAACTCATTTTTATTAACTTTCTAAATTTTTCATGCGTTCCAAGCTTTTATAAAATCTTCAAGGCTCTCCAAGTTTTCTCAAGCTTACTTTTCCAAGCTTTCTCAAATTTTACAAACTTTTGTCTTTTCACGTTTTCAAATTTCTTTAAGCTTTTGTAGGATTTCTAAGGTTTTCCATTCTTTCCCAAGCGTTTCCAAGATTCCCAATTTCTACGCTTTTCTAAATTTTCTTTCATTCTTTTGAACTTTCTCAAGTTTTCTATTTTCTCAAATCTTCCAAGCTTTGCCATGTTTTCTTTGTCTGAAGCTTTTACAAGATTTATTAATCTTTCTAAATAATTATAGTGTCACATATACATTACTATTTCACTTTTGTTTCACTTTATAGTTAACCCTTTATGCCCAATAATATTTTTTCATTATAAAGATGTTCTTAAATATTGGCCAGAGCATTCCCTAACACTCTGTATAATTATTTGATCATCGTCTATAGTGCAAAAATATGAATAGCAGAATGAAAAATCTACCTTGACAACGCACTTGTTATCTACTTCAATAGAGTATAATTATTTGATCATCTTCTACACTGCAACAATACAAATAATAGAATGAAAAATCTACCTTGACAACGCACTTATTATCTACTTCAATAGACACACAAATGCAATTTGCACATAGCGCATCTAGCTGCATTGCTTAGAAGTAATGGTTGCTAAGGTCACGGCATTACAAACAAAGAACTGTCAGCCAATTACAGTACCTGACTGATTGAAAATACAACGGGAGGGAGTTTGTTTGTATCGAGATGTTCTATCTCTCTCTTGCGTGTGACGTCAATTCTGTAAGTCTCTATTAGCAAATACAAGTACCATTATAATTCGCATAATCTAACATAGATAGCGCTGACTACTTTCAACGCGTCGATCATGATATTTGTAAGTACAAACGAGCTATAAGTAACTATATAATGGCGAATGAGCGCTGCTAGCAGTACACAATTGAACGCCATCTTTGATATAACCTGTACTGCTGGTTGCAGCCCAGCAGGAATATTTCTGAATTATTTTTAATCAATTAATTTAATTACTATATTACATTTATAAAAATAAATAATATAAATTCAATTATAAAATAAGTTGCTGAGAAATCAATGATAAATACGAATATATTTTGAGAAAATTTATAGATATAGGTATCCAAATTTTGTCGAAATATATTACGCTAATAACAATAAATATGAAAAATGTAATTGCATCGATACTATTTCTTGAATGTTGCTAAATACATAAAAAGATACCTATATTTGTTAAAGAAATAAATTAATAATTATGTATAATTGTGATTCACAATATTTAAAATAAACAAATAACCACGGTTAAAATAAGAAGTAGGTATATGAAACACAAATTAGAAATAAGACTTTTAATTAACCTTTATATATAATTATTTCGGTCAATAATAGTAGTATTAAAAAGTATTATTAAAAAGTCACAATTGTTTTTAGTTCAACTACATTTAATTTTTAACGAAACCTATAGCTATCTTTCTCGTAACAATTTCTGTCGTATAGATGTTCAAAATCTCAAATATTTCAAAAACTAACAAATAATCCTGATATGGTAAAATATGTTTTAATAATTAATTATAGTAATAAAGAGAAATGAGATTCCGCTCCAAATTCTATATAATAGCTATTTGTGTATTAAGACGGAGCCCCCGAGATACTACGAGCCTACAACTGGCGCGCGTGGCGTCACACTAGTGGCCCAACTTTTGTACAGTGTTTAATGGGAGATACACAGTTTTTTCAAAGTATTGCGAAAACTGTGGCAGATATGAAAAAATGTATATAAACAATATTATAGATCATAAAATTATTTATCAAAATGCGTTAACAGAACATATTTATGTTCTGTAGTTTAGCTGTAGGAAGCGTATAAAATAACAAGGTCAGATGACACATCTTAATTTTTTTCAAAATTTTGCGAAAACTGTGACAGATATAAAAAAATGTATATAAACAATATAATAGAACATTAAATTCTCTAACAAAGTGTGTTATATAAAATATTTATGTTGTCATTTAGCCGTAGGAAGCGCATAAAATAATATATGTAAAGATACATATTGACTCTTTGTTTTCCCACTTAGAAATTTGTAAAAATTCTGCCTGTTTCGGTGCTAGAATGTAATTACAAAATAAAAATAAACGTAAATAATTGAAAAACATTTATTTTTACCAAAATAAGCCACAGCGAACTTGAAAATTAGAAATAAGTTACAATTTTGACTTGATTAAAATATAATGCATAATTATATAAAATAAAACACTAATATTAAACTAGAAAACAAAATAAATGTACGTTCTAAACAATGATAATCACAAACATTAAACATTTATAAATAAATACAAATAAAATGGCATTTTTTAGAAATATTACCTACTTAATAATAGAAAACTGCGAGAAACAGTAAAAAATAGAAAAGTTTATAAATATAAAACTGGTACAATACATAATTAAATTTGAAATACATAGAAAATATTTCATATATAGACCAGGAAATAATTAAGGAAATTAAGAAAATTTTTGAAGTTTTATATTTATAAACTTTTCTATTTTTTACTGTTTCTCACAGTTTTCTATTATTAAGTAGATAATATTTCTAAAAAATTCCATTTTATTTGTATTTATTTATAAATGTTTAATGTTTGTAATTATCATTGTTTAGAACATACATTTATTTTGTTTTCTAGTTTAATATTAGTGTTTTATTTTATATAATTATGCATTATATTTTAATCAAGTCAAAATTGTAACTTATTTCTAATTTTCAAGTTCCCTATGGCTTATTTTGGTAAAAATAAATGTTTTTTAATTATTTACGTTTATTTTTATTTTGTAATTACATTCTAGCACCGAAACAGGCAGAATTTTTACAAATTTCTAAGTGGGAAAACAAAGAGTCAATATGTATCTTTACATATACCTATTATTTTATGCGCTTCCTACGGCTAAATGACTTAACATATATATTTTATATTAACACACTTTGTTAGAGAATTTTATGTTCTATAATATTGTTTATATAAATTTTATTATATCTGTCACAGTTTTCGCAAAATTTTGAAAAAAGTTAAGATGTGTCATCTGACCTTGTTATTTTATACGCTTCCTACAGCTAAACTACAGAACATAAATATGTTCTGTTAACGCATTTTGATAAATAATTTTATGATCTATAATATTGTTTATATACATTTTTTATATCTGCCACAGTTTTCGCAATACTTTGAAAAAACTGTGTATCTCCCATTAAACACTGTACAAAAGTTGGGCCACTTGTGTGACGTCACGCGCGCCAATTGTAGGCTCGTAGTATCTCGGAGGCTCCGATTAAGAGCGCAAAATGGGACATTGCCGATTGAGAGGTTGTTGACGCGCGACGCAGGAGCGCGGCATTCTCTCGAAATCGACAATGTTCATTTGCGCTCGAAACACACACAAGATTTTTTCTACAGTCCTCCACCATAACAAAAAATAATAAAATGTACACTTTGTACTTACTGTACTATTCAATAGTTTTGCAGTGAAGATAGGAACGTATTCAAATATGACTTCAAGATATTGTTTTGGCTTTCGTTTTTACAAAAAATAAATGCCAATTTTGTAATGAATATTATAAGTTTTTGTATAATTTATTTGTTTCAAGTACATTAAACTAGTGTAGTCGAAAAGTGGATGTCCATTGGGAACGTGCACGCCAAACTTTTGCAGGTGGCAGCACAACTGTTCACACAATTTATTTTATATTTAATTTTACTTTATCGTTTTTTCCCATTCTTCTTGAGCTATTGCTTCAGTCTAATCTAAGCATTTTATACTTTCGTTTTTGTAAATAAATGCCCTATTTTATTTTCACAGTACTGCGGCATTTTGTTTGGTTATGTAATATACCGACAGAGCAGTTATATGTCAGATTGACTTGTGAAGGTAGTAAATGTGTAACTACAGTGCCATTAGTTCCTGACTAAACGTTTCTATTAAGAATGTAGACAAGTGACATTTCTCAACATTGTATAGTTAGAAATTTGGACAGCGAGTGTTTTCTCTACTTTGTCGCGCATGAACGGCAAATTGACATTTTGCGTTGACAAAAGAGAGCGCAAATGGATACTTTGTATATAGACTGCAGAAATATAAATATTCATCGTCTTAAAATAATGGCGTACAGAACGCACTTATTATTTCATTTTGAATTTTTAGTAATCGGAATTATTGTATTTAATTGATTATTTTGTCTCACAAAGTCTCATGACACAATTATTAAACGGAATAATAAGTTAATTTTTAATGTCTAAAGGTACATTCACAAATGAAAATTAGCTTTATTTCTAGTTTATACTTTAGATTTAAAGACTTTGGCCGAGTATAATGTAATGACTCCATTCACATTTCAGAATTTAGTTTCCCTAAATTCAAATCATAAAGCTAAATCATTCACACTTCAGAATTTAGTTTCCCTAAATTCAAATCATAAAGCTAAATATTGCAAGGTCCAAACTTTAGGTTTATAATTTAGTTTGACGTAACAAACTTCACCAATGAGAACGAATCTTAAACAAATGCGAGAAGAACATGGACACTGTCAAAACTTAATTGCTGAAATATAACCAGTAATGCCAAAAGAATGAAAGTTTCACGGTGCACGGGTATCTGTTAAGTACTGCTCTACCGATATTTTAATCTTGTTTTTCAAGCATTTACATAGATGTAACTAAATTAGAGTTCATTTAAACTTTCATTTATGAATGACTTACTTAAACCTAAACAAAAACCATAAACCTAATTTTCATTTGTGAATGCACCTTTACATTGGTCAAATCTGTTATTTTCTTTGAAAAATTTTATAGACTTGTAATGCATAAAAACAATTTGATTTTACTTTATTTTTAATATGGACCACGTTATGAACAATTTTCTGCATAGCGTCTGAGCTGAGCGCTGAGCGCGGTTATAAGTTTGGCCGCCGTCCTAAAGCGTTCAACTGTTATACGAGTGTAGTATTCGCTGCAGCGTGCTATGCGCCACTCTATATTTACTTATAGCTCGTTGGTAAGTACCTACAGGCTTGGGTACAAGTCGATAAAAAAACGTTTGTAGTATCAAATAAATTACATAAAATATAAAACGCCCTTTATTTTAAGTACCGTCTACCGTCAAATTTCCGTTGTTTCTTTTTGGATACTATAACATAAGTTTTCTTCTGCATATGGACTGTAATTTAAATCCATTGTCAGGCTACAAATCATTCGTAGTAGAAACATGCTTTAAATCACCTCACCATTGTCCATTGAGCAAATATACAAGTATATCTTTGATGTTGGTTATTCGTGCACTAGACCTACACAATCAGTGCGCTTGTGGGTGGTTTGTTGTCCACATAGCACGAACGTAAACATTCTGTGCGGTTTTATGCAGCTTGGCGTTGTTGCTGTTCGACGTAGTTCGGAGCACTTTATGTGAATGCGACTTAACATCCACTTTCATTCGCTAGTCATACTATATATGACTAGCGAACGAAAGTTGACGTTTAGATTATTTAATAGATGTGGTTTCTTATGAAAACATTTCCCTATATTTGATTTGAAAGAAACCTGACCCTTATGTATTCCGTTACAGAAGATTAGAAATGTACTCAATACCAGGAGGCATTTAAAATGACCTTAGCAACAGGATTCAGAGATGTATTTAAAAAAATTAAATCCACAAATTCTAGTTCGTTCATCTCAAGTGTAAGCAAGCCTCGAGTCGGAATTACTGTTAGAGAAAATTAAAAATAATCCTATTTCATGGAATTGCCAAACTAAATAGTTTAAAGATCAAAATATTTTGTTATATAATCAACATAAACGAAAAATGTTTAAAATATTTTAAACGCACCCCCGTTTTGATATTCAGTTACCCTAGTAGGCCGTCTATTTTTAGCCTGACATAGTAATGTATTTTTGTGCTTAAATGGGTTCATGTAAAAATTGATAAAAAATATTTCGTACAATTCTATTCTTCTCTAGGGTTTCAAAAAAACCACGTCTATAAAATAATTTAAACGTCAACTTTCTATGGTGAGTTTCAAGATATTTGCAAATCTACCTGCCTTCGTAATGACGTGGCACACCGCAAAACAAGTATTTATGATCCTACGCGTCTGGGGAGGATTAGCAAAATTTAGAAAAACGATGCAACGGTACTTTCTCCAAATCCCGGTAAATAATATACCTGTTTTTATGTATAATTTGTGAAAATTTGGTGTAATGTCATATTCTTTGTTCTGTATTTCTTAAAATTCAAGTCAAATATTAAATTCCACACAAATATTCCGTGTGCTGGATTTCAAATATTTTGTTACAACCCTGTCATGTTACCCATCAAGCCCATTTAAGAGGCCACGCGCTGCGTAAGGCAAGGTAGGTACGTTTGCAAATGTCTTGAAACAAATGGCTGTTTCAAACATATTATATGTAACCTGTCAAATATATATATATATATATATATATATATATATATATATATATATATATATATATATATATATATATATATATATATAATAAATATAAGATCTGTTTTGTAAATCAGTTCATGCTTCTGATGATGGCGTAACTGCCGAAATTACGTAATAAAGGAATTTTGTTAGATTGTGAAACAATACCTAGTCTTTTTATTTCTTTTTATAATCATGCTTCACTGAGTGCCAACAGCTTCATCAATTAAATTTAAAAAATATGTAGATTATTATTTGTTTAATGTATATATGTCATAGACAAATTGTAAAATCAGTCTTTTTATAATACGCCTAGATTTTTTCAGAATGACTAGGTAAATTATAAAATGAATATTTTCACTTGTTCTTTTTCTAAACATAGTCGCGCAAGTATCCAGCATATACATGCTTCGCATTTCTATAGATTTTTCGGAAACATATAAAGCTAGAATGACGAGTTTTTGTGTATGCCTCGACTAATGCATCCTTCATCGTCTTAGAATTCCTCGTTACTGTTCAGTTATCGGAATAAAACTCAGCGGGTGCAATACATGTAGGTACCTAATAGATACAGCGCAACTATTAGTGTTACAACACGTGTTATAATCTCTTATTCAGTGTTTTCGTAAATAAGTGAGAATATAATTCTCTCTTGAGTCAGGAAAAATTATCTGTAGCATATTTTGAAATTTTTGGAGATGAAAGTATTTTTTTTTTTCGTTTTATCGAATCCTAAATCCTAATCGCCTAATTTTGAAGATGACCAATTTGGCGTCGATTTTCAAGGGACTGCTGGAATCCTAAAACAACGAAGCTGCCAGCCACGTTACCGCCAAAATAAGAAATCATCATTTAGTGTCAATCATTGTGAAAAATGCGGTGTTAATTTGTGCCTCATCCACGCGAAGATGATTTGCGAAAATTGTTTGATTACTGTTGATGAAGGCGATTCATTGGCATAAATTTTTTGTATTTTTTCATATCTAGAAACCTATTTATTTTATTTTGCAAAATAATCATTTTTACTTATTTACTGTAAACTAGAGATGTTTTTCTTTGAAAAATAATTTAATATTGTCATTTGTGTCATGCTAGGCAAAATTAGTTTTAATAAAAATGATGAGTTAAGTGAAATTGTTTATACAGACTGTCCCAGGACGAGCGTACGCTATATTTATTTTAAAACTACTCAATATTATTTTACAAAATTTGGTATCAAGTAATTTTCCGACATGCCCGTTTCAACTAATTTTTTTTCAAAGCAGTAACACTTCCGGTTTAACCGGAAGTTGACACTAACTTTCCTATATTAAATGGAATGCTATATTTTTAAATTTAACTTTTTTGATTTTTTCTCTAAAAACGGCCACGTATTTATCACTCTATATCTCGAGAATGGAATCGAATTTCTATAATCTGTAAAAACAGTTTTTTATGAAGAAAGCTTTTGTTTACACAAATATAAATTAATAATTAATAATTTTTGAAAATTTGAATTTCTACGTCAACGTAAATTTAAAATTAAAATTTTTTAAAAAAACTCAAATATTTTATGCAACACCCTATTTTTTATTATTTAAATAAATTCTTTGTTAAAAAATAGGGCTAGTTTGTATGGCATGTCCTATGTTGAAAGTTGATAAATTTTTCGTAAAATGGAAAATATGTAAATTACATGTGTTAGTAGGTATTTGTTTATAAGTCTAGTTTAGTATGAACATTTTGTTTTATATTATATTTTCTATTTCTGTTCGTATTTTGCAATTAATATGATAGAAATGAATAGAAATTTATTAAAATAAAATATTATAATAGGCACTAAATACAATTTTCTTCTTTTTCCACCATGGCCCACTTAAATTAAATTTAATAACTAATGTAACAATTTACATATTTTCCATTTTTCTAAAAATCTATCAACTTTCAACATAGGACACGCTACACAAACTACCTGTATTTTTTAACGAAGTATTCATTTAAATAATGAAAAATGGAATGTTCCATTTAAAAAACTTTTTGAACTTCAACTTTACGTTGACGTAGAAATTGCATTTTTCAAAAATTGTGGATTATTAATAATTTATATTAGTGTAAACAAAAGTAAATTTAGAATTTTATTAAATTTTTGGCATTATTATATCGTTGAATTCATAAAAAAATCTATATTTAATGAATAATAAAATACATCATGTCATTTAAAAAAAACATTGATATATAAGTTCAGTACCACAGGAGGCTTTAAAATAAACTGCCCCCTTCTATACCTTACAAAATATCTTAATCACCTTTTTAAGTATCTTTTTATATACACGAATAAAAAGTACTGTCTCATTGTCTTGAGACACCCTATATAACCATATGTAAGTACTACGTGCTTATATGCAGAATTCAAGCTTAAAAAATAAAGCTTGCCAAGAGTACATGTCTCTGAGGCAATCGCAGCAATAGCAAGCCGGTTGATATGTTGATAAAGATTTAGCAGTACACCACTGCCTGTACATGTTTCGAAAACAGCTACTTCTATTCAACGAACACATTAAATGACATACTTATAACGTCTCGTTTACTACTGTTTCGAAAGTAAAAAATAAATAATGATGAGTATGACTACACTTAACGAATGTAAATTATAGATAACGTTATCTATACATTACTTTATTAGTAAATGTTTCCTATGACATATAATCGATGATGGTTTTCATTACAGAGTGAATCACCTCGACCAGTATCTGAACCCAGGGTCTTCTGGTTTATAAAAATAACCTTGCTTCCTATATCTATCAAGGCATTGCATTTTTAAATGTATGTACGTCCTCTTTCAAGTCGTTATTTACACGTAAATAATTTCACTGGAGTTTCTCGTTTTTTTTTATAAATAAACGATATTATACGTAATACACAAAATAAGTTAATTATATATTTTTTAAACAAGCTTTTATTAAAATAGAAAGCAGAAGAACAAAATTGTCAAATTTATAATAAAATAAAAGATACATTATGACACTTAGGTACTGTTTGAATGTGGCGGAACAAAGAAGGAAAAAAGCATGAGCAGAATGTAAATATTTAAACACGTAAATGTAACAAAATTTTAAATAATTAATTCACAATAATGGAGAGGATACCCTAGTGTGTGATGAAATGATATAATGGGAAGATAAAAGGTTTTGAGAAAACCAAAGTCTTTACCACACTGTTCAAAATTTGTTTAGTAATAATGGTAGAATCCGGTCAACATTAATTAAACAAATTTAGAACAGTAATAAAGACTTTGGTTTTCTCAAAACCTTTCATTCTCCCATTAATTAATTCACAGTTTGCAATCTATTGCCATTTTTGGCAGGAATAATAGCTATTTGTGTATTAAGAGCGCAAAATGGGACATTGTCGATCGAGAGATTGTTGACGCGCGACGCAGGAGCGCGGCTTCTCTCGAAATCGACAATGTCCATTTGCGCTCGAAGCACACACACGATTTTTTCTACTGTCCTCCACCATAAAAAAAATAAATAAAATGTAGACTTTGTACTTACAGTACTATTCAACAGTTTTGCAGTGAAGATAGGAACGTATTCAAATATGACTTCAAGATATTGTTTTGGCTTTCGTTTTTACAAAAAATTAATACCAATTTTGTAATGAATATTATAAGTTTTGTATAATTTATTTGTTTTAAGTACATTAATTAAATTAGTGCAGTGGAAATGTGGATGTCCACTGGGAATGTTCACTCTAAACTTTTGCAGGTGGCAGCACAACTGTTCACACAATTTATTTTATATTAATTTTAATTTATCATTACTTTCCATTCTTCTTGAGCTATAGCTTCAATCTAATCTAAGCATTTTATATTTTCGTTTTTGTAAATAAATGCCATATTTTATTTTCACAGCAGTGCGGCATTTTGTTTGGTTATGTAATATATCGACACAGCAGTTATATGTCAGATAGTCAGATTGACTTCTGAAGGTGGTAAATGTATAACTATAGTGTCATTAGTTCCTGACTAAACGTTTCTATTAAGAATGTAGACAAGTAACATTTCTCAACATTGTATAGTTAGAAATTTGGACAGCGAGTGTTTTCTCTACTTTGTCGCGCATGAGCGGCAAAGTGACATTTTGCGTTGACAAAAGAGAGCGCAAATGGCTACTTTGTATATAGACTGTAGAAAAAAGTATTTTTTATACACATATATTATTAACTCGGGATCGGTCGAGGATCTAAATTTAACGGGAACGGTCGCGGTGCGGTTATTTAGAACGAATAAATAACAAAATAAGTTTTTCTAAATATTTAATCTTTATACTAATATTTTGCCTTCACAAATCTGGCGATAAGTAACAGTATATTACTTACAAATATATTTGAATTTTGCTTGCACGTAATTATTGTTTTACGATTTTTTTCTAAAGATATCTGAAGCACTTCAGGACGTTTGTTACACTCATCTTCTACGCTTGTATGTACTTCTTCTATGTATTTAATTTTAAAAAAATGCAATTAAATTTAAAATAATTATATCGTATTTACCGTGCACGTTGCGACGCGGTGTAAGAGCAAGAAGTAGTAACGCAAGTTGCAAGATGCTCACTGTAAACTTATATTCATTATGATTTCATACTTTTTAGATCAGTGAAGTTAGTGCGTTGACACTTACAAAATATATGCATAATAAATATTTGTCAATCATTTAGATGTACTAAAATGGACAAAGTCTATCGAATAGATTGTACTGTCATTGGAACTACATATTTGTGGAAAGTTTCAAGTTGATCGCATATATGGAAGTGTGCCAAAATTGGATACAAGATTTGACCTTGACCTAATAAACAAGTGAAGTTAAATAGAGCTTGTAAAATATTTTTTGTATAAAACTGCGGAAATAAAGTACCATATATTAATTATGTTAAACTATATTAAGTGTAAGTTTCAATTTTATTACCTTTTCATTTTAAAATTTATTTTTCCTACAACCGTAAAATACATACTTTACCTTTGCGCACTCTGTACAGTGTGTAAAGAGTCACTCTTCAAGCACTAGTGCGTGAAAAGTAAAGAAGCGTTGCTAGGCAACATATACGATTAATTTACCTATCAAATACATAATTAGATAGTAAATAGTAATGAAAGTAATAAAATATATTCCGAAGTATCAATGTACACTGTAAATGAAACAAGTGTAATAATTTTTATGAACAGATTGAGTACTAAACTTATTCTTAAGAACATTAATATTTTTTTAACATAATGAGTTCGAATCAAACTAATTTTTTATATTAATATTAAATGTACAATTCTAAGACCAATCCACCTGTCTCTGGAATTGTTTCGAATAGTTACGTTTTGTAGCAATAAAAGTATTATGCCTGGACACTCAGTATTACGAGAAACAACACTAACATTTCGGTTGTGCAAAAAATGTTGTTTGCAACACATGTGTAAAATAGCGTTTTTTTTTTATCTCGGGTGACAAATGACACATGTAGCACTTGTTCCCACGCTTTAATAATATATATATACAGGGTGGTGGCGGTTAGGGGTGAACATAGGGATTTAACATGGGATTTTAGTTTTTTGCAATTTGCTGCTCTCCGGTCTATTTACAGGAAAAACTGTACAGTACAAAATTGTTCAGAATTAAAAAATGCATACAAAAATGTATTTACATTTATTATTATGTTTTTGGTTTCTTCACAATTTGAAAAAGAAATTTCAAAATTTCTGTTATTTTGTAGCTATAGCCATGGAATTTATTTTTTTCTGGTTGTCAAAAATTATTTATAAACGTCAACCATGCGTTATTCTAACTTAAAAAATAAATATAAACAAACAACTTTTAATTTTAATACGCATTTTTTATTAGGTATACCATTTAATAATAAACCAATTCCAAATGTATCAACTGCGTAGAACTTTGATTTATCATAGCCAATACCATTTTTTCATTCACTTCGTTATGACGTCTTCTATTATTATTATCATAATTATTATTATTGTTACTATTATTATTATTATTATTATTATTGTTACTATTATTATTATTATTATTATTATTATTATTATTATTATTATTATTATTATTATTATTATTATTATTATTATTATTATTATTATTATTATTATTATTATTATTATTATTATTATTATTATTATTATTATTATTATTATTATTATTATTATTATTATTATTATTATTATTATTATTATTATTATTATTATTATTATTATTATTATTATTATTATTATTATTATTATTATTATTATTATTATTATTATTATTATTATTATTATTATTATTATTATTATTATTATTATTATTATTATTATTATTATTATTATTATTATTATTATTATTATTATTATTATTATTATTATTATTATTATTATTATTATTATTATTATTATTATTATTATTATTATTATTATTATTATTATTATTATTATTATTATTATTATTATTATTATTATTATTATTATTATTATTATTATTATTATTATTATTATTATTATTATTATTATTATTATTATTATTATTATTATTATTATTATTATTATTATTATTATTATTATTATTATTATTATTATTATTATTATTATTATTATTATTATTATTATTATTATTATTATTATTATTATTATTATTATTATTATTATTATTATTATTATTATTATTATTATTATTATTATTATTATTATTATTATTATTATTATTATTATTATTATTATTATTATTATTATTATTATTATTATTATTATTATTATTATTATTATTATTATTATTATTATTATTATTATTATTATTATTATTATTATTATTATTATTATTATTATTATTATTATTATTATTATTATTATTATTATTATTATTATTATTATTATTATTATTATTATTATTATTATTATTATTATTATTATTATTATTATTATTATTATTATTATTATTATTATTATTATTATTATTATTATTATTATTATTATTATTATTATTATTATTATTATTATTATTATTATTATTATTATTATTATTATTATTATTATTATTATTATTATTATTATTATTATTATTATTATTATTATTATTATTATTATTATTATTATTATTATTATTATTATTATTATTATTATTATTATTATTATTATTATTATTATTATTATTATTATTATTATTATTATTATTATTATTATTATTATTATTATTATTATTATTATTATTATTATTATTATTATTATTATTATTATTATTATTATTATTATTATTATTATTATTATTATTATTATTATTATTATTATTATTATTATTATTATTATTATTATTATTATTATTATTATTATTATTATTATTATTATTATTATTATTATTATTATTATTATTATTATTATTATTATTATTATTATTATTATTATTATTATTATTATTATTATTATTATTATTATTATTATTATTATTATTATTATTATTATTATTATTATTATTATTATTATTATTATTATTATTATTATTATTATTATTATTATTATTATTATTATTATTATTATTATTATTATTATTATTATTATTATTATTATTATTATTATTATTATTATTATTATTATTATTATTATTATTATTATTATTATTATTATTATTATTATTATTATTATTATTATTATTATTATTATTATTATTATTATTATTATTATTATTATTATTATTATTATTATTATTATTATTATTATTATTATTATTATTATTATTATTATTATTATTATTATTATTATTATTATTATTATTATTATTATTATTATTATTATTATTATTATTATTATTATTATTATTATTATTATTATTATTATTATTATTATTATTATTATTATTATTATTATTATTATTATTATTATTATTATTATTATTATTATTATTATTATTATTATTATTTCCTTCATTACCTTCGTTCACAGCTACACTAGCTGTGTTCTCAATTTTTTTAACAAGTTCAGAAATTGTTGCTATAATAGAAATTGGTGTATTTTCGTACATTATGGAAAACAAATCACGTATTCTTCTAAAACTATTTTCACCATAATAATTTTTTATAACGAAAACTCGTTCCTTATTCGAATAAACATTCATTATTAAATTAACTTTTTATTAGAAAAAATTTGACAGAAATTGAATGGCATTATTATGTTTAAACATTTGAGTTATAAGTCATGGCTATTGCTACAAATTAACAGAAATTTTGAAATTTCTTTTTAAAATTGTGAAGAAAACAAAAACATAATAATAAATGTAAATACATATTTGTATGCAATTTTTAATTCTGAATAATTTTGTACTCTACAGTTTTTGCCGTAAAATGAACAGGAGAGCAGGAAATTGCAAAAAACTAAAATCCCATGTTAAATCCCTATGTTCACCCCTAACCGCCACCAGCCTGTATATATTTATATATATATATATATATATATATATATATATATATATATATATATATATATATATATATATATATATATATATATATATATAAACTAGAGTAAAAGGTGTCCTATTTCACGCATACGATTTGAAGCACTAACTTGACGGCTTGTGCGGTAAAACTTTCCTATTCGTGATATAATGTTAGATACATACATATATAAAATCACGCATTTCCCACTTAGTGGGTTAGCACAAACCCGAAAGAATAAAAATAACATCAACCAAAAAAAATCACTCTCTCTTTCAACAACATTCTTACTAACCTGACATACAACATATATTCCTCACTCTTAACATATTAAAGTGACCGATTTTCGGTAGCGAAATACTGCAACCGGACCACAATAATAGTTACGAAACAATCATCCTTCGCCACACATTCCTGTCTAAGCACACTTCTCTCGCCTCGGCCACATTCATAATCGCATTCATACATGCTCTTCTTCCCTTCCCACTCGGAAACTTTCTCTCTTTTAGTATCTTATCAATCACATCCATCCACTTACACATTGGACGGCCACGCAATCGAACACCCTCAATTTCACCAAGATATATACGCTTCACAAGCCGAATTCACTCTTCATTCCCTCCACATGACCAAACCATCTCAACTGGCTCATTCCTACTCTCTTAACAACATTGTTCCTAACCATACATTCTTCATACACCAAATTAGATAAATAACTATTTTAAAACTCTTTATTTGTGTATACGTATTTTTTATATACGTTAGGACAAGTAAAGACTGTAAACGGCCAGGAAGCGAAAAAGCAATCAAAGCGCGTTTTAAATTCGCCTGAACGAACAAAGACCGAAATCACATAAAATTTCGGTTTTTAGCTTATTTAAAACAACCAAAACGCGTTCTAGATTTAATTAAACTACCTATTGATGGGCGATATTAAAACAACCAAAACGCGTTCTAGATTTAATTAAACTACCTATTGATGGGCGATATTCCACGAACTGTGATTTAATCACAGATACTATAAAATCTCAGTTCGTTACTCTTACTCAGCATTTCGCAAAGCAGTGATTCTTAATCACAGTTTTACAGTCTCCACTTGCATAACAGAGTACATTTATGATTTTTAACGAATATTATCGAATAGCCGAATTCATTTCTAAAATTCACAATAGTCCTTTCCCTGAGTCACAGTTGCTGGAAAGTAGGTATTCGTAACAAATATATTACAGGGAACTGTTACAAGTGTATTATGCTAAAAATGAATAAGCAGAAGACGCACGTCATCAACCTGAAAAAAACCTTATAAAATGAAATATAATTTGTAAAAATTATTGGTTGTTATTAATTTTTAAAAAAGAAGAAATTAAAAATACTAATATTAAGAAACGTATATATTAATGAAATTTACCTTTATTTCTAAGTCAATCCTTATTCCTTTTAGCGAATATAAAATTATTTGAAATAATTGTAGTTGATTTTCGTATCATAACGGTAGCACTGTCCCTGTCACTTGATTGTCAGTGATTGTCAACTCATCTCATCCAGGCACAAGTGACTTGAATTAATATAAATAATTGTAAATATCAAAGTAGTTATATATTATTGTTTTGTAATCAATATAATATATCGTTCTAGTTTATCTACCTATTGTACTAATTACAACAGTTTCTTCTGAGTTAAGTATTTGTGAGTTGTGTCTTGTGCTACAGAATTACTGCAGTGCCCAATTACCGCATAGGTTGACTAGGCTGCAGCCTAGGGCGCACAGATTTTGGGGGCGTACAATTTTGTCATTTTATTATAGTTTTTGGTGCGCTTTGATTTGGTTAGAGCTAAGACGACCTAAACAAGACGCTGAGTATTATTGGTTTGTTTTAATAAGTATTACACATCTGCATGTATTGTGTACAGTAAATTATGCATCACGCATTGCATTTTCTGGAATAAATTAGTACCCGATGTAAACGTAGTTAATAAGTGACGCCTTTATCTAGTAATATTTATTGATGACGAGCGTCTTCTGCTTGTTCATTTTTAGTATAGCACAGATAAATCTACGTAGGTAGTTTTTTGCAATTTTCTGCTCGCCTAATTATTTTAAGCAAAAATGCGTCAAATAAAAGTTTTAGGGCACAAAATTCTGCATCTAAATCAATAAACAGAATTACCTTTCCATGCTTTGTAACGACAGAAATTAAATATGAAAATGTCGAAAATTACGTTGAAAATATCGACAGCCATGGAATTGAACAAAAAATAAATAAATGCATGACATTTTATTTGTCACAACGTAAGTTAACTTATTTGACGTTTCTGACAATTTGATTTTGTCTCTAGTTTTATTGTCTGAAATTATTAAATAATGAATATTTATACTAATGAAGAGCGTGTTTTCTCAATTGCTAAATTCGTGACAACATTTGAAAAGACATAATGTCTTCAAAAATTACACGTGAGCCACGTGATCAAAATGTAGGACGAGCAGAACATGCGTTACTGGAAGAATGAGTGTTAGGAATAATAAGTGTAGAGTGTAGACCCCTTCTGTAGTACTAAATGTATTGGAAATGAGTTGGGAGTAAATCACAGCATCATACATAATTTTGTTACGCAATGCTGAATTTTTAATAACTTCATATTATTTAAACAAAACTGAATTTTTTATTTTATTTATTAATCTAATACAATATTTCTATTATTGTCATAATTAACGATATTTGTTCAAATTAAATTGTCAGAAACGTCAAATAAGTTAACTGACGAAGTTAACTTACGTTGTGACAGGTAAAACGTCAAGTATTTATTTACTTTTTGTATAATTCCATGGCTGTCGATATTTTTAAAGTAATTTTCGACATTTTCATATTTAATTTCTGTCGTTATAAAGCATGTAAAGGTAATTCTGTTTATTGCTTTAGATGCAGTATTTTATGCCCTAAAACTTTTATTTGACGTATTTTTGCTTAAAATTATTAGGCGAGCACGAAATTGCAAAAAACTAATTTCCCATGTTAAACAGCCTCCTATGTACACCTTTAAAACAGACACACGGTATGGTATGACTAGCGAATGAAAGTTGACGTTTAGATTATTTAATAGATGTGGTTTCTTTTGAAAACATTTCCCTATATTTGATTTGAAAGGAAACTGACCCTTAGCATTCCGTTACAAAAGATTGGAATTGTACTCAATACCAGGAGGCATTTAAAATGACCTTAGCAACAGGATTCAGGGATGTATTTAAAAAATTTAATACCGCAAATACTAGTTCGTTCGTCTCAGGTGTAAGCAACCCTCGAGTCGGAATTACTGTTAGAGGAAATTAAAAATAATCCTATTTCATAGAATTGCCAAACTAAATAGTTTAAAGATCAAAATATTTTGTTATAATCAACATAAACGAAAAATGTTTAAAATATTTTAAACGCACCCCTGTTTTGATATTCAATTACCCTAGTCGATCATTTATTTTCAGCCAAACATAGTAATGTATTTCTGTGGTTTCCTATATAGTTCAGTATTTAAATGGGTTCATGCAAAAATTTCATACATGAATATTTCGTACAATTCTATTCTTCTCTGGGGTTTCAAAAGAAACCACATCTATAAAATAATTTAAACGTCAACTTTCATTCGCTATTCATGCCATATGTATATACATCCAAGCAATATGTATAGGAAATTCGTATCTTGGCTATACTCAAAGAAACTGCTGAAAGTATTAGCTGATTAGTTAAAAATAACGCTATATTGTAAATGAAAACTATTTTTGTTAAACTAGTATAAAATTTAACGGAAAGAAGTATAATATGAAACAGACTTAGTATAACTGATAAATTTTGAACACGCTGTTTAGATAGTTTAGTAATAATAACAAATAATGAATATATGAATGAATTTAAATATCATCGCTAACTAAATAATGCCCGCTGAATACGGGAACAGAAAATAAAATTTTGTAAAGATAATTACTACATTGTGTTTTAAAAATATGAATGTACGGTATAGTTAACGGTACGTATAGTCATTAGCTGTGATGCACATAAAATATTTACATTCATTCATAATGTACTTGAATCATTGTCATGTACGTACAAATAATAGTAGGTAGTAGTTGAGCTATTAATAATTTCAATGGAAATACTGTAAATGCAATAATCTACAATGTCATTTAAAAAATTTATGTATTTAGCTATTATGTAGGAATTACATTTTATATTGAAATTTATAAATAAATAAATAAATAAATAAATAAATAAATACAGATAGACCGGGGGCTAATGCTACGTGAAAAATGTATCATGGTATTCCAAATACTGACCCTGGTACTCACTTTAAATACCCTGGCGAACGATTTGCTGTCTTCTCCGGAAAAAAAGACAATCTCTAACTATGGGTGATGGCCCAAAATTATTTAAAAAAATGATATTTTCTGTACGCGATCTGCATAAAATGACATTATGTATATGTAAATAGTAGCCGATAATAAATGCCAGCCATTTTCAATGGGGTATGTAACCAAATTCGTATTTCAATACATACAGAGTGTTTCCTTTCAAACAACCAGCACTTTTTTGGGCGAACAAATAACTTCAGAAAAAAATGTTAAATACAAGAAATGATCAAGAATAAGGGGCTAATTTATTAACAATAACAAACCGAAAATTCGACCAGTGGTTCTCAAACGGCAGAACAAAATTATATTTTTTTTATGTTATTCTATATAATTTTTTAACCCATTAGATAGAGATTTTTTTCTGATTTCAACGATATAAATATGGTATAGGGTTGTATAACAATTATTTCGAGAAAAATGGTATTAAAATAGTACATTAAAGAACGTGTTTTATAAGACATGTTTTTTTCGCACGCGTCAAAATTTAGAAAACGAGCGTTAGCGAGTTTTCTAATTGACAAGTGCGAAAGAAAGTCTTATAAAATGAGTTCTCTATACTATTTTTTATATTTTGCGCCTTCTACAATTAACATATACTTACTCAATTTGTGATTATATTTGTAACCATTTGTACATTTTCATGTAAATAATCTTTTAATAAAAAAATAATAATAATTTCGACATTATATTATTATATGAATTGTCAATTAACTAAAAATAAATTAGGTAAAAATGGGTTAAAGAAACGTCATCTAGTACCAACCGTCTAAAACAAAAAATTGCGTATCGAAATGAAGGTCATTACGATACGCAATTGCGTATCGTAATGACTTCATTATGAACGCAAAATATAAAAATAATGATATAGTATTACAATAGGCTATGCAATATACAGGTATGCCTAGTTACGTTAGTAGCTAGTAGCAAACCCATTTTTTATTACATTATTTCTAGTTTTTAATGCCATTTTTCTCTAAATAATTTTTATACCTACAATCCTATGCTATATTTAAATCGTTGAAATCAGAAAATAATATTCTATTTAAAGGGCTAAAAAATTGTATACGATGCCATTGATACATTATCCCCTTATTCTTGATCATTTTTGGTATAAAAAAATTTTCTCTAAAGTTGTTAGTTCGCCCAAAAAGTAAGATTTGAGAGACTAACATTGGAAGAGTGCAGACATATATGTATATCTACATATAGCTGCACTTGTCTGTAAGAATAGCTCTGCGCAAGCGCCGGATTGCTTTGATTTTATTGGCGTAGAACGGGAAAGGGGAACTAGCGTGAGGGAAATTCTTACACTAACTGACAAGCATAGACAATAATGTTTGTAGCAGACTCCTCGTAAGTGAGAGATAGATCAGCAGTATATTTTAATTTTATAGGTATATTGATATAAAATACCTAGCTTCGAAAATATATTTTTAAACAAATTTGGGTCATGACCCACAATGACCCACAGCTGGGTAAATCATCTTTTTTTCCGGGGAAAACAGCAAATGGCTCTCCAGGGTATTTAAAGTGAACACCAAGGGTCAGTATTTGGAATACTATGATACATATTTCTTGTAGTACTAGTCCCCGGTCGAAGAGATTCCCAAAAAAACGCGCTTATATGGGAATCTCAAGAACTATAAAAGATACGGAGTCAGTTATAGTATACAAAAGTTATTCCATTAGGAAACCATTCCAATCAATAGTGAATCGTTATTTGAAAAAAATACACACGACACTAGAAATAGGTGAAAATAATACTGGATATTGGTTTGCAAATCTTTAGGGCACTCTTTTATGTTCTTTCGATTGCTGATGCTCAATTTTCAATCACTGTTGAATTTAAAGTTATGATGTCAAAATTTCAATTTTTGTGGCCATATTGGAAAGTTACACCATTAAAAAGATATCTGTTTATTTGTTTCAAAAAGAGAAATTACAACACTCACTAAATTGATTCAGTGCCAATCGAAATAACATAAAAAAGTGCCCTAAAGAAGTGCAAACCAAAATCCAGTATTTATTTCATATTTGGAAACTGTAAAATTTACATTTTCATCTATATTTAGTGATCTATGCATTATTTTTTCTCAAACACCATTAAAATTGTCTCCTAATGGAATCGGACAACTTTTGTCCAACTTAACTGACTTCGTATCTCTTATAGTTCTTGTGATCCCCATGCACGTTTTTTAGAACACCTGTATATTATCACGGCTTATTATCCATTTCTCAAGCTTTTTTTATAACTCACGAAAAATATTGGTTTTGCATTATTCAGCAGATGTATCAAAATTTCATTGTTTAAAATGTTTCAATATTGAAGTAGAGTAACGATGAATCTTTGATTAGACTCTCACCCCGAAAATATAGATCAAAGTCGTTCTGGTACATTTATTAAATTTTCAGCGTTCAATATAAAAGAAATTTTTATATCCGTTTTTTTAAGTGGTACGGGAATGAATATTGATATTTTTTGATTTCGTATCAGTGAGTAACATAATTTAATAAATTTTGTCAAAAAATCCAATATTAACATAAGCCGGGTTTATACAGCTCGCATTAAGAATTAAATTAAAACTTATTCGTAAATATATTTAAGGTATATGTTAAATACTACGTCATAAGCGGGGATGAGGTTTTAGGTAAATAGATATGTTATCTTTGTTAGGTATACATTAACATGACGCTTGACAGACAGTCAAATATTTTAAAGAAATTTTTAAAAAATCCTTATTTAGTCTACATTTAATATGTAAAAATAAATTTAATCGTTTCCCTATAAAATAATTTAATTAGTTATTTTATTTCACAAATGTTTTGAAAACATTAAAAAGTATAGCAGGAAATTTCTAAAATTATCAAGTTAAATTATAAACAAATTTCAACAAGATTTTTATTTCTTTATTACAAATTTTCCTTGTTGTCTACTCTTTATTTTTCAAAGAATAATCAAATAAAAATGTTATTATTAACCTTTTAAATAAATTAATTATATATTCACAACTTTTTATTTTTTCTGGGAAATATTGCAAAATATTATTAATAATCTGACACAAACAGGAAAAACCAAACGTTATAGTTAGTCAATGTAAATAAAATATTGATATAGATATGCAATAATCAATAGAAATAAAAAATAATAATTAATACATATGTACTCGTTTATGTATGTTATATAAACATACCTACATATGAAATAAATATATTTATCTAGACGATTTCATTGTTCTCTTTATTGTCATCTGAAGATGAATTCACCTTTTGACTCATTTCTTGATACTTTGTCAGTTTTATTATTCATGACAGATAATAGTTATTATTCACCCATGATAAGAAAAGATAAATTCGTAGAGTATAGTGTGCCTCAGAGGTAAACTGTATTGTCACATTTTTGCGAAAAATGAGTGTTATGTACAATTGGTTTTAACATTGTTGGTTCTATTATAAGGAATAGAGTTTTAAGTCACATATAGCTCACATTCAAATTTAACTATCTTTACATAATGTTATGTCCACTACTACTTTGAGAGTAAATAATATTATGGTTGCTAGTTTCAGTTTACCGTAAATGTTTTCGGCGTAATATTATTTTGTTCTAAGAATCGTGTGACATGTCATATTATGTCCATGACTCCTATGAAGCAAACTGTTTAAGTCCACTTAATATTTTTTAGCTCTGTAAGGTAAAACCATACTTAAATATGTAATAGGGGACTACAGTGCAATTGAATTAAGAGAAATTAGAAAAAAATATTGAATGTTTATGCTTAATAATGAATATTAATAAAGAAATAAAACGATATAATTTAAATATTTCGGAAATAAGGGGTTTTTTGTTATAGCAGCTCGTCACTCATACGAATTCCATATATATTATTTTAATTGGCGGCTCAAAGACGGCTTATAAATATATAACGAATACCAAGTTATAGGAGGAGCCTACTGTCAATGGAAACAGAGAAATTCAAATACCGGAGGCGTGGCTATTAGTCCAGTACAGCAATTCTCAAACAGTTTTTATTTGAATATAAATGTCTTGCATTAAACTTTTTAATTTAAATACACTTCCAATTATAAATCATGTAGACTTGTACAGTATAATAATATTCATTTATTTTTTATAAATATAATTTAGAAATAACATATATTTCAAGAACATTTAGGTTCATGAAGAATACAGTTTGATATAAAAACTTATATTCGTGACGTCACATCTATATTTTCAAATTTCGGGGGTCTATAACTCGCTTATTAATAGGAATTTTTTCACCGGATTTTCACTGACAGTCTTGGTTTTACTTATATGTGCAGATGAACTTGCTACATGCGAAAATGAGTAAAACTTAGCTGATTGTATTTTTATTTAATTAAATTTTTAAATATTTGTCTGTTTTAAGTCATATAAAAATGTTCTGTTTATATGGCAAACAATATGAAGTCCACAAAAAAAAATAGTAATAGTGGTAATCATAAATATTTATCATTTTTAATATACAATGATGATATTAAATCTGTAAAATACATTTGATGGTTATATGGTATAAATTGTTACAATGGTATAAAAAAGATATCTTGAAACTTTAAACGCATTTTTCTCCAAATGTAGCTTTTTGGACTTATGACAGTTTACCTTTCAGGCACAGAGATAGATAAGCTTAGATGTAAACGCGAATTATAACATACTCATTATAATGTGCTTGTTTGATATATACAGGGTGTAAATGAAATAAGTGCATTAAATTTAACCAGTAATATAACTCGTCGAGAGCAACAATATTTCTTAATAACTTTTCCTCGAAATCGCATATTTTTTTAGCATTTTTACCACCCCGTAATTTGACGAATCGTTCCAAATATTTTTGTGATAATTGAATGCAGTAGCAATAGCTATGAAAAATTTTGTTTTAGCAATTGACAGTCCTGTCAATTGTTCCAATTGAATTTTGACATTAGTAATAAACTTGTTTATAAGGTAAAATTCTGTCAAAACGCGAGTACACAGACATTGTAATTACTTACCTATGGTTTATTTATTTATTTTTTTACTCGTATCTGTACTACATTTTACTTGACATCACGGTTGACATAAAGACAGTGTCATGGAGTTGCCAACGCATTTTCCAAATCATCACCAAATCATTCTGTTCTTAATATTCGCACATTTGTTAAACTTGTACATCTTTATCACATCACAATACGGAGTGTCACATATGACAATTTTTAAGAAAGCAACAGTTATATCCATAACATGTGCAAAAAGTTCTGTTTTCAGCACATAACAGACTTCAATTTTGGGAATGGCTCATAATGTTGATTATTGAGTTTGAATTTACTTGGGAAGGTGTATTTATTATGCACAATACTCGACAGACAAAAATGCTGTAAAAATTTTCATTAAAAAATGATTGCGCAGGAACAATAAGTGGACGACAAATTATTGGTACTCATGTACCTTTTTAAATAGACAACAGTTTGTACTTACATTTTTTGAATAACGTATTTAAACTATTATTTGTCGACGAAAAATAATCATCTCATAACCTAATAAAAGCCAACGCGCACTTCAGCGACAACTATGCTTTTGCTCTTCCTCTCGTTACCTCGTCCCTCCTTATCTTCCTCTATTCACACTATTCACAGTTGATTAAAATCCTCATTTAATACACAACTTTATAATTTTGTTATCCAAAATTTAAATTTATTTATTTTAAAAATTGTACTATTACGTATTAATTAATAATAATGTTATTTCCCTTGATTCGTTTATTAATTAATCTGACGGAAAATGTAACTGATAATCGACAATTTTTGAGCTGTTTGTATCCCACTTGAATACGGCAGCAGCCATTTGTTCTCCATGGGCGGGTAACGAAATATGCAGCAAATCTTTAAAGAATTTTGACTGAAAATCTAAGACTTAGAAAAAAAAGTTATTAAGAAATATTGTTGCTCTCATCGAGTTACATTACTGGTTAAATTTAATGCACTTATTTCATTTACACCCTGTATATATATATATATATATATATATATATATATATATATATATATATATATATATGTATATATATACAGGGTATTTCCTTTCCAGCGCTTTTTGGGCGAACTAACAACTTTAGAGAAAAATGTTTTATACCAAAAATGATCAAGTATAAGGGGATAATGTATCAATAGTAACAAACCGAATATTTAACCAGTGGTTCTCAAACGGTAGAACAAAATTATATTTTTTTAAATGACCCTATATAATTTTTTAGCCCTTTAAATTGAATATTATTTTTTGATTTCAACGATATAAATATAGCATAGGATTGTATAATTATTTCGAGAAAAATGCTATTAAAAACTAGAAATAATGTAATAAAAAATAGGTTTACTACTAGCGTAACTAGGCAATACCTGTGTATTGCATAGCCTATTGTAAAATTATAACATTATTTTTAATATTATTTTTCACGAAATAATTGTTATACAACCCTATACCATATTTATATCCTTAAAATCAGAAAAAAAATCTAAAATGGGCTAAAAAATTATATAGGATACCATTTCAAAAAATATAATTTTGTTCTGCCGTTTGAAAAAGACTGGTCGAATTTTCGGTTTGTTATTATTAATAAATTAGCCCCTTATTCTTGATCATTGCTTGTACATAACATTTTTTTTCTAAAGTCATTAGTTCGCCCAAAAAAGCGCTGGTTGATTTAAGGGAAACGCCTTCTATATATATATATATATATATATATATATATATATATATATATATATATATATATATATATATATATATATTTAAATAAATTTAATAAATTTACTTAAGTATTTAGGTTATACGTAACGTTTAACAATTATGGGATTAGGATATCTGAACATCTACGTCGTTCTGACTTAATTTTAGAACAAAAGTGTAAATACAAAAAATGTTCAGAATTAAACATTGTATTAAATGTATAATGTGCCTAAATTTATTGATATAATACATTTCTGTGACGAAATAAACAAAAAATAAAATTTCCATGTTTAAGATGTTTATTGAATGTAACGAAAAAAATCAAACAGTCGTATTGTTTTGAGTTTTACAGATAAATGTGTATTAATTGATATTTAATTGTTAATATTATTCCACTGATATTTTTCTGAGATGGTACGTAAATGTACTGATAATAATTTAATAAAATCAATACTTACTAAAACTTTATGACAGATGTCATCCATCAAACTCACAAATATACTGTTTAACATTTCCGTTTTATTTCCCATGGCACTCCGTGAATATATATATATATATATATATATATATATATATAACTAAAAATATAACTTTTATTTTGCGAACGAAAAGCTTGTAAACATATTAGATCCAGTTTTTAATTCTGTCCAAACATCTCAATTTATCACTTGTGGGATTAGGCTGTCTCAACTCTACGGCGAAGGTGGTGGGAATAATTTTAACACTAGGGAAACACAACATTTGTGGAGCGTAGCATTTAGGAACTGCAGGATTATAGCCAAAACGCATGGCAATCAAAATATATATATTTTCTACAGTTACAAATAAAATATAGAAATAATGATACAATATTTAAAAAACAAAAGATATAATTTATACTTACAGTTAGTTTAACAAAGAACACGCATGAATTATATCATTAATTCAAAATGTATCTGCTCTGATTTGAATTGCATGTGGCACGCAATAAATAAATTTCATGTAACACAAAAATGTGATCTTAAAAATGAGATCATTTGTTTTCAAGGATACAAACGGTCGCAATTAAAACATGGTGATACAAGTAATTACTGGACTGAATCCCCATATGGTTTTCATATTAATTAATTACACTTTTTGTACATAAGAATTATCTTTAAATTACTTTCAAACGGTTTAATTAATGACTTTTAACTCTGTATCTAGTTTCGCCAAAATATGTCAAATTTTGTTCCCATGTCGCATATTAATATTCCATAAGTTTTAATTTAAATCATGGCATAAATTAATATCAAAGTAAGTAGATGTACATTAACTAGATTTACTGGTTCAAACTTGTACTACAACTAATAAGTAATAATAACTTGTACTTGAACTCTATATTACAGTGTAAACCATCTACTTATTAAGCCGGTGTTATATTACACAATATATTGTTCAACTTATTGTGAACAATAATAATTGTGTAGATTAATAGTGCATAGTGAATTTAAATTAAATTGAATTAAAAAAAATAACAGAACCTGTTCTACTTCCACACAATATTGTTTGTGGGATTGTACATTACTCACCATTAACAATGACATTTGTTTTCCTTGCCTTCCTGTTTTTATTTTTATAAATTTTCTTTGTCAATGTGTTTATTGATACTATTCTGAAATTTATATATAAACAAACGCCAATTTTCTTTTTAAAACAAATGTGAAAAGTATACTTTTGTACGGAAGCGATACATGGAATGACAATGGGATAATGACGAATAAATTACAAACTTTTATAAATAAATGTCTGAGAATTATATGCAGAGTATACTGGCCACAAAAAATCTCTAATGAAGAATGAACTACTTGCTAGAACAAATGAGGAGCACATTGCCAAAACAATTACAAAACAAAAGTGGAAATGGATAGGCTACACATTAAGAAAACCATCAAATCATCAAGACAAGCCCTAGATTTTAATACAGCAGGTAAACGGAAAATAGGAAGACCTGTAGAAAAGTAGAAACCTGGAAAAGAACAATAAACTAAGAATAGGGTATTCTCTGAGGATTACTAATATTAAAAATTTATTAAAAATATTAGTGTTGATAGGTAAAAAACAGGGAAAAAACAAAAAATCATAATATAAATTAATTGTTACAAAAGATATAAAGCATTTAAGTTTTGCTGATGTACTAGATGACCTTCCAATGGGAGACCAGTTGAAATCCCTACTCCATGTTCGAATGTGATTAGAGGCCGCATGAACCACTGATAGCACACCGCTGGTACTGTACAACTAGTACGTCACTATCATGTGACACAAGAAAATCAAATTTTAAAAATTAATATCTCGCTTATTAAAAGGAATTTTTTACTCGGGTTTTCACAGATACTCTTAGATATAACTGTTCTTTAAGAAAAATAAATAAAAAAATTATGAGAGAATACCCTATTGTGCACACAGAAACTGACATGGAAAGAAGCAAAGAAAATAGCAAGAAACAGAGATGAATGGAGGCTGCTAGTTAATAAAATCCTAGATACATAATAACTCCCTTCTAATAAAATGATATAATAATAATAATGATAATAATAATAATGATAATAATAATAATAATAATGATAATAATAATAATAATAATAATAATAATAATAATAATAATAATAATAATAATAATAATAATAATAATAATAATAATAATAATAATAATAATAATAATAATAATAATAATAATAATAATAATAATAATAATAATAATAATAATAATAATAATAATAATAATAATAATAATAATAATAATAATAATAATAATAATAATAATAATAATAATAATAATAATAATAATAATAATAATAATAATAATAATAATAATAATAATAATAATAATAATAATAATAATAATAATAATAATAATAATAATAATAATAATAATAATAATAATAATAATAATAATAATAATAATAATAATAATAATAATAATAATAATAATAATAATAATAATAATAATAATAATAATAATAATAATAATAATAATAATAATAATAATAATAATAATAATAATAATAATAATAATAATAATAATAATAATAATAATAATAATAATAATAATAATAATAATAATAATAATAATAATAATAATAATAATAATAATAATAATAATAATAATAATAATAATAATAATAATAATAATAATAATAATAATAATAATAATAATAATAATAATAATAATAATAATAATAATAATAATAATAATAATAATAATAATAATAATAATAATAATAATAATAATAATAATAATAATAATAATAATAATAATAATAATAATAATAATAATAATAATAATAATAATAATAATAATAATAATAATAATAATAATAATAATAATAATAATAATAATAATAATAATAATAATAATAATAATAATAATAATAATAATAATAATAATAATAATAATAATAATAATAATAATAATAATAATAATAATAATAATAATAATAATAATAATAATAATAATAATAATAATAATAATAATAATAATAATAATAATAATAATAATAATAATAATAATAATAATAATAATAATAATAATAATAATAATAATAATAATAATAATAATAATAATAATAATAATAATAATAATAATAATAATAATAATAATAATATTAATAGTTAACAACAAACTCACATCTAATCAATTGAAATTTAAAAAATAATAGAACTAAAAAAATTGTAATAGTATGGAACAATAATAATAAAATATTGTGCTACAAGTACGAACAAGCCAATGTTGCGTAGGGCTAGGGCTGGCTAACCCACCAACACAAACTTTACTAAAATAGCTTTCGAAACGCTGCAAGCGCCCTATATTCCGCCAAGGAATGACAGGAAGAAGAAGAAGAAGAAGAAGAAGAAGAATTTCCTTTTAAAATTAATTTATTATTAAATAACTAATTCATCATTCATTAATGATTTAAGTAAAATCATCATTGGATTGGATTAACTGCCACTTGTAAAATATTTTTTCAAATGTTACTTGGTTTGACAATTTACTCGGCGTTCATTTTTTGAAATAATGTCTTTAAATTAAGTTTATTCGGTCATCAATTTTGTAAATTCAAAAGTTTTGGAAACAAAAAAAAATTATTTTCTAAGACACTACCTACGAAACACCCAATAAAGTTTTACGAAACAGATATTATTTGAAAAAACTGTTTTCCTATGTCAAATGCCTGTCACAAATTCTTGTATTCACATTGTATAGAGTGATGGTTGCAAAAAAAAATTCGCTACTGTTCCCTATAACGGTAATTAACTAATTTAGAAAAAATGGATTCTGCAAATTAAATAAATAAAATAAATATATCATCACGGCATATTACCCATTGCTGGGTATGCCAATCTGCTTTGTACACAGAATTCTGTAAATTAAAGGAAACATAAGCTAATTGAAAACAAAAACAATAGTTCAATGTTCAATTATGTGTTTTTTTTTTTTACTTGAGCTGTTATTTACTAGATTTTTAAATATCTCTTACCTTTTAAATAAATTGATATTTGGTACTGGAAATGAACATATATCTTTAGTTAAATCCTTGATTTTTATGATATGTGTGTTTTTTCCGATAGATATAATCAATACTACGGTTTGATTCTTTTTGTATTTTTATAAATTATTTTACTATAATCAAATAAAAATTTGTAAAAAAACTGTTTCTCATCTAATTAACAAACAAAAATGAAAACAGACTTCCAGACTTCTCTTTTCAGTAGGCACTTGTTCCCTTTAATTTACGCAGTCGGGGTTGCACATCAGATCCCTTTTTTTAATCCCAAAATTGCAGAAGCAATGATTTTCAGAAATAGATAACTCTACAAAAAAATTCTAATTGAATAGAACTGGCTGCAGCTCAATTAAATTAAGAGAAATTAGTAGAAAATAAAATAAAGCGTGACGTTCCGAATATGATTATGTTTTCATTGGCAACTGAAAGACCGCCCATAAGTGTATAACGAATAGCGTGTTTCGAGGAGTTTCGTACTATCATTGATATATATATATATATATATATATATATATATATATATATATATATATATATATATATATATATATATATATATATATATATATATATATATACAGTGTGAACACTGAAAACCGTGACATAGGTATTTAACATTTGTTTTTAATAAATTATAAGTAATAACTGTCAAATGGCATTGTACTTTTGCAAATATTCCAATAATAAGACATTAAATTGGGAGTATTTGGATACACTTCGATGCCAAATTAAATAATCTTTCTGACCATATCAAAAACTTCCACTATAGTCTTGCGGGACAGATGATATATGAAAAAAACTGTTTTCTCATGTTAAATGCCTATATCACGGTTTGTATGTATGTACATATATATATATATATATATATATATATATATATATATATATATATATATATATATATATATATATACCGGGTGGAACATCATACCTGTGTACATAGGCGATTCATATGAGAAAAACAGTTTTTTCGTGCCCATTGCTCCCCAAATTATTTTAGACAAAAATGCTTCAAATAAATGTTGTAGAGCATAAAATTCTGCATCTAAATCAATAAACAGAATTACTTTTACATACTTTGTAACGACACAAATTAAATAGAAAATATTGAAAATTACGTTGAAAATATCAAATAGCCATGGAATTGAAACAAAAATAGAAACAAATAAATAGGTAAATTAAATTCATACAAAAATCTCCATACATATTATTACGACAATTGTACATTTCAATGAAATATTTATTTTTTATAGGATTTTTTTTGAAAATCTTTTTAAATTGGAAATAATTCATGTAAACATTAAGACCTATCTACTACAATTCAAATTTCAAACAGTAATTCTCTGAATAAAATAATCACTACAATTTATTATTATAACAAATATTCGAATAATCCTCCGTTTTCAGCCAAGCAATAACCAAGTCTATTGTAGAATGAATTTCTTACATTAGCGAGCTGCCTATTTGTGATTAAGGCGCTCTCCTCCATGATAGCTTCTCTCAATGAATTAATATTTGGGTGGCGCTGCTTATAAATTTTACATTTAAGATGACCCCATAAAAAAAAGTCGCAAGGTGCTAAATCAGGAGATCTGGCTGGCCAATTTAAAGTTCCACCACGACCAATCCAGCGATTTGGAAATGCTTGGTTTAAATAATCTCTAACACTTACTCCGAAATGAGCTGGGCAGCCATCTTGTTGAAACCAAACCTCCTGATTTTCGCGCGCTACGCTGTCTAATGCAGGGCCGATCTCATTAATCAAGAGTTCTAAGTATGTTTCAGAATTTAAGTTGCCAACGATCTCAAATGGTCCAATAATATTGCTATTAAAAATGCCTGCCCAAATATTAATTTTTTAATAAAATTTATTAATTCCAGAACTCTTTGTTCGTTTTCTAAATTAATGCGATTATTTTTATTTCCTATAAATAAAGATATGATTTGTTTGTAAATCTCTTAAAAAATATTCAAATTTAAATTTACCTGTACTATTTTCCGCCGCAACACTTGCCGTGGATTCAAATTTTTGAACATACGCGCGTATTGTTGTAGCGCTTGGAATTGGCCTATTTGGAAATTTCACGGCGAATAAATCTCTAACTATACGTAAACAATTTCCACTATAAAAAGTTTTTATTATAAAAACCCTTTCTTCGTTAGAATAAACTGAATTCATTTTGATATTTTACCGTCAAATTAGTTATTTATCTGTCAAACGTCAGATATTTATTCGTTTCTATTTTTGTTTCAATTCCATGGCTATTTGATATTTTCAACGTAATTTTCAATATTTTCTTATTTAATTTCTGTCGTTACAAAGCATGTAAAAGTAATTCTGTTTATTGATTTAGATGCAGAATTTTATGCTCTACAACATTTATTTGAAGCATTTTTGTCTAAAATAATTTGGGGAGCAATGCGCACGAAAAAACTGTTTTTCTCATATGAATCGCCTATGTACACAGGTATGATGTTCCACCCGGTATATATATATATATATATATATATATATATATATATATATATATATATATATATATATATATATATATATAAGCACTGGTACTACCAATAGAGCACTTCACTGCCATTCTCAAACAATTTTATTTGAATATAAATTTCTTGTATTAAACTTTAATAAGAACTGATTTGAGAATTCTTCGACTGGATAAGTAAATGATTGGGAGAAACGGAGAAAAACAGTCTTGAAAATTGATGACAAGTAGTACTTTTCAACCCTTGCTCTTAAGATGATCTGTAGGTTAAAGAACGTTTTTAATGTTTACGATTTACGAATGTAACTTATTTATTTTTTAAATTTTACATTTCCCTGGGGAAGGCAGATTGACTGCCGAAACGTTGGAGTTGGAATAAAAACATTTTCATAAGTTATCAAGACTTTTTTTCCGTTACTCCCAATCATATAATAAAAACATTAAGGTCCACGACGAGAACAGTTTGAGGTAAACACTCATATTCGTGATGTCACATATATTTTCCTTAATTCGCTTATTAATAGTAATTTTTACACCGGATTTTTACCAATAGTCTTAGTTTTACGTAGACCAGATGAAATTATAAAAAAGATATGGTGGAATAGCCTTATTCATCCATTTGAATCTGTTTTGAAAAAGTTTTGAAAAATATGTATGTGTTTTCGTAACGAAAGGATTAAAAACTATATAATAAATATATCATCACTGCATGTTACCCATTGCTGGGTGTGCCAATCTGGTACAAACGAAAGAATTAACCCTGAATATTAAACTGCTACACACAAATATATCTAAAAGAAAATAAACATCGGTCCATTACAAGTTTGGAGTTCCACCTACTTTCTACCTAAAAATTTAATTAGTAAATATATATATATATATATATATATATATATATATATATATATATATATATATATATATATATATATATATATATATATGTATTATGTAGATGTAGACAGTGGCAATATTTTCATTAATTCAGTTTTATCTCAATCTGTTCGCATCCATAAATCTTCACTCAACGGAAGGAAATACGAAATAGTTTCGTATAAAAGAAATCAATCACTCTTTTATCCTATGTCTCAGATACCTACATCGTTTCCCTTTTATTTCTAACGTCATTTATATAAATCGAAAACTTGTGGTTTTATTGTTATTTGTTAATAATATTTAATTTCTGCAATAAATAATTTGCGAAATAGGACAAGAAATAAATTACAAAGACCTTACCTTGATCAACAATGGAGATAATAAAACAAAATAGTAATTTATGCAACAAGAGTAAAAAGTGATTATTTTTTCAAGAACATGAAAATGAATTAATGTATAATTTGTATTCGAGCAATATTTTTTTAATCACTTTCTACCGTTTTACAGAGTGGCAGCGAATATTTTTTAACGACCATCCTGTATACATAGGAGTAAATGTATACCAGATGGTGGCAGTTACGGTGAACATTAGGGATTTAACATGTGATATTAGTTTTACACAATATCCTGCTTTCCTTTTCATTTTTCGGCAAAAACTGTTTAGTGCAATGTTGTTCACAATTAAACGTTGCATACAAAATTGTTTTTACATGTTTTATTGTTTTTGGTTTCTTCAGAATCATAAAAAAAGATATTTCAAAATTCAGTTAGTATAGCAATCGCCAGGCGACTTAAGACAATATTATTTTATTCATATTCTTTTTTTATAAAAAGTAAATTAAATAATGAATATTTATTCGAATGAAAAACGTGTCTATTAGAAAGAATTATTAATTAAATTTATAAGTTAGATACACTGGCTTGCAAAAAAATTGGGCCCCAACCCCTCACAAATTCAAGACATTCAAGAACGAATTACAACACTAAAACGGAACAACATGAACATCATATTCATTTGGGTACCGTCTCACATAGGTATAACGGGAAACGAAAAAGCAGATAAAGCAGCCAAGGAAGCTACAAAAAACCCGACAGAAGATGCAACACCCGCCCAAACCTATGATATCATCTCAACTATAAAACATCTCTTGATAAGAAAATGGCAAGAAGAGTGGTCACAAGAAAGTAACAACAAGCTAAGATCCATAAAATCAAGCACAGAACGATGGATACTAAATGAAACAAGAAAAGCCCAAGTAGTCATGAATAGAATAAGAATAGGACACACAAGAATTACCCACCAACACTTATTTTAACGCACAGAACCACCACAGTGCGAAGACTGTAACATACCCATCACGGTTCAACATCTAATAAATGACTGTCCAAACCTCCGAACCGAAAGAGAGAAATTCAAGATCCCAGCCACACTCGAAGAAGTACTAACCAACAACAACGACGTCACCAAAAAGTAATAGACTATTTAAAATACACAAACATATGGAATAAAATATAAAAATAATATTATAACAACTATGTAACACACACTGTATATACAACTTACGCCAATAACCAAAACGTTGAGGCATCTTTCCTTTACAATAAATAAATTTTAAAAAAATAAAAATGGGTACACTTATTTTTTGCTGTATTGAGTCGATCTTGATTTAATTTGTCAATATCTCTAGTGACAAATAAGATGAAAAAATGAACAGAAATTCAAATACAGACTAGGTTGTTCTTTCATTTTTCTGGAATATATTTGTAATTTAATAGTAGGTAAATTAAACACAATGAAGAACTTGCTCCACAATAGATCAAATAATGATGACGACAGTGACAACATTGTCAATTTTTACATTATTTACATAGCTAAAAATTGGTAAAAAGTCGGTTACTAGATTTTTAAGGTGTACGCGATTTTTTGCAAGCCATACCTACTGTAGATATATGTCTGTATAAATAATTTATGAAAATCATAAAAAAAAGAAAAATGCCATGACTATGCTACAAATTATTAACATATCAGAAATTTTGAAATTTCTTTTTATTATTAAAAAGGAACCAAAAATATAACTAATAAAAAATCTAAAAACAGTTTTGTTTAACTTTTAATTCTGAACATTTTTAGTAGTAGGAGAGTAGAAAATTGTATAGAACTAATTCCTCTCCCACACAGCAATACTTAGCTTTAAAAGTAATTTAGTTAATATGAAAATAATCTCAAAAATAAAAATAAAGAACTAAAACCAGATCTGGCCAACAACCTGGTTCTGAATGAAATACAGCAATGAGAGATGTTTTCTCAAGTAACTGTCCTTGCCCTATACAAAGTTACTTTACTGGATAATAAGACAAAAACGTGCAGACAAGAGATCATTAACTTTCTGCACGTTTGTAAAAACATAAATCCTATGTACAAACCAAGATAAAACTCAACATTATGACCTGTGAAACGAAATATTTACTGTTATGGATTGTTACAATGGTTGACCAATAAAAAAATAACCTAAACAAAGTTACGTTTCAAATAGTTTTATGTAAACTAAATAATATTCTTCTAAGATATCTTATTAACAGATATTCAATAATTTTGTACAATATTTTGTTAGTGAACAATATTACTTATCGTATGAAGTACTCTTATTCAGCTTCTATAATAGTTATAATATTTATAATAGTGTAATTTTTTTATTCATTTATTTGGGTGAAGTGTAAATATTAGACAATTATTATTAATTAAAATAAGTGTTTATTAAACTATAATGAAAATGACTATTACTAATATTAAACAATTATTAACATCTAATTAAGACTAAAACTATAATTAACACTAATACTATTTATTTATTTAACCAATTAACACTACTATTTATGTTACTTCATTATTTATATCACGTTCAACTGTCCGCCTACGTTACAATAGGATTTGCAAATTTTCCTTCGTGAGAAAAAGTTATAATAATATAACGTCTGCAATAAAAGTGTGAAAAAAGTGCTTTCGGCTCGTGTAATTTCGGCTTCTTATAACTGGCGCTGATGCGAGCGCCATCTACTAAACGGCTTAAATGGAATAGAGTATAGTTTTTAAATTAATCGACTTTTTAATACAATTTCCTCATCCCTCTGTATGTACGTCACACATTTACTCTGTTTCAAATTCTCACCACTTTCAAGCCTGCTGCTATCGCCTTTTTGAAATTCGGAATTTATTTTCAATTAAGTATATGAATGCAGAAAATAACAAAACAATGGAAGTAAACCAAATAACACTTGTTTAAATGTATTATGCCATGCCAGATAGATATTCCATGCGTTTCAATGAAAATAAAAGAAATATTGAATGACAGGCTGCCAATTGCACTCAAACCTTGGACTACAATATACGTAGTTTTTTATTAATTATTTTATTAAATTGTTTCTTATCCACCCATATTTCTATTTATTGACCAAAAAAGTTTTTTTGAACATACTTATATGTCTATTTTTATAAGTGCTGAAAAAGATCAGTTTATGTGACTAAAATTATTATCGAACTCCACTGTTTGAAAACAAAATCAGCTCAATATCTTCGTCATATATTATTCAAAAACTAATTACGGCTTAACGAATAACAATAGACTTTCTAAAACTACAGATCGCTTTTAGTTCAGATGAAGTTTCATAAAAAACAGTAATAAAAAAAATAGTGGAGAGCCCCATTTCACTAACTCCGTCACCTGACTTATTCCATCCGATTGAGTAAATCTGTATTTATGCGTCCTGCTGGTAATTTTGAAATACTTCTAATTTTTTAATTTAGGCGGTGATCAGGTTATCAGAAGAGCTGAAATATAATTAATTAGTTCAATAATTAAATTAGTAATTAATTATTTTTTATATGTAACTGTATATCAATTATTTATAAATCACAGAATTGTAATTGGCAATTTAAGAAAAAATCGGGAAATGGAAATATATAATTGTATTTACCAATTAGAAAAAATAATTTACTTTTGGTAATTTAAATGCATGATTGCAGAATTAACTACATAATTAAATTTGTGATACGAGCTTTAATTGCCTTATCTAATTAATGAACAGAAACGATAATGAATAAGTTTTATTTCACAATTAATTTATTGCAATAAATTATATCTATATTTTTTTCAAATTTCCTACGATTTTTTATATAGGTAACAATTAAGGCCAACGCGCACTTCAGCGACCGAAGCGAAGCGCGGAGAAGAGAAGTTTTTACATTCAATGTATTCTTATGTGTATACGCGCACTTTGGAGCAACGAAGAGCAGAGCAACGCGACTATTCACATAAGAATACATTGAATTAAAAAACTCTTCGCTGCGCGTCGCTTCGCTGCTCTTCGCGTCGCTCAAGTGCGTGGCGTCCTTTAAGGCCGTCGCAGGCACTATCTATACAAGACAAATTTATAAAATATTGTGATTCATCCGTAGGTTCAGTGCAGTGGCAAAACGCCATGGTACAGAGAGACCGAAAAAATGTTTAAATTTTTTGATATATTCTACTACATTCTGTAACCAAGAAATTAATCTCCTTTTTTTGTTGAGTCTGCAATACTAGTTTTATAAACTGTTTCCACTTTTAAATAAAAAATTTATTTTGTACATTCATTTCTTTATATTTTGACTAACTAATTTTTCACATTTTACCATAATCTATACGTATTGTTTTGCTATAATGTATGAAAGATGTGAAATTTAGTTCTACATCGGCTATTTCCGATGCGCCTCGGGTATATACGTTCTGATTTAGGTAGCTGCGCTGCGCTATCGCACAGTTCAGATCAGCGAAGCGAAGAGCAGAGAAAAATATTCTCGCCGAAGTATTTCGGCGAGTCGCTCCGCTTCTCTGCTCTTCGCTGCTCCAAAGTGCGCCTATACACATAATAATATATTGAATAAAAAACGGCTTTTCGCTGCGCTTCGCTTCGCTTCGCCTCGCCCTAGTGCGCGACGGCCTTAATAGGCATTGAAACTGAGACCGATATTAAATATTCAATTACTAATAACTAATAATGTAATTATATTTTAAAATAATTAAACAAATTTTCAAACAACTAATTTAATTATAAAATAATGCTATTACAATTTATAGTTAATTTTTAATAATGTACTCGGCTTTGGTTATCAATGTAAGTTATATAAATATGTATTTAAAAATTTATACAAATGCATTATTATACAAAGAATATATTTTAATGGAAATTGTAAATAATAAACCGAATTATAGATATTGAAATAAAATATAGTCATACAGTTATATTATTAATAAAATTCTAATTTATATTTCATAATTATTTAATCACCAATCAGCAATGAGTGCCCGTGAGGTGAGGCCTGGTAAACGCCCGCACGGTTCAAATATGTCATCATCATTACCAATATCTGCGAACAAAGCAGATTGGCACACCCAGCAATGGGTAATATGCCGTGATGATATATTTATTTATTTATTTATTTATTTATTTACCAAAATTATATTATTTAATTGAATAATTTATTAGTAGGAAAACTATTCATTTATTAGAGAAATCATTTTTAATTATTTTGAATTACATTTAATTCTCTTTTTTATAACTTAATAACACTTATATAGCATTATTTTCAATTAACTATGATTATGCACATTTGTCTTTAAAAGTTGGAATTTTAATTTTACAAGAAAAATTAATTTCTACATTTTTCCTTTGTATTGAAAAATAAAATATAAAGTAGGTAATGCAGAATTACTGTATAGAAAACAGATAAAATATAGACTGCCGGCGCCGGTTCACATACCTACAGCCGGCGCCAGCTAAAAAAGTTATTTCTCCCATTTTAAAATTATTTAAATGCACTAAATTGTAAAATGAAGAGTTTGAACTTAACTATTTCTCCAATTGTATAACCTAAAGCACATAACGTCGGTTCTCATATCTACAGCCGCGATGAATTTATATTAAAGCAACCGACACCGACTACCGCATCCTTTTTAAAGACAACCGGCGCCAGCAGCCAAAGCACTTCCTAAAATATAAGTAGGTATATATGGGTGCTTTTTTAAACAGTATTTTTCGTAATACCAAATTTTCGTCATGCAATACCAGTGTTCCCCTCATATTATTTGGTAATACCTTAACAAATTTCTAAGCGAGATACCAATTGTCATACTTTCAATCTGGGTATGAGTTTACAAGGCAAAAAATTGCCACTCTTATGGAGCAAGTAGAAATGCATAAATCAAGTACAATGCCAAGGAAAGGCATTCAAATGATACTGCAATATAACTTTCACATCATATTGAAAAATCATATAAAATTTTGATAATACAAATGGTTTCATATACAAACTCAAATGAGTATAATTTTTTTTTACTAATATTACTGTACAAAATAGATTAACGTTGAATATATTTATTTAATCATACATCAACAATATTTTTTTTATTATTATTATAAAGTTTGTAACGTACCTACTGATAATATTTTGAATTTCTTTGTATTTTGTTATTTATTTTGTATGACAATTTTTTTACTGAAAGAAATTCGAGAAGAATTTTTTTTTAAGTTTCATTATTGCTGTGTTACCGAGTAGTAATTTTAGTGATAAAAAACTTTCGAAATAAAATATGCATACATGTCAAAACGTTCACACACTACAATACTTATTTATCAAAAATCTACATTACATTCATTAAAATAATAGTTGAAGCAAGAATATGGAATTTTTTTTAGAAGAGATATTGCAACAAAAATTATGTCAACTGTTATTATGGAACATGTAACACATACATACATACATTCAAAATTAAGATAATAGCCCATTATTAAGTTAATTTTATAAACATGTTAAGTTAGTAGAGCTTGCTCAACAACTTAAGTTCCTTCGTCACATAGCATGTAGTAGTATTTCAATCACGAAAAAATAGTTGTCAAAATATTTTAATATATGTAAAAATAATTTGGTGTAAGAGGAAATCGTTGTTAAGGCACGAAATTTCTATCAAAAATAAAAATATTTGAATGAAAGTTAATATAAATCATTCAATATTTTTACGGACATTATTTTAATAATAGCTTTTATACTTTCATAATATTTTAATTTAGACAAATGTACGTAGGTATATTTTCTTTTTCAATTAACAACTATTTCATTTAATAAAGCAATATGTTCTAAAAATATTTTAGCAGAGATAAGAAAAATATTTAATGCTCGATTTAATGTTAATGATAAATTTCACACTTTGATAATATTTTGAAATACACCTAGATAGTTCATTCGATAGTTCATATTTTAAACATTGTAATATGGATTAATACGCAACATGAGTAAAAAGTATAGTCTTATTCAGGGCTTTTTTTGTAATGTAAAGCGCCGGAACGGCGTTGCGGCACCTATTTTCGACGGTTTTCCAATGTTCTTTGAAAATTATTTAGTATTTAACTTTCCGCCACCTTGTTTTTAGTTCCGGCATCTTTTTTTCTACAAAAAAAGCACTGGTCTTATTTCAGGAATAGGAAACTTTGACCGAACGAGCCGTAGGCGAGTTCGTCAAATCCTATGAGTGAAATATGACACTTTTTACTCTAGTTGCATACAATTTCTTTGCGTCTACAATATGTGTGAAAAAAGTGCCATATAGCGTTTCATTATTTCACGCGTTCGCTTTAAAAAAGTGCACGTTTTTCACACTTTCATGTGTTAAAAAAAATATACTTTATAAGCCCATTTTTAATGAAAAAAGGGCACTTTTTTAACTGACGTAAATATATATACTTTGCGATACCTATATATATTGTATTTTTTAATACCAAAATTTATGAATTTACATAGTGTATTTAATTTAAATTCATGGTAAAAATAATCTAATATGCGATTATTTTAAAAAATGAAAACATTACTTCTACTTGGTTTGCAAGATAAGAGACGTTCATTTACTCAAATACTGGCCGAGATAATGGCATTCTAGAATAGTTTTTAACGTGATTTTAAATTACGATTACTCCTCGGTTTACTTGGTTACCAAATAAGTAAAGCCAAAAATTTAGGTACCCAAAAATTCAAAACCTTATTCTCTATAAATCTAATATAAAGCACAATTGCTTGGGGTACCTGGTATAATTTTATTAAATTCAAATAAAAGAGCTCTATTCTTGAGAACTTTTATAGAAATTATCATTAATACAATAAAAACAAATTAATTCAAATTGAATTCATATTTTGGTTAACGGTAACTACCGGATAAAAGTGAGAGTAGATATGCATAAAATAAACCGATATTCTTTCAATAAACATATGAATATGTAAATAAGGTTACTCCGTTAATAAAAAACATATGTCTACAAGATTACCGTTATGTATAATCAGTAACAGGTGATTAATAATCAAAATTACTACTAATGCAAGTAGATTTATTTTAGATAATGAAAGTGTATACTTATAAATGTACTTAACCCAAATTTTTGGTAAAAACATGTTTATTTGAAAATACACTTTCATGAAATGCAATTAAATAGGAAAAAGCAAAATTATTAAATATATGTAAATATAAATTATTGCGGATGGGTCAAATTACAAATTTAACTTTCTTTAATGCTAATTTGACATTACCTACTAAAATTTTACTTTTTAAAATAAAATAAATGTTTTCCCTATCTTCTAATATAAAATGAATAAATTAAATATTGTATTTCTATACAATTTTTACGAACAATTTGGAATTATTTACATAACAAACTTTGCGAAAAGTTGAATGAACAGTGGCAGAAATATATTGAAATTTGATGCCTGAAAACTTTTAATTAATAACATAAAACTCGACCAAATTTGAAAGCAAACAATGTAATATAAAATCAATTATTTAAAAAGTTTAATAAAATTCCTGAAACATTAAAAACAACGCCAGAAAGACTGATAACAAAGTATAAATAAACAATAAACTATTATTAGCAATGTTTAACATTTATATAATTTTTTACTTGAAACTGATAACTAAAACAACAAAAATATTTTCTTAAATTCGATCAGAAATTCGCAAAATAAAGTCTTTTCACGAAACAATCGATAAAGAGCTAGTTATTCAAGGTTAGAATTCGATTAAAAGTGCAATTATTAGAAAGTAAAATGAACAGAGCCTTTACTGGCTCATAGTATTTAACAACAATATTAGACAATAGGGTAATGACCGTAAAACATACCTCATGTGGTCTAGGATGCACATGTTTGCAATGTTTATGAGCCCATACAGTACTTAAAACACTAGCACTAATAAAATGTATTAGAATAAGACACACATAACACTTCCATTTAACTTTAGGTATCATTGTATTAAATTGTAGTGCACTTTCTGTTCATCATTTAACTCTGGCGCCCGTGACAACAAAACCTTAAATAAGAGGTTTGTTTTCATACCATGTACTTCTGACAACTGACAAGTTGTAGATAGAAACGGAGCGAGAACGGTTATTATAAATATATACGGACTGAAAACTGCGCCGTCTAGTTTCAGTATCCTGAAATTTCAGTCGGTGCGCGCTCCTTTCGTAGTACGCTCTTGATTCAAGTTCTACATCATACCGTAAGTTGTATTAGATGCCAGTAGCTGGCGCTGACTATGTTGTGTTTTGAATTGTGTAACAAACAGCATGTTTTTACTTGAATTTTATAAAAAATATTGATGCAATTTAATAGTTAATTAAATTAATTAGTAAAGTTTTGCTAATATAATAAATAATTTTTATGAAATTATATTAATTAATTGATATGAACATGTTTCAAATTAAGATAAAGATTTGTTTATAGAAGATTAATGAAAAAATAATTATAATTAATGTTAAGACAAGTATTTATATAAATATAATTAAATTAATTATTAAATTTTGCTATATGTGGTAAAGAATATGATAAATTTGAAGTATATTTAAAATAAAATAAATTTAATTTATTAAGAAAACCTTGACGATTACACAAATATGTAATTCGTTAAATTTCATAAAAAAATTTAAAACAAATCATATTTTTTGTTACATTTCCCTATTTCTCAATAGTACATTTAATTCCGTGGAAAACTAATAGTAAATTTGTGTTTATTTGCATTTAATTGCTGGAAAAACATCAATACAATAAAATGAAACACGCACATCAGGTTGGCTCTGCGTATATCGATTTTCAAAAATTTAAATTTGAATTTTCCCGCTAAAAAGAGAGAGCTAAGATAACACCTTTCAAGAGACAGATGTCCGTGCTAGTATACGACATATGTGTGTGTAACGTGAATGTTGCAGTTTAGTTTGAAAATAACACGAAATAGAAGTAGACTCACGCTGTGTCCAAGACTTACGGAGAAAGTCTTATAAATCGTTTATTCGGTTTTGTGTTACTTTGTAATAAATTTATTCTTTCTATTAGAATATATATTGTTACTTGTTTTCATTTTCTCTTATTGTTTATGTATTAACAATTAGTGAAGAAGTTGGTGGTAACAGTATGTGAAACAAGTTTTTCTTATAAAAAAATATAAGTTGTTTTTAAGTGTACTTTTGTTGTTTTTTTTTTAACCGTAAACAAAAGAAATAATGGATGAAAATGAACAAGAAATCAAATCACCTATTCGACGGCTCGGCTCTACAAGAAAACTTCTTGTGTTTAACAGTAAGTAACTCCAGAAGAACATTTTAAAGTCTGTTAAATTTATGAGATATTAAAAAAACCATAATGACAGTTTGTTTAGCGAAAAATAAGTCCCTAAATATCCGTAAAGTTTGTATACAAATGTTTGAGTATATGTATAAAAATATGATATCCGTTGCGATATTTTTAAAACACCTTATTAATATTCTGTGATCGAACATTCTCAACAAACTTAAGTAAAATTTATTTACATGGTTTAAACCCAGGATTTTAGCTAACAAAGTTGAAGAATTTAAATAATTGACGCACAGAATGAAATATATTAACGTAGGTAGCAACAATATATATTAATAAAACTTGAGACTTGTCTCACTTGAAAGTAATTTTCAGTTTAAAATATACGACTCAGAATTCATAATATTTATAAAATTGATATAATACACACAGGCGTGAAACTTTTCATTTTATAATTAATGTTTTGCATGACATAACATGTATTTTCTCTGTATATACGAGTTCGCTATTATACTGTCCTTCACTCTAATATAACAAATGAAAACTTGCATAATAAATTGCATCTTATCACATACCATAAATAAAGTTTTCTCTTTTGTTATATGAACTGTTTTACACATTTCACAAATGTTTCTGTTTACATTAAATTTAAAATTAGGATTTCCGGTTAACTAAACAAAAAAATTTAAATATTAGAAATAGTGTAGTACCAATTATTTACACATTGTTAACAAAATAAAATATTACATTAATGAAATCATATGTAAAATTAGCAACTGCTGAAAAATGTTCTTTGTCACTGGTTGTTAATAAAACAGGCAAAATTATTGAGTCATATTATATAACAATGCATTACCCCAAGCATCGTCTATCAATATATTCAAAAAAAACTTAACCTTGCTGAGGGCAAGTTTACTTTATATTCATTCATTTATTCAAAATCAATATGTTTATTTCGCGGCTGCATTTTCAAGCGCCCTTTGTTTGGATTTTAAAACGGTACATTACACAAAACTTTTGTTCATTTTAGGGTCATATTTTGTACTGTACTGTCACTTTACCAGTAGGTTTTGCAAACTAATGTAACTCGAATAAAGTGTATGAATAATGCATTGTATAGTTATCGAAATTGCTATGGCAACGGAGCAAAATCAACAAAATTGACAATTGATAAACAACTAATTTATTGTAAATTTGTAACTTGTTTGACATTTATTTAAATGTTATTGTAAACCTTGTTTAACATGCATTTTTATGTTATTCATAATTAGTATCTCGTTTAGTACTAATGATAAGTATGTTGTAATAATTTTAAGTAATTTATTTGTTTTTATTTTATGTTTGTGTGAATGTTTTAAAATAATAGAAGTGTCATAAAATTCCAGATTTGGTTGAAAAGTAAAGCTAAAAATGAAGAAACAGTTGTATAAAAACAAGTACAAGTATACTAAAATATTTTGTCTCATCCCCCGGAGAAATATTTAAGAAAAATATTAATTAAATATGTTGCAATTATTTTTGTTCACGCAAAACACTTTTTGTTTTTTAAGTGCTTCAAATAATAATACTGATATGCAACTTTTAAAATTATGTATTGTCATATTCCATTATTTAGTTTTCATTTGATTAAATGAAAAATTACACTTCTCCCTCACTGTATTGCTAACTTAGCCTTTTCCAAGTATAATGCAATTAGCAATATTGACTAAATAAAAACAAATGAAGTAATTTCTAATTAAAACAAAACAATAACATTCTAGTTGTTGCCCTTTTGTACGTAAATTACCTTTACAAAATGTCTAAATTGTAAAGAATTTTTCGATTTATATTCCTGGGCAAATTTTGACAAAACTGACCCCTGGGATGGCATCTGCAGATGTTTCTACTTTTTCAAGAAACCTGCCAGTGGCGTACAATAGATATTTTGTAAGGAATTTTAGATAAAATCAAAAGAACTGAATTTTAAAAATTCTAATACGTAGTTAAAAAAATTTATTATACGTAATGTATTGTATTCGGTAGCTGTACATTAAAAATTGTGATAAGAAAAAATAAACATTGAGCAGTAAAACAGTGGCGTAACATATTTTTATGGAGCTATTATATTTTTTATGATTTATTATTAAATGTATAAAATTATTAAACAATATTTTATATTACTTTTTAAAGTACATTATAATTAAATATGTCAATTCCATATTTGTTACATGTTACATAACTTGAAATTTCAGACACATTATAGTTTATTAATTAGTTAAATGTAAAGAATTAATAAATAAATTTAATTTGTTATTGATACAGTTTTACAGTGAATATTATTTTATTTGTTTATATATTACATAACAAGCCATATACTTACCTAAATGTCACTACCTATAAATATTATTAATTAATTACATTAAAAACAATTGAAAATAATAAAATTTATTCCAAGTAAATTATTATAATTAAATCATCTTTATGCATGTGAGCAAAATATATTAATTGAAAATACCTAATAATACAAACTTAAAATTATATTGCAAAAACGATATTTCATTCCAAAAATAAATTCTTGACACTATCATAATTTTAGAGCAATTATTGCATGACTATTAATAGAATCTTAGATTTAAATAATATAATATGAACAGTACTTAATCTTTAGTCAGTGTTGTACTTATGTTTTTATATATTTTTCTTTATTTATAATTTATTTACGCTAATGAATACCATTCATTTTCTTGTACCATTTATTTACAAATTATTTGTACTGCTATAGAAAGAAATATGAACATAAATATTTGTTTATTGTATTTATAACATTTGCACCTATTTTAATTAAAATTTATTCAAAAATTAAATTTCATATAACAGAGTATAAAACATATAACGTATATGTTCATTTCAGTTATTTTTTTATTAGTGGAACTGGCCGTTAAAGCATTATTTAAATAAAATAAGTTTTTTTAAGGTTTGGATTAATATATAGATATTTGTGCAATGTTTCAAGTTGATCGAATATGTGGAAATGTGTCGAAATTGATATTACAAGATTTGTCGCTAACAAATAATTGAAAATAAATAAATCTTATTAGAAAAAAAAACTAATTTGGTTTATGTAAGGTCAACCATCGGCCAACCCTGATACACAGGTTTTTATACGAATTTTGCTACGGAGGGATTTACTGCATTTGTTTTGTAGAAGTTGTTGTATGTGTCAATATTTGATATAGAGAAACATTTTATTTTACATTCTTATAAATATCTTTTTATTTATTGAATTCGCGAGAAATATGTGCCCTATTTGTTCTACGAAAGAACATTTTATACCACACGCGTCTTATTCTTATAGTTTTACTGATAATTTATGTAACTTCATGTTATAAAAAATTTATTTACTATTTGTTTTACAAGCAATATTATCGGTAAGGTACCAAAATATTAGATTAACTCTCTATTAACGTAACTTACCTATTTTATTTATTTATTTCACACGTTTAATCACTACAAAAGTTAAAACGGTAAATGGTAATTTTGAACCAGTAACACGGTGTCCAAGATACGTCCAACGATGCATCTCGAGAACTTTAAAAATTTGACACATGGGTTATTCTTATTGGGATTTTAAATTATAATTTTTTTATGAAGAAAACTAATGATGCACGACGAAGCGACAGTACTCTCGCATCTCGTCTCGTCTCGTTGCATTATGCGAGACGAGAACGAGAGCGAGATTGCAATTTAAAATTCGAGGCGAGACCGATATAACAACTGCGAGAAGCGAGAAGTCTCACGAGAGTCTCGCAATAAAAAGTATTTCTAACTTTATAGCTTTGATTCATAAATTCAATGAAAAATGCACAATACAGGGAGTGGAGTCAACGGCAATTCGTGCATAGAACAGGTGAATGTGAAAATTATATGAATTGACTATATTTTTTTGAGTCTATTTAGAGTCGAATGATATCGGTCGAAGAGCGAGGAAATGCAAAATAAAGACTAAATTGGTTTTGCATCTAATAGAACTAGTTTTTGTCCATTTCCGCCCCTAATTCATCCCAGTTAAAACTACGGTTAATAAAATTCTTGTCGTCCCTGAAAAGTAAAGGATGTTATATTAAGCGTCGATAGGGGCCAACACGGAGTGAAGCGGAGTGATTGGTTGCCAGCGGGTTCGTAGTGTAGCGCTTTTTTATGAGTAAATCTTACTTAAATAGTGGCATATAGTTAGCGAGATCGAGATTGCAGATCCGAAAACTAGACGAGATCGATATTTTATATTTCTCGTCTCGTCTCGCCTCGCGTGCATCACTAAAGAAAACAGTGCCCAATTTTTATACCTCACAATTTTTGAGAAATTCATATTAATTTTCAAATTTTTATATGAAGACCGAAATAGGATGTGCAATTATTAAATAGATTTTTTTCTCTACGTTACCATATAACAGACTGAAAATATTTCAGAAAATACAAAATTATTATTTAATGACTTGGATAAAAAACAGAGCGTGAATTAAATAGTTTATAATAGATTAGTAAATTTGATGGAATTTCTTTTCCGTGGAGTAAATATGTTTTTCATATAAATAAGGAAACTAAATATATAATGTAGATTATAGAATGTAAATATGTATATTTATTTAACTTCTTACATTGAGATGATTTAAAACGACATTAACATGTGGGAAACTGGCAAGTGTAACATTTTTTGCTCTTTGAAATATTTGTATTCGGTCATTTTTTATTTTGAAAGACACATGGTAAAAATATCATGTTACCAGATTGTTTTAATCTGTGCATTTTTTAGCTGCTAAATATTTATTCAATTTAACTTAAAATATACAAAAATATTTTCTTCATACATATTACAATATATTTTTACTTTCGGTAAACATGATCTTACTATTTATCTCGTTAATGAATCTATGAATATTCAAATGAATGAACGGTTAACTTTGAAATTTGAGAATATCTGAAAAACTTCAAACGTAGGTTTTCAATTCTACGAAACTTAACATCTGTTCGTCTGGCTAAATACTATCCTAATTTACGATAGAAAAAACACAAATTACTCAGAGAAAAAATATTACAAGCACGACTTTGTTCTTGAGATGTTTCGATTGTGCTATTTTCACCACGACAACATGTAATGATCTTATAACTGTTTTTATATTAGCCATTGTGGGTTTTGACATGCTTGAAATTAAGCACGATATTGTTAAGACAAGACATGTGCTTGATAGGATAGCGCTCTAGAATAAAGGCTTTTATTCACAATCGGTTAGTAATATGGCGATTTCTGACTTTTAAAAAGGTGGGAAGTTAGTTATTGTTAACCTTATATTCTAAGAGGTTGAAAAGTATAACGTGAAGATAGCTGGGGTTGGAAAGTTGACTCTTTCCAACCTCAGCTATACTCACGCTATACTTTCCAACCTCGAGGCGGAAAATAGCTGCCCCCCGCTTTGAGAGATCAATGCCTATCAATGTTGGGGATTTACATATAAACAAAGCATCTTTACAATTTATATGATAAAAATATGGAATAAACTTGTAAATAATACAAGTAATGAATGAAATCAATATTTATGGTTAGAAATCAAACTGACAGTCCATAGGATAAATGAACAATCTCAGACCATTCGTTTATTTATGTTAGGTTATTATTATTTAAATATCAAATATTATTTTTTTTTATTTCAGATTGTGAATAAAATAGTATACAATCCTCGGTGAAAAGTTTCATTGTCTCGGGCTATAGTTAACCTCGGCGCTTCGCGCCTTGGTTAACTATCTTCGCCCTCGACAATGAAACACTTTCCACCTCGGTTAGTAATATACTATTGCGAAATTTGAAAATTAATATTTTTTTGATTGACTAGTATTTTCTTGCTTTTTATGGTTTTGTTTTTCGTAATGTTTTTCTAATAGGTAATAAGTATTTTTTCTTCAACATGTATTTACGCATTAACTAGTGTTAATTTTAAGAATAAGTGCAATAACTTTCTGTATTAATTACGAAAGTATTATATAGGGTGTTATGCAAGTAATGTGCCATAGTGCATGGCATGATAAAGAAAATTGAAAGAAGTTATCTGAAATATATTCTGCATAATCTGTAAAAGTTATGGGACTGCAAAGTCGACCAATTACGAACCAGATTCTTATAAAGTTAAAATCTAATAATCAAAATTTGTATTAAAAAACAATATTTGTTAGTTGTTGTTATAAATGAATTGAATTTGCAATAATAGACAGTTAGAAATGCGTGTTACTTTCATTAATCAAGAATACACCGACATGCATTTGGTTTACGGAGGATTGCGCCAAAACAGTCACCATTATTAAAAAGTGTTTTATGCATGTGCTTCTTCTGACTTAAAACCTTCAAAAATGACAAGTATTGTTGTTTCCCCTAAAACTACTGTGATTTTTTAATAAGTCTTTATTCAAATAAATAATTGTTATTGGACCAAATGCTTTTACAATTACAACAAGCATGATAGATAAAAAATTATTGCAGATTACGATATACTGTATAACCTTGTTTATTAAGTGGTAACGTATATAACACTCTGTAATTAGAGTCAATTCACTTTCTTTAATTCGAAACTAACCATTTTTTTTATATCGGATTCTTGTAAGTAAAATCATTAAATGAACCAATAAATAAAATGAATAGATTTAGATTGGCAACCTGACGAGCATTTGCGCAGCACACTAGACCTTCTATATTATGCTGCCACCTTTAGGGATTTAATGTGTTATGTTAGTTTTATGAAACTTTCTGCTCTCCTGTTCTTTTTACGATAAAAACTGTAGAGTGCAAAGTTGTTCATAATTAAAAGTTTCACGCAAAACTGTATATATATATATATATATATATATATATATATATATATATATATATATATATACAGGGTGTTCAATTTAAGTGTTTCACTATTGCTATCTCGAGAACCGTAAGAGATACGAAGATTACGAAGTCGGTTAAATTAGCAAACAATTTCTATATTATAAGACTATTGAAATGAGCATTACAAAAAAAATTTCAACCAGTGGTTCTCAAAATACAGAATTCAACTTTTTAATTTTAAATGAGAAACTACTTTTTTTATTCGCCTATTCGATTCAGCATTTTTTTTCTGAATACAACGATATAAAATGTTTATATCCTTACATAACGAAAAAAACGAGAAAAATGCAAATGAAAAATTATTTTCATATTTATTTCTACATGTAATCAGAGTGCCATGACAAAAACAATTATTTATTTATATATATATATATATATATATATATATATATATATATATATATATATATATATATATATATATATATATATTAATATTTTTATCATGTTTTTGGGTTCTTCAGAATTTAAAAAAGAAATTTTAAAATTTCTTTTAATTAGTATTAATAGCCATGACATTTGTTTTCTTTTTTTTTACTTTTCATAAATTATTTTATAAACCTCATACTTTATGGATAATTATGATACTTATCATAATAATTCTTATAATAGACATGTTCCTCATTCGAATACACATTCATCATTAATTTACTTTAAAAAAATTGACAGAATATGAATAAAATAATATTGTTTGTTGTTTGTTTAAACATATATTTATAACGTCGTGTCGTGGCTGTTGCTACTAATTAAAATGAATTTTAAAATTTCTTTTTAAAATTGTGAATAAAAATGTTTGTATGCAACTTTTAATTCTGAACAATTTTACACTCTACAGTTTTTACCGTAAAAGTGACCAGGAAAGCAGAAAATAGCATAAAATTAACTAGCTAATTTTTTGAGAATAAAACTGTTACGCAAAAAAATGATCAATGGTAAAATTCACATTTTTTTGTAGACTTGCTACATACACACTGACATATATCTTACAATTTCTATAAATACGTTAGCTCATTAGTGTGGTTATGATAATTGGTAGTAAGACGATACACGTATATCTGTTATGTAGGACACTATCTTGTTACATGCATGATATGTGTACTACAACAGTACCTAAAATCATTGTTCTTTTGATTTGAATGTACAGTCATGCCAATGAGTAGTGGCACGAAATCAAGGCGAAGATTTTCTCTATCTAAAGTTTTATAATGGTTGTGTCTAGTCTATCTAGGGCCTATAGGGACACGTTAATGTGTACCTAATACCTAATAAGAAATATAGTTACACGCTATAACGTCATCACCGCTTATGACGTAGGCATTTAACATTTAACGTGTACCTTTACGATTACATACAAAATTTACGCTATGTAATGTACGTTAATTTTTATGCTGAAATGGTATATTTCTCTAAATATAACAACGCAATAACCTAACCTAACGCACAAAAGTCAGCCCGAGTTTTCCAACCGTGACTTTTCTGTGTTAAGTTACTGTTGTTAGTTTATGGGGTCTCGTGGCCGAGTGCCTGAGTGTCAGCTCGCGAATCTGGGGAACCGGATTCGATCCCGACCGACGTCAAATGTTTCCAATTTTAAATGGCACAAAATTGACCCCTGTGGTGCACTCTCCACGTCAGTAATGAGTGCCCGTGAGGTGACGCCTGGTAAGCGCCCGCACGGTGCAAATATTCATCATTACCGATATCTGTGTACAAGCAGATTGGCACACCCAGCAATGGGTAATAAACAGTGATGATATATTTATTTATTTATTTATATTTAGAGAAATACAGGGTGTCTCAATAAGCTTGCTGACTAGTAGTAACTTTGTTATTTGAAGAGATACAAGTTTGATGAAATAAGCAAAATTGTGCCATTTTGAATTACAAAACTACTGATGTCAGCAAACGTAAATTTATATCAGCGGTTCTCAAAATATGGGACCTAACTTTTTTATTTTAAATAGGAACATATATTTTTTTATTTGTTTATTCGCTAGAGAATTTAATTCAGAATTCAACGATATAATCGTTTCATACTATGACATAACGAATTTTTTAAGCTATAATAAATTTTAATATTAATTTGATTTAAATATGACAATAATAAGTGTGCCACGAATAGAAAAAACTAATACATGTTACTTTTTTAAGTAGAATTAGAATGCCATGAATGAAATTAGTTAATATTTTGTTTTGTCATTTGATCATACTTTTTTATCAAATGTCAACACATACAAAATACTCATTTCTTTCATTCATGGCCTTCTAATTCTACGTAAAAAAATAACAACATTACTTCATTTTTTCCATACTTGGCAGTCTTTTTATACACATATTAATAATTATATTAATATAAAACTTAATATGGATTTTTCTCAAAAAAAAAAAGGTATGCGAGGGTATAAAACGATCATATCATTGAATTCAGAATTAAATTCTCTAGCAAATAAAAAATAAAAATATATGATGCTATTTAAAATAAATAAGTTAGGTCTTATGTTTTGGGAACCGCTGCTATAAATTTATTTTTGCTGATATTGCCAATTTTGTAACATAAAATGGTACAATTTTGCTCATTTAATCAAATTCGTATCTCTTCAAATAAAAAAGTTACTAATAGTGAGCAAGCTTATTGAGACCCTCTGTATAGGCAGATTGTAAAACATCTGTAAGTCAACGAAGACTTGACAATCTGGCCGCGTTTCACCCCCGTTTAATTGAAAAACGGGTTTTACAATATGGCTACGTCATACCGGGTGTTCCAAGTAATTCTTGATACAGACGTTTAAAATGGCAAAACAGTTTTTGCAAATAAAAAGTGTCCGGCATAAAATTAAGCCATGATATTTGAACATAATAGTAGTACATTACCTCGTGTCTTATTTATTATTAATTATTTTATTATTGCATAAATTGGAAAAAATCTACATTTAATATTCCAAAGGCAGCTCATTGAACCACAGAAAACATTTGAAAATATTTTCATATTACATTATAAAATATTGAAACAATTATTTCTTTACAAATTGTATAATTTTTTCTAATTTATGGGGTTAAGAAAGTAGGCCATAAGTTCCGTCGTTATATAAGACATTCGTCGTTTATTACATCATTGGACGTTTCGGACATTTATTTGTCCATCATCAGCTTTATATGGCAAAAAAAGAAAGAACAATAGTGTTACAAAAAATATTTAAAAAAAATTACATGAATAAATTTCGACTTACCAAATTAATGTTGTTTACAAAATAATATTAGTCAACTTAACATGAACTACATATTTACAAATAAGTGCTCGCCCAAAATTCTGTCAAGAATTATTGCAGAATCCAAAACGTTTTTTTCTAATTTATGCAATGATAAAAAAATAATTAATAATAAATAAAGTACAGAAGGTAATATCATGTTGAATATCATGGATTAATTTGTTAAATTTATGCTGGGCAACTGTTTTCCCATGTTAAACGCATACGTCAACGATTATTTAGGACACCCGGTATATAAAAATGTAATACCAATTTGCAACTGCATTACTTCGTTTTAACGCCCAAACATAACCTAATTTATTTAACGTGCACTTTTGGGTATTTTCGGCGCAATAAGTCAGTATTGTATGACTAGCGAATGAAAGTTGACGTTTAGATTATTTAATAGATATGGTTTCTTTTGAAAACATTTCCCTATATATGATTTGAAAGGAAACTGATCCTTATGTATTCTGTTAAAGATTAGAATTGTACTCAATATCAGGAGGCATTTACCTTAGCAACAGGATTCAGGGATGTATTTGAAAAATTTAATACCGCAAATTCTAGTTTGTTCGTCTTAGGTGTAAGCAACCCTCGAGTCGGAATTAGTGTTAGAGGAAATTAAAAATAATCCTATTTCATAAAATTGCCAAATTAAATAGTTTAAAGATCAAAATATTTTGTTATAATCAACATAAACGAAAAATGTTTAAAGTATTTTAAACGCACCCCTGTTTTGATATTCAGTTACCCTAGTCGGCCATCTATTTTCAGCCAGACATAGTCATGTATTTCTATGCTTCCCTAGTCCAGTATTTAAATGGGTTCATGCAAAAATTTCATACCTGAATATTTCGTACAATTCTATTCTTCTCTGGGGTTTCAAAAGAAACCACATCTGTAAAATAATTTAAACGTCAACTTTCATTCGCTAGTCATACAATACACGTTGAATGCCTACGCCATAATCGGTGATGACGTTTTCGTATACCTACATTTCTAGGTATACATTAACGTCTACTCAGACATTTCCTTTATTATATGAACGGGTAACAAAATCCAGTTATTTTTAAGATAATTACCTTTTTGTTCTTATTTCGTACATCAAATTTTAAATAACTTCGCCGACACAAAAAACAAACTGAAAGTAGTTTAATTTTCTTTTTGAAGTTCATTCATTCGCTCTATCGTAAAACTTTACATGTGAACTTACTATAGGTACTCCAAAGAGTAATTTTAACTTCATATTTTATTAACGACTGTTTAAAATTAGAACGTATAGAGTTATAGAAAAACTAATGTTGTATTAAAATCAAATCAAAACTTCGTTACTTTATTTCTACAGACTCAATTTTCCAATTAGAAAGACTAAAACAAAACAAACATCACACAACACAGGACAGGATGCGGTACGGGAGCTAAAAATATGTCTGTTTCTCATTATAAAGCAGACTGAAAATCATAGGTTGTTCTCTATACTATTCTACAGCAGAGTAGGGTATAATTTTTACATAAGGAAATAATTTATATGCACTCTATAATGACATGAACAAATATTTTTTTTAAAAAAATACCTGTAATTGTCACTATATGCAACTAAATTTTTATATCGTGTTTTCTTAAATTGTATTGATTTTATAAATATATCGCGGTTTCCTATCTGCCAGTTTTAGCGAAAATCGGATACTTTTAAATTGAAATTTTGCGTCACTTTATATTCACATAGGAGATATTGCTAGGTAACCCGCAATATTATTTATTATATTTGTTATTTAATATAACAATATGTAAATATTTAGAAGTTTATTTGTACGGAACCCGTCCATTTTTTTTTTGTTATACAAATGAATATACCGGGTGTCTACATTTTTTGGAACTGTAGGAAATACAATGTTAAAATTTTATTTTTTTATCTATCAATTTTAGTGGAAAAGTGTAATGAAAAAAAAAATTCAGAATGAAAAAGTGCATCCATTGAGTAGGTACTAAGTTTGTTGTTCAATTGTTTCTTATATACGAATTAGAAGCAAAAGATAATACAAGGTTTAAGGCAATGGGGTCATACCACATTTCTCAATTTATTTATTTTCTGAAAGTACATTTAAAACTACTATATATTTTAGGACACATAAGTTTCTAGTTTTACAGTAATAATTTTTTAAAGTTTATATAAAATTTCGAATGACGTAATAGTTTTGCGGCCGTAGTGACATCTACCGAGCAAAAATGGAACTACTTTTGACGTTTATGTCATTGTCTTTTGAAACAACGCTTGAAACCAAACGTAGTCTTCAAAACTTCTGGAGTATTTATTGCCTTATATCATCTTTCCCTTACATCTTGAGCCATAAGAATACAAACAAAAATTTTATTTTTACTTATCAACGAGTTATTCTCGTAGGACGACACAGAACAATATTGTACAACCATTGTAATATCTAAATCAAACATAAATTGTATTTATTTATATTTTTATTTAGTATATTTCGTTATTTGTACTTACTTTTAAAAAAAAATAACTTGTTGCAAGGATGTTGACGTTACTTTCAAAATATTGGTTATGTAAGCTTATGTTAGAAAAAAGTGACAGATCTGTTCATGTACAGTAAAAAGCACGAGTACGGGTGTGCCTCACTATCGTGTATTTGTGTACAAAACTATGACGTTACAAAACCAAACTCAGAATCTTTATAAAGAAAATCATGAATGAAAAATATAATAATATTAAATATTTTTGATGTATATATGTATAATATTAGGTAAATTTTTCATTTATGAAAGAAAAACCAACATTTTTTCTTTTGTATGACCCCATTATCAGAGTACCATGAAAAATAAAACATTAATTTATATTTGTTGTTTCTTACATATATGACAGATTTGACATTTCTATTGATATTATTTTTATTAGAAATAGTTAAAAGAAGTACCTAGACACGCGGTATTTTTATTATAATTTTTTTTTTTAATAAAACAGTAGTAGTACTTTTTTGACCTAGTGCGAAATTGTAGCACGAGACAAAAAACACTATTTTACACACATGTTGCATACAACATTTTTCCTACAACCGAAATGAAAAGTAATTTTTCTGATAATACTGAGCGTACAAACATCCAGCATCTTTACATAGGTACTGTTAGTGATCTTTCTCATAATACTGTACAAAATGTAACACTTGGAAGAATCTCAGACAGAAGTGGATTAGTCTTCTATAATTGTACAAATTGTACATTTAATATTAATATTAAAAATTAGCTTAGATTATAATCAAAAGAAATGTTAATGTAGCCACGTGTCCGCTCATTGAATTTGTCTACTTCGATTGGTAGTAGACTCCACCCCCTAACTCGGTATTCGTTATATATTTATAGATGGTCTTTGAGTCGCCAATCAAAATAATATATATGGAATGCATATAAGTGGCGAGCTGCTTAAACAAAAACCCCCTTATTTCCGAAGTATTTCAATTATATCATTTTATTTCTTTATTAATATTCATTATTAAGCATCTATTTTCACTATTTTTTACTAATTTCTCTTAATTCGATTGAGCTGTAATCCACTATTAGACTAAAAAATGGTGTATAAATTACTGATTTTTTTGTGTATTATGTAAATTTATATGCTAAAATCAAGGAAAACCAAACTTAACCAAGGTTTAGTATGCGTTATTTCAAGACATGAGCTTAGTTTAACAGTTTACACGATGTTCATTTTAAAAAATATTATATCTAAATCCATTTTTTTTACGTTTTAAATTAAATTTACTCGGACACCAAAAGGGGAAATTTAAGAATTATGGCACCTACAGTTCAAAATTTTATTCTCTAAATCCTAATGTATAAGGCAATAGGAATAGTTTGTGTCAAGATAAATGCACATTGACTTTTACGCCCATCACAGCATGTATTTGCTTAAAAGATTTGCAAGGGTAAGTACACAGAGAGCTATCCACAATTTTTCCAAATTACCAAATTTAAAACAGTACCCACAAATCAATTACTACAGTTTATTATTCAATAATTTATTTATATATTTTTTTATATTATACAAATCTTAAAAATATGTTCTTCTTTATATAGTCAAAATACATTAAAAGATTTTAACTGTATATTTCCCGGTTTGTACTATAAATTTGGTAATCCGCCCCTGGCAGCACAGGTAAGAAAATACCCTGGAGTGATGGGTTAACCGAGCTTAAGAAGTCGAAGTCAATGTGCATTTATCTTGACACATACTATACATAATATTTTACGAGACAATATTTGAGAAAAAATGTTACGCCTGTGTCACGGTTTCTCGTGTTCTCACTGTATATATTGTACAATCTTAAATTTGTTGTTACTTGCTAATCAAGCTCGAATACAATGTAAACAAATTATTTTTAAATTATTTGAAGCCTGCCCTGCATTTTGTTTACGGAAAAAAGTTTAATACTATTGATAGTTTATGTGACTTCACAAGAGTTCAAACGGAAATGCACTTTGACCTTTTCAAGTCATATTTTAACATTTTATGACTGACTGAAAATAAAAATCAATTTCAAAGATAAAATTAACTGTAGTTTAAATTTATAATTTCTAAAGTCATTATTTTGTTTGTAGGACATTATTGACAATATTCTTTATTAATATTCAAGTAAAACTAGACAATGAAATCTCTGGAATTTCTCGCTCGGTTTAATAGAAAATGAAATTAATTATAATAAATTGTTAATTTTATATATTCCGTATTATTAATAGTTAATATGCTATTTTAATATTCTATTTATCAATAAATAACCTCGATACTAAAAATAACCATATTAATAAATATGAAATCTGCATTAAAACATAAAATACTGCCCAGCGAACATATTAGATAGAGATTATAATGTTTTTAAAATTATTTAACAATTTACAATATAAAATAATTTATTATCAATTTTCTGTTTGACAGGCTGTAATTAATAGATTTTTCATTTTATAAATTATGAGTGCTATTTATTATGACATGAATTGTTTTGAATAACGTATAAAATGAAAGTAATCAAAATTATTAGTTCGAACATGTATAATATGTGGAACATTAGATATGAAAGTTTATTCACTTTTTAATGACTGAAATGTCAATATTTACTGTAATGTAATTAAAAATGTTACTTTCAAAAGCGAATTTGTTTAACTTTCGGTTTATGTTTTAATTTTTATAAAAAAAAACATTTTAAAAATCCTAGCCTTTTTTTCTCAAAAACAAAATAAACAAACTTTCATTTTTTAATGCATTAATTTATCAATTGAAAATATTTTACTGAAGCTCACGGTTACAATTTATTATAAATAAATATGTAATACATTTATATTACAACAAATCAATTTTTTGGATTGTTTAATGAAAATGAACTACTTAATTAATAAAATGGCGAAATATTTATAATAAGGAACTACAGCGCAATTGATTTAGTAGAAATTAGGAAAAAATATTGAAAGTATATGCTTAATAATAAAAATTAATAAAGAAATAAAACGACATAATTGAAATACTTTGGAAATAACGGGATTTTTGTTATAGCAGCTCGTCACTCATATGAATTCCATATATATTATTTTGATTGGCGACTCAAAGACGGCCTATAAATATATAACAAATACCCAGTTAGGGGAGGAGCTTACTACCAATGGAAGTAGAGAAATTCAAATACCGGAGGCGTGGCTATCAGTCCAGTAGTGCAATTCTCAAACAATTTTTATTTGAATATAAATATTTGCATTAAACTTAATAATTTAAATACATTTCCAATTATAAATCATGTAGACTTGTACAGTATAATAATATTCATTTATTTTTTATAAATATAATTTAGAAATAGCATATATTTCAAGAACATTTAGGTCCACGAAGAAAATAGTTTGATATAAAAACTTATATACGTGACGTCACATCTATATTTTCAAATTTCGGAGGACTATAACTCGCTTATTAATAGGAATTTTTTCACCGGATTTTCATCGACAGTCTTAGTTTTACTTATACGTTCAGATAAAATTATATTTAAAAAATGGTGGAATCCCCTATTATCAAAAAATTCTATTAACAAGCAAAAATAAAGAAAATATTATGGAAAAAAATTACGGTGAAACCGCAAAAGAATCAAATCAGAAAATCATTGAAACTGATAATGCAAAAGGTGCATTCGTAAAGAAAAATTAAAATTTTGTTTATGCTTTATGTTTTAGTTCCCATGGCATTGAACCAATGTAAATAAATTTAATCATTCACATTTTCAGATTTAGAATTTATTTATAGTAAAAAAAACTAAACATTGCCAACTACAAAATTTAATTTATAGTTTAGGTTATCATAAACATAACTAATATATTTCCTAAAATGAAATAGCGATACCTTGCATCCTTATTAATGTCAAAAATAAAAAAAAATGTAAAATACACTATCAACAAGGAAATTAAACTAAAAGTAAAAAACTAAACATAGTTTTTATATGAGAATGCAGATTAACAATCCAAAAGCAAGTCTTTGAAATACCCTTATTTAAAAAAAATATGTTCCGTACTAATTATTAATTTTAAGACTTACTTTTATCTTTAGTTTAAGATATGTTTATTATAACAAATAAAACTATACTGTTTTATGTACTGCGGAGCTAATAAAAATAGTTTACATTATACGCAAACGTTTTATGACTTTAAGTAACTAGCAATTGCGGAAATAATATGAAAGACTTACTTTTATTCTCGTTTTTATCATTCTAGTTGAAAGATCTTCTCTCAGCAGGTGCTCGTAAATGAAAAAAAATCGGTTACTATATTTTGGAGAAATAAGCAAATTTAAAACAATATACCTACTACAACTGTATAATTAATTATTTGCTTTATCTTTTACTTTTAATATTACCGATATGTCCCTACCAGAACTTATCAATTAAGATTTTAATGTCAATGGGGTCATACCACATTTTCCAATTTAGTTTTTTTCTGAAAGTATGTCACATAAGTTTCTAGTTTCACAGAAATATTTTTTTAAAGTTTATATAAAATTTCAATGACGTCTTAATTTTGCGACCATAATATAACCTACCGAATAAAAATGGAACTACAATTGACGTTTATGTCATTATGCCTTGAAACCAAACGTTGACAGCAACAAGTTGTTTTATATTTGTGCTTTTGTTTTTATTGAGTATTTTTGAATTTGATTATGGAAACTAATTTTGAAAATTGATTTTATGATGTTGGTTATATAAGGTTATGTTAAAAAAAGTGACAGATCGGATTCATGTACAGTACAGGCACAAGTACGACTGTGCCTCACTATCGTGTACTTGTGTACAAAATTATGACGTCACAAAGTCTTTAAAAAGAAAATCATGAATGAAAAGTATAATAATATTACATATTATTGATGTATATATGTATAATAATAAGTAAATTTTTCATTTGTGAATGATAAATCAACAATTATTGTATGATAAAATGAAAATTAATTAACACTATTTTAAAAGTAATGATTTCTGAAAGGTGATGAGAAAGTTTAAGCGTCCCGCAACTTTTCGTTGAGGTTGATAGTTCCGGTACTTTTTTATTTAGCAATATACCACTGCTTAATATGAAATAAAATTACTGTAAGTCAATGATAAAAAATTCATTAATCTCAGGCCCGTGATCTCCACCTCCTAATAAAGTTTCTAATAAATTTATTTAGCTAATAAATATTATTTAGGTACATAGTTTCAGCTCCTAGTTGTTATTTGACATAAACTATTAGCTAGTTAAAATTGCTAATAAAATTTATTCACCTAATCAATAATTTATTTACCAAATAGTTATTAGGTAGTTTATTAGGCGGTAAAAATCACGGACAATAACGTTATACGGTAATTATTTAATTTGATAGCAAACGAAAAGTGAAACGACATACTAAATTAGTGGACTCTGAAGTTACAAGTCCTGAAAAATAACATACATATTACCAATAATACAATTAGGTATGAAAATACCGAAATGCATCTTAAAAATAGCGATAGCCATGGAATTGAAACAAATAAATTAATAAATATTTACAGATGTATCTGTCAAGTTAGATTAGTTAATTTTTACTAGGGATTATTTATAATTTTCTATTAATTTAAACAAATTAATTAGGTATTCACTTGAACAAAAATAACAAACCACAATAAATATATACAATCTAACTGAACAGATAAACCGTCAAACATTTGTTAATTTTTATTCAATTCAATTCCATGGCTATTGCTATTTTTGGAATGATTTTCGACATTTACATACCTAATTTTTACCGTTACGAAGCATGCAAAATTTCAAGCTCTACAACTTTTATTTGAAGCTTTTTACCTAAAATAATAATAGTGTAACTCCGATAGAGTTGGTGACAGTGGGTGGAATAACACGATGAATGCTTTTAATTTCGCTACTAGCTGTCAGATAGATCTGGTTATACATATGAATTCCAAGTCAAGTTCTACTTCTATGCATAATACGAAATTGTGATTAAATACTTGTATATGGCAAAAAATTTAAAAAGTTCATATCACTCGTCGTCAAATTTTATCATTATTTTTTGTTTCTTGGTGTGGAAAACAAGTAAGCTAAAATTTATGGTATTCTTTAATAGGTACTAACAGTATATAACTTGCCTAATGTACTCGTATCTAACAACAAAACACGATCGCACGAGTTTTTCATTTTGAACGAAAGCATACAACACCCGCCCATGTAAAATGGGATAGATGATGAGTACTTTTACGAAACAATTAATGAATACTTTTTTATTCGAAAAATATATTTATAAATATGTAAATAATATATATATATATATATATATATATATATATATATATATATATATATATATATATATATATATATATTTCTATAGTTTTTATACAAAGTAGCCATTTGCGCTCTCTTTTGTCAACGCAAAATGTCACTTTGTCGCTCATGCGCGACAAAGTAGAAAAAACGCCTGCTGTCCAAATTTCTAACTATACAATATTGAGAAATGTAACTTGTCTGCATTCATAATGGAAACGTTTAGTCAGGAACTAATGGCACTGTATTTACACATTTACCACCTTCACAAGTCAATCTGACATATAACCGCTCTGTCGGGATATTACATAACCAAACAAAATGCCGCACTGTTGTGAAAATAAAATAAGGCATTCAATTACAAAAACGAAAGTATAAAATGCTTAGATTACTTTGAAGCAATAGCTCAAAAAAATAAAAATAAAATAAATTTTGTGAACAGTTGTGCCGCCACCTGCAAAAGTTTGGCATGCACGCTCCCAATAGACATCCACTTTTTACTGCACTAGTTTAATGTACTTGAAACAAACAAATTTTTGTTATGGTGGAGGACCCCAGTGGCGACTGTAGAAAAAATATTCTGTGTGTTTCGAGCGCAAATGGACATTGTCGATTTCCAGAGAATGCCTTGCTCCTGCGTCGCGCCGCAACAAAATATACTGATACGAAAAAACTTGGCTAATGGATTTAGTGTGACTTTTACAGTCGTTGGTTGCATGAAGACTGCACGCAATATATAAATACGTGCAATCCATGTGCAAAGTTTACGAAAAAATCAAAACATTTAAATTTTGTTAAATAAAAACATTATTATACTTTAAAGGTGCATTCACAAATGAAAATTAGGTTAATGGTTTTTGTTTAGATTTAAGTAAGTCATTCATAAATGCAAGTTTAATTTAACTCTAATTTAGTTTTGATTGTACTGATATCTATGTACATCCTTCAAAAACAAGATTAAAATATCAGTAGAGCAAAACTTAATAGATACCCGTGCGCCGTGAAACTGTCATTCGCTTGGCATTATTGGTTATATTTCAGCAATTAAATTTTGACAGTTCTATGTTCCTCTCGCATATATTTAAAAAGCTGATTCCACCAAGTGAATACGAAATAAAGATGGGTGTATATATCTATATCGTTCCAGATTCGTTCTCATTGGTGAAGTTTGTGACTAAACTAAATCATAAACCTAAAGTTTGGACCTTGCAATGTTTGGCTTTATGATATGGATTTAGAGACACTCAATTCTGAAGTGGAAATGCAGTCATATGCGGCCAAAATCTTTAAATCTAAAGTATAAACTATAAATCTAAACCTAATTTTCATTTGTGAATGTACCTTAAGGGTTCTCGTGGCAGCGTGCCTGAGTGTCTGGTCTCGAATCTGGGGAACCGGGTTCGATCCCGACCGACGCTCAATTTTTCGAATTTTAAATGGCACAAAATTGACCCTGTGGTGCATTCTCCACGCCAGCAATGAGTGCCCGTGAGGTGACACCCGGTAAACCCCCGCACGGTAGAAATCTGTCATTATCATTACCGATATCTGCGTATAAAGTAAATTGGCATTGGCACAACCAGCAATGGGTAATATATCGTGATGATATATTTTTATTTATTTATTTTATTATTATACTTCACCAACTTACCCTTCTATCATTCACCAACTCTTCCATAGTGGTAGGGTGAGATCGTGATATAATAAAAAATATTCAAACTTACTTTTGAAAGTTATATATGTTTGCTAATTAATGGCGTTTTTGTTTTTTTATTAATAAAATTTAAATAGAAATTACCGACTTCTAAAATTTTAAATTTAAAATTTTGTTCACCATCTATCTCGGAGTTACCCTAATTAAATATTTGTGTAGGCAAAATTAGATATTCTTACCAGTAGATGATTCATAAATATCATTGTACTGAGCAGTTCAATGACAATTTTAGTACCTTCTTTATCTTAATTCGTTAATATAATAATAGGAGAATATTCAATTTAGGATGTAATCTGTCACCGTTGATATTTTTCACTCGTGAACTGATTGTAATGAGGAAATTGGCAATTAGGCACAACCCTTCTCAACCTTTATTCGTGCAGATAATGTGTTCATGACTAACTAAACAATGTCTATATGGTCAGTTTCACAGCATCAGCATGGGTGTACATGAAAATTAGTTCCAGGAAATGTTTCATTCATTTCCGAAGTGCAAAATACATATTTATAATAATTCTTAGAAGAATTTGTTTAAGAATTTTTTAATCGTATACAAAAGATGCTAAAAATATTTCGAAGACATAAGAAAGAGAATGCTAATATGCATATACCAGCGTTTCTTAACCTATGGGTCGCGACCCAAATTTGGGTCGCGAAGGGGTTTAAGTGGGTCGCGTAAACTATTCAGAATTTTATAATTTTGATTTCTAAATGCCAATCATATTTTCTAAAACGTATAATATAAAATTTCACTAAAATGTAACTTACGTTATTTTATGTATAAGAAAAATTAATCTTGGGAAATAAATAATTGAAAATATTATTTCCTTTTGCTACTACCTATCTACATGTGCGAATCTGGTTTTTCTGCTCTTGTAATTACTAAAACTAAATTTTAGGAACCGCTGCCATTTGAAGAACTTTTAAAACTTATGCAAACTCAGGGTACACATTAACTAACATTAATTTTTACAAGCTACTTGTATTTTTTATTTTATATTTTGAAGAATCATGTTCTAAAATTAAATAGGACATATATGGGAATGTAACTAATATTTACGTTTCTGCCATTTTGACTATCAGGCACAATTAAAATTGTATCAAATTCATGTACCAAATTTTTACAAGTTTCGTTTTATTTAAAATAATTGTTGGTCTTTTTGGTATGGTATTAAATTTATATTATTTAGTTTATAAATAGATAGGTATGTGATATATTCGTTCATATTCATTTTCTTATTTTCATAAATAGATTATAGTTTATAATGACATTTGTTTTTTTATTTTTAAAGAATTTTCTATTGGGTCGCGAAACCCATAATATATAAATTTGGGTCGCGCCTTAAAAAGGTTAAGAAACGCTGGGATATACGTATAAAGTGACTGCTTGAAGTTTTGACCAGGGATCGGAAACCGCAAAAATAGGTTCGGTTTGGGTTCAGGTTCAGAAATGAAAATAAAATTGGGTTCAGGTTCGGTTCGGGTTCAGAAAAAATACTTTTAGGTGGTTGGGTACCGGTTCAGTTCTAGTTCGGATTTGAAAAATAAAAAATTATATATGTATCTGAAATATATAAAAAATTGTACATACGTGTTGGTATGATAAGTAAAAGGCGATCTGCTCAATAATAACTAAATAATATTACTCTAGTAAATAAAAATGAAACACAAAAACAATTATTTACATGAAAAACTCGAACCAATAAATTTATATTGTAAAGAAATTTTCATTAATTCTGATTGTCAAAATATATGATAACATTTCTTGAGACATATTTGCTCCCTGAAGTTGCAAATAGAATTCCCAAAAATTTAATATATTAGCGGTTTTTGGAAATCTTTGGAGACTTCATAATTTTTAAATTCTACTTGTAAATTAGGTTTATTTTAATTTTAATATTTCTCCTTGGGCTTGTTCATAATTTTTCACTATCTTTCTAATAAATCTTCCTCATCTTCAAGTAATGAAATAAAATTTTAAAAAAGTAGGTTTTGTTTGAAAGGTAATTATTTCAGTAGGAAACTATGCAACTATGTGGCACAAAAGTATTGAAAAATGTTGGTTCAGTGAACCCGAAAATAGTAGGTTCAGTTTCGATTCGGGTTCATGTCGACCAAATTAACAGTGGTTCAGGTTCTGGTTCAGGTTCACAAAAAAGGTGGGTTCGGAACGGTTTTCGGTTCGGTTTCCGGTCCCTAGTTTTGACGGCCCGCAGGTTCATATTCGACCAAAATAAATTTTTATTCATCATTACCAGAAGTTTATATTTAAAAAAATTCTGGCTCACATTTACATTATGGGATGTGAAATATATATGAACGTAATATATTTTTTGTAATCTACTCATCGAACAGAGTCGATCGGTACCAATTTTAAGGTGAATAAACGAAAAAAAAAATACATTAATGCAGTCAACATAACTAATTTTTGTCCAAAATTAAATTCCAGACCTTCCAGCATTCCAGTTAAAAACACGATTAATGGAATTCTTGCCATCCCTGAAAAGTTAGGGATATTATATTATGCGTCGATGGGAGCCAACACAGTGCGAAGCGGAGTGATTGGTTTTCGGCGGGCCAACAGTCATCTTTATGTATTTACATTGTAATTGCTGACGTGGGGTCTCGTGGCCGCGTGCCTGAGTGTCTGGTCGCGAATTTGGGGAACCGGGTTCGATCCCGCCCGACGCCGAATATTTCGAATTTTAAATGGCACAATATTGACCCCTGTCGTGCACTCTCTACGCTAGAAATAAAGTGCCCGTAAGGTGACGCCTGGTGGACGCCCACACGGTACAAATATGTCATCATCATTACCGATATCTGCGTACAAAGCAATTTGGCACACCCAGCAATGGGTAATATGCCGTGATGATATATTTATTTATTTTAAGATAATTTTTCATTTCCTTACCTTAAAATTGTACCGTTCGACTCAGTTAGAATCCAAAAATGTATTAGGTTATAATCTTCACAATTCATAAAGTAAATATTTTCCAGTATTCTATTTTATTTCAAATTAAATTCAAATCTTTAACATAATTTTATTATTAATTTATTATAAAATAAATAAATATTAATATATCATCACGGCAAGTGCCAATCTGTTTTATACGCAGATATTGGTAATGACATATTTGTACCGTGAGGGCGTGTACTAGGTATCGCCACACGGGCACTCATTGCTGGCGTGGACAGTGCGCCACAGGGGTCAGTTTATTAATAAACAAAAAATGCAGATCGAATTTTGATAGCTATGTATGTAAATAATACATTTAACACTTCTTTTTGATGCAGTAAAATTTCAGTTACGCTGGTGTAACCGGCCGGTAGTAATATGGGTAGTTCTGACAACTATTTGTTGTATAAATGACCAAAAATGTGTGACTATTGAAAAAGAAAGAACTTAAATAAATAAATAAAATAAATATATCATCACGGCTTATTACCCATTGCTGGGTGTGCCAATCTGCTTGCACACAGATATCGGTAATAATGAAATATTTGCACCGTGCGGGAGCTTACCAGGCGTCACCTCACGGGCACTCATTGCTGGCGTGGAGAGTGCGCTACAGGGGTCAATTTTGTGCCATTTAAAATTGGAAATATTTGGCGTCAGTCGGGATCGAACCCGGTTCCCCAGATTCGCGATCTGACACTCAGGCACGCGGCCACGAGACCCCATAATAAATACGGCATATGGGTAGTTCTGACAACTATTTGTTGTATAAATGACCTTTTTATAACAAAAATGTGTGACTATTGAAAAAGAAAGAACTTTAAAATTAATACTAAACGAAAGTTTGAAGTATAATTTAATTCATGCGGCATCATTTATAGAAATTATCTTTATAGTTCTCAGAAGAATATCAATAAAATGTAACAAATTTAACTTGTTTTTCTTTACTCTTTTTGAATAAAGAAAGCATTGAAGATGTATATTTGAAAATCACATACATATGTAAGATTATAATAATAACTACTGATAATAAAAACATTACTCAATCTCTATATTTAGTGCATTTATATAATATTAATAGATAATCTAATAATTATTTTTATCCATCGTATTTATACAAATACCTCTACAGATGTTTATATTTATCTTACATTATTTTGACATTCTAGTCCAAATAAACCTTTAATCATTTAAGTTTAACCTCAGACAAAGAACCAATATAAGCCATGTCAGAAAAAGGTTAAGAAGATAAAATTAGATCGAGTAACGAACTCCTGCTCGCAAGCAAAATAAAAATCCAACAAAATAAATTCATTCTGTTACGATGGCGTATAAACGAGATATTTTGTTGCTCTTTATTTTTACTGTACGTGCAAAATTTCATACTGTATAATGTTTGCTACAAAGGTTTTTGCATTATTAACCTAAATACGTTTATATACACTACACTACAAGTATTCGAACAAAAAATTTCTGTTATAAGAGGTTTACGCTAGATTGAGAATAAGAAAATTTGATAAGCCGTAGAAAACAAAATTTACACTGTCAGTTATTTATTTACTCGGCTGTTCGATACTGAGTTATGAATATCATTACACATATATAAATTGTCACTTCTCGTACTCAAATTCCACTATGGGGTTGATATTTATGACATTTTAAATATATTACCACTAATTTATTTCATTAATAAATTCGTATTCCACCTTTTTCAATGCAAACGTTATAGAATTTATTAATTAATAATTAATCAGTGACATGATTAATATTTTATGATGACATATGCACGTGCTATCAAGTATTGTAAATTAAATTTTACAGTTTTAATTAATTGTGACAATCAAAATAAGCATTTCTGAAAATTAATTATTAGTTTATATACATAACATTTTAATATGAAAATACGAGTATATATGCATGTAAATAGTTGGAACGTATATTAACTGTCAGCAATATTGGTCCGTATTACGATCGCACTTTTATAATAAAAGCGCTTTAATTGAGCGTGCTTTTACAGTACCTATATTCTTATGAGGAGTATATTCCATAAAATTGCTTGTATTATAATATATACAGGATGTTATGTAAGTAATGTGCCATACGTTACCACTTAAAAAACAAGATTGCAATGTATCGTAATCTGCAATAATTTATTTCGTAATGTGCTTGTTGCAATTTTAAAAGCAATTTAAGATGGACCAATAACAGCAATTTATTTGAGCAAAGAATTATTTAAAAATCACAGTAGTTCGAGTGAAAACAACACTTGTCATTTTTGAAGGTTTGAAGTCTGCAGCGGAAGAAGGATAAGACATTTTTTATTATTGGCGACTTCTTTGGCGCATTTCTCCGTAAACCAAATGCATGTCGGTGTATTCTTGATTACTGAAAGTAACAGGCATTTCTGAATATCTAATTATTACGCCACTTATTGCAAATCAATGTCATTTATGACAACCAACATATATTGTTTCTTTGGAACAACTTGATTTTTAGTTTTAAACTTATTAAGAAATTGGTTCGTGATTGGTCGACTTTACATTCCCATAACTTTTACAACTAGACAGATTGCGGAGAATAAATTTCAGATTATAACTTCTTTCAATTCTCTTTATCATACCATGATCTATGGCACATTACTTACATAACAGCCTGTGTAAGTAAAAAATGTTATTAATTTGCGCGATAATATTATACAGAGTGACCAGAAATGGCTGAAGAGTGTCAATCCATACGATTTTGACATTTGCCGCTTACTTAATATGACAGCATTACTATTTTCATGCGGGCGTACCTTTGAATATTGCTAGCTGTCATAAGAATATTCCCAAGAACCGTCTACTTTACATTTACCCGAACGAAAATATGCTTCAAGAAGAAATCTATCATGCTCTTCATTAAAAGCCATAATGAAATTAAAGATTTTTCACGAAGGTATGCGAAACAAATATCAAATGAATCAGCGTATATCAATGATGTTAATCAAATGTCATGCACCTGTCATATGATCATCTGTCACATGTCGAATATGGTTTTGATGAATTATGGAATATTAAAATATAAGTTTGGCAATATTTTGGAACAAAAGTTGTCATGTGACCTTCAACCATTTTTGATCAGCCTGTACATACATATGTAAATATTATATATTTAGATATTAAAGAACGTAATACATTGCATTTTCAAAATAGGATACCATTCGTAAACTATTACTTTTGAAATAAATATATATATATATATATATATATATATATATATATATATATATATATATATATATATATATATATATATATCATTATTTAGAGAAAGTATAATAAGTGATGATAATATATTCATGAATCATTGTAAATGACATTGAAAAGGTTGCATGCATCTTTACATGCAAAAATCATACCTTATAGAGATTTCGATTATGTATTCATTAAATACTAAATTGTTGAAAGTTTCAAGCATTAAATTTTATATTTATACTTTCTATAGTTTTTTATTTTTAATATGTGCGAATATTATTTTCAAAATTTTAAACTTGTAAAGTAAGAATAATATGTAAATTATTATTATAAAAATATTTTCAATGCGAAATCTGCTTCATTTTTAAAGCAAAATGTAAAAAAAATCAATGAAGTACCTATTATCTTGCCTGCAAGAGATCCGAACGTACCGAAAACTTGTTATAGACTTATAATAGATCAGGCGCTAAGCAACGGCTCTCTTACGTTTAATTAATCACATAATACCTTATTCTCATTATCTATTAATTAATAAGTTTATGTAACTATATTAAAAAAATTAATTAAAACATACACTCAAAATTGGAAACTATATTTTTTTTTCTATACTATTTTGCTGTACTATTACTATTGAACTAATTATGAAACAAATTTTAAAATTTCTTTTCATAATAGGGGATTTCACCTTTTTTTATAATTTCATCATAAAGTATAAGTAAAACTAAGACTATTGGTGAAAATCCGGTGAAAAATTCCTATTAATAAGCGAGTTTTGGTCCCCCGAAGTTTGAAAATATACATGTGACGTTACGAATATTAGTTTTTATATAAAACTGTTATCTTCGTGGATCTAAAATGTTCTTGAAATGTATGCTATTTTAAAATTATATTTATAAAAAACAAATTAATATTGTAATTGCAAGTGTATCAAAATTATTAAGTTTAATGCAAGAAATTTATGTTCAAACAAAAACTGTTTGAGAATTGCAGTAGTGGACTGGTAACCACGTGTCCGCTATTTGAATTTGTTTACTTTCATTGGTCTACTACCATCTCCTAACTTGGTATTCGTTATATATTTATAGGTGGTGAGAAATATTCGTTTTCCGGGAATGGACTGTGTCATATTTTGAGTCAGAGCTCAACGTTTCGCCCGCAGTCATATGGGGCATCTTCAGGAGCAAGGGGGATACCACTTGGTTTACACGTCGGGTAACCTTGTAAACTGAGTCTCCCTCCTTGTTGCTTAAACTCGGCCTCTAGCGTGGTTGACACGTCGGGTAACCGTGTTTAAAACAGTACTATCCCCCTTGCTCCTGAAGATGCCCCATATGACTGCGGGCGAAACGTTGAGCTCTGACTCAAAATATGACACAGTCCATTCCCGGAAAACGCATATTTCTCATGACTCAGACTGTGGAAGCCTACGCAATTATTTCATTTATAGGTGGTCTTTGAGTCGCCAATCAAAATAATATGTATATGGATTTCATGTGAGTGACGAGCTGCTAAAACAAAAACCGCCTTATTTCCGAAGTATTTCAATTATATCATTTTATTTCTTTATTAATATTCATTAATAAGCATATACTTGCACTATTTTTTATTAATTTCTCTCTCTAATAAAACAAAATTTATTGAATGTATGTTCAAAAGGAAGTGTGCCCTTTTTAATCCCCTTTAGTTTATTTGAAAACAACAAAACATTTATAAACCTGTATGTTTGCTAAGCAAACTTTGCTTATTGCCAATATAATTACTTTCTATTTTGTATCGTTTCGATTCTACCAGCATGTGTGTTTTCAATTACATAGCCAACAATGACGTTACATTTTTAATATCCATTGGCTATCATCCCCTGTGTTTTACACTACCTCCCCTTGCAGACTGCCTGGTGAATCATCGCTGACGATGCCGGTGACTCGAATCAGACACGGAACCCTTGGCGCATAACGCGTCGTTTTCATTCACATCATTTCTCTTTCTAATGCTTTTATACTATACGGTTATTCTACTCTATTAAATATATGCAGTTTTTATCAAATTAAAATTTAAAATATGGATTTTTCTGTACGGGCTGTTTATGATTCGTAATGTAATGATAGTTGATACTTAATTTTACTTAATTTATAGTTAAATTTTTATATTGATACCAGCTTAGAGCAAATCACCTTTACAGAACTGTACGAAAATAAGGGTAAAACTAAAAGAGATATAATTTCAATATGAATATGTTTATTTTAACAAAATAGAACATTGTTTATAAATATTTAAACAAGAAAAATTACTTTTGATTTTAAATTTTTGATTCTTTGGAAGGACGTCCTAAACATTTGCTGAAAGTAATTACAAAATCAAATTTTCTATAAACCACCAATTTTGAAATTTGAAGCCATCTATATTATTTTCTTTAGTAAGATAAAAATAAAATTAAAAAGTATGTACAAAATGAAAATGTGCATGCAGAAATGAAAATTAGTTTTAAAATTTACTCGTTACATCTTTTAGGTGTTATCGTTATATAATTGGTATAACCCTGTTCGTATATAATAAACGAGTTTGTGTCTGTATAAAGAAATTTTTAAAAGTGCTGTATAAATTTATCATCACGGCTTTACCCATTGCTGGGTATACCAATTTTCGAGTGCAAGAAACCGGTTTGAAAAACCAGTTAACTGTTATTTAAGTCCAAAACCTGATTTTTAACCCCAACAAAAACAAATATTTTTATATACTAAAGAACCTATAACCATTAACCAAAATTAATTAAAACCGTTTGTTTTATAACGGTTCTAAAAAATCTTAGAAGTGTACTTTTTCACACATTTTATTTTTTACTGTCATAAAAGTATTTAAATACTTTTTAAACTATAAATGGGTGAAAAAAAAATATGAACGTTGAAAAATTAATTTATACATAGGTGTTTTTTTTCTTCAATGATGTTTTAACCGTTTTATTTAACCGGTTAATCTAACCGTTTTAAAAACCGGTTAAATAAAGAGTAAACCAGTTTTTGACCAAAAAATGTTTTAAAAATAACGTTTTCGATTTCGGTTAACCATTAACGCTTATTTTTTGGTTCTTTTCCTGCTTTTTTGGTAATAATTTTTATCGATGAGTATATTTACCTCCGAGGCAATCCTTGCTGTCTGAAGATCGCACTGCGTACAAGAAATAATTTGTAATTAGTGTCTTCGACAGAATCTCATAAAATTGTTATAAAAGTCTAGCCATAAAAGTTGATTTATTCATCAATTTGTAACTTATACTCTTTTACGACATAGTTGATGATGATTGGCATGTCATATTTACTAATTAACTATATTGTTTGACACTAAAAATTATAACTTTACTTCTCAAATTAATTTCTATTAGTTATTAGATAATAACTTTGACAAGTGGTGTAAATTTTACTACATGCATGAGCTACAAAAGTTAAATAAAATTAACTACTAATGGTATGTGAAATAGAATTGGAATTGAAATTTTTATTTCCTTTGTAGACGTGGCAAATTGAAATGTGGAAGTGCAAATTGAGATTAGAAATTGTGAACGTCGGATTAAGCTACGTTTACACGGGTTGAGAACTAGAGCGAAAAAATGTATGGAGTTATTTAGAGGATAGAGTACGTCTATTTTTATATTTTCATTTTATTTTAGCTTTTATAGAATTATCAGTAGAACCTTTGAATATATAATAGTAGGTATTATTATATATTCAAAGGTAGAACATAAAATTACATTACTTGGGAACAGGAAACAACGGAGCCCTGAATCAAAGCGGAAATTAAATATACATTTGAATCAAAACTCTGGTTTATTAAAAAATTCTGTAATAAAAATAGTTGTCAATCATCGAATCTACGGATATTTTGGCCTGAAAAACAATTTTGATTTTTCAGAATATGTTTTGTTATTTTTACAAACTATATTACTCACAAGTACAATAGGGTATTTTCGAGAGTATTTTACACATAATTTTCATTAATTATTGATAAATAATAGACATGCAACAAATAATTTGTGTTATACGATACGAGAGAAACGCTAGAATTAAAAGAATAAGAAAATCCGGTAGCCGATGGAAAATTAAATTTGCACAATCATTTTAAATAATTATTTACCTGTTAGCTGTGGAAGTTATAGCTATTTGTGTATTAAGAGCGCAAAATGGGACATTGTCGATTGTGAGGTTGTTGCCGCGCGACGCAGGAGCGAGGCATTCTCTCGAAATCGACAATGTCCATTTTGCGCTCGAAACACACACACTAGATTTTTTCTACAGTCGCCACAATGGGGTCCTCCACCATAACAAAAATTTATTTTTACTTATCGGTATTTTCCATTCTTCTTGAGCTATTGCTTCAATCTAATCTAAGCATTTTATACTTTCGTTTTTGTAAATGAATGCCCTATTTTATTTTCACAGCAGTGCGGCATTTTGTTTGGTTATGTAACATACCGACAGAGCAGTTATATGTCAGATTGACTTGTTAAGTGGGTAATGTGTAACTACAGTGTCATTAATTCCTGACTAAACGCTTCCATTATGAATGTAGCCAAGTAAAATTTCTCAACATTGTACAGTTGAAATTTGAGGAGCGAGCGTTTTTTCTACTTTGTCGCTCTAGAGCGGCAAAGTGACATTTTGCGTTGACAAAAGAGATCGCAAATGGCTACTTTGTATATAGACTGTAGAAAAAGTTAGTTACATTAATTAATCAAGTATAGTTGTAAGGCAAATATAGAATTAACCAGGGATCATTTCTTCAGTTTTTGCGAAAAAATATACAAGTAATAAAACATAAGGCATAACCATACTCATCTGATTTGGCAATGTGCGACTTTTGTCTATTTTTGGACTTAATACGGGGTAGAAAGTTTAATTATTTAAAAGCATTCAGCATTCCAAAAAATATTGTTAGGGAGCTTTTAAGAAGTGAAGTATATTACTGTTGAAGGTAACTAGTTTGAACAAATTGAAATAAAATTCCTAAAAAATACGAACCATGTGTCTTATTCTACAATGTAGGTATTTTTACGTTAGAGTTATGTAACGTGACCATCTTACATAGCTGTTCCTTGGCACTAAATTAGTTTTGCTCCTGCTTTATTTTTTCATACCTATTATGTTACATGTTTATTTATATTATTCTGTTCCTTCATCTTCAGTTTCTGAGAGGACCTCGTCTTGGGAAAGTCTTCGTTTTAAGGGGTGATAAATCTATATTGTTTTTTATGTTCGCCGAAAGTGACTTTTGCCAAAGAACCACAGATTTATATTTATTTCTTAATATAGTCAAATTTCTTCAACTAGAACATTTAAGCTACACGCGTTACGTCTGATGTGGAGAAGACAATCATCAGCACTCCGTAAGTTGCGCATAATGCTCGCGCTATGTATACATCTATCTCTCTCACTCTTATGCGTTCCCAACTCTTTATATCTAGTTCGTAAGCCATTCGCGATTCAAGTTAGTTTTGCCGCCATGTGACGTCACAATGCGGTCTAGCCAAGTGACAGATGAACTAAAATCTAACCTAATTGTATGTGTAAACAGCTATAATAAAGAGAGTTTATTCTTTTGTTATATTCAATCAAAGTGATATTAAAGGAAGTTTTGTGTTATTTAAAAACAATGGCTTAGTCCCGAAATTATAGTGAGGGAGAAGAATTTACTGATTCCGGAAACGTAATTACATGTGGAACAAAATCCGTTGAAGGAGATAAAAATGAAATAAATATTTTTTCTCTGTGAACACTTTAACAAATTTTATAGCAGAATTACTCAAATTGACGTTTATATGTTATAATAACATTGGCCATACTACATGCTGGCCGCATTGTGACGTCATTTTAAGAGCTTCATGGGTTGGCCGCTAGTTGGCGAGCATTTTTCTTGAATCGCGAATATGATCTAAGGTACGAGTATGTAGGTTGCTTTAGTTTTTCCTTCGTAAAATTATTCTCTTTATATGAAAAATTAAAAATTGTTTGTTTAAATTTGAAAGAGTTGCCCTGTACTGCTATTCATTTAATCTTGAATCATAATGAAAAATTCATAAGATGAATTTTTTGTTAGGTTCGTATGCAGTGTAACCACAGCCTTAGTTCCATAGTTCACCGTGGTGTCGTGCCCGTAGCCCATGCGTCGTGCGCAACATGCAGACCGACAAGACGGGCAGACGTGCACTAAATTAACCTCTTCCCTTATACGTCACTTGAGAAGCTAGGGGAGTCGAAACTTGTAGGAGGAAACGTACATTCATTCTCGGAATATATGGAAGGCAAATACGAACTTTGTTTTATTACTCACTAACTCTAGTACGAGTACTTGTTGAGATTTAAATTAAAATTGTCACATTTGAAAAATTCAAAAGAGACATTTTTCATTGGGAATAATTTAAGGAAGTGCCACCGGGACGTGTTAATGGGAACCTAATATGCAATGTAGGTACACGCTAAAATGTCATCGTCGCTTATGACGTAGGCATCTAACGTGCACCGTCTTATTGCACTCAAAATACCCAAAAGTGTACGTTAAATAAATGAGGTTATGTTTGGGTGTTACAACGTAGTGCAGTTACAAATTGGTATTGCATTTTTATATATTTAGTAGCCATATATAAAATCCCTCTTTTAATTACTCGTGAGTGAAACGTGGCCAGATTCCAGATTGTCAAACTTTTGTTGACTTAGCGGTGTTCTTCAATCTGGCTAGTATATTTCTCTAAATGTAATAATAATAACCTAACCTAATGCACAAAAGTAACGCTTGGAAAACTCGGGCCGAGTTTTGTGCGTCAAGTTTGGTTATATTTAGAGAAATATACCATTTCAGCCTGTGAATTAATGTGCATGGTGTAAATTTTGTACGCAATTATAAAGGTACGCGTTTACGTCTTAAACGGTGATGACGTTTAAACGATTAACGTGTCCCTAAACACAGCCATAATTTAAATGAGCACCAACTTTTTCCAACAATTTTAAGTATTGGTTACCAAAAGATTACTTGAATACCAAAAATAATAAATGAATATGTATGCTATGCTGTTAATAAAAATATATTTTCCAAACATCAAGAAATGTTTTTTGCCCTAACAAAATTATGTTTCGATTACCTGAAATAATTAACGAATACCAGTAATTACGATTATCTAAAAAATGAGTATAACTTTCCGAATTTTGTAGGCGTGAGTTTACGCATTAGTATAGTATATTTAGAAAATTTGTGTACGATAAATGTCTAAAAATTGAAAAGAAAAAACAGCCACTGAAACCTAAAAATCCTCATTATTAATCCAGTAAACAATACTAACATAAATTTGTATCTCAAACAAATAATATTTTTGATAGCAAAATTATTTATTTGGTGCTCAAATTGATAATACAAACTAAAAATTCTAGCTTTTTAGGTACGAATTTTGAAGAATTCGAAGCTGAAATTTTTGTGCACGAATTTAGAGATCAAAAAATCGTCTTCGATATTTGGGTAAATACTGTTACGTTTTTATTTATTTGGGTGAAGTGTAAAAATTAAACAATTACTATTAATTAAAATAAAGTTTATTAAATGATAAAGAAATATTCAAAAGATAATTAAAATAATTATTACTTTAGTTAAAAAATATTAAATATTAAAATTTAAAGACTAAGAATACTATAAAACACTTAAACACTGAGGTTATTTATATAAACAATATTTATCTCACTTATTTATTTATATAACTACATTTATTTATGTTCACTACTCGTCGACTGCTTGTTTATGTCACCAACTATTCACTTCACGACGCTTGTGTATGTCAGACTGTCCAATGCCTTCGCTAACAGCGCTTATATACTTCGGTGTTTGTATTCGAGAAATTACTAGAACATTATTCTAGATAAAAACGTCAAATACAATAGATTACGTCACCCAAGTAATTAAACAAGTTTGGACAGGTCTGTTTACATCGCACGACCGTCCGCGGCTATTGCGTCATCGCTGAAAATAGACACTCGCTCATCGCTGCGGCGGCGGCGGGCACTCTATATTATAATACAATACAATGTAATTAAGATTGTAACCTTTGAGAAAGTACAAAAAGAGAAATTTTTAAATATGGGATGAGGAGTTTTCTGAAAAATGATGACAATGTTAGTTTTATTAAAAATTGAAAATCAAGAACCAAAAGGGTACCAAAGATTTTCACAGTTTAAGCATATTTAAATTCAAAGATATATAAGTGCCATTTTAATGTTATTCAACAAAACAATGTTTGCACGAAACAATAACAATAGCTACACCATGTTCTATTGTTAATAATTTTATCCATTTTGTTTATTCCTCCATTTATAATCCCTCAAAATATTTTAATATATAGATACTTATATTTGTTTACTCAAACAACCCTTTGTTCATAAAATTAGTTTCATCTTTGGTTTTACATTTCAACTTTCAACCACGAATGGATTTTTATCACACCGACATTAATGAAACAACACAACAATTGACAAGTGCGAAAGAAAGTCTTATAACGGGTGGGGCAGAAAAACCTATCCGATTTCAAAACGTTATAAAATTAAAACCACTCAACTTGTCAAAAAATTTTTTTATTAACATATCGCAAATTTTATGCCATTTTTAAATTTAAGTTTTGAAAAGCACATAACTCAAATGTCGTCCTTGGGAGCGGATACACTGATTTAGGCGCTCGCGGTAGCTTTCCATGACTTTCACCGTCATTTCCACAGGAATTTCTTCAATTGCCCGAGCAATTTCCCTTCGTAAAGCAAGAAGGGTCCTTGGTCGATGCTGGTAAACCTTCGATTTGAGGTAACCCCAAAGGAAGAAGTCACATAGAGTGAGATCCGGTGAGCGCGGCGGCCAGCCAAGATCACCTCTCAGGGAAATGAGGCGACCGGGAAACAGTTCCCTGAGAATGTCCATTGATCGTCGCGATGTGTGGGCGGTTGCACCATCCTGTTGAAACCACACATTTTCCACGCCATTTTCTTCCATTTTGGGTCTAAGAAAGTTTTCCAGCATGAAACAATAGCGCTCGCTGTTGACCGTTACGGTTTGCCCATTTTCTTCAAAAAAGTAAGGCCCCCAGACGCCTAGGCGGGAAAGAGCACACCACACAGTCACTTTTGGGCTATGGAGGGGTTCCTGATGGATTTCTCGAGGATTTTCGTCACTCCAATATCGAAAATTCTGCCTATTAACGGCACCACAAAGGTGAAAATGGGCTTCGTCCGTGAAGAGCACAACATCGTCGTTTGGGAGATCTCGGAGATCGCGACACAGGTTCGTACGGGTTTCAAAATCCCTTTCACTTAATTCCTGTGCAACAACCATTTTGTAGGGATGCATTTTGAGGTCCCGGTGCAAAATGCGCCGAATACTGCGGTTGGAAATCGCCAAAGCGAGCGAATGTTTTCGCGCCGAACGACGCGGGGAACGTTCAATCGCGGCTCTCACATTGGCCACGTTTTCAGGTCCTGTTGCTGTCCTGGGACGTCCAGGCGACTTCTTTTTCAATGCTGAACTCGTCTGTCTAAAATTTGACACCCACACTTTAATCGTAGCGTGATGTGGAACAGGATCATGACGCCCGAGTCCGAAATGAATTCGAAAAGCACGTTGTGTAGCAATTATCGAACCGCCGCATTCGATAAACCGCTCAATAACAAAAGCACGATGTTCACCAGACCAAGGCATGTTGACTACTGACAAATGGCATAAAACCGGCTTTCTAACGGTTTTTACCCCACTACTCTACCTGCTCCCTCTTCTGGGAAAAAGGGATTTGAAATCGGATAGGTTTTTCTGCCCCACCCTGTAAAATGAGTTCTTTATAATATTTTTTATATTTTGCGCCTTCTACAATAACATTTACTTACTCAATTTGTGATTATATTTGTAACCATTTGTACATTTTCATGTAAATAATCTTCCCTAAATAAAAAAAATAATAATAATTTCGACATTATATTATTAAAATGAATTGTCAATTAACTAAAAATAAATTAGGTAAACATGGGTTAAAGAAACGTCATCTAGTACCAACCGTCTAAAACAAAAAATTGCGTATCGAAATGAAGGTCATTACGATACGCAATTGCGTATCGTAATGACTTTATTATGAACGCAAAATATAAAAACTAATTTATTTTAAACTTCTGCATAAGAAGACATTTAGCAAAATTACACTTACACAAATGCAATTTGCACATAGCGCATCTAGTGGCACTGCTTAGAAGTAATAGTTGCTATGTTTACGGCAATACAAACAAAGAATTGTCATCAACCATTCGCAGTACAAACAATGATTTAACGTCATAAATCTCAATTATTATGGATAATTATATTAGTTGCTGCAGACACATCTGGTTTTAGACTCATTTCTAATGTAATAAAATAATTCGGAATAGAAAGCTAGGTTATAACCCTGAATGACAGATGAAAAAGACAACGAGAGGGGGTTTGTTTATATCGAAATGTTCTATCACTCTCTGGCATGTGACGTCAATTCTGTAAATTTCTTATAACTCATTAATATTATATGTATCGCAAAATTTATGATAAATTTAGAAATACATATTTAAAACTATTTGCATTTTGATAATGACATTGAGAATTTAATGCAATTTCAAAACATTTAATGAACTTATTATTAATTTTACCCTGCGATATGTTCGATTACAGCAACGCTTAAAATAGGTATATTCCATTCATACAATTATTTTTTTGTAATATGAATATTAAAATACCAGTGGTTCGAACATATATAAAATTTTAATTAAAAAAGTTTACCCGTTATATATCATAAATATGAATATTTCAAATTTATATTATATGCAGAAAATTTATCTTTTTTGCTTTTTAAAGTAGATACACTGTTCATTACGATGTAATTATGAATTAATGCATACAGTAATATTTTTGTTTATATAATACCGGGTGGTGGTAGTTAAGGGTGATTTTTTTTATCATGTTCTCTGTTTCTTTACTATTTTAAAAATGACAGAAAACAATATTATTTTATTAATATTCTGTCATAATTTTTTTGTAAGATATAAATTAAATAATGACAGTTTATTCGAATGAGGAAGCTGTTTTTATTAAAAAGAAACATGTATTATGGTGGAAATAGTTATAAAAGAATACGGGATGTATTTCCCAAAAGTAAGATTGACGATTGACGTGTATAAATAATTTATGAAAACCAGAGAAAAAGAAAACAAGTGCCATGGCTATTACTACTAATGATCCGAAATTTTGAAATTATGAAATTATTGCCGTTAAATCAATAGGAGAGCAGAAAATTGCATAATATTCACTCATAACCACCACCACCACCACCACCCGGTATATAATTTACTACTTTACTGGAAAAATAAATATCAAAATTAGTTCATTTAAAAAAATATCTTAATATATCGCATCGGTCCTGGAATATGCTATAAGTTTTATGGCAATGTTTCCAATATTAACAGTGACGATTAATAATATCCTCAGCAGTTATACGGTTTTAAAAGTAAAAGATTGTTCAGCCTTCGAGATGAGAGCAGCCAATAGCTTAGTTGGTGACAAGGTAGGTGTCTCGAGTTCGAATCCCGATGGCTGACAATTTTTACAATTTATTGCAATGTTTCCATTTTATTTGAAACTATAAACAATGGCAGGTTTTTTTGTAATTTTGTAGTACGTACAGAACGTTGTATGTTGGTTGATTTTTCGAGAGGAAGAGACTACGACTAAGCCATATGGGGTAGTAGTAGTCGACAAATGACATTAGGGGATCGTATCGTTAAATGTTATTCCGCCTCTAACACTACCTAGAGATATTAGGCTGAGACCCTCAGTAGCTCGACTGTCTGTCTAGCCCTAGTCTAAGATTAGATTAGTACCGATAAAGGCAGTAACGGATCTTTATTTTTTCTTTTAAGGGAGTGCTACGACAAGTTGGATGAATGTATATGGGTTACTGTAGAAGATATAACTATATAGTGGCGTGTTGATGTCGGAACACGGTTCCGGTATATTATATGAGAATTGCAATGTGTACCGAACAATGTTGCAAATATTTTTAATAAAATATGAGGGTTTTTGTTCACAGAAATTCAAATTTTCAGGAAACAAAATATTTTTTTTCATTTTATAACCATTCATTAGGTCTGTTCGTTTCGCTACTTTGCATCTACGGTTTACTGCCACAGAAAGCATATGGGAACGGCAGTAAACCGTAGACGACGAGTAGCGAAACGAACAGACCTATTGTAAGACTGTAGTAGTGTTTCTCCGTACATCACTTACTGAAAAATTAAAAAATAAAAACATCTGCATTTGATTGGTTTTGTATAAATTTTGCGTGTATCCAATGAAATAAAATTATCAAAATGAAAAACTGAAATATAAAGTTAGGTAAAGTTAGGTGTTTTTTGATATGCTTTTACGTGCTTTGTTTGGTTTTTGTGGAAACCTAAAATATATTTTATTTATAGTTTATAAGCAGTGTTGTGACTGATCTAGATCATTTGATCTAAATAACTGATCTAGTTCATTTAGTATGGTTTTTGATCTGATGTAGATCCTTTGATATGGTTTTAGATCTAAAATCTACGATCTTTGATCTTAAAAAAAGATCAAATATATGAGAAAATCCAAGAAAACTCGCTTAAAATTTCAATGGCATAATGATTGTCTGCCAATTTAATATGACCTTTCTTAAATACATTTCCACAATTCTAATGTTTAAAATTATTATTTTTGTTTCTGTTTCCACTTCTTTCATTAAATTAGTATTAATAAAACTAAGTTTTCTTCCCATGTCTAAAGCATAAGGCTAGGTATATTCCTTGTAATTAATTTACTTCTTGTATTTCTATTTAATTAATAAGAAATAAAAAGCATTTGAAAATCGTTACAGATTTTTTTCATGATCTAAGAAAAACAGATCCCAAATTCCTTATGTGATCCGAAGAAAAATATCCGATCGTAGAAATTGAACTATGATCTGATCTAGAACATATTAATTGTAAAGATCTTGATCCTGGTCTAGATCCTTTATAAATTAATCTATCACGACACTGTTTTTAAGTAATACATTTTCTTGTTATTTACATAGGTGCTTATATTTTTTATAACCAGTAGCGCTTCTAATTTTGCTTCAACTATAGTCTTTACTAGTAATTGGCAACATTTATTAGGGAATGCTAACAGTCAGTGAATTTGTTTGAAAAAATGCCAGTTTAAAAGTTCAAATACAGTGGAAACTGGAAACCCGTTTATCTTGCATTCCGATCATCGGGCCATTTTTTTTTTAATTTCTTCATATCTATTTATAGTCTCTCGTAGAACAATGTTGAAATTAGAAATGAATGACCAAAATACTAAGAAAAGTAAATGCAGATGTTTTGTACGGGACTAAAAACAATAGATTTCAATTAATTGCTTTTGGGAAAAAGGAGTACTGCCTGCTCTTCTTCAAGTACTTTTCCATAATTTAATAAGTAAGGTAATATTATCAAGTATATTACTTATTAAATGCTTCCTATCTATCCACATTTTCATACTTTTGTTACATTGAAACTCGCTTAGTCTATTCTGTTGTATAAAAATAATTTGTTATAGTTTGTTTCAAGATATTTGCAAACTTACCTGCTTCGACTTACGCGTGTGGCTTCAGAGGTAACAGAACAGAGTTGTAACAAAATATTTGAAATCCGGCACACGAAATATTTGTGTGGAATTTAATGTTTCACTTAAATTAAAAAATATAAAATAAATAAAAACACTGTTTCTCCGACAAAACTAAAGTTTCTTCATCGCATGGTCGCCTCATTTTTTCTTTGTAATTTCGTCTGAATTTGTTTACAACCACAATTGAACAAGTTAACAAGTTACATTCGAATGACATTACACCAAATTTTCAAAAATTATAAATAAAAGCAGGTATATTAAATAGCGGGATTTTGAGAAATTACGTTTTCACAAACTTTGAAATAAATTGTGAAAAATTGTCAGCCACCGGGATTCGAACCCGAGACCCCTATCTTGCCGGGACAGTGCTCTTACCAACTAAGCTATTGGCTGCTCTCCTCTCCCGGCAAGATAGGGGTCTCGGGTTCGAATCCCGGTGGCTGACAATTTTTCACAATTTATTTCAAATATACAAACTGTTAACTCATTGTTAATATTTCACAAACTTTGCTAATCCTCCCCTGACGCACAGGAAAATAAATACCCTGCTGTTATGCGGTTTACCGCGTCATTACGAAGGCAGATATAGTATGATTATCGAATGAAAGTTGACGTTTAGTTTATTTAACAGATGTGGTTTCTTTTGAAAACATTTCCCTATATTTGATTTGAAAGGAAACTGACCCTTATGTATTCCGTTACAGAAGTAGTTCGTACAATTCTATTCTTCTCTAGGGTTTCAAAAGAAATCACATATATAAAATAATGTAGACGTCAACTTTCATTCGCTAGTCATACCATACATTTGCGAATATCTTGAAACACATCTTACTTGAAATATACCTTCAAGTGTACAGGGTGGTGACCGTGCCTCCCGAACATGGGACTTTAATATGTAAAATCATACTTTCGTAATTCCCTGCTTCTTTAATTATTTTAGATTAAAACTGCTTCAAATAAAAGTTGTAGAGCTACAAATTCTGCATCTACATCAATAAACAAAATTACTTGTCCATGTTTTATAATGGTAGAATAGAAATTAGGTATGAAAATATCGAAAATCACCATAAAAATGGAAAAATATCAATAGCCAAGAAATTGAAACAAATAAATTAACAAATGTTTATTTATCTGTCAGGTAAATTTATTATTATTTTATATTATTTCTAATTTCTGTATTAATAAATACCTAAAATAATAATAAAAGTAAACTAACCTAACTTGACAGATAAACCGTTAAACATTTGTTAATTTTTGTTTCATTTCCGTAGCTATCGGTATTTTTTGAGTGATTTTCGACATTTTCATAACTAATTTCTGCAAAAAAAAACAAAATTATTTTTTTAAGAAATTTAACTTATAGTTAATAATAATTTTATGCGACTTTTTTACGTATTTAACGAAATTTTCACATTGGTAAACTACCCAAGTTGGTAATTTTTTACCATATTATGTTGATTCTTCTAGTTGAATTTAGTTATGGTAAAATCAACCATAGCACATAGTATACTGGGTTTATGTAGACTTCCTTCGCTTTATTTTTATTTTGTTTGTTTACATTGAAAATGTTTAAGCTGGCCTTGAATTATTCGATGGTGATTTACATTTATTTTACATTCTGGGTGCAGCAAAACGGAGAGAAGACTTATTTTTAAACTTGTGTCTTTAGTTTGCTCACTCACTAGAACTAAAGAGAGAAAATTTCACAATAACAAATAGTTAATTGACTTTACATAGATGTATACATAAAAGACCTTCTCACTGAATAACTTTAATTAACATTTCACACTTCAAAAGCCTTTTTAGAAAGATAATGTATCTGCATCAGGCTCATTGTAACTTTTATTATAAATCTACTCATTCGAGAATTTAATAATGTGGAGAAATTAAAAAAGATATAAAGAGAAACATAAATGTACATTTTTTTTACAAGTATTATATCCTGGTAGTATTTGCTCAGATAATTCATTTGGTCAGTTGCAACTGACCCACAGAAGAATTTTGATATTTGATCTTTTAGCGTTATACTCGTTGTTAATTCTATTCAAAATATTCGAATATACAATATATGAAGTGCACATTTAATTTTATATTTTATATATTCCAATTAAATTTTTATTGATATTCTCACATAAATATTATTATAACCACAAATGTACAAACATCTGTATGGAACATAAAGTCAAGGCTGCTATTTATTGGATTAGTATTTTAAATAAACGATCACTATTAAATAATGAGTAACGTATAATAAAAACTAAGCTAATCTAAACTAACCTCAACCAACCTAACTATAATTTAACCTAACCTAATCTAACTTGGTCACAATATTAATATTTACTGATCATTTACTTTAAAAAATATTGATCATTAATATAAAAAAAATACTGATCAAATAAATATAAAATAAACTTTTCCTTTTTACTACATTGTTAGAACAAAATAACATAATCATGATATGTTTACACGATCAACGAAACGAAATGGAAACGAATAATCACACAAAAGTCGGAACGTGAACTAATAAAGGTAAAAAAGGTGTGTAAAGAAAATAGACAATTTAGAACTCACTATTTTGTCAGCAAAGCCATAATTAAGGAGAATAAACATTTGAAAACGTTTGTGCATAGTTTTAAAACAATTTCAGTTACAGTAATTATATAAAATGTTATTGTTGTTTAAAACCATTTTAAATGTTTAGTTTTAATTATTTATTAAATGCTTAATGTTTTAAAAATACACGAATTAAAACCTTTTAACTCAATGGAAAAAAATACATTAATAGAAACTTATAAACAATGCAATTATTATTTAAATAAAGGTATATGTTTAAAAGGTATCAAATTTTATATTCACAGAATCTTATGATTATAATATTAAATATTTGTAATGCCGTTACATAAATATTTTTGATTGCGAAATGTCACTTTTGCATTCGAGAATGAAAGAAAATGTAAAGAAAAAAATGTTGACGTTTAGGATTAATTAATGTGACATCTAATATCACCGGACAACAGTATGTAATGTAATGTATATAAGCGGGATTATTTTGAGTAATTGTTCAATTAGGACATTAAACATAAATTTTGTGAAAATAGAATTATTTTTTCTAAGAAAAAAAAAATAAAGTGACAGATTTGACCAAATTGTGACATTTTCTGCTTTCAAAAAATTGCATCCTGTAGGTACCTATGCAAAAGTCTTTTGTGTTCTATAGACAAACAACTATCATTTCGTGTGCTGTTATGTAAATATCAACTTTTCATGACAGTTTTCGAAAAAATGTTTTCTATAGAATTGCATTTTTTTTGCAGGAGGTGATCCAAATCAAATCATTACTTAATCTTACGCGCAAAACTCACGTCCACAAAAAAGTTAATTAATTTTTTGTTTTAGCTAAATGTATAATGCTTTTAAAATCCTTTCTTTTCGATTACTGTATGGGCACATAGCTAATTAGTATACGGAGATATTGTATGTACAAATAGCCAATAGGGTTCTGCCCGGTTCTGCACTCTGATTTTTTTATTATTTTAAATGAAAGTTCTTTTAATTTTGAAGCAATTCGTAGTATTAAAAGATCTTAATTGTTTTTAGTTTAACTGCATTTGATTTTTAATGTCAACATGACGTCACGGCGACGCCTATAGCTACTAGATAAGTTACAGCTGACTCGTCCGCCATTATGGAGCCACTTCAATCATTCAATATCAGTGTTACAGTATTATTAATCACAGAAATTATCTAAAATGATGAGTTGTTCTGCTCCAAATTGTGCAAATCATTTGAGAAAGGGTTTTAATTTTTACAGGTACTTATGCACTACATTTATTTTTCTCTATCCTCAAAAATCTTAACAAACGGTATATTTTCTTTTTTTATTATTTTAAATAAATATAAGTATGGCGGACGAGTCAGCTATGTATTATCTAGTAGCTGTAGGTGTCGCCGTGACATCATGTTGACATTAAAAAACAAATGCAGTTAAACTAAAAACAATTAAGACTTTTTAATTCTACGAATTGCTTCAAAATTAAAAGAACTTTTATTTGAAATAATAAACAAAACAGAGTGCAAAATTCTATTAGTAGCAATAGCAAAGTAATATAGTAGCTGTAGCTACGCCTATTGCTATACGAGGGGGTATTGATATATAGTTAGCCTTGGATGGTTCCAATATCTGAAAGTGAATATGGTTGTTATGGTTACAACTATGATGTTTTATAAATAAGTTGACAAAGTTTGACATCTATAAGTTGAACGGTGATTAAACTGTGAATTTTTGAAAACGGCATGTTTGCGAAAAAGCTAGAATTTGAAAAAGTTGAGTTGCGGTCAGTTATTAAATATTTATTTTTGAAAGGATTATCCGGCAAAGAAATTTTTGCTGATATAACAGACACTTTAGGTGATCAGTGTCCTTCATATGCAACTATTAAAAACTGGGTTGCGGAATTTAAGAGAGGAAGATCAGATGTTAAAGATGAGCACCGCGCTGGAAGACCAATTTCTGTGACCACTTCGGAAAACATTGATTCTGTCCATGATATGATTTTAGCAGATCGACGAATTGGGCTGAAACGTATAGCGGAAGCATTGAACATTTCCTATGAACGTGTATTTCATATTGTTCATCACGACTTGGATATGAGAAAACTTTCGGCCAAATGGATTCCAAGATGCTTGAATGCTGATCAGAAGCGTTTTCGTTTGACAACGTCGAAGGAAATTTGCCGTCGTTTTGAAGCAGACTCCTCAACATTTTTGGATCGGCTTGTTACTATGGATGAAACGTGGATTCATCATTATGACCCAGAGACTAAAGAGCAATCGAAAGAGTGGAAGCATTCCGGTTCTCCACGACCAAAAAAATTCCGTGTTCAAAAATCCGCTGGTAAGATTCTTGCTTCAGTTTTCTGGGACAAAGATGGGATAATTCTGACAGATTATTTGGAACAGGGCAGAACTATCACGGGAACATATTATGCTGAGTTGCTATCTAAATTACGCAAGAAAATTGTGGAAAAGCGCCGCGGAAAACTTACCAAAGGTGTTCTCTTTTTGCAAGACAATGCTCCTGCTCACAAGTCCTTGATTGCAATGCGCAAAATTCATGAAATTGGTTTTGAATTGGTTGACCATCCGCCCTATTCTCCGGATTTAGCACCATCAGATTATTATTTATTCCCAAATCTTAAAAAACACTTGAAAGGTAAAAGATTTTCCACAAATGATGAAGCCATACATGCCGCTGAGGAGTGGTTTGCAGACCAAGACAAAGAATTTTTTTAGAGGGTTTACAATTATTTTATAAACGTTGTGTTAAATGTGTAAGTCTTAAAGGAGATTATGTTGAATAAATAAAATTTTGTTTTGAATTATTGTGGCGTTTTATAAGGTAGGCTAAGTATTTATCAACACCCCCTCGTATCTTTCTCTGGCACAAGCTCTATAGTAGGCAGCGAGAGAAAGGTAGTACTAATGTGACGTCACAGTGACACTGACAATAAACCTCAAATATCTCGCAAAGTAATTATTAAAAAATTGTTTTTTTTTTCATTTAAATCGCCGTTTATTGAGTAATACTTTAAGAATAAAGTGTATATTTTATTATTTTTGTTATGGTGCAGACCCCATTATTCGAACATAATGTATGTTTATGATCTTATCTTAAAATATATACATATTAAAAATATAAGCAAATTTGTTGAAAAAGATTTCATTTATGATTTCATTTAATGACGTAAATTAATTGCAGAGATTTATAGTTTATAATTATTTTCAGGAGTGTTGTTGTTTCCTATTTGCAATGATACAAGCTTTTATTTTTGCAAATGATGTATTATAAATCAAAAATATTGTTGATTAATTCAATAAGCGCATTTAGATCACATGATTTTTATATAGAGACACATTAAACAAATTATTCACTTCATTATTTGTGACTAAAGCATTGTGTTTACTAATAATTACAGCATGTGCGCAGCGATTACTCATGTAAATTTACCGTCGCAAATGAAGCTATTTACACCCTAAATTTACAGTAAATTTATTGTCGCTGCAGGGATTAGTGTAAAGCGTGGCGCTGCATTTTAGAAGAGTCCATTTTAGAACTGGCTTAATTTGTAGTTCCGTTGAAAGAAAAGAATTGTGGGAAATATCTGATAATTTTCTACGCACTTTGCGGAATTTGAACCTTTGTACAGTGCTTCTAAAACTAACGCGTTGATGCATTAAGCTACTTAAACAATAGGTAATTATGTAGTTAATGTTTCAATTTTAATATATTTTAGATACGTAGTAGTTACAATGTTTACTAAACTATGTACTATGTAACCAACTTTTTATACGCAATCCTAAATTTGTTTTCAATTTTTTTTAAACCATTTTTTCTTTTTTTAATTTGAGAAAATAATAAACGAATGTACAGGGTGTTTGCCGAAAGTCCGGCACTAAGAATATTTCGTTTATTTTGAAAGATACGAAAAAATGTTAATAAGCAAACTTAAACTAGACAAAGGGGCTCATAAGTTGATCATAGTAAGAATTTTGTATCACTTCCGGTTTTAGCGGAAATGGGTACAAGTTTGAATCTAGCATGGGGAATCGGATTTTTTATTTTTTTTCCAGATTGTATATAAAATTAGCTTCACAACGATACTAAAATGTCGTAGTCTTTCTGCATCCATTTCAAAATGGCGACCATTTATTTTCAAAATATGTATTAATAAAATATCATACAAAATTAAACATACATGCTATGAAACAATTTTAATACCTTAAATTAAATAACAAAATTGTTAGAGCACTTCAACTTTATGTAGATAAATATACTTTTCTTTTATTTTAAGGTAATAAAATTGTTTCATAACTTACTATGTTTAATTTTGTATGGAATTTTATTAATACATATTTTGAAAATAAATGGTCGCTATTTTGAAATGGTTGAAGTAAAACTATGATATTTTGATATCACCGTGAAGCTAATTTTATGTACATTCAGAAAAAATATATAAACATACAGACTCCCTATGCTAGATTTAAAGTTGTACCCATTTCCTCTAAAACCGAAAGTGATGCACAATTCCTACTATGGTCATCTTATGAGCCCCTTGACTAGTTTAAGTTTGCTTATTAACATGAGCCCCTTTGACTAGTTTAAGTTTGCTTATTAACATTTTCTTGAATCTCTCAAAATAAACGAAATATTCTTGGTGCCGGACTTACGCCAAACACCCTGTATATGCATGAAAAATTTAAAAAAAATTAAATTGTATACGCACATAATAAAGAAGTGACTAAATTTTGATTTTTACATATAATGATAATAGGCAAAAAAATAAAATACACGTATTTTTTAAATCGATTAAATATATTTATAGTTTACGAGGAAAAAATTATTGAAAATTTGGAGAAGGGGCATGTGACGTCACTATTGCGCAAGCGTGATAGGCATAGACAGAGAGACAATATGCCATAGCGGTTGCGGTAGAAATATAAACGCAGGCAATACTGACATCACCATATCCCCTCTCCAAAATATTAATTTGCAAATAACTATTTCATTAAGAAATAATGTTTAATTTATTGTAAGAACCTATAATGTTTAATTTTTTATTCTTATGGGTAATATATCGAAATTACATGATTGTCATATACTCCATTTTATTTATCGAATTGAAAAACCATACTGTTTTGTTTGTGGTATATACCCGATGTCTACTTGATATCTGTTATATAGGGAAACGATTTTTTTTTCATTTTGATGTAGGTAATGGACCTATTAAATTAAAAGAAAGAGATATTAATAAAAATGATATGTACATAGTGTGCAGCTGACTTTTAGCGCAGGTGGGTGATATGGTGGAGAACATTTAAATTTAAAATATGGCAACAAATACATGTACAACAAAATAAGAAATCCGAGTAAATTTAGGTGTAATATATGCGATGAATACTTTAAAAAGAAAGGAAAAACAGATAGAAATCAGAAAAGAGGATATAATGGTACTATTCTGAACATATCTGTGCGTCTTACAGATTTGTAAATAATGAACAAAATCGCAACGAAGCTGCCACTAATGTATAATTTAATATAATCAACAAAAATAGATTCGTCTTTATCAGTTTTTTTACTGTTCTATAAGACGTAAGACTTACAGATTTGTTCAGAATTAGCCTATAAGTTTAATAAAGAAGGTTATGTGCGATAACAATTGCGATGAGCGATGATGTACCTATTACAACATACTGAACAATATTTACAAAATTGTTTTCTTGTTTTTTATATGTTCCTGCATATTTGCACTTGAAACTTGCAAATTTATTATACCAAAATAATCGTAAAGTGACAGTTAATAGCATAGTTGTCAAATGACTTGCTTAAGATCCGATATATCTCTGATAAAACATAAATTTTACATAATTTTATTATTAGATACATTTCTGTTTGTAATACAGAAAATATTATTTAATTTTTTTTGTCGTTTTCTTCATCATTTTTAACAGGCATTAATTTATTTTATTATTTTATTTCATCTTCGTCATTTGGTACCCACCCATTGATTCGGCAAAATTCTGCTAGATGGCGAATCTAAAAAGACGTCACAGAGTCATAAAAATTTAATAGGTCAATTAGTTGCCAATTTTAGACAAAAATGTTGCAAATATAAGTTATAATAAAATTCTTCACCTAAATCACTAATCAGATTTTATTTTCCTCGTTTTATAACATGTAAAACTGAATTTTAAATTTTATAAATAATGCTCATTTATAGAGATAAATAAATAAATATAAATATATCATCACGGCTTATTACCCATTGCTGGGTGTGCCAATCTACTTTGTACACAGATATCGGTAATGATGAAATATTTGCACCTCACGGGCACTCATTGGTGGCGTGGAGAGTGCACCACAGGGGTCAATTTTGTGCCATTTAAAATTGGAAGATATAGTAATTGAAATAAAATTACAAATAAATGCATGATGTTTGAACTGAAAATGGGTAGAGATAGAGATCTTTGGACAATTTTACATAACTAAAGTCATTTTCTAAATTTTTATATTCGTAAATCCATTTTAGAAAAAAACTTTTATAAATATTCATTCCAAAAATTATTGTATAATTTCGTATACAGGAAAGAGATTTAATGCTCAACTTCGGAGACAGTGAAGTATGAAAATGCATGAACCAAGCATAATTCAAAAATTGTGGGAAAATTTAATATAAATTCTTCACTTGGGATAGGTACACATATATGTATGTCTGAATTATTCATACTCTATCCTCTTCAGAGAATAATGAATTTTTACTTCTGTAACACTATTGAAATATTGAAGAATGTTAAAAGTAGCAAGTTGTCATTTGAAATGTTTCAATTTTGTGAGAATAAATTACATATTGACCTCGATTGGAATCGAATTTAGATGCACCAGCTGCTAGACTAAAATTGGAACATGTGTTTTAATTAATTTATTTTTTATTTTCGTTTTACCAAATATAAAGCACTGTTAAATACAAGATTTGTAAATTAATACCTTTATTATCAATGGGTAAAATACCAGTAATGATATATTTATTTATAGTTATACAAAAAAAGTGTAAGTAATGTAATATTTTGTAGAAACAAATCCATTATCTAAAACAAAGAGAATGAAGCTGCAAATTATTTATTTTTGTGTTTATAAATAGATACTAATTAAATGAAAAGTAAAATAGAATATTCTAAGAATCGTGAAACAGTTATATCTCATATTGCATATTACAGTTTAATTAGTAAATGTATTAAATAAGAAATACAGTGAAGAGTACTAGAGATAATCTCATTTTGCGAAAAAATGAATAAATGATGATATTTTTAGTTTTTGTAAGGTGTGATCATTTTTTATTATAATAGGGGATTCCACCATTTTTTAAATATAGTTTCATCTGAACTTATAAGTAAAACTAAGACTGTCGGTGAAAATCCGGTGAAAAACTCCTATTAATAAGCGAGTTATAGTCCCCCGAAATTTGAAAATATAGATGTGACGTCACGAATATAAGTTTTTATATCAAACTGTTTTCTTCGTGGACCTAAATGTTCTTGAAATATATGCTATGTCTAAATTATATTTATAAAAAATAAATGAATATTATTATACTGTACAAGTCTACGCGATTTATAATTGGAAGTGTATTTAAATTATTAAGTTTAATGCAAAATATTTATATTCAAATAAAAACAGTTTGAGAATTGCAAGACTGGACTGATAGCCACGCCTCCGCTATTTGAATTTCTTTACTTCTATCGGGAGTAGGCTCCTCCCCCTAACTGGGTATTCGTTATATATTTATAGGCTGTCTTTGAATCGCCAATCAAAATAATATATGTGGAATTCATATGAGTGACGAGCTGCTATAACAAAAACCCCCTTATTTCCGAAGTATTTCAATTATATCGTTTTGTTTCTTTATTAATACTCATTATTAAGCATATATAAAATAAATTGTGAAAAATTGTCAGCCATCGGGATTCGAACCCGAGACACCTACCTTGCGGGATAGTTCTCTACGAACTAAGCTATTGTCTGCTCGCCTCTCGATGGCTGAACAATCTTTTACTTTTTAAAGTAGTATAACTGCTAAGGATATTATTACTATCCCGGCAAGGTGTCTCGGGTTCGAATCCCGATGGCTGACAAATTTTCACAATTTATTTCAAATGTACAAACTGATAATTTATTGTTAATATTAAGCATATACTTTCAATATATTTTCCTAATTTCTCTTAAATCAATTGCGCTGTAGTCCCCTATTAATACAAAAATAACATACCTACCATTATTTTTTTATATGAAATTTCCAATAAAAAACTTTTATTGAATTCTATTGAAAGACAGATTATAGAAAAGAAATGTCTTGCTGCTTATTCTAGAACTAGAAGTAGAAGTGATCATGAGTAAAAGATTGTCATTTGAAAACTGTCATAATTTGAAAAATGAAAAGTTATTGCAACAAATAATTGAGGAGCTTCTGGCAAAAACAACCTTAGTCCTTTTTAAATATGAGATATAAAAAAACTTTCTAGCTTCTTTACTGTTAAAGATTCCTGTAATCCAATTTAACTGAAGTTCTTGTTTTTGAAATATGTATTAGAAAATTATTTAATGGATGTTAAATTATAGAAAAATAAACATTGATGAACAATTATATATGAATTAGTAATTTTTATAGGACATTGCATTTACAATGTAATAACTTGTGACTAAGATACTTTTTGCAAGAAAGTTTTACCAGACTGTTTGGCATCCTTGAAAGTAGATGTCGCTGTATGTAACTTATATTTACAATATTTGGGCTATGGTTGCTTTTGCCAAAAAGCTCTGCAATTATACAAGATATCGTATTTAAAATTGAAAAATAATTTAAATTAGTTACTATTTTTTTAATATTGTAAATCTCAATTTTAAATTTAGTGATTCAAATTTTAAAATTGGGTCTACCTACCTACACACCTTTTTACAGAATTGTCGAAAAGGAAAATATTACCATCAGCATTATAAGTATATAATTAAAAATTAAAATACATATGTCTGCAAAGTTTAATGTCCATCGGTCGGATGTGTGGAAGTGGATCAAAATTGAAAAGACCCTACATAATTGACGTCACACGCAAGAGAGAAATAGAAGATCTTGCATTCAAACAAACCCCCTCTCGTGGTCGTACGTCTCTTTCCATAGTACTATACCTGCCATTCTTTTTACATCTGTCATTCGTGTTATAACCTAATTCACTATTCTGATTTGTTTTATTCGTTGTTTTCTTAAAAATGAGTTTGAAGCAAGAATAGATGCCTGGGGCAACTTTTTTCTTTAATAATATTGAATATCATTCGATAATACAAGTAAAATGATGGCTGGAGTGTAGAAGTGACAGTTCTTTGTTTGGAAGTCGTAACCTTAGCAACCATTAGTTCTATGCTTTGCCGCTAGATGCGCTTGTGCAAATTTCAATTGTGTAAACGAAAAACGTGAAATTAAACAAAGACATAATAGTTGGACTACAGCGCAATTGAATTAAGAGAAATTAGAAAAAAAAATATTGAAAGTATATGCTTAATAATGAATATTAATAAAGAAATAAAACGATATAATTTAAATAGTTCAGAAATACGGGGTTTTTGTTATAGCAGCTATTCACTCATATGAATTCCATATATATTATTTTAATTGGCGGCTCAAAGACGGCCTATAAATATATAACGAATACAAAGTTAGGGGAGGTGCCTACTACCAATGGAAGTAGAGAAATTCAAATATCGGAGGCGTGCTATCAAACCAGTACTGCAATTCTCAAACAGTTTTTAATTTAATATAAATGTTTTGCAGTAAACAATAATTTAAATACATTTCCAATTATAAATCATGTAGACTTGTACCGTATAATAATATTCCTTTTTTAAATAAATATAATTTAGAAATAGCATATATTTCAAGAACATTTAGGTCCATGAAGAAAAAAGTTTGATATAAAAAATTCGTGACGTCACATCTATGTTTTCAAAATTTGGGGGCTATAACTCGCATATTAATAGGAATTTTTTCACTGGATTTTCACTGTTCAGATGAAATTGTATTTAAAAAATGGTGGAATCCCCTATTAATTGAATTAATAATTTTTTCACGAAACTGTTATGTTGTAATGGAAACTACGTACGTCTGCAAATAAAAGCTTGTAAAAATTATCATGATTATTTTTTTTACAATCTTTGTACGTAATGTATACCAGTCATATTTTCCTTTATAGAATTTAATTTTCTTTTTCAATTACAGTAGCACAATGGAATCTCGAAATTGCGTTCATTATTAACCAAATTATCTTTACTTCATTTACTTTGAATGAATGATATATGAAACAATTATGTCTCGAATTCTTGGTATAGAAGACACACCTCATTCTTTTTATTTTTAACCCGACGCGTTTGCTTTTCCTTCCCCTATCGCAATTATCACATTATTAAAATAATTCATGTGACACCTGATATTTATTTTTGATCTTTTCTAGAGATGAATTATTATCTAGATTTAACATTCTCACAATGCAGCTAAGAATAAAATGCATACAAGATGAGTCTGGGAATGGCTTATATAAAAGTTGTATTATTTTAAATATACTGTAACGTTTTTATTTATTTGGGTGAAGTGTAAATATTAGACAATTATTATTAATTAAAATAAGTGTTTATTAAACTATAATGAAAATGACTATTACTAATATTAAACAATTATTAAAAACACATTGACTAAATCTATAATTAAGTAGATAACACCAACACTTTATTTATTTAACAATCAACACGACTATCCATTTATACGATCTTACCAACTATTTATTTCGACTATTTATGTCACTGTTCACCCACATCACGTTCAACTGTCCTCCTACCGACCTCCACAGCGTCTATATACTCAACTGACTCAACAGCGCCTGTATATTCAACTGCTCGGACAGAAGTCACACTTTTCACCTCACTATCTGTCTTTTTATGTAACAGTCTAACTTCTACAGCTTCAGTATCACCGACTGTCCGTATGCCACAATTCTTCACCACTACTGCCGCGTATCCACTTCCACTTGCCGTTACTGTCCTCGTATACCTAGCTTCCCAATACGCTTCAACACTACCGAGTATTCTTTTTCACAGCTATCCCGGTATACCAGTAACTTTCCGACTCGCCGTTGCTGTCCTCGTATACTATAGCTCGTCAACACTACCGAGTATTCACGTCCACAGCTATCCCAGTTTACCAGTAACTTCCCAAGTACCTACTCGACACTATACTGCATACGCTCACCACGATACTGCTGTGCTTCTCCTAATACTTTACTCTCTAACACACCATGTGAATGTATCTATATGACTCTCCCTATGTAACTTACTAACTCACGAGCATAGCTGCGTCCCTTTTATACAGCTGCCATTAATTTCTAGAGAGCTCTAGAATGTTCGACCGCATAATAACAATGAACACAAAAGGTCCAGGCAACCGGAAGTAATTAAACACGTGTTTGTTTACGTAGCCCAGCTGCTAGCGCGATTGCGTCATCGCTATACTTAGATGCTTGTTCAGCGTAGCAGCGGGGCTCACACGTTACAATACTATTTGATGGCAGATGTAGATATTTTTTTATAAAGTCAGGTTTAAAAGATACGACTATTAACTATTATTTTTTAAATAGCAACCTATAATTATTTTACTAAAATATAAACCACCATTTCTTGGTCTTTTCAACGATGTAGATATTAGTTTTTATTAATGTTTTTGAAAAAATTCGAGAAAATTAAGAATTGAGAAATAATTTCTATTCAAATATTAGGCGGCTGTATATAAAAATAAATAAAATGTAACAATGTTATACAACTTAAAAAGCGAAAACAACAATTTCAGTAATAAAATCAACTTAAAACAATGTTGTTGCTATTTAAAAAATAAAAATTGATAGTCGTATCTTGTAAACTCGACTTTTTAAAAAATATGTACATCTGTCATCAAATAGTATATTTAAAATAATAAAAAAATTATATAAGCCATTTTTTTCTATTACTTATAATAAACGGGGGGCGCCTTATCAGACTCACTCTGTATAATATATTTTCTTCCATATGATAAATTCTAATTACGAACAAATTGTAATATAAAGATATTTTTGAGATTGAGATTTTGTTGGTATGGTAAATTTCAAATATTTCAATAAATAACATTTAAGTTTTTCGGTACATAGAAAATCAAATTTTTATTTTATTTCGGTGTCTTTATCGGTCTATAAACATAATGAAAACACGTCGTTAAGAAGATTTATAAACGCACTGTTTTTAGCGATTTTCGTTTTCCAGAAGTGGTATCACTGCTTTAAAATTTAACAGATAAATACCATATAACCTCAAATTGCTGTCAGTCAACAATGATTTTTCATTTCTATAGTTCAAATTGTTAATGAGAAGCGCTGCCAACATAACTGATAAAAACACCAAGTCCTATTTTTGTCGCATTTTTTTTAATCTAATAAAATTACCTCAATAGAAAAAATAGTATAAAAACATGTTTCATATTATCGCACTCATCCTTTGTAAAACATGGAGTATTAGCAAATTTTAAAAATATAAAAATTCAATTTTTCTGCTACAGTATTTTCTTGTAGTAAAGCAAACCTAACCGAACGTAAGATACTGTACATATAAATAGACAATTATTCCTAAACGAAGCATGCCAGGCGTTGTAATCCCACAGTGTCACAAGTGCTAAAGTTATCCCCACTACCAGCGATTTAGAGTTCAGATAACCTAACCCCACAAATGCTAAACTCGGTGGTATAGAGGGGGGATGAAAAGTTTTCTCAGCGAATGAACCAATCATAATAGAATATGTATATGGTTTATTAAACTATATGGCTGTACCATTAATTCACAGAAATCAGATTTATGTGTGGGGTCTCGTGGCCGCGTGCCTAAGTGTCAGGTCGCGAATCTGGAGAACCGGGTTCGATCCCGACCGACGCCAAATATTTCCAATTTTACATGGCACAAAATTGAACCCTTTGGTGCACTCTCCACGCCAGCAATGAATGCCCGTGAGGTGACGCCTGGTAAGCGCCCGCACGGTGCAAATATTTAATTTACTGATATCTGTGTACAAAGCAGATTGGCACGCCCAGCAATGGGTAATAAGCCGTGATGCTATATTTATTTATTTATGTGTTAGGTTTATCTTAAGGGTTTGTTTAGAAAAATTTGCAACCTGCCTACGACATACATTTAATACTGAAAAAGATTTAAAATAATATTAAACATCCAATTCCAGAATTAATAGTACAGCCATCTATAATTTAATAGACGAAATAGATACTTGTGATGAGCGTCCTATTATGACTGCTTTATACACTGAGAAAAAATTTCATCCCGTCCCTTTACGAGTACGTCCCAGTTTAGTATTTGGGGGATTAGGTTGTCTGAACTCTACGTAATTAGTGGTGGGGATAACTTTAGCACTTATGCCACTAGGGAGAAGGGAGCCATGGCATTTGCGAGGCCAAGCACTTGGGCTGTGTTGGATTAACTGCCAAAGTATTCTAGAACCACGAGCGGGAAGTATGAAAAGAAAACTTTATAGTTATTGAACCAGTTTTGTTGCGTTTTAGATTGTTTAGTTATTTACGTACCTAAAGTGTTAGCTAGTATATGAAATGAAAATTATCGTAGCATTTTCTGATATATAACGTGGTCCACTACTACCTATTTAATTATAGAATTTTATTAATCTACATAATATTTTAATTAACTTTTATTGTAAATCTATTATAGTCAAAATTTACATTAGTGGAAAACAAATTAAATATAATATAAATACATTTATTTTAGTTGAGTAAAACTTATTTTTACACGAAAATATTATTTACTTTTACTAAATGTATTTTACTCTGTTTTTGCTAATAGGATATTTCAATAAAATAAATAAAATTCTTGCCAAATTATTTCAGCGTGAGTGGAAATGTTGTTTTGACGAAGACGAAGTATTGTTGAATGAAATACATGTTTAAATACAAATAGTGCCAAAAAAATTTTCGGCGGAACTAAAATAAATTTTGATATGAAATAAGTATAGTTACTGCCAAGAACGTTTAATGTGTATCGAAACTTAACCTAAGCTAACATTCAAGAATATTGTCAAATTGTAGTTAGATTAAAACAGTGGATTAAAATAATTAACTATACCATAAAATATATAGGGTCTGGGACAGAAATTACAAACATATGAGAATTTTACCATTGTATTTCGTATGGTACAGAAAAAGTATAAACCCGGTATCGTGCAATGAACTCATATACGCACTAAATTCTTTTTTTTTTCAATACGTATATGGACGAACCATAATTAAACCACAATTGATATACTATTTTTATGTTCCATTGTGTGTCTTGTGTATTAAAATAAGTTGAATTATCATATAGTGTGGTGTGTGATATCAGTTTTAAACGAATAATCTAAATCAGCACCAAAAATAATTTTTGAGCACCAACTTACACACTCAGCAATGGGTAATAAGCCGTGATGATGTATTTATTTATTTATTTTAACTTACATAACATTTTTGATAGTAAAATTAAATATTAAGTGCCCAAACAAGGTACCAAACTAGTTTGCGGGGCGAAAAACAAATATATGGAGATCAAATCAATAATACATGCCTTTTTAAAATGTTTTAATTCTTTTAATTTTATATTTTCTATTCAAACATATAAATTAGAAAATATATTTATTGTTATAATACACTTATTTAAAAAAAAAAACAATTTCAATTATCTTGGTGCATTTTTATTTATTTATCAAAAATTTAACTTTCACGGAATAAATATTGACTTTTGTATTGTACAAACCGAGAAAATACGATAGCAATATCAGATATTTTTGAGATTATTGTTTACTCAAACAATAAGTGTAATTGAGATATCGAGCATAATACGTATAGACAAAGAATTGGGCAATAAAACACACAGATGTACAGTACGAACACATAAAAGTGTGACAGATGATTTATGACCTTTATTTTTATATGGAATTTCGACAAGATTTGGATTAACTATCAAATACGATATTTATTTTGACGTGTTAAGGTGCATTCACAAACGAAAATTAGGTTTATGGTTTTTGTTTAGGTTTAAGTAAGTCATTCACAAATGTAAGTTTAAATTACCTGAAAATTAATTTTGATATGTACAGACATCTGTGTAAATGCTTCAAAAACAAAATTAAAATATCTGTAGAGTAGTACTCAACAAGACACCTGTGGGCCGTGAAACTGTCATTCTCTTGGCATTACTGGTTATATTTCAGCATTTAAGTTATGACAGTATCCATGTTCTTCTCGCATTTGTTTAAACAGTTGAATCCACCAAGTGGATACTAAATAAAGATGGGTGTATATATCTTTATCATTTCAGACACGTTTGGACCTTGCAATGTTTAGCTTTATGATTTGGATTTAGAGACCTTAAATTCTGAAGTGTGAATACAGTCATTACATAATATGCGGCCAAAGTCTTTAAATCTAAAGTATAAACCATAAATCTAAACCTAATTTTCATTTGTGAATGCACCTTTATACTTGGTTTGATAATTTACCATAAGATGATTTTTTAAATAATCCCATACTAAATATTTGTTTAGTAAGTCTTTAAATCAAGGCAAGAAATTAAAAAATTAAATAACAGGTATTAAATAACCGAAATTGAGAACGTATGTTATTTGAAACTCTGTATTAAACTATTTTTTGAACAAAAACAGTTCTCGATTTCGGATAAATCGGTTAGCTTAACCGATTAATAATGGGGTCATCACATTTCCAATTTTTTTTATTTTTTTTCTAAAAGTACTTATATAAATATATATTTCATGTCACATAAGTTTCTAGTTTTACAGGAATAATTTCAAATGACGCCACAATTTTGTGAGCTTGCGTAGTCTCTCCCGTGCTGTATGTACAAAATTATAACATCACATTAGACTCAGAATGTTTAGAAAGAAAATCATGAATGAAAGGTATAATACGTAATATGAAATATTGTGCATAATATTAAGTAAATTTTTCATCTATGAAAAAAAATCAATATATATATATATATATATATATATATATATATATATATATATATATATATATATATATATATATATATATATATATATATATATATATTTGTATGACACCATTATTCAGGAAACAAAGAAATACTCGTATTTATATAAATTGTGTTTTCTACATTCGCTAGTGAAATAGACCAACATGACGTCTAGCGACGAAAATTTGAACTAGTGTAAGGTAGTAAGTCCCAGCCGAGGTAGCGGGGAACACAACGTTTTTGTCATTTATTTGACAAATAAATTATGGTTGGTGTGAAATTTGCAGTACTAATAACAACATCTAAAGTCCAGGAATTAGTTTCCATAATTTCCTAACGGGAAACAAAATTCTATAGAAAAATTTATAAGGATAATTTGAAATAGTCGATGGACGAAAGTTATGGATACATGTATTATAAATGAGAAAGGAAGATTATATTTTGTCAGGTGGTATGATAATAATCATTGCATGCCTTTATTAAAATATTTTGTAATGAAATCTAAACTTGTAAATATGTCTGCACAAAGAAAACACTAAAATCGTAGTGCTTATCCATCTATTAATCTTCCAAAGTCTGTAAATAATCCAGTACTAGATTCAAGGAAACAAAGATTCGCATCAGGTAAAATCAAAAAACGAGAGAATGCTAAACATAATTTCTAGATGAAGCGGAGAAGTTCGCAAAATTCAAATTGTTATTCATACTAAGAAACATTAATTCAATTTAATATTAACTATATTATTAATACTACTTTGCACTTCAAACGCCGCAGTGTATGACAATAGACAGATGTGGAAAACGAAGCATACCTTAGGACGGCCATATTGTTACGTCACGAGCTTAGCTCCGCCTCTTCTTCACTCGCGATATTCGCTTACTTTTTATTCATTTTCATGTAAAAAGTATTTTTCCTACAACTAGTGCGTGAAAAGTACTTTTCACGCACTAGTGCTTGAAAAGTAAATAAGCGTTGCTAGGCAACATTAAAATTCGGTTAATTTACCCGTCAAGTATACAATTAGGTAGTAAATAATAATGAAAGTAATAAAATTTATTATGAAATATGAATATACACTTCAAATGAAACAAATCTAATATTTTTTTAACAGATTGAGTACTAATCTAATTTTTAAGAACATTAACATTTTTTGACATGTATTCTAACCTAACCTAATTTTTAATATTAATATTAAATGTACAATTTGTACATTATAAAAGACTAATCATCATCTGTCTGAGATTCTTCCAAGTGTTTAAGTTACATTTTGTACAGTGTTATGAGAAAGAGTACTAACAGTATTTGAAGCTGCTGGATACCTGTGCACTCAGTATTATGAGAAACATCAATACCATTTCGGTTGTAGGAAAAATGTTGTATGCAACAGGTGTGTAAAATAGTATCGCACTCGACCAAAAAAGTACTACTTTACACACTTGTTACATAAATAACTATTTAGAAGTAATCTTTCCCGTTCTTTTTAGAAATAACTTAGAAAATCGATATTAATTTGTTTCTGTAAACAGTTGCCAATATTTAGTAAATAAAAACTTAAAAATAACGTATTTCGATTAAAAATACTGGCCATTCGGTTTAAAAATCCGGTTTCTTGCCCTATTTCAAATTAAAATTATTTTGTTACCAATGGCATAAATTTAAAAAAAGTAGCACCAAAAGAATTTAGAATTTTTTATGTATAAACTACCCCATAATGTTTTAAGGGACAGATAAAATAAAATGAAAAAACTGTTTTCCCATATTATTATCAGCAGTATTATCAGATTTATTTAAAATAGTTAATTACTTCTGTTTTATTACGCTCGAAGTGGATTTAAATAATGGTTAACAGTAAATAACGATGAATGGGGTGAAAAATAAATGATGTTTCATTGTTCTCGTCTTGTATACAGTGCCCTGTGCCATTATTTAAAAAAAAATCATTTGTAAGGGAGAAGAAAAAAGGAATACTGAAAAATCTTTACATATTTAACTATTTTTATACAGTTATTATTGTAACAGTCTGAACCGTGAACGATTCTATTAATTAAATACGAAGATTTTTGTGTGTCAGTTGATAGAGAATCTTATCAATAGGAAAGTCCTGGGTTCAAGTCCATGAATGTTTCACAAAAATCTCTCTTCGTATTAAATTAATTGAAAATAGTTCAAGATTTTAAATGTTACAATAATAACTGTATAAAAACACTTAAATATATATTGGGGTGTGGTCCCTAAACCACCAAGTGTGTCGCGCTGTCTGATTAGTATTCAATGCTCCGAAAGGAGGGTATATTCGTCTGAAGGCCGCCGCGCACTTGAGCGAGGCGCAGCGCGGCGAAGCGAAGAGCGGCAAAGAGTCATTTTTAGATCCAACGCACACTTGCGAGCAGTTTTTAACGAGAAACGGCCGCGTTTGCTTCAAAAGATGGACAGCTTGGAGGAAACGCAACAACGCAGGCACTATCTATACGAGATAAATTTATAAATTATTTTGTTCCATCCGTAGGTTCAGTGCAGTGGCAAAATATATTCTACTACATTCTGTAACCAAGTAGTTAATCTCCTTTTTTGTTGAGTCTGCAATACTATTTTGTACAATAGAAATCGTTTAATATGTAAGGAAACTAGTTTTATAAACTGTTTCCACTTTTAAATCAAATTTATATTTTGTACATTCATTTCTTTATATTTTGAAACCAAAATAACTAATTTTTCACATTTTACCATAATCTATACGTATTGTTTTGCTATGATGTGTGAAAGGTGTAAAATTTAGTTCTACATCGGCTATTTCAGATGTGTCTCAGGTATATTCGTTCTGATTTAGGTAACTGCGCTATCGCACACTTCAGATCAGCGAAGCGAAGAGCAGAGAAAAATATTCTCCCCGAAGTATTCCGGCGAGTCGCTTCGCTTCTCTGCTCTTCGCTGCTCCAAAGTGCGCGTATACACATAATAATATGTTGAATGAAAAAACGGCTCTTCGATGCGCTTCGCTTCGCCTCGCCCAAGTGCGCGACGGTCTTAAGACCAACCAGGTGAAAAATTCATTGTCTTCAGAGGAATTTCATAGCTCAGTTGGTAGAGCATCCTACTAGCAAAAGAAAGGTCCCTCGAAAGATCCTGGGTTCAAATCCCAGTGAAGTCTATGAATTTGTCACAAAAATCTTTCTTCGTATGAAAATTATTTTATGTACCTAGCTTTTTTCATATAGCAGCAGAGGTGGTCCAATATGAAATAATTCCGATTTTATTAAAATTGATTTAAATCGAAGTTGTCTGTCTAAAAACAAGCGCCTATCACAATTGACATACAAGATCATTGGCATCACGGCAGACAATAGGTATTCGAGGCTTTTATACAATGAAAAAGTACATGTTTATCATTAAGGTAATTGGCGTTTTGATATTCAAAATGCGTTTCACGTCAGTTTTGACAATCAACATATTTTTCCAGGGAACACATTGATTTTTATTTTCTTGCAATTTTTTAACCATAACATAATTGGTCAGTTTTAAGAGGCTCCAGTTCTTATAAAAAGCATGTAAAACAAAAATGATTGTCAAATCTACTATCTATATCAGCATTTCTTAACCTTTTCAAGGCGCGACTCAAATTTATCTATTGTATTGGTCTCGCGACCCACTATATAGAATATTATTTAATATAATATTATAATAATCTATTTATTAGAGTAAGAAAATGAATATGTACTTACTAATATACCACAATTTGGTACCGGAATTAGATACAATTTTAATCTTGTCTGATAATAAAATATCCGAAACAGAAATATTACCTTACCATATTTGTCTAATTTGATACAATTCTAATCTTGTCTGATAATCAAATATCCGAAACAGAAATATTACCTTTCCATATTTGTCTAATTTGACTTACCAACATGATTGAAAATGTATTTCTTTAAAATAAATGAATGTTAATGGGATCATACCAAAAGAAAAAAATGTTAATTTTTCTTTAATAAATGAAAAATTGACCTAATATTATACATATATACATCAAAAATATTTAATATTATTATAGTTTTCATTCATGATTTTCTTTATAAAGATTCTGAGTCTGATTTTGTGACGTCATAATTTTGTACACAAATACACGATAGTGAGGTATATAGCCGTACTCGTGCCTGTTCTGTACATAAAGTAGATCTGTCACTTTTCTAACATAACCTTATATAACCAACATTTTGAAAGTAACGTCAACATCATTTTTTTAAAAAAGTAAGTACAAATAACGACATATGCTAAATACAAATTATAAATAAATACAATTTATGTTTGATTTAGACATTACAATGGTTGTGCAATATTGTTCTGTGACGTCCTGCGGGAACAACTCGTTAAGAAATAAAAATAATTTTTTGTTCGTATTATTATGCCTCAAGATGTAAAGGAAAGATGGTATAAGGAAGTAATTACTCCAAAAGTTTCAAGACACAATGACATAAACGACAAATGTAGTTCCATTTTTTACTCGGTAGGTGACACTACGGTCACAAGATTAATACGTCATTTGAAAATTTATATAAATTTTTAAAAAATATTTCTATAAAACTAGAAACTTATGTGATATATATATATATATATATATATATATATATATATATATATATATATATATATATATATATATATATATATATATATATACGCAAGTAGTTTTAAGTGTGCTTTCAGAAAAAAAAATATTGGAAAATGTGGTTGACCCCATTAATGTGAACCCTGACTTTGCGTAAATTTTTAAAGTTCTTCAAATCGCGCTTTTATTTGAAGAGAGCATTCATTTTCTTGTTTGTAAAATTTAGTTTTAGTAATTACAAGAGTGAGGTAATGGGTGCTTTGGGTACGTTTGCTCGAAACGTAAACGTATCTTGAGAAGCTCGTTTAAGTGTGTATAATGGAGTGCTAGTGCCTGCTTTGATGTATGGAAGCGAATGTTGGGCATGGACGGGAAAGCATAAAAAGAGAGTGACTGCCATGGAGGTATTTACGTGGAGTATGTGGATATGTAAGATGGGATCGCGTGAGGAATAATTTGGTGTATGAAGAATGTATGGTTAGGAAGAATGTTGTTAAAAGAGTAGGAATGAGCAAGTTGAGATGGTTTGGTCATGTGGAGAGAATGAAGAGTGAACGTCTTGTAAAGCGTATATATCTTGGTGAAATTGAGTGTTCGATTGCGTGGCCGTCCAGTGTGTAAGTGGATGGAAGTGATTGATAAAAGAGAGAAAGTTTCCAAGTGGGAAGAGAAGAAGAGCGTGTATGAATGCGATTATGAATGTGGCCGAGGCGAAAGAAGTGTGCTTAGACAGGAATATGTGGTGAAGGATGATTGTTTCGTAACTATTATTGTGGTCCGGTTGCGGTATTTCGCTACCGAAAATCGGTCACTTTAATATGTTAAGAGTGAGGAATATATGTTGTACCTATGATGTCAGGTTAGTAAGAATGTTGTTGAAAGAGAGAGTGATTATTTTTTGGTTGATGGTATTTTTATTCTTTCGGGTTTGTGCTAACCCACAAAGTGGGAAATGCGGGATTTTATGTATATATGTATGTATGTACAAGAGTAGCAAAACCAGACTCGCACATATATACTACATTTACATGCAGTTTTGAAATTGGTTTCAGTTTTTAGTCAAAATTACGCGAATCTGTTTACATGCAATTTTCAAAACAGGTTTATAGATTGATTTGAAAACAGTTTCGGCGCATGCTCACTTGGCTGAAGTAACTGACAGATCCTCTTCACTCCAAAATCTTCGTTTTGACATTTTTTCAATTATTTTTTCTACTTTGTACCACTGCGCACTAAAACTACACAACTGTCAGTTTATTTATAGGTTACTAACACCAAGTAACACAAAGCGACAAAAACGTTATACTATGTACGCATGCGCAATATCGAAACTAAATTTTAAGTGTTTACATGTGTAGTTTAGATACTAGTTTTCAAGTCAAACCCATTAAATTTAGTTTCGATTTGTGAGAACTCAAAACCGTTTTGACACTGTATACATGGCGTTTTCAAAACTAAAAACGTTTTGAAAACTGCATGTAAACTTAGTAATAGATAGGTGTAGCAAAAGATAATATTATTTTCAATTATTTATTTCCCAAGATTGGTTTTTATATTTTAACCAAAATGAAATCAAGGTCTCGGTAGGTTTATTAGCAGTAGCAATTCTACATTGTATTGCTAACATTACCATTAGTAACATTTCAGTGAAATTTTATATAAATTTTAGAAAAATATGATTTCCATTTAGTAATCAAAATGATAAAATTCTGAATAGTTTACACGACCCACTGACAACCCATAGGTTAAGAAACGGTGATCTATATATGGTTAGTCCTACCATCGATTAACCGTTGTACGCTTACATAACACCCTGTATTAAAGATAAAAAATATAACCTTTCGTTGAATATGAATTTTTCGTTTATTGCAGATTTGCTCTAAAATGGTATATCCAGATTTACCATTCAATTTATACATCGGATTTTCATATTTACAAAAAAATAAGAATATTTCTAAAACCGATATTCCCACGCTTTTCACATGACTAAAGCTTTGACGATTCGTACGGTACAGATATTTCAAATTTTATTTAGTTATTTATACATAAAAGAAAACTAACTTTTGAATATCATAATTCGAACTCAAAAATATTGCAGATCTATTTTTATAAAATTACAGAATACCTGGATTACAATGACTTTGACTTTGCTGTACTTGCATGGATACTATTACCAGGGTTTCGTATACATGTGGAAATTACACCGGATCTAGTTACCTACGATCGTAGGCGGATATGCTCGTATCATATGATAGCATCAAAATCATGGTCATATCTAAAGAAATGAATATTCTTTATAATAACGAGACAAATAAATAAATATATCATCAAGGTTTATAACCCATTACTGGGTACGCTAATGTGCATTTATATTTTATTATTATTTCATATTCAGATGGTCATATTTTGAACAGTATCGTAATTTATGAGAAAAAATAAATATCAGCATATTTTATTTATGGCGAAAAATACATTATTCATCTTTTATTTGAAATAGAGTTTGCAATATTATCTCGAAATGATTTGTATGATTTATTTTCAATTTTCTTGTATAGTTTTATTGTAAATTATATATTTTATGAACTCTTAATAGATGTCTGTGTAATTGTATTATTAACCTTCAAATAACAATGTGATATAGCTTATAGTAGTATTTATATGGGTTATTTTCTAGCTTGTGCAATATGTTAGGTAGTCATGTTCGAATAGGTAAGATGAAAAAGTTAAGTAAAATAAAAATATCATCACGGCATATTACCCATTGCTGGCTGTGCCAATCTGTTTTATACCCAGATTTCAATAATGATAATATATTCGTACCGAGCGAGCGTTAAAATTAGTTAATAAAAATACTGCAGGTTTCTAATAATAAATAAACTTTGTTTCTTATTTATTTATTTAAAGATACTTGATATATACATTTTTTGGATAATGATTTATATGTTACCCTATATTTAAAGGTAGAAGAGTACCTATGTGATTATATATATATATATATATATATATATATATATATATATATATATATATATATATATATATATATATATATATATATACAGGGTGTAAATGAAATAAGTGCATTAAATTTAACCAGTAATGTAACTCGACGAGAGCAACAATATTTCTTAATAACTTTTTCTCGAAATCGCATATTTTTTTTAGCATTTTTACAACCCTGTAAATTGACGAGTCGTTCCAAGTATTTTTCTAATAATTGAATGCAGTAGCAATAGCTCTGAAAAATTTTGTTTTAGCAATTGATAGTCCTGTCAGTTGTTGTAATTGAATTTTGACATTAGTAATAAACTTGTTTATAAGGTAAAATTCTGTCAAAATACTTACGTTTACAAATAGCGAGTACACAGATATTGTAATTATTTACCTATGATTTATTTATTTATTCGTATCTTTTCTACATTTTAATTTGTGATTGATATAAAGACAGTGTTATAGAGTTGCCAACGCATTTAGACGGGGCGTTTCCAAATCATACTATTCCTAATATTCGCACATTTGTTAATCTTGTACATCTTTATCATAATACGGAGTGTCACATATGACAATTTTTTAAAAAAGTAACAGTTGTATCCATATCATGTGCAAAAAGTTCAATGTTTTCAGCACATAACAGACTTCAATTTTGGGAATGGCTCATAATGTTCATTAATGAGACTGAATTTACTTGGGAAGGTGTATTTATTATGCACAATATACATCTCGACAGACGAAAATGCTGTAAAAATTTTCATTAACAAATGTTTGGGCGGGAACAATAAATGGATGACTAATTATTGGTACTCTTGTACCTCGTTTAAATGCAGAAGAGTTTGTACTTACATTTTTTGAATAACGTATTTAAACTATTATGATTTGTCGACGATAAATAATCATCTCATAACCTAATAACTATGTTTTTGCTCTTCCTTGTCTTCCTCTATTCACAGGTGATTAAAATCCTGGTTTAATACACAACTTTATAATTTTGTTATCCAAAATTATATTTCTTTATTTTAAAAATTGTACTATTACGAATGAATTAATAATAAATGTTATTTCCGTTGATTCGTTTATTAATTACTGTGACTGCAAGTGTAACCGATAACCGACAATTTTTGAGCTGTTTGTATCCCACTTGAATACGGCAGCAGCCATTTGTTCTCCATGGGCGGGTAACGAAATATGTAGTAAATGTAACTCAAAATCTAAAAGACTTAGAAAAAAAAGTTATTAAGAAATATTGTTGCTCTCGTCGAGTTACATTACTGGTTAAATTTAATGCACTTATTTCATTTACAGCCTGTATATATATATATATATATATATATATATATATATATATATATATATATATATTGTAACGTGTGAGCACCGCCGCTGTGCTGAGCAAGCGTCTAAGTATAGCGATGACGTATTCGCGCGAGCAGCCGGGCGACGTAAATAATCGAGTCGCGACGTGTTTAATTACATCCGGTCGCCTGATTTTTTTGTGTTCATTGTTGTTATGGGGTCGAATATTCTAGAGCTCTCTAGAAGGTAATGCCAGCTATTTAAAATGGACGCAGCTATGCCCGAGAGTTAGTTACAGTTAAGTCCCTGAGCACATAACATTAGTTATGTGATCGGGGGTTGAGTATACAGAGGCTGTGGAGTACTGTTAGTTGTGAGTTTAGTAGAATAGCAGTATCGTGGTAAGCGTATGCAGTATAGTGTCGAGTGGAGTACTCGGGCAGTTACTGGTATATGGGGATCGGGATAGCTGTGGAAATGAATACTCGGTAGTGTTGACGAGTATTGGGAAGCTATAGTATACGAGAACAATAACAGTGAGTGGGAGTAGATACTCGGCATTGGTGTTGAAGAGTTGCGGCATACGGACAGTTGGTGATACTGGATCGGACAATTGAATTTGATATAAATAACTAGTGAAATAAATAGTGTCATAAATATAGTGATATAAATATTGCGTAAACAGTCTACAAGAGCCTGCAACAGACCGGCAGTCTAAGATTGGAACGCGTAGTAAAATAAAAGAATAGTTAGTTAAATAAGAGTACGAGAGTACAGGAAAATAAGTAGCGTGAAAATAAATAGTCGTGTTAATTGTTTAAATATGTAAATAATCTTGTTTGTTTAATCATAGTAATAGTCATCTTTATTATCTTTTAATATTTATTTATCGTGTACACAAATTTAATAATATTTTTATCTTATTATATATATATATATATTATAATTTGTTTTTTTTAAATATTTAATGAAAAATACTTCTAATATATTTTTGGATAATGATTTATCTTTTACCGAACACCTAACGATAGAAGGGTATATAACTATATCCGTAATTTATTTTATTTTAAAAGGATATAGGTAAAGAAAGAAAAGGTTAAGTCCGCTTTTATTATATGAAATAATTATCTGTTATTGTATTAAATAATTGTGTGATGCTTTTGCATGGATTTGGAAGGCTTTGAAAAGCATAATAAGTATACATGTTATATGAAACCTAAATAAACCAAACAGTATCTAACTGAACCTAATTGAACATAACTATACCTAACTGTACTTAAAATGTAGAATGTGCAGAAAATCGATTATTTGCACATACTGTATGTAAAACTAGTGTCTTTCTAATAATTGATCGTTGTGTTTATGGTTGAATCTGGTTGTTATTTGTAATATTGTTTTGTATAATTGAACCTTGAGAGCGAAGCATACAAAAACACAAACTTATTGTGGATTTGGTCGCATTGGATTGGAAGCCATCCACTGGCACAAGCACAGGCACAACACAAACACAAGTACACATAAAGTATAGAGCATTCAGCGCCAAGATGTGAGGGCGCATGCGTTATGTGATCGTGCGTCTCTGTCGCACTTCCCACGCTAGCGTAGTTCCCCTCGCATTCCGCTGGCCAGCCACTGCCTATCCGCTATCCCGCGTAGCTCTCCATCGCCGCACATCATCCGGTCTCCGGTCTCTGGTCTCCGCGAGAGCGAGAACGAGAAGAATCTCCTCGACCTGCGAGAGTGATGTTCGAGTCGCGTTAGACGCTGCACGCTCACCGTATCGTACACCTTCACTCACCTACACAACACACCACTCACTGTTTTGTGTTAAATATAGACTCCACGTGCATTCGGCTCTGCTACAAACTTACAGAACTGTTGGCTAGACCAAAAGCAAACGCCGATTTGTCTGAGTGCGGGTGCGAGTTCCATCGCGGTGTAAAATGTGATTGAGTGGTTAGTGAACTATAGGGAAGATCGATATGTTCCAGTGTATCATCCAGCAGCGGAATGGTTGGATTCATCAAAACCCAGAAGCGAAAGATGTTTTCCCAGGTGTGTTAGACTTAACAGTTGTTGATTGTTTGGTAGGATCGTTAATGTGCCGCCGCCCCTCTGTTTCTGCACCCCCGCGCATGCCTGTCCCCAGGACCGGATTTAGGGACGCGTAAAAACTCAACAATAAAACCATTATTTCTTCCTAGAGCCTAGACATCATCTCCCCACGAACCCTTCAGACACTATTGTCCAACCAAACCACATTATATATGCGGGTATCTAAATCCTCTTTAACAAACACCACGCATCTATTCCAACAGATTATTCATCCGCTCACAACTTACAATATTAATAAGTATTACTATTATCCGTCTGGCTATTTCATTACCAATTCTGTTTGAACCGTTATAATTTGCATACTTTTGTCAATATAAATAAACATCTGATCAATAAAAACCACTTCTTTTTTATACAAACTATTTTTGAACAAGAATAGATTCTTTTCTTGTTTTGAAAAGTATTCAAAATAAACATTTTTTATTTAATAAACATGAGAAATATTCTGAAAACTGGTAATCTGAAGCAATTGTTTGTATTTCGAAAAGAATAACTATATTACCAATGTGTTGTTCCCATAAAAAGAATTAGTGAAAGTGAAACTTCGAATCCAGAAACGACACGGGAAATATCTTTTCATAGAATTTTCAGATGTAGTATTTTTTATCAAATCCATGTTATTTATTTACTTTTATTGTTAAAGATACTCCAGTACTACTACCTGTGTTGTATAGAGAGCGTTTCCTTTGTAGCTGCAAGCACTTTGTATTTTATTCGCCAATTATTTAGTTGCTTCCTTTGAAGATAATTAAAATAAAATCAGCGATTGAAGTTCTTTGTACAGAGAATAAAACGACCAAAACAAAAATGGATATATGTTCTACGCCCATTTTGTAGGGTCGGAAGGGTGAATATCACCCTAATACGGGTCTGGTAAGGCCCCAGTGCATGAATGTATTGTGTCGTACCCGTACCGTGAACGCCGTCTGGGCACTTAGGCAATAGTCGAAGAACTTTGCTATTGAGTGAGAATCGATTTGCGGAAATGGAAAATATATTATTTGTTTTTATTTTCTTCATTACATTCAGAAAACACTTTCAAGTTCTCATTAAAATTTAAACGGACGTAAGCGAAAGAGCGAAACCGTCGGCATATCGAGAAGTAACAAGGGAATTCGATTTTTTGCTGACAAAAAGCTCTTCTGTTTTTGAATAAAATACTATACGCTGTAGTATGTTTAAAAATGCTTTACATATATTTTTACACATTTGTTTTATTTTTCCTTTTAAGCGGATTTAAAACAAACTATTGACTTAGTTTTTATCGTTTTATCGAGAGCGGCAATAGCTTTTCCAATACTTTTTTTTAATAAAAAATTAATGTTTTCTATATCAAATTTATAATTTATGGAAATATAACGACTATAGATCAAAATTGTATCGGAAAAAATGAATGTTGTATACATTTAAGCGAGCGACTTGTCGTCAATGACTAATCATTTCCGGTTAGTCGATGATCACTAATTTTCGATTAGTATATTTAGAAACCAAGTATAAATACGAAATGTCATATCCATCTGATGAATAAAATATATTTTTAACTTGGGTGTTGTTCAGAAAGTATTGTTCCAATGAAAACTAAAACGACCTTAAGTTTGACATCATATCAATTACGAATTATAGAGCAAAATATGATGATAAAAAATCACACATCTATACCGTAGAGGTAGAGTCGGGACCGATCCTAACCTATCAGCCGCCTTTGTTCTTATATAATAATGCCCCCCCCCATTTTATTTTTTCAGGTATTTAAGCCATTCATATTGCAGAGCATAGTGAATAGTTTTGACCTTTTTGATTGGCTGAAATTAGAGACAAGAGACAAGTTTACTTAACACTGGCGCTGATGCGAGCACCATCTGCTGAATGGCTTAAATGGAATAGAGCATAGTTCTAAACAATGGCACACAATGAATTAGAAATAAAATCATTTACCTAATACTGTGTTAAAAACAAGTTTAGTAAATTACGCGTAGAATTTAATAGGGGATTCCACCATTTTTTAAATATAATTTCACCTGAACGTATAAGTAAAACTAAGACTGTCGGTGAAAAACCGGTGAAAAAATTCCTATTAATATATAGTTATAGTCCCCCGAAATTTGAAAATAGATGTAACGTCACGAATATTAGTTTTTATATCAAACTATTTTCTTCGTGCACCTAAATGTTCTTGAAATATATGCCATTTCTAAATTATATTTATATAAAAAATAAATGAATATTATTATAATGTACAAGTCTACATGATTTATAATTGGAAATGTATTTAAATTATTAAGTTTGCAAAATATTTATATTCAAATAAAAACTGTTTGAGAATTGCACTACTTGACTGTTAGCCACGCCGAATTTCTCTATTTTCATTGGTAGTAGGCTTCGCCCCTAACTGGGTATTCGTTATATATTTATAGGCCGTATTTGAGTCGCCAATCAAAATAATATATATGGATTTCATATGAGTGACGAGCTGCTATAACAAAAATCCCCTTATTTCCGAAGTATTTCAATTATGTCGTTTTATTTCTTTATTAATATTTATTATAAAGCATATAATTTCAATATTTTTTCCTAATTTCTCTTAAATCAATTGCGCTGTAGTGCCCTATCATCTACGAGTTTTATTTGAAACATTTTTGTCTAAAATTAATTGGGAACTTTTACGCAAAGGAAAACTGATTTCCAATGTTAAACGCCTGTATGGTCTGCTTTTTGATTAACACCCTGACCTATGTATATCTGTATCAAGAGTGGGGTAATTTAATGAAAATATGTTCCTCTGATTATATTGCTTAGGGTTTTTTCTAAAGATTTTTGAATACAACAAAGAAAAGCTTGATCAAAACAAAGAAAATTTGATTATAATAATGAAAAAGTTTAATTAATAATTTAAAAAATTGATTATAATATTACTGTCACCATATAATGTAAAAATTAATATTTTTTTGCTTTAATTTTTCTTTTTTTTTGGAGCGGCCCAGAAAATTTTCAGCCAACCAAGTATTTAAAAGAATAATACTTTATTAATATGTTTATTTCATAAATTGTTGATATTTTTAAAATTCTTAAATATTTTTTTTTTTATAAAAAGTTAGGATGGCTTTGCCGCCCTCATGCTTGGCCGCCTTTGTTGGAGAGAACCCATAAAATTTTCAAATTTACTCTGGTGACTGGTCGTATTCGAACCCGGACCGCCAAAGCAACAACCAATCGCATAATTAATACTCTTATATAAGACCTGCACCAAAAGATGGTCAAATCGAGATGTAAAAATGCATCTTTTTTGTAAATACAATTTGAAATGATCAAAAGGCCGTCCCTAAAGCCGGTATCCCACTGTAAATTTTTTTATAAAAATGGACGTAAATATTTTTATAAAAACCGTTTTGACAGAATATTTATGAAAACTGTATTTACATGACGTCACGTAAAAATTTTGATGTGACGTCACATAAATACAGCAGTCTGTATTCATTTTGTTGAAAGCTGCGTTATGATTGGATGTTGATGCGGGCGTGCGCAATGCGGTTGCTTGAACCATGTGTAAAATCATTTTCTAAAGAGACAGCGTTGTTGTTATTTCCTGATATTATTTGAACAGTGGTAAGCGTTTGTTTATATTGAAATTGGAAATAATATGAAGCAAAATAATCAAAATGTGAAGTGTGGTTGCCTGAACAGACAGCGTTTTAATTGATTTGTAATGAAATGAAGTTTTATACCACACAAAATCGCCTGAATATTATAATAAATACGCCAGGCAAAGTGCGATTTTCAACTGCCAAATGTTATTATCATATAATACATCAAAAAATAAGTATTAAAGTTAATTAATATTTACATGCGTTATTCTTTGCATTTCTTTTTTCTCCTTTTAAATTTCCATCCGAATCCTATTAGAATACTCATTAATCGTAACCAACAAAGTTTTTCAACCAATAATTTTACGTAGTATTTGTATAAAAATAAAATATGAAGTAAATGAGAAGCCCATACAAATCCGCCTCGTTCAAGCATTTTAAGATGGACCTTATTCACCTATATATTCGCGTCGTACCCTTTAAGTAGTGACGATAAAAGGATTAATTTTTCAAAATTTATGTGTACACTAGATAGAATAATGCCGAAAAATACTTCCTTAGATGTGTGTCACGTTTCTCAATTTAATTTCGAACATGTCCATGATTTTTAAGAAATGGTATTTCATTTGAAGAAAGTTTCAGTAATTTATTTCATCTTCTATTCGTAATTCGTTGTGTGCGATAACTAAAACACTGCGATTTTTTTTTTCTCCAACCGTAGACTAGTCCACCAGCGATGTTCTGATTTTTATTTTATTTTTTATATAACTGTGTAACCCATTACTCCAACAATTATTGCAGCTAACAATTTTTTATTTGAATTGACGTTATTCATAATGAAATTACAAAATGCAACTACCTCTGCAGAACAACGTCCACAAAATGAAGTTTAGTAGTATCTTTGGCGCCAATTTTCTTTCATAAGTTATGCAATACTCCATAAAAACGCGTAATTTTTTTTTTTACAGTGGGATGCAATACTTTTCATGGAATGTTTTTATAAAAAAAATTATGAAAATTTTTATAAAATTTTTTACAGTGGGATACCGCTTTTAGCAAATAGCATTTTCATAGAGAAATATTATTCTATGTATTAGTTTCGGGCTTTCATTTGAAATTTGTTAGTTAGGTTCAGTTAGGTTAGATTAGATTAGGTATAATTAGGTTAGTTAGTTAGGTTTTATTTGCGAGCATTGTATAATGCTTGATTAAATGCACCTGTTTTATCTCATGCATTTAATAAAATTTATTTTTCCAGTCATCTTAATCTTATCTTCAATCTAGACTTATCTAATCTAACTGAAACTAATATACCGTATGTGAATAACCATTTATTCAGACTGAGATTCGGATATATGGAAAAGCAAATAAACAGATAGTAAAGAAAAGATGTCCCAATACGAATATGTGTACTTCAATATTAAATATGTTTTATTTAAAAAATTGTTCTCGTTGTTCTTATTGGAAGACCTTTGCCTAAAATATACTATTTTCTTAAAATCATTTGCCTAGCTTACAGTATTTATATACAGGCGGTCGATATTTGTATTATTGAAAAATTTAAATAAGGATCTTAAATTCATAACAGGTTTAGGTAACTTCCTGTCAACTGCGTTACTGCGTATGCAAATACCTACTAAATACCTTTGGAATATAAAATATTGTAAATACCCTCTCTGCCAAAATACCTATATCATATATTGATCGAAATACGTCTGTAAACAGTGTTGTCATATGCAGCACAGAGTACAAAATATTATGATGAAATGCTAATGTCAAAAAAGTACATGTTCGAATGAAAACTAAAACTACCTTAAGTTTGACATCTCATATCAATTATCAATTATAGGGCAAAATATGATGATACAAAATCACACTTCTACCGTAGAGGCAGAGTACGCGTATCGAAGCTGTATTAGAGAGTACACCATAAAAATTTTAAATTTACTCTGGTGACTCTGGTCGTATACGAACTCGGAACGCCAGAGCTATAACCGATCACATAAATAATATTCTTATATAAGGCTTGCAACAAATATTCGGCAACTATTCTGCATTCGGCTTATTCGGCAACATTTTTACTATTCGGCCGAATACCAAATATAGTACAGCATAATTTGGTCGAACACCGAATATGTACGAGCCCAAATGAAATCTAGGTACGGAAATGCTGAGAAATTTCTACAAATTTCTTTCGACTAGTTTAAAATTTTAAACTTACAAAAACTGAATTTGTTATTTAAGTATTCCGCCATTTAATATTGGGTTACATTGCTTTTATTAGTAATAGCAGCTTTAATTCTATTAGACATTGGATCCTTAAGTCCTGCACATTTTCCTGTGAGTATTGTCTATATGTCTTGCAAGGTAGATTTTACTGTACGCACTGAATTTTTACGAAGTTGGTTTTCATTGTGCCAAAAGTTAAGTGTCTCGAGAGAAGCTAAATCTGGACAAGAAGATGACCCTTAAAATACCGGTCGAAATATTATCACCAGTCATTCAGCTTTTTTAAGTATTAAGTCTATATTTAAAGTAGCCGAAAGAATTTTGTAGAATTTTCTAACCATTTGTGTAGATTTTGATTTTATAATTTGTTGAAAATATAAACCGGCCCAACTAATATGAGTTTGGGCCCGTTGCGAGGCCCGTTGTTTAGATTGGTGAGAAAAATAAAAATTTGTAATATTTAATTGAGTATTATTTGGCAAAAAAATAAAACATCCTACATCTAGTGAAATATTATAAAGTAATTATATTTTAGTAACAAATACAAAGTCTAGTTATATTTTATATTGTCTTATAATAGTTTTATGTGGTACCAACAACTTCCTTATACCAGTTGGTACCAAATTTGACGAATAATACTCGCCGGATACTTGGAATATACTCGCCGAATACTTCGCTATTCGGCCAACGAAATCGCTGAATATTTGGTATTTGCAAATCTACCTTATATCTTCCATTTTTGATGATACAGTCTATCAACCTCCAACGTCTATAGTCTGTAGTTTTAAACTACCCGAACCTAGCAGATTTTTTTGATTAATTGCCGATTACGGGAATCGAACAGCAGACCTTACCTTCAATATGCCAGCGCTCTAACTATTGAGCTGATATCGCCCTTTGATAAAATACTATTATTAGGAAGAACATATTTTCTATATTATAAGAACAAATGCAATATTTCTAGAGAAACTATTTTTATAAAAACTAAAAAAATCAATTAATAATTGCACAATTAAATATGAGATCTCAAAGGAAACATATTTTTCCAAGGTATTTGTAGAAAATATTTTTGCTTGGAACATTCCAACAATCTTATATTTGAAACTTCATATCGACCTACATGACAGAATATGATGATAACATATTTTTCTTTAATGTAAAAAGAAATGTAGAAATTCTCGAAAGTATTGTAACTTGGAAAAACTAGAAAGAATCATATTTGAAACCTCAAACCAATTATTGAATGAAAACTTTTCCCCAAAGCGAGAGATATTTTAGTCGTTGTCGTTGCACTACTTTGATGTATTTGAGCATTTATCTGTTTTCTAACTTCTTCGTTGGAATTCTATCACGAAAATAAAAGACCGCAATTATGAGTTTCCAATATTTTACGATAAATAGTATACCACCTACGTCTTACAACTTTGTAGGTATATTAATAACTTGGATTTTACTTTCATTTTCATTATAATTCGATTTTAATTAAATTTTGCCTCCATCTGCCTTATTTCTTAGAATACAGTACGTCAGTCAGTACGAAATATGGGAACACCTGAACAAGAACAGCAATAAAAAACAATTAACAAATTTATAAATTCACAGTGAATACGTTTATTTTTTAACAAAATAGAGCATTGTTAATACAATAAATACCCTTTAATCCGAATTGCTAAATGTAAGGCGGGTATTCGGACTAATGATTTGTTCAGATTACTGAATGGGAGTCATATTTTAATTATCTTAGATAAAAATTCGAAAATATACGTAAGTTAATGAGTATTAGTGAAAGAATTTTGTTTAAATATTAACTAGTTCGCAAACTACAAACGACTGAAGTCGATTAATAATTAGGATGTCGTATCAGATCTTTGCAATTTGATTAGTTCCCTGAATTTAAAAACGAGATTCGCGCGCTTATTAGGCCAACCTACCGTAAAAATATCAATGAACTAACACTAGCGCCATCTGCCGACATAGTTTGTATCACAACATAGTCAAACAATAGTCAAACTGTTTCAAAGTTCTATAATTTATTAGGAAAAATGCATTTTATTTATGTTAAGCTTAACAATAATAATTTCTACATGAACATGACATATAATTTTATATATATATATATATATATATATATATATATATATATATATATATATATATATATTATTTACATTATCTCTTCATATTGCTATGTAGAATTATTCTGTAATTGAGGTGTAAGCGTCCTGTTAAATAATAAATAAATAATTCTGATAATTTTTGTTTATTATGTAGTATTAAAGTATTAGATATTAAACAATGTACCTATGTACATATACATTCCCCAGTTGCAATCTTAGACTGAAATGGTTATCACATCCCGCCACTTCACGGGTGGAAAGTAAATTACATTGAGTTTTCAATCATATATATATATATATATATATATATATATATATATATATATATATATATATATATATATATATATATATATATATATATATATATATATATACAGGGTGTAACAGCTAAACGAGCTACCTCAAATAATTTCTATACTATTAAAGATACAATAAAATACCATAAGACAATTTTGTAGAAAACCAAGTGGACATCCGATTACAGAAGAAAATATTTTTTTAAACCAGTGGTTCTCAAGTTACAATACAATGTTATATTTTTTTAAATGGGATGATATATATATATATTTTTAGGCCCATTCGATAGAGTATTTTTTTTAAATCAACCGTATTATCACTTTGTATCTTTACATAACAAAAATATTGAAAAATATTCAGTTAAAATTTAAATAAATTTATATTTTATAGTCATTTTTCAGTAGGCTATATGTATGAAAAACAAAAACTTCTATTTGTCAATTTGTATTATTTAAAATATAAATCAAATAGAACACTGTTTATAACGTTATTAACAAATATTTGTTACATTTTAATTTAAGGACAATTGTTTTTCATACATAGCCTACTGAAAAATAACTATGAAAATCAAATTTACTTAAATTTCAATTTAATTTTTCTCAATATTTTTGTTATGTAAGGATATAAAATAATCACATGGTTGAATTCAGAATAAAATACTAAAAAATATATATCATCCCATTTAAGAAAACGTAACTTTGTATTATATATATATATATATATATATATATATATATATATATATATATATATATATATATATATATATATATATACGTACGTATCCACAGACAGTTAGAAATATAGACCAATAAACAGAAATGATTGTAAGTCTCGTTTTGTCATATGCTAGAAACTTCAAAGTGTTATTATTATTAAACAAATTTAGAATTCAACAACCCTTAGTTGTAGTGATTTTTAATGGGAAAATCAAATATGAATTCCATTAAATAATATGTTATTATTATTATTATTATTTTTATTATTGTCGTATGCCGCTGAATGTACAATAAAAATATTAAACTCTTTTTGTTTGAAACACATCTCAATTATTGATAGTTCAGAAGCTATTTAAAAACAAAAAAAAAAAACTGCCAAAATCAGTTTTTCTAGTAACCGAGGAGAATTTTTGGGAAAACAAAAGCAAAACTGACATGGCCTTCCAAAGATGCAGGTTCCTTTAATCGAAATCGTAGGCGTAGCTCTTACAGCTTTCAGTCTCTATTCGCGATTCAAGAAAAATGCTCGCTAACTAGCGGCTAACTCATGAAGCTTTTAGAAATGACGTCACAATGCGGTCAGAATGTAATATGACCGATGTTACTATAACATGTAAACGTCAATTTGAGTAATTCTGCTTTAAAAGTTGTTAAAAAGTGTCAAGAAAGCAAAAATATTTATTTCAATATCATCTCCTTCAACGAATTTTTTTCCACATGTAATTATGTGTCCGGAATCAATAATTTCTTCTCCCTCACTATAATTTCGGGACTCAGCCGTTGCTTTTAAATAACACAATACTTCCTATAATTTCACTTTCATTGTATATAACAAAATAATAAACTCTAAATAAACACAACTAAGTTAGTTTTTAGCTAATCTCTTACGTGGCTAGACTGAATTGTGACGTCACAAAACATGGCGGCAAAACTAACTTGAAACGCGAATAGTGGTAGTATATGTGAAAAACCAAATAATTCTACAAATGAGAGTCACGCTGGAATTGAGAATAAGAAAATCAGGTATGCCGTGAAAAATAAAATTTACGCTATCATTTTAAGCAGTTATTTATCCATCATTTGAAATTAAGTTGCGAAAGTTAAGTTAGTTAGAACTTGGTTAATCAATTTTTATAAATATTGTTGTGACTGAAAATATAGAATTAATCAGAGAGCATTTTCGAAACACAGTTTGTAATTTGACAGCTTTGCTTTAAATTAATTTGAAAGCATTTCCAAAGAAGATTGGTTGTGTTGTGAGCTTTTAAGAAGTGGACGGAAAGAATAATGAATTGTATTATTAAATCAAACAATATTTTGGTGTAGTACTGTTCCATTTTTATTACCATACGACGTTTTGACAGCGAAATCCTGCATTTACAGCCAGTGCCGCTCCGTGGGTATAAGGCGCCTTTGTGCAAAGTTATATTTCAGCGCCCCCAATAATGTATAATTTGCAAATTATCACACTTTTTAAACCAAACTTTTGATTCGCCGAAAAATACTAGTTTTAAAATATTGATAAAATTTACGTTGTTAGATTCATTTTCGATTCTTGTAATCAATATTACTAAAATCGTTTGTTGCAATCAACAATTTTACAGTTATTGTGTGCAATATAACTATGCCAAAAAATTATCCGTTTGACAGAATATTTCATTTACTTTTTTCTACTAAATTTGAAACGAAAAATAAAATTATCTCATAAGATTTCAGAATTGTAAATCATAAGCATTTAATTCTTCGTAAATTGCTAATGGGGATTTAAATAATGGATTCATTTTTCATTTTTTTTTTTTTTGTAATCAATACTTTCCCAGTTATTATTTCTAGATAAGAATGCTAGAAAAATATCCGTTTGGTAGAATAATTATTTTACTATTACTTACAACTAACTATAAAAGTGATCTGATGCGAACAAATTAAAAAAATTATTGTTCACTATTGTCGCCTCACTGTGTAAGTTGTATATTTTTTTTTCTTACGAATAAGACCATTTTATAAAAAATACTATTATTTGTCTTGAAATGGCGCCCCTTATGGTCAGGCGCCATTGTGCGAGGCACAACATGCCCACCCGCACGGAGCGGCCCTGTTTCCAGCAGATAAATGATTGTTGTCATTTACCTGATGAAGGTAGCATTTCGCTGTCGAAACATCTTATTCGAATAAAAATTTAATAGAACTAAGTCCAAGTATTGTGTGTGTGTGTATTATTGTTGATGGGAATAATTTTGAACATATAATAAAATTTTAAAAAACATTAACAATGTGCCTTATTCTCGATAATTCTAACGTGGCCCTTGTACTTTTATTTAACATTATATGTACTTGTATATTAACAAAGTATTAACGAATTTGTAAAATTATCATTATTTGTATAAAACTTTTAAATATTCCTTATAATGACTAAACTTGATATTATTTTGGCAAAATAATCAAAATATTAACATCGCTTCCAAAATAGTGACATCGTATTTTAAATGAATCACGTTCGTAAATTTAACCGTTAAAATGGTACTCTACTATTGTTGTTCAAAGTTTAAGAATTAATTAAAATGTTATAAAATGTAAATGTAGTTTTATTTGATGATCTATCAATCGGACGGTACGTAAAGTGCCATTTCCTGTTTACGGTCGTTGCGGAAATGTGAAATTAATAATTTATAATACAACTCTTCCACGGAGCTAAATTTATAAGTTGTAGATACAGACACTTACACTGTTAATGATTTTATAAGTAAATAATTTACAATAAAATGTCTCGGTAGTAAACACAAATACTAATACATATTTAATATCCTAATATTATGTATGGAAAATGTTTATTATTAGATATCTATATTTAGAAGCATTGTGTATTGCCGATTGCAGATGTAAATATTAATTTTTTGCCAACACTCGTGTAATCATAAATTGGTTATTTTGTTAAAATTGCAGTACTTGTAATATTATTATGCACTGAATTATTTTAGGAATAATCAGAGGGGGCATTAATATTTTGATGAAACTTTCATCATTTGAGGTCTAAATTTATATCAGGTGTGAACTTTTTTGTAATTTTTGCCCTATTAGTTTTAGAACAAAAATGCAAATACAAAAAATGTTCAGAAATAAAAGCTACATCTAATTAATTCAAAATTATTGTGTACGTTGCATTAGTGAAAGAGAGGCAAAATAAAAGTTTTAATTTTTAGTTATTCACAGGTTGCCATGAGAAATATAAAAAATTAAACAGTTGTATTGTTTGAGTGTGACACATGACACATATCAAAATTTTAATAATTATTGATTTCACTAAAATTAATTAATAATTATATTTTCATGAGATGATAAATGTATCCATGATTATTGATAAATTATTTAATGAAATCAATCATTATTAAAACTTTATGTCAGATGTCACACTGAAATAATACAACTGTTTAATTTGTTCTATTTCTCATGGCACTCTGTTAGTACGAGGGGAGTTTTTTATGTTATCTACCTAGCTATGAAAACAACGAGTTAGAGAACAAATAAATTTTTATTTTTTAACGTAAGAACTGTTAACACTAACACACTTATTCCAACGTTTTTTAAATAAAGCTATGCCTTCAAAAAAATTGTTTTGATAATTCTGCAAAATACGACACCACGGCGTTTTCCAAGTCATCATTCGATAAAAAGCGACGCCCTCTCAAATGTTTTTTGAGTTTTGGAAAGAGATAATAGTCACAGTGGGCGAGGTCAGCACTGTAAGGTGGATGTTGTAATTCCTCAAAGCCGCATTCATTGTCTACAGCTTGAACAATTCGTGCTTTATGCACCCTGCACTTGTCGTACAGAAGCAGAGTTTTCTGAGCATAATTGTGGGGTCTTTTTTCGCGTATAGCCGCTTTCAAGTTCTTAATTGTGTCTTTGTGGACATTTCTCGTTATTGTAGTCCCCTTTCGCATGTACTCAATTAAAAGAATATCCTTCGCGTCCCAGAAAACTGTGGTCATCACTTTCCCCGCAGAACATTGTGTCTTCGCCTTCTTCAGTGGTGGAGAGCCCTTATGAATCCATTGCATGGACTCTTGTTTCGTGAGAGGATCAAAATGGTGTACCCAGGTCTCATTCCCGGTTATAATTCTGTAGAAAAAGTCTTCATTTTGGGAGAAAGCAAACAAATTCTCCTCGCAAATTTGTCGTCTACACAGTTTTTGTTCGGGACTGAGCACTCTGGGAATCTATCGTGCCGACACTTTGCTCATTCCCAAATTTTCGTGTAGAATTTTAAAAACACTCGTTTTTGATATTCCTATTTCTCTAGCAATAACTGATACTTTTACACGGCGGTCATTCAACAGCAAATCTACAACTTTGTTGATGATTTCTTCTGTTCGTGCTTCCAGAGGTCTTCCACACTTTGGGTCATCATGCATGGATCCCTGCCCCATTTAAACTGCTTGCACCAATATTTGACTTGGAAATAGGACGAGATGTTTTCTCCATACATTACTACCTTTTTCTCATGGATATTCTTCGGGGCTATTGCCTTCTTTCGATAGAAATTTTATGATGTGTCTATGTTCAAGTTTAAATCACTCATTTTCGTTTCTTTAAACTGATATAAAAATGACAAATGTCAAGCGATTGGAGCCAAATTTGGAGATGACACTATAAAATGTCACAGAAACTTGACATAAGAAAATTGTCGCGATAGCATATTGTTTTTGTTTACATAGCTAGGTAGATAACATAAAAAAACTCTCCTCGTAGTTAAAAATTACAACTTTTATTTTGCCTCCCTCAGATGCAGTTTTTAATTCTGAACATTTTTTGTGATTACATTTCTGTTTTAATACTAATAGGGCACTAATTTCAACCATATGAAAATGTTACCATTGTATGTAGTTGTATATCTTGTGATCCATAAAAAATAGACACCCGATATGTATCAGGTAGATAGCTATATTTTATGTTCAGTAAGATTTAGCTTTAGTATCCAATATTTATTATTTAATTTGCCATGTTTAATATAACAAATGTAATTAAAAATAATTTAATTGTTTATAGATTTCCTGGCGGTACTGAATAAGTACACTAAACAAAAACCAATAATATTGATCAAATATACGCCAATTGTTATACTTACACAAATAATATTGTTCAATTAGCATGAAACAAAGCAAAGCATCATGTATACTACAGAAATATAAATAATGGAATGAAAAATCTACCATGACAACATACTTGTTATCTACTTCGACTGGCAAAAACAAATGCTATTATAATTCCCGTAATCTAACAAAGATTACGCTGACTACTTTCACCACATCGACAATGATATCTGTAAGCGTAATGACCGAAATTACCTAGAACAAACTCATCTAAACTCTAAACCTAACTTACCGAATGATATCTCACCTAGAACGAAGGAACTCACCTACCAAGTAAACTCATCTAAAAGATCAGAACCAGAACATGGGTTTAAGCGGTAGGGTAGTTTATGTTATGGTTTGTTTAAAAAAATAACCAAATGTTTATTAGCTAAGTTTATCTTTTACGTGATTTGACCTTTTTGGTGAAGACTTTTAGGCGAGTTTAGCATTAGGTGAGTTTGATTTAGATGAGTTAGCATTAGGTGAGTTTTATTAGGTGAGCTCCACCAAACTCTGTTCAAGTACTAGGCATATAACATACACGAACTTATTGCGACCAAAAAAGTGCACGTTAATTAAATGAGGTTATGTTTGGGTAATAAACGTATTATTGCAATTACAAATAGGTCTTGCATTTTTTGAATGTCGTACGAATATTATTTTTGTTACCTACATATAGTTCTGTGGAATCGATGAATTTCTTTCTTAGAATGCTAAATGTTGTCCAATACAAATTTAAACATGAGAAATATGCCGACTAATAATTAACTGCATCAAACAAAAAAGCATAGTGGATTATTTCATAATCGCTTTATCTGGTTTTTGAGACCCGATGCTAATATTTAAATTTAATGTTTACTACTGAGAATTTTCGAATCCGAGAAGCGAGCCGGATACTGAAATTCTATATCTAGAATCCGATACTCATACTCGAATCTAAGATCCGATACTAAAATTCGTTTCCAAGATTCGATATTCGGTTTGTAAAACCCGTCTTTTAATTAAACGCGGGTGAAACGCGGCCAGATCGTCAAACCTTCGTTGACTTAGCGATGTTTTACAATCTGGCTAGTATATATTTCTCTAAATATAACAATAATAACCTAACCAAACACACAAAAGACACGCTTGGAAAACTCGGGCCGAATTTTGTACGATAGGTTAGGTCGTTAGGATATTTAGAGAAATATACATTTTCAGTCAATAAATTAACATGTATAGGGTAAATTTTATACGCACATTAAATGCCTACGTCATAAACTGTGATGACGTTATAGCTTGTACTTACGTACATTTCATATTACGAACTCATTAATGAATCCCTACGCACAGCCTATTATTAAACTAACTACATTGTATTTCTAAAATAATATTTTTCAAGAAATTCTAATCTAAACCTAAAAAATCGAATCCACCCTAACTAATTATTCATACATACTGTCACGCACAATTCACCCTGAAGCAGAAACTACCGTAAGAGTCATATTATATCAATAATACGAAATAATTGCCCTGACCGGATTTGAACTCCTACGCAGAACATGTGGCAGGATAGATTCCTGTTTCATTTAGCATTTCGTATTATAGCTAGAAACTTTAATCACTGCGACAATCTTTGATTACCTTCTTAGCCAAGGCGCCACGGAGATAGGTACTCCTACATAACCGGCAACTATATTTCTGATAAACTGGTCAAGTCATCGTGTCCGAATATGACTACGTTTATCTCGACGTTTAAAGCCGCATGAATTTAGTAAATCTCTTTTCAATCTTCGAAATAAACGTCCGAGAATGAAAAGAGAAAATAATAATGGACTTATGAAGCGGCTTGACGTCTATTGAAATAAATAATGAAGCTTTCAGTTATATAACTACGTATGCACACATCTGCATTATTCTGTAGTGTTATTAAATTCATATCGTTTCTTGACTGTTTACATTTTATAAATATTAACAACATAAAGTTACAAAAATGTCCAGAAAACCAAATAGGTATTTGGAGAGGTGAAGATTAAAAGAGAAGACAAAACGTGACAATGTTTAGATTTTGAGGTTAAATAGCACATACCTTTCTCTTTCTGGCTGCATAATGTAGAATTTTATTTAACTATCTCTTTTTAGTCGATATGAATTTAAAGAAGATTGAAAATCGCTCAAACCTCTATTTTCGCAATCCGTTAAAATAAACCTATAGGATATTTTAGGTCATAATGTGCTTGAAGCCGCTTGAATGGGGTAGTTATCGCCTATTTTGATTTTTCAATACATGAAAGTATTTTAAAATTTAAATTTCCGTAATTTTTTAATTTACACAATTTTTGTTGACAAAGGAGAAAAAAAATTAGAAAATACGGAATATACCTATTCCTGGATTTAAAGCTACTAGATAATACATAGCTGACTCGTCCGCCATCTTGGTGCCAGAATGAAAGCAGTAATAAAAGTGCATTTCTTATAAGTTTATGTAGTAACTATTTTTCATAATTAAATATAACTTCCACATTTGCCATATTATATTTATTTAAAAACTAATACAAGAAAAAATACGGTTCGATAAGATTTTTGAGGTTAGAGATAAATATATGTATTGCATAAGTACCTGTAAAAATTAAAACCATTTCTCAAATGATTTGCACAATTTGGAGCAAAACAACCCGTCATTATAGATAATTTCTATGATTAATAATACTGTAACGCTGATATTGAATGATTTAAATGGCTCCAAAATGGTGGACGAGTCAGCTGTAATTTATCTAGTAGCTGTACCTGAATTGGTGACGTCACGCTTGCTACTTCTGTTGCAACTGAGTTCCGACATGTTGCTTGTAGTGTATCTTTTTTGCTATGTATGTATGTACGTCTTGCGGGGCTAGGGGAACTTGTCTGTTTGATAAATATTTCTAATTATTTTACTGTCAGATATGCACTGTCACTTTGACATTTTGCATCCCATCACAGTAAAACAACGACACTACCGCTGTTTGCGGTTTTTAGTGAGCAGATGTGATGCCACCTTGTAGAGGTCGATTTGAATCATATTATTTTTTTAAATAACTTTTTTCAGATATTTACATAATAAATGGCGACTTTTATTACAGCATATATCTTATTATGAGTCATATATTGTACACAAATAAGAATTTTATTAAAATTCAACATATGGTAACTACCCCATTGTCGAGATAAACGTAGTCTATGATCAAATGCTTAAACCAGGCTATCTCAGGTCCAATCAAAAACGGTCCCTAAGTGTGAATGTAAAGTAGGTAATATTTTATTTAGTTGTCTCTTATAAGTATATGCCCACTTCATTTGCAAACGTTGAAACTTTCAATCTATGTTCAATCAACTTCTTTGATGTTTTCATTCGTTCTTATTTCCACAGCCGTTGCGAACTTTTGATCAACTTCAATTGATTCTTGGCCCCATCAAACGGGATTCCAACACCAACATCGATTTCAAAATTTGTTATTATACCTATATCAATTTTAACCAAAAATATGTTATAATAAAACTACAATATTGTTTAATTATACAATATTAAGAAATAAATTATTAAATTAGAAACTTGAGAATGAAATTGGGACGTTATAAGACAAACACTATACAGGGTGTTTCAAAAATACTGTAAAAGAATTTAAGGGCATACAGTACTGACCAAAACGAGTAAAAAAGCTTAATCAACATGGGTCCGATCTTCCATAGTTTCCGAGATTTGAGGCAGCGAAAAATGAATTTTTACGGGGTTTAAGTCTGCTATCGAAAACTATAAGAGTTACGACTTTGATTAAATGGGATTTTTTGTTTACCTTTCAGAGGTCATCTTAGATGTGCTGTTTTTTAAAAAAAAAATCAAATAATTGTACTATGTTAAATGTTGTGGCGACCTTGGCCAATATTTAATTTTAATTTTCAAAAGTTAACTATTAGAAATTGAGAAAAACGTTTCATATAAAATTTTATTGTTTTTTATAGTCTATTTACTGACATAGACAAAATTTTGTTCGATCACTATCTTTGTCAGTTTTTTTTTTAATTTTTCGCTTTTCTCGGAAACAGTTGAAGATCAGTCCTATGTTGATTAAGCTGTTTTACTTCTTTGGTCAGTACTATATGCCGTTAATTTTTTTTAAAGTATTTTTGAAACATCCTGTATAACTTCATGTACGTCTTTATCGGATTTTATTCTAATGAAGTGTTTACAAAATTATATTAACGCTTTCCAAACATGTCTGTAAAATGTTATTAATTTCTTAAACTGATACTACAAATAATTGTTTTACTCTATGTTAATATATCGCGCTTTGATTTAAATATATGCAAAATAAACAAAAACTCGTGGTCATTGATAAAAAGTTCTGTGACAGTAAAGTTATGTTTATGTTTAACTTTGCGCGGTGCTATATATTCATTTTACTTTGTATGTCATTCATTGTTCTGTCTTGTAGGTTCATGACGTCTGACGTCACAAGTAACAAGCGTTTTTAAAATTTTTTGTTATTTTTTAGTCCTGTATTATTAATTTGTGTGAAAAATAAGAAATAAGGGCAATATTTTTTAAATCAAGATTAACACATAAATATACATCAATCATCTTTTCTTGGACAATTTTTGGTCCACCGTCCATTGCCTTCTTTTGTCAAAAACTTTACGAATATAACACTACTTTACTTGACTCATTTTCTTGTACTAAACCTATGTCGAAATTGCAAAGCTTTTTCTTTTAATTTTGCATCGTACCTTGAGAATTCCATTAATATCTGAAATTCCTAGTGCGCTGTATTCTTATATTCGAGCTTATATATTTCCTTTATACATTACTCGTCATATTTTATTTTCTTTTTAAAATTTAATGGTTCGCATATTTTCATATGAAACATACACAAAATTTTGACAATAAAGCATAATAATGCAAATACGGTGGATATAAAAATATCCATATTTCTCTTATATTACGGGGTTATAGATACGTTAAAAATTCCTGTATATTCCTGAATAATATCTTAAATTTTTCATCAATACTTAGAATTCCAATTGCCTCGTGTACAGACATTTTCTGTTCGAGTTATCGGTCGTAATTATTTTTCATATTTCTCTTTTTAAAGTTTGATGTTACGCATTGATATGTAAAATATACTTGCAAAAATTTAAAAATAAATGCAAAATAAGAAAATGCTGGTAAAGTATACGGTAGCTGAGCGTGTCTTGATTCTTGATACAGCTCAGTGCATATGATGACGTAGTATACCCTACATTTTGCGGTTCAAGGGAATGCACGCAACAGTAATATTCAAACATTACCTAGTTTCCCATTGCTTTCTTCATATTTTATATAGTTGCGTACTTCCTGGTACGCATAAGTTGTAGAATGCAGTATATTAAATAAAGTAGACATAAGTCTACTTACTATATTTCTACACCAATCATTGCTTTTCTTATGCTTAATAAATATTGAGAAAACTGACATTTGTTTGACAGAAATGAAATGAATTATTAAAAATTCATACATTGAAATTTTACTATGAATTATTATTGTGTTGAAACCAAGGATATCAATATTATACACTGGATTTCTAGCTTGTATGTTGTGCACGTAGTGAGGCAAGCAACTGGAAGGCAGCCATTTGCAGAAAAGGCTAAATACGCGCCAAATTTAAAATTACATAATAGAAACAAATTATAAATGGAATGAATTAACAGATTTTTTTAATATTTATTGCGTATATTTTAAAAATTATAGTTATTATTTCAATAATATAATGCACATTTATTACATACATATAGCAAATTCACAGTAAAATAGGACTATGCATTTAAAAATAGTATTTGCTTGTTAAAAAGATGCCTTCTGGATATATGGTGGAAAATTTGGAAATACAGAAGGTGCTGAGTCTGGTTTTAATCTTCTTATATATGTTCCATGCCTTTTCAAATAATCAATTTCAAGAAAATGATCACTGCAATTTTTTGATGCTTTTGTAGGTGTAAAATCTTTTGTTTTTATGGCATCTATCCACAATCGTAATATACTACTATTATTTAAAGGAAATCTGTAAAATATTTAAAACAATAATATGAATAAATATGTATATATATATATATATATATATATATATATATATATATATATATATATATATATATATATATACGAACAATAATACTTACTTGAAAAATTGTCGAGGGTTATCCTTGGTATGTCTATTTGTGCACCCAAAAGCACTACAAGAAGACGGCATATTGCCTTTTATTTTGGAAATATCTCACTTAAAGTATTTATTCACTGAGAACACACCACAAACACCACTTTAGTCAAGAAATCTACCATATAATGTGATAATAGACCAACGAACGTTTGACGTTTTGCCTTTTCTGCAAATGGCGCCGTACCCTCACCGCTTGCCTCACTTGTTAAACGTATCTCAGCTATCCAATGTTTTATTAGAACATCCCTGGTTGAAACAAACCAACAAACGACATTCGTCAAAGCATTGTTGGTTTGTGAATTGTTCCCAATACTCCCAGTAACAGTTTTTATATGAAACACAATTTATTATATTATATGAAACTGGCAGTTGAGTCCGTTTACGTAAAAAAATTACTAGGTATTCCATGATATTAATGTAGTAGGTTCATTTTAGCTAATCTTGCCATGACTGATTGGTAAAACAATCATCAGTTGAGAGATGGAGGATACAGCATTATCAAGTCGATTCACTATAATTTGAGACAAACTAAACCACTTATACCTTTGTATAGTTCGTAGAATTTAGTTTGTATTTTTAAACTTATATTCTTGTGATTTAGTCTAGACCTTTAGACAATTTCAATTATGTACATCGTTAACAACTTGCAAACAATTATCTTGTTTGTTATAATTTCGACATTTGAAACAGACACACTTAATCATTTAACTTTAACATAACTTCTGTACAAGAAATTTCTCTGTCTAAGAACAAAGATTCGTAATATAATTACAACGTATGCTTATTGAATGTTGCATTTTTTGTAGGCACGTGTAACCTTACCCTTGAAAGCAGTATTCATAGTATGAATATTCCTTAGATAATTATATTTCCATCTTAATACCGAATATGAAACCTACTTCAAACACAATTCAAGTGCTCTTATAAGAAATGATATTACCTCAGTGCACTTGTGAACACATATTTTTTTTCAGCTTGTTGCTACAGGAAGAAGCCATGCATATATTTTTATATATAATAGAAACGGAAAAATGAAAGATCTAGTTTTCAATTAAATATTGAAACCTTATATGTTATTGCAATTAAATATCAAAATTTCTTCCAGGATAAATAATTATGTCGATATTTTTAACACAGATAATTAATTTAAATGTCATTGAATACAGCTGCCAGCCTATATCTAAGTACAGTTTGTTTTTTAACAAAAAAGAGAAAATCAAAATTTACACACACACACACACACACATATATATATATATATATATATATATATATATATATATATATATATATACATATATATATATATACATATATATATATATATATATATATATATATATATATATATACATATATATATATATATATATATATATATATATATATATATATACAGGGTGTTTCCTTTAAAACAACCAGCTCTTTTTTGGGCGAACTAATGACTTTAGAAAAAAATGTTATATACCTATACAAAAAATGATGAAGAATAAGGGGCTAATTTATTAATAATAACAAACCGAAAATTCGACCAGTGGTTCTCAAACGGCAGAACAAAATTATATTTTTTTAAATGGTATCCTATATAATTTTTTAGCCCATTAGATGGAGATTTTTTTTCTGATTTCAACGATAAAAATATGGTTTAGGGTTGTATAACAATTATTTAGAGAAAAATGGTATTTAAAAATAAATAATATTAGCCTTGAGGTGGCTTTAGAACAGAGTAGACAGTAGATGATCAAAGATTTACATAAATTTTTTCAACTTCATATTGTTCTATAAGATTCTGAATATTTTACACGTTTAAAGAAATTTGAACGTTCGATGTTCAAATCATTTGATCCAAAAATTACAACTTAAGGCCTGTTGTAAATATCATTTACAAAATGTCACATTTTATTTTGTTTTGACTAAATTTTATATATTTCAACTACAAATGAGAAATATTTATAAAATTTCAAATTCTGTTTTACAAGTTACAAATCGTGCAAAATAAAATCTGATTAGTGATTTAGGTATAGAATTTATTGTTTGCAACCTTTATTTCAAACATTTTTGTTTACAATTAATAGATAACTACAGCAAAATAAAAAATAACATTGTAAAAAATTCATGGGTTTGACTTTAAATTGAAGACTAGTTTCAAAACTGCTTGTGGAAACACTTAAAATTCAGTTTCAATATTGCGCATGCATATAGTATGACTGGCGAATGAAAGTTGACGTTTAGATTATTTAATAGATGTGGTTTCTTTTAAAAACATTACCCTATATTTGATTTGAAAGGAAATTGACCCTTGCCTTATGTTACAGACGATTAGAATTGTACTCAATACCAGGAGGCATTTAAAATGACCTTAGCAACATGATTCAGGGATGTATTTAAAAAAATTAATACCGCAAATTCTAGTTCGTTTGTCTCAGGTGCAAGCAACCCTCGAGTATGAGTATGAGTTAAAGGAAATTAAAAATAATTCTATTTCATAGAATTGCCAAACTAAATAGTTTAAAGATCAAAATATTTTGTTATAATCAACATAAACGAAAAATGTTTAAAATATTTTAAACGCACCCTTGTTTTGATATTCAGTTACCCTAGTCGGGCATCTATTTTCATTTCATACCTGAATATTTCGTACAGTTCTATTCTTCTCTAGGGTTTCAAAAGAAACCACATCTATAAACTAATTTAAACGTCAACTTTCATTCGCTAGTCATACCATACATAGCATAACATCTCTGCCGCTTTGTGTTACTAACCTACAAATAAACTGACAGTTGAGTGGTTTTAGTGCGTAGTCGTACGAAGTAAAAAAATAATTTGTATAATGGAAAAACGAAGTATTTGGAGTGAAGAGTATCTGTCACTTACATCAGCCAAATGCGCATACGCCGAAGCTGTTTTCAAATCAATCTCTAAAATTGTTTTGAAAATTGTATGTAAACAGTTTCGCATAATTTTGACTGAAAGCTGAAACCATTTTCAAACTGCATGTAAACGTAGATAGTATTTATAACATATTTCAAGCAGACGCCTGTATATTATATTAAAAATGCTCGAAACATAAAAAATGTCCCTCTGCAGAAATTTACGTTATCATAAGGTTGTCCCTATTGTATTAAAGAGTTTCAGTACTGCTGGACTTGTTTAATTACATCTGGTTAATTAAATTTCCCTATATCAACGGAGCAGGCAATATCTGTAATTACTTAGTGTGGATTACAGTCTAATTAATAATAGACAGGAGAGGTTTTAAATATCTCTTGGGGTTCTATTAATAAAGATCATTGTTTTATATTTACTCTTTGTATATTATGAAAAGTGGAAGAATTTTCAATCGGCCAATAGAAACAGATTGGCACACCCAGAAATGGATAATAAACCTTGATATATTTATTTATAATAAAATGACCAACAATTTTCTATAATAATATTGAAATATTTTACGCGCTAAAATTAGAGGGATTAATAAAAAAATAATGGTAACATACCCCATTGATATTGAAAATGTGATTGTGATACGAGTATACAAGTTGTATCAGGAATAGTGCAAAAACAATAACAGTACCTACATTCCTGTCCTGAGATGATTTTATGTCATATGAAAATTCTAATTTGTTCGGAATTACAATGTATCAAAATTTTATAGGTAAATAAATATATATATATATATATATATATATATATATATATATATATATATATATATATATATATATATACGAACAATAATACTTACTTGAAAAATTGTCGAGGGTTATCCTTGGTATGTCTATTTGTGCACCCAAAAGCACTACAAGAAGACGGCATATTGCCTTTTATTTTGGAAATATCTCACTTAAAGTATTTATTCACTGAGAACACACCACAAACACCACTTTAGTCAAGAAATCTACCATATAATGTGATAATAGACCAACGAACGTTTGACGTTTTGCCTTTTCTGCAAATGGCGCCGTACCCTCACCGCTTGCCTCACTTGTTAAACGTATCTCAGCTATCCAATGTTTTATTAGAACATCCCTGGTTGAAACAAACCAACAAACGACATTCGTCAAAGCATTGTTGGTTTGTGAATTGTTCCCAATACTCCCAGTAACAGTTTTTATATGAAACACAATTTATTATATTATATGAAACTGGCAGTTGAGTCCGTTTACGTAAAAAAATTACTAGGTATTCCATGATATTAATGTAGTAGGTTCATTTTAGCTAATCTTGCCATGACTGATTGGTAAAACAATCATCAGTTGAGAGATGGAGGATACAGCATTATCAAGTCGATTCACTATAATTTGAGACAAACTAAACCACTTATACCTTTGTATAGTTCGTAGAATTTAGTTTGTATTTTTAAACTTATATTCTTGTGATTTAGTCTAGACCTTTAGACAATTTCAATTATGTACATCGTTAACAACTTGCAAACAATTATCTTGTTTGTTATAATTTCGACATTTGAAACAGACACACTTAATCATTTAACTTTAACATAACTTCTGTACAAGAAATTTCTCTGTCTAAGAACAAAGATTCGTAATATAATTACAACGTATGCTTATTGAATGTTGCATTTTTTGTAGGCACGTGTAACCTTACCCTTGAAAGCAGTATTCATAGTATGAATATTCCTTAGATAATTATATTTCCATCTTAATACCGAATATGAAACCTACTTCAAACACAATTCAAGTGCTCTTATAAGAAATGATATTACCTCAGTGCACTTGTGAACACATATTTTTTTTCAGCTTGTTGCTACAGGAAGAAGCCATGCATATATTTTTATATATAATAGAAACGGAAAAATGAAAGATCTAGTTTTCAATTAAATATTGAAACCTTATATGTTATTGCAATTAAATATCAAAATTTCTTCCAGGATAAATAATTATGTCGATATTTTTAACACAGATAATTAATTTAAATGTCATTGAATACAGCTGCCAGCCTATATCTAAGTACAGTTTGTTTTTTAACAAAAAAGAGAAAATCAAAATTTACACACACACACACACACACATATATATATATATATATATATATATATATATATATATATATATATATATATATATATACATATATATATATATATATACATATATATATATATATATATATATATATATATATATATATATACATATATATATATATATATATATATATATATATATATATATATATATATATATATATATATATATATATATACAGGGTGTTTCCTTTAAAACAACCAGCTCTTTTTTGGGCGAACTAATGACTTTAGAAAAAAATGTTATATACCTATACAAAAAATGATGAAGAATAAGGGGCTAATTTATTAATAATAACAAACCGAAAATTCGACCAGTGGTTCTCAAACGGCAGAACAAAATTATATTTTTTTAAATGGTATCCTATATAATTTTTTAGCCCATTAGATGGAGATTTTTTTTCTGATTTCAACGATAAAAATATGGTTTAGGGTTGTATAACAATTATTTAGAGAAAAATGGTATTTAAAAATAAATAATATTAGCCTTGAGGTGGCTTTAGAACAGAGTAGACAGTAGATGATCAAAGATTTACATAAATTTTTTCAACTTCATATTGTTCTATAAGATTCTGAATATTTTACACGTTTAAAGAAATTTGAACGTTCGATGTTCAAATCATTTGATCCAAAAATTACAACTTAAGGCCTGTTGTAAATATCATTTACAAAATGTCACATTTTATTTTGTTTTGACTAAATTTTATATATTTCAACTACAAATGAGAAATATTTATAAAATTTCAAATTCTGTTTTACAAGTTACAAATCGTGCAAAATAAAATCTGATTAGTGATTTAGGTATAGAATTTATTGTTTGCAACCTTTATTTCAAACATTTTTGTTTACAATTAATAGATAACTACAGCAAAATAAAAAATAACATTGTAAAAAATTCATGGGTTTGACTTTAAATTGAAGACTAGTTTCAAAACTGCTTGTGGAAACACTTAAAATTCAGTTTCAATATTGCGCATGCATATAGTATGACTGGCGAATGAAAGTTGACGTTTAGATTATTTAATAGATGTGGTTTCTTTTAAAAACATTACCCTATATTTGATTTGAAAGGAAATTGACCCTTGCCTTATGTTACAGACGATTAGAATTGTACTCAATACCAGGAGGCATTTAAAATGACCTTAGCAACATGATTCAGGGATGTATTTAAAAAAATTAATACCGCAAATTCTAGTTCGTTTGTCTCAGGTGCAAGCAACCCTCGAGTATGAGTATGAGTTAAAGGAAATTAAAAATAATTCTATTTCATAGAATTGCCAAACTAAATAGTTTAAAGATCAAAATATTTTGTTATAATCAACATAAACGAAAAATGTTTAAAATATTTTAAACGCACCCTTGTTTTGATATTCAGTTACCCTAGTCGGGCATCTATTTTCATTTCATACCTGAATATTTCGTACAGTTCTATTCTTCTCTAGGGTTTCAAAAGAAACCACATCTATAAACTAATTTAAACGTCAACTTTCATTCGCTAGTCATACCATACATAGCATAACATCTCTGCCGCTTTGTGTTACTAACCTACAAATAAACTGACAGTTGAGTGGTTTTAGTGCGTAGTCGTACGAAGTAAAAAAATAATTTGTATAATGGAAAAACGAAGTATTTGGAGTGAAGAGTATCTGTCACTTACATCAGCCAAATGCGCATACGCCGAAGCTGTTTTCAAATCAATCTCTAAAATTGTTTTGAAAATTGTATGTAAACAGTTTCGCATAATTTTGACTGAAAGCTGAAACCATTTTCAAACTGCATGTAAACGTAGATAGTATTTATAACATATTTCAAGCAGACGCCTGTATATTATATTAAAAATGCTCGAAACATAAAAAATGTCCCTCTGCAGAAATTTACGTTATCATAAGGTTGTCCCTATTGTATTAAAGAGTTTCAGTACTGCTGGACTTGTTTAATTACATCTGGTTAATTAAATTTCCCTATATCAACGGAGCAGGCAATATCTGTAATTACTTAGTGTGGATTACAGTCTAATTAATAATAGACAGGAGAGGTTTTAAATATCTCTTGGGGTTCTATTAATAAAGATCATTGTTTTATATTTACTCTTTGTATATTATGAAAAGTGGAAGAATTTTCAATCGGCCAATAGAAACAGATTGGCACACCCAGAAATGGATAATAAACCTTGATATATTTATTTATAATAAAATGACCAACAATTTTCTATAATAATATTGAAATATTTTACGCGCTAAAATTAGAGGGATTAATAAAAAAATAATGGTAACATACCCCATTGATATTGAAAATGTGATTGTGATACGAGTATACAAGTTGTATCAGGAATAGTGCAAAAACAATAACAGTACCTACATTCCTGTCCTGAGATGATTTTATGTCATATGAAAATTCTAATTTGTTCGGAATTACAATGTATCAAAATTTTATAGGTAAATAAAAGCAATGAAAAAACAAGTAATTAAAATTACTTTTAAAACAAAACAAAAAATAATGCAAAATTAATCTGAAATTGTGAATTTTTACCAGAGTTTTTTTCTTTTTATATGAAATGGATAGATTAGTGCTGCGGAATCCAATTCATAGAATTCATAATTCTCTGATTCGTCGTCGATCTCAAGCATAAAATAAGTATATTTAATGTTTCCATATTTTTTCCTTTTGTTTTAAAAGTAGGTATCTTGATTATTTATTTTTTTAAATTGCTGCTACTTATGAATCTTTGACTACGTTTATCTCGACGTTTCAAGCCGCTTGAATTTAGTAAATCCCTTTTCAATCATCGAAATAAACGACCGAGATTAATATTTCAAGCCGGTTGAAAATGTCAAGTCAAGCCTATAAAATAACAGGCTTGGACTTTTGAAGCGGCTTGCCTTCTGTCGAAATAAACAGTGAAGCTTCAAATAATTTAAGTACGCATGCGCACATCCCCAATATGTTGCAGTGTTACTAAATTCAGATCATTTGTTGGTTATTTGCATTTTACCATATTTTATAAAAGTAGTGACATAAAACTTGGTAAAATTGTCCAAAAGCGAAATATTGAGAGTGATGAAGAAACAAATATTTTTTTAATGTTTTTAAAAGAGAAGACAAATAATAATATGACAATTTTTAGATTTTAAGGTTATATATTCAGCATGAAATTAAATCATATTCCTCTCCCTGTCTGTCTGCATAATCTAGTATTTAACTATCTTGTTTTAGTCGATACGAATTTAAAGAAGATTGAAAATAACTCTATCCTATTTTCAATCCACTGAGATAAACCAGTAGGATTTTTCAAGTCATAATATACTTGAAGTCGCTTGAATTGTCGAGATAAACATAGTTATTGATCCCCTGTAATTCCGTACCCAAAAGGATTAGGACTTGTATTCATATGACATGTTTTACTCAAAATGATTTTAGGAATACGCTCGGGAATACACTAATGATTTTTTTGTACCAGTCCTGATACAGCCTGTATTACAATTTTTTTGTTTATAACTTTATCTAAGAACATAATTATGTATATAAATAGTATGCATAAGGGCAGATAATATAATTATACAGAGTTAAATATAAATGAAGATAACTTTTCAACATTAAAATAGTTTTGAAATAAATTTCCTGTGCGTTATACGAATTATAATATTAATTAAAAGTTCTTTGAATACTTCGCATTTTTGTTGTTTAATAAATTTCCATTCATTCTGTGCATATTTTGGTTAGACATCATATGAAAATAAAAGCATTCGTATGTCCGAGAAATTTTTAATTAACTGGTAAATAATTTAGTAATTGAGTGCAAGAACAAGCAAATATTCTTGTGAGTCATAGAAACATTTGGTTTAATCATACGAATAAAAGTATAAATTGAGTTATATTTTCATTTAAGCATATGTTATCATTTTCTTTTATTGCTCTCAAAATTTCCGTGTTGTCCATTCGCCAAAATAGCGTGCCCTTCAAGTGGGTACAGGTCACTGTTTCAAGGTTAAATAGGTATATATTTTACTCAAATCTGTTTATAAATAGAGCAGCTACATGCAAAATATGAATAAGAGGCGTCATGATATATTTATTTGAATTATTTATGTAATTATTGAAAAAAAGTTATTTATCCTATCATTATAATAATTCCCACAATGCATATTAAAACATAGTAAATATATCCACATGGATGATACTAATTCTGTCATACTTTTAATTCGAATGGCAAAAAACTACCATACTTCGACTAAATTAATAAATATAAATACAGGGTGTTTCACGAAAACCGACCACCGTCATTATTTTCTTTATTATTATAGTTACAAAAAAATACTATACTACATATTTTTTGTTCCTATTCGATAGCGTATTCTTTTCTGAATTCAACCATATATTAATTTTATATCCTTACATAATAAAAATATTGAAAAAATTATTTTTAATATTTATGTACAGTAGGCTATGGATGAAAAACAATAATAAAAGAAAATAATGGAAACCAAATAGAACATTACTTATGAAAAGTAATTAACAATTATTAATTTTTTAATTTTTTTTTTTTCACTCTTTTTCATCCATAGCCTACTGTACATAAATATTAAAAATAAATTTTTTGTTAAATTTCAATCTCATTTTTTTCAATATTTTTATTATGTAAGGATATAAAACTAATGGTTGAATTCGGAAAAAAATACGCTATCGAATAGGAATAAAAAATATGTAGGATCCCATTTGAAAAAATATAACTTTGTGTCTTAACTTGAGAATATTTTCATCTCTCATGGGATGTCCCCCTTGGTCTCGTACAACTTTGTTCTATAGTATTTTTTGTAACTATAATAATAAAGAAAATAATGACGGTGGTCTGTTTTCGTGAAACACCCTGTATACCACCACTACAAAAAAATTTCAACAAAAAAGTTAGATTATGTTATGGTATGTTAGATAAAGTTACTTTAGGGTATTAGTTTAATTATTATTTTATGTATAAATTTTAATGGGGTCTCGTGGCCGTGTGCCTGAGTGTCAGGTCGCGAATCTGGGGAACCGGGTTCGATCCCGACCGACGCCAAATATTTCCAATTTTAAATGGCACAAAATTGACTCCTGTGGTGCACTCTCCACGCCAGCAATGAGTGCCCGTGAGGTGACGCCTGGTAAGCGCCCTCACGGTGCAAATATTTCATCATTACCGAATCTGTGTACAAGCAGATTGGCACACCCAGCAATGGGTAATAAGCCGTGATGATATATTTATTTATTTATTTATTTATTTATAAATTTTATTATTAACTAAATTTTCATTGTAATAACTTTTGTGCAGGGTTGATAATATTTTCTCGAACCCAAAAACACCTATATTTAAAAAAAAAACTTAATGGGATACTATGCTATAGTCAAAACTTAATTTTAGATAAGAATGTAAAAATATTCGTAAATTGAGTATTAGTGAAATAATTTTGTTTAAATATTAATTAGTTCGCAAACTACAAGTGATTGAAGTTGAGTAATAATTCCAAGATGTATCATGTCTTTGCAATTTGATTGGTTGCCTGATTTTAAAGCCAGACTCGCAGGCTTGTTTCGCCGGCTTACCGAGATTTCATTGGATTTCATCAATGAACAAACACTAGCGACATCCGCCGCCATAGTTTGTAACACAATATTGTTAAACAATGGTCAAACTGTTTCAATGTTCTCTAATTTATAAGTTAAAATGCTTATTATTTATGGTATTTATGCCTAATAATTTCTTCATAAATATAACATAAGTTTATATACAGGATGATTTTTTTCAAGGTGTACATAGGAGATTAACATGGGAAATTAGTTTTTTGCAAACCGTTGCCCCCCTCCCCCCCGTTTTAACTTACGGCAATGGTTGTGGTGTCAATACAAAGATAAAAAATTTCCTCATCCAAAAATATCAAATTCATGGTAATTATTCAATATTTTAGACCCATAAATTAATTTAAATTTTTTTTCATTTTCGTATTAATTGTAATAGCTATGCCAAATTGAACTTTAAAAATTAATATCTCGCTTATAACGTAAAATTTTTAAGTCATGTTTGATCTAAAATTCTAATTTCATCCTTTATTTCTAGAAAAAAAAAAAAAAATTGGTATACAGGGTGTTGGCGCAAATCCGGCACCAAGTATATTTCGTTTATTTTGAGTTACAAAAAATGTTAATAAACAAACTTAAACTAGACAAAGGGGCTCATAAGATGATCATAGTAAGAATTTTGTATCACTTCCGGTTTTTGCGGAAATGGGTACAAGTTTATATGTAGCATAGGGAATCGGTATTTTTATATTTTTTTCCAGAATGTAAATAAAATTAGCTTCACAACGATACCAAAATATAATAATTTTCCTTCAACCGTTTCAAAAATGGCGACCATTTATTTTCAAAATATGTATTAATAAAATTCCATACAAAATTAAACATAGCATGCTATGAAACAATTTTAATACCTTAAATTAAATCACAAAATTGTTAGAGCACATCAACTGTATGTAGATAAATACTTTTATTTTGATTTAAGGTAATAAAATTGTTTCATAGCTTGCTATGTTTAATTTTGTATGGAATTTTATAATAAATATTTTGAAAATATATGGTCGCTATTTTGAAATGGTAGAAGTTAATTGTGTAGCTAATTTTATGTACATTCAGAAAAAATATATAAAAATACAGATTCCCTATGCTAGGTTTAAAGTTGCACCTATTTCCTGTAAAACCGAAAGTGATGCAAAATTCCTACTATGTCTAGTTTAAGTTTGCTTTTCTTGTATCTCTTAAGATAAACGAAATATTCTTGGTGCCGGACTTACGCCAAACACTAGTGATGGCACGGATCGTCCTTTGGCCGGATCACCGGAACCGGAACTCCGGCCTGTCGCTAAACCGGATCGCTGGAATTCCGACCACCGGATCGTTTGCTATTTTGCATTTTTGAATTTACCAATAATAGATAGAAATTCTGATTATTTGGTGGAAAGACCATAGCGGACTGTATCCCGAATTAAGCAAAAAAGCTCAGCGATTTTTGTCAAACCCTACAAGTAGCGTTTAGAGCGAACGCACATTTTCAAAAATGAAAAACGGCACTCTAGGTAACTCCAGTCAACGCAGAAAAATTACTTTTCTTAATCACCATCGCAATTTGCTGAAGTGTAATTTTGAATATTGATACCATGTATAGTACCTGGAGTGTATTATATTTTTAGAGTAACATTTTTTAAATTGCTACCTATATCATAAAAAACAAAAGTTCTTTTTCAATAAATATGTACTAAAAATATTAATTATACCGAAATAAGTTTCATAAAAACTTATTACGATTCGGCCGGATTCCCCAAATGATTCGGCCGGAATTGGAGTTTCAATAAAAAGGCCGGATCGGCCGGAATCAGTATCAAAGACGGATTTTCGTGCCATCACTACCAAACACCCTGTATAGGACCCCATTAAAAAAATTATAAAACACCCAATTTATGTAAAGTAATCACAATTTATTAAATATAAGTTAAAACTAAATAAACAATGAGGTTTTCAATTGAATTTTATTTATAAAACCTGCCTTGAAATTTTGAAGTTTTCTATGAACTTGCAAAGTAAAAATTTTGATATAAAAGGAAAAAGAATGTGGCAAAATTTGTATCTCCTTATTTTACAGTAATGTGTTTATAAATCTGATGATAAATAGAGCAGCTACCTGAAAACTATGAATAACAAGCGTCAAGAAACATTTATTTGAATTATTTATGCAACTACTAAAAAAACTAATCCCACCAATATCATTATAATAATTCCCACTCTATGCATATTAAAACATAGTAAACATATTCAAATGAATACAACTGTTCTACAAAACATCGTATAACATGTCATCAAAATCTAATTATGAAATGTTTACTATTTTGCCCACGCTATAAAAAAAGTTCAATGTCAATTGGAAATATGAACCATATTTAACATGAAATTTGTCAGCATTGCCGATATAGGTTTTTAAAATGTGAAATGACAGTTTTGACAAGATAATTCCTAGCTAACCTCGCAGCAGGCTTCAAGGTCGCTACATAATTAGGATGCTTTTTTATTTTTTCTCCTTTTTGGCTTGGTCGACCTTTACGTGGTCATTGACCACACTAATGGTTTTTGAGTTGATCTTGTGCAACGATTGTTTCCAGCAAATTATGCTGTGATACGTATTGTGTAACACTAATTTGAGGTAAATCATGTATTTTTACGTTCGTTTCACATGAAATGGTTTTGAAAGAGGGTGATACCAATTCTGCTACAGTGTTAGTACAGGTTTAACGTAACGTAGCAAATACTACTGCATTTATCGAGCAGGTATAAATACATAAATTAATTACAATTTAAGGAAAGACTGGTTCAAGTTCACAAGATACTTATATATTTTAGTAAAATGTTTGTATGGTATGACTAGCGAATGAAAGTTTACGTTTAAAATATTTTATAGATGTGGTTTCTTTTGAAACCCTAGAGAAGAATAGAATTGTACGAAATATTCAGGTATGAAATTTTTGCATGAACCCATTTAAATACTGGACTAGGAAAGCACATAAATATATTACTATGTCTGGCTGAAAATAGATGGCCTACTAGGGTAAATGAATATCAAAACAGGGGTGCGTTTAAATTGTTTTAAACATATTTCGTTTATGTCGATTATAACAAAATATTTTGATCTTTAAACTATTTAGTTTTGCAATTCTATGAAATAGGATTATTTTTAATTACCTCTAACAGTAATTCCGACTCGAGGGTTGCTTATACTTGAGACGAAACGAACTAGAATTTGCGGTATTAAATTTTTTAAATACATCCCTGAATCCTGTTGCTTAGGTCTTTTAAATGCCTTCTGGTATGAAGTACAATTCTAATCTTCTGTAACGGAATACATAAGGGTCACTTTCCTTTCAAATCAAATATAGGGAAATGTTTTCAAAAGATACCACATCTATTAAACAATCTTTCATTCGCTAGTTATACTATACCTGTATATACTTGGTATAGTTTGTGTCAAAATCACAGCATGTATTTGCTTAAAAGATTTGCAACGGTAAGCACACAGAGAGGTATCCACAATTTTTCCAAATTACCAAATTTAAAACAGTAACCACAAATCAAATATTAAAATTAATTATAAAATTACTACAGTTTATTATTCAATAATTTAATTATATATTTTTTTACATTATACAAATCTTAAAAATATGTACTCCTTCAATATTAGATTATTTTCCTCGTCCGGAAAATCACTCCATGGGTGCCACATTTTACTTCAGTTGTTTACAAATGAAATAAGAATAATGTGATATAACGTTTAGCGAAATTTATATAGTCAAAATACATTAAAAGATTTTAACTGTATATTTCCCGGTTTGTACTGTAAATTTGGTAATCCGCTCCTGGCCGCTCAGGTACGGAAATACCCCAGAGTGATGGGTTAACCGAGCTTACGAAGTCCAAGTCAATGTGCATTTATCTTGACACAAACTATAAAATTACTGCATTTTCGCGGCCAGGACTCATAAATTATTCGAACTTGGAGGCATCACTTTTAGAACAAGTAATGGGCCCTATTAAAAAAATCATACTAAATTTTTGTATAAATTTTGTAAACTGAAGAATATGATATAAGACAATAAAAAAATTACACTACTGAATCAAGCACAGGAACGACCTTTCGTTTTGATGACTCTTTCAACACCGAAAAAGATTTTTGCATGTAGGTACCTCAAAAGAAAATTTCCAATAACTGTTTGTATTTAAAAGTTACATTTGAATTTTAGTAACCTCTATAATATTTTATTCTCTTTTCAATTTATAAATTGATGTTAGAAGTACATTTAAAACACATTATTATTTTAATACAGATTTAAAACTACGTAATTAGGAAACATCTTTGCCGCAAGTCCCATAATATTTTATAACTAGCAATTTGCAGATTCTATGAGTTTCATAGATCGCTTCCTACAACTGTACCTACTTATTTATAAGTTATTTTCATGAGAGGTCTTCAAAGCTATAGATTGCTTCTAATACCCTACGGGCCTACGGAATTAAAATGTAAGTAAAAGTAATGTAATACGCAATATACTTCTGCATCTATATATTTTTCTTGTAAAAAAGACCCCAATTTCTATTTGTATAGCAAAGGCAGGGTATCAAATTCTGAATCTGACAATAAATATAAGCCTGATTCGTTTGGCCTACCTGGTCCTAAAATGCCCAGGTGTCGAATTCGTATCTTTTTTATGTGTATACCCTTGAGATTTTAACCGGTTATTGTATATACCAAGACGTTAAGCAATAGATTATATCTTTTGAGAAATATTTCTATGTTTGAATACAACTGCTATGCCCACATAATAGGTATGTTATACATAATATTGCTAACGAAATAGGTCCTTTCTTTTTCTGGTAAGAACCAAACATATCTAACTTTATTTTTAAATATTATTTTCTTTTTCATTTTTATAATTTTATTTCATCGAGTAAACATATCCAAATTCTTTTATTTTTTTTTAATAATGGATCCGAAAATAAGAATTCAAACTGATCGCCTTGTTTTTAATGCTTCTTACTATATGTATGTTCGGAGAAAAATTGCCACAGTACAGTCATACAATAAATGGTTTAGAAATGAGAAGATTTTACAATTTTGATTACATTAATTAAAACTTATATACACTAGTAGACTAATAACAAAAAAAATTAGTAATGAAAATTGTGTTTGTGAAAAAATTTAAATATTGTCATAACACATTTTTCAATTTTTTTTTCTGAAAGTACACTTAAAACTTATTACGAAAATATTTATATTATGCCACATAAGTTTCTAGTTTTACAGAAATATTTTTTTAAAGTTTATATAAAATTTCACATGACGACATAATTTTGCGACCGTAGTGTCGCCTACCGAGTAAGAATGGAACTACATTTGACGTTTATGTCATTACGCAAGCAAGAGTAGTCTTCAAAATTTTCGGAGTAGTTATTGCCTTACACCATTCTTCCCTTACATCTTGAGCCATAAGAATATGAACAAAAATTTTATTTTTACTTCTCGAGTTGTTCTCGCAAGACGGCACGGAACAATATTGTACAACCATTGTAAAATTGTAATTATTTATAATTTTTATTTAGCATTTTTCATTATATGTACTTACTTTTTTTAAAAACAACTTGTTGTAACGATACTGACGTTACTTTCAAAATGTTGGTTATATAAGGTTATGTTAGAAAAGTAACAGATCTGATTCATTTAGAGTACAGGTACGAGTACGGATGTGCCTCACTATCGTGTATTTGTGTACAAAATTATGACATCACAAAATCAGACTCAGAATCTTTATAAAGAAAATCATGAATAAAAAGTATACTAATATTACATATTTTTGATGTATATATGCATAATATTAGGTAAATTTTTCATTTAAAAGAAAAATCAACATTTTTTTTCTTTTTGGTATGCTCCATTACAATTCAATTTTGTATCGTTTTGAAACGATCTGTGTAATGACGCCGCAGAATAACGTCTGCATTTGAAATTACTATGATGAAATGTCACTAGATGGCGAAGCAGTAATATTCATTTTAGAACATTACAATTGCAATGATATTCTATTGTAATCTTCAAACACAAAAAACAAGAAATGCTTAGAAATGTCAGCTTGACAAGCAGAAGTGTTGCTTTGTTTACTACTTGGTTGCCATCTAGTGGTGTTACCAGTATTAATGAATTTGCTTACGTCATTGTGACTCGCTATTTCATGGGTCATTATTTAAAAAAAATCAGCGAAATCGGTCATTGTATGAACAAACAAAAAACGAAAAATACATGTTTAATTATTTTTTACGAATAACGCTAAATAAAATGAATAATTAGTGAAATATCTATTCAATAATAGATGAATATATTAATAAGATATCTTTAATATAAATAGAAAATACTTTCTATTTTCATTTACGGAGAATACATGCTCAACAATCTGTTTTGATGTTTATGTTAATGCTATGTATCAGTTAATAGTTTTTCCAAGGTACCAAATGCGTACAGTGTATTTCAAAATACGTAAAGTGCCAGATGTTTTGTTTATAATCCCAATACTTGACCTGAAATACTATGTACAGAAACAACATTGTTTACCATCAAATCCACAACTACTTTTGTATTTTCAGATTTACATATAAATTCAGAAATACGAGAAATATATTCAGTTTCCATTTAATCTAAACGCCAGCTTTATCTAAAATTGTTATTTCTGAGTGACATTTCAATGCAAATCTTCAATTAAAGTGAGATTAGCGAAAAACAAATTTAGCGATCTACAGTGCAAATGAATTCCATGCTTTAATTCTCGATTATCCGACTTATGGTGAAGCTGGGGAGAGTGGAAAAGCCGAAGTCTCGCTCCCAGTAGATATTTGCTCGCAGATATCGAGGGTGTTCATGTGCCCGTTGCCCGATGCGAAACTTGGCAAGCCTGCACAGCAGGTGTTGGATTTGCTTTAAAATTCTGCAGTGGTTGAGTAACCTTGTCTCTCGAAACTTCGAGGTTTTACAAAGTATCAGCTTTCAAAAGTATTTCCTTTATTTAACATACACGTACCCTACATCAATAGTTTTTTTTTAAACTTAATATTTTTAGTTTTTTAAATGTTTTATACACATTACTTCTACGAACATTTTGTTAAATTGAGAAGCTTTTGGTAAAACAACGTTAGTCCATTTTTTGAATTTGACATAAAAAAAAACTTTCTACCTTCCGTACTGTTAGATTTATGAAACTTAATTTAATTCAAGATCATGTTTAACTATTAGAAAATTGATGAGCAATAATTACATATTAATTAATAATTGTTATAGGTTTTTGTAGAAATGCTTAAACTTTTACAATGTAATAACTTGTGACAACGATACATTTTGCGATAAACAATTTTATCTAACTGTTAGGTATCCTTAAGAGTAGATATCGCTGTATGTAACATAACTCATATTTACAATATTTATAGTTGCCAAAAGCTCCTGCACTGTATTTTTGAAATAATCCAAATATTTTTTTTTTTAGTTTCTAAATTATAAATATTGCAGTCTACACTAGAGCATTGTGGTACGTTTTAAATGAAATGTATTATGAAAGTTTTATTGTACAAAAATTTAATTGTTATTATTTTATTTCATAAATGATAACAAATGTAAATAACAAATATTTCAAAAAGTAAAGCAAAAAATTCATATCATAAAAACTATATAACAAACTAATGATAGACTTATGGACATTTTCTTCTACCGTTATGATAAATACTTTCTCTTAATTTGTATGGATACAATATCGGTATATACAAAAAAATTGGATATTTTAATGATATTATTTTTAGATTTAAATTCACAATGTTTGCTTTGTATTTTTTTAAAGGATTTATGGCTAATTGTATTATTTTTTTATATTTTATTTTAGTTCAAATGACAACAAAAACAGAAAAAAACACCATTTTAGAAAAGAAAAAATTAAATAACGTATTTACTCAGGATTAGGAACATAAAATAAAGGTTTGTTTTTTGTTATCGATAAATGTTTCGTTATATATATCGTATCGGTAAACCTATCTCTAGAACAAACTCTAAATCTCTAAACTAGTTTTGAGAGCACATTAGCGCCACAGTTGTGAGCGTCAAAACGCTGAACTAAAATAGCATTGCAAGCCTATGGACGATATAAAATTTCCTACAAATAAGAAAATCTGGGCCAAATTCACTTATAAATTTTAAATAATACTAAAGTATCACGTACCTCCAGGACATAAAGGTAAAATTCTGGTTGAAATTGCATTCTAAATAAGATAAAGTGGTTTTGAAGAATCTTGTTTTGAACAGTTCTATAATTTTCTTTAATTTACTAATAATTTATTAATTACATTAAAAACTGAAACCTTTATGTCAATCTCCATATGTTTACCTTTAAATTAATATATAATTTTGTAATAAATTATTCTTACATATCAAAATTTGTAGGAAGTTATACAAAAGCATCGTTTTATCGCGCCCTTAACAAACAATTAAAACCAACACTACAAACTGGAAGACAGCATGGACCAAAATATAACTGTGTGCGTTCAATTCACTTAGCGATAGCTAGCACTAGCGGCTTTTTCATTCTGAACGTACTGCTAAGTTCAGTTTTGCTCGAGCATCTAGCGCAGGGGTGGGGAACCTTTTTTCTGTCGCGGGCCATTTGAACATTCACAACATCATTCGCGGGCCATACAAAATATAACAACCCCCCCCCCCCCCCGGTTTTTTAAATGATAATGTAACCTTAGCTTTTTATTTTAGTTTTTATTTGTGTACAAACATGTTTACATATAATATGCATATAAAGCAATTATATTATTGCCTCTCCTCCCTAAATTAAAGTCTAGAATTCACCACCCCTAATGTGAGGGTTGGAACTGCTTCATTTTGGTAATTCGTATGATATCAATTGATATATTTGAAGAGTGGAAGGTTGTTGTACTTAGCTTTGTAGCTGAATATAATATATTATATATATTTTTTAATTTTATCAAAATTTACATTGCGAGTATTATTCAGTTAATATAAATTTATTTTTCTATGGAAAAAAAATTGCACAATTTTTTGAGTTTCAAGTCCCGCCCGCGGGCCGGACGTTCCCCACCCCTGATCTAGCGGAAACCTCGAGCGCTAGATACTTTTGCTAAGTTGAAAATGCGGGATTTCTGAAAGCTGACTGAGTGTTTACGAATAGTAGAGTACTGGAATTTTATTTCTCTCGCAAATACTGATGAATTGTTATGTGTAAACGAAAAAAGCATGGCTATAATGGCTTTATTTAATTCCATTTTGGCAGGTTTTTTTAAAAAATTATTTTTAAATAAATTCAGTAATGAAGCATTCATTTGAAATGTTGAGCCTCCTTCACAGATTCCATTAAGAATATTTTTGTTCTCAAATCCTTTTTTAAGAAATGCTACCTAGTTAGCAAATGTCAAAATTATGTCGTTCAATTCTGTCTAGCATTTTGCTACAACTTAGCGCTAGCAGTATATGCTATTTTCGTGTATTGAACGTACCAACTAAAACTATTATAATTACCCCTTAACCTTAAAATTAATTTTAATAAAAACTAAATACATATTTCGAGAACTAAGTTCTCATCATCAGTAGTACAATAAAGGAAAGTTAAACAGAGTAGTCAAGATTAGTCTGTTTAACTTTCCCTTATTGTACTACTGATGATGAGAACTTAGTTCTCGAAATAAGTAGGTATTTAGTTTTTATTAAAATTAATTTTAAGGTTAATAGGTAATTGTAATTATTTTTGTTATATTTAACCTTAGACTTCATCTATTATTAATTTTTGACCAAAATATAATTTAAATTCATAGTAATTTCGAAAATTGGTAGCATTTCATTATATGTTTACAAAAAAAAAAATGAATGAAATTTTCTCGGTGTGTCTTTTTATTATGGGCAGGTGGCCATAAATAATATCAACTACATTTTTAATTAAAACTTAAAAAATATATTTAATTTAAAATATACTTCAATGCATAAATATTGTTTAATAAATATTGCAGTTAATATGGTTATAAACTCATATTTACAATAAGAACAGTTGTGTGTGATACGTTTTCAGTAAACTATAAACGACAGATTCCTGGAATATTGTAAACATTGGTAATCTGCACTTCCAGTATTAAGTAATGCGTTAAATAGTAACTGTAAAAAGGTTTTTAATAAATAGCACATAAACAGATGTTTATTAAATAGAAACAATCAACACATGATTTAATGGTTTTCTCTATGTACAGTTTCCTGTAATCATTAAATATGATAATTACAGAATGTATTGATATGTAATTGTAGATAAACATATGATTACTAATATTACCTTGGGCCCAATTTAAAAATTATTAATCATATATTCATAATAATTTATTTTCAAATTATCATAATATTCTATTTTCCTGCGAATATGATATATTTATAACAGATATACAGGATAAACACGAGAATCCATGACATAGGCATTTAACATGGGAAAACGGTTTTTTCGAATATTATTTATCCCATAAAACTTTATGGTGAGATTTGTGCATAAAGTTTTAGAGAAATTTTTGTAGTGTTTAAATTTTTAAATTTACAGCTTGAGAACTTAATTTAAACAAGTAGTAAAAACAAATAACTACCATGTATACATATTTTACATGTTACTTGGTTAATAATAATAATAATATTTTACTGGACAAATACGAGGGCTGTTTTCTTTCGGCTGAGCCTAGTAAAGTAATACACAATCAATACATTTTTGCATCCGTGAAAACCAATCTCCAAAACATTTTCTCCAATCTACCCGCGTTCATTTTTTTATTTTATTTTTAAATGCGTCAACAGCTTCTTCGACCGATGTAAAATGTAAACCCCGTAACTTATTCTTTACACGTGGAAATAAAAAGAAACCATTAGGTGCCAGGTCTGGACTATACGGCAAATGACCCATTGTTTCAATGTTTTGGGCATTCAAATAATCAGTCGTTCGAGCAGCAGTGTGCGGCCGAACGTTGTCTTGATGCAAGATAATCCTTCCCCGTTGACGTTTTTGCGAACATTTTGGAGAACTTGAGGCAAACAAACGGTAGTGTACCATTCAGCATTAACAGTACGACAATCCTCCAGTGATACATTGCAAACATGTCCAATAATTCCAAAAAATGTGGCGACCATCTTTTTGTTTCGGCTTTTTTCGCGAATAACTTTTGTTGAAGCAGATTCATTCTCAAAGAGCCAAACTGCCGACTGTTGCATTTTTTCGATATCATACCAGTATACCTATGTTTTGTCATTTCTAATGATGTTGTACATCAAGTGAGATAATCCATTGTCAAAGCGATCTAGTGTAGATCTGCACCGTCTCAAACGGTTTTCTTTTTGACTGGAGTCAAATTGTGGGGAATCCAACGAGAACAAAGCTTACGTACCATCAAATGTTGGTGTAAAATGGTGTCAATTGCTTTCACACCAATCTTTAAAGTTGCTTGTATATTCCTGACAGTAACATGCCGGTTCTCTTTAATTATGTTCTGAACAAGACCGATATTTTTTTTCGGTAACTGCCGTTTTTGGCTTAGGAGCTCGAAAACTGTTATTCATTGTACCGCCGCTTAACGGTACCTAAGGAACACGATTTGTCACCAAACACTCGATGGATTTCTTCAAAATATTCTTGATGGCTTAAACCACACTTGAAATTGTAAAAAATCACAGCTTAATAATCAGAGTTGGGATAGATACTTCGAAAAAGTATCTTCGATATTTTTGTAAGATACTTACATAAATTTTGTTAGAGATACTTAAATATCTAGATACTTTAAGTGTAAATTTTTAAGATACAAATCTTTTTAAAAAGTATCTTAGATATCTACTTGAAAGAATCTTAGATACTCTTAAAATACCTTAAATACACTTCAATTATCTTAGATACTTTTAAAATATCTTAAATACTCTTAAAATATCTTAGATACTCCTAAAATATCTTAGATACTCTTAAAGTATCTTAGATACTATAGTATTTTAGATAATCTTAAAATATGTAGATACTTTTGAATACCTCAAAATAAATTTGGTACTTTTAAAATGTCTTTAGTATCTTTCACGTACCTTAAAAAATATTTTAAATGGGTAATTGAAAATGTGCATATACTTAAGAATAATTTTTCAAAATATATTAACATATTTTTAAAAATGTGATATTTTGATGTGATACAAAAACAAAAATCTTCCCAGGACTAATGAGAAAGGAAGCACGATGCACTACAGCCTTCTACTGCGCACTAGTCTTGTTTGAACAAGCTAAATAATATCTTTATTAATAAAAAGATACTTCAACTGCATTTAGATACCTTAAAATATCTAGATACTTTAAAAGTATCTAAATGCATTAAAAGTATCTAAAATAAAAAAAGTATCTTAAATATTTTAGAAGTATCTAAAATACATTTTTAAGATAAAAGATACAGATAATTTTTAAAAGTATTTAAAATTAAGATACATTACCTATAAAATAGGAAGTATCTAAGATAAAGTATCTAAGATATTAAAAGTATCTTAGATATCATCATGTATCTTTTTTCGTAAGATACTCCCAGCTCTGTTAATAATGCTCTTTGATCGATTTCATGATTTCTTAAGGAAAGGATTGCTTAAAAATGATGTATTTAAACAACATTCAACAACCGTCACTATAATTAACCTTGTAAACAACTAGATTAAAATGTCAAACAAAATTTGTTTCAAAATATCATAGCCTGCTAGATAGGCTCAGTGGAAGGAGAACAGCCCTCGTAATATTTGAAAAAACTGTTTTCCTTTGTTAAACGCCTTTGTCATGGATTCTCGTATTAATCTTGTATACAGTGGTGTATCAAATATATATTTAAATCTCAAATAATTTAAATAATAAATTGTATCAGAAAATTAACAAAATTTGCAAAACAAAATTAAAATGATTGGTTGATTAAAGAAAAAAAGTGTTTTCATTTTCATGAGCTTTCCTATATTTAGCCTAACCTAACTGAATATATTTGACACAAAACGACATCAAATATGTATGATTTAAAATTTACACATGTACAAAAAGAATAAATTATTTGCATATTTAGTTTTGTGTTTTAAACAGGAAACATTGAATTTGCAATATAACATCTGTCTTACTTACATTGTACTGTGTGACCTTGGTAACCGTACGTACTCTATTTATACAGCATGAAAAATATGTTCTAATTATTAATTACGTTGCAGACAAATTATAAACAGTAATTGCTGTTTTCTCATTAAAGTACTTTTCGTTTTCGAATGAAGTTTGTGTTATTAATTGCATTTAGAAAGTGTGTTGATTTCTTACATTTTTAATATTAACTGTGGAGAATACTATTCATGTTGTATAATGTAAAATTGAAATATTTTCACACGGAAAGTATTAATATGTATTAATACTTTCTCTAAAAGCAGTACTAATTATTTATTTATATTTATTTATTCTAATGGCTTACATGATCAAAATAGCAATAAAAATTGACATATGGATCTGAAGAATTATAAGAGATCTGAAGTTTATTAAATTTATTAAATATTCCAGTTCAGTAAGCCATTTTAATGATATATTTGTTTTTCTAAGAAACGCAATGTCACTAAATATTCGTAAAATGTAAATTTTGCAGTTTTTACTTTTTCAAATAAATATCAAATACTACGAATATTTAGTTTATAATTAATATTACAAAATAATATGAAGTGTACCGGGAAAAAAAGCTTTCAAATTTGATAGTTCGGAGAAAATTTATTTTTAAATTTTAATCTTTATTGCTGTGTATGTAATACTTAATATTTTAAACTCGTTATTAATATAAATTGATGACTTGTTTTTCACATAAACCTAAACAAAAGATTAAGACAAATCTGTTCTAAAATATACGATAAATAATATTTTCTCATTTGTCATAAAAAGAACTTAGTTTTTATTTTTCATATTCTAGAGATATTATACTATTCCTTTAAGGTATAAATAAATAAATATATCATCACGGCATATTACCCATTGCTGGGTGTGCCAATCTGCTTCGTACGCAGATATCGGTAATGATGATGACATATTTGTACCGTGCGGGCGTTTACCAGGCGTCACCTCACGGGCACTCATTGCTGGCGTGATCAGCGGTCAATTTGAAATATTTGGCGTCGGTCGGGATCGAACCCGGTTCCCCAGATTCGCGACCAGACACTGAGGCACAAACAAAATAAATTAAACGCTATATTAGAAATAGAAATGATGATCTTGTGTCAGTTATGCAAAAAAGACAGTATAGCTTCTTGAGTTTCGTGAATTTGATTTCCACAGGCTATAGAAAAAATAATAAAATTTTATATCTTTGTCTATGCCACAAGCTTAGGGTTTGCAACTAATAGTAAAATTTCAACGCAATTTGCCGTACAGTACAGTACGACGCGTTGCATAATTGCCATTTCAATTTTCATATTTCAGACGAAAAGTATTCAAAACAATTAGAAATATAATCATAAGTTAGAAATTACAAATAAATAAATAAAAATATATCACGGCATACCCGTTGCTGGGTGTGCATATGCTGTATACCCAGATACCGGTAATGATGTTTTATGTACCTATTTTTTGTACTGTACGGGCGTGTACCAGGCGTCACCACACGGGCACTCATTGTTGGCGTGAAGAACTCGAAATAATTTTGGCGTCGAATGGGATCGAACCCGGATCCACATATTCGCGACCAGACACTCGGGCACATGTAAAAATATTCGTACATTTTTTATAAATAAAGATTTCATTTTCCCAATATTTTTTAAATTTATATCTGAGCCAAAAATATAAATATAATTTCCTTACTTTTTTAAAAATTTTCATCATATGTATTCTAAATTTCTCTTAGTCTATATTCCGTCAAATCTTACGCGTGCTAGAAAGTTTTCAACTGCGCTCAAAGCAAAATTATTTACAGAGATCACCTGCGATTCCTATTTGGAAATAGATTTTATGGACGTCAGCTCTGTTTACTGAGATTTGTGTATTTATAAAGCAGCGTTATCTAAATATGGGAAAAGGCACGAAGATGGCTTGATAATTTATGAAGTATTTATTTTTGAGATTATATAGTGTTTATATTTTCTTAATTTATAGTTTATTAATGATTTTGTTTAATTTTAACTGTTCATTGGAAATATTTGTTAATAAAACATGAATAGAACATTTATATACCGTTATATTTCCGTTATTTTATTTTTAACAATAAACAATAAATTCAGATAAGCCTGTAAGTAAAGTTCAATATTACAATGAATCCTTTTGAAATTTTAGTGCATTAAATATGCATATATCTTAGCTTGTCTGTCACTAACCTTGATAAAAAACTGACATCCGGAAATGACGCGAAGACGATAAAATTATCAGCGTTACTACATATGTATTATAAAATGATACATTTGACATTTGCTGGAAGAAATTTCTATGATGTTTCAGTTTAAATATATTTACCTATTCTATGTTTATAACGTTATAGATTATTTTACATATTCAATAAGCTTAGGAATATTATAGGGTCACAACTTACGCGGTGTGAGTGCGCACTCAGTGCACTGAGTGACGGAAATGCATGGAATCAGTTTCGATCCGAACTATTTTAATGCAAGTTTAGGTTGAAAATTACCATAATAGCGAGTTCTGCCGCCATATTTGCATTGACACTATTGCACTTGCCTAGAGAGTCAGTGCACAAAAGTCGCACTAAGCCAGTGTACGGTGCAACTTTTTCTTATAGCGTTTTCAGCTTATACAGTGCAAGTGCGCACTGAGTGCAACATATCACGTGACCACACTGAACGAGTTCTGCCCTCATCCGGCGGCAGTGCAGTTTAAGCTGAAAACGATTTTGTTTAGCCGCCATATTTGCACTGGCATTATTCAACTTGTAAGCTGAAAACGCTATAAATGAGTGCAAGTATGAGAGCTTGGTAGTTTACCGCGTTTTTCAAAATTATCTATTCATTTCAACGAAGCACTCCTTTGTAGCCGAAAAGTATCTATCAGTGGACATAGGCGTATGTCATTACCATAGTTACATATAAAATGATTAACAGCAATGTATTATCGTTTTTTTTTAACTGGACATAGGGAATCGTCAAAGTCATCAAATTGTCATCTTCCAAAATGATGTATGAAAAAAAAAATACAAATCATGAAATCATAAAATGGTATCAAGTTCAATATGAGTCTAAGGCAAGTTTCCGATTTATTTGCTGCTACTTTTAATAAGCGACCCAGGCCAGCAACTATTAGAAAAATCTATAATAATTATACAAGTACAAGATGCGTCAATGGACAGTATTAAAAGAATATCAAAACAAGTAATATAATTACTAAGAAACATTAAATTATACAATTAAATGAAATTAACAATACCCTTTCGATATAAAAAGAATTTTTGAAATTGATACATGACCTGTTGGATGACTTTGTAGTTGTATAATTATTATATATTTTTCTAATACTTGCTGGCCTGGGTGGCTTATTAAAAGTAGCAGCAAATAAATCAGAAACTGGCCTTAGACTCATATTGGACTTATACATTTTGTGATTTATATATTTTTTTTTCATACAGGGTGGGGCAGAAAAACCTATCCGATTTCAAAACGTTATAAAATTAAAACCACTCAACTTGTCAAAAAATTTTTTTATTAACATATCGCAAATTTTATGCCATTTTTAAATTTAAGTTTTGAAAAGCACATCACTCAAATGTCGTCCTTGGGAGCGGATACACTGATTTAGGCGCTCGCGGTAGCTTTCCATGACTTTCACCGTCATTTCCACAGGAATTTCTTCAATTGCCCGAGCAATTTCCCTTCGTAAAGCAAGAAGGGTCCTTGGTCGATGCTGGTAAACCTTCGATTTGAGGTAACCCCAAAGGAAGAAGTCACATGGACTGAGATCCGGTGAGCGCGGCGGCCAGCCAAGATCACCTCTCAGGGAAATGAGGCGACCGGGAAACAGTTCCCTGAGAATGTCCATTGATCGTCGCGATGTGTGGGCGGTTGCACCATCCTGTTGAAACCACACATTTTCCACGCCATTTTCTTCCATTTTGGGTCTAAGAAAATTTTCCAGCATGAAACAATAGCGCTCGCTGTTGACCGTTACGGTTTGCCCATTTTCTTCAAAAAAGTAAGGCCCCCAGACGCCTAGGCGGGAAAGAGCACACCACACAGTCACTTTTGGGCTATGGAGGGGTTCCTGATGGATTTCTCGAGGATTTTCGTCACTCCAATATCGAAAATTCTGCCTGTTAACGGCACCACAAAGGTGAAAATGGGCTTCGTCCGTGAAGAGCACAACATCGTCGTTTGGGAGTTCTCGGAGATCGCGACACAGGTTCGTAAGGGTTTCAAAATCCCTTTCACTTAATTCCTGTGCAACAACCATTTTGTAGGGATGCATTTTGAGGTCCCGGTGCAAAATGCGCCGAATACTGCGGTTGGAAATCGCCAAAGCGAGCGAATGTTTTCGCGCCGAACGACGCGGGGAACGTTCAATCGCGGCTCTCACATTGGCCACGTTTTCAGGTCCTGTTGCTGTCCTGGGACGTCCAGGCGACTTCTTGTTCAATGCTGAACTCGTCTGTCTAAAATTTGACACCCACACTTTAATCGTAGCGTGATGTGGAACAGGATCATGACGCCCGAGTCCGAAATGAATTCGAAAAGCACGTTGTGTAGCAATTATCGAACCGCCGCATTCGATAAACCGCTCAATAACAAAAGCACGATGTTCACCAGACCAAGGCATGTTGACTACTGACAAATGGCATAAAACCGGCTTTCTAACGGTTTTTACCCCACTACTCTACCTGCTCCCTCTTCTGGGAAAAAGGGATTTGAAATCGGATAGGTTTTTCTGCCCCACCCTGTATATCATTTTGTAAGATAACAGTTTGATGAATTCGACGACTCCTTATGTCCATTTTTTATTTAACGAGATAATATATAATTTAAATGTAACTATGGTAAAGACATACGCCCATGTCCAATGATAAGAAAAAAAACTCTTAGTATTTATGTACAACATTTTGTACATAATTTTTATTTTTAGCCGTTGTCCGCGATCAAGTTTTATTATTTGATTTGAAAACTCTTCGTAACTATCTGATGATGAAGAACTTTCTTCCTGAGCAATTGTCAATATGATTTTATTTTAGACGCCATATTTGTACTGATAATCGTGCACGAATAAAATGCAAACATAATAATGTAAAATGAAAACAAAACGAGAATTCAGAGCACGCTAGTGCGCACTCGAATCATAAGCTGAAAACCCTAGTTTCGTATCAATACGTAGCAGCATTGAATTTAATTTAATGCGATAAACATAAACACAAGAGTGATTTTGATGCTACGTATGTGCTTTATGCAGTAACACGTTTATTGATGGGATTAATTGTAATTATATGAACGTTTTCCAATACGTTTAACATCAGAGACATACAAGTATTATTAATAGATGCGTTTAGTATGTAACGTTGATCAATGCAAGTTTATGTATGCATTCAGTAATTGAAGCATTTACACTCAAAGGGATCTAAACTAAATTACATTTTTATATTGGAAATTATTTACTTTTACGTGTTTTGCACGAAACATAATAGCGGCAATTTATTTTTATATTAATCTACCTTTTCAAATACATGGTAAACATTTGCGACTGGGTTGTTACGATCTCTGTTGCAGTTTACATGTTGAATAGTTTAACCACTCTCTGAGAAAAGGACTGTTAGGAGTTGTGATCTCTGGTATGGTTGACATGTTGAGTAATCCTAATTTCATCCTTTTAATACGCTTTTGCGTAAAATTTACTTTTCAAAATGAGAACATAAATATATATAAGAAACCAACGTTTCGGTAGCATAAACTGCTGCCTTCTTCAGGATAAAAAAATTAAATAAGTAATGACTGAACGAAAGTAAATAATTTATACATATTTAATATAGCAAGCCATGCTCTATTAAGTTCTGAAGTCTAAACCATCACTGTAATTGAAATTAATCAGAGTAATACTCTTATTAGTTTTAACATTGTTCTCGAAATACATATGTACCTACTTAGTTTTTATTATTTAATTTTAAGTTCAATGGTACCTAAATTTAAATTATATTTACACTTCATAATAATCAGTTATTACTAACTGCCCAATAAAATCAAAAAAGCACAATAGACCGTTTTTTTTTAAAAAAAAATGTTTTTGCCGGCCTGAAATATCGTAACATTTCTAAGTTTTGAGAACGTTTTCCTTTTTCTATAGTTTTTGGCATTTAGATATAAACAAACATTTGGGCCGAATTATCCATAATATTATTGATAATATTCTATGAACTCTGGAAGAAATCTTATTATTTTTTTCTCTAACACTTCAACGGTTTGGTAAAACATAATAACCAATTAGTACCAAGAATATTAATTTGCGAGGGAGAGTAATTAGTGCTAAAAATAAGTGGAAAAAAAAATAAGAATGAACAAGTGAAAACATATTATCAAAGAATAATATATATAGACATCAAACAGCAAGGCAAGTACATATATGTAGATTCGAGTAGATGCGTAGTTTTATCTATTTGGTAATCAAAATGATGTGTCAAGAATTAACAAAATCTACAAAGCAAATGTATGTACATGTGTATGTAAATTAACCTAATTTGACAGATAAACCCATGGATATCGCTGTTTTTGGAATAAGTTTCGACATTTTCGTACCTAATTTCTGTCATTACCAAATACCAAACATGCAAAATTTTGCTTGCTTATTCAAAGGCAGACTACAACTTTTATTTGAAGTTTCTTTACCCAAAATAATTAAGGAAGCAGGAAATTACGAAAGTTTAAGACCTATGTTCGGGGTTTCCAGTCACCACCCTGTGGGTGAGACCTCGCCGCAAACAAAATAAGACAAAGACAAAAGAATATTGCATTTCTTGGAGCGCAAATTGTTGAGTAAAAATGGTAATCAACATAAACTCTAAAGGCCGAATGAAGGACAAAATCGGAAACAAGATTTTGGAAGTATACAAAACTGTAGGAATTAATAATTAAATTGTAGTAGGTAAAAATGTGTAAAAGGTAAAAGAAAATAAACATGTAGGTATTATGATTCAGAATATAAAATGAAAATGAGACTAGACACTAATAAAACAACTTGGAGGAAAAGAAACAGAAAAATGGAAATATTTTTTGAGAATTCCATAATCATGTAAGCAAAACGGTAGATAGAAAGACTAAAAACGAAAGCAATATGAGAAAAAGAAGAAAAGAAAAATGAATGTAAATAAAGGCAAAATCAAAACTAATTGTTTGTTGTACGGTCGTAACTCATGAAGTCGACTGTCGGCTTGCAAAATTATCTTAACTTTGGTGAAAATATTGTAGTTATCACTAGTAAAATGAGTATAAAATTAAACTTTGACGGGCGCAATAAAGGGTTGGTATATCGAATTAAAATATCAATGTTATATAAAATAAAGTTTTTAATGCATTATCTTCGTGGATGACAATCTCAATTTCATCAGAAGCTAATTTTAGTGCTCAAGTTTGTAAACAACACAAATAGATAAAAGAATAGGTTTTGCTTCTCTCGCAAATCATACTGTAATATGTTGCGGATTTATTAAGTTTTGCCTAATTAAACAATATACCAGACATAGTAATGTTCATTTTATTAACTTACCTTCTACAAAACATCTTGGTTGATGATGGATTTTCATTTACAAATCTAACCTGGGAAGTAGTTATCCTTATTTTCGCTTAAATATAACGTTTTATTATTTAAAAAAACTTATTAAAATATGTTCTATACAAGATTAATTGGTTTTTTGTATATAATTTTACAGAAATGTGTTATGTTTACAAAATTTCACAATATGCTTGCAAAAGTAATACGAATGACAGTTAAGAGTACTAAATCAAACGTACGTGTAGCTGGCAAGGATGCTGCCACCAACGGTCGTGTCAGTTGTCAATACCAGTAAAAAATGGGAGAAAGAATTTTGAAACGTATCTACGGGCAATGTAGATGTGGATAGAATGTATGGAAAGCTGGAAACACTACAAAAAGAAAGGATAATAAAGAATAATATAAATAGATGACAAGGAGAGAAATAGTAGAAAAAAGTATACTAAAAGAGATGTTGTTGGATGAAGTCGAAAGGGATCTAAAGGCTTTATATTTGAATATGTGGACAGAACTTTTGGAAAAGAAAGACTAGCAAAAAAATAATATAAATAGAAAACAAGAAGTGAAAGAGGAAAGCAAAAGAGATGAATGGATCAAGTCAAAAGGGATCTGTAGGCGATGTTATAGAACAAGTGGAAAGATACAAAAACAATGGAAATAAACGGAGAGTTAAACAAGGATAAGATCTGCAGTCCATTAAATTGTGAAACAGAGGAAACTTATTTATTATGCAATTTGAAATGAAAAATGGGCGTAGGAGGCTTGTGAGCATATTTATATTTGCTTTGACATTTATTTTACTGTTTATTTTTTATACTTTTCCTTATTTCCAAATCTTTCTATTTTTAATATCATTTTTGACTATGAATTTATTCTTAAAAATTGTGTAAATAAATATATGTAGATATTTAAAAATAAAGTCTAAATGGTATTACTAATCTTTATGTATATTTTTATAATCTATATTAAAACATTGTACGCATTCAACTATAACGTATATCAATTATTTTATACATTTTTTAAGTCAATTAAAATGTAAAACTTGTTCCACTTTTTAAATTACATTTCTGATGTGTTTAGTTGTCATCGCCAATACATATATATTATCTATATGTCGTAGTCAGATTGAAAACTCTGCTTTTTTATATTTTTATAATCAATATTAAATATTGTATGCATTCAACAAAAACGTATATAAATTATTTTATACATTTTTGATGTCAGTTGAAATGTAAAACTGGTGTTTGGTTATAATCGCCAGTATATATTATCTATATGTCGTAGGCAGATTGTAAACTCTGTTAATTTTTTTATAAAACATCCCGACATTTTATAAAACGCCGCCAGATGACAACGTTATTTTACTATCTAGCTAGTCGTTTTATAAAAAGTCTAACCGTTTTATAAAACGACGAATTGCTTGTAGCTTCATTGTCAAATTTATTAAATTAGGTAGGTACCGCCTGTTTTATATTCTAGCAAGCATATCAGTCATTTTTTAAATCGTCTAATTACAATCCGTTATGTCGTATGTGAATTACAACAGTAATTAACACTTTTATAAAATGAATAGTCATTTTCAAAATAACTGGGCGAATAATAAAATGATAAGTTTTGAAATGAGTTAGCTTAGCTTGGATATTTCTCTAAATCCAAACTAACATACAAAACTCGGCTCAAGTTTTGCGGATATGAGTTTTGCGCGTTAGATTACATCACGGTATGTTTAAAAATTGTAAGCGAAAATGCCCAAATATTCATTTTACAATCTGGCCGTAAGTTGCTCCGTCGTTTTATAAAATACCTAGCTGTTTTATAAAAAGACGGATTTTACAGCCTGTCTTCGATATATACCGGGGAATATTTAAAAACTGAGCTTCGGACTAACATGTAAAATTATTAATAATAAAAATAAATTAACCTAACCTAAGTTAGGTTAATTTATTTTTATTAGGTATTATTTGTATTTGTAATTTCTTTTCATAAGTCAACAATTATCTATCAATGTAAATAAATAATTGTTCACTTGAACAGAAATTACTAATATTAGTAAAAATAAACTAACATAGCTTGATAGATAAATCACTAACCTTTGTTAATTTTTAGTTTCAATTATATGGCTATCGCAATTTTTGGAGTAGTATTAGACATTTTCATATATAATTTCTGCCCTTACAAAGCATGCACAATCAATTTTACTCATTGGTTTAAATGCAGAATTTTATGCTCTACAACTTTTATTTGATACTATTTCGTTTTACCTAAAATAATTAGGGAAGCAGGAAATTACGAAAGTATGATTTTCATTGTTAAAGTCCTATGTATTTATCCGGTATAATAAATGATGTATTACCATTATTTTGTAATTATTTTTGGTGTCATTGAAGTATAATAATCATAACTACAAACGGAGCTGGCAATACTTGCAAGAAAATTACTTTTTTAGACTTGCAAGTACTTTCAGTACTTCAAGTACTGTACTTGAAGTACTTTCTAGTTATAGTACTTTTTACTAGACAAAGTAAGTCTATTCACAAGTACTTAGTATTTAATACTTGGGAAAATACTTGAAGTAAAATGAAAAGTACTTGAAGTATTATTAAACACTTACAGTATTTTAAATGTACTTGAAGTATTTTAAATGTACTTGAATTACAATGTTATGAGACTTATTTGTCTGTCAGTATTTCTTTTGCAGAGTTGTAGTGTTATTCCTGTAGTACATAATTATGTGAATTACATTAATAAATATATTATTGGCGATAATATTGTAACGTGTGAGCCCGGCTGCTACGCTGACCAAGTGTCTAAGTATAGCGATGACGCAATCACGCTAGCAGCCGGGCTAGGTAAACAAACAAGCCGTGACGTGTTTAATTACTTCCGGTCGCCTGAACCTTTTGCGTTCATTGTTATTATGCGGCCGAACATTCTAGAACTCTCTGGAAGTTAATACCAGCTGAATAAAAGGGGACGCAGCTATGCTCGGGAGTCAGTTAGTTACATACGGAGACATAGAAATATTCACATAGAGTGTTAGTGAGTTTGCGAAGCACAGCAGTATCGTAGTGAGCGTATGCAGTCGAGTGGAGTAGGTACTCTGGAAGTTAGTTGTGGATGTGAATACTTGGTGGTATTGACGAGTATTGGGAAGCTATAGTGTATGAGGACAGTAACACGACGGCGAGTCTGGAAGTTACTGGTATATTAGGATTGCTGTGAAAGTGAATACTCGGTAGTGTTGACGAGTATTGTGAAGCTAGGTATACAAGGACAGTAACAGCGAGTTGGATACTCGGCATTGGTGTTGAAGAATTGTGGCATACGGATAGTTGGTGATACTGAGCCTGTGGAAGGAGAAAGTTAGTTACATAAATAGATAGACAGTGAGGTGAGAGCTGTGACTTCTGTCCGAGCAGTCAAATATATAGACGCTGTTGAGTCAGGTAAGTATATAGACGCTGTGGAGATCGGTAGGCGGACAGTTAAACGTGAAATAAGTATATAGTTATATAAATATAGTGATATAAATGTCGCGTAAACAGTCTACAAGAGTCTGCAACAGACCGGCAGTCTAAGATTGGAACGAGTAGTGAAATAAATAATTAGTAATATCGTGGAAATAAATAGTAGTGTTAATTGGTTAAATAAATAAATAGTGTTGGTGTTATCTAGTTAATTATAATTTTAGTGTTAATCAGTTTTTAATCATTGTTTAATATTAATAATCATTTAATACCTTTTTAATATTTAGTTATAGTAATAAACCTTAGTAATATTTACACTTCACCCAAATAAATAAAAAAACGTTACAATATAAAAGTAAAGATATATTTGCAATTTTTTTGGCATAAATAAATTAATTGTAATCTGCATACTTCATATATAATGTTTATACTACCTAACTACGGTGCAGGGACTTTGTCATATCGCCTGGCGATCACATGCCGTAAAAATGACGCCACTGTAACATCTTCGAACTTCTCACACATCATGTAATCGCTATAGGTGATATGGCAGAGTCCCAGCGAGGTACGCTTGTTTTAAATAACCCAGTAAATATCGCATATTGAAATTTTTGTCACTTTTTAAGGTTCATACAATCAACAAATATCAATTAGCTGAAAAAGTACTTGCACCCAAATTTACAAATACTTTTTCAAGTACTTGGTACTTTCAAGTACTTTAGAAAATAAAAAAGTACTTGTATTTCTAGTACTACTTTCCGGTACTTTGCCCAGCTCTGACTACAAACACAAAATTTTAATTTAAAAATAAAAAATATGGTTAGACATAAACATCACTGACTGAAAGCTAGATCAAAATAATTCAACACAAAAATCTACATGAAAAATCCGCATTAAAGCTGATCACCTCCAATAGAGGTAACAAACGTATGCTGAAAATCAATACTGCAGAAAAAAATGTAATTACATTTAAATCGCAGTAATTACTTTCATGTACATGTACAATACGTACACTGATTGTAGTGGGAACGAAGCGTTGTAGAGGGGAACGGAAACGGTTATCAAAATTTATTTCCCTGATTACATTTCTCCTCAGTCTCAAATTGCATTGTGGTGTGTGAAAATCATTACTTTAATGTTTAAATGATCGGCTAATTAAGTGCTATTGTATGTGATTTAAAATGCCGTCGTATAACAAAACTGGGGCAAATTTACCACCGGGTAAGTAAATACTTTTACTTATTTTCTTTCTGCAAAGGATGCATTTGAACACCGCTTGCTACGGAAACTATTAATTTCCTAATTATTGTTTTTGTTTTATATACCTATTATTTTATTTAGAAAATCTCTCTTCTCTCGTAAAATTAAAAATAAAAGCTGTATAACAAAATGATCTTTAAAAACAAATTATATTATTAAAAGAATTTTCTAGTGTGATATGTTTGTATAACATTGTGTTCGTAATTGTAAATTATTATTATGTTGGGCACGAACACATACATACAAATATATAACAAAAAATATTATTGTTGACAAAATGATAACAGTATCAAATGCGATTCAGTGATTCGGTATGAGAGTGTTATCATCGTCTAGGCAAAATTGCGGTAGGGTAATGTGATTATTTTTGTTGTAAAATGATAAATTGTAATATACACAAATCGTATCTGTAAGTTATTTTAAATATGATTTGTACAATATATATAACTGTATAAGTTAAAATTGGAAGAGAAATTTTTTCTTTTTTTCGTTAAATATTTTTGCTAATTTTAATTGATTATAGAAAAAATATAAAAATACAAAAGAAAATTGATTTAAATCCTAGTACCTACATATTGAGACAATTTTTCAAAATTAAAGATATATAGGTATACTACATAAATCAAATATTTTTGGAATCCTTATAAATATTGATAATTTTCTAATAAAATAACTTGCTTCACCCAGCACCTTTAGACAAAACCGGATAGTTATTTAAAAGAATAATAGATATAAAAAGAAACACCTTATTATTTAATTTTAAAAACCTGTTCGAAAGTTTTTAAAAAGATGAAAATGTGTTTTTCACTTTTTAACTGTAATAGTTATTTTTACGTCTGATAAAAAAGTACCCTTTTTTCAATGGGTTTATAAAGTATGCCTTTCTTTAATACATGAAAGTATGAAAAAAGTGCACTTTTTTAACGCTGCGGAGTGAAATAATGAAACGCTACGGTACTTTTTTTAATGCTCCCATTACGTAAAAAAAAATTGTATGCTACTTGTGAGTAAGTTATATCTTTTTTCACTCGAAGGATTTGCGCACTCGCCTTCGACTCGTTCGGCAAATTTTCCTGTATTAAAAAAAGGCATACTTTATACACCCATTTTAATGAAAAAAAGGATACTGTTTTTAACAGACGTAAAAAATAGTTATTTATGTACCAAGTAGAGATTGGTCAATTCCCGAAATTTAAAGATACGGGAAAATTCCCAAAAAATTTCAAATATGAATAAAAATTGTAACTAGGTTTACCAGAATAACAATTTATTTTGCAGGAAACTTAAATTACTCAAAAAAATGAACAATGTTACATATTTAATAATTATTTATAACAACTTGCACCAAACAGCAAGGCCAAAATCTTTTAAAATTTACGGGAAATTTGCAAAAATTATATTCACGGGATATTTCCAAAAAAATCCGGGAGATAAAGTAACAAAATTTCTTCCCGAAAATCGCGGATGAAGTAATTTCCGGGAATTTTCCCGGGGAAAAAACAAATTCCTGACGGGAATTTTTTGGCGACACATCACTAGTACCAAGTGAGTAAAGTATATTTTTTTGTCACGAGAAGGAAAATTTGCTGAACAAGCCGAAGGCGAGTGCGCAAATCCTTCGAGTGAAAAAAAGATATGAGTTGCATACAAAATTTTTTTTGCGTCTGCAATGGGAGCGTGAAAAAAGTGCCGTAGCGTTTCATTATTTCACTCCGCAGCGTTAAAAAAATACACTTTTTTCACACTTTCATGTTTTAAAAAAGGCATACTTTATAAACCCATTTTAATGAAAAAAGGGTACTTTTTTAACAGACGTAGAAAACTAATTTTTACACTAAAATGAATGAAAATAAAAAAAAATCGAGCGTAGAAAACAATTGTTTCCTGGTATAATTTTATTAACTGGGTTATTTAACCGGTTAAGTAACTTAATCTATTTAAAAACCGGTTTAATAAAAAATAAACCGGTTTTTAGCAATAATTGTTTTAAATATTACCTTCTCCTTTCGATTAGCATTTAACGGTTATTTTTTCAGTTGCTTGTGCTGACTACATTACAGTTGTTTTGTTAAGGTTAGTTTCGTTTAAAATTACTGGAAGAAAGAACTGCAGACAAAATTTTTCGTTTACTGTAAAATTATACGTATGTAAACAGCATTCTACAAATATAAATAAAATATAATAATATTTGACTACTTTCAAAATATTGAAATATGATAACATATTTATGTAAATATGTATAAGAAATACACAAATAGTATTACAATACTATTATACTCACTATATTTGTAAACAAAAGATTTTTATCAATTTCGAAATAATGACATATTCCGAAGAATTCTATTGTTTGATCCTAATAAAAACTATACACTAGCCACATCAATGTAATAATATTTTACCGTCATTGTTTGATTTTGCAGTTCTATGACATTATCATTGCGGTTTTGTTCTATTTTATTCCTAGAAACATTTACATTGTACGGTATTTGTTCTAGAAATTCTAGGAAGTATCATAGACATAATTCCGAAATAGAAGTAATAATTAATCCTACAAAGGTCTCAATGGAATTAAAAGTTTCATTATTGGATTTACGGTTCAGTGGATGAAATGAGACTAAATAATATATTCTCTATTGTTCTAACTCATAGTAGTATGCATGAAATTGTTTGTCACAGATATTAGTATTATATATATATATATATATATATATATATATATATATATATATATATATATATATATATATATATATATATATATGTATATATATATATATAAATATAAAATCAATTTAATGTTACAAAAACAATGACAGCAGCATGTAAAGCCAAACATATCAAGAATTTAAAAAAAATTGTATATAATACTTTAATTTTCAAAAATATTTGACGTCATGAATGCTCGCCAATAGAAAGCAAGTGACAGATAATAGCCACGCCCTCCACACATTTTCATTGGTTTATTGACTATGTTTATCTTTCTCCATTTCATTTTTCTCTTTCGGACATAGGAGAAATTGTATATTAACATTTTTATAATAAAATATACAAAATATAACAGAATCAAATATGTATGCGACCGGTCACGTTAGAATTATTAAGAATAAGAACACCAGATAGGCCGAGGAAAACAAAATTATTTTAAACAGTTATTTGTACGTCATTTGAAATTAAAATGCGAAAGTAAATGTGTGTAAAAATATGGAATTTACCAGAGAGCATTTTAAAATCATTTTTAATATAACAGGATTTACAGATTTTAGCCAGTTTGAAATTAATGACAATTTTTAAGTCACCCAGTAATTAGTTTGACAGCTTTGGCACTTTTTAGTCACCACAAATTATTTGAAAATAATATTGGTTGGGAACTGGGAAGTGCTGTATATTATTGTTGAAGAGAACTACTCTGAGCGAGCATAGTTAAAATATATTTTAGAAAATATGTGATCTGTTCTCAATAATTCTAACGTGACTCTTGTATAAATAAGTATATCATCCTAATTATAGGTGTACCCATTATTTATTTGCTAAAGTAAGCATAATTCAGAGAAAAAAATATTTAAATTAAAATATAAAACTGTCAAAAAATGTACAACAGTATTTTCATAGTTACGAATAATAACTTTTCTAAATGTGTATTGTTATTACGACTTAATGTTTACTAATAATATTTTTAAGTAGGTAGGTAATTATTTATATTTAAAAAAAACGATATTCCTAAAACTATTTATGCACACATGCATAAAGTTTATCTAGTATGACTTATACCTAAAATAACGGGTATATGCAATTTAGATTACAAAATGATACTGATGACAGTATCTAGTCATTTATTCTACTATCGTTGATACGCTTGCTTATTGAACAATGCATAATCATTTAGGTTATTTTGTGGCTATTTTTAAACAAGGAAATACTAGTCATATTACGTATTAAAAATTATGGTACATGTGAAGTTAAAACTTATTTTAGTTCCGAATAATAATTATAATTTTAAAGAAACTCGAGCAAAGTTTGACGTCAATAAAGAACTTGCAAGAAAACGAGAATATAATTACGAAATGTCTTTAAATATGTATTTGTAAAATATATTTCGTTGGATGTTATAGTATTTTAAATATTAGTTTTAATTATTTATATTTTTTTAAGATTAGAATTTTTAGTTTTATTTAAAATATAAAGTATAATTTATTAATTTTTTTTAGAAATATTCCTTTTATTTTTCCAGTTTTTTAAGCTTTTCAAGTTTTCTGAGATTTATCAAGCTCTTCTAAATTTTCCACGCTTTTTTGTTTTCCCAAGTTTTCCGAGCTTTATCCAGCTGTTTAAAGTTAACATACTTTTCCAAGTTTTCTATACTTTTCTAGGTTTTCTACCTTTTTCCTAGTGTTCTTTTTCCTTTTTTTATAGTTTTCCCAGATTTTGCAAGTTTTCAAACCGATTCCAAGCTTCTCCGTTTCTTCCCAAATTTTGGAAAGCTTTTCCAAGCTATCCCAAAACTTTCGTACCTTTTAAATATTTTCTCCAAGCTTTCGCATATGTTCCTCAAAAATTTGTAACAAAAATTTATATTTTTAATATTTTGTATTTATATCAAAATTATTCACAAATGTATTTTTCTTTTTAATTAATATCAATTAAAATCACTCATGGAATACTCGTATGTAAATCTAGTTGGAATAGGTATATATTTAGACCAAATGTCTATGCAGTATAAAATTATATGTAATTAGTTCATAGTAAAAAGCTTAGCGTGTTAAAAATACTTTAAAAAATTCTTACCTTATACGTTTCTACACTGCACGGTCGTAGAGGAAATTTTTCTTTGCATGTTATTTGCTCGAAGAAAGCTTGTCACGAAATCGTTGAAACAATCTGTAGAGAAGAAATTACGTTGTAATAATAATTAATACAGAAAATACTTCATACAAGTACTTGCATTCATGCATGCTCTTTTTTGCAACACAATAATGTGGTATAAAATTATGAATTCATTATTTTAATTATTTTCTCAAAATGCACTGAACAAATTCCGTGTTTCATTTTATGTTGAAATATGTAATAATTGTAATTAAATACAGCTGCCAACACTAAAACATATTTATTAATTAAATGAAACGGACACGTAAATATCAAAATATTTCGATATACAAATAAAACTGTTAATTAATGGAACATTAAAAATAATTTCATTTCCAAAACAATATCGTTTTAATTTATATTATTTTATAATAAATATATGAGGTACCGTAAGTACATATATTTACATACCGGCTGCATATTTTTTTGTATTATAGGAAATACAATGTTAAAATATTAATTGTACTGTAAGTTTTTACCTATTAATGTTAGAACAAAGTGTAATAAAGGAAAATGTTCAGAATGAAAAAAATGCATCCATTGAATATTAAGTTTGTTTAAATTGTTTCTTATATAGGTACGAGAGAACCAAAAGAAAATACACGATTTAGGCAATTATCAAGTAAAACATTAATTTAGGTTTGTTGTTTCTGACATAATCTGAGAAATTTGAAATTTCTTTTGATTTTATAATTAGAATCTGTGATTAGAGTTATGGAAAGGCTTAATCTTGAAGAAAAAAAATCGAAAGAAATGTCAATTTTGTCAGGTAGGTATATCAAAACACAAATGGCACTGTGATAGTTGCTCAAATTGTGTATTTTATTTTGCTTCTTACGCGTACATAAGAAACAATAATAGGGTATTCTCTTTTTTTATATCTTTTTTTTTCATAAAGAACAGATATATCTAAGAGTACCTGTGAAAACCCGAGTTAAATATTCCTTTTAATATGCGAGATATTAATTTTTAAAATTTGGTTTGGTGTGTCACGTGATAGTGACGTACTAGTTGTACAGTACCAGCGGTGGGCTATCAGTGGTTCATGCGACCTCTTATCGCATTCGAACACGGAGTAGGGATTTCAACTGGTCTCCCATTGGAAGGTCATCTAGTACATCAGCAAAATTTAAATGCTTTATATCTTTTGCAACAAACAATTTATATGTTTTTTTTTTGTTTTTTCCCTCTTGTTTACCGATCAACACTAATATTTTATATAAATTTTTAATATTGGCAGTCCTCGGAGAATACCCTATTGAAGTACTTTGTCATTCTGAAAAAATTTCTTCGTTACAATTTGGTCTAAATCAATACGTAAAAACTTATAGCGAAATTAAAATATTAACATTGTATTTCCAATATTTCAAAAAAAAGTAGGCACTCAGTTTATATTTCATTAAACAGTTTCTATCGCTTCAAATATGAGCGATAATGTAAGCAGTGAGCTACAAAAATACCCGGTATTTATTTTTATTTTAGAATTCACTCAACAGGAAATTAATCCCAATTACAGAGGAATTATAACAAAGAATAAACATAATTGATATCGAACGAGAGACAAAAAATAATACATCAATACATATACACAAATATGAATATCTAAATTCTAGTTTCGTAAGAAATATTGAATTAGAGTTTTCTTGAATTTAGAAAGTGGATCACAAAATATATCTATATTATTTAATTTTTCTAGAATATCGTTAAGGTTTATACATAGCTGTCTAACAGGAGATTGTAGTTCATAATTTGTCCTAGGTGTAGTATAACAAAATACGGATTTGTTTCTGGAACGGGTTAGTCGAAAGTTTAAGCAGGCCAGTACAGTGTTATCATCGATTATATGGTTTATAACTTTATACAAAAAAATACATGAAGACATAGTCCTTCTATATTCTAAAGAAATTATCTTAAGTTCATGTAACGCATTGTCATAATTAAAATTGTAGGGCGGATAAAATCCATAATACTTAAAAAAACAATAACGAATAACTTTTTTTTTGAATGGATTCTAGGGCAACAATGTATTTTTTGTAAATGGGGTTCCAAATCAGTGAACAGTATTCTAACTTAGATCGCACATATGCATAATATAATGATATTATAGCAGTGATGCACTGAAATGGTCGTGTGTTTCTAATAACAAATCCAAGTATACGATGTGAAGAACTAATTAACTGATTAATATGAGAATGAAATGAACATTTGTTATCAAAAATGACACCCAAGTCAGTTATTTGCGATACTCTTTGTAACGTTACATTATCCATATTATAGTCATACTGAAATGGACGTTGTTTAACACTGTACGTCATGATTTTACATTTATTATAATTAAATAATAGTTTGGAGTTAAAAGACCAATTTAGAATGCTGTTAATGTCCGATTGAAGATTTAAGCAATCATCATATTTATCAACAATTTTGTATAGTTTTATATCATCAGCATATAATAGTATGTGGGAATTGGGGACTACTTCGGTAACATCATTTATGAATAGCAAGAACAGCAGTGGCCCTAAATTTGACCCCTGTGGTACCCCAGATGTGGCTAAGAATGCATCTGACTTATAATTATTATAATGAACTGACAATTGACGATTATGAAGATAGGAAGCTATAAACTGAACAATATCATTTGAGAAATTAAAATTAGTCCTTAATTTGTGTAATAAAACATTGATTTATTTTATCGAACGCCTTTGCAAAATCCGTATATATGACATCGATCTGATTGTGATCTCGAAGAGAATTTAAAGTAAAATCTGTAAAGTTCATTAAGTTTGTGGTAGTGGATCGGCCACTAATAAAACCGTGTTGATGATCCGAAATGTACTTGTTTACATCCGCGTACATGTACTTATAAATAATTTTTTCAAATACTTTTGCAATGTTCGACAAAATAGCAATTGGTCGGTAATTCGAGATATCTGAAACATCACCTGCTTTAATTTATTTATATATAATAGCCAATCTTACTGCAGAAATAATGAACTAATTAAAAACATTGGATTTGGAAACTTAATGTAATCATCTTTCGTTAACAAAGCACATACTTAGCGTATTTTTTTTTTTCTCCGATAGAAGTAACTATGTAGCTAATCCCTATTATTTTGCTTCTGTTTTTGCTCATCTTTGAAGTTTCTGACATACTATTACAATACTCATTATTTAAGTATTAAAGAGCTTTTTCTGTTTACAAAACGATAATAATGACATTTTTTACGTAAAATTCTACATTTTACGTTTCTGAATGTATATAAAGTTTTAATTCCAGTCTGGAACTTTAAGGTAATATTTTTATTTTATCAACAACAAATAATAAAAATCTGATGCTACTATTAATTCTACATATATCTGATTATTGTTTAATGCGTGTTTATGTACATATAATATGTACAAAGAAGTTATTGTTTTCATATTTATCAAACAATATGTTTAAACAGTGTTGCTTGTATAGATAACGAACAAGAGTAAAGGATACCTACGCAGATAACGTTCTAGGAATTACATACAATTATTAATTAAAAGATAATTTATTATAAACGTTTTTGTATGTTGTACATTTTTAATTAAAATATTATGAACAAAAAAAAACGTTTTAGAGAAACCTATATAAATGTACCTATAACATTATTTTATTATACTTTTCCATGTACATATTATATTTTTTTTTCACTTCTGCCAGTAAAATCATAATAGGACTAGAAGTTTCAGAAAATAAACAGATTTTAACGTTTTATTCTTTCTTCTACAATTTTATTGTTTTGTGTTTGGTTTGGAGTTACATTTCACTTTCTCTTGTTCCTTTTTTATTTCATGTTGCTGTGTGAAATAATATACTATCTGCTAGTGACTTATGCATATATAAAAAGTAATAATAAATATTGCTAGATATTTAACTTCTAACAGTCTAATGACCGGTTGCACCAATATTTCAATGTGGAATTAAACAAAAATTAAAGCAAAATGAACACATATAATCTATTCTAAATTATTGGCGCAACCGGCCAATTATTATCAAATTGGCAAATAGCAATCAAGGTCAAGATAATATTATATTTTAGTAGGTACCTACATATGTACTAAACCTGTCATATACCGAATATAAAATAGTATGCCTCTAACAAGCACTGTATAAAAGCTTTATTTTTTCTTAAATAACTTAAACAATATTAATTGTACAGTATGCTACTTGGTTTGACAGTTTTTTAGAAATAATCGTGTACCTACTCGATTTGTTTTTACAAATAAATATAAATAAATATATCATCATGAGTTATGACCCATTACTGGGTGTACCAATCTGCTTTGTACACAGATATCGGTAATGATGAAATATATCCACCGTGCGGGCGCTTACCAGGCGTCACCTCACAGGCACTCATTGCTGGCGTGGAGAGTGCACTACAGGGGTTAATTTTGGGCCATTTAAAATTCGAAATATTTGGCGTCGGTTGGAATCGAACCCGGTTCCCCAGATTCGCGACCTGACAGTCAGGCACGCAGCCACGAGACCACTTTTTAAATTAAGTTTCCTATTTCGCCGAAGGTGTAAATTTAAAACTTTTGTCTTAAAATTAGAATTTTGTGTTTTATGTATAAAATACCAGTATTACGAAACAGATAATATTAAAAAACATCTACGCCACGAATTCTCGTATTCTCTCTACATATTCGTAAATATTTTGAAATCAAAATTTCATGAAATTCCTGTGTGCGTTTGAGAAATGATCCAAGAAAAACAGCCTTCTTTTCAATATCATTACTTATAAGTCATATTACTATTGGTTGGAAATATAGGTTGAAAATAAACAAGGCAAGACGCTTATGAAATAATTATTTGCAATTCTTATGAGGAAAAACGAAAATATCTGAAAATATTAAAAAAAAAATAATAACATGTTAAGCAATGTCTATTTATCATTTAGCATTATCTTGAACAAAGCTCGCTTATGAATGGAGGTCTATATCTCTTGAAACCCGTTAATGTCGCTTTATCTTGAAGTAATGTTGATAGTAATGTGTTATTATACCCTTTAACAAAAACAGTTTGTAAAGTGTTCACAATGTTTACTGAATACTTGTCATTTTCCTTCCTGAAGAGTTATTTTTATTATCCATCAGCAAACCACATGGTTCATTACAGTGTTTGTTTTAGCTTCTGTCAATGTCGACGACTATGATTAGTTTATCACTTAAATGTGGTAAAAACAAAAGTATGAGCAGTAAGCACACAGCACTATATGATTCATTACACTATTTTAAATTAAAACGCGATTTTAATGTTATTTTCTTCCGTTTCACTACATATCTACATATTTTTGCATGACTTCTGCATAATATTTTATTTTTTAAAATATAAGGGCGGGTGGCAGTTAGCAGTGAACACAGGGATTTAACATGGAATCTTAGCTTTATGCAATTTCCTACTCGCCTGTTTATTGTTGTACAAAATTAAAAGTTGCATACAAAACAAACTGTTTTTACATTTTTTATTGTTTTTGGTTTCTTTCAATTTTAAAAATATATTTTAATTGTTACGATAATAGGGTCCTGCACCATAACAAAAAATAATAAAATATACACTTTATACTTAAAATATTACTCAATAAATAGCCATTAAGGTGAATAAATAGTTTTATAATAATTACTTTGCGAAATATTTGAGGTTTGTTGTCAATGCCACTATAGCTACTAGATAAATTACAGCTGACTCGTCCACGATTTTGGAGCCTCTTAAATCATTAAATATCAGCGTTACAGTATTATTAATCATAGAAATTATCCATAATGACGGGCTGTTCTGCTCCAAATTTTGCAAATCATTTGAGAAATGGTTTTAATTTTTACAGGTACTTATGCAATACATATATTTTTCTTTAACCTCAAAATTCGTAACGAACCGTATTTTTTCTTGAATTATTATCTTAAATAAATATAATATGGCAAATATGGAAGTTATATTTAATTACGAAGAATAGTTACTACATAAACTTGTAAGAAATTCACTTTTATTTCATAATTTACTGTTTTCATTTTGGCACCAATATGGCGGACGAGTCAGCTATGTATTATCTAGTAGCTGTAAGTGCCACTGTGACGCCACATTAGTGATACCTTTCTCTCGCTGCCTACTATAGAGCTCGTGCGGGAGATAGATATAGCAATAGGTGTCGCTATAGCTATTCGATAAATTACAGCTGACACGTCCGCCATTATGGAGCCACTTCAATAATTCAATATCAGTGTTACAGTATTATTTATCATAGAAATTTTCTACAATGACGGGTTGTTCTGCTCCAAATTGTGTAAATCATTTTAGAAATGGTTATAAACTTATTATATGACAACACTCAAGTAGATGTTGTTTGTACAGATTTTTCGAAAGCATTTGATCCTATTAATCACAAAATCTTACTTCATAAAATAAACACTAACTTTCAATTTTCTACCGATCTTCTTCTTCTTCTTTCCTCCTACCTCAGTAATCTTGTAATGTCCGTTTCTGATAATAATTACAAATCTAAACCCTTTACCCCCACTTCTGGTGTTCCTCAAGGTTCGAACTTAGGTCCTTTATTATTTTTACTATTTATTAATGACATTGTTAATTCAGTCCAGCAATCTCATATTTTGTTATATGCAGATGACATAAAGGTATATAAAACTATTAATTCCATTGAAGATTCCAAGCTCTTGCAGGCTGATATCAATAACATTTTAGCTTTGTCTTTAACCTCTAAGTTGTTTTTCAATTACAGTAAACGCAAAATCAAGAAGTCTGTTTACACCATTGATTACAGAGAGCCATGATCTTGAAAGAGTTACTCAATTCAAAGATCTTGGTGTCATATTCGATGAAAAACTAAATTTGCCACACATAATTCATACTGTCAAATCATTATACAGAAGTCTGGGTTTTATAATCCGAAGTACTTAGTTCTTCACTAATATTTCTACTTTGTCAGAGTCCAATCTATAATAAATACCAATGTATACTTGAGACTCTTCAACGAAAATTTGTGAAATTTTGTTATTACAAACTTCATAGACGGTATCCCAGTTTTGAAACTGACTACAACATTTTACTTGCATAAATTAATATAGTCTCACTCAATAAGCGGAGAAAAATTCAGTCATCTCTATTTTTGTATAAGGTTTTACACTGCATCGTGAATGATCCAGTTATACTTGCGAAAATACCAATATTTGTTCCTAGACATAATTCTCGTATTAAAAGAACCTTTCATTACAGCATAGCGCGTACTAACTATGAATTAGAATGTTATGTGAAAATTTTAATACCCTGCCACATTACATTGACAACTTTTTTGACTCGTTCGTGAAGTTTAAGAACGCAATGTATTGTTACTATGAGTTATAATGCTTCAAATAATTATTTTGTTATGTGTGCTATGAAAACCAATATTATCTGAGTTTATTTTGTTATTGCTACTTGTGCTAATTAAGGTATTTTTTATTGCTTTTTTATATAATCTACCTGTAATTGGGATATTACATCCTGTAGGTCAGATTGATAATAAATAAATAAATAAATAATTTTTACAGGTACTTATATATATATATATATATATATATATATATATATATATATATATATATATATATATATATATATATATATATATATTTTACATATATTTTTCTCTAACCTCAAAAATCTTAACAAACCGTATTTTTTCTTGTTTTATGCTTTTAAATATATATATATATATATATATATATATATATATATATATATATATATATATATATATATATATAATTTGGCAAATATGGAAGTTATTTAATTATGAAAAATAGTTACTACATAAACTTATAAAAAATGTAATTTATTTCATAATTTACTGCGTTCATTTTGGCTCCAGTATGGCGGAGGAGTCAGTTATGTATTATCTAGTAGCTGTAGGTGTCGCCGTGACGTCATGTTGACATTAAAAATCAAATGCAGTTAAACTAACAATTAAGACTTTTTAATTCTACGAATTGCTTCAAAATTAAAAGAACTTTCATTTGAAATAATAAACAAATTAGAGTGCAGGATCCTATTAGTAGCAATAGCAAAGTAATATCCCACGCTAAATTTCTACGTTCACCCTTAACCGCCACCACCCTGTATATTTTGTTTAGAAATATAACAAAGTATGTATACGAGTATGTACAGAGTAGACGTTAAACTAGTTCTATCATAGCATTTACGACAGTTTTTAATGAAATTTAAATGTTATTTTTCATGAGTTTTTACACAAATGCAAATTCTTAAAAAGGTTTACCAACTGTAAGTTGAGATATTTAAAACCAACCTAGAGCGAAAATACATTGGCAATACAGGAATAGTGTTTCACAGGCAAGGTTTCTTCGTAGTAACACATAATAAACGTCAGATTTGTACAAAAAACTGCCTAACGGCAATTAAAGTGACAGTTTATACATGAGTGTAAACAAACGACAAGTTACCAGCTATATTACTTTTATTCTCTTCGAAAGACGAAAAATATATTTATTAAAACAGTTATGTATTTTTCTTAAATATACTTATTGTTTTTTATTTTTATAAGATATTTACAACAACTATTTAAAAATTTAGAATAAATATTTTTATGAATACTTTTAGTTGGCGAACTTTTGTATGAGATTGACATAATAGAAGCACTTTAAAAAGAAACTTCGCAGACTATAATAGGGGCTTGAAAAAAGGATATGTGCAACCCCGACTCTAAATTAAACGGAACTGATGCCTATTGAAAAGAAAAGTTTCATAATCTGTTAATAGTAATAGTAATAATCATTAGTTATCTTTAGTTGTTTCTGATGTATGCACGCATTTTATTACCTCTGATATTTTTTGACGACAATTTCATCCTTACATTTTTGATTTTGTATTGTAATGATCTTATTTTCCAACTGTACTTTGACTATCCCTGATAATGATTCATTTGGAATCGAAACGTAGGAAAGTTAATTAAATTATTACTTAATAAACACTGTTTACCACGACTGCATCTCCAATTATACTCATCATCTCTACAATCATACTAACAGTCAAATAATACCAATCAATTTTAGTAATAATAATGTGTGTTATAATTTTTTTTTTACTTAAGCTGTTATAATTAGGCTTCTTACACTAATATATCTTATCTGTTAAATAAATTGACATTTCATACTCTTAAACAATTTAAAAAAATAAATACATATAACTTTAATTGAATCATTGAATTTTTAACTATTTTTCTTGAAAAATTACAGAAATTTTCTTTTGTATTTTAATTTGTAAAATAAACTGTTTATAATCTAATTTACAAAGAATTTTTTTTAAAAAAAAAACCAATTACAATCGACACCCGTTTCCTTTGAAATATAAAGTCAGGGCATTGCAATTATGAATTTAATTTAACCAACTTCGTATCTCTTAGTACGCTTTTCCAAATGAACGAAAAGAGGTTTTACATTTTTACCAATTATGCAAAATCTTTTAGGAATTTGTTACTTATATGTAACATATTTATTAACAAAAACTGATATTATGTCTGCAACTTTTTATTTTTTCAATATCATTGTTCTTATATCTGTGGTAAAGCTATAAAATTGTTGATTTTTGGTAAATTTTGAAATTAACTTTTCGAATAAAGAATAAATATTTTAAAATTTTAAAAAGTCACGTACCTAATTTCATGTTTTCTACGAGCGAGGGTATAAATTTTATCTCAAATTAATGACAAATACAGTCATTTTTAGTAAAAACCTGAGACGTGTTTATGTATTTTGACGCTAAAGTATAAATAACAAGTTACAGACATAATATCAATTTTTAATAACATGATAAAAATAAGTTACAAATTCGCAACAGATTTAATATAATTACCAGAAATTTAGAGTCTCTTTTCGTTCATTTGGAGAAGCGTAGATCGAGGCGTAAACAATCCCCTGAATTCGTTTATTATATAAAACGCTTCAACTAAATTTTGGATATTTGAAATGGTCACGTTTTTCTTGATAACTTTGTGGAATTTGAATTATGCGTTGCATCCATAGTTAGGCTCGTAATTTTGTATGAATCACCCTGTATATTTCCAAAGGTGTATAGTGTACAGTTTTTTACGTTCAATTAGGAGACTGTCACGACTTCACAAGATTTCACTATTTTTATTTTATCCTTTCACTTATACTTTTGTGGATAAATTCGGCTGTAGCCATTATTGTCGAAACATTTAGTCCGACAATACACAGTTGCCAAAAATTTTCTTTCTGTCCGTGATGGAACAGTATTTCTTATCTTAATAGTGCACAGATTTGTTTGAACTTATTTAAACTTGTTTTTAAAATTCTCAATCCTTTTGAATTTTGACGTTGTATGCATGTTTAGAACTGCTCACTTGTTCAATAGATACTTGGGGGAAGAAATATATAAAACACTTTCTGTTAAGGTCGACTGAACATGCAAAAGAAATGCATATTGAAATCTTTAACATTCTGTACTGATCTTTTGAAAAGATTTCATATTTCTCGAGCACAAAGGTACACTTCTTTCATAAGCAAACAAAGAAATAAAAAAGTGCTTTTATCATTTTCATCGTATTTTTCTATGCAGAACTTTGCAAAAGGAAATATGAGACATTTTAACTTTTACTTTATTGCACAGGTACTGTTGATTCATTGGAAGCAGAGTCAAAGCAATTTTATAAAATTTATTAAATCATTATATTTCAAGCATTTTTGTCTCTTGATATTATATTTCAATTGCAAGGTATTTTTATTCGAAAAATGAAATTCATGTGAGAATTTATCAGTAGTAACAAACCGAAAATACAACCAGTAGTTCTCTAACGGTAGAACAACATTTAAAATTATATGTTTTTAATGGCTACCCTTATAATTTTTTTCATTAGATAGAGAATTTTTCTCTGATTTCAACGATATACCATTTTTTCTACAAATTAAAAATATTGTTACGATTTTAAAGTAGGCTATGTAATAAACACATACAAACAAATTACACAGGTGACATATAGTTACTTATGTTAGAAGAATGTTATCTACAACTTTCGTTTAAAACATTTTTGTTTAAAAATAATAGCTAAATAAAATAATTAACATTCTATTCCGTATAAAATATATTTTTGTTTGTATTGTGAAATTCTATACGAGATAAAATTATATATTATTTACTTATCGCAATTAAATCAGATAGGTATCTAAGAATTCTCTTTTATACTTCTTGTCACTTTTATTTTTTGTGTTTTCAATTTTAGGGTAGTACAAGATGAAGGTTAAATTTATAAATTTAAGGCCAAATTTTTAGTATTAATCTAATGTTGAAAGTATAAAAATACATTCAGGAAATATGATATGACTATTTTACATTATAGAAGAATTATTTGAGATCCAACCTAAATGTAGAAATGGGCTATAGGATCCAGGCGAGATCCATGAATTTTTCACAATTCTTTCTTCGTTTAAATATTTCACATTATACTTTGTTTTGACTAAATTCTATACCAGTTTTAAAATTTCTTTTGAATAGAAGTCATACTAGTTTTCACTCAAGTTAAATATGACGTTATTTTAACTAGGCAGTTGATATAAAAACAGTTTACCAACTTTTTTCACATTGTTTGACATAAACTTATTTGAAACATGAACAAGAAAGCGAATGTACATAAATTTTAGACGACGTTATTACAATGAGAAAATATACATATATAATCATTTCACAACGAAATAAACATTAAATTGATTGTTAAAATTATTTTTTTTATCAATTCCCTCTAAAATTTTAGTAAATGATTTAAAAAGACTTATGCAACCCCGTTATGGAAGCCCCACGTTGGGCGCCCTCACATAATTCATATCTTTTCGGTAACAAGTAGTGAAGCAGTTAACGATGACTCTTTTAAGCTCCAATTAAATCATAACTCTCTAGGAGTGCTGTAGAAAATTTTAATACACTAACGGCGACCATGAACCAAAAAACAAAAAAATAAAATTGTGCGCCCCCAAAATTTCTGCGGCCGAGTTAATCTGTTATAGTTCTGTCATTAAGAAACCATTTTTGTACTTGTTTATAGGCAAAAATATAAATTTTCGAAAAACAAATGCGTGATTAAGATGGTATCCTTTGTGTGTATGTGTGTTAATTTTTATCTAAGTTAACTGAATTCGTATCTCTTTAGTTTTCAAGATCTCATTGTCGGACACATTATCATGGACATATATAGCAAATTATTGAACTATGTGTTTGTATTATTTTATTTATTAAAATAAAAAAAAAACTTTCTTATGAATTTTATTGACACTGAAAGAAACTGAAATCCAGGAAAGTTAGTTTCTGATTCATGATATTAAATTGAATTGTATATTTTAACTAACTCCATCAGAGGGAAAACCTGAAAGTTCCAGCTACTAAAAATAATAACTCTACATCGAACGAACAGTAGCTTACACTCCACGCTTTACACTTGAAACTGGTGACGCATTTCACGCTGATTAGATTATTTTTTAACGCGAACTTGAAAGTTCTCGAACTCAAGTGGCCATCAAAATCACTTCACGCAATACGTTGCTTGTTGAATTAAATTACAATTATTTTTAACCTTTGACATTATATTCGTATAATATGCAAGAATATTGTGCAAAATAATACAATATTTATGAGATTAATGTAGTAGGTAACTACGTCATTTATTTATTTATTTGAATAAATAAGTGATTAATTGAAAAATTTAGCCCTCATCCGGTGCCTCTAGATAGCTAATCCAATTTTATTTTCCATATTAATTTTTTAGGGGAATCAAAATGTTAATGTTATTACTAATATATATACCTATAACATATTTGAATGTAGTATTTTTATTATTAAAGATCTGTCCTGGTCAAATTTATCCCCACCCAAAAAAGTAGTAGGTAGTTAATAGTATATTATGTAACATGTTTCATAAACGTCGAAACTAGTTCAGAGTTTATATAACGAGACATACACATACTATACTGTTTCTATGACTGCAAATTAAGACAGCAGACATACAGAAATATAAAATAATTTTAAGTTACTTATATTTACATAATGACAGCTGTCCGTCTAACTTCAATCCGTGCCTAATGAATCAGCAGTTGGTGGTTACTAGCTTCACTCCATGTCATATGAATCATTAGTTAGTAGTTACTAGCTTCACGCCGTGTCCTACAGCTTGTCAAGTTGTTATAAAGATGTTATCAGAGCTGGGAAAATTACTCAAAAAATGTAATTAATTACTAATTACCAATTACCCTTCAAAATATAATTAAATTACTCAGTAATTAAATTATTTGCCCAACAAAGTAATGAATTACTAATTACTAGTAACTGAAAATGTAAAATCAATTACATTTTTCTATTACTTTTTTCGTATAATAATGTTTATTAAAATACATAAATATAACATTTCAAACAAAAATAATAATCATTATGTAGTGTTCAAATAATACATATTTATTTTCAAAAATCTTTAAAAGACATAAAAGAAATACATACACCTATTAGTTCTAAGCTGTAATAAAATTGCATATTATGAGTATATGAAGATGTAAAATGCGGGCCTTACACGGGCGTATGACAAATACTTAAAACATCAATGCGTATTTATCACCAGAACTAGTTTTGAAAGTATGTAATTAAATTACTTTTAAAAGAATTAAACACTGAAAGTAACTGAAATATTAGTAATTGTTAGAAACAATTACTTATTTCAATTACGTCTGAAATAATTCCGAAATTACTAATTACAATTACTATGTTTTACAAGTAATTCAAACATAATTATTTTTTTAAAGTAATTGAATTAGTAATTTAAACTAGTACGTTAAGACACATTTTTACCACGGGAGTAGAAAAACCAATGCATGTATTACTAATACAATTAAGATTAATCTTAAAAAAATATGTTCATTATGAAAAATTAATTTAATTAATAATGTTTATTTTCTTATTAATATGCATTTATTAAAAAATAATGAATTTAAATTCAATAAAATTAAAAAAAAACTGAATATCACCCATTAAAACTTTAGAAAGCCAATAAAATTCACTGATCCAGGTCTCTTTTAAAATGTTTTTTTTTTGCCAGCCGTGTTAAAGATAATTTTCTCTTCAAAGAAGTTAATTTGCAATTACCTGAAAAATTCGGCCACAGTCCGCACTTGAAGAAAGGTTATCTCTGATAATCTAAAAATCTTATTTATGTTTTCCACAAAATTATTATAATCAACATTCCTTTACAAGCTTTACAGCTTTCTATGTAGGTATATTTTTTATTTTGATGCTAAATTAATGAACATCCCAAAAACATGTAACCAAATAATTTAAAATCTCAAGCAACAATATCATAATAATTATAGCTATGTAACAATATACAGAATTGCTGTATTTGTATAAATTTAATTTGTTGATACTCATTAAATATAACTGGTATAATTGAGTAATCAATCAATATTTATAAACGCATAGCACTTTGACTGCAATTCTTTAATATGTAATCGCACTCTGTGAAATATCTAACGCTCTTGCGTTTTCATTTCACTAATAAATTGTACATTAATAATACCCGAGCAACTGCACAAAGGCTCACAGCTAGTAATTATCGTAACCCAACATAACAACACTATATTATTTTATCACAAAGAAAATATAGATTAATTTTCACGCTTTGTTACTGCGAAGTACAAAAGAATTATTTACCATTTTTTGCTATTTTTGTAAGAATTTTTTTTAGAATAATAGTTTTAGGCTACTATTTATTGGATCAGTGTTTTAAATATTAATCAGTTTTAAATTATCGATAACTTATAACAAAAATGTAATTTAAGCTGATCTAACCTAATTTCACCTAACCCAATTTAATCTAAACTAACCTAATCATAACTTAACCTAACCTAATCTAACCTGAACACAATATTACAGGGTGGTCTTATTTTACCCAACCAGAAAAAGAACATTAAAACCCAGATTAAAAATGAATGTTTTTCGCACTGAAGATGTGCGAAAAACACGATTTTACAACGAATCACATTTCTCATACTAGGTTTTTTTCTAATGCTGTTTAAATTCAACAAGAAGTAAATAATGAATTATAAATTAGAGGTTAGCTGTCGCTTTTTTGCATTAAAAAAAGTGATAGGTAAACGCTTAAATACGAAAAAATAAAATGTCATTTTGAATGTCATATTTAATTTATAATACATAATTCCGTAACTCCAATTCGTTATTATATGCTGATGATTTAAAAATATTTAAAATAATTAATTCATATTCAGGTTACATAAATTTTCAGTATTAACAACTTACTTGTTTGGTCTTCTTCCTCAAAATTACAGTTTAATATCAATAAATGTAAATCTATGACTTTCTCAATGAAACACAATAAATTTAGCTATAGCTATGAGTGGTGTAAATTTGGATAAAGTTTCTGAAATAAAGGATTTGGGTGTTATTTTTGACCCTAAGTTACTGTTTATTCCTCACATTAATTACATTATAAAATACTTAGGTTTTATAATTAGAAATTCACGTTGTTTTAACAATATATCTACGCTAAAATCCTTGTTCTATACATTTGTTAGATCCAAACTTGAATACTGTTTTGTTATTTGGAATCCAGTTTACAACACTCATATTATGCAAATTGAACGTATACAAAGAAAATTTGTCAAACTCTGCGCTCGTAAAATCTGTCATCCAGTTGATCCAATATCATACAGTTATTCTCACACATTAGTACAATTTAACATTATGGCACTAGATAACAGACGTAAGTTGCTGTCCTGCTTGTATTTACATAAATTGTTGTATAACAAAATTGACGACATCCCTAGTTTGGATGATATAAATATTTCCATTCCTCGTATGCCTATCAGATGATTTAAACATCATTCTACCTTCACTAATGTTCCTGTAAAAACTAATTACGAATTTAGAGCTCCTATTAGAAGATTATGTTCTATCTTCAATACTCTAGAGCGCGAAATATATCTTGACATTTTCAATTTTTCGTACATCCATCTCAAAAATACATTACGTTGTTTTATTCATTCTTTCACGTTGAATTGTAATTATATGTATATCCAACCCTCAGTAATTGGGATACTTTGTATCCTGTTGAGTGGTTGTTAATTAAATAAATAAATAAATAAATTAGTTCAAAAAATATAATTCGATTAAATTTATAATAAGCATTAAGCTTTGATCCGTGTACATTTTATTTAGGAGCCCTAATTGTAGGTTACAGCGAATAATGAATTTCTTCTTACTGTGCTGCGGGCGCGGTGGTGCACACACATTGTGGGTGATCATGCCCACACATTTCAAATTTAATTAGCAACGCAAAAAGTTTGTAAAATAAAATTCTTAATTATGTTAGTTCTGTCGTTTACAGCTATATTTATATTTATTAAAAAATTATACCAAATACTGTAATTTCTATAATGCAAAAGACACAGAATTGACGTCACATGAAAGAGAGAGACAGAAGATCTTGCATCCAAACAAACTCCCCTCGTTGTCTTACGTCCCTCTCAGTAGTACTACATGTCATTCTGTTTGCATGTGCCATTTAGTGTTATAACCTAATTCTCTATTTTGATTTTTTTTTTTGTTCGTTGTGTTTATTATAAATGAGAAGAGAATCCAGAAGATATGCCTGGGGCAACTTATTTGTTTAATGAGATTGAAGATCATTCTATAATTCAACTGAAAATGATGGCTGGAGTGTAGAGGTAACAGTTCTTTGTTTGGAAGTTGTAATCATAGCAATCATTAGTTCTATGCTTTGCAGCTACAAGCGCTCGTGCAAATTGCAATAGAGGGTTATACAAAGACATATTTTCGGGCTGCCATCTATTGATATTTTCCTTGTACTGCACTTGTGTCTCATTTCATTCCGTTGCTAGATTACAAACAAATCGTTGTCACGGTGACAGTTGCAAGATGGTGCCGAATATGTAGCGAGTGTATGGTCTTTGCAATAGTGATTTCCGCTATAATTATAAAAAATACATGACAAATGTGAAATTCTTTAAGTTTCCACAGCCATCCGAAGACATTGAATTATGTAAAACTCGAATTTCAAAACATAAGTGACAGAAGACAGAACTTTAAAAATGGCGATGGTTTGTTTGTAATTCGATTTTCCATCTCAACTTATACATTGTCGCACTCTTTCTTGTGTGTGACGTCAAAATCATAATCCTCCATTGTGTGTCTATTGTAACCTTGTGCTGATGATGGGCAGATGTTCGCCCGAAATGTCCATGTTTTTTTTATAATTGACTTTATCTAATAAGAATATAACGATTATAGGAACCTAAAGGCCTCAATACTTATTTTATTCAAATTTCTTAGAGCTTCAGAATATTGATTGACAAATTAATTCAACTACCTCATTACGATGCCCTGGGCTTCCCGATGATTTTTTAACTTTCCACTGAAACTGACTTCTTGAATTGATAATTGTTCATTTGAACAGAAATTACAAATAATATTAAAAATAAACTAACCTAACTTGACAGATAAACTTTATTTATGTGTAGTTTTGGGTATTTTGGGCACAATAATAGCGTTTTCAGCTTACACAGTGCAAGTGCGCACTTAGTGCAACATATCACGTGATCACACTGAACGAGTTCTGCCCTCATCCGGTGGCAGTGCTAGTTTAGCTGCCATATTTGCACTGATACTATTGCTCTTGCCTAAGCTATTTTTTGGCGACGAACTGTACTCAACAAGATTTTCAAACCGTTTTCGTATCTGACGTCATTGTTTTTTGACTCGCCAAAATGTATAGTTTTAAAACTATGTCGTTGTATTTTAATTTGACAAATAGAGTTATCAAATAAAAGTTTATTTGTAACTAGGGTTGAAGATCAAGAAGTGCAAATTTTGTTGAAATTAATTCTGTGACTATGAAAATACCATAGAGCAAATTAATTTCATGAATTTTATAAGGAATAGTAGTAATATAGAAAGCAATTCAATAATAAACTGGATAGATAGATATTTAAAAGAAGATTTCTATTAATTATTTCGAATGAATCGAATCTGTATTGTTTACCCATAACACTGAGCAAATTGGTGAGGTTACACCTCCTCCCCCTCGCCCTAACTCAAAGTTCAAAATTATAGAGTAAAAGTAAGAAGTTAAGTAGGAGTAATGAGATATTTAATATTTTAAGTGTAAATTTTTATTTTTCTCTAGTACATATTAATTTTTATAAAAGAGTAAAGAAAGAGCAATAGTATTTTTTACATTTACAGTCAAGTCCGACTATAACGAACCCTTACTTGTCATTAGGAACAGTTCGCTATAGCCGAGGTTCGCAATAAAAGAAAAGAAGTAACTTCGTGTTTTTTTTTATTAAAAATATAAACAGTACATAGTACATATTAAAAACAAACAGTACATAATACATACAATGATTGAATAGTGCTGTAATATGTATGCGTGCTCAGGTAGACTAGACTCTTTTTTAACAAAATCTGTAATTTTACATTGCATAGACTGTCACATTATCCGCCCTTTTTTGGGAAAACCATTTCAATAAACCTCGATCCAGCTCTTCATGATGCGATTTCCTTAACTTTTTTAGCAGTACAATTGTCACGTTCGTAAACAGCCAGTATTTTAACCCTATCTTTCCAAATTGTACCTATTGTTAATTTACTTAACCCCATTTGTAGACAGATCTGGCTTTGCTTCATGCCATTTTGAAGTTTTTGTATGATTTCGTATTTTTTTTCAACTGTAAAAGCATTGATGCAGACATGGCTTTACACTCGTACTTTACACCATGAAATGTTTACTACTGGCCACAGACCACATACACTAATGGATTGGAAGCAAGTTCGCATCTAGTGAGAGGTGCGATAACTAAGCAAGTTCGTTATAGGCGGAATGTTTACATGCTAGCAACAAAGAAATGGTTCGCTTGAAGTTATAACAGAGTTCGTTATAAAGGGAAAAAAATATTATGTGCATATGGGTTGTTGTTTGTGCTTGCCCAAAAAGTTCGTTATAGCCGTGAGTTCGCTATAAACGGGTTCGTTATAGTCGGACTTGACTGTATTTATAATAAAACCACGATATACTCGTTTAGTTTCCATTTTTACTCCCTGTAATAATAATTTGATGTACTATTTTACTTAAATAAAAGTAATAATTATTTGACTTTTATAAAAGGAAATTATAACAGGACGTAAGTGTAAACTCTACTCAAGTAAAATTACAATTTATTCTAAAAAAGAGCATATTTTACTCCTTATACTAATAATTTGATTATTTTACTATAATCAAAATAATAATTATTTGACTTTTATGAAAGCAAATTATAACAGGACTTAAGATAATTATTTTAAGAGTAAACTTTACTCAAGTAAAATTGCAAATTATTCTAAAAAGAACATATTCTACTTCTTATAATAATGTGATCATTTTACTATAATGAAAATAATAATTATTTGACTTCTATGAAAGGAAATTATAACGGGACTGAAGAGCAAAATATAATTCTAGGAGTAAACTCTATTCAAGTAAAGAGCACATTTAACTCTTTAAAAGAGCAATTTTTCATATTAGTTAAAGCACGTAGTTCTCTGTTTACCAGCGTGCTCCTCGGCCGTATTTCTTGCGTTATTGATGAATTAAGGTTAAAATTATTTAAAAAGAATTGTTAAAAATGTTATTACCTTGCATTTATAGCGATAGAAAACATTATGTACCTATTATACAATCGAGAGAAATATTGACTTAGGACATCTTTGTTTAGTCTGGTATTAATATGCGTGGTTCTTATTTAAATATAAAAACGTTACACATAAATGAGAAAAAGAGGTTGTTTATTCAGTGAAAATAATATTGGTGTAATTACTAAAATCTATTTATAATTTATTTTCTTGTTAGTGAATATGGTATATGGTATGAATAATAAACTGTTATTTACCTATATAATTTTTTTGTACCTACCTATCCCTAAATGATTCTTTTATTTTAGTAATTTTTTACCGTTTTCTTAGTATAAAGAATACTAATTAGGTAAAGACTATTATTTTATAAAGTAATTCTTACTTCTTTAAAGGTATCTTTCACTCAAATGTAAGTAAAAAATATTTCATAATAATTGCTATTTAAAAAGTAAATTTTACTTTTGATAAGCAATAAGATGTATATTTTCAAATGAGTACTTTATACTTACAAGAATTGTAAAACACAATCATAAAGAAGAGTAAATTTTTTACTAGAGAAAAACAGTACAATTTACTACTTTAAAGTATATAAATAAAGTACTCTTCTGTTTTTACTCTTTGATTCTAATTAAAATGGGACGTGGACTTATATAGATTCTTTTAAAGAGTAAATATTTTGAACTGTGCTTCGAAAACGTTTCAAACCACTGCTGCCGGCTGGTTCAAAACTATTCAGAACGTTCGTAATGTGTCATCATTGTTTCCACCGTTTTCATTCGAGAAAGTAATAAGTTTCAAAACACTAAGAACCAGCATCAAACCAGTGTGTCGCGAAAAAACGCTCAAAGGAGTCAGTGCACAAAAGTCGCTACTGAGTCAGTGCACGGTGCAAATTTTTCTTAAGCTGAAAACGCAGCTGACTAAATTTTGCACTCAATGATAAGCTGAAAACGCTCAGTGCAAAAAAGTGCGCACTCGACTTGTAAGTTGAAAACGCTATAAACTTCCTTTTCACCTTAACAATAGATTTCATTTTCATTTCAACCATAAACCGCACGCGGCCTTTTCTTGGACAGTTGTCATTGTGATACAAATATCTATTGGAACGTAACTTTGAAAAAAATAAATGTCAAAGTATGACGTTTAAATTAAAGTGACAACGAAACTTCTAGATTAAAAATTAAGTGAATAGTGCTCAATCAAAACCTAAGCAACTTTTCTCGGAAATATTATATATCAGAAAAAAAAATCTAATTTAAATGCTTTAATACATTGGAACAAAACTATACATTCTAAAATACAAAAATTTATGGGGTCCACTCTGGTTTTTTTATTATTATTTTAAATGAAAGTTCTTTTAATTTTGAAGCAATTCGTAGTATTAAAAAGTCGTAATTGTTCTTAGTTTAACTGCATTTGATTTTTAATGTCAGCATGACGTCACGGCAACACCTATTGCTATATCTTTCTCTCGCACGAACTCAATAGTAGGCAGCGAGAGAAAGGCAGCACAAATGTGACGTCACAGTGACACTTATAGCTACTAGATAAATTACAGCTGATTCGTCCACCATTGTGGAGCCACTTAAATCATTCAATATCAATGTTACAGTATTATTAATCATAGAAATTATCCGTAATAACGGGTTGTTCTGCTCCCAATTATTTGAGAAATGGTTATAATTTTTACAGGTAATTATGCAATTCATATATTTTTCTCTAACCTCAAAAATCTTAACGAACCGTACTTTTTCTTGTTTTAGTATTTTAAATAAGTATAAAATGGCAAATATGGCGGACGAGTCAGCTATGTATTATCTAGTAGCTGTAGTGACACTGACAACAAACCTCAAATATCTCGCAAAATAATTATTAAAAAATTGTTTTTTTCATCTTAATCGCTATTTATTGAGTATAAGTATAACGTGTACATTTTATTATTTTTTGTTATAGTGCAGGACCCCATTAATATTTTATGTATAAATAGAAAATATTAAAAAAAATCTGGCTTATATATCTGAGATACACCGCGTCCATCAGAAGGTTAAGAACACACGGATTTTTTTATATTCATTAAAATAAACTGCTCATAATTTTTTTTCTACAACCTTCACAGTGTGTAAAGAGGCACTTTTCAAGAACTTGTGCGTGAAAAGTACTTAGACGTTGCTAGGCAACATTAAAATTCGGTTAATTTACCTGTCAAGTAGATAATCAGGTAGTAAATAGTAATGAAGGTAATAAAATTGATAATTAAATATGGTTCATAATCTATTTTTCTAGTTTAAATTGTATAAAATGGATTTATACAGTGCAAGAGAAAAAAAAAATTGTAAAATGATACTACCGTGGAAAAATTTGTTAAACTGACACATTGATAATTGTATTTTATTTCCATGGCCGTCTGATTCTTGACGAAATTGTAATATTTTATATTTTAAATATCTCGTGATAGAGATGTGCTGTTATATTGAATTTAAACTTATTTAATTTAAAATTTAATTTTAAATGACTTTTTATTTTTGTAGTTTTTCTCTAAGAATTACAGGACAGTGTGTATCCGAACTTATTTCAAATCCCATTCCTATATTCCGGTATTTGGTGCACACCTGGTACTGGTATACTTTTATTAACGAAATTTTGGGTATGTACATAAAAAATTGTGCAGTATAATTCGTTCGCCATTTGCTCTGTTCTTTTATTACCTGTTTATAGAGCATATTTTAAATATACGACAATAATAACTCTAAGTTAAAGGCAGTTTGAAATGTCTTACACATACTAAAATACATGATTTATATATTGTTTTTGTGTTACAGATATAAGATTGCAACTAAACGAACAGCTACGATGCCTGGACGTTCGAATGGAAGCGCAGGTCGCGCTCGTTACAGAACTGCAAGATTTTTTTCGTCGAAGGGGCGAACTCGAACTCGATTACTCCAAGAATTTGGACAAATTAGCTAAAAGTCTACAGTTGCGCCACAAGGAACAGAAACAGAAGTAAGAATTTCACTATTTTTATCTGCAGGGTACGGCAGAATTCATTTGATGATTTAGACCCTGTATTTTTATCTCTGGTTAAACTGTCTTTTAACTTAACTGTCAATTATAAGTAAAATATCACATCGAAAATTTGACACATGTATAATTTTTACAACTTACGCTATAATATCGATGTTGTATTTTTCTTTTTACTGACAGTTTAACCAGAGATGAAAGTACCAAGCCTTAGAATTATAAAATGAATGACAATAGGGTATGTCACTAAAACAAAAAACAAATCCACAATTTTTTTGAAATGGATCAATTATTATTAGTTTTCGAGAAATAAATTATTAAAAATTTGGAAAAAGCGTATACGACGTTACTGCCCGAGCATAGTAGACAAAGACAGAAAATATGCCATAGCGGTTGACAGCAGTACAAATATATACTTAAGCCATACCGACGTTGCCATAGCGTTTTTCTAAAACATTTAAAGGGTTCAAGCTAGGGTTCAGGGTTAAAACAATAAAACTCTATTTTTTCAATTTTGATCTTGAGATGCCTTCTGGAACTTTATTAGGAGAAGTTTTGATTGCCGCATTCAACAAGCCAGAATAAAAGAACAATCAAATATCAATTTAAAAAATCAAAAACGGCTTATATATGTATTTTGTGACATAATTTTGTTGCAAATAAAAAGTGTAGTACGATCAGAACTCATTTTAGATTATAAACAAATATTATCAATTTTTTTAGCGGACTTGAAACTTTGTTTTTCCTCCTGCAAAATTAGTTAATATGGAGTTTTACTATTTTTCCACTGGACCCTTAATTTAATTGAATATAACAATATTATTACGAAATAATGTTCAATTTTTATTATAAGTAGCAGCTATAGTAGTTAATTTTTATATTTTATGAGCTATATGTATATTGAAAATCCATTATGTTCACGTACCCTAATTTTGGTTCAAGTATATTAATTGGAACTTAAGCCAGCAAAAATAAGAAGTAAGAACTAACACACATGTACGCATACATATACACAAAATTAAGAACTAAGGCTACGCATGCGCGTAGTGCGTTGACCGCTTGGTGATGATTTGACGTTTGTGAAGCGTTGTTTTGTTTTGTAGGTTAGTTTCGTTGGTATTGTTTAATTTACAGATAAGTATACAGAAAGTACACAACGATAACAGATTAAGTAAAACTTAATTGCATTTTTTTGTATAAACACCTTAATTTTTTTTAGTGTTAACGGTAATGCTAATATTAATTCAGTGTTGATTTAGTTCTTGATGAGAGCTGTATAAACCCACTAACAATTACACTTACATTACATTACATTACAATTAAATTAGATACAATGGGGTCCTGCACCATAACAAAAAATAATAAAATGTACACTTTATACTTATAACTCAACAAATAGCGATTAAGATAAAAAAAACAATTTTTTAACACTTACTTTGCGAGATATTTAAGGTTTGTTGTCATTGTCAGTACAGCTACTAGATAATACATTGGTGATTCGTCCGCCATACTGGAGCCAAAATGAACGCAGTAAAATATGAAATAAAAGTAAATTTTTTATAAGCTTATGTAGTAACTATTTATTTAAAATAATAAAACTAGAAAAAATACGGTTTGTTAAGATTTTTGAGGTTAGAGAAAATATATGTATTGCATAAGTGCCGGTAAAAATTATAACCATTTCTCATAATAATTTGCATAATTTGGAGCAGAACAACCCACAACCCATCATTGCAGATAATATCTATGATTAATAAGACTGTAACACTGATATTGAATGATTGAAGTGGCTCCATAATGGCGGACGAGTCAGCTGTAATTTATCTAGTAGCTATAATTGTCACTGTGACGTCACATTAGTGCTACCTTTCTCTCGCTACCTACTATAGAGCTTATGCGAGAGAAAGATATAGCAATAGGAGTCGCCGTGACGTCATGTTGACATTAAAAAACAAATGCTGTTAAACTAAAAACAATTAAGACTTTTTAATACTACGAATTGTTTCAAAGTTAAAAGAACTTTCATTTAAAATAATTTAAAAAAACAGAGTGCACAACCCCATTAAAGTTTTATTGTTTAGAAACTGTCTGTGATGGCGCAGCAGAATCACTTCAGCATTTGACATTACTATGACGAAACGCCGCTAAATAAAGAAGCAATAGTACACAAGTGGTATTGCCTGTACTCTTTAATTTGCCTACATCATTATGACGCGAAAAATATATGTGGATCATTATTTGAATATATATATATATATATATATATATATATATATATATATATATATATATATATATATCACGGCATATTACCCATTGCTGGGTGTGCCAATCTGCTTTCTACGCAGATATCAGTAATGATGATGACATATTTCTACCGTGCGGGCGTTTACCAGGCGTCACCTCATGGGCACTCATTGCTGGCGTGGAGAGTGCACCACAGGGGTCAATTTTGTACCATTTAAAATTCGAAATATTTGGCGTCGGTCGGGATCGAACCCGATTCCCCAGATTCGTGACCAGTCACTCAGGCAGAAAAATAGGTCATTCTATGAACCAAGAAAAAATAGGTGGTTTTTATTTTATTTTTTATAAATAAGAACAAAATTAGTGAAAACTTTTTTAGGCCGTAGCATTTGGAGAAAGAACTAATTATGAAAGAAATCGTATAGTGAAACAGAGATATCAAACAACGAACGTCACCAAATTTTTTTTCTTTTTTGTTCATGTAATTGTTAAACTTTTTCATAAACCTTTTAACTAAAGTCGAATCTGTCCTAGTATACTTAAAAACCGGTAAAGATTATTTGCATAATTTAATGTTGGCATTTATGACATGCATTGACTGATACCTCGGCTGGATTATTATTCCTTTGATATTTATATTATAAGGCTGGAAAATCACTTAAATCTATGTGATCTTTAATTAGATTCTCCGGTTGTTTCAATCATCTAATTCTCTCAAAAGACTCAATTTAATCCGTCGTCAACAACATTAATATTGAAAATTTTCTTTCATACTATGAATATTTTCATCGTAGTGATATTTTACAATTATATTAACGATTTAAGAAAAAAATAATCCGCCTATTGAAATTATTCACGTCTCTGATCTTTGCGAACTATATCGGATTAATTACTTACATTGCATTTCGTATGCGTAGTGATCATAGTGGCAAAAATTTCAATAGTTGAATTAAAAACATTTAAAATCAGTTATACTGTTATACAACTGAATAATAGTTCCAAGTAGGAATTTTTAAATTTTGTGTATTGCCGATAGCGAATTTAAATTAAATCTTTTAGAGATTTAGAGAATTGTAAGAAAATTTCAGAAAGAAAATAATATCTTACCATTGATCTTTCAGAATCCTGAATCTTATTAAAAATCTTGTCATCATAAATTGTAAAAGGAAAGAAATGCAAAATAAGAAAAGTAAAACAATTCAGAAAAAATGGTTGGCGCTACCAATTATTTATAATTAATCATTATTTATTACAAGTTTAAAGTTTAACTACATTTTTTTTTGTTTTTTTCTTAATAGCTAAGCTTGGCAACATACTTTATATGTAAAGTATCAATAGCTATATTTATAATATGTTTACGAAAGAAATAATTTATTTTAATACTATAAAATAGAAGAACAAGAAGTTTTAAACTAGTTATGTAGTTTTAAAAATAATCATGTTATTTAAATCGTAAATATTTGGCATAATGTGCAAATATGATAAATGTCAATTTATGAACCGAACCCAATATAAAGCTGATTCACTACTTCTCGCCATATAAATAACATCAGAGTAGACAGATTTGATATTTGTCTAAAAATGCCCAAACAGAAATGGTCGTCACTATTATAAATAAAAAAATTTTTTCTTCCAATATTCTTTAAATATGTGCGTGTGTATAAATTTTGGCGATGTGATAGTAAAGTTGTGTAGCACTGTTTTATTTCCCAGAATGTTTTTTTTTTTTTTTTTTTGCGAAAAACCGAACATATTTCAACACCATCGTATGACTGACAATTTCTCTTCGTACATATAATAAGCATACATACAAAATGTCTAGTTTGAAATTTTACTTTATAAATTCAACATTTAATAAAAAAAATACTGGTTTGAAATTATGCATTTTCCTGATGAAAAGTATGGAAATGTATAAGAAAATGATGTTTAAAAAATAAATTTCGGTATATTTTTCAACTTTTTATTACTTTATTAAAATTATTCTGAAAAATTTAATTTAATTATAAATTTATTTATTAACAAATGCATCCTAAATCACAAAGGAAAAAAAGCACCGTGTAGTCACAAGTTATATACATAATTTTTTGCAACACCACAATCAAATCAAATTTAAAATAAATTTTAAAAGGTGATGAAAACGTCAAGATACAGTGTATTCACTATTCACTTTATTCACTATTTATACTTTATTTTACTCAATAATACAATTTATACTTACTACTTTTTGAACTACAACCTTGAATACAACAATGAACTTAGCAAGTAGAAAAACATATGGTCTGAAATAACATTGTGACGACAGACGTCACTAGTGGTACTATTTCAACACAAACTTAACCTGAAGAAAAGGAAATCCCACACCCGATTATGGGTAACAGGGATATGGACAAGAAGTTAGGGTTATTAAAAAAATTTATTTTGAATTTTTTTGCTTTTAGTTCTTCAAAAAATAGAAAATAAGCAAAAATGAGAGTATTAGTGATACTAGTGATTTTTTAATTTCAGTTATTTTTTATTTTACAGTTATTTTTTTATTTCATAGTTTTCTATAATGACACATTTTAGCCATTGAAAAGTGTGTGCTCTTTTGAAGAGTAAAATTTTATTCATTTTACTTTATAATGAGATTTAAACTGAAAAATATTAAATGTGACATACAAGAAATTAAAATTATTGAAAATAAGAAATAGAAAATAGCAATTAATATTGCAGACGATGACTTCAGAACTTTTCTTTAATTAATACAATTCAAATTTCTCTCATCTTAAATTATACGGCACATTTGTTCATTTGTACCACTTTATGCAGAAACGCCTGTACATTACTTGCACATACATAATTAATAATTATCTATAAACTTAATTAATGAACAAATTAATTCCCTTATGTCAATACTAACATAGACGGAGTGTAAACATCTTCAATTTAACCACGTGATTTAATTCTCTTTACAGGGCACAGTGCTTACTTATAATTGAATGGCGCAAATTATACTTACTGCTAATTAGAAATTATTAAGTTCAATTTCAAAAACAGAAACAAGAGTATTTGGTTGAATGAGAAAATGGTGAACTCGTGACTTGTTAACACCTAAGGGAAAGTTATACAGTAGCAAAATATCAACAAGGAATTATGGAGATGCATCATTAAGATCATTACGCATTCTCTCCAAATTTAGATTTCGTTGGGTCTTTTCGTATAAAATTTCCAAAACACAAAATGAATAGGGTATTTTACGTTTTACTTGAAATTCGTAATGTAGGGAATACAATGTTATTTTTTTTATTATTATTTTGCTGTTGTTAGTTATTATTATTAATTTTAAATAAAAATATTTCAAATAAAGGTTGTAGAGAATAAAATTCTACACCAATATCACTAATCAAATTATTTTATTTTACATGTTTTGTATCATGAAAAACCGAATTTAAAATTTTGTAAATTTTTCTCATCTGTAGTACTAGCCAGGGAATTGACACAAAATTACAAATAAATGCATAATTGCTTGAACTGTCAATTCTGTCAGAAAAAAATAGTTTTTTGGGTTAGATACTAATTTATTTGAATTGTGCTATAAAAAGAGATTTCGTAATTATTATATTCCTATTTATTGTCATTTAGTTTATAAATAGAGCGTTTTTATCAAGATGAGAATCTGCGAATAATTCAATAGTATTATTCTGATTGTTCAAACATCATTATTTATTCGTAATATTGTGTCAATTTCATGGGTATCACTACAAATGAGCAATATTTATAAAATTTCAAATTAAGTTTTACGGGCTACGAAACGTGCAAAATAAAATCTTATTAGTGATTTATATGTTATCTACAATATTTATTTGAAACATTTTTGTCTATAATTAATAGGTAACGAACTATATCAAAATGAAAAAAATAACATTATATTCCCTATATTAAGGATTCCAAATAGACACTCGGTATATGAAATTTTACAATTTGGCACTAATAGGGGATTCCACCATTTTTTAAATGTAACCTGAACGTATAAGTAAAACTAAGACTATCGGTGAAAAAATTCCTATTAATAAGCGAGCTATAATCCCCCGAATTTTGAAAATATAGGTTTGACGTCACGAATATAAGTTTTTATATCAAACCGTTTTCTTCTTGGACCTAACTGTTCTTGAAATATATGCTATTTCTAAATTATATTTATAAAAAATAAATGAATATTATTATACTGTACGTACAAGTCTACATGATTTATAATTGGAAGTGTATGTAAATTATTAAGTTTAATGCAAAACATTTATATTCAAATAAAAACTGTTTGAGAATTGCAGTACTCGACTGATAGCCACGCCTCCGCCATTTGAATTTATCTACTTCCGTTGATAGTAGGCTCCTCCCCCTAAATGGATATTCGTTATATATTTATAGGCCATCTTTGAGTCGTCAATCAAAATAATATATATATATATATATATATATATATATATATATATATATATATATATATATATATATATATATATATATATATATATATATATATATATATATATATGGAATAGGGGATTACAGCGCAATTGAATTAAGAGAAGTTAGAAAAAAATATTAAAAGTATATGCTTAATAATGAATATTAATAAAGAAAAAAACGATATAATTGAAATACTTCGAAAATAAGGGGTTTTTTGTTATAGCAGCTCGTCACTCATATGAAATTCATATGTATTATTTTAATTGGCAGGTCAATGACGGCCTATAAATACTCGTATATAACGAATACCAAGTTAGGGGAGGAGCCTATTACCAATGGAAATAGAGAAATTCAAAGAGCAGAGGCGTGGATATCAGTCCAGTACTGCAATTCTCAAACAGTTTTTATTTGAATATAAATGTTTTGCATTAAACTTAATAATTTAAATACACTTCCAACTATAAATCATGTAGACTTGTACAGTATAATAATATTCATTTATTTTTTATAAATATAATTTAGAAATAGCAAATATTTCAAGAACATTTAGGTCCATGATGAAAACAGTTTGATATAAAAACTTATATTTGTGACGTCACATCTATATTTTCAAATTTCGGGGAACTATAACTCGCTTATTAATAGGAATTTTTTCACCGGATTTTGAACGACAGTCTTAGTTTTACTTATATGTTCAGATGAAATTATATAAAAAAAATTGTGGAATCCCCTATTCATATGAGTGACGAGCTGCTATAACAAAAACCCCCTTACTTCCGAAGTATTTCAATTATATCGTTTCATTTCTTTATTAATATTCATTATATATCTTTCAATATTTTTTCCTAATTTCTCTGAATTTAATTGCTCTGTACTCCCCTATTACATTTTTCAATCACTCTGTATTGCGAGCTAATTTTGGTAGTAGTGGGGTATGTGGTATGTAACTAAATATTGATTTTTACATAATGACACTATACAAAAAATACCCATATATTTTTAAATCGATTAATTATTTGTAGTTTACGAGAAAAGAAATTAAAATTTGGAGGAGGACAAAACATTCATTTGCAAATAATAATATTATTACAAAAGAATATTTTATTTTTATTATTATAATGAGAAACTAAAATACTTAATTTATACATTTTATAACCCATATATTTAAATTCCATTATGATCACATACCCCATTAGCCAATATCTCAAAGCCATTACACATTCGCATATGGAATGTGAAGATTACGTTTAATGGAATTTCGAATTAGTTGTTAACATGAAGTGATTCGATATCTGATCATCAATTGTCTCCTGCTTGATTAACGAGTTATTCTATCCGTTTGATTGGAGTACAGCAATTATGGCTAATAATTGAAATTTCAGTTTGCACAGTCGGTTTTGATTAATAATAACTACACATACACATTTTGTCTATAAATTTATTCAAGGCTAATGTTGACAGGGTCAAGTAAGTATAGGTATTCATAAAAAAATTAATGTTTAAATTTAACAAATAAATAAATATAAAAAATACGTCTATTCAAAAAGGCTTCTTTTATTAAAATGGGTTCACGTATATTTTCTATACAATAATAGTCTGAAAAAAGTGTACTTTTTAACCCAAACGAGTATTTATTTTCATGATTTTACTCATGTTATAATTATACAGTGTGAACAGGCGTTTAACATGGGAAAACAGTTTTTTTTCAAATATATCCGCCTCGGTGACCGAGTGAGTTGAGGCAGCGTGTTACGACAGCGCTCAAAGCGACCATCGAGGGGTTGGTCACTTAAGAAGAAAGCGTACAATTCAATTTTAATTCCACTAATTCTTCTAATTCCTAGCTAATTCAACTAATTCCTTGGTAATTCCACTAATTCCTTGGTAATTCCACTAATTCCCAGGTAATTCCTCTAATTCCTAGGTAATTCCTCTAATTCCCAGGTAATTCCGCTAATTCTCAGATAATTCCTATAATTTTTGATAATCAATACCTTGATTATATACGTACTTTGTGACTTTTATTCTTAGTAATTTCAAAATTATGTAGTATTTAATCCATTTTTGCGTTAATACGCTCTTAGTGTTTAAGTATACTTTTGAAAACACCTCTTGTTTAATGTTAGTAAAAATTAAAATTATATTAGATTTATGGATACATATCTGACACATAATGGAAGTCAAAGTAAAAGCTAAAAGTAAGGATAACATTAACTGAAAAACCAAAGATAATACCAATACAAAATAAACATGGCAACAGAAAACTGGACAGAAATAAACATGCCAAAGAATATGTTAAATATCGTTTACTTATTTTCCATTTTATTATAAATATATTAATTTTCAATATTGAACATGCTACTCAAACTAGTCCAATTTTTAACTTCATTTAAATTCATTTAAATAATAAAAAATTGGATGTTATGTTTAAAAACCTTAACATAGAAATTATTTTTTTCAAAAATTGTCGACCACTAATTTATGTCAATGTAAACAAAAGCTTTCTTTATAAAACTGTTTTTACAAATTATACATATTCGATTCCATTTTTGAGATAGAGTGATGATTGGTGATGATAAAGAAGTGACCGTTTTAAGGAAAAACAAAAAAGTTGTGTTAAGCCGGAAGTGGTTGATTATGGTAAAATGTTTCTATTGTTTCATATGTAGAATTTTCTGCTGAATTCAAGGACAAAATAAAAATTTGGCATACTATTTAAATAAGAAAGTTAGGAACATTTCCGGTTAAACCGGAATAATAATTGTTTTGAAAATATTTTAGTTGAAACGGGTATGTCGGAAAATCCCTAGGTACCAAATTTCGTAAAATATAATTGAATAGTTTTGAAAATGTTTTTTTTTTAAATAAATAAATATTTATTTTTAATTTGTTATTATTATAGTTTATTATTAAATTTTAAAGTTATTTTCATGTTACAATTAATTAATAAATCCTTATGATATTTTTAAAATTTAGAACAGAGATGGATTAAAAAACGTGAGAAATATATTGATATCTAGAACATATATTTATACTATAAACCAAGGTAATTGTTAAAATTTTAGTGAATTCCCTAAAATTCTAGTTATTTCCTGGGTAATTCCTTCAATTCCTAGTGAATTTCTTCAATTCCTAGAGAATTCCTATAATTCTGTGTTAATTCCTTTAATTCCATGTAAATTCCTCTAATTCCTAGCTAATTCTTGCCAATTCCTACTCAAGTGTACAACTAATTCCCAAGTGATCAACCCCTCGGCGACCATCACCGCTTGGATCCTGGGGTCGTAGGTTCGATTCCCACCAGGGGCTTGGATGTTTGTGACTGTCCTTTCATCATCTCATCTCCATCAAAGCAACGTGAACAATTGTAAAAGTTACAAAAAAATATAATGTAAAAAAAATTGATTCATCCCCATTCATACCATCAAATTGTAATATCTAATTAAGTTTGTATACAATAAAGATTATTATTATTATTATTATTATTATTATTATTATTATTATTATTATTATTATTATTATTATTATTATTATTATTATTATTATTTTCAAATATCATCTGTCCCGCAAGACTGTAGTGGGAGTTTTTGATGTGGTCTATTATTGAAATATTTGCAAAAGTGTAATATAATTTGACAGTTATCACTTATAATTTATTAAAAACAGTAATCATGGAAACGTATTCAGTAGCTGAAGTCGGGGCACCGTAATAATTATTCACAAGTTCAAATCCTGTCCGCCTTATATTATTAAATTTTTCTTATTTGTAAAATTATTTATTAAATAAATTACAAAATTGAAACATAAATTGTTTCGTAAATCAAATATTTTATTGAATAAATCTACGAGAATTGAAATAAAAAAAATTATTCTACCTTATAAAATTAAAATTTATTTAAAAAATAGTGAATTCTATAAAATACTTGATTTACTAAACAATTTATGTTTTAATTTTGTAATTTTTATTAGTAATACATTTAATAATATATAATATAATAAATAATAAAAATATAAGGCGGGCAGGTTTTGAACTTGTGATTGCGAATAATTATTGCGGTGCCCCGACCTAACCAATTCAGCTACGTTTCCATGATTATTGTTTTTAATAAATTATAAGTAATAACTGTCAAATTGCATTATACTTTTGCAAATATTTCAATAATAAGCCATTAAATTAGGAGTATTTAGATACTCTTCGATGCCAAATTAAATAATCTTTCTAACCATATCAGAAACTCCCACTATGGTCTTGCGGGACAGATGATATTTGAAAAAAACTGTTTTCCCATGTTAAACGCCTATGTCACGGTTTTCAGTGTTCACACTGTATATAAACAAGCTTTTATAAAAATACACTAAATAAAATGGATTATGTTTTATTTTAAAATATACTGACGAAGTTGCTAGATACATACAGGATGTTACACGAAAAGCGGGCCATAGGCGTTTAACATGGGAAAATATATTTTCCTTGCGCAGAAGTGGTCTATAAATTTTAAACAAAAATGCTGCGGATAAAAGTTATTGACAATTAAATTCTGCATCTAATTCAGTAATCATATTTTACTTTGCACATTTTGTAACGGAACAATGGAATTTAAAAATTTATTAAAGTTTAGTTCTTTAGAATTGAGACAAAGGTAATAAACGGTTTACCTCACAGAGACACTCTGTTTGAGTTAGCATTATTGAAAATTGATAAATATTCACACGAAGAAAAATTACAAATTTTCAAGTAGTATTATTTTATAATTTGGAGTAGTTTCTGACAGGTTAAACGTTATTAGATTTGTTTGCGATTCTGTTTCTATTCTATGGCTAACACTATAAAGAAGTAACGTTTTATCTTTTAATTTAGGTTGTTTTTATTAGAACTAATAATAAAAATAAACTAATCTAACTATAGAAAGATAAATCGTTAACATTTGCCTATGGATTCTAGTACAAAATTTTATGTCCTGTCTACATCTTTTATTTATTTTTTCCTAAAATACATAGTTTTTCTTTTGGTTGCTGTAGTAGTAATAAAAATAAAAAATAAATACAAATAGCTAAAGTTCATTAGTGAAAACATTGATCGTCCTGGCATTAGACTTCAAACACACTGACTTAAACTCAGCACCCTCAGGTCATCATTAAAACTTTGTCAAATAAAACTAATAGAAAAACTGACCTATTGGCTTGATTGTCTGAACAACATGTCCAAGTTGTTTAAACAAGTAGAGAAGCAATTTATAGAAAATATCTGAACTGAACTTGAACCTGTATTGTAATATCCTTGTGCTTATATTAGTCTCATAAGCAGACACGATTTCCATCGAGTAACAATGCGAATGAGAATAGAACATTTTGCATATGCTCTTTTATTTTCTTTATACATTTACAGCAGTGTTATAAAAATAAGAAATACAATTGATTGTTTTCTCTGTACAAGTGCAAGACAATGAACATTGTTTACACTTAGTGTTTCTTTACCTTTCTTCTCGAAACACGTACAAAATGTTTAGTCTTCGTAGTGTGATTCATGATCATGAAAATGTTTTATTTCATTTTGTCAGCAAATTGACTCAATTTACAATTAATTTAGTGTTGCGAGCACATCTTCTCGTTTCACAGAAAAGTCCAGCCGCAAATTATGCACTCGAGTGTAGTGCAGTCTGTAGTGCATCTAATCTACTTATATCTGTAATATTCTCTAAAACGATTTACGGAGGAAATTGCATTTGATACCAAATGGAATGTAATTATATAAATCCTCGAGTAAAATTTGTAGGTATTTCTTAATTTGAAAATATGATGAATTAATCCCATTTTCTATCACCGAGGTTTACCACATTTTGTTTATGCTCATTTCTCATTTCAAGACATGCCATTAGGGTTTAATGTCATATAACAAATAAATGAACATAAATTTTAATTTTAAAAGGTCTGTACTAGACAAGACATACTTCCACAAGCATTTATTGCTCTTGTGGAAAACTAACTACGAAGTAATTATTTTCTTCTGAATTATCTAGAATCAATTTCAAATATACAATTCTCTAAAATTAAAAATATTATAACGGGTCGTGGCGGTTAGGGTTGAACATAGAGATTTAACACATGTCATAAGTTTTATGTAGTTTTTCCATCTCTCCTGTCCATTTTATGGAAAAAACTGTAGAGTGCAAAGTTGTTCAGAATTAAAAGATGCGTACAAAGTTGTTAGTAGTAGTCATGACTCTTGATAGTATAGACAACATTATTATTTTATTCACATTTTGTCTATTTTGTATAAAAAATATATTCAATAATAAATGTTTCTTTGAATAAGGAACGTCTTTATTATAAAGAATTGTTATGATGGAAATAGTTACAGTTGAATAAGAGACTTATTTTTAATTGATGTTTATAAATAATTTATGAAAACCAGAAAAAAAGAAATGTGCCATGGCTATTGCTACTAATTATCAAAAATTTTGAAGTTTCTTTTTGAAATTGTAAGGGAACCAAAAACTTAATATCGGGCATAATAATAAAAGTGAATACAATTTTGTGTGCAGTTTTTAATTCTGTACAGCGTTGCACTATACAATTTTTTGCCGTAACATGAACAGGAGACCAATAGGGGATTACAGCTCAATCGAATTAAGAGAAATTAGTAAAAAAATAGTGAAAGTAGATGCTTAATAGAAATAAAATGATATAATTGAAATACTTCGGAAATAAGGGAGTTTTTGTTTTAGCAACTCGTCACTCATATGAAATCCATATATATTATTTTGATTGGCGACTCAAAGACCACCTATAAATATAACGAATACCGAGTTAGGGGGATGGAGTCTACTACCAATGGAAGTAGACAAATTCAAATAGCAGACACGTGGCTACCAGTCCAGTACTGCAATTCTCAAACAGTTTTTATTTGAATATAAATTTCTTGTATTAAATTTAATAATTTTGATACACTTGCAATTATAAAGTATGTAGACTTGTACAGTGTTACAATATTAATTTGTTTTTAATAAATATAATTAAAAAATAGCATACATTTCAAGAACATTTTAGATCCACGAAGAAAACAGTTTTATATAAAAACTTATATTCGTGACGTCACATCTATATTTTCAAACTTCGGGGGACCATAACTCGCTTATTTTTTTCACCGGCTTTTCACCAATAGTCTTAGTTTTACTTGTACTTTCTGATGAAATTATTTTTAAAAAAATCCACCCAGAATATATGTAGGACTCTGTAAATTACAATTGGTTACTAGCATTAGAAGTTTAATATTTAAAAAAAAATTAAATATGTGTTATAGTATTTTTTAATTAAAGTTTTATATACTAGGCTTACTAAAGTAATATCTCTTACCTTTTAAATAAAGTGACATTATTTCATACTCAATTTGAAAAAAAAGCATTTATCTTTAGTTAAATCCTTGATTTTTATAGTAGGTATCTGTTTTTCGACAAATTTTATGAATACTAAATTTTCTGTCAGTTAAAATTTGTAAAACAAACTTCCAAACTTCATTTTTCAATAGGCACCTTTAATGTATAGAGTTGGGAGATTCACATATCATTTTTTTAATCTCTATCATTTTAGGGGGCTGCAGCGAGTTATTTTATCTACCACCCTATTTTATTTCGTTTATTTATTTATTTACCAGGTACTTTATTATTTTGGGTGATTTAATAAAAATAGAAATGGATAATGTCTCATTTTGATATTAATGTTCAAATTTTAATAGCCATTGCAGTGTACTGTGTAATTTCCATATTTTAATCATTTGCAAAGAAAATAAATATCGTTTTTATGTAGCAAAAAATTTTAATTTAAAATACAGGTTGGATTCAATATCGCTATACCTAGAATACATGCGCCCTTCTATTCTATTCGTTTCGGCCGAAGCTTAGTAGAAAATTATGTACAATCAGTGAACTGGAAATGGTTAAATACGTCCGTATTAGTACAGATAAAAGTCTTGATTTTCCATTTAACCTCCTACAATATAGAAACAAAATATTACTTTTTTTTGTTGTAAATTTAAATATAGCCATTTATTTTTATGACAAAAAGTGTAGAGTGCATGGGTAGAATTAAAAGTTACATACAAAACTGTTTTTACATATTTCATTATGCTTTTGGTTTCTTTACAATTTTAAAAAGATATTTTAAATCTTCCGTTAATTAGGAACAATATCCATGACTTATGACGTAGAAAATAAGTAAATGTTTATTTGAATGTGGAACCTGTTTTTTGTATAAAGAAATATTGGTAGAAATAGTTATAAAAGAATAAGACATTTATTTTCCTTTTTCATAAGTTAGATTGACGTTTGACATGGCAAATACTACTAATGAACAGAAATTGCAAAATTTTATTTTAAAATTGCGAAAAAACCAAAAGCATAACAGAAAATGTAGAAAACAGTTTTATATGGAACTTTTAATTGTGTATGAACAGGAGAGCAAGAAATTACACAAATCTAATATCCCATGTTAAATCCCTAACCGCTGGGCGCTACCACATGATATAACAATATGCAGTATAAGTGGTAACATCTTTTTGACGGGGTTGTCATGCACACAAGTTGGTAATGCCTTTTTGATTGACCTGTATATACCTAAAACTTGAAAACTGGAATTAAGTTGATTTCTGTGGATTTTTTTTTTACAAATATAAAATATGCATTGGACTCGGTATTGAAATACAGTTGGACCTCTTTAATCCGAACTAATAATTGCACAGGTTGATCCGCATTATCGAAATGTTCGGATTATCGAATAAATTACAGAAAATATGCACATTCTCACGATAAAAAATGTTTTATTTTCAAATATAAAATTAAAAAACAACTGTACTTACTAAATATGAATAATAAAATAAAGTACATATAGGCATATTAAATAAATCTTTATTAAAGTCAAAAGTAAATCTAAGAAACTGTGAAAAATTCGGTGATTTTGCTCTGTTTAATGTTCGCTTCTTCTGCCTTTTTGGCTCGTTTTTTCATTTCTAATAGAATTAGAATGTGGTGTTCCGATTCATCATTTTCTTCAGCCCACTTCAAACACGTTTCAAAACTTCTGACTGCCTCTTTGTGCTTTACATATCCTGGTATCACTTCTACTTCATCGTCGCTTGATTAATTCTGAATATGTTCCAAAATATCCATATCATTTGTAGGATTCCCATGATACTTCATATCCGATAGCCCATTCAAGAGCTTCTTGTCGTGTGACATCTTCAGAAATTTGGTTTATTAGCACAGTAACCTCGTTTATTTGTCTTTCTATACCCTCCAACTCCATTCTGTCCGTCCACTGTAATAGTGGAAGATTATCGTCTTCAGTCCAACCATCATCAAGAAGTGGTGTAAGAAGTTTAGTCCAGGACTTTTGGATAAGTTCCGGCCTCCCATCTTCCCATCCTCTTGATAATCCAATAACAACATCTTTCAAATTAACTTTCTTCAGTTCTACAGAAATACTTGCACCTTCGGAAGCAACAATTTTTTTAAAAGCCTCTTGCGGTAATTTAACTTGATCGCTTGAATCACATTTTAGGTAACAGAGAGCATGAAACCAAGTGATTTCCTCATTTAGGTCGCAGGAATCACTTTGCTGTTCGGATTAACGGCGTTGTTCGGATTATGGCTCCGAGTTTTCGCTGTACAGATTACTGGAGGTTCGGATTAAAGAGGTCATACTGTATTGAGATAAATTGATAGAATCTCCTGTGTCCCGTATTCCATATTGTGACACATTCTGGCATTATTTTATTATTATTTATTTGAATCATTGAGACAATTTGTATTGTTTGTTTACAGAAGAGAACAGTGGCCGTTATTTTCAAGCTACGCGTGTTGGCAGCAACTCATCACTCAAACACGGAATCTCAGTCGAGATCATGTGGCGTTATCCGAAGTGTATTCCACACATCTAGTGTCTCGTCTAGCTCAAGTGATGGAAGATGTACAGAGGATATACAGAAGAGTGAGTAAACCATAAATGTATTTTTAGTCGCCTTATAGCTTTTTATGTAAACTTACTACTTACATATATTCTCTGCTCTCGTCTAAGTGCTCTACCGTACAAACAAATAATTTTGCACGTAGAGAAATAAAAATAGATAAATAAACCTAGCTTTTAACTACAAAATACTTGCGACCATAAAAATATTCCTCTCTCTTAAAATATCAAAGTGACCGATTTTTGGTAGCGAAATACCGCAACCGGGCCACAATAATAGTAGTGAAACAATCATCCTTCGCCACACATTCCTGTCTAAGTACACTTCTTTCGCCTCGGCCACATTCATAATCACATTCATACACGCTATTCTTCTCTTCCCGCTCGGAAAGTTTCTCTCTTTTAGCACCTTATCAGTCATATCCATCCACTTACACACTGGACGGCCACGCAATTGAACACCCTCAATTTCACCAAGATATATACGCTTTACAAGCCGTTCACTCTTCATTCTCTCCACATGATTAAACCATCTCAACTGGCTCATTTCTACTCTCTTAACAACATTCTTCCTAACCATACATTCTTCATACACCAAATTATTCCTCACGCGATCCCGTCTTACATATCCACATGCACCACGTAAATACCTCATTTCCACAGCAGTCACTCTCTTTTTATGCTTTTCCCTCCATGTTCAATATTCGCTTCCATACATCAAAGCAGGCACTAGCACTCCATTATACACACTTAACCGAGCTTCTCTAGATACGTTTACGTTTCGAGCAAACGTACCCAGAGCACCCATTACCTTACACCCCGCACTCACTCTCCTTTCAATTTCTCTATCAATTCGACCATGCCTTGACATCATGCTACCCAAATATACAAACTCATTCACTTGCTCCAGTTTCACTCCAACCACCAACGCGTTGCACACAGTCACCAATTTACTCCTTTCAAATACGTTGGATTTATCAACATTCAAGGAGTCACACTTCTTCCAACTACATGTATGCAAAAAAACAAATAGAGAAATACAGATATTAGGGAATTTTGGGAAGATTTAAGGTAAAGAAAATAAGAAAAATATATTGATACATACCTATATCAGATAAATATTATTAAATATATAAAACATTTCCTGGCAAATATTACGTCCGAGAATTAGGATATATCAAAGTTTTACAACACTTTTGTTAATGCGAATATGTGTAGCACCGTAAAATAGTTAAACACGTTCGCTTAATAAACTATAAATCGTTGGTTAACATAATCAAATGCCATGACTAACAATAATTAACCACTTAATACTGCTCTCTTCGAGCGATGAAACTAATTTCACGTAAATAGGGTTATATAATTAAACAAGTGTAAATACGAAAATATGCATGTAATTGCATCTATCAATATTGTTTCGTGGAAAACACTTTTTGTGTAAAAACTTTAAAACATAATAATGGTACTTAAATTCATTTCAATTTAACTGCTTAACTACTATAAAAATTTCAGTCATACTGTTATTGTAATATAGCCGTTGGAGTCAATACAAATAAAATACTTTTGGTTTTTTTAATCGTGTAGCAAAACTACTCGTAGTACCATGTAATCATAAAACATTTCTTTTTGAAAGGTTTAAATGCAAAAGGAATAAAAGCAACGCTAGATGAAGTTCACGGTGAGTCTGCTCTTCGTAAGCAACAATTGCAAATTACGTTGCAGAATTTAAAAGCGGTCGTTCAAGACTAAAGGTCAAAAGAGCTACCAATAAAAAACCAGAGTTAGTTCGATTTAAGTCATTTGATTTAAATCAATAATATATGACAGTGATTTAGAATTTTATCTATCTAGTCATGAAGACAAACAATAATTGAGAGGCTTCCCACAAGACTCGAACAAGTCTATCTATTAAAGTTTTCTGTTTATATAAGAGTGTACGTTTGTAATTTTACAAGAACCAAATTAGTCCGCCACTGTACAGAGTGCCCATTTTATTAGTTGCCGCCTGAAATTTTAAGAATAGATAAAACAGAATACATTTCGTAAACCACTTGCTAAATATTAGTACCTAGTTTAAATGGAATAAGGACGTTAGGTATAAGAGCAAAACAAAATTTTAAAAACCAAGTCACTTATAATGGAACATGGATTGCGTATTGATGAATTTTCAGGTGGGAACAGATAAAATAGACACTTGTATTATAAAATATTTTTGAGAGAGGTTGAATTTTTTTTAAAGAATAAAAATAAAAAGTTAATTTTATTTTTAAACATCATTTCCTTCTTCATTTTCATTGGGAAAATGCAAATTTCGTACAAGAACCAAACAAGACCAGATATATTTTAATTTTTTAATACCTACCTACCGATAATTTTGTTCTTATACGTATCTACAGAAAAAATAGTCTGTTATCCAATGAGCGGTGTTGAATAGGGTATTCTCTGAGGACTACCAATTTTAAAAATTTATTAAAAATATTAGTGTTGATAGGTAAACAACAGGGAAAAAACATAAAATCATATTATAAATTAATTGTTACAAAAGATATAAAGCATTTAAATTTTGCTGATGTACTAGATGACCTTCCAATGGGAGACCAGTTGAAATCCCTACTCCATGTTCGAATGTGATAAGACGCCGAATGAACCACTGATAGTACACCGCTGGTACTGTACAACTAGTACGTCACTATCACGTGACACAACAAAATCAAATTTTAAAAATTAATATCTCGCTTATTAAAAGTAATTTTTAACTCGGGTTTTCACAGGTACTCTTAGATATAACTGTTCTTTAAGAAAAATAAATAAAAAAAATATGAGAGAATACCCTATTGGGAAGTTTTTATTGTTTTTATTAGCATTTTGGACATTTGTAATTACTAAAACTTTTATGCTTCGTTCTGAAAAATGTTAAAAACAAATCTTTTTGATATTTTACGTTTTTGCTAACGCATTTTGGATCATCGTAAACCGATTCACGAACTTTTCTTGAATAATTTGTAGTCTTTCTTTTGTGAAGAACTTAATGAATATAATGCTGTTTCACAACCACAACACTCAAATTTTTGCAAAAAACTGTACAACTCTCAATTTGTACCAAATGTAGTAAGAAAGCAAACAAATATCAAATATTACAGTGACCTGCGACAAAAAATTCGCTGGTCTTTTGTTTCCTGGCTAGTTAGATAACATTCTAAATCACTCTCATAAATCAAATGGTTTTTTATTTAGATCTTTTGAATTTATGTTTCAGTTTCAATTTGTTTCCTGTTAACAATAAATTAATTTTAAAATATGTAGGTACATCCAGTCCTAATGGAAAATAGTATGAAATCTGTTTCAATTGGTTATGTTGTCCGATCATCTGGATTAATTATAAATAGTCTATTTTTGTCTGTCAATATATTTACAGACATCGAAACACCGTTTTCATTAAAATTCTACTTTTCACTAACTCTATATTATTTGCTCGCTAAGTGAAAAAATATAAATATTTCATATATCGTAATTAACACAAGTAGCAAGTAGCTCATATTTTTTTGCTACTGTTTACATTCCAGTCTAATAAATGATTTATTGATACGTCCAATGCTTGTTTTAATTACCCTTCCACATCAAAATTTCAAATAAAAGAATCCATACATAACTTTGTTTACAGTTGTTCCACATAAATGTTTGACTCTAAGTGGCCATTGTTCATAAGTAGAAAGAATTTATGGGTTTATAAATTCTTGACTAAATATGCAATAAATTGTAATATCTTACTTTATAATTGTTAATAAATTATTTTCATTAATCGATTATTTGGGTTGTTAAAATTTGGTCTCACGTTGCACATAAACCTTGAGTCGAAATATATGGTACACATTTATGACCTATTCTAAGTTACGATTTTTATATTGGTCGTATGAAAAATTAAAAAGCAAAGCTATTTTGGATTGGATTGGAATGTACGAAACGGACTGTAATCTTGTGGATTGGCGAATCATATATGATGCATAAAGCGTGGGAATATGACAAGATGGCACAATGCTGTCATACTTTACTGAACATATGAACAAATTATACGCTAATTCCAGCAGACAAAACATTACTAAGATGTATAATAATTGATCTATCTTAACCCTTTAATGCCTAAGAGTATTTTTTTTTTGCAAAATTTCACTTACAATTTATTTTTGCCATGTCTAATACACTCAGATGCAAAAAAACGGGCCACTTTAATTTTCATTTTTGTTATCAGCATTGTTTTGAAACATTTTAAATAAAACATTTAGTTTGTCCAATGAAAGACATACTACTCGTATTACAGTATACAAAAATGTAAGATGGTACTTATCGGTTTATTTAAAGGACAATAATAATTATTATTTAACATGAAATAGGGTTATTATACCACATTTTACAATTTATTTATTTTTCTGAAATTACACTTAAGACCAACTTACATAATATATATTTCATGTCACATAAGTTTCTAGTTTTGCAGAAATAATTTCAAATGACACCACAATTTTGCGATCCCGTGCTGTGTATACATAATTATGACGTCACAACTTCATAAATGAAAAGTATAATAATAATGTTAATACTTATGAGTACAGTGTACAATAAACAAAAACCTAGTTGTGCTTAAATACACACAAATTGTTATACAAATATTTTTCAAATAACATGAAAGTAAACAAATATATGATTCTTATATGATCATCTTCTATTGGCGAAAAAATTCAAAGTGAGTGACGTCTGGTGGCAGATTTGTGAACTAGAGGAATAAGGAAACGTTGATGGCATACATTGAAACGTATGTAATTTTAAACAGGTTTAATTTATATTTGTTGTAAAAGAAAGTGACATATATAGTGTATATTACATTTTCAGGTCTAAATAATGATCAGTAAATGCCATAGATACTGCTCAGTGCCACAATGCAGTAATTACAAGTCAAAAAGTGTAAGTTTACACTATATCCCAAGTGACAAAATATGATCTTGAAATTTTCTTCCCATATAGCTTTGACATTTCTAGTCGGTTCTATTTTTTCTTTTTTAAAACAGGATGGCAAAATTCTTCTAATTTTATAGCCAAACTATACTGTTTATCATCCGTTTTAACAAGTTTTTCCCTTACTTGTTCCAAACCGGTACAACTTAATTTTTCTATTTCTTCTGCTCTGTAATACACAAACCCATAAACAAATAAATGAATGGCATAATAATAATGATAACTTTTGTTGTAAAACAATAAATATAGTTTTGATTTTTACTAACCTGTTTATGTGCAACAAAACTGTAACAATATGTTTGCATTTGCCTCCCAATCCTGCTCTACAACTAAATTTTGCTGTCCAGTAATTTATATTCTCATTTAATAAAATTTCAATCGTATGAGGATATCCGCTCAAATGACTGGTTTTTAAACAAGAACCCAGTATTGTACCTGATCCAACATCTTTTCTTCCACAAAGCAATACATGTCCTGCCTTAAAAACTGCTTCGCCTTCCTTTATAGGACGTGCAGAAGCAATGTATTCAAAAATATCACCTAACTTTATTTTAATTTTCTCCATACTAAATACTTTGCACTTTGAAATGTATATTGCCAGCAATAAGGAATGAGAGAAATCTCCTTATTCCTCCGCCATCTTGCTACCGTTCGGCCTGCCGCCTATAGTTCAGTTTTTTCGCCAATATGTGACAACGCATTTGTTATTATCTTCGGATGGCAAAAACTATACAGGGAATACCAACAAAGATCCCTACGAATTCTCAGTTTTCCAGGTAATCTAAACAGTTGTGAATCAGAACTATTTTCTTCTGCTAAGTTTATATTTGCGGTTTTCGTTATTGTTATCCTAATGGTACGGATTTAAAAGTCAAACAAATGAACTTGATACGAACTATACCAGCTGATTAATTAAAATAACGCCATATTTAATTTGGATTAAAATTAGTAATGTCTCTTAGCCAAAAATTATAAAAATTTGAAAAAAAAAATTAGCAAAAAAGAGAATAAAATAAAACAGGCTTTAGAAATGAAAATTCTGCTGTAGCAAACAGTAAAAGAATAAAAAGGCCGTGTGTCTGTATGTCTGGTCGCGAATCTGGGGATCCGGGTTCGATCCCGACCGACGCCGAAATTATATCGAAATTTAAATAGCACAAAAGTGACCCCTGTGGTGTACTCTCCAAGTCTCCACGCCAGCAAGAAGTGCTCGTGTGGTGACGCCTGGTAATCTCCCGCACGGTAAAAATATGTCATCATCATTGCCGATATCTGTATACAAAGCACATTGGCACACCCAGTAATATATATTTATTTTATAAAGTCGTCACTCAAGTGTTGTTGCTTGGTAACTTTCGTTCGTCAGGCAGATCAATGCGTCGGTTCAAATACTTTTTAGTTGGACCTTATATTTGTATGAACCAGTGCTGAACCTGCCGGAAATGCAGGACTAAGCACAAAGAAGAAGAAAATATCTTAAATCTATATAATCACATTATTTATTCAGTTGTAGTTTTATAATTATACTATGTAACAAGAATTTTATTCGTCTACTATGATTAAACTGCACAGATTTGAAATTATAAAATAGAATCATCTGTTTATACTTTGTCAGTGAATACAATTGCAGTTTATAGTTCTCACAGTACTTTGAAGTTTTTTTATTCTCTGAGTTAGTAATTATATCATTTAATTGTCACATGGAAAACTCATTATAATTGTATAAAAATGTACAGTACAATACTGACATCTCAAAGAATTTCCTACTACTTTTTAAGATTATTTTTCATGAAAGGGATCAATGACCATCTCAGACAACTCAATCTATTAGATTCATTTTGTTGACACCGTCATTGAAAAGTTTCTGGAAAGGTCTTGGGTCTTAAATGTTGAAAAAGTTGATAACCTTAGGAGGGGCTAATATCGATCTTTCCTGAAGAAACTTGCTGCATTCATTTTAACAGAGAGGTTACACATAATTTAATTATTATTTATTCATCCGAATATAATCATTTAAAAATTAACTTAAATTGGACATTTAACTTAACCCTATAGAAATTAATTATTTAAAAGAGGCCGATTTATTTCCACATTAATAAAACGTACATTGACAATAAAATAGGAGCAAATAATAAAAAAATATAATGCGCATTTATAAAAAATGCACTCTAAAATAATACATAGTTTGAATGGGGAGTTTCCACTACCTTTTAATTTTTTATTCTTCATGAAAAGTTTTTTATTGTAACAGGTTTTCTTTGATGGGGTCTCGTGACCGCGTGCCTGAGTATCAGGTCGCGAATCTGGGGAACCGGGTTCGATCCCGACCGACGCCAAATATTTTGAATTTTAAATGGCACAAAATTGACCCCTGTGGTGGACTCTCCACGCCAGCAATGAGTGCCCGTGAGGTGACTCCTGGTAAGCGCCCGCACGGTGTAAATATTTCATCATTACCGATATCTGGGTACAAAACAGATTGGCATACCAGCAATGGGTAATAATCTGTAATGATATATTTATTTATTTATATTCGTTGAAAAAAGTATTGAAAACAGTATTTTTTCTAGCACGGCAGCGCGTTTCAGACCGGCTATGAAGCCAATGCTCAATAGATGGTGCAGGATGGCGGTCTCTAGTGGCGCCATCTATCAATTGATGGTGAACTTACTTTCTTCTATTACAGTTTTGCTGAACTAGCATACATAAGACATACAAATTATTTGGAAAGCTAAAACGTATTTTCATAAATTTTGTTTTTATCAGAGACCCGAACCGTAACGAAACCGTAACCGAAAACCGCAGCGATATTTGACTTTTTATGAATCCGTAACCGAAAACCGAAACCTATATTTTATTTCTTCAAATATGGAAACCGAAAACCGATACGATAAATAAGTTCGTTCTGTAACCGAAAACATAACCGAACCGAAATAATATCGGTATTAAAACCGTAAATTTAAAATTAGGTATTTTTATTTTAATAACCCACATTTTTTCGTAGAAATACTTTGCATACCTTCGAGTACACAAAAAGGTATTTCTTATTAAAAAAAAAATTAAGGCATTTTATTCCATTTTTAGTTATTTTTGCAATTACTCATTTGTTGACATTTTTCATTCAATCACCCATTTACTTTACGTATTACGGTATTACTATTGGAATAGAATTATTATTATAACTTAAAATATTAATAGTTTACGAAACGTATTTAATTTTTGTTGCAAAAATAAACTTAAGAACTAATTACTTACAGATTCTTTTCGAATTTTGAATTCCGAACAAGCCGAATATATATATACATATATATATATATATATATATATATATATATATATATATATATATATATATATATATATATATATATATATATTAGTACTAGTTGTTAGTAAAACGTGGAATTAAAATGTTATTACATTACGAAATAGGTACTAAATGTATTTCATGTTGCAAAAAATAAAAACAAAGCTAATTTTTCATTTAAACCGAAACCGAAAAGAACCAAAACCGTAACGAAAACGAAATTTATTTGTTTTTTTAACTGAAACGAAAACCGATATAATATTTTCAAAAAAACCGTAACTGATAATCGAAACCGAATTTTTATTAATGTGAAAACCGTTAACCGTAACCGAACTCCAAAATTTTTCGGTTCGAGTCCCTGGTTTTTATATAAGAATATTATTAATTATAATTATATCATGCAAAAAAAATGTTTTATACTTTGAACTTTGAACCTTAAAAGAACAAAAATAAAGAAACTGCAATTAATCTGATTAAAAAAATTGACAATACCGTACCACCTCCTAACAATAAACAGATCTGTCCGTGTTAAATAGGATTACTCTAATAAAAATTGTGCCACTTGACATGTGTTTGTTCTTTGAGGTATAAACATACGACTGGTAATATTTACTAAAAATTTTAGTCACCCAAACTAACTAATTACCGTGGCTACCATTTAAAAATACATTGGTATGAGTATGAGTAAAAAACTACTGAATTAAGAGTTATGAATACCACTCATGACTCATTTACTCAAAATTTTAGTCACCCTAACTAACTAATTACTATGGCTATTGAAAATATATTGGTATGACCAAAAAACACGTGAAGTTTATAATAATTACAACTTTCAATATTTATATATCAAAGACACTTTAAAATCGAGCCGGCATGTGACGTCATCGGCCAGCAGCGTTTCAAACGCAGTGTAATGTTTTCATGAATTTTTTCTTAAAAAATGGAAACATATTTAACCATTTAGTTAGTTTTTTCAGAAACATTTTATGATATATTTTAGAATACTAGTGTTATTATTTACTGTTCTTGATTACAGTGGAAACCCCTATTCTTATATACAGGGTGTTCATTTTAAATGGGTCACAATTGCTGTCTCGAGAACTATAAGAGACGATGAAATGGGCAAACAATTTCTATTTTACGAGACAAATTCAAAGAAAAGAAAAATTATTTTTTTGGATCAGTGGTTCTCAAAATACGGGAGGTAAATTTTTAATTTTAAATGAGAACATATATTTTTTATTTGCTTATTCGTTAAAGAATTTAATTCTGAATTCAGTGCTATAATATTTTTATTCCCTTACATAACGATTTTTTTGAGAAAAATTCATGTAAAGTTTTATATTGATTTCATTAAAATATGGCTATAATAAGAGTGTCATGAATGGAAAAACAAATGAGTGTTATTTTTTACATAGAATTAGAATGCCATGAAAGAAATACGTGAATATTTTGTTTGTGTTGACATTTATGATCATTTACAAGAATAAAACATTCACTTCTTTCGGTCAGGGCACTTTATTTCTACGCAATAAATATAACATATATTCATTTTTCCATTCGTAGCACTCTTATTATAGCCATATTTTAATCATATTAGTATAAAACTTTACATTTATTTTTCTTTAAAAAAACCCGTTATGTAAAGATATAAAAATATTATATCACTGAATTCAGAATTAAATTCTCTAACGAATGAGCAAATAAAAAATATATGTTCTCATTTAAAATAAAAAAGTTAAGTCCCGTATTTTGTGAACAACTTATAGAAAAAAATAATTTTTCTCTTATTTAAATTTGTCTTGTGAAATAGAAATTGTTTGCCCATTTAACCGTCTTCTATAGCTCTTATAGTTCTCGATATAGCAATGGTGGCCCATTTAAAATGAACACCCTGTATAAAAGTGAAAGAATAACTGCTAGGCAAATCTACACAGTTTTACATAATTTTCAAAGTTTCCATGAAAATAGCATTGGCATTAGTTTCGAGAACGGCCTTACCGACAGAGTCAAAATGTCAAAACCACACTTTTCTGCTGACACATTTTCAACAAATTATTTGTGTAAATGATTTTCAGTTGATTTTATGTGTTTCCTGTAAATTTTAACCGATTTCATAACTAAATAAGTTTTGATGTTTTGGGAGAATTGCGAAAATTTCGGAACGGGCGTCATTTTAGTAATATATAAATAAAACTTTGTCCAGACGGTTTTAAGATTTGGAATTGAGTTAATTTATATTTTAAACCCCGTAGAACACGAATTTAGTGTTAATTTGAAAATAATTTAAACCGCTGGGGAGTTTAGAGCAGAATAAAATGCATTTTTTTGGGGCAAATTTTTTCCAAAATCCTATTTTCCGCAATTCCTAAGGCCTTTTTGACAGTTTTAGAATATTAATATATCAGATCGACCCTGCAAAGTTCGTTTTTATTAGAATTAACACTGTCTAACCGAAATCGCGATATTAACCAATTTTTAACCTCAGGAAATAAACACACTAACCATCTAAAGTTCATTTTTGCAAAAATAAACACTCTATCTTTTACTGAAATCGTGATGTTGAACCATTCTTGACCTCACATTTTTACCGGAGACTAAACATGTAAACATGCATTTTTCGGGGCTCACTCCTGAATAGGGGATTACAGCTCAATCGAATTAAGAGAAATTAGTAAAAAAAAGTGAAAGTATATGCTTAATAATGAATATTAATAAAGAAATAAAATGTTATAATTGAAATATTTCGGAAATAAGGGGGTTTTTCAAAAACCGTTTTTGTTTTAGCAGCTCGTCACTCATATGAAATCCATATATATATATATATATATATATATATATATATATATATATATATATATATATATATATATATATATATATATTATAATTGAAATATTTCGGAAATAAGGGGGTTTTTCAAAAACCGTTTTTGTTTTAGCAGCTCGTCACTCATATGAAATCCATATATATATATATATATATATATATATATATATATATATATATATATATATATATATATATATATATATATATTATTTTGATTGGCGACTCAAAGACCACCTATAAATATATAACGAATACCGAGTTAGGGGCGGAGCCTACTACCAATGGAAGTAGAGAAATTCAAATAGCGGAGGCGTGGCTATCAGTCCAGTAGTGCAATTCTCAACAGTTTTTAGTTGAATATAAATATTTTGCATTAAACTTAGTAATTTAAATACATTTCCAATTATAAATCATGTCGACTTGTACAATATAATAATATTCATTTATTTTTTATAAATATAATTTAGAAATAGCATATATTTCAAAAACATTTAGGTCCACGAAGAAAATATTTTGATATATACGTGACGTCACATCTATATTTTCAAATTTCGGAGGACTATAACTCGCTTATTAATAGGAATTTTTCACCGAATTTCATATACTTATACGTTCAGATGAAATTATAAAAAAAATGGTGAAATTCCCTATTTTTGGAAATATTGAAATATTTTCAAATTTACACTAAAATCTTGTTGTACATGGTTAAAATACAAAGTGACTTCGCGGTTGTGAAGGCTGCGGGTATCAGTTAGTATGAAATAAAATTACGTTGCATACATAAACTTTACATTAAAATAGGGTGGGTGCACGCTAGTCAATAACGACAAAAATGTAAGAGAACGACATAAAACTCGTTTTTTACGCAATTTTTCTAAACAAACATTTCAAACCTAACGCACAAAACTTGCAATCGTATAACTCAGACGTTAGAATACATTAGAATAAGATGTTCATTTGTCAAACATGCAAAAATCCTATTTTAACGTGCACATCAATTTTTGATCATTTGCCTCAGCGAGTGAGTACCTTATTTTAATGTGCCCCTCGAAATTTTTATTTTATTGTGCAGTTTCCCTTATTTATCGTCTGGCCGCGAATCTGCAGACCCGGGTTCGATCTCGATCGACGCCAAAATAATTTCGAAATTTAAATGGCATAAAAGTGACCCCTATGGTGCACTCTCTATGCCAGAGATGAGTGACCGAAAAGTGACGCCTGGTAAACGCCCGCACAGTACGAATATGCCATCAGTATTGCCGATATCTGTCTATAAAATAGATTGGTACACCCAGCAATGGGTACTATGCCTTGATTATATATTTATTTAAGAATTAAAATGGACGCCATTAATGGCATAATATCTACAATGACAATGAGATCATACGCATCTCGTATTTTGTAATAGGAAACAATATTCTATAGAGTTTTAATTAAAGTGAAACTCCTTTGTGACTGCTACAATTCTAATTATTTCATTTCAAAGTCAAGAGCACTCAACTCGTGAAACTATTCATACCTTTGTACATTACGTGCTTTGACATAAAAACATTGGCATTAAGAGCATTGGTATTCATCAGTGTTTTTCGCTATTTATAAACAGATTTTATATGTAATGTACAGAAAATTACTCTATTTTTGACAGCATTAGATTCGGTAACAAATGTAATAATTTGATATGTTGCCAAAATCAAAGTTTGAAATAAATATAGTTACACATTAAAAGTAGGTCATTTTTACAGTTTCACCTATTAATATTTCTAATTTATAGCACTTAGTTAAGAGATGATGATACATTTATTGCGAATAAACAAAATACTTCCGTATTATCATCAAAGCAAGGATAAATGAAAGTCAAATTAGGGAGTGATTCAATTTGTAATTACATGCGAAAAACCTCTCACTGTAATTTCAATTCAATACATTTACGGATAGTTCAATATTGGACAGTAAATACGATAATCTACAATTATCCTATTTATCTAGAATTAAATGTGGCCTCATATTGTGTCCATTAGCTTCTCCCCAAACCGGATTTAAGGATAATAATAAAATAAAATAATAATAAAACGGGTGATACCAATTCTGCCAAAGTATTAATAAATAATAAATAAATATATCATCACGGCATATTACCCATTGCTGGGTGTGCCAATCTGCTTTGTTCGCAGATATCGATAATGATGATGACATATTTGTACCGTGTGGCCGTTTACCAGGCGTCACCTCACGGGCACTCATTGCTGGCGTGGAGAGTACACCACAGGGGTCAATTTTGTGCCATTTAAAATTCGAAATATTTGGCGTCGGTCGGGATCGAACCCGGTTCCTCAGATTCGCGACCAGACACTCAGGCACGCGGCCACGAGACCCCATCAAACTGTTAATTCTAATTTAATTTTAAATGGCAGAATCTGCTAAATTTATCGAACAGGTAGAAAAGACAAACGGGCCCAGCAAAGATTTTTTTTATAATTAAGTATTTGTGACACAATGATACAATTTGTTCTTGCGTAAAGTGGCCAGTTAGTTTAAGGCCCGGTATTTTCACTTCCGAATAAAGTTTGGAATAAGTATTCGTTAAATAAATTTATTCTATATTTATCCAACGAATAATTCCATTGTGTATTTTCACACATTTTAAAGAAACAAATAGCTATCTGTCGAATAACTTTAACGTTCGTGAATTGGTAGCCTTGCAGAGTGTATTTGTATCAGTAGAGAAAGATGGAGTTTGGCATAGCCACGTTAAGCAAATAAGGATGAAATGTGTCAACTTCTTTTGAATCTGTAGTTGCCAAAATTTTATTTGACATCTTCAATGTCTCTATATCCTTCTGCATTTTTAGTCCTGAGAGACTGTAATTGAACAAGAAGTGTACTATCTAATTCAGCAATCATATGTGGTAAACGAGATATCTATATTATAAAATTGTCCTTGTACTTTTTGTATATTTCTTTAGGTTCGGAGTAAATATTAGTCATTGTATTCAACTAAAGTATCCAAAATTTTAAAAACATTTTGCCAGCGTCAAATTACAGGATCTTTATAATGATTTACCTATTCACTGTTTGAGATCAAATACGATCCCCAATATGTAATAATAAATTGTTTTCATAATCGGAATCTGTCAAAAAATTCCTTCATATACCTATGTGGTTATGTTACTGTCTGATGGTGTGTGATCGATTTCTCACGTTATTTATTAATTCATAGTTCAAAATATCATCAAAAATATTTAATATATCCATTTTGTTAATAAATCTGCACTATGTGAAAATGTAATGAACTTACGAATAAATGGTTATTCGCTACCCAACTACCGAATAATTTATTCCGCGAATAACAGAAATAAATTTATTTGTAAGTGAAAAAGACAACAAAAATATTTATCCCAGGCATAAATTGATCTAAACCTTTATTCGCAAGTGAAAATACCGGGCCGTAAGATAATAATGTTTCAAATAAATATTGCATCCAATTCAGTAATCACATTTTATTTTGCACTTTTAGTAACCTAGTAATTTAAAATTTTATAAAAGTTACTTTTCTATAGTGTTAGCCATGATATTGAAATAAAATCACAAACAAATGACATTTTACTTGTTAGAAACTATAAATTTGCATCAAAATAATACTACAATAATTTGTTACCTTCATGTAGTTATATAATTCTGCATTTTCAATAATTGTGACTTCTGACAGGCAGAATAGTCACAATGTGATAGATACGTTTCTGATTGGTAAAATGTTATTACATTTGTTTGTGATTTTATTTCAAAACTGTTGCTAATTTGCTAACACCATGAAGAAGTAACTTTTATAAAATTTTAAATTCAATTTGTTCAGTTACAAAACGTGCAACGTAAAATATGATTACTGAATTAGATGCAGAATTTAATTGTCAATAACTTTTATTATCAGCATTTTTGTTTTATATTTATTTATAGACCACTGCTGCGCAAGGAAAATCTATTTTCCCATGTTAAACGCCTATGGCCCGCTTTTCGTGAAACACCCTATATGTATCTAACAACTTCGTTCGTATATTTTAATTTAATTATCTACAGCATTTATTCGAAGCATTATTGTCTAAAAATAATAGGATACTTTCGCGCAACGGAAAACCGTTTTCCCATTTTAAATCCGGTATGTTCTAAGTACGAATACAAACTCATCTTAGTTCGGCCGGTTAATATTTCCAACAAACAAATTATAAAACCTAGGCATATTTCGTTCGTCTAGTTTAAAGATTTTAAACTTACAAAAATTGAAAATGTGATTCAAGTATCCCGCCATTTAATATTGAGTTATGGTGTCTTTCAAAATATTTACAAATCTATCTGCCTTCGTAATGACATGGTACACCGCAAAGGAGCATGGTATATACGGTCCTATGCGTCAGAGGAGGATTTGCAAAATTTGGGCAAACGATGTAGCGGTACTTTCCCAAAATCACTCTAATTAATATACCTGTTTTTATTTATGATTTGTGAAAATTTGGTGTAATGTCATATTGTGTTCTGTATGTCTTAAAATTCAAGTGAAACATTCAATTGCACACAAATATTTCGTGTGCAGGATTTCAAACATTTCTTACAACCCTGTCATATCTTGAAACAAACTATACTTCACCTTTATTAGTATGGTGTGTGTTTCAAGATATTTGCAAATCTACCTGCCTTTGTAATGACGCGGTACACCGCAAAACAGCATGATATTGATGTTCCTATACGTCAGGGGAGGATTAGCAATATTAGTGAAAATGATGTAGCGGTACTTTCTCAAAATCCCCTAATTAATATACCTGCTCTTATTTATAATTTGTAAAAATTTGGTGTATGTCGCATTCTTTGTTCTGTATATCATAAAATTCAAGTGAAGCATTAAATTCCACACAAATATTTCGTGTGCAGGATTTTAAATATTTTGTTACAACCCTGTCATGTTACCCATCAATCCCATTTAAGAAGCCATCTGCTGCGTAAGTCGAAGCAAGTACGTTTGCAAATATCTTGAAAGAAACTATAATACCAGCTTTAATTCTATTACGCATTGTATCCCAAAGGCCCTTAGCCCTGTATATTTTCCTGTGAGCATTGTCCCATATGTCTTGCAATGTAGATTTTACTGTAAGCACTGGATTTTTACGTAGTTCCTTCTCATTGGGCCAAAAGCAAAGGGTCTCGGTAGAATTTAAACTCTCAAGGTTATTATTTTTTAAATTGTGTTACAGAATACGAATACGAAGATAACGATTGTCGTTAAGTAGACATAACTAATTTCATAATAGCGATTTCGTTATGATAACGATTCGTTAAGCGAATATTTTACAGAATAGGCGAATTAATCTGTCTTGACACATGTTGTTTCTAAGCTACGATTTTATTAAGTTTACCGAATGATCTTATGGATGATCTGATATACTAATGGTAGTTTCGTGGAAGTTTGGGCCCCCTATATCTGTGAATCAAATGTACTTTACTAACAAAAATAGTTATTCGTATAGTCGTTAATTTAATATATTGTGAACCACCAGTCTTTAACTACTAATTATAACCAGTACATAACTACTAATTTCATATTGTGAATGAGGCTTTACTCAATAAATAACGATTTAAAAAAACATTTTTTATTATTACTTTGCGAGATATTTGAAATTCGGCAATGTCACTGTGATGTCACACTATTGCTATCTTTCTCTCACATATACTATGTGTGCTCATCTATTTAGAATTATAAGAAAATATTTGTAACGATAAACTTAATAATACCGTCATTCGGAAGTTTTAAATTTGATTAGAATAAATAGGATTAAGAATACCTCATGAAAGAATTAGAATAATCTGCATCCCTTATTAATAAACGACGAATTAATGTTGAGAACTTTTTTAGTTTTCATGATATGCAGCTGCAGCAGCAAAAGATCTTTATTTAAATTAAAATGAATATATTATGTATCTCACTTCCGCAATGAAACAAAACAGATTTACTAAAATGATATTAATTTAAAATTGAAAATTATATTCTACGAAAATAAAAATGAATGAAAATACTTGTGATGATTTTCAATATCTTCAGCTAAAATCGAGGTTAAAATAATTACCAATAATTTAATTTATGTTTGTTTTACAATTTATGTTACGTTACAATTACGTTTTTAATTTCAAAACTATATTACTTTCAAAATCGTTTGTCTTCAAAAATAATAATTTTATATACCGAAATCTAACTCAGAAAAATGTATTATTTTCAATTAATATAATTGATGATTCATTTTTCGCGCATGTATAACTTAAATGATAGGTTACATACGGAAATTAACAAACTCATGTTTATTTTAAACAAAATAATTTCAATTTGTTAAAGGCAATTACGAGGCCTTTAACGGGTTTAGATTTAAAGAAAACATTAATCTGTAAATCTAACTATTTATATTTTGTAATAAAAATATTGTCTTGGCACGATTAAAGCACAATTAATTATGCATTCTGCTATAGACTCTATGTAAACATATTTTTTTCATTATAATTAACTGAAAATTAAACATTGTATAGGTACTGTTGCAGTATACAATGGACAATGCGTAAATTAAGAGTTTTAAAATATAAAACTAAATTTATAATTTACATAGCATAAAATAACGGAATATATCATAACATAGCATAATAAAAATATCCATAGATATTTATATTCCAATACTCTAACATAATATAAGAATATAACATAACATAATGTAACAACATAATATAGCATAAAGTTGGATTTATAGTTTACATAATCAATCAATCAATATAATTTATTCGTGCCAAAATGGCTTTGAAAATACATTTCAACTGTGATTTATATATATATATATATATATATATATATATATATATATATATATATATATATATATATATATATATATATATATACCGGGTGGAACATCATACCTGTGTACATAGGCGATTCATATGAGAAAAACACTTTTTTCGTGCGCATTGCTCCCCAAATTATTTTAGACAAAAATGCTTCAAATAAATGTTGTAGAGCATAAAATTCTGCATCTAAATCAATAAACAGAATTACTTTTACATGCTTTGTAACGACAGAAATTAAATAAGAAAATATTGAAAATTACGTTGAAAATATCAAATAGCCATGGAATTGAAACAAAAATAGAAACAAATAAATGTCTGACGTTTGACAGATAAATAACTAATTTGACGGTAAAATATCAAAATGAATTCAGTTTATTCTAACGAAGAAAGGGTTTTTATAATAAAAACTTTTTATAGTGGAAATTGTTTACGTATAGTTAGAGATTTATTCGCCGTGAAATTTCCAAATAGGCCAATTCCAAGCGCTACAACAATACGCGCGTATGTTCAAAAATTTGAATCCACGGCAAGTGTTGCGGCGGAAAATAGTACAGGTAAATTTAAATTTGAATATTTTTTAAGAGATTTACAAACAAATCATATCTTTATTTATAGGAAATAAAAATAATCGCATTAATTTAGAAAACGAACAAAGAGTTCTGGAATTAATAAATTTTAATCCTAAATTAAGTTCAAGAATAATAGCGCAGGAATGTGAGATTGCTCATTCTACTGTATTGCGCATTCTTAAAAAACATAAATACCACCCTTATAAGATGCAATGCCATCAAGACATTTCGCCCATTGATGAAGAAAGTAGGCGAGTTTTTTGTGAAGATATGCAAGAACGAGCAAATCGGGATCGTGATTTTCTTCCATCTATTTGCTTTACCGATGAGTGTACTTTTACATTAAACAATGAACCAAACGTTCAAAATGATAGGCACTGGGCTCTAGAAAATCCAAGATTAAATGTTACCACCAGAACGCAATATCCTCAAAAAATTAATATTTGGGCAGGCATTTTTAATAGCAATATTATTGGACCATTTGAGATCGTTGGCAACTTAAATTCTGAAACATACTTAGAACTCTTGATTAATGAGATCGGCCCTGCATTAGACAGCGTAGCGCGAGAAAATCAGGAGGTTTGGTTTCAACAAGATGGCTGCCCAGCTCATTTCGGAGTGTTAGAGATTATTTAAACCACGCATTTCCAAATCGCTGGATTGGTCGTGGTGGAACTTTAAATTGGCCAGCCAGATCTCCTGATTTAGCACCTTGCGACTTTTTTTTATGGGGTCATCTTAAATGTAAAATTTATAAGCAGCGCCACCCAAATATTAATTCATTGAGAGAAGCTATCATGGAGGAGAGCGCCTTAATCACAAATAGGCAGCTCGCTAATGTAAGAAATTCATTCTACAATAGACTTGGTTATTGCTTGGCTGAAAACGGAGGATTATTCGAATATTTGTTATAATAATAAATTGTAGTGATTATTTTATTCAGAGAATTACTGTTTGAAATTTGAATTGTAGTAGATAGGTCTTAATGTTTACATGAATTATTTCCAATTTAAAAAGATTTTCAATAAAAATCCTATAAAAAATAAATATTTCATTGAAATGTACAATTGTCGTAATAATAGGTATGGAGATTTTTGTATGAATTTAATTTACCTATTTATTTGTTTCTATTTTCGTTTCAATTCCATGGCTATTTGATATTTTCAACGAAATTTTCAATATTTTCTTATTTAATTTGTGTCGTTACAAAGCATGTAAAAGTAATTCTGTTTATTGATTTAGATGCAGAATTTTATGCTCTACAACATTTATTTGAAGCATTTGTGTCTAAAATAATTTGGGGAGCAATGGGCACGAAAAAACTGTTTTTCTCATATGAATCGCCTATGTACACAGGTATGATGTTCCACCCGGTATATATATATATATATATATATATATATATATATATATATATATATATATATATATATATATATATATATATATATATTTACATATTATTTATTTTAATAATTACATTTTCTTCTTTCTAATATGCTTCTCATCCATTCTTCTCCTGTCCCTGTATCATCCAATATCTCGTTCATGCTTCTTTTTCTCTTGATCCACCAGACTCATACAATAAGTGCCACAATGTTTCCTTCTCATTGTTGCAAATTCGGCAGTTTTGTTCCTCTTCTGTTTTCCATTTTTCATTACCATTTTCTTCATGTAAATATCGTGGTATATTAAGAGTTATAATATTTTTGTATTGTTCATTATAACTCGACTCCGTTATCCTATTTACTTGATCCTGTCTTTGGTTTTCTTTATCAGTTTCTATTATTCTTCCTTGTAACATTTCTCCTCTTTGTCGTTGTCTTTCTACTTCTATTGTAGATAAACCGTTTCTCTCATAATATTTTTTCCTCTCTATTTCCCATTTAGATTTTGATTGGTTATTTCTCTCCCTTTTTTGTAGGTCTTTCCAGCATTCAACTAAAATTGTTTCTTCTTCTTTCATCCTTATTTTTTCTTCATATTTCATTGCTCTCTTGCCAGTCTCAATTCTTATTTTGTTCCTTTTGGTTTCTTCTAGGATTATATATTTTGGGGTTTGTATTTCTAATCCCAATATCCATCGCAAATATTTGCATTGGATGTTTTCTAAGGGTTCTTGTTCCGTCCATCCCCAAATTTCTGAAGCGTAGAGTATTATGCTTTTTATTAAACTGTCAAACATCATTATTCTTGTCTTAAAATTTTCTCCGAATTTTCTCTCTCCAATACCCCATATTTGCGCTAGTGCTACATTTGCTTTTTTTGACATTTCTTTTACATGTTTCCCTCTTCCGTTATTTCTTTGGAAATGATATTCGAGGTATTTATATGTTTTTACTGTTTCTATTATACTTCCTTCCCATTCCCAGTTTTCTACGTTTACATAACATAACATAACGAAAATATGAATACACAAGTCCATATAGTATTTTTCACGTAAAAATGGCATTGCGCAATAATATTTCGTTTAAAGGTAAGTAGTTTAATTCGCTCTATTATCAGTGCCGACACCTACTAGGAAACTATCTTTTTCTGCATCAAGAAACGCACTTGCAAACAAGGCCATTATTGTAGCCAGCCCTTTTCGATAGTTTATTTGATGGCATTGATAAATCACGTAAATCAACACGAGACACAAAAATGATAAAATACACGCTAGTGTATACGAACTATGTTGACAGTTCCAAATTATTTCCTGAACAGAGTTACGAAGTATGTCTTATGAACAGATTCTATAACGAGTGGCAAAAAGAAATTACTTCAATTACGTATGTCTTCAACAATCGTTTATTTTTTATTGCGCAATACCATTCTTACGTGAAGAATACAAGGATGTTCTAATAAAACACTGGATAGCTGACATACGTTTAACATGTGAGGCAAGTGGTGGGGGTACGGCGCCATTTGCAGGAAAGGCAAAACGTCAAACGTTCGTTGTTCTATTATTGCATTATATGGAAGTTTTCTTGAATAAAGTGGTGTTTGTGTTGTATTCTTAGTGAATAAATACTTTAAGTGAGATATTTCCATAATAAAAGGCAATATGCCGTCTTCTTGTAGTGCTTTTGACTGCACAAATAGACATAGCAAGGATAACCTCGACAATTTTTCAAGTATTATTGTTCATATATATGTATACATATTTATTCATACTATTGTTTTAAATATTTTACAGATTTCCTTTAAATAATAGTGGTGTATTACGATTGTGGATAGATTCCATAAAAAGAAAAGATTTCACACCTACAAAAGCATCAAAAATTTGGAGTGATCATTTTCTTGAAACTGCTTATTTGAAAAGGGCTGGAACCTCGGCTGGAACATATATAAGAAGATTAAAACCAGACTCAGCACCTTCTGTATTTCCAAATTTTTCACCACATATGCAAAAGGCATATTTTTAATAAGCATATATTGTTTTTAAACTCATAGTCCTATTTTATTGTGAATTTGCTATATATCTAATAAATGTATATTATATTATTAAAATAATATCTATATTTTGAATATACGCAATAAATATAAAAAAATATTTGTTAATTTATTCCATTTATAATTTGTTTCTATTATGCAATTTTAAATTTGGTGCGTATTTTGCCTTTTCTGCAAATGGCTGCCTTCCAGTTGCTTGCCTCACAGGTGACCATGTGCACAACATACAAGTTAGCAATCCAGTGTATATATATATATATATATATATATATATATATATATATATATATATATATATATATATATATATATATATATATATATATATATATATATATTAAATATCCTTGGAAGAATACTCAATGTTACTATATCGAAATAGGCTATGCCGCTATGCAATACACAACACAACTACTGTTGCCTAGGTTACACTATTAGTAAAGCTATTTTTATTAAATTATCAGAAAAAATTCTCTAATTGACTAAAATATTATACCGGGTGTCTTAGGCCGACCGACACATGGGAAATTAACATGTGAAATCAATTAATTGCGAATAGTATCTTCCCAGTGTAACATATTAAGTTCAAATTTTATATACTTATTGGAGAATACTAATTCTATGAATTACAGGCGAAATTAGTCAATCTAAACGTACAGTATTAGAAAAAATTAAAAAAATTGTATAATTTCCAGGATTGTTCTTCATAACCCGGAAAAAATGGTTACGAAGTAACAGTTCAAACAGCATAGTGGTAGCGTATGCGCTTTGTAAGAAACAAAACTCAGAGATAAATAATTACAATAAATATCCATAATAAAAAAACGGGTCAATTTTATTAAATTTGAATAAAAAATTTAAGAACAATAAAAATTATTTTGATAAGAGAAATTAAAAAATTATTTTTGCTGTTGACCCATTTCTCCGAGTTTAGTTTATTATCAACACGCTACCACTATACTATCTGAATTGTTTACAGGATATGAACAACAATTATATAAATTTTTCTAATATTTCACATTTAAATTCACTAATGTGGACTGTAATCTATAGAATTAGTATCCAAAATTTCAACTTAATATCTTACACTGGGGAGATACTATTCACAATTAGTGATGTGCTACTAAAAAATTCCCGTAAGGAATTTTGTTTTTTTTCGGGAAAATTCCCGGAAATTCCTGCAACTACGATTTGCAGGGAAAAATATCTAGACTTTTTCCCCGATTTTTTTTTAAATTTTATTTTAGATAATAATTATACCTTGGCGCCTGTTATTTTGCTTTGCATGTTTGTGACTTATGCCTGCCTGTTACCTACTCTTATGCCGTCAACAAATATTGTGGTGCAACGAAATATTTTAAATTACTAGGGAAATTTTCAAAAAAAAATCTTGGGAATTTCCCTGGGAATTCCCGGGAATTTTTCCTTATCATTCAATTTCGGAAATTGACCCATCACTATTCACAATTAACTGATTTCGCATGTTAATCTCCCATGTCTTTTTTTAAAAAAAATTTGGTTCTGTCGTTCGAGAAATACTGGTTTCCCGATTTATTATTATTGATAAATTAGCCCCTTATTCCTGATCATTTGTTTTATGTAACATTTTTCTCTAAAGTCATTAGTTCGCCCGAAAAGCACTGGTTGTTTTAGAGGAAACATCTTGTATTATTTTGTTATATTACGTTGATATTACATTATCCATGCTGTATTACGTTATGTTATGTTATGTTAAATTATCTTTTGTTATATTACGCTGTTATGCTGTCAAATAATGTTATGTGAAACATAAATCCCATTTAAGATAAGGGTTGTAGGATTAAGGGTTAATAATAGCATTTTGTTTTTCAGTGTCGCGAAATAGGCTACGAGACACACGAGGAAATCCTTCGCGTTTTGCACGAGCTCCACACTACAATGAAGACATACCACAGCTACCAAGGAGAGTGCAAGCAAGCGGAGGCCAAATTGCGGTTAGCCGAAAGCCAGCGAGGAAAATTGGAGCAGTCGCTCACCCAAGATAAACTAGATAGGTCCAAGAAGTATCGCATGATTGAGAAAGAAGTTATGAAGGTATGTCATATGTGATTGATTGCCCAAGGTCAACAATTAAATGTAATGTTCGTTACTGAAAATTGACTTTAATCTATTTGATCCCATTTTAGTAATGAGTTTGCAATATTTGAATTCCGCCTGTATAGTATGACTAGCGAATGAAAGTTGACGTTTAAATTATTTAATAGATATGGTTTCTTTTCAAAACCTAGAAAAGAATAGAATTGTACGAAATATTCAGGTATGAAGATTTTTGCATGAATCCGTTTAAATACTGGACTAGGAAATCACAGGAATATATGACTATTTCTTGCTTAAAATAGATGGGCGACTATGGTACCTGAATAACAAAACAGGAGTGCTTTTAAAATATTTTAAACATTTTTCGTTTATTTGATTATAACAAAATATTTTGATCTTTAAACTATTAGTTTGACAATTCTATGAAATAGGATTATTTTTAATTTCCTCTAACAGAAATTACGACTCGAGGGTTGCTTTCACCTGAGACAAACGAACCAAAATTTACGATATTAAAATTATTAAATACATCCCTGAATCCTGCTGCTAAGGTCATTTTAAATGCCTCCTAGTATTCTAGTGGTATTGAGTACAATTCTAATCTTTTAAACTGATACATAAGGCTCAGTTTCCTTTCCAATCAAGTATAGAGAAAAGTTTTCAAAAGAAACCACATCTATTAAATAATTTAAACGTCAACTTTCATTCGCTAGTCATACTATACTGTATGTTATGTTTGCTTTTTTTATTTATTTTATTTGTGCTTTTTTCTCTATATCCGTTGATACATGAATATCTAAAAAAATTATTTGTTCGCCTATCAAAGACTATTATTTTCATCTTACTCGATAGGTACTTAATTTCAAAAATTGTTATTTTATTTGAATTTTAGAATAAACTATATTATAATAAAACAAAAACATTGTTGCTTGAGAGATTAGATTATTCATTTCTTAAATTGATATTAGAAATAAATGTTTCACCTGATGTTTCTATAACGCGCTTTGATTTAAATAAATGGAAAATAAATAAATACTCGTACATGTGGTCAGTAATGAAAGGTTCTGTGACAAGGCTACGGTCGACGGTTATGTTTATGTGTACTTTACGTGGTTCTCCATTTACTATTCATATTCACTTTACTCTAGCATTGCATAGTTCTGTAATATCTCTCTCCTATAGGTTTATGACGTAACAAGCGTTTTTAAAAAACTTTATTATTTTTTCCCTGTGTTATTAATTTATTGAAAAAAAATCTGGCTTCTAATATGAAGATTAACATTCCTATTATGTTCAATAAACAAAAAAAATATATTTTATCTATATCATAGAATCAAATAGATATAGATTAATTGCTGTTTGTAATTTGAAAATATTTATTATATATTAAATATTCATTAATAAAATATTGATTAGGTATTAATCAGATAACACGTATAAATATATAATTAAATAAAATTACCGTATAGTGCGTTTACAAGATGACTTCGAACGGATTCAAACTCGGGTCGCCAGTACCACAATGAACCTGAATAAAAAAACAGAAATTCACATAATTGTTACAGGTCACGGTAGTAAAATAATATAGATATTATGAATTATAATATATGTATATTTTTTTTTATCGAGTATGTATACTAAAATTAAAATTAAATAACATTGGTATGACGAGCTACACTTTTAAAATAAAAGCGCCTTTATGGAGCACACTCCATATAATGTAATGTTTAATGTAAAAGCGCGCTTTTATCATAAAAATGTGCTCATAATACAGTAGGGCTGGCAAAAATCATAAATTATTTTAAAAAATCAAAAATCAATTGATATTTTTAAAAAAATCAAATGATTCATGTTTTTTTTTTGAATACCTGTTGATGTTATTTTACTTTTTAATTGTTTTAAAAGCAATATACATATTTTATTTCATAAACGAAACCGAAATCTGTAAAAAAACCCAAAGAATGCATTTGAATTTTTGCTTATACGTAGTAATAACGAGTCCACGCGCGCCTTTTTAAACTTTAAACTTAAACCCTGTCTACCTTAATGAAATAAGTTATATTATACCAATAAATTTAGGCTTATTTGATGCAGTATTTAATTCTGAACATTTTGTGTATTTATACTTTAGTTCTAAATTTAATTCGGCAGAATTTACAAATATATGAAAATTTTACTATCGTATTTCCTATAGTCCATATTAAAAGTAGATACCCGGTATATATGTATATATTTTTATATTATATTACCATAGTAGAATTTTTTTGTTAACTCTGTAGGTATCTAAAATAATTTCAAAAACAATTGATTTTCTAGAAAAAATGTATTATTTTATAAAATTTGATTTTAATCAATGATTTTAAAAAAATCAAATGATTTACATCAGGCCAACCCTGTAATACAGGCCAGTTTTTAAACATTTATTTATCTAATAAAATAATTTTTCAAGGCTGCACATGACGTCACTACGGCATGTTTAGACAAAGATGGGTTATTACCCAATTAATATAACCTGATATTCATAAGTATACTATTTTTTATATTTTTTTTTTTTACTTTTGTGCTATTTGAATATTTAATATAAATATCAAGTTTGACGTCTATCGGAATCCTAACGGAACCGAACGAACCCAGCCAGACGATCCCATTAAATTATTAAATGAACAATGTTATAAGTAAATAAATGCATTAATAAAATGACCTACTATTCAGTAGAAATGTGTTTGTAGTACTGAAGATGAAGTAGGTCATAATAATTATTTATTATATTACATTTATTACAATTAATCATTATTTATAAACCTTTTATACATTTCGGTTTCGGTGTAGGGTTTCGGTTACACCAAACCGCAATGTATTTTTTTTTGTTTTGTTTTGTTTTGAGCGGTCACCCATCTTTAATATTGCTACTCCGAAATGTGCTGGAACATGCGAGTTACAAGCCTTTCACTGTAGCCACACTTAAATTAATGCGCTATTTAATATTAAAATAAATAATTTATAAGATAGTAGTAGCCTTGTACATGAATGGATAAAATAATTAATACCCTTTCTTTTTTTCAGAGGAAAAATAAATACTCAGATGCGAAATTAAAGGCATTGAAAGCAAGAAACGAATATATTTTATGTCTGGAAGCATCGAATACAACTATACACAAATATTTTGTTGATGATTTATCTGATTTAATTGATGTAAGTATTGTTTTATAGTAATTATTACAGTGCATAGAACTGTAGAGATAATTTTCTATGTCATGTAAACAAATACCGGATATCCTTTATACATCCTTTTTAGATTTTGTTTCATGTTTTCGTATTATTAGATTCCCCCGGGGCTCATGGCGATATAAAGTTTTATATTCACCTGTTGTTCATTATTGATTGCAATATAATAAACTGCATCCAGTTGTGAACTTTAAATCAAAGAAACTGATTAATTTTAATATGTCATTCACTAAAAACGCATGTATTTTATAATATGTATTTATATTCAAATTAAAAATATATATTTTTATTGAAAACTAATTAATATATGCAATAAATGCAATTTTGGGATTGTGTAACAAATTAGGTTAACTTCATTATTTCGTGAAGTTATTACCGATAAAATATATTAATTTAATAGTATAAACTCACCATTTTATCAGTGAAATATCGTACGGATTCAAAATAATAACTTCCTTCACTAAATTCACAAAACAAACATCAACACAAGATCAAATGACACAAATGTCAGACAAGCGCACAGTGGCGTATCGTCTAGAAATATTTATGCCGTACCCTGGAAAAATGACAATTTACTAAATATAATGTGTATGCACAATTGCGCAGACTGTGATTGGTGCTGTACTTAAAAATTAAAGACATAAATCAAAGAAAATATTCATTTATTATTTCTTAAAATTATAATTAAATTAAAAATGCAATTTTATTTAAAATTGTATAATCTTATAACGGGCCATAATTTATTTCAAATTATTATAATACGTTGTGCATATTTACTAACTCATATGTTGGCAGCGTTTACTGATTTTTAAGAATAGTCGCGTTTTTATATTTAATTAAAATTACGTTTATATAAATCATTACAATTATGCCATACAGGATCACAAAATTAGTGCATTATTATGTAATATTCCATACTATTGCTCATATATTTATCGGTTTCCTCAAAGAAATGGATCCTTTGTTAATGATCGTTTTTCGCCCTCCGGGCACATTTTACAACAATGTAATGAATGATATGATATAGTACATTTAATATTTAATCTCACGCTTTTTTCTAGTGTATGGATTTTGGATTTCACAATTGCGTATCAAGAGCTTTACTTATGCATGTAACTGCAGAAGAAGGTCGCCAACGTTCCGTTCAAAATGGTTTGGACACGTTATCTGCGTGTATAAACTCGCTAGATTCACGACTGGATAAACAGCGTTTCTTAGAGTTTAATCATCAAGCTTTTATGATTCCTAAAAAGCTAGAATTTCAAGGACAACGAAGTGAAGATGTAAGTTAGATTTAATATTATTTCTAGTGCTAGCCTCTGGACTCAGAGATCGTTAGTTCTCGACTGGTCTTGATTGGTATCTACTCCCGTTACCTTTCCAAGTTGGGATACAATTAACTTTGCAACCACAAAACTATCTGGGATAGTAAGGTACGTCGTGGCAAATGTAAAAGTAAAATTAATAGATGTTGTGTGTGTAAGCCACCCTAGGGATATAACCCAGAGTGGTTGAAAATCCCGAAATACCATAAATACATTATTTCTCAAAGATTCTTTTGTACTTACCTATCTATGTATACTCTTGTTTAGCCACCTGAGCCAGAACTTCAAAAAATACTACATCAAGAGATGGAACTTCGCTTGAATCAATTGCAACAACGAGTAACAACGCTTCGCACAGAATCTGAAGAAGTGTGGAAAACTTTGGAGACTGCAGAATCTACGTTATTGGAGATGCTAAACGCCAAAGACTACGATTGTAGCGGATACTTTGGAGACAATGCGGTTCCAGCCTCGAAACCTCCAGAGACTGTTTCAATCAAATTACGTGCTGATAGACAAGAAACTGAGGAATTCTATTTATCAGTGAGTACGACTGCACATCAACAAGAATTTGAATTTATCTGATGTTTTCTTTACGAATTTCATTTACATTTCAGAAATTCCAAGAATATTTGTCAGGCACAACTCGTATAGCGCGTTTGGAATCGAAACAGGAATATCTAAGAAAATCATTAACATCAGAAACATCAGACAGTATTATAGTTGTGAAACCGGGTGCAAAAACACCCCGGCGTAAACGAATAGGTCGATTTCAAATGAATGGACAGCCTAAGTTATTTGGTGGATCTCTAGAAGAATATCTAGAATCTACGAACCAAGAAATACCATTAATAGTTAAATCATGTATACGAGTCATTAATCTTTTTGGTAAGTTAAATAAACATTATTCATGTTTAGTCATTGAAATATATAGTTGACTGGAATGCGCATACCTATTATTGATAGTGAAGACCTATTGAATGCCGGCTACTGGAGGAATCGGTAAACATCGGGACAATTCGTGAGCTGACGAAAATTACTTCGTCTAGTATGCTCCGATTAGTGGCCATGACGCATGTTTTAATTGCGATTAGTAGAGAAGAGTGTATACGACTTTTCGGCTATGTTCGGTTCGACACGAACATGTGCGAACGGGCCAGCAATTGTCATTCAATGCGCTTTCAGTTCAGCGTATGCTGATAAGTAGAGTATGCGAGTTCCAGTCATTAATATATTTCAGTACGTTCAATATTGAATATATTATTTTTGTTGCAGGACTTCATCATCAGGGTATATTTAGGGTGTCAGGGTCTCAAGTAGAAATAAATAATTTCCGAGAGAGTTTTGAAAGAGGAGAGGATCCGCTCGCGGATATGACTGATGCTTCGGATATTAATAGTGTTGCAGGAGTTTTAAAACTTTATTTACGAGAACTGCGGGAACCTTTGTTCCCGATTTTATATTTCGAACATTTCATGGAACTTGCACGTAAGTATTTATTTATATATTGAATGTAGGTACAAAAATTTATTTTGTTTTTTGTTGCAGAGTTGGAATCAAAGCACGATTTCGTTCTCAAAATGAAAGAATTGATACAGAATTTACCGAGGACAGTTGTAATCGTAATGCGATACTTGTTCGCTTTTCTGAATCAGTAAGTTTCTATCTATTTATACATTATCAAACAATTTACTAAAAAAAGGCCACATACAAAATTACTACAGTTTAATTCATAAAACTTATGAATTTATTAAGAAATGAAATTAAAAACTTTTTTCTTCTGTATTGCCGAACAACATAAAAACTATTTTAATCAACACACAAATTAATAACCAATTGCAAATAAAACATATGGCTCATATTTTTTTAGAAATCTATTTTCAATATGTTCAAATTAATTCCCTTCAACAATAATATACTTCACCATTCTTTCTTTCCACATCTTAAAAGATCCCAACCAGTCTTCATTTGGAATGCTTTCAAACAATTTCTGGAAGACTAAAAAACTGTCAAAGCTGTCAAATTAATTACTGGGGGACTTAAAAATTGTAAAATTAATGTCAGACTAATTTAAAAACTTTCAAATTGTACATCATAATTCTGGTTAATTCCATATTTTTACTCATAACGATATTTTAAATTCTAATTAACTTAATTTTTGCAACATAATTTCAAATGCCAAATAAATAACTATTTAAAATGATAGTGCAAATTTTGTTTTCCCCGGCCGATTTGATTTTCTTGTAATGTAAAAGTAATGGACACATATTAGAGCTCATGCTAATGCGAAGGAAAATGCTCAAAAACTAATATTCGTCCACTCTAGTCCAATTCGAAAAAGAAGGGGTGTTACGTAGTGATTAGTCGTCCGTTTTTGATAAGCGTTGCACATAAACTTTGTAAATAACAGTTTTAAGTTGGGCAATATTGCGCTGATTTTTCTTTTGTCTAGTGGCATGAGCTCTACAGAAGTACAGCGCTCGTCACGAGTGATGGCGAGAGGATATATGCGCAGAAGATCAAAATGCGACCTTAACTACAGATAGCTAAGCTCAAAATTAGTTTCGAGTCAGTAGTGCGGGGTGCAATATGAATCAGTTTTATGTTTACACTCTACTTAAGTTGAACATCTTGCACACTACTGAAATTTTTCACACCAATCGTGGTTAAGTAAGGCGTGGCCTGGTATGCGCCGCAGCTCGCCATCACTCGTGACGAACAATGATAATGGTTGCAAAATCAAATCGCGTAATTTTGAAAAAAATGCAATGAACGATATTGTAGCACATGATTTTTTTATTTTTTACGTTACATTTTTATTGCTAACAAATAATAATTCATCGTTTTAGTTTATCTGAATTTTCTGACGAAAATATGATGGACCCATACAATTTAGCAATTTGCTTCGGTCCTACCTTAGTACCAGTTCCTGATGATAAAGATCAGGTTCAATATCAGAACCAAGTTAACGAATTAATTAAAAATATTATAATGTTTAATGAAGAAATATTCCCTCATGATGGTGGTATTGTTTACGAAAAGTACATCTCACAAGAACCAGAAGATAAGTAAGTATAGAGTTATTTATAATTAAGTTTGTAATAATTAATTTGACTATTTTTATTGTAGTGACGTTGGTGATTCACCTTCAGATCACACTCAAGAAGATATGGACTCTGAAGTCTACCCTTCGGAAGATGGTACATATTTATAAAACAGCTTTGATGATATTTATTTCATTTCACTTATTCCATTCTACAATAAAATCCAGTCTGTTTGTTTTAAAATTATTTACGGGACCTTGTTCTCATTCTGTTCAGATTCAGAATATATGGAAGCAGTGGCCCAGTTTGACTTTCTCGCACGATCTGATAGGGAATTATCCCTGAAGAAAGGCGACTCTATAACTCTGTATACACAAGTGTCAAATGATTGGTGGCGTGGTGCTGTTAACGGACACGAAGGACTAATTCCAGACAAATATATTTCTCTAAAAATGAAGTGAGTATGAGTATACATTTTAGTTACTGAGTCAAATGTGCGTGCTTTCTTTATAAACTAGAGGACCCTGGATATTTTTAGATTCAGAACAATATATCTGATTGAACACGAGTTACCAAAAGTTTATTTATACATAACAAAAATATTCGTTTTTTATTGTCTTTTTGAATTATACACTTTACAATAATTGAATTGAAGTATAATATTTTTAATATGGTTTTTCATACTAATTTTAATATACAGGTGTTCAATTTTAGTTTACCACTTACTATATTAAGAACTCTAAGATATGCAAGGCTGGTTAAATTAGCAAATAAATATCATTTTGCATAACTATTACAAAAATACTATTACATTTTTTTGTTAACCAGTGGTTTATACATATATTTATTTATTCCTTTCATGGTTCTCTTATAATAGTCATATTTAAATAATGTGAGGCAGGGATGGGCGTGTAGATTACTACACATCGACAATGTAATATTTTACGTGTCGACAATGACGTAAATATAAAAGTACAGACAATTTAGAGAATAAAATTTGAATTTATTTACTGTAAAATATTACATTAACTAAAAGAAAACATTGCGTCTGGTCACAATCATCACTCATTATCTTGTTATTATTATCAAAATTAAAACTCAGTAGATGATAGATGAAGTAGCGAATGAAAGATGTGAAGGTATGCAATTCATGTGTCGTTTAATGTGATATAAAACTTGAAAACATAACAAAGAAAATTTCCTTAAAATGATGCAAATTTATGGATAAAATCCCTAAAATGGTTACACTGGATTGACTATAACCTTAATTCACTGTTCAATCGACCTTTGTTATTGTCTACCTTGTTTACGTATAAATTTATTGTCTACGCATTACCGGCACGTAGACAATTAAAGTCGACGCATAGACGCCCATCTCTTTGTGAGGATATAGAAATATATCATTCTATTCAAAATTAAATTATGCAACGAATAAGCAGATAATAAATGTGTTACCATTTAAAATAAAAAATTTAGGGCCCGTATTTTGAGAGCCACTAGTTTTTATTTATTTATATATATATATATATATATATATATATATATATATATATATATATATATATATATATATATATATATATATATATATTTGTAGTAATCTAGCAAAATATTTCTTTGCTAATTTAACCAACCTTTTGCCATATCACCGCTTATAACGTAGACATTTAACATGCATCTTTATGATTGTGTATAAAATTTACACCATATACCTTAATTTATACGTTAAAATTGTACATTTCTCGACGTGACTTTTGTACGTTAGGTTATGTTATTGTTCTATGTAGAGAATTATACTAGCCAGTAAAACATTGCTAAGTCAACGAAGGTTTGACAATCTTGCCGCGTTTCACCCGCGTTTTATTAAAAGTCGGGTTTTATAATATGGCTACGACATTATACAGGATGTTAAATGAAAAGCGGTCCATAGGCGTTTAAGATAGGAAATCAGTTTTTCCTTACGCAAAAATTGCCCAATTAATTTTAGGCAACAATGTTTCAAATAAAAGTTGTAGATAATTAAATTTTACGCCTAAATCACCAAACACATTTAATTTTTTACTTTTGGTAACCTGTAAAATCGAATTTTAAATTGTACAAGTATTGCTCGTTTGTAGCGATAGCCATGAAATTGAGACAAAATTCAAAGAAATGCATATCATTTGAGCTGTTAGAAATTTAATTTTATAGGTTACAAAATGTGAAAATAATAATAACAATAATAGTTATTTAAGTGTTTCATTTTAAAAATAATATTTCTTTAGTGGTTTAGGTGCATAATTGAATTATGTGTAACTTTTATTGGAAAACCGAATATTTGACAAAGAGCAATATTTATACAATTTCAAACTCGATTTTACAGATTACCAAAAGTAAAAAATTAAATCTGTTTAGTGATTTAGGCGTAGAATTTAATTATCTACAACTTTTATTTGAATCTTTGTTAATTATAATCATAAAACCAGATTATGGAACATAAATGAATCACAAAGAGCGCCCGACTAGAAATTGGGAGGCCGCGGGTTCGAATCCCGCTGGGGTCCCTGAATTTTTCATAAATCCGTCTTCGTTTATATATTTAATATAATTGATGGTAACAGAAAGTTACAGAAATTCACTGTCGAATTACACTTAAAACAGTCTTCTTTCATTTGTTATTAATAATATTTTTTATTTTAAACTCAACAAAAAGAGAATATATACTTTTGTCCAATTTGTATTATTTATCTGTTTTAATGGCAATTTTCTATTCGAATTTTCTAATTCTTATATAAAATTTCAGAGACGACGACCGTGATAAGCTCGAAAACCTAAAATCCAGTTCCTCAGAAGAATCCATGCGGCGTCGCGCTTCCAGTTCCAACGACTCGGTTCTGTCAGAGAGTTCTTGTACTTACAATACTTCTCCTCTGGTGCAGTGTACCCCAGTAACGTGGACTAGTCAATCGGAGGGAGAGCAAAAAGCTAGCAGTCCACTTCTTCACGCACAATCCAGAGAGGTACTAGAAACCACTGTTTAATTCTAAACGTAAACGTTTGCTGCATGCTTTATTTTGTGTTGTGTGATTTGATTTGTGTTGTTGTGTTTTAACTGAAATTGCTTTGTTTCAATGTTTTTTTTATGTATTCTGACATTTTTACACATCCTTCCATATGGGTAATAATTAGAAATTTTTTAAAAATTAACAATATTTACTCTTAGAAGGTGTTATTGCAGTGTATGACCTTGATATATACTGTGAAGCATCTGTGAAGAAATATTTTAATTTTATTTTTCATTACATATTTTAATACATTTTTTGGGAAATATTTTAGTTATACTTTTGGTAAATTATTTAGAATATAATGAGGTATTATTTATCAGTTATAATATAACATCACAACTACATATTTTTTATGAATGATTTACACTTTTATATCCATAATACATTTGCAAAAGTTTGTTTAAAAAATGTTGACTTTTTTATCTAAGTGATTGTAAATGTATTTAAAATATGCTTTTTTATATCGTACTGTTTAAGTAAATATTTTTAAGCGCTAGTGAACTCAGCTTATTTAATTATAATTATTTTATAATTTTTAAATTTATTTTTATGTATTTTTACTTCAAGAACATGGCATATTTCAGTATATTTTTCATTTATTTGAATACTTAGATATGGTACGTAACATTCAATATTTTAATTCAGTTTTTATTTTTATTATTTTTTTAATTAATGTTCATTGAATTCAATTAATTTGTTATTGTTACTAATGAAGGAACAATTTATTGTTCAGTTATTGTACATACGTACAAAATTTTACTATAATACTTAAAAGTAATACATGAAGATATCTGTGATGATTAGCTTTATAGATATAATAGAATCATCTAATTAGTTTCACATGTAATATTCATATAAAATTGTTACGTACTTACTGAAATATGCTTATGAGTTTTAGCTTTAGGTACACACAGTATGGTTCAAAATAGCAAATTTTAAGGATTATTACTTAAAATTTCCCGTTTTGAATTTATACTTAACATATGAATTAAGTTTTAAATTTTTAACAGCAAAATTCATCAAGTTTTATTATTTGAAATTGTATTTTCTGTGATATTTATATAACAAATTTAATGATTACTTGTAAATATATATTCACTTACAAAAATTGTATATCTTTCAGTAAAATATAGTTAAGATAATTCTTAGACTAAATTGCCATTCCTAATTTTATTTTCCAAATGGTAAAAATGTTATTTTGTACCTACTTTTCACTACTATTTTGTGATGTACGTAAATAATATAAGATAATTTAAGTAAATAAAATTATAGGCATTTATTAGTATGTATGGTTTGTAAATAAATGCATGGACTGTGTTTTAGTGTTATGCTGTATTATGCATGCTTATTGCTTAGTTTTATTTTATTAAGTAAGCGAAGTAGAGAATAAATATGTTATAATGAAGTATATCTTTCTCTTGATTTAAACCATATTTTCTCTTAAAACACAGTGGTAATGCATGACATATTTTTGAAACCTCAAAGTAAGAAATAGTAAGCCTGTTTTGCTTTTTTATTTTAGCATGAAAGTACATAATAGTTATATGTAAAATAATGAATATTTTACTATACGATAGAAACGAAAACATTACTTCAGTGGTACAATCAAATACAATATTTTGCAGATATATGCATGTATAAAATGCATTTATACCTTACTGGCTTGAATATTTACAAAATGAAAAATATATTCTAACATATCGCTACTCATTGTCAGTTGTAGTTGAAAGTTTTGTTCGTGCGAAGTTTACAGTATTCTATATTGTTTGATATAATGGAATGTTTCTAATAATTTTGATTAATATTAGTTCGCAGGTGCCATATATATTTTTGATCCCGCAGTTTAATAATATTAGAAGATAAGTTTGACGAAATTATTCCTAATTTACAATTTGTTTTAATTTCATATTTGCTACACTACCACCTGCTACAAGTTTTGATGACAGACCATGTTGTAAAGGTGAGCCTACTCACGGAATGAATATTTGTCCAATGGTCGAGTAGCTCTGGCTTCCACTATAAATCACTAACCATAACTTCGCTAAACTGTTTTGCTGTTATATTAGACCATTGGAACATGATATGTTATGGTGAAAATCTAACAAACAATGTTATGTTTCCCGCTTTTTAATATTCGTTGACCAATAATTATTCTTCTTTAATACAGGTCGAAGGATTATGTAACTTTTCTCAAAGTAATTTATTGGATGCGTGCTTTTTCTATCTCTTGTTAGTCTTTGTAGTCACTATAATCTTATTAACGTACTTATAAATTGTTTCAGAATTCTGCTCAACATGGTCGCCAAAGGTTATCTGCTGACAAAACAGAAACCGTCGAAAAAGCTCACTCTGATTCGCACAAAGCCAACGCAAACGCACAAAATACAATTTCTTGCACAGTTACTGATGAATCGCGCAACATCGCTATGAAAGACGTAATTACAGATATGGAGAAAGCTTTTTTAAATCCATGTGAACATAGCGTCTTAAAATCCCGCTCAAGATCTCAAAGTCCAGTCGGTGATAGAGAATCTTCTTTAATTTCTTGTCAGTCGTCGAAATCTTTAGATAGTCCAGAACTAGCAGTCGAAATTCGTAGAAAATTATATACCAAGTCTCAAGGAATAGATACTGTAGATGAATCAAATGTAAATTTTAATCAAAATCGCGAATTATGGCAAAAACGAGCCAGCTCTCAATCGAGTTATCACATATCCAGTACTCCAACAGGGAAATCTAACTTACAGAGGCAAATTCATACACCGGATTTAGTTATGGATTTGCCTGTAGGAAATTCTAGTCCTAAAGAACTGACCAAAAAATCTATTTCATTATCGTCAAATTCGTTTTCTGATTTATCTTCAGGAGAAGAAGATGCAAATTCCATCATTTCATTAGAGAGTCCTCCAGGTCCGGAAAGTCCAGACATGAGCACTGCAGAGAGATTTGCAAAGCAAAACCAATGTACTCTGAAAAAGAATACGAAACTACACGCAGAGACTGTTACGGCCTCCAAAACGAGTGAGACTATTGTTACAGTCTGTAGTCCACTACCCATACGAAACACACAAAAAACGAATCCTAGTATGACGACAACAACAACGACGTTCAAACCGCAGATTAAGGCAAAACCACCGGTGCTCAGAAAACCAGTATTATCATTTACCTTACCTTCGAACCAAGAGCTGGTGCATAAAGAAAACACAGACATTCCTCTTTAAAAGGTCTCAAGCTGAAGTGACGTAAATTCGCAGATTTTAACGTATGACAATAAACAATTTGCAGAATTTCGTATAGGAGTGTTAATTTGATTGTGATGGAGTCTGTAGTAGAGGAAACTCAGAAAGTAGAGTTCTTTATTTTACTAAACTAAAGGATCATTTCTTTGTTGCTGGCCAAACGAAATACTTTGAATAAGAATCAATTCTGTATGTCTATAAAAGACTTTATTTGTCATATAAATGTATTAGGTACCTAACATATAATTTTATTTTGTGAGTTTCCTATATAGATCCTATATTGTATTTATATACTAAATTCTTATGTATGTACTTCTATGAGTGCCATGTATCTTGAACGTCACATCGAGATTTATATCTGTTTTAAATATCTATATGTTAAATTGGTGCTCTATATGATCTGATGTTAAATATGATTTAAATTCCAGTGGAAACGCTATGCATGTGATTTTTTATATTAACCACATAAACGATGTAATTTTGTGTGTTTTAAAGTGTAAAGTAACTACCGTTAATTCTTGTAATTTGTTACATCAATTTGCGGTTTATATTATAATTTATTTTAATTCTTTCTTTTATTACTTAATTTACAACTTACTCGCAAATAGTAAATTTTTATAGTATTATTTTAATGTGTAATTTTATTTTAGAATTTTTGTTTTATAATTTAAATTTTATTTGTAAATGTACTGAAAGATAAAGGAAATACATAATTACACTATCACTTTGAATGTCTTCTACAAAATTTTCAACGTTAATAACTTTAGCTAAAAATCATTTGCATGAAGATTTGTAAATTTGTTAGCGTTGAAAATATCTACATGTTGTATTTTCCTGGAGTGTTTCTTCAAAATCTATCAATTTTATCCAAGTGTTTAGTATATATATGTATTGAGTTCTGACTGAGAATGTATGTGGTTGTCACAGCATAATTACTGTATAGGAATATGATTATTTCACTAAAATAGTTTGCTCATATCACAGGTTCTTTTGTATTCTCATAGAAATAGGAACAGCATAGATGTTTGTCTAACTCACCAACCTGTACTTTAACAATGATGTAGTGTTTTCCAAATGCTCCTTCAAGCAGAAATAATAGTTTGCAATAGGGGTTTCCAAGTTTTTTCATGTTAATTTGTACATAAAAATATTAGACTCGTGTTTTGTATTTTCGCCGAAAAGTTTTTAATTCGCCAGAAAAAAATTATTAAAGTTTCAATAAATGAGGACCGAGAAATTAACGGCGCATGTGACGTCATCTACACCGAGAACATACGTTTTAGAGCTGAACATGGCGGAGGCGTGGCTTGCGCGTTCGAACAGCTAATAGCATTTGCCAGTGTCCATCACGACACAAACATGGCTGATACTGAATTTTATGCGCTCGAATGTATTAAAGTTTCATTTTGATATTAGGGAATTAAAAATCAGAAAATTAACGATTATAATAGCCGTAGGCTTGGAAACCACTAGCGAATTTGGAAAATCTCTCATGTCATTTCACTGCGTGTTTTTATGTGGAAAATGATATTTTTATATGTGAATACCGACTGACGTATGATACAATAAGTAAGGATCTGTGTTTAACTTAACGAAAATTTTGTTTGAATCTAAAATAGGTACATTTCCAGACAATATCATACATTAACTGTAAAAAGATGTATTTTTTAAGAGTAGTTTTTTTTAGACTTTTGTCTTCCTCACTTGTTTCACAAGGAATTTACACTCAATTTACTTTGACTTTTAAGTAACACAATTCATGTAACAATGCAGGTATATCGTAACAAGTTAGTGATGGCCTAAGAACTGAATAATAATCAAAATTGCTACTGACGTGTAATTTGTAAGCATTAGAGAAGATGAGAATACAATATATATTTCTAAGTTGCTTTGTACTATGTAATTCTTACATGCCACAATTATTAATAAAATGTTCTTAATGTATCTGATTGTGCCAAACTTTACTCAATTTTCGGAATTCTTATAAACACAAAAAAATATTTACCATAAAATCACGCATGTACCTACAAGTTATTTTCGAAGCGTGTTTAATTTGTATAAATTACATTTCAAAGGACTGAAATGCCAAGAAACGACTGATTAAAAGTATCTCGCAGTTTGGATTAAACTGTCTGCAAGTAAGAAAAACGGTCATAATTTTGTAGGTACAGATTAACTACAATCAAAAAATGTAGTTTTGTTAGTTATAAATTATACGCTGAGTAGAACGATCAATTGTTATAAATATTGTGAAACGTAGATTTATAACTCTTAAAACTAGTTTTTCGAGTGTGCATCAAGTTTTGCCTTACATTTATAAAGAGTGACATGTAGAATGTAAGATATTAGGAATTCGTACGATATTTGGAATACATAGAAATGGTTTAGTTTAGATGTGAAATGCAATTCACGTTATTTTTTCTATATTATTGTGAAATAAAAATATACCTATTACAGATATGATATATATGTAAGTATATACTTAATTGTTAAAATTTGCTGTGACATAAAGGGAATATACAGTAGATTTTTTAATTATTTATACGTAAATATTGATGTATTTAACCATAAATAAATATATTTACTCAGATTTTATTCATTTAGCACTTAAACATAGTACTATTAAATTAAATTTACGTAGAGAAAAAAAATATATATTTTTGTTCTGAAGAAATATTTTTTAATTTATCTACTGATTTTGTTATTTTATTTTCTATTCAATTCCATAAATTACTAATTTTCAAAATATAAGCATCTTCAACGGCCTTAGCTAATACATATGTTTCTATTTTTGTAATTTTTTGAATAACGCTTAATTTTAATGTGAAGAGGACCAATTTTGTCAACTCTTGGTAATATTGTAATTATATTTTGTCTTAAATCAAAATTGAAAATATTTTAATTTTTTTCGTGATACAGCGCCGCTCTGGTGGAAACATTTGTAACTTCATAACGTCTTTCAACCTTTTCAACTAATATAGAGTATAAGAGTATTGGTAATAGAATAATTATTTGGGATCCAACCTAAATGTTTAAATCGTAGAAATGGGCTTTAGGATCCAGGACAAATTTATTTAAACGAAGAAAGAATTGTGAAAAATTCATGGACCTCGCTGGGATTCGAACCCAGAGCGCCCGGCTAGAGATTGGGAGGCTCTGGGTTCGAATCCCAGCGAGGTCCATGAATTTTTCACAATTCTTTCTTCGTTTAAATAAATTTGTCCTGGATCCTAAAGCCCATTTCTACGATTTAAGTATTGGTAATAGGTACAGCTATTTTGCCTTTATATAGAGTTACTGAGCAAGATATTTTTTCTAAAATATTTTGTTTTATTTTTCGAAAGCGAGTGTCCGGTCGCGAATCTGAGAACTCAGGTTCGATCCCGAATGGGGCACTCTCCACGCGAGAAATGAGTACCCGCGAGGTGATGCCTGGCAATCGCCCACACTGTACGAATATGTTATCAATAATAAATATCTGTGAAAAGCAAATTGGCACACCCAGTAATGGGTTATGCCATAATGATAATAATAATGGTCTCGTGCCTGTGTGTCTGGTCGCTAATCTGGTGACCCAGATTCGATCCCCACCGACCCAAAATTATTTCGAATTTTAAATGTCACAAAAGTAGCTCCTGTTGTACACTCTTCAAGCCAGCAATGAGTACCCGTGAGATGACGCCTGGCAAACGACCACATGGTACGAATATGTCATCAACATCATCGTTACCGAAATCTGTGTACGAAGCAGATTGGTACACCCAGCTCTTTTTTGTAGTTTAAAAACTTTATGAAGATAAAAGATTAACATGGGAAATTAGTTTTTTTTTTGTTGACTGTTGCCCCCCGTTTTAACTTAGATCGATAACTGTGGTATCAATAGAAACATAAAAATTTTCTGCATCGTATGACAACAAATACATGTAAATTATGTAATATTTTGTTGATATAAACTAATTATGAAATTTATTTAATTTTGTATTAATAGCAATAGCCATGGCATTTTTGAACAAAAAGATAAACACATGTTGGATATTCTGTGTCAGAATTTGTTAGCTTTGATTTTTCGTGTTATTTTATTTTTAATGTTTTATAACAGATTAGAAAATGCTTGACAAAAATTAAATTAATATAATTATAACATAATAAAATATTGACACATAAAATGTCAAACTTTTTTTACCTCTTTGTTCAAATGCTATTTTATGCAGAATTTTTTTATCTTTCTATTGAAACGGAGCAATAGTTTGCAAAAAACTAATTTCCCATGCCAATCTGCTATGTGCACCTTGAAACAAAAACCGGTGTATTTGAAATAATATTTATTTAATTTTTTTAACAAATTGGCTAATTGTTGTTGTCGACCAGGGCTCTGTGATTTTCTAAAAACAAATACAATATACGAAAAAATCATTCAAATATACGATTTTACCTCTTCATCATTTTTGCCAAATTTTTTCATTGAGAGCCACCTAAACAAGGGAAAGCTAAACTATATTCTTTTTTAGTACGGCCATAAATCAGAGATGACAGCAGCAGATTGCTGAGCATTTTAATTTGCAAATAAAAGACGCGTAAATTTTATTTACGATCAAGCGCACTCTCTGAATTGACAAATGAAATACGTTATATACAAAATATATTTAAAAAGTTGTAGCTAGGTAAATACTCCTGATTACATTTAAATGATGTAAAAATAACAATTATTACTAACGAAATTCGATAGTATAATAAAATTGTACTCAATAATACCGCTTATAGAAAAATATTAAAAATGAAAAAAATTAATATGATCTACACATTTACATTATCTTCAAATAATTCCAAATTTATTATATAAACGAAATATACAAGATGTAACAGGGAAATCGACCACCGCCATTATTTTCTCTATTATTACAGTTACAAAAAAATACTATTCAATACAATACTAAACAAAGGGGATATGTCCTATTACAGACGAAAATATTTTTTTAAACCAGTGGTTTACATAAAGTTGTATTTGAGATGGCATATATGTAATCATTTTATATCCTTACATTATAAAATATTGAGAAAAATTTAATTGAAATTTGAATAAATGTTATTTTTATAGTTATTTTTTAATAGGCTATGTATGAAAAATTAAATTAAAATGAAACAAATATTTGTTAGTAACTTTATAAATAGTGTTCTATCTGCAACAATAGGAATTATACACTAAAAATAATTCAAATTGATATTGATATCAGTTCTTGTTTTTCATATATAGCCTACTGAAAAATAACTACAAAAATAATATTTATTTAAATTTCAAGTGAATTTTTCTCAGAAAGTATATAAAATTATTACATGGTTGAATTCAGAAGAAAATATGCTATCGATTAGGCATAAAAAATAAGTATAATTCCATTTGAAAAAATATAACTTTGTTCTCTAACTTGAGAACCACTGGTATAAAAAACTATTTTCTTCTATAAACAAATATCTTCCTTTGTCTTCTATAACTTTGTTTTATAGTATTTTTTGTAATTATATAATATGTAATAAAGGAAATAATGGCAGTGGTCTGTTTTGCTTTTACATCCTATAAAAAAATTTTCATTTTTCATTTTAATAATATATTAAAATAGTAATAGTATACTGTAAATAAAATTTACTAAAAAACTTCTACAATTTTATTAAAAAGAAAACGTGAATGCATTGAAACATTTCTGTGGCAGAATTTTAATTTCGCAAAAAAGGTCAATGACTGTGTGAGAACTGCTGATATGTATATACAATGATGTTAGATTACGTTTTATGGCGCACTAAAAAGAGATGCATGCAAAATATCAACCATAAAATGTTTTCTAAGTAAAATTTAATTTATAAATATTTACCACAAACAATGATTGTTATTTCGAATCAATAGCATTTTCATGATTGTGGTATTTTAATGTGCGTCTAACCGTTTTGAGACATTAAAATCAGCATATGTTTTATTTATTAGTATGTAAATCGGAGTTTTTAGTTCTTGTGTACTTCCTCATACTTATCTCGCATACGTATGTTAATTTAATGCTTCTAAGGATATTTTATGGTATTGACGGAATTTTGAAATTTTGTGATTTTCGACGCAGTAAATTTTTTGTTATTTCGTGTGAATTTATATAAAATTTAAATGAAACGTGTTGTACATACTGTTTTTTAATGATAGCTACAAGTAAATTAAATATTTATATATTTAAAAATAAACAATATGGGTGGCAACTGTTTTATATAATTTTACAGGGTAAATAGGATAATCCGTGACATACGACTGTAACATGGGATGACGGTTATTTTCAAATATTATTTGTCCCTTAAAACTTTGTAGAGATTTATTTATACCGTTTTAAAAAATAAATTTCAAAATTTTTTAGTGTCAAAATTTATAAATTTACAGCTTTAGCAACCAAGAAAATTTTTTAAAATTTAGTAAAACATTTAACATGCCTTATTTCTAGAAATGAGCATCAATTAACGGTCATAAATATTTTTTGTCATATTACCTGTTTTGGCAGTTTACTTGATTTTAATTTTTTTCAATGGGGTATGTGACCAAATTTTTATTTTTACATAATATGATACTAGACAAAGAAATAAAATACCAGTATTTATTACATCGATTAATTATTCGTACTTTACAAGAAAATAATTATTAAAAATTTGAGGAAGTGATTTGTGACGTGACAATGGTAGAAGCGTAAAAAAGACGTGATCATGCTACACCCTGCCACACCACAACATAAACGCGACGCTGATAGGCTGATTTATAACCGTATCCTTCCTTCCCACAGTCTATCTGTCTTCGTCCACCATTCTAACATACTTACGGCATATATCCCTTCTCCAAAACATTAAATTGTTAATAACAAAATTATTACAAATTAATGATTAGTTTTTATTATTATAATGAGAAGCTACAGTGGTTAGTTTTTATATTTTATGACATATATATTGAAATTCGAATATGGTCACATACCCCATTCGTTTGTAGTACGTCTTTAAATTAAGTTTTAAAAATTTATATTTTATTCTCTAAATCTTTATGTTTTGAGTTTTGAGTTTTGAGCACCGCATAATATTTTAGGGACAGATAATATTTGAAATACTTTCTATATTAACCTTTTATACCAATAAGTTTGTTATTAATTTGAAAATTCTGCTAACATTTATTTTACGTAATGTGAAAATTATATAATCTCAATATATTTTTGGACTCTACTTCGATTTGAGAGTTGAGTCGATTATTGGCATTGGTTACAGAGTGAGGAAATGTAGAATAAAAATTGGTTTTGCATTCAACAGAACCAGTTTTTATACAATATTAAATTTTAACCCTTTCTTCATCCCAATTAAAATCACGGTTATTTTTATATAATTGACGCATATAAATTCAAAGGGTTCCAAAAACAAAAACATTGCATAATTTTTTTTTACATAAAAACGTTTTATGAGCCAAGCCCAATGTTTTGGAAATGGTACAGTGTCATAAAATTCCAGACATGGTTGGAATGTAAAGCTAAAGATGGAATTTTTTTAACAACGAATTGTGTTTATGTAGGTAAACAAGTATAGGTAAGTACTACTAAATTATTTTGACTCGTACATAGAGTATTGTGAAAGTGTTTAATATGTAAGTGTAAGTATTTAAACAAAGTGGATAGTAAATAAATAATAACTTTAAAAATAATAATGACGTTTTGATCCTAATGAATTTAATGCTTGACTGAGGGTTCCCACCACAATCAAAATCGAGAATAATTACACTGTTACAGTAAAATACATTATAAAACATATATAAAAACACTAACTAAATGGTCAAATAGTTTTCCATTTGCTTAAAAAAATGCTTGAAAACATTACGCTGCGTTTAAAACGTGCCGATAGCTGGCCGGGCTATAGCTGCTAGATAAATTACAGCTCAATTTTTACAGGTATAGTTCGTCTAGGGATCATTTTCCGAAGACTCGTTATCGTTTTATTACGGCAGTACAATAGAGGGTCCCAATAGCCTGGCATGTGCCAGGGCTGTAATGAAAAATTTGAGTAGGGGTTTGAAATATTTTATTTCACACATTTTACTTTCCAAAATAGTAAATCCCTTAAAGATATAATTAATGGATTCACGTCTTTGTAAAGTGATACAAATTTATTTTCTTCTTTTATAATATGTTGAATACAGTTATTCCATTGTTGCTGGCAAATATTTTCAACTTCTTCCCTGATTAATTGAACTACACTAGAATTTAATTGTGGTGATACATTTCTTGATCTAACATTGTTTTTTAGTTGGCTCCAAATTTACTCAATCGGATTGAATATGCAATAATAAGGTGGTAAACGTAATATAACGCATTAAAATCTGGAAAGTGCAGTCTTGGTCTACAGTCGAATACTGGGCGTAAATATACCAGCATTGCAAATACTGAACTGGTCGACTGTACGGACCGAAATATTTTGGCATTGCGGTTTTAGCTATTGTGCACCCATAATAAAACGATAACGAGTCTTCGGAAAATGATCCCTAGACGAACTATACTTATGCAATACATATATTTTTCTCCAACCTCAATAATCTTAACGAACCCTATTTTTTCTTGTTTTATTATTTTATATAAATATAATATGGAAGTTATATTTAATTATGAAAAATAGTTGCTACATAAACTTGTAAGAAATGCACTTTTATTTCATAATTTACTGCTTTCATTTTAGCACCAATATGGCGGACGAGTCAGCTACGTATTATCTAGTAGCTGTAGAGCGGGCTATGACGTAATATACCGGATCAAGTTTACAGTTTCCTGTTTTACCTCTCAACATAGGAATAGTTTACAATGTATCAATATATTTAATGTAGATGAGTTGATTTTAAGCACGCCTACTCCATTTCGTAAAATTACATAACTGAATTTTAAACTGTGAGCAAACATATAACGCTACAACCGCATCATCTATTGAGCGTTTAGACTTGCGGCTTATTTCGCACTGTCGTGGCGGTAAAAATTGGCCGTTCAAACGAGTTACAAAAAATACTATTTTCAATATATTTTTTTACAGAGGACCTGTTATAATAAACATGTTTTATTTATTCTAATACATATAACTTTTCATGAAGAATAATATGTAAAATAATTGAAAAATATTGGAAACGCCCAATAACTAAATAACACTAATTTGCAAGTAATTTCATATAAATTTTACCTTCTCAGCTTCATACAGTATCTACGGTGTTCCCTGGTATCTACACTCACTGAAAAATAAAATTAAACTGACGTTTGCGTAGCAGAATACACATTAAAAACAAGAAATTACCTAAATACTTAACTAATTATTAAATTGTGTTCGGACACTAGCCAGCATGTGCTAACCAGTGTTTCTCTGATGGCTGGCTGGTTGCTAAACTGAAGCAAACTCTACACGATCAGTAATATAGTTACTATGAAAAATACTGTCACTGATCGTTTAAATTGTAGAATGATAAATTAAAGATGTTTATTAAAGAATATTTGAATATTGTAATATTTGAATATTAGTAATGGCAGTATTATCAGTATTCCTTTCCTCTAGTCCTCATTCGATATTACTGATTGCGTAGTGTCGTCTTCAGAGTTTTGCTATGAAATAGGACGTCTCAATGTATTATTTGTTTTGTAATGACCAAAAGCAGTTTATTTGTAACAACAATAATTTATTTGCCCAAAAGTGTACATATAAATCAGAATAAGAAGATATATACTCGTTTTCATAATCAAGCTTACTTTAAGACTTCATTATCTTTATTTTAATAGTTATATTATGAAAACGAACACAACTTTATTTTTTTTAAATGTTAAAGTGTAAATAAAGCTTATTATGAAAACGGCCCATAATATCTGAAACCAACTTTACTAAAAAATACTAAATTGTGTATAGTATAGTTATAGTATATGGAATTTTGTGTTATTACAGAATGAACAACTATGGAAACTGAATAAGGATTTAATTTTTTTTCATTTAACTGCTGCATAGCACTTTTTATTATTAAGTATTAATATTTAGAACTTAGTTTATTTTATTGAAATATATACAGGGTGTTCCGCGACTCGACCGACAAACTTATACCATATATTCCAGGTGTCATTACGATCAAAAAATGTTTTATGATTTATAGGTGAATTCCTCTTTGTTTCGGAGATATCGAAGGAATTTAAAAAAATGATAAAAGAAAATTTATTTATCAATGGATAGCTAATTAACACAAAATTGCAGCAACTGTTAAAAATGAGAACCGCCATTTTCTAAACATACAGCTACCCTTCGAGTCATAAAATGTTGCCTGTTGCCAGTTATAATTACTGCTAATTCATTCTTTAGAGAATTAGTAGCTTATACGGTCAGTCAACTATTTATGTGTATCTGGTTTACCATTACAATACACACGAGATTTAAGGTAACCCCACAGAAAAAATTCTAAAGGCGACAAGTCAGGTGACCGAGCTGGCCAATGTACAGGACCACCTCTTCCTATCGGCCTTTCCGGAAAATTTTCATTAAGAAACACCGTCACTTGTCTCCCAAAATGTGGTGGTGTCCCATCTTGCTGGAACCACATGACACGACGAGCTTCCAGAGTAATATCTTCCATGTATATTCTGCATTAGTAAAATGCGACATAATGGCTTAAACTAATAAGACAGCACAAAAATCATTCATTTGTCTAAGATACGTTCATTCGTCAAGGCTAACTCAATTATCATTTTTTCAAGTCCTTCGATATCTCCGAAACAAAGAGGAATTCACCTATAGGTCATATAATATTTTTTGATCATAATGACCCCCGAAATATATGGTATAAGTTTTCGGTTGAGTCGCGGAACAGCCTGTATATTGCAAAATACGAATCAGATTAAAATGATCGAAAAAAAGTCATTTACCACTTGAATTACTTATATTAAAATAAGTAACGTAATTTCAATAAAAAATTAATCTTTTCAATATTACTTTTAATATTGATTCTTTGAAAATAGGGTAATATATCATAGGTAAAAATTGACTATCTTACATAAGAAAGTGAAAATATACCCAAATTATTGAGTATGAGTGAAAAAAATATTTGAATATTAATTCGTTCGCAAACTACAAGCGACTGAAAGTTTGTGACTATTCATGTTCTAAGAAAATTGATTAGTTGCCTTACTTTAAGTCGCGTTTCACTAAAATTCTTAGCTTATCGTGTTCTTGCAGAAAAATAAAAAAGGTATACAACCCTATAATAAATTTATTAATTATCATAAATATTAAATATTATTAAAGACGACTATCTATGTCAATAATTCTTTTTCATTTAATAACACAATAATAATCAATATTTTTTCTATAATGAGAATATTTTTCGTCAGTGTATAGGGTGTTTCTCGAAAACGGGATACCTCGATAATTTTCTTTATTATAAGAAATAGAAAAAAAATCATTCAAATAAAAGTTTTAGTAGATGAAGGGGTACATTTACTTATTGAAGAAAACAAATTTAACCAGTGGTTCTCAAACTACAACATAAAGCTATATTTTTTTTTAAATGGAATGATATATAATTTTTTAAGACCCGTTCGATAGAGTATTTTTTTCTGTTTTGAACCGTAATCATTTTATATTTTTAGATTACAAAAATATTGAGAAAAATGTAATTGAAATTTAAATAAATTTTATTTGTATAGTTATTTTTTAGTAGGTTATGTATGGATAACAAAACTGCTATATGTATATAATTCCTATTTTTACAATTTTTAAAGTTATTAACAAATATGTATGCTTCGTTTTAATTAAGGTTCATTTTTGTTCATGCATAACCTACTGAAAAATAACTATAAAAATAAAATTTCATTGCATTTTTGTCAATATTTTTGTAATGTAAGGATATAAAAAGATTACTTACTTTGATTTAGACAAAAATACTCTATTGAATGGGGCTAAATATATATACCATCCCATTTAAAAAAATATAACTTTATCTTATAGTTTGAGAACCTAGCTAAATTTTTTTTCTTCAATAAGTGAATGACCCCCTTCGGCCCCTTCATCTACCTTAACTTTTATTTGAATGATTTTTTTCTATTTTCAAATTCCAATAATAAAGAAAATAATAGAGGTGTCCCGTATACGAGAAATAGCCTGTATATTTATTACAAAAAAATGTGTTTTTATTAAATTAATTCATTATAAAATTCTACGTCTAGTGAAATATGGTTTGTTTGTAGGATTAAAGATCAGAAATTCTGCTGTAGCGAAGAGTATGAATATAAAACGAGTACGAGCAGACATCTATGGTTTTATAAAACCTTATTTTATGAACAATGACCCAACGGTGAAGAAAAATGCATTTTCGAAGAATGTCAATATTAGCAAATTAATATGGTTTTGCGGTTTTTCATGGAATCATATAATCCCTTGCTGAATAATAACAATTGTACTACGTGCGTAACTTAAAAACCACAAAAGGTAATTCTTCTTCGAACGTAGGCATTCGTACAAAATGAAAATACTATAACAATACAAATTTGCATAAAATAGAATACGGATTTTCAACAGGAAATATATGAATGAACATATTTAATTTTAATGTCTCGTATCTCGTTTGATGGGTACTCAAAATTCAAATATTGGTATGTGTAGAACGACGTCGGATATAAAACTGTAGTATTTCTATTGGGAGATCGTTTTATTTGATAATCCGAATTGTATCGTGATTGAATTTAAAAAGATTTGAATTAAATTGAATGGTAATTTTATACTTTGTACCTACAATAAGTATACTCCATACCTACCATGGAAAAATATAAATATGAGTTCCAAATACGAAAAATAAATATACTTTGTAGATTTGATATCCATAGATACAGGTAAGGATTAATTTCGAAATGATTTAGGATCAGTAATTAAAGAAAAACAGCATTTCGAAAATCGTTTGTCATTTCACGTTTTTGATTGTTTATTTCGTCAGGTGCACTTTTGAAAACTTCGATTTTAACTTAAGTTTCGGTGACTAACAGCAAAAAATGTACTTGTTTGAAAACAGTTGATAATTATAATATTAAATCACGCACAGTATGCATTTATTTTTTATAAATTAATTAGAAATTTGAACGAATATTTCCAATAATTGGAATGTTATAGCCTTCAATACACAACTAAGTACAACAATATCGGAAATGTTTCGACTCTTGGCACTACATTCGACAAATCATAAAAACAGAGATTGGTTGACTAACGTTCAATCAGTAAGTACACTAATTTTCCCCAAAATCTTCAACATTTTCAAAATTCCAATTTATACAGGGTGGTGGCGGTCAGGGATGAACATAGAGATTTCACATTAGATTTTTGTTTTATGCAATTTCCTGCTCCGCCACCACCCTATATATGTACCTATACGGGCTGTAACAGCGAAATCAACCACCGCCATTATTTCTTTATTATAGTTACAAAAAAAAAAAAAAAAAACTATAGAACAAAGTTGTAGGAGATCAAGGAGTATATTTGTTTATAGAAGAAAATACTTTTAGGATACTGTAACATGGAACGCCCGCCGTCGCCGCCGCTGTCGCCACCGCCGTCGCCGCAGCAATGAGCGAGTGTCTATTTATAGCGATGAGGCAATCGCGCTAGCAGCCGGGCTACGTAAACAAACAAGTCGCGACGTGTTTAATTACTTGCGGTCGCCTGAACATTTTGTGTTCATTGTTATTATGCGGTCGAACATTGTAGAGCTTTCTAGAATGTAATGGCAGCTGTATAAAAGGGACGCAGCTATGCTCGAGAGTTAGTTAGTTACATACATAGTTACATTCAGAGACATAGAGATATTCACATAGAGTGTCAGTGAGTTTGAGAAGCACAGCAGTATCGTAGTGAGCGTATGCAGTAAAGTGTCGAGTGAAGTAGGTACTCTGGAAGTTACTGGTATACTGGGGTAGCTGTGGATGTGAATACTCGGTAGTGTTGACGAGTATTGTGTAGTTAGGTATATAAGGACAGTAACATCGAGTTGGAGTGGATACTCGGCATTGGTGCTAAAGAATTGTGGCATACGGATAGTTGGTGATACTGAGGCTGTGGAAAGAGAAAGTTAGTTATATAAATAGACAGACAGTGAGGTGAAAGGTGTGACTTCTGTCCGAGCAGTTGAATATACAGACGCTGTTGATTTGGTTGAGTATATAGGCGCTGTAAAGGACGGTAGGCGGACAGTTGAACGTGATATAATTATATAGTGACATAAATATCGCGTAAACAGTCTACAAGATTCTGCAACAGACCTGCAGTCTACGATTAGAACGAGTAGTGAAATAAATAATTAGTAATATCGTGGAAATAAATAGTAGTGTTAATTGGTTAAATAAATAAATAGTGTTAGTGGTATCTAATTAATTATAGTTTTAGTCTTAATTAGATTTAATAATTGTTCAATATTAGTAAATGTCATTATTTAATACCTTTTTAATATTTAGTTATAGCAATAAACCTTTATTTTAATTAAAAATAATTGTCTAATATTTACACTTCACCCAAATAAATAAAAACGTTACAATACGATCGGATATTTTTTTGAATTCAATCATGTAATCATTTTATATCCATACATAATAAAAATATTTAGAAAAATTCAATTGAAATTTAAATAAATTTTATTTTTGTTATAAATGACGATTAAATGTTAGCGCTGAAAATTAGAATATTAAAACACATTTATCACCCAAACCGGTATATACAGTATTAATACAAAAATAATAACAAATCTAGATGACCGTCGCCTGGCCGAACCCGGTCACGCGGAATCCTTCTTCACACCGTGATTATTTCTGTAAAAGAATTAACACATGAGAAATACTCAGTGAGGAGGCAATCATTTACAAAAGGTTCAGGCATTCACACACCGTACACACATGTTGGCAACTACGGGCAGTACCGCTAGTTACTACGGAACCTCTGCCGCTTCGGTGGTGATCCGGAGACATTCCTCTTAACCAACTGGATCAGATCACTACAGCCCTAACTGCTGCTACGCTGGCGACCACAGATGCGGGCCACTACAGCCTACCCTGCTGCTACGCTGGCGACCCTCGGGTTCACACGAGCGGCCACTACGGAACCACTGCCGCTTCGGTGGTGATCCGGAGACATTCCTCTTAACCAACTGGATCAGATCACTACAGCCCTAACTGCTGCTGCCGTTGGCGACACCAGATGTGGGTCACTACAGCCTTCCCTGCTGCTACCGTTGGCGACCCTCGGGTTCACACGATGCGGCCACTACAGTACCCAGTACTGCTCACATGCACACTCACAATCATACACATGCTAGATTAACTCTCTCACCTGAATCACTATAATATCGATGTTCTCACACTGAAATCTAGAAATAAACTGAAATAAAATACGTGAATACCAGTATCATTAAATGTAGCTCTTATCCAACAGCATCGGTTACGTACCTAAATAGCTAATTAGAGACAAAACATAATAAATTTAATAAAAATAATCTTACGCAAAATAATATCTGTGACATTTTTATAGTTATTTTTTAATAGGCTACGTATGAAAAACAAAAACTGAAATCTGTCATTTTGAATTATTTAGTGTATAATTTATTTATAATGTTGCAGATAGAATACTATTGTAACGTTTTTATTTATTTGGGTGAAGTGTAAATATTAGACAATTATTGAATACTATTTTAAGACTACGAATATAATTAACTAAACACTAACACTATTTATTTATTTAAACAATTAACAGGACTATTTATTTACACCATATTACTGATTATTTATTTCCACTATTTATGTCACTTCACATTTAACTGTCCGACCTACCGACCTACCGACCTTCACAGCGTCTATATACTCAGCTGACAACAGCGTGTGTATATTCAACTGCTCGGACAAAATTCACACCTTTTACCTCACTTACTGTCTATTTATGTAAATGTCTTTCTGACGGACTAACACTCTATGTGAATGAATTACTTCGCACACACGTACGTCGCTTATATACTTGCTCTTAACACCTTCTAGAATATTCTCGTGACGTCTCGAACTATATAACATTACACGGGTAATTACGCTTATTTCCCCTTGTTTACTTAACCGCCTGCCTCACGCCGCCTGTTTATCGCGCGATGCACTATTATTGATCGCCTACCTATGCTCCTCCTCCTACTAGAATGCTTCTATTTATAGGCGTCGACTTGCATGCGCCGGTCGGGGGCTCGCGGACCGAATGTAGGTACTCTCGCGTTGCACTATTTACAAAGTTATTAACAAATATTTGTGTCGTTCTAATTTAAGTGCAATTGGTTTTCATACATAGCCTACCCAAAAATAACTACCTATAAAAATAAAATTTATTTAAATTTCAAATATAAAATGAATTCAGAAAAAAATATCCTATCGAATGGGCGAAAAATGTATGCCATCCCATTTAAAGAATACATTACTTTGTGTTGTTACTTGAGCACCACTGGTTAAAAAATTCTTTTCTATTGGGATGTCCCCCTTGGTTTCTTACACCTTTGTTCTATAGTATTTTTTACAACTATAATTAAAAAGAAAAAGAAAATAATGGCGGCGGTCGGTTGCGCTGTTGCAACCTGTATTTATATTTAAACGCTAAACCATTTCCGGGTTATGGCCAAAAAATGGCTACAGATGCGAGTTTCAATACATCGCCATTTGATTCTACGGTTAAAACTACTAATATCCATTAGTTCAGTTCGCAGAGTTAAAAAACTGTATCTCTTAGTTTTTTGAGATTTTTGGCCATTTTCAGTTATTTTGCTTTATAAATTGTATTCATCCGACAAAAATTTAAAAATTTATATGATTATGTAATTTTGCTCAAAGAATCAAAGAGCGAAATCGTAAGGCATATATTTTCACACATTTTTGGTTATTGCCCAAAGTTTAAACGCAAATATCTTGGAACCTAAAAAAGATATTAATTTGCAGTATCTAAAAGTATAGAGTAGATTTTTGAAATTTTTATCCAAAGGTGGGAGTATATGAGTTTTGAGGGACATAACTCAAAATAGATATAGATACAGACTTGTTGGTAATTTATTTTATGGAAGAGAAGCCTCCTTTACTATAAATCTGGCCCTGATGAAAATAAAAAAAATTGCTAAATATGACAATTATTATAGGACATAGGCTACATAGCTAATAATAAAAAATAGGAAAATAGGAAATTATTTTTTTTTTAACTTTTCAGTTAAATGCTAAAGTTGGAAAACATTATAACCTGTACTATCAGAAGATGCACTCCCGAAAAATGGTTGTTCAAAAATCTCCCATACTTCTCAAAATCATTCCTTGTACATGACTAGAAGTTACGTATTCTTAATAGTAATGAGCAATGTTAGAGCAGACGAGTACAGATTATAAATTTCGGTCACACATCCCGTTAACGTTAAGAATCTTCCTAGCACTCTTATTTTACATGAGTTGTCTCACGCAGAGAGAATCACAAATGATAGAACAACAGAATTGCAGGGATTGGTGCCTATATAAAGCTATCACTTGGATGTGTCACACAAAAGGTGAACAGAAGCAAATATTGAGAAGAACATATTGCTCTTTGTGGTACTGACATGACGTCTGGAAAGTGTTTCGTTGTTTTCTTGCTCTTGGGGACGCAGCTTTTGGATGGAAGTGAAGCAGCACTTTATAGACTAAGACCTGGTTTGTAATTTTACTTTTCATATTGTATATTTAATTCGTTTTTGTAAATTTTTACATATTTTTTTTTTAAATGTAGTACCTATTTTTGTGATGTATTTTCCACGATAACTTGGTTTAGGCGACGTATGGTAAGCATCCTTAATAGACAAATTGGGGTGTATTAATTGTCATTACCAAAGTCTGTCAATGAAAGCGATTGATAGACCCAGATATGGGTAATAGAGCCGTAATATAATTTTACATTTTTATTTATTTTATTTCTGGTCTCTGTAAATTAAATAATTTACAGTTTTCAAAAACACATTTTTAAATTATCAGTTTACAAGATTTATCGATTATTATATTTGGAAGAAATATTTTAATCAAAAATTTGACTTTTATTTTTATTTTCTTTGTAGATTTTAATATTATTTGTATTTTAGAATTTTTAAGTAGATTAAAAAAATCACTTATACATCCGTGAAGTTATTAAAAGCATAAAATAGTGATATATTTTTGTTCGTGACTTTGTTTTAACTTTATTACATTAACATAATTGTTGACAGTTCATTTATTTCTGATCTTCCATGGTAGAAAAAAATTAAATTAAACGACAGATATGTATAAATTTTTAGTAATTTGATTCTTTTGAAATATAAATCCTAAAATTTGGTATTTCAATTTCATAATTTTAATAACTTCACATATTGGACCTCCTACAAATATGTACCGGATGGTACCAGTTAAGGGTGAACATCATACATTAGTTTTATGCAATTTCCTGCTCTTCTTTTCATTTTTCAACAAAAAGAGCAAATTTGTACAGAATTAAAAGTTCCATACAAATCTGTTTTTACATTTTTTATTATGTTTTTGGTTTCTTTACAATATTAATAAGAAATTTCGGTTTATTAGTAGCAACAGTCATGTCATGATTTTAGAAAACAGTTATTTTATTCATATTCTATAATTTTTTTGCAATAAGTAATTAAATAATTCGGGTCTATTCTGCAACTCAGTGGTTAATTTTTAACCATTGGTAATTTTTTTATCCAATAGATACTGAATTTAGAACTAAAAATCTGTTTTTTTGTTATATGTCAACATACTTGAATGGTTAGAAAATTTAACCAGTGGTTAAAAATTAACCACTGAGTTACAGAATAGGCCCGAATGAATGTTTATTCGAATGAGGAATGTTATTATTAAATAACAATATAATGGTGGAAACAGATATACAAGAGTATGGGTTCTATTTTCCATAAGTTTAAAAATAATTTTCTACTCCTATGTTTTAATATACCTATTATGTATGTATCATCTGTATTTGAATGATACTCATTAAGATACAGATTTTCATTTCAATACAGATTATCATTATGATACAGTTGAATTTTATAACCAATTTATTGCTTTATAGTTTATTTTTTTAATTATTATGAATAGTCGTAGAAAAAATAGTGTATGCAACTCGTGTATAATGATTATTAATACACTGGCATTAGTACATTAATACACTTCGTGCTCGTGTATTAATAACTATCATTATAAACTCGTTGCATAATATACTATTATGAAAATCAGAAAAAAGAAAATAAATGCCATGGGTAGGTATTTATTTATTTATTTATTTATAACTATATTGCATTGTGTTGAACAAGTTAATAGCACATCAAATAATAAGAAAAACGAAACAATAAAACGAGAATAAATATACAAAATTACAAAATTTGTTTCATATCAACATTCAGGTATTCTTTGATATTGTAAAAGGAATGTTTTATAAGAAAATTATTATTAGTATTTTTAATGTTTTTTGCTTTTTTTGATTCCTATTTTTTTTTTTCGAGTACTTTATAATACAGATTTTAATATAATGTACATTTAATGGACTGTTGCTACTAATTAACAGAAATTTCTTTTTAAAATTGTGAATAAAGTAAAAACATAAAATGTAAAAAATATGTATTTATACAAAAATACAACTTTACACCCAAAATATTTGCCGTAATATGAACAGGAGAGCAGGATATTTCATAAAACTAATGTACCATGTTAAATCCCTATGTATGTACTGTTATGAATCCTTAATAAATTGATTTTTAGAATATTTTTATGGACACAGAAAGAAAAATTGTACAATTAAATTTGAACTCTTACTGTTCATAATAATATAAATTTTATTGAAGAAACCCTAATAAAAATTAATCTTAATGATATTACAAATTGTTATAAATAAATATTTCATCACGGCATATTACCCATTGCTGGGTGTGCCAATCTGCTTTGTGAGCAGATATCGGTAATGATGATGACATATTTGTACCGCGTGGGCGTTTACCAGACGTCACCTCACGGGCACTCATTGCTGGCGTGGAGAGTGCACCACAGGGGTCAATTTTGTGCCATGTAAAATTCGAAATATTTTTTTATATTTTATGGGGTCTCGTCGCCGTGTGCCTGAGTGTCAGGTCGCGAATCGGGGAACTGGGTTCGATCCCGACCGACAAATTGTTATAATAATTTAAATATATTATTTAGGACAGGTAGAATAATATAGTAAAGAAATAGTTTTCTGTGAAAAGTGATCCACTTATTATTGTATATTAAACAACGTATGTAATAACAGTGGCGTAACTAACGGGCCCGCAGGGCCCGCATTGCGGGCGGGCCCCCGGCTCTAGGGAGGCCCCAATTTACATGATTTATAATTTTGTTACTACTGCGAAATTTTATATTTAATCTTTTTTTGTAGCAACATACAAATTTATTTAGTCCTTTTTAAATGTCAATTTCCTAAAATAATATTGGCTAAGGGACCTCTTATCCGCTATGCAAAATCAAGCTATTTATTTTCCATCACATTTCGGCAGGTAAAATTTCGATTTCTTGGCTAATATTTTCCTGCAACTGATCCAGAGTTTTCCTTTAAAATAACCCTATAAAAAAGTCTGGGGCTGTTAAATTAGGACACCTGGCGGCCAATGTGTATTACCAAAACGTGGGATTACCTAAATAACGATAAGAGAATGATTTTCGCAAAATTGGTACTATTTAGACGGTATGATACTGATCCATCTTTCTAATACCATATTTTGTCGCATCCAAGTTCTTTCATTTGGGATACCAAAAATGTATATGAATCAATTCCCTGTAACTTCCACCAATGGACTGTGCCACCAATTTCATTAAAAAAATAATACGGTGCCTAATCTTGGATTTTTAGACTTCCAATATTGGTTATTTTGCTTCTTAACATGTCAACTCAGATGAAAGTGAGTATACTCATAATTTCCACAAGTTATTGTGGTATGTAGTTCTTCATGATAAACGCTACAATTAAAAACGGGTCCCAAAAACTTTTTACGGGCGGGCCCCCGAACTCTTAGTTACGCCACTGTGTAATAATTACCATAATCTTATTTGTGTAACACCAACTATCTAGCATATTTTCTATTTCCTTCCAACTTTACTACTCTATATCGTCTCTTCTTTCTATTACAACTTTTAACTCCAAAATTATATAAAAGTAAAATACTTAACAATCGTTTGTGTTCGTTTATTTAGTACTAGTCGTCACCTCACGTGTAGGTTTTCGTGAATAGTAACCATAGAGGTATTTTAAATAATCTTCTTTAATAAATAATATTAATGTTTTGTCTCTATTACGGTTCTCAAATACGTTGATATTGTAACGAATTTTATTCACAATATTATATCTACATCCTCTTAATAAATTACATTTACTTTTATTTACTATTAAAAAATGACATGTTTATCATTAATTCGATATTATTTGAATTTATTCCATCACTGTGTCATTAAAACGTACAAATCAAATTTAAATTCATCATGGGTGTCATAATTATTAGTAACATTTGCATATTTAGTGCATTTAAACTTTCAATAATCATGAAGACATACAAAAGTGAATAATATATCGCTTTTTCTGCATAAAATCCATTGTGTAATTTGCAATTCTTCTTTGGAATTTCATTCATTTATGCTGATCTCGTTCTTTAAACTGAATGTTTCCGTTTATAAGAAAAATTTATGTTAGCATTATTCACTCTCTATCACACACATAATAAATAATGTTCAAGGTTTCATTTACTAAAGGGGTGTCAGTAGAATAATAAATGTTCTATATAAATTAAAATAGTTTTGCATTTTGCTATCATTTGATTAACGATCATTGAGATCATTTATATATAGATTAATTTAGTAGTATATTTAAATAAATTTATTTTAAAAAGTAAAATTATATGTATTTAAGTTTTAATAATGACAAAGCTTCTACTGCTTCTAAGAATAATACAATTTGTTTTTTTTTTATTAAACGAGGATTGGACAATGTTCTTACAAATGTTTTTCAGTCTCTTCAACACAATAACCAAATATTTATTTATTTATTTACAACCTCCCAACAGGATACAAAGTATCCCAAAAACAGGGGGGGTTGGATACACCAATACATCACTATAAGAACATGAATAGATACACATTATGCAAAAATATACAATCTGTATAATAAGAAAACAACCCAGTACAACAACAAAAGTAGAAATTAATTTTAGAATATTACAATAAATTTTTACCTAAAATATTTTTGAATTGACAGTAGCTAAGACTGAAAATATTCATTCTATCATTCATAATACTTTCGACTTCATTATATATTAGACATAATCGTCTAACTGGATCTCTAGTTTCATAATTTTTTCTACATAGCATAGTACAAAACGTTATATAAGACCTAGATGCTAACCGAGGAATATTTATTTGTATACGGCTCATTGAATTAACGTCATCTATAACATTTCGCAGTAACTTAGCTATAAGCATGAGCGAATCCTACGTCTAGAATTCAAAGTTTGTATATTTAAATTTGATATAGTCGCGGAGTAACTGTAAGTAAATGAATTAAAAAGAGGAGAAGATTTTATCGCGCAATATCGTACAAACTTTCTTTGTACTCATTCAATTTTGATACTATGAGTATGATACATGGGATTCCAGACAATCAGGCAATACTCAAGCTTGGATCTAACTAGAGAAAAGTATAAGGACTTGAGAATTGTAATATTAGTGAAGTTACGTGAATTTCTATTAATGAAACCTAATGTTTTATAGGATGAATTCACTAAATAATCATAATGAGGACCGAAATGTAATCTGGGTCTGGGATCAAATATAGTAATGTTGTTATCTTTGTTTTTTTTATTAAGAAAAAGTTAAGACAAATTTCAAAATATTGCAGAAAATAGAAAGTAAGCTATTTCTAAATTAGATTAGTGTGGCTTTAGCTTATAGGATTATTTGAAGAAAGAACTGGAGTAATATCTGTTACCAACCCGGTTATAGCAAACTTCCGGGTAAAACAAACTAATTTAAAAGTACGAACTGTATAAGAGCAGTGCAATTGTTTTCAATTATGACGAACTGTTTTTGCTGGTCCCGTGGAGTTCGTTATAACCGTTGATTGAAAAATTGGATAATCATCGATGTATTCCAACAAATATAATGGCATCTACAACTTTTCAAAATTTATTTAACAACAATGTATCCAAATGTAATCGAAATTTAATGTAAAATGACTATTAATTAGTAAGTGACCTCACATGTTTTTGACATTGTATAAATTTTTAAATATGACATTCATTATAGCTGATGATGGCCACATGTAAGGGTCGAAACGTCCACACTGTATAAAGAAAATGTATACTTCACACCTACGACTTGGAACTCAAATGCCCAATAAAAAAATAATTGTAAAAAATTGATGAAGTTCTCATCACTCTTCCTTCAAATGAATCTTTAGTTAACCTTATTTTAAATATATTGCACCAAGTGCCCACCATGTCATTTAATAATATCATCTTTAATTTTTATAATATAGTTTAGTGCAGTTCAGATATGTAACACTTCTTAATGTATTTTTTATAGGGGTATCCCCACCACTTCGTGCAAGACGCCTTCAGCATCGATCAGCGATGTATTATCAACCAGAAATGATGTACATACCAGGAATGACTACTTTTGCAGCTAGAGATACTTTTGCTGGATACCTCGACCCAATTACAAACGATAGCCCATGTACTTCGTGTAAAATTCCCGAACCTGAACCAGAATCAGAACCAGAACCACAACCAGAACCAGAACCAGAACCACAACCAGAAATACAACCAGAACCACAACCAGAACTACCATTACAACCAAGCCCCCTCCCTGATTTAGAAGAAACCACCAGGGTGCATAAAACCGAAATCCATTTCCCTCTTGAAGAAGATGTTGGAGCATCTTCTGTGACTCAAATTCCAATCTTTGAAGAGAGTACTACTCAGAGGACAAGAACGAGGGTACAAACAAGACCTCCTCCTCCACTTCCAGAAGAAAAAGAGGAAGATGATGATTGGCCTATTCCAAGTTTCAACGGAAGAAAGGGTGTTCCACATAATGTATTCTTCCCAATGATGTTTGGATATTCAGGACATGGAAGATCTGGACACGATGGTTCTGGTTATCCAGGAGTTACGGCTATTGCTAATGCGTTTAGTAGTGGAAAAGGAGGTGTTGCTACTAGTCATGCAACTGCTTTTGGAAATGCACCGCCGTTGAACAAACACTGGAAAAGATCTCAACATAACAATTAATTTTTAAATATATTACATATTGTTATAAATATTTGTTTTGATACTATATTTCCATTGCTTTTCCTGTGAATATGACTAGTGCAATATATTTTCTCATGTATAAATAATAATAAATAAATATAAATATAACCTCACGACTTTTAACTTTTAACCCATTTTTGGAAGTAATAATTTGCTTTTTATTCACAGATTTCAGAGATGATGATATATTTGTACCATATATTAGATCATGTACTACCATACATAACGCATATCATAAATACATCGTTGTTGGAACGCATCTTTCCTGAATGCTGGAAATCTGCAATAGTCAAACCTTTTCCAAAATGTAACATTCCTGAAACTTTTAATGATCTACGTCCAATACGTATTTTACCAGTATTCTCCAAAATATTGGAAAAACATGTTGCAAGCCAATAACCAGATATCTAAATGCTAACAATATTTTGCCTACATGCCAGTCGGGATTCCATGAGGAACACAGTACTAATACCGCACTTTTAAATATTGTCGACGATCTTTTGAAAAATCTCGATGATTCAAAAACCTCTATCCTCATTCAAATTGACTTTTCAAAGGCCTTCGATATTATAAATTTTAAGATGCTTCTTGCAAAATTGGAATATTATAATTTCTCTCGTAAGGCACTTCATTGGTGTCGTAGCTTAACTGATCGCAATTTTTCTGTGTACATCTCTAATAAATATGGAGAAACCACTTCGTCTGGGTTGCAGAGTCTGGGTTCTGGTGTCCCTCAAGGATCAATCTTAGGGCCATTATTCTTCTTGATTTTTATAGCTGACATGCCTAATACGGTTGTTCACAGTTCGATGCAGACGACACTTAAATTTTAACATCTTTCTCAAAGGAAAATGAGCAGTCTATAAAAGCTCTACTTAATGAAGATTTGAGTAATGTCTCTACCTCGGTGAGGATAAATGCTGAAAAGTCTATTATGCTTGTAGTGGGCAATTATAGTTCCAATACACCGATTTTACTTGATGGCGTCCCATTGCAATGTACTGATGTCATTAAGGGTTTAAGGGATGTATATCGACAAAGACTTTTAGGCATCACTTAAATAAAAAACTCCTTCCAGCAAAATTGAAACTGAAACATTTATATCAATTTAAAAATACTCTGTTTTCTGCTACCAAACTTAAACTCGTTCAATCTTTAATCTGTCCTTTGATTATTGCGGTTGCGTATATGTCCCTAATTTGTTTAAAAGAGACAAACAACGCATTATACTTTTCCAGAAATCCTGTCTCAGATTTATTTTTGGTGTGCGCAAGTATGAACATGTTTCTAACTTTAGACACAAAGCTAATATACTCTACATTGATGATCGAATTAAATATTTATACCTTTGCTAAATTCATAAAATTATTAAATGTGATACACCGCATTACTTGTCTTCTAAGCTAACAGAAAACCGTTCTTATTATAATTTACGCGGTTCGTCGCTTCTTAATATTCCTTCTTACAAAAAAGTAAGTTTAAAGATTCATTTTCGTATTTAGGGCCTACTTTGTACAATAATATTAATATAGATTTGAAAAAGCTGTCTTTAAGCGCTTTCAAGATAAAAATAAAAACCACTTCTCTTGTCGTTTAAACTCTGTAATTTGAAGATTTAGTAGTAGTACTCTTTGTATTCTATATTCTATGCTTGTGTACTAGTGTATATTAGTTATTTTTTCTTTTGTGTTATTGTTAACCTGGGTTAGGTGGAAGATCAACGTTGTAGCTGAACCTCGCCATTAATGGTGTGTATATTTTTTATAACCATTATTAAGATTATTATTATATAGATGGCATTTACCTTTATCTGACGTCACCCTACGGACTCTCAAAGCTATCATGTAGAGAGCACCACGGGGATCAGTTTTGTGCATTATAAAAATTAGAAATAATCAAACCGACCATTAGTTTTTCAGTCTTAATTTGTACTTTTAATTACTATTTAATCTGGTCCAGATAATAATATAAAAACTTATGTTACCAAAACTACGTAGAAGATCAATAGTCTGTTTATGATGATAATCTCAGTAAATCAAATCAACATTTCATAGATATCTCATTTTCAAATATTATTAAAATGTACTTCACAGATCACAGAACAATTTCAGATTATCTCATCTATACTTACTTCAATTCTTAGAAAGCGATACTTTTATTTAATAGGCAAATCAATCTATATCTTAACTTTGAGAATGAATGATTTAAAATCAACAAGAAAATTTCAATGTTAATAATACCGATAATAGGTACTTTTCTGTGAAACTTGACATTCTGTACTATTAATGTTGATTTCAAATATCACTAATTCTGTAATTTAAGCTGTCTATAGCATCGGTTCCTACACTTTTCTGATCATGGAACCCTTAAGAAATCGCTTGTGTTTCGCGAAACCCCAATTCCACTCTAAATTTTTATTACCCATTGTGAACACAAAACTAGGGATGCAACCGATACCCTATAATATATCGGCGATATTGGACCGTATTACGAGAGCAGTGAGTGCACTTTTATAATAACTTTTATGGACCAAACTCCTTATAAGAATGTAATGTAAAATCGCGCTCTATAAAAGCGGTTTTATTATAAAAGAGCGCTCGTAATACGAGCCATTATATTTTAGCCAATGTATCGGAACCGACAATATTTATTTGCCAATACTCCAATACGTTTCGAATTTCGCGCTTTTAAACAACCACATCCAGCACCTGACTCATGATTAGGGCTGCGAAAAATGTTCGATCAGATCTATATGATCGAAAGATCGATCGATCGATCTAAATGATCACAAAAAATAAATCGGATCGAACAAACGATCTGATCGATTGATTGATCTGATCGCTGGATCGATCCGATCGGCTAATTGATCAGATCGATCCCGATTGATCAGATCGATCGCAATGGAAATGGCGCAGTGGGAATGGGGAGGGGTCGCATGACAATTCATGTTGAAACGTGTAGTTTTGCTGTCTGGTCTGCAGTTGTACACTGCAGTATTCGTATGTTAGTGTTGCTCTGTCGCTTATTTATTTGATGTTTATGTTGATTGCTATTGTATAATTGTTTAACAGGGGAACATGTCGAACAATTAATTTTTAAGGATTATATTTTTTGAATCTAATTTATAAGTATATGGTATCCCTTTAGATTTTTTGTGCCTTCTAATTCATATTGAAATATTTTTTTATCTTAAATGTATATTTAAGTTTTGTTTAATAAATATGTTCATTTTGATAATTGTTTTTTTTATTTTCGAATGAAATTTTTTTATGGACCTAAAATAGTTTGATCAGTCAAGATCGATCTGAATAAACGCGGTCGGTCAAGATCGATCTGATCAACTGGGATCGATCCATCTGATCAATCGTGATTGATCTAATCAATCAAGATCGATCTTTTCTGATCGATCAAGATCGATCGTTCGATCTTTATCGATCAAAAATAAGGATCGATCATCGATCACAAAATCCCTTGATCGCACAGCCCTACCCATGATTCCTACAAAGAAATCCAGAGATATGAAAGCTCCTAATATTGCAAAAGAAACGAATCCGTTGGTTTTCTGGCGCGATGATACTCTTTACGAAAATTTAAAAAAGCACAAAAATTGTTTTCAGCTGCAGGTCTTATTCTAAATTGTGTTTCTTTGTCCAAAGTAATTTTTGTTTCACAAGTAAATAAATATATAAACATTCACCTTTGTCTTTATTTTATTTTTACCTTCTTCTAAAATTTAATTATTCGTATCGGTATCGCCGATATTTTTCAACAATATCGGTATCGTTTCGGCAGAGCAGAGTATCGTTGCATCCTTGCAAAACAAAAAAAATGAAGCTTCTTGTACAATAAGTACAAACATTCGTTTAAAAATAGCAATTGCCCAAGAAAATATTGTGACTTAAAAATAAAAAAAAAAAAAAAAATGAAAATATATAAAACTACTTACTAACAGATTTGATTTTATTTTAGCACGTATTTTTTATGTGGGATGTTTTTTGATAATTTGTTATTTTTGAATTTCATCTTTGTTCGCGGAACCCTTATGGGACTTCCACGGAACTCTTAGGTTCCGCGGAACACATTTTGGGATCCGATCGTCGCTAGTCTATAGCACTAAGCTATTATTTAATACATCACATTCGTTAAATGGATGCTAATTGCTAATTTTTTAAGTTCCTTTCAATTAGATTGTTTTTTTTATTTCGTAGCCAGATTGTAAAATAAGTCTTTTAGAGAAACATCTAGGCGTTTTATAAAACGCGGATGAAACGCGGCCAGATTGCCAAACCTTCGTTGACTTGATGATATATAATCTGGCTAGTCGTCTAGACGTTTTATAAATATCTACATTTAACAACACTAGCTAATTTAACTCCAAACTCGGGCTGAGTTTTCCAAGCATGATTTTTGTGCGTTAGGTTATTATTGTTATTTAGAGAAATATACATTCTATGTAAGCTGTCGGTTTATAAAACACCTAGACGACATCGTTAAGTCAACAAAGGTTGACTATCTGGCTGCGTTTCATTCGCGTTTTAATAAAAAACAGATTTTACTATCTAGCTACGACATATACATAGACTGTTATTTCAATAAGTGTACAACGCTTAATCGATGGTAGAACTGACCCCATAGATAGTATATCTGGAAATAATTTTTACATGCTTACTAAAATGTGTGAATACATAAATGATAACAATATTGATTTATTTGAAATTTACATGGCCGAGTTAGACTGTTAAAAACAAAAATTCCGAGATATGAATAATAATAATAATAATAATAATAATAATAATAATAATAATAATAAATTTTTATTTTCCAAAGACCATAGGAATAGTCGACATATACAAGTATACATTATAAATAGTACAGTCTAAAATGTTAAAACTAGTCATTAAAAAAATCCTCGATAGTGTAAAAACTTTTATCAATTAAATATTTTTTAAATTTAATTTTAAGTTTTCTATTTTCCGTTATATCCTTCAGGTATTGTGGCAATTGATTATAAATCTTTAATCCGAAGTAAGTAGGGTTATTTGTTGATTTATTTAAATTAATTTTTGGCATTTTAACCTTTACCACGCGTATTGTGGCAATTGATTATAAATCTTTAATCCGAAGTAAGTAGGGTTATTTGTTGATTTATTTTAATTAATTTTTGGCATTTTAACCTTTACCACGCGTGTTGTACTGATGTATGTCACCGTGCGTTTGTAAATTATTTATATTATTTTTTGTACATACAGCCACATTTAAAATGTAAATACACGGCAGGGTTAAAAGGTTTTCTCTTTTAAACAAATCTTGGCAAGATGATCGAAAGGGGAGTTTGAATATATTTCTAACCGCCCTTTTTTGTAACTTAAAAACTCGCTGTGCCGCTGAGGAGCAGCCCCAAAAAATTATTGCATAACATCTGTTAAAAGTCTTAATCTATTGATTAGATAGCAGATAGATATCGGTGTATACGACAAATTTCATCCACATGAGAATCCCAGATTAAATTTTTATGCAAATGAATTCCTAACAACTTGACATTACTTGTGGTAGTAGCTGATTATTGCAACGAATTAATGCACTTTCAGAACGCTCGGCATTAGAGAATTTTATAACTGATGATTTGTTAATATTTAAAGTAAGTTTTAAATTTACAAACCAATGAGACAAATCTTGAATAATTGTAGAGATTTCAGAAGACATATTATCGTTATTGTTATGGGATATTATTAAACTTATGTCATGCGCATATGCAACAAATTTGGATGTTGTTATTTGTTAGTTATTATGTGTGTATTTATTATATAACTTACTGTACTCATACAATTATAAATATTACTATTATTTTAGTTTATATATTAATGTTTAACTCTATTTTAAGGGCATAGTACGTTGCATAATTACAAGTCAAATTATTTGTAAAATTTATTGTGCAATCTGTACTTTTGTCCGTGTATAAAATAAAATAAATAAAATAAAATAAAAGAACTGGAGCCCCTTAAAACTGACTAATTACGCCATACAGTTAAAATTTATTGTAAAAATGTAAAAATCAATGTGTTCTCCGAAAAAATAATGTGAAATCCGTCACAATTGACATAAAATCATTGGCGTCGCGGCAGATAAAATGTATTTGAGACTTTCGCAATGAAAAGCTACATGTCTATCATTAAGGTAATTGGCATTTTGATATTCTGTAAACCGAATATAATGTACGCTAATGTAAAAAAGCGTTTCACGTCAGTTTTGACAATTAAAATTATTTCCGGCGAACACAGTGATATTTACTTTTTTACAAAATTTCGATCTATGACGTGATTGGTCAGTTTTAAAGGCCTCCAACTCTTATAGAAATCATATAAAATAAAAATTATTGCCAGAATTACTATCTACGAGGATAGTTCTACCATCGGTTAAGCTTTGTACACTTTTTTAAATAAAAATAGTGTTTTTTTTTTAGCCGGTTATAAACAATCAATCTCATTTTGGTCAAAAATTGACTAGTTAGTCTTATATTAAGCCAAAGATATATTCTAGACATATGTATACATACATATTTTTTAAATATTGGGGAAAATTAGAAAATTAAAAATAAACATGAATACAAGAAATACATAAGATTTTATTTCTTCAACATACAAAAATGAAATCACAGAAATACATGAAACATTTTATATTACATTTCACTGACAGTTTCAATTTACTAATTCATATTTCTTAGCTTAATTTACATGTTTAGAATTATATTTTATAATCACAATGATAGGTTATAAATTAAACAATAAATCTGAATAAAAACTGAACGACCTCAATTAATTGGAAGTCAATTTAAATTCATCTATTCTACGTTTAGGAAGGTGAGAAACTAGTTTTCTGTCTTGTCAAGTACAAGAGTGGGTAGACTATACTGTTTTTCCATTTCCGGATAAGTTCAGAGATTTTGACTTGGCTTGTCGTGCGTTGTTCTTCCTGGGTACGACAGTCAAGGAGGATTCTACGACGATTTCATCGAATGCAACTCCAAAAGCAGCTAAAAAGAAAAAAAGATAAAGTAATCGCTTATTATAAATTCGAAGTTTATACATCAATGTTTCGAATGTGTCCAAATATTTACTTAAACATTTACTCTTTATTCTGTCACATAAAAGTTGTCGCATATTCCGATTTTTGAGAATATTTGTTCAATTTGCTAATAATTAACTATAAAAAACGAGTTCATACTGTGTTATTTAAGATTAAGTTGTCACTGTTTTCACGAAAAGGAAATAAATAATGAATGGAAATAAGAAAATAAAAAGTAGAAAACGCGAAATGACAAATGATTTTCAAAATGTTGTTTTCCAATTTCACCACTAAAGGTTCGAAATTAAAATAGGTACCATTGTCGAAGATCAAAAATAATTTTTAATCCTTATGACAATGGAGACGTACTTGTCGAAATATGGGAATTTCTATTGATGATAAAAAAACTCTTCACCTTACACTTCGATAACGACCAGGTTAATTTTGCAGAGGATGAGGATGATATAAGCTACATGGTAAGAAAGTTGGACAAAGAGTACCCTAACAATTAATATACAAAAGACAAAACATTTAGTAGCTGGCGGTGTCAGTCAAGATCTAGTGTTAGATCAAGGAGTGATTCAATGTGTAAGCTTCTATAAATATCTAGGCGTTAATATAACCAATGATGGTTCCAGCAAAACAGAAATTGAGAAACGTATCAGACAAGGTAAGCAAGTAACGAGTCAATTAAATGGAGTATTATGGAGCAAACAAATCAGAAAAGAAACAAAAATCAGGAGAGTATTTCGACATATGGAGGCGAGATCTGGGAAACAACGGAGAAAATAGAGAAAGAGCTACTATCAATGGAAATGGGATTTTGGAGGAGTAGCAGTAGGCTGACATTACTTGATGGAAAAAGAAATGAAGAGATACGGGAAAAGATGAAAATAGATATAACCATAATTGATACTATTGACGCAAAGAAACTAAGATGGTATGGACATGTATCATGTATGCCGTATGAATGAAAACAGATGGCCAAAGAAGATGATGGAATGGATATCGGTAAACAGAAGTAAAAAGAGACGTCCCAGAAAAACATGGAAAGACGGCGCCACGAATGCAATGTTAAATAGAAACCTAAAGGCAGACGATCGGAGAAATCGAAATCGTTGGAAACTAGGATGCGAAATACGACTATAAATGTTGTAATTAAATCGCAAAATATGTATAAATAATTATGAAATGTTATTGCAATTATTATTAAAATGTGCAAATTTCGGAAACTTATTTTTTTGAAAGTTTCACTGAAAATTTTATTGAAAGTTCCACAAAATGTTTCACTATGAATTTCAATAAAAGTTTCATATAAAAATTTCATCGAAACTTTCAATGAAAGTTTCATTTAAATTTCAATAAACATTTGTCAGATGTAATGCACGGTACAAATATGTCATCATCATTACCGATATCTGCGACCCAAGCAGATTGGCACACCCAGCAATGAGTAATATGCCGGGATGATATATTTATTTATTTTTATTTATTTTTCAGATGGATTTGAAATATATGGATCTCAAATTAACTAATTTGTGTATGTCCTTTTCATCATATCATCCTCATCAATACAATGTATAAAGTGACAAAATTACAAAATTATAGCAAAAATTTACTCACCCCCATATATATCAATAATTGTAATAAGTGTAAACACTTTAAATACAATAAAGAATTATTATTAAAATTAACTAATTTGAAAATAATTTAAAAAAACAAAATAAAAAATTATTATCCAGAATATAATACAAAAATGTAAAAAAAGTATTTAACTATTTAAAATAGAAAGTATCTTATTGTCTTTTGTATTTATTTCATTGAAATATCAACAAATTTTACCTTTAATTTTCACCATACTTAAGGTGCATTCACAAATGAAAATTAGGTTTAGATTTATGGTTTATACTTTAGATTTAAAGACTTTGGCCGCATATTATGTAATGACACCTTTCACACTTCAGAATTTAGGGTCTCTAAATTCAAAACATAAAGCTAAACATTGCAAGGTTCAAACTTTAGGTTTATGATTTAGTTTGACGTCACATACTTCACCAATGAGAACTAGTCTGAAATGATATAGATATATACACCCATCTTTATTTAGTATCCACTTGGTGGATTCGGCTTTTTAAACAAATGCAAGAAGAACATGGATACTGTCATAACTTAATTGCTGAAATATAACCAATAATGCCAAGCGAATGACAGTTTCACGGCGCACAGGTGTCTTGTTGAGTATTGCTCTACCGACATTTTAATCTTGTTATTGAAGCATTTACACAGAAGTCTGTACATATCAAAACTAATTTTCAGGTAATTTAAACTTACATTTATGAATGACTAACTTAAACCTAAACAAAAACCATAAACCTAATTTTCATTTGTGAATGTACCTTTAAACTGTATTGAATCTTGAATTTTATATTCGAGAATTATACAAGTTCCAGCATGTAGATTAATCAAACAACAAAGTTTCACGAAATTTAAGGCTTGAAACTTTCAATATGAAACTGTCAAATGGCACATCACTAGCAATACCCCTTCAATAAATGTTTTTTTATTATTATTTTGGTGTTCTCATAGGTCTATAAAAGCAATGCAAACACGTCGTTTAGAAGAAAGAAGATCTATAAGTGCACTGTTTGATACAATGTATTAATGTATACACTCAGACAAAATTCACGACACACAATAAACAAACTGTCAAAATGTGAAATTTCAATTGTTTAGCGGGAAGCGTTACCAACATAACAGAAAAAAACACCAAGTCATATTTTTGAAAAGTATCATTTTTTAAAAATGTCATTGTGAATTTACCTCAATACAAAAAATAGTATAAAAAAAGGCCTGTTAACGCACTCGTCCTTTGTACAACTCGCCTTCACGTTTTCCAAACTTGGACTCGTACGCTAACAGATTGGCTTATGATACTTGTTTTTTAATGTACTATTGTTTCTCATGAATGTGACAGTTATTTACAAATGTGACAACTTTTATTACTACAGCTTCATACTAGCTGAATAAAGTACCTCAAATTCAAATAAGACATACAGTATATTAGAGGTCTAATGTACTCTAATTATACATAATACTAGTATTATAATCTGATTACTACGTATGCTTTATTTTATGTGTACCTACTTGTATATGTAAATAAGTACATAATTTATAATGAATAAATATAAGTTGTTCAATGAATCGATATATTATGCAGAATGTTTTAAGATTATACTAGAATTATAATAAAGTAATAATACCTTCAGCCTTCCAGGCAAATTCAAACTTTTTTTAACGGCTGACCTTTTTTACCAAAGTACAATAAAATTTTAACAAAATTATTTTACACTGTGTTTTTACAAAGTGTTATACATAGAATTTACATCTGTATATCAAAAAATAAAATTATAAATATAGGTATATCTGAAATTTTTATTAAGAAATCAAAGTAAACATGTTTGATAGTGGTCGTGGATATGTGAAATTAGCTGATCAGTATAAGTATTTTTAAGTATTAAAAATGTTATTCTTAGATTATATTATATTTGTAAATAAAATATTTATAATACTGTATTGCTATTTAAATAAATAAAATATATCATCACGGCAAACCAGCAAATTATTGCTGGGTGTGCCAATCTGCTTTGTACACAGATGTCGGTAGTGATGATGACATATTTCTACCGTGCGCGCGTTTACCAGGTGTCACCTCACGGGCAATCATTGCTGGCGTGGAGAGTGCATCACAGAGGTCAATTTTGTGCCATTTAAAAATTCTAAATATTTGGCGTCGGTCGGGATCGAACCCGGTTCCCCAGATTCGCGATCAGACATTCAGGCACGCTGCTATTTAAGCATATATTTATGTTTCCCCCAAGTACAAAATATTTCTTAACATTTATATTTGTTAGGTTAAAATTTTTCATTAATGGTCAATAGTTAGTAAAATAAATGATCAGTAAATATGTATATTTTGTTCAGATTAGATTAACTTAATTTTTTATTATTAGTTATTTACCATTTAAAATGACTATTTATTTAAAATAAAGACCCATGAAATATCAGCTTTTTCTTTAATTATTGACTTCGTTGCATATATTTACAATTAAAATGATAAATCAATACTTAGTGGTTATATTGACATTAAATAGTCAATGTAAATTTATTCAAATATTTGTATGATTCACTGTGTTGTATACTCAATATATTCAACGAAACTCTTTGTCATAAATCAAATTGTTGTAAACCACATAATAAAAGAGTTGTTCATAAACGACACACGGTGAATCACCAAGGATTTTGCTAACTTGTGTATAATTAAAACTTTAATTAAACAATAAAATGTTACATGTGGGTATCTATATGATTTTCTAGTTATACTGCTTAGACTAGACTTAGATAATGTGTAAAAAATGAAAATTTCTCTTTTTTATAATAAAATTATAATTTTAATTATTATTATTATTATTATTATTATTCTTATTATGATTTATGAACCCAGGAAATTGTAATTTCGTAAAATTTTAAAGCTATGTAGGCGCCCCAAAACACTTGCCTTGCATGGGGATCTTGAGAATTATAAAAGATACGAAGTCGATTAAGTTAGACAAAAGTTGGCCGATTTTGGAGACCATTTTAGTGGTGTATCATTATTTGAGAAATAATGAATAGGTTACTAGATATAGGCACAAATGTAAATTTGTTGGAAAATTTGTGTTTTTCGATAGTAATTTTGCATTCATTAGAATAAAAAAATATTTTTTGAATATGTTTTGTTTTTTATTTTTATGTGATATTTACATCAACAATTTAATTATTTGAATAACCCTAAACTATTAAAAATTTAGATAATCTATTTTTATTCTTATTCCTATACTTTGCGAAACTTGTGTACGAGACTGTCGTAATAGTACCATGGTGTAACGTGTGAGCACTGCCGCTGCGCTGAACAAGCGTCTAAGTATAGTATATAATCGCGCTAGCAGCCGGGCGACGTAAACAGTCGAGTCGCGACGCATAGCAGTACCGTGGTGAGCGTTTACAGTATAGTGTCGAGTGGAGTAGGTACTCGGGAAGTTACTGGTATACTATGGGATAGCTGTGGATGTGAATACTCAGCAGTGTTGACGAGTATTGGGAAGCTATAGGTAATGTACGAGGACAGTAACGGCGATATGGAGTGAATATTCGGCATTGGTGTTGAAGAATTGCGGCATACAGACAGTTGGTGATACTGGATCGGACAGCTGAATGTAAGTAAATAGTGAAATAAATATAGTGATATAAATATCACGTAAACATTCTACAAGAATCTGCAACAGACCGGCAGTCTAAGATTGGAACGCGTAGTGAAATAAATGAACAATTAGTTAAATAAAAGTACGAGAGTACAGTAAAATAAATAGTGTGAAAATAAATAGTCGTGTTAATTGTTTAAATAAATAAATAATCTTAGTGTTTAAGTAATTAATTATATTCGTAGTCTTAAATTAGTATTTAATATTTGTTTAATCATAGTTATAGTCATTTTTATTATCTTTTAATATTTATTTATCGTTTAATATACATTTATTTTAATTAATAATAATTCTTTGATTTTTACACTTCACCCATATAAATAAAAACGTTATAATAGGAACCAAAGCACCAAAATATATTACATATTTAAGATTTTCAGATGAAAATGTTTTATGTACCAAGCCTATTTTTGTAAAATACAAATGTAATAAGATACCAGCCGTGCTTGAAATTTAAAGCCAAAAATGGAACTAATTTTATGATCACTGTTGTGTAAGTAAAAGGTAAGCACCGCAGTAGTTCAATATGTCGATTTATACGTCGGAGGGTCATAAGTGTTTAACATTTAAACACAATGCATAAAAATATTAATAAAAAAGTTGCAGCTATCATTAATGTTTTGTGTAAAACACTGTTTATTTAATAACTTTAAAACATAAAAATGTTTGAAATGTTAAGTGAAAGGTGACATTAATTTAATATACAAAAGTTTTGACGAGACATAAGTTTTCAACACATATTTAAACAAAAAGAGTAATAATATACAAAAGAAAATGTTGCAGATATTGTGATTGTTTCTTGCAAAGTACCGTTTTAAAAATAAATTTAAATCATAAAAATGGTTGAAATGTAAAGTCAAAGGTGAACAAATTTTATTTATAAATATTTTGATTCATAGGTCGACGAATCATAAAAATTTAGCACCTATTTAAACAAAATGAATATTAATAAATATATATTTACAAAAAGAAGAAGATGCAGATATCATTGTTATTCTAGCAACATTTTTGAAAATAGATTTTCATAATTAAAATGGTACTTGAGTCTTTTCGAACTTAAATGTCTCAATTGAAGACTACAGGGTAATACCCAGACCTGTCATGTTTTCAAAATTTAGTTTGTTTTATCATTTAATTCCATACTCGGAGACTTATCTTTTAACATTAAAGGTACATTCACAAAGAAAAATTAGGTTTATGATTTTTGTTTAGGTTTAAGTATGCCATTCATAAATGTAAGTTTAAATTCATTGTAATTTAATTTTGGTATGTACAGTCATCTATGTATATGCTTAAAAAACAAGATTAAAATATCGGTAGAGCAGTACTTAAGAGATACCCGGCGCCGTGAAATCGGGGTTTCCACCTTTTTTTTAAATAATTTCATCTGAACGTAAAACTGAGACTGTCGGTGAAAATCCGATGAAAAAATTCGTATTAATAAGCGAGTTACAGTCCTCCGAAATTTGAAAATTTAGATGTGACGTCACGTATACAAGTTTTTATATCAAACTATTTTCTTCGTGGACTTAAATATTTTTGAAATATATGCTATTTCTAAATTATATTTTTAAAAAATAAATGAATATTATACTGTACAAGTCGACATAATTTATAATTGGAAATGTATTTAAATTATTAAGTTTAATGCAAAATATTTATATTCAAATAAAAATTGTTTGAGAATTGCACTGCTGGACTGTTAGCCAGCCTCCGCTATTTGAATTTCTCTACTTCCATTGGTAGTAAGCTCCGCCCCTAACTCGGTATTCGTTATATATTTATAGGTGGTCTTTGAGTCGCCAATCAAAATAATATATATGGATTTCATATGAGTGACGAGCTGCTAAAACAAAAACCCCCTTATTTCCGAAGTATTTTAATTATATCATTTTATTTCTTTATTAATATTCATTATTAAGCATATACTTTCACTATTTTTTACTAATTTCTCTTAATTCGATTGAGCTGTAATCCCCTATTGTCATTCCAGTCATTCGCTTGGCATTATTGGTTATATTTCAGCAATTAAGTTTTGACAATCTCAATGTTCTTCTCGCAGTTGTTTAAAAAACCGAATCTACCAAGTGAATACTAAATAAAAATGGATGTATATATCTATATCGTTTCAGACTCGTTCTCATTGGTGAAGTTTGTGACGTCAAATTAAATCATAAACCTAAAGTTTGGACCTTGCAATGTTTAGCTTTATGATTTGGATTTAGAGACACTAAATTCTGAAGTGTGAATGGAGTCATTACATAATATGCGGGCAAAGTCTTTAAATCTAAAGTATAAACCATAAATCTAAACCTAATTCTGATTTGTGAATGCACCTTAATAGTAAGAAAACCCCAACTTGGTCTCGTGTAATCTCATACAAAATTTAGCGTCCAAGGAAGATATTGTGGTTTTTGCTGATGAAAAATATATTGCTGATGTTTTGAGCGCAAATACCCTTTTCTACAGTCTATATACAAAGTAGCCATTTGCGCTCTCTTTTGTCAACGCAAAATGTCACTTTGCCGCTCTAGAGCGACAATGTAGAAAAAACGCTCGCTCCTCAAATTTCTAACTATACAATGTTGAGAAATGTTACTTGGTTACATTCTTAATGGAAACGTTTGGTCAGGAATTAATGACACTGTAATTACACATTACCCACTTATATAACCAAATAAAATGCCGCACTGCTGTAAAAATAAAATGGGGCATTCATTTACAAAAACGGAAGTATAAAATGCTTACATTAGATTGAAGCAATAGCTCAAGAAGAATGGAATATACCGATAAGTAAAAATAAATAAAAAATAAATTTTGGTATGGTGGAGGACCCCATTGTGGCGACTGTAAAAAAAATCTTGTGTGTGTTTCGAGCGCAAATGGACATTGTCGATTTCGAGAGAATGCCTCGCTCCTGCGTCGCGCGGCAACAACCTCTCAATCGACAATGTCCCATTTTGCGCTCTTAATACACAAATAGCTATTTTATATACTGTTTTAGATATATTGATATTGTAGTATTGGTTTCAAAAAAACCTTATTAATTTTGGAAGAACGCAATTGAGTTAGAATTAATAAAAACACAAATTTTTTGCTTTGAAATAAGTGACATCTGTTTTTTCTCTGTAGGTAGGTATTCTTTAGTTGTAATAATTATTGTAAATTCAAAGAATTTTCATCCACGTGTCCTTTATCTAACGTATGAATCATTAACTATTTCCTGATAATCCAGTATTAATTTTCAGGTGTGCAAATACATATTTAAGCTATAAATCTCATGACGTTAGATTTCTTGTTAACAATGTTAAATGTATTTAAATATAGAAACAGGTGCTTGTGGTTGATTCATTGTCATTCTGTGAGCACGATGCACTTGTACCGTCACTGTCTATTATTTTCTGCTTTAAATTCTGTATATGTACATGTGTGATTTAATTACTAATTAATATGACAATGACTAATAATATTTTCTCCAAAGGGAAGGATATCGGTACTTTCTTTTTATCGAAAATTATTTTCAAAATTTGTATGTACAATTTTAAAATTACAATAATATTCGATAATTTTTTTATGCAAAGCATGATTTGATACATGATTATATAATACAATTTCCTGTTTTTTGCTTTCGTAATATATGAATTCGGAAAAATTTCATTTCCTTTTTGGAAGATAGAAAGTTACGTAGGAATACTGGTTGTAAATGTTAAATCAAGAATAATTATTAAAGCAGTGCTTTGAATCTGTAATTTAAATACATATTTTTTAGTGATAATTAATACATTTAACATTTAATGAAATGTTAAATGATTATATTTTTATATTGCGTATGCGTATACAAGCATAATATTCTTGCACAGATATTTTGCATTTTTCCTGTGTAATAATAAGTAGTTGAAAGTAATAATATAAAAATTATACTATCTACTTGAAATCTGTTATGCCGGATGTGCACCGAAAACTGGAATACAGGAGTCTAACATGGGATTAAAATAAATGCAGATATTGACTTTTAGAGCAAAACTACAAGCATAAAGAATTAAATTTTATATTAAATAAGTTTAAATTCGATGTTATAGCACATCTGCAGCACGAAATATTTAACAAATAAAATGTTACAATTTCGTCAAGAATCAGACGGCCACGAAAAAAACACGATTATTATCAATGTGACAATTTAATAAATATTTTCACTATCTGACTGTAATTTTACAATTTTTTTCTGCAATATAAACTCAATTTTATAACATTTAAATTAGAATTATGAACTATATTTGTATGAAAACAATGACTAGAACAATAATAATCAATGATACTTTACTATACTATCACCACACACTGTCACATTAACATATTGTGTCTTTTTCTTCAATTTTTCTAATTCTTGACGTAATTGTAATATTTTATCTGTTAAATATGCTACAGATGTGCTATTACATCGAATTTAAACTTTGTAATGTAAAATTTAATTCTAAACAACATTTTATTCATGTAGGTAAAAGTTGCAGGAGAGCCAGTATTTGCAGTTATTTAAAATTCCGTGTTATTCTCCTATATTCCGGATATCAGTGGACACCCTATATAGGCGATACAATATATTTTTATTTTACTGTAGTTAGGTACTTATTAATATGGGAGGAAATTTTTAAATACAAAACGTTCAGAATTAAAAACTACAAAATAATGATACATTGTTTCTTTTAATTTTACAAAAAAAGAAATGCTAAACAAAAATTGCAATTTAGAGACAGCATATTTCAGTGCCATAGGACTAGTGATGTTTGTTCATTATTACATCTGTGAAATAAACAGCATACAACCTCACGATTATTTACTTTCGTAAAACAAAAATGACTCATATTGTGTATTTTTTAATTCTGTATAAGTTTTGTATTTACAATTTTTCTATAAAATTAATAGGTAACTACAGCAAAATAATAAAAAATAATAATATAGTATTCTTTGTATAACAGATTTTATGTAGACACCTGCTATACATTTTTTTTTGAAAAATGAAAATGAAAATTATATTCCTTGCAACAACACAAAGCTCTACAAACAATTATTTTATGTTGCACTTTGCACAGCATATCCAATTAAATTTAACACCTAGTTTTTTCAAAGTATGGAAATTAAATTTTGTCATAACTTTAAATTTGTTTTTAATGTATATATTTCCAACTAATTTCTAATTAAAATAAAAACAAATCAAAAAAAAATTTGATTTTTTAATCCTTATTTTGTTTTTGCATAGGTAAGTATATGTAATTAAGTTAATGGCCGTATTATGATCAAAACTATAAGTTTTAAATTTGTAAATAGTGAACAAAATCGCAACGAAAGCTGCCATTCTTGTGTTTTTGTCAGTTATTTACAGTTTTCATAAATCTGGTTAACTGGTTGCAGACTTTTATAGTGAAATTGTCAACAATATGTAATACTTATATATATATATATATATATATATATATATATATATATATATATATATATATATATATATATATATATATATATATATGAGAAAATTATATTAGCAAAAATTATTGTCAAATTCAAAGATATATCTTATTCAATAGTAAAATAGCTTTTGAAATAGAAAGTTCAAAATATCTAGGTAACTTTCGAAACATTAATAAACATAAAATTTCATGTACCTTTACAAAGTAATTTACATAACTGCATAAATTCGCATATATAAAATTGCATCTAAATTCAAACAAAAATTGATTATTTAAATTTTAGATTTCATTCAAATTTTCCAGGGGTCTAAGACTTTAAAATAAGAATAAAAATTGTTACTGCTATATTGCAAACGATACTGAAATTACAGAAAAAAAGTTTCATTTTTAACTTTTTGAGCTTACCTACCAAGCATATTTTTCTTTGAAAGTCCTAAATCTCAAATTTATATTTTAAGTTGTTAATTATTATTAATATACAGAATTTTAGGGAATGCATCGGCCAAAATTCATGGAGAGCACCACAATGAAAAATGCAATTAAAGTTTCTCTTTTTTGATTTTCTCAATTTTCTTTTCTATGTACATTTACCTACCACAAATTTGGGGAACTGCTAATACTAATTAGTTACATTGCTAAGTAACGTAGTTTAAAATTTTTAGAGGGTATACATTATTTAAGTAGTTCTCAAAATTTGGTGTATGTACAACACATTGTTTTTCGAAGAAACTGTTAATCGGAGAGAAAAGTGGTTCAGTACTTTTTGACTGCATTTTTCATTCTAAAGCTGTCCTTAAATTTTGGCATCCCCTAACACCCTGTATATTCACATACTGTAGTTGTAATAACATAGGATTGTGATTTATCAAAACTGGACTAAATAAAGAAATTAATTGAAATTTAGCGATTTTATGAATGGATTTTTCTTTTCCAATTGCAGTCGTACATAGAAATATCTGGACACAAATGATAATGTGAATAAAATGATTACTTACATTTGGTTTCTTGCGGAGCCGGGTCCTTCTGGTCCGCTGGCAGAGGAGCACCGGTTGCTGGTTGCCAGAAAGCTACCAGCAGCAGACAGAGCAGGAGAAAGAACCTCATGTTTTGTTGAATCTGGAGACTTTCGTCACAGACAGATAACTACGTGAAAATGATTATTTCTCTCGAATACCTGCGCCGGTTCTGAACACCAAACTAGTCTCTCCGCCACTATATTGACCTCCGTACTTCTCTTTTCGTCGCACATGTTATGCAAGTTGTTCCTTTCTCTCTCGTAGGTGAGAAACTTATTTATATGCGTACATAAAAACGACAATCGACAATAATCAATCGGGGAAGCAATAATGCCTTATTATTATTGCTTATAGCTAATAGTGATAGCGTTTTATGATGCAATTAAAGCAATTTCATTTTCTCTTGCTCTGTTCATTGTATACATTACTATTTCAATGTGCATCCGAGTTTTCAATATACAGGTGTCCAAGATAGCATGTTCAATATTTAGATCCCAAAAAATTGTAAAGATAATAAATAAAATCAAAAACCAACATGTCCAAAATTTTTCAGAAATCTCATTTATCAATCGTTCATTGTATATGACTGTGGCATAAAATAAGGTGTTCATTTTGAATTTTTAATTTATGGATCTATCATTTATTTTTTTAATAAAAAAAACATCAAGAGTTGTTCGGTTTTTGTATAAATTTTGCATTTATTGGCTAAAAATTATGAAATTGAAGAAGGAAATTTTTGAACTTTTTATTATATTATTTAAAAAACTATCAAACTCCTTACAAAACTATTTTCAAATACAGAGGGAGCGTCTTGCTTAATTTTTGTCCAAACTTGTTGCTCACAACACAATTTGGTATTATCGGAATCGATTGGTATTGCGCCATAAACTAGAGGTTTCAATAAATGGATTCTTAATGAAAAGTAATTAAAAATATGCAATTTAAAATTTAAAATAAAAAAAATTGCAAGTTTAAAACGAAAATAGGAAAATTTACATTTGTGCCTACATTTTTTTTCTAAATAGTGGTCTCTTAATAGTTTTTTTTTACAGTTCTCGGGGTCTCATTATTGGACATATCCTAGAAATTAAATATTTATGACGCAGATGTACTTTTTGGGTAATTTACGACTGTTTCTAAAAAATATGTGTGAAAATAATAAAAATCCTTTTTATTATGTCGTATCTACAATTAGTTATATGAAAATAATTGCGAAATGTCATTCTTAGTAATTTTATAATAGACCTTTTCAATATAAAGAGATATAAAGAGATAGAAGATATGCGCAATGGGGATCTGTGCTGAGATCTAGGGCGTTTGTTTCTAAAAAATTTTGACGTAAAATGTGATAAAAATTCTTGACAACTTTATAAAATTTCTCAAAGAAGTTACAAAAGCTTTTTTTGTAGCTAAAATGTCTAACGATGCAAATTTTCACCAAGAATACAGGTTTTTTAATGACTGCAACATTTTTGACGTTTCGTTTCACAGCCCAACTGGCAGTTGTTGGCGCCATTTTCTTACTATTTGCAGCGATAGAAATTAAATATTAAATTGACAAGGTCTACAAGAATATTTATGAACATTTTAGTTGTATTTATAATTTATAATAAATATTTTAATAAATAATTGGTTGTTTCCCTTTATTATAATTAATTATTATTATTAATATAACATTAGAAAAATCTTAATTTATAGATATGACAAATGACATTGTTTATTTGACAAATCTTAGGTACGTACCTACCTATTTAGAATCTCAGATAGATAGATTATTTGAAAATTTGAGATTATATTAATTAACGTAAAAACATTAATTAAATTTTAAATTTTGAAGATACATAATAATTTTTTATTCAATGAATCTTAAAAAATATTGACACTTCAAAATATATGGTCCACCCAATTAAAATAAAAAAAAAATAGCTCAATTTAAAATTCAAAAAATTTAAGAGACATGCAAGAAAATAAAAAGTAACACACTAGTTATTTGGAACGTAGGCGTTCCTGAATTATTTTTTATTATTCATGATGCGTCAGAGATGAAGACTAAAGATAAGACTTATTTCATATTCTTGTTCGCTGTGATTTTACACTTATTTCATGATTGTTGCATAATTGTAGTAACAAATTTGATTGTATTGTTATAAATAAATGCAATAAAATGCAACAAAGATACAAAAAAGTTTGAAAAATTGATGGTTTAGTGTGAATCTGTGGATAAGTGCAGAGGTTATTACACCTTTCGTTTAAAACAAGTTTGCAAAGTATTACTCATTAGTAATCTCCATAATTGACAGATACATATTTTGAATGACATACTGGGAGAACTGTAGATATGATCAAGCATTTACAGTTTCAATAACGGTGTTTCTTTAGCTTATGAAAAACTTATTTCATAATCTTTATAACTGAGATAACCCAAGAAACATTAAATTGCATTAAGTGAATTATTTCCTCTTCCTGTTACAAGTGTAATACCCTTAGTAGAATGCTATATACTTTATAGATACTCTGTTCCATTTAAGCCATTCAGCAGATGGCGCTCACATCAGCGTCAGTTTTTAGTAGCCGAAATTACATTGGGTGTCTTGTCTCCAATTTCAGCCAATCAGAGAGGTTAAAACTATTCCCATTTCTCTGAAATACTGAATGACTTAAATGTAACACGGTATACAGCAGTGGCGGATCTAGACTTTGTTGACTGCAGTGGCTCTCAGTATTAAGCGTGGGTGATTTTTTTGTTCAAGGTCAAATACCTTTACTTTTATTAATTGTTACATTTATTTTTATGAAATGAGAAGCTGCAATTTTTATTTTATTTTTACGGGATTTGGACAGTAAATTTAATGAAGTTATTATTTTGAATGGGATATTCTAATGTAGTGATATTTAAGGTACACAATGTTGAGTATAACATTATGGATTATGTTAAACAATAACCGAATAATGTAAAAAAATAAAAATGTATTTTGTCATAAACTTTCTTGTAATTTATTTTGGCGCTTAAAATGTATCACGTGGTTTGTGACATATGAGTGACTGATGACATTTCTAACCAATTTTGTACATATAACTGTCCTGTTAACAGGAAGCAGATTTTCTGCCATTGACGCGATGTCAACTGTCTTGTCCGTGTTAGTTTTATTACATTTAGAATGTTTATAAGTTTTCTATTTCTATGTATTTCTTGTCATCAGCTACTCCTACAATACATCCCATAAAATTCAAATTTTCAATTAATTTTTAAAAATTCAAATCTCGCTCAAATTAAATAAAAAAGAATTCAAAATTTTATATTTCTAATACAAAAATTTGAAAGTTTCATATATTTTATTTTATTAGAATATATACCTTTTCAGTAAACAACAGATGAAATGAATATGAATGAAGCATAAGTAAACATTATTACAAAAAAAAATTAAAAAAATATATCATCACGGCTAATTATCCATTGCTGGGTGTGCCAATCTGCTCTGTACACACATATCGGTAATGATGAAATATTTGAACCGTGCGGGCGTTTACCAGGCGTCAATTTTATGCCATTTAAAAATTCGAAATATTTGGCGTCGGTCGGGATCGAACCCGGTTCCCCAGATTCGCGACCACACACTCAGGCACGCGGCCACGAGACCTCATTATTACTAATTAATACTATTAATACTACTAAGTATTAATAGGGGATTCCACCATTTTTTTATATATAATTTCATCAGAAAGTATCAGTAAAGCTAAAGACTATTGGTGAAAATTCGGTGAAAAAATTCCTATTAATAACCGAGTTATGGTTTGAAAATATAGATGTGACGTCACGAATATAAGTTTTTATATAAAACTGTTTTCTTCGTGGATCTAAAATGTTTTTGAAATGTATGCTATTTTTAAATTATATTTATAAAAAAACAAATTAATATTATAACACTGTACAAGTCTACATGCTTTATAATAATTGCAAGTGTATCAAAATTATTAAGTTTAATGCAAGAAATTTATATTCAAATAAAAACTGTTTGAGAATTGCAGTACTGGACTGGTAGCCACGTGTCCGCTATTTGAATTTGTCTACTTCAATTGGTAGTAGACTCCACCCCCCTAACTCGGTATTCGTTATATATTTATAGGTGGTCTTTGAGTCGCCAATCAAAATAATATATATGAAATTCATATGGGTGACGAGCTGCTAAAACAAAAACCCCCGTATTTCCGAAGTATTTCAATTACATATATCATTTTGTCTTTATTAATATTTATTATTAAGCATCTACTTTCACTATTTTTTACTAATTTATCTTAATTCTATTGAGCTGTAATCCCCTATTCGATTAAAAAAAATACCGTGGCCCAAAATATTTTTACAGTAAAAAGGGTCTAGATCCGCCACTGGTATAAAGTAAAAAATACGTCTGTGCTAAATTTTTAGTGTATAATTAACAATGTGTAACACTAGAACAAATTATAGTGTTATTTTAAATAAATAAATAAATAAATAAAATATATCATCACGGCATATTACCCATTAGTGTTATTTTTAACACTAAAAATAATGTAGACCATCAGGATACATAAGCTAGTGTACCATATTTACTTTTTTGTATTTACTATTTAATTAGTCCTGTTCCGATTATACTAATTTATTGTTTAGATGCAGGGCTTTGAACTGAAACAAAACCGGAATTATTTTTGTCGGAACAAAAACCGAAGCTGAACTGAAAAAAATATCAGTTAGTTCGGTTCGGTATGGCCAAACACGCGCGTTAACACGAACGTATTCTCCACTTCAGTTGTCGGTGTTTCTTCATTTGCGGGGTCTTACGCGAAAGAGAATTTCGTTTGATTTTAATAATAATTAATCACTCGGAACTGAACTGAACGAAAACCGGAACCGAAATGGTATATTTTTATTATTCAACTGGAACAAAAACCGAAACAAAAATATAACGGTTCGAAGCCCTGTTTAGAAGTATTTATTTATAATTTTACAGAAAATACCAGTACAAAATTGACAGAATATGAATAAAATAATATTGTTTTTTATAATGTCAGAAGTCATGGCTATTGCCACAAATTAACAGAAATTATGATTATTTAAAAAAATTGTGAAGATACTAAAAACATAATAAACAAATTTAAAAATAGTTTTGTATGCAACTTTTAATTTTGAACAATTTTGTACTGCACACGTTTTGCTTTAAAATAAATATGAAAGCAGGAAATTGCATAAAACTAAAATTCCATTTTAAATTAGGGTGCCATACGTCCCGTTTTTTTACCAAGTACCGACCGTCCCGTCGTTTTAATTAAAATAACACATTTGTCCCGTTTCAGAAGGTATATCTCCTTTTAAAGGATGTATATCATTAAAAAAAAAACTTGATTTTCAATTTTTATAATTATTTTATAGTTATAATAGTAATTTATAAGATCTGAAACAGATACCTACTCTACTGGGTGAGCAAGCATATTCCAGAGCGAGCCGTAGAGACTCTTTCAGGTCATGTTGGGTACAATTTTTTTTCGTTCTGAAAAAAGGATAATTAACAATCTGTAGATATACATTATTTTACTTTATAAGAAATAAACATGGAAACATTCATGCAGGGATTGGAAAATTATTTTTCTACAGTCTATATACAAAGTAGCTATTTGCGCTCTCTTTTGTCAACGCAAAATGTCACTTTGCCGCTCTAGAGCGACAAAGTAGAAAAAACGCTCGCTCCTCAAATTTCTAACTATACAAGGTTGAGAAATGTTACTTGGTTACATTCTTAATGGAAACGTTTAGTCAGGAATTAATGACACTGTAGTTACACATTAGCCACTTACATAACCAAACAAAATGCCGCACTGCTGTGAAAATAAAATAGGGCATTCATTTACAAAAACGAAAGTATAAAATGCTTAGATTAGATTGAAGCAATAGCTCAAGAAGAATGGAAAATACCGATAAGTAAAAATAAATAAAAAATAAATTTTTATAATGTTGGAGGACCCCATTGTGGCGACTGTAGAAAAAATCTTGTGCGTGTTTCAAGCGCAAATGGACATTGTCGATTTCGGCAGAATGCCTCGCTCCTGCGTCGCGCGGCAACAACCTCTCAATCGACAATGTCCCATTTTGTGCTCTTAATACACAAATAGCTATTTCCGATCCCTTTATAGACAATTTTCCGAGCTAGCTCAGTAAAGAAGGATTTTCCGGTCTAAAAAGTAATCTGAAACAGCTCATTTTCAGGACGACCTTGAAAAAATAAATTATTGAACTTGCATATCATATAGACAAATTTTGATTTTGATAAAAACACCCCCCCCTAGTCCCGTTTCATTCTAAATAATTATGGTCACCCTATGGTAAATCCCTATTCACCCATAACCGCCACGCCACCACCCGGTATACGTAGACAGATTGTAATTTTTCTAAATATTCCTCAACGTAACCACAGACGTAACCTAACCTAACGCACAATGCTAATTTCAGAATTAACAGTGCAGCCATCTATAATTTAATTGACGAAATAGGTACTTGTGGTTGGCCGGTTAGCGTGCTATTATGTTTGGTTCATACACTAAGAATACTTTTCATCCCGTCCCATTAGGTCCCAGTTTAGCACTGGTAGATTATACTGACTGAACTGTACGTAACTGAATAGTATCTGCCTAAATACATTGTCAACATTTGCAAATAAATGCTAACATTTTTTTAATTATTTGTGTGAAATATTTACTAACACTACATTTGTAACAAAATAAAAATATTTTGATCCGATTTATGTTACAAAAGCTTTTTGGATCATATTAAACATATCACAAATATCTTTTCAATAAACTATCTAATTCAATATGCGTTTTTATATACATTTTTATTTTTACATTTAAATTTGGCGCTAAAACTTTTAGTTTTCCGGTTCCCGGTAGCCATTACACTTGCCTTCTCTTTTCTAGTACAAGTCAAAACGTGAATGTTGCAAAAATTGAGTGTTTGTTAAGTTAATTTGTGATTTTTTGTGTTATATAAATTAATCGTTCTTCATCAGCCTGAAAAGTAAGTAAATTAAGTTAATATATTGTTAAATTATTCAAACATTCATGTTGTTTTACAAAAAAGAAAATACAAATCAATTAGATATCGTTTTATAACCAAATTTATTCGTACTGTTAATTTGAAGAAAGCAAATTTGTTAAAGAAAAAGAAATATCATATTTTCTGTTCACTACTGCGTTAAATACAAACAAATTAAAACCTGGGAAACAGACATGGTTGTGATCATCTCTATTATATGAATGGTGGTTGTTTTCCCAAGGTCAATCGCCATTCCTTTCTGTCAAATGTCATTACTTCCTGTATAGTTTCCGATCTTCATGGTTTGCCGAATTCTTTGGATCCATGACTTTCGGACACGTCCTCTTTTATTGTTTTTTGAGGGTTGCCAATAATATATTCTTTGGACTGAGCCATCTCGTATCATCCATTCTTAATACATGTCCAAACCATTTTAAATTTCTTTTTCCTGTTCTTTGTACTATCGTGTCTTATGTATTCGGTCTCTGATTTCTTCCTTTCGGAAGCGAGGACTTCTTTTAAGTAGTATATTTCATTGGTCACTCATTTCCGTTTGTTGTCTTCCATAGCATAGTACCGTTTCACCTATTGTTAGGTCTATCTCTTAACGATTCTTGTTCTCTTTGATTTTGCTTTTATTCCATCGTATAGAATTTTGGGATATTTTCGTAACTTTTATACTTGGCTACATCATTTTTATCTACTATCGCTCGAATTTGATCTTAAACATTGAACACATATTCATTGGAGAATTTATAGAACAAAAATAGATTCAAATAGATCCTAGAGTTGATATGAAGAATAAACTATTTGCGGTTGGTAAAAAGTATCGCCAAAATTTAACCCTTCTTATGCCTCATCTACACGTTGGCCGAGGTTAGGCGAATGAAAGCCAACGCCGAATTTACACCAACGTATGGAAAGGCTTTTTGCCTAACTTCTCAGTGACTCGTATTGGCCACTCGCCTTTTGCCGACGCTCGCCTCAGTGTCGGTTTTTGGACCACGTGTCAAAGAAACGAGAAACGCCTGACACTGGCCTAATGGTCTGCGCCAAATACTCGCCAACGCGTAGACGCAAAATAGTTGCGCCGACTAGCCTTGCTTTGCCTCGCCTGTAATTGTTTATATTGGTTTATTGGCGTTGGTTGGCCCAACGTGTAGATGAGGCTTTTTACTCATAACTGGGTGCAAGACACGCCTTCAACTTCGCCAATCAGACATACATTTTTAATTGAAGATTATTAATATTGTCCATAAATCCTTAAAAAAAAATGTGTATCTTTTGGAAAAATTGAAGATTTCGGCCATTATCCAGAGTTTTTAGATTATTGGTTGTCAAAATCAAAATAGTTAATAAAAAATTTATAAATTGGCGAATGTATGTAAAATTTTCCGTAGAATCGAATGGGAAAGTTGCCAAGGTTGTATCTCCATCCGTTTCTGGGTTATAGTTGTGTATTGGGACAATAAATAATCAGTTTTGGGGATCAATATATCGAGTACGAAAAGAAAGTTTGAGGTGAGGTTTAAACGCGTTTGCACTGAAATGAACATAAAATTTCAAAATTTTAATCTGACCCATTTTTAGGTGATTCAATTTATTATAAAATTTAAAAATAGATAAAGTGCAAGCCCAATGGCAAAATTTTGATCTCCAAAAGGAATTTAATCTAAACAAATAACAAAATTTGAATACTGAATTAAATTCTATTCGTCTTAGAAGGCTTTATCCCAGGAAAATAACGTTTAAATAGATATATAATAGAGCTATTCCCCAATTATTAGATAGTATTTGGTTTTCCGACAAAAAAGAACTTATTTTTTGCATATTAGCTCTACAGAAATAAAATAACGCTCATTATTATTATCGTCTTTTCAAAAAACTATCTAATTCAGTGACATAGTCATGATGTTTTTTGTCACATTATAAATTGGCGGTAAAATTTTTCTATTTCCGGTTTCCGGCTGTCACCGTACTTGTCTTCTTCTTTTCGGATTCTCTTGCCGAAAAGCGAGCCGAAAAGTAAATGCTGTGAATTGTGATACTTTAACGTAATGATAACTTGTAAATTTTCTTATAAAATAATAGTTTATTGTTCTTCATCAGTTTCCTAGGTGAGCAAATTAGGTTTATATGCCATTAAATTTAAATAATTGATGTAGCAAAAAAAAATACAAATCAGCTTATACATCTTCAATATAACCTCACTTACAATAGTACTGTTCATGTTTTTTGTTACTGTTAAATGTAATATTGGAAATTTGTTAAAAAATACCTATACTCCATTCTCTATTTTATTTCTGATATAAATTCAATTGAATTCTAATGAAATTAACATCTTTAAATCCGTTTTATATCCCGTAATAGAAGATTTGCATGTCAATATAGTCATTCAGTTTTGAATATTTTGCGCGAGGCAATTACTAAAAAAAACCTACCGTGTCTTAAAAACCATAAAATATTTCAGTTTATACATCTTTATTGTACAGAAAAAGCAATGAAGTACTTACTTCATATCTCTAATTTCTTCTACGTTTGTCAGTAGTACTCCGTTGAGGTTTTTTCTTACAACTTAAACTAACAGTTTCTTTAAAAACCATTAAATCTTTTGGTTTATAGATATTCAATATGTAAAAAAGTAGAAAGATAAATGAAATACAACTATCCTAATCATAACTACTTCTTTTTAATTTGTTCTACTCTTTCTTTTCAACTATATGGTCTTTTTGTTATAAATTTTCAACCATGTAATCCTATTACATCTATCCACCTAAAGGAAGATAATAATACTTTGTAAATATTTTCTAATAATCAGTTTCTTCTAGGTTCCTCAGAACTTCTCTAATATCTTTCTTTTTGAATAGCTTCCGCCAGACCATATAAGGTACTTGCTATCTTCTTTCAACTATAATATCTATTAATTTATAAATCTTCCGCCTCCTAATTCTGACTGATCCCTTCACTATACCTTACCATTAAAAATATCGGCTTGACATTTAAAAAACATGAATGAACATTAAAAATTGAATGTGATATTTTTATATAATTAATGATCACTAATATTAGATTAATAAAATAATTAATGATCTTTATTTATAATAGTTGATCTTTTGGAATTAAGATGCGTTGGGGTGTTTTATATTTGGTGTCTCAGACTCGCGCAATCACTAATTTTATTGTTTCAAATAGTAATAAAATATTTACTTTACTAGGATTACAGGGTCCAACAGACCAAATTTTTGTCCAACATTAAATTCCAGACCCTCCTTCATCCCAATTAAAACCACGGTTAATGTAGTTCTTGCCGTCCCTGAAAAGTTAGGGATGTTATATAAAGAGCCAACACGAAGCGAAGCGGAGTGATTAGTATTTTTGCCTTTTGATACTTATGAGAAAAAATATCACTAATTATACCGGGTGTTTTTTGTTAAGGTGCAAATAGGAGATTAATATGGGAAATCAATTTTTTGCAGGCTGCTGCTGCATCAATAGAAGATAAAATTTCTGCGTCAAATGACACCAAATCATGTAAATTATGTAACATTTAGGTCTCATAAATTAATTATTAAATTTATTCAATTTTATATTAATAGAAATAGCCATAGCCACGACATTTTTGAACAAAAAATAAATAAATGTTTGTCATTTTATCTGTCAGAATTTGTTAGCTATGATTTTTTTATGTTATTTTCTTTACGTTTTATAACAGATTAGAAAATGCTTGACAAAAATGAAATTAATAAAATTATAGCATAATAAAATTTGCACAAGTTATAGGTTATAACAAAGTTTGACAGATAAAATCTGAAACTTATTTTTATCTTTTTGTTTAAATGCCATGGCTATTATTAATAATACAAAATTGTATAAATTTAAAAATTAGTTTATAGGACCAAAATATTACATAATTTACACATTTTTGGTGTCATTTGTTGCAAAAACTTTTTATCTTTTTATTGATACCACAACCATCGTTATAAGTTAAAACGGGGGGTAACAGACTGCAAAAAACTGATTTCCCATGTTAATCTCCTATGTGCACCTTAAAAAAAACACCCGGTATATTACGTTACTTCTCTATTAGACATTGTGATATGATGTTTTTTTATAAAACAAATTTTATGTACAAATTACATTTTTTAAAGATCAATTATAAATGTCAGAATTAATATTATAGACACCAATTCCTTTTTTCATTAAAATCAAATATGTTCTTTTAAAGATTAGTTATAATTATTCATTCATATATTTTTAAATATCAAAACTAGTTTTTAAAAGATCCTAAATAATTATTAACATATCAAATAACAATTTTTAAAGATCATTTCCTTTTTTAAAATATCGGTTAAATGGGCGCCTGTATTTATCTAAGTTAGGGCAATGATATCTTAATTGTCCTTACTGCAGAATTACATAAGTAGATACCTACATAGTACGCAGGTAGACACTATTTGGTTCAAAGAATAGCTTCGGTGTCTTAATTGTTAAAGTCAAGGTTAATAAAAATTGTTTAAATGCATTTTAGACAAATTAGGTTTTTAAGACCGGTCTAGACTAATGCGCAAAACGTTTGCGAACGTTCACGATCACTTCCAACTTGCGCGCATAACGCCCATAGGCTCCATTATCGTCCGTTTACAATACTAGCACGTACTTTAACAATCTCATATACGTCCAAATGAAACATGCGCGAACGAACAGATTTCTTTTGATGTACCGACAGTAACCGAACCACGCCAATCATATTCGTTTAATTGAAATTTAAAAAAATGTTAAAATTTGTGATTGGCTTTCGTGAACTAATTAAAAACTTATTTTACAGCTATGCCGCGAAGGAAGCGAGTGGAACCGGAGTCATTATTAACTTTTTTCCGCAGCGGTTGGAGGACACTATCAAACGACGATCCAAATGTTACCACCGGAAAGGTTGAAATCGTAGTTAACGGAATTTTTAAACGCATGTCTGCTCTTGAATTTTGGGAAAAAGTAGCTTTAGAGGTGGATATGAAAATAAAACGAAGAAGAAAAGGCTATGATAAGCTACCAATATTGTCACTTCCACCAGAAGATAATCAGTGTTCTTCGTCAGGAGATGATAGTTTTCGGCGCATATACGGCACTTACTTGCACCACATTATAATAGGAAGGAACGATTGGTTTCGTTACCATGTACTTCCAGAAAAATCTAAACTAATTCAAATATTATTACATAATGTTGACAATTGCAACAAAATAAACCTAAGCCTACAAATGAAATTAATTAATGCCTTGAAGGCATCTCCGACAGGCACAAATTTTCCAATTTTTGTAGACGAAAAAAATACTGAGGTAAAAGATAACATCGAAACGCAGGTGGCAATGGAAACCGAACCTGTCCCTGAAGAGAAAATCCTTACCGAGGAGTTGCCTAGGCAACAATTAAACGATACACCAACCACCTCGCCAGACGATAGTCCGAGCAAGCAATGCCCGGAGCAAACTCAATTCCCAGACACACCACCGCTTTCACACAAAGAAAGTCTTAGTGAAGATTTTACGAAAACTAGGGTTAAAAGTCAAAAACGAATGCGAAGAAAACGAACACCCAAGGTAATAAAAACCTCGACCGAGGACAGTAGTATTAGCGAAGAAAAAAGAAAAGCACGCCGTAGGACCCGTAGAGAAGGACGTAGGTACCGCCAACGGTACCACCGAGAACATCGTTATGCCATGCAGACGTAAGAAATATAATAATTTCATAATAATGGGGTCAATTCTAGTTCATTTGGAAACAGTCTCTGTTAATGACATCAGACTTATTGCCATAATGAGGAATTCCACGATTCCTTTGACGTAATCGCTTGAAACAAAAAATATACTGCTTGTCCGTTATAAGACAAAACTATGAACGAAAAAGAAAATAAGAGTGAATATAGAGCTAAGAGAGAACTATTTCTATAAAATTAAAAAAAAAAAACTTTATTTCTTAAACTGATGCCCTAAATAAATTCTAATGTAATGTAAATAAATTCTATATAAAATTTATTTACATTACTTCAATACTATACATGCAATAAAAGTAATAAATTATATCGTATTTTTTTGTACAAACGATATTAATTAAATCGCCCGCTATACGATGACATAATATGCGGCATCTTTAGTTCGCCATAGTTGTCCGCTACGAGCGCTAGTTTAGAATGAAAAGATGAACGTATGTCTTCTGTATTTGATACTGAAACGTCAAATTAAATGTCAAATCGCAAATGCAAATAATTTGATTTCAAAAATTAAATTGTCGTATCAAATGTAAAGATAAACAGGTGGCCATGTTTTGCTTCTGTCTCTTTCTATGAAGCACGTTTTGGGCACGTATGTCGAGACATAATTCGCACATCTTAGTTGATGTTATGTTGGCCATAATTGCGGGAAGAAAATATTGCAAAAGATTAACATTTTTTTTCTCCGGTATTTTTTGAAAGTTTACGAAATATAAAAACGCTTTAAAATTATTTTAACATGTAAAAAAATCAAAAATTCGAAAACTCCCCCATTATACTTGTAGTATATATGTATTATTATTTTCTAATTTTAGTAATAGCGTTTGTCAAAATCGGGTTGATTAAAAGTTGAAAAAGTATTGCCTTGGAAATCCCCATTACGAATATAGGGACTTCATATTCTAGGTTGGTGTTGGCACAGTATACACATCATATACAGTAGCGAATCTCTGTGTTGGCACCTTTGAACTTTTGATATTAAACTGAGTGACCTTGAATGAAGCCGCCATGTTTCTGTTGCGCGTAGTGGCGCCAATTCAAACGGTACCGCAAAGTATAATATCATATTATACTACAACTAGTGATGGGTCAATTCCCGAAATTGAATGATGAAGAAAAATTCCCGGAAATTCCCAGAGAAATTCCCAAAAATATTTTTTTTTTGAGAATTTCCCAAGTAGTTTCTGTAGCGCCAAAAAATTTCCGCCGGGAATTTGTTTATTCCCCGGGAAAATTTCCGAAAATTCCTTCATCCGCGATTTTCGGGAAGAAATTTAGTTACTATTTTTCCCGGATTTTTTTTTTTTTGTAAATATCCCGTGAATATAATTTTTGCAAATTTCCCGTAAATTTTAAAAGATTTTGGCCTTGATGTTTGGTGCAAGTTGTTATAAATAATTATTAAATATGTAACATTGTTCATTTTTTGAGTAATTTAAGTTTCCTTCAAAATAAATTGTATTCTGGTTAATTTTTTTCAAGTAAATATAAGTACTTGTGAAATTTAGTACGATGCTTCTGAATTACTCATTTAAGGTTTTATGAATATTGCACATTTACTTTATGTAAGAAGTTCGGCGTCAGTGACAGATATAGTCGCAAGTCTCCATATGAATTAAAATCGCGCTCAAAATTTAATTATTTGTTTCACTTTCAGACAAACACACGTTTCAATTTTACCCAGCAATCCTAATAATAATGGTAGCCAGCCTGTTGAATGGACATACGGAGATAATATACCTGTTTATGGTCAGATTCCGACGCCAATTTGGAATGGATACATGGTTCCTGAAAATCAATTATATTATTCAGAAGGACCTTACCAAACCTATGATGGACAACAACTCCCCATTCAGAATGTTTATTATCCCGCTCAGCAACACCAGTTTTATCCGCAAAATAATTATTTATATGTCCCCCCCGAACAAATGTTTTTACATAATCCAAACGTACAAATCCTTCCATATCATATTCCTGAATATCCCCAAGGTGTTGTAACTCACCCTCTAGGACCACAGGTTGTGCAACAACCGCTTGTATACATTCCACAGTATCAAGTTGTACAACCACAACAATACCCTCAACAAAGTTTCGTACCATGTCCGGATGAACAAAATTTGGAAGTCGTAGAAATGGACACTCCAGAATTAGAAAATAATGTGGCCTTGCCACCGGAATCAAGCTCAGAATTGAATTCAATAGTTGATGAGAATACCCAAGAGACTGAAATGTTGACTATGGAAGAACAGGTTCAGGATTTAACCATTTCTTCAGGAATTGATGAAAACGCGCCAATTTCAATATCAACTATTGAAGAAATAAATACCGCTGAACATGATTCTTCAGCCTTGCCACCGGAATCAACATCAGGATTAAATTCAGTAGTTGAAGAGAATACCAAAGAGACTCAAATGTTAGCTATAGAAGAACAGGTTCAAGAATTAACCCTTTCTTCTGGAATTGAAGAAAACGCTCCTGTTTCAATATCAACCCTTGAAGAAATAAATACTGCTGATTCTTCAGCTCGCCAGGAAAATGACGAAATCTCTGGAGAAACACAATTCGATGAAACAGGACCAGGTGAACAAGAACAAAAAGAGGGTGATTCTATTCTAGGTACAAATTTTTTATTGTTTACTTAATTATTTAGTGCATGATGCACTTAACACTTAACCAATACTTGATTTTTGATTCTGACCTATTGGCCGGTTAGTCTTTTAGCTGTTAATATAGATATAGACGGTGGTAATGAAAAAGTGGGCCATAAGCATTTAACTTGAGAAAGTAGTTTTTCCTTGCGCAAAACTTACCATTTAATTTTAAACAAAATTGTTTTAAATGCAAGTTATAGATAATTAAATTCAACACCTAAATCACTCAACAGATTTTATTTTGCACGTTTAGTAATGTAACAAATGAATTCTAATATAACGTTTTGCGTTTCGTTTAAGGCCTGTTTACGTTATGCTAAACATATGTTTATTATCACCGTTTTCTACCGACTGTCAATACCTCTCGGCGGGCTACTAAGCGATTATGTATGTATAACGTGCGCCAAAGCGCTCAATTTCTATTGACAGCCGGTATTTTTACAGTTTCTGCCGACTGTAACTGATGAACTTCCGAATATCGATGACTATACAAATAGCCCTTTTTCTATATATAACATGTACGTTAATCGATATATAACATTTAATCGAAAGTTTCAAATGATTCGATTCCCTGTTTCCGGCAGTATGTAAACAGGCAGATGTTTACACACCCCTAATTACGTATATGCAGGACATATGTGGCCATTATGATGGAAGCGATTTTCATAGAAATATGGGTACTTATTATTCGTGCCAGTTGACATCAGTAACTGTTATGCTTATTGTTTGGAACCCTCTTAGTCACTACATTGGACTCCCTTCACTAGGTATTTAGGGTTCATTTTAATTAATACCAACACTATGAAATTTAAGGTTAAATATATATACAATTACAAATACACTTTGGTTAAACATTTGTAAATAACTAATAAGCGATTATGACATCGTACAATGTCATTTAGCGTACAATTTCGACATATTCGTACAGCGTTAAACTTTAGCTCACTTGCTAAGTTCGTACGAATAATTGTTTACGTGTTATCTGTACAAGCGAGTGCAACATCACTTGGAGCCGCCTGTTTGCGTACTAAAGCATCAGACTTCGGCAAGAGAGTTCCTAAGTGATTAATGCTGACTTTACTAAAACTCATCTCTTTAAGTCTCGCTTAAGTTGAAATGCGTTTCTCTGTATTTCACATTTCTCAATGTTACAGTAACCTGTAAAATCAAATTTAAAATTTTATAAATATTGTTAATTTGTAGTGGTAGTCACGGAATTGCAACAAAATTACAAAGAAATGCATTTCGTTTCAACTGCCAGAAAAAAATTACAGATAATTGTATTCTACACCTGTAACTAAACGTATTTTATTTTTAAATTCTACACTTAAATCACTGAATAAATTTTATTTGCTTTTAATTTCAGTTCAAACGATATGCATTTTTTAGTAATTTAGTTTAAACTCCATGGATATCACTACAAATGAACAATATTTAAAAAAATTCATTTTTTTTAGAAGTTACAAAAGGTGTAAAACAATATCTATTTAGTGAAAGTTTTGCGCAAGAAAAAACTGATTTTCCATGTTAAACAACTTTGGCCCGCTTTTTAATTAACTCCCGGTATAATATAATAGACAAAAACAAACATTTGCATTATTGTGCGGTTCAAATGTATGTATAACGGGTGTAATTTTTAAAACAGGTCATAGGGCTATAACAGAAAAAGTTTTTAGCTGTCAAAAGTTTCTATATTAATTTATAGAAAAAAGAATTGGTGCATACTATACAGAAAATAATACCGATTTTTTTTATACTAAACACGTTACACTGTTTCATATAAAGCCACAAAACAAATTTAAAAATTTGGGAATTTAAGAAAAAATCTCATTAACCATGATATTCCCATTAGCATAACTGGTTCATATAAAGCCACAAAACAAATTTAAAAATTTGTGAAATTAAAAAAAAAATCTCATTAACAATGAAACTACCATTACCAAAACAGTTGTTGACTTAAGGCAGCTCATTACTAAACGTTTATTTGTGTATTATTTGTTATAATTAATATTATTTTGGTTCCTCTTTATATTAGTAAAAAAATGTTTTGTTACTGTCAGTTTCATGGTTAATGAGATTTTCTCTTAATTTTGCAAATTTTTAAATTTATTTTGTGGTCTTATATGAAAAAACTGTGACAAGTTTGGTATCAAAAAATTAATAATTTTTGTCTGTATAATATGCACTAATTCTTTTTTTTTATAAATTAATATAGATACTTTTGGCAGCTAAAAAAATGTTTTTCTATGTTATAGCCATATGACCCGTTTTAAAAATGACACCCGGTATATGTACAGTGTGTAAATCGAAAAGTGAAACATAGGCGTTTGACATGGGAAATCAGTTTTTCTTTGCGCAAACATTACCTAATTATTTCATGTAAAAATACTTGAAATAAAAGGTATAGAGATTTAAATTCTGCATCTAAGTCATGTGAAATGATTATTTTAGCTCTTCATAGAAACGTAATAATTAATTTAAATTTGTAGTTTTCTGGAGCTTTTACTCTAGACAGCCATGGATTTATGTCAAAAAATAAATAAATGCGTTGTTTTTTATCTGTCAATTAGAACTAAAACAGTTTACCTTTTTGTGTTTTGTGTTAATATACTATTGTAAACTATATTTAGTCCTAATCCATGGCAGTGTAGTCTAAAAACTCATAAAAACTGTAAGTAAATTAATTTTTACGTTTATAAAATAGAACTAAAATAATAATTTCACACGATTTAGATGCCAGAGTTTATATCTCTATAACTTTTATTTGAAGTATTTTTGCATAAAGTAAATAGGTAACGATTGCGCAAAGAAATACTAATTTCCCATGTTAAACGCCTATGTTCCACTTTTCGGTTTACACCCTGTACGTATTAGTGATGGAACGGGTTATCGAATTCTGAAATTCCGGCTTAATATTTGCCGAATCGTCGGAATTCCGGGCTGGATAGTTATTTTTGTTAACATCGGTTAATTTCGGATCGGATCTGTGTTTACCCACATTATACTCTTGCAAGTTCCAACGTGTTGTATAAATCACTTCTTGTAAGTAGTTTTAAAGAATGAGTGCACAACGTAACAGTCTGACCTTATTTTTCAGTAGATCAAAATGACGAAACAAAAGTTAGCTCCATTATTCAAATTTCTGAAATCCTACAAAATTAGGATAGCTATAATATGACTTGACTTGATCTCGATCAGTCTATTCTTAGAATGTGTAGTGACCGGCTTTTTTTACTGTAACGTTTTTATTTATATGGGTGAAGTGTAAAAATCAAAGAATTATTATTAATTAAAATTAAAGTTTATTAAATGATAAAGAAATATTAAAAAGATAATTAAAATAACTATTACTATGGTTAAACAAATATGAAATACTAATTTAAAGATTAAGAATATTATAAAACACTAAGATTATTTATTTAAACAATATTTATCTCATTTATTTATATAACTACATTTATTTATGTTCACTACCCGTCGACTGCTTGTTTATGTCACCAACTATTCACTTCACGACGCATGTTTATATCAGACTGTCGACTGCCTTCGCTAACAGGGCTTATATACTCCGGTGTTTGTATTCGAGAAATTACTAGAACATTATTCTAGATAAAAACATTAAATACGATAGATCATGTCAACCAAGTAATTAAACAAGACTGAACAGGTCTGTTTACATCGTACGACTGCCCGCGGCTATTGCGACATCGCGGCGGCGCTGCTGCGACGAAGGTGCGGCGGCGATGTCCGTTACATTATTCTTTTAACTTTTGTATAAATATAGTGTAACAACTACATCCAACCATTTTTTGCATACCAAGTATTGTATTTTATTTATTTAACAGTCTTAACAATATTTTTCGATGGGCCTACAACATGTAGGTTGTTTCTATTGGTTACAATTTTGAGCAATGTTGGTAAGACAGAGCAATTTTCTTACAGAATTGGGAGTGATTGTCATATTATTAAACAGAATTGTTGACAGATTAACATTTTTAATGATATAGTCCCCTTTTCTCGCTTTTATAACAGGATTCAGTATCAAAACCGATCTTCGTTCCGTCACTACTATTACTTTAATTAAATGAATTCTCTAATTTTATACACGGATGGAAAGGACACATGCAAAAATGATAAACACTTAATCGATCAAGATTTCATTGTGTGCTTATTGACTTGTTAAGAGAGGAATACACACATATTTCAAACAATAATTATATATTCTTTAATAATCTACCTGAATAAAACTCTAAAATCGTATTCTTTAATTTACAGCACAACAATTCAAGCAGCTTTTCTTTCTAATACCGTTTCATAAAAAATATAAACACAATTAATTGGATATTTAACAGAGAAATATCAAGTTCCGTCTAAGATATTAAGTCGGAGATATCAACAACAATAAGCAGTCAAGTCAACAAAATGAACAATAAGTTCGGGTATGACCCCGATTATACCGTGTGTCTGTCTTAAAGGTGTACATAGGAGATTAACATGGGAAATCAGTCAAATAAAAGTTTTAGAGCATAAAACTCTGCATCTAAATCAATAAACAGAATTACCTTTACATGCTTTGTAACCACAGAAATTAATTATGAAAATGTCGAAAATTACGTTGAAAATATCGACAACCATGGAATTGAACAAAAAATAAATAAATGCTTGACGTTAAATCAAATTGTCAGAAACGTCAAATAAGGTAACTTACTAATAACACACGTATCTCGAAGAGACATTGTCTTTACTTTTACAAAAAATATACTACACGACGTTTCGATTGATAATATCTCCAATCGTTATCAAGTGTAATTGGTTACTATCGTTGTGACAGATAAAACGTCAGGCATTTATTTATTTTTTGTTCAATTCCATGGCTGTCGATATTTTCAACGTAATTTTCGACATTTTCATAATTTATTTCTGTCGTTACAAAGCATGTAAAGGTAATTCTATTTATTGATTTAGATGCAGAATTTTATGCCCTAAAACTTTTATTTGACGCGTTTTTGCTTAAAATAATTAGGTGAGCAGGAAATTGCAAACACCTGATTTCCCATGTTAATCTTCTATATACACCTTTAAGACAGACACACGGTATACTCTCTAAGGGTAGAAACTAATGAAGCTCAAACCCTTAATTTACCGGCTCACTAATTTCGAATAAGATATTATTTAGTCACATGAACTATTGAGGTTCTCTAAGACACCTGAACAAATCCATTTAAGAGGTTCTGCCCAAAAGACTATTATTAAGTTCTATTTCAGAACACAAATATTCCCATAATAATAAAGTCTCAATTTTTATGTATAGGGAATTAATATCAATTAGAATGAAAAGATGTATTCAAATTTTTATTAATTATATGTTATAGGCACAGATGTTAAACATGAAGAAGAAAAACGAGTTATTCTAGAAGCAGAAGAAGTTGAATTATTAAATAACCTCGCAGATGAAAATAGAGATACACCTAGAAAATCAATACCCAAAAGTGAAATTTCTAAGATAGAGGAATATATTAAAAAATGGGGTACAATACCACCTAGGATATCCATATCTAATAATCCATCTTTTGAATACATGGCTCGAGATGTAATATTCATTAATATCAGGGACCCGAAACGGAACAGAAACGAAAACGATAAAAGAAATAAACAAAAAAAAATCCGGAACAGAAACAGAAACGAAACGAAATTTTTAATCTTATTGCTGGAACGAAAACGATATAACCGAAATAAAAATTCCGGTTTATAACGTTATTATTTTGTTCCTAATGCACACTTTATTTTACTTGGTAGCAATGAATGTTATTGCTGAACTAACTAATCAAGTCACAATTGAGAGAACATTTTCGGCCCTAAAATTTATTCTATCCCCTAATAAAGCTAATATTACCGATATATAGTGTATATGTATACGCTTGGACAATAATTATTGAATCTTTATGTTCTGGAACATCATATTTTGTTTTTGTAAAGTATAATAATTATATTTTAATTTTTAATTATTTATTATTGTAATAATAATAATAGCAAATAAAATTGTTAATAAATATATAAAAATTCCTGGAACGAAATAACCGGTTCGGAACATAATTTATTTTTCGTTTGAACGAAAACGAAATTTTTTAAGCAGGAACAATATTAACCGGAATTAATTATATTTATCGGAATTGAAACGAAACGAAAAATCTTTTTGTTCCGGGTCCCTGATAAATATATCACTATTTTCTTGATCTAACAAATATTTGTTGCAGATGACGCAGTTAAGTTCAACCTTGCCAGTGTCTGAAACTAGTGTGGTAAGTTTTTTTATTCCCAAGTAATAATACAATAAACTATTAAATAAATAAATATATCATCACGGCATATTACCCACTGCTGGGTGTGCCAATCTGCTTTGTACACAGATTTCGGTAATGATGATGGCATATTTATATCGTGCGGGTGTTTACCAGGTGTCACCGCACGGGCACTCATTGCTGGCGTGGAGAGTGCACCACAGGGGTCAATTTTGTGCCATTTATCGAAATATTTGGCCGGTTCCCCAGACACTCAGTCACACGACCACGACACCCCATTTACAATACAATATACTATTAATATTTTTATGCAGGGTATGACCTATAATGCACGTGACCGTGCAACACAAACCAGTAATGATGAAGAGGAATTCGAGAACATTAATCAAGAGACACAGACTGATGAAATAACCAAATCACTCCCGACTTATGCGGAAATAGCCCGAAAACGCGATAAATAATTTTAGAAGAAAAATGTGATATTTTTGTATAATGTTCTATGTTTGTTATTTTAATAGATTTAGTTGTTCGAATATAAGAATATAAAAGGCTGTGTCTAGGGAGACTTTAATGTGTACCTAATATGAAATGTAGGTATACCATACACGTGAATTTATGCGTTGAAATGGTATATTTCTCTAAATATAACAACAATAACCTATCGCACAAAACTCGGACCGAGTTTTCCAAGCTTGAATTTTATGTGTTAGGTTAGATTATAGTTATATTTAGGCCCGATCCTACCACCTCTAGTTACAGTGACTGTGTATGAATCATTAGTTAAGAATTAAAATGAAGGTTAGAAGCGATGTGAACAACAGTGTTAACTTCCAGTTAGCTCTAATCAAAGGTGGTAAGAACAATTTTGCAACATAACTGTTGGTTACAACTAACTGTTGCTTTAACTAGAGATGGTAGGAGCGGGCCTTAGAGAAATATACTATCCAAATTATAAAACATCGCTAAGTAAACGAAGGTTTAACAATCTAATCGCGTTTACTCGCGTTTAATTAAAAGACTGGTTTTACAATATGGTTATGGCATATACAAAAATGCACTATACAGGGTGTTTCCTTTAAAACAACCAGCGCTTTTTGGGCGAACTAATGACTTTAGAAAAAAATGTTATATACAAGAAATGATCAAGAATAAGGGATTAATTTACTAATAATAACAAACCAAAAATTCGACCAGTGGTTCTCAAACGGCAGAACAAAATTATATTTTTTTAAATGGTATCCTATATAATTTTTTAGCCCATTAGATAGGGAATTTTTTTCTGATTTCAACGATATACATATGATATAGGGTTGTATAACAATTATTTCGAGAAAAATTGTATTAAAAATAATGTTATATTACAATAGGCTATGCAATACACAGGTATTGATACGTCTGTTGCTTAGTTACGCTAGTAGTAAACCCATTTTTTATTACATTATTTCTAGTTTTTAATACCATTTTTCTCGAAATAATTGTTATACAACTCTATGATATACTTATATCGTTGAAATCAGAAAATAATATTCTATTTAAAGGGCTAAAAAAATATATAGGATGCCATTTAAAAAAATATAATTTTGTTCTACCGTTTGAGAACCACTGGTTAAATATTCGGTTTGTTACTTTTGCTACATTATCCCCTTAATCTTGATCATTTTTGGTACAAAACATTTTTCTCTAAAGTTGTTAGTTCGCCCAAAAAAGCGCTGGTTGTTTTAAAGGAAACACCCTGTATACTACGTTTTAACAACCAAACATAACCTCATTTATATAACGTGCACTTCGGGTATTTTGGGCGCAATACGTCTGTGCACGTTAGATGCCTATATCATAAGCGGTGATGACGTTTTAGCATATATAGTTTAGTTCAAGATCATTTCTTTGACTTCTTAATCCCTGCAATTTCGACTACAATAGTGAAAACCGCATATGGTGAACTTATAGCAATAGAAAAAAGGTTTTACTTACAAGCTCTTTCGGTTCACAATCGCTTACACAACGACTATATAGAGAATTGATCTGAGAAGTACTCATTGTGGAAATTTTCTTAGTAAAAACGACCACTAACAAATTGTTTCACTGGATGCTGTTACTCGAGGGCCGTATTCCACTATTTGCTGATAATTTTCCATGTGAGAAAATTATTTTTCATATATTTACTATTAAGTATAACAGAGAATTTTTTGTTAAAAGCAGGTTTCCGGAAGCGTTTAGACTACACAATTGTTTTTTGACAACGATAATGAGCGAAATGGAAAACAGAATTATGTATTGTGTTATTGATATTGCAATATTAACAAGTACGGCTCTTGTAAGTATACCTAGAAAAATTGGTACGAATTGTAAATTTTCCTGGTCAATTCTCAATATAATCGTCGTGTAAGCGATTATGAACCGAAACAGCTTGCAAGTAAAACCTATTTTCTATTGCTTAAAGTTCACTATACGCTGTTTTTGCTATTGTAGTCGAAATTGCAGGGATTATAGAAGTTAAAGAAATGATCTTGAACTAAACTATACCTACATTTCATACTGAGTACACAGTGGATGTAGAAAAGTTTATATTGTTTACCTGCCAGATCATTCCAAAAAACGATAATTGAATGAAATGTCAAAATGTACTATACCATTTAAATGTTCAATTTATAATAGTCCATTTTTTGAATACGCTTTCGTTATGTATTAATATATCAATATTTCTTTAAATTAACTAATATTTGTTTCGGATGATTTTTATGATCGTAATAGAACCACTTAAAACTTAAACCATAATAATGAAAAGGATTTCGGGACCAATTCTCAAGAGACAACGCGAAAACTATTTTTTAAGAAACTGTGATATACTTGTGATGTACCATATTGAAAACATTTAATAATTGTAAAAATTATTGTAATTAAAATGGAAATTATTTTATTATTATAAACCATTCACATTAGCGAGTAAAAATTAATTGTGAAATAACTGTGATATTTCATCATTTTCCATATTTGTTAAAAATAACATGTAATATTAAATTAGGTTCAATATCATATAAAAATATGAAAATTATTTTGATTTTTTTTATAAACCTTTCCCATAGTAACTAAAGTGTAGGTAAATACTACAGTGAAGCCATTGTACGTCGTCAAGTGTTCCTTACTGTTTTGTATTTCCTTTAACTAAAAAAATAAGAACTATTTAAGAAAAAATAAATTTGCTTTAATTTGACTAACGTATATTGGCATCTGTATTATGGTATTGTTACTTATATCTTACATCCTTATAAGAACATATTTTATTACCATTAACCCATTTCTGGATGTGCCAATCTGCTACTATTCGCGGATTTCAGTAATAACGACATATCTGTACCGTTAATGACATTTACCAGGCGTCACCTCACGGGCGCTCAAATCTATTGTGAAAACATCATTATAAGTATCACATTTGTGCTCTTTGATTCTTAAAAATTATGTCCGCAATTTTCAAAGTTGCGTCGATCGGAATAGAACACGGATTGTCCAAAACACAATCAGTTACCTAATGTACATAGCCACGCGGTTCCATAATAATAATAAATATGTTTTATAATTTTTAATATTAAAGTTTTGTAAATTTTTACAAACAAAAAATATGAACAAAGTTTGGTTTCGCGAATGTAAATTCTTTATTTAATACATGTCAGATTGATACACATTTATGTTCATTAATTAATTGAATTGAATGAAAAATAGATGTATGGAATGTATAAGGGGTATATTTCTACTCTGAATAGCTAGCTAGTTTTGTTTAAAATACGCGGTTTGGGTCAAATTGCTACCCAGTTAACCTCGGTTACTAATTATTGTTAACTGGCTACTATTTTCTATAATTTCTGGCAGCGTTAAGCTAACTATAGTGTCGTCCATTAATTTCCTTTATTTATTTTTAAAATTAAGCCTGATTTCAGGAACAAACTTTTGATTACAACAATGAAAATGACTGATCACACAATAAAGTGATTACAATTACAAAGAAAAATTAAATATTCTTTCTAGATAATTAGTTTAGTAATATAGTATATATGGCTTCGGAGGTACATTTAAAGGCTCATTATAGAAAAAAAAATATTATTATTATTATATATTTTTTTAAAGTATAGATGGCGAAATTTGCATTAGCGTCAGTTTTGTGTCAATTGGTATAAAGTTACACATTATAACTTTTTCGAAGCTTGAAAAAAGAATACTATCTTAAAATAAAACATGGGTAAGTTATTAAATTATTAACTATAAAGTCAATAATTAAATTTAGAACAGTATTTTTGAATAGAGCTGATTATTCTTTCACAATTCATATTACTTTGACCAGGTAAAAACTTTTCTTGAGTAACAAGGTGATTTAGAGTTAAATTTTTGCGTTTTATCTATTCATTTTAGTTAAAATCGGTAAAATACAATTAATAAATAGATAAATTATTAAAATATTTGTATACTTTAGATAAAACCGCACCAAACGAGAAAACAATTGAGACAGCGGAAGATTCTTCGTCGAATCTGACAGGTAATAACATAATAAAAGTTTATTCTCTTTTTTCAATATATATATATTTCGGTTGTATGATAGCTCTGTATTGCCTTGCTTTGATTTTGAATAAGTTTGATGGACACTAAATAGTTTTTGATTATTGTACCGAATGGCTAAGCCTATCATTCGAATGTGGACTTTATGTTCGTCAAGTTTTATTCAAATCAGTGAATGATTTGGTATTTGGTGTGTGAAGGAGAATGTATATGTTTAGGAAGAATGTTGTAGAAAGAATAGAACAGAATTAGCCAAGACGGTTCGGCCTTATTGACAAAATGGCGCATAAACCTTTAGTCAAAAAAACATTTGACAAATCATCAGCTGAGTATTGATTTGTTCAAAGTCCTAAAATATTATATTTGAGAAAATGAGGCTTATTATTTTATTAAATTTTTTGTAAGATTAAAAGTAATTATAAAAAAAATTGACAATGTTTAAAGCGATACTCAGCTGACGATATACATATTTATATTGGTGAATTTGATGAGAAACGTTTTGCTTGATTACTTGTACGTGAATGGATATATGTTTATACTCTAAGAAATATAGTCCGTGTAAAGTAACCAAATAGATTGGTGAAGTAAGTTGGTGTTAATCTTAACACATAGAGAAGTACATTTTTCGTCCGTGTTAAAATTACGGTTTATTTAAATTTTGTCCGTGTTAATTAAAATAAATTTCAAATATGTTAATCACATATGGAGTAAATGAGATATATTACTCAAAAATATGATTATTTTTAATTACCAACAATTTTTTGAGTTACTTATGCTCAACTTAGTGTACATTTGCACAATACGGTGCTGGAATTACACTATATTTCGTTAAATGTAAAATAACACTCAACGCTGTTATTCTGGCGTGTATTTACTACAAGCAGCGAACAAATCAGTACCAAAGTGTGGATTGTGCAACTGTGATATGTGATATACATATTCTTGGTTTGATCTGTGAGATATACGAACGTGTTTACTGATACAAAGTTGTTATTATATACTTCAAAATGGATATACCATGAGATATAAAAATTAATACTTCTAAATGGATTTCATACCAACCAACTTCCTCGCGGCAGAAATTATTGAGTCTTTGAATACAATATATTTTGTTTAAACTCTATAGCCACTAAAATTGCAAAATTAAATGTGTCTGAAATGACTTTAATATTTTTAAATATTCATTTGCACAAAGAACCATATGAAAATCTTTTCATGTTCCGAGTTCCGGTGGAAATTATATTATTAACATATTTTTGTAAAACACATATATAAGCCAAATATAAGATTTATTTACCTATGTATTTTTTGATAATAAAATTATATTATTTATATTTCAATGAAATTTTTATTTACCTTATTTAACACATATTCTGTAAAAAATTATTCAAATACGAGTAAATGAATACAGCAAGAGGTGCTACTGAAACGCGTACTTTACACTATTTAGAGTAGAAGATAATTCACATTTAGTTAAAATACTAATTGTAGTGTAAATTTTGACATGCACTTATATTTTTAACTAGAAATTTTCTGTTAAATATTAAACCAGTTTCCAGTGTACTTTTTAACCAAACAGATACTTTGTTAAAATTACACGTAAATTTCTTAGAGTGTATGTATACTCTGTTTCATTTAAGCCATTCAGCAGATGGCGCTCACATCACCGCTAGTTTTAAGCAACCGAAACTACATTGGGTAAACTTGTCTCATGTTTCCAATTTCAGCCAATCAGACAGTTCAAAATTATGCCCTAGTCTCTATCATACTGAATGGCTTAAATGGAACAAGGTATAGTGTGGTTACAAGAAACTTCTTGATTGGAAAGAATAATAGAGCTACAAAACAGAATAAAACTAAATATTTTATCGTTTAAATTTCAAATAATATGAATAGATTTTATGTTTATATTTAGTTTAATTTCAGATTTTTTCTAAGATTACCTACATGTATCACATGTCACATAAGTGTTATTAATATATTTTTGATTAACATATATTATAATTATTTAATTATTAAAAGAAGTAAATATATTCAAAAATACAAAAAAAAAAAATGTTATAATTAAGAAAAATGGTGGTAGGAAATGGAATTCCTCGTAATATTCGTGTAGAAATTATATTTTGAAAGAAGGACAATCGCTTGCGACAAGTTTGTGTTTCATATTAAAAAGGTTTACAGATTAATTATCAAACATATCTATATTTTTTGGACAATACTACAGTGTGTTCAAAAAAATTCCTAACTCGGAGTAGGCTTTGAACAAAGAAACGTATGTCAATTAAAAAATATTTAATTAAATGTCAATTTGATATGAGATATTGTCAAAAATGTTATCTATAGAAATCAAGGCTTTTCTTCTTAAATCTTATTTTAGAAATGGAAACAAATTAGAAAACGGCGAATGCCAATATACTGTATCCTTCTTTATTGTCTTTTCTCCTTAAATTATATTTTAAGATCAATTTTGACAATTTGACTTTTGAGTTAAATAATGATCAGAAATACGTTTCATTGTTCATAGCCTTCTCCGAGTTAGGAATTTTTTTGAACACACTGTAGTAGTACTACATATTAACCAATTTTATGTTTTCTATTATGTATATGACTCACTCACTACAACTGCATTGGTTTACTTTTTATTACATACGTCAGTAAGATGTATTATTATAACTTTTCAAAATAGATGATTTTAAGTACACTTACTTATGACACATTAAGTAAAGATTACCAATACCATTGATTAAATAATCTTATCGGTACCATCTTTCGATTACAATCCTACGTATGATTCGACCAAATAGTAGTTTTAAATAATATAGATTAGTATCGAATATTATCTAATACATTCAGTTAATTTTCGAAAAACATACGATTAAATATAGATAAACTATCAATTAGAATTAGTTATCGAGAAACTGTCATTTCATTAACTATGAACAGTTAGTTTTTCAAAAATACTAGCGCCAGCGACAGTTTATTCATGTTTACTATTGTCGAATTAAAAGTTTTATCAATGTCGATTATAATTGTTAATTTCCATAAATGTATTTTTTAATATCGTATAATTTCTGAATAATTGTTCAGTACATCTACAGATAATTTTATTTTCCAAATATTTTATACATATTATAATAATTATTTTTTTATATATTGTTTTAAGCTAAAAACCAAGGCTCAACCAAAAAACAAGAAAATACCGGCGGATCCTCTTCATCAAGCTCATCTAGCTCTGGTAATATTTTAAATATAAATTCTTATTTTCATCCATATTTTGGGTGAATTAGCTCTAGATTTAGATAAAATGAAATACATGATATTTGCTTGTCCAAGAAAGTAATAACACAGCGAGCCGAAAGAGAGCGCTCCTAAGAGGTAGTTTTGTCTTTTACACACTGAAATATCACGTTCACATCAATCCAATAGATTGTGTATAATACGTCGCCTACATATTAAAATAACGGTTATTTATTTCACTCCATATGTTAAGTATACATACGTCATTTTGTCATACATATTTCATTTGATAATTTATCGCATTGTCATTGAGAACAATTTTGTATAAACAAAAATGGGATTATCTCCTGCAATGTGCTTTCTCTCGTCCCGCAATAATGAGTTCAGTGGATGTCAGTGGCGGATTTAGAGGGGGGGCACTCGGGCACGAGCCCCCCTGTTACTTTTAAAAAATTAATTATTTCATATTATCATTCACGTATTAAACATCATAGATAAATAAAAGAATAAACATAATAATAAAAATACAGAATTCTATCTATTTTTCAAATTGTTTATTATTTTGGTGATGCCCCCCCCCTAACTTTTTTTTATTATAAGTAATATAACAAATGGTTCTTATAATTTTTTTATTATTTTAATTATACTATTTGATGGCAGATATAGATATTTTTTATAAAGTCACGTTTAAAAGACGACTATCAACTTCTATTTTTTAAATGGCAACCTATAATTATTTCACTAAAATATAAACTGCAATTTTTTTATCTTAAGTTGTTCTTATTACTTAATTTGATGATTTAACTTGATTTGTATAACATTGTTGCATTTTATTTATTTTCACATGGCTACTTAGATTATTTGAACATTATTTCTCATATCTCTCAAACTCATTTACTTGTTTGGGGTCCTGCACTCTGATTTTTTTATTATTTTAAATGAAAGTTCTTTAAATTTTGAAGCAATTCGTAGTAAGTATTAAAAAGTCTTAATTCTTTTTAGTTTAACTGAATTTGATTTTTAAAGTCAATGCGACGTCACGGCGACACCTATTGTTGCTATATCTTTCTCTCCCACAAGTTCTATAGTAGGCAGCGAAAGAAAGGTAGCACTAATGTCACGTAAGAGTGACACTGACAACAAACCTCAAACATCTTGCAAAGTAATTATTACAAAATTGTTTTCTTCATCTTATTCCCTGTTTAAAGTATAAAGTGTACATTTTATTATTTTTTGTTATAGTGTAGGACCCCAAATAGATCATTAAAAAGACAAAAAATAAGGGTTTATATTTTAGTAAAATAATTATAGGTTGCTATTTAAAAAATAAAAGTTCTGACTATATAAAAAATATTTACATCTGCCATCAAATAGTATATTTATAATAATAAAACTTGTATATGAGCAATTTTTTATAATACAATACAAAAGCTAACGAGAGGGGGGGGGCTTAGCCTATATATTTAAAAGTTGTTTTTCCAATTTAGTGCCCCCCCCCTATTATAATTTTCTAAATCCGCCACTGGTGGATGTATATGATAAAGAAAAGATTAAAAAAGCTAGTTACCAAAAAAGAGCCACTCAAAATAACTTTTTTATTAATAATTAATATTTAATTTTCTTGATAGATTTGTAAACACAAATCATGATATTATGTATGTTGGTAGCGCTTTCGGTTTAACTTTCATATTTTAAATGGGACACCTATATATTTTTATATATTTGGAATCTACGTAAAATTAAGAATTCAACGATATGCTTGAAATGCATTTTTATTGAAGAAATAAATAACAAACACGTAGAAAATTATGAATAATTAACCTGCCTAAATCGTCATATGAGGCAGGCTGTGAAAACAGTTGAAATAACATTTAAGTTAATTGTTTAAATAGTAAGAGGGGTTTCCAAAGGGAAAATGATCGGACTAGCAGTCTACTGATGAAATTATTTATTACATGCCAACGTTTCGGGTAAGACATTAGCCTTCATCAGGGCAAGAAACTGTCTAATGATTACAGGTTTGTGGCAACCACCCATGAGGAACAATTGTGAATAAAATTATCACAGAGTTGATCGTCGTCGTCGTACAGAATAAAATAAATAAATACATGTAAAACAGATTGAACAGTCAATTGTGAAAAAATAAATATCAACTGATGATAAAAAAATGTAGTCAAAGAATATGAAATAAATGTTATATAAAAATAAGACTCGTGTTACTCCACTGATAGCCTTAAGTATTCATTTCATATTTTCATTATTTTATTCATAATTGTTCCTCATGGGCGGTTGCCACAAACCTGTAATCATTAAATAGTTTCTTGCCCTGATGAAGGCTAGTCTTAACCAAAATATTTCCATGAAATAAATATTGTCATCAGTAGACTGCTAGTGCGATCATTTTTTTGGAACCCCCCATCCATTCTACAATCGACCATCGCTCAGGTTCATCTTTAAATAGTAAGTTATTTGTGTAAGATTCTATAATTTGTTTTCACAGCCCATCTGATATGGCTTACCAAGTTAATTATTCACAATTTTCTCTTATGTTTTTGTAATTCATATCTTCAAGGAAAATGTACTTCAAGCATATCGTTGAATTTTTAAGTTTACGTAGATTTCAAATATAAAAATATATAGGGTGTCCCATTTGAAAGATGAAAGTTATTGTCACTTGTACCTTGATTTGTGACCCCTATGTCTAATTCACAAATATATCTAGAAAATAAAAAAATAATTATAAATATAATAGTTATTTTGAGTGGCCCGTTTTTCAGAGTTATCCCGTATTTATTTTTTCGCAAGGAATGCCATTTGCAATTTTTATTTTTAGGTGGATCTCTTGTGACTGTAATATGCAACGTGGATTATCAGGAGCTGATTGATTCTCCAAAGGATAGTAAGTTCAACATGATCATTCATGTTATAACTAGTTTGAAATAAGAGAAGAAATCGGTTTTTGACTGAAACCAATATTTTTATTTAATAAAAAAAAAAAAAAAAAAAAACAGTAACTATTAACCAGGGCAAGCAAACTATTATTTTAAGTTCTAAAATGTGATTTTTAACCGAAACCAATATTTATATTTACTAAAAAAACAGGTAACAATTAATCGAAATAAATCGAAACTGGTTTTGTCGAACCAGTTCTAGAAAGAAGGAGAATGTTTCGTTTTTTAATCTTATAATTTTTATACTGTAATAATAAAACTATTTTTTTCACTAAAACAAAAATAATAACTAATAACAATACATTATTAAATTATGTTCCTATTTATTTTTTTTTTAACCCGAACCCATATTAACCGTTATTTAAAACGATTAACCGGAGCATAATTTTTTGGGTTTTGAAAACCGGAGCGATAACCCTAACCTTTATTTTGCTAGGATCCGAAATCAAATCCAAACCTAAAAACAAAAAGGTCCGTCTCCCTGCCATTAACCGTTATCCTTTTTGGTTGCTTGCCCTGCTATTAACCGAAATAAATTAAAACCGGTTTTTTAAACTGTTTCTAAAAAGAAGGGGAAAATTCACTTTTTCCAATATTTTTAATATATTTTTAAATGCAAACGTACATTAATAGGCATAGAAAAGAGTATTTTTGTTATCTGAATGATTTTATTAACCGGTTAATATATTTAATGCAAATTAGTTTACTAAAGAGTAAACCGGGTTTAAAAAACCCATTAGAAAAATTACATTCTCGATTTCGATTAACCATTAACCGTTATTTTTTTCGATTTCATGCTGTAGTTTTAAATAAGTATATACTATTTTAAAATATAGCATTTTTATTACGATACTTAAATCATCTTCACAATCAGTACAACTATAATCTACAGTTAGTAAATATTTGTTTGTATTTTTTTTATAATTAATTTAAATTTATTTTACACAATATTTTAATTATCATGAATTATAAATGATATAGTAAATTAAAAATTATTTAGTAAAGTTCATTGTTTTTATTTTCAGAAACAAAAAAACCAGTGATAAAAGATATAATTATCGAAATCTCCGATGAAGGTAAATTATATACTTTTATAAATTTATTTTACTACTAGTGCATACATTTTTGTAAATTTAAAACAAAAATATAATATTTAGTAGCTATAAAGTGACCAATCTGGACTAAATTTAACATATATTTGACCTTCAGTCTGTAAAGGTGAAATTTGTTTCAGATTGAATGCGTATATCATTGTCACAAAATTTAAAAAATAAAGAACCAACGATAAAATCTATAAACCTAAAATTAAATTATATTATTGTGGAACTATATGAAACATGAAACATAAAAATGAAGAATTTAAATTAAATGTGAATATACATAATAGTTCATCATAATTTTGTATTATTTTAACTCCCGAATTCAATATTTTTTGAATATTTCCTAAATATATAAAATAAGTTTTTTTTTAAATTATGATGATACTAAATAGTTATTTATTTAACAAGTGAGTAAAGTATATCTCGAAGGATTTGTAAATTTTCCTTCTAGTGAAAGAAAGATATAATTTATTCACGAGTTGCATACAATTTATTTTTTACGTCTGCAATAAAAGTGTAAAAAAATGCCATAGCGTTTCATTATTTCACTCCGCAGCGTTAAAAAAGTGTACTTTTTTCACACTTTCATGTATTAAAAAAAGACATACTTTATAAACCTATTTTAATTAAAAAAGTGTACTCTTTTAACAGACGTAAAAAATAAATAATTATATTCCAGAGGATGAAGTTACTAATGTATCTATCAAACAATCCGAAGAGAAAAATAAAGGGAGTAAACAACAATCGTCTCAAAAGTTGAGTGACGATGAATTATTTAACCAACTTACTCAACCGCTTGCGAAATCATCACAGTATAATCCAAAACCAAGATCCACTGAAGGACATGTCTCACTTACATGTGATCTGAAACCTTCGTCTTTAGAAAAAGACAAACAAAGGGAAGAAAAGGAAGAAGAAGAAGAAGAAGGAGGAGGAGACGGTGATAAAACTATAGTATTAGAAGAAAATGATTCCGATAGCAGTACACTATCACCTGAATTCGAGATCCATTATCTCGAGATGGCTGACATAGCAACTGAAATTGAGCTACCAAATAGTATGAAGAAATATTATACATTTTCTTTTAACATTAGTGTAAAATAACAATAGAAGCAGTAACGGCATAAGATGAAATATAAAATGAACAATAAAATAAAGAATCAGTTTGAAATAAATAATTTGATTAAAATAAAATTAATATTAAATCTCTGGATTTGAGATGGAGGATAAAGAAACTTCACGCGCACTTAGGCCTTACAATGGGCCCATAAAATTTACTGTTATATACAAGTGTTTCAGACCACTCCTCCCAGACTTGTTTTTCAGAACTACGATGTCTTAGAGGTTCAGGAAAAAAATAGCAAAACATAATCCTATCTTAAGAATTTAATAGTAGTAGTCTCGATTTCCGGAATTTACCGGAAGTAGGCGTAATAACACGTTCAGAATTTCATTTGGGAATCTAGGTCATGTGTGGTGTCGTTGGATGCATATTTTAAAACAAACAACTTTTGTTGGTAACATTTTTTTATATTAGGTATTATTTACGAAATAAATACTAATTTCTTTTTAAATATTCGAATTGCCTTCCACCTTGTTCTGTGCATTTTTGCAGCCAAGTCCCGAATCCTGTCGTTTTGTTTTTAGGATACACACCCAACGATACCACACATGATCTAGGTTCCCATTTGAAATTTTGAACCTGAGTGTATTTACGCCTACTTCCGGTAAATTCCGGAAATCGAGAATACTACCATTAAATTCTTCAGATAAAATTATGCAAATTTTTTTCCTGAACCTCTAGGACGTTGTAGTTTTTTAAAAAAAATCCTACGATGGGTGGTTTGAAACAACCTGTATAAATAATTTATTTATAAGCATAAGACAAAATAACTGATACACGTTAAGCACATACGTATATATTTTTATTTTCATGATAGTTTTTCAAGTATATTATATATTCGATTTAAAATTTAAATATTTTAATTTAAATTTTTGTAAAACATTTTAAATTTAATAATTTCAAAATATTAAAGAAAACATGGAATATTTACTTTTTTTTGAAAAATCCGCATTCTGTCAACCCTGATAAAATACTATTATCAATGATTTAATCATTTCGAAAATTCGCTACTATTAACAAATAATCTATAAGAACATTACGTCACAATTAAATTACAAGCAAATTTAAATTAAATCAGCATAATTTTCATTTTTATTTTTCTCAAATATTTTGTAATATTAGAATATGGAATAGATATCGTTGAATAGGGGATTCCACCATATTTTTTTTATAATTTCATGTGAACGTATAAGAAAAACTAAGACCGTCGGTGAAAATCCGGTGAAAAAATTCCTATTAATAAGCGAGTTATAGTCTTCCGACATTTGAAAATATAGATGTGACGTCACGTATATAAGTTTTTATATCAAACTATTTTCTTCGTGGACCTAAATATTCTTGAAATATATGCTATTTCTAAATTATATTTATAAAAAAATGAAGTCGACATGATTTATAATTGGAAATGTTTTTAAATTATTTAGTTTAATGCAAAATATTTATATTCAAATAAAAATTGTTTGAGAATTGCACTACTGGACTGATAGCCACGCCTCCGCTATTTGAATTTCTCTACTTCCATTGATAGTAGGCTCCGCCCTTAACTCGGTATTCGTTATATATTTATAGGTGGTCTTTGAGTCGCCAATCAAAATAATATATATGGATTTTATATGAGTGACGATCTGTTAAAACAAAAAGCCCCTTATTTCCGAAGTATTTCAATTATATCATTTTATTTCTTTATATTCATTATTACGCATATACTTTCACTATTTTTTACTAATTTCTCTTAATTCGATTGAGCTGTAATCCCCTATTTAGTGAAAATGCTGAATTGAATAAGCGAATAAAAAGATAGGTTCCCATTTAAAACAATAAAGTTGTATACAGTATTTTGAGAACCACTGGTACAAAAATTACTTTTTTTGTTCATTGTAATAGCCTTGTAAAATACAAATTGTTTGCTAATTTAACCGACTCTTATAGTTTCCGAGGTAAAAATAGTGGACAAAATAATATGAATATCCTACATACTATAAACATTAACAAAAACAAAGTTCTTACCTTACATGTGAATGTGAAGACGAAATGTCACACAACACTATTATAGTAACTGATTCAACACAAAATGCACAATATTGATGTTAACAGTTCACATTCACTAGGTTATATGCCAAAAAAATATAACACAGTCATATATTTATACATAAAACTACCAGTAGGATCATATTAAACCTATCTGTTTTAGTTCGCTCAGATTGGCGAGAATGTGGAGATATGAATACAATATTTAAAATCAATATAACAAAAAATTTAAGAAATATTTAAAATCTCATTACATAGTGTTATTTATTATAAACAATGTTTTATAGTTTGTCATAATGATCATGGACCCGGAACGAAATGATTTTTCGTTTCGTTTCGATCCAGCTCTGATAAAAATAATTTAGATTCGGTTAAATCGATGCTGCTTAAAAAAAATTCGTTTCCGTTCAAACGATAAATATATTTTGTTCCAAACCGGTTATTTCGTTCCAGATAATATATATATATATATATATATATATATATATATATATATATATATATATATATATATACAGGTGTTTCACGGATATGGGACACCCCAATTATTTTCTTAATTATTAGGAATAGAAGAAAATCATTCAAATAAAAGTTGTAGTAGATCAAGGGGGACATTCACTTATTGAAGAAAAAAATAATTTAAACCAGTGGTTATATTTATAATATATAAGTTATATTTTTTTAAATGGGATATTATACATTTTTTAGGCTCATTCGACAGAGTATTTTTTTCTAAATTCAACCATACAAATATTTTATGTGCTTACATGACAAAAATATTGAGAAAAATTCATTTGAAAATTAAATAAATTTTGTTTAACATAACACAAAACAGTAGACCATGATCAATAACAAAACAATAAACTTGGATTTAACTTCACAAATAATTTTCAAAATTGTTTCCATTATTTTCTAAACATAAATAGCAGTTTAGTATAAGTTAATTGTTTTGTTATTGATCATCATGGCCTACTGTTTTGAGTTATGTTAAATAAAATTTATTTAATTTTCAAATGAATTTTTCTCAATATTTTTATCATGTAAGCACATAAAATATTTATATGATTGAATTTAGAAAACAATAATCTGTCGAATGAGCCTAAAAATGCATAATATCCCATTTAAAAAAATATAACTTTGGTTTGTAACTTGAGAACCACTGGTTTAAATTTTTTTTCTTCAATAAGTGAATGTCTCCCTTGATCTACTGCAACTTTTATTTGAATGATTTTCTTCTATTCCTAATAATAATGAAAATAATCGGGGTGTCCCGTATCCGTGAAACACCCTGTATATATATATATATATATATATATATATATATATATATATATATATATATATATATATATAAACTTATAAACTTTGTTTTAAGAATTTTATTTATTATTATTACAATAATAAGTAATTAAAAATAAAGTGCATTAGGAATAAAATAATAAAGTTATTAACCGGAATTTTTATTTAGGTTATATCGTTTTCGATATATGCCCATATTCATAAACACTCGTTAAGTTTCATAACGGTTTGTTATAATTTTTTCGAAATTCAGTCGATTGTTTTACTGGATAAAAATTATAACGAACCGTTTAAAATTTTATAAGTGATTATGAGTATGGACATAAGAATTTAATTTCGTTTCTGTTTCCGTTCTGGATTTTTTTTTTCGTTTATTGTTTTCGTTTTTTACCGTTCCGTGTCCTTAGTATAAATGTTGTTTTTCCGAATTATTATTAATTATGCTTTTTGTTAAAATTATTTGAGATTTCCCGAGTTGGGCAAAAAGTTTGGGCATTGAAATAGGTGAAAATTATATTTTTTTAGTCCAGATATAAATTATAAAATCAAAAATAATGAATTTCATTTGTTTTCATATTTAACCCTTCAGTACACGCACACGGTCTGATGGACCAACGATTGTTAAAATTTCTATTATTTCTGTAATCACAAGTATAAATTAAAAATACTGTATTAGTAATTTATAAAAACTACAACATAACTGACAGTTAATTTATAAGCCTTTAACAATTACTGGAAGCTTTGTCGCTAAGGCCATATACCTTGTTTTTTATCCTAATGGTCTCTCAGACTAGTGCGTGCGCTTGTGCGTCAAAATTTAGTGCGTGTTGTGGAGGGTTTAAAAAAAATTGACTGAAGTTTCAGAATGCCACGATGTCGTTGAAGCTGGATCAAGTACAGAGCAGCGTGGCGAAATAATTTCTCCCGTAAGTTACATTCGATAAAAACTATTAATGTTGTATTATTTTAAATTGTTTGTTGCAGAGGAAAAGGCAGAAGTTGACGTTGACTAACACTGAAGCTCAGATATTATGCCAAACGTATTATACCCAATTGGTTCGCGTAGAAGAAGAACGCCAAAAGCAATCGGTAATTTATTTTTTATATCTTGTACATAATAATATAAATTTCTAATTTGTAACGTTTACGCACATACATAATCACTGTTCAACTCTTACATTTTACTAGATAAAATGATTTATTTTTACAGACAACCAAATCCGCACAAGAGGAAAAAAAGGAAAAAGTTCCAAGTGATGAGTCAGTTAGCGTAATATGAACAAATATTTAATATATTTTTAAAAATATTTATTTTTAGTTTCTTACAGAGTGACGAAGCTGAAGATTTGCTGGATAATTAAGGAAAAGAGATTAGTTTAAATTTGCTATTTCTTTAAGTTTGAGTTCAGATTTTAATAAGAAGTTTAAATTAATTTTAATGTAAAAACATCAATATAATTTTATATCGATTTATCAAAAAAAAAAAATCATTGTTATGTACACATACTGATTGTCACTATAAATAAAAAAGTTTCAATAAACTTTGAAAGAATTTGGATATTAATTTATTAGAATTATTCAAAATGAAAATACAAAAGTATAAATAGTTTCAAAACGATTTATTCGATGAATGTAAAGTGTGTACCTAGTAATCAACAATACCCCAAATTTCCTAGCGGATCGCGAAAAGAAATTAATTAATTAATTTTTCCGGTTCAAAAACAACTTGGGGGGGGGGTTCAGGGGGCAAAGACTATAAAGCAATATAGTACGGTTCGCCTTCAAATAAATAACGTCATTAATTTATTCAATAAAACTTGAAAATATATGTTTATTTTATTCAGTAAGTTTGCTGATGACATCTTTATTTGAAGGTGAGCCGTCCTCTGTTTGTTTATAGTCCTTAGTTCAGGGGGACGCATAGAATTATTGAAGTCTGGAGGGGGGGCGCGAGTTTGGAAAACACTGACCCAATACAATTTTTGCGAAGTAATACAAGAAAATGGAGATGGATTAGCCACACCTTACGAAGGCAGAATAACAACATCACAAAGAGAGCATTGGTGTAGAACCCACAAGGATCAGGACGAGTTGGAAGGCCCAAAATAACATGGCAAAGAACCATATACCGGGAATTAGCAGAGAAACAGAAAACATGGCAAGACGCCAAAACAACTGCCCAATACCGAACTAGATGGAAGAAATTCACTGAGGGAGGAAATGAGTGAAAGGAAAAATAAAAATAAAAATACAAGCAATGACAGCGAAAGAGATATATACAACTATATCTAATTCGTTCTCGTTGATTGTATTACACGTGACGTCATAGAATTTTTAGAATTTTTAACGCCGTTTTTCTAGAATTCCAATAATATTTAACAAATTTAAAAAATAGGGTATTGCTATTTATATATCGGGAGTTTTTTTATCAGTGAACATGGGCATGTCTTGAACATAGTTACATTTAAAATTATTGACAACAATGTATTATCGCATTCTTTTTAAAACTTGACATAGGGAGTTATCAAAGTGTCATCAAACTGTCATGTGTCAATTTCAGAAATTCTTTATTTATATCGAAAGGGTATTGTCATTTTCATTTAACTGTAAAATTTAATGCAGGGCTACGAACCGGAACTGAACCGAAAACCGGAAAAAATCGTTATTTTTGTCGGAGCGAAAACCAGAGCTGAACCGAAAAAATATATCGGTTTATTTCGGTTCAGTATATGGTCAAACCCGTGCATTAACACAAACTTAATCTCCACTTCAGTTGTCGGTGTTTCTTCATTTGCGGGGTCTAGTAGCGTAGTCTGTTCTTTTTGCCGGAACGTAAACCGGAATCGAACTGATATATTTTTTTAAATAAACCGGAACGAAAACCGAAACCAAAAAAATAACGGTTCGAATCCTTGATTTAATTTTTCTTATTAATTACCTTACTTGTTCTGATTTTCTTTTAATGCTGTCCATTCAAGCATCTTGTAGTTCTATAATTAGTATATATTTTTCTAATGGTTGCTAGCTTCTTAAAACTTGCCTTAGACTCACATTGAACTTACCTATACCATTAGTATGTTCCGTAAATACCCGAAAGTCACCAATTTGTGTTTTTCCGTTCCGTAAATATTTAATTCCTGAAAAGATTTAATTTATGGAACGCGGTGACCTGAAATTGGTGAGTCTGGTTAGTCACCAAACTCATCGCGCTCAAAGCACGATGACTTCGGTTATTTGCAATTTGCATCAATTTGACAAATGGAATTGGAGCTGTTTGAAGAAGATTTTAAGTTTGTTGTTTGCTTTGTGAGGTTGTGATATCGAAAATTCTTAACTATGTTTAAATTATTGAAATAAAAATTGATAATATATTTTTCTTTTTCTTTTTACATGAATGAATAACAAGGTGAATACAATTGTGCACACTGCGATGGAAATATAAATGATTTGAATATTGTTGGGAATCATGAATGCTTTTCTGATGGTACTTGAATGTCAAGCTGTTCCGAAAATACTCACCACTTTCAGTAACCAACTACTCACCGAAATCACCGATTACGATTAGTCTGATTTATTTACGGAACACACTACATGTTATGATTTGTACTTTTTCTCCATACATCGTTTTGGAAGACGACAGTTTCATGACTTTAACAACTCCCTCCCCAGTTAAAAATAACGCGATAATACATTGCTTTCAATCATTTTAAATGTAACTATGGTAATGACATACGTCCATGTTCACTGATAAAAAAAATTCTCGGTATTAAAATATTCTCAGAATCTGATAAGATCACATACCCTATTCTGTACTCATAAAGGAAATAATAAACAAAATATATTATTTGTTTTAAAACAATTTATTTTCTTGGTAAATACAAGTAATAGAGATAAATATAACAGTATTACCATCCTTACTTAGATCACTTCTTCGCTCATCGGTCTTTGATATTATTACATATAATTCCCTATGAGCTGTAAAACCATGAAGAGGCTTTTGGTTTAATAGCGAGGGGTGTGCTTAAATAAAACTGCTTGGTTATAATAAACAGACATTATGTCTTGAAATCCAAATGCTCTCGAGAGAACTAAACAAACTGGTACATAAGTTGCATTATATATTGTTTTCATTAGTGTGAAGTAACCAGGTTTACAAACGGATTTCGCAATAACGCTATCTGCTATCTCACATCTGTACTGATATGCTGAGAGTACATCTAGTTCTTTGTCCATTAAAAATATTTCTCTCCTTACGTCTTATGCCTTACGGTGCCATTTATACAGTAAGCAATAAAGACTACAAGACTATAGAACAAGCATCCGTTACTACGAACGACCGTTTGAGTAAAATCGAGATGAGAACGTTCCAAGCTGATAATTCATTGTTCAAAACGCATCATCGAATCGAATAAGGCTACAATCCTTTTACAATATTAGTCTATGTCCCTATGTCATTAGTGGAAAGAAACTTTCAACTTTATTTCATTTAAAGAGAAATTCATTATGTAATTGTTATTAATTTTGTATTAAGTATTTAAGAAAATGGATCTTTATTTTATATATAAACTTTATTATTTACTATTTATAAGCAGTAAATATTCAAAAAACGATTGATATCTTCACTCTTTATGTTTTCATATATTTTCAAGTTGCAGATCTAAGGTCCAGTTGCATAAAATTTTGTTAACTGAACACATAGTTAACTGTACATGGTTATGTATAAAAAAATACATAGAGGTGTAAGCTCCGTTAACATCTAGCGAAACTCCCAAGGTCATCGTTGCGCATGCACTGAAAAGTAGGCGGAATTAAATACAATGCAATTGAAATAAATGTATTTTTCCTTTTTTCGTGACGTTGTGATTTTCACTAAATATTAAAGGAATATTGTCCAAAGTTAACAACGTGATTCTTGTTGACTACGCTTTATACAACTAAACCTATTGGTTTCTTTCCATTTGAAAACAAAATTTGAATATTGCATAATTAATGACAAACTATTAATGAACTGTGAATGACCAGCTGTTGATGACAAGCAACCTACAACGAATTATCTGCGTCGAATTTTCTTCAACACGAGAAAACGCCAACTGAAACTAGAAACAAACTCGACAACATGCAGTGGTTTTAGTAACTATCTAGCGTATTATTTGCTAATTTAAATCGAATTTACTTTAGATGCAACGCTAATCGAAAAGGAAGTACTTACAAATCTGAATTTCTACGAACCACTGCATTTGTCGTTGCGCTGTACATAAATACTTTAAGAATGTATACATGTACTTGTATTATGATGTGTAGCAACTGCGAATAAATGTGTATATATGTATGTGTTGTGTATCATGTTATAGTAATAATATGTGGTGGTGTGGGTACTTGAATACAAGGAGTAATAGATTGGAGTTACGACGTACGACTAACTTTTACATTCAACGAAGCTTTATCACTCATTATAAAATCATTATTTCTTCTATTCCTTTAACTTTAAACTTGTTAGTGAGTTAATAATTTAATTATCAACTGTTTAAAATACAGGTATGCAGTAATATGATATTTTTAAGTAAAATTCATATCATATTCATCTTTGAAAAATAAAAAGATTAGCATAATAGTTCTGCAAATACGTCATTTTCAAAATACTTTTTATTTATACAATATTTCAATATTTTTGAAGAGACAAAGAAAATTATTTCTGTTTTTAAACTATTTTAATAAATTTTTAACTTCAATATTTATCTGGGGCATGTACACAGCAATCGCCGCTTACCCTTTCTACCCGAGCTCACTGAGCCGCACTTTTTTATCACTACCGTACTGCCAGTTAGATTTCAGCCAGTACTACTTTTAATTTAAGATGTATAAGAGGCTAGCTTATAGCATTTTATTATCAATATACCAGGAGTATTTTTTATCAGTGAACATGGACGTACGTCATTACCATGTGACATTTAAAATGATTGACAGCAATGCATTATTGCATTTTTTAAAAACTGAACATAGGGAGTTGTCAGTTATCAAACTGGCATCTGTCAATTTCAGAAATTCTTTTTATCGAAAGGGTATTGTCATTTTCATTTAACTGTATTACTTATTTATTAATTACCTTATTTGTTTTGATTTTTTTTTAATATGCAGTTCATTGACGCATTATGTAGTTCTATAATTATTATAGATTTTTATAATAGTTGCTGGCCTAGATCGCTGATTAAAAGTAGCAGCAAATAAATTGGAAACTTGTCTTAGATTCATATTGGACTTATACCATGTTATGATTTAGGTATACTTTTTGTTCAATTGTATACATCATTTTGAAAGATGACAGTTTCATTACTTTGACAACTCCCTATGTTCAGTTTAAAAATGCGCGATAATAAATTGCTGTCAATCATTTTAAATGTAACTATGGTAACGACATAGTCCTGGTTCACTGATAAAAAAAACTCTCGGTATAATGGATATCACAAATTTTTTATTTCAGTTATTAATACTGTGAGCTATAGTATTTTAAATAAAAATTTGAGATTACTACATGAAAATATTCAATCTTATTAGAAAGAAAAAGGAATACATATTCCTGTTTGATATTGTAGTAAAAATAATTGATTATAATGAATGATAAATGTTATACTAGCGAATATATCCCTCTAACTTATCTAGCCAAAGTATCATTTAAGATGATGTCACTATGTCGTACGTGTAAACATAAAACAGCATACTAAAATAACGGTTAGAAATAATGTAGAGGTTCACATTTGTTAAATCAGTAGCGACACAGAAGGAAAAACCTGAAGAGTCGTCAAAGTCTAGCTGCGAAAGTCGATATCGGTTTACCACACTAACAGATCATATCATCAGTAGAACATACAGATTACTAAATTATAAAACGTATAGTACATCATACTTCGGTTGTTTGTATTATTGCCCATAGTTTGTGTTTAAATACTTATAAAAATTTCGATACGCTACAGTAAAATTTGGATTATGTACAAACGTACATACTATCTAGAAAATATTTAGTTCTTAAACACTAAAATAGATTAATTTATGTACATATATCGCAACACTCAACCCATTTTAGCTGGAAAGTTTCAATTCGTATTACAAATAGACAGTTTAAAGCTAAACGAAAACACATATTTACATTCTGTAACCTAATGCATGCTACTGGTCGTGATATTACGAATACCGCATGCCAAGATTCTATAAGGTAGGTATTGTTCTTGTTAGTGGAATGCAGCAAGTTCCAATAACTGTTATTGTTCTTATTATAAAATTATTTACTCCTTCTGATGTCGCCACCGTAAATAAGGCAGCATTCTTGAATAATCCATACAAAATAACTATGCAAATATTATACCGGGTGGTGTATAAAATTACTTTATTCTAAGCTTACGTCCCAAATATTCTTATTCATTGTAGTACTTTCCAATCTTTTAGTCTACACAATAATAGTTATAATATATGGCTTCAAAATTGCATTTTGTTAAACCTTATCGCATTTAATAAATCGATTTGCTTTTACGTTTTAACTCGGCAAGAGTTTCTTCATCTTTGAAAACATTTAATAGTCACTAATAATAAATAATTTGCAATGCTAATATATTTTTTTTTTTCGTTTATGAGCAGAGTACCATTCGCTCAAAAGGCAACAATTTTCTATTTACTAAAACATGTTCACAACACATATCTTTAAGTGAAGTGAATATATAAAATATAATAACAATAATAATATACAGGGGGTGGCGATCAGGGTTGAACATAGGATTTTTGTTTTATGTAATTTCCTGCTCTCCTATTCATTTTACGCCAATACCTGTAGAGAATTCAAAGTTGTATGTAAAAGTGTAGGAGAAAAAAATGAACTGTAGATGGCAGGTCGGCCGACGTTAAATCCCCCCTCCCATTTGGCCGCCATTTTGTCTAGTAAAATAGTGATATCATTAATTGTTTTTAATTCAAAGTACAAACATTGAAACAATTTATCATTTATATTCAAAATAAATATATATTTCACTCACCAAAAAATGATAAAAAGTGACGTTTTCCCCATTTGCTACATTCACAAATCTCTCAACAGATGTCAGCTACTTTAATTTTTTTCTCCAATTACATTTTTTGTCCTGTTTCTAGTGGCTTCACAAATGAAGACCACATGACTATGATTTTTATTGCATTGAAAGTATGTACATAAAATTCTACCGTATTTGATGTACATGACGCATATCTTAAATCATTTCATTAAAAATAGTGACATATCTTTTTTGCAGTGTGGTCTTCAATTTTAAAAGTTCCTAAATTTCAAAATTTCTATTTGTTAGTAGCAATAGCCATGACATTTGTGTTCTATTTTTCTGGTTCTCAGAAATTATTAATAAACGTCAAACGTCAATAAGTCTTTATAATAATGACACGTTCCTTATGTGAATAAACATTCATTATTTAATTTATTTTTTAAAAAATGACAGAATATGAATAAAATAATATTGTTTACTACTATTGCTATTAATTAACGGAATTTATAAAATTTCTTTTTAAATTAAGAAGAAACTAAAACCATAATAAAAAATGTAAGAACAGCTTTGCATACAACATTTAATTCTGTGAACTTTGCACTGTATAGTTTTTGCCGTAAAATGAACAGGAGAGCTGGAAATTGCATAAAACAAAAATCCCATGATAAATCCCTATGTCCACCCATAATCTTAAAAAAAATTAAATTACTTTCATTTTGTTATCTTTTAATTGCTTAATCATAATTTATCTCTTTTTATAAATTTTCAATCTATACTGTGTTTTAATTTAAAAAGATTGGAAAAGCATTAAAAAAAGTAGCTTTTATTGCCCACCCGGCATGCCCTTATGATTAACAAAACTTGTTATTTTTATTCTGAATGTTTTTTTAGTGCCAGCTTTTAACAAGTTTGTATGAGAAAATATAAGCTTTTAAGTAGAGCAACGAATTTACGAATTTAGAACCAACTGGTGCCACCACCGCCGAACTTTGTACTGAGTCCACCGATGCCTTTTCCGAACATGCTACCCACACGGCCAACCACGACGCTGGTCACGTTGCTGATGTTAGACACGTAGTTTCCGTCCTCGCCGAGGGTTTCCATAATATTCACCTTCGGTTTGCCACGTTCGCTGTCGTCATCAACTCCTTCGCTCACCCCTCTGAAATCAAACATTAACTCATTTAAATACACATACATATCTGTCTACCTTTTACTTTAATACTAAAAGTGTCTACAGTGCCGAATGCGGGATCTTGTATAAAAAAATAAAATCCCGAATAGTCGTGGTTTACGCAATACATTTAACATTATCTAACCTAACACACAAAATTAATGCTTGGAGAACTAAGGCCGAGTTTTGTGCGTTAGGTGTAGGTTATTGTTGCTTTTAGAGAAATATACAAGCTAAATAAGCTGTTCAACAATGGTCCCGCGTTCGGGTTTTCTATTTCACTGCACAAGTTCCGAACCCGAACGTTTCTACAGTGTGTTCAATGAAATTCCTAACTCGTAGTAGGCTATGAACAGAGAAACGTTTGTCTGATCATTATTTTATTCAAAACTTGTCAAAATTGATCTTGAAATGAAATTTTAAGGAGAAAAGACAATAAAGAAGGATACAGTATATTGCCATTCATCGTTTTCTCATTTGTTTCCATTTCTAAAATAAGAATCAAGAAGAAAAGCTTAGATTTTTTTAGATAACATTTTTGACAATATCTCATGTCAAATTGATATTTAATTAAATATTTTTAAATTGACATACGTTTCTTTGTTCATAGCCTACTCCGAGTTAGGATTTTTTTTAACACACTGTAGTACTAAACCACATCTCATCGTGATTTAATTGGTCCGCCACGCCTCTTCGGGATATTAATTTTTTAAACACGGTCCCGCGTTCGGGACTCGAGCCACGTCCATTAAAATTATAGTTTTTCATAATCAAGTAGTAAATTATTTAATTAGCTTGATTTTTTAAATACATTTTAAACCTTAATTTCAGAGTATTAACTGTTCTGGCTTTTGACATATTTAAGGTGAAAATATTAATGTGATAATTTTATTTTTGACTTTGTTAAAAAAAATAATTAGACCTATTGGCTGGCCAATTGCAAGTGTGCAGTCGTAATAAATTAATAAACAACTTTTTAAAAAACAAGCATTTACTAAAAAGGACAAAAATGTACGAAATAATAAAAGCGTGGGCGTAAATAATATTTATACCAACTTTAATTTTGAATTATAGGAAATACAATGTTCAAATTTTAATTTTACCTATAAATTTTACAGCAAAAGTTTTATGAAGAAAAATGTTCAAAATGAAAAAGTGTATCCATTGAGTACTAAGTGTGTTCAATAATTGTTTCTTATGTAAGAGTTAGAAGCAAAAGAAAATACACGATTTAAAACAATTATAACAATGCCATGAGAAATAAAACACGAATTTATGGTTGTTATTTCTGACATATTTGACTTTTTTATTATTATAATGTATTATTATTTATTTTTTAAGATTAAGTCTTCTCATTATTCTAATCACAGATTCTAATAATTATAAAATCAAAAGAAATGTCACACTTGTCAGATATGAGTTATGTCAAAAACAACAAACAAATTAATGTTTTATTTCGCATTCGCACCAAATTGAAGATTATTTCTATGGACCTAAGCGCCTTGTTTCACCCTATAATGGGTAACAAAAGTATATGTGAAGACAACAGTTTTATTAATTGACACATCGTCTCATAATATGGCATGGGAGCAATTTTATCCTTCTAATAAATATAGAGAAAAAATAATAAACCCTTACTTTAAAAAAAAAAAAAAAAATGGGTTTCGTGGCCGCGCCGGGATTCGATCCCGACCGACGCCAAATAAATTATTTCGAATTTTAAATGGCACAAAAGTGACCCCTATGGTGCACCCTCTACGCCAGCAATGAGTGCCCTTGAGGTGACGATTGGTAAAAGCCCGCACGGTACAAGTATGTCATTATCATTATCCAAATGGGCCACCATTGCTATCTCGAGAACTATAAGAGCTGCAAAGATGATTAAATGAGCAAACAATTTCTATTTCACCAGACAAATTTAAATAAAAGAAAAATATTTTTTTCGACCAGTGGTTCTCAAAATATGGGACCTAACTTTTTTATTTTAAATGAGAATATATATTTTTTATTTGTTCATTTAATTTTGAATTCAGTGATTTAATATTTTTATACCCTTACATAACGATTTTTTTTGAGAATATGCATGTGAAGTTTTATACCAATTTGATTAAAATACGGCTATAATAAGAGTGCCATGAATGGAAAATATGACTACATGTCATTTTTATTACAAGGATTAGAGTGACCTGACCGAAAGAACTGAATGTTTTGTTCTTGTAAGTGATCATAACTGTCAACATAATCAAAATATTCACGTATTTCTTTCATGGCATTCTAATTCTGTCAAAAAAAATTTAACACGTATTCATTTTTTCCATTCATGACACTCTTATTATAGCCATATTTTAATCAAATTAATATGAAACTTTATATGCATTTTTCTCAAACAAATCGTTATGTAAGGGAATAAAAATATTATATCACTGAATTCAGAATTAAATTCTCCAACGAATGAGAAAATGAAAAATATATGATCCCATTTAAAATTAAAAAGTTCGGTCCCGTATTTTGAGGACCATTGGTCCAAAAATATAATTTTTATTTTTTATAAATTTGTCTTGTGAAATAGAAATTGTTTGCCCATATAACCATCTTTGTAGCTCTTATAGTTCTCGAGATAGCAATGGTGGCCCATTTAAAATGAACACTGTATATTTATTTATTTATTTTATTTTTTAAAATTTGTTAAATATTAAAAACTTTCGAAGAAAACGGCTTTAAAACCTTGAGTTTATTATTTTTTTAACTCTATATTAATATTTTCTCAAAATTTGATCAAGGTCACATACCCCATTACTTGAATTTCGTTTCAAAGCTAGGTACCTTAAGGGGATCCTCTACGCCTTTCCAAATCAGCGAAAAGAGGCTCTACATTTTTAGTAATTATGCAAAATCTATTAGGAATTTTTTATTTATTTTTAACATATTTATTACGAAAACTTGATATTCAGCCCGATTCTGTAAGAAAGTGGTTAAGGAAGTGGATAAGTAGCAACGTTATTAATTTTTATATTTTTTTTACTACAACAGTAACCACATGATTTAAAACTGTATTCCGTTAGAATTTTTTTAGTAACGTTGTTAATTTTTATAATTTTAACAACGTGGTTATTTGAATCGTGTGAAGTTGGGTCAATATTATTAAAGTTTATGTATATTTAGACATACGAGTTTACTTGCACAATAAATATGCCACCAAAACAAAGAGCCCGGTGTACAGCAGATCAAATGGAAATAATGATAAATTATATTCAAGAAAACAAAATTATGATAACAGGGAAAACACATCCTAATAGGACCAATAAAGTTTTATAGCACTGGCTGAGGGCCTTAATAAAGTAGCTACTGCAGTTGAGAAATTTGCAGGTGCAATTGAAAAGTTAGCTTCAAAACAAAGCGTACATGTTTAATGTAAATATGCAAGTGTAGGATAAAGCAATAAATGTTTATTTATTTTGATTTAATATTTAAGAGTATGATATTTATTTTCATAATTAACATTTATTTCTTAAATAAATATTTAAATTACATATTTCGAATTAAACTATCCTTCTTAAGTCTAGCCAATTCTCATTTCTATCATTACCTGAAATTATAATTTTGAAATATTCGATTATATTTATGTTCAAAATAATGAGTTACGTTTATACCTTCTTCAAAATGAAAATGCTCATCGTTGTCATTTTCTACATTGTTCTCGCCATCCTCATCTTCATGCCCTATTTTATAGGTTATACAAATAATAAAATTTATGACCATTATTTATGGTAATCGATAAAGTTTTTTTAAAATGAGTTAATGAAACATCAAACGGAATTGAAGCGTCTCTTATATACTTATATTGTAATCTCAACAGTCTTCTGAAAAAAATTAAAATCGGTTTACGAACGTGTTTCATATTTATAAAAGTTAAGACATAATACTTAGTGTCTATCGACTTCTTGTGCTACTAACATAAAATTTAATTCAATTATAACACCTACGGGATTCATTTAAAATTATTAGTAACGTTGCTTACTCATTAACAACCACAAAAATACCTTTGCTACAATAGCAACTTCGTTAACCACAAATCGTTAAATTTTTAACCACTTCAGGCTTCTGGAATATGAAATACACAAAAGTTGTTAAAAATAGCAACAAAATCCAAATAGCAATGTCACGTGGTTGCTAATCCGTAACCATTTTCTTACAGAATCGGGCTGATTGTGTCTAACTTTTTATTTTTGCAATATCATTGTTTTTATATCCGTGGCAAAGCTCTAAAATTGTTGATTTTTGGTTAATTTTCAAGTTAATTTTTCGAATAAACAATAAATATTTTAAAATTACGTACCTAATTTCATGTTTTCTAAGAGCGAGGGTTTAAATTTTATTACAAATAAATGACAAATACAGTCAATATTAGTAAAAACCTGCGTCGTGATTTGTGTATTTTCAACGTTAAAGTATAAATAAAAACTTAGACATAAGATCAAGTATTTTTAATAACATGAAAAAATAAGTTAAAAATTCGTAACAGATATTGTAAAATTAACAAAAATTTAGAGCCTCTTTTCGTTCATTTGGAAAAGCGTAGACCGAGGAATAGACGATCCCCTTAAATATTTTACGATAGATCGCAAGTGAGCGTTAATATTTCTTCAACCCCGATTTTGAATCCAATCAAAATTTAATATTATAAATTATAATATTTTAATTCACCTAACTTTCCCTGTGATGCACTTTCTACAACAGCTCTGAATCCACCTATGCGTTGAAGTTAAAAACAGTGCAATTTCATCAATCAATAATCAGGTGCATTATCTCATGATTGCTTGGACCACGCTGAAGAAACTACCTATCCACATTTTGTCTCCCTAATATATTTATATTTTATAGTAACTTATTAGATTATTTTCAATTGATTTCTATAATAACTATTATTTTATCATTTTAATTAATATATAGTGTAATATATGATTTACAACTACTACGACGAAGTTTAAAAATAGATTGCGCATTTACCTGCTGCACGCAGCTGGGTGAAATGATTTACCAGGTGAGAGATTTATGTTCATTTAATTTCTACTCCTAATTATATATAAAAGTGTGGTAATATATTTCGATAACAAAGGTTCTATAAAATATGTATATGATATGTGCATTTATATATGTATGTAATTTTTATACGTATGTAATTTTTCTGCGTCTAACATACGCCGGTATAAAAGTTTCTGTGAAGTGTTTTTGTAAAAGTGATTTTTAAAAATTGATAAATAAAACGTGATTTAAACATAATTCGACTAAATATAACATAAGAATAATTAATTCAAATATCTCAACAAAAAATGGTTTGAATATAGGTACTTAAAAATAACTATTGATTTTTTCAAACTATTTAAAATTTTAAATAATCTGAAAAAGTGTTTCAATATTTTTCAAACTCTTTTTATTAATAAATATTTTAATAATCAACACATTTTATTATAAATTTTACCAAAAGATTAAAATGGACCTTATTCGTTTAATATTATTGTGCAGTAATATTGTTTAAAAAATGCTTCAATATATTTCAAATATTTTCTAAATTATTTCTAATATAAAAAAATTAAAATAACACAATTTATTACACTTTTTAACAAAAATTTTAACATGGCCCCTACTCGTTCAAACATACTATGCAGTAATATTGTTTAATAATAATAATGATCTTATCCAATAAATTAAAATGCAATAATTCAGTTCATCTTTTTAGTTAGGATCAGATTTTTAAAATTCACACTTTTCTAAGAAGTTTTGCTAATTTTGTATTAAACGATTAATAATCTTTTAAATATTGTTCAAAATTATTGGTCTAAGAATCGCTAAAAATATCCTTATCTGAATAAATAAGTTTTTGTCTATACATTTCTGTTGATGATAAAATTGATTATGTTAATAAAATAATAAATGAATTTACATTATACAAATGAACAATTTTTTTCAATATTGTTCCAAATATAAAAAATCTTCATAAAAATACTCCCTAAATCTAAAATATAATACAGTTTTCATTGTTTTTCCTATAGGTAACTACAAAATATAAAAGTTATATAATATTAAGTTTAATTTACTTATACGATATAGAGGAAATTTATATTTATATATAATTTATGTCATATATTTTAAACAATTTCATGTACTTATTTTCTCATATTTAAAATAAAAACAAAGATATTAAGGTAGGAACGCTAAAATATTAGAAACATTAAACAAGGAAATCAGTTAAGACAATATTTTGAATCCAAATCGTACTGGCCTTCCTTTTATAAACATTTTACACGAATGTCTGTCAAAATATGGTGCTATGTATTCACCAATAGATAAGTTATGACCAAATATACCAAAACTTTCATTTATTAAATTTACCAATAATACGCTGACTAGACACGCGATCATACCAATGGTGCACAAACGCACCAGACAAATTCAAAAGTAATTTTAACACTATAAAACTACTTTTTTGTTAAATTTCATACTAATACAACAAAATATAGTATATTTAGTATAAAGTCGTTTTATTGTTTATAAAATGAAATTATGAGAAATATATATTTTTAAATTTTGAAATAAATGTCGTCTGAATCTACAAAAATACCAATATTCGGGATAAAATTTGGAGCATTAAATAAACTTTTTATTGAATTTTTTTGTAATACTAGTCAAAATTAAGTCTATATTATAATAAAAATAAAAACTAAAATAAAATTTATTTCCAATATCAATTAAATTATATTGAATGTAGTGGTTCGAAAACGCACCGCTGGGAAGAAATGGGTTAAACATTTTTATATATTTATAGAGATAGATTTACTTTTTTTAAAATATTGGGTTTTTTCCATATTGTGATAAAATAATTTTTATCATAAATATATTTTATTTTAAATTTTAATATTGAATTAAATCATTAAATATAAGTTAATTGTGTTGTACATCCTTACGCAATATATTCATACATTTTTCATATTATTACACGAACAAAACAAGTGAAAAACAATTTATTAGTGTCTAAGCCATTTGAAAGTGAGGAATTTTTAAATGATTTGGAACAATGTGAAACAAATGAAGTTGATATAACCATAATTTTACTTGGACCAGACGAACATACTGATTTAGAATGATGAAAATAATCTTCCTGATAATGAAGAGATACGTGATGTAATAGGAACGCTTGAATTATTAATTATTTATGCGTTTTGATGAAATAAAAGAAACATGTCACAATTCCGAGCCCAAATCTTATAAGCAATACACTTCTTACATGGGCGGTGTTGATATCTTAGATAAACAAATATCGCTCTACAGAGCAATAAGATCGAAGAAATGGTGGTACTGTTTACACTTTTTACAGCTATTGAATATGGCAGTATTCAAAATTGTAAAACCGAACGAAAATGTTTCTTAATTAGACATTCGTAGTAAAATTGTCGTAGCGTATCTTCCAAGGCAACAACTTCATTTTATTTTGTGAGAAAAAACCGGTGCCACAAAAATACAAAGTACTGGGAGGTCGTGTTAGCGTTGATGTGAAGTACGATGGAAAGGGCTACTTGGTTATTCCAAAATCTATCTAGAGAAGATTGTGCACAGTGCCAAAAGAAATCCATAAAAATCTGCTGAAAGTGTGATATTGTCCTATATGATGCTTGCTTCGCAACTTTTCACACTAAATGATTTATAATATTGAATTTAAATTTTCATTAATTTTTAAAAGTGCTACTTTATCCCGAAAATGTCCCAAAAATGAGACGGCTAATCAATCGTTAATTAACAGTGGATGTTTTCAAATTTTGATGGAAATGCGTTTATTTGAACATATTTAATGTGTTGCAGTGATTCATTTTTTTAAAATTTATTTTACAACTAAAAATTAATTAAAGATTAATTTGTTTTATGAGACCGGGCCTTATGGCCGGTTGCACAGGGTTATGTAAGCGTACAATATTTAACCGATGGTAAAACTAGCCACATACAAATAATTTTTGTTTTACATGCTTTTTATAAGAACTGGGACCCTTTAAAAATGACCAATTTCGTCATGGTTCAAAATTTTGTAAGAAAACAAAAACCAATGAGTTCTCTGAAAAAAAGTCGATTGTCATAAATGACGTGAAACGTTTTTTGCTTTGACGTGCAATATATATTCGGTATATTAAATATCAAAATGCCAATTACCTTAATGATAAACATAATATATAATTTTTCATTGTAAATTTCTTAAATACCGCGTCGCCAATGATCTTATATGTCAATTGTGAAAGTCCCGTGTTTTTAGTCTGACCACTTCGATTTCAATCAATTTCAATGAAATCGGAATTATTTCTCATTGGCCCACCTCAAACTTCGTCTTCTGCTATATGAAAAGAGCTAAACATCGAATTACTGCAGATTTGGGTCCCTGGGAGTCATCTCAACATTCTATTAAGCTATGTACCTTTATTTACATAACAGCCTGTAGCATTGGCGTAAAACGCATAAAAATGTTGATTTTAATTTAATTTTTCTTTAATTATGAATTAATTATCGGTGCAACCGGCCATAGATCTTATAAATAAAATAAATTGAAATAAAAATTGTTTTAAAAGTGGACTTACCCATCGACTTCGGCTTGCCCCATTGTTAACGCACAGGTAGCTTCTTCCGTTTGCATCCTCTGAGATACGGTTTGGTACGCTTTAGAGTTCAATTTATCTTCCATTACTCCTTGCAACTCGAAGTCTGTGTATATTTTCTAAGTATCGAGAAACAATATTAATTTCGCCAATTATTTTCACTGCTTCTATATGTTTCAATTTTTAAATTATGTGCAACCTACGTGCATATTAAAAAATTACGAAATATTGGCCAGTTGCACCAATATTTTAATTGGGAATTAAGCAAAAATTAAATTAAAATGAACACATAATATATTGTATAAGTATAAAAATGTTGATTTTAATTTAACTTTTCTTTAATTTGCAATTAAATTTTGGTGCAACCGGGCGTATATGTTAAGAAAATTATTTGTTTTAATTATTGAAATAATTGGTTTTTAGTTTCACAATAATTTAATTCGATAACTAGTTTCGCTAAACATTAGCATCATCAGATCTTCCTTATCGTATAACTATGTATACATATAACTATTAATATATACATATGTCTAAAATATATGAAATAAATATAAATAAAATGTCAATATGTCAATAAATGTTTTTATTAAATAATTTTGTTTTTTGATTTTTTAAAAATTATTTTAAAAATTGCAGTTGCAAAAATATAAATAAATAAATTATTATACAAATTTTTATAATGTTTTTAAGAACTTCATTAATGGTGAATTATTAAGGCTTGTCTGTTCATTTAGAATATTTTCGTTATTCTTTATTGCTTTACCAATTTCTATTGCTTCTAAAAATCTAATTTTGGTCCTATAGTTTCTGTATGTAATATTTCGGGATTAAAATTGCTGGTATGATTTTCTTCTATTAAATGATTGGAAAATGTTGAGTCAGACTTTTTATTTAATTATGATTTTTTTGTGTTCATTTATCCTTATATTGAAATTTCTTCCTGATTGACCTAGGTACACAGCATTACATTTTTCGCAATTTAATTTATATACACCTGATTTTGTTAGAATAATCATTTAGACATATGTATATATTTATAGTTAATACGATAAGGAAGATCTGATGATGCTAATGTTTAGCGAAACAAGTTATCGAATTAAATAATCGTGAAACTAAAAACCAAGTATTTCAATAATTAAAAAGAATAATAAGTTTCATAATGTAGGAGCTGACACAATTAAAACAAAAAAAATAATTGAATATTAAAATTTATAGTTTTGTTTCACGAATTATTTGTATTAAAGCACAAAAGCAATAAGTGCAAAAGGTGTGTGACCAAAAACGTTTTTATATGGAAGTGTCTAGGGACAATATGTGCCTAATATGAAATGTAGGTACATGCTAACTTTTAGCTGTATTATCATCCCTTAAAGTTTGATTCATAAATATACAAAAACCTGTATATACAAAAAGTGTATGATGTTCTTACGGTATTCTTGGCAAAAAAAATAAAAATAATGGCTAAGAGCAACTATTTTTTTTAAATGACACAAGTTAAGTAGGTACCGCAATTCACGAGAAATATTCTTTTTTGTTTCATTTACATATTTATAAATTATAATAAGGACTTAATTTATAAATGTATAACTATAGTTTTTATTAATTAGTATGATCACATACCCGTATCTAAATTAAAAATAGTTTGCAATTAAACAGTAAAAAGTGATAAATAATTTTAGATATTTAGACTTTTGTAAACATAACTATCAGTATTTTCTAATAGTTAAATTTCTTTTTGCAAAAATTGTTCCACATTATTGTAACATAACTACTTATAACGCTATATCTCTTATTAAAATGTTGAGACAACTTTCATGAATCATAATAACAAGCACAATAATTATTATAAATGTGAAACAAAAAATAAAACTTTATTTCATTTTTAGTGTTCCGAGCTTGAATACGTAATTCAAAACGAATCTATTATTACTGGTGGAGGTGTGAAAATTGACATCAAATAATGCACAGAGAAAGGTTAATAAGGTAAGAAGAATTTGCAATATGTTTTTTAAAAGATAACACTACAATTATTTTCTGTTTGATGTTATGTTCAACACCTGTAACCTGACAACTCCATAGTTGTTATTTTTGGATAAATGCAAAACAAAATAATAAATAAACACTATAACATTTGCATCGACGCTTACACTGCACGTAAAAATATTTAAAACAAAGTAATTAATAAATAATGTCATTAACAAGGACAGATTGTGACCCTGAAATAAGTAAAACTTAGTAGACATACAATTTAACATGATGGGAAATACATTTTTCTTTAATTAATTTTAGACAAAAATGTTGATTGGATTGGATCGATATTGGGTGTCAGTATACCGGCTGTCTACTTGAAATTCGTTAAACAATAAAATGTCATTTTTTATTTTACTGTAGTTAGTAGGTATTAGGCAAAAATATTTCAAAAAATGGTTGTAGATACACTTCATTTCACGTAAGAAAATAGTAGATGGCGCTTGGGAGCCGACTGTTTTTACATGCATTAAATAAATACCTAATTTAAATTCATGAAACCAAATGTTAATATTTTTATCTGCAAAAATGTACCATACCTGAATATTCAAAATTACAGTCGAAATTAAAAACATTGTTAAATATCACTTAATTATGTTGATTTTATTTCATAACTTACGGCTGACAATTGGTATTTTTGGCAGAATTTATTCCCTATCTAAACCAACGCTATTTTCTTATGGGAAATGAAAATAAATGTCTACGCCTAAACCACTAAAAATATTTTATTTTGCACGTTTTCTAACCTGTAAAATCGAATTTAAAATTTTATATTTATTGCTCATTCGTAGTTTTTCATTCTACCATTTTTTGAGCTTCTCTCAGAGTTCTACCTTTGCTATCCGCAAAAAAAACAAAGTAACTGACATCTGGTGGAAAAATTTAATAGTTCCCAAGTTGGGAAAACACTGAAAGATATAGAAGTTTCACAAAGAAGAGGTGAGTAAATCTAAAAGATATTGCTCAGTTCCACAATGTAATAATTATACCAGTGACAATAAATCGTTACATTATTTTCCTAAAGATGCAACAAGCATGGATTTGTCTCTTAAAAATAGGGAAAAAGGTAACCAAGCTTATGAATGTTTGTTTTGTTGATTTATAAACTATGTATAACTAATAGTTTATTATTATTGTATACAAATATTTGGTTAATAGGATAAAGAAGGGAAGAGCCATTAGCCATTGAGTAAATATTGATGTTATGTAGTACACCCTTCAAGTTAAACGTTTGAAGATAAAATCCTTATAATTCCTTTTCTGCAGTATCTTTCTTGAATCTACATAATACAATATGTCATATGTAATAATATATTTAAAAGTTTTAATGTGTGTACCATATATATTTACCTTTAAATATAGCTTCTAAGCTTCTCCTTCTATAACCGGCTGTATTTTTCCGTCTAAATATGAAAGAACATCTGCTAATGATATTTCCATATCCCAAAATTTAAATCACAGATATTTATTTAAAAAAATACAATAATACACGACAAGTTCATATACCACAAAGCTTATCTGAAGTTTGTTTTCCCAATTACAGTAAACGATTGGAGAGCCATTTACATTTCGATTTTTTTGCGGATAGATCGCAATGTCTTCAGAAAATTGTAAAATTTCAGTATTATTTTTCCGTAATGTTAGTTCATTCATGTATATGGAAAACATTAGAGGGCTTAACATTGAACCTTGTGGAATTCCTTGCTGAATGATATAAAATCCCAAAATGTTTATATGTTTTACGAAAACCATTCGGGAGTCGAAATATTTTGTTATCTTCTATATTGACATTATCATAGGCGCCCTAAACATCGTGAAATGCACATCCTATATATTTATTTATACTACAAGTTTTCTGAATATCTATGTTGAGAATATTTAGATTATCTTAGGTACCATGGCCTCTTCTAAATCCAACTTGCGTTATATATAGCTTACAGTTATGTTCCAAATACCATTCAATTCGATCTTTTAGGATTTTGTCTAATGTTTTTCACAAAAAATAATAGCGAAATGGGTCTATAAGATGTTGCTATGTAGGGTCTTCAAGCAATCAAGGAGAGATAAACCATTTTCCGAGTTGAATTATTTGATAATTAATTTTGTCATATCATGTGCTTGTTTTTTTATTGTGAATTAAACTGCATTTAAGTTAGTCGATAGATATTTTATAATGCGTTACCTTATTTTGGATAATGTTCAGTATTCGTAGGTTATATGTGGGAACATGATTTGTAGATTGTAGGGCATATTATATTAACGAACGCCTGGATCCAAGTTTCATTTTTGTTTTTATGAACTGTTGGAGTCTGAGCGCCTGTTAGTTGTTGGGGAGAGTTTTTCGCAAAAGCTACGCCCTTCATCTTTTTTTCCTTATTTATAAATATCTTCTTGTTAAGGCCTTTTACTTCTTGTAAAGAATGTAATTATCAATATTAGGATTTTTATTAAACCTAGATAGTGATAATCTGATTTTAGCTATCAATTTCTTACCCTCATCGTCCATCTATTTTGGCATAGGATTTATTCTTGATTTGATGTTAATAGTTTTCGTTGATATTGTCTGCTGCACTGTACTCTTAATAACATTTATTAGTAAATTATAATTCTGCCCAACTTAATTCTCGTCGATTGTTCTTATATAATTTTCTAATTCTGCTTCAATATAAGAATAGGAATCTGCACCCCTATAATTTCTTTGCTTAATTATTTAATGGATTTGTTCTACATTTTTATCATGAATGAAATTTTTGAGAACAGGGAAATGGGAGCTATTGAAACAATCTTTAATTACAGTTCAATTCAGCACGCAGCCTAATATGAGCGTCCTAATAGTGAGATCTAGGATACTCTCTTTCCAATGTGGTCTTTTAGTAGTAGTAGGGGTATTTTTATTAATAATACATAGATTTTTTTATCTAAAAATTCATACAGTTGTTTACATTCATAATTTTAAGGGACTCGGATGTCCCATGCCAGAGGAATGACTGAGTATCATTTCCCAATCTTCTTTTGTTGTTTTATGTCTAGGTTTGGTGCATATGGATATTATTGTAATAAACATCGCTTTATATTTAGATGTCATAGCAACTAATTCGATATAGTTATTGGGTTTTACAATTTTTATATGCGAGTATTTTATAGATTATGGATTAGCAGTACGTGCCTCCACTGGGGTTCGATACATTAAGTTTTTCTGTATCATTCCTCTTACGGCGTATCATTGAATACGGAATGATTTCTCTAGTAAGGAAAGTTTAATTTTTAGTTGCAATACCTGATTGATTATTATTGGTGGGTATCGAGACTAGTGTCCTTATCGCTTATTATTGATATTGTATCCTCTGAATTAAATGGAGAAATATCTTGACTATTTATATTATAATTGTGGATCTGTGCTTCCGTAGTTATTTGAGAAACACTGTACAGGCCACTTTTCGTTGCTATTTCACCAAGATTACTTACTTGTGGGTTGTTAGGTTGAGTTCTCGTTATTCTGATTTTAATTGGATTCTCTTCATTTTTACTTCTCTTTGATAAAGTACCAAGTTTATCATCTATTTTATCATCATTACTATTCGCTCTACTTCTTTTGGCCTGTATGACATGTTTGTTGTTTTTAGTATACTTGTTGAAATTAACTGTAGGTTTGGGGTAATAAGAATTAGAAATGGGAGGAGGGACAAATGCCGGAATAGAAGGTTTAGTAGGGATAAGCTCCTGATCTTTGTTTTGTAGTGATGGGAATTCTTCCTCATAATTTTCTAAGACTGTAACTTTATTTGAAGTTCTAATAGAATATTCACTAGATCTTTTTGATATTTGTGGTACCTCCAAACTAGCTTCTAGGCAGCTTAAATTGTACGTCCCCATAAGTTGCTGAATTTTTTCTTGCCTAAATCTCTCGGGGCACTGTTTACATGTGGCGTAATGTTGTTCTTCACAGTTAGCGCAGGTTGGGTTATCCTCTTGACACGTATCTTGTTTATGGTCTGACCTACCACATTTAATACATCTTTCTTTAGCATTCTTACAATGTTTAGAAATATGACCAAACCGGTAGCATATAAAACATTGTTTAACGGTTTGTATATAAGGTTCACAAGTTAAGCGCAAGCTCCATATGTAAATATATTGGGGAATGTTTTCTCCGTAGAACAAAATTTTAATGTTTTTAGATGGCACATATTGGACAATATTATTAATATCAATAATTTTCCTATTGAGCCGAATCACTGATTTGATTTTATATTGCCTGGCATCAATATTTTTCTCTAATTGATCGACTGGATACTCTGAGTCTACACCTTTTACTATAGCAGCTCGAGCAATTAAAAAGTTAGGAATAAATGCTGTAAATTTGTTTGACTTTAGATCTTCGTTATTAACTATACTGTTTGCTGTATCCCTATTGAAGCATTCCACTACTATTCTGTTCCTACCTATTTTCCTTATTTCAAATATATCCCTTTGAGAATAAGACTTTCTTAAAATTTCAGCTGCTTTCAATGCACTGATTGAAGGTCTTACTTCATTTTCTACCGTTTTTTGGATGAATACTTTGTAATATTTTTTGATATTATATTCTGTATATAAATTTACATCCCTTGAATCAGGTGGTGAAAAGTCATGAGGGGTATTCCCCACCTCGGCCCCAGGGGCCATTGCCATTGCTTACTTTTTTGTATTAGCCCTACCAATTATAGCCTAATACACGTAATAACACAAATGAATTACACAATATAAACAATTAATTATACATAATTTATAACCATTGAACAACGACACTATTAAATGTCCGCTCGTCTAGACGATCGGTACACGACTGGCTAGATTATAGTGGTACCCATGTAACATAAGGGCGGGTACACATTTGAGCAATAATAAATATTGTAAGGCTAGGCGCACATTCAGACTCTGGCGACATATGCGGCGCAGGGCAGCACAGAACAGTTTTTTGTATTTAATACATATGAATACACGTGCGCATATTGAGACGCAGCACAGGGTAGCACAGAAGTGCTCGATACAGAACCTGTGCAACGCAGGGTTTGGAACACAGACTCCTGTGCACTTGCGTGTGCATTTTTTCCCGTGCTGTACTGCTCTACGCCGCCTATGTCGCCTGCGTCTCAATGTGCGCCTAGCCTAACTGTGGGTTCTGCGAGTGCAATTTTTATTATTTTACTAAGGGTGCGGTCCACTAACAGTTGGTCCGAATCATATTTACAACGTTCACAGTTTGCGCTGTGAGGTGTATGGCGCTAGAGGTGACGTCAACATTTCATGCTAACAGTGCTCACGCCCAAGAGGATAGGCAGTGTAAGCGCTGTAAGCACGCTCTCACAAATGATGGAAACTGTTTCCATCAAAACTACCTTTTCTTGGTTAATCATTGCGCAGAGATTTATATACACGCTTTCAAATGACAAGCAAGAGCGCTTACGAACGGTCAGAATTGTTAATGCCTTCACAGTCGTCATTTCGGACCAGTTGTGAGCGGTCTGAGCACTGTAAGCTATGATAACATAATGAGCATCGCACCATAAATGTTCTTTTAGTATGTGAAAGTAATGACAAATTTAAGAATTTTACTAAAATGTCGGAACAAGACATTTGTTTTAAGTTCTATAAAATAAAAAACATATATATCATCACGGAATATTACCCATTGCTGGGTGTGCCTATCTGCTTTGAATACAGATAAATTCTATAAGAAAGAATATCCAAAGATACAACTTTTGTCTTTTGAGTTATATATATTTTTTTAAATAAATTCGGATAAATGGTGAGGCTTGGTGGCAGGAAGGGCATTCGACTGTAAAATCTTCGCCAAAACCAAAGATGGAAAGTGTTGGATCGGAAAGTGCTATAAGAACTAGAGTGTTCCTCGCAAGTGATATGCAGTTGCAGCTTCGCCTGACCCCTGCGCCAAGTCGGTTAGGGCTAGCCGTCATGGACGGTCGTGGTTAAAGAAGCTAGTCCTCAGAATTGGAACTCTCTGCCAGGAGTATGAGGAAAGCCAAAGAGAAGGTGATAGGAATTTGTCACAGAAGACTGTGGAAGACGACGCGTTGGACAAGAATGAGTGGAAGAGGAGAAAGAACAGCGACCCCTAATAAAATAGGGAAAGCTGAAGAAAAAGATCTTATACATATTGCCTCATTCGTGTTCGTGCTCAAATGTGTACCCGCCCTTTAGTCCTGTTTGAATTGTACATTCAAATCAATAGCATTAACAAACATGCATTTTTTTTAGCAAACAATTTGATTTCCCATGCGTCTGTTTCATCAATGCCGTATTTGTTTCTAAATTTAATACTTTCATCTAGTCAGGCAATGTATGTACATTAGTCATTTTGCACAAACCTAAATAATAATAATTATAGTTGATATTTAGAAAAATTCAAAAAAAAAAAAAAATACTCGGAAAGAATTTATTTCTACGAAATATTGACATGTGATATTTATTGTATTTATTTGACAAAATGTTATATTCATTTCAATCTGATTATAAAATATAAGTTTTAATTATTTGTTATAGTATTCATTATACAAATTTCTTTCATTCTTTCCTCACAACTCACAATAATATCATTATTGTTTTTTCGACTTTTAAAAATTTGGTAATAGCGGCCTGATATAATAAACCTACTTCAATGTTTATCTAATATTTGTGAATGTAAAAAAAGTAGCCGGTCTGCTGAAGGACAATTCGGCTAAAAAACGAGGTACATATGTAGCCTCATTGACAAAATAAGGATTATTAATTAACTAAATTATGTTTGAGTTTTTATAAATTATTAACACATTCTTTTTAAATGATACTTGAGATTATAGAAATAATAGAAATTTTAACTATCATTGGTCCCCGATAACGGGTGCATGTGCTGAAGGGTTAATATTAAATACAGAGTATACTCTGAGGATATCGACAAACTTTCACCATGTATTCAAAGGATCATTCAAAGTAAAAAATGTTATATATGTTATATAAACTATGGGTCAAACCTTCTCCGTTTTATAGATATCGACAGAAACACGCAAAATCTTTAATAATCAAAAAATCTATTCTAATAAGAATGCTAGGTAAGTAGCTTTTGTTCACCTATTGTTTTATTTGACGTATCAGTAGCACAAACTGTCAAAATTCTCCAAACTTGGCTTCAGCGAACACCAGTCCTGCTAGTTATTCTGCGTATGCTTGTAGATGAACTTCGTACAACTGAACTTGACACAATATCAGCTTGTTGATGATAATCTCACTCCCTTTGCTAAATATGGACGTGGCCAAGATCCTGTTTCTCTCAAACATTAAAAAAACTCTTGAAAATGTTATATGAATGCAGCTCAACCGCTTCCATTACAAAAACCATACAAAATGACGATGTCAGCACATTCCACATTAGTGAAAATTCTAGGCATAGTTGTTAAATGATTAGGTACTTTGACATTTCGTGCAACTGATATGTCAAATAAAACAAAAGGTAAACAATAGCTACTTACTTAGCATTCTTAATAGAATAGAATTTGATTATTAAAGATTTTGCGTGTTTCTGTCGATATCACTTGAATTTACTCATCATAATACTGTATCTTACGATTGGCGAAAAAACTGAACTATAGATGGCAGGCCGGACGGTAGCAAGATGGCGGAGGAATAAGGAGAGTTCTCTCATTCCTTATTGCTGGCAATATGCATTTCCAAGTGCAAAGTATTTAATATGGAGAAAATAACATAAACTTAAGTTATATTTTTGAACACATTGCTTCTGCACGGCCTATAAAGGAAGACGAAGCAGTTTTTAAGGCTGGACATGTATTTCTTTGATGGAATAAAAGATTTTGAACCAGGTACAATACTGGGATCTTGTTTAAAAACCAGTCATTTGAGTGGAGATCCTCATATAATTGAAATTTTATTAAATGAGAATATAAATTACTGGAAAGCAAATTTAGTTGTAGAGTAGAATTGGGAGGCAAATGCAAATATATTGTTGCAGTTTTGTTGCATATAAACAGGATAGTAAAAATCAAAACTATATTTATTGTTTTACAACAAATGTGATTATTATTATTATTATTATTATTATTATTATGCTATTAATTTATTTGTTTATGGGTTTGTGTATTACAAAGTAGCAGAAATAGAAAAATTAAGTTGTACAGATTTGGAACAAGTAAGGGGAAAACTTATTAAAAAAGATGATAAACAATATAGTTTGGCAATAAAATTATAAGAATTTTGGGATCCTGTTTTAAACAAGAAAAAATAGAACCGATTGGAGGCGTCAAAACTATAAGGGAAGAAAATTTCGAGATCATATTTTGTCACTTGAAATATAGTGTAAACTTACACTTTTTGACTTGGAATGATTGCATTGTGGCACTGAGCAGTATCTATGGCATTTACTGATCATTATTTAAACCTGAAAATGTAGTATACACTATATATCTCACTTTCTTTTACAACAAATATAAATTAAACCTGTTTAAAAATAGATACGTTTCAATGTATGCTATCAACGTTTCCTTATTCCCCTAGTTCACAAAACCGCCGACAGACGTCACCCACTTTGAATTTTTTCGCCAATACCTAAGAAATTGTCAAAATTGTAACATCGTAACTTGCATTGCGACTAGAGATCTTTACGTCCACCAAGTTTTGCTGAAGTCGTTGAATCTAAGATCGCAATCTCTCCTTGTAAATATTTAATTAGTGTTTTTATCTTACCTTGGTTATGTGAACAAGGCACGTACACTGATACAGATGCAGTGAGTGGTCTAGTCTCTCTGATAACCAGTTACAAAGCATATTAATCTGCGCTGTGTACCACTGCTCAAAAAAGTTCAGGATCCACAGTTCATCATTCACTTTACTTCTAATTTGATCCATGCAATTTCTTGTGAAATTCACATACCCTTGCCCCATGTCTTTACCAGAACCAGATACATTCTAAAAATTCAATATAGTTACTCTATCGTCTTTCGAATTGATATTTTACTGTTACCGTAAAACTTAAAATTGATCCTATCAAACTACCCTCATCGTATCGGGATAGTTTTGATAATGTTGCTTCCAATACTGACATTAATTTATTAATCATGCCTTGGTTCATACTGGCTAGGGTTTTATCGATTTGGTCATCGATTTTAGTGTGATATTGATGCTGAAATTTGTTATGATTTTTTAGAATGTATTCTATATTCTACATTTTTTACTTATACTAGTTACATGATGTCCGATACACTCAATTCTGTTTTTCTATGTCCTTTATATGTTACAGAAAATATGAGAAATTCGGTAAATGTACATATTTATCAATTTAAAGAACGAGAAATGTCAATAAATAAGAAAAAAAGACACGACCAGGAACATTTATAATATGTTAGGTAAGGTTGTATTGATATTGGGTGTTTGTTTACTGGCTGTTTACATGAAATCTGTTATATAGGGAATACAATGTTAATTTTTTATTTTGATGTAGTGAAGTACCTCGTAATTTTAGACAAAAATGTTTAAAAAAAATTCTACACCTAAACCACTAATCAGATTTTATTTTGCACCTGAAAACCGAATTGGAATTATTATAATTATCATCATAATCATTTATAGGTAAGGCTAGGACTTATAACTGGATATTTAGTTAAAAGGGAAAACCCCACCCACCCGGCCCAAACAGAATACGGGTCGGAGTCGATTCTTTACCCATAAAAACCGTATGACCCGTAAAACATGACGTTATGTGTGGAGTAATAACCGCCTGCATTAAGGGGCATACTTCGCCGCACCGAGAACATATCTCTTTATTCCATTATAGTTGATTTTTATTGCTATGTTTCATAAACTGCCTAAACTGGATAACACTTACGCAGGGTGAAGTTAAAAGCGGTCAAATATGTCCTACGGGTTATACGGTTCTTATGAGTATTATGGGCGAAGAATCGACTCCGACCCATATTCGCTGAAATACGGGCGAGAGGGTGGTCAGTGTCAGAAAAATTAATTTATTAGGTTAGAGATATTTATTATGTTTTGGTTTATAAATACGGTGACCATACGATCTTTATTTTAAAAGACAGTCCTTTATTTGGAAACACTGTCCTTATATATTTTTTTACTTCGTTAAAACTCAATTTTGTTCTTTATTTCTATATATTGTGTTTTAAAGTTTAAATAATTTATTTTCAAAATATTTTTCTTAAGTTTTATCAAAGATAATATTTAAAAAAATTATTAGCTTTGAGCATAGGCATATTAGTTAAAAGTTTGACTATGTACTCCGCTAGATGGCAACGAAATGTAATAGAATTATTCTACGCTGGCACCTACAAAGCTTTGCACTAACGCTCCCATTTGACATATGTAGAACGCGAACGCAGTGTTTGTTTATATTCATCGTCAAGCTTCCACATTTTAGATATGTTACCTGCAAATTTGAGATTCTTAGATTTTAGGAGGGGTGGGGGGAAGTTACGGGTGGTCACCGTATTTATAAATAAAACATTTTTATCAAGAAGAAAAGCTGCAAATAATTCAATGATGTTTTTCTGATAGTTTAAACATTATATATGCATTTATTTGTAATTCAATAGGGGATTCCGATTAAGCGAATTTTAAGAGCCCCGGCGCGGTATTTTTATGAACTATGTGGACATACAAGTAACTGTCATCGTGCTGATCATTGTTTTATATTAAAAATATGGGTATTAGGTGCACGTATGGCCTCTGTAGGAGTAATTACAGGAATAAATATAAAAAAATATATGAGAGGAGTTAATTTTATGCCATTTTCCAAGCCGATCTCATCTCTCATGATTTATGCGTAACTATATCTAACTAAATGGTTTCGTGGAAGTAGTGGTATATGTGTCCGTAGTTAAATAGGTTTAGTTATGAGATGGTAAATAGCCCCACTTTATATTTACATCAACTACCACACACGTATTACATGAAATTACCGCAAATACCCATTTACCACCATCAATACAGGGTAATATATTATCACTGCGTCCCGCATTCATACAATTTTGATTTCTGAAAACGTTGAAAAATCTTGAGTTAGTATAAATCAGTAAATACCCAGTAACTAACCGGAACTAAAACCTTAAAATAAGATCGCTCTTTTTCCGTCTTTTTTCAGACCACGACACTAACCATCTTTTTTAGGTCATTCACAGAGTGATGTTCAATATTTTTCTTTTTTAATTTCGCCCCTGGCACTAACTCTGCACTAAAAAAAATCATTTTCATCCCTAACCACATGTCAATAGAAAATGTCTATTTGTCCACATAGTTCAAGATTTCACCGCAAATGGCGCACTTTGTGACGTCACGATCGGAATCCCCTATTCCATGGCTATCTATAGGTTTGTTCCAACAGAAAGTTCAGAACCGTGCAGAACGTGATTCAGAACTGCTTAGAATCCATGTGAGAACTCACAGTTCTAGAACCGATTTGACTGGTGTTGAAACGATTTAGAACAGGTTGAAAATTTTGTTTGCACACACTAACCTATAAAATTACATCTGTCAGAAAACATTGTGCTTTTGATTAGATAATATATTTAAACTGAATAAATGGACGGTAAGTTCATGATTAAAATATAAAAGACGTATATAATTTGAAAATGTTCCAAAAAAAACTTGATCACTGTATTCAGGCATCATCATCCCTAGGTAATTTTCATTGTTTTGCCTTATTTTTATAACATCGTCCAAGAATTTTTCATTACTTTCGTTAGAAAATTCTGACAATTCGGAAAAAATCGCTGTCTTCTTTCATTGCTAATTTTATTAATAAGAGAAACAAAATGTCAGGTTAAATAGCACGTCAAACTTATTCAGAATTAAAAATTCTGATAAAATCCGGACCTTTAAGAACGGTTCAGAATCGGGTCGAATACAATTCACTCGTTCTTGGAACATTGCACTATAAGTTCTGAATTTTAAATTCGACTTGTCGGAACGGTAAAATGGCTTTGCGCAAACTCAGTAAAGTTCTGTACGGTTCTGAACTTTTGTTGGAACAAACCTATTACAAATGAGCAGGACTTACAAAATTTAAAATACACTTTTAAAGGTTACAAAAATGCAAAATGAAATCTGATTAGTTGTTTAGGTGTAGAATTTTATTATCTATAACTTGTATTTGAAACATTTTTGTCAAAATTTAATGGATAACTACATAACAGCAAAATAAAAAAAAATACAGATTCCAAGGAGACACCCGGTACCTATGTTACTTGATAGAGTAAAAACAACATAAAGTTCGAAACCTACATGATTAATAATATTTATTTTCAGATACACAGCATGTACAATTTTTACCATTTGAAATTATTGGAACACTTTTGGTTAATTTTTGGAATTTGTTATTTTTGGAATATACGCTAAGTTTGTCAGTTCATAGCTCTGTAAATATGTCGTGGGACTTCGAAGGTCATTCCGAATTCAGTTTTAATGTGGTTAATGTGATGCAAGCATAATGTAAAATGCTTGCAAATTTTAAATCTTATTCTACACCCGCAAATAATATCCTAGTATTTTGTAATATGGCAGATTTTACGATATATGTACCGGGAGACATTCATATAGAACACTTCTGTATATTATTATACAATTCATGTATTCATGCTTCTACATTCCATGGATAGTATAATTTAACTAATATTGTCCACTTTATCGTAAAACATTTTAAAAATATCCCCAATATATCAAACGCTGTAACACTATATTAGGTAGGAATATATTATAGTCATATATATGTTCAGGATTCCGTCTGCACCTACCTTAAAATTAAATTTTTTGTTGACTACGTATGAATGTTTTTAAACACACTGAATGACGAAACATATCTCTGTGGCATCGTTGGATCACAAACATTATTTACACAGAGTAGTAGTAGTATAGCTGTTAATATCTCGAAAAAATCTCAAGGTCATTGTTGCGCATGTAATGTAAGAGGGATTATGTGCAATACGATGGCATAAAACAAACCTGTGTTCTTTTTATTTTATAACTATTATACATCCGTTCGCTTGACCATAAGAGTTTTACGAGATATTAACAAAGTTATATTCAAAATATATTTTTAGATGTATATTGGGGGCTATATTGTGATTTAATGACACAGTGGCCAACATTTGTAAATTGTACTATACAATGTTTTACAATAAAATTGAAACATAAGGCTTTTAACTGAAGAAAACAAAAATAGTCATACGTTTTCAATAGGGGATTCCGATTAAGCAAATTTTAAGCGCCCCGTCGCGGTATTTTTATGAACTATGTGGACATACAAGTAACTGTCATCGCGCTGTCAAGTTGATAGCCCTGTGAAATTTGTGTTTTGTATTAAAAATATGGGTATTAGGTACGCTTATGGCCTCTGTAAGAGTGATTACAAGAATAAATATAAAAAATATATAAGACGAGTTAATATTATGACGTTTTCCAAGCCGATCTCATCTCTCATGGTTTATGCGTAACTAATTGAAACTAAATGGTTTCGTGGAAGTAGTGGTATATGTGTCCGTAGTTAAATAGGTTTGATATGTTATGAGATGGAAAATAGCCCCACTTTATATTTACATCTATATTTACATCAACTACCACACACGCATTACATGAAATTACCGCAGATACCCATTTACCACCATCAATTCAGGGTAATATATTATCACTGCGTCCCGCATTCATATAATTGATTTCTGAAAACGTTGAAACACTTTGAGTTAGTATAAATCAGTAAATACCCAGTAACTAACCGAAACTAAAATCTTAAAATAAGATCGCTCTTTTTCCGCCTTTTTTCAGACTACGACACTAACCATCTCTTTTAGGTTATTCACAGAATGATTTTCATTATTTTTCTTTTTTAATTTCGCCCCTGGCACTAACTCTGCACTAAAAAAATCATTTTCATCATTAACCGAACACATGTCAACACAAAATGTCTATTTGTCCACATAGTTCAAGATTTCACCGCAAATAGCGTACTTTGTGACGTCACGATCGGAATCCCCTATTAAAAGCAACTAATAAAATTTGAACAATCATTTAGTATAAATTTAAGGCGATATTTTAGTAATAATTTCAATCATGAGTAAAATTACATTTAAAATTTTAGTTAAATAATGTATCACAGTAAAGTTACGTATATTCCAAACTCCTAGGCTTTTTGAAAAATCATCTGCAATATGCCTAAAAATTATAAATCACATAAATGCCTAAAACGGATGAGGCACAGGAAATATGTTAGTATTCTTCTAAATTATTGAACTTAAACCTTGTTAGAATTAATGTTTTTTTGCTTCCCAAGTACATGAATTGCGTAAATAGGAAAACTTGATACATTACATTATTATAGGTTATGTTAGGTATAATTAGAAAGAAGTGTCTACTACACTGTCCAGATAGACCCGCAAAAAGTGAACTGTCGCATATGCGCAGAAATGGACACAGATTTGTATAAGCAGTTAGGGTGTTTTATATTCGCACAACCACTAATGGAGACTTATGAAATTGACGTCACACAATACATATTCTCCCCTCCAGAACTATATGTCTTTAGAAGAAGATGGCAGGCTCGAAGAAAGAGATAGTCTTAATCCAATTTGATATTTGCTGTTTTATATTGCTATGATATTTGACGTATGTATGAGTAATGATTTTTGTTATAATAATGATTTGTTAGCTGATGATAATTCTAAAAAAACAATAATACCAAAACACAAAATTATCCAACACATTTAAATACTGTTTTAGATTCTATGTAATAGCGTTTTCAGCTTACACAGTGTAAGTGCGCACTGAGTGCAAAATATCACATGACCACACTGAACGAGTTCTGCCCTCATGCGGTGGCAGTGCAGTTTAAGCTGAAAACGATTTTGTTTAGCCGCCATATTTGCACTGACACTGTTGCACTTGCCTAGGGAGTCAGTGCACAAAAGTCACACTAAGCCAGTGCACGGTGCAACTTTTTGTTAAGCTGAAAACGCATCAGCTGACTAAATTTTGCACTCAATGACAAGCTTGAAACGCTCAGTGCAAAAAGTGCACACTCGACTTGTAGGCTAAAAACGCTATAAGAGGTCATGGTAGTGCTCTTTTTTTGTCCCCATTTGATTGTTTCAAATAGAAATAAAATATTTACTAGGGTTTACAGAACTAATTTTTTCACATTAAATTCCAGCCCCTCCTTCATCCCAGTTAAAACCACGGTTAATGTAGTTCCTGCCGTCCCTGAAAAGTTAGGGATCTTATATTAAGCATCGACTTCCGGCGAATCGCCATTGTAATATGACGACTACCCTATTCTGAAAACCGCCCACAACAACTAACTGACAATTCATAACTGGCCGACAGTGGTTTCTAGGTTCTGTTCGAGAAGTGACCGCAAGATTCCGTCTGATCCATTTCTGCGCATGTGCGACAGTTTACTATTTTTTTTGCGGCTCTAGTTTAGTAGACCCTGCCTAATTAGAATTTGCGAAGTAAACGGTTAAGATAGAGAAATTTCTGTATATAACAAATCTAAGCTTAATAAAATCTAACTTTACCTAACCTAATCTAACATAATAGCAATGTTGTTGCTGAGGTATTTTAATATAAATTATCGGTAAATTACTAGTTATATTTACACAAATAAATAAATATATCATCACGACATATTACTCATTGCTGGGTGTGCCAATTTGCTTTGTACGCAGATATCGGTAATGATGATGACATTCGTACCGTGTGGGGTGTGGACGTTTTCACACGGGCACTCATTGCTGGCGTGGAGAGTGCATCACAGGGGTCAATTTTGTGTTAATTAAAATTAGAAAGAATTTTTGGCGTCAGACGGGATTTAACCTAAATTCGCGACCAGGGACTCAGGAATACGGCTATGAGATAGAAATTTCACGTTTTAAATGTGATTGATTCAACGGAAACGTTTTGAAAAATGTGATAATTTTATCATAAGAGTGGAAAAAGACAAAGCAATTTTCAGAATATTTACAATATGCCCGTAACAAATTTGACCTTGAGGATGAGGTAGAAAGCTTGTATATGTACTACTATTCATATATCTAAGATCAAACTATTTTCTCATGTCTAGCGCCTATGTTTCGATGTTTGTAGCATTTAAAATGATGGTGAATAAAGTAAATCTAAGTGAATTATAGTTTTCTATGTAGACTATATTGTCTTAAAATTATATACAAACAGAATTGAGTGTACTTCATCTATGAAAGTAGGTATATTCTAAACACTTACAACATCAATTCCGTCCACAGCACATAACTTAAACGACTGGTTCTTCGCGTCAAGAATAACATTCACCATTGCGCACATCTCACACGGGATGATGTAGTCCGTTGAGATAAAAGTTACTGTTTTTTTCAACCACGACTGGAAGGCATTCTCCGTTCGCTGTATGCATGATTCTATCATATCACACGCCATTAGCTTAAGTCTTTGTTCTAGGTGTTGTCGGAACTCTGTGTCTGGCCAATGGAGATCGCGGATGAATGATTGCAGTGCGTCCAGCTTCCAGAAGAGGTCTTCTGACGTCGCACAACCGTTACTGCATTCAAAAAAGTATTCATTAGTAATATATTTTATTTATTTGATAAAAAATTAAAATAGTTTCATTTAATAATTTGATATATCAATAAATCTTAAGTTCATTTCCTTCTTATTACCTATTAGAACTGTTAATAAATGATCATTTATTATTCTATTTTTTTTATTTTTTTACACCATTTTGTTTATTTAGGCTGCGGTTACATTTTTGTGAATTCCTATGGAAATTTGTTCGTACGAATACGTAAGACAAACTGGTTACATTGATTGCAAAATCATAATACGAATACGAATGCGTACATAATTTTCAGTTTATGTTTATGCTAATATGCAATAGATCCAGTAAATGAATTTGATTTATTGGAAACACCGTTATTAAAATTTATTTTACTAGAAAACACCAGGCGCTTTTGTGCAGACTACTATTTTACATCTAGAAAACGGAAAATTCGGAAGATTGACAACTGGGCGGTAGCCAAGTGATTAAGGTATGCTTAGAAAAATAAGGGCGTCACTTTTAAATATTTTTTTTTGTTACAAAAAAAAAACACCAAATTGTATGCCTGCTGCAATTTTTTTAAAAGTTTTTGTCGTAAGATGATCGTCGTCCGCTTAGCCATCTTCCACGTCACTATCGCCCAGTTGTCACGTACCGGGGAAAAAGATTCTTTGTGTATACAAAAATGACGCAATCTCCATTCGTTGTTATTTTAAAAGCTGTAGAAACTCGCCATAATTTGTTATTTAACTCTCTGTTATGGTACTGATTATATTGTTGATCCCATAAAGACTATCTTTGTTTATATGCTTTTCGTTTGCATTAAAAACAGCAGTCATTATATTTGTCAAATAAAATCTTTCATTGTTCAGTTTCCACAAAGATGTGTTCTCCAATATAATATAATAATAATAATAATTCTTTATTGTATTTAACTCATATTACAAGTATTACAATTGATGGGGGTGAGTCACTTTTTTAACCTTAATTTTGGATCATTTTTACCAATTTGCTCTGCGTTGATGGAGATGAGATGAAGAAAGGACAGTCACAAACATCCAAGCCCCTGGTGGGAATCGAACCCACGACCCCGAGAACCGAGCGGTGATGGTCGCTTCGAGCGCTGCACAAACACGCTGCCTCAGCTCACTCGGCCACCGAGGCGGTGTTCTCCAATATGAAAATCAGACATAATTGTAATTTAAGTATTCCACTCCATAAAACTGCTTTCTTTGCTAATACTGCCTATTACAAAGCTATCCAGTTCTATAACGCTTTACTGTATGATATTAAAAGTCTGATTTGAAAGTTTTCAAAATGAAATTGAAAAATTTCCTTATATGTAAATGTTTCTAAAGATTGATGAGTTTGTGAAATGTTCTATCATTATGGTTGTTCCTTTTTTGTGACTATGTTTTTGTACTTCGGTTAACAGTCAAATAAATCATTATTATATTTATTTGTGGCCGAGTCTGATTTTAATCAGACGAGGACGAAATAACACATTTTGGCAGTGATGTACACAAAAATTTTTAATCGACTTTCTTTATAAAATTTACAAATTTATTTTTTATTGATATAATTATTATAACAACTGAACAATTATACATATTTGTGATTCTTTCAGAAACGTTTACTTTCTCTTTATTAACACACGAAATAATAGATGGCGCTACCTTAAATCGGATAATAATGAAAGCGGCCGAAAAACGGTCTTTTTTTGGCCATTTTTGCGTACAAAAAATTCAAATTTTTCTTAAGGTCGCCTAAAAAATATTTTGTTCGTATTCAACCAGTCGTACGAATTCTTACGAATACGCACGAAATAGTAGTAAGCACTGTAACCACACATACATAATATACTTGTATGTATATGTTTACTTCTGATGATTTTGTACGAATTCTTATCCAATGTAACCGCCACCTTAGCCATAATGGTTTGGATATGTTTACTGCTAGATTCAATTGAATAGAGTAACAGTCAATCTCAGAAATAAGTGCTAGTGTTATTTTTTTATTAAGTAAAATAATCAATACTAATTTGTTTCGATATTGTAAATGTATAGCTTAAAAGTTACAAATGATAAAAATTAAAATAAAAGACAATGTGCTGTAAAACTCAGTCTGCGATGTTGTTAAGTTTTGTTGAATGGATTCCTTAGCTTAAAGCTAAGTTTACATGAAACGGTGTCATTGGCATAGTTTCAACGAATCGTATTCTGAACCTTCCCAAATTTTTGTTTTTATTTTCACCGAATACATTATTGTACGGATTAAGGACTAATACGAGTCAATAATGAGACGAGTACGCATAACATTTGAAACTACATTAATGGTGAACCTGATAAGATAATTTTAGAATAGACCGCGTTATGTAATTATTTACCTAGCAAAATGGAATTATTTGGTAATTTAACATGACCTAATACCTAATCTAATAGGCGATAAACCGATGTCGGATCAGATTAGGTAAAGTTAGATAAAATTGTGGGATACATTTGTGCAAATGTACTTGGTACACTTACACTGTTGGGTAAGTTTAACGTAATTTACCCTAACCTAACTTGGGTGGATAAATGGCTTCAATATGTGTAAGAAACAATTCTTGTAAAAAACGCGATAATACATTGATGTCAATAATGTAACTATGGTAAAGACATACGCCCATGTTCACTGATAAAAAAAAAACTCTCGGTATAAAATAACATGGTTTTTATTTTGTAAAAAAATTCTATATTAAACGTGAAGCAGAGAAAGTGAAAGTGTAAACAACTTTCACTCTCCTACTGAGTAATCGATAAATATACATTATATAGTAGAAATTCTCTGAAGCCATGCATTGTCGCGCTTCTCCGAAAATACCGATTATCAACAAAAATGCGTGTATCTATCTATCGTATGTGTTAAAAATAATCATGAAATAGTTACCCTTTGATTTCCCATCGTTCTTTTTCGAATCCTTTGTGAATGGACTGCGCTATTGAGGATTCCATGAGATCAACATACCGTACCACTAAAGGAGCAAACGTATCTCTAAGGTGCTGGTGAAATCTTCCGTTCTTTAAGTTATCTGGAATTCAACCCACAGACTTTTATTTAAAATTATTCAAATGTTAAGCATTCGATACTGAAAACGTTTTTCTCATATACTTGCACTTTTAAATTTTAATTTACAAATAGCTATTTCCGAATATAATACAAATTAGAACAACTAATAAATCATTTCCAATAGGTTTTTCTTTTTTTTTTTGAAACCACGTATATGAGAAATTGAAAGATTAAAAGGTATGAAGAACATAATTTATTATCTAATATTCCTTTTAATCTTAAATTGATTTAGAGGGAAGCACATTATATAATGAATGAAAAACATCTTATCAGGTCGCGATGAAATTCAATTGAAATATTTTTTGATTGATTAACCTGAAAGATGTTTTGTTACGTATTATCAACATAAAAAGATAATCAATCATAATTGCTGTATAGACAGCTAATATACGCAAAATAAAATTTATCATCCACTGGATTTAGAAGATAATAATTTTCTGTTTTAATATAATATTTATTCTTTATTATTTACTTTTTAAATGTTAAAATATGACCTCTTATTAACATTTTATTCAAGTTCAACTTCCAAAGTCTGCTTTAAATTTAAAAATATTTCGGAATTATAAATATATTTTTTACAAAATTTACAAACGCGAAATACTGAGTATTCGTACAGCTCGAAACCTAAAAATGAGGCAGACAATTTAACATCTTTTTCTATACGAAAGTTGCACATTTTATATGTCGTATATTCGGGAGTTCCAGTCACCATCCTGTAGATGAAAAATAAAATAGATGGAATCTTATTGGTCTAGTTGCATAAAACACTGTTAACTTTAATTACGTTGTTAACTTTGATAAGGTTTATTTTCCAATGTATTTTTGATACGTATCCATGGTTACAATGTGCGGTTAAACACATGATCAGCTAACAACGTTTTATGCAACTGACCCATTATGTTATATGCTCATTCGATCATCGACATTATAAATCCACTGAATATTTGTAAAACACAATAGCAATTTTTTTTAAGAAATCGATATTTTTATGCTATATTAGTAATAGGATTTGCAACAGGCTTAATTATACAGGGTGTTTTCCATTTTAATTGAGTGATACTACAGATCGAAAGAAGGAAATAAATAATGTTAGTAAAAATTATATAATAACAGAACAAATTTTTTTAAATTTTTATTATTTATTATATGGTCAAAAGATACCCATTAGCGTTTTTATAGCAGATGTTCAATGTAGTCGCCATGAAAATGCACGTCCTCACAAAATAGCATCAGGTCAACTACACTGCTACACAAAAAATTTGGACATTTAAAAATATCCATATATTTTCAGATTTGAGATATTAGATAAGTGGAAACTATATTGAACTACAAACTACATGTCAGGTTTATTAAAAATCTAAAGTGGGATCTCATATATAAAATTACAGTTTTTGGTTAACTGTAGATATTCTTAGAACTAACTAAAAAAAATAATGTTTCATATATGTACATATTGAGGCAACCCAAATTATACCACCACGTCCTTCAACATAAGATACCGAATAAAAATTGTCTAAACGTTTTATCCGTATCTCTTATAATAAGCGAGATACGAAGTATTTTCGAAATTAATAAAAACAAGTTTTAGCCTGTAACTCAAAAACAAAAGATAATTGAAAATTTCTATGGCGACTATCAATTTTGTCTCAAAAAATTGACTAATGAATGTGCAAACAATTTTACTCTATGGAACAAATTCAACGCATTACGTTTGGTGAGGTGCAAATTTCGGAAACTTATTTTTTTGAAAGTTTCACTGAAAATTTTATTTAAAGTTTCACAAAAAGTTTCACTATGAATTTCTAGAAACTTAACATTTGTCAGGTGAATTTGAAATATTTGAATCTCAAATTAACTAATTTGAAAATAAATAAGAAAACAAAAGCTTCAAAACAAATTTATTATTCAAAATGTAATACAAAAATGTAAAAAAATAAGTATTAAACTATTTAAAATGGAAAGTATCTTATTTTCTTTCGAATTTGTTTCATTGAAATATCGCCAAATTCTACCTTTAATTTTGACCATACTTAAAATGTTCTGAATCCTGGAAAATAATTTGTACGTAGATAAGTGCAAGCGCATGGATGTCTGCATGTCATCTGCGCAAGTTTAGTTGGGCGGCGCATGCGCAGTGTAACTTATGAAAGTTTCATGAAATTTAAGGCTTGAAGCTTTCATTTTTGAAATTTTTCAATTGAAACTTTCAATATGAAACTTTCAAATGGTACATCACTAATTACGTTGGATAATATTGAAACTGTCCCATTTTTTTTGTCCAGCATTGTATTAAGTTGATAGTTGACTGATAGGCTATCGTGGTTTTCACAGAAAAATGCCAAACTTTTAAAATACTTCAGTGTCAACTGATATAACTGATAACGACGTACATCCGTATAGTATCAAATAATTCTTTCAGGACAGATTTCAATAGTAGGAATGTTCAGATGTGGAGTAAGTCCTAAATGCATAGAATTAGAATTAGGGAAAAATTATGAAGAAAATGATATGTTTTACAAAGTTTGTCCCATTTTCAGGTTTCTGTATTTTAAAAATAATAACGGATAAAAAACAAAACAAATAACAATATTTGCTCAATATTTGGAAGTTGATCATTTTCATTTTCTTTTCATTATTAACGTTATGTTGTTAATACGTGTAATACTTTTGATAATACAACAAACTACTAGCTGGTTTAGTAGAGGGTCACTGTTTACGACACATAAACTGCATTTGTGGTGAGTACCGTCAGTACGCAGATAGTCATTCATGATTTGGAACAAGGGGAACGAATCCCAAGTATCAGGCGGTTGTTCGGCTAGCACTCGATCCATGTCCACAGCGAATAGGGACCAGAATATCTCGGCGTGTTCCACCAGTAAATCACTGAACCATGCAAAAGCCTACGCACAATAAAATTTATTGTATTATTTGGAACTTCAGTATTTTCAAAATTACTACATGATCGAATAAAAACATTTATTTTTAGGAAAGATTTCAAAATCTTTTATAATATCACTGATTTGGAACATATTTTGAAGAGGTTGTAGGATAACTACTTGTATTCTTGAAATGTAAAGAAAATTATTATATTCTTAGAATTCAATGGCAAATGAAAAGTAATTATATTTTATCGTTTTTTCATAAATATTGTATTTTTTCATACGCATGTTCAATGTAAATATAGATTTTCTATTCTAAAATTTTCTATCAAAATTAACTTACTATACTTCAAAAGGATTTGAGTTAATTATTTGAATTACAAAATATCAAAAGAATGAAAATCAATTAACTAAAACACATGACAATTTACTATTATTAAATTTTCTACTTCTTCAAAGAGAATATAACGGTCAATGATTTTATATATGTACGTCATTGCAAAATGTGAAAATATGAATTATATTTTATCTAATTTAAAAAAGTTAATCTATAAATAGTTTTAATGTATTTTTTATCTTAGAGACATTAATTTTACGAATGATGTATAAAATCAGAGAGTTTTTTTTATATTATACAAAAATTAATCCAAAAAATTACATTCTCATATTTAATTAATATTTATCAAATGAGAATATATTACAAATTACAGCACTTTTATATAAAGACGTGTTGTTGCCAAATAAAAAAAAAAGACAAAGAAAAAAATACCGTCGTCCTATTTGATCCCGTGGCAACAGATCCGCCTTTACCAGACTCTTTGGCTTGCTTTATTTATAAGTAGAATCTTTACCATCCGAAAAAAAAAAAATTAATAAATTTAGTACAAATATTAAAAAATTAAATAAATAAATATATCATCACGGCTTATTACTCATTGCTGGGTGTGCCAATCTGCTTTGTACACAGATATCGGTAATGATGAAATATTTGCACCGTGCGGGCGTTTACCAGGCGTCTCCTCACAGGCGCTCATTGCTGGCGTGGAGAATGTACCACAGGGGTCAATTTTGTGCCATTTAAAATCGAACCCGGTTCCCCAGATTCGCGACCTGACACTCGCGGCCACGAGACCCCATATTAAAAAATAAAATGTAATCATTTAAGCACCGGTATTATGAAACATTTAAGAAAAATTTAGTTCATAACATTGTAATTAAATAAATTTTACCGTACAAGTAATAAAATTTAGTTATCAACTAAATTGTAATTTGTAATCGCAGATTAAATAGTTTTATATTACCGGCCTTAAATATTTTTGTTGTCAACCTACACCTACAACCACTGTAAAATGTCAACAAATTTAAATATTACATTTTTTTATATATATATAAAAAGATCAAATTACAAAATTAATTTGTGATTTTCCGCGTATATTTGCGAATTAAATGTCAATTCACTAAAAATAAATGTTTTTACACTACGATAGATATTAAAAACTTGTTCTATGTTATCATGGTATGAATCTGATAATACAAAATCATAGTCCATGCATAATAGCATGTGATTTTCGTAAATGACTGCCACAATATTGCAAGTTTAACCATTCAAAGGCTTATTTCAGACATTTTATACAATATTAATCAAAAACTGTATATTATAGCTTAAAATTGCATATTAAATAGATATTATAATTTATTATAAATATAGTAAATTCAGCTCAGATGTCCCTAAACAAGGTTTATTATCTACCCTGTTTCGCCATGCGGTCGCTTATAGTCCAATAGATTTTAATTTAAATGCAATCGAATTTTTGCAAGCAAATTTTAGTAGAATACGAAAAGAAGCTTAAATTGCTCAACCGACTCATCGTATAAAATCATACACACATATTTCATTCTTTATCTTTTTGATGTAATTTGTTTCACCACGTTCATTTAGTTCTATACAGTGCAAGTTATTTAAAACATTTATTATGATTCTTTTATTTAAAGTTTATTTTTGAAATATATTATAAAAGAAAAACAGAATTTTGCAGCACATATTTCGTAAGTGTTTTTAATCTTTATTTTGCTAAATACTGAATCGTTAAAAATATTTATGAAAATAAAAAAATGTGAAAAACATCGGACGCATAGATGCAAAACGAAAAAGAAAATCTTAACTCAATTTTTATCTTCACCTTATTTTTAAACAACGCATTACAACTTTATAAGAAATTACAAGTAATTTAGAAATAATTTCAAATACATACGGTAAGGGTATATTATTTGATATTCTGATTAGAGATTTTTTTTCAAAATTTGAAAAATAAATTCTCACCTTTTAGATCCAACTGTTTATTCTTAATGAACCCAATTTTGGCATTTCATTTAAGTATTAACAGATTAAACAGAAAAACAATACAAATTTTAAAAAATAATTTTGTTTTAAGTTCTAGTCTCATCATCTTCATGATCATCGTTATCACCATCAAAAAGATGTAAAGAGTTTGCATGATTTCGTACGACTTAGAAGTAATTTGTTGGACAGCCCAATCAAGCACATCGCATTGACGATCTGGCGATGAATTGGTCACATGTTATATGACGTATGACTAAGGTTGCCAACTTGTAACTTGAAGATCTCAAGGATTATAAATATTAAAAAATATATATAAATGTGACTTTATGTTGAATGTTTACAAAGAACAGCATCATGTTTGTCTGTTCTTTTAAAAGTTTATTTCAATATAAAATTTATCTATAGAAATTTGCTTTCAACCACTTTCACTGAGTGCTTGAACGTACACTGTATGTAATAAAACTACAAACTCTTTATAAAAGTATTAGGCCGATAAAAGGTAACTCGTTCTCGTACAAATATTTACGTTTACGAATATCTGCAGTTTTTAATCAAACAATTATGTAATTCTAACAGTGATTTATATTGTTCTGCAAATACAAAATGAAAATAACGTTTTGAAAAGTTTGCTAACTCGGAATAATAGCATGATTGAAATAAACCGATCTTCGAATAAAAAAAAATGTTGGCAACCTTAGGCATGGCGTTTATGGTACATGGCAGACACACATGCACAATATCGACAGGCGCTGACTGACACATAGCAGTTTACATTTTACATTGTTACATGTTACATTTTACCACGATTAACCAATACCATTCACATTTAGCATTTGCAATTCTACCTAAAATCAGTTGTATGTGGTGTTGCTTATAGTGTTTCTTCAAAATACCATATATTCGTGAATAAATTAAATAAATTAATAAAACATAATACCCACTGGTCTGAAAAATTCATAACGTACAGAACCGTAAAATTTATTGAAACAATCAGTCTAGATTTTAATAAAATATTTTTTCAATCTGCTTTTATTCACATATTCAATTTTATCTGAAAATTTTTGTTAGTTTATAAAAAAAATGTTTGCTATTTTTACAGGTGTAAAGCCAGGCAATCGCATAAATATATGAGCATAAAATAGAAATGACCATACATATGTCATAGTCTCATTGTGAAATACGTTGCTTTATGAAAAGCCTACATATTTCATGAATCACCAACATATGTAAAATGTACAGGATGTAAATCGAAAAGTGGAACATAGGCGTTTAACATGGGAAATCAGTTTTTCTTTGCGCAAACGTTACCTAATTTTTTTATGTAAAAATACTTCAAAAAAAAAGTTATAGAGATTTAAATTCTGAATCTAAATCATGTAAAACGATTGTTTTAGCTGTTCATAGAAATATAGAATTTATAAAGTTACAGTATTCATGAGCTTTTACTTTAGGCAGCTATGGATTTATGTCAAAGAATAAATAAATGCGTTGTTTTTATCTGTCAATTGCAACTAAAACAGTTTACCTTTCTGTGTTTTGGGTTAATATACTATTGTAAACCAAATTTAGTCCAAATTGACAGTTAATAATTACGCTTTTTTTATTTTTTGTCATGAAACCATGGCAGTCTTGATAAAAAACTCATAAAAACTGTAACTTGATAATTAATTTTTACATTTCTATAAAGAGTTAAAATAATGATTTCACATGATTTAGATGCGGAATTTAAATCTCTATAACTTTTGTTTGAAGTAGTTTTGCATAAAATAATTAGGTAACGTTTGCGCAAAGAGAAACTGATTTCCCATGTTAAACGTCTATGTTCCACTTTTCGATTTACACCGTGTATATGATTCGCTCGAATATGAAGTTACCCTGTGAATTTTTATTGTTAGTCGAATTTTGTGTTTCATGAAAAATCTAGAAATAATAATATATATGTGACTATACAACATACAGGATGTTAAAAAAGAATATTTTTAGAGTACCTATACAGGGTGTAACAGCTAAGAGTATTTTGTCTGAATTCAACCATGTAATTATTTTATATCCTTACATAAATATAAAATAAATTTGATTTTTATAGTTATTTTTCAGTAGGCTTTATATGAAAAACAATTGACTTTAAATTAAAATAAAGAAAATATTTATTAATAACGGTATAAACGGTGTTCGATTTGATTTCTATGCTAAATAATTTAAATTCATAAATAACAGTTTTTTTTTCATACATAGTCTACTGAAAAATGACTATAAAAATCAAATTTATTTAAATTTTAATTGAATGTTTCACAATATTTTTGTTACGTAAAGATACAAAATGATTGTATGGTTGAATTGAGAAAAAAAATACTCTATTGGATGGACCTAAAAAATATGTATTTTATATTTTCCGTTCATAATGAAGTCATTACGATACGCAATTGCGTATCGTAATGACCTTCATTTCGATACGCAATTTTTTGTTTTAGACGGTTGGTACTAGATGACGTATCTTTAACCCATTTTTACCTAATTTATTTTTAGTTAATTGACAATTCAGTTTAATAATATAATTAATTATTATTTTTTTTTTATTTAGGGAAGATTGTTTACATGAAAATGTACAAATGGTTACAAATATAATCACAAATTGAGTAAGTAAATATTATTGTAGAAGGCGCAAAATATAAAAAATAGTATATAGAACTCATTTTATAAGACTTTCTTTCGCACTTGTCAATTAGAAAACGAGCGTCAGCGAGTTTTCTAAATTTTGACGCGTGCAAAAAAAACATGTCTTATAAAACACGTTCTTTAATATATATCCCATTTAAAAAAATATAATATTGTATTGTAGCTTGAGAACAACTGTTTAAAAAAATATTTTCTTCTCTAATCGGATGTCCCCTTTGGTCTTTTTTAAAATTGTCTGATAGTATTTTATTGTATCTTTCATAGTATAGAAATTATTTGAGGTAGCTCGTTTAGCTGTTACACCCTATTTACATACATTTCAATGTGCTGATTCTGAATCAAAAATAATTTTTCCAAAATACGGACAATTATTTCTTATTATTTATTTAATTTTTGAAGTGTACATTTATAACGTTTATAAACAGTGTTCGATTTGGTTTCTATCCTAAATAATTCAAATTGACAAATAGCAGTTTTTGCTTTTCATACATAGTCTACTGAAAAATGACTATAAAAATAAAATTTATTTAAATTTTAATTGAATATTTCTCAATATTTTTGTTACGTAAAGATACAAAATGATTATATGGTTGAATTGAGAAAAAAAAATACTCTATTGGATGGGCCTAAAAATTATGTATTATCCCATTTAAAAATATATAATATTGTATGCTTGAGAACCACTCTTTAAAAAAATATTTCCTCTCTAATCGGATGTCCCCCTTAGTCTGATGGTATTTGATTGTATTCTGAATCAAAAATAATTTTTCCAAAATACGGAAAATAATTTCTTATTATTTATTTAATTTTTTAAGTGTACATTTTAGTGCCACTGGCCGACAGGAATTTTTTAATTAAAATATGAATTATCTGATCAACACTATGATGTTGAATAGCAAATAAATTCATTCGTAATTATTTCTATTAAAAATTTCATGTCGATTAGTGGTACTAAGAATTTACCTACGCTTCAAGTATTAAATATACACGAAGTAATAATTTTCCGAAATTTGGAAAAAAATCTGATTCAGAATCAACACATCCAATGTATACCTACTCTCAAAAATACCCTTTTTTTAACACCGTGCATATTTCAGATGTTAAAAATAATGTATTTTACAAAACAAAAAGATTCAAAATTCAAAACGAAGTTAATCATATAAATTTATGAAATACGAAAATAACATTTATGATAGACATACAATGTAATAACGTCAGTGTTTACAAATAATGTAACTAGATACAAAATAAAATAAAATTGCATAAAAGTAATTTCGTTCGGATAATGAAAATAAGAAAAAAAGAGATAAAGATAAGACGAGAATTTATAGATACGAAAAATTACTTAAAGTCTAATACAAATTCTGTGAATAAAATATTTTTGTAGTATTTATTAACAAACAAGACAGTAGTATTTTATGAATTAAAACTAAAATATCAATGTTGCTATAAAACAAATAAAGATTAATTAATAATAGAGCCAGGACTTAGAACTGGATATTTTGTGTAAAGGGAAAAACCCACCCACCTGGACCAAATGAAATACGGGTCAGAGTCGATTCTTCACTTATAAGACCCGTAAGACCCATAAGAACCGTAAAAACTATAACAACCGTATGACCCGTAAGACTTGACGTTGTGTGTGAAGCGATGACTGCCTGCATTAAAGGGTATACTTCGCCGCACCGAAAACATATCTTTATTGTATTTAAATATACATTTAAATTATTCATAATGTTTGCGTACACATTATATATAAAATAAATCTGTATAAACATACGATAAAAAACATCCGTAATATTTATTTTAATAAAACGTTCCATTATAGGATCACTACAAAATTTCCCAATATTTTTGTTTTTGTTTTCATAATAATGAAGATACAATTGTAATAAAATTATTTCAAAACAATATTTTATCACGTGTAGAAGTAGAACACATGAGCAAATAATTAGTACAAAATTAATTTCCATTCATGACGTTGATTACACAATTATTGGATATAAATTTTGAACGTAATTATCTTTTTTGAATGGTAAATGTTGATTGTAATTTACAAGTACGTAATAGTAAAGTCAGTTTAATTTATACAGGGTGTTACGAATTTTAGAGTAATGGGGTCATACCAATAAGGAAAAATGTTGATTTTTCTTTTTAAATGAAAAATTTACTTAATATTATATATATATATATATATATATATACAGGGTGTTCATTTTAAATGGGCTAGCATTGCTATCTCGAGAACTATAAAGAGTTACAAATACGGTTAAATGGGCAAACAGTTTCTATTTCATAAGACAAATTTAAAGAAAAGAAAAAGTAATTTTTGGACCAGTGGTTCTCAAAATACGGGACCTAACTTTTAAATTTTAAATAAGATCGTATATTTTTATTTGCTCATTCGTTAGAGAATTTAGTTCTGAATTCAGTGATATAATATTTTTATTCCCTTACATAATGATTTTTTTTTTTTTGAGAAAAATGCATGTAAAGTTTCATATTAATTTGATTAAAATATGGCTATAATAAGAGTGTCATGAATGGAAAAAACGAATACATATTAATTTTTTTAACATAGAATTAGAATGCCATGAAAGAAATACATGTAACGTTTTATACTAATTTGATTAAAATATGGCTATAATAAGAGTGCAACGAATGGAAAAAATGGCTACATGTTATTTTTATTATATAGAATTAGAGTGCCCTGACCGAAAGAACTGAATGTTTTGTTCTTGTAAATGATTACAAATGTCAACGTAAACAAAATATTCACGTATTTCTTTCATGGCATTCCAATTCTATGTTAAAAAAATTAATATGTATTCGTTTTCTCCATTCATGACACTCTTATTATAGCCATATTTGATGATAGTGAGGCACACCATTAGGGACACGTACTCGCGCCTGTACTGTACATGAATCATATCTGTCACTTTTCTACCATAACCTTATATAACCAACATTTTGAAAGTAACGTCAATATCCTAGCAACAAGTTGTTTTTTTTAAAAAAAAGTACAAATAACGAAATATGCTAAATAAAAATTATAAATAAATACAATTTATGTTTGATTTAGATATTACAATGGTTGTACAATATTTTTCTGTCCCATCCTGCGAAACAACTCCTTGGGAAGTAAAAATACATTTTTTGTTCGTATTCTTATGGCCCAAGATGTAAGGGGAAAATGGCATAAGGCAATAAATACTCCAAAAGTTTTGAAGACTACTCTTGATTATGTGATGACATAAACGTCGAATGTAGTTCCATTTTTACTCGGTACGCGACACTACGATCGCAGAATTATGACGTCATTTGAAATTTTATATAAACTTTAAAAAAATATTTCTGTAAAACTAGAAACGTATATGACATAAAATATATATTTTCGTAAGTAGTTTTAAGTGTACTTTCAGAAAAAATAAATTGGAAAATGTGATATGACCCCATTATCTACCTTTATTTAGTTGGCTTTGTCATATTACTTCACTTATTAATTTTGTTTATTTTAAACTTTTTAAATAATTTTATCCATTTTTGCAATACATATAATAATTGCTCAAAACGACGACCACCAACTTCAATGCAATCATTACACCTTCGGAGTATATTTTGATACAATCGTTGAAAAACGCCAGGTTTTGTTTGAATTTCTTGTGCTGCCGTACATTTAATGCCATGTTCACGAAATTGCGAACCGTATGCTCATTTATAATACGTCTGCAATTCAAGCTAAAAGTTAAAATAAACATAATAATAACTGGTGATAGGTCATAGCCAACTAAAAGTAACGTAGATAATTACTCTTTTAAGAGCCTGTAGCTCCGAAACGGTGAGTTTTTGGATATATAAGTCTATTAGTAAAAGTCAGTCTATTTTGCATCCTCTACACACCCTATAAATTTGTAACACGTATTTATTAACACCCTGTATTTCACGAGTATATGGTACCTTTGAATACTTAATTGTTTTTTGTTTTATAGAATTGGTATGCCATGTAAAAATATATCATGAATTTGGTTGTAATTTTGATATGTGCGTTACTTGTTTCTTATTCCACAGATATATCAAATATCCACAAACAGGCAACATATACACAAGCGAACAAACGTGCTTATGACACCATCATTTATAGATATTTCATTCCCAGTAGAATGGCTAGCCTAATAGAGATAGGAATAGATCACACAGAAATAGTATAGTTTCGTTTAGTATAGGGGAAATTTGTTACGCATACCATCACATTTATACTGAAATTCATACACTTTGAAGAATTTGGTGAAGTGTATGTTTTGTAGCCAGTTAGCGCCTGTTGACTTATGGGTATCGTGTATGTATGTATAGTTTGTCTAAAGAATCAAAAATGGCGTTTTAGTTGGAATAAAATTGTAAAAAACCCTGAAATCCTTTACATTTTAGGGTTTTTTCATTCACTTTATTGTTCAATGAAATTAACTAAAATAGATGCATCATCGTTCATTCGCTAGACAAACTATAAGTATTAATATGTTGTATCTTTTGTAGTCATTACTGTTTTTCATATTATATTCACCGAAATTGAAAACGAAACAAAACCGATGAGTATTTTAAGACAAAATATCTGAAGATTTTGTTTTTGATGAATGTCATTTGTTCTTGTCAAATTGTTGGTCAGTGAGTGTACAGATATATCATCTTAAAATGTTTTATCATGATGAAAATGTTTTGTTGGACTCTCGACATCATTTCTAATTATTAGCAACTGTCAACCAAATTGCAAACTTGTTACGACCTGCATTTTTGTCGAGAAGATGAATTGTTCCCCTTTAAAAAATCGAAGGATGGTACTTTGAAAGTTTGATGAGAGTTTGTAGAAGAAGATATAAGGTTGACAGTTGGTATGATGTCGTGATACCCATTTTTACTTAGTTGTAAAGATTAAGGTAAAGTTAAGAGAGAAGATAAGATAGAAATGTACGTGCCGTGGGATCTGGTGGGGTGTAAGTGGCATGCTGAGGCATGCAATAGCGGTACACAGAGCCCTGCTTGGTGTCCCGGCCTGAACTTGCCGCAGGCTGATTGGGCTCTGCCTTTCGCAACTATACGTATACACATACAACAACACACGAACATTAATAACAGTCACACATAACATATTATGTATATCATATACCTTAAACTACTTATAGGTACGTAAACCCTCCTCAATAGATTATCTTTTTCAAACTATGATACAATGAAATTCTAAATGGTTTTTTACTTTGACGTGACATCTATCATCTATCTAAATATGAACATTGCTCTAAGAATGTTTCTAAACACGACACGACAATGACAAATTGTTTCTCTTAGAGTTATCTTTGAAAAATAATAACAATAATAATAATAATAATAATAATAATAATAATAATAATAATAATAATAATAACTAAAAAGCAGATAATTAGCCGTTTGGGCCTCTAAATTTGAGGGCCCATGAAACATTTTTTTTTCTACAGTCTATATACAAAGTAGCCATTTGCGCTCTCTTTTGCCAACGCAAAATGTCACTTTGCCGCTCTAGAGCGATAAAGTAGAAAAACGCTCGCTCCTCAAATTTCTAACTATACAATGTTGAGAAATGTTACTTGGCTACATTCTTAATGGAAACGTTTAGTCAAGAATTAATGACTCTGTAGTTACACATTCCCCACTTAACAAGTCAATCTGACATATAACAGCTTTGTCGGTATGTTACATAACCAAACAAAATGCCGCACTGCTGTGAAAATAAAATAGGGCATTCATTTACAAAAACGAAAGTATAAAATGCTTAGATTAGATTGAAGCAATAGCTCAAGAAGAATGGAAAATACCGATAAGTAAAAATAAATAAAAAAAAAAATTTGTTATGGTGGACGACCCCATTGTGGCGACTGTAGAAAAAATCTTGTGTGTGTTTCGAGCGCAAATGGACATTGTCGATTTCGAGAGAATGCCTCGCTCCTGCGTCGCGCGGCAACAACCTCTCAATCGACAATGTCCCATTTTGCGCTCTTAATACACAAATAGCTATTTTAATACTATTCTTCATTATTTATACTCGTATTGTGTTTCAGTTTTTAGATCAAGTATTTATATTACATTATAAATTACTTAAAATAAAGATGCACTATGCAATGACAATTTGAAATATTCATTGTAATTTCTAGCACAATTGAGGGGTTTCTTATCAAAACCGAATATGTAAAAAAGATTTTCATTCAAAAATCTTATTTTAATACTGTTCTTTATTGGACATTTTCCCGTACATACCGTGTGTAGAAATGAAAAGTGGCGCATAGCGATTTCAATTTTATTTTTTTAATACTGCTATATCTCTTTACCTATTCATTTTCGAGCAAAAAGGTAAAAATATAAGTTGTTCAGAAATTCAAAAAGCATCCTATAAAGGCAACTTATTTACATAATCATTCATATTTCACGAGATATTAATTAAATAAAATTTAATGTTCTTTTAGAAAAATTGTTAAAAGTGCCTTGAAAAATGAAATAAGTAACCTGAATAAAATATTCACTTTAACATTTTTTATTTGTTGTATAATTTTTTTTAGGTATAAACTCAATTTGTTCAGAATTTATACAACAAATATCAGAGTGAATATTTTATTTAGGTTACTTGTTTCATTTTTCAAAGCACTCTAACGATTTTTCAAAAAGAACATTTAATTTTATTTACCTAATTAATATCTCGCGAAATATGAATTATTATGTAAGTTGCCTTTATAGGATGCCTTTTTAATTTCTGAACAACATATTCTTACCCGTTTTGCGCTACAATGAATAGGTAAAAAGATATTGTAGTATTAAAAAAAATAACACTGAAATCGCTATGCGCCACTTTTCATTTCTACACCCGGTATAATAAGCGCAAAAATAACAAAGAAAAATTAAAAACACCTGGACTTGTTTGGTTCTTTGGTTTTGTAGAAATTGAATTTACCGATAAAATAAAATTATAAAAAATAGATAAAATTAGGACTTTTTTGATTTTTGCCAGAAACAGAAAGGACGTATCTCGTTCTTGTTCGAAAAGACGCGAAGGTTCTTCTAGAATTATAAAAAATAATCATTTATCTTTTTCGTGATTTGTTGGCTCACAATATGGAACGAACGCAATCGATATCAAACGATATAGCACCATGATCCAGAAATTTATAAATAGACTTGTTCGATTATAGTGATTTTATTAAAACCGATTATACTCAGAAGAAAAAAACAAAATATTATAAGTAATAAGGTAAACTTCTAAATCCCGAGTGAATAGGGCTTCGGGTTCTTAAATATATAAAACTGGCAATGTTCTTGGGTTTCTGGATACGTTTGCTAGAAGCACAAATGACAAATGTATCCAATAATAAAGATACATATAACGCTTTAATAGTTTCACTCGTAAAATTGGTCGTCTTAAAAACAATATCTTTTAATAATATATATTTTTTTAAATGATACATTTCAAAAATCTAAATTAGTAATATTTTTACCTTCTGTCTACTCTAAATAAAAATCATATATTGAAATTTTATAAATAATTTTTTATAAATAAATGCATAATTGTAAATTTGCCTCTGGAAATATAAAAACTAAATACATACTAAATAAGAAGTTAAGACGGATTAAAACTAAACAAATAAAAATATCATGTAAATATCATAAGTAACTTAACTGAACAATAAAATGATTGTTAACAATAAAGAAATGAATAACACAGAATGTCTGTTAAATAATTCTATTGTATCATAGTTTTTCATCACATATATTGATGATATTGAGAAGAATAGTTTTGATGACATAGAGTTCAACCAATTGCATTGTAAATTTCGAAATTCTTATTTTAAACATTAAATTTTACTGTCAATTTAACACACCGAATCATAGTTAAATAATTTTAAACAAGGAATACCAAATTTAATCTGTTCCTAAATTAATTAAAATAATAACTTGTGGGGTACAAACCTCTGCATAGTGTTCTTCATTTTGTTGTAAAAGATCTACACATAATTCTGCTAAGTGGATAAGGTCTTCTAATTTTTTGCTTGGTGTTACGACTACTTCTCCTCTAAGATCATCTAAAACAACAACAAAACATACATATGAAGTTATCATCGTTTAAAATTTACCAAAACACTGAATTAATTTGTAAAATTTGAATGAAAAAGTATGTACATCAATGTCTTACGATCGGATGTAGGTGATGAGCAGAAATATTGAAGATTGTGTAATTGTCGCTGACAATATAAATCTAATTTCAAAGGGACATAAGTGCTAAAAATATTATATACGATTTTTACAAGAAAACGTTTGTCCAATGTTTTAGAAATGGTATAAGTGGCATAAAATTCCAAACCCATTAATTATATAGCGAAAGACGGAATTAATTTAGTGAACCAAGGATTGTGTAGGTAAACCTATACAAATACTATAATATTTTGACTGCTACTTTGAACCTCAGGAACGTAAGTTTTTAGCATGTATTTAAACAAAATTTATAAGAATATTAATAAAAAAAGAAGTTTCAGCAATTGACATTGTTTCGAGAAAAAAAAAACGCAGTTTTTGTCAGATAATTACTATAAAAATAACACTTAAATTCCTTAATATTAAGTGAAAATAAAATCTATATACGAGTATATGTATTATTAAGCTGACCTAATCTACCTACGATATACTGGGTGTAACAGCTACACGAGCTACCTCAAATAATTTCTATATTATTAAAGATACAATAAAATACTATAAGACAATCTTATAGAAGACCAAGGGGGACATCCGAATATAGAATAATTTAATTACAACACAAAGTTATATATTTTTTAAATAGGATGGTATATATTTTATATGCCCAGTCGACAGAGCTTTTTTTTCTGAATTCAACCATGTATTTATTTTATAGACAAAACAATTGAATTTAAATTAAAATGAAACAGATATTTGTTAATAACTTTATAATAATGTTCTATTTGATTTCTATCGTAAATAATTTAAACTGACAGTTATTGTTTTTCATACATAGCCCACTGAAAAATAGCTATAAAAATCAAATTTATTTAAATTTGAATTGAATTTTTCTCAATATTTTTGATATGTTAGGATATAAAATGATTACACTGTTGAATTCATAAAAAATACTCTATCAAATGGGCCTTAAAATATATATATAATCTAATTTAAAAAAATATAACTTTATGTTGTAACTTGAGAACCACTGGTTTAAAAAAAATTCATTTGTATTCGGATGTCCCCTTTAGTCTTCTATAAGATTGCCTTATAGTATTTTATTGTATCTTTAATAATATATAAATTATTTAAGGTAGCTCGTTTAGCTGTTACACGCTGTATGTATAAACCTAGCAGCACTCCTCAAACTCATCAGTGCCGCAACAAGGGCGTGGGAAAGGTGGCACACGCCACGGGCGCAAAATTCTTAAGGACGCAAAATTTAATCATTTATATGGCTTTAGATCAAATATTTCTAAAATCTATTTTCTAACAAATAATTATCTACAGATAGGCCAGTCGGCAAGGTGTTTATTGTGGAAATAATTGGTGACAAGCTGGCGTGAATTTTATTTTTTATTGGGACCTCCAAAAAGACATTAATTTTGCACCCTCTAGCGACTCCGGATTTTGCCGCCATCTTGGGTCAAAGGTGCAAAAACTGAGTTTTTGGCGATTTTCTTCCAAACAGTGACCCCGTATCAAAATTTTTCAAGAATACAAAATTAAAGCTCGTAATTTCCTGTATATAAAAAGATTCTTACATTTTTTTTTGCCTAGGATGAACTCTCAAAGAGTTATGTTAAAATATAGTTAACCAGAATAATAATTTATGATAGAAATTTAAATTACCCAAAAAATAAACAATATTAGGTATTTAACACTTAGTATATATCTTCTTCCATTTAAGCCATTCGGTATTGTAGGGAATTGGACATAGTTTTGAACTCTTTGATTGGCTGAAATTGGAGACATGAGATACGTTTACCCAATGTAATTTCGGCTACTTAAAACTGGCGCTGATGTCAGCGCCATCTACTGAATGGCTTAAATGGAATAGAGTATAATAGATTTTACTATTTATAACAGCTTATTATTGATGCTTTTTGAATATATTTTTTTAATAATTTTCCATTTTAGCCATTGAGTATTGTAGAGAATAGGGAATAGTTTTTCTCTGATTGGCTGAAATTGGAGACAAGAAACAAGTTTACCCAATGTAATTTCGGCTACTTAAAACTGACACTGATGCGAGCGCCATCTGCTGAATGGCTTAAATGGAACAGAGTATAGACGATTTTTGTCGATGAGCAGTTCGCGAGTTACTAATAACTTAAACTTATATGAAATTTCTCTAAAATTTTATACATCTGCAAATCGGTTTAGATTTCATTTCATCTGAAATTTCGACACATAAATACGTAATTCTTAAATCGTGTCAAAATTTTAGATGAAAATGGGAACATTGTTCTCGAAATACGTATATAGTTTTTATTTTCACTTGATTTTAAGCTGAGGGGTAATTTTTCATTTTATTATCAATTATATTAGCCTTTGACTCTAATATTCTTTTATCATTTACATCCCTTTAGATGTAAATGCTTTAATTTAAAGAAAATATTCAATAATTCACATTGTAAACGACAATACACCAAATATAGATATATGGTATAATTGCATAAAGCATAACTAACAATAGTCAGGTTGTTAACGTTGTTACTAACATAACTATGGTAACAATGTGTAGTTAACAATGATAAGCTAATGACATTTTATGCAACTAGACCTACATCTGATGTTGTATAAAATATGTACGGGTACATTAGGATGTGGTTTTGTCATGATGTAAAAATAGTAGTAATAATGTAGGTTGTTTAATACTTCTTTTTTATGTGTAGGTATAAGCTTGCAATTCTATACGACGAAAGCATATTGAAGTTGAAAGAAAAATATAAAACTTATAGAATATAAGTAGCTTATGTGTATGCTATGTAAACTGCAATAAAATAGAAACGATGAAGGATTTAATTATTCATCTTAATGTAGAAAACATGTAAAAGTATAATACTATACAGATGGAAAAGTGCATATTATGAGAAATAGTAAGTGCAGATTAAAGATGAGTTGAAGTTCATCGTTTTATGTATGATTGTTGTATGAACAATGTTAAATGTTTCAGTTTGACATGTAAAGTAATAAAAGGTTTACCATCGATTTTAGCTTCAGCTGAAAGGCGAGTATAGTTGACTAAGGCAGCGGTTTCTAAACATTTTTTAATCATTCCTCGTACTTCTTCAGGCGGTACAGGAGTGACAATATCTTTCATTAATACTCTTTCTAACAACGAAAGAGTAGCTTTTAATGCACCTTCAGGTCGACCGAAAGGAAAGCAGTACCTTTATAAATTTCAAATTCAAAATAGTCAAATGAGTTTATAGAGTTTTTAGATGTAAACTACCTGAAATTCGTTATTTGATTCTCTAATAAAACCCGGAGTCGTTCTTTTATCTCCTGAAATTTCTCTTTTTCTTCGTGCGTTACACTACCTACTCCATCTGGTCTGTACAGACAAACAAACACTTTATTTTTGTGTTATAAATTAATTAGTGCAACTTTTACAATTGTGCAGCAACGAGAATGAACAATTATTTTAATAAAACAAATTATTCACTGGTATCACTTAAACATTGTATAAAATACAAAGTGGACGCAATGCAAATTGAAAATTAAAAGGATTCATAATTAACAATAAAAAAAAAACTTAATCCGGATTCTCATAGCATGTTAAATACAAATATACAGGCTGTTCATAACTCGAGAACTATAAGATCTACGAGATCGGTTAAATTAGCAAACAATTTCTATTTTACTAGACTATTTTAATGAACGTAAAATTTTTTTCAGCCAGTGGTTTTTAAACTATGGGGACCAACTTTGTTATTTTAAATGGGATCATATATTTTTTATTTACTTATTAGATAGAGATTTTATTCTAAATTCAGTCATACTATATTTTCATACCCTCATATAACGACTTTTAAAGAAATATGCATATAAAGTTTTATAATAACATGATTAAAATATGACTATAATGAGAGTGCCACGAATGGAAAAAATGAATAAATGTTATTTTTTTTACATAGAATTAGAGTGCCCTGTCAAATGATTATAAATGTCAGCATGTTCACGTATTTCTTTCATGGCATTCTAATTATATGTAAGAAAAATAAAATGTATTCATTTTTTTCTATTCGTTATTAATACAAAATTTAATATGTATATTTCTCAAAAAAAATCATTATGTGAGAGTATAAAAATATTGTATCACTGAATTGAGAATAATATCCTCTATCTAATAAATAAATAAAAAAATATATGATCCCATTTAAAATAACAAAATTTGTCCCCAAAGTTTGAAAACCACCGGTTGAAAAAAAATATTTTTTTTATACTCATTAAAATAGTCTAGTAAAATAGAAATTATTTGCTAATTTAACCGACCTCGTAGCTCTTATAGTTCTCAAAATAGCAATAGTGTACCACTTAAAATGAACATCCGGTATACAGAATGTTCCGCGACTCGAGCGACAAACTTTTACCATATATTCCGGGGGTCATTACGATCAAAAAATGTTATATGACCTATAGGTGAATTCCTCTTTGTTTCGGAGATATCGAAGGAATTAAAAAAATGATAAAAGAAAATTTATTCATTAATGGGTAGCAAATTACAACTGTTCAAAATGAGAACCGCCATTTTCTAAACATACAGCTATCCTTCGATTCGTAGAATGTTGCCAGTTAATTACTGCCAATTCATTCTTAGAGACTTAGTAGCTTCCACTATATGCTCAGTCAACTCTTCGCGTGTATCTGGTTTACCATTACTATACACACGAGATTTGAGGCAACCCCACAAAAAAATCTAAAGGCAACAAGTCAGGTGACCGAGCTGGTCAATGTACAGGGCCACCTCATCCTATCCACCTTTCCGGAAAATTTTCATTAAGAAACACCGTCACTTGTCTCCCAAAATGTGGTGGTGCCCCATCTTGCTGGAATCACATGCCACGACGAGCTTCCAGAGGAATATCTTCCATGCAATTCGGCAATAAGACAGCACAAAAAATCATTCATTTGTCAAACATACGTTCATTCATCATGGCTAACTCCATATCTTTTTTTTTAATTCCTTCGATATCTCCGAAACAAAGAGGAATTCACCTATAAGTCATACAACATTTTTTGATCGTAATGACCCCCGGAATATATGGTATAAGTTTGTCGGTCGAGTCGCGGAACATTCTGTATATAATAATAATATTTAATTCTTAATGTTCATAAAAGTTTAAACCAGGACAAAAAACAGTATTTTAAGTTCAAAAACGTGATTTTACCCGAAACCGATATTTCTAATTATTAAAAAACCATTAACTATCAACCTAAATAAATTAAAACCGATTTTTTAATCTGTTCTAAAAGAAAGAGGAAATTGCACCTTTTTCACTCTTTTAAATATTTTCAACTAATATAAGGTGCAGAAAAATATAATTTCTTTCCTGAATGAATTTATTAACCGGTTAATGTAACCATGTAAAAACCGGTTAAGTAAAGAGTAAACCAGTTTTTCAACAGAACTCGTTTTAGAAATTATGTTTTCAATTACGGTTAACCAATAATAGTTATTTTTTGAGTTTAAATAAAAAAAATACGCAAATATATCATTTTCAAATTTAATTACAACTTGTTATAATATGACTATTCCATTGAATATTAAAAGAAAATAAAGAATATTTACAATAGTTGTTTTATATTAAAATGATGCGGTTATATGTAATGGCCGTACTTCGTACATCTTGGTACATTGGTTCAAATCAACCACCTGTCTTATATGTAAGTTGTAAAAATATTAAAACATCTTTTGTATTCTGTGAATTTTAAAAAAATGCACAAACAGATGCTGGTAGCAATTGCTTAAGTCAAATGTCAAAAAATACCTACTTAATCATCTGTTAAAGTTACGATAATTAATAAAAAATACAATACAAAATGTGAACACGATAAGTACTTCACGTAATAGATAATAAATTGTTAACATTTTATAACTCACAATATTGTAACTTTAAAACACTGAGAATTTGGGAAGTTTAAATTTGGAAACGTTTAACTCTAAATTTTAAAAAAGTAAGCTATAATTCATACTTTTAGAAAAGCTTTCATTAATTAAAGATTTTATAATCTTTGTTCGAAAGTGGTTAAAAAAAGTACGTATGAAATGAACCACAAAGAATTTTCGATGTAAAAATGTTAAAGCTCGGCGCGGCAAATTTATTGCGGAGAGTGCTCTTGACAGTTTAGTTGACCTAGTTTCAAAATATGTGAGATAAGCATTTGTGCACGTGTCAAATAATAAAAGGCCTGATAAAATGTTCATTTTTTGTGAAAACGTCAAACAATGTCCATGAATTATATGCGTACATGTAAATGTATGCATTTGTGTTTTACATATTTTGACCTTCGTCCAATTTCCGTAATGAGAAGGATTTCTTTATTTCTGATATATCTCTTTAACGAAACAGGAAATCGGAAAATATATTGGTGAAAGGTAAACCGAGATCAGCAATATAATGTTAATAAAGGATTTTGTTCGAAACCGGTTTAGCTTTACTAACCCGTTTTTTCTTTAATAAACCAGCCTAAAAACTGGTTATTAAAACCTGATTCAGGAATGAAAAATTAAAAATATACGTAAATTATTTTTATTAATTATTGTATCACAAAAATTTTCGAGTAGTAATTCATTATTTCCAAACAGCTGTTTCATAAAAAGTCAATTAAAACTACTTTTTGCATGTCACGTGTTTTAGTGAAATTTAATGAAATTTCCACTTTCATTGCTTTCATTATTCCGAGATAATTACAAAACAAAAATTAAAAAGTTTATTACACAACGAGAAAATCAATAATTGCCATTAATAAAAAGAATAATGAGTAAGGTATCATAAACATCCCAACGTAACGAAGTCAATATTATATCATCACATATGTATATTTATCGCATTTTTTATAATGTTTACCTTTAATTAGTGACATGCTAATTGACCATTCACAAATAAAAAAAATCAACAAATCACATGTAGGAAATGTTTATATCTACAGGTAAGAATTTTTTTTTATAATACAAATTTTGTAATATGCATCACAAAATTTCATCTTGTAATTAACAAATAAGTAATATTTAGATTTTTTAGCTTTATACAGGTATAAGATGTTTTTTATTCAATTAATCGAGTTACTTATGGTATGGTTAACCGGATAGTAAGTTTGGTAAACTTGACCATTGAACTTCCTGTCAAGTTTTAAATACTTGATATTTGATAAACATTTATTTTCTTTACACTAAATGATACCTTATAAAACGATATTATTTGCAGATTTTTTATGTATTTAAAATGACATGAAAAACGGTAAGTATTATCATTACGAAAATTAGTATTTTGTAACTGCATTGCAGACCACGGTTATATATTTGATGTAACCAAAATTAACTGGGTTGGGGTTACGTTACAATGCTCAATAAAATGCGGTTACCATGTAACCATAAATAACGTATTGACTTTTCAACATATCCAATAATAGAACTTCGAATAGAAATACGTAACATCACGTTTAGAATTTTCTGTCATTCAAATTGTAAGAATTCAATTTGCTCTATTTTCATTTTAAGTTTGTGTAGGTAAAGCAATTTAAAGCTCGGTAAAATACATTGTCAAAAAAAATCACTTTATGAGATTCCGTTTTTCACTAAGATGTTTATGATTTTAAATATTTTCATTCAAGAAATATACCGCAATACGGTATACAAATAAATGTAATCAAAAAATATAGGTACCTATTATGAATGTTATGGCCAAAACCCGAAATCTAGCCAATTTGCGAAATGTCTGACCACATACCGTGTGTCTGTCTTAAAGGTGTACATAGGAAATTAACATGGGAAATCAGTTTTTTGCAATTTCTTGCTCGCCTAATTATTTTAAGAAAAAACTCGTCAAATAAAAGTTTTAGGATATAAAATTCTGCATCTAAATCAATAAACAGAATTACCTTTGCATGCTTTGTAACCACAGAAATTAATTATGAAAATGTCGAAAATTACGTTGAAAATATCGACAGCCATGCAATTTAATAAAAAATAAATAAATGCTTGACGTTTTATCAAATTGTCAGAAACGTCAAATAAGTTAACTTACGTTGTGACAAATAAAACGTCAAGCATTTATTTATTTTTTGTTCAATTCCATGGCTGTCGATATTTTCAACGTAATTTTCGACATTTTCATAATTAATTTCTGTCGTTACAAAGCGTGTAAAGGTAATTCTGTTTATAGATTTAGATACAGAATTTTATGCCCTAAAACTTTTATTTGGCGCGTTTTTGCATAAAATAATTAGGCGAGCAGGAAATTGCAAAAAAACTGATTTCCCATGTTAATCTCCTATGTACACCTTTAAGACAGACACACGGTATAGATTTAGACAAAGAAAAATCAGTTAAAACTCGAAATATGTGTTCTAAATGTATAATAATTTACCAGTAGATTCTGCTCTGATTGATTTATTGATTAGCCAATTTTATAATAAATACTAAATTCGTACTACTAGTATGATAAAACAATGTGAATTACACTGTCAGTAACTAAATATTTTTGGACAACGAGGTCTTGTAAAAAAAACTTAATGCACTCTTTTTCTTTAATTCCAAAAATAAAGTTTTAAAGATTTAAAGTGTCGTTAAATATGATTCTACATTATGAAAAACTTTTCTAAGTTTAATATGCTGCCCAAATCCGTTGGCATTCTAAGGAGAGTAATCATGGAAGTTGCTACTTCAAAAAAAGGCCAAAGGCTGCGACCTTGGACTCACCAAGTTATTGCAATGGCTAATATTATAAAGCAGTAACTTTTATAAAATTTTATATTCAATTTGCTCGGTTACGAAACGTACAAAATAAAATGCGATGATTTAATTAGATGTATAATTAAATTCTCTGTAACATTTATTTGAAGCATTATTGTCAAAATAAATAAGCCACTTTTGCGAAAGGATAAACTGTTTTCCTGTGTTAAACGACCGCTTTTCGGGTTACAGCCAGTATAAGGAATACATCCATAAAATTTTATCATAATCGACGAGTCTCGGGTCACAACCTCTACTTATATTTAAAAACTTATTAAAAATTAAAGAATATGTTCTCTGTAATATTTTCACTAAAAATTTTCGTTTTAACCGGTTAGATGTAATCTAGCATTAACCAATTCGAAAAGTAGCTGGTTTCGGGCGTTGGCCATGTGATACAAGTTAACATATTAAAATGCATCTGTTAAAATAACGTGAAGCTCACCTATTGCCATGAACATGGCTGGCACAAAACGCAAAGCTGTAGTGAATTAACGTGGGGTCAATCATAACGTTTTTCTCTGCCCTGTCTAAAAGATCAGACAAGTAGCAAAGATGTCGGTAGCATCCTCGCACGCCGTACCTAGCACAATATTCGTCGAGTACGAATACCTGCCCGGGACTGAACCAGCCCTAAAAACACAAATACTCATTGGTCCCCAACTGAGATGAATCCATGGATGCCCGGAAATTTCGTCGTGGACAATTCGTCGTCGAACAGATGCGTATTCTTCCGAACCAAGATGAGATAGCTGCTTTCTTTCAGTAACGAAAATTCATCATACTTCTTTTTTACTAAATTCATGGCTGCAAAATTGCAGTCGATGAGATTGCTATCGTATGTGAAGTAGTTCTTTCCGAAAGAAAACAGCTATGATACATTGTAGTACAAAGGAAAAGAATTTCAACATGATAAATCATAAGATAGAGAAAAAAAGAACATGATGACTTCTTCACTAAATACATGATATATCAAAATTTGTAGAGCTGCTACGGATTAAAAGCAGCAGTTTTGCTGAAAGTAGGTATATGCTACATACTACAGAAGATATTTCAAACCAATATATTGCAATATGAAATTCATATATTACCACAACTGCTTACTCGTCTAGCATACTATTGGAGTAAAATTAGATCCTGGGAAGATAACAAGGCCTATTCTGTAACTTGATCGTTAGATTACCCATATTGTTAGTAATTGGATTTAATTTAACACATAATAGGCGTTTAGCGAGCACGACCATAGAGAATCAATAGTGAACACGTTGGATACTGATTAGTGTCAATACGTCAACACTTATTTTTCGCTGAACAACTAATCATATTGTGCATTTGCATGAATTCGTACGGAACCGCTGGTTATTAATATTTACATAATCACACACTAACCATCCGGACACTTGATACCTGGCACTAGTTTTCACAGTTTGCAAAGATAAATGTTTTTAAATATTATTGAACATAATTCCCATTTCCCTGTCCATCGCACAACTGTTAGTTACAAGTGCGTTTCCCTGCTTAACTCAAGATAGCGCTGGAAACTAACATAAAACAAAATAACTAAACAGTACCAACCTCTTTAACGTAAAATCTCTAATAACTGGGTTTCCAATTGCTGCCAACTCATCAAAACATTGGTCTCCAGATAATTGTCATAGTCTATGACATCAATGTTGTAATTTAGGGTACCTGATAACCAAGTAGAAAAACGATTTCGCGTTCGAATCTGATAGTGGAATCAATGCTCGAATCCGATGACCTCCTTTTAGTTACGTCTGAAACCATCTATCTTGTATGAGATAGTATATCTAATTCTGAGCCCAGGTAGTCATTGTCTCTGCAAAAGAGACGGTAGTTACACCACACTGATGAGCTCCAATAAGAGTGAAATGCATTTGTGGTTACTAACTGGGCTCAGTTAGCATCTGAAAAATGACCGAGAAGTTGATTCAGATGCTGAAATCTTGTAAAACAAGGCGAGTGTTTTTTTCTAATTCTTTATTAGACATTATTTCATATAGAGTTCGCTATTGTACTTTTGTTACCTCTTTTTTAATTTATTTACATTTTTATTGGTTCGTTTTTCTTGAGAAATAAGCAGATATGATAAATGTTGATGAACAATATATATTTTTAGTAAATGTGAAATAAAGATGTTCATTTTAATAATTGACAAACAGTAGAAAGTAAAATAAATTCATGTACATTGTACGACAAATAGATTCTTAAAAATGGTTTAGAAAAGTAGAGGGTATTTCTAAGAATTTCACTGGCATAACTAAATCCTATTCTATTACCTATATTAAAATCAGATTCAGTCTGGTTTTCGATTAGTTTCGATTTTCTTATCTATTCCAGACAATTTCGGATTTGAAACCCAGTTTACACCACTAATTTTTACTAGATGACAAAGAAGTACTTTTTAAATATAGGTGTAAATGTATTATCACGACTTACTACTCATTTTTGTGAGTGCGCCTCTACTTTTTATTCACCGATTACCGATTTCCTGCATCACCCCACGGACTCTCGAAGCTGACTTGGTGAGAGCACCACATGGAGGCTATATGAAAATTAAAATTATTTTCAATTTCCAGTCGACTCTGATGGGCTTAATAATAGACTGAGCCACGCAACTCGTGAATACTTTTTGATTTAGAATAATATAAATTTTGTGCTTAGAAGGTTTAGCAATAGTTGAACGAATACGTTCACAAAGAAATTGAAACTGTCGTTTTCGCTAAACGCTCAAAATGCTGTCAAGAATGTTCCTTAATAAAATTTGGACAGGAATAGTTCTTTCAATATGATAAGAATCATTATGAACATATATGTAGGCCATCCCTGATGTAAACTATTATAACTGAATAACCGATTGTAGGAAATCAACGATATGTATGTTACAGAATACGCAGAAATATTGAAGATCATTTTCGGATAAATACGCAACCTATAAGTTGTAAACATGAAACTAATTATTGGCAATGAATTGCTAGGGTCGAACTATAAAAGGGGGACAAAATCGTCGACGAATTGTACGAACACGAACGAACTTTCCTGGAGCCTGGTCGCGGCTTTACCAGAGAGCAGTAGGGGTCATTCAGGCGATAGTCCAACGTCAGGTTCTGTAATAATTTAAAGAGCGAAGCATGATCAAAAGTGCACGGATCAGCTGATATGAAATCCTCCATTCCATGTTTTCGTGCCCTGTCTGCATCTAAAATTTAGTAAAATACGTTCATACTATGCTGAGTGTGCGTGCCAATGTCTGTGCCACAGGATGGTTCACGGTCTGTCGAAGAGCTATTCAATTCAGAAAATTGTTGTAGCAGGTGTTATTGCCACATTTTATTACTTGTACAATAAGTTTATATTTCCGTAATAAAGTTAATTGGTAAGCGGAATTTTCATATTAACTTTTATATCGATCTATATTTCCAAGAATTAATGATACCGTACTTGTGAATAGTTTACATATTTGCTTAGCAAATCGAAGGTAAATAAAGGAATATCATTTGCGAGAATGTACGTATACGTCAAATAGATATTTCCACTTGTAGTTGTATCTATTTATAAGCTTTCACAGAATGTTTAAAGCGGATGACTTCAAAGCTGAATTGTATAATGGAAATGGAAGTTATTAAAGCAATGAATCTACTGTTCTATTCTTAAACAATATTTGTACAACTTTTTATCTCTTTATAAAAGCTAATGTAAAGAAGAAAAACTATATATACAGGTAGTTCATTTTAAGTGGTACACTATTGCAAACTCGAGAACTATAAGAGCTACGAGGTCGATTAAATTGGGATACAATTTGTATTTTACTAGACTATTTTAATGAGCGTAGAATTAATTTTTTTCAGCCAGTGGTTTTCAAACTGTGGGAACCAACTTTGTTATTTTAAATGAAATCATATATTTTTTATTTATTTATTAGATAGATAATTTTATTTTGAAATCAGTGATATAATATTTTCATACCCTCACGTAATGATTTTTTGAAGAAATATGCATATAAAGTTTTATAATAATATGATTAAAATATGACTATAATAAGAGTGCCACGGATGGAAAAAATGAATACATGTTAATTTTTTTACATAGAAATAGAGTGCCCTGACAGAAACTAGTGAATATTTTCTTCGGTCAATTGATCATAAATGTCAATATGTTCACGTATTTCTTTTATGACATTCTAATTATATGTAAGAAAAATAACATCTATTTATTTTTTCTATTCGTGGAATTCTTATTATAGTGATATTTTAATCATATTAATATAAAACTTTCATACATATTTCTCAAAAAAATCGTTATGTGAGACTATGAAAATATTATATCACTAAATTCAGAATAAAATTCTCTATCTAATAAGTAAATAAAAAATAATCCCATTTAAAATAAGACAGTAGGTCCACGTAGATTGAAAACCAACGGTTGAAAAAAAATTACGCTCATTAAATAGTCTAGTAAAATAGAAATTGTTTGTTAATTTAACCGACCTCGTAGCTCTTATAGTTCTCAAGATAGCAATAGTGTACCACTTAAAATGAACACGCTGTATACAGGGTGTTAATTAAAAAGCGAGGATAGGCGTTTAACATGGGAAATTAGATTTTCCTTGCGCAAAAGTTCCCAATTAATTTTAGACAAAAATGTTTCTTATAAATCTTGTACATAATTAAATCACTAAACAGATTTTATTTTGCACGTTTCTGTAAAAACGAATTTGAAATTTCATAAATATTGCTTATTTGTAGTGATAGCCATGGAATTTAATCAAAATTACAAAGAAAAGCATATCGTTTGAACTGTCATGTTAAACGCCTATGGCCCGCTCTATATGTACACTAACCTACACGTATATTCTTTTTAATTAATTCCTAAATCAAAATTGTGATAATATTTTATTCATTTTAAAATTAACGTAAAATACATAACTGAAACATGAAATTTATCCAAATTATTTTAAATCATATTAGCACTATATGAATGAATATTTCCAAATATTTAAATTTATAAATTTAATTCAAAATAGCGACAATAGATTTTATATCAATGTACAATAAAACTAAAGAGGACATTACATTTTTCAACAATGGATGAAGAAATCTAGTAATTTTGATTGTTTTCATTAGTAAAGTGTAAACCAACAACACCAGAAATCAAAATTGACTAAAATTAACTTTTGAGTGTTGGCTGACAGTAATTTAGTGGACCGTCAACACAAATTGACTAATTCACCTAATGTAGTGGTTCATTGGTTTCCCTTTGTATTTTGCAGGTGTGAAAAAACCATGAGGTGGCGTTTGGCCCCCTTAATTTGTTTAGAGAGGGAGATGGGGGCAAACATACTGGATGTCCACTTTTTTTATAAATCATAGAGAATACAATGGCAACATTTTCATGTCTGTAATTTCTGTCCTATTAATTTTAGAACAAGTGTACAAATATTAAAATCTGTATCTAATCAGTCTAAAATTACTGTTTTCATGCATTTCGTTCGTGAGCGAAATGCAAAATGAAAGTTATATTTTTTGCTATGTACAGAGTGCCATGAACAATTGCACAAAAATGTTAAACAGTTGTATTGTCTGAGTTTGACGGGTGACATCTGTCATAAAGTTTTAATAAATATTGATATCATTAAATTTTTTATCAGTAATCATAGATACATTTACGATCTCAGGTTTTTAAATGAAACTAAAAAGAACATAGTAATAATAACAATTAATATATAATATAATAATATTTTTTTTATATTTTTTTTTTTTGTATGAGTGCCCGTGAGGTGTCGCCCGGTAAACGCCCGCACGGTACAAATATGTCATCGTTACCGATATCTGCGTACAAAGCAGATTGGCACACCCAGCAAAGGGTAATATGCCGTGATGATATATATTTATTTATATGTCAAACTCAAACAATACTATTATTTGAATTGTATGTTTTGTTTTCAATGGCACGTATATTTTATTTTAGGTCTATCTTATGACAGGAACGTATTATGTCAATAAATTTAATCTCATTTTTGTATTTAGACTTCTGTGCTGAAATTAATATAGCAGAAATTGCAGACAAAATTTTTACTATTGTATTTCCTATGGTCCATAAAAAATCAGACACCCGGTATCCGTAGAATTGGCGAAAAAACTGAATTATAGGAGGCAGGCCGGACGGTAGCAAGATGGCGGAGGAATAAGGAGAGTTCTCTCATTCCTTATTGCTGGCAATATGCATTTCAAAGTGCAAAGTATTTAATATGAAGAAAATTAACATAAAATTAGGTGATATTTTTGAATACATTGATCCTGCACGTCCTATAAAGGAAGACGAAGCAGTTTTTAAGGCAGGATATGTATTTGCTTTGTGGAATAAAAGTTGATGGATCAGGTACAATACTGGGATCTTGTTTAAAAACCAGTCATTTGAGTGGAGAACCTCATATGATTAAAATTTTATTAAATGAGAATATAAATTACTGGAAAGAAAAATTTAGTTGTAGAGCACGATTGGGAGGCAAACATATTGTTGCAGTATTGCTGCATATGAATAGGTTAGTAAAAATCAAAACTATATTTATTGTATTACAACAAAAGTTATCATTATTATTATTATGCTATTAATTTATTTGTTTATGGATTTGTGTATTACTTGAACCGATTGGAGACGTCAAAACTATATGGAAAGAAAATTTCAAGATCATATTTTGTCACTTGGGATTTAGTGTAAACTTAAACTTTTTGACTTGTAATTACTGTATTGTGGCACTAAGCAGTACCTATGGCATTTACTGATCATTATTTAAATTTGAAAATGTAATATACACTATATATGTCACTTTCTTTTACAACAAATATAAATTAAACCTGTTTAAAATTACATACATTTCAATGTATGCTATCAACGTTTCCTTATTCCTCTAGTTCGCAAATCTGCCGCCAGACGTCACCTACTTTGAATTTTTTCGCCAATTCTCCAAATATTTTGAGAGATTTTGAGAAGACGCAGTAAATTCAAATACTGAATAGTCCTAAATCAATCTTTGTCGTAGGTACTTTTTTACAAATACATTACATTTACAAAATTTATTGAAATTAAACAAAAAAAATATGTAATAGTATATTTTATTCGCATTTCTACGTTTTTTAAACAATGTAGGTACCTACCTACTGTTTAAAATAAAATCGATATAGGTAGGTATAGGTATTACCGATTTTGTAAAATCATCTTCTAAATGTAATTTTTGAAAATGATCAGAATATAATTTTTTAAACTATTAGATTTCATTCGTTCGTTCTTCGTTTATATTTTTGAAAATTCCACCAAATTCGAAATAAAACATTGCATCTCACATCCAAAACAATTTACAACCCTTCATTTTATAATTCCATTATCACGACTTTTCACCCTATCAATTAAAATGAGTGATTGATATTCATTGAAGTTGATCAGTGAAATTAATTACAACGGAATAATTGAAAGATGCAACAAAGTTGTCAGTTTCGTTCGTGTTCTATCAAAGTTGAGCTTTGTAATATGTAATATCCCCTTTAGTTTATAGTGAAATGAATAGCCCTTCGATGTGATACGTGAAAGAAAATGACTTTTTTTGGAAAGCAAGGATGTATGAAAGTACCTCCTTGTATTTTTGATATGGTTGAATTCTTATCTTGTAGTGTTAGAGGAGGTGTAGGTTTGTGTGATTGACCCGTAGCACGATACATTGCCATTACCCAAAGATGACATTCGTTTTCATCATCACTCGCATATAATATACTGTCACCCTCCCGAACTGCATTGAAGAAAAATCTGCCTCCCTCCAAGTCTGTGAATTGCTCTGTGTTAAACTTTTGTTTACTTGCATTGAAACAAGAAGGATCCTTACCCATTCCCACCATCAAGTTGGCTTTCAAAAAGTATTTTTGTTAGGACATGGTTTCTCTACTCTCTATTTAAAGTATTATAAGCACTTACCACTTGATGCTTCAATATAGTCGACTGTGTACCCATCTAGTTGCATCATTTCGCTAGGCTCAGACTTCTTCTCTTTGTAACTGCACATGGCGAAAGTGTATTGTGACACTTGGACCAGGACGTAGTACCGTTTCTTCCATTTCTTCCACACTGATTTCCCCAGAGCGTATAGATACCTGCGCACACAATGCAATACTAGAACAAATGAACATTCAAATTTCGACTTCTACAATCTAGATTTGATAATTAAGATTGAAGAAAGTCATACCCGCAGTGTTTCATGTTTAATGGTTTGTCCATTCGACATGCAATTTTTATTCGCAAATCTTGGTCGGGAAGATTTTTTGGTACTGTCATTTTGTGCCACTCAGGTGCCTATAAAACAAACTTTATGCATTGTTATGATTATATACAGGAGGTCCCAAAAATCGTACCCTGCATGATCTCGAGAAGTACAGGATATTCCGTTAGGAAACCAACACTTTTACCTTTACCATATATTCTAGGGGTCATTTTTAGCATAAAATTTTTAATGTACCCGATTTCATCTCCTACAAGAGTACCAGCCTTATGAAAATAATCTTAGAGGTATTTATTTTAGTTTCTAATTTGAAAACAGTTACAGAAAAAATTATGAAATTTATACTTGTATATTTATTACGTCAAACAAGATCATTATAAAGAAAACTTATTTTTCAGGATACCCTGAAGAAGGCAACAGTATATGCTGTCGAAACATTAGTTTGTATAAATGTACCTATAGATCTTTAAGTAAAAAGTTGTCTCATTTATAACATTACTAGTTCTGAAAAATATTTTATTAATTGATAACACCATTTTTTGCAGTACTCATTGTTTGGTTATTAAAGAGTAGTGAGGGTAAAAACATTGAAAACTTTTTATTCTCGAGCTGTGATGAATTTTTTTTTTTGGCTATTTGAGAGTCCTCAAAATTTTAAAGATAAATAATATTCTTATTGACACTCCATAAAATGCATTGTTTTCAAGGTAATTAAAATTAAATAAATTAGCGTTTATTTTAACGAAATCGGACATATATTTATTAGTTTTTTGTTTTGCTTAAAATAGCCTCTAAAATACACCCTGTATAAGAGATACAAAGTTGGTTAAATTAGAAAAGAAGGTTTAAAAAAAAATTGTACTAAAATATGAAAAGCTCACTAGATATTGACGAAAAAATATAAATCTGGCTCTATAAGTTTAATAATTATTGCATTTTTCTTTTTGAAACAAATGGACCACTGTTTACTATAACATCTATCCTATAAGAAAACTTGAATGTGCTATGATAACCCAAAATCCAACAATGATAAAAAAACCGCTATTCGAAAGAGAAGTGAAGAGTTTTCTCCAATATCTATTGATGTACCTATGCATATTTTTCGGGTTAATTTAACTGACTTCATATTTCATATAGTTCTCGAGATCTCCAAGCAGAGCAGATTACTTAGGACATCCTATTTATGTGATTGTACCTTTGAAGAAAGAGGTGTGGGTTTTAGAACAACTTTCCCAAGTTCTTTGTCTTCTAAGGCCAACATTCCTGGGTTTTCAGTATAAAGTTTGACTTTGACTGCGGGCAATGGATGACTTGTACAAAAATCGCCTTGCGTGTCCCACCTTAAATGCACTGCACGTCAGTCAGCTAGCACAGTTAAATGCATCAGATACAAACATTGGCTTCGATGCTTCAGCTTGATCTGTTTGAAGTTTCTCTCCATTTTCGACTTCCATCGTGCAATAGACTATCCGATTTGGTGCTAATGATTTTAGACCTTTAACTTCCATTACAACGACCTAAAACCCAAATCTCTTAAAAGATCTAAATATAAAGCAAAAATTATTTATAGTATTGCTATATTTGTTTATGCAGTTAACAACTGAAACTGAAAGTAAAATAGAAGCTAGACAAAAGTTGAACTCAGAAGTTATAAACGCAACCAGACACTAAACTGGATATTTAATTAAAAGCGGAGGTCAGTTATTATGGAATGATAATACCATCCAGACATATGTTGTTAGCAGTTTGTTGAGTGAAAGTGAAAATACGAGAGTTGGCAGCATCGAAAGGTTTCCTCTATTTTAATTAATGTCGACAAAATGGAATTGTAGCGTGGGATAGAAATGAATGGCTTCTCGCAAATGAATGAAATGAATCATATTTACAATTTATTACTTTATGTGCATATATTATTTAATAATATTTTGATGATATTTAACAATTAATAGAAAAGTAATAGTTCATAAATATTAGAGTGGGCGGTATAAGGTGAATATACAAATCCGGTTAACGGTTAATCTAGCCTTTAAGTAAAAATTAAATCGATTTTTCAACAACACCGTTTTAATAATTACGTTCTCGATTTCGGTTAACCATTTACCGTTAATATTTTGTTTCTTGTCTTGATTAAAAGTAGATCTAATATGCGTTTTCTCAAAAGCATCGAGTAATTTGTCAAGTTAAAGAAAAATATTTTACAAATGGTATTTGTGTAAAACTACACAATGACATATTAAATCTGTTTTTATCACGTCATACTCTTACAAAAATATGAACAAATTTAGGTGCAGTAAAAAAATTAATATGTTGTTTAGATCGAAACGCGACTACTGAAAGGTTTATATTACTAAACCACATGAACAATGAACTTTGTCATAGCAAAACTCAGGCCCGGATACGGCCACCGGGCAACCGGGCAAATGCCCAGTGGGCCGAACCTTAAAATTGGGCCGGCCTTTCTACAATTTTTAAATAAATAATCAAAAGAAAAAAAATATTTTCTAATTTCAGCCAAAATGGCTATTTTGATGGTTATATTCCGAGTGGCTACTTTTTTGTGGATCATAGAAAATATAATGTTAACATTTTCATAGTGCTGTAAATTCTGCTTTATTAATACATTTTATTTTGCGTTTATCTCATGACAAGAACATATTATATCAATAATTTAGGCTCAATTTATCCAATTTTTAATTCTGAACATTTTTTGTATTTACACTTTATAATTCTAAAATTAATAGGGCAGAATTTACAGCCAAAATTTTACCTTTATATTTCCTATGGTCCATAAAAAATAGACACCGGGTATATATTTACAAAACCATTAAAAACACTAAATTCCAGAAGTTTTTGTATTTTTTCTGAAAAAAAGTAGGTGCAGTTTAATTCCTATAAAATCAGTGCAATGCAACTATCCGAGTTTAGTCAAATTGAGTTCTGTGGGTTGGGTTACAGTTAAGCGAAAACGTGACATTTTTCACACATACAGCCTAATAACCATTTTTCCACAAAATGCCTATAAACTACATGAAACCACCCGAATTTTGCCTAATTGAGTTCAGTGCAATAGGGGACGTTACCTTCAAGTATTTATTTAAAAAAAATTGCAGGCGAAGAAGTCATAATTCTTAGAAGAGCCTTTAGAAGAGTTAAACTCCGACTTTATTTTTGCAAAAAAATAATGATAATATATATATATATATATATATATATATATATATATATATATATATATATATATATATATATATATATACCTGTTTCCGCGTTCTAATTTTGTGTTTCTTTGTTATATGTTTGCTGAAAGAAGATATTGCAACAAAAAAGTTGTAATTTCAAAAGTGGTAGGTATTCTAGAATTCAGCTTCAAAAACAATAATAATTTAAAATTATTCTTTTCCAAATTGGGATTAATTTTGATTCGAGCTGGTCTGCTACTATTTGCCCGGGCCGGCGTTAGACCTCGTATCCGGTCCTGGCAAAACTAATTCCCTAAATAAGGGTTTGTACCATGAATAAGGGTCAACATATTGACAGTGTATATTTCTAAAATATATCAATGACGAAAAAAGATTTCACACTGCTTTAAATTATGAAGTATGAAAATAAAATGACAATTTAATATAAAAGCGTTTCTAATATTTTACCATCACATATGTCTTGAACGTACCTCAAGTTGAAATGTAAGGACGACGTCCATTTTGGTCAGCTGAGTATCACTGTCGGCCGAATCACCTTCCAATTTTGCTAAAGACCCTTGTGATCTGAGAAATTTTCTGAAGTAAACAGAATCCCATCTGATGTCTTACTTATGAATGTTATAATATTACCTGTGATTATATCGCTTTAATTTCTGGAGACCATATTTGGAATCCATAGATCCTTTCGAAACAGGAAGCGATTCTAAATTTGCCATTAAAAGATTTATTGACGATTTAAGTTCTTCTATGTACAAAGATTCCATTTCTTTTAAAACAAATTTTGGCATTAGTTTTCGGTTCTACAACAAAACATTCATAGGCTAATTAATAACAGAAAATGTTGTTGAAGAAAAATGCAAAATGAATAACGACTCATTTATAGCAAAAAAATTGAGTTAAATGTAAAGTACAACAATATTTTTGTAAATAACTGTAAAAGTTTGGACACTTCAGTTTTATGTTCGCAATAAATCGAAAAGTTATCATAATAAAAACACAGCAAAACAATTATGAGTTGAATTATATTTGCTCCAAAACTTTCTCATCATGAGTTAAAACAATATTTAATAAAGTTATTGAGAAAAAAAATTGTAAAATGTATTTTATATGAAACTAATAAAAATATTTTAATATGAACATATATAGCACTGTGTAAACACAACTATATCAATAATTAATAATCGTACTAATGTTTGTTTAACATAATTGCATTGATATTGTAAACGCAATAATATATTTTATATAAAATACCGCAGTTAATATTTATTCTCTTTTTTGAACTTGAATTCAACTTGGTGGACATAAACTTCTCGTACATAAATGTGATACCATATAATTATATGCGACTAATAGAAAAATATGTAATAAATTATTCAAATCATAGCATACGAGAATATTCCGTCAACATTAACGTTACGTCTTTAATAACGGACGTACAAAATAATTAGTTTTTAAAAGTTCAGATTATGCATAACGTTTTAGTGACATTCAAATGACAGTCGTTCCTGTCGTATTTTGGTAAATAAATCAAAAAGTAATACATGAAGAATTTATTGTTTGCTAAATAGCTTTAAAAGATACTCTACATATTCCCTGATAGCTTTCAAAGAAAAAAAATACTATTGCCCAATTATACAAATTTTCGAAAGGTTCATCCCTACTACATCTCTTAGCAATCTTAAATCATCGCCGATGGTAAATTTTGTTCTTTTAATTTTAAACATTTTTTACCCAATTAAAGTTACAAATAGAAAATTGTCAAATTTTCATGTCAGTCCTGACCACAAAACAAAAAAGTTCTGACGTTTTAAAATAATATCTATGCCTACTAAATAACAGAGAATTCGCTAAAGAAGGTTCAGTTTTACCTACTGATAAATTAATAATCACGTTATTAACTTCAACTATGCTTATACCTTTATGCATTTTTAATTCCGTGCATATAGGTATGTATTTTAAAAATAATACCGCTTTAAGAAAAATAACTATTTCGTAATTATTGTAAATGTTTGCAAAACTAGTCGTCGCTAAAGAATAAAAAAAAACAAATTTATCTTCACAATTTATATCTTATCCGTTTTGAGATTTAATAGCTGTTTTTTTTTCTTTTTTATATTTAACTCAAGTGCGTGCTTTAAACAATTTGAAAAATAAACATTTATCTTTAATTAAATCCTTGATTTTTATGGCAACTGTTTTTATAATTTTCTAAAGGTTTTAAATTTTATTTTTTAGTTGAATTTAGTGAAATAAACTATTTCTCACCTAATTAAGAAACAAAGAAATGGAAAAAAATCGGACTTTAAACTTTTCTTTTCAATGGGCACCTGTTCCCTTTAATTTTCGAAGTTGCACAAACCATTTTTTTAATCACTTATTACAATTTTAGGGGCGGTAGCATTTTTTTAACTATTACCCTAATATACAAACTTTATGTCCACAAAGTTTTATTCAAATCAAGAGCGGCCTGTTTAATGAGTTTTAAAAGATCTTTTTATTAAATGCAATGGTGTATTGATAAATCAAAAAGTACCGGAACGATCATCTCCAAAGAAAAAGATCCGAAGTGTTCAAACTTTTAAATCATTATTAATAAAGCATTATTTATTCATTTAATTTTCATTTTATCATCGCAACGACATGCTGAACCGCTTCGGCCACCACACACTACTGTGAAAATGTAGGAAGTATTGAAAATTATAACTATCCACTTTCGTTTAGCTTGATAAATGATTTATGATTCGAAATTTCAAATATAAATTATAAATGTAGCTTTACTTTTTCCATTTCTGATACTCGTTGCATCCGTCCATCTAATTCTCTTCTAATAGCTGCGGCTTGTTCATCTGCGGAATCTAGCTGCAAATATTAGAAATATACAATAAACTCTTAATTCTATATTGAGTAATATTACCAGAAGGGCATTAAAAAGTAATTGGTGTTCAAATTTTTTAACTCCTAATATTTGTTGAAACATATCATACAATTGTTCCTTAGATAAAATTAATTCAGAATTTAACGACTGTTGCTGCATTCTAGATGGTCGTTTAGAATCTTCATCTCCTAAACCTGAATATAGATAAAAGTCAGTAATGTATTTCTATTTCCGCATTTTAATTACCTTTTAAAATACAGTCGAATTTAGCCATCCAAGATGTTAGCACAGTTTCTTTACTTAATCCATCTATTTCTGGAAGAGACCTGAAAACAATTCGTTTACCCTTTTCTTCTAATATAATAATATATTACGTGAATTATAGGAATTTTATTTATATATTCAAGAATTTTGAAAATAAAACATGACCTTATACGTGATTCTAGGTCTTTATAAATGCTTACTTTACGTGATCTTAGAAAATATTATGAATTCAGAATATTAATAAGTAAGGCAGAAATTTTTATGAGCTAAATAATAAACAAGGGCATAATGAAATATGTAAATATAAATAATTTGATGCCCATAAATTTTACTAAATATACGCAGCAAGAATTATTGTTCGTAATATTATTATACCAAATATTATAAAGAAATGAAAATGGCACTATTTACTGTACCGACTAAAAATATAGGTACTCCTAATAATTTGAGATAAGCAATAAAATAGTTTTTAAAAAATACCAATTTTTATTGTCATTTGTTTAAAGTTATTGCCTTCTTCACTCAAAACATTAATTTCTAAACGAATAGTTTTGTGTTTGATTTTGAATACAATCACTACATTGAATCATTTGAAATAATTATATTTGAACAAATATAATATTGTAATAGGTTCAAATTAGCATTAATAAGACGTAACAATGTGATAAAACGATCTTAGAATAAAGCTTGAATAATACTGAGTATAAATATGAAATTTAACATTATTATTTCCAATTTCAAAAGACGCAAAGCTAACAGCGGCAAAAAAAGATAAAATGCTCAGTATTATTTTAGTTTGTAACGTTATACAGGATGTTATGTAAGTAAACATACATAGATTAATAGAATGTTAAGGTGACACCCTGCAACTCAATTCTGCAGTAATTCGAGGCTTAACTCTTTTCATATACTAGCAGAAGAAGTTTGAGATGGACTAATGAGTAATAATTCTGATTTCATTGAAATTGATTGAAATCGAAGTTGTCTGTCTAAAAACACGGGACTGTCATAACTGGCATACAGGGTGAGTCTGGGAAGATGTCCCATTCCCTTTAACTTTTTTATTATAAGTAATAGAAAAAATAGCTCAGATACAAGTTTTATTATTTTAAATATACTATTTGATGGCAGATGTAGATATTTTTTTTATAAAGTCAGGTTTACAAGATACAACTAGCAAATTTTATTTTTTAAATAGCAACCTATAATTATTTTACTAAAATATAAACCGCCATTTTTTCTCTTTTCAACGATGTATTAGATTTTATTAACGCATTCGAAAAAAATAGAAAAAATGGGACAATTGGGAAATAAATTTTATTCAAATAATTTGGGTGGCTTATGTAAAAATTAACAAAATGCAACAATGGGAAACACTAAAAATAAAATAGACATATAGTTGTTACCTACTTGTTTAACGTCTTTTTTTTAAATGAATAAATTAACTTTTAAATTAAAATTTTCACAGTCTTCTATAATTTTTAAATAAAAATTATTTCTAATATATCTCAATTATGTTATTTATCTCGAATTTTTTCAAATACATTGATAAAAACTAATACATAGTTGAAAAGAGAAAAAAATGGCGGTTTATATTTTAGTAAAATAATTATAGGTTTCTATTTAAAAAATAAAAGTTGATAGTTGTATATCGTAATCCTGGGTATAAAAAATATCTACATCTGCCATTAAATAGTATATTTAAATAATAAAACTTTTATATAAGCCATTTTTTCTAATATTTATAATGAAAAAGTTAGGGGGGGGGGTTACCTGTATAAGATCATTGGCGTCGCGGCAGATAATAGGCATTTGTGACATTTACAATAAAAAGTACATGTTTATCATGGTTTATCAGGTAGTTGGCATTTTGATATTCAATATACCGAACATAAATTGTACGCCAATGCATAAAACCGTTTCACGCAGTTTTGTCAATCAACATTTTTTTTTCAGATTTTTATTTTCTTACAAAATTTTGAATCATGACGTAATTGACCAGTTTGAAGAGACTCCAGTTCTTACAGAAAAGATGTAAAACAAAAATTATTGTCAGATTTACTATTTACGGGGTTAGTCTTACCATCGGTCAAATGTTGTACGCTTACTTAAATAAACACCCTGTACGATGGAAACAATTTTAGTAAATTTATTTTCACAAATCAGCATATGTACCCATACTTTTGGACAACACTGTATAGTAATAGTGTATATAATAATAAATTGCAATTTTCATACACAGTAGATATGTACGAATAATTAACTACTATACATTAAATTATATTAGAATAAAGATAAATTTGGATTTTTTTAAAATCTTTTTTTAATTTATTATTTTATAACACTTACTCGAGTAATTCTAATTTAAATAAAACTAACTTGCTGCAAGTGTAAATAATTAATTTTGTAGTCCTGTGGCAAAAGTAGATGTTATTTTCGGTTACAGATTTATCACTTTATCAGTTCCTGCTTTTATCAATTCTCCAAATTTGCTGACAGAAATTTCAAATTTTGATGTTTACGAGCCGAAAATTTCAAATAAATGTATTATTATTATTATTTTAAATATTTGAAAGTGATATTTCTTCTTTTGAATCTTAGAATTATTCGCCCATACTTTATCAGAAAATAGATTCCTTATCATATGCACACAGTATAAGCAAATAGCCGCATCTCCACATAAAGTGCAGTATAAATTTATTTGTAATATAATATATTAAATAACTGAAACAGATGTATGTATATTTACACCAGGATAATTGTTTTCAAATTAGAGAATTATCAACTAATACTATTGCAGTTTTGTATGAAAGTTCACTTCAATTGACAAAACGTATCAAATTGTAATCAGTTTTCCAATACAAAGTACGGCAAATAATTCTGCTAAATTATTTGAAACCTACACATATGTCAATTGAAAGCTAAATGCATATGACGTGCAACATGGAAAACGACACAAATAGTCGTATCAAATAATATCAATAAAAACTGGTGAATAATTATTTAAAACTGTTAACGTTTATTACATGTGAAATGCATCCATCAATTACAGTAATTAGTTATGAATTTTTAAATTTGAAAACAATGTGTTTCATTTATAGATATGAATTGACAAGGGTATTTTAAATTCGGAAAATCAAACTTGGTTATTGAAAAATGTTTAATAAGCTTTAATTTTTGTTAAACATAATCTTTTCTTTAAGAATTTTAATTGGACGGAAAAAATTAACCCCCATCCGGAACTTGTCAGCTTAATTTTTCACGTTTTTAAATTTGAACGGCCATATTTTGCAAATTAACAAAATTACTAAATGTACGTTCACGAATCAATTATTACAGAATGACATTTTAAGCTTTCATTAAGAGCAATAGCAAAATTTAATCTTCTACAATTATATTTTAAAAATAAAATTAGCACAAAAAACGTTTCATCATATTTCAAGTAATTGTTGGAATAAAAAAAAATAATTTATATTCTTTATTGAATTTCATGAAAAAGTCTGTTAGAAATCAAAAATAATTAGCCAGTCAATGGGTTTACGTCATCGTTTAGGGATTTTTGAAATTTTCTTTATATTTTTAAATATATTTTATTAACGGTATTTTATTGGTTTTTCTATTATTTCACACTATTAGTGGAAATAATTAATTTTGGAAATATTATTATTAAGTAAAATTTTGTTAATTTTTGTAAAATAACGTTTGATTATTTTGTTATTATTGGCAATTCGAAACATTCATATTACTAAATATTATATGTCTACCGTATACTTCTCAACTTATATTGAGATTAAGTTTTTGTGATTTTTGGGTGGATTATTCTATTCTTAAATTAAAATACTACAATAAATTATAAACATAACAATGACATTGACACATAAAATGTCAAACCTAACTTTCAGATATTTCACATTTTTAGTCCAAAATGAAACTTCGCGACAGTTAACGTAAACAGGTGAGTCATAAGGGCAATAAATGTGTTAGTAAGACATAAATGAAGCTATTGAGCATACCTATCGAAGAAAGAATGAAAGAAACCATAAGTAAGATAGAGATAAATATACGATTACTAGTTATTTTGCGGTTTAGAAGTCAATAACGTGAAACTCAAGTGATCGTAATCGATGTATAAGGTATTTCTTCCCGTAACAAAGATTTGTATTTATGGAGGTAGCCCGCAGATCATATTTCAATCCGTTTTACATGCTCATGTAAATTTATTGACACATGACGTCATAGTTTCTAGTGATATTATATTTATGACGTACGTAAACCCATTGACTGGCTGGATGCTCTATAATTTTGTGTACAGGCTAACCGTTTTTCGACCCTCATCATTGGGATCACGGTTATCTTAATAGAAACGAAATCGATTAAATTAGGGCAAAGTTGTCCCATTAGTAGACCGTTTAAAAGATGTATTTTTTTTTTCAAAAATGCATGTCACGAGATAAATAATTTTTTTACAGATAACTTAGTATGAAATAATATGGAATTTTAATTTGCACATCTTTAGGACACTTTTTTTCCAAACGACGATGCTCAATTTTTTTATCAATATTAGATTTCATGTAATAAGATCAAGGTTATTATTAAGTTACACCATTCAACGATGTATAACTAATTTATGTTCATTTGTTTGAAATAGCAAAAATGCAACAATTATTAAATTCATAAGGTAAAAAAGTTGTGACTATGAAATTAATAAATCCAAAAAAGGATTAAGTACTGTATATTTTGTATTTTTGTTTGGGATAGAGGCTAAATTTTTCAGTTAATTTAAAATTGATATGTTCATTTAACAATAAAACAAAATTTGCTGTTAAAATATAGTTGTGAATATCTACAACTACATACCTAACTCTTTTTTCAATATTATTCCTGAAGACTTCCCTGAAATCGTATTGCGAGCAAGCACCAGATTGCACCATTTTTATTACTCTTTCTGATTTTAGAAATACATCATAATAACTTTGTACTGCATTTTGGAAGGCCTCATCCGCCATAATTTGCGTTTCACCTTTTAGGAAACTCTACAAATTTCAAAATGAGACTAATTCAAATGAATTGCAAATTGCAACTAGAATATTACTTGAAAACGCGCACTGATGGTTTCTAATTGGTGTTTTGTTATCTTCGTCTGCCTTCTGGTCATATCGGTGGGTTGCTTCGCGTTGAAAGGGTATGCAATACATCGAGATATGAACACGTATAATTGAATCCGTCTTTTCCTTTCTTCTTCTTCTCTTTCCTGCTTCTCCTGCAAACACGTTCTCTGTTTTTAGAAAAGGATGTTATGTTTCTATTTCAATATCTACTTTATCTAAATGAAAATAAAAAGTCTCTGAATTTCAATGAAATCACACAGACTTATTGCCATTACTTAACAATGGAAATTATGTACCACAAAAACAAAGTCAGAAGACAACTTTTGATTTCTGGTATAATTAAACTGTTATAAATTAACAATAATTTGTTTTCCATTAGCAATTTGTTTTTATATTAAAATCACAAATTCAGTAATTTACAAGATAATGAATTAAATATAACTCTAATACGAACTCAGGCTCATAATATTTCGGCTAGTTTACATTTTCAACAAAACAAATTATAAAACCTACGTAAATGGTAAGGAATTACTACAAATTTCTTTCGACTAGTTTAAAATATAGATATTAAACATATAAAAATTGAATGTTATTCTGCTATTTATTATTGGGTTATATCGTCTTCATATACCTAATAACAGCTTTAATTCTATCAAGCATTGTATGCACAATTCATATACATTTTTCTGTTGCAGTATTGAAATTTAAATAAATTTTATTTTTATAGTTAATTTTCATTGGCTATGTATAGAAAACAAAACTGCTATATGCAGTGGCGCCGACTATGTGGGTGCTCCAGGGCTTGCGCACCCGACAAGAGAATTTGTCGGGTGCTCCGCACCCGACAGGAACACACGATAGAGAACGATATATACGAATGCTAGAGAAGAATGGTTCACGACATCTACTGTATATTTTAGCAAGCCAGATTAGATGTTTGGGGTATAATATGTAATCGTTATGTTAATTTTAACATCCTGTTTAAATTTTTCAATACTAATAATAATAGGTAGACAGTGAATAAAAAATTTAAATGATAATACATCTGTTTCTACTGGCTACAAATTTTAACAGGCTGTAAAAATGAACATGATAGGTATGATACAGAATACATAAGTGCATATTGCATTAGAAAATCGAAAATAAACATAACCTGTCCAGCACGTTTATTGTAATGTAACTTAGGCCATGTATAATAGTCGGACATTGTGTTGTGCTTAGACAGTTTATCCAGATAAGTCAACAATCAGTTAAATATATTATCTTTTCTAAAATGTTCTGAGATCTGGCAATTTATTTTTGTACATGAAAGGGGAAAAATATGCAGCTTCACATCCCTTAAAAATATATAACTTTCAATTATAAGGCATTTGACCTTGAATGGAAAAAAAATTTCCTGGATACCTTGCATCACCAAAGTTTTGGTGCACGAGCCGCCATTGTATACCTAGAATACTTCTTTTTAGGTTTCGAGCACCCGACAGAAATATAAAAAAGTCGGCGCCACTGGCTATATGTCAGTTTGAATTATTTAGTGCATAATTTTCATTCTTGCTACTTATAAAGTTATTAACAAATATTTATGTTTCGTTCTAATTTAGGCTCTTTTTTTTTCATGTATAGCCTACTGAAAAATAACGATAAAAATAAAATTTATTTAAATTTAAATTACATTTTTCTCAATATTTTTGTAATGTAAAGATATAAAATGATTACACGGTTGAATTCAGAAAAAATACTCTATGGATTGAGCCTAAAAAATATATACCATCCCACTTAAAAAAATATAACTTTATGTTATAGTTTGACAACCATTGGTTAAAAAAAATTTCTTCAATAAGTGGATTTCCGCTTCATCTATTAAAACTTTTATTTGAATGATTTTCTTCTATTTCCAATAATAAAGTAAATAATCGGAGTGTCCCGTATCCGAGAAACCAGCTGTATATTAAACAATTACAAGAAACACATAAGTATAGGCTTATTTTTCATATACGATATTGGGTTGTCAAAAGATTTTCTTTAATATAATTTACTCCGAAATATCACTATATTAATTATAAAATTATTTATAATTTATTTATAATTTATTAAATGATTTTTCTTTGCTACCCAATGAAATTGCACCAAAGATATATTCCAATTGAATAATATTCTAATGAAAAATTATTATCGCATTATGATTAGAGATAACGTGTATTGCATATTTTATTTAATAATTATTTATATTTATATTGTCAATATCAAGTCTATATTTACACATTAATATCATTAAATACGTGCAATAAATATATGTTTTTATAGGTATGTATGTTCTTTGACAAGCTTGAATCCACTTGATTGCTGTAATAAATATTGACTTTGTATATATATTTATTATATACGTAAATATATTGGGTCTCTACTTTTTTATTTATAAGGCCTTTTGAAAACGAAATAAATTTTGGCAAAAAATAGATAGTGCTTAATGTCTCTGAAACTATAAGGCTTTTCGTAAAAATAAATCAAATTTTACCCCCCGCCTCATTTTGGCTGAAAATATAACACATCAAAATTTCAAACTATTAAGGCCCTTTGAAAATGAAATAAATTTTGGCAAACAGTAAACAATTGAAATTCCACATTTTCATAATGTTGTGAATTTTGTGTGATTGTTTACATTAACACATTGCATCAAACCATAGCTTCTTATATAGGTGGCTATGACCAAACAGTGCGTTTATAGATTTTCTAAACGACGTGTTTTTAGTGATAAACAGTGCTTTTATAGATCATAAGAACACCGAAATAGAAAAAATAATGTTTTTAGTAACTGCTGTGGTGACAGAAGTATGAACGATGGAAAAAGTAGAGTGAAATCAAAGAAAAAAATATTTTGAATAATTTACTTTGTTTCCTAAACTTATATCGTATTCAATTCTACACAAAATCTGTAAATTTTACACGTATCTTTATCTCGTTCCATGAATTCAGCAATATGGAATTATGATGTCAAAAGATTAAATTATTTTTAATTTTACATTTCGTAATAAAATACTTTATAATTAAACATTATCTTATTTATTACAACATTCTTAAGGCTAGATTGATATGCAAAGACATTGTTCATTAAATATCATCAGTTTTTTTTTTAAATTTAATATAAATATTTCATGTCTGTTAAAAGTGTATTCATAATACACATTTTTATCGTTTACAGAATTTCTGTTATTATATTACGCATACCAAAGCAAAATGTAAAATACTTTACTTTAATCTAAATAAAATAAATCAAACAATATTATAATTTCATATGTATATTCTGTTTATAACCTTTATCATATTAACATGAATAGAAAGTTCAATGTACGTATTGCAAAATTTTTAAAAACATTGTAAAAAGATCTCGAACGATTGAATTCAACTAATTGTAAGATCATTTCTATGTGATGGCATCACTAAAAACATTTAGACATATAAATATGTAGGTTCTATTTATAATTCTTCCATTTCTGCAGCCCATTATATCAATTACTACAATATCAAATAATCTGACAAACATATGAAAACTCTTTGAGCGATAATTTACAATGCATCACTTCAAGCTTCAAGTGTTTACTTCGAGGCATTACAGTATAACAAAAGTAGTTAAAGTAAATGCATTTCTAATATGTTTATACATATTATTATCTTCTCATATAGATAACAAAGAAAAATAAAACATATAAAGCCAAAAGTGTATTTAATATCTATAGTTTTTTAGATTTCGTAACTTTTACAATAAAATCTAATAGACGACCCTTACATTATATTTGTATTTTTTTTTTATTCGTTAATCTTGATATAAAATATATTAAAACACTATGTTTTTATTTCTCAAACATATTAAGAAATTAAAAATAATAAAAAAATATTGTTTTTGGGAAATGTTTGATACATTATAATACATTATACAATGTGAGATACTACCTGTACTCTGTAAGACAATATCAAAGGAAAACTTTTTCATCAATTTAATTTTGTTTTCTAAACTAATGTGCTTTCTAAACAATCTTATATACAAAAGTGAAAGAATAACCGCTAGGCAAATCTACACCGTTTTACATATCGACGCCAAATTTTGTAGAGATGTTCTGTCAGCTTAAGACGTGTTGTAGAAGTTGTTAGAGTTTAAAATATTGTATAGTTTTTTTTATAATTAATTTTCTAAGTATACATAAGTATAGCATTGGTATTTGTTTCGAGAACGGCCTTACCAACAGTCAAAATGTCAAAACTACACTTTTCTGCTGCCTATCAAATATTTTCATTAAAAATCAACATTTTCAACAAATTTTATGTATAAATAAATGATTTTCAGTTTATTTTATTTGTTTCCTGTAAATTTTAGCCGAATCATAACCAAATAAAATTTTAGATGTTTTGGAAGAATTGCGAACAATTCGCAACGGCATCTTTTTGGAAATATTTAAATAAAACATTGTCCTGACGGTTTTAAGATTTGGAATTGAGCTAATTTATATTTTAAACCCCGTAGAACACGAATTTATAGTCAATTTCAAAATAATTTAAAGCGTTGGGGAATTGAGAGCACAATAAAATGCATTTTTTGGGGCAAAATTTTCCAATTCCTAAGGCGTTTTTGACACTTTTAAAATATTAATATATCAAATCGACCCTCCAGAGTTCGTTTTTGCAAGAATTAACACTAAGTTTAACCTCACATTTTTAGCCAAAAAAAAAATTGAATCCGGGTTATCTTTAACCCAAATCGTGATGTTCACCCATTTTTGACTTCACATTTTTGGCCGAGACTTAAACATGTAAACATGCATTTTTGGGGGCTCATAACTCCTGAATTGTTTGAAATATTTTCAAATTAAGACTAAAATCGTTTTGTACGGGGTTAAAATATAAACTGACTCGCGGTTGCGAAGCACGCGATTATCAGCTAGTTCTAAATAAAAACTGCAAATTTTATTATTATTATTAAACAATAATATGTTGTATTGGAAATGCTCTTTACGAAAATATTATTAATCAATGATTAGCAGCCCATATTATCCAATGTTTAATGTCGTAATAATATGTAACGTGGGATCTTTATCTAAAATGAAAAAATAAAAATCGTCTATAACACTATAGAAAATAATGTTAGCCTCTTAGTTTACCGCTAGCGGTAGCAGTCGCCGCAGCAACTCCGACCATATTGAAAACTATTATTTGACAATTCTATCGTTTGTTTTTTGGTTACCACTTTGAACTGCAAAGTGTCGCAAGAAATAAACACACCGCCAGCTTTGGCTGAAATTGCGAACTCTACAACAAACATGAAAAAACAAATCCTCAAAGTTTTCTTTGAAACGCTTGAAGAAATAATAGTAAATGTTATTCTGTTTGCCTTGCCTTGACTGGCGCTTCGACCGCAATAGATGCGGTTTCAACATAAAAAGACCGCTTTCTATCCCTAATAACATAATATTCTATACTTTATTAGGTTATCTATATTTTTTTCCTACCATCATATTTTAATATGTTCATATATTAATTGTATTATTTATTTTTGTATTACTGACCCGTACATATAAATTATATATTTTTAAAAAGAAAATTGCAATAAAAATTATTTTATTTGAAGGGCCTCAATAATTTAAATTCTCTAGGGTTTACAAGTCTTTAAATCCAACCTTGTATTCATACCTATCAACATGTTTCCATTTGATTTTCATTATTCAAAGCTGTAACATTTTCCGGTAGCCTACATAGCTCAAAGGAAAGTGTCCCAAGGGTTTGAACGATTTGAAATCAACTGATAAAAATCAGCATACCTGACCGGTCAATCACAGTTCACACCCGCATCCTCTTTAATTTGTGGCATCATAAACGTTATTCCAATGATACTTTGATTTCTAATAACGTATCAAAGAAGAGGTTTACAAAGTGTGGCCCGTAGGATATTTGCGCAGTATAACCTTTATATATTTACGGTTCGTAATTTTTTAGTTATATTTTTTGTTTAAATTTTCTGCAAAATATATGAATAATGTATTGTATTATCTTTTCAAGTTTATATATGTACAGGCTGGAAATAGAAAAGCGGGTCGTAGGCGTTTAAAATGGGTGAGTTTTTCTTTGCGCAAACATTACCAAATTATTTTATGTAAAAATTCTTCAAATAAAAGATATAGACATTGAAATACTACATCTAAATCATGTGAAACGATTATTCTAGCTCTTCAAATAAGCGAAAAAAAATATTATAAGGTTACTATTTTTATGAGCATTTAGTCTAGACAGCCATGAATTATGACAAAAATATAAACAATTGAGTTGTTTTTAACTCTCAGTTAAAACTAAAATAGTTTACCTTTTTGTTTTGTCTTAGTGTCCTACAATACATTATTTATTTTTAAATATAAGTGCCCGCACGGTGCAAATATTTCATCATTACCGATATCTGTGTACAATGCAGATTGGCACACCCAGCAATGGGTAACAAGCCGTGATGATATATTTATTTATTTATAAATATGAATTGACAGTTAAAAACAATTTTATTTTTTATTTTTTCATCATAATCCATGGCTATCTAGAGTCTAGACTAAAAGCTAATAAAAATAGTAACTTTATAATTAATTTTTCCGCTTATACATAGAATAATCGGTTCACATAATTCCCATACAGAATTTAAATCTCTATAACTTCTGTTGAAGTATTTTTGCATAAAATGATTTGGTAACGTTTGAGCAAAGAAAAACTAATTTCCCATATTAAACGCCTATGGCCCGTCCCGGATCGACCGGAAACACTCCTGGTTTTAAGCTCATGTCCTGGTGTCCCGGTCGGTTTACAATATGTCCCGGTTTTTCAATTTCTTTTGTTAATATAAGAATTTTAATTTTTAATATTAATTAATGAGATACTTCACGCGAGTAGCGTTAAAATTGCATTTTATGGAGTTTGTATGTCTTACATTAAATGTTGGAAAGTAAATTCCGCAGATGTTGAAGAACATTAATGGATATTCATTAAAGCCTACCTACCTACCTTATATTGAACTGAAATTTAAAAAACGGTTTAAATGAACAATAAAAATGATAGAGATGCAGTAATTGATAGTCTATCTGATTTTTTCAAAAAAATTATGACCGAGAGTGATTGAGACAAAACAATGGCGAGAAAAAATAACTCTAAGCCAGGAAACATGTATTGATCTTTTTAAATATTTTTCAAAAAAACTTGTTTTAGTAGATAATTTAAAAAAATTATATATTAAAATAATCAAACGATTTTTAAAATATTTTAAATTTTTTGTTTGCTGTAAATAGTGACGCATCTCGTCTCGTCTCGTTGCATTATGCGAGACGAGAACGAGAGCGAGATTGCAATTTAAAATTCGAGACGAGATCGATATAACAACTGCGAGAAGAGAGAAATCTCGCGAGTCTCGCAATAAAAATATTTGTAACTTTATAAGCTTTGATTCATAAATTCAATGAAAAATGGACCGTACAGGGAGTGGAGTCAACGGTAATTCGTGCGTAGAACACGTGAATGTGAAAATTATATGAATTGACTATATTTTGTTGAGTCTATCTAGAGTCGAATGATATCGGTCGCAGAGCGAGGAAATGTAAAATAAAGACTAAATCGGTTTTGCGTGTAATAGAACTAGTTTTTCTCCAACATTTCAGCCCCTAATTCATCCCAGTTAAAACTACGGTTAATAAAATTCTTGTCGTCCCTGAAAATTAAAGGATCTTATATTAAGCGTCGATAGGAGCCAACACGGAGTGAAGCGGAGTGATTGGTTGCCAGCGGGTTCCCAGTGTAGTGCTTTTTTATGAGTAAATTTTAAATAAATACTGGCATATAGTTAATGATAAAGTGTAGATATTTAATTGCAGAAAATATTTTTTTTAATGTTTAATTAGTATTACTGATGACACTATATTAACAGATGTTCGTATTTAAATAATTTGGTAACTAGAATTTGGTGTTTCGTCTCTTTATTATAGTTATACGACTGTAAATACACGGAAGACGGAACGATTGGTGCGAACTTGTCTTTTGTAGTTCAACTGATACGTAAATACCGAGGTAAATACGTAGTGCGCAAGCGCTTATTTTTACAGTGAGACAATCGCGCGAGAACGAGACGAGACCCAAAAAAATGTGCGAGAACGAGAGCGAGATTGAGATTGCAGATCCGAAAACGAGACGAGATCGATATTTTATATTTCTCGTCTCGTCTCGCCTCGCGTGCATCACTAGCTGCAAGTAATATAAATAATTCGATAACTGCAATAAAATATTTCAATTACGTATAATAGGTACGTATTAATTACTAAAGAATCCTCTAAAAAAAAAAAACTCGGAGGGGGAGAGATGTCCCGGTTTGGACGTTTTAAAATATGGTAATCCTATGTATAGTGGTGATTGGTACTCCTGAACACAGGACTCATAGGACATGCAAAATCATACTTTGCTAATTTCCTGCTTGCCTAAATATTTGGCTTCTGAATCAATATGCTACGAAAAATTCATTTTGCATGCTTTGAAACGGCACAAATTAGGTATGAAAATGTCAAAAACATGCAATACATAGTTGTTAACTTGAACAGAGATTATAAATACACCCTAAGAAAAGTAAACTGACCTAATTTGACTGATAAACCGTTAAACATTTGTTAATTTGTTTCAATTCCATAGCTATCTTTATTTGTGGGATGATTTTCGAAATTTTCATACCTTATTTCTAACGTTACAAAGTATGCAAAATAATTTTGCTTACTGATTTTATGCAGTACCTCTACAACTTTAGTTTGAAGTTACCTACAATAAATAGGGAAACAGGAAATTACGAATGATTTTAACTGTTAAAGTCCTGTGTTCGACAGTTCCATTGAAGTAGATACACTGTTTTAATTACAGCTTTTTGTAATTATACTATTTTCAATTCCAAACAAATTTGCTCGTTTTAAAAATAAAAAATAAAAATACCTCGTAGTCTATTTATAAACGTTTGCATCAAATGTTAACAGTGTAATATGATTTTAAAATTAATTTCAATGAAATTCTCTAAACAATTGAGTTCACGAGTATTTCCAACAATTTCATCATTTGACACAAATATCCAGAAGTTCATTGTTCTCTATAAAACATTCAAGGGATTAAGTGACCACATATTTATAAAATTAGTACATATATAGCTTGTTCAAAATAAAATCAGTTCATTGATTACATTGTTTATGTATGTATAATACGTCTGTATGTTACCAAACAAATTTGAAATCCCAGTGTTTAAATTTACACTATACAGGAGGTTAAAAAAGGGTAAATTGAGGGTATATACACTTTGATATGCTGATTCTGAATCAAAAATAAAATTTCCAAGGTTTGGAAAATTATTTCTTATTATTTATTTCATTCTTGAAGTGTACATAATAGTACATTATGCAACGAGTGTATAATAGTCATTATACATGAGTTGCATATACACTATTTTTTCTACGACTATTAATAATGATTATAAAATAATCTATAAACCAATAAATTGGTTATAAAATTCATCCGTATCATAATGACAATCTGTATCGAAATGAAAGGAAAATCTGTATCATAATGATAATCTGTATCTTAATCGTTCAAGTACAGATGACATACATAATAGGTATATTAAAGCATAGGAGTAGAAAATATAATTACGAATTAATTTATATGCTATTCAATATCAGTTATGTGAATAGATAATTTATTATTTTTAATAAAAATTTCGTATCAGTCAGTGGCACTAAAAATGTACACTTCAAACATTAAATAAATATAAGAAATAATTTTCCGAATTTTACCGAAAATCGGTCACTTTAATATGTTAAGAGTGAGGAATATATGTTGTACCTATGATGTCAGGTTAGTACGAATGTTGTTGAAAGAGAGACTGATTTTTTTTTTTGGATGATGTTATTGTTATTGTTTCGGGTTTATGCTAACCCACTAAGTGGGAAATGCGTGATTTTATGTATGTATGTATGTATGTATGTATGTATGTATGTATAAAAAAAGCGATTGAGAATTAACACTTTCATTTTTGTCAAAATTGATAAAATGCTTTTTTATCATGCAAAAGGAAATTAAATTATATATTATTAAAGGATCGTATGTCCAGTATTACTAGTTCCTAAGATAAATGTTGAAAATTAGTCGTCCTGGAAAGTTTCATAGAGCTAAAAAGTCGCTTTTGCGAAGAACGATTCTGCGCAAATGGTCCTTTCTCTAAACCAAATTAGAAAACAATCATATGTCCATTTTTATGTTACTGTCTGTTAAACAAAATGACATTAAGAAGTAGAATATTAGTATACAGGCTGTTTGGCGTAAGTCCGGCACCAAGAATATTTCGTTTATCTTGAGAGATACAAGAAAATGTTAATAAGCAAACTTAAACTAGACAAAGGGGCTCATAAGATGACCATAGTAAGAATTTTGCATCACTTCCGGTTTTAGCGGCAATGGGTACAACTTTAAATCTAGCATAGGGAATCTGTATTTTTGTACATTTTTTCAGAATGTAAATAAAATTAACTTCACGATGATATCAAAGTATAATAGTTTTACTTCAACCACTTCAAAATGGCGACCATTTATTTTCAAAATATGTATTAATAAAATTCCATACAAAATTAAACATAGCAAGCTATGAAACAATTTCATTACCTTAAAACATAAGAATAGTATGTTGTGTTATTAGGAGTAAATTTGATACTTTGTGTGGCGAGCATGGAAGTTTGCACGACGAGCGAAGCGAGTCGGACAATTGAATGCGATGCACACAATGACACTTTTATTCCGAATGACACATTAAATTTTTTTTCAAACGCACTACTTTTTTTTATTCGCTATTTCTATGTAGTTTGTATGGATATTTATTTATTTGATTTCTACGCCGCCGGCGTAGAAATTAGCTATTCCTACTCCGGCGGTGTAGAAATTTCCAGCGGCGTAAAAATGACACTTCTACCTTGTGAATCAAGTCACAAAAAATGCCATTTCTACAGAGTTTGAAAAATATCGGATTTATCTACGTAAAGCTGAAGTGCTCTAACAATTTTGAGATTTAATTTGAGGTATTAAAATTGTTTCATATCTTTCTACGTTTAATTTTGTATTGAATTTTATTAATACATATTTTGAAAATAAATGGTCACCATTTTGAAATGGTTAAAGTAAACCTATGATATTTTGGTGTCGTTGTGAAGCTAATTTTATTTACATTCTGGAAAAAAATATAAAAATACCGATACCCTACGCTAGATTTAAACTTGTACCAATTTCCGCTAAAACCAGAAGTGATACAAAATTCTTACTATGATCATCTTATGAGCCCCTTTGTCTAGTTTAAATTTGCTTATTAACATTTTTTGTATCTCTCAAAATAAACGAAATATTCTTGGTGCCGGACTTACGCCAAACACCCTGAGTTTTGAATTAAATTCTAGTATTATTTTTTCAAAATTTATGAAAATGGACACATAATTATTTACGTCTAAGGTAATACTTCAGTTCCAAATAATTACTGGCTCATTCAAAATATCCTTGAGGTTTACATAATATTATATCCGACTGCACCAACATTTTAATTGGGAATTAAACAAAAGTTAAAATAAAATCAATACATATAATATACCGTGTGTCTGTCTTAAAGGTGTACATAGGAGATTAACATGAGAAATCAGTTTTTTTGCAATTTCCTGCTCGTCTAATTATTTTAAGCAAAAACACGTCAAACAAAAGGGCATAAATTCTACATCTAACTCAATAAACAGAATTACCTTTACATGCTTTGTAACGAAGAATTACCTTTACATCCTTTGTAACGACAATAATTAAATATGAAAAACTCGAAAATTTCATTGAAAATATCGACAGCCATGGACTGAATAAAAAATTAATAAATGACTCACGTTCTATCTGTCACAACGTAAGATAACTTATTTGACGTTTCTGACAATTTGAATTAATTTGTGTCGTTACAAATCATGTAAAGGTAATTCTGCTTATTGATTCTGATGCAGAATTTTGTGCCCTAAAACTTTTATTTGACGGGTTTTTGCTTAAAATATTTAGGCGAGCAGGAAATTGCAAAAAACTGATATATATATATATATATATTGAAATTCGGACTTTCAACAAGACAAAAGTCACAATTAAAGAAAATCTCAAGTTCAAAATGAGTACAAAAACTATGAATTTAATTATCAAACATATAAAGATAAATAAAATAAACAATAAAGACATACAATAATACAGAAATCTAGTAAGGAACGTTTAAAGATGAATAATGGTGTTGAAAACACATCCGGAAAATTGAATTTAGTATTCAGTTCATTAAATATATTACTTATTCTAATAACAGCAGAATTAAGAAATTAATTTGTTTTACATCGACTAATGGCAAACAGATTATGATATCTAGAATTATGGCTACGAACTTTGAAATTAAATTTGGATAGAAGGTATGGTGACTACAGAATTATGAAAAAGTTTATAAAGAAAAGTGAGGTCTTTAAGTTTTCTTCTGTATATCCAAATTAAGTAAATTTACTCTATATTCTGGAAACCTATATCTTAAAAATCTTAGATATTTATTTTGAATTTTTTCTATTCTATTCATATAAATTAAATACCACGGACTCCATCATATAGAGGCAAATTCTAATTGACTTCTAACTAGACTATAATATAAGAATAAAGTGTGGATGGATGCTTGAAATTTGAACTTGCTCTTATTAGAAATCCAAGCATCTTGAAAGCTTTTTTAACAATGTTATCTATATGTTAATCGAACATGAATTTGCTGTCAAAAGGAACACCTAAATCTTTAATGCTGCAAACTTTATTATTTATATTGTTTTTGTTCCTTGTGAATTTTACATAACTACATTTGGATATGTTAAATATTAATTTATGATTGTTACAATATTCCACGAATGTGTTAAGAACATTTTGCATAGCTTCAAGTCATTAGCACTTTCAATTGAATGGTAAATCTTTGAGTCGTCAGCATACATGATGAATTCAACCAATTTAAAACATTCTGAAATATCATTAATGAAAAGATATGAAGAAGATACCCCATGTTAATCTCCTTGCATACCTTTAAGACAGACACACGGTATATTATTCGTATAAAATTGTTGATTTTAATTAAATTTTTCCTGATATTTATACGCTGATCCGATTTTTATTTTATTTTTTCATTTACATACCTTCCTGGTTTTTAATTGCAAAAATGAAAAATACAATTCAAAAGGTGTTTGTCAAAAAATTCAATTCAATCAAGTGGAAATTCCATTTCCATAAAATTAATTAAAAATAAGTTGCAGTTTTGTTATTGATATGTTTTCACTACGCGGACTATACGTATCAGTTCAATATTTTTTTTCAAATACGTAAACGAATATCCGAAAAAAACTGTTGTTGCACCGGTCCATCATGCAAAATCAGTTTTCGAAAATTAAAAGAAAACACATCATATGAATTTTTCGCCAAAAAAGTTGATTTTTCAATTATCAATAATAATATTCCATTATAAAATAATAGTTAAAGGAATAACAATTTCTACAGCAACGCCTTTAATTAAAAATATGAATTGCACATCAATTTGTTTTAAATATACGGTCATGAAACTAAGATAAAGTTTAATTATGAAGTATTTTATATATATATATATATATATATATATATATATATATATATATATATATATATATAAATTAAAATAGAAATGATTTGTAAATACTGTGACACCAAATCCTAATATTGCTAACTTCATAACAGTTTTAGTAGTGGTCAAAACTAACTCAATGTACTCATAAGTTATATATAATATATATTCTTTTTAACTTTATTTCGGACAAAACATGTAACTCTGCTGAAATTATACTACGTATAAAAATCTAACAAGTTCTAATCACTCAGAAACCAGGTAAAGAGCTAATAAAAAAAATAGGTTTTACCTTGTGTAAATCTCATTAAAAAAAACCTTTCACTACACTTATCAATTTAAACAATAATAGAATAGAATGTGCAAATGCATCCGAAACACCATGAAAATTTATCACTGACAGTGAAATTATGCTCCCATAGGTAAATTAATTATAAATTATTTTAAATGTTTGACTTATCATATTATAATCAACAATAATGTACATGTACAGGATGTAAATCGAAAAGTGGAACATAGGCGTACAACATGGGAAATCAGTTTCAAATAAAAGGTATAGAGATTTAAATTCTGCATCTAACTCATGTGAAATGATTATTTTAGCTCTTCATAGAAACGTAAAAATTAATTATAAAGTTACAGTTTTCTGAAACTTTTACTCTAGGCAGCCATGGATATGTCAAAAAAAAAAAATGCGTTGATTTTATCTGTCAATTAGAACTAAAACAGTCTACCTTTTTGTGTTTGGTGTTAATAAACTAAATTTAGTCCTAACTGGCTGTAAATAATTACGCATTACTTTATTTTTTGTCATAAATCCATGACAGTTTAGTCTAAAAACTCATACAAACTGTAACTTTATAATTAAATTTTATGTTTATATAAAGAGCTAAAATAATAATTTCACATTATTTAGATGCAGAATTTATATCTCTAAAACTTGTATTTGAAGTATTTTTTGCATAAAAAATTAGATAACGTTTGCGCAAAGAAAAACTGATTTCCCATGTTAAGCGCCTATGTTCCATTTTTCGGTTTACAACCTGTACATCTTTATATGTATAAATACGCTCAAGATGAGGGTTTTGACCCTCGAAACGTCCGAAAGAATATGTAATATCAATAACGATTTTCTTAAAAAGGCAGTCTACAGTCATTTCATCAAAGTTTAGAGAAGAGAAATAAAAGTTAATAAATCAAATACTCATATGTTTGAGTCAATGAGCAAACAGTGTTGATACTATAATTTGCTTCAAATTTATTTCTTCGACTCTTGTGACTCATTTATAAACGTAGAATGTGATATAAAATAAATGTTATTTACAGATTTTATTTAGAATTTGTATAAGACAAGTTTAGGGAACAAAGTTAAATTAATGAAAATGGTTTTTTCTTGATTCCATTATATTCACTCTATTCTTTGTCAGTCATATACCGCGTGTATAATTGAAATATGTTATATACATACAATGTTAGTCATTTTATTTTGCTGTAGTTAGTTACCTATTAATTTTAGACTAAATTGTTTCATTTAAAAGTTTCACGGCTAAATGAGCAATATTTATAAAATTTCAAATTCAGTTTTACAGGTTATAGGTAAAACGTGCAAAATAAAATCTGATTAGTGATATAGGTGTAGAATTTTATAATCTACAACTTATATGTGAAACACTTTTGCAAAATAAAAAAAATAACACTGTATTCCTTATAACAGATTTGAAGTAGACGCTCCAGCAGTTATGTCTCACAGCAGATAAAGAGTATCTTTCTCTTTTAGCAATTTGACGTCGCAAGCATTTCCCAAAAACTTTGTTTTTCTTTTCGTATACCTGTTATAAATTTAATTGAAAAATACGAAAGTGTCTCATATATTTTATATTAAAATAAATAAGATTTGTATTTTCATATCAATGGATTGTCTTGATCATTATAATTTAATAAACAATATAAGCAATAAACAAGTTTAAGATACATCATAGGTATGCAATGTGAATTCAAGAATCCTTGAAACAAGTTCAAGTATTGAATGAAAAAAAAATCGCTAAAACATAGATCTGATATGAGATTATTTCTAGAAATTGATGTCGTATTTACTGTCAAATGCCACTTTTATAAGTATATTGTCTTATTTTGACAATTAACTCAAATTTCATTTTTTAAAATAATCCCATACTAAGTCTATTTTTACCACGTTTTCAAATGAAGCTTACTCGATCATCAAAGACCTAATTGCAGAATTTTATTTCCCGTATATTTTAAAAATGCTCGTCTTCTCTCTGCATGTAGAATATTCAAAAAAATTCAATTTACTTTTTTTAAACTGTTTGCGAAGAGAAACTAATCTATCCCACAAAAGTAAAGAGATCCTGGAGACTACATGCTGTAATAAGTAATCTAATTGACCATCACAAACATAGAATATGAAAATTCTTTGATGTCAAACGTATTTCTCAAGTTTTTTTATTTTATTGGATAATATTTTATTAATATCTTCTCTGAGATTGTGTGTTTAGAGTTTTCCCAGGTATATTTTTAATGCACTAAACAAGGTTTCATCTTCTATATATGATATTTACAGAGAAAAAAATATATATAGACTTACCTGTAAATCAACTTCTGTCTTTTCCGAGGCAACTGATGGTGATGGACTTGTGGGTCGAGGTAAAGAATTTGCTCTTGATGAGCCTACACTGTGACTTATTGTTTCTACGGATACGCCACTCGATGGTGACAGTGATCTATAAATAAATTCCTATATTATATTCTAATTACAAGTTCAACAATATATAGAAATTTTCAAATAAAAGTATAGCGAAGCTTAGGCAGCGGTTACATTGGATACGAATTCGTACGTAAATTTGTTCATACAGATTCGTAAGAAATTTGTTCGTCCTTTTGGTATAAAGTGTAGACTTTTAATCCAAATAAAAATTATTATTATTCGTACGAATACGTACGGCAAAGTGATTACATTGGTTGCAATTGTAATACGAATGTGTACATAATTTTTAGTTTATGCTAATGTGCAATGGATCCAACAAGTGAATTTGACTTGTTAAAAACTCCGTTAGTAAAATTTTTATTACTAGAAAGCGGAAAATTCGAAAAATCATTTGTAATTGTATGCCTGCTGCAAAAAATTTTAAGTTTCTGTCACTCAGATGACCATCGTCCGCTTAACAATCGTCCACTTTCCTATCGCCCACTTCACTATCGCCCAGTTGTCGCGTACCGGAAAAAATGATCAAATATTATGTGTGTATACAAAAATGATGCAATGTACAGGGTGTAAATCGAAAAGTGAAACAGGAGTTTAACATGGGAAATCAATTTTTCTTTGCGCAAACGTTACCTAATTATATTATGCGAAAATACTTCAAATAAAAGTTATAGAGATTTAAATGCAGCATCTAAAACATGTGACACGATTATTTTATCTCTTCATATAAACGTAAAAATTAATTACAAAGTTACAGTTTTTATGAGCTTTTTGTCTAAGCAGCCATGGATTTATGACAAAAAACAACGTATTTGATTTAGATGCTGCATTTAAATCTCTATAACTTTTATTTGAAATATTTTTGCATAAAATAATTAGGTAACGTTTGCGAAAAGAAAAATTGATTTCCCCTGTTAAATTCCTATGTTTCACTTTTCGATTTACACCCTGTACATTCGATTATATTTTAAAAACTGTTGAAACTCGCTATAATTTTTAAATTTAACACCTTAGTATAGTACTGATTTTATTTTTGATCCCATGAAGACGTCTTTTTTGTTAAAGTCCAATATTCATATACTTTTCGAACGAATAACGCATCAAAAACAAAATATTTTATTCGTATTCAACCAGTCGTAAGAATTCGTACGAATAGTACGAAATGGTCGTAAAGTGCTTACGACCATTTACAGTGCGTAACCGCACATATATACTTGTATGTATTTGTTTACTTTTGATGATTTTGTACGAATTCGAACGTATTCGTATGAACAAATTTTCTTACGAATTCATATCCAATGTAGCCGCTACCTTGTAAAAAAGGATAAACCTCGGACTCATCGATTTAGATAAAATTTTAGACGTAAAGTACAAGCCCAGGCTTATAATAGTTCAGTCGGTTTACATATTCAACCAACAAATTATAAAACCTACGATTTTTTTGTCAACTAGTTTAAAATATAGGTAAATAGATTTTAAACTTTCAAAAACTGAATATTTTATTAAAGTATTCCGCACTTAATAAATGGTGCCCATTTTATCTGTTCCCACCTGAAAATTCATGAATAGACAATCCATATAACATTTAATAAGTGATTTGGTTTTTAAAATTTTGTTTTTCTCTTATACCTAATGTGATTTTTCGATTTAAAGTACTAATATTTACTAAGTGGCTTATGAAATATATTCTATTTCGCCTATCCTTCAAATTTCATGCGGGAACATTTAAAATGGGTACTCTATATTGGGTTGCATCGGAGTTATTATTAATAACAGCTTTAATTCTATTAGGCTTTGTATCCTGCACATTCTTCTGTTAAAATATTTTCTCATCTGTCTTTCAAAGTAGGTTTCATTGTACGCACTTAATTTTTACGAAGTTTTTCATATTGTGCTAAAAGCAATCGGCCTCGATAGAACATCAATCTGGACTGATGACCCTCTAAATGCCAGTCGAACTATTATCACCCGTCATTTGGTCCACAGTTTTTGTGAGTTTTAAGTATATCTCTATATTGAAAGTAATAGAAATAATATATTAACAATCTATATGCTAGAGATAAATTATGAAAATAAAATAGAGCGGTACTCCAACAAAGTAAAGGTCCCGGTTGCAAGTCCCGGTAGCTTTTAATTTTAAATGAGCATTTAACGAACAAAAGCATATCCAATTGATATGTTATACAAGATTTCCAATATTGCAATCAGAATTTAAATGTGCTTAATTTTGGTAAATGGGTATTTAAAATTAAATGTCTGTTGATAATACCGGGGGATAGACTGTTAACTCTTCGTTAATATAAACTAGAGTCTAACAAGCGCCTAGAGCAAATTATGCCGTGTTCACAAATATGTTTAAATGCAGTGGATTCCAACCCCACATCTAATAAACGTGGCGAATAACCGTATCCTCATTGTGAGATACTTTGGCAGATCCCCTAGTGGAAGAACATATCAGCTATCGTGATAGAGTCCGCCATTTCTCAGTTGGTTAAAGCATTACTCCAGCAAAGTAAATGTCCCGGGTTAAGTCCCGGTGGCTAACATATAGGTACTTTTCACAATTTATTTCTAGTAGAAAGAATTTTGTAGAAATTTCTCATCATTTCTGTAGATTTTATAAATTGTTGAAAACGTAAGCCGGCCGAACTATTATGAGCTTGAGCTCGTACTCCTTATACCGGATGAACACGAGAATCCGTGGCATATACATTTAACATGGGAAAACAATTTATATATTAACTTTCTGCAGTGATTTACACATACAATTTTAATGAATAAAATTTTTAATTTCTTGATGTCAAAATTTTAAATTACATATTTATGAACCAATATATCTTAATTTAAAAACGTGGTAAAACCAGATTTAGTATGCATTATTTCAAAAAATGAGCGTCAATGAACTGTCAAATATGTACCTATTTTTTGACATGTTACTTAGTTTGACAGTAATCGCACTCGAGCACCAAATGCACAAATTTAAAAATTTGACATCCAAAAATTTTGAATTTTACATCTCTATACAGGGTGTAGGTAATCATACTTCAGGAAAAAAATGAACAGGCATGGGTCTGATCTTCAATAGTTTCCGAGATATAAGGCAGTGAAAAATGAGTTTTTAAGGGTTTACCTCTGTTATCTCGAAAACTATAAAAATTACAATTTCCATTAAATAGGACTTTTTGTTCAACTTTGAGAGATCAACTCAGATGAGCTTTTGTTTTTTTAAAAAAATCAAATAATTGTACTAAGTTAAATTTTGTGGCAACCTTGGCCAATATTTGATTTTCAAATAACTTCGTTACTACTAGAAATTGAGAAAAATGTTTCATATAAAATTTTACTGTTTTTTATAGTCTATTTACTGATTTTGTTCAATCACTATCTCTGTCAATTTTCTTCGATTCTAATAATAAATGGCCTCTTTCTCGGAAACAGTTGAAGATCGGACCCATGTTGATTAAGCCTCAGTACTATATGCTTTCATTTTTTTCCCGAAATATGATTACACCCTGTATAAAGCGTTAAATAAAATTTTACAGGACTGATAATATTTTTTTTTAAATCATGTCACGGATTTTCGGGTTCAGCCTGTATGTGAAAAATCCGCTAAAGTTTTCGGCAATACTCAAAACTACTGCGAAATCTAAGAAAAAATAAATAAATAAGCAAAACGATAACAATTGTAAAGTTCATATAGACAGGTAGGTTGCATACAAGTATTGTAGATTCGCAGTTTGATTTGATCCTTCCTTATTATTATTATATATTTTTTTAAAGAATAATTAAAAAATATATTTTACTTTTAAAAAGAAATAAGGAAGGATCGAACTGCGCACCAATGGAACATAATCGATGCATTAATCCCATTTAACTTGAAGCGAACTTTACAATAATTATTATTAGAATAAAAACAATGGTTCATTTAAGTTACATAGATTAGTTCTAAAGCTGTTCAAGGCAGAACTGCAGACTTCAAATAATAAAATGAACAATGCTTATAAAATCGTCTCTTAATGTTTTTGCAAATAGTCTATTATTATGAAATAAATTGTGAAAAATTGTCAGCCATCGGGATTCGAACCCGAGACACCTATCTTGCCGGGATAGTGCTCTAACCAACTAAGCTATTGGCTGCTCTCCTCTCAATGGCTGAACAATCTTTCACTTTTAAAGTCGTATAACTGCTGAGGATATTATTAATCGTCACATGATTAGATGTGAGGTTGCCAAGCTACCACTGCGTTTAAACATCTAGTGAACGAGTCATAATTTACTCAAGGCCCTACCAGACCAAAATCTAATATTAACAATGAGTTAACAGTTTGTATATATGAAATAAATTGTGAAAAATTGTCAGCCATCGGGATTCGAACCCGAGACACCTATCTTGCCGGGATAGTGCTCCAATCAACTAAGCTTTTGGCTGCTCTCCTCTCGATGGCTGAACAATATTCCACTTTTAAAGTCCGACTTTCTTTTGAAAATTTGTTGCAGCATTTTACTGTAGAATAACATTTTCAGAACTGCTGTTTTTTAATTCATAATTTATAACATGAATGTTCATGAAACACAGTGAGAAAAATATTTATCTCTAATATCGGTAATAATTATTTTGATGAATAGTAAATGGTTGTTTTTATATTTATGTAACAAAAATGTAAGCTCATTAAAATTTTAGACTTGCAACGAGTACAATTTTTTTGCTGAATTTTTAATATCCATTATCATTCCATAAATAAATTTATGTTTAGATGTAACATTTTGCGCACGTGAATATAAAATGTATACAATCATATACTCGCACTCGAGCAGACAGGTCGACGACCTCTTTAAAATGTTTCGGAACGTATTTCCTTGCATCTGCGTTGCATGTTGCATAACTTATTCTACTGCAACTGACAGCTTGACATTATTTTGCACTGGTGTTCTGCTTGCACACACAATTTGTTTCTATATAGGAAGAATTTAAATAATGCAATATATTTATATACTACACAGAAGAAAATATTTTTGAGTAAAATATGCATTAATTTTGAAAAATAAAAAAATAAAAATAGAAAACCGTTCAAAGCTCAAATTCCTGCACAAAAAAGCTTAACATCGAAGGGTATTTATGAACACATGACAAATTAAAATTTTAAAAAGCTGGACAACGAATATTCGTCTTGATCAGAAAGCCGGATAACGGATTATTCTGCCGAATAATAACTTGTATAGTTAATTAATATTTAATGAAAAATGTACAAGTTTTAACATCAAATTTTGTTGAACCGGTTGTAAAAATATTATGTGTGTCCACTCTGGCGACTATTACGTATTTGTAGCTTTGTAATTTTTCGTTAGAATTGTAGTTTTGAGTTTTTCTTTAGGTTGAAGTATTTATGAGACAGTGAGTAAAATTATGTTTCCAACGGATGTTACAAAAAGCCGTAAGTTTAGAGATTTTGTGCAAAAGTTATTCTGAAAAGTATTTGTCCGTTGAAGGTAACCCAGTGAATATCAATAGTTTTGGTAAGAAACTGTCTCGAGTTTTCTGTATGAGATGAGCCGAAATTAAAGTGTTTGAGAGTCACTGGTTTCTACCCTACCGAGCATAAAATCAAAGATTTGACTCTGACTCCTTGTTGTCTTCGTGACTGAAAGTTGTTTAACATGATTTTTGTTGTTTATGTCTTTGACTGTCTTAAACTGAGCGTGGTATTTCTGAGTGAAATAACCAATTAAATTATTGAACTGTGGGCTCTCTTATCGTGGTGTGTGTTTTTTTCATGTAAGTAATTGTATTTGATTTTATATTATTGTAGTAAATCTTTATTGAAAAATATTGTAGATTGATGTAAAAGCTGCTTGAGAATGTTTTTGTAAATTAGAAATTAAGAACTAAGTTTATAAAGATTCAGTTGATCGCGTTGTTGTTTTATTTGGCTTATATAATTTTATTTGCTAGCGGAGTATTATTTAAGTTTATATAGTTTTGTTGTTGTTGGAAATACATGTTTGTTTCTGCCTCATACCCATTTCCAACCGTGTGTCTTAGTGACCCACATAATAACGCGTATCATTTGAATTACTCAGTGACACTACCCAAATTTTGATTGATTTGTTTAATCCCTTTTGATCGTGTTGTTCTATCCCAGGACTTTTAAAATTAAGTTTTGCATTAATAAAATTAGTTTTTTACTTTCGGGGCAAGTAAATATTCATATTGTACAGGTATGGGTAGTGTTAAACGCTACCCACCTCAGTAACATATTTTTTTGTTATATAATGGAAGAATTAAAAAACTAAGCAGAATCGATATCAGCCAATAAATATCATGAACGAAATCGGTAAAAACCAGATTGACACCCCCAATATCAGACAATTAATACGCCGTGATGATACATTTATTTATTTAATTTTAATTAATAAATTGAAATGGAATTAACAACACGAAATACTTTCATTTTCTGACTTTCAGAGTAACAACTTTATATTGTCTAATTGGCGTGTTTGCATTTAGGTATATGAAAGAAAAGACAGAAGTTGATAATTGTTAATAAATAACACAAAAGTAAACTACTCGCATGAAATAATAGCATGACTGCTTTGCATTTAAACTTTGAGAGACACGAAATTTAATAAGCACTTTGTGTCTAGACTCTGGTCTCTAGACAGATTGATGCAACAAAACGTGGAAAAAAATAATTTTGCTGATGAATAATATAAATAAGAAACAATGTACAACGCATACTTTCCCAAGATTTTTTTATTATCACATATTTGTTGAAAAAAGTGTTTTATCTTAATATTTGTATTCTTATTCTTAATCATTTTTTGTATTCATTGATTGTTTTTTATGTGTCCGTTGATGTTTCTCAATTATTTCAACAACTACCAAACTTCAAATAGCATAAAAGTGATCCCTGTGGTACTCCTTTCACGACTACTTTCCATTCGACATTCATATGAGATGATGTTGATGGCGATGTGTCAACCGCTATGACGTCATTCGGCTTAGTTCCAAATGTAACCACCGTTATTATCCATGTGGCGTTTAGCTGTGACGAAAATAGAATAATCTTGAATGGTCCAGAAGTGGCTTAGTTATACTACTAACTTTTACGAATCTAGAATCTATAGTACGGCAAGGCTCCCTTATCACTTTTGACAATGTTCTATCAGAAATATACTGGACATTCGATTAAATGACTAACTCATTATAATTTACTCATCTCCATAGTTTTATTTCGTAATATGTAATTAACTTGTGTATAAAATGCCTTTTTGGAAGAAAAATGTCAACTTTGTTGTAGTAAATTTTAAAGTACCTATATTAGCATTTTCCGACAATATCTAAGGTCTATTTTGAGAAACATGTCATCATTAAATTGGAATATAGTAGAGATAGGTATCAGATGCAGCACTTATTGACAATATCTGATTTTCATAGAACTTAAGGAAGATGCAAAGTGAGCAAGATGCAATTATCTTTCCGAAGTCTACAGGTAATTGCGATGATGAAAGCAGCAGCAGAAAATTATATTCCCACGTTAACTGTAGAGGGTACAACTCATCGATCAGGATGTATTTTTAATATTTTAACGCTAGAGTAACTACTTTTGTAATATAACGCGCAGATGCGCTTCATGTACTTACTTCAAAAGTTCTTTATTAACAAAATGTAGTATGTAATTTATTTTTATTTTTTATTTTGTTCTGGCTATTGAAAAGGTCATATTATCCCTATTACAGAATTATAAAAGAATTTAAAAAATACTGAAAAGTTTAATAAAATTTTACATTTTTTATATAAATAAAAGAGATGAATGTATGTATAAAATCTGTTTTCTTCTTTGATATATTTTTATAAGAAAAAAGATTTAAAGTCAGTACGATATTTGAAGTTGCTTTGTACAATTATAATAATGTTTTTTTTTTCAATGATATTACAGTAATGTAACATCAAACAATTTTACATATATCTCTGTATACACACATACCGGGTAAATACTTGAAAATCGAACCACCGGAAATAGGACATTAACAGTTCCTGCTTCCCTAATTATTTTAAGTTAAAAATCTTCAAATCGAAGATGTAGAGCCTAAAATTTTGCATTAAAATTAATAAGCAAAAAATTTGCATTCTTTATAACGGCGGAAATCAAATGAAAACGTCGAAAATCATCCCGAAAATAGCAATATCTATGAAATTGAAACAAATAAGTTCACAAATGTTTAACGTTTTATCTGTCAAGTTAGATTTATTTATTTTCATTAGATATTATTTATAAATTCTGTTCAAGTGAATAATTATCGGTATATTTAAATAAATAATTGTTCACTTGAACAGAAATTACAAATAATAATAATAATAATAATAATAATAATAATAATAATAATAATAATAATAATAATATTACACTAATTTAGCTTGACTGGTAATTCGCAAACATTTGTATTTTTTTTTTGTTTCAATTCCATGGCTATCGCTATTCGACATTTTCATTCCTAATTTCTGCCCTTACAAAACATACTAACAAATTTAACATTTTGATTTGGATGCACGATTTTATGCTTATTTGAAACTTTTTATCGAACATAATTAAACAGAAAATTACGAAAACATTATTTTACATGTTGAAATCCTGTGTTTGGTTTTCAATAATTCATCCGGTATATGTATGTACATGACATTATACCTCATGTATGTACCGAGTTACTTAATTTTGATTTGTTTCCGGAAGCTAAATTTAAAAACAAATATTAGGATCCTATGTACTCCACTAATACAATCATGACCAATAAAAAACGAATACTCCAAGCGTTTTTTTATCGACTTATAATAAACTAAATTTGGGGTTGTCTATGATTTCTTCTGTTAAGATACAATTTGTTATCAGTAAAGTAACATTAGAAAATAAAAAAAAAACGATTTGTTTGTTTATTTATTAAGAAAATGGAAAGACAGTTAATCCGAGAATTTTTGGTATTCAAAATTTCAATAACAGCAATTATACTTTTTTTAGTGGTTAATCTCCATTATATTATGATTGCATCACTCCAGATTTAGACCTATCTATCACATTAGATGAATATAAATTAAGTATTTCTAAATGTAAACTGAACAAAGCTTCTGGAACAGATAATACCGGTAATGAGTTTTACAAACAAAAAAAACTCTCGCCTAATTGGGAACACTATACATATATTAAATATGTAACAACATTATTGTACAATCTGAAAACATGCCAAAATCATGGTTTATTGTCTAAATAATTATGATCTACAAAAAAGGCGATAAAAAAGAACCGTTAAATTACAGAGGGATTGCACTTCTAAATTGCATTTGTAATTTTTTTACATATTACATAATAGACTACAAAAAAGAACGGAAGAAAATGAAATTTAGACTAAAAAGAAGTAAAGCGTTTGCCATATTTGTCGACTTCAGACGCGCTTTCGACATAAATAAAATAAATAAATATATCATCACGGCTTATTTCCCATTGCTGGGTGTGCCAATCTGCTTTGTACACAGAATTCGGTAATGATGAAATATTTGCACCGTGCGGGCGCTTAGCAGGCTTTCGACATAATAAACCATAATAAACTGTGGGAGAAATTATATCAAGAAGGAGTATACTGTAATTTGTACAGACATGCAACAAGGAGAATGATCGAACCAAATTAAAATTACACAGGGTGTCTTGCAGAGAGAAATTCTTAGTCCACTCTTATTTTCCCTCTTCGTAAATGATATAGATAATTACTTTAGGGTTAAGGGCACAAGAGGATTAAATATCGATGGACGAAATGACATAACTACTCTAGCATATGCGGATAATATTGCAATATAATGCGACTCCGAAGTTAACGTTAGAAGAAAGCTGAATATACTTCACCAATATTGCATGGAGAATATGCTTTGTGTAAACACGGACAAAACAAAAATCCTCCTATTCCACAAAGGAAGAATTCCATCTTTCAAGACCCCATTTTGCTATAACGGAGTCAATATATAGATCGTTAAGCAGTTTAACTACTTAGGGACAATGTTTTCGCTCTCAGGAAAGTTTAATTCGGCCGCTAAAGAGTGTCTGAAGCGATCTAAAACCGGAACGTACAACGTGAAACAGATCCTTACGAAAGGAACATCATCTGGTTGGACTGAAAAAGTAAAACTGATGAAATCTATCGTTCATGCAACTGAAATATACGGCTGCGAAATCTGGGGCCCCATTTATAAAAAAACATAATGCATTGCCTAGGAACACCCCAAATTATATTTTGCGTATAGAAACAAGCGTAACTCCAATAGCTACAGAGATTTGGAAACGAATACTCAACTGGTGGAGAAAACTGCTAACCATGGAGGAAAATCGTCTGCCAAAAATACTTTACAATCATTTAAAAAATCTAGATCAATCAAGCATAAATATAAAAGAATTAAACTATGTCTCTCAACTAAAATCATTCTTACAAGAGATGAACTACATGAATGTTTGGAACGAACAAAGTTTAAGTAAGAATTTAATTAATGACATTATTGAAAAATTTGCGGTTAATTTTAAAAATAAAGACATTGACAAAATAAACAACTCAAGTTTTAATCCACACTGTAAACTATTTAATCCCAGGTTAATGCTAGCTAAATATTTAAATTTTCATTTATGAATATTTAAAATAAGGATAATTTGTCAAATAACAATATATCATATAAAAACTTAAAATACACCATTAAGAGGAATAAAAACCCTGCGTACTAGATATGAAGCGAAAATTCAAATAAATTGTTCCTGTACTAGAACTATTAATATTTTTTAAAATTCAACATTAGGCGAACATACTACTAATATAAACCTACATTGAAAAATAATTATTGAAATCTATTAGTACTTGACCTTGATTTTGTAGGAAAAACGAGAAATGCCGTTTTCCCCATAAAATCAAAGTCAAATACTAATAGATTTCAATAAAACTTTTTTTAAAAATGCAGGTTCATATCAGAAGTATGTACGCAGGGGTTCGCTTCCTCTTAATGCAGAAGATTGTACAATATGCAGTCTCCATGATCCTGAATGCCTCTATACCATATTATCGTTTCGTATCCTATTTATAATTGTATTAGAAATGTATATCTATCACAGTACTTACAAAATATCAATATTAAAAATATCACTGATTTGTACAAAATACCCGATGATTTAGATACAGAAAAGGTCAGTACGTAAGTCTTTTATACTTTAAATGCTCTAAAAATTAGAAGTTTTTATAGGAATGAGTAATACAGTTTATTCTAAATATTTATCCATATATGTATTTATAAAATTTAATAATATAGTATTAATCTAGCCACCAATGCTGAATTGTAATGAAATTGGAAAGTAATTTAAGCTAAATTAAGGGTTTAAACAAATAAAGACATGATAATGTAATTTATTCGATGTTATCTTTGTTATCAATTGCATGTATAGACAGTATGGTGTATTTATTTATTTTTCTTTAATCTATTACGATTATTATATTAATGTACCAATCTCCATTTGTATAGGGAATTGCTCTGGAACAAATAGATATTCTATTCTATTCTGTTCTAGTGGTAAATGCCTCTTAATTACTTGTTTATTGTCAGTACTTCCATTAATGAATTTATTAAAATTCAATCTGAAAATACGGACTAAGCAGCTTCATGAGAAACTTGTAGCTGCTTCCAAAAAATTTAGTTAGGGGCATGTTAAGTACATGTTAAGTACAATAAATCGCAGTGACTAAAGTGACTAACGCTAAAAGACCTCATTATCTTAATAATTATTATTATTATTAATAATAATAACCAAGAAGCCAACGATAATACCGTAATGCAGTCAGTGCAACACACATTTGAAACAAAAACCTGGTAAGGTTAATGACCCTGAGTTCAATGAAATCATTGATTTTTTTAAATATTTTTACATATTGCATTCTAGCTGGCAATCGCATCAGCAAAATAAATAAATAAATAAATAAATATATCATCATGGCATATTACCCATTGCTGGGTGTGCTAGTCTGCTTTGTACGCAGATATTGGTAATGATGATGACATATTTGTATCGTGCGGGCGCTTACCAGGCGTCACCTCGCGGGCACTCATTGCTGGTGTGGAGAGTGCAACACAGGGGTCTATTTTGTGCCATTTAAAATTCGAAATATTTGGCGTCGGTCGAGATCCCCATATCAAAATACTATTTTGCAAAATATACAACAGAAATTTTTTATTTGTTTTTACAGTGGACCCCCGGTAATCCGGTCCCTGTCTAATCCGGCACCCCCTGTAATCCGACATGACTATTATTATTGAATATTTTTTGACAGTCTTTGCTAATGTAGATAATGCATGATTGAGCAGGTTATTTTTATTCATAATTTTTGATTATTTTACATTTGTTTGTACACAATTACATATTTCCTAATGTAAAGTTATTATTGTTTGTAAGTTCTATAGCATTAATGACGTTAATTTCATAATAAAACGTAAGCTCTCTATTGTGTTGTTTAATTTACTAAATGAAGTATGATTTGTACTTCAGAGTATAACATATAGAATCTTATCACTGGATCTGTAATTTGTCGGATTACAAGGTACTCGTTTGTAAAAAATTCCGGACTATAGGGGGGTCTTAGGCAGTACTCTATAATCCGACACTGCCCTGCAAAACGTTTGTCGGAGTACCGGGGGTCCACTGTATTTGTATATGTTATATGTATAATAAAATTATTGATAGGTCATTTACATAATTACTCTGTCAGTACATACCGATTACTGCATTACATATTACAACATGTTTGAATTCGGTTAGTAAGTATATCAACCATGAAAATGCTAATAGCGTTTTCCATTTGTATTTAGTTTTGCATTTAGTGCTGCTAATGACGCCATGCCCGGCACTCACTAGTTGTCACGAAGTATAATAACCAAGTAGTGGACAAATCCCATCTAGTCGATATTAAAAAGTGCCAAGTTATGGCGATAAAGTTTCTTTATTTTCAGTCCCTAAAGTTGGAGAAATGCAAAATAAGTGGTATCATGTTATATCACGAAAAGATAGACTTTTAAATATGAAAGATTATCTTTGTAAAAGACATTAATGCATGAATCACGAAATTATAGAACGTTTATTTCTAAAGAATTATTATCCTACTAAACCGATATTTTTCTATCATTATATATTAAAATAATTGTGAAGGTGTTGATTACAACAAAGAATATTTTGATTATAGCTCAAGAATATTGATTACAAGAATGAATCCAACAATGAATTTAGTAGAAAAAAGTAAAATAAATATCCTGGTAAACCGATAATTTTCTGGCATTGTATGTTGCAAGCTATAACTGTAAATTTTTTGATTACAACAAACGATATGACGCTCAAAAACATTACATTCAATACAATGTAAAATAATTTGTGATTTCCTATATAATTGTATACGTTCTGTGTGTTAAACGCGGCCTAACTATATCTATCTCTCTCTTCACTCGCCTGTTACATTATGGGTGTCGTTTTTTCTAACCTTTTGTCCACTCCTTATATATTATACTTTGTGCAAGTTGTTACGACAGGTACGTAGTGCATTTTAAATTAAACATGATACATTTCCAATAAATCTTGTATTAATAACATACTTAATTTTTACATCCATTGTACTTACACAGGAACTTTTTACAACTCAAAATATGCCTATGAATTTGGCGAACTGCACGGGTAAGAAGTGCGCACTCACAGCGTTTTCACCTTACAAGTTGAGTGTGCACTAGTACGCAATTTTTGCACTGAGCGTTTTCAGCTTGTCATTATTCGCGTTCAGCCGGGATAGCGCTAGTCTAGCAAAAATTATCGCTGTTTGTTAGCGCTAGATGCATACTGAAGGGTATTTATTTTGTTGAACCCAGACAACGAACGCAAATTAAAGTAAAACATATCAGATGACATGACTATTAACTAACAGTTCTACTTACATATCTAGTACTGAGAACTCAAAGACTTCATTTTTAAATAAATCTAATAGGTATTATTACTTGAACTGTTAGTCGTTAGGTACAACGAGTACTTGAACCCGAAATTAAAACGTACCTAAACACAATAAAATAATACCAAAGATGATGCGCGCATTTCCTTGCCATTTCGCCAGATGTCTTGTAGCGCTAGATCAGAACTAGATTCTAGCAAATTGTTCAATTAGTTTGCTAATCTAGTGCTAGCTAGCGATAAACCGGTTGAACGCGAGCATTGAATGCAAATTTTAGTCAACTGATCCGTTTTAGGTTAACAAAAAGTTGCACCGTGCACTGGCTCCTTATGCAAAAGCAGTAGTGTCAGTGCAAATATGTCGGCTAAACTAGTACTGCCACCGGATGAGGGCAGAAATCGTGGTCACGTGATATGTGCGCACTTGCACTGTGTGAGTTGAAAACGCTATCAGTAAAGTTCAGTTGAATGGAATAAATGAAACACGTAACATCTAGCTAGTGCGCACTGTATATATAAATGGAAAACGAGTTGTGCACTCTGTGCAAAAAAGTTCGCACGAAATATATAAATGGAAAAAGCTATTAAGTAAGACGTAATTTATTCTTCAATTGATTACTGAAGCAATTTCGCACAAAATTATACGCGATTCAAGTTGAGCGGACTCTATCTGGTGACCAAACATCGCACTAATTTTGTGACGTCACAACGATTGTTACAACTATTAGAAAATACATAGCTGACTCGTCCGCCATATTGGTGCCAAAGTCAATGTAGTAAATTATGAAATAAAAGTGCATTTCTTATAAGTTTATGTACTAATTATTTTTCATAATTAAATATAACTTTCATATTTGCCATTTTATACTTATTTAAAATAATAAAACAAAAAATACGGTTCGTTAAGATTTTTGAGGATAAAGAAAAATATATGAATTGCATAAGTACCTGTAGAAATTATAACCATTTCTCAAATTATTTGCACAGTTTGGAGCAGAACAACCCGTTATTATGGATAATTTCTATGATTAATATTACTGTAACATTACTATTGAATGATTAAAGTGGCTCCAAAATGGTGGACGAGTCAGAGGTAACTTATCCAGTAGCTATAACGAGTATAGTTTCTTAAAATTTGTAAGTAACGTTAGAATTTTTGACGAGATTTTAAAAATTCAGCAAGTATTTAAATTTATATTTATTTGTGATGATTGTAAACACTTCCAATGTTTGATTATACAATAAAATTCGCGAGTATTCCTAGAATTTTGAGACATTATATACTTTTAGAGAAATAAGGTTAAGTTGTTAAAATAATGACATAAATTTACTATAAATATAAAAGTTAAAAACAACACGAATGCAATATTAGATCATTTAAGAATTAATTTTCTATTTGTAAATATTGTAGAAATATGGAATTTGTACAGTTATGTTCCGAAATGTCCTTCCTTAAAATCGAGAAATCCTAATACCCTTCGTTTTCACACATTTCCAGAAAATTAAATTTATAAATAAATATGGCATCGAAGAAATGATTGGCTCAATCGACCATGCTTTGCGGCTCGCAAAGCATGGTCGATTAAATTGTTAATTGGAAAACGAGTTACAAATTCAATGTTTATTTGTTCCTTACATTTTTGTAACGAAGATTACACATGTATTCGTAGGTCTAAAATAATATAAATAAATTCAATTATTTTATTATGTATTTATATTTAGGTTAGTATATGCACATTTATATTTAGGTTTTATAATAATATTTAGGTTAGTATCCCGCTTTACACGAACAAGATGCTTTTTATTGCTAGTGAGCCAGAATTTATCAATTTTCCAATAATTTTATGCGGATATTTATTTACGCCGCTGGTTTGTGGGCATAATCCAAAGAGAAGTGTTTAATTTTTGTTATCTGATTGTGTTTTACCACTTGCTAGCATATGTCCAGAATTCAAGACTTCATTCTCACAAAATTTGCTGCTACACGCAGAAGCATTTAAATAATTCAACACATCCTTTATTAACAGTCTCATTACTAAAATCTATTAATTTATTAAATATATGTATTAAAACAGCAATACACACACAAACTTTAATGCAGAAGTGAACGACAATTTGAAAACATACTCGTTGTGACGTCATGTCACGTGTTAAAAGTTGCGGGAAAAGTTAATTTGAATCGCCTATATGCTTCTTCTGATTTAAATCAATAATAATGAAACGTATCAATATATACCTTCTGTTATTAACATTTTTTTCAAAGATTACTTCTTATTTTTTATCATACTGTTATTAAATTCGATGAGTACGCCACTGGTCGCATTTATATCTAAGTTACCTATATTTATTTATTTATTTATTTGAAATTATTTCATTTATAAGAAAAATATTATTATATTGAATAGAATTTGAATCGCAAATAATACGTCTTTCTGATATTGAAGAACATACACTCATTTTAACAATAGCAATCTGTCGTCAAAGGTTGTAGCACAAGTTACCATTCGTACAAATCTAAAAAAAATTAAATCTGAATCTTCTAAATGTACAAAGCGTGACAATAGTGAAAATAAGATTATCCCAACCCATTTTGAAATATTTTCCCAGAAGATCAAACATACTCGTACTCATATTTAGTATAAAAAAAAATGTATGATCACACGAAAAACCGTGACACAGGCGTTTAATATGGAAAAACAGTTTTTTCTTCAAATACTGCCTGTCCCGTAAAACTTTATGGCGTGATTTATACAAATAGAGATTTAGACTATTTAGAGAATAAAATTCGGAATTTTTGAGTGCTTTTTTTAAACTTACGCTTTTGGTGTCCAAATAAATTTAATTTAAAGACGTAAAAATGGATTTAGTATACGATTATTTCATAAAATGAACGTCAAGAAAATTGACAAGTAAAGCTAACTGTCAAAAATACATATTTGACACTTTGTTGTTAATCTTTATTCATTTCTTGAAACAGCGCATACTAAATCTGTTTTTATCACGACTTTAAATTAAGTTTACTCGATTATTAGAGCCACAAATTTAAAATAAAATCCTGAACAATGTAGAATTTTATTCTCTAAAACTGTATGTACAAATCACAACAAAGTTTTACGGGACAAATAAAGAATAAACTGTTTTTCCATGTTAAACGCCTATGTCACTGATTCTCGTGTTCACCTGTATACTATTTTGAATAAAATATAGATTTAGTTGTATCAACGGAGAACGTACGAGTGATGAAGATACTTTTGACAAATACGTTATATGTCCAAATACGTGGCTTTAAATCTCATACATACACCTCAACATCTGGAGTACCCCAGGAATCTAACCTTGGTCCACTTTTATTTCTTTTATTTATCAATGACCTACCCGCCAAATTAAATTGCGAGAAACTTTTATTTGCTGACGATGTCAAAATATTTTATTCTGTAAAAACTATTGACGATTGTTTACAACTCCAACATGATCTTAATTCTATAAATAAATGGTGCTCTATCAACTCGTTATCTCTTAATATTAATAAATGTAATATTTTTTTAATCTTTTGTTTGACTATAAAATTGATAATACAAGTTTACTTCGGGTTAACGTTATTAAAGATCTGGGAGTAATTTTCGACACTAGATTGTCATTTATTCATCATATTAACAATATTTACAAGGAATCCATTAAATTGGTTGGTTTTATAATACGTAATACCCGATCATTCAAAAATATTTCTTCCATATTTACTCTTTATTATTCATTGGTGCGCTCTAAAATTGAGTACTGCTCTATTGTATGGAACCCCACTTACGAATGTCATCAAGACATATTAGAAAAAGTTCATAAAAAATTTCTAAAATTTATATTTTTTAAAATAAATAATATTTACCCTGATTATAATACATCATATTGCGAATTACTCGAGATGTTTAATATGCCAAGTCTTTTGGAAAGACGTGATGCTTACTCAATTTTTTATTTATCTAAGTTAATTAATGGCGACATTGATGGCCCCATATTCACTAGTTGTCTTAACTTCCAAATTCCACGTATTTCCACCCGCTACTCATGTACTTTCTATCTTCCTGCTCCCCGAACTAACGTCCTACATGTTTCCCCCATTTATTGCATGTGTTCGTACTACAATATTAAATTCTCTAATTTTGACGTTTTTCTTCTAAAGCCTAGTCAAATATTCAAATGTATAAATAATAATATCCTTCATACATTTTAATCTGTTAAATATTATTTTGTATTATATTGTATATTTTTAAGTGTGTTTCATGCTCTTTCATTGGGAATAACCCTGTTGAGCAGTTGTAATTAATAAATAAATAAATACGTATAATATTAAAAATATCACGATATTAGCATTAATCTTTTCAGATAAAATGAATATATATTTCGGATGATAATTCTTTGTATCAATGTAATAAAAAAACGTTCAAGACGTTGTAAACAATATTTTATTATTATTTACAAGCTTAATATAAAATTTATTTCATGACGTAAAAAATTTCAAGATTGTTTAATCCTCAATTTTCTTGAATAAAATAATTATCTTTGTTCTAAAAGTTACTTTGTACATTCAGTAATTTTCAATTTTATAACATCACAAATATCTTCGCAGCGTAGGTAGTTAATTAAAACGTTTTAGGAAAACAGTAACTTTATATTACTTTATAAATAAAGTTTATACAAGTTTCGCGAATGTTAGCTCAAAATAATGCGTAGGTAGTTACACAGAACGGAAAATCTTTTAGAGTATAAAATGTATCGCTATCATAACTTTGAGCAACAAATGGTTGATTATTAGACCTTCAGACTTTGGCATTTGGAAAGTTTCCAAAAACTGAAGATTATTAATATTTATGTATCTATAAAATTGCTTTCATTCATCTTTTAAACACTGTTATGAAAAAAACATGACTTGCATATAAAACGAGACCTGAATACGAGACAATATGCAGATTGTCATCGTATTGATCGTCTCTGCAATAGTCAATATACAGGTTCATTTCTATTAAATATTCATTCGTATAACGAGTATATCAATGTTTGATAAACCATTTACAAAAAATACAAGAAACATTGCACATGTAAATATTTGAAAAGGTTTCATATACTTAATGCTTGTCATAAACAAAGGTGTTGAATAAAAAATTTATTTGGTACTTTATAATTTAAACAGAGATTAAAAAGCATAAAATGAAAGCACAGCTACCAGAAACGAGTGAATGCATTTTTCATTTTACATTTCATACGAAATGTTTTCATTATTTTCATCTCTCACAAACGCTGAAGGTATCTGCAAAAAACAGTGTTCACATTCCGGAAAATTAATAATCTCACAGTTAAATGAAACATTAATTAATGTTTGAGATCTGTTTTCACAAAGTATACAGGATACATAGGAATTTAACATGTAAAATCATTCATTCGTAATTTCCTGCTTCCATAATAATTTTAAGTAAAAAAACCTTAAAGTTGTGAAGGGTTGGCCTGATTTAAATCAACTGATTTAAAAAGAAAACATTGATTTAAATAAAATTTTATAAAATAATACATGTTTTGTCAAAAAATCAATTGTTTTTCAAATTAATTTAGATTCCTACAAAGTTAACAAAAAGAAAATTCTTCTATGGTAATATACATAATATAAAAATATATACATATATACCGGTGTCTACTTTTTTTATGGACCGTAAGAAATACAATGGTAGAATTTTCGTATATTTCTAAATTCTGCCCTATTAATTTTAAAACTAAAGTGTAAATATAAAAAAAATGTTCAGAATTAAATACTGCTTCAAATGAGCCTAAATGTATTGATATAATAAGTTCTTGTCATGAGATAGACAAAAATAAAATATCCGTTTCAAGTTGAAATTTTTTTATAAATAAATAATTATAAAACGCAGCGTGCTATAATATTTTTTAACCTAATATCCGTTTTAAGCTTTTTACAGAGTGCCATGCAAGACATGTTTTGACCTGTTTTATTTAAGTAGGCATGGTTTAAGTTTAAAGTTTAAACAGGCGCGCGTGGACGCGTTATATACTACGTATAAGCAAAAATTCAAATGCATTTTTTGGGGTTTTAATACAGATTCCGTTTTCGTTTATGAAATAAAATATTTATATTGCTTTTAAAACAATTAAAATACCAACAAGCCTGTAATAGTAAAAAAATAAAAAAAAAATGATTTATTTGATTTAAAAAAAACAATGATTTTTGAGTTTTTTAAATAAATCATGATTTTTGCCAACCCTTGATTAAAATTCCATATTTGAATCAGAACCTACTCAAAATTGAAACGGCAGAAACTGGGTATGAAAATCACCCCAAAAATAGTGATAGCCATGGAATTCAAACAAAAAATGAACAAATAGTAGGTAACAATTTATCAAACTAGATAATAAAATTTTTATTATTAGTAATTAATTACAAATAATACATCATGAAAATAAATTAACCTAATTTGACAAATAAACAGTTAAACATTTGTTAATTTGATTGATTCGCAGATGTAGAATTTTAATCTCTACAACTTTTATTTGATACTTTTTAACCTAACATAATTAGGGAACCTGTAAATTACGAAAGTATAATTTTAAATGTTAAAAATATTATGTTCAGGAGTTCTAGTCACAACTTGTTTATAGTTAGAAATTATAAGATATCATATTATATTAATAAATATTACTACTAAAGTACTGATACTATTTGGAATGTAAATAAGTAATATGACATCTGGTGCAATTTGTCGTTTTATCGTTGATAGGATAAGTTATTGTTATGGTGACATTAGTGTGATTGCATAAACATAAATTTTATCCAATATACCGGGTGTCAACTTGAAATCTGTAATACAGGGGCTACAATGTTAATTTTTGCATTTTGCTATAGTTAGTTACCTATTAATTTTAGATAAAAATGTTTCAAATAAAGGATGTAGACAATAAAATTTTACACTATATATATATATATATATATATATATATATATATATATATATATATATATATATATATATATATATATATATATATATATATATATATGCTGCTCTTTTTGTAGAAAAAAAAATAGAAATATAAAGGATGTTATGTACGTAATGTGCCATAGTTCAAGGTATGATAAAAAGAACTGAATCTGTCAAGTTGTAAAAGTTGTGGGACTATAAAGCCGACAAATTACGAACCAGCTTCTTAATAAATTAAATTCTAGAAATCAAGTTGTTCCAAAAAACAATATTTGTTGGTTGTCATAAATGTCGTCAAATTTGCAATATACCTAGCGTAGTATACTTAGATATTTAGAAATGCCTATTACTTTCGTTAGTCAAAAATACACCAACATGCATTTGGTTTATGATTTACAATTGCCAAAGTGTTTTATCTATGTTCCACATCTGATTTCAATCCTTCAAAAATGGCAAGTGTTGTTGTTTTCACTCAAACTACTGTGATTTTTAAATAATTCTTTATTCAAATAAATAATTGTTATTGGTCCATTTTGAACTGCTTTTACCACTGCAACAAGCACATTAGAAAAGAAATTATTGAAAATTACGATACATTGTAACTTTGTATATTAAGAGGTAACGTATGGCACATTACTTATATAACACCTGTATACAGCGCTATTTTGTAGAAAAAAGGTGCTATTAACTTTTCTTTAAAAATAATAGAACACGTAAGTTGTGTAAATATATCGTTGGCGCAGTTTATATTTCCACAATTTAAGAAAAAGTATCATAATAAATAAAATAGTCAATAATTTTTTAAAAACATTGAAATATCGAAAATAGGTGCCGGAACGCCGTTCCGGTGCATTAGATTACAAAAAAAAGCCCTGGATAGTTCAATATTTTATTTCACAGGTGACTAGAAATCTTAAAAATTTAAAACATTTACAGAACGGCATTTTTTATTTAATTGCAAAATATTAAGATGATCCGCATTTTTTAATGTTCTTTTTTGTTATTTATGTCATTCACCTAAAACACATTAACAATTAAATAAAATAAATATATAAATATATCATCACGGCATATTACCCATTGCTGGGTGTGCCAATCCGCTTTGTATGCAGATATCGGTAATGATGATGACATATTCGTACCGTGCGGGCGTTTACCAGGCGTTACCTCACTGGCACTCATTGCTGGCGTGGAAAGTGCACCACAGGGGTCAATTTTGTGCCATTTAAAATTTTAAATATTTGGCGTCGGTCGGGATCGAACCTGGTTCCCCAGATTCGCGATCAGACACTCAGGCACGCAGCCACGAGACTCCATAACAACAAGTAGGCTTCAATTACAAAATAAGTATGTAAATATGTTGTATGTGTATTTTTATTCTACAGTGTGTTCAAAAAAATTCCTAACTCCAAGTAGGCTATGAACAGTAAAACGTATGTCTGATCATTATTTAATTCAAACGTCAAGTTGTCAAAATTGATCTTAAAATGTAATTTTAAAGAGAAAAGACAATAAAGAAGGATACAGTATATTGACATTCGCCGTTTTCTAATTTGTTTCCGTTTCTAAAATAAGATTCAAGAAGAAAAGCTTTGATTTCTTTAGATAATATTTTTGACAATATCTCGTGTCAAATTGACATTTAATTAAATATTTTTAAATTGACATACGTTTTTTTGTTCAAAGCCTACTTCGAGTTAGGATTTTTTTTGAACACACTGTATAAATTTACGAAATGTTCCTTGGAAATTAAGAAAAAGTTCAAATTCAATCGGAATGATATATAGCAAATATTATTCCAAAAGTTTAAAAATACGAACAAAAGAAGTTGCAGAATATAAAGAAATCTGATATTATACATAATGTTTATTCAGGTTATTTTGTTTCCTTAATTATTTAATTAAAATAAGAAAAAGATCTAATTTCAATGTTTATTTATTTCAATTTAATGAAAATGTTAAATAAATACTGTAAATAGTCTACTAATAATTATTTCTTATCTAAATCAAGCATACTGTTTTAAGAAATTTTCCTACGTAAATTTCCTTTATTCTTTATACCTGATATTATACATAATGTTTATTCAGATTATTTTGTTTCCTAAATGATTTAATTAAATTAAGAAAAAGATTTAATTTCAATGTTCATTTATTTCAATTTGAGGAAAATGTTAAATAAATACTATAAATAGTCTACTTATAATTGAGAATATACAATAATAAGTACAATAAACAACAAAAATTTTAAAAAATGTTATCATCTTAATATTTCTTTTCTTAATCAAGCATACTGTTTTAAGTAATTTTCCGAAGTAAATTTTCTTTACATCTTTATAATTAAAGGTACTTTATTATTACAAAAGCTATAAACTTTTAAAATTTCTAATCGCCTTTAAAATAATAAGTTAAAAATCATATTAAATTATACATAATATTTCTGGGGTTATATTTCTTAGATAATAAAAAAAAGTTGTCCATGAAGGTAATATGTGAATTTTATGAATCGCCCAGTGTGATAGCTACTTTACTATGAACGTTGTAATAGGTTGTAATTTGTAATAGATCATGAATGTGTATAGGTCTTGAATGTGTAAATTTCATAATACAAATTACATTCATGTAATGAGGTCGCTTTGTACTGACTGAATACTAGCAAACGAAGAGGAAAGATAAATGGCAGCGCCGCAAGTGTGTGAAGGACAGAAAATATCAGCTGACATCGGACAAAAACTTAAATGGACATAGGATTATAACAACATACATGTTGTTTTAAATAGGTATAACAAATAATTACACAACACTGGTCGGTATTTAAAAATTTTATTTGCACAATAAATAAAAGTACCATATTAATAACAAAATATTATATTATAAATCTGGTAAAATTGTAACACATTGTTTATCACAAATATACCATAAGAATCATTGTATATTCTGTAGAGATGATACCAATTTTATTATGCCAAATGTTTCCCTTGATAAACACTGTTAATACATAATAAATATATTTTATATATTTTGCGCTCATAATGACGAAACCCAATTGAGTATCGAAAAGGCCTTCATTTTGATACGCAATTTTTTGTTTTAGAAGGTTGATACTAGATGACATTTACTTATGTTCATAAATCAGAATTGACATGACTTTCAAATACTAGAATAAATGTCAATCCAATGTTACCCAACTATAACAGTAAAAATGACGCAAAATATAAAAATTGGTATAAAGGACTCATTTTATAAGACATTTTTTCGCACTTGTCATTTTGACGCGTGCGAAATAAAAATGTCTTATAAAAGTCGTTCTTTAATAAACTACGAGCCCAAAATCATAGTAGTTCGTCCGGCTCAATATTTTACCTTACTGATATTCCATTTTATTATAAAAAGCTCAATAAATATTTATTCTTACAAAAATTATACTATTACCATAAAATATACAATATAACAACAGAAAGAAAATAGTTTTAATAACGATTAGATTTTAAACTAAATTAATTTTAACACACGAATCAGAATAGTTCGGCCACTATTTTAAAATTTGGTTGTGCCTCCTTTACTGACTATAACGGCTTTAATTCTATTGTATCAACTTCACACTCATCAGGTTCAGTATTATCCCATATTTGATTGTTTTTATACTAAAATTTAAGAAAATGTGTAATTAATACTCATATGTACGACATTTCGAAACGAAAATTTTCTTTTTCGCGATCGATAGTACAAGGTATTATTAATTTGTTTAAAGGAAATGGAAATGTTATGGAAAGGAAAAAACACCGTCCACCGTCAACTTCTAATGCTGATCATCGAGCTTTAAGAAAAATTGTGAAATAAAATCGCCGACCAAATGCTCAAGATATTACCGTACAATGGCGGGAAATGACCAGAATACAAATTTCGGTATCTACCACTACAATAAAAATTAAACAAACTAGGCCAAAGAAAAGCTTTTGCTTACAAAATTGCAACAGCGTATAGTATAACTAGCGAATGAAAGTTGACTTTTAAATTATTTAATATATGTGGTTTCTTTTCAAAACCTAGAGAAGAATAGAATTGTACGAAATATTCAGGTGTGAGGATTTTTGCATGAATCCATTTAACTACTGGACTAGGAAATTACAGGAATACATTACTATGTCTTAATTAAAATTGATAGGCGACTACGGTATCTGAATATCAAAATAGGGGTGCATTTAAAATATTTTAAACATTTTACGTTTATTCCGATTATAACAAGATATTTTGATTTTTAAACTATTTAGTTTGGCAATTCTACGAAATAAGATTATTTTTAATTGCCTCTAGCAGAAATTCCGACTCGAGAGTTGCTTACACCTGAGACAAACGAACCAGTATTTGCGGAATTAAAATTTTGAAATACATCCCTGAATCCTGATGCTAAAGTCATTTTAAATGCCTCCTAGTATTCCAGTGGTATTGAGGAGTACAATTCTAATCTTCTCTAACGGAATACATAAGGGTCAGTTTCCTTTCAAATCAAATATAGGGAAAAGTTTCAAAAGAAACCACATCTATTAACCCTTGGACGGTGTGGTAAGGTTAACATATCCCACGACTACTTAATTGATGTATAACTTTCGAAAAACGCATGCCAGTGCCATGTACGTTCCAGTAGCTTCAAATAACATTGAAATGAAAATATTTAACTAATATAAATACTCTTACTATTACGCATGTTACACCGTTTTAAAGTCGTTTTGGGTATAGTATAGCCCACCACACCAATGGCGTAACTTTTTGAACAAAGGTAAAAAGTAATAGTATTTTAATTTTTTGTTCTATTGATCTTATATTTTATCATATTTAGCTGTATTTTCACCAATTTATTTATAAAATTACCTGCGAGCAAGAACAGGAAATATACTATTAGCGATATGGGAAGAAGTAAGGTCAGATCCTGAGTAAATGCCGTTTTTTTTAACTTTTCCAAAATTAAACATATAATAACAATGACTACGTTTATCTCGACAATTCAAGCGGCTTCAAGTATATTATGACTTGAAAAATCCTATTGGTTTATCTTAAGAGGATTGAAATTAGGATTAACTTATTTTCAATCTTTTTTAAATTCGTATCGACTAAAAAAAGATAGTTTAATACTAAATTATGCAGACAGACAAGGAAAGGTATATGATCCAATTTCATGCTGGATATGTAACCTCAAAATCTAAAAATTGGCATGTTGTTATTTGACTTTTCTATCAAAAAAATATTTGTTTCTTCATCCCTTCAAATATTTCGCTTTTGGACAATTTTATTAAGTTTTATGTCGCGACTTTTATAAAATGAGGTAAAATACAAATAATCAAATGATATGAATTTGTTAACACTCCAATATATTGCGGATGTGCGCATGCGTAGTTCCATTATTTGAAGCTTCACTGTTTATTTCGATAGAAGTCAAGCCGCTTCATAAGTCCAAGCCTGTTATTTTATAGGCTTGACTTGACATTTTCAAGCGGATTGAAATATGAATCTCGATCGTTTATTTCGAAGATTGAAAAGGGATTTACTAAATTTAAGCGGCTTCACACGTCGAGGTAAACGTAGTCAAGGAGTTCATTGTCTTTTTATTTTAATGTAAGCAAGCTACCAGACTCGTAAGAATTTTTTACTTGGCGTTTTCACACCATAACATTTCCTATATACAGTATCTCATACCCCACCACACTGTTCACGTAATTATTTTCCAGCACACTATTCGAGGGTTAAATAATTTAAACGTCAACTTTCATTCGCTAGTCATATTATAATAGGTTGAAATGTGTAAGGATAACAAAAATTGGACTCAAGAACAATAACATAGCGTCATTTGAAGTAATGAGTCCAAATTTGAAGTTTGCCCAGGAGATTGTAGAGACATACCAGTGCCCGTTAGGTGACGTCTGTTAAAACACCCGCACAGTACAAATATTTCATCATCATTAGCGAAATCTATGTACAGATTGCACACCCAGAAATGGATAATATGTCGTGATATATTTCTTTTTACCAGACAGACTTGTTAAAAAAGTGGAATTTCCTGCAAGCGTTATGTTTTAGGGTTGTATGTCTGGAAGGGGGGTGGGCAAGCTACATTTTATAAATGGCACTGTTAACGCTGATAAACATGTTAAAACCTGACTTGAAAATAATAATATTCCTACCCTAAAGTAGATTTCAAGTAGTGGGGCTTTGTCGCCAATTGAGTCCTTTTGGCAAAAATGAAAAAGAAACTGCGTAAGAATCCGGCACGCACAGTAAACGAATTAAAAGTAAAATTGCAACAAATATGGGACAATATTGAACATGATGAGTGTACCAAGTTATTTGCTACAATGCGTAACAGAATTAAAGCTGTTAAGTCAATAAAGGAGGCGCAACGCAATATAAAAATAATGGCTAAACTATTCTGATTCATGTGTTAAAGTTAATTTAATTTAGTTTAAAACCTAATTGTCATCGCAACTATTTAATTTTGTTCTCAATTTAAGCTGAAATTGTATATTTTACGGTAATATATTTTTTTAAGAATAAAATATTTATTGAGTTTTTTTGTAATAAAAAACTCATTAAGGTAAAATATTGTGCCGGCCGAACTAATATGATTTTGGGCTCGTATATCATTACTTTTATCATTTGATTTTGTCTATGAAACATTAAAATTATATGTATATCATTTTGTTGTATAGTTTGAAAAAGAAAGTATCTATGGCAGATGAAGAAATGTAGATACACGCTAAAACGTCGTCAACGCTAACGTAGTCCGATTTATTGCGTCCAAAATACCCAAAGGTGCACGTTAAATAAATGAGGTTATGTTTATGTGTGTAAACGTAGTAGTGCATTTCTAAATTGTCCTTGCAGTTTTATATGTTGTAAAACCTTTCTTTTATTTAAACGCGGGTGAAACGCGACCAGTTTGTCAAACCTTCCTTGATTTAGCAATGTTTTACAATCCGGCTGGCATATTTCTCTAAATATAACAGTAACCTTAACCTAATGTACAAAACTCACGTTTAGAAAACTCCGGCCGAGTTTTGTGCGTTAAGTTAGGTTATTGTTGTTATATTTAGAGAAATATATCATTTCAGCCTATAAATTAACGTGCATGGTAATGATGTTTTAGCGCGTACCCACGTTTAATATTGGGTACATTATTAACGTGTCCCTAGACACAGCCATTGAAAAATATCCTTACTTGTACATTAATTGTACCTATTTTATGCATTTCTATTTGTCCAAAAAGAGGTTTTGTGACATCAAATTAGATCCGAAGTAAAAGTGTGGCGGAATTGGTATCACGCATTTTGTAAGTAGGTATAATTTTCGGTTCTATGCAAACTTACATATTTTATCTACCCAAAAAGTGTAACAGTTTTTGTATCTTCAGATTATATCCAAATTAAAAATGTAACGTATGATTTTTAATTTTATATAAATACGTTTTTACCTGCCCGAAAAGTGGACAGGTTCTGTCAAGTCAAATTAGATCCAGATTCCAAGTGTGACAGAATCGGTATCACCCGTTTTATAAGTATAATTTTCGATTTTATATAAGCATAAGCCAATTAGAGACTGCGCTAGTATGAGTCGGTCATGATGTTGATGATGATGATGGTAAAATTTGCTCCTTTTTATTTTATTTTTTACGGAGCTTAGGCAGGAATTCCAACAGTTCCAAAGAAGTGCTCAACTAAAAAGAGAAGTATCATCGTTATTGATCGCGAAACAACAACGGTAATAAATTGCATATTGCAGATGTAATTTCAGAACGTATTCTATCGTGAACACAATGCAACAGATCGGTATATTTTAATTTACTTAGAAATCTCCTTTGTGATATTGAAAATTGAAATGGAATGAATGTGCTTTTTACGTTGTAGATGTACTGTATATAAAACTCAATATGATTATGTAATACATTAAATATTTTAAATGAATCGCATTGTATGGAATGAAAAATATAAAGCAATTGTTTTAATAAATTCAAGAGAAATATATATTACTCTCAATATTCAAAGTGCAATTATAAATATTGAAATATGTCTTAACATTTTTAAAAAATGAATAAGTCGTGATGACGTATTTATTTGTTTTACAAAGAAGCTTACATTGGGTACGTATTTTTATTGTCAACAGAAAACTGCGATGTATCGCAGTTCTGCTTTGTATGATGTCACAACTGCTGTTAACTGTTTGCAGTTCTGTGAGGAATAAACAAACAGTACTTTGTGGCAGCAACTATAATTAAAACAATGTTATGATATCTCTCATACGCCAATTCATCAGATATTAAAAATAATTCAAAACGTTTACTATTACTACAAATGCTACTAAAGTAGTCATTGAAGATTAATATAATTGGTTATGTTCATTTTCGTTTCGTGATAAGTTTCAAATACTGTCTGCGCATGCGTACATCCAATGCAAACTTTTAAAAACTGGATGCATAACTGCGCGCAGTCAAGAAGCATAACTGCTTTGCAGTTAAATAAAAAAAAAAACACTGTCCAGCTGCATAACAGATACATCTACGTAATAAACAATGACTGTCTACAAGTTAATATTGCAGAGTTGCATATCTGCGGAATAAAAAACGCGCTCATCATGTTGCTGTTACTTATGTATTCCATATTTGCTTTTCTAGGGTGTTATAATGTTTACATCTTTATTTATTTTTGCTATTATATTTTTACTGCAGGTTTATTGCGCCGAAGTGATGTTTTTCCAATAAACCGGATTCACCAAGCTGCAGTGTTTTACCACTACCGTAGTGCCGATTGGATTTAGCCATTGTTATATTTATTTAAAGATTATAAGTGGCCAGCTTATAGCATCCGAATGTGATTTTTTTTACAATTCACACATTGTCGTCGACAGGAATCAAACGCACAGAACATGGTTTGAGTGACGTCACAGCGAGCTAGAAGGCCACCAAGCCGATATAAAAAATATGAGGAATAAATTTTTCAGTTTGTGACTTTAGCTGCAATTTATTATAATATTTACTCTATCTAAAATAGAACGTTCCTAATGAAAACCATGTTTACATAGTTATCAGTAGGTACTACTCATACTTTTCTCTTCAATGTTCAAGTTACAATTTTCTCGTAACAAAAAATTGTTCTTCAAAATAATAAAAAAAGTAAAGGTGATCGAATTTGGAAACATCAAACTGAGATGATTTTTTTCTAAAATGGGTAAAATTGGTAGATGTCGATGGGTAGAATATACATTTTTAAATTACAGGTCGATATCACATTTTGTTTTCGAGGTCTCGGATATAGTTAAACTTCGTCTCTTCAATGGGGCATCAATAATTAATTAAAACAATGTACAGTTGTAGTTTCATCACTTATTCCACAATAAACCATTTTATACAAACAGTGTCTGGTTAAGGCTGACAATAGTCAAATAAGCAATGACTTTTTTAGCTCCGACCAAACAAGAAAATTGAAAAAGTTTCAAATGAAATCTAATCTAAATAAACTAAGTAATTTGGTTTATAACAATAAAATCGAGAAGAAAATTCAAATATTTAACTCTTTACGGGACACACAATTTTTCTGAAAACCAGTTCTCCAATTTGATTTATCGTCCTCACTTATCAAATTTTTAAATTTTATTTATGAAAACTACATTAACCACATTTATAAAATATATAAATAAGAAGTAAAGGTAATTTACATATATCAAAATTAAAATCCAATGGTATATAAACATTTTAATTAATTTCATTGAAATATAATTCATAATCTATATTGTTAATAAAAATATTATATATGAAAAGTGACAAATGGAATAATATTTTCATTATTATATTCAATTAAATGGGGTCTCGTGGCCGTGTGCCTGAGTGTCTGGTCGCGAATCTAGGGAACCGGGTTCGATCCCGACCGACGCCAAATATTTCAAATTTTATATGGCATAAAATTGACCCCTGTGGTGCACTCTCCACGCCAGCAATGAGTGCCCGTGAGGTGACGCCTGGTAAACGCCCGCAAGGTACAAATATGTCATCATCATTACCGAATTCTGCGTACAAAGCAGATTGGCACACCCAGCAATGGGTAATATGCCGTGATGATATATTTATTTTATTTATTCATTTATTTATTCAATTAAATGATTAAAAAAACTCATTAATAAATAAAACAAGACGTAGAAATGAATACATATATGATGATAAATTTGTAAATTTAAATATTAAGTTGCTATGGTAATAAATGTATGTAAAAAAAATAATTTAATAATAACTTTATCGTCTATTCCTCCGTCGCTGCATTTATTCGGAGAAAGAAATATTATGTTATATACATATCTTTCTTTTCAAAACTGTTCATATGTGATTTTTATTTTGTTGAATTTAAATTTATAGTTCTTTAAACTATAGTCATCATCATTTGCGTCACTATATTTCTTCATAACTTGAAATTACGGGATACTAAAGGTTATTTTATAAAATGAAATATTGATTATCTATATTAAATTCAAGTATATTACGTAAATTGTATGATTGAATTAAGTACATAGAATTCTTCAAAACCATTTATCAATGTTTATATTTTTTGCCATTTGTACATTTTTTCACCTTTATGTTAATCATTTTCAATTTATAATAATACATTTCATATTACTTCCATTCACTTTAATAAGCTCGTTTGTTAAAATAATATTTTACGCAATAATAATAATATAATATAATATAATATAATATAATATTAAGCTTCTATTTACTACTTTTATTACAAAAGCGTGATCAGTACAAGAGGTTTTGTTATTTTATAGAAACTTGTTTTTCCAGTCTTTTTCTTTTCATTAAATTGAACTGCAACTTCAGTGAAATCTAAACTACTAATTAAAGCAACTAACAAATATTCTAAAGAATAAATTCTTGTTTCTTGAAAATTATCCATACACCATTGTGCTTATAGAATTATTTTTAGAAAAGGAGTTTCCCAACTTTCATACGCATTTATAAAATCTTGCATTATTATAGTTTTGTGAAAACAATTTTTAAATATCATAAAATTTGTTTGATAATCTTTTAACATTCCGAATTGAATTCTTATTTTATGATTGGCCATCAGTTAATCAAGTAAAATATATTTGATATTAAATAAATATTCATCACAAGTATCCAATTAAAATAATTATTAATTATAAACTAAAATTATGGAATTTATTACATTCAATGCAATGATTATTATAATTACAATTACAATTATTCTACCAGTCATGATTTTCCGATGGAATTTAACATAGCAGTGTTTAGACCACTAATTTATACAGATGTCCACAAAATTTATATCCATGTTGAAAACTTTTAAACATTTAGTGGGTAATATATTTTTGAAATTTCTTCTTCTTCTTCTTCTTCTTCTTTACGTTAATTCCTGCGTCGCAGCATTTGCATTCCCATCTCCAATTGGTCGATTTAAAACGTCTTCTGGGGTAACGTTGACATGTTTAATATCTTTTTTATTACCTACGTGACCGTCGTATTGGAAAAACAACTTGCGATGCGTTTTCGCCACCAGATCTTCGTTTCTTCTCATTACATGATCATACAACCTAAGTCTTAGTATTTTACCTGCTATAGGTGCGACACAGGGCAAAACTTTGTTAAACCAAGACATCATAAAAGCATTCTCATTTTAAAATAACTTTTATGTTATTTAAAATACAGGTGACCCAAAAAATTCCACATTTCAAACATTTGTTCTTCAAAAACATAAAATCCATTATAACACAAGAAATGATCGCAGGGTGCAAGGTTAGACGCATCGATCTCAAATCCTTAAAGACATCAAGAACACTATTCACCGGAAAATCGCTGCTATTTCTTCAGTAATAGCCGAATGAGTCATGTGAACATTCAGAAATTGTCTCGAAAAGTTTATCAGTAATGACGGCCATCACAATGAAGGTATTAATTTGAAAAAGCGTTGAAATAAAACTATTACTACGTTTACATGCAGTTTTGAGAATGGTTTCAGTTTTCAGTCAAAATTTTCAAAACAGGTTCATAGATTGATTTGAAAACAGTTTCGGCGCATGCGCATTTGACTCATGTAAGTAACAGATCCTCTTCACTCCAAATTCTTCGTTTTGCTATTATTCCAATTATTTTTCTACTTTGTAACACTACGCACTAAAACTACACAGCTGTTTATTTGTAACACCAAGTAACACAAAGCAACAGAAACGTCATGCAATATACGCATGCGCAACCTCGAAACTGAATTTTAAGTGTTTACATGAGTAGTTTTGAAATTAGTTTCCAAATCAAACCCGTGAATTTTAGTTTTGGTTTGAGATGACTAAAAACGTTTTGAAATCGGTTTGAAAACTGCATGTAAACTAAGTATATATTATATGTATAATACCCTTTGTGGTTTTTAGAATCTTTTACTGTTTTTGTGGAATAGGTTTGAAATGAGAGACTTTATTGAGTCACCTGCATTTTATGATATAAAGAGCACAGAAAATTTTTAATCTAAATTTTGCTGCATTGCAGTATGGATCATTTTTAACCTGTATAAAAACAAGCCTTTAATCAAGCTTCAAAAAAATAACCTAAATTATGAATATCACATACGCTACAGCAATGTTGATTAAAACTTTAAAAACCTTTTTCGTCGGAACTATCAAATTATAATTTAGCACCATTTTATGCACAATAAAAAAATCACAGAATATTTAATTTTACTCATTTCATGTAATAGAATTTTTAATTTTTTCATTTGTTTTGTAATCTATCAACTGCTAGGTTCATATGCGCCGATCACATTGATAAAAAAAACAAACATTATAATTGCGCGTTTTTATTACAAAAGACAGTCCAACATACGATTTTTTTTAGTTACATTATAGAAATGCAGACAGTAATGACTTAGTTTTACCGATAGTAATTACGGAACATACTATAATAAATATGTAGGTACCAATGAACAAGGATTATATAAAAAATTTAGAGAGCTGTAGATATAATCATACAAATCACACGAAGAATATGAAAAGTGAATAGTTGTGGCATAATGGCATAAAGTTCTTGCAAACATGATACGAAGAATAAAATATACAAAATGGTGACTCGAACATCGGAATATAGGACTATAATATATATTTTCGTAATTTTCTGCTTCCCTAATCCGGGTAATCTTATTTAAGACAGTTATCCCCCTTGCTCCTGAAGATGCCCCATACGACTGCGTGCGAAACGTTGAGCTCTGACTCAAAATATGACACAGTCCATTCCCGGAAAACGAATATTTCTCATGACTCAGACTGTGGAAGCCTTCGCTATTATTCCCTAATTATTTTAGTTAAAAAATCTTCAAATAAAAATTGATGAGAAAATTCCACATCCGTATCAATAAACACGATTAATTTTGAATTCGTTCTAACCGCAGAAATTAGGTATGAGAATATCGAAAATCACCACAAAAATAGCAATAGCCATGAAATATAAACAAAAAATTTGCAAATGTTTAACGGTTTATCTGTCAAATAAGATTAATTTATTTTCATTTTTATTAGTAATTTATGTTCAGGTGGCTAATTTTAAATGACACAAAATTGACCCCTGTGGTGCACTCTCCACGCCAGTAATGAGTGCCCGTGAGGTGACGCCTGCTAAACGTCCACACGGTACAAATATGTCATCATCATTACCGATATCTGCGTACAAAGCAGATTGGCACACCTAGCAATGGGTAATATGCCGTGATGATATATTTATTCATTTATAATAAAAATATAGTAACCTAACTTGACAGAAACATTGGTAATTTATTTGTTTCAATTTCATGGCTATCGCTATTTTTGGAGTAATTATCAATGTTTTAATACCTAATTTCTGCCGGTATAAAGCTCGAAATTAATCTTGTTTATAGGTTCACATGCAAAATTTAATTCTCTACAACTTTTATTTGAAGATTTTTTAACCTAAACTGATTACAGAAGTAGGAAATTACGAAAGTGTGATTCTACATGTTAAAATCCTATGTTCTGGAGTACGAGTCGATACCCTGATTGTATATCTCATCAAACATATCGAGTTGCTGTTAAATTAGTAGTTAGGTTTATCCACTACACGAAATTAAAAATAGAACTACTCATTTGTATTTCAGGACAGAAAAACTAAAATTACCCCAGATGATTTTTTTTATTTTTCATGTAAAACTTGTCAAACCATTTATTTTGTTTTTCATTTCAAGTATAATTAATTACAAAATTTTCCGTGTATAAAATAATTTTCAATTAACAAAGTTTTTTTCTGTAGATTTCTTATAAAAGCCGTGTCGATTAAAAAGCATTTTATTAAATTTACAAACTGTCGCATTTTTCTTTCACTTTGACATTTTAAATAGGTAACTTCAGACAATATGTTTTATTGTTCCTAGTTCTCAATGTTTCTCGATTGTTATCAATATCATTTTCAAAAAAAAAAAATTCGGCACTGTTAAATTAACTAATGTAGAAAACCAGGTTATATACAGGGTGTTTCCAAAACATACCGACAAACTTCCAGAAGTTGCGTAGAGGACATCAAAACAATTGATTTTTGTTAATAAACCCATGTCCGCAAATGAGAAAAAGGAAATATCCAAAGAAAAATATTTTCAGATCAAGTTGCAACCAAAAAACAATTGACAGAAAGTTAACATGATGACCAGATTTTAATCTTCTCATTTTTTTTTTCATTTCGTGTTTTGTGAAGTCTTTGGTATACGAGACTCTTGTACTTGTTGAGGAAGGTTTTCTAACAGTAGTCATGGCCGCTTGTGCACAAGTACATGCTATTTGGGAATCGTCCGCAGGAATGAATCCATGAACCGACACGGTGCATTCTTTGTATTGAAGCGAATGGTGGCCATTTTCAACAACTACTGTAAATTCAATTAAATTACTTACCAATCAAATAAAAAAAAAACCCCCAAAATATTTTTATTTCAAAATTTATTTTTCTTGCACACCGCTAAAACGGCTTATTTAAGGACATGGTTTTCTTAAAGAGATTGTTTTGGTGCCTTCTACAACTCTTGGAAGTTTGTCGGTATGTCTTGAAACATCTGTATAATTTTTCCGCAGATGAAAACGTCATCAAATACTTTGTAAATCGAATAATTTTCAATAATTTAACTGATTTATTAGTAGTTTTACATGGAGCGTTTTAGATATTAATTGAAATTTATTGAAATTGTAAATGTTCGCTAGCTTTTCTCAAAACAATAGTTAATTTTACACGCTCTACTAATTACAATTATTTGCAAATGCAAGTTAACATCAACAAATTTTAATACAACAAATGAGTTATATTTGGAAATAACAAACCTATAAGTCACATTGTCAAACATTGAAATATAGTAAAGCGTTCAAGCGATAGTCACAATCGTCCATAATATTGATATTAAATAACATACAAAACAAAACATGAACTTTTGGGGATATTAATTACTTATAGTTTTTTCTATTAATTTATTTGAGATATTGCGTATGTCGACTCTGTTCCTCGATTATAAAATTATATGAAACAATAGCTATTTGTGTATTAAGAGCGCAAAATGGGACATTGTCGATTTAGAGGTTGTTGCCGCGCGACGCAGGAGCGAGCCATTCTCTCGAAATCGACAATGTCCATTTGCGCTCGAAACACACACAAGATTTTTTCTACAGTCGCCACAATGGGGTCCTCCACCATAACAAAAATTTATTTTTACTTATCGGTATTTTCCATTCTTCTTGAGCTATTGCTTCAATCTAATCTAAGCATTTTATACTTTCGTTTTTGGAAATGAATGCCCTATTTTATTTTCACAGCAGTGCGGCATTTTGTTTGGTTATGTAAGTGGGTAATGTGTAACTACAGTGTCATTAATTCCTGACTAAACGTTTCCATTAAGAATGTAGCCAAGTAACATTTCTCAACATTGTATAGTTAGAAATTTGAGGAGCGAGCGTTTTTTCTACTTTGTCGCTCTAGAGCGGCAAAGTGACATTTTGCTTTGACAAAAGAGAGCGCAAATGGCTACTTTGTATATAGACTGTAGAAAAAATCAATTATAACTTATAAAATCTGCGTAGATACAGTACACCATTTCCTGCAATGTAAGTTAATAAATCGAAAATCTACAAATTCACACAATAATCATCCTCTGCCACACAATTCTAGTCAAACACACTCATTTGCTATCTATAGGTGTCCGAAAATTCAAGCAAGATTTGAATTTTGCGGCATTCTTGCGGTAAAGTGTTACCAACGAAAAAAAGAATAAACCGCGTGACAGCTGACAGTTCAGGATTATTAAAAATTAAGCGCTACACGAAAGAACAACGCGTTTTCATTGTTGAGCAATATTTTAAAAATAATGTATTGTTTTTCGAACAAAATCATCTTCAGCAATGAGACTCATTTTCATGTTGGTGGCTTGGTTATTTAGACAAAATTGTCGGCATTTGGGATTCAAAACCCCACGAGTAATTGTTGAGAAGCAAATGTATCCACAACGAGTCGATGTTTGCTACAGATTTTGGCTCAAGCACCCACAGAAAAATTCCTGTGGGTGCTCAACACCCACAGAAATTATTCAGAAGTTAAAAGCACTGAATACACCAGAATCAGAAAGGTTATATCAGTCATAAAATATCACCATTTAATCAAAACTTATTGAAAACAATTGAAAGACATGTGAGCTCATGGTAAAATGATCAATACAAGTCTGTCAATATAATAATTCGCAAATACGAAACCCAACTTTCTCAGCCCTCTTGTAACACGGGTCTTCTAAGTTGATAGCAATTCTACCGACTGATGATGGTAACTGCAACGATGATACACTGACTCTTAATGACTGGTGATAAGGATTTCGCTGAGAAGGAAGTACACACACACACACACTTTTAACTGATGAACACTACGGATTTACGGACATGAACATTACTTGTGTTTTGCTAACTAATACTTTTATTTACATGATTAAATATAACTGATTATTAACTATGGATAAAACTAAACATACTCAACTAAGCAGATACTAAACTGTTACATTCCGTAACACAGCGGGCGAGCGTCGCCCCAAAACTCAACCTCTTACATGTTAACTCTCACGAGTCTCTAAACCGACTATCTTAAAACAACGCTATCTTTAGGACAGGGTTATCTTTAGGGGTTCGGGGTGCATAGGCGAGGTCATTTTAAAGTCACGCACGTATATATAATAATTTCCAGACTTAATTATCAACAAATAAATGTCGTGATTATCATAATACAAAAAGAATTTCTGAACTGAATTTTGACATTTATAACTTAAACAGATAAACAGAGTAAAAATATGATTATCGAAACTATAATTTAGAAGAGTTTATAAAAAGTTATTTATCTGTTATTGCGCTTACCCTCGCCTTGTCACACTATTCATAGAACCTATAATCCTTTGATAATCGCGCGGACTTTTGTGACGAGTTTAGTTTAGTGGTCTACATACGTAGACCGTTTAAATATTACTTTATAACATTTGTATTAAAAAAATATATTTAATGAGACGGTAATAGTTATATTGTTTGCAGTTTTTACTTTCACATGAAATAAAATTGTAATATTTACATTTTGAATTTATGCAAAATTTTATAAATATACAAATTAAATGTTATTCGGGTAAAAATGGTAAAGTATGTTATTTATACATAAGAGTTAATCATAAAAAATAAAATAAAGAACTATAGAACAAAAAAATAACTACTAAGAAAAAAATTAATGTCAAATTGGCCTTTGTGGTGGAGTACGATTTCCACAATTCTTCAAATCATTTCATCCGATCATTAATAGTCTCGATTCGAAGTTTTTATGTAGATATGTAGAGACATGTCTACTTTAAAAGTTAACAACAATAATAAACGCCTAAAGTAAATTTAAATAATTATAATAGTAACAAGAATAAAAATTTTTGAACGGCAATAAAATATAACAGTTACTCGCGCAGTATACAAACGTATTTACAAAAAGTATTAAGTAAGCTAAGAACAGCAAGACAAGCTAACTTAGCGCTGTATCAACGAAATTCAGCCACACTTATGTCAAACGGTCATGGACAATTTCAACAAAAAAGTGAATTTTGGAACACCTTTTATAAGTAAGGTAGAGGAAATAGCGCATTTGGCGCATTCTCACTTTTCAATTATTTTCATGTATCTACCTGGCGTAATACGAAAAGCGGTTCATAAGCATGTAACATGAGAAAACAGTTTATTCTAGAGAAAAAGTGGCATATATTACAATTAAATTCTGCACACAATTCAATATTCCCATTTTATTTTGCGCGTTTTGTAACCAAGAAAGTCGGATTTAAAATTTTATAAAAGTTACTTTTTTATAGTGGAGTTAAACAGAGGGTAATTTGTAATTTTCTTCGTGTGAATAATTATCCTTTTTCAATAATGATGACTCAAACAGACCGTTTCTGACAGGTAAGCATTATTACATTTGTTTGTGATTTTGTTTCAATAGAGGATTTTGCTGGTGACGTCACACAGTTTGTTTATCCAGCTATTTCTAACTCTGCCGAGGGCGCAACTATCCCACGTTAAAAGTTTTGTACTGTGATAATACAATTAATTCAAGAAAAATGAGTTTAATGATGTACCAGGTGCTAAATTTAAATATGAAAATATTGAAGAGCACACTGAGTTAAAAAAGTGGCTTGAATATCGGGGTATAAGAAAAAAAAGATTTGATTAACAGGGTTAGTTTTCAAATAATAAGTCTTTAAAAAAATTACTTCAAGGTTTAAAAATAATTATTAATTTTATACTTGCAGTTCACTATAATCAGTGAGTCAATTTTGCTGATCGTTTTTTTGGTGTATTTAATCTATGTTTATATCGTAGCAAATACAAGTTTTTTATGCTCTACCTGTTGTGTATAAATAATAGGATATGTTTAATACAAATATATGTATATTTTGTGGTATTTTATATAGAATAGCTATTTGTGTATTAAGAGCGCAAAATGGTACATTGTCGATTGAGAGGTTGTTGATGCGCGACGCAGGAGCGCGGCATTCTCTCGAAATCGACAATGTCCATTTACGCTCGAAACACACACAACATTTTTTCCACAGTCCTCCACCATAAAAAAATAATAAAATGTACACTTTGTCCTTACAGTACTACTCAACAGATGCAGTGAAGACAGGAACATATTAAAATATGACTTCAAGCTTGTTTTAGCTTTCGTTTTTACAAAAAATTAATGCCAATTTTGTAATGAATATTATAAGTTTTGTATAATTTATTTGTTTCAAGTACATTAAACTAGTGCAGTGGACAAGTGGATGCCCACTGGGAGCGTGCACGCCAAACTTTTGCAGGTGGCAGCACAAATGTTCACACAATTTATTTTATATTTAATTTTAATTTATCGTTACATTCCATTCTTCTTGAGCTATAGCTTCAATCTAATCTAAGCATTTTATACTTACGTTTTCGTAAATAAATGCCATATTTTATTTTCACAGCAGTGCGGCATTTTGTTTGGTTATGTAATATACCGACAGAGCAGTTATATGTCAGATTGACTTGTGAAGGTGGTAAATGTGTAACTACAGGGTCATTAGTTCCTGACTATATTTCCATTAAGAATGTAGACAAGCGACATTTCTCACCATGTATAGTTAAAAATTTGGACAGTGAGCGTTTTTTCTACTTTGTCGCGCATGAGCGGCAAAGTAACATTTTGCGTCGACAAAAGAGAGCGCAAATGGCTACTTTGTATATAGACTGTAGAAAACAGTATTTTCTCGTGAGAACTTCATAAACTGCACATTTTTCATGTTACCTCTGTGTTTAAATCTTAAATCACTATAATACAAAATATCAAAAAATAATAGTTCTTCAGAACCAAACAAATACAAAGATGGTTTTGTTTGTCCAGTAAATTCTAACTTTTGTCGGTGGCGCAACTATCGATTTTACCAGTAAAATCATCTATTCCATAATAACACCACAGATTACTTATACTACCGTAACGGTAGTATAGGTAATCTGTGCGAACGCTATAAAGAAGTAATTTTTATAAAATATTAAAACCGATTTTCTCGAATACAAGACTAAAATAAAATGTAATTATTGAATATAATTACAACTTTAAACCTAGCATAGGGAACCGTTTTTTTTTTTTTTTTCTATAATGTACTTACGTAAAATTAGCTTCATAATGATACCAATTTCAATACTGTCAAAATTTTTAAAATGGGTGAAGTAAAACTATGATATTTTGATATCTTTGAGAAATTAATTTTATGTACATTCCGTAAGTGAAGTGGCAAAGTGACTAGTGTACGAAGCGAACAAAGAAAACTACTGGTCATCAATGGATGATCAATAGGCATAATCGTGTTAGTTTTAGATCAGCAAAAAATTAATGGTTAGTCCTCTGACTAGTTTTAATTCTTGTACAAATTCAATGTGATTTATTAATAAAAAAAAAAATGTACATTCCGAAAAAATATATAAAAGTACAGATTCCCTATTGTACCCATTTCCGCTAACTGGAAGTTATATAAAGTTCTTACTACGATCATCTTATAAACCCTTTTGTCTAATTTAACTTTGCTTATTAACATTTTCTTCTGAATGGAAATATTGTGAAACATTCTCTGTAATCTTTGACCTTTGTCGTTTTATCTTTACTTCAACCTGCAGTATATTCTGATTTTTTCAATACAAACTGCAACTCATTATAAAGGCCTGTATTCTGAATACGTTTTTATAATAAGTACTGAACAAAAGAGTGCTATTACGAGATACTCGTCGTTTTTAACAAAAACTCTAATAAAAGCGAATTCGGGATCAATTTGCTTGATTTTTATTATTCTCCATCAATACACTAGGCACTTATTCTCCAGGATATGTCAATGCATTTTTATATTTCAATAAGTTCATTTATCAGTTTTACTATTTTGATGTAAGTAATATTTCGTAAAAAAATAATAAGAACTTTTAAATACAAGTACCTATAAAAATAATTAGAAGAAAGGTAGTTTTAGTTATGAAAAGAGTTTTCTATACTATACATGCCAACGTTAACTAACATAGAATTTAATGTAATTGAGAATGCAAGAACCTTTTATTTGGTTTAAAAATCGAGAGAGAGAGAGAGCAGATTTTCAACTTTAAACTTTATAAATTAACTTCCTTCCTTTGATTTAACTGGTTGTTTTACTAAACATAATCCCGTGGTTCGATAGCAAAAACAGATGTCAGTATTTTAATTATTTCAGCAGATCAAATTTAATTAATTAATTTCTTTTTCCAAATTTCGACAGTTTGGAAAAAGCAGGAATTAAAATACGATTTATAAAGATAATGACTTTACTTGATTTTCTTGACTGACATAATATCTTCTTTTGGCAGGAATTTTTTTATAATATCACTGACATATAGCTAAATGAAGTAATTAATTATAATTTTTCTGTATTTTTCTATCAAAATATTCAATGAAACTACAACAGAAACTCTAAGAAACCAATAGAAACACAAATATATTATTTTCTTGCTAAAATTTCATTACAATAACTGTAAGCTTATACAGCATATTCTAAAATAATAAATTTTCAACTTTCATAAAATTCAAACAAAAGAAAATGAAAAACAACAAGCACGGTAGCTGAACGTGTTAAAACACGGAACACTACAAGTTACAGCGTCTGAACTTGTGGGTTATCGATTCCTATCTACGTTCTTCTTCTTTTTCTTAACTTCGCTCTACTGATTCGAGTCGTAGTATTCCTCTACACTATATGAATCACTCTCATATCATTTCGAACTGTATTTTTTTCGTTCATAAAAATTTTCTATTAGTTATTTTTAACCTCGGGAATATGTCTCCTAGGGGTTTTGGAGTTTTTTATGAGAATTACGAAATATTTATTTTTGGATTTTATATATCTAAAACTTTAACAAAAAAGCTAGAATGTATTGTTCTTTCGTATGAAAGGATTTGTAATATCTGAAAGCCAAAAAAATGCTGTTGTCCATCTTAGTCATTGCTTTTCAACATAAGATTATAATAAAAATTCTTTAAATAAAAAGTAAAACGCACGTTTCGTTTGATATACCAAACGCGATTTTCCTTTGTTGGTTCTTCCTCTGGAATAAGGAGAATACAGAAAAAATTGAGCTATTGTCATAATTTGGAGAATAACGGTTTTAATGTTTAAATTATTATTAATACGAAAATACCAAATTTCGCCAATGTCTGTACCATATTGTTATAATTATTGTTAAATCAATTTTCAATTCAATACACTGTAAATACTACGCAAATAGTCATTACAACGTAATGTTCAAAATTCTTTTAATAAAACATTGTGAGCAGTGACACGTCAACCTTGTCTTACCATAAAGGTACTCAATTCGTACTAGTCAGAGTTGGTCAGTAGTATAACTGGGCCACTTCTAGACCATTCAAGATCATTCCACTGTCGTACGGATACTAGCAACTAGAGGTGGGCGCGTGAGTAAATTTTTGTTCACGATCACGCACGCTTACGTAACTAAAAATGTAATCACGCACGACTTTTTATGTTTGATTCACGCTCACGATTTTATTTTGGCACTCACGACCGATCACGCCCGGCGGATCACGTTCGTGTCATGTGATTGTGTCTATGCACATTTAAGCCTGTTTAACACAGCCATAAGTTGTTATCAAATTTGTTAACAAATTGGTAATAAGTTAGTTAACAAATTGGTTTCATTGGAAACGAACGTTTATGGACAAATAAGATGTTCAATCCATCACAAATATCATTATAAATTTGGTAACAAATTTTTTAACAAAATTATGATCGTGTCAACGGGCTTAAAGATATATATCTTCAGTGAAATCGGAGCAACTGTGTGTGTACACAATTTTGGGTACAACAATAACACTATTTTGATGCAAAAAGTACTGTTGATGACATATTTGGACATACTAATAATAAGAATGTAAAAGTAAAAGATGGATATTAAGACAATTTTTTAAATACAAAATTGAAGAAAACGTACTCACGCCCTATTAAATTTCAATCACGCCTGATCACACAAGATAATTTTCCACCTCTACTAACAACCCCACTTGATGATAACGGTGGTTATACTTAAAACTAAACCAGATAACATCATCATCTCAAAGATCAACAGAACATGAAAATCAGTGATACGACAGTTCTAGTTACGCCTTGTACAAAAATTTAATATAAAATAAATAAATAAATAAATAAAAATATAGCATCACAACTTATTACGCATTTCTGCGTGTGCCAATCTGCTTTTTATTCCCAAATTTCAATAACAACTATATAATGTGTAAGGCCATAATAAGCAGTATTGCGCTTGCCAGGTGTCACGTCATAGGCTTTCAAAGCTATAATAAAGAGATTACTATTAATATATTGTCGTCTTCATCTTTAAAATTAAGTAGATATACATTTTACGTCCTGTTTGATTCTTGAAAATTGAAAATCCTAGGATGTCTTGCATAAAAAACACTAAAAGCTTTGTTTACGAGAAGATAATAAATTCTGATCATGTTTCTGACAGATGACAACGCATTCTATTATAGTATTAGGCGAACTTTTATTAAATAAATATATCATCATGGCATTCATGACTTTCTACCCACTCCCAGCTGTATTATAAGCTGTATGCAGAAAAATAATAGTAGCGTAAATAATTATAAATATTAATATAAAAATATTTCAAAATGGAACTTCTATAATTTTGGGACATGAGCCCGAAGCAGCCGCTTCATCTACTTTATGGTAAAATCGGCCATGAAAAAATTTGAACTCGCGTCTTCAGAACAACAAACTGTCAGCCACACTTATGTCAAACGGTCATGGACAATTTCAACAAAAAAGTGAATTTTGGAACACCTTTTATAAGTAAGGTAGAGGAAATAGCGCATTTGGCGCATTCTCACTTTTCAATTATTTTCATGTATCTACCTGGCGTAATACGAAAAGCGGTTCATAAGCATGTAACATGAGAAAACAGTTTATTCTAGAGAAAAAGTGGCATATATTACAATTAAATTCTGCACACAATTCAATATTCCCATTTTATTTTGCGCGTTTTGTAACCAAGAAAGTCGGATTTAAAATTTTATAAAAGTTACTTTTTTATAGTGGAGTTAAACAGAGGGTAATTTGTAATTTTCTTCGTGTGAATAATTATCCTTTTTCAATAATGATGACTCAAACAGACCGTTTCTGACAGGTAAGCATTATTACATTTGTTTGTGATTTTGTTTCAATAGAGGATTTTGCTGGTGACGTCACACAGTTTGTTTATCCAGCTATTTCTAACTCTGCCGAGGGCGCAACTATCCCACGTTAAAAGTTTTGTACTGTGATAATACAATTAATTCAAGAAAAATGAGTTTAATGATGTACCAGGTGCTAAATTTAAATATGAAAATATTGAAGAGCACACTGAGTTAAAAAAGTGGCTTGAATATCGGGGTATAAGAAAAAAAAGATTTGATTAACAGGGTTAGTTTTCAAATAATAAGTCTTTAAAAAAATTACTTCAAGGTTTAAAAATAATTATTAATTTTATACTTGCAGTTCACTATAATCAGTGAGTCAATTTTGCTGATCGTTTTTTTGGTGTATTTAATCTATGTTTATATCGTAGCAAATACAAGTTTTTTATGCTCTACCTGTTGTGTATAAATAATAGGATATGTTTAATACAAATATATGTATATTTTGTGGTATTTTATATAGAATAGCTATTTGTGTATTAAGAGCGCAAAATGGTACATTGTCGATTGAGAGGTTGTTGATGCGCGACGCAGGAGCGCGGCATTCTCTCGAAATCGACAATGTCCATTTACGCTCGAAACACACACAACATTTTTTCCACAGTCCTCCACCATAAAAAAATAATAAAATGTACACTTTGTCCTTACAGTACTACTCAACAGATGCAGTGAAGACAGGAACATATTAAAATATGACTTCAAGCTTGTTTTAGCTTTCGTTTTTACAAAAAATTAATGCCAATTTTGTAATGAATATTATAAGTTTTGTATAATTTATTTGTTTCAAGTACATTAAACTAGTGCAGTGGACAAGTGGATGCCCACTGGGAGCGTGCACGCCAAACTTTTGCAGGTGGCAGCACAAATGTTCACACAATTTATTTTATATTTAATTTTAATTTATCGTTACATTCCATTCTTCTTGAGCTATAGCTTCAATCTAATCTAAGCATTTTATACTTACGTTTTCGTAAATAAATGCCATATTTTATTTTCACAGCAGTGCGGCATTTTGTTTGGTTATGTAATATACCGACAGAGCAGTTATATGTCAGATTGACTTGTGAAGGTGGTAAATGTGTAACTACAGGGTCATTAGTTCCTGACTATATTTCCATTAAGAATGTAGACAAGCGACATTTCTCACCATGTATAGTTAAAAATTTGGACAGTGAGCGTTTTTTCTACTTTGTCGCGCATGAGCGGCAAAGTAACATTTTGCGTCGACAAAAGAGAGCGCAAATGGCTACTTTGTATATAGACTGTAGAAAACAGTATTTTCTCGTGAGAACTTCATAAACTGCACATTTTTCATGTTACCTCTGTGTTTAAATCTTAAATCACTATAATACAAAATATCAAAAAATAATAGTTCTTCAGAACCAAACAAATACAAAGATGGTTTTGTTTGTCCAGTAAATTCTAACTTTTGTCGGTGGCGCAACTATCGATTTTACCAGTAAAATCATCTATTCCATAATAACACCACAGATTACTTATACTACCGTAACGGTAGTATAGGTAATCTGTGCGAACGCTATAAAGAAGTAATTTTTATAAAATATTAAAACCGATTTTCTCGAATACAAGACTAAAATAAAATGTAATTATTGAATATAATTACAACTTTAAACCTAGCATAGGGAACCGTTTTTTTTTTTTTTTTCTATAATGTACTTACGTAAAATTAGCTTCATAATGATACCAATTTCAATACTGTCAAAAATTTTAAAATGGGTGAAGTAAAACTATGATATTTTGATATCTTTGAGAAATTAATTTTATGTACATTCCGTAAGTGAAGTGGCAAAGTGACTAGTGTACGAAGCGAACAAAGAAAACTACTGGTCATCAATGGATGATCAATAGGCATAATCGTGTTAGTTTTAGATCAGCAAAAAATTAATGGTTAGTCCTCTGACTAGTTTTAATTCTTGTACAAATTCAATGTGATTTATTAATAAAAAAAAAAATGTACATTCCGAAAAAATATATAAAAGTACAGATTCCCTATTGTACCCATTTCCGCTAACTGGAAGTTATATAAAGTTCTTACTACGATCATCTTATAAACCCTTTTGTCTAATTTAACTTTGCTTATTAACATTTTCTTCTGAATGGAAATATTGTGAAACATTCTCTGTAATCTTTGACCTTTGTCGTTTTATCTTTACTTCAACCTGCAGTATATTCTGATTTTTTCAATACAAACTGCAACTCATTATAAAGGCCTGTATTCTGAATACGTTTTTATAATAAGTACTGAACAAAAGAGTGCTATTACGAGATACTCGTCGTTTTTAACAAAAACTCTAATAAAAGCGAATTCGGGATCAATTTGCTTGATTTTTATTATTCTCCATCAATACACTAGGCACTTATTCTCCAGGATATGTCAATGCATTTTTATATTTCAATAAGTTCATTTATCAGTTTTACTATTTTGATGTAAGTAATATTTCGTAAAAAAATAATAAGAACTTTTAAATACAAGTACCTATAAAAATAATTAGAAGAAAGGTAGTTTTAGTTATGAAAAGAGTTTTCTATACTATACATGCCAACGTTAACTAACATAGAATTTAATGTAATTGAGAATGCAAGAACCTTTTATTTGGTTTAAAAATCGAGAGAGAGAGAGAGCAGATTTTCAACTTTAAACTTTATAAATTAACTTCCTTCCTTTGATTTAACTGGTTGTTTTACTAAACATAATCCCGTGGTTCGATAGCAAAAACAGATGTCAGTATTTTAATTATTTCAGCAGATCAAATTTAATTAATTAATTTCTTTTTCCAAATTTCGACAGTTTGGAAAAAGCAGGAATTAAAATACGATTTATAAAGATAATGACTTTACTTGATTTTCTTGACTGACATAATATCTTCTTTTGGCAGGAATTTTTTTATAATATCACTGACATATAGCTAAATGAAGTAATTAATTATAATTTTTCTGTATTTTTCTATCAAAATATTCAATGAAACTACAACAGAAACTCTAAGAAACCAATAGAAACACAAATATATTATTTTCTTGCTAAAATTTCATTACAATAACTGTAAGCTTATACAGCATATTCTAAAATAATAAATTTTCAACTTTCATAAAATTCAAACAAAAGAAAATGAAAAACAACAAGCACGGTAGCTGAACGTGTTAAAACACGGAACACTACAAGTTACAGCGTCTGAACTTGTGGGTTATCGATTCCTATCTACGTTCTTCTTCTTTTTCTTAACTTCGCTCTACTGATTCGAGTCGTAGTATTCCTCTACACTATATGAATCACTCTCATATCATTTCGAACTGTATTTTTTTCGTTCATAAAAATTTTCTATTAGTTATTTTTAACCTCGGGAATATGTCTCCTAGGGGTTTTGGAGTTTTTTATGAGAATTACGAAATATTTATTTTTGGATTTTATATATCTAAAACTTTAACAAAAAAGCTAGAATGTATTGTTCTTTCGTATGAAAGGATTTGTAATATCTGAAAGCCAAAAAAATGCTGTTGTCCATCTTAGTCATTGCTTTTCAACATAAGATTATAATAAAAATTCTTTAAATAAAAAGTAAAACGCACGTTTCGTTTGATATACCAAACGCGATTTTCCTTTGTTGGTTCTTCCTCTGGAATAAGGAGAATACAGAAAAAATTGAGCTATTGTCATAATTTGGAGAATAACGGTTTTAATGTTTAAATTATTATTAATACGAAAATACCAAATTTCGCCAATGTCTGTACCATATTGTTATAATTATTGTTAAATCAATTTTCAATTCAATACACTGTAAATACTACGCAAATAGTCATTACAACGTAATGTTCAAAATTCTTTTAATAAAACATTGTGAGCAGTGACACGTCAACCTTGTCTTACCATAAAGGTACTCAATTCGTACTAGTCAGAGTTGGTCAGTAGTATAACTGGGCCACTTCTAGACCATTCAAGATCATTCCACTGTCGTACGGATACTAGCAACTAGAGGTGGGCGCGTGAGTAAATTTTTGTTCACGATCACGCACGCTTACGTAACTAAAAATGTAATCACGCACGACTTTTTATGTTTGATTCACGCTCACGATTTTATTTTGGCACTCACGACCGATCACGCCCGGCGGATCACGTTCGTGTCATGTGATTGTGTCTATGCACATTTAAGCCTGTTTAACACAGCCATAAGTTGTTATCAAATTTGTTAACAAATTGGTAATAAGTTAGTTAACAAATTGGTTTCATTGGAAACGAACGTTTATGGACAAATAAGATGTTCAATCCATCACAAATATCATTATAAATTTGGTAACAAATTTTTTAACAAAATTATGATCGTGTCAACGGGCTTAAAGATATATATCTTCAGTGAAATCGGAGCAACTGTGTGTGTACACAATTTTGGGTACAACAATAACACTATTTTGATGCAAAAAGTACTGTTGATGACATATTTGGACATACTAATAATAAGAATGTAAAAGTAAAAGATGGATATTAAGACAATTTTTTAAATACAAAATTGAAGAAAACGTACTCACGCCCTATTAAATTTCAATCACGCCTGATCACACAAGATAATTTTCCACCTCTACTAACAACCCCACTTGATGATAACGGTGGTTATACTTAAAACTAAACCAGATAACATCATCATCTCAAAGATCAACAGAACATGAAAATCAGTGATACGACAGTTCTAGTTACGCCTTGTACAAAAATTTAATATAAAATAAATAAATAAATAAATAAAAATATAGCATCACAACTTATTACGCATTTCTGCGTGTGCCAATCTGCTTTTTATTCCCAAATTTCAATAACAACTATATAATGTGTAAGGCCATAATAAGCAGTATTGCGCTTGCCAGGTGTCACGTCATAGGCTTTCAAAGCTATAATAAAGAGATTACTATTAATATATTGTCGTCTTCATCTTTAAAATTAAGTAGATATACATTTTACGTCCTGTTTGATTCTTGAAAATTGAAAATCCTAGGATGTCTTGCATAAAAAACACTAAAAGCTTTGTTTACGAGAAGATAATAAATTCTGATCATGTTTCTGACAGATGACAACGCATTCTATTATAGTATTAGGCGAACTTTTATTAAATAAATATATCATCATGGCATTCATGACTTTCTACCCACTCCCAGCTGTATTATAAGCTGTATGCAGAAAAATAATAGTAGCGTAAATAATTATAAATATTAATATAAAAATATTTCAAAATGGAACTTCTATAATTTTGGGACATGAGCCCGAAGCAGCCGCTTCATCTACTTTATGGTAAAATCGGCCATGAAAAAATTTGAACTCGCGTCTTCAGAACAACAAACTGTCATTATGAAATGAAATATCTGAGATGTTTTTACTTGTTATTCCCTTTCTATGTATTTATGTTGTCTTTGGATGAAGTGTTTAGCGTCCTCTTAAACACCTGTAGGTAGGTAGTAGTATTTATTTTCACGTCACTTTCATATATTTCTAAATTTATCTTGTCCCGCGATTTCACTTTTCACATCAGTACTATCTCATGTATTGTAATTATGTTTGAAATTTAAATTTTACAGCGAGACAATTTTACTCTCGCAATATTTTTATATATATTGATTTCCTGATACAATACCATTATAATACCGCTACCTTGTTTTATTTGTACTCTGGTTTGAAGTAGTAGTAGTAGTTTTTGTTCTTATTTTAATGAATAAATAAAGCATTTAATCCATTATATATTCTTTTTTTAATTCCATCCTTTGTTTTATCGTTCCTTTCCTTTTTTACTGTAAAAGGATTTATTTATTGTATTTAAATATAGCTCTGTGCTTTTATTACGATTATATATCATTTTTAATGTTTTTATTTTAAATCTTTTTAGTTATTTTACAATGAATATGTTATTTAATCCCTCACTTCACTTTTATGAAAAACATTTATAATCTTTACAATTCATATCTAATAATGCCACAGTTTCTGCTATATAAATTATTTCATATACCTATATCGCAAGTAAATTCTACCTAGTTGAGTTTATAACATTTATTTCTATCCGACGGAGACGTTAAGCTAGCATAATACGAATACGTATCCCTCGTATAACCTATATACAAAACGATTTCACTCAAACTTTATTAGAGAATTACATCCAAACCAAAGAGATTACTGTATATATTATTCCCAATAATAATAGTAACTTTGACAAAAAACATTATGCTAACTTGACAAACAATTAAACATTTGTTAATTAATTTGTTTCAATTCCATGGCCACCACTATTTTTTAAAGTGATTTTCGACATTTTCATACCTAATTCCTGCCGTTACAAAATATGCAAAATTAATTTTGCTGATTGTTTCAGACGCATAGTTTTCTGCTCTACAACTTTTATTTGAAGCTTTTTTGCCTAAAATAATTAGGGACGCAAAAAATTACAAAAAGCATAAACACTTATGGATTTTTATCCGACGGAACTGTTCCTGGACTAAACAATACGATTAATGTTATTGAAGTGTAAATTAAATTATGGTAGATTAATCTAAATACATTTTATTTATGCACAAACCTACTTCATCCTTATTAAATTATTATAAAACAAATTCTAATCTATAAAACGTACAAGGAAAAGCCGCGACCTAGGACTCTTCGATTTGGTTAAAATTTTGTGGGCGTAAAGTTCTCTTTGAACGGTATGACACACCATTCGGTACCTACTTAAAAACGTCTGAAAAGTTTATGAAAATAATCGGTAACAAAAGGAATTACGGGAGACATTAAATTATTATAAACAACAACCATTGTAAAATTCAATAAACGAATAGGTTAAATGTTGCACTCATTTTGGATGGTAATTATTAAAGCATGTAAAATGCAAATGATTGTCATAGAATAAATAAGATAAAAAATCTGATATTTATTGGGGTAATTTAAATAAATAGTCAGTAATAAATGGTAAGTAACTGAAACTTAACCTAATAAACCCAATCTAAACTAACGTAACCATAATTTAACGAATCTGAACAAAATATCCACATTTACGAAACATTTATTTTATTATACATGGTGAACACTAAAGACCGTGACAGGCATTATATCATGGGAAAACAGTTATTTTTTTCAATTACTATCTGTCCCGTAATACTTTTTAGGGTGATTTATGCAAAGATTTAAAGAATAAAGTTCTGAATTTTTGTGTGCTAAAATTATTATTTACGCTTCTGATATTCGAGCAAACTTTATTTAAAGATATGATAAAAAAGGATTTAAGTATATATGCGGTTATACCAAAAAATGAACGTCAAGTATACTATCAAGTCAAGACACATGTCAAAAATAGATATTTGACTTTAATCAACGCTCATTTAAAAATTTAAGAAATATAGAACTCAAAAATTCAAGATTTTATTTTCTTAAAATTGTATGTATGAATCATCCCATAAAAGTTTACGGGTCACATAATAATTGGAGAAATCTGCTTTTCTATGTTATACGCGTATGTCACCGTTTCTAATGTTCACGCTGTATACTGACCATTAATGTAAAAATATTCTGACCAAATAAATAGATTTGTTAGATATGGAAAAAAAATTAAGAAACCGAAGTGCGTACCTACAGCACATGTGTTGCAGGTGCAGTTCGATGCAGATAAATGCAGCGTTCAACGCACTCGGCTATGCGAACTTTACAATAATTATTGTTTGTAACTTGATATCTTCTAGACACCTCAGACAATCTTTGATCGGAATATTTCCCCAGACAGTTTTCCTGTATTGCATAAAATGGTTTGGCACTCCTTCCGTATAAGTATAAGCACTTTATATCCACAAAATTTTATTCAAATTAGGTCGCGGCCTCTCCTTGTTGATATAACTGAACGAAATATGTATAATATAGACTGGGGCAGTGAAACGGGCGATTTTGAAAAGGGCGGGGCGGCTCGGGTAATATATAAGGAGAGGATTTTCGAAGTCACCGTAGCTTTCCTCAAAAGCATCTAGTCGCTACCGGAAACAAACCATTCTGAGAGCCGAGCGATGCCACAGGTGATGCATGTATATTCCAAGCACCGGCAAAACCCATTACTTTTTAAAATAAGTTTAAAAAATTAGAATAAGGACTCGAGTTTTGTCACACGTATTCGGCTTCGTTCAACGCATAGGGTAGTTTGTTATCGACTTAAAGAATTTCAATAACCATGGAATGTTGGACCAACCATCAACGCGCGTTCGCCGTAAAGGCGTATTATCAAAACAGTAGGCATGTATGGCGTGTTTCAAGATATTTGCAAATCTACCTGCCTTCGTAATGACGCGGTACACCGCAAAACAGCATGGTATGTACGATCCTATGCGTCAGGAGAGGTTAGCAAAATTTTGGAAAATGATGTAGTGATACTTTCTCAAAATCCCACTAATTATTATACCTGTTATTATTTATAATTTGTGAAAATTTGGTGTAATGTCATATTCTTTGTTCTGTATTTTTTAAAATTCAAGTGAAACATTTAATTTCACACAAATATTTCGTGTGCAGGATTTCAAATATTTTGTTACAACCCTGTCATGTTACCCATCAAGCCGCTGCGTAAGTCGAGGCAGGTACGTTTGCAAATATCTTGAAACAAACTATAGCAGCCCTGCCGCCCAACATCGTTTCCGCACTGAATTCGCAATACATCGTAATCGCACAGTATCTTTCGCGCATGCTGTTAAAGTGTGGGTTGAAAATTTTGAAAACGCTGCTTCAAGAAACAAAATAAAAGGCCGGAAAAGGAGAACACAGTGCGAACTCCTGAGATTATCGAACGTGTGGGAGTCACAGTTGGAAGACGCTTCCGTAGGGACGGACGTCATCTTTCCGATACTATTTATTAAACACTTTTCTTAAATGCTTTTTTACTTAATTTAAGGTGGTATAAATAAATATGTAAAAAATAACATTGGCTTTTTATTCATTTTAAAATCGCCCGTTGCACCACTTTGAAAAACTTATTTACCGATTACAATTTTTGCCCGATCCAGTAAAATAAAATACATTCTTCATTATAAAGTTATAACGAACTAAACATTTTATGACATGACGGGTGTGGATTTGGATTATTGGCCACAAATTTGAAAGCTGAGTATCCCGCCAATTATTCTATAGTGCCCCACTCACAGACTATCCATTTTCCATTCCCACTGGTGAGAAAGGTGACGGATCTCTTTAATGAAAAATATTGTTACTGGTTGCCACACATGGCGTCAAAACTCCTCCCACAAGTATATATATATATATATATATATATATATATATATATATATATATATATCAGTGGCGTGCGGTCAGGGTATGCGGGGCATGCGGCGCATACCCATTCGTATTTAGAAATTAATTAAATTTTATAATGTTATTTTTTTACATAATTCATGTAAATACTTTAAATTATATGTAAGATAAATTCTATCACTTTTAAATTTTATTTAGTTCAACTTGTATAATATGAATAACTGAATAACACTGGAAAAAGCTAGTGGATAGCGCTAGGCTCTGCCGCATGACTTGTAGACGGATCGGGGCAGGGCGACGCTTGAGGAACTGCGATAAATAAGCAGTGGGGAGTGCGCGCTGTAGGTGAGTCGGTAAGCGCTAAATTCATCGCTTACCCGGGTATATTTTGATGTAGTAATTTTTGTATAAGCATCATCCACCATACAGAATTACAGAATTAAATATTTTTTTTGTTATACTACAGGCACATGAACATAGGTATTATTATTTATTTTGCTTTTAATGATTATCTTCTACAATATTATTATAATATAGCGCATATTTTTGGATAACTATGGATTGCATTATAAAAAAATTAATAGAAAAGTCATTTTCGAGAAGAGCATTTAACGAGAAAAATAAAATTATTAAAAGTGGAAAACCTACTTCTGATTTAAATAATTTAAAAACGATTCATAAGGACAAAGGTAAAAGATTTACGCGACATTTTCATGTAACAAACAAGGATTTGAAAATTTAAATTGTTATTTAGTTGCAATTCAAAAACATTCGCGATTTCTGACACTTCCGAGTTCTACAGCTTTTGTTGAACACTCATTTTCGGCTTTGAAGCGCATAAAATCATACAAACGGTCATCCCAGGGACAAGAAAGATTATCAAGCTTAGTACTGTTGTCCATTGAAAAATCTCAACTATGCGAAATGCAAACTAAAGATAATTTTCATTCTGCAATAATTCAAGAATTTTGTAAAAAAGAAAGAAGAATGGAATTTATTTACAAATAGTTATATTAATTAATATTGATTTTTTTTTCTATGTGATATTAAAGTATGCAATAAATATCGTAATTACATACAAAAATTATAAATTATTTCCTATCCTTGGCGCATACCCGACTAAAATTTCACCGCACGCCACTGATATATATATATATATATATATATATATATATATATATATATATATATATATATATATATATACATAAACCAGCAAATATCTCGCTTATTATTACGTTTAGCGATTTCAACTATATAACATAAATTATAGTATGTTAACTCCTCTATAAAATTACGTAAGTAGGTCAATATTATTACTTCCGGTTTTGGAGCAATTGATAGCAACTTATTATTTTCATATGGAACACACTATATATTTTTCAAATTTGAAAAGTACATGATATTTGCTATCCAACTGTATAAAAACAATCATATATTGTATTATTAAAAAATAGAATGGCGAATGATAAAAATATTACATTTTTATTAAATGTAGGAGGCATTGCAGTACAATTTTTTTAATAAGACATATTCTAATGACATGAAATAACAGATATAATTAAATATCGTATTAAAGTAAATGTATATCAATTTAAATATTTAATTAATTAATTTTCTTTATATTTGAAAGGGCTATGTAAAATAAATGATATGCAAAGCCTCCTAATTTTATCAAAAATGGAATACTTTAATCATTCACCATTCTATTTTTTCATAATACAACATATGATTGTTTTTATACAGTTAGATAGCAAATTTCATATACTTTTCAAATTTGAAAAAATATATAAGCTGTTCAATTTGAAAATTAAAAGTTCTATCAATTACTCGAAAACCGGAAGTAATAATATTGATCTACTTCCGAAATTTTATAGAGGAGTTAACGTATTATAATTTATGTTATATAGTTGAAATCGCTAAAAGTAGACGGACACCTGTATATAGGGTGTAAATGAAATAAGTGCATTAAATTTAACCAGTAATGTAACTCGACGAGAGCAACAATATTTCTTAATAACTTTTTCTCGAAATCGCATATTTTTTTAGCATTTTTACCACCCCGTAAATTGACGAGTCGTTCCACGTATTTTTCTAATAATTGAATGCAGTAGCAATAGCTATGAAAAATTTGGTTTTAGCAATTGACAGTTTTGTCAGTTGTTGGAATTATATTTTGACATTAGTAATAAACTTGTTTATCAGGTAAAATTCTGTCAAAATGCTTACGTTTACAAATAGCGAGTACACAGATATTGTAATTACTTACCTATGGTTTATTTATTTATTCGTCTTTACTACATTTGAATTTGTGGTTGATATAAAGACAGTATTATAAAGTTGCCAACGCATTTAGACGAAGCGTTTCCAAATCATACTGTTCCTAATATTCGCACATTTGTTAATCTTGTACATCTTTATCACAATACGAAGTGTCACATATGACAATTTTAAATAAAGCAACAGTTGCATCCATATCATGTGCAAAAAGATCAATGTTTTCAGCAGACTTCAATTTTGGGAATGGCTCATAATGTTTATCAATGAGACTGAATTTATTTGGGAAGGTGTATTTATTATGCACAATACACATTTCAACAGACGAAAATGCTGTAAAAATTTTCATTAAAAAATGTTTGAGCGGGAACAATAAATGGACGACTAATTATTGGTAATCATGTACCTCGTTTAAATGGACAAAAGTTTGTACTTACATTTTTTGAATAACGTATTTAAACTATTATGATTTGTCGACGATAAATAATCATCTCATAACCTAATAACTATGCTTATGCTCTTCCTCCCGTCGTTCCTCCTTGTCATCCTCTATTTACAGGTGATTAAAGCCTGGTTTAATACAAAACGTTATAATTTTGGTATCCAAAAGTTAAATTTCTTTATTTTAAAAATTGTACTATTACGAATTAATTAATAATAAATGTTATTTCCGTTGATTCGTTTATTAATTACAGTGACTGCAAGTGTAACCGATAACCGACAATCTTTGAGCTGTTTTTATCCCACTTGAATACGGCAGGCAGCCATTTGCTCTCCATGGGCGCGCGCCGAAATATGCAGCAAATCAAAGAATTTTAACTCATCTAAAAGACTTAGAAAAAAAAGTTATTAAGAAATATTGTTGCTCTCGTCGAGTTACATTACTGGCTAAATTTAATGCACTTATTTCATTTACACCCTGTATATCTTATCAGGAATTTTCAAGTCGGATTTTCATGAATGGCCATATATTTGTACAAAGTTTGGTTTATGGGCCTATTATTTAGTATACAAACAAGACATTAAAGTGTGTATCAAACCATATAGTATTGGTATAGGAAAGCTGTTATTTACTTTAGACACATGCCTATATTATTCCACTGTGAAATTGCTAAATTTGATAATGGGGGAGTTTAATCATGTTGAGATGTAATGATTTATCCACATTACTGCAATACTATACATGTAATATTACTATTAATTCAATAAAAGTAAAAAAAAACGTATTTTTTGTACAAACGATATTAAGTTTATCGCCCGCAATAGCTACAGCATCTTTGGTTCACCATAGTTGTTCGCTATGAACGCTAGTTTAGAATGAAAACATGAACGTATGTCTTCTATATTTGATATTGAAACGTCAAATTTAATGTCAAATCACAAAAAGCAAATTATTTGATTTTAAATTTGTAAACGTAAAACCTAGAAAATACGATAAACACAGAAATTAAATTGTCAAGTTTCAAATGTAAACATAAACATACGGTCGTGTTTTGCTTCTGTCTCTTTCTATGAAGCACGTTTTGGGCACGTATGTCGAGACCTAATTCGCACATAGTTGATGTTATGTACGCCAATAATGGCGGGAAGAAAATATTGTAAAATTATAACTTTTTTCTCTCCAGTATTTTACAAAATGAAAAACCTTTTACATTTAAAAATATTGTAACATATAAAAAAATCAAAAATTCGAAAACTGCCGCATTGTATTTATATATTTATTATAAATACAATTAAACTATCGAATAAATAGCTACACATGTATGTACGTATTTTATCGAGTTTTGTATATTGATTCCTTTTTTATTTTATTTTGTTAAACTGCGGCAAATGCGCTACATTTATTTATAAACACAATTTAGGAATTTACAATGACACTCTCTCCAATACTGTTTTATTTTTGTAAAGAGGTCAATGAATTGTAAATCCCTCCTCTACAGCTATTATTCATTTTTATATTGTCACGTTTATTTGCCGTCTATCTAAAAAGTTAAAATAAATCAATAACTTTATATAAAAGATATTTTTAACCATCTGTCCAAAAAGATATTTCTCATCTCTTTATGGACAATATGGCACAAATTTATAGTCAAAACCCACAGCATCAGAATACAAATTGGGTGTGTTTTTTTATGGACCATAGGAATCACAATGGTAAAATTTTCATATGTCTGTAATTTCTGCCCCATTAATTTTAGAACAAAAGTGTAATTACAAAAAATATTCAGCTTCAAAAAGTGCATCAAATGAGTCTAAATTCATTGCTATAATACGTTCCGGTCAAAGACGTAACATACAATAGCCGTCTTTAAGCTGTTTGCAGATTGACAAGACAAAACATACAATTTAAATAATGGTATTGTTTAAGTTTGACAGATAAAACAAATATGAATTCATATTTAATTCTTATTATTTTCTATTTATTTTGATTTGAAAATCTGAGATGAGAAATGTGCCCATGATTAAAGTATTTAACATTTTTGTGCTATTGCTCATGGCACTTTGTAAATATATCTAAATATTATTAACTTTTATATGTTGCCTCTCTCTTGAGAACAAAACGCATGAACATGTAACCAATAATTTTAGACTTATTAGATGCAGTTTTTATTTCTGAACTTTTTTTGTATTTACACTTTTGTTCTAAAAGTAATAGGGCAGAAATTACAGCCATATAAAAAAATTACCACTGTATTTCCTATGGTTCATAAAAAAAGTAGACACCCGGTATACAAAATTTCTGTACGTATGTATATACGAAGATTTTATATATACAGGGTGTAAATGAAATAAGTGCATTAAATTTAACCAGTAATGGAACTCGATGAGAGCAACAATATTTCTTAATAACTTTTTTTTTCTAAGTCTTTTAGATTTTGAGTTAAAATTCTTTAAAGATTTGCTGCATATTTCGTTACCCGCCCATGGAGAACAACAGCATTTTCGTCTGTCGAGATGTGTATTGTGCATAATAAATCCACCTTCCCAAGTAAATTCAGTCTCATTAATGAACATTAAGAGCCATTCCCAAAATTGAAGTCTGTTATGTGCTGAAAACATTGAACTTTTTGCACATGTTATGGATACAACTATTGCTTTTTTTAAAATTGTCATATGTGACACTCCGTATTGTGATAAAGATGTACAAGATTAACAAATGTGCGAATATTAGGAACAGTATGATTTGGAAACGTTCCGACTAAATGCTTTGGCAACTCTATAACACTGTCTTTATATATATACATATATCATCACGGCATATTACCCATTGCTGGGTGTGCCAATCTGCTTTGTTCGCAGATATCGGTAATGATGATGACATATTCGTACCGTGCGGGCGTTTACCAGGCGTCACCTCACGGGCACTCATTGCTGGCGTGGAGAGTGCACCACAGGGGTCAATTTTGTACCATTTAAAATTCGAAATATTTGGCGTCGGTCAACCACAAATTAAAATGTAGTAAAGATACGAATAAATAAATAAACCATAGGTAAGTAATTACAATGTCTATGTAATCGCTATTTGTAAACATAAGCATTTTAACAAAATTTTACCTTCTGTCAGTTGCTAAAACAAAAATTTTCTGAGCTATTGCTACTACATTCAATTATTAGAAAAATACTTGGAACGGGGTCGTAAAAATGCTAAAAAAAAATATGCGATTTCGAGAAAAAGTTATTAAGAGGTATTGTTGCTCTCGACGAGTTATATTACTGGTTAAATTTAATGTACTTATTTCATTTACACCCTGTATATATGTAATGTAAAAATAAAACATTAATTACATCCCTTCCTTACATACAAAAGACGAAAAATCTAAGAACAATGGCAAAACAAATGGTTCCAGAGTACAACAAATAAACTGAATGACATCAGAGATAATACGACCCCATGAACAACCCCTGACAGCACAAGACATCAAATCATACTAACACAGCTACGTATAGGACACATATACTATTAAGACACGGACACATTAAATAAAACAATTACCCCATTCTGTGAATGTGCAAAGTGCCAGTGACAGTGAAACACACAATAGCTGAATGTGAGAAATTTAACCAACACAGAACAAAACATAACATCCCAAATAACCTAAAAGATGCCCTAGCAAACAATTGTAACAAACAAAATAATATGATAAAATACTTAATTGAAACACATTTAATCAATCAAATGTAGTAGCCGAAATACCCGGAAAAAAATAAATTAAAAAAAATCCTCTTCGTTAAAAGTTAAGAATGAAAAAGTAAAAGAACTATATCATTTAAAAAGAAGTTTTCACATTAAAAAATATATGAAACAGTTAACCGTTTCTTTGAAATTATCCTTCCTTTAATATTCCATACTTCACTGCAATCTGGAAAGTCTAATACCTATTTAGTAGAACAAGGATTTCAACTCGACCGAGTTAAAAAGCAATTTCGGTGCATCTGACAGGATAATTAATATTTAAATAACTCAAACGAGAACGGAAATTCATATTTTTCAGTTATTTTCAGCATACAGCTTGTTGGTATTTAGTAATCGATTTTTGTTCATAATAACCTAGTAATTGATATGTTTGCCATATTAAAAGTACATTTGTACTAATTTTAGTATCCTTTGAAGTTTAAACCTATATTTATCCCGTTAAACGAAATGTCCTTGTATTATAAGGATCAATAATAGATATTTAAATTGCTGTATAATTTTAATAATTATGATCTCTATCTGAAGGCTATATTTATTTCTCTTGTTTCATGAATATATTATAACTCGAAATCAATGAGTTTTGTATTATATCCTGAACACAGAAAATATATTCAAACATCATGAATTTATCGAACATATATGCAATGTGGGATTAAAGTATGGAATATTAAAAAAAAAACAGCGAAAGCAACCGGTTTAAAAAAAAAAAAACGCTGAAACCCGTTTATTTAAGTTTTTAAAAATTCACATTAATATGTGCGGTTTACCTTCCCACTTTCACTTTTTTAGTTATGACGTCATCACAAAAAAAATTAAATGGTAATATACATTTTTAGTAGTGGAATCCGATAGTGATTTTTCTTTTCTTTATGATCATGTAAATAAATCATAAGCTTGCATAACAAAAATTCTGAGAAAAATCGAGCTAAATATTTAATAATTTTTCTATTGTCATGTTTTATAAATACCATAATATCAACAATTATCAATTCTAAACTGAAAAATGAAATCTATAGGTATCAAGATTATTATTATTATTAAATGTTCCAGCTCGATTTTTCTCAGAATTTTTGTTATGCAACCTAATGATTTATTTGCATTATCGTAAAAGGAAGAAAGTGGGAAGGTGAATCGCACATATTAATGAGTATTTTTTTAAACTAAAATCAACATATTTCAGCGGTTTAAAAAAACCGGTTGAGTTCGCTTTTTATATTTCATACTTTAATCCCATACTGTATATTTTGAAGACAGAAATAATTTCAAGTGATGCCACAATTTTGCGACCTTGTGTAATATCCCCGTGCTGTGTGTACTAAATTATGACGTCACAACATCAGACTCAGAATGTTTCTTAAAAAAATCATGAATGAAAAGTATAATAATATTAAATATTTTTGATGAATATATGAAAAAAAAAATCAACATTTTTTTGTATGACCCCAAATCATACAAAATTTACACCATTCATGTAGGCTGAAATGGCATATTTCTCTAAATATAACTACAATACCCTAACGCCAAACCTAAGGCAAAAAAATTAGTCCGAGTTTTCCAAACGTAACATTTGTGTATTAGGTTAGGTTATTGTTGTTATATTTACAGAAATATACTTGCCAGATTGTAAAATATAGCACATATTATTTAATCAATGTTTATAGTTTATTTTTAATATTAGTTTTTAATTAGGTATATGATAATGGATTATTGTCATTAATAACATTTCATATTCAGTGGCGTATTATCCTACAAGCCCATGTAGCCCGGGCTTGTGGAGCAAAATAGTTACGGGCGCCGGGACAGCGGACCGCATGAGTCAAATAACAAATAACAAAGTTTTAGCACAATTGAAAGTAAAGGCCCGTGTTACGCAAAGCAGTTACCAATTATTCAGGAGATCGGGAGAACGGTCATTTTCAACTCTTAAAAGAATTAAGAGTATTAAGAAAGACCAAGCTCTCAAACACAAAATTAAATAGTTTAGCTATAATGGTTATTGAAACTGATTTGTTAAATAATCTTGATTTTACAGAGATTATTGAAGTTTTCGTTATTAACAAAGCTCGAAAAAATAGATTTAGTTAATGGCGTTGACTACGTTTATCTCGACAATTCAAGCGCCTTCAAGTATATTATGACTTGAAAAATTCTATTGGTTTATCTCAGCGGATTGAAATTAGGATTGACTTATTTTCAATCTTCTTTAAATTCGTATCGACTAAGAAAAATAGTTAAATACTAGATTATGCAGACAGACGGGGAGAGGTATATAATCTAAATTCATGCTGAATATGTAACCTCAAAATATAAAAATTGTCATGTTATTTGATTTTTCTTTCAAAAACATATAAAAAAAATATTTGTTTCTTCATCACTCGAAATATTTCGCTTTTGGACGATTTTATTAAGTTTTATGTCGCGACTTTTATAAAATGAGGTAAAATAAAAATAACCAAATGATATGAATTTATTAACACTCCAACATATTGCGGATGTGCATTTCCATTATTGAAGCTTCAGTGTTTATTTCGACAAAAGTCAAGCCGCTTCATAAGTCCAACCCTGTTATTTTATAGGCTTGACTTGACATATTCAAGCGGCTCGAAATATTAATCTCGATCGTTTATTTCGAAGATTGACAAGGGATTTACTAAACTCAAGCGGCTTCGTACGTCGAGATAAACGTAGTCTATGTTTACCGATTATTTTTTCTTTACTTTTTGTTGTTTTCTTTATTTAATATGATCATTGTTTATTTCGTTTACTATTTTAGTTTAATTTTATGTCTTAAGTTCCCCGTTCCTTATTTTTTTGTGATTTTCTGTTATTAAATGCCGACCTATATTTTCTATTGTATAGATAGGAATAATGTTTATTTTTTGTTGATTGAATATTTTCATTTTGATTACAGTAAGTAATTCAGCTATTTTTTAAAAAAAATTAGTACATTTATTACGTATAAAGTTTATGCACTTGTTATATCTATAAAAAAAAACTCATAATCGAAAAGGGCGCAAAATGTTACTGGCTTTGAGCGCTTATATTGCTTAATACGCCACTGCTCATATTATCGGAATTTGTGATGAATTAAACCAATATTGTTGCCCTTTGAACTGCTTTGTTAATTAATGAAGTGTTTAAAATCATTTCATGTATGTTGACATGTAGACCTCTTCCATTATCTATTTATTACAAATTGAAAATGGAATAGCAAAATATGCATGGTGTTCCCTCTAAAACAGAGAAGAATTAACCCATAGTTTATATAAACTTTTTTATTTAGAATCGCCCCCAGAATATATGGCGAAAGTTTGTCGGTTTCCTCAGGGGACATTTGTCTACCATTATATTATAAATATTATTTTTGTTCCAAAATTAATATATTTTGACGCACCCTCGTCTAATTTTTCAACATAACTTTAAATATATAAAAATTTATAAATTTTGCGCAGTTGTCGCAAAATAAAATAATATAACTTAATGCAGGGTGATTCAGGCATTTTCCCAGTCTGATTCTGGTTTCGTGGTATGACGTTACCATTGATTTTCAGCGCAGTGTTTTCGCTGCTGCTTCGTGTATTGACTTACGAAAGGGTGACGGGAATGAGAGCACGCAGCACTGAACAGAAACCAGCTCAACGAACTAGATTTTGTGCTATGCTCTGTGCTCGGTCCTTCAAACTTGTCTCCACGAAAGCTTTTCGTGCAAATCTAACCTTAAAATAATTCACGAATCAACTATATTTAGCATCATCAATCTATCAACATTTGATCCTACGGAGATAAGAGATAACGTTAACTTTATGTTCATAGTACATATTATATATAATCGAATACACGAATAGAAATAAAGCATTTTAATTCAAAGAGATTAATATCATCCTTATTATTCAATTTAAAAAATTACTACACTAACGACATCTGCATTATTTTCATTGCTTAATATTATTTTCAGTTTTGTTCAAAGCTTGTTTAATTTTCCCCAGCCCCAACCAAAAAAAAAAAAAAAAACACCTGGAATTATTAAAAAGCTCACTGAAAAAATCCTATAAAAAACCGAATTAATGCAAAGTAATTACAATTCATTAAATATGAACTAATAATTAAATAAACAAATTCTGTAAATACCAATATGTATAGAATAAAAATTAATCTTATAATTTGTTTAAAAAAATGATTATTATGGAAAGTTTAATGTTTATATTAAACATACAAGTATTTAGAAAAATAATATTAAATAAAATAAAATTTTAAAACTCAATAATAAGTACCTACCCAATAAAACTTAATAAAAATACTGGGCCAGTGAGCCGAGATTTTCAGTTCTGGTTTTCTTTTAATACTTTCAAATACTTATGATTCGGCGAATTAAAGGTACATTCACAAATGAAAATTAGGTTTAGATTTAAGGTGCATTCACAAATGAAAATTAGGTTTATGCTTTTTGTTTAGGTTTAAGTAAGTCATTCATAAATGTTTAAATTTTAATTTAAATTACCTGAAAATTAGTTTTGATATGTACAGACATCTACGTAAATGCTTCAAAAACAAGATTAAAATACGATAGAGCAGTACTCAACAAGATACCTGTGCGCCTTGAAACTGTCATTCGCCTGGCATTATTGGTTATATATCAGCAATTAAGTCTCCACGTTCTTCTCGCATTTGTTTAAAAAACCGAATCCTCCAAGTGGATAATAAATAAAGATGGGTGTATATATCTATATCATTTAAGGCTCGGTCTCATTGGTGAAGTTTGTGACGTCAAACTAAATCATAAACCTAAAGTTTGGAGCTTGCAATGTTTAGCGTTATGATTTGGATATAGAGACCCTAAATTCTGAAGTGTGAATGGTGTCATTACATAATATACGGCTAAAGTCATTAAATCTAAAGTATAAACCATAAATCTAAACCTAATTTTCATTTGTGAATGTACCTTTATGGTTTATATTTTAGATTTAAAGACTTCGCCGCATATTATGTAATGACTCTATTCACACTTCAGAAATTAGGGTCTAAATCCAAATCATAAAGCTAAACATTGCAAGGTCCAAACTTTAAGTTTATGATTTAGTTTGACGTTACAAACTTCACCAATGAGAACGAGTCTGAAATAATATAGATATATACACCTATCTTTATTTAGTATCCACTTGGTGGATTCGGCTTTTTAAACAAATGCGAGAAGAACATGGAGACTGTCATAACTTAATTGCTGAAATATAACCAATAATGTCAAGCGAATGACAGTTTCACGGCGCACAGGTGTCTTGTTGAGTACTGCTCTACCGATATTTTAATCTTGTTTTTGAAGTATTTACACAGATGTCTGTACATATCAAAACCAATTTTCAGGTAATTTAAACTTACATTTATAATTGACATACTTAAACCTAAACAAAAACCATAAACCTAATTTTCATTTGTGAATGCACCTTAGTGTCTCTAAATCCAAATCATAAAGCTAAACATTGCAAGGTTCAAACTTTTGGTTTATGATTTAGTTTGACATCACAAACTTCACCAATGAGAACGAGTCTTAAACGATATAGATATATACATCCATCTTTATTTAGTATTCACTTGGTGGATTCGGCTTTTTAAAACAAATGCGAGAAGAACAAGGAGACTGTCATAACTTAATTGCTGAAATTTAACCAATAATGCCAAGCAAAGACAGTTTCACGGCGCACGTGTATCTGTTAAGTACTGCTCTACCCATATTTTAATATTGTTTTTGAAGCATTTACATAGATGTCTGTACATATCAAAACTAAATTGCAGTTAATTTAAACTTACATTTATGAATGACATACTTAAATCTAAACAAAAACCATAAACCTAATTTTCATTTGTGAATGCACCTTAAGAGTCAAACTATTGATTACACGCATATAATTGGTGTGGAAAGTGAATCATAAAAATTATCTGTAAATCAAACAATTCATGTATGCATACTTACATTTGATTTCATTATTTTACAATTTATATGAAAATAAAATAATGATTAACAAATTTTATTTTCATGATACCTATTAAATAATTACACCTGCAATGTAGTAATTATCAGCTAATATTTTAAACGCCAATATATAAAATTATCTGCACTATATCATTACACATGATAAACTTATTTACACAATGCACGAGTGTGATATACGAGTATATTATAATTTATAATATTAACTTCATTAATTCTCAATTCTATACATTGAAATTTTCACATTTAAATTATAATTTACAGGTTACCAGATTTCGACTGCGGTTAAATCAGACATCTGGTGCGCCTTTAGGGGATCATCTTAGTTGTGCTTTTGTTTTGCCAAAAATTTTAGCAAACTACTAAATACAGCCGAAAAACTGAGTTTGGTCGAAATTTTCATCTTCAAATAACAATTGGGAATATAAAAAATGTTTCAAAAAAAAAAAGGTAGATATTTTTCTTGTCCATCCAACGACGTTCGAAAATAATTTTTTATCAGTAAATTTTCGAGATATAACACGATTTACATTTTGTTAAATGGAACCCATATTTGATTTTTACTTTAAAAAATACTCATTCGGGTTGTTGTGTTTTAAAATTTTTTAATGAAATATTTTAACGACCTCCCTAATAATAGTGCAATATAAAATAGAATTATCCTGATAAAATCATTAACACATATTCCTGATTTGCTTTTAATTCTAGAAAAATAAAACTACAAAATAATTTTTATATGTAAAAATGTTTTTATGAAATACATATATTTGCAATATTAAAGTAATATGTTTCCATACGTTTCGAAAACGTATAACCGTTGTTTTATATCCTTTATAGTTTCCTAGTAAAAAAGTATTATATTGTATAATTTTAAATATATATAACATATATAACCCAATTTTAAAAATTTGGTTAAAATTCATTATACAAATACGAATTTCACAGTTCAATGGCTCTACCATACACAAAAAAAATTGTGTAACATTTACTTATGAAGATAACATACAAACTGATATGAAATTATTATTATTATTTCATTTTGAAACGGCTGCATTAGTAACGCATGTCACAACAATATACCTATAAAACTAAATATACTCTTGATGCCCTATCTCTCACTGAAGAGGAGTCTGCTACTAACATTATTGTCTATCCTTGTCAATTAGTGTAAGAATTTCCGTCCCGCTAGTTCCCTTTTCCCGTTCAACACCAATAAAATCAAAGCAATCCGGCGCTTGCGCAGAGCTATTCTTACAGACAAGTGCAGCTATATATATATATATATATATATATATATATATATATATATATCTGCACTCGTTCTCACAAATCTCACTCCCACCAGCAGGATATTTTAGTTTTATAGGTATATTAGAACATGCGCAGTGTAATACAAAGATAATACAAAGTAATATTAAACAAAAAAAAAATTAATCTGGTATTTATTTGACAAAGTAGCTTAAAATATAAAAGAAAAATAATTTTGTTATTTTTAAAACCGATTATTCCATGAAAATAAAAATATTTTATTATTAAAATTATGTAAATGTAAAACCTCAGTCATGAACGCGCCGAGTTAATTAATTAACAGTAACACTTTCTTTTCTACATAATTAACATAACTGTAGTATCGATCTGCATGAAATAATTAAAACTGTAATAATAAATAAATATATCATCACGACTTATTACCCATTCGCAAATTTCGGTAAAAACTATACGTATATATCCTCAATCTATGCCGTATACAGGAAGTTACCTAACACGCACTCAAAGCTATCGAGACTGCACAAGGGTCACTTTTGTGTTATAGGAAAATTAGAACTCGTTTCCAGTCGGATTCGAACCTGGTCTGTCAGTACTAAAACCTGACATATTAAACTATTTTAATAATAGGAATAAATAAATAAGTACTGTAACGTCTGAGCACCGCCGCTACGCTGAGTCTAAGTATAGCGATGACGTAACCGCGCGAGCAGCCGGGTGAAGTAAACAAACGAGTCGCGACGTGTTAAATTACTTCCGGTCGCCCCTTTTGTGTTCGTTGTTGTTATGGGGTCGAATATTCTAGCGCTGCCTATAGAAAATAATAGCAGCTATACAGGTGTCCCATAACTTCAGGTACATATTAGAAGGGCATATAGTTCTTAATGTCCTGATTAAGGAACAAAAAGAATTTTTTCAAAATTCAAATTTTGAGGTTTTTGAAGGAAACAGTTTTGGGACACTGGTTGAATAGGTAGTTTTAATATTAAATATTACGTTGTATTATATCTAATTAATAAGAAATGTTTGCATAATACAATCATTTCATTAGGTTTCTAGTAGCCGGCCACATAAATTGTGTTTTTCTTATAACAGTTTTGATATTGCTCTTCTGATTATTTTTACAAATATGAATGGTTACAGTAACAGTGAGTTAGTGGATATGTTGCTAATGTATGGCGAAGCAGGGCAAAACTGTAGATTAGCTCAGCGTTATTACGCTGAACGTTTCCCAGGACGACGGCATCCGAATTCTCGCATATTTGTAAGCCTTACTCAACGCCTTCGCGACACTGGTTCTTTGCAACCTAATCGGGGAAGAGACGGCGGGGCTCATCGGAGACCAGTAAATGTTGAAAATGCTGTCTTAGATTTGGTACGCAATGACCCAACAATCAGCATAAGGAGAATATCTCGTCAACTACCAGGTGTACTACGAATGACAATTTGGAGAATTTTAAGGAATAATAATTTACATCCTTATCATTTTCAACGGGTCCATACGTTAATTGAACCCGATCATTACTCTCGAGTAAGGTTTTGTGAATGGCTTCTAAACCAACATGCTCAGGGTGGCAATTTTACGTTAAAAGTAATATTTTCCGACGAAGCGATATTTACTCATGATGGTATACATAATATTCATAACTGTCACTACTGGGCCGAAGAAAATCCACATGCTGCTGTCAGGAGTCATTTTCAGCACAGATTTTCACTAAATGTTTGGGCTGGGATGGTAAACGGATCGTTACTGGGACCATACATACTTCCTAACAGAATGTCTGGGAATGATTATTTACAATTTTTGCAGAATAATTTGCCTGAATTATTAGAAGATATTCCTCTTAATATACGTCAAAATGCATGGTTTATGCATGACGGTGCGTCACCACATTTTGCTAGAAATGTCAGACATCATCTTGACAGAGTATTTGAGGACAGGTGGATTGGTCGAGGAGGTCCCGCGTCTTGGCCCCCTAGATCCCCAGATTTCAATCCGTTAGACTTTTATTTGTGGAGTAATTTTAAATCCCTCGTCTATGATAATCAAGAGGCACCTGAAACCCTTGAAGAATTACGGCAACGAGTTGAAAATTGTGCTGAAAGAATTAGACAAGAGAATGCAATTCATCGGGCTTGTTCAATTTCTTTAATTCAACGTGCTGCATTATGTTTAGCTGTTAATGGAAATAATTTTGAACAGTTTTTGTAAAAATAAAGTAAATAATTTGATTTGTTTTCATTACATACACATCTCCCAAACTTAATTGGCGTGACGTAATTGCATAAATTAATTTCATTGTTAAATTATTTTATGTAATAGTTATAACTAATTTCACTATTCCAAATATTATAGTATCCAGGGGTACAAAAAATGTTCTTCTTAAGTGAACTACCCTAAAAAAAACCCTTTGAAAAAATTCTTTTTGTTCCGTAATCAGGACATTAAGAACTATATGCCCTTCTAATATGTACCTGAAGTTATGGGACATCCTGTATAAAAGGGACGCAGCTATGCCCGATAGTTAGTTACATAGTTGAGTTGACGAGCAGTTACATAGATACTGAGTTTAGCATAGCAGTATCGTGGTAAGCGTATACAGTATAGTGTCGAGTGGAGTACTTGGGAAGTTACTGATATACTGGGAGAGCTGGGATATGAATACTCGGTAGTGTTGACGAGTATTGGGAAGCTATAGTATACGAGGACAGTAACGGCGAGTCGGGAAGTTACTGGTATACTGAGATAGCTGTGGAAGTGAATACTTGGTAGTGGTAACGAGTATTGAGAAGCTATAATATACGAGAACAGTAACAGCGAGTCGGGAAGTTACTGGTATACTGTACAGTACAGTAACAGCGACTAGAAGTGGATACTCGGCATTGGTGTTGAAGAGTTGTGGCATACGGACAGTTGGTGATACTGGACGTAAACAGTCTACAAGAGTCTGCAACAGACCGGCAGTCTAAGATTGAAACGCGTAGTGAAATAAGTGAACAGTTAGTTAAATAAAAGTACGACATATACGCTATATACGTATCGTACGCATGCGCATTGATCCGAAAATAAGGTTTAACGTTCACGCTATTTATTTCACGTTACGTGAAAACCGTGTAATGAATAATTGAAAACTAATATGTTTATTCTACGATGAAAAATAAATGCAGCATTCAATAATTCTAATTACAAGCATAACTTTTCGAATAGAAAACACGTTAAAATAATTGAAATTTTTGAAAATACTTTCATTAAAATGCTTTTATAGCGGTTCACATTGCAAAAAGTTCTATTGTCTATGCAGCATAAAATGACTGTATTGTATAAATGATCGATTTTCATTCCATATAAAAATGTATATAATCGTTTTGAAAGTTTAAATAGCAAAAAATAAAATACGCATAAAAAATCGTATTGCAATGAATTTTATTTTCATGTAAATTTTATTTTATTTTATTACAAAATAAAATATTTTTCTATTTTAATATTTGCTGCTATTTCCTTTCCGTGGCAATTTGAATCAAATGAATGAATAACACATTTAATTTCATTTTCAATAGTTGTACAAAAAATGTGTAAAATATTTATCCGTCAGACTAAAATACAATATCTGACAAATATATTTTAAATAGGAATTTTAAAACAATAATGTTAGTTCATTTAAACTAATTATAATGAAAATTGTAATTTGTCTTCATTTTATTATGAAAATCATATATTAAATAAAATAAATGCATTTGGTGTTATTTATTAAAAAAGTATATTTCATTTTTGCCCTATTATCAGTAAAAAAAATAATATCACACGACACTATACAAATCTATTTTTTTATCAAGACAACTTTAATAGTTATATGTGTTTTTAGAAAAATGTATATGTTTACTAACAAAATATCAGTCTTCGAAAAAACTGTAATATAAAAAAGGGGTGAATTCTACTCAACATATAACAATGGCTGATATCCACTCATTGAGCAATGTTTCTCAACCGTTGTATTACGAGGATAACTCAAATGCCGGGCAAATTTTTCGTTATAAAATATATTAGTTTAAATACCTATAAACTTCAGGTATGTTTCTGTATTACAATAATTGTGCTTTCTTCAGGAGAGGGTACTATACCATACTCAATATTTAGCTATCTGGGATAAGAAAGTTAAATAAATTAATGAGAATTTGTGGAAAAAAATTGTTTAAATATTAATACCTTCGCAAACTACAAGCGATTGAAAGTTCTTGCAGAAAAAAATAATAAAAACGATTGGTATAGGACTATTTTACTAAGCTCCGTATATTTGTACCCTAAAGATAATGGAGCTGTTTAGGGACACATTAATGTGTATCTAATATGAAATTTTGATACACGTTAAAACATCATCACGGCTTATGACGTAGACATGTAACGTGCACCCGATTTATTGCACCCAAAATACGAAAAAGTGCACGTTAAATAAATCAGGTTATGTTTGGGTGTTAAAACGTAATAGTGCAGTTGCAATTGCAATTGCATTTTTACATAAGTCGTAGCCATATTGTAATAACTTCGTTAACTTGCCGATGTATTAGAATCTGGCTAGTATATTTCTCTAAATATAACAGCAATAACCTGACGCACAAAAATCACGCTTGGAAAACTCAGCCCGAGTTTTATGCTTTCGGTAAAGTTACTGTTGTTATATTTAGAGACATATACCACTTCAGATTATAAATTAACATGCATGGTGTATATTTTGTACGCAGTTATGAAGGTACTCATTAAATGCGTACGTTATGAACGGTGATCACTTTTTATCGTGTACCTGCATTTCATATTAGGTACACACATTAACGTGTCCGTTAACACAGCCAAAGATAATATGTCGGAACATTAAATGCAATAAAATCTAATACAGGTTGTATATGAATTTCTTGGCCAAACTTTAAGGGATGATAATACAGCTAAAAGCAAATCAAAAAGTCTTATTCCGCAAAATCAAATTTAAAAAAAAAATTGTCAAAAATCAGCTGATTGTTATATTTTGAGAAATTTTTGAAAAATTAAAAACACATACGAGAAGACCACTTATAGATAACAGAAACCCTCATTTAAACAAAGTCGTAACTCGTATAGTTTTTATGTTTAAGTTATTAATGGAAAAAGATGACAAATCAGTTAATAGGGAATTCAACCATTTTTTATATAATTTCATCTGAACGTATAAATAAAACTAAGACTGTCGGTTAAAATTCGGTGAAAAAATTTCTATTAATAAGCGAGTTATAGTCCCCCGAAATTTGAAAATATAGATGTGACGTCACGAATATAAATTTTTATAACTGTTTTCTTAATGGACCTAAATGTTCTTGAAATATATGCTATTTCTAAATTATATTTATAAAAAATAAATGAACATTATTATACTGTACAAGTTTACATGTTTTATAATTGGAAGTGTATTTAAATTATTAAGTTTAATGCAAAACATTTATATTCAAATAAAAACTGTTTTAGAATTGCAGTACTGGACTGATAGCCACGCCTCCGCTATTTGAATTTCTCTACTTCCATTGGTAGTAGGCTCCTTCTCTAACTTGGTATTAGATATATATTTATAGGCCGCCAATCAAAATAATATATGTGGAATTCATATGAGTGACGAGCTGCTATAACAAAAACCCCCTTATTTCCGAAGTATTTCAATTATATCCTTCTATTACTTCATTAATATTCATTATTAAGCATATACTTTCAATATTTTTTCTAATTTCTCTTAATTCAATTGCGCTGTAGTCCCCTATTAATCTATACCTTGAGTTGAGAATTGGACTTTGCGGATTAAAACATTTTGATTTACTTTTAGATGTATTATTATCCCATAAAGTATGGGCAAGCAATTCAGACATAGCCTGTATAATGAATTTGAAAATAAATTTTATTTTAATTATTTGCTGGTGCGTTGTGTAATACCTACATTTCATCCTAATTTGGGTACTAATAACAATATTTCACTGCAGTACGTACAGTCCTTATGATATTCACTCTGTTTAATAACGCAGTAACATATTGATCTCCCTGCAAAATTGTAATCTTACAGACGAGTATTTAACTGTGCTACAATCTGATTATTTATTACAGTTTAAGCATAACTTATATTGAATATTTCCTGGCATCCAAATTATTATTATTTTATACGGCGCGTCATGAAAATCTGTTAAGTTTTAAAGTGCGTCGTTTTTGCAGACAGGTTGAGAAACATTGCATTTAGTGTTAATGTAAATGTAAAGAATCCTACCTGGAAACTCCAATACTGTTGTTGGGAACTTCCAGACTGCCCCCGCCCGTGTCTGCTGGGTGCACATGATGGTGGCTCTGGCTGTCAGTCTGCAAACAAACAAAAACAAAAAAGATAGTACTACGTCCATTTGTAATTAAATATGGCATGCTAGTATATAACGTGACAGAATCACCTTTGAATCCAAATGTGTCATACAGGATGTTGAAAAGCAAATTTAAGATACTTTTTAATAGTAAAGGTTGCTTTAGACCAGGGGTTCCCAAAGTGCGGCCCGCGGGCCAAATGCGGCCCGCAAAGCCTGTGAATTCGGCCCGCGATATCGATACGATATATTATATTTTTTATTAAAAAATAAATAAGTAAATAGTAAAATAAATAATAAATATTACAAATAAGATACAATAAAATATTTTAATATTTTTAAAAAATTCTTACATAACTTTAACCATAAGCGTTTGTATTAATAAAATATTGTTTAGTTTATATTTGAAAAATTATTGTAGTATGTCTAGTCTAGTTATTACACATTTGTACAGAAATATAATATAGTAGGTAGTCTCAAATAGATACAGAACTGTTAATCATTTCTGGCGCATCTAATGCAACACACAATTTCAAGGAGTCAGTAACGAATTTATCGTTTTTTTCAATGATGTGCGCTGTGCCGCACACTACAACTGTACCACCAGACCTTGTCCTGCCTACCTAGTTGCCTTGAGCAATACAGGCCTATGCCATATTAACGAATATTCAAAAATGCACTGCTCCAACTCACTAGAGGTGGGACGAAAAATAGGAAAACGTGCAAGCACAAACAGATCGTCTTTTCTTATTGGTTGCTCAAATTATGAACGAAATGCGTCTTTCGCGCAGTTCTATTTCTATTTGAGAAGACAATGCAGTAGTGTTTACATGTGCTAAAATAAGAAATAGATAAATATATTTAAAACAAAAAAAATCGTGGTTATTCTTTTGATTTTATTCCGTTTTTTTTTGGCCCGCCAAAAAATTCGGTAATATTAAATTGGCCCGCCTAAGAAAAACTTTGGGAACCCCTGCTTTAGACTATCAAATAAATTGAACTTTTATTGGACAAATATTTACAGAATTTCGAGAGAGTTCTGGTATTTTCCATAAAGTTTTATAATGTTTTATAATTTCCTTTTCCACAGTTCTTCAACGTTCTAGAATGTTTCTGAAAGTTCCAGACGGTTTTATCTGTTTGTGTCGCTATTTAGAACTAAACTGACCTCAGCCGCCCTTTATATACTTACTTATTTAAAATTGCCTAAAATTTGTAGAACATTCTAGATTTTTTCGGAAATTTTAGAATTTACTGGAATATTCAACAATTTTTTGGACTATTCTAAAACAGTTATTTTCAAGGCACATTTTTTAATGTATACATACGACAAAATGAGATTTCCTATCTACTATGTATTTAGAACTCAAAGGGCCTGCTCCCCCTCTAAATAAATTCTCTAGTTACGTCCATGGAAGCAAACCAAACGACAAACGCGCAGATGAAATGTCAAACCAAAATAAAATGTAATGATGTAGCCCACTTATAAGCAAATAAAGTTCATATAATTTGAACGTGTAAAGCGTAATCATTTGATCAAAAATTGTGTTGTAAATACTTGTCCAACAAAAGTTCAATTTATTTTATCGTCTAAAGCCACCTTTAGAGATCAAAATAAGTCTCTCTCTGCTCTATATGGGGTCACTTGAAGGTATGATTACCAAATGTTCGGATTAGTCCGGACATGTTCGGATTTTTAGGCTCTTGTCCGGATCTACCCAAACTTAGAAATCTTCAAGATTTTTAAATTATTTACCAAAAAACAGAATCATATACTTCTTATATTGTTGATTTTTCCGGGTCTAAGTTTGAAAGCAAACATCTTAGGAACTAAAAGAGACATTAATTTGAGAATTTAGAATCAGAGAATCAGCGCGTTAAAATGTATTTAAGGTCGTCGTCGATTTGGGCTTGACAAACTCAACCGTTGCGTATCTCTAGCGCTACAATCGCAAGGAGTGCGCCGAACTTTCAGAGAGCAAGATTTAAAAATGTGGGATACGGCTAGCGCAAGCGATAATACCTGGCGTGGAGACTAGTCTCTCTCTATTCATACTTCAAGAAAAAAACGTATTTCTTCTTGGTTTCAAGAAAAATTGTATTATTATAAACATAATTAAGGATTAATATTTATACATACAGGATATATCTAGAGAAACTACCCTATAATTTCTCTATTATTAAAGTTACAAAATAATACTTTATATAAATAATAAAATTGTAAGAGACATTTGCTTATGAAAGAATTTTTTTAAACTAGTGGTTATCAAGTTAGAGTACAAGAGTCTCATTATCGATGTTTTTCTTTTTACCTCCCGTCATACGTTATGTAAGGGAGGTAATGTTATCGATCCAAAAATTCGATGGCGAGTTTTCAGTATATTATGATATAATCCAAAACTTTTCATATTTGGCATTTAAGACTTTTATATTAATGACAACGACATATTAGATTTCATTGATACTTTAATGAAAGCTATAAACAGATTTTCTTGAAAAAATATATTAAAATAGAGAACAATAGCTAAAAGGTTGAAGGTATTATTCTTATTATATTAAAATATAATCCAAAACTTCTTAAATGTGCTATTTAAAATTCGTATATAATTTGAAACAACATATTAGATTTGGACTATACCTATATGATAAACCGGAAGTGGTATTTAATTTGGAGCTCATAACAGATTTTTGAGGAAAAACTTACTTAATAAAATATAATCCAAAATTTCGTATTACAGACTTTTCTATTTGTTGGAACAACATATTTAGATTTTTTTACAAACGATAAACCGGAAGTGATACTTTACTTAAGCTTACTGCTATTTTAAACATGGAATTGGCGGGAGATCATGTGCTGGCAACATCACATTTTTTTCAAGGTATATCGGGTAATATTACCTAAAAACGAAAGAGCAAAACCGTTTGCACATTCCATATAGTCTACTTTTCAAGAAAAGTTTAATAGTCACCACAGAAATATTTGATCTTCTTTTGTTTCAGAGCTACAGGCAAAAATTCATTTTTCGCTAATTTCGAAAATATCTCATACCTTATTTAAATTTATTATGACAGTTGTTTAAACAAATTTTGTACCGTTTTTTATGTAGAATAAATGAGTGAAATTAGATTTTTTTAATACTATATATATAAGTATAAAATGTAGATGAGGTTTTGGGGGCATATCTCAAAAACAGACAGAGGTACAGTAAAGACTTGTAATAGGTAAGAACAATTACCTCATAGAACACAATAAAACTGAACATTTTATCTTATTTTTGCCACTGTCTACCTTAATACTATTCAAACTTAATTCTTTGTACTTGCGCAGCTAAGTATAGGACCTATATTAGTACGAAATTTTTCACTCACAATTGTGACAGTATGTTACATCCCTTATAAATCATCATGTATAAAAGCCTTATGTTCTCAAAGTTTTATCCAAATTTCATTATACCTATGTCATTAACTCCTCTGCTAATTTTCAAAGTCACACAGCTTTCTAGTGGGTGCCAAATCACTCCCACTCATTGATGTTTATTAGTTAATAGTTGTCGGAAGCAGGTGTTGAACTTTGACCTTTTGCTAAGTTCACGAGCTCGCTAACCTTTGTACTACCTTTATCAATACTACTCGTATATGAAGACCACACTGTAAAAAGGAGAAATGTCACATTTTTTTTAAGGAAATGAGTTAAGATATGCGTCATGCACATCATATACGGTAGAATTTTATGTACACACTTCCAATGCAATAATTATCAATGTCTCAATGTTATTTAGCTTTGATATATAGACATACCATTACATTTCCCGAAAACTACATCATAATGACATTCCTCTTTTTTGCAGTGTGGTCTTCATATGTATTGTAACGTTTTTTTTTTTTTTTATTTGGGTGAAGTGTAAATATCAGACAATTATTATTAATTATAAGTGTTTATTAAACTGTAATTAAAATGACTATTACTAATATTAAACAATTATTTAAAAAACTAATCAAGATTAAAACTATAATTAACTAGATAACACTAACATTATTTACTTATTTATTTAAGAATTAATACGACTATTTATTTATACGATCTTACTAATTATTTATTTCGACTATTTATGTCGCTGTTTATTTACATCACGTTCAACTGTCCGCCTACCGACCTCCACAGCGTCTATATATTCAATTGACTAAACAGCGTCTGTATATTCAACTTCTCGGACAGAAGTCACACTTTTCACCTCACTATCTGTCTATTTATGTAACTCTCTCACTTCCACAGCCTTAGTATCACCGACTGTCCGTATGCCACAACTTTTCAACACCACTGCCGATTATCCACTTTCACTCGCTGTTACTGTCACCGTATACCGTATATCTAGCTTCCCAATATTCGCAACACTTCCATAGTTATCCCGGTATACAAGTAACTGCCTGACTTGCCGTTACTGTCCTTGTGCACTATAGGCGACTCAAATTAAGTTTTCCCGCCGCTTTTAACACGTGACGTGACTTCACAACGTGTATGTTTACAGATTGTCGTTCACTTTTGCATTTAAGTATGTGTGTGTATTGCTATTTTAATACATATATTTAATGAATTAATATTTTTTTAGTAATGAGACTGTTAATAAAGGACGTGTAAAACTATTTAAATGCTTCTGCGTGTAGTAGAATTTTTTATGAGGATGAAGAAGTGTTGAATTCTGGACATGTGGTAAAACACAATCGAATAACAAAAATTAAACACTTCTCTTTGGTTTATGCCTACAAATCAGCGGCGTAAATAAATATCCGCATGAAATTACTGGAAAATTAATAGATTCTAGCTCATTTATGCAAAGCGGGAAACTAACCTAAATATAAATATGTATATACTATCCTAAATATAAATATATAATAAAATAATTGAATATATTATATTATTTTTGACCTACCAGCACATGTGTAATCTTCGTCACAAAAATGTAACTCGGTTTCCAATCAACAGTTTAATCTGTCATGTTTGCGTCTCAATCATTTCTTCGATGCCATATTTATTTATAAATTTAACCTTTTCACCCAGTTTTGGAAATCATTTTTAAACAAGCAACTACAAACATTACACTTAACCTTATTTCTCTAAAAGTATACAATGTCTCAAAATTCTAGGAATACTCGCGAATATAATTGTATAATTAAACAAAGGAAGTGTTTACAATCATCACAAATAAATATAAATTTAAATACTTTTTGAATTTTTTAAATATCGTCTAAAATTTTAACGTTGCTTCTTACAGAGTTTAAGAAACTATACTCGTTGTGACGTCACAAAATTAGTGCGATGTTTCGTCACCAGATAGAGTCCGCTCAACTTGAATCGCGTATAGTTGTCCCAATACTCGTCAACACTACCGAGTAGTCACATCCACAGCTATCCCAGTGTACCAGTAACTTCCCGAGTACCTACTCGTCACAAACTGCATACGCTCACTACGATACTGCTGTGCTTCTCACTAACACTTTACTCTCTAACACTCCATGTGAATGTCTCTATATGACTTTCCCCATGTAACTAACTCACTTCCGAGCATAGCTGCGTCCCTTTTATACAGCTGCCATTAACTTCCAGAGAGCTCTAGAATGTTCGACCGCATAATAATAATGAACACAAAAGGTTCAGGCGACCAGAAGTAATTAAACGTCGCGGCTTGTTTGTTTACATAACCCGGCTGCTAGCGCGATTGCGTCATCGTTATACTTAGACGCTTGTTCAGCGTAGCAGCGGGGCTCACACGTCACAGTATAAAGACCTTCATATATGTTTCAACGATAAACTGATATTATTTGTTAATGGACTAAAGATACATTTATCCGATCCGATATGCAAAAACGTTTTCAATACATTTTAATTATATTTTCTTTGTTGGATGTGTAACTATGCAGGCTGGAATGTGGCAATTTTCTTTGTAAAAAATTTGTTGAACTATTTGCCTCCATGTTCTATTTTTAACTATTGATAACAATCGCATACAATAGGGGCGTTTACCAATGTAAATAATTCAATAAATTTCACTAAATGTGTAAAATAGGCTCTATAAAATATTTAAAATAGAGATGTATTTTACCTGGTCTTTAAATTGCATTACTGGATCACCAAAGGTCAAAATTCAAATCAACGTTTCGGCAGGGTAAACACATAAATAATTAACCCAACAATAGCAAACAAGTAACACTTTATAATAATTTTTAGTCTAGGAAGCCATGCTCAACTAAGTACTACACCGTTACAAATTTCGTAAATCCCTTTTCAATCTTTGAAATAAACGGTCGAGATTAATATTTCAAGCCGCAGGCTTGGACTTCTGTAGAAATAAACAGTGAAGCATCAAATAATGTAACTACGCATGTACACATCCACAATATGTTAAAGTGTTACTAAACTCATATCATTTGTTGATTATTCGCATTTTACCTCATTTTATAAAAGTCGCCACATAAAACTTAGTAAAATTGTGCAAAAGCAAAATATTTAGAGTGATGAAGAAACAAACCTTTTTTAAATATTTTTTAAAGAGAATACAAATAACAAAGTGACAATTTTAGATTTTGAGGTTATATATCCAACATGAAATTAGATCATATACTTCTCCCTGTTTGCATAATGTAGTATTTAACTATCTTTTTTTAGTCGATATGAATTTGAAGAAGATCGAAAAAAACTCAATCCTATTTTAGTCCTCTGGAATAAACCAATAGGATATTTCAAGTCGCAATATACTTGAAGCCGCTTGAATTGTCGAGATAAACGTAGTCAGATTAAGATTATTACTCCTGGTTTTAGAATCCAGTGGCTTCTGTAATTCATCTATTATTGTTAGATGAGCAGATCTTGAAATAATTATGGTATCTACAAATTTTATTTGGTGAAATCCTTTTAGAGCATGCTCTACAACTAACGATTTCTCAGACTGGTTCAAGATCTACACATCTTACCAACAGTTTAATCAGAGAAGCCATCCAGATTTTTAAAACCAAGTATACTAATCTCAAACATTGTGACGGTTTAGAACTTAGTCGAGCATGGCATCCTTATATTAAAAATATTATAAATTGTTACAATAGTGACGTATTTGCTATTGTTTTGTTATTTATTTAAGTTTTTTTAGCAGTATGTGCGGTCGAAACGTTGGTTTGGATTAAAATTAATAGAACTTAAACTAGAAGGTTGTTTTATTGTTATATTATGAGTTCTGAAAAGACTAAATTAAACCCACAACATTTAGTCTGCGAGCTTCAGACCGGCGCGTGCGAACCGACACCTATGAAGAGAAGCATTCTAGTAGGATGAGAAGCCTAGGAAGGCGATCAATAACATAGTGCAGCGCGCGACAGGCCGGCGACGTGAAGCGGGCGGTTAGGTGAACAAGAGGGGAGATAAGCGTAATTACCCGCACATTATTATATAGTTCGAGACGTCAGAAGATTGTCCCAGAAGGTGTTAAGAGCAACTATATAAGCAACCTACGTGTATGCGAGGACAGACATTCACAAAGAATGTTAGTCAGCCAGAAGGACAATTACATAGACAGTAAGACAGTCACATAGAGTGTTAGTCCGTCAAAAGGACACTTACTTAGTTACATAAATAGACAGATAGTGAGGTGACAGGTGTGAATTCTGTCCGGGCAGTTGAATATACAGACGCTGTTGTCAGTTGAGCACATAGACGCTGTGGAAGTCGGTAGGTCAGACAGTTGAATGTAAAGTGACATAAATAGTTATCAAATTAATTATATTCGTAGTCCTATATTAATATTTAATATTTGTTTAATATTAGTAATCATCATTGTTATTCTCTCTTAAATATTTATTTATCGTTTTAATAGACATCTATTTTAATTAATAATAATTCTTTGATTTTTACACTTTCCCCTAAATAAATAAAAACGTTGCAGTATGGAATCTTATGCTTTAGATTTCTCTAATTTTCTATTTCCACATGAAAACATTAGAAACACGCCAGAAGCGTAATTACTCGGCAATTTCCGCTCTTCTTCGTACAGATTCGAGCTTCTGGCAAATTTAGAGGAACCTTCTAAAATTAAATAATGGCCGTAACAATACATTAAACCCCTTTATACATATTTTTAATAAATCTTCTGTATAATGTAATTTTCATGGAAATTAATTTCTCTGCGAAATATAAACTTAAAAACCATTTTAATTTTGAAAATAAATTATTTAACAACTTCGAATAAATTGTGATCAAAATTCCAGATATTTTAATTCATTCTATATACCGCATATTGCAACACAAACATTCAAAGTTTCCTTTTAAATTGAACTTTCTTTCAGAAAATATGATTATAATGTCAACACAATAAATTGCATTTCAAGGAAATATGAAAATGTAATTTACGGTATTAATGCGTAAGGCAATATTATTTTCAAGTAAAATGTACCTATGATGAATATTTGATGAAACTACATGGACATGAGTGTATTGGTATTGGCTATGTAAATTTTTCAATAATTATCTCATTCATTGATTTTGAAACTGTCATTTACGAGTCCCACGGGTTCCGACGGAATAATAATGAGGATACAGATGGATTTATGAATATCTGTGGAAAACAAATATATAGAGCTGGCTTTTAATATATTCATTTGTGCATTTTTTGCAATGCGATCGTTTATCATTTTTTATTATTTCTAAAAATAAACGAAACGGAAATGAAATTCCTGAGGTAGATCACAAGAAAAACAAAATGGGACATAGAAAGAAATGAAAACGTAAGGATGATGAGAATTCAAGTAGGTGGAAGGCTGGGGAGATGATAGCCACTTGGATTCCCAAGGTATCATCGTCGACTACTTGGCGTAGGGAAAAACAATAACAGAAGCTTATTGAGTAACATTATTGGACCGTTTGAAAGAATAGCCGAAGCAAAAACGGTCAAAATTGGCGAAGAAAAAATGCTCTTTCACCTTCTACTACATAAACCAGAATAGAGCACGCATAATAAGAATGGATCAGAAGAGCCTGGTAATAAAAGTACTAGAAGCTGAAATTATAAACAAAGAAAAGGAGGAAAGGAAGACGGAGGAAAACATAGGAAGGAATAATGGCAGAGCATTAAAAAAAAAAGAAATTCCACACCCGACTACAGGTATTATACAAACAAATATATTTTCGCTATTTAAAAGTATATTTTTTTAAAGTACGTATGACAATGTTTATCTCGATAATCCAAACGGCTTCAAGTATAATATGACTTGAAAAATCCTATTGGTTTATCTCAGCGGATTAAAAATAGGATTGCGTTATTTTCAATCTTCTTTAAATTCGTATATCGTCTAAAAAAAGATAGTTAAATACTCGATTATGCAGACAGACAGGGAGAGGTATATGATCTAATGTTATCCTGGATATATAACCCCAAAATCTAAAAATTGTCATGTTGTTATTTGTCTTCTCTTTCAAAAAAATAAAAAAAAACATTTATTTCTTCATCACTCGAAATATATCGCTTTTCGACAATTTTACTAAGTTTTATGTCGCGACTTTAATAAGATGAGGTAAAATGCAACTAACCAACAAATGGTATGAATATGAACACTGCAACATATTGCGGATGTGCGCATGCGTAGTTACATTATTTGAAGCTTCATTGTTTATTTCGACAGAAGTCAAGCCGCTTCGTAAGTCCAAGCCTGTTATTTTATAGGCTTGACTTGACATTTTTAAGCGGGTTCAAATATTAACCTCGATCGTTTCTTTCAAAGATTGAAAAGGGATTTACTAAATTTTTGTGGCTTCAAACGTCGAGATAAACGTAGTCTATGTTAAAAAAAGACTTGAATTTATGACGTCACCATGCCGCATGTTAAGCCGCCTCTTGCTTTTAATGCAAATGTCTTCAGAATATCATTTAAAACACGTCTACAACAGAAAAGAAAAAAATATTTTCGACAAACATAAAGCCACTTTTTGTATTTTGTATGAAACAATACAATTGATAGTTTTGAGATTGGTACTTTAAACTCCAAATTCTTATGTTTTCTCTGATGTCTAATATGGTATGGAAAACAAAGGTCTCAAATCATCTGTTCCATTTTCAGATATTGATACTGTGTACATATATTTTGAGGATAAAGTAGATCTTAAAAAATTATTGGACGTTTCGGTGGTATATACCGTGTGTATTTTTTAACGTGAAACATAGGATTTGCAACTTTCGTAGTAACTAAATGACAGCAATGTATAAGAGCATTCCATTTAAAATAGAACATAGGCTATCATTGTCAAGTGAATATTATCTGTCAATTAGGGTTGTATTGTTATTTCTAAGTTAAAAATAATGTATACAGTTCAAGAAAAAGTGCAAATAATTCAATGACATAATGCAGACGTTAGCCTCAGACAGGTATCTGATTTATTTCGTAAATCATTTCCTGATCGACCAACACCAAGTGCTTCAACTATATTACAAATTGTTAACAATTTTAAGAGAAATGGTTGCGTTAAACGTGAACATGTAAAGAAAACAAGACGAGATAATGTTTTAACGGAAGTGAAAATGGCCAAAATTATTACAATACTAATAATAGATTATCTATGAAAACGATAGGATGAGCTGCGAGTGTAAACAAAACCAATTACATCGATTACTAAGGAAAGAACATTTTAAATAGTATCACTTTCAAAACTATCAAAAATAGGCTGTGGGTGACAGTGAACATTTATTAAATGTTTATATTTTTTTCAAGCTTTTTCATTTCTGAAATGATTAAATCAAAATACATATTTTAGTTGCTATGTTCTAATTTAAATGGAACGCTCTTATACATTGCTGTCATTTGGTTACTATGGATATGACAAATCTCATGTTTCAAGTTAAATAACACGCATGGTATACAACGCTACCATTATCAGCATAAGATAGTTTTACAGTAGTTTACAATAATATTTTATTTTAAATTTCTGAACGTTGAAATTAATACGTTTTGATCGACAATGTGCCAAATTTATGATGATGGCGTTGTACCACCGAAACGCCTTTTTTAGTAATAAATGAGTACTACATTGCTAAGTCGTGTTATTTATTTAAACATACTGTACATACACATATCTATTTCACTTATTGCCTTTAACACTCTCAGTTCACATACGAAACTACAAGTACATATATCTAGTAGGTGAAAAACTTTGTGCATCACCAACTTTGAGATTTGCTTGGCCTTTGTAACTTATCTGGCTTCCTGGCGAGCAATGCTTCTGCTTTCTGCCTTCTCTACACATCCTGTGAGAACCTGAGAACTGAACGAGTTCGAGGACGAGGTTGTAGACGAGACACTTGTATTCACTCGGCAAACGCTTTTCATTCGCTGCGGCGAATGAAGGAAGAGGAAGTATGAAGATATCGATCTCTTGTAACGAGCGATTCAAAATAGAAAACTCTATGTCGATCTGTGTAAAATAGTGAAAAGAAAAAAACATTCTCCATAGATCGATTAATTTTATTTTAATTTTTTAAAGGTTATAAAGCTTTCACAATGTAGTTTTTAGCATTTCTTTTTTAGTAGATGCAAGTATGGCTAGCATGGCAGTGTTTCATTATTGCACCAGTTCGTACTATTGCTTTTACGAGATCTTAATCCGTGCTATAAATATATAAATAATCACTGACAATAAAGCTAGTCTCATACTACTCAGCCAGCTCAGAATGTCGTGTCCGATTTTTTAGCAATATTATTAGTTTAATTTTCTAAAATCGTGACATTACATTGCGTCCCAATTTTTTTTACAAAATTTTACTGGAATGTTATGATTAAAGTGTTATGTATGTAATAAAGTAATTCCTTATAAAATTCTGCATCTAATAATAAACGAGTATAATTTATAAAGAAACAAAATGTGTGTGTGTTAGGTGGCCGGTTCTATTCCGATGGATGTCAACTTGGGATTTTGGAAAATGTTCCTTGTGGTGTTCCTTTTACTTTAAAAGCCCGTGAGTCGACTCCTGGTATAGCTCTTGCCAAGCTATACCTTAATTGACCTGACTTACTAATTGCGGTATACCGCTCTCCCAGCTGGTAACTTCGTTATCTGAGTGGTAAGGGTGGGTTTACCGAAATTTTGCTATTTGCAAGTAAACATCTAAATTATTCATTTCACGAGAAAAACAAACGGTATTTGTAAGATATTAACAGTGTTTTGTTCGTTCTGCAAATAAATGTAGTTGATTGTATACCTGAATTATAATTGACTTTAATGTTAAATTGAATAATTTAAATCTTTATAATTTTACTTAAGTATGGTATGACTAGCGAATAAAAGTTGACGTTTAAATTATTATTATTATGTGGTTTCTTTTGAAACCCTAAAGAAGAATAAAATTGTACGAAATATTCAGGTATGAAATTTTTGCATGAACCCATTTAAATACTGGACTGGGAAAGCACGAAATACATTACTATGTCTGGCTAAAAATAGATGGCCGAGTAGGGTAACTGAATATTAAAACAAGGGTGCGTTTAAAATATTTTAAACATTTTTCGTTTATGTTGATTATAACAAAATATTTTTATCTTTAAACTATTTAGTTTGGCAATTCTATGAAATAGGATTATTTATAATTTCATCTAACAGTAATTCCGACTCGAGGGTTGCTTACACCTGAGACGAACGAACTAGAATTTGCGGTATTAAATTTTTTAAACACATCCCTGAATCCTGTTGCTAAGATCATTTTAAATGCCTCCCTCCTGGTATTGAGTACAACTCTAATCTTGTAACGGAATACATAAGGGTCAGTTTCTTTTCAAATAAAATATAGGGAAATGTTTTCAAAAGACACCACATCTATTAAATAATCTAAACGTCAACTTTCATTCGCTAATCATACTACACAACGCTGAGTTTCTTACCCTTTTAAACTTTTTACAACTTTCCAGCTGTGAGGGTGTAATGAAGTCAATAACGGTATATCTTGGCGAGAGCTATAAATGCAATCTTATGAGAAATAATGACATATGTGATTGGAAGGAAAATTTAATTTTCAGCCTCTACCGATTTCGGTATCTCGTGTGCCTTTTTCAGAAGCTACAATTTCCATATTTTTTCTGACGACTTTGAGACTTTAATGGACATAGTTATGTATTATTTATTTATTAGTTGTTGGTCATTTTAATGCATTTTTAAACCTAAAAAAATCCAGGTGTTAAAAAAAATGCTAAAAAAATTGTAAAAATAATGTATATCTATTGTAGCTCCTGAAGAAGGCACAGGAAGTGCTAAAACCGGTAAAAGCCAAAAATTAAATTTTCATTTTGACTGCAAATCAGAAATGTTGTTTCTCTTTAAAAAATTTTTTTTGTATGACCCAAATACAAAATTCTAAAACATACCCGCGCCACTCGGACGTTATCGTATGTTTTCTGTACCACGCACAACTATTCCAATATTTTATTTCCTTATTTGTCATTGTAATATAAATAAATAAATATATCATCACGGCATATTACCCATTGGTGTGTGCCAATCTGCTTTGTTCGCAGATATCGGTAATGATGATGACATATTTGTACCGTACGGGCGTTTAGCAGGCGTCACCTCACGGGCACTCATTGCTGGCGTGAAGAGTGCACCACAGGAGTCAATTTTGTGTCATTTAAAATTCGAAATATTTGGCGTCGGTCGGGATCGAACCCGGTTCCCCAGATTCGCGACCAGACACACAGGCAGGCGGCCACGAGACCCCATTGTAATATAATGTATTATTAAACGTTAGTAGATTTTTGTCGTTCAATGTAAACGTTATGAATAACGTCATCACACTGGAATGTACTTCCTGTCCTGAATTCACCTGCATGCAGGCAAACGTCGGTAGAAGGCCAATAAATGACAGAGAATCAATAAATCGATGTAACACAGCTGTGAATCGATGCACGGCAAAAGCGAACAGAATCGATTTTTGAATTTAAAAACGTCGGCAGCGAACACGTGGCAAACGGCAAGCGTCGCATAACCCGCTCAACTGTGTATTGGGTTTTTGCTCGATCAGACACACTGAACACGATTGCACAGGTCTACACATTTGTTTATTTACTGAAACTGAATTTATTGAGGGCGATCTTTGTAACACAAGGGGGTGCGGAAGACGATGATGATACTATTACTTTGACTTCAACGATAATACACTGACTCTCACTGGTGGAAACTTGGATGGGTGGCGTCCACAACTGCGTGGGAAGGAAGAACGCACATATTCACTTACACTTGACACTTGATGAACACAGAATTTACAGACAAGGACATTTCTCGATATTTACTGATTACTGACTAAAGTTTTTATTTACATAATTACATTATTAACTAATACAACTAAGCCTAACATGTTACATTCCGTAACCCTGCGGGCGGGCGTCTAGCACGCGCCCCAAATCCCAAAAGACACTACATGTTCCGACAACAAAATGTCTGCACGACTGGACGAACTAATCTAGACTCTTTTTCATGTTTGCTCCATGAGTAACTAAAGTCGACTATATAAAAACAAAGCGCTATCTTCAGGACAGGATTATCTTAGGGGTACAGGGTGCAAAGGCTAGGGCATTCAAAGTCACGCACGTATACATAATAATTTCTAGACTTAATGATCAACAAATAAATGTCGTGACTATCATAATACGATAAGAATTTCTAAACTAAATTTTGACATTTATAACTTAAATAGATAAACACAGTTAAAATATGATTATTGAAACTAAAATTTAGAAAAGTTTATAAAAAGTTATTTATCTGTTATTGCTCTTACGCTCACCTTGTCACATCTTTTCGAATAAAGGTAACAAATGATTTGCATATTTATAATGTTCAACAATTATTATTCGAAAAATTGTACTAGCTTTGTTCCAGTCGGTAATTTTGAACAAGTTTGCAATATGTAGATAATTTTTTTAATGAGCATGCGTATAGTTAAGCTATACTTTGTACAGACAAGTTTGAAACATGCAAGTGTTGGATTAGAACGCTCAATGGGACGGTATCAAAGCGAATGTATGTAATTCACAGCTAGCTAACCTGAAAAGTAAATAAATTATTTAACAACAGCAAATATCAAAAGGACGTGGCTACAGTCCCGAACGCAGATGCGTGGTTTAGTACTAGAAATGTCGAAGATGCGTGGCTTAACGTTCGGAACCGTTGTTGAATAGATTACTGATTTGGTTTATATATTTCTCTAAATAGAACAACAATAACCCAACCTAACGCATAATACTTGGCCCGTGTACGGCACTCTAGCTACTTCTATAAGAAAAGTGTAATTGTCATCTTTCCTTGACACATGAAAAATAAGAAAACTAACATTGAATTTATAATAAGTTCACAGGCTCTGACTCTCAGCAGATAAAGTTTTGACTGTTTAGAGTTTAGATTGTCAGCAACTAGTTTGTGATAGTCGAAAAATACGCGCTATAACACCTAACCAGTAGTTGCAAACTTGTCAGTGATACTTTGTTACTGCGCATGTGTCTCACAGTCACGAATTATCGACAGACTGGAACAAAGCTATTATAGTATATTATGTATATTTTATAAACGTCTCTTTAGTCACGAGGTTTTTTTAAGAGTTTATAAAACGAGACACATACTATACTTTTTCTACGACTGCAAATTAAGACAGCAGAAGAACAGAAACACTCCTTAGATTGCGTATTTTTCTCAATGGCAGTTGTCCTACAATTGATCAAATAAAAACTACAGGCAACTAATTTCAATTCGTGCTTCATGAATCCTGATGTTAGTGGTTGCTATAGTTTCACGTCATAATACGATCGAAGCCACAGCTTTTCAAGTTGTTATTCAGATGTATCGCCATGGAAACTAGTATGTTAAATCACATTTTAAGGAGGTTCGCGTTCGAGCAAATCTCCTCGTCAGAAATTAATTTCCAACTTTATGATTAAAAATTTTATAATTATAATAAAGGATGTCTTACCCAACTATTCTAAAAAGTAAAAAACAATCCACCATCTTAGAAAATCGCTTATAAAGTTTACATTTTCAACGTTCTAATACATATACTCTTATGCTAGAAACATTTCCGTAGATACTTTTTTGTTTGTTTTACATTGATATTTCTAACTGATGTATAAAAAATTAGTATAATATAACTGAAGACTCGTAGTATTTTATAAGAGATTTATAGTGTCTTCTTGCCGTTCAACTTGAAAATAATGTTAAACATTTTTTGTTCATTTTCGTTCGATAGTAACGGAACAGATGAAGAACTTGGCAACGTTGCACTAATTATTTTTGTTATTTTAAAATTCTTTTTTTCATGTTATAAAAAACTTTGATTACTGAAATTCGTAGATAATTTAATACAATAATTTTACTATAAGTAAATAAATATAAATAAATGAAAGCCATATAACTTCGACCATATATGTTCAAAATACTGAAGTCATTTCAATATATTTTTTTATTAAATACAAATAAAATTATGTATTTATAAGCTTAATTTTCAGTAAGTAAAGACACGAAGAACAATAGTTCTTAAACAAAGTAGATAAAGAGTATCGTTTAATATTTTGTCTACACATAATGAAAAACGATTCAATAAGTATTTGTAATGACACCATGTTGTGACGTCTTTGCATTCTATTTTCTGATTGGCCAACAGTAAAACTAGCTTGATTAAGTCACTATAAAGAGGATAAGTAGTGCTATTCTGGTGATTTCAGCACTGTGATTCTGCACGACAATTTTATGTGAATAAATTTGAAAGAAGAAGTAATGGAAATACGGATCTAATATTTCATTCTTTCATTTAAAGTAATAAAGTAAAAACAGTCTTATAAGTGCAAGAAAGATTAATAAAAAATGAATTAACGCAATTAAAAGTTCATATCACAACAACACAAATTTTCTGTTTAAAGGTTGTAGACAATGTTAAATTATTAAAGAATACTGGTTAGACTTGTCATTTTAAATATAAAAATAATAAAGACAATGCAAGTCCAACCAGTATTCTTTAATAACACAAATTTTGTCGTCAGACGAAATAAAAAATTCGAAAGACCTTAGAGAACAAAAAAAAATCAAAACCATAATTCAGTGGCGCGTCAATAATTATTGTTTGCTAAGGGCCAGTTGAAAAGACAGAATTCGAAATATTTGGCGCCAGTTGGGATCGAACCCGGTTCTCCAGTTTCGCGATCTAACACTCAGGCGCGCGGCCACGAGACCCCATGTACATTATTAATAATTAATATTTATATTTGTTCAATCAATATATTTCGAATTCATAGAACAATTAATCCTGTCAATATTCCATTTTATTTCATGTATGTGGAAACCACACAATTAATTATGTAGCAATCTACTTTGTATCACATGATTTAATCACACCACATCAAAGAACAGGGAATATTCATATCATAAAATCATTAAAGGCAATAAAAGCTCATTTATGCTAATCCAGAATTATTTTTCTTCCCATCCTAAATTCACTTTGTTACAGCTTGGGTTAATTAATAATAATAATAATAATATATATGAGCATAGTCGTTGAAACGTCAAATTAACAATAATAATAATATATTTCAACAAGTTAAACTCCAGAGTTCTAGAATTTCTCATCACAATAAATTCATAAGGAAACCACACAATCAAAGATGTTAACATACCTAATCCCCTTTGTATTATTATTATATGATTAAATTCCAACACATCAAAGAACTTGTAGACATAGTTTAGAGCGCTATTAATACATCATAGGTATTCATTTATTATAATGTACTTGTTTTATTGTCATTCATTATTGGTTATGTTCTGTTAAAGATACTCGTAATATGGAATAATATAAAAATAAAAACCTTTTATTTCATTCATTGCATTGCATAATAGCATAATTTACATACTACAGGTAAAATTTATAAATATGAAAAAACATCCATTGTAATTTTTCATTATTGGACTCGTTGTCAAGGTTACGAACCATCCCAAACGATAATCTTTAACTTCATGGAATAATAATGTCAGATGGTGAAATAATATAGGCTATTTCACAATAGCCGTGGTTGCTCCGTGTCCTTAGAAAAATATAAGCTATGTCTACGGGCACGTTAAATATTAACGATAATGTATACCTAATATTTAGGGAGTTATTGCCTCTTCTAAGATGAAGGAACGTAAACTTTAACGTTATGTAGAAAACACCTCATTTTAAAAATAAGACACTTTCAATTTCAATGTTTACCGCATTTAATTAGTGTATTCACGTTAACGTTAACGCTAAATACAACACAAACGGGGTTACAGCCGCACTTTTCACCGAAACATAACCTCAACACATACAGAACGTGGGACGTTAAACGCTCGCTATTTCGTCGCACACAACGTATCACCTTATGCCATTTAACGTAAACCTTATTAGTACGCATGCGCATTCGAGCTCTCACATGATTAACGTGCACTTTATTATTGCGTTGAAGCTGCAACAACTTTCTATTTAAGGATCTTGCCTTGTTTAAAAATAACTCTGGAAAATGACATTTCTTGCAAGTCATTTTGTAGTATTTCTATAAGACATAAACAAATGAAACTTGAAATACATAAAGTTAAGTAATATTCGAGGAGTGTTATGCTCTTAAAATATTGTTTTCTACAGTCTATATACAAAGTAGCCATTTGCGCTCTTTTGTCAACGCAAAATGTCACTTATGCGCGACAAAGTATAAAAAATGCTCGCTGTCCAAATTTCTAACTATACAATGTTGAGAAATGTCACTTATCTACATTCTTATTAGAAACGTTTAGTCAGGAACTAATAGCACTGTAGTTACACATTTACCACCTTCACAAGTCAATCTGACATAACTGCTCTATCGGTGTACTACATAATCAAACGAAATGCCACACTGCTGTGAAAATAAAATAGGGCATTCATTTACAAAAACGAAACTATAACATGCTTAGATTAGAGTGAAGCACTAGCTCAAGAAGAATGAAAAATTACAATAAATTAAAATTAAATGTAAAATAAATTGTGTGCACAGTTGCGCTGCCACTTGCAAAAGTTTGACGTGAACGCTCCCAATGGACATCCACTTTTTCACTGCACTAATTTAATGTACTTGAAACTAATAAATTATACAACAAAACTTATAATATTCATTACAAAATTGGCATTAATTTTCTGAAAAAACGAAAGCCAAAACAATTATCTTGAAATCATATTTGAATACGTTCCTATCTTCAATGCAAAACTATTGAGTAATAATGTAAGTACAAGGTGTACATTTTATTATTTTTTGTTATGGTGGAGGACTGTAGAAAAATCTTGTGTGTGTTTCGAGCGCAAATGGACATTGTCGATTTCGAGAGAATGCCGCGCGACGCCAATCGACAATGTCTAACTTGGTGACAACAAGGCATTACCCTTAAATGTATGTAGGTACACTCTAGGCTAAAATGTCATCACCGCTTATGATGTACGCATTTAACATAATAATTTTAATCCATTTATAGCAAAAATACATCACGAACTAAATCTATTTGTTTCTTTTGCACGTGTATATATTAATAAATTACGTGTTTATTTGCTCCACATTATACACAATTACCTATAAGAATTTAACTGCAAATTAATGCAATCAATAAGCTTTACCAAAAATACAAAAACAAAATATTCCATTGAGTTATAAATAACTATATTTTTAAAAATATGGTAGCAAAATCAATATATAATTACTAATTACTGATGTATTGCGAAATTATGAAGTACCGAAATGATTACCTAATTAAATTTTATAAATTTACTATCATTGCACTTATATAACCTTGGCGAACAAATGTACTACAAATAGTAGCGATACCTAAAGGAACTCCAGTCAAAATACATCTAAGGGTTAAGGTAGTTTTTAATTTAACTTCAACTACATTTTCAACAATACATATATCAATTGCATATTATAACAAAATTTTAAAAAATAACAGTTCCTTAAATATGTAAATATTTAAAAAACAAAAATTATCTTTTTATTTACTAAATTGAACAGGATATACATACAGATAAAAAATATTTTTTTGTGTACAATTTTTTGGTTTTAAAAAAGCCATTGTTTGTATTTTTAAATATTAATGTTTGTTTTTTAAAAATCTGAATATTTTTGACTGATTTAAAAAATTATGGAAAAAACACGGTTTTCTTTATAAATTTATGTAGGTAATTAACATTAAAACATTTATATATATATATATATATATATATATATATATATATATATATATATATATATATATATATATATATATATATTCACTATTTAGATATCGCAATATTTCTAACAATTCTAGAAAATATAGTGAAAAAAAATTACTCGTATGTAGATACGTAGAGATGGTGATAAATGTCATGCATGATCTATGAAATGCGCAGATTAAAAAGAAAGACAGCTAGAGAAAGGTCAGGCAATAGGAGAGAGAGAAAGATAAAGAAAGAGTTTTGCATTCTGCACAACAGCTCATGACGTTTGGCACGGGCTATACATAGGTAGTTTTCTTTATAATTTAAAGTAATTAACATTAAACTATATGTATATAAAAAGTTTATAAATGTTCATTTTTTAAAAAATAAATAAATAAATAAATAAATATACCATCACGGCATATTACTACCCATAGCAGTGTGTGCCAATCTGTTTTGTCCACAGATTTCGGTAATGATGATAACATATTTGTACTGTGCGGGCGTTTACCAGGCGTTACCTCACGGGCACTCATTTCTGACGTGAAGAGTGTGCCACAGGGGCCAATTTTGTGTCATTTAAAATTCGAAATATTTGGCGTTGGTATGGATCGAACCCGGTTCCCCAGATTCGCGACCAGACACTAAGGCACACGGCCACGAGACCCCATAATCACTAATCACATAATCCTTTTTTAAATACGTGTGTTTTAATGTTCATTTTATAAATATCGCTATATTTTGAGCAATTTTCAAAAAATATTTAGAAAAAACTGTTTTCTTTATTATCTAAATTAATTAACATTAAAATATGAAGCTAAATATAAAAAGTTTATAAATATATTCCATAAAGATTGTAAAATTAACACGGTTTTTTACTGACGTCACTTTGTTTATCGATCATATTTTTATTTATATTAGCAAGTAATATTTTGTTTTAAAATAACATCAGCTGACTTTTAAATGGGAGCTATATAATTATAAAGGTTAAGTGTGACTATAACAAATTCAACTATGTGGATAATGTGGCATTCAAATTCCATTCATAGCAACCCGCGATCCCACATCCGAGTATCCACTGTATTACTACACAGCTACGATGCTTCATTTATTAGAGGGTATATAAGCTTCACTCCAGCAGTGAATATTTAAAATTAAATTGAAACATTTTCATTTTCCAATATGTACTTTATGTTCAGAAGTTACGAAAGGAGGACAATGTCAATTAAAAAAGTTTTTTATAATTCCAAAACAATTTCAAAAATTCATTCGTCACTCACGAAACAAAATGTAAACTTTTTAAAATGCTTAATTAAGTACTTTGTAAATTCTTTAAATTTACCAAAAATTAATAATCCGAAGAAATTTTTAATACAAAAAAAAATTCAATCGACGGTATAGCAGTAAAATATTTTTCAATAACTAATTAGCTAGTTTTTATTTCCAAAAATGAACGTCCAGAAAATTATCATACACTACTTGTATAATATATATTTTATATGATTATTTTTTTAATAGTTTATCCGATGTTAATTTTTTTAAATAATCGCAAAATAAATATTTAAATAAATTTTGAGGAATAAGTTGATCCAAGATAATGTTTAAATAAATTATAGGAGTTGTAATTGTAAATTTTTTTAATAGAAAACCCTATATATTTATCCAAATTTAAAAAGTACATGAAAATAACTATCCAATAATATAAATAAATAAATAAAATAAATATATCATCACGGCTTATTACCCATTGCTGGGTGTGCCAATCTGCTTTGTACACAGATATTGTTAAAGATGATATATTTGCACCGTACGGGCGCTTACCAGGCGTCACCTCACGGGCACTCATTGCCAATAATATAAAACAGTCATAATATTTTATATTAAACATAGTGGCAAAAAAATAAAATATTACGTTTGTATTAAATATAGAACGCTTTGCATTTCATTTATTTTACATTACACCTTTCAAATTTAAATAAAATTAATTAACTAAATGTTACAATTCGATATTTAATTATTACACATGTTGTTTAATATTAAATAATTTTGTTAGTATACGTCTAATTTTTAAAAAATATATTGCAAAGCATTCTGCACTTTATACAAATGTAATATTTGAATAATTCCACATTGTATAAATAATTTTTTTCATAATATATAAAATAATCAAGTAATAAAAAACACAATGAACCACCCTACTATGTATGTTAATTGCCAAATGCTATTTGGAACATATTTTTTCAAATGTTACCTGGTTTGCTGTTATGTTTTATATTAATCTAATGAGTTATGGATGTGACAGTTATAATTAATTTTAATCAAATAATTTTCGCTTACAGCTATTGTTCCAAAAATTTTCCTGCTATTCATTCCACGGAAAATTCGTCTCAATTTTTTGATTACCAAACTTGTCAATATAAATTACAACGCGACCTAAATAAACTTATAAATATCAGATCACAAATTAAAGGAAAATAAATACCTACCTAAATAAACATGAATAAAAATATAATATATGAATAAATTACACAAAACAAACGTTCAAATAATAAAAGTTGTTATTGTAAACTAGAATAATAAACATGCACAGAGAATACTACCAAGTTTAAAAAAAAATAAAATAAAAATATATCATCACGGCTTATTACCCATTGCTGGGTGTGCCAATCTGCTTTGTACACAGATGCGGTAATGATGAAATATTTGCACCGTGCGGGCGCTTACCAGGCGTCACCTCACGGGCACTCACTGCTGGCGTGGAGAGTGCACCACAGGGGTCAATTTTGTGCCATTTAAAATTGGAAAAATATTTGGCGTCGGTTATTTATAATAAAAAAAACTTTAACAAAAATAAAATATTCATGGATGGATTAGATGCCACCGTTGTGTAATGCGAATTTCTAGTGTAGAGTTATCCTCTTTGTTTTAGTACTGCAGGTATATTAAAAAAAATTACCTCATTAAACATAAAATTACACATCAGAATCAGAAAAACGCTGTATGAAGCACGCTGTATTTTAATTGAAGTAAAAATATTATACCATATTTTTCTATAAAAAAGTAAAAACTTAAATATAAGAGCATTAGTGTATTCTACAAAATTTGATCATTACTGTATTTGTGTATTTAAATATTGTAGCGTTTTAATTGTTTGGGTGAAGAATTTTTAATTATTAAAATAGATGTTTATTAAAACGATAAATAAATATTTAAATATAATAAGAATGATGATTACTACGGTTAAACACTAAGATTATTTATTCATTTAAACAATTAACACTATTTATTTATTTATATCACTATTTATGTCACTATTTATTTATATCACATTCAACTATCCGACCTTCGCAGCGTCTGTATACTCAACTGACTTCCACAGTGTCTGTATACTCAACTGCCCGGACAGAATACATTCCTTTCATTTCTCTTCAACTCCACTAGCTGACTTACTTCCGATCCAGTATCACCAAATGTCTTCAACACCAATGCCGACTATCCACTTCCACTCGCCGTTACTGTCCCCTTATACTCTAGCTTCCCAATACTCCTAAACACTACCGAGTATTCACTTCCACAGCTATCCCAGTATACAAGTAACTTCCCGAGTACTCCACTCGAGACTATACTGCATACGCTCACCATGATACTGCTATGCTGCTAAACTCACTAACTGCCTTACTCACTATCTATGTAACTGGCTCTCGGACATAGCTGCGTCCGTTTTATATAGCTGCTATAAACCTTCTGAAGAGCTCTAAAACATTCTACGCAATAATAACTTCGAATATAAAAGCTTCAGGCGACCGGAATTAATTAAACAGATCGAGACTCGTTTGTTTACTTCGCCACTTGCACGCGACGATTACGTCATCGACTAACTTAGATGCCCGCTCAACGTGGCGGTACTCACATGTTACAATATAAAATGTAAGAAATTTGTTTTCTATGCACTTGCATATTTTTTCAATTTACTTATATGGAGTAAAATAGTTTTTTTTTCTTTTGTAATTCATGAGAGAGTTTTAAGCAATGAAAAAGATGATGAGCTCGTTAAAAAGCGAGCCAAATTACTGTTTTACGGGCCTGAACCTACTTGTGTACTCTTGAAAAGCCATGTAAAGACGGAGATCAAAACTGGGAGGAGGCGGCCATAGCCTCATAAGTGAAGAGACATTCCGAGCCTTAGACAGTCGAAGAAATTCATTTCACCCTCGTTGACAAACACCAAAGAGATATTACTCAGCAAAAAGAACCTTATAACAAGTATCTTTACTTGTCATTGTCCACTGCAATACCAGCTATGTAAGATTGGTACAGCTGAAAGTAGTACCTGTCGACTCTGCGAAGAGGACGAAAAAACTTCGGACCACATTGTATGTAAATTTCCAGCTATGGCCGTAAGTAGACTTAACCATCTAGGTAAAAGGTGCCTCATGGAAAATATGATCGGGAAATTGACTCCTGGAGCAGTAAATGGTTTTAAGAAAACTGAGGTACAATAGAACTTACAGATCGCCGTAACAAAAGTGACTAGCGCTTAAACTCCCCACCCAAATAATAATAACAATAATAATAATAATAATAATAATAATAATTTTAAATTCATGCAATTTAAATTCATAATGTTTTTTTTTATATTTTAATATACTTTTGTATTTTTATATAGGTATCATATTTTTTTCATTGTTGTACCTTGTATCTACATAATTATGTCTTAAGCCCGTATGTCACGATTCATAATTCTGGACAGAATTATAGACATAATTATAAACAGAATTTTATAGACAGTCGCATACAGAAATTTTCATGAAGGATTTTTTCTGTCCACAAAATTCTATTTTTATGGACAGAAAGTGCGCGCGCAATGTGTTGACATCTGATAATTAGCAGTACAATTTCTGATAATTATTTTTTTTTATCCCCCCCTGGCCTTCGGTGCAGTGCCGATTGGCCAATGACTTTAATATCTGACTGAATTGTGTTACGAATGATAGACCAGGGACACAAGAAGGGTGAATGGGTGGCCAGTGAGGTCCGTCACGGCTCTTGGGTTAAGACAAGACAGGGAGTAGGACCTTGGAGAAAAATAACAGTAGAGTTCAGAGAATGTTACTGTGATGAGGATGATTATACGTTTATTGTGGTGGCTTTTTGGTACTTGAGGAGTGCTTCGAAGATACGGGTGTTGTTTTGTGCTAGCAGGCTGGGTATTGATACTGGTAGAGTAAGATTTAGTTCTACTAATTCTTTGAATAGTCTGATAATTATTATGTTCGTTGATTTTGTGTACAGTTTTTAAATTTAATAAAATATTATTATTCGTCAGCAAGTAGGTACCAATATTACAGATTATTATAAAGAACATTTATGTTTATAACCAGAATCAGGGGCGTAAACTACGTGGGTGCACGGACGCACATGCACCCACAGAAAGCAAAAGTGTGGGTGCGCAGCACCCACAATAATTTTAATTACATTTCATACATTGTAAAAATGAATTGTCAATCTTTCCAAGTTGTTTAAGAGTAAGCTGACATTATTTAATCGTGTCATAATAATGGCAGTAAAATACTACTATTAAGTCGAACAACCGGGTATGTTAATAATTATAAGATATTGCGAAGGAGATTATTGGTAACCTATAAACAATTGTTACTGTAATTAAAAATTAGTTGTTTGACATTTGGATAGATTGTTAGATGAAATTTATTATAAAAATTGCACTGTGCAGTCACTCATTTTTTTCTGCCTAAATCGTTACAGATATCTTACACTGAGACAGAAAAATTTACCATTGAATGTATCATTGTGAGACCTAAGTTTCATACACTAATGGTTCACTAATAATAACAAATATCATCTTAAAAGATGACATATCCATATGGATCATCATAGCAAATTTAATTTAACAAAGCGTTCTGTTATTATAAACATTTCTTTTTTACTTTCGGTTTTCGGATATAAGTAATTTTAATTAAATCGTGTTATTTTGGGTCCAGGAATCTGTGTTTAAGCCATGTCTATTGCACCCACAGCCAAAATTAAAAGTTTACGCCTCTGGCCAGAATTATAAAGCAAATTACGTTCACTGTCGCACACAGAATATTTTTTGTAAACACAAAATGCTGTCCACAAATTTGTTCATAAAAATTTCGTTCAGTATTCTGCCCAAAATTATAGATAGTGACAAACAGGCTTTACACGATTTTTAGATTTATTGCACATTTTTCCTAATTTATTGTCATAATCGTATTTAAATTTAAGTTCTTAAATCATGTTTAATAGGCTATTAAACAAATAAATTTCTATATACTATTAAATCTTTGTTATTATGTTTCAGTTTCATATATCCGTTACATAGGCATTTAACAAGGGAAAACAGTTTTTCCTTGCGCGTTGCTTCCCAAATTATTTTTAAAAAAAATACTTCAAATAATAGTTGCAAAACATGAAATTCTGCATTTGAATCAATTAACAAAATTTTGCATACTTTGTAACGGCAGAAATTTGATATGAAGATGTCGAAAATCACATCAAAAATAGTGAGAGCCATGGAATTAAAACAAAAAGCATAACAAATGTAAGATATTTTTATCTGTCTGAAAAAGTCTCAATATTTGACGTTTAAAACATCAATCATTTGTTTGTCTTTTTGTTTTAATAACACAGCTAGCGCTATTAAACTAAAATTTTCATAATTTTTTTCTGAAGTTAAACATACGAAATGAATTTTGTTTAATAATTTATAAGTATAATTTTATGCTCTACAAATTTATTTGAAGAATATTTATCTAAAATAATTTGGGGGGGGGGGGGGGCAATGCGCAAGGAAAAACTATTTAACCATGTTAAATGCCTATGTAACGGATTTCCAGCGCCACCCGGTATGTCTCATATGTTGTAATATTTACTAATGATTAGTTAATACGAATTAGTGATGCACGACGAGACGAGAGTAATCTCGCATCTCGTAGCGTTTGCGAGACGAGAACGAGATTGCGGATACGAAAATCGATATCTTATATTCCTCGCCTTCGTGCATTATTATAGATGCATGCGGCGAGAAATCTCTCGCATCTCGTTTCGTCTTGTAGCGTTATGCGAGACGAGAACAAGAACGAGATTACGGATCCAAAAACGACACGAGATCGATATTTTACATTTCTCGTCTCGTCTCGTCTCGTCTCGTCTCGCCTCGCGTGCATCACTAATACGAATATTTACATAGATTTGGTTCGGTTAGGTTAAATTATCATTACGTTAGTTCACAAAGCTATCTGACACCGGCTTGTGATTGTAACAAGGGCCTGCACGGGCGGACAAAACACATGGCATCTAAGCAAGAAACGTCGTGGCAATATAAAAAGTAAAATTAATAGGTGTTGTGTGTGCAAGGCACTCTATGGATAATATAACCAATTGGGGTTGAAGTCCCGAAATGCAATACAATACAATTTATGATTATGTTAGTTTAGATTAGGTTCAGTTACATTTTAATAAATAGCAGCCATATAAAAATTACATCGGAAAACAATTTTATTGGTAAATTTTGATATCCTATTTAAATTCATTTTGTAGTTGGTTAATAGTTAGTGTACTAACGTTTACCTTTAATACCCGTAAAGTTAGACCCAACTTCGACCTAACAACCCTACTACTACGTGTGGAAAATAAAGAACAAAAAATAAAATTAAACTGACCTGTCCCTGATGATGGTGCCCGCCATGGTGGTGGCCCCCATGGTGGGGGGTATGGTGCATTCCATGCTCCTCTTCGCTATCTTCTTCCGATGACGACGGATCGATCATTGTGATTAGTTACTATTGTCTATGAGTTCTTCAAACTGAAACAAAACAGATTCGTTACGTTACGCCCACACGTGGAACGATTCAATTAAGGAAACAATTTAGAACAGTAGACTGTAATTACACGAAAACAACAAGAAAAATAAAATAAATAGTGTACGTGAATCGTTTTAGCTCTTGCATGTATATTCCCAATGGGGTATTACGTCATCACGTTTTTATGTTATATTCATTAAATTTAACCTTAACCTTTCTGATAAGCTTTTGGTACAATTAAATCTTGAATTTCAATACGAATTTTAATGCAGCATTATATGCAGGAACAAAACTAAAGTACTACTGAAACATCGGGACAATTCGTGAGTTGACGAAAATTACTTTTTGTAGTGAGGAACGGATAGTGAACATGGCGCAGGTTTTAAATAAAATGTATGCCAAGGATCTTAGATCATATATTTTTAACAATATTAAGATGACACGACTATTCGGCCATAATCGGTTCGACATAAGCATGTGCAAACAGCCCAGCCATTGCCATTCAATGGGCCTTCAGTTCAGCGAATGCTGATAAGTAGATTATGCGAGTTCCAATCAATAGAGAGTTATTGCAATTTCTAAGATGAAAGAACGTAAACGTTAACATTATGTAGAAAGCACTTTATTTTGAAACGAACTTACAGCCGCAGTTTTATCCGTAACATAACCACAACACATACCAGGGCTGGTCTTATTTTCCCAAACCCAAAAAAACCCACCCAGGTTAAAAAACACTTAAAAACACAATAAAACCCAGATTAGCAATTTATGTGTTTAATTGCAAAATGATGGTGTTTTTCGCACTACACGTGAATATGTCATGTGCAAAAAACATGATTTTACAACGTATCGCATACTATCGCTGATTGACTGATTTGGTCACTTTTTCACATTCATTTACATGATTTTACAACGTATCGCATACTATCGCTGATTGACTGATTTGGTCACTTTTTCGCATTCATTTGTAAAAGTGGTAGATAAACGCACATATGCGAAAAAGAATGTTATTTTGAATGTCAAATTTAATTTATAATGTATAATTAATACAAAAAAAGAAATATTGTAACATTGAGTTCATAATAAAAATCTAATAAAGCTCAATAATACCCAAAAAAGTAAAATAAAACCCAAAAAAACCCTAGATTTTTGCCAACCGTGACACATAGAACGTGTGACGTTAAACGCCCGCTATTCCACGCACACAAGATGCAACGTGTCTCCTTATGCATTTAACGTGAACCTTGTTAGTAGGACATGCGCATTCGGGATGTCACGTGACTTTAACGTGCACGTTATTTTACGTTGAAACTGCAATAACTCTATAATATATTTCAGAGAATGTAACTTCGTAAGGTATCCGCATAAAACGGTAATGTTGACGTCATTACTGTTCGAATAAAGATTCGACTGACATTTACATATGTCAGATTTGACATGTAGCGTATTTCGGGTCTCTCTTCTTATGTTGACGCTGACTTCACAACACTTCAGGGTTGTCATGAAAAAACCCAGCCCGAAAAATCCCAGTGGGTTTTTTCTGCATAAACCCACTTGAAAAAACCGAGTTATTCTAAAAATTTAGACATGTTAAAGAATTGATTAAAGAATTGTATAAATTTGTTTGCATTTGGTTCACCATCAACATTTGCCCAGTCTAATGACCGTTTTCTCCCAGAACCCTCTACTTTCGGCATGATTATTATGTTTTAAAATTAACTACGAACTAGATAGTATGTTCATTCAGAAACCAAAACAAAAGAGGCACGGCGAGCTGGTTACTACAAGTTCGCTAGAACCTAGAAGAGTATAGGCATGAAAATATCACGGATAAACTTGTACAGTTTAGTAAAAGTCGTAATTGAAATGTAATAAACTAGTCTTTTTTGTAATTATTTTTAACTTGTATTACATGAACAATGTAATATTTTTTTAAACCCAGAAATGGGTTAATTTAAAAAAAAAAAAAAAAAACCAGTGGGCTGGGCATATCTCGGAAAAACCCGGGTTTTTGACAACCCTGCAACATTTACATTTTAACAGTTTTCTGCGCTATTGAGCATTATTTCAAGAAATAAAAAAAATATATTTCTGTTTTTAATTTTTAATAGAAAGTGTCTAAATATCCGCCGGCGGCATTATATACACAAACCGAGAATTCCACCGATCGGCGGAATTTTTACGGTTGTAATAGCAAATCAGCCAGAAAACCTAATGTATTAAGTAGGCAGAATGTAACAATTGAAATTATTTTCCGCCTGTCGCCGGATTTTAACCTCCAAGATCAAAAACACTCACAGTCAGTCAGCGAAAAACAAAAACAATAACAACGCGTTCTCAACTTACAAAACTTACGCCCTGGTAGTTTTTTAAACGGCTGGATTCTAATTTATCTAGAATAGTAGAAATTGCAATTTTTTTGTTGTAATGTCTTTTTTTAGCTAAAATATAATAAGGAAACCAAAATTGGAGCGTGAAAAGAGGTATTTATATATTTTTTTGGAAAAATAAAGTTTAACTTTACCTATAATAAAGTTGTGTTTTTTGCAATGAAATGAACACTGGAAATGCTTGTTAATAAGACACAATACACTTTTCAGTAAAATACTACGTTAAAATACAAAAAAAATGGGGTAGAAAAGTAATTATTAATAGATATTTTAGAAAAAATACAGTTTAATTTAAAATGAGAAGAGAAAATAAAAAATCCTGACAAAAACAATACCTAACACACCAGGCACACACATTCGACATCGCTCGGCTCTCAGAGGAAAAGAAGGAAAATAAGAAATAATTTTGCAAATATACATTAATTAAAACAATATTATTCGTATGAAAGCGTAAGTACCTATTTAAACATGGAAATATATGTAGTTCATCTAACCTAATTTTTTTCAGAAAAAATGCCAAAATCTCTATAAATATAACTTTCCGCACCCAATTTTTTGCGGTATTTAGTATTTTTTAATGGTTTACCAACTATAACCATTAATATAAAATTCTTGAATTCTAGATAAACTAGACTTTAGAACATACCTTAACACAGGTAATTTAATCTAACGCACAAATATTATGTGATTTCAGTTCGTTTTAAATTAACCCACAATATATTGTAACTATGTGTTTTGCTTACTACTTTTTCAGTAGATATTTTTGTGTCCTTATTGCATATAAAAAATGCATATTCAAACATTTTTTGCATTCCAAAATTTTTTATCAAACGCTTCAGCTAATCCTCATATAACTCGAAAACTTATCAGAGTTTTATATCTTAATTTTTTCCATTTAGGGTACCGTGAGTGCACTTAAACAATAATTAATTACGTTATGTTTACGGCGGAATTTCCATGTTGCAAAAGAACAACCCACATACATCTGACCGACGAATATAAAAAAAAATATATATTTTCTCAATATATAAAGTTTTTCGGCAGATATGTTGTTAAAATCGTGAAAACTTCTTTAAAAAAGTAAATACAGAATTCCAAAGTATTATATATAATATAATTCTTTTCGTATAAAATTCAATATATTTTTAATATAATACATTAAATGAATTGTTACTGAAGTGTACTGTAAAACTGACTTCGCATCCATTAATAAAAAAGTATCGCAACATGTATTGAATTATATGTAAAAGCTTTTAACCTTATTCTCACATTTATCGTTTAAATTTACGTTCATCTCTTCAGTGTTACAAGATTTTACCATTAATACCAATTCATTATCAAACTATAGTCTCGCTCACGGATATACTATTTCCTTATCTGTCATAAGGAAACGGAAGGTAGTTAATATGAAAATCTCAGGAACTATATAGTTATAACGAACTTGATTTGAATTTAACAAACGTAGTTATATTATTGTCAACTTAATGGTGTCTGTATGTAAAGAGTTATATATTATTAATATTTTATTCACATCGAATCAATTTTCAGATCCTGAATAAAACAGCGTTATAATAATGGAAACTAATGTAACTGCTCATTCTAGATTTATGATTGATTTTATAATTGTTGTCATTAAAATCAATATATAAGCAAGCATAATCATATATATTCGGAATTAGAAACTTTACAAAATAAATATAATGATAATACAGTGTGTTCAAAAAAACCTAACTCGAAGTAGGAAATGAACAAAGAAACGTATGCTAGTCTAAAACTGTTTAATAAAATATCAATTTCACACGAGATATTGTTAAAAGCGTTATCAAAAGAAATCAAAGCTTTTCTTCTTGAATCTTAGTTTAGAAATGGAAATAAATTAAAAAACGGCAAATGGCAATATACCGAATTCTTGTTTATCTTTCTCCTTAAAATTACATTTCAAAATCAATTTTGGCAAATTGATTTTTGAATTGAATAATAATCCGACATACGTTTCTCTTTTTATAGCCTACTCCGAGTTAGGTTTTTTAACACACTGTAGTATGTGTTAAGCAATAAAAATTGAAAAGATTAATTTTAAAAAACAAATATAAAATTCGAATTGTAAGTCCAATATAAGTTTTTAAGTTTGAAACCAAAGCTTTTTCATGCTGAAGTAACTATTAGTTTTTTACAATGCGTCTGTGAAAGAAAAGAAAATATTGTAAACAATTCATATTTCATATTAAAATAAACTTAAAAAAGTTCCATAAGAAAAATATGTAATATAAAATATTTAAAATTAATACAGGGTGTTATGTGAGTAATGTGCCATACGTTACCACTTAATAAACAAGGTTGCAATGTAACGTAAATTGCAATAATTTCTTTTCTAATGTGTTTGGTGCAATTATAAAAGCATTTCAAAGTGGACCAATAAGAATAATTTATTTGAATAATGAATAATTTAAAAATCACAGTAGTATGAATGAAAACAACAACACTACTTGTCATTTTTGAAGGTTTGAAGTTAGATGCGGAGTATAGATAAAACATTTTTTTTTATTAATGACAAAAATAGTTATAACAAATGTTCAAAGTGTTCATCATTTTGTCTGAGTACAACTCCCCGTAGCGTCTAACAGCAGCAGCACTGTTTTGGCGCACTTCTCCGTACACCTAATGCATGTCGGTGTATTCTTGGTTAGTGAAAGGGACAGGCATTTCTAAATATCAAATTACTACTCCACTGATTAAAAATTCAACGTCATTTATGACAACTGACAAATATTGTTTTTGGAACAACTTGATTATTAGATTTTAACTTAATAAGAAGCTAGTTTATAATTGGTTAACTTTAAAGTCTCATAACTTTTACAACTCTATAGATAGAGCAAAATAAATTTCAGATTATAACTTCTTTCAGTTATCTTTATCATACCATAAAGTATGGCACATTATTTACATAACACCCTGTATAATCGCTACAATTGTCTCAATGAAGAATATTCTATACAAACTCTTCAGAACAAATAATTATTTTTATTTTTCTTTTGTCAAGGATATAAAATTCTTGGAAAATATTAATTTTACGAGAACCGATGATATTTGTTTAATAATTTTAATAAAATATGAAGATTTATTTCTGAAAAATGAAGACGGAATTATACATTTACAAGTAAAGAATATTTTTAAAAATGCTATGAATTATAAAATAGATTTTAATGATCTACAAATTTTAAATCTTTAATAAATACTGCATAAAATAAAAAAGTTAACAAGAAACAAGTACCTAAATAATTTTATTATATATTAAAATGTAGAACTACTTTAATAACAATATTTTTATTACTATAATAAAATATTAATATACATCTACAAATTGTATTTAAATTGCCTATTTTATGTAAGTAATAATTCCAGTAATTTTTTACGTTTAAGATAAATAGGTTTTGTTTTATATCTTTCTAGTTCATAAAATATTAATAAAATTTAAATTCCTATGAGTACATTTTATAGAGTGATTTGGTATTGACATTTAAATGTCATTTTTATAATATGTACAATTTTCATTTACATTAACAAATAGAAAATCACTAATTTCAGTAATGGTATTTTGATATATACAGTATGACCTCTTTAATCCGAACATGCTCTAATCCGAACCTCCAGTAATCCGAACAGCGTCAACTCGGAACCATAATCCGACCAACGCCTCGTTAATCCGAACAGCAAAGTGATTCCTGCTACCTAAATAAAGGAATCACTTGGTTTCATGTACTCTGTTACCTAAATAGGGAATCCCGTAGATTCATATATTCTGCTACCTAAATGAGGGAATCTCTTGATGTCATATTCTCTTATTCTGCTCCCTAAATGAGAGAATCCCTTGATTTCATATTCTCTAAGAACTGCTCTGTTTACTGTTCATTGTTCATTAGACCTTGTCTGTTACGGAGTTAAGTTTGCACTGCAATTTAAAGCTAAGATGACTTCCAAACACGTTACTTTATCGATTAAAGAAAAGATCGAGATTATTAAGAGTTTAGAGGCGGGTACCACAGTGAGCAGTTTATCGAAAAAATACAATGTGGGAAAATCAACGATTTGAGACATCAAAAAAACAAGACGAGTATCTATCCTATATGGCACCACAGCCAGTTCTTTGATCAATAAACGAAAAACGTTGAAAATAAGTGCATATCCCGAAATTGATAAAACTGTTTATACCTAGTTTTTACAGCAAAGATCTAGAGGTAAAAAGATGATTAACTCTGTACATATGTATGATTTTTTTAACACAAAATTGAATTATTTTAGGCTTTTAATAAAAATGTTGCTTTCGAAGGTGCAGGTATTTTGCAGAACTGAAGAAAGTTAATTTGAAAGATGTTATTGGATTATCAAGAGGATGAGAAGATGTGAGGCCGGAACTTATCGAAAAGTTCTGGACTAAACTTCTTACACCACTTCGTGATGATGGTTGGACTGAAGACGATAATCTATCACTATTACAGTGAAGGGACAAAATGGAGTTGGAGGGTATAGAAAGACAAATAAACGAGGTTACTGCATTAATAAACCAAATTTCTAAAGATGTAACACGACAAGAAGCTCTTGAATGGGTTATCGGACATGAAGAATCATGGGAATTCACAAATGATATAGATATTTTGGAACATATTCCGAATGAATCAAGCTCCGACGAAGAAGTAAAAGTGATACCAGAACATGTAAAGCACAAAGAGGCAGTCAGTAGTTTTGAATCGTGTTTGAAGTAGGCTGAAGAAAATGATGAATCGGAACACCACATTCCAATTCTATTGGAAATGAAAAAAACGAGCCAAAAAGGTAGAAGAAGGAAACATTAAACACAGCAAAATCACCAAATTTTTCAGTTTCTTAGATTTACTATTGACTTTAATATATATTTATGTAATATGCCTATATGTACTGTATTTTGTTATTCATATGTAGTAAGTACAGTTGTTTTTTAATTTTATGTTTGAAAATAAGGCATTTTTTTATTGTGAGAATGTGGAAATTCTTAAAGAATTAAGATGGATATTTTCTGTAATTTGTTCGATAATCCGAACATTTCGATAATCTGGAACAACCTGTGCAATTATTAGTTCGGATTAAAGAGGTCCACCTGTATTAGATTTCAGATTTAATAATACATATGATTATACGCATTATCCGCTTTCAGTGAAATAATAATAATAAATACATAATCAAACTAACATCAGACTGCACATTTAAAAATTTACAAATATATCATCTACTTAAATTTATTTATATTCAGCATTATCACAATGGATTGAAAAGTGTAAATATAAATTTATTTTATGTAGTATAAATATCTTTGTCAATGTAAACTATTTGTCTGTAAATACATAATATATGTACTTCCACGTTCCTTAATTATAAAAAATGTTTGTAATGATATAATTTAAATGTTCTATAACAAACTAAACTCCTCATTTTATATTAATTTTTTTATACATTTATATATTTTTATAATCTTTAGATAATTTCTATATTTTTCAAGAACTCTTATTTTTTTTCCAGTTTTATATTTCGTAATTCTTAATATATTATGTTATGTTTACCTAAGAATATTTACATATATTTATATAATATTTACACAATTTTGTATAATTTTCTTTATGTAAAAAACATTAATTTAATATCATTATTGTAAACATTGTTTCAGCTGTAGGCCTAAAGACGACAAACCAAATTTTTTATGAAATAAAACATTTCATAAAAACGTCAGAATTCTATTCCTCAATCCTATCTACGTTTCTATAACAATTAAAGATTTTTTTTTAATTTCCCAAGTAATTTCAAATATTGTGTAGCACCACAATATTTGTGGACGGAGTAAGAGTAGGTAACAGGCAGAAATAAGGCACAAACATGCAAAGCAAAAGAACAGGCGTGAAGGTATAATATTATCTAAACTAAGTTTTTTTTTAAATATCCGGAAGAAAGTCAAGATATTTACCCCGCAAATCGTAATTGCAGGAATTTCCGGGAATTTTCCCGGGAAAAAACAAAATTCCTTGCGGGAATTTTTTAGTGGCACATCACTAATCAGAGTACCATGGAACCGGTCATTTTTTTCGTAACATCAATAAAAATTGCAATTGATTTTAATCTCATAATCTGTTTTTTCGATAGGAAAACACATGAGCGGGCACGCTGCAGCATTTTATGGCGCAAGTGAAAAAACTGACACTATGTTTAAAATGCATCATTTTTAGTATGGTGTGTTATAATAGTCACTTGATCATATCTGCTAGGGTATGGTTACATCAATGCAAATTAATGTGATACATGTAAAATAGAAAAATTGCGGCATAGAATGCCGCCGCGCGCCCGCCGCAGGGTTAAGATGAAGACGGTTACAGAATAATAAACATCGCCTTAAAATGGAATACCGAATTACCATTTAGGATCCAATCCAGAAGACCAAAACCTAGAAGGTTAACCTTTATAAACCCACTAAACCACCAATTCATAGCGATATTTGAACTACATGATTGCTTGCCCAGCTCTGCTAGCAGGATAACGTATAGAAGGACTAGATTTTGCGCATAAATATAGGGAATGGATAACGGAACAATGGTCAATAAAGTTCCGTACTGTTCACGGATCAATCCTATTTCTGTCTACATTCACTGGAAAAATGAATAAGAACAGAGAATATGAAGAGATGCCAACTTTATAAATTGAATCATACCGTAGCTTTTTGCATCACCCTCAAATAAACATTTTTCTTATTCTCGGAAATTGAATTCACAGTAAAATATTCTATCAGATGTATTTTGTAATAATTACAATTTTTCTACTAACAATTAACCTAATACCACAAAGTGAAACCACGAATAACATAAGCCAACAAAAAGTAAAATGAAGCTTTTACATTTTATCCATTAAATCAAACTTTAATATTAAAAAGCTTTAAATATCGATTCAATATAAGCTCGCATTTAATCCGTGCTATTCCAGTCCAGTAGACTTTCAGACTAACAAAAAGTTATTTATTATCGCGGTAGTAAAAAAACTGTCTTTATATATTCGATAGAGTCTGGATAAAATCGGACAATATTCTGAAAGAAAAAAAGTTTTGAACCATATGACATAATTCTTACTCAAAAATAATATTTTACTATAAATGTTAAAAACTACAATTTACAACTCGCGTAATCCTGAACACTTTTAGCGTACACAAAATAAAATTTAAAAAGTGTACAATTCCACATTAATCCCGTGTTCGTAGTTTATATTTTAAAGCAAAATATGAATGAATTCATTTTCAATTTCCAATTAATTTTTACACACCGCGATGTAACTTTCAATCCATCTAATGCAATTAAATTGTATTTTCCTGTCATTTTAATTTTAAAAACAATATCCCTTTGTTTTTTCAATTATTCACATATACATTATATTTTAATACGAAATAATAACTATTAAATATAAATACATATTTATTATTTACAGAAATAAACATGGGTTATATTTTGAAAACTAGTATTTTCTTGAAGAACAAAAGAAATTTAAAATGTTAAAAGATATATTTCATTATGATTTTAAAGAGAAAATTATAATATAAATTCTGTGCAATTGTATGAAGCAATATAGGAAATGAAAACTCCGTTTGAGTAAGTAAAATATGAGAATAGAGTTTTCACATAACGTCTAAATAAATATCGAGAACGTTATAGTTATTAACGCCATTAGGCCGATATGAAGCAAATAATGGACAAGGCTGAAGTTTATAGTCAGCTACGTTATTTGCATATCGGCCGTGTGGCATTCAAGATTTTTCATAATACCATAAACTCTTCACGATACTGTGATTTTTTTTTAGCAACACATTATCCTTAATGGGGATTTATACAATTCAAACTTTTTGGGCGCCATCTAGCGAGTAAAAAAGTATTTAATAAGTAGTTATGTAGTGAGCAAGATTTAGCACTACAGTTTGACATTTATCATGTGATCCAGCACGTGATCCCGTATATTATCTACTCAGTGCATACCTTGCAATTAATTCATGTTTATTTCCATTTTTCTTCAAACCCCGGCATTCTAACCATCTTTTCGACTGTATGACTGAATGATTTCAATGTTTTTAAACACTAATCGTGCCCCCACATCATTTGTGTTTAACTCATTATTTATTTGAGAACTTGTTTTTTTAGAGATATTTCAAATTCCAAAGAACACTACACTTTAGTACAAGAGATAATTAATAATAGAAACTACACAAAATAACATAACCAAACTTTGCTGACTAAAAAACAAACAAATTGTAGGATCAACGTGGCGAAGTGCTGAAGGGGAGAGCATGCAATTGAGTCGGTCGTGGTATATCACCTCGCTTTTTCTAAAAATTTGTTGTCCTTTTCTAAATTGTGTGGAGGGAGCTTCGCCGCCGATCCGCCGCGGGTGACGTCAAATTTATAAGTCCCCATTGCAAGCTTCAGTTTTACACATTTTCACTTTTTAGTTCAAGCGTCCGTTATAAACCTGAAGGACACCTTTTTCCCTTTTGTTTTTAGTTCTTTTAAATCATAATAACGGTATGGTATTACGAAAACCTCATTTAGACTTCAATGCGCATGCGTACGTAAATTTTTAATTTGACGTTTAACCTTATTTGTTCAGAAGTAACGTTCGTCGAAAACTACTTCACATTTGACATTAATGTAGACAATATCTAACTTTTAGTGATAAATATAATAGCTGCAACGTTCTATAGTTACATTTTATTTGGAGCAAGAGTATGATAAAATAACGTGTACGGTATGTGAAAACATTTGATGGACAGTATAAATTCGTATGAAAATTTGTTCGTACGGATGCCTACGAATTTGTACAAAATCAACAGAAGTTAACAAATATATATATATATACAGGCTGTAACAGCTAAACGAGCTACCTCAAATAATTTCTATGCTATTAAAGATACAGTAAAATATATAGTATTTTACAATTTTATAGAAGACCAAAGGCGACACGCGATTAGAGAAGAAAATATTTTTTTAAATCATTGGTTTTTAAGTTACAATACAATGTTATATTTTTTTAAATAAGATGAGATCTGAAGTCAACCATATGAACATCTTATATCTTTATATAACAAAAATATTGAGAAATATTCAAAATTAAATAAATGTATTTTTTATTGTTATTTTTCAGTAGGCAATGTACGAAAAACAAAAACTTCTATTTTTCAATTTGAATTATTTAGGATAGAAATCAAAAAGCACACTGTTTATAACGTTATTAACAAATATTTGTTACATTTTCAATTAAATTTTTCTCAATATTTTTGTTACGTAAGGATATAAAATAATCACATGGTTATATTAATATATCTATATATATCATCCCATTTAAGAAAATGTTTGTAACTTAAGAACCACTGGTTAAAAAAACATTTTCTGCACTAAACATATGTCCCCCTTGGTCTTCTATAAGATTGTCTTATAGCATTTCATTGTATCTTTAATAATATAGAAATTATTTGAGGTGGCTCGTTGTATATATATATTACGAGTTCTTTCGTACGGAATGGTCATGGTCGTAAACACTATAACCGCACATATCGGGTGGCGCTACATAGGCATTTAACATGGGAAAACAGTTTTTCCTTGCGCATTGCTTCCCAAATTATTTTAGAAAAAATACTTGTAAAATAGTTGTAGATCATGAAATTCTGCATTTGAATCAATAAACAAAATTAATTTTGCTTGCTGTGTAACGACAGAAATTTTGTATGAAAATGTCGAAAATCACATCAAAAATAGTGATAGCCATGGAATTAAAACAAAAAGCATAACAAATGTAAGATTTTTATATCTGTCTGAAAAAGTCTCAATATTTGATAGTTAAAACATCAATCATGTATTTGTCTTTTTGTTTTAATTTCCACGGCTAGCGCTATTAAACTAAAATTTACAAAATTTTCATATTTAATTTCTCGAGTTATTAAACATACGAAATGAATTTTGTTTACTAATTTATAAGTAGAATTTTATGCTCTACAACTCTTATTTGAATAATTTTTTTCTAAAATAATCTGGGGGGCAACGCGGGTATATACTTGTATGTATTTGTTTAATTCTAATGATTTTGTCTGAATTCGTATCCAATGTAACCGCTACCTAACGTTCACATTATCTGGAATTTTAACGTTCACGTTATTTATTTTGACGTTATGTGAAAACTCTATTGACATTTTTCAAATAACGTAATGTTCAAATTTCAATAGAAAATCAGCTGATATGCTGTTTGATATTATTTGTTACAGAATACTCTGTTATGATAGAACACACAATAGTTTATCGAACCTGGCGTACCGTAATTCCAGCGGTTCGAGTAAAAACCTTTGTTATAGAACTGCGCTTGACAGGTATTACCGCAACAGCAGGTGGTATGTCGGTTGCAGACAAAAAGAGAAATAAACTGCAGTAATTGTTCTAAAAATGTTCATCATGCACAGTTACAGCATTATGATCTTTAAGCCGCTTATCTATCATACGTATACTTTTTTATTTTTTAATACATTCACGTGTATACAATTATGTAATCAATAAACGCACATATGATATTTTAGCATTCGCTGAACTCGTTTTTGTTATAAAATTGGCAAAAAGACGAATAAAAGGATTTTTTAATAAAGCGCTACAGAAATGTGTAAAGAGTACGAGCGCTCATTACTGAAAGAGTTTTCTATAAAAAAAATTAATTATAAATTGCACATACTTTTAAAAATATCAGTAATCGATAAAGGCACATATGATGTTCGTCCGTACATTGACCTCGCTTCTAAAACTCCTCTGATAGAAGTGGTGTTATACATAATATGATGTAAAAGCGCTACTTTCATTACCGGTTTTATTATAAAAGCAACATCAGCATACAAAATATAACTATAAAGATAATTCATTTATAAAAAATGGTTTTCTTACAATTTAAAAAGAAATTATTAAATTTACCAATGACCAAATATAACTAGACAAAATATTCCCTATCCCTCTTCATTGAATGTTTTGATTTCAACTGGCCAGACAGAGAAACTAGAGATAGAGATATGTCTTGTCTAGTTCGAGTATTTCTCACTAGAGGGCACGTAGAGTGTCAGTGTATATTAGTAGATTAAGATGAATGTATATTTTATTTGATTTTTTAAATCTAGGAAAGAAAGAAAAGAATGCTAGCCGGCGGGATTTGAACCCACGATCTTAACATTTGTACTGTTATGTGTTACCAACTAACCAACTACACCACGGCTGGGCTACAAATCCGCCAGTCTATACAATCTTTTCTTAAGTTATATTCGCATAGACTGTGTATGAGACCCGCATCACATGTCAGTGTATAGTCTAGTGTTTAGTTTGAACGCTGCTCACTAGAGGCCACGTAGAAGTATGTGTATTTTGTATTTGTTTTGTAGTTGTAGTTTGTAGTGGTTTTGTGAGTGACATGTTGGTTTTTCTTTAATATTAAACCTTCTAAATTATTTAATGTTAACTACGAAATTTTAACTAAGAACACTTGCGCCTCTAGTGAGCAACGTTCAAACTAAACACTGATACTTTACGTGGCCTCGGTGGTGACATCTAGTGAGAAATACCCGGACTAGACAAGACATATCTCTATCTCCAGTTTCTCTGTCTGGCCAGCCGAAATCAAAACAAACCAAATGAAGTTTTGTCTAGTTATATTTGGTCGTTGGAATTTACTATTAATTGTTCTTTTATTAATAATGCGGTAATATTTATTGCACACAATTTACTTTAGCAGCTTGATTTAAAAAAAAAATCAGCATAGGGCGCAACATTATTCATGAAACATTTTTTTTGTTTGAATAATAAACCTTTGTTTTACATTATTTCTAAGGCTTTCTTATTGAAAATAAATCCTTTTGACCCAGTTTCAGGACAGTAAATTCATGTATGAGCCACCCTCACTCCATTGCTTCATTCTATTGATCTCATGCGTATCTACGTGTCCTTGGAAAAGAAAACCATTACCTTTTGTTGTTGCAATGTTTATTGGATACCATGTGTGTATGAAATTTTGTTTATTCAAATCCATATCGCATACTAAATATATACAAATATTTTTTTGACACGAAATATGTTTAAAAAAATCTGATGTGTACAAATTCCATACAAAAAGTTTCTTGGAAAAGCCTCATAGTTCCAGTAACATTATAATATGTACATAATATGTAAATTGCACTTGACACTGACATCTGTCAATGAGAATTATCTGAATATATAAGCAGTTTACATGATAGCATATCTGGTTGATTTATGAAATTTAATTTCTTTATAAATTTTTAACTTTATATCTATTGAATATGAAGAAAAAAGTGTAATCAAATCATACAGAGAATAAAATATTCTTTAATATTTATAATAACAAAATTTCAAAAAATGATAACTGCGTTTTTTCAAGAAAAACTGTTAAGAACTGCAAATGAGGGTACTTCCGGTTGACCAATTATAACCAAAATCTAATCAGCTTTTTATATAGATATAACGAAGAGGAATACGAAAGAATTATAATTTTTAGAACTGTAGAGTTGGAGTTATCGACGGAGAAAAAATCGTCACACACACACATATAGAGACAGACATCATCATAAAAATAGTGAAATCGTAGTCCAGGGACCCTAAATCGTGCTCATTCACTAAAAACTCACCACCGAATTTTTTGACGAAAGACAATACCTAAAGGTGACGGAAGTTAATATTAAACAAAACAATAATGAAATAAAATAGCAAAAATAAACCTTCATTTACAAGGTACCTGACTAAAAGCACAGCAAACAATGTATAATATACAGTAATGTTATATTATTATATTGTTATTTTGTTAGTAATTTAATACCGATTTAAAAACAGTTTTACTTTTTTACTTTACACATTTGCTATTTTTAAATTACGTGAAAATTATTATAACAGTATTCCACATTATATTATTTGAAATTTATAGCGTTTTTTTTCAGTAAATATAATTTAACCTAACCTCAATTAACCATTTATCAAAACAATCTATTCTTTTGGAAATTCTGTATATGAATATACTGCATGACTGATCAAATTTTTCCCAATCTAAAACAACTCGTCTGGGTTTTTTACAAAACCAAAAAATACCTATTAATTTTTTTATAAAATCACAAATGAAATTATTTATTAACATACACATTGCCAATTTTATATATAAACACCGAAATTTTCAATATCCAAAGTCAGTAAATATCATTATAAATTATATTATTTATCATTACTGATATCTGCGTACAAAGCAGATTGGCACACCCAGCAATGGGTAATATGCCGTGATGATATATTTATTTATTTTAGTAAATATTTAATCCAACTAAATACAAATTAATCTTACAATTTTATAAATTTAAAAAAATATTTATATTAACATTAACATATAATTTATGTAAAAAAAAAACTTTTAAAAAACCAGAGTTTTTGCTAGTCCTAGAGAATAGCCGTTATCGTTATTTTTTAAACTTATATAGGTAGGTACATACAAAACAAATATGATTTTCTTGTATATTAACATTATCATTAATGTAAGCAAGATTTCATAATGACATTTTCATATTAATGTAATAATTATATATTTTGTTAAAACTGCGGTTAATAGTGATACAATAATTTCCACTCGAGAATAGAACAAACATATTGATTTGAAAAGCATGCATATTCATGATTAATCAACATTTTTCGCAATATTCAGACAGGAACGGTTATATTGCAATATATGTAGTTATTGATTTTCTATAAACATGTTATGATTATGAAATATTCGAAAAAAATTATAGGCAGATATAAAACGTTATTTTGGTTGTATATAAATATATAAATATTAATATATTGTTATGCCTCATGCCCATATGGAGTAACATTAATAATATGTTATAACATTTAATCAAATTCTGTTCAGTACAACAATAATTCACATGAAACAATGATTTATAATTTGCACAAAAAATATCCATTCTGTAATTTTGTGCAATCCGATGTTTCTTTTTTATTATTTTATATGACATAAACAAAACTAGTAATTTAAAAGCTTCGCAAATTTAATTTCAACGCGGAGAAGTATAAATATAAGTGATGTTGACATTTAAGGTTATAGCGAAATAATCAATTTACGTTTTAATCTTCACAATATTTCCGTGAAAGCAAGATAATATGACATCGTACTATAAATACAAAGAAGTTTCGAAACCTATGATGTGCTGTGCTTGGATATAAGAAAAATTTTCCTTACGTTTTCTTTAAAATGTCAAGAACGAATATTTATATTTAAATTCTACCTGCAAGCTTACAACGTCGAATACTGTTCGCTATACATTTTTGTTCAGTAACTAGATTATATGATTGTTATAAAAAATATGTTCTTTGTTGGTATGTCTTATTTACTAGTGTATTCCGAGTGGTTCGAAGCCCGCTATAAATAGACTCCTTGCAAAGGATGTCGGAAGACCTGCACCATTAAAATGCAATAAAAATTGTCAGTGAAACAGGTAAAAATATACAGTTGTGTCCGAATAGTTCGGAACCCACTATAAGGTCTATTTACGGAAGCTGACGGTTTCCCGCATCATCACAATAATTAAAATTGTCATGGAACAAATGAAAGTATACCGATTTATCTCAATGGTTTGAAACACACTATAAGCTGTAGGTTCATTGCGGACACTACATGGCAAAAACCACTCCAACAAAATGCAATAAAAAATTGTCATTGAAATAGATGAAAATATACCAATGTATCCGAGTGGATCGAAGCCCACTATAAGTAGGTTCCTTACAGAGACTGTAGAAACAAACCAACAAAATACAATTATTTTTTTAATGAATAGATGAAATTATACTGATGTATCAGAATGGTTCGGAACCCACTATAATCTGTAGGCTCCTCGCTGACACTATAGGAACTAACCATAAAAATGCAATTAAATTTTTATAATGAAATAGGTGAAAATATAACGCTGTGTCCGAATAGTTTGGAACCCATTATAAGCTGCAGGTTCCTTAGAAAACTGTAGGATAGCAATCCGCATAATTAAATCACAATCAAAAATTATCAATGAAGGAAATGGAAATATACCAATATGATTAAGTGGTTCGGAATCCACTATAAGCTGTAGGTTCCTTACAGAGGCTGATGACAACGCATCAAAATGCTATTAAAAATTGTCAATGAAACTGCTGAAAATATATGGATGTGTTCTATTGTTCGGATAACAACATGCACCATCAAAATTCAATTAAAAATTGTCAATGAAATAGGTGAAGATATACCAATGCCAAGTCTGTAAGAAGACAACTAGCACCGTTAACATGCGATTAAAAGTTTCTAATGAAACACGTGAAAATATACCGATGTGTCCAACTGGTTCAGAACCCACTATAAGCTGTTCCTTGCGAAGGTTGTGGGATGACAACGCGCAACATCGAAACGTATTAATAAAAATTGTTAATGAAAAAGGTTAAAATATACCGATTTTTCCGAGTAGTTCGGAACCCACTACAGGATGTAAGTCCGTTGCCGAGGCTGTAGGATGAGAACCCATACTATCAAAATGCAATTAAAAGTTGATGAAACAGGTGAAAATATACCCATATATCCGAATGGTTTGGAACCCACTATAGACTGTAAGTCCTTTGCAGAAACTGTAGGATGACATTTCGCACCATCATAATTCAATTAAAAATTGTCAATGAAACTGATAAAAATATATCAATGTGAATGAAAAGTTGGGAACCCACTATAATCTATAGGTTCCTTGCGAACACTGTAGGATAACAACACGCAACATGGAAATGCATTAAAAAAATATCAATAAAACAAGTGAAAATATATCATATGTGTCCGACTGGTTCGGAACTCACCATAAATTGTAAGTTCCTTGCGAAATCTATAGGATAACAATACGCAACATCAAAGAGCAAATAAAAAATTTTATGAATGAAACTGGTGAAAATATATCGATGAGTCCAAGTGATTCGGAACCCACTATAAGCTATAAGTTCCATTCGAAGCTTGTAGCATGACAACACGTAACATCAAAGTACAAATAAAAATTATCAATGAAACTTGTGAAAATGTGCCGATGTATTCAAGTGGTTCGGAACCCTTTATAAGATGTAGGTCCCAGGCGGAAGCTGTGGCATGCCATCTCGCAATATCCAAATTTATAAAAAAATGTTAATGGAATTGATGCAAATATATCAATGCATATGAGTTTTGGAACCCATTATAGGCTGTAAGACCGTTTCCGAGGCTGTAGGATGACAACCCATACCATTAAAAAATTCAATTAAAAGTTGCTAATGAAACCGATTAAGTTGTAGGATGACATTTCGCATCATCATAATTCAATTAAAAATTGTCAATGAAACTGATAAAAATATACCAATGTGAACGAGCAGTTCGGAACCCACTATAACCTGTAGGTTCCTTGCAAAACTGTAGGATAACAACACGCAACATCGAAATGCAATAAAAAATTATCAATAAAACAGGTGAAAATATACCATATATGTCCGACTGGTTCGGAACCCACCATAAATTGTAAGTTCCTTTTGAAATATATAGGATAATAACACGCAACATCAAAGAGCAAATAAAAAAAATTATCAATGAAACTGGTGAAAATATATCGATGGGTCCAAGTGATTCGGAACCCACTATAAGCTATAAGTTCCATTCGAAGCTTGTAGCATGACAACACGTAACATCAAAGTACAAATAAAAATTATCAATGAAACTTGTGAAAATGTGCCGATGTGTTCAAGTGGTTCGGAACCCTTTATAAGGTGTAGGTCCCTTGCGGAAGCTGTAGCATGACATCAGCACTATCCAAATTTTTAAAAAATGTTAATGGAATTGATGAAAATATATCAATGCATATGAGTTTCGGAACCCATTATAGGCTGTAAGACCGTTGCCGAGGCTGTAGGATGACAATCCATACTATTAAAATTCAATTAAAAGTTGCTAATGACACCGGTGAAGTTGTAGGATGCCATTTCGCATTATCATAATTCAATTAAAAATTGTCAATGAAACTGATAAAAATATACGAACGTGAACGAGCAGTTCGGAACCCACTATAATCTGTAGCGTCCTTGTAAAAATTATAGGATAACAACACGCAACATCGAAATGCATTAAAAAATTATCAATAAAACAGGAGAAAATATACCATATATGTCCGACTGGTTCGGAACCCACCATAAATTGTAAGTTCCTTTTGAAATATATAGGATAATAACACGCAACATCAAAGAGCAAATAAAAAAAATTATCAATGAAACTGGTGAAAATATATCGATGAGTCCAAGTGATTCGGAACCCACTATAAGCTATAAGTTCCATTCGAAGCTTGTAGCATGACAACACGTAACATCAAAGTACAAATAAAAATTATCAATGAAACTTGTGAAAATGTGCCGATGTGTTCAAGTGGTTCGGAACCCTTTATAAGATGTAGGTCCCAGGCGGAAGCTGTGGCATGCCATCTCGCAATATCCAAATTTAAAAAAAAATGTTAATGGAATTGATGAAAATATATCAATGCATATGAGTTTCGGAACCCATTATAGACTGTAAGACCGTTGCCGAGGCTGTAGGATGACAACCCATACCATTAAAATTCAAATAAAAGTTGCTAATGAAACCGGTGAAGTTGTAGGATGACATTTCGCATCATCATAATTCAATTCAAAATTGCCAATGAAACTGATAAAAATATATGAATGTGAACGAGCAGTTCGGAACCCACTATAATCTGTAGGTTCCTTGCGAAGACTGTAGGACAACAACACGCAACATCGAAATGCAATAAAAAATTATCAATAAAACAGGTGAAAATATACCATATATATCCGACTGGTTCGGAACTCACCATAAATTGTAAGTTCCTTGCGAAATCTATAGGATAACAACACGCAACATCAAAGTGCAAATAAAAAAATTTATCAATGAAATTGGTGAAAATATATCGATGAGTCCAAGTGATTCGGAACCCACTATAAGCTATAAGTTCCATTCGAAGCTTGTACCATGACAACACGTAACATCAAAGTACAAATAAAAATTATCAATTAAACTTGTGAAAATGTGCCGATGTGTTCAAGTGGTTCGGAACCCTTTATAAGATGTAGGTCCCAGGCGGAAGCTGTGGCATGCTATCTCGCAATATCCAAATTTTAAAAAAATGTTAATGGAATTGATGAAAATATATTCCGGAACCCATTATAGGCTGTCAGACCGTCGCCGGGGCTGTAGGATGACAACCCATATACCAATAAAATATAATTAAAAGTTGCTAATGAAACCGGTGAAGCTGTAGGATGACATTTCGCACCATCATAATTCAATTAAAAATTGACAATGAGTCTGATAAAAAATACCAACGTGAACGAGCAGTTCGGAACCCACTATAATCTGTAGGTTTCTTGCGAAAACTGTAGGATAACAACACGCAACATCGAAATGCAATAAAAAATCAATAAAACAGCTGAAAATACACCATATATGTCCAAGTGGTTCGGAATCCCCCATAAATTGTAGGTTCCTTGCAAAATCTGTAGGATAACAACGCGCAACATCAAAGTGCAAATCATTGAAAATATATCGATGAGTCCAAGTGATTCGGAACCCACTAAAACATGTAGGTGCCATTAAAAGACTGTAGCATAACAACACGCAACATCAAAGTACAAATAGAAATTATCAATGAAACTGGTGAAAATATGCCGCTGCGGTCAAGTGGTTCGGAACCCATCATAAGCTGTAGGTTCCATGCGAAAACTGTAGGATGATAACACGCAATATCAAAGTGTAATTAAAAATTAGCAATGAAAAATTGACAATGAAACAGGTGAAAATATACCATATATGTCCGAGTGGTTCGGAACCTACCCTTTTAGAGGATGTAGAATGACAACTCATCGAAAAGCAATTAAAAATTGGCAATGAAACAGGTATAAATACACCGGTGTCCGAATGGTTCGGAACTCACTATAAGGTATGCCCCTTGCGGAAGGTATAGGATCACATCAACATCTTCAAAATGCATACAAAAATTGTAAAAGAAATAAATTCATACAATTTGAACATTTACATATGTACATACAATTTAATAAACTTTTAATTATTTACTTTGAAGTTCCGTATTAAAAGAAAATGAATCTGACATTTGTAGTTCAACATAATTTACTATAAGGTTATTTCGAAAACCTACGAATTGATAATAAAGAGATATTTCGAATTGAAATCCAAAATCTCACACTAGCTATACGAGTAGGAGGCATTGAACTGCAGTATTAATTACCAACCCACAATTGATCATTTAATGATAATTAAACACGATTCTAATTATAGCAAGCGGTAATATTTTCAATTTTTGAATATAAAAATAACTGCATCAAAATAATGAAGATCGAATTACCCAGACATTAAATTTATGTCTAGTTTAAAAATAGAAATATTGTACTTATAAATACATATTTGATATTTTTAGAATACACAAAGCTGTATAAAAAATTGATATAATCTTTTTTCCATTTATATTTTGTGTATTTCGTGTTTACAAATTTTAAATATGAAATCTTAAGAATTTATGAAAACATTGAAAATCTTCAACAACTTCAATTATGTAAGGAATTTCCAAGAATACATTTTACATAAGTTTTATAAGTAATGCTGAAGAAACCCTCTAACTGTGCTTACGTTTCCATAGTATCATATTACCTTAGGAAGTTTAACTGCTTCACACTTACGCCAAAAGGTTATACAATGCCATTCATATATTACGCCGCCTTAGGGCAAAATTAAATTAATTTCTATATTTGGAAATATCTGCTTTAATCTAACTTTCTGGATGTTTATCGTGTTTCTCGTTTCATTTATAACACATATTACATTAAATTTTTGTAATTACATTTAATTTAGTTTATTAGTTTCCGGTAAAAACTGAGTTTCATTTGCCATTTTTTAAAATTAAAAACTGAAGAGCAATTTTTATTTTAAAAAATTTTGAATTTAGGCAAGAATAAAAATAATTTTCCTTTTCACATGATAATAGATAAAACTTTTTATTTTATACATGGATTTATATAAAGATAAAACTTTTATTTTTCTTCCATGTTTAATAATAACACAACTGAACAAAGTACTTGTTTTAATAAAATTTTATTTCATTTTATTAATACCCTTAATATCATGTTATCGCTTTTAGTTTAATTAATGTTATCGCAAAGTCATCAAAGAACTGATAGCAGCAGAGCATATTGTCCTGGTTACAAAAGAACATCACGTGAATTGCACCAATAAAAATATGATGAAAAGCTTTTGAACACATTTGTAAAGCTTCCGATCGTAAGTTATTTTTATCGGTAAACATGAAAATATTATAATTCTGAGAAGTTTCATTCAGTTATCGAAAAAAAAGTAAAAGTGGCATGATAATTTTTTTTACTCTACACAAAGTACACAGAAACATTTAAATTAAATCGATAATATTTCCGCATTAAATGTTTAATTATTTTACCGGAAATTGGGTAAAATTTGCACAAGAAAATAATATTAATAAAAATACAAAACTATTAAAGAAATATATTTAAAAATTTGAATACGAGTAGTAAAAAATATTTATAAAATAAAAACTTACCCTATTTCCGTGTTCTACCGCTATCCCATTTCACTACTCGTGAGGGCAACATACGAATGTCTCGCACCGGTGTTGTTCACAACCACGAGCACAGTGTGGCAATCCTTACAACTAACATAGTACGGACTGGCAGTACTGGAGCAAATTGTAGTGGCAACACTGGAGATCAGTGGGGAATGTGGGGCAATAGGTGTTCCTAAAAAACTGAAAGTATTGATTTTTCCACAGTGCAGCTTCTGTTACACTCAGTATATTGCATATCTACTCGGTCGATGGGTTTCTGTCTTTGTCCAACGAATCTGAGCATGCGACCTGCTTCGCGAGCTGAAGCGCTGAGCTTTCAGCAGGATGCAGGGCGGGGGATGCGGATACGCATGCGCCCACTCCTTACTATTACGGATCCTGCTGTTTCGGATTTCTGTCCTCAGCATTCTAAGCCTTATGATGCGAGACGCTACGGTTCTGCTGGCCTCGTGGCAGCATGCTGCATGCGAGGGGAATCGTTAAACCTTATAACTGACGCCTGCGCAACTACTTGTACCGCGTGCGCCATAATCTAAAGCGCCGCCCTAATACCCCAAGACCACGTGGACTTTCAAGGATATAACGTGTACGAATGCTTCAACGGCAGTGTTGCCAATTTACTACACCAAAAACTTTACTATCTCTCTCATTCCGATCAGCTGATTACGGAAAAACATAACCAAAAATATATCACTGTTGTGAACTTATTTTTAATATTACTATTGTTTAAAGCATAATATAATAGTGCAAAATAAAGGTCACAGCAAAAACTTGTATTCAAACAGAATTCTAACCACTCTTTTAAGAAAAATTCATCAAATACTTACAAGTTCAGAGGATATATGATGTAGGTACTATAATTTACTATTTTACATATTTCTTTTTTTAGTTATTTACGTAACAAATCTCATTTTAGAGCAAAATACCGTGCAAATGACAGCCACGCGTCGAACAGCCGAAACGTCTGGAAACTGGAAACGTGCTACCCGGAAACCACCGGAACGTAGTATCCCCACCACTGCGCCTGCGTTGGATATAGTGGCACAGCTGACTTACACTCAGTGGCTCCCAAACAGTTTTCTACGGGTCAAATACCGCAAATACAATAAATATTCTGTAAGTATATTGTAAATAAAAATATTATAACAAAAAAAAATTACAGCACAGTAGTTTAGGTTTATAATAAAATAGTATGTTATGTATCAAGTTTTATAAGCGTCCATTTCGTTCAGGGGTGAGCAAACTGAGGTCCGCGTTGCAATGTTACTAAAATATTTTGTCGGCATCTTTAATTTTAATACCAATAAAAAATACAAATACTTTTCTCTGAATTTCTGTATCTTTTACATATCATTTTATGTGTTATAATATTAGCAAGATTTTAATTTTTACTTACAAATTAGTCCAAAGAGTTTATAAAACGAATCACTTTTTAGGTTACTATTTTTACAGAATGACAGCTGTCAAGTACAGCAGCTAACTTCATCGCTTGCTTAATGGATCAACTATTAGTGGTTGCTAGCTTCACGCCGTGTCTAATACAATCGAAGTCACAGCTTTTAAGTTAAAATGGTGTTTAGCGCCATGAAGATCAGTACGTTAAGTCACATTTTAACAACGGCAGTTGAAAAAATATTTTGACCCGTATTACGAACGCAGTATTATAATAATAGCGCTATTATTAAGCGAGCTTTTACTTCATATTCTTATCAGATTAAACGTAGCTTTTAACAAAAGCGCTCTATAAAAGTGGATTTCGTAATACAAGCCTGTACTGCATATCACCAGTACGTACATTAATAATAACCCGTAAACTTAAAATTAACAACATTTAATGTTTACATACCTATTTCGAAAACTGATAATAATAATAATAATAATAATAATAATAATAATAATTCTCTTTGGCCCTAAAACACTGTTGTATTACCAAAAATGGTTTGTTCACTAGTTATGATCAGTAGGATATGTGACCAAAAATTTTTGTTTAATCCACTGAATTATACATGCTGTAACACCAAAACCGACCACCGCCATTAATTTCTTTATTATTATAGTTACAAAAAAACACTATAGAACAAAGTTATTTGAAACCAAGGGGAACCTTCCATTAAAGTTCTTAAGTTGCAACACAAAGATATATTTTTTCAAATGGGATGATACATATTTTTTATGCCTATTCTATAACGTATCTTTTTCTGAATTCAACCATGTATTAGTTTTATATCCTTACATAATAAAAATATTGACAAAAATTCAATTGAAATTTAAATAAATTTTATTTTTTAGTAGACTTGGTCATCTACAACTTTGTTCTATAGTATTCTTTTGTAACTATAATAATAAAGAATATAATGTCGGCGATCGGTTTAGATGTTACACCCTGTATAGTTAAAAATTACATAACATCCCAGCATTTTTTTAATTTTATTAAATATTAATAGAATTTGAGAGGAACAGTGACTACGTTTACACGTATAGGAAAACGAACTTTGCCTTGACTTTTACTTTGAAAAGGCGACTTTTACCGCTGTGTGAATACTCTCGCCTAATTACTTTTCTTCCTAAAGTCAAGCCCAAAATAAATCAGATTTGACTCGTGTAAGTGACTTTCAGAAAGTCGTGTGAACGAAATGTACTTTACTTTTCATCAGTGACATCTATTGATAAATTATAAAAGCGCAGCAAGCCATATAATTCTGTGTTTTATTTATAAATACAAAATATTCTCACGTTTTAAAATATTTTATGCGATGATTTTTCATTTTATTACGCATCCAATATTGTGATTGCATGGTTATATTGTTTAAAAATATCACACTCATATTTAGTAAGTGCATATTACTAACCATGGTAATTTTTCTGTAAATAAGTTATGAATAATTAACATTATAAAAGTTAAATAATTAACCTACATCGTTAGTACTTGTATTCGACAATTCGACATAACCAAATTTGCTTTGCTGTCAACAAGAAGTTAAGTGAAGGACAAGTAACAAATCTAAAGTAAAGTATATATAATCTTATGTGTAAACGCACCATTAATTTACTTGTCTTAAGTCGCCTTTTCAAAGTCAAGTCAAAGTAAATTTTTCTCGTACGTGTAAACGTAGTCAGTATTAAATTTTTTGTGACGTCATCTGTGCGAAATAATACAAGCAAGGAGAATGGAAAAAATTTATCTATCTCTTTTGCACTCGTTGCTTGCATTACTTCGCACAGATGACGTTTTGCCTTTCTTCTCAAATTCTATTAATATTTAACAAATTTTAAAAAATATCTACAGGTTTGTTATTATTGTTTCAATTCCATATTAAAAATATATTAATATTGTATTTTATTAATAAATAGCACAACTTGTTATAATTAGAATTAAAATCATTATTTTGCAGACACTAATAAATTGTTGTTTTTTTCGTTTTTTAACGAAATTTAAAACAAATTTAATTGTCAGTAAATGTCTTCCTTCTTTTTTAACCCACACATAAAAAATTCCCACTATTATTAAAACAACGTAATTATAGAGCGAACGAATATAAACCCATGAGCCGAAAGTTTATTACTCATCTTAAATTCCTAACATAAACTAGTTTATATCCACCCTCTTTACGAGTTTTCATTAGTCCTAAGTTCCGGAAATACTCGTTGCGTAACCGATACATCCCCGTGCGGTTTAAAGTTCGTAATCACTCGAACAACTTGTGGTAACTATAGCAACCACCACTGCAACCGAGAAACTACAATTCAAACAATAAATACAGCAGAGTAGAAAACTAGGTGTATGTTTTGTCAGAAAATTGCTCGATGATGATTTCATCGCGATCAGAAAAATATTACGGGAGAGTCGACAAACTAAAGTACGATACAAATCATAGAAAAGAGGAATTTATGTTAGACCGTATGACATTTCAAATTATATTTCTGTATCATCTGCAGTTTCTGGAGAACAAAATACTTTTATTGCGAACTAGACAAAAAACAACAAAATAAATAAAAAATATTCTTGCTATTACTGTTGATGGTTTCTCGTTGCTTTCCAACATTTTTCCGAAATTGAAAAGAAATATAGATAAAAAAGAAAACATATTTTTTTAAATTGTTACAAATGTTATTTTTCAGAATATCAAATTCGGCAATATACAGGATGTTATATTTTAATGGACCCAGCAAATATCTCGATTATTTATTAAGTTGGTAATTTCTTTCATATAACATGATTTATACAGCAACATGTAAGCTATTCGATGACGGATGTACATTCCTGATACCACTTCCGGTTTATTAGTAATTAATATCTAATTTGAAATTTCAAATGGAACATACTATATTTTTTACAAATTTGAAAAGTACATCAAATTTACTTTACAATCATGTAAAATAATCCATGTGTTATATTATTAAAAAGTAAAATGGCGGGCACTTTTTTATACACCTAATTGGAAAGAAAATAGTGAGCCATGACTGTGGCTTGAAATAAAAAAATGAACTAAAACAATTGTAATTATTATTAAACGAAATAATATTTTTACCGTGTTACAATTGTTTTGTTTCAAGCCACAGTCATGGCTAACTATTCTCTTTCCAATTAGGTGTATAAAAAAGTGCCCGCCATTTTACTTTTTAATAATGTAACACATGGATTATTTTACATGATTGTAAAGCAAATTTGATGTACTTTTCAAATTTGTAAAAAAAATAGTATGTTCCATTTGAAATTTCAAAGTAGATATTAATTACTAATAAACCGGAAGTGGTATCAGGAATGTACATCCGTCATCAAGTAGCTTACATGTTACTGTATAAATCATGTTATATGAAAGAAATTACCAAGTTAATAAATAAGCGAGATATTTGCTGGGTCCATTAAAATATAACAGCCTGTATAATCAGTGGTACACTGGAACAGGAACGGTCCCAAAAAGTTGTATCAGTATTTGTTATAATAGACCATTTCAAAAATTCAATGCGCATGTGCAAATTTTAGACAAAGATAAGAAAAGTCTATACCCATCTTTGTTTACGGTATGACAAGTTTTGTTGGTTAGTATTTGTTTCTTCATTGGAAAAGTAATTAATAATAGTAATTATGACGGGTACTATACGTTGCCTACCGGGTTGTAATAATAATTTTGAAAAAACATTTGATTTCATTCTTTTTCTCAAAATATGAACGGAAAAGAAGATTGGATCATGTAGAATAAATAGACAGCAAATGAATACCAAAAAAATTGATAAAATATGTGGAAATTGAATTTATTTTAATATTACTGGAAAGAAATCATCGCAAGATAAATATCCTAAATACAAAAAAAATAGGTTGCTACATCAAATCTATCATATAAACATAATTTATAAATAACTGATGAATATACTCCATTTATTTCGATAAATTTTAATTTTCAGCATAAACATTTTACTTACTTTTTATTTAAATTCTTTTTGACATTTCTCGTACGCCGCCATTTAACGGCACTAAGTTTTTAGTTCAAAAAATAAACACGTAGAGGTCGCGGACATTTTTAAAATGGTCTATTACAGTTTCACTTTTTAATTTTTCAGCACTTAATAATTTTTTTAAAATAAATACTGTGTTGTATGTTATGTACTATTTTATCTAACTTAGTTTCTTTTTAAATTGTTTAAACTTTATCATTCATAATACGTGTATCCGCATATTAATAATAATAATTAGTCTTTTGCTATTTACATAGTTTAACAGTAGAATAAAAATAATAATTTGTAGTGTGAACTTTTTTTTCATAATTCAAAACGCTATCAAAATTTTATCCGTTTTAGCTAATCGAAACCTAAAAATAAAAATTTCTTTTGGGAAAAGTAATTTAAAAGATACCGGGTGTCTATTTTTTTGTGAACCATAGGAAATAGAATGGTAAAATTTTCAGGTAAAATAATTAATACTTGGCTAAGTTTCACAAACTAGGATTTATTAACTTTAAAGCCGAAATCGCGATAAAGATAATAAATCCTAGTTTGTGAAACTTAGCCAAGTGTTAATTATTTTACCTGTTTAAAATGTTTCACCTAGTGCCAACGACGGATTCAATCAATCAGAGTAAAATTTTCACATGGCTGTATTATTATTATTAGTATTATTATTAATATTATTAATAATATTATTATTATTATTATTATTATTATTATTATTATTATTATTATTATTATTATTATTATTATTATTATTATTATTATTATTATTATTATTATTATTATTATTATTATTATTATTATTATTATTATTATTATTATTATTCGTTTCCAAACCATATATAATATACATAAATAATTAAAAATACACAAATAATACATTACAGCAAATTTTTCTCACTCCTTACAAACTGAAGTGACCCATTTTCGGTAGCGAAATAACGCATCCGGACCACATGGAGTAAGTCTCAAATTTGGATATCATAGGCCTGTTGCATCGCCCGGCATAAACTAGGTCGGAGAGGATGCATCTTCTATGGAGTTTCTCTGCTTATGCCAGAGGAAAAACCATCAACAAAAACTGGAAGAGAAGTGGCCTAGCTAAATAGTATTTATCCAAAAATTGCATAGTTTATAGCAGCTGGTGTTGCCTTAGCCAGATCTTCTCTCGTGCATTCCTCTTCTAAGTTTGCGTACATGAGCAGGTCGGCCATTTTTTGTTCTGGACCACAATGACATAAAGTGGGTTCTGCTTGGTACACCCAGTTGAACATATTTACTGCACATTTTCCTACTTGATTTGTAGGTGATTTAAAGATTTCAAAATGGGCCATTTCTTGTCATTACCCATTGCTTTATCTTCTGGCTTTAATGACTCATCCCACATTAATCGTCTTGTTGCAGTCTTGGTCTCTCATAGGATGCACTGAAGTGCGGAAACTATGTCTTGATTTTAGTCGTAACCGAGCTGGTTCTTGGCTGAACATTTAACAAACATGTAACTATTTGGAGTGCGCTACCATACTTGCCGTCGACCGTCTAACTTTAGGTGGCTGTAAATTCTGCCGTATTATTAAAAACTGTATCTAACAAGTCCAAAATTATTGTTACATGCGTTTCGTTTGCGAAAGAGAGGCAAAATAAAAGTAATAATTTTTAGCTATTTACAGAGTGTCATGCATGAGCAATAGCACAAAATGTTAAACAATTGTATTGCTTTAGTTTAGCAGATGATATTTGTCATAAAGTTTTAATAATTATTGAATTCATTAAATTAATTGTCAGTAATCAAGGATACATTTACCATCGTAGAAAAATCTCAATAGAAAGATGTTAACAATTAATAATCTTTTATCTGTCAAAGTCAAACAATACAACTATTTGAATTGTATGTTTTGTATCTGTAAAAAATCTTAAAAACGGATATTTTATTTTGCCTTTATCTTGTGATTTTTTAAACCAGTGGTTCTCAAGTTACAACACAAAGTTATATTTGCTTAAATGGGGTGGCATATATTTTTTAGGCCTATTCGATACAGTATTTTTTCTGAATTCAACCATGTAATCATTTTATATCCTTACATAATAAATATATTGAGAAAAATTCAATTAAAAAATAAATAAATTTTATTTAGTTATTTTTCAGTAGGCTATGTATGAAAAACAATTGAGCTTAAATTAAAATAAAACAAATATTTGTTAATTACCTTATGCACTAAATAATTCAAATTGACAAATATCAGGTTCGTTTTTCATACATGGCCTACTGAAAAATATCTATAAAAATAATATTTATTTAAATTTTAATTGAATTTTTCTCAATATATTTATTATGTAAGGATATAAAATAAATACATGATTGAATTCAGAAAAAAATACTGTATCGAATAGGTCTAAAAATATATGCCATCCCATTTAAGCCTATATAACTTTGTGTTGTAACTTGAGAACCACAGGTTTAAAAAAAAATTTATTCTGTAATGGGATACCCCCTTTGGTCTCCTACAACTTTATTTGATAGTATTTTTATGTATCACTAATAACTTCCGAGAAAAATCGAGTTTCCTAGTTTCGTTTACAGCCTGTATACGTGGTAAAATACTTAACTAGATTTAAATATACGCCGCAAATATTTTTTCTGAATTTCAAAATACAACGTACAACATAAATTTTTATTGATGTGGATCCGCCTTTAGAGGGTACGTCATTGGTTGGTTCTGATTGTTCACTCGGCTGTGACAGTTTTGTCGTTCTCTGTTGGTTTATTTTCAATTATGGTTCCTGGTTGATGAGTTTTTTCCAATATTGGTTTTATCTCGACACTGGCATGGCTGAAAACTTTGTCTTGGTTTGTTATTATGAATGCGGCTTCTTTTAATTTTCTTTTGTAGGTATGTTGTTCCTTGGATATGACTTTTGCTTGGTCCCATAGTATTCGATGATGATGTTCCCATGCATGGTCCGCTGTTCCGGATTTTGTAGTCTCCCCTCTCTCTGTTTATCGTTTATGTCCTTTCATTCGTATTTCTAATGGCCTTTTGGTTTCTCCTATGTGAGCTTTTCCACATTCACAGTCAACTTGATAAATTCCATTGTTGATCCTTGTTGTTATTGGCTTCATTGTTGATAAGATGATTTTTAAAGTTGTAGTAGTCTGGAACCTTGTGACTACTCCAAATTTTTGGCTGATTCTTTCGGAACAGCGGACCATGAACGTGAGTGAACAACCAGAACCAACCATTGACGTACCCTCTAATACGCTTGAACACCCAAACAGGCTTGATCACCCTCACTTCACTAGATATAAGGCTCGTAGTTTAAAGAATTAGTTGTAGTATCAATTCACCTGATGACAGTAGCAGATATTTAGTTACCGAAACGTTGTGTCTAGTATGTTATAACAATAAAGATAATGGAAGTCCAGAAATCAGTTTCATTTAATAAAGTAAAATATCTCATCATGGCTTATTTCCTAATTATACGTATGTCAGTCTCCTAGTGTTTGCAGATTCCGGTAATGACAATAATATACCTGAACCGGGCGTTTGACAGGCGTCACCCCATGGGCTTTCAATACTTTCGTGGAGAAAATAACACATCGATTCGGATCAGATGCAGCCCCTCCAATATAAAATGAAAGTACCTATTTTATTATCATTCTTAAATTTTTATTTAAAAGCAACTAATTTCTGATTTTTCATTAAAATACTGCTCGATAGTAAATAATTTTTAAACCTATAAGTAAAAAGAATTTCTGAAATTGACATGACAGTTTGATAACTTTGACAACTCCCTAAGTCCAGTTTAAAAAAAAAACACGATAACACATTTCTGTCAATGTTTTTAATGTACTATGGTAAAGACATACGCCTATGTTCACTGATATAAAAAAAAACTCCCGGTAAAATATTACATATAGTTTTCATTTTCACTTAATTTTAAGATTGGATAATTTTATTACCAATGAAAAATTTCACCTGAATTCTAATTATGGCACAATTTGTATCATCTATTTATAGTTAAATACTTTATTCATTGTTTCTTATTTATTTTATCGGTTGTGCAAACTCGTTACCGACCTGTTTTCTTTATATTTCTGAGCATTTTTCTTACCTTTGTCATACAAATTGCTGCTTGTAAATTTATATTTACTTTGACGTCTTTTGCAGACGCAATTATATTCTTTTTGATTTTTTGCTTTCTACTTCTTCAGTTTCAATTATTTTAATTGTGTCAGTTTTATATGATAGTCTACTAAAATACGTTCTTGGATATACCTAGTAATTATTTTCAAAATATTTTATTTTGAATTTTGCAATTTTCATTTAGATAAAAACAAAATTAGTATGATCCTACCATGGCAAAATATTGTTATCGGAAACCATATTTGTTGATGAAAATATGCTTTTATCTAATATTTGTGTTGGGGAAAAGTTTCTGTTTCTATTTCTCATTATGTAATCAGTTATTGATTTTTTATGTCGCGAACTTGAACGCGTATATTTTTGTCGTTACATGTGTTGAAAAAAGTGTATTATTGATTCTTAATTCATTTTTGGCAAAGAAATATAATGGCATTTCTTTATTTTTGTCGGCAACCTCTGTTGAATTATAATAATTGTATTCCGTTCTCAGTCATGCATGGTATTCTAGCATTGAAATCACTGGAAATTATAATTTCAAATGGTCATTTTTACGACAATATACACTTTACCGGTCGGTAAATTCTAATAGTTTCGTTAGTTATGTATTCAAATAACTGTGTTTCCGCCACTTCTACAAATTAATAAACACAAATTGAAGGAGATTACAATTTGCGTACAGGTAAATTAATAAAACTTATTGATTTTGCGCAATACTATGTAAATTTGATGCGTCATCTTTTGCTTCCCTTCAAGAAAAGTTTTTTGAAAGAAGACTATGTTCAGCCTTTTTGGGAAGATGTTTTATTGGATTTCTACAGTATTGTTTTTTATTAAAAACCGAACGTTTCGAGAGCCCAAACACCCTCATCTTTAGCGAAATCTATAACATGCGTTTTTCAAAAAAAATACATTTCTCGGTGTAGGTACATTTGTTTGCACACAACGTGTTGATATAATTATTAAACCAAGCCGACCTCTAAGTTTGACTTCTCCTTGCGTATGTATGTGGGATTAATGTCAATTATTTTGTACTTATATTCTAGATTAAACAGAGCAACATATTGTTAAAGAATAAAAGAATTTTGAGGGTTACTTTTAAGGGCGAAAGCCCGAAAAGTAATAAGAGACTGATCCAGTCGTCCATTACCTTTCGACTTACATATAAATAATAACAATCAAATAGCATTATACTTTTGTATACTTCGGTAATAAGCTATTAAATTAGGAGTATTTAGATACCTTTCCAAATTAAATAATACATCTAACCATATCAAAAACTCCCACGTAGTCTTACGGGACAGATGATATTTGAAAAAATTGTTTTCTCATGTTAAATGAATTACGGTTTTCAGTATTCACACTGTATATTTTTTTCGAAAAAACTAGATTTGTGAGGAATTATTACTATAAGTTGTTCTCGTTACAGGTATTGTAAGCATGATAGCTCGATGTTTTTTTTTTAAATCATTATACATAATAATATTACCAAAAATGATAGATACATGAAAAAGTTAGAATATTTACAATACTAGCTCTGCTCTAACAACGGTCACTTCGTTTCAGATCAGGGCCTCAATTCTCCAAATCTTTCATTCGCATTCGTATGCGTTCACAAACGTATAGTGTCTAAACGTATCTATACGTTTCAAAAATTGTATTCTCCATTGGTATAAGTTTGCCTCGCTTGATTTGCATTCGAATACGTTTGGCTTTCTAAAGGACAGTTTCACTAGACTTTTTCATTTGTGAATGGACCAATCGGACAACAGCACCACGCTCATTGCGTTTAAGTAATTGTCAAAACCTACAATTTTATTTGAACATGAAAAAAATGCCGAAATAAAGTATTTCTTTTTCTGAAGAGCAAAAAATAATAATTTTTAGAAGATGGAAAATTTGATTCTACTTTTACACACAAAATAGCAATCGAATTTTGAGAAGATTTAATAATAATGTTAAATGTTATCTCTGTACAAGAAAAAAAAAAAAAGAAACTGAAAAAACTGGAGAAAGATCTATATATAAACATATAAAATGTATTTACTGATTGATTTTAGACTTTGTACGATAAGCTCTGTGGGTAAAAGGCACCTTCATGCAAAGAAATATAACATAAGATACTATGTACTTTTTACAATATCTATTTTCTTTTGTGGCCACAGCTAGAGATTCACGGGCTTGGCTTGAAGCTTGAAAGCTTGGCTTGGCTTGATTTGAAAAAGCTTGAAAAATCAAGCCAAGCCTGTCGTTCAAAAAAGCTTGACTTTTCAAGCCAAGCCAAGCTTCTGTTCCACCAAGCCCAAGCCAAACCAAGCCTAAGATTTAAAAAAGCTTGAATTTTCAAGCCAAACCAAGCCTTCGACTGTCAAGTAGCTTGGTTGAAAACAAGCTTTTTCAAGCTTTTCTTAAGAAATGTTTTCGAGGCCGACAAAACCGTAATTTTATGGTGGTAACGTACTTTCTAATTGCTTCGGCACATTTTTGCGAACTTCTAAGAATTGGAGTTCCCAGTAGGACCAGCCTTCATTACCTGTCAGGCTAGTAAGCTTCAAAAATTTGTAAATAGGAAACTATACCCTTCATCATTCTTATTATGCAAAGACCACTTACTTTCTCCATCTGAACCAAGAAATCGCACATTGTAGTTCGCGCACACAATCAAGTATACAAAATAAATAAAATGTTGAAAAAGTTTTAAATACATAATGATAAATGATAATATAATTTTATTGTTTTATCCTTTACCTACATTAATATAAAATGTATGATGAAAAATGATAATACAAAATTTATTGCAAATGTCAATCATTACATATAGAACTATTTAATATTTTTTAAATACTTATTATTGTCAAGTTAAACGTATTTTGTATAAAAATTAATTAATTAAATACTTAAATTTTTAAGTAACTGGAATTAATTATAAGTTATGAGGTCTCGTGGCCACGTGCCTGAGTGTCAGGTCGCGAATCTGGGTAACCAGGTTCGTTCCCGACCGACGCCAAATATTTCTAATTTTAAATGGCACAAAATTAACCCCTGCGGTGCTCTCTCCACACCAGCAATAAGTGACCGTGAGGTGACGCCTGGTAAGCGCCCGCACGGTGCAAATATTTCATTATTACCGATAAAGCAGATTGGCACACCCAGCAATGGGTAATAATCCGTGATGATATATTTATTTATTTTATTTAATTATAAGCTCAAAGCTTCAAGAAATTAGATTTGATTATCAAACAAAAAAAATTATTAAATTTATCTGATTACATTTCACATAAACCTGCACTCTATCTGTTTTAACTATAGAGTGGTGGGGAGATAGGTGTAGTTTGGTCTTGTTGTTTGATTGGGTAATTGCAATAATAATTATTGCATTTTAAAGTTGCATTATATACAATGTTTTGTTATTCTGGTATTTCCGAATCATAGAGACGAGACAATTTCTGTTTGTGGATATGTATATTTATATTCAAATATTTTCAATGCTATTTTTAGCTCTACCCCTAATGTATCCCTAATAAACCGCTCTTGTCTGTGACAGGTATAATAGACAATATCAATGTACCGACAAAGAGAGCATTCTCTTTTAAATATTACCTTGATAATCACGGCTTATTACCTAGTTCTGGGGGTTCTTAATTTTCTTTTATCGTTGAGGGTATTTACTTTTGTGCTATTTGAATTTGGACATAATTATTGTAATTATATTTATGTATTTAACTTACATGATTCTGTACTCAAAAATCAGTAGAAATTTCATAAGAGGCGAGTAGGTATTTATGTCACGAAGAAACAAAATTTCGGGGAAATTTCCGTCTGTAGGATTTTATGATTTCCAGATGTATTTGAAGTAGGTATAAAAGAATAAAAGATCAGTCTCAGGTAATTTTCATCCCATTGTACATTCCAAAATGTTTATGTATTTATTTGAACACTGTTCTTACGTGTTTGGAGACTTGAGTTGTTTATTTATACAGGTGAATATGAACTATATAGTATGAGAAACTCTAACAGTTTGTTGGAAGGTCATTTCGAGTAAAAATAACATTATGAACTTAAGTCCTATTCATTTTAATTATTAAAATACAATAAAGTCTAACTAATGCATATGCCTACTTGAATGAATGCACTCAACGAAAATAATAAAAGAAACATAAAAATTGAAGGGTAAATATTTAATAAAAAATAATAAATTTATGTTTATTGTATACTCTCAAAAATAAAATAAATGATTGAAATATACATTTCAATATTTTTATATTTTAATAATTACAAAGAAAAAAACACTTGGTGTAAGTTGCATAAATTTTATTTCATCGTTTTGTTTATCTTTGCGCATAAGAAGATATTTTTCAATTGTACCACAATAAATTTATGTAAAACAAAACGTGATTTATACATCGTTACGATACAATGAAACATCGACATAACATATCAATATATTGATACATCAATATTCCAATACATCGATATATATCGGATTATCGATATTTCGATATATTTAATTTAATTCACATCGAATATTTATATTAAAATCTTGATACCGAACAGCTACTAAGGGTTTTCAAGACCCATATACCTACTGTGCGTATGAGCATTTATAAAGCTTGAAAGCTTGAAATAGCTTGAAATAGCTTGAAAAAGCTTGAAAAAGCTTGATAAAGCTTGAAAATCAAGCCAAGCCTAAAATATTTAAAGCTTGAAGTTTTCAAGCCAAGCCAAGCTTTGTCTTCATCAAGCCCAAGCCAAGCCTAACATTAAAAAAAGCTTGAAGTTTCAAGCCAAGCCAAGCTTTTTTATTTCAAGCCAAGTAGCTTGGCTTGGTGAATCCCTAGCCACAGCGTCCGGAGGAGCCTCGGAAAAGGATCATTTTATGAATTTTAATTTTTTTCTATGAACTACAAAAAATTGATCTTAAACATACAATTTGCTTTATTGGATTCATTCTTGTAATCAATATTCTTAACTGTAATAAAAATATCATTTGTTGTAATAAACAAGTTCACAGTTATTATATATCCGTTTGGCAGGATATTTATTTTACTTTTACTTATAAAGTGCTCTAATGCAAACGAGAGTTAAATATTAATTTTTTCCTTAGGAATAATAAATTACAGTCGGGTTGAATACTTTTATCATATTTCTATTATAAATAATTATATAATAGAATTATAGTATACTATAACACTATTGCACTTAGATGTAAACGTATGGAAAATTCATTGAACGAATGGTCAGTCCCCATCATTGTCAAACGTATGAAAGTTGTACGTTTAGAAACATATACGTTCATGAAACGAACGCTAGAGAATTCCAAAATCTCATTTCATACGTTTCGAACGCCGCAAACGTATACATTATTAGATTCGAGAATAGAGGCACAGGCATATAACAAATAGCAAGTTTTTGAATTGTAAAAACTCTATAGTTGCGAAAGAAGGCAAACCCCAAAAAATAACCCGTAGTTTGAAATAGAGTAAACTAGAAAGTTTTTATAATATTTAGGTAACTAACATCTTTAAGGGGATCGTCTACGCTTTTCCAAATGAGCGAAAAGACAATGTACATTTTTACCGATTATGCAAAATCTGTTTAGGAATTAGTTACTTATTTTTGACATATTTATTAAGAAAACTTGATATTCTGTCTGTATTTTTTATTTTTGCAATATCATTATTCTTATATCTGTAGCAAAGCTTTAAATTTATTGATTTTTGATTAATTTTGAAGTAAATTTTTCGAATAAAGAATAAATATTTTTAAATTTAAAAAGTCACGTATGTAACACGAGGGAGGGTGTCCTTAACTTGTGCTACTAGTTCTTGATGCTGATGATTACAGCTTACTCCCAACGATGATACACTTTATCTTACTGGTGGATGCCTCTGATGGTTGGCGTCCAACACTTCGTGCCGAAGGAATCACTTGATAAGGACGAACACTTGAAAAGGACGAACACACATACACTTCACTTTAACTTTACACTGATGAACACTTACATTACGATTTACGGCAGGGAACTTACGGACATGGACACTACTTGTTGATTAAAAACTAACTAAACTTTTATTTACAATTAAACTAATACAACTCTAACTAACACAACCAATAAGTTACATTCTGTAACGCAGCGGGCGGGCGTCGCCCCAAAACTAAAAGACTACATTCCGTCAACTAACGTCTTCCCGACGCGACGAACTCATCTCACCTCTTCTACATGTTTACTCTCACGAGTATCTAATCCGACTCTACATGTTTACCCCACGACTTTCTGATGTCGACTATCTTTAAAAACAGAACGTTATCTTCAGGACAGGATTATCTTAGGGGTACGGGGTGCATAGGCTAGGGCAGTCCAAAGTCACGCACGTATACATAATAATTTCCAGACTTAATTATCAACAAATAAATGTCGTGACTATCATAATACAAAAAGAATTTCTAAACTGAATTTTGACATTTATTAACTTAAACAGATAAACAGAGTTAAAATATGATTATCGAAACTATAATTCACAAGAGTTTATAAAAAGTTATTTATATGTTATTGCGCTTACCCTCGTCTTATTACACGTACCTAATTTCATGTTTTCTAATAGCGAGGGTTTAATTTTTTTTTTTTAACTGAATGACAAATATAGGTATTATTAGTAAAGACCTAAAACGTGTTTTGTGTATTTTCAACCCTAAAGTATAAATAAAAAGTTACATACATAATACCAAACATAATATCAATTTTTTTTAATAACATTATAAAAAATAAGTTTCAAATTCATAATAATTTTACATAATTAGCAAAAATTTAGAGTGTAGACCTAAAGACGTCGTATTTTTTACATTCATATTCTACATGATTTTCTTCAGATATATTTTCATCTATTATGAAATCCAATATTTTAGTAGAATTTACTTGTTGTAAGGACGCGTTATATTTAATTAGTAAGTTTTCAATATAGTCTGGTGTGTTACAAAATTTCATCGTTCACTAGGTGTTTAAACGCAGTGGTAGCTTGGCAACCCCACATCTAATCATGTGACGATTAATATTATCCTCAACAGGTATACGACTTTAAAAAGTGAAAGATTGTTCAGCCATCGAGAGGAGAGCAGCCAATAGCTTAGTTGGTAAGAGCACTGTCCCGGCAAGATAGGGGTCTCGGGTTCGAATCCCGATGGCTGACAATTTTTCACAATTTATTTCAAATATACAAACTGTTAACTCATTGTTAATATTATTATTCTTTCTAAATTTATAGAAAGTGTTTACAGTCCCGAACGCGGGATCGTTTAGAAAAAAATAAAACCTCGAATAGGCGTGGTTTCGCAATTTCTTTAAATACATTTTAACATTATCTAATTCAACACACAAAATTCATGCTTGGAAAACTAAGGCCGAGTTTTGTGCGATAGTGTAAGTTGTTGTTGTTTTTAGAGAATTAGAGAAATATACAAAATAATAGCGTTTTCGGCTTACGCGGTATCAGTGCGCACTCAGTGCACTTTGTGACGTAAATACATATGCAACTACACTACTGCAAGTTTAAGTTGAAAACGAGACTATAAATAAGTGCAAGTCTGAGAGCCTGGTGGTTTGGCGCGTTTTTAAAAATTATCTATTCATTTCAAGAAAATACTCCTTTGTACACGAAAAGTATTTTTAAACTAAAAACGAAAATAATTTTATTTCAAATACTAACATGAGTGTACATTCTTACCTGTTTATCTGTATATTTTGTACAACATCAAGTTTTATTATTTGATTTATTTAATAACTCTTCATCACTATCTAATGATGAGGAATTTTATAATAACCCCTGAGAAATTGTCAATATGATTTTATTTTTAGACGCCATATTTGCACTGATATTCGTGCACTTGCTCCTGTAGTCGCTGCGCACTCACTGCGAATTGAGTGCAATTTCACGACAAACTGAGAACGCTACCACGAAAAAAGTGCAAACATATAATGAAAACAAAACGAGAACTCAGTGAACGTTAGTGCGCACTGAAATCAGAAGCTGAAAACGCCATAAGTAAAGTGTTCAACAACGGTCCCGCGTTTGGGTTTTCTATTTTTTGCGCAAGTCCCGAACCACGTCTCATCGTGAATTTGGGATTTTAATTTTTTGAACACGGGCTTGCGTTCGTGGTTCCAGCTACGTCCAAATTATATTTGTGTGTTGCAGGCGTGGATACAAGGAGAGAGTAATGGGTAACCCCCCTGAGATTCCGTATTATTTATTTTAATAAATAAACTGAATGAATTTTATTTTGTTTGTAATTTTTTATGTCACGAACTGTTTCCTTTCACATGTGATTTCATTGTTGTATGTTCCTATTTTTGTGTATTATACCTATTATTAAAATACATTAAATATACTTATTTATGAAAGAGGACTGTTTTGAATGTAATGCAACAGTGAAATTTCTGTAACTTATAGTTACCATCAAATGTATTATTATAAACGAAGACGGATTTGTGAAAAAAAATTAACAAATCCGTCTTCGTTTATAATACTTATTTATACCCCCCCCCCCTGAGAATACCACCTGTATCTGCCATTGGCTTTGCTGAGCAGTATTTGTAATATGTATATGGGCTATAGTTGAATAAGGACAAATCGCTAGCATAAGTAACAAATAACCGCATTTTATGTCGTTAATATATAGCAAAAATAATAGAAGACAAAGAATTTATCCTTGCGGGATTCCTGTGGATTTATTATATTTATTTGACATAACGGAATTAATTACTACAACTTGTGTTCTATTTTGTAAAATAGATCAATTTATGACACTCCAATTATTAATAGCAAAGAGAACAGTGTGAGCTTAACATCTACCCCACAGACTATTAAAAAAAATATATTGCGGCTTCATAAATAATAATTAAGACTTTCTAAAACTAAAAATTTACCCAGTATTTCGATATTTTATTCAAATACAAAATTTGGTTGAATAATAGTAAACCACCCTGTATAGGTACTACTCCATATTAATAGATTATAACATGTTGTAATTTATATTAATAATTAATGGACTTACTGAAACATAGGAATTATGTTCAAATACTATTCAATTATTTAGTGAAATGTACCTATTTATACCACATTCCAATATTAGCAGCAATTCCAAGAAATTTTCAGTTGAACAATACACGAAATACATATGAGTAAAATCGATTGCCATATCACGTTATGATAGGTCAGTATTTCAAATGAAATTATTATTTGATTTTATGTATTATTACACGCTTTGTCTTACATTATTTGTATATAAGCGGTGATCGAGGCGGTGATATGATGGAGATGAGAGTTTTCTTCGTTGCTTTTAATAATGAAAGACACACATAACAGCCATGCCTTATCCGGGATTCGAACCCGGGGCCCTTGGAGCGTGAAACATTAGCGCTACCGCTACTGCACCTGGGTCGGTATGAAATTTATAAAAACTGAAAGCTATAGAAAAATAAGTTATTTTAATCGCCAATTAAATAAGACTTAAATATCGAATCAAAGTTTAAATTTCAGATAATGATTCCTTGGGCATTAATTAAGAACAAAACTTGTCTTGTTAATTATTTTTTTTTCGAATTCGAAATTAAAACATGATATTCTATTTTTTTTTTTTTTCATAAATTATTTTTGTCCAACGAAGATTTGAATGATTTTTTTTATTTTGGAGTCTAAGGCCCGGTATTTTCAGTTTCGAATAAGTATTCGTTAAATAAATTTATTCTATATATTTTTCCAACGAATAATTCCATTGCGTCTTTTCACACATTTTACAGGTACAAATAGCTATCTGTCGAATAACTTTAACGTTCGTGAATTGGTAGCCTTGCAGAGTGAAGATGTGTCAGTAGAAAAGGATGGATTTTGGCGTAGCTACGTTAAGCAGACAAGGATGAAATATGTCAACTTCTTTTGAATCCGTAGTTGTCAAAATTATGTTTGACATATTTAATGTCATCTATATTCTTCTGCATTTTTAGCCCAGGCAGACAGTAATGTAACAAGTGTACTGTCTAATGCAGCAATCATACGTGGTAAACGTGATATGTATATTCTAAAATTGTCCTTGTATTTTTTTTATATTTCTTTCAGTTCAAAATAAATGTTTGTCAATGTATTCAACAAAAGTATTCAAAATTCGAAAAAAAAAATTGTCAGCGTGAAATGACAGGATCTTTATAAAGATATACGTATTCAATATTTGTTATCAAAAAATACGATCCCCAATATGATATAATAAATTGTTTTCATAATTGGAATCTCTCAAAAAAAATCTTCATTTATGTAGTTATATCACTGTCTGATGATGTGTGATCGATTTCTCACGTTATTTATTAATTCATAGTTCAAATATCATCAGAATCATTAAAAATATTTAATATATCCATTTTGTTAATAAATCTGCACTATGTGGAAAACACTTACGAATAAACGGTTATTCGCTACCCAACTACCGAATAATTTATTCCATGAATAACAGATGTTATTCTTTCGAATAAATTTATTTGCAAGTGAAAAGACAACAAAAATATTTATCTGAAGGATAAATTTATCTAAACCTTTATTCGCAAGTGAAAATACCGGCCCTTGATAATAAAATTAAAAATTTACCGTATACTTAAAATTAAGTGAAAATAAAAACTAAACACGTATATCGGGAACAATGCTCTCATCTTCAGTAGTAAATTTTACGCGATGCCGTATTAAGAGGGTAAAGATAAATTAGGATAACTCAACATGTCATACATGCCCAAGTCCTAACAGCCCTTTCAGCTTTAAATTGAATTATATGACCGTAAATATTGTTTATTTGATTATTGGTCTGTTATGGTAGTGTCAGGAGTAGTGTTTCTAAACGGACAACATCGGGTTATATATATGGTTGATATATCCACGTCTTTTAGTGTGACGGTGAGTGCTATGGCTGTGTTGTTACTATATATGGATATTCTCACGCTGCGGTGTTGACAAAGAACCATTTTGCGGTTCAGCTGCACCCTCGCTTGCGGGCTAAGGAAGAGTCTATAGAGTGGCTAGGGCTGATACCTAATCCTATCCTAATCCCAAAATTGGGCTGCGGCCTTGAGTATTTACGTTAATCCTAAGTACGCACTGAAAGAGCGAGAGAGGGAGTATATAGCAGTGGCTCTATACTGCGTAACTGGAAACTGGAATGGAAACTACCATATAACTTCAAGGCTTGTCGCCAAGAAAAGTCAGACTTCGGTAGTAGGTATACTTCTCTCTTTCTAATCTCATTATTATCGTGGTTCTCCCTTTCTCTCTCTCTCTCTCTCTATATATATATATATATCTTTATCTCTCTCTCTCTCTCTCTCTCTCTCTCTCTCTCACTCTCTCTCTCTTGCTTATCCCCACTGTGCTTGCGAGGAATGTGACTCCGTGGATTCATGGTAGTTGCCACGCCAGTATATGCAGTATAGAACTCACTGTCTTAGTTTGCTACATGCAGTTTTGAAACCGTTTTCAAAACGTTTCTAGTTTTGAAAACGTCATGTATACAGTGTCAAAACTGTTTCGAGTTATCTCAAACCAAAACTATAATTCATGGGTTTGACTTGAAAACTAGTTTCAAAACTACTCATGTAAACACTTAAAATTCAGTTTCGATATTGCGCATGCGTACATAGCATAACGTTTCTATCGCTGTGTGTTACTTCGTGTTACTAACCTACAAATAAACTGACAGTTGTGTAATTCGTAGTGGTACAAAGTAGAAAAAATAATTGGAATAATAGCAAAACGTAGAATTTGGAGTGAAGAGAGTTTGTCACTTATATCAGCCAAATGCGCGTGCGCCGAAACTGTTTTCAAATCAATCTGTAAACCTGTTTTGAAAATTAAATGTAAACAGTTTCGCATAATTTTGACTGAAAACTGAAACCATTTTCAAAACTGCATGTAAACATAGTAATTATTTGGCGGTGGGTTTCTCGGCAGGCGAGAAGATTAAAGAAATTTATGAGGTCATACTTACCAGGGTAGTATTTGATAATATCTATACTTTTCTCTTGAGTTTTTCGTGAAAGGATACAAATAATATCAAAAAAGAAGAAATTTTACATGAAAAGAAATATTTTATTTTGATATGTTTAAAATATAAACATTTGTTGACAAAAAACCTCATAAATCACAAAAACCCGAGACACAGAAAATGCAAAAATTACTATAATATGCTCCTATATACAAGTAAACTTAATACCTGCTGAGTAGAACCAACCTCACCAATTAGCGAGTCAAGTCAATCGCCAAATAATTTTAACCAAACTATATATTAGGTGGACCTTAAAAGCGGTCAAGTCAAATTTTATCCGGGCCGCCCCCTAAAGTGGTTCTAAATAAATAAATAAAAATTGTGCAGACAATGATTCCGCTTAATATTAATATTTGACCGTGCCTAAATGCACTTGATTTTTTCCCATTTAAATAACATTGAGGTTTGGCACATTTTGGAATTGAAGTTTGTCAAAAGTAATACGACGTTTAAAAAATCTACTCACTATTGGAATATATACAGGGTGCTTCAAAGAAAGTCTAAAAAAAATTTAAGGGCACATATAGTACTGACCAAAATGAGTAAATAAAGCTTAATCAACATAGGTCTGATCTTCAATTGTTTCCGAGAAAAACTTGAAATCGAAGAAAAACTGACAAAGATAGTGATCGCACAAAATTTTGTCTATGCCAGTAAATAGGCTACAAAAAAACAATAAAATTTTATATGAAACATTTTTGTCAATTTCTAATAGTTACGAAGTTATTTGAAAATTAAATATTGGCTAAGGTCGCCGCAACATTTAACTTAGTACAATTATTGGATTAAAAAAAAAACAAAAGCACATCTAAGATTACTTCTGAAAGGTAAACAAAAAGTCTCGTTTGATCAAAGTCGTAATTTATAGTTTTCGAGATAGCAGAGATAAACCACGTAATATCTAATTTTTCACTGCCTTATTATCTCGGAAACTATTGAAGATCGGACCTATGTTAATTAAACTTTTTTACTTATTTTAGTCAGCCCTTAAATTTTTTCACAGTATTTTTGAAATAGCCTGTATATGTACTAGAGTCACCCGAGAATATGTGGACAAAATTTAAAGTCCCAATCAATATTCTTAAGACAATTTTAGATAGCTTTTTGGGCTTTTGTGCGATAGTTTAACCGTATATAATTATGTTAAGAATAATGATTGGGACTTCAAATTTTGTGCACATATTCTCAGGTTATTTTTTAAACCTTCTATTGGCGCGGAAAAAATAAAGTTCCAATATGTGTCAAAACCCAATGTTATTGGGAAAAATCAAGTGCATTTGGGCACGGTCAAATATTAATACTAAGCGGAATCATTGCTAGTACAATTTTCATTTATTTATTTGGAACCACTTTAGGGGGCGGCTCGGTTAAAATTCGACTTAACCCCTTTTAAGATCCACCCATATATATATACTCATTTAGTATTATCTTTTTCAGACTACTGACGCTCGCAGGGGAACGTCTGGACCATCCAGGAATTAGGAATTTACAGATTTGATTACCTATACATAAAAAAAAATCTGGTATTTAATTTTGTATTCTTTTCACAAATAAATTATATTGACACTTGGTGGAAAAATTATGAGCTAATATTTGAATTTGTGTAGTCAGATTCCGCAGCAAACGCATCTAATACTGGGCTGGGTGCAGGGCCGGATTGAGAAGATGCAGTGGCCCGGGAAAATTCTAGCATGATCAGCCTCATCTCGTTTTTTTTTTTTAATTTATAATATATTGCCACAAAGTAATAAATTAGTTTTGGTGTTGGATAATACAATTTTTTTGCCTACATAGAAATTGAACATTTATAAAAGATGTTGAAATATAAAAAAACGCTCCAAAAATAGTATTTAAAATATAGAACATTCTATACTTAAGAAAATAACATTTAGTTTAGTTTAAAAGTTATAGACAATATTAAATTATTAATAAATGGAGAGTGAGGAAAATTCTGAAGCAAAAAATTATCTGATCAAACCTAAAAAATAACACAACCAAGATTCTACCCGCAGATAATGGAAGTGTTACAGTTATATTGGATACCAATTTATATGATCAGAAAAAAGAAGAACTTTTGAATCAAGGAAATTATAAGAAACTTGGAAAACATTCTACTACGTCTATAGAAAACATTCTACTACGTCTATAGAAAACAAAGTGTACCGTACTCTTAAGAAACATAAAGAATTATATTCCGTTTAGAACAAGAACGGATCTCACTTCATATTTTAGCAAGCTTCCACACCTGTACGGGGGGCTTCCAAAAATCCATAAGAAAGATTTAAGCATATCAGAAACCCGTCAGAAATTCCATAAATTCTCCTACTTACAAACTATCACAATTTCTATTACCAATCATTCAGCCACTTCAAGGAAATGAACATCATATGTGAAGAATTCAAAACATTTTGTAGAACTTTTGAGCTAAATACAATTTCTTCTTGTCAGCTTTGATGTTGTAAGTTTATTTACGAGAAATTTTTAGAAATCATCAAAACAAGGCCTGAAAAAGATATCAACTTAAAAGATAGAACCGACTTGCCTCTTTATGGTATTATGGAACTTTTGCAATGCTGTTTACAGAACTCATATTTCCAAGAAAAAGATAGATATTTTGTACAAGAAGATGGTTTGCTGATGGGTTCTTCTCCGTTATAGCCAATTTATACATGGAATTTTTTGAAAAATTAGTACTAGATACAGCCAATATAAGACCTAAAGTTTGGCTTAGATATATCGATGAGATACCGGACAAAGTAGGAAATTATCAAAACCTCATATATTCGAGCTCGGACTGCAACACCGAAAGAAATTTTGTCAAAAATTATAAAATATTAAAAACGATCTAAATAAGAACGGTTACGCGGTGAAGTTAATTGGATGATGCTACGTACTCAAATTTTAGTTTGTAATCACCGAGCGGCGGCCTCAAAAAGCCGTGGCCTCTCGGGATATTCCCGATTATCCCGACTGGCCAATCCGACCCTGGCTGGGTGCCTTCATTCAGGACCGCACCCATGGGCGTAACTAGAAAATTTTTCTGGGGGAGGGGGGCAGGCCTTTGAATTCGAAATGTTAAGTAGATTAAATCTCATTTTGGTGCAAGTATGCATTAAAGAATGTGTCTTAAAATCACTGTTTTTCATTCGATTTACAATACAAAAAAAAAACTAGAAAATATATAAAAATTTATTGAATCCGTGTTCAGTGCGGTGGATAATTCCCTACTATTCTATAAATTTCTGGCAATTTACAAAAAAGTAGGTACCTATACATATAAACATAAACGCTCTGGAACTTTATGAAAAATCTTCTGAAAATTTTATGAACATTTTAGACCATTTTGGAACATGTTACAACCTTTCCGAACTTTCCAGAATATTTAAGTAAACCTATACTGTGATTTTTTTTTATTTTAGATAGTCATTAAATACAGTGAATTTAAGAGTAATGTGGTGAGTATGTAAAAGTACAAAGCGCTTATTTTACTGTTGAAAAAATAGAGCATTATTTGTTGAATAATTATTGCGTAATCAGAATTTTTTACGCCTGGCAAACGCCCGCACGGTACGAATATGTCATCATCATTACCGATATCTGCGAACAAAGCAGATTGGCACACCCAGCAGTAAGTACTATGCCGTGATGATATATTTATTTATTTAAAAAATTACAAAATTACAAAAAAATTTACTACTCACCTAAATACCTGTCGGTTAATCAATTTAAACTTTAAACTGCACCATTCACAAAATTATATCAATAATTAAAATATAAAAAATTACACTAATATGTAGTCCCCCCCCCTAGTTACGCCTATGACCGCACCGTAGATTAAAGGTAAGAACACAGCTCATGTCATGTTATGTCATCAAGTACACTGTAAAGTTTTAACGTAGCTGCAACTACCTTTTTGGGTTGAAACTATATGCAACCCCAAGGTAGAACAATCCTTCCTTTTTAAAAGGTCGATGCACCAATCTCTGTTTAGGGTAGTAAAACCTACCTCACAACCAGGTAGACACGATACGACCCTTCATATAGTGGGATGCAAATACCCGCAGCGGTTTATAGAAATACTTTAAAGTGATTTGAAATTTCCGTATCACAAGTTACCAATAAATGCCTGTAAGGTTGTTAAAAATACTTTATAGTAATTTATATGAACCCCTACATGAGGTCATTGCAAATTCCTTGAAAAGTATATTATTTATAATTGGGATTCAGGAAAAATAATACATTATATATAATAAAAGATTTATTTGCTAAAACAAAATATACATAAATAAAATAAGATAAAGTATATTGTAAGTTACATAGTGTTTTATCTTTGAGGTGACTCCTGGTAAATGCCTACATGATACGAATATGTCATTATCATTAACGATATCTGTGAACAAAGCAGATTAGCACATCCAGCAATGGGTAATATACCTTGATGATATATTTATTTTATTTGTAAATAATTATGTATTCAAAAAAAGATCACGTTCACTGGCTATTGCTCCAATTCTTGCAGGTCCTCAAGGAATATCTTCACTTTCTTTGGATCGTCTTGTAGCAAATAAAACTAAATTAATATTGTTGTGTCCAATAAATATTTGCGAACAAAAGAACGTTTTATTCAAAATATTTGCTAGTTTTTCAATGTTTATTTTCTTGTAATTGAATAATAATATTATTTTATTAACAGGAAAATAATCATATTAAATGATAATTCAACAAAAATAAAATTAATATTTGGTATAGGTATGTACCGCGAAATATAGTTATATTATCTTTGAAAGTATGTAAATAAAAAGAAAATGAAACAAAATAAAAAAAATTACCTTTAAAGTTCTAATTTTTATACGTCGAACATGGTTGTCAAGATGCGCGTTTCTTTACAATCGGCACATCTTCATTTTTTGTAGAAAATACTTTCATAACAAATCTACATGTATGTTATTTTGTACCGTACTAAACCAAGAAGGAGCTAAAAAAATAGAAGGATATTAGTTTATAATTAAAAATACAACATAATGTATGTTACCTGAGTTTCAAGTATGCTCATTGCGACTGTCGACAAGAGAATAACAAATGACAGAATGACACATAAATTTCTCACCCCTCTGTGTTCTCCTTCCAATGCCTAGAAATGCGGTACCGTTATGTTGGCCTTCGGAAAAACCTGTAGGGCCTTCCGTTGCTAGCTGGACTAACAAACAATTTCTAAGAAATGCGAAAGCTTATTCGATCACTTTTCATTTCCGAAATCTTACAAATATAACTAATATCGTTTTGCATTTGTTTATATAACAACTATATAAGTCTACACATCGTCAGTTATCTTTCATTGAATATTTTGGTTTTTCATATAATTTTATGAACACGGGTAAATAATCCTATAAATCAATTGTAATCTGTTATGTTTTGCATTTCACACATTTATTTATCTATCTTGTAATATGATATGTATATTCAATAGTTTGTTATAAATCACTTTCTAGTAAGTAACGTAGAAAACGATGTATGTATGCATGGAATTATAAAAAATATAATAAGATTAATAAACAAATTTAATTTGTATTAACAATGTAAGTTCAACAAGTTTGCAAATTTCAGTAAAACTGGATATTTTATATTATTTCTGCCGTCGTTTTCCTATTATTCCTTTGTAATTTCACATGTATGACATTGTTACGTGCTAATTAATGTCAAGTCCATATTTTTTATGATAGGAACTGTACCTCAAATTAAAATTAGAATTCAGCTCGAATCAACCCTAAAGGTCTAAACATGTTACAAAGGTAGTAGCACCTACCTAATATACCTACAGTGCAACACAGATGCCTGTAAGCGAATTGAATCTCCCCTACCAAAATTTCCTACCTTTTTCTTACCATGTTTCTACCTTCCTACCCTAAATCAACTTTAAGGAAGATTCAACAACTCAATTGGAGATTCATCTTCCCTGTTTCTACCCCAAAACTTTACAGTGTAGAACATTATGTACATTTTATATCTCGATCGTTTAAGTCATTTTGATATGACACAGAAGTAGAACCAATCTCTATTTCTCTGCCATGTCAAGTAATTGTTGCTAAGTTACGTGTTTATAAATGCTATTCTGTATACGTCATCTGTCAATATTTTCATATCAGAATTTGACATATTTTTATTGATAACAATTATAGAAAATCATCCAAATCTTTATGACAAAAGTAATTATCAAGATCAAGATTATTTAGAAAAAGAAAAAGTTATTAGTGTACGGTGTATTGTGGTAGAGAATTACTAGCAACAATTGTAATTTAGTTAAAATAATCAGTTATTAATTAATATGAGCTGATTGCATTTATACTATTGTTCTTGTCCACATGGACTCTGAGAGATAGATAGAATAAAATCTTCACCTCACAGGCACCACAGGGGTCAATTTTGTCCATTAAAAATTCGAAATATTCGGCGTCAGTCGGGATCGAACCCAGTTCCCCAGATTTGCGACTAGACACTCAGGCACGCGGCCACGAGACCCCGTTTTTAATTTCTGAGTCTATCTTTTCGAATAAATTATTATCAACAAGACTTATTAAGTAAAATCAATAAATTGTGTGATGAATGAGTATAAATCGATATGAGTTCTGACATCTGTAGGAAATATTATGAACTAATGATTTTAGTGCAAGTATTTAGTATGATTGTACTCAGTGCTTCACATTGAATCGACTGTATTCAAAATTGTAGCCAAACAAATTCTAAGGTCAAATAAAATGTACAATATAAATGCCATTTTTCTATATTATGCAATGCATAACATCGTTAACTGTTTTGTCCAAGCAACTTTAAATGTATTTTTTTAATGTAACCATATCTGCATTCTGCAGTAACATTGAATTAATGAATTCTGATTGGGTAGAGTACGAAGCAACGAATTTTCAACGGGAATTATTACAAAGATGTTATATGATTTTAGAATTTTATCTTTGCAGATGTCTAACGAAATAATTACAGAATTAGGAATATTATACTCCTTGCTATCTTCTACAGCAGTTTTTGCTGAGCTTTTTAATTCATTCTTAAAATAAAAAGTGCCTTAGCAGTAAAGTAATCAAAGAATTGGTAGAAGTATTATCATTGAGATTTTTAAAATTTTTAAAGTAGTCTGCTGAACCGGAGCCTCCGAGATACTACGAGCCTACAACTGGCGCGCGTGACGTCACACTAGTGGCCCAACTTTTGTACAGTGTTTAATGGGAGATACACAGTTTTTTCAAAGTATTGCGAAAACTGTGGCAGATATGAAAAAATGTATAGAAACAATATTATAGATCATAAAATTATTTATCAAAATGCGTTAACAGAACATATTTATGTTCTGTAGTTTAGCTGTAGGAAGCGTATAAAATAACAAGGTCAGATGACACATTTTAACTTTTTTTAAAATTTTGCGAAAACTTTGACAAATATAAAAAAATGTATATAAACAATATTATAGAACATAAAATTCTCTAACAAAGTGAGTTAATATAAAATATTTATGTTAAGTCATTTAGCCGTAGGAAGCGCATAAAATAATATACGTAAAGATACATATTGACTCTTTGTTTTCCCACTTAGAAATTTGTAAAAATTCTGCCTGTTTCAGTGCTAGAATGTTATTACAAAATATAAATAAACTTGAAAATCAGAAATAAGTTTTAATTCTGACTTGATTAAAATATAATGCATAATTATATAAAATAAAACACTAATATTAAACTAGAAAACAAAATAAATATATGTTCTAAACAATGATACAAACATTAAACATTTATAAATAAATACAAATAAAATGGCATTTTTCAGAAATATTACCTACTTAATAATAGAAAACTGCGAGAAACAGTAAAAAATAGAAAAGCTTGAAATACATAGAAAATATTTCATATATAGACTAGGAAATAATTAAGGAAATTAAGAAAATTTTTGAAGTTTTCTTTTTTTACTTGTAATTTCTTTCATAGTATCATTTTTTACTCTAGAGTAATTCTTTAGTAGAATATTACAAAATGTACTTATGCTTTTTTTCGAAAGTGTTAGTATAGAATTTCCGCAATCGCATTCTGAATTTTTACTTAAATTAAACTGTAGATACTGTAATTTCTTTAATGCAAGTACTATAAGTACTTGTTTGTGGGATTTTATTTATTTTATTTGTATTTATTTATAAATGTTAATGTTTGTAATTATCATTGTTTAGAACATACATTTATTTTGTTTTGTAGTTTAATATTAGTGTTTTATTTTATATAATTATGCATTATATTTTAATCAAGTCAAAATTGTAACTTATTTCTAGTTTTCAAGTTCCCTGTGGCTTATTTTGGTAAAAATAAATGTTTTTCAATTATTTACGTTAATTTTGATTGTGTAATTACATTCTAGCACCGAAACAGGCAGAATTTTTACAAATTTCTAAGTGGGAAAACAAAGAGTCATTATGTATCTTTACATATATTTTATGCGCTTCCTACGGCTAAATGACTTAATTAAATATTTTATATTAACTCACTTTGTTAGAGAATTTTATGTTCTATAATATTGTTTATATACATTTTTTTTATATCTGTCACAGTTTTCGCAAAATTTTGAAAAAAGTTAAGATGTGTCATCTGACCTTGTTATTTTATACGCTTCCTACAGCTACACTACAGAACATAAATATGTTCTGTTAACGTATTTTGATAAATAATTTTATGATCTATAATATTGTTTGTATACATTTTTTCATATCTGCCACAGTTTTCGCAATACTTTGAAAAAACTGTGTATCTCCCATTAAACACTGTACAAAAGTTGGGCCACTAGTGTGACGTCACGCGCGCCAGTTGTAGGCTCGTAGTATCTCGGAGGCTCCGGCTGAACTAAGACAATTCTCATTGTAAAGGTCTAACCTAACCTAGGTAAAGGACCTAACCTAGCCATCACGGCGACATATCCCCCGAAGATACACGATGTCTTCCGAGTGGAAAATTAGACTCATTTCTTAAGAATTTTTTTAAAAAAATTGCTGGGTGTGTCTATCTGCTTTGTACACAGATATCGGTAATGATGAAATATTTGCACCGTGCGGGCGCGTACCAGGCGTCACCTCACTGGCACTCATTGCTGACGTGGAGAGTGCACCACAGGGGTCAATATTGTGCCATTTAAAATTGGAAATATTTGGCGTCGGTCGGGATCGAACCCGGTTCTCCAGATTCGCGACCTGACACTCAGCACGCGGCCACGAGACCCCTGACAAAAACAATACCTAACGCACAAAACTCGAGTCCTTATACTTGTTTTTTAAACTTATTTTAAAAACTAATATAACGACTCGAGTTTTGCGGGCGCTTGGAACATAGTACTACTTCGGGGCACTGCCGCCGTGACGACTAACTCATCTTATTTTTTTAAATAAATATGAATATAACTATTAAAAGGGAAGAGCCAGGAGAAGTATCACCCAATGTATCTTTACTTCTTTTAGAACGTTCATAACTATTAACTATTTTGGATTACTCTTAGTTCTAATACGAATTTGATATTGTTATTCCGAATTAATTTTTATCATACAAATAGAAAAACATAGAAGAAACCATCGTATATTGGAAGCTAACGATAAAATATGTAAAATAATAATATTAACTAACAAAAATATAAGTAAATATTACCTTCCAGATACTTGCAAAGGTTTCAATTTTTTCAGTGGAAGAGAAGAGTAATATTTAGCTATTGTACTTAAAAGTGCATTTTTACTTCACGTTCACTTTCACTTTCACTACACGTTTACAAGACAAGGGAACCGATGAACGTGACAAGTGACAAGCCCTGATGACTTACTACCAACTTTATAAAAGTAATTTACATGGCTTGAAATTCCATACAGAGTAGCCGGCATTAAAATTATTTGTTGCTCCATATTAATGCGACTTTGATCTTCTAGTATGAAACTATATAAAAATAAGTAAATTTTACTTAAAAAAATATATACATGTTTTATATTAGTCAATAATAGTAACTTTTATCTATAGATGTCAGTGTATATATAGTTCAACTTCAGACCTTATATCTACTTATTGTCAGAAACTTCATACTATTCAGTGTTTCTTTGAGTGTTTGAGTACTCGTCACCAGTCCTAACATTATATAATTGATTGTCTTTCATAAAAAATCTTCAAAAACAAAAACGAGGTACAAAATCAGATAATGATACAATAAGGAAAAATTAGATTTTTGTTGTTTCAGAAAATAGAAGCATGGCAGAAAAAGAAGCCTTAATTGATCCGGTAAGTGATGTTGACAACAGCATGTTATCTATTCCTACAAACTCTACATGCAATTTGGAAGATAATACACAAATTACTCTCTCCACGATAAGGCGAACAACGCATTTTCAACTTACTGATCCTCCAAATAATACCACAATATTTATTCCGAGTGATGAAATCGAATCGGATATGTCCGATATAATTCCATCGACTATGGTGTATAATCAAAATCCATTCTTGGATATTGACCCGTCACCCTTGAGTGATGTCAACAACAGCAGCGATTCATGTACCCCTTCGCAAACTGGAATTAATTCCGTGGATGGAAGCGAATCAGATAATTCCGATATTATTCCATCTTATTTGTTTGACTTAACTTTCGATTACATTATTCCGCCTTATTTGTTCGAAATGCATCCTAATACTAGAGCAATGCATGTGGAATACAATCGATGTCTGTTATTGGATATTAACCCTTCACCATCGACTTCGGAATCAAGCAGCGGAGTAAGTAAAAGGGTACAATTTGGGATACAAGAAATTATAGAATTCGAAGATGAATCAATTTCAACCGACTTCGATTCTAACAATGGCTCCAGCACACATATGTTTTCCACTACAGAATCGTTTGAGACAGATATACAGAACATGTCTGATACTCCGACTTTGACCACCATATCTACTTTCAGTCTAGCAGACAGTGAGAGCATGTTAAACACCGACAGAAGTGATTTTGGTCTTAATGATTTATTTAACATGTTTTCTCCAACTTCATCGTTGGAAAACGAAGATAGTGAGACGACAGAGGATTCGTTAAGTGAATTCATCTCTGAATCATTGGAGAAAATTATACCCGAATTTCTGTTTAAGTAATTCGTTTGATCGTTTATAAAAAAATTGTAATAATTATTCTATTCGGCCTTATTATTGTAATTCAAAATTTTCAATTTTTTGTAATAAAATTATAAAAAATAGTATTGCCTATTTATTCTTACTGTTGCAATGAATAACATACAAATTTGCATCTAAATATCGAGACTACTTACCATATAAATCTAATTAAGGCCGGTTCCAAATTGAAATTACTATAAACAGATTTTGGGATCCGCGAAATAATTTTGACATAAATAACGAATCTTAAATATTCAGCAATATATATTTTCTAAAAGAACATGATCCAAAATTTCGAGAAAATTTGATTTTTGGCTAAACTAGAAAAAATTCGACTGTTTGTTATATGAAAATAGATTTGTAATTAAAAATAAAAGGTAGTCTTGCTGAAACTCTTTTTTATTTTTGCGTTAATTTCAGAGATAATGAATGAAACTAATTGATAAACTAAAGCCCGTATGGAATGGCATGGACAATATCTGATAGGTAAAATTCACAGCAATGATTGAAAATGGCTGGTATTTATTATCGGCTACCATTTACATTGTGCCTGCGTTAGCGTATGCGGATGATGTAGTTGTTTTAGGTGAAAATGAAGAGCAACTCAGAAGAATGATAGAGAGAATACATGTATTTGGAAGAAGTATGAATCTGGAGTTGAATGTTGATAAATCCAAGGTGTTAGTATTTGAAAGGAGTAAATTGGTGACTATGTGCAATGTGTTGGTGGATGGAGTGAAACTGGAGCAAGTGAATGAGTTTGTATATTTGGGTAGTATGATGTCAAGGGATGGTCAAATTGATAGAGAAATTGAAAGGAGAGTGAGTGCGGGGTGTAAGGTAATGGGTGCTCTGGGTACGTTTGCGCGAAACGTAAACGTATCTAGAGAAGCTCGTTTAAGTGTGTATAATGGAGTGCTAGTGCCTGCTTTGATGTATGGAAGTGAATGTTGGGCATGGACGGGAAAGCATAAAAAGAGAGTGACTGCTGTGGAAATGAGGTATTTACGTGGAGTATGTGGATATGTAAGACGGGATCGCGTGAGGAATCTTGGTGAAATTGAGGGTGTTCGATTGCGTGGCCGTCCAGTGTGTAAGTGGATGGATGTGATTGATAAGGTACTAAAAGAGAGAAAGTTTCCGAGTGGGAAGAGAAGAAGAGCGTGTATGAATGCGATTATGAATGTGGCCGAGGCGAAAGAAGTGTGCTTAGACAGGAATGTGTGGCGAAGGATGATTGTTTCGTAACTATTATTGTGGTCCGGTTGTGGTATTTCGCTACCGAAAATCGGTCACTTTAATATGTTAAGAGTGAGGAATATATGTTGTATCTATGATGTCAGGTTAGTACGAATGTTGTTGAAAGAGAGACTGATTTTTTTTTTGGATGATGTTATTGTTATTCTTTCGGGTTTGTGCTAACCCACTAAGTGGGAAATGCGTGATTTTATGTATGTATGTATGTATGTATGTATTTACATATACATAATGTCATTTTATGTCCCATACAGAGAATACCTATATTCTAAAATATCATTTTTAAAAGTTTTGAGTCATAACCCACAGCTAGGTAGATTGTCTTTTTTTCCAGGGAAGACAACAAATCGTTCGCCAGGGTATTTAACGGGAGTACCAAGGGCCAGTATTTAGAATACCATGATGCATTTTTACGTAGCACTAGCCACAGGTCTAACAGCCAAATAAGAATAAAAACCAGCAACACAAATAAATAAGAGTTTTGGATGTTCTAGATACTTGGGGCCCGTATAGATGACCTGCAGATATCATAAAACTACTATGCGACGAAAATTTTGTAAAAAGTTGCCAAATTGTAGGCGAAGACTATGGAAAGCATCAAATAAGACAGAACTCAAAGAGATGACGAGAAAACATGGTGAAAGACCTTGAACATAGACTGACTAAACGACTAATTTTATTATTAATTTAGTATTTTAGTGCAATTATTTAGTATGATTGGACTCAGTGCTTCACACTGAATCTGTAGAAGTATAACCTATTAGCTTTTAATGAAAATTTTGTACTGAAAATTGTAGCCGAAAATCCAAGGTAAAATAAAATTTATAAGGTATTAGACATATTATAGTTATAGTTTATGAATTTAATATTTTCTTACTCAGAATTTCATGCTGAATAGTCAGATATACAATATATTTATTTTTTTAAAAATTTATTGCAGAAAAATGAAGTCAAAAAAATTATAGGTGCTATCATGTCGGTGTTATACCGAGTGGGGGCGTTAGGGGTGACAAATTGGGAACAAGAAAATATTTTGTTAATAATAAATTATAGCAGAATATAGATTATTTATTTATTATTATGCAATATATACAACAATAAAACATATTTTTATATATTGCTTTCTTCCATAATTGTTCACCATATAAACCAAACAAGAATACAAAGATACTATTTTATTGTTATTCTACGGAGAATTTTCATAATAAATAATACAATATATTAAAGCATATAATAAAAAATGTAAATAATTCAAATATTACATATAAATAAAGAAATTAAATATGGCGCATCGTAAATTTGGCGACGTGGTACTGTAAACAAAGTACGCATGACAGATCTTGTGTTCAGTGATGCTGTCTGAAGTTTTGCTATAATACAGAAAATCGTTTCCTGTATCGTATTGTTGAAATTAAATCAACCAAATCGTACATCACAAAATGTCTTCTTCAAGACGTGGTAATATACCCAAGAGAAACCCCCGACCACAATTAGTGACCCCGAGGGAGGAACGTCCAAGCTACCAGTAAGAAAGAATTAGCAACAATAATGTATGAAGTTTGTGCCAAATTATCAAGTCTTTAAGAATATCTTCACGTGGTTTACAGTATTGCAATAAATTTTATAAATACAACAAAACAGATCTTAGTATACATACTTATCAAGCCATACCGATGTAGGGCTCTTCATTCATTTGCGGTTTGCAGTAAAGTTGAACTAGTCCATTTATTTTTTGACTAACGCAAAATTCATTCCGGTACCTCTAGCTATTTGAAAAATCTGGACCATACTTCGTATTTTATTAAACGACTCAATATAATACTAATAATCCTAGTTGATCCCTAGGGGTTTTAGGATCCATCCTATTAATTTGCCTAATTAAATAAGACTACGCGCCCATGTGCATGTACCGAGACCCTGCGTTCCAGCACTTATACCCCCAGATCCATTCTTCAACGGGACAGTTCCGTATTTGGGTGCTGTGCCCCGTAAATTTCCCCTTTTTAAGCTAGTGTCTCGTAAAAGTCTCTTAACCAGTAATTCTTCGTTTTAAGATTTGCGCAATATAGAAAATAGTGTGTTCAACATTCGGCAGCAAGACTAAGAACTAGAAAAACGACATCGTGTTGTGTTTTCTTTTTTTTTGCGTCCATTAAAAAAGTGTACTTTTTCACACAAGAAATACGTGATAAAATAAAAAATGTGTACTTTTTTAACGCAAACGGGTGAAAAAATGAAACGCCATATAATATATTAAAGAACGTGTTTTATAAGACTTGTTTTTTTCGCACGCGTCAAAATTGACAAGTGCGAAAGAAAGTCTTATAAAATGAGTTCTTTATACTATTTTTTATATTTTGCGCCTTCTACAATAACATTTACTTACTCAATTTGTGATTATACTTGTAACCATTTGTACATTTTCATGTAAATAATCTTCCCTAAATAAAAAAAATAATAATAATTTCGACATTATATTATTAAAATGAATTGTCAATTAACTAAAAATAAATTAGGTAAAAATGGGTTAAAGAAACGTCATCTAGTACCAACCGTCTAAAACAAAAAATTGCGTATAAAAATGAAGTTCATTACGATACGCAATTGCGTATCGTAATGACTTCAGTATGAACGCAAAATATAAAAATACTTTTTTACACTTTTATTGGAGGCTTAAAAAGATATGTATGCATCTAGAGTAAAAAGTGTCATATTTTTATATCTACGATACATTTTACTCACGTAGCATATAACTATTACGAAAGCTTAGAGGGGTCACAGAAAAAATAATTTATTCTTCAAATTTCAACGTTTTTCTTGAAATTTCACCTTTTCAAAAAGTTGAAATTTCAACTTTTTTCTTGAAATTTCAACATTTTTTTATAGCAGAATATTATACTCTTCTATGTGGAGACCAACCTAACCTAACGTGCACACACCACACAGTTTTATTCACAAACAATGTACGAGATTTCAAACAGTATAATAATCGCTTTATTTAAAATTTCTACCAGAAAATATAACTTGAAAAGGTGAAATTTTAAGAAAAAAGTTGAAATTTCAACTTTTTGAAAAGGTGAAATTTCGAGAAAAAAGTTGAAATTTCAACTCTTTGAAAAGGTGAAATTTCAAGAAAAAAGTTGAAATTTCAACTTTTTGAAAAGGTGAAATTTCAAGAATCAAGTTGAAATTTCAACTTTTTGAAAAGGTGAAATTTCAAGAAAAATGTTGAAATTTCAAGAATAAATTATATTTTTCTGTGGCCCCTCTAAGCTTTCGTACTATTAAGTCTGTTCCTAAAATGTACATTTTTGTTTATTAAATTATGAAAATGTTTTGGCATTAAAAATTAATCATTAATTTTACCTATCACTAGTTTTTACCACCACCACTATTTCTATTTACATGTCTTGTATTTTACTTAAAGATAAATGGTCACCTTATCGTAGGGCCCAATACCCACCCAATTATTCCCTGCAATATCGAGTGCAGACCTGTTACGGTCCGAGACCCAGGAACCCAACACCAATAGCCCTTTTTAACGCTCTGGCTTTCTATATGTCTAGAATTTCTTCCAGGGGATCTTCTCATGCGCGGACCGATAGATCTACAGCGAGAATGTCGTCCCCTGAATCTAGGGCGGCCCTTTCATGGCGCGATCCCGTCTGGCCGACTCCTCAACCGAATATACAAAATCTTACATATGCTGTACCGTTAATAGTGGACGAATTAGACATGATACCTACAAGGGGTCCAAGAGGAGAAATTCAACAGTTCTTCACAGAGGTTAATCCTCTCTCCAGGTCTTCCCGTCAACAACAATCACCTCACAGAGCCCAACATGAGAGACCAGACCATACCCCGCCTTGTAGGTCCATACCTGAGAAAGAACATCACGTTCAAAACTATTGGGGAACAATTAATAGACAGATTTTAGCACAGCCATCTAGATCTACATCTTTCACAGTCACAGCGAATCGTCTTTCGAATGCTTCAACACAAACACGAAAGAAAAAGAATTTGAAGTATGTCAAGCGTATTCCTCTGAATTCCATTGAAATATCGTCGTCGTCTTCAAATACATTAACACCTGAGAAAAAATATAAGCCTAAATCAAAGAAGAAAATGTCACAAAGACAAACAGAACGTTCACAGGGAAGTTATCATTCCAGTTCTACCGATTACCCAACCTGGGAAGATCGAAGTGAAATATCTACGTATTCGGATTCGGAACTATCATGAAAAAATAGTAATGGATTAGGTATCAGTTAGAAAAACTACGTTAAGACTGATTTGTGTATTGTCAATACTCTTAGTGTAACATAAGAGCTAAAAGACAATATTATCGACTAATAATGTAAATAAATTCTCCCGTTAATTCGGCTCTGAGCTGAAAACATTCTTCAACCAGTAAGATGACGTCATCTTCCAGTAATGCACTAGTCCTTGAACACCGCTTTTGCCACAAAAGCACAAATATAAAAGAAGTAACATTCTGTCGTATTAAACATGTAATATATTAGCTTTAAAAGGCCACTAGGTGATACCTGGTAAAAGCTCTCGACGGTACAGATATAAAGAAAATTAGGTAGCACCAGCGTTTAAAATTGAGCATGCCCAAAACCGAGCGCGGTTTGTATAATTTGTTTCTTTTACTGTGATTTTTTTTTTTTGTGTAATAGTTTGTTTTACATTAGTTGTAATTTATATCATACTTTGTACCATACATCTACTGGGTGTCTCCTTTTTGTGAACAATAGGAAAATGGTAAAAATTTCAGATGGCTTTAATTTCTGCCCTATTAATTTTAGAACAAAAGTGTAAATACAAAAAATGTTCTGAATTGAAAACTGCGTCAAATAAGTTTAAAATTATTGTTTTCATATGTTTTGTATGCAGGAAAGAGACAAAATATTTTTTATTAGTTATTTACAGAGTGCCATTGCCATGAGCAATAGTGTAAAAATGTTACACAATTATATTGTCTGAGTTTAACTGATGACATTTGTTATAATTATAATATTTAATAATTATTGATTTCATTAAATTATCATTAATCAACATTTACCATCTTAGAGTTTCAAATGAAAACAAAAAGAATATAATACTTACAATTAAGTATTAATTAATAAACTTCTGTCTGTCAAACTCAAACAGTACGACAGAATTGTATGTTTTGTCTTGTGTTAAATATGTTGTATTTTTTCTTGATTTTCTTTCTACTAATTTAAAAACAGCATATACTTAATTAAATTCTCATATACTTCCCTTTTCTAGTTTGTGAGTGTCAATTTCTAAATATTGTCATTTTGTTACTTATTTTATTTTGCAATGAAAAATATATTCTCAATCTCAACACATGGTTTTATTTATGAAATGGTACGCATTAACACATTTATATACTAATTCAACAACGTTACAATTAGAAATCAGCAACTTTTTTATCTATCTAAAGAAAACGAAAACAATATTTAATCAACTACAAAAAGTAATGAATCATCATTTTCTTCAGAACTTTCGTCATCAGTTTCAATGGATTCCAAGTTCTGATCTTCTTGTTCTTTAGAACTTTTGTCGACATCAATTTCAATAGATTCCAAGTTTCGATCTTCTTGTTCTTCAAAACTTTCGTCGACACCTGCTTCAGGGGATTCCAAGTTTCGATCCATTATAGCCTTTCTATCGGTTTCTTCTTCAGAAGATCTAGGAGTAGAATCTGATTCATTTACCTCGACAAACGGTTTCATAACACTCAATAGATCTAATTTTTCAGGGATAATCTTCAATGAAGTATCCCCTAAGGGCTCATAGTTAATCCTAGAAGCCATTTGAACCAAAGATGGGCGATCCGTAGATTGCAGATAGCCATACAGTTTTGGAGCAGGCGGAATGATTAACGGATAACGAAGTGACGGATATGGGGGCAGGAGAAACGCTTTTAGCAAAGAATCGTAATCCATTGCTGTTTCAATTTGTGCCGGAGTTTCAAAAGTTTTGAGTCCCACTGTTGACATGACCGATGAAATCATTTTAACAAGTGACGAGCCCTCAAACTGATTATGGGGAGTGCTGAGAGGATGTAGTAGCGACATGTTCTTAACAAAATTCACGACATATTTCGATGACCTGTAAACAAAAAATATAAACATGACAAGATACACATGCCAACAATGTATTAAAACAAATATCCTTTATTTTTTGTTATATAATCTAAATATTTAACTTTAAATTGAAATTTAATAATTTAATAGTTGTTATGCATTAATTGCACATAATCAACAAATAAGAAAGGAACAGGTCCGTCAAAATCTACAGCTTTGTATAAAGAACATACCTTTGAAGTAGTATAGAGTGCTAGCAGACACGTAAACACGTGATTTGAACGACCTTGAAATACTTAAAATCAGCTGATTTGTTATTTTTTTCTTTTGGTATATAATTAAAAATATTCAAGTTGGTATTGAACAAAAATTTTTTTCATTTTTAATTAACATGTAGAATTTTGTTGCTTACAATTAATACGTAAAGCCGATGTCACATTCATTCATATGAATGATGGTGAATGAGAAAGAAGAAGAAGTGATCCGTGAATAAGGATGATTTGACCGATTCGGCGGCAAACACTGAAATCCCTTAATCCTGGTAATGCCTAGTTGGTACAGGGATTGCCAACCAACAGAATTCATTTTTGTCTAACATTAAATTCCAGCCCCTCCTTCATGCCAGTTAAAACCGCGTTTACTGTAGTTCTTGCCGTCACAGAAAAGCTATATTAAGCATCGATGTGAGCCAGCACGGAGCAATGCGGAGTGATTTGCTTCCGTCGAATCGCCAGTGTAACGGTTTTCTTATCATTCCAGTTTGCCGGCAATCCCTGTACCAACTAGATATTACCGGGAATGACGGATTTCACTGTTTGCCACCGATAAATACAATAAAGTGAAGTTGTTTACAGTGCTCTTACGAATAAAATTAGCCGTAACCACGCCGTAACTGATTGTGATTGACGAGAAAATAAGAACTAAATATCGGTTACTTTATAACCGATATTTAGTTCTTATTTAGATTGTAAACAGTGTTACTTATAGTATAAAATTCTTACTGGATAGATTGATCTCCGATTAGGGCAGTCAACACGCTAGCCTGTGGTTTCTCGTCATCACTGTTGACATCTTTATCCTTCTTATCCATATCTGCAAATATTTCACATATTTTTAGATTATAATATAAATAACATACATAAATGTATTGCCCACAGTGCGAGGAATTCGTATCAGGCGTTATAATCCTACAGTTCTTAAATGCTACGGTCCATAAATATTGTCATACTCCCAAATGTCACAAGTGCTAATCTTATCCCTAACACCAACGACGTAGAGTTCAAACAGCCTAATTCCACAATCACTAGACTGGGACGAAAAGTATATAAACCAATCATAATAGAACGCTAATCTCAAGTACCTATATCGCCCATTAAACTAGAGAGTGATGGCTATACTATTAATTCTGAAATCAGATGTTTATTACTATTTTAAAACTTTTTCATTATAAGTGATTTCAGAATTAATCATAAATCCATCTATAGTTTAATACGCGATACGTTAACATCGTATTATAAATAATTCATACACAGAAAACTTGTCATCCCCTCCATATACAGCTCAGTTTCTATCGAACACTTTTCTTTCAATTCATCCTAATTCAAAATAGCATTTTTTTTTCTACTCGGAAACTTTCTTTTCCAGCAAACCATTGAGATCAAAGCAAAAAAAAGGTTTCTAATAATTGTGGTCCGGTTAGATTCAATTCCGGTTTTGAATAATCGAGATACCCGATTATTTATATATATATATATATTTATATTATAATGTTATAAAAATAAAAAGCGGATTACGTTTTTGTTATGTGACCGGTTGTGGTTTGAACGGGCAGGGAATTCGATTCGATGGCAAACTAGAAAATATTTTCAATTTTTAAATAGGTACCACAAAAGGTACCAGTATGGTGCCATTTCTATTACACACACCAGCAAAATTAGGGAACACAAAAAAGCTATGTATTTAAAAAAGAATGAACCCTCTCTGTCTTTCATATTTGGATTAGTAGTTCTACATCTACAGCAAATAACAATTGACGATCTAACACCTAAATATAGCCACCTAATAAAGAATGATTACCATTTATCTAGGTGTTAAATATTGCTCGGTCTTTGATTAAATATGGGTAATTAATTCGTGTTCACTATAGATCAAGGGTTAACAATCATTTCTACTTTTGTTGCCTTTTCAACTTCAAACAGTTAAAGTAGAAAAAATTGTTTAAAAAAATGGAAAATTATTATTTTTAAGTAATAATTAATAATAATCAATAATTTATACATAATGGAAACTTTAGTATTTTAATGAACCTAAAAAACTAAAACGACAAATTTCTATTTTTATCTGAAACTAAAAGAAAATTTGAAAAGGTTAAAACTGAATTGGCCGTTTCGGGACATGCAAAAAAATAAACAAATTTTTCATCTTTGGAACTCGATCCGTGGACATACTGTATAAGGGCAACAAACCGAAAAAAATACCGTTAATGGTTAATGGAAATTAAGAACGTAGTTTTTAAATCTATTAGATTAAACAGCTATATAAACCGGAAATACAACTATTAGGGCGATAATAGTTATTTATGCAACAAATGTGTAAAGTAGTACTTTTTGGTCGAGTGCGATGTTTTACATAGGGCCGGTTTTCCTCCAAACGAACTAGTCGAGTTTCTGATTTGTTTCAGTTTTGTTCCTGTTTTGAACAATCGAGACAAGACTGAACAAATCAGAAACTTCGTTTCCATTAAGCGGACTGTTTTTGAAAGGTTTTTGTTCAAGTTAGGTTTATGTTTTCATGCCATTTCAATAGAGCTAATAAGTTAACACAATTTTTTTAAAATTAAAATGTTTAGAGAAGAAGATTTTCTTAATTAATAAATATTAAGTATTATTGTTACTAATAAATTGCAAACCGGATAAAACACAACAAACTGTTTGCACTAAGCAGACTGTGTTGCGAAACTCTCCGAAACTCTCTGATGTTACCGACTTCGAGCGGGACACCAAAAACAAAACAGAAACAGTCGCCAAAAACTCGAGTCTTCAAAAAATCTGTGAAAAGTTGCAGTTTTGTTTTTTCGACACTGGCATAGCACGAGACTAAAAACACTATTGTACACACGTGTCGCATACAACATTTTTCCTACAACCGAAATGTTAGTTATGTTTCTTATAATACTGAATGTAAAGGCAGGTAAATTAACCGACTTTTAATCTTGCCTGGCAACGCCTATTTACTTTTCAAGCACAAGTGCGTGAAAAGTACTTTTCACGCACGTGTGCTTGAAAAGTAACACTTTACACACTGTAAAAAGTACGTGAAAAGTACTTTTCACGCACGATTGTAGGAAAATACTTTTATTTATTTAAATTGTGTTTTTCATGCCCGTTATAAAAGTTTTATTTTTCATTCATGTAATGTAAAAAGTAAACATTTTTCCCTTCTTTTTAAAAACGGCATAGAAAACCAGTTTTAATTTATTTCGGTTAATAGTTACCGGTTTTTTAGTAAAAAATACTATCGAATTTAGTTTCAGTTAAAAATCACGTATTTGGACTTAAAATAGTCGTTAACTGATTTTAAAAAAATGTTTTTTTTACCCTGATTATTATTACAATTTAAATCTGATTAAAATGAAAAAAATGATGAGTGTTACAACAGAAGATATGTTAAATTACAATAAACAAAATCTGATTTCATCAATATAAGTCTTAATCTGATTACAACAATGAAAATGAGTGGTATAAATCAAAACTATGCTTGATTATGACCGAAAACTTTAAATTGCAATTGTAATTGAACGATTGTAGGAAAATACTTTTATTTATTTAAATTGTGTTTTTCATGCCCGTTAAAAAAGTTTAATTTTTCATTCATGTAATGTAAAAAGTAAACATTTTTTCCTTCTTTTTAAAAACGGTATAGAAAATCAGTTTTAATTTATTGCGGTTAATAGTTACCGATTTTTTAGTAAATAATACCTAATATCGAATTTAGGGTCAATTAAAATCACATATTGGACTTAAAATAGTGGTTAAAAACTGTTTTTTTGCCCTGAATATTATAACAATTTAAATCTGATTAAAATGAAGAAAATGACGGGTATTACAACAAAACATATGTTAAATTACAATAAACAAAATCTGATTTGCACAATGTAAATCTGATTACAACAATCAAAATGACTGGTCACTCAAAATTATGCTTGATTATAACAGAAAACGTTAAATTACAATAAAAAATGAAAGTAAATATTTAATATCTAATTCGGACACTGCACAAACATTTATTATTTACATGTATATTTTATTAAAATATGTTTTACCAAGTGTTAGGAGTATTCTCAAGTGATATTGTAAAAAATATCATTTTTCGTCTTCTTTGCATTAACTAAATAAATTTTAAAAACACACTTTGTCAATATTAAACCTATTTTTCAACAAAACTCGTTTAAAAGTTATATTTTCGATTTCAATTAACCTTTAAAACCAGGATATAGAGTTAAAGTTGAAAATGCCAATAATGAATGTTGTTTTTAAATATAAACTAATGAAAAATAAAACTCTTACCTATAGCTCTTTAGGATGTCCAAATAACAATCAAATTAAACAAAAATTATTAAATTTTGATCAAAGGAAATGATTGAATCAATGTGTGTGATGTTATGCTCTTACTCCGACATTCATTTCCCGCTTACAGTACTAGCGTTTTGCATTGAGACGACAGCACCACCTATTGTCGAAAAACTAAACTACTCTTCGTAGATAATTTAACTTTTTTGAACGAAAATGATAATTAAAATAGTCTTAAACTTGCAGGAAAATTAGGCATTATATTCCATAAGTGTTTATTTAACTGTCTAAATACTACGCCATACAAATATAGCTCCCTAGTATCAAATCCCAGAAGTAATAAACTGGGATAATAAGTATCTTCTAGTAAACTATACTAATAATTCTAAAATCAGATATTTATTATTTTAAATCTTTTCAGCATAAATATTTGTGTCGTATGTAAATTGCACATTTTCGCTTATTTTTCTAAACATAATTTAACATAACCTAACACGAAACTCACGCCTACAAAATTCGTTGCGATATTTACAATCTACCTTAACTTTGATTTTATGCTGAAAAGGATTTAAAATAATAAACATCTGATTTGAGAATTAATAGTACAGCCATCTATAATTTAATAGGCGATATAGATACTTGTGATTAGCGTCTTATATGACTAGATCACGGGTTCCTAACCGGTGGGTTTTCGCGGGAGTCGCGTAAACGAGTTTATTATGCAACTTATTTTTCATAAAATAAATGAAATCAATAAATTTATTTTTAATAAACTGTATAAATGGTTTAACAAATTTTACTGTTAAAATTTTTAGCGCGGCAAAGTTCAATTTGTATCATTTCACGTACAACGGCAAAACGGAAACTTAAATACATATTTAAACAAAAACAAGAATTAAGCTGAATGTTAGGCTGGCCGTTAAATAAATAAACAAACTTAAATTTCCAAGTTTATTGCGCATATACAGCCGCAAGTATCGAATTAGCACTGTTTATTTTTTATTTTGGCGCATAGATAATTTAGTATTTGGCAAAATGTACATTCAATTTTTTAAAATTTTATTATAAAAGTGAAATATATTTATTCAACTTATGTTTTTTTATGTTATCGAACCGGGTTCGATCCCGAAGCTAAATATTTTTTCAATTTTAAATGGCACAAAAATGACCCCTGTGGTGCACTCTCCACGCCAGCAATGAGTGCTCGTCAGGTGACGCCTGGTACAAATATGTCATCATCATTATACCGATATCTGCGTACAAAGCAGATTGGCACACCAGCAATGGGTAATATGCCATGATGATATATTTATTTATTTATTTATTTAACTTGTTTTTTTTTGCAATAAATGTTTTTTAAGGCAAATGTGAAGTGTGTGAGGGGAAGGGGGTATACTGGGATCACAGATTACTAGGTCGTTAGAAAAAAAAATAATGTTGGGAAACACTGGACTAGATCATACAGTGAGAAAACTGTTTATATCGTTCCTATATATCCCAGTATAGCATTTGTGGGATTAGGCTGCTTGAACTCTACGTCTCTAATGATGGGGTTAACTTTAGCACTTGTCACTTGTGACAACAATAGGGAGGCATGACATTTTGTGGGGCGTAGTATTTAGGACCTGAAGTGTTATAATACATGAAATGAATGTTTCGAGTGCAAGTTGACAGGAACTGAAATGCAACAACTATCCTTCGCTACAAATTTCTATCTAGACATTTTTCTTTCACCTTGTCCGTATTCAGGAAATATATTTTTTTTATATTTTTACTCAATATCTTTCTCTTTCAACAAACCACTTGCAACCAAAGAAAAATTGGTTTTTTATAGTGGTTAGATTCAATTCAGGTTCTAGAATTATTCGGGTACCCGGGTATTTGGATGTATAACAGGTATTAATAAAAGTTTTATTAAAATAAAAGGGAGGCGCATGGCTGAGTCTGTTAAGTGACCGGGTTCAATGTCAAAATAGGGAACTACAGCGTAATTGAAACAGTTTTTATTTAAATATAAATGTTTTGCATTAAACTTAATAATTTAAATACACTTCCAATTAAAAATCATGTAGACTTGTACAGTATAATAATATTCGTTCAGTTTTTATAAATATATTTTAAAAATAGCATATACAACATTTAGGTCCACAAAGAAAACAGTTTCATATAAAAACTTATATTCGTGACGTCACAACAATATTATCAAACTTCGGGAGACTATAACTCGCTTATTAATAGGAATTTTGTCACCGGATTTTCACCGACAGTCTTACTTTTACTTATACATTTAGATAATATTATATAAAAATTGGTAGAATCCCCTATTATTTTCTATTTTTAAATAATACAAAATTGATCCTTGTGGTGCACTATTCCTTAAAACTTTGAGTGCCCGTGAGATGACAACTAGTAAGCGCATCAACAGTAAAGATAAGACCTATCATTAATTCTTCTTAGTTAAAGAAAACTATACTTGATTATAGCTAAAATACTAGAAAACCAATAATCCGATAATAAGGGCAATAAACCGTAAAACACTACAATTAATGGTAATCCGAAATCAAGAACGTAATTTTGAAACGAGTTTTCTCTAAAACCGTTTCACATTTTATTATACCGGTTTTTAAATAATTAGATTAAACGGTTATATAAACCGATTAATAAAATCATCAAAAAAGATATTTATGTATACAGGTGTAGAAATGAAAAGTGGCGCATAGCGATTTCAATGTTATTTTTTTAATACTGCTATATCTCTTTACCTATTCATTTTAGCACAAAAAAGGTAAGAATATAAGTTTTCCAGAAATTAAAAAGGCACCCTATAAAGGCAACTTACTTACATAGTCATTCATATTTTACAAGATATTAATTAAATATAATTTAATGTTCTTTAGAAAAATAAAATATTCACAGTAACATTTTCTTATTTGTTGTATAATTTCTTTTAGGTATAAACTCAATTTGTTCGGAATTTATACAACAAATATCAAAGTGAATATTTTATTTAGGTTACTTGTTTCATTTTTCAAAGCGCTCTAACGATTTTTCTAAAAGAACATTAAATTTTATTTAATTAATATCTCGTGAAATATGAATGATTATGTAAGTTGCCTTTATAGGATGCCTTTTTAATTTCTGAACAACTTATATTCTTACCCTTTTTGTGTTAAAATGAATAGGTAAAGAGATATAGCAGTATTAAAAAATTCACATTGAAATCGCAATGCGCCACTTTTCATTTCTTCATCCGGTATAAATAATTATATTTTCTATGGCTATAAATAAATAAATAAATTATAAATATATCATCACGGCATATTACCCATTGCTGGGTGTACCAATATGCTTTGTAGGCAGATATCGGTAATGATAATGACATATTTGTACCGTGCGGGCGTTTACCAGGCGTCACATCACGGGCACTCATTGCTGGCGTGGAGAGTGCACCACAGGGGACAATTTTGTGCCATTTTAAATTCAAAATATTTGGCGTCGGTCGGGATCATTAATAAAGGTTTTTTTTTTATTTCATTAGTTTTATTGTAAAAAGTAGTTATTGTTATTACCATTAAAAAATATTAAACCGAGTGAAAAAAGTTCTTCTCCCTTCTTTTTAGAAACGGTTTAGAAAACCAGTTTTAATTCATTTCGGTTTTAGTAATTAATAATATCGGGTTGGTTTCAATTAAAAATCACGTATTTGGAATTAAAATACTGCTTGACCGGTTATTATAACCGGTTTCTTGCTTAACGGGTATTACAAAACACAAAACTATGTTTGATTACAATAGAAAATATGTTAAATTTCGACAGACAAAAACTGATTTCAACAATATAAATTTGATTACAACAATGAAAATGATTGGTGGCTCAAAGCTATGCTTGATTCTAACAGAAAACGTTAAATTACAATAAAGAATTGAAATCGTTAAATAATACTGCACTAAGAATTTGTAATTTACATGTATATTTTACTAAAATATGTGTCACCAAGTGTTGACACTGTTGACGGTATTCACAAATGATATTGTTAAAGAATATCACTTTTTGACTTCTTTGTATTACCTATACAGTTTCTAAAAACACATTTTGTAAACATTAAACCAAATTTTCAACAAAACCCGTTTGAAAATTATATTCTTGATTTCAATTAACTTAAATCTATGTAGGGTAATAGAGAAAAAGATGAAAATGCACATAATGAATACTGTTGTTTAATGTAAAGTAATGAAAAATAAAACAACTTACCTATCAGTTAAAGAACCAAAATAAGTCAAAATAGTTAATTTTATTAGCAAATTTTGAACAAAGGAAATGATTGAATCAATGTTTTTACGCTCTTACTTCAACAATCAGTTACCGCTTGGATTACGATGTCAGCACCAGCTTTTATCGACAATTTAAACTACTCTGCGTAGATTTTTTTCTTTTTTTTTGTACGAAAATGTTTATTAAAATAATCTTAAACTTATTAAACTTAATGATTCCTAGGAATAACTCAATTTTCAGAATGTATTATTATATTCATAAGGTAAGGTGAATAAAATACTAATGAATATATGAAAAGTATTCATCAGGCCATAGCATCATTTAAGTATTTAAATATATGTGTAAAATATATACATATATATATTTGAAAATTTAAGTTGGAAAACCGAAAAACATGTGTTTACTCATGGTTTTTCAAAAATAAAATTTTGATTGCAACAAAGAAATCCGTATTACTATAAAATAATATAATTACAATAATAAAATGTTTAATTACACAAAAGAATAGTTATAACAAGTTTCATAAGGCAATCTGTTAAAGTATGAGCCCAAGTTTGGAAAACGAGCCGCCCGGCGAGTTTTACAAAGGACGAGGCCTTATGATACATGCTTTTTTTATAGTATTTTTTCTATTGGGGTAATTTAATCCACCAAGGCCCTTTGAAAACGAAATAAATTTTAGCAAAAAAATAGATAGTGCTTAATATCTCTGAAACTATAAGGATTTTCGAATAAATAAATCAAATTTTACCCCTTCCTCCCATCCCCATAGCCCCTTGCCGCGTTTCAGCTTAAAATATAACATATTAACATTTCAAACCATTAACGGATTTTGAAAACGAAATAAATTTTAGAAATATTAAACAATTTAAATTTCACATTTTAACAGTGTTGTGAATTTTGTGTGATTGTTTACATTAATACATTATATCAAACCATAACTACCTATATAGGTGGCTATGACCAAACAATGCGCTTATAGATCTGATAAACAGTGCTTTTATAGACTCATAAGAACACCGAAATAGAAAAATGGATTTTTTTGCATCGATTTTTAACTTTTAATGATACTGTTAATGAAGTCCTGAAATCTGATTTTTTTATTTTAAATGAAAGTCATTTTAACTTTGAAGCAATTCGTAGTAATAAAAAGCCTTAATTGTTTTTAGTTTAACTACATTTGATTTTTGCTGTCAACATGACGTCACGTGGACACCTACAGCTACTAGATAATACATAGCTGACTCGTCCGCCATATTGGTGCCAAAATGAAAGCAATAAATTAAGGTATAAAAGTGCATTTCTTAGAAGTTTATGTAGTAACTATTTTTCATAATTAAATATAACTTCCATATTTGTCATATTATACTTATTTTAAATAATAATACAAGAAAACGGTTTGTTAAGATTTTTGAGGTTAGAGAAAAATATATGTATTGTATAAATACCTGTAAAAATTAAAACCCTTTCTCCAATGATTTGCACAATTTGGAGCAGAACAACCCGTCATTATGGATAATATCTATGATTAATAATACTGTAACACTGTAATGATTTAAGTGGCTCCAAAATGGTGGACAAGTGAACTGTAATTTATCTAGTAGCTATAGCCACACCTGCGACACCTATTGCTATATCTCTCCCTCGCACAAGCTCTATAGTAGGCAGCGAGAGAAAGGTAACACTAACGTGACGTCACAGTGATACTGACAACAAACCTCAAATATCTCGCAAAATAATTATTAAAATATTGTTTTTTTTTCATCTTAATTGCTATTTATTAAGTAATACTTTAAGTATAAAGTGTACATTTTATTATTTTTTGTTATGCTGCAGGACCACACATCGAATTGCGTTATGAAGGGTGATGGGTGAACCTGCTCCGAAGAAGTTTAATTTGCCGAAATCAAAAGTTTATTATTATTTCAAATATTTTTCAGTATTAGTGTCGTCAGTAGATTGTAGAGTCCAACATTTTTATAAAATGCCTTGTCGTTGTCAAAATGACTAAGCAAATAAGATTCGGACATTTTTCTTGTAATGTAAGTTATATTAATGTTTATAGTATAAGTATACAGGGTGTTTGGCGTAAGTCCAGCACCAAGAATATTTCGTTTATCTTGAGAGATACAAGAAAATGTTACTAAGCAAATTTAAACTAGACAAAGAGGCTCATAAGATGACCATAGTAAGAATTTTGCATCACTTCCAGTTTTAGCAGAAATAGGTACAACTTTAAATCTAGCGTTGGGAATCTGTATTTTTAAATATTTTTTCAGAATGTACATAAAATTAGCTTTATAGTGATACCAAAATATCATAGTTTTACTTTAACCATTTCAAAATGGCGACCATTTATTTTCAAAATATGTATTTAAAATTCCATACAAAATTAAACGTAGTAAGCTATAAAACAATTTTATTACCTTAAAACAAAAGAAAAATATTTATCTACATTAGTTATGACACCTCTCCATAAAGTTGAAGTGCTCTAACAATTTTGTGATTTAATTTAAGGTATTAAAATTGTTTCATAGCTTTCTATGTTTAATTTTGTATAGAATTTTATTAATACATATTTTAAAAATAAATGGTCGCCATTTTGAAATGGATGAAGAAAATCTATGATATTTGGATATCGTTGTGAAGCTAATTCTATGTATATTCTGGAAAAAAATATAAAAATACCGATTCCCTTTGCTAGATTCAAACTTGTACCCATTTCAGCTAAAACCGGAAGTGGTACTAAATTCTTCTTATGAACCCCTTTGTCTAGTTTAAGTTTGCTTATTAACATTTTTTTGTATCTCTCAAAATAAACAAAATATTCTTGATGCCGGACTTACGCCAAACACCATGTATATAGTTTATAGTTATACTGTAAGGATTCTACAATCAAACTGCAACCACGAAATACACGAGAATTATATGAGAATTACATAGTATGTACATATTTCAAATTATTTTCATTTTTGGCAACCCGCAACACATACGCAGTTTGCAAATGTTTGAACGCGCTTGCTACTTGGTGCGTCCTTAAAGTCCCTAGGCATAGACAAAGAAATAAAATTTTATTAATTTTTCAATATCTCTAGGTGTAGAGGACGCAAATAACAAACGCGTTCAAGCTTTTGCAGACTGCATGTATGTTTTGTGGGTTGCCAAAAATTAAAGTAATTTAAAAAAATGTAATTTCCAAGTGCATTGCGTGGTTGCAGCTTGATTATAGATTTCTCATAGTATAACTACACTGTTTATTTTAAGAAATATGTATTTAAAATAATAATAATAATAATAATAATAATAATAAGCATATGATTTCAGAATTAATAGTACAGCCATCTATAGTTTAGTAGGCGATATGTCCCAATTTAGCACTAGTGAGATTAGGGTGTCCGAACTCTACCTGGCTGGTGGTGCGGATAGCTTTAGCACTTGTGACGCTAGGCAGACAAATATTTATGGGGCATAGCATTTAGAATCTAGAATTTAACACTTGGCTTGCTTCAACAAGCAGGCTATATTTTGAAGAAAAAAAAAAAACGCTAGAAAGCATGTCGTACAACTGTCATGTATCGACTACCGCTCTCATCTCATGACAGAAGCAAAATTTATGTCCCTTTCCAAAATTTAACTAAAAAGTTATGATAGGTATAATATACTGGTGTCTTAGCCCGACCGACACATAGGAGATTAACATAGGAAATCAGTTAATTGTGAATAGTACGACCCCAGTGAAAGATATTAAGTTAAAATTTTATATGCTTATTCAGCGATACTAATTCTGTGGAGTACAGTTCAAATCAGTCAATTTACATGTGTAATAATAGAAGAAATTAAAAAAAATTGTCGAATTTAAAGGATTGTTGTTCATATCCCGGAAAAAATAGTTCCCAAGCAACAGTTCACATCAGGCCCGGATTACCCATAAGGCCACCCTAGGCCATGGCCTAGGGCGCAGGCACGGAGGGGGCGCACCTCGAGTAGTTGAATAAATGAGAAAATCTCAAGAGCTGTTGCGCAGAAAGCAAAACTCTATATTCCTCTTTCTCTCTCCCCTATTGTCTGACCTTTCTCTAGCTGTCTCTCTTCTTGATCTGCGCATTTCATAGCTCATGACATTTAGTATCACCTCTACTAGACGACGTAAACAGTCACATTTGCTTTAATTATACAAAATCAGTATAGTAGAGTGATTGGTAAATCCTGTTGAGCTATGACAGTTGTCGAAGATTTTAAATAATTCTAATATTTATATACCGGGTGTCTACTTATGAATCTTAGCAAATGCAATGGTAAAATTTTCATGACTGTAATACTGTAAACCTGTTCAGAATTAAAAACTGCATCTAATAAGTCCAAATTATGGTTTACATGTGTTTCATTTGAGAGATAGAGAAGCAAAATAAAAGTGGTAATCTTTAGCTAGTTATAAAAGGATGGTAAATGTAACTTTGATGACTGATAATAGAAAGTATATTGAAAACAAATTTCATAAGGCAATCTGTTAACCCACGAGTCCAACTTTGGAAAATGAGCCGTTTCGCAGTGAGTTTTATAAACGACGAGTGCGAGCATAGTTCTTATGAATCATGTTTTTATATAATTTTTTCTATTGGGGCAATTTTATAATTCTATTAGATTTTTAATAAATACGACTTGTAAAATCAGTTACGTTGGTAGCACTTCCCTCTAACAAATTGAACTTCAGGGATGAAAATTCTTTGTTGACTATCAGCAATTTGATGTTGATATGTCAGTTTTAAAAGCAGTAAGTCATACCACTTCTAGAAAACAAAAAGCTCCAAAAACAGTACGTTTATAGATCTTCTTAACATGTTTTCAGTGCGTTTATAGACTCATAAAGGCACCGATATAGAACAAGAATTTAATGAAATCAAGCATTATTAAAACACGGTATATATTGTGAGGGAGACGTGGGGTGCAGTCATGAATTTTGGCCTAGGGCGTAAAGAAATGCTAATCCGGGCCTGGTTCACATAGCATAATGGGTAGTGGTAATAAACAAAATTCGGAGAGTCGGGTTCAGAGCCAGCCGACAGCAAAATTCATTTTTTAATTTTTACTTTTCAAAATAATTTTTTTCATTATTATGTTTTTTAATATTTTATTAATATTTAATAAATTATAATCATTATTTCAATCATAAATTATATGTTGTAAAACCTGAATCACACTGATTACAACAAATATTCTAGGATTGGTTTAAATGGACCAACTAAGTGGCCTACAAGATCTCCTGACCTAAACTTCTTAGATTTTTTCTTTAGGATCATTTAAAATCAAAAATTTACGGCCATTATGAATTGACCATTTTAGAAGATTGTAAAGCGGTAATAAGGAATGAATGCAGCCTTATTTCAAATTGACAGCTAAACAAAGTGAGACAACAATGTTATGATCGTCTCGTAGCGTTTTCAGCTTACATGTGCGCTGGTGCGCACTTTTTTGCACTGAGCGTTTTCAGCTTGTCATTGAGTGCAAAAATTAGTCAGCTGATGCGTTTTCAGCTTAAGAAAAAGTTGCACCGTGCACTGGCTCAGTGCGACTTTTGTGCACTGACTCCCTAGGCAAGTGCAATAGTGTCAGTGCAAATATGGCGAATGAGGGCAGAACTCGTTCAGTGTGGTCACGTGATATGTTGCACTCAGTGCGCACTTGCACTGAGTAAGCTGAAAACGCTATCGGATTTTGCTTAGCACAAAATAGCGGTCATTTCGAATATTTGTTCTAATTTTCTAATTCTTTCTGTTGTAATTAGTGCAATTTATATTTTATAAAATAAATAAGGTGCATGTGTTACGTATAGCGTATCCATTTTATTAAATATCAATGAAAAATTAAAAACATATTAATTAATACTATATTATTTTGTAAAGTAAAAATTAAAAAATAAGTTTTGCTGTCTGCTGGTTCCGAACCCGTTTTTCCTATTTTTATTTATTACCAAGCGCACACGCTGCCACTATTCTATCAGAATCGTTTCTTGGAATAAATTAGTTCATTCTTTCACTATGTATCTGCAGTCATTTTTTTTAAATTCACACTTTTCTTATTCTGGTGGTTTCATTTCATAAGTTAATATAAATATAACACATTTTCTCTTGTAGAAGAAGGATTATTTATTTATAATAGTAAAACATAGATAATTTATTTTTTATGTAATATTTACAACAATAAAACATATCTTTTATATTCTTTTAGCTATCTTAAAATTATAATCATCTCCAAATTTCTACCATATAAACTAAACAAGAATTACAAAATACTATTTTCTCGTCATTCAGGAAATTATTTAAATAATAAATAATATAGTTTCATATATTAGTGCAATTTAAAAAAATCAATTGATTCAAACGTTTTTATATATTAAATTTAGCGCGTCGTAAATGGGGTAGAATAGTGTGATATCAGAGTATAGCGCGAAATATGAAGCATTGTACGATACTTGCAACGTAGACTCTATTGACAGAACACATGAGGACCAGAATAAAGGCTTGTAATTTGATGCTGATATTATTGTTATTATAAAGCAGTTAATTTTGAGATATTAATAACAGCAAATTATAAACATTTTTCTATTACTTAGTAATACAACATATACAGATTAATAAATAATAAAATTATTAAAACAAAGGTTTTAATTCAAATCAACTCTGCACATTCTGAACTACAGAGTATCAAGTTTGCGCAGCTTCAAGCATATCCGAGAGTTTATCGACATACCGACTGAGATTTTGTTTGTTGGCGTTTTTGAGTATTTTCAAATCAGTTCTTTTCAGAACTTTAGATTTTTTCTTTTTAAGTTTAATGTACGTAAATAACTCTGCGTCTATCCGCATTAATATATTAATAATATGTCGTGTACTTAGGGTACTGTAACCTAAAATGGTTCGCTATCTTTCAATATGGTCTTTCAAACGGGCTCTTCCGGCCGCTTCACGCGATGTTTCACGAACATATTCGAGAGTGAACGAACATGTAGTTCCAAGCAAAGTTTTTTAAAACTTAAATAGAATAATTGTTATTACAAATTAGGATATGTTTTGTTTAATTGAAAGGATAATATTCAAAATTAACTGGATGACAGCTTAAATAGCAAGCTTAATTAATCTTAATTAAGTAAGATATTGGTGACGAAATGAACTGCTTAAAATTATAATTCGTATTTGCTGTAGCAATAAGGTTCACTTTGAAAGATGTGTTTACCGGTATGACAGTAGTTTAAATGAAGCGCGCCGCATATGACGTTATTACTGAACTACCAGGCGCATCGTAAATTTGGCGTCGTGGCATTGTACACAATAAACAAAGTGCGCATGACTGGAAAACATTCAAATTAGTTGTGAATTTTAAGATGTTTGTTGTTGAGTGGTGCTGTCTGAAAATTTACTATCATTTAAATAATCTTTTCACGTATCATATTGTTGAAGTCCAAGTACAAAATCGTAATTGTCAAAATGTCTTCTTCAAGACGTGGAAATACACACAGGAGAAACTCCCGGTCCCGACAACCGGAGGCTTCGAGGGAGGATCGTCCAAGCTACCGGTAAGAAAGAATTAGTAACAATAATGTACGAAGTTTATTCCAAAAGTACCAAATCTTCAAAATTATCTCCACAACGGGTTACAGCAATGCAATAAGATTATAAACGCAACAAAATTGGTCATAGTATCCATGCTTTCCCAGCACCTCTATCTAGGGCTCTGCATTCATTTGTGGTTAGCAGTGGAGTTGAAGTAGTCTATACCTACGTACCTTTTTAACTAACTCAAAATTCATGCCAAAGCTCACATTCAATTTATGGGATGATATGAAAATCATATGAATCCAATATATTTTTTGATTCTACTCTTCGAATAGAGTCAATTAGTGTCGGTCCCAGAGTGAGGAAATGCAATATAAAAAACTTGTGTAAAAATCTTTTTATGTACTTATGTAATACAATTAATGAATTGCATCCAATAGAACTAGTTTATGTCCAACATTAAATTCCCGTCGCCGCCCTTCCTTCGTTCCAGTTATTGGTGGTCTTGTGTCCTTGAAAAGTAGGGATGTTTTTAAGCATCGATGGAAGCTGGAGTGCGGGAGCCAACACGGAGTGAAGCCAATATTTAGGCGTTTCACATAGAGATAACATTGAAAACTTCTATTTTAGAATTGTTTTATTTTTCGTCTCTGCATCTCCATACCTACTTGTACCAATGGTTTCAGCTCCAAAAATTAAATTCATATGATCTTTTACACTAACGTCTAGTTGCTACCGGTAACATGCACCGAACGATGCCGAATGCGTGTGACTGACATTTTTTAAGATTTTTTGTTAAATCCTGACAAAAACAATACCTAACGCACAAAACTCGATTCCTTATACTTGTTTTTTAAACTTATTTTTTAAATGAATGGGTTTTGCGGGCGCTTGGAACATACATACATGTATCACCTTCGGCATCGCTCGGCTCTCAGAGTGGTTTGTTACCGGTAGCGACTAAATGCTTTAGATTTTTAACCATGCCAATACAGGCTGTTATTTAAGTAAGCATACAATGCTTTACCGATGGAAAAACTAACCCTATAGTAAATCTGAAAATAATTTTTGTTTTACATGTTTTGTATAAAAACTGGAGCCCCCTGAAACTGACCGTTCAAAATTTTGTAAAAAAAACAATGTGTTCGGAAAAAATGTCACAATTGACACTGACTTTAAACGTTTTTTGCATAAGCATACAATTTATATTATTTATTTGATATACTCAAAATGCTAATTACCAATCAAGAGTATGCAGACATGCAGGGGTGGACTGGGATTTTTATTTTTACTATTGGTATCTTGGAAACCGTAAAAGCTAGGATTTCGGTGTGATGGGACTAAAGTTCAGAGCTGGGCAAAGTACCGGAAAGTAGTATTTGAAGTACAAGTACCAAGTATCTTAATGTTTCTAAATGTACTTGAAGTACAAGTACTTTTTTAGTTTCTAAAGTATTTGAAAGTACTAAGTACTTGCAAAAGTACTTGTAAATTTGGGTGCAAGTACTTTTGCAGATAATCGATATTTTTCTGATTATATAGATCTTAAACGGTGATTATTGACAAAAATTTCAATATGCGATATTTATTGGGTTATTTAAAACAACAGTTCCTCACTGGGACTTCCGTATCACCGAGCGATCGCATGACGTAAATTGACGTCATATGATCGACAAGCGATACGAGAAGCTACACCGAGATGTCATTTTTACGTCATGCGCTCGCCAGGCGATACGTTAAAGTCCCAGCACTGTAGTTAGGTACTATAAACATTTTATGTATATGCAGATTAGAATTAATTTATTGATGCCAAAAAATTTGCTAATATATGTTAACTTTCATATTATCGCTGAAAACATATTCATTAATGAAATTCACATAATTATGTACTACAGGAATAACACCACACCACTGCAAAAGAAACACTGACAGACAATTCTCATAACATTGTTAACTTTTAAATTTATCATCGTAATTCAAGTACATTTAAAGTAATTCAAGTACATTTAAAATACTTCAAGTATATTTAAAGTACTTCAAGTATTTAAAAATACTTAAAGTAGTTTTCATTGTACTTCAAGTATTTTTCCACGTATTAAGTACCAAGTACATGTGAATAGACTTACTTTGTCAAGTACAAAGTACTATAAATAGAAAGTACAGTACTTGAAGTACTGAAAGTACTTGCACGACTAATAAAGTACTTTTCTTGCAAGTATTGCCCAGCTCTGCTAAAGTTGCAATACTAGACAGCCATTTTAGTAATGTTTTTGTTTTCCAAAAAAAAAATAAAAAAATAAATAAATAAACATAGGTCAATAATAACGAAAAACTGACTGATTAATTTTTCCTCTTTTTCAAATAACTTCCAAACTATCAGCTGTCGAGCAAATGTTCCAGTATTTGTGTCTACCCAGTGGCGTACACAAATATATCGCTATTTTTCAAATGATTTTTGAAATTTCAGATCTAATTTCTGCCGTTACAAAGTTTGTGAAATTAATTTTGATTTAGAATCTTATGCTCTACAACTTTTATTTGAAACTTTTTTACTTAAACTAATTAGGAAAGCAGTAAATTACAAAGGTCTGGTTTTACATGTTAAATCCTTATGTTCCGGTGTTCGAGTCACCAACCTGTAAATGTTATTATGTTTTGCATTTGTTTTACTCCCAAAATTTAATATTTCACGTTATTTTTCCTGAATTTTATTATTATTTTCCATTTCCATAAAACTTTATTTTTATTAAATTATATTTAATTGATATAATTCATTATATGACTTTCTTGCTCGATATTTTCAATGTAAACACCCGACGTAAAATATTGTTTATCATAATAATTAATTTAATGGTTTTCTGATCAATTTTTTATTGAGATGAACCGACGCCCATTTGAAATGAATTCGAGTGGTTAGTGGTTGTAAGGTTTGCTTGATTAATTTTTTTTTTCATTTATGCAGGTATATTTAAAAAAAATGTTTTTTTTTTAATATAAATTACTTTTAATTATATTATAATAGAAAAAATATGTTTATTATTCCTAGAATTAAAAGATTAAGTTAACGTAATATTAAAAATTGATTTCAATATTGTTTATATCGTTATTTTAAAAATTGTTCCGCCAATCGGCCCCATAAAACACTGGCCGCCGGCCGATCGGCCCCATAAGGCACCGGCCCACCGGGAATCGTCCGGTGAATGTAATGGCCAGTTCGCCCTTGCAAACATGCATATGGTTTTTCATTATGAAAGTCTAAAATACGCCGCGCCGCGTCGATGTTTTTATATGTTAATTGTGCCAGTGTCACATTTTTTAGACACTTACATAATTGACGTCACACGTAAGAGAGAGAGAGAGAGAGAGATTTTGCTTCCAAACAAACCCCCCCTCGTTGTCTTACGTCCCTCTGCATAGTATTATACCTGTCATTCTGTTTGCATCTGTCATACTGTTACTGTCATTCGCGTTATAACCTAATTCTCTATTCTGATTTGTTTTGTTCGTCGTGTTTCTTAAAAATGAGTTTAAAGCGAGACGAGGTGCCTGGGGCAACTTTTTTGTTTAATAATATTGAAGATCATTCGATAATACAACTAAAACGATGGCTGGAGTGTAGAGGTGACAGTTCTTTGTTTGGAAGTCGTAACCATAGCAACCATTAGTTCTATGCATTGCAACTAGATGCGCTCGTGCAAATTACAATGGGGGAGTATTCGAATTTTTGATTTTTTTATATGTTAAAATATTTTTAAATCTAAAGCGTTTTTATTTTTATATTTTGTTTTAAAAAATACCATATACAAAAATAGTTAAACTTTTACAATATTTTCTTCCCGCCATTACGGCGTACATAACATCAACTATGTGCGAATTAGGTCTCGACATACGTGCCCAAAGCGTGCTTCATAGAAAGAGACAGAAGCAATACACGGCCACCTGTCTATGTTTACATTGACACTTAACAATTTAATTTCTGTGTTTATCGTATTTTCTAGGCTCTACATTTACATATTTAAAATAAAATAATTTGCTTTTTGCGGTTTGACATTGAATTTGATGTTTCAATATAAAATGTAGAAGACATGCATTCATGTTTTCTTTCTAAACTAGCGCTCATAGCGGACAAATACGGCGAACCAAAGATTCTGCATACGTCATCATATTGCGGGCGATTTAACTAACGATAAATTTAATATCGTTTGTACAAAAAAATACGCTATATTTTATATTATTATACTTTTATTGCATTAATAGTAATATTATATTGCATGTATAGTATTGAAAGAATGTGGAAAAATCATTACATTTCAACATGACTAAACTCCCCCATTGTGTGTCTATTGTCTATTAGCCAGTTTTAATGGGCTCAATTTCTTATAGAAAGCATGTAAAACAAAATTTATTGCCATTTACTATCTGCCGGGCTAGTGCTATCATCGGTTAAGCGTTGCACGCTTACTTAATACCTGTATATCTAACCATCGAAAAATCTAAAAATTAAACTTCTCAATATACTGCTAATAATCCTGTTTGATTTTTAGGGGTTATAGAGCCCGTCCTATTAATTTCTCGAACCAAGTTAGGCTACGCGCCAATGTGCGTGTACAAAGACCATGCGTCCCAGCACTTATACCCACCGATCCATTCTTAGGACCTTGGCCATCCCAATACCCACCCATTTATTACCAGCAATATCGAGTGCGATCATGTCATTATGGTCTGAGACCCAGGTACCGAATACCAATAGTCCATTTTTAAGGCTCTGGCTTTCTATATGTTTCGAATATCTTCTAGGGGATCTTTTCATCAGCGGAATGAAAGACCAACGGCGCAAGTGTCGACATCTACTTCGTATCAAGCGTGGCGTAATACTCTCTGGCCTAATCCCCAATATCTTAGAGGTGTTGCACCGCCCCGTTTTCCTTCTCTCGGAGATGTATTGGATATGCCATGTACAAGAGGACCCAGAGGGGAAATTCCCTATAATAATCGTCAATTCTCTCCGAACATAAGTTCGCGGTCTAGATTTTCACATCACCAACAATTTCTACTTAGACCACGACATGGAAGACCTAGGCCTATCCCGCCTAGTAGGAGAGAAGCTGAAAGAGAACAGCGGGCTCAAAACTACTGGGCAAGAGTCAATAGACTGAACCCGGCACCTGGAACTTCTACTGGAATTCATCGATCACAAAGTCGTAAAAAAAAAGATTTGACGAAGGTAAACCGCAGTCAAGCTAAACCAGTTGAAGACACGTCATCGTCTTCTTCGGGTACGTTTTCCCCAAAGAAACAATATAAGCCTAAGACAAAAAAGAAATCACAAAAAACAGACAGCAACCATTCTAGTTCCTCCGATTACCCCACCTGGGAAGATTTAAGTCACAAATCTTCATATTCAGATTTGGACCCTTAATAAAAAATAGTATTGGTTCATTTAGCTTATTATGTTTGAAAAATTTTATAGTGTTAATGCTCTTTTGTGAGACATACGAGCTAATACTATAATAATATTATCGTACTAATAATGTAAGTTTTCCCGTTAATAATGTAAATAAATTCTCCTGTTAGCTCGGCTTTGAGTTAAAAAAAATGAGGCACTGTTGTCTTCCAGCAAAAGTACTTGTCCTTGAAATGCTAGTGCTGGTTTTGCCAAAAAGCACAAATGTAGAAAAAAATCACAATCTGCCATCTTAAACATACCGGGCATTTTTTATCAGTGAACATGGGCGTATGTCATTACCATAGTCACATTTAAAATTATTGACAACTATGTATAATCGCCTTTCTTTAACTAGACATAGGGAGTTGTCAAAGTCATCAAACTGCCATCTGTCAATTTCAGAAATTATTTTTATCGAAAGGGTATTGTCCGTTTTATTTAACTGTATAATTTAATGTTTCTGAATAATAATAATACCTTGTTCTGATTTTCTTTTAATGCTGTCCAACGACGCATCCTGTAGTTCTATAATTATTATAGATTTTTGTAATAGTTGCTGGACAAATAAATCGGAAACTTGTTTTAGAATCATATTGAACTTATACCATGTTATGAGTTGTACTTTTTATTCAATTGTACACTTGTACATAATTTTAAAAGATGACAGTTTACTACACGCTATGTCCAGTTTATGACATACACCCATGTTCAGTGATAAAAAAAACTATCGGTATACCGTGCCTAAAAAGAATTCATATCTTAGCACAAATTAGGAAAATGTATTTATTGTTAGATTTGATAGCGCTTGAGGTGACGCCTTGTAAACTCACAAACGGGTAATGAACTGTGATAATAAATTTTAACATATATATATTTTATAAAAAAGTGGGTGGTTTTATCCTTAGGTTTTATGGGTTTTATCTTTTAAAATTGAGAGAGACGTCGAATATTTGCGCATGCCCAAAGCCGAGCGCAGTTTGTGTTTTGTATGTTGGGTTTTTTGTAACTGCCATTTCTTTGCGGATTTTAATAAAACCATGTTTATGTAATAGTTTGTTTTGCGAAAGAACAGCTAATCAGTGGACAAATTTAATTTTATATTTTCAGGTAAGTGTACCTACATTTTATTAATAATATTAAAAGAGTTAATAATGGTTGAAGAAAAATTACTCGAAACTGCAATCATTTATTTTTTATTGAATTATATACCGACGTTTCAGTCTAACCATCCTCAGGGTTAATCTATCAAAAAGCATAACATTTTAAAATTATATTGTTATAATAGTTATTTATGTAACAAGTGTGTAAAGTAGTACTTTTTTGGTCGAGTGCGATGTTTTGCGCATGAGGGCAGCCGAATGCGGAAATTGTAGCACGAGACAAAAAATACTATTTTACACACGTGTTGCATACAACAATTTTCCTACAACCGAAATGGTATTGATGTTTCTCATAATACTGAGTGTACAGGCATCCAGCAGCTTCAAATACTGTTAGTACTCTCTCTCATAATACTGTACAAAATGTAACTTAAAACACTTGGAAGAATCTCAGACAGACGATGATTAGTCTTTTATAATGTACAAATTGTACATTTAATATTACTATTAAAAATTAGGTTAGGTTAGAATACATGTCAAAAATTAGATTAGTACTCAATCTGTTAAAAAAATATTATATTTGTTTCATTTACAGTGTATATTCATATTTCTTACTACATTTTATTACTTTCATTATTATTTACTACCTAATTATATACTTGACAGGTAAATTAACCGAATTTTAATGTTGCCTAGCAACGCATATTTACTTTTCAAGCACTAGTGCGTGAAAAGTCACGCACGGTTGTAGGAAAAGTTGCCTAGCAACACTCATTTACTGTGTAAAGTGTCACTTGTCAAGCACTAGTGCGTGAAAAGTACTTTTCACGCACTAGTGCTTGACAAGTGACACTTTACACACTGTAATGAGTGCGTGAAAAGTACTTTTCACGCACGGTTGTAGAAAAAGTTTTTTATCGTTGTTTCATTTTCTTGTCCGTTTTAATTATTTTTTAATCCAGTTTATTGAATTTATTTATTTGTAGTTTTATCTTATTTATTTATTCATATTTGACGGATTTTTTATTTATAATTTTAAAATGTTTTCTGCATAATTCTACCATTATATGACCGAAACGTCGATATAATTAAATGAAACGTAAATGACTGCAGTTCCGAGTATTTTTTTTTTTTATTTTAAACCAATATTAATATCATTGAAACATATATTGCTTAACAGTGAATGAAACATTTACTACTGTTATTTATGTATCATTTTCCTTGCAATCTTTAATCAATGTAATCGAAATATATTTGAAATATGTTGCGCGGTATTCAGACAGTAGTTTACGCATGCCAATTCGAATTAGTTATCTGGATGTTTGTTCCTCTTATGATTGTACGTCCAGTGGAAACCTTATCCGGACTTTGAGGGCATGCCCAGTTTGAATGATCGAAACTCCGGAAAATGTTTTTTTTTATTATTATTAGGAAAATCATACAAAACAAAGAAATTATCACGTCAGTTTACTCTTATATTTTATGTATAAAATAGTTTGTATACGTAAAACAGACTGAGTGAAGGTAATAAGTAAGATAGTAACATAAGAGGAGGCAGTGTTCTTTACTTACATTACCTACCTATATAAAAATCACGATCCTGATGTTTTCTTATTATTAGAAATTGTGGTAAAAATAAAACAAAGTTTATTTATTAAAATGTAATTAAAATTTCTTAGTTACAAAGTTCGTAAAACACGAATTAAAATATTAATATATTATATATAACAGTTTGGTATAAAATATAATACATATAAAATGTAAATAATCATCAACATCTGTAAGATTTTGTACAGTTTCACACTTACGAAATATGTATCGCTGAAAAACCTGCATATCCTCTAGATGACGAATCATATTGCGTATTACTTCGATGTAAAGGTTCCTTCTTTTTTCGTATCTAAATATAAATGGTAGGTACATTATTTTTTTAAATCCGTTACTAAATACTGTGTTAACTTACATGTTTGTTTTGGCCTGATTTGATTTTTTGTAACGCTGCGCTTTGAATTTTCTGTTGGAGTTGATGCCAAAGGTGTATAGGAATTCTCCACAAATCGAGACCACATTGTAATATCAGTTCAGTCAAACGGCAACAAACCGCTGCCATTTTTACTTGGCCGTTTAAGTCTCCTTTTTCTAAAGCTTGAACGTATTTTGGAGGAAATAATGACGGAGCTATAATCATAGCTACGTTATGCAAAGACATTTTGTTGTATTTTTCATTTCTGATAACAGCGTCCAAGAAGGACATTAATGTACGTAATGTTCCACCATGTTCAATTGGTAATAAAAGAACAAGAAGATTTAATACTTTGTACTGACTTTCTACCGTTGGTAAAGCTGAAACAAAATAATCTATTAGTATATTGTAAATATGAACCTTATAAATCATACTTTTTTATCTTGTTGTGATGATTACAACTACAGGGTCCGCCAACAGCTTTATATGTTTTATAAATGGGTAGTACTCCAGTTCAGATGGCTCTAAAGGAGTGGGGAAGGTGCCGTTAGCTTCGGGAGTGTTGGCAGTTTCAGTTTCAATTACGGTTTAGGTTTAGACCCGGGAAGAGCAACTCAGAAGAATGATAGAGAGAATACATGTAGTTGGAAGAAGTATGAATCTGGACTTGAATGTTGATAAATCCAAGGTGTTAGTATTTGAAAGGAGTAAATTGGTGACTGTGTGCAATGTGTTGGTGAATGGAGTGAAACTGGAGCAAGTGAATGAGTTTGTATATTTGGGTAGCATGATGTCAAGGGATGGTCGAATTGATAGAGAAATTGAAAGGAGAGTGAGTGCGGGGTGTAAGGTAATGGGTGCTCTGGGTACGTTTGCTCGAAACGTAAACGTAACTAGAGAAGCTCGTTTAAGTGTGTATAATGGAGTACTAGTGCCTGCTTTGATGTATGGAAGCGAATGTTGGGCATGGACGGGAAAGCATAAAAAGAGAGTGACTGCCGTGGAAATGAGGTATTTACGTGGAGTATGTGGATATGTAAGACGGGATCGCGTGAGGAATAATTAGGAAGAATGTTGTTAAGAGAGTAGGAATGAGCCAGTTGAGATGGTTTGGTCATGTGGAGAGAATGAAGAGTGAACGGCTTGTAAAGCGTATATATCTTGGTGAAATTGAGGGTGTTCGATTGCGTGGCCGTCCAGTGTGTAAGTGGATGGATGTGATTGATAAGGTACTAAAAGAAAGTTTCCGAGTGGGAAGAGGAGAAGAGCGTGTATGAATGCGATTATGAATGTGGCCGAGGCGAAAGAAGTGTGCTTAGACAGGAATGTGTGGCGAAGGATGATTGTTTTGTAACTATTATTGTGGTCCGGTTGCGGTATTTCGCTACCGAAAATCGGTCACTTTAATATGTTAAGAGTGAGGAATATATGTTGTACCTATGATGTCAGGTTAGTAAGAATGTTGTTGAAAGAGAGACTGATTATTTTTTGGATGATGTATAACGCACTAAGTGGGAAATGCGTGATTTTATGTATGTATGTAAGAGCGTGTGTTCACCGTAAAGCGATATTACGAAAATTATCACTCTGTGACCCAAACGAAGAGGAATTTCAGGATCCGCTTCAACGTCGCCCGAAATGGACGTTTCCCTGGCTGCAACGCAATTCTTCCGTGGGTAAACTGGTTTGACACGACAGGTAGCGTAATGAGACATCAACAGGGAGAGCAGACGACGGTTAGCACCTCCGATAATATCGAGAGAAAGAGAGTGGCTAGACAGCAACGTCCGAGATCCACTCTGTCGATATTATGGGGGTCGTAACCTGTCGTCTAAAACCAGTTTACCCACCGAAGAATTGCGGTTAGGCAACCGTCCATTTCGGACGACACTCGTCTGGATCACAAAGTGGCCATTTTCGTAATATCGCTTTACGGCGAACACTGGCTCTTCCCGGGACCAAACCATCATTGCAACCGAAACTGTCAGTACTCCCGAACCTAACGGCACCTTCCCCACTCCTTTAAAGCCACCTAGAGTACTACCCATTTCAAAAACATATAAACCTGTTGGCGGATTCTGTACAATGATAATTGTGACTAAAATATTCAATTGTTAATACTTTCCGAATTACAAATAACGTAAATATAATTTTTGTAGCTAAATAACATAAACTATTTGACTTAGAAAAACAAAATTTTATTAAGCGAACGAAGAGATTATTACCTGCAAATTGTCGTATGAATTTCCAAAAATAATTTTGCAAACAGAATTTTAAAAATTACAAAGTGGTGATCGATACTGCCGAACATAGGACTTTAACATGTGAAAGAAATCATACTTTTGTAATTTCCTTCTTTATTATTTTAGGTAAAGCAGCGTCAAATAAAAGTTGTAGAGCATAAAATGAAATAAATCAGATATAAAACCGTCAAAAATCTGTCCAAAAATAGCGTTAACATGGAAATGAAACAAATAAATTAACATATGTTTAACGGTTTATCTGTCAAATTAAATTAGTTTATTTTTATTTAGTATTATTTTTTGTAATTTATGTTCAAGTGAATAATGAATAAAAATAAACTAACCTAAGTGGAATGATAAACACCATCAAACATTTGTTTATTTTTGTTTCATTTCCATGGCTATCGCTATTTTTAGGGAAAGTTTCGACAGTTTCATTCCTAATTTCCAGAACATTCAAAATTAATTTTACTTATTGATTCAGATGCAGATTTTTATGCTCCACAACAGAAGTGTTCAAACAGTCGACCGCGAGACATTTTTAAGATGATCTCGTACATTCGCGACATTTAATTTACTCTCGTTTGCATAGTATGAAGTTTGTACAAATTTGATAATAGGGTATTCTCTCATAATTTTATTAATTATTTTTCTTAAAGAACAGTTATATATAAATGTATCTGTGAAAACCCGAGTTAAAAATTCCTTTTAATAAGCGATATATTAATTTTTTTAATTCTAGTACATCAGCAAAATTTAAATGCTTTATATCTTTTGTAACAATCAATTTATATTATGATTTTTTATTTTTTCCCTGTTCATCAACACTAATATGTTTAATAAATTTTTAATATTAGTAGTCCTCAGAGAATACCCTATTGTTGCAGTTTAACTGTTTGAAACAAATGAACAAAGACAAATCGTTGGAAGGCTATGAAAAATATTTTTTTAATGGTGAAACTTTGTATGGCGTCCATATAAAAATTAAAACTGAGACAACATAGCTCGAAATTCAACAGTGTTAAAAAAAATAGCGTCACCATTTGAAAGAAAATAAAAAATGCCCTAAAGTATGCAAACTAAAATCCAGTATTATTTCACATTTGCAAAAACTTGTAAAAATAAAAACTGGAAAATTTACAATTTCGCTTATATCTAGTGCCCTATACATTTTTCTCAAATAACGAAACACCATTAAAATCATCCCATAATGGAGAAACTTTTGTCTAATTTAACCGTTCGTATCTTTTATAGTCCTCGAGATCCCCTTGCAGGGCGCGTTTTTTGGGATAGCCTGTATATTTTATATATTTTTTCAGTATCTATTCGATCGTTTACCGCTAAAAAATATTATTATCGGTCTCCGATAGTAAAAGTTTGAGCATCCCTGCTCTGCAATTTTTATATGAAGTTTTTTTTGTCTAAAATAAATAGGGAAACAGGAAATTATGAAATTATGATTTTACATGTTAATGTTTTATGTTCAGTTGTGCCGGTCACTACCCTGTATATGCATCGCAATATAAAATGAGGGAAAAAAACATTTCATACCATGAGTTTGGTAAAACAAATTGATGAGTTCTGTTGTAAATAAAGGCTGCGGTAAATCTCTGAGTAACCTCTTAAGGACCGCAACCAATTCATGGCACATGGATTTTTGTAAGAGTTGTCTCACTTCTTCTGGTTTCGTGTAAAAATTAACTTCCATTTCTGAACAAAGAGTTTCAACTCTTTGCTTCTGCCCCGCTACTCTTAAAATTCCTTCTTCTTTACAACATCGAGTTTCTAGTTCTTCAAGAATAATTTGAAAAACTTGTGGCACTGTTGAATTATCACTACATATTCTTCGGTCTCTCATCACAAGAGTAGATAAGTTTACACCGAATACATTTCCATCTATAAAATATTAAACAAGAAATATAAAGATGTATACAATTTAGTTTAAATTACAATTTTTACATATTTTTCTGTTGAAAATGTTAATATATATTCACCTTTTTTAAGGTATATTATGAGAAATAATTTAAAATTAATAAGATGCATCATAAAAATTCAAGGACATGTTTGATATTTGTTTTAGAAGCAATGCCATTATTATCTCTATGAACTGAAACATATTTATCTTGCTTATATAAATAATAGCTTTGTGTTTATACAACTTATTTTAAATATGTTAATGTTTGTTAGATAATACGTAATAATTGTAAAGATGATATTAGTGTATTGGAGAACATTAGTAACAATATATTTACTTTCTTTGGGTTTCCTTTTATACGGCTTTTTCTTGTGAAATTCTATGGAATGTCTATCAAAAATAGCACTCACTTCAAGCCATAATAATGGTCTCAACTGAGAATAATCAGCATCAGATACTGTGTCTACCTCTATATAATCAGTACCAGTCAAATCCTACAAAATAAATCATGCAAAATTATAACGGAATTTAGAATCCGCCGGGAATTCCAAATGATAAGAGACCAAAGCATTCTACGTTCCATACACTCTACTATAAAAGGAAAACTATTCAATGGACCCATAAACCATAATCGAAATATAACAAATTTATATAAAAATCGTAAAATACTTATTAATAAGTATTAAACCTAAATAATTTTAAAATACATTCTTCAGTTAAAAAGTTATAATGAATGAAACATTTGGCTGTCACGCGTGTCGATTTGATTATATTAGCCAGAAATGTAATTCTACAGCGCCCCGCCCACAGACTATCCATTTTCCATTCCCACTGGTGAATAAAGATGGTGGAACTCTCATGAAAAAATACTGTTTCAATGCCACTGGTCTGCCACAGTTGACGTCACAAACTCATCGCAAAACTTTAAAAAATCACATCTTGCTTAATATAAGAAATTTTCATGTCGGGTTTTCATTAGTGGTCATGTCGTTGTACAAAGTTTCGTAAAAAATAAAAAAATGGGTTATGGGCACATTATCAAAAAAATACATTATGATAAACCAAATTAGAGTGACTGGAAAGTATGTTATGCTGCCAAATTGACAAAAGCATTAGTTTTAAAACTCACTAACCGAAATGTAACTAACAGGTTCAGTTTCCTGACAGAAGTTTTCAAAACTAACTGGACCACTGGCCTCCACTGCAGTTTCAAACAAACTATTATGACTTCGAGAAACTTCATTTCGATTAGGATTCTTACATCTGAAGTTATACAAATAATAAATAAAGTATGCAAATAAAAATACAAACCACTATAAACATTCAAAATCATAACGCCTTTTAGTAAAATCAGATAAGAAGGAGTATCACTAACTGATAAAAATGTTTGAATTTTGATTAATATCCTTTAAAACAGTAAATAAAAACAATACAATTGTGCTACTAGATCAGAAACGCGATAATTATTTCTTGGAAATTAAATATTTAAATAGTTCTATTTATAAAATAAGTACTATAATAAAAACTACAGAAATTACGTTATATTTTCAGGCCATGCTACAATGCATTAGTTACTAGCCCTAATAAACATAAATAAATAATTGTTCAATGCCATACGGTACAAAAACATGCTAATTTTTAATTTATATACAATTAAATCATTTCAATGCAATAAATGTCCGATAACAAATAATCTAAATTAATTTATATTTAAATATGAACATAAACTCCCATCTTAACATAACGTGCATAAAATAATAATCTGAATTTTTTTTTTTTAATTTATGGTTCATGCCAGTTAAGTATGTTAAAATTCAAAATCAAACCTTAGTCGCTCAGCCGTTTTCTGTAAATCCAAGACATCTAGAGGCGATATCGTTACTGCAGGGTCACTACCACTTCTGTTGCGTTCTAACATGCCTTTATGACCTATAGTCCCTATTCTCTGATATCCTAAAAGTTCAATTCCCTCGGAGTTAGAAGCAACATCTACTCGTTGCATACCAGCCATATTCCAATGGCCTGGTTTACGGAACATTTCATGTCCAGATCGAATTTGAACTTTCGGCATTGGCACACTGGGAGTCCGATGTAATGACTCTCGGCGCTCAGGAAGTCGAATGTCTGGCATTTCGGGCCAATCATCCTCGATCTCGATGACGTCATCCAAAGAATCAGGGGTTGCCGAACGTGATCGGGTACCCGTGCTTGAGTTCTGAGGGAACGATAACTTCATTTGATAAATGGAATCTTATTGGATTTGTACAAGAAATTTCCCTTTCGTAATCATTCTTGTAAATAAAAAAGTCATGACTTGATAATCATGCTTAATTGTTGAATTAATTACCATTTATTTTTTATAGTGAAAGCGATAACGTATAACGATTCAGTGAGTAGCCATAAAATTTCATTTTAGGTACTAGTAAACCGGAACAAAAATTTAACGAAATACTTACTTCCATGTCCCTAAAAACATCGCGAATATCAGGCTTTCTGGGACGACTTCGTTGTTGACGATAACCATTGCGTATTGTTTGATTCAGAGATTTTACTCTTCTCTTCACAGCTTCAGCTTGTTGTTTGGATAAAAAACTTATACTAGCATTTAATTCGGAATCAGGGATTTCTCGACCTTGTTGAAATGGTTCGATTAAATTTGTAAATCCCACATCCCTTAACCAATCTGCCTCCTTTTCTCCCTCTATCGCACAAAATGTAAACAAATATCTGTAATCTACTAATCTAAATTTATCTACCTTTCAATTGCGGGCATTCCTCCTCTAAGTAATGATCAAGATTTTTAGTTTCCTTTCGTATTTCTTCCAACTCGTTCCAATAATCTTCATAGCTTACACCTGCTTTATCCATTGCACTTGAATTATTAACTTAAATTTCGTTCTTATCATTATTTATTATCTGCCATGGGCGTACTGCAAATTTAAATAATCCACAAGTTACATATGATGAATTACAATATGCGAGATAAACAGACAATAAAACGTAGTAGGTAGTTACTTTTTCTACGTAATAAATACGTGTTAAGAATCCCGAAAAGTAGGTACTGAATTAATCAATTATAAACTCAAAATATAAATATGCCCTTCATGTATTAATCCCTTAAAGGATAGTTGTTGTTTATGTTCAACTTACATCTTATGTTTTCTTATTTACAGAATCACAAACTTATTTTCACTCTTATTGATGTCATGCGTAATTTACTTTTGTTTTCTTATGACAAATAGTACTATTGGTACAATTGTTCAAACTTAAAAACACTAGATACTCTTTACAAGTATTTTGCTAAATGCTAGTGATAGATGGCTCTCTACATTCGGTACTTTAATTTAAACAACTTATCGTAGTTTATTTTTATAAATTTTCATATCTTATCACTGTAAATATATCGTAAACATATAGTAGTAATTTAAATTTGACATTTGGCACATACGGATACGGATCTACTAACTTCATTTCATTTATCTCCTGTTTACTTCATGGTACATTGCGTGTTGCTGACATTTGGTACATGTTTGCTACTTTTCTTGCCACGGCATTTCTTTAAGTTTCGGCAAGTGTAAATTTATGGTAGATAGTGATTAAAAGTATAAATTAACAAATGTTCTACAGCAAAAAGTAAATAAATGCCATCCAACTACACTGCTCTCAGATTTTATTGTTGGGTGTGTGAAAAATATTCAATATGCAGTTGTAGAATAATTAAATCCACAACTTAAGCTGTCAGTGTGATTTTGTGAGTGAATTGTGTGTTTGGATGGAAAATCGGTTAATAAGTATTGTAACAAAAAGTATTATTTACCCTAGAAAATACCATTCCATATATTACTAAGATGTCAAAAATACAAAATAGCAGTAGCACAGAGCGTACTAGCATTCATGAAATGCTAAAAGACACACCACCTGTTAATGATAACAGTACTGTTCTAGTAACGAATAGTGAATCTCGAAATAGCTTGACTTACACAAAGAGTGGACAGTCTAGTGTATCATCTGCTGGTAGTACTTCTCCTACATCGATCCCAACATCGCCCACCGAAGATTCTACGGTTATAAAGACCGGTTCATCTAGAATTGAAAACATTAAAAACTGGTCGATCTCTACATACAAATGTACGAAACAGTTGATGTTTGAGAAACTTGGAAAAACATCCCGTACTGTAGACGCAGGTAAACACATACATTTCTTATTGGATTCTTATTATAAACTGATTGGAAATTCTCATTTTAGAACTAGAATCGCAGATTGAGCAACTTCGAGATACTCAGCGAAAATACTTGAATATCTTACGCTTGACACGTGTATTGACGAGTCATTTTTATCATGTAGTTCAGTCACAAGTAAATATTATTTTGCATTTTACGAAATTATACTAATTATATATTTTTAGCATGCTTTGGGAGAAGCCTTTTCTGATCTTGCACAGAAGTCTCCAGAACTTCAAGAAGAATTTTTATATAATTCAGAAACCCAACGAAATTTGACAAAAAATGGAGAAACATTACTAAGTGCTTTAAACTTTTTTACTTCTTCAATAAATACATTGTGTAACAAAACTATTGAAGATACGCTTCAAACCATTCGTCAGTATGAAACTGCACGGTAAGAAGATATATATAATATGGAAAACAAGTTTTTCCTTGCGGAAAAGTGGCTTATTAATGTTAGACAATAATGCTTTAAATAAAGAGAGTTAAATTCTACACCCAATTCAATAATCACATTTTATTTTGCATGTTTTGTAACCGAGAAAATAGAATTTAAAACTTTATAAAAATTATATTTCTATAGTTTTAGCCATGGACTTGAAACAAAATCACAAAGAAATGAAATAACGTTTTCCCAGTCAGAAAGAATTCCAAATTTTAAAATATAATTTGCATCAAAATAATACAACTAATAATTTCTAACTTGTGAATAATAGGCTATATGACCATATTTTTTTCTTCCATTTTATGATTCTTTACAAAAAATAAAAATACTCATATTTTTTTTATTCGCTTAATTATTAATTCCGGAGAAAAACAATAATACAGTTTTGGAGAAGGGGTTATGTGACGTCACGTAGGAGAATTGAAATTCATTCGATAAAAATCATCAATCATAAAATAATCTACATTTGGCAAATTACTGGAATCTAATTTTAAGAACTCAGGTTTCATTTTAAAATGATGTATGTAAACAGCCTTCGAAAACCATATGAATCATCATATAGTTTGGAAGTCAATGTCATATGATGGTCAAAATATTTTTATTTTATTATATGAATTATCTTATACATTGTTTCATTAATAATTTTGACTAATTTATCATTGACGACATTTATACGATAAGTAAAAAATTAGGTTCATTAAATTCCCAACTTTTAGCTTTGTAAACTGTTCTCTCATTCTCCTACATGACGTCAGAGATATGGCGCCATTACATAAATTTTAATTTCAAATACTAATTTCAGTGTAATTATAAAATAATATATAGTTTTATCATTATTGTAGTCATAATGGTTCATTTTTTATTTTATTTTTTTACTTTATTTCCTTCAATTCGGCAATGGTCATATAGCCCATTGGGTATTCTAATAAAAAAAATTGTTTTATTTTCTGAAACTTTAACATATTTGTCTTACAGATCCAAAAATTTGAGTTCTTTTTTATTTAATTGGAGCGAGATATGACTTTTTTTATATTTCTTGAAAATTTGAATTACGTCACGTAGGAGGGACTAATAACATTAAGAAATATATAGAAATAGAAAACTTTTGAACACGCAAAATGTAATAAACATGAACAAGACAGTTGTCATCGCGCCATAGGCAGAAAAACTGCTTTTTGTTAACAGGACAGTTACATGTACAAAATATGTTAGAATAAATGTCACTCGTACGTCACAAATCACGTGATACCTTTTCAGCACCAGACTATATTACAAGAAAACTTGTTAGAAAAAATTAATTTTCATTTTTTTACATTTGATTAGCATAATCCATAATGTTATAACAATTTTTACTTTAAATTTTACTACATTAGAATACCCTATTTGCATCAAAACAATAGTACTTCTACTAATTCTTCATTTTCAGTAATGATGATTTTAATAATTTTGTCATTATTTCAGCGTTGAGTACGATGCGTATAGGTCTGATTTGGAAGTAGTAACACATAGCCCTCGTACGGATAGCAATTCCGCCAATATTGAAGAAGCTCATAGAAATTACGAACTACACAAACAACATTTTATGAAATTGCGTGGAGAAGTTGCTATTAAAATGAAGTTTTTGGAGGAGAACAGAGTAAGTTTACTATATTTTTTAATATATCAATAGGGGTTTCCACCATGCTTAAAATAGTGAAAAGGTAATGAGTTGATCTACCGATCAACGGTGATTCTTAATCAATCCAATTCATCATTAAAAATCAAGCTAATCTACTAGTAAAAATCAATGATCAATGATTTGTCATATTCCATGAATCAAGAACTGATCACATCTTTAAATCCTATTTTTGATATTTATAGCTATGTCAGGATTCTGGCTGTTTGTTGTACTCACTGTATTTTTGTCTCATGCTTCTTCGTTATCTTTATTTAAAATCGCATTGGTTTTATTACGTTCAAGTATAGGTACTATCATAATATCGGTTTATTCCGAAATAATGTAGTAAAACCCAAGAACATTACCCGTACAAAAGAGTAGTAAATTAACTTTAATAATTCGCCACGAGAATGCGCTGTATTTCTATATTTTTCCTAATGAGATACGCGAACACATTGTAAGTTTCTGTAGAAAAGTGTACCATTTGGAGTTGATACAGTTTTCTTCGTGAAGTGTAATAGGGTTAGTTATAATAAGTTAGTAAAGAGTGTATCAATTCTATTTAACCCGGTTTGCTTCTGATATTTTGTTTGAAGATTTGAAATATTTTTATATTAGTGTATCATTTCAGTTTTCTTCAAAAATACTGTTCTACATTTCAAATATTTCGGACGAATAGTGTCATAACTAAATAATTATAAGTTAATTTACGCGTAGTTTAAGTAAATTTTGCTATTTCATAAATAAAATTGTTTTAAAATATTCAGATGTCATCCTGCTTAGTTATAAAAATTACTTTGGAACTCTTATTTAAGTACCACTTGTGTTAATCGTCATCAAAAATTAATAAAATATTCATTTCGTTCTCTTGCAAAATTTACTTTTTTTGACTTACTGCCCTTTTCTATGGGATGTGCGATATTAATATTTTTTGAACGAAAAGTACAATTGCCACGAATAAAATTACATGACAATTACATTATCTATCAAAAACCAAAACAAAACCGTGAATTTGTTGATTATAATTTCTTGATTCATGAAATCAAGTTGGTGAATTAGAACATACGTTGATTTATAGATCATCTTGATTTCTTAATCAGCTGATTATTAATCAATGGATTAATAATGTATTTAGCCATAAAATATATTATAAAACATTTTTAAAAACACTAACCAAATGTTTAAATTTTTTCATTTTTTTAAAATCAAACAATTATATTATCTTTAATAAGGCGAAACGATTTAAGCACGCTTACTTCATTTCTTTAAATTACATAACTGTATTTTAAACTCAGCAAACATATGACAGATGACGCCACGACCGCGCCATCTATTGAGCGTTAGCAGGCCTACGGCCTATGACGCACTGTCTTGGCGGTAAAAATTGACCGTTTAAACGAGCTACAAAAAATACTGTTTTCAATATTATTATTTTTTACAAAACCTGTTATATTTAAAATGTTTTACTGATTCTAATACATTTAACTTTTCATGAAGAATAACATAAAAAATTGAAAAATAGTGGAAACCCCCATTAGAATTTACGGAAATTGTGGAAAAGAAAACAGTTGATAAGGGAATTAATGAGTATTTTTATAGATTAAGGTGATGCACAAGCAGTTGCTGCTGTTCCATAACGCTATTTCTGCGTACTTTTCTGGTAACCAAACTGCTCTAGAGGCTACACTGAAGCAGTTCAACATAAAAGTAAAAACACCGAACTCTTCGTTTCCTTCCTGGCTTGAACAATAATGATCATTATTTTTTACTTCACTTACTGTGCACGTTGTTTGGTTAACATTATTTAATTATTGTGCTTTAATTGGCTCACGTACATCACCTAAATCATTTCATTTTTCTAGTCACCGTTCGTAACTATATGTGCTATTGTAAATTTTAGATATTTAGACAAGTCTTAAATGTGTTACAAAATAGTAACAGAAAAATTTTGGTATAGTTTATCAAATGACCAGTGTATATCAGATATAGAGTTACTGTATTTTGTTCTCACAATGCGCCAAACCCTTGATGTACTTGTGCAATACATACTTTTAAATACACTAGTATTTCATTTGCCAAATAATTAGTATTAAGTAATCTGATAGACATGTTGATTCGTTTGTAATTAAGAGAGTGGCAAATGAAATTGAACAATAACTCGTCATTGCACAAGTGAAAATCAAGAATAACTTCACATTAACACAAGAGAGTTTCAGTAGACACGCGTATTTATTTTTGTGATATATAAGGATCTATGTAATTTCATTTATGTAATGATTTTTTTATTGTCTACAAGATCATTTTAATTTAAAAGAATAAAATTCAAAGTAAAGGGTACTATTATTAAACCTTTTCATTATCCCGATCACTTGCATATTACATAATAGTTATTTATGCAACAAGCGTGTGAACACAAGCATTATAACATGAGGTCAATTATTGACCGAATATTACAAAGCTTGTTTACACTTGAGTTGCATAAAATATTTTTTATATGACTTAAAATAACATTCCTGAAATTCGACAGACGACAATTTGAATACACTAAATACCGAGTTCACATTTGATAGATAACATGTTAAATACTGCAGTACTCAGTCAGTATTACAGACATGAATGTACAGAAAAAATAAATTTTGATAAGACAACTTAAATGTCACACATGTATTGGTGGTGGTAGCTTTGTAATGTGTAAAGTAAATAAAATAAGAAAATCGTTTACACATCGGAATATAAAAAAAATATTTTATTTCAGGTAAACACTGAGACAGTCTTATCTCTTGTTATCTTTAAAAATTCAAAAACAGTCTATCAATTATAGCGGTAGTGCGCAAATTTTGAAGATATGAACAGAAGTTCGTAATAAATATGTCCAATAGTGAATTCAAACATTACATGAGAAGTGCCTTAACAAAATCAATAATTCTAGGATTCCCAGTATTAGGTGAGTTTCATTTGAAAAATATTTTGTTAAGAAAATTTTTATTAGGTTTCTATACTTACATTAAAATCACACTATTAGCAGAATAATCACCAGATTATTGTACAATAATATTACAGCGAAAAGTAAATAAAAGTCTGTTTAGTTAGACCGCATGTTTTTGTTTACTCGTAGAATTACAAATGACTACTTTACTTTGAATATTTGAGCTACAGCTATTGAAACTAAGCAACATTGTGACCAAGCTCATTACTAACAAAAAGTAATTGTGTCATTTTTACAATGAACTGCCAATCATTTACGTTCAAGGCACGTTATTTAGTTTTACACTGTAAAATATTGTTTATGCAATCTTATTCAATGTTACTGAAAATAATTTTTTACCCAATCGAATTCACAGTTGAAAATTTCACTTTCCAAAAATACATTTGAAAACATTTATTTATCATTCATATACATATATCCAATCATTTCTTCATTTTCTTTATCTAAAATATTTCAAAGGAAAACTATGAAATTGATTGAGTGTCAATAATTTTGTTGAGGAAAATAGGAATATGTATCTAATCAGCACTTCTCTCTGGTCTACTCGTATGAGACTATGTCAATCATAACTAAACAGTTGTATGCTCTAGGCTAGTTGAAGATTTGTATAAATCTGGAACTGCGGTATACATGGCTGTCGAAATATGTACAACATATACACTTGAAGTATTAATATAATAACTATTCAGAGTAATACGTACAGGACAGACTTAAAACTTTACACAGAATTTTCAATGCATTACAATGAAAATGATAAAATTTATTTTCATAAAAAAATGCATATTCACAAAAATATAAATATACGTGGTAAAAGACATAAAAAGTAAACAATATTAAGATTTTTTGTTTGTAAGTAATTCAAACAGGCAGTGAGCAAGTAATTCTTATGAAAGCAGAACTATTCAGAAATCATTTCTTATCATGGAACGCAAACAAGATTACGATTTTTCGTTAAAAGGAACACATTAAAAAAATAAAATAAAATCCCATTAGACACATGCGAATCTCGTGTTCTATAGGCTTTAAGTCGGACCTGAGTGCGCGATACTCTAATTATTCCACGTTGTTTCATGAAACATGCTTTTTGTAGAGCTTAGAGCTCCCGAACGTGCCTTTTTGCATTAGAATTAGAATATGCTTAAAAGTGTTCTTAATTCTCAAGTGTATTATTGTGTATGTGCAGTATTGGAAACGATATTTTATTTTATTATTAAATTGCATATCTTAACATTAATTGATTATTTACTTTTCTATAAAATAGCGTTTCCACAACTGATTACAGTGTAACTGGTTATCAATACACAATCAATCGGGTATTTTTTTTTTGTTTCGTTTACAATTATGAATTGACATTAAATGAGATCGACATGCTTTATGCTCTAGTCACTGTTATAAAAAATAGATTATACAAAATACTATACCTATAGCTGCGATAACAAATATGGAATATCACTTCTTTATACATTTTACAGGCAACAGTAAATGCACAGAATCTGTGCTTTACTGTTTATCACACAAATTAGTTAAGTACAAGTGAGTCTGTCCCAGATATGTAAGATATGTCAAAATTACATGGCTTATCTTGCAATGAAAATAAAACAATAAACAACTAAGTAAAATTCAACTTGTTAAAAACTATTTTGTGTGTGTAAAGTTAAAACAAACAACACCACTTTCTTACTGAAAGTATTGAGCAAATTTTTAGAATATACCACAGCAAATTGCAAAAGTGATCATGTAACTTTGACCTAAGGAATGTGTAATCCCTTTTTTCATTCACTTGTATCATTTCATTGAAAATCAGAACACTAATCAATTTATTTAAAATAATACTAAAACGTGCGTATGGAAGCAACTTGGATTAGTCATAATTAAGTTGGGATAATTTAGATGACTGAATAATTCGGAATTGTGTACCTTGGAGTTGCATTGTGGGCATTAAGGAATTAGCTTTTACAAAATTACGTCAACCAGTAGAAAGACTAGTTATAATATCAGTCGTGTATAGTATTATTTAAAATTGCACGTATATTCTTAATTTATGAGTCAATATTTTACCAATTTCTACTGGTTTGTGCCCGCAATGACTGGTAGGATGTGTGAATTTATACTTTAACTAAGTCAACGAAATGTAATATCTATCAGCATCAATGAAATATTACATGTAATACTTCATGGTTACTTTTTTAAACAATAAATAGTTATTTGCTGCATTTTGTCTTCTACCCCAATATATCAACTAATATTAATAAAATTATAAATAATATTAGGAGCGAATTAAAAATTATATGATTGCTAGTGGTTTTAGGCTAACTACTAAACTGCATAACGCTTAATCAATATGTATTTTAAAAGTTTGATTCGTACAAATTATTAATTATGATAACAACTTTCAGATAAACAGATATTTGTAGAATATGTATACACAAATATTTTTATTTGTACTTTGTGTAAAAGTGTAAAATTTTATTATGCAGTCTAGTTGTTCAATTAAAAGTGCTAAAATCGTATTTGTTCATTGACTTTGTTCCTATATCACTTTTATGTTTTTAGTTTTAAGTAATAACGATATTCTCTGTTATAAATGACCCAAATGAATATATAAACTTACACCATTTTTATGTAAGTTGTAAGTACAAAGAGAATATCAAAAGTTTTTAAATTCATATTTATCTTTGCACTTTATATACATACACACATCCTAATTTTGAAATAACAAAGAAGTAGTTGAGCAATTTAAAAATAACAAAATATCTTACATTAACGTGTAGCTATATATTTGCGAATTATTAATAATTTATTGCTTTTTTAATATCATTCATCTACTTTTCCTACCTATTAATTAATCTCTATGTAATAAACTAAAATTAGATAAGTTTAATTCTTAAGTTAAGTCACCAATTCTATTGCTGATTGTTCAGGGCTCAAAGTAATATTCTAGTTTGTTTAATTTATTCTTACTTCATTATATTATTAATTACTGGAACTAATGATAGTCCTAAATGATAAAAACAAGATTTCCATGAAGATTAAAGTAGAAAATGTCCCCCAAACTTTAAAAAATATAAGTATCACAATACATAGTTAACCCTTTCCAGACGGATATAATTGAGTAATATTGTATATATGAAAGTACTTTTGAAATTTCCATCCTTACAGGGTAAAGAATTATTTATATAAAGAGAGGCAATGATAAATCTAAATGTCTTTTTAGATCTTAGGAATTGTAGCATATCATATTATGACTAGTTACGGGATTTCTACGATTTGATCAAAAAATAAAGTAAATCTCAATATCTATTGAAAGTTATAAATATACTATAGTTATTTTCTAATTGACTACTTTTATTACACATGCATAACCGAGCATTGAGACATTATCTTTACTTGGTGATCCCTACATTTCATAATCAATGTCTATATATTTTTTCCTAATAAATAATAATATGAAATAAAAATAGTAAAATATTAGCAAATAGTAAAATAGAATAAAATATATAGCTCAACTACTTATTTGTAAGTAATTCTTTTGTTGCACTATTGAATTGTTTAGGATAAAATTATACTAAATCACTCATTCACTATACAGTCGTACATTCTGTTCGCACATCCGACGATGGGGATAATGCTTGGACTGAAGATACGCCCTTTGTCGTCACCACTGTGCTCGACGGAGTTGTTGTGGCTACCAAGCCCGAATGGTGAGATTTTTCTTCAAACACTAAATATCAAAAACCATAAATCAATCAACTATTTTCAAATCGACTTAAATAAGGTAGAAACACCAATAGTTGACATAGCACTAGTAGATGACTTACATTAAATAAACAAATTTGACTGTTTTTAATATTGCTTTCGCTGTTAATGTACTAGTATAACCGTCTGTGTTGAAAATGTGTAATATTGGTTAATTGCAAAACCATCACATTGAACAAAAGTAGAGATTTATTAAACAATCGGATTTTTTTGTACCCGACTTGCTGATTGTGTAAATAATTAAGAATACAAGTTAATAGAGATGTAATAAATCGTTTATAGAACGTTTTTCAAATTTTACTGCTAATAATTTATTTAATATTAAGTGACCTTATTATATTATATAAAATATTAGTGATTTTAGGTCATCTTGCAGCCACATGTGGGGTGTCAAATACTGATATACATTTTTGCCATTTTTTTGTTAGTTGTGACATCCACTAGAAATAGCTAATACAGAGCATTTTTTGTTAAATACTATTTTCATTATTTGATTTCCCATAAATGCAGGTACAGGGTGTAAATCGAAAAGTAAAAATACTTCAAATAAAAGTTATAGAAATTTAAATTCTGCATCTAAATCATGTGAAATGATTATTTTAGCTCTTCATAGAAACGTAAATATAAATTATAATTACGGTCTTCATGCTCTAGGCAGCCATGGATTTATGTCTAAAAGTAAATAAATACGTCAATTAGAACTAAAAATGTTTACCTTATTGTGTTTATATAGTATTGTAAACTAAATTTAGTCCAAATTGATATTTAATTACGCATTTCTTTATTTTTTGTCATATACCCATGGCAGTCTAGACTAAAAACTCATAAAAACTGTAACTTTATAATTAATTGTTACGTTTATAAGAAGAGAGAGAATAATAATTTTACATGCTTTAGATGCAGAATTTAAATCTCTATAACTTTTATTTGAAGTATTTTTGCATAAAATAATTAGGTAACGTTTGCGCAAAAAAACTAATTTCCCATGTTAAACGCCTATATTCCACTTTTCGATTTACAGCCTGTACATGTATATTGCACTCAAACTCCTGTATATTTTCAAGTGAGAAAGACGAAGAGAGAAAAGAAATATAAAAAATCACAAATATCCAAAAAAAAAAATAATCACCGCACGCATACGGCTGTGATAAGCAAATAAAATAAAGTAAAAAAATAAAGTTCTAAAATGCTGTGGCCTCTAATGTGTGAACCACGTACCGGAGTAAGTTATTTCAGAAAACACTAGATATACGACATATTTTACAAGGTGTCTACTACTGGTACATATAAACTACTAAAACTTTGATAACTGACAAATATCAACTACTAATGCATTTCATTTTCACATTTTGATATTTTTTTTATAAAATTATTATTATTTCATGCATATTTACTACGTAAGACATCAATGTATGCGAATAATAGCCTGTATTTTTACTAAACAATAAACCGTGTTTTTAAATAACAATATTACACATTTTCATCTCTTAAAGTGTCAACTACTGGTGCTTTTACCTTAAATAATGAAAATTCGATTTAATGACAGAATAGTAAAATGCTTATTAAAAATTAAAACTTGTGCATATTTGCGTGACTTTACTATCAATCAATATCAAGTTCAAAAACAAGGGCATACATTTTCTATAAATTCGATGTTCGAAACTATGTCAAGGTTGAGGTACTTACGTTTGTCAAGACTGATGATTGAGCCTACTAGCTCGTTAGCAGTAACAGCGGCAGTTTCTTCTAAAGTCTTTCTTCGTCTAACCAGCCACCAATCCACCAGGAAAATAGCCAGGGCGAGGATTTTAATTCCAGCACACAAACCGACATACCTATATCTGAATTGCTCAATGTCGTAAAGCAAACATCTGCCCGCTCTCTCACCACATGAACTCTTCCATAGTAAACACGTAGAGTCGATTAAATTTCCGAAAAGAATCGGAGCAGGAATATAGCCAAATAATCGAAAAATCACGAACTGCATGCCCAGAGCAAATGAACGCTCCTCCTCAGCGACAGATCGAAGTACAATCATGAGCAAGGGCATCTGGGTTACAGCTACAACGAATGTCATGAAGAACAGCAGAATGAGGAAGGGAAAAATGGTCCTGCACGCCGAATTACAAGGTCCGGCCGTAGCCACTGGTACAACCGTGACTTCGGCGTAATCTGCCGCCGTAAACACACTAAGATTCCCGTGGATGCAGGCACAATTGGTGTAGTTGGACCTAGAGGAGAAGGCAGTACAACCCGCGTAACACGGACTAAAATACGTTAAGCCATTGTTGCCGCAAACTGGCTCCACATCGTTCATCCGACATTCGCAGCCGAAATTACATGCGGCGGTGAGATTCACTTGAAATGGTTCAGATCTTGAGCTGGAATTGTTGTATGGAATGGTCGTTCCTGCCATTTTAACATTGTCGCAGCCGAGGAAGAACAACAATCCGTAACACGCAAGGCACACTATGTTCGAGATAAGGACGAACTGAACGGCTCCTTTTGGACGCAACTCCATGCGTTTAAGCAAACATCCACCCATGAAAATACCGATACACGCACCCGGAATTGCAATCGACCCCGTGAACACACTCGCTTGGCTTTTGCCCACACTGAACTGGGTTTCTAAGTATTTGGGGAGGAATACTACGAAACCGGACACTATTATAAGTTCCATACAAGCTCCTAAACATGTAACTACGTAAACAGGATTGCACACTAGTCGCCACATGGACCGAGGAATGTCTTTAATGTCTCTACCATAGCCACTATCGTTACTAGTGATCTGTGGTGCAGTAGGTTGATTTTGATTTTGTGTTTGTTGAGGATGGCTGCTATTTGCGCCGATAGTAGTAGTTGCGCCTGACGAGGAAGCTGCTCTGGATTTCTCCATCAAACGAATCTTTTCTTTCTCGTGAGTTAATACTTTTGGGAAAGAAAAGAATGGAACAGCTACCAGCATCAGCATCAAACCACACAGAAGGAATCCTCCCCACCACATTCCTACCCAGCGATGATCACCCGGATCTAAAAATACACACAACAAATATTTAGAATATGTAGTTCAAAAAAGTCAAAGAGAAATAATATTACCGATAGGTATAAGTGTAGCAGAAAATGAATCCATGTGAAAAGATAACAAGTATGCGCCTAGTAAAAATCCTAAAACAGGACCGAAGGCAGCCATACTGTACATACAACCGATGTATATGGACGCGCTATCAGGACGTACGTGGTCATCGATGTAAGTGGTGCCTAGTGTAAATAGTGGAGAGCCCCCGCAACCCAAAAGTAATTGAGCAAGAACAAACAACATTACCGGTCCAGCAGTGGACGGTGAACCCTAAAAAATCATCATACGATTGTAATAAAAAAATTCCTATTATTAAAAATTTGTTTAAGTTCTACCTGTATACAATTATCGCCCCGCAAATTATTATGCGGTGAAAGGCCAGACGATAGTCTACCCAGCCCCATATCTCCGTGCTCTCTTAGAGACACACCCCTGCAGATGTTGTCGTTGGAGCTGTTCATGAAGGTGGTGCTCAGATTCGGCTCTGCTATGAAGTGTGGCACCATGAACACCAACGAACCAGCACCCATTATTACAGCGCCCACAGCTATCCACACTGGAATATGTCGTCGACTACCCAAATAACTTACGAAAATCACCGTGATTACATTCCCAATTTCGTACGACGAAGCAACCAATCCCGACAGGCTGGACGGAATTTCAAATCGCTTCTCGATTGTGGTGATTACGGAGTTTATATACCCCGAGCTCAAAGCTTGTTGGAGTGTTACCAGAAACGACAATAGTAACACGAACATCTAAGAAGGACAACGTTTGAGAAAAATATTTTAATGCAACATTTATTGAAAAATAAACGAAGAAAACTAATATTAAATAAATTAAGCAATATTTGGATTTAGTTCTGTAGGTATATTATATTAAACGACATTTCGTCAGCGAAGTGCTGCCTTCATCAGGTAAATTACAATAACAAATACCTACAATAAATATGTAGTCAAGATAACATGTTTACAAAATAATGTTAACATGCATGAACATTTAATAAAAAAAAAACAGATATTGACAGAAAATTACATAGAAGAAATTACGAACGGGCAGCAGATAAACACGACTTATTAAGCTCTAAATATACAGAACTAAACCCAAATATTTCTTAATTTATTCAATATTTATTTGTTTAGGTGTTAACATTAACAAACATTCAAAATCTCAATCATACAGAATTTATTCAAACCAATGTTTCAGTATACACTTGATTTATATCTTCTTCAGGGTCAGGGTAAATAAGACCTTATACAGGATGTTTTTTTAAGGTATACATAGCAGATTATAATGAGAAATCAGTTTTTTGCAAACTAATGCTTCCCATTTTGACTGACGACAATGGTTGTGGTATGAAAGATAAAATTTTCTGCATGAAAATACATGTAAATTATCTAATATTTTAGTCCTGTTAATAAATTATTAAATTTATTCAATTTCATATTAATAGTAATAGGCATGGCATTTGAACAAAAAATAAACAAATGTTGTTTGTTGTAATAAATTAATAAGTAACTCGATAATTGCAATATAAAACTCTTTCGTACGTATTAATTACTAACGGTTTGGACGTATCAAAATATAGTAACCTTAGATAACGAATATTGACAGATAAAATGTCAAAAATTTGTTTACCTTTTTGTTAAAAACTGCCATGACTATTGCTATTAATACGAAATTGAATAAATTTAATAATTAATTTATAGGACCAAAATATTACATAATTTACATGTATTTGGTGTCATTTGATGCAGAATTTTTTATCTTTCTATTGATACCACAACCATTATTGTCAGTGAAAACGAGAGGCAACAGTCTGCAAAAAAATGATTTCACATGTTAATATCCTATGTGCACCTTGAACAAAACCACCCGGTAGATTCTTAAACAAAAAATACAGTCATTTATTTTTTATCACATACACATCTGTTCGCTATCAATATCGACAAAATGATCTTTGTACAATATTTGTAAAATTGAATGTTATTTAAATGAATACATTTATGTGTGCATGATTTTATGTTTAAAATAATTTATATGATCTTCTTTACCCTGAAGAACGTATGTGTATATCAAAACGTAGGTTATTTGTTAACACCTAATCTACCCTTCAAACGAGAAATTTACCCACACTTATTTGTTTACTTTAAATTTTCGTATGAGTAACGATTTTTTACCAAATATATTTGAGGACACGTGCACTGGCCTACTTTAAGTGCACGTGCACTGAACAATTTCTCCACATCCAAAAACACGCAAGTAAAAGTACGCAATTTGAATCAGATATTCATATTTAAATCCTACCACATTAATATGAAAATGAACGATTTTTAAATAAAAATATCAGTTTACCTTGATTCCGGAAAATTTCTGTAAAAACGCTGGTCTACACGATAAAATTCCACAATCTTTGGAGTCAGTGGATAACAAAATAACATCGGTTTCTGGACAAGCTGCCCTGCTTCTTTCAGCCACCAAGCTAGACGATGGGTTTCTACTATGGCATTTAACAGGTGCAGAGGTAACAGCAGCTGGTGCAGCATCGTCGCAGGTACCATCATTGTCACCATCAGCAGGGGTGGTTTCGGAGTAGAGGCCTGTCATAGCATACATCGACTCCTGGCGCCTGTGCCCCTTGCGATGGCCGCCACCATCGGCGGCCGGGGCAGCCCCATCTTTGCCAGATGTCGAGCTCATGGTAACAGTCCCGCTGGGTTGCTATCTTTATTTACATTCTGTAGATCTCAAGTGGGATGTTGTGAAGTGAGATATCACTTCCCACAGTGGGCTTCCATTCATTTAAGAATGGATCAATAAATCAATAATTGTAACATTTGATGTGAATGTGTGCCCAATTCGTTCTGCGAATGTATGACAAACAATGGCAACATATAATTTATATTACTATTTATTATAACAAATATTTATAATTATAATATTTTATTTTAAATGGAAAATACTAAAAAAATTCATAATTCAAGATTTAGTAAAATTATTGAACGATTTCATATAAAAATACCGAAATAGGTTGAAGTTGACAATAATATTTAGATCATAAAATACTGTTTCTGAAAACGAACAATATTTTTTTTAAAAACAATATAAAAAGATAGCTAAATTATTAAAAACTTAATTCAGTCGTTTTCACGAAATTTTACTGAATATGAATCAGCACAACTAACAGTATATAATTGTTTAAAAGTGCTTTATTTATATATTACAATAAATGAACAAATGATTAATGACCGATACATACCAGCGATTGTCACAGTCCACAGTCGATATCACTATATATTACTTTGAAGAACACTAATACATAACAAATTTATAAACACATTTTTTTAGAATTGGTCCTTAATTTTACAATTTATTTGTTAAAAAAGTAACACGTAACAACACACATGAAACAATGTTACCCACGCTATTACGAACAGCTGCTTTGCCATCGACTTGTGTGTAACAAAATAACGAGAAGTTCACTGCACATTCTTAAGCGCGCCTGCGCACAAAGCAGCGCTGAATTTAAAATATTAACATTAATCATTTATAAACATACTTTTTATCATATTATACTTATTCACTTATTATAATTATAAGTACAAGCAAATATTGCATTTACTAATTTTTCTATTAACATTATTCGGATAATATTCGAAAATTTGGTTTGTTTTACTGGGCAAATGAAAAGTATAATGATTTTATTACATTACGTATTATATTTTGTTTATTATACTGATTTAATACATAATTAAGATAATACGCTTAATGTCAAAATCATATGATCGTAGATCCCTAATGCGGGCATGATATGTCAACACATGCGCATTTCAGTATCAGCCGTCTTTTATTGGAGAACTGATTTATCTTTTGCGCATCATTGCGCACATAAATTTAAATCTTGCGCACTTATTAAAAATTGGAACATTAATTAAAAAACAATGGTTATGGTTATGGGAAAATGCATTCGTTTTCTTACACATTGAAAATGTAAACTATAATTCTGCAGGATATGTTGCGCATCAATGATATTTCCGGCGAATTCTTCGATAAACGAAACAAATCTTTTTGTGCAATTTGTTGTGCTAGTATGGTTAATTTACGTTTCATTAAAAGAAATTTCGTAATTTTAAGTTAAGTAACTTGTCACATATAACAATAAACAAATTTTCTTTTAATGCTGAACAGAAGTACACTAGTACACATAAACCTACTTCGAAAAGTGTTTTATTTATTTTAAAATATGATAAGTACTAGTATACGTACATATCCAACCGAATTATCTGATTTAGGTTAAAGATTGGGAGATTTCGGTGACCTTATTTAGACATCGGGGTTAAAGCTGTAAAGCACAAATATATCAAATTCACACTACTGCAGTATAGAAAAAAAAAGATTATCTTAATAGTTAAATACATTGTAAATATAATATTATCGTCCTTCAAATAAATATTAGATATTTACATAAGTTTTTATTTTATTATTCAAACAGTACAAATTATAATTTCAGAATATAAGACCTATTTAATGATATATAACTCATGAACAATATCACTTTGTTTACTGTATCAAGGTAGAAGTTATATTGTCAGATTTGATTTATTATTGTATTTCAATATAAATTACTAATAAAATCAAAATAAGTACAATTCAATCAATAAATTAATGTTATATTAAAATATTTATACGATAATGTTTAATGGATTTGTAATTATGGTACTATAAAATCTAATATACCAAATATGAATAATCTATATCTTAAAATTATGAGACTACTTTTAAAATATTCAAAATAATGTAAACGATTTTTTTTTATTTGTCATTAAATTAGTAACATAAACTCTCCTACACTTTTATATGAGAATACACATTTTTTCAAGGTATTTATCAAAACCTGAACATCAGTTCTACATACATTTAAAATTTTCATGAAAAAATTCGCGTGCGTCTAATTAAAAAAATATGTGGAATTCGAAATTTATATAAATATTTTGTAGCGTAATGAATTGACCCTATTGAAATTGTTCATTCATGAATAATTTTTGCTTGTCAAGATATTGCAAAAGTAGATAATTGGAAAACTTACTAAAAAAATGATTTTTTCCCATTTACGGTGAAATTATTTTCCAAATAACGCTACAAGTGTTTAAAAAAAACAAATTGTAGGTAATAATTGTCTAAAAAATAAAATGACTATTTGTGAATATGTGAAAATAATATTAAAACAGCATTGGCTGTAAATTAGAATTTTTATTTTTGTCACATACACTCACCGGCGAAAAAAAACGATCCACCTGATTTTTTATTTTTGTTAATTAATAAGAGCTACGAATTCGGTTAATTAGAGAAAGTGTTCTATATTAGGATGCCATTTTAGCAATGCATAGGTGACTAGATACAGACAAAAATGTAAATTTTGCAGATTTTTTTGTTTTTACAAAACTACTGCGTATATGAAATAATTCTATTGGATTTCACGCCAGAGTCCGTGCTAAACATGATGGTATTTGACGCAAAAAACAAAACTCGTATCGCGACGAGTTTTGTTTTTTGTGTCAAATCCCATAATGTTTAGCACGGACTCTGACGTGAAATCCAATAGTGATAAAAAATTAGTATCGCTATCCGAAAGAGCTTAAAATACTGTGCTAAAGAAGTGCAAATCAAAAATTATTTCATACTTAGAAGTTTTGTAAAAAAAAACTGCAAAATTTACATTTTTGTCTATATCTAGTGACCTATGCATTACTTCTGAATAAACAATGCATTGCTAAAATGGCATCCTAATATAGGACACTTTTGTCTAATTAACCGAATTCGTAGCTCTTATAGTTATCGAGAGAATTAACAAAAATAAAAAAGTAGGAGGATCGTTTTTTTGAGGGTGAGTGTATTACCGCTTCATTTTAAAAAATATTGTATTATATTATTTGATATTAGGTGAAACAGAATTCTTGACAAATGGAAACAAATTTCAAATAATGTCAGGGGACAAACAACATATTAAAAATGTATATTCAGCGCTCTATTAATCCATTTAAAATTGCAATTCTTAAATTTTATTTCCGGAACGTGTAGTGATATGATTTATCTGTTTGTTTACAAATAATGACGAAAACGCAATGATTTATTTGCAAAAAAATGAAAAATACACTATGCCCCGTGATAATTATAAATTGTAACAGGTTTTTTTTATTTATGAAAACTAAAATATGTTTACCATATGATTCAGAATGTATTTTGATAATAAAATATATTGTTATTCTAATTTTTTCATTTAGTTACATTAATTATTTCCTGGTAAACGGTACAAATATGTCATCATCATTACCGATATCTGCGTACAAAGCAGCATGGGCGCCCATAAGGGGGGGCAAGAGGGGGCGCTTGCCCCCCCCCCCTGGCTTTTCTCTAATTTTAAGAATTTTAAAAGCAAAGTTACCATTTTTAATTGTTCGGCTAGACGGTTTATGTATGATGAGCCTCCATCGCGATTACATAAGCGAAAATAAACAAAAATATATAGACGAAGTTCTAAATGAATTTGCCAAAGATGCAAGGAATTTTAAATTAGCATTTTCGAAAAAAGAATAAGTAGGTAATATTGTTTATTCACAATCAGTTGGTAATATAACGATTTCTGACTTTTAAAAAGTTGGGAAGTTAGTTATTGTTAACCTTCGCGCCTTGGTCAGCTATCTTCGCCCTCGACAGTAATGAAACACTTTCCACCTCGGTTAGTAATGTACTATTACTGTATTGTAATTTTTTTCCATAAATATTTATGTTGTTTTATATTTTTAAGAACATACTTATTTTTAGTATATTATATTTTTGTATTCTTGACTTTGCCCCCCCCCCCCCCTGAACAACATTGTATGGGCGCCCATGCAAAGCAGATTGGCACACCCAGCAATGGGTAATATGCAATGATGATATATTATTTCTAAATTTTTCCAGCAGTTTTAAATTTGAATAATATACACAAAAGTAAAAATAATTAAAAATTGGTATATATTGCACCACCGAGGAAAAAGTGACAACTTTAGAAAATCAATTTTATAATTAAATATACGAAACGACACATCTAGCCCAGCAGTAATTACATATTTAAAAAATATGAGGTTTCATTTTTGTCGATGAAATAGGGTCCTATACCATTTTTATTTTAATTTTTTTTCTGTAAGAACAAGATGAAATAAGAATTTCAGTGTAAACGCGACTTAAAAATTTTACGTAATAAGCGAGATATGAATTTTTAAAGTTAAGAATTTCTTGCGTGACGTATCGGGTACTTTCAGTAGTCGACAAACTGTTAGTTCTAGAGAGAACAAATTTTTTCATGTTTGCATAGCTGAAATATTTTTATATAAAAACTTATACGTTATATTCACGAAGAAATTATTATTAAGCATAAATAAGGTAAATAATAAGCATCTTTTTCTCAATAAATTATAGAACATTGAAACAGTTTCACATTATTATGACACAAAGTATGACGGCGGATGGCGCTAGTGTTTGTTTGTTTTGAGTTAATATTATTATTAATTTAATTAATACATATTACAAATTGATTTAATTATAAATACATTATTATTGTTAATATTACTAGATATTATAATTAAACAAATTCATGAAACATAAAATTGCATTTTTTTTGTTAGGTTATACAACAACGTGACAGTTCATAATCTTTCAAAGGTGACCGCAGCAGACGCGCGAATCTCGTTTTTAAAATCAGGCGACCAATCAAATTCTAAGGACCTAACGCGTCATACCTAATTAGCAATCAACTTTAATCGCTTGTAGTTTGCGACCTAATCAATATTGAAACAATTTTTTTTCACTAATACTCATTAATTTATGTATATTTACGTCTTCTTATTTAAGATAGTTAAAATTTGACTATGGTATAGTACCCTATTCTATATTATTTTCTTTATGTTCTTATATAAAACTAAAAATTTGGACTTGGGTTACGCAGGGGTGCTAATGTATGTACCCCTAAATTACTAAAACTGTCGTAAGTCGTAAGGATTTGTGCAACCCCGATGTAAATTTAAGTAGACAGGTGACATTTGTAAAGAGAAGTTTAGTATTTTGTTTTTTTTCTTTGTTAATTCGATGAAAAATATTTTTCTTATAACCGTGCGTGAAAAGTACTTTTCACGCACGGTTGTAAGAAAAATTGAAAAGCAAATAGGCGTTGTTAGGCAAGATTAAAATTTGATACATTTACCTATCAAGTAGATAATTAGGTAGTAAATAATAACGAAAGTAATAAAATTTATTACGAAATATACACTGTAAATGAAACAAGTGTAATAATTTTTTTAACATATTCTAACCTAACCCAATTTTTAATATTAAATGTACAATTTGAAGACTAATCCACTTCTGTCTGAGATTCTTCCAAGTGTTTAAATTACATTTTGTACAGTATTATGAGAAAGAGCACTAAAAGTATTTGAAGATGCTGGATACCTGTACACTAAGTATAATGTATGCAACACGTGTGTAAAATAGTGTTTTTTATCTCGTGCTACAAACATCTTACTCGACAAAAAAAGTACTACTTTACACACTTGTTGCATAAATAACTATTATTTTACAAAATTTTAGCTAACTATAGAAAAAATACTGACAGTTCAAAAAAAAATCTTAGTATTGAGGATTTTTTTTCTCATTGTATAAGAGTATGAAATGCCGATTTAATTAAAAGGTAAGAAATATTAGTGTAAAAACCGCACAATAGGGGACTACAGTGCAATTGAATTAAGAGAAATTAAGAAAAAAACAGTTAGATATAAAAACTTTTATTCGTGATGTCACATCTATATTTTCAAATTTCGGGGAACTATAACTCGCTTATTAATAGGAATTTTTTCACCAAATTTTCACCGACAGTCTTTGTTTTACTTATACGTTCAGATGAAATTATATTTAAAAAATGGTGGAATCCCCTATTAAAAAAAATATACATAACACATTTGTATTAAACTTTAATTTACAAAGTGGGGTTACACAGATCCTTCTTTTTAATCACTTACTACCATTTCTAGTGGGGGGGGGGGTCGGCGGTATATTCAGTGCGATTTTTTAAATTTTTAACGATTACTCTAATTTCTATATACCTACCTACATATGTATTTATAGTGTACGATGTACATTATGTTCAATAGATAAAATTTATACATAGACAAATTTAAAGGAAAAGAAATGTCTCTTATATTTTTAAAATATATAAAATTCTTTTTCAAATGTTTCTGAAGAACAAAGTACTTATATAAAAATAAATGCATATCAAAAACAATAACTAATTTAGACTAGTAAACTGTGATTACCTTTATTGATATTAATACATTTTTATTAATTTATGTTTCATTATTTATTAATAATTAAATTTTTTAAATTTAATACAGCAATAAATATTAAAACAATAACAAGAAATTTTTATAGCTGCACTGTTTAAGTAATTATTAATTCTTGGAATCAGATTGAATATGACGGAAAAATACTAATTTCACGTTTTAATTACATATTACTCAGGAAAAAATTATGTGTTGTCAACGTTTCATTTTTAACAAATAAGCTAATATACATACATCTCATTGCAATAAAAATTACCTTGAACTTTTTGTGACATTAATGACATCAATACATACTCATATCAACATATCATAAAATTACATATTGCTTTCTCAATTAATTTTAAGATTGGAATGGAATGGAACGAAATCTATTACGACAATATTAAATAACAAATGAAAGACAATATCCTCAATTTTGTTTTATCGCTTCGCTCACGTTAAACTACAAATACAAACACTAAAAGAAAGTAGGTTGTTTCTTTATCTAGATACCGAATCTTTAAGCATGTTAGTATTAGTAACCATGCCAACAACCAAATTATATACATAGATGAGGACGATGAGGTGTACCGTTGAAACGAAATATATTTACCGACCATATGAATCATACAATAATTGAAGTATTTAAATTTAAACAAATTCAATTACCAAAACAATCTTACACAGGGATGGGTCAAAACGCAGTCCCACAATTCAAACCTTTAAACTACAAAAACTATAAAAGATACAAAAAAATCATTGTAATTGTACATAGGATAAAAAATGTTCGGTATATAGGCGGCCATCTCTTTAGGAATGATATAGGTCATATAGGTGACCATCATGACTACCATGAGTCAAAATTTATTGTTAAATTTACCCTGATTAGCCTCTTGTGAGCCTATAGGCCTCCAAAATTGCCCAATTGATCGATAGATCAAGATCAGGTTGTAGTTATTAATCATGGATTGTTAATGTGACAAGTTTGATTGAAAGCAGTAGCATTCGTTCAGTTTAGAATTTGAATCTGAGAAAATGGCCAAATACAGCCAGTGGTCTCCTGCACCATAACAAAAAATAATAAAATGTACATTTATACTTAAAGGACTTTTGTTTGGTAGCGAATCTGGGGAACCGGGTTCGATCCCGACCGACACCAAATATTTCGAATTTTAAATGGCACAAAATTGACCCCTGTGGTGCACTCTTTACGCCAGCAATGAGTGCCCGTGAGGTGACGCCTGATAAACGCCCGCACGGTACAAATATGTCATCATCATTACCGATATCTGCGTACAAAGCAGATTGGCACACCCAGCAATGGGTAATATGCCGTGATGATATATTTTTATTTATTATTTAAGTATTACTCAATAAATAGCGATTAAAATAAAAAAACAATTTTTTAATAATTATTTTGCGATATATTTGGAGTTTGTTGTCAGTGTCACTGTGACATCATATTAGTGCTACCTTTCTCTCGCTGCCTACTATTGGCGACTAAAACTACCGATGGCGGCGCTAGTGTTGTAGCATACACGTGCTCTGAAAATGGTATTGTGCTATAAGATCGCATACAGAAACATTGTATAACCAACATTCGTTTTGAAGTATACTAACAATTTCATTAAACTTTTTATAAATAGTGTTAGTAATAATTTTGTGCACGTACTTAAATTATAATGACATTCAATGAAAGTTATCTTAGACTTATTTCTAAGGAAATGTTTACTTATTTGGAGGCAACAAATTCTTCTCCAAGTTTTATAGAAGGGGGAGAATTGTTGAATCGTGGGTTGTTATTTTAATGGGTTGTGTTTAAACAAGTGCTCTAACGTCACATCCTCATGAGATTAGAAGAACTTTAAATTTACAATTGATTATTTACAAAATGCTCTTGTATAACTGGCCATAGTGGCCAGTGCAAACACATTACAGCTGTCTTAATATTTTGCACAAGATAGTAAAGTATTACTATATATTATTCATGGATGTTAAATAAATATGTATTTACTTTACTTAGTTAAGGAAATTAAAATGGAACTAATATCAAATATCTTTCAAATTGTTTTAATTACAAGTGTAAGAAATATATTGAATGCTACACATTAAGTGAAAAGTGTATTATTTTACTCATGAATCGGTCAAGAAATAATAGAATACTTTTCATTATTGTTATCCAGCCCACTCTTTTGTCGATAGACTCCATTTTACCAAATTTATTTTGGATGTCACTCGTCCTCTCCCAATTTTTGGGACAGATAATTTCTTAGTGCCCTGAGAATGACAGCCATAAACGCAGCAATTGACGTTAATATTTTTTCGTTCTTTGCTCATATTGCAAAGTAATTTATATGTATTTTAAAACAAAAAGACAAACAAGAAACCGGCAAGGAATCCAATGCATTATATATATTTACTGTAAAGTTGAATAACAGAATACCATTTTCAATAGTTGCAAATATCGTCCGCTTGAGGGATTCACGTTAATTTTAGTCGCCAATAGAGCTTGTGCGAGAGAAAATATAGCAATAGGTTCCGCTGTAGCTACTAGATAAATAGGGATTCCACATTTTTTTAAATATAATTTCATCTGAACGTATAAGTAAAACTAAGACTGTCGGTGAAAATCCGGTGAAAAATTCCTATTAATAAGCGAGTTATAGTCCATCGAAGTTTGAAAATATAGATGTGACGTCACGAATATAAGTTTTTATATCAAACTGTTGTCTTCGTGGACCTAAATGTTCTTGAAATACATAAATAAAATAAATAAATATATCATCACGGCTTATTACCCATTGCTGTGTGTGCCAATCTGCTTTGTACACAGATACGCACAGATATCGGTAATAATGATATATTTACACCGTGCGAGCGCTTACCAGGCGTCACCTCACGGGCACTCATTGCTGGCGTGGAGAGTGCACCACAGGGGTCAATTTTGTACCATTTAAAATTGGAAATATTTGGCGTCGGTCGGGATCGAACCCGGTTCCCCAGATTCGCGACCTGACACTCAGGCACGCAGCCACGAGACCCCATGCTATTTCTAAATTATATTTTTAAAAAATAAATGAATATTATTATATTGTACAAGTCTACATGATTCATAATTGGAAGTGTATTTAAATTATTAAGTTTAATGCAAAACATTTATATTCAAATAAAAACTGTTTGAGAATTGCAGTACTGGACTGATAGCCACGCCTCCGCTATTTGAATTTCTCTACTTCCATTGGTAGTAGACTCCTCCTCCTAATTGGGTATTCGTTATATATTTATAGGCCGTCTTTGAGTCTCCAATTAAAATGATATATATGTAATTCATATGAGCGACGAGCTGCTATAACAAAAACCCCCTTATTTCCGAAGTATTTCAATTATATCGTTTTATTTCTTTATTAATATTCATTATTAAGCATATACTTTTAATATTTTTTCCTAATTTCTCTTAATTCAATTGCGCTGTAGTCCCCTATTACAGCTGACTCGTCCGCCATTCTGGACCCACTTGAATAATTCAATATCAGTGTTACAGTATTATTAATCATAGAAATTATCTACAATGACAGATTGTTCTGCTCCAAATTGTGCAAATCATTTGAGAAATGGTTTAAATTTTTACAGGTACTTATGCCATACATATATTTTTCTCTAAACTCAAAAATCTTAACAAACCGTATTTTTTATTGTTTTATTATTTTAAATAAATATAATATGGCAAATATGGAAGTTATATTTAATTAAGAAAAATAGTTAATACATAAACTTATAAAAAATGTACTTTTATTTCATTATTTACTGCGTTCATTTTGGCTCCAGTATGGCGGACGAGTCAGCTATGTATGTATGTAGCTGTAGGTGCCGCTATAGGTACTAGATAAATTACAGCTACTGACTCGTCCACCATTTTGGAGCCACTTAAATCATTCAATATAAGTGTTACAGTATTATTAATCATAGAAACTATCTATAACGACGGGTTGTTCTGCTCCAAATTGTGCAAATCATTTAAGAAATGGTTATAATTTTTACACGTACTTATGCAATACATATATTTTTCTCTAACCTCGAAAATTTTAACGAACCGTATTTTTTCTTGTTTTATTATTTTCAATAAATATAATATGGCAAAGATGGAAGTTATATTTAATTATGAAAAATAGTTATTACATAAACTTATAAGAAATGCATTTTTATTTCATAATTTACTGTGTTCATTTTGGCACCAATATGGCGGACGAATCAGTTATGTATTATCTAGTAGATGTAGGTGCCGCCGTGACGTCATGTTGACATTAAAAATTAAATACAGTTAAAGGTTTTTTAATACTACGAATTGCTACAAAATTAAAAGAACTTTCATTTAAAATAATAAAAAAATCAGACTGCAGGACCCCGTTGGAGGAAATTGAATTATATCGCCGTCAGATGTAACAGTTTTTTGTTTTTTTCCTAACAGAATACATAGTTGATACAACAGAAAAAGCGATAATAAAATCTTTTCTCTCATTGGCTATTTTTAAATTCCTCTAGTTCTTCATAGGATGATAAAGAGAAAAAGATAACTGCAGAATGGGATTTCTTTTGATTCTGTTAAGTCACAATGAAGCGATGGCTGCTTATTTACCGAACACCCTGTATAATATAGTTTTTTCAGCGCTTTAAAAAATAATATCTCAAGGTCGTGGCCGTCATTAGGCTATACACTCTACGAGACTTATTTGGTCATTTCTGAGGAAATAACAACAATTTCCCGGTGAGTATCCTTGAGGTATTTAAGGTTTTAAGGTCGATGTGTGTGTATACCTATCATTTCAAATAGCTACACGCGAAAAATCACGGGGTGTAGGGTTAAGCCAACGAATATAAACTTAGTTTATAGTCTTTCGGGTTAGGCGACATGTTCGCACAGGGAAATCAGTATCCCTCGAAACATTTCCCCCAAATGTATAAATTTCCGCATCGTATGAGCTGTTGCTTCATCCTGCTGAAAGCAGGCATCCGATTGAGAATTACAGGGGTCTAACAAAGGACCTCGGCCAATGACCAATTATTGGTCATTCATACGGCGCCGCACGGGAGTTTCATACAGGTTTTCCCTGTACGCTAATGTCGCCTAAACCTTGCACCTTGCGATTTTTTCTTGTAGGGCTATATGAAATCAAAGGTGTACATCGATCCAGGGTCGGATTGGCCAGTCGGGATAATCGGGAATTTCCCGAGAGGCCGCGGTTTTTTGAGGCCGCCACTCGGTGATTACAAACTAAAATTTGAGTACGTAGCATCATCTAATTAACTTCACCGGGTAACCTTTCTTATTTAGATTGTTTTTAATATTTTCTAATTCAGGGTACACTGATGTTATTAGTCCATGGTTCGTTTTCTCTGTTAAAATATCCAAGAATGGAAGGACTCCATGAGATTTTTTCTCCATTGTGAACCTAATATCAAGTAACATCGACATATCTAAGCCAAAGTTTAGGTCTTATATTGGCTGTATCTAGTGTTAATTCTTCAAAAAAATCCATGTACAAATTGGCTATAACTGAGAAGAACCCCTCAGCAAACCATCTTCTTGTACAAAATATCTATCTTTTTCTTGGAAATATGAGTTCTGTAGGCAGCACTGCAAAAGTTCCATAATACTATCAAGAGGCAAGTCGGTTATCTTTTTCAATCCTTGTTTAGATGATTTGTAAAAATTTCTCGTAAATAAACTTACAACATCAAATCTGACAAGAAGATTTTGTGGTTGTAATTGTATTTATCTCAAAAGTTCTATAAAATGTTTTGAATTCTTCACATGTGATGTTATTTTTCCTTGAAGTGGCTGAATAATTGGTAATAGAAATTGTGATAGTGTGTAAGTAGGAAAATTGATGGAACTTTTGACGGGTTTCTGAGATGCTTAAATCTTTCTTATGAATTTTTGGAAGCCCCCCGTACGGGTGTGGAAGCTTGCTAAAATATGGACTGAGATCTGTTCTTGTTCTAAACGGAATATAATTCTTTATATTTCTTAAGAGCACGATACACGTTGTTTTCTATAGACGTAGTAGAATGTTTTCCTAGTTTCTTATAATTTCCTTGATTCAAAAGCTCATCTATTTTCTGATCTTATAAATTGGTTACTGTAACACTTCCATTATCTGCGAGTAGAATCTTGGTTGTGTTATCTTTCAATTCTTTATTTTCTTCGTTTTCAAGAGTATGATTGATCAGATAATTTTTTTGCTGCAGAATTTTCCTCAGTCTCCATTTATTAATAATTTAATATTTTCTACAACTTTTAAATGAAACAAAATGTTATTTTCTTAACAACAGAATGTTCTATTTTAAATACTATTTTTAGGAGCGTTTTTTTTTTTAAATTTCAACATGTTTTATAACTGTTTAATTTGTATGTAGTCAAAAAATTAAAAAAACTGGAGATGAGGCTGATCATGCTAGAATTTTTCCGGGCCGCTGAATCTTCCCAATCCGGCCCTGCATCGATCTCAAAACCTTAAAGCCTTCATGGATTCTACTCGCCTGGAAAACGCCACTATTTCTCTAGAAATGGCCGTATAAGTTATGTAAGCATTCGTCGCGAAGACGCGAATTGTGTATAGCTAATAAAGGATTCCACCATTTTTTAAATATAATTTTATCAGAAAGTATAATTAAAACTAAGACTATTGATGAAAATTCGGTGAAAAATTCCTATTAATAAGCGAGTTATGGTCTCCCGAAGTTTGAAAATATAGATGTGACGTCATGAATATAAGTTTTTATATAAAACTGTTTTCTTCGTGGAACTAAATTATTCTTGAAATGTATCCTATTTTTAATTATATTTATGAAAAACAAATTAATATTATAACACTCTACAAGTCTACATGCTTTATAATTGCAAATGTTTCTAAAAAAATAAGTTTAATGCAAGAAATTTATATTCAAATAAAAACTGTTTGAGAATTGCAGTACTGAACTGGTAGCCACGTGCCCGCTATTTGAATTTGTCTACTTTCATTGGTAGTAGACTGCGCCCCCTTACTCGGTATTCGTTATATATTTATAGCTAGTCTTTGACTGTCCAATCAAAATATATATATATATATATATATATATATATATATATATATATATATATATATATATATATATACAGGGTGTAAATGAAATAAGTGCATTAAATTTGACCAGTAGTATAACTCATCGAGAGCAACAATATTTCTTAATAACTTTTTCTCGAAATCGCATATTTTTTTAGCATTTTTACCACCCCGTAAATTGACGAGTCGTTCCAAATATTTTTGTAATAATTGAATGCAGCAGCAATAGCTATGAAAAATTTTGTTTTAGCAATTGACAGTCCTGTCAATTGTTGCAATTAAATTTTGACATTAGTAATAAACTTGTTTATAAGGTAAAATTCTGTCAAAATGCGGGTACACAGACATTGTAATTACTTACCTATGGTTTATTTATTTATTTTTTACTCGTATCTGTACTACATGTTACTTGACATCACGGTTCTCATAAAGACAGTGTCATGGAGTTGCCAACGCATTTACATGGAGCGTTTCCAAATCATCACCAAATCATTCTGTTCTTAATATTCGCACATTTGTTAATCTTGTACATCTTTATCACATCACAATACGGAGTGTCACATGACAATTTTTAAAAAAGCAACAGTTATATCCATACCATGTGCAAAAAGTTCAATGTTTTCAGCACATAACAGACTTCAATTTTGGGAATGGCTCATAATGTTCATTTATGAGACTGAATTTACTTGGGAAGGTGTATTTATTATGCACAATACACATCTTGACAGACGAAAATGCTGTAAAAATTTTCATTAAAAAATGTTTTGGGCGGGAACAATAAATGGACGACTAATTATTGATACTCATGTACCTCTTTTAAATGGACAAAAGTTTGTACTTACATTTTTTGAATAACGTATTTAAACTATTATGATTTCTCGACGATAAATAATCATCTCATAACCTAACAACTATGCTTTTTCTCTTCCTCGTCTCTCCTTGTCTTCCTCTATTCACACTATTCAAAGGTAATTAAAACCCTGGTTCAAAACACAACTTTATAATTTTGTTATCCAAAATTTAAATTTATTTATTTTAAAAATTGTACTCTTACGTATTAATTAATAATAATGTTATTTCCCTTGATTCGTTTATTAATTACTGTGACTGTAAGTGTAACCGATAACCGACATTTTTTGAGCTGATTGTATCCCACTTGAACACGGCAACAGTCATTTGTTCTCCATGAGCGGGTAACGAAATATGCAGCAAATCTTTAAAGAATTTTAACTCAAAATCTAAAAGACTTAGAAAAAAAAGTTATTAAGAAATATTGTTCCTCTCATCGAGTTACATTACTGGTTAAATTTAATGCACTTATTTCATTTACACCCTGTATATATATATATATATATATATATATATATATATATATATATATATATATATATATATATATATATATATATATATATATATATATATATATATATATATATATATATGGAATTCATATGAGTGACGAGCTGCTAAAACAAAAACCCCCTTATTTCCGGAGTATTTCAATTATATCAGTTTATTTCTTTATTAATATTCATTAAGCATACACTTTTACTATTTTTTACTAAATTCTCTTAATTCGATTGAGCTGTAATCCCCTATTACAGCCATACCATCTTAATGGTTTAACATTTTAGCGTTAACACTATATTATATACTCTCTCTTGTGTTACAGTGATTTTTTTCTTTTACTGGTTTTCAGAATAAAGGTTGGCTCACGTATATAATATAAAGTAACCGGGCAGCCCGAGTTCAAATTTGACCGGAGGACAGGAAAGTTGAAAATTATTTTCAATTTTCAAATCGCTTAAAAATGAATCCTATGGTCACGGCAGCTTTGAAAGCAAGTCTCTCCTCTACGGTACCTTATGTCTTATGTCGTCATCATTACTGAACTCTACGAATAAAAGCTGATTGGCTCATGGCACACCTAGTAATGGGCAATAGGCCATGATTTGTTTATATATTTATATAGTCGTATGTGGCAAACAATAATTGAAGCATGTAACTTCAAGGTTATCTGTGTCTAGAACAGGACTGGTATTTAAATATTTGATCATATTGGTATCGATAAAAATTCGTGTATCGATAAATTCATCTTACTTCATCGATAATTATCGTTAATTATGAATAAAATATCTGAACATCGATAAATATAACCGAATTGATAAATATCGATATTATCCATTTATCGATACCTGGACATCACAAAAAAAGTGATATCGATGGAGAGTGAAATCGATATTTTTCCCAGCCCTCAAGAATATATTCTATGAGATTTAAAAACTATGTCTAATAAGTCTAAATTTTTCGCGAGAGATGGGAGAGGCAAAATAAAAGTTATAATTTTTAGCAGCAGTGCTATTAGCAATAGCACAAAAATGTTAAACAGTGTACTGTTTAAATTTGGTAGATGACATCTATCATGAAATTTTAATAAATATTGATTTCATTAAATTATTTATCAGTAGTCATGAATACATATTTACCATCTCAAACAAATATAATGGCTCTCAGTAAAAAAATTACCATTGTAATTCCTATGGTCCATAAAAATGTAGACATCTGGTACCTACATATTTTTTTATATTAATAAAACAGTTTCATGTAAAAATCTTATATACTAATCTTTCGAACTTGGATCCTTAGATCGAATTTAAATGAATATAGAATTGTAAATTATAAATAAAAGACAAGTACTTCATATTTATACGAGTTATACATATATTATTGTATATTATACTTATTCCATTAATACAGTGAATGTTTTCTGAAAATTTCTTTAGAAGAATTTATATTTAAAAATAGCCTCTGCAAGGGATGTACAGCATACATACAGAACTATAATTAGTATTCTACGAGGTATACTACAAGTTGAAGCGCGTCTCTTGTATGAAAGTTGCAAACATTCAGGGGTTCTGCACTACTACTAAAATGCTTTTATTTAATTCCAATAATTTGTTAAAATAAACATTGTATCGTAAATGTCAAGTGTATTCATATTATTGGACGGTACTGCAGTTATTTCATGGCGTTGATGGAAGATGGAAGAATATAAAATATATTAAATTATTATATTAATTGCAAATGTAAAATATATAACCTTCCGTTAACGGTACCGATGTGTTGGTATGCTAATCTTGGCAAATACGGACATCAAATTTAATGAAATATAAAACGTAGTTTAAATTACAGTTATCGGTTGGAATGTATTTGTATCAATATAAATTCGCTTACAAACTTATATTACAGATAATGATGTACAATAAAAATAATAAAACAAGTTCAGACGCAAGGAATGTAAGGCGCAATATTTAACTAAAATTATTTTATTTTGTATTCAGATTTTTTCTGTTATAACAATATCAAAAATATTTCCTCTTTTGTTTTATTTTTTGCCTTTAATAAAAGATAAATTGTAAAAAATTAAAAACAAAGGAACATTATATGAAATAAAGTAGGTATATTAATATTTATGTTTTTTTTTTTGTTTTTAATAAAAGATAAAATGTAAAAAAATAAAACAGGAACAAGATTTTAGGTACTTATTTGTGAAATGATATTAATCCATTGATTAAATTATATATGTATGAAGATCGCAAGACTTGCGTGGCAAACTTTTATTCCCAAAAGATATCGCCATCTCTGTAATGTATCTAATTATTCTGTACATACGTGTCGTAATAGCAATTCTGAGAATTTTATTTTTAACAAATGCGCCTTAGATTATATCAAAATTTGTTTAATATTTCTGATAAAAAAAATCAGTCATTTAAGCGAAAAAGATTTAATATAAATATGAATTTTAGTACGGTTAAATAGAAAATAATCAAAGATGGCAGCATAATGCAAATTGCGCGACACAAATGTTCATAAAGTTGCCAATCTATGTAATCATTGATTAATACATTTATAATTATTGAATACATACAGTAAGATATTTGTAGATTGTTTTATTAAAATATCTTTCATCTATTTCTTATTAATATCTGCAGACTTAATTATAATATAATGTATACAATATTTAAAAATAGAAATAATAAAATTTACACCATCATAGATACGGTGGCTCAAATGTGATATACAAAATCAAGCATCGAAAAACGTGGTTACCATTTGGATGGGTTGTCGTGCAGTTCACTATATTTTTGGTAGCTGAAAATAGTATTTGCGAAGAGTATGAAGAAACTTCGAAACACATTATATGAGAATGTTCAGCTGTGGCCGTAAGTTGACTTAACCATCTAGGTAAATAGCACCTCACGGCAAATGAGAACGGGAAATTGACTCCTGGAGCAGTAACTGGCTGGAAAACTCAACCTAATAATAATCATAATTTTTAGTTGGTGTTTTTTTTAATCTTATTTTTCATCCATTGGCGCTACAACCCTTCGTGGGTTTTGGCCTCCTCAACTACTTTGCTCCATCTTTTCCTATCAGCAGCAACGGTCTTCCATTCTTGTATCCCCATGACTTTCAGATCTGCTTTCACGTCTGTGAGCCATCTCTTTTTCGATCTTCCCCTGGCTCTTGTTTCGACTGGTTTCCAATCTGTTATCTTCTTTGTTGTTCTGTTAGGCTCCATTCTATGCACATGGCCTAGCCACCTTAATCTCTGGGAATTTATAAATCTAACTATATCAGCTTCATTTATTAAAGCATTTAGTTCAAAATTCATTCGGATTCTCAAACAGCCATTTGGTTTTTAAACTGGGGTAAATATTTTTCTTAAAATTTTTCTCTCGAAACGTCTAAGTTCCTCTTCTTCTTCTTTATGGAGAGTCAGTGTCGTCGATAGACCATTTCTGAGGGGGCTTGCGCCCTCCCTGTTTAATTTTGCGGTCCCTTTCCATGTTTTTATTTAAATAAATTATTAAAAATCAATCTGATTTTTTTACTATTTTATTATGCATTTATTTATCTGCAATAAGAAGCGAGACGATTATGTACCTACAACTTTAGCCGAAGAGGAAAGGTTACCGCTGCTCTAAAATATAAAGTGAAAATTCAAATAAATTATTCCTGTATTAGAACTATTAACGCACTAAAAAATTTAACACACGACAAGCATTCTTCCGATACTAACCTGCATTTTAAAATTAAAATTATTGAAATCTATTAGTACTGGACTTTTCTCGTTTTGCCATTAAAATCAAAGTCAAATACTAATAGATTTCAATAATATTTTTTTTAATTCAGGTTAATATCGGAAGTATGCGTGTCGTGTGTTGAGTTTTTTAAAATGTTAATAGTTCGAAACAATTAATTGAATTTTCGCTTCATATCTTAGTACAAGGGTAACCTTTCCTCTTAAGAAAGGTAGGTACTATAAGAAATCAAAATGATGCATCATTCAGGCTATAAAAGAGACGAAATTATTTAAGGCTATCCCATTGCAAGGACATAATGAAACAAAAAATTTAACAAATAAGGCCAATTTTATAGACTCTAGTTATTAAAAAATTTGATCCTTTTCTCCAGAATTACAATGTACCTCAAAATGCACATTATTGTTCATTACGTCACAAAATCATGTTATAGAGAGTAGTGCAAAATGTATAATACGCAAAATAACTCCAGAAATTAATAATTGTGATTATTTTGCAATAATAGTAGATGATCCTCGGGACATCACTGCAGAAGAACAGATAAGTATGTGTGTTCGCTTCATTACATCTGAAAATCTTCCAAAAGAAATATTTTTATGTTTTAAACATGAAAAAATTTAAATACAGAATCAGACTGTCAAAAATTATTTCGTTCTAAAGGTGCGCCCTGTTGCGCCCTCCCTGTTAAATGTACCTAGTGACGCCCCTGTGGAGAGTCCATGTCTCGCTACCATACATAACGACTGGTCTAATAAGACTTTTATATCATTTTAATTTTAAATGCCGGCTCAATATTTTATAGAGCATAATAACGTTTTGTTAGCGTAATAACATCGGTTACCTTTAACAATTCTCGTTCTTATTTCTTCACTGATAGCATTGGTACTAGTTATTTGTGAGCCTAAATAGGTAAAATTAGTTACTGCATTATTTTTTTTTAATAGCGGTTTATAAACAATTTTATACTTAATCTCTACTTTTTACATATGCGAATTTAAAAAGGTTCACGCACATTATATTTTAGTACTTATTACTTTATTTAAAAAATATACTTTTGGCACAATATACTACGAGTAAAAAGCTTTGGCTTTGGTCCATATAAGTTCACTTAAACCATTAATAAATAGTTTTTTTCGAACTTTCAGATGCTATAAAATACCTACAATTTTACAAAAATATTTTTGATAAATTGTCTTTAAAAAAGTAAGTATGTATGTACTTACTAAGCAAAAATTTATTTTACATAAAGAAAATATAAACAGTGATTTTTCAAACTGCATAATAGTGCTCAACTATTATTTGAAATTCTTATTTTGTAAAATGAAGCAATAGCCTGTATAACAATAATAATATTGAATTTATTTACATAAACCACAGATATACAAAATAATTGTTTACAAAAGAATTAACAAAAAAAACCATGGTACTGCGGTTGTAGTAACTGTTTTGATCGACGTGACAATATACCTCTATTAAACTAGTTTAATATGTATATTGACGTGACCAAGCAGTCAACTCAGTATGCATAAGCTGGATGGATGACCGCCGTGACCATTGAAATATTTTTGTTTAGCTCACTTAATAAGTGAGTTGAGATGAAATAAGCTAACACGTATATGAAAAGAACAACGTTTCACATAAAAGAGGAAAGAGTAATTCTTACTCAGATATCATTACCGATTACTGTACATGACTTTAAAAATACATTTATAACCCACAAATTAACATTTTTTTCTCCCAACATTAACCCGTCTACTGAAATGAATGGCTCAGATCATTTTGAGTGTATTTCCAGGGCCATTCCGTGCGGGTGGGCAGATTGTGCCCCGCACAAAGGCGCGTGACCATGAGGGGCGCCATTTCAAGACAGTGTAAAAAATAATAGTATTTTTTTGCAAACTGGGTTTATTACCAAACCGATATTTTTCTATCATTGTTATATTGAAATAATAATTGGAAAGTGTTGATTACAACAAAGAATATTTTGATTTTAGCTCAAGAATAATGATTACAAGAATGAATCCAACAATGAATTTAGTAGAAAAAAGTAAAATGAATATCCTGCGAAATACATAATTTTCTGGCATTGTTATGTTGTAAGCTATAACTGTAAAATTGTTGATGACAACAACGATTTTGATTATAACCTAATATTATTGATTACAAGAAATCTAACAAAGGAAATTTTACCAATATTTTAAATCTAGTATATTTCGAGGAATCAAAAGTATACATGTACATTATGGGGGGCGCGATAACATAACTTTGCACAAAGACGCCTTTTACCCCGGAGCGGCACTGTGTATTTCACGAGTGATGCAGCATCGGTAAGAGGGGATGTAACATGAGTACACTCAGCTCAGTTAGGATAAAAAGAACAACAATTATCTGTAGTGAGCTGAGACGAACTGAGATTTTGATCAAAAATAATACAGCCATAGTTTTAATGTTACCGAAATAAAAAAATATTTTTATTTAGACATTAGTAATTTTCCTTTTATTTTGCTTTTATTTTTATACTTTGTATGTCTGTGAAGGACAGTTGAATATAGAATATTAAATATTTGGATTGTCTCATCACGTTTTCAAGTACATAAAGCCACATGATTTATATTATGGCGTTATTGTGTAATTTTAATTGTTGTTAATTCACCGGGTGAAAAGTAAACCTATGTGCAATATTTCATGTATTATATAAAGTGAAATTAATTATTACAGATCGACTAAATTTATATCACAATAAAGCGTATTAAATTTTTAAAATTCTATAATGATTTCACTGAAATAGAAATAATTTTGCAAATAGGTACAAAATTTCTAAAATTGTTTGATCTCGAGAACTATAAGAGATATGTAGTCGAGTGTATTAGACAAATTTGCCCCATTAGGGGACCATTGTAGTGGTGTATCGTTGTTTCAGAAAAAAAAATACATAGGTCACTACAGACGAATTATGTAAATTTTGCAGTTTTTTATTTAGGGCACTTTTCTATCTTCTTTTCAATGGCGATATTCATTTTTTTTATTACTGTTGGATTTCGAGTTCTGATACCAAACCTATAATTTTAATTATTGTTGTATTTTCGCTGTTTGAATCAAACGAAGATAAATAAGTTGTACATCGTTGAGAAACTAAAAAAAAAAAACATTTATAATGATATAACTATTTATTTTCAACTTACCGCCATCTTTTAACCAATTTCCAGACATCTGGAAGTTTTCAAAGGCATGTCCAGTGCTCAAGTCGGGTGATCCTACTCTGGCTGAAAACTACAGACCTATTTCTATTTTATGCAATTTCGCGAAGTTATTTGAAATAATTATACATCCACAAATTTTTACACTATTAAGTCAATTCGTTTGTGAACAACAGGTCTACCACTATTAACTTGTGTATTTTTACTCAGTATGTTTCAGAGGTCCTGGACAAGAAAGGTCAAGTAGATGTAATCTACGCAGACTTTTCCAAGGCCTTTGACAAGCTTGATAATCTTATTCTTTTAGATAAACTACGTTATTTTGGTTTTCATAACAACCTGGTCAATTTTTTTAAATCAAACTTACAAAATGGTCAACATTATGTTTCGTACAATGGATTTAACTCAAGTTATTATATTGCAACATCTGGAGTACCTCAAGGTTCAAACCTTGGACCCTTTTTATTTTTATTTTTTTTAATGATATTGTTGAAAAATTTACTTGCAACGTGTTACTTTTTGCAGATGACCTAAAAATATTCACAAAAATTCAGTCTGTCCGCGAGTGTAACATACTTCAGAGTGATATTAATGCTATTTGCAATTGGTGCTGGTGTACACAGAACAAATTAATACTTAATATTAATAAATGTCAAATTATGATATGACTTACACTCGCTCTAAAGCAGCTATAGTTTACGAATATACTATTGAATCCGAGATCTTATCGCGTACAGTCCACACAAAAGATTTAGGTGTTTATTTTGATCCGGATTTAGCCTTCAATTCCCACCTGGATTACTTAATTACCTCATTCATAATCAGAAACTGCGGCAATTTTTCAGACATTTCCATACTTCGCTTTTGTACAGTCTAAACTAGTTTTTTCGCTTATAATTTGGTTTCCAATTTATGAAGTTCATATTGCTAAATTAATAGCTCTTCAGCGCAAATTCTTAAAATACATTTGATTTAAATGTTTCGGTGTGTACCCCGACAATTTTTTTTAGAACTGACACTATACTTCAGACTTTTGAAATTGGGAACATTAAAACTAGACATACAAATGCCTCAATTAATACGCTACTTAAAATCATTAATAACAAAATTGATAGTCCTCATTTGCTATCTAAAATTGATTTTCGTGTCCCCCGTTTCTGTTCACAATGTAACGATAGTTTTTACCTGCCTGCATATAATTCTAATATTCTGTGCAAGTCACCTATGTACGTTATGTGTAATTTATATAACATAATGAGTATAGATCGAGATATTTTTGGATAATTTTTCATTTACTTCTCTGTCTTATGTTGTTTATATTATATACATTTACTTGTATAGGGTTCCTTATCTGTTTAAGTATTATTATTACTATTACTATTATTATTATTAATAATAATTATAATTATTATTATAACTTTCCAGTATGGTTTTCATATAAAAATTAAAACATCATAATACAAAATACAATTTTGAACATCTCCATTCGAAAGAATATTAAAAAATGCCTTAAAGAGGTGTAAACCAAAATTTCATTATTAACAGTTGGAAGATTTTCGCAAAAATAAAAAAAAACCTACAAAATTTACATATTCGTCTATATATAGTGACCTATGCTTTTTTCTGTATAAATGCGATACACCAATGCACCCTCAGCGGTAGATATATCATTATTAGCCAAATTTATAAATAACAGCAAATTAACATACTTGGAAATGGGTAGGTATAAACCGTGATGATATACCTACTTAGAATAAATTCAATTAAAATTAATGTTTTTATTTTTATTCACGCATTTTCATATGTAACTTTCATATCCCCTTTTGATAAGTATTTTGTTTTGTTATATTGTCATTATAATTTTATTTGATCAGAATCAAATTAGACAACGCCCTTGTAGATGATCTTTTACGGATATTCAAAAACAAAATGTAATTTTAAAAAATGTTTTCCTCCAATGTTTTGTTGTATGACAATTTTCCTGCCACTTACACCAAATCCGACGAAAAGTGGTAGGCCCTTGCCCTTGTAGAGGCTTTAGCGTTGAATGAGGTCATAATCGATCTGTTAAGGATCAATGAAATTTCGAAACAGTCCTCAAAGATTTTATTGTGGGCCATGGAGTGTGTAATGAAAAGGAATATAGTACATAAATATTTATAGAATATTAGTTGCAATACGATTGTCATTTTAATAGCAAAACAAATATACCTATAGGGCGATATATAATTTACAAAACTACACAAGTGTATATTGTATTTAAAATTAAAATAATAAAATAAACAAAATTGCGATGATATACATACTTATTTGTGTAACCTATAAAGAAATTGAACTGTTTTATTCCTAAAACATTAAAAATAGTTTCGCAATATTAATTGCAGGGTTTTCCACAAGAATGGGGTAGGTGATAGGTGACCAATGACCATAATGGAATTGCAACATAATGCTCATAAAATATATAAATTAACTACCTATAGTTTTTCAGTATTATAATAAAAATTGATAGCTATTTGTGTATTAAGAGCGCAAAATGGAACATTGTCGATTGAGAAGTTGTTGCCGCGCGACGCAGGAAATCGACAATGTCCATTTGCGCTCGAAACACACACACAAGATTTTTTCTACAGTCGCTACAATAGGGTCCTCCACCATAACAAAAAATAATACGATGTACACTTTGTACTTAGGGTAATACTCAATAGTTTTGCAGTGAAGATAGGAACGTATTCAAATATGACTTCAAGAAATATTGTTCTGGCATTCGTTTTTTCAAAAAATTAATGCCAATTTTCTAATGAATATTATGAAAAAAAAATTATAATTTATTTGTTTCAAGTACATTAAATTAGTGCAGTGAAAAATGGATGTCCTTTGGGAGCGTTCACGCCAAACTCTTGCAGGTGCCAGCACTGTTCACACAATTTATTTTATATTTAATTTTAATTTATCGTTATTTTCCATACTTCATGAATTATTGCTTCAATCAAATCTAAACATTTTATACTTTCGTTTTTGTAAATGAATGCCGTATTTTATTTCCACAGCAGTGCGGCATTTTGTTTGGTTATGTAATATACCGATAGAGCAGTTATATGTCAGATTGACATTAACACTGAAGGTGGTAAACGTGTAACTACAGTGCCATTAGTTCCTGACTAAACGTTTCCATTAAGAATATAGACAAGTGACATTTCTCAACAATGTATAGTTAGAAATTTGGACAGCGAGCGTTTTTTCTACTTTGTCGCGCATGAGCGGCAAAGTGACATTTCGCATTGACAAAAGAAAGAGCAAATGGCTACTTGTTATATAGACTGTAGAAAAACATTATTGCCTATTAATAAAGTTATTTGCAATTGAATGCTTTGGAGAGGGGATACAATAATGCGAGCGTGTACGGGAATTTACATCTAGCGTTAATGAATGTCGGTACAGGGTGACGTCATGATATACCCCTTCTCCAAAAGTTTAATAATTGATTTCTCGTAAACTACAAATAATTAATTGATTTTTTTGTCTAGTATATATGTAAAAATCAAAATTTTATCACATAGCTCATTGAACATGTTTATTTATCGAAGTTTCTGGTTTATGACGTCAGATCAATTCTGTATATAAAAATATTTTAGTTCGAGGTTTGCTATTAAAAAAGAAAACAAAAAAAGTTGAAAAATATACCTAACTTTATTTTTTAACCTCTTAACGCACTTGCCCGAGTTAACCCGGGTTTAAAAAAAGAAAATGATATGGGGTCTCGTAACCGCGTGCCTGAGTGTCTGGTTGCGAATCTGGGGAACCGGGTTCGATCCCAACTGACGCCAAATATTTCGACTCTACATAGCACAAAAATGACCCCTATGGTGCACTTCTCTAAGGTGACACCTGGTAAACGCCCGCACGGTACGAATATGTCATAATCATTACCGAAATCTGTGTACAAAGCAGATTGGCACTTGGCACACTCAGCAATGGATAATATGCCGTGATAATATATTTATTTATTTATTATTTTCCACGCGTACGAGTTAACTCGTTAGACCTGCAATTTTGGTTTTCCATATAATATACAACCGAATATACACGTCAGGCATTGTTGTGCTTATTTCCTCTCATCCGAGAAAAGTTGCTAACGGTGATTACCAGTTATTTCGCTTGCGTTTGCTCATTTTGTACCTGGTCAATCGCGCATTTGTTAGTATGACCTAGTATTGTAACACGACGGGGCCTCCTAAGCTGCTGATGATGATGATACTACATCTTACTCCTTGTTGGCTCCTAACTCCTATTTATTCCAACGATGACACACTTTACACTTACTGGTGTTAAGGACTTCTTGAGAACGAAGAACACACACACTCTTCACTTTTACTTTACACTGGATGAACATAGAATTTATGGACATGGACATTACTTGATAATTTACTGCCTACTAATACTGATTCTTTTTACTTATTATTAATTAAACATAGCCTAACATGTTACACAGTGGGCTGGCAATGAGCCATCACCCAAAAACCAAAAAACACTACATGTTCCGACAACTAACGTCTTCACGACGCGACGAAATAATCTAGGCTCTTTAAAACAAAGCGCTATCTTCAGGAGAGGATTATCTTAGGGGTACAGGGTGCATAGTCTAGGGCATTCAAAATCACGCACGTATACATAATAATTTCTAGACTTAATATGTCGTGACTATCATAATACGATAAGAATTTCTAAACTGAATTTTGACATTTATAACTTAAATAGATAAACAGAGTTAAAATATGATTACTGAAACTATAATTTAGAAAAGTTTATAAAAAGTTATTGCTCTTACTCTCGCACACTTTTGCTTTAGCTAGACAGTGGTGTCTAGTATAACAAGATTCTCCTCCACCTCCACCATACGCTTTCACAGAAGCTCTAGGTATAAAAAATATTGATGTTAGCGATAGTAGTTGCCTAATGAGACAAATAAATATACAAGAAATCATATGCGATTGCTTAAAGTTTAATTTTTAACATTTTTGTTTTTTTTTGTTGCACGAGTTAACTCGGTTAAGCGAAGTAGGTGTAATTACGTTAGATTTTTTTGCATAAAGCATCGTTTTTTTCAAGATTTGTTATTTGTTATATATGTTCTTTTGTATTTTCAAAAAATAGACAATAAAAAAATAGTTGGAAAAAAGACTGCTTATGAATTTGTAATTGGTGCGCTAAGGGGTAAAACATCATTTCCTTATTCATTTTCATTAGGTAAATTCTAAATTCCTACAAAAACCAAACAAGTCCAGATGTTTTTATTTATTTTATTTTTTAATAAATGTTAAAATAAAATTTCCCAACGGACACCTTGTTTTATGCTGTTTATATGTAAATCTGCATGAAGAAAAATTGTCAGTCATACAATGAACGGTCTTAAAATGAGATTTTGTTGTTTCTTGAAAAAAAAGTTGGCACCTCCACCAATGGGTTATATGCCGTGATGATATATTTGTTTTTTTATTTGAAAATAACTAAACACTCGGTATGTTTCACAACTTTATTAACAAATTCTTTATTGCAATTTCGCCATTCCTACTTTCATCAGAAGAGTTACAAGAAATTCTTGTATTCTCCTGATGATGGCAGGATCGCTGGAATTGCAATAAAGAGCTTGTTAATAAAGTTTAGTCCAGTTATTTCTTATTTATTATGTTTACTGAGAAACAAGAACTTCTTCAATTGATTATTTTAAAACTGCCATTTTTAAAACGAATTTGGAACAGCAAAATAGCGCCGGACATTGTGACGTCATTTATTCACACCAATAAGCAAGCAGTCAGAATATAAACCTGATGTTGAAGTTGAAATTGGTTTGAAATGATATTTTTAGAGCTTCGGTTAAGACCAAGACTAGTCTTGGTCTTAGTATGGGTCTTGAGAAAATCAAGAACAAGACTCGAGACAAGACCTCTATGCAAAATCAAGACCAAGACTCAAGACCAGCACGTCAAGGCCAAGAGTCTTGACGAGAGTCTTGCAAGACTCTTGACTCAATTATATTTAATTTTATTTAGTAATATATTAGTTATATGAAATCCCATTTCATATACTTGATGTTACTTTCAAACAAAATATATTGGGTGCTTTTAAGTGGATTATATTAGTGCTTTTATTAGACTATGTATACGCTATGAAATATTGTTGATGATCATTGAGATCAACAACTTTTCCATAGGAACTACAACTATATTAATAATTTAAGTAAGAGTAAATTATTTAAATTTTTTTTTGTTTAACCGGACGCGAACTAAACGTTTCGCAGACGAAACACAGGCAGCGAAATCCAATTTCGCGACCATTGTTATGGTAACGGCCGCGAAATTGGATGTAACCTAAAATCACTTTGACATTTGAAGTGAAGTTTCTAAAATATGACAACAATGACTTTCCTGTTTTTTTTTTTTAATAAATACAATAAAAATTGTAAAATAGTTATTTTAGAAATAATTTTTTCTTTTCAACGATTTTTTAACAAACTTATAGTTTTATACGAACCAATCCAACTAAAGCCGCCTTTCTATTTCAGTAAATTAAACTATTTAAATACAATAAAATTTGTAATTACGTATTTATTACGGTTGCACAAAAAATAGTGTGTACACCTTGTCTGCTACACATCGTATAAAATCAATGGCCGTATTCCGAGCATACTTTTATAATAAAAGCGCTTTTATGGACGGTGCTTTTACATTATTATATATTAGGAGTGTGCTCCATAAAAGCGCGCTCAGAATACGGGCCAACGTTCAATAGACTAACATACGCATTCTGCATTGCACTATAGGGAAATAGAAGCGTTGATGTGCGCATGCGTTATTCAGGCATAATTATGTCGAGACTCTTGATTCAAGACCAAGACTACGAGTAGCAAGACCAAGACTTAGTATTCGAGACCCGGGTAAGACCAAGACAATACTTACGAAAGCGAGACAGGTCAGTCTTGGTCTTGGTCTCGACTTTCTGAAGCACTAATATTTTTCATCATAAATAGGTATATTATCATACGTAATATAACAAGTGATATGATTATCATCGATAATATTCTCGAGTGAAACCGAGTTGCAGATTTCACGAGTCCGAAGGACGAGTGAAATGTGCTGCTTCGGTTTCACGAGCAATATCTTCGATTATTAATCATATCACGAGCTTATATTTAATGAGAGAATATAATGAATTTTTCTGACATATTGTGTGTGCTGCAAACCTAACTTTTAATATATTGTATTACAACATTGTTAATTTGACAATTGCCTTATTATTTTCATCGTTGTTGATATCAACCCAACGATTATCGCACATTTTTATATTTAAAATTAACTGTCAATATCAAGTAAAGAAAACAAATCCCTTAGTAACGAATATAAATAAGGTGACAATTTCTTTGTTTTTTATCATCGCTGTGATAGACATGTAACTAGGGAGATTCTGAATGTTAATTGGCGGAAAACATGTCACGTGACTCATGCATTATATTCTCAGTCAAATATTCATAAAATTAATAAATATAAATAATAAAGGTCATGTCTGTAGTGCACATACTGTAGAATAAAATTATGACGCCATTTTATATATTAGACTTAATTTTATCATTCTTCCTGTATATTTTTTGTTTACGGAAACAATTTTAATAATTTCCTGTAATAATAAATTTTACTATCCTCTTTCAATCGATGATAAAGAAATTTTATTATGAGAAAAGAGTTTCTTTAAAATTCATTTTATAATATAAATACTTTTATGCAGTATGCATGGAAACTATGCCATAGGTAATTTTCCTAGGAAATGCTTTATGGGTAATAAAAATGTAAATTAGTATTATTACTACTATACCTGATAAAATTATAAATTATTACACTTTTATTGATATCAAATTGTAGAAATGGAAAAGTAGTTAATTTCAAATACCGATCTGTGGCGCAACGTGTGGGCCAAGGACTCCACTTCCGTAGTAATACGTTCCGATTTCCGATATGTATGACGGATGATACCAATTTTGCCACAGTTGTAATTCGGGTTTACCGGGTGTCTACATTTTTTATGGACCATAGGAAATCCATTAATTTTTGAATGAAAGTATAAATACAAAAAATGTTCAGAATTAAAAATTGCATGCATCTAATCCAAAATTATTGTTTACATGCGTTTCGTTCGCGAAGGAGAAGCAAAATAAAAGTAATTTTTAGCTATTTACAGACTGCTATGAGAAATAGAACCAAAATATTAAACAGTTGTAATGTTTGAATTTGGCATCTCGACTTGACAAAGTTTTAAAAATGATTGATTTCATTAAATTATTTATCAGCAATCATGGATACATTTACCATCCCAGAGAAAGGTAATTAATTAATAATAGTTTAGTACCAAATAAGTTCTATATTATTAAAGATACAATAAAATACTATAAGACAATCTTGACCAAGGGGACATCCGAATACAGAATAAAATATTTTTTTAAACCAGTGGTTCTCAAGTTACAACACAAAGTTATATTTTTTAAATGGGATAGTATATATTTTTACGCCCATTCGATAGCGTATTTTTTCTGAATTCAACCATGTATTCATTTTATATTCTATTGAGAAAAATTCAATTGAAATTTGAATAAATTTCATTTTTATAGGTTTTTTTTTCAGTAAGCTATATATGAAAAACAATTGAACTTAAATTAAAATGAAACAGATATTTGATAATAACTTTATAAATAATGTTCTATTTGATTTCTATCGTAAATAATTCAAATTAACAGATAGCAGTTATTGTTTTTCATACATAGCCTACTGAAAAATAGCTATAAAAATCAAATTTATTTAAATTTCAATTGAATTCTTCCTACTATTTTTGTTAAGATATAAAATTATTACTTGGTTGAATTCAGAAAAAATACTCTAAAAAAATAAGCTTAAAAATTTATATCATACAATTTAAAAAAATATAACATTGTGTTGTAACTTGACAACCACTGGTTTAAAATAATATTTTCTTCTGCATTCAGATGTTCCCTTGGTCTTCTATAAGATTGCCTTATAGTATTTTATTATATCTTTAATAATATAGAAATTATTTGAGGTAGCTCGTTTAGCTACTACACCCTGTATATTATATTATGAAAAATTGATATGCATATTAAAATAGGATTTTTGCACGCTAGACAATTTAACGCCTAAGTTATGCGGGCATTCGTTTTGTGGGCTAGACGCTAGGTTGTCTATAAAAATTGCCTAAAGACGAATATTTTGACGTTCTCTTGCATTTTGTGTCATAACAAAAAATATATAGCCTAGCGTGCAACTACCCTGTTTTGCAGTGTATGCAACGTTTTAATTTTATTCCATTGTTCCAAAGAAGCAACTGTTTTTCTAAAATATTTATTTTTTGCAATGAGTGCCCTTGAGGTGGCGCCTGGTAAACACCCGCATGATACGAATATGTCATCATTGCCGATATCTTTGTACAGATCAGACTAGCACACCTAGCAATGGGTAATATGCCGTGACGATGTACACATATATATTTAATTAGTTATAGAAAAGGTATAATTTTAACAGCCTTCGATTTATATTCATTTGTGGGAGTGCCAATCTGCTTCTATTCGCAGATTTCGATAATGACAATAGTTAGTGATCGTCTCCAGTCACCATGGAAATAACTTGCATTTTTGTCTGACTAATGCATCATTACATATGTCTTTCTTTATTTTGTTATTTATAGATAAGATTCTGTAGTTTTAGTTAAAGAGGAGTGCTGAATTTGACCCATTGTATCTATACCGTTGAGGGAGTTAGCTCACGGGCTCTCAAAGTTGTAGAGAAAGCACTACGGGGTCACTTTTGTGCTATTTGAAAATTGGAAATAATTTGACGTCGGTCGAAATAGAACCCGGGCCGTCTGAATCACAACCGGTCACCTAATGCACACAGCCACGTGACCCCTTATAAATAAAGTAAAAAAGTATCTAAAATTGATATACATTATTTGTAGTTTCTATTTATTCCTGGATTATATACTTTTAAATTATATATTTGCAGGGTTGCCATAATTAAATACTTAAAAAAAGGACGCTGAGTCTTTGAAAAAAGGGGCGTGGTCAAGTTTTATGCAATTTTATTAGCATACTATAGATATTGGCATTAAAATATAAATACTTAGATAGGTGCATTTACAAAACATATATAGGAAAAAATAAACTAGATTTGAAAAAAGAGACCTTTACCCCAAAAATGAGGACATGTCCTGTAAAAAGAGGACGTCTAGTATGGCAACCCTATACCCATATTTGTCCTGAAAATAGTAACAGTACTAATTAAATCAAATACTTTCCAAATTCTACCATATATGTTAGTTCTTAATTATATATAAATAATAATATGTATCCAGCAATTAGTGCCCGTGAGGTGACGCCTGGTAAACGCCCGCACGGTACAAATATGTCATCATCATTACCGATATCTGCATACAAAGCGGATTGGCACACCCAGCAATGGGTAATATGCCGGGATGATATATTAATTTATTTATTTATTTATAATATGTATGAATACGTTATTGCTTATAAGAATATATATTTTTTCTGATATCATTTATTAACGAAAAATCGATTTGTTATGTAATTTTCCTTGAGATTCCGGCTTCCTGCTAATACTGTTTGTTTTACACTCTGAAGTAAACGCCGAATTAAAATTTAGCCTAAATAAACATTTTATTTTCGCACAATAATGAACCCTGCTCTATAGTCCTCAAAACAGCGTGTAATTCTCGTGAATATATAACTGTAGTTATTTATTGTGATAATATTGCCTTTTTGCACGAAATACATAAAATGATTTTTCTTTTTCTTAGAAAACAAAAGGGACAGGAGAAAATAAATTATTGGATTTCCTGTAGACGAACGAACTGCTTTGCATATGACCTAGGTTTCAGAAAAGCTCTCTAATTTGTCATTAATTACAAAACTTAATGAACTTCGTGCAACTTCTTCAAGGATAAGTGTCAATCGAATCAGGGTTTCAGGAGTAAAATAATTTTATTTGTAAGAAATCAATAAGAAAACTGTTTTTATAGAACTTTATATTATTTATATTAAAAATGAATTATATAAGTAAAAATATAATTGTATGTAATCATTATTTAATATTTACTAATATTGAGTGTCTGTGGTACACTCTCTACGCCAGCTGCCCGTGAGGTGACGTCTGGTAAATGCCCGCATGGTACAAATATGTCATCATTATTACCGAAATCTGTGCACATAGCAGCCTGGCACACCCAGCAATGTGTAATATGCCGTGATGATATATTTATTTTATTTTACTAAAAGTTTTAGAACTTCATACTGGCTCTAATTTACAAACAAACGTATAAATATAAATACAAATATAAATATAATATAAGAATATACCTGTAGAGGTTAATGAACTGTCGCGTGTTATTCAATAAATAATAATAAAGAATATAATAATATTTAGATTTAGGCTGGGGTCTGGTATTATTATTTTTGAAACTAAACCGCATTCGCTCCGACATCTAGTGTTTAAAAATAGAACTCGTTAGGTTATCCGCAGTGGTACCAACTGTTTGAAATTTTAAATTCTTATTGACCGGCGGCTAGTATAATTGGTAACATAATAATTTAACTTTTTATTAAAAACTACAAATAATATTATAATAGATAAGTACATTCTTTTAGAATGTCTCATATAATTGTAAAGAATATTTCGATATCTATAAAAATGTATTTATAATATGTGATTTATCGATTAAATATAGCAGATTAAATTAGTGAGATTCAGTTTACATGAGATTTCGTCTATAAACTGAACTATTTCCTTACTTAACACTTGACATACAGTCGCATAGTATTATATCATGTTATGTATGTATGTATGTATGTGTATATTTTTATAATTTTGGAAAATGATGTGTATATTTTAAACAGTTCTATATTTTAAATCATAATAGTGAACCTATTTAAATTGATAAAAATTAAATCGTTTAAAAATATATTTTTTATATTCGGTAATATGTTTTCTTTTTTTACAAACGATAACCTAAATCCGTGAAGCATAATCTTACTCTCAGACGTGTGGCAACACTGATAATCGAAAAAAGCGTTCTCATATTACTGAATATATGGGCATGAATACTCATAGATAATAACTTCCTTACTTCCTGGAGATCAAAACGAGTTTTTCCCGAAATGCATCACACCCACGCGAAGTTTTAACGTGGCCATGTTGATACGTCATCGTTAATACGAACCTATAACTCGTGGAAGCCGAACCTTTTGGGTCGGACGGTAACCATCTTGTTCTGACGTCAGTGCAGTGCAAAACTAGTAATCTGCTCGCAGTCGTTGTGGTGTGGCTGTTCTTCTGTGCTCCAACGTTTATTGATATTTCAATGTGTATGGCTATTGTGGTAAGTTTTTTAATAATTAATTTTTTCATAATTACATCCATACTTAGAAGAGCATTCTCAGGTGTATACATTTATTTTTTAATTTCCAAAATTATCACATAAAAGTATTATTTTAACTAGTTATTCTGCTTCAAGATCTTTGTTAAGTTAATAAATAATTTATTTTTCATAAAATTGGTTAGTTTTTATAACTTGGGTAACTGTATATTGCACGTTGAAATTAGAACCATTTAGGTAATTACTTGTAAGTTTGTAACAGTGAAGATATTTATTTGTAACAATTGATAAGATCTTCAGAAACCATGTACCAATTCGAAAATGTATTCGTGTTACTTTAAAGGTTTACTTTTGCGTCTACTGACACATTTCCATTTATGGTATTGGGCTTTTTTCCCATCTTGTCTCAGAAAACTTTTATTTGAACTACGCGATCATAGAGTGCTTTGTTTTTTTTTATTCGTGGCTATATGTTCCAATTTTTGAGTTCTTCAATGTTATACCTGTCAAAGAATGTACTTTTTATAAGCGGTTTTATACCAAATAGCACATGAAATCTTGATTTACTTGAGTAACTTTCGCTGGGATTTTTTGTATTAATTTATTTCACTGTACTTATTGCAAATTTTTTGTTTGAATTAGGTATTCTATATGTATCCTACTACGATTAGAGTTGTACTAACTAATACATGGTTTTTATATATATTGATTTTAGATTATTCTAATCTACGAATCATAATAGTTATCTAATTTGGATGTGATATGTAAATATCATATGTCTGCTACAATAATAAACTTATGTACCGCTCTTTGTACTTCGGTAAATATACAAGAAACATGTTTGACATACCTATATTCATTTTTGGTTATGCTATAAACTATGCTCGATTAATGTTTGTTTAATGATTTTTTAATACAGTTACAAGCTACATATAAACGTTTGTAATAGTTTCAAACGAGCAACTTCGTAAAGTACGAGATAAAATGTACAAGTAAAGTTTTGAACGAAAGTATTGGAAATTTCATAGGATTTCATGTTACTTTGTAAGATTTCACAATTAGTTGCAAGGATCTCTATTACATGAAATAGATACAAGATTACACAATGTGAAACATTTAAATTATATATAGTTTAACATTTAACAAGGTTACGTACTAACCTCTTCACTTTTGTACTTGATCATGATTTTTTATGTAAGATTCATGAATATTTTAATCTAAAAATAGAAAAGTTTTATCATTTTATTTCAATGTCTTTTTTTAACATGAATATTTAATAACTGAATAAACTTACTGTATACATAAGTGCAATCTATATTGCCATTTTACCTAACTAATAGTTTGAATGCGTTATAAATATTTGGTTTTAACTGGTTTTTTATTTTGTGGTTTTAATTTAGAAGTTTATACTTTATTTGTAAACTAAAATATTTAAAAACACTGGAGATCTGCAGAAATTAAAAGCTTACATATATCATTATCAACTTGCATTAGAGAAATAATTATTCTCTTATTTTTGAATTTGATATGTTTTATACTCTTTGTGTTGACGGACATTGCCATATTTTTAATTATAATAAAAGTATGGGTACCTACATTTTAATATTCTTTAAGTTGTTCGTATTGTTCATAGACAAAAGAAATTAATATATTGCTTATCTTCTGAAGAGAAATTGTACAGAGAAAGTATTTAATTTGGACAGTGTTTAGATGACGGTCTGCAAGTTAATGGCCTGAACGTGTCCAAGAAAATGTAAGCTGCATTTAATATTTTTCTTGGAACCAAGATTGTTTGAAATTTTTATAAAAGAATTTTGTTTACAGTAATATCGTTTTTGTTAAATTCACAAAAAATGTATTAACATATGTTTAGCAAAAAATTATAATTTTTTGTTGTGTTTTGTGTGAACTGTTGCTGAGATGATATTTCTGTTATTTATCGATTTAAATAACTTTTGTTACAAAAGTTGGAATATTGAAAGTATGTAGGTACCTATTGCGAAATATTATCGTTTTCTATTGTGAGCAAATATAGATTTGTTTGGCGCGTTTTCCTAATTTATTATAGGTACCTACTATTATAATGCAAGTTATTTTAAGTCCTTGAAGAAATATGAGATAAAAATTCCACAACTTTCAGTGACAGATTTACATGCATTTTGGTGGGAAATGGATCAACAACTAAAAGACGATTTATTGCAATTACAGCATTACAGTTTATAGTATTTTCGCAATCATTCGAAAATAGCTAATACTCAAATAATCTTTTAACAACTTTACGAATAATATGGTAAAATTTCTATATGTTATCAATCAATTTTACTTGCATTTTGATTGACAAGAGATCTCCAGTTTACAGTGCGTTTCCCGAATAACGCAGATATAGATAATATTGGAACATCATAGAATGTTTTTTCTTTAAATTATTTTCTTTGGCGAAATTCTTTGTGAATCATGGGATGGAAATATCATATGTTTCAGTTACAATTTTACTTTAATTTTTATGGTAAAAGGCTTATGGTAGTAGATTCTGATCGAATCGGACGAAGCTATTAATTACAATTCAGACTGTTAAAACCCGAGGTTAAAACTGATTTTTATTATTATTATTATTATTTACAATAAAACTTACAAAGTCTATAATTACTTCAAAATGATATTAGAATTACTTACCACAGTTTCTGTTTAACTTAGCAATATGTAAAACGTTAAATTAATTATGCTGTTTTCTAAACAGTTTAAAAATATCTGTTTTTGTTGTTGAGTAAATTTATCGTGGGTATATATCAAACTATTGCTAAATTCTCTTTGTGATGGAAGTCGAATGGACTTTAAACTTTTTATTGTTTACTATAGTTATGTTTTTTTTTGTATTGCGTAATAATTTCTATTATAAAGGCATATTTACTAAGCTTGTCATTATTGTAGAATACGTATATTTTTCAAGCAATAATGGGGTATGTGACCAAATTTTTATTTTTACATAATATGATACTAGACAAAAAAATAAAATACCCGTATTTTTCTAAATCGATTAATTATTCGTACTTTACGAGAAAATAATTATTAAAAATTTGGGGAAGGAATTTGTGAAGTGACAATGGTAGAAGCAAATCTGTGTTTTTTTAGAAGCGTGAAAAATGAAGGTTAGACTGGGAGGGAAGAGATAGTTATAGCCAGATGTGATCATACCACACCCTGCCACACCTACCACAACATAAACGCGACGCTGATAGGCTGATTTATAACTGTCTCTTTCCTTCCCGCAGTCTATTTGTCTTTGTCCAAGGCATACTTACGGCAAATATCCCTTCTCCAAAACATGAAATTGTTAATAACTATATTATTACAAATTAATGTTTAGTTTTTATATTTTATGACATATATATTGAAATTCGAATATGGTCACATACCCCATTTGGACAGGGAAATGCAACTTGCAACTGACAGTTGTACGATAGTCGAGGAAAGAGAATTTATGTTGAATAATGTTTCAAAATATTGCTATTTAGAGTTTTTTTATATAAGTTATATAGGATGTTTCTATACTTATAAATCAAACTTTAAGGTATGGTAACAGCTAAAAGTAAGTCGAACAGTCTAATCCGCAAAGTCCAATTCAAAAAAAAAAAAATAGCCAAAAGTCAGCTGATTGTCATATTTTGAGAAATTTTTGGAAAATTAAAAACACATACGCGAATACCCCTTAAAGATAAACAATAACCTCATTTGACCAAAGTCGTCTGTTATAGTTTCTAAGAAATTAATAAAAAAAATTGGAAAAATCAGTAAATTAGATGATCTATCTCGGAAACAGTTGAGAATTGGACATTGCAGATTAAGAATTTTTGACTTATTGTTAGCTGCATTATTATCTCTTAAAATATAATCCATAAGGGTAGAAACATCCTGTATATAAAATATTAGGTTTAATATAATTTGCTTCCAAATACGTATAAATATCATCTGACAGACTATAGCTTCCGTTTTACGGTAAACTTATATATATATATATATATATATATATATATATATATATATATATATATATATATATATATATATATATATATATATATATATATATATATATATATATATATATATATATACATATATACATATCTATATGTACAAAATTTATGGGAAACGTCGGAATTATATTGGACAATATAACATGTAAAATAAAATAATTTTGAGTATTTTTCTGTAATTTGGTAGTATATTCTACAATATTAAGTATATTTTGTCTTGAATTTCATTGTAGTACCCAGTTAAATAGGTAATACCGTCCTTGCGTTTTTTAAAAGCAAATCTGTGTTTTTTTGTCGAATTAGAATTAAGAAACTTAGTAAAATCGTCTTTCTTTGCTAGAAGCATCTATTTATACTGGCATTTTACAGCCATTGTATTAGATAAGCTTATACCTAAATGTCAAAGTGCACACTTTAAAATAAATTTTTGATCACTTCAGTCCTCGCTTCAGTCATATTCTTCATCCGATTAATTATTGTCAATGGTATGAACTTTCATGTTAGAGCAGTGAATTCATTGTTATTTACATTATATATAGATGACATATGTAAATAAGTCAATTGTACTTATTACTTGCAAACGATTTAAAACTATATTTTCCAATATCTAACAACAACGATTGCTCAGCCTTACAAATTGCAATAAATTCTGTGAACAATTGGTGTAAAAATAACAGACTATGTTTAAGTCCATCCAAATGTAAAATTATTATCATATCACCGTAAGAAAAATCCTAGCACATTTGAATACATTATTGATAACACTCCTCTTCAACGCACCAATATTATTAAAGATTTAGGTGTTTATTTTGATCCTGCCTTATCGTTTCTTTTCATTCAAATCATATGTTGTAAAGTCATTTAATAAATTATTAGGATTTATCATTAGCAATACTAAATGTTTCAAGGACACTGGTTTATTAAAAATATTGAACTATACTTTTATACTGTCAAAATTGGAATATTGTAGTCTGATATGGTATCCTACGTATAATTCTTATATAAATGATTTAGAATCTGTACAAACGCGTTTTCTAAAATATTTATCGTACAGAAACGATAATCAACTTCCTCCCATAGGAATTGAACAAAATACTCTGTTAGAGCGATTTGGTTATAGTAAAATGCATATTACAAGAACACTTTGTCGTAAAACGATTTAGCAATTGCATCTATAAACCAACAATGGGGACCTTTAGTTTGCGGTTACATACCCCTAATACATCATACAAACAGGCAAGGACAGGGTCGGTCCCTTTACATTAAGAATTATTTGAAAGAAAATATTTCACGATATTTTTATATAAGATTTAAATGTTATTACAAAAACAAGTACAACGATAAATTTTAAAATCTATGCAGTACGTGGTCACTGTATTATTAGTACCTTTAAAATATGTCACATTTATCTTATATACATATATGCATTTAATAATTTTTTAATTATAATTTACAAAATATACAATACAAGAAGAATTTATCGTTTGTTGTACTTATATATACCTCTCATTATTGTAGCGTATAGGAGAAATATATCTACATATATTGTTCCTGTACAAATTACTACATAATATCGTTGATTGTCATTCAATTTTAAGTCACATATTTTATTTTTGTTTCACGATTATCTGCTCGAACATATATCATTTTCTTTGTAAACTTTGCTAGAACAAATTTATTAACTAGATCACCCATACATATTATGTGCAATAATGAACTCACTATTGATGTTGATTTATTTAATATTACATATCCTAGACTAAGACAATAACTTCTGTATAATTCGAAATAAATTTAACATTCTTTATTATTTGTTTTCTGTAAGACTTTGTATTTATGATTTACTTTCAAATTTAAAATCTATTATTTCTTTATAATATGTACATGTTATAGTGTTTTATTATATTGTCCTGTTAATGTGTAACTGTTGGGCGATAAATAAATAATCAAATAAATTATTATAAAACTTTTTTAATGGTTTTTACTTAGAAATGGGTGGTTATATCCAAAACTACATGAGATTGATTTAAGTAATGGTATAGATGCTATTTATGGTATTTATAATCCCCTCAGCCATATAATTGAAATATCTCGTAAATTTTAATGGAATTTTAAAATTATAATCCGGGTTACATCTTATAAGGATTAAATTGGCCACTGGTAAATTTATGTACAATTCCAAGGAAAATTATATTTAAACGATACGAAAATCATTTTTGAAAATCATACGAAATTTAAAATACAGGCTGTTTCACAAATAATGTACAAAAATTTAAGGGTATATAGTACTGACCAAAATGAGTACAAAAGCTTAATCAACATGGGACCGATCTTCCATAGTTTCCGAGATTTGAGGCAGTGAAAACAAGATTTTACGGGGTTTACGTCTGCTATCTCGAAAACTATGAGTTACGACTTTGATTAAATGGGATTTTTTGTTTACTTTTCAGAGGTCAACATAGATGTGCTCTTGTTTTTTTTAAATAACTTCGTAAGTATTAGAAATTGAGAAAAACGTTTCATATAAAATTTTATTGTTTTATAATCTATTTACTGACAAAAAAATTTGTTCGATCACTATCTTTGTCAGTTTTTTTCGATTTTTCGCTTTTCTCGGAAACAGTTGAAGATCAGTCCTATGTTGATTAAGCTTTTTTTACTTATTTTGGTCAGTACTATATGCCCTTAAATTTTTTTTCAATATTTTTGAAACACCTGTATTTGAGTATTTATTGTATATTATAGCGTTTTAATAGTTTTATTATAAAAATTACATTTTTATTTTATTTTGATATTTATTTTGTGTTAAAATAACATACCCGACAAAAGTGTTTTTTTTTTAAATTATCTAAATATTAGATTCGATATTAAATATTATATTTTTATTTGACTAGAAAGTATTTTAATTTATGAATGGAAAAATGTGACAGAATTGTCACCGTCTAGATAATTTAATAATTAAAATTATTTAATTAGATGTTTTTATTTACCATAATGTAATTGTGAGTATTTTTATATAGGAAAATTTATGAATATTTTAGTTCTATTTGTTATCGCCTATAACTTCTTTAAAGAATTGCTCTATTTTTTTTATTGAATCTCCTTTGCATTAATTTTAAACATATTTGAATGCATAATGCATGAAAATATTATCTTTAAGTATTTAAAATTTAAATAATTTGTATTTTTTACTACGTTAATGTACTTAGACAATGCAAATATTACTACAGCGACACCGGAACATAGGACATTAACATGTAAAATCATATTTTCATAATTTCTTGCTTCCCTAATTATTATAGGTAAAAATGCTTCAAATAAAAGTTGTAGAGCTTAAAATTCTGCATGTGTATCAATCAACTTTTTATATGCTTTGTAACGGCAGAAATTAGGTATGAAAATAACGATATAGCCATGGAATTGACATAGATAAATTAACAAATGTTTGACGCTTCACCTGTCAAGTTAGGTTAATATACTTTTATTAAGTATTAATTGTATCTGTTCAAGTGAACAAGTATCTATTAATTTAAATAAATAATTTTTCACGTTTACAGAAATTACAAATAATAATAAAAATCAAGTAACTTATCTTGACAAGTTAGTTTCAATTCCATGGCTATTGTTATAATGGGGTGATTTCAACGTTTTCATAAAATCATATATTTTATATTTCATTATAATTATTATAATCCTTTTATCCTTAAAATAGATTGTGCATGTCAAATATCAGTAAGAATTTTTCCATAATTTATCAAAAATTATAGTTTATATTCCTGCGAAATTTATGAATGTAGAATTTTCTTGTTAGACCAATTTTATTTGCTGATTCTAGAATGTATATTTATTATTTCATATCGTAATACTTACAGAGTTTAAAAGTTTATGCTATCTTTAATATCCTGTTTACTGTGTTTTATACATAATTAAATATTTCCATAAATTATCATTTATCGTATTTACATTTTTCAAATAAATGTGGAGATATATATGATGCTTCTATATTCATTAGATCAGTTTCCTTTTAGTTCCGTATTTATACAGATGATTAAACTTAAAAATAAAATGGTCACAGGTACAGGCAATAGAAAAAAACGTGCCAAGGCTAATTTTATTAAGAAGCGTCATACTTGCAAAATCACAAGTGCATATACATGCTAATTAATTGTCATATTAGATTAGACTGATTAGAGCAATTTAAAATGTTACTGTAGAAGGATATAGCACATATAGGAATTATAGGATCATGGGATATAGTTGAAATTTCTATTCATTCCATTGTATCAATTAAGCAATAATTATATGTATAGGTAATTGAATCTTTTACTAATTATTGTACGTAACTTTCTGTAAATGCATGTAGTTATGTTCAATCCTTATCCGGACGTTATACATATACATATTTGCTTTATGCTACGTTTATATCCGGTCTATATCTGATTTATTTAAACAATCATTCCAGATTTTTTAAACACATCTTGCTTAATATTTTTCATGTAGTGTGAAATATATGTATGTATTTTTTATTTCATTATACCTAATTGATATTATATAAATTTCTGTATATAGTATTTGGCTATTTTATGATACCATTTAATTACGTATTTGCACGCATAATTGATTGATTTACCACATAAAACTGATATTGGTCAATATAACTAGGCTTTGTGATTGTTAATAATTAAATATTATGTAGTCTAAGGCTAATATAATTGGCATGGTTGACCATGTTGAGTAATCTTAATTTCTCTTTAACTTCTTAATCTGAATACAGTTTCGCGTAATATTTACTACTGAAGGCGAGAATGTTGTTCTTAAAATATGTAGATATTTAGCTTTTATTTTCATTTAATTTCAAGGCGTAATTTGTAATTTTATAAACTTGTTGATTGTTATTAATTAATATACCTACCTACTTCGTATATTATTACTCCAAATATCTTCTTTTCTGAACAATCTAAACTATTCGGTATTCGGCCGAATAATGATTTACTATTTGGTATTCGGCCGAATAATGTTTTACTATTTGGTATTCGGCCGAATAATAAAAATGACGCCGAATACCGAAAAGTTGCCGAATATTCGTTGTATGCCTAATGTAAATGTACAAGATACAAAAATGTATTAAATTACAAATTTAAATAAACTATTGGCGATTTTGGTTTTTAATAAAATATCGCCAGAGAGTGCCATATGAAGTATGTAATATACATGACAAATGAAATACAGTGTGTTCAAAAATATTTAATTAAATGCCAATTTGACATGAGATATTGTCAAAAATCTAAAGAAATCAAGGCTTTTCTTCTTGAATCTTATTTTAGAAATGGAAGCAAATTAGAAAACGGCGAATGTCAATATACTGTATACCCTTCTTTATTGTCTTTTCTCCTTAAAATTACATTGCTGGATCAATTTTAACAACTTGACTTTTGAATTGAATAATGATCAGACACACGTTTCTCTGTTCATAGCCTACTCCGAGTTAGGATTGTTTTTTTAACACACTGTATAAAATATAAGATACACAATACAAATCTCGTATCGTGGCAATGAATGGGTATAATTAATAGATGCTGTGTGTGTAAGCCACTCTAGGGACATAACCCATAGGGGTTGATAATCCCGAAATACTATACATGCATATGTATATATGTATAAAGTAGGTATCGAATAGAAAATTATTTTTATTCCAAAATTAATAAAAATAATATAAATATAGCAAAATGCGAATCACTGAAGATGGTTTATTAAAGATTGAAATTGATAAAACAGTTATTGGTTTATTGTTTATTAATGGCACAAAATTAACCACTGTGGTGCACTCTCGACGCCAGCATTCAGTGCCCGTGAGGTAACGCCTGGTAAAACCCCGCACGGTACAAGTATGTCATCATCAATACCGCAATCTGTGTACAAAGTAGATTGGTACACCCAGCAATGGGTAATTGCCGTGATGATATATTTATATTTATTTAGTTTAATTTTTAATATTTTTTTCCTTTGTAATTCGAAGAAAGAACAGTTATTATATTTAAATTTTATTATAATGCGCATCACGGTCTCTAATAACGGTATTTTGTATTGGGTACAAAGGTACAAAATATTATATACAGGGTGTAACAGCTAAACGAGCTACCTCAAATAATTTCTACATTATTAAAGATACAATAAAATACTATTAGACAAACTTATAGAAGACCAAGGGGGACATCCGAATACAGAATAAAATATTTTTTTAAAACCAGTGGTTCTCAAATTACAATATAAAAATATATTCGATAGAGCTTTTTTTTCTGAATTCAACCATGTATTCATTTTATATTCTAACATAACAAAAATATTGAGAAAAATTCAATTGAAATTTAAATAAATTTCATTTTAATAGTCATTTTTCAGTAAGCTATGTATGAAAAACAAATGAACTTAAATTAAAATGAAACAGATATTTGTTAATAACTTAATAAATAAAGATAGTAGTTATTGTTTATCATACATAGCCTACTGAAAAATAGCTTTAAAAATCAAATTTATCTAAGTTTTGTTGAATTTTTCTCAATATTTTGTGATTGAGAACCACTGGTTTAAAAAAAATATTTTCATCTGTATTCAGATGTCCCTTTTTCTATAAGATTGTCTTATAGTATTTTATTGTATCCTTAATAATATAGAAATTATACAGATAAAATTTTTATTACTTCTAATAAGTTAACTAAATCTGTATAAATCTGGTTAAAACAAAATATAATTTTCGTAGATATTACTATTTTTGTACTTTTTTTAAATGGAACACCCTGTATATTCTGACACCGATTATTAGAAATTTTAATTTACTTTAAAAATGTATAATAGATTTTGCCTGTATACTTGATAGTTTTTGAGTTATTGAAGAAAATTTTAAAATGTTTGCTCTCAAAGTGAAGTGTGCCTTGAAAACAAAATTACTAATTACTAAATTTGATAAGTATATTGTTTCGCATTGTTATCGCTTACATACCTACCTACAAAGTTTGTAATAATGACTAATTACTTTATTAATTTGTGTCAATAATGGCACATTTTTCAATTAACGGGATGGTAGATATGTCAAAATGTTACTTTTCGTCAAATAATAATTCAAGACATGCCCTGCGTTTATATCGGCAACAATATCTTAATCGCTTTCATCCAAGTTATTCATATTTTTTCGAACTTCGTGAAATACGAATGCGAAATAATAAACGTGTCAAATTTAGTAATTATTAGTAATTTTGGTTTCAAGGCACACCTTATTTTGAGAAAAAAATAATTTTTCTTCAATAACTCAAAAAGTATCAAGTATAAAGACAAAAACCATTAGGTATACTTTTTTATAGTAAAAATTATTTTCTATGAATGGGTGTAAGAATATATACGAGTTCCATTTAATAAAAAGGTACAAAAATAGTAATATCTACGAAAATTATATTTATATATAATTTATAATTATACCATGTTTCCAACTTTCGATTGTACCCTGTATACATTTATCACAAATAAGAAAACTTGTAACGCAGAAATTTAAATAAAACAACTACATTAAATTAAAATTAAATAATAGTTTCAAAATATATTTCTTTTTAAAATATATCTCAATATATTGCATCAGTTCTGGTGAAGGTTGCAAGATTTATGGCGGGTCGAAAATCACACTTCTACAGAGTCCATTTAATCCATTATTAGAATAGGGTATTCTCTCATATTTTTTTATTTATTTTTCTTAAAGAACAGTTATATCTAAGAGTATCTGTGAAAACCCGAGTAAAAAATTCCTTTTAATACGCGAGATATTAATTTTTAAAATTTGATTTTCTTGTGTCACGTGATAGTGACGTACTAGTTGTACAGTACCAGCGGTGTGCTATCAGTGGTTCATGCGGAGTCTTATCACATTCGAACATGGAGTAGGGATTTCAACTGGTCTCCCATTGGTAGGTCATCTAGTACATCAGCAAAATTTAAATGCTTTATATATTTTGTAACAATCAATTTATATTATGATTTTTTGTTTTTCCCTGTTGTTTACCTATCAACACTAATATTTTTTATAAATTTTTAATATTAGCAATCCTCAGAGAATACCCTATTCAACTGCAATTACCGTTTAATAGGAATGTGACCATTTTATTTGCGATATTTTGAATATTTAAATTTTGGTTTTTGTGTGTGGATGTAGTTTTGCAAAAAATATTATATATTCCGTTACTATCTCATTTAATTATAACAAAAACAAGACATCATGTAAATAGTAGCTTGTGGAAATTACATTAAATATATCTAGGACAGCTGACAACCGCAAATTTTTTGCTCTAATTATCGTTTTGGGATTACACTGGAACTGAAGTAAATTAACTCAACTTTATAATTAGATAACTCTGCTAAAATATGGAAAATCTTAACTTGTGTGTATATCTATAATAAAATGGATTTTAACTAAGTTATAAAACATGAAGATAATTTATAACAAATTAAAGTAACCTCAAAACTCTGTTCGGTATGCTAATGAAGTGTAGTGTGTTACGTAAAAAAAAAAACATATTTTATACAGGAAACTGCAACAATACCGTGGAATCAAATAGAATAAATTAAGTTTAAAACTGTACACATAATAAAAACTCAATTACTTTGAAGATAGAAATCTTGTAATGAGTAATTCAAGTTATTTTTAAAAACATTGAATTCAATAGTTTCTTTTTGTATTGTACCTAATTTAACATCAAATTCATATTGATTTGATATCCAAATTTTTAGTATACAACATCCTAATCGGGCTCCAAAATATCAAAAAAGTCAATTATTATATTTGGTATTTTCAGGTTATCAAAACATAATTTTGCTGGGGTAAAAAACATTTTTTATGCAATATAATGCTTATTTATTATTTTTAGTGCTCAAATTATTTTTGTAGTAAACATTACATTACAAAATTTGATGCTCATAAATTATTTTGGTGCTCATTTAAATTGTTCTCATTAAATTTAATAGGTTTTTATTTGTAATCAAGTAAATGGGTCGAACTCTCACGGGACGAATTAAGGATCAACTGTATAGTTTGGCCATAAAAAATATATAAACAAGTGTCTAGTCTAGTAGGTGACCTTAACAAAATAATGCGTAACTGTTATATGAAAGAGATATAATATTAATATTATAAAACTTTATATTTGATATTTGTTAAAAAAATATATTATTTTCTAATATACCTACTATCTACTATGATTTGTATCGGATTTTTGGTAAATTATATTATTTATTAACATGACCTAAATGTAAAATACCTAATTTAGACATTACATAATATGTAATGATTTTTCGTCAATAATGATTGTATTTCACATTTTGTACTAAAAAATATATACTAGAATTATATGAATAAAAATTACGTATCGGAAAAATTGATGTGTAATGTATCGTAAAAATATTTCGTTCATAATGACTAAGATTATTTATTGGTATTTGTAAATAAAGGTCTGATAAAATAAAAAATAGCTATAAATAATATTTTAAACGCACAGTGTAAATAGGTTTACTAGTAAATATATTGATATTGGACGTCCTTTTTTTATGGTTTATATTGCTAATATACATATAGGTACCGAGTCCTCTACTTGAAATCTGTTGGAATACAATGTTAATTTTTTATTTTGCTGTATAGTTATCTATTAATTTTAGACAACCATGTTTCAAATATAAGTTGTAGATAATAATATTGTACAATTACATCAGATTTTATTTTGAACGTTTTGTAACCTGGAAAACCGAATTTGAAATTTTATAAATATGCTCACTTGTAGTGATAGTCATGAAATTGAAATAAATTACAAATAAATATATAATGTTATACTGTCAGAATAATACCATTATAGTATTTTATATAACAAGTGGCTAAACAGTGCTTTAAAGCTCACAAATGGAAAAAAGCACCGTTTAGTCACGAGTTATATACATAATTTTTTGCAACACCACAATCTTCAGTTAAACAAATTTAAAATAAATTTGAAAAGAAAAATGTCATTTTGATGAAAATGTCAAGATACTTCAATGTATTCACTATTCACTTTATTCACTATTTACACTTTATTTACTCAATAATACAATTTAATACTTACAACTTTTTAAACTACAACCTTGAATACAACAATGAACTTTGCAATTAGAATAACATTCTGAAATCACATTGTGACGACAGATGTCACTAGTGGTACTATATCAACACAAACTTAACCTGAAGAAAAGGAAATCCCACACCCGATTATGGGTAACAGGGATATGGAGAGGAACAAGAAGTTAGGATTACTAGCAAAATTTCTTTTGATATTTTTTGTTACTATTTCGTTCTTCAAAAAGATAGAAAATAAGCAAAAATAAGAGTATTAGTGATACTGGTGATTTTTTTATTTCATAGTTAGTTTTTTATTTTACAGTTATTTCTTTATTTCACACTTTAGAAGGTGGTTTTCGTGATAAAATGTTATACTTATTTATAATCCAAAACACAATAAAGAGTAATATACTAATTACATCTCTTTATTTTCTTTTTATAACACAATTAAAATAAATTAGGATCTCACCTAATAAAGTAATTTTTCTGACGGTTCAAACATTATGCATTTTATTTCAATTTCATCATTACGTGAGCAATATTTATAAAATTTTAAATTCTGTTTTACAGGTTACAAAACGTGCAAAATAAAATGTGATAATGATTTAGGTGTAGCATTTTATTATATATCTACAACTTGTATTTGAAACATTTTTGTCTAAAATTAATAACTGCAGCAAAATAAAAGGAATAACATTGTATTGCCAAACAGATTTCACCCGTTATATTATACGAACAGTATAAATTCATTATTAATACTGAAATCAGTTTTTCAAGTACTACTTAATATTATTTATTAGATGGTAATCAAGTGGAAAACATACGAGGAAAATATTTAATTATTTACATTAAATTTATTGCCGGATATTAAATTAATAAATACACCTCATTAAAAAAAAAAAATTATATATGTATGTATATTAACAAAATTACAATCGAAATTGTTCAATTTTAAATTTTACTTATTTTTGTAAAATTGATTCAAATCTATATGAATCTTTAACGTAATTCAATATTCAATACATATTTTATAAATACTGATAATTTAATTTATAAATATGTTTTGCCGTTTTATTCATATCTTTATATTCTTTTAAACTAAATATAATTTGAAAAGTGTGTTCTGTGTAATACTATGTTCTATATGAAGTGCCCTAGATATATTTAGAGCGAAGTTATGCCGGTTAAAAATATGTAGATATGCCAAAACAAGATGTCAAAGCATCAAAAACAGGATAAAACCGAACCAGCTGACTACCTCAACTTACAAAAAGGGTTCAATGTATTTTCATCTATTATCGTAACAATTTTTTTTCTTTCGTGTAGATAGTGGTGGTAAGGATCTTACAAAAATCAAATCATACCATCAGCTTTTAACCAGAAATTGGAAGAAAATATTGCCTGTACACTTACGTAGTATAATTTAGGTATATATTGGAATAACAATACTGCCATGTTCGTATCTCCGCCCACTTTTGGATTATTACACCAAATATCAAATTATCTAGATTGTTCTCAAAGTGATGTTATCAAATTTTGAAACCGCCTGCCAATATCTCTTTTGGATCCCGAGATATTTTCATTCAAACTTGAATTAAAACTAAAATATACCTACCCATTTTTGGGCAATACCAATAACACAAAAATGGGTGAAGACAAACTTAGCGACATCACTATCACCTAGATTCTGTTGACAAAATTACATAAGCGTGCTAATTTTTTAGATCGCCAGATGTCTATCTCTACTCATTTTTGGTTTATTGCCCAAAAATTTGCATTTTTGACTACTATTTGACATCAAATATCTTGGGAACTAAAAAAGATATCGACATGCGGTTTTAAAATTAGGAATCACCGCATTATTGCAATATAATTTTTTTTTCAATTTTGAACTTTTTACCTAGTATTAGATTTGTATGAATTTTTGGGGCTATTGTTCAAAAATGGATGGAGATATGAACTTGGCTAGATCGTGATATAATTCTACATACATAATAAACCTTCCGGTAGTGTGGTGGTTTGAATGGACATTAGTCTGGTGGAGTCTATTAAACTCAGTTGGTCTTATGACTCCAGACTGAATATTAAAGCAATTCAATGTTTGAAATGGTTTCAAAACAATTCACACTGGTAAAATGCATTTTATTATTAATATAATTTGAACAACTAACAATAAAAAATAATATCTAAAGAAATTTTATTCGTTTAGATAAAATAGAAACTATAAAAAAGTCTGAATAATGCACTGATTCGCGTTCGTCACTTCACAAGAGAACTTCCATTCAAATACGAGGGTACCCTTTTATATTTCGGGATTAGAGAACAAAAACAAATATTAATCATCGAAAATAGCTTTATTGTTTTTCAAAATATTCCCCATTAAGATCTATACACTTTTGCATGCGTTTGAACCAATTGTCGAAGCACTTTTGCCACTCTGATTGAGGTATCTCCAAAACATGCATTCTGGACGCATCAACCGCTTCTTCAGGTGTCGAAAAACGTTGACCTCTCATTTTATTTTTTACGTACGGGAATAAAAAGAAGTCATTCGGTGCCAAGTCAGGACTATACGGCGGATGACTCATCAAATCGATGTTTTGAGTGCTCAAAAATGCAGTTGTTTGAGCCGATGTGTGAGAGCTCGCATTGTCGTGGTGAAGAGTGATCCGTCTTCGGCGGTTGGTTTTCCTGATTTCTTGGAAGACAACTGGCAAACAAATGGTTGTGTACCACTCAGAATTGACTGTTCTGCGTTGTTCTAGTGGTACGGTTGCGACATGTCCAGTTTTTCCGAAAAAACAGGCTACCATTTGCTTGGAAGTGCTTCGTGCGCGAACAACTTTTGTGGGATTTGGCTCATCTTGAAACACCCATACAGTCGACTGCTGTTTACTTTCGGGCTCATACGCGTAAATCCACGATTCATCACCTGTCACGATGTCATAGACGTGTTTCGAAGCACCTCGATCGTATTTTTTGAGCATTTCTTTCGACCAATCGACACGAGCCTTTTTTTGAGCGATTGACAAATTGTGTGGGATCCAACGCGAACAAATTTTTGTGACAGTCAAATGTTCATGCAATATTGAATGTATGCTGGTCCCACTAATGCCTAAGGTTGCCTCAATCGCACGATAGGTCACATGAAGATATTGCAATATCAGTTCGCGCACAGCATCAATGGTTTCCGGAACAACAACTGATTTTGGACGACCTTCACGAAATTCGTCTTGGAGTGAACTACGACCTCGGTTGAATTCACCATACCATCGATAAACACTGGTCCTTGATGGAGCTTCATCACCAAAAATTGAATTAAGTTCATCGATGCACTGTTGTTGACTTAATCCACGTCGAAAGTTGTAAAAAATAATCGCACGAAAATGATTTAATTCCATTTTTTGGCCGAGATGAATCTTTTAAGTTACTGTAAACAACACAAATAGCGCTCGTATGTCAAAACGTTCTGAGTACGTATAACCTCAAAAATGTCAAACTTTACGATAGAGCTGTCAGTTGCCAGATTGCAACACTAGGGTTGTCCAATCCCGAAATATAAAAGGCAACCCTCGTAATCTATTTCCCCCTCATCATTTCAAATATTTCCAGTATAAGACAATACCTCTTTGTATAAGGCAAGATATCTAACTTGCTCCCGTTTCCATTTTCAATATTATGATCAATTAATTATGAGTTAACCTAATCGATATTATTTTAACGAAAAACTAGAGATAAATGAAAACCTTTGAAATTCGTTAAAATTTTTGTCAAGTCTGGTGGGGTCTATGATGCCCGATTAGCGATTTTGCCTATATTGCATAGATTTGTAAACAAGGCATTCGGAAACGGAAATGACAACAGATAGAGTAGAGGTAGCTACTATTTATCCCACCTGCTGTTGTTTATTGGTCTAAGAGAGACGACGTAATTAGCAGATCTCTGGGCCTTTCAGACCCCACCAGACTTCTGGAAGATTAAGTACCTATACCATTTTTCAGAATTATTAGCTAATTATTTAATTTCTAGAAATAAAATATTGACAGACTTCATTTCAAAAATGGTATTTTCTAAGCTATTTAAAGCTTGCTAACTTTCTGAAGTAAAAAAAAAACAGTTAAACGCTTGTTCGAAGCTTTAAGGAGAATCATTTTACACGGACAAATTGTTTTATTTTTTAAGCATTGGTTTGGAATTCCATTTTAATAAAATGGTCGACCCGAATCCGCTTAAAATTTTCAAAGAGTAGTATAATGAGTTTTCAAATTATTATTAATTCTTCTCATTCAAACCAACATTAATGTCCAAAAATGACATAACTATTCTATGAAAGTAATTATACAGATCAGCATTTTTCTCTGTAATGCATAGATTTGTGAACCATGCATTCGGAAACAGAATTGACAACAGATGGAGTAGTGGCAGCTACTTTTTATCCCAGCTGCTGCTGTTTATTGGTCTAAGAGATGCGACGTAATTAGCATACCTCTGGGCCTATCAGAACCACCAGACTTCCGGAAGCTTAAGTACCTATACCTATACCAATTTTTAGAATTATTAGGCTAATAATAGGGGATTACAGCTCAATCGAATTAAGAGAAATTAGTAAAAAATAGTGACAGTATATGCTTAATAATGAATATTAATAAAGAAATAAAATGATATAATTGAAATACTTCGGAAATAACGGGGTTTTTGTTTTAGCAGCTCATAATACCATATATATTATTTTGATTGGCGACTCAAATACCACCTATAAATATATAACGAATACCGAGTTAGGGGGAGGAGTCTATTACCAATAAAAATAGACAAATTCAAAGCGGATACGCGGCTACCTGTCCAGTACTGCAATTCTCAAACTGTTTTTATTTGAATATAAATTTCTTGCATTAAACTTAATAATTTGGATACACTTGCAATTACAAAGCATGTAAACTTGTACAGTGTTATAATCACTACGTTTACATGTAGTTTTGAAAATGGTTTCAGTTTTCAGTCAAAATTTCGCGAAACTGTTTACATGCAATTTTTAAAACCGGTTCACAGATTGATTTGAAAACAGTTTCGGCGCTTGCGCATTTGGCTGATGTAAGTAACAAATCCTCTTCACTCCAAATTCTTCATTGTGCCATTATTCCAATTATTTTTTGTACTTTGTACCACTACGCACTAAAATTATACAACTGTCAGTTTATTTGTGGGTTAGTAACACTAAATTAAACAGAGCGACAGACCCGTTATGCTCTGTACGCATGCGCAATATGGAAACTGAATTTTAAGTGTTTACATGAGTAGTTTTGAAACTAGTTTCCAAGTCAAACCCATGTATTTTAGTTTTGGTTTGAGATAACTCAAAACCGTTTTGACACTGTATACATAGCGTTTTCAAAACTAAAAACGTTTTGAAAACGGTTTGAAAACTGCATGTAAACTCAGTAAATATTAATTTGTTTTTTATAAATATAATTAAACAATGGCATACATTTCAAGAACATTTTAGATCTACGAAGAAAACAGTTTTATATATAAACTTATATTCGTGACGTCACATCTATATTTTCAAACTTCGGGGGACCATAACTTGCTTATTAATAGGAATTTTTTTTACCGAATTTTCACCAATAGTCTTAGTTTTATTTATACTCTCTCTGATGAAATTATAAAAAAAAAAATGGTGGAATCTCCTATTTGATTTCTAGAAATAAAATATTGAAAGACTTCATTTCAAAAATGGCATTTCCTAAGCTATTTAAAGCTATCCTAACTCTTTGAAGCTTAAAAAAAACAGTTTAAAGCTTGTTCGAAGCTTTAACGAGAGTCATTTTACGCGGACAAATTGTTTTATTTTTTTAAGCATTGTTTGGAATTTCATTGTAATGAAATGGTCGGTTTGAATATGCTTAAAATTTTCAAAGAATAACTAATGAGTTTCAATTTATCATTAATTCTTCATACCATTAATGTCAAAAATGACATATAACTACTCTACAAAAGTAATTATGCAATTTACTATACAATAATGATTACCCGAACAACAATAATAATTACGATTTCTGAGGTCATGAGCATTATTGTTAATCAATTGTTGTACTATGTCCTAACCTACAAATTATGCATGTTGAAGGCTTTATATAATAGCTACTGTATTTTCCCACACCCAGAGTAATAATGTCACCTTTTTATATTTAGAATAGAGCTTGTTAAAGCAGTCAATGATCGAACAAATTAGAACCAAGTACCCGGTTTATGGACTACTCGAATATCCGATACCGGGTAGAAAAACAATTCCTGTCATCGAATCTGGAACCATTACCTATTATCCGAATAGTGACACGGATTCTTAAATTCGGGTAGTAAAACCAATGTTCGAAGATTCGAATAGTTTTTGTTTCTGAATTGATAATCATATTATGCCGGGTGGTTAGTTATATGTATATACCGGAATCAAATTTAACCGGACCCAATTTCCGTTACTGGTATAACGTATAATTGTTGAAACTTGGTAAGTTACTAAAATAATATTATAAGTATATTAAATTGTTTAAGATTGTTATTCAGACAGAATACAAATTTATCGATGCTCATTTGTAAATAGTTCATGTGTTGGGAATGTACAACAAAATGTTATTTTTAGTTTTATGGAATATATTATGGCATATACACAACATAATTTACAAATATCTTTAGCAACGGACGCGTGTCGCGTCCAATAATAATTTTATGACATTTGTTTATAATAAAGTATAAAACAAAATTACAAGAAGAAATACTATTGTGAAAATTTCTCGTACCTGTATTTTCAATTTAGATTGAACCACTTTGGGACGAACTGCACAGAGACGAATTTCGAATTGTGACTTTAAGAAAATATTTGGCCCTCTTCCACAACTTTTTGCGGCGACATATAACATGATTGAGATATGGATTCAGCATGGCGCATATGAGAAATAAAATAACATTTACTGCTAACGGAGAAAATAAAGTTACTTGCTGGAATGAGGAAGTAATTTAGAATGACGGAGAGTTCATTTAATTTGAAATTGGATATTTCTAATCCATAATACCTTAATCCCATAATAGTCCTATGACATTTAGCAATTTTTATTCTGACTATTGGGAATATTCGCTTAAATTAGACAAACATAATCATTTAAGAATTTGACTACAAACGCGATTTAAAAATTTTACTTAATAAGCCAGATACGAATTTTTAAATACATATCAGAATTTGTCGTGTGACGTTTCTTCTCCTCGCCAACGGCCGAGCGCGTGTCTTATTTTTAAAATCAGGCTTGTAATTTACTAACGAACTAATATTTAATATTTTTTTTCTAATACTTTTAAATTTATGTATATTATTGTTCTTATCTAAGATAGTTAAATTTTGACTATTGTACAGTAATTTATTGTTATCTGTTTTCAAGCAAGGCTGTGTTTTGATATCAGTCACGGAAATTAACATATATGTATACAGTGTGTCCCATTCAGAGCTGTCACCATTGGGATTTCGAGAACTATAAGAGATACAATGTTTGTTAAATGGAACTTTATGAGCACCTATAGAGGGCCATCGCAGATGTGTTTCTGTTTTTCCAAAAATTCTCATAGGGCACTAGATAATGGCGGAAAACTGAATTTGCTCGATTTTTTCATTTTAAAATTACTTCTATACTATTAGTAATTGAGAAAAATGTTTCAAATAAAAAAGTTAGCTATTTTCATTGTCTATCCAGTGGCGTATGAAAATAATTTTTTTATAGGTAATTTTTTGAGATATAACACAAACATTTTCTTAAATGGAATCCAATTTTGATTTTTACTTTAAGAATATGCTAATTTTTTTTCTCTTTCGATTGGTATAAGAGTTATTGTGTTTTAAATAATTTTTTAGATTATACCTGGTATCCGTCCTTAGTTAACTTAAAAATATAGAATTAAAATTAATTTATGAAGCAAGGTATATATGGAATAAGTTACTTAAGTAAAATAAAATATTTTTTGAAAAACTAATCAAAGTCTTGACAAAAAAATAAGAAATTTCGTGAAAAATATAGAAAAATCCTTCGACAAGGAATAGACGGGGAGACAACGCATAGTCACGCGTATATTTCCAAATCATCTGAGCGATTTTGAACCTTATAGAATTGTCAAAATCAGCCGCAAAAGGCTAGTCGACCAGTTAAATACTGTTATGTTACAGTTGGCCAAATCTAAATAAATACTTGATTATCTATAACTACAAATTATCTTGATTTTGTTTTATTAAACTAAAATAAATATGAAAGAATATTAATAAAGAAAAACGTAATGTAAATAACGGGCAAGTTAAAACGGTAGGTGACGCTTGTTGAGATTGAAAATTTATTCGTTTGACTGCACACGTATGTAATACATCTGGCCGACTAGCCTTTTGCGGCTGATTCTGACAGTTCAATAAGGTCGAAAATCGCTAGGATGATTTGGAAAGTCGTCTTATGGCGAAATCACAGATATAAAATAATTTATTTTATTTTATATCTGTGGGCGAAATACATAGCATGCCCTGTCTGGCTCTATTCCTGGTCTAAGGAAAAATCCAAGATTTGAAGGGTAAAACAAATTTAAAATACAATAACCTTTATCTCAATCGAAAGAGAAAAAAATAAGTATTTTAAGTAAAAATCAAAGGATTTCATTTTTAAAAAATATAACTATGTTATACCTCGGAAATTTACTGATAAAAAATTATTTTCGTACGCCACTGGATAGACAATGAAAATATCTATTTTTTTATTTGAAACATTTTTCTCGATTACTGATAGTTTAGAAGTAATTTCGAAATGAAAAAATCAACCAATTTCGTCATTATCTAGTGCCCTATGAGAATTTTTGGAAAAACAAAAGCACATTTGAGATGCTCCCTACAGGTGTACAAAAAGTTCCATTTAACCGACATTGTATCTCTTATAGTTATCGAGATTCCAATGGTAGTAGCTCCAAATGGGACACAACTTGAAGTTGGATGGAAATAAGAAATAAACAATAAAAAACTCAAAATGACAAATAATTTTCGAAATGCTGTTTTTCAATTTTTGTTATAATGGCAAAAAAAATATAACGGTATTGTCGAAGCATCAAGAAGAATTTTGTAATATTAATTAAATTAGTTATAAATATTATTATTAAAATGTACAGTTTTCACCGATAAAAATTTAAATTTTTCATTATCATAAATTGTTACAACTATTATGGAAATATAATGCATAAATGATACAATGGGACAGAGGTAATAAAATTTTTCAGAAATATGCGACGTACCTTCATAGAACAATACTTGTTTTCTATGCCATATTCATATAATAAGGTACATTTCATTTTTTCGTTCATTTATCAGTCTTAATTTTACCTTGAAAATGTTTGTATTTGAAGATAACAATTTGAAATAATATACAGGGTGTTCCGCGATTCGACCGACAAACTTATACCTTACATTACGATATAAAAATGTTATAGGACCTATAGGTGAATTCCTCTTTGTTTCGGAGATATCCAAGGAATTAAAAAAATGATAATTGAGTTAGCCTTGACGAATTAACGTATGTTTGACAGATGAATGATTTTTGTGCTGTCTTATTAATTTAAGCCATTATGCCGCAGGTGGTCCTGTACATTGGCCAGTGCGGTCACCTGACTTGTCGCCTTTAAATTTTTTTTAATGGTAAACCAGATACACGCGAAGAGTTGACTGACCGTATAGTTGAAACTACTAATTCTCTAAAGAATGAATTGGCAGTAATTAACTGGCAACATTCTATGACTCGAAGGATAGCTGTATGTTTAGAAAATAGCGGTTCTCATTTTGAACAATTGCTGAAAATTTGTGTTAATTAGCTATGTACCTATCCATTGATGAATAAATTTCTTTTATAATTTTTAAAAAAATTCCTTCGACATCTCCGAAACAAAGAGAAATTCACCTATAGCTCATATACGAGTAACATTTTTTGATCGTAATGACCTACGGAATATATGGTAAAGTTTGTCGGTCGAGTCGCGGAACACCCCGTATTTTTTAAATGACAAATTATAGGCTTCCTTTGTCACTGTTGTATTAACATTCATTAAAAAATAAATAACATTTAGAATTAGATGAGGATATTTTTTGTACATATGTACAATATGTACAGTAAGTTCAATTAAAATACGTAACACTCGTATCAGACAGAGAAGATATGATAAGGTTCCACCATCAGGAATTGATTTAATACCGTAATGGATCGATAACCGAATAAGTGGATTAGTTTCAAAGTAGATTATACAGAAAATTAAATCACATATCTCATTTAAAAAAAAGCAGCCTTGGAATTTGTGTAAGGTCAGAGTCAGATATACATTTTCAACACATTTTTCATTATACTAGTAGATATTGAATAATTCATTTTTGTGTAGAATGATTGGTCAACACGTCTGGAATTGTGTAAAATATTTTGCTATAGATTAAAAGAAAAGTAGATCGCTTTTTTCAGACTAAAATAAACACAAAGTTAGCAATATAGATAAAATAATTTTTTTATCTTTTTTATTGATTACAAGCAATGGAAAAAAATTGATAATTGTTACGAATCTTTAACAATAATAAAATCTAATATGAATACAGATAAAAAACGAAAATGGGATTTACACTTAGTATCTAGTGAGTGACTAATGTATATATTTTTTCGGTAGAACAAATATCAAAATGGTCTACTCTTGGACCACTTTTGCCTAATTTAACCGATTTCGTATTTCTTAGTAGGTACACAGATAATATGCCAATGTATGCACAATTTATCGGAGACATTGTGTATTGGGATTTTCAAATAAGAAAATGCTAACTAGCGGGGAATATTAGAACTACAAACAGTGGTACACATTTGACATTTACATGAAACTACAACTATATGACTACAAAAACTATTATATACAGAGTGATTCAGGACCAATGTTACAAACTATAACAGCTTATTCCTGAGGTCATTTTAACCAACAAATGCTGTATGAACATAGATCCTATCTCTTCTAGTTACCAAAATACAAGAGGTTAAAGTTTTATAAAAAAAAGCTTAAAATTTTCAAGTTTTTGTAATCAAGATACTTTCAAAAAAGAAGAGTATTATTGAAAAGTCATACCTTATTTAACCTAATTATTATTTTTTGCTTAAAATGACATCAGGAATAAGCTGTTCAAGTTTGTAACATTAGTCCTGAATCACCCTGTATACTTGAATTATAAATAAAAAAAAACTAATAGATGAGAAAATAATACGAAAACTAAAGAAACACAATTGACAGCAATGCTACGCTTACAAATGTCAACAAAAAGTGTACCATTGTTTAATACCATCAGCGCCATCTGTTGATACTTGAAAATCCCAATAGTAACGTGAATTCATTTTTATTTACAATGATCTATTTTTAGAAACGTACACTACCCGTTCGCTTCTATTTATATTATATCATTTACATTTATATTTCTGGAAAATGAACGATTTTAGTTCATCAATTTAAATTTATATTCATAACATTGCCTATCTCTGCTTCCGCAGTACAATGTCATGATAAATGCTATAAAGGTTTAAATGCTTTGGAGAAATGAAAAATATGCTTATAATGTTTTAATGTAATTGGATTTTATAAATTTAATATTCATACAGGTAATAAAATAAATTATGTTTGTGGGAACAGATGAAAGTTTTTTATTTTACATTTATTTAATAATTATTGAAGAGTGTAAACATATAATATACTATTTATTCATAAAAAGATTTTCAAACAAGGTACCTATGCAATTTTAATGTAGTATCACGTAGGCGTGTTGTTTGCAGGTTTTTTTAGTTTATTTTCAGATTTTAATTTAAATGCGCAGTACTTAAAGTATATTATAAACTTGCAACGCCATTTATGGTATTATTACATATTGCATAAGAATTTTAAATAATAAATTAGAAATATGCATATTTTCTTAATATTATAGGAAATATTTTTGACGTCGTTACAAAATGCTTCCTTACCTATACAAGGAAATAATTCGACATTTAATAAGGTTAAAAAGCTATTGTGAAGCCCGTGTTTCACAACATTACGAAATAGAAAGAGTAAATTCGATCTTAATTGGTATTTCAACCTTCGGAGAGTGCGTGTACTGCTAATAACGTGACGTCACGCGTACGTCATTGAGACGACACAAAACATCTACTGCGTCAACTCAGTAACTTTTATGTTATCATTAATGGTATTGAATAGCTGATAAAAAGTTTTTGCATTGTTCTCTCAAAAATGAATATTTCAATGACGTAAATGCAAGTTTTAAGTACGTGATTTGTTAAGTAAATATTACTATTTTCAACAGTCACGTACTATTTTAAATCATGTATATTTTAAGTGTATTTTCCTTGTTTTAATGTTTTTATTTATAAATAATAATATATGTAATGTCACAGAAAATATATTTTTTTTTAAACCTGTAAAAATGTTCGAATCTGCTCTACATGTCAATAAATTCAAATCTTGTTTGAAGTAATGTCAATGTCAAGGCATGGTCCTGGCAAAGTTCTTTCTTCATCAGACATGTAGATATAGCTCAGTTGAGAAAAGATTGGCAGGTACACACGTATCGTTGCCCAGGGGACGCCTGAATGTATTCTCACACTCACCAGGAGGATCTATCCGTCCGTGTCCCATTCATTTGTTGATACTTCAGGTTAAGTCAAATCTTTTGAAATTTTGTAGCATTTTGGAATTTGTCTTTAATAATTCAAATTTCTTGATTGTCCACGTTATCTTCAAATTTGGTTAGAATAGAAATATAGGTACAGGGTGTATCAGCGGAACGAGCTATCTCAAATAATTTCTATATTGTTAAAGATACAATGAAATACTATAAGACAATCTTATAGAAGACCAAGGGGGACATCCGATTAGAGGAGAAAATATTTTTTTAAACTAGTCGTTCTCAAATTACATACAAGAGTTATATTTTCTTAAATGGGATGATATATATATATATATATATATATATATATATATATATATATATATATATATATATATATATATATATTAGGCCCATTCGATAGAGTAACCATGTGATTATTTTATATCCTTAAATAAAAATATTGAAAAAATTTAATTGAAATTTAAATAAATTTTATTTTCATAGCTATTTATCAGTAGGCTATGTATGAAAAACAGTTGATCTTAAATTAAAATGAAACAAATATTTGTTAATAACGTTATAAACAGTGTTCTTTGTATTTGATTTCTATCCTAAATAATTCAAATTAAAAAATAGACGTTTTTGTTTTTCGTACCTACGTAGCCTACTGAAAAAAGTTTATAAAAAATTAATTTATTTCAATTGAATTTTTTTTATATAAATATATAAAATGATTATATGGTTGAATTCAGAAAAAAATACTCTATCGAATGGGCCTAAAAAGTATATATATATATATATATATATATATATATATATATATATATATATATATATATATATATATATATATATATATATATATATATATATCATCCCATATAAAAAATATAACAGTGTCATGTAACTTAAGGACCACTGATATAAAAAAATATTTTCTTCGCTAATCGGATGTCCCCCTTGGTTTTTTATAAAATTGCCTTATAGTATTTTTTATATATTTAATAATATAGAAATTATTTGAGGTAGCTCGTTTAGCTGTTACAGCCTGTATATCATTGTTATTGAAATGTATAAAATATGTATATACTTTTAGAAAACATGCAAATAAAAAAAATATATAAAAATAAAAAAAATGTAAAAAAAATATGAAAGGAAGGAGTATATGATTTTGATCAAATTTTAAGAAGATATAAATTAATATAAAGTTAAAAATAACATACCATATTTTTTAATTCGTTAAATTTTAATAGTATTCGATAAAAGCAGTATTATAATGCTGTGACGTCATCTGTATGAAGTAATACAACCAACGATAGCAAAAGAGAGCGGTCTAAATCCAACTCTTTTGCTCTTATGCTTGTACGAGTATTACCTCGCACAAATTTTACAAAATATGGGTATAGGCATATTATTTTTAAATTATAATAAGATGAATTAATAAAAAAAGATCATTCACCTCATTTTATACGTTTTCTTTTTCCAATGTTTTCTTGTTTCATATTCAATAAAAACAAGCCAATTTTAAAGTTCCTACTTATGTATCAAAAAAAGAAATAGGACCTCTAACTTAATATTAATAATAATATTTTTTTACTGCCGTTATTAAAATGTGATTTAACGTAACAGTTTACATTTTATTCACAACTTGACAAACTCTGGCTTCGAACGTATAGGACTCGGTGTGAACCTAGCAACCACTAACAGATGATAAATTAAGCATGGGTGAAGTTAGTTGTTGCGGTTTGAATTTGCAGTCGTAGAAAAAGTATAGTATGTGACTTATTTGATAAACTGAAACGAGGTTTATAAAACTTGTTACATAGTATATTATTATGTGGACTATTTTACATATTGAGTGAAATTTCAAGTTTCTATATTATTTGTAACGACTATATTTGTCTGCACGGTTGAAATACATTTTGAAAATATTTAGGAAATTTTATGTAGAAATTTATTTTAAAAATCTCATCAAACTATATTTTCAATCTAACTGTAATGAATTGGAATTTTGCTGAAAATATGCAACTGTGTAATTTTAATTTGGAAAGTTACGAATTTGATTCATTTGAACTACAAATATGTATCGAAACATTTCATTAAATTCAATCTCCAAATATAAATGTTTTTTTTATCAGTTTTTGATTAATTGCTGAAATATTTTAAAAATAGAAATTTATCAAACGGTTATACATGTTCTTAGAGATGTGTCACAGTCAATATAAAACATTGAAGGAGAAAAAACATTTTTAGCTATTTATAGAAAAATTTAATTATTTTAGGAGGTTTTAATGTTTTTTATATGTATAAAAAGAAAAAAACCAGAGAAACTGTTATGACTGAATACTCTTAGAAAGAAGCTATTTTTATTTACAATTAGGCTTAATGTTTCAAAGAAGAAAAGACGTCATGTCTTGACGTTAATATAGTTGATATAACTAATGTACCCGCTAATAATGTTGCACATGTTTGACAGTTTTCCTAGCTTTTGAACGCTCCAACTGTTTCCGAATCAATGGAGTACATTTAATGTCGCTTGCTCCTGATGTAATATGTACGTCATTGGTGGGAAGGACAATGTTAATGTTGGTAAACTTGATAATTTACAATAATCTGTTGTTGGCATATCCCATTTACTTTCTACAATGTTGTTTAGTATTGTGTAGCGTTTGCATTTATTAGGTAAACTAATGCTTCTAATTATAGCCAATAAATGGTCTATTGCAGATATTGAATATTATCGAGGTTAAACAATAGCAATTAAATCATATATAGATAAAGTTTTTAAAAGCTGATAACACATAATAATAATAATAATAATAATAATAATAAAAATCTTTATTGACCGTACGTCAAAGGCGAGGTTCAGCCAAGGGCTTTTATTCCACCTAATCCGTACAATGATTATAACAGATATTTATAAGTCAACAATAGTATATTAAAGAACGTGTTTTATAAGACATGTTTTTTTCGCACGCATTAAAATTTAGAAAACGAGCGTTAGCGAGTTTTTTAATTGACAAGTTCGAAAGATAGTCTTATAAAATGAGTTCTTTATACTATTTTTTATATTTTGCGCCTTCTACAATAATATTTACTTATTCAATTTGTGATTATATTTGTAACTATTTGTACATTTTCATGTAAATAATCTTCCCTAAATAAAAAATAATAATAATAATTTCGACATTATATTATTAAAATGAATTGTCAATTAACTAAAAATAAATTAGGTAAAAATGGATTAAAGAAATGTCATCTAGTACCAACCGTCCAAAACAAAAAATTGCGTATCGAAATGAAGGTCATTACGATACGCAATTGCGTATCGTAATGACTTCATTGTGAACGCAAAATATAAAAAGTATTTTGTTAACAAAAAATTTAAACAAGGATTAATAAAAAAATAAAACGCATAGAAAATACATTATATGTATGCGGATGTTTTGTACAACGTAAGTTTTACATTAATTAAACGCTGTAAAGTTCGATTCAAAAAGAATTTATTGAATATACAGGTGATTCATCGGTCTGTTCTTTTTTAATAAATCGATTATTTTAAATATTATGGAAAAAATTTCAAACGAAGTTTATTCTATATTAAAATATCTATAAATCTGCAGGATAAGTTTTTCTAAAGGTGTTTCATTTTACGCAATGGTATGAAAAGTACATGAAATTTGCTATCCAATAGTATAAAAACAATCGTATGTTATATTATTAAAAAATATAATGGCGAATGATTTAAATTTTACATTTTTAGTCAATATAGAAGGCTTTGCAATCCTATTTTATGAATCAGACATCTGATAATAATAAATACCAGGTATAATAATGAAATATTGGATTAAAATAGATAAAATATGTAATTAATTAATTTTCTTGAAATTTGAAAGGTGTAATGTTAAAATAATCTAATACAAAGCCTACTGTATTTAATAAAAATGGAATATTTAAATCGTTCGCAATTGCATTTCTTAATAATATAACATATAATTGTTTTGTTGTATTGGATACCAAATTTCATGTTGTTTTCAAATTTGAATAAATATACACGGTGTAACAGCTAAACGAGCTACCTCAAATAATTTCTATATTATTATTTTCGGCTCCGGTGGCTGAATAGTTAGAGCTACGGCTCGTAGTCATGAGTACGCTAGGAGTTCTGGGTTCGAATCCCACTAAAGCATGGATGTTTGTATATGTAAACCTCTCTGTAATTGGGATTTAATCCTGTTGTGAGGTTTTTTTTTTAAACAATAAAATTCTAAAAGTCTATCTTACAGAAGGCCAAGGGGGACATCCGAATAAAGAAGAAAATATTTTTTAAAACCAGTGGTTCTTAAGTTATATTTTCTTAAATGGGATGATATAAATTTTTTAGGCACATTGGATAGAGTATTTTTTTCTGAATCATGTGATTATTTTATATCCTTACATATCAAAATTATTGAGAAAAATTCAATTGAAATTTAAATAAATTTTAATTTTATAGTTACTTATCAGTAGGCTATGTATGAAAAACAATTGACCTTAAATTAAAATGAAACAAATATTTGTTAATAACGTTATAAACATTGTTCTATTTGGTTTATATCTTAAATAATTCAAATTGTCAAATAGAAGTTTTTGTTTTTCATACATAGCCTACTGAAAAGTGACTATAAAATATATATTTATTTAAATTTTAATTGAATATTTCTCAATATTTTTGTAAACATATAAACTGATTATACGGTTGAATTCAGAAAAAAATACTCTATCCAAAGAGCCAAAAAATATATATCATCCCATTTAAAAAAAAACATTGTATTGTAACTTGAGAACTACTGGTTTAAAAAAAATATTTTTTTTTCTAATCCTATGTCCCCTTTGGTGTTCTATAAAATTGTCTTATAGTATTTTTTTGTATCTTTAATAATATAGAGATTATTTGAGGTAGCTCGTTTAGCGGTTACACTCTGTATAGGGTGTTCCATTTAATAATATAAAGTTACATACCACTGCGTAAAATTCGAAGACCCTGTAGAAAAACTTATACTGCAGATTTATAGAGATTTTAATTTAAAATAAACTTCGTTTGAAACATTTTTTCAAATATGTCATCATCAATACCGATATCTGCATACAAAGCGGATTAGCACACCCAGCAATGGGTAATTTGCCGTGATGATATATATTTATTTATTTACCTCCGACTTTATTTTACTTCCTAGTTCCATACTAGGTTTGTTCGTTCTTTTATGCTGCGTTCTACCGCAAAATGCGGAGGTAATTTTCGTTTTGTTTTACGATTTATTATACCTATCCAGTGCCGGCCTGAGCTATAAGTGCACTAGGCAGTCGCCTAGGGCGTCAAAATTTAGGGGCATCACAACAAGCGCTTCGACACGTTTTAAATAGGTACATAATATTGCTTAACTTTAATCGTGGCGAAATTTTGAATAAAAAGTTGGAAATGAGCTGATTTGTAGATGTTCAAAATATTAGCTTATACTTTTTTGTACAAAAAATGACACCCTTCAATTTTTACTCTTATAAAATTTCGATACGAGCTACGAGAAAATGACGAAAAACCGAAATAGGTTCCCGCCGAATATCGACTTTTGATAGTGTACCTATTATTCTGTACAGGATTCCGTAAAAATGCTTTTGTTGCAATTTTTTAATGTTAGTAGTATTTTTCCAGTAATAAATCAAATCTTCGCTCATCAATGGTCCAAGAACGACTTGTGAACTTTTATTTATTTCAATCGAACATGATAAACAATGGTTTAAAAGTAGAAATTTAAATCTGCCTGGGGCGCCAAAAGCTCTTGGGCCGGCCCTGTACTTCGTTGCGGGAATAATTTAAGTTATTAAAAATTATGTTTTTGTTCGAATCGTTTGAAGTAATTCATTTAGCTATTTTCGAAGACAGTCTCTTGGGTTCCATTATAATTATATAGGATATTCAATGACAAATATATTATTCAATTTTCCATTATTTTAATTGTTTGCTGTATTATCGAATAAATTTTCCTTATTATGTATCATAATTCAAATGACATTTATTTATTTATTTTACATATGTATTTTAGTTTCTAAAAATGAAACCATTACATAGCATATTTATTAAAAAATGACAATTTTTTCCATTCTTCAATTTATATTTTTGAAATATATTTCAAATATAAAGAATCGCGATGTACCTAATTATTACATTGTCATTGTATGGTTCATTCTATGTTCCATGTATATTAGTTGACCGATATACTATGTGTACAGTGAATAAAGTATGTAGGTCGCTTTATCACTACAAGGAATGACTATTAAAGTTTTGATCGTTTTGATACGGAGTAGGTCAAAGGGTTAAACAAAGTTAATTTGATAGTTAGGTAAATTTGTAAGTATGTAAATTATGCAATTTTATTTAGTACACTAATATTTTGTTGCAAAAATAACAAATAAATTACGAGCTATGTACAGGCTGTCTCACTTTCGATGTTTTTTTAAGGTATGTCGGGTAATATTAATGATAGAGCAAAACTGCTTGCACCTTCCAGGGTCAACTTTTTGAGAAAAGTTTAATAGTCACCAGAGGAATTTTCGATCTTTTATTTCCGAGTTCAGGCAAAAACTCGTTTTTTGCTCATTTAGAAAATATCTCATATCTTATTTATTATAATAGAGAAAAAATGTTTTAACAATTTTTTACCTTTTTTTAGATAGAATAAAAAGGCGTTATTAGATTTTTTGAAAACTTAATAATTCTCGAGATGTAACACAAAATTAATAATAGATGGAGTCTAAGGTTAAATTTAACTAAAACTATTATAATTACCCCTTAACTTTAAAATTAATTTTAACAAAAACTATATACGTATTTCGAGAACTAAGTTCTCATCATCAGTAATACAACAAGTGAAAGTTAAACAGAGTAGTCAAGATTACTCAACATGTCAACCATGCCAGAGGTCCTAACAACTCTGAAAAACAAGGGAGAGAACTGGGATTATATAGGGATGGGAGTCACAGGTGAATGATTACCTATAAACTAAGATAATTTTCGTCCAATAATGAGTCATTAAATTTTAAATCGTCCAATAAAATTTGGTGGTAATATTTATTATTTACTTGAAAGTAATTTTGCTTCATACAAAGTTCAATAAATTGAAAATAGTTTCATCTTTTTGTATGGGAAATTATTAAGAAACAAATGAAAAAAATTATTATAGATCATCATTTGTTTATTTTAATTACATATCTATTAATTATGTTCTCAAAATTATTCTTAACCAATTATTTTCGGGTTAGTTAACTTATTATTACTATTTATCGACGTTTAAGTTGGCTTTGACACAACCCAAAAAAAAAAGATTTAATATGCTTTTGGAGTAAATAAATTAAATAAAATTAGTTAAACTGATACAAATATTATGAAAAATATAAAATTATGATCTGTAATAGATTTTTTTTTCATTTGTTTCTTACTAATTTTAAATTTTTTCATCCCAGTAAGTTAATAATTCATCTTTTATTCATTTTTAAAACAAACGAATGTAGACTTGTTATATCATTGAGAAGCTTATAAAATAAGCAAAAAGACGAGACTATTTTCAACGTAGGTACCCATTTAAAAAATCATAAGTTTGTGTTATATCTCGAGAGATATTAAGTTTTCAAAAAATCTAATTACGCCATTTTATTCTATCTAAAAAACGGTACAAATTTTGTAAATACAATTTTTCTCTATCATAATACATAAGATATGATATATTTTCAAAATGAGCCAAAAACGAGTTTTTGCCTGTAGCTCAGAAACAAAAGAAGATCGAAAATTCCTGTCGTGACTATTAAACTTTTCTCGAAAAGTTGACCCTGCAATGTGCAACTAAATAACACTACGTCAACCTAGAATTAAATATGCCAAAAATTATTATCAAATAAAGCGAATAAATTTTGTGTAACAAATTATTTAACTGTTGGTTTCATTTGTAAATATACCGGGTGTCTACTTTTTTATGGACCATAAGAAATAGAATGGTAAAATTTCTGTGTGTAATATCTGCCCTATTAATTTTAGAATAATAGTGTAAATACAAAAAATGGTCAGAGTTAAAGGTTGCATTAAATGAGCCTAAATTTATTGATAATACGTTCATGAGATAGTCGCAAAACAAAATTTCCGTCTTTAAGCTGTTTACAGAGTGCCATTGAAAACAAGATAAAAGGTTGTTAATTGATATTAAATGTTTTAGCTTGAAAATAATTTCATTGATTTTTTTTGTGAGATGGTAAATGTGTTCAGGATTAACTTATAAATAATTTATTGATACCAATCATTATCACATTATCAGAAACTCAAAGGCTGGTGCCACAAGTCTTAATTTAACTAAAACGCTGTTTTAAGAAATGTCAAATTTCATTATTTAATAATAATAATAATAATAATAATAATAATAAATAATATCTAATTTATCAAAATATGGTTTTAAAGCAGAACATAGTTTGTATTTAAACAAATATTTTTTTAAATCGTTCTTTAAACAAGGATGAAGTTAAATATTGAAATTAGATTTTTTTTAAAACAAGGCTTGTAGTACCTACCTACTAGCCAAACTATTTAACACTTTACTTTCTTTGGCAATTCTGTGAATAGGTAAAAACTGTAACTTTTTTTTGCCTCTCATTTGCGAACAAAGTGCATATAGTTAAACAAAAATATTTTGTATTCAATTTTTTTTTCTGAAAAAAAGGACAGATATGCGAAAAACACCCGATACAGTGAAATCAACGACTGTTGTGTTCGCATCTGTGACTTATATTTGCCAGCTATAGTTGAATTCAAGTAGAAAATTCTATGTATGTAATCTACTTTTTCTGTAAAGATATTTTCATTTTTATTCATATTTGAGAACAATTATTGTAGTTTTACTTTATTTTCACAAATAAATATCTTCTTGCTTCCAACAATCAAATATTTAAAAATATATTTCATGTATTACGTGTTTGAAAATGTCAGTGTCGTCATTATATTGGACTCTTCTTTTTCTATGAATTCAGATCTAAAATTCACGGAATTTAGGTTACAAGAATAAAAAATACCAGCAGTAAAAATATGTGGAGAGTTCAGATATGTCACGAAAAGAATATGAGAAAAGTTGAAAACCAATAAAACTGATAGCATCTTCCTGCATTAAATGAATTATCTTCACTCGGCATGAAAAGATTCAGGGTCAAAATGTTACGTTTTAAAAACATATTGATCTGTTGAGTTTTTGTAAATAGGACTTTCAAGCTAATTTGTAACACATATTAACTTTAAAAAATGCAATATTTCTAATATTGCTTGTTCACCAAGGTCGAAATAAGTACTAAAAACATACTTTACCTTGCATTATTATATGACATTATGCAGAAATTCTGCAAAAGTACATTTTTTTATTATTAAGTAAATTATTCTTATTATAAATAAATATATTGTTATTGTTAAATGCTTGTAAAAATTTAATCAAAAATATTGAAGAAATGTTAACCGAAAATTACAGGGTGTAAATGAAATAAGTGCATTAAATTTAACCAGTAATGTAACTCGTCGAGAGCAACAATTTTTCTTAATAATTTTTTTTCTAAATCTTTTAGTTTTTGTGTTAAAATTCTTTAAAGATTTGTTTAAAATTTCGTTACCCGCCAATGGCAAGATCTCCGCTGCCCTCTGCTGTCTGAATCAAAGTTCGATGTATACCGCACAAAAATTGTCGGGTGGTGGTTGCATACTTGCAGACACAGTAATTAATAAACAATCAAACATATTTATTACTAATAATTCGTAATAGTATTATTTTTAAAATAAAGAAATTTAAAATTTAGATAACAAAATTATAAAATTGTGTATTAAAACAGGTTTCTGAACTTGTGTGAATAGAGTAAGAGCGTGGGAAGAGCATAATAGTTATGAGGTTATGAGATGAATTTTCGTGTGTCAACGGCAAATCATAATAGTTTAAATACGTTATTCAAAAAACGTAAGTACATACTTTTGTCCATTTAAACGAGGTGGGATTATATGAGGATCAATGAGTCGTCAATTTATTCCCGCCCAAACAATTAATGATATTTTTTGTTGAAAATTGTGTTTCCTTCTTACAGTATGAGGATTCTTGTGACCAGATAAGTTTATTGTGCATTATTAAAGACACTTTCTCTAATATATCCAGCCCTATCAGTGAACAATACAACCCATTCGCAAAATTGAAATGCTGGAAACAATGAAATTTTTGCTCATGGTATGGAAGTGTAACTGTTGCTCTTTTAAAATATTCCAAATTATCATATGTGACACATCAAACTGTGATAAGCTCGAAGATATTGTATGTGGTAGAACACAAATTTACGAATATTACGAAGAGGATGATTTTCGTGCAACTTTGTTGACCTTAAGAACTTCACCATATGTAATTACAATGTCTGTGTATCCGCTGTTCAAAATTTTACCTTATAAACAAGTTTATTACTAATGTTAAAATTTAATTGCAACAACTGACAGGACTGTCAATTACTAAAACAAAAATTTTCATAGCTATTGCTACTACATTCAGTTATTACAAAAATATTTGGAACGACTCGAAAGTTATTAAGAACATATTGTTGCTCTCGACGAGTTATATTACTGGTTAAATTTAATGTACTTATTTCATTTACACCCTGTATATAATTATAACTGTAATTTTTTATCTCAAATTTTGACCTGCACTATAAGTACTATATACTTAAGTAAATCTAAACATACGAAATTTTCTATATGGGCAATCAGTTAATTATTAATAGACAGTCCATGTGAAAATAATTATAATCAAGTTGCTTTATAATATCCGTAACAATCTCTATAGTTATTTTCCCGTCAATACAGAAGTTAATTACATTGCTTTTCTTGTAAACAAAGCTTATCAGAACACTAATTAAACTATAATATTTTCAATTTTTTTATTAACACCAAATGTCACATGATGTTTTCAATACTTTTTCATTAAATCAAATTTTAGCATTATTATTCCTTTGTGTTTATTATATTATAATAAAATCTGTTGGTCAATAAATATAAAATTGGTATACTTGTTATTCTTTACATAGAAGGGATTATATCTAAGAGTATATCTATACATATTTTTAGGTTAGCGCCCAGAAATGATTTTTTTTTAATTGTACTTTTAATTCAGCAATGGGTGCCCGTGAGGTGACGCCTGGTAAACGCCCGCACGGTACAAATATGTCATTATCATTACCGAAATCTGCGTACAAAGCAGATTGGCACAGCCAGCAATGGGTAATATGCCGTGATGATATATTTATTTATTTATTTAATTCAGAATATTTTTTGATTTTGTCATTGAAAAAATAGAAATTCCAAAAATTTCATGAAATTTTTAGTTTTATCGCAAATAGTGTCGTTGGAATCACAGTACGCAATAAGAAAAGAGAACTGAAACTGTTCAAATTTGACGAAACTTGTCACTATCAATCGCGTTTTTGTTCCAAATGTGGCGACGCCAACATCTACATCACTGTTTCATATACATTTTTTCAAGAAATAATAAATAGTTGTCACGTTTGTAAACTAATAAACTCATAAAAAACGATAGTTATTTACTCACGAGTTGCATACAATTTTTTTTTACGTTTGTAATAAAAGTATGAAAAAGTGACCTAGCGTTTCATTATTTCACTCCGCATCGTTAAAAAAGTGCTCGTTTTTCACACTTTAATGTATTACAAAAAGACATACTTTATAAACCCATTTTAATAAAAAAAGTATACTTGTTTTAACAGACGTAAAAAAATATTTTTTGGTGAGGATTGTCCATTTTAATAATTGTTAGCAAATGACCTTAGTTGTCGGTCTGCCCTTAAAATTTTTATAAATAGCTATTAGTGTATAAGAGCGCAAAATGGGACATTGTCGATTGAGAGGCGTCGCGCGGCATTCTCTAGAAATGTCCGTTTGCGCTCGAAACACAAGATTTTTTCTACAGTCACAATGGAGTCCTGCACCATAACAAAAATTTATTTGTTTCAAGTACATTAAACTAGTGCAGTGAAAAAGTGGAAGTCTATTGGGAGCGTTCACACAATTTATTTTATATTTAATTTTCAATTATCGTTATCTTTCATTCTTCTTGAGCTGTTACTTCAATCTAATCTAAGCATTTTATACTTTCGTTTTTGTAAATGAATGCCCTATTTTATTTTCACAGCAGTGCGGCATTTTGTTTGGTTGTGTAATATACCGACAGAGCAATTGTACATAGTGATCAAAAATGGCTAAAGCGTGACGCTTCATACGATTTTGACATTTGCCGCTTACTTACTATAACAGCATTACTATATCCATGGGCGTACCTTTCGAATTTTGCAAGTTGTCATAAGAATAATCCTAAGAACCGTCTTCTTCACGTTCACCCGAACGAAAATATACAGAACGTTCATTTTAAGTGGTACACTATTGCTATCTTGAGAACTATAAGAGTTACGAAGTCGGTTAAATTAGCAAATAATTTCTATTTTACTAGACTATTTTAATGAGCATAAAATTATTTTTTTTCAACTGGTGGTTTTCAAACTGTGGGGGCCAACTTTGTTATTTTAAATGGGATCATATAGTTTTTATTTATTTATTAGATAGAGGATTTCATTCTGAATTCAGTGATATAATATTTTTATACTCTCACATAATGATTTTTTTTGAGAAATATGCATATAAAATTTTGATTGAAGTATCACTATAATAAGATAGCCACGAATAGAAAAAATGAATACATTTTATTTTTCTTACATATAATTAGAATGCCATGAAAAAAATACGTGAACATGTTGACATTTATAATAAAATATTCACTACTTTCTGCCAGTGCACTCGAATTCTATGTAAAAAATTAACATTTATTCATTTATTCCATCCGTGGCACTCTCATTATAGTCATATTTGAATCATATTATTATAAAACTTTATATGCATATTTCTTTTAAAAATCGTTATGTTAGGGTATGAAAATATAATATCACTGAATTCAGAATAAAATTCTCTATCTAATAAGTAAATAAAAATTATATGATCCCATTTAAAATTACAAAGTTGGTCCCCACAGTTTGAAAACTACTGGCTAACAAACAATAATTTTACGCTTAATAAAATAGTCTAGTAAAATAGAAATTGTTTGCTAACTTAACCGACCTCGTAGCTCTTATAGTTCTCGAGTTAGCAATAGTGCACCACTAAAAATGAACACCCTGTATATGTAATAATATAATACATTTTAAATTTTATAATTCTTTTTTGATCTTCGACAACAACTGCACTTGTTTTAATTTTTTACCTACACGTTTTTTATTATTTATTTTCTTATTTATATTGTTATAATTTAAAAAAAATAAGAATTAATTGTTTCTTTAATAGTTGATGATGCAAATTTATATTTAGAAATACTTTTTTCTGCTGTCTAGCGGTAACGTAAATAGTATTGCAAAGCTTTCAGTATTTAATAAAAATGTAATATTTAAATCATTCGCCATCAATGCCAAAATATAAAGTTACATACCATTGCGTAAAAATGGAACACCAGACATTTTAATTTAAAATAAACTTCGTTTGAATTTTTTTTCCGTAATATTTAAAATAATCGAATTATTAAAAAGAACAGACCGATGAATCACCTGTATAATTTATAAAAATCTGTAGATTTTGACGGGCTTATTGCACAATATTATTAATATATATATATATATATATATATATATATATATATATATATATATATATATATATATATATATATATATATATTTCAAAAGCTTCGAAAAAAGGTAAAATGTGTAAATAAAATATTGTATTTATAAGCTACAAATTATAAGACTAGCCACTCGACATTAAAAATCGAAACAAATCAGTTTTTGTACTCGTACTTTACTGACTTTTCGCTATGCTAGTATTATATAATCTAAAATTCAAACAGCTTTTATTCACAATAGTTTGCCTGTATCGATCTTGTTGCAGTTTTCATGACAGCCTTGCAGTTGACAGTATCATTATTGAAACAGTATATTGTTTCCTACAGTTATATTGCATTGTAAATGTTACATAAGCAATACTTATTGTAAAATGTCATTGAAATACTAAGAGTGAATTTTCCTGGTAAGTTCGAACGGGGTGACCTTTCGATTTTTACCAGGAGACGCGACCGCTACTACAAGGAAGGTCAAAGTTCAGGATATGTCGAGCACACCCATGGATATGATTTCGGGGAATTCTGTTCGGGAAATAGGAACTGTGCAATTAGTGATTCATCCAAAATTTTAGACCGCACACCGCAGAAAATAGCTTTTGTAGAAATCTATGTACACGCTGTAATTTCTTTTTTTGTGAATACTTCCTTTTTAGCAATCATAATTTTAACATACTTACATATGTATATAAATTCAGTATTGGCTAAAGATAGCAGTTTAAAAAAATTTCAATTACTCTTATCTCAAGAAGGCGAATTTTAAAAAGAAATTACAGGATTCATGTTCCTTTAAACAAGTTTGTTTATAATAAAGTTATAATTTGTATAACTTTTATTTATATCTAGTATCTAGACTATAACAACCACTTATTTTTACTAGTTTATTTTGTTATTTTCTGAATTTCAACGTGTATACCATGTTTGGATTATGGGTAAGTCTTTACTTTGAGATTCGAAAATTAATAATGTGATTGTATATGAAATTGGTACTTCACAAAATTATATTTCGGAAACAATTAATTTCCAATCCAGAGTATTGCGTATAATTTTAATATTTGAAAATAGGAAATACTAAGAAATAATTTTCAAATTTAATAGGTACTGATTTTATTCGAACCCGGGCCATGGTTAATGATTTTTACTTAATTTTATGTTAGTATTAATTTTAACTAAAGACTTGTTTAGTGAGCAAATTCTGCTGTTTCACATTATTTATTGTTTTAAAACTTAATTTTGTTTTACCGGCGGTATGAAATATGAAGTCTATTAGAAAAGTATCGACCTTATTTTTTTGCGAAAACCTGATGGATTTGAATCAAGCGCGCTTGCATGAGCCGCTCTTGAACCTTCGTGCGCATGCGTGAACTTTTTCACGCCTGTCGATAGCGTCTGTTACTTGTAAGCAGAGCTGGGCAAAGTACCGGAAAGTAGTACTTGAAGTACAAGTACTTTATTAGTTTCTAAAGTACTTAAAGTACCAAGCACTTGAAAAAGTAGATACTTGTAAATTTGGGCGCAAGTACTTTTCAAGATAATTGATATTTTTCTGATTATATGCACCCTAAAAGGTGATTATTGACAAAAATTTAAATATGCGATATTTATTTGGTTATTTAAAACAAGAGTTCCTCGCTGGGACTGCCGTATCACCTAGCGATCTCATGACGTACGAGAAGTTGTACCAAGATGTTAAAATGACGTCATTTTTACGTCATGCTATCGCCAGGCGATACGGCAAAATCTGTAGTTAGGTAATACAAACATTATATGTATATGCAGTATGCAGATTAGAATTAATTTATTTATGCCAAAGAATTTGCAAATTTATCTTTACTTTCATATTATCGCTGAAAATATATTTATTAATGAAACTCATATGATTATGTACTACAGGAATAACACCACACCACTGCAAAAGAAAAACTGACAGACAAAAAATTCTCATAACAGTGTTAACTTTTAAATTATTCATCGAACTTCAAGTACATTTAAAGTAATTCAAGTACATTTAAAATACTTCAAGTGCATTTAAAATACTTCAAGTACATTTGAACTACTTCAAGTATTTAAAAATACTTCAAGTACTTTTCATTGTACTTCAAGTATTTTTCCAAGTATTAAGTACCAAGTACGTGTGACTAGACTTACTTTGTTAAGTACAAAGTACTATAAATAAAAAGTACTTCAAGTACAGTACTTGAAGTACTGAAATTACTTGCAAGCCTAATAAAGTACTTTTCTTGCAAGTATTGCCCAGCTCTGCTTGTAAGCAGCATTTGAGTGAGGTAGTGTGTAGTGCTCTCGTCGGTTTTTCATTACAAGGAAAATGACGGAACGATTGGAGCAGCGCTATTACATCAAATTTTGCCTGAAACTGGGCGACGGCCAAGTGGAAACCATTCGGAAGATTCAGACGGCTTTCGCTGACGATGCTATGGACATCACACAGATTAAGGAGTGGTACAACCGGTTTAAAGACCGCTGCACATCGGTGGAGAGCAAGCCACGCTCTCTGACTCCCGCGGTGTGGTACACCACGAGTACGCACCACAGGGTCAAACAATCACCAAAGGGTACTACAGGGATGTCCCCCGTCGCCTACGTGATGCTGTGCGGCGCAAAAGACCGGAGTTGTGGTTATCAGGAAATTGGCGCCTCCATCATCATATATTTTTTATTTACTTATTAGATAGAGAATTTTATTCTGAATTCAGTGATATTATATTTTCATACCCTCACATAACGATTTTTAAAAGAAATATGCATATAAAGTTTTATAATAATATGATTCAAATATGACTATAATGAGAGTGCCACGGATGGAATAAATGAATAAATGTTAATTTTTTACATAGAATTCGAGTGCACTGGCAGAAAGTAGTGAATATTTTATTATAAATGTCAACATGTTCACGTATTTCTTTCATGGCATTCTAATTATATGTAAGAAAAATAAAATGTATTCATTTTTTCTATTCATGGCTATCTTATTATAGTGATACTTCTTATTCTTATTCTACGTGATAAAACGGAAAAACAGTCTGTAAACTTTATTAAACGAAAATCTGAAATTAAATTAATTCCGAAAGAAGTTATATATATATATATATATATATATATATATATATATATATATATATATATATATATATATTTGTAAAATGTTTTTACAAATGTATATTCTTTTTTATTCAGTAAACTTTAATGGGGACTTATAATTTTGACGTCATCGGACCTCCCTCTACACAATTTAGAAAAGGACAACAACAATTTTTTAGAAAGAGTGAGGTTATATACCATGGCCAAGTCGGTCAAATGCTCTCCTTTTCAACACTTCTTCTCGTTGATCCTCCTATCATTTGTTTGTTATTTAGTCAGCAAAGTTTGGTCATGTTATTTGTGTACTGCCTGTTATTAATTATCTCTTGTACTAAAGAATCATCGAATCTTGAAATTCTTGAAAAACGTGAATCACTAGGTATAAACGTAATTTTAAGACTCTGGTAAATGTAATTTAATTGAAAGAAGTCTTTATTCTTAGAATTTAATGGAATAATAGAAAATCGGGCATGAATATGCTGACTTGTTTACTAACAAAAGCAGATAACACATTAATTATCTCATATTTATTTTGAACCTACCTTACGACAGGTTGATTGTATATTTTACTACAAATCCAATTACACCATTAATTTAATGAAAGAGCTAAACATATAAATACATTACTGTCAAGTACGAATCACTGCTATTAATATTATTTCCAGAACCAGGCAGTACCATTGCATTTAAAATATGAATTTAAGGATTTAAATTCAAAGGAGCTAAGTGCTACATAAATATATAAAAGTTTCACATGAAAACGTTCTACGAACACTTCGTGCTTCACGAAACTCAAAGTTTTAGAAGTGGTACAAGTATTTTAAAATTCCAGACGTGGATAAAAAGCTAAAGGCTGCATTTAAAGAAAATGGATAAGAGTATAGTATTCTTCACGTAAGAATGGCATTGTGTAATAAACAGTGTACGATTGCTGCAGATACACGTAATTGACGTAGTTTCTTTTTGCCACTCAGGTTATAGAATCTGTTCATACGGCGTTAGCATTGGCGTGTATTTTAGCATTTTTGTGTCGTGTGTTGATTTATGTAAATTATCAATAATGTCGTAGAAAAAACTCTGGAAAAGAGCTAGAATAATGGTCTTGTCTGCATGTGCGTTTCTTGATGCAAAAAAAGAAATCAGTTGTTCATTTATACTACCAGCCAATAAATTCAAATTTTATATTAAAAATGTATGTATGTATTTTCGTATATTATGTTTTCCTATTGAATCTATGGGTGAAAGAAATTTTTACATTTTAGATGAAAGGTTAAAATCTAAATCTTGCGTGAAAAGATATCAATTTCCGATAATTCTCGGATAAGCCTTCCTTCCTTCCACTCTGTTTCCACCAACATAACTTAGGGTACAGAAGTCAGTCTATATTTAGTCGATCAAAGGTATTAACGTTGATACCATAAAAAGACGACTTCAAGAAATTACTAAATAAAGGAATCCACAGGCACCAGTTTAACTATATTTCAAGCAGAGATCTACGCAATAAATCTCTGTGCTCAAACAAACCTAAACAAAGGTGTCAAAGGAGCAACAATTAACATAACGTTAGACAGCCAGGCTGCTTTAAAGGCACTAAGTTCCTTCACTTGTGAATCAAAGCTAGTCTGGAATTGCATGAGCACCCTACAACAGCTAGCCATAGACAACCACGTCACTTTGTGGTGTGTACCGGGGCATGAAGGCGTTCTAGGCAATGAAAAAGCAGAGCTCGCTAAAAAGGGAGCCAAATTACCGTTTTACGGGCCTGAACCTTCCTGTGGACTCTTGAAAAGCCATGTAAAGAAGGAAGTCAAAAACTGGGAGGAGGCAACCATAGCCTCACATTGGAGAGACATTCCGGGCCTTAGTCAGTCGAAGAAATTTATTTCACCTTCGTCGACAAACGCCAAAGAGCTTTAGCTCTCAGCAAAAAAGATCTGAGAACTATGACAGGTATATATACTGGTCATTGTCCTCTGAAATACCATCTATGTAAGATTGGTATGGCTGAAAACTACATCTGTCGACTCTGCGAAGAGGACGAAGAAACTTCGGAACACATTGTATGTGAATGTCCAGCTGTGGCCGCAAGAAGACTTACGCCCGTATGCACAGTCACTCGCCGGCGCATCGCTAGCGCTCATTAGAAGAAAACCGTTCACCTTTCATTGCATAGTCAACTTATCGCTAGCGACTTGCTAGCGAACTATTTCATTTGACATGCGCATATGAGAAATATACGGCGAGTCGCTGAAGGTGGTCATAAGCATCTCCAGGGCATCTTCAGTACATTTCAAGCCAATATTTTCCTTTTATTTTTTTGTTTTGTTTCTTAAAATTGTAAACATGAATAATGATTTACGTTTATTTATTGAAATAAATGAACTTGAAGATATTTTTCAACCAAAACCAAGACGATATATTCATGATGTTGAAAATCAATTGGAGTTTTATTCAGAAACTAATTTCAAAAGTCGACATAGATTTAATAGAAATACAGTTATACAAATTTTAATTCCAATTGTTCAAGAAATAGAAAAAGTTACAAATAGAGGACTACCGGTACCACCAGTAATTGCACTTGTATCAACGTTACGTTTTTACGCTACGGGAAATTTTCAGGTATTCTTATATTTTAATTATTGTATCATTAAAATAATATAAAAATAATTTTATTGGTCAATAGACAGTATGTGGAGATTTACGCGGAATCCATCAATCTACTGTGTGCAAATTTATTAAAATAATTTCACAATTAATTGCATCACATTCTGGCAATTATATAAAATTTCCCGAAGATTTAGGAGCCACACACGTTCAGTTTTACAGAATATCAAATTTTCCGTCTGTATCGGGGTGCATTGATTGTACTCATATACCTATAAAAAGTCCTGGTGGTGATATGGCAGAAGTTTTCCGAAACAGAAAAGGGTCATTTTCTATTAACGTTCAACACGAACTCAAATAAAATTTGACAGGTATATTATAGTTCAATTATAACAAAACTAACATATATTATTAGGTTGCGTAGTAGAAAAAATCGTGGCGAGTCGCCAGAGTTTTCGCCGGCGAGCGTTTCTTTGAAAGTTGTTTATGCACTGTTCAAACATAACAATACGCTAGCGAGTCGCTGGCTAAAGATCCGCCGGCGATTCGCTTGGCGAATGACTATGCATACGGACGTTAACCATCTAGGTAAAAGGTACTCCTGGAGCAGTAATTGGCTTCATAAGAACACTGGAACTACTTCCAGAAAACTAAGATAGGGACATGACAATAGATCTCACAGGTCGCAGTGACAAAAACTGTTAGCGCTTAAAGCTCTCAACTTCAATAATAATAATTAATAATGTATTTTCATATATTATTTTTTCCTATTGATCGTATGGGTGAGAGAAATTTTTACATTTTAAATGAAAGGCTAAAATCTAAATCTTGCGAGTAAAGAAATCAATTTCCGATAATTCTCGGATAAGCCTTCTTTCCTCAAAATATCGTCTAGACTGATTGCTCACACACTCTGTTTCCACCAACATAACTTAGGGTACAGAAGTCTTTAGTCTATATTTAGTCGATCAAAGGTATTAGCGGTGGCACCATAAAAAGACGACTTCAAGAAATTAATCTTCTTTCTTGTTTGAGTTGCTGCTACAAATCCACTTCACCTGGCAAGGAAACAAACAAAAAAGAAAGAATTAAACAAAAGCACCGTTTATAAGACTGCCAAAGAATCCTTTAAAGAAAGCTTTTACTCAAATACTTTCATAAACGATCGAATAGAAATTATTACCTCTGCCCCATAATTGCAAAAAACAGATGTTTATTGGTAAAAATTGTACAGTTTAATAATAATATTTATTTGGTTTCAGTGTTTTTTAAAATTAATAACATTGATAATAATATAACTTAACATACAAATAAGAAAAATATACATACCAAAAGATCAATGAAAATGGAAATACATAGTCATTGAAAGTTTCACTGTATACAGTAATATTTAAGTAATTAAATACTATACTCGTATACAGATACATGAATATGAAAGTGAATTGTAAATTGAAACGCTTTTATTTACTTTCGGTTTAAAAATTTATACCAAGTATTTATATACGTATTTTATTTTTAACACATTAATATTTGCATTACTATAACATTAAAATACTTCACAAATAAGATTTATAACAATAAACAAGATTAAAACAATGTACTCTACTAACTGAATACTTCTGTAGCATGCTTGTTTACTACGTATATATTGGCTGACGGATTTCTGGAATGTTCTCAGTTATCTCGCTATGTGCTATGTTCTAGACACCTAGATCTAGACTAATCCTATTTTAAACACACACAACCATAATTACCGATCCAGATAATTCCTAATTGTAACGTGTGAGCACGGCCTCGCTGAGCGAGCGTTTAAGTTAATCGATGACTTAATCGTCGCGAATAAGTGGTGAAGTAAATAAACAAGTCTCGACCTGTTTAATTACTCCTGGTTGTCTGAAGCTTTTGTATTCGATGTCATTATCATACGGAATGTTTGAGAGCTCTCCCGAAGGTAATATGGCAGCTATATAAAAGAGTCGCAGCTATGCCCGGGAGTCAGTGCCGTTAGCGAAGTCGGACAGAGCTGTTCAGTTCTGTATACGGAGGTTGTGGAGTTCAGTTGAGTATACAGAGGCTGTGAAAGTCAGTTGAGTATTCAGAGGCTGCGTGGAAGTCAGTTGAGTATACATACGCTGTGGAAGTCAGAGTTCTGTTAGTAGAGTTGAAGAGCTAGTTATTGAGAGAGTAGTTGAGTATAGAAACCCGTGAGGGAAGTTAGACAAATAAATAGTGACATAAATATAGTGATATAAATATCGCGTAGACAATCTATAACAGTCTGCAACCGACCGGCAGTTTAAGATTGAAACGCGAAATAAATAGCGTATAAATAAATAGTCTGGTATTAATTGTTTAAATAAATAAATAATCTTAGTGTTTAAGTATTTAATAATATGTACTTCTATTCTCAAATTAATATTTAATATTTGTTTAACCATAGTAATCGTCATTGTTATTATCTTTTAATTGTTATTTATCGTTTTAATAAACATTTATTTTAATTAATAATAATTTTTTGATTTTTACACTTTACCCAAATAAATAAAACGTTACATTATTATATTCACTCAGAAAGTTTCACTCCCTTCGTTCGTATTCAGGTCCACTCACATCTTAGGCATATTATAGCATAAATCTGAATAAACCCATCCACGTGACAATATATTCAATAAAAAGTAATAAACATTTAAAAATAAGATTAAATAAAAAAGAGCTACTTGAAACATTCATATTCGAACTTTAAAAAATTATTCGTTAGGATTTTAATATAATAATAATAATATAATTATAACTTATTGAATTAATATTTTAAAACTCTTTTAAGTTTTAATAAAAGCACAATGTTTTAATATCTCCCCTTTATAAAATTATAACAAAATTGAAAAACAGTATTTTGAGAATTATTTGTTCGGGTTAATTTTTGTAAACCTCGATTTTGCGCTGTTGAAAATTGGAAACAATTATTCATATTTATCCTCAAAAAACCTACTCCCACTATGTTAAATTTTTTTAAAACTTTTTTCCAGCCCTCAATGCTTGTCATATGTCTCATAATCGATAGCTGTAACTTATATGTCCAGCGCAGTGCATCTATAAATGTCCACGTTAATTAACTTACAAGTTTTTATTTGATTAAGTAGTGGTAATTTTATTTAATAGTTATTTGCATCACTTGAAAAACAATCCTGACACCTACGGAGGCCTTTACGGGTTTCTCAAGAGTAAATATAAACACTGTTTCAAAACAATTCAAATGAAAAATGCGGTTAAATTTAGCATCAAGAATCTTATTTAGTGTTAAACGAAGAATTGGATAAATAGGACATTTTTTAGGCTTCTTATTTGTTTTGTGTCTGGCTTCTAGAAAGACTATAATTTTCACTTAAATTTACATGTTTGTTAAATGAGTGGCTAAATGAAAATTATCAGTATCATGGCCAATGTTTTCGCGGAAAATGTAAATCGATGAGACAAGCCAGAAATTTACCGGCATATTAAATTAATTGGCTGAAAAAGTAATAGAGAATTTGTGACGCACAAAGAAATAGTTTTATTTGAATTACTAAACATTGTACTGATTTCTTATTCCAATTTATATTCTACTTTTTGCATTATGGTATACTATGAACAAAGTACAGTTTAAGTTTGTAAGTTTTACAGTTTTCGTATTGATTTTTTAATGAAGCTTTTAGAACTTGTTAATAGTTTAATACATTATGGCTTCAGAATAAAGAAGATTAAATTATTAATCTTCAATAAAAACAAGTTTTCCCCGCCTGGAATTGAAAATTAATTCGCATGTCATGGAATAATTATTTATAGACCAGGGGTATCACTATAGCAACGTATTGTAACGTTTTTTATTTATTTGGGTGCAGTGTAAATATTAGACAATTATTATTAATTAAAATAAAGGTTTATTACACTATAATTAAATATTAAAAGGTATTAATTAATAACGATTACTAATATTAAACAATTATTAAAAACTAATTAAGACTAAAACTATAATTAACTAGATAACACTAAAACTATTTATTTATTTATCTAATTAGCACTACTATTTATTTCCACTATTTATATTACTTTTTTATACCTACCGACCTCCACAGCGTCTATATACTCAACTGACTCAACAGCGTCTGTATATTCAACTGCTCGGACAGAAGTCACACCTTTCACCTCACTGTCTATTTATGTAACTCTCTCTCTTCCACAGCCTCAGTATCACCAACTATCCGTATGCCATAATTCTTCAACACCAATGCCAAGTATCCACTCCAACTCGCTGTTACTGTATACCTAGCTTCACAGTACTCGTCCACACTACCGAGTATTCATTTTCACAGCTATCCCAATATACCAGTAACTTCCAGACTCGCCGTTACTGTCCTCGTACACTATAGCTTCCCAATACTCGTCAACACTACCGAGTATTCACATCCACAGCTATCCCAGTATACCAGTAACTTCCAGATAGCTACTCCACTCGACACTTTACGGCATACGCCCACCACGATACTGTTTTGCTTCTCAAACTCACTATGTGAATGTGTCTATATGGCTCTCCATGTAACTAACTAACTCTCGCGCATAGCTACGTCCCTTTTATACAGCTGTCATTATCTTCTAGAAAAGCTCTAGAATGTTTGACCGCATAATAACAATGAACACAAAAGGTTTAGACGACCGCAAGTAATTAAACACGTCGCGACTAGTTTGTTTACTTAGCCCGGCTGCTAGCACGATGCGTCATCGTTATAAATAGACACTCGGCTCATTGCTGCGGCGATGGCGGGCGTTCCTCGTTACAGTATTTTTTATACGATGGCATATTTACGTCATAGTTGTCAAATAAAATGACATTTTCTATGTACCCATAGTGATAACGGTATTATTTGATAACGGACGAGTTACATAATCCTACCCCAGGTCCCAGGTGTTAACAAATATTAAATACTCAAAATCTTAGTCATGCAGCATTTATTCTTACAAAGCCAGCATATAGATAAGAATAAATGTAGTATGACTGAGATTTCAAATATTTGGTCACATTTAATCTATATTACAGTCGAGAATGTTTCCCACATTATTTATAGACATAATAATAATTTGTTTACAGTATAATTTTAAAGAACTGATAAAATGAATTTTGTTCTATCCTTGTTTGAATATCGAAAATTGAAACCTTTTATCGTTAGGAATTCTGATATAGTGCAACAATATATTTTCCACATGCATCTTCGTGAATAAACAATATATAAAAAAGTGAACTTGAAATATGAAATATTGACACGTGTAAGAATTCGCTTGCAAGAATGACATATAATTTCAATTTCTTTCAATATTCGTTGTCAATACTGATGCATTTCGCACTTTGTACAATATTTTGAAAGATTTATAAAAATTTCAACCATATTTTTAGTGTAATTTTTAAATATTAATGAGGGATAAGTCGTATTTTAAAATTAATTGAAAAAATATAGTAAATAGATACAATATTTAAAATTTTAATATCGTTAACGTGAGAATAAAAAATTGCGCGTCACCAGGGAGCACAGAAAATTTGATATCATGTCTGGCATGATAGGATAAAATAATGACACGTGGCAAGTTTATTTATATCATCTTTATAGCTTTCAGAATAACTTTATATAATTTATAAATTGTTTTATTTATTATCATCTATAAATCCAGATATTTAAGGAACCTATTATTAGCCGTATATATTTAATAACAAAATATAAATTCATATTGGGGATTAAAGGTAATAGAACACGCGCCATACCCATTCGATTTGCAAATGTGCCACTTTTTTTATGAACCATATGTCCTTTTCTCAATAATAATTCTAGCGTGACCCTCCTACTCATAGGGTTGTTTAATAATCTGAAAATTCCAATAATTCACAAAGCAAAAAAAGAACCGTCTCTATTTTTAATCATTGGTGTTCGAAGTACATAAATATTTGCAGTTTATTTCAGGTGTATCATTTGCTGAATTAGTAAATCCTTGTAATTTGCAAAATGTCAAATTAGAAATGAGAGACGAGCACGTTTTGTAATTTTATCAGATAATTCTTCTGGGCTTGAAGTTTAGCAGCTGGTGTTTCAAAGGGATTAGGTTTCATTGAAATTGGAGAGTAACTTTTTTCATTTACACATGGCAAGGCCGGTCATTTTGGGACGTTGACATTTATTTGAAACTCTTAAGAGTAAGGTAAGAAAATATGCTTGGTTACTTGAGTCGGCCAGAGTTTCGCATTTTGTTAATTTCTTTGAACTCAGAAGACATTATTTCAAATTACACTTGGTCTGCTATTTTAGGATTTCATGGAAAGCTTGACATATTTCTGTCTCTTAATGCAAGAACAACTAATCAATTGGTTTTGTAATCGGCTGTATAAACATTGTTTTCATATACCAGAACAACCAAAGTCAAACCGTAAAAGAATCTATCATAGTAATTGAAATGCATTGAACATTGTACCAATATCATGTCATAAAACAAGAAAATTTATTGCAGTAATAAACAATGAAAACATGTCAGTAAAATCTCGAAGGGCTTTAGTGCTACAGACAGTTAAAATCACAGAAGTACTAACATTTGCAATCAATATTAATAGTGCATGTGCATATACAGATTGTCAAGTTTTACAGAAAGGTACTCTCGCTATTGTTGACACTTTTTTATCATTTTAAATCCGTCATTCATAAGTACGAAATGTTGACATTGGTTGTTCTTTCATTAAGACAGATTTGTTAAAAGTTAAAACCTCTGGCATAGTTTACATGTTGAGTAATCTTAACCACTCTGTTAGGACCTCTGGCATGCTGACAAGTTGAATAATATGATACTCGTATATTATACAAAATGTATCTCGGATACGGGTCACCCCGATTATTTTCTTTATTATTGGAAATAGAAGTAAACCATTCAAATAAAAGTTGTAATAGAAGAAGGGAGACATTACCATATTAAAGAAAAAAAAATTAACCAGTGGTTCTCAAACTATAGCATAAAATTATATTTTTTTAAATGGGATGGTATATATTTTTTAGGCCCATTCGATAGAGTTTTTTTTTTTAATTCAATCATGTATACATTTTATATCCGTACATTACAAAAATATTGAGAAAAAAGCAATTGAAATTTAAATAAACTTAATTTTTCAAACTTGCTATCTGTCAATTTGAATTATTTAGTGCATAATTCCTATTCTTGCTATTTATTAAGATAAAAACAAATATTTATATTTCGTTTTAATTTAGGTTCACTTTTTTTTCATGCATAGCCTACTGAAAAATAACTATAAAAATAAAATTATTTAAATTTCAATTGCATTTTTCGCAATATTTTTGTAATGTAAGGATATAAAATAATTACATGGTTATAGTTTGAAAACCACTGGTTAAAGAATTCTTTTCTTCAATACTGAATGTCCCCCTTGATTTACCACAACCTTTATTTGAATGATTTACTTGTATTTCCAGTAATAAAGAAAATAATCGGGGTGTCCCGTATCCGAAAAACACCCTGTATAGAATTAAATTTACGTTAATAAAAATTATTTCTAGTTTTTGATATGTATAATTAAAATTTTGAAAAAAATCATACCTTCATAAAATTTTGGAAAGATTGGTTTTACTTTTGACGTAAGTGTGACAAAATAATATAAATATAAATTCTTATAAGTGCGTGAGGGATAACAAATGTAATACTTATTGGCGAAAAAACTGAACTATAGATGGCAGGCCGGACGGTAGCAAGATGGCGGAGGAATAAGGAGAGTTCTCTCATTCCTTATTGCTGGCAATATGCATTTCCAAGTGCAAAGTATTTAATATGGAGAAAATTAACATAAACTTAAGTTATATTTTTGAATACATTGCTTCTGCACGTCCTATAAAGGAAGACGAAGCAGTTTTTAAGGCTGGACATGTATTACTTTGATGGAATAAAAGATTTTGGACCAAGTACAATACTGGGGTCTTGTTTAAAAACCAGTCATTTGAGTGGAGATCCTCATATTGTTGAAATTTTATTAAATGAGAATATAAATTACTGGAAAGCAAATTTAGTTCTAGAGTAGAATTGGGAGGCAAATGCAAACATATTGTTGCAGTTTTGTTGCATATAAACAGGATAGTAAAAATCAAAACTATATTTATTATTTTACAATAAATGTGATTATTATTATTATGCTATTAATTTATTTGTTTATGTGTATGTTTATGTGTTTATGTGTATTACAAAGTAGCAGAAATAGAAAAATTAAGTTGTACAGATTTGGAACTAGTAAGGGGAAAACATTAAAAAGGATGATAAACAATATAGTTTGGCTATAAAATTATAAGAATTTTGGGATCCTGTTTTAAACAAGAAAAAATAGAACCGATTGGAGGCGTCAAAACTAAGGGAAGAAAATTTCGAGATCATATTTTGTCACTTTAAATATAGTGTAAACTTACACTTTTTGACTTGTATTTATTGCTTTGTGGCAGTGAGCAGTATGTATGGCATTTACTGATCATTATTTAAACCTGAAAATGTAATATACACTATATATCTCACTTTCTTTTACAACAAATATAAATTAAACCTGTTTAAAATTAGATACGTTTCAATGTATACTATCAATGTTTCCTTATTCCTCTAGTTCACAAAACCGCCGCCAGACGTCACCCACTTTGAATTTTTTCGCCAATAGGTACTTTAATGCGACGGAAGAAAATTTCCCTGGTCGCAAGACACTGAGTGCATTGGCAACTTGATACGGCATGCAAAATGATAGCAGTGGGAATTTGAGCGTGTGGTATTTTATTGGCGGCGTGCGCAGTAACCCCTGGCGTCTGTGAAAGCTTGAACGTTGACCCGCACGCGTCGGGACGATGCGCTGAGTTTCAGGCGACGCGACGTTGACGTTGGCGTCATCACAGGATCAGATTAGATCTCATATGATCTGCATCAATTAGCTTCATTTATATATTTAAATAAATTACTAATCTGTCGTCGATGCGTTATTAGTTTCCTTGAGTAATTCAATTATTTTATATTTAAATGTTTTTATTTTTAAACTGCATGCAGGAGCTTATTCTAATAATTGATAATAAAATTAAAAATTAAGGAAAATAAAAACTTTATACGTATTACAAGAACAGTGTTCTCATCTTCCGTATAGTAACAGTTTACGCGAAACCGTATTAAGAGGGTAAAGTGCAATTAGAATTACTCCAGGGGATATAATTTGAAAAATTTAAAGCTACACTTTTTTGTTCAAGGATAACCGGAAGGGTGGGGGTGATGTTTTTTAGTTCAAGATCGAATACCTTACATTAAAACTTACATTTTTTTATATAATAAGCAGTTGCAGGTTTAATGCCTTATTATGTAAAGATATAAATCAAAATTAATTTGATTAATATTATCTGATCACATTATTTACATACAAAAGAATAGCTACATTTAAGCCGCTACTGTAGGTACCTAGATGTGTTGAGCGTTCTAATTAATAGAATGTTCCGTAACGCAACCGGTCCGATCAGGTTTATGGTTTTGTGTTCCGTAAGTCCTGAACTTATTTACCGGTTACTATTTGGAACGCGGTTCCTGAAAAAAGTTGGTAAAAAGTCGGACCACGGCAACCACGGAATAATCCTCGTTTCTCTGGTATTTTTAACCCTACTGCCGCTACTTTCAAACATCATCATAACAAAATCAAACAATATACGTCAATGTTAAATTTCTAAACCGCATTAGTGGTATTACTCATAATTATTATAGATGTACTTAAGTATGAAAACATTTATATTTGATATATTGTTGGTTGTGTTGTTTTTATTGGCATTAAATGTAATAGAATGTTCAATTTCGTTGTCATATTCAAAGTTATAATTCATTTCGTTAATTTTTATTTTTGTTGAGTCAATTTTAAATTTCATATGATTCAATGTAAATCTGCCCCGAAATAGATGAAAATATTCTAGCATCCGTAATCAAGATACTGGGTTTTTTTTTTTTTTTTTTTTTTGGTTGATTTCAAGTTGATTTACGGAACATAGTATAAAAATATATTTTGTAATTCTTGTTTCATATACACATTTGAATAATAAATAATATAGAGAGAAGTGAAAGCAACTGCAAAATTTTAATTTAGAGCTGCATTTCTCAAATTTAGAACTGCAGAAACAAGCCAGAGCTGCACCAAATTATATCCACTGAATTACTCAACATGTTAACCATGTTACAGGTCTTAACAGCCATTTTCTCAGAGAGTGTTAAGATTACTCAACGTGTGAACCGTGTCAATTTCATTTTATTTTCAATTATATTAGCCTAGACTTCATAATATTTGATTATTTATTCTTATAGATGAGTATTTAACTGTTCTACAATGTGGTTATTTTATTACATTTTACAGTGTCCATATTTTTTAATCTATTGATGACATTACCATTTCGAAATGTCACCATAGTAACATACGTCACGTGCATTAAATTAATTTTTTTAATATTTAAAAAATAAATCTCGTTGAGATAAAGTGAAATACATTTTCTATTTACAGTTCAAATGTCAAATAAAAAGTACTTTTATAAAAAGTAGTGTAATATTTCATTAAATTAAATCCAATGCAAACTAATTTATACGCCCTTTGACAAAAAAGGAATAAATAAAAATATTGCAATGTACACCATTTTATATGTGTATATTAGGGTGGACCTTAAAAGGGGTCAAGTCGAATTTTAACCGGGCCGCCCCTCAAAGTGGTTCCAAATAAATAAATAAAAATTGTGCTGGCAATGATTCCGCTTAATATTAATATTTGACCTTGTCTAAATGCACTTGATTTTTCCCATATAAATAACATTGGGTTCTGACACATTTTGGAACTTTATTTTTTCCAAGCCAATAGGAGGTTTAAAAAATCCACTCAATATTGGAATATACAGGGTGTCTCACAACTCGCACCCCAGACGAAACTGACACCACCAATTCCGGAAGGATATCTTGAGGTGTGATGATATTATTACAAAATAAAACTGGGTGCTAGGTTTTAAAAATACTACTAGTGCGTTACAAAATTTTTTTGACTTACTGTAATTTTGACACTTTAGAGTTAACTTTTCACTGTCAACAAATTTAGGTTAGCGAAGGTGACATCCGAGATCATCATTTATATCGTACAGTGCAACGTTCCGAATAGACTCGTGCTGCCTCTCTGGCGTTACGTCCACATTCTCCGAAAATTATAATCATTTCTAAGTAATCAGCGGCTGAATATATGGCAAGAATTTGCCATTTTTTGTTCACCTTGTCAAATTTAATTTGACACTGACATTTTTCGAAAACTACAGTCGCCCACACATTTTAAAGAAGATTTGATTTGTATAAAACCCTAGTAACGTAAAATTACGGCAAACACACGTTAAAGGTGTAGGTCTCTGATTGGTCAATTTTAAGACGTCTTTTCTGGAATATCTTTTAAACTAGATTTTTTTTCTTCGAAATTACACATCCGAGTGCAGTTTCGTGTTTCCTCATTCGCTCTGGAGCGCGAGTTGTGAGACAGCTGTATACTAGAATGACCTGAGAGTATGTGGATAAAATTTGAAGTCGCAATCATTATTCTTAAGATAATTATAGATGGTTAAACTATCGCACAAATGCCCAAGAAAGCTATATACAGTCTTAAGAATATTTATTGGGGTTTTAAATTTTATCCACATATTCTCGGGTCACTCTAGTATATATTCCAATATTGAGTGGAATTTTAAACCTCTTATTGCCTTTGACAAAAATACAGTTCCAAAATATGTCAAAACCCAATGTTATTTAAATCAAATATTAATATTAAGCGGAATCATTGCCTGCATAATTTTTTTTTATTTATTTGGAACCACTTTAGGGGCGGTCCGAAAAAATTTAAGGTCCACTCTAATGTACATGTATATGTAAATAAAAGGTTTGTTCCAATACACCATCAAACCAGTTTGTGAACGGTCGGGTACATGCGCAGAGTGAATTTAGTGTTCCAACATGAATTTCGACTGAATCATGTACTAAGCGTCGGTTGTTCCAACATAAAATTGATCGTTCATGAACTGGTTCGTGATCGGTCAAATTAGTCAGTGAATTTTTAGTTGTACTGTTAGTCCAGGACATGCGCAATGCATACAATCCATTAGTAACCTATTTTATTCAGCATTCTTTGTCAGTTATTAATAATGTATTTTATAAAATGAGTGATACGGAGAGATTTTCCAGACAATTGATAAAGTTTAATTGATTTTCTAATATTTCTTAAAATTAAATTTCAAATTTCACAATTTATTGGGCACGTATTTATTATTAATTGCTAGGTAAGTTAAAGTTTTGTATTTTACAAAAAAAATCTTTTATTTTTTAATGTGAGTTTTTACGGAATTTGAATTTCGAATTTTAAACTACAAATTATAGTTCTGGACCGTTCCAACACAACATAGTTCTGTATCAGTTCAAAACTAGTACTTTATTAGCGCCTGCGTAGAAAATAGTGCATGGACCGTAACATGAACGATACGCAAACTGTATGTTGGAACAAACCTAAAATAAATATGACTCAGAACCAACGATCACAAATACACTAGATATACTTCAAAGCATTTATTTTGTTTTCGGCTGGACAGAAAAGAGACAACAAAGGATAGAGATATGTTAAGTCTCCTCACGGAGTATTCGCTAGATGTCACTCCTTGTTCTATCGACATGAACTGTACTATATTTGAAACATTTCAATTATTATTAACGAAAAGCAATTATAAAATGCGTGAAACAAATTGATATTAGTATTAGGAAAGGATAAAAAGAACTGTATATAATTATTTATATTATTCTATTGATTTTTGAACAATATTGTTTTTGTGTACATGCTTATTATTCTATTTGTAGTTTTTGTGGTGGATCCGGATTTTAAAATAAATGTCTAATATTAAATTGATCAATTAAATGCCATGATTATTTAATGGATCCTGGTCCAGGATATTGTTATGAATACAGTCCAATATTCCCGTAGGTAAATTTCTCTTGGTAGTATTAATTAATTGTTTTTTTAATTAATAAGAGTTTTTAGAATTACGCACATTTTATTTCAAAACTCGCTAGAGAATAATGAAACTGTAAAACTTTGAACACACAAAGCTGGGTCTCGATTTTGTAACTTTAAATTCTGTCTGATTTTATATTCTGTCGGAATTGGGTTTTCTCCACTACGAATTCTACTGCTCCAGCCCAGTAGAATTTAAAATTTGACAGAATTGCGATTCTTCCAATCCTTTCTCAGGATAGATTTCAAATTTGAAATTTGACAGAATTGAGATTTCCCCAATTCTTTCTCAAGATAGATTTCAAATTCTACTGGTCTGGAGCAGGGAAAACCCTATTCTGACAGAATTTGAAATCGAGGCCCGAACGACTTCACAATTTTCAAACAGAGGGACAAAATGTCACAAATATATTATAAGGACCGTAGAGACATCTCTCGACAAACTTTAGAGTAGACTTTATATATCTCTGTCTCTAGTTGTCTCTTTCTGTCCAGTCGAGAACATAACAAACAATAGTGATGTGTTTTATCTAGTATATTTGTGGTCGTTGGTCAGAACAGAAACGTAGGTACTGTTAAACTGAAAAATATAGGTAATTAATAGAAAAGTGTTTTAATAATTGAAGGGATCCAAGTCTTAAAAAAGTATATCAAATTTTTAACATGAATAAGTTCTATGTGAAAATCGTTAAAGTCGTAGAATTGGTATAAATATGTACCATAAAATTCTAAATATACTTAATTAAATATTAATGAAAGAAGATTCAGGCATCATAATGACGTCTTGCACGATTTTTTCTCATTTGCTTTCAATGAAAGAATAAGAGAAAAAAACTTTATTTTTGTTTTCTTTCATATTAATCTTTATTACTCACTCGTTTAAATTGCAGCTGAATTCCGCCGCTTTTAATAGTTTATTTAATAACTTGAAAACATAAAAATGGAATTTGTCTTTTTTAATTGAAATGCTTAATTTAATTATTATTTTCGCCCTAATTTCTAATAATTCATTCACAGAATTGTGTTGAACCAGACCACTGAAATGTGTATTTTTAGGTGTGGCTACTTTGTCCCTTGATAAATAGCTTTTAATTATGTTTTTCAGCATTTCATTTTATGTCCTCATATCTCGTGTTTGCGTAGGAGTAGAGTGCATTAACCAGGAATTTTGGAAGCAATTAATATACTCGAATTCGAGTTCCTCAAATAGCTGAACAATATTGTGTTTAAATGAAGCATGAAGGACACAAAAAATAGCTAAGACACAATTTAATAGCTCAAAGAAAAAAAACACTTTTTATCGATTTAATCGCCATTGATATGTTAAATGATTTATTTATTTTTTATTCAACCTATGTTTTAATATTGAAGAGTTATCGTATTTTTGATGGAAAAAAGATATAAGATAGGATTATATTTAACTAAATTAATGCAATAGTAACGTTTCGTAAAATATTTTGCATTTAGTGTATAATTATTATGCCAATTTATTACAATCGATACACCTTACGGGAAAATAGATATGCTTCAAGGGTTTCGAGATGTAATAAGTTATGTATAATGTAGAATTTTTTTATGTAAAAATCATTTAGTATTTTTGGCTTACAGATCCCGTTTAATTTAAACAGGTACCTCCATATATACAGGGAATTTATTTTAACATGCAACATATGGTCTATTACTTCCATGGTTACACACTACTGTCAAAAAATGACAGCAATGTAAGATTTGTCCATTTTAAAATGCAACATACAAAATTTGTAGTATTATATTATCATTACTAATTTCCAATAAATTAGCCTACAGACGATTAACAAAAAATCAAAACCTTAATGTAGCACATCTTAACAAACTTTGGCTTACAAAAATTCATAATTTTAATGTAATAAATGTTCAAAAATACTCCCATTTACACTTATGCAATATCCTAGTCGGTCGTAGAAAGTATTGATGCCATTTGTGAAGTGTTCAGGAGGTATCTCCTGTGCTGCAATACTATTTATAATGTTGCATTTTAAAATGGACAAATATTACATTGCTGTCATTTTTTGACAGTAGAGTAACCATAAAAGTGATGAACCATATGTTGCATTTTAAAATAAATTCTCTGTATTAATAATGAGTTTGAAATATGAAAATTTCCATATAAAATAGTTTTTGCATTTTTTATTATAATATTAACAATTAGTTAACAGTTTGTATATTTGAAATAAATTGTGAAAAATTGTCAGCCATCGGGATTCGAACCCGAAACACCTACCTTGCCGGGATAGTGCTCTACCAACTAAAAGTGAAATATTGTTCAGCCATCGAGAGGAGAGCAGCCACTAGCTTAGGTGGTAGAGCACTATGCCGGTAAGGTAGGTGTCTCGAGTTCGAATCCCGATGGCTGACAATTTTTCACAATTTATTTCATTTTTTATTTGGTTTTGGAATCTTTACAACTTTAAAAAAAATAAAAACTGCTGTTAATTTACAAGCAAAGCCATGATATTTTTCTTTTTTTTCTAGTTTTCATAATAATAGCTATTCCCGCTATAATCATATAAATATAAAGACACGTTCCTCATTTGAATAAACATTCATTATTCAATTTAATTTTTACAAAAAAATGTTAATATTAATATAATAATATTGTTATCTATAATGTTATAATCTTCGACTCTTGAAGGATCAAGTTGAAAATTTCGAGGTTTGTGGTGAAAATACCCATATGTTGGCTGACGAAAAATGTCTTGTAATAATTACAACACTTAAGTGTACTCAAGGTCACATACAATTTTAATAATGCGATTTGTTCATTTTTATAGATAACATTGTTATCAATAAGAATGTATAATTTCAATATTTTTGTTAGTTTTAAATATGGAAGATGGACCACTATGGTCCGAAACGCTCTAAAAACAATAAACGTTATTGACTACGTTTATCTCGACGTTTGAAGCCGCTTGAATTTAGTAAATCCCATTTCAATCTTCGAAATAAACGATCGAGATTAACATTTCAAGCCGCTTGAAAATGTCAAGTCAAGCCTATAAAATAACAAGCTTGAACTTATGAAGCGGCTTGACTTCAGTCGAAATAAACAGTGAAGCTTCAAATAATGTAACTACGCATGCGCACATCCGCAATATGTTGCAGGGTTATTAAATTCATATCATTTATTAGCTGTTTGCATTTTACGTCATTTTATAAAAGTCGCGACATAAAATTTAGTAAAATTGTCGAAAAGCGAAATATTTGGAGCAATCAAGAAACAAATACTTTTTAATGTTTTTGAAAGAGAAGACATTTAACATTATGACAATTTTTAGATTTTGGGGTTATATATCCAGCATGAAATTAGATCATATACCTCTCCCTGTCTGTCTGCATAATCTAGTATTTATCTATCTTTTTTTAGTCGATACGAATTTAAAGAAAATTGAAAATAACTCAATCCTATTTTCAATTCGCTGAGATAAACCAATAGGATTTTTCAAGTCATAATATATTTGAAGTCGCTTGAATTATCGAGATAAACGTAGTCATTGACTGGATCAGTAAGGTTTTTTTTATAATGTTACAAGTCATGACTATTGCTATAAATTAACACAAATTTTGCAATTTCTTTTTAATATTGTGAAGAAACCAAAAACGTAAGAAAAATTGTAAAACAGTTATGTGCAACTTTTAATTCTGTCGTAAAATGAATAGGAGAGCAGGAAATTGCTTAAAACTAAAATCACATGTTTGTTCAATCGCTATGTTCACCTCTAACCGCCACCACCCGGTATATGCAGCTATGGCGATTAAATTATTTAAAAACAAGTTATCTCTGTACTATCTAAATCTGAGTTAGCTCTTTTTTTCTTTACCTATATCATTATCATATTATGCATTACACGACGTGCAGTGATAGCACTAAGCGTATTTATTCAGTAAGCAATAAAAATGAGTTTAAATTTTGAATCCAGCTTTATTTATTTACTAAAAATTAGCAACATTTTCAATGTTGTAACAAGGGCTTGCGCCGGATTGGCTGCCAACACATATATGGTGTGTTCGGCTTGTTAACTCTAATGGAGTTAGAGTGGAGCACGGAGCGTTGTCACGTGACCTCAGATCTTTCAGAGCAAATAATAAGCGTTCGGCTTGCACAGGAGTGTGGTAAATAAACTGTCAGCTGTCATTTTAAATTTACAAAAAGAGAATTGTAGGTACTTCATTTAAATAATAAAATATTTAAAAATTACCTATTTATTTATTTTATAATCCAGATAACATATGAATTATACGTAAAAATTAAAAATAAATAATAAATAACCCTTCCCTATTTTTTCAGCATGAATACCTATTTTTTTAAAAAATACAACCACAATACCGCAAGGAAAAATAGCTAAACAAACGAGGCACTAAGGCACACATCGCAATTAGCACGATTAGCACAGAACCCTTTAAAATTAAAACTCAAACATTCTATTAGCCGCCAAAAAATAACCTAATACGCATGTGCACTCCTTGAATCCCATTCAAAGAGGTAGAGTAAATGGAGTTAACTCTTTTAACTCCACTCCGTGTACCCAAACGATCAAGGAGTGAGATCTATTTATTCCATCGTTCATACCCGAACAGTTATAGGAACACTTGGAGTCAAAAGAGTGAAAAGCGTTAGCAAGCCGAACGCACCAATAGTAGTAACGTCAACCCCGTGGCAAAGTAAAAATTATAGTGGATGCGTGTGGTATAAAGTCATCCTCGGGACATAACTTAGAAAAAGTTAATTGTAAAACTAAAACTGTCCTTAAATTTTGGCCAAAGCATTCCTTAACACCTGTATATTTTCGATTTAAAGTGCCAAGGTAAAAAATCTATTTTGATTGTAAATGACGACCTATAATGCCTAATGCCAAAGTCATCTCAAAATGTACTCTCATAATTGAAGAAAAGGTTAAACTACAAAATTTCTCTAAATACATTGAAACAACCTTGTTAAGAATATTTTCGCTAATTAATATTTTTCGCAGAACTAGAACACGTCTTGTGTTACACTGATTATAAAAAAGTGTCGACAACATGATATTATATGAACAAAACAAACTCAAAAACAATATGTTGCCAATAATTAGATACTGAAATCATGCAGTCGCTCGGCGTAGAATAAAAGGAATGAGATGTAACAAAGGTTCAAATAACGAGTAGGTAAACATAGTAGTTCTTCAATATAGATTCCAATTTGTCCAACTACGCAATAGTAGCAATTACATATTTTGTCTGAGAAATCAACAGGGTTGGCAAAAATCATGATTTATTTAAAAAAATTAAACATTTTTGTTTTTTAAAAAAATGAAATAAATCATGATTTTTTATTTTTTAAGGCATGTTAGAGTTATTGCACTTTTTAATTGTTTTAAAGTCAATATAAACATTTTCTTTTATAAACGAAAACGAAATCTGTAATAAAACCCCAAAGAATGCATTTGAATTTTTGCTTATACGTAGTATAAGTATATAACGCATCCACGCGCGCCTGTTTAAACTTTAAATTTAAACCATGCCTACCTAAATAAAACAAGTCAAAATATGTCTTGCATGACACTCTCTAAAAAGCTTAAAACGGATATTTTATTTCACGTTTATCTCATTACCAGAACCTATTATATCAATAAATTTAGGCTCATTTGATGTTCTAAAATTAATGGGGCAGAATTTACAAATATATAAAAAATTTACCATTGTATTTCCTATGGTCCATAAAAAAAGTAGACACCCGGTATATATGTATATATTTTTATATTATATTACCATAGTAGAATTTTTTCGTTAACTCTATAGGTATCTAAAATAATTTGAAATTCATTTTCTGACATAAAATGTATTATTTTATAAAATTTGATTTAAATCAATGATTTTTTTAAAAAATCAGTTGAATTAAGTCAGGCCAACCCTGGAACTCAACAAATGATGTACCGAGTTTTGATTGTTTGATGTTTTCCTTACTACTTTGTTCCTGAGGCTTTCTTTACTTTAATAATTTATTTATTTTGTTTGTATCCGATCGACTTGAAACATTGCACACATATTATGTAGTTCTGATGACAATACAATAATAATAAAAAAAGTTAATTAATTATATTCCGATGACAATACAATAATTTCATGAAAATCTAGTTTTAAAAAACATTTTTTTAATGAAATACAAAGCTTTATGCTGTTTACTACAGCAGTTGGTAGAATAGAATCATTTCCAATATCAAAAGTTTGGAATGGAAATTATAAAGATGACTAATTTCCATTGTCTAAAAAAATATGTAAAAATATTACTACACACTTTCGAAAGAGTAATAAGGATAAAATAAATAAAAAACTTTTTTAAAAACAAATAAAATAAATATAAATATATCATCACGGCTTATTGCCCATTGCTGCATGGGTGTGCCAATCTGCTTTGTACACAGATATCGGTAATGATGAAATATTTGCACCGTGCGGGAGCTTACCAGGCGTCAACTCACGAACACTCATTGCGTGTGGAGATTGCACAACAGGGGTCAATTTTATGCCATTTAAAATTCGAAATATTTGGCGTCGGTCGGGATCGAACCCCAGATTCGCGACCTGACACAAAACAAAGCTTTTATTAAAAAGCACTAACAAGAAGGAAATAGTATTTTTTATATTTTTTGCCTCGGTAAATAAAAGCATGGACCTATTTATATTGCTCTACATACATATCTAATATTGATGCCCGCGCATTTATTTACCGAAGCAAAAATCTGAGAATTATTTCAGTGCAATATCAATTCTTTTTAACCTATAAATTTAATAATTGTTCTATTTTTGCTGTTCGAAACAAACGAGGAAACAAATGAATATAGATAATTAATATATCATTGGAAAGCAAAAAATTCTGTTTTAAATGGTGTAACTTTCCAATATTGGTACCAGTATAAAAATTAAACTTTGACATTATAATTCGGAAGTAAAAGTAAGTAATAAAGAAAATTGAGCATCGCTATTTGAAAGAACATAAAGAAATATCCTAAAGGGTGTAAACAAAAATCCAGTATTATTTCATATTTGGAAGTTATTCGCAAAATTATTTTTAAAAAACTGTTATATCTAGTGACCTATGTATTTTTTTTTATCAAATAAACCATTAAAATAGTCTTCTAATAGGGCAAATTGTTTAATTTAACCGACTTCGTATCTCTAGCCAGTCTCGATATCCTAATGGTGAGCACTTTAACTTCGACATCTTTTATAATTCAATTTTTTGACACTTGTACCAATGGGATTGGCCCATAGAACGTTTTAATATAAAAATAGTTGGCTTTAGTATAATGAATGTGTATGTAAAACAAAATAAATAAATATTACTTGATTGTGTATTAAATTATGCAATATCATAATATAGGTATGTAAAATTGTATACAATTATTTGCAGAATTAAAAGTTCCTTTTCTGAGAAATATCTTATATTTTTTGATAAATAGATCCGTTTGTTGTTTCAAATGCAGATTACAAATTAAAATGAATATACATATTCAATATTTTTCCAAATTATTATGCAACATGTATCTGCCGTTATTGCATACGATATTGTTGTTACTAACGCAGTATATAAATAATAATCTGCTTCAAGGTTTTGTTGGTTTCCTTTCTCAAGAGCACCATAATTATCAGATGGTTCTTATGCAGTCAAGTAAAAGTATAATGAAATAGAAGTTCTTTATTTGATTATTACATATTTCAAGTATTTAATTGAAATCAACATTAATTTGTAATCTATGTTGTATTTTCATAAAAAAATGTTTCCTGTGATCTCATACAAATTATAGGCTAATACTGTATAGGAGTAAAAAAATATAAAAACTTCTGTAATGCTACTTAAAAACATGATAATGTAGCTGTATTTAATATAATTAGAATTGATCGAAAAATAAATATTATTTGTAGGCACGGCATGTAAAAATCACGGAACTAATACAACATAGGTTTAAGCTTCGAAATATACATTGTGACAGTAAGGAGTGAACTTTAACTTCATCTATCATATTTATAGAAATATCTACTCATAGTTTTCAAACTTTGTACCACGAATATAAACTTTAAAAAAATTATTTCATTTTGAATTTTATATACATGATGATTTATAACGAGTGTTACAAACTTTAACAACTTAGACTACAACTGTAGTATAGCTGATTAAACAAAATCTGTGCAACCCCGATTCTTTAAATTAAAGAGGACGGAAATCTATTGAAAAAAGTTTACTGCTTTTTTTATTCAAATGTGTTATGGTATGACTAGCGAATGAAAATTGACGTTTAAATTATTTTATAGATGTGGTTTCTTTTGAAACCCTAGAGAAGAATAGAATTGCACGAAATATTCAGGTATAAATTTTTGCATGAAACCATTTAAATACTGGACTAGGAAAGCACAGAAATACATTACTATGTCTGGCTGAAAATAGATGACCGACTAGAGTAACTGAATATTAAAACAGGTGTGCGTTTAAAATATTTTAAACATTTTTCGTTTATGTTGGTTATAATAAAATATTTTGATCTTTAAACTATTTAGTTTGGCAATTATTTTTAATTTCCTCTAACAGTAATTCCGACTCGAGGGTTGCTTACACCTGAGACGAACAAACTAGAATATGCGGTATTCAATTTTTTAAATACATCCCTGAATTCTGTTGCTAAGGTCATTTTAAATGCCTCCTGGTATTGAGTACAATTCTAATCTTCTGTAATGGAATACATAAGGTCAGTTTCCTCTCAAATCAAATATAGGGAAAAGTTTTCAAAAGAAACCAAACACTAATAACTCTTACTTTTTAATTAAATTGACATTTCTTACTCTAACACAATTTGAAAATATTAAACATTTACAGTATTGACCATATAAGTAAGAAGAAGAACTAGATATTAATTACAGAATTTATGTTCCCTTCAACGTTAAAATAACATATTAAATTCAATAATTTATTTAATTTGTATAACTTTTATTTTTGCCGTGACATAAAAATTGCAAAACACATTGTTTGTTTATTTGGGTGAAGCGTAAAACTCAAGGAATTATTAATAATTAAAATAGATGTTTATTAAAATGATAAATAAATATTTAAAATATAATAACAATAACGATTACTCCGGTTAAACAAATATTAAATACTAATTTAAGACAAAGAATATAATCAATTACTTAAACACTAAGATTATTTATTTAAACAATTAACACGACTATTTTTCACTATTTATTTATATCACGTTCAACTGTCCGAATTCATGTCACTAATTAACTGTGCAACTGTCCTTCTGACGGACTAACTTTTCAACACCACTGCCGAGTATCCACTTCCACTCGCCGTTACTGTCCCCGTATACCTATCTTCCCAATACTCCTCAGAACTACGGAGTATTCACTTCCACAGCTATCCCAGTATAGCAGTAACTTTCCGAATACTCCATTCGATACTAAGCTGCATACGCTCACCACGATACTGCTATTAAACTCAGTGACTCCTTACTTCTTACTATCTATGTAAGTGTGTGTCTGTGTAACTCTCTCTCTCCGTACACAATATGCGCGAGTAATTACGCTTATCTCCCCCTTGTTTACATAACTGCCCGCCTCACATCGACTGCCTCCGCGCGTCGCATCTATGTTATCGATCGCCTACCTAGGCTCCGCCTATTTCTCTAGAAACGCTTCTATTATAGGCGTCGGCTCGCGAACCAAATGTCTTCAGGTACCCTCTCACGTTACACTATTTATAAATCATGAATCGTAGTAAGACTGTATCCAGCGAGATTCAAAAATTAAGAATGATTGTATAAAAATTGTAGGTAGGTACTTCACAAAATAATATTTCGAAAATATTAAATTTACATAATTCCACACTATAGTGCATAATAAGCCGTATTTGAAATAAAAGTACTATTGAGCTTTTTACAATACCTGTAATTCACTTCAAACTCGAAAATATGTACATTTAAAGTTGATATTTTTATGGTTAATTCAATACTATATCTTTAATTTATTTCTATAGAATATATGTATTTTTTTCTATAATGAGTTAAAATTTATAAAATAATCTGTTTCCCATTTAATTAACAAATAAAAAAAACGGCTTCCTAACTTTTCTTTTCCATAGGCACCGGTCTGAGGAACCATTCGGCTAAAAAACAAGGTCATATATGACCTTATCAACAAAATAATCTCCAGTAATTTTACAGAAATACATAGAAATTTTAACTGCCGTTGGTCACAGATCGAGTGCTTGTACTGAAGGGTTAATGTAAAATTTCTAACTGTAAAATATATCTTTTGTACATGTTTCAATTAAAATACCTAGTGATTTTCTAGCAAATAAATGCAATTACAGAAAATATGATATTTAATTTTATTTGGTAATACGAGTAGTATGTATTTTAAAGTAATTATTCGTTTTATACTAATTGGTGTCTGTTCGTTACAATGATAAAATATTTGGCACAAAACAATTTGGCAAAATTAAATTATCCTTGTATGAATTGCTAATGTCCTTGCCATGTAGACACAAAAATGCGCATAAGATCAATTGAATGAAGAAATAATGAAAACGGGTAGTAACTGGTACGTAAATTAATGTCCAGTTAGGACCAGCATTTATTGTAAACAATTGGCAAAAATTTATGCGAATTACAAAGTAATAAATTGGCTTCATGTGACTTGTGATTTCATTCCAATTATGAACTGGTCTTCAAATTTTCAACTGGTAGGTATTTAATTTCGTCTCGTTCAGTGCGTTGTTGATGTCACCAGTTATGAGTCAGTTTCATTACAGAAATCTGCGTATAAAAGCAGATTGGCGCACTCAAAAATGGATAATAAACCATGATGATATATTTATATTTTTTATTTTTATGCTTGAAATTTCACTTTCAAATGACTACGAGTAAAATTATTTTCAATTAGAGTGCGCGTATATATTTTATTTATAGATAAATTACATTGTACAATTAGATAAATACCTATTATATATATTTAGAACGATTATCTAAATTTGAAATAGCGTGCAAAAATGTATTTATTACACAGCAGGAAATGGTATATGAATAATTGCTATCGATTAAAGATATTACGATAATGCAAGATATCTATAAATAAGCTGTAATTTAGGCGTAGTCACGCGCATGTATCTAGAATTATAATTATTTATATATTTCTCAAAAATTATCCATATGTGGTATATTCTTCGCAACAGCTTTGTATCTAAACAAAAGACAGTATTTTTAAATTAAATAAATAGGATAGTATCCTTTTCAGTTAGACACATGGAAGACGTATTTCAGCGAGCTGCTAAATAAAGAGGTTGAGGACAAAGAAGCAGAGGCTCCAGTCGACAGAATTGGTCTGAATGACGATTATGTTGCTCCGCCATCAGAGGAAGAGATTTTGAAAATCCTAATGATCAAAAATTATAAAAACCCAGGAGGTAACAAAATTTCCACATAAACGTATAAAAACGGAGGAGAACAAATACAAAGAATGTTCTGTGAAATACTAAAGGAGGCATGGGAGGAAGAAAAAATGCCCGTAAGATGGAGCGAGGCTATAATATAACCGATATACAAGAAAGGAGAATGGTACAAGTGTGAGAACTACAGAGGCATTGCTCTGCTAGACACAGCATATAAGATCATGGCAACCTGCATCAGAAATAGACTGACAGAAGCGTCCGACAGAATTTTGGCGGAATATCAGGCTGGCTTCCGTACTAACAGAGCCACTATCGATCAAGTCTTCTCTCTGAAGCAAATTATTGCGAACATGGTCTGCAACTTAGAATACTGTTTGTTGATTTTAAACAAGCGAATGATTCAGTCAACATCAAGAGGAAGCTTTATGAAATCTTTGATGCAAATTCCGGGGAAACTCGACGGACTAGTCGAAATTACTTAGAGAAAAACGAATTGTAAAGTTTTAGTAGACGGAAACCTATCGGATAGTTTTGAAGTCAAACGAGGTCTAACACAAAGAGACCCAATATCGACGCTCCTTTCCAATTTGGTTTTATAAGGGGTGTTATATATAAACAAAGAAACCAAAATTTGGCATATGCAGATGACATTGTCATAGTAACAAGAACAGCAAAGGAGCTGAAAAACGTCTTCAAGAACCCGGAAAATGCGGCGAAGAAAGTGGGACTATATATAAACGAAGAAAAGACCAAATTAATGACATTGATATTTCATGCAAATTCCGACAAAGTCTACAAATTCGAAAAAGTTTCTTCATTTAGCTACTTAGGGGTAACACAAACAAATAATAACGATGAAGGACCTGAAATTCAAACCAGGCTAGCAAAGGGCAGTCGTTGTGTAGCTACCTTAACTTTTTGAAATCAAAAGCAGTCTCTTGAGGAGTCAAGATCAGAGTATATAAATCGGTTATCAGACCGGCGGTGCTTTATGGGAGTGAATTGTGGACAATGAAAAAGTCTGATCAGAGGCGACTAGAGATCTGGGAAAGAAGGACACTCGGGAATATTTATGGCGGCAAAAAGATAGGTGAGACAGCGGACAAATGAGGAACTTATGTGTTTATACGGAGACTATAGCATTAGTGGGGTGATAAAATGTCAGAGGATGCGGTGGTTAGGACACTTAACGCGAATGCAGGAAGAACGAGTGCCGAAAATTATTTTTAAAAGTGGAATTAAAAAAACCAAAATACGGGGGCGTCCAAAAGGGAGGTGGTGTGATGCGGTGCTGAACGATTTAGAACAGTTGAAAGTTAAGGACTGGGAAAGGAAAACCGCGGACAAAAAAGTGTGGAAAGACATTTGCAAACAAGCCATGGGCCTATAAGCCTGCAGTGCTATTAATTATTATTATTATCCTTTTCAGGATGTTTAAATAATTATAAATATATATCATCACGGCATATTACCCATTGCTGGGCCATCTGATTTGTATGCAGATATCGATAATAATGATGACATATTTGTACCGTGCGGGTGTTTACCAGGCCTCACCTCCAGGCACTCATTGCTGGCGTAGAAAGTGTACTACAGGGGTCACTTTTGTGCCATTTAAAATTCGAAATATTTCTTTTTAGCGTCGGTCGGGTTCGAACCTAGTTCCTCAGATTCGCGACCAGGCACGCGGCCACGAGACCCCATTAAAATAAAAATGAATTGATCAAATTATTATACGTTATATTACTATTAAAGTTATTTCGTGAACTCGTACGTACGTACGTACGTACTATAGGTATACATATGTATTTGATTTTGACATTGTTGTATTTCTGTTAATTACAAATATTTGAATGTCAACTGGTTTTCTTAGGCTGGGGATTATTCCGATTTTTAAATGTTAAAAAAATAAGATTAGATCCCTATTTTTCTATTTTTCAAACAAATTAATAATACACAGAAAATATACGTAGTGTTTTTGAAAAACGCTTGTGACGTCATAAACTTATAAGAGAGAGATATATGCTCAGATAAAACATAAATTAGACTCCGCATACTACCATTTTGTGAAGCAGCAACTTAAATGGGCGTGCCGAGCTAGCTAGCGGCGTTCAAGAAATGCGGGTTGCATTTTTACTAGTTTCAAAGTGATGCTGAATAATTTACTCTGCAAACAAAATATAATGTGAAACAAAAAGTATATCACATTCGAACGTATGTAGAACAATAATAACAAACTGGCAGGCAACACGCTGTGCAAAACAAACGCCTCGTTCCCTCCTGCCCCACGTATCCCCTCACCATACAAGGAATGGCTTCACAACACACCATTGCGCAGTGAATGCGGTGTCTAATTTATGTTTGGTCTGAGCATATATGTTACTTATTCGCTGTAAGGAAAAACTAGGGCAAAACTATGAGTATGAAAGACAAAATAGAGTGAGTATAAATAAAATCATACATTTTTTAAGATGCAAATTGATATGCAATGACAGTTTTTGAAATTGGCGTTTCCTTGGAAATTCCCATTGTATAGGCAGCAATAAAAGCACATTAGATATTTCAAATTTTTTTTATCTCTATATCCATTCAAGATATAATAAAGAATATAAATGGAATATATAAAGAATAAAATATGCTTTAATATTTGTAATAACATAAATGGGGTATTCTATTACTTTTTTAAAAATTGTAAAATAGTATTCTATTGTCCCTAAAACTTACTTATTCATTTAAAACTCATCATCGAATTTTTTAACCATATACAATATCTCCCTTCTTTGTAAACGGTATGTATTACAGTTTTTAGCAGTAACACGAAGCCTAAAGAAATTTAATAACAAAGAAGTCACATCTTTCTGATGTGAAAGATGTTATTTATTAATCATCATCAGTTCGTTTCAAATAATGTGTCATTTTTATCATACTTAATGTTTAGTCTGCGTATTCCGTGGTTCTAGTTCTGCTGACTTAAAAAAAAAACATAGTGGTTCCGTAAACAGCACCTAGCCATCATAATGTCTCGCGTTATCAATTGTGAAAATATATGAAATTTATTTTGTCTGCACATCTGCGTTACACTTATCATTTATCAGAACTAAATAATTTTGATATCATTACATTAACATTAACAAAAGGAAGTGATAACAGTTAACCTTTAATGTGATCGCATTCAGAAGGTCACATAAAATAACTCGGATACATTGAATTAATTGTGTTCTAGGTCGAGACGTTGTATATTTAATTTTAGCTTTATTGCAATCATGATAATCGATGAGCAAAAAAAAAGATAAATAAGTTTAATAATAAATTTAAATTTGAACTCAATGACATACAAATGTAACTAAATCAATTTTAATAGACAAGTTGTTGATCGTCATTTCACTAACTAATAAAATATATGTTTCAAATATTTGTAATAATTTACTCTACAAATTTGTTCTAATTGTTTCTGCTTTTGCTATGGTGTATAAATGAGAAGCACCTCTTAATTAATATCATAAAGTTAGTGAGTGAGTAAAAGTTTTGTGGCAATATTAAATTACCTTTAAAGTGAAGTACTATTAAAACAGTTTATTTGTTTATTAATTAATGTAATAGTTGGGTACACTAGTTTAATAAAATAAAAAACATACACGTTTATTTGATATTCATACTTCTACCTACTAATAAACATTTTTATAATGAACGTGGCATTAAAGAATCAAAAGTTTTAATGGACCATTTAAATTCTTACAACACATAAGCATCTTTGCTGTTTATTAGTTAAATAAAGTCAACATAATTATGGTATGACTAGCGAATGAAAGTTGACGTTTAAATTATTTTATAGATGTGGTTTCTTTTGAAATCCTAGAGAAGAATAGAATTGTACGAAATATTCAGGTATGAAATTTTTGCATGAACCCATTTAAATACCGGACTAGGAAAGCACAGAAATACATTACTATGTCTGGCTGAAAATAGATAACCGACTAGGGTAACTGAATATTAAAACAGGGGTGCGTTTAAAATATTTTAAACATTTTTCGTTTATGTTGGTTATAACAAAATATTTTGATCTTTAAACTATTTAGTTTGGCAATTATTTTTAATTTCCTCTAACAGTAATTCCGACTCGAGGGTTGCTTACACCTGAGACGAACAAACTAGAATATGCGGTATTCAATTTTTTAAATACATCCCTGAATTCTGTTGCTAAGGTCATTTTAAATGCCTCCTGGTATTGAGTACAATTCTAATCTTCTGTAACGGAATACGTAAGGCTTAGTTTCCTTTCAAATCAAATATAGGGAAATGTTTTTTAAAGAAACCACATCTATTAAATAATCTAAAAGTCAACCGGCATTCGCTAGTCATACTATACATTGTACTGATTTATGTTAACTGATAAAGACTGATGTACTAAAATTAAAAATAAAACAAATATGTTGTTATAATTATAATGTATCAGGGTAGTCTTTCGACAGTACTCGACAATTATTAGGCGAGTCACAATGGCCGATGGTCAATTGGTGAATGGTTAAGTGGGCGACAGAAAACTATTGCACGCTTAGCAGACATAATTTCATGTTTATTGCAACCTAAAGCACAATTTTTCAATTCTCCACATTTATTATTTTATCGCCGAGATGTCTGGCGCCCACTTGGCTTTCTCCCAGTTGACCATCGCCCAGATGACCATCGCCTAGTCGCCCTCGCCCATTTGACCGTGTCCAGTCTTCGGACCCTCATCATTGGGATTTCGTTTATCGATTAAATTAGGGCAAAGTTGCTATATTAGTAAACCATTTTAAACATGCATTTGTTTTTCTCGGAAATGAATAGGTCACTAGATAAATAAAAATTCATATTTTGTTATTTTTGTAAAGCATAAAATATAATGAAATTTTAGTTTATGCTTCTTTAGGATAATTTTTATTTTCTTTTAATTCTCTATGCTTATTTCTTTACCACCGTTAAATTGTGAGTTCCGAGGTTGACGGTTGCAGTACCTAATGTTATATGGACGCCATAATGGAAAGTTACACCATTGAAAAGATTTTATTCATTACTCATCATATCTTCTCATTTATTAAAGAACTCGTACATTTAGTAATAATGAATAATATAAATGTACGTAGACATCATGAATGTATTAAAAAACACGTGCCTGCCTATTCGTAGAATTTCCACAATCTCCTTTTCCGTCATTATTATTTTAATCCGTCTATTGTGGGTAAACACATGTATACAATACTCTTGAGTGATTACGGAGTATTAAATATTCTAGTAGTTCCTGTTACAAATAAACAAATCATTGTGGACTGTTCGTGTTCCCCTTATTAATTAAAAATAAGGATTGATTATTTTAATACTTAATGTAAAAATACATTTCATTTGTCGTTATTGAAAGTCGATTTTCTTTTAAAACGTAAGGATATGTGCTCGTTGCGAACTGAATGCTGTTTTTATACTTATAGTAACGTTTTTATTTGTATTATTGTGGGTTTAAAAATTCAACCTGTTGTTTATTTACTTATATATTTTAGCACAATGATAATCACAAAAACATAGCGACAAACTTCCAGGAGTTGAGAGTTCTCAAAATATTTTTCTTTAGAAATTATTTTTCTTGTTCTCTTGCTAAAACATCTCATTTGCAGATGGGTTTATTGACAAAAAGTGATTGTTTTTATGTCCTCTACAACAAACATTTAATAAATACCAAATATAACAATGAACACAACCTTAAAGGCCGTCGCGCACTTGAGCGATGCGCAGCGCGGCGAAGCGAAGAGCGGCGAAGAGTCATTTTTAGAAACAACGCGCACTTGCCAGCAGTTTTCAACGAGAAACCTGCGCGTTTGCTTCAAAAGATGGACAGCTCGGAGGAAACGCAACAACGCAGGCACTATCAATACGAGACAAATTTATAAATTATTTTGTTTCATCCGTAGGTTCAGTGCAGTGGCAAAATTCTATGGTACAGAGAGACCGAAAAAATGTTTAAATTTTTTGATATATTCTACTACATTCTGTAACCAAGTAGTTAATGTCCTTTTTTGTTGAGTCTGCAATACTATTTTGTACAATAGAAATCGTTTAATATGTAGGGAATTTTCAGAACTAATTTTTTTGAAAAATTCTTTTACATTGTATAACTAAATAGATAATCTCCTTTTTAATTGACTTCATTTTTATTTATAATAATATATTTAGTTTTTTTTGTTTTAAGTAGTAGTACATATTCAGTTGTCATATCCATATCTATTGGAGAAAATATTTAATGAATTGCTTAAAATTCAACATTTTGTAATGTACATTGTTATATTTACAATTAATAAACTTAATATACATAGCATATCATACCGGTTATATTCATTTCTTCTGCTACTTCTAACCAGCAGTCGTCTTTCAATGTCTGATTAGAATACTCGACACATCCTATATCGTACAGATCTTTATATTTTGAAACCAGAAGAACTAATTTCTCTTCTGTGTTTGACATTTTCATAGAACCTATACGTATTGTTTGATATGAAACGTGTGAAATTTAATTCTAAACCGGCTATTTCCAATGTGTCTCGGGCGTATTCGTTCTGATTTAGGTAGCTGCGCTGCGCTATCGCACACTTCAGCTCAGCGAAGCGAAGAACAGAGACTAGCAGAGAAAAATATTCTCCCCGAAGTATTCCGGCAAGTCGCTTCGCTGCTCTGCTCTTCGCTTCGCCAAAGTGCGCGTATACACATAATAATATATTGAATGAAAAAACGGCTCTTCGCCGCGCTTAGCTTCGCCTCTCCCAAGTGCGCGACGGCCTTAATACTTGCGCTCCATATTCTGGCCTGTTTGTTCGGCAACTTATACAGTGTGTTAAAAAAGGGTAAAAAATTTGAAGTATATACATTTCGATGCGCTGATTCTCTTCGTATTAACTGCGCCACTGCCATGAAATTTTTATTGAAAATAATGAATTATCTAATTACGTAACAAATGTTGAATAGAAAATAATTACGAAGTCATTTATTTCCTTTTAATGTCTGTTAAGTACGTCTTTAGATAATTAATTATTTTTTATAAAAATTTCATGGTGGTAGTGGCACAGGAAAAAAATTAATGAAAAATAAGAAATAATTTTCCGAATTTTGAAAGAATTCTTTTTGATTGAGAATCAGCACATCGAAACGTATATACTCTCAATTTTTTAACCTCTTTTTAACATCCTGTATACTGGCACCTGGATTTCTGAAATCCTCTTTAATATTTCCCTACATTTGTTTTAGATCTAGACGTTCCTATTATATACAGGCACATATAATTACCGGCCGCTATCACTTTTACTGTATTCGCTTGATACACTCCGTCTCCCTTTGTTAGTTATTCAGGGCATATTTTAGCATAATTCCATGGTAGAATCTTCTCGAATAAACCCATTCGCGCCATGGATATATGACAAAAAAAAAACAAATACGTTGTTTTTTGTCATAAATCCATGGCTGTTTAGACAAAAAGCTCATAAAAACTGTAACTTTGTAATTAATTTTTACATTTATATGAAGAGTTAAAATAATGGTTTCACATGATTTAGATGCTGCATTTAAATCTCTATAACTTTTATTTGAAGTATTTTTGCATAAAATAATTAGGTAACGTTTGCGCAAAGAAAAATTGATTTCCCATGTTAAACTCCTATGTTTCACTTTTCGATTTACACCCTGTACGTTCACAGAGCATACAGAATATCGTATACACAAAATTCTATCCCCAAATTTGTTCATAAAAATTTTGTTCAGAATTCTGTGCATAATTCTGTCCAAAATTATAGATCGTGACAAATGTATAAAAAAATAAAAAAATGTAAATTTTAAAAAATAACTGCGGACATAAAAGAATAAACTGAATTATTTATTGAAGAAGTCAGTTCAGTTTATTGAACTATCCAGGAAGAGCATCTACATTATTGAGCAATATAAGTGCATAATAATATTGATGTAGGGGCCTCTTTACATGTTGCTTTCGAGTAATTACATTAATGTCTTTTGAGATATTGATTAGTGTGTACATACACGTGATGTTTATCATTCAGAGTATATTATTTATAAATGAAGTCGTTTTGTTTCTGTTTCTGTTACGGAGTTTGCAGAACTCACGTTTTGCTTAGATCTATATCTGTTTGAAAATATGGACACAACGTGTGGGTGAAAAATAATAAAAGGGCGTAAATATTTGTGTCTGATGAGCGTGCCAAGATTTTGGTATTTAAGCCGGTAAACATTTGACGCGGTACATACGGTTAGCCTAATATATTAGACGCCATTTTTATAAACAAGTTATTGGGAAAAAGCTATAATAGATATTTTGGTTCTGTTTTGCATGTTTTCAATTCATATTATATCCTTGTTTATTTAGTCTTTCAGAAGAAAACAGAAATTTTATTTAAAATATTACATAATATTAATGCATTCAAAGCATAGGTACATCAAATGCACTATAAATCAGAACTGGAAAAAACAGGCCCAGTGTTTTTTTTTATCTTTTTTGAGTATTATAGAGTAATATTGAGTTTTTCAATTTTATTTTATGTATTATTTTTTATTATTAAACAAATTTTTCAAGCTTTTTTTTTAAATTATTAAATTATAATATTAGTTTTTTATATAATAAAATAAATTTGTAAGTGAATGTATAATTTCATTCGGCAATTCGGCTCATATTTAATAGTTTGTGTATTTGTGGTTACTTTGCATTCATTCGTTTTTTAAGAGAGTTTTTCTAAATAAACCCGGGTGAGGTAGGGTTATTGGATTCGAAAAAATTGGAAAATATAACCGTATAGTGTTATATATTAAAGGTTTTTTATATTATTATTATTATTATTATATATATTATTTTTATTAAACTATTATAAATATAAATACATATTATATAGAAGTTTTTGGTAAATTAAAATCATCTGTTGGAAAATATTATGTGATATCTTATCAATTATCTTTATTATAGCTAAAATACTTCAAAATTTACGAGTATGTATATACAAATGTTCTATTTGCTAGATATCATTTTTTTCCACGAAATATGCTAAAATTAGATTAATAATCTGTATTGAATACATTGTTCGTCAATAAATTAACTTATTACCATAATCAAATTATTTGGACAGTTCACGGTAATATCATTTTTCTATTTCGGTGTTCTTATAAGTCTATACTGCAAACCCTTCGTTTAGAAGATGTTTGATACAATGTATTAATGTATACAATCAGACAAAATTCACAACACACAATACACAAACTGTCAAAATGTGATTGCCTTATGATACTTGTTTTTTAATGTACTATTATAGTACATAAATGTTAAAAATATGTTTTTCTAGATTTGTAGGAAAACTATATAAATTAATTAAATCATATTTTATGCATTTTATACATAGGCGTAACTAGGGGGGACCAGGGGAGGGGCCGGCCCTGCCCAGGACGGCCATGGACCCTCCCTAGGAAAAAATACATATTACTGTAATTATTGATATAATTATGTGAATGGTGTGGTGTAAATTGATTAATCGACAGGAATTTAAGTGAGTAGTAAATAATTTAGTAATTTTTTGATTTGAAAAAATCTGATTAAGCAAAAATTATTCGACAAATTATGCTCTTATTTTAAACAATAAAATAAGCGTTTTGTACTTTACATCCTAACCACATTATTCTTAAATTCACTGTATTTAATCACTAGCTAAAGTAACCAGCGATGCCTGGGAGTTTTCACGTAAAAAATTTCAAAACAATCCACATTATAGGTATACGTAAATGTTCCGGAGAGTTCGAAAAGTTTCTTACATGTTCCAAGTGTTGTAGAATGTTACAGAAAGTTCAGAATTTCGAGAGAGTTCTGGAATATTCCATAAAATTCCAGAACGTTTTAGAATTTCCTTTTCCATAAAGTCTGTTAGTGTCGCTATTTAAAACTAAACTGAGTTCAGGCACTCTTTATATACTTATTTAAAATTGCCAAAAATTTATAGAATATTCAATAATTTTTTGGAATATTCTAGAATAGTGATTTTCAAAACATATTTTTTAATGTGTACATACGACAAAATGGGATTTCCTATTTACTTTGCATTTTGAACTCAAAGGGCCTGCCCCCCCTAGAAAATTTTTCTAGTTACGCTCATGATTTTATAGTTTAGTTAATGTTGATATATATTTATAAAAAATTTGAAATATGGTTTTGTTTATAGAGATACGGGCCCGTATTCCGAGCGCACTTTTATAATAAAAGCGCTTTTATGGAGCAAACTCCTCATAAGAATATAATGTAAAAGCGCGCTCCATAAAAGCGCTTTTATTATAAAAGTGCGCTCAGAATACGAACCATGGAATTTTTAAATAGTTAAGTGAAGAATTATGAAATTAAAATTTTTATTTGCGTATAAAAAATAAACCTGTGTATAAACTAATAAAAATTCATATTAAGCTTATTATTGTAAATTCGGTGTATTAAGTGCAAAAAATGTGTTTTTTTATTTTTAACTGCTGACTTAAATTGCCTGTGAAATATCGGTTAGTGTACTGACATAGTAGAGTTAACGTATGTTAGCCATGTCGTAAAAGGTTTAAAAATAGAGCCAATAAGTCTAACAATGCAGTGTTGTAGTGGGTGATTTGTCGCACGTCGAAGACATAACATCGTTCGATTTAGTTCGAATACTTATCCTAAAATGAAAACATAATAATAGTACTACGTACGCTAGTGTTTCAAGTTTCATATTTATTATTTTCTATAATTATTTCCGAGTGGAAATAATAGAAAAACTTTTATAAGTACAATTTAGAATTAAATATACCGTTAAACATTTTGACACTAGATGACAATAGTGATTAAGCTCCAAACTTATAAAGATTTTTTTTTATTGAACTTGCGTGGCTATGTGCTATAAGTAGGTAACCGGTTGTTGTTCGAACGGTACTGGTTCGATTCTGACCGAAGTCAAACTTGAAACTTCCATTATTTCCAATTTTCAAATTGCACAAAAATGGAGTTTATGTACCGTATGTCTACTTGAAATCTGTTACATAGGAAATACAATGTTTTTTTTTTATTGCTGTAGTTATTTACCTATTAATTTTAGACAAAAATGTTTCAAATAAATGTTTTAGATACTAAAATTCTCCACCTAAATCACTAATAAGATTTTATTTTGCACGTACCGTAATCTGTAAAACTGAATTTGAAATTTTGTAAATATTGCTCATTTGTAGTGATGCCCAAGGAATTGACACAAAATTACAAATAAATGATGAAGTTTGAACTGTAGAATAATACTATTGAATTATTTGCAGATTCTCTTCGTTGATAAAAATGCTCTATTTATGAACCAAATCACAACAAATAGTAATATAATAATAATTACGAAATGTCATAGTGACAATTAAAATAAATTAGTATCTAACCTAACCTAATAAACTAATTTTTCTGACAGTAGTGACAGTTCAGACGTTATGCATTTATTTGTAATTTCGTGTCAATTTCATGGCTATTACTACAAATGAGCAAAATTTATAAAAAATTTATTTCTATTTTAAGCCCGTATGTCACGATCTATAATTCTGCACAGAATTATGGACATAATTATAAACAGAATTCTATAGAATACAAAAATTTTGATCACGGATTTTTTCTGTCCCCAAAGTTCTATTTTTATGGACAGAAAGTTCGCGCGCAATGTTTTATGACATCTGACAATTAGCAGTAGAAGTATTGTGGTCGTTGATTATTGTATATAGTTTTAATTTAATAAAATATTATTAAATATAATATTTGTAAACACAAAATTCTGTCCAAATATTTGTTTTTAAAATATTTTCAGAATTCTATTCATAATTTTGTCCAAAATTATAGATCGTGACAAACGGGCTTAACAGGATACATAACATGGAAAATAAAATCTGCTTAGTGATATAGGTGTGGAATTTTACTTTCTACAACCTTTATTTGAAACATTTTGACCTTCCGTCAATTCCATGTTTGAACTAGCAATGAGCTTTAAGTAAAGTTTCATTTCCGGTTGATAGTTTGTAAACAAAATCTAATTTGTTGTTCCAATAAATAGAAAAGTCTGTAATACCAAATTTTAGATTATATTTTATTATGCTTTTTCTCGAAAATCTGATAAGAGCTCCAAATTAAGTACCACTTCCGGTTTATCATATAGGTATAGTCAAAATATAATGCATGAAAAAAAAAAAGAAAAATTCTCGGAAATCCAGTCAAGATAATATGTTTATTTGATTATGCCGACGTTTCGGTTATACTATGATCATCCTCAGGGTTAAATCAAGTCAGGTGAAACTAAGAAATACGTCGGCATAATCAAATAAACATATTGTCTTGACTGCATTTCCGAGAATTTTTCTTCTTTTTTTCCTGCATCATTTTCCCTGTCGATCATCGTTACTTCAAAATATAATGTTTCAAATTATACACGAGTTTTAAATACCAAATTTGTGAAGTTTTTCTGTAAAGTAGTACTTCCGGTTTATCAATTTTAGAAAACATCTAGTATGTCATTCTTATTAATATAAATGTCTTAAATACCAAATTTGAAAAGTTTTGGATTTTATCAATTTATTTTTCACGAAAATCTGTTCAGAGCTTCAAATAAAGTATCACTTTCGGTTTATTAATTTTAGCCAAAATCTAATATGTTGCTTCCCTTTATATAAAAATCTTAAATACTAAATTTGACAAGTTTTAGAGTATATCATAATACATTTTTCACGAAAATCTGTTCAAAGCTTCAAGTAAAGTATCACTTCTGGTTTATCAATTTTAGCCAAAATCTAATATGTTTTTTCCATTGATATAAAAGTCTTAAATACTAAAATTGAAAAGTTTTGGATTATATTTTAATATAGTCTTTCATTAAAAACTGGTATGGGCTTCATGTAAAGTATGATTTCCGGTTATCCAATTTTACCCAAAATCTAATCAACTCTTTATATAAATGCAGAAAGCTTAAATACGGAAAATAGAAAAATTTGGAAGTTTGTTATAAGAGTTATCGTGAATGAAAAAATCGTCACACACGCACAGACATCATCGTAAAAATAGTAAAAACGTGTTGTGGGGACCTTAATTCGTGCTTATTCACTGAAAACTCACCATCAAATTTTTGGACCGATAACATTACCTCCCTTACCTACGGTATGTCGGGAGGTAAAAATTAACATTGTGTTCCTTATATTACAGATTTCAAGTAGACACCCGGTATACCCAAATATTTATACTGCTCAACGTACCTATCCAATATTTCTATTTACCGAGGCAGATAGCCTAAAATAATATATATTTTTCGTGCATTTTAATAAAGCACATTTTTTATTTATTTTAAGTTTACTCGTTTACTAAAAGAGGTATAGGTAACATTTGTCTTTAGAATTGATTTCTTATGTTCGGATTTTTAATAAACAGCCTGTATGCTTATTTGTGCAATGTTATGTTGGGTAAAAAGCGTAAAAAATGTATTAATGAAAAGATTTGCATAGAATATATAATTCATGAGCAAGTTTATTTATAACGCGTTGGGAAATAGATCTCAGGGTGAAGAATTTGCCGTGACCTGTTACAGAGATATCGTCGGGTGCAGCTGAATGCTGAAAGTTGAAAGCTGAATCTGATGCTGTACTGTAGCGCATGCGGTACAATACACATTGCTTGCAGTTTGTAGATGAGTTAAACTGTTGTGAATTGTCAATAGAGTGAAACGTTGAGTGCAACCGTCAATCGGAATCGGACGAGCCTTTGCCGTTGTTTTCAAGCTTCTTGCGCAATACTTATAAATATCCTATCCCGTGAGATGTGAGGTCGGTTTTGATTTTTGGAAGATATGTCGTCATGAATGTACACGGCGTACGGCGTTCGGTACCGCTACCGCGCAGTTAACTCTCTGCGAGTGCTTGACGTTGACGTGCTCGAGAGCTAGTGAAGTGCAAACGCTAACGCTACACTGACATCGTCTCCAGCGGAAAATGTACGTGTACATCGCCTAGCGCCTAGGCCTGTTACCGTATTGTGTGCGTTGTGCGATGTCACTCAGTTCACACTCTTACAGAAAGGTGACTTTGTTCTCTTCTTTGCGGAGTTCGTAGGTCGGGATCGCGATCGCAATCGGGATTAGGATCGGGACACAGGGCGCAAAACGCAGATCGCTTTGCTTTTCACGCTTGAATAAAGTTCGACGGTCTGATTGACGATGAAAGTTGATATTTAATTGGTTTATAGCAATAGTTTTCTTTCAGAACTTTAGATGTTGATAAGAATTTGATGGATTTATATAGTTTTTTTAGAGCATCAAAGTTATTTTTAATTAGTTTATACCCCAAAAAAATGAAATGATAAATTAGGTGTTAACAACAGCAGTTATTCTTACAAAACTCACGTTTCGATATATACTTACCTTCTTCAAGGTATGTAAAATTTTACAGGTTCTTATATATAATTTCATGTACACATAAACACGTATGTTTAAACATTAAGTTTGTGAAATAAAATGTTCTAACCAATTTGTAGAACTAAATGTTTAAATGAATGTATTTATGTTCATGAAATTATGTTTATGAATGGATCTGTTGGAACTTACTTACCTTGATAAATGTATAAGTGTATACCGAAACGTCGATTTTGTTACAATAAATGCTGTATGACTGAGATTTAGAATAATTAACACATAATCCATAATCCATATCACAGTTGAGAAATTTAAATTTGCCACATTCATATAATATTGGTCATATTTTTTATAATCAATATCTGAAGTTATGAAAATAAACTGAATTATAAACTAATGAAAAGTTTCTATTGTCGAACTACAACAGTACTACAAAATATATCATACGTCATTATTTCGGGCTTTCGCAAAATTATACAAATAATTCTAATTACAGTGGTATTGTTTCCTTGAACCTGTGATTATATTTATACGAACATTTAAAGTTCTTAAAAGATTTCTCAAACTTATAGTGGGGAAAAAGTGTAATTTATGTATACAAATATTGTGTTAAAAGAATTTAATCTTATCTTTGCAACTATATTTAGTCATTATCATAAAATCATGTTATATCGCAATAATAAAAAATACAACAGTTGTCTATACATATTGAAAAATAGCAAATGTATTTGAGATGAAAATAGAAATATTTTGGTCACTTGGCAATTTATGAAACAAAAATAAGGTCATATTCTCTGAAAACTAATTGTGAAGACACGTCAACTCACAAATGATGTTCAGTTCGCGCGTCACAACTAAAGCGAATTAATTTCATTTATATTTTTAAGAAGCTAGACACTAAACTATTTTATTTGTTAATATAGTACGCGTACACAACATCAGCGCCATATAGTGATTTTAGTTCTCATATGTTCGTTCATTTGTGTTGCAGTTCCTTGGTGAAAAAGTGCTCACATTCATGGAGTTTCACTTGGACAGTGCAGAGTACTGTCAAGCCCAACACAAATAATCATATAACATCAGTGGATCTGTGCCCTTGACGTTACCGAGTGTACCTCAAATCCACATACATCTAGGTAAGAATTCATTACTTTCATTCTTTTTCATATTTGTTTACAAATATATGAATTTACAACTTTGACTTCTTAGTGACTTCAGATAGGTTAACAATTTAGTGCATTTCAAATTTCAAGCAGTGGTAGTGACGTCGTTGGTTTTTAAAATTTGGAGAGTCGACCAAAACAATTTTAAAGAGCACGCATTCATTATAAATATTTACTTTTTGTTTATTACGTAAAAAGGTGCAAAATAATATTTACTACAACCTATTTCTTCGTACTTCGTACTTCAAAACAAATAACAAAAATTCATAAACAACAGCCGGATCGCCCGTAAGGCGTCGTTCGTTACTGGTTTCAAAATATACTAGATTTACTTTTGGCAACCGACTTTAAGCAATATGACATCTCGTGCCATTTTCGGAACTATCGTTGATAGGATAAGTTAATGTTGAGGTTGTATAGACATTAATTTTATCCATTATATTTATATTACTTACTTTTGGAAATGCAGTACTTAATACACATTCAAGTACAAAAGAAATGTTTAAATGATAATTTCTCACAACTCCGTGAGTTCAAGTAAATTCCGCTTTGGCGCTGCAAGCTTAAAGTCAAGTCAGTTGCCATTAGTTGACGGTTGACGTTTACAACAGTAGCAAACGATTCGGTAAGAAGATAGAGTAGATAGATTGTATTATAAGGGTTAGGAAACAAAACATTACTCCAATTATACAATACTATTTAATTTAATATTGTAGTAATTTTGTATTGTGACTGATTAATAATTGAAAATGATTTTTAAAGAAGAACTCTGATGGTTTAAAATAGGGATATATTTAAAAAAATTGCTTTGTAGCCACAATTTAACCATATTTTAAAAGTTTAGAGTTCTTTTTTAAACCTCATTGTTTATTCTAAAGAATGAATTTTGAATTGGAGTCGTTCATCAACATGTCTCGTCAATGTTTATAGTATTGACCGCTAGAGTTCGAATGCAGATCATTAAAATTAATCGAAATCGTTTATCTTATGAAATACTTGAAAAATTAAAAAATTGGGTAAATATGTATATCAAGTCAAGTCGTAGTTGTAAAATTCATATATTTGTAGACAAGGTATACAAACATTTATTTTTTATATTATTTCTTCATGTTATCGTAATAAGTAAATTGATATGTTCATTCAAATTCTGAGTATAATTAAACTACAAAAGAAAATTATTTCATGACCACAATTCCACATAAAGTAAAAAAATACCACAACAAAGATTTTAAAAGCCACATAAATAAACTGATTTAATTTCATTTGCACCGAAATAAATACATGCAATTATTTTAAATTTATATTGTGTGTTACATTAATGTTTATACAGGATAGTAACCGGGACTGGCACAGTCGAACATAGGACATATAAAATCATACATTCGTAATTTCCTGCTTCCCTAATTATTTTTTTGAAATAAAAGTAGTAGAGCATAGTATTCTGCACCTGAATCAAGAAGCAAAATTAATTTTTCATGCTTTGTAATGACAGAAATTAGGTAAGAAAATCGCCCCAAAAATATCGATAGCTATGGAATTGAGACTAATAAATAAACAAATGTGTAATGATTTATCTGTTTAGTTAGATTAATTTATTTTTATTTGTAATTTATCGTCAAATGAATAATTATATATTTAAATTAATAGATAATTATTTACTTGATCAGAATTATAAATAATACCTAATAAAAATAAACAACCAAATTTGACAGATAAGACGTTAAATATTTGTATTTTTTTTTTTTTTTTTGTTAAATTTCATGGCTATCGCTATTTTTGGGGTGATTTTCGACATTTTTATATCTAATTTCTGCGTTACAAAGCATGCAAAATTAACTTTGCGTATTGATTCCGATTTTTTTGAAGAATTTTTACCCAAAATAATTAGGGATGCAGGAAATTACGAAAGTATGATTTTTCATGCTCCGGTCACCATCCTGAAAATGAAACATTGGCGTTTAACATGGCAAATCAGTTTTTCTTTGCGCAAACGTTACCTAATTATTTTATGCAAAAATACTTTAAACAAAAATTATAGAGATTTAAATTCTGTTTTCAAATCATGTGAAACGATTATTTTAGCTCTTTATATAAACGTAAAGTAATTATAAAATTACAGTTTTTATGAGCTTTTAGTCTAGGCAGCCTTGGATTTATGACAATAAATAAATGCGTAATTTTTAACTGTCAATTAGAACTAAATTTAGATTACAATTAATTTTTACGTTTATATGAAGTGCTAAAATAATTGTTTCATATGATTTAGATTAAGAATTTCAATCACTATAATTTTTATTTGAAGTATTTTTGTATAAAGTAATTAAGTAACGTTTGCCCATGGTAAACGCGTATGTTTCACGGTTTCATTTTACATCCTGTATATTGGTTCAAAATTCAGCATTTGGTTTTCTTTCATATCTTTATCAATTTAATGCCCGATTGCACCAATATTTTAATAGGGAATTTAACAAATATTAAATTAAAATTTATATAATACATTTTGTACGTATAAAAATTAAATATTGGTGCAATCGGACATAACTATTGAAATTTTGCCGATTTCAAGCAAAGATCTGCAAACTTTCATACAATTTTATTTACTTTTTCTATAATTTGTATTTTATTTTAAATTTTTATGGTTTTTTTTACATTTTTTAATAATCCATAACACACTTTTATTATTTGTTTTGAATGCAATCATGGTACTATTCGTTTGAACAAATTTCAATCAAATGGCTTACATAAGTTAGGTCAGTGCAATCGATATGATTCCTATAGAAACATTCGACTTCAAGATGTTTACTTTAGTAAATATTAAAGTGAACTTAATAATAAAATACTCTTTTGCTTATTTCATTCACTTGCGCTACCAAAACAAATTGTAAATAAAGTTTTATATTTCCTTCTGCAGTATAAATTCTTTCAAATGTGTATCAGTTACCTAACCTACTTTATCAGAAGGTACATTTAACATTGAACGTCTTTATTTTCTAATAATTTACATTTTTGAAAAGAAATTGTTATATACAGGTTGTGAGTTTTAAAACGAATCATAAGGCTATGACGTAAAAATAGTTTTTTTTTTCAAAAATTTCTATATTAATTTATAGAAAAAATAATTTGTGCATATTATAGAGAATCAAATTGGTTACATTTCTGCTTCGTATAAAGCCACAAAATAAATTTAAAAATTTGCGAAATTAACAAAAAATCCATGATTTCTTGTTAATAAAACCAATGGGGTCATACAAAAAAAAGTTGTTTTTTCTTTCATAAATGAATTACCTAATATTATGCATATATATATATATATATATATATATATATATATATATATATAATTATACTTTTCATTCATGATTTTCTTCATAAAGATTCTGAGTCTGATTTTGTGACGTCATAATTTTGTATACAAATACACGATAGTGAGGCACACCCGTACTTGTGCCTGTACTATACACGAATCAGATCTGTCACCTTTCTAATATAACCTTATGTAACCAACATTTTGAAAGTCAATATTCTTACAAGTTGTTTTTTAAAGAAGTAAGTACAAATAACGAAATATGCTAAATAAAAATTATAAATAAGTACAGCTTATGTCTGAATTAGATATTACAATGGTTGCACAATATTGTTCTGCGCTGTCCTGCGAGAACAACTCGTTGAGAAGTAAAAATAAATATTTTGTTCGTATTCTTATGGCTCAAGATGTAAGGGAATAAATACTCCAAAGTTTTGAAGACTACTCTTGTTTATGTGATGACATAAACGTCAAATGTAGTTCTATTTTTACTCGGTAGGTGACATTACGGTCGCAAAATTATGACGTCATATGAAATTTTATATAAACTTTAAAAAAATATTTCTGTAAAACTAGAAACTTATGTCACATAAAATATATATTTTCGTGAGTAGTTTAGGTGTACTTTCAGAAAAAAAAAATGGAAAATGTGGTATGACCCCATTAGGTATAGAATGAAACTGATAGTAACAAAACAAAAAATGGAGTTTTCTCTATAATATGCATCAATTCTTTTTTCTATAAATTGATATAGAAACTTTTGGCAACTAAAAAATTGTTTTTCTATTATAGCCCTATGACCCGTTTTAAAATTTATGTATAGAGAGCATTAAAAATGTTTATCAAATATTATGAGATAATTCAATTAGTTTTAATTCAGAAAACAAATTACTTAATTGTAGTAACTGCGAATCGTCGTAAACTTGAGAACATCACTATAATTACGTTAACTTATATGATTGTTTTGTTTTATGATACGAATTCTGAATTTAAAATAACCTGAATTTTAATTGTTAATTTTAAGAAAATACAATTTAATGCAGTTCTAACATGAAAATTTCGTGTATTTTATCACCTTTTTGATAAAGATGGTAGTCTACAATCTGCTATGACGACAATGCTTAATAAATGTGACCTAATTCGGTAAAAAATATATGTAGGCGTGATAGAGGTGACAGACGCGTAGACGTCCAATAAATAACTGAAAAAATACAGTTCGCATTGTCTGCGAATCTTATGTATAAAAGTTGTTTGCTTTGTGGTAAATATTTTCTATCTAAGAAGCAACATGAGTGTATAACGAATAAAAAATTTTGAAAATTTAAACTTTTGCTTTTTAAGAAGAAATTTTACCCCTGTACTAAAATATGAAACGAAAATTCAATTGATCCTATACTAGAACTATTAACATTTTTAAAAAATCAACACATACTTGCGATATTAACCTACATTTATATATTGAAATAATATTGAAATCTGTTAGTATTTGACTTTGATTTTAATTGCTAAACGAGATAGGATACTGAATTTTGGGTTTGCCATTAAAATCAAAATCCAGTATTAATAGATTTCAATATTTTTTTTAATACTGGTTAATATTGGAAGTATGTTTGTATAGTGTTGAATTTTTAAAAATATTAATAGTTCTAATACAGGAACAATTAATTTGAATTTGAGCTTCATAATTTATTATTTATTCCTTTATTATATTTCGATAACTGGCACAAGAGATTTAGTTAGTCGGATAATATTTCATTATGTCTAGACAACACACCAGTTTTTTATGATCGTATAACCTCCAGTAGAAATTAAGTACAATAATTTCAAAAATTAGTATTTATGCTATATTAATAACTCAATATCAGTGAATGACTAATAGTCAGCAAAAACTTATCAGACTTTATTGAGGATTTTAGAATGATTCAACAAACGATGGACTCTTACTGTGAACAGATATCTGGGTTTGAAAACAATGATACATATTTCAAATCTAACAAGAAATGACAGATAACTGTAACAAATATGTCAAATTATTATAAATAAAAAAATTGTTTACCAATAATTGAATAATAGATTCGTATCAAATATTTTTTATTCTATTGTATTTTGTTTTTCAAAGAAAGAATGAATTGAAACTCAAGATTTATAATATAAAAACGCAAGGAAAAAAACGCTTTTTCTCCAAGAACAGTTTTGTTAAATTCAGAAGTATGACAGGAAGAAACCACTAATGAGAATAATTCTTTAAAAGCTGAAGTTTAAAAGCAGAAAAAAGTCAAAATAGAAAAAATATTTCTACCTGGGGGTAAAGAAAAAAGTTCTGTTCATTCATGCTATGCAAACACTGTATTACACCCGTGTACATTTCATACAAGCTCATTAATTTCGTCGTCGAAAACTTGTAATTTTCTTCAAAATTCTTAGAAGAAAAATGTGATTGTTATTTACAGTAAAATAAATATACACTGACCGGCAAAAAAATAACGGACCACTTAAAATTATCCATTTCAGATTTGAGATATTAGATATGTGGATACCAGGGCTGGGAGTATCTTACGAAAAGAGATACGCGATGATATCTAAGATACTTTTAATATCGTAGATACTTCCTATTTTATAGGTAATGTATTTTTATTTTAAATACTTTTAAAAACTTTCTGTATCTTTTATCTTATAAATGTATGTTAGATACTTCCAGTGGCGTATCCAGGACTCATGGTAAGGGGGGGCTGCCATGCCATGTACCTATTACTTATACATATAGGTATACTGTTCACGTCTAGATGCACAGTATATAAATTATATTTTCAAAGAATTCTAACACTTCGTTGTTAGTATTATAAAACGATATTTAATTTTCTTCTTTTTTTTTGAAAATATCTAAAACTATCTCTGCATCAATAGGTAAATTTTTATATTATACATGTGAGCTAAAGAATGAAGCCTATCTATCGACATTGTACTTCTTACAGAATATTTCAAATATTTTAATGTAAAAAATTTAGAAAATGATTATTTTAAATACATTATATATTCAATTCACTGGACTTTAAGGGGGGGCTCAAGCCCCCTAAGCCCCTCGCTGAATACGCCAGTGGATACTTCTAAAATATTTAAGATACTTTATTTATTTTAGATACTTTTAATGTATTTAGATACTTGGGAATATTTATCTAAATGCAATCAAAGTATATTTGCAAAGTATCTAAATACAATCAAAGTATTTAGATATTAAGGTATCTAAATGCAGTTGAAGTATTTTTTTATTGATAAAAATATCATTTAGCTTAATATTAATTCAATATAATATAATTTTCAATTACCTATTTAAAATATTTTTTAAGGTATGTAAAAGTTACTAAGGACATTTTAAAAGTGTGTATAGCATACTCGTATTTTAAGGTACCTAAAAGTATGTCAGATACTATAGTATATAAAATATTTTAAAAGTATCTAAGATATTTTATGAGTATTTTACAAAAGTATCTATTCCAGCTCTGGTGGAAACTATGTTAAACTACGACCTGTCTGGTTTGCTAAGAATCTAAAGTGGGATCTTATATGAAATTACAGTTTTTATTTAACTATAGAAATTCTTAAAAATTACTAAAAAAATGAAAGTTTCATATACATAATAACTTTATGTCTCAAAAAATTGATCCAGGAATGTGCAAACAGTTTTGCTCTATTCAAACAATAGGATTTTCCACGATTTTTTTATTTTTTTATGTTTATGTAGAGATAAAAATATTAGACACATATTTTTTTATTTTGCATAAAAATTTATAGAACGTGAGAAAAATGCAAAAGAATTTTACACTCAATTTACCATGACGTCACAACCCCAGCAAGAGAGAAAGCTTGATGAACTATGAGATAGAAATAGTTGTTTCAAGTGAATTTAGCTACAAAAATGTAGCGCAGGAGAATATAAACGTAACCCACACATAACCTTCAATGACTTGCATCCACGTCAACTGGGCGATTGCTGATTCAGCACGTGTGCTTGCTTTTTATTCGTATTTTTAATTAAACGAGTAAGTTTAACCACAGTTTTATTGTTACACACGTGTATTTAACCTCTTAACGTCAACACAAATAATTCGCGGTAAAAGCCAGGCATGCGCAAAAACACCATCAAATGAAATAACTTCGTTGTGTGACCTCGTTAGGGTTGTGACGTCACTTGGCGACCGTATTGAACATATATATTTTTCAATTTATAAAATTCATTTATAAGTACTATATAATTTGTAATTATTTTTATACTAAAATATATCTGCTATACTTATTTCTTAAAAAACTGTTGTTTTGAAGGTGGTCTATTTTTTGCCGGTCAGTGTAGGGATATAATTTCAAAAATTTAAAGCTGCACCACTTGTTCAAGGATAGGAGGGGGGGGGGTGATTTTTTTAAGTTCAAGGTCAACAAATACTTGCACATTGAAACTTGCATTTTTTCATAGAATGAGCAGTTGTAGGTTTAACGCTTTTTCATGTAAAGAAATAAATTAAAATTAATTTGTTTAAAATTATTTCTCCACATTATTTATTCAAAAGAATAAGTACATTTAAGCCACGACAAAGACAGAAAACTTGTACTAGGAACTACAAGACAACTAGATGTGTTGCGGGAACGCGCGTTCTAATAATTAAAAATATATTTTGTGATTCTTGTTTCATGCAGGGACTCGAACCGAAAAATTTTGGGGTTCGGTTACGGTTAACGGTTTTCACATTAATAAAAATTCGGTTTCGGTTATCGGTTACGGTTTTTTTGAAAATATATCGGTTTCGGTTTAAATGAAAAATTAGCTTAGTTTTTTTTTTTATTTTTTGCAACATGATATACATTTAGTACCTATTTCGTAATGTAATAACATTTTAATTTCACGTTTTACTAACAACTAGTACTAATAGATATGTTCGGCTTGTTTGAAATTCAAAAATCGAAGAGAATCTGTAATAATTATTTTAAGCTGTGATCTAAAAATAAAAATTGCGGTTCAAAAAGTAACTATAAGTTAAAGTTTTCATATTTAATTTCTTAAGTTTATTTTTGCTACAAAAATTAAATACTTTTCGTAAATTATTAATATTTTAATTTTAAGTTATAATAATAATTCTATTCCAATATACGTAATACGTAAACTAAATGGGTGATTGAATGAGAAATGTCAACAAGTGAGTAATTTTTTTATTATAATTGCAAAAAATAATTGAAAAATGGAGTAAAATGCCTTAATTTTTTTTTTAATAAAAGACTACTTTTTTATGAACTTGAAGGTATGCAAAGTATTTCTACGAAAAACACGTGGGTTAATAAAAAATATCTATTTTTAAATTTACGGTTTTAGTACCGATATTATTTCGGTTCGGTTATGTTTTCGGTTACAGAACGAATTTATTTTTCGTATCGGTTTCCATATTTGAAGAATAAAATATAGGTTTCGGTTTTCGGTTACCGTTTCATTAAAAGTCAAATATCGGTGCGGTTTTCGGTTACGGTTTCGTTACGGTTCGGGTCCCTGGTTTCATGTACTCATTTGAATAATAAATAATATAGAGAGAAGTGAATAATGCACCTGCAAAATTTGAATTGAGAGCTGTATTTTTCAAATTTAGAACTGCAGAAACAAGCCAGAGCTGCACCAAATTATATCCTCTGGGTCAGTGTATAGTATTTTCTTTAAATATGTCGAAATTGAAAGCAGAGTTGAAATGGAAATAAACATTTTATATTATTAAGAAAAAACCGTTGGTTGGCGTGAGAAATGCTGATGTAAAACAAATATTAAGATCGATTATCTCTGTATATTCAAAGAAAGGAATTGAAGTCATAACAATAACATATGAATGAGAAAACAATAGTTGGTAGGGAAGTACAGCACAGCTAATACGTCGTGCAAACTGTTTCAGTCTGCTACCGAAGTTGGTACCATCCAGATCCAGATAAACACTTATTAAGTGGTGAAGAGGTGATCATTCGGGAGTCAAGCTTCGAGTTTAAAAGACTGATAGACAGTAGCTTAAGACTAAGATACAAGACAACACAACGTACGTAAACAAGATAGAAGAGCAGTAAGCATTTGTATATGAGGACGAGAAGCGGAAGTTCGTTCAGCTGTGTGCGGGTGTAAGGGACCCCGACGTGCGGTGTACGGCGTACGGGAATGAACAATTCTTCTATAGCAGCAACGGCAACTACATCAATGCGTCAGAAGGACATCAGACCCGCTCCTGCGGAAATCGAGTACAAGGGCATGAAGTTCCTGATTACGGATAGGCCGTCTGATCAGACCATCCTGTCCTACATTCAGGTAAGCCTAATATTTTCGTATTTTATTTATTTAAGTGATCTTTGTGATAGCTTTAAGAGCTCGTGAGGCAGAGGTTATTCTAACGTGCAGTTGGACACAAAATGTGCAGTAGGAAAAGCAAATTGTGCAGTGGGAAATTAAAATCTGTGCATTTATTTTTCATTTATTGCGAATAAACCAAATAAAATATATATAAAAAATACTAAAAATAATATAGACTTTATATACAAGAAGTTTCCAAATCTGTGTCACAAATTCTAAGGGTATATAGTACAGATCAAAATGAGTAAAAACGCTTAATCAATTCAAATCTTCAATAGTTTCCGAGATACAAGGCATGAGTTTTTACGGAATTATATCTTCTATCTCAAAAACTATGAATTACGACTCGTTTTTTAAAAAATCAAATAATTGTACTAATATAAATGTTGTGGCGACATTGGCCAATATTTAATGGCATATACAAAATTTTGTTCGATCACTATCTTTGTCAGTTTTTCTTCGATTTTTCCTTTTTCCCGGAAACAGTTGAAGATCAGACCTATGATGATTCAACTTTTTTTACTCATTTTGGTCAGTACTATGACACATATTTAGAAACACCTGTATAAGCACTAAAATTGTGCCAGCTATTCCGTCAGCCATAATCTACAGACTCTTCGCTTGCCTCATCCTCATCATTGACATTGGCCTAAGCAAAAATACGATTGTACCATCTTTGTTGTTTGGCTTTAGGGGTTGCCTTGACTCTGTGCTCATGTTTATTTAACCAAATCATTGTGGCTTGCCGGAAATCTCACTCTGACAGAGAAGGCATGTTGTAATAAATATTCAAAAATGCATTTTCGGAATCTATCGACAATCTATTCCGAGACACGATTTTTAGAGTGTTGTTGGTACTTAAGTCTTTCCACATCCGCACTATAAGGTTTGGCAGCCAAAATCCGCGCGAAAATTTTAGTTGCCGTAAGGAATTCCGAAGAAATAGTTAAGAACTTAACTAACTCTGGAAGCGTCAGTTTCCCCTACTTTTCTATATGTGAATTGTTCTAGTATTTCGTCATAATCCAACTTGAATTAAGTTAAATAAAGATCTTTCCCTAAAATATTATAAACCTATACTATGTTTCATTTAAGCCATTCAGTATTGCTGAGAATAGGGAATAGTTTTGAACTCTCTGATTGTCTGAAATCGGAGACAATGTACAAGTTTATCCAATGTAATTTTAGCTACTTAAAATTGGCGTTGATGCGACCGACAACTGCTCAATGGAACAGAGTATACAACGATTTATTTCCTCTATGTGCAGTGGAAAAAATCCTTAGAATAACCTCTGTCGTGAGGTAACGCCTGGTAAATGCTCTCAGCGGTATACCGGGTGTCTACTTTTTTTGTGGACCATACGAAATACAATGGTAAAATTTTCATATTGCTCCAAATTCTACGCTATTAATTTTAGAACAAGTGTAAATACAAAAAATGTTCAGAATTAAAAACTGCATCTAACAAGTCTAAAAGTATTGTTTACATGTGTTTCGTTGGCGAAGGAGAGGCAAAATAAAAGTAATAATTTTTAGCTATTTACAGAGTGCCATGAGCAATAACACAAAAATTTAAACAGTTGTATTGCTTAAATTTGGGAGATGACAACTGTCATAAAGTTTTAATAATTATTAAATTCATTAACTTATTTATAAGTATTGATCCATTTACCAATTTAGAAAAAAACTCAATGGCACAACATTAACAATTAAATATCAATTAATAAACTTGTATCTGTCAGTCAAAGAATACAACTATTTGAATTGTATGTTTCGTCTTGCATGGCACTCTGTAAAAAGCTTAAAGACGGATATTTTATTTTATGTTTATCTCATGACAAGAACCTATTATATCAATAAATTTGGGCTCATTTTATGCAGTATTTAATTCTGAACTTTTTTTGTATTTACACTTTAGTTCTAAATTAATAGGGCAGAATTTAGTAGACACCCGGTATACACTGGCTTGCACAGAAAACGCATACACTTATTTTTTGCTGTATTAAGGCGGTTTTAAATTTTAACTTGTCAATGTCAATTAAGATGCCAAAATTCAAATAGATACTTGTCTGTTCGTTCCTTTTTCTGGAATATATTTGTTATTTAATAGTAAATTAAGCACAATGAATAACTTGCTCCACAATAGATGAAATAGTGATATGAGAGTGACAACAGTGACAAATCCATGGTCAGTTGACACAACTATTTTAATAAAATCGTATTTTTTATATAGCTAAAAAATGTAGAAACTCTCTTACTTGATTTATAAGATATATGCAATTTTTTGCAAACCATTGTATATTAGAGTTGCCAGATTTATAATACGGAATATCGATGGATTCAGAATTTGTAAGAAAAAAGCGCCGCGGGTGATTTTTTGAAAGTTTTCAAGGTCAAACGTGTTTTAATGCAAAGCAAGATAATATAGAGTTCTTTACAGTGAAGCAATTTTAACAAATTTTTAAAAAAATTAAATCGTATAGAAGTCAGGAAATAATTTATTTTATTGTAAGAAAACAGTTACATTAAAATATAATATTAACATAAAATTAAGAACAATGCTATAACAAAAATAACATTGTCAGTCTTAAATATTAAAAAACATTTTTAAATTTATATTTCTATTGAGATTTTGCAGCTGCCAATAAATTTTTATTTGCATCTTTATTTTTTCTAATAAAATTTGCGAATTCATTACAAGACATTTAATGATGCGAGATGCGAGCATAAGCAATAACTACAGAAACAGAAAATCTGAAAATACAATGTTGCATTAAATTAAAATATTATATTACTGAGTAAAAATATAATTATTCTCTTGAAATTCTCTAAATAAAATGTATAATTATTAAATGTTAATTAAATCACGTTTCTCACAAAATACGGGACAGTTGGGCGTCCCGAACAGTACTTTACGGGACGCTCAAATTTTAGCTGAAATAGGGGACAAACCCATATATACGGGACGCCTGGCAACCCTAGTGTATATAAGCCATTAAAAATTAGAGCAGTGTAAGATAAATTTTTGTAAAAAAAACAAAAATGAGTAGCATACGATGTCAATGGGGACTTATAAATTTGACGTCACCCGCGGCGGATCGGCGGTGGACCTCCCTCCACAAAATTTAGAAAAGGACAACAAATTTTTAGAAAAAGCGAGGTGATATACCACGGCCAACTTAATTGCATGCTCTCCCCTTCAGCACTTCGTCACGTTGATCCTATAATTTGTTTGTTATTTAGCCAGAAGAGTTTGGTTATGTTATTTTGCGTAGTTTCTGTTATTAATTATCTCTTGTACTATAGTGTAGTTTTCTTTGGAATTTGAAATATAAATAAATAAATAAAATAAATATATCATCATGGCATATCTCTAAAAAAACAAATTCACAAATAAATAACGAGTTTAACACAAATGATGTACCGGGGGCACGATTTGTGTTTAAAAACATTGAAATCACTCAGTCTTACAGTTGAAAAGATGGTTAGAATGCCGGGGGTTTGAAGAAAAGTGGATATAAAAATGAATTAATTGCAAGGTATGCACTGAGTAGATCATATATTTAAATAATTGTATAAAAATGTGTACGTTTCCTTTCAAAGAACAGTTGTTGTGATCTCGTGCTAGATCACATGATAAATGTCAAACTCGTCAAACTGTAATGCTAAATCTTGCTCACTACATAACTACTTATTAAATACTTTTTTATTCACTAGATGGCGCCCAAAAAGTTTGAATTGTATAAGTCCCCATTTATTACCAGAATAATAGTTAAGAACAACAGAACAATTGGTTACAACATAAAATACTCTCTTGCTTCACTGTTTCAATAATATAAAATGACGTTGTATGCCACTAACTCATTTTTATTTTTACAAAAATTTGACACTCGGCGCATATATCGTCATTACAGAAAGCTGCGAATATAAGCAGATTGAGACCCCCAAAATAAGTAATAAGCCGTGATAATATCAGAAAAATAAGTGATTTTCCTCCCAAATTGAATAACAAATCGTTAAAAAATTCCACCAATTAAAATTGTTTATATGCAACAAAAAATGGAAATTTTAAATCTATATCTACTAACAATTGCTAAAAATTAACCGGTTAAAATATATTTTTAGCTGCATATTTGGGTATGGTGGTAGATTAAATGTTGCCCTTTCTAAATTAATAAAGACCTCTTGTAATTCAGCGTTATAAAAATTATAAATGTACAAAATTTTGATTTGACTTGGTTGGTGAGACACCTTCTTTTTTGATAAGTCACCACTGATAAACTTTACTGGAATTATCATGAGACATTTATGCAATGAACGATTGAACTATATAAATTATTTTATTTTTAAATATTATACTTGAAATAAAATAAAATTTTAACAATAATGATAAATAATATTACTTATCTGTGTGTTTACTGTAAAATATTAATTTAAATCATGACAAAAATAAATTGTGATAAAGTACTCGTATAAGGAAATATTTCTTTTATCGCTAAATTTACCGTACACTATCTTTCATTATTTACTTAGGTTTTTAAAGAAGCTGTATGAAATAATTAAAGCGATAAATTGAAAAAATGGCGGTATTCATACCGAAATAAAGAATTAAATTTAAAAACAATTTTTGATCAAAAACCTATTATTAATATCTATATTAGGGAACAGAAAAATATTTTCATTTATGTTTCTACGTAATGAATAATGATAATCTTTAAATTTAAATAAACAATTGTCTAGAACATATTTAAAACTTTTTAAACTGTTTAAAACTTAGTTTATATTTGTTTGATTAACGAAATTATGTTAAACTTTTAATATTAAAGTTTTTAATATATACAGAAGTCAGTAGAGCTGTAACTCTAATATTTTCTACAAAATGCTGCCTCATAAAAGTTTTAAGACACTAGTCGTCAAATACATAACTTCATACTATGTATCTCTTTTTCTTTAAATTAATGTTGGTTATAATACTTTTGCGTGCAATATTTCTTTTTTATTCTGATCGTTATCTATATCCTTAATTTGAATTTTCTTTAATCTGGATTGCATTATTGCATACGACAAATTGATTACGTGTCACATTGTTCCTAGTTTTGTTTGCTTTTTATATGCATTGTTTTTTAAAATTTTCATTTATATTTTATCGCATTTCGAGCAAAATTTCATTTTAAACGATTGATATAAATATAATGATGATACTACATAAATGCAGTATAAATTTATTAATATCAAATTTTTACATTCTTTAATAGATGAATTGATATACAGGGTGAGTATTGAGAGACGCCCCCCCCCCTAACTTTTTTATTATAAATAATAGAAAAAAATTCTCATATTATTTATTATTTTAAATATACTATTTGATGGCAGATGTAAATATTATTTATAATCAGATTTTTTAAACAGCCTATAATTATTTTACTAAAATATAAACCGCTATTTTTTCTCATTTCAACGATATATTGTTTTTTATCAATATATTTGAAAAAATTCGAGAAAAATAAAATAATTGATATATATTAGAAATAATTTCTATTCAAATATTCTCTGTGTGAAAATTTAATTTAAAAGTTAATTTATTAATTTAAAAAAACACGTTAAACAAGTAAAAATTAAATATCTATTTTATTTTGTTGTTTCCCATTGTTGTATTTTGTTTATTTTCACAAAGCCATCTAGATTATTTGAATAAAAATTATTTCCCACATTTCTCTATTATTTTTCTCGAATATTTTCAAATACATGAATAAAAACTAATACATCGTTGAAAAGAGAAAAAATGGCGGTTTATGCTTTAGAAAAATAATTACAGGTTGCTATTTAAAAAATAAAAGTTGATAGTCGTATCTTGTAAACCTGACTTTATAAAAAATATCTACATCTGTCATCAAATAGTATATTTAAAATAATAAAACTTTTATATGAGCCCTTTTTTCTATTACTTTTTATTAAAAAAATCAACCTGTATTTTCGCTGCACAGGGTGTTAATAAATACGTGTAACAAATTTATAGGGTATGTAGAGGAAGCAAAATAGACTAACTTTTACTATAAACTCATCCGGAAACTCACCGTTTTCGAGGCTATTAAAAGAGTAATTATCTACCTTAATGTTAGTTTGCCCGTGGCTGTTTATTTTAACGTTTTTAAATAATTTTATTCATTTTTGTAATACATATTATAATAATTGCTCAAAATGACGACCACCAACTTCAATGCAAGCATTGCACCTTCGGAGCATATTTTGATACATTCGTTCAAAAACTCTGAACATATCAAAACTAATTTTCAGGTAATTTAAACTTATATTTATGAATGACTTAAGGTGCATTCACAAATGAAAATTAGGTTTATGCTTAGACCAGGAATAGAGGGGGAGACAAGGCATAGTCACGCGTATATTTCCAAATCATCTGAGCGATTTTGAACTTTATTAAAATGTCAAAATCAGCCGCAAAAGGCTAGTCGACCAGTTGAATACTGTTATGTTACAGTTGGCCAAATCTAAATAAATACTTGATTATCCATAACTACAAATTATCTTGATTTTGTTTTATAAAACTAAAATAAATACGAAAGAATATTAATAAAGAAAAACGTAATGTAAATAACTGACAAGTTAAAACGGTAGGTGACGCTTGTTGACATTGAAAACTTATTCGTTCGACTGCACTCGTATGTAACACATCTGGCCGACTAGCCTTTTGCAGCTGTTTCTGACAGTTCAATAAGGTCGAAAATCGCTAGGATGATTTGGAAAGTAGTCTTATGGCGAAATACATAGCATGCCCTGTCTCCCTCTCTATTCCTGGTCTAAGGGTTTATGGTTTTTGTTTAGGTTTAAGTAAGAAAATTAGTTTTGATATGTACAGACATCTAGGTAAATGCTTCAAAAACAAGATTAAAATACCAGTAGAGCAGTAGTCAACAAGACATTTGTGCACCGTGAAAGTGTCATTCGCTTGGCATTATTGGTTATATTTCAGCAATTAAGTTATGACAGTCTCCATGTTCTTCTTGCATTTGTTTAAAAAGCCGAATCCACCAAGTGGATACTAAATAAAGATGGGTGTATGTATCTATATCATTTCAGACTCGTTCTCATTGGTGAAGTTTGTGACGTCAAACTAAATCATAAACCTAAAGTTTGGACCTTGTAATGTTTAGCTTTATGATTTGGATTTAGAGACCCTAAATTCTGGAGTGTGAATGGAGTCATTAAATAATATGCGGCCAAAGTCTTTAAATCTAAAGTATAAACCATAAATCTAAACCTAATTTTCATTTGTGAATGCACCTTTATAGTTTGCAATTTGTGTGACGATATTTGAATGAAGACTAACAAATTACACAAACAATCTAATCTGTAAAGTCAATGCCATTTAAATTATATTTCACAGAATCAGAAAACTACTGACATTAGTGATAATTTCTTTTTACTAATTTTTTAAAATATTAAAAATAAAATAACCTAATTAGAACATTAACAATATGATAAAATTTATTATAAATTTATCTTTCATTATATAGGTAATTCTCAAAAAAGTTTTCGTGTAAATAAGAAATTAGAATTTTTTTGAGAAAAAATTCTTATAAGATTTTAATTTAACAGGGAAAAGTTGTAATATTTATTTAAACTGTAGTCAGTTGCCATAAACGAAATCATAACACCTGACAGCTGTCAAATTTTTCGTCAACATGTTTTTTATATAAAATATGGAAGCTTTCCAGTTAAGATGCCGATGTACACAGTCTGTTTCGCGTATATAAATAGGAGTAAAACCTGTCTTAAAAATATCTTTGAAAAATATGGAATTTTTATGACATTAAACCTATTTTTATTTTATGTGCAGATAATTGTTATGGCCTGCACATAATAAACCATTGTTCTTAATAGTAAATAGTAATTTATTTACCAATATTACGTTATAGTTGACACAAATTGTCGACGATATACATTCGCAAACTATTTAAAAAAGACAATATGCCACCTCCGTTTTGGCATTTGTTGCCAAAAACTAGTCTGCTCTTTATAAATTACAAAAGCCATAATACCAGTTGTCCGTGTTTACTGGTTTATTATAATTTAAAATTTTTATTGTGTATGTATGAACGTCATAAAACCAGTTTCAAAATCGAATTTCTGAGAATTATTTAATAATGTTTTAACGTAAAATTTTGCAAGCATGTATTTTTGTCTAAAAATAACAAAAAATAAAATAAAAAATGAAATAAATTAACTAAATTTTCGGCATGCGTGGTAGAAATTATTTGATAATTTAAAATTGACAATAAACGAAACGAGTATCATACGTTGTTTGTTGTTTATGTTTTCTACAGGCGTCCAAAGTCTTCAAATATCTTAGAGCGTTGATCGATTGTACATGGAGCATTTATTCTCTAATGCTTTTATGAAACAATGGATCGACTGCTACGATGTAACGTAATTTCGTTTACACTTTCATATTGAGTTACGGGTAACTTTTATGCGTGTCTGTACTTTTAAAATGGCAGTATTCAACCCATTGTTTTGGGGCTGGCCAGCTCTAAAGATCAAATTTTGTTATGGCAATTTATTTTAATTTTACGCCTGTGGTGCCCAAGTAAACTTTATAGTACCTATAGAGTAAATTCAAAAATCTTCACACTGAAAAAATTTGAAATCATCTACTGAATTATATAAGACCCTTTAAAACAACCAGTGCTTTTTTGGGCGAACTATTAACTTTACAGAAAAATTTCATATGGTTCTCAAACAGTAAAACAAAATTATATGTTTTTAAATGGTAGCCTATATAATTTTTACTCCATTAGATAAAAGAACTTTTTTCTGATTTTGGAAATATAAATATTGTATAAGGTTGTATAACAATCACTTCGGGAAAAATGGTATTAAAAATTAGATATAATTTTGCAATATACTACCGTAGGCAACACTGTAATAGTTGTCTACGTATTTCTCATTTTCAATTCTAATACTAATATACAACCCTATACAGGTGTCCCAAGACAATCTTACGTTATCGTTATTTTAAAAAATATTCAATATTATTTTACGAAATTTGTTATCTAGGGGTCTTCCGACATACTCGTTTCAGCTAACATATTTTCAAAACAGTAGCACTTCCGGTTTAACCGGAAGTAGGCCCTAACTTTCTTATTTTAAATGGAATGTATTTTGCCATTGAATTCAGCAGAAAATTTTACATATGAAACCATTAAAAATTTTTACTCATGATCAACCACTTCCGGCGTAATTAAACATTTTCGATTTTATCACTAATAACGGCCACTTCTTTATCGGTATATATCTCAAGAATGGAAACGAATTTCTATAATCTGTAAAAATAGTTTTATAACGAAAGCTTTTGTTTACAATAATATAAATTAATAATCGACAATATTGAAAATTGTACTTTCTACGTGAACGTAAATTTGAAGTTCACAATATTCAAAAAACTCAATTTTTAAAAATGTTATTATGGTTTCATATGTTAATTAAATAAAAATATAGCATTCCATTTAAAATAAGAAAGTTAAAGTCTACTTCCGGTTAAACCGGACGTACTACTGTATTGAAAATATTTTAGCTGAAACGGGCATGTCAGAAAATCCCTAGATACCAAATTTCGTAAAATAATATTGAATTACTGCTGATAGTTTATTACTGTCAAATTCATGCGCAGTAATGTATGAGGCGCGGGAGCACACGTGACTTTGACAAGTGCTTGTAGGGCCCATCAGGGTTGCCAAGTATGCAGCTTGTGTACCTTGCCTGTGTTGCCAAATCAATTTGAGCTTAAAATTAATAAATAAAATTGTAAAACTAGTTCATTTTAATGAATATCATATTGTTTTATTTTCCGACACCTTAACTTAATTTTTAAAATAATTTTTATAAAAATAGTGGTGTTAGTGCTGCCATCTACGATACAAAGTTTTCTTCACGCGCTAAATTTGAGGAAACCATCAGTTGATTGCTGAATGTCTTGTGCTTCACATTAAATTAAGTTAAGGTGTCGGAAAATAAAACAATATGATATTCATTAAAATGAACTAGTTTTACAATTTTATTTATTAATTTTAAGCTCAAATTGATTTGGCAACACAGGCAAGGTACACAAGCTGTATACTTGGCAACCCTGATGGGCCCTACAAGCACTTGTCAAAGTCACGTGTGCTCCCGCGCTTCATTGTTCAATACCGTACCACTGATAAGTTTGCAACATGGTTAGGTCGTTAGGTGTTCCAGCGCGTAGTGCCCGACTATCACAAACTAGTTGCTAACAGTCTAAACAATCAGAACTTTTCCTGCTGACTGAGAGTCAGAGCCTGCGTACTTATTACAAATTAACTGTTAGTTTCATATTTTCCGTCTGTCAAGGGAAGATGAGATTTATATTTATTAGAATTAAATTATTAGATGACCATAAAAGCATAAAACATTTCATGTTAGTATCATATTTATTATTATATTTTTCTTATAAAATAATTTTATTTTTAGAAAAATGATCGACGAAGACATTTGTTATTTGTTGTTGTTAAATAATTTATTTACTTTTCAGATTAGCTAGCTTGTATGCAACAAATACTCGCTTTGGTACCGTCACCCTCATTCATCGTTCAATCATTTAGGTGTTTCAAACTTGTCAGTAACTAGTTTATGTACACGCATGCGCATTAAAAAAATCAGATACATATTGCAAACTTACCAAAATTACCGGCTGAAACAAAGCTATTCACATCTTTGAAATTAGAAAACAATTCTACCTATATCTAATGGACTAAAAAAATATAAATTTGTTCTACCGTTTGAGAACCACTAGTCGAATTTTCGGTTTGTTATTACTAATAAATTAGCCCCTTATTCTTGATCATTTTTTGTATATAACATTTTTCTATAGCCATTAGTTCTCCCAAAAAGCGCTGATTGTTTTAAAGGGAACCCCATGTGTACAGGGTGTCTCATTTTCGATGTTTTTTTAAGGTATCTCGGGTAATACTAATGATAGAGCAAAACCGTTTGCACATTCCAAAGTCAACTTTTCCAGAAATGTTTAATAGTCACCACAGGACATTTCGATCTTCTTTTGTTTCTGAGCTACAGGCAAAAACTCGTTTTTCGATCATTTTTAAAATATCTCATATCTTATTTATTATGACAGTTAAAGAAAAAATGTTTTTACAAAAAATTTACCGTTTTTTAAATAGAACAAAATGGCATAATTAGATTTTTTGAAAACTTAATGATTCTCGAGATATAACACAAACTTATGATTTTTTAAATGCGAACCTATGTTGAAAATAGTCTCGTCTTTTTGCTTATTTTATAAGCTTTTCAATGATATATAACAAGTCTATATTCTTTTGTTTTAAACTTGAATAAGAAATAATTATTAATTTATTGGGGTGAAAAAATTTAAAATTATTAAGAAACAAATGAAAAAATCTATTACAGATCATCATTTGCATATTTCTAATAATATTTGTTTCAGTTTTACTCATTTTTTCAATTTATTTACTTCAAAAGCGTATTAAACCATCTTTTTCGGATTGTGTCAAAGCCAACTGTAACGTCGGTACCTAGTAATTTAATTTTTCCAAAAATAATTGATTAAGAATAATTTTGAGAACATAATTAATAGATATTAAATCAAAATAAACAAATGATGATTTGTAATAATTTTTTTCATTTATTTTTTAATAATTTCCAATATTATATATAATTGAAAAGCTTATAAAATAAGTAAAAAGACGAGACTATTTTCAACATAGGGTCCCATTTAAAAAATCATAAGTTTGTGTTATATCTCGAGAATTATTAAGTTTTCAAAAAATCTAATTACGCCATTTTATTCTATTTAAAAAACGATAAAATTTTTGTAAAAACATTTTTCCTCTAACTATCATAATAAATAAGATATGAGATATTTTCAAAATGTGCGAAAAACGAGTTTTTGCCTGTATCTCAAAAACAAAAGAAGATAGAAAATTCCTGTGGTGACTATTAAACTTTTCTCGAAAAGTTGACCCTGTAATGTGCAGACGGTTTTGCTCTATCATTAATATTACCCGAGATACCTTAAAAAAACATCGAAAATGAGACATACTGTACATAGGTATATAAATTTGATTGAATCTCAACTGTCCAATATGAAGTGTGTATAATATAATATGTATTGTTTTTGATATAGGAGCTGAAGAAACATAACGTCCACACAGTGGTCCGCGTGTGCGAGCCCTCGTACAAGACAGACGAGCTGACGTCGCAAGGCATCACGGTGCACGATTTGGTTTACGATGACGGAACGTTCCCGCCGAGCGAAGTCGTGGACGAGTGGTTCAAACTACTTAAGAAACACTGCAGCGAGTCTCCTGATGGTTGTATTGCGGTTCATTGTGTTGCCGGCCTCGGCAGAGCGCCTGTCATGGTTGCGCTTGCCCTCATCGAGCTGGGACTCAAGTATGAGGAAGCTGTGGAGCTTATTAGAGAGTAAGTATATCATAAGGTATAAACATCTTACCCCACGACAAAATTTTCGACAATAGAGGGTTATACAGAGGCATATTTTCGGGATGCCATCTAATGATATTTTCCTTTACTACACTTGTGACTCATTTCACTCCGTTGCTAGATTACAAACAAATCGCTGTCACGGTGACAGTTTCAAGATGGTGTCAAATATGAAGCGAGTGTATGGTATTTGCAATAGTGAAGAATACATGACAAATGTGAAATTCTTTAAGTTTCCACAGCCATCCGAAGACAATGAATTATGTAAAACTTAAATATCAAAACACAAATGACAGAAGACAGAACTTTAAAAATGGCGATGGTTTGTTTGTAATCCGATTTTACATCTCAACTTATACATTGTCGCACTATTTTTTGCGTGTGACGTCAAAATCATAACCCTCCATTGAGGCAATTTAGTGTTTATAATTATTCTAAAATTCGTTACTTAACGTCTAAATAATAGAAAATATGTAAAGTCCATTATAATATTTTAAATAAACACTAGTATTTTTTTCTACAGTCTATATACAAAGTAGCCATTTGCGCTCTCTTTTGTCAACGCAAAATGTCACTTTGCCGCTCTAGAGCGACAAAGTAGAAAAAACGCTCGCTCCTCACATTTCTAACTACATTCTTAATGGAAACGTTTAGTCAGGAATTAATGACACTGTAGTTACACATTACCCACTTAACAAGTCAATCTGACATATAACTGCTCTGTCGGTATGTTTCATAACCAAACAAAATGCCGCACTGCTGTGAAAATAAAATAGGGCATTCATTTACAAAAACGAAAGTATAATATGCTTAGATTAGATTGAAGCAATAGCTCAAGAAGAATAAAAAATACCGACAAGTAAAAATAAATAAAAAATAAATTTTTGTTATGGTGGAGGACCCCATTGTGGCGACTGTAGAAAAAATCTTGTGTGTGTTTCGAGCGCAAATGGATATTGTCGATTTCGAGAGAATGCCTCGCTCCTGCGTCGCGCGGCAACAACCTCTCAATCGACAATGTGCCATTTTGCGCTCTTAATACACAAATAGCTATTACACGTTATCGAAAGTCCTTGAAAACTGTTACGTATAAGACACCACATAAAAAGAAATAAAAAAACAATAGGGTAGCATATGTTTTCAGTCACATGATCGGCAACTCAGCCGTTTGTTGCTAATGAGGAGCGGGCGGCCACGTGACTTTGACAAGTGCTTGTAGGGCCCCGCATGAATACAAAGTATGCAGCTTGTGTAATTTTTGTAAAAATTTAACGTTCAACATGATCATGGTTTCCTCAAATTTAACGCGTCAAGAAATCTTTGTATCGTAGATGGCAGCACTAATCCCTCTATTTTTATAAAAAATATTTTAAAAATTAAGTTTATGTGTCAGAAAATAAAACAACATGATATTCATTAATAATAACTATTTTTACAATTTTATTTATTAATTTTAATTAAATTGATTTGGCAACACAGGCAAGGTACACGAGCTATATATTTGGCAACCTTGTGGGACCCTGCAAGCACTTGTCAAAGTCACGTGTCCGCCCGCACCTCATAGATAGGTTCAGCCTTAGACCAGGAATAGAGGGGGAGACAAGGCATAGTCACGCGTATATTTCCAAATCATCTGAGCGATTTTGAACCTTATTGAAATGTCAAAATCAGCCGCAAAAGGCTAGTCGACCAGTTAAATACTGTTATGTTACAGTTGGCCAAATCTAAATAAATACTTGATTATCCGTAACTACAAATTATCTTCATTTTGTTTTATAAAACTAAAATAAATACGAAAGAATATTAATAAAGAAAAACGTAATGTAAATAACGGACAAGTTAAAACGGTAGGTGACGCTTGTTGACATTGAAAACTTATTCGTTCGACTGCGCACATATGTAACACATTTGGCCGACTAGCCTTTTGCGGCTGATTCTGACAGTTCAATAAGGTCGAAAATCGCTAGGATGATTTGAAAAGTCGTCTTATGGCGAAATACATAGCATGCCCTGTCTCCCCCTCTATTCCTGGTCTAAGGGTTCAGCTGTTAGACTAATTCCATCATAAAAGTCAAGTACCCTATACGTTATCAGAATAATATTCAAATTTAAAAATATTTTTTAAGCGTATTTTTGGCTGCTCCAAATAATTTTTAAAGTCGGACAAATTCAACAAAACTTCTCTTTATTAATACCTAATTATGAATGTAGAAAAATCCTTTATTTTTTGTTACTTGAAATTTTTATTATGTAATACATAAAATTATTTTTACATTGTTTTCTATTGCTTTTTTCGTATACCGGGTGTAGAATGAAACATGTAAAATAGGAAATACAATGGTATTTTTTTAATATGGTGATTGTTGCTTCCCTAATTATTAGACCAAAAGTGTAAATACATAAAATGCTCAGAATTAAAAACTCCATGAAATGGGCCTAAATTTATTGATATAATAGATTCTTGTTATGCGATAAACGTAAAATAAAATAGCCGTCTTTAAGCTTTCTACAGAGTGTCATGCAAAATAAAGCATACAATTCAAATAGTCTTGTTTGACTTTGACGGATAAAAGTTTATTAATTGATATCTAATTGTTAATATAATTTCACTTTTTCTGCGATGGTAAATAAATCCATGATTACTGATAAATAATATACGTAATGAAATATAATTATTAAAATTTTATGACAGATGTCACCTGCCAAACTCAAGCAATACAACCATTTAACATTTTGTGCTATATAAATAGCTACAAATTATAACTTTTATTTTCCCTCTCTTTCGCGAACGAAACGCATGTAATAATAATATTGGACTTATTAGATGCAGTTCTTAATTCTAAACATTTCTTGAAATTACACTTTTGGTCTAATTTAATTAGGGAAGCAACAATTACCATTTTTGAAAAATACCATTGTATTTCCTATGTTACATATTTCAATTCTACCCCCGGTATATGAAAAGATGAATAGAAAAAAATGTAAAAATAAAGATAATTTGGTGTATTACATTTTAAAAATTTCAAATAAGAAATTCTTTGATGGTTTTTATACCACAAACATAAAAGGAATACGAGTGTATTAATATAATCGCCGTTCATAACGGAAACAACCATGGTAGAGAGTTTCTTATATTTCTACAGAATGTCATGTACTTCCATAAAAATTATAAACAAATTGCAGATAACTCCGTTGAACTCAAAATAACATTTGTTCGTTACTAATAAATTGCAAAACATATAAAGGAAAACAATAACAAATAAAAAGTCTGAAACTGAAATGGCATAATTATAAAATCTGTATGAAACTAATAATTCAGCTTTTTATTCGACATACAATGTTTGTACGTATTTATCCCTTGTGCCATACTATTCTTATATCCATTTTCAAATGATTTTCTTGTCTTATTAATAAAAGAAATATGATTAGTATGTAAAAATATATACATTTAGTATTGATATTTTTCTTTATAACTTGGACATGAAAAATTGATTGGAATGTGTGGTGTAGACAGGTATAAAAATAGATAAAATTCCAAGAAATTAAGTGGATATAACAGCAAGTTTATCTTTCTTTCTAGAAATAAGACCACAGAAGGCTATTTTAAGATTAAGATAAATAAAAGCAGGACATACACCTTATGTTTGTGAAAGCTGAGAGTTGGAAAGTATAATTATACATTGCACGTTTCATCAATGGTTACATGCATTGTAAACGATTAATAATAATAATGATGAACTTAATAAACTATATGAGTATGTGTAAATAGCAGTGAAATATTTACAATAGGAAAATAGCTATGGGTGTACCCTGAGCAAACCGACGATCATGTATTTTAGGGATCATTTTAAGCAAAAAGTCTATTCTATTAAGAATGCCAAGTAAGTGGCTATTGTTCACCTATTGTTTTATTTAACGTGTCAGTAGCACGAACTCTCAAAATTCTCCAAACTTTCCTTCGACTAACACCAGTCCTGCTAGATATTCTGCGTATGCTTGTAGATGGACATCGTTCATCTGAATTTAACATATCAACTTGTCGATATAATCCTGCTCCTTTTCTAAATGTGGACAAGATCCTGTTTGAAAAACTCTTGAAAATGTATTATGTGTATCTACGGGATTTGAATATCGTGGACGGTCAGAGCTGGGCAAAGTACCGAGTAGTACTTGAAGTACAAGTACCAAGTGTTTTAATGTTTCTAAATATACTTGAAGTACAAGTACAGGGTGTCTCATTTTCGATGTTTTTTTAAGGTATCTCGGGTAATATTAATGATAGAGCGAAACCGTTTGCACATTGCAGGGTCAACTTTTCGAGAAAAGTTTAATAGTCACCACAGGAATTTTCGATCTTCTTTTGTTTCTGAGCTACAGGCAAAAATTCGTTTTTCGCTCATTTTGAAAATTTATCATATCTCATTTATTATTATAGTTAGAGAAAAAATGTTTTAATAAAAATTTTACCGGTTCTTAAATAGAATAAAATGGCGTAATTATATTTTTTTAAAACTCAATAATTCTCGAGATATAATACAAACTTATGATTTTTTAAATGGGAACCTATGTTGAAAATAGTCTCGTCTTTTTGCTCATTTTATAAGCTTTTCAATGATATATAACAAGTCTACATTCTTTTGTTTTAAACATTAATAAAAGACGAATTATTAATTTATTGAGGTGAAAATATTGGAAATTATTAAGAAACAAATGAAAAAATTTATTACAAATCATTTGTTTATTTTCATTCAATATCTTAACTTTGTTCTCAAAATTATTCTTAACCAATTATTTTCGGGTTAGTTAAATTACTATTTATCGACGTTACAGTTGGCTTTGACACGATCCGAACAATATGGTTTAACATGCTTTTAAAGTAAATAAATTGAAAAAATGAGTAAAACTGAAACAAATATGAATGCGAATGATGATCTGGAATAGATTTTTTCATTTGTTTCTTAATAATTTCCAATATTTTCACCCCAATAAATTAATAATTCGTCTTTCATTAATATTTAAAACAAAAGAATGTAGACTTGTTATATATCATTGAAAAGCTTATAAAATAAGCAAAATAATGAGACTATTTCCAACAGAGGTTCCTATTTAAAAAATCATAAGTTTGTGTTATATCTCAAGAATTATTAAGTTTTCAAAAAATCTAATTACGCAATTTTATTCTATTTAAAAAACGGTAAATTTTTTGTAAAAACATTTTTTCTCTAACTATCATAATAAATAAGATATTTTCAAAATGAGCGAAAAACGAGTTTTTGCCTGTATCTCAGAAACAAAAGAAGATCGAAAATTCCTGTGGTGACTATTAAACTTTTCTCGAAAAGTTGACCCTACAATGTGCAAACGGTTTCGCTCTATCATTAATATTACCCGAGACACCTTTTAAAAACTACGAAAATGAGACACCCTGTACTTTTTTATTTTCTAAAGTACTTGAAAGTACCAAGTACTTGAAAAAGTATTTGTAAGTTTGGGTGCAAGTACTTTTTCAGACAATTGATATTTTTCTGATTGAAAGGTGATTATAGACAAAAAATTCAATATGCGATATTTATTGGGTTATTTAAATCAAGATTTTCTCGCTGGGACTCTGCCATATCAGCTAGCAATTGCATGACCTAAAATTGACGTCATGTGATCGCCAAGCGATATGAGAAGCAGTTCAGAGATGTTAGAATGACGTCATGTAATCGCCAGGCGATACGATAAAATCCCAGCACTGCAGTTAGGTAATATAAACATTTTATATGCAGATTAAAATTAATTTATGCCAAAATTTGCAAATATATCTTTACTTTCATATTATCGCTGAAAATATATGTATTAATGAAATTAACATAATTATGTACTATAGAAATATTCTACACCACTGCACAAGAAACACTGCCAGACAAACAAGTCTAATAACATTGTTAACTTTTAAATTATTCATCGTACTTTAAGTACATTTAAAATACTTCAAATACATTTAATTACTTCAAATATTTAAAAATACTTCAAGTACTTTTCATTGTACTTCAAGTATTTTCCCAAGTATTAAGTACCAAGTACTTGTGAATAAACTTACTTTGTCCAGTACAAAGTACTATAAATAGAAAGTACTTCAAGTACAGTACTTGAAGTACTTGCAAGCCTAATAATGTACTTTTCGTGCAAGTATTGCCCAGCTCTGTAAACGGTATTCTGCTAATGCAGCTCAACCGATTCCATTACAAAAACCATACAAAAAAACCATGTCAGCATATTCCTCATTAGTGAAACTTCTAATCATATTTGTTAAATAATTAGGTACTTTGACAGTTCGTGCTACTGATACGTCAAATAAAACAATAGGTGAACAATAGCTACTTACCTAGCATTCATATTAGAATAGACTTTTTAATTATTGAAGATTTTGTGTGTTTCTGTCGATATCTCTAAAACGGAGAACAATTACCTACTGATCCATAGTGTACGACGCCTGTCTAAAAAGAACCCGACCTTCAAATTTCCCGCGCAAAATAATGACGGTAGAGCAGCGCTACTTTCCACAAAGGAGGGGGTCGCCTTTATGCGCATGCCTGAATTTTCGTTTCGCCATCGGGTGCGTCATTCGCTGCTTGGCAGCTGCTGTGTGAGGTATTGAGCAAAGATGCTGCATCAAGTTTTGTCAAAAACTTGGTGATTTGCAAAGCGAAACAATTCGTAAGATTCGCAAAGTGTTTGGAGACGATGCCATGGGAGAAACATAAATAAAGGAGTGGTTCAATCGATTGAAAATGGTCGCACATCGGTGGTAACAGTAAAGATTCCGCGCATGCAATTTTACAGAAACAACTCCGTCTTGCAGTTTCACAGGACATGCTGAACACTGCCAACGTTGATCCTGAATTTCTTAACACCGTAATACGTCATGAATGTACGGAAATAAAAGCACAGTCACGCAAGGAAGCATACCTCGTCTCCAAGGCCGAAAAAAGCACGACAGGTGCGATTTAAAATCAAGGTGATGCTGACTGACTTATTAGCCATGGAATTGTGCATCACGAATACGTACGGGAAGGACAAACCGTGACAAAAGAGTATTATCAAGAAGTTCTCAGCCGTCTCCGTGATGCAGTTCGACGTAAAAGACCATAACCTCTGGACGGCGAAAAACTTGCATCATGGCAATGCTCCAGCTCATTCATCGCACCTTATCCAGCCTTCTTGGCGAAAAATGGAATTCCAGTCGTTTGCCAAGCCCCCTATTCTCAGGACATGGCTCCTTGCGACTTCTGGTTGTTTCCGAAAGAAGGCTCCCAGAGGTGTTTCCAGCAGTTTAAGGATTGATGGGCTGAATGTGTGGAGGCGCAAGGGACTTATTTTGACGGGGATTACGGGCCCAACCCCGTCAGATGCGCAATATTCTTTTTCCTAGCCGAATTCGGTTCAGACAGGCCTTGTATATGAACATTTTTTACTTAGAATAACCCCTAGAATACAACAAAAGTTTGTTTGTTTCCTCAGGAGACACCCAGCGGAAAGGCAGAAATAAAATGTTTATATGCATTAGTTATTAACTGTTTTTAAATGTCACTTATACTAATAGATTTTTTTGTATTACAGGAAAAGAAGAGGCGCCATAAATGCAAAGCAGCTGATGTTCTTGCACAAGTACCGTCCAAAATCGCGTCTGAAACTAAAGAACGGCCACAAGAACTCCTGCTGTGTGCAATAGCTGCTCATGTCTCGTCGAACTTGTTGCCACATCCTTGTGTTCAGTGTGGTTTAATATGATCATGATTGTAAAAATATATATTCCCCATGTCTTGTATTATTATTGGTTTACCATTAGTTATGGCATATATTATGATGTGCATGTGAGACCAGCTTCGACATATCTATATTCGGTTTCAATTTCTTGTGCGATTATTTTTTGTTTTATTTTTATAAGTCTAACTTTCATTTGTAATTTCAATTGTTTACTGTTTAGTTGATTGAAGTCGACTGTAACTGTACAATATAGTGTTGTTTACGTAAATCGCTCAAGAACTGAGAGTCAAATTCAAATTACTATCAAAAGAACGTACTATAGATAAAAACCAGAAGACCGATATATGCTGAAGATTTGTACCAATTGCACATCTCATCTTCGCAAACCAATTACAGAGACGCAACGCAATCATCTGATCATTCAAAACGAGCAGTCTGTACATTGTTACAATGTGTATTGTAAATTCTGTGACTCCAGAGTTATTCGTTCTTTAATTTTGTTACGTATGTTATTTGTTACTGACATTTAAATTTTACTTCTTTATTAACACATAATTTGTCAGATATAGAATTAGGACCCCTATGTTTATCGTAGATGAACAGTTAAAATATATATTTTAATATTTACAACGATTTATAATGAATATCACATTTATTTCATTAAAAGACAAATCATATGTCAGTAATCTACTTTCAACATAACACTATTTCATTTTAATTTACGCGAACAACGTACTTTACTAACTCTGCCGTATATATATATATAAAAAAAAAAACAAAAAAAGGTAAGGAAACTATCATTTAAAACCAGAAATATATGAAAGAAACATACTCGATACTAAACTAACACAATACAATCACATTCATCAAAGTATTTTTTAAAATATGTGAAATAAACATTATTTTATTTATAAACTAACACAGTATAAATATGTATTTAACGCTACGTGTTCAAAGACAAATATTTGATGCCTTGTATCTCTTTAAAAGTAAATCAATAGTACAAAATAATTTTTTTTATTTTATAATCATTTATTTCAAAAATATAAAATATTTCTATTCCAAATTACAGAATATTAATGCAACATATAAACAAAATTCAATTCAGGAAGTCGTTGCGAAATAGATATTTTTGGATTAGAAAAACCTCATCAATTTAAGAGAACATATCGTCGTAGCCAGGTGGTGGTAGATGATCCGGATCGGGATAACTGCCGCTTGGGCCCGGACGGCCAGGCGGTAATCCTCCACGGCCTCGTCCATAGCTACGGCCTGGGCCTGGTAAAATTGGATCAAAACGTGCTCCAGGTGGAATAGCACCGCGTGGAAGCAATGGATCTGGCATGAAGCTTGGGCCCATTCCCATACCAGGAGGCTCGAAAAGCATGCCTCCTCCACCGCCCAACGGGTTCAAATCGCTAGAACCGACACCTAGTGGAGGATCCCTAGCAAGCAATAATTATACAATTGACTGCATTAGAAAAAGCTTCCAATAATTTTGCACAATATGGTAATAGAAACAAATGTGAATTTAAAAAATCAGTGCGGTAGTGAAAAAATAATTAGGGCTGTACAATTCAGTTCAGTTTATTGAAATTAATACGGAGAGCACTAATATTATTGAACAATAATACTGAACGTTTGCAATTTTTTTCAAGCCCGAAAATTCAACCAATAATTTCGTTTTTCTGCAAAATATTTTTCCAAATACTAGTGAATTATTTAAAGTTTCCAGGTGGATATAACTTAGAAAACAACAATAGGGAAGTATGCTATTTTTAAATTGAATTAAAGATTGCTTAATATATATATATATATATATATATATATATATATATATATATATATATATATATATATATATATATATTAATAAAAATGTTAAATGTAAATTCAACCAAGCTAAACTTCCAAATATGTAATAGGTAATGTATTTGTTTATTTATTAATCGAACAATATAAATACCTCGATAAAACACCTTTGAGAAAACACAAATAAGCAGTGGTGAGTTATAAAAAGAGCTCGCTCTTTGTTTCATAAAAACAAAAACGAGAGGGTATTTTAAATATAATCGCCAGTGACGACTAATGAGTGCTTCAATATTTCTCCCGCTAGTTAACTAGTTACTTTAGCCTTCAAAAGACTTTGATACATCAAACGAGCGTCAAACATAACCATTAATTAAAATAAATTTATACTACGTATTTGTTAAAAACGTTTTATTGCACCTATTGTATATTATTCTATATTTTGTGTTTATATATTGTGCCACAACCATGAAAAGTCATGATTACACACAATAATATATGTGTATTTTTACAAGTCTGTAGGAGAATATCCGCCTGATGCCATCTACACTAAGCTTTGCGCTAAGGGTCTCATTGTAGGCTACCGTTCTATTTCGTCGCTCAACTTATGCAAAGAAAATATTTTTAAGAAATTTATTTTTGAAAAAAAAAATAGTAAGAAAAGAAGAACAAGAAGCTCACAAATTAATGAAATATTCAATAAGAGGCTCATCACTCATTATACGTCATGTTTTATAGTAATGAATTATACTTACGCGAAAAAGTCCCTTGCAAGAGGTCGTGCAAGGGGACTCGGTATTCCAAAAGGATTGGAAGGGGGAACCGGTGGAGCAGTACTACGAGCTGGTTCTGTTTGACACTGGACGTCCTTACTAGCCGCATTCTTTAACAATGGATCAATCAATTCCTTATTAAGACGATCCTGAATAGTTGCCCAATTAGGGATAACTTCTTCCAGTCGTCCTTTTAGCTTTGGTATTTCACTAAGATTCATTCCGGAGACGGCTATCTTATTATCCAAGGGGCGCTAAGAAAAGACAATGTTTAAAATAGAAATACTAATATACCAGTACCATGGAACGGCATCGTCATCTCATGAACTCTTAAAGCTGTCTGATACTTACACTTAGATTAATAATAACATCTCCATCGTCATCAGCCGGATGGACAGTCAATAAATACAATGTTTTGTCGTGTAAATATCGCATTCGACAAGGGAGACTGTCATTCCATCCATCTGGCAATGCTTCTTGAGTATCCTTTTGATCCGGCGATGATATCTAAACATGTCACGTAAATAATAATAACCTATCAATGACTTGCAAAATACAACAATGTTTATCCTTACATCTTCGCCCAATCCAGCATTTTTCAAGCCGCGTCGCACAAGATTATAATGACACCAAAGGACAAGTAAATTGGTTTTATCAACCACCTGCTTCTCATACACAGTGGCCAGAAGGCCCCAGTAAAATTGGTGGATGTGCGTCTCCAAAGCACTGTCTTCCGATTCAGACATCGTTAATAACTATATACACGATCTGATTTATATTAATTTTAAACTTTCAAATACTAGCAAATTATAGAACAAGTTTGCACAATATATCACAGCGCAGTTACACTACATAAATCAATTTCATCGCCTTAAATATCTGGTTTAGCTTACACTCTCACAGCAATGGCGTGGTAGTCTTTTACCTGGGCAGTCGTTACCATAGCAACCAGCAGAGTTGCCAGATCTTTTCACATACGACGCTACATATCGTCAAAAATAGTGCGAAAATTTGGACATGATAACTTACTAATAATTTGACGGACTATGTAAAAGAAGAAATTATCCGTAACAGTCCAAACACAATTTAACGCCAAACACTATCAAATTAGCCTAGTCGATACTGCGCTCTTGGCTATCATTATCATTTGAGTATCTTTCAGCCGGTGGCAGCACCTTTTCATAATTATTTTTGCTATCTGTAGATGGCAGAAGCATTCTGGCATTTGAAGTGTTGTTATTTAATGCGAAATATTTAAAAATGATTTGCTAAAAATCGCCAAAGCATGATTTATTATATATCACAGTATTTCAATTATTAATTATAATATTTTTTGCTTGTTCTTGTCAAAAATGTACTGAACTTATTTAAATAAATTTGCGAAAAATTGATATTTCATATAATTAAATTGAATGCCGACTGATAATGGATCATAACATATTAAATAAAATATATAATGTACTTTTATGGGGTCTCGTGGCTTTGTGCCGAATTTCGAATTTTAAGTGACCCTGTGGTGCACTCTTCACGCCAGCAATGAGTCCCCCCGTGAGGTGGTGTCTGGTAAATGCCCGCAAGGTACGAATGTGTCATCATCATTACGAAAATCTGTGTACAAAGCAGATTGGCCCACCCAGCAATGGGTAATATGCCGTGATATATTTACTTTTCAATTTGGCAATAAAAACATTATAACAACAATAAAAAATGAAATTATTACAGTAAATTCTATGTAGACTTGTTTTACATAGTGTTTAACATGGATTCTCAAACATTTTTGAACAATAAATAAATTGAACATTTATAAAAGGTATCTAAAATATCAACAAAGCCAAATTTTAAGCTAGAAGCTGATTATAACTCGTTCGAATATTAGAATATAATACTGTGGCACAAATCGCAAATAGGCACGCAGAAACCAGTAGAAACAATGCTATAGGCTTATGAACATATATTGAGTACCTCTACACTCTTTGCAGTATAGTAGCTGTTTATAACTTGCGCTCGCTATACAAGCTTTATTTTTTTCCATTTTATATTACATCGTAATTTCAGTTTCAGTGCTAGTGCGGTGTATTAGTTTTAAATTAACAAATTTGCTTCAGTGAAGGGGGATCCGCTCCACGCTGTAGGGTTTTATCTGCAGGCTCGGTGGCCCACAGAGTGTAAAGCACTTCTTTAGGTAAGCTTAGTCTTAGAGCCTAGAATTTTTGGCAATTTACTTAGCGAATTACTTTAATTTCCAACTATAACGAGTTTATAAATATCCATTTTTTACTAATATTTTATATCATAAATCATATTTTATATATTGTTGCTTAAAAGGATAATCTAAAATGTTTGAATTTTATTATTTATAAAGAACAATTATTATGATTGAAAATAATTGTTGTAACAAACTCTGCAACAGATTATTTCAAATTTTTTTTTAAAATAAATATTATTGTAGAAGAATATACAGGGTGTTATTATTAAGTCGTTACACCCGAAACTGGCAGTTACAACTCACTAAAACAAACTTCTTTCTTAGTTCCAATTTTTGATTTGGTGCCCCAGTTCGTAGTTATTGGAATTCTTTTGTTTTTCGAAAAATCGCCATAAAAATAATATAAATATATCATCACGGCTTATTACCCATTGCTGGGTGTGCCAATCTGCTTTAATATTTGAAGATGGAAACAAATACATAAACGATATTCCTTTAAATATTTATTAATAAAAGAGTGGTGACATATTTTAACAAAGCTAATCTACATAATTTCACAGATATCGGTAATGATGAAATATTTGCACCGTGCTGGCGCTTACCAGGCGTCACCTCACGGGCACTCATTGCTGGCGTGGAGAAAGCACCACAGGGTTCAACCCGGTTCTCCAGATTCGCGACCTGACACTCAGGCACTCGGCCACGAGACAAAAAAAATCGGCATAACCCCGTATGTTAAGGACTATTGGATTTTTTTTTCAAAATTACCTTTCGGCTTTCTAAAACATTTGCATTTACAATTCTTTTTTATTTTTTCAAATGACAAAATGACGATCGATCAAAAATTTCAAAACAATATTTTTTGATAACCACTCCATCGATTTTTGAAAGTTAAACATTTATAAAATCCTTAAACATTTTTTACAATCTATCTAAGAAAGTCTTTATTCAAATTTAAATACATTAAAGTTAATCATTTGTGTGCGTATTTTTCATATTTGTACGTAAAAATGGCAAAAACACGCTGCCTGGCTTTCATTATTATTCATGTAAATAAATAGACTTTCTTTGGATAGATTAAAAAAATGTTTAGGACAAATGTTGTAGTAGTTTACGGATTTTATAAATGTTTTATTATCGAAAATCGATGGAATGATAGCAAAACATTTTGTTTTGTTTTTTTGATCGATAGCTATTTTGTTAATTGAAAAAATTAATAAAATGGTATATGCAAATGTTTTAGAAAAGTTGTAATTAAGAAGAGTTGTTTGTTTTAATGAGTTCTAACGTTCTAGCTGCCACTTTCAGGCGTAATGACTTGTTATTAATAACACTGTATGTACACAATTAGTCCGTAAATTTTTTGTTACAAGCGAGGAGATGCACGTGCTAAAAGATTTTGTGCACCATGATTTTCATAGCTAATATCTTCCATTGAATATCTTAAAATTTTCTGTAATATAGAAAAAAAATAAGGAAACTATAAATAAATATATCATCACGGTTTATTACCTATTGCTGGGTGTGCCAATCTGCATTGTTCATAGATATCGGTAATGATGAAATATTTGCACCGTGTGGGCGCTTACCAGGCGTCACCTCACGGGCACTCTTTGCTGGCGTGGAGAGTGCACCACAGGGGTCAATTTTGTGGCATTTAAAATATTTGGTGTCGGTCGGGATCGAACGAAAAAAATAACATACTTAATACAAAATATTGTGAAATAGTTATTTTATTTAACTAACACACCAACTCCGTGTTCAAAGGTAAATATGTGATGCCTTGTATCTCTAAAAGTATATCAATAGTACAAAATATTGTTTTTCTATTATTTAACAATTTTTTGCGAAAATATATCATAGTTCAATTTCAAATTACAGAAGTTACAACATCTTAAATAACTTAAACAAAACTCATTTCGGGAAGACATTGTGTACTATATATATTTAAAAAAAATATCTATTTACGAAAACATATTATATCCTGGAAATGCTGGATTATCCGGATTTGGGTTATCGCCGCTTGGGCCTGGACGGGGACCGGCATTAGGCGGTATTGCAAAACGGACAGGAGCACGAACATTGCCTTGCCTTGGGTGTGGTAAATTTGGGTTAAAACGGACTCTACGTGGAATAGCACCGCGTGAAACTGGTGGACCTGGTATGAAACTTGGGCCCACTCTGATACCAGGTGGCTGGAAAATCATGCCTGGTCCGCGGCCCATCGGGTTCACCTCCCTAGAATCGAAACTACTATAGGCTCCCAGCAAACATTAATTATTAGGGGATTCCTAGGCTTCCAATAATTTTGCGCAATAACTAATAGGAAAAAACGTGAATTTAAAAAAAAATTGGTGCGAATACTGTAAGTGTAATTGAATCATGTCCCACACTACGTTAGATTACGCGTATTTAATAAATTACCAAATGACATAACAACATGTAATATAGCCTACACATTCATGAAACTGTTGACATCCGATTTACTATAAAGAGCTTTTTACAGCTTGGAAGAATAGCTGCTATACAAGTATTACTTTTTATCATTATATTTATTACATGTATACAGGTTGTTTTTTTTTTATAACACACAGCGCTTTTTTGGGAGAACTAATGACTTTGAGGAAAATGTTATACAGTCTGTCCCATTTAGAGCTGTCACCATTGGAATCTCAAATACTATAATACACTGTCGGTTAAATGGAACTTTTTGTGCACCTATAGGGTTAGGAAGAATGTTGTTAAGAGATTATGAATGAGCCAGTTGAGATGGTTTGGTCATCTGGAGAGAATGATGAGTGAACGGCTTGTAAAGCATATATATATATATACCGGGTGGAACATCATACCTGTGTACATAGGCGATTCATATGAGAAAAACAGTTTTTTCGTGCGCATTGCTCCCCAAATTATTTTAGACAAAAATGCTTCAAATACATGTTGTAGAGCATAAAATTCTGCATCTAAATCAATAAACAGAATTACTTTTACATGCTTTGTAACGACAGAAATTAAATAAGAAAATATTGAAAATTACGTTGAAAATATCAAATAGCCATGGAATTGAAACAAAAATAGAAACAAATGAATGTCTGACGTTTGACAGATAAATAACTAATTTGACGGTAAAATATCAAAATGAATTCAGTTTATTCTAACGAAGAAAGGGTTTTTATAATAAAAACTTTTTATAGTGGAAATTGTTTACGTATAGTTAGAGATTTATTCGCGGTGAACTTTCCAAATATGCCAATTCCAAGCGCTACAACAATACGCGCGTATGTTCAAAAATTTGAATCCACGGCAAGTGTTGCGGCGGAAAATAGTACAGGTAAATTTAAATTTGAATATTTTTTAAGAGATTTACAAACAAATCATATCTTTATTTATAGGAAATAAAAATAATCGCATTAATTTAGAAAACGAACAAAGAGTTCTGGAATTAATAAATTTTAATCCTAAATTAAGTTCAAGAATAATAGCGCAGGAATGTGAGATTGCTCATTCTACTGTATTGCGCATTCTTAAAAAACATAAATACCACCCTTATAAGATGCAATGCCATCAAGACATTTCACCCATTGATGAAGAAAGTAGGCGAGTTTTTTGTGAAGATATGCAAGAACGAGCAAATCGGGATCGTGATTTTCTTCCATCTATTTGCTTTACCGATGAGTGTACTTTTACATTAAACAATGAACCAAACGTTCAAAATGATAGGCACTGGGCTCTAGAAAATCCAAGATTAAATGTTACCACCAGAACGCAATATCCTCAAAAAATTAATATTTGGGCAGGCATTTTTAATAGCAATATTATTGGACCATTTGAGATCGTTGGCAACTTAAATTCTGAAACATACTTAGAACTCTTGATTAATGAGATCGGCCCTGCATTAGACAGCGTACACTGTAAAGTTTTGGGGTAGAAGCAGGGAAGATGAATTTCCAATTGAGTTGTTGAATCTTCCTTAAAGTTGATTTAGGGTAGGGAGGTCGAAACATGGTAAGAAAAAGGTAGGAAATTTTGGTAGGGCAGATTCAATTCACTTACAGGCATCTGTGTTGCACTGTAGGTATATTAGGTAGGTGCTACTACCTTTGTAACATGTTTAGACCTTTAAGGTTGATTCGAGCGGAATATTCTACTTTCAATTTGAGGTACAGTTCCTATCATAAAGAATATGGACTTGACATTAATTAGCACATAACAATGTGAAATACAAAGGAATAATAGGAAAACGACGGCAGAAATAATATAAAATATTCAGTTTTACTGAAATTTGCAAACTTATTGAACTTACATTGTTAATACAAATTAAATTTGTTTATTAATCTTATTATATTTTTTATAATTCCGTGCATACATACATCATTTTCTACGTTACTTACTAGAAAGTGATTTGTAACAAACTATTGAATATGCATAACATATTACAAGATAGATAAATAAATGTGTGAAATGTAAAGCATAACAGATTACAATTGATTTATAGCATTATTTACCCGTGTTCATAAAATTATGAGAAAAACTAAAATATTTAATGAAACATAACTGACGATGTGTAGACTTATATAGTTGTTATATAAACAAATGCAAAACAATATTAGTTATTTCTAAGATTTCGGAAATGAAAAGTGATCGAATAAGCTTTCGCATTTCTTAGAAATTGTTTGTTAGTCCAGCTAGCAACTGAAGGCCCTATGGGTTTTCCGAAGGCCAGCATAACGGTACCGCATTTCTAGGGATAGAACACAGAGGGAGGGATGAGAAATTTATGTGTCATTCTGTCATTTGTTATTCTCTTGTCGACAGTCGCAATGAGCATACTTGAAACTCAGGTAAAATACATTATGTTGTATTTTTAATTATAAAAACTAATATCCTTCTATTTTTTAGCTCCTTCTTTGTTTTGTGCGTTACGAAATAACATATATCACCGTATTTTCTACAAAAAATGAAGAAGATTGTAAAGAAACGCACATCTTGACAGCCATGTTCGACGTATAAAAATTAGAACTTTAAAGGTAATTTTCTTTATTTTGTTCATTTTCTTTTTATTTACATACTTTTAAAGATAATATAACTATACCAAATGTTAATTTAATTTTTGTTGAATTATCATTTAATATGATTATTTTCATGTTAATAAAATAATATTATTATTTAATTACAAGAAAATAAACATTGAAAAACAAGCAAATATTTTAAATGAAACGTTCTTTTGTTCGCAAATATTTATTAGACACAACAATATTAATTTAGTTTTATTTGCTACAAGAGGATCCAAAGAAAGTGAAGATATTCGTCGAGGACCTGCAAGAATTGGAGCAATAGCCAGTGAACGTGACCTTTTTTTGAATACATAATTCATTTATAAATAAAATAAATATATCATCAAGGTATATATTACCCATTGCTGGATGTGCTAATCTGCTTTGTTCACAGATATCGTTAATGATACTGACATATTCGTATCGTGTAGGCATTTACCAGGATAAAACATTACGTAACTTACAATATACTTTATCTTATTTTATTTACGTATATTTTGTTTAAACAAATAAATCTTTTATTATATATAATGTATTATTTTTCCTGAATCCCAATAATAAATAATATACTTTTCAAGGAATTTGCAATGACCTCATGTAGGGGCTCATATAAATTACTATAAAGTATTTTTAACAACCTTACAGGCATTTACTGGTAACTTGTGATACGGAAATTTCAAATCACTTTAAAGTATTTCTATAAACCACTGCGGGCATTTGCATCCCACTATATGAAGGGTCGTATCGTGTCTACCTGGGAGTAAGGTAGGTTTTACTACCCTAAACAGAGATTGGTGCATCGACCTTTTAAAAAGGAAGGATTGTTCTACCTTGGGGTTGCATATAGTTTCAACCCATAAAGGTAGTTGCAGCTACGTTAAAACTTTACAGTGTAGCGCGCGAAAATCAGGAGGTTTGGTTTCAACAAGATGGCTGCCCAGCTCATTTCGGAGTAAGTGTTAGAGATTATTTAAATCAAGCATTTCCAAATCGCTGGATTGGTCGTGGTGGAACTTTAAATTGGCCAGCCAGATCTCCTGATTTAGCACCTTGCGACTTTTTTTTATGGGGTCATCTTAAATGTAAAATTTATAAGCAGCGCCACCCAAATATTAATTCATTGAGAGAAGCTATCATGGAGGAGAGCGCCTTAATCACAAATAGGCAGCTCGCTAATGTAAGAAATTCATTCTACAATAGACTTGGTTATTGCTTGGCTGAAAACGGAGGATTATTCGAATATTTGTTATAATAATAAATTGTAGTGATTATTTTATTCAGAGAATTACTGTTTGAAATTTGAATTGTAGTAGATAGGTCTTAATGTTTACATGAATTATTTCCAATTTAAAAAGATTTTCAATAAAAATCCTATAAAAAATAAATATTTCATTGAAATGTACAATTGTCGTAATAATAGGTATGGAGATTTTTGTATGAATTTAATTTACCTATTTATTTGTTTCTATTTTTGATTCAATTCCATGGCTATTTGATATTTTCAACGTAATTTTCAATATTTTCTTATTTAATTTGTGTCGTTACAAAGCATGTAAAAGTAATTCTGTTTATTGATTTAGATGCAGAATTTTATGCTCTACAACATTTATTTGAAGCATTTTTGTCTAAAATAATTTCGGGAGCAATGGGCACGAAAAAACTGTTTTTCTCATATGAATCGCCTATGTACACAGGTATGATGTTCCACCCGGTATATATATATATATATATATATATATATATATATATATATATATATATATATATATATATATATATATCTTGGTGAATTTGAGGGTGTTCGATTGCGTGGCCGTCCAGTGTGTAAGTGGATAAATGTGATTGATAAGGTGCTAAAAGAGGGAAAGTTTCCGAGGGGGAAGAGAAGAGCATGTATGAATGTAGCCGAAGCGAAAGAAGTGTGCTTAGACAGAAATGTGTGCCGAAGGATGATTGTTTCGTAACTATTATTGTGGTCCGGAAAATTCGGTCACTTTAATATGTTAAGAGTGAGGAATATTTGTTGTATGATGTCCGGTTAGTAAGAATATTGTTGAAAGAGAGAGTGATTATTTTTGTGGTTGATATTATTATTATGATTGTTTCGGGTTTATGCTAACCCACTAAGCGGGAAATGCGTGATTTTATGTATGTATGCATGTATATATAATTCTTATACAACTCTGCACAATATTTATATCATTGAAATCAGAAAAACAATCTATCTAATGGGCAAAAAAATTATATAGGGTACTATTTGAAAAAATATAATTTTGTACTACCGTTTAAGAACCACACGTTAAATTTCTGGCTTGTTATTACAGATAAATTAGCCTCTTATCCTTGATCATTTATTGTATATAACATTTTTTCTTTAAAATCATTAGTTCGTCCAAAAATACGCTGCATGTTTTCAAGGAAATATCATTTAATATTATCATGTAAACATATGCTTTGTAATGGGGTATGTGACCATATTCGAATTTCAATATATATGTCATAAAATATAAAAACAAACCACCATAGCTTTTTAGTATAATAATTAAAACGAAACATTAATTTGTAATAATCTTGTTATTAACAATTTAATGTTTTGGAGAAGGGATATATGCCGTAAGTATGGTAGAATCGTGGACAAAGACAGATAGACTGCGGGAAGGAAAGAGACAGTTATAAATCAGCCTATCAGCGCCGCGTTTATGTTGTGGTAGGCGTGGCAGGGTGGAGCATGATCACATCTGGCTATAACTATCTCTTTCCCTCCCAGTCTAACCGTCTTTTTTCAAGCTTCTACCATTGATACGTCACAAATCCCTTCCCCAAATTTTTAGTAATTATTTTCTCGTAAAGTGCGAATAATTAATCGATGTAAAAAGTTACGGGTATTTTATTTTTTTGTTTAGTATCATATTGTGTAAAAATAAAAATTTGGTCACATACCCCATTACCTCTGTGATGATTTTTATATTTTTTTGTCAACAAAATACATGATAGTGTTATTACGAGTATTACACAAATGAACTCAGTTTATTGAATTATAGAAGAGAGCACTTATAGTAATGAACAACTTTACTGCTCTATAATATTGAATGTCTACGTACGGGCATTTTAACTAAGCAAAGTTTATTTGCAAAACATTTTTTCTAGTTCAGCCAGTAATCTTCTTTTCCTATGAAATATTTTTATCCAAATATGTAGTTACATAGAAATGAACGGTCTATAGGAAGTAAGACAGTAATACCTACTCCATTTTTTCAATTTTGAGCTTTAATACAGTGTGTTTAACAAAATTCCTAACTCGGAATAGGCTATAAACAGAGAAACATATGTCTGATCATTATTCAATTCAGGGGCGTAAACTATGTGGGTGCACGGACGCACATGCACCCATAGAAAGTAAAAGTGTGGATGCACAGCACCCACAATAATTTTACCCAAAAAATTTAATTATATTTTATACATTGTAAAAATGAATTGTCAATCTTCTCAAGTTGCTTAAGAGTAAGCTGACATTATTTAATCGTGTCATAATAAGGGCAGTAAAATACTACTATTAAGCCGAACAAACGGATCTTAATACTTATAGGATATTGCAAAGGAAATTATTGGTAACTTATAAACAATTGTTACTGTCATTAAAAATTAGTTGTTTGACATTTGGATAGATTGCTAGATAAAATTTAGTATAAAAGTTGCACTGTACAGTCACTCATATTTTTTTTCTGCCTAAATCGTTACAAATATCACAACTTATGCAGAGACAGATGTTTCATACACTAGTGGTTCACTAATAATAACAAATACCATCTTAAAAGATGACATCCATATGGATTATCATAGCAAATTTCATTCAAACGTTCTGTCATTATAAGCATTTTTTTTTACTAAACGGTACACTTTCGGTTTTCAGATATAGGTAAATTTAGTTAAATTATTTTGGGCTACGTATTAGACATATCCTGTATATAAATATTATTATTTTTTCATTTTTTGTAATAGATATTTATTTTATTTATTTTAAATGTACACATAATTTAATTGTATATATAATAAAATAAGTATGTTATTTTTACTGTATTATTTGCATTTATAGAAACATATAGGTACCCATATTTAAAATAAAAATAGTGCACCCACAGCCAAAATTATAAGTTTATCCCTCTGATTCAATTTAAAAGTCAAGATGTCAAAATTAATCTTGAAATGTAATTTTAAGAAGAAAAAACAATAAAGAAGAATACAGAATATTCTAATTTGTTTCAATTTATAAAATGACATTCAAGAAGAAAAGCTTTGATTTCTTTAGATAACATTTTTAACAATATCTCATGTGTGGTTGACATTTAATTAAATATTTTTAAATTGACATACCTACGTTTCTTTGTTCATAGCTTACTCCGAGTTTGGATTTTTTTTATCACACTGTACTTTGTTAGGAGAAGTTTCAAAATCATTGAAAGTAGCAAGTCCGTGATATAAGTTTGTTGAAAATAAAAAGTGTAGTACGATCAGTACTAATTTTTAATGGAATTATAAACAAATTCAATCAATTGTTTAATGAAAGATTTCATGTTACTGTAGAATTAAATTAAGCCCTCTAAAAGATAAAATTACATTGTATTACACATGACATATGTAAAAGTTATTTTAATAACTATTTGTGTATTAAGAACGCGAAATAAGACATTGCCGATTGCGAGGTTCTTGCCGCGGGACGCAGGAGCGCGGCATTCTCTCGAAATCGACATTGTCCATTTACGCTCGAAACACACATTTTATCTACATTCGCCACAATGTGAATAAAGTGAATGTCCATTGGGAGCGTTCACGCCAAACTTTTGCACAACTATTCATACAATTTATTTTATATTTAATTTTAATTTATCGTTATTTTTCATTCTTCCTGAGCTATTGCTTCAGTCTAATCTAAGCAATTTATACTTTCGTTTTTGTAAATGAATGCCCTGTTTTATTTTCAGAACAGTACAGTTTGGTTATGTAATATACCGACAGAGCAGTTATATATCAGATTGACTCGTGAAGGTGGTAAATGTGTAATTACAGTGCCATTAGTTCCTGACTAAATGTTTTCAATAATAATGTAGATAAGTGACATTTCTCTACATTGTATAGTTAAAAATTTGGACACCGAGCGTTTTTTCCACTTTGTCGCGCACGAGCGGCAAAGTGACATTTTGCGTTGACAAAAGAGAGCGCAAATGGCTACTTTGTATGCAGACTGTAGAAAAAATAATTAGAAACTTTTACATATGTAACACAATGTAATTTTAGATTTTAAAAGGCTGATGACGGACCAAGCTTCGAAACCGATACCCAATCTAAATAAAAAAATTTACTGTACACTATTTTATCCATTTAATTCACTTAAATGCTATCGAACTTTTTAGCAGACTTGAAACTTTCTTTTTACTCTTCTGCAAAATTAGTAAATGTGGACTTTTACTGTTTTTCCCCTGGAACCTTCAAATTCAATATTTAAAATATCCAAACAAATACAACTCGGAAAACAATAACGGGAGAATTTATAAATGGCCAAATTCAGATATGTAATTTATATATTAAGTCGTTACATCCGAAAATGGCAATTAAAACTCATTAAAACAAACAACTTTTCTTAGTTCCAATTTTTGATTTTATGTCCCGGTTCGTAGTTATTGGAGTTCTTTTATTTTTCAAAAAATCGTCATAACTCTCTTATTTTAAGGACTATAGAAAAAAAATCAAAATTACCTTTCGGCTTTCTAAAACATTTGCATTTATAATTCTTTTTTATTCTTTCAAATAACAAAATGGCGATCGATGAATAATATTAAAACAACATATTTTGATAACCACTCCATTGATTTTCGAAAGTAAAACATTTATAAAATCCTTAAACTATCTATTACAACATTTTTCCTAAACATTTTTTTCAATCTATCTAATTTTCTTTTGTTTGTTTTTTCAATGGCAGGAAGCTGCTTCGTTTTAAATGTTTTTTCTTAGTTTATTAATACTTATCTGTAATTCAAGTAAATGAATAAAGACTTTTTTTGGATAGGTTGAAAAAAATGTTTAGGACAAAAGTTGTAGTAGATAGTTTGAGGATTTTATAAATGTTTTACTTTCGAAAATCGAAGGAATGGTTATCAAAAAATCTTGTTTTGATATTTTTGACCGAAATGCAAATGTTTTAGAGAGCCGAAAGGTAAAGAAGGGAGTTATGACGATTTTTCGAAAAACAAAAAGACTACAAATAGGGGCACCAAATCAAAAATCGGAACTACGAAATGTTTTAATGAGTTCTAATCTAACTGCCATTTTCGAGTGTAACGACATAATATTAACATCCTGTATATTTTAACTAATAATTGAACAATGAAAATAACTTTGCGAACGCCCAAATAAACAGGTCTGAAGGTGCGACCAACTATACTTACGAGAAAAAGCCCCTGGCAGGAGGTCGTACAAAGGGATTCCCTATTCCAAAACGAGGAAGAGGAGGAGGCATAATACCACGAGGTGATAGACGTTTTCTTATTAATGGATAAATCAATTCCTTATTAAAACGTTCCATAATATTTGCATAATTTGGCAGAATTTCTTCCAGTCGTCCTTTTACCTTTGGAATTTCGAACAGATTCAATCCAGAGAAGCTCATTTTATTATCGCGCGGGCGCTAAGAAAAGACAATGATTTCAAATAGAAATACTGGGAATGTATCATAAATAAATGTATCATCAGAACCATCACTCGTCGTTGGGTGTGCCATCTGCTTTATTGATATATCGAGTTTTTCTTAAGTGAATATGGGTGTATGTCATTCATTACTATAGTTACATTCAGAGCCGTAATCAAGGCTTTGAGCGCCTATGGCAAAAAAAATTAAGCGCCCCTATTGGGATTTTCAAGTATCAAGAGATGGCGCTGATCGCATTAAACAATGGTACACTTTTTGTTGACATTTGTAAGCGTAGCATTCCTGTCAATTGTGTTTCTTTAGTTTTCGTATTATTTTCTTATTTATTAGTATTTTTTATTTATAATTCAAGTATGTATAATAGAATTCTTGTAGTCATATAATTGTAAATTTATGTAAATGTCAAATATGTACCACTGTTTGTAGTTCTAATATTCGCCGCTAGTTAGCGTTTTCTTATTTGAAAATCCCAATATCAAGAAAATAAAAACAAAATAAAGTTCTGATGAGCGGTGCGCGAGTTATTAACAACTTAAACTTACATGAATATTTTCTAAAATTTAAAACATCTGCAAATCGGCCTAGTTCTCATATTTTCATTTTAAATTTTGACATGATTAAAGATATACAATATTACGTATTTAATATGTGTTGGAATTTCAGATGAAATGTTTTGCAGATCTTTAAAATATTAAAAAAAAATCATATATGTAAGTTTTAGTTATTAGTAACTCGCGAACTCCTTATCGGCAAAAATCGTCTATACTCTGTTTCATTTAGGCCATTTAGCAGATGACGCTCGCATCAGTGTCAGTTTTAATTTAAGTAGGTATCCGAAATTACATTGCGTAAACGTGTCTCATGTTTCCAATTTCAGCCAATCAGAGAATTCAAAACTATGTCCAATTCTCTACAATACTAAATGACTTAAATGGAACAAGATATATACTATACTCTATCCGTTTTAACTATAGACGTGTGAAAATAGGAGCAGTTTAAACTTGTTGTTTGATTGGATAATATCTGGGCATTATCCAATCAGAAATCAGTTCAATCTACTCCTATTTTCACACCACTCTCACTCACTTAAAACGGATAGAGTTAAAGTATTAAATACCTAATATTGTTTATTTTTTGAGTAATTTAAATTTCTGTCATAAATTGTTATTCTGGTTAACTATATTTTATCATAACTCTTTGAGAGTTCATCCTAAGCAAAAAATGTAAGAATCTTTTTATGTAAGGTACAGGAAATTACGAGCTTTAATTTTATATTCTTGAAAATTTTTGTTAAGGGTCACTGTTTTCAAGAAAATAGCCAAAAATTCATTTTTTGCACCTTTCACCCAAGATGGAAGCAAAATCCGGGGTCGCTAGAGGGTGCAAAATTAGTATGTCTTTTTGGAGGTCCCCATAAAGAGAATAAAATTCACGTTAGTTTGTCACCAATTATTTCCACAATAAACACCTTGTCGACTGTGGATAATTATTTGTTAAATTTAGGAAATAGATTTTAGAAATATTTTATCTAAAACTATATAAATGATTAAAATTTTGCGCCCCTAAGAATTTTGCGCCCGTGGCGTGTGCTACCTTTGCCACACCCTAATTACGGCACTGGTTACATTTAAAAGGATTGACAGTAATGTATTATCACGTTTTTTTTTTTTTGGCTGGACATAGGGGGTTAGTTGTCAGTCATCAAACTGTCATCTTTCAAAATTATGTACTCGAATACAATTGAAGAAAAATACAAATTATAACATGGTTAAGTCCAAAATGAGTCCAAGACAAGTTTACGATTTATTTGCTGCTACTTTTAATAAGCGATCCAATCCAGCAACTATTAGAAAAATCTATAAATATTATAAAACTACAGATGCGTCAATGGACAGCATTAAAAGAAAATCAGAACAAGTCAGGTAATTAATAACAAGAAACATTAAATTTTACAGTTAAATAAAAATAGCAATACCCTTTCGTTAAAAATAATTTCCGAAATTGACAAATGATAAATAATTGCGTAGGCTTCCACAGTCTGAGTCATGAGAAATATTCGTTTTCCGGGAATGGACTGTGTCATATTTTGAGTCAGAGGTCAACGTTTCGCCCGCAGTCAAATGGGGCATCTTCAGGAGCAAGGGGGATAGTACTGTCTTAAACACGGTAACCCGACGTGTCAACCACGCTAGAGGCCGAGTTTAAGCAACAAGGAGGGAAACTCAGTTTACAAGGTTACCCGACGTGTAAACCACGCTAGAGGCCAAATAAACCAAGTTACGAAAAAAGGCCGAGAAGACAGTTATATACTAATCTAAAGATACGGTAGATGAGCAGAGCTAATGAGGACCTTGGTTTATTTGGCCTCTAGCGTGGTTTATACGTCGGGTAACCTTGTAAACTGAGTTTCCCTCCTTGTTGCTTAAACTCGGCCTCTAGCGTGGTTGACACGTCGGGTAACCGTGTTTAAGACAGTACTATCCCCCTTGCTCCTGAAGATGCCCCATATGACTGCGGGCGAAACGTTGAGCTCTGACTCAAAATATGAGACAGTCCATTCCCGGAAAACGAATATTTCTCATGACTCAGACTATGGAAGCCTACGCAATTATTAGGTTGATTTATTTTTCAAGTTTTCTGACTTTGACAACTCCCTATGTCCAGTTAAAAAAAATCGCGATAATAATACATTGCTGTCAATCATTTTAAATGTAACTATGGTAATGACATACGCCCAAGTTCACTGATAAAAAAAACTCTCTGTATCTGCACCATAAAGGGCGCTTATCAAACGTCACCTAATGGACTTCTAAAGGCTAAAGCAGTCTGACTGCGTTCAGAGCTGGGTAAAGTACCAAATAAAAATACTGGAGTACCGAGTAAAAGTACTCAATACTCAAATGTACTTTTAAAGTAAAGTACTAGTATTTTGAACATTTTTTGGGAAAAGTACAGAGTACTTTCTAAGTACTTTGTAAAGTACTTCTATACGTAATATAAAATTATGTAACAAATCGCTTCTAGACTGTTATTTAATGAACAGTTTTATAAAAAAAATATGACTGTGTGGTAAAAGTATCGAAATTTCATATAAAATTAAATATTATAAAATAGAAATTATGTAGATTAGCTTTGTTAAAATATGTCACTACTCTTTTATTAATAAATATTTAAAGGAATATCGTTTATGTATTAAAGCAAATTGGCACACCCAGCAATGGGTAATAAGCCGTGATGATATATTTATTTATTTATTTTCTTATTTCAAATATTTAAGTATTTAATTGTAAAACGTATGTTCTTCTAAATATCAAGTAAAAATAGAATAGCTATTTGTTTGTATAGTACGACTAGCGAATGAAAGTTGACATTTAAATTATTTTATAGCAGTGGTATCTTTTGAAACCCTAGAAAAGAATAGAATTGTACGAAATATTCAGGTATGAAATTTTTGCATGAACCCATTTAAATACTGGACTCGGAAAGCACAGAAATACATTACTATGTTTGGCTGAAAATAGATGGCCGACTAGGGTAACTGAATATTAAAACAGGGGTGCGTTTAAAATATTTTAAACATTTTTCGTTTATGTTGAGTATAACAAAATATTTTGATCTTTAAACTATTTAGTTTGACAATTCTATGTAATAGGATTATTTTTAATTTCCTCTAAAAATAATTCCGACTCGAGGGTTGCTTACACCTGAGACGAACGAACTAGAATTTGCGGTATTAAATTTTTTAAATACATCCCTGAATCCTGTTGCTAAGGTCATTTTAAATGTCTCCTGGTATTGAGTACAATTCTAATCTTCTTACACATAAGGGTCAGTTTCCTTTCAAATCAAATATAGGGAAATATTTTCAAAAGGAACCACATCTATTAAATAATCTAAACGTCAACTTTCATTCGCTAGTCATACCGTACAGTATGTAAGAAAAAGTACTTTTCCTACTTGCTGCACACAAGATTTTTTCTATCAAATACATTTTTTTAAACTTAACATTTTATAGTCAATAAATAAAGTATCCTTGGTAATTTAAATTTCCGCACTTATGTGAAAATTTACAACATTAATCAACTCAAATGAATATGTAAATCAAAGACATTTCTAAACGATAGTAGAAAAATATATAACCTGCATTCTGTTTTGCATTTGGTAATAGAATGACGAACCTGCAAAGATCTATGGTACACAGATTTGATCTTTATGAACGAATAATTGGTACACAAGCATGTTCATTGTACTCGTAGACATAAAATAATAATTTAAAATATGAATTTGAAGTACTCTAAGCATTCAGAAATGCGCAGAGTATTTGTAAGTACTCAGAGTACTTTTCATTTATTCCAAGTACTATTTAGAGTATTGAGTACGAGTATTTAGATGAAATATCGCAAGTACAAGTAAAAGATTTTAAAATGTACTCGAGTACGAGTACAGAGTACAAGACCTTAAACAGGACTTTCAAGTAAATGTACTCGAGTACGCCCAGCTCTGACTGCGTTACATAAGTAGTATTAACATACTTACTTTAAGTTTAATCATGCAATGGTCATCGCCATCAGGTGGACAGACAGACAATATATACAATGTATCGTCAAGTACATACCGAATTCGACAAGGAAGTCTGTCATTCCAACCTTCTGGTAATATTTCTAGCATGTCCTTTTTACTCGGCAATTCTGTCTAACATATCATGTAAATAATAATGAATTAATGACTTGCAAAATACAACAATGTTATTGCTTACATCATCATCGTCGCCGAAGCCAGCGTTTTTCAAACCATTTCTCTCCATAACGTAATGACACCAGAGGACTAGTATGTCGGTTTTTGCAGTTATCTGATTATAATGCACAGCGGACAACAGGCCCCAATATAATTTGTGGATACGCTTTTCATAAGTATCATCCATCGTTAATAACTATATATAAGATTATATTAATTATAAAACAAATTAGCACTAAATATCACACAGCAGTTCTTTCTCAGCTTGGAGCAATGTTGAGGTAATATTTTGCATCGGCAGATGTTACCATAGCAACTAGCAGAGTTACCAATTTTTATTTCAAATGTCGTCAAATAATGCCAAAATTAGAAAAGTGAAACCTACTAAAAATTGACTAATGACGACTTTTAATGGACAAAGAAGGTTAAAATGATCGCTCAGAGTTCGAGCACAATTTTTTGTCGCCATGCACCACTTAGACCAATGGGTGTTACTTCGTCCTTTTTAGAAAAATGACAATCAATTACATCTTTTCATAGTTCAATATCATAAGTATTCAAATTATTATTATTTCATATAAGTAGTATGTTCCGTAAATACCCAAAAGTCACCAAATTGCGTTTTTCCGTTATGTAAATATTCTATTCCTGAAAAGATTTGATTTATGGAACGCGGTGATCTGAAATTGGTGAGTCTGATTAGTCACCAAACTCATCGCGCTCTAAGCACGATGACTTCGGTTATTTGCAATTTGCATCAATTTGACAGATGGCACTGGCGCTATTTGAAGGTGATTTGAAGTTTATTGTTTGCTTTGTGAGGTTGTGCTATCAAAAATTCGTGATAATGGTAACTATGTTTAAATTATTGAAATAAAAATTGCTAATATTTTTTTCTACAGTCTATATACAAAGTAGCCATTTGCGCTCTTTTTTGTCAACGCAACATATCACTTTGCCGCTCTAGAGCGACAAAGTAGAAAAAACGCTCGCTCCTCAAATTTCTAACTATACAATGTTGCGAAATGTTACTTGGCTACATTCTTAATGGAAACGTTTAGTCAGGAATTAAAGACACTGTAGTTACACATTACCCACTTACATAACCAAACAAAATGCCGCACTGCTGTGAAAATAAAATAGGGCATTCATTTACAAAAACGAAAGTATAAAATGCTTAGATTAGATTGAAGCAATAGCTCAAGAAGAATGGAAAATACCGATAAGTAAAAATAAATAAAAAATAAATTTTTGTTATGTTGGAGGACCCCATTGTGGCGACTGTAGAAAAAATCTTGTGTGTGTATCGAGCACAAATGGACATTGTCGATTTCGAGAGAATGCCTCGCTCCTGCGTCGCGCGGCAACAACCTCTCAATCGACAATGTCCCATTTTGCGCTCTTAATACACAAATAGCTATTTTCTTTTTACAAGAGTAAATACCAAGGTGAATACAATTGTGCACACTACGATGGAATTATAAATGATTTGAATAGTGTTGGGAATCATGAATGCTTATCTGACGGAATTTGAATAACAAGCTGTTCCGAAAATACTCACCACTTTCAGTAACCAACTACTCACCGAAATTACCGATTACGATTAGTCTGATTTATTTACGGAACATGCTAAAAATGTTTAAAAATGTCAGTAAAGCATTAATTATTATATATTATTATACATATATCAGTATGTATTTCAGTTATTAATTATATTATATATACTCAAAGTATATTAAACGAATTTATAAAATATTAATAATTCAAATTTATTAAATTCATTTCCGGCTGATAATCATTTATATTAAATATCTTTAACGTTCTTTTTAATATAATTAATACAGTATAAAGTAATAACATGGCCATAAAGAAAGCATCTTTTAAAAAAAATTAATTACTTTCAAGTAAAAAAGGGATTACAATACATGTACGGCTTAGATACGCGATACTTAAATTATGTTTTCAAAATATCATTTCGTGAAGTACCATGTTTATACGATCGGATTATTAATTTTCGAATTCTCTGGATACGTTCCTATTACGATTACGACCCGTTTTATAAGTACTAATTCATATTTTTTAAACAATTAATTACATTATATATTTGTCAGCAATGAGTGCCCGTGAGGTGACGCCTGGTAAACGCCCGTACGGTACAAATATGTCATCATCATTACCTAAATCCGTGTACAAAGTCGATTGGCACACCCAACAATGGGTAATATGCCGTGATGATATATTTATTTATTTTATATATTTGTTGAAATTCAAGTGGTTGCAATTTTTATGTCCAGATAAAAAGTTATATACATTGAATTAATTTAATGTCATTTTAAGTTAGAATAAACTTGTTTCAAGGGAACATTTATCAATCCTGAAATTTATTTCTAAAATTCTTCTTGCTCGAGAGTAATTGAAAATTTTTAAAATTATTAGTAGATTGGTTTCACACATTGTTTAAGGTAAATTTTATTTTTTTAATCATTTTTAAACAATAAATTAATTACACATTTATAAACAGTGTCTAAAATGTCAAGAAAGTAAAATCTTGAACATGCATATTTGAAAAAATATACTTACTCGATACTAAATTAACACTAAAAACATTCATATTCATTGGCGGATTTAAGGAAAAGGGCCCAGGGCGCAAAGTATTTCTGGCGCCCAGGCCTACTTTTTATTATCTTGTTTAATTGATTTATAGAATAGGTTAACGAAAAATTCATTCGAAATAAGAAACATATTTCATTGAGCAATGAAAGGAGTAAGATTGAACAATATTCGTGATTAGAAATAATATTCTTTAAGTTCTTGATTTACAAAATATTCTTTGTAATTGAATAGTGCCTATTTGGTTTTCATCATTTACCGGATTACTGCCCGCAATAGGGATGCATTAGGACCAGCAGGGTTTTGAGGTTTGACTCGTTTGACCCTTTTTAAAAATACACACCATAAATATGTATTCAACCCTATATGTTCAAAGACAAATTATACATTTACAAGTAAAAATAAGAAAATTACATTGAAATATATAATACAAAATTGTGCATACAATTCAGTCAAAACAATATTATTATTTACAAACGGATCCTAAATGCACTGGAATAATCAGACGATTTATCTATAATATGCTCAAATTCCGCAAATGATAACGACACGCCATCATCCAAAACATTTTGTATAATTTAGTTAACATTATTTGGGGTTATATTTACCAGGGTAGTATTTGATGATATCTATATTTTTCTCTTGTGTTTTTCATAAAGGATAGAAATATTATCAAGAAGAGATGATTTGTTCATAAAAAAAAACCTCATTGTTGACATAAAATTTCGAGAAAAAATTGGAAAATTACTATAACCCTCTCCTGTACACAAGCATACTTAATACCTGCTGAGTTGAAACAATCTACCAAATAATTTTAACCAAACTATATCAACTCTTGCCTTCTGATAATCTACTGTCTTCATATTTATCACTTCTATTAAATCGTCTACTACTATCAAATATTCTAAAGACGTCTTCAGCTTTTACAACTTTTGGTACGGCATCACTATAAATTAACATTATATCTAGAAAATCTTCGAACGCAGTCACCATCGTGGGAAGAGCTTAAAATATTACAGATACAGGGTTCACTCTTAATTCTGGATATTGGAGGAGTTTGTTCATTGATGGTTTAGCGTTTAGAATCATAATGATATGTACAAAATATTAAAAACTTCAATGGGGGCAGGCGGGAAAAACTCAAGGGTGACAATGAATATGTGTTACAAATTTATAGTGTATGTGGGGAGGGGATGCAAAATAAACTAACTTTTACTAATAAACACCGGAAACGCACCGTTTTTGAGCTACAGGGTCTTAAAAGAGTGATTATATACCTTAATTTTAGTTAGCTGTTTTAAGAGGCATGTAACTAGTAAACGGTGTGTTTCCGGATATGAATTTATTAACAAAAGTTAATCTATTTTGTATCTCCTATAAATTTGTAACACGTATTCATTAACACGTGTATATCACCACCGCCTGCTCACATATTTTTGGATTGGAAAAACCTCATCAATATCATCGTCGTATGCAGGTAGCAGTACATGATCCGAATTGGATTACTTGTCCCTTGCGCCCGGGCGGGCAAAATCAGATAACAGAATACGGGCACGACCACTGCTACGCGGTGGTGGTAAAGTTGCTCCAGCAGGATAACAAACGAATGGTAGTTCTACCAATTTGTTTACAGGTGCTGGCAGCTTCCTAGGAAAGAAACATCAATTATTAAGACCCTGATTCCAATAATTTTACACAATATGGCAGAAAAATTATGAAATAAAAAAAATAGTGCAGATATAGTGAATGTATAATATATATATATATATATATATATATATATATATATATATATATATATATATATATATATATATATATATACATAAAATTACGCATTTCCCACTTAGTGGGTTAGCACAAACCCGAAACAATAATAATAATCATAACATGAACCACCAAAATAATCACTCTCTTTTCAAGAACATTCTTACTAACCTGGCACCGTACAACAAATATTCCTCTCTTAACATATTAAGACGAATAGATACAGCACTATCCTAATTCAGAGGGACGGGTCGGGTGGAAAGGGGTCCACTCTAATTGAGGTAAAAGGCGGAGCTAAACAATGAACAACTCAGGTAGTGGGAGACGACAGACTACAGGGGGACAATATACGGACTGAATTTTATTTCACTGCAGCTCCAGCATATACCGAAGAGGAATGGAATAAGGTGACAACAAAACATGGTTTAGTTATCAGTTGTCACCTTAAAATCAGATCTAAATGTTGAAATATTTTTTTAATTATTTTTTTATTTTGTAGGTGTGAGTTGGTTACATAGCATATGAGTATTAAAATTTTAAATTTTTGCCTTATTTTTTATTAATTACGTTATAAACTTCGTCAATTTTGAATTACATTTTATAATATAAAAATTGTACACTTCAAAATACAACACAGTTAATCCGAAAATAAAATAAAAACAGGTGAACAAACCTTAAATGTATATATGTAAATTAAAATATTTTTAAATTAGGTATTCTACCATTGCAAAGAAATAATACACTTCAATAATTATAAGGTAGCATATGTACGTTAAATTAAAAGTTTTAGTAAAAAGAAAATGATGAAATATTACTTTGTTTTAATAAAACTGCTTAATTATTGTAAACATAACGTCATATTCACTGGGGAGGCCCTGAGCCTTCTAATTGGTTATTTTCGTAAAATTTTGGATGAATTCGGGTGAACTAGACCTATTATTCATTGTTTTTTTTTTCAATTCAATTTAAGAACTAGCAACACTAGTCAACCTAATGACATTGTCAAAATATTTCATGATATAGATTGAAATAATATATATTTATTTTATTTATTTGAACATTTTTCTTTATTTATGTATTCATTACTAATTAATTTGAGAAGAGAAAATACATTTAATAAAAATAATGAAATATATGCCTAATGCAGACAATGCAGATACCCCTAAAATTAACTGTTTGAGAAACACAAAGCAACTCAGGACTATGACGTCACAAAAAGCTGTGATTTTTAGACATTCGAATAACATAACCGTATAAACTGAAAAAATACGTGTAATTTTATAATTTAGTCTAAAGCTTAAAACTTTAAAAGTGTTTGCGTGGCTACGTCCGTTTGATATTGAAATGGCTCAGAAACACGTTATAAAGTTTTCTTCTATTGTAAATATATACTAACCTGACTAAATTTTTAAAAAATACAAGTTCCACGTTCTCTATAATGATTGCAGTTTGCTGCGAAACACATCACCATGGTGAAACAAATTTCAAATAAATCCTTAAAATATGCGCTGTGCAAGTTACAAGACATAACAAGTACTAATAAAAATTACTTTCTTTCATCTGTGCCTTTTAAAAAGCCTAAATTTTGAAAGAAAGGGAAATCTCTACCACTTTAGTTTCGCGGTCAATTTTAAATAACATAGCAACGGTTACCAAGGCGGCAGCCATTTTCTCGTTTGGAAACCTGGCCCCTACGTTATCACTAAACGGGTCTATTATTGTACCAGGATACGGATTTCATTCTAATATTTTTTTTTATAACAGATATTATCGCCGTCTGCTATAATTTTTGTGAATTTTTCTCCATGTATGCTTATACTCTTTGCAAATCCTTCAACTAATATTGATGCTTCTATACTTGCGGATGAGCCTTTAAAAATTTTAATACAAATATGATTAGGAGTGTCCTTATTATTTCTTTCAGAATTAGAGAATTAATAGAAAAATGTTATAAATAAAAAATATTCTTGCAAAATGTAGTACCAATTAAATACATTATTGTAGCGTAACCTACATATTTCGTTATAATCGAGAATTATTGCAATCCTTCGCTGAAAATTTTGTTATATGCGAGCATTCGCTATAAACGGGTTCATTATAAAAAATCGCAAATAAGATTTATATTCAGGGAAAATATTTTTGTTCATTATAGACGATCTTTTTTATATCTGGGGTACGTTATATCCGAGTTAATATTTTATCATTCCTTACACACTTCACTACTAATATGATAAACGTTACAATATTATGTGATAAATAAACTGATCTTGGTAATTAAAAACTACGATAACAATACCTAGACACAAATGTATTTCATATTAGTTACTATTACTGATACTGAACATAAATATACAGAATATTGTATCGAATACAACCCTGAATTAGGGGGCGGAGCTTAAATGAAATTCGAATATTTAACATTAGAGGCGCCACTGCTTGAACCTATTTTTACGTCGACAATGCTTTTTCTTTTCCCCTTAAAATCGGATCTATTTATGAAAATATTTTTATAATTCTTTTTTTATTTTATAGAGGGAGATTGATTGTATGACATTTCAGTGTTGAAATTTTAATATTTTATGTACAACATTCTTAAATGTATTACAAAGTTGGCAAAGTTAGCAAAGTTCAGAACGCTATTAACATAAAATAGAGCAAATATTTAAAATTTCAATACTGAAATGTCATACAATCAATCTCTCTCTATAAAATAAAAAAAGAATTATAAAAATATTTTAATAAATGGATCCGATTTTAAGGTGAAAACAAATCTCGCAACACATTGCACACAGTCACCAATTTACTCCTTTCAAATACTAACACCTTGGATTTATCAACATTCAACTCCAGATTCATACTTCTTCCAACTACATGTATTCTCTCTATCATTCTTCTGAGTTGCTCTTCATTTTCACCTAAAACAACTACATAATCCGCATTCGCTAACGCAAGCACAATACTTTCACCAATATGTATACCGTCTGTTTCACTCAATGCTCTCCGCAACAACACATCCATATACAAGTTAAACAACCACGGAGACATGCCCTAGCCCTGTTTCACACCAACATTTATACGAAACCAATCACTTAACCTACCATCTATTCTTACAGCAGCCTCACTACCCTCATACAATGCTCGAATCGCTCCCAGCCAGTTTCCATTCCCGCCATACTCCCTGAGTACATCCCACAAAGTGTCTCGAAGAACACTATCATACGCCTTTTTTAAATCAAGAAAGCCACAGAACACCTTCTTGTTCTTGTCAAGTGACTTCTCAACAATCGTACGAAGAGCAAACAATTGATCGACACATCCCCTCTCAGGCAAAAAACCACCCTGAACGTCACTAATTTTTGAAATTGTTAAGGTTCGCCCTTTATGAATTAAGACCTTACCAAAAAGTTTCCCGACTACACTCAACAAACTTATCGCGCGAAAATTACATTACTACAATATTTCTATTAATTTAATAAAATATAGCGTATTTGTTTGTACAAACAATATTAATTTTATCGTTAACTAAATCGCCCGCAATACGATGACGTATGCAGCATCTTTGGTTCGCCGTAGAAGTCCACTACGAGCGCTAGTTTAGAATTAACATGAACGTATGTCTTCTATATTTGATATTGAAATGTCAAATTCAGTGGCGTTCCCTGAATTTTGGTCTAGGGGGGAGGGGGGCGATATAGGGGAAATTTATATATCCCCAGTGCAAGATATTAAGATGAAATTTTGCATGCTTATCCGGGGATACTATTTCTATGGATTTCAATTCAAATCAGTCAATTTACAAGTGTAATATTAGAATAAATTAAGAAAAATTGTAGAAGTACCATGAATGTTATTCATATCTTGAAAATAATAGTATCTAAGCAACAGCTCTGATAGAGTAGGGGTAACGTGCGCGCTTCACAATTTAGAGAGTCGGGTTCGAAACCAACCGACAGCAATATTTATTTTTTTATTTTTTCTTTTCAAAATAATTTTTATTATTAGTATGTTTTTATTCTTTTATTAATATTTAATTTAATAAAGTGGATACATTGTACGTAACAAGATTTATGTATTTAAAAAATATTAAATCGTACCTACTAATTACAACATTAAAATTTAAAAATTATAATAAATATTCAAAATGGCCGCCGTTTTGCGCTAAGCAAAATCCGAGACGATCGTAACATTGCTGTCTCACGTTGCTTAGCTGTCGAATAGAAATAAGCCTACATTCATTCCTTATTGCCGCTTTCAGGTCTTCTAAAGTGGTCAATTCATAATGGCCGTAAATTATTGATTTTAAATGACCCCAAAGAAAAAAATCTAAGGGGCTTAGATCAGGAGACCTTGCCGGCCAATTAATTGGTCCATTTAAACCAATCCAAGAATCTGGAAATGAATTGTCCAAATATTCTTTGACAATTTGCACGTTATGCGCTGGACACCCATCCTGTTGAAACCATATCCTCTCTATATTTAATTCTGTAAGCCTAGGCCCAACTACTGTTTCCAATAAATCTAAATATTTTGGACCGTTCAATGTCCCTTCAATAAAATATGGTCCAATAATGTGTGATCCCAAAATTCCCGCTCAAACATTAACCTTCTTAATTTATAATAAACCAATAAAGCAAATAATAAAATATTTTTTTAAATAAATAAATCTTGTTACGTACAATGTATCCACTTTATTAAATTAAATATTAATAAAAGATTAAAAACATATTAATAATAAAAATTATTTTGAAAAGAAAAAATTAAAAAATAAATATTGCTGTCGGTTGGTTTTGAACCCGACTCTCTAAATTGTGAAGCGCGCACATTACCCCTACTCTATCAGAGCTGTTGCTTAGATACTATTATTTTTAAGATATGAATAACATTCATGGTACTTCTACAATTTTTCTTAATTTATTCTAATATTACACTTGTAAATTGACTGATTTGAATTGAAATCCATAGAAATAGTATCCCCGGATAAGCATGCAAAATTTCATCTTAATATCTTGCACTGGGGAGATACTATTCACAATTAACTAATTTTACATGTTAATCGCCCATGTGTCGGTCGGCCTAAGACACCCGGTATATATATATATATATATATATATATATATATATATATATATATATATATATATATATATATAATTTTTGTGTATTTACTTTTCGCGAATTTTTTTTAATATATACATTAGAGTGAACCTTAACAGGGGTCAAGTTGAATTTTATTCGGGCCGCCCCCTAAAGTGGTTCCAAATAAATAAAAAAAAATGCGCAGGCAATGATTCCGCTTAATATTAATATTTGACCATACCTAAATGCACTTGATTTTTCCCCATTTAAATAACATTGGGTTTTGACACATTTTGGAACTGTATTTTTGTCAAAGGCAATAAGGGGTTTAAAAACCTATTTAATATTGGAATATATACTAGAGTGACCCGAAAATATGTGGACAAAATTTAAAGTCCCAATCAATATTCTTAAGACAATTGTAGTTAGCTTTGTTGGGCTTTTGGGCGATAGTTTAACAATCTATAATTTTCTTAAGAATAATGTCTGGGACTTCAAATTTTGCCCACATATTCTCGGGTCATTTTAGTATATATTCCAACATTGAGTGGATTTTTGAAACCTCCTATTGGCTAGGAAAAAATAAAATTCAATAATGTATCAAAACCCAATGTTATTTAAACAGAGAAAATCTAGGGCATTTTGGCGCGGTCAAATATTAATATTAAGCGAAAGTATTGCCAGCACAATTTTTATTTATTTATTTAGAACCATTTTAGGGGGCGCCCCGGTTAAAATTCGACTAGACCCCTTTTAAGGTCCACCCCAATATACATATATCTTAAACAATTTCATATACTTATTCTCTCATATTTAAAATAAAAGCGAAGATTTTTTAAACATATTAAGGTATAGGAACTTTACATTAAACATTTTAGAAATATTAAACAAGAAAATTTGTCACCTAATAGCATGATTTATACTTAAAAATGGCTGTCTCTTCCCTAGAAATTCTACCGCAATTTTTTCATCACGCCAATTTTTTTCTTGATAACAAGTTGCATTTTTTTTTATTGTGAACGATAGTTAAGTTAGATTGATTTAAGTAAGGGGCCATTATTAGAAGAAATTTCGAGATAAATGAACAAGTTTATGACAAATGTTACAACTAACTCGAAATATCACTGATATAAAAAAAATATGAGTAGGTCTAGGAGGGGCGATCGCCCCCATCGCCCTCTCCCTGGTACGCCACTGGTCAAATTCAATGTTAAATCGCAAAAAGTAAATTTGATTTTAAAATGTAAATGTAAAACCTAGAAAATACGATAAAATAAATTGTCAAGTGTCAAATGTAAACATAAACAGGTGGCCGTGTTTTGCTTCTTTCTCTTTCTATAAAGCACGTTTTGGGCACGTATGTGGAGACCTATGTACGCCGTAATGGCGGGAAGAAAATATGGCAAAAGTATAATATGTTTTTTCTTCGGTATTTTTTAAAATTTTACAAAATATAAAAGTAAAAACGCTTTAGATTTAAAAACATTTTAACATATAAAATATCAAAAATTCGGAAACTCCTTCATTAAATCACAATTAAATCAGTTATTGAACTATATAAGCACGTAAAACTTTACTGCACAACAATACTGCGGTGGACCGACGCTATTTGAGAATGTTTGAACGAGTAAAGATAACCCCACAAACAACAGCTCAGTGGCCATAAAAGTACCTGTAACTGGTGACTGTTGTAATGGACTTAGTATAAACCGCGGATACAATATTTTCCTCCACTAATGATCCAAGAAAAATGTAGTCGCAAATAAATATCCGTGGCCAGTATGGGGCCGCGTTTCACCAACATAACCCCAAAGTCCACTATAGTGGCCGTCGGTAGTGAACGTGTTAATAGAAATCGAGAAGAACGTCATTAAAACTTCTGTGACAACACAGATGAGAAATAATACATAGGTTTGTATCTTTTTCTCTCGCTCAAGTTGCATGTATTACTTGGCACAGATGACGTCACAGAATTGTTAATGCCGTTTGTATCGAATAGGGGATTCCGATTAAGCCAATTTTAAGCGCCCCGTCGCGGTATTTTTATGAACTATGTGGACATACAAGTAACTGTCATTGTGCTGTCAAGTTGATAGCTTTGCAAAATTTATGTTTTGTATTAAAAACATGGGTATTAGGTACTCGTATGGCCTCTGTAAGAGTGATTACAGGAATAAATATAAAAAATATATGAGAGGAGTTTTTTTATGCCAATTTCCAAGCCAATCTCATCTCTCATGGTTTATGCGTAACTAGATCAAACTAAATGGTTTCGTGGAAGTAGTGGTATATGTGTCCGTAGTTAAATAGATTTGATATGTTATGAGATAGAAAATAGCCCCACTTTATATTTACATCAACTTCCACACACGTATTACATGAAATTACCGCAGATACCCATTTACCACCATCAATGCAGGGTAATATATTATCACTGCGTCCCGCATTCATATAATTTTGATTTCTGAAAACGTTGAAACATTTTGAGTTAGTATAAATCAGTAAATACCCAGTAACTAACCGAAACTAAAACCTTAAAATAAGATCGCTCTTTTTCCGCCTTTTTTCAGACCCCCACACTAACCATCTTTTTTAGGTCATTCACAGAATGATTTTCAATATTTTTCTTTTTTAATTTTGCCCCCGGCACTAACTCTGTACTAAAAAAATTCATTTTCATCACTAATCGAAAACATGTTAACAAAATATGTCTATTTGTCCACATGGTTCAAGATTTCACCGCAAATGGCGCACTTTGTGACGTCACGATCGGAATCCCCTATTCTATAATTTTATGGATTTAAAAAATAATTTGGTAATCATACCCCATTACGCGTCCAGATTTATAGTACAATAATCAATGACTATACTTACGGATAAAAGTTCGTTTCTGCAGGTCGTGGAGGAGAATTCGCTCTTTCAAACGAAAATGAAAGAGGAGGTGGAGATGGAGGATTAATGTTATTATACGCAACAATCATATTAGAAGCAGGAGGAGAAGGAGGATTGTTTAAGAAAGTGTCAACCAATTCTTCTTTTAGTTTTGCTCTTATAGATGCCCAATTAGGTACACCTGGCAGTTGTCCTTTTAGCTTCGGTATTTCGCTTAGATTCATTTTCGAAGTGGCTGTTTTGTTATCAACCGGGCGCTAAGAAATAGAAATATGTGGCATGTATAGCATGTTAAAGAAAAAACCTAACTCGGAGTAAGCTATGAACAAAGAAACATATGATGTCTTAATTTAAAGGTATTTAATTAAATGTCAGTTTGATACGAGATATTGTCAAAAAAGTTATCTAAAAAAATCAAAGTTTTTCTTCTTGAATATTATTTTAGAAATGGAAATAAATTAGAAAACGGTGAATGGCTATATTCTGTGTCTTTATTATCTTTTCTCCTTAAAATTACATTTAAAGATCAATTTCGACAACTTGACTTTTGAATTGAACAGTGATCAGATATACAGTTTTTTGTTCATAGCCTACTCCGAGTTAGGTTCTTTTTAACACACTGTAAATGTATCATAAATAAATATATCATCATGGACACGGGGTGTGCTATCTGCTTTTTTATTCGCAGATTTCAATAATGATATATCGGTACCAGAGAGCCGGACGGTGGTATGCAGGGTTCCTTGCGCTCTGATGTAAATTTAAATTGAGCGCCATATATATATATATATATATATATATATATATATATATATATATATATATATATATATATATAATCTCAAATACTATAATACACTGTCGGTTAAATGGAACTTTTTGTGCACCTATAGGGTTAGGAAGAATGTTGTTAAGAGATTATGAATGAGCCAGTTGAGATGGTTTGGTCATCTGGAGAGAATGATGAGTGAACGGCTTGTAAAGCATATATATATATATACTGGTGGCCATAAGTAAATTGACAAGTGAATTTTGGTCTGATACTACTGTAGGTACGTATTCACTTTGAAAGTAACAAATGGATGTAATAACAAAAAGGATAAGTAACTACTGTATATTCAAAAAATATTTAAATTACACTTACAATTCGAATTATAACAAAAAATAAGAATTATGTTGGACAAAAGTAAATTGACAATACAAACAGCATATAAAATATGGGAAGAAACAATAATTCAGTTAATATCCTGATGAATATCCTTTATTCTTTCTAACTGCCTGTATCCGTGGCATAGACTCTATTAATTTCCTGATATAATTTGGATTAATTCTATTCCAAGCTTCACAAAGAGCCATGAAGAGGTGCCGTTTATTTGAGAATTTTTTGTCTCTTACTTGTTTGTCTAAATGATCCCACATATTCTCGATCGGATTTAAATCCGGCGATTGCGATGGCCATTTGATTTTTAAATTTTTTTCCTTACTTATCCAATCATTTACAAGTTGCGAAGTGTGTTTGGGATTATTATCTTGTTGGAAATAATGATTTAAATGCATAACTTCATCAGCATAAGGTGTCATTTGATTTTTCAGTATGTCCAAATACATAAATCGATCCATTTTCCCTTCAATCAAATGTAATGGACCCATACCGTACGACGAGAAATAGCCCCAGACCATTACTGAACCGCCACCGTGTTTTAATGTTGGAATTGTATATTTTGGGTCATACCTTTTGTTCTTAGGGCGGCTTACATACAACTTGCCATCAGAATTCACCAAATTAAATTTAGATTCGTTGCTAAATATGACTTTTTTCCACTCCTCGTATGTCCAGTGTCCGTACTAGCTTACAAATTGTAGTCGCGCTTTTATATTTTTTCTACTAAGCAAGGGTGTACTTGCTGGTCGTCTGGAATTTAACTCGCTGTATTGATATCTTCTTACAGTTCGAGAACTCACTGAAAGAAGCCCTTTTCCATCTAATACAGACTTAATTTCTCTAGAAGTTATAAATGGATCTTTCTTCGCTGCCCGTAAAATGTACCTATCTGTTACAGCGCTGATCTTTTTGGGCCTCCCTGTCTTTTTCATTGGCAATACGTGCCCCCTGGTATTGAAACATTTAATAACACCGAAAACGGTGGCCCTTAATAGGCGATATTTTCTGGAAATATCTACTAGTTTCATGCCCCCTTCGTAATCAGATATGATAAGTTTTTTCAAATCTGTTGAAAGAGGAACTCCAGAAGGCATAATGATAAATGATTATTTTCGATTTCTGGACACTAACGTTCAATAAACGATTCAATTTTGTATTGTCAATTTACTTCTGTCCACTATACATTTATATTTCTTGTCATAGTCCGACTTTTAACTGGAATTTAAATATTTTTTGATTATACAGCAATGACTTTCATTTGGTGTTATTACATCCAATTGTTACTTTCAAAGTGAATACATATCTACAATAATATTAGACCAAATTTCATTTGTCAATTTATTTATGGCTACCAGTGTATATAGGGTGTTTCCTTTAAGACAAACAACGCTTTTTTGGGCGAACTAACAACTTTAGAAAAATGTTTTATACCAAAAATTATCAAGAATAAGGGTATAATGTATCAATAGTAACAAACCTAATATTTAACCAGTGGTTCTCAAACGGTAGAACAAAATTATATTTTTTTAAATTGCACCCCATATAATTGTTTAGCCTTTTAAATAGAATATTATTTTCTGATTTCAACGATATAAATATAGCATAGGGTTGTATAACAATTATTTCGAGAAAACTGATATAACAACTAGAAATAATATGATAAAAAATGGGTTTACTACTAGCGTAACTAGGCAACAGACATGTATTGCATAGACTATTGTTATATTATAACATTATTTTTAATACCATTTTTCTCGAAATAATTGTTATACAACCCTACACCATAATTATATCGTTGAAATCAGAAAAAATTCTCTATCTAATGGGCTAAAAAATTATATAGGATACCATTTAAAAAATATAATTTTGTTCTGCCGTTTGAGAACCACTAGTCGAATTTTCGGTTTGTTATTATTAATAAATTAGCCCCTTATTCTTGATCATTTCTTGTTGTTAACATTTTTTTCTAAAGTTATTAGTTCGCCCAAAAAAAGCGCTGGTTGTTTTAAAGGAAACATCCTATATATATATATATATATATATAAATTAATTAATTAATTAATTAATGTAGAATTGTGTACATCAGATAAGTATTAACAAACATACTCGTACATAGAAAAAAATAAACAAATAATACAGTTATTTTATGGGGTAAACATTGAAAATATTCATAATTTTATGACAAAAAAGTCTCCGTACGAACCAAAACATTAAAATTATGGAGAAACGGAAAATAATCGAACATGTAATCTAGTGAAAAATATTTATTTCCTGGCCTACGTTTCGATTGTAACTACAGTCTTCTTCAGGTCTAGAAATGGTCAATTATAAAATGTAACATTGACCATTTCTAGCCCTGAAGAAGACTGTAGTTACAGTCGAAACGTAGGCCAGGAAATAAATATTTTTCACTAGACTGCGTGTCCGATTATTTTCTGTTTTTCCATTCCGCTACCAGTCGTATTCAACGCTTCATTAAAATTATAATCTGTTTAAAGGTATATGTTTTATAAGAAAATATATTTTGTTGGGTTTCCTTTTCGTTTTTATAACAGCAACTAAATAAATAACGAATCATTGAATCTACCATATTTTTGGTCCCCGATTCATTTATATTCTGTCATTCTTCTTATGTAGTTTTTTTTTTAATTTTCTGTAGTTTAATATTATATATTCGTGTTTCTTTGAAGAATTTCTTGCACTTGCTCATATGGGTTTAAGTCCGATGACAGTGGGGGATGATTCAGCTTATTTTTGATATTATAAAATAGCCATTCTCTTACAAGACGCGAATTATTTGTCGGGTTGTTCTTATGCATAATATTAACATTGTCTCTTAAGCCATTTTTGGTACAGCTTTAAATTTGCTTTTAAAGTATCAAGGTCACCTTTTGCTATTCATGATTCTTGCAATAAGAGCTAATTTTCTTACTCTCTTTGACAAAATATACCCCAAAACATAATACATAGACAAACTGGTAGGTAGATGGTTAATTAGATGGGCCCTCAAACAGTATTAGCCCAGGCCCCCCAAAGTTCACGGTCCGCCCCTGAGCAAAGCGGAGTGAATTGATGCCGACCCACTTGTTTAAAACTAGAAACTTTCTATCCGAATACCATAATTACACTGGAGGTATACTCCTTACGATGCCAGCAATTGTTTCTAAGCTTTTCCAGGTTTAAGCTTATCAAAACATATTTATGCTTTAGATTTTCTTGATTTTCACAAGATAAACTCAGAAGAGTCAGAAATTGCTGCCACTTGTGATTATGATAAGCTGATCAACTATTTTCAAAGATTAAAGTTCGCCGTGTCCCAGATTTTCCAAATTTTAGATATATTATTTATACTTGTTTTCAATTTTATATTACATAGTTACCTCGTTTCTCGTTTCCGGTACGCGACAACTGGGCGATGGTGAAGTGGGCGACAAACAAAAAATTTGTACGCTTAGCAGGCATACAAACTGGTGGATTTTTTGCAACAGGAAAAATAAATATTTATTATTTTATCGGTTAGATGTCCGGCGCCCAATGGGCAGAGCTGGGCAATACTTGCAAGAAAAGTACTTTATTAGGCTTGCAAGTACTTTGAGTACTTCAAGTACTGTACTTGAAGTACTTTCTATTTATAGTACTTTGTACTTGACAAAGTAAATCTATTCACATGTACTTGGTACTTAATACTTGGAAAAATACTTGAAGTACAATGAAAAATACTTGAAGTACTTTAAATGTACTTGAAGTACTTTAAATGTACTTGAAGTATTTTAAATGTACTTGAAGTATTTTAAATGTACTGGAATTACTTTACGGGATCTCGTGGCCGCGTGCCTGAGTGTCAGGTCGAGAATCTGGGGAATCGGGTTCGATCCCGACCGACGCCAATTATTTCCAATTTTAAATGGCACAAAATTGACCCCTGTGGTGCACTCTCCACGCTAGCAATGAGTGCCCGAGAGGTGACGCCTGGTAAGCGCCCGCACGGTGCAAATATATCATCTTTACCGATATCTGCTTACAAAGCAGATTGGCACACCCAGCAATGGGTAATAAGCCGTGATGATATATTTATTTTATTTTTATTTTATTTGAATTACTTTAAATGTATTTGAATTACTTTGTCTGTCAGTGTTTCTTTTGCAGAGGTGAATTTCATTAATAAATATATTTTCAGCGATAATATGAAAGTAAAGATATATTTGCAAATTTTTTGGCATAAATAAATTAATTCTAATCTGCGCGTATTGCATATACATAAATGTTTGTATTACCTAACTACAGTGCTAGGACTTTGCGTATCGCCTGGCGACCGCATAACGTAAAAATGACGTCATTCTAACATCTCGGTACAGCTTCTCGCATCGCTTGGCGATCATATGACGTCAATTTTACGTCATGAGATCGCTAGATGATACGGCAGTCCCAGCGAGGAACTCTTGTTGTATAACCAAATAAATATCGCATATTGAAATTTTTGTCAACAATCACCTTTTAAGATCATATAATCAGAAAAATATCAATTATCTGAAAAAGTACTTGCACCCAAATTTACAAGTACTTTTTTAAGTACTTGGTACTTTCAAGTACTTTAGAAACTAAAAAAGTACTTGTACTTCAAGTACTTTTAAAAACATCAAGATACTTGGTACTTGTACTTCAAGTACTACTTTCCGGTACTTTGCCCAGCTCTGCCAATGGGGTATGTGACCAAATTTTTATTTTTACATAATATGATATTAGACAAAAAAATAAAATACCCGTATTTTTTTACATCGATTCATTATTCGTACTTTACGAGAAAATAATTATTATAAATTTGGGGAAGGGATTTATGACGTGACAATGGTACAAGCGTGAAAAAAGACGGTTAGACTGGGAGGGAAAGAGATAGTTATAGCCAGATGTGATCATACCCCACCCTGTTACACCTACCACAACATAAACGCGGCGTTGATAGGCTGATTTATAACTGACTCTTTCCTTCCCGCAGTCTATCTGTCTTTGTCCACGATTCTAACATACTTACGGCATATATCCCTTCTCCAAAACATTAAATTGTTAATAACAAGATTATTACAAATTAATGTTACTTTTTATTATTATAAGGAGAAGTTATAGTGGTTAGTTTTTATATTTTATGACATATATACCGTGTGTCTATCTTAAAGGTGTACATAGGAGATTAACATGGGAAATCAGTTTTTTGCAATTTCCTGCTCGCCTAATTATTCTAAATAAAAACGTGTCAAATAAATGTTTTAGAGCATAAAATTCTGCATCTAAATCAATAAACAAAATTACCTTTACATGCTTTGTAACAACAGAAATTAATTATGAAAATCTCGAAAATTACGTTGAAAATATCGCCAGCCATGGAATTGAACAAAAAATAAATAAATGCTTGACGTTTTATCAAATTGTCAGAAACGTCAAATAAGTTAACTTACGTTGTGACAGATAAAACGTCAAGCATTTATTTATTTTTTGTTCAATTCCATGGCTGTCGATATTTTCAACGTAATTTTCGAGATTTTCATAATTAATTTCTGTTGTTACAAAGTAGAGGTGGGCGCGGGCCGTGATTTTGTCGGGTCACGATGGGTCACGACGTGACCCGCGTGATCGTGAGTATAATTTAAATTTTGTGTCGTGATTGGACGTGAGCATGAGGCACTAAAAAATTATCGTGCGTGATCAGGCGTGATTGAAATTTAATCGGGCGTGAGTACAAGTTTTCTTCTATTTTTTATTAAAAAAATTGTCAATTTCCATCTTTTACTTTACATTGTTTTTATCATTATTATGTCCAAATATGTCATCAACAGTATTTTTTGCATAAAAATAGTGTTATTGTTGTACCCAAAATTGTATACCTACATGCACAGTTGCTCCGTTTTCACTAAAGATATACAAATCTTTAAGCCCGTTTGACACGATCATAATTTTGTTAACAAATTTGTTACCAAATTTATAATGATATTTGTGAAGGAATAGAACAACCTATTTGTACATAAACATTCGTTTCCAATGAAACCGATCTGTTACCTAATATTACCAATTTGTTAACAAATATGATAACAACTTATGACTGTGTTAAGCAGGCTTAAATGTACATAGAAACATATACGTGACACGAACGTGACCCGCCGGGCGTGATCAGGCGTGAGTGCCAAAATAAAATCGTGAGCGTGAGTGATCGTGAATTAAACATAAAAAGTCGTGCGTGATTACGTTTTTAGTTCCGTGAGCGTGCGTGATCGTGAACAAAAAGTTACTCACGCGCCCACCTCTATTACAAAGCATGTAAAGGTAATTTTGTTTATTGATTTAGATGCAGAATTTTATGCCCTAAAACTTTTATTTGACGCGTTTATGCTTAAAATAATTAGGCGAGCAGGAAATTGCAAAAAACTGATTTCCCATGTTAATCTCCTATGTACACCTTTAAGACAGACACACGGTATATTGAAATTCGAATGTGGTCACATACCCCATTGTCCATTGCCCAATTGACCATCAGTCGCCTTCGTCCAGTCAATCGTGTCCGAACCTAGTTTCTCGTTTGCCCATTGATCTGTTTTGAAATTATAGGTGTGATTGATATTTTTTATTAATTAATTTTAATATTATTTCATTCGACATTAATTAGTTGGAAATTATTAAAAAAGATCGGGGCGCATAATTTGAAGTTTGGCTCAGTTGTTTCAAAACCACCGTCAGGTTCTGTACCAGAGACAGCAAGGGTGCTTGCTTACCACGTGTTATCTCACAGAATCGGAAAGCTGTTTACTAGTACTTACATTTAGAGTTATAATTACACTATTTCCATCTTCTTCAGCCGCGTGGGCAGTCAATAAATACAATGTTTGGTCGTATAAATAACGCTTTCGACAAGGGAAACAGCCATTCCGTCCTGCAAGCTTTGCATCATCAGTAACCTTTTGATCCGGCAATAATACCTAACATATTATATAAATAATAACAACCAATCAATGACTTGCAAAATTATTAATGCTTACATCCTGGGCCATTTCCTCCCTTTTCATGCCACTCCACTGAAAAACATAGTCGCAAAAATCAAGAAGCACTTTGGTTTTATTAATCAGTTGTTCCTCGTGAACTTTGGCCAAAGGGCCATTGCACATTTTTCCCTTTCCTAATTCCATAGTCACTTAGTAAACTTATAATACCAAGCAATGTCTACAAAGAATTTGCACAATGTGTTACTTCACATATAGTCTTTTGCTCATGCTCAACAGCAATTTCGAGGAATTCTCTTCCCCGGGCAAACATTAACGTTACCATGGTAACTAACAGAGTTGCCAGACTTTTTCAAAAGTGTCGCTAATGTCAACAAATAAAACCATAATTTTAAAATACGAAATTTACTAAAAACTGACTAGGATTTGATTTATACTTATAAAGATAAAATAGTCTAAAATGATTTCCAAGCATTTGGCCAAATTTTTTTGCCGCCAAATACCATACCCCAATTTGTGGTACAACGCCAACGCCCTTTCTGGGAAAACTGAAATCAGTTGTGGCCAACGTTGCAGCCAGCACCTTTTCATAGTTCTTAATATCATCAGTAGATGGTAGGAGTATTATGGTATTTGAATTATTTCTTGCAAAATTAATGAAAATGTTTTATTAAAAAATCGGTACTAGCTGATACCAGCGGGCTTTGTAACCGCGAGTCATTTAATATTTTAACCCCGCACAACACGATCTTAGTGTTAATTTGAAAATATTTCAAACAATTGTTAGTTATGAGCCTCCGTCTCGACTAAAAATGTGAGGTTAAAATGGTTCAATATTACGATTTCGGTTAAAGATAGAGTTTATTTTTGTAAAAATGAACTTTAGAGGGATGATTTGTATATATCAGGTAAAAAATGGTTAAATTTGTAGTTAAAAAATCCTCAAACCTGGGTTCAAATATTGTTCATTTTTGGTTAAAAATATGGGTTTAAAAATACTTCAAATTTGTTGAAAATGTTGATTTTCTTAATGAAAATATTTGATTGATAGCAGAAAAATGTGGTTTTGACATTTTAGCTCTGTCGGAAAGACCGCTCTCCAAACTAATGCCAATGCTATTCTTATGTAAACTTTAAAAAATAATTATAAAAAAAACTATGCAAAATTTTGACTTCTAACAACTTTTACGACACTACGACACATTCTGAACCTGAAAGAACACCTCTGCAAAATTTGGCGTCGATATGTAAAACAGTGTAGATTTGATTATATTATTTTTTACTTGTTTATGCGAGATATATGTATTGAAATTCTGTTAAACAACACTTCCCTGTCGAATAAAATATAAAAAATGATAAGGAAACAATCATTTAAAAATCAAAAATATTTGAAAGAAAAATATGTACTTACCCGATATCAAATTATTACGAAACACATTTATCATGAAGCGATATTTGAAACTAATTATACACTCAGCTGCAAAGAAAGCGGGCTATTTTTTATTTTCATTTTTGTTAACAGCATTATTTTTAAAACATATTATATAAATAACAGATGGTAATTATCAATTAATTCAATGAACAATAATAATTATGAAACATGAAATTGTAAAGTAACTTTGGTATTGTAGCTTGAAATCCAATAGTGATAAAAATTAGTATCACCGTTCGAAAGAGCTTAAAAAAGTATTCTGAACAAATGCAAATCAAAATCTAGAATTAATTCTTACTCAGAATTTTTGTAAAAACAAAAAGAACTGCAAAATTTACATATTTGTGTGTATCTAGTCACCTATACATTTCTTCTGAATAAACAATACATTGCTAAAATGGCATCCTAATATAGGACAACGTTTGTCTAATTTACCGACTTCGTGGCTCTTATAGATGACAGTATTATTAACAAAAATTTAAAAAACAATAAGCCGATGCCGTTTACAAATTTTTATGGGACTACCTGAAGAGGTATGTAGTTTCTTGTCATAAGATACGGTTGTCAAGTGTGTTTCAAGATATTTGCAAATATACCTGCTTTCGTAATCACATGGTAGACCACATAACAGCAGGGTATTTATGATTCTATGCGTCAGGGGAGGATTAGCAAAATTTGTAAAAACGATGTGGCGGTACTTTCTAAAAATTCTGCTAATTAGTATACTTGCTTTTATTTATAATTAGTGAAAATTTGATGTAATGCCATTCGAATATAACTTGTTGACTTGTTCATTTGTGATTGTAAGCAAATTCAGACGAAGTTACAGACAATAAATTCAAATATTTTGTTACAACCCTGATCAGCTACCCCTCAAGCTCATTTAAGAAACCACCCGCTGCGTAATTCGAAGCAGGTAAGTTTGCAAATATCTTGAAGGCAAGATATACCCGAAATTTGCTTCCAAGATTTAAATTTAAATGTATTTCTAATATCTTTTTGTAAATTGTATTGAGATTAAGATATATGCATTACAAAAAACAACTTTATACAAAGTAAATTCAGTATGAATTTTGTTAATACAGCCCATTTGGCACCCTTCAAGTAATGCCAACAAGTTTGAATTTATTGTGTATGACCACTAAGCTACGTAATCCTCTATTAAAGGTTGTAAAACCTGCATAAACCGTAGAATCCACATGGTGCGAGGATTGTACTGATCTTATGCGGATAGGGGACAAAAAAATGTTCAATTAGGATTTCGGCTCCGAGCTAGATGCAAGACTCCATCAAAGATCATCTACACTATCCACATGCAGTGGAGATTCCTGTGTACATTGTGCTTGTACCGTTGACTAAGCAAACATGGCCGTAACTAGGGTGGGGCGAGCGGGGCTCTTGCCGCAGCTGTTTATAGGGCGCAGAAAGTTCTTCATTTGATAATTCTTAGAAAAATTCTTAAATATGTCAAGCACACTCTTGGATTTCTTATTGCGCACTTTGCGAATTAATACTGTATTTCTGTGCACTGTGACTTTTAAAGTTCGCGCGCAAGGCACCCCCAGCGCGTGGCAGTCCAGTAATTGAATGTATCTGTAAAAGAACACAGAGATTGAATCCCACGACTAAAAATCGGGCTTGCTTTTATTTTTATGCGAGTAGAGATTTCTCCATCGCTTAGACGAAAAAATTACAAGTTTGGATTGTATTATGATGATTTATTTTACCTTGTAGAACCCATACCTCAGTTTTTTCATACTTCTCAGACAAGTGTCTTTAAAGATCGATCTACCAATCACATTTGCCCATTTGGCAGGCAAATCTGGGATAGACATTCGGCGATCTTCTATAATAAGTGCCCGTAGAGCACGGTCATCCCTTTTCGCAATCATCGAAAAACGCCTAGTTTTAACGTTTGTCTCAATATTTCCGGTATTTTTAATCTGCAAAATTAAGTTTCTCGTCGTTCCCGACGAATTTTAGTTTTTTACAATTTTTTGCCCAGAAAGCCCAGTTTATGCGCAATAATAATAGAATTTCGTATATTAAAGGATAAAAACTTTCCGTGAACCTACTTTTTTAACAATCGTAATGCATTGGCATGTTAACAATAAGTTTTAATTGGTTTCTTTATGCAAAATCAATCATATATTTGAAGAATAATGATTACAATAAGGATAATGTTACTTAATGCCCAAAAGGGTCGAATATGAGATCTAACGCCTGCCCAGGCAAATAAACAAACCAGAAAAAAAAATTAATCGCAATTTGAAAAAGTGACCCCTGTGGTGCACTCTCCACACCAGCAATGAGTGTCAGTGAGGTGACGCCTGGTAAACGCCCACACGGTACAAATATATTCATAATTACAGTCACTACCGATATCTGTGTATAGATCAGGTTGGCACACTCAGCAATGGGTAATGTACCGTGATGATATATCAATTTAAATTATAAATAAATAAAATAAATATATCATCACGGCATATTACCCATTGCTGGGTGTGCCAATCTGCTTTGTACGCAGATATCGGTAATGATGATGACATATTTGTACCGTAAATTATTGTTTTTGAAATTACAGTAAAAATAAAAATAATTACGTATTAATGCCAAAATTAGTCGAAAAGCAAATTTTGAATTTTGTCGCATGAGCAGACACAATTTTATAATTTGCACAAATTAAAGAGGTTCGAGCGAATCTCCTCGTGAAAAATTAATTTCCAACTTTATGGTTCAAAATTTTATAATTATAATGAAGGATGTCTTATCCAACTATTCTCAAAATTAAAAAACAATCCACCGTCTAGTTCCTTAGCAAATCGCTTATAACTTTCGAATACATAAATTCTTATGCTAGAAACATTTCTGTAGCTACTTTTTTGTTTGTTTTCCAACTTTCATGAACAAAAACTAGTATAATATAACCGAAGACTTGTAGTATATTATAAGAGGTTTATAATGCCTTTTTACCATTCAAATTAATTTGAAAATTAATGTTTATTTTCTTTCGATAGTAGCGGAAGAGATGAAGAACTTGGCAACGTTGCACTAATTATTTTAAAATTCTTTTTTTCACGTTATAAAAAACTTTGATTACTGAAATTGGTAGATAAATTTAATATAATAATTTTACAATAAGTAAATAAATATAAATAAACGAAATCGAGCTCAAAGAACAAGACGCGCTGTTGCCATATAACTTTCTTCGACCACATATGTTCAAAATACTGAAGTCATTTCAGTATATTTTTTTGTTAAATACAAATGAATTATATATTTATAAGCTAAGTATACTTTTATTAATTAAAATTATAAGTTTTAGCAATTATTTTAGATATTGAAAGAACAAAAAAATATAAATGTTATTTAGACTCATTTGTTTCGCTCGAACCTCCTTAACATACTTACCTTAAGTTTAATAATATCTCCATCGTCATCAGTCGGGTGTTATGTCAATAAAGTTATTCTATCAATGCATTTTATTTAATATACCGGGTGCTGGCGGCTAGGGGGGAACATGAGGATTTAATATGTGGTTGTAGTTTTATGCAATTTCCTGCTCTCCTGTTCATTTTACGGTAAAAACTGTAGAGTGCAAAGTCGTACAGAATTAAAAGTTTCATACAAAACTGTTACATTTTTTTATTGTTTTTGGTCTCTTTACAATTTGAAAACTAAATTTCAAAATTTCAGTAACAATAGCACTTGTTTTAGTTTTTTCTTGTTTTCATAAATTATTTACAAACGTCAATAATGACTTATGGAAAATAAATCCTGTATTCATTTATATCTATTTTCACTATAATAAAGACACGTTCCTTATTCGAATAAAAATTCATTATTTGAATTACTTCTTACAAAAAAATATATAATATAAAAATGGTAAAAACAGTTTTGTAGCAACTTTTAATTCTGTATAACGTTGCACTCTACAGTTTTTACCGTAAAATGAATAGGAGTGCAGGAAGTTGCATAAAACTAAAACTCCACGTAAAATCCCTATGTTCACCCCTAATCGTCATCACGCGGAATATTATCATGACTAATAAATAACAAATACGCCACCTAACAGCGAGCGGGAGCGTGCAATTTTATTTTTATTTATTGCGGAAAATATTTTGGGTTCCTTTATAAATCTAATTGAGAGGTATTTAATCGCTTTATAACAAGTCTTTAGCTTGAAGAAAACTATTATTCTTTATATATTTTGGAAAAGCAATGACAAAAATATCGTGCACAGTAATTCATATAATATATAAAACAATAATCAGTCGATATAAAATAAAATTCAGTGATATATAAATCCAAATATTTGACTTTTGTTTGATTTGCTTTTCTGTCATTTGCTTATACAATGACAGACACGTATATACAGGGTCCGGCAGACGAAACGCATGGTTTCCAAAGCGTTACACATAAAATATTTCGTTTTAAAAAAAATATTAATATCGAAATGAACCCTGTACATTGTACAATGACAAATTAAAAACTTTATTAGGTCTGTTTGTTTCGCTACTCTGGGTCTACGGTTTACTGCCGTTCCCATATACTTTGTATGGACGTGGCAGTAAACCGTAGACGCAAAGTAGCGAAACAAACAAACAGACCTATTAGGTCAGGGGCGGGAAATCACATCGCGGAGATATCCCCCGTTTTCCGCAACTGCAAGTCATGATCGTAGGCGTTTCCTGAAGCTGCAAACTGCGTCATTCAAAATCTGCCGCGGTATTTGATTGATTTCATACGGTTTACTGCCGTTCCCATATACTTTGTATGGGCGTGGCAGTAAACCGTAGACGCAAAGTAGCGAAACAAACAAACCTATTAGCACAGGTGCGGAAAATCACATCGCGGATATATCCCCCGTTTTCTGCAACTGCAATTCTTGATCGTAGGCGTTTCCTGAAGCTGCAAACAGCGTCAGTCAAAATATGCAGCGGTATTTGATTGATTCATACGGTTTACTGCCTTTCCCATATACTTTGTATGGACGTGGCAGTAAACCGTAGACGCAAAGTAGCGAAACAAACAGACCTATTAGCTCAGGTGCGGGAAATCACATCGCGGATATATCTCCCGTTTTCTGCAACTGCAATTCATGATCGTAGGCGTTTCCTGAACCTGCAAACAGCGTCAGTCAAAATCTGCCGCGGTATTTGATTGATTTCATACGGTTTACTGCCGTTCCCATATACTTTGTATGGACGTGGCAGTAAACCGTAGACGCAAAGTAGCGAAACAAACAGACCTATTACGTCAGGTGCGGGAAATTACATCGCTGAGATATCCCCCGTTTTCTGCAACTGCAATTCATGATCGTAGGCGTTCCCTGAAGCTGCAGATTGCGTCAGTCAAAATCTGCCGCCGAATTTGATTGATTTCATACGGTTTACTGCCTTTCCCATATACTTTGTATAGACGTGGCTGTAAACCGTCCCACTAAACAACAACTATCTCTGAGATGTCTCGAATTATCCCAAATACATCTAATATGTTACAATCACATGGGTCGTTAATGAGATCTCACATAGTATTGATATTTGAGATATCACTAAAGAGATCTCACATAGTATTGATATTTGAGATATCACAAAGTTATTATCGTATGTATATCGCATTTATGTAATTACATTTACAAATAAATGTAACGTTACATAGATCTTGTTTTTTGTGATGTTTTTGCTGTTACAAATTGTGATGTCACATAGATTGTTTTAATGGGATGCGCCTGCGCAATGCGTAAACTTGCAGCCATATTGAAAAATGTTATCTTTCTGGTATGTTTTGAAGTCGGGTATTCACTAAAGAACTACGACGTAGTAAACAAATACGTGTGTGCAGTGTACATGTAAAGTGAATTAGGACGTGAAAAAACAGTTTGAGGTAAGTGTAAATCATTTATTCGCCTCTAAAGTAAGCAAACATGTATATAGTGTATATCTATATCTTTTCTGTAAGTAGATAGAATTGAACGTAGTTGTCAGTAATACTTTAATACTACTAAGCAAGGTATGTTATTTGTATTTTTTAATGAATTATGTATTATTTTTAGAATTTCTTGATGTGAATGATAAGGAATATTACGTATCTACTTTCAGTGGTAATAAATATTATATATATATATATATATATATATATATATATATATATATATATATATATATATATATAGGTAATATGTATGACGCTAATTCTTACATTTTAATTTTAGATTCGGACAGTAATCCAAATATGACACCACCTCCATCGTTAACAGAATCACAAATACCTGCTTCCACAACAGAAATTCCTGTGAAGTCAAATATCATCACAAATGAAAATGTGCTGTTATAAGTTTCCGAATCAACACCTGTAGTTCTGGATAGTTCTCTAGTACTAGAAGGTAAACTTTAACTATTTTATTACATACCATTTCTTAACTGATATTTTTTTTTTCATTTTAGATGTTTCGCTCTTACAAAAAATTAATGATGACATTCAAAAATTAAAACGTCCTGTAAGTCAAATTGAACAAAAAGTATCACTAGCTTGTATTTCAAATGAACGATCTGAAAATACTACTGCACAGTACGAATTTATCAAAAAGTTGCCCGTAAAAAATTTAAATGTATTACAAGAAATTGAAAATATCACAAGCAGCGAGATACTTGCTGAAAAAGAGTTGGTAAATATTGCTAGAATGTATTATAATAATATAAATATTTACAAGTATTATTTTGTTGCAGATGCATATTCTGAGTCTGATAGGACGTACCAATATAAAAAACTGCTTGCAACGAACATTAGTTAAAATGATTACAAATGAAACAGCCCGTTTATGTTCATATACAGGGGCAAAAAATAATTTCCCTTTAAGGGACCTAAAGTTGTTCAGATTATTATATGGTAAATAAATATTTTGTGTCATGGTTATTAATAAATAAGAGTAATTATTAATGTAATATATGTATGATGTTTACAGAATCCGTGAAATTTGATTTTCCCACTATGAAAGACATAGAATTTGAAGAACATATTAAAACCTGGATCCGTCACGCAAACCAAAGGTATAATAGAGAAAAGGTAATGAAAATATATTTTATAACAGATTGATACTCATATTTACTTTATACAAAGTCATCTTTAAAATGTTATTCACATGAACTGAAGAAGTTCATATTTATGGAAACGGTCATGTTTATGTTAATTTTATAATGAAAGTGGAACTCATAAAATTAAAGTCAATAACATAGATAGTTAACTCTGTAATTATTTGAATTCTAATTTCATTATAAAACTGATATCTATGCATAACAATTATTTGGGATTACTTTGTATAAACATAATAAAGATATGAAAGTGTAAATAGTAATTCTAATTAATTGTTTCAGAAATAAAATTCGCGACAAAAAACGCCTTTATGCCTTACTAGAGAGAGTATACCCCCCGTGCGATTTTTGTATTATTATTTTTTATATTAAAGAAATATTGTATTTTTTTTGTTGAAATAAATATCTTGATCTTGTTAATAAATATTGTTTTAATTAAGGAACAATCCCTTTGTTATGTAAAGATTTGTTTATTTTTTGACTTGATATTTCATTACTTATACAAACATATTAAAGATAATACCATGAAAATAAAAGTTCTAAAAAAAGTCTTACAATAAAAAAATTGGTACATAAATACAGGGTGTTATGTAAGTAAATGTACAATGATTAACCCATAGTAGAACTGACCCCGTAGATAATAAATTTGGCAATAATTTTTGTTTAACATGCCTTCTACAAGAACTGGAGGCCTTTAAAACTGACTAAAAGCATGATAAACAAAAATTATTGCCAGATTTACTGTCTATGGGGTCAGTTCTACCATGGGTTAAGCGTTATACACATACTTACATAACACCCTGTATAAATATACAGCTACCGTAAAGTAACCGTAATAAGCATGTGGGTGGTAGATACGACATCACAATCGATATCTAAGAAACATCTTGTTATATAATGTCGATGTTAATTAGACATTAACCTAGAATTCGGAAGATATCCACGATACATCGCAGAACATACATTCGACGTCACTGAGATGAAAGAGTTGACACATCACTGCGATGTTGTGATATTAGTCGGACATTAGCAGTCGGATAAATAGCTATGTGATGTTAAAAACCTCAGAAAGTTTAAATCACATTTGTGATATGAACGTTGTTGCGACATATATGTGACTAAATTTTGTTTAGTGGGGTAGACGCAAAGTAGCGAAACAAACAGACCTATTAGCTCAGGTGCGGGAAATCACATCGCGGATATATCTCCCGTTTTCTGCAACTGCAATTCATGATCGTAGGCGTTTCCTGAACCTGCAAACAGCGTCAGTCAAAATCTGCCGCGGTATTTGATTGATTTCATACGGTTTACTGCCGTTCCCATATACTTTGTATGGACGTGGCAGTAAACCGTAGACGCAAAGTAGCGAAACAAACAGACCTATTACGTCAGGTGCGGGAAATTACATCGCTGAGATATCCCCCGTTTTCTGCAACTGCAATTCATGATCGTAGGCGTTCCCTGAAGCTGCAGATTGCGTCAGTCAAAATCTGCCGCCGAATTTGATTGATTTCATACGGTTTACTGCCTTTCCCATATACTTTGTATGGACGTGGCAGTAAACCGTAGACGCAAGGTAGCGAAACAAACAGACCTATTAGCTCAGGTGCGGGAAATCACATCGCGGATATATCCCCTGTTTTCCGCAACTGCAATTCATGATCGTAGGCGTTTCCTGAAGCTGCAAACTGCCTCAGTCAAAATATGCCGCGGTATTTGATTGATTTCATACGGTTTACTGCCGTTCCCATATACTTTGTATGGGCGTGGCAGTAAACCGTAGACGCAAAGTAGCGAAACAAACAAACCTATTAGCACAGGTGCGGAAAATCACATCGCGGATATATCCCCCGTTTTCTGCAACTGCAATTCTTGATCGTAGGCGTTTCCTGAAGCTGCAAACAGCGTCAGTCAAAATATGCAGCGGTATTTGATTGATTCATACGGTTTACTGCCTTTCCCATATACTTTGTATGGACGTGGCAGTAAACCGTAGACGCAAAGTAGCGAAACAAACAGACCTATTAGCTCAGGTGCGGGAAATCACATCGCGGATATATCTCCCGTTTTCTGCAACTGCAATTCATGATCGTAGGCGTTTCCTGAACCTGCAAACAGCGTCAGTCAAAATCTGCCGCGGTATTTGATTGATTTCATACGGTTTACTGCCGTTCCCATATACTTTGTATGGACGTGGCAGTAAACCGTAGACGCAAAGTAGCGAAACAAACAGACCTATTACGTCAGGTGCGGGAAATTACATCGCTGAGATATCCCCCGTTTTCTGCAACTGCAATTCATGATCGTAGGCGTTCCCTGAAGCTGCAGATTGCGTCAGTCAAAATCTGCCGCCGAATTTGATTGATTTCATACGGTTTACTGCCTTTCCCATATACTTTGTATAGACGTGGCTGTAAACCGTAGACGCAAAGTAGCGAAACAAACAGACCTATTAGCTCAGGTGCGGGAAATCACATCGCGGATATATCCCCTGTTTTCTGCAACTGTAATTCATGATCGTAGGCGTTTCCTGAAGCTGCAAACAGCGTCAGTCAAAATCTGCGGCGGTATTTGATTGATTTCATACGGTTTACTGCCATTCCCATATACTTTGTATGGACGTGGCAGTAAACCGTAGACGCAAAGTAGCGAAACAAACAGACCTATTAGCTCAGGTGCGGGGAATCACATCGCGGATATATCCCCTGTTTTCCGCAACTGCAATTCATGATCGTAGGCGTTTCCTGAAGCTGCAAACTGCCTCAGTCAAAATATTCCGCGGTATTTGATTGATTTCATACGGTTTACTGCCTTTCCCATATACTTTGTATGGACGTGGCTGTAAACCGTAGACGCAAAGTAGCGAAACAAACAGACCTATTAGCTCAGGTGCGGGAAATCACATCGCGGATATATCCCCCGTTTTCTGCAACTGCAATTCATGATCGTAGGCGTTCCCTGAAGCTGTAAACTGAGTCAGTCAAAATCTGCCGCGGTATTTGATTGATTTCGTACGGTTTACTGCCGTTCCCATATACTTTGTATGGACGTGGCAGTAAACCGTAGACGCAAAGTAGCCAAACAAACAGACCTATTACGTCTGGTGCGGGAAATTACATCGCTGAGATATCCTCCGTTTTCTGCAACTGCAATTCATGATCGTATGCGTTCCCTGAAGCTGCAGATTGCGTCAGTCAAAATCTGCCGCGGAATTTGATTAATTTCATACGGTTTACTACCGTTCCCATATACTTTATATGGACGTGGCAGTAAACCGTACACGCAAAGTAGCGAAACAAACAGACCTATTTCATGTTTAATTTCTTGCTTCTTGTTGCAAATTGACGTAAACGCGTGATTTCAGGTAACCCCAAAGAAAAAAGTCAGATGTTGACTGACGCAGTTCGAAGCTTCAGGGAACGCCTGGATCATGCATTCATTTCGATATAAATATTTTTTTTAATTAAATAATTTCTGTGTAACGCTTAGTTGAAAACCATGCGTCTCCTCTGCCGGACTCTCAATCTCTCATTTGCATATATTACTATTTGGGTTACTTATATCACCCGAGAAGGGGGAGAAGTATTAGGTGGCGAGTCTGTCTGACATAAGACATCCTTTAAAAATGGTTCAATCAATTCATCGTAAAGGCGATCCTGAATAGTTCTCCAATTTGGCATAACTTCTCCCAGTCGTCCTTTTAATTTTGTTATTTCATTTAGATTCATTCCAGAGGCGGCTAGTTTATTATCCAACGGGCGCTAAGGAAAGAGAATGATTTCAAATAGAAATCCTTGAAATGTATAATAATAGCTATTTGTGTATTAAGAGCGCAAAATGGGACATTGTCGATTGAGAGGTTGTTGCCGCGCCACGCAGGAGCGAGGCATTCTCTCGAAATCGACAATGTCCATTTGCGCTCGAAACACACACACGATTTTTTCTACAGTCGCCACAACGGGGTCCTCCACTATAACAAAAATTTATTTTTTATTAATTTTACTTATCGGTATTTTCCATTCTTCTTGAGCTATTGCTTCAATCTAATCTAAGCATTTTATACTTTCGTTTTTGTAAATGAATGCCCTATTTTATTTTCACAGCAGTGCGGCATTTTGTTTGGTTATGTAAGTGGGTAAAGTGTAACTACAGTGTCATTAATTCCTGACTAAACGTTTTCATTAAGAATGTAGCCAAGTAACATTTCTCAACATTGTTTAGTTAGAAATTTGAGGAGCGAGAGTTTTTTCTACTTTGTCGCTCTAGAGCGGCAAAGTGACATTTTGCGTTGACAAAAGAGAGCGCAAATGGCTACTTTGTATATAGACTGTAGAAAAATAAATATATAATCACGGCTTATTATCCAATGTCTGGTGTGCTATCTGCTTTATATAGGTGCGTTCGGTAAATGCGTTCTATTCACACTTTTCACTCTACGTACTCCCAGCATCGTTCGGTAATTATATGGAGTGATACGCATCTTAAAATGGAGCGTTCGGCAAATGCAGGATAGAGTCAAGTGGAGTGAAAAGTGTTAACTCCATAAGCCCAACCTCGAAATGCAAGCGTACATGGAGTGAATTTCCGCGTATATTACGTTTTCAGTGTTTAACCTCAAATTTTATCAATTTCAAGAGAATATGATCGCCTATTTTCTATCTAAGTGTAATTAATAACACTGATAAGTGTAAAAACACAAATAGGAATGCAAATGAAGACTGTACTGAATAAAGTGAAGAATTTTGTATTTTTTCTTATATCATACTTTCTTCAGAATTATTAAAAAATAATTATTTTGCAAACTAAATAACTTGTGAATAATTAATTGTTTTTTAAGTCAAAAAGGAAGTTATAATATTAGTGCGCCAAGATTTTAACTCAACTCGTTCGGTTAATCGCAAATAATGGATTGTACCTTGTTTCTTCGATACACTCCAGCTCCAGCGCTACTCCCACTCCACTATAACACCATTCCGTAAATACTCCAACTCCGTATGATTCACCGAACGCACTTATGGTACCACAATACCACAAAGGGCGCTTATCAAGCGTCACCTAATGGACTCCAAAAGCAGTATGTCTTTGTTACAGAAGTATAGTATTCATACCTTAAGTTTAATAATAACAAATCCATCGTCATCAGCCGGATGTATAGTCAATAAATACAATTTTTTGTCGAATAAATAACGCATTTGACAAGGGAGACTGTTGTCCCACCCTTCTGGTAATTTTCTAGTATGCCAGCCGTCTGGCAATGCTTCTCCTTCTGGAGTATCGTCTTGATCCGGCAATGATACCTAACATGTCATGTAAATAATAACAACCTTTAAACGACTTGCATAATACAACCATGTTAATGCTTACATCATCGCCCAATCCAACATTTTTCATGCCGCTAGTGTCTTTCCCGAGATGCACAAGATTATAATGACACCAAAGGATAATTAAATTGGTTTTATTAACCATCTGCTTCCCGTACTCAGTGGTCAAAATGTGCCAGAATAATTGGTTGACGTACCATCTTGTCCATTTAGTTTTTTTCAAATAAATGTGAAGCGATTCAATCATTATTTCTCAGCATGCAGCAAACCAGCAATGGCGGTGATCTTTTATCTCGGCGGAAGCGGAAGTCGTTCTAATAAACCAGAAAAGTGTAACGGTCATATTTAGGCGCCAAATTCAAATTCAGTTCATGACTCTGAGAACGAATCCCCGAGTATTTCTTATCAAGGAAATTTTTGCTCAACTTGAAAGGCCGAGATATCTCATAAAAGTAAATCACTTCTTATGCAAAGCACCTAGACCGATCCTTTATCTTCAGATTCATTCAATAATATTCACATGAATTGTGCACAGTTTATAATTATTTAAATAATAATGCAACACTACAAAATTCAATGAACGTATGTCCCAGTTTGATCCGATAATTTCAGCGCATGTTCCATCTTTTGTTGAGCTGTCCTATTTACTGACGGGTGACGATATACCATATCCCGGCTTGCACCAAGCATTTCAATTTCTAATAATTTTCTTACTTTACCTTTTCTAGAGGTGTAAACTATTGCAATCTATTATTGAATAAACATACTATCGAATTATTTGCTCAGCTTAATTTATTTTACATATAATATCTTTTTTTTTCTGTAAAATCAAACTCCTATATGAAACATATACTAGGGAATTCAAACTATGAACTCGCGCCAAAGGCAAATTCTAACCTCACTTTTTGGTCTATAGCAACTTAGCAACCAGAGTTGCCAGTTTTTTTTTCAAATGTCGTCAAATCAAATTGTGGCAGAATGGGGGAGTTTAGTCATATTTGAATGTAATGATTTTTTCACATGACTGCAATAATATTCATGCAATATTATTATGAATGTAATAAAAGTAATAAAATATCTCGTATTTTTTTGTACAAACGATATTAAATTTATCGTTAGTTAAATCGCCGCAATACGATGACGTATGCGGCATCTTTGGTTCGCCGTAGTTGTCCGCTACGAGCGCTAGTTTAGAATAGAAACATTAACGTATGTCTTTTTTATTTGATATTGAAACCTCAAATTCAATGTCAAATCGCAAAAAGCAAATTATTTGATTTTAAATATGTAAGCGTAAAACCTAGAAAATACGATATACGCAGAAATTAAATTGTCAAGTGTCAAATGTAAACATAAACAGAGGGCCGTTTTTTGCTTCTGTCTCTTTCTATCAAGCACATGTCGAGACGTAATTCGCACATAGTTGATGTCACAGATAATAAAAAACTTACCAATCTATTTGTTGATGTTATGTACGCCATAATGGCGGGAAGAAAATATTGCAAAAGTTTAACATTTTTTTCTCCGATATTTTCAAAAATTTTATAAAATATAAAACTAAAAACGCTTTAGATTAAAAAAATATTTTAACATAAAAAAATATAAAATTTGAAAACTCCTCCATTTTCTGGCTTGACTTATAAGGACAAAGTAGCCTAAAATGATCGCCCAGGGTCCAGTCACAATTATTTGTCGCCAAACATCACTTACATTTTTTTAAATGGAATAAAAGAGAAAAAATAAGCGTTTTTTAAGCATAAATCAAATATATTGTAACATGGGACGCCCGCCGTCTCCGCCACTGTAAGCGAGTGTCTATTTATAGCGGTGACGTAATCGCGCTAGTAGCCGGCCGATGTAAACAGACTGGTCGCGACGTGTTTAATTACTTCCGGTCGCCTGAACCTTTTGTGTTCATTGTTATTAAGTGTTCGAATATTCTAGACTGTTCTAGAAAATAATGGGAGCTGTATATAAGGGACGTAGCTATGCTCGAGAGTTAGTCAGTTAGTTACATGGAGAGACATAGAGATGTTCATATAGAGTGTAGTGAGTTTGAGAAGCACAGCAATATCGTAGTGAGCGTATGCATTTGGTGTCGAGTAGGTACTCGGGAAGTTACTGATATTATATTGGGATAGCTGTGGATGTAAATACTCGATAGTGTTGACGAGTATTGGGAAGCTATAGTGTGCAAGAACAGTAACGGCGAGTCGGAAAATTACTGGTATACCGGGATAGCTGTTAAAGAGAATACTCGATAGTGTTGTAGAGTATTGGGAAGCTAGGTATATGGGGACAGTAACGGCAAGTGGACGCGAATACTCGGAATTGGTGTTGAAGAATTGTGGCATACAGATAGTTGGTGATACTGAGGCTGTGGAAGGAGTGAAAGAATTACATAAATAGACAGACAGTGAAGTGAAAGGTGTGACTTCTGTCCGAGCAGTTGAATATACAGACGCTGTTGAGTCAGTTGAGTATATAGACGCTGTGGAGGTCGGTAAGCGGACAGTTGAACATGATATAAGTATATAGTGATATAAATATAGTGATATAAATATCGCGTAAACAGTCTACAAGAATCTGCAACAGACCGGCAGTCTAAGATTGGAACGCGTAGTGATATAAATAATATCGTGGAAATAAATAGTAGTGTTAATTGGTTAAATAAATAGTGTTAGTATTATCTAGTTAATTATAGTTTTAGTCTTAATTAGTTTTTAATAATTGTTTAATATTAGTAATAGTAACTTTCATTATAGTTTAATAAACACTTAATTTTAATTAATAATAATTGTCTTATATTTACACTTCACCCAGATAAATAAAAACGTTACAATATATTCCATTTAAGAAAATGTAAGTTTGTATTATTTCTCGAAAATTTTCCGATAGAAAAATTATTTTCGTACGCCACTGGATAGCCAATAAAACTATCTAACTTTTTTATTTGATACATTTTTCTCGATTACTGATAGTTTGGATGTAATTTCAAAATGAAAGTATCGATCAAATTCAGTTTCTCCTCATTTTTTAGTAACTTATGTGAATTTTTGTCAAAACAAAAGCGTATATAAGATAATCCCCCAAAGGCCATATAGGGAGCACAGGCCGCAATCTTGAAGCCGTGCGGGGAATGGCCCGCTATCTTACACTGGTCCATTTTTGATTAGTTTTTTCTTGTGTTGACGTGTACTATTTCTATTGTGTTCTTTAAATTTTTGACCTTTTTTGACCATATTTAGTAAATTTTAATTATAAATACGATAGTTTACTATGTATTAGACTGCAGAAATGGACCAGTGCCTCATTGTGTCAAAACAAAAGCACATCTAAAATGGCCCCCTAAAGGCGCACCACATGTCCCATCTAACCGAAGACGTATCTCTTATAGTTTCCGAGATCCTAATGGTAGCCTTCGAAATCCGGACATTCTATATAATGAATACAGTCTAACGCAGATGTGTTTTACATATGAATGTCATAGAATTTAATTGATTCCATATCGAATTTCTTCCTTCAGTTGTTGCAGCGTGCTCGGCTTATTAACGTAAAGGCGTAATTTCAGGCAACCTTAAAGAAAAAAGTCAGATATTGACTGACACAGTTCACAACTTCAGGAAATATGAGATATCTTTACTTTGTCTTGTATAAGAATCATTTCGATATAAATATTTTTTTTAAAAACCGAATACTTTCTGTGCATGGCTAATTGAAAACCATGTGTTTCTTTTGCCGCATTCTGTATTTAATTTAACCTATTTACGGCCAAAGATTCGTATACGCACTTTTTTTTCATAATTAATACATATTAATTTTTGTAATTGTTAAAATAATTGTAATTATTTATCTCCTATCTACAATCAACATTGTAGAATTTCTATTTCAATGGGGTCCTGCACTCTGATTTTTTAATTATTTTAAATGAAAGTTCTTTTAAGTTTGAAGCAATTCGTAGTATTAGAAAGTCTTAATTGTTTTTAGTTTAACTACATTTGATTTTTAATGTCAACATGACGTCACGGCGACCCCTATTGCTATATCTTTCTCTCGCACAAGCTCTGTACTAGACAGCGAGAGAAAGGTAGCACTGATGTGACGTCACAGAGACGCTGACAACAAACCTCAAATATCTCGCAAAGTAACTATTAAAAATTTGTTTCTTTTCATCTTAATTGCTATTTATTGAGTAATATTTTAAGTATAAAGTGTACATTTTATTATTTTTTGTTATGGTGCAGGGCAGGACGCCATTGAAATGTAAAAAATTATCTATATTACTGTGTATAGTTTCAATCACAGTAGTTCAGCAGTAAAAAGCATTTATAATATAAATAAATATTTTTTATGCTAAACACATTACAAAAGATTAGTCTTAAGATACGTATAATTGTTTTAGTTTCATTATAAACACTAATATTTTTATTGGAAATTATATATTGACGCGCTGGACGCGCGTATACTTATTCGTACTTCCTCAAGTTTGCATATATACCGCGTGGCGCTGGAAATCCGTTACATAGGTATTTTACATGGTAAAACAGTTTTTCCTTGCACGTTGCCCCCCAAATTATTTTAGAAAAAAATTCTTCAAATAGAAGTTGTAGAACATAAAAGTCTATAAAAGTTGTAGAGCATAAAAGTCTACTTATAAATTCGTAAACAAAATTCATTTCGTATGTTTAGTAACTCTAGAAATTAAATATGAAAATTTTAGTTAAATAGCGATAGTCGTGGAATTAAAGCAACAGACAAACAAATGATTGATGTTTTAATTGTCACATATTGAGACTTTTTCAGACAGATAAAAAAATCTTACATTTGTTATGCTTTTTGTTTTAATTCCATGGCTATCACTATTTTTGAAGTTATTTTCGACATGCAAAATTAATTTTGTTTTTTGATTCAAATGCAAAATTTCATGATCTACAACTTTTATTTGAAATATTTTTTTCTAAAATAATTTGGAAAGCAACGCGCAAGGAAAAACTGTTTTCCCATATTAAATGGCTATGTAACGGATTTCGGGCGCCATAGCGTATTTACTTGCACTCTGAACAATGTATGTAATTTTTTCATTGATACCGTTATTTGCCAAAGGTGCGTTTAAATACTCTATTTTTTGGGAAATTTTGAATATTTTTCTTTTACAAAAATTAAAATTATCTTAATGTGGTCGAACTAAAAAGAAAAAATGTTGAAATTTCTTTCATAAATGATAAATTCATCTAATGTTATGCATATATACATAAGAAATATTTCATATTATTATACTTTTCATTTATGATTTTCTTTATAAAGATTCTGAGTCTGATTTTGTGACGTCATAATTTTGTACACAAATACACGATAGTGAGGCACACGTACTCGTGCCTGTCCTGTACATGAATCAGATCTGTCACTTTTCTAACATAACCTTATATAACCAACGTTTTAAAAATAACGTCAATATCCTTGCAACAAGTTCTTTTTAAAAAAAGTAAGTACAAGTAACGAAATATGGTAAAGAATAATTCTAAATAAATACAATTTATGTTTGATTTAGTTATTACAACGGTTGTACAATATTGTTCTGTGACGTCCTGCGAGAACAACTCGTTCAGAAGTAAAAATCATTTTTTTGTTCGTATTATTATGCCTCAAGATGTAAGGGAAAGCTGGTATGACAATAAATACTCCAAAAGTTTCAAGACACAATGATATAAACGTCAAATGTAGTTCCATTTTCACTCGGAAGGTGACACTACGGTCGCAAAATTATTACGTCCATTGAAATAAGCTTTAAAAATTATTTCTGTAAAACTAGAAACTTCTGTGATATAAAATATATACTTTCGAAAGAAGGTTTGAGTGTACTTTCAGAAAAAAAAAATTGGAAAATGTGGTATGACCCCGTTAGCATATTCCAAGTAATTCTTGAAATTAGCCAAAATAGTAGCTAAAGTAAAACTTTTCAGACTCTTATGTCAAAATCTAACTTTACATACTCACCTGTCAAACTTGAATGCCGTAGAGGACGCTATGTGGAAAGAGATAGAGAATAAGATAGTATATACATATTGTCAATCACATGATCTATTGTAATGTAAGTCACAGTTGCGATGTGAAAAAATAAGCAACAAATTTTTTAATGAAATTGCAGGATGCTTTGAAAGTTAAAGCATCTTTATTTTTTCGATGATCTACGTAAATCTAAGAATTTTTCATGATCAAACAGCACATTATAAATGAAGATAGATGCGTTTTGTACGTTCTCAAAAATTAGAAAAAAATTTTCAAACTCTGTTAAATTCGAATTAACATTTATATTTATTAAATTTTGTGTGGATATGTCTTGTTATAGAACAAAAAAACAATAGGCGAAAGGAAATAATGCCAAAAAAAAATATTTCAAATTTTAAATAGCACAAAAATGACCGCTTTGATGCACTCTCCACGCCACCCGTGAGGTGATGGCTAATTAACGTTATCATCATTATCGAAATCTGCATACAAAGCAGATTGTCACACCCAGGAATGGGCAATATGCCGTGATGATTATTATAATAAATAAAATATAATTATTATCTACTTAAAACACTTAATATAAAATTAAACGAACAAAACACTAATCATTTTCGTTTTGAGCGCATTACGATCACGTGCCTACAAAACTCGGCATTTTACTGGCTGTCATGGACTTACCTGCTTTTGATTTAAAAGTAAAATAGACTTGTTTGCTTAAGTAACAAAATGCATATTTTATAGTAGAATAACCATTAGACAAAGCTTGAAAACAAAAATTTTCACTAGACAGATAGAACTTTGAAAACAGAACACGCCACCAACAGCAAAAAATTAAAATGTGACATGTCTGATTTTGATTCTAAACGCCTCATTTATTTAATTAAAAAAACAAATAATTTCAGTAATCTACTTTCAACATAACACTATGACATTTAAATTAACGTGAACAATGTACTAGGGAGTAATTGCAACTTCTAAAATGAAAGAACAAACGTTATGTAGAAAACACCTTATTTTAAAAATAAGGGACTTTTTCAATGAAACGTAACCTCAACACACACAGAACGTGTGACAAACGCTCGCTATTTCAAGGCACACAACGTATCACCTTATTCATTTAACGTGAACCTTATAAGTACGCATGCGCATTTGGGCTGTCACGTGACTTGAACGTGCACGTTATTTTTGCGTTGAAGCTGCAAAGTCTCTATTATTTACTCTGTCGAATAAAATGTTTAACATTAGACACATTCTTTTAAGTATTTTTTAAAATATTGTAAAATAAACATAATTTTTTAAGTAACGCAGTATGAATATATATGTAACACTACATGTTGAAGGACAAATTTGGTACCTTGTATCACTCGAAAAGTAAAACAATAGTACAAAATATTTTTTATTTTTTAACCTTTTGATATAAATATATAAAAATACTGTTATGGTAATATAAAAAACTAAATCTATTAAAGAACATAAATACTTCTCTCGACATAAGATATAAATCATATTTAAAAGATATCGTCGTAGCCAGGTGGTGGCCGATGATATGGAACGGGGTTGCCTCTTGGTCCCGGAGGATCATCAGACTGGATTACTCCACGGCTACGGCCACGGCTCCGACCATAGCTATGGCCTGGGCCTAATACTAGCGGGCTGGAGCAAATTCGATTGGGCGTAAAATTTGAGCATAATCCCATACCAGGCGGCTGGACAGGTATATCTCCTCTTTCGCCCAACGGGTTCAAATCGTTAGAGCCGACGCTCAGTGGAGGGTCCCTAACAAACATTAATTATTAAAGGATTTTAAGGCTTCCCATAATTTTGCACAATATGATACGAATAAGATAACTGAATCACTGCAGAATTCAATTCAATTTATTGAACTGTATAAGAAAAGTACAAATATTATTGAACAATATTATTGCACAATAATACTGTACGTCTAGGGCCGCTTACGGCTTAAATAATTTGGAAAACTTAAGGTGCACTTTTTTCTAATAAGACACAGAATTGACGTCACACACAAGGCACAAGAGAGAGAAAATCTTGCTTCCAAACAAACCCTTGCTCGTTGTCTTACGTCCCTCTCCGTAGTACTATGTACTATATCTGTCAATTCTGTTTGCATCTATCATTCAGTGTTATAACCTAATTCTCTACTCTGATTTGTTTTGTTCGCCGGGTTTATTAAAAATCAGTTTAAAACCAGACGTACCTGGCTTAAATTTTTTGTTGAAAAGTAAAAATTCTGATAAAAACTTGGCTTTATTAAATAAATTCACACAAAGCGTTTGTAATGAATATTTTAAAACAAGAGGAAAAGGAGATAGGAATCAGAAAAGTGGTTATTTGTTCTATAGAATGTGAAATAAACACCACATAAAGTGACAGATAATTGCGTAGTTGCCAGTTTGATATTAAGAAAGTAATAAACAAGAATAAAATTGTTATTTCTTTTATATATATATATATATATATATATATATATATATATATATATATATATATATTATTAATAATTTCTTTATAATCAAAGACAAAATTATTTAAATTTTTGTGTTATTTCAATAATATTTTATCGAAAATATACGCTTGTTCTTTCAATCATTTTACTTGACAACTCCTCATATCTAGTTCATAAGAATTTCACTACGTGGCGCATTGGAAAAGCGTGGAAAAATGACGTCAGGGTGCAATAAAAATGTAAAAGGTCTATTGTATAAGTGTCTAGTCTGATAATCTGAAATAATAATATCAAGCGCATATCGAAAATTCAGCGTTATTTTTTTTTCTTATAAAATATTTCTTGCCATACACTTTCATTTTAGTATATTATTTAAAATTTTTAGATGCAAATAATTCTGAAAACAACAATAAGGAAGTGTAGTATATTTTTAAGAAAAATGTGCTACGTAAGTTGAACGAAACTAAATACTAAATTCTTAAATTATCGGATATGTCATTTATATATTTTATTTAATAATCGACCAAAGAAAACACGATTAGGCTGAATTACGGATGCAACGGATATCACGCGAGGCCGGATGATTCCGCCTATATAATGACTAGTAATGAAATGTACTTACAAGAAAAACTCGCTTGAACGAGGTCGTGGAAGCGTTTTCGGTTTTCGAAATCCGTACGAACTGGACGGAGGGAGCAGAGCAGCACTTCGAGGACAAGCTGATTCCGGCACATTCTTTTTAGCCGCATTCTTGATCAAAGGATCGATTAATTCTTTATTCAGACGTTCCTGAATATCAATCCAATTTGGCATGATTTCTTCCAGTCCACCTTTTATCTTCAATATTTCCCAGAGATTCATTGCAGTGACAGATATTTTGTAGTCAGACGTCCTCTAAGAAAATACAATCATGTTTTCTAATAGAAATACTTAGAATGTATCATTAATAAATCATCACGGATTACTGCCCGCAGATTTCGAAAATAATATACATCTCGCGTTACGCCCAAACAACGAAACCGCTCAGTGAGCGAAAATATAACCACAGCGTGTTGCGAACGGTGTTGAACGACTAAATACCGAAATCTGATCATTTTTTTGACCACGACGCGTTGTGGATAATGCTGAAACGGCCACGACGCGCAACTTGGCAAACTTCGAATTATGCGCCCTAATTTTTTCATGTAAAGGTATCCAGAAAAAAAGGCCCCGCATGCAAAAAAAAATTTCATTCAAGTTGAAATGCCTTGTAATTGAAAGTTACATTATTTCAAGGAATGTGAAGTTGCATGTTTTCTCCCTTTCACATACAAAAATAAATTGCCAGATCACAGAATATTTTAGAAAAGGGAATATATTTAACGGATTGTTGATTAACTAAATAATCTGTCTACACTGTGAAAATTGTATATCACTTACACTTGCGATCGATTTTAATACCTAATCAATCCGTACAAATTAAATTTTAATTAATTCATTTCGGGGGTTAGTTGAACCTCCAAAACCTCTTCCCCGGCTACGCACATGCTTCAGAGCAATAATAGTTTTTGGATACAAAGTTTCTAGCCCAGTTTTAAACAAATAACTGTATACCTCAAGGGGCGTCATTGACGATGGAAAATACCGACCAACATCAATAACACCATCTTTAAAATCAACTACGCGTATATCGGAGTATTCTCCATCAGTTATCAGAATCTGCATTTTTGGATTTTATTTCATACATGTAAAACAGCAAAATAATTGTTTTTCACCAGTTACCAGTTTAAAACGATTTTCCATTTCATCCAGTAGGACATTCACAAAATGTGTCTCAAATAGCTTTTCGACGTCTAAAATTTTTGCCAAATTGAGTTCTGTGCGTTAGGTTACCGTTACATTAAAGCATAATCCCGAAGGCGTCGTGGCCGTTTCAGCATTATCCACAACGCGTCGTGATCAAAAAGAACGACCACAATATGAAAAAATGATCAGATTTCGGTATTTGGTCGTTCAGCACCGGCCGCAACGCGGTGTGGGTGTTTTTTTCACTCACTGAGCGGTTTCGATGTTTGGGCGTAACATATGTATATCAAAATCATAGACAGCGCTTATCAAACAACACCCCACACTCTGAATGCTGTAGGAGTAATATTAACATACTTACTGTAAGATTTATTAAAATATCTCCAACGTCATCCGCCGCAAGTACGGCTAAAATAAATAATGTTTCATCGAATAAGTAATGTATTCGACAAGGCAGACTTTGATTCCATCCTTCTGGTAAGGCATTATCCTTTGTTGTTCTGTATATCTAACATGTAATGTAAACAATAACCTATCAATAACTTGCAAAAATAATACATTGTTAATGCTTACAAAGTTGCCCATTCCAACGATTTTCATGCCGCGACGCACAATATTATAATGACACCAAAGAACAAGTAAATTGGTTTTATCAACCAACTGCTTCTCGTACACAGTGGCCAGAAGGCCCCAATAGAATTGATTTAAGTGCCTTTTCAATGCAATGTCTTCTGATTCAGACATGATTACTTTATATATACAATTAACGACTAAGAAAAATATATTTGTACAAGTATCACAGCGCCAGTTACTACATAAGTAAATGTTATCACTCTACATTGCACAGTTTGCCGCAACGCAATCACAGACCAAAAAACACAAAAACACTAAAACGCAATAGTGAAATGCTAATGTCGTGATGTAATGTTTTGTCTGGGCAGGCGCACGCGTTACCATAGCAACCAGCAACCAGCAGAGTTGCCAGATCTTTTCACATGCGACACTACGGGTCGTCAAATAGCGCCAAACTTTGGAAATGTAAAATCTATTAAAAATTGATCATGATTGTTAATAAGTATAAAATTAAACTACAAAGATCGCCAAAACTCCGACGACAAATTTTGGTGGCCAAATATCACTTAAAATTAGCCCAATTAGCGATATTACTACGCCTTTTCTGAGAAACTTTTAATCGCAAAGCAGAGCGACAGCATAGCACTTTCTCATAGTTGTTAATAATACCGGCAGATGGCAGGAGCATTCTAACATTCGAATTATTTTATTCAAAGCAAATTTTTAAAAAGGTTTTGTTAAAAAATCGGTAAAGCAATATTTGTTATATATTATTGCATTTCACATTATTTCAGTTATTAGTAATTATATTTCGTATTAGTTTGAGCGAGTAATATATACTGAAATTTTATTAAACAAATTAAAAAAATATTGATATTTCAAATAAGTAAAATGATTTCCGTCCGATAAGAATATGTTTAATAAAATATATTTAGTGTATTTTTCAATATAATAAATGCAGTTTAATAAAAATAATATTGTAATGACAAAAATAAAATACAATTATTATTAATATAAATTCTAGGTAGGTAGACTTGTTTGATATAGTATTTAAGGTAAATTTTCAATCAAATATAACAATATATCAATAAAACATTTAAAAACTTGTCTTACGATGTCAACAAACTAAAATCTTGAACTTTAATTAAGCTAGAAGCTGATTATAACCCGTTAGAATATATTGTTTGGCACAAATCCGCAAATAGGTATGCAGAAACAAGGCTGTAGGCATATGAACGTTGAGCACCCCTGCAGTAGCTGTTTATAACTTGCGCTTCCTATATCAGTTGTTTGCGTTTCCATTTCATTTTACATCGTAGTTTCAGTGCTAGTGCGGTGTGCTATTCAGTTTTAATTTAACAAATGTGCTGTATTTTGTTTGCAGAGATTTGTGTATGCCTGAAAATAATACGCTGTTACGTAATAGAAAATACACTTCCAAAAGTGTAATATTCGTATAGATATGAGTTCAAATGTCTACGAGCGAATTCGGTGACAGTGCTGATTTTAGCTACCGGTATTGTTCGCAATTATTCCTGTATTATTATTTATTTAATTGGAATATCAGGAGATAAAGAAATAAAAACGTGACTTACGTACATTATTACGGACGCAGCATGTTAGTCGTTTGATCTATATTTAGTGGTAGAATGCGTAACCAAAAATTCAGACTGTCAGTGGCACATACTTGAAAAATTGCCCGTCTGATTTTCTCTGATTTTCCACTGGGTGGTAGAGAAAACTGTGATTTGTAACAATGCATCACCTGTATCCTTCAGTGAAGGGCGATCCGCTCTGCCCTTTAGGTTTCCATCCGCAGGTTCGGTGGCCCACAAGGTGTAAGCGGTGCTTTAGGTAAGCGTTTTTGCTAATTATCAAAGGCCACATACAACTGAGAATCACAATGGATTTACTTTACGGGGACAATGTATTGGTACATTGTAGATGAAAAAAAAAAAATTATAAATCTTAGAAGTGCAAATCAAAGTTTATTATACAGGGTGTAACAGCTAAACGAGCTACCTTAAATAATGTCTGTATTACTAAAGATACAATAAAATGCTATGAGACAATCTTATAGAAGACCAAGGGGGACATCCGAATACAGAATAAAATATTTTTTTGAACCAGTGGTTCTCAAGTTACAACATAAAGTTTAATTTTTTTAAATGGGATAGTATATATGTTTTACGCCCATTCGATAGAGTATTTTTTTTCTGAATTCAACCATGTATTCATATTATATCTTAACATAACAAAAATATTGAGAAAAATTTAATTGAAATTTAAATAAATTTCATTTCTATAGTTTTTTTTTTGTTAATAACTTTATAATTAATGTTCTATTTGTTTTCTATCGTAAATAACTCAAATTGATAGATAGCAGTTATTGTTTTTCATACATAGCCTACTGAAAAATAGCTATAAAAATCAAATTTATTTTAATTTCAATTGAATTTTTCTCAATGGTTGAATTCAGAAAAAATATATATCATCCAATTTAAAAAATATAGCATTGTGTTGTAACTTGAGAACAACTGGTTTAAAAAAATATTTTCTTCTGTATTCGGATGTCCCCCTTGGTCTTCTATAAGATTGCCTTATAGTATTTTATTGTATCTTTAATAATATAGAAATTATTTGAGGTACCTAGTTCGTTTAGCTATTACTCCCTGTACATATAGTGCTACAGGTAATCTGGTTCCCGTGAAAAGAAAAATATATATAATACGTGACGTACTATATAATGTTTTGATTTGCACTTCGAAGATTTATAATTTTCTTATAAAATGTTCAATACAAATCTTATTTTTATTTACAATTTACCAATGCATTGCCGCTTAATGCCCTAACGATCTTACTTTACCATTTTTTTCTAAATTTGTATATATGTATCATTTTAAAAATACAAAAGTCGGTACATTATACAGCATATTTGAAGAACAGAAAATTAAAATTATTAATTTCATCTTATTCCTATAATTTTGTAATAATTTATTGTAAGCGAGGAGATATTTTCGATAAAAATTTTGTGCACCATAATTTCATATCTAATATTTTTCAATAAATATATATTTGTTTGTAATACCTTTTTAATTTTCATCGTAAATATACCTATATAATGTGTCCTTTCTCGGTATTTCTTTCGAATACATATAAATTGAATGAATTTTAAATTATTTTTAAAGTGTCTGAAATTTATATAAAATAAAGTTTTATTATTTTAATATAACTTTTTACCACTGGACAAAAAAATATTTACTAATAAAAGTTCTTGTGCATAATAAAAAAAATTTTGGTGATATAATTATGGAAATTTAGGGATTATAAGGAACATGGAGGGCGCAAAAAAGACGATGATATTCTTAGAAAAGATGAAACTACTTTATCTTCCCCTAGTCTTTCTATTTGGAGTTCTACTCGGTATGAAGCAATAAAACATTAATTAAATTTGTAACTTGTGTTGTTTATTAATTATAACTTTGTTTCTTTGCTTTGAACAAGTTTATTAACAAATAGTAACTTTTAATTCAATGTCTGCCATAATTTTATTGCAGAAACTGCAGTGTTGAATTGTTTATGTTTTATAAAACGAAATATCTTTTTGCATACTGTTTTAAGATGTTTTATTGAATAACATTGAAATAATTTCTTTTTAAATATAAAATTCATGTACATTATAAATTTTCAAATTTGATTGTAATGTTGAGAAGCAAATGCAAAGATATTACGTTTTCGTTTTTCTGTAACATTTTTTTGCATTTTTACATGTTGTTTATAAACTTGAAATTTATGTAAGCCTTCTTACAAAACAGTTGTGTGAATTTTAGTGTCAAACTAATGAGTATGAACGACATTTTAAAAATACTTGTAGAAATAAAGCAAAAATAGTCATATATATTTTATTCACTTTATATAATGCATTCTGTTGTGAAGTATTCATAATTAAAGTGGGTTAAATAATTAATTGTACTATTTGCGTGACAATATTCTGTTTAACTGTTTTACTAGATATGTATATTTATATTTTTCTGCGTCGCAGTTTTAAATGATACTTTTTGAATAAAATGTGTCGAAGCCAAAATATCTGGAAGGACATTGACCAAAAATTATTTCTGTGATTTGGTTTGTCTAAAAATGATTTTTAGTTTAATAATTGCGAGTAAAAATAAATTCACAAGAATCCTTTTTATTACACAATTTAAAACTATTTAATATTTTCTTGTGATTAGGACTTCAGAGATTTTACTGTATCTATAATAATAATTTCAAATAATGTATCAAGTATATGAAATATTTTTTGGTTTGGTGCTATTTTGTATTGGTATAATTTTCCATAGTGACTTTTTATGTAAAATATAGGAAAAGTCTTCAGCATATATTTTTTTGTGTCTATATTTTTTATATTTGTTGCAGTTACTTATTATGGCAGTATTACATATAGTTTATAATAACAGCAAAATTTCTTGTTTTTAAAGTTCAGTATAAATTATTTTTACACTATAACCTTTTTATTTTATAAACATATTCAGTAACATACACAATATAAAATGAGTTTTAGACAGCTCCAGAAATATTTAAATAATGTATTAGTAAATTTATATATCGGAAAACGAAATGATATTAATGAAACATACCTACCTAAATAATTTTGTATGAGAGAATTTTGAAAAACAATAACATATGTATGTATACCGGGTGTCTTGGGCCGATCGACACATATGAGGTTAACATGTGAAATCAGTTAATTGTGAATAGTATCTCCCCAGTCCAAGATATTAAGTTGAAAATTCGTGTAATTATTTGGGGATACTAATTCTATGGATTACAGTCCAAATTAATAAATTTAAATGAATAATATTAGAAAAAAATTAGGAAATTTGTAGAATTTCCAGGATTGTTATTCATATCACAGAAAAATGTTTACCAAATAACATCTTAAATAGCATAGTGGTAGCGTATGTGCAAAACTCTGAGAGATTGGGTACGGAACCAGCCAGCAGCAAAATTTAGTTTTTAAATTTTACTTCTCAAAATAAATTTTATTGTTAATATGTTTTTAATTTTTTGTTGAAATTTAATAAAATGGATACGTTATTTTTTATTATAAATATTTATTGTAATTATTTAACTGTATGTTGTAATAAATGTGATTTAAATTTTACAAAATACCTACGTATAATTTATTCTTTAAATAATGTTTATATTTTATTAATAGTCAATAAAAAATTAAAAACATATTAATAATAAAAATTATTTTGAAAAGTAAAAATTTATTTTTGCTGCTGGCGAGGCTGCTGGCTGGTTCCGAACCTAGTCTGTCCGAGTTTTGTTTATTATCAAGCGCAAACGCTACCACTATGTTAATTGTAATATTACTTAGTAACACTTTATCGTGCATACAAACAATAATCCTGGAAATTCTACAAATTTTCTTAATTTTTTCTAATATAACACATTTAAATTTACTAATTTGGATTGTAATCCGTAGAATAAATATACAAATAGCTTAATATCTTCTACTGGGGAGATAATATTAACAATTAACTGATTTCATATGCTAATCTCCCACGTGTCGATCGGCCTGTGGTTACAAAACAAATGCAGATATGTCACTTTTTCAAATATTTCTGGAGATCAAATTAAAAGTTTATAGACTTATAAAAAACATATTTTGAAATTTCTTTCTGGAAATTTTGACAGTTGGTAGAAGCAGGAATTAATGAATAATAATATAGTAGGTATTTTTATTATTATGATATAATTTGTTTAACATAAACCAAGCCGTTTTCAATACATATTTTTATTATGTATGAAAAACAATATCCATATTTGCGTTTTTATTTCTAATGAATTACCTATTTAAATTGCTCACTTAAACAGAAATTACAAAAACACGTTAAACATTTGTTAATTTGTTACAATTCCATGGCTAATGCTATTTTTGGGGTGATATTCGACACTTTCATATCTAATTTTTGCCGTTACAAAGCACGCAAAATTAATTTTATTCATGGATTCAGGTGCAGAATTTTATACTCTACAACTTTTATTTGTAGCTTTTTTACCTAAAATAATAATTATTTTAGGGAATCAGGAAATTATGAAAGTACCTAGGATTTAACATGTTAATGTTCTATGTTCGGGAATTCCACTCACCACTATCTATATCCGACATATCTTGTTTTGCTATGAACCTTATCCATTTCAGAATTATAGTCAGTTGAGTTTGAAACTTAATAACTTGCTTTAAATAATCAAAAATTATGAATCAGTCTTTCAAATATGGACTGTATATTTCTACGTAATTATATTAATTTTCATATTTTTTAATTAATTACTATAAAAATAATGACTATATATATATATATATAGTCATTATTTTTATAGTAATTATATATATATGATTTTTAATAAATATTTTTTATGAATTATTAGTTACTTTTGTATTTTAATAGTGTAATAAGCAAATTAATATATTATTAACTGGCCAATGACTATTAAACTACTTTATTATCAAATTAAAATTTTTCTTATATTATATGCACAGCACACCTTAACAATTTTAATTTTTAGTATCCTTAATACTTTATTTATAATAATTTTCTTATTATATTTAAATAAAACAAGAAATTTCGAGAGCGTTAATACATTTCTAGCGACACGTGGTTCTCGCTCTGTCTTTATTGTACAATGTTAACCACAGACTATCCTTGTCTACGCTCCTTCCATTTACGAAGTATTTATTAGTTCTATGGTTTTGAACAATGGATTTTTTTAATTTTAGGCCTTTACTAACTTAATAAACTTAATTTAAAGACGATGCTATAATAAAATGAACCAAGTAACAAGACCAGCATATTTTACTAGTGGTATTTGACACATAGAGTAAATACAAACTTTGTGTATTAAAATAGATAGAGTATTTATTTCTTTAGCAGTTAAATATTCAGATAAACTTTGAAAATGCGCCACAATGAATGTGTAGTAGGACGAAATTTTAGATAAAATTAATAAAACGATGATGAATAAAAATCAAAGGAATAAAACTATTCTTTTTTTATCTTGGAAAACCAATGACAAAAATATCTTTCGTAGAAATTTATTGGGTTGTAAAACAATATTTAACAGTCGTTATAAATGAAATTTAATGACAGAAATCCAAGCATTTAACTTTTGTTTGAATTGTTATTCTGTCATTTGCTTATACAATATGACAAACACGTACATATTTCTCGTTTGCGTAAACCATATTACAATAATTTCGTTTTATATTTCACACATGTCAAAATTTAATGCAATTACAAATAATCTTGTTGAAAGTTGAAAGCCTTTGAGCCATAAATGTTGAAGTATGACGTATGGATTGATATTTCGTATATTTATAACACCTATTTCCAGGGTATTGTTTTATAAACTGTAAACCGATGTTTGTTGAAATAGCTATCTTTTTTGTACAATTTACAAACATCTGTTCCGTGTTTAAAAATACTAGAGAGCATACACTTAGTTTAAGTACTACAAAAATGTTTGCCAATATTTATTATTTTAATATCATATCTAGCATAATGTAAATGTAGAACTATTTTTCATGAGAACTTTTACATTAAAAGCATTATTAAATCTTAGTTAATATTTCTGCATTTAATATACAGATGCTTTTTAAGTAAGCGTACAACGATGGTAGAACTAATCCCATAGATAGTAAATCTGGCAATAATTTTTTTTTACATACTTTCTATAAGAACTGGTGCCTCTTAAAACTTACCAATTACATCATATTTCAAAATTTTGTGAAAAAAAATCAATGTGTTCTTTGGAAAAAAATCCTCATTGTCAAAACTGACGTTAAACATTTTAACAATAAAACATATTTTGTACTCATCTATTTTATTTATTTGTCAGTGTAATTACTTATAGACAGGTATGTTTTTCCAGAAATCAGTATTGATAAACATGTTTTTCATTATGAAAGTCTGAAAAACGCCGCCACGCCACTGTCAATTGTGATAGGTGTGACATTTTTTGCAGGAAACACATTGATTTTTTTTTACCAAATTTTGAAATATGAAATAATTGGTCAGTTTTGTAGTATTTACTATCTACGGGATCTGTTAAGCGTTATAGGTACGTTTACTTAAATAACATTCTGTACATTACTTTATTACAAGTTTTTTAATAATTTATATAAGATTTTTTACAGCAGAATGCCATACTCGGTATTGGGTAAAATTTCGTTATTATACATATATTTATTTACCTACAAATTTATATTTATGTATTAAAAATAAATAATTCAATTTAGTTTAAATGCGACAACCTATGTATTTTTTAAATAAAAAAAAACGCTGAAAAAGTTCTATTTTGGAATTAATATTTTATATATTTACTTTCTAAATATTGAGTTAGTTGTTCACAAATTCTGAAAATCAGTAAACGGAAATCGATATCGTTATTTGTTCTCGATATATTTTTGCTCAAAGGAATACAACAAAAACACCCATTTTTCGGTTGTATTGTATCAAAAATGAGTCGAAATAAAAAATTGGTGATAAAATAGGGTTGCCAGATTTATAATTTCATAGTACGGGACATATATCGATGAATTCAAAATTTGTGGCGAAAATATTCGCAGCGGGCGGTTTTTTGAAAATTTTCAAGGTCACTGAATATACGAAGTAAGATAATATAAAGGCCCCTATACACTATATTATTTATTATAGCGCCTCTGCCGGCAGATTTATGAAATAAAAAAAACGTGCCAGGGTGATAACTATTTTTAATTTTTTCAATTAAGTTAGTAATACTAACTTTTTTTCTCTTTACTATTCTTACGAGAAAAGAAAAAGATATTCCTTTCTAATTAATGGATTCAAATCACAATCCGGAAAGAAACAATAGTAAACAGGCATTATTAAAAAAATATATATTTCGCACTTTACAAAGGATCACAACAACAAAACATTAGTTTGGGGTTATCTGTCAGTGACAGAAGAGTAAACAGGCGCTTAAAATTTTTAAATTTTAATGTTTATTTTACTGTTTATTTATATATTATAAGGGCAGAATCCAGTAGTTAAACATAAAATGAAACTTGCAAGAAAAAAATTATCGTTCATTTACGACTACATAAAATAATATTTTGCTTTAAAAATACAATTTTTCCCATAAGATAACATTAGTTTCGTTTCCGCTGTACTCCCAGGCATATGATTGGTGCATTCTGAGCATGCGCATTGAGATAGTAATATGGTCTATTCTCTCCTCTTGAAGTAGCGCTACTTCGGAAGTAGCGCTATTTCGATTTTTTAAATTTTATTTATAGACAAGAATAGATTTTATATTTTTGTAAATGAAACCTACAGTATTTGAAATAAGTGCTATTTACAATTTAATTTATTTTTATTTCTCTAATTTTTAACATTATAGTTGACATTTGACAGTTGAAGTAGCGATTTTTCGGAAGTAGCGCTGCTTCAAGAGGTGAGAATATGGGCCTTTGAGTTCTTTACAATCTCTACAAATCTGAAAATCATAAAATTTAAATATTATAATACTGAATAACAATATAATTATTCTATTGAACTACTTAAAATAAAATGTTAATTAAATCGCGTTCGTCACAAAATACGGGACATTTGGGCGTCCCGAACAGTACTTTACGGGACGCTCAAATTTTAGCTGAAATATGGGACAATCCCGTATATACGGGACGCCTGGCAACCCTATGATAAAACCATTCGATTCTATGGAAAAAATACCAATTTTAATCATTTAATCAACTGGTTCAATTTGTATAAAAAAACCTTAAATATTTTGTATTTTTCAGGTATTTTCAGATATTTTGTTCTACACACTGAATCAGTTGATGAAAAATTCTGAAAATTGGTATACTTATGTAATTTTGTCTGTAGAATCGTATGGCAGTATTATTATTACGTTTATTTCCACCCATTTTTGGGTTATTAACCAACAAAGGGTATTTTTCAGATTAAAAATTCAAATGTAAATATCTCAGGAAATAAAAGAGGGATAGACCTACGGTTTGAAAATTTGGAATCACCAAGGACTATCTAAAAATAGAACATAGGGTATGTTTTTTATTGTCAATAAAAAACTGCGTTGTATCGCAGATCTGCTTTGTATGCGTCACAACTGCTGTTAACTGCTTGCAGTTCTGCGAGGAATAAACAAACAGTACCCTGCGGTAGCAACTACAATTATAACAATGTTACGATATCTGTCAAACGCCAATTCATCAGACTTTATTAAAAGTTATTCAAAATGTTTACTGTTGCTACAAACGCTACTAAAGTAGTTATTGAAGATTAATATGTTTGGTTATGTTAATTTTCGATTCGTGATAACTTTCAAATACTGTATGCGCATGCGTACATCCAATGCAACCTTTTCGAAGCTGGATGCATAACTGCGCGCAGTCAACGAGCAGAACTGCTTTGCAGTTAAATAAAAAAACACTGTCCAGCTGCATAGCAGATGCATCTATGTAATAAAAAAACGACTATCTGCAAGTTAATATGCAGGGATACAAATCTGCGAAATAAAAAAACGCGCCCATATTGATTTGTGAATTTTTTTTCCAAATATGAGGATATTTTATTTTCGGAGCATCAACTCAAAAATTAGTAGAGGTATGAATTTGGAAGTATAATTATTTGTATATGAATAAAACTACATAAATATATTACTATATTTTGGGTTTTCTGTGCAAATAACTCAATTTTTAGAATTTTTTTTTTTATATTCGTAGTATTTTCTATCAATTTTAAACGAAAGGGGTTGATTATATATCAGTTAAAATATTCCGCAGTTCGTTGAGGATCTTTAGAAAAAAAATTGAGTAAAAATAACCGATAAATAAATAGTCAGTACAGTGAATAATAAATGACAAAACATAAATTATATTTTAATATTTCAAAAAACAGCTGAGTTAATGGTAGATTTCGAAATATCATCTCTTAAAATCTATTTTAAGCTGCTAAACGACTGACCTACTACCAAAATATAAAAAGTAGAGAAATATAAATGGTTGGGTAGGGTGAAACTTTTTTGTAATAAATGTTTCAATAATCTACGAGCTGTTTACAATTTCACCATAGCAGCGAACACATGGATATGTATCGTATCTGGAATCTATTTTGGGAAAATGCACACGATTATTTTGTCACCTTCGTAAAAGAAAATAATATTTTTAAAAGAACATATACTTTATACGGCTCACGGATATTTAATAAATTTTATGTGGTGAAAATCGTAAAACGGTGTGTGATATATGTTAATAAAAGATTTATACACATCCGTGTTCACTTAGGTTTTGTTTGTAGGAATAAAAGTGACTATAAATTTTGACACTTTCAATATACAGTTTCTCCTTGCGCAGATGTACCTAATCTATTAATTGTAGAAAATATACTTCATATAAATGTTTTAGAGAATTAAATTGTGCATCCAATACATTAATCACATTTTATTTTGCACATTTATGGAAAAATAGAATTTAAATTTTATAAAAGTTATTTCTCCATAGTGTTAGTCATAGAATTGAAACAAATATAATAACGTTTTATCTGTTAGAAACGCTCTGTTTGTGTAATTATTATTGAAAATGGAGGACAGTATTACTTTAATGCATATTATATTTTATAATTTGAAATTCTTTCTAATAGGTAAAACTTTATTACATTTGTTTGGTTTGTTTCAATTCCATGGCTAACACTATAAAGAATTAACTTTATGGTTCGATTTGCTCGGTTACAAAACTTACATAATAAAATGTGTTTATTGAATTGGATGCAGAATTTAACTCTGCAACATTTATACAGGCTGTTGGCATGATATTTTAGTTTTATGCAATTTCCTGGTCTTCTGTTCATTTTACGGCAAAAACTGTAGAGTGCAAAGTTATTCAGAATTTAAATGTTGCATACAATACAGTTTTTACATTTTGTATTGTTTCTAGTTCCTTCACAAATTAAAAAAGAAATTTAAAAATTTCTGTTAATTCGTAGCAATAGCCATCCATGACTTATGACATTATACAAAACAATATTATTTTATTCATATTCCGTCATTTTTTTGTCAAAACTAAATTAAATAATTAGTTTTTATTCGAATGAGAAACGTGGCTTTCTTATAAAGTACGGGTTCTCCGGTGGGTCACGACCCCCTTGGGGGTGGCTCTTCAACTCCCAAATACATATTTAAACAAAAACAAGAAATAAGCTTAATGTTGAGGCTGATATGAAGTTGGCCTTTTAACTAACACACAAACTCAAATTTCCAAGCTGATTGCCCAGACCGAGGCCGCACGAGAATACAGGCCTGAATGCTATGAGACCAGTGCACTAGTCTAGCCCTCTAAAAACAGTTGAACTACAGCAGTGAGTGCGAGTGAACGCACGGCACAGCGCAGTACGGAACGTCAAATTTCGATTGTTTTTCGTTAAATGATATTGCAAAAATGGTTTTAAAATGCTGTGTGCCAATGTGCAGGAGCAATTACGGTAACACGGCTAAATTGATATACCTGACATTAGAGAAATTAGAAGCTAAACAAGTTTTCCTAATATATGGTGAATGTATATTATGCAGAGCATCAAATTTAGTTGTTATGAAAAAAAAAATATTAGAAATATTCAGCAACATTTTACTAAATAATTATAGAAAAAACTGTAAAGAATAAATATTTAATAAAAAGCATTTTAACAAATGAAAAATTGCGAGCACCTACATAAATGTATTTTATTTCAAAGTAATGGTTATTTTAAATACGAGTATGTATGTATATAATATGCGTACCTATGTATATCACTCATTTATAGTTTCATCATTTTCATATTATGTTTTTATATTATTTTCATTTTTTTGCTCTAGATCTAAAGATTTATTAATTTTATTAATATTATTTCTTGTATTATTTAAACAACAATAAATATTTTAAAGTAAAATATGAGTTTATTCGTATATTTAGGCTATTTATAATTCATTTTTTATTTAATTTGTTTAGTTATGTACATAAAATAGTTATTATATATTATTTGAATAGTTATTTACGAGTTTTATATCTTTATAAATCACATTTTACAATCCCATTTGTTTAAAATTCCGTATATTTCTTATGCTTACACTGCGGCCGTTTGAGTCGTAGAGTGACAGCAAGAGGCTAGCTGTGACGTCACGAATTGAGCATTTAGGCCTGTATTCTCGTGTGGCCTCGCCCAGACTCAAATACAGCCACAGGTAACCGAATTAGCAGCGTTTAATTTTTGTATTGGCGCAAAGATAATTTTGTATTTGGAAAAATGTTTTTCAATTTTTTTTACATAAAATTATATATTTATTCAACTTCTGTGTTTTCTTTTATAATAAATATCTTTTAAGGCAAATGTAAAAAGGGTGGGGATACATGGGGGTCGCAGGTTGGGAAACATTGTTATAAGGAATTATTATGGCGGAAATCGAAGAATATGGTAATAATTTTTCATAAGTTAGTTGTCGTTCGACGTTTATAAATAATTTATGCTGTTGCTACGAATCGACAGAAATTTTTAAATTTCTTTTTAAAATTATGACCAAAAACATAATATGCACTTTACAGTTTTTGCCGTAAATGAAGAGAAGATCAGGAAATTGTATAAAACTAAAATCCCATGTTAAATCCCTATATTCACCCCTAACCGCCACTACCCTGTATAAAGCATTCAAGCATTATTATTGTCTAAAATGAATAAGCCACTTTTGCTCTAGGATAAATAGTTTTCTCATGTTAAACACCTATGGCCCGCTTTTCGTGATATACAGGCTATATGTATACCCGATATACATATACAGGCTGTTTCAAAAATACTGTAAAAAAATTTAAGGGCATATAATACTGGCCAAAATGAGTAAAAAAGCTTAACCAACATGGGTCCGATCTTCCATAGTTTCCGTGATTTGAGGCAGTGAAAAATGAGTTTTTACGGGGTTTACGTCTGCTATTTCAAAAACTATAATAGTTACGACTTTGATTAAATGGGAGTTTTTGTTTACCTTTCAGAGGTCATCTTAGAAGTGTTTTTGTTTTTTTTTTTAAATTAAATAATTGTACTACGTTAAATGTTGTGGCGACCTTGGCCAATATTTAATTTTCAAATAACTTCGTAACTACGTATTACAAATTGAGAAAAACGTTTCATATAAAATTTTATTGTTTTTTTATATAGTCTATTTACTGACGTAGACAAAATTTTATTCGATCACTATCTTTGTCAGTTTTTTTCGATTTTTCGCTTTTCTGGAAAATAGGTTTTTTTACTTATTTTGGTCAGCACGATATGCCCTTGAATTTTTTACAGTATTTTTGAAACATCCTGTAGATGTCTAAGGCAACGTGTGTGTGTGTATGCCTTGGAATTTAGGAAAAAATAAGATGATACCCTATTGATGGATTATATTTTGATCTTTCCATCTACTTAGACAAAAAATAAAATACATACTCGTGTTTTTTTAATCGATTAATAATTTGTAGTTCACAAGAAATAGTTATTTATGTAACAGGTGTGTAAAGTAGTACTTTTTTGGTCGAGTGCTATGTTTTAACTGCAGCACGAGACAAAAAACACTATTTTACACACGTGTTGTATACAACATTTTTCCTACAACCGAAATGTTATTGATGTTTATAATAATAATAGTATTTTATTCCATCGACAGTGTAGATACATGTATAGAATATGCCAGCTTAACAAATATAATATGGTAATGGAAACACAGAAAATGTATAGTAGGAATTTTAATGTGGATCCCGCTATATGTCATATTGATAAAAATTCTTTGACTGAATAAAAAGTCTTCTCCAAAAAGAATTTTTTTAATAATCTTTTAAATGCATTTGTATTTGTCTCTAATTGTATATTGTAGTGTAGATTATTGAAAAGTTTTAGACCTTGTTCTAATTATACTGAGAGTACAGGCATCCAGCATCTTCAAATACTGTTGGTACTCTTTCTCATAACACTGTACAAAATGTAGCTTAAACACTTGTAAGAATCTCAGACAGACAGTGTTTAGTCTTTTATAATGTACAAATTGTACATTTAGTATTAATATTAAAAATTAGGTTAGGTTAGAATACATGTCAAAAATATGTTAATGTTCTTAAAAATTAGATTAGTACTCAATCTCAATTAGTAATCAATCTGTTAAAAAATGATTAAATTTGCTTCATTTACAGTGTATATTAATATTTCTTAATAAATTTTATTACTTTCATTATTATTTACTACCTAATTATATACTTGACAGGGAAATTAGCTTATTTACTTTTCAAGTGACACTTTACACAGTGTAATGAGTGCGTGAAAAATACTTTTCACGCACGGTTGTAGGAAAAAATATTAATAATTTGGAGAAAGAATGTAGTAATTTTTTTAACTCTTAATTTACTTGTCATCGCTTATGAAAACTGTTTTGTTTCTGTGTCGTCAATAAAATAAATGTGTGACCTAATAAAAATTAAAGTGGTTGAACTAAAATTTTGACCTCAAAATTCGTTCCACGATCACAGACTATTATTAAATTGTCACTATTGATTATGCAATTTTGTCTATTTATAATTTACTATTATTGTACAATTTTCACGGGTAACCGTGATTCTGTGATTAGCAGAAGCAGACTTGGACGTCTTCCTGCTTGTACTATACTAAGTGCAGTGCAGCAGAGCAGCAGACGATAAGATAAAATTCTACAGTCAACTTCTATGCCCAAAAATACCCACAATCTGCGTCCAAGCGTTTAGGAATCCACAGTTCAAGCGTTGATTGAATCGTCCTATTCAATCAACACATGTGGGTTTCTTGACATTTCGCGCCATTAAAACAGGCATAATAATACATGTGAAATTCTTGTAAATACATAATGTTCTTCTTAAGGGTAGCCACATGTAGGATTTTATTAATTCCGCCATACTTTACTTTTTCCCCCATATAAAGTGCTGTCAAAATCTACTTTTTCTAGTTCCTTGAAAACTTGATCGGAACCAGGTTCACAATTTTTTAAAAAAATTCCTACTTTGTGGAAAATAAATGTGTTATAGAGAATAAATTAAAATATGTTTAACATCGGAGAAGAGTTTTCCCTGCGCGTTGCTTTCCAATTTTTTTATTTTTTTCTGTTCTGTTTTGTTTCTGTTAGTACGGGATGATAAACTAAGAATTTTAGTGCAAGCGCGACAAACTAGGGTGGGGCTAGCGGGGCTCTTGCCCCGGGCGCAGCTGTTCATAGGGCGCAGAAATAAGTTCTTCATTTGGTAATTCTCCGAAAAATTCTTAAATATAAGCCAAGCACACTCTTGGATTTCTTATTGCACACTTTGCGAATAATACTGTATTTCTGTCCACTGTGACTTTTAAAGTTCGCGCGCAAGGCACCCCCCGCGCGTTACAGTCCAGTCAGTGAATGTATCGGCAAAAGCTTTTGTTTTTGTGAATGTAGAGATTTTTCCATCGCTTAGATGCCAAAATTACAAGATTGGATTGTATTATGATGATTTATTTTACCTTGTTTTTGAATATCAGTGTTATAGTAATATTAATTATAGAAATTATCCACAATGACGGCTTGTTCTAATCCAAATTGTGCAAATCATTTGAGAAATGGTTATAATTTTTACAGGTTCTTATGCAATACATATATTTTTCTCTAACCTCAAAAATCTTAACGAACCGTATTTTTTTTTTGTTTTATTATTTTAAATAAATATAATATGGCAAATATGGATGTTATTTTTAAATATGAAAAATAGTTTCTACATGAACTTATAAAAAATTGCACTTTTATTTCATAATTTACTGCGTTCATTATGGCACCAATATGGCGGACGAGTCAGCTATGTATTATATAGTAGCTGTAGGTCCTTAGTGGTCCTCATCGGTGGTCGACAAACTGTTAGTTGTAGAGGGTACAAATTCTTCATATTCACATAGCTGAAATATTTTTATATATAAACCTATACGTTATATTCACGAAGAAATTATTATTAAGCATAAATAACATTTTTTTACAACCATGCGTGAAAAGTACTTTTCACGCACTCTTTACAGGGTGTAAAGAGCCACTTTTCAAGCACTAGCTTGAAAAGTAAATAGGCGTTGCTAGGCAGCAGTAAAATTCGGTTAATTTACCTGTTAAGTAGATAATTAGGTAGTAAATAATAATGAAAGTAATAAAATTTATTAAGAAATATTAATATGCAAATGAAGCAAATTTAATAATTTTTTTAACAGATTGATTACTAATCTAATTTTTAAGAACATTAACATTTATGGGGTCTCGTGCTGCGTGCCTGAGTGTCTGGTCGCGAATCTGGGGAACCGGGTTCGATCCCGACGCCAAATATTTCGAATTTTAAATGGCACAAAATTGACTCCTGCGGTGCATTCTCCACGCCAGCAATGAGTGCCCGTGAGGTAACACCTGGTAAACGTCCGCACGGTACGAATATGTCATCATCATTACCGATATCTGCGTACAAAGCAGATTGGTACACCCAGCAATGGGTAATATAGTATTTTTAATATTAATATTAAATGTAGAATTTGTTCAATTATAGAAGACTAATCCACTTCTGTCTGAGATTTTTCCAAGTGTTTGTTACATTTTCTACAGTATTATGAGAAAGAGCACTAACAGTATTTGAAGATGCTGGATGCCTGTACACTCAGAATCATGAGAAACACCACTAACATTTCGGTTGTAGGAAAAATGTTGTAGGCAACACGTGTGTAAAATAGTGTTGTCTCGTGCTACAATTTAAAAACATCGCACTCGACCAAAAAAGTACTACTTTACACACTTGTTGCATAAATAACTATAATAATAAGCATTTTTTCCTAATAAATTATAGAAAATTGAAACAGTTTGACCATTGTTTGACAATATTTGTTTTTATATTAAACAACCAATCAAACTGCAAAGACATGATCATCCTAATTATTAATCGACTTCAATCACTTGTAGTTTGATACAGTACTTCAAATAAAAATTGTAGAGCATAAAATTCTGCATAATCAGTAAACAAAATTAATTTTGTATACATATTTTGTAACTGCCAAAAGTAGATAATGAAAATTTCGAAAATTACAATTTAATAGTGCTAGTATGGAATTAAAACAAAAAGAAGAAATTCGATTATGATCACATACCCCATTGTAACAGCATCAACAATTTGGAAAGAAATTAGTAATAATTAAAAATTAAGAAAACCAAACCTTAATCACACCATAGCAATACAAAAACTTCAAATATAGGTAGTCATCCCGAAAACCTTTAAGATAGAATTCAATTAGATTTCTATTAAACTCGCCTCCACAGTTGGAATACTCTAGTTGTCTAGTCTAGGAAGAAAAAAGAGAACAGCTTTACCAAATTCAAATAAATGTATTTATTAGAATCACACGTTAAAAAGTAACTCAACATAGATTTCTATTGTTTGTTGACTAATGTGCCTATAGTAAGTAGGTACGGCGTCTCTAGTTCACGGTTCACGCTGTGTCTGTCTATATGCCAGGCCGGATGTTAGTAGTGTTAGTGTTTTGTCCCTAATTCTCTTCTAGGGTGGGCCTGGCGTAGTCAGCATTTAGTTTCACACTGTGAACAACTTTGTTAAAATAAATCTGTAATCTAAATATGAATTCAGTTGCATATAAATTTTTTAAATACAAAAATGATTAAAAATAATGCTGTGTCTAGGGACACGTTAATGTGTACGTATGTAGGTACACGCTAAAACGTTATCACCGCTTATGACGTAGGCATTTAACGTGTACATTTAATTGCGTACTTGCGTACACAATTTACAGCATGCACGTTAATTTATGGCTGAAATGGTATATTTCTCTTAAGAGTTTTACCGAGTAGACACGAATGAAAATACGAAGTGAAGAAAAACAGGGAACGTTGAGTTGTTTTGATGTTTCTTAATATTAATTATTATTAAAATGATTCAGTACAACAGTGATGATGAAAAATTTGATTTTATTTTTGATAATATTATTTTTTCCTAAAACAGTATACCGTTCGAAAAATATGTAATAATTCTGAAAAATGGTACGATTCAGATTTTTTTATGAGATTCCGAATGTCAAAGTTGTCAAATTTTTCAAAACGAACTCTAGCCTAACACGATTTTAATTTTTCTGTTAGCTATCTGCCAGTTAGCTATCCGGGGAATAAAAAATCATGGAGCAACCCAAAACTCTTACTGCTTAAGACGGTAGAATAAATTTATCTAATAAATAGTAAACTGTTACTTTATCTGAACTTGGAACAATCGGGCCTAAATATAACAACAATAACTTAACATAACACACAAAACTCAGCCTGACTGTTCCAAGCGTGACTTTTGTGCGTTAGCGTAGGTTATTGTTATATTTAGAAAAAAAATACTAGTCAGATTGTAAAACATCAGCTATATCAACGGAGGTTTGACAATCTAGCCGCGTTTAATTAAAATACGGGTTTTACAATCTTGCACTATTACGTTTTAACACCCAAACATAACCTCATTTATTTGACGTGCACTTTTAGGTATTTGGGCGAAAGAAGTAGGTGCCTACGTCATAAGTAGTGATGACGTTTTATCGTGCAACTGTATTTCGTAAGTATCCCTAAACACGTTTAATTTTTCTTCAGAAAATAAAGATCGGAAATTATCTACCTCATTTTCATGTGTTCGTACTGTACATTACATATATTACGATTTAAACATTTTTGTTCTTATTAAACTACTACTGTTAATTATTATCTTTCAAAACTAAATCTAATCTTCATTTATCTGCTTTAATAATCTCAAATGATACTTGTTGAACTTTATACAGAATGGATAAAGAGTGAACTATTTTGTTCTGTTGAATCAGAAAATTAAAAATAGGCTGATACATTATTTTTCTTAAAATTTTGCACTTGAAATAACAAGCGCAAAAGATAAACTATATTTAGTAATAGTAATAGAGTATTTTTCATTTAAATATTTTACTACGAAAATAATTAGTTTAATAAATTAATATTAATATCAGTTAAATTATACTTGAGTATGACTTCACAGAAATCAATGAAAATACATGAATAACAAATAATCAATGTACTAATTATATACATATATGTATACATATAGATCAAATTAATTGATAATTGTTCAGAATACTCCTTTCAAATTATACATTTTTATTTTCATTTTTATATCTTCTATTTTGTCTATAGACCATTTCAAAAATTCAATGCGCATGTGCAAACTTTAGACAAAGATAACAAAAGTTAGTGCCGTATACCCATCTTTGTTTACGATATGACAGATGGCAGTTCGATTATTTTTGTTGGTTAGTAATTGTTTCTTCATTGGAAAAGTAATTAATAATAATAATTATGACGGGTACTATACGTTGCGTACCGGATTGTAATAATAATTGAAAAAATCGTTATTTATGATATGTGTTAAAAGTGACATTTTATTTTGCGAGAAGGAAGTTTGGAACACGACGCGTAGCGGAGTGATCCAAACCTGCGAACAAAATAAAAGCACTTTTAACACGTATATCATACACTATTTTTTCTACAAACACAATTTTTTAATTTAAATTTGTATTTATAATTTTTTGACATTCACTTTTAACACTAGTGTCAAAAGCAACAATGATCCGTCACTTTTAACACTCGTGTCATAAAATGACATTTTTAACGCTAAAATCAAATATTAAAAAGCCCACTTTTAATAGATTTGTAGAAAAAAACATTTGTTTTCATTCTTTTTCTCAAAATAAGAACGGAAGAAAAGAGTGGAATAAAAAGACAGGAATGGATACCAAAAAAATTTATAAAATATCTGGAAATTAAATTTATTTTAATATTACTTGAAAGAAATCATCGCAAGATAAATATCCTAAATATTTTCCTGATGGTTGAATAATCTAAAATCAAAAAATAGGTTACTACATCAAATCTAATTATATTAACATAATTTATAAATAACTGATGAGAATATACTCCATTTATTTCGCTAAATTTTAACTTTCAGCATAAACATTTTACTTTTTATTTAAATTCTTTTTGACATTTCTCGTACGCCGCCATTTAACGGCACTAAGTTTTTAGTTCAAAAAATAAACACGTAGAGATCGCGGACATTTTTGAAATGGTTTATTACGACAGAGTTAGTTGCCAAAAATGTTAGTATTTTCTTAAAATGTGATATACACATGTTGTACTATAAAATACCAATTATTTTGGAAAATTTGCGAAAGCTTGAGAATACTTGGATAAATGTCGAATAAACCTCTGAAGAAGCTTAGAAGAAAAGCTCCAATTTTCCAATGTCGGAAAATCTTTAGAAAACTTGAATTCAATACATAAATTTAATTTAAAATTATTTTTCTGTTTGTTAGCGCATAAAATTAAAAATTAATTTTTCACAAATATAAAATTTTCAACCTACATTTTGATATAAGTAGAAAAACAATAACAAACAAGTGCCAAATCAAATACAATGGATAAATTACGCGATACAAACATCGTGAAATATATTTTGGCTTCTTGTGTGATTGAAACGAATAAACAACAAAAATATAATTGAAACATTTAAATAAAAAGAGATCTACGTGTCAAAAAATATTATGAACGAAGCCCAATGTTTTGGAAATGGTACAAGTACACAGTGGCGTATTATCCCAGAAGCCCGGGCTTCTCGGGCTTCTGGCGCAAAATTATAGGGGGCGCAAAAATGTGCCAGAAACTGAAAAAAATCATATATTTAAAAAAATATAAACTAGCAGGCGCAGGCATGAGTTGGATATTATAGTGAAAAAAGATGCAATGCAAAATAATTTATTTTAGCTATCCTACGAGTTTGTGCCTATAGTCAAAATATTAGATTTTTATTAAATGTGTAGTGGCGGGCGCCTGTCTGCAGGCAGAACTTTTACAATGTTTTTCCAAACATTGTCATTTTATTACGGTTGTTTGCTTGCAAAGCACTGACTAACTGTACTGGCGAGAGATCCTTTGCAGCACTGAAGAGAGTGAAGGATTACCGGAGGTCCACATTATCCCAAACAAAATTAAACGCTTTGGCTATTATGTGCATCGAAAAAACTCTTTTAAATGAAATTAATTTTGACGACACACTGAATATTTTTGACCGTGCCAAAGCAAGAAAAATGTCATTTTAATTTATCATTACACTATATTAATTAAAATTAAAAGTTTAGTTTCAATGTTTGCTGAATTTTACTTTTAAAAAAAATCCGATTTATCCGCCTATGATTGTCATTTTTGGAATTATTGGACTATGTCAGTTGTTAGATTTAATTTTTATAATTATTGTATTGGTTTCTTATTAGAAAAGTTCAAGTATGTTTATTTGTTTCATTAAAGTTAAATAAAAACCGGGAGAAGAGGGTCTTGGGGGGCGCAAAAAATTCAAGGGCTTCTGGCGCCAAACTACCTTAATACGCCACTGCAAGTACAATACCGGGTGTCTCTTTGTTTTATGGACCATATAGGAAATACAATAGTAAAATTTTCATATGGCTATAATTTTAGCCCAATACAGGTTGTTATGTAAGTAAACGTATATGAAGCTTATAGCTTAATAGAATGTTTTTTTACTCTTTTCATATAGCATCAGAATAAGTTTGAAATGGGCCAATACGTTCATTGGCGTCGCTGTAGATAATTTGAGACTTTTGCAATGAAAAACTACATGTTTGCATGGGCACCGTTAACCCAAAATCCAAGGGGGGGGGGCAAAAAAGGACTATTTGAAAACATTTCAAAATACATAGGCACATCATACTCGTATATTTCTTACTTGTAACAATAACAAAACGAACTTTTCATGTTCATAACTTATTATTTAATAGAACTTTTAGATAATGAAAACAAAAAACGAAGATTTCTTCTTTTTGTGCCAAAACATTTTATAACCTCTTCTATTAATTGTTCTTTATTTTCTTCCCCTTATTTCTATGAACACTTAATTGGCATAATCCGGACAGCCGATTTTTCTCTTTTTTAGACCTAAACCACTCTCCTTAGAGTAGAGGAAGAACGCTTACTAATTTAAATTTGGTAATTGGAAAAAATTGTGAATACCTCTCTCTTTGTTTACCCTTGGAAATCGCTTAAGTAAGTAAATAAATAAATATATCATCACGGCTTATTACCCGTTGCTGGGTGTGCCAATCTGCTTTGTACACAGATGCGGTAATGATGAAATATTTGCACCGTGCGGGCGCTTACCAGACGTCACCTCACGGGCACTCACTGCTGGCGTGGAGAGTGCACCACAGGGGTCAATTTAAGACTTAAGCAAATATATGCTGAGATGGGTGTAAAAGTCAATGTGCATTTATCTTGACACAAACTACATGGCCAGGCGCCGAATTAGGTATGCTTGTGAATAGTGTCCGAACTTGAAATTTTTATTTTGTTTTTGCACTTACATTTTGCATACTAATAAATATTAAATTAAATATTTACGTACAGCCTTTAATGACATATACAAAATATAGAAGAAATTAGAATTCGTATATTGTAAAGAGAGTCGAGGGCCGTTATATAATAAATCTAAATTTGTTTCTAAAAAAAAATTGTTGGTTAAACTTCCAGGGGAGGGCAAGTGTCCCCTTGACCCCCCCCCCCCCAACGGTGCCCATGCATGTTTGTCAACTTAATTGGAAGTGAAGGTAATTTTCATTTTGATATTGGATGAACGAAATATAAATTTTGACAATCACAATCAACATTTGAAGATATCTGTCATAAATTTTTAATAATTATTGATTTTTTCTGAGATGGTAAATGAATCCAGGATTACTCATAAATAATATAATATAATGTAATATAATGAAATCAATCATTATTAAAACTTATGACAGCTGTCATCTGTCAAACTCAAATAATAAACTGTTTCAACATTTTTGTTATATTTCTCATGGCAGTATAGCTAAAAATTACTTTTATTTTGCTTCTCTCTCGCGAATGAAAATCACCTAATCAATAATTTTGGATTTTTAAATGCAGTTTTTAATGCTGAATATTTTATGTCTCTACACTTTTGTTCTAAAATTAATACGGCAGAAATTACAGCCATACAAAATTTTTACCATTGTATTTCCTATATGGTCCATAAAAGAGCAGACAGCCGGTATACAGGGTGTTCATTTTAAATGGGCCACCATTGCTATCTCAAGAACTGTAAGAGCTACAATAGGTAAACAATTTCTATTTCACACGAAAAATTTAAAGAAAAGAAAAATTATTTTTTTGGACAAGTAGTTCTCAAAATACGGGACCTATTTTTTTTATTTTAAATGAGAACATATATTTTTTATTTGCTCATTCGTTAGAGAATTTAATTCTGAATTAAGTGATATAATATTTTTATTCCCTTACGTAAAGATTATTTTTAGAAAAATGCATGTAAAGTTTTATATTAATTTGATTAAAATATGGCTATAATAAGAGGGTCATAAATGGAAAAAACGAATACGTGTTAATTTTTTTTACATAGAATGCCAAGAAAGAAATACGTGAATATTTTGTTTGCGTTGACATATATGATCAATTACAAGAACAAAACATTCACTTCTTTGATCAGGGCACTTTAATTCTATGTAATAAAAATAACATGTAATAATTTTTTCCATTCGTGGAACTCTATTTTAATCAAATTAGTATAAAACTTTGCATGCATTTTCTCAAAAAAATCGTTATGCACACTCTGCATACTGCGTACGTCGAAGGGTTAAAATAAATATGACTATTAATAAAGGAAGAAGTCGTTATTGCAACATTTTTTTTTTCATTGAATAACAAGATAAAAATGACTTTCAAAACTCTTTGAAATTAAATGTACTATAATAAGTATATTTTAACATGTCGTTCGTACTGTGTCTAATAATCTATGTCGTAAATAACAAATGATATGTCCAATTGTCAATTTAGTAAAGATGATACAAATAGTGAACTTGGCAAACGAAGCTGGACATCTAGTACAAACATGAGCAAGGAAGACAAGAACGACAAATCCGACTCCGAAACAACGAACTTCTTCATTCGTCGACCAGCATCCTGGACGTCTACTCCAGACTTAGGCAATTTAAATGACGATACCCACGCGAATATTCCAACGGTTAGTATCACACTGCCGAGAAGAAAACCCGCTCCAGTAGACACTGGACAGAAGGCGACTTCGAACTCTTCATCTAGTTCTACAACACCGTATTCTACATCGTATTCTACGCCGTCATCGTATTCTTCGTCGTCTTCGTATTCTTCGGCATCTTCGTATTCTTCGCCGTCTTCATATTCTTCTTCTTATTCTTCGCCTTCTTATTCTAAGCCGTCGTATTCCACGCCATCTACAACGCTTACAGGTAGACTATGACTACGTTTACACGTATGAGAAAAATTTACTTTGACTTGACTTTCAAAAGGCGACTTATGAAAAGTCAATTTAATGGTGCGTTTACACATAAGGTCAAATATACTTCACTTTACGTTTGTTACTTGTTCTTCACTCAACTTTGACTTCGACAACACGGCAAAGTTTGATTATAATACGTGTGATGTAAGTTACCTGTTAACTATTATCATATAATCATAAAAAGAATAAATTATTTATAGAAAAAATGGATAGCTAACTACAGTTACTAAATTTAAGCGCGACATTTTTAAATAATATAACTATGCAGCAACAATATTGGATGCGAAGTAGATTAAAAAATAATCGCATAAAATATTTTAAAATTCGAGAATATTTTATATTCAGATATACAACACAAAATTGTGTAATTAAATATCTCCGAATTTGTGGATGAAAACTAGATGTCACTGTTAGTAAAATAAAGTATGTTTTGTTCGTTGGTTCACACGACTTTTTAAAAGTCACTTATATGAGTCAAGTCTATTTTATTTTGGACTTGACTTTAGGAAGAAAAGTAATAGGCGAGAGTGTTTACACAACGGCAAAAGTCGCCTTTTGAAAGTCAAAGTCAAGTCAAAGTACTTTTTTTGCTGTACGTGTAAACATAGTCTATATTGAGTTTTACAATTTTCTTTTCATTTTACTCCATTTTTCCGACTTCTTAACTTACCTACTTTACCATTTTTGTACGTGTTACGTTATATACGGGCTTTGTTTACATTAACTTATAAAAACTTGAAGAAAACAAAACAAGCAGTCTGAATTTTAGACAAAATTAAATAGCTTTGGAATCAAGCTGTTTCTATACAGGCTGGTGACTCGAATACCCGAACAAAGGGATTATGTAAAATCAGACTTCCGTAATTTCCTGCTTCCATAATTATTTTAGGTAAAAAAAATAAAAGTTGTAGAACATAAAATTCTACATCTGAATCGATAACCAAAATTAATTTGGCATGCTTTGTAACGACAGAAATTAACTATGAAAATGTCGAAAGTCGCCTGAAAAATAGCGATAGTCATGGAATAGGGGATTCCACCATTTTTTAAATATAATTTCATCTGAGCATATAAGTAAAACTAACAATGTCAGTGAAAATCCGGTGAAAAAATTCCTATTAATAAGCGAGTTATTGTCCCCCGAAATTTGAAAATATAGATGTGATGTCACGAATATAAGTTTTTATATCAAACTGTTTTCTTCATGGACCTAAATTTTCTTGAAACATATGCTATTTCTAAATTATATTTATAAAAAATAAATGAATATTTTTATACTGTACAAGTCTACATGATTTATAATTGGAAGTGTATTTAAATTATTAAGTTTAATGTAAAACATTTATATTCAAATAAAAACTGTTTGAGAATTGCAGTAATGGACGGCCACGCCTCCGCTATTTGAATTTCTCTACTTCCATTGGTAGTAGGCTCCTCCCCTAACTTGGTATTCGTTATATATTTATAGCCGTCTTTGAGCCGGCAATTAAAATAATATATACAGGGTGTAAATGAAATAAGTGCATTAAATTTAACCAGTAATGTAACTCGACGAGAGCAACAATATTTCTTAATAACTTTTTTTTTCTAAGTCTTTTAGATTTTGAGTTAAAATTCTTTAAAGATTTGCTGCATATTTCGGCGCGCGCCCATGGAGAACAATTGGTTGCAGCCGTACTCAAGTTGGATACAAACAGCTTAAAAATTGTCGGTTGTCGGTTACACTTGCAGTCACAGTAATTAATAAACGAATCAACGGAAATAACATTTATTATTAATAAATTCGTAATAGTACAATTTTTAAAATAAAGAAATTTAAATTTTGGATTACAAAATTATAAAGTTGTGTATTGAACCAGGCTTTAATCACCTGTGAATAGAGGATGACAAGGAGGACCGAGGGGTGGAAGAGCAAAAGGATAGTTATTAGGTTATGAAATGATTATTTATCGTCGACAAATCATAATAGTTTAAATACGTTATTCAAAAAATGTTAGTACAAACTTTTGTTCATTTAAACGAGGTACATGACACATGAGTACCAATAATTAGTCGTCCATTTATTGTTCCCGCTCAAACATTTTTTAATGAAAATTTTTACAGCATTTTCGTCTATTGTGCATAAGAAATACACCTTCCCAAGTAAATTCAGTCTTATTAATGAACATTATGAGCCATTCCCAAAATCGAAGTCTGCTGAAAACATTGATCTTTTTGCACATGATATGGATACAACTGTTGCTTTATTTAAAATTGTCATATGTGACACTTCGTATTGTGATAAAGATGTACAAGATTAACAAACGTGCGAATATTAGGAACAGTATGATTTGGAAACGTTCCGTCTAAATGCGTTGGCAACTTTATAATACTGTCTTTATATCAACCACAAATTAAAATGTAGTACAGATACGAATAAATAAATCAACCATAGGTAAGTAATTACAATACCTGTGTACTCGCTATTTGTAAACGTAAGCATTTTGACAGAATTTTACCTGATAAACAAGTTTATTACTAATGCCAAAATATAATTGCAACAACTGACAAAACTGTCAATTGCTAAAACAAAATTTTTAATAGCTATTGCTACTGCATTCAATTATTAGAAAAATACGTGGAACGACTCGTCAATTTACGGGGTGGTAAAAATGCTAAAAAAATATGCGATTTCGAGAAAAAGTTATTAAGAAATATTGTTGCTCTCGTCGAATACATTACTGGTTAAATTTAATGCACTTATTTCATTTACACCCTGTATATGGAATTCATATAAGTGACGAGTTGCTATAACAAAAACCCGCTTATTTCCGAAGTATTTCAATTATATGGTTTTATTTCTTTATTGATATTCATTATTAAGCATATACTTTCAATATTTTTTTTCTAATTTCTCTTAATTCAATTGCGCTGTAGTCCCCTATTGAGACAAAATAATTAACAAATATCTAACGGTTTATCTGTGAAATTGGGATAATTTAATTTTATGAGGTATTATCTATAATTTCTGTTTCAGTGAACAATTGTCTATTAATTTAAATTGATAATTGTTCATTTGAACAGAAATTACAAATAATATTAAAAATAAACTAACTGAACTAAACCGTTAGACATTTGTTAATTATTGTCCCAGTTCTGTAGCTATTGTAATTTGCAGGTATTTTTCATAGGTAATTTCTGCCGTTACAAAGCAAGTAAAATTAATTTTGCTTATGATGTAGAATTTTATGCTTTACAATTTTTATTTAAAGCTTTTTTACCTAAAATTATTAGGGAAGCAGGATATTGCGAAAATCTGGTTTTACCTGTTGAATCCCTATGTTCGGGTGTTCGAGTTCCTATCCTGTATATTATTTGATCTGTTTGTTCGTTCCGTTATGCTCCGTTTTACCGCAAATCGCGGCGGTAATTGTCACTGTGTTTTGCGATTTAATGACAATCTCTGCGGCAATAATTTAAGTTACTAAAAATCACTTTTCTGTTCAATTAGTTTGTGTTAAATGATTTAGTTATTTTTGAAGATATTTCAGGCGCTATTATAATCATAAGGGATACTCAGTAAAATATATATTATTCCATTCTTCATTATATTAATTGTTTACTATTGTTATCAAATAAATTTACCTTTATTACAAATCATAATTCATATGACATTGACATTTATTTATTTTACAAATGTATTTCAATTTCTAAAATTGAAACTTTACATAACATTATTGAAAAATATCAATTTTTTGCTAATATTTATTTGTCAAACACTGTCGCACTGGCACTTCATATGTAGACGCGGACATTACCGCCCATTATTGTAAAAATTATCACCGCCAGCTGCCGCAGCGTTTTACCGCAAATTACTAGAAAAACAATTTACAGTTAAACGCTAACTGAATAGAACAACAAATTTCACCGCTGCGGTTTGCGACAGACGCAGGCTGGCGGAAAGAACAAATATAGACAAGCAAATAATATTTTTGTGTAACCGGACGCGAAATAAACATTTCGCAGCCGCAATACAGACCGCGAAATTGGATTTCGCGACCGGTGTTATGGTAGCGGCCGCGAAATTAGGTAAACAATCACTTTGACACTTTTGAGGATTGCATGGTTTTGTTTATCAAATGTCAATCCCATAGCCACCTTGAAAGCTAACTTTCTATTTACAATGAAACTGTTTAAAATTAATAAAATTTCTGATTATATATTTTTTATAGTTGCACAAAAAATAGCGCCCTCGAGATTGTCTTGTCTCGGCCGCAAGCGGCCTCGGCGATAATTTTTCTCTCGGTACGCTAAAGGGTAAAGAGTGATTTCGTGGCCTTGATATACAAAAATCTATTATGTTTTTCTTAATAGTATATAATCTATTTTTGTTGATACTTTTAGAACTATATATTTTTTGTATTTTCGTAATTATTATAAGATCATTTTTCTTTTTCAACAATAGTAATTGAAAGAAATATTCGTTTTCCGGGAAATATTTCTCATGACTCAGACTGTGGAAGCCTACGCAATTATTTCATAGTAATTGAAAACTAAGTACTATTACTAGTTAATAGGTAACTAAAATTATTATTTACTGTTTGAAGAAAATAATTATTGAATACTTAAACTACAATTCTAAATAAGTAATTAATAATTTTACTTAACTAGGTAATTTTTCGTAGGAGTTTGCTCAGCTACCGGGTGTCTACTTTTTTAAGGACCATAGGAAAACAATAATAAAAATTTTATATGGCTGTAATTTCTGCCCAATTAGTTTTAGAATAAGTGTCTAAAATTATTGTTTACGTGTGTTTCTTTCGCGAGAGAGAGGTAAAATAAAAGTTATAATTTTTATCTATTTGCAGACATACAGACTGCCATGAGAAATAGAACAAAAATATTAAACAGTTTGTTTAACTTTGAGAGGTGACATCTGACAAAGTTTTAAAAATGACTGATTTTATTAAATTATGTATTTATTAGTAATCATGGATACATTTACCATCTCAGAAAAATATAATTAATCAATTAATTAAAAATTAATTTAAGGAAATTAAATGTCATTGTCAAACCCAAATAATCAACTGTTTTACATTTTTGTTGTATTTCTCATGGCATCTGGCAGTTTATAAATAGTTTAAATTTAAAACTTTTATTTGCCTCTCTCTCGCTGACGAAATGCATGTAAACAATAATTTTGGACTTTGCAAGTTTATAATTCTGAACATTTTTTGTATTTAGACTTTTGCTCTAAAACCATTAGGGTAAAAATATGAAATAATTACCATTGTATTTTTTATGGTCTATAATATAGTAGATACGCGGTATATGTGATATAATATTGAAATCTATAATACTATTTCACTAGTAAAAGTCTAAAAAAATACAATTTAATTTCATAATACATACAAATAAAATGAGAAAAATAACAAAAAATTACAATTAAGAAACATAGTATTAAATATATAACCGTTATATTAAATTTATATGAATGTGTGTTCAACTGATTCAGGTTTCTAAATACATATATGACATATATAATCTCGATGAACTTAATACATAAATTCATTTACAGGTTTTATTATATTAGCATATAAAAAGAAGACAGAGTAGACACTGTCACAACGAATTAAGTACTATTATTAATCTTTGTTTTCCAAAATATGAATATTTTAACAGTGGTCTGCAACGCATATTATCAAAGGTTTAGAATTTATTTAATTTTGTTAGTCTTCATATTCAGCTGTAAAAGATGTTTATTTAAAATGATATCAATAAAACAAAAATTTGGTAATTTGTAAGATAATTAATCTGACCAAAAAATATTGATATTTATTGTAATATTAATCTGTTTATTAAATGTTTAATTACATCTATCTTGTCGCATAATTTTTAGAAAAGAAGTCAAGTATATCATCGGATACAACGAAAAAAGAATCTGATAAACCAGTATTTAACAAAACCGACAATTTAGCAACTCGAGCTCGAAAACTTAAAGACTCTAAACTTAGTGCTTCTAGTGCAACATCAACTGCTAAAAAAGATAATGCTGCCCGACGAATACAAGTCAAAGAATTGAAATCTTCTGTAGAAGAACCAACGAATCACGACGTCCAATTTCTCATACAAGTTAGTAAATTTAATTTAAATACCGTAAGTTTTTTTTTATCAGTGAACATGGATGTATGTCTTTACCATAGTTACATTTAAAATAATTGAGAACAATGTATTATCGCGTTTTTTTTTAAAGAAAATTGGACATAGGGATTTTCAAAGTCACCAAACTGTCATGTGTCAATTTCAGAAATTCTTTTTATAACGAAAGGGTAAAATTTAATGTTTCATATTATTAATTACCGTACTTGTTCTGATTTTCTTTTAATGCTGTCCATGGATGTATCTTATAATAATTATTATAGATTTTTCTAATAGTTGCTGGGCTGGATCGCTTATTAAAAGTAGCAGCATATAAATCAGAAACTCAATTGGACTTATACCATGTTATGATTTGTATTTTTTCTTCATACATCATTTTGAAAGATGACAGTTTGATGAATTTGCCAACTCCATATGCCCAATTTAAAAAAAAAATGTAATAATACAGTGCTATTAATCATTTTAAATGTAACTATGGTAATGACATACGCCCATGTTCACTGATAAAAAAAGCTCTCGGTATATTAATTAGTGATGCACGACGAGGCGAGAGTACTCTCGCATCTCGTCTCGTCTCGTTGCATTATGCGAGACGAGAACGAGAGCGAGATTGCAGTTTAAAATTCGAGGCGAGATCGATATAACAACTGCGAGAAGCGAGATCTCGCGAGAATCTCGCAATAAGAAGTATTTATAACTTTATAGCTTTGATTCATAAATTTAATGAAAAATGCACCGTACAAAGAGTAGAGTCAACGCTAATTTATGCATAGAACACGTAAATGCGAAAATTATATGAATTTACAATATTTTTTGAGTCTATTTAGAGTCAATTAGTATCGGTCTCTAAGCGAGAAAACGCAAAAATAAAGACAAAATCGGTATTGCATCCAATAGCACTAGTTTTCTCTAATATTTCAGCCCCTAATTCACCTCAGCTAAAACCACGGTTAATAAAACTCTTGTCGCCCCTGAAAAGTAAAGGATTAAGCGTCGATGGGAGCCAACAGGGAGAGAAGCGGAGTGATTGGTTGCCAGCGGGTTACCAGTGTAGCGGTTTTTTATGACTTAATTTTACTTAAATATTGGCATATATTTAATGAAAAAGTGTAGGTACTTTTAGTTACAATTTTTTTTTTAATGTTTTACTGATGACAGAATGTGTTCGTATTGAAATAGTTCAGAGATCACAATTTGATGATGAATTGGATATTTTAGAGACAAATTAAATTATGTACTAACATCACATTTTGAATAAACATTATGTTCATATTGAAATAATTTGGTGATCAGAATTTAGTGTTTCGTTTCTTTATTACAGTTATACGACTGCAAATACATGGAAGACGGTGCTATTGGTGCGAACTTGTCTCTTGTAGTTAAATAGTTACGTAAATACGTAGTGCGCAAGCGCTTATTTTTATAGCGAGACTCTCGTGCGAGAACGAGATGAGACCCAAAAAAATGTGCGAGAACGAGAGCGAGATTACAGATCCGAAAAGGAGGCGAGATCGATATTTTATATTTCTCGTCTCGTCTCGCCTCCCGTGCATCACTAATATTAATTCTCTGAAATTACTTTTCATATTATATGTAGGTAAAATCAAAAACATTCGGAAAGGGCAGCGCAACAGAAAGTGTAAAAAGCGAGAAAACTATAGAAGATGATGCTTCTAGTATAGCAGGTACGGAAACGACGGACACTACTTTAGTCGATCGAAATGAAAACGAGCTTCAAGAACAAATAGATAGTCTGAAACTAGAACTAGACAATATGAAATATAGATGCGAAAAAGCGGAAAGGGAAAAAAGCGATATTCTGCTAAGACGGTTAGCAGAAAAAGAAACAACAACTAGTAAAACCACAGCATCTGAGGTTGAAAAATAATCATATTTTATTTGAATTAACAATAACTTAATCTTCTTTCTAGATGTTGAAATTACAGCATAAATGCAATGAAATGCAAGCCCTTTTAGAAGACCTCCAAGACGATAAAAAGTCATTATCTTTAAAAGTTAAAGAGTTAGAAACAGAAATAGAAAGTAGACCAACAATGCAAGCCATGCAAAAATTAACTGATGAACTTAAATCTAAATTAATGGCTGCTGAAACGTTGTGTGAAGAACTCATGGACGAAAACGAAGATATGAAGAAGGAATTGAGAGATATGGAAGAAGAAATGGATGAGATGCAAGATAACTTTAGGTAAAATATATTTTTTTAATAAGAAGTTATCTGACTATTTACAATTAACAACAAACGAATATTTCGGTTAGATAGTAAGTTGTTTGTGTATATAATTTGCAAAATTATCTCAGATATCTACGGTTTTTCCAAATATGTAAAAGTTTATTATAATGAAAATAAGTTACCGACTATATCAATTAAAATGAATTTATGGATTCTGCTATCTTTCGGATACTAAATTACCTCTTTGCTTACTTTTTTTTTAAATTGAAGGGAAGACCAAGCTGATGAGTATACATCACTGAAGAAAGAATTAGAACAAACAACTAAAAATTGTCGAATTCTATCTTTTAAACTTCGAAAAACTGAACGCAAAGTGGAACAATTAGAATCGGAGAAATTAGAAGCCGAAAAGAAACTTAAAGAGGTATTATTTATTACTAATTCGATATAAATTTACTGGTTTTATCTCCCACAGGTTTCAGATGGTCAATCAATGTTAGATAAAATAGAAAAAATCAAACATTTGGAGCAAGAATTAAAAATGTCTAACGAAGTGTCCCTTAGACTACAAAAGGAATTAGAAGAGGTAAAGAAGAAAGCTGAAGAAACAAACACTCCATTAGTAAAGAAAAAGGCACCGATGTTAAGTTCCATTGGCAAAATATCGTCTGCAGATGGCGTAAGTATTTATAAACCATACTCAATGAGTATGAAGGACGTCAAAACTCTATAATATATTAAATTATTTTGTGAAAATGCCAAATTTTGTCAGTTTCAGCCAATATTCATGCTACATTTCCTATAATTCTTACTTTGTTTTACAAAAATATAAATTAATATCACTTATTTTTCTCTGGTTCTAGACACCACAGGCACAGATATCTATTTATATAGTTTCTATATTTTATTCCTTTCTTTGTCCAAATACACACCTGTTCTATTGTCACAGCCAAGTTTAATTAATATTTGGTCTTGGAAATAATTATACTGACAATTTTTACTTATGTGGCTCTATAATTTTTTTTAAGCACACAGCAGTTTTAGGTTACAACAAAATCTTATTAACGACCACCCTAATATATTTATGTCCCTACTACATTCTTTATTTTTGATCTTTGATGATCGAGTAAATTTAATTTAAAGACATGGCAAAAAAATATTTAGTATGCGATTACTTAAAAAAAATGAACGTCATTTAAACTGTGAAATCATGTAACAAGTCAAAAAAAAAAATACAAATGGTATATGACAGTTAATCCGACGCTACTTTTAAATCTATTTTTGCTATGTATTTAAATTAATTTTAATCACTCAAGGCATTATTTCAAAAAATTTGATACCAAAAATTAGAAATTTTTCTTCTGTCTTATTTATTTATTTCACACAACAAACTACAGGAACGGCCCTATGTGATAGATAATATTTGAAACATGTTTTCGTTGTTAAACGGCTATGTCACTATATACGAGGTCTGTTAGAAAAGTATCTGACCTTTCGCCGGGGAGAAAAACTGGCATACCTGGAACATTGGAAACCTAATCACCTTCAAAATAGTCTCCTTGGGACTCCACACACTTCTCCCAGCGATACCGCCATTGTTGGAAGCATTCCGAGAAAGCCTCTTTCATAATGGAGTTTAGCTCGGCTGTCGTTGCAGCCATAATGTCTTCTCTTGTTTGAAATCGCGTTCCTTTCAATGGCCTCTTGAGTTTGGGAAACAGCCAGAAGTCGCAGGGGGGCATATCAGGAGAGTAAGGAGCCTGTTGAACCACAGGAGTCTTGATCTTCGCCAAAAAAAACTGAAACAAGTGCGAGGAATGTGCTGGAGCATTGTCTCTTACGCCGCACAGCATCACGTAGGCGACGGAGGATATCCCTGTAGTACTCTTTGGTGATTGTTTGACCCTGTGGTGCGTACTCGTGGTGTACCACACTGCGGGAGCCAAAGAAAGCAGTCAACATCACTTTGACGTTGCTGCGCACTTGGCGGGCCTTCTTTGGTCTTGGTGATGTGGAATGTTTATACTGACACGACTGGGATGTGGTTTCCGGGTCGTACCCGTACACCCAGGACTCGTCACCCGTGATTATGGCAAAATTTGATGCAATAGCGCTGCTCCAGTCGTTCCGTCATATTACTTGCAATGAAAAACCGACGAGAGCACTACACACTACCTCACTCAAATGTTGCTTGCCAGCAACAGACACTATCGACAAGCGGGAAGAAATTCACGCATGCGCACGAAGGTGTAAGGTCGGCTCATGCAAGCGCGCTTGATTCATATCAGGTTTATTGGCGATTAAAACTACCGATGGCGGCGCTAGTGTTGTAGCATACACGTGCTCTGAAAATGGTATTGTGCTATAAGATCGGATACAGAAACATTGTATAACCAACATTCGTTTTGAAGTATACTAACAAATTCATTAAACTTTTTATAAATAGTGTTAGTAGTAATTTTGTGTAAATTATAATGGCATTCGAAGAAAGTTATCTTAGACTTATTTCTAAGGAAATGTTTACTTATTTGGAGGTAACAAATTCTTCTCGAAGTTTTATAAAATGGGGAAAATTGTTGAATCGTGGGTTGTTATTTTTATGTGGCGTTAATGAACATAGTGCTACAGACTAAAAATTTTTGGACTGTGTTTAAACAAGTGCTCTAACGTCACATCTTCATGAGATTAGAAGAACTTTAAATTTACAATTGATTATTTACAAAATGCTCTTGTATAGCTGGCCATCATAGTGGCCAGTGCAAACACATTATAGCTGTCTTAATACCATATATTATTCATGGATGTTAAATAAATATGCATTTACTTAGTTAAGAAAATTAAAATGGAACTAATGTCAAATATCTTTCAAATTGTTTATTTACAAATATATTGAATGCTACACATAAAGTGAAAAGTGTATTATTTTACTTTGGTCAGGAAATAATACAATACTTTTTATTTTTGTTATCATCTTATGATTTGTCACTTGTTTCCTAGTTCGTATTTTCCTAATCCAGCCCTCTCTTTTGTAGATAGACTCCATTTTACCAAATTTATTTTGGATGTAACTCTTCCTCTCACCAATTTTTGGGACAGACAATTTCTTACTACCCCGAGAATGACAGCCATAAACGTTGATAATATTTTTTCGTTCTTTGTTCATATTGCAAAGTAATTTATAATGTACTTTAAAACAAAAAGACAAACAAGAAACCGACAAGAAATTCAATGCACTATATATATCTACTGTAAAGTTGAATAACAGAATACCATTTTCAAGAGTTCCAAATATCATTCACGTTAATTTTATTCGCCAATAGACCAGAAAAGTGTAACGGTCAAACTTAGGCGCGAAATTCAAACTCAGTTCATAACGCTGAGAACATAATTTCAATCCCCGTGTATTTCTTACCAAGGAAATTTTTGCTCAACTTTAAAGGCCGAAAAATCTCATAAAAGTAAATTTCTTATGCAAAGCATTATATGTAGCATCTAGACCGATCCTTTATCTCCAGATTCGTACAATAATATTCACATGAACTCTGCACAGTTTACAATTATTTAAATAATAATACAACACTACAAAATTCATTGAACGTATGTCTTAGTTTGATCGTGCATGCTTCATCTTCTATTGTGCTGTCCTATTTACTCTTGGGTCTACGACATACGGTATCCTTGCTTGCACCAAGCATTTTAATTTCTAATAATTTTCTTACTTTACCTTTTCTACAGGTTTAAACTGTTGCAATCTATTACTGAATAAACAAACTATCAAATTCTTAGCAAGAGCTGCTTAATTTCTTTTTTTTAAATATCTTTTTTTGTCTGTAAAATTAAACTCCTATATGAAACCTATACTAGGGAATTCAAACTATGAACTCGCGCCAAATGCAAATTCTAACCTAACTTTTCTGGTCTATACACATTTCTGGCAAAAGCACTCATAACACAACTAAAGCATTTGTCTGTCTGTCACACGGATGGTTTATTGCGCGAGAATTAATTTATCCTTACTAATATTTGTTAGAAAATATCTCGAGAATCGTTAACCCGCGGCGGCTCCCAGGATGACCCAGTGCAGCTGTTGAGGGATCTCCAGGATTCGTTGGAACGCGAAGCAGACCTCCGCGAGCAGCTGAAGTTTGCCGAGGAGGAGGTAGGTAGAAGATCAAGGCGGACAATCCTCTCTGTCGCAAGCAGTTCGCAGCATGAAGCCACTGCTATGCGCAAAGTCCAATTGTCCATGTCCATGCTTTTGCCACCTCGTCTCTTGCCCTCTCCGATGGCAACTCTTTTCACACCGCTAGGTAAATATGCCCTGTAATGATTTCTCCTCATTTTTACAGGCTCAGAGTCTGCGTAAGAAAGCATCTCGTGTGGAAGATGACAATGAATCTCTGGTGTTGCAGCTGAAGAAAATGGCTACCAAAGCCAGAAGTATGTGGATTTATTCATACTAATTTCACTCACTTAATTATTCATTTCATGAATGGGAAATTTAGTGCTTTTTTTCTACAGTTGCAACAAAGGGTGAATGATGACTCGTTACCTTGTAATTTAATTATTTATATTTTTAATGTTTTAAATGCACTTTGTTCTTCACATTTAATGTGCAGCCATTTTTTTCAAATTAACTTAGCACGCATAATATAATCTGGCACATACAAAAACGGCTTTACGTATATAACCAGTTACTAGTAAACTAACTAAAATCTGAGGGGTCATTCGCATTCACACCATAATTTCCATACCTAATTTTTCTTTCGTAATACTACCTTTAACCTTTATTTCAAGTAATACCCATATATCCTTTATGATACATTAGGAATTCTTATAATGGAGTGTTCTAATATTTTTTATTTTATTTTCCGAATTTTTTACATATTTGTACAGTAGGGACTTTACTGGAACAGTAAAGCAACTCATTTCAAGGTTACATGCGCAATGGCAAAGTAAAAGAGAAATTACATTGTACAGTCTCAAGCATAAAGCATAGTATGGCTCATGCCAAACGTCATGAGCTGTTGCGCAGAAAGCAAAACTCTTTCTTTCTCTTTCTCTCTCTCCTATTGCCTGATCTTTCTTTAGCTGTCTCTCTTCTGGATCTGCGTATTTCATAGCCAGGGTTGCCAGATGACTGATACTGATTTCCCCCTAATGAAATCTAAAATCCCCTTAATCAGCAAGATTTATAAAATTTATCTAGAACATCTAAAACAAAATATATTAAAAAATAATAATACAACCGTTAAAAAATATACTTATTCTAAATTAAATACATCAATAATATCTAATTCATTGTCCTTACATTTGTAACTGTTTTCAGAATTAAATCTTTTTAACATTCTCTGGGCCGGTTCAAAGTTGATACACCTAGGATATGTGCCCAATTAGAATCAGAATTCAAACACCAATCATTGTATATGAAACGGGTGGGGGAAATATCTTTGACACACCTGTAACAATGTTATATTATAAAAGTAAATTTGGTTACATATTTTTGGCTTTTGGTTATAAGGAAACATGCATATAATATATACATTTTTATATTATAATTATAGTTCCTCTCAGCCGTCTCCTAAAAAATCTTCCAGAACAATTGTTCCCCTGTTTTTTCCCCTACGAGAGATAAAATCCCCTAAAAATAGGGGAAAATCCCCCAATTTGGCAACCCTGTTCATAGCTCATGATATTTGGTACCACCTCTACCTTACCTACCAATCTTTCGTAAGTACGAAGAGGAGCGGAGTTTGCCGAGTTGTCATTCAACTTGTTGCACAGACTGTACAAATATTTACCTAGAATTCTATTATTATCTCTCCCTTTTCATCGTGTTATCGCATGTTATCTTTTGCGCAAACCCAGATGAGTTCCTATTTTGGGAGACCTGTATTATAAATCTAAAATTTTGAGTACTTTTTCTATTTAATTTGAGCGAGATTTGAATTTTTAAATATTGTATTTTACCGAATGTGACGTAAGAGAAGCTGATGATATTTAAGAAATATATAGAAACAGAAAACTTGTAAACACACAAAATGTAATACAATTAACACGAACAACACAGTTGACATTGCGTCAATGGCAGGAAAACTGCTTCCCAGGACAGTTATATGGACAAAATTTGTTATAAATGTTATCAGTCACTCATACGTCTCAAACCCCGTGATATATTTTTAGTGCCAAATTAAATTACAAGAAAACTCATGTTCGAAAAAATAAATTTTGTTTTTTTTTTACATTATTCAGTTATTGTTTAGCATAATCCATGATGCTATCACATTTTTACCGTAAATTTTACAACATTAGAATACACCATTATTTCTCCAATAATACCTGAAATTCCTACAATAATGTAATATTTTTCTGAACTTTTTTGAATACATTATTCAGGATGTTAAAAAAAGATTTAGGAACGTACAGAACAGACCAAAATAAGCAAATTAACCATTTTAAAGATATTATTTATGATGTTGTCAATAAATTTACATTTGATGTGTTTAATTTCTCTTTGTTTCTTTGTTCCAAAAGTAGTATGATAAATAAGTATTTTAATAATAGAAAAAGCATATATCTCTGAAATGGTTAATTTGCTCCCAAATGTTTGGAACAGTTTTTTAACACCCTGTATTTCTTTACGAATTACTCCTCTCTAAAATTTTGTTTTATAATGGACCTAGAACATTTTAATACAAATTCTTTTCATAAAAAAATCTTTATTTTTGTATTATAAATAACTATGGTATTTGTGAAATAATATATGTAGATATTTTGAAAAGTTTTACTTCTACAGTATCCTGTTTTTGTAAATCTACACATTTTTGTTTAAAATATGCGCAAAACGTATTCGAAAACTATTCTAGTTCTACATTTAAAATATAACTAAACAATTTTTGAGGTCATGTATTTGGCCTGTAAACAATTTTGACTGTTACAATTCAGTTAAGTAAATTCAAGGTTGCTGAGTCAGTCGACACCCGGTATTATATATTTTATGTATAAAAATAACTGAACAGCATAAGCATTTGTAAATATAATTATATTTATTTTTAGTTTATTTTTCTAGTTGCATGTCTTAAAAAGTATCTGTATTGCACTTACCCAATTTATAAGGAGCCCATTATATAATAAAGTAGATTTCATTATATAATTTAACTCCCTTCCTTCATCTGAAAATCTAATTAAGATAGTACTGTTAAGTAGCAAGAAAATATTGTCAAATTCGTTTCGAAGCTATTTTGATCTTTGATTATTATTGATTCAAATTTCTGAAATATAACATGTATATTTTTGTTTAAGTTATTGGCGGAGTAACTTGTATCATCAGCTTTAATGTCTAAATTAAATTAGTCTAAAAATATACCAATTTTCTTCAAATTGCTACCAATTCCAGGAGATCGGATCGGTTTATTTTTATGCTTCAGCTAAAATTCTTTGTTTTAAATAGTTTACAAATACTTTCTTCAATTTACACATTCATTTTATAGTCTGTTTAAAGCAATACGGAATTTAGTCACACAGTCACACTGAATTCAGTATTTTCAGTTTACCTTTTGTTTTATTAATGCATCTTATATTTTTACTTTTAATATAAAACTGTTTCAATAAATTTAATATAATTTTTAATATTAATCACTGCTGTCGCTTTTGTTTCATAAGTAATCATGTTGTTGCACGATGGATTAAATTTGTTATGAATATGAAACAAGTGCTATCGAACTACAGATGAAAACGGTTAATTATCACTGTTCACTAATATTTTGTTAATCATATTAGTAAAAAATATGTACCTATTTCAATTTCCAACTAATTATTACATTCTTAATAGAAAATCTATTTTCAAATCATCCTTGATTTCTAATATTTTCTAGGTCGTAAGTTAAGTCCAACACCTCCAAATAGAATGACTCCAGAACCACTTGACAAAGACGAAGGCATATCTGACGATGACGATCCGCAAGAACTTCGTTTATTGTTAGAACTCAGCGAACAAGAGGCTTCTGTTCTTAGACGAAAGACAGAAGAAATGGAAATGGAAGCTGAAGTAAAGGAACGAAAAATAAAAGACCTACAAGAAAAATTACACGCGAAAACAACGACGAAGAAGACTATTACTGGATCGTTGACGAAGAGTACGTCGATACAGGAGCAAAAATTAAAGGTAAGCATTAAGTTTCATCAACATTATTCATTTCATTTCTAACAATAACAAGTATCCGAACTGTTAACTGAACTGAAATCCTTGATTAGGGAAAATAAAAGTTTGAATAAAGTAGCACATTTCAAGGAGAGTTTCTGTTTTCTGTAGAAATAATAAAAAAATCGGGAAGATCCAGGGTACCTAATGAGACAGTTGAATTATTTTATATAGCCCATTCAGCCCAAAGAAATTCATTATTCGTCTTAGGGGTCCTCCACCATAACAAAAACTAATAAAATGTACACTTTAAAGTATTATTCACTAAATAATGATTTAAGATAAAAACACATTTGTAAATAATTACTTCGACATATTTGAAATTTTTATCAGTGCCATTATAGCTACTAGATAAATGGCAGCTGACTCGTCCGCCATTATGGAGCCACTTCAATCATTTAATATCATTGTTACAATATTATTAATCATAGAAATTATCTACAATGACGGGTTGTTCTACTTCAAATTGTGCAAATCATTTGAGAAATGATTATAATTTTTACAGGTACTTATGCATTACATATATTTTTCTCTAACCTCAAAAATCTTAAAGAACCGTATTTTTTCTTGTTTTATTTTAAATAAATATAATATGGCAAATATGGAAGTTATATTTAATTATGAAAAATAGTTACTACCTAAACTTATAAAAAAATCACTTTTATTTCATAATTGACTGGGTTCATTTTGGCTCCAATATGGCGGACGAGTCAGCTATGTATTATCTAGTAGCTGTAAGTGGCACTATAGCTACTAAAATTAATTACAGCTGACTCGTCCACCATTGTGGAACCACTTAAATCATTCAATATCAATGTTACAGTATTATTAATCATAGAAATTATCCATAATAACGGGTTGTTCTGCTCCAAACTGTGCAAATCATTTGAGAAATGGTTATAATTTTTACAGGTACTTATGCAATTCATATATTTTTCTCTAACCTCAAAAATTTTAACGAACCGTATTTTTTCTTGTTTTAGTATTTTAAATAAGTAGAAAATGGAAAATATGAAAGTTATATTTATAGTATATTCCGTAACATAACCACGACCGTGGTTATGGTTCAAGTGGTCAGGTTATGGTCACTGAAAAGTGGTTGTGATTCGGAATATCTTGGTTAATTTATGTCGGTAAAGCAAGGAACCACCGCGTCATTAGTTTTTTTGTCTGTCCTTATACTAACGTAAATAATATACGTATCAGTATATAGTATATAGTAATATTATGTTTATACAATATTATTTATTATATTATAATATATAAGAATATGACCACAACAACCACAAAAAATTTGTGGTCGTCGTGGTCACGAATAAGTAACCAAAACTTTCAGGAACCACATCCCGAAATTGAACCGCGATCCTGAAATTATGTTTTGGTTACATTACAGAACGCATAACCAGAACCTTGGTCACCGCGGTTAAGTTACGGAATATACTATTAATTATGAAAAATAGCTAGTATATAAACTTATAAGAAATGCACTTTTATTTCATAATTTACTGCATTGATTTTGGCACCAATATGGCGGACGAGTCAGCTATGTATTATCTAGTAGCCACTATGACGTCACACTATTGCTATCTTTCCCGCGCAACATGCTATTGAAACTGGTGCGAGAAAGATAGCAATATGTGTCGCTAAAAATCAAATACAGTTAAACCAAAAACAATTATGACTTTTTATACTACGAATTGCTTCAAAATTAAACGAATTTTCATTTCAAGTAATAAAAAATAATAATGGAGGATCGCATTAGGGCTCCTAAAATTAGCCGTACCCGATATAATGCGAAAGACATCGAAGCTTTATGCTTAAAAAAAATCTGACAGTAATGACAATGGATATATTTCTTATTAAAACCTAAGCAACCTAATTTTTGTAAGGTACCTACACTTATCTTTCTACGATTTGTTTCAACTTGTAGGTTTTAGAAGACGAAACAACAGATTTACGTAAAAAACTCATCGAAAAAGAACGAGATTGCGAAAGACTGCATGCAGAATTAAGCGTAACTCAAAAACGATCCAAAGGAATGCAGAAAAGCAAGTACGTTATCCGTAATTCTCCAATTTAAAAGTTTTTAATTCTGTATTAATTTTAGGTCTCTCGATGGCGATCAGCAAACTTTGGACCTCCGAAGACAAGTTCAAGTTATAGAACAAGAAGCTGTAGTTTTACGAACTAAAATCCAGTCCCTCGAAGCTGAAAATGAAAAGATTACAGCTGAAAACAAAAAGTTAGCTCTCCTGAAAGCTACAAAGAAGTTAAGTTCCGCAAAATCTGCAGCAAATAGCGAAAATAGTAAATATCTCGACCAAATTGCAAGTTTAGAAGTCGATTTAGAAACAGCAAATAAACAAATATCAGAACTTAAAGAAGCTGAGCAGAAGAAGACTGAGGAAATCAACACTTTGAAAAATAAAATTAATACTGTAAGTTAAAACAAATTTAGTATTAAAAAAACTATTTAAATAATTCAATTTTTTAGTTGGAAAATAGTGTACCAGCGTCTGTAGACATTAAAGATCCAACAAAATATCTTAAACCAAGAACTCCGAAAAAACCAACTGCTCTAACTACAAGTTCTCAACTGAAAACGTGGGTCAGTGACCTCGAAAAAGAAATTGCAGAATATGCCACTGTTTTACAACAAACTGAAAAGGAAAAGAAGAAACTTGAAGAAGAATTAAAAAACACAAGTAATAGCAGCAGCAAAAACAGTGCTGAAGAAGAAAAGAGAATAGCTGAAATTGAAGAACTCAGGAAATTAGTTACAACATTAGAGAAGAAAGTTAACGAATACAAAACAAATGTAACTAAAGAAAAGAGTAAACAAGATGATCTGAACAACAGTTTAACAAAATCTGAAGAAACGATAAAGAAACTACAACAAGAAACTAAGAAATTAAAATCCGAAGGCGAAAAGATGGAACAAGAAAAGAAGAAAATATCAGAACAAGTAGATACTTTAACAACAAAATTAGAGACAATTCAAAAGAAACAGAAAGAAACTCTAGAATCTTTGAAGAAAGCTGAAGCTGTTGAAACAGAATTAAGTGAAAAGAAGAAAGAAATTACATCACTGAAGAAAGAAATAGACAATTTAAAGAAATTAGAAGACGAGAAAACGAAACTTAAAAAAGAGGTAAATATTTCAAATACTAAATTTATTTAATTAAAATATAAATATTTTGTAGTTGACGGAGAAGTCAAATAAAATATCTGACATTGAAAGTCGTGTAAAAGATATGGAAGAAAAAGTGAAGAAAAATGAAAAATTATTAAATACCAGAAAAGAAAAGATATCGAAATTAGAAAATGAGGTATGTAAAGAAAATATTAACTTAATCTTCTCATTCATAATTTTTTTCTAGTTGGAATCAGAAAAGCAGAAACTTAAAGAAAAACAATCAGATTGGTCTTCAGAAAAGAGTTCCTTAGAAGCAACTATTTCTGCAAAGAACTCTACAATAGAAGAACTTAAAAACCGAGAATCTTCTACTAATACATTAGCTAGTATCCAAGAAGATCTTAGCAAGAGTAAAGCAGAATTAATAGAAAGTAAATGTGATTTAGATAATATGACAAAGAGTAAAAAATTGGCTGAAGACAAATGGTCTAAACTTGAATCTGAATTGAAATCAGAAAGGTCAAGTTTGGAATTTAAGATTTCTGAACTACAAGCTGATTTACAATCAGAGAGAAAAAAGATGGATAGAATGAAAGCTAATCACGAAAAAGAACAAAAGAATAGAGAATTAGAACTGAGTTCCCTTAAAATGAAGATACATTCGCTGGAACAAAGATCAGGTGGTGGTGAAAAATTAACGACAGTAAAACAAGAATATGAAGACAAAATAGCTAGTAAGTTCATTTTTACATTATTCTTTATTTAATTCATTTTCATAATTTTCTCTAGAACTTAACAAGAGAATAGCTGACGAAAAAAAAGAATACGATGATTTAACAGCAAAATATGAAATTTTAGAAGAAGAACATGTTGTTACAAAAGCGCAGCTAGTAATGGAAAAAGAAGCATTAAGCAGGTAATATAGATTGTCTACTGAATTATCTATTTAGCAGATTGGGACACTTAATAATATATAAACAGGTGTTAAAAAAAGATAATTTTTTAAGAGTATATATAGTACTGACCAAATGAGTAAAAAAAGCTTAATCAACATGGGTCCGATCTTCAAGAGTTACGACTTCGATTAAGAGAGACTTTTTGTTTACCTTTCAGAGGACATCGTAGAGGTGATTTTTTTAAAATCAAATTAAATGTTGTGGCGACCTTAGCAAATATTTAATTTCCATATAACTTCGTAACTATTAGAAATTGAGAAAAATGTTTCATGTACAAATTTATTGTTTTTTTTATAGTCTATTTTCTGATATAGACAAAATTTTGTTCAATCATTATCTTTGTCAGTTTTTCTTTGATTTTTCGTTTTCTCGGAAACAGTTGAAGATCAGACCTCTGTTAATTAAGCTTTTTTTTACTCATTTTGGCCAGTACTATATACCTTAAAAAATTACTCTTTTTTAATACTCTGTATAAAGATCTGTAACAAAACATCATTTATTATTTGTTAATCTTGTTAATTTTATTTGTAGTCAACTGAATTCAACGAAAGAAGAATTATCTGGTGTAGAAACCGAATTACGAAACTTAAGAGACACATACAACAGTAAAAATGACAATTGGATTAAAGAAAAATTAAGCTTAGAAGACCAATTAAAAGATTTGAAGAAAAAAGTTTCTTCCTCTAGTCCTAGTGAGTCTCTTATACTAGAAAGAGCAAGATTGAAATCTTCTTTGGAAGAAAAATCATCAGAAGTTGAACAATTGAAAAGAGAAAGTGAAGTCATTGAAGATCAGCTCAAGAATCTTAGAAAAGAAAATGAAGACCTTAAGCAGAAATTAGATGACTTTGATAAAGTGACAAAAATACAGAAATCTTTCAATGCCGACTCTTCAGCAATGGAGAAAGAATTGACACAATTAAGATCCAAGTAAGATATTTTGCATTACCTACTTATTAATTGTTCAAGTATGTATTTAATATTTGTTTCTCCTACAGACTTAGTCAAGTTGAGAAGAGCCGCAAAGCAGACGTAACCGAATGTAAAATGCGGTACGACAGTCAAGTAGCCGTCGTAAGTGAAGAACTCAAATCTCTTCAAAGTCAAATCACGAGGTTTAAACGAGAGCGGGACACCTACAAACATATGCTTGAAGGGGCGCAGAAGACTTTAGGAGAACTTAAGATGGCTGCTAGTAAAACTGATAGAAGTAGGCACAATTCCGTTTCCAGCCTAGATGAAGTAAGGATATCATTTTCTTCATGTTTAAATCAAATTTTATAATTATTTATTATAGATTGAAGAACATAGAATGAAAGTAGCAACATTAGAACAACAGATTAGTTGCATGGAAGACGAATTATCCGAAGCAAGATTAGAAAGTTCTAAACTGAAGACCGAACTTGTTTCTGAACGGTCGGCTTGGGAAGTGAAGATGTCTGAAATGAAATCAAAGATGAACGAAGTAAGCAATTTCATACTTTGTTTTGTTTACAAGATTTTTATTTTATAAGTAGTTCATAATTATTATCTTCTTTTTGTAGTTGGAAGAAGATCGCCTGCTAAACAGCGGCCGAACGAAAATAGCAGGTCTTCGAACCCGCATGGAACTCGCCTGGCATAAAGAACGTGAAGAACAAACTCGTCTCTTGCAAGAAACCTCTACTCTAGCTCGTGATCTTCGCCAAACTCTCTTCGAAGTAGAAAGAGAGCGAGATAAAGAAAGGTTAGAAGCTAAACGTAAACAAGAACAACTGAAAAAAACTGCCGAAGAAGAACAAGAAGAAAATCGAAGAAAGCTTAATGAGTTACAATGTGATTTGTTAGAATTAAGGGATGCACATGCCAAACTACGTACTACAAATGAGAAATTAAGAAGAGAAAAGGAGAGAAATGAAAAGGACAGAGAGGATTTAAGATCGTTAATTACTTCTAAGAAGAGAACAGAAAATGATGATGATAGAAGAGTTAGTGTACTATTAGAACAAGTTGAAATTCTGCTTAAGTCACTTCCTGAAGTCCAATCAGAACAATATACTCCCACACCTCCTAGACGTACAAAGGTAACTAATACACATAAAATCTGCTACCATGACCAACTAACAAGAAACAAAATAGGGAATTATCGTTTTTAGAGGGGATATTTTATTTATTCTAGAAGTTAACATATAGTATTTTAAGAAAAATAAATTACGAAGTATTGAACAAAATATGCAACCGTGACAGTGGTTCAAAAGTTATTATAAACTGCATATTTCTTTTCTTTTTAAAATATAATCAGTTGATTTTTTTTGGGATCATTCTAGATATGTTGGTAGAATAATAAGGGCTCTTGAAGTTCCAGGTTGTATTTATTTTGAAATAAATATTACAATGGACGCTGCGGCCAAAATTGGCCTATCATTAGATAAAATTTTATTAAATAGTCTTAAAATAAAGTGCTCACATAACTGATCCCCCCTCAAAAGTTGCGCAGCTAGTGTTTTTTCCGCGTTTTTTTACTTGAAGATGGAAGAAGTCAACGTTATGTATCTAACAAATACTTGATATCACGAGGTGCTGCGGATTAATCTTTTGTGTACCCTAATTTAAAAAAAATCATAATTAAACAATATAACGGAGAGATAACAATTTTAAAAAATTGCCCGTTTTTGGTGCCGATCAAGTGCATATTTGTTTTTTTTTTTAATTTCTAGCTTGTCAACTAGGTACTTAGGCTTATTCCATAAGAAAATAACAAATCTGAGTGACAATTTTTGTTCCAGTCGAAATCCCGAGAATCCTCCCCAGCTTACAGTCGCGAAACCAGTCGAGAGCGATCCGTGAGCCGCGCAGACGACGTCCACCACGTCATTCAGCGTTTGAAAGACGCTACTAATGAGATCCGTTCGACTAGAACCCGGCGTGCACCAAGTGTGCGGCGTGCAGCATCCACTGAAAACGACTCGACCGATTCCTATTCCAGGGGGCAGCTCCGAAATGGAAGCCTCCATCGCAAGAGTCTTTCCCTGGAGCAGACTGCAGGCGCTGGACCTATGGAACCCATCTGGAAACAGGGAGATGATAATAGTTTGTCTAGTTTGCAGTCTCTTGATGCTGGATCTGACGTGGATACAAGGTAAAGAATAAATTATTTCTGAATTACTATTTAGAAAGTATAAACTATACGCTGTATAGTGAAGGTAGAATGATCTCTCGGAGTTTTTTGTTTTATTTAATTCAATATTCATTTTATTTATATATTATTATTAGCTAGCCGATACGGATACGGTTAATCGGGAAAAATGCGTAGGTCACTAAATATACACAGAAATTTAAATTATTTTATTCACAATCGGTTAGTAAAATGACGATTTCTGACTTTTAAAAGGGAAAGTATTTAACGTTAACCTCATTTTCCAAGAGGTTGGAAAGTATAGCGCGAGTATAGCTGGGGTTGGAAAGTGTTAACTTTCCAACCCCAGCTAAATTCACGCTATGCTTTCCAACCTCGAGGCGGAAAATAGCTGCCCCATGCTTTGCGAGATCAATGTTGATCAGTGATGGATATTTACAAAGTTTCTTTACAGTTTATATGATAAAAATTGAATTAAATTGTAAATAATACAAGTAATCAATGGAATGAAATCAATATTTAAGGTTAGAAATCGAACTGACAGTTCTTGTGTTATTTTACTAAAATTGGTACTTTTTATTTATATCCCCATCATTGGTAGCTTGTCTGCTTAAATTATGTAATACAAATATTTTTACCTTTTATATTTGAAGAAACGAATGAATTTATAAATAGTATGAATAAGTGTAGATAAATGTGAAATCAAAATTTGAAGTTAGAAATCAAACTGACAGTTCATGTGACAAATGAACAATTTCAGACCATTCGTTTATTTATGTTAGGTTATTATTATTTAAATATTTTTTTTTATTTTTTTATTTTAGATTGTGAATAAAATAGTATAGGGCACGGAAGATCACGTGACCTCTTATATGTTTTGTCCCTTTCTCACTTCAGACTCGATCTTCAGCTCTGTCCCATGCTAACTTCAGACTGTATTTTCGACGCAATGCGCATGCGTCAGTTAGAATAACTGTCATATTTTTCTAGCGGTAAATTGTAAGAATGAAGTTGCGCAATCGTGGAATTTGTTGCCATTTTGTTATTTGGCGGTTCTTGTGCATATATCGATTGATTGTGTTATTGTTATTCATTGTGTTTTATTATTTGTTTCTTTTTGTTATCTTGTTTGTTGTTATTTCTTTTATTGTTGTTTGTGAGTGTTGTCATTCTTTTTCAAACGATGCCAGTGCGTTGTTGGGTGCAAGTTTGTCGTCGGACTATAATATAAAACTGTTTGCTATCCCATCAAGCACCGATTATCGATGTAATATTTAAAACCTAATAATATTTGAACATAAGTAACAAGTGACAATTTGTATAGGTAGGGTAGGTGTGGTAGGTAGGTTACATGTGAAAAACAAGAGAGACGTCGTCTGTGGCTCGTGGCCGTTTATGTTTATGAGAATATCACTTGCTGACATATTATCGATTACTCAGATTTGATAGTAGGTCGTTGATAAAGCTCTAAATTTATAAATTGTCAATTGCTGTTGGTAATATTTTCTTTTTAAACAAGAATGAAGACTAAGAACATCCTGATCGTAATACTTATGAATATACATATGATCACATTGTTATCTTCCATTATATTATATTATTGAAGAATTCATTAAAACCCTATTTGATTCTTATTGTCTTCATTTTATTCTCATTTGATATCTTGCTAGAAATGTGACAGCTATTCAAACTGACGCATGCGTACTGCGTCGAAAGTATAGTCTGAAGTTAGCATGGCACAGAGCTGAAGATCGAGTCTGAAGTGAGAACGGGACAAAACATATGATAGGTCACGTGATCTTCCGTGCCCTATACAAACCTCGGTGAAAAGTTTCATAGTCTTGGGCTACTTGGTTAGCTATCTTCGCCCTCGACAATGAAACACTTTCCACCTCGATTAGTAATATACTATTATTTAATTTTTATTATTTTTAAAAATAACTTCCATTATTCCAAGTATAAAAGAATACTTAATTTTGGTTTACACTTCTTTAAGGCAATTTTTTTATGCTCTTTCAAATGGCGATGTTATTTTTTATTGTATACTGTTGGAATTATGATGTCAAAGTTGTTATTTTCAAATAAAAAATGCTGTGCCATTGGAAAGAGAATTTTTTCGCATTCCAAGGATGTATATGTATACATGGACTTTTGTTTCAAACAAAAAAAATAATTAAATTTATAGGCAAACAATAAAGACACGTTCTGTATTCGAATAATCATTTATTACTTAATTTAGTGTTTACAAAAAAAATTGACAATATTAATATTGTTTTCTGCAATGTCATGGCTATTGCTGAAGCAACAGAAATTTAAAAATTTGTTTTTAAAATTGTGAAGAAACTAGAAACAATAAAAAATAAAAAACAGTTATGTATGCAACTTTGCCGTAAAATGAACAGGGGGACAGGAGAATGCGTAAAATAAAATCCCTATGTTCACCCCTAACCGCTCCCACCCGGTATACATGTGTATTCCTATTCATTTTGTCAAAATGGTAATCATTGGTTGTCACACTTATTAAAAACTCTGATGTATAATTCGTCATGAACTGATTAACTATCGTAAGAAGCCAAATATGGAAAATACATAAAGTGAAAACCGAAAGTAATTACTTATACAACAAGACATTACGAATTACGATATGTGACAAAAAGCATTCTCATGCTTTAAAATGAACTCATTCAACTACTTTACAGTTTTTATACGATAATTAACATTTATGCTATTTTTAACACATATGTTGAATTTGCAACAATCTTTAATTTTCATGCGTTGCACTTTGACTTAATTAAAGTTTGCAACATACCTTCCTTATGTCAATCACCATGCAGGGAATCAGCTAATCAATTTATACATAAAGAAAACTTTCTATAAATTGCTGTCGGTATCGTTATTTGTATTTTAACTCAGTTACTAGTTACTGTTTCAATTAGATTCGTTCCCATTAATGTAAAATGGCAAATGTAATGACTATAATCTTTTTCCGTAAAAATGCTATAAGTTTTACATGTTTATTTTATGTACATATGATAATGGGTAACAACTCAAATTCGAATATGATTCGTGTTATTTTGTATCAACTTTTCCTAAATTATCCTAAATGTCATGAAATACCAGTTTGAAATTTATTTATTTTATGGGGTGTCGTGGCCGCGTGTCTGAGTGTCTGGTCGCGAATCTGGGGAACCGGGTTCGATCCCGAGTGACGCCAAATATTTCGAATTTTAAATAGCACAAAATTGACCCCTGTGGTGCACTGTCCGCGCCAACAATGAGTGCTCGTGAGCTGACGCCTGGTAAACGCCCACACGGTACAAATATATCATCATTACCGATATCTGCGTACAAAGCAGATTGGCACACCCAGAAATGGGTAATATGCCATAATGATATATGTATTATTTATTTATTTAAATTTATTAGTGAATATGATTTTTTTTCAAAGGTACTACAGCATGGATAGTAGGCTCTCAGGAGGATCAACCCAAAGTGAAATGATTCCTGGAGGACCGGATAAAAAGAAGAAAAAGGGTATAATGGGAAAATTACGAAAGTTAACCAAAACGAGAAGTGTTGAAGATCAGAATTATCAACCAACTGCGGGTGATTCGGTGACGAGCGACGATATGAGAGGAAGTAAAAAAGATTTGAAGGAACGGTTGACGGGCATGTTTAAGAGGAGTGGCTCTTCTTCTCGTAGTAACAGGTGAGAAATATTTATTTTTCAAAATTGTGACGCTTGCGAATATAAAATACAATAATCTCTCATATAACACGGTAGATAAAATTTATAGAAAATCTTACGTAATCGGACCTCTATATCTCAAATTTCAATGGACCGCAAAATTAATTCGAATTATAGAAATTTCGATTTAAAACAAAAACATACATATTATACACATGTTTTATTGGGAAACAAAAATAATTTACAACATTCTAAAATGTAATGGGGTGCTCCACCATAACAAAATAATAACATGTACACTTTATACTTAGAGTATTAAATCAATAAATAACGATTAAGATAAAAAAATAATAATTACTTTGCGAGATATTTTTAAATTTCTTGTCAGTGTCACTGTGACATACTATTGCTATCTTTCTTTTGAAAACTACAGTCTGGTACGAGAGAAAGATACCAATAGGTGTCGCAGATGTTGCCGTGCTATGACGTAATATTGACATTAAAAATCAAATGCAGTAGAGTGCCACAATTTTAATGAAATATCGCAACTTTCTAGCCATTTTTTAAAAATTTCGATGGGAAATTATATGGGTTTTATTAAAAAAATTACGATAGTTTTTGAATTATGTCACTTATTTTCTGTGGGCCCACGTAGGCGTCACGTGGCCACAATAAGAAAATTTTTTTCATGTGACTGCAGTGGAATCATACAAACGCAGTTAAAACTGCAATGACGTCGTGTGACACCACATTGGGTCCACGCAGCCATTAGATCTGAAATTGCGTGATGCCACGTTGGGTTCATATAGCATTCTACGTATCAAACTAAAAACAATTAAGACTACGAATTGCTACAAAATTAAACGTACTTTCATTGAAAATAATAAAAAATAAAGAGTAGAGGATCCCATTATGCAAAATAAAGCAGTATATAACGTGCATAATAGAGATGGGCGGGTGAATATTTTTTTATTCACGATCACGTACGCTCACCTAACTAAAAATGTTATCACGACCAATCACGCACGACTTTTTATGTTTGATTCACGATCACTCACGCTCACGAATTTATTTTGGCACTCACGCCCGATCACGCCCGGCGGGTCACACTCGTGTCACGTAATTGTGTCTATGTACATTTAAGCCTATTTAACACAGTCATAAATTGTTATCATATTTGTTAAAAAATTGGTAATAACTTTAGATAACAAATTGGTTTCATTGGAAACGAATATTTATGGACAAATAGGATGTTCTATTCCATCAAAAATGTCATTATAAATTTGGTAACAAATTTGTTAACAAAATTATGATCGTGATGTTAAACGGGTTTAAAGATATGTTTATCTTTAGTGAAATCGGAGCAACTGTGTATACAATTTTGGGTACAACAATAACACTATTTTTATACAAAAACACGTCACACTTTTTTTTTTTTTTGTTGATACAACTATAAATGAAACGTAAATTTTATTTAAAATACATTGAACATATAGAACATGGAAATTTCTCGTAGTTTGTCTTCAGCGTAGGGCCGGATAAAGCATAAAATCGCCCCTAGGATATTTTCTCAGATGTCCCCAAAAATCAGAGCAAAATTGCTTGGGAAAGGAAAACTATTTAATTTCTAGTTTTTCTTCCAAACTCTCCATAGGATTTTTGTTGTCTGCCTAATGGGATACTATACCGTAGTCAAATTTTAACTATTTTACATAAGAATGCGAAAATATACGTAAATTAATGAGTATTAGTGAAAGAATTTTGTTTAAATATTAATTAATTCGCAAATTACAAGAGATTGAAGTCGATTAATAATTAGGATGACGTTTCATCTCCTAAGCAATTTTACTGGTTGCCTGATTTTAAATCGAAACTTGCGGATCTTTTCCGCCCGCGTACCATCAACTATCAATGGACAAACACTCGCGCCGCCTGCCGTCATAATGGGGACTTATGATTTTAGAATTTTACTGTTGCCATCTACTGAGTTCTGAAGTAACCTTTCAGACAAAGACGACAAGCTCGAAGAAAGGGACAGCAAAGCACTACCGTGACCTCTTAGATAGAATCTAAAACAGTATTTAAATGTGTTGGGTAATTTTGTGTTTCGGTATTATTAATTTTTTTAAAATTTATCATCAGCTAACAAATAATTGTTATACCAAAACTGATTACTCATCATACGTCAAACACCACCGCAAAATAAAACAGCAAAATATATCAAATCGGGTTAAGACAATAACGCTGAGAAGAAAAGAGAGGCCATGGTACTACAAAACTATCTCTTTCTTCAAGCCTGCCGTCTTTTTCTAAAGACATATCGTACTGGAGGGGAGAATATGTGTTATGTGACGTCATTTTCATAAGTCCTCATTTGTGTAACAATATTGTCAAACAATGGTCAAAATGTTCAACAATTTATTACGAAAAGAGCAAAAGTACGTTGCGCTGGATGCACTTGCAGATGAACTGAGCATTTGAGCGGTGTGTTAATTTTTATTTTAATATTTTGTAGTGTTGGCAAACTGGAAATTTTCCAAAAAGAAATATCTCCAACAATGAAAATTTACCGGGAATATTTCCTTACTGCTAATGAAAGTTTCCAAAATAAATTCCTTGGAATATTACCAGAAAGTTTCTGCGGGAATTTTTCCTTCTAACATAACCTATTTCAAGTACTTTGACAACGTCTTTGTTGACAAACAAGTGTTCACGTGTGTCTGTTATTTGCAAAATGAGAAGAAAAATATCGTTGGTTTGGAATAATTTTATAAAATTATGTGTTGGCAATAAGAGATACGCAGAATGTAAATTTTGTCATGCAAAATATTTAGCAAACGCTACAAAAATAACAAAACATATTTTTAAATGCAAATCTTGCCCGAAGTCAGAAATAATAAACTAAAATCAGATAAAAGTACTATATTTCCTAGAAAATCATCACAAAATATGGTAAATATATTTTGGTATTTTTTAAATGTTTCTAATTTTGTAATTTTAAATATGGATAATAAATGAAAAAATAGTTATTTTATTTATAACAAAAAATTGTGTCGGTTAATTTTCGATTTTTCTTTACGCAAGTATAGAAAATATATGTATTTATTTAGAATAAATAAAAAAATCAAAACTTCAGATTTTGATATTTCGAAATTTTTTTCGCGTTTCGTCTCATATTTAAACAATTTTGACACATTTTTGAGACTTTTACCTAAAATACAATAAATATACTTTCACGTTAATTATTAAATTTGTTGAGTTGAGTCGAGAAGGATCAGCTGGGAAATCGTTGAAAAAATGAGCAAGGACTTGGTGATCCAGAATATTTTTTTTATATAATTAAAAAAAAAACGGACGTTTCGAACCCTAGTGGTTCATCATCAGCATATTACAAAATATAATGTAAAAAAGTAGTTATTGTTCAATAAGAATTTGTCAAAAAAAATTTTTAGTTAAAAATATAAAAATATTTGGACTGCAATACAACTTGATAAAAACCTATCTTTAACTTATGGGTGTACCTGCAGAATTATTAAAATTAGAATAAATACTTAGTTTCATCGTTTAAACAATATAATCATTTTAAATATATTGTGTTCCGAACTATGTTTGAACGTGTGCCATTGGGGTCACATTATTCGTTAAATTTCTTTTCTATCCTGAACTAATTTATCTGTGTAGGTAATATCTGTGTATTTAATGAAATTATAACGCTTTTTAATATATTCTAATAATATTTCATTGTAATAAGTATTTGGTATCAAAAGAAAGCTCGTAATGAGTACAATAATATTTTATCAGTTTTGAAAACCTAAAGGAAACTTTCCGGAAAGTTTCCACTGAATTTACTGGGAATATTTCCCAAAAAATAAATTCCCGGGAATTTACCAACACTAATATTTTGTCTTAATGCTTGGTGCTTGACGGCGCCCCCTGAGCGTTTTTACACCTAGGCAGTGGCCTAGTTTTGCCTAATGGGTAATACGGTCCTGCTTCACCGTGTTATAAGAGGTTTGACAAGGTACACATATTTAATCGTGATAGAGTGAAATAGTGTTAAAATAGTACCGTGTTATACGAGGGATATATGTATTGTAATATTCGGAATAACATATTAGACTGGTGAATTAATACAAAATTTAGATTGAATAACAAATGTAACAATAATTTTATAGTTAACGACCTTGTTACTATGGCTACAGAAACTCGTATGTTGCGTTTGACCTTTGATGTTGCGCAGCCATAAAACATAAAAAATAACGCTTTAATTACTTTCCTAAAGATTAATCATGAAAAAAATGCAGAAATAAAATTGAATATAATTTTCAAAAATAAAATTAAATCTTGCTTTGCAATACTAACGAATTGTGTGTATTTAAACAAATACTTAAAAGTAAATTATTGTTTAAATAGTGTGGAACGGTCCAAAACTAAAGAAAGAGATAGTGTTGAACGATTGGAACGACCAGATACTAGTTCAATGCAGAGACCGCTTATGCGAAATGGTGGTGGAAATTCTAGACCTTCCCCTTCTGTAAGTATAAAAAGACAAATAGAGAAAATGGGAGAAGCATAACAAAAAGAGGGACACATGATATATGACCATAATTTTGTATTATTTTATTAGGGATGCTCGAGTAGTAATGTGGTATTTTAAATTTCATTCAACATATCTATGAAAATAATAAATTTATTGGCTATAACCATAATAAAATTATTATCAAGTTTTAATTACTTGTAAATAAAATACAATTTATGACATTATTTGAAAATAGTAACACAAAATTAGCTTCTATTTTCCAACAAAAAATTTATTAAGCAAATATTATTTCATTCCTAATGAATTATTTTTAAACTATATGACGTAGTATCATTTGCTTACAGTTTCGAAATCTACGTAAGAGTTAAAAGTATTAATACTTTTGTTTATTTCAGCCCAGTGAAAGAAGTACTTCATTAAACAGAGATACGTATTCATCAAAATATAAATAGAAGCCAAAATGGTACGAAATCCATAGCTTCGTTGTAACTGCACCGTTTACAGGTGCCTATTATTAAAATATTCGTTTTAACGTATATAGAAAAATATGAAAATATATTTGAATTATTAAATATTTTCAAATGTCTAATTATTTCATTTTATTTATTTAATTTTATTGTTTATTTGTTTTATTATAAAAATAACTCTCATTCATTTTCTTAGAATTAAAATGGAAATGAGAGAACATTTCAAAAACTTACAAATTGACTCGTTATGTTCAGTGTCTTGCCTTATTTTCAAAGCATTTTCGTATTACTAAAGATAGTTGTTTTGTGTTACGTTTTGTGTGAATTTTTTATTGTCACATATGGTGTTACGATTTTTTAAATATGTATAGAATCGTTAATTAAAACAGATGAAATTGAAAATCACTATTTTTTATTTTAATTACATATAAAGAATTTGTTAGTATTGATTATTACCCTTTTTATAGATTTCGGTTCCTAATGAATTAACTAAAGAGAAATAATGGGACACAATACTTCATATTAGTCATTGGTATAGTACAATACAATGCTGAAGGCCATGAGATTGGTAAAAATAACAGTATGAAAAGTATTTTTAACGATATTCATTGTTCTACAAGAATAATCGAATGAATATTAATTGACTAGGAAAGTAAACGTCATAGAAGGCGGGGCTGACTCGCCACTATCTTTGTTTAATTTTCTGAACGTACGTGCTCCGTTGTGGTGGCTCAAAAAATTACCTTACTTTGTGAATGATGGACATTTCTGTCAATATATTATTATTATTATTATTATTATTATTATTATTATTATTATTATTATTATTATTATTATTATTATTATTATTATTATTATTATTATTATTATTATTATTATTATTATTATTATTATTATTATTATTATTATTATTATTATTATTATTATTATTATTATTATTATTATTATTATTATTATTATTATTATTATTATTATTATTATTATTATTATTATTGTTATTATTATTATTATTATTATTATTATTATTATTATTATTATTATTATTATTATTATTATTATTATTATTATTATTATTATTATTATTATTATTATTATTATTATTATTATTATTATTATTATTATTATTATATAACTAATTATTATTAATATTCACCAAAACACCACTGAATACAACACCTTCGTCATAACAAATTTGTTGACAGCTGATTTTCTGAACCGAGCGAAAACAAGCGTTTTGCACAATTTACTTTTCAACATAAGTTTTAGTAATAAGTAACATTTTTCACTAAATATGTTTATGAAGCGAGTAATTTTGATTTATTCGACATGCATTTTTTCAGCGCAATAGACGCCGTTTCAAATTTCGCGCGTACTTTAGCACCGCCTACTTATACATTAATCTAATTAATCTTAAGATATAAATCTTTGAAAGACGAATAAGATAATTTCATAAGTCAAGTATCAAAAGCAAAAAAAATTAAAATATTGTGAATTTATTTCTCTTTAGCTGATAAAGAGTTTATAAACTGATAAGCCAAAGTACTCAGTTGAGTCACAGTATAAAATATATACAGGGCCGGATTGGGAAGATTCCGCGGCCCGGGAAAATTCTAGCATAATCAGCCTCATTTCCAGTTTTTTTTTTAATTTATCATTATATTGCCACAAAGTAATAAATTAGTTTTGGTGTTGGATAATACGAATTTTGAAATATAAAAAACGCTCCTAAAAATAGTATTTAAAATATAGAACATTCTGTAGTTAAGAAAATAACATTTAGTTTCGTTTAATAGTTTTATTATGTTATTAATAAATGGAGAGTGAGGAAAATTCTGAAGCAAAAATTTATATGATCAAACTTAATCTTCAAAACGAAAAAATAAAGCATTGAAAAATAACACAACCAAGATTCTACCCGCAGATAATGGAAATGTTACAGTAATATTGGATACCAATTTATATGATCAGAAAATAGAAGAAATTTGAAGAAACTTAGAAAACATTCTACTACGTCTATAGAAAACAAAGTGTACCGTACTCTTAAGAAATATAAAGAATGATATTCCGTTTAGAACAAGAACAGATCTCACACCATATTTTAGCAAGCTTCCACACCTGTACGGGGGGCTTCCAAAAATCCATAAGAAAGATTTAAGCATCTCAAAAACCCGTCAAAAGTTCCATAAATTCTCCTACTTACAAACTATCACAATTTCTATTACCAATCATTCAGCCACTTCAAGGAAAAAGAACATCATATGTGAAGAATTCAAAACATTTTGTAGAACTTTTAAGCTAAATACAATTACAACCACAAAATCTTCTTGTCGTATTTCCAAGAAAAAGATAGATATTTTGTAAAAGAAGATGGTTTGCTGATGGGTTCTTCTCAGTTATAGCGAATTTATACAAGGAATTTTTTGAAGAATTAACACTAGTTACAGCCAATATAAGACCTAAACTTTGGCTTAGATATGTCGATGATACTTTATATTAGGTTCACAATTTGAGAAAAAATCTCATGGAGTCCTTCCGTTCTTGGATGTTTTAACAGAGAAAACGAACCATGGACCAGTAACATCAGTGTACTCTACCGTAAACCAACACACGAACACCAGACAATACCTTAACTATAATTCCAATCATTAAAAATCTACAAAGGAGGAAATTATCAATACCTCATATATTCGACCTCGGACTATATCTGCAATACCGAAAAAATTTTTGTCAAGAATTAGAAAATATTAAAAACGATCTAAATAAGAACGGTTACCCGGTGAAGTTAATTAGATGATGCTACGTACTCAAATTTTAGTTTGTAATCACCGAGCGGCGGCCTCAAAAAGTCGTGGCCTCTCGGGAAATTCCCGATTATCCCGACTGGCCAATCCGACCCTGAATATATACTGTGGTTGAGTATTCTTACCTGGTCTAGGACATATGCATGCATAGTTGAAACATTTTTTTTCTGTATGTACGGTCTAAAATTGATTCGTAATTACTATAAATGTATTTGACCTTTATTTTTACAAACAGTTGTTATCAGGATTGCAACAATTATTTATGCAATAAATTAATTATTTTCGTAACTCAATTAATAAATTATTATGGGTTTTGTAAAAGAAAAGAAGCAGATTTTTATACGATTATTTATTTTCCACAATGAATATGATTTTTTTTCTGAATGATTGATGCACATGTATAAATAATTGACATGATTTTATTACATAAATATTTCTCCAATAAATATAACCATATAATATCAAATGGCAGCACATACAAAAATCACTGAGATCAGTAATATTATTTATAAAAAAATAAATAAACAATGTCTTTTAAATACTAATTTTATCAGATAAATAATACAAATGCATAGCAGTACATGCCATAGTGATCATATTGCCTACTGCAATAGTCATATGGAGTTTTCTAAAAGCGCTATGTAACTTGACGTATTCACCGCAGTTTACGAGACATCCTGGATCGTGTTGTCCTACTTCTTTGCCAACACCGGCTTCAATTTCCATTATGTTCTTTTCTGTTATCAACAGAATCAATTTAGGAGCCATGTAGAGGCGAATTGTTAGTTCTATGGAGAAACAAATCACCAAGGCCATGATCTGAAAGAAATATTTAGTATTAGTCATCATCAGACAAAAAACATTTTTCAAGTTTAAGTTTTCGTCACATATTAAAAATTACGTTGGGATTTTTTTTAAAAACAAGTGTTAAGAGATTGACAATTTATTAATTATTAGTATTAACTTACTTGTCTCATAACCAGCTCCTGGTTAACGTCATCCTGACAATGAACAAAACTACACAAAGTAATCAGACTTAAAGTTGCATTGATGAGAAAATATTTTGGAAACAGCACTTTCTGGACATCCCCAAATGTGTGGCGAGGAAGACACAAGTACAGGGCTAATCCAGAGATGAATGTCATCCAGATTTGGAAGCCGAAATGTGCAGCAAAACTGGCTAAGTATACTAATTTCACTAAAGCTGAAGGGGGGTTAAATTCATGTGTCTTTTCACTAGGATTTAACACCATTACTAGGATAAGTGTTGAAACTAGAGTCACTAGGTGAGCCGGTTGAGTTGTCTTTAATAATAATCTGTAATTGAAAAATTGTCTTAGTAAAAATTAAAAAGAATTCAGAAGGGTAACTTACTTGAATAAATACGAACTCTGCATCTTTTCGTATAAATTATTTAACATTAAAAACATAATTTTGGTATAATTAGTAGAAACAGCTAAAATATCACTTTTAATATACTGTTTTATATCACATTTTGATTCTGAAATGTCTATTTTCTTCTTCAGCTTCTTGCCGTGGCTTGTCTGAAGCTTCTGTACATTACCAACACACATTTTGATAAAGATTTGTATATGTTTTGCACCACCTTATCTCTTCCAGTTACTCAGCTTGACTAACGTTTCCACCGGTGGTAGACATAATATAGGATACGTAGACACCAATCCCAGAAGTTCTCAATAGTTTTTTACGGTCTCGTGGCACGGAAACTGATTTTATGCAACGTGAGATAAGGATAAAGTAGTTGTATTGTATTGGTTCTTTACTATAATTGGTATACAATTTTAAACAAATGGAAATATTGTGAAATTAAATACATTTTTAATGACAATCAGATATTGAAATATATCTGAAAACTGTAAATAAAAATACGTGTAACAAAACAACTAAGGAAATGAGGAAATATCTTGAACACTCTTCTATATATTCATATGTTATCTGCTAATTTTGAAAAGCTTTTCGATAAAATATTAATTACCGTCCATTATTTTAAAGGAATATAAAATCAAATATTAATAAAACGTGATCAATATGATAATAAGTTCGAATTTTTATTAATCTTACCTTTGATCTATTTATTTGCATTTTAATGTTTCTTATCAGTATAGAGAGATTTACATTTATCCGAAAATTATATACCGGGTGTAGAAATGAAAAGTGGCGCATAGCGATTTCAATGTTATTTTTTTAATACTGCTATATTTCTTTACCTATTCATTTTAGCGTAAAAAGGGTAAGAATATAAGTTGTTCAGAAATTAAAGAGGCATCCTATAAGAACAACTTACTGACATAATCATTCGTATTTCACGAGATATTAATTAAATTAAATTTAATATTCTTTTTGAAAAATCGTTAGAGTCCTTTGAAAAATGAAACCAAATATTCACTTTGATATTTGTTGTATAAATTCCGAACAAATTGAGTTTATACTCAAAAGAAATTATACAACAAATAAAAAATGTTAAAGTGAATATTTTATACAGGGTACTTGTTTCATTTTTCAAGGCATTCTAATAATTTTTCTAAAAGAACATTAAATTTTATTTAATTAATATCTCGTGAAATATGAATGATTATGTAAGTAAGTTGCCTTTATAGGATGTCTTTTTAATTTCTGAAAAACTTATATTTTTATCTTTTTTGCGCTAAAATGAATAGGTAAAGAGATATAGCAGTATTAAAAAAAATAACATTGAAATCGCTATGCGCCACTTTTCATTTCTACACCCGGTATTTGTATATTTTTTATATTTACCAAATCTAGTTAAAATTTATAAAGAAAATTATTATATCAAAATGACGATTTTTAAAAAGTCTAGAGATATTAATTTTGAGCTGATTTTTAAATTAGCAACATGCGTATTTTAAATTGAACTATTTTTCATTAATCATCTATCAGCTGACTGTAACGATTCAATATAATTTTTAAAATTTAATATTTTTGAAAATTATTTTGTTATCAATGTACCAGAAATAAATGAAAATTCTATATAATCATTATTTAGTCCAGTACATATGCAAAAAAATAATATATATATATATATATATATATATATATATATATATATATATATATATATATATATATATATATATATATATATATATATATATATATATACATAGCAAAAATGAATATGAATTCCGGAAAAGTTTGACGGTATCTGCTTTGTCTTTTTCATTTCCAGCCTTTGGGTGTTTAGTTTATACCATTGTACGTCTGCTGCATTTTTTTTAGAGCCTAGGTCAGTGTCATATTGCATAATATTTACGTGACAGTACTTCGGAAAATTATTGAAATAACGGCAAAAATTTTTTTACATATGCCAAAGTGCACGTATGTGCCAGTGATGACTAACTACTATTAAGAATACGACGAAGCCAAAGTAATTTGAATTATGTCAATAAACACATCGTAAAATAATTTATTCGCAATAAAATATTTGATATGAATTATATTACGCACTTTATGTAGGTGTATAATGTTTCATTGATAAAAAATTTACAAATATAGAACACATTAAAAACTAAAAAATAATAGAATAGATTGGAAATTACTTATATTTTGCAGTGAAATGTTTCTTAAAAATAAATTCTTGGGAATTTTCGACACTTAATCTGTAACATGAATGAATTTCCCAGAGTTAATTTATTGAAATGTAACCAATTTCCGAGGGAATTTTGCGCTTCAAAATGTTGTTCATCGTAATTCCCATACTACTCAAATACCTGTTCTGTTTTCATTTTTTTTTTACTTAATAACATACATATCCTTCCTTAATTTTTGCAGAATAATCCGTAATTCCCTCGTATCTGGTAATACCTTAAGAAATTCTTATATTTGTATAAGTAACACCTAAATTTCTCCAGTAATACTTAAAATTTCTGCCTAATATAATGTTTACCATTTACCATATTTTCTTCACGAATTACCCTTCGAAGAAGAATTGTTTCAGTTATAGATTGATTTATTATTTCAATCGATTAACAAATTGTTTTTGTTTTGAAATTTACTGTAATAATTCTTATCACAAACATAATTTTTGTTGTTTGTGATCTAAAAAATAAACTTCTATGAATCAAGCATATAAACAAATGTGCTATGTACAATCTGTGAGGAATTATAAATTAATTTATGGTGTTTAATGTTTAATATCTTTTTTTTCAAAAAAGTACAGTATTGTCAATAAGAATTTTCCACATATATTATTATTTGCTTTTATCGAAGTACCTACTCATATATTAGCGATAGCTTAATTTGAATTAAATAAATATATCATCACGGCATATTACCCATTGCAGGATGTGCCAATCTGCTTTGTACACAGATTTCGGTAATAATGATGTTATATTCGTAGCATTTGGGCGTTTACCAGGCGTCAGTTCACGGGCACTCATGCCGGCGAGGAGACTGCACCACAGGGGTCACTTTTGTGCCATTTAAAATTCGAAAAATAATTTTGGCCGTCGGTCGGAATCGAACTCGGGTCCTCAGGTTCACGATCAGATCTCAGGCACATGGCCACGAAACCCCATTATTATTAATTATTATCTGAATTATATTTCAATATATTATGTAATGTTTTTTATGACAATCTAACTTGTTTTTCTATAGTGTATGCTGCTAGCTGCAGCCTCAATGGGGTCCTGCACTCTGATTTTTTTATTATTTTAAATGAAAGTTTTTTTATTTTTCAAGCAATTTGTAGTATTATAAAGTTTTAATTGTTTTTAGTTTAACTGCATTTGATTTTTAATGTCAACATGACGTCACGGCGACACCTACAGCTACTAGATAACACATAGCTGACTCGTCCGCCATATTGGTGCCAAAATAAAAGCAGTAAATTATTAAATAAAAGTGCATTTCTTACAAGTTTATGTAGTAACTGTTTTTTTATAATTAAATATAACTTCCATATTTGCCATATTATATTTATTTAAAATAATAAAACCAGAAAAAATACGGTTCGTTAAGATTTTTGAGGTTAGAGAAAAATGTATGTATTGTATAATTACCAGTGAAAATTAAAACCATTTCTCAAATGATTTACACAATTTGGAGCAGAACAATCCGTCATTATGGATAATTTCTATGATTAATAATACTGTAACGCTGATGTTGAATGATTTAAGTGGCTCCAAAATGGTGGACGAGTCAGCTGTACTTTATTTAGTAGCTATAGCGACACCTATTGCTAGATCTTTCTCTCGCACAAGCTCTGTAGTAGGTAGCGAGAGAAGGGCAGCACTGATGTGACGTCACAGTGACACTGACAACAAACCTCAAATATCACGCAAAGTAATTATTATAAAATTGTTTATTTCATCTTAATCGCTATTTATTGAGTAATACTTTAAGTATAAAGTATACATTTTATTATTTTTTGTTATGGTGCAAGACCCCATTATAATAATAATTCTATATACGGTGTGTTAATTAAAAAGCGGAGCATAGACTCCTAGTTTTTCCCTGCGCAAAATTTTCCAATTAATTTTAGACAAAAATGTTTCACGTTTAGTAACTTATAAGATAAAATCTGTTTAGTGATTTAGGTGTAGAATTTAATCATCTACAACTTTTATTTCAAACATTTTTGTCCAAAATTAATTGAAAAGTTTTGCGCAAAGAAAAACTGATTTCCTATGTTTAAACGTCTATGACCCGCTTTTTAATTAATACACTGTATATACACGACTTGAACTCATCATATATTTATCTTTGAGACATCAACGTTCATTTTTATTAAAGATTATTACCATATTTACTATTTAATGTGCGAAGTAGTTACATTTTAAATATGCGTTGCGTGACTCAGCATTAAGTGACCGGTTGTGGTCCAGCTGGCCCCCAACCTCAATTCTGTCCGATTGCCAATTATTTATAAATTATTTATTGTGTCCCTGTGGAGAACCACGCCAGATATAAATACCAAAATATGGCACACACATCAATGGGTAACAAGGCATGTTTATGTTTATACAGGTATTCCTCATATATAAACATTTCACAACACGATGCAGATTTACATAACTCGATATTGTTACGAGTCAAAGTTCGAGAAAATTCTGTAAATAAAATCTACGTTTCTTGTATGTGTATCAACAGAGATATTGTGTGTTATGTTATAATATTAAAACTATAACTATTTTAATGTTAAAACCGTAGTATTTAAATTTTCTAATATAATTTGTAATAAAATTAAAAATTACCCATAATCTTAAAGTTAAGGGAAAAGTAAAACTGTACGTATTTCGAGAACAATGTTCTCATCTTCAGTACTTATATTGTAAAATTTTACGCGAACCCGTATTAAGCGGGTAAAGAGAAATTAGGATTACTCTACATGCATGTCAACCATGCTTAATAACTCTTGTTAAGACCTCTGGCATGGTTTACATGTTGAGCAATCTTAACCACTTTCTGAGAAAAGAGCTGCTAGGATCGCTGGTATGATTCACATGTTGAGTACTCTAATTTCTCTTTGCCCTCTAATACGATTTTGCATAAAATCTTATTATTGAAAATTTTAAATACATAATATAATTTTTTTTAGGAGATAAACTTCTTTTGGCCTTTTTGGGAAGATTTTTATTTTTGATATTACTTCTTTACATTTTTGGACGTTTCGAAGGCCCAATGGCCTTCATCTTCAGCAATCTAATTTTGTTTTTTTTCCTTTTTTATTGGACAAGTTTTCAAAATTTTGAGGTTGTATGGCCAAGAGAATGTGTACATTATGTAAATCTGCATCGTGTGAAATGTTTATATATGAGGAATACCTATATAAACAGAAACATGCCTTGTTACCCATCGATGTGTGTGCCATACTTTGGTATTTATATTTAGCGTGGTGCTCCATGACCTGTGAAAAAACAAAATTAGATTGCTGAAGATGAAGGTCATTGGGCCTTCGAAACGTCCAAAAATGTAAAGAAGTAATATCGAAAATAAAAATCTTCCCAAAAAGGCCTAAATCAATCTCCAAAGGGAAACAAAAGTCTACACATAAAAATACATAATATAAAAGGAGAATTTTTGGTATAGCACTTTTAATTTTAATTTCCATTTTTTGATTCCATTATCTTGATAACCTGTCATTTTTTTAATCAACCCCGTTCTACTTGCTAATAATTTTGCAAGATCCTCAAATCCAGTTCCTGTCAAGTCCTCAATGCAACCACTATAAAAAATAGCATAAGAATAAATTAAAATATCAACTTTTCTGATATGACAGCAGTTCACGTGTTTTAAAATAAACTCCATCAGATCATACACGTGAGGTACAGACGTTCGAAAGTTCATTAACTCATTAACATACTCCTTTCTGCGAATTAATGCCATTTTGGCCAATGACACCGCTGCAAAGAAGTACGTACGTGATCAACCTCACGAAGTGTACGTTAGGTCATGATATGCCTTATGGTAAGTGTGTGTATAAAGCAATATGCTTACTTTTATTTTTATTTTAAACTGGTATATCAGTTTTTTAATCTAAATTTATGATAAAACCCAATGCAAGGTATTAATCACACACTTATAAGGCTATTTGTAAGTTTTAATGTCTACTAAATGCTTGTTGAACAGGGAAAAGAGAAATTTGTTTTAAGAAAATTGTAGAAATTTGAGTATCGATAAAAATTTGATGGTATACATGTTTTACACAATGCAGATAATATTTATTACTCATAAAAAACCAGTTAAGTTTTAGATGTAATAGTAAAAATAGATTGCTTAAAAAATAATGTACGTTTACAATTGTTTCCATAATTTATAAGTAGGTATAAAATTTGAATCAGAAGATATTTAAAAAAAAAATATTATAATAAAAACATTCAATTTTTATACATATTTTCATTTAAAACAATGATTATTGTGACGTAGTAACGTCCAAGCGGATGATTGGGTTCAAATTTTGACAGTTGTCACGTGACAAACACTTGCAACGTTAATAATGTTCGTTTCTTTTGTCAAGGACAATTTTCAAAATTATTTTACTGGAAAGTTATGAATGGGTAAACGATTTAAAAATGCAGAATTATTATTTCTGAATTAATTTAATATAATTATGATACACACGTCATTTGTGCAGTGCCGTGTGTCTGTGGTTTATTTTCCACGACATATTTGAATATCCATGACGTTCAGTAAAAACATTCTACATTAAAAAATAACTTTAAGTAGTTAATGACATTTGCGTAAAATAAATTGTAATATTAAACAATAGGGGACTACAGCGCAATTGATTTAAGAGAAATTAGGAAAAAATATTGAAAGTATATGCTTAATGAATATTAATAAAGAAATAAAACGATATAATTGAAATACTTCGGAAATAAGGGGGTTTTTATTATAGCAGCTCGTCACTCATATGAATTCCATATATATTATTTTGATTGGCGACTCAAAGACGGCCTATAAATATATAACGAATACCCGGTTAGGGGGAGGAGCCTACTACCAATGGAAGTAGAGAAATTCAAATAGCGGAGGCGTGGCTATTAGTCCAGTACTGCAATTCTCAAACAGTTTTTATTTGAATATAAATATTTTGCATTAAACTTAATAATTGAAATACATTTCCAATTATAAATCGTGTAGACTTGTATAGTATAATAATATTCATTTATTTTTTATAAATATGATTTACAAATAGCATATATTTCAAGAACATTTAGGTCCACGAAGAAAACAGTTTGATATAAAAACTTATATTCGTGACGTCACACCTATATATTCAAATTTCGGGAGACTATAACTCGCTTATTAATAGGACTTTTTTCACCGGATTTTCACCGACAGTCTTAGTTTTACTTATGCGTTCGGATGAAATTGTATTTATAAAATGGTGGAATCCCCTATTAATAAAAGATGTGACTGATATTAGTTTAATTGAATATCTTTGAGTAATGGTATTGCAATAATCAGCTAGGAAAACAATAAATATCTGATCAAGGATATTATGTGTTTTTGAGGTATAATTTAAAAGTCCAAAAAAATATTGACTTAAAAAATTAAGTACATGCTTTTAAATATAAGCAAATAAAATAAATATAAACAAAATTAAGGAAATATTAATATCAATATTTGTTTACTATAATAATATACATATAGGAATAAACATTAATACCTACTTACAAGAACAATAAGGAAAACAATATTCATAAAGATAAACAATACAAAATTTTAAATTCTTTTAAATTTTATTTTCAAAAACATAGATATATACAAAAAGTACATTATCATTTTGTTACAATATTCGTCATTTACTATTTATTTATATGTAAGTAATATAATTTAAAAAGTAAACAAATTAGATGATACCTTCATTTCCTTGAGACGATGATACGACACGGAAGCGAATATAAGAAATAGTAATATTTTATTATTAAACAGGTTGTAAATAAAAATAGCATTTTATGATAACTAATAATAGCAAACAAGAAGTAAAAATAGTTAAAGAATATTCCCGCATACGTGAATCATATGTTTGCATGTTTGTTCTATGAGAAGAATGTCATAAAACTATCCAGAAAAAGAAAATTGTTTGTAAATATAATATTTTTTATGATCTAATTTATATTTGTGCAATTAATATTAATAATAACATGTATTATATTCAATACCAAGAAAATAATTTCAAAATGTAAGTCAGTAAGTTGTTATAGTTTCTTTTGGCTAAATTCTATATTAGTTTTTAAAAACTTTTTTGGCACATACTTCATTGTTTCCAAACAAAATATTTTGATGTGTATATGTTTTTATACATATATGTGGGAGCCAGGGCCGTAGCAAGGAGCTGTTGGGCCCGGGTTCTAAACCATCTGATCGGGCCCCCTTATGATTAACAATAAATAAAAATGTTTACATGTTGATATAGTATTTATTTTAAAACATAAAACTTATACAGTAAGATCAAAAAACATAAATATTACTCAATAAAACAAATCAACAAGCATATATATATATATATATATATATATATATATATATATATATATATATATATATATATATATATATATATATATATATATATATATATTTCCTCTGAAGTTAGAACACTTTCCTTGAGTTCACAGTTGCAAATTTTGAAATTAGTTCGTCTAAATTTAGCGTGCGCGCTTTTGCATTTTCAATAGAAAGTATAGCAAGAGATGATAATCGATTTTGACCCATTGAGTTCCTCAAATAAGTCCTTATTAATATCAGTTTTGAAAAAGATCGTTCTGCAGAAGCAACTGTCACGGGAATAGTTAAGAAAAGAAAACAGAGCGTTATTATATCTGTGAAGCTACTGCTGGATGAATAATTGTCAATTCAAATAAATTTTATTAAATCTTTTACCGAATTTATATTCGTAAGCTCATTAGAAAAACATGGCCGGAAACTAAGTAATTGATGAGATACCATATCTGAAACATCAACCTCATAAATTGTACGTATTTCTTCTGCCATTTCATGTATTTGTGCATCAGTGGAATTTAATAAAATATCTGTTTCTAAAATTTTAAATTTTGCTGTTATTTGCTGTAGAACTATAGACCTATTATTTAACTGATTAATAATAATGTCTAACGTCTTGTAAAAAAAACATCGACTTTAAAAATATCTTCATTAGTTTCAAAAATTATTCCGTTTGCTGCTTCATCAAAATATCGTTTGGGTTTGCGAATACGTTTTTGGGAAAATTTAGGATTTATACCCCATTTTATTGCTATATTAATAGCTTCTTCTTTTGTTTGTAAAAATTCATTTCGAAGTTTGCGTATTTCATTATGAGCATTATTTAAAAGTTTGCTAGCTTTTTGGACATCCTGATGCTGACTATTTTGTAAAAGTTTAGATACTGCATCGATCCCGAACGACGCCAAATATTTCCAATTTTAAATGGCACAAAATTGACCCCTGTGGTGCACTCTCCTCGCCAGCAGTGAGTGCCCGTGAGGTGACGCCTGGTAAGCGCCCGCATGGTGCAAATATTTCATCATTACCGCATCTGTGTACAAAGCAGATTGGCACACCCAGCAATGGGTAATAAGCCGTGATGATATATTTATTTATTTATTTATTTATTTATCTACACAAGATTTTTGATTTCAAAACAATTAAAAATATTGTTTCAAATTCCTCCATTTTTAATTTAAATGCTTTAGCTTCGTTTATTTCCATTTTGTTTTAAGATGTCAAAATTATTTTTGATAAAGCCTTAAGAACATCGAGATACATAAAACGTAAGGATCTGACTGAATCGTACCGCGAGGACCAACGAGTTTGTGATATTTTTTTTTGCGTTTGGTATACAAGGCGGTCACTAAATAAAAACTAAGTATCTGTAATATTTTCTATTTAAAATGAATTTTAGTATAAAATGCATATAAATAAAATAGATTTTTAATTTATATTTTATTTTCTTTACATCTGGGAGTTTACAGCATTATAAGCTGAGGGTTTACGGGCGGGCCCTTAAAGTCTCGGGCCCGGGTTCCACGGAACCCTGGTAGCTACGGCCCTGGTTGGGGCATTACTATATTATGCACATGCACGCAGTGTTCAGGTGTTGTAATAAAATATAGAAAATAGATAGTTTTTTAAAAATCAAATTTTTTATATAATCTTTTTTTGCTATAGTCTAGTTCCAATTAGAGCACTGCAAGGCCCGGCTCGGCTCGAGTGGGCCGCAAGCTACGCGGGCCAAATTTTCGTGATTATCATCGGTCTTCGAGCCCGGCCGGGCTTGAACTGTGACGGGCTCGTGCCGGGCCGGACCTAAATTGTGATAGCCTTGGGTCGGGCCGAGCTACAAGTGTGATGGGCTTAGAGGTGGGCGCGTGAGTAACTTTTTGTTCACGATCACGCACGCTCACGAAACTAAAAATGTAATCACGACCAATCACGCACGACTTTTTATGTTTGATTCACGATCACTCACGCTCATGATTTTATTTTGGCACTCACGCCCGATCACGCCCGGCGGGTCACGTTCGTGTCACGTAATTGTTTCTATGTACATTTAAGCCTGTTTAACACAGTCATAAGTTGTTATCAAATTTGTTAACAAATTGGTAATAAGTTACGTATCAGATTGGTTTCATTGGAAACCAATGTTTATGGAAAAATAGGTTGTTCTATTCCATCACAAATATCATTATAAATTTTTTTTTTTTTTTTTTTTTTATTTAGATTTAGATACATCAACAGCACGGTTATTAGTATCTCTATACATACAAATTTAGGGTATTTTATTATATTTTATGGTACATATTTATAGATTTTAGGAATTGTAGCATGTTGTTTATGTGTGTCTTGTTGTCAGAGAGGGCGACTTCTAGTTCATTGGGGATGTTGTACTGTCTTCTTTCATTGTGGAATTTGTTGCAGTCTATTATAATATGTTCTACTGTTAATGGAACGTTGCATGTATGGCATAATTCTGCTTATGTTCTATTGAAGATGTGTTCATGAGTGGTTCGTGTGTGGCCTATTCTGAGTCTTGTTATGATGACTTGTTCTCTTCTTGTTCCAATTGTTTTGTATGGGTTTATATTGTTCTTTATTTTCCTTAGTTTGTTTCTGGTTTCTGATGTCCATTCCTCTTGCCATTTTTCTTTTAGTTTTCTTTTTATTTCTGTCTTTATGTCATATGTTTGTGCTGGGTGTTCGAGTTCTTCTGCGTTCTCTGTGTCTTTTGCAGCACTGTCTGCGAGCTCATTTCCCGGTATTCCGATATGGGATGGGGATTATAAATTTAGTAACAAATTTGTTAACAAAATTATGATCGTGTCAAACGAACTTAAATATTTGTATATCTTTAGTAAAATCGGAGCAACTGTGTATACAATTTTGGGTACAACAATAACACTATTTTTATGCAAAAAATACTGTTGATGACATATGTGGACTTAATAATAATAACAAGAATATAAAGTAAAAGATGAAAATTGACAATTTTTTAAATAAAAAATAGAAGAAAACTTGTACTCACGCCCGACTAAATTTCAATCACGCCTGATCACGAACGATAATTTTTTAGTGCCTCACGCTCACGTCCACTCACGACGCAAAATTTAAATTGTATTCACGATCACGCGGGTCACGTCGTGACCCATCGTGACCCGACAAAATCACGCCCCGCGCCCCCTTCTAGATGGGCTCAAGCCGGGCCGGGCCTCAATTGTGGCGGGCTTATATCGGGCCGGGCTGGTTTTTTTGACGGGCTTGGACCGGGCCGACCTGGTTTTTTTTACTCAATAAAACATTATAAGAAAGAAAAATTTGCGTGAACGTGGTGTACTAACTATAAAAAAATACATTTTTGTAGAGAACAAACGATCACATGCCTTGTCACACGTTTTTTTCCAGTTAATGTCAAGAACCTCGGCAAAGTGTCAGGTAATAGTGATTCACCTCTCATTTCATATTCTTAGCAGCGTATTCTGTAACTCAAACGTTAATTTTTAATTTAACTAATGTGGAGCAGTGAATCACAGATGCTTCCTTTTTAAATTTGCCGCTTTAGTCGCCATTAGCCAAAATAAAACAAGTAATTTAATTCCAGTGTTGCTCATCTCCGCGAAATTTTTTGAGAAGGATGATTATTTTCAATAAAATTTTAGTTTTCCAAATACGATTATAATTTACCGCTTATTAATGGTGATATGATAAATGTTATTTTTAAAGAAAATGTAGATTTCCATAATAATGCATATAATACAGATAGCTAACCGCATTTTTTTTTTATAAATAGCGTAAACACGTGTTCTTCAAACGTTTAGTTGCGAGTAAGACAATAAGTTATTGTGATAATGTGTCATATGATACATTATAATAAATTTACTAATTAATACTATAATTACTTATTATTAATTAATATATAAAAGGGCACTTAACAACTTAAAAAAAAATAATCCAAAATTTCAAATTTGACATTAAATACTCATATTTATGAGATACTTTGGCTTGCGTGATTTAAATATTTTTTGTACTGAGTAGAGTCAAGTTATGTAAATGAACGGGTATGGCCGGCCAGGGTTGGACCGGGCTTTTTAAAATATACGGGCCTAGCCGGATCGGGCTTTGTAAATGAACGGGCCTGGGTGGACCGGGTTTTTTAAACGAACGGGCCTGACCGGCCGGGCTCATTATGTAAACCGGCCTGGCCGCGTCGGGCTCTTAAAGTGAATGGACCGGGTCGGGCCGTGCTTCATATTTATCTTGAAAAAGTCAGGCTGTGTCGGGCCGGGCTTTTTAAATGGGTGGGCCGGGTCGGGCCGGGCTTTATATTTCTTTAAAAAACTCGGACTTAATCGGGCCGGGCTTAAAAGTTATCGGGCTTCGGGTGGGCCAAGCCTCAAAATTCTGGCCCGTGCAGTGCTCTAGTTCCAATATTATAACTATATTTTAGCCAGATAAGTGTTTGATGTAAAACAAGCTTTACACTTATGCACGTGTTGTGTAAAATTAGTGCTAATCGATATATTATCATCGTTAGTTACTAATTGCTCTATAAAACTGCAAGATATTATTAATTTATTGTTATTTAAAAATTTCAAAGTATGACAAACATGTTATGCTATAAATATAGAATCAAATATTGACATTCATAACTAAAACACTATAAATACGGTCGTAAATTATGCGGTATGCAGAATGACCTAATTATATGGATATGATTAATTTTATTGTACAATTTAATACCGATTTTAGGAATATAAATTTATTGGCTTCTGTTGAGTGCATTATTTTTTATCTTGTTTCGTAAAAATACCCATTATCTTCATGTTTTAAACAATAAATGTACGTAAGAGACAAAAAATAATCTGAAATTACCGGGGAATCTTCATATTGTTTTAAATTATCTTATCATCATTTTAATTTAAATTAGCATATATAAAAATAGTGAAAATAAATCTGAAGGTAGGTAGTCAATGAATGTTATCATTTAATGAATATACAGCTGTCTCAAATAATGAGTGTATTAGGGTACTCGTTAAAAAAAATCTCTTCCGCCGCTAAAACGGTAATAACTCATTAAAAAAGGGTTGTGCAACCCCTAATTTGTAAATTAAAGGAAATAGGTGCTTATTGAAAAGAGAAGATTATTTTTTTATTATTTTTTATTATTACCCATGCATAAGTATTATAAAACAAGAATACCGTTATAAAATAAATAATAATAAACTTGAGTATTTGTTTTTCTTATTCCCTGTCTACATTAAAATATGATCATAATTTTTTATGAAACATTTAATAAACTTCAAATGTCGCGTAAACGATTATTATTTTATTTCATGTAACAGGAAGTTGCCATTAGCGTACCATATAATTTTATATTACAATATTCTCAAATACATTACTCTGTATGAATCAAAGGCTAAACACAGTGGCAATGTAGTGAAAATAAACAAATTGATTTCTATTAAAACGCGCATAGTTGGGGCGTAGTACAGGAAGGTAATAGCAATAGCAACAAATTTTAATTTTTCTGCTTTCATCGTTGCTAAAATTATTATTAAAAAATGGATATTAATGAAATTATAAATAGTGTATCCATTAGAAAACTTCTATGGGATCAAAAAGATCTTCAGCATCACAACCCAAAACATCAAATTTTCCGTGAAGAATTTTGTGTTAGAATTTTAACTTTGTAAACTTTTTGTTTGATTTTAAACGCGTCCCTATGACTATGTGCAGTTTATTCTTTCATCAGATATTCTTTCGTCGTTTTGCGCTCCTCGTAAATCACTGCTTCGCTCTCTGTTTCACTGTATGTAGCGTCTACTCATAATGGAACATGGGGTTCCGGAAATCTACTGGTTTTATTGACCGAATTTTACTTGCATTTTGTGTAGGGTTGCCAGATTTATAATTTCACAATACGGGACATATATCGATGAATTCAAAATATGTGAGGAAAAAATGCGCCGCAGACGATTTTTTGAAAATTTTCAAAGTCAAACGTGTTTTAATGCAAAGTAATATAATATAGAGTTCTTTAAAATGAAGCAAATTTAACAAATTCTTAAAAAATTCAACATAAAATTAAGAAAAATTCTATTACAAAAGTAACATTACCAGTCAATATTAAAAAAAACATCTTTAAATTTTTATTTCTTTTGCAATTTTGCAGCTGCCAATAAATTTTTATTTGCATCTTTATTTTTTCTAATAAAATTTGCGAATTCATTACAAGACATAGTAATTGAAATATAATTATGATGCGAGATGCGAGCATATAAACAATAAATATAGAAAATATTATATTACTGAGTAACAATATAATTATTCTAATGATCTGCTCAAAATAAAATGTATAATAATTAAATGTTAATTAAATCACGCTTCTCACAAAATACGGGACAATTGAGCGATCCGAAGAGTACTTTACGGGACGCTCAAATTTTAGCTGAAATAAGGGATAATTTCGTATATATACGGACTTTTGGATTTTCGTGTGGGGGTAAAAATAGGCAACAGAAAATTTACCAACTAAAAACTTTATGTCTTAAAATTGGTACATAAATAAATAAAATTGTACAAAGATGTGAATTTATCGTATGACTTAAAATATCGGTACCTAATTTTTAAAAAATCTAGATTTTTTTTAATTTACCGCGAAACTCAACATAAGACAGATAGAAGATAAATTTCAACTGTATGTATGTTGAAAATATATATAAAATTTATTTCACAGGAGTTTACAAAATCTACCGTAATTTTCACAAAAATCTGATAATTTTAATATTAATTTTCGACAACACTGCAGTTTAAATTTGGCAACACTGGTGACAGTACTATTTGCTAGTCCGTACGCGTTTCTTACACAGTACTTTGGTTAATACAAAATACAATACTCTCCACGCCAGTAATGAGTGCCCGTGAGGTGACGCCCGGGAAACGCCCGCACCAAGTAGATTGGCACACCCAGCAATGGGTAATATGCCGTGATAATATATTTATTTATTTATTTTACAAGTTGGAAATCTTATAAAATAAATAATAGAATAGATATACATTGTTACTTTGTATAAGTAATTGGCGTATTAAGATATTTCAAAATGAGTGTACTTTTTATTGGTAAAAATAATTTGTGTGTGGGGGCAGAACGCCTTCGCTTTTTCCGTGTGGGGGCTCTAGCCCCCAAGCCCCCACATAGTCGGCGCCATTGTATACGGGACGCCTTGCCACCCTAATAATGACTCCGAAATCAGTCAAGCCCAATGTATTTTTGGCTATTAATTAGACACGTGCGTCCCAAGAACGCACGTCGGCTTGTACTACCTGTATTATAATAGGTAGATACACTAGCCACTAGATCACAGTGCTCATAATGATGCCCTCAAAATTTAGGGACTCGAAGTTTGAAGTGACCTCTTCGCTTCGTCCCATCCATTCCTATTATTTTTCAGTAATAGGTCTACGTAATATGCTATGACATATCATATCTAATCAAATATAACTTGTACAAATATATTGTTTTGATGTAAAAATACGTAACAATCAAATAAATTGACACAGCAACAATTTTGTGTACCAAAATAATAATAATAATTTTATATGCATACATATTTACATATAAATGTTGCACTTAGTATATTTAGCATGTATTTTCTATTTTTTGTTTAATATATTTACAAATTATATGCGGCGCTAAGTTAGTGCTAGGACTCTGCCATATCGCCTGGCGATCGCATGAGGTAAATATTACGTCAATCTAACATTTTAGTACAGTGCTGGGACTCGTATCGCCTGGCGATCGCATGACGTCAATTTTACGTCATGCGGTTGCTATGCGATACGGCAGAATCCCAGCACTGACTGCCGTATTGCCTGGTGATTGCATGACGTCATTTTTGCGATACGGCGGAGTCCTAGCACTTCGCGTTTTTCACAATTCCGGTTAAAATTCGACCAAAAATACATGGCCTGTATTACGAACCCACTTTTATAGGGCGCTTCTATTAGAAGTGCCGTTTAAGGGGCATTCACAAATAAAAATTAGGTTTATGGTTTTTGTTTAGGTTTAAGTAAGTCATTCATACATGTAAGTTTGAATTACTTGAAAATTAGTTTTGATATGTACAGACATCTGTGTGGATACTAAATAAAGATGGGTATATCTATATCATTTCAGACTCGTTCTCATTGGTGAAGTTTGTGACGTCAAACTAAATCATAAACCTAAGTTTGGACCTTGCAATGTTTAGCTTTATGATTTGGATTTAGAGACTCTAAATTCTGAAGTTTCAATGGAGTCATTACATAATATGCGGCCAAAGTCTTTAAATCTAAAGTATATACCATAAATCTAAACCTAATTTTCATTTGTGAATGCACCTTTAACTACATAAGAAAATAGTGTAAAAGCGGGCTTCATAATAGCACTATGTTATAATAATGCATAGTCGTAATATAGATCTTTGTTTTCAGAACAACTAGACTACCTATATTATTTATTATGTCGTTGTACTAATGGAATGAATTCGAATTATGCAAAAAATGATTTGTTGTGTTCTTTCCATAATTGCTTACAGAGTCCGTGGAAAGACGCCTGGTAAGCGTCGTCTATACACCCAACAATGGGTAATAAACCGTGTTACATGTTTAGATACACCAATAACATTTTGAAATAAACGGTTTAAATTTTTTAATGTTATTAATACAAATTGAAGGCTTGTCTTTCCATATCAAGCTATACAAAAGATTACGAGATATTTGTTTTACAATAGTAGTATAAGATAACAATTCCTTTTTATAATAAAAAATATTTGTCTATTTCTTTTCCTATTCCCTTTAAACTGTACATATTTTTCATTATTATATTTTATAAATGTTATTGATATAAAGAGTCAATGTCCTATATATTTGCTTACTATTTAAAACTATATATAATGATATATGATATGTTTATCATTTATGCCATAATATTATTACATAATTCAATATATAAATATATTTAACTGTATATGCAGTAACTATATAAAATTTTATATTATTTTATGCACTGACTAGGCACTACTAAAAACAAATTTATAATACCAGCATATGTTAGAAGATAAACAACATAACATGTAGTACTAAAGTACAAAATGATTATTATTGAAATTAAAATCACGTAGTTTGTGTAAAAATAATGACAATAAGGATAATCCAAATCCAAAGATCTATGAACAGGGCGTTTCATGTAACAGTACAAGGCTTCGGAGTGGGAGTATGAATTCTAGACACCAACACAAAAAAGTCCCAATAAACATTGGTGCTTTAACGATTCTAAAGAGAGATACCGAGGATTTATCTTAAACAGTCTTGTGACAGATCAATTTATAAATGATCTAGGCCAAGATCAAGATGTTTACAATTAATATGTTCTAGATCAGATCATAGGTCAATTTCTGCGACCGGATCTTTTTTTGAGATCACCTCAGGAATTTGGGATTTGTTTTTCTTAGATCATGAAAAGATCAGTAACGATTTTCAAATTCTTTTTATTTCTTATTAATTAAATAGGAATACAAACAGTAAATTAATTACAAAGAATAAATTTAGCCGTATGCCTTACACATGGGAAGAAAAATTAAATAAATAGGTACGTAGTTTTCTCAATGCTGAATTAACAAATAAAGTAGAAACAGAAACAAAAATAATTTTAAACATTAGAATTGTTGAAATGTAATAAATTAAGACAGGCCATATCAAATTGGCAGACAATCATTATATGCCGTTGAATTTTTTTATGTGAGTTAAATAAATTACAACCCACTTGTATTTAATTTGTTCTGGCATTTTCTCGTTTCAAAATTTTATATTTTTTGTTTTTTTTTCATTTGACATGGCTTAAATTGTTAGGTACACAAAAATAATTTTTGTCTTCTCCATATTTATTCAAATTTCCCGTATATTTGATCTTTTTTTAAGATCGTAGATTATATAGTTCTTAGATCTAGATCCAGATCAAGATCTGAATATATAAAAGGATCTAGATCAGGTCAAAAACCATACTAAATGAACTAGATCAGTGATTGAGATCTAATGTTCTAGATCAGTCATAACACTGATCTTAAATGAAGCATAATATTAAATTACAGAAAATAGTTGGATTATCCTTGTATCCCCTTTTGTTTATTTCATTCGACACAAAGGAGACTTAATTAATTAAATATCGCATTTGTTTCAATCCGATATTTAATTATTACATCTGTTATTTAATAATTTCTAAATCAGATTTTTCAAATTCGATATTCGAATTGGAATACAAAATGGATCTCGAATACTCGAATATTTCGAATACTCGAATAGCTTGAATACTCGAATAATATTAATATTAGTTATAAATAACACACTTCAATACTTACTTCATAATGAACATGTGTAAGCTATAAATAAAGAAGAAAAGGTAACAAATAATTTTATAATTTAAGAATGATATTATATTTTAATTCTTCCTTTTTCAGGTTACACATTGCTTATTTAAACAATTCAAAATAAATCTTAATAATAGTAAATGAAAAATCTAAATTTATGTTAGGTTTTTATTCGAAAACACGAGCATACGAACGCGTTCAGGGTCTAGTCTGCTCCTTTTCTTGTCGCAAATTAGACCAGTACTGAAGAGTCGTTCGGAACTCACTGTTGATGGCGGTACAATATTCGAAGTATTCGACTTTTTTCTTTTGATGTTAATATTCGAAAACCTCGAATCTCGAATACTTCCAATATTCGGTGTATTCGAGTATTCGCGGAAACTATTCGCCCATCTCTAATAAAAATGTAATATTTTCATCATTCGCCATTGTATTTTTAAATAATACTGAACTGAGTTATGTATTGAATACAATATGGATTTTATTTTGAAAATTTGCTCTAAGATTCTTTTTATAATAATTAAGTATTTATAACCCAATAAATAAATAAAAGTGACCTACTATTCTTTTTTTTGTGAAATCCTCGGTATCTCTTCTAGAAAGCGTTATCACATCAATGTTTATTGGGATTTTTTCTCGTTTGGTATTGGCCTTGTACTGGTACATGAAACACCCTGTATTGGTACTGTAACTATTGTATATGTTAATCAATTTGAATTTATTCAAATACATATAATTTATATTTATTATTTTCTAAACTAGATAATAAAAAAAAACAACTAGGCCTAGAGGCAGTTAAACAAAATGAAATTAAAATAAAATGTAAATTTTCCGTTATTTATTTATTTGTAATAAATGTAATAAACATTGATATTAATATATTGACGCGAAAATTTGCAACATATTTTGTCACGTACATATTTTGAAACAAATATTTTTGTAATATGTTTACAACTTTTGATGACATCGGCGCATCAAAACTATTTACTTTGATGCGGTTTGTGGTAATACTTGTAATACTAATCTGATATGTAATAATAATATAAGTTGTAGTTGCATGAATGACATAGTAGATTAGAAAAAATACTATTATTACGTTTTCTTTCACAACAGCGATTTTTTAAAAATAATATGTTACATCATAATCGTAATATTGCTAACTTCACAATTATAATTGACTCAGTGCGCATGCGGTGTTTTTATTTAATTTGCCACGAATTTATTTGTTTGTGATATGCAACAAGAAATAAAAATTTACAGATTTTATTTAGAATTTGATTAGAACATCAGGAAATTAGGTAAATTAATGATAATAGATAGTAGAAACCTTGATGCTATATTCGCTCTACAGTTTTAGTCATTCGTAGTTCTGTCTCACACAGGACAAGTAGGTACTATGTATTTCTTTTTGGGGTTATGACGTCACATTTCCCAAAATCTATTTATTGGTCGTGTATTATTAATTTGTCTGAAAAAAATAGTGGACTAATACTTTTTTTTATTAAAAACATGAAAAATTAAAAAATCGTGGACATCAGCAATGAAAATATTATTTCAATTATTTTTTAAATTTAGGAATATATTTTAAGTACGTGTAATATTGAATCAGCAAATAAATATTTATTATGTCATGATTATAAAAATCTCCCCCGTGCCCTAGTTTTCAGATTGCGTCTACGCCACTGAAATCAATATGCGATAAACTGCACGTAGTCCCTGCTATTCGATCCACAACAAACTGTGCTGGCTGAATAACCAACTATTACTCCTGCTTAGTTTTTGATTTGGTTGCCCCTTGTGGTTCTGGAAATTACACAATCATCACTTTACTGGGTGATACACAATGTATTATAGATGCAGGATGCGTAATGTTTTTTTTTTTCTAGTGAAAACTAATTCGGAGAAATAATTTTTGAGAGATGAAATAAAAATTCCCATGGTTAATGGATAATGAAAATAATATTAATTTGAAAATCTCATATTTTATTTTCATATATCTAATTTATTAAACATACTATATACACTATGCAAATATAATTAAAGTATATACGTAAAAATAAATATTATCATTAATATAAATAATAATAATTTTACAGTATAAAAACAAATAATGCACGTAAATAAATTTACTTCTAAAACAGCATATAAAAAATTGTATAAAACTAATACTTTCGTAATTGCTTAAATAATTTATATTTTAAATTATAAGCAAAAAAACGAAATTGGGATTTTTTCCCTTTATTTAGTAATCTATACATTTTTTTACAAAAAAATAAATACATCTCTAAAATGATCTTTTAATGATTCAACTTTGTCTGAGTAATTTAACCCATTTCGTTCTTCGTATCTGTTATAATTTTTTATATTCCAATGAATAATGTTGCACATGACATTTGAATTATACCTACATCGAATTCGAATTCAGAACACTTGTGTTTTAAACTACAAATATATGAAAGTTAAAACTATTTAATTGATGTACTGTAAACAATACGTATTTATTTATTTACTTGTGGAGTGCGTTTATAAAAGACAATTAACACAGACGAGGCTGTGGTCCTGACGCATGAGTTTAAATCATTATCATTAGCGACATCTGTGAAAGCAGAATGGCATATCCATTATTGGCAAAAAACTTGATGTATTTATTTATTTCTTTTAGTTAAAAAATATTTTTGAACGGAGCTAAATAATAATTTTGTTAAAATTTCTTTTAAATTTTCATAAAAATGCGGTGAGTAAAATATTTATTTTATTTATTTATGTTTATATATATTTATTTGTATAATTGTTAAATTTTATGAAACAAATAATAAACATTTGAATTCTACTATTTGACACAATTGTTCTCTAATGTTAACGATTATTGGTTAAAAAAGATAATATTTTATATATGAATTTACGCGGCTAAAATTTTGAAATTAGTAGATTTCCCTGTCACTAGTTTCGCTGATCACACAAGCTACGCGTCAGCGTCAGCGTCAGTCAGTGGTTCTTGCTCTGTTGTGGGTTGTGAGTAGTTTGCCGGGTGATTGCCCTTCATCTCGTCAAAAACTGGTAAGAACCTTATTTACAACTGTACTTTAGCAATTTTGGGAAAGAAATCATTCATTATAAATTGAACAAACGTAGACAACATCAGACACATACATGCACAAAAGAATATCGCATAATTCACCTTTTCATCGTGGTTACATCCGCTCCGCCATTTGTGTGATTGTATTTTCACTTTTACCCATATTTTGCTATTTTACAAACGAAATCAGCTAGTTATAAATGAAACAAACGTGTACAATTAAACATAAATATACACTAAGAAATATCAGCTAATTAGCCCTTCTTCTTTCATTGTAATGTTAGGTAAATGTTTATTTAGTAATAAATGCTTTAACAAATATTTGGTTAATATAGTTATTTATTTTAGACGATATACTTATTTACAATGTTATTTTATATTAGAAATATATGAACATTTTACTAAAAATTATTGATTTTACGCGGTTAAAAATTTGAAATAGTATAGTATTGTTGTTTGACACTAGTGTCGCTTCACATATAAAGTACAAAGTGCGCAAGCGTCAGTTACTTCCATGTTCGTCCTTTTCGTCGTTAGTTATTTGCCGGCTTTGTGAGAACGTGTGGCCTTCGTTTTGTGTATCGCGTCGTAAATGGTACGTATTGTATTTACATCCTTAGTTTAACAATTTTATAAAAATCAATGCCACATTAAATTGACTTAATGTAGAGGTCATTACGCACGTTTATGAATTAAGAAATATAAGTTAACTCGCCTTTTCATCTTGTTGGTTACATTCGTAGTCGCCATTTTTGTAATTGTATTTTCATCCATACATGGAACAGATTTACAAAAGAAGTTAACTAATTATAAAAGAAATAAACGTAGTTAACATTAGATACATGTATGCAATAATAAATATCAGAAAATTCGCATTTTCATTTTGTTGATTACATCCGTAACCGCCATTCTGTGTTTGTAATGAAAACTAATTTCCTCTAGAAAATAAAATAATGGCACAAAGAAACAATCAGGAGGTGAATGTGAAACAGGAGGACAAGATTGCAGAAAATGGCAATTCAAATAATCAATCGGGTCCCAATATGCCATCCGGTCACCAACAAGGGGGCGGCGGCGGCGGCGGTGGTGGTGGCGGAGGCGGCGGTGGCAGTGGCGGCGGTGGCGGAGGAGGACACCAGGGTCAGCAAGGACAATATCACCCATATGAGCGTCGTGGACCTCGATTTGGTGGTGGACGCGGCGGACACCAAGGAAGAGGTGGACACCAAGGAGGAGGTGGAAACCAGAATCAGGTACAAAACATGTTTAACTCGAAATCATAATAGGATCCTAATTATATTTCTGACTATGAAATAAATTAAAATTACGCGTGAAATATTAATTACTTTAAATACAAATAGTTTATTATTTATCAGGAAATGTTTTGATATTCATATATCTAGAAATATTTATATAATAAATAAATGACGTGTTGCGTATTTTGTTATATACACTATTTTAAAGATTATAAATTTGTATAGTGTTGGATAATTACTCATAGTAAATATTGTTACAAAATTCATTGCATGTTTTTATTTCTTATTTTTCTCTTTAGCAATATCACAATCAGGGTGGCATGGACGGCGAAAGGAAGGGTAAATTCCGCCCTAGGATGCAAGGCCCTAAGAACGAAGGAGGCCCAAACAATCAAGGCCCTGGAGGTCCTCGTAATCCAGAAGATCGTCTCATGGACCGTCTCCAGCTCATTGGGGGCCCAACATACGAATTGCCTCCTCTTGATTTGAGTGAGAAAAAGTTTGCTGGAAGAAATCGTTTGTACGTGGGCAATTTGGCGGCCGATATATCTGAAACGGAGTTGACAGAGTTGTTCAAACCTTACGGTGAGACAAGTGAACCGTTCATAAACAAAGAGAAGAATTTCGGATTCATCAGAATGGTAAGTTAGCATTGACTATTTTGTTCACATATCAGCGTTATTTTTTTAAATGAAAAACATTTACATTTCATGAAGCAAGTAAAAAGCCGTGTTCAAATTAATAGGTTTCACAAAACTATATTATTTATATAAAAGTCAAATTTATGAAACTTTCTAAATCTTTATAGATTATTCGGTTATTTGGCCAAATTTTGCTTCTATATTCCACAAAATAACATGTTTGTAAAAAATTGAAAACTTCATTCTTACCAAGAGTATATACTATAATTTTTTAATCGTTTGTTATTATTGTTACATTTACGGCCCAATTTACCATTAAAAATCAAGCTAATCTATTAATCAAAATCAATGATCAACTGATTCGTCATATTCCATGAATCAATCACTGATCACATCTTTTAATCATAATTATGACATTTATAGCTATGTCAGGGATTTTGGCTGTTGTACTCATATGTAACTTTGCCCCATGCTTCTTCTTTACCTTTATTTAAATTATAAAACCACGTTGGTTTTTATTATTTTCAAATATACTTTTATATCTCAATTTTAGTATATTTAAAAACACTCTTTTATTGGAATCGGTGTTTGATCATTAATCAATTCAAAGGACAAATTGTTAAAATTGATCTTAAAATGTAATTTTAAGGAGAAAAGATAATGAAGAAGGACACATTATATTGCCATTCACCGTTTTCTAATTTATTTCCATTTCTAAAATAAGATTCAAGAAGAATAGCTTTTATTTCTTAAGATAACATTTTTGACCATATCTCGTGTGAAGTTGACATTTAATTAAATACTTTTAAATTGACATACGTTTCTTTGTTCATAGCCTACTCCGAGTTAGGATTTTTTTTAACACACTGTACAATTACCACGAATACCACATAGACACTAACAAATTGTCATTGGCTAATCGGCATCGTATCGAAAGCCAGGGGGGTTAAAAAAAATTACCACGAATAAAATTGCATGGCAGTTACATGAACTGTTAAAAAACAAAACTGTGAATCTGTTGATCATGATTTCTAGATTCAGAAATAAAGTTATATTACTGGTGAATTCGGTTGTTAGTATATATTTTCATTGTTTTTAGGATTATCACATTAACGCGGAAAAAGCCAAGCGTGAGCTCGATGGAACCCTGCGAAAGGGTAGAATGCTAAAGGTTCGATTTGCACCAAATGGCGCTACGATTAAGGTTAAAAACCTAACCCAATGGGTTACTAATGAACTGTTGTACGCTGCTTTCTCGGTTTTCGGAGAGGTAAGTTTTAATGCTTGACACGATGTCTGAACCTTTAATTTTCAAATTTGTTATTGTTTACTTGCAGATCGAGCGTTGTGTTATTATTGTGGATGACCGTGGCAAAACCACCGGCGAAGGTATTGTGGAATTTGCACGAAAACCAGGCGCTATGAGTGCCTTGAAACGCTGTAGTGAAGGTTGTTTCTTCCTCACCGCATCCCTTCGCCCTGTTATTACCGAGAGCTATGATGCTATGGACGTGACTGATGGTTATCCCGAAAAGAGCTTGATGAAGAAGAGCCAGGATTACCATGAAGCTCGCGAAATTGGGCCACGTTTTGCTGCACTGGGCAGTTTCGAGCACGAATATGGTACACGCTGGAAGCAGTTGCATGAGTTGTACAAGCAGAAGGAATTGGCTCTAAAGCAAGAGCTGTCTATGGAAGAAGATAAGTTGGAGGCTCAGATGCAGTACGCTAAGTTTGAGAACGAAACAGAAAGGCTTCGCGAGGGTAAGTAAAGTTTAACTTATAACATACATAGTGATACCTAATCCCGAATTTTCGGCTTAAAATTTGCCGGATCGTTGGAATTACGATTGCCAGATTATATATTTTCGTTAAAATATATTAATTTCGCGTCTGATTAATGTTTATCTATTTTTTACTCTTGCAAGTTACATTGTGTTGTTTAGGTCAAATTTCCGAAATTCTACAAAATTAGGAAAGCCCGGATATGATTAGAATGGGACCCTCCGGTATTTTTTTTATTATACTTCATTAAACTGAAACCGATTTCTTGTTTTAGAAAGTCTTTATTGTTATTCGTTAAGTCGTATCGTAATAGTTTTTTAAATATTCTGTGACGTAGATATAGAGACAATTTTGTTCTCAAACAGTGGACTTCGCTAATTGTGTAACATAAATAGACCTTTTACATCATTTAGTGCGCAGTAAGTTGTTTGCGCATTGAGGAGGCCTGTTACATTGGTTGCATTTCAAATAAAATGACAAATGGCGGAAAGTAAATAATTTGGTAAAAACATAACTTTATTACATAAATTCACACAAAGCGTTTGTGGTGAATATTTTAAAACAAGATGAAGAGCTGATGGGCATCAGAAAAGTGGTTATTTGTTCTACAAGATGTGAAATAAACAACACATAAAGTGACAGATAATTGCGTAGTTGCCAGTTTGACAAGAAAGTAACAAACAAGAATAAAATTGATGTTGTTCTTCGAAGAATAAAATTGTTGTTGTTTAAATGTTTTATCAAAAATAAAGGCCTGTCCTTTTAATTATGTTACTTGACAACATGGTGCTTCCTCTTCTCTAGTTCATAAGAATTTCACTAGATGGTGCATTGAAAAATGACGTCAGGGTGAAATAAAAATGTAAAATGTTCATTGATTTTTTTCAGCACTTATAAAAATATATAAATATGTTAAAATAATTTTTGAGGTCAATAATTGGAAATATGCTTGGATAGTAAGCTTTTTAAATAAAATAATTAATAAAAACTACATGTATTGTAGTATTGTATTGTAGTATTTGAGTACCACCGACAGCCTATGTCATTCATATCTTTTACTTTCATATCAACGCATGGTGTCTGACGTGGCATCATAAAGTTAAACAAGCGTTATTTGGTTTACTTCAGTTATTTTTTGTTCTTATTTTCTGTATTGAAAATGGAATAAAGTAAATGTGTGACGTAGATATAGAGATGAAGAAATGATATTAAAAACTTGATTATATTAAAAACTAATAACATTTTTGAAACAGTCCTTAACATACAGTTTTAAGGTTTAGTATTAATATAAATGACCTATGTTCTAACTTGTTACTACGGTGGAGGGCCCCATTCAAAGCAAGGAAATATTTTAAACGGTTAAGTTATTGTAACTTTTTGATTCCAGAATTACGTGCTCGTGAAATGGACCGTGAACGCCAGAAACGTGAATGGGAAGAACGTGAGCGCATGGTTGAAGAACAACGAAGAAGAAATGAAGAACAAATGCGTTTGCAGCAAGAGGAAATGCAGATGCGTATTCATAACCAGGAAGAGGATATCCGTCGCCGGCAGCAAGAAAATTCGCTCTTTGTTCAGGTTTGTATCTTTAAATATCAGAATAATATCAATAATATCGATAACTTGTTGCAACTTCATGCATTTAGTGTGACTCATTTGAAGGAAATAGTTTTGGAAAAATTCATTGATTTTCTGTGGCTAGACATGGACAGTTTGATAAATATATTAATAATTAATTAAGGCCGATTTCTAAAGTGTTTGTTAAATATAAATTTGTTGTGTCATAAGACCTTAAATTGCAATTATAATATATAAAATAGTAAAATAGAATGTTCACATTAATCTGACAGTATGTTTCATATCTTGACAATTTTTACACTAACCACCTGATAGATTTTAACAGCTAGCATATTTAGACAGTTTTATATAAAACTTTAAATATAAATATCTTTTAAAACAGTTATATTTTTAAAGAAATTATTAAATTCTTTTTTTTTATTCAGGCTCATCAGCTGAGCAATATGTTAGACCAACAAGAGCAGGTTATACAGAGCTATAACTCGCCAAATAATGGTCCGGAATATGATCAAGGCGGTAAGTTATTTAAATTTTCAAATTTTGTATTTACTTGTGATATTTAGCTTGTGCATTCGTCATAAAAATATTAGAACATCCAATTGCTAAACTACTTTTTAAATTTAAATGTATGATTTTTATAGTATCTTTGATGATTTCATTTTGGCTCCAATATTAATTAAAGCTCGTTACTCAGATAAATACTCGTTAAAAATTAATTGGTCCGAGTATTTTAGTTTCTGAGGTAACAAATAATATTCTTTATATATTATGCGGCAAGAATTCGTAACATATGTGTTTAATATGGAAAAAAGTTTTATTTAAAACTGCGTTCAAAACCAACTAATTTCAATTTCCAATTTGTATTTCTACTTTGTAATTTTTACTTTGAATTTGTCCCATTTACAAGTAATTTCAATTTGACGCATGCGCAAACTACCAGATTTTGCGTGCGTATATTGTGTTTCTTGTCACATTTCTGCACACATTTGTTTACTTCGAGACTTGACAGAAAATCATTAAAACTGAAGAGCTTTTGTGCAATTGCTAAGCTGTTTTTTGGTGACGAACAATATTCAACAACGTTTTCAAAACGTTTTTGTATCTGACATCATCGTTTTGTGACTCGCCAAAATATATAGTTTTAAAATAATGACGTCATGTCCTATTTGAATTTGACAAATGTCAAATGGGTATCGTTTGAAAAGTTTATTTGTAACTATGGTTGAAGATCAAGAAAGCTCATTTTTTTGAAGTTCATTATATAACTATGAAACTATAGAGCAAATTAGTTTCCTGCATTTTTAAAGCATAGTAGCAGAGCTGGGATAGGTACTTCCAAAAGTATCTTCGATACTTTTATAAGATACATAAATTTTGTTAAAGATACTTAAATATCAATACTTACATTGTAAATTTTTAAGATACAAATATTTGTTAAAAGTATCTTAGAATTTACTTGAAAATATCTAAGATTCTATTAAAATATCTTAGATAATCTTTAAATATCTTAAATACTCTTAATATATCTTAGGTACTTTTAAAATATTTGAGATTCTATAGTTATCTTAGATACTTTTAGATACCTATATATTTGACTTTTAAAATGTCCTTAGTATCTTTTACATACTTCATTTATTAAATTATAAGTTGTTTTATTCTCTTGATGGTACATTTTATAATACATATTTATCTTTTACATACCTTAAAAAAAATTTAAATAGGTAATTGAAAATTATATTACATTATATTGAATTAACATAAAGATAGATTACCTATAAAATAGGAAGTACCTAAGATAAAGTATCTGAGATATCATCGAGTATCTTTTTTCGTAAGATACTTCCAGCTCTGGATAGTAGTGATAAAGAACAATTCAATAATAAGCTGGATAGATAGATATTTTGAAGAAGATTTCTATTCATTATTTCGAATAAATCGGATTTGTAAAGTTTTTTTTTACAACACAACCATTACTGCTGGGTGGTTCGAAACTATTTCAAAACGAAAAGTTTCAGGTTTCAAAACACTACGTACCAGCATTAAACCAATGCGTCACCAAAAAACAGCTCTAATGTTTCACAATAACCTCCAAATAATGATTAGCTGAGCTTGACATTTAACGTTCAGCCACACTATGCGCATGCGTTACTTTAAATTGAAAAGTTTGAACCTTGCAAGCTTGGGATTGGAAAGTGAAATTATGTTATGTTGTGATCGCGTATATTCAGGCACATGTTCTCAACTTTGACGCAAAGTAGAAATTCAATTTGGAAATAGAAATTACTTGGTTGTGAACGCCGCTTTAGCCCGTTTAATTTTGGTGCACAAAATTCGGCATATTTTTGTGCCAAAATTTTTAAATTTAGGCCTTTACCTATCGAACTTAATTTAATACGTGATAAACATAGATCTAAATAAGGATTTCCTAGTTTACTGCTTTTAAAAAAATACGTATTGGATATCAAAGTTCATCATGTATAAGTAATATTAAGGTGAATATAATCGTTAATTTTCTGACTTTGATACTCTAATATCAAAATTTAACTTTAATGCATTTAAATCGAGCGCATAAAATTCAGTATCAGCCATGTTTGTGACGTGCTGGGCACTGGCAAATGCTAATGGCTATTCGAATAGACAAGCCACGCCTCCGCCATGTTCGCATTGGTTTTGACGTGACTCGAAACGACGTACCCAGTGCGTTTGTCATATATCCGTCTCACTCAGCTCTAGAAACGTATGTTCTTGGTGTAGATGACGGTCACAGGCGCCGCCGATTTTCTCGGTCCTCATTTATTGAAACTACTTTTTTTTTCTGGCGTATATATAAATAACGTGTAATATTTTTATGTACGATTAACATTTTTTTGTATTAAAAAAAGAAATCCATATTAGAAAGTTTTTTGACATTTTTTAAAATTTAACTTCGAATCTATTTTCTATTTAACTTTAATAATAGATTTGGGCACAATGCAGTAATGCCAACATATTTATAAACGTCAAAATATTTTATTTGGAAATACAACGAAGTATATGCTTGTGAAATGAGTTATACAGGGTGTTGCATGACGTGCCGTACATATTCCGGAAGGCATTGTAAGTAAAACATTTCCTATAAACATAGGTCCAATTCGCAGCGGTTACCCAAGTATAGACGTTTAAATTTTAGATAATGTTAATGTAGTTGGCTTTAAAATTCTAAACTTTTGTTTGTGCATCAATGTTGAAGGACGTCAGTGTCAGTTTGAACAATTTATATGACTATCATTCCAAAAACTCTTGCAGTTACTTCTAAACTATAAATATCTATAGCTGGGTAACTGTTGCGAATTGGACCCATGTTTATAGGATATTTTCTACTTAAAATGCCCTCAGGAACATGCTCCTTGAGTATGTACGGTACGTCATGCAACATCCTGTCTATTACCTTGTAAGTTCGCTTCCTTGTTATTTTTTTTGCACAAATGTCAAAAACTTTGTCAAACAATGTGATAAAGTTTGCTAAACCGTTTTCTTGTATCAGCTGCTTAGTTAGTGAAAACGTCATATTTAATATGAATGAACACTAGATGTCTTCTAGCAAATTTTTTTTTAAAACTTATAGAATTTAGTTATGTACAATTTGAAACAAACTTAACTGTCAAATACCTCGTGCATAATTTCTATTTAGTATGGAGCATATGTGACAACTATTAATTTTTTTTCTAGGGCAAGACGGGCAAACACCCTTGGTAAGTACTTTTCTTTTTCATTCGCTGATAGATACTATTTTGAGTAAAGCGTACTTCCTTTTTTTTATCAATATCATTTATTATTTTAAATATGAAATTTTTAAGTTCCAATGCCATTTAAAATGGAATATAATTTATGAAAGAGTTTGTATTCGATTTTTCATTCGGTAACGTGTTTTTTTTGTTTTTTTGTAGTTAATTTGATCTAAGTATTCCAATGTGAGGTTAATCGTTGAGGGGTATATGAAAGTGTTATTTTATTTCTCATATACTATTTGAAAACTTTTCGATGCATATTACGGGTGCAAAAAGTGTGAAAATAATAAATTTTGGGATAAATGATGTGTGCAGGTGTTTTGAAAATAATAATTTGGCAGATATACTCGTATGTTATATTTTGTTTGAAAGGCAAATCATGTATTTGACAAAAAAAAATTAAAATTTTTCATACATTTGATATTTATATTTCGTTACTATACTCCATTTCACGTAAGAAAATAACGTTGGTATAGGTAGAGATATAAATACTGCCCTTTGATTGGTTATACTGCAAACCTAGATCTCAAAAACAAAAAAATATCACCTGTCAGTTATCAAATAAAATTACAGAATGACCTTTAATCATATTTTGTTGTACTGTACATTTTTACAGATAAAAATATTTATTATTGACGAAGTTGGGTTTCACGAATTTAAATTATTTATTTAACGCATGTAAAAGCTGTCAGCTTTCAAGTGCCATGTTCTATTTTCTTACGTGAAATGAAGTATAATGTATACCTCTTAACAAATATGACTATGTTGGAATGCCAATTGTTTCTTTTAATGTAATTGTAGTGAGCTTTTTTGTTCTCTCTCTTTTTCTCTTATAGTTTCTAAATATTTTCCTGTGTTCTAAGTATGTAATTTTAGTGTTATGCTGTTCTTTTTTTTACTTAGTTACATCGAAGAAAAAAAATTGTGGGAAATGGGCAAAATATATAAAACTAAAATTACCGACAAAGATGAGGTATAAAAATTGTTGCTTGCCATTATACATGTATATACATGCTAGATTCCACTAATACACGGATTTGTGGGTGCGTTTTTACTTTCTAAAATTTGAATAAATAAATACAGGGACAAGTGATACTTTTCATCTTCTATTATGGCGAATATATAAATAAAAATCTCATCTTTTTTGGTAATTTTTTATATTATATTTACGAAATTTAAATTTACAAAATATATAAAAGAAGACGTATACTCTTACAATCAAATGTAGTTAATATTTTAAAAGAAAAGTTCTTCGTTAGATATTCTGCTGTTTTAGATTTCCTTCTATTTAAATATTCCAGTTAAAATATATTTAATTTCATATGATAAAATATATTTAATATTATGAAAAAATTAATTCATATATAAATTATTTTTTTAATGACGAACTTTTCTTCTTCTTCGTTGGATGGATGTTGTTATAAAATCAAGGTACATCATATGCTATAGAATGTCTTATGTAAATTTATTACTACTTGCGGGCAATATTATTAAGAATATATTAAGGGCACTTATATACATTTAACATATAATACACGGTGTTTGCGATATTTATGAAACATGAAGTACGTCAATTGTAATACAGAAAATTGACTATAGAATTATTTAAATAGTTATATGCATATTAAATACCGTTATTGGTATATAACAATTAATATCGAGAAAATAGTATAGAATAAACGTAGTTTTGTTGTGGAATTTGAAATTATTTTCTGCTCCACAATTTATATAGAAAATGCGGTATGTATGAAAAAGATAGAAAGTAATATAAATTGTTTTTGTTAATATTTTAACAGCAATAAATACGATAAATAAATTTGTTAAAAAATTAGTTCCAAAATTACATTCTGTCTTTTTCACAATTCAGACTGATGTTTTAGGAAGATACTCGCATACAAATGAAAGCGTATTGCAGATATATACTATTTTTTTTTAATTATGAATTCAGTTTTGACATGGTACTAATTACTCGTATATTCGCAACAATAAGAAATATGAATCTGTTGTAGAAGGTTGATTAATGCAAGGTGATGGTATTTGGGAGGAGATGAATGATTTAGTGAAGTGCTTTGTTTTGGTGTTGGTTAGGGGAGTGAGACTGGAGCTGATGAATGCTCAAAATTAGACAAAATACTTAATAAACGTATTTAAATATAAAAACAAATAACTGCAGGTTTTAGAAAGTTCCAGTAAAATTTACTTCCAAATGTAACGAGTATTTTTATTATAAGAACATGTAAATTAATTCGAATTCTTTCACTTAATTAAATTTGAAAGTAAATTTCATTGGACGTTTATAAAACCGACCCTGAATAGAAAAATTTTACTAAATACTTTATCTTTTCAAATACTTTTCTTTCTAATAATACTTAACATTCTTCGAAAAACAACACAATATTATACTAAAAAATTAATAAACATTATTAGATAAATAATTTATGGATTCGGCCGGCTTACATTTTCAACAATTTATAAGATCTGCACAAATGGTGAGAAATTTCTGCAAAATTATTCGACTACTTTAAATATACATGATGTTCATTTTATTTTGTCCATTATAGCTATCTCGAGAACTATAAGAGATACGAGGTTGGTTAAATTAGCAATCAATGTCTATTTTACAAGACTATTAAAATGAGCGAAACAATTTCTTTTTAAACCAGTGGTTCTCTAAATACAGGATGCAACTTTCTTATTTTAAATGGGACACGTATATATTTTTAAATTACCAATTCAACGATACGCTTGAAGTGAATTTTTATTGAAGAAATAAATTATAAAAATCTAAAACAAAATTATGAATAATTAACCTGCTAAGCCATGATATCAGGCAGGCTATGAAAACATTTGAGATAGTATTGGGTAATATTGAAGTCAATTGTTTAAATAGTACGTTATTTTTGTAAAATGATGTATTTTGTTACAAAAAATAATTAATTTATCACAGCCTACGTAATATGGTTAATTCTGCATAATTTTCTTTTTCGTTTTTGTAATTTATTTTTTCAACAAAAATTCACTTCAAACATATCATTGAATTGGTGATTTGACGTAGATTCCAAATATATAAAAATATATAGGTTTCCCATTTAAAATAAGAAAGTTGCATACTGTATTTTAAAAACCACTGGTTTAAAGAAAATTGTTTCGCTCATTTTAATAGTCTTTTAAAATAAAAATTGTTTGCTAATTTAACCGACCTCGTAGCTCTTATAGTTCTCGAGATAGCAATAGTGGACAAAATAAAATCGACACACTTTTAAAACTTACAAAAACTGTGGACCAAATGAACTATGATAGTTCGACCAAAGGGTCATTTAGTCCAGATTTATCTTCTACCGAGACCCTTACAAAAAACTTCGCAAAAATTCAGTGAGTACAGTAAAATCTATCTTGAAGACAATAAAATTCTGTAACAGAGGAATGTGCATGGTTGTGGATAAAATGCCTAATAGAATTAAAGGTGTTATTTCTAGTAAAAGTGAACCCAATATTAAATGGCGGAATACTTGAATAACATATTCAGTTTTTGTAAGTTGTGTTTTGTAAATCTATATTTTTAACTTACAAATTTCTTACCATTTGCGTAGGGTTTATAATTTGTTTGTAGGAAATGCGGCCAAACTATTATGGGCTTGTACATATGTTTATGCTGAATACAAAATGCAAAGTGAGATATTTCAATATACATATCCAATTTTGCGTTGTCTATTTTTGTATTCGAAGGCAGTTTTTAGTTGCATGATTTCGGGTTTATGGCAACCCACATTGTAAGAAATGGTACAGTGTATCAAAAAAAGAATTCGAAGTAGGCAATGAACAGAGAAACGTATGTCTGGTCATTATTCAATTCAAAAGTCAAGTTGTCAAAATTGATATTGAAATGTAATTTTCTTGAAATTAATTATTGTAAAAGGCAGCAAAAAAATATTGCAATTCGCCGTTTTCTAATTTATTTTCATTTCTAAAATAAGAATCAAGAAGAAAAGCTTTGAGTTCTTTAGATAACGTTTTCTCAAATTGACATTTAATTAAATTCTTTAAATTAAGACAAACGTTTCGTTGTTCATAGTCTACTTCGAGTTAGTTTTTTTTCACACTGCATATGTATAGTATATCGCGGGCGTTCAAACAAAAAATAAGACTAATTCACTCAAAATATAGTTGAACTACAAAAGTGTCGAAGTTGGTAAATTTTATTTATATAACAAGTCTGTATTTAAATAATATTTTAAATTTTAATTCTAATTATTACAAACTGTCATTTGGACTTAATGATTACTTGAACGCTCACAATATATTTTATAGATCTACACATATTTCTATTGAAATAATTAATAATGTAATATCGAAACATGAATATAAAATATATAGGACGTGAAAGATATATAATGTATTGTATTCGTAATTTCGTACGGTATATACATATAAGATACGTAGGAGAAATATGGTGGTTTATTGTGCATTATGCACTGGACAAAAGAATTTGACGTAGTCTACAAAGGTTTTTATTTCGCTTAGATGATCTATATGTGATTCTTTTGGGTTTATAATATTTTCGCTTATTGACGAGTACTTTTTCTTCAAATTATTTCGAAATAAAATTTGACAGTTTATAAAACTGTTCTGAAGTCTAGAATAAATATTGTTCTAGATCTAGAAATCTAGACATTTAATATCATTCTGAAAGATACAACAATATAAAATTACAGATATTCAATATTATCTTGCTTTTGACACATTGTTCTAAGTGTCAATTTTCTTTATGAAATTCCGAACCAACCATCGGAAAGGGTACCCTTTGCGATAGTTATCTTTTTTAATCAATATTGTTAAATTATAAATATATCGGGAGTTTTTTGTCAGTAAACATGAACGTCATTACCAGCGTTACATTTAAAATGATTATCGCGTTTTTTTTTTTTTTTTATAAGTGAACATAGGGAATTGTCTAAGTTATCAAATTGTCATCTGTCAATTTCAGAAATTCTTGTAAAAAGGGTATTTTCATTTAACTGTATAATTTAATGTTATTATGCATTACCTTACTTGTTCTAATTTTCATTTAATGCTGTCCATTGATGCATCCTTTTTTTTTGGCGTCAGTCGGGATCGAACCCGGTGCCCCAGATTCGTGACCAGACAATCAGGAACGTGGTTATGGGGCCCCGTATATATATTTCGAATTTTAAATGACACAAAAATGACCCGCGTGGTGCGCTCTCCACGCCAGCAATGAGTACCCGTGAGGTGATGTCTGGGAAACGCAGTCACCGTTCAAATATGTCGTCATTATCGAAATCTGTGTACAACGCAGATTAGAACATCCAGCGTGATGGGAAATATGCTGTGATGATATTTTTTTATATTGACGCATAATTATTATAGATTTTAAAAGTAGCAGCACGTAAATCGGAAACTTATCCTAAATTTATATTGTAATTATATACCCTAAAAATTGCTGTCAATCATCTTAAATGTTTACTGATAAAAAAAATAACCCCCGGTGTAACACGAAGCTGTTAAAGGTACAGTGGTATTTTGTTTATATCTATTATTATGAATAACATTGAATATATAGGGTGTTTGTTTGAAATACATAATTCAGATACATCCATGTAATGCTTCTGAATTCGTTTCAGTTATTGCGTTCTACATAATTTGATATTTGCGGTATTCTAAGTTGGGTAATTTTTTATTTATACACTATATTTTCATTTAGACTGTCATGGTATTATCTACTGAATTTTCGAATAACTTAAAGATTTCGAACAATTCTGTGATTCTAGGACAAAAGCAGGTGTTTCTTTTGGCTAACGTAAATATCAAACTTTTATTAATTTTTGATCTTACCATTTCTTAAAATTTGTACTCTTTAGAATATTTTAAAAAAGTGACTTCTACTTTTGCCGTGGAACCATAGAAATGTGCTAACTATATAAAAAGATAACGCACTATCCAACGATATACTCGTATGGTGGTATTTTTAAATTGACAAATGAATTCTGCTGCATTTGTATGTAGTTTTTAGATGGTATTTTACATATTTTTTTAATAATATTTATGAAGATTGTTTTGCTATAAATTTTAAGAGTTATTTTATAAGCTGAATGATTTTCATATTGAAAAATACTGTTGATAATATTTTTACGACTAAAGTTTGTTGAATGTCGCAACTTACCTGGAATGGTGTAGGTACTACCAAACTTATGGATCGAAGATATTAAGATGCTTACCATAAAACGTTATATTTGCTTCATAGACCACTTTTGCAGTCATTTTTCTCGAAAATATGAAGCCATAAAAAATTAAGGAAAAAATCCGTTACCACGGTAATGAATTTTGGAGAAAAATGTCTACATTTCTTAGATTTGGTTGATTGGTGTAAATTTACATATGACATTCTGCATATAATTGTTATCTTGGTTTAATTTCTATTTCTATGATTTGTTGGAGAATTGTTGTTACTTTCATATGATGTACTTACTTTGGTATAGGATCCGAAGTCTTTCATGAATTCATACGAAAGAAGCCATCGCTACGAAGGGAGGGGTTTGGGTGACGGTCAAGGTTTGACCTCGAGGGGCTCTGGCCGAGCCCACTGGGGCAATGATAATCGCAGGGATGACTACCAGAGCAAACGCCGACGTTATTAAAGCGAATCGGGAATAGGATCTTGACATTGATTACAGTTATTGATTTATAACCGTCGTATTCCGATAATCGTGTAATCAAGAACTTTCAATTTTTTTTTATTTCATCTATATTTCATATCAACCAACAATATTAATAACATTATTTAAGATTTACATGAATAATATACAAAGATTTAAACATTTTGATTTATACTATATTCGTGATGACTTTACATTAGTATGCAACTAAATTGACGGAACGATTTGATGGTATTTTCGTTCTAATATTAAATATACATAGGAATTATTAATATAAAATATATAATATCGATGTTTAAAGTAATTGAATGATACATTGACAAATGTTAGATGAAATTTTTTTTCCGTATACATATAAACAATTTTACACGTGTATTATTGTGTAATAAAAGGATATTGAATTTTACAATTAGGATTACCGAATATTTTGATTTTATGCCGTTTACTGAAATTGTGAAGAACTGAAAAATACAGTTGATCATGAAATTGTTTCAGTGAACATTTTATTTCGTAAATTTCGTCTTTACTATTTGTATTATTTTACTACTAATATATATCTGTAGTAAGCAACTTTTACCTGAATTATATTAATTGATATTGATAAATATCAATATTAAGCATCCGTATATTAAAACCTAGATGTGAGCGTTGCGACGGCCATTAAAAATATTACAGCGTACAAACAGAACACATAATATTAATATAAAAACTAAGAACAAATATAAATTTATATACTCACGTTACTCATGTTATAATGTATTCTACAATAAATACGAGCGTTATATCTCATTAGGAGATGAAGCAGCACATTATTTAGCTATAGTTTTACTGCTGTAATTTTCTTGTTATTTATTTGTATCAATTAATATAATTTCACGTAATTTGAAAATAAAATAGTTAGTGTTTTAGGTTTATATAGGTCCATTCTACATATGACTTAGACGTATTAATTTTTGAACTTATTGCAGTCTAAATTTTTGTACGACAAATATTTTATGTACTGTGCTGTATACTAATTAAAGTAGGTGAAAAATATTTTCAGTCTTTTAAATTTACAGAAAAGATTTCTTAACTAACTTCAGTTGGATTTTTTTTTATTTTATTTTAATATTAGTTTTATTTTATTTTTATATATATTTCCTTTTTGGACATTATTTTTTTTTCTTTTTGTGAAACAGATTTATTGAATTCAAATTTTTCTAAATTTAGTTTTGAAAATAGATCAATTTTTTAGAATCTCTACAAATTATCTACAATACTAACAATTCATAAGTCCACTAAACTAAACGCTTTTAATTTTTTGCATGGAAAACTAAATTAATTACATTCACATATATTTATTATTTTCTTATATGATTACACAAAATATTTATTAAAAAAATTAAATCGTACCAAATTTCATTTTTATTAATCTAGTCTTCGGTATTACATAGATTTTTTATATTTCAGCTATTTTTATTTTGTTATAAATGAGATTTACTAAAATCGATAATTTTTTTTTACATAATGTTATATGCATGTTTTATTTCATTCGCATATACAGTGTGGGATTAAAGTGTGGAATATTGGAAAAAACAGCGAACTCAACTGGTTTTTTTCAAAACGCTAAAACACGTCGATTTTAGTTTTTAAAAATACACATTAATATGTGCGATTCACCTTCCGATTTTCATTTGTTTTGAAGTTATGACATCACAAAAAAATTAAATGGCAATATAGATTTTTAGTAGTGGCATCCGATAGTGATTTTTCTTCCCTTTACGATCATGCAAATAAATCAGTGTTGCATAACACAAATTCTGAGGAAAAACGAGCTGAAAATTTAATAATAAATGAATAATCAAGATACCTAAATTCCATTTTTCAATTTAGAATTTTTCATGTATTATATTTTATAAGTTATAAGTACAATAATACCAACATTAAATGTTTAAAGATTTAAAAAAATTATCAACGAAAAATTTTAAACTGAAAAATGAAATCTAGGTATCTTGATTATTCATTATTATTAAATTTTCAGCTCGATTTTTCTCAGACTTTTTTTAATGCAACCTTACGATTTATTTGCATTATCAAAAAGGGAAGAAAAATCATTATCGGATTCCACTACTAAAAATCTTTATTGCCATTTAAATTTTTTTGTGATGACGTCATAACTTCAAAACAAATGAAAGTCTGAAGGTGAATCTCACATATTAATGTGTACTTTTAAAAATTTAAACCGACGTGCTTCAGCGTTTTTTAAAAAAACCGTTTAAGTTCGCTGTTTTTTTTAGTATTCCATACTTTAATCCCACACTGTATAGTACGTTTTTCCTAAAATGAAACGCGGTAAATTATATTCTCAATTAACAAAATCTGCTTGCAACACACTCAAGATCAAAGATCTGATAGTCTAATGCCCGGTTGCAGAAACGTTCATCAACGTTTTGTTTAATTAACGGATCACCAAAACGAACAAAAGCAACGCGATGCGATTTTTTGAAAGCACTGATTTAAATGTTATAAGAGCAATGAAACTGATTCGACTTTGTTCATTTTGATGATTCGTTAACTACTCAAATTATTGATGAACGTTTCTGCAGCCGAGTATTACTCCATTATGTGAGTTACCATCAACTAAAATATTATTTTTTCAATAATGTCTTCTACCATTCCAAAACTTAATTTTCTTTTTGTCCTTTTTTCCACTCAATATTCAACCAACCAACTCCATTCTTTACATATGACGACAGAAGTCCAGTATTACGCATAAATATATGGGGAATTTCAATTTTTCTAGATTTTATGCATAGTACCCGGATACTGTTCATAATGCCTAATTATAATTAATCAATTTTTTCATACAATATAGGATATTCAGGAAAAACCATCACTAAAAGGACAATTTAATTTTTTTTCTAACGAGTAGTATAGAATTTAGCTTAAAAAGTATAATATGAAAGAGGGTTTAGTATAATAATTTAGTATTTAGGGTATATTCAAAAAATAACAAATTTAAACCTTTGTTTACCAGAAGTGTTGCAATAATTTCAAACGGTAAAAATTGTACATTTATAAAACATGGTACCGGTTAAAATGGTTGCAACCGAAGCGCACCAACACAGCCGTGGTTTTTCATCGGTTTTCTTGGTAACATCTTCTGACCTTTTTAACAAGATGTTATATTTTAATGGTTAGTGTAGTTAGATCCTATTTATCAACAAGTTGATGGTTGCATTTGTTTTCTACGGTTTACAGTCTACGTATTATAATTTTCCACTTCATAATTTAGGATTATGAAAGACGATACACGAAATGTTCTGACAGAACATTTTAGGTTTATTGCAAACCAAGGTTTTGGTTATTTTTTATTTTTTGAATATACCTTTCTTCGTTTCGAAAGAGTGTAAATCGAGTATGAAATAACAATGGCGTTTGTAAATATCTTAACATTTTTTCTATTCCTCTGCAACCTATTTGGACATCTTTATCTTTATGGTGATATTTATACGAGAAAAATATTTATTTCAAGCGGACTACATTAAGCCCGAGCAAATAAATATTATTCGGGCAGTGGTGCTTTTAAAGTTCTCGCATACTGGGCGTGAGATTGGGAGTTGAATTTCCGCAGTTGACAACTATAAATCAAAATATGCCGCTATATGTTTTAGATCCATCATAGTTACGGGTAAATTACTGAAATTGAATGATTTGGCAAAAAATATTTTACAGTTTTTAAGAAATGTTTAAATTTGAAAAATGTTAAATATGAATTTTATTTAGTTTCATAATTGGTACCTATTCATTCAATTTATGGTAAAATATACATACATAAATATATTTATTATTATTACTGTGTATACAATAATAAATTACGAATATGTAGAAACAATAAATTATAAATCGAAAAATTTCTAGAAAAAATCACTATACTTTTCTCGCAAATCATGGTTGAGGAAATTTCCGAGGATTTTCCCAAGGAATTTACAATTTTCAGCTACTCATCACTTCCATCATCATCATCATCATTATTATTTTAAAATTAAATAATATATTAATATAATATAAAAAATACATATAAAATGATGATATTTAGGCTATATGATGCTTTTAAATATAAAAAAAAATGTATTTATGTCTACTTCATATGAATAATTATATATCAGACATTTTTATGGGTCGTGGTAATACTAGTAAATAATAATAATAATAATAATAATAATAATAATAATAATAATAATAATAATTCGCAATTTACAAATTAAATTAAAAAAATTGAGCAACTCGTGATTATTTTAAATATAAATAATATGTTTGATAGAGGCGATATTTAGCGAATAATCATAAAAATACAATATTTATTTATATTCACGCCGATTATTTATTATATATTTCTTACTTATGGACCGTGGTAATACGTGTGAAATAATTTTAATTTCGATTTTTTAAGCGTCTACATACAATTTGGTATAAATATTTATAAAAATTGTATACCAAAAAATATTTTTAAAAATAAATTATAAACAAAATACGTCTTTTTTATTAGCTTTTTTTTCATACTTTTGCTTAATAATTTGGATATAAAACTTCTAAATCATGAAATTATTTAAAAAATATATTAAAATTAATTCGTGAGTTACTATCATAAATAATATTGGTTATGCATTAATTTCGTTAAAAAAATTAACGCAAATAACATTAAATAGGTGTTAAATTTGAGATATTGCAATTTATAAAAAAAATAAGGTGTTCTATATTAATTCATAAATTAAAAATCATATCAATTTTTAAATTGTTGTATCTATTTTTATTTAAACGTTAATTCAGAACTAAATATTTAAAAAAATTATAAAATATAGTTTTTCAGATTTGTCAAACAATGCTTTAATTTTAAATTCTATTATTATTTTTTAATATAAATTGTTTACAGTTTAATAATAAGAAAATGTTAGATACTAAATTACAAATAAAATTTTAATTGTGTTTTTAGTGTAAAGATTTTAAGGATTTGCCATAATACATGATTATGATTACAATTCTAGCAGCAGGATATCTCTTCAGCCGATGAACTCGCCTAGAAACATTAGTTATGTTATTGGTGAATTGAAGATTCAGATTATATTAGATATACATACGTTGAAAAAGTGACAAATATTATAACTACATTTGCCTAATATGTCAATGGGCCCTTCTAATGGGTGTTTTGCATTATTTTAAATTCTTCATATTCTTTTAATTTAAGTATTATAGATTTTATTTAAAAATACGCTATTTTATTTCAGTAAGCGCCGATTAGCATTAAGTGGTATTCTATTTCTATGACAAATTTTAAGCATGCAACCTACTTATATACTTGTACAGCACATGCTGTTACGTTATGGCCTTTATTAGGGTCTATAATAGAACTCTGTAAGCGCTACGTTTAATTATGTCTATTAAACTTAAAGCGTAGAAATATTTTTATAAATGAAGAATATTTATAAACAATGTAATAGGAGTAAGATAAACTGCACAGACAAATGAAATTAAATACAACTTCCAAAAAGTAATTAAATTATTAACTACTTATGGCTGAGTTACTTTATTTTTAATTACTTTTTCCACTATTCAGAAAAAATCTGAGCGTAGGTATGTTTAAAGATGGCTTTAGACGATCCAATAAATTGAACTTCTATTGGACAGATGTTGACAACATAATTTTTGATCAAATGGTTACTCTTTACACGTTCAAGTTATATGGACATTTGCTTATAATTGGGCTACATAATTACATTTTATTTTGTTTCATCTGCGCGTTTGTCCTTTGAATTGTCTCTAATGTATTTTAATGTTGCGCGTTCATTTTTCTTCATTGAAAATACTATGAAATTTTGTCAAAACAAAAACAAATATTACATTTATCAAAAAATCTTTATGCCAGCATTACAAAATTCAGTGCATGTAACCTAGGATGAAATAATCTTTCGAAGTAAATAAAATTTGAAATAAACGACCTTGATATGTCGAACATGCCGTAAGTTGAATTTTTTTGTTCGAATGATTTGAACATCGAATGTTCAAATTTCTTTGAACGTGTAAAATTCCAGAATCTTATAGAAGTTGTAAAAATTGATGTAAATATTTAACGGTGAAACAGTGAATTCTTGATGTCTTAAGTAAAATGTTTGAGCTTTGAATTATTATTGAAATATATTTTGAAATATTATTTAAACCAACATTGCAACATTTTAGTAACTTTTTTTAAACAAACTATTATTTTTATCTTCATGAATTTTGTAAAATTCCAACCGGGTATTTTTGTTAAATAGTTTTATTAAATTATTGAGTAAAGTATATTTACAGATGTACCTAAACATTATACAGATTTATTAGTACTTTTTTACATTTGTTTTCTAATTCAAATATGTTGATTGATTATATTTTAAAAAATCATTCTATTACTACCCCCCGTCAACCTACATACATAGGTAAGGGAGGTAAAGTTTTCGGTCCAAAAATTCGATAGTGACTTTTCACTTTGACTGAATAAGCATGAATTAGGGTCCTTACAACATGTTTTTACTATTTTTCCAATGATTTCTACCTGTGTATGTGTGACAATGTTTTCCTTCACGATGACATTAAATTTTCAAAAATTTGTATATTCCGTATTTAAGCTTTCTGCAATCATATAGAGTTGATTATATTTTAGGTAAAATTGGACTACCGGAAGTGATACTTTACTTGAAGCTCATAACAGTTATTAATGAAAAACTATATTAAAATATCCAAAAAATAATAATTTTGGTATGTAAGACTTTTATTTCAATGGGAACAACATATTAGATTTTAGCTAAAATTTATAAACCGGAAGGGGTACTTTACTTGAAGCTCTGAACAGATTTTTTTGAAAAAATATATTAAAATATGATCCAAAACTTCTCAAATTTGGTATTTTAAACTCGTATATGATTGGAAACAACATGGAATTGGCGGGAGGTCATGTGTTGGCCACATCAGATTTTTTTTTGTTAGAATTATGTTAAATTTTAGTAACGTTTGTACTTCATGGAGGAAAATGATACGTACTTCATTACATTCGAAGGCTATCGTTGCCCTTTCTTTTCATTTCATTTTAATATGTTTGTAAAATTAGATATAACTTAACCGATCGATCCGATGTGATTATTCTGTAATAATATTGACCGAATGTCAATTATCCGTTATATTGTACATAAATAATCATTTTAGATCAGATTATATTTATTTTTTTATAAAATATAAGAAAAACTTGAAAAAATGAAGATTTTTTCATGTTTACTAGATCATTCGATTAACTGCTTCGAATTATTTTTGTCGTAACTTTTTCACCGTTTCGGCAAAAAGCAATTTGACATCGGGGATCAATGAAAGTTTTACCGAAAAAAATCGAACTATCCGTGGGCAGCAATCTTCTCTTTTAGCCATTTAACAGATTTTGAAAATCTTGGAAAATGCAGAGAAATTAGTAGAAAGAATGAGTATATTAGCAGTTCGAATTTCAGTTTGTATCTTTGATCGTACAGGATGTGGCAGAACAACCTCCCTAGTTTTACTGTTCGTGATTCAAGAAAAATGATCGCTAACTAGCGGCCAACTCATGAAGCTCTTAAAAATGACGTCACAATGCGGTCAGCATGTAGTATGGCTGATGTTACTACAACATGTAAACGTCAATTTGAGTAATTTTGCTTTAAAAGTTGTTAAAAATGTTCACAAAGCATAAATATTTATTTCATTTTAATCTCCTTGAACGATTTTTTTCCCACATGTAACTGTGTCCGGAATCAATAATTTCTTCTCCCTCACTTTTTAGTTTTTAGTTCATCTGTCACTTGGCTAGACCGCATTATGACGTCACAAAACATGGCGGCAAAACTAACTTGAATCGCGAATGGCATTGTTAGGCGAATAGATGACATAAAAGGTTGGGAATGGTGTCTATGGATGGGAAGTTTTTGTTACAAAAAAGTTCAATCGTAAACACAATGTGGACGAACGATCAACGAGTTTCTGCCGTGGAAGGCCATCCAGCGCGCATTTAGTACTCCGTACCAAATGCCCCCTCACCAAGCAGTACTGGTTTGAAAATCGATTACGTTGTTAATAAAAAACTTTAGGGAAACAGGATCTGTTGTCAGGAAAGGACGTGGACAACCATAGATTGCTCGAACACCCAAAAACATCGATACAGGGAAATCGAGAAATTGCCATCAATTCTGAGGGTGTGTGAGCCCATTCCAAACTTTGCCCCAGTTCTTAAAGAACTTCGCCTGGAGTGTGTCTGATTTCAGCAGGCCCACACAGCGTGAGCATCAATGCAGGTTACGAGAAAATGTTCTCCGGGCGCTTGATTTGCCTGAGAGGCGATAGTCTTTGGTCCGCGCACTTGCCAGATTTAACACTGTGCGACTTTTTTCTGTGGGATAATCTTAAAGCCGAGGAATCTGCAAACCCTAAAGGAGGCATCCGCACAGAAATCCACCGTACACTCCAAGAAATGCTCGCGAGGGACAATGACGGACACCATTTGGCCGATATTATTTTTAAAACCATATGAATGTGAAAATATATTTTTTAAATTAGTTTTTATTTTTTAACATGTTAAGCACCATGGCGGTCACCGGTGTTAACTATGCCTCAAGCGAATTGGGCAATGGCTAACACCGGTGTCCGCCTGGCGTATTCTATTTTGTCGATCCTGTCTGGCCAAGCAGACACTTTTTTACGAGATTCAAGGTAGTACTGTGTCCGCTGTGGCCCTGCAGAATCAAACTCTAGTATCAGGTTTTTTGTAGCAATAATTTTAAGGCAAAAAAATTGTTTTATTGAATAAATGGGAACTCTTTAGATTCAGCATCATGATGTAGCTAAGAAAATGGGAAATATATAAAGGAATATAAATGCACATTCGAAATATAACAAAAATTACTTATTTTTTTTAATGAAAATTATTGAAACAAGAGAGTCGAGACACAATCACAGATTTCTATCGCATTGTAGGCAGTATATAATGAATTTCTTTATCATATTTTTCCCGATTAGGCCGTCCAGTGTAGTATTTTTGGTGTTAACGTGTTTTACAGTCCCGCTGAGCGTACTTTAGGACCAGAGTGGATACCGGTGTCCGACGCCCTTTTTTTGATTTCAAATTAACCAAATTTGATAAAATTATATAAACTAGGTTTAAGAGACACAAAAATATCACAATTTGTCAGAAAAACAGCTTGGTCCACAGAGAAAGTTTGGATAAATATTCTTGGCGCTTAACCTGTTTTAAAAACCTTCAAACTAGGGAGGCTGCTCTGCCACGTCTTGTGTGTATATCGTGTACCCGGTTTATTGGACCATCGTTTAGAGCGTTTATAGTATGGCTGTACATATAGGATAATTTAATCTCTTATAGAGGAAAATTATAGTAATGATTGAGATAAAAAATATTAAGTGATACGCAGTAATGTTTCGGAGCCGGAACGTTGTTCCGGGACTTTTTATGAAAGCTAGAACACGTTCCGGATTTTTTCTCTTATAAAAGTATAAATTAAAACTATAACTTCATTTTAACACATAATGTCGTAGAATTAGTGCATAATTGTCGAGTTATCGTAACTGACTGAAATCATATGATGTGGTTGCCTGGCTGGTGCCATTGACCGGGTTGCAGTTCTAGTCATACCGTTTTCCGAGGAGCTTCGTACTACCCAAATTAAAACTATAATTAATTACTATTTAAAAAAAATAATGGTGATTTTAAAGATTGAGCGTTCCGAAATTTTTTCGCTCGCTTCAACATTCATTTTACTTCATCAATGGACTGAAAATGACTTCCTTTTAACGAATATTACACTGTGGATAACAAGAAAAGTCAGGGCTAAATCCGGTGAATAAAGTGGGTGTTAGGGCACTGAATTGTTCCAACGAAACAAGCAAGTTTGCTGATTTTTCTAGTTGCACTTATCAGCTAAATTTATTTTAGAGCGAGGGCGTAATATTGCGCGCAGTTTCGTTATTTAATAGCCGCACCTCGTATAACTAATTTATACATAACGGCAAACTGTTTTAAAGTTGTCAATAAAAAATATTGATTTTTAGAAAAAAAAGAGTCAAAATGCGATTTAAATACTGACATTTTAAAAAATGTCTGGTTTAAATCGAATATTGGGCGCATCGATTTATTAAAAGATATTTAATCTTATATTTTACGAACATTTTTGAGATCTTAGTTAGGATTTTAATTTTCTATTATAATCGGCGCTTACTGCGTGTACTTATTAGTCACTTTTTCAACTAAACATAACAAAATTATTCTTCGTAATGTCTCCTTGCAACAAGCAGGTATCAAGTACTATATGCGGAAGTATTAGTATAATAAGGTAAGCAATTTTATGAAAATAAATATATCGTCATTCACTAAAATATTTACCAGTGAGTGAATTAGTTCAAAGTTTTAAGGTTTTTATAAACTTGTTCATCGTTAGAATATACAGCAAATGTATTGACTGTACGCCGATAATATCGTTTTGAACTATAATTCGCAGTTTACAATTTATAAGTAAATTTGATTTATTTTACAGATGTTACTGAATTCTCGTATAAATGAATTGTAGTTCATTTTAAAATATAATTATTAAATTTGTAGTAGGGGCCGATGATGATCACACCTCAAAATACCGGGAATATTGAACTCATAAAATGTTAATGTACTCTATAAAATACTATTTCTAAGGTTTGTTATAGACATGTTAGTGAAAACCCTAATATTTCAGAAATTAATCTTCATGCTTTATGAGTAGTTGTGCCTTTAAAATGACGGCTTGTTACCGCTTTTAAGGTTAAATATTGGGAATAAGAACATAACAATCTAGAAAAATAAAGTAGTAAAACATTTATATTAAATAATATATACATACTTTTTTTTACTTATTACATTTCGCAAAACTATATATCTTGTACTTTTATGCTTTTTCTTTTAAATTTCTTTAAAATATTTGTGTCGCATAGATTTTAATAATGCATGGATTTTGAATTTGTTCAGCTTTTTATGTTTTATCTGGCAGTAGATATTTGTGAAAAAAGCTTATTTTTTATATTTATTTTTAAAAAATAATTTTTTAGTTTTCACGATTTTGCCAATAATTATACAGGCTGTTACGGAATGATTTGGCCAAAATTCAAGGACAGTCTCACAATGAACAATGTAATAAAAAATTAAAAAGTTCCTCAGCCATTTGTCAATTTTCTCATTTTTTTAATGTGACGTAAATTTGGAGAATGCTGAAATAATTCCTTTTTTCCTCGTAATTGATTACTTTGCTAAGTAATATAGTTTAAAGTTTTTTGTAGACATATATTTGATCACAAAATCTAGGGTATGCATAAAACTATTTTTGAATAATCTGTTAACCGAAGAGAAAAATGGCTCGACTTTTTAACTGCATTTTTCACCATAAAGCTGTTCTTAGATTTTTGCCAGAGCATTCCCTAACACTATATGCTATTATTCATTTTTTTTTTTTCATTTTTATCATATTTTTTTTGCTTCTTATCACTCTGTAATAGTTTTCACACACTTTGAAATAGAAACAGATATGAAAATTATTACAAATTAAGAAGAGTACTTACTTAGATATTTTTGCGAATATAAATTATTTAAACTCAAAGAAATTGTCTACTTATGAAAGTATATTGTTCTCTGGTCTGGTAAACGTCAACAATAATGGTTCCTAACATTACTAGCTTTTCTAAAGAAGATATAGTTGCGAACCATCAACATTTACAATATAAATAATTTTATATTATATTTATCTCACAAGAGTTTTTAGTACGTAAGAATACGTTTTTCAATAACATAAAAATAATGGTGGCATAAACCTTGAACCTCAGACTAAACATAATTAGACGCCGCATATTACCATTTGTTGTGAAGCAGGAACTTAAGTGGGCGTGCCGAGCTAGCTAGCGGCGTTCATTATATGCGGGTTGCATTTGCAATAGTTTGAGAGTGACAGCAGCTGTCATTTAATAACCTATTAAGCGATTTTGGTTTAAAAAAGAAAAATTATATTTACAATGATGGTATCAAATATTTACATTTTGATTATAAATAAATCATTTCTGAAGAAAATTTAAAGATTGCACTATAATATAACAGAAATATAGTATTAGTATGTAGATAAAGTATTATTTTTATTAAATTAATTTTTGAAAAAAAAAAAAAAATTCTTGAACATAGAAATTTAAGATTAATTGAAATACAAACGAAAAAGTTATGTGAATTAATAAATGGATAGATTAAATAATACACACTTATAGTTTTTATTGAATCGATAGAATAAATAATACAAGATTGATAGTTTTCCACGCCTCCTTATCCATATCATAAAATGTCTTGCTGATATCAAAAAAGATGAATGGCTGCTATTAGATTTATTTGCTCTTGTCGATGGAGAACAGTCTATTTCACGAGGTGAACTACAATAGAATTCAATAATAAACATTTACACGTACCATTTTTTTTATTTATTTGTTAGGTTTTTAAAAATATTATGTTCTACTTTCTACTGCTGCAAAAACTTCGATATCGCAGGAAATATTTTCCGCAGAAATCCTAAAATACATATTAACATTCATTTTTATATATTAATTCAATAATAATGTCTTTCAGAGATTTACCTTTCTACTACATCCAAATCTATTGCTGGTTCAATAGTAGACTCGATTGCAGTCCTACATGTATAAATAATTTATTAAATTACATTCTAATCAAAAATAATTGCAAGTTTACACACCTAGATGTTGAAGCAACAGGGAAAATATCGGTCGAAACTTTTGTCTCCTGGTTCTTCATTCTGAAAACATTTATTTTGTTTCATTTATTTTCGAATGTTAATTTCAATTTCAAGTACTTACTTATTCTGTATTTGCTTCGTTATTGAAGAAATATTTGGTAAATCGAAGATAGTTGGAACCGCATCTTTTTTTAGTCGATTACCAAGGAAATTAGACTCTTCAAAATGCCGAGAACAGACTAACGAATATTTCGACGGGACCCGTTTCAAAATAATGCCTTGTTGATGTATTATATTCAACTATTCGTTTTTTTTATCTGTATCCTTTGGCAACCTACACAATCTTTTGTAGTAATTAACAGATCTATATTTATAGGAAAACTTACCGATGAAAGCTTCTATGGAGCTTTTTCACATTTGATAGTTCATCACATATTAAACAATAATGAACCATGCTGAATTATTTACGGTTCAAATAAAAAATATACACAAAACGTAACACCGCACCTAACCTAACAAAATCACATTCGAACCCTATTTGAACGTAGAATAATAATAACAAACTAGGCAGGCAACACGCTGTACAAAACAGACGCCTCATTCCCTCCTATCCTCACCTAACCCCACACCAGGAGAAGGAATGGCATCACAACAAACCATTGCGCAGTATAGGCAATGCGGCGTCTAATTATGTTTAGTCTGAGCCTTGAACAAATGTAGTGTTTCTAATAGTAAAATTTATTAGTTAACATCTAAATAAAGGCTCTCCCAAACCAACGTGATAGATTCAGCGGTGGCGACCAGGGTTGGCAAAAATCAAGATTTATTTAAAAAAAATCAAAAATCATTGAATTAAAAAAATCAAATAAATCATGATTTTTTTATTGTTTTATTTTTAATAAATCTGTTGATGTTATTGCTCTTTTTTATTGTTTTAAAAGTAATATAAATATTTTTTTCTACTCCTATGCTTTAATGTACTTATTATGTATGTGTCATCTGTACTTGAATGATACTCATTACAATAAAGATTTTCATTTCGATACAGATTATCATTATGATAAGATTTTTTTCATTTAGATACAGATTATTATTATAATATGGATGAATTTTATAACCAATTTATTGATTTATAGTTTATTTTTTAAAATTATTATGAATAGTCGTAGGTATGCAACTCGTATATTATAAACTCGTTGCATAATATGTATACTAATTTCATACACAAAAACGAAATCTAATAAAACCCCAAAGAATGCATTTGAATTTTTTCTTAAACGTAGTATATAACGCGTCCACGCACGCGCGCATCTTTTATATGAAAATTAAAATTATAAAATATTATTTATTTTTTAGGTGTTCATTTTAAATGAGCTACTATTGCTATATCCAAAACTGTAAGAGCTACAAAGACAGTTAAATGGGCAAACAATTTCTATTTTACATAACAAAATTAAAGAAGTGAGAAATTATTTTTTTCGACCAGTGGTTCTCAAAATACGGGACCTCACTTTTTTGTTTTAAATATGAACATATATTTTTTATTTATTCTTTCGTTGGATAATTTAATTCTGAATTTAACAATATAATATTTTCATATCCTCACATAACGATTTTTTTGAGAAAAATTTATGTAAAGTTTTATATTAATTTGATTAAAATATGACTATTAATCAGTGTCACGAATGAAAAAAAATGTGTTAATTTTTTACATATAATTAAAATGCCGTGAAAGATATAAGTGAATATTTTACGCGCGTTGCCGTCTCAGATGACGTTTGTAATCAATTAAAAGAACTAAACATTCACTTCTTTCTGTCAGGGCATTCAAATTTTATATTAAAAATTTAACATGTATTTATTTTTTCCATTTGTGGCACTCTGGTTATAGTAATATTTTCATGAAATTAATACAAAATTTATACGAATTATTCTCAAAAAAATCGTTATGTGAGGATATGAACAAATAAAAAAATATATGGTTCCATTTTAAATAAAAAAGTTTGATCCCGTATTTTTAAAACCACTGGACCAAAAATTTTCTATTCTTTGAATTTGTCTTCTAAAATAGAAATTGTTTGCCCATTTGATCGTTTCTGTAGCTCTTATAGTTCTCGAGATAGCAATGGTGGCTCATTTAAAATGAATAGCCTGTATACAGAACATATTTTTGTTGATATTTTAATAATTTTGTAGCAAATAAATACATTTTTATTATAATTTGAATGTGTTTTTCATCTTTGATAAAAATCAACGATTCTTATTTAAAAAAATCAGTTGATTTGAATCAGGCCAACCCTGATGGCGACGACAATTTCGCGTTCATTGCTGTAACGAAATTTATGTGTGTGTATCCACACCAAAGCGTCAGTTAGCTTATATTGATATATTTTAAAATTTCGATGACGAATATAATGCCAGGTTTCTATTTGTATAGCGCTTTACGTCGTATATCAATTAATTTATCAAAGAATAAGGGTTTCTGAGAATTTCATTCGCTGATGTCACAATTTTGTCAAGATAAAACATTGGTTTCATATTTAGATTATAAAAATTGACAAATCACTGGCGAACAACCAGCAACGGCGACAAAAACCGTGCAGCGAATGTTCCGGGAAAACTTCGCGCCAGTGTTGCGATTAACACTTGTCCCTGTGTACTTTCTGTCGACGACAATTTGGAAAAGTGAAAGTTTTGCTATCGCTGCGAATATTTCGCGTTGGTCTGGTAGAGCTTTAATACCTGCAAAATCCATTAAAATATTGTTGCTAATATTTGAGTTAATTTTTATAACTGTTATTTCTGCGCTCCATAGAAATTCCTTAACGCTGTAATATAGGAGGCACTTAAAGAGATATAAGAAGAGATATAGTATTTGTTTTCAGGCATACCTATAATCAGCAGCACAGCTAGGTTAGTTTTCAGAAAAAAAAAGGTTAATGACCCCATTGATTTTTTTTAATAAAATGAACAATGTGAGAAGTGTACTAGACTTGTAATTAATAATAAGTAAAGAACTATCTGAAAATATTTTATCAAATTATCTTTTCCACTAATTCATATGAACCAGTTTTGGAGCTTTTTTAAGATACTCAAAGTTTAATACGTTTGAAAATTGAAATACCTATCGTCTAATTCAACCATACTGTGATGTACAAATGTTGGCGTACCACTCGGAGCAATCATGGTAACTGCTCCTGAGTAAACCATTCTTATAATTTGATTTTCAAAAATATCTTGTACATTTTTTCTGCGATAGTTAATACATTTTTGATATATTTAATATATCATTACTGCAGTTACTGCATCACATAGAACAAGAGAAAAAATACTGGCGTCGTCTTTTGTTAATATGAATTTGGTTATTCCTACTTTTCAGCCATTGTTACCGAATTGTTGCTGCACGTACATGTACTGCGCTTCTTGCCCTTATATACAGTTCTTGAGACATTTGGAGAACCTCGTTAACTCTGATCAATTTTATATGTACGATCTGAGTAACATGGAGTACCACCCTAACCCCCTGCAAACTTTTAACGATCATCATCATCGTTGATTTATATTGGTGAAGTGAGTTACAGTATTGATGTACAATCTTAAATGGTATAGTATAAATATAGTTAGACCCGACTTTTCAGTAACTTGGTCGTTATTTTCGATGTCATTAACTAGATTTTAACTTTAAAAATTAAATTTCTTGATAATTGTTTCTGTTGAAAAATTAAATTTATTGGCTATTAGAAGATGAACGACCTAGTTACAGAATTTTAAATACTTAAGGTTAAAACAATGTCGAATTTTACTGCTAATTGTAAATTTAACGGTAATTTTTACATATAGTTTAAGTAGCTATTTTCAAAATTTCTAGGTAATTAAATGGTTACATTTTCATAAAACGATTCAGTAGTTACATCAATCGTCTTATTTGTTGTGAGGTTTTTAACTTTTTTAACGCCAACTCTGGGGATGCGTTCCAATAACATACTCCAGAGTATAAAGTATCAGAGTATGTTACGTTCCAAAAGTTTTATGAGTATTATTCTAGGGGAAGTAAAGTGCTCCGAATCTGTTACAACTCGAAGTGCATGTTCTTCGTACCTTGCAAAATGAGAGGCTACAGACGTACTCTCGAGCCAAAGATATCTGCTCCTTTACTTTTTTCTTATACAAAACATTAGAGTAATCTAATCTACTCTGTACGGTGTTGGAACGAACCCCAGAGCTGATGTGATACATAGTGTATTACGTAAATGAACCACGCTAACCACTGAAAATGGTTACAATGTCACCGACACCGGGTTGGAAAAACGGAACACTTTTCTCTTAACGGTTGGTAAACAGCTAACAGCTGATCTCAATTAGTCAAATTTAAATTTAAGACGTTGAAATCTTAGGAGAAACTAAATCTAAACACGTGACACATGCTGCAAGTGCTCATCTGTTATGCGCTAAAATTTAACAGCGTTCCGCAAATACAACCGGTTACTGAAAAAGTAACCGCGGTTAGCGTGGTTCAATTTCGGAATAAAGTAACAGTAAGGTATATTTTAAATGAAATATGAAAGTTTTATTTAAAAAGGTATTTGATATTGCAAATTTACAAGTTAAATTTCTTCTATTTTTCCTGTTCCGGATAATAGAAAACTATGAATTAATATCATTAGCTGTAGATTATTTTCTCTAAAATAAACTACTTAAGGGGGTATCAGACGTATGCACGTATCTGCAACTGTTTTGACAACAGTTGCTGCAACTTGCAACCTACGTTATCAGACGTACGCTAAAGGGGGTATCAGACGTATGCACGTATCTGCAACTGTTTTGACAACAGTTGCTGCAACTTGCAACCTACGTTATCAGACGTACGCAAAGTTGCAAGAAATATAGAATTTTTTTAGTCTCGACGTTGGTACACATGATATTTAATTCCTGTTGTCATTTTTTAAAGTTTTAATCATTTATTTGTATTTAGACGAATAATATCAGAAATGAACAACAAATTATTAGCTGCTACTACGTTATTTAAAATATGGACGTCTCGTATTCCACAGAGCTTCTTCTTTTCTTACGAGATCAATCAGAGTTTGAAAAAATTCGTCTGATTTTATTTCAACTCCAGCTCCTCCAGCCATTTTTAAATATTTTGTACTGTTTACCAGCTGTTTACTAACAAATGTCAAACAGTTTAGGGATTTTTACTCCCTAAGCCCCTTTACTACGCATGCGTATCTTGATAGTTGCAAATACGTGCGACTAGTTCTCGAACAGGATGTAAAACTAGTTGCAGGAAAATTGTCGCACTATCACACGTCAAAAGTTACCGAAACGCTTGAAGTTGCAGAAAATATTTGACAGGTTGCAGATACGTGCGTACGTGTGATAACCTTAATAAATATTTCAAATTAAACATGTTGTAAGGAAAGTAGAAGAAAGAATTTATTTTTAATGAAAAGTACGTACAATTGAAAACGATATTTTAACATTGTTATATGCACAAACTCAGTAAGACATGAAAAGTTTTAGAATGAACAAAATTATTTTGAATTTTTTCACATTCTACCTATATTATTTTTCCAAATTTCTGTTACACACTAATTCTAGTTGAATTGAAGATATAGTAATATTGCGGCAATTGCAAAACAGTATAGTTGTATTCCTAATATATTTCATTTAAAATATACTTACATAAATGTTATATTGCCGCGATTCGTATTAAAGGAACAGGGATTGTCGAATTCAGCGCTAAAAAAGTGATCCTTTTATCAAAAGTTTTTGATTTCCATATCGAAAGAAATGTATCGATTCTACAGAGATCTGAAGAACAAACTTAACTTATATATTACTTATATGCAAATATTGCTATTAAAAAAATTATGCATACGACTAAATTACTTATATACAGGATGTTCGAAAAAATAGCATGCAATATTTGGAGAATGGATAAATCATTATACCAAGACAAGAAAAATATCTAGCCTGGAAACAAGCTGTTTCGGATTTAAACGTTCTTTTGTTTTTGTACTCAACATCAGGTATTAGGGTAGTTCTAGGCCTACCCTCATTTGCAGTCTTCAACACGAATGAACACTGAACATTTTTCTGCCTGGTCGCCTTTAATTAGAAAATAATTGTCCATAGGAGACGTTTCGTTGCCAATACATTACCACGTGCACGTTTATCATGGTCATAATAAATTATAATAGTTGCTAAGGAAACGTGAATAAACAAATAATACATAACAAAAAGCAAAGTATAAATCCGAAACAGTTTCTTTCCGGACTTGGATAGTTATGATTTATTTCTTATTGACATTCATTTCCCAAATATTACCCTATATTTTTCGAACATTCTGTATAAGATAGCCAGATAAGCAATTATGTCTATTTGCACCACTGACTTAAAATTTAAACGGTTTTATGCAGTCAGTTAAATAAATTATTAATAATTCTTTATTGTATTTAACTTATTACAAAGTATTACAATTGATATTGATGGGGGTGAGTCAGTTTTTACCATATATTTGTAACATTTTACTTATTTGCCTTGCGTTGATGAAGATGAGATGATGAAAGGGAAGTTACAAACATCCAAGCCCCTGTTGGGAATCGAACTCACGACCCCAAGAGCCGAGCGGTGATCGTCGCGTCGAGCGCTTCAGAAGCACGCTCCTCACTCAATCGGCCACCGAGGTGGCAGTTAAATAAATTGCTGTTAATTTCAATTGTATATATTTTGCAATGTAAAATTTAGTTGATCAACTGAATAAAATCAAGTTTAAATTTTATGTATTACTGGTACAATATGGCATTAATATTAATAATAATGATAATAATAATTTTAAATTAGTCAATATAACGAAATCGATACAAAAGATCTCTTCAAAGTCGATCTTGAATCACTAATCCCTAAAACTGAGTTGCCATACCAAGCAATTCCTGCTATTAACATATCCGAAGAAAATATATTTTCTTCATGTACTAGCTTTTACGAATATATAGTGTGTCTAAGATGTACTACGCTAACGGATTTTATTTTAAACTCATAAACATATTACCTGACTATTGCAGGATTAGAACTTACCAATAAATTTGTGATCACAAACTCGGCTCCTACTGCTATAAAGTTATCGAATATTTAAGTATGACAGAAACGTAGAGAAATATTATTGTCTGTATTTTGAAAACTTAGATGTGTAAAAGTAAATGAATAACTTTTATTATAGAAAATATTTTTATTTTTAAATATAGTATATTGTTCAAAATGCATGTAACAATTATTACAAATATTTCTGTTTTTAGGTTTCCATAGCGGCGCGATTCCCGAGGTGAGTTTTCTTCTTTTTTTATATACATAAATAACAATTGGTTACAACATACACACATAAAACATATCTCACAAATTGGCTTGGAAAGAACCCATTAACATTTATTTAGAAATTATTTAACACGTATACTACTTTCACAGACATTTAATATGATTTTTTGAAAGAAATTTTACAAAAACTGAAAAATAATACAGAATTAACATGAACTATAAAATTCCAATCTTTATCTATTTTATTTTTAGCATTCAGATTTTCCCTTCAACACACAAAGCAGAATTACAGAATTTTTATTAATTTCAACTTATTATTGTTTTAGAAAAAATGGAGAATCATCGTATAAGGCGATTGCAACTGTCAAGAATTTTTTCGATATTACAGTATCGTTTAGATTGTTTTATATATTTACATGAAAGATCTGCACGATTATTATGCAGAATGCTAATTATTTTTTATTTTTTCGTGCCTTTTTGGAAATCCCGTTTTGGGAAATTTTATTTAAAAAGGGCTTTATTTTTTATTATTTTATACTTTTACTAGATCTGTGATTTGTAAACCAAAGTAACTTTATTTTTTTATTGAATATAAAGTTCAGTCTGTGATTCAAAAGTTCAAAGACATTTTCTACATATTTTTTGTACGTATTTACAAATATTAAATTTATTGTTTACTCTGTAATTTTATAAGTACAGAGAAAAAATATTTTGTATTATATACATTTTAGTTTAGCTTACATTTGAAGGTTATCTTTTTTTGCAATTTGTAACTGTGTATAGAAATTCTAACGAAATTTTATTCAAAAAGTACCATACATTTCATATCTATACACGTTATAAACCATTTGAGAATATTTTTTTTATTTGATTTATTAATCTACCTAAGTTAACCTTCTTATTGTATAAAAAAAGATACATAGATTTTTTTATCATTAGAATGGAATCGTTTTGATTTATTTACTGTTTTCAATATTTGGGCTAAAATTTCCAAAATTGGGTTGTAGTTAATAAGCTATCTATATTCATTTATTTTTTTCCCAATAGAAAGTTATTTGGTTGTAAACTAATTATGTGCCCATAATATTTTCAAAAGAAAAATTGCATGATTTGTTAGTCGATACTATAAAGTAAATCAATGTAAAAGAATAATTTTGTTAGACATCGTGTGATATTACATTTGTGCCATATTTGTCAGTATTATTTGATTGCATACAGAACTGTTGAAACTGTGATATAATTATATTTTTGAAGACTTATAGTTGATATTTAATAAAAGAAATATATTTTTTTATATAAATTATTATATTATTTATTGTTCTCTGTATTATTTTATGTGAATATTTGTTGAGGTTATGTTACGTTCTGGTCCAGAGATACACCTGGACAATGTAGAGAATACAACACTTGGTAAGTGCCATAGAATACAATATTATTTCAACTTATTAGTAAAATTAGTCGAAAAAGGAGGTATGAGTTTTATTAAAATAATATAAAAAAGATTAATATTTTTCTCAATAGGGAGGGACCTTCACCAAAATAACAAATTAGAACATGGGCCATTTATATTAAAACTGTATGATATGGACTAGCAAACTTTAAAAAAATGACGGTAAGAAGACACGATCAAAATGGGCAGAGGTTGATTGACAGAAGAAATCGCCTAAGTTCATTTGCGACTTTGTTAAAAGGGTTGGTTTCATGATATAGAGAAGTATATAAAAATCACCTAAGAATGTCTGTAGACAAGTGTGATAATCTGCTTGATATAACTGAACTGGCCATAAAAACAGTCAACATGGTTTAGAAAGAATATTCAACAAAATTCATAATAAAATGGGAAATCAATTTTTAGATAGAAGTAAATAAATATATCATCACGGCATATTACCCATTGCTGGGTGTGCCAATCTGCTTTGTACGCAGATATCGGTAATGATGATGACATATTTGTACCGTACGGCCGTTTACCAGGCGACACCTCACGGGCACTCATTGCTGGCGTGGAGAGTGCAGCACAGGGGTGAATTTTGTGCCATTTAAAATTCGAAATATTTGGCGTCGGTCGGGATCGAACCCGTTTCCCCAGATTCGCGACCAGGCACACGGCCACGGGACCCCAAAGTGTTTTTAAAATTCTGCATTTTTATTATCAAATTTAATTTACAGTTTGAAATATAGTGTAAACATGTAAATGAGGTTTAAGATACGTGATGTGGACGCAGCTTTACTTTTCAAATGTTTTGTAATGCGTATTTTAGAATTTTTCTCTAAAACACAAATTTATAATTTTATTTAATAAATATAATAATACAATTTATTTATTTATTGTAAATTCACTCTACAGGATAATATCCCAATTACAGAGGAATTGTTTCACTGAATGTACAGAAATTTCGTCGCGTGACGCGCGAGTAGTGACACCTTACAATAAAAATAGAAAAAGTAAAAAAAATACATATATATATATATATATATATATATATATATATATATATATATATATATATATATATGTATTTTTTTTACTTTTTCTTACAATAAAAATAGAAAAAGTAAAAAAAATACATATATATATATATATATATATATATATATATATATATATATATATATATATATATATATATATATTTATAAATAAACTATTATTAAATTTAAATTATAAATTATCGGTTCTTGCAAGAAGTATAGCATACAGTACTTTCTTGAACCTAGAAATGCTGTTAGAAAATATATCTAGTTCTAATAATTCAATAATACACATCTGTCTGACAGGTGAACGTAGTTCGTAGTTTGTCCTTGGAGTCGGGTAAGCAAAAGTTCGAGATCGAGGAACAAGAAAATTTATTTTGGAGAGGATAGCCGAATCGTCTACCGAATTATTGACCAATTTAAACATGATTGCATTTTTCTACGGTCGTCCAAGGACAGAACTCCGAATTCGATTACACAGTTATTGTAATTAAATTCATTAGTAGGGTAAACATGATATCGTTTAAAGTAAATATACCTAACAAATTTTCTTTGTAAAACTTCAATAGAATCTATATGTTTATTGTAGGTTGGGCTCCATATTTGTGAACAATAATTAATACATGGCTCTATATTTTCTTGTTTGTTAGTATCTTGTATATTCTTTACAATTATTCCGTGAGCGACAAGTCTGTTCAAATTCAAACCACTGAAAGTGGCTGCAGTTTACGTACGTTTGTCGTCGGCAATGTTGTGTTTAACTGTTTTTCGTTGAAAAATGTTAATATAAAATGGATTATTTATATATTTAAGTGGTAAAAAATGTGTCGAAGATTGAACAAAATATTAGTGCTTGTGCTGTGTCGTATTGTAATGAACATTTTGAAAGATATGCCAAGAATTTTACAGATTTGGCGAGAGAATTTGCAGTTCAGGTATATATTTTAAAGAAAAATAAATGTAATATATTATTTGTACAATGTGTAATCAAATGTAATAGTGAAACATTTATGTCATTAATGCGATTACTAAGTTATTGTTATTCATTTTATGTTGTGTTTTGCGAATAAAATTACTAATATTTGTGTTTTGTTTGTAGGTTCCAAAGACAACCAAGTCAACAATAAAGGTAGGAATGTTTATCTTTGAAAAAAATCTCAATGAGTATTTTAACTTCTATGTTTATTTTAAATTATATGGGTATAAATATACCGGGTGGTGAACGTAGAAATTTAACAAGGAATTTTAATTTTATACATTTATCTGCACTCCTGTACATTTTACGTCAAAAACTGTAGAGTGCAAAATTGTTCAAAATTAAAAGTTGCATACAAAACTGTTTCTACATTTTTTATTATGTTCATATATACGTTTAGAAAACCAAAATCAGCAAGATTAAAATTGTAAATTACAATTCATTATTTAGAGAGTGGCGACAACCTAATATTGTAGGTACCTTACCCGTTCCGTGTTCCAAAAAACGCAATGGGTCGAATTCAATACTCTTCTTTAGTCTAGTGATCCTTGCTGTCAATAATCTGATTCAATATTGTTTATTTAACTGACAGTTAAAATTATAATTGGAGATTGTGGCCCATAGATAGATAGTAGTTTTCTTTAATACCTAATTTGCTTTTTAAACAATATTTTAATGTCAATTTGTAAATAGGTTCTTAGAAGTGTTCTTATTGTAAAACCAAAAATGTGTGTGTACTTACATTATTAGCATCTATAATTAACTTTTTTAAAATGAATGCTGAATACTCATTTTGACAAGGGCCTGCGTAATGATTATTTATTTCAAAGACAGCTGTTACTGAATGCTTGCGCCTTTTGTTATGTGACACGCAATACAGTACCGTCGTACTGTTGTACGTAAAATTTTAAAAACCAAATAAGACATTGAAGTTAATTATTTTTATTTATATGCAAAATTATTCATAGTATTATTTATAACTATTGCCAAAATAAAATTGAAAGAGAAATACGTTTTGTTTGTAATTTAATAGTAAAAGGGATAACAAAAAGTCTCGGAACATGATTTGTTTTTTGGTCCGCTGGTGGCGGTTAGGGGTGAACTATGTTCAATGTTAAATTTTTATGTTCAATGAACGTAGGGATTTAATATACAGGATATTAATGTGTACGTATTACAAATTTATAAGGTATGTACGGAGACTTTTACTAATAAATTCATATCGGAAACACACCGTTTTCGAGCTACGGGCTCTTAAAAGAGTAATTATTATTTTAGTTGGCTGTGACCTATCACTTCTTGTTTATTTTAAATTTTTGAAATAATGTTATTTATTTTAGTAATAAATAGTTTAATAATAGGGGATTCCACCATTTTTTAAATATAATTTCATCTGAACGTATAAGTTAAACTAAGACTTTCGGTGAAAATCCGGTGAAAAATTCCTATTAATAAGCGAGTTATAGTCCTCCGAAATATGAAAATATAGATGTGTCGTCACGAATATAAGTTTTTATATCAAACTATTTTCTTCGGGGACCTAAATGTTTTTGAAATATATGCTATTTCTAAATTATATTTATAAAAAATAAATGCATATTATTATACTGTACAAGTCTACATGATTTATAATTGGAAATGTATTTAAATTATTAAGTTTAATGCAAAATACTTATATTCAAATAAAAACTGTTTGAGAATTGCACTACTGGACTGATAGCCACGCCTCCGCTATTTGAATTTCTCTACTTCCATTGGTAGTAGGCTCCGCCCCTAACTGGATATTCGTTATATATTTATAGACCGTCTTTGAGTCGCCAATCAAAATAATATATATGGATTTTATATGAGTGATGAATTAGTATAACAAAAATCCCCTTATTTCCGAAGTATTTCAATTATATCGTTTTATTTCTTTATTAAGCACATACTTTCAATATTTTTTCCTAATATCTCTTAAATCAATTGCACTGTAGTCCCCTATTGCTCAAAATGACGATCACCAACTTCAAGCATTGTGCCTATGGAGCATATTTTTTATACATTCGTTCAAAAACTCCACGATTTGTTTGAATTTTTTGTTATTACAAAAATGAATAAAATTATTTAAAAAATTTAAAATAAACAAAATAATAATAATGACAGATCACTAACAAGTAAAATTAAGATAGATAATTACTCTTTTAAGAGCCTGTAGCTCGAAAACGGTGCGTTTCCGGATATGAGTTTATAAGTAGAGACTATTTTGCATCCACTACGTAGCCTATAAATTTGTAACACATATTCATACCCTGTTTATACAATTTCGTACTCTTGTTCATTTATTTCATAAAACTGGAGTGCAAAGTTGTTCAAAACTAAAGTTGCATACAAAACTGTTTTATTTTTAAAATTTCTGTTAAACAACTTTGCACTCCACAGTTTCCGCCGAACAGGAGAGCAGAAAACAGCATAAAACAACTCAAATTAACATATTAATCTCTATATTTACTCCTAAAGGCCACCACTCGGTATACACAGCGGAAACTCCGTAGTATCTAGTATTAAATAATAATTTTATTAATGAATTGTTTAATATTGAATTATTGATTTCATTCATTTCTATTTGACTTATTGAGATAAATTTCTTGACCTTAAAACAAATATTTGTGCAGTAAACTACAATAATCGTTGAGTGATATAATAAAATTTATAACAATCATATGTAAATATTTACACAAAAATATTAAATCACGTCATGGATATTAATTCGAAAATATTTGACGCCAGTCATTTCTATAGAACCGGCAAATAATAAGAAATAAGAAAAACTAATTAATAATGTCAGAATTTAAATTTAAAAAATGGATTTGTCGAGTTTTGATATTTGAACTTTGGATTTTTCGTATACTTTTATTTTCGATTTATAAGAAATCATTAGTGGTTTACTCCAATATAACTATTATAAAAATAAGTCAAACTACACCATCAAAAATTGAAGACAATCAGACAATTGATCGGGGATCTTATCAATTGCTTTCCACAAATTAGTACTGCATACAAAATTCTTTTTAACTATAGTGGCGTCCTCTGAAGGATCATTATATTTTTTATGTTTTTTCTATATAATATTAACATCTTTTAAGTTTTTCTTTGTTAAGCTCTAAACCATCGGATGTTTTAAATTGTATTATGTTCCCCCCTAGACTCTGCTATTGTTTAATTATTTACTAAATTCCGTAAATAAATCAAACTAATCGTAATCGACAATTTCGGTGAGTAGTTGGTTACTGAAAGTGGTGAGTATTTTCGGAACAGCTTGACATTCAAGTTCCGTCAGATAAGCATTCATGATTCCCAACACAATTCAAATCATAAAAAGAAAAATATATTAGCAATTTTTATTTCAATAATTTAAACATAGTTACTATTATCAGTAATTTTCGATATTACAATCTCACAAAGCAAACAAAAACTTCCAATCACCTTCAAAAAGCGCCTATGCCTTCTGTCAAATTAATGCAAATAACTGAAGTCATCGTGCTTTGAGCGCGATCAGTTTGGTGACTAACCAGACTCACCAATTTCAGGTCACCGCGTTCCATAAATCAAATCTTTTCAGGAATTGAATATTTACGGAACGGAAAAACACAATTTGGTGACTTTTACGGAACATAACATTTATAAATTATTGATATTATTTGAAATTTTGATACTGTTAATAAAACCCAATTGGCACTATTTCTTTATAAGTTATTGCAAAGAAACAATTGACATTATTAAACAAAATGTATACCCAATGGGACCACGTGACTTGCAAACCCCTGTTCTGATTGGCTAATTTGGATTTGCTGATATTAGATCACAACCGCTTGTGAATTTGTCGGGTTTGAAAAGTAGGTGAAGATATATTGTAGTTGGTCGACCACTTACCAATAAATCTTTTTTATTGTCGTCTGTCCATCTGGAGAACGGTGTCTCCAATAAAATGCATAGGTATAAAATCATTTTGCAGATTTATTCTGATTCTGATTTTTAAATATGTAATTGCACATATTATGTGCAATCTATAAAAGTATGAATCGTAGAAATAATTCTCATCAACGTATAAAAGTATTAGTAATAAATAACAATAATATATAAATAATAAATGTAGGTACAATAAAGTACAATTGCGATACTTTTAATGTAGGTGTAATTTTATTTTCACTTAACAATATATTATCATTACCTTCCAAATAAGTTAAAATAATAATAATAATAATAAACTATTTAAATTGTTTTATAAACACGCGCCGTTGCCCTGGTAACCAATGTATTTAACCAGTAAACGGTATCTGCGCGCGCAACTTTCAAGCGTTGTGATGCAGGTTGCGGATGATCATTTATTATAAATTTTAGTAGATAATTGATTTTTTAAATTATATTAAAGTTTACTTCAGGCTTTATAGTACATAAAATGAAAAATATAATGAATTGAAAGTAATTTAAAAAAAAATGTTGTGTTTTTTGAAATAACAGGTGAAGTTGCTCGTCATCTTCTTCACCCGAATAGCCGCCACTGTCATATAGATTTCTTGAGTTTTGATGCGTAAACATCACACCAAGTTATGGAGAGTGAGAAGACCAATCCATTGTAGTATCAAACTCATTTTTGGCCAAATTAAATTTATCGGGATTTGAAACTGGACGATTCATTGTTCAATCGTATATTTTTAGAACGAAATACTAAACTCTGCTGATTTGATAAAATAAAATGTGTTTAATAGTTATGGAAATGCATGATTATTTAATTAAAATTTTATACGAATCTACAGGGTGTCCCATAACTTCAGGTACATATTAGAAGGGCATATAGTTCTTAATGTCCTGATTACGGAACAAAAAGAATTTTTTCAAAATTCAAAAATTAGTTTTTGATGTTTTTGAAGGAAACAGTTTTGGGACACTGGTTGAATAGGTTGTGTGTTTTTTTCATTACATACACATCTCCCAAACTTAATTGGTCTGACAAAACTTTACGTAATTGCATAAATTAATTTCATTGTTAAATTATTTTATGTAATATTTATAACTAATTTCACTATTCGAAATATTATAGTATCCAGGGGTACAAAAAATGTTCTTCTTAAGTAAACTATCCTTAATTATAGGAATTTTGAAAAAATTCTTCTTGTTCCATAATCAGGACATTAAGAACTATATGCCCTTCTAATATGTACCTGAAGTTATGGGACACCTGTATAATCTGTGAGCCTTACTGAGCTCAATTTTTAATAATTTAGTAGGTTTTGTATTTATTACAGTTTTTCTAGTCTTCTAGCTGATTACTAATAACGCTCGTGGTATGAATGATTCATAAATGTCTATCATTTTCAAAAAAGCATAAAAAGTACTAAATGTGGAAAATTAATTTGGGCTAATTTTATCTTGTTTTATATGATACACACACGAGTGTAATGCAATTCATTTAATATTAATGATTATGAATTTCAAATTAATTAGGAATTAAAATGATAGCAACTATTTTTTTTATTAAATGCAAAATTTCTAAAAAACTTCGTGATATGAAAATAATCGTACTATTATGGCAATAGAATTTTGTTTTATTTATTTCGGTATGTAGAATTGCATAGGATGAGATCAGGCTCTTTTTGAGTAAATTGTAATCAATTTTCAAATTTTTGTGATCAAGTTAGTTTTGAAGAACAAAACGTTTATACCGTATGTATCTTAAATTGGCATTGTAGCATATCTTAATTAATATCTTTATTTCACCTGAATAGGTTTGGTTCCATAAATCAAATCTTGAATGAATAGAAAAATGGTTTTATTTTTGGTTTTTGTAATGAAAGTAAAAGCTTAGAATTTTACTACTGATTATTTCGACAAATTTGTTTATCTTTATGTTTTAGGTATTCATTTTTGTTGCACATATCGTGTTTTGTTTTTCCATTTTTTGTTCATTTAGGGGATTACAGCTCAATCGAATTAAGAGAAATTAGTAAAAAATAGTGAAAGTAGATGCTTAATAATGAATATTAATATAGAAATAAAATGATATAATTGAAATACTTCGGAAATAAGGGGTTTTTGTTTTAGCAGCTCGTCACTCATATGAAATCCATATATATTATTTTGATTGGCGACTCAAAGACCACCTATAAATATTGGCGAAAAAATTCAAAGTGGGTGACGTCTGGTGGCAGATTTGTGAACTAGAGGAATAAGGAAACGTCGATTGCATACATTGAAACGTATGTAATTTTAAACAGGTTTAATTTATATTTGTTGTAAAAGAAAGTGACATATATAGTGTATATTATATTTTCAGGTTTAAATAATGATCTGTAAATGCCATAGATACTGCTCAGTGCCACAATGCAGTAATTACAAGTAAAAAAGTGTAAGTTTACACTATATCCCAAGTGACAAAATATGATCTTGAAATTTTCTTCCCATATAGCTTTGACATCTCTAGTCAGTTCTATTTTTTTCTTTTTTAAAACAGGATGGCAAAATTGTTTTAATTTTATAGCCAAACTATACTGTTTATCATCCTTTTTAACAAGTTTTCCCCTTACTTGTTCCAAACCTGTACAACTTAATTTTTCTATTTCTTCTGCTCTGTAATACACAAACCCATAAACAAATAAATTAATAGCATAATAATAATGACAACTTTTGCTGTAAAATAATAAATATGGTTTTGATTTTTACTAACCAGTTTATATGCAACAAACCTGTAACAATATGTTTGCATTTGTCTCCCAATTCTGCTCTACAACTAAATTTTGCTGTCCAATAATTTATATTCTCATTTAATAAAATTTCAATCGTATGAGGAACTCTACTCAAATGACTGGCTTTTAAACAAGAAACCATTATTGTACTGGATCCATCATCTTTTCTTCTACAAAGCAATACATGTCCTGCCTTAAAAACTGCTTCGCTTTCCTTTATAGGACGTGCAGAAGCAATGTATTCAAAAATATCACCTAACTTTATGTTAATTTTCTCAATATTAAATACTTTGCACTTTGAAATGCATATTGCCAGCAATAAGGAATGAGAGAACTTTCCTTATTCCTCCGCCATCTTGCTACCGTTCTGCCTGCCACCTATAGTTCAGTTTTTTCGCCAATATAACGAATACCAAGTTAGGGGGTGGGGTCTACTATCAATGGAAGTAGACAAATTCAAATAACGGACACGTGGCTACCATTTCAGTACAGTAAGGCTGCATCCCCATGCATCCGTATTCACGTATCCGTGTTACGTGATTTACGTACGTAAAAATTTAGCCCGTCCCCATGAGAGCAGTAGATACGGTGTCCGTATCCATACTGAATTTATAAATCGATGGTAGTAGTGTTTTGTAATATGGAATCGGAAACATTAATATTAACTGTACTCAGTTTGGCTCGTCAATTGAGCACAACAGCTTTATCATAACAATAATAACAACAATCAGAGTTCCTGAATAACCTTAATAATATAGACGTAAATTTTGAGTTCGAAGTATTTTTACTGAATAGAAGTGGATTATTCAGGGTGCTAGCAATAATTAAAACCACAACATACATCAAAATACATAAACTGACAAACTAACTCCCATGCGCATGCGTCAAGTCATCCGTATCCGTGAAAAGTTGAAATTAACCAACTTACGTCCGTTGCGTTCTTGAAACGGACCGTTGTATCAATTCACGGTTTTGATTGGTTACAAATGATCACGTATACGTGAACACGGATACATGGGGATGCAGCCTAATTCTCAAACAGTTTTTATTTGAATATAAATCTTGCATTAAACTTAGTGATGCACGCGAGGCGAGACGGGACGAGAAATATAAAATATCGATCTCGCCTCGTTTTCGGATGTGTAATCTCGCTCTCGTTCTCGCACATTTTTTTAGGTCTCCTTTCGTTCTCGCACGAGAATCTCGCGAGAGTCTTGCTATAAAAGTAAACGCTTGCGCACTATGTATTTACGTAACAGTCGAACTCCAAGAGACAAGTTCGCACCCATCGTCATCGTACCGTCTTCCGTGTATTTGCAGTCGTAAAAGTGTCTAATTATAATAAAGAGATGAAACACTAAATTCTGGTCACCAAATTATTTCAATACGAATATAATGTTTATTCATTTACAGTCACCAGAAAATGTGATAATAATAATAAGTAAATAATTTAATTTACCTTTAAAATATCTAATTTATAACCAAATTGTGATTTCTTAAACTATTTCAATACGAACATCTGTTTATACATTCTGTCATCAGTAAAACTAATTAAACATTAAATATTTTTTGTAACTAAAAGTACCTACACTTTATTATTAAATATATGCCACTATTTAAGTAAGCTTTAGTAATATAAAAAACGCTACACTGGGAACCCGCCGGCAAACAATCACCCCGCTTCGCTCCGTGTTGGCTCCCATCGATGCTTAATATATTGTCCTTTACTTTTCAGGGGCGGCAAGAATTTTATTAACCGTTGTTTTAACTCGGATGAATTAGGGGCTGAAATATTGGAGGAAACTAGTACTATTGGATGCAAAACCGATTTTGTTATTATTTTGCATTTCCTCGCTCTGGGACCGATACCAATCGACTCTAGATAAACTCAAAAAATATAGTGAATTCATATAATTTTTACATTCACGTGTTTTGTGCACGAATTAGCGTTGACTCCACTCATGGTGCATTTTTCATTGAATTTATGAATCAAAGCTATAAAGTTGAAATACTTTTTATTGCGAGACTATCACGAGAATCTCGCGAGATTTCTCGCTTCTCGCAGTTGTTATATTGATCTCGCCTCGAGTTTTAAACTGCAATCTCGCTCTCGTTCTCGTCTCGCATAATGCAACGAGACGAGACGAGATGCGAGAGTACTCTCGCCTCGTTGTGCATCACTAATTAAACTTAATCATTTTGATACACTTGCAATTATAAAGCATGTAGACTTGTACAGTGTTATAATATTAATTTGTTTTTTATAAATATAATTTAAAAATAGCATACATTTCAAGATCATTTTAGATCCACGAAGAAAATAGTTTTATATAAAGACTTATATTAGTGACGTCACATCTATATTTTCAAACTTCGGGGGATCATAACTCGCTTATTAATGAGAATTTTTTCACCGGATTTGCACCAATGGTCTTAGTTTTACTTTAAACAAAATGGTGGAATCCCCTATTGTTTATAAAATTTTGAATTCTTGTATTTTAATAACCAATTGGAATAGAACCTATGTTTATACGACATTTTTTACTCAAAATGTTTACTATAACAGAATTAATTTGCATTTTTTTAAATTTCGCATACTAAATCTATTTTTTAAAGATTTAAATTAGACATTTTGACACCTAACACAAATACAAATTACTCAGCGGCAAAAACTTTAGTATAATTGGAGGAAGCGATATATGAAACTAACTTATGCAGAGTTTGCAACCTTTTATGGAGGGTTGGACATCTTAGTGGTCAGGACTAATAAATTATTCGAACTTGAAGGCATCACTTTTAGGGTAAGTAATGGGCCGTATTAAAGAAAACATACTGAATTTTTGTATAAATTATGTGTTAAATACAATCACTACTGAAACAAGCACAGAAACAACGTTTCGTTTTGATGACATTTTCGACACAGAAATAGCTATTTGTGTATTAAGAGCGCAAAATGGGACATTGTCGATTGAGAGGTTGTTGCCGAGCGACGCAGGAGCGAGGCATTCTCTCGAAATCAACAATCTCCATTTGCGCTCGAAACACACACAAGATTTTTTCTACAGTCGCCACAATGGGGTCCTCCACCATAACAAAAATTTATTTTTTATTTATTTTTACTTATCGGTATTTTTCATTTTTCTTGAGCTATTGCATCAATCTAAACTATGCATTTTATACTTTCGTTTTTGTAAATGAATGCCCTATTTTATTTTCACAGCAGTGCGGCATTTTGTTTGGTTATGTAAGTGGGTAATGTGTAACTACAGTGCCATTAATTCCCGACTCTAACGTTTCCATTAAGAATGTAACCAAGTAACATTTCTCAACATTGTATAGTAATAAATTTGAGGAGCGGGCGTTTTTTCTACTTTGTCGCTCTAGAGCGGCAAAGTGACATTTTGCGTTGACAAAAGAGAGCGCAAATGGCTACTTTGTATATAGACTGTAGAAAAAAGGTTTTTGCATGTGCGTCAAAAGAAAATTTCCAAAAACTGTTTGTATTTTAAAGTTACGTTTGAATTTATTGTAATTCCTATAATATTTTAATCTCTTTTCAGTTTATAAATTGATGTTCGAAGAAATGTAAAACGCATTATTATTTGAATATAGATTTAAAAGTAATAATTAGAAAAACAATATTTTAATCTCTTTTCAATTTACAAATTGATGTTAGAAGAAGTACATTTAAAACGCATTATTATTTTTATATAGAGATTTAAAAGTACATAATTAGGAAACATCTTGAATGCAAATTCAAGGTACGGTCACGACAGACTCTGTAATGCATTATGCATTTCATATATCGCTTCCTCCAACTATACCTAACTGATTGACAAGACAATGGCAGGGGGTTTGTTTGTATCGAGATGTTCTTACGTGTGACATCAAGTCCGTAAGTGAGTATTTAGTTTACTCGGGCACCAAAAGCATAAATTTAAAAAGTTTAGCACCAAAAAATTAAAAAAAAATTCTCTAAATCTCAATAAAGCACTACATAATCTTGTACAGTAGGTACTTACCTTAGACCAGGAATAGAGGGGGAGACAGGGCATGCTATGTATTTTGCCATAAGACGACTTTCCAAATCATCCTAGCGATTTTTGACCTTATTGAACTGTCAGAATTCAGAATCAGCTGCAAAAGGCTAGTCGGCCAGATGTGTTACATACGTGTGCAGTCGAACGAATAAGTTTTCAATGTCAACAAGAGTCACCTACTGTTTTAACTTGTCCGTTATTTACATTACGTTTTTTTTATTAATATTCTTTCGTATTTATTTTAGTTTTATACAACAAATTCAAGATAATTTGTAGTTATGGATAATCAAGTATTTATTTAGATTTGGCCAACTGTAACATAACAGTATTTAACTGGTCGACTAGCCTTTTGCGGCTGATTTTAACATTTCAATAAGGTTCAAAATCGCTCAGATGATTTGGAAAGATACGCGTGACTATGCCTTGTCTCCCCCTCTATTCCTGGTCTAAGGTACTTACAGATAATATTTGACAAAAATTAGTTTCCCATATTAAACGCCTATGTTACGGTTTCTCGTGTTCACCCTGTCTGTACAAATAAATTGTTTAAACATAACAATAAATTGTGTTAATAATAAATGAAGTAAAGAAATTATTTTCATAAGAGCTTATAGTTTTTATAAAAAAATAATTAAATTAGCCCATCCCTGCTTTATTTTTAAAATATTTAATGCACTTTGCCTTAATTTTAGTTTTATAAAATAATGAAAATGGATCCATTGTAGATTAATTTTTTTTTAATATGATTCATCTTTGCATCACCCATTTTTGTAAAACTTTGAATTATTGCCAGAGATTTAGATAAAATAATCGTAAAATCACTAAATCAGCACAAGAGATATGCATACTTTTGTGTAGTAATGAAATTTAAAACTTGAATGAAAGTTATCAGTTATCACTATAAAAACAATTTGTGTTTGTTGAACAATATACTGATTTTTATAAATAGGTACTCTACTATTTTTAAATTGCAAATATCATTTTTAAAATATTTTTTCTTTTATCTTAAAATTATACATATGTACTTTCTTCTTGGATAGTACAAGTTTTAAATTTTTATGATTTCTTGTCACCCGTGAAGTATAAAATTGAAAATTGTATTAATTTTTAGACTGGGACTATCTAAAGTATTTTTGGGAAGGTTTTTTTAAAGGAAATATCAATAAAAAATGTAATTATTTATTATGATTTTTTAAAATTTGTGCTCATATATCTAACCTATTAAGATGATCAGGGGTCGCCAACCTTTTCAATGTGTTGAGCTACTGTCAAAATTTTCGAATAGAGTGAGCTACCTATACTTTGTGAGGCAAGGTATCCAGAAAAAAAAATCATTCAAGCTCAAATACCTGAAATAATTGAATAATGCATAATAATTGAAACATGAGAAATATTCGTTTTCCGGGAATGGACTGTGTCATATTTTGAGTCAGAGCTCAACGTTTCGCCCGCAGTCATATGGGGCATCTTCAGGAGCAAGGGGGATAGTACTGTCTTTAACACGGTTACCCGTCGTGTCAACCACGCTAGAGGCCGAGTTTAAGCAACAAGGAGGGAGACTCAGTTTACAAGGTTACCCGACGTGTAAACCACGCTAAAGGCCAAATAAACCACTTGATACATGGAAAAACCTCTCGATTTCACCAGCATTTGGCATTAGGTGTTATTCGCGATTTGTTTCGTAATTTGATGTGCTTAGATAGTTGAAATTTCATATTAATAAAAATCGATCTTTTTATAAGATCGAACTTGTGATTTTTTATTAAAATCGATTTTTGATCATTTACTAAAATCGATTTTTTGATGTAATATTTCGATTTCATATTAAAAAATATCGATTTTTGCTATTGATCGATCAATCTCGACAAATCGATATTAGCAAAAGATTGAAAATCGATTTCAAATTTCTAAGATTGCACAGCCCTTATCGTGACTTAAATCGTATTACTTCTAATAATAATTGAAGAAGACTTTATTTTTTATTTAAAACGGAGATATTTACACATTTGGTGTAACTTTAAATTAGAATTTTTGCTAAAGATTAAATATTTAACAGTATAATAATAACTCAAATTTATTTGTAGTTCTATTATTTATCACAATTAGATAAATCGCCGTTTATTCTTTAAAATTGTCGTAAGTTTTTGTGGCATCATATTTCTAAACTCTGACAAACTAATGTCGTCAATTGTTTTCAAATTTCATTCGTTTTACTTCTATTGTTGGTAAAGCTATTTATTATTTGGTTTTACAACAACAAAATATTTCAGAAAACATATGTTGCTATGTGACATAAGAACTATAAAATATCTACAATTTTAGTAAATAAATACCGATAATTAAGTTAGTTATTATTTTTATTATATATTATCTAAATAAAATTAATTTAATCGACTAGACCAACAAATATGATTCTGGGCTCGTATATGTACTTCTATTATAAATTTGTAAAAAACGTACAATAGCTTTTCATTTTTTCACCCGTTTTTGATAAAAAAGCGTTGGTTTGTACAAAAAATACATATTTAGAGAAAAATGCACTTTTTAACGGATGTAGAAAAAAGTTATTATCTTAAGTCGTAGGAGTACATAATGCAAAAAATCTGTTGCAATATATCCAAAGAACATTTCAAGAAACGCACGAATGTAATTCGTGGTTTGCATTTGATAATCGGCCTTTGCATTTGTGTATGCGGGTGATTATTTATTTGTATTTGGTTAATCATATATTTTAATTAGTAAATAACAATATTTTAATTAATTTATGTGGGCCAATGATTTATGATTTTATCTTTATGGGTATTTTAGTTTTCTTGTATCGGCAAATACTTTTATGTCATTTAGATTAAATTTTACTGCGGAAAACAAATATTTTTCCAAGAAATATTTACATTTATTTGAAATTAATTATTAATTTGTTAAGTGAAAATAGCTGTTTGTTTTACTATAATGTGACTTCGTGAACTGTATACGCGTGGCTGTATTTGGTATAATTATATGTTTATTACTCAAAAATACACATGTTTTCAGTTTTTAGGTATTTAAAGATAATAAATTTTATTTTACAAAGCCTTTAACCTCTTATTATTTTAAAAATATGTGCTAAGTAAACACAAACAAGGTTCATTAATAAAAACGAAATTATTAATCATGTATGTATAATTAAATAAACAAATTTTATATCTGCTTTCCGAGTAATTACACTAATTTAATGAATTTTACATTTTTCTTTTAATTCTTTGGGATTAACCGCGTCATCATAATTCCTATAAGTAATTGAAGTTGAAATAAATTTATATACAGGATGATTCATCTAAGTTTAGGAGCCTGACGAAATTTAAATGCAACCACCAATACTTTACTCATTTGTGAATAGATTAAAATAAATTAATAAACTTTAACTTTAGTTTGTTTTGAATATCCCTTGCAAAAGTCAATATCATTGTAAAATGTTTGTAAGATGTTTGTGAAATTTGAATTTCGGATTGCATTTACAGTTTATCAGTTTCGTAATTTTATGTGAATCATCTGTGTATTCTAACATTATAGTTTCGAATACTTAAATTTTAAAGTAATCTGATAATAGACAGATTCATTTTTTTTTAAAAAAACATATTTCTACAAAATTCATACAAAAATTTACACAAAAAATTTAACATTGAAATACAAAATACATATAACAAAAATAATAGTTTACTGCGAATGATGAGCACGTTTTTTATTTATTTATTTATTTGTTATATTTGGCTATATTAAACTTAATTTGAGTCTGAAGGGCAGATTTTACGTCTAGTCTATATTTACATTTTAAATAAATTAATTGTGAAAACCCATGTTCACACATATAAGGATGCAAAAGACAACAAGAAATTCAGTGGCGTATCCGATAATTCTGGGAATTCGTTTCGAATTCTTAACCAAAAATTGTATAAAGAGAATTTTTAATTTCCCTGGTCAGTGACAAATTAAAAAAATATATTACGACACAAGATTACAGAAAGTAAATACAAATAAAAAAACTCTAGCAAATTAGAAAATCCAGTTTAACGTATTTAAAATTAAACTTATTATTTTAATTATTAAAATTTAATAAATTTGAGAAAACAACACTTCTTCGTTATTTTCTTTTGTGCGTCCCGCGACCCCTAGTTTGAATACCACTGATTTAGATAATAACTTTTTCAAAAATGAAATTTATTGCTCGAAACTTTATACAGTGATCGATTAGAGCCGGTATGCGGTTTGGTGGTATGGTATAACTACCGAATGAAAGTTGACGTTTAAATTATTTTATAAATGTGCTTTCCTTTGAAACGTTAAAGAAGAATAGAATTGTACGAAATATTCAGGTATGAAATTTTTGCATGAACCCATTTGCATACTGGACTAGGAAAGCACAGAAATACATTACTATGTCTGGCTGAAAATAGATGACCGACTAGGGTAACTGAATATCAAAACATGAGTACGTTTAAAATATTTTAAACATTTTTCGTTGTTGATTTTAACAAAATATTTTGATCTTGAAACTATTTAGTTTGACAATTTAATTAAATATGATTATTTTTAATTTCTTCTAACAGTAATTCCGACTCGAGGGTTGCTTACACCTGAGACGAGCGAACTAGAATTTGCGGTATTATATTTTTTAAATACATCCCTGAATCCTGTTGGTAAGGTCATTTTAAATGCCTCCTGGTATTGAGTACTATTCTAATCTTCTGTAACGGAGTACATAAGGCATAAGCATCAGTTTCCTTTCAAATCAAATATAGGGAAATGTTTTCAAAAGAAACCACATCTATTAAATAATCTAAACGTCAACTTTCATTCGCTAGTCATACTATATACAGAATACCAGATTTTATCATACTGGTATGCGTTCATAGCGACCTCAACAGTAACATTCATATCAGGGCGCCTATCTTGTAACTAGAAAGCGATAACAAATGTAATAATACCAATTAAGATGGAATACGAACTCCCCACCACTGTAAAGGTAGCCATTTTGCACTGAATAAGCAATTCTAGAGGTCTGGAGCGCTTGAATAGCGTATTTCAATGTAGAATAGGATTTTCAGTGACATTTATTAGAAATTTCATTCGATCATCGTCTTTCTGGATGAAGATTATAAATAATACTTTTGGCAGGATGGTTCGTTTATTTCTTTTCTTTTATTGTGAGGAAATTATGAAAAGAAATATTGCTCATATTTAAGGATGAAGATTAAAGGTGCGATGATCCTTTTAAACTACCATCCGAAGAATTTGAGAGCATATATTGGTAAATTTATAAATAAAACTGCGTGGTAAAATGTTAAAATTTCAAGACCAACAGATGATTTTACACAATTCGATAGAATGCGTGAATCTGAATAGAAAATTAATTTTATTCTCTTCTACCGTTCAACTATTCTTATGTATTAATGTGTTCATTTTTTAAATCACCTATTAATTGGTTTGCCTATAAACCACATTTTTTTCTTTAAGTATTTTATTTAAGACTTCGCTGCCCCTCTTCTCTTCTTGATTAAGTTAATTATTGCTCCACTTCTAGCCGTACCAGTAAAATAAATGCCAGATGTCCAGAATAATGTGCCCAACATTCGAGAATTGTAAGAAATACGAAGTATGTTAAGTGAGGCAAAACGGCAAAAGTTTCCGCATTAGTAGACAATTTTAATGATGTGTTGTTTTTTTTAAACAGAAGTCACTATACTGGATAGTAAGGCATACGTGTGTACATAGGGATTTAACATGTAAAAAAAAACAGTTTTTCAGTGTGCATTAGTCGCAAATAATTATTTTAAACAAAAATGCTTTAAATAAAAGTTGTAGAGCATAAAATTCTGCACCTGAATCAATAGGCAAATTTAATTTTACATGCCTTGTAACCTCAGAAATTAGGTATAAAATGTCGAAAATCAACTCAAAAATAGCGATACATGATACTTATATCGCTATAGCCATGGAATTGAGACAAAAAAGTTAACAAATATCTAACGGTGTTTATCTATCATGTTAGGTTAGTTTATTTTTATTAGGTATTATTTCTAATTTCGGCTCCAGTGAACAATTATCTATTACATAGGTACTTTAAATTTATAATTGTTCACTTGAACAGAAATTACAAATAATAAAAAAAAATAAACTAACTTAGCTTGACAGATAAATCGTTAACATTTGTTTCATTTCCGTGGCTATTGCTATTTTTGGGGTGATTTTCGCCATTTTCATACCTAATTTCTGAAGTTACAAAGCATGTAATATTGCTTATTGATTTAGATGCATAATTTTATGCTCTACAACTTTTATTTGAACTATTTTTGTCTATAATAATTTGGGAAGCAATGCGCTGTTTTTACAAGTTAAATCCCCGTAGACATGTATTCCTTACCACCATAGGCGCCGACTTTTAAATTTTCGTGTGGGGGCTAAAAAGGGGCAACAGAAAATTTACCAACTAAAAACTTTATTTCTTAAAATTGGAACATAAATAAAATTGTACAAAAGATACGAATTTATCGTATGACTTAAAAAATCTACTTAATTTTTTAAAAATCTTGACTTTTTTTAAATTTACGGTGAAACTCAACATAAGACAGATAGAACATAAATTTCAATTGTATGCATGTTGGAAATATATACAGAGTGCTCAAAAATGCCTGAAGTGTGCCGCTCCATACAATTTTGACATTTGCCGCTTAGATAATATGACAGCATTACTATTTCCATGGTCGTACCTTTCAAATTTGGAAACAGTCATAAGAATAATTTCAAGAACCGTGTTCTTTATGATCACCCGAATGAAAATATTTTTCAAGAGGAAATCTGTCACGCTCTTCATTAAAAACATAATGAAATGAAATTAAAGATTTTTCAGGAAGGTATCCAAAATAAATATCAAATGAATCAACGTACGGCAATGATATTAATTAAATACCATGCACCTGTCATCATCTGTCATATGTGGAATATAGTTTTGATGAATATGGAATATTAGAATATAATTTTGACATTATTTTGGAACAAATGTAGCTTCATCCATTTTTGATGACTTTGTATAAAATTTATTTCACAGGAGTCTACAAAATCTACCGTAATTTTCATTAAAATCTGATAATTTTATTACTAATTTCAGACAATACTGCATTTTAAATCTGGCAAGATTGGTGGCATTACTGCATTACTATTTCGTAGTTCGCACGCATTACTTACAGTACTTTAGTTAATACAATATGACAAGTTGGAAAATTTTATAAAATAAATAATAAAATAGGTACATTGTTACTTTGTATAAGTAATTGATGTATTAAAAATATTTCAAAATGAGTACTTTTTGCAGGTACTAAAAATAATTTGTGTGTGGGGGGAGGACCCCGTCAGATTTTCCCGTGTGGGGGCAGAGCCCCCTCAGATTTATCCGTGTGGGGGCTCAAGCCCCGAAGCTCCCTAGTCGGCGCCTATGCTTACCACCCGGTGTATAAGAGAAAATTTAAATTATCGCATTTTCGTTTTTTGCTATAAGATTTTAATTTACATTATTTTAAGGAATAATTCATGAGAGTTCTTATTTTTTTTATCTTTTATCATTTTCCAATAATTCAGTTTTTAATTGTTCTATAAAATTAAAAATAGAACAATTATTAAGTGAAGGACTTTTTCTTTAATCTGTGGTTTTATTTAAAAGGCAGAGCGATGTATCAGTCTCAAAATTTGGTGAAAGATATTTCAAAATATTATTTTCTACAAGCCGACAAATTTTTAAATTTGATCTCGCATCACCTTTTGCCATAGAACCTCAAAAATTATCTAAGAAAAAATTATGGTTTTTTTTACAATTTTTTATATGAACATCTGTAAAAAGTTTCTTGTGCTTTTATCAGTTATTGCTCACTGTGCAAAGTGCCAATTACTTTTGTGTGGGAAATAATTTTTAAATTTTAAACTCTGGTCGTCACTTTTTATTTTTTGTACTGTACTGTACCATATGAAAAAAAAATCCTATGGCGTCTAGTGAAATGTGATACTAATTGAAACCATGATGTGGTGGTATTTAAATATCCAGATTTTTTTGTTGGTATCGGTTGAAAAGATCTCCTTGTTTAGAATAACTATTGGAAAGAGTAGCCGAAAAGTGACAGCTGACAGCATCCGCCAGCGCCAGCATATGAAAAAGTGAAATGTGATATGTCAGTTGTCAGTTCAATCAGAACAGCATTCGGCACAAGAAAGCATCGGGCAATCAAGCATGCTGATTCATTTCCTTGGAATGATAGGTTATATTCTGACCTCAAACCTCGATTAAGCAAATGCGCATATAAGGATAAATATACAGTATTCTAATCTTCGTGGACTTTGCCTAGGGCTTTATTTTATTTTCTGTTATTTTTTCTCATTTGTTGGTTCGTAGTGTAGGCGGCAGCTTGGAAACAACTCTTATCTTCTTCATTAATTTTTATTTGCTTTCATTATAATCATCAAATCAAGGTTAGCAATTATTATTTAGAGTAGTAAACATTTTGATGGAAATATGTAATTATAGAACATAAATATTATTTTCGAATAAAACTGAATATAAATTTCTTTAGCTTTAGTTGATTATTTAAAACGGCTTGTATTTTGCTCTCAACAGCTGTCATGAGTCATGACAACCAAGGAACAAATGATATCTCAATAACCATACCGTGTGTCTTAAGACGACCGACACATAGGAGATTAATATGTGCAATCAGTTAAATATGTGAGTAGTATCTCCCTCAGAGCGAGTCTTTTGATATTTTATTGGGGGATATTCTATATGGATCACAGACGAAAATAGTCAATTTAAATATGTTATATTGGAAAAAATTAAGGAAATTTGTAAAAATTTCAGGATTTAAATTCATATTCTGGAAAGTACAGTGGCGCAGGAAGCGCGCGCTTGGGGCCTCTTAAATCGAGGAGGCCTTAAATTTCAGGTCTCAAAATAGAACAAAAAAAATATTATTTTGCTAATAAAAATATACTTTAATAATATTCTCTAAATTAAATTGACAAATAATTAACACCATCTATGCCATATGTTTTGTGGCTGCCTAGGGGTCATATTACAAACCATATGCAAGTTTGCTCTCTACTAACGAGATAAAAATAGAATATCTTTATTACTTACTTTAAATTTGGCGCGAATACAGTTCGTTCACAACTATTTCAAAATACAGTTAAGAAACCGGAGGCCTACTTTCAACTTTTGTAATTTGTTAGGGTGGTTGTATGCATTTCGCGATAAAATGATTATTAGGCTGTATTTGTGAAAAATGTGACATTCTATGTTTCATTTATTTATTTATTTATTTTTTCGACTGTTAAATTTATTTAACTATAAGTTATTTTTTATACAAATAATAATTTTCCATGCTTTCTAATTATACTGCATTCAACATTTTTATAATATGCAACATTTTTCATAAACTTTTACTAAAAATCATGTAAGTAATTAAGTATTTAAATTAAGTTACAATGTATTTTAATGTATTTTTGTTTAAATCTGTAATTGTAGCCCCTGAGGAAGACACATGGGGTGTCGAAACTGGTCGGGTTGATAAATAAAAGTTGACTGAAATCCAGAAATATATTTTCTTTAAAAATAACGTTCTCGATTTCTATTAACTGGACTGATATAAGGATTGCTGTGTTTTAAATAAAAAAACAATAAACAATTGATGAATTAGAGACTTTCGAATCAAGGTCAAGTCGAGAGAAATTGACTAGTATGAGAATATTGAGAATGGCGAGACCTCAAATTTCCAAAACGAGACGAGAATAAATTATTTCTCGTCTTTTATCGTTTCAGGGCAACACTACTTTTTTATTAGTAAATTTGATATACAGGGTGAACACGAGAATCCGTTTTTTTTAAATACATACTACCTGTTTCATAAAACCTTTTGCTGTGCTTTATACATACAGATTTAGGGAATAAAATTCTGTATTTTAAAAATAAAATAAATATATCATCACGGCATATTACCAAATGCTGGGAGTGCCAATCTGCTGTACACAGATATCGATAATGATGATATATTTGTATCGTGTGGGCGTTTACCAGGCGTCACCTCTCGGGCACTGATTGCTGCCGTGAAAAGGGTGCACCACAGGGGTCACTTTTGTGTAGTGATGCACGCGAGGCGAGGCGAGGCGAGACGAGAAATATAAAATATCGATCTCGTCTCATTTTCGCATCTGCAATCTCGTTCTCGCACATTTTTTTGAGTCGTCTCGGTCTCGCTGGAGAATCTCGTGAGAGTCTCGCTGTAAAATAAGCGCTTGCGCACTACGTATTTACGTACCAGTTTAACTACAAGATATAAGTTCGCATCAATCTGTGTATTTGCAGTCGTAGAACTGTAACTATAATAAAGAGACGAGATACTAAATTCTGGTTCCAAATTATTTCAATACAAATATAATGTTTATTCATTTACGGTCACCAGAAAATGTGATGTTACTAAATAATTTAATTTACCTCTAAAATAACTAATTTATCACAAAATTGTGATCTCTAAACTATTTCCAAACGAACATCTGTTAATACATTCTGCCATCAGTAAAACTAATTAAACATTAAATAAACATTTTTTGTAAGTAACTAAAAGTACCAGCACTTTATCATTAAATATATGCCACTATTTAAGTGTTTTTTAGTCATAAAAAACCGTTACTCTGGGAACCCGTCCGCAATCTATCATTCCGCTTCGCCCGGTGTTGGCTCCCAACGACGCTTTATATAACATCCTTTACTTTTCAGGGACGGCAAGAATTTTATTAACCGTGGTTTTAATTGGGATGAATTAGGCGCTGAAATGTTGGAGAAAAACTAGTTCTATTAGATGCTAAACCGATTTTGTCTTTATTTTGCATTTCCTCGCTCTGGAACCGATATCAATAGACTCTAGATAGACTCAAAAATATAGTGAATTCCATATAATTTTCGCATACACGTGTTCTATGCACGAATTAGCGTGGACTCCACTTCTTGTACGGTGCATTTTTCATTGAATTTATGAATCAAAGCAATAAAGCTACAAATACTTCTTATTGCGAGACTCTCATGAGAATCTCGCGAGATTTCTCGCTTCTCGCAGTTGTTATATCGATCTCGCCTCGAATTTTAAACTGCAATCTCGCTCTCGTTCTCGTCTCACATAATACAAAGAGACGAGATGCGAGAGTACTCTCACCTCGTCGTGCATCACTACTTTTTTGCCAATTTTTGAAAGCACCATTTTTTAAATTAACGTTTTTAAGACCTAAGTAAAGCTAATTTAAAGTCGTGGTCAAAAAGAATATAGTATACTATTATTTCCAAAAATGAACGTCGAGTAAACTGACAAATCAAGTAATATGTCAAAAATCAGTATTTGACAGTTAATCGACGCTAAATCCTTGAAATAACGCATACTAAATTTGTTTTTAAAAGAAGTTTACCTGATTATTTAAAATGTATATTTAAAAATTTTGGCAAGAAAAAATTAAGAATTTTATTCTCTAAAACTATGTATAAATCATCCCATAAATTTCTACGGGACAGATAATATTAGAAAAAAAAATTGTTTTCCCGTGTTAACACCTATGTCACGAATTTTCATATTCACCTTGTATATTGCTCCATTCTTAATTTAAAATAGTTTCTTTCAATCAATTAAATGTAAACAAAAAGTAAAATAAGTTATTATTTTTAGTTTAGGGTCGCCTATATCGTCATTTATGTCAATGTCAAAACTCTTATTGCTAAAATAAATAAGTGAATGACCGTAGAATTATTTAATTGTTTACTTTATAGAATATTAGTCATCTACATATTTACGATACCGAATTAAAAATACGTGAAGTTTTGTTTTCATTGCATTCGTTTTTATCATTTAAAAGTGCATGATTTAAAAAACACTCGAAGTTTTACAAAATTTAAATTTGAATCTTTAAAAGATGTCCGCGATAGCCGAAATTAGAATACAAAGAAATAGTTTTTTATAAATTTAATAAATATATATATATATATCATCACGGCTTATTACCCATTGCTGGGTGTGCCAATCTGCTTTATACGGAGATATCGGTAATGATGAAATATTTGCACCGTGCGGGCGCTTACCAGGCGTCACCTCACGGGCACTCATTGCTGTCGTGGAGAGTGCACCACAGGGGTTAATTTTGTGCCATTTAAAATTCGAAATATTTGGCGTCGGTCGGGATCGAACCCGGTTTCTCAGATTCGCGACCTGACACTCAGGCACGCGGTCACGAAACCAAACCATTTTTCAGTATATCCATTTTCTAATAATGTTGTCATGTTGCTAATATCATTATGAGACACGTATTATTATTTTTTCTCTAAATAAATAAATGCTGACGTTAGGAATGCCTACTCTTATCTGATTTTTGTAAATATACACTTATACTATTTTTCTTAATACTATTATGAGTGAATTAAGAAGACGTACTTTAAAATGTAAATTTCTTATATTATACTAAGATTAAATTAAAAATAAATGAACTTATTAACATAATATCATGACAAGAATTACTGTCATAGCCCTCTCATCTCTCTCATATCAAATTACATCGAGCGAAAAAAAATAATTATTTTTAATAAATAAATAACGTTAATATGCACAAATTTGGTATGGAAAATGCAATCTAAATTTATAGAAAATAGTGTAGGTTGTATTTAAGTTTACAAAGTTGATGCCATACCGGAAGTTCCACACCACAATTACTCTTTTCACAGAATTGAATCACAAATATTGCACTGATTAAAACATGTCCTAGGAGCAATAAGTGTAGTTGCAATAATAAGCAAGAAAATGGGGTGTATCCACTTTTTCAAACACACTGTATATTAACGTGCAAAAGTCGCTTCCGCAAAACTTAGAACTGCATAAAGCTATCATCCTCTGCCCAAGTGGACGTGAGTTTCATGTTGCTTGGACGTAGAAATAAATACCTTGCAAAAGTTTCATTCAAATCTAAACTGAGGATAGCTTTCTGCAGTTTCATATCAAAGGTGTCCTAAATCATCATCATATTGGCTTTACGGCGATTCGAGAGCACTTGCCGCCTCTAACGCTGTCCGCCAACCTTTCCGATCCTTCGTTTTGTTCCTCCAGTTTTCTATCTTCATTTTCTTGATATCACTTAAGGTGTCATCGAACCATCTTAACTTCGGTCTTCCTCTTGGTGTTGTTCCATGTGGGTTTGCTGTATATATTTTTTTCACCGGTTCTTCCTCATTCATACGTTCTACGTGTCCTAGCCACTTTAGCCTATTCTTTTTGGCTACTGCAACCAAGTCCAGCTCGTTATGCAGTGCCGCTAATTCAAGATTCATCCTTATTCTTCATAGGTTTTACTTTTCTTTAACTGGGCCATATATTTTTGTAATACTCTTCTTTCGAAACAATTTAGAGCCACCTGATTTGTTCTAGTAAGTGTCCAAGTTTCACTGCCGTAGATTACAATAGGTCTGATTATTGTTTTATATATGCTCGTTTTTGTTTTCCTTGACAGTTCCTTGGATCTTAGTAAGGGTTTCAGTGATTGTAGACATCTTGATCCTGCAGCAATTCTTGATTTTATTTCCGTTTCTATCTCATCCTTAGATGTGAATACTGAACTCAGACATTTAAAATGGTCTACCAATTAAAAATTGTAGTTATTGACCATTATAGTTTCCATTTAGTAGATTTTCCTAGAGTATTTAATTTTATTTTCGTTTATCTTGAGTCCTATTTCATTTGCTTCTTTGTCTATTTCTTGCAGAGTTTCCGCAATTCCCTCTTTGTTGTTTGCCGTGATTGCTATGTCATCCGCGAAAGCTAATATCTGATGCTTCCTATTCATGCGGACTCCAGTATTCAAATTTTTAATGTTTCTTACTAATTTCTCTAGTAATAAGTTAAAAAGCAGTGGAGATAAGCTGTCTCCCTGACGTACTCCGCTTTTTATGTTAAATGGTTCTGAGAGACTTCCTTCAATCTTCACCTTTCCAACAGTTTCAAGTAAAGCCATTTTTACTAATCTGACGTATTTTCTTGGTACCCCGAATTCTTTTAGAATCTGATGCATTTTATTTCTATCAGTCGCGTCGAACGCTTGCTTAAAATCCTAAATCATATGACGTATAGGCGTGAACTTATACGTATAATTTGGAAATTCGGTCGATAAGTAGTCATCTCTACATTTTTTCATTTTATACGCTATTTCCGTTCAAAATTCGGCGAGAGTAATATATGACCTTGTCAAATTGTCTGAAATATTAAATATTGTGATCACGTGACAAAAATCATTGCAGAATAATCTTTAAACTAAAAACTAAACGCATATGTCATCTAATCTCAATGTTTTCTAAATTTTTGTGACTCATTTTTATATAATGAAATTTATATTTCTTTATTTATATGTTTTATAATCACAGGGCCTTCAACTTTGCAAGTAAAGCAAAGGTTAATTTATTTATTAAAAATCTGAAGATAATTTATATTTTAATGAAGATTTATTTCATCCCAGGATAAAATTTATCAAATAAGCATGTTTAATAAAAAAAATATATACACAATGAATTTTTTTTAATCTATTACAAACGTCAATCTTGAAATATTATCTGTCCCGTCAAATTATGGAGTGTTTTTCATACAGCTGTGCACCGAAATCCGGAATATTCGCGATGCCAACCAAGCGCTCTCTATCAGGCGGACAAATTTGGAACCTCAACGGTTGGTATTGTTCTCATTGTTTACACTGTGTTATACGCGTTTTGTAGTTTTTCTCTTTTGATACATAAATATAACAATTAAGAAAGAGTAACGTTTATTATTGTGTACCTGGATGTAAGTCATGGGCGAAAAATAATCCAGAGATTAATTTTCACCAATTTCCTAACCCTAACCAAAGAAAAGTATCGTTTGTTAACCGATTAAAAAATAGTTCATAATTGATAAACATCTAGCTTAGATATTAAAACTTAGTATTGGAAAAATTTATATGTGCAGCATTTATTATTGCCTCTCCTTTAGAAACATATCTTGAGTTTGCACCTGCTTCTAAATATTTAAAATATTCAAGGAATAGTAGTCCTAATGATAAAATAGCTATTTGTGTATTAAGAGCGTCAAATGGGACATTCTTGATTGAGAGGTTGTTGACGCACGACGCAGGAGCGCGGCATTCTCTCGAAATCGACAATGTCCATTTGCGCTCGAAACACACACAAGATTTTTTCTACAGTCCTCCACCATAACAAAAAAATAATAAAATGTACATTTTGTACTTACAGTACTACTCAATAGTTTTGCAGTGAAGATAGGAACGTATTCAAATATGACTTCAATATATTGTTTTGTCTTTCGTTTTTACAAATAATTAATGTCAATTTTGTAATGAATAGTATAAGTTTTTGTATAATTTATTTGTTTCAAATACATTAAACTAGTGCAGTGGGAGCGTTCACGCCAAACTTTTGCAGGTGGCGGCACAACTGTTTACACAATTTATTTTACATTTAATTTATCGTTATTTTCCATTCTTCTTGAGCTATTGCTTCAATTTCAATCTAATCTAAGCATTTTATACTTTCGTTTTTGTAAATAAATGTCCTGTTTTATTTTCACAGCACTGCGGCATTTTGTTTGGTTATGTAATATAACGACAGAGCAGTTGACTTGTGAAGGTGGTAAATGTGTAGCTACAGTGGCATGAGTCCCTGACTAATTGTTTCTATTAAAAATGTAGACAAGTGATATTTTTCTACATTGTATAGTTAGAAATTTGGACAGCGAGTGTTTTTTCTACTTTGTCGCGCATGAGCGGCAAAGTGACATTATGCGCAAATGGCTACTTTGTATATAGACTTTAGAAAAATAAATAAATAAATATATCATCACGGCTTATTACCCATTGCTGGGTGTGCCAATCTGCTTTGTACACAGATATCGATAATGATGAAATATTTGCACCGTGCGGGCGCTTACCAGGTCTCACCTCACGGGCACTCATTGCTGGCGTGGAGAAAGCACCACTGGGGTCAATTTTGTGTCATTAAAAATTCGAAATATTTTGCGTCGGTCGGGATCGAACCCGGTTCTCTAGATTCGGGACCTGACACTCCGGCACGCGGCCACGAGACCCCATAAAGCAATTAACTTCATTTATCTATAAGATGTAAATCATACTTCATTACCTTAATTATTAAAACCAATATCTTCAATATATTAATACTGTAACGCGAGAGTACCTAATTTGGTCCGTGAGCCCCCGACCGGCGCGTGCGAGCCGACGCCTATGAATAAAAGCATTCTAGTAAGAGGAGAAGCCTAGGTAGGCGATGAATAACACAGTGCAGCTCGCGATAGGTGGGCGGTTAGGTAAACAAGGGGCGATAAGCGTAATTACCAGCGCATTGTTACATAGTTCGAGACGTCACGAGAATGTTCCAGAAGGTGTTAACAGCCACTATATAAGTGACGAATGTATGTGCGGAGACATTCACATAGAGCGTTAGTCCGTCAGAAGGGCAGTTACATGGACAGTAAAGGTGCGTTCACAAATGAAAATTAGGTTTAGATTTATGGTTTATAAGATTTAAAGACTTTGGCCCCATATCATGTAACGACTCTATTCATACTTCAGAATTTAAGGTCTCTAAATCCAAACCATAAAGCTAAATTGCAAGGTCCAAACTTTAGGTTTATGATTTAGTTTGACATCACAAACGTCACCAGTGAGAACGAGTCTGAAAAGATATATGAACAAATGCGAGAATAACATGAAGACTGTCATAACTTAATTGCTGAAATATAACGAATAATGCCAAGCGAATGACAGTTCCACGTCACACAGGTGTCTTGTTGAGTACTGCTCTACCGATATTTTAATCTTGTTTTTAAAGCATTTACACAGATGTCTGTACATATCAAAACTCATTTTCGGATAATTTAAACTTACATTTGTGAATGACTTACTTAAACCTAAACAAAAACCATAAACCTAATTTTCATTTGTGAATGCACCTCAAGAAGTAAGGTGTCATTGAGTTTGAATAGCACAGAAGTATCGTGGTGAGGGTATGCAGTTTAGTGTCGAGTGAAATACTCGGTAATGTTGACGAGTATTGGGAAGCTATAGTGTACAAGGACAGTAACGGCGAGTCGGGAAGTTACTGGTATACTGGGATAGTTGTGAAAGTGAATTCTCGGTAGATTTGAAGAGTATTGGGAAGCTTTGTATACGAGGACAGTAACGGCGAGTGGAAATGGCTACTCGGCAGTGATGTTAAGAGTTGTGGCGTGCGGAAAGTCGGTGATACTGTGGTTGTGGAAGTGAGACAGTTGGTTACAGAAATAGACAGAGAGTGAGGTGAAAGGTGTGAATTCTGTCCGGGCAGTTGAATATACAAACGCTGTAATCAGTTGAGTATATAGACGCTGTGGAGGTCGCTAGATCGGACAGTTGAATGTGAATGTGAAGTGACATAAATAGTGAAAATAAATAATCAGTAATATCGGGTAAATAAATAGTCCTGTTAATTGTTTAAATAAATAAATAAATAATGTTAGTGTTAAACTAGTTAATATTTGTTTAATATTAGTAATCGTCATTAATATTATCTCATAAATATTTATTTATCGTTTTAATAAACATATATTTTAATGATTCTTTCATTTTTATACATCATCCAAATAAATAAAAACTTTACAAAATAACCCTACTTTTATGATTCCTAAAACAATAAAGTTCATTTAGCAGGTATGCCTACTGCAAATTATTATCAATGTACACAATTATTGTGCGTTGTATAGATTTTTAAAGAATATTTCAATTTCTTAGTGCCAATTTTTTTAAATTTACGGCTTTAGAAACCGAGTAAACTTAATATAGATATGTCTTATATTACGGACTCACATTTACAGAGCGCTTTTGTTTATTAAAAGTGACGTTTAACCTCATATGTTAATTAAAAGAATGAACGTCGGGTTAACTAGCAAATACTACTTTAAAATATTTATTGACATTTTACTAGATTTGAGGTCTCGTGATCACGTGCCAGAGTGTCTGGTCGTGAATCTAGAGAACCGGGTTCAATCCCGACGCCAAATATAACGAATTTTAAATGACACAAAATTGACCCCTGTGATGCACTCTCCACGCAAGCAACTTGTACCTGTGAGGTGACGCCTGCTAAACGCCCGAACAGTACAAATATGTGATCATCATTACCGAAATCTGTATTAGCACACCCAGCAATGGGTAATATGCCGTGATGATATATTTATTTATTTTTTTATTTGTGATAATACCTACTGAATCTATTTTTTATTAACAGGAGTATCGATATATTAATACTTTAAAAATCGGTATATGGACATAATATGGTATGACTAGCGAATGAAAATTGACGTTTAAATTATTTTATGGATGTGGTTTCTTTTGAAACCCTAGAGAAGAATAGAATTGTACGAAATATTCAGGTATGAAATTTTTGCATGAACCCATTTAAATACTGGACTAGGAAAGCACAGGAATACTATGTCTAGCTGAAAATAGTTGGCCGACTAGGGTAACTGAATATCAAAACAGGGGTGCGTTTAAAATATTTTAAACATTTTTCTTTAATGTTGATTATAACAAAATGTTTTGATCTTTAAACTATTTAGTTTGGCAATTCTATGAAACAGAATTATTTTTAAGTTCCTTTAACAGTAATTCAGACTCGGGGTTGCTTAGACCTGAGACGAACGAACTAGAATTTGCTATATTAAATTTTTTAAATACATCCCTGAATCCTGTTGCTAAGGTCATTTTTAAATACCTCCTGGTATTAAGTACAATTCTAATCTTCTGTAACGGAATACGTAAGGATCAGTTTCCTTTCAAATCAAATATAAGGAAATGTTTTCATACTATACCGATATATCGATGCAACAAATATCAAAATAACGATAAACAAAATATTGATATATAGATATTTTTCCTGTTTTATATTGATAAAAAGCACAGGCCTATTAATATACAATTTGTTAAAGTATATTCGAAGCGTGGAAAATTACAAGATGCCCAGTTGTAGGATATAACAAGACCTTTGCTCTAAAGATTTAAAACATGTGATTTTCTCAACTAATATTGCAAAGCCAATTCGCAAAGGCTGAAGTAAATAAGTATTTCAATTTCTTGGAATTCAAAGATCACGCATAAAAAAGTTGAACCATATTTGACGAAGTGTAAATATGATTTTTATATGTAGTTTTTACAGAATTAATATTTGCAAATAATATCTGCCCATAAATACTACTAAAAATAAGTAATAGCTGTCATCTTGAATTAATAAATTTTTCGTTAATTTTTTGATACATGAAAAAAATTATTTTATCTGAAATATTTAGATCCGGTAGGAACTTATCATACAATTTTATTTTCATAGGCACACATTTTTTTAGGTAGTTGTATGACCTGAGTAACAATTATGTCCGAAAGTTGATAGTCAATAACAAACAAGAAAATAAACATTTGAAATTATAATTTGATCTGATATACAGATATCCAGCGACTCGATTGCCATAGCTTAAAGGTACATTCACAAATGAAAATTAGGTTTAGATTTATGGTTTATACTTTAGATTTAATGACTTTGGCCGCATATTATGTAATGACTCCATTCGCACTTCAGAATTTAGGGTCTCTAAATCCAAATTATAAAGCTAAACATTGCAAGGTCCAAAATTTAGGTTTATAATTTAGTTTAACGGCACAAACTTCACCAATGACAACGAGTCTGAAATGGTATATATATATATATATATATATATATATATATATATATATATATATATATATATATATATATATATACACCTATCTTTATTTAGTATCCACTTGTTGGGTTCTTTTAAACAAATGCGAGAAGAACATGGAGACTGTCATAACTTAATTGCTGAAATATAACCAATAATGCCACGCGAATGACAATTTCACGGCGCACAGGTGTCTTGTTGAGTACTACTCTACCGATATTTTAATCTTGTTTTTGAAGCATTTACATGTCTATACATATCAAAACTAATTTTCAGGTAATTTAAACTTACATTAATGAATGACTTACTTAAACCTAAACAAAAACCATAAACCTAATTTTCGATAAAAATAAGGTTTAGATTTATGGTTTATACTCTAGATTTAAAGACTTTGGCCGCATATTATGTAATAACTCCATTCACATTTCAGAATTTAGGGTCTCTAAATCCAAATCAAAGCTAAACATTGCAAGATCCAAACTTTAGGTTTATGATTTAGTCTGACGTCACAAACTTCACCAATGAGAACGAGTCTGAAATGATATAGATATATACATCCATCTTTATTTAGTATCCACTTGGTGGATTCGGCTTTTTACACAAATGCGAGAAGAACATGGAGATTGTCAGAACTTAATTGCTGAAATATAACCAATAATTCCAAGCGAATGATAGTTTCATGGCGCACAGGTGTCTTGTTGAGTACTACTCTACCGATATTTTAAACTTGTTTTTGAAGCATTTACATAGATGTCTGTACATATCAGAACTAATTTTCAGGTAATTTAAACTTACATTTATGAATGACTTACTTAAACCTAAACAAAAACCATAAACTTAATTTTCATTTGGGAATGCACCTTAATAGTGTATTCCTTACATAATTTTAAGTCGAAAATACTTTATACACATGTCCAAAATTAAATATTATAAGAATTATGAGCGATATTACATTTAAGAGAAGGACCTCGATTTTCTAACTTTAAATTCTACTAGATTTCTAATTCTATTAGAATTGAGATTTCCTCCACTCTTTCTCAGAGTAAATTTCAAATTCTACTAGCCTGAAGCAGTAGAATTCGTGTCCTTGAAGTTCTGTCGTTTATACGTGACAATTCTTTTTTGATTACGTCTGGTCTATTACAATTTGAAATCCAGTAGAATTTAAAGTTACAAAATCGAGACCCGGTCATGATTACATTTTTTTGTTGATTGATTGTTGATTGATTGTAGCAATTATTGTTTCTTCTTTGACCTAACGCCTGTCATGAAGAGTTTAGTTTATGCAGAAAAATCCGAAACCAGAATTAATAAATTTAGAAAATTATTTTATATTGAAGACTGTTTTTCAAAATTGAATTTCTGTGACTTAGTTACCATGAACTATATATTAAAATTATGGCTGCAGATACATCCGTACGAGTGGACCCGACCCTGATAGGTGCTGATACTCTTCAGAGATCTATGTATGTACCTCTTCAATTAGGAAGGGCTTGAATAAAAGTTTCCAAGTTTTTTATTATGTTAATCCGTACATAATAATATTAGACACGTATTTTGTATTGTCGCCGAAAAGTTTCTAATTCTAATACACAAGAAAAAATATATTAAAGTTTCAATAAATGAGGTCCAAGTAAATCGACGGCGCGTGTGATGTCATATACATCGAGAACATAAGTTTTTAGAGCTGAGTGAGACGAATATGTGGCAAACGCGTACGTCGTTTCGTGTCACGTCAAAACCAGCGCGAAGACGCCCCCGGCTTGCATGTTCGAACCAGGTTTGAACACCCATTAGCCAATAGCATTTGATAGTGCCCAGCGCGTCACAAACATGGCCGATACTGACTTCTAAGCGCACGATTTAAATGCATTATGGTTTCATTTTGATACTAGGTTAGCCAGAAAGCCAGGAAATTAACGATTATACCTATTCACCTTCATATTACTTATATATAATGAACATTGATCCAATAAGCATTCTTTTAAAAGCCGTAGACTTGAAAACTCTTATTATATTTAGGCAGCGAGGGTCATTTTGAACAATTTAATTAATTTTGTGATTAATGAACATTACCTACATCATATTATAAATTTGTTCTACTTGCTCTGTTAAATATAGTATCGCTCATAACTCCTCCAATATTGTGTTTCGGACATATATATGTGTATTATTAGGTTTGTTCCTACAACTAGTCTGGACTGGCATATGTCCGTCAGGCGCATGCACATTACAAAAAATATCGTTACAACCGACTGTTGTACAGTCCATCGGATTGTTATTGGTATTTTTGTTCTTAGACTTCGGACGCGTACATTAATTCATTCGCGGATTGTCAGATTCATCCACTGGTCTGTACTGTGTATCAATATTTGTCGGTACATGCACACCATAATTTTCGCGTGCTAAATATCAAAACATAACCTATGATTATCTGTTTTCATAAGTGAACATAATAAATGATTTGTAATTTGTTATCTGATTCATCTGATGAAGAAATGGATTTTATATTTGGTCAACCTCGAATAAAACAGCAATTATTTAGGTATATAATATGATAAATAATTAATATTTTATTTTAGATAATTTATTGACTGATTTTTTTTTCTGCAGCGATGACAGTAATTAATTAGGAACGATATGACAAGTCTGTTGTTCGTTCCAACCATACAACGTTTCTTACATATGTGTGAATGAGTACATGAATAATGCGCAGAAAAAAATTCATGAATGCGTTCATGAACGCATCCAAAAAGTCGTGTTGGAACAAACCTATTATAAGGTATTTTTGTATTAAAATTAACTAAGGAAATAAACAACCTGTATAAATAATACATGTGAAGTTTTCCATATAAAAATAACAACAGTAACAATGTTGATAAGAATTTAATTGAAATGAAATACAAAGAATACATATTAACTGACTAGCAAAAGATCGATGTCGAAGATCATCAATGAAGACTTTAATTCTTTATTAATGAACACTTTTTCTAATTTTGTCATATTCTCGTCGACTGGTTTATCATAGGTATTAGGGAAAAAGAAAATTTTTATAAAAAAAACAAAGAATAAATTTTTATAAATAAATACACCAATTACCAATATCTGGGTGTGTGAATCTCTTTCTATTCGCAGATTTCGGTAACGATGATATACCCAATATACCGGGTGGCTGTTAAAAAACGAATCCTGTTTGAAACTCCATCACTCCGGAGTATATTGAGATGTGGATTTGAAATTTTTATCTCTTTCAGACAGAGGGTTGAAAGGTACCTATTCCTACCAAATTTCAAACATTTATAGATTTATAAAAACAAGTAATTAGCGATTTTCTGAATTTGCCATTCAAATCTACTATTACACGTTAATATACTTGTCAGTGACATTTTGAGTTGTCATTGTCATAATTGAGGCGTTTAAAATCAAAATCAGAAATGTGCCATGAACTTAAACTTAATTAGAATTGTTCTTCTTATTGTGAATTATGTATATGGTTAAATATAATTATAAATACATTTTTTAATTGAATAATAAATTTAGACTTACCGTCCTTTGCTACAAAATTTCAAAGGAAATAAAAACAATCAAAATGTATTATGATAAATTTTAATTTTGAATAAATAAAATAAATAAATCAATAAATAAAACGGGGTCTCGTGGTCGCGTGTCTGTGTCAAGCCGCGAATATGGGGAACTATGGGTTCGGTCCTGACTGACAAAAAAAAAGAATTTTAAACGGTACTAAATGACCTCTGTAATGCACTCTCCACATCAGCAATGAGTGCCCGTGAGGTGACGTCTGGTAAACGCCTGCACGGTACGAATATATATTTGTTTATTTATTATACTAATTAAAATAATTATTATTTGTGTAAAACAACAATACTTATTATAAAATTATACAAACAAAAGAATAATCATTTTCATTTTGACCGAGTCACGATCAAGTGTCAACAAAACTCGGCATTCTGCTAGCTGTCACGGACTTACCTGCTTTTGAGTTAAAAAAAAAATGGACTTGTCTGCTTAAGAAACAAGATGATTTTTTTCTAGTAGAATAACCATTTTTGACTGAACAGATAGAGCTTTGAAAATAGAACACACCGCCACCAACAGCCAAAAAAAGTGAAAATGTGACATGTCTGGTTTTGATTCCAAATATCTCAAATTTTGTATTAAGGTTTGTCCAATTATCTCTAGATTTCTTCTAATAATGACATCTCGCTTAAGAAAATCTGTCAAAAAATTGCGGAAGAAGTTCCAGGAAAAAGATATTCACTTTCTAGCATGAATCGTTCGACTGATAGAAACTTGATCGATTTTCAGAAGACCTAGGACTGGGTTGTCAATAACTGTTACAAATAACGAAAATTCAGATTTAGTACATGAACTGTCACAGGTTTTCTGCAAATAAATCCAGTTTCTATCAGTCGCCTAATAGCACGATTTATGTTAGAAAGTGGCCATCTCTTCTCTGGAAATTCTTCCTCAATTTTTTTGCAACGCCAATTTTTCCTGACAAATTGCATGATCTCTAAGTCTGATGTACTTACGTGAGGTGCCATTATTAAAAAAAAAAACTCAAGATAATTGGACAAAACTTGGAACAAATTTATGACAATGTTATAACTATATAACCCGAAATGCCACTGAATTTATTTATTTTTTCAATAATAGCCTACTTCGTTTTAAGCAGATTAAAAAATTATCAACGTGTTGAATTTAAAAATTTAAAAAATCGCTATTCACTTGATTTTCTCTATAAATGTTTGAAATTTGGTTGGTATACTTTTCAACACTTTGTCTGCAAGAGATACAAAGTTTAAATCAATATCGCAATGTACTCCAGTGTTACGGAGTTTCAAACAGGATTCGTTTTTTAAAAGCCATCCGGTATATCATGTACTGTTGCGACAGGGTGATATTGACCGTATTACGAACCCAATTTTATAGGGCGTGTTTATTAAAAGTTCCGTTAACCCTGATAAGAATATTGTAAAAGTGCGTTTCATAATACCGCTATTATTATAATAGTGCGCTCGTAATACGGGTTACTGTATTTTTCTACACATTATTATAAATATTATAATTTAATATGAAAAGTAAGTAAAATGTCCAAAAATAATTTTTTATACATTTTTTAAAAATTATCTTAAATTATACATATTTTTAGTGCATTTTTGTAGATACATATAATTAAAAATAATAATTTTTATTGCAACAATCATATCGTAAACACTATAATTCATTAACTTTTGTGTAATTTTAGTAAACAAGTTTACTGTTAAAATGATTTTTTGCTGAAATAATGTATTTACTCAAAAATATTGATGCATATTTTTTTTTTTGAAAATAAATATAGATATGTCATTTACGTGTGTAATGCATTTTTTGTATCAGAAATATGAAAAATATTTACTAGAATTCATCACACACATTATTATTTATTTGTACCAATAACATCAAAAAAAGGATATTGGCATAATACCCGGATTAGAATGTTTTAATTTGATAAGAATTACAATTAAGGATATTAATTACCAGGATATTAAAATATAACTCAATCAATAGATATAAGAATTGAAGAAATACCAAATTTTGTTCATTTGTAGTTTTACAAATAACCTAGTTGACAAATTTATACAGGAGGAATAAAAAAAAAATTGGATTAAAAATGTAACTGTATAACATACTAAAATACACTGGCGATTCCTCCATTAGGTCATTTGGTCAATGACCTCCCAAATTTATCAAAGCGGAAAAGAAAAAGCGAAGGAATAAAAATAATAAAATATTTGAATCTCATAATTTTTAATGGTCAGTCCATCGTGTCGTTAGCGTTGCTTGTACACGATCCCACTGTGTCGAAAGCAACACAATGAATGGCGCGAGTACGCGCGCTGCTTGTTCACATCAAAATTTGTGACCACGTTGTATTATATGCTGCATATACAAACCCATGCATCAAACGGAGATAAACGAATTGCAACTGTGCTTACGATAGACGAAGACAACCACCAACCTTTTCGCTTACTAACGGTAAGATAGTTTGTGCATTTTATCACGGCAGTTCAAGAAATTATTACTAATTAAATTACATTGTTCCAAATCAAGGACAGTTATACACGTAAATATTTTGGTAAGTACATACTATAAATAATTACCAAATTTGACACAATAAATTTACAATCTACGAGCCACCACTGCTAAAAAATTAAGATTATACTCTAGCGCACAGTGACTAGAATATTTCTAAGATGAAGTAATATAGGAAATCTACTAAAATGATAAAGTTCTATTAATAAGAATAGAAAAGTTTATAAGATATTAATTTTGTAAGTTATATCTAATACATTAAAATCTCTGCTCTTGTATACAGGAGCTCCCAAGTTAAACAGCCAAACTTAAATGGGGTCATACCACATTTTCCAATTTATTTATTTTTTCTGAAAGTACACTTAAAACTACTTACGAAAATATATATTTTATTTCACATAAGTTTCTAGTTTTACAGAAATAATTTTTTAAAGTTTATATAAAATTTCAAATGACGTCGTAATTTTGCGACCGTAGTGTCGCCTACCGAGTAAAAATGGAACTACATTTAACATTTGTCATCACAAACAAGAGTAGTCCTCAAAACTTTTGGAGTATTTATTGCCTTATACCATCTTTCCCTTATATCTTGAGCTATTAGACTACAAATAACGAACAAAAATTTAATTTTTACTTCCCAACGAATTGTTCTCCCAGGACGGCACAGAACAATATTGTGCAACCATTGTAATAATGTAAATCGAAACATAAATTGTGTTTATTTATTTATAATTTTTATTTAGCGTATTTCGTTATTTGTACTTACTGTTTTAAAAAAATAACTTGTAAGGATATTGGCGTTACTGTCAAAATGTTAGAAAAGTGACAGATTTGATTCATGCATGGTATAACTAGAGAATGAAAGTTGACGTTTAAATTATTTTAAAGATGTGGTTTCTTTTGAAACCCTAGAGAAGAATAACTTCAGGTACATATTAGAAGGGCATATAGTTCTTAATGTCCTGATTACGGAACAAAAAGAATTTATTCAAAATTCCTATAATTAAGGGTAGTTCACTTAAGAAGAACATTTTTTGTACCCCTGGATACTATAATATTTGGAATAGTGAAATTAGTTATAACTATTACATAAAATAATTTAACAATGAAATTAATTTATGCAATTACGTAAAGCTTTGTCACACCAATTAAGTTTGGGAGATGTGTATGTAATGAAAAAAAAATCAAATTATTTACTTTATTTTTACAAAAACTGTTCAAAATTATTTCCATTAACAGCTAAACATAATGCAGCACGTTGAATTAAAGAAATTGAACAAGCCCGATGAATTGCATTCTCTTGTGTAATTCTTTCAGTACAATTTTCAACTCGTTGCCGTAATTCTTCAAGGGTTTCAGGTGCCTCTTGATTATCATAGACGAGGGATTTAAAATTACCCCACAAATAAAAATCTAACGGATTGAAATCCGGGGATCTAGGGGCCAAGACGCGGGACCTCCTCGACCAATCCACCTGTCCTCAAATACTTTGTCAAGATGATTTCTGACATTTCTAGCAAAATGTGGCGACGCACCGTCATGCATAAATCATGCATTTTGACGTACATTAAGAGGAATATCTTCTAATAATTCAGGCAAATTATTCAGCATAAATTGTAAATAATCATTCCCAGACATTCTGTTAGGAAGTATGTATGGTCCCAGTAACGATCCGTTTACCATCCCAGCCCAAACATTTAGTGAAAATCTGTGCTGAAAATGACTCCTGACATCAGCATGTGGATTTTCTTCGGCCCAGTAGTGACAGTTATGTATACCATCACGAGTAAATATCGCTTCGTCGGAAAATATTACTTTTAACGTAAAATTGCCATCCTGAGTATGTTGGTTTAGAAGCCATTCACAAAACCTTACTCGAGAGTAATGATCGGGTTCAATTAACGCATGGACCCGTTGAAAATGATAAGGATGTAAATTATTATTCCTTAAAATTCTCCAAATTGTCATTCGTGGTACACCTGGTAGTTGACGAGATATTCTCCTTATGCTGATTGTTGGGTCATTGCGTACCAAATCTAAGACAGCATTTTCAACATTTACTGGTCTCCGATGAGCCCCGCCGTCTCTTCCCGTTTAGGTTGCAATGAACCAGTGTCACGAAGGCGTTGAGTAAGGCTTACAAATATGCGAGAATTCGGATGCCGTCGTCCTGGGAAACGTTCAGCGTAATAACGCTGAGCTAATCTACAGTTTTGCCCTGCTTCGCCATACATTAGCAACATATCCACTAACTCACTGTTACTGTAACCATTCATATTTGTAACAATAATCAGAAGAGCAATATCAAAACTGTTATAAGAAACACAATTTATGTGACCGGCTACTAGAAACCTAATAAAATGATTGTATTATGCAAACATTTCTTATTAATTAGATATAATACAACGTAATATTTAATATTAAAACTACCATTCAACCAGTGTCCTAAAACTGTTTCCTTCAAAAACCTCAAAAACTATTTTTTGAATTTTGAAAAAATTCTTTTTGTTCCGTAATCAGGACATTAAGAACTATATGCCCTTCTAATATGTACCTGAAGTTATGGGACAGCCTGTATATATAATTCTATGAAATAGGATTATTTTTAATTTACTCTAACAGTAATTCCGACTCCAGGGATGCTTACATCTGAGACGAACGAACTAGAATTTGCGGTATTAAATTTTTTTAAATACATCACTGAGTTCTGTTGCTAAGGTCATTTTAATTGCTTCCTGGTATTGAGTACAATTCTAATCTTCTGTAACGGAATACATAAGGGTCAGTTTCATTTCAAATCAAATATAGGGAAATGTTTTCAAAAGAAACCACATCTATTAAATAATCCAAACGTCAAATTTCATTCGCTAATCGCTAGTCATACTATACAGTACAGGAAAGAGTACGGGTGTGCCTCACTATCGTGTATTTTTGTACAAAATTATGACGACACAAAATCAGACTCAAAATATTTATAAAGAAAATCACGAATGAAAAGTATAATAATATTAAATATTTTTGATGTAGTATATATGCATAACATTAGGTAAATTTTTCATTTATGAAAAAAAAATCAACAATTTTCTTTTTGGTATGACCCCATGAAAGATGATTAATAATAATCGATTATTTCGATCAATTATCAGTTAATATAATGATAAATTATATAATTAGATAATCATTTGATCGAATAATCGATTATGTTAAGGAGGAGGAGGAGGATAAATGGTAAATCCAAAAACGATAGAAAAGCAATCGTACTGTTCAGAGGTTTATTGAGAACTGCCCCATTGTCGTTACACGACCTTTTATCTTATAATAAGACTATTACGAAACATCAACCTAACATAATAATAATTAATATTAAATAAACAACCATTCCTTATAAATTATTTAGTCCTGACATAATTTTGAATTGAACGAATATTATTTATTAATTGATTAGTTCTAACAATTAATTTAATAAATCGGGTGTGTTCCAGAGCGCTATTATTTATTACTGGGTAAATGTTTTCTGTATGGGATCTGAAAATCATATGAACCCAATATACTTTTGGATTCTACTCGGTACTAATTTTAAGGTGCGGAGACGAAAAATAAAAATGTTTAAAATTAAAATTGAAAATTTGAATGTTATTTATGTAAAACGCGTAAATATGGCGTTTGGCATTCAATCTAATCTGCTTGACTGCATCTAAAAGCAATATTTTTACATATTATAGCCAATATTACATTAGACAACTTTCATTGATGGAAACTGGCAAGTGGCAACCTTTGTTGAATCAACTTAGGTTTCCTCAACCAAAATTGCAAAAATTAATTACACTTATCACTTTATATCTACAACCAGATAAACTCAGATATGTATTCAGAAATCAGATATTTATGCAGTTGTAATGTGTGAAATAGCTGAAAAAGTTTTAATTTTATTTGCATTATGTAGATATATGTAGGTATGTATTTATGGTTTATATTCCGTAGAACACAGAATATCATATTTTTCATAAATGTTCAGAAATTAATTTATATTGTCTGAGTTCCGCTTTTCTATGTATAATTTTAAATAAGTGAACAACTATATTTAAAAAACCTGGTTTAAATACTGCAGTTGCAATGCAAATGATTGCAGAAAGCGGGAATCTTCTATATTACATTTCTCAATTTCATCTACCACGGGCGTCGACTATGCGGGTGCTCAAGCAGCCACAAAAATTATTCAGAAGTTAAAAGCAGGGATTTCTTCAGAATCAGAAAGGTTATATCAGTTAAAAAGTATCACAATTTAGTCAAAACATATTGAAAACAATTGAAAGATATGTGAGCACAATAATTCACAGATACGAAACCCAACTTTCTCAGCCCTATTTATAGAACGCCAGGGCCGATCCTAGCCTATCAGCCGCCTTTGTTCTTATAGAAAAATGCCGCCCTAACCCCGATTTTATTTTTTCTTGTATTTAAGCCATTCATATTGCAGAGAGTAGGGAATAGTTTTGATCTCTCTGATTGGCTGAAATTAGAGACAAGTTTACTTAAAACTGGCGCTGATGCGAGCACCATCTGCTGAATGGCTTAAATGGAACAGAGTATAGTTCTAAACAATAGCACACAATGAATTAGAAATAAAATCATTTACCTAATACTATGTTAAAAAACAAGTTTAGTGCATTAGGCGGATAATGTAATTACATATCTACATGTTTTATTTGAAAAATTTTTGTCTAAAATTAATTGGGAACATTTACGCAAAGGAAATCTGATTTCCAATGTTAAACGCCTATGGCCCGCTTTTTGATTAACACCCAGTACCTATGTATATCTGTATGAAGAGTTTGGTAATTTAATGAAAATATGTTACTCTGATTATATTCCTTAAGGTTTTTACTAAAGATTTTTGATTATAATAAAAAAACTTGAATAAAACAAAAAAAAATTTGGTTACATTTTACAATAATGAAAAAGTTTAATTAATAATTACGTAAAAACATTGATTATAAATATTACTGTCACGGTATAATGTAAAGATTAATATTTTTTTTGCTTTTAAATTTTTTCTTGGAGCGGCCCAGAAAATTTTCTCGTAGGGGCGCAAGATTTCTTGTTAATTATTCAACTGGCATTACTGGCAACTTCTAAATTACATGAATCCAGCTTTGGTTGACACAACCGAAGTTGTCGCTTGCCGCCAACCAAAGTTGACTAATGTAATATCGGCTTACTGCAAACTGCAACACTGGAAGCCCGCCAATCACTCCGCTTCGATTCGTTTTGGCTCCCATCGCCGCATAATATAACATCCCTAACTTTTCCGAGGCGGATACAAAAATATATTGGGTTCATATAACTTTCACATCCCATAATGTCAGGCATTCATCTCTTTCTGAAATTTTTCGCACGTCATATGATATCTAATTTTATTTTTCATTTTTTAAATTGTAAAAATCAGCAATAATATTAAAACTACCACGTGTTTTGTAGATAATTGGTACAGATCATTTGTAGTGACCTTACTAATGTTTATACCAATGTGTAAAAATTCAAGAAAACGATAAGAATTCAAATTTGAATTAGAGAAAAAAGTTATACATGTGATAGCGGAATTCCCATTACAGAGAAATTTATTATATATTATATTTTCCGTCAATTTAAAAAAAAATTAAATTAAGTGAACCATAAAGATTATTTTCTAAGAAACGATTTAATTTTTTAGAATTTTGCAGATTTGTTATTGATATGGTAATTTTTTTTGTTCTAATTTATAAGCAATAAATTTTTATTAAAAAATGACGGAAATGAATAATGTATAATATTTATTTCATTACTTTAAACATGCTGATAAAAATGTCATGGTATATGTGAAAATAATGAGCATAATATATGCAGAAATAACTGCTTCATGCTGAACACTTTAAGTTAGGTTAGTTTTGGCGATTCTATTTTATAATAAATATGCGATGCAATCTAGTCAATGATTATAATTTTTGTTCTGTTTGTAGAGTAATTCAATCTGAACACAATTTGAATTAATTTTCATTATTGTAGTAACCTGAAATCTAACTCAAACTGCATTTCTGCCGCTTCTCACTTCTCATAGAGTAAATCCTGTTTTAATTAGAGTTGTAACTAGTGATGAGTCAATTCCCGAAATTGAATGATGAGGGAAAATTCCCGAAAATCCCCAAGAATTTTTTTTTTATAATTTCCCAAGTAATTTTAAATATTGCGTAGCACCACAATATTCGTTGACGAAGTAAGAGTAGTTAACATGCAGACATTAGGCACAAATATGCAAAGCAAAAGAACAGGCGTCAAGGTATAATATTATCAAAAATGAAATTTCGAAAAAAAAAATCCGGGAAAAAAGTTCAAGATATTTTTCCCCTCAAATCGTAATTGCAGGAATTTCCGGGAATTTTCCCGGGAAAAAACATAGTTCCTTACGGGAATTTTTTAGTAGCACATCACTAGTTGTAACGAATAATGTATTCGGCTCTAGGCCGAATATCGAATATTCGGCGGTTTCCTTAGCCGAATATTCGTCTACATTAATTTATTCTACGGACATTTGATTTATTTGATTTGAAGTTATTTTATTAAACTGGTTAGTATCACATAAAACTTCTTTATAACCCTTAATTTTAAAATTATATGAGTATTCTTAACCACTCTATGAGAAAAATGGTAAAGACCTCTTGCTTGGTTGACATGATGAGTAATCTTAATTTCTTTTTACTGTCTTAATACGGTTTTGCGTAAAATTTAGTACTGAAGACGAAAACATTCTCAAACTATGTACGAATTAATTTTTATTTTCATTAAATTTTATGGAGTAATTTTTAATTTTATTACCAATTTATCATTGTTACACCACCTTTATTTACTATTCTAATATATGTTTTTTTTTTTTGGTAGTCAAATATTATCCAATTAAATAGGTACTCCAAATATCTCCATTTCTTTACAATTTACTCTATTCGGTTTACTATTTGGTATTCGGCCGAGTAGTAAAAATGATGTCGAATAGGCCGAATACCGAATAGTTGCCGAATATTCGTTGCAAGCGTAGTTTAAATACTTTTTAAAATCAGTTGCTAAATAGAAACAAGAACAAGATTTTAGTAAAAAAAAAGTATAGATAATGTAGAACACGATTTGACGCATCTAAGTTTCATATTACAAGCTTTATCTGACTTTTTTCAAACTAGACCCAGCATTAGTTTTCCTCCGAGATTCATGGTAGTCCTGCGCACTATGCGCAGTGCAGTAATGCTAATATAGGTGTTAGCTTCAAAATATTTTTTTTTGAAAATATGTATATCGAAGTATATGTGTACATGCAGGGTGTTTCAAAATGAGTAAAAAAGCTTAGTCAACATGGGTTCGATCTTCCATACGAGTAGTTTCCGACATTTGAGACAGTGAAAAATGAGTTTTTACGGGGTTTACGTCTGCTATCTCGAAAACTATAAGAGTTACGATTTTGATTAAATGGGATTTTTTGTTTACCTTTCAGACGTCATCTTAGATGTGCTTTTGTTTTTTTTAAAAAAACTTGGCCAATATTTAATTTTCAAATAACTTCGTAACTATTAGAAATTGAGAAAAACTTTTTATATAAAATTTTATTGTTTTTTTTATAGTCTATTTACCGACATAGACAAAATTTTGTTCGATCACTATCTTTGTCAGTTTTTTCAATTTTTCGCTTTTCTCGGAAACATTTGAAGATCTGTCCTATGTTGATTAAGCTTTTTTACTTATTTTGGTCAGTACTATATACCCTTAAATTATTTTTGAAACACCCTGTATTGCTGTGATTTAAAGGCTCCACTAATTTGATTAATATTAACATTTAAATTTCTTCGATTTTTTCTGTTCCGGATAATAGAAAATTATGAATTAGGATATACCTACTATTAGATGTGGTCTCAAGGCCGCGTACCTTAGTGTTTTGTCGCGAATCTGGAGAACCGGATTCGATCCCACCCAGGGTTGGCTTGATTTAAATCGATTGATACCTATTTTAAATAAAAATCATTTATTTTTATCTAAGATGAAAACGAAAATAAAAATGTATTTATTTGCTACCGAATTATGAATAATAACTAAAATATGTTCTGTATATAATAATATCTAAAAATTAAATGATGTTTTATCACTATAATTTTCATATAACACGCGCGCGCGTTTGGTCAAAATGGTTTTCCAAAGTCAAAAAATAATGATAAGAACTATTGCTGGAATATTCAACTTTGAATCATGCAGACCTTATATCCAAAAATTTAATATATTAATGGTTTTCTTTCGGTCCGCTATCACAATCAGATCGGATTGGCATGATCCGATTGATGATGTCAAAAATGATTGCAATCTGTACAGCAAAAGAACAAGTTTTTTTTTGTTTTGTTATGGTTGAAGTTGAAAATTGTTTTTACCAAGGACCTGGAATATTTCTCATAATAAATATTAACGAATTGTTATATCGGCCAAACAAAAATCTATAATTTAACATATCCATATATTTAGCGAACGAAGTGGATACTTATACCTGAATTATCTAAGTAAATAATGGTTACATCATTATTATTTACTTCCGAGTATTCCGGTCTGCGTTGATTAAATTTTCATCAAAACAAACAAATGAGGTTGTAATACCGAGGAAAAAGGGCGCGCATTAGCATTCCCAAGCTATCCGATCAGACGGATCGCTGTAAAGCAGCGATTCAGGAGGGAAAAGGGATAACTGATTGCAATCCAAAATTCGATGGTGGGAGAACTTGATCTTAGAGCAAAAGAACATGTGGGATCGCTTATATCGGATTTCAGTGATCGAAAGAAAGCCACAAATGACTTTAGCAAGTCTGTGTATTGTAACGTTTTTATTTATCTGGGTGGTGTAAATATTAGACAATAGGGTATTTGATAATTTTTGGTAAAGTGTTTTAAATTGCACATGTACACCTAATTATAGATGCAAAATTATTATTACATATTTTTTTAATCGTTAAAACATTTAAAATAACATTAAAAATTTTTTGTTTCAAATTTCCCGGTAAAACGCTCGTGTCGCTCATGACGTCACGATCTAGTAGTTTAGTAAATAATTTGTAAAAATAAGAAGCTCTTCAGTGTTTATCAGCATTTTCTTTTCTCTGCGCACCACTTATAAGTTTTGGAATTCATTTTTTGAAGGAAAATATAGATAAACACTAAAGAACTTCTTATTTTTACAAACTATTTACTAAACTACTAGATCGTGACGTCATGAGAGACAAGAGCGATTTAGCGGGAAATTTGAAACACAAATTTTAAAATCCTATTTTAAATGTATTAACGATTAAAAAAATATATAATAATAAAATTGCATGTATAAATAGATGTATATGTGTCATTTAAAACACTTTCCCAAAATTTGTCAAATACCCTATTATTATTAATTAAAATAAAAGTTTATTATAACAATAAATAGATATTGAATATAATTAAAAGATGATAAATTTAACGAACACTACGATTAAATAAATATTAAACACTAATTAAGACTAAGAATATTATAAAACACTTAAACACTGAGATTATTTATTTAAACAATATATAGATCACTTATTTATTTATACAACTGTATTTATTTATATTCACCACTTGTCTACTATCTGTTTATATCACCAACTGTTTAACATGCAACGCTTATTTATATCAGACTGTCCAGTGCCTTCGCTAACGGTGCTTATATACCCTAGCCGAAAATTCGAGAACTCACTGGAACACTTCTAGATAAAACACAATAGGTTACATCAACCGCGTAATTAAGCAGGCTGCGACCAGTCGGTTGCGTCATCGCTAACAATAGACACTCGCTCGTCCCTGCGACAGCGGCGGCGACAGCGACGGGGACAGAGGCGGTAACAGTGGCGGCGACGGCGGGCACTGCACATTACAGTATCTTTGAGATCAGTGTATCACAAAAACAAAAGTAAATTTGTGTCGTGTCCAATAAAAAAATTCACAATAAAGACACAAGAAATAAAGAAAAATTATGTAAATCATTTGTAAGGCTAAACTGTAGTAGAAATTCTCCTTATGTCGTAGGTGTGGATATTTATAATAACATCTCACATGATATAAAAACTAACAATTTTCTAAGGTTCAAGAAGAAACTAATACAATTTCTTCTTGATAAAAACTTATACACAGTTGCGTAGTTTTTGTAATGTATTATTACATATTTTAAACTTTTTGTATCTTTTTTATATCCTATTTTATTGACGCTTTTCATATGTACCTAAATTAAGTCAAATGAAAATAAATATGATTATTATTATTAATATTATAAGCAAAAATTTAAATGCATTCTTTGAGGTTTTATTACAGATTTCGTTTTCATTTATGAAATAAAATATTTATATTGCTTTTAAAACAATTAAAAAACTGTAATACCACCAGCAGATCTTTAAAAATAAAAAACAAAGAAATCGTAATTTATTTGATTTTTTTAAAACATCAATGATTTTTGATTTTTTTAAATAAATCATGATTTTTGCCAATTACGAATTTTAAATGGCACAAAATAGACCCGCGTGTGCACTCTTTACGCCAGCAATGAGTGCCCGTGAGGTGACGCCTGGTAAACGCCAGCAGGGTACAAATATTCTATCATCATTTCCGAAATCTGTGTACAAAGCAGATTGGTACACCCCAGCAATGGGTAATATGCCGTGATGATATATTTATTTATTTTCTTTATGCAGAATTTATATTGCGCACAAAAAAATGATTTACCTGTTTTGCCGATGCACCATCCTTTATATATTCTCCTTGTAATAATGCCGTGGGTCGTCTAACAATTTACATAAATTCATTTTTTTTTTCATGTGAGTCGAAAATTGTATGCCAAACAATGTGAAAATAAATGGATAAACTTTTTTCAGGTATATGCTGGTTAGTTAAAACTACGCCATACTACATAACTTGGATGAAAACTAGTATGCTTTCCAGCCAAAAAAGAGTCTCATTTAGTATCTAATTTAGCGAAAAAAATTATAATGTAAAACAGTCTTACGAATAGCTATTTAAAGCAATAATTGTCATGTTCTGCGTGTTAGTATCACGCACTATACCACGATGTGTCCAAAATATGCCATCAATCTTTCATCACTCGATCATTCATTCGATAGGAAACATTTTTAATCAAAGTTTCGTAAATATGATGGCATAAATAAAATAAATAAAATATAAGATATAGTTTGACATTTTCAATTACATATTTTTTCCTCTATAATTTCTTCTTGGTTATTTTAGTGAGGTTGCTTGGCTGAGTGTATTGTGTGATCGATTGTGGTTTTGACGGTCCGTGTTCGAATCTAATCAACGTTAAACTTGAAATTTATTTCCAATTTTTAAATAGCACAAAACTGGCCCCTGTCATGTTCTCTCCGTGACAGTTTTGCAAGCTTGAAATCTGAATTATATGCGTTTCACGAAATAAATATTTTTTTCATAAAATGAATTAATTTCAAAAGGGAAAACATGTATATGAACACCTGAATATAGTATAAGCGATTGTCAATTCTTATATTTTCTATTCCAAATTTCGGCTTACTCGATTTAGAAGATAAATGCCATAAATTTTAGGTGTTTGTACTTTAGAACATACTTAAAATAACCATGTCAATATTATTTATGGTCTTAAATATAGCCTGTAGTGCACTTAGCTTAATAATAACGGTGAAAAAATTTATCATCATTTATCGATATATATATATATATATATATATATATATATATATATATATATATATATATATATATATATATATATATATATGAAAAATTGTTTGTCGGTACCGATATAATAAATATTTATTATGCATATATCATAATCTAAAATTAAATTAATTGAACTATATTTAATACATTTCTATATTTATGTGTTTGTTTATTTAATTTTAATTACATGTAACACGGTTTATTTACTATAAAAGTTTTATGAATTTTCAAACATTCAAACTGCACCAAATAAAAAATAAATTAAAAAGTTATCTCCATACAAAAAAATGGTATCTCTTTACGCTATGTCTTTCATAATTGCATTCTTTAATTTTTTTTCTATACAAATGACTGATTCATGTAAATTTTTTTGGCAATATCCGTATGGCTCGCAGTGCAATTATTATGTCACTCGCAAATCTTATCTGCGACTTAAACATTTGGTACTTTTATTATGATTTTGCAATCGCAGTTTAAAAATGAATGTAACGCATCAATGATGAAGAGATTGCGACTATCTCATTCACTTTCTTTGACATTTGTTCTGCTGTTATCATTTGGTCAACATTTCTCGCTATTTTAAGATGAAATTGTACTTTTCAGAGGTTATCGAAATCTGCCAGTATATATAAGAACTTTTCGAATATGACCGATGCAAAAATTTGAAATTATTTCTAATTTTCAAATAGCTCAAAAATGATTCTTTTGGTGCTCTTTCAACAACATCATTGAAGTCCGTGAGGTGAAGCCTGTTAGGCATCATCACCGATGTAGATAATTTATCATTACCAAAATCTACGAACAAAAGCAGATTAGCAGACCCAACATTGGATTTATTTATTGTTATTTATTTTATTGTCACATACAATTTAAATATACTAACATTTATATGTAAAAAAAATTATTTATTGTGCAAGGATGCATTGAAATTGGTGCTTGCTGCAAAGGTCACCGAGGTCAGTACCTACTACATTTGAAAAGACTGAGTTGGCCCAGATAGTGAAAGGCACCGTTGAAGATGGTGTAGTGTAGTATTATCTTATTTTCCCCTTCCTGGATTGCCGAAAGGTACTAGTGAAAAGAAACTGTTGCGTCGCTACTACTGTGGTTGAGCCATTGTAACGAATGCAGTCAGTGGCGTAACTAGGAGTCCGGGGGCCCGCCCGTAAAAAGTTTTTGGGCCTCGTTTTTAATTGTAGCGTTTATCACGAAGAACTACATACCACAAGAACTTGTGGAAATTGTGACTAGACTCACTTTCATCTGAGTTGATATGTTAAGAAGCAAAATAACCAATATTGGAGGCCTGAAAATCCAAGATTAGGCACTTTTACATTCCACCAAAGTCATTGTACGTTGTGGCATTTACTATGGAAATGTGATTGACCCGTACTTTTTTTTTTTTTTTTTGAAAATGGAATTTTATCACAGTCCACTGGTAAATGTTACAGGGAAATGATTCATACATTTTTGGTATCAAAATGAAAGAACTTGGATGCGATAAATTGTGGTATTAGCAAGATGGATCAATATCATACAGTCTAAAGAATAGCAACTTTGCGAAAACGTTTTGGTAATACACATTGGCCGCCAGGTGTCTTGATTTGACAGCCCCAAACTTCTTTTTATGACGTTATTTTAAAGGAAAGCTCTGGATCAGTTACAGGAAAATATTTGCCAAGAAATCGAAATTCTACCAGCCGAAATGTGATGGAAAATAAAGAGCTTGATTTTACATAGCAGGTAAGGGGCCCCTTAGCAAATATTATTTTTGGAAATTGACATTTAAAAAAATAAAGGATTAAATAAATTCTCGTATGTTGCTACAAAAAATTGATTAAATTCAAAATTTCGCAGTAGTAACAAAATTATGAATCATGTAAATTGGGGCCTCTCTAGAGCCGGGGGCCCGTTAGTTACGCTACTGAATGCAGTGACCAGGAGATCGTCAAAATCCTTGAGGATTGTCCTGTGGCCGACTTGTGCTAATTCATTTAGCGTACACCACAAGGAGGCGAACTAGGTCTACACTCTCCAACAAAGGATAATAAGTCGTAATGATATATTTATGTACCTAACTTTTGCTCAAAAAATGTAAATGTAATTTATGCGAAATAAAGAGTAAAAATAATAATATACAGTGAGCAGCAAACATAAGCGTAACTAGAAAAAAAAAATACATATCAGTGTAATTATTTTAAATTTGAATAATTTTTGATATGTATAATTTTGTGAATAGTGTGCTGTAAATTGATTAATCGACAGGAATTTGAGTAGTAAATAATTTAGTAATTTGTCGATTTAAAAAATTCTGATTAAGCAACAATTATTCCACAAATTATGCTCTTTTTAAAAAAATAAAATAAGCGTTTTGTAGTTTACATCCTAATCACATTATTCTTATATTCTATTTAATCACTAGCTAAAGTAACCAGGGATGCCTGGGAGTTTTCACGTAGAAAATTTCAGAACAATCCACATTCTAGGTATACTTAAATATTCCGGAGAATTGAAAAAGTTTCTTTCATGTTCCAAAATAATCTAAAATGTACATAAAAGTTTAAGAAGGTTTTTCATAAAGTTCCAGAGAGTTCTCTAGAATATTTCAGAATTTCGAGAAAGTTCTGGAATTTTCCATAAAGTTCCACAACGTTTTAGAATTTTCTTTTCCATAAAGTTCTTTAACGTTCTAGAATGTTTCTAAAGGTTCCAGAAAGCTCTATCTGTTTGTGTCGCTATTTAAAACTAAACTGAGCTCAGCCGCCCTTTATATACTTATTTAAAATTGCCAAAAATTTGTAGAATATTCTAGAATTTAATGGGATATTCAATAATTTTTTGGAATATTCTACAATAGTGATTTTTAAAACACATTTTTTATATTTTGCGTTCATAATGAAGTCATTACGATACGCAATTGCGTATCGTAATGACCTTCATTTCGATACGCAATTTTTTGTTTTAGACGGTTGGTACTAGATGACGTTTCTTTAACCCATTTTTACCTAATTTATTTTTAGTTAATTGACAATTCATTTTAATAATATAATGTCGTTATTATTATTATTTTTTATTTAGGGAAGATTATTTACATGAAAATGTACAAATATAATCACAAATTGAGTAAGTAAATGTTAATATAGTGTTCGAATTAGTCCACATAGATGGACCTAGTAGTACTAAAAATTTGTAGATTGAACCTTTGAACGATAGAAAATTATTTTTTATTAATTTTAAAGCAAGTTTTAATTCAAATATAAGAAAAAATAAAAATTTCATGGACACTGAGGCTGAAAGGGTTAAATTGTCAAACGTCAAAGCTGGAAGATAAGAAATTTCAATATAACCTCAAAATTTCTTTTACTTAATTAATCACTTTATTTAATGAATATAATAATAATAATAATACATATTTTCGTCTTACTTTGCATTTCAAAATAAGCAATCAAAACATTCTCTGTTACGCCTTTGACATTATTTTCTTTACACCATGTGTCAAAACTTGCAAATTCTTTCTCATAAATCTCGCGTGATTTTTTAGGAAGTAGATTATTTCATGTAGTCTGAGCTATATTACGTAGCTCAGGCGGAGTGCAACTGATTTCATCTTCCATGATTACACTAAATTCACTTAAATTTGTTCATAAATATTGAAATGACATGAACTTTCAAATAATAATTGAATGTGGTCAATTCAATGTTACCAACTACAACATTTCACTTACAAATTTCCCTAAATCACCTCGGTTTAATATTAACAGTTTTTTTAAAATATTTTAGTTTGTAGAAGGTGCAAAATATAAAAAATAGTATAAAGAACTCATTTTATAAGACTTTTTTTCGCACTTGTCAATTAGAAAACTCGCTAACGCTCGTTTTCTAAATTTTGACGCGTGCGAAAAAAACATGTCTTATAAAACACGTTCTTTAATATACTATTTTAATACGACAAAAAGAGATTTCCTATTTACTTTTCATTTCGAACTCAAAGGGCCTGCTCCCCTCCCCTACAAAAACTTCTAGTTACGTCCATGGCAGCAAAAGTATTCGTACACGTAAAAAAATAAAAAAAATGCATTAATATAGTCATTCAATTTATTTTCATTGTGATTTTTTATATAATTCTATAAAATATTATCAACTTTATTTTATATACAACAAATAAATGTTTGAAATTATTTTATTCTACAAAAAAATGAAACTATTATAAATTACTAAAGCAATAGTATTCGTATAGTTTTTTTAAATAATTTAATAATATTAATATAAATTACTTTAATATTTGGTTGCGTAACCTTTAGCGCTTCTATTACAGCCCTTAACCTACGAGACATTGATTCCACTAAATTTTTTGTTAAATTTTCGCTAATTTTTGCCCATTATTCTTTTAATATCTTTTCTAGTTGAACTTTATTCCTTATTTGATGTTTCCTGATCCTGTTTTCTAATTCGTACCATAAATTTTCTATAGGATTGATGTCAGGCGATTAAAGAGGCGTTTTTAATACTTTATAAAGTCCATTCTCGTATTATTTTTGCCGTATGTTTTGGATCATTATCAAGTTTGAAACATGTAAGTGTTGGTTCGCTGAGTGAGACGGTGACCACAGTTTAAAAATACTTAACTTGCTATTTGACAACAACAAATAAATGTTTTCCGCGGTCATTTTTCTAAAAATAAAATAGAATATGTCATAAGAAAAATATAATATTAATTAAAATAACAAGAAATATGTTTTATGGTTATCTAATAATCTGATTCTAGTAAGAATAAACAAATTTTATTTTCCCTTGATAGATAGAAAATAAGAAAACTAATACTGAATTTGTAATAGTTACGCGGGCTCTGACTCTTCAGCAGAAAAGTTCTCACTGTTTATACACTGTCAGCAACTAGTTTGTGATAATCGAACAGTACGTGCTGGAATAACAAGCCGGCCCCACACTAATCGCAAGTATTGACAAGTATCGGCAATGACGAGTGGTGTGGGATTGAAATTCCTCGTACTTGGCTCTGCTCGTGCTCACTCGTACTGGCACCCATCCGTTGTCGGTAATTTTGACACGAGTCAGAGGATAATTATACTCGCCAATGCTGGCCTATCATACTTGCCGAAGCTCCTACACCACTCGCGGAACCTCCTAGATCACTCCCTATTTCCTCGTTAGAGTTTGTGTTCAATCGCTATATTTCGTGTTTCAACACCATCTTCTTTAGAATAACATGTGCCGCAATAGCGAGAAGTATGCCGTCTGTTTGGCTGCCCATCATGATACTGACAAATTTAAAGTTGGCGAGAAATTAAATGACTGCTTGCATAATATTCCCAGGTATTATGGAGGAAGCACAATTGCAAGTATATACGAGCGATTTGAGAGGTCGGACTCGGTATTCGTGAATGCCATTGAATACTTGTAAAAGTACACAAGGCAAGTAGTGTGGGGCCGGCTTAACACTGTATTTGCAAACTTGTCACTCTTATCAGTACTACGCTTGGAACGGTATTATGTTACTGCGCATGTTGTCTGACAGTCACAAATTATCAGGAATGACAGTCTGGAACAAAGCTAATATTAAAATATTTGACCTTTCGGTGATTTTCTTTCAATCTTATGAATGAAAGATTAGTGTAATATCTATGTATATACATGATTTAATAAGAAAAATACGATATTTTGATTTCACAAGAACGTTGCGAATAATTCGCACCATATGCCAAATGATAACGACAGAGTTTGTTGCTGTATATCGAACCCGGATCTAAACATATGAATTTAAATGCAAAGAGAATTTTAAAGATAACTTTATAAATTTTATCGTTATAGTAAGCAAATTAAAATAATAAAAGTGTAAGGATATTTGATAACAAAAACAGGGGCTTCCGGCCCCTAACTTTTGGGGGCCCCATTTTGAACGTTTTTTTATTAATATATTTCAAGCATTTCATGGAACAGCGGTTTGGGCCCCCAAACACACATTGTGGCTAGAAAGATTTAGGACTGATTTTCTGTAGTAAAAATAACAGCGTCATCTATGAATTGATACCCAAACTATTTTTACTAACCTCCATCAATACCTCTCTTTGTTAATATTGGTTCAGTATAGTTTTCGTATGGGCGTATTTTGTTGATCTCTTAGTCATAGACCCAGGACGCAGATAATTATATAAAAATAATTATGCAATAATGCTGTGGGGTGGCGATTAGAAAAGAACCACCTAAGGCCAAGTGACCAAGCGCAGCAGACAAACAACTTAAAGATGTTTTTATTACAATTCGTGTGATTTTAGTACATTTTGATTTATAATGTTAGTACAATTTCAGTTTCGCTAGTCGCAACCCTGACAATAAACAAACTCTGGGAATCCCCGAGCTCCAAAACGCATAACTCGTCTACGGTCTACCAACTCCCTTCTTACTTTTTACACTTTCCCGCAACAACTTGACCCATTGCCTTCATATTTTGAATAATTGCGAGAGTGACGATTGGCAACTCTTTTTGAGCATTTCGGCAATTTTGGTTTGTTTTGTTCCTCGCTTCTTACTTGGTGCTTAAAGGATATTGAGTGCCAGTGACTATGTTTACACGTATAGCAAAAAAGTACTTTGACTTTCAAAAGGCGACTTTTGCCGTTGTGTAAACACTCTCGCCTATCACTTTTCTTCCTAAAGTCAAGTCCAAAATAAAATAGACTTGACTCATACATATAAGTGACTTTTAATAAGTCGTGTGAACCAACGAACGAAACATGCTTTACTTTACTAACAGTGACATCTAGTTTTCATCCACAAATTCCTAGATATTAATTACACAATTTTGTGTTTTATATCTGAATTTAAAATATTCTCGAATTTTAAAATATTTTATGCGATTATTTTTTAAACTAGGTACTTCGCATCCAATATTATTGCTGCATAGTTATATTATTTAAAAATATCGCGCTTAAATTTAGTAACTGTAGTTTACTATCGATTTTTTCTATAAATAAATTATTCTTTTTATGATTATATGATAATAGTTAAATAGGTAACTTACATCACACGTATTATAACCAAACTTTACTTTGCTGTCAAAGTCAAAGTTGAGTGAAGGACAAGTAACAAACTTAAAGCGAAGTATATTTGACCTTATGTGTAAACGCATCATTAAATTGACTTTTCATAAGTCGCCTTTTGAAAGTCAAGTCAAAGTAAATTTTTCTCATACGTGTAAACGTAGTCTGTGACTCTATGTTATTACTTACTCAATGGTGCAACTAAATCGCTATGTCCAAACGTCATTCATTCGCTCAACTGAGTTCCGCTAACGCGGCGCAACGCGCGGTAATAGATAGGCTAAGCTGCGACTAAATAGGGTTTTATTGCAAATTCGTAACAAATAATGCACATGGGTATTGCAAGGTTTAAAAATAACGATTGGTATTTGAGTTTTTTTTTTCATCTTTTAACTCGGTAACTTGGAAATTGCGTTTAAATAGTAATTTTGCGCACTCAGAACACCCATGCATTCGGCGCTTATTGAACAGCGGTACGTAATTAAATTTTGTGTCCGTTTATGCAAAGAATCAACCTAATCGTTTGCTTTGATCTAAAAAGTGATTGGGAATGCTCGACAACTGTTGGTTTTCGATCGACGTGTTACGGTTACGATGGTTGCAGAGTAGTTGAATATCGACAAAGAAACAGCTGGATTGACATTGACTATCGTCGAAGATTTAAAGAAAAACAAAACTTGTGCGCGCGCAAGTTAACGCATCGGCTTACAAATCAATAGTCGTTCGTCAATTTGTGTCCTTCAAAAATATCACTGTTTCATCAGCCTCCGTATGTTTCTGATTTGGCCCCGGCTGACGGGCTGACTATTCAAAATAACATTGAAGCTGAAAGGAAATCGTTACGACGATGTATTACACACTTTAGGTAGAGATAGGCCAATTCCCGACATTTAAAGATATACGAATTTTTTTAGGAAATTTCCGAAGGACTTTCCAGGGAAATATCCATCAGGGAATTTCCCAAGAAATTTCAAATATGAATAAAAATTGTAACTGTAGGTTTATTCAGTTTTATTTTTCAGTGAAATTAAGTAGAGAATAATACATACATATACTAACTCGTATCAATATATTTATGCACTATCGGTCATAAATACGAGTGGAGCGACTCTGTAGGAACTAATAAAAAATACTTCCCCATATTTTGAATATTCAATATATTTTCAAATTTCTTATATGAATATGGAAGAGTCAATTACAGTATTTTCATTGGGAACCGGTTTCGGATATACGAGGTATGTTAGAAAAGTATCCGACCTTTGGCCGGGGAAAAAACTGGCACACCTGGAGCGTTGGAAACCTTCAAAGTAGTCTCCTTGGGACTCCACACACTTCTCCCAGCGGTGCCACCATTGTTGAAAGCATCCCGAGAAAGCCTCTTTCGGAATGGAGTTTAGCTCGGCTGTCGTTGCAGCCATAATATCATCTCTTGTCTGAAATCGTTCCTTTCAATGGCCTCTTGTGTTTGGGGAACAGCCAAAAGTCGCAGGGGGCCATATCAAGAGAGTAAGGAGCCTGTTGAACCACAGAAGTCTTGTTCTTCGCAAAAAAAATCTTAATCAAGTGTGAGGAATGTTCTGGAGCATTATCGTTATTGAGGCGCCAATTTCCTGTTGACCACAACTCCGGTCTCTTGCGCCGCACAGCATCACGTAGGCGACGGAGGACATCCCTGTAGTACTATGTGCTGATTGTTTGACCCTGTGGTGCGTACTCGTGGTGTACCACACCGCGGGAGTCAAAGAAAGCAGTCAGCATTACTTTGACGTGCGGCTGTCTTTAAATCGGTTTTACCACTCCTTAATCTGCGAGATGCCCATAGCATCGTCACCGAAAGCCGTCTGAATCTTCCGAATGGTTTCCACCTGGCGGTCGCCCAGTTTCAGGCAAAATTTGATGCAATAGCGCTGCTCCAGTCGTTCCGTCATTTTCATTGCAATGGAAAACCGACGAGAGCATACACACTACCTCATTCAAATGCTGCTTGCCAGCAACAGACGCTATCGACAGACGGGAAAAAATTCACGCATGTGCACGAAGGTTCAAGGTCGACTCATGCAAGCTTGATTCAAATCCATCAGGTTTTTAATCTTTAGCTTTATACACCATTCGTTATGAAGTTTTATAAGACTATGACTACCTTTTGATGTATGTTTTTCGACATCTATTAATTTGACGAGGACTGAGGACGGACAGATATATCCGAAACCGGTTCCCAATTTACTTAATAAATAAAAAAAATTACTGTAATTGAGTCTTCCATATTTATCTCTACAGTAACATGAATGCTTTCATTAATTATTCTTATATGAAGTAAAGGTGCAATATGTATAAAACCTAAAATGAGTAATTCAAAAGCATCGTACTAAATTTCACGAGTACTTATATTTACTTTAAAAAAATTAACCAGAATAATAATTTAATAATTATTTATAGCAGCTTGCACCAAAAATCAAGGCCAAAAAAAAACTAGGAAAAAAAGTAACAAATTTTTTTCCCGCAAATCGCGGATGAAGGAATTTCCGGGAATTTTCCCGGGGAAAATCTCGGCGGGAATTTTTCGGCGGCACATCACTAACTTTAGGTAAGCGTTCATTAGATCGCATCCGTATCGCACGTAGCTCATTTCGAATACTTATTGTCGATGTGTCCGATACGTGCGATGCGTACGATGCCGATTAATGAACGCTTATCTTTCTTAAGGAACAGTTCCCCAATCCATCACTGGCGCCGACTTTTCAAAATTTCCTTGGGGGCAAAAGTTTTTAATAATGACATTAATGCATTACAAAAAAAAATACTGGAAACGGGTCAAGGAAAAGAAATTTAATTTTCAATGGAAATTATTTTAAATTAATTTTATAATCATCAATGTACATAGTGTAAATCGAAAAGCGGGACAGACTTTTTCTTTGCGCAAACATTACCAAATTATTTTATGCAAAAATACTTCAAATTAAAGTTATAGTGATTCAAATTTTGCATCTAAATCATGTAAGTGAATAAATTATGAGCTTTTATTCTAGGTTCTAGGTAGGCAATGAAACAAGGTATATATTGTTTATATTTTGTATTAGTTACTACTCTAATTTATTTTTACTACTTGTACATAGTCAAGGAAGTACGTACGTACGTATCTCGCTTAACTCAAAAACGGTAAGCCGTAGAAAGTTGAAATTTAATATTTAGGACTGCTATAATATCCAGTTGTGCACCTCCGTTTTTGGTCATTACATAATTTCCAGAAGTGGTACTTTACTTGAAGCCTATAATAAGATTTTTATGAAAAACTATTTAAAAATATAATCCAAAATTTTTCAAATTTGGTATAACATTTATGTCAATGGGAATAACATAATATATTTTGGTTAAAATAGACTAACCGGAAGTGATATATTACCTGCAGTTTTTCTTGAATAAAAAGGTTTTATTATTATTTTCGAAATAAATGCTTCAAATAAAACTTATAGAGAATTAAATTCTGCGTCTAGCACATCAAGTATTATTAAATTAGCGATATATGTAAATTTAAAAATTATGTTCTCTAGTTTTTGTAATAAGCTTGCTATGGATTAGGACAAAAAAAAACTTAATGTTAATGACAAATTACGCCAAATACGTGCAATTTTATGATTGGGGCTATACTTCATGTTCGTCTTGCGTACAAGGAAGTCGTGTGGTGCCCACCTCAGATATTTTAAATATGAATTGACTCTTAAATACAACGAAATTGATTGTTTCTTTTCATAATCCATGACTGTCTAGATTAAAAACTCATAACTTGTAATTGATTTTTTCGCTTACATGACGAACAAGAATAAACGTTTTACATTATTTTGCCTTTATATTACACTGTCTAAGATCCGCATTTCGCTTCTAAGAATTTTATGTTATGTATGACTAATTGATAAAATGTAAACATCTGATTTTTTCTTGAAATATGTTCATTTGATTATTTGTCTGTGTTTGCAATAATCTTGTTTTGTTAGTAACTGATATTGTGTTTACTCCGTATATTAATAAATAGTAAGTTTTTCTTTTTTAAATGTAACTAAAAGAGATAAACAACAGATTATCAAAACAACAACACCGCCCACAAATCAAATATCAAAATCAGTGATAAAAGAATTGGTATATCAATAAATGTCTTCACCACACTTTATCCATTCATTTTTGTTACAACTGCAATGAATCGAGAAGTACCGAAACAAACGGTACTCTGCTCCAAAAGAAAAGTATCGGAATATTTAGATCAAAATTGATGAATCATTGCTTATCAAAACTATATTATGAAATGATACACAGTAATTTATATAACATTCAGATAAACCGAAGAGAGATTTTATGGAAAATTAATGGATTTCACTGGGATTTGAACCCAAGGCTAGAGGTGGGAGCGGGCTTTGAATTTGGCTTGTCGCGATGGCACGATGGGTTACGACGCAAACCGCGTGATTGTGAACATTTTTTAAATTTTGCGTCGTGATAGGACATGTGAATGAGGGAGTAAAAATATATGGCGAGTGATCGGGCATGATGAATTTTAATCGGGCGTAAAGGGTTCTCTTATTTTTTTCTTAAAAAATTCTAGTTTTGATTCCTATATTTCAGTTTACATTCTCAATATAATGAATATGTCGATATATGAATGGGGACCACTTTGATTTCTTTGGTGTTATCAGGGACCACAAGGTTAAAGAAAAATAAACTGAGTCAATTTAAAAATAAACTTTATTCAAAACTTTTAACGTAAGTATTTATTAAACTCAAAAGTAACATGCATCGTAAAAGAATTGTAATAGAAAACAACATTTAACAAAAAAGAAACTTTATTCAAAAATGTTAACATAAGTATTTATTAAACTGAAAAGTAACATACATTGTAATAAACTTGTAACAGAAAACATAACATTTTTGCAGAAAATAAAATTCGATTTGCATTAATGTGATTTTTCTGTACAAGTTCAGTAATCCTGGGGCTAATATATTTTTTTTTTATTATTTATTTATTTTAGGGTTCTTCAACATCTTGGGTCATTTGAACCCTGGTACAATTTTGTTACATTGTGGTTATTTTACAAAAGATAATAATAATAATTACATACATATAAATGGTGAAATTGATAGATGTGTTAAATGCTGTTAAATAAGTTAATGTCTTTTAGAAACTTTATTATGTTTTCTTCGCATACTTGGTTATTGGTCAGCGCACTTCGTACATCTGGGGGGATGTTGTGTAGTTGTCTCTTTGTAGTGTATATTGGGCAGTTTTCAATTATGTGTTTGATGGTAAGATTGTTGTTACAAGTTTCACATTGTTGTGGGTCAGTTTTGGAAAGTAGGTAGCTATGTGTCAGTTTGGTGTGTCTTATGCGCAGTCTAGTTATTACTATTTGTTCTTTTCTTGTCCCTGCTGTCTTCCAGTCTCTAGTGTCGGTTTTAATAGTTTTTAGTTTATTATTAGTGGTTGTTTCCCATTTGTTTGTTAAGAATTTTTGAGTCTGTTTTTTCACATGGTTTTTTAGTTCTTCTTTAGCCACTTTTATGTTTGTTATGTTGTTCATTTCCGTAGCTTCTTTCGCTGCTCTGTCTGCTTCTTCATTGCCTGGAATTCCTACGTGAGAAGGGCTCCACAGAAATATAATGTCTTGTAAAGACGGGTTTTGTAGCAGCTCTCGGATATCTTTGCAAATTGGGTGGGTGGTACATGGGTTTTTAATGTTGGTTATGGAACTTAGGGAATCTGAACATATGATGTATGGTGTATGTGGGTGGTGTTGTATGATGTAGTCCAGTGCTTGGTGGATAGCGAAAAGCTCTGCGGTAAAAATGTTTGATGTTATGGGTAGTCGATATTTGTATGGCCCGTCTTCAGTGATGAGTGCTGCTCCTGTTTTGTTGTTGTTGTATGAGCCGTCGGTGAAAATGATTTTATGGTGTGGATGTTCTGCTATTATCTGGTTGAAACGGTATAAGAGTTCTTGTCTGCTAGTGCTCTCTTTGGGGTACTGTGTGAGGTTTATGTGGAATTGTGCGGATATTGGGTGCCAGGTAGGAGTTTGAAGAATATTTTGTTGTATAGAGTTTTCGGGAAAGTTGATATTGAGGAGGGTGATTTTGTTTTTAATGTATAGCTAATATTACTCAAAGCTACACGCATACTATTGATACAGTCGATTATTGGGCGTGTTTACTGACACCTCAGCACTGCAAGTGATCGCTACCAATAGGGGATTACAGCTCAATCGAATTGAGAGAAATTAGTAAAAAATAGTGAAAGTAGATGCTTAATAATGAATATTAATAAAGAAATAAAATGATATAATTGAAATACTTTGGAAATAAGGGTTTCTTTGTTTTAGCAGCTCGTCACACATATGAAATCCATACATATTATTTTTATTGGCGGCTCAAAGACCACCTATAAATATATAACGAATGCCGAGTTAGGAGTGGAGTCTACTAGCAATGGAAGGAGACAAATTCAAATAGCGGACACGTGGCTACCAATCCAGTACTGCAATTCTCAAACAGTTTTTATTTGAATATAAATTTCTTGCATTAAACTTAATCATTTTGATTCACTTGCAATGGGGTATTCCAACATTCTTTAAAAATAATTTTTTTCATTAGTACATACCAGTAGAACTCTGAATATCTAATTTTGAGTAAGAAAATGTATACATCACGTGAGATACGAATTTTCAAAAATTTCATTGCAATTCAAATTTTCTTATCATTGGCGCGCTTATGACGTCAAATCGATAGTGACATCTGCAACAAACTTCAGCGTCTAAATCCACATGTTCATGACAGCCATTTGCTTTTTTACACATCGTTTCAGTAGCAGCGTGTATTACAGTGTTTGTTTGTGGTAAAAATACGAGTAATATTTCATAATTATGGAACCTGATTATAAAAAGGCTGATTCTGGTTATTTATCTGCCATGATAAATGATTATTTTCACCATAACTCACAATACGTGAGTGCAGAAATACGTAATGTTAAAGCCGAAGATATGTTTTGTTCGAGAATTGTTGCAAATAAAGTGGACGAAATGTCAAACAAGCAATACACGCGCGTTTTAACTACTGGCACCATCTATGATTCTAAACGTAAATATCTACCGTGAAATGAGCAACAAATTATCAATTTCACGTCACAAATTTCAAGGACGTTTCTAGAGCTGTAAAAATTCCAATTTTCTAACATTAAATTATGAATTAAAAGTTTTTATTAAACATGTTTTATTATATATTCCTACTTTATGTAAATGTAAACTATAGAAAAAAGTTATTATTTTGCATTATTTCCATATCACCGGAATACCCCAGTATAAAGCATGTAGTTTTGTACAGTGTTACAATATTAATTTGTTTTTTATAAATATAATTTAAAAATAGCATACATTTCAAGAACATTTTAGATCCACGAAGAAAACAGTTTTATATAAAAACTTCGTGACGTCACATTTATATTTTCAAACTTCGGGGGACCATAACTCGCTTATTAATAGGAATTTTGTCACCGGATTTTTACCAATAGTCTTAGTTTTGCTTATACTTTCTGATGAAACTATAAAAAAAATGGTGGAATCTCCTATTGCTACGTATAGTAAAGGCGTGACAAAAAAGCTACGCGTAAAGCATAGAAAAGCGAGAGAGATAGGTGGGTGGGGGAGTAAGGTGCATTGTTGCCTTTGCCATACGTAGCAAGCACTCGTACCGATGCTACACGGCCGCGTAACAAATAATAATTTAAAACGAATAAAAGTTTGAAATCTTGCACGGACCATATTTATAGCTTTTGCGGACCACTGCTTGGGAACCACTGTTTTAAACAGTACTATTAAATAGTTTAATAATTTTAATTTTGTTATACACTGATCGGCAAAAAAAACCGGCCACTAAATATGAAACTGAGCTGATTGTTTCTAGTTATCAATGGTTTAAGAAAGTTATTTCATTCTAAAATACCTTAAGTTTTAATTTTAATAGGGTAAATTCTCTTTTCAATAGCATTAATATATTACCGTAAATCACGCAGCAATAGACTACACATCGTTTCTTATCATTTATTTATGATAAAATCCAAGTAAGTGGAGGTTCTTTGTTTATGAGTTGTTTTTGACAGTTAAGAAAATTTTTAACGCAATAACAATAACAATGCCATTAACTGTTGCGCAAGTTGCTCAAATTGTTGCTTTGATTGAGGATGGTGGTAGTCAGCGCTATGTGTCTCGTACGTTAAGAATACCTCGCACTACTGTTCAGAATGCCTGGAATCGTTTTCTGGAGACTGGCAGATTCTTGAGACGAGCAGGATCCGGAAGAAAAAGAGCTACAACAGTGATTGATGATCGTTTCATTGTGCAGAACACATTAAGAGATCGCAGAACGACAGCGGTTCAACTTCAACATCGCTTGCAAACAGTGCGAGGGGTTGAAATAAGTGAGAGCACCATCAGGCGCAGACTTGTCGAAAGAGGTTTAACTTCGCGGAGACCTGCCACGGGACCGCAATTGCTTCCAGGGCATCGAAGGGCACGTCTTCAGTTTGCGCGATTACATGCAAATTGGGCTTTTGAACAATGGAGTAAAGTTCTCTTTACTGATGAGTCGCGCTTTTGTCTGCGAGCACCTGATGGTCGAGAAAGGGTGTGAGAAGACGAAACGAACGATATGCGGACTGCACCATATCAGAAAGGCTATCTTTTAACGGAGGTTCTGTTATGGTGTGGGCAAGTATTTCAGCGGAAGCTAATACCGGCCTCATATTTGTTGAAAATGGTGCTTTGAATGCCCATAGATATGTGGTAGATATTTTTCAAGATGCAGACGTCCCATTTTCCCATTTTATTGGAGATGACTTTGTTTTAATGCACGACAATGCCAGACCACACGTGGCACGAGTCGTAAATGAATACCTGAATGAGGTCGGTATTCGAAGACTTGATTGGCCAGCATGTAGTCCGGATCTTAAACCAATAGAGCATCTTTGGGATGCACTTCAGAGGCAGATTCGTCGTCGTCGAGTCCTGCCAGAGACTCTTCAAGAACTACGATTGGCCCTTCAAGAAGAATATGAAGCAATTCCTCAAATGTATGGGGCATGAATTTCATTTATTACAAGGACAAAATGTCAAGTTTTATAAATTTCAACCAACCACTGAATACAATAATTACCTATATACTTTACAATGTTTCAACTGCTGTAGGATGTGAAATATGCAACCAAGATCTCTTATGTGTTAGGTAATCATTGAGAGATCACTGTTTATATTATCATTATTTTTTATCATACAATAAATATTTTACAAACGATTGGTTTATTAATTGTGTTGTTAATATACACTTACTGAGTTTACATGCAGTTTTCAAACCGTTCTCAAAACGTTTTTAGTTTTAAAAACACCATGTATACAGTGTCAAAATGGTTTTGAGTTCTCACAAACCGAAACAAAATTTCATGGGTTTGAAGTGAAAACTAGTTTCAAAACTACTCGTGTAAACACTTACAATTTTGTTTTAATATTGCGCATGCGTACATGGCATAACGTTTCTATCATTTTGCGTTACTTGGTGTTACTAACCTACAAATAAACTGACAGTTCTGTAGTTTTAGTGCGTAGTAGTAGTGGTACAAAGTAGAAAAAATAATTGGAAAAATAGCAAAACGAAGAATTTGGAGTGAAGAGGATCTGTCAGTTACATCAGCCAAATGCGCATGCGCCGAAACTGTTTTCAAATCAATCTATAAACCTGTTTTGAAAACTGCATGTAAACAGTTTCGCATAATTTTGACTGAAAACTGAAACCATTTTGAAAACTGCATGTAAACATAGTATATGAGATGACAAGAGAACCGTTTTTAGGATATTAGGTAATACAATTTTTCGTAGTTTCTGATTATGTATTAAGTGTAAGTAGGCTTGTATATTAGTGGCCCTACCATTAAGCTACTCTTACTAATCCTGTGCCTAAAGATGTTCCATAATTAAATAAATTTTTTAAAAAATTCTAAAGATCGTTTTTAGTTGGTAAGAACTAGAAATGATTCCTGGATTTGTTTTGATATACTTTTAATAAATTATTTTGGTCATTACTCTCAAAAAAAAAACTCGAAATTGTCGATAATCTATTCAACTTATTTTCAAATCTTGATATCAAAAAGCCTTACCCATTATTCATTTTCGTCTTGTATTTTAACAAATATTTTTGTTTTATATACTTCAAAAATTTAATTACCTATTGAGAATAAGAAATTAATTTTTAAACATTTATTTATCCGCCTTTGGAAATTAAGTTGCGAAAGTTTAAGTTCATAATTTTTTCAAATTATCGTTTTGAGTGAAAATATAGAATTTACTATATAAGAATGCCATGAATGAAATTAGTGAATATTTTGTTTTGTCACTTGATCATACTTTTTATTAAATGTCAACATATATAAAATACTCATTTTTTTCATTCAGGGCATTCTAATTCTACGTAAAAAAAGTAACATGTATTTATTTTTTCCATTCATGGCACACTTATTATAGTCATATTTAAATCAAATTAATATAAAATTTATTCTGGATTTATCTCAAAAGATTCGTTGTGTAATGGTATGAAACGAGAATTAAATTTTCTAGCAAATAAGCAAATAAAAAATATATGTTCCAATTTAAAATAAAAAAGTTAGGTCCTATATTTTGAGAACCGCTGATATAAATTAATGTTTGCTGATATCATCAGATTTATATTTCAAAATGGCACAATTTTGCTCATTTAGCCAAATTCGTATCTCTTCAAATACAAAAGTTACTAATAGCGAGCAAGCTTATTGAGACACTATTTTTGCATTTAACAAAAACGGGGTATAGACGGTTTTCGTCTGAAGAAAAGATTGATGCTGCAATAGTGCAGTTGGTGATTCATTTGAAAGCATTCCAAAATAAGATTAGTTGGGAGCTTTTAAGTGGAAGGAAAGAATGGGAAATATAAATATGTATATCATCACGACATATTACCCATTGCTGGATTGGATAACAGTAATGATCATGACGTATTCGTATCGTGTGGGCATTGACCAGGTGTCATCTCACGCCTCACGGGCACTCGTTGCTGACGTGAAGAATGCCAATTAAATTTCAAAATATTTGGCGTCGGTCGGGATCAAACCCGGATCCCCAGATTTGCGACCAGACACTTAGGCACACACATGAGAATGGTGAAATGTATTAAGTAGCCTTCTTTTTACATGATATCTCAGTTCGTCTTAGCTCACCTCAGTTGCCTGTTGCCTCATTAGTTTTGACCGTTCTTTTTGTCGTAACTGAGGTGAGATAAAGTGAGACCGAAGTGAGATACTCCCATTGCCGAGCAAGAGGTTATGCTTCTTGAGATTTTAATCTCAGGTGAAAAGTGGGGATGAATTTTTGCTGTTACTGGTTGTCACATACAATTAGTTTGGTAATCGTAAAGGTTATTTGTTCATTCCTTTATTAATAATATTATTATTTTATTGTGGGGTCTCGTGGCCGCGTGCCTGAGTGTCTGGTCGCGAATCTGGGGAACCGGGTTCGATCCCGACCGACGCCAAATATTTCAAATTCATCCCTGTGGTGCACTCTCCACGCCAGCAATGAGTGCCCATAAGGTGACGCCTGGTAAACGCCCGCACGGTACGAATATGTCATCATCATTACCGACATCTGTGCTCGCATCTGTGTACAAAGCAGATTGGCACACCCAGCAGTGGGTAATACGCCGTGATGATATATTTATTTATTTTATTCATTATTTGAAGAAAATTGCCAATAATATTAAACATATTGTGCTGGAGTTAAAGTAATAATTATTTAATATTTATTATAATGTTTTAAATTTATTTTTAGGAACAATTATTAAATGACTATATGAGTGATATGGGCAATTTGTTGTTTTCAAGTTCAGAGGACAGTAATTCGGATTTTTTGACAGTTAGTTCTACGGAATTTGTTGTTCATCATCAAGAAAATCAACTCAGCTCTTGTCAAACTCATCTCACTTTGAGCTGAGGTGAGGTGAGGCAAATGATAAAAAGAACGCGACTATTGTCGTTATGAACTATTTTGAATATGTTTCAGTAAAATAAAATTCTAAAAAATATGAAGCATGTATTTTATTCTCAATAATTCTCTCGGGTTCTTGTTTAATGAGAAATTTGTACTTTAGCAGCTTACAGTAACCGGTAAATATTTTTTGCTGTGTGCTAAAATATGAAATTATGTGATAAAAAGAGAATCTATCAAATTTATTAGTAATAAAAACTATGAATCAAACTCCACGCACGAGCGATTAGAATTAGCCTCCACGAAACATTTGTTTATTGTTAGTATTATGTAAGAAGAGAATCTTAAGTATACAGCATAGGGGAAAGAGAGCTGAAATCTCTGATGAAATGTGTAGGAGATATTTGTCCATTCATGTGTTGCATGCTCGCACGCGCTGATACCCAACCATATCTTAGAATTCTAGTTCCGATACAAACACAGGGCCAAGGTTCGTTCGGCATATCATCTCCGAACGAATCAGAGATTCCCTGGCGAAAGAGTGGGGTGCGTTGAGATACAAGTCGTAACATAAATGTGAAGAGTGTGTGTAAACTGTTCAGTAATTCGCAATGTTTGTGACTCAAATACTAACTGTGTGCTTTTTACTGTTTACCTCACAACTGGTTATCATCAGTTGTGGGGAAACATCATCAAATACATTCCCAAACATCATCTGGAACTCGCTCTTCACCTTTTCGCACAATGAAGAAGTACCGAAGACAACACAAACGAAGCCTGCAGATGACAATACGATATGTGTCGGGTGTGCTAGTAATCTTTACGAAGACATCGAATGGGAGAAAGAAATCACTGCCTTAAGAATAGAATACATCAAGAATTTAATACTGAAGAAACTACGATTAAAGGAGAAGCCATCGATTACCCTACCAGTTAAGGGATTGCCAAAACTAGTCACTGAAAATGAAAACTTTTTTCCGAAGTCTGATGAATATAATGATGATTATTACGGAAAGACTACACAAGCTATCGTTTTTCCACATGAAGGTAGGTGAAATTTAACTTAATTTAACTTTCCACGCCAGTTTTGAGTGTCCTGAAACTGACACCTAGGGTCCGGTTTAATATATCATTCCCCAAATTTGTGAATAAAAGATTAGTGCATCCTGCAATGGATAATAAATCATGATGATATATTTGTGTTATTTATTTAAATGTAAATAATTAAAACAACTTGAATAAAGATAACATTAAAAAATTAAACTTCAAATAATTAACTAATTGCTAATTAATTATAAAAAAGGATCGTTATGTTATCATGTTTGTATGGAAAATTTTAAATTGGAACAAAACAATGATGACAATAACGACCAATTACTGGTACTTTGTATTTAAACTTTGTACATATCGGGCAAACAAATTTTTGACATATATTTCTTCGGGCAGATAAAGATGTATTAAAAATGAATTAATTCAATTTTTAAGTTCTAAGATTTAATACGTTTATCTTCAAAATAAATGTTAAATTGTTGCTAAAAGACAAATGTTTACTATATTCAATCCTGCAATATTTAATAAATGTGTTCTCTGTATAGATACGGTGAAATGTATGCGAAAAAAGCGAAATCCAACAGCCTGCCTACCATTTCAGTTACCTGCTGATTTACATCCCGCTGATGTTAGTATGGCGGAATTATGGGTTTACAAGAAAAGTGATAATTTAGATAGTCATAACCAGACGTTCCTAGTTTCCGAAGTGGGTCATTGGGACTCACAGCTCAGTTTTCAAAAGACAAAACCTATTGCTATGAAAGAAACGCACGTTCAAGGCAAGTAAAAATTAATTAACTTACTCGCTTGTACAATAATATTAGTTTGAACAATATATTTCATATTTTATTGCAAAGAGGCATGTGTAAATATTAAAATATTCAGTGCACATATAAATAGAAAATTCTTTGTTCTAAGAATATACTGCAACCAGCAATACGCATCAGAATATATTTGCCGCGCTTTTTTCCTTTCAAGGACAAGGACAATTTTTTTTTATCGCGGGATTTTTTCCATTCAAGGAAATGAACAAGAAATGAATTTAAAAAATCAGTCCTCATCTCTTGATTATTGCTTTTTGATGAGAAAATTATATATAACAAAATAAATATCTTAAAATTAAATTTGAAACAACGCTGTTCCCGTCAGCATCTGAAAACCTCTGCGTATGTTTAGTAGTCTAGGGTCTAGGCAGATGAATAATATAGTTTAAGATCATAAACAGCGCTAACAGTAAAGTAATTTGATAATGTAGTAATATTAATAGAATTCGAGAAAAAAGGCATTAAAAATTCTGTGATATCACCTGTGTAGAATTTTACTGTCGTTTTCCTGTTATAATTAATATTTAACAAATTTTAAAAATACGGGCATATTATTTTAAACTCTGTAACTAGATGGATTAATAGTTATTGAAGTACTGTTACAGTTACATCTAGCAACCATGTGTCGATCACACAGTTCGATCAAGACACCTATGAAAATGTTTTAATGTTGTTAGATACGAAATAAATAAAAGTGTTTTCCCGTTTTCGCTCTGATCCAAATTCATTTGTGTTTATTATTTTGCTTTACATGTTATACTAGTTTAACGTTCTTAGTTATATTTTTACACATGTAGAGTAGTTTATAATACAACGTATATCTCCTACTCTACAGTACTAAGGGCAGTAAGTGCTTCCTACCGGATGATTTTTGAGAATAAGACCACTTACTGATGCTTTCTACGTTTTTTGCACAATCCACGTCTAAAATTTAAAAAAATAAGATTTGAAAAATATTTTGTCATATTAAAAAAATTCGGTTGTCTTTAATTGTTGTTTTATATACTACCCGTCTACGCCTCCTGATCGGTAAGTGATTCATATCACTTACCGATCAGTAATTTGTAAATAAAGCTTACTGCCTTAGAAACCCTATCCAGGCCCGTGGAGAGCTGTTACGGGCCTTAGGGCAAAATCAAACTACCGGGCCCTATAGACCCCCTCCCCTTATAATTTTCATGTAAAATATTTTTAATATTCTTTTTAACATCAGGGTAACAAAAGAAAACAAAATATTCATCCTATGATTATCAAAAAAGAATCACGATAGCTTCACAGATATAGCAGTTGAGTTGTATCGGTTTAGTATGGAAGTATTTAATGAAACTTTTGGTATTTATTTTAATAAATGTTTTATTTACATATCTTCTACTGCACTTGTAATTTTAAAGAAATACGCAATAATAATGTTCTCTGGTAAACTCTGCTGCCACTCGCTTTTTTACCTAATTTTGTGATTTATATTTTTATTTATAATAAAAGATTTTAGCAGTACAAAAATTTACATAATAAAGACAGCGCCGGGCCCTAGGATTCCTACCCTGGCTGCCCCCCCCCCCTATCGGTAAACATTTAAAAAAAACCGTTCGTACAAAATACATAATTTTGATCAGATAGCCTTTAGTTTGCTATTTGAAATACACTTCTAAACTTGTGTGCTGTTTAAAACTGCCAAAGAGCAACGTACAAAAATTGTTTACGTTCAAAATAGCACATCATTCAGTTCGTAGATTTTTACCTAGTTTTATACCAATTTAATTTTTTCTCTATTTTTGTTTTAGAGGGTTGGGTAAAGATCAACGTCGCTTGGGCAGTGAAAAACTGGCTGGAGTATAGTGAAAGAACCCGCGTTCTTAATGTAGCCTGCAAAACATGTGGTATGGACAATAACAATTCACCAATCTCGTTCGATCAGCCTAACAAGCCTTTCCTTGTAATCTACACCTACTCTCAGCCCAGAAGGCGACTTCAAAGAAGAATAAAGAGGAGTACAATCTGTGATAAAGACGTGAAGGAATGCTGTAAGGAGAGCTTATATATTTCCTTCGCGGAGATAGGTTGGGATGATTGGATTCTTCATCCACCAGGTTACAATGCGTATTTCTGCAGAGGATCTTGTACAGCTGCTGCCTCTGTTACGATTAGTGGCTCACATCACAGTACGATTCTTCAGGTAGATACAAAATACCAGTGGTTCTCAAAATACGGGACCTAACTTTTAAATTTTAAATGAGGTCATATATTTTTTATTTGCTAATTCGTTAGAGAATTTAATTCTGAATTCAGTGATATAATATTTTTATTCTCTTACATAATGATTTTTTTGAGAAAAATGCATGTAAAGTTTCATATTAATTTGATTAAAATATGGCTATAATAAGAGTGTCATGAATGGAAAAAACGAATACGTGTTAATTTTTTTAACGTAGAACTAGATTGACATGAAAGAAATACATGAATATTCTGTTTATGTTGACATTTATGATCACTTACAAGAACAAAACATTCACTTCTTTAGGTCAGGGCACTCTATGTAATAAAAATAACATGTAGTCATTTTTTCCATTCGTGGCACTCTTATTATAGCTATATTTTAATCAAATTGTATAAAACTTTATATGCATTTTTCCCAAAAAAATCGGTATGTAAGGGAATAAAAATATGATATCACTGAATTTTGAATTAAATTCTCTAACAAATAAGCAAATAAAAAATATATGTTCTCATTTAAAGTTAAAAAGCTACGTCCCGTATTTTGAGGATCACTGGCCCAAAAAAATAATTTTTCTTTTATTTAAATTTGTCTTGTGAAATAGAAATTGTTTGCCCATTTAACCATCTTTGTAGCTCTTATAGTTCTCGAGATACCAATGGTGGCCCATTTAAAATGAACATTCTGTATAAAGCTTTATCGTAGCAATTTGAAATTGATAAATTATTGTACTATAAGTAACTCTTGTTACCAATGGCGAAGTCAGGTAGGGATTAGGGGAAGTTCGTAACAAAAAATCTGTAATAAAATTAAAATAGAGGCATTACGAAATGAGGACATTTAAAAATTTATTACCCTCCATTATTATAACATGAAGATATTTTTCCTTTGGAAAACATATTAATGATTATGATTTTTTGCAGAAATATATGTACCAGCGAAATCTGAAGTTAGTGCCTTGTTGTGCTCCAACGCAATATCAAGATTTGGAGCTCCACTTTATGAAGGATAATAAGACCTTAACGACAACAGTCCTGCCCAGCATGATTGTAGATAAATGTGGTTGTATGTGAAGTAGGTCCATTGATCTATTTAAATACATTATATAGTCAGAAGTATTTGTCGTTTTGTGTTAGGAGTGTCAGTTATCATCTCATTTCATTTTATTCATCGTGATATAGGTTTGAAAGTTCGAATTAGTTTTATAACAGGGATTCCAGTCGTTATAAAATGCAGTAAAACGGTGTGACCCAAAATGATTTTTATTTATTATACTCTTTACTTTCTTCTAAATTTATTATTTTTATTGTATGCCAGTGACAAATTAGTTTCAAATATTGGAATCTTTGTATGAACAAAATATAATGTTGATGTTAAAAATGAATCATTTGGGGTCGTTTTAAATAAACTGTAGATTTGTATTCAGCGGTTAGAATTCCTGAAAGTATTGCTATATGAAATTTTCGTAAGAAAATTATACGTTTTAGCAAAAGATATTAGTTCATCTTCATTCTTTCGTACATTACTTGGGGATATTAATTTATAATTTGTTATTTTCAAACGATTTACGTATTTGAAAATATATATGTGGGGATCAGTGTAGTTCAGAATGAATGCATAATTTCAGAGAAATATATTTGTTGTAATACTAGTCAGTTTAGAACTTTCAAGATCTATAATTCATTATTTTTGTTCGTATTGAAGTTTTTCTTCGTATTTTTAGCCGTATTTATCCTGTCTACATTTATTTATTTTTACTTTAAACATATATCATGTTAGATATAAGTATTTGTAATATTATTTATTTTCGTTATACTTCGTACAAATGTTTTTAATAAATAAAATTGTTAAATTTAAATTATAATTAACTTTTAATGTATTTCTGATTTGAAATTAAACCCTTTTTAATATTACTATAAAAATTGGACGTTAAATCACAGAATAGACACATATATCTTTTCTGTGCTTTTATCCTAATAAACGTTTCCACTAAAATGAAACCCATTTTTTACGATATTATTAAGCTTGTAAGAATGCCTCTCACAAAAAACATTCCTTATTTTTCATCCCCTAACATTTTTATAACTGACGCAGTAAGTACCTATACATACAAAAAAATCATTACATTACAAGAATAACGAATACATTTCAAGTTTTTCTTGTATTTTTATTAGGACAACAGTACTTTATAATCTAAGAGTTTAATCTTAAAACAATAATCTTAATATTTTGAGAAATTACCAACATTTTACTTTAGCAGAAAGACAACAAATAACAATTAATAATGTAATTATTCAAAAAAATCAGATTGACCCATTAAAAAGACGATAAATATATGTATAACAAATATAAATAATATAGGATTTCATTAGGAAAAGAACTACCATTCTTTTATTATTTAAAGAATGAAATAGTGCACAACAATATCAGTTACATTTTTCAAAACATAAAATTCTAAATAGTATTTCTGAAAATGAAGATGAATAAATAAGTTTCGGATCAAAGCATATACAAATCCAATTGTCTTCTATACAGGCATGTATTTAGGGTTGCCACCTCTCCGGGTTTGACCTGGAGACTCCGAATTTCGGACCATATATTCAGGTACAGGTACAATCTAGTTACCTATCCTAACCTAATCTACAATCTAGTTATCACATTTTAATTTAAAATAATCTTCCTTTGAATTTTTTCCATAATATTTAATATAATCGAGTTAGGTATAGGGTGACCATGCATCCCGTTTTGAACGGAACAGTCCCGTTTTTTAACCATGTACCGACCGACCCGTCGTTTTAGTTAAAATAACACATTTGTCCCGTTTTAGAAGATTTATCTCCTTATAAAAATTTACAGGGTGATTCTTGACCTATACGCATAAATGTGAGGAATGATAGTTTGTAATAGGTAATGACAGATATTGAAAAAAAAAATAGTAAAAGTTGTTTATTTACGGAGATAACGAATAAAGTTTGAAATTATTTTAGTAGCAATAAACTAATAAAAAGTTAATTAACTAGGGTGCTGTGCATTAGTGTCAATTAAAAAATAGTGGAAACCCCTATTAATTTTTTATATGTTATTCCTCATGAAAACTTATATCTATTACAATAAATAAAACATTTTTATCATAACAGGTTTTCTGTAAAAAAAATATTGAAAACAGTATTTTTTGCAACTCGTTTGAACGGCCAATTTTTACCGCCCCGACAGCGCGTAAAAGGCCGGCTAATGTACCTAATGCTCAACAGATGGTGCATGAGTCTCTAGTGGCGTAATCTGTCAATTGATGGTGTATTAACACTCTTCTATTACAGTTTTCTTGAACTAACGCATAGGGGTAAGGATAGGAGTTTTCACTTAACTACAAACAATTGTTTTATTTCAAACTGAGTTTGTTTGTGACCTTACAATTCTTAGAATTAAAGAACTGAACTTCGAATCTTTCGAGTACGACGTCAAGATAATAAGACTTGTAAAATATTTGGAGAGATAAATTATATCATACATAATTTATAATTTAATTTGTTACGAATCCTAATCAAAAATTCCAAATCCCTCGTCAACTGAACATCTGGGTGGAATGTTTGTATCCTGGTTTTTCCACAAATATTCTTTTACGGGTGTTTCAACTTGTAAATAATTATAGGCAAAGGCATAACTTCTGGTAATCCCTTGAATTCGTTGCTGGAGATTTACCAAATACTTTACAAATATTTAATCCACGAAATACAATAATCTATAAAATATGTATACCTTAGAAAATGCTTTACCAATATAACATACGGCAAATAATAATAATAATAATAATAATAATAATAATAATAATAATAATAATAATAATAATAATAATAATAATTGTATTAACATTTTTAACTAGTTTATAATACCTACTTCATTATTTTTTAAATATAATGTTCCAATTTGAATGTGCTGCCACCTATTATCACATAGGAAGATATTGAATGTATTTGATGTATGTAGGTAAAATCGAATATTGTAAACTACTCCCATCATATATATATATATATATATATATATATATATATATATATATATATATATATATATATATATATATATATATATATATATATATATATATATATATATATTGACGGCTAACATAGAAACTAAAATCGAGCCGGCAAATGACGTCACTGGCTGGCAGCGTTTCAAACGTAGTAAATTGTTTTCATTCATTTTAAAAAAATTGGAAACATATTTAACCATTTAAGTAGTGTTTTCAGAAATGTATTATGATATATTTTAGTGTAATAGTGTTATTTTTCAATATTTTGATTACGGTGGAAACCCCCATTGTTTTCAATCGTGTGTGTCGTTATTTCGTGTGGTGCATCATGGATTCGTCGGGCGCAAATGTACTTACTAATTTATTTTTTTTTTCATTATCTGGCATTACCTATCACAAACTATCATTCCTCACATTTATGCGTATAGGTCAAGAATGACCTGTATATCACTTTATAAATAAAACAAATCTAGGTTTACAATTTTTATTTTTTAAAATTCATTATAATATTAATTTACGTAACAAGACCTGAATGTGATACTTTACTGGGTGAGCAAGCATATTCCAGAGCGAGCCGTAACGACTCTTTCAGCTTTCGCTGTTCTAAAAAATGGATAAATGCGAGCAAATATGAAATAAATAAATAAATAAATAAATAGATAAACAACTGATCACTATGGAAACATACATGCAGGGATCGGAAAATTACTTTCCGATCCTTTTACAAACAATTTTCCAATCAAGGTTAGTAAAGAAAGATTTTTCGATTAAAAAGTGATCAGAAACAGCTCATTTTCTGGACGATCGGGAAAAAAATAAATTATTGAACTTAAACATTATTCAGACAAATTTTTACTTTCTTTCATTTGTTATAACCAAAGATTATGAAAATTCCAATGTATATTTCTATATTACCTTACACAGTTCATGAATAAAGACATTGAAATTATTGCAAATAATGTTCAATAGTTAAATCGACATCGTAGATTTCAAAATGATAAGTATGTATTTGGATTAATTTTTGTTCTTTTAATTGTTACAAGCAAATGAATTGTCTTATGAAGATTCCAATGTATTTTTAATGTGACACCACATGAAGACAAACATTAAAAATATTCATACCAAATATAAAATTATTATACAATAATTAAGGGTTGTTTGGTATCAAATGTACATTAAACCAATGTAAAAATTACAATTTTTGTTTTTAAATACTGTATAAATAATTTAATGAAGCTAATGAAAGCAAACCTATACGTAATCGCTCTTCGCTCGCTAGCACAGACAAGACCAAGAAGCATGCGGCGTCAGTCGTGTTGGAGTCATTTTGTGAATGTGTAAAAAGTGGAAAAATAAGCACTCTATAGTGCTGTAATTACATTTATCATTGTATTCAATCATTTATTTAAAATATTTAGTGATATACTCTCAATATTTGAGGTATTTGAAAATATAATCTTTAAAATGATGAATATACTAACATTTACATATTATGTTTCTTTATAGATTTTGTTCAAGACTGCTTCAAGAATCCGGAGATGTAAGCATACAAAACTATCAAGGTCTGAAGGATGTCAAAAGGCTGGAGATTATGATAACTCAGTAAAGAGGCACTTAGAACACTCTGAAATTCAGAACTGAGGCCTACATGAAATGGTGAGTTTCATGTTTTTTAAGATTATAAAATATGCTTTAAAATACTCATTAAGTACGTATCATCTGTACTTGAATGACACTCATTATAATATAGATTTTCTTTTCATTTCAATACAGATTATCATTATGATACAGATTTTTTTTTTCATTTCGATATAGATTATCATTATGACACAGATGAATTTTATAACCAATTTATTGGTTTATAGTTCATTTTTTAAATTTATTATGAATAGTCGTAGAAAATATAGTGTATTGGCGCAATCGAAAAATTTATAAATTAATGACGCCTCTAAGGAATTTAGTAAAACCTTAATAAATTACTTACGGCCATGAGAAATTTAAAATACATTAATAGACGACAATTACATAATTGTATATTCGTGGGGTCTCGTGGCCGCGTGCCTGAGTGTCTGGTCGTGAATCTGGGGAACCGGGTTCGATCCCAATGAGTGCCCGTAGGTGACGCCTGGTAAACGCTCCCACGGTAGAAATATGTCATCATCATTACTGATATCTACGTACAAAGTAGATTGGTACACCCAGCAATGGGTAATACGCCGTGATGATATATTTATTTATTAATTTATTTGTATATTCTTTTTCCTAAAGTTTTATAGAATGAAAAACGTCTAATATTTACGTATTTCATCATTTTTTGTGTTTCAATTTCGTTTGTGAATTATTTCTGTAAAACTTAGAATTTCTAAGGTCTTGCAATACCTATTAGTGTATAAACCCAAATTTTTAATAGATTAAAATTCCAATAATTAATATTTGGAATAGAATGCCCAAAAGTTTTCTGTAATATATATCGAATAACTTCAAAATAGTTAGCAAAAAATACGGTGGTAACGTATGGTAACATTAAACTAATGCAAGACATTATTTGTCTTGAATTTTTCATCATCTCAATATATATAGATAAATAAATTCTCAACATTGCAATCCATTGACCATGTCCAATATTATTGATGTTTTTGATGACACTGAAAAAATCCATGCCTGTCGAAACGAATTTTATCCAAGTACAACTATTCGTATATAGTGTTGTGGCATATAAAAAACAATGCCCCTTAAAAAATGGACTGCACTGGAATACATAACAATTTCTGCCTTTGTATGCATCCGTTGTCAAAAATATAAACTAATACCTGTGCCATGAAGCCACGATGGAACTTCCGTAATCACCACGTTTTTAAAACTTATTTTTTGTGTGCGATCATCAGATTTTTATCTGTAAATACTGAAATATTTTGATTTACAATCTGAGACTTTGAGTTTTTGTGTATTATTTTATAGAAAATCGAATGGTGTAATTTTCAGGTGTGTATATATTCTCATTTTTGGGTTATTGGTTTGGTAAAGATTGGAAAAGGTCTAATGTATAGTTTAAGAATGTAGAGTTGTATTTGTTTTTAAAATTTCATGTTTATTTTTCTCTATTCTATGTAGAGTGATCATAATTATTTATAATGAAAACGGGACAGGGGAGGGTGCTGTTAATGAGTTGTTTCTGATTACCTTTTTAGACCGGCAAATCCTTCTTTACTGACCTATCTAGGAAAATTATCTAGAAAGGGTTCGGAAAGTAATTTTCCGATTCCTGCATGAATGTTTTCATGTTTATATATATATATATATATATATATATATATATATATATATATATATATATATATATATATATATATATATATATAGTTTTGTTTTATTTTTTAAAGTGATATAAATATTTTAAAAGGAGATATATCTTCTAAGGCGGGACAAATGTGTTATTTTAACTAAAACGACGGGACGGTCGGTACATGGTAAAAAAAAAAACGGGACTGTCCCGTTCAGAACTGGACGTATGGTCACCCTAATTATATGTGTATTATTTTGCCGGATTCCGGATTACCGAATAGGACGAATAGGCCGACTAGGCTGCAGCCTAGGGCGCACAGATTTTAGGGGGCGCCCAATTTTATCATTTTATCAATAACCTACGGCGCATGTATCAAATTTTGGTTTAGTTGAAGCTAGGGCACATGAATACTAAATAAGACTGGGTAAATAGCTGTTGATCTTTAGAATAGTTAAAACCAAACGGATCACAATAATGGTGAGTCTGTTTTCAGTTTTGTACCTTTAATCAAACTATTTTATATGTAAATGATGAAGCGTGCATTAAATATGTCTATGATCATAATACTTGTTGGCAAACTTCGGAATTCTTGAATTTCCTTAAAAGTAATTCCAGTAACACTTACAATTCCAGCGATGCTCTAATAACTGTGTACCTGAGACATTTCTCTGAATTTCGTTATGTGCTCGTATTTAATATTTACATTTACTCTTGTATTATAAAATATTCATAAAATTCTCTATCCGATTTATCTTCTATAAAAAGAACTTGTTTATTTTTCCTGAACTTTGCGTATTTTCGTCATGTGATTTTACGTCTTATATCATACTTTGTAACGACCTTTATACAAAAATTTGAAAGCTAGGTACATAAAATTCTCAAATTATTATAATTTTTCTGTGGAGTGCTTTTAAAGTTAGGCATGGTTAAAAAGACAAAAAATAAATCCCAAGTAACGCTGACCGCTGGTCGACCAAAAAGTGACGTCGATTATAGGTTGAATTTAAGTCATATGCGGGCGTCTAATTTCACGTGTATGCGACGTTAATTTTTGGTCTGAAATAGGACTATTTAGACAGTGCCGCTCTTAGATCTTGTGAAATCTTTTTGCAGGGCCACTTTAAAATATGAATAAATAATTACAAAATATTTTTATTACAGTTGGTAGATTTATAATTTCACATTACGGGACATATATCCATGGATTCCAAATTTGTGAGTAAAAAATGCGCCGCAGGCGATTTTTTGACAATTTTCAAGGTCAAACGTGTTTTAATGCAAAGTAAGAAAATATAGAGTTCTTTACAATGAAGCAAATTTAACAATTTCTTAAAAAAATTAAATCCGGTAGAAGTCAGAATCTAATAATTCATTTTATTTTAAGAAATCATTTATATAAATAATAATAAAAAACATTTTTAAATTTATATTTCTTACGCGATTTTGCAGCTGCCTATAAATTTTTATTTGCATGTTTATTTTTTCTAATTTGCGAATTCATTACAAGAAATTTAGTAATTGAAATATAGCGCAGTACTTTAGGGGACACTCAAATTTTATCTGGAATAGGGGACAATCTCGTATATAGGGGACGTCTGGCAACCCTGTTTTATTATCGACATTTCTTTATTATAATATAATATAATTATAATAAAACAAAGGTATATTATAAATAATGGACTGGAGAGACTTTCTTATTGTTCATTTTATGTAAGAAAATAGCGTTGGTTTAGAGAAGAAAATAAATTCTGCGATCGGCAGAATATAATAAAAACCCTCGATTCTCAAGTGCCATTTGCTACTTTCTTACGTGATACAAAGACTAGTACATATTAAAAATGAACTTTTCATGCTTTTGCTGCTGCAAAGTTATTTATTACGGCGGGTTTACAGTTTTTGAATCGCCTGCGCCTGTCGCCAGGCCTAAGAGATGGCACTAGTGTGTACTTGATGAAATATTGGGTATTTATAAGTATAAAATAAATTAAATGTTTTTATTACTATTACAAAAACTGTGGTTACAAATGAAATTATATTATAGAATAAGCATAACCCAAACCCAAGAATGTGCGGGACCGGTATAAGCGTGGAGCCGGGTGCACCGCACCTCTCGCACCCGCCTAGAACCGGCCCTGTATTTAGACGTCTAATTTGACGTGCATGCGACGGCACTGTGACGTTGATTTTTTTGCCTGAAATAGCACTATTTAGACGCCAGATTTGTGGTCGCTATAACGTCCATGTGACGACTTTATGTGGTCACAATTAGGTCTATTTAAACTTTTGTCACACGTCTAATTAGACGTTTTTGCAAAGATTATTTTTACTTTATTCTTAATATTAAAAATTCATATTCAAATTTTAAATTCATTTAATTTGGCAACTTATAATTCATAACACGCGAAAGTATATATTATTTTTATTTAAATATCAATTCTTTATGCAAAAACTTAAAACAATATACATATTGTTTATTATGATAATATATTTGTATTTATGTATCGTCATTATTTACGGGTAGAACCAAATTAATTTGCCAAATGGCACACCCAGAAATGAGTAAGCCATGGTAATATTTATATTTTATTTATTTAAAACTTTTAGATCTATATACATATTTAATTCTAAATGCGAAACAGAAATAATTTATATCTGATATATTTTGGTATAAAAATCACGGACTTTTAATTTTCAATATCTTAAACAAAACCAAATCGAGTTAAAAACGTTTTACGAAATGCTGATAATACAAAAGCAAATTTTAAACAAAGGAAAATATGTATATAATATAAAAACAAAGAAACAAAAAACTTTGGGGAATGGTGATTTTTAATAATACGAATAATGGACAATAAACAAAAAAATCAGGGGGTGAGACTTTTAGATTGCTTTAGATCAGTGATAGAGCAACACGGCATTATGGTTGTTGCCAAAATGAGTAAACGGTCTTCCTCGGTCTGTTTTTTCTACCACGTTCGGTACCCATATTTGTCTAACCGGTAAATTAAAATTATTGTATTTGTGAATTGAACATTTTATTTACAGAAATGGGATACATATTTCACAGCTCTAGTAAGTAATTCAAAATTGGTGGTGCTAAAATACAACCAATTTAATCTAAATGGGAGGCAAAGCTGTTCGCGTCCGTGGTAGAATACCACACGTGCCCACCGGCTAACACGAAATGAATAGCAAACGTCCGCCGCCAAAAAGTGCGAAAGAACCGTGATAGAATACCACACTTACCCCCTGGTTCACACGAATTGAACAGCAAACATCCACTGCCAAACAATGCGAAAGAAATTCGATTTAAACTAATTACAAGATACATCGAATCGAATTTAAAGTGTTTGTTGCTGATATCTTCATAATATGAAATATGAATAATTATTTTAAAAATATAACACCTACAGATGCAGTATTTAAAGTAGAATTTAAATATTATGGAATAATCAACCGAGCAACATTTTCCGTTACAAGTTCTGCACAATTCACAAGATATCAGATTTGACTTGGCGATATTTCGAAAATTGTTCCACGGATTCGCATAGATCAGGCTGCTCCATCTACAAAGGAAATACAGCGACGTGGATAGTGGTTTTCTCAGCTGAAATCAAATAGAAAATGTAAATTAAACATAAATTTTGATATATATTTTTAATTATTAACAACTTTGCGTAATTTGTAATGATTTTTAAAATTGTACCAACGATAATAAATATTATGTAATTCACGAGCAAAATGAAAGCTACAAAACCATGGCTGAAGTTACTCTTTTCTATTTTTATTTTAGATTGTATGCATGCCGGCTTCGGAGACATGGAAATGGCAGCAGAAAGGACAGTCACCTATAGGAGAAACAGAAAACAACGTAGTTATTGCAGTAGGACCCCACAACCCAGAAATTCAACATGATGGCTTCGAAAACATGGGAATGGCAGCAGAAAAGGGCAGAGCACCTTTAGGAGCAAGAGGAAACAGCGTAGTTATGCATTAGAGCCCCAGAACCCAGAAATTCAACATGAGGGCTTCGGAAACTTTGAAATGGCAGGAGAAAAGGACAGAGTACGTACCTTTAGGAGAAACAGGAGACAACGGAGTTTCTGCATTGGGGTGCCACAATCCCAAAATTCAAGTGTGCTGTCTATATGTATAAGGTGAGAATCTTACTAGATTTCATATTATTTGCTTTATAATTCTGTGGCTTTAAGGCAAACGCAGATCATGTCCCATTTAGAATACCTGCAAATTTTGTCTAGCAATTACAATTATTTTACTTTGTAAAGCCCTTAAATTGAATGGCGTCTGCACTATTTTGTATCAAATATACTTTCGAAATATATTAAACCAAATATCAAATACATTTGAAACCATTTAAAAACTGTTGGATAAAATGTCGCGTGGTACGAGGCAGCGCCAAAAATTTCCGGCCTGATATAAATCCAAGTATTACAACAAGTCAGTATATTGATAGCACGTCAGTTCAAGTCTTATTAGCCTGGGAAAAAACAAAAATTAATTAAAGTCAATTATAATAACTAATAAGTGTTACTCATTTATCACAATGTCTGAAGTCACGAAAATTGAGTATCGAGGTGTTATCAGCTGGATGAAGTTAATGGGAACAATTCGCCGTCTTATTCTGTGGTAATCCTTGGAAGATGACGTCAGAATAGGAAGGACGGCGGACGTGGTGACGGACGACAATATTGCCCTTATTGAAAATCTAGTATTAGACTACCGACGCTTGAAGGTGAAAGAAATATGTCAAATGACGGGGCTTTCTGATACAAGCATTTGTCGAATCATCCACGATCATTTAGGCATGAATAAAGTTAGTGCAAGGTGGGTCCCCAAACATTTCTCAGCAGTTCAGCGCCAGCGTCGTATTGAATGTGCTCAAAACTTTTTGAAGCAACGTGATGTAAACCCAACGGAGGTGTTGAAGACAATTGTCACAGGAGATGAAACTATGGTTCTCTATTATAATCCTTTATCCAAAAGGGAGTCAATGGAATGGAGGCGAAAAGGAGAAACACCGCCAAAAAAGTTCAGTGTCTGCCAGTTGACAAAAAAGGTGATGGGTACGATCTTTTGGGATTGTGAGGGCATTCTTCTTATAGACTTTAAAGAACGTAACACGACAGTTAATGGGGCATATTATGCAGGACTTCTGCATAAATTGCGACAAAATATTCGGGAAATAAGACGTGGTAAACTAACTAGAGGCGTGCGTTTGCTGCATGACAATGCAGCCGTGCACCATGTTGCAATTGCACAAGCGACTCGTGACTGCGGTTTTTAACATATTGATCATCCTCCTTATGGTCCAGATAAGACCCCCAGTGGCTACTATCTGTTTGGAAATTTGAAAAAGGACCTTCCAGGGCGCCATTTCAGTGCCGACGAAGCAGTAAAGGCTGTAGTTTGGGCACATTTTGAAGACAAACCAAAGGAATATTTTTTAGGGGTATTGAATTGTTACTGAATCGTTGTAATAAGTGCATTGATGTCAGGGGGGATTATATTGAAAAAGAAAATTTAATTGTAAGTACAGCGTTTTTTTTTTTCAGTCAGGCCGGAAATTTTTGGCGCTGCCCTCATACATGTGTATTCATTAAATAAATCAAGTGTCTTGTGTAATGAAGACACGTTTGCCATACGAAATTTTATCCAACAGTTTTTTGAAATGTTTTAAAGTATATCACAAACTAATAATTATTATTTAATAGGCGGACGTTTTGGTTGTTGTGAGACCTCAAGAAATTTCGATGCAGCGTTCGAGCTTTGGATTTTAACACTGCAGGTCTTCTAAAGTAGCTTTTCTAAAAGATTACTGAGCACCAGATAAATCTTTACGGCGGAGACCACCACCGATGGATGAACTGGTAAGAAACTTTATTTTTTTAATAAAAAAATATTTATTAAAGTTGAAATTTCGACTATTTATCAATAAAATTAATATCTGGGAACATATTATTGGCATATATCTTAAGGGCATTACATTTTAAATAGTTGCAGTAAAACTATTAGACTTTAGATTAATTTAACAGACCTATCACACAATAGGTGTTGTTATTCTTGTTATGTCGAATCTTGGAATAAAAATTAAATGGTTCAAATTTAGTTACTAACCAATAAGTTTAAAAATATTAAATTAAAGCAAATATCAAGTATATTTGAAACCGTATAAAACAGTTGGAGACAATATTGCATGGTACACATGTATGAAGACACGTTTGCCATGCGAAATTTTATCCAACCATTTTTAAATGGTTTAAAGAATACCACAAACTAATAATTATAATTTAATAGGCGGACATTTGGTTGTTCTGAGACGCCAAGAAACTTGGAGAATTTGGATGTCAACACTTCAGATCTGCTAAGGCATCTTTTCTAAAGGATTGGTGAGCTCCAGACAAATCTTGTACGGCGTAGACGACCACCGATGGATGAACTTCTACAGAGTAGACGACAACCGATCGAAATACTTCTACGGCGTAGACGACGACCGATGAATAAACTGGTAAGAAACTTTAGTTTTTTTAAAAAATATTTTGTCTCATGTTCAATCATGAGAACTTAGTCAAAGGAAATGACTATAATATATGTCTAAATATTATCTTGTATTCAAATTCGATTTTGAGTACTATATTGAAAGAAATATAACTTTCATGGATGTCTGTATAATATTCAAACAATTTAAAATTGAAATATCGAGTATTTATCAATAAAATCAATATCTGGAGTCTGATTTTGTAACTTTGAAATTTGAGATTTCCCCCTCCACTTTATTTAAAATTTTGAATGCATAAAATAAAAAATGAAAATTTTCTTTCCTTCGCCACGGGAAGTATTTTTTACCCGAAATTGAAAAACAAAGAAATTTTAGTAAATAACTAAATTAAAGTCACAAAATTACATTAAAAAAAATACATACCATGTAATCTATTTGCTAAACTAGTATATACTCGTGATTCTTAATCTTGTTATCACATAATCACATGTTATCTTGTGCGCAACAGAAGCGCACAGCTATTCTTGCCGAACCGTATGTTACACTAAATTTTGAAGAAAAAAACACGGAGTTACTAAATTTAAAATAAAGTGGTTAAAGTAGAGATTCCTGGTTTTATGAAAATACGGGTTTTAAGCTGTTCCGTATGCATTTCGGGACAACGGGGCTCAATACGGGAAATCCCGATGATACGAGACGGGTGGCAACCCTACTTATGATGCAGATTTGAAAACGACTGCTCGAGACCAGCCGATTAAAATCTACAAAGATTGATTTCGAACGTCGCTCGCTTCACTGTCTTTTCTTGTTTGTAAACTTTTCAAATAAATTATAAAAAACCATGCAATATTTTGATTTTCTACGACACGTCCTGAATGAAAAAACATCTCTATAAAATTTGGCGTCGATATGTAAAACGGTGTTGAATAGCATTGGCATTAGTTTCGAAAGTCAAAATGTCAAAATCATACTTTTCTGCTGTCATATTTTCATTTGAAATATCAACATTTTCAACAAATTTCAAGTAGAAATAAATGATTTTCAGTTAATTTTGTATTTCCTGTAAATTTCAGCCGAATTCATAACCAAATTGGAAGCACCGATCACGGTAGAATTTGCAATTTCAATTTACAGTAGATTTCAAAGTTACAAAATCAGACCCCTGGGAACACATGATTAGCATATATCTTTCAGGAATTGGACATCAAGAAGACTAGATTAATATAGTAGATTTTAAGTTAGTTTTAAGTTCTTTTAAATGTATTTTCAGGTCTTAATTAAACTTTGGCTCATCGCTCCGTTGAGCAAACACGCGTATTCCTTTAAAAATGAAAATAAATTGATTAATTTGAAGTGCATTCCTTGGCGATTCATCATAAAATCGTGCGTGGGCGTTTGCTACCGTAGTACGCGTCCTTTCGCGGGTTGCCCAGACGGCCCCTAGGGAGAGTGAATGTGAAAAGAAAAACATATGTATCGGGGCATGAATGATGCGGATGGATGAGAGAATCAGTGAGAGGGTCAGGAAGGTGGGAGAGATTCGAAACTTGATATGGGTTCGGGTTTCCTTATTTAACATCACGGTTAGTGGGATGGGTAGGCAGGGTTCGTGCGCGATTTTTCCATAATTGAGTGGACTGATATGGTTAGCTATGCCATGTGAAACCAGTTGTTTATTCTGGGGGATCGCTTCGCATTTGTGCGAATGTTTCTAGGGACAGTTTAATTCTTTTGTAGTATAGTTGCTGGCCATCGTATTGGCCTACGCTCTAGATTTCTAGACTCGAATGAGAAAAGATTAAACGAACCTGAATGCTATCACAGGAAGCTTTCTTATGGCGTCTATGTGCTCTCCTCATCCGGAGGCAACGTATGTAATCATCATTTAATGTTAATGGCAACGAATAATTAAAGACAAAGTAAAGTTTTTGTTTGATTTAACTTTGTTTGAGCACACGGGTGGACCGCGTTCGGGGTAGGAATCGCGTATGAGATCGGGCGATGTCTCCGGGAGTAACTCGCTCAGGCATCCAAGCCGAGTAGATTACATGTAACTGTCTATCTTGTCCTTAGGGAGTTCGCGTTGTAGGCCGTACATGCAGTGCATCGTGTGGGGTCGGCTTAACCCCCTCGTAAACTACATGTGAGAACCACCCCGGCGTTCTCACTTTTTGTCTTAGCTCGTATATCTCTCTCTCATACTTCGCGTTTAGCTTAGCATAGTCTAGACATAAGATAGCTTGCGTAGACATAAGATAGCTTAGATATAAGATAGGCAAGGGTTGTTTTTGCTTTTTGAGAGAGAGAGAAAAATTAACGTAACTTCACACTTTTAGATTTGCTATTCTTTGAACGAGATATTAACGTAAGATAGGCTGAGATTTGCTATTATTTGAACAAGATATTAACGTAAGATAGGCTATTTTGCGCACTTCACCAACTTAATATGGGGGGTACTACAATAGTTTAAGTTTGATTATAAAATATTGTACACGAAAATGTATTTATTTAATAAATGGTATATACGGGGAGCGTGGGTTTGGTATTTGAGGGCGGTTGCTCCCTATATATACAATTTATTAAATAAAGAGTATAGTTTTAAGGTAGTTCTAAGTTGGAAGAACTCCCTGTCACTGTCGTCGAGATTGCAGTGCCGATTGGTGACGCAGACCATGGTTTCCTCGTCATAAAGACTATGTTTAAAATGTATATACACAATAAAACAATCTTTTAATTTATGTTCTGTTTAATTTAAACACGTCACATTAGTCGTACAGTAGGTAGTTTTAATAAAAATTGTATTTATTTTTAAGTATTTAGACGCGGTCAGGGTAAAGTTAGATTTTAAGTATTTATTGTAAACGAAGCTTTGTATTAATAAATATTATATATTTTGGTAGGTGGGCGGTTGGGTGGTAACAATATATATATATATATATATATATATATATATATATATATATATATATATATATATATATATATATATATTTAATGCAAAGGTTCGCAAACGGTCTTAAACTGAGTAAGAAATATTGTACCTTTAACAATGGGAACAATAAATCTTATTTAGGGACCCCAAGATTTAATTTGTTAAATACTAAGATTGTAAACGGAACTCTATTTAATATATTTTATATTGGGTAATAAAGTGGAGTTTCGAATCAATTATAAAACCAAAATGTTTGTTACCAAATGAAATTATGGTTGTATTATTTGTTATTAATTATTTCACATCCTTATTCTGTAAATAAGTTTTATCTTCAGATAAACTTTATTTACAGAATAAAGATTCAAAATAATTTATAACAAATAAATATAACCATAATAATAGTAATTTTATTTGGTAACAAATGTTTTAGTTTTATAACTAAACCAATAGTTATTAGATTTCTTAACAAATTTAGTAACACTTATAAACAGAATTATAACACAAATGAAACGTAAATGACATTTGTGTTTAAAAATTCTGTTCATAATTATTTCTTACTGTTGTTGTCCAATTTGATAACAATTTTTTAACGTGCCAAACAGGATTTAGTTGTAAAATTAAAATGTTAGTTTCGAAGTAAAATTATCTTTATTGTGATAAAATAAACTTTTATTACAAAATAATGCAAAATTTTTAATAAAATTTAGAACCAAAATAATGATAATTTTATTTGTTAATAAACATTTTAGTTTTGTAACAAAAGCCTGTTTGGCGCGTCAAAAAATTGTTTTTAAATTTATTTACAAATAAGTGAGAAATAATTATGAACTGCATTTTTAAACACAAATGTCTTTTACGTTTCATTTGAGTTTTAATCCTGCTCATAAATGTTACTAAATTTGTTAATAAATCTAATAACAATGTGACAAATATTCTGCTGTATTACAAATAAAATTTATATAAATTTGTAAAAGTCTTTTATTTTTATAATATTTATTTTTATATTAAAAAAGTTTTTTATTTCTAATTTCCTGTACGCACGTAGTTTTTAAAACGGCCACAAGGGGGCAGCACCTGTCAATAAATGTTGCAATTAAAGTAAAAACTAAGGTTTTTGCAATTTGCAAAAAAGAAGCATTCATGCACGATTTCATCTAAAATTTGGTGCATAGATGCTTCTTTTTTCTGCGTTTAAAAAAGAAGCATTCATGCACGATTTCATCTAAAATTTGGTACATAGATGCTTATTTTTCAATCTGAAATTCTAGGTATCCTGCATAGTGCACTACTAATTAAAGAACATAAAGTTCAAAATAAGTATATCAGGATAGCTTCAGACAGCAAAGCAGTTCTTAAAAGCCTTAGTGGATTTAAATTCACTTCAGGTCTGGTTGAACTTTGTCATCTTGCATTGTCAGATATATCCAAAAACAATGTCGTGGAACTCGCTTGGGTAAAGGGACACAATGGTATTGAAGGTAACATCTGTGCCGATAATCTAGCTAAACAGGGTTCGTCTGATTCACCCTGGGGCCCAGAGCCTATGCTACCCCTAGCCAAATCGGTCCTTCACAATATTACTCGAAACATCACTCTTGAAAAATTTTCAGCTGGTTGGAGAAATATATCCACCTGTAAACAAACGAGGAATTTTATTCCTAAACCAACTTGTAAGTTAGCCAATTATCTCATCAGACTTTCGAGTAACAACCTCAAATTTCTCGTTGAGGTCCTTACGGGACATGGTCGGTTCAACAAACACATGCACCGCATAAAAATCTCCGACAGTCCTCTTTGCAGAGGCTGTGAGATGGATGACGAAACAGTGGAACACATTCTTCTCGAGTGTCCCGCTCTAGCGCTAAAGAGAGGATCCATGTTAGGGGAATTCTGGCCTTCCACGGCCGCAGTTAGCTCAACTTCCCCCGCTGATTTATTAGCCTTCTTCCTGAGCGTAGAATGCATGGTGTATAGATGCTACCTTTAAGTAGCATCTATGCACCATATTACCTAAAAAATCGTGCATAGATGCTACCTTTAAGTAGCATCTATGCACCATATTTTATAAAAAATCGTGCTTAGAAACTAGTTTAAATTTGTGGTTGCCTATATTTTAGGCGCAATACTTTCCGACAGGTGCTGCCCCATGGTGGTTGATATACGAACTGTGTACGTAATATGTTCACGACTCTAATCACTCAGAAACTATATACTTACGTGTGTTTGAGGGGTGTATTATAGCAATTAAAACTACAGGTTAGAAAATAAATACTTCATTTTTAAAGTTTATTAGCATTATATAATTACAAATATATTTAAAATATATACATTAACATTTTATTACAATTTTACAATATTTAATATTTCTCTTCTAGTGCCTTTGAAGTCCTTTAAGTTCACATGTTGACTACCTGCACAGAAAAATATATAAAAATTAGACTATTAAACTTATATAAACACAAAATAAGAGGCTATACCAAAAGGGGTGATAATTAAAAATTAGAATTAAAATTTAATTCTCGGTTAAATTTTAATTGGAGAATTAAAAATTAATTCTTGGTTTATTTTTATTGGAGAATAATATTTTAATCATAGGTGAATTAGAATCTAACGGAGTATTAATTTTAATTTATTAATTATAATAATAATAAGCCGTGTTGAAGCTGACGAAGGTAGTGATGATGATGAAGATAATTCTAGTATTATTTTAATATGAGGACGTACTTATAATATATATATATATATATATATATATATATATATATATATATATATATATATATATATATATATATATATATATATATATATATATATATATATACCGCGTTGTACGAGGGTTCACTGTATTTATAATGAAAATTTTCGACCTCCCTCCAATCCAACGTCGGTAGATTCTGCCACCAACACCAAATCAGGATATAAAATTAAAAGCAGCGTCTGTTTCCACAGTATTCCATCTAAATCACATTTTTAGAACAAATTCTATCGGCACATTGATACACTATTGTAGTTTTCAAGTTATATCCATTTCTGTCCTGTAAAGATGAAGAAATGAATGTAATAGCGTTTTCCATTTATATATTTAGTGCGCACTTTTTTGCACTGAGTCGAGGCCACACGAGAATACAGGCCTGAATGTTCAATTCGTGGCGTCACAGCTAGCCTCTTGCTGTCACCCCACGCAGTGTAAACATAGGAAATATACGGAATTTTAAACAAATAGGATTGTAAAATATAATTTATAAAGATATACAACTCGTAAATAGCTATTCATATATTATATAATAACTATTTTATGTACATAACTAAACAAATTAAATAAAAAACGAATTATAAATAACCTAAATATGCGAATAAACTCATGTTTTACTTTTCAATAATACAAGAAATAATAAAAAATAATAACATTAATAAATCTTTAGATTTGGAGCTAAGAAATGAAAATAATATAACATAGAACATAATATCAAAATGATAATAATGAAACTGAAAATGAATGGCATACATAAGGTATGCATATTATATATTTAAAATAACCATTGCTTTGGAATAAAATAGATTTAGGTGCTCGCTAATTTATTTAATTTCATAACTAAATTAGAAGGCTAGACTAGCGCGCTGGCCTCATAGTTTGAAGTGACGCATGGAGTAGGGATAAGCATTCAGGCCTGTATTCTCGTGTGGCCTCGACTGAGTGCATAAATCGTTTTCCATTTATATTATTAGTGCGCACAAACTGAGTTTTACGTGTTCCATTTATACTTCTCGAGTGAACTGAACCTTACTCAGTGCGCATTTTTTTGCTAGTGCCGCGCATAATGTCATTGCCTGCACTGAGTGCAAAACTAAATATATAAATGTAAAACGCTATAAATATCCATAAATTTCACCAATAATATTAACATTACATTCACTATCTTAATTTCATTATACCGTAAGTTTCAGCTAAGATGCAACATTATTGTATTAGTATGGTTACTATACTCAAAATTATTGACTCTGTCGGGTCTAGTAATAAAACTATAAATATCGCAATTATGATAAAGCGGCATATACCTTACTTTCTGCAGTATAATACTGTTTCACATCGACCAATATTTTTGAGCCGCTTTATCCATACACTGAATCTTTCGTCTACCTGGTATGCAGAGGAAAGTAGCCTTACAGTCCTTCAACATAAATTCTATTTTTGTTAGAAATAATCTCTTATGGGAATGAAAACTGTAGTTCCAAAAATGTTCTAAACAATTTGTTGTACAGTGGTTTTGAAATTTCCGTCATGATTCACACGATATTCACTGCATATTGAACTTACTCCAAGATCAATGTATAAGTAAATAAAATTATATAAGATAGCTGTGCTTTTATACTATACATTTGTAGAAGGGATGATTAGAATAGTGAGAAATATTAAATACAAAAATTAAATCTGCTCCCAGGTTTAAAAACCAAGAAGCAGATTAGGTATTCTATATATAGTCTTTAAAGACAGCTGTGCTTTTATACTGTACATTTGTAGAAGGGATGATTAAAATAACTTTTTATTTTAATAACTGTACAATAACATAAATATCCGGTTTCGTTTAATGTAATTAACTGTGAAGTTTTAACAAATAATTATCATCAGTATTGTATATTTATTTTACGTACAAAAAGATTTTAATAACTGTATATTTGAGCATTCCGAAAATTTAAGTTAATTTATATTTTACAAGGAAATATTTAGCACCTGATGACTATACAGAATACCTAATCTGCGTCTTGGTTTTTAAACCTGGGGGCGGATTTAATTTTTGTATTTAATATTTCTCGCTATTTTAATCATCCCTTTTACAAATGTAGAGTATAAAAGCACAGCTGTCTTTAATGACTACATAGAATACCTAATCTGCTTCTTGGTTTTTAAACCTGGGAGAAGATTTAATTTTTGTATTTAATATTTCTCGCTATTTTAATCATCCCTTCTACAAATGTATAGTATAAAAGCACAGCTATCTTATATAATTTTATTTACTTATACAATGATTTTGGAGTAAGTTCAATATCCAGTGAATATCGTGTGAATCATGACGGAAATTTCAAAACCACTGTACAACAAATTGTTTAGAACATTTTTGGGACTACAGTTTTCATTCCCATAAGAGATTATTTCTAACAAAAATAGAATTTATGTTAAAGGACTGTAAGGCTACTTTCCTCTGCATACCAGGTAGACGAAAGATTCAGTGTATGGATAAAGCGGCTCAAAAATATTGGTCGAAGTGAAACAGTATTATACTGCAGAAAGTAAGGTATATGTCGCTTTATCATAATTGCGATATTTATAGTTTTATTACTAGACCCGACAGAGTCAATAATTTTGAGTATAGTTGTAGCTCCACACACTGCATCGTGCCAGATAAAATGCAACATGGGTTGTCAATGTCAAATAAACTTGTCATAACGTTTTTAAAGATGTTTACTAAAGAAAAGAAAAAATCGAATGGGTACAATGCTGGTTAACTTTGAGAAATGTTTATGATATATGTTTGCGAATTTATATCCTGAACCTCCTAGATCAGATCCTTCTACAGTTTCGAGATTATTTACAAAATTCAAAAGTGATGTATGTGTAGATAAGAATCATATGAAAAGGACAAGAACAAAAACTGTGCGAAATGAAGAAAATAAAAATAATTTACTATGTGCAATAGAAGAAAATAATCAGCTGTCTACAAATTTCTAGCGAATCAATTAAATATAACTTATTTATATATTGATTTTTTAATGATACTGTTCTTATTACTTTCTTAAGTTATTTATAAATCAGTAAATTATTATAAGTTCATTTGACATTGACAACTTTGACAACCTATGTCGCATTTTATCTGGACCGATGCAGTATGTGTAACTAGTATCCATAGTAATACATTAATAACCGAATAGTAAATATTGTTTGACACAAATATATTTCGTCTTTCTTGCAAGATACACTATCTTCATGTATTTTATTACGTACATATTCAAAATTATTTTATTTATAATTTTAAATAAAAGGTAATAATACGGAAACTAATTGAAAACCGTGTACCGTTCCTACAAGTTAAAAATAGAATGGTTAGACAGGTGCTTCGAAATGAATGAATTTTTCATTAAATGTAAGAATATATAAATACCTAGTTTACAATTTCAAAAATTGACTAATTTATTTACAAACGTACATTTGGACACTAGTTTTGTATGATATAGTAACTTTTATCCAACATAAATCTAGCACGTATAGCGTCAGTTGATTTCATAACTTTGTTTTGCCATTAGATTTACTGTAAAATTGAACCATTTACCTGGAAAATAACAGTTGTGTTGTCTACTGCACCACTGTCATTTGAAACTTTACACAATAAATTGAACACATAAAACACTTTACTTAGCATAGCAACATATAACAAACACAGCACACCTCAGCAACACACTAAATTGAAATTGTTTATTTACTCTCAAACTCGCCGTTCTAGCATCCTGTTGCGACTATACTCATGTCTGTGATTGGTTGGAGTCAGAAAGATTTTGCGCATGAGCTACAATTTATTTGCAAAATAAATTTATCATAAACCAGCTACTTTATAAATTTTTCGAGTGTATATTTTAAGGAGAAATTATAATAAATATGTATCATAAGTGTATAAAATAAATATAAAAATATATTATTTATCCTACGAAGTAAATAATTCCTCATATTATTTCAATATGTATGTGACTTATTTATTTGTTTATGTATATATTATTGCTAAATAGGGTACAAGGAGCACAGATACACAGGGTTTATATAGGGCCGTCTTTCAATGAACAAAATCTGATATTCGATATAATCAAAGAAATAATATATATTTTACCTAATACGTGGCTGCTATACAAATAAGTTGTAAAGTAAAATAAACGTAATAAAATATTAACTTACTGCCACGCTTACTACGAATAAATAATATATCCAGGTATGACTTCATGTTCTGCAAGTAGGTACTTGGAATACTCCCCATATACATCTTCACACAGCAAAAAACACTGTAAAAATGACGATATTTATGTAATGGTTAAGGTGTTCTGTTATACAATTCTAATTAAATCCCGAAATATACGAATTCACAATCAAAATAATTAGCAACAAGAAATTAATGATTTTTAAGTGTTACATAAGTTTTTTTCGATTTACACATGAATCCAAATTTTCAAACTCTGAACTTTGGAACTTATTTCTTAAACAATTAATAATACAAACAATGTAATATTATTTTTATAATTCACTTTCCTGCATTTGTTGGAAATGTATATCTGTAAACATTTACAAATTGCCGATGGATTTAACATTAGTTATATTAGATGATTCATTGTTTCCTATCGAAGTAGATGAAATATAAGGAGTACGTAAAGAAACCAAGTAGAAAACATGTAACAATTTTTTATTTGGTTTAATACATCGTAGATAAATAACTTGAAAATAATATTGCACATGACTGAAATGCCTAAATTCAATGGACGCAATACATACTATGTTTCACAATTATTACAGTTTCAACACACAACATATTAACATTTTGTACAGTGTGAATTCTATGACTTTCCACACTTGTACACAGTCATACTCGATGAAAGAATGAAATATTTACTCTTAATAATGCCATGTTAAAAAATATATGTACAAAGTGTAGCTAATTACTTCATCCATTTGAAATGAGGCCTAAATAATCTCACATACATGTAAACTATATTTTCTTTATGATGATTATTATTATTTATATGAAATGAACAATACATAAGAACACTGATAGACAAAGAATTGTTGAATATATAGCTTTGTGCTTGAAAATAAAGTCCAATATAAAATAATCAAGATCACATTCACTGTAAGGTGACAGCTAAGAGAAGCAGGTCAATTTAATATCAATGAGGATAATGTTGGTTGGAGACCATTAGATGTAGCCAGTCCTAGCAGTAAAGGCACAAGCGAATAATACCCAATGTGTGTGGGGTTTGGCAGGAGTGTGGGAAACATGTAGCTAATTGTGCATGACATATACTGACATCCTTGGGGAGATGGCACACCTAGTCTCGGGATTCAAGTAACGATCAAGCACAATACGGCAGCAACCATGTAGCTACAAGCTCCTTGTGCTGTTAACGACGCACACATACAACAGGAGTTCGGCAACCGATGCAGCCTTAGGTTTACATAGAATTAGGTACATTTGCATTCGCAACATTGGAAAACAACAACACAATGGGCTGCACCAGCTCCATCAAACCCCGGATGCATACTGCCGTTAACATACACAGACGTCCGCTATAAATGCACCTCCATAAATACTCTGCATCAATAACAACATTTATAAATCATCTGAGTTTTTCTTTTGTACAATTTACCAGCGCATTCACAATGGACGTACTCGAATTTTACATTTGGGCTTGGGAACGATTACCCTGTTTTTAAATTGACAATCATACCATAAATGGCCGAAAAATCCTAAAGTTCTATGAAGTGTTTTCACAATCCCAAATATAAAAGGATGATCACTGCCACTATACTGGCATTACGTGAACTGATAAGTTCATTAGAATTAAGACAGTATAGGTACGGTTCATACAATGGATACATAAATACACAATCATTGAGGCACTGTGAGTAAGGCATTACTACAGTAGTAAAGTGGAGATATTAGGGAGTGTCCCGAGTCCGAGACCGAAGACCGGTCCGACTGGACTATCGCAGTGGACATAAGATGCCAGTGCTCGTGGTATTGTACATTGGTTTGGTACTTGGTAATGAAGTGTTAACACAACAACCAACAGTTAGTTAACACATCTAATTACATTTACTTTTACGTTACAGTTAAACAGTTAATTTATATTCTAAGTGGTCTTGATCGCCACGCAGCACTGCACTGTATGTTTGTGTGTTTGGTTTGGATTAACGCAGGATTCTCGCCGCGCACTACAACAGCGGGAAGGATTCCGTGTTAAAGAGAGAAAAGTGTGAGTCTACATTTCGTTCAAGTTCAATACACCAGAGAAATGTGTATATACATCTAGACAGGCTGCGGCTGCGCACAAGTCAGGAGCCACAACATCTTCAAAGGGTAGACTTAGAGACAACAGATTCAGTTTAAGAGAATTGACAAAGTGTATTGTATTGTAGGTATGTAAAGTGATAAAAGTGTTCTGTTACATCCCAACTTTTGCGACATCCTGCATCCCTGTACTTTGTACACTGATGTACAAGGTCATGTACTGAATAGACAAGGCTACAATGATGAACACTCTAGTTTCATTCAAGAAAGCTGAACATATCAACATTTAAAACATAATATATTTTTCTCTACCTAATCTGATCAGTTAACGGTAGGTAATGCATTTAGTGTTCACGTTTGGAATTTCGAACATGATACGAAAAACAATTGGGTCAGTAAAATTTGAAAAGTTTAACAATTAGATGAAAAACAAATCAAAAATATATGTTCTTTTATTGATTTACTATAGTATTTTAAATATATGCTCAGGTTAAGGGAAAAGCACCACTTGTGTTGTACGACTATCTTAAGTGAATTCTAAACATTAGAACGTACATAACAGTTTTATACAAAATGAAGACATATCCTAAGTATATAAATATATGTATGTTATGTATATGGAAAACATCTATCTATCAGAAGCATGTCCGCTTTCGCTTTTACATTCTGATTCTGCATTTCGGTCACTTTGCTTTCGCTATACTATAAATCTTTCTTCTGTCTTCTGCTTTCCAATGTAGAAACAAACCATCCACTTTCAGAATGGCAACATGTCAAAATAAAGATTTATCTATGCATTATTATAAATACTCTATTTATCTAAAAACATTTATAAAAAAAATGATACTATTAATTACAATAAAATAATGGCACTATCATATGTTTGTGTTATGCACGATGAAAATAACAGAAACATAATCACTGACTGACTGACCAACAACAAACTAGTCGCGCTGCTACCAACTATTCGTCACACCACAAACCTAATCTAAACATAACCGTCACCACTATCACTTCTGGTCGCTAGCACTCAGTGCAGTTCTCCTTGTGTGATCACCAGTGCGCAGTCACTATCACGACCACGGTATCAGGGAGTGAAATCAGTCATAATGGGGCGCTGGCGATGTGGTGGGGTCCCGGGTCTTGAATGCAGGTACCGGGCGGGCAACTACGTGCTCCAGCCATCGCTGATGCGAGAGCGTTTCAGCACCGGGCCGGTGTCGTAGTCGTTGCTGGCGCTGTGTCGCGGTTCAGAGCAGCCTGGGGACGGCATGTTAGTTGGGGTTACGCTACCTGCACACATTACAAAACAAATTACATTACTATTTTCAATCAGGGAAAATTCAATCAATGCTTTTCCAATAGCACATCTTCCTTCACTCTATCATTATCCAGTTGCGCTCTACCTGTCGTCTAAAAAACACTGGTCGCGACCACGGACCTCTTGATTTGGATAAAATTTTGTCTTTGTACAGGATGATTCAGTAAGATTGTGCCAAAATAAAACCATATATTAAGGGAGCCTTTTGAAAGTGCACCTCATCAAACACATTTTTATTAATAACTCTGGTACTAGTTGCACTAAAATTTTGAAGCTTGGTATGAGGATACTACTTATTTAGATGCATATTTATACTTTCTTTGGTTTTTGTATTTCAACCACCAGAGGCGTCTCATATGGGGAAGCCATAAACAATTTTTATCGTTATTTTTTTACCTGTTAACATTTTTTATTTGTACCTATAAAATATTACATACAATGTAAAATTACACAAAAAAGATACTCTTGATAAAACTTGATAAACGCAGTAGTTTTTGAGATATTTTAATTTTTAGAAAAAATTAATACGCAATTTGCCGCTTCAGTGAGTTGCGCTTTGGCAGTTTTAGTATGCGTGTTGAATTTTGTGTTCAAGAACAAGGTGACTGCGCAAAATTACTCATTTTTATAAAAAAAAGTTTTCATCGCGCGTACTCTCTGTGGCGTGTATAGCTCTACAATAATATAATAAATTTGTAAGATGTGTTCTTTTAAAACTAAACCGCAATACACAGCAAGGAAAATGGCGTATTATTTATATCGCTTAATCCTATAAAAAGGAAAAGTTATATAAACGAGAATAAACCATGTATTTATGTAGAGAAATATATAATAACTTCAAAGGTTTATATGTGTATCAAAAGAACCAAATTTAAGTCAGTGGCCTCAATATTACAAAAAAATTATGGGGCTGATAAAATTTGCGTGCTACCCTCAAAAACTATTACGCGTTTTAAACCTTATAAACCAGTAAGAAATTTTTATGGTGTACAAGAAAAATCGATAAACAAGTTTTATAAACAAAAAAAAAACTATAAGGCACGTAATTGTTAAATCTTTTAATTTGTGCTTATTTACGATAAACAAAATTCCTGTATATACAAGATACGAATCTTCATTCACATATTCTTTGAAATTTATAATTTAGTTAGAAAACAGGGTCTAATTAAAATATAGTGTAGATTTATAACTGAATTAAAAGTATAATTACTTTTAATGCTTCAGAATTCCGACAAAACAGTAATATTACAGTTTGTTATCTACCTTATCTGACCTTAGTTGCACTGGCTTACTAATACAATTATCTTATTTAAATAAGCAAATAAGATTGCCTTGACCTTTGTCGTTTGAGATATTTGAATTATACATTCTCAAAGATATACGTGATTCTTAAGTTGTTTTTAAAATTAATATTAACTTTCAACGTTATAAATATAAAGAAGAGTATTTATTTTTGAAAATTATTCTTTTTTTAGTAATAATTATTTCTATTTTAAGTCACAAGATATAATGCATTTTTTTATTTTATCGGATGATAGATGACGTAAAATGTTATCTATGTTTGGGTTTACTAAAAGATACTTTTTAATATATTACTAAAAATTTCAAATAAATTATTATCTGAATTTCGTACGGTAATTGTTTTAATAATGCAAAAATAATTTCATTTTTTTGAAAATTTATATGATATTTTCTACTAAAGCACAGAATTTTTTTTGTAAAATCAGATAGTTTTTTCATAGGCTAAAATACATATCTACAGAAGATTCTAGACAAAATTAATGTCAACAAGGAGTTGTATTTTTATTTGTTTGTAATAATTTTAACTAGAAAAATGTATAGATTTATAATTAGAATTTGTGTAAAATGTATTACATATTGATTATTAATTATTATTTTCTGCACATAAAAGAAATATGATTATTTTAAAATTATTTTTTGCTTGTAGTAAAATTATTAATACTTTAAAATTAAAAAGTCGAGAAACAAGAACTACAATTAAATATTTTATTTTTGAATTAATAAACTTTTACATGAATTTAAATTAACAAAAACTTTGTAAATGAATTTCTGTCATTTGAAATATTTATTTCCAAATATTGAAAGAAATTTTTTGGTAAGGATCATTCGTTGTGAGTGAAGAACTTTTAACGTATTTTCTTTTATATTTTTTTGAGTGTTATACTCTAAAAAATTAAACATTAATAACATTATTCTTAAGGGAAGAAGAATTTGTAGATAAGACAACTGATAGTGACCGTGAAACAGTGGCGGATCCAAGTGACATTCTTAGAGGGGGTAAAAATAATTTTATTTAATGAATTTTAATAATTGGTATAATATACAAATATAGGAACATATAAAAATAAAATCCATGTAAGAGGACACAGTTCAGGTCACAAAAAAATTACAAACAAAATAAAATTCCATATTAAAATATATCATCAGCCGTTCTTAGGGGGGGGGGGTAACTACCTCATTACCCCCTCACCGTTTGTATCTGCCTCTGCCGTGAAAAAGGTAAGAAACTGGCAGAATAATCGGCTATTTGCTCATACACCATACAGTTAGTTTGGTTCGATTCTATTACAGTGTGTTCAAAAAAATTCCTAATTCGGAGTAGGCTATGAACTGTGAAACGTATGTCTGATTATTATTTAATTCAAAAGTCAAATTGTCAAAATTGATCTTAAATCTTAAAGGATACAATATATTGACATTCGCCGTTTTCTAATTTGTTTCCATTTCTAAAATAAGATTCAAGAAGAAAAGCATTTTTGATGATATCTCATGTCAAACTGACATTTAATTAAATATTTTTAAATTGACATACGTTTCTTTGTGCAAAGCCTACTCCGAGTTAGGATTTTTTTTGAACTGACTGTAGTTTAGATCAGGGCAAGAAACCGAAAAAATAACGGTAATGTAACTTTCAAAATAGTTTTTGTTTAAAAACCGGTTTACTCTTTATTAAACCGATTTTTAAATTGGTTATTTTAACAGGTTCAATAAACAGGAAATTTTAGCACAAAAATAGTTTTAAAAAATTATAAGTTTACTTTTTTTAAACGGTTTTGGAAACCGGTTTTAAAAGCCGGTTTCTTACTCTGCTTTTTGGTTTAGACACTGTTTTAAAATTATTGTTTGATCAAATATAAAAAGTTTTCGTACCTGGTGTAGGTGTCAACTGTCCGGTGGAGTTGGGCCTGGGCAGCGAGTGATGGTTGGTGTGCGTGAGGTTGAGCGTGTGGCTGTGCACGTGCTGATGCGCATGGTTCCCCATGTTGCCTAGGTGAATGTTGCCGCTGCTGGTGGTCCCGCCGCCTGCTAGGTGATGGTCTCGAGGCGGTGAAATCGGCTCGCTCTTTATTTTTACAGGAAGCGGTGATGTAGGGGGTGGAGGAGTGCTGCTGCTCACGGCGAGTTGGGGAAGACCGCTGATAGACAAATATCTATTAGGATATACATAAAAGTTGGGATATATTTTATTAGCGATGTTTGATATCAAAATTTGAATATCGATATTCAATGTGAATAAAATATTGATATATCAAAGTTTCGATGCATCAAACATGTTTTTACATAAATTCAGTTATAGTACAACAGTAAAATATATTATGTACATTTTAGTTAAATGTTTTTTGTTTAAGAGTTAATTATGAACATAATTTATTTTTATTTATTAACCCTACAATGGTAATGAATTATTATAGAAAGAAACGAACAGTTAAAATCGGTAGAGCCTCACAGACTCTACGCCACCACTGCAGGGTTAAAAAATCTAAACACCTAAATTGCACCACTGCCACTTAAAATTAAGTCCTGGTTTTATTTAGTTCGCCAAATAAATTAATGTTAATTCTAATTGAATATTTTTTTAATTGCAGTGTAAAATTGAATTGACTAACTGAATTAAACCAAGTTTAAATTTTAAGTGCTAGTTGTGCAACTAGGCATAAAACCACAGGGTGATTTGTTAGCCTCGTTACAAACTTAGGCAACGGAAAATAGATGTATTTTCAGAAAAAAAGTCATATAAACATAAGTCTGTTTTTTGTTTTGTTTACAATTTATACAGGGGGCCCGTTTTTTGATCCACCATTGGGAACTCGGTTATCTTGCGAGATAAGAGGTCAGGTAAATTATAGCAAAGTTTCCCCACTAGTAGACTATTTTAAAGATATTTGTTTTTCCCGAAAAGTGCATACGTAACTAGATAAATACAAAAATTCAAACATAAATTTGGTGATTATTGTATTTTTGCTCTTTAAAATAAATGAACATAGATAATTCATACATTGTTGGAAGGCTAAAAAAAATCTCTTTTCAATTGTGTAACTTTCCAATGACGTCCATAAAAAATACAATTTTGACTTCATTTATTTAAATCCGACAGTGATAAAAAAATTGATCATTGTCATTCGAAAAAGCATGAAAAATACAAATAACATATTATTTCATACTTCGTTTTTTGTAAAAACCAAAATGAGCAAAATTTTAATTTTTATATTTATATAGTCATCTAGGTATGATGTTTCGGGGAAAATGAATACATCTTACAAATGGTTTACCCAACTTTGCTCTAATTTAATCGATCTTGTATTTGAAGCTATGTTTATATGACATTTTTTTCTTCTTCCCGTTGCCTTAACGAGGCTAACATATCACCCTATATACAAAAACATCTGTGCTTAACGAAATACTTGTATGTATATCGATAAATCGAACATGGATATATCAGTAAATTAATACATTAAATATAATGATCTATTGATACATCAGATATAGATATATCGATATAAGTATTAGCGATACTTCAATGGATCAAATATCGACATATAGATAAATCCAGAGCTTGTTTTGTAATGTTTATCAATGTTTTTTGAAAATTATTTACAATTTTATTTATTTTATTTTTTAAAATTTAGAAAATATAATTTGCGCCAACGATATATTTATACATTACATGTGTTATGTACTGTTCTATTTTTTTTTTTTTTTTTGAAAATAGAAATGTTAACGTAATGTGTCTACAAAAAAAGCACTGGATAAATTAAATATGGGCATATTGATACACCAAATATCGATGTTTTAAAAACTATGGAATATGTAAATGTGTACCTTTTTTATAATTTTAAATTGTCTACGGAATTTTGCTGCGGCCTATTTAGTGATATTTGAATGTTTCCCATAGATGAAGAAAAATATTTCCATACTTGAAATCTTGGCTTTTCAATTTCAACCAATGATTTTAATTACATATTTATCTTTCAATGCACAACACCCTTGTCGATCAAGTGTCTGCAGTATTCGCTTAATTATATACTATTTAATTTTAAGTAAAAACTTTATCACTGAAATGGACTTTGTTATTGTAATGAAAACAGCAATGGAGGATTTTATATTATCAATTGGTAGCCTCTGGTTATAATTAAATTCGCGGTGTATGAGCGTAATTTTTTTTTGTTATTTTATTGGAATTGTTAAAAAGTAATCACTTAAAAACATGCCGGATTATGCAGAGTAACATTTTTCAGATAATCCCGCTTTGATGACATCAGTACAGATAATTTTTATGCAGTGCCTTGATTGCCAGCGCCGATTCCCATATCTGTAGTCGGTAAATAAAGTTGACTCCCTCATTTTAAAATTATTTAAATGCCAATAATTGGTCTCTTCATGCGCTTACATGTACCACAATGGGGTATTCCGACATTTTTTAAAAATATCTTTTTTCATTAGTACATACCAGTAGGACTCTGAATATCTAATTTTGAGTAAGAAAATGAATATATCACGTGATATGAATTTTTAAAAATTTCATCGCAATTCAAATTTTCTTGTCATTGGCGCGCTTATGACGTCAAATCGATAGTGACATCTGCAACAAACTTCAGTGTCTAAATCCACATGTTCATGACAGCCATTTGCTTTTTTACACATGGTTTCAATAGCAGCGTGTATTACAGTGTTTGTTTGTGGTAAAAATACGAGTAATATTTCATAATTATGGAACCTGATTATACAAAGACTGATTCTGATAACCTACTGTGGGTTCTGCCATGGTAAATAATTATTTTCTCCATAACTCACAATACGTGAGTGCAGAAATACGTAATGTTAAATGCCGAAGGTATGTTTTGTTCGAGAATTGCTGCAAATAAAGTGGACGAAATGTCAAACAAGATATATACGCGCGTGTTAACTACAGGCACCATCCATGATTCTAAACGTAAATATCTACCGTGAAATGAGCAACAAATTATCAATTTCACGTCACAAATTTCAAGGACGTTTCTAGAGCTGTAAAAATTCCAATTTTCTAACATTAAATTATGAATTAAAAGTTTTTAATAAACATGTTTTATTATATTTTCCTACTTTATGAAGATGTAAACTATAGAAAAAAGTTATTATTTTGCATTATTTCCATATCACCGGAATACCCCATTATATATACTTGCACTAAATTGTAAAATGGTGAGTGTAAACTTTACTATAATAATATAACCTAACCTAATGCACAAACGCCAGTTCCCATACTTGCAGCCGCGATGAACTTTTAGCAACCGGCATCGGCTACAATTAGTTTTTTTATAGCAACCGTCGCCGCAGAGCATCGAAACCGTAAAAAACTGGGGTTCGTGTTTATTTCTGGTTCAAACATCAATAAAATTTGCGATTTTGCTCCGGGTTCAGGTTCGGTTCGACCTAATGAAAATTTAAAATGCGACCCGGAATTTATAATGCAACGCAAAACAAGAACATGTATACAATTTTCACAAACAGTCAACACAGCCATCAACGCAGACGCAGGTGTCGACGATTGATTTTATTTCCATTACGCTTACGTTTCGAACCGAAATGAACCTAAACCGAAGCTGAACCCGGACCCGATTTTGATATTCGGTTCGGGTTCAATAGGGGATTACAGCTCAACCGAATTAAGAGAAATTAGTAAAAAATAGTGAAAGTATATGCTTAATAATGAATATTAATAAATAAATAAAATGATATAATTGAAATACTTCGGAAATAAGGGGTTTTTTGTTTTAGCAGCTCGTTACTCATATGAAATCCATATATATTATTTTGATTGGCAAATCAAAGACCGCCTATAAATATATAACGAATACCGAGTTAGGGGCGGAGCCTACTACCAATGGAAGTAGAGAAATTCAAATAACGGAGGCGTGGCTATCAGTCCAGTGGTGCAATTCTCAAACAGTTTTTATTTGAATATAAATATTTTGCATTAAACTTAATATCTTAAATACATTTCTAATTATAAATCATGTCGACTTGTACAGTATAATAATATTCATTAATTTTTTATAAATATAATTTAGAAATAGCATATATTTCAAGAACATTTAGGTCCACGAAGAAAATAGTTTGATATAAAAACTTATATACGTGACGTCACATCTATATTTTCAAATTTCGGAGGACTATAACTCGCTTGTTAATAAGAATTTTTTCACCCGGATTTTCACCGACAGTCTTAGTTTTATTTATACGCTCAGATGAAATTTTAAAAAAAATGGTGTTTTCCCCTATTGATAAATATATCTGATATTCGGTTCTGGGTTTGGTTCCGATTTTAGTTCGGATTGGGTTCGGGTGGGATGCCAGCAACCAAAGCACTACCTAATTTTTAATATACAGTTTACTACTATTATCTTACGAACCTCGAATGAGCTAGCGACGTAGGTATCTGATGTGATGTCCACGATAAAGATCCTAGGCTCATCTCAGGTCCCATACTGAAGTCCTGTGCACTGAATGAAGATAGCGACCCCGGGTAATTTGAAAGTCCTGGGATGGAGGGAGTCTGTAACGCCACGACAGGAGTGTTCAGTGAAGACTGACTTCTGTTGTGCTGTAAAGAAAACTGCGACTAGTAAGCATCACTGACCACAACAGACATTGATTAAGACATAATTGTAATCAATAAAGTAATAATTTATATAAAATTACATAATCCAATATATGATGGATTGTTTATAAAATTTAGTTCTGTTGTAGTCAGAACGAAAACACAAAAACAACTCTGTTAAAATAAATTGCAAAGGCAGCAGAAAATAAATAAAATTCAAGCAAATTAAAAAATATTCTATAAAGTTGCAAATAATATTGATGTATAGCAGACATCTTGAAAACAATTTATAGATCCAAAGTGCAAATTCATATCTTTAACACTCAAGATAACCAGACACAAACAACCAAAATCAACACTAACTTCGCCGTAAGAAACTTCTTCTGGTGTCATATTAGGACCAAGTGGAGTAGGTATAACAACGCGTAGATTAGATCGAGGGCCGGGAGAGTGCTGTTTCGTGTGTTGTAGAGACTTGGATGAACTTATGCCGGGTCCTGGACTAGGCCCAGGAGATGGTGAGCCACATCCGCCGATTGGAGAAGCCGAGTTTGGATAGCCATTGCTCATTTCTAACATTCCGCCGCTTGGGTATACTGAAAGAAAAATGAATATTATAAATAAATAAGACAGATAAAAATTGTTAATTTTATCATTATTTTTTAAAATAACAAATTGTATAAAGGACTGTCCACATATGCTATATAAAACGGTAAAATAACCATGTTTTATAACACATTACAAAAATTTCAACAAAATATGGCAAATTTTGTGTTTATAACAATGTTATGTGTTATCGCTTTTAGAGCGGCAAAGATCAAACAATGTTATAAAACAGATCTGTTATAACACGACCACACTTAAAAACAATGTTTGATAACATTTTTAATAAAGTTCAATTGAACCAGGGCTGGCAAAAATCGTGATTTATTTTAAAAAATCACAAATCATTGATTTTTTTCAGAAAAATCAAATAAATCATTATTTTTAAAGATCTGTTGGCGGTACAGCAATTTTTTAAATTCTTTTAAAAACAATATAAATATTTTATTTAATAAACGCAAACGAAATCTATAATAAAAACCCAAATAATGCATTTGAATTTTTGCTTATACGTATAGAGCAAGGAAGATCACGTGACCTATCATATGTTTTGTCCCTTTCTCACTTCAGACTCAATCTTCAGCTCTGTCCCATGCTAACTTCAGACTGTATTTTCGACGCAGTGCGCATGCGTCAGTTTGAATAGCTGTCATATTTTTCTAGCGGTAAATTTGAAGAATGAGTTTGCTCAAGCGTGGAATTTGTTGCCATTCTGTTATTTGGTGGTTCTTGTGCATATATCGATTGATTGTGTTATTGTTATTCATTGTAGTGTTTTATTATTTGTTTCTTTTTGTTATCTTGTTTGTTGTTATTTCTTTTATTGTTGTTTGTGAGTGTTTGGGTGCAAGTTTGTCGTCGGACTATAATATAAAACTGTTTGCTATCCCATCAAGCACCGATTATCGATGTAATATTTAAAACCTAATAATATTTGAACATAAGTATAGGTAGGGTAGGTGTGGTAGGTAGGTTACATGTGAAAAACAAGAGAGACGTCGTCTGTGGCTCGTGGCCGTTTATGTTTATGAGAATATCACTTGCTGACATATTATCGATTACTCAGATTTGATAGTAGGTCGTTGATGAAGCTCTAAATTTATAAATTGTCAATTACTGTTGGTAATATTTTCTTTTTAAACAAGAATGAAGACTAAGAACATCCTGATCGTAATACTTATGAATATACATATGATCACATTATCTTTCATTATATTATATTATTGAAGAATTCAATAAAAACCTATTTGATTCTTATTGTCATTTTATTCTCATTTGATATCTTGCTAGAAATGTGACAGCTATTCAAACAGACGCATGCGCACTGCGTCGAAAGTATAGTCTGAAGTTAGCATGGGACAGAGCTGAAGATCGAGTCTGAAGTGAGAAAGGGACAAAACATATGATAGGTCACGTGATCTTCCGTGCTCTATAGTATATAACGCGTCCACGCGCGCCCGCGTTTTTATATGAAAATTAAAGTAGATATAAGAACATATTTTTGTTGTTATTAATAATTTTGCAGCAAATAATAGTTATTTATGTACCAAGTGAGTAAAGTATATCTTTTTTTGCGAGTGCGCAAATCCTTCGAGTGAAAAAAAGATATAATTTACTCACGAGTTGCATACAATTTTTTTACGTGTGCAATGGGAGCGTAAAAAGTGCTGTAGCGTTTCACACTTTCATATATTAAAAAAGGCATATTTTATAAACGCACTTTAATGAAAAAAGGGGTACTTTTTTAACAGACGTAAAAAAATACATTTTAATTATAATTTTTTTCATCTTTGAAAAAATCAATGATTTTTATTAAAAAAAATAGTTGATTTAAATCAGACCAACCTTGAATTGAACTGTTCGTGTACACGAAGAATTATAGACTTCTTTACAAAAAAAGAGGTGTGACATTAAAAATAAAGATTTCACGCATCGCGATATTTTCATGTTACCTGTAGACGTTAAGTAGATGTGGATGTCCAAAAGTTGTAAAACAATATTATAAAAACTTTGTTACATAACATGTGTTACAACATGTTATACAGTGTGGATGGGCTTTAAAGGCCCGACCATATATGCTATATCACGATAATATAACCATGTTTTGTAACGTATTACAGAAATTTTAACTAAATACAGTAAATTTTTGTTTATATAACAATGTTATATAACGCTTTGGGGGCAATAAAGATCAAACAATATTTAATAACATTTTAATAAAATTCAGTTGAACTAACCATGTGTGTGTGGTAATATAATTTCTTTGGTTATATCTATGTACACAAAGAAATGGAGAGGTCAAAGGAATCTACTATTCTACTTTTAGACTTGGAGGTGTTGTGGGACACAAAAAACAAATACATATTTTACGAATCGCCACCTCAAACATGATGCTTAGTGCGATATTCCAGACAGCAATGTTGGGTATACCCAAAATCTCCATTTGCTGCGTTTTTATTTATTTTTTCAATTTTATTTGAAATAATCACACAATACATCTTTATGTTAATTGTAGAAGTTATAGACAGATGTGAACGTTCGAAAGTTGTATAGCAATGTTTAAAAAAACTTCGTTAACGTATTACAGTGTGGATGGGCCTAAATACTTTTAATTTATTTTATTTCCCGTTAATAATGAATGAGATATTATAGTACTAAGCCAATATTTTTAGCAAGAACAGGATGAACTAAAAATTTTAGTGCAAACGTGACTAAAATTTTTTACGTAATATAAGCCAGACATAAATTTTAAAAATTCAGAATACAAAGTTTCAATTTTTTTTTCACTAATTCATATTACATTATGTATATTTTCAATTTCTTATCCAAGATAGATATTGTATCCTATTGACGCATTTTAATGCAAAATACTCTACGTGCCACTTCTACTCGTATGTTTTAATCATAGAATTAAGAATATATATATATATATATATATATATATATATATATATATATATATATATATATATATATATATATATATATATAGAGGGAGCGTTTGTTGGCAATGACCTTGATGTCTAGTGACGGAAGGGGAATGAAGCGTCGGCCATATTGTACTGGTCCATTTCTGCAGCCGAATCTATAGTAAACGGTCGTATTTATTATTAAAATTTATTAAATATGGTCAAAAAAGGTATTTAAACACAAAAGTTTAAGGAACAAATTCGAAATTGCACGCGTCAACGCAAGCAAAAAACTAATCATAAATGGACCAGTACAAGATGGATCATTCTCCGGACGGCTTCAAGATGTCGGACTTGTGCTCCCTCTATTATATATTCTTAAATCTATGGTTTTAATGTTCAAATAAAAACAATAAACAAGCATTAAACAATAACATCTACAGATTCTTCTTCTGTTAATATTCTTATCCATTTACAACCCTTTGCTCATAAAAATAGTTCCATATTTGTTTTAAATTTCAAAACAAATTTCACGCACTGTACTATTTTTAAAATATTGGGCATGGTTCATAAAACATTTATGTGTGAAAATCTTATATATATATATATATATATATATATATATATATATATATATATATATATATATATATATATATATATATATATATATATATATATATTAGCACTTAGATTCTGTAGAACATGTCAATTAATAGTACTGTAAAAATGTTAATTTTTATTTAAACATAATGTAAGATTTTTCAAAATAATACAAACGAGAATAAAATATTTTCAATCTACTTTTATTTTGTAGTTTTATAGTTTGCGCTTAAAAGAAGCAATTTCCTATTTTCATATATGGAGTTACGAGTAAAAATTCTACGTATTTCATATTATTTGCAGATGTATTATCGTATATTATTGTGATATCAAAGTATCTTGGACATTTATGTAAAAAGGTGAAATGCCTTTTCATCTCGCAAAGGAAATATGTTGTACAGAAAAAGATATAACGTTATTGCAGAAATTCCCAGAATTAGTAGAGAAATATAAAAATTATTGTGTACATATAAGAGTTTCACCACGTATATTTTATTTAAAAAGATATTCTGTAGGTATTTCACGAATATTCCCACGACATGATGGATATTTTCCAAGTTATTGAAGAATAAAACTGCAATAAACCCATAGGGTGAAATTATAAATTATGAGTTGTAATGTAATGTACATTTACCTGAGTCAGTTTCAGAGGAAGAGGGTCGAGGACTTATGCTTGGATGAGCCATTTGTGGACTTGATTGTAGTAGAGAAGAGTCGCCATATGAACTGTTCACCGGAACAGAGACTGGTAATGTGTAATTTGATGCCGTCATTCCCACTTGCTGAAACGGAAAATGTATTTTCAGTATAATAAACATCAAATATGTATTTTATTTCAGAATATATTATTTTTAGCGATAGTGTGACTTTTTTATATTAAATATGTTACAAAAATAACAAAAAACAATATCTAAAAAGAATTAGAAAAAACACTCGCCGTGTTTTACAAGATTTTAGCATCTGAATCAACCTCTCGGGCATTTTTCGGATGCACAGACGCGTTTCGCTCTTATCGGAGCTCATCAGTGTGGTGTAATTTTTTTTAAGCATTGTTTCACCTAGAGTTCGCCATTGAACATTTGTGTTTCAATAGATGCCAGAGCTTCACCGCGTTTTTCGGTAGATGGCTCTGTATGTGGTTAGTTACCTCTGAAGTCATCTATCTTGTATGAGATAGTATATCACATGCTAGCCCAGTTAGCCACTGCCTCTGCAAAGAGGTGTCATTTCCATCACGATTATGAGCTCCGAAAAGTGTAAAATGCGTCTGTGATTGATAACTGGGCTCGCCTAGTGCAGGGCGCGTAAGTAATTTTTTGTTCACGATCACGTACGCTCACAAAACTAAATTTATAATCACGCATAACTTTTTATGATTGCTTAACGGTCGCTCACGATTTTGTTTAGTAAATTAAGGCCCGATGGGTCACGTTCGTGTCGCGTAATTGTTTCTAAATTTAAGTTATTATAATCTCATAAAAGCGAAGCAAATTCTATGTAAAATTAGGAGTAATAAAATAACTATTGCTAAAGAAATAAAAATATTGGTAATGACAAGTTTTCATGAAGTAATAAGAATGCAAAAGAAAATATGCAACTGAGTTAGATTTTTTCTGATCAAAATAGGAAAAAACTTATCACTCACGCCCGTTCACTCATGACACATTTTTAGTCCCTCGCGCTCACGTTCAGTCACGACTTTAAATTTAAAATATATTCACGTTCACGAGCGTCACGACGTGACCCACCGTGACCCGCGCCTACCTCTAGACTCGTCCAGTATCTGAAAAATGACCGAGAAATTGATTCAGATGCTAAAATCTTGTGAAACATGGCGAGTGTTTTTTCTCATTCTTTGTTAAAAAATTTATCTAGATTATTTTAAATTGTTATAAATATTTGTAATTTTTCAATAAAATAATTGTAATAATTTAAAGGCTGAATGTTGTCTAATAGAGAAATACAGGTGTAGAAAAGAATCACTTCACAGTTCAATGAGGGTTTTCACTATTTTTCAGTTTTTTTATATGTTCTTGAAAAGTCATACAGCTTGACCGCCGAGCCATGAGCCGTGGGGATGAGTAGTGCGCAGAGAGAGAACGCACTAGAAAGAGACAGGTATAGTTACGCGGCTGCTGGCAAGGGTTTGAAGTCCCCACCACAATTTGAAGGCAAGGCTACTGTGCATCCAAGCTGATCAGACAAGGCTCGGCGGTCAAGCTAAATGTATTAGAATAAGCAAAACATTTTTTTTGTAAATATTTTATAATATATTTTAGTATAAAAGTGTTCTTTTTCACCTCGCTTTTCACTATTATGGTGGGAACCCCATTGACAACCAATTCCAATTAGGTAAACAAAAATATAAAAATTGAACACTGTTATGTTTATTAAAGTTCGTTATCATACATCCCATTTTTTAAATTTATTTTGTTTGTTTATTAACTTTTTTTATGTCAAAAGTAATTAATAATTTGTTTTATCAAATAAAAGAAAAGATTTGGAAAACAAAATGATTAATACAGAATGATTGCAGGATGATTAGTTGAAGGTTCAATGCCAATTCACTAACAGGATAAAGTGTGACATTTATGTAAGTGTGTTTTGGTACTTTGTAGACGGCACGGAAAATATAATCTCTGATTATGTAAACTGTGTTATCAGATCAGTTTTTCTTATGACGCTTTTGATAACGGTACTATATGTTAATTTCAAGAGGCAGATATTTGAGTTAACCGCATATCCAATTTGTCAAAACAAAAATTACCTTTGCTTATATACGTAAATATCACAAATTAAGGCAGTGATTTGATTTTATAGTTTACAGTGTTTTAATGTAATGAATGACTATTATTTAAAATAAAAACTAGCGGTGATTTTTTTTAAAGTATCGATGCGAGTGCAAATATGGGATGAGCCAGAGAGCATTTTCGCAACATGATTTATAATTTGACATCTTTTCAAGTCTCCCAGAAATTAGTTTGAAAGCACTCCAAAAGGAAATTGGTCTATATTTACATAACATTATATACCCGAATTTCATCAAATTGAGTTCTGTGCGTTAGATACCGTTACATTATAGCTATTTGTGTATTAAGAGCGCAAAATGGGACATTGTCGATTGAGAGTTGTTGCCGCGCGACGCCATTTGCGCTCGAAACACACACAAGATTTTTCTACAGTCGCCACAATGGGGTCCTCCATCATAACAAAAATTTATTTGTTTCAAGTACATTAAACTAGTGCGGTGAAAAAGTGGATGTGGCAGCACAACTGTTCACACAATTTATTTTATATTTAATTTTAATTTATCGTTATTTTCCATTTTTCTTGATCTATTGCTTCAATCTAATCTAAACATTTTATACTTTCGTTTTTGTAAATGAATGCCCTATTTTATTTTCACAGCAGTGCGGCATTTTGTTTGGTTATGTAATATACCGACCGAGCAATTTTATGTCAGATTGAAGGTGGTAAATGTATAACTACGGTGCCATTAGTTCCTGACTAAACGTTCCCATTAAGAATGTAAGAATATTTCTCAACATTGTATAGTTAGCAATTTAGACAGCGATCGTTTTTCTACTTTGTCGCGCATGAGCGGCAAAGTGACATTTTGCGTTCACAAAAAAAGCGCTAAGGGCTACTTCGTATATAGACTGTAGAAAAAAGTATTTTTTGAAAATTTGCAAGCGAAGAAGTCATAATTTTCACAAAAACAGCTTTTAGAATTTTGTGTTACTTATATTTTAGCTAAAAGAATATATTGCAACATAAAAACTGGAATTTCAAGAGGGGTGGGTATTCTAAAATTCAGTCTTTATTATTTTAAAGTTTTGATTTTGATCATGTAATAAAAATAACGTATAAAAATGTAATAATATTGGAAATATAGTTTGAGAATGTATGATTTTGACTAGTTACGATTTCGTTCACCAGATGGCAACCAAAATAATGAATATAAAGCGAAGCCATCTAGCGATTGATACTGAACTATAAGTAAAGCGTTAACTTCTGGTATTCGCCATCAATTAAGGCTGCCATAGCGGAAAAAAGAAAGATCTGATATCAAAGTTGAGTAATCAGGCATGATGAAGAACTTACTCTTTGTCCATTAATTGTATTCCTCTGTAGCATCATTTGAAACTCCTCGTCAATCTTGCTGTATTTGGCCTCGGTTCTGGGTGTGAGCTGGTAGTCGGTCTCTGGTTCGGGACTGTCGGGACTCATCACTCCATTCTTATGTTCCTTCTTGTTAAGTGCCTGCAAGTGTCAGTGGACACAGTTCATGGATACGGGCAGCCTCAAGGGCCACAAGGCAACAACCACACACACACACACAAACGCTACATACTACAAGCCACTCGCACTACACACAAAAATGGGATTAGTATAGAGTCAAGCAACAAATCTGTGATAACAACGGGCAATGCACCAAATCGATAACTAACACCAGAAGAAAACGGGGAGTTTACACGAGGTACTTCACTTATTTCTCTTACTATATCTACAACATTTCATAAAACATTAAAAAAAACAATTTTTGATTACACTCGGAAATAAAAACATTTGTTTTATTGTGGAAAGCATGCAAATTTAACGGGGTATTCAACAATATTATTTGCATTTTTTTTTCAAAAGTTATGAACTGTATTTCATTTCATTTAAGCAATATACAGGATGATTTTTTTCAAGGTGTACATAGGAGATTAACATGGGAAATCACTTTTTGCAAACCGTTGCCCCCCGTTTTAACTCACGGCAATAGTTGTGGTGTCAATACAAAGATAAAATTTTTCCTATCCGAAAATACGAAATACATGAAATTATTCAATATTTTAGGCCCATAAATTAATTTAAAAAAAAATTCATTTTCGTATTAATAGCAATAGTCATGCCAAATTTGAACAAAAATATAAACAAACGCTTAATATTTTATCTGTCAGAATGTGTTATTGTCTCTTGACAATGTCAATTAGCCTATTCTGATAAACAAAATGTCAAGCATTTCTTTATCTTTTTGTTCAAATTTGGCATGGCTATTGCTATTAATAGGAAAATGAATAATTTTGAAAATTAATTTACGGGCCTAAAATATTGGATAAACTCCATGTATTTGGTATTTTCGGGTGGCGAAATTTTATCTTTGTATTGACACCACAACCATTGCCGTAAGTTAAAACGGAGGGCAACGGTTTACAAAAAAATGATTTCCCATGTTTACACCTTGAAAAAATTCACTCTGTATACTAATTAAAATTTGAATTTAGCGGTTGTGACGTAATATCCCTCATGAAATTTGGAACTGCTAACGCCATCTCTAATTTAAATATAGAAAAAAATCCTGTACCTGATAGTTGTACGGTAGACGAGGTCTCGTAAAAAACATACTGCAAACTTTTTTTGATTATTAAAGACCAATAGGGTTCCAAGTCATTTTTTTCTGTAAGAACACAACCAATCACATTGTCCGTACATGAAACGTCACATAAACTTTCAAGCGTTTGTGGTTTGCGAACTATTTGATATTTAAACAATTTTTTTTTCATTAATTCTCATTAAAATTTTACCTTTTTATGAAAGATAAATTTTGACTATGGTAAAGCATCTACCTTTACTTAATAAAAAAATATGGGTGTTATAATTTCTATACCTAATCTTTTTCGATTAATGTAATAAAAAAAATCTTGCAAGACCTCACAATTTTTTATAGTTTTTGCACAATATCAAGTTTTATATAATTTTTAAAAGGAGCAACAGATAATATCAAATAAATATAAGAATCAGTAGTTGCTTATCTATTGTCCGAAATCCAATTTTGTAGGGTTATGTACGTCATACGTTTTGGGTATTTTAGACGGCTGATAATTTTGAAGATACTATTATATTTTAATGTAATTACAATGTACTAGTAGAGTAGAATACCCCATTTTGAATAAAACATGTATTAAACAAACATTTATAAAATAAATTACGATTTTGAAATAATTTTAGCGAAAATAATTACAATAATATTTGTGAAGTATACTGCAAACATGCAGTTGTGTACACACTGCATACGAACTCCCCATTAGTCATTTAACATTACAAAGGATACCATCAATGCGTTCTGGTTATGAATTATTTTGATATTTTTGCGATACTCTCAAAAATAAATAAATACACTTGAAATAAAACAATAATTGTCATTCTTCTTATAATATTTTACAGTTGAAAACGTTTCTACTAAGTGCCGAATGGAAATTTATTATCTCTAATTTATTATTCTTATCTAGTATGATATTCGTGAATTGTGGCTAGTCAGGACTACTAATTATTTTTTCGAGACTATAATTTAAACTAAAAATTGACAACTCCTATCTGTATTTCGCTATCATGTGATTTTTTCTAGCGTATGATAAAATTTTAAGTTACGAACTTTATTAAATTTAGAATAAATATACTATAATTAAACGCGTTTGGTAAATAGGTAGTTTAATCTATGTTTATGTCAATAAATTAACGATCCGTATTTTCAAATAAGTGATGAATAAAATATATTTTATTTTAACTCACTAAACTACTTTCTAACATACTGTCAAATTTTAATGATAGATTTAATACATTTCAAAAAAGTAGACGATCAATTTTGACAGTTGGAATGTAACTGTCATTTACTTTTATGCACATTTTTATAACGAAAATATTACTTAGTATAATTTTAATAATTGAAGAACCGTGTTTCTGAGTAATTATAACTGACTATATTAGAATAATAAAATGGATTTTTAAAATGTTTGTAGGATTTGAATCCTTGTGCTCTAAATCAAATAAGCTTGTACATACATCCGGTATGTACGTAAAAGGATGTCACTATTTGTTACGAAAAAAAGTCCCAAGTTCTATATAATCAGTTTAATACAATTTTGAATAAAATTTAGTGTTGTAGTTGTACAATAATTGAAAGTTTATATATTCGCATATATATATTTTCAGAGTAAACATAGATTATGTAATAATTTTTTTATATTTTTGCTAGGTTAGGAACTAAGTGTCAATTGTCCTACATAATACTATTACACGAACGTAATTGCCGTTTTATACGAGAGATTACTGGATTTTTAAATTTTGTATAATTAATTGTTTAACTAAAGAATAGTACGTTAGAAATTTGTGAAAAATACCTATTTAAAACATTTTAGAAAAGAATACTTACTGAACAATTAAAAATATAAAATTATAAACAATAACAAAATGCACAAAGTTATTATAATTGTTTCAGTGCGTAGTAGGATGTAATGCTTTTTTACTGATAAATGCAAAAAATTATTTATAAATTTGGTAGGGTAGGTTAGGTCCAATTATCTATTATGAAAAATTTACATAACCTCCAATCCAACTTATTTAATACTATGAAGAATAAATGCATTTTTATCATAAATACCTATAATTATTGTAATTCATAATTCATATCATTTAACGTATGTAAGTATTGAACTTAAAATCGCAAATGTGATTAGATAAGACGTATGAAAAATTCATTTGAATAGACAGTAATAATTTATGATTATTTTTTCTTTGGTATACGATATCATTTTTTTTAAATATTACTTGTGTCATTAGCACAATGTGTGCTGATGTGGGTGGAAAAATTATAAGTATCTTACTAATGGATATAAAAATTCCATATTACGAGTTGACATTGATGTAGAACCACTATCATTAACTTCTTCACTGGGTTATCAAAAAACGGAAAGTTATAAAAACTTTTAAAATTAGTTCAAAGTAGAATTTTTAAAAAGTTCGGAGAGCATCGATTTCATTAATCTAATTTTGATTCTGCAAAATGACAAAATAAGAATGATCGTATTATATTTTCACGCAATTGTTTTGATTTATTGCCTTCAACAAGTTTGGTCTTATAATTTTATTAAATGGTTGTTTTGTTACAGATATAAATATAGCAAATCAAACATATTTCTAAAAGAAAAGATAGTTTGTAATTGTTTTCAAATATGTATGTATATTTGAAATTAAATTTTGTAAAACCCGCATTTGACACGACACATTCCCAAATACACAATGTATTTATATCTTTTGAAATTGATCAATTCAGATTGGTTGATTTGTATTTGATTATTTTTTATTGGCGGTTATAATTTCATTATTTCGATACAAATTATTGTTTGTAAAGAAACTGACTGATAGCGGCAGTGTTTATCAACAATATGGCGTGTTCAATTGATAATGTCAATTATATTTTATATACTTTTATAAAAAAAATAAACTTTGTGGAAGTATGATTTGATAATTATAGTGCGATCCACGTAAGAAGATGGCGCTTGAGAGTCGGCCGTTTTTACTTGTATTAAATAAATAATTTAAATTCGTGAATTCAAACTTTGTCAACACTAAATATTTTTACGTGTAAAATATTAAAAATTACCAAGTCAAAATTAAAAACATGGTTTAAATATTACTTATTTCTGTCAACTTTATTTGACAAATGATAATTTTTTTCGCTATTGTGAACTAGGGTGCACATTTACTAATCAGAGTGCAGAATTTATTACCGTATCTAAATCTTTACCTCGTGCAACGAGAGAACGTACCCGATCACGAACCAAATTTGTATTATTATTTCATTCTTACTATTATATATTTCTTATTTCTATTATATTTACTGTACTTTAATTATATAAATCTAAAAATAATAACAATCCAACTCTGGTATGACTTCCCCCGCCCAAATTTTATAGTAGCCTGCGCGAAACAGGTTCAATCTCTAATTGAACGAAGCATACGTTACTTTCTAACGTAAAACGAACTATACCAGCTAACAGGGTTGTAAAGTATACAGCTAGGTGGCTACGATCGCCATATATGAAACGAACTATACCAACTAACAGAGTTGTAAAGTATACCGCTAGGTGGCTACGATTTAAATTATACCGCCAATGATCCAAACTTGTTTTAGGGCAATTTTTTGAAAAAAAAGACCGTAATATATATCCGATCAAAATGAACCACAACCAAAACACAGCCGAATTAGTATGACATAGTTATCAATAGTTTGCACGCCTAGTATTACAACAGTTGCTGCTTGGCTAGATGTACCTCGATGATGTTCTTGTTGGTAAGAGATTCGTGTGGCTCATTGTACTCTGTGTATTTTAGCAGAACTTTGTCCATGTCAGTGCTGGCGTATTGGTACAGCTTGTTGCTGCTGCTGAAGATGATCAGAGCGATCTCGCAGTCGCAGAGTACAGATAATTCGTAAGCTTTCTTCATCACGCCGAATTTCCGCTTGTTGAACGTCACCTGCCGATTTCGTTCATCGGTAATGCGGGAGATCTGAATTTTTTTGCGACCCATGGCAGCAATTTTGATTAAAATGTAAAATTTATTTCGAAACTTTAACTTTGGGTCGTGTTTTTCTGGTTTACTGATGCAAAAGTAGATTGCATAAATCAAATTTCTGAAACAAAAAGAAAATTTTATTAGTATTTTAATATTCTGAATACCTAGCAATTGTGGATTTAACATTTGTTCATATTTATATTTTTTATTTTTTATTAAACAATTCAAGAACTTCTGGCAAAAACAACTATGATCCAAATTCCAAATTTTGTAAATATGAGTTATATACAGCGACATCTACTTTCAAGGATGCCAAACAGTTTGGGAAAACTGTGCCTCGCAAAAAGTATTTTGTCACAAGTTATTGCATTGTAGAGTTTTGAATTGAATTTTAAATGTTTACATGAGTAATTTGGAACCTAGTTCTCAAGTCAAATCCATGAATTTTAGTTTTGATATGAGATAACTCAAAACCGTTTTGACACTGTATACATGGTGTTTTCAAAACTAAAACGTTTTGAAAACAGTTTCAAAACTGCATGTAAACTCAGTATTTGTCTAGCAGGACTTAGAAATTTTCAAATAAATCTTGTGATTCAAAAACCCTTTGCAATTGTGTCGCAAAAATGTATACAAATATAGTAGTTCCAAGCGACTAAAATTTATATTAATTTTTATCTGATAATATTGTTGTAAAAATATTAAGCACAATATATGCATAAAATGTTCACGAAGCTTATAATGCATTTTGTTTATTATAAGAAATGGGAACTCTTCCTACTAATATTTTTAGTTTCTTTTTTTTAAAATTGAAGACCACTATATTTTATAAAAAAAATAAACACATTTAAAGTATAATTTTAATTTATAAATATATTTTCTTATGCTAAATTATTTGTACGCTGTTTATATGTAAAATTTGATAAAATAATTCATATGCAAAATAATTCTATAAACACTAAAAAATTTGTTTACTCTCATTGGTGACTACGACAACTCTATGTATGTTGTCAAACGAATTTAGATAAGAATACAATAAATATTAATGGATATTCAGTTAAAAATACATTTTCAAACAAGAAATGCATGAATGAATATATAAATATTTCGTTGCACATAATGTTAACACTATTCTTAGAATTAATTTTAACGAAAATAAATGTTAAGCAAATTTTCCTATAAGGCACGTAATTAGATATATTTTATATGTTATATATTATTAAATCTATGGAATACGCATGATAAAAACTAGTATAAAAACGACTAAATAAATGTTTTTTAACAAACTGTTACAAGAAATGTGTACATAAATTCACAGTAATGGAAATAAATTGAGTATAAAGAGCACTGTTTACGAAGTTCTGAACTTGGCAAGACTTCAAAATAATGTTTCATTCCACCTGACTCACCCTTCACGTCCAACTTTGGGTGCCTTTGTACTTTTGGCGCGCAACGCAGTATCATGTGACCAAACAGCACATAAAAATAATTAGTAACGGTGAAATAAATTACGAATTGAAAACTACAAAACTATGAAAAGAATAACGTGTTTAATCAAATATAATTAAGAAAGGAAGATTGAATTTCACATTTTAATATTAAACATAGTTCGTTTAATATGCAGTTGCTTAACTAGAAATATGAATATTATTTTGTAGTCAACATTTTTAATTAAAGTTATGATTTAATAAAATTTATATTCATTCAATACTGAAGTAATATTATATTAACCAAATAAATGAAAAGGTTCAACAATAACATAATATTAATGAATTACAAAAAATATATAATATCGTTGAACTTTTTCCAATAATTCTCGCTGCGGTGACATATATAAATTTCGGTTTTTTAAACCGATTAACCGATAATATAAATCTCAAAATGTAATTTATATCCGAAACTCATATTTTATTTACTAAATCACCAGTAATTGTTTTTAAAACTATAATAAAAGTAATTAATTTTTTCACTAAAATGAATGAAAAAAAAATATTTAAACATATTAGTTTTCTCCCGAATAATTTTATTAATATGCTTATTTAATCGGTTGATTTAACTGCTTTAAAAACCGATTAAATACAGAGTAAAGCGGTTTTTGAACAAAACCATTTACCTACCTCCTACCTTTATTCTTTTCGGCTTCTTGCCCTCGTTATAATAAAGTTATTTAACTAACTTATAGAGACAAATAATTTTAAACACATTATCTATTCTGATTCGAATAACAATCGATTGTGTTTAGTTTTGATAATTGAGTTTTGAAGAGTGAAAGTTTTCACATTTTCTCTAAATGATATTTTGATGAATTGTGGATATTTCAAAGTTATGTAACTTTTCGACGTTTATTCATGTATACAAAAATATTGTATAAATATACAAAGGAAAATTTTTCAATATGTTTATTGAAGTTATACTGCTATGTAACATATAGCGTGTTAATTCAAAACTGAACATGAGATATAGTTTCTTTTTGTTGATATTACTTTAATTTTAATTCTATAATTTTCTAGTATTCATATTTTTGAATATATCTTTGGTATTCAAGTAAAATAAATTAAAAAATTTGTTAAAAAATATCAAAATGTCAAAATTACCAAAAAATGAAGAAAGAACGAGTAAATATTGTTACTCTACACACAATAATGCAATTTAATTATTTGTGGCTTATTTTTATATGCTTTCATTTTTGATAATTGTAATAACACATATTAAAACAATTTTTCAATTGAATAATATTCAATGTAGCTTATTTTTTGAAGATATTCGAAATCTGCTACTACTTAATTATTATTTTTTTTATTTCAATATAACTTTATGAGTATTAAAAATTCTAATTCCTTATGTTCGAGTTTTGGTTGAACACCTTGTATACATATGTCGTAGCCAGACCCAGGCTGTAAAACCTTGGTTGTTAGCGATGTTTTACAATCTGGCTAGCCGTGTAAGCATTTTAGAAAACGACGAACGAGTTACTTAGCTCTTAGCTTGTATGCAGGGTGTAACAGCTAAACGAGCTACCTCAAATAATTTCTATATTATTAAAGATATAATAAAATACTATAAGAGAATATTATAGAAGACCAAGGGGGATTTCTGATTAAAGAAGAACATATTTTTTTAAACCAGTGGTTCTCAAGTTACAATACAAAGTTATATTTTTTTAAATGGGATGGTATACATTTTGTAGGCCTATTAGATAGAGTATTTTTTTCTGAATTCAACCATGTAATTATTTTATATCCTAACATAACAGAAATAATGAAAATAATTCCATTGAAATTTAAATAAATTTGATTTCTACAGTTATTTCTCAGTAGGCTATTGTATGAAAAACAATAGAGTTTAAATTAAAATGAAACAAATATTTGTTAATAACTTTATTAACAGTGTTATATTTGATTACTATCCTAAATAATTCAAATTGACAAACAGCAATTTTTGTTTTTACTGAAAAATGACTATAAAAATCAAATTAATTTAAATTTCAATTGAATTTGTATCACATGGTTGAATTCATAAAAAAATATTCTATCGTATGGGTTTAAAAAATATGTATCATCCCAATTTAAAAAATATAACTTTGAGTTGTAACTTGAGAACCACTGGTTTAAAAAAATATTTTCTTCCCTATTCGGATGTCCCGCTTGGTTTTCTATAAGATTGTTTTATGGTATTTTATTGTATCTTTCATAATATATAGTATAGTAGGTAGTTCGTTTAGCTGTTACACCCTGTATATCTCTAAATATAACAACAATAACCTAATATAATGCACAAAAGTCAAAGTTGGAAAGCTCGGGCAAAGTTTTGTGATTTAGGTTAGGTTATTGTTGTTATATTTACATAAAATATAAGTTAACTAAACTGTTCGTCATTTTATAAAACGCCTAATGTTTTATTAAAAAAAAATTAAAATCTGACTTCGACATATACTAACTATGATATCCCGCGAAACGATTACTATAGGTTAAGAATATAAGAAAATGTTTTGGTGAATATAATTATTAAAATGTAATTAGAAAAATTAAATAAAAGTTTTTAATATCACATTTATTGACACTATAGTTTAAACTATATAAAGATTAAGTGAACAAATGTTATTACCATATTTTGTTTTCTTTTAAATATACATATTCATGTAACAGACTGCACAAACCAAACAAGTAGTACTTAGTTAATATAATTTTACATAAAATATTTACTGTGTAAATTTATCTATCACAAAATTATCTGCAAATAAATACTTGAGGATAATTCAACAAAGATAACTACTTACACAACTGATATTTTAACAATTACAATTTTTGTCAAAGCTAACATTAAGTTGGAAATATTATAGCAGAAATCGTTTAGAAACGATAGAAATGTAGAAACTATTTGGAAATATTTTCACAGTCATTAACTGATAAAATCTTTGGTCTTCACTACAAATAGGAAGAATATTTAAAATTTTAACTTCCAGATTATTGAGTAAAACTTTCTTTAAGTGGCCTTAAAACTCATTACGTTGTATGAATTATAGTTATTATCACTTCGTATGCATATCTAGTGACTTAGACAATTTGAAAAATGAAAATGTTAAAAATTCACATGCATTTTTCACTGCAGCTATTTTACATTTTGATTTATGACTATGCGACCTCGTCAGATTTTCTTGCATAAATAACAGTAAATAATGATATTAATACTGCATGTTTTATAAGTACCCCACGGCATTTTAATATTAAAACGTATCTAATCGATTATCACAAAATATATTTCATAGAATAATTATATGCCACGTTGTTGTTTTACAAAATATTTTTTTACATATATTTAAGTATATAAAAATTATTATTTTCCTGGGCGTTTTGTTTTCGGTCTTTCCATATATTTTTCGTACAAAAACAGTTCATAATTACAAAATGAAAAATATGTGACATACAATTTTTGCGTTTGCGGTTTTTCCAAATGAAGTAAAAACTAATGAAACGATAATATGTCAAATTTTCCAAAATAATTTTTAATATACAGGTAGAAATTAATTTAATATACACTTTGTTCCATATTTGTATTATTAACATTTGTTTTCAATGTTAACTTTAATTGATACAGAATTGCTTGCTTAAATTGAACAAAAACTGGGCAAGTTCTCAAAATCAGAACATCAACAAGTATTGTTTTAAAGCTACTTTTCAAGACTGACAAACCCGAGGTTTTTGAAATATACCGGCACGGTAGTTTATTTTTTGGCTTTTTGGGCAAAATTGAGTTTTTCTATTTTATTGAATTTCAAATTATTATTTTTTAATTAAATATATGGCGTTGATATTAATAAATATAAATTACACCTATATATACAGGCTGTCCGTCTATTATACAGGGTGAGTCTGGGAAGACGCCCCCCCCTTTAACTTTTTTATTATAAGTAATAGAAAAAAATGGCTCATATAACAGTTTTATTATTTTACATATACTATTTGATGGGAGATGTAGATATTTTTTATAAAGTCAGGTTTACAAGATACGACTATCAACTTTTATTTTTTAAATAGCAACCTATAATTATTTCAATAAAAAAGAAACCGCCATTTTTTTCTCTTTTCAACGATGTATTATTTTGTATTAATGTATTTGAAAAATTTCGAGAAAAATGATATATGTGAAAATAAACAAAACGTAACAATGTAAAACAATTAAATTAATGTCAAAAAAGTACACATTTGTTTGTTACTTAATTTAACTTATTTTGTAAACATAGCCACCTATAATATTTGTTTAAAAATTATTTCTAATATTTCTAAATTCTCATTTTCCTCGAAATTTTTCAAATACATTAATAAAAAATAATACATCGTTGAAAAGAGAAAAAATGGCGGTTTCTATTTTATTAAAATAATTATAGGTTGCCATTTGAAAAATAGAAGTTAATAGTCGTATCTTGTAAACCTGACTAAAAAAATATCTACATCTGCCATCAAATAGTATATGTAAAATAATAAAACTTTTATATGAGCCATTTTTTTCTATTACTTATAATAAAAAAGTTAAAGGGGGAGGGGCGTCTTCCCAGACTCACCCTGTATAAATATCTCGCTTATTATTACTATTAGCGAATTTTTTCAAATTTGAAAAGTACATGAAATTCGCTATCCAACTGTGTAAAAAGAATCATATGTTTATATTATTTAAAAATAAAATGGCGAATGATTAAAATATTAATTTTTTATTAAATATAGGAGGCATTGCAATACAAATTTTTTGAATAAGAAATTTCTAATGACATGAAATAACAGACATAATATTAAATATCATATTAAAGTAATGGTGTATCAATTTGAATATTTAATTAATTGGTATTCTTTATATTTGAAAGGTGTAATATAAAATAAATGAAATGCAAAGTCTCCTAAATTTAACAAAAGTATAATAATTTAATCATTCGCCATTCTATTTTTTAATAATACAACATACGATTGTTTTTATACAGTTGGATACCAAATTCTAGGTACTTTTCAAATTTGAAAAAATATATAGGTTGTTCCATTTGAAGATTAAAAGTTGCTATCAAATTCTCCAAAACCGGAAGTAATAATATTGATCTACTTCCGAAATTTTATAGAGGAGGTAACATACTATAATTTATGTTATATAGTTAAAATCGCTAAAAGTAATAATAAACGAGATATTTATAAATTATTTTTATTTAATATATTGGCTAAAATATTTTCAGGTTTTGGTATTGAAAACCTCAGTGTTTATTATACAAAGATGTTAATTTTTATGTTACTATGGGGCCTATTCTGTATCTCAATGGTTAATATTTAACCACTGGTTAAATTTTTTAACCAATCAAGTATGTTGGCATATAACAAAAAAAGGGATCTTTAGTTGTCAAATCAATAACTATTGGATAAAAATTTTAACCAATGGTTAAAAATTAACCACCGGGTTACAGAATAGGGCCCTATATTGTTTAATTCAGTTATTATATTTAATAAAAAAACGTGTGTTTTTGTTTTTCGGCTGAGGAAAATTTAACTAGTCCTGCTACTTTTTGATTTCGTTATGTTTTAAGTGACTAATTTAACCTACCTCAATCTAACTAAAATAAATCTAACGTACTGTGTGTTCTAATTGCTAAATTATTGCTACATACTCGTTGTATAAAAAAATGAATGCATAATTTATAAAAATTATATGTGTAGTAAACGGAACGGTCATTGGAAAAAGTTTTGAAACGTTCAAACTTTAAAATCTTTAATAATTTTCCTTTTATCATATACAAATGTCAGTAAGAAAAAAAACCAAATAATATGCTTTTCAAATTTAATTCATTGACATATTTATTTATGTATACTTTTATTCAAAGTACGAATATACGAGGAAAAAGTTTCGGAATGTGATCAAATTTTCTTGAAATGTTCCACAGCGACTTTCCGGATGCCAACGCAACTTTATGCGTAGAAGAAGGGTGATTTATTTAAAAAAATCAAATAAATCATGACTTTTTTGATTTTTCTATTTTAAATATATGTTAGTGTTATTGCACTTTATAATTGTTTTAAAAGCAATATAAACATTTTATTTCATAAACGAAAACGACATCTGCAATAAAACCCCAAAGAATGCATTTGAATTTTTGCTTATACGTAGTATATACCGCAATTTTTGCTTATACATGGTATATAACGCGTACACGCGCGCCTGTTAATACTTAAACCATGCCTACCTAAATAAAACAAGCCACAATATGTCTTGCATGACATTCTGAAAAAAGCTTAAAACGGATATTTTATTTCGCGTTTATCTCATTACAAGAACCTATTATATCAATAAATTTAGGCTCATTTGATGTTCTAAAATTAATAGGGCGCAATTTACAAATATATATAAAAAATACCATTGTATTTCCTATGGTCCATAAAAAAGTAGACACCGGTATATATGTATATATTTTTATATTATATTACCATAGTAGAATTTTTTTTGTTAACTCTGTAGGTATCTAAAATAATTTGAAATTCATTTTCTGACAAAAAATGTATTATTTTATAAAATTTGATTTAAATTTTTTAAAAATCGGTTGATTTAAATCAGGCCTACCCTGCCTAGAAGTAACTTTAATGCAGAAAAAGTAGAGAACAGCTGTAAATGTAGCCATACCTAATCAAAGTAGCTTTTGTGTATAAAACTATTCAGTCATTTTGGTTAACAGCAGCTCAACTATAAATACCAAGAATTATAGCTGAGTTAATAGCTTAACTTACTTAAACCGCAAAGTCCTCTTTTGCAAATAACATTAAGGTTAACAAAGAAAATAATATGAAAGGCCGTATCTTTGAACTCCGGCGTTAAATTTTTACACTTTGAGGTTGTGTTATCGTTTTATTAAATAATTCCAGAAAATAAGCTGAAAACATGATATCAATGAACGCGTTGCAAAGTGAAATTAGTTTTAAAAGTGGGTATCAAGCCCTACGGTAACCGGGTAACCCATACTGCTATTAATTCAGTTTAGCAAGAAAGCTTTTGTTGTGGTTATAACACGATGTATTAACAAAGTGGCTTTCGGTCGGCTGGCGGCACGGTCGAAACATGAAACGAAGATTTGCAGACACGAGGCAGGAATGAGGAACTTGGAAGGAGAGAAATGGAGAGAACGAAAACGTAGGTGGAAACAGGGCCGGAGCTAACCAACTTTCATATCGATTTACCCTTCAAACACTACTAACCAAATTTAAGATTTAGCATACATTTTCGTATACAGCCTGAATACGAGAATCCGTGACATAGGCGCTTAACACGGGAACAGTTTTTTTCAAATATTACCTGTCTCGCAGCCCCGCATAAGTTTATGAGTTGCTTTATTGGCGAGTATAAAAATATCGAATCCATCTGGTGGCGGTTTTATAAAGCTTACTATAAAGTATAGATACGGCGTGTTGTCATTTAAATCGTGTTCTGTTGTTTTGAATTTTTGTAAAAAAGCTTGTCTAAGTGCAATGGCAAACAAGAAAATTTGTAATACAAATTGTTGCGTATAGGGATGTCATTCAAAGGCTTCTAGAGAAACTAATTTTTTCTACCATCGATTTCCGAAACCTGGAATACGAAAATTATTTACAATAAATAAGTTTGGTGTCCAAGAATCAATAAATCGTTGATTGGCGTGGATCAGAGCAATAAAAACAGGGAAAAAGGTTTCCAATACGATAGTTATTTGTTTCAAACATTTTAAAAAAGATTTTATATTACCAGATACGTTTGTGAATATGTAAAATAGGGTTATGTTTTAATTGTTAAAGTAAAGTAATACTTTAATGGCCAGTACTATTAAACAAAAGTTAAATATCATTTAAATAAATTAAAGCAAAGCGAATTAATGTTTTTATTGCTGTCATAGGTATACCTATTTGACTAGTTTTTGTCAGATTAAACTTTGCTCAAAAATTGTACTTCTTTTATACTATCGCGCCTGAATATTACATATATTTGTTATATTGTTAATATAATTGACTATAAATGTCTTAGAATCAGGGGTAGAATCTAAAAACTTTCACATTACTCTCATGGTTAATTGTAGGTTATTCTCGTCAATATCCATGAAAAATGTTGCTAAAAATTGCATATAACTTGATATATTAAGTACACATGTATAAAAATAATTATATTTGCCTCCTCTCAATTACTTAGTAGTATTTTCTGATATTTCAATATAATATCTATCTCTGAAGCATATGATGCACACTGATACAGTGGATAACTATACTAGATAGAGCGGCCATATTGTAAACGACTGGGGCGTCACCAACGGTGATTCTATTCGCGAATACATACAGTATTCACCACGTAAAGGGGGTATCAGACGTATGCACGTATCTGCAACTGTTTTGACAACAGTTGCTGCAACTTGCAACCTACGTTATCAGACGTACGCAAAGTTTCAAGAAATATAGATTTTTTTAGTCTGGACGTTGGTACACATGATATTTAATTCCTGTTGTCATTTTTTAAAGTTTGAATCATTTATTTGTATTTAAACGAATAATATCAGAAATGAACAACAAACTATTAGCTGCTAGTACCTTATTTTTACGGTTAGATAATAGTGAGAACGATATTATTGTTATGAGACGTAGAAAAGAAAGAAAAACAAGTTTTAAAATAGTATATTAAAGAACGTGTTTTATAAGACATGTTTTTTTCGCACGCGTCAAAATTTAGAAAACGAGCGTTAGCGAGTTTTCTAATTGACAAGTGCGAAAGAAAGTCTTATAAAATGAGTTCTTTATACTATTTTTTATATTTTGCGCCTTCTACAATAACATTTACATACTCAATTTGTGATTATATTTGTAACCATTTGTACATTTTCATGTAAATAATCTTTCCTAAATAAAAAAAATTAAAATAATTTCGACAGTATATTATTAAAATGAATTGTCAATTAACTAAAAATAAATTAGGTAAAAATGGGTTAAAGAAACGTCATCTAGTACCAACCGTCTAAAACAAAAAATTGCGTATCGAAATGAAGGTCATTACGATACGCAATTGCGTATCGTAATGACTTCATTATGAACGCAAAATATAAAAATTTATTTAGATATATTACCATATTTCATATACTTTTCTAAGTATACATTACCTTCTTCAAATTCGGATTGACAATATAATCTTTTTAACTTTTGAGAAATTTTTGTGAAATACTCGTTTTTCTTTTTTTTCAGTTTAAAATATGGATGTCTTGCGTTCCACAGAGCTTTTTTTCTTACGAGGTCAATCAGAGTTTGAAAAAATTCTTCTGATTTTATTTCAACTCCAGCTCCTTCAGCCATTTTTGAATTATTTCGTACTGTTTACCAGCTGTTTACAAACAAATGTCAAACAGTTTAGGGATTTTTACTCCCTATGCCCCCTTACTATGTATGCGTATCTTGATAGTTGCAGATACGTGTGACTAGTTTTCGAACAAGATGTAAAACTAGTTGCAGGAAAATTGTCGCACTATCACATGTCAAAAGTTGCACAAAGTGTTTGACAGGTTGCAAAAACGTGCGTACGTGTGATAACCCCATAAGAATGACATTGAAGTTGTTTCTTTTTGCCATACAGGTTATAGAATCTGTTCATAAGGCGACGTATGTCGTAAATGTGATCAGGAAATAATTTGGAATTGTCAACATAGTTCGTATTGGTGTTTATTTTAACATTTTTATGTCTCGTGTTGATTTACCTACGTGATTTATCAATAATGCCGTAAAAAAACTACCGAAAAGGTCCAGTCGAAAAATGGTCTTGTCTGCATATACGTTTTTGATACAGAGAAAGATTTTCCCAGCAAAAGTCAGCATAGATTATAGAGCGATTTGAAATATTTCTGAACTACATAGAAACAAAATATTATCGCGTAATATCATTCTTACGTAGAGAACACTTCTAGAGCATAAAATCCTGAATTCTGGCGTCAACATTTTTAAATTTACTCCGTTTAGAGATAGACAATAATTACTAACTGGCAATATAGTGAAAAACAGGCATAATTTATAGCGTTTTCAGCTTACAAGTTGAGTGCGCACTAATGCGCACTTTTTTGCACTGAGCGTTTTCAGCTTGTCATTGAGTGCAAAAATTAGTCAGCTAATGTGTTTTCAGTTTAAGAAAAAGTTGCACCGCGCACTGGCTTAGTGCGACTTTTGTGCACTGACTCCCTAGGCAAGTGCAATAGTGTCAGTGCAAATATGGCGACTAAACAAAATCGTTTTCAGCTTAAACTGCACTGCCACCGGATAAGGGCAGAACTCGTTCAGTGTGGTCACGTGATATGATGCACTCAGTGAGCACTTGCACTCTCTAAATCCGGGACCACACATTCGGCATTCGGCGAATCCCAAGTAAATATTCGGTGTTCGTCTGTACTCCGTTTCATGTCGGTTTTTCGAACCGAGTCAAAGTGAACAAATATTTACCGAAATAGTTGTATAGAACACGCTAATCTATGCTCGGCAAACTACGCGTGTCTGTAGATGTATGTTTGCCAACTGACGAACATTACTCGGCAATCGGTGAATACCGAATGTGTGGCCCCGGCTAAGTTGAAAACCCTAATAATGTTTTTCTTTTTGATGATCAAAAACTTGACCGCATGATGTTATTTTGATGAACATGTTTTGTTATAAGATTAATTTAATTGGTCAAAAACATATTACGCTGCCCAATAATTTATTTTTCATATAATTAATAGCCATTTAATTTAAAAACGTGGTAAACATAGATTTAGTATGTGATTATTTCAAAAAATAAACGTCGGATAAACTGTCAAAAAAATTTACAAGTGGTATTTGACAGTTAATCTAACTATTGGTCAATATAACCTAGAAATGAAGTCAAACAAGACATCAATTTTTAAAAGAGATGCAAAATTAAAAATTATGCATTTAAGTTCAAAAGGATATAAGTGCTACAAAATATTTTTACAAGAAAAGGTTTGAATGATTATAATTGGTAGAACGAAAAAGTGTCATCTCATTCCAGACTTGGTTGAAATGTAAAGCCGTCGATGGAACTAATTTTATGAACAAATGTTTGCATAAGTATACAAGGACTAAAATATTCTGACTCATAGAAGAAATTAAATATCGTTATTGCTTGTTCAAAATACTTTACTGAATGATTTATAAAATAAAAATAGCATTTAAGTCCCCTTGAAATTAAATGTTTCAATAGTTAAAATTGGTTAAGTAGGGAACCTAATTCAATTATGCATATGTATATATATGTAATATTGGTTTAAACATGATATAATAGGTATATAATTCGTATCAATTATTATGGATTAATACAGGTACAATCAAAGGCTTTATTCATATTACAGCATTAAATTCTCACTGTAATCAGTCCGGTATATTGAAGTACCTATTGGTTACAAGGGGATTACTACTTAGTTAGTCCGCAATGCTGAAGTAATCAATACGGATTTGCACCCATTGTCGGGTGTATCAATCTGTTTCATGTACATTTTCCTAATAATAATATATTTTTAACCTGAAGCTTATTATTTGGCATACACAGGATATTCATTTTAAATGAGCCATCCTTGCTACCTCGAGAATTATATGAGCTACAAAGAAGGGTAAATGGGCAAACTGTTTCTATTTTATAAGAGTAATGTAATGAACAGATTTTTTTTGCCAATAGTTCTCAAAATACGGGCCTAAATTTTTTATTTGAAATGAAAACATGTAAGTATTTATATTGACTCAATCGATAGAGAATTTGTCTGAATTCAAAAATATAATGTCTTAATAACCTCATATGACATTTTTTTTTTTTTTTTTTGTTCATATTAATAAAATAAATGAATGTGGGCCCTATTCTGTAACTTGGTGGTTAATTTTTAACCAATAGTTATTAATTTTACAACTAAAAATTCCATTTTTGTTATACGTCAACATACTTGATTGTTTAAAAAAAAATAACCCGTGGTTAAATATTAACCACTGAGATACAGAATAAGCCCCTATATGTGTTAATTTTTTAACAGAATTAGAATACCATGATAGAAATAAGTGACATTTAATAAAAAAAATATAATCAATTAGCGAACAAAATATTCACGTATTTCTTTCATAGCAATCGATTTAAAAAAAATAATATATGAAGAAATTTATTTTCATACCTAATCAACAGAAAATAGCTAAAAGTGTCGCCCTGACTTTTCTAAACATACTTGAACATTACCTAATATAACGCATAAAACTCTTGTCCGCAACAAACATGAGTACAACTAGAAAATTTTTCTAGGGGGGGCCAAGCCCTTTGAGTTCGAAATGCAAAATAAATAGGAAATCCCATTTTGTCGTATGTACTCATTAAAAAAATGTGTTTTGAAAATCACTGTTGTAGAATATTCCAAAAATTATTGAATATCCCATTAAATTCTAGAATATTCCGGAAAATTCTAGAATATTCTATAAATTTTGAAATATAAAATAAATAATATATCACCACGGCATATTACCCATTGCTGGGTGTGCCAATCTGCTTTGTACACAGATTTCGGTATGATGATGATATATTTGCACCGTGTGGGCGTTTACCAGGCGTCACCTCACGGGCACTCATTGCTGGCGTGGAGAGTGCACCACAGGGGTCAATTTCTGTGCCATTTAAAATTCGAAATATTTGCTGTCGGTCGGGATCGAACCAGTTCCCCAGATTCGCAACCAGACACTCAGGCACGCGGCCACGAGACCCCATAAATTTTTGACAATTTTAAACAAGTATATAAAGGGCGACTGAGCTCAGTTTAGTTTTGAATAGCGACACAAACAGATTGAGCATGCTGGAATTTTCAGAAACATTGTAGAACGTTAAAGAACTTTATGGAAAAGGAAATTCTAAAACGTTCTGGAACTTTATGAAAAATTCCAGAACTCACTCGAAATACTGAACTTTTTGAAATATTCTAGAACTCTCAGGAACTTTATGGAAAAAAATCAAATAATTAATAAATTATTTACTACTCACTTAAATTCTTGTCGATTAATCAATTTACACTACACCATTCACAAAATTATATCAATAATTATTAAAATATAAAATAAATACACTAATGTGTATTTTTTTCTTGGGGGGGGAGGTGCATGGCCATTGTGGGGAGAGCTGGTCCCCCCTGACCCCCCCCCCCACCTAGTTACGCCTATGGCAACATTAAGAACTCCTTAAAGATTTGCTCGCATTTTGGAAAGTACCCAATGTCAACGAAATATAGTTATTAGTTATACCGATAGAGGAATAGAATATTAGTAACATTTCCTCTTCGTAAACCGAATCCCGGTAGCGTATATGTAACGGATGTTTGTGTCTTTGTCATTTCATATCCATCAAGAAGAATAATTAAGCAAACAGCGATTACAAGAAAAACTGTGTCATCTCCATCTATCACCATCACCAATTCTAAGCCGAATTCGGTTAGCGTGGAAGTGTAAACCTGTACCTTCCTCCCAGGAGAGAAGAGTGCCTATATCCAACTTGTTACAGTACTGTATTGGCCAGGCAATACGGCTCAGTGTGTCTACCGAAGACATAAATAGGCTAATAATACTAATAAAATATAACTTAAAGAACAAAATTTGTTTGAAGAGCAATGAAAATTCTGCTATAGTAAAAGAGTACAACAAGGGCGAGCAGATACCGATGGTTTTATAAAATAGTATTCGATATGATGGCGGTGTTGTCACACCTTGAACGTCAGGCGCTCGATGGGTCTGTTTAACTATTTTTCAGTGGCATTTTACATTTATATAAAAACAACCCATCTAGAATGCAGGACTAAGGGCAAGGCGTATGTGTAAATTTTGTTTGATACATAATTATATAATATTATGTATGCCGAAATCAGGAATGAATCCTGGTGCAATTAAAGGCTATTTGTGGAATACCTTTTAATGGATGATATAACTAAAGCAGATCATACTGAGGCCCAAATATACACAGTACATATTCATGTTATTAACTTTGACAATACTTGGCTCCCGAATGTATTTTTGATACGTTACCATAGTTACAATGCGTGGTACTATTTGATCAGCTAACAACATTTTATGCAAATGGCATGCTTTTCAGCGATTAATAATAGCTTTGTTCCAACTACTAGTATTTCAATTTCAACTGTATATTGCACCATTTATTATTGGTTTTTACTGTGGATACTTGTAAATATACATATGTGTTCAAATTCAGTAGCAATCATATAATATGAACTGATTCGCCAAATCGGAACATATTTAAATACAGTAGGTAGTTTTTCGGTGACAATACACACTAGTTACAACATACTCTGATTATGACTTTTATCAATAAAAGCTAAATCATTTTGATATTTGTCATTAATATTTCAAAAAATATTAAATAATTACGTGTATTCCAGATTGTGACTTAGTTGGCAAAAATCATGATTTTTTTTATTTTTAAAGACCTGTTGGTGTTATTGCACTTTGTAGTTGTTTTAAAAGCAATATAAATGTTTTATTTCATAAATGAAAACGAAATCTGTAATAAAACCCCAAAGAATGCGTTTGAATTTTTGCTTATACGTATAGTATATTACGCTTCCAAGCGCGCCTGTTTAAACTTAAACCATGCCTACCTGAATAAAACAGATCAAAACATGTCTTGCATGGCACTCTGTAAAAAGTTCAAGACGGATATTTTATTTTATGTTTATCTCATGACAAGAACCTATTATATCAATAAATTTAGGCTCATTTGATGCAGTATTTAATTCTGAACATTTTTTTGTATCTACACTTTAGTTCTAATATTAATAGGGCAGAATTTGCAAATATATGAAAATTTTACCATTGTATTTCCTTTGGTCCATAAAAAGTAGACACCCGATATTACCATAGTAGAATTTTCTTTTTGTTAAATCTGTAGGAATACTAAATAATTTGAAAAACATTTGATTTTTCGACAAAAAATATATTATTTTATAAAATTTGATTTAAATCAGGTCAACCCTGGATAGTGATAATGATGGCATACATTTATCGTAGAATGTATCGCCTTTCGGGCACTCGTATCAGATGGATTTAATTTATGTACAAGAATATGCACACAATGTGGATAGTCATACCTCACTTAACGCCGGTTGTAAGTATATGCAATGTTGGGCGCTAAGCGAATTATTATAACTAAACCTATATAACTGTAATACTCAATCAATGGTATAACGAACATTGGAAAAGAATCAATTATTAATTTATTATCCCGGCTATACATAGAAGAATATAATAGAAAATTACATATACAGTGTGCGATTAAAGTATGGGATATTAAAAAAAATCTACGAACACATCGATTTTAGGTTTTAAAAATACACATTAATATGTGCGATTCATCTTCCGACATTCATTTGTTTTTTAGATATGACGTCATCACAAAAAAAATTAAATGGCAATATAAATTTTTAGTAGTGGAATCCGATAGTGATTTTTATTCCCTTTATGATCATGCAAATAAATCATAGGGTTGCATAACAAAAATTCTTAGAAAATTCGAGCTGAACATTTAATAATAATGAATAATCAAGATACCTTGATATTTTTTTTAAATCTTTAAAAATTTAATGTTGATATTATAACTTATAAAACATGAGCAACATAAAAATTTTAAACTGAAAAATATAATCTATGTAGGTATCTTGATTATTCATTATTATTAAATGTTCAGCTCTATTTTTCTCAGAATTTTTGTTATGCAACCTTATGATTTATTTGCATGATCATAAAGGGAATAAAAATCACTGTCGGATTCCATACTAAAAATCTATATTGCCATTAATTTTTTTTTGCAATGACGACAAAACTAAATAACAAATTAAAGTCGGAAGGTGAGTCCCACGTAATAATATGTATTTTTGAAAATTAAAATCGACGTGTTCTGGCGTTTAAAAAAAACCGGTTAAGTTTGCAGATTTTTTAAAATATTCCATACTTTAATCCCACACTGTATAAATAATTTCATGATAGAGAAAATTATTGAATCCTTCAGAAACAAAATAATCAATTTTTGGAATCAAAACAAATCAGTTATAACGAAACCCAGTATATCGATGTAACATTAATTTTTAAGTTTATATAAAATATAAAATGAAACTGTTAAACTTATAAATTATTAGAAAATTGTTTTGATGAAATTGCAATTTTAATATCAAAGCAAAAATATATAAATATTACTATGAACTTAATTATATCAATGTATATCATAAATAAATAATTGATTTTCATAAGTAAAATATATAGGTACCAATATATAATTTTATTTTATTTGCTATTATGAATAAATAATTGCCAATGCATAATAAAAATGACATTTCAATATTGTAACCCTTGTAGCAGTTTTCATAAAAATTTACATTGAAGGGAATTTAATTCAATAAAATTATAGTTATAAAAATTACCTTGGAAATTTCCAAAATTTTCCCAATAATTGGTTATGGAATAGTACCATCTTCTACTTATTTGGAAGTATGTAAATTCGAAAGTAATTTAAATAATTAGGTATTCATAAAACAACAATGTTTTTGAAGGAACGTCGTTCTATATGATAAAGTATATTATTAATTATTGAAAAATTAGTGAAAATAAATTGCTTCCTTTAGTAATTGAGATATTACGCGATAATATAATTATATGTAAGTAGTTGTTGTCTGAATATACAGGATAATTTATAACGAATGTAGCAAACTTTCGGGCCTATTCTGTAATTCAGTGGTTAATTTTTAATCTCTGGTTAATTTTTTAAACTAATCAAGTATGTTGATATGTTGATACATAACAAAAAAGTGATTTTTAGTTGTGAAATCAATATCTATTCGATAAAAATTTTAACCAGTGGTTATAAATTTACCACTGAGTTACAGAAAAGGCCCGTTTAACTGTTTGGGGGTCATTTCGAGTAAAAAATCTCATAAATAAATATAGATTCAATTCTTTGTAGTTATCAAAATACAAGAAGCCAAAGGTTTATAAATAAAAGCTAATTTTCAAATCTTGTTAATCAAGATACTTCTGAAAAACAAAAAGTCGTAAAACGTTTATACCTTGTATTTCTTAAATTGTCATTGTTGAATAGTTTTAGTTGCTGGATATGCTAGATATAGTTTTATTTATGAATTTTGTATTGTAATGCGAGTACACGCATTAAAATTTAGACTTCTTGTATTATGCCAACTAATTTGCAAGTCGATTTGAATCCACACTGCCCACCACAATCAATCGCATTATGCACACAGAGGGACGTGTAATTACTTGTAATTTTGCCAATTTTTATCAGATTTTAACAGACGTCATATTCTTTGACCCGTATTATGAATGCACTGGTATAATAATAGCGCTTTTACATTACATTCTTATAAGGTTAAACGTCACTTTAAACGCCAACGCGCATTTGAGTGACCGAAATTTCATTCAACGTATTAATATGTGTATACGCGCACTTTGGAGCAGCGAAGAGCAGAACAACGAGGCGACTATACACATAAGAATACATTGAATGAAAAAACTTCTCTTCTCCGCGCTTCGCTTCGCTGCTCTTCGCGTCGCTCAAGTACGCGTCGGCCTTTCAGGTGGTACTATTATGACAGTCTCACACAAAAGATTCGCTAAGTAAATGAATTTATAAAAAATAGATATTCTAAATTTTTAACAGTTTAGGATCATTAAGAGAATTAAATTGTTGTTGTAAATATTATGTAAAAATAAAACAATAAGTAAAACTAAAACAAAGACCGTCGGTGAAAATCCGGTGAAAAATTCCTATTAATAAGCGAGCTATAATCCTCCGAAATTTGAAAATATAGTTGTGACGTCACGAATATAAGTTTTTATATCAAACTATTTTCGTCGTGGACCTAAATGTTCTTGAGATATATGCTATTTCTAATTTATATTTATAAAAAATAAATGAATATTATTATACTGTACAAGTCTACATGATTTATAAATGGAAATGTATTTAAACTGTTAAGTTTAATGCAAAATATTTATATTCAAATAAAAATTGTTTGAGAATTGCAGTAGTGGACTGATAGCCACTCCTCCGCCATTTGAATTTCTCTACTTCCATTAGTAGTAGGCTCCTCCCCCTAACTGGGTATTCGTTATATATTTATAGGCCGTCTTTGAGTAGCCAATCAAAATAATATATATATGGAATTCATATGAGTGACGAGCTGCTATAACAAAAATCCCCTTATTTCTGAAATATTTCAAACTGCCACGCATAACTTATCGTTACGTAGTTTTTAAGGAAATCTGTTGTTTATTGTACGAATTATAATGAAAAAATCTTCCCGGTGGGATACCATTTCACCATTTCTATAATGCCAATGTAGTTTTGTTTTATTCTACCATTAACCCATCAGTATACGTATTAATAATTTATAGAAACTAAAACATAATTTACAGTTAATTTATAAGCTTTTAACAATTACTGGTGCTTATTTTGTCAATAATGTCATATAACTCGTTTCTAGGCGAATGGTTCTTCAGGTTAAATATCCGAGCTCACAGGTGGTAAACATTTTTGGAATTTTTCAAACTGATGTAAAAAATAACACATTGAAATTTCATTTCAATCTGTCGTAAATGCTTCCATGGCAGTAGGGATGGCAAAAGTAGTAGTATATATCGATATATCGTGTATCAATTTATCGGTGATGTACAAAAAATCATAAGAAATAAATAGAAACACAACTTAAAGGTTAATTTATTATTGTACAAAACAAAGAGCCATGTGAATAAGTAATTTTACTTTAACCCGGCGTCGGTACGGTAGGGTATTATTTACCTCAACGTAGTTTACAGCGACACGTTGAAGCTCCAACGAGCACTAACTCCACTAGATTTCATGTATCTTCGTATTAACCCTTCCAGCAAACAGAAATATCCTGAACTCAGTTTGTAAGCTATTGATATGAGAACAAAAATTGTTTTATTTAGTGCGCGCAGCTCATACCCCACCGTACGGATCCCGTAATTATTGGATTTAGCATCATATCCTACCGTACACTTCGCATTTTTATTTTATTTTTTAATTTCTTTTTCAGCTAAATTTATATTTCTTATTTGTAGCTATAGAAAATAATCAAATGAATTTTTTAGCATAATGTCTTATGAAAAGGAGCATGAGAACTTACTAAAGTTATGGGCAGAAACAGAAAATGACGATAATATAGTGGGCCCGGAATTAGAACCAGCTAAAGAAGCTGAAGAGAACCATTTCAGTGAAAGTTCTGCTGATTCGAAAACCGAACAAGAAACAGAAGACCCAAGACAAACAACGAATATGTTGGAAAAGATAGTATCAGCAGCATGGAAACAGTCGAAATACAAGACCTTGTTTTTTTTACGGCTAAGTTTCCATGCTGCTGAAACCATCTTGTCGAACCATCTGTTCCAACATATTCGTTGTTTTTCCTAGCTTCTCTTATTCTTGATTCAGCAGAGGTACATAGGTATATTTGAATCATCAATTTCTTGTTCGGTGTTCGAATCTGCAGATCTTTCACTCTTCAGCTTCTGAAGCTGATTCTAATTCCTGTCCTACGATATTATCGTTATTTCCTGAATCTGCACTCATACCATACCCCACCGTACCAATAATGTAACTAAAGCCCACCGTACCGACGCCGGGTTAATAAGTGAAGTCATCTGAAACAGACTGTAAATAATAATTTGTTTAATTCTTTCACCACTCGGCCGATACGAATTTCGTAACGATATATCGCACATGCATATATCGATAAATTACTCGATATGTCGTTCACATATTTTTAATATTTATATTCAATATATTTTGTAATATATCGATATATTTTATTTATCGATATATCGTTGCCATCCCTACATGATATTACCACCTTAATAAAGTCGTTTTATAAAACTAGATTTGTAATACGGACCTTTATCTTTCTTATGGATTGTAACGGGCGCGAGATGTTATTGAAATCTTTCTAATTATAAAATTAAACCATAAAACCTGATTGAAATGAAGCATCATGAAAGCTATCTAACCGTTCGAAACTTCCTCGTTTATGTTTAATTTCTATTTCGTCAACATTTCCTCAAGTGTACACAGAGGTTCCGTGGGCGAAGGATAAAGTTCAGGACAGGCGTAAGGGGCGAACAGTTGTTAGCAGTGATCACAGGCCCCGTAACCAGACACGTGAACTCATACAATTTCCGATGCGAATTTTGAAGGACCCGTTTGCCTGGCAACCAAACGCAAGCAAGTATATCGATTCGCGAGAAAAGCAGAGGCGTATTACAAGGATTGTGAATATATGTGGGCGGAATATTATGTTTCAAAACTTTCGGGACGGGATGATAGAAAAGAAGATATTTTTCTAATAATGAAGTTTAAAAAAAATATATATTCTTGATGAAAAGTAAATATTATCGTTAAAAATGTAATTATACTAAATATTACAGTGGGATTCCTCAAGGAAATAATGTGGATACTATTTCAAAAATTGTGTAAACGATCTGTCTAAGTTTAGCATTAACTTATCTTAAATGAATGAGATTATAGTGTTCAATTTATTAAGAAATATTGTTCAATTACCCCATTATAGCAGATAAGTCATTAATTTTTTGCTATATAAATTTATATTGTCAAACTGTAAATATTGAAAATTGATACATGATAAAATTAAAAATATAATTTTTATTTAAAATTATGAGTCCTGTGACGCACTAAATGCCAAGCAGATGATTGGCTCTGAATTACGACAGTTGTCACGTGACAAACAATCGCGCATCGGTATTGTGAACTCAAGTGAATGGTACTTACGGCGTTTCCTTTCTACACCTGTTCTCTTTAAGCAGCAACCTGTTTTTAAATAAAGATGGGGTATTATGGCCGTGTGCCTGACTGTCTGGTTGCGAATCTGATGACCCGAGTTCGATTCCGACCGCCGCCAAAGATTATTTTTTAATATATATTATAATTCGCACAAAAGCGACTCCTGTGCTCGCTCTACGCCATCAATGAGTGCCCGTAAGGTGACGCCTGGTAAACGTCCACACGGTACGAATATGTCATCATTATTACCGATACCTGCGCACAAAGTCGATTGGCACACCCAGCAATGGGTAATATGCCGTGATAATATATTTATTTTATATATTAATGTCATGTACAATTTTTTTAATTACTCCTTAGATTAATATGAATACAAAAATGTATAGTCTAAATGCCAGTAGAAAATATAATTAATTGTATATCATTAATAATAAATAAAATGTTATGGTACTCAAATAAATTAACAACATAACATTTAAAATTTCGAGTAATAATAAATTATAAATATTTGATCAAACTTTTTAAATCACATCAGAATAAAAGTCTAACTTTATTGAAAGTAAAATTTTTCATTAAAATCGCAAATCAAAATTCCAAATATGTCGCTGTATCAAAAACAGCAAATTCAAATTTTTTCTTTGCTATTTGAAATTGACTTACGAAAAACATATAAGATGGCAAGTTTATCAAAGTATCAAGAAAATCTGAAATTACGAAGTATGAAGTATGTAATCTTGTGATTGGATTTTGGAGTATGAAATAAATATTTTAAATATAAAATGAACAAAAATACAGTTATATATCGCTATATAATAGGGTTGTTATAATAATTTTCGAAAACACTTCAAGGGCAATTAATTATAATTATAAAGTATACTCATATTCAAATATATTATCCTATTTTCAATTATTTCAATTGTTTATTATTATTATTGTTAACAAATGAATATCTCTTATTATAAATCACAATACATATGCAATTGACATATTTGTTTAATATACGAATTTCGTGGCCGCGTACCTGAATGTCAGGTCGCGAATCTGGGGAACCGGGTTCGATTCCGACCGACGCCAAATATTTCCAATTTTAAATGGCACAAAACTGACCCCCGTGGTGCACTCTCCACGCCAGCAATGAGTGCCCGTGAGGTGACGCCTGTGAGCGCCCGCACGGTGCAAATATTTCATCAATACCGATATCTGTATACAAAGCAGATTGGCACACTCAGCAATGGATTATAAGCCGTGATGATATATTTATTTATTTATTTAATTAAAAAGCAAATTTTATAATTTACCGAGAACTCAGTTGAAAAGCAGAAAAAAGTTTACTACAGCGGTAAATGATACACGCAGAATAGCGAAACGACCAAACCTAATAAAAATAATCAAATTATAATAATTTTTAATGTAGGAAATAACAAAGTTGAACTTAAAACGTGAAATATTATACGCAAAAGTTTCTAAATTTATCTAAAACTTTTACGATATTCAGGAAATTATCGACAATAACTAAATTACGTTATAATTACATTTTTTAGTAGGTACATCAGTAAGTGAATTACAGGTGATACGATTAGCATGATGCATTCCGTATAACAATTAAATTAGAATATACGACAGTAAACTGATCAGAAAGTAGAAACAGTGTTGGATTTCGCTGAACCAATACTAATATACGATGTTCTATATAACGCAGATATACAAAAACATGAGAAATCAATAGTTTTCGTAATATTGACATTGAAACATGAAAGCAAAACTTTGGATACAAAACGCAACGCTACTTATGAATACCCGAGGAATAATCTATATAAATAATATACGGTTGGCGTTTCTGAATTTGTATTCGAGTATACTTGAATGTTAATAATTTATGCTGTAGTTACTTAGAAAATATGTTTCAAATACAACTTGTAGATACTAGTAATAAAATTCTACATCTAAATCACTAATGACTTTTTATTTTGCACGTTTTGTAACCTGTAAAACCGAACTTGAAATTTTATAAATATTTTTCATTTGTAGTGATAGCCATGGAATTGAAATAAAATTACAAATAAATTCATAATGTTTGAACTGTCAATCACGATAATACCATATTGAACTATTTGCAGCTTTTTTCTCATAAAAACGTTCTATTTATAAAACAAAACACAATAAATAGTAATATAATAATTACGAAATCTCTTTTTATATAATTTTTTGACATTTCAAATACGTATTTATTAGTAATTTTATATCAATTTCATGGCTATCACTCAAACCAAATAAGCAATATACAAGATGATTTTTTTCCAGATGTACATAGGAGATTAACATGGGAAATCATTTTTTGCAAACCGTTGCCCCGTTTTAACTTACGGCAATGGTTGAGGTGTCAATAAAAAGATAAAAATTTCCCCATCCGAAAATACCAATTACATGGATATTATCCAATATTTTAGGCCCATAAATTAATTTTAGAAATTTTTCATTTTCGTATTAATAGTAGGTAATAGCCATGCCAAATTTTAACAAAAAGAACAAATGCTTAACATTTTATCTGTCAGAATAGGTTAATGTCTCTTGACAATGTCAATTAGTCTATTCTGACGTTTATTTTTTGTAATAACAGACGCAAAATCTATTTTTTACTTCGATATTAAATTAAAATTCCACGGATAACAAAATTTAAATTTTTCAGACATCAAAATATGCAAGATTTTATTCTCTAAAGTTGTAGATATTATACACCCTTCAAAGTTTTATGGGATAGATAATATTTGAAAAAATAAACTATTTTCCCATGTTAAGCGACTATGTACGTTATCAATAATTCTTTTCTTTTTTATTGACTATTTCCATTAATTTTATAATGATATGTATGACGTACATTTTGACTTCATTATATTTTCTAATTCAACTACACAAAATGTTTCACAATATAGACTTATACAGAATAATTTTCAATCTATTACTTTGTAAATAATATTCATAATTTCACACAAAACGATTTTTTTAAAGAATAGAGTTTTCTCTATAATATTAACTCATTTTACATTTTGCTCTTCCCAACACAATATCAGTTTATAGTGCAGAAAGTTAAACAATTAAGTGCGAACTTTCGATCAATATAATGCACGTGTACCCTTATTACACCAAAGTTAATATCCCTTTATTTGGTTCCGTCAGTAACAGATATCGGGTAAACTTTACTGACAATTGCAGTTTGTAATAATCAGTATAGGATTGGTAGTAGATAAATAAAATATTTAATTTTTATACGTAGGCACTCACGTGGAGAGAGCACCAAAGGAAACACTTGACGTCAGATAATAAATGTATATTAAATAAAATAAAAAGGCTGCTGTTTATTTAATCAGTTCTTTTTAAATAAATGATCATTATCAATGATTTATTTTTATTTTTAAAGACCTGTTGGTATTGCACTTTTTAGTAGTTTTAAAAGTAATATAAATATTTCATAAACGAAAACGTGATATGTAATAAAACCCCAAAAAAAGAATTTGAATTTTTGCTTATACGTAGTATATAACGCGTCCACGCGCGCCTCTTTAAACTTAAACCATGCCTACCTAAATAAAATGTCTTGCATGGCACTCTGTAAAAAGACAAGAACCTATTACATCATATATATTATATATGAACGGTTTTTTGTATTTATACTTTAGTTCTAAAATTAATAGGGCAAAATTTACAAATATATGAAAATTTTACCATAGTATTTCCTATGGTCCATAAAAAAGTAGACACCCGGCATATAAGTATGTATATATTTTTGTATTATATTACCATAGTAGAATTTTGTTTTTGTTAATTATGTAGGAATCTAAAATATTTTTTCGACAAAAAATGTAACATTATGTAAAATTTGATTTAAATCAGTGATTTAAAAAAATTAGTTTATTTAAATCATGAATTAAATCATGATTTAAATCGTAATTTAAATCAAATGATTTAAATCAGGCCAACCCTGAAACTAACTTCAATTAACCTATTCTAACATGGACACAATATTCATATTTACTACCTTGGCTTGGTGATAGCATACTAGCTTCACGCGCCAGCGGTTCTGGGTTCGAATTCTGGATATGGTATGGAAGTTTGTGTAGGACCCTTTCATCATCTGATATTCATCAATGAAATGTGTAAAAACGAAATCTTATAAAAATGCTAAGAAATATCGACTAACCTACATTATCACTTGTAATATCTTAAATAAGTTAATATACTATACATAATTATTATAATTATTAATTATATTTACTGAGATTATTTATTTTATAAAATACTGATCATTATTTAAAAAATACTGACCAAATAATATAACCTTAAAAATATATATATATATATATATATATATATATATATATATATATATATATATATATATATATATATATATATATATAATAATTAATAATATTACAAATATCTAACAAAATATTAAATCACAATTTGTTTGACAATTAACATTTAAATTCAAAATGGATGTAAGTTTTTTTATAAGAAACATTTTATAAATAAAGCCTAATGTTTTAGAAATGCGAGTAGAAATGTACAAGCATCACAAAAATTCAGACCTGATCAATATTTTCTTTGTTAAAAAACCTCTCAACAGGATTAAATCCCAATTACAGAGAGGTTTACATTATACAAACATCCATGCCTTAGTGGGATTCGAACCCAGAACCCCTAGCGTACTTATGACTACGAGCCGTTGCTCTAACCATTGAGCCACCGGAGTCGACTAAAAGTAATAAAAGAAAAAGATGCAACTATCATTGTTAGTTTTGTTTAAAAAAAAGGTACCTACTTAGATGCTTCAATTGTGAGCATAACTTTCACTAAAAATTCATGAATTAAAACTGATGATACGTATTGGAATAACAATGAAATGAATGGAAATATTCTGCACGTGTCCCGTGTTTTGCCGATTATTGGTTACCGGTTCATTCGCTTATATCACTACCAGACATCCTCTTTCAACTGACTTAATAAACAATAACACTTCAGTTACAGAATTCATTACGTGTTTCTTATTGCTTCTACGTTAGCATTGCAACATAAATTGATCAAACATTGCGATATTGAAGGCGATAGATTTAAATTAATGTTTATGAAAAGGATATGGTAATTTCCACATATTGTACAATATTTACAGGAATATTTGGTTGATTATTTGCAGTGAAATAACTTATGAACTATTCGACTTAGGTCTATGATTTCCGTCCTGGCCGCGTGAGACCTATGTGGTCTCATAATTCGGCTGCGTAGTGTCACACTGGACTCGAATATAGATTGAAACTTATGTGTATGTTAGAGGGTAGAGTGCGGCCTGACGTGTCAGAAACCGTGTTTGGTCTACTGATTTTGTGAGACCAATGTGACTTCACACGGCCATAAAATCAGGGTTATACAGATAGTAATTTTGGAAGTATATTTGTTCATATTTTGTGAAAAATTTATTTAATACTATTGGAGTTATAAACATGGTTTAAACATTAAACAGTGAGGCACCACGTTGGTATCACACGGCCATATTAGACAATATGAACATGTTCAGACATGTAAAGGTGAGATGGCACGTTGGTCTCACACGGCCATATTGGACAATTTCAAAAGCTCTAATTAACGTAAAATTAATTAATTTCATAATCTAATACCTTCTATTGAATTCTTGTAGTAATAGCAATCACTTACAGTGAAAAAATGGTGGTGGCTTCTGGGACCTTTTTTTTGAATGGTGGCACTTAAAAGTGTTAAATGAAAGAATATATTTGTTTAAAAAATGTCATATAGATTAAAAAAATCATTTTACGGAAAAAGTGTAGAGTGCAAAGTTATAGGTACAGAATTAGTTGCATACAAAATTGCTTTTACATTTTTTATTGTTTTTGGTTTCCTCGCAATTTTAAAAAGAAATTTCAAAATTTCTGTTAATTAGTAGCAAACTTTTGAAAAATAAATCCCGTATTTTTTGATAATTATTCCCACCATCATATTCTTTATAATAACGACGTTTCTCATTCGAATAAATATACATTATGTAATTTAATTGTTACAAAAAAAATGGACAGAATATGAAAAAAATAATGTTTTCTTTAATGTCATAAGTCATGGCTATTGCTACGAATTAGCGGTACTTTTGAAATTTATTTTGTAAATTATTGATTGAAACCAAATATATAAAAAAATTGTATGCTACTTTTACTCTACTTTGCACTCTACATATTTTGCCGTAAAATGAATAGATCAGGAAATTGTGTTTACCCCTAACCGCGATCACTCGGTATCTTTAATAAATGTTCACCAAAATAGCTGTTTTAAAAAATTGTATTTATAATGGATAATTGTATAGAAAATATATACATAAATTTACTTTGATCTTCAATTATTATGTAGCATATTTATTTTATTTTTTAAATTGTGCATTTGGTAAAAATTGTTTAAAGGAATATGCTGAAGATTTCAAATACTAAAATGTTGAATGCATTTATTTTTATTTTACTTTAAGTTAAATTGAGGTTATTTAAACATATAGTATGTGCGAATAACATACTATTTGCTTATAAAGTTTGTTTGGATTAGGTAATTAATTCAGATTGAAATTGCTTGAAGAAAATGCAGGAAATTAAATTGATAAAATATTAAATATGTTTAAATTCGTTATGTTGTAGTTAGATATAAATAGCTACATCGCTAAAGAAATATAAAGAAATATAGTATAATAAATATTATTAATAACATTAATTCAATAATTTATAACGCAAATTTTTCATTGCTGATTACTACGGATTTATTTGCAATTTTTAACTCTTATACATCATATATAAATGCTGTTGTTCAATTAATTAAAATAAATTTTATATTTCAAAACAATTAATAAAATTTTCATATAAATTACATATTAAATTGTCATTCCCTAGTACTATATCTGATGTAATGCGCACACTTGATAATGAAATAATAATTTATGAAGTTATATAATTTGTACAATAAATATTTAATTTATGAATAACATAAAACATATATTAAAGTTATATAACGATAGTAAGTACTAGCAAGGTTACAATTATTATTGTGGAAATTGAAAATACGAAATTAAAATTATTGTAATATTTAATCATATTTTTATTTATTATTACAAGATCTTTGTCTGACCTCTTGTATATTATAAGCGATGATATTTGGGGATCGGACAGTTTTTCCTTATAACTTTCGTAGGATTCGAACCCTGGATTCTTGATCCTTGAATAGATAACGTTGCACAACTTGGTTTAATGTAATATTTAATGCATATGCGTATTACGTGTTTTATATACATTTAGTAACTGAAGTTGCAAACATTGCTATGCAAATACACTCTACTTTGTATACAATGCAGTACTTACTGTAAAACATATTATATGTAGAACAAAAGCGAGTGATTTTTTTATGCCTGTTGTAGTTTTTTTAATCCAAAATATTTTTATTTTAGATGTACAGGGTGTTAAAAAAAATTCAATAATTTAGAGGCATAAATAATACACCAAAATGAGCAAAAAATGTCATGTGTCCGTAAATTAACCATTTCAGCGATATGTAAGCTATTTTCTATAATTAAAAAATGTTTTTTTCTTAGGGTAGGCCTGATTTAACTCGTTTGATTTAAATCAACTGTTTTTTTAAATAAAAATCGTTGATTTTTTCAAAGATGAAAAAAAAGATTCAAATTATAATTAAAATGTATTTATTTGCTACAAAATTATTTATAACAACAAAAATATGTTCTGTATATAGTAATATATAAAAATTAATTGATATTTTATTACTTTAATTTTCATATTAAAGACGCGCGCGCGTATACGCGTTATGTATTATACGTATAAACAAAAATTAAAATGCATTCTTTAGGGTTTTATTTTTTATTATATATTTCGTTTGTGTTTATGAAATAAAATATTTATATTGCTTTTAAAACAATTTAAAAAGTGCAAAACACCAACAGATTTTTAAAAATCAAAAAAATCATGATTTATTTTTAAAAAATCAATGATTTTTGATTTTTTAAAATATATCATGATTTTTGCCAACCCTGGTTTTTGTTTTGGAGAAAAAGAAACAAAAACAATGCAAAATCGAAGCCCTCTACAATGATTTTGAGAACGAACATGATATGTATGTCGGCCATTCCAGCATTAAAATACACAGTAATAAGCACGATGTGTAATTTTTTTAACAAGATCTTTTAACTTTTTCACACCGCACACTTGATACATTATCAATAAATTCTATAGAAGTACTCTCTTGCAAATATTCAAAATGTTGATTATACACTTTTGGAACGATTTTTTTAACATCCCGTATATGTTTTAAACTCATTCCGCATTGACGAATGTTTTTTTGATTTAATTAAATTAATATAATAATAACAAATATTTTCATTGGAAAATATTTATAATTTTAACAATTTATATTCGGGCTAGAAGAATTAAATAATAATTAATTATTAAATTCTTATTTATCAGGAGTGGTATCTATATTTGAATAAATTATTTTGTTTATTGTGATTTTAATTTAGCTAATAAAATTAATGTTTATAATAAATATTTGTCGATCTCTTTTTTATAAGGACATATTAAATTATTGCCATATTAAAAGACGGGCGTAATTAAAAAAACAACAATTATTTAATGGACAATAAGATTCGAACTAGAGTAATATATTTAAATAATATTTTGCAAAAAAAGCATTTGAATATATTTTTGCCATGTTTAATATAACAAACTCAAATGTTATTAAAATTAATTGCATGGTTTATAAAACTCCTGTCCCTATCTATGAGTAAACTAAACAAAAAATAATAATGTTCAATTTACATAAAAACGCAAATACTTATATAATTATATTATCATCTTTTATGCTGCAATATAAATAATGAAATGAAAAATCTACTTTGGCAACCCACTTGCTATCTACGTCGACTGGCAAAAATAAATTCTATTACAATTCCCATAATCCAATATAAATTGCACTGGCCACTTTGAGGAGTTTGACCATGGTATAATTAATTTTATTTACTAGATTAGTTAGATCGATCCTGCAAAAGCTCGGAGTTTTGCTACGATTGAGTTTTTATTGCACTCTTTCTTGTTGGAGAATTATTGCCGTTATTCACTAATCATTTTAAACCACCCTGTCATAGTATCGCCACCGAACTATACCTGCAAGTATATTTACCTATAGACTACGTTTACACCGTGCGTATTATTCTGATACGCAGACCAAGTGTGTACTAAAATTTATCTTAGTATGGTATATTTACACCGGTATTTAAATAAACATACTAAATATTTTGGTACGGTACACGCGCTTGTGTAGATTTAACTGTCAGAGTCACCCTAACCTAAAATTACTTAATAAGCAAAAATAGTTGTGAGTATATGTAATTTACAACGCCACACTATTAAAATTGTAAATATTACTAAACTTACACAATTTCCCAAAATGTTAATATACAATTTAATTGAATTAAAAATAATTACAGATGGCAGAAAAATCGCATTGGTACGCTTGCTGTTTACACCGTGCATGAGTAAGGTCTGGGTACATCTCCCTTTGAACGTACCAAAAATGTGTACCAATTCCGTACCAAAGGTTTGGTACATAGTGACTACGTTTACACCGTGCGTACTATTCTGATACGCAGACCAAGTGTACACTAAAATTTATCTTAGTATGGTATGTTTACACCGGTATTTAAATAAACATACTAAAATTTTTGGTACGTTACACGCGCTTGCGTAGATTTAACTGTCAGAGTCACCCTAACCTAAAATTACTTAATAAGGAGAAATAGTTGTAAATATATGTAATTTACATCGCCACATTATTAAAATTGTAAATATTACTAAACTTACACAATTTCCTTAAATGTTAATACACAATTTAATTGCATTAAAAGTAGTTATAGATGGCAGAAAAATCGCTTTGGTACGCTTGCTGTTTACACCGTGCATGAGTAAGGTCTGGTACATCCCCCTTTGATCGTACCAAAAATGTGTACCAATTGCGTACCAAAGGTTTTGTACATAGTGTTTACACCATGCGACGCCATCTTGGTATGCGGACTAAATGTTTAATACGCGTGTTGTAAACGTACTCATAGGCAGAAACCGTCAAGGAACGTTGTCGTATCCTAGTATCAAACAAATGAAATAAAATATAAAATGGACTTTAAGTACCGCCAGGCACTATAATTGGATATGGCACTTAATTTGCTACGGACTCCCTAAATACGGTATGGTAAAATTTCAGTTGTTAGAATTGATTATATTAAAGCAGTTTGAGATAGAATATTTAGTCTGTATTCGTATCGTAGTTTCGCGTGGAGTTCTAGTCTTGAATCGATTCGATTTGGCGAATTTCCCCCAGACAGAAGACCGGAGACAGACAGAAACAACCTAGTTCCATCAGCTGCATCCGATCGATGGAAAGATCAATCCTTCCTTAACATTTCCTTGTGTGTACGTGTACATGGGAGATGGTGGTAAGCACGCACATCGCACATCGCACGGCTCACAGCGCTGATTCCCATTGTGAGCCGTTGAGCTGTTGAGTTCGATCGACAGTCGGCACGAGGCAGAAGCAGAGGCAGAGACCGACGGGGGCGGCACAAGCGGAGGCGTGGAGGTAGGGACTAACGCCATGTGCTGCCGAGCAGAGTTCAATGTCGGTGGGTCACGGGATGAAACGGGGTACTGGTTTACTGGTACGGCCAGGGGTTCTCAAACGCGAAACACCCACCCAACGGGTGAACATACATTCTTACTTTTACGTTCTCATCAAGGGGAAACTTACGATACGATACAAATATAATGACAAAGATGTTTCATTGCCGTATAGGTATTACAAGAGAAATACAGGTTCCACATCTATCCCATTATTTTCTATTCCGATTATTGGGAATGTTCGTTCAAATTGGGATATTTCCTGATATTTCACTGCGTGGAGTTGGCGTTGTGCACCAACGTTAAACCTTCGACAAGAAGCACTTTTGTTTAACTTCCATACGCATATCATTGCTGTCAGTAGTTTTTTTTTTTTACTTTTCTTGTATTTTGACTTTTCCTTCAGTGTTTATTATTATTTCAGATAAGAGTATATTTCCTTGTTTCCTGTTTTATTAATTGTAGCAGTACATTATTTATTATATTTTATTTAAAATACTTTAGATAATAGTTTTTAGGTTATCTTCACATGCAGTTTAGTATTTTCCTAGGGTCAGTTTTACAATAAATATTAGATAATAGTAGTTCAATTAATTGTAAATATCATTTCTATTATTTTTTTTCCCACTATATAAACTGTACGCGCCTATGTGAAAACATACGAATAAAATAAAATTGTTCCTTTGTTTTAGTTCCAAATTTTGTCACCAGATTCGCATTCTTATTGTGAAATATCTCAATTGCTAATTAACCGACCCTCCGGATTTCACGGTCATAAAACAACGTGGTGGATAGCGCAGTATCTGTGAGATACACTACCCAGTTTTTACTGTTATTCATGTATATTTCTAATTCTTTCTTGCTTTAGAATCAAAGTTTTATATATCTTTCACAGTTTTGTGAATATCTTTAAGTTGTAAGACTTAATGGCTGCTGCTGCTACCACAAATCTTGTTTTAAAACGCTGTTTTAGAAAATAAAAAATTTCATTATTTAATAATAAATAATATCGCACAAATTTATCAAAATAATACTTTAAAGCAGAACACAGCTTGTATTGAAACAAATACCTAGAAAAATGAGGGTGAAATTAAATATTGAAATTTGGCATTTTTCGAAACAGCTTTTTAAAACAAGGCTTGTGATACCAGCCAATATAATTCTGTATTTACGAGTACACTGTGTAACTTATAAAATAGGATGAAATTGAAACTCAGATATCTGAAAGATATACCGTGACCCCGGGAGGGTTAACTGTATTGTTTAATATTATAATTGTCAACTGACGTACATATATATGTATTTTGCTATCAGCCACCGGAATTTATATAAAAATCGAGGTTTTTAAAAGTGCATTTACAGTGGTCTTGAAAAAATGAATGGAAATAATAAAATAAACAATAAAAAATGCGAAATTGCGAATTATTTTCGAATTGCTGTAATAACGCTTTAAAGGTGTTGAATTAAAACAGATCATAAATGAATTTTTGGTGGAACCACAACTGCAGAAAAATGTCCCCATCAGAATCGAATAAAATCTTTTGCATCATATTCAGTGCCGGATTACGAAACAGGTTGACTAAGCTACATCCTAAGGTGCACAGATTCTGGGGGGCGTAGAATTTTATAATACCAATGCATTGGTATTTTCCAAATTTTGGGGTATGTAGTTGGAGCAACCTAGGGCACACGAACACCTAAATCAGGCCCTGATCATATTTATTTTTAATCCCACTCAACGAGAAAAATAGTAAGATCCGCAATAAAGTGTGGCACAATGGGGTTCTAACAGATTTTATTACTTTAATATTTAAATTGAGGGGTACCTCATGACAAATGTATACAGAAGATGGTATTACATTACCGTACGAATTTCTGGTATTACTGAAGAAACTTATATATTCACCACATTGGTATTATAACCGCGACTTTCGGAGAGTTAAGAAAGTTAAATGCATTCGCACTATGCGCACATAACAAAAGACAACCACTGCGCATATTGCAAGGCAGCTGATTTAATTGAGCGTTCATTTGTTGGTAATAATAAAGGCAGAGGTGATTCAAGGAAAATATTGTTATGTATGTATGTTTTGGGCAACAATAAATTACCTTTGTAGCTATTTATTAAAAAGTTTTTGCTTTGAAAACGAATTTACTCTATGTGAGTACTGAAGATTTAGAATATCATCATGTTGCCACCACTACACAAGAAATTATATTTATATTTAATAAATCTTGGCGATCAATTCAATGATAGACTTATGATAAAAATTATAATAATTACCAATACCATTAACATTTCGATTTTCTATTACATTATTAATATTTTATTCAGTTGTAGTAACATATTAGACGATTTAACAAGACTGAATAGAAACAATTTTCAAATAAAAAAAAAAATGGTTCTATTAACCCAATGACCGATCGCAGCGCGGGACTTCACAGTGTTAAAGAAAATTCAAAAAAGTATATTTTAAACGTATTATTACATTACATTAGTGAGAGATACACTACACTCTATATCAGAAATTTCCGCTAGCGTTTCACAGAAAAATCAATTATTTCTAACAAGAAATATTCGCACAGCAATAAATTTAATGCATACAGTAAAAGTAACGAAATGAAAAATATCGAATTTGCATGGCATATCCTATGCATACTCTACGCACCAGGGTTTGCTTGATTTAAATCGTGATTTAAATCATGATTTAAATTAACTGATTTTTTAAAAATAAAAATCGTTGATTTTAATGAAATATAAAAAAAGATTCGAATTATAATAATGTATTTATTTGCTACAACCTTATTAATAACAACAAAAATATGTTCTGTATACAGGGTATCTCACAACTCGCGCCCCAGACGAAACTGACACTTGCCGACGACAATAGGTTGCCAACAAATAGAAGAAAATAATTTGCGGCTGCTTGCATAACGGAGTTACAAGACTTTTTAATTCACCAATCTCGGAAGGATATCTTGAGGTGTGATAATATTATTACAAAATGAAACTGGTTGCTAGGTTTTAAAAATACTACTAGTGAGTTACAAAATTTGTTTGACTTACTGTAATTTTGACACTTTAGAGTTGATTTTTCAGTCAACAAATTTAGGTTAGCGCCGAAGGTGTCATCCGAGATCATCATTTATATCGTACAGTGCAACGTGTTGTAGCAGCTGTGTAAAATGTGTTAAACGAAAATATTATTGTCATTTGAATTCTTTGAGATTAAAACGACAAATGGTGGTTTATGATCCACAAGATTTCTATCCGGAAAACGTTCCGAATAGACTCGTGCTGCCTCTCTGGCGTTACGTCCACATTTTCCGGAAATTATAATCATTTCTAAGTAATCAGCGGCTGAATACATGGTAAGAATTTGCCTTTTTTTATTCACCTTGTCAAATTTAATATGACACTGACATTTTTCGAAAACTACAGTCGCCCACACATTTTAAAGAAGATTTGATTTGTAAAAAACCATAGTAACGTAAAATTACGGCAAACACACGTTAAAGGTATAGGTCTCTGATTGGTCAAATTTAAGACGTCTTTTCTCGAATATATTTTAAGCGAGATTTTTTTTCTTCGAAATTACACATCCGAGTGCAGTCTCGTGTTTCTTCATTCGCTCTGGGGCGCGAGTTGTGAGACTGTATAATAATATCTAACTATTTATTGATATTTTACCACTTTAATTTTTAAATAACTGCGTTATACGAGTATACTACAATAAGCAAAAATTCAAATGCATTCTTTGGGGTTTTATTACAAATTTCGTTTTCGTTTATGAAATAAAATAATTATATTGTTTTTAAAACAATTTAAAAAGTACAATTACACCAAAGATCTTTAAAAATAAAAAATCATGATTTATTTGATTTTTTAAAATAAATCATGATTTTTGCCAACCCTACTACGCACAGAAAATATGAGAAAACAGCAACTTTTGGTGGCAGCAGCTAATATAGAATATACTGTTAGTTCGTTTTTATATAAAGATTTAATAGTTTTGTATGACTATTTTATCCAATAAAATTAAACATACATTAGCATCAACGTTTTGCTACCAGTTGAAAGTTTCGATAATATACAAGTACCTACGAGTACATGAATATTTAATAAACAACGTGACAATAATCATGTACAAACGTATCATGAATACCAGAAATAAACTATTTCCTAATTCACACACATGATAAAAAGTATTTATAAATTAATTTCCATTTCAATTTTTAACGTCGATAAAAATCTTACGATGTTGAGACAACATCAATGATATAAGAGAAAATTAACTTTTATTAGTAGTGATTTGATTTTGAGCAGACAAAATGACAAGTAATCAAAAGAACGACTGCGCAAATAAATTAAAAATTAATCTAAAATTTTAATCAAATGATTTTTATCTATAGATATTTAATTTAATTTCCTGTACTTTATGGGTTTCATAATTAAATATTCCTGGATTTTATTATCATGTAAAATAGGATTTGAAGTAATGTTGAAGATGAAATTTTTGTAAGGATGATACTCCAAGAAAAGGGCTAAAAATGAGATAAATAATGCTTTCTCTGTTTCAGTATGAAATTCATCTTACATTACCGTAGGAATTACAGGTAATTACTGGAGAGATTCTGGTATTACGTAGTGAAATATTCAGAATATTATTTTACTCCGCAGAGTGAATTGAGTGAAAAACTATACTGATAATAATGATGATGATTATTCCTATGGAATTCCATAGGTATTACAGAAAAATATAAAGAATTTTATTCGAGGGAGTTAAGTATATTACATTAGGAAGTTCTAGTATTACTGGCGAAATTCTGGTAATATGTAGTGAAATACAGGATGTTAATACTAAGTCGTCACACCCGAAAACAACTTTTCTTAGTTCCAATTTTTATTTGGTGCCCCGGTTTGTAGTTATTTTGTTTCTCGAAAAATCGTCATATAGGCCCCGTAAAACATTTGCATTTACAATTATTTTTTAATTTGTCAAATGACAAAATAGCGATCGATCAAAAATTTCAAAACAAGATTTTTTAATGACCACTCCATCGAGTTTCGAAAGTAAAACATTTATAAAATCCTGAAACTACTATGACTCAACATTTGTCCTAAACATTTTTTCAATGTCACAAAATGTAATATTTAAATCATTCGCCATTGTATTTTTTAATAATATAACATAGGAATATTTTTATACTATTGTACTTTTCAAATTTGAATAAATATATAGTTGTTCCATTTGAAAATATAAAGTTACATACCATTGCATAAAAATGGAACACTCTGTACAAAAACCTATACTGCAGATTTATAGACATTTTAATATAAAATAAACAACGTTTGAATTTTTTTCCAATATTTAAAATAATCGTGTTTTTATAAAAAGAACAGACCGATGAATCACCCTGTATTCATTTAATTTATTTATTTAATTAAATGAATCGTTCACGGTTCTGAATGTTACAATAAAAACTATAAAAACAGTTGAATATATAGTAAAATATAGAAAATATTATTTTAAAAAGTAGATGATGGTGATACGGTTGATTATTCATCTATATGGTATTCCTGAAAATATAAGTATATTAGCATTAGGTATGGATGTTAATTATATTACATTAGTAATTCAGGAGAGAAATTCAGGAATTTCTAGACAATATCCGAGAAACGCAAGTATTCTGAAAAAATAAAATAACCCATTGCTGGGTGTACCAATCTGCTTTGTACACAGATATCGGTAATGATGGGCGGGCGCTTACCAGGCGTCACCTCACGGGCACTCATTGCTGGCATGGAAAAAATGATAATACAAAATAATTATTTGTAAAAAGTGCGTATTGATAAGGTATTCCATGAGAATTTGGCAAATAAACCTTTGATATGATATAAAAAGAGAGTCTATAAGGTGGTTGCTTTTGAAAGATTACGACGTAAATATTCCAAGCAGAATTAAATTATTTGTTCTTTCTTGAGACATCTGGGTTGAAATAGGGTTTGTAAGCAGTGGTGCAAAGTAACACAAAGACCTTGTATTACGACGCCAAGACAGAGCCGTAGTAACATTTTTTCAATTTAACGATTTTACAAAACAGATGTTAACTTTATACATTGATATTAGCTACCCGCGTTCAGAACTTCATTTATGTTTACCTAGGTTAGGAAATTGTTTGTATTTCATATTGTAATTGTTAATATTGCTATACGTGACGTAATGTGGTAGACGTTTTAGTTGTGTTATAGTAATTAAAATACATCGATACCTATTGTTTTCTAACTCATTAAAATTGTAGGTATAGGTAATTTACATTTGTATAAATATAAATAAATATAACATCACGCCTTAATACCCATTTCTGAGTGTGTCAATCTGTTTCTATTCGCAGATTCCGATAATGACGATGTGTCTTTATCATTGAAGACTATTGTCATGCGTCACCTCACGGGCTTGCAAAGCTGTCGATACAATAGTTTTAATTTACATTTTATAATGACGCTAATATCTGTTGTTAGTATGGTTCACTAGGTGTTAATTTTTTAATATTGTCAATAATTAACTATTTAACAAAAATAATAATTAAATAAAAATAATTATTCATTTTTCATTCTCTTTACATTAAATAGATACTGCTACGTTTGTATAATATTAATATACATAGGCGCAGACTTTTTTATTACCCAGGGGGGGGGGGGCAATTTATTTTTTATTTCATGAAATATATATATCTTATTAATAATAATTACAGAAAAATTAAATAAAATACAGTTTAAGTACCTACGAATCTTATGTCTGGATATATTATTTTAAACACGTCTTTTAAATTAAAAAAGCGACATGATTTAACCTATGTTGTGTCTTTGTCGACTGTGAAACTAAAATAAAAATTGTAGATTTAGTGGCATCTAACGAAACTTGATCAGTGATGCAAATGCCGTGATTGAAATATTTTTAAATTAATGAGATCGAAGCAAAAGCGCTATAAAAATTACATAGGGCAAGGGGGACTAAAACATAGTTTCGCCCCCTCTATATTTTCCCGGGGGAGGGGGCAACGCTCCCTTTCCCCCCTATAGTCGGCGCCAATCGTTTCAGGTAATTAAATTATAAAATTACTTAAATGATTATTACAATTAAATATTTCATTATTTAAAGCTGGGACCACACATTCGGCATTCGGCGAATCCCAAGCAAACATTCGCCAAATATCGAATATGTGGATGGGCTGCTCGCCGCAAATATTCGGTGCTCGTCTGTTCTCCGCTTCTTGTCGGTTTTTCAAGTCAAGTCAAAGTGAACGAATATTTACCTATATAGTTGTATAGAAACCGCTAATCAATGCTCGGCAAACTACACATATCTGCAGACGTATGCTCGCCAATTGACGAACATTACTCGACGAAAGGCGAATATTCGGCTATCGGCGAATACTGAATGTGTGGCCCCGGCTTTAAAATTAGCCTAACCAAAGCAAACTTGTACTATTTATCTGAGTCGTTTCATGACGAAAAACTAAATCATCTTTTACATTCATAATTTGCCGACAAATCATGACATGCCTACACTCTACATATAATTGAAATGGATTGAGAAAGAGCAATTGATTTTTTCCACGAATTTGCTCATATCCTTTGATACATACATAGATGATAAAGAAAAGAGGCAAGGCTTGATATGAATAAGAAAGCATGGGTACTCCGATTACAATTTTTTTTCAATCATATTCTGCGTAGGTAAATAATTTGCCCCAATCCCCCAATGTACTATTGCTAATTTTGTTCTTAAATACGGATAACTGAATAAAATTTTTTAGTCAAATATTAGAAATTTTCATCTGCTCATCATGAGAGGAGTACGTAGGTGTCAAAAAATTTAGGAAATATAGTTCGTTCAGACTAGAGAGATTGGTTTAAATTACTTTAGAACTGTGGTTTCCTCCTTAATTTTATATTTATATCGGAAGTCTACTTTTTTTGTTAATGAGATCAAAAAACAGTTTATTTTACAAATTTTAACTGAGTATAGTAAATTATTAAAAAAAAAATGATTTAAACCTCAGTAATAATGAAATTTTTCGAACAAATTAGGTACTATAAAATTCGTAGGTTAAATTAAAAAAAAATTCGTCTTTTTTAAATTGTTTAGATGTATAAAATATGAATTTATTTGAAAGGTAAGACAATTTCCTATAAAAAATCTAGCAAATAACAGCTCATGTAAATAAAAACTAATTATAACATACATTTGTATTAAGAGATTAATTTCTCTTTTCAATAGGTATCAGTGCCCTTTAATTTACAGGGTTGCACAGATCACAGATCCTTTTCTATATACATAAATTTGCATGAAATCAAAGTTGGCCTGATTTAAATCAACTGATTTTGTTTAAAAACATCATTGATTTGAATCAAATTTTATAAAATAATACATTTTTTGTCAAAAAATCAATTGTTTTTCAAATTATTTTAGATACCTACAGAGTTAACAAAAAGAAAATTCTACTATGGTAATAAATTTTCATATATTTGCAAATTGTGTCTTTTTTAGAACTAAAGTGTAAATACAAAAAATGTTCTGAATTAAATACTGCATCAAATGAGTCTTAATTTGTTGATATAACAGGAATAGATTATAAGTAATTTTACGAATCAGAGAGTCTACTATATCTACAGTACATCGTACATCTGATTATAGTTATGACACCGTTCCATGATATAAAATTTTTTCTTGCTATTTATCGCAAGCTATTGCATTCTTCTCCCAAAAATTTTTATTTTTACAAAAATATTGTGAGAAATATCTTTTCTTCCTGTTTTATTTATTTATATTATAATTTGTATAAATACAACTTAACATTAACGACACAACTATACAGGCTGTTTCAAAAATACTGTAAAAAAAATTAAGGGCGCATATAGTACACACCAAAATAAGTAAAAAAACGCTTAATTAACATGGGTCCGATCTTCAATACTTTCCGAGATATAAGACAGTGAAAAACTAGTTTTTACGGGGTTTGCCTCTGCTATCTCGAAAACTACAAGAGTTATGACTTTGATTAAACGAGACTTTTTGTTTACTTTTCAGAGGCAGAGGTAATCTTAGATGTGCTTTTGTTTTTTTTAAAAAATCAAATTATTGTTAAATGTTGAGGCCACCTAGGCCAATATTTAATTTTCAAAAAACTTCGTAACTATTACAAATTGAGAAAAATGTTTCATATAAAATTTTATTGTTTTTTGTAGTCTATTTACTGACAAACAATTGAAGATCAGACCTATGTTAATTAAGCTATTTTTACTCATTTTGGTCAGTATTATATGCCCTTAAAAATTTTACACTATATTTGAAACACTCTATATAATAAAAAGATAAAGTGTTCAGTTTTATTATCTTTTGTTTTGATTTACAAGCAGGAAACATTTTGAACAGATACCACAATTTTTAAAAATCAGCAGGTGTGCCCATATTTTTGGATAGTCCTGTAGATACTCATGTAAATACATGATTTCTAAATTGTTTAACAAATCTGTGATTTAATTCTATAAAGGAAGTGTAGTATAAGAGAGTATTGGGGTTTGTTTTCTTTGAGTAGTTAGTGCGGTTGGTTAAGTTATGTTATATTCCGTCTCTGTAGAGTGTACAGGCCAACCCTAAACACGGTGACCTGATTCCTGTCCTCTTGCTCCACCGCTGGTGGTGGGTTGGCGGCCACGCGGCCCACGTCGTGCCGGTAGCAGTGGCGAAGCGACGGTTGAGGCGGCGGCGGTGGCGGCTGGCCCATCGATCGTGCTGCTGCCCCCGGCGCACCACCCCACGCCGACCGCTCCACCGCCGAGGGCACGAGGCCAATCAAGGCCGTGCACAAGGCTGTCCGCCGTCACCGTCACCGTCATCGTCACCGGTATTGTACCGCTACCGCACCACACAGGCACAACACAACACAAACCGACCAGGAAATACACAACACTTTCAATCTTATTTTTAACATCTTTCTTTAAATTACCTATCAATACTAATTTGAAATTCGTGCCTTAAAACACTAACAACCAATCTTTTGCGTAAATATAATAGGGACAATGGTTGTTGTTGCATCAAGCCATAGAAATTAGGTTTTAATAATAGTTTTCAAATAACGTCAAAATAAATAGTGGGATGTTAAAATTCCAGACAATGTGAATGTGATTCTATTCACCAAAATATGTTTTCACATACCGTATACGTTATTTTATGTGTAAAACAAGAAAAATGCTAATTAGAACGTTATTCTGTCACACAAACAACAGTTAAAATAAAAATACTATATACAGTAACGCAATCTCTACATACAATTGCGCAAAATTCTCGAAAAGTTAAGTTATGTCTGTTTTAACGTCAAATATGAAGTAGTTTGGACGGACGGTTAGAGAACTTTCACATAACGCCAAAACAGATAGCGTGAACGATAATTCCTTTTAACGTGAATTTTATTCTGTACAATATGCTTTCATTTCACATACCTACCAAGCATGTTATTTTGTCATACATATCCGTAAAATAAAATGTAGCTAGAACGTTGCAGCTATCTTTCTCTAAAAGTTGGGTTATGTTTGCTTTAACGTTATATTATGAAGTATTTCGATGGACGCTATTCCTGAATAAATAAGATTACACGCTATATACACACCGTGAAAATATACGTACATGCACATTAAAACCAAAATGAGCTTTATTGTACACCCTATTTATTTTGACGTTATGTGAAAGCTCTCTAATTACTGGAAATCTCAGTCCTACAGCAATTATTCTTAGATAAACGACCTTTCGGTATACACATACCTACACCTTCATCAGTGTTAGTATTGTAGGTACGAGTCTAAGTATATACCGAAACTTCAATTGTGTAGGACTGAGATTTCGAGGAATTATTACACCTAATCTACACCAACATTAGAGTAAAATTACCCTCACTAATTATAAATTTCATACTTTCTTAAAAACAAAATGCGAAAATTTTATTATATGTATTATCATTTTTATCATCATTAACAAAATTCACGTATAAAACACACCCAGCAATGGATAATACGCCCAAATGATATATTATTACTATAATTTATTTAAAAAAATATGTTATTTACAGATACAATAGAATTGATAACAATTTTAAACGTATTATATTCATATATCTTTAAAAAAATCTCAATAAATAATATTATTGTCCTTATTCCATGGACTTGCAATACAAGTATGTAATCGTGAAAACAAAGTTTACAATCATTTTCCATGTTATTCTTATACCGGGTGTCTACTTGAAATCCGTAATAAAGACAATGTTAATTTTTTTATTTTGATGTAGTTAGTTACCTATTAATTTTAGATAAAAATGTTTCAAATAAAAAAATCAGATTTTATTTTCCATGTTTTGTATCCTGCAAAACCAAATTTAAAATTTATTGATTTTGCTCATTTCTAGTAATAACCATAGAATTGACACAAAATTACAAATAAATGCAAAATGCTTGAACTGTCACTACTGTCAGAAAAAATAGTTTATTAGGTTAGATACTAATTTATTTTAATTGTGTCATAAAAAGAGTAATTATTATATTACTACCAAGAAAAGAATCTGCGAATAAGTCACTAGTATTTATTCTAACTGTTCAAACATAATTTATTTGTAATTTTGTGTCAATTCCATGGGTATCACTGCAAATGAGCAAAATTTATAAAATCAAATTCAGTTTTACAGGTTAGGAAACGTGCAAAATAAAATATTATTAGTGATTTAGGTGTAGTATTTTATTATCTCGACCTTCACTTGAAACATTTTTGTCTAAAATTAATAGGTAACTAACTACAGCCAAGTGTAAAAATAAAATTGTATTCCCTATATTATGGATTTCAAGTAGACACCCGGTATATTCCTATGTAATACCAGAATTTCTGTATTAATACCTGTATTTCCTAATCAAGACAAGATGTAAGCCAATGCATGTCATAAATTCCAACATTTAAAACAAAAGACCTTCATTTTTGTTATAGTCTACATATCTGGCTTTAGTGTGAAGAAGTATTAAAAAATAAAAAAGTAATTTTGCTTTTTTACGTATAACAATCGAAAAAGGAAAAAATAATTGTTGACGACATCCATTATCATAACATAGTTGTACATTATACTAATGTACACCTTCACGAGATAGTCCTATCATTTTTTTATACTATTCCGCGCAAATAGAAGATGTAATGTTTTTAATTTATAAGATTTAATAAAATTGTATTTATTTTTAATTTCATGCAAAAAGTGTTTGTGGGATCCGAAATATGTACTTAGTGTGCTTATGTATAAATCCAGAGTTGTCTAACATAATACAATATGCAAAACACAAACAGCATTCAATATACGCATGCGGTAAACAAAAAATAGATGCCGTATTTATACTACACTACACCAAAAGAACCAGGAACTGTAACGTTTTATAAGATGAATAGTATATATGTTTTTGCAAACAATAATAACACACGTGGAAAAATACAAGGAAGATAACATGGACGGCAATTAGAATGTACATATAGATGTTATTCCTATGAGTAATATAAGGCGGAAAAACTTATACCATACTAAAAGATAATGAGGTATTAGAAGATAATTATATGTAAAATTTGAATAAAATTAAAAATCTATGTAATTTAAATAATATAGGTAAAGATATCATAAAGTAGAATTAAAAACAGAACTGGAAATGTCATTATTTCATTTAACTACCTATATATTAGCTTAAGGCCCGATCCTACCTATCACCTCTAGTTAAAGTGACTGTTTATTAACCATTAGTTAAAAATTAAAATGAAGGATAGAAACAATACGAACAACAGTTTTAAATTTCAGTTAGCTCTAACCAATGTTGATAGAACAATTTTGCAACATAACCGTTGGTTAACACCAGTGTTGTGACTGATTTAGATCATTTGATCTAAATCACTGATCTAGTTTATTTAGTATAGTTTTTAATCTAATCTAGATCCTTTTATATATTCATAACTTGATCTGGATCTAGATCTAAAACCTATATAATCTTTTAAAAATAATAAATATACGGGAATATACGGGAAACTTAAATAAAATTGGAGAAGCCGAAAATTATTATTTTTATGTACCTAACAGTTTAGGCCCTGTCAAATGAGAAAACAAATATAAAAATTTGAAACCAGAAAATCTAAGAACAAATTGAATATAAGTGGGTTGTAATTTATTTAACTCCCTTAAAAAAATCAATGGCATATGGCATATAATGATTGTCTGCCCATTTGATATGGCCTATCTTAAATTATTACATTTCAATAATTCTAATGTTTAAAATTATTATTTTTGTTTCTGTTTCTACTCTATTCGTTAATTCAGTATTAATAAAACCACGTACCTATGTATCTAATTTTTCTTCCCATGTGTAAGGCATACGGCTAAATATATTCTTTGTAATTGATTTATTGTTTATATTCCCGTTTTGTTTAATTAATAAGAAAAAAAAGAATTTGAGAACCGTTACTGATCTTTTTATGATCTAAGAAAAAAGATCCCAAATTTCTGATCTGATAAAAAAACATCCAATCGCAGATATTGACCTATGATCTGATCTAGAATATATTAATCGTAAAGATCTTGATCATCTATAAATTGATCTATCACAACACTGGTTAACACTGTCACTTTAACTAAAGGTGGTAGAAACGGGCCTAAATCATGTTTAGGCATTTAAAAAGTTGAATTTTTAAAATGTGAACCAATATTTATTTATATATGAATGAGTATGGCCCGCTCCTACTACCTCTAGTTAAAGTGACAGTTAGTGCTAACCAACGGTTATATTTCAAAATCGTTCTGACCACCTTTGGTTAGAGCTAAGTGGAAGTTAAAAGTGAAAACTGGTGTTTGTATCGCTACTAACCTTCAATTTAATTCTTAACTAATATTTAATAAACTGTCACTTTAACTTAGAGGTGGTGGGATTGGGCCTAAAAGTAATAATAATTTAAATAAAATGATGAATTTTTAAAAATATATCTATTGATTTAAATCGTGATATAAGTAGAATAACTTAAATCAAGCCAATCCTTATTAAAAACAATTTTATGAAAATCATGAAAAAAAAAATAAAGTATAATTTTAATTAAACAAAACTATCTAATGTTTATATTAATTTTTTCTTTCATTATTTTCATCTTTGAACTTGATATTTAACTCTGACATCAAAATAAGAAAATGTAAACACTTTTTTTTTCAATTTCTCAACTCCCAGAAAAATAGTTTCTTCTCTTATTAAATTCTGACTTTTATTTGCGGATTAAATTTCAATGGAATAATTGAAGTAAAATTAATTTACACTTGGCATAAAAGTTTGTGATGGAATATAATGAACCGCGTGGGCTTAAGCGTGCCTTGTTGCTATGGTAACGTTTCCCTAACAACGCTGATATTCGCGCAGATTTTGGATAGCGGAATTTTTTGCCTACGAACAATGCTTTTATGTTTTTAAAATTGAGAACCTTCACAAATACATATATAGTTTGTGAATATATAAAATAAATATAAATAAATATATTATCACGGCATATTACCCATTGCTGGGTGTGCCAATGTGCTTTGTACGCAGATTTCGGTAATGATGATGACATATTTGTACCGTGTGGGCGTTTACCAGGCATCACCTCACGGGCTCTCATTGATGGCGTGGAGAGTGCACCACAGTGGTCAATATAATATTAACATATATTTTATTTTTTTATTTAGAATATTTTAGGACCCCTTCAACATCTGAGTTATATAGGCTCCGGTAGTTTACATTTACAAATGTATAACAATACATTTAATTATATTTAAATAATAATTATACTTTCAATTAAATTAATTAAATAAACTATAAAACAAAATGTGAATAAGAATTTTAATTACATGTACAAACAAGTATACTAACTTGACATAATTTGCAATTTCAGAAATTTTTATATTTAGTTTTATGAATTTTTCACATAGGTACATTGATAGAATTTTTTGGTGGCAGCAGCTAAGATGAAAATTTATATTGACTAATATATTTGGTATGTCTAATAATTTCAATATATATTCTTTATTTATTTTATGTAACATATAAACATCATATTATGGAAAATTATATTAGTTATTAAGCGGATAAATTATATTGAAGAATTAAATTACACCTGTCTATTCGCCGAATTGAAATATGAAATAGTCTGTGCAAGAGTGCTAATGGCAAAATACAATTTTGTATGCAACGTTTATACATAAATAATAACAAATACATATACAGATAATCTAAATCGGATTATTAATTAACGCGAAAAGTATTGAAATATTTATAAATACATATTTTTTTTAATGAATTAGTTTCAAATAAAAACAAGAATTATTTTTATTAGTTATTACTGTATATAATTTAAAATGTGTAATATATGAAGAGAGATTTAATTATTCTACATATTAAAAATAATAGTGTTTATGAATATAGAGACATCATTTTTTCAGTAGATAATTTACTAGTAAATTACATTAATTACTATTTAATTTATCGTAAAGAATGATTGTTATCGTAGTTATTAAAGATCAATTTGTTATCCGGTTTCATAATTGCGCTTTTATACAAAAATTACGCACTGTTCAAAATAAGTTAAGATGTAAAAATGATTAATTATTCCCGCAATTTATAAAATGCATATGTTACTTTATTAAAAAGAAAATAAATGTAAAATCTTATAAGAATCTTGTTTGTCTGAACATCATTACTTATTAGTAAATAACAAATATTATATCATCTGCACAAATATTGAAAATATTTCGCTATCTAAAATATACATAAACATCTATAGTGTAAAACTTGATAATTTATTTAAATAACGACATTATTATGGAAAATAAAAATATATGAAACAAATTAATTATAAAATTATCTTCGACCTTGTTCTTGATATATTAAAATACACTACGTAAACTATTATTAGTACAAAATATTTTAAAATATGAATTATAAATAAGACTGTATTATTTTTAATTTTTCCGCGTTATCATAACCATAAAAAAATAATTTTTATAATGATTTTTACAATACGTATGTTTCATTTTCTACTGCGGTATCTGAAATAGGTAGTTGAAGTAATAAAAATAAGTCTCAGGAACTAATTAAAACAAACAACATTTTTGTTGAAGTTTGTGGTCGAACATATAAGCGACTGTGATCCTATACATCAATTATGGGAGTAAGACATACATAAAAACATAATTAAAATAACGTTAACGTAAGATCCGGCATGCAGATTATTTGCAAAATTTACGAAACAAATAGGCATAAAAACAAAAATTATTTTACAACAATAGTACATGACTTTTTGTATAAATATGTTACTTGATGTAAAAATGTCAAACATCCTTGATAATGATAATTATAGATAGTAAAACGAGGTAATAAAAGTAAACATACTGCTAGACATAGACATTACCATGGCGCGAAGTTTAAATTTATGAGCATGCTTCATACAAGATTTGCCAGATACACAATATTATATATAAGAAAAAAACGTAATGCTTCAAGTTAACAACAATAAGAATTTTACAGTGTAAGTTAAGTTGCAAGTTTAAGAACATTAGTAATCTAGTAAAAAATTGGCAAACAAATATCACTCGTGTCTACTGATAACTTATCACAGAGTGATAACTTGTGATCTGATAAGAAAGGTAAGGTATTTGTGTAGTATAGTGAAGTGGAGTGGAAGTTAGCTCACCTGAATCGAGCGAAGAAGCACACATTCCCTTGAAGTCCTACTCATATGGCAGCAAGCGCACGATACTTGTCACACAAACAACGCAGTACATCACTCGACAGGCGAGAATCGAAACCGAGACCGAAAACGTTATACAGAAGCCGAGTCACTTCACTCACTAGCAAGCGGCTCCGAACAGCGCCAGTTGCTACTGTTTACTGGCAGTTGAGCTCATGCCAAACAAGAGATGCTACGGTGAAACTGTGGACTCGTTCCGAGCATCGATTGGTCGATACATGCGCATGACGTCACGCGGGTAACAGCCAATGGCAGTTCGTCGCGCGGGAGCAATCGTCTCCTAGAGAGACGATGACGACGAGACGAGAAAACTCAGGAGACGATAGACATAGACGAACCAGACTCCAGAGATCAGCTGGTGAACATCCGGAGAGGTATGTCTCTGTGTCGGATGTACAAGCCTACAGCTGAGAGCTGAGAGCCCCGAGCTCAGGGCTGTGATCTGAAATGCGACAGCTGCTCGCCTCCCACGAAACTTACTCGTATATCAGACACTCACACCCCCCTGCTATCCAGACTTTAAAACCCAACATTCTTAGGCCCAGTTGCATAAAACCTTCACCGATCACATATTTACCACGATTAGGCATCTAAAACATAATCGAATACAAGCCTTGTTCCCGTTCCACCAAACTTATATCAGCACCCTTGATTTTGATGCCTAAAAACTTCAGAATCAAATAAATTTAGCTTCACTAACCACTTAGTCAAGTTTATAGACTTTAAAACCCAACATTCTTAGGTCCAGTTGCATAAAAATTTTCACTGATCACATTTATCATAATTAGGTATCAAATATATAATCGAATACAAGCGTTGCTCACGTTCCATCAAACTTATAATAGCACCCTAGATCTTGATACCTAAACACTTCGGAACCAAACAAACTTAGGTTCACTGACCACTTAGTCAAGTTCAGACATTGTAACTAGATACAACAGTGTATCAAAAATACCGTCGGATACAAGCGTTGTTAGACAGTGATGCACGACGAGGCGAGAGTACTCTCGCATCTCGTCTCGTCTCGTTGCATTACGCGAGGCGAGAACGAGAGCGATATTGCAATTTGAAAATCGAGGCGAGATCGATATAACAACTGCGAGAAGCGAGAAATCTCGCGAGAGTCTCGCAATAAAAAGTATTTTTAACTTTATAGCTTTGATTCATAAATTCAATGAAAAATGCACCGTACAAGAAATGGAGTCAACGGTAATTCGTGCACAGAACAGGTGAATGAATTGACTATATTTTTTGAGTCTATCTAGAGTCGAATGATATCGGTCGCAGAGCGAGGAAATGCAAAAGAAATACTAAATCGGTTTTGCATCTAATATAACTAGTTTTTCACCAACATTTTAGCCCCTAATTCATCCCAGTTAATACTACGGTTAATAAAATTCTTGTCGTCCCTGAAAAGGAAAGGATCTTTATTAACCGTGGATAGGAGCTAACACGGAGTGAAGCGGAGTGATTGGTTGCCAGCGGGTTCCCAGTGTAGAGCTTTTTTATGAGTAAATCTTACTTAAATAGTAGCATATAGTTAATGATAAAGTGTAGAAACTTTTAGTTACAATTTTTTTTTTTAATGTTTAATTAGTTTTACTGATCACAGAATGTATTAACAGATGTACGTATTGAAATAATTTGGTGACTAGAATTTAGTGTTTCGTCTCTTTATTATATTTATACGACTGTAAATACACGGAAGACGGAACAATTGGTGCGAACTTGTCTTTTGTAGTTCAACTGATACGTAAATACCGAGGTAAATACGTAGTGCGTATAAGCTTATTTTTACAGCGAGACTCTCGCGCGAGAACGAGACGAGACTCAAAAAAATGTGCGAGAACGAGAGCGAGATCGAGATTGCAGATCCGAAAACGAGACGAGATCGATATTTTATATTTCTTGTCTCGAATCGCCTCGGTGCATCACTAGTTAGACAACATTGCTCGCTTCCCATTTCCCATCAAACTTATACCAGCACTCCTGATACCGAAAGACTTCCTCCAGACATATTTAGGTTCAGTCGTCTAGTTACATATAACGTTACACTCATATATCATCATTTTAAGTTTTAGGTATTCTATAACTCCAGAACCAAACATTCTTAGGTTCAATAGCTAGTTTAAAACGTTCATCACATATAGTTAACTACAAGTTAACCATGAGAATGTTGCTTTGCGTATCTTCCACGGATCTTTATACTCATATCTGACGATGCCCTTTTTACGTAACTCCCATGAAATTGAAAGAAGTGAAGAGAAACAATACATACCTAGGTATATTATGTCCGGGGTAGTGCGCTAACATTGCATTTTAAAAATAGGTACATACATTGTGATTGTAGCAGTATTGCTCCAAAAGTATTTTCATAAACCAGTATATAGTGAGAGTAACTAGCAAAAGGATTAAAGTAGGTATTGCATTACCGCAGGATTTCAGGTAGGTATTACAGGTTTTATCAAAGAAATACGGATATTATTTGGTTCCTTTAGGACAGTGTTAATATCTGTAGGAAAATTTTGTTTGGGAAACCCTGCTTTAGGGGAATGCAGGTATTAAAAAAACAGAAGCAATACATACCTATATTCTGTGAGTGGTAGTGCTTGCACATTACGAGTAAATTTTAAAAATAGGTACATTGTGATTCTAGCAGTATTGCTCCAAAAGTGTTGAATAATTTTTAGATGTTTTTAGGATCATAAACTAGTATAGACGAGAAAATTAGTAAAAGTAGGTATTGCATTACTGCATTTCAGGTAGGTAATGCAGATTTTATCAGGGAAAGATGGGCAAGTAAATATTATTTGGTTCCTATAGAACCTGTAGATTTTTTTTGGGAAATCTTGCTTTCGGAAAATGCAAATGTATTAGAATAAACTGAATATATTGTTTATCTCTCAAAATGGGCTGTAATTTTTAATATTTTTAGATATTTTTTTACCACGCAAAATATGATGTCCTAGGTTTGCTTATAAACAATATTTCTATTTTCGTCTCTATATAGCGGTTGTCTTATTTACTTTTTTCCGGGCCATAGGAAATACAATTGTAAAATTTTCATATGGCTCTAATTTTTGAACTATTGATTTTAAAATAAAAGTATAAATGGTAAAAAAGTTTAGAATTAAAAATGTAATAAATCCAAAATTATTGTTTATATACGTTTCGTTCGCGAGAAAGAAGCAAAAGAAAAGTTGAAATTTTTAGCTATTTAAAGACTGCCATGAGATATAAAACAAAAATATTAAACAGATGCATTGTTTGAGTTCACAAATATTATTTCTGTCATAATAAATTTGGAAATTCTTGCTTTTCGTTAATTACATACAATATCCTGGTTAGCTACACCTGCGCATCTAGGCAATTTTTCATACATACTGTATGTAAAAATAATTACCAGTTTTGCTGATTATTAGCTTAGAAAAAAATTCGAACTAATTTGGTATTAAAATTAACTACCAACTCACAATATAAGATATTCTAACCATGTAATATAAAGTTCATGGTAATGTGCATCATCATGTCAATATAAATAATGTATATGTAAACATACTTCATTGAACCAAATAAAAACAAGTTAAATATAAAAATATATTCAGACATTTTGCAATATAAAACTAAATCTTTATAAAATTTGTAAACGTACTACATAATATATTTCTACGTTTACAATTATGCTTATCTTTTTGTTTAATAACAAAGATATACTTCCTTATCGAAATTCAAGCAAATGATAAGAAAACCTTCCGAGAATTTGCAAAAAATAAGCACTTAATGATTATATATAAATACAAAACTATCAATTCATTCAATAGATACATATAAAATAAAATACAGCACATCAAATCACTAAATATTAATTAAATACTTGATAACGATCCATACGAGCATGATACCATTTTCATTTTTTTTTTTCATAAGATGTTTTATTAGATTATCTAAAATATTTCATTAATATGGAAAAATCTCTACAAGAATTTTCACAGGGCTGGCTCCATTCAAAATTATAATGTATAGCGATTTTTAATTTAGAAAATATACTATATTAAAATCTGTATCTACTTAGATAGCGATATCACTTTTTAAGTAACTTGTTGCTATATTGTAAACTGGTAATTTTTACGTCGATCTTTACGACAGATATGGCATGCAATACAAATTACAGCTTAATTAAATAAAGCGTTTTGTTAATTGGTATGAAAGATTATATTTCTGGTCAATTAATCGATAAATATGCCATATTTCATACAATAAGTACATACCGTGAATATTATTTATGCAATATGAATTCTCAAAACAATAGTTCAAATATAACTGAAATTTATATTTAAATGAATTTATGAATATTTATTGAATAATTGGCATATACCTAATCCCGAAAATATATTTGAAAATATTAATTAACTAATTAATATTACAAAGCATTCACAAAATTTTGATCAGATTTTCGGCATCTAGGTTCGACTCTACCGGCCAGCTAATGTACAAGCGGAAAATGGCAATATATCAAGCATTAATTGCATTCGGACGCAACGATCTGATTATATGCTTCTGAATACATAGTACTCGGCCTTGTTTACAATCAAACAAATATTTTTTTAATTTTGACTTTCGACGTACATACAAAATCTTAATTTTTTCTACTCTCATTGTTAAAATTTGAGTCAACGTATTGGTTTTTACACTTGACAAACTATAGCTTCGATCCAATTTTATACAAGTTTTCCTTTAAAAATATCAAAGATTCAAATCTATTGTTACTTAAATTGCATCTTCTAGAAACTAATATTTGACAGCCAATACTGATTTTCCCTAAGTTCCAATGGTACAGATGATGGTAGGGTAATATTGCATTTGTGAAACATGAATGTTATAATATCAATCGATCATAGATTACAGTTTTTAGATCTAGATCCAGATCAAGATCTGAATACATAAAAGGATCTAGATCAGATCAAAAACCATACTTAATAAACTAGATCATTGATTTAGATCAAATAATCTAGATCAGTCACAACACCGCGCCTAAGACAGCGAAATAGAAACAAATGTTTTAAATCAGATTTTTTAACCACTTCTAATTATGTGGTCAATATCTTTTTCAAACATATATGGTCAGTAAAGCGACATTCACAATCAAGTAATTTCAATTTCCAATTTGAATTTTTACTTTGCGTCAAAGCTTGGAACATATGCCTGAATATACGTGCTCACAACAGCATAACTTCACTTTCCAATTTCCAATTCCAACCTTGCGAGGTCCAAACTTTTCAATTCCAATTTGAGGAAACGCATGCGCACAGAGTCATATGTAGAAATGGGCGCGGGCCGTGATTTTGTCGGGTATCGAAGGGACACGACGTGACCCGCGTGATCTTGAATATAATTCAAATTTTGCGTCGTGATTGGATGTGAGCGTGAGGCACTAAAAAATTATCGTGCGTGATCAGGCGTGATTGAAATTTAATTTTCTATTTTATATTAAAAAAATTGTCTTAATTTCCAACTTTTACTTTACATTTTTGTTATTATTAGTTTGTCCAAATATGTCATCAACAGTATTTTTTTAATAAAAAAACTATTATTGTTTTACCCAAAATTGTATACAATCATAATTTTGTTAAAAAAATTGTTACCAAATTTATAACGATATTTGTAATGGAATAGAACATCCTATTTCATCCATAAACATTCGTTTCCAATGAAACCATTTTGTTACCTAACTTATTACCAATTTGTTAACAAATTTGATAACTTATGTTTAACAGGCTTAAATGTACGTAGAAACAATTACGTGACACGAATGTGACCCGCCGGGCATGATCGGGCGCGAGTACCAAAAAAATATAGTGAGCGTGAGTGATTGTGAACAAAAAATTGTCATTATTTTGGAGGTTATTGTAAAACTTTAGAAATGAATTGGAAATTGAAATTATTTCGTTTTGAACGCACTTTAAATATGAATATTTTGTTTAGGTTAGGTTAAGTTATTATCAAGTTTAGAAAATTTAGGTCGGGTTAAATTAGGTTAAATTTTTAGTTTAAGTTCTTGCCATTTATTTAAAATATTAACCTAAAAAATAACAGCATTTTTAGAAATTTAGGTACTCCCCGAAATAAGAAGAAATCATAGGTATTTTGTCTGAAGTAAATTATATCAGCTTGGTTTCCTATAATATAAAAGTAATCGTTGTAAGGATTCGAGACGACAACCTATGGTAGTTAAGGATGACTGTACGTAATTTTAATCATAACAGACATTTATCAGACATCAAATTATGAAAGTCAAAGATGTTGTTTATGTTTATAAGCTAATTATACTTACATAAACATAAGTTTAAAAAATGAAAATGCATATGTGATTATAAGAGGATATGAGTAAAATAATTTTGTTTTTCTAAGTGGGTTTACCTGCACCGAGATAAAAATGTAGCCATCACAGCGAGGGTGAATTTAAATTTCATATGAGCTCACTGACAACACATATCGTTTATAATTAATTGATCTTTCGACCCGTCGATAGGAAACTGACGTTAAAGATGTGAATCTGAATTAATAAACAAATGTGTTAATGAATTAGTGTGTACACGATATACATTATTCATCGATATAGGTACGAAGCGGGATGAGTTACATTTGAATCATTTAAAAGATTTCCTGAGCGTAAATTCTGCAGTTGAATGGAAAATCGGAAAATGGAAAACTGAAAAGGCACGCCATTCTTCCATTCTGAATTACATAAAAGATAAAAAATATAAAATAGTAAAAGTTCCACGGATATACCATTAAAATACGAAAGGAAACATAATTTGATTTTGTAGTAATAGTTATTTATGAACCTAGGACAAAAATTGCATATTACATTTTTCTACCTTATTAATAATAGATCTAGAAGGGTAGTACACACATTTACAATCATTATTAAATCGTAGTAGGCTTTGCGGACGAAAAAGGTTTGAGCATGAAAAGTGATGGCTTAGCGTAGGAAAAAGGTATGCTGACGAAAAAGGTTTGCGGACGAAAAGTGATTACCTTCAGAAAAGTGTCATTTTTCGTCCGATAATAAGTTTGTAAAATTTCACTTTTCGTACAGATAGACAGAAATAGTTACTTATGTACCTAGGACAAAAATTGCATATTATAGCAGAGGTTGAGTTTGCAAGCGAGGCTATAATACGCATTGTTTGCCGAGGTGCATATTACATTTTTCTGTCTACCTTACAATAATATTAAATCGTAGTAAGCTTAGCAGACGAAACGAATTTGCGGACGAAAAGGTTTGCGGACGAAAAATGATGGCTTAGCGAACGAAACAGGTTTTGCGTACAAAAAGGTTTGCGGGCGAAAACGGTTTGCGGACGAAAAGTGTTAACCTTCAGAAAAGTGTCATCTTTCGTCCGATAATAAGTTCGTAAAATTTCATTTTCGTACAGGTATAGACAGAAAAATAAATTATAGGTATATTGACATATAAATTGAAGACATAGTAATTAAAGTTAATCTTATATATTTAATAAAAACAGTAATATTTTAGGATTTAGGGTTATTAACAGAATTAAATTGTTGTAAATATAAAAATAAAAAAGGCATAAATTCCATCGAAAATCTCAAATATTCCCACTTTCGAAGAGAATTACTACAAAATAGTTAGTATCTGGTATTTGTTAGTCTTATGTATAAACTGTCACGTGAACTGTCCTTAGGTAGTTTTTTAAACAAATCTGTCGTTTATTATATGAATTATAATGAAAAAAACTTCCCCGCGGGATACCATTTCTATAAATGCCAATGCAGTTTTGCTCTATTTTAGCATTAAATATCTGAGCTCACAGGTGGTAAACTTTTTTACAATTTTATATACTTGTGTAAATGAAAATAACATTTAAATTTCATTTTAATCTGTCGTAAATGCTTCCATGCTACTACCACATGGTTCTCAATTTTTTAAATAAATTAAATTATTGAGAGACACTTTTACCAATTTTTCTCTAAACCTCTAGAGTACGAATGTTAGGTATCGTTTCCTACACTTATCCATATAAGAAAGATATTTTGTTTACACTATTGACATATTTTTTTATAAATAACCACAGCACGTTTTGAATTCTGTGCCTGTGCAATACGTTGACGTCTGTTTGTGGATACTTCAAATTTTTGTTTAGCGAAATAGAATGAAATTTTATATTTACACTCAATCCATTATTAATTTTTGTTTGTTTATTTATTTCTGAAGCAATTTTATTTTTTTAAATTTATTATGGGGTCTTGTGGCCGCGTGCCTGAGTGTCAGGTCGCGAATCTGGGGAACCGGGTTCGATCCCGACCGACACCAAATATTTCCAATTTTAAATGGCACAAAATTGACCCCTGTGGTGCACTCTCCACGCCAGCAATGAGTGCCCGTGAGGTGACACCTGGTAAACGCCCGCAAATATTTCATCATTACCGATATCTGTATACAAAACAGATTGGCACACCTAGCAATGGGTAATAAGCCGTGATGATATATTTATTTATTTATTTTATTTATTAGACTGACAAAAAAATTCATAATTATACGTTGTTAGAATTGATACTTTACTGACGTCCAATCGGTCATCAGATTTTTTTTAGTTTTGAACTTGTTTTTTTTTTATTGTAATATTTTATTCTCAAATATGTAGTGGAATTTCATAAATTGGTCTATAGAATATTTAACTATGTATATTATAATCGAATATAAAACATATATTTGCTTAAAAAATAGTGAAAAACTAACAAAAAAATATGGGTTGTGTACGCTTGACATGTGTCAGTGAGTTATAAATGTTATTTGCCTTGAATAAATAATTTTAATATAATATAACAAATTTTTTTTAATCATAATTTAAATCGTGATTAAATTCAAATGATTAATATCAAACCAACCCTGTCGGTGAGTATTGCAGTTTTTTAAATGAATATTGGCGAATTAACGCTCTCGGCTTTTAGAGTTTTCTGCTTTCAGTTCAGGTATTTCCTGCATGGCAGGAGTTTTTGAAATTCAGCCGGCTATCTCGCGTTCTCGTTTGCGTTTGCGTTTGATTCGCTAGCAGCTACACCTTTAGCAGTAACTGCAATTACCCCACATGTTCATCACATGTGATCTCTCACCGAAACACCGCCAGTGTGGGCCATAAGTTTCGATGTTCGTGAGGGATATCACTGTGCCGCGTACGCAGTGTTTTCCGTGCTCTACTCTAGTCTATCCTACTGAGCGCCGGCTACAAGGGGAGACTGGCACGTGTGTCTCCTATCTCATCCACATATGCGTATTTCCGGTACACCCGTACAACAGAAATTGCCAAAATCTCACACTGGAGTACGCTTTCACAACCTTTTATAATGCTATGATTTATTTTCAAACAACAAATCGATATTTGGACGTGCAGTATGTACAAATAATTGGTTATCTATACATACTGTATGTTATTAAATAAAGTTTTTTACCGGAGAACTAAGGGCAAGAGCAGATATTTCTCTTTCGACGAAAGTAGAAACAAAACTTTTTAGAAGTTGTACATCTCTGTCGAACAACACAGATTTGTCAATTTATCAATTCCTTTTTTTACCTACTTACTTAAAAATTTAAAAAAGTGATATATCTACCATGGATTTATTTTCACATCCTTGCTTGCTGTATCAATTTGCTTTTATTCGCTGATTTTGGTGATGACGATATATCCGTACCGTTGAAGACTCTTATCAGATTTTCAGAACCACAACAAATCAAATAATGCACTTTCATACAAATTTCATAATATTGTTAAAGCTATACCTGAAAAATACCTTCTATTTTCCTGTAATACATTTGAAATACTTATTTTTTTAAATACTATATCATTTTTTTATATACAGAGAGTTATTAAGTAAGCGTAAACCGCTTAACCGATGGTAGAGCTAACCCCATGCATTCTATAAGAACTGGAGGCTCTTAAAACTGACCCTATGGCTACTGGATAATACATAGCTGACTCGTCCGCCATACTGGCGCCAAAATAAATCGAGAAAATTATGAAATAAAAGTAATTTTTTATAAGTTTATGTAGTAACTATTTTTCATAATTAAATATAATTTCCATATTGGTCATATTACACTTATTGAAAATAATAAAACAAGAAAAAATACGGTTTGTTAAGATTTTTGAGGTTAGAGAAAAATATATGTATTGCATAAGTACCTGTAAAAATTATAACCATTTCTCAAATGATTTGCACAATTTGGAGCAGAACAACTCGCTATTGTATATAATTTCTACGATTAATAAGTCTGTAACACTGATACTGAATTATTGAAGTGGCTCCATAATGGTGGACGAGCCAGCTGTAATTTATCTAGTAGCTATAACTGACCCTATTACGTCATGGTTCAAAATATTTTGTCAAGTTTTGTGGACCATAGGAAATACAATGACAATATTTTCATATTGCTGTAAATCCTGCCTTATTAATTTTAGAACAAAAGTGTCCATACAAAGAATGTTCAGAATTAAAAATGGCATCTAACAAGTCGAAAATGATTGTTTACATGCGTTTCGTATGCGAAAGAGAGGTAAAATAAAAGTAATAATTTTTAGCTGTGTACAGAGTGCCATGAGCAATAGCACAAAATTTTAAATAGTTGTACCTATTGCTTGAGTTTGGCAAACAGGGTTGGCCTAAATCAACTGATTTTATGAAAAAAAATCAATGAATTATATCAAATTTTATAAAATAATACATTTTTTTTGAGAAATTACTTTAGATTCCTAGAGTTAACAAAAAGAAAATTCTACTATGGCAGTATAATATAAAAATAATACATACTTATATACCGGGTGTCTATTCTTTTATGGACCATAGAAAATATAATGGTAAAATGTTCATTTGGCTGTAAATTCTGCCCTTTTAATTTTAGAACTGAAGAGTAAATACAAAAAATGTTCAGAAATAAATACTGGATCAAATTTTTTTTTTGATAGGTATGCTGTAAATGTAGATGGTTTCGTTATAAATATGCTGTAGATATCACGAAAACAACTTTGCATTGCTGTAATACGAGTACACTAGTTTTCAACCTCTATAACTGCATTTGCTGGTGCGAATTACGTTTATTCTTGGTACCTACAATTTGCCTGTACTTTTGGAATAATATACGAGCCCAAACTCAAATTAGTTGGACCGGTTTATAATTTTCAACAAATTATAAAATCTACACAAATGGTTATAAAATTCTACAAAATTCTTTCGGTTACTTTGAATATAGACTTAAATTTAAAAAAAAAAAAACTTTGGGCCGAATGATTGGTGATAATAGTTCGACCGGTATTTTAAGGGCCATCTTCTAGTCCAGATTTAGCTTCTACTGAAATCCTGTAGCAACTTCATAAAAATCCAGTGCATACAGTAAAACCTACCATGCAAGACATATAGGACAATACTAACAGAAAATGTGGAGGACTTAGGGATCCAATGCCTAAAAGAATTAAAGCTGGTAATACCAATAAAGACGATGTAACCCAATATTAACTGGCGGAATACTTGAATAACAAATTCAGTTTTTGTAAGTTCAAAATCTATATTTTAAACAAGTCGAAATAAATTTGTGGAAATTTGTCACCATTTGCGTAGGTTTTATAATTTGTTTGTTGAAAATGTTAACAGGCCCAACTAATATGAATTTGAGCTCGTAGAACCAACAGTAACAGTAAGATATGAATGTGTCTGACAATATTGATATGGTTAATACTACGGAAATGTAATTTTCACAAAATATTCTTCATTTTATTCCACATTGTAAAGTAGATTTTTATATACCGGGCGTCTACTTTATTTTCCGAACATAGGAAATCAATGTTAAAATTTTGATTTGGCGATATCTCTTTACCTATCAATTTAAAAAAAAAGTGTACGGAAGGAAAATGTTCCGAATGAAAAATTGCCTCGATGAGTACAAAGTTTGTTGTTTAATTGTTTCTTATGTACGAGTTAGAAGCAAAAGAAAATACACGAATTAAGGCAATTATCAGAGTGCCATGAAAAATAAGAGAATAATTTGTGTTTGTTGTTTCTGACATATCTGACAGATTTGACATTTATTTTGATTATATTATTTTTAGAACAATAAGAAGACAATCTAGAAGTAAAAAATTAATCACAAATTCTAATAATAAAATCAAACGAAATGTCAAATCTGTCAGATATGCCAGAAACATCAAATATAAATTATTGTTTTATTTTTCGTGGCACTCTGATAATTTCCTTAAATCGAGAATTTTCTTCTGTTTGTAACTCGTACATAAGAAACAATTGAACGACAAACTTGGTACTCATCGATGCACGTTTTCATTCCGAACATTTTTCTTTATTACACTTTTTTTCAGAATTAAAAGGTAAATAGATATCGCCAAATCAAAATTTTAATATTGAATTTCCTATGTTCGGAAAATAAAGTAGACATCCGGTATATACCTATGCTAAATTTAGGATCTTCTATGCATTCAAACGCGTATTAAATCTTAGGTTTGTTCGTTTCGTTACTTTGCGTCTACGAGTTACTGCCGCGCCCATATACTTTGTATGGAAGCGGCAGTAAACCGTAGACGCAAAGTAGCGAAACGAACAGACCTCTTATGTACTAAAAGGCAGTTTAATTGAAAAGTGTTCAGCTAATTTCAAAAGTAAAAATCGGATGAATCTAGCTTGAAACATCTATTTTAAAACTGTATTTGGTCCATAACATTGTCTATTCCCATTAGTACATTGAAAATAGAAAAATCATTACGGTTTCTGAAAATATTCAATGGAAAATTTTAAAATAGTATTTTGAATAAATAAAACAGAAAATATATTATTTTAATTTTTGTGCGTGTAATTTTGCTTAATAATTAATGTTTGTGCATTTGCGTATCGTTCTAACTCCGCTCACTCTTCCATGTGAATTATTGATGCTTTATTTACACTTGTCATTATCATAGGCGATTAATTCACGCCGTCATTTTTATGGGTACATCATTTTGTAATGGGAGGATATGTAGGATAAACAAATAAATAAATAAATAAAAACATTATAAAAGTGCGCTCAAATTTTGTGTACGACAGCAACAATTAAGAACCTTGAAGAAGTTCCCATGTACCTAATAATTTATGGATAGTTATGGTTGTGTGAACATTGAAACATTTAAGCATTAAAAAATCTAAGTGTAAGTTTTGTGTTTTAAAGAAGAAAAAATTCAAGATACAATAACGATATGTGTATTTTCTATTTTATAAATACTCGTATGTATTAGTATTAGATTGTATTATTACGATTATGAATATAGACGAAGCGAGCGCATTGTGTAAATTTTGAATATGTATTTTTAAGTAAATTAGGTTAACTTAGATCTGTTTTACATTATATTTTTTTGGTTAAATTATACACTAATTTTAATCCAAGTTAAATATAGCGTTGCTTTTATAAATCAACTGATACGTGAAAAGTATTGTCTTTTTTATTGTAAAGACACACCATGCGTTCGTGAGTATAAACAGTAAAAAATGTAGAAATTAAACTAATTAATTTCAAATAAAATTTATTAATATTTTACATAAAAACTGCATTTTGAATCAACATGCCAAATTCTAATACTTTGTTAATTGTTATAAACAAAATATAAACAAATAAAAAAAATAGCGTTTAAATTGTTCACAAAGCCTATGTTATATATATATATATATATATATATATATATATATATATATATATATATATATATATATATATACCGGGTGGCGCTCGAAATCCGTTACATAAGCATTTAACATGGGAAAACTGATTTTCCTTGCGCGTTGCTTCCCAAATTATTTTGGAAAAAATACTTCTAATAAAAGTTGTAGATCACGAAATTCTGCTTTGAATCTACGAACAAAATTAATTTTGCATGCTTTGTAACGGCAGAAGTTTGATATGAAAATGTCGGAAATCACGTCAAAAATAGTGATAGCCATGGAATGAAAACAAAAAGCATAACGAATGTAAGATTTTTTTGTGTCTGAAAAATGTCATATTTTAAAACTAGTAACATCCGTTTGTTCGGCCTTAATAGTATTTTACTGCCATTATTATAATAAGACGATTAAATAATGTTAGCTCACTCCTAAACAACTATAGAAGATTGACAACTCATAAACAATTGTTTCTGTCATTAAAAATTAGTTGTTTGACATTTGGATAGACTGCTAGATAAAATTTATTTTAAAAATTACACGGTGCAGACACTTACATTTTATTTTTTCTGGCTAAATAGTTACAGATATCACAATTTACACAGCGATAGTATTGAATGCATCTTTCTGGAAAACAGTAATTTTACGTTATTGACGTTGCCATTAAAAAGTTATTGTCCAATCATGGTCGTGACACACAAGTTTCATACACTAGTGGTTCACTAACAATAACAAATATTATTTTAAAATATGAACTCTGTATCCACATAAATTGTCATACCAAATTTCATTCAAATCGAACCAAGCGTTTCGTTATTATAAGCAAAATTATTTTTTTAGAAGAACTTTGAAGCAGAATACTGGCTAAACGGTGCACTGTTGGATATAGGTAAGTTTAGTTATATCGTCTTATTTTGGGCCCAGGAATCTGTGGTTAGGCCATGTCCCCCAATTTATTTATTTATTTGTATACATATATAATTAATTAATTTTCAAGTTAATTATTGAGTTTCAAACTCGAGTGACTAGTATTGATTATTTTTAAAATCATAATCTAGTTACAATTAAGGATTTAAATTTTTATTTCTAAATAATATAAGGCATAATAAAACAATTTGTTGTTTTCGAATGGTTGTAGACCCTAAGGAAGGTATAAGTGTATACCAAACGATTGTTAAATAAATGCTGTATGACTGAATTTTGAGTAATTGTAATCTAATTATAAATAAAATTTGTATTCAAATTGGTACTGTAAAACAGATTGTGTAAAAATGTTGTAGCATATATGAAGGTTTAGAAGCACTGATCTGGTTGACTGGCGTTTGGATGTAAGCTTCCATATCGCGTAGGATGGGCACAACAGCGGAAGCAGAAGGGCTGGCTTCAGGTTGATTTCAAGAAAGGAAATGCTCACTACACTAACGATTGTTTTGATGGGAACAGTGATAAAAAACAAGAAATAATCACTTATATAAGAATTATAGAAAATACAGTTTTTTCTTAGAAACAAATATTTTTCTGAAAATAAACTAGCAATGTAACGAACAAAGATTGTATAAGAAAATAATTATAGAAAATAATCATTTTACACGAGAATGTGGAAGTTGTGAAAAAATAATTGGTACTATTTTTTAGTAATTATGAAATTTTAACTAATTCTAAATATGTTTGTTACACAATTTATAAGTTTTCATTCATAATTTCTACAAATAAAGTTCGCGGTATGAACATTGTTATAAATAAATAAATATATCATCACGGCATATTATCCATTGATGGGTGTGCCAATCTGCTTTGTATACAGATGTCGGTAATGATGAAATATTTGTACCGTGCGGGCGCTTATTAGGCGTCACCTCACGGGCACTCATTGTTGGCGTGGAATGTGCACCACAGGGGTCACTTTTGAGCCATTTAAAATTCGAAATATTTGGCGCCGGTCGGGATCGAACCCGGTTCCCCAGATTCGCGGGTCAGATACTCAGGCACGCAGCCACGAGACCCCATTGTTGTAAATTATTGAAAATTATATAATTTTATCAAGTCTATGCGCATTATACGGACTCGTTGTAATATAACAACAAAACAAAAAAGTTAACATATACTTTAATTGTATCAAAACAATATTTTCTATATAATTCTAAAAGTTTTGTAGATACAGTAGTATTTTCTAAGTATTTACTGTTCAAAATATACCTACTTGATTACCTGATATTTTCTAGTTGTTTACTTCTTGTATACAACAAATTTTACGTCAGTCAGTACACTCCAAGGACTATACATTTATTTCATGAAACGTAATTTTTAGTTTTTTAACCTATCATTATTATTTGTGCGTGTGAAGACTGCTTTGTATGAAAAATCATCAGATTTTCTGTTTTATATCTACAAGGTAAATATACTAATCAATATATGTGTAATCTACGTCATATACGTAATGAAGTCTTTGATTGGTTTTCACTTTATACAATGCACGTCACACACGCAAAATTTGAAATATGAAATTTTATAAAATAATTATTTTTGAAAGTACTAAGTAAATTGGAAAATGAGCAACTACCCACAGTGGCGTAACTAAGAGTTCGGGGGCCCGCCCGCAAAAAATTTTTGGGGCCCGTTTTTAATTGTAGCGTTTATCATGAAGAGCTACATACCACAAGAACTTGTGAAAATTGTGACTAGGCTCACTTTCATCTGAGATGACATGTTAAGAAGCAAAATAACCAATATTGCAGGCCTCAAAATTCAAGATTAGGCACTTTTACATCCCACCAAAGTCATTGTATGTTGTGGCATTTACTATGAAAATGTGATTGGCCCGTATTTTTTTTAAATGAAATTAATGGCACTGTCCACTGGTGAAAGTTACAGGGTATTGATTCATACATTTTTGGTATCCCAAATGAAAGAACTTGGATGCAACAAATCATGGTATTATCAAGATGGATCATACAGTCTAAATAATAGCAATTTTGCAAAAATCATTCTCTTATCGTTATTTAATCCCACGTTTTGGTAATACACATTGGCCGCCAGGTGTCTTGATTTGACAGCCCCAAAGTTCTTTTTATGGGGTTATTTTAAAGGAAAACTCAGGATCAGTTGCAGGAAAATACTTGCCAAGAACGAAATTCTACCGGCCGAAATGTAATGGAAAGTAAAGAGCTTGATTTTATATAGCGGAGAAGGGGCCCCCTAGGCAATATTATTTTTGGAAATTGACATTTAAAAAAATAAAGGACTAAATAAATTTGTATGTTGCTACAAAAAAAAAAAAATGATTAAATTCAAAATTTCGCAGTAGTAACAAAATTATAAATCATGTAAATTGGGGCCTCTCTAGAGCCGGGGGCCTGCCCGCGTCCCGGGACCGTTAGTTACACCACTGACTTCTCCATTATATAGGGCGTTCGAAAATCCGTGGCATAATATGAGAGAACAGTTTTCTTATATATTATCTGTTCCGTACAACTTTATAGGGTGCTTTGTACATAAGGTTTTAGAGCATTTTAGTGCTAATTTTTTTAAAATTTACTCCTTTTGGTGACTAAATAAACTTAATGTAGAGACGTGGTAAAATAGATTTTGTAAGATACAACCGGCTAGCATTTAGTGATGGGCAGTGGGTAGGTAAATAAAAATTAAAAAAAATTAAATTAATCATGATTTTTACTATTACAGACTTGTTGGTGTTATTGCACTTTTTAATTGTTTTAAAAGCAATATAAATATTTCATTTCATAAACGAAAACGAAATCTGTATTAAAACCCCAAAGAATGCATTTGAATTTTTGCTTATACGTACTATATAACGCGTCCATGCGCGCCTGTTTAAACTTTAAACTTAAACCATGCCTACCTAAATAAAACAGGTCAAAACATGTCTTGCATGACACTGTAAAAAGCTTAAAACGGATATTTTATTTTTTGTCCATCTCATGACAAGAACTTATTATATCAATAAATCTAGGCTCATTTGAAGCAGTATTTAATTCAGAACATTTTTTTATATTTACACTTTAGTTCTAAAATAAATAGGGCAGAATTTAGAAATATACGAAAATTCTACCATTGTATTTCCTACGGTCCATAAAAAAGTAGACACCCGGTATATATGTATATATTTTTATATTATATTACCATAGAAGAATTTTCTTTTTGTTAACTTTGTAGGAATCTAAATTAATTTGAAAAAATTTTTTGACAAAAAATGTATTATTTTATAAAATTTGATTTAAATCAAATGTTATGTTATTTTGTGTAGTGCCTGTTATTAATTATCTCTTGTACTAAAGTGTAGTGATCCTTGGAATTTGAAATATCATTAAAAAGACAGTTCACAAATTAGTAATGAGTTTAACACAAGGGCACGATTTCTGTTTAAAAACATTGAAATCATTCCGACTTACAGTAGAAAATATGGTTAGAATACCGGTGTTTGACGTAAAATGGAAATAAACATGAATTAATTGAAAGGTATGCACTGAGTAGAACATATACTTACATAATTATATAAAAATGTGTTCAGTCTGACATGTTTACGATTCCTTTCAAAGAACAGTTGTTGTGATCCCGTGATGGATCACATGATTGATAAATGTCAAACTGTAGAACTAAATCTTGCTCACTACATAACTACTTATTAAATACTTTTTTACTCACTAGATGGCGTCCGAAAAGTTTGAATTGTATATGTCCCCATTCGCTTTATAATCTGTGCTGATACTTTCTAGGAATAGGAAACTATCCTTTTTGCATAAAAAATACTGTTATTCTAGAAGTTTTCGATAGTTTTTTTTATAACAGTTGTAAATTATGTTGACAGTTTTAAATTATGTCCTGAACAAAGTTACAAGTACGACATACGCCGCCTTCTGAAAAGATTCTATAACCTGTGTGCCAAAAAGAAATTGCTTCATTTACGTATGTCGTTGAATCATATACATTTATTCTTACTGGAGAATACTATAGTTAATAAATAATAAAAACAAATGTTTATTTTGAGAAGAATACTATAAAAATATTTTTATATATAATAAAAGTATGAAAATATGAATAGAAATAATTTAACGAAATGAGGTGAAATTGTAGGAATAATTGATAATTACGAAAGGATTGCAACTACTTTGTTTGTAGGTTGCAGACCAGATTCTAGATTAAATATTGATTTCAGCATTTCAAAGGTTCATAGCAAACGCTATTCTTTCAAGTTCAAACCATTGTTTGTCAGAACAAAAGTAAAAAATCATGATCGATTACAGTAGCTTTCAGCTGACATTCATGAAATAGGTTCATTCGTTCAATATTACCTTTTTATGTATAATACCTACATTACCCACAATAAGTTTGAAGACTTGATGTCTTTACTAAACGATAAGCATTATTCAAAAAGTGTAAATTACTCTTCCCATCATTTTGATTACACAATAGAGAATTATAATGCATGGACAAGTAGATCTATGGGAAAATTTGAAAAATGATTATTGAAACACCAAAGAATAGTATATTGAAAGACAAGTGTTACAATAACCCTCATTACAATATGAGTACTTACGAGTATTACAATTTTTCCTATTTCGCATTGATTTACTTTAATTCCAAAATTAATATTAAAAGAAATATTACAATATCAATGTTGATGACACTGACATTTTTAATAAACATTTGATATTTTATATATTGTGACATTCTACGTTTTGACGACAGTTATTTAGAAGTTAGGTTAGACGAGTAGAGCGACTCTGTAAGAAATAATAAAGAATACTCCCCCATAATTTAAATGTTCAATATATTTTCATTCTTTTAACTTCTAAACCTTAAATGTGTAATTCAAAAGCAACGTACTAATACTTATAAAAAAAAATAATCAGAATAACAATTTATTCTGAAGGAAACTTAAATTACTCAAAAAAATGAACAAAGTTACATATTTAATAATTATTTATAACAACTTGCATCAAACATCAAGGCCAAAATCATTTAAAATTTACGGGAAATTTTCAAAATTATATTCACGGGATATTTCCAAAAAAATCCGGGAAAAAGGTAACAAAATTTCTTCCCGAAAATCGCGGATGAAGGAATTCCCGGCGGGAATTTTTTGGCGGCACATCACTAGGTTAGAGTGAAGGTATACATTCACAAATGAAAATTAGGTTTAGATTTATGGTTTATAATTTCTTTAATTGTGTCTGCTCTTACTTGGTGAAACTTACAATTCATTTTATTTTTTAATAATACTTGGTTTTATGTTTCACAATTATTTTATTAGATTACTAGTTTCGCTATAACATTAGCATCATCAGATCTTTATCGTTTAATTATAAATATATATATGTCTGTCTAAATTATATCAAATAAATATAAAAATGAAATGTCAAAATGTCAATAAATGTTTTTTAAAATAATTTTTGTTTTTAAATTTTTTGAAAAATTATTTTAAAAAATTACAAATTTCAGATATATTAATATACACAAATAAATTATAACATAAATTTTATAATGTTTCTAGAAACTTCATTAATGAAACATTATAAAATTTATGTTATAATTTATTTGTGTATATTAATATTTCTGAAATTTGTAATTTTTTAAAATAATTTTTCAAAAAATTTAAAAACAAAAATTATTTTAAAAAACATTTATTGACATTTTGACATTTCATTTTTATATTTATTTGATATAATTTAGACAGACATATATATATTTATAATTAAACGATAAAGATCTGATGATGCTAATGTTATAGCGAAACTAGTAATCTAATAAAATAATTGTGAAACATAAAACCAAGTATTATTAAAAAATAAAATGAATTATGGTTTATACTTTAGATTTAAAGATTTTGGCCACATATTCTATAATGACTCCATTCACACTTCAGATTTAAGGTCTCCAAATCCAAATCATAAAGCTAAACATTGCAAGGTCCAAACTTTAGGTTTATGATTTAGTTTGACGTCACAAACCTCACCAATGAGAACGAGTCTGAAATGATATAGTTATATACACCCATCTTTATTTATTATCCACTTGGAGGATTCGGCTTTTTAAACAAATGCGAGATGAACATGGAGACTGTCATAATTTAATTGCAGAAATGTAACCAATAATGCCAAGCGAATGACAGTTTCACGGCGCACAGGTGTCTTGTTAAGTACTGCTCTACCGATATTTTCATCTTGTTTTTGAAGCATTTACATAGATGTCTGTACATATCAAAACTAATTTTCAGGTAATTTAAACTTTCATTTATGAATGACTTACATAAACCTAAACAAAAACCATAAACCTAATTTTCATTTGTGAATGCACCTTTAAAATTTATAATTATTTTGATGTGAATAAAAAAAAATGAATACTCTCTAATTGCAGTTATTCGATGAGTTATAACAACTAAAATGAAAAATATGTGTTTGGCATTTGAACTTTTTTTTGTAATCAGGATATGAAGTCTTTATTCGATATTAAATGTTACAAAATAAAATAACTGTATAAAGACACTTTATAATATAAAGTTAGTTTTTAACGCATAAAAATTTGCTTTAAATAAAATTAAATTATTTCCAAGTTTCAATTTAAAAAAATTAACAATGATTGTTTATGATTTACTTATGAGTGCCAGTGAGGTGAGGTAAACGCCCACACGGTACAAATATGTCATTATCATTACCGAAATCTGTGTACATAGCAGATTGGCACACCCAGCAATATGCCGTGATGATATATTTATTTTATTTATTGTTGTCATGACATTTAATATTTCTTCATTATTTTAGAAAAATAATTGGTAAATAGTGTGGTATCATTTTTTAATATATAGTGAATAATATTAGACAATGATTAAGGAAAGTACAACTGCCACCAAATATTGATTCCATCTGTAAGAAAAAAATCTTACTGTTCTGTTATTTTAGGAAACAATACCGTTAAACACAAGAGCAATATGTAAGATTGTATCTAATATTATAGTATGTTTGTATATGACGTGTTACTATACTGCGGTTACATTATTACGACACTCAACATATTTTATTTATACATTGTACTATAAGCAAATATTTAATAATAGAAAGCTCTAAATTTAGTGGACGTGTTTTTAAAATTACGTTTGTTATTGACCCCATCACGAAATTCTGTATTTTGGGAGTGCAATAGTATTTTTGACATGTTGCTTATTTTTAAATCAAAACAATGCATTCGTGGATGATCCAAATATAACGTATTACGAAATGATGAAAGCTACTGCATAATTGATATATAAAATTTATATTAAAATATCATCACGGCTTAATTTCTATTACTAATACTATATTATATTTCTTGGCACTTAGATCCCTTTGAATTTAAATTATGTATAATACTTTAATATTGTAATGAAAATGTTAGAATAACAAATTGTAAGCACTAACACTATTGAACTCTTTGTCATGCTTACGCCTAATTGTTCTAATAAACATTAAGGCTAATTATGGTTAATGTTATAGTTTAGTTACAAACAATTACCAGTTTATGATTATATTGTATGAATAGATTATCACCAATAATAATGAGAATGTTTTTGAACATTATCTACGTTGAAGATAGTAAACTCCGTCAACGGATGTTGCTGTATTACATTACAGTAGGAACTCCAGGTAGTAATGGATAAATATAGGTATTACTTAGGAAACTTTGATATTGCGACGGAAATATTATTATTTTTTATGTGATATTATAGGGTTGTTTAAAAAAATAAATAAAAAAAATAATTTTAAAACCAGCTTTTATTAATATATGCTAACGTGGAACAATAGATATTTGTGTATTACGAGCGCAAAATACTATTATCGACAGTGTCCATTTGCGCTCGAAACACACACAAGATTTTGTCTACAGTCGCCACAATGGGGTCCTCCACCATAACAAAAATTTATTTGTTTCAAGTACATTAAACTAGTGCAGTGAAAAAGTGGATGTCCATTAGGAGCGTTCACGCCAAACTTTTGCAGGTGGCAGCACAACTCTTCACACAATTTATTTTATATTTAATTTTAATTTACCGTTGTTTTCCATTCTTCTTGAGCTATTGCTGCAATCTAATCTAAGCATTTTATACTTTCGGCATTTTGTTTGGTTATGTAATATACCTACAAAGCAGTTATATGTCAGATGACTTGTGAAGGTGGGAAATGTGTAACTACAGTGCCATTAGTTCCTGAATATACGTTTCCATTATGAATGTAGACAGGTGACATTTCTCAACATTGTATAGTTAGACATTTGGAGAGCGAGCGTTTTTTCTACTTTGTCGCGCACGAGTGGCAATTTGACATTTTGCGTTGACAAAAGAAAGCGCAAATAGCTACTATGTATGTAGACTGTAGGAAAATATTTTTTTATGTTTTCTACAGCGGTAAATAATAATATTCTTTATTGTTTATCAAGATTTTACATCTTATTACAATCGGTTTAATCGGGGTGAGTCAATTTTTGCATATATTTTTAGTTCATTGCCGTAGTACATTTTGCATTGATGAAGATGAGAAGATGAAAGGACACACAAACACCCATACCTCCCCGGGATTCGAACCCAGAACCGCTGGCACGTGAAGTTAGAACGCTACCACCAATTCACTTCGGTCGGCACATCGGTAAATAAAAGCATGGACGTAAATACTGAAATGTCCCTTTTATATACAGGGTGTTATGCAAGTAAATGTACAACGCTTAACGCCTGGTAAAACTGGACACCATAGATAGTAAATCTGGCAATAATTTTTGTTTTATATGCTTTCTATAAATGAAGGCCTCTATAATTGACCAATAACGTCATATTTAAAAAATTTGTGTAAAAGTAAAAATCAATGTGTTCTCTGGAAAAAATGTCACGCCTGTTACAAATGACATAAAATCATTTCAGACTATCATAATGAAAAACTACATGTTTATTAATACTGTTGCATATCTGTATACTCTTGATTGGTAAAGATAATTGGTATTTAGAGAATACCAAATAAATAGAATATAAATTATACGCCTATGTAAAAAAACGTTTAATGTCAATTTTGACAATCAACATTTTTTCCAGGGAATACATTGATTTTTACTAAGGGTTGACCTCATTTAAATCATTTGATTTAAATCATTTTTTAAATCGTGATTAAATCAACTGATTTTTTAAATAAAAGTCATTGATTTTTTTTTCAGTTGAAAACAAGATTCAAATTATAATTAAAATATATTTATTAGTTAAAAAATTATTAATAATAACCAATATATGTTCTGTATATAATAATAATAATATCTAAAAATTAAATGAATTTTTTTTTAATTTCATATAACAGACGCGCGCGTTATATACAATACGTATAAGTAAAAATTCAAATGCATTCTTTGGGGTTTTATTATAGATTTCATTTGCGTTTATGCAATAAAATATTTATAATGGTTTTAAAACAATTTAAAAAAGTGCAATAACAGATCTTTAAAAATAAAAAAATAAAAAAAAATCATGATTTATTTCATTTTTTTTAAATAAATCATGATTTTTGCCAACTCTGTTTTTACTTTTTTTAAAATTTTGAACCAAGACGTGACTGGTCAATTTTAAAGGCCTCCAGTTCTTGTAGAAAGTAAATAAAACATAAATTACCAAAATTACTATCTATGGGGTCAGTTCTACCATGGGTTAAGCGTTGTACACATACTTACATAACACCCTGTATAAATATTTATGCATATTGCTCTACGTATTTTATTTTTTATTTACCGAGGTAGACAGCCTAAGAAAAATAGCTTTTATCTTAATCTTTTTAGAGTTTTGGAAGTGTGTAATCTTTTTACAATTTTTTTATAACTTCTTAATTTAATTAATCAATTTTTTGCATGAAAATATTGTACTATTATCGGAATTAGGAATGTGTATAGGTCAAAACTGGATTACAAAATTTGATCCAACTATTTAACACATAAGTGAAGTTACATAAAAGCTTGTAATTAAATGTACTATTTATTCGATCAGTATTTTTTATATTAATGGTCAACACTTTTACGATAAATAATTGTAAATAGCGAAAAATAACTAGAATTTTTAAAATCAAAAACTATAAAAAATCAGGAAATAATATAAATATCAAGGTTTGTAGGGGAAGCATTTCAGGTAATGATAATACTAATATATAGCTTCCGTCTTCATTATCTAATATCAAATATTTTTAGAAACCATGATAATATTTCAAAAAAATTATTCTTTTGCGGTACGTGTGGCTTAGGTTTGTCTAATTTATCAATTAGATAAATTTTTATATATAACTCATCCGATAAAAATTCCCCAGGATTAATTATGGTTGAAATATCGATACTAAACTAAAACAATTATTGTATTGAACTAATTTTTAAAAGAAATAGTGAGTATCATTTGTATTAAAAAAATATTGAATCTAAGATATAAAAACCTATGGCATACACATTTCCCTTTTCGTTAACACATGGTGTACCGTCCAAAATATGCGTACATAGGCTGATTTGTAACAGCAATTTACTCGAATTGTTACTCTCTTTGCTATTGTTGTCGATTACTGTTTGTTTCTCAAAATTTCGAGATGTGTGTACTCCCTTTTATAATTTTTGTATGACTGAGTACCCGCGTAAGGGAAAATCACATAACTTTATTAACACTATAGTGTAGTTCACTATTCACAGCGTATCCCTTAAAAACTTTAATTGTAGTCCCCAGAGGCACGTGTACTACACTTTGGGAAACACTGCCCTATATAATTCGTACCTATTGAACGTTGTACACTAGAATAAAATTAAATATTTTATCTTATTTTTGCCAACTTGTTTCCTTTGAAATTTCATATAATAACAATAGATTTCATGTGGAAAGTCAGTATTATATATTCGAATTTTCATATCAGATCGTCACATACCGGGTGTAACACGAAAACCGGGCAATAGGCGTTTAACATGAGAAAACAGTTTTACCTTGCGCAAAAGTGGCTTATTAATTTTAGACAGTAATGCTTCAAATAATGTTGTGGAGAATTAAATTCTGCAACAGACTCAATAATCACATTTTATTTAACATGTTTCGTAACTAAGCAAATTTAATTTAAAGTTTTATAAAAGTTAGGATAGTTTTTGTAGTGTGCCAATGAAGTAAAATCACAAACAAAATAATGACATTTTACGTATCAGAAACGTAACTGTCTCATTATGTAGTATACTTTTGATGCAAATTGTATTTTATAATTTCTGACAGGTAAAATGTCATTACATTTGTTTGTGATTTTACTTCACTATCACGGCTAACACTATAAAAAAGTAACTTTTACAAAATTTTAAATTTAATTTGCTCGATTACGAAACATGCTAAATAAAATGTAATTATTGAGTTAGATGTAGAATTTAATTCTCTGCAACATTTATTTAAAGCATTATTGTCTGAATCTAATAGGCTACTTTTGCGGAAGTAAAAACTTTTTTCCCATGTTAAACGCCTATGGCCCGGTTTTCGTGTTACACCCGGTATACGAGGTGTGTTCAAAAAATATCGCGAATTTTGTGTTTTTTCAAAAATTATTTATTTATTCATGAATATCTATTTTGTCCCCTTCAAAGTAATCCCCATGAGATATTATACACTTGTGCCAACGGTTTTTCCAATCTTCAAAGCACTTCAAAAAATCATTTTTTTTATCTTGTTCAGCTCCTCCTTCGATGCCGTCTTTATCTCGTCAAGCGTAGCGTAACGTCGTCCTTTCATGGGCCTCTTCAGTTTAGGGAACAAGAAAAAGTCACAGGGGGGCAGATCTGGGGAATACGGTGGCTGCGGCATCATTAGTGTGTTGTTTTTGGCTAAAAAGTCGCGCACAAGCAACGATGTGTGAGCAGGGGCGTTATCGTGGTGCAAAAGCCAATTTTTGTTCTTCCACAAATCCGGGCGTTTCTGGCGGATTGCTTCGCGCAAATTGCGCATAACTTGCAGGTAATATTCCTTATTGACCGTTCTACCCTGTGGCAAGAACTCATGATGCACCACGCCCCTGCAATCGAAGAAAACTGTCAGCAAAACTTTCACATTCGACCGAACTTGGCGCGCTTTTTTCGGTCTTGCTTCGTGCGGCAGCTTCCATTGAGATGATTGAACTTTGGTTTCCACGTCATAACCATAAACCCACGATTCGTCACCAGTTATGACCCTCTGGAGCAAATTTGGGTCGTCGCGGACAGAGTCCAACATCTCATTAGCAATGTTCACGCGATGCTGTTTTTGGTCGCAATTGAGCAATTTTGGTACAAATTTCGCGGCGACCCGTCTCATGCCCAAATCATTGATAAAAATCGAATGGCACGAGCCAATCGATATGTTCAGGTCCTCAGCAACTTCTCTAACGGTGATTCGACGATTGGCCAATATCATTTTCTCCACTTCATTAATTTTTTCGTCTGTTGTTGAAGTGCTCGGGCGTCCGGCACGCTTTTCGTCGTTCACATCTTCTCGGCCTTCTGAGAACATTTTGTACCACCGATAAGCGTTGCTTTGGTCCAAGGTAGCTTCTCCGTATGCCACAGTCAACATTCGGAATGCATCCGCGCACTTAATTTCGTTTTTCACACAAAATTTGATACAGGTTCTTTGTTCCATTTTTTTGAATAGGTAAAAATCGAAGACGATCCAAAACACGTGCAAGCAAAGCAGCTGTCAACAATTAAGTGAACATTCAAAATGGCCGAGCTTGTCGACATAAGTGAGAGACATGAGTACCAACATAAAGCCACAAAAAGATCGAAATTCGAATATACGTAACCCGCGAAAATTCAAAATTCGCGATAGTTTTTGAACACACCTCGTACCACATTATGTTATTAGAGTTTAATTACAAAAGAGTTAAAAGTAAAAATGTGAAAATGGCAACATGAAAAGGCAAACAATAATAATTGCACCCATATTTATGTATGGAAGCCCTCCAAAATAGGTTGAAAAAAAATTCTCCTTTATGAATCCCCGTTGGGGTTCAGGTACAACAGGTCAGATAGCACTAAAATCGGCATGCGGATCAGATATCCATCAATGAACTATGTATATATAAAATTTACAACATAAACATAAATTAAACAGCATAGTTAGACACAGCACATAAAGTAACTTAGAAACCAGCTGAACCCTTTCAGTAAGTACGTTTACTAATTACGTAAAATAAACAATTCTCCTGCTAACCTTATTTCTTCAGCAATCTACATTCTTAACATGCAAGCATTCTGTTTTAATATAAACACATCTGTACGAAAACCACACGCGTACGTACAAAATCATTCGAAAATGTCTGAATGAGTTACAAGCTTTTAGCGGTAGCACTTTACATTACTTTAGCATTAGTCGTGCAATTACAGTGGAGTTAGTTTATAGATTGACATCAGATTTCTACCGAATATCTACTTTTTTCCAAAAATAGAAAATTCAATGACAAAATTTTGATATGGCAATATATCTTTACTTATTAATTTTATAACAAAATTAAAAATTGCATCCATCGAATACTAAGTTTGTTCTTCAATTTTTTCTCATGTACAAGCTAGAATCTAAACAAAATACAGTTCTACAGTTTGTATACAAAGTAGTCATTTGCGCTCTCTTTTGTAAACGCAAAATGTCATTTTGCCGCTCATTCGAGACAAAATAGAAAAACGCTCGTTGTCCAAAATTCTAGCTATACAATGTTGAAAAATGTTACTTGTCTACAATCTTAATAGAAATGTTTAGTCAGGAACTAATGGCACTGTAGTTACATATTTACCACCGTCACAAGTCAATCTGACATATAACTTCTCTGTCGGTATATTACATAACCAAACAAAATGTCGCACTGCTGTGAAAATAAAATAGGACATTTATTTACAAAAAAGAAGTATAAAATGCTTAGATTAGATTGAAGTAATAGCTCAAGAAGAATGGAAAATAACGATAAATTAAAATTAAATATAAAATAAATTGTGTGAACAGTTGTGCTGCCACCTGCAAAAGTTTGGCGTGAACGCTCCCAATGGACATCCACTTTTTCACTGCACTAGTTTAATGTACTTGAAACAAATAAATTATGCACAAAACTTATAATATTCAGTACAAAATTGGTGTTAATTTTTTGAAAAAACGAAAGCCAAAACAATATTTTATTATAATCTTGTGTGCGTTTCTTGCGTCCCGCGACAACAACCTCACAATCGACAATGTCCCATTTTGCGATATATATATATATATATATATATATATATATATATATATATATATATATATATATATATATATATATATATATATATATATATATATATATAGGTACTACTATGGTAAAAAAATAGTATTACAAATTAAAATGCAATAGGGTCCTCCACCATTACAAAAAATTGGGTAAAATGTTAGTTTTTGAAATATTTGAGATTTATTTACGTCACAACTATTGCTATCTTTCTCGCGCAGCCGCTATAGAAACTGGTGTTAAAAACAAATCCAGTTACACTAAAAACAATTATGACTTTTTAATACTACGAATTGCTTTAAAATTAAACGAACTTTCATTTAAAATAATAAAAAAATTAGAGTGGAGGACCCTAATTATTTGGAAAGGATGATTACATTACCGTTGAAACTCCAAGTATTACTGAAAAAGTACAGGTACGATATGTGAAAATATAAGAATTCTTAATGTATTACAATACAAGATAATATCAGAAAAGAAGTTGGTAGGTATTACTTGGAAAAAATTGGCATTACGGAATAAATTTTATTTGGAAAATGCGAGTACTTCATTGGTTTTACAAGAAAATAACAAATATTCCTTGAGAAGTATTAATCATCAGTTACTATTCATACCTATTAAATACGATACTTATATAAAATATATTGAAAAAAATGAAAATTTATATATCCTAGAAAATCATTGTGACTTCTAATAATTGCAATGAATTGCATTTCGCAAAATTTTACATTTTGTTGAATTTGTTGAACAAAAATTGTGATTGAATTATTAATAATTTAGAATTGTACCTCTTTTTATATACCAGTCACGTTAATAGTAACAAGTGTATTATTTATGATTTAAACTAACACATTAATTTAATAGCATAATTTATAGCTCGGAACACATAATTCAAGCATCAGTAAGCTCATATTTTGACGCGCTAGCAATTTTCATATACCGTATATTTCATTTAGGTAACATGTATATTTTATTCTATATACCTCATCGTTACTTGACAGAACCCTACCATATTTTATTATATTTCAATAGGAAATTGTGCGCAGAATACCGTTAATAATCGATTAAAAGTTTTAACTGAAACTATTGCAAATTTCTGAAATAATTATGAGTTGTTAAGCCCACAAATGAATGGGTGAGATGAAAGAGGTACGATATAAAGCTTCAATATTTTTTTTTCATGTAGAAAAATTATTTATGTTATGTTATGAAATTTCATACATAATAAAATTTTATGTTTCAGTTACTGAAACGTTATGCGCTCTTAAAATTGAATTACGGGGCTGGTGGAAAGTTTATATTTATACCAAATATACAGAGTAATGTTATATTGAATTAATTTTATTTAATTATTTTAGGCTGGTGGTTTATTGCTTAGCTTTGTTCAGCAGTTATTTCATGTCAATTCAATGTAAGTGCTCTGTTGTTCGACTGCTCCAAAAAAATTATAGCAATGATACGTTTTCGTTATTCGGAGGGGTTAACCTTTAGAAATTATGTGTTAAACGAGATCTCAGTCTCATATATCGCTTTGCGCTGAAAAGTGTTTAGGTACGCCTTCTACTTCAATAACCATCATAAACAAATGATTTGTGATGATCGTCGAATCAATTGATGATATTACAAATTAGTTGAATATTAGTTACGGCTCAGCATTTTCAATCATCTACGAATCACTAAATTTTCAAAAAGTGATGGCTCGTTGCATACCAACTGACAGGCGCATAGAAATAGAATCGTTTAGAAATTTAGAAAATTCATTTGAAACCTTATCATGATGAAAGAGACGCAGGTTTTGAATTCTACTATAATGTTGATGAGACGTGGTCCATCACTTTAAAGCAGAGGTTTAGGCTGTGTGCGACGTCGCATTTTGACATTTAGTTTTTAGGATTTAGATCTATTTCACATAAATACAACTCCGAATAGTGCACTTTAGAGCAACAAATTGCATTAAAGAAATCAATTCAATTCGATGTTTTAAATTAAATGTTAATATTACATGTATTGTACATGCATGTGGTTGTTATATTATTTCGCATCAACTTCCAGGCGTACTGAGTTCCTACAAAACCCTACAGTCTAATTCCTAATATCCTAAATAATGACGCCATTTAGAGTCTAAATTTTAATATTGTATAAAATATAAGTCAATAATAGTATATTATGTTATTAGGAGTAGAAAGCGGTCTTTTTGTGTTGAACCCAGCTATTGCGGCCCAGGCGGTAGCCGAGGCTATGCAAGCTGGGTAAAACACAAAAAGGGTGTTCTACTCCGAATGACATATACTATTTTTTCTTCAAGTGTTTCAAAGATTTTTTGACATTTTTTTTAGAATTTTTTAATTATAGTATTTGCAGTTCCAGCCAAAGCTAGCTGTGAACACTACAAAACAAAAACGATACAACTGTCAAATTTACAATTTTCAATATAATCTGTGTTGCTGTGACGAATGCCGCTACTAGCGGTGAACAAAGACACTAACATTTTTTTACTAGTACAACAATAACAACATTTTTGTACTAGTAAGACAATGAATGTCTTCTATAGTGTGTGTACAGTAGCATAATATGAATATTATAATACGCTTGAAGAAAAAAGCTTTTCTTAAAATTTCACATTTAAGTTGTAATACAAATCGTACTGTTTGTATTGTTAAATGAGTGCGCATTAGTGTGTTTTTACAATACCCTAAACTCCTAATATCCTTAAATCATGACATTATTTAGTAGAAATAAATCAAACCAAACAAATCTTCTAGGATGGAATTTAAAAATTTGTTAAAAATTCGATTAATGCTCATATTCATAAACACTCGTAAAGTTTCAAAACGGCTCGTTATAATTTTTGACAAATATAATCAAATTTGACAAATTGCATTGTCGACTGAGTACATTTACACCGCGCGTAGTAAACATTAAGTCCGCATACCAAGTGACGTAACAAGATGGCGATGAATGGTGGAAACACTCTGTACCAAACCTTTGGTACGCAATTGTTGCACATTTTTGGTACGTTCAAAGGGGGATGTACCATACCTTACTCATGCACGGTGTAAACAGCAAGAGTACCAAAATTATTATTCTGCCATCTACGACTAAGTTTAATTCAATTAAAATTGTGTACTAATATTTAGAGAAATTATGTTTTAGTGATATTTATAATTTTAATTGTGTGGCGATGTAAATTACAAAGAATCACAACTATTACGATATGTAACCAGATGGTGACATCATGCAAAATCGAATTTCGCCACTTCATTCTTCAGGTGCGGAGAGTATATGATTTATATATGTGGACAGATTTTAGCGATTCTTGTAGCATTTTAAATGTCCTTTTCTACAGGATTATTAAATTATAATAATATAGTACATATCTCGGGTGATATGTAACTAGTTATGAGTCAATTCCCGAAATTGAATGATGAGGAAAAATTCCCTAAAAATTCCAAAGGAAATTCCCAAGAATTTTTTTTTGAAAATTTCCCAAGTAATTTCAAATATTTCGTAGCCCAACAATATTTGTTGACGGAGTAAGAGTAGGTACAGGCAGGCATAAATCACAAACATGCAAAGCAAAATAACAGGCGCCAAGGTATGATATTATCTAAAATAAAATATAAAAAAAAATTCCGGGAAAAAAGTGAAGATATTTTTCCCTGCAAATCGTAGTTGCAGGAATTTCCGGGAATTTTCCCGGGAATAAACAAAATTCTTTGCGAGAATTTTTTAGTGGCACATCACTATATGTAACGCACACAATTAATTATTTATTATAATATTGTGACAGAACAAAAAAATAATATTCTTGACTTAGCAAAAAAACACTTCCTTGAAATGAAGTGGAAAAATAATGTAAATTTACTTTTTTTAGTTATTGTTATTACCAGAATATGCCATATATTAATTTTGTTAAATAAAACAATTAAAATTCTTATATACATAACTTTATTTTCCATATATTTAATTTAAATTAAATATATGCGGTTTTAGTCCGTGTAGGTATGTACGGTTTGAGTCTAAATAAGTTCAGATATAAACCTAAAAGATGGAAACTTGAAAACAGCTAGTTACTTATTTGTACTATAGAACTAAAGTCAACATTTAGTACATACCCCCGGAGATATGTATCGCACCACAGTAAAAACAAATTACATATCACCGACGATATATATATATCGTCAGTAACGCAATACTACCTTATTTTTGTTCCGCAATTAACATGTTAAGTAATTTTAGGTTAGGGTCACTGTGCAAGATGAATGTACGCATGCGCGTGTAACGTACCAAAATATTTAGTATTTTTATTTAGATACCGATGTAAACATACTGTATTAAGACAAATTTTAGTATACACTTGGTCCGCGTACCAGAATAGTACGTACGTCACTGTTTTTACTGGATAAAAATTATAGCGAAACATTTAAAATTTATTTTTATTAAAGGGACAATATATTGAAAAATAATTTAAATTTGAATCATGTTTGATCAATAAAAGGTTTGATTTTTGATTGTCCTTTTAGTTTTGAATATTTTCTCGTATTAAAATTATTTCAATTTGTGATACAACTGAAGATGTAGAAGGGTTGACAAATGTTTTACTTAATAATTGGCCAATAAAGTACTACTTCAGGCCAAACTCATATCCGAAGCAGATAACAAAATTTTTTTGTTTTACATACAAATTGCCTAAAAACATCAGTACAAAGTGCAACACAATAAGCGATTTACAAATAAGTAATAATTATAATAACAAAAAGCACCATAAGTTCTCGAAATCATAGTTCATAAATTATTTCCAAGGTTATACGTATCAGCAACAATACGTGAGTAAACACAAATATTTTGATCAGTATTTTCACCAGGAGTATGTAATCCAGTAAGTATATTTCTAAGATGAAATCTAGAAAACATAGTGACACATCTTTTACGAACTTTGACATCTTCAGGATGAGGACAATGTCAAACGCATATGTATGAAAGAAAACAAAACATTGGAACGATTGCCATCGAAGCAAGAACAATAGGGGTCAAAACAGAAAACCACACGGCTTCTTCCAAACACGTGTGGAACAGATACGCGCTGGGCTAGAAAGAATGTCACAACGAAAAAACAGGGAGGTAGATATTACTCAAATCTGGAAAGTTTTTATACGGATTAAAAGAATGTTGCTGTGTGGTACATCTTACAGCATACGGACAGGGGTGGACAAGTTTGCTACTAACGCGATCGACAACAAAATTAAATCATAATTTTAAATACTTGTGACATAATAAGCAAAATATAAAAAGATATATGTAATATGTATCCATCTAATTTAGTGTGAATTTAGCTTTTCTAAAGCATTTTCATTCCAAGGAATTTAAATTTGAAAAAATATCGCATGTAACTCAAAAAGAGGGCCATAAGCGTATAACATTGGAAAACAGTTTTTCCTTGTGCAAAAGTGGCCTATTAATTTTAGATAATAATTCTTTAAATAAATATTATAGAGAAGTAAATTCTGCATCTAAATAAATAAATATAAAATAACCTTATATCGGGTGGAAGGACTGAATGACATACTTGTGTAGGCAGTTAACAGTGCATTTCACATTTATTTGTGTTTATTCGTATTCCTTTTAATATCTAATTTTTGCGGTTACAAAATATACGAAATTTGCATGCAGAAATTTATGTGTTACAACTTTTAGTTGAGGCATTATGGCTAAAAAATTGAGAAGCAATGCGCAAAGAAAAACTGTTCCCATATTAAACGACTTGTACACAAGCACGCTTTTGATACTTGGTATTACTTATTTGTAATAAATAATGTTAATGTCACGTCGCGAATCTGGGGAACTGGGTTCGATCCCGACCGATGCTAAATATTTCAAATTTTAAATAGCACAAAATTGACCCCTGTGATGCACTCTCCACGCCAGCAATGAGTGCCCGTGAGGTGACGCCTGGTAAACGCCCGCACGATACAAATATATCACCATTACCGAAATCTGCGTACAAAGCAGATTGGCACACCCAGCAATGGGTAACATGCCGTGATGATATATTTATTTATTTATAAATAAAACTATATTTCATGACAAAAGATATACACATGTGACTCGCCAATAAAATATGGTATACATTAGGCAATATTACATCAAGAATTCAAGGAACATAAGAAAAAGTTAGGTATTACGACGGAAATATATTAAAACAAAACAAATTTTCTGTAATTACTTCAGGAAAATAAAAAATATTTCATGAGAAATATTTACTCGAAGGTATCTATGATAAAAAATTCTCACAATTAATTTATTTGTCAGCCTTCTTTACACGTACTACATTCCGTAATAAAATAACAAATAATGTAGTAAATCGTGATAAAAATATTCACTTATGTATGTAGGTAGGTACTCTTTCATTTCTTGATCATATGTAGTGTTTTTTGTTATTATTAATATTAATTAGGTTCATATATTGCTAATAATTCTTTGTTGTAAATTAATTACATATAGCATAGAATAAGTATTCCATTTCAAAATAATTCACAGAATATTAAATTTTCTAACTCGTTATTTACTTGCAAATATAATTTATGTATTAATATAGAAAAATGAATACATATATCCAGGAATTTCAATAAAATATATTTAATTAAAAAAAAATCTAATTGTAAACAAATTCATTACTAGTAGTAAGTTAAATTTAAATAAAGTAATTATTTTGTACAATATTTTGAAATTTAACTATTTGTCACATTATTTACCTAGACTAAAAATAGTATCAAAACAATCATGTAAAGTGACTAATCCTTTCAAAAGTAGTCCCACACATTTAATTTTTTTTTGTAATATACAAAAGGTGTGTACTTTAGTTACTAATTTCACTAAATCCAACAATAATCTTATTATTATTACTAAGCATATACCCGATCCTGATTTTTAAAATCAAGTAAGGGTGAGCACTGTTTATATTTAGATGGATTACCGCCGATTCGTGAATTCATGTACCATTGGTCGGCGCATGTGACCATAATAGTTGCGCAGTTGTAATGAAAAAAAAAAAAAAATGTGTATAAGGAACGTAAACAAAATAAATGTGCGCATTTATAATATGAAAACAATTTAAATAGTAAATAAGAATGTATATTATTGAAAAATGTTTTAAAAAGTAATAAAAATATATCCCTTATGCGTCTTTGTTAAAGTTACAAAATTTGAAGACAATATTTATAAGGAAATAATTGAAATTAAGAAGAAAGTATGAAGAATAGTAAAGGGTTCTTTGTAATGCAAAGGGTTACAAAGTAAATGAAGAAATAACGTAGTAGCGTTTAAATTTAATGTAATTTTAAAAAAACTTTGAAGACAATAATTATTAAGTATTGAAATAAAAGTTGTTGAGGAGTAAATGAGAAGTATCGTCGTTGTCGTTACCGTTTGCCGCAAAGTCTTTGTGAAAAGTTTGGTTAAGTCGCGCCCGTACCATTGCAATCCACGAAGATCCGTAAGTGTAAACTGGCAAAACATTTCTCCTCTCGCGAGAGATCCCGTAATCACCCCAAAAATAATAGTTTCTAAATAAATCGCGCTATATTGGTGAGTAAAGTAAAGCTGGCTTGTGCTTACCTACTCAGTCGCAGTGGGCTAGCTGAGCGCGCGGAGAAGCAGTCGAGAAGCTGGACGCTGTGCACGTACCAGGATGTATTAAGACGCCGAACGGACTGGCACTTGATTCGTTACCCGTTACCCGCACTGGGCCTCTCTGTGCGACGAAGTACGACAACGTCGCGACGCTGTGAGCCTCACACACGCACACAACTGCACTCACATGTGTGAGTGTGTGGACTGGATGGGATGACGTACATGTACCTCAACCACAGCTATTCAACAGGGTGGAAAGTGTCTATTACTAATGCACCGAGAAACGAGCTGCAAAAAGTGACTGTCGCTCAACCGTCAACATGGATTAAGCAAAATTTTGTATGCATTCATTTCTGTATCTAATACTACTGGTTCATTCAAAACGAAAAGATAGTGAGGGGCTTCCCGCATAAATTGAAATTTCTGGTTTATGGTGCCATATCATTTGATTCCGGTCGCGTCACATTGTGTACAGAATGTCTCATTTTCGATGTTTTTTTAAGGTGTCTCGGGTAATATTAATGATAGAGCAAAACCGTTTGCACATTCCAGGGTCAACTTTTCTAGAAAAGTTTAATAGTCACCACAGAAATTTTCGATCTTCTTTTGTTTCTGAGCTACAGGCAAAAACTCGTTTTTCGCTCATTTTGAAAATATATCATATCTTTTTTATTATGATAGTTAGAGAAAAAATGTTTTTACCAAAATGTTACCGTTTTTTAAATAGAATAAAATGGCGTAATTAGATTTTTTGAAAACTTTATAATTCTCGAGATATAACACAAACTTATGATTTTTTAAATGGGAACCTATGTTGAAAATAGTCTCATTTTTTTTGCTTATTTTATAAGCTTTTCAATGGTATATAACAAGTCTACATTCTTTTGTTTTAAACTTGAATAAGAGATAATTATTAATTTTTTGGGTTGAAAAAATTTAAAATAATTAAGAAACAAATGAAAAAATCTATAATAGATCATTATTTGCATATTTCTAATAGTATTTGTTTCAGTTTTACTCATTTTTTCAATTTATTTACGTCAAAAGCATATTAAACCTTTTTTGTCGGAATGTGTTAAAGCCAATTGTAACGTGGATAAATAATAATTTAACTAACCTGAAAATAATTGGTTAAGAATAATTTTGAGAACATAATTAATAGATATTGAATCAAAATAAACAAATGATGATTTGTAATAAATTTTTTCATTTGTTTCTTAATAACTTCCAATATTTTCACCTCAATAAATTAATAATTCGTCTTTTATTAATGTATAAAACAAAAAAATGTAGACTTGTTATATATCATTAAAAAGCTTATAAAATAAGCAAAAAAACGAGACTATTTTCAACATAGGTTCCTATTTAAAAAATCATAAGTTTGTGTTATATCTCGAGAATTATCAAGTTTTCAAAAAATCTAATTACGCCATTTTATTCTATTTAAAAAACTGTAAAATTTTGGTAAAAACATTTTTTCTCTAACTATCATAATAAATAAGATATGAGATATTTTCAAAATGAGCGAAAAACGAGTTTTTGCCTGTAGCTTAGAAACAAAAGAAGATCGAAAATTCCTGCGGTGACTATTAAACTTTTCCGGAAAAATTGACCCTGCAATGTGCAAACGGTTTTGCTCTATCGTTAATATTACCCGAGATACCTTAAAGAAACATCGAAAATGAGACACCCTGTACAATAACATTTTGTTAAAAACCAAAGCACGAAATATATAAGGGTGTACGTTTGTAATTCAACAAAAACCAAATTAGTCTTCTGAATTTGAAAATATAAATAATAAACAATATACCTAATTTTATTTTTAAATATCATTTCCTTCTTCATTTTCAAAATTTTCATCGGGTAAATGCAAAATTCCTACAAAAACCAAATAATAAATAAATGATGGATTATTTGTATGGCAAAAAATTGCCACTGTCATACAATGGTCGGTTTTGAAATGAGAAGTTATTTTATTTAAAAAAAAAAATCAAATTTTTGGACATGTCCGGTTTTTGCAAAAAAAACTTAATTATTAGCTAACTGGACGTTAGTTGAAAATCATCATGAACACCTAATATTAGTCGTTAAATTAATACAATTCTCAATAATTTCCATTGTTTTTTACTATAAATTTTTAAATAAAAAAAAATTAAAAAGTTCCGCAAAATCTAATTCGTCTTCTTTATCTTGCTACTAATAAGGAAATTCAAAATGTAAAAAATGACAACAATGACTAGACGTCTTTATTAGTTACGTTTACATACATCATATTATAATACTCGGTAACTACCGATATTTAAATCACGCGCATGCGCAAATGAACTATTTTCGTACACAAATGTTTAAAATAGAAAAGAAACAATAAAAAAATGCGAAATGACAAATGATTTTCACATGCTGTTTGTTACAACGTAAGTGAGAAATTAAAAGGGAGTGCCATTTTCGAAGCAACAAAAAAATATATTTAAATGATTTGTCTCATAAGTTCGTTGATTATTTACAAATCTAACAAATTCATCTACTGAAAGCGTTTCCATGATTACTGTATTTAATAAATTATAAGTAATAACTGTCAAATAGCATTATATTTTTTTAAATATTTCAATAATAAGGCATTAAATTAGAAGTATTTGGATACGCTTCGATGCCAAGGTGAATAATCTTTCTAACTATATCAAAAACTTCCACTATAGTCTTACGGGACAGATGATATTTGAAAAAAAAAATGTTTTCCCATGTTAAACGCCTATGTCACGGTTTTTAGTGTTCACCCTGTATATATAAGGGGAAATTTTTATGTGATATATTTAGTTGCTTCTAATATGAAGATATTTCATTTACAATATCTGAAACTTTCATTCCTCGTTCTGTCAAAACCAAATCTTCAATCTTTTTTTGCTGTCCATCGTTCTTACTTCAACAGGCTTTCCGCACTTTAGGTTATCCTCAATTGATTCCCGGCCCAGTGCCCAGTCATTGATAATTTTTGGTACATTGCCCTCTTTTGACGAATTTATGAAACAACGCTTTTATATTCAAACTTCATTTGCAATGTACATGTCATGTGCCATTGTTAAAATTATATTATTGAAAATGTTTTGAATAATTCTGAGAAATCTGATTTAAAATTATTTCAAATTTGGTTTAATTTAAAAAAAACATATTAAATTAATTTGGTTGTTATTTGCAATAAATTATTAATTACCTATTGATTTAATCGTCAATTTTATTGTTTGATATGTATAACAAGCTGTTGAATTGTGAACAACTATGAACTAATGTATTTTTGAACGAAATAAATATTGCTGAAATAAGAAATAATTAAAATTTAGTTATTAATAATTATATTTTTTTACTGGTGAAATTTCTAATTGAATATGGTAGAATTGATAGAATGACAAATTGTAGATCAAACAACCAAAATTCGAACCCGATTTAATTGAATTAATTCCAAATTCCATTATGGTGAACATGCTTTTGAAGGTTGACATCTCTCAACGCTGAAATATGTTTACCTAATTATTATACTGATCTACGGCAAGCAAATTTAAAATTGTATGCAACACAAAATATTTTTTTCTCATTATACATTTCACGATTTATATTTTATATTTATATTTTCATCTGGGGAACCGGGTTCGATCCTGATCGACGCCAAATATTTCAAATTTTAAAATGGCACAAAATTGACCCCTGTAGACCACTCTCCACGCCAGCAATGAGTGCTCGTGAGGTGACGCCTGGTAAACGCCCACGCGGTACAAATATGTCATCATCATTACCGAATTCTGTGTACAAAGCAGATTGGCACACCCAGCAATGGGTAATATGCCGTGATGATATATTTATTTTATTTTATTTATTTTACAAATTATTCACCAAAAATTAAGTAAACAAAAAATATAATTAAGGAGCGATGCAATGCCACAATTATTGGAAAACAAAATAAAAATCATATACTCCGTGTCTCACGCAATCCTCAACATAGCAATTTCACATGGTAAAACATTTTTGTTTTATTATCCATCCCGTAAAATTTTATGGGGTGCTAGAATTTTAAACCATAATATTATGAGTTTTTTGATGCCAATATTGTTTTATTTACGTTTTTGGTAACCGTGTAAACTTACATTAAAATCACGTAGTATGAAATTATTAAAAAAATAATCGTTGTTTATATGTCACACCAAGTAGACGTGGTGATTAACAGTTAACTCGATGTACTTTTTTTGAAATAATAGTGTACTAGTTACCAAAGTAATAAATTCAAAAATTCTGCCATCAAAAAATTCAGAATTTTATCATCTAAAATTATGTGTATAACGCATCTCATAATGGACAGATAATGATGAAGAAAACTTTTTTCCCATGTTAAATTGCTATGCCAAGAACTGCTTGGGACACCCGGTATACTAAAGCATTATTTGAATAGTATTATCAGATTGTTACATTTCATATATGTACAATTTTTTTTAAAAATATTTTATGAAAAATTTTCTGTTACAACCAAATTTTACTCATATTCCTATATTCCCTTATTAATATCTAAATTTCTGCAGTAATTGTAATGTCATACCTTTCAGTGCTACCCTTTGTTCAATGTATTAAAAAGGACAGAAGCAAATTACTAAATGAACTACAACTTATAAAAAAATTCGCTGAAAATAAATTTTGTATAAAATGAATGATAATGGCATTAATATCATAATCAAATGAATCTCGTTTATTATGCTTTCAATGACGTTAAATTTAAAATCAAATTAGGCATGATAAAAACATTCTAGTACAAATAAATTGAATTGAAAATCCTGCACGATAACATGGAGCAGAATTAAATAATAATATCCATTTGAAAATGAAACGTTGTTAATGTATTTTTATAGTTCATCGTGGTTGCCGTCCGTAAGTTGGAAATTGATATAAATTTCACAATTAACATGTCCAACAACACGATGTTCATATCTTCAAGGCATATAGTACTAACCAAAATAAATAAATAAAACAAGCTTAATCAATATGAGTCAATACTATAATGTGTCAAAAAAAATCCTAACTCGGGGGAACAGAGAAACGTACGTCTGATTATTATGCAATTCAAAAGTCAAGTTGTCAAAATTGATCTTGAAATGTAATTTTAAGGAGAAAAGATAATAAATAAAGATACAATATATTGCCATTCGCCGTTTTCTAATTTATTCCAATTTCTAAAATAATATTCAAAAAGAAAAGCTTTGATTTCTTTAGATAACAATTTTGACAATATCTCGTGTCAAACTGACATTTATTAAATACTTTTATATTGACATACGTTTCTTTGTTCATAGTCTACTGCGAATATGGCCATCGATTCGAGGGATATGTATTTGTAAATAATTTTACAGATACAAGGGCAATACTGCACTGTAAAAAACGGCCGTGTTCAATTTTTAATACGTAGTGATAATTATATTTTCACTAATTTCACATTGTGGAACAAACACTTACTACGTTTACATGCAGTTTTGAAAATGGTTTCAGTTTTCAGTCAAAATTATGCAAAACTGTTTACATGCAGTTTTCAAAACAAGTTTAAAAATTGATTTGAAATCAGTTTCGCCGCATTCGCATTTAGCTGATGTAAGTGACAGATCCTCTTCACTCCAAATACTTCGTTTTGCTATTATTCCAATTATTTTTATACTTCGTACCACTACGCACTAAAACTACACAACTGTCAGTATATTTGAAGATTAGTAACACAAAGCGACAGAAACGTTATGCTCTGTACGTATGCGCAGTATCAAAATTGAATTTTAAGTGTTTACATGAGAAGCTTTGAAACTAGTTTTCAAGTACAACCCATGAATTTTAGTTTTGGTTTGAGATAATTCAAAACCGTTTTGACATTGTATACATGGCGTTTTCAAAACCAAAAACGGTTTCAAAACTGCATATAAACTCAGTAAATATAGAAAATTATATATTATTATTTTTTACATTAAAAATATAGTGTGGAATTGATGGTAGTAGCTAGTGTACAGCATCAGGCCTACTATGATTTTGTGTATGAATTTCCAATTAGAATAGAGAATGTTTCAAAATTAAGGTACCACGTATTTAAGAAAAAAAAATATAATTCTGTATATGAGATTTGAAATAGAAAAGTTCATAGAATATGAAATTTGTGAGAAAATATGTTGTTGCATTTTCATATATTCTATTACAGAGGAAATAAAGTTTTTTAAATTGTTTTCTAATTAAAAATACAAATAATTTAAATGTCAACATTTATTTACTACATCAGGGGTCGCCATCATTTTTGAGAAGCGGGCCACATAAGAAATTTTAAAATGTATGACGGGCCGGATATTAATTCTTATTGGAAATCCTATTGGATTATAAATGTACGGTTGTTGTAATGAAACAATTAAAAAATACATATTAAAAATAATAATTTAGTTATTATCAATTATTAATAACTTCCTTATTTAGTACTCAAAATTAAGCCTGTGAATTTCAAATAATTTAATATTTTTATCAACAACAATTTATTTTATTAGGAAAAATGTTTCAATGTTATGGATGTTAAAAATATTAATGAAAATGAAGAAAATAAATTTAAAATTAAACAAAACATAATACCTGAGTAATGAATTCTTTTAATCAATAAATTTAATAATTGTAGCATTTTTGTTGTTTGAAATAAATAAACATACTTTTACGTCCATATAAAAATTAAAACTTAGGCATCGTAACTAGAAATCCAACAATGATAAAAAATTTGAACATCGTCATTAATAAGAACATAAAAAATTGCAACCAAAAATTCAGTATATGTCACACTTGCAAGATAATCGCAAAAATAAAAAATTGGAAAATTTACATTTTCCGCCATATCTAGTAACCTATGTATTTTTTCTCAAATAGCAAAACACCATTAAAATGATCCCCTAATTTAACCGACCTCGTATCTCTTATAGTTCTCAAGAGCCCCACGTTGGACAAGCTATCCTGGACACACTATATACCGTTAAAGTAAATACCTGAAATTCTGAATCGCCCTGTATTGTAGAACAAAACATAATGCATAATGTGACTATTGATTATAGATCAGAGGCAGTAATAACTAGGAATAAAATAAAAATCTACATAGATTTGAAACTGAAATGGTATTGTATTTTTTTTTTTTTGGTAGGAAAGAACGATCTAGAAAATGAAACCGGTGAGTAACAATGTTGAACGAAATATCATGAGGTCTTTGTTGAATGTTTTGACTATGTTCCAAGCAGCAAGCAGCAAACACGAAGCACGGAGCAGCAGGAGTGGAAAATTCGTTGAACTGGCAACAGCGGCGTCGTTGTCATACATAAGTGCAACAACGCACTTGGTATTTGAGCAGAGCGTCGAAAGCTAAAGCTAGACCAGCGTGACCTCCACTCGCTGCCAACTTGAGCGCCATGGTCGCTTAGTCTTCGCTGTAGCTGTGGCTTTGCCTGTTTACAAACGTAGTCCGTGCCCGTAGAATGGAGACGTCGACGATAGCGATAGCGGTCGACGGTCGACGTCGTGTGCTGCCGTGTTGAGCTAAAGATAGGCTGAGGCACGTGCACGGCAGCCCGGCCAATGGCACGGCTCCATCCTCCATCTGCCAGACATGCAGCCGAACACACGACCAGATCGCAGAGTTGGTGACGCATTGTCTTGGACCACGATCAAGAGGAGAGTCCATTTCTGAGGGTGGCCAAGGAACAACTTTTCAAGGATAGGATATGTTATGTTCATTATCATGACTGCTACTATTTCTTCAGGTTTTTCCTCGAACATAGACCAAGTTCTCTGACTTTCGACGGTCTAATATATGACCCCCGACAAAAAATTAAAACTGCCAACTTTTGAAGGATACGTTCATCATTACTACAAGTTTTTTGTTTCTTTTAGAAAACACAAAGCACGTTATTTATTTTTTTATTTACTTCATTATTGTATATGTGCTTGTGTAATTAGAAATCGTTAAGGTACTTCATTATTATTATTATTATTCTTAAATCACAAAAATATTCAATTGGAATTAAATAAATAAATAAATATACCATCACGACATATTTCAAATTTTAAATGGCACAAAATTGACCCCTGTGGTGCACTCTCCACGTCAGCAATAACTGCCCGTGAGCTGACGCCTGGTAAACGCCCGCACGGTACAAATATATCAATGGTGACGTATGATTTAAAAAAATTACAGTTGCCATCTACTGACTTCTGAAGTAACCTTTTAGACAAACACAACAACAAGCTTGAAGGAAGAGACAACAAGGCACTACCATGATCTCCTAGATAGAACCTAAAACAGTATTTAAATGTGTTGAATAATTTAGTGTTTCGGTATTTTATTCTTTTAGAATTTATCATAAGCGAACAAATCATTGTTTTAACAAAACTGATTACTCATACATACGTCAAACATCACCGCAATGTAAAACAGCAAAAATTTAATTGGTTTAGGACAATATGTTGAGAAGAGAAGAGAGGCCATGGTACTACAAAACTATCTCTTTCTTCGAGTCTGTCGTCTTCTTCTAAAGACTAGTACTGGAGGGGAGAATTATGTTGTGTGACGTCAATTTCATAAGTCCCCATTGGAATTAAGAACAATTATTTGGCTTACTGAATAAAACCAAGTTTAAATTTTCAATGTCGGTAGTGCAACTGGAAATAAGAGACAGAAATCACTGATCTTAGTCTATTAACGTTCCCAATAAACAAACTAATCCATAGTGTTTTATCACTACCGCACTGCTACCTTAAATTGGGCATATGCACGCTTCGCTTCTAGGAGCAAGATTCAGATCGGCATTTCCTTGGTGACCCAATCTGAATTGGATTTGATAATAAATGGGAATAAAACGATAAAGACACACATAACATCTATACCCTAGCTGAATTCGAATCCGAAACCTTCGTTTTACGAAACTGTCGGTTTGTTCTTCATTAGTTCATATTTTAAATTATTATGACCTTACATTTTTTACTATATTTAAAAAATATTGACTGAAGTCCAGTAGTTTAATTTTTATTAACACATAAAAATTACAAGTTAAGGAACAGTTCATAATATTCACGTAGAACTCAATTTAACTTAGGACGATCTAATGCATGACCTCAAGACACTAAATCAGGAAACATTTGAAGGATACGTTCATGGCTACTATTATTCCTTTAAATTTCTTTCAAAGAAACCTAAGTACGTTCCTCATTAGCTCTACATGTAATGTTTTGTCGTATTATAAAAAAAAAAATGCAGAACACATTAGATTTCAAGTTTTAGAAGTTTTTCAAATATTTTATCCAAAATGACAACCCCCATACTATGGGTTCATTCGTATTACGAAACACAACCCGTATACACTTTAACAGCAAAACCATTTTAATGTCAAATCTTTAAGGTTTGTTATTGTTTTACACCAACAAGTTCTTAGAAATATCATAGGGGATGAAATCCGTGTACATGCAAATAACGTGTAGATTTTTTCAAAAACGCATTTTATCTCGCACTTGTAATAAATTAACAGTAAAAACATCGCACGCTAGACTGGTTAACCATTTGACAGAATAAGCTATTCTTAATATTTGCAAATGTACTTTAAATTTTATTGACGCTTTATCAAGTTAATTATGTTAATAAGAAAAACTAAAAACAAACAAAAGTAAAATTAACAATTAACACAATTTTCATACGAAGCTTTGTTTATTGGCAACTACCAACTTTTCATACATTGCTTTTTTACAAGGGTTTCTAATTTCACTAATTTTGTACTTAACTCGTAGCTTTTTTCGATATTTTTTATAATACACCCACATATTTTCATATGGATAATTTGCAAATTTTATTAAAAATATTTATTTCAAATTCATATAGTTAATATTATTATGTGAGCTATGTGGTACTCTCTCCAAGACAGCTTTGAGAAAACATGAAGTAACGTCTGGTAAGTATTCTCAACGGTACAGTTATATTGCTATGACGGAAATCTGCGTATAAGAACAGATTGACACACTCAAAAATGAGCAATAAATTATAATGATATATTTATTTCAAAATACTATTTCAGGAAAAATAAATATGGAGAAGGATGACTATGTCACTGTCATATGAAAGTAAAATGAAAATATTTGCAAAATAATATGGAAAGCTTTTATTGCAAGACAACTTTGATTTGAGAAAACAATGTCTTGTATTTTGAAGATCATAAAATAAAGGAATGAAGACAGCAGAAGATTTACAGATGATTACACTATGCCACAATAAAATAACTCAATAAAACTGCACGATTCACAATATACCCGCATAAAATAGAAATAGTAATCACAATTTAATAATATTCAATATGAAAATCCTAAAAGAGTAAATTATTTTTGTTAGATCAGGTATGTATGTATTATTACGATCAATTGTAGTCTAATTATATATTCTAAATTAATTGATATGAAAATTTGCAAATGTCAGTTTTCCATTTTCCCTATATTAAGTGCTTTTGACATATTAGTAATTAAGTCAAACCTAAAATATACTCATTAACTGAGATTTGATATACATATGATAGAACTGCAATATATAATATGTTGCAAATGTTAAATTGATTTTGCATATTCATTAACACGTTCACTACAGACAATTTTTTTCGAGTTATCCTGTAGTGCGATTACATTCGAATGAGCCCTGACGTACCCCTTCCAATACTGCGGTGAGGTAGGGTTATTTTGTCTTTAAATTTTTATTTTAAATGAACGAAAAGAGGCTCTAAATTTGTACTAATCATGAAAAATCTGTTACAAATTTGTAACTTATTTTTAGCATGTTATTAAAAAAAACTTAATATTATTTCTGTAATTTTTTATTTATACTTTATAGCGTTGAAAATACACAAAATACGTCTCAGGATTTTACTATTAATGACTGTATTTGTCGTTCATTTGTAATAAAATTGAAACCCTCGCACTTAGAAAACATGAATTGGGTATAGTATGACCAGCGAATGAAAGTTGACGTTTAAATTATTTAATAGATGTGGTTTCTTTTGAAAACATTTCCCTATATTTGATTTGAAAGAAAACTGACCTGTATGTATTCCGTTACACAAGATTAGAATTGTATTCAATACCAGGAGGCATTTAAAACGACCTTAGCAACAGGATTCAGGGATGTATTTAAAAAAATTAATACCGCAAATTCTAGTTTTGTTCGTCTGAGGTGTAAGCAACCCTCGAGTCGGAATTCTGTTAGAGGAATTTAAAAATAATCCTATTTCATAGAATTGCCACACTAATTAGTTTAAAGATCAAAATATTATAATCAATGTAAACGAAAAATGTTTAAATTATTTAAAACGCATCCCTGTTTTGATATTAAGTTACCCTAGTCGGCCATCTATTTTCAGCCAGATATAGTCATGTATTTCTGTGCTTTTCCTAGTCCAGTATTTAAATGGGTTCATGCAAAAATTTCATACCTGAATATTTTGTACAATTCTATTCTTCTCTACGATTTCAAAAGAAACCACATCTATAAAATAATTTAAACGTCAACTTTAATTCGCTGGTCATACTATACCCAATTCATGTTTTCTAAGTGCGAGAGTTTAAATTTTATTACAAATGAACGATAAATATATTCATTAATAGTAAAATCCTGACACGTGTTTTGTGTATTTTCAAAGCTTTAAGTATAAATAAAAAATTACAGAAATAATATTAAGTTTTTTTAATAACATGCTAAAAATACGTTACAAATTCGTAACAGATTTTTCATGATTAATCCAGTATTTAAATGGGTTCATTCAAAAATTTCATACTTGAATATTTCGTACAATTTTATTTTTCTCTAGGATTTCAAAAGAAACCACATCTATAAAATAATTTAAACGTCAACTTTTATTCGCTAGTCATACCATACGTAACTTTTTTAAATTTTAAAATATTTTTTCGTTATTCGAAAAATTAACTTCAAAATTAACCAAAAATCAACAATTTTAGAGCTTTGCCAGATATAAGAATAATGATATTGCAAAAATAAAAAGTTATAGATATAATATGAACTTAATTGGTAAAAATGTAGAGCTTATTTTCGTTCATTTGGAAGAGCGTAGACGATCCCCTTACATATTTCCCTCTAACCATGTATATTGACTGGAGAAATGGTTTAAAGGTCGTGAACTATATATATATATTATGTTCAAAATTTATTTTAGTGTCTCCGAAAGATTTTAAGTCACCGAATACATTAGATATACGAGTATGCCCGATTGTATCGCTGACGCTTAAATTTTAAGTGTTTCTTAAATTGACAATATCGTATCGGAACGAAGTGTCAAATGGAAAAGTGAATATTGCTGTCAAAATTTCGATTTGCATGTTTTGTTTCTCTAGCTAAAAAATTAAGTATCAGCGGTACAAACAATTTTTCTATTTTGCATCTAAATTATAGCATCCAAAAGAGTTCGTTGAAAGCTAATTCGAGTGCTGGAATACATTCGCAAATTTACACTGAAGGTAAGGGGTGCGATTTCTGCGATTAAGTTCGAATAAACTCTTTTTACGAACGATTTTGAATTTTGTGTAATTCATGTAGTCAAATACTATTAATTACGTGACTATAAACAATTAAAAAAGGCAGTGTATCTATTTGATTTAGCTTCCGCGCATACGAACTAAAACATAACCACCTCGGTCGAGGTATGTTGAAATAGTTAATTCCGAGTATAGTATACTTCAATTTTCGAACGCTACTAACGCTAGTTATGGTAAAGATATAGTTAATTCTAAAATTTCCGAATATATTCAACTAACTTAGAGTTAATTTTCGAACGCAGTCCTGTAATATATAGTGTATACCGAAATTAAACCACGGTAACCACTGAAAATGGTTACGGTTTAACCGCGGTTACAAGGTTACCGACATCAGACTAGAAAAGTGGACCAGCTAACATCTAACCTCATTTTGACAAATTTAAATTAGTTACAAATTCATTTGTCATGCCAAAATGTAACCGCAATACAACCGCCGATCTAGCGCGGTTAGCGTGGTTACAGAAAAGTTACCAGCTTTCAGTAACCGCGTTCCGAAAACACAACCGGTTACTGAAAAAGTAACCGCGGTTAGCTTGGTTCAATTTCGGAATACACTAATAATTTTGAATCTAGAAGCAGTAATAATAAGAAGAGAAGAAATATAGAAGATAGTAAAGGTTAAAGTGTGTTGTTTTGTTTGTTAACCTGCAATTGAATTTTCAAACGTTACAGCAGTATCACAAACTTACAAAAAATTCCCTAAATTCGAAAACCACTATTTTTATTTAAAAGTACACGAAAGACGCAAAATAGAAAAAATAGTTGAAGAGTTGAGCCACTTCGCTGCGCGTTGTGACCCAAACTTCCTTCACACAAAATAAAATGACAATTATGACATTTTTAATATATTATGATTAACGTATGATGATAAGTGACTGGAGACGTGGTGGATATAAGAATAAGCAGGATTATAGTCGATATATAATTTATTCAGTCAAAAGCCGACGTTTCGCTTCCTGTTGAAGCTTCTTCAGGACTAACTATGGGAAAACATAATGTTCTAAGTGTAATTTTACAAATTATTATAAAATATTAGTCTGTAAATATGTGTATAATATGTAAAATTACTCATAGAACATTACGTTTTCCCATAGTTAGTCCTGAAGAAGCTTCAACAGGAAGCGAAACGTCGGCTTTTGACTGAATAAATTATATATTGACTGCAATCCTGCTTATTATTATTTATTTACTTTACTAATTAATACCTCTTCTGCTAAAAGCAAAATCTTTTTCGTAGGCGGATTTGAATTGGCAACAAAATATATATGAAACAACAAGTTTGGTGCTGATAAGAGCATATTATGACTTGAATTGGTTCTAATGACTAATCGTCTCTAATCGCATATTATGATTTATATACTTCATAATAAGCGTTGAGGGACTAACCGCCTCAAACAAAGTGAACTTTAAAAACATGTTCTCCCTTTAACAGCTTCAAAATGCCACCTTTTGCTATTAATTCCCGTAGAAATTATTGAAATTACAGTTTCTCTAAAATCGTAAACATGCATTCAATTTTGTCGCAATATGAGCGTGTAAAAAGAAACGTGTTAATACAAAAAAATAACACAATATCTTTGTAAAAAATTAAAATGGTAATAAATAGGTAGCTTATTTCTAATTAAGACGTTACACTTTTTCATATTTGGAATGACCACAGAAAAATATTTTTGAAAGAACCAATATTACGTACATTACTCTGGTGAGTGCTATTGTTCTGACAACAAAATCCGCACAACCGCACATTGCCTGAAAGAATCCATAGTCTACTTCACATTAACTGAATGGCATATATTCTTTTAGTCAAGTCAGAAGTAGTTACCCTGAACTACTTTATCTAATTAAACAGTTTAGTGCATAGAAGTTTCGAATTTCCCTACTTCTTCCAATATAAAGTAACATTGGAATTACGTTGCATCGCAGGAAACAAGTTGTTTTTCCAAAATAAAAAAAGAGTAAATGCTATTTGATGTACAGTCGATTAATGCTCTAAGGTATTTGCAGATTCTTCTACGAAATCTGCATACAAACAACGCACGATTTAATGAGATACTCGTCGAAGTGTTAATTTCAAATAATTGTCAAATGACTTATTAATTGTCAAGCAAACGTTCAAAAGTTAAAATATTATTTATTTACTTTACTGATTTGTGTGATAATTACGTTATATATAGTGGTGTGGCATAGTGCATAGTGCGTTATGTGCTCGTTATTATTTTTTTAATTTTCAAACATCACGAAGCAGAGAAGTTACAACAAAACTCATATTGCTTTAAATTTATCCACAGACCCAGGATTGGATTCTATGAAAATTGATCTCTTGATAATGAAATACTTATGCATGTTTATTATTTACATGCAAATTTTATATGAAACTATTTTTATTTATTATTTATCCTATTATCATTATCTTTTTGTAAGATTTAGAACCGTAAACGGTTCAATAATTATTAAATACCGAAGAAAGATTTTTGTGAAAAATTCATGGACTTTCCCGGGACTTGAACCCAGGACCTTTCTATGTCTAGCAGGATACTCTACCAACTGGATAAAAACAATTTATTATATAATGTAGTTACTAAGAGTGGTTCCTTAACCTAAAGTGACCAAATCTCTTTGACGTCAATGCTGGACACTGTATTAGACGAAAAAAAAAAAACACCGTGTACCTACCTTTATTATATTTGAATTATCAGTCAACACTAATAAGTCGGATAAATTAGATAAATATTTCCCTATTAGAAGAACATTTTATTGGCGTATCTATTTTAGAAAAAATGAATAAATGAATGTGAGGTGACGCCTGGTAAACGCCCACACGGTACAAATATGTCATCATCAGTACCGATATCTACGTACGAAGCAGATTGACACACCCAGCAATGGGTAATATGCCGTGATGATATATTTATTTATTTATTTATTTATTAAATATAAAAAAAAATATTACAGTTTGTTATTTTTGCGAATAACATCGAAATGTAAAATAATACTGCATTTTGGTTTGCACCCCTTTAGGGCATTTTTAAATATTTTTTCGAGAGTCGATGTTCAAGTTTTTTATCACTGTTTAATTTCAAGTTTTAATTTTTATATGCACGCCATATTGAACCATTAAAATATTTTTTTTAGCTTTCCAAATATGTGTCCACTCATCTGAGGTCCTTTGTTTTAAACAACAAAAATTAAACAATTATTAAATTTATATATTAAAAACAATGATTAACGAAACAATTGAAAAATAAAATTAAAGATAATAATTTAGTTATTTTTAAGTTTATTTTCTTCATTCTCATTAATATTTTTTAAATAAGTTGCATTCAAACATTTTTAAAATTTCGTTTTAAATATACCATTAGCTACTATAACGTCCATATAAAAATATTACGTTTAATTAAAATACACAAAACTTTATACAATAATTTTTAAAAGTAAATTAGAAAACGAAGAAACTTAAAACTAGTGAAATTCTTAAAAATAGTCAGTTATACCAACTAATTTCCTAAAACATTATTTTGTTCCTTTAAAAAACAAAAAAAAGGTTAATGGTGGAAAAAATAACGAGCACATATCAATGCGGGAGAAAATGACGAACACTTATCAATGCTGGACAAGTCATGCAAATGCTGGATAGTCCAGCCTAATGCTGGACGGATGGTCACTTTACCTTAACCACCAAATGTGTCACGTTATCAGATAAGTATTCATTGCTATGAATAGAAGAGTGTACCTACTCTTCTAAGATTAGCATTAAACACAGATGATCATTTGGTGGAGCATCATACTAGCCAGGGAAGATCCCAGATTCAATTTCTGGTGAAGACCATGAATTTTACACAAAAATCTTTCATCGGCATGTTGTCATTACCATTTGCTTCGACTAAAATCAAATACATCGGTTAACGGCGAATGGGAACACTCAACCCTGTATGAACCTTGTAAAATCACTGTGTTTATATTTTCATTTATTGGGGTGTAATATTTTGAGTTTATTTGTAAACGTAATTGATAGGCATTCAATTGTTTTACGATGATCCTATGACTTAAAAAAATACACATGATAATCTCATATTAAAGTTTTGCTAAATAAAAGAATTTATAAAAATAGATATTCCAATTTTTAATAGTTCAGGATTAGAATTAAATTTATGTAAATATCATATTAAAAAAAATATGTTCAAGACACATTTATCTGTTTTAATAACGTGAAAATTCCAATGAAAATTACAAATTTTTCAACTTTCGAAGAAAATTAGCGTATGGTCATATTTTTACTCTCATTTATAAAATGTCACATGAATTGTCGTTCGGTAGTTTTTTCAGCAAACCTGTCGTTTATTATATGAATTCTTAAGAAAAAAAAAACATCCCCGCCAGATACCATTTCTATAACGCCAAAGTAGTTTTGCTCTATTTTTGCATTAAATATCTGAACTCACAGGTGGTAAACCTTTTTATAATTTTGAACACTTGTGTAGAAATTCATGAAAAATAACTTCATTTAAATCTGCCATATAAATGCTTCAATGATAGTACCATCTTAAGTCAAACCTTTCAGGCCTTCAGGGCAGAGCCGTAACTAGGGTTTTGAGCGCTTGTGGCAAAAAATTTATTTGCGCCCCTACATATTAAGAAAATAAAAACAAAATAAACTACTGATGTGCGGTTCGCGAGCTACTAACAACTTAAACTTGCATGAACATTTTCTAAAATTTAAAACATCTGCAAGTCGGCTTAGTTCTTATATTTTCATCTAAAATTAATAAACAATTTTACGTAGGTATTTAAAACGTGTCGAAATGTCAGATGAAATGAGATCTAAACCGATTTGCAGATGTTTAAAATTTTAGAGGAATTTCATACAACTTTAAGTTGTTAGTAACTCGCGAACCGCTCAACGGCAAAAATCGACTATACTCTGTTCCATTTAAGCCATTCAGTAGATGGCGCACGCATCAGCGCCAGTTTTAATTAGGCGAAATTACAATGGGTAAACTTGTTTCTTGTTTCCAATTTCAGCCAATCAGAGAGGTTAAAACTATTCCCTATTCTCTACAATACTGAATGGCTAAAATGGAACAACGTATAATACATGACATGAAGGAGAATTTCATGCTGAATACAAAATTTCAAACCGCGTTATCGTATCTTTAACCGGATCAGAGTTGCAGATGAATTTGTAGGAAAGAGCTGAACCTAATATTGTTCATTTTTTTGAGTAATTTAAATTTCTATCATAAGTTGTTATTCTGGTTAACTATTTTTTACATAACTCTTTGAGAGATCATCTTAGGCAAACAAATGTAAGAATCCTTTTATGTAGAGAAAATTACGAGCTTTAATTTTGCATTCTTGCAACATTTTGACCCAAGATGGCGGCAAAATCTGGGGCCGCTAGAGGGTGCAAAATTAGTATGTCTTTTTGGAGGCCCCAATAAAGAGAATAAAATTCACGCCAGCTTGTCACCAATTATTTCCCTAATAAACACCTTGCCGACTGACCTATCTGTAGATAATTATTTGTTAAATTTAGAAAATAGATATTAGAAATATTTGATCTAAAACCATATAAATGATTAAAAATTTTGCGCCCCTAAGAATATTGCGCCCGTGGCGTGCGCCACCTTTGCCACGCCCTAGTTACGGCACTGCTTCAGGGAATGGACCTGGGCATTGCGCAAGGGTTGTAAATGTTTAGTATGTATTTAAACAAAATGAATAAGATTATTAATAAAAAATGCAGCTAGCGTTATAAAATCATAAAAATGGCACTTAGATCTTTTTGATTTTAAATTCATCAGTAGGTACTGTAGGTATTTCTTTCAGTTTCAGAAATAAAATGCCATTTTTTGAGCTCATTCTGCAAAACAAATTGTCACATTTAAAATGTGGGTGAAGGGCATTATGGTATATTTGTTTATTTTACTTGTGTAACTTGTAGTTTTATAAACATTGAGAGAAGTTTTGCAATGCAAGTTTCCAGTGATTCAAAATCATCAGCTAATGACATTCTACAGCAATAATGTAATAATATATTACCAAGGCTTATCACCCATGGGTGGGTGTGCCAATTTGTTTTTCATTTATAGATTTCGTCAATAATATAATAGAAATGATATATGTATTTATTTTCTTGAAATTTATAGTGTTATAAAATAGATGGTTGTTGAATGAATTTGAAATTGATTGTATCGACTACTCACTAATTAAACCTTATGTTATCCCTTTGTTCATTTTCCCCAAAATTATAAATATAGCAAAATTTTAGTAATTTTCTGTTTTTCAATCCATTTCCAGGAATTAATAATTTTCAACATACTAATGGAAAAAAATAATTATACGTGGAAAAATAAATATGCATTTAAAAAGTTCACTGAGTGACATAATATGTCCTGTAAGCCTGTTCGTGCGATATAGTTTTAACGTGCAATTTCACATATGAATTTTGTAATTTTTCAATAATTTACATACAAAAATTTTGGTTGATTCTATGAACAATCCTGGGGCAATATACTTGTAATCTACAGGAGTAATTTATATATTATCATAATAATACTTGTTAAATATAATACAAGTAATCAGTTTTGAGAATAATTATTATTTCATGTAACAGTTACTCAAAATCTCAGGCAAACAGCATTTTTTTATTCTGTTACAACACCGACGTTTTGGTGCACATCGACAATTCTGTTGTCGATTGTAAGAGCAAAGTGATGTGTACGTGATCTTTATGAATTTTTGTACGGTGTTGTAAATCTGAATGTAAAGAACAAATGTATTTTGTGTACATGAGAAAAAAAGTAATATTTTGTAAGATCTTACTTACCCAAAACGTCAGTGTTGTAACACCTAATCTATACCATAATCGAGAAATTTCCTGCATTATTATTACAATCCCTTTAAATATAATTTGATTCTTTTTATGTTCATACATATTTAGTTGTGGAGTATTTGTTTTTTTTTTATATATTTATTGAATTTACTTCACTACGTTCAGAGATTCTTTTGTCCATTTTTATACCTACATTCCCATAGTACACCAAAATTGAAAGCCTGTTTACGATTTTGCGAAAACTGTAATTTCGGTAATTTCTATAAGAATGAACAGAAAAAAATAAAATTTTGAAGGTTATTAAAGTAAGAACACTTTTCTAAAGGTCACTTTGATTGGAACATGTATGGCTTTATTCTGAACAAATCTGTAAGTCTTACAGAACTATAAATCTGTAAATAAAGAACAAAATCGCAACGAAAGCTGCCACTCCTATGTCTAGTTTTATATTAATCAACAAAAATAGTTGCGTTTTTGTCAGTATTTACAGATTTGCAAAAACTTACAAATTTGTTCAGAATTGGCCTATTAGTCTCTGAACATGAAAAATATATAGGCTGTACAACGAACCGCGGAACGTAAGAGTTTAACATGGGATTTTAAAAAAGTGTGGAAATTGGCTCTCCTTTACATTTTAGAGCAAAAGTACAAGAATTAAAACGTTTCAAATTAATTTCTACTTTTAAAAAGTCTTCATCTAATAGAATTATTTGTAGCACTAGATATTTAGAAAATTTTCTTTAATAATCAAATAAGAAACAAATAAAACAAAATATCAATTAAGATCATAATATTTCAATATTTATTCCTAAATTATAACAATGTAGACACAACGATTATTACAATTAACATCAATAACACTAAACTGTCAGAATGAGACTTTATTTTATTTGTTTTTTATTTCCATGGCTATCTGATTATTGACGAAAATGTCATATTTTCTTTTCTGAATATCTAGTGTTACAGTTAATCTATTGCATCAAATGACGACTTTTTATAAGTAGAAATTAATTTTAAACAACTTTTCATTATTGTAATTTTGCTCTAAAATGTACAGGAGAACCAATTTCCGCACATTTTCAAAATTGTTAAACTCCTATGTTCCGCGTTTTGTTGCACACCTGTATATCATACGATTAAAGACGATTAGTGGTTAGAGACAAGTTAGGTAGTAATATATTCATATTATCCTCATACTAAACTTGTAGGTTTTTTCAAAATGACTATGCCTATATAACCTATCCCAACGCACAAAATCCGTCCCGAGTTTTGTAGGCGTGAGTGTAATAAATTAGGTTAGGTTACGTTAAGGTATATTTAGAAAAATTACAAGTGAAAATGTCCAAATTACAAATATTGATTTTACAATTTGCTTAGTCATTCTAAAACGTCCAGGCGTATTACAAAAAGACTGATTTTTAGAATCTGCTTAGGATTTATATTTTGTTGTCAGTTCAAATGCGCCTTTGTACGAAAGAAGTAAATGTACGACAAAGTAGCTGCTTTTAGCCAAACAATGGTTAAATAAAAAAATAACTGTGTTAACAGATTGGGTAGGTATATCTAATGTATAAGGTAAGTATGACGGCTTTCGGCGACGATAAAGTAAGTAAGATCTGAATCTTCAAACCAATCCTTTAGTTTATTTGGAATATTCTTTGGGAACCTCCTTGGGATTTATCGTCGATAGAATTGTAGATCATATTGTTCCAATTTTTATTAACAAAACACGTACAGAATGTTTCGGGCGTAAATTAGCCCATCATCAGCAACAATAGTAGAAAGACATTTATGTAAACCAATCAACAGCAAATTTGGTTTTACATCATATAAGTTACAGTTTTTGTTTCAATTCAAATCTAGGATCTATTGATAAACGTAGCAGGAAAGAATGCAACGTTCTTATTGGAGACAGGAGAAGCTCTGAAGCGTGTTTTGTTAATAAAAATTGGAACAGTAAGACCTAGAAAGTGAGTTGTGGGTATTAAATAAAGGTGACCAAAAAAGACTGGAAATTTGGGAACGAAAATTTTTTAGAACAATATTTGGGGGGGGGGGTCTTAGTGGGGAATATGTGAATGCAAAAAAGCGGTTACCTAGTACACGGTCAGCGAAGAAAATTTTCGAACGTGGTGCTCCCAACAAAAGAAGAAGAGGTCATCCGAAAAGAAAATGGTTAAAGGCGGCAAAAAAGGACTTAGAAAGAATACAAATAAGAAATTGGAAAGACAAGCTGCGAACCGTCGACAATGGAAGAATATAGTTCATAAAGCCAAGGGCTTTGACGGCCTGTAGCGCTACTTATTATTATTATTATTATTATTATTATTATAAGACCTACAATTCATTCGATGATCATTCCTTTAGTCTTAGTCAATATTTGGGGATAAAATAACCGTCACCTCAGAACTGAACGTGACATAAAGGGTTCTATGGTGTACTCTCTATTAACACATTGTTCGGAAAATTTGCTCAGAACTAATTTTGAACACTGGAAAACATTCTCAAACCCAAATTTTACCACTTCAGCGGATATTACTTAATCAGAATTGAACAATACTAGTTATTGGTTAGGTTGCGGTTTGTTTAAATAAATAATTAATAAACATCAGTCTTTGTAAGTTTTGATAAATAAATAAATAAATAAGCCGTTGTGGCTGTTTTTCGGGTTTGGAAATTTTCAAGAGTTTAAAACAAGTTCTGAGCAAATTTTTAGGACAATGCCCGTATTCGGGTTTGAAGGGGAACATATACATAATCGCATTATAGTAAAAATCGAAAAAATTTCTCCGTAGTAAACATATTAATATCAACAGGTTTCTCATAACATACATTATATACATGGAGGTAGTAATTTCTCATATAATCATTATTGTTATGTATTTCCAGAAGACTAGAGAAAATGATCATTGTTGGAAGTGGCATTATTATGAAATTTTGAAAGAGAATAAATGGAGCGTCAAAATGAAATATTTATTTGTTTTTCGTGTTGATGTAAACATTGTGCTTTGATTTTGCAATTGCGATTGTAGCGTCCCGGAATGGAAGATATAAGCAAGCGCTGCAGCTGCCGTGCGAGCTGCGACTAGTTGTAATATCCCGCGCAACAAGCAACAAGCGAAAGCAACTCTTCACTAACGCTCTCGATCACATCTAGCAACGTGAGACCCCTTCTCAAGTCGCCGATTGGTGCACGATGCCTTTTAAGGCGCGATCCGGCTGCCAAGTGCGTCGTCCCCTCCCGCTCGCTCGGCGCTCGCCGTCGCGACGCGTTCTGTGTCACGCATGGAAGGAACGATACTGAGCCGAGGCTTCAACCCAGCAGGAATACAAGCTCCGGATGTGGACAAGGGAAAAAACGATTTCAATGTTTTACACTCGCTCAAGACTGACTTGGTTTGATTACCGGTGAAGTTTATAAATATCTGACGGTTCCAAGGGGAAAATTTCATCATATTAAGATTGGTGACGTCAGAGGTAGGAAATTTTCAGGCTTCCTGTGCCGCAAAGAGGAAATTTTTAAATTTTGGCGCGCAAATTGACACATTAATAAATATACAAATCAGACATTTATTAAATCACTATTGTACTGGGTTTAGATTTTATTAGAGCTGTCATATATTAAACAATAAATAATGAAAATTAAGTGAAATTTGTTTTATGTTTATTGGCTTATTCTTCACAACATAAGACAGGGTCTATAGTCTTTTCATACAAACTCTGTCCCATAATAGTAGTCACATTTACCAATTTTCCCAGATTATTGGGAATATTCTTTCAAATTGCTAATTCGCTATATAAAATAGTATATTAAAGAACAAGTATCATAAGACATGTTTTTTCGCATGCCCCAAAATTTACAAAACGAGCCTTGGCGAGTTTTCTAAATGAGAAGTGCGAAAAAATCTTATAAAATGAGTCCTCTATACTATTTTTTTATATATTCCGTTTTTTATATACTAAAATATTTTAAAAAAACTGCTATATTAAACCGAATTGATTTAGGGAAATTTGTATGTGTAATGTTGTAGTTGGTAATATTGGGTTAACATTTATTCAATTATTTGAAGGTTCCTGTCAATTCTGATTTATGAATATAAGTAAATGTCATCTAGTGCCAACCTTCTACAACACAAATTGCGTATCGAAATAAAGGCTTTTTTGATACGCAATTGAATTTCGTAATGACTTCATTATGAAAGCAAAATATAAAAAAAACAGTTTATATTATATGAAATAAATTGTGAAAAATTGTCAGACATCGGGATTCGAACCCGAGACACCTATCTTGCCGGGATAGTGCTCTAACCAACTAAGCTATTGGCTACTCTCCTCTCGATGGCTGAATTCACTATCCCGGCAAGATAGGTGTTTCGGGTTCGAATCCCGATGGCTGACAATTTTTCACAATTTATTCCATATATAAAAACTGTTAACTCATTGTTAATATTAGTTTATATTATGATGTTTAATATTATAATTGTCAACTGTTGAAGCAAATATTTTATAAAAAAATAATTAACATCATATTTTTTTTGTTTGTTCATACAATGGCCGTTTTCGCGACCCATAAACTAGCGGATAATAATATAAATATATACAGTAGTACTGGTAATTCCACCAGATGGCAATCGAGTAGGTAGTAAACAAAGAAACACTCAAAGACTTACACTTGTCAAGTTGATATTTCTAATCATTTCTAGATTTTTGTGTTTGGTCATTTTAATCGTAAATTTTCATGGTACGGGGGTACATAATAAGCTTGCCATCTAACGGAATTTCATCAGTCATGTTATATGCTGACGTCCTTCTATGGCGCCATCAGTCAAACTCAAACAGCATTTATTCTTCTTACAACACCGACGTTTCGATGCACATTTGCACCTTCTTCAGGGTAGTAAGATCTTCCAAACTGTTACAATTCATGTACACAGAATACATTCGTACAATTAAATATTCAAAAAGGCACATACACATCCTTCCTCCCTTGGTTGTCGTTTTTAAGAGAAAAAGGATGGGTATGTGCCTTCCTGAATGTTTAATTGTACGAATGTATTCTGTGTACATGAATTGTAACAATTTGTAAGATCTTACTACTCTGAAGAAGGTGCAAGTGTGCACCGAAACGTAGGTTAACACCTTATTGTAATATATTTATTTATTTATCACAATTAATTTTCATTACTGTATTAGTTTTTTTTACGAGTGCACAAGTTTCAATTATTAACATAACTAAAATTGTAAATTTTTAATTATGTGAAATACCCAAAATTTGCTTTAAAAAAATAAAATGATTTTCAAAAAAACAACAAATTTTTAAATTAAAATTAAAATGTTTAAAGAATTAACATAACTTAATAATTTCTTTACTCTAGGACATACTTATTGTATACTATTTATTTTCTAATAATAGAACACTGTAATTTAATGATATGTATTTCTTTAAATGGTTGTACATTACATATGTTTTAATAAATCCACTGAGTAGGTGCGCAGATTAAATGTTTTTTCTATTTATTTACGTTTTTCATGATTATAATGAGCAAATATAAATAGTCCCTTCTGTTTCACGCTTGTTATAAAAGAGAGTTCAACTGTAATTTGTTTTCAAATAAAAGTTTTAATTACCACACGTGTATGAAAAATGTATCACTATAAAATTGTTTTAATATCCTCTCTCTAAACTATGCTAATCATAATCAAATATCAGAATTTTTATCTAGCAGTAAACATTAAAATTAACACCAACATATTAACGATAAATTTTGTAATAGTAACCTTGAATATTGAATAAAAAAGAAATGAACTCGTAAATTATAAATGGTCAATGAAAACTAAAAATAGATAATTTTATCCCTTATACTCTACAGAGTTAAAGACAATCTAAATATTACTGCCAAATATGAAGGACACGTGTGTTTGACATTTAACATTTAACAATTTGTTTTGATGAAAAGTATACAAGTACAAATATCTCTTGTTGTTATATTCTAATCGTTGGATAAGTTAAATCCTTTGGAAATGTGGATGTCCACGTTTCTCTTGGTAGATTAACCCTTGAGTTTGAACAGTAGAAATACGTAAATACGAAACGTTATATTGTTTTCTTTTCTTTAGGTAAATTTTACATGCACTTGAACTTCCATTCGTACAATAATGTATATTTGCATTATAATGTAAATCAATAAAATACACTTCATTACAAAGTATACATATTCATTTTTTTTTATGTAATAATAGGTAGGATTAGCTTGACCTTTTAATTGAAATATCAGAAAATTTAGATAGGTATATACTTTTCCTAAATAACCATCTTTTTCCCTGCCCATGAAATATACATGAACCAACGCGTCGCTCCACCTGATGTTCAACGTACTTATAGCAAATTTGTCACAAGGATTATGGCTTTATAAAAAACCATCGATGTCTGTTCATCCTTTTTTAACTTTTACTATGCACCAAAGTGAAATTTTTATTTCTAATTCTTCAATCAAATTTTGTTTCTTAATATAAATTATGCAGGTATCCGGATTTCAAAGGCCACCATTTACGAGGTCTGTTAGAAAAGTATCCGACCTGTGGCCGGGGAAAAAAACTGGCATATCTGGAGCGTTGGAAACCTAATCACCCAAAAGTAGTGTCCATGGGACTCCACACACATCTCCCAACGGTGCCGCCATTGTTGGAAGCATTCCGAGAAAGCCTCTTTCGGAATGGAGTTTAGCTCGGCTGTCGCCATAATGTCTTCTCCTGTCTGAAATCGCATTCCTTTCAATGGCCTCTAGAGTTTGGGGAACAGCCAGAAGTTGCAGGGGGCCTTATCAGGAGAGTAAGGAGCCTGTTGAACCACAGGAGTCTTGTTCTTCGCCAAAAATGTCTAAATCAAGTGCTAGGAATGTGCGCCAATTTCTTGTTGACCACAACTCCGGTCTCTTGCGCCTCACAGCATCACGTAGGCGACGGAGGACATCCCTGTAATATTCTTTGGTGATTGTTTGACCCTGTGGTACGTACTCGTGGTGTACTACACCGCGGGAGTCAAAGAAAGCAGTCAGTATCACTTTGACGTTATTGCGCACTTGGCGGGTCTTCTTTGGTCTTAGTGACGTGGAATACTTACACTGTGACGATCGTGCCCGTACACCCAGGACTCATCACCCGTGATTATGGCAAAATTTGATGCAATAGCGCTGCTCCAGTCGTTCCGTCATTTTTCTTGCAACGAAAAACTGACGAGAGCACTACACACGATCCCACTCAAATGCTGCTTGCAGTAACAGACGCTATCGACAAGCTCATGCAAGCGCGCTTGATTCAAATCCATCAGGTTTTCACAAAAAGAAATAAGGTCGGATACTTTTCTAACAGACCTCGTATATCTAAACTATAAGAGATACGACTTCGATTAAATGGGACATCTGGTGCGCCTTTGGGGGGGGGGGCATCTTAGATGTGTCTCTGTTTTACCAAAAATTGTCATAGGCTACTAGATAATGACGAAAAACTGATTTTGGTCGAATTTTCTATTTTCAAATAACTAAACAATTGGATATACAAAAAAATCATGAAAAATAGATATTTTTATTGTTTATACAGCGGCGTACGAAAATAATTTTTTTATCGGTAAATTTTCGAGATATAACAAAAATATACATCCCTTTAAAATTAAATCGTTCAGTACCTATTTGATTTTTCCTTTAAAAATACATATTTTTTATTCTTCGATTGGTATAAAAATTTTCATTATTCGGAAAACCCCGCTTCGATTCCGACCGATGTCTAACCGAAAACTTTACCGTAATACAGTATTGTTGTCATTACCGAAATCTGCATATAGAACTAGATTCACACGTCCCATAAATTGGTAATAAACCATGATAATTATTTATTTAATTAATATTTGATTTTTCGTTTTTATTAAACAAAGAGTGAACCACTAGCTGTCTCCAATAATTCAAGGCAATAGTGTTATGTATGTTTTAAGTTTTAAGCTACAGCACTAGCAAAAAATTGTTTACAGTTGTTTTATTTTAATTTCATGTGCACAGTTAATAAATAATTAATAATTACAGGACAAAAAATAGGTTGTATTCCACGAATTATTGTTTTTATACTTATGATCTCGACGTTATAAATACAATACACTGATAATTCACATTGTTTTTCGAATTACAAACAATTACACATGCAATGTAAACCACCCATGTTGTGATTTACGCTATTTCATTTGAAACCATTTATTATTTACTGTTCCATCGGGCAGGTGATTTTCACAAAGTATATTACTGCCTGGAAATCAATAATTTTGTAACCTACGCAAAAATCTATACTCCTAAACAATGATTTATTGAAAAAGCACAAAAACCAGTAAAACTTAGAAACTCCTGCTGAAAAAGACAACCCTGAAAGAAATTACAACATTCGAATAAAATATTAAAGAAGGTTGTAAGAGAAAAAAAAATCGTCCAAGTCTCAAAGCTTCGTTCTCGGTAGTAAAATATACAAACTAGAGTGCAAACTGTCATAAAACTTGTCACATGTACAGAAAGGTATCCTTGTCACCGAAATAACTATTTGACAGACACAAATCCCAATATAATATGCGAGGGATTATATTTTGTTAAATTTTGTACATCAAAAATGTCATACGTAATATTTCAAGGAATATCTTATTTTGAGCAGTTTCACGCACTGTCTAAAAGTAAGGGAAGTATTATCTTTGATTAAAAATTCGATGGTGAGTTTTTAATGAATAAGCACGTTTTAGAGTTCCTAGAATACGATTTTACTATTTTCACGAAGCTATCTGCATCCTGCATGTATTATATCGTGTCTGTCTTAAATTTCCTGCTCGCCTAATTATTTTACGCAAAAAACGCGTCAAATAAAAGTTTAAGGGCATAAAATTCTGCATCTAAATCAATAAACGGGATTACTTTTACATGCTTTGTAACGATAGAAATTAAATATGAAAATGCCGAAAATTACGTTGAAAATATCGACAGCCATTGGAATTGAACAAAAATTAAATAAATGCTTGACGTTTTATCTGTCACATCTAGTGATGTGCCATTTCAAATTGAAAGTTTCAATTTGAGCAAATATCGTTAATTATGGCAATAATAGAAATATTAGATTAATAAAAAATGTTTTGTTTAAATAATATTAATTTATTAAAAATTCAATATTGCGAGTAACAAAATTATGTATGATGCTGTGATGTGCTCGCAACTCATTTCCAATACATGTAGTACTACAGAAGGTGTCTACACTTATCACTCCTTCCTAACACTCGTTCTTCCAGCAACGCACGTTCTTCTGCTCGCCTTATATTCTAATGGACTTATCCAATTCAAACTTTTTGGGCGCCATCTAGTGAGTAAAAATGTATTTAATAAGTAGTGAGCAAGATTTAGCACTACAGTTTGACAACAACTGTTCTTTGAAAGGAAACGTAAACATTTTTATATAATTATTTAAGTATATGATCTACTATCTACTCAGTGTACACCTTGCAATTAATTCATGTTTATTTCCACTTTTCTTCAAACCCCTGCATTCTAACCATCTTTACAACTGTAAGACTGAATGATTTCAATGTTTTTAAACACAAATCGTGCCCCCGGTACATCATTTGTGTTAAACTCATTATTTATTTGTGAACTTGTGTTTTTTAGAGATATTTCAAATTCCAAAGAACACTACACTTTAGTATAAGAGATAATTAATAATAGAAACTACACAAAATAACATAACCAAACTTTGCTGACTAAATAACAAACAAATTGTAGGATGTAGGATCAACGAGGCGAAGTGCTGAAGGGGAGAGCATGCAATTGACTCGGCCATGGTATATCACCTCGCTTTTTCTAAAAATTTGTTGTCCTTTTCTAAATTGTGTGGAGGGAGGTCCGCCGCCGATCCACCGCGGGTGACGTCAAATTTATAAGTCCCCATTACGCGATTCACGTATATTTATTGAAGACGCATTAACAGTCTTCAAATTTTGTCACGAATTTAGCAGTTGTGAAAACACGCTCTTCATTATAGTCCGTTCGCCGAAACGAGACAAATTGAAACTAACCCGAGATCCGAACCAAGTCATTCTTATTGGTCAATGATAATAAATTTGAAGATTCAACTTCAAATTTGTTATCATTGGCCAATAAGAATGACTTGGTTCGGATCTCGGGTTAGTTTCAATTTGTCTCGTTTCGGTGAACGGCCTGTAGTGTAATTATTCATTTTTTAATAATTTCAGACAATGAAACTAGAGACAAAATCAAATTGTCAAATAAGTTCACTGACGTTGTAACTAGTGATGTGCAAATTTCGGAAATTTATTTTTTTTGAAAGTTTCACTGAAAATTTTTGTGGAAAGTTTCACAAAATGTTTCACTATGAATTTCAATGAAAGTGTCATATAAAAATTTCAATGAAACTTTTAATGAAAGTTTCTTTTAAATTTCAAGAAACTTAACATTTGTCAGATGAATTTCAAATATTTGGATCTCAAATTGACTAATATGAAAATAAAAAAGAAAAAAAAAGCTTAAAAAAATTATTATTCAAAATGTAATACAAAAATGTAAAAAATAAGTATTAAATTATTTAAAATAGGAAGTATCTTATTGGTTTGTATTTATTTCATTGAAATATCGCCAGATTCTACCTTTAATTTTCACCATACTTAAACTGTAGTGAATCCTGAATTGTATATTCGAAAATATACAATTTTCAGCATCTAGATTATCCAAACAAAACTTACATAGAGAAGTGCAGGCGCATGCATGTCATCTGCATATGCGCAGTGTAGCTTATGAAAGTTTCATGAAATTAAGGCTTGAAACTTACATTTTTGAAATTTTTCAATTGAAACTTTCAATTTGAAATGGCACATCACTAGTTGTGACAGATAAAACGTCAAGCATTTGTTTAATTTTTGTTCAATTCCATGGCTACCGATATTTTCAATGTAACTTTCGACATCTTCATATTTAATTTCTGTCGTTACAAAGCATGTAACGGTATTTCTATTTATTGATTTAGATACAAAATTTTATATCCTAAAACTTTTATTTGGCGCGTTTTTGTTTAAAATAATTATCTGAGCAGGAAATTGCAAAAAACTGATTTCCCATGTTAATATCCTATGTACACCTTTAAGACGACACACGGTATGTGTGACAATTACCTACTACACAATCAAAAATTACAATTCTTCGTATTTCGCTTTTATATATCTTAAGAAGAGTTGATTAGATTGATCAACCGGAAGTGGCCCTTTACGTGGAACTTTTAATAGGGGTTTGTTGTAATTTATAAACATGCAGTAAAATATCATTTATTATATTACCTATACTTTTTTTTTCATATTCAATGAACTTAGAAAATTAAATTTCGTAACCTATGTTACTTCATTGAAATAGTCAAGATGTTCAAATGCAGAAAACTAATTGACAGATGTCAGTGTCAAGTGCAATTTAGATGGTATGTCCGTGAAACAAATTTACTGGAAATATATCTATAACCACTCGAAGAAACTCTGTATATGGAATCTATATAAAATATGTATGTATATGGAAATGACGGAAGATAATGGTGCTGGCTATATTAAATTTTACAGTTCCAAAATTAACCGCATTATTAGATTCTACGGGCAAAATTACACAACTGTACCAATTTTTACAATATTTGTGCTATCGGTTTAAAGTGTAAAGTAACTGAAAATGTCTAAAAATCGCCAAAAATTAAAGGTAGATTTCTTGCGTTTTTTCAAGACTTTGACCATTTTCAGAGGTTTATATATGTTACGCCCAAACACCGAAAACGCTCAGTGAGCGTTTTGGATAATACTGAAACGGCCACGACGCGTTCCGGAAAGTTCACTGACTACCAGTTATGAATTGTCCGTTAGGTATTGTTATAGTTTTTTTTTTAAATCAATCACAACGCGACAAGTGATTAGATTTCGGTATTTGGTAGTTCAGCACCATCCGCAACACATTTTGACTGTTTTTTCGCTCACTGAGCGTTTTCGATGTTTGGGCGTAACATATACACAAATTGGACCAGTTGCTCAAAAATGATAAAAAATTGGTATACTCGTACTTATGTAATTTTGTTCGAGGTATCGAATGGCAATATCATCAAGTTTATATTTCGACCCATATTTGAGTAAGTATCCATAAATAGGTATTTTTAGAATATAACTGAAAGGAAATATCTCTCGAACGAAAAAAGTTACTAAACTCGGAATTCAAAATTTAAAAACAGCATCATTAAAAATGGGTACAGATATTAATTTGGCGAGATCATCAACCAATTCCATAAAGATGAAATTTGAATAAATAAATTAATTAGATTAAATTTTAAAAAGATAATACTTAGTTATTGAAAATATTGACTTTTTCAACGTTTCTCAATAATACGTAGGTTGTCACATATAAACCGTATTACATTATTTATTTATAAGATATAAACATAAATTTAAAAATAGATAAAAATATCGTGACAGCTTTTCACGCATTACTGAGTCTGTTAAACAGATTTCAGTAATGATAATCAATGTTATAACAAATAATAAAGAATACCTAATTTATTCTCTACGAGATTTATCTGTAATTCTTTTTCTTTCAAAAAATTAATTGAATTTATAGGTATGTATATTGGATTAGTTACGATTTTTACTTAATACATAATTTTATTTTAGCAATATTTAACTTACAAATAAAGCTAGCACTTTCGACACTAATTATAGTTTTTTAAAGAAAATTATAACAGGGCACGAGTAAACAATACACATTGAAAAAGATGAATAATAAAAAAAAAACACTTACCTACCAACTATGGAATCAAATATTTTGCTTCAATTTCAACAATAATCGGGCACCAGAATCACCAATACTGCAAAGAAAAAGAAATATGTAATGATGTTACTGTAATGCGAAATAAAAAAATCTAGTTCCAATCTTGTAAAAAAGTATATTATAACTCCGGTTCCATGCGTTGTTCGTGTATCGTGTACGAATATCAAATATGTATTCGTTACGAACAACGCTTGTGTAGACCAAAAATTCGTATTCGTTAGCAAATATTGGGTATTTGTGATCGAATACGAATGTTTCCAGTGTCGAGTCGGTAATTAAAACACATCAAAGGACCCGAACAATCGCTTTAAGTCCGTTCCCACGGCTCCACACATGCATAAATGAATATTCGTTAATTCGACCATTATTTGTTGGTGAATTTTTATGTATGAACGTTTGCTAGAAACTGTCTATCCACACGTTATCCTGTTGCTGACTATTCGTATGCAGTCAACAAAAATCAGAAAATGTTTGCAAAGTGACCTTGGACATCTACACAATTGAAGGCGCGGGATATTTATTGTGTTTTAGATGACTGGTGGTAATTCGGATAGCCCTGGTTCGATTCCGACTCAAACGACTATTTCTAATTTTCAAATAGCATCAGTGATAGATATATCGCCATTTGACAGTTTGGTTCACCAATATAATAATTAGAATTGTCTTTATTAATACATTGTAAGTAAGTAGCTGAAATTAATAATTTGTTCTTTAATAATTGTCTTTAAATAAAGAAAAAATTGCCAACGCAAGCGCAAAGCGATTGTTCGGGTCCATTGATGTGTGTTGATTTACCGTCTCGGCACTAAAAACATTCGTGTTCGGTAACAAATACCGAATATTTGCTAACGAACACGAATTTTGGTCCATACATGTATACGAATATTTGATAGTCGTACACGAACAACGCGTGTGGAGCCCGGGATTCGCGATCACATCCGCATTTACGCCGACACTTTTTAAAAAAAAATCTATAGACAATTTAAGAATAAATCATTAAATGTACCTACTTATTTACAATATATTAATAACAATAATTCCGAAATTTTAAGTATTGGTGTGCCAAAATATCTTTATGCCTCGATTTCGATAATGGCGATATAATATCTATACCGTTGATGGCGTTTACCAGACGTTACCTCCCACTTTTGTAAAAGAGTCGTGGAGAGAGCACCATAAAGATCACCTTTGTGCTATTTGAAAATTAGAAATAATTTTCAAGTTTGACTTCGATCGGAATCGGACCTGGACAGTCGAAGTTACCATCACCAAAACCTAAAATACGATAAATATCCCGCGTCATCAACTGTATTGATGTTCATAGTCACTTTGCAAATGTTTCCCAGTTTTTATTGACTCAACACGAATATTCATCAATATGAGAACGTGTGGATAGATACATAGTTTCTGTCAAATTTTCGTATTGTAACGTGCAAGCACCACCGCGCTTAGCAAACGTGTATGTTAGTCGATGACGTAATCGCCGCGAGCTAGTGTGAAGTAAACAAACGAATCTCGATCTGTTTAATTACATCCGGCCGCCTGAAGCTTTTATATTCGATGTTATTATCAGGTTGAATGTTCAAGACCTCTCCAGAAGGTAATGGCAGTTCTGCCCGAGAGCCAGTTATATATAGTCAGTAAGGCAGTTAGTGAGTTTAGTAGCATAGCAGTATCGTGGTGAGCGTAGGCAGTATAGTGTCGAGTGGAGTACCCGGGAAGTTACTGGTATAGCTATGGAAGTGAATACTCGGTAGTGTTGAGGAGTATTGGGAAGCTAGAGTATACGGGGACAGTAACGGCGAGTGGAAGTGGATATTCGGCATTGGTGTTGAAGAGCTGTGGCATACGGACAGTGGGTAATACTGGATCGGAAGTAAGTCAGCTAGTGGCGTTGAAGAAAGTTCAGAAAGTGACTTGAAAGGAGTGAATTCTGTCCAGACAGTTGAGTATACAGACGCTGTGGTCGTCAGCTAAATATACAGATGCTGTAGAGGTAGGACGTCGTATAGTTGAATGCGATATAAATAAATAGTGACATAAACAGCGATATAAATAAATAGTGACATTAATAGTGTGAAAATAAATAGTCATGTTGATTGTTTAAATAAATAAATAATCTTAGTGTTTAAGAAATTCATTATAATCTTAGTCTTAAATTAGTATTTAATATTTGTTTAACCATAGTAATCGTCATTGTTATTATATTTAAATATTTATTTATCGTTTTAATAAACATTTATTTTAATTAATAATAATTATTTGATTTTTACACTTCACGTTACAGTATTTATCTACGTAAGTGTGGAGCCGGGGTAAAACTAAATAAAACGCATACAGGTTTCATACTAGTTCTGCGCACTGTGCGTACAATACAGTATTGCCAACACCCCGAGTAAAAATGATGAAGCAGTCACCAAATGGACCTGGTGCGATCTTTTGCTGCAGCGTATAAAAATTTGTTCATATACTCAGGGGCGTAAACTACGTGGGTGCACAGGCGCACATGCACCCACCGAAAGTGAAAGTGTGGGTGCGCAGCACCCACAATAATTTCACCCTAACATTTTAATTATATATTTCATACATTGTAAAATGAGTTGTCAATCTTTTCAAGTTGTTTAAGAGTAAGCTGACATTATTTAATCGTGTCATAATAATGGCAGTAAAATACTACTATTAAGCCGAACAAACGGCTATGTTAATAAATATATATTGCGAAGAAAATTATTGGCAACCTATAAACAATTGTTACTGTCATTAAAATTAGTTGTTTGACATTTGGATAGATTGCCAGATGAAATTTATTTTAAAAATTGCACTGTGCAGTTATTCATATTTTATTTTTTTCTGCCTAAACCGTTACAGATATTACAACTTACGCAGACAGAAAAGTTTACCATTGAATGTATTATTGTCGTGACATCTTAGTTTCATACAATAGTGGTTTATTAATAATAACAAATATTATCTTAAAAGATGACATCCATATGGATTATCATTATAAGCAAAATATTTTTTTTTTACTAAACGGTACACTTTCGGTTTTTCGGATATTAGTAAATTAAGTCAAATCGTGTTACTTTGGGCCCAGGAATCTGTGTTTAAGCCATGTCTACGTGTTTTAGAGAGCATGTATATAAATATTAGGAGTATTATTTTTTTGTAATAGATATTAACTTTATTTAGGTTAAATGTACACATAATTTAATATATATATATAATAAAATAAGTATGTAATTTTTACTGTAGTATTTGCATTTATAAAAACATATAGGTACCCATATTTAAAATAAAAATAGTGCACCCACAGCCAAAATTAAAAGTTTACGCCTCTGCATATACTTAGATCAAAATATTTTGTTTGGAAATATGTATGTACCTATACGTTTGCAAAGTGATTGTATTTTCTCGTTATAATATTTGCATGTTCGCTTCCTTGTTAATTTTTTTTATAAAATTTTAATGTCAAACAACATGGCTAATTGATTGAAACAATACTATATTTAAAAGAATAAAAACGAGTATAGAATTTAGCCAAAAGTATTTAAAAAAAAACTAAAACATGCTTTATAAATGATAGTTAAATGTTTACATTTAATTAATCTATGAAATGTCGAGTGATTTGTTTGTGTCGGCGTATATGTATATATAAACATACACCACACCATTATGAAAATTGGAAATTAACCGTAATTAGCTTTTATATTCTCAGCCAAGCAGTAATTAAAATATAAATACAACTGATAAAATAAATATACAGTAACTTATATTTAATATGCATAATTTTTTCTTTGTGACAAAATATTTTTAGCATTAGAGATCAATAAAGATTATGAATTATTAAAAGGCGAGTTAGAAAAGTGACATTTCCGGTTCATATATAATGACACAAATCGCAATATATCTGATGTATCATATGTGTCAGACTTGTCGATATACTGAATTGAATTATCGCGAATATCGATTAACTATGACAATATATTCCATTCATATTTTATCAAAGTTTGTTTAAATATAATAAATAAATAAATACAGATTTATTATCGCGAGGCAAAATAAATATTATTACATGTTTTCATATACAGGGTGTTGACCACGGCACCTAAACATAGGACTTTAACATGTAAAATCATATTTTCATAATCTCTTGGTTTCCTAATTGTATTAGGTAAAAATACTTCCAATAAATGTTGTAGAGCTGAAAATTCTGCACTTTAAATGAAATTACAAACAATAAAATAAATTAACCTATTTTGACAGATAAATCGTTATTTTTAAGGTGATTTTCAACATTTTCATAACTAATTTCTGGCGTTTTTCTTATTGATTCAGATGCAGTATTTGAAGCTTTTTTACGGAAGCAGGAAACTACGAAAGTACGATTTTACATGTTAAAGTCCTATGTTCCGGTTCGCGGTCAACACCTTGTATCGTAAACAGGGTGCCCAAGACAAAATGTCCAACATGGGAATCTCGAGAATTATAGAAGATACGAAGTCGGTTAAATTAGACAAAGTTGCCCCATTAAGAGGACATATTAGCAGTGTATTGTTGATCTGGATAAAAAAGCAAAGGTCATTAGATATATATTTTGGCGATGCATATCTTAAGAACAGTTTTTATGCCCTTTCGAATGATGATGTTCATTTTTTTATCGCTGTTAGATTTCGAGTTATGATAATTATTTATATATGGCCCATGGGCGTCATGATTTTGTCGTTTGAAACAAATGAACAAGGACAAATAAACCAAAAAATACACCGCTAAAATGACCTCATAATGGTTATTTTTTTTGTCTAAATTGACTAATTCCATTATATCTTATAGTTCTCGAGATCCCCATTTTGGACACATTATCCTGGACGCCTGTATTATATCTTATAATACAGGGTGTTATTTAAGTAACCCAATTAAATTCTGGACTAGGAAAGCGCAGAAATACATTACTATGTCTGGCTGTAAATAGATGGCCGACTAGGGTAACTGAATATTAAAACAGGGGTGCGTTTAAAATATTTTAAACATTTTTCGTTTATGTTGATTATAACAAAATATTTTGATCTTTAAACTATTCTATGAAATAGAATTATTTTTAATTTCCTCTAACAGTAATTCCGACTCGAGGGTTGTTTACACCTGAGACGAACGAACTAGAATTTGCGGTATTAAATTTTTTAAATACATTCCTGAATCCTGTTGCTAAGGTCATTTTAAATGCCTCCTGGTATTGAGTACAATTCTAATCTTCTGTAACGGAATACATAAGGGTAAGTTTCCTTTCAAATCAAATATAGGGAAATGTTTTCAGAAGAAACCACATCTATTAAATAAGCTAAACGTCAACTTTCATTCGCTAGTCATACCATACCAATGCAATTTATTAAATATTGTTCTATAGTTTCTCTAGTAAATTTGATATAGTTCACTATCTCCGTCCATATTTTTATATAAATTACTTAATTTCTATGAGATACATACTTTCGTCGTTAACACGACTTTGGTACTTGGTCAAATACAACTCTTTTTTATATTTTGCGTATATTTTCCGGAGTAATCGAAACTCACATAATTAAAATTTGTATAAGCAACGACATACGTTGCACAAAGCACGACCCCTTGCCAATTCATCAACGCACACATGCAACCAACATGTCTGCAAGTCGAGTGTGTGTGTTGCACCTTGTTCTGTGCTAAAATTAGCCTGATTTAAGGTTCACCACGGGTCGAGGAGGGGAAAAATTTCACTGCGCAAAGCAAACCAATCTCAACTTCTCCATCTGCAGAGATTCTCAAACTATAGCTAAACACAAAAGAAATTTGATACAATTTTAATAAGAGAACTACTCGTAACAAACATTCGAAAAGTTCAGAAATTCGTTGGAAGAGGATGAAAAACATCACGGTGTAAAATAAATAAAACAAAACTTAACGCAGTGACTCTCAACTGTTCTGCGATGAACGCATCATAAAATACAACGCATTAAATTACCGATTTTTACACAATTTGCAATTCGAAATTTCAGAATGTAGAATAGCTCAAAATGCTTTTAAAATTGTGTCTCGTGTTTTCTATTCTCGTATACCGGGTGTTACTTGATATCTGTTATACAAGTTGAATACAAATATAGGGTGCCCATTTTAAAAGTTCCCGCCTGAAAATTCATGAATAGGCAATCCATGATACATTTCATAAGTGACTTGGTTTTTAAAAATTTGTTTTGCTCTTATACCTACTGTGATTATTCGATTTATAGTACTAATATTTACCAAGTGGCTTGTGAAATGTATTCTGTTTTGTCTATAATTAAAATTTCAGGCGGGAATATATAAAATGGGCACCCAGTATTTCTTCGAGCAATTTATACATACAATTTTAAAGAATAAAATTTTAAGTTATATAGTGTAAATATTTCAAATTTCCGTCTTTATTGTGTCTGAGTATACTTAATTTAAAAACGTGGTAAAACAAATTTAGTACGAGTTACTTCAAGAAATCAGCGTCAATTAAATGTCATATACATATTTCTTGACATGTTTCTTGGATTGACAATTTGGATGACGTTCATTATTTGAAATACTAGCATATTAAATCCATTTTTAGTACCATGCAGTGCCGACATTTTGCCGCCTGGGGCTAACTTTTAAAAACCGCCATTCTCAACAAAGAAAAAAATCGTTTTTCCAACATAAAACTGCCAATTAATTACGCGAATTTTAAAGTTTGAAACCCTATCTAATGTTTTTGGAATGACAAAGTGTATTAATCTTATTTCGAAACTCAGATTGGTAATTTCTTAAAATTATTATACCCACAGATGGGTCAAGTTTCAACTTATGTGGGACCTAACAGAATTTCTCCGTTATTTTTGCCGGCTTACGGTTTCGATTCAGCTCCGGTTCGAAATCCTGGTTTAATGAAAGGTCTCGTGGAATAGACTATAGGTAGAAATTATGAAAGTCCATGAACTCCCATATTTTTGAAATTCAATGACAAGTTATTTTCGAATTGGTTCTGAAACGTTGGTTAATAGAACATTTCAAATGTTCACAGGAAAAAATCATCACCAGTTTCACAACTTTGCAGTCGGAGCATTTCGCTACATCAGTCACTCGTCCAAACTTTTTGCGTCGTTTGGTGATTTTATTAATTGTGTAATTCAGTGGTTAATTTTTAGCAACTGATTAAAAAATGTTTCCAATTGTTTGTTATATTATGTCAACATAGGTATTTAATTGGTTAATTTTTTAGCCAGTTGCTAAAAATTAACTACTGAATTACAAAATCTCATCAGATAGCCACTGACACCGCTCTTAGCTTAACAAATTTCTGTTCAGTGCGAGTACTGAACAGAAATCGGCTGACCAAGTTATAATTTGCGCATATCGCTGTCGAACATTCATCTTTTTATACCCTGACGCTTGGACCGTCATCCTTTTTACATCTTGCCTTAGAATTTCTGAGGCCTGTATCTTAGGATTGTTACCGTTGTGCTTCCTTTACACATACCATTTAAAAGCGCCCACCTTTCTATGTATAAGTACCAATCATCTCATTTGCTAGAAAATGGACATTCATCCTTTTTCCCCTGACTCTTAAATGTGTTCTGCTCGGTGTACTACCCTTTACGTATTTACCGCCGGGGCTATAGACCTTAAAAGCCCCCCCGTTAAGCCGGCACTGGTACCATGTCTTTAAATTAAGTTTTCTCAAGTACCAAATGCGTAAATTTAAAAACTTTGGCACTCAAAAATTCAGAATTTTATTCTCTACATCTCTATATATAAAGCACTATACATATAGTGTTTTAAAGGACAGATAATATCTGAGAAAAACTGTTTTCGCATGTTATACGGCTATGTCAAGGTTTCTCGTGTTCACGCTGTATATGAAATACAATGTTATTTTTATTTTATTTTACTGTAGTTACTTATTAATTTTAATGGGAAGTTGTAAATACAGAACTTGTTCAGTACAATATAAAATCAATTACATTTTTTTTATTTTTTGAGAAAATGTAAAATTTATAGCATATTTCAGAGTGCTATGGAGCTTGTGATGTTATCTACTGATTGTTTGACAGATCTAATAATTAAATTATGCCACTCTGAAATATGTTGTTAATCCCAAATTTTATTTAACATTTTTTTTTCGTACAATAAAAATATTGTGTTTTATTTAATCTTATATTTGTTGTATTCTTTTTGGAATATTTTTGCTCAGCTCAATTGACAAGTAAGTTAAGATGAACTAAGCTGAGATGTATATGAAAAGAACGTTTCACATTTAAAAAGAGGCATTCTTACCGTATATGACATTTTTGTTTTCTTAATAAAGTTACAACGTTCATTTTGACATTTCTTTTCACAACATTACCCATCTTGTACTGAACTGAATGGCTGAGATCATTTTGAGTTTATTTTGCGGGTTACGTAGCATTGGCAACAGTGGCGTAACTAGAATTCATGGGCCCCGGGACAAAAAAATATTTGAGGCCCCCATAGGTAATACTAATATAAGAAGATGTATGTAAAGTGAAAATTAAACAGACCCTTTTATCCTTTCAACAAAAGACGCTAGATGGCTCGTGGATAGAATAGAACCATAGAGAGTAGTGAACCGTATGTATCGTACAGTAAATATGTAGTTTACTTTTGATATTTGGCGGCATAATTATGTGTGGACGCACATTTATTTTTTTTTTTAAAGTCATATTCAAAATTTCTTTTCGATACGGTATGCTAATAATTCAAAGTCTGAAAAGACAATAATTTAAGCATTAAATGTTTAAAATAAAAAATAACCGTCATTATTAAAAATATTGCTTTGTGTATTATATTTGCAAAATTGAAAATTGATTATTTTAATATATCGTTTATTAGATTTAATACAGGCCTCTAAAATTTGGGGGTCCCGGACATTTGCCCGAATTGCTCGCTACGCTACTGAATGGCAAGGGGGGGATGTGAGTACACTCAGTACCGCTCATCTCAGGTAAGACAAAAAGAACAACAATTTACTGAGTTTATCTAAAGTGAGATGAGACGGACTGAGATTTTAACAAAAAGAATACAGCTATTGTGTGTAGTTTTTAATTATTTTGAACAAGTTTTATATTTACAACTTTTCTCTAATGTCCAAGGTAACTTCAGCAAAATAAAAATTAGTATTGTATTAGTATACCCGGTATTTACATGGGCGCAAAAACAGGCGCCAATCCAGTGTCGTACGTGTCACCGACTTTTGGATTTTCGTCTGGGGGCTAAAAAGCGGTAACAGAAAATGTACCAAATAAAAACTTTATATCTTAAAATTGATACATAAATAAATAAAATTGTACCAAACAAAAACTTTATATCTTAAAATTGATACATAAATAAATAATTGTACAAAAGATGTGAATTTATCGTATGACTTAAAATATCTACATAATTTTTTAAAAAATTGCCTTTTTAAAATTTAATCTGATTGATTGATTCCGTCGTTGGTACTAGTCTTCTGAAGATGGCGTAAAAGCCAAATCGCAATAAACATAATAAATCCTAGTTTGTGAAACTTAGCCAAATGTTAATTATTTTACCTTTTTTAAATTTACCGGGAAACTCAACATGAGACAGATAGAACTTAAATTTCAATTGTATGTATGTTGAATATATACAGGATGTAACATCTAAACGAGCTACCTCAAATAATTTCTATATTATTAAAGATACAATAAAATACTATAAGACAATCTTATAGGAGACTAAGGGGGACATGCGAATACCGAAAAAAATATTTTTTAAACCAGTGGTTCACAAGTTACAACACAAAGTTATAGTTTTTTAAAATAGGATGATAATATATTTTTTAGGTCCATTCGATAGAGTATTTCTTTCTGAATTCAACTATGTAATAATTTTATATCCTAACATAATAAAAATATTGAGAAAAATTAAATTGAAATTTAAATAAATTTTATTTTTATAGCTATTTTTCAGTAGGCTATATATGAAAAACAATAACTGCTATCTATTAATTTGAATTATTTACGTTGAAAATCGAATAGAACATTATTTATAAAGTTATTAGCAAATATCTGTTTCATTTTAATTTAAGTTCAATTGTTTTTCATACATAGCCTACTTAAAAATAACTATAAAAATGAAATTTATATAAATTTCAATTGATTTTTTCTCAGTATTTTTGTTATGTTAGAATGTAAAATGAATACATGCTTGAATTTCAGAAAAAAATATTCTATTGAATGGGCGTAAAAATTATAAATCATTCCATGTAAAAAAATATAACTTTGTGTTGTAACTTGAGAACCACTGGTTTAAAAAACTATTTTAATATCTCTAATCGGATGTCCCCCTTGGTCTTCTGTAAGATTCTATTTTATTGTATCTTTAATAATATATAAATTATTTGAGGTAGCTCGTTTAGCTGTTACACTCTGTATACAAAATTTATTTCACAGGAAAATCTACTGTAATTGTCACTAAAATCTGATAATTTTATTATTAATTTCCGACAATATTGCATTTTAAATCTGACAACACTGGTGGCAGTTCTATTTGCTAGTCTGTAAGCGTTACTCACACAGTACTTTAGTTAATACAATATGACACGTTGGAAATAAATAATAGAATAGGCATACATTGTTACTTTGTATAAGTAATTGATATATTAAAAATATTTCAAAATGGGTATACTTTTTATTGGTATTAAAAATAATTTGTGTGTCCGGGCGGAACCTCTTCAGATTTTTCGTGTAGGGGGAGAGCCCCCTCAGATTTTTCCGTGTGGGGGCTCGAGTCCTGAAACCCCCACGTGGTCGGCGCCTATGCCGAGTACCTCCCAGTATATAGCGCCGTAGGCAATTTTTTAAAAAATTTCAGGGTCAAGCACCCTAATGAAAAGTTAGAAAATCGTGATACAAAAATATTTTCTCCAAAAAATAGGTTTCATCAAGCAAATTTCTTAAAAAAACATTTAAAAAAACTATTTGTCTCTAAAAATGTATTATAAATTAATATAAGTAATAACAGTTAATAAAATAATATAACAAATAAAATAGATTCGCAGAGCGCACACGACACAGAGCCTTTGGCTTGGACTACTGTTATGCGTAATAAATAAGATTAACCTTTGTTGTCAAATAGGTGCCGTATCAAGGTGTCAAACCGTTAGTCACACGAACGGCGCAAAAAATACACTTAAAAAGACTCATGCCTGGATTTATAAGCAAAATTTAATCTCAGATTTTAAAATTCGGGATTTTGCATGTAGAATAATATACAGTGTGAACACTGAAAACCGTGACATAGGCGTTTAACATGGAAAAACGGTTTTTTAAAAATATCATCTGTCACGCAAGACTATAGTGGGAGTTTTTGGTATGGTTGGATAGAATATTCAATTTGGCATCGAAGAGTATCTAAATACTCCTAATTTAATGGCTTATTATTGAAATATTTGCGAAAGTATAATGCAGTTTGACAGTTATTACTTATAATTTATTAAAAACAGTAATCATGGAAACGTATTCTGTAGCTGAATTGGTTAGATCGGGGCATCGTAATAATTATTCACGAGCTCAAATTCTGCCCGCCTCATATTTTTATTTTTCATTTTATTTTGTAAAACGTATTTTTTTAAAAATTACAAAATTGAAACATAAATTGTTTAGTACATCAAGTATTTTATAGAATTCATTAGGTCTGTTTGTTTCCCTACTTTGCGTCTACGGTTTACTGCCGCCTCCATACAAAGTATATGGCCGCGGCAGTAAACCGTAGACGCAAGGTAACGAAACGAACAAACCTATTATTTTTTTTAATTAATTTTAATTTTATAAAGTGATTTAGGTACAGTTATTTTTTTTATTTTATTTCTCGTAGATTTATTCTACAACATACTTGATTTACCAAACAATTTAGATTTTAATTTTATAATTTATTTAATAATACATTTTACAAAATAAAAAAAAACAAAAATATAAAGCGGGTAGGATTTGAAGTTGTGAATAATTATTATGGTGCCCCGATCTAACCAATTCAGCTACGGAATACGTTTCCATGATTACAGTTTTTAATAAATTATAAGTAATAACTGTCAAATTGCATTATATTTTTGCAAATATTTCACTAATAAGCCATTAAATTAGGATTATTTAGATACTCTTCGATGCCAAATTAAATCATCTTTCTAACCATATCAAAAACTCCCACTATAATCTTGCGGGTCAGATGATATTTGAGAAAAACTGTTTTCCTATGTTAAACGCCTATGTCACGGTTTTCAGTGTTCACACTGTATACAAAATCTTAGATTATAATTATAATCCTGGATAAAAATTTAATTCGCTTTTATAAAACCGGACATTAAAGACCTGCAGGATCAATATTGAAATATGTTTATTGTATATTATTTCTGAAACAAGGCAATTCAAGAAAATATTACTATGTAGTCGGCGCCCATGGATATTTGGAGCATTTAAATTCAAAGAGATCTAAGTTGTAAAAAATATTATATATGATTCTTTACATAACATTTTTCTATGAGTCAAGCTCAATATTTTGTAAAAAATGTAATAATATATCACGTGCTTGAAATGTTATGTAGCATATATAAATAAAATGATAAAAACATCAATAAAAGAAGAAGTTGCAGTTGTCATTGGTGCAAAATACTTTTTAGTGAATAACCTTCTTAAAACATAAAAATGTCACTTAAATCCCTTCGATTTTAAAAGCTTTAATTTATAGAATATTTAAATTCAAAAATATCTAATGTCATATTTTTCTTTTGAATTATGTATGTACCTATTTTGTAGTACAAAATCTAATTTATATTACAAATGTATATTAGTACCCATACATTGTTAATTTAATATGACTTCAAGAATTTTCAATCTACATAAAATTATAAAATGCATATGATAATAAATTTAAAATGTTAAAAGAACCACAAAATATATCTTCCTACCTCATTTTTCAAATGAAACTAGACGAATGAAAAATAATAAACTTCAAAAAACATTAAAACAAGAATCATGCCAAATGTACGACGTAAATAAGTTTTCCTAGCTGTAAAATTATGAACAACTGTATAACAAATGATACATAAAATTGTATCTCATTTGTCCCCTTGTTCCTTTGTTTTAGTCCTTCAGTAAAGAAATATTTATTTGATTCTGTTTTAAAACTGAATTACTCGAAATGCGTGGATGTAAATGTTAAAAATCAAATTACTCAAGTTTTATTACAAAATTTATTTAAAAACTTTCACGAATATTGAGTTGACTTTAACCAAGAAACATAAGAAGTAGATGAAAATATTGAGTTACAAAAAATATTCTTCATTTTCATTATTCTTACTCAATAATTATCTAGTTTAATGGATGTATGTAACTTTAATTTACGAAAAAAATGTTCTATATTTTGGTCTTTTTATTAAAAGTTTTCATATTCATAATGATCTGATAAAGAAACATTATGTAACTATCAATATAAGAAAAATAATTACTGAAAAATTGTTTCAATATACTGAACAAACTATTTATTTCACAATGCCATGAAAGTAACGTCAAAGTCGGCTTTTGTCAAGGCCACGTGGCAACAGCTTAACAAAAATTACGGTTTTCTTTGGTGAATCTGAAGAGAAAATTTAAATGCGACATCGTTCGGCCGAGCCGACGCAGTATAGGGACGCATGTAAGAATATTGCAGAATGTAATGAAAGTGTAATAACTATTTATTAAAGCTGTTGAATTCATATTTAATGCATTAATGTGCTTTTAGTGAATATAGAAAATGTATGTTATATATTTATTTTCTTTAAATTTATTTGATATTCATTTTTCAGGTTAAAGTAATGTGTACATCATTACAGGAATTTTCCACAAAACTCTAAAAATTCCATTTATTGAAGTTTCCGGTTTTTGCCGCCACATCGTTCGATCCCGGTAACATCTAATAACAAGGTTTTGTTGAAAACCAAAAAATGAAAATATATTTTAAGGGGTTTGAATGTTTGTAATAAAATAATAAAACTCGATAAGTATAGGTACCTAACTTTATTTTTGAAACATCATTTCTTTTTTCATTTTCATAATTTTGTTTAGGTAATTGCAAAATTCTTATAAAAAATAAACAAATCCACTATTTCTTAATATAAAGAACGTGGTTGCAATCTTGAATGCAGATTCATTTCAAAAAAGTTAAAATCCCGAAAAGCCGTGCCGTGGTTTAGTATTAAAAATGTACGGGATTTGGGAAAAATATTAAAAAATCCTCGAGAAAACCTGAACGCGGGACCATTGTTGAACAGCTTAGTATGTATATATATGTCTCTAAATATAACAACAATACCTTAATCTAACGCAAAAGCTCGACCCGAGTTTTCCAAGCGTGAGTTTTGTGTCTTAGATTAAGTAATATTGAGGTGTATTTAGGGAAATTACGTAAACCATGCCATATCTGGATTTTAATTTTTTTAAATGATTCCACATTCAGGATTATTTAGAAATTTTCTTTAATAAATGATGGAACCATAATAGCATATTATGCAACGAGTTTATAATGATACTTATTAATACAAAAGCATGAGTTTATGGTACTCGTCATGGCTCGTACCGTAATTCATGCGAGTGTATTAATAGTCATTATAATTAAGTTGCATACAGTATTTTTTCTACGACTATTCATAATAATTTAAAAAATAAATTTTAAACCAATAAATTGGTTATAAAATTAATCTGTATCATAATGATAATCTCTATCGAAATGAAAATCTATATCCTAATGTTAATCTGTATCGAAGAAAAAAAATCTGTATCATAATGATAATCTGTATCGAAATGAAAATCTGTATCGTAATGAGTGGCATACAGATGACACATATAGTTTGTTTCAAGATATTTGCAAACGTACCTGGCTCGACTTACCCAGCGGGTTGCTTCTTATATGGGCTTGACAGGGTTGTAACAAAATATTTGAAATCCAGCACACGAAATATTTGTGTGAAATTTAATGTTGCACTTGAATTTTAAGAAATACAGAACAAAGCATATGACATTGCACCAAATTTTCACAAATTATAAATAAAAACAGGTATATTAATTAGCGAGATTTTGATAAAGTACTTCTTAATCGTTTTCCAAAATTTTGCTAATCCTCCCCTGACGCATAGGATCATACATACCATGCTGTTTTGCGGTGTACCGCGTCATTACGAAGCCAGGTAAGATTTGCAAATATCTTGAAACACACCATACAAGATAGGTATATTAAAGCATAGGAGTAGAAAAAATAAAATTTTAAACTGAACACCTTTGTTTTTATATTTATTAAATCGATGGTGCAATGCACAAATGTTGTAAGTACATTTATGAATGAAATAATGTTAAGTGTGTAGAAAGTTCCATTATTACGTAAATAAAAATGTGCACAAATTTGGTAACTGCTTATTCCAATTTCAAGTCACCAGCGCTATCTAAATATCTGATTTATGCTGATTTGATATAGAAATATAAACATTTTTGCACTTATAACATTTGTGCACTACACCCGATATGAACGATTTAGAAATGTGAAGTTTTTTTTGTTTCCTGAAAATTTTAATTTTTGTACATATTCAATATTTGAAAAAAAAGAACTCAATGGGAGAGTTTAGTCATGTTGAAATTAATGATTTTTACACATTACTGCAATACTATACATGCAATAAAAATAATAAAATATAGCGTATTTTTTTGCACAAACGATATTAAATTTATCGTTAATTAAATCGCCCGCAATACGCTGACGTATGCGGCATTTTTGGTTCGCCGTGGTTGGCCGCTACGAGCGCTAGTTTAAAATGAAAACATGAACGTATGTCTTGTATATTTGATATTGAAACGTCAAATTCAATGTCAAATAACAAAAAGCAAATTATTTGATTTTAACTATGTAAATGTAAAACCTAGAAAAAACGATAAACAAAAATTCTTCTATATTTGAAATTAAAACGTCAAATTCAATATCAAATTTGATTTTAACTAGGTAAATGTAAAACCTAGAAAATACGATAAACATACAAATTAAATTGTCAAGTATCAAATGTAAACATAAACAGGTGGCCGTGTTTTGCTTCTGTCTCTTTCTATGAAGCATGTTTTGGGCACATATGTGGAGATCTAATTCGTACATTTTTTTCTCCGGTATCTTTTAAAATTTTACAAAATATAAAAGTAAAAACGCTTTAGATTTGAAAATATTTTAACATAAAAAATTCAAAAATTCGAAAACTCCCCCATTATATGCAAATTGATTTTTTACCGGCAATGCATGAATAACTATTTAAAAAAAGCTGTAACTAAGGTGTCTGTAAAACGATGGTCTCTACGTTAAAAAGAATAAATAAGCAAATAAGATTACAAAAAATCTCTCATATTTGCAAATTTGACCACATATTAATTAATTTGGTATATCAGTACATATTAAAAATATATTTTGTTAGAAAACTTGTTCTTGATTTTGAAGTGCGATTAATTAGATTAACCAAAACATTCACATACAGATGTGGTACTAGTATGAAGTTTCAATTTACCTCAGTTTGTAACATAATGCTTATTTGCAAATTGCATGAAAATAATATGTTCGTCGAAATTAATTTAAACTAGAAAACATGAAGCTGTAATAAAACCACGTGTACTCTTCCATTTCAATTAGACAACGGTACGGTACGGAACGAAAGAGAACACAAACAATATATAAAGTTGTTAAGTTTAAAAAACCACTAGTTGCAAATTTCATTATTGGAAAAGTTAATTTTCTGTGATAGCTCACCTCTGACATTTAAACTTGATATAACTGAAGTGATCCGTTGTTTCACTCACCTACGTCATATTCTAATACTGTTAGTTAACTCCGCAAAATAAAAAGAGCGCTTCATGCGTCGCTTATAGATTCAAAATGCGAAAGCCGATATACAAACAAGCATGAGAACATGAAAAATGAATTATTAAACATGTTCCCACATCAAAAATGTAAAAAAGAAGATTTCAAAAATAACATTATTTCAATATTTTAACAACGAACAGTCGATTTAATATTATATTGTAATTAAATTTTTTATGTCACTATCAACAACAATGAAGTATATAAATTCAAAGTGATGTAAATCCCAAAAAGATAATATTGAATAAGTTTTCATGTATTTAAACAAAATTATTTAAGAAAATGCATTAAATAGTATGAGATAACACATATAATGTAATTGAAGCAAAAAAAACGTAGGTATTCTGGGAAAATCATTATTTTAATTTTTTTTAAGAGATATCCATCAAAGTTTTTGATATTTTTCAACCGTACAAATACTATTTCTTTTTGTAGAATCCATTACATATTTATTTTCAGCATCAACGATATTAAACAAAGCAAAGATGAATTGTTTAACCAGATCCATTAGTATTTAATAAAATATTGAACAAAAACGTAAAATTTTATACGTTAAAATTGGAAAATTCCATAATAAATACATTCATTTTGTCTATGATAAAAAATTCTGTGAAACCATAAAAACATGCATTTTAATCTGCATTTTACATTTTTAAAAATTTTATTTAGAAAATGGTTTACATTATCGCATTGGCGCTGTGAAATATGTTACGGAAGGTTTATTGTAAATGACATATACGTATTATAAAAAAAATTACGCTATTAATACATTTAACAAGAAGAAAAGAATTTTTTCAACTAGTGGTTCTCAAACTATAACATACATAAGTTCAACCATGTAATCATTTTATATCCTTACATTACAAAAATACTGAGAAAAATGCAATTGAAATTTAAATAAATTTTATTTTTATAGTTGTTTTTCAGTAGGCTATGTATGAAAAACAAAAGTGCTATCTGTCAATTTGAATTATTTAGTGCATAATTCCTATTTTTGCTATTTTTAAAGATATAAACAAATATTTATGTTTCGTTTTAATTTAGGTTCAATTTATTTTTCTCAGTATTTTTGTAATGTAAGAATATAAAATGATTACATGGTTGAATTCAAGAAAAAATACTTTGCCGAATGAACCTAAAAATACATACCATCCCATTTAAAATAATATAACTTTATGTTGGGTTTGAGAACCATTGGTTAAAATAATTCTTTTCTTCCATAAGTGAATGTCCCCCTTCATCTACTACAACTTTTATTTGAACGATTTTCTTGTATTTCGAATAATAAAGAAAATAATCGAGGTTTCCCCTATCCGAGAAACATTATATATATATATATATATATATATATATATATATATATATATATATATATATATATATATATATATATACAGGGTGTCTTGGAAATAGGGGGACATGGCTTAACCACAGATTCCTGGGACCAAAATAAGACGATTTAACTAAACTTACCTATATCCGACAGGGCACCGTTTAGCCAGTATTCTGCTTTAAAGTCCTACTAAAAAAAATTAATATTGCTTATAATAACGAAACGCTTTGTTCGATTTGAATGAAATTTAGTATGACAATCCATATGGATATAATTCATCTTTTAAGATGATATTTGTTATTGTTAGTGAACCACTAGTGTATGAAACTTGGGTGTCGCGATCATGATTAAACCATAACTTTTTAATGGCAACGCCGATAATGTAAATTTACTTTTTTTCAGAAAGATACATTCAATAGTAAGCTTTCGTGTCTCTGCGTAAGTTATGATATCTGTAACGATTTAGTCAGAAAGAAATAAAATGTAAGTGGCTGCACCGTGTAATTTTTAAAATAAATTTTATCTAGCAGTCTATCCAAACGTCAAATTACAAATTTTTAATGACAGAAACAATTGTTTATCAGTTGTCAATCTTCTAAAGTTGATTCGGAGTGAGCTAACATTATTTAATCGTCTTATTATAATAATAGCAGTAAAATACTATAAGGCCGAACAAACGGATATGTTACTAGTTTTAAAATATGGGAAAGGAAATTTTTGACAATCCATAAACAATTGTTTCTGTCATTAAAAATTTGTAATTTGACGTTTGGATAGGCTGCTAGATAAAATTTATTTTAAAAATTACACGGTGCAGCCACTTACATTTTATTTCTTTCTGACTAAATCGTTACAGATATCATAACTTACGCAGAGACACGAAAGTTTACTATTGAATGTATCTTTCTGAAAAAAAGTAAATTTACATTATTGGCGTTGCCATTAAAAAGTTATGGTTTAATCATGATCGCGACACCCAAGTTTCATACACTAGTGGTTCACTAACAATAACAAATATCATCTTAAAAGATGAATTATATCCATATGGATTGTCATACTAAATTTCATTCAAATCGAACAAAGCGTTTCGTTATTATAAGCAATATTAATTTTTTTTAGTAGGACTTTAAAGCAGAATACTGGCTAAACGGTGCCCTGTCGGATATAGGTAAGTTTAGTTAAATCGTCTTATTTTGGTCCCAGGAATCTGTGGTTAAGCCATGTCCCCCTATTTCCAAGACACCCTGTATATATATATATATATATATATATATATATATATATATATATATATATATATATATATATATCAAAATTCTAGAATTATTATTATTCTTTATTCATTTTTAAGTTACAAAAGTTTTGTATAACGACCCGTAAGAGGTATATACAAAATATTAGGTTAGATATTTACATAAAATACATAGTAATAACATAAGTATATTTGTGGCACTGGTCTTCCTGGAAGTACAAATATCCAAGCATACTTTGTTGATCGTATCCCGACCGACGCCAAATATTTCCAATTTTAAATGGCACAAAATTGACCCCTGTGGTGCACTCTCCACGCCAGCAATGAGTGCCCGTGAGGTGACGCCTGGTAAGCGCCCGCACGGTACAAATATATCATCTTTACCGATGTCTGTGTACAAAGCAGATTGGCACACCCAGCAATGAGTAATAAGCCGTGATGATATATTTATTTTATTTATTTATTTCAATTATTACAATCTTTTGTAGAGTTACATAGAGTTTAGGCGGTAGTTTTATTTTCAGAAGTTATTATTATTATTATTATTATTATTATTATTATTATTATTATTATTATATGGCTCATATTTTTATAATTTTATGTTTAAACATTTGAAGTCGTTCTCTTCAACAATAATACACTTCACCATTTTTCCTTCCACTTCTTAAAAACTCCCAACCAATCCGCTTTTGGAATGTTTACAAACTAATTTGTGGGAGACTTAAAAACTGTCAAGCTAGTAAACCAATTACTAACAAACTTAAAAACTGTCAAATTAATTTCAGGTTCTAATAACTGTCAAAACTAACAAATTAAATAATAAATAACTATTTCAAATGACAGTGCAAATTTTGTTTTCCACGGCCTACCTGATTTTCTTTGAAATTTGTTTTGGCTAATTTTGAGAATTAGTGTAAGCAGGAATTAATAAAATATAAAAAATGGCAAATCTCTACTGTTCGAAGGAGATATTTCATTTCTCAAAAGTTGTTTTAATGGTCGCCGAAAGGACATTGCATTTTCTATAGAATCACAGAACTATTTAAGTGTTGACAGCTATTGCTCTTAAATGAATTATCGAGCAATTAAAATAGCTTACACTATAGGTGTTTGATATTATTGATATATGACTTCTCACAAATCTTTTGCAAAGTACAGGACACGATTTCACGTTTTGTTGACAATATTCACTTGAAAGAGACCTATACTTCGTGGCATTCAAAACAAGAACCACTCTTACACGTTTTTCTTTTTTAATAACAAGGTCCGGTGTGCTGAACGTGCTTTTATAATAAGCACTAAATTAATATTAAATAAAATGGTTCTCACTATAAATAATTTAAAAAAATATTACAAACAAGCTGTTATTGGAATGCTCTAAACAGGAAAAATATTTTTTCTTAGGCTTTCTGCCTCGATAAATAATAGCATGGGAATAAATATTGAATACGTAGAGCAATATAAAAAATACTATTTCCTATTCCGAATTTACTAAGTTCAACTTTGTAGAACTGTTTTTGGGGGATTTTGTTTATTTGCGAATTTTGTAACTTAGGTACAGCGCCTTCCATTTATATATTTAGTGCGAACTTTTCTGTGTTCCAATCCAACCCTCCCATTTTAAGTGTAAGCCAGAACTTTAATTTTAGTTGTCATTGCCATTAGTCATGGAAAATTACTGCAATTAGATGTTTTATGGTAAAATAATTACATCAAACATTGTAACACTATTTATTTGTAGGTTTTTAACATTATATCTGTAAATTTTAACTCTAACCTACCTACGAAATAACTGTAGTCAAAATAAATTATATTTCAAATGTTTATTGAAACTGTTAGTGTTACCAACCTAGATATTTTAATATTTCTTTTAATAAAATTTTTGAAATAAAAGTGAGTAAATTAAAGAGAAATAGGAAAAATAGTATGAAAACACGTATTACACTTTCAAATTATTATACTTGTATGCAATTTGCACAACTGTTTTTCAAATATACTATTTTGCACGATCGGATTATTTTTTATATTTACCGATAGTGTTTCCAAGACAGTAGGTCTTATTTACAAATTACTGAACGGTAAGTGATGTGACTCACGTCGGTAAGTGATGTGCTTCACTTACCGTTCAGGAGGCGAGACGGTAAATAAATAAAAACAAAAATCAAAGCTTACTTTAAAAATGACAAATAAATTTTTTTAATATGTCAAAATAATTTTCAAATCTTACTTTTCTTTTAAATTTTGTGCGTCGATTGTGCAAAAAATAGTATAAGCATCACTAACGTTAAGGAATTACCGATCTCAGATAAAATTGGGACCTTCGCTTCTCTCAGTCCCCAAACATTGTCTTCGATCGGTAAACTGTCCTTACCGTTCTTAATACTTAATATACTATTTCAATCTTCAATTCATTTCCCTATTTAACATATCGCTATATGGAAATTAAAATAGATATTTTGAGACGAACTGACCCTCAATGCAGTAAAGATATTAATTATTAAGAACAATATTCTCATTTACAGTAGTAAGTTTCAAGCGAAACCGTATTATGAGAGTAATAGAAACTAAAATTACGCAAAATTTCAACCTGGGGTAAAAAAGAAATTAGGATGACTTGAGATGTGAATGACTATGTTTACACGTATAGCAAAAGTACTTTGACTTGACTTTGACTTTCAAAAGGCGACTTTTGCCGTTGTGTAAACACTCTCGCCTATTACTTTTCTTCCTAAAGTCAAGTCCAAGATAAAATAGACTTGACTCATATAAGTGACTTTTAAAAAGTCGTGTGAACCAACGAACGAAACATACTTTACTTTACAGTGACATCTAGTTTTCATCCACAAATTCCGAGATATTTAATTATACAATTTTGTGTTTTATATCTGAATTTAAAATATTCTCGAATTTTAAAATATTTTAAGCGATTATTTTTTAATCTACTTCGCATCTAATATTGTTGCTGCATAGTTATATTATTTAAAAATATCGCGCTTAAATTTTATTTTTTCTATAAATAATTTATTCTTTTTATGATTATGATAATAGTTAAATAGGTAACTTACATCACACGTATTATAACCAAACTTTACTTTGCTGTCAAAGTCAAAGTTGAGTGAAGGACAAGTAACAAACGTAAAGTGAAGTATATTTGACCTTATGTGTAAACGCACCATTAAATTCATAAGTCGCCTTTTAAAAGTCAAGTCAAAGTAAATTTTTCTTATACGTGTAAACGTAGTCAATGTTTAGTACCAGAGAGATTTGATTGAAGTTTAATTTTATACACTGTTGTCACTTATACCACTTTTTCATTTATGATGATACAAAAATCATATTGCAGTTAACACTACTATATACTTGTTGTTTTTCACACAAATTATCAATAAAAACATTGCAGTTACATTAAAATAATTGTCAATTCGATACATAAATATTAAAAGTTCATACAAACGTAGGTATATTATGTAGTTTGAAATTTACAGTTTTAGCATTTCACGGAAAATATAATAAATATTAGTGTATCACGTAGTTCGATTCGATTAAATGATTTGTAATATAAATAAAATCCTATATGATCTTTTTTTTAAGCAATAACAAAATATCCGAAAGTGATAACTTATTATTTAACTAAAGCAGCAGCCATTTATTAATTTACTTAATATTACAGTGAACAAATTAGCACTTTAGCACTTTAGCTTTAGCAACGAAACAAAGCGTGTTTGTTATTTAGTGTAAAAATAAAAAAAACCTATTTGAATTTTAAATATGTGGCATCATATTTTGATTACAATGAGTAAAATCTAAAAGTCAAACGTCAACAAGACATATAATTTATAAGATACAACATTAAAATGATATCATACAATATGCAAAAATTTAACCGATGTTTAAGACCATTAATTCTTAGTAATGTTATCAATAACTGCATGACTTCATATGACAAAGTAGATTTATGTAAAAAAACGACATTTTAGTGACGTAGCACTCATCATCAAATCGTTTGTGGTTTACCTTGTATGTAGAAGCATGTAGCTATTTAGTAATTCATCTTACATGTTAAACATGTTTTAGAGAAAAATTTACAAGCACATTTTAATAAAAATATTGTTTTGAAATTTTATAAAACACTGAAACACTGAAACACAAACGTGAGAATATTTTTCTGCTCTTCTTGCTATAAATATTATTTTATATATTATAAATTGTAATTTCTGAAGTTAGAAGACACAAAATTATTTTTTATAGTTAAATGCAGTATTTTATGAGATACAGCTGAAAGCATTTTGTCATTTTTTTAAATAACACATACTAGATCTATTTTAATCACGTCTTTATATTAAATTTACTCGGTCACCAAAGGCGTAAATTCAAGTGTTTTGACATCAATAAATTCAGGATTTTATTTACTAGAGCTCAATGTTGTAAAGCATCCCATAAATTTGTACTGTATACATAATATTTGAAAAAAAAATATTTTATCGTATTAAACGCCTATACAGGGTATTTAGCTTCACAACGATACCAAAATATTATAGTTTTTCCTCAACCATTTCAAAATGGTGACCATGTATTTTCAAAATATGTATTAATAAAATTCCATTCAAAATAAATATAGCATGCTATGAAACAATTTTAATACCTTAAATTAAATTAAATATAATTTCATCTGAACGTATAAGTAAAACTAAGACTATCGGTGAAAATCCGGTGAAAAAATTCCTATTAATAAGCGAGTTATAGTCCTCCGAAATTTGAAATATAGATGTGTCGTCACAAATATAAGTTTTTGTATCAAACTATTTTCTTCGTGGACCTAGATGTTCTTGAAATATATGCTATTTCTAAATTATATTTATAAAAAATAAATGAATATTATTATACTGAACAAGTGTACATGATTTATAATTGGAAATATATTTAAATTATTAAGTTTAACGCAAAATATTTATATTCAAATAAAAACTGTTTGAGAATTGCACTACTGGACTGATAGCCACGCCTCCGCTATTTGAATTTCTCTATTTCCATTGGTAGTACGTTCCGCTGCTAACTGGGTATTCGTTATATGTTTATAGGCCGTCTTTGAGTCGCCAATCAAAATAATATATATGAATTTCATATGAGTGACGAGCTGCTATAACAAAAATCCTCTTATTTCCTAAGTATTTCAATTATGTCGTTTTATTTCTTTATTATTATTTATTATTAAGCATATACTTCCAATATTTTTTCCTAATTTCTCTTAAATCAATTGCGCTGTAATCCCCTATTGTTATAGCACTTCAACTTTATGTAGATAAATACTTTTCTTTTGTTTTAAGGTAATAAAATTGTTTCATAGCTCGCTATGTTTAATTTTGCATGAAATTTTATTAATACATATTTTGAAAATAAATAGTCGCCATTTTGAAATGGTTGAAGTAAAACTATGATATTTTGATATCATTGTGAATCTAATTTCATGTACATTTAGAAAAAATATACAAAAATACAGATTCCCTATGCTAGATTTAAAGCTGTACCCATTTCCTCTAAAACCGGAAGTGATGCAAAATTCCTACTATGTGGTCATCTCTCAAGTTAAACGAAATATTCTTGGTTCCGGTCTTACGCCAGTCACTCTGCATACCGGGTTCCTACTTTTTTTTGTAGACCATATAGGAAATAAAATGGTAAAATTTTCATATTGCTGTAAATTCTGCCTTACTAATTTTCGAACAAAAGTGTAAATACAAAAAATGTTCAGAATTAAAAACTGCATTTAACAAGTCCAAAATTATTGTTTGAGTTTGTGAAAGAGAGCCAAATAAAAGTAATTATTTTTAGCTATTTACAGAGTGCCATGAGCAATAGCACAAAATGTTAAACAGTTGTATTGCTTGAGTTTGACAGACGACATCTGTCATTAATTTATTTATCAGTAATCATGGATACATTTACCATCGCAGAAAAAAATCAATGGAACAATATTTACAATTAAATATCAATTAATAGACCTTTATCTATCAAAATCAAACAATACGACTATTTGAATTGAATCTTTTGTATTGCATGGTACTCTATAAAAAGTTTAAAGACGGATATTTTATTTTACGTTTACCTCTTGACAAAAACCTATTATATCAATCAATTTAGGCTCATTTGTTGCAGTTTTAAATTCTGAACATTTTTTGTACTTGCACTTTAGTTCTAGAATTAATAGAACAGAATTTACAGCCATATGAAAATTTTACTATTGTATTTCCTATGGTCCATAAACAAGTAGACACCCGGTATGAGAATCTCGAGAACTATAGGAGATACAAATTCGGTTAACTTAGACAAAAGTGGCCAATTAGGACACCAGTTTAGTGCTATATCCAGCGGTTCTTAAACTATGGGTCGCGACCCAAAAGTGGGTGGATTCTATTCTGGGTCGCCAAAAATTAATATTTTACTCAATTTAGAGATTTTTTTTGTATTATAACACTTTCAGTTTTATTAGTTTAAGTGAATTTGGGCTATCGATTGATATGAAATATCCAAAATTAACCGAAATGGCACTCGATGTACTTTTACCGTTTGCTACTACTTATTGTGCGAGTTTGCATTTTCTTAGTTTACATTAAATCGAAATTTTCAAGTAGAATCAAAAATGTTGAAAATGCAATGGGACCTGCTATTACAAATATGAAAACGAGAATAAATATTTTATGTTCAAAGAAAGAAGCTCACACTGAAATAGTAGTAAATTATTTTGTCTACATATAATTTATAAGATTTTTGTTTTTGTTACATTTGAGATATATTATAAAAATATATAATACTTGCATCTGGGTTGGCCTGATTTAAATCAACTGATTTTTTTTAATGGGGTCTCGTGGCCGCGTGCCTGAGTGTCTGGTCGCGAATCTGGGGAACCGGGTTCGATCCCGACCGACACCAAATATTTCCAATTTTAAATGGCACAAAATTGGCCCCTGTGGTGCACTCTCCACGCCAGCAATGAGTGCCCGTGAGGTGACGCCTGGTACGCGCCCGCACGGTGCAAATATATCGTCTATACCGATATCTGTGTACTAAGCAGATTGGCACACCCAGCAATGGGTAATAAGCCGTGATGATATATTTATTTTATTTATTTATTTCAATTATTACAATCTTTTGTAGAGTTACATAGAGTTTAGGCGGTAGTTTTATTTTCAGAAATTATTATTATTATTATTATTATTATATGGCTCATATTTTTATAATTTTATGTTTAAACATTTGAAGTCGTTCTCTTCAACAATAATATCTGTGTACTAAGCAGATTGGCACACCCAGCAATGGGTAATAAGCCGTGATGATATTTTTTTTTTTATTTTTTTTTTTAAATAAAAGTCGTTGATTTTTATCAAAGATGAAAGAAAAGATTCGAATTACAACAAAAATGTTATATACAGGATGTTTCCTTTAAAAAAAGCAGTGCTTTTTTGGGCGAACTAACAACTTTAGAGAAAAAAATTTTTTTTTTCTGATTTCAACGATATAAATATAGCATAGGGTTGTATAACAATTATTTCGAGAAAAATGGTATTAAAAACTAGAAATAATGTAATAAAAATGGGTTTACTACTAGCGTAACTAGGCAACCTGTGTATTGTATAGCCTATTGTAATATTATAACTATTTTTAATGCCATTTTTCTCGAAATAATTGTTATACAACCCTATACCATGTTTATATCGCTGAAATCAGAAAAAAAAATCTCTATCTAATGGGCTAAAAAATTATATAGGATACCATTAAAAAAAATAATTTTGTTCTGCCGTTTGAGAACCACTGGTCGAATTTTCGGATTGTTATTATTAATAAATTAGCCCCTTATCTTTGATCATTCCTTGTATATAACTTTTTTTTCTAAAGTCATTAGTTCGCCCAAAAAGGAAACACCCTGTATACTACGTTTAAGAAAAAATTCAAATGCATTCTTTGGGGTTTTATTAAATATATCGTTTTTGTTTATGAAATAAAATATTTATATTGCTTTTAAAACAATTAAAAAAGAGCAATAACACCAACAGATCTTACAAAATAAAAAATAAAATAAAAAATCATGATTTTTGCCAACCCTGCTTTGCATCCATAAGTGTGTATTTATCTTCTTGTAATTATTAAACTAATGTAGATTATAGGTTGTAAATATAAAAAAATAAAAATTGTAGTAACAAATTTTGTTGGGTTACCACAATTCATTGAGTTGCGAAGTGGGTCGCCAAGGAAAAAGTTTAAGAACCACTGGTATAAGGATAATTGAGAAAAAATGTATAAGTTATTAGATATAGGCGAAAATGTAAATTTTGTAGTTTTATATTTTTGTAAATGTTAATAAAAAAGCGAACAATAGGCGTTTATCATGATAAATCAGTTTTACCTTGCGCTAAACTTCCCATTTAAAAAAATTTCAAATATATCTTATAGAGAATAAATTCTACACATAAATAATAAACATATTTTATTTTGCATGAATTTAATTCTCTCTCTACAATATTTATTTGAAACTTTTTTGTCTAAAATTAAATGGGAAGTTTTGCGCAAGGAAAAACTGATTTCCCATGTTAAACGCCTATAGTCCGCTTTTTAATTAACACTCCGTATGTTGCAGTAAAATTCGATAGTGGGATGATGTGCACATTACCGGTAAATGTAGAAACTTGCCCAAAACTACTTTCAATGGGGTCCTGCACCATAACAAAAAATAATAAACTGTACACTTTATACTTATTATTACTCAATAAATAGCGATTAGGATGAGAAAAACAATTTTTTAATAATTACTTTGCGAGAAATTTGAGGTTTATTGACAGTGTCACTGTGACGTCACATTAGTTCCACCTTTCTCTAGATATAGCAATAGGTGTCGCTACAGCTACTAGATAGTACATAGCTGACTCGTCCGTCATATTGGTGCCAAAGTCAATGCAGTAAATTATGAAATAAAAGTGCATTTCATATAAGTTTGTGTACTAACTATTTTTCATAATTAAATATAACTTCCATATTTGCCATATTATATTTATTTAAAATAATAAAACAAGAAAAAATACTGTTTGTTAAGAAATGCAGTAAATTATGAAATAAAAGCGCATTTCATATAAGTTTGTGTACTAACGGTTTTTCATAATTAAATATAACTTCCATATTTGCGATATTATATTTATTTAAAATAATAAAACAAGAAAAAATACGGTTTGTTAAGATTTTTCAGGTTAGAAAAAAATATATGTATTACATAAGTACCTATAAAAAATACGACCATTTCTCAAATAATTTGCACAGTTTGGCGCAGAACAACTCCACATTGTGGATAATTTCTATGATTAATAATACTGTAATACTGATATTGAATGATTTAAGTGGCTCCAAAATGGTGGACGAGTCAGCTGTAATTTATTTAGTAATTATAGGTGTCGCTATGACGTGATGGTGACATTAAAAATCAAATGCAGTTAAACTAAAAACAATTAAGACTTTTTAATATTACGAAATGCTTGAAAATTAAAAGAACTTTCATTTAAAATAATAAAAAAATCAGAGTGCAGGACCCCACTGCAATTCAACAAAACACTCTTGGAAAACCCGAGCCGAGTTTTATGCGTCAGGTGAGGTTATTGTTGTTATATTTAGTTGAATTGCAAGCGAAGACAATTATAAGCAAATTCGTACATTTGCAGGAAAATGTGCACATCATCCCACATATGTACCTACCTACCGTAACACATACATGAACAATAATTATTTATGGGAAATATTTACGCATCAAACAACACAATTGTTTACAAAATTAAGTATGTTTTTCAGCATTTTTTGTTCATCTATTTTATAATACTATGAGTTATTTCTTTGGTAGATTAATAAATATTAATTACATGCACAAATAAATTGTAAATATGTTGACAAGCTTAACTATTCAAAATTAAATAAAAGAAATATTGCTAAACTTTGGACTAGTAGGCGTACTGTTCATAAAATACTTACTCTATATCAATTTGATTAATACTGCAAATCATTTTCTCTGAATTTCTTCTACAAATTGTTTGTTTTGTGTACTTTCTGTTTTATGCTTTTTTTAATCAAGATATCCAATGGGACTGAAGTCGAAACTTTTAGGAAACCTTGGCAAAATATTGACAAAGATGTGTTTGAAATAAAACTAATACACTCAATAGTTATAAACAAGTTAATGATATATTTATCTATTTATTATAGTCTGCAAAATACATTATATTAATATAGTTGTAATTATAGAAACAAAATTTATTTTAAGTCAAAACATAAATAACTATTAAACACAAAATAAATTTGCAATATTGTAATAAATAAAAAAGGTATTTTTTAATAATAATAATTGTATTTACGTAATCAAAATTAAAAAAATATATTGAATCTAAAAACATAAAACATAAGCTGAACTACGGTATATAATTAGTTATTTAACAGGTAAAAGGTATTTTTTTCTATTTAATATAACTACGTGTACCTTTGCAAACCCTAGTAAATTAAATAAGAAATTTTCCATAACTAATTTTCTCTTTATCGGTATTATTGCACAAATATTCCTGAGCTGAACACAGACATCTTTGTTATGGTACGACGCAATCGCAGGCTAGCGTACAATAAAAATCATACGAAAAAATATAGTATCAACGTATTTTTTCGAAGTCGCATCATAGGTCAAATACAAATGTTGACCTTATACAGCAAAACTCCGATAAGGCGAGAGTAAAGTGATATGGGAACGACGAAGATATAAACGCAACAAAATATGTTAAAAACCGATGCACCTGGAATATGTTGAATAGTAAAATTAAACAAAAAAAAGGGAAAATCTTGTATTAGTATCGCAGTTTGTGAATAAATCACTTATTAAAAAATAAACATATTCTGGATAATTAGGTTTTTATAAAAAAAAAATGCATTTACTCCGATGAAATAATATTGAAGAAGGAAATGATATTTAAATAATAAAGTTAAAACTAGAAACAGAAAAAAATTGTTTCTTTCTTGTCCAAAGACGAGTGAACTATATACTGAGTTTACATGCAGTTTTCAAACCGTTTTGAAAACGCCATGTATACAGTGTCAAAACGGTTTTGAGTTATCTCAAACCAAAACTAAAATTCACGGGTTTGACTTGGAAACTAATTTCAAAACTACTCATGTAAACACTTAAAATGCAGTTTCGATATTGCGCATGCGTACATAGCATAACGTTTCTGTCGCTTTGTGTTACTTGGTGTTAGCAACCTGCAAATAAACTGACAGTTGTGTAGTTTTAGTGCGTAGTGTTACAAAGTCACTTACATTGGTCAAATGCGCATGCGCCGAAACTGATTTCAAATCAATCTGTAAACCTGTTTTGAAAATTGCATGTAAACAGTTTCGTGTAATTTTGAATGAAAACTGAAACTATTTTCAAAACTGCATGTAAACGTAGTAATTGTTTGGTTCTTATGGAGTTATAAACGTTTCCCCCTTGTATTCTTAGTTTTATTTGGCTTTTGCTGAAAACTTGTGGCTTACAATAGGTTGTTCGTTTCGGCACTTTTTGTCTACGGTTTACTGCCGTGCCCATATACTTTGTATGGAGACGGCAGTATACCATAGACGCAAAGTACCAAACGAACAGACCTAATGTAACGCAAATATTGTGAGCAACAAGGTTTCTGAATCGAATGATATAGCGCCATAACCCGAAAATTTCAATAAATGGACTTTCGATTCTTGTGAGAAACCCCTCAATTAATAATTTTATTCAAAATATTTAAGAAAAAAGATCCGGACCGCATACCCGACTTTCACAAAAAGTCCCAGACCGTTATGGGACTAACATTTCATTGGTTATATCACAGACTACCTATACTACCGTATACGTACCGTACGGTAGTATGACGTGGTAAAAATAAATTTAGTATGCAGTATTTCAAATGAACGTGAAGTAAACTACCAAACCAAGTACCTAACATATCAAAATACAGTTATTTGACACTTTATAGATGCTCATTTCTTGAAATAACGCATATTATAGTTATTTATGTTAGGGCATAATCTAAAGATTGTAGCATGGGGGAATTTTTAAAGCTCGACGCGTAGTAGAGTGCTATAATCTTGATTATTCCCGTGGTACATACAACGTTTTATTTTATTTTAGTTCTCGAAATTCAAGGATTCAATGGGAATATATTTGATAACGTTCTGCTGGCGTTGTGAATTTTAAGTATGCTGTGGTTTCTGGCTATATTGTTTGTTTATAACAAATTTTAATTTAGTGTCAAATGAAAATTGAAGATATCGATTATTCTAAAGAGATATTGGGTGACGCTGCCCAGGGCAAGTTGGTTCCATAAAAGTGAAAAGACGTATACGAATAGTTTTACGAGTGTTCAAAAAATGTAATTTATTGAATTAATTGTGTTGTTTGACATTCATCTATAAAACGCGATTTTGACGTTTGAATAGCTGTTGTTTGGCAACTTTTTAAGCTATGGGACGATAAAAGCCAAATTGCACCCGATTTTGATGGCGAATAAACAAGTTTATGATTCCAAAATAAAATCTGTTTTTACCAGGTCTTTAAGTTTACTCGGGCATCAAAAGCGAAAAAAAAAGTATGACATCCAAAGATTCAAAATTTTATTCTCTAAATCCTTACGTATAAAACATTACATACTGCGAAAAAACTTGTAAACGCCTATATCACGGGTGTTCACCCTGTAAAGTATAGAAAACTACAGATTACATGAAACTGTCAAATATGTTACGATCACATTATGTTCTTGTTGCATTAAATTTTAATTTGCGTCAACTATGTTTCTTATAAAGTTTTAAAAACCTATGAGTCAAAAATAGCAGTGTTAAAAAGTTTCAATATGTTTGCCCATCAGCGTATTTTTGACGGTAAATATATGTTTCAAAAAATTGGCTATTCATTCATATTAGCCACTTTGCCACTTATGTCAATATAGAAGATTTACAGTATGATATATTACGTGTATCGAAGCACGTCAAGAGAAGGAATGGAGGGTAACAAATATGTGTAATAATTATTACCACGTTTCTCCATTTGCCGTCGTATCAATACTGTAACAGCGATAAATTTCTATTTACAATTGAGGTTTACTTGGTAATATACCAGCTTATTCGGATTATATTGTAAATATGTATATTAAATAAACATATTTGTGAATGGTATATTTATAGATTTTATTACTATTTTAAAGCGGTAAAAAAAGTCTTTCATTATTTGTGTGGTTGACAATTACCAAAGATTAAGAATAGTGTTGTAAGTTGTACCCAGTGGGAAAGTTTAAGAAGTTAACAGTTTTTTTTATTTAAAATGAGCTAATAGAATGATAGTGAAAATAAAATAATACCGGGAGATTTTTATCAATGAACATAATAATAAATTGCTGTCAATCATTTGAAATGTAACTATGATAATGACATACGGCCATGTTCACTGATAAAAAAAAACCTCTCGATATAAATAAAGAGTAATGTACTATAAAGTTTTACAAACGTCTTTTTTGGCACGAGTGGAGCGAGTGTATGAGAAACGAGTCACATATACTATGGTTTTTTTATGACTGCAAATTAAGATAGCAGAAATACAGAAACAATTTTTTAGGTTACTTATTTTTACTAAATAACAGCTTTCAGCTACATAAGCTAACCAATCCGTGCATAATGAATCAGATGCTAGTGGTTACTAATTTCACGCCGTGTCCAATACGTTTGAAGCCACAACTTTTCAAAATGTGATGTGACTTTGACAAATTAAAAGTTTGTTAGCAACATGGTTAGCTTTTTCTATTTGTCAGTCTAACACTTAGTTTTCTCGAGTCATTTGACTAAAATATTAATTTTTTAATGTTAAAAACATACGAATGTACATTTTGTATTGCACTCTACATAATCAAATTCATTTATAATTGGTTTTAAACGCTTATCAGAACAATAACAATTTAACTTTTTTTAAATTCCAGGAAATATAAAAAATAAATCGAGTTCAATTAAAAAGTTTTATTCAAACCACACATTACATATAAAGCCCGCAAAGTTTATTGTATATACAAAATATGAACTTTTTGTTTAATTTAAAATATTTTACAATCATTATTTATTATATTTTTGTAGGAAACTAATATTTGATTTTTCACTACAGAAGCATAAAGCTGTACATCTGAAAACATTAATTAACAAAATTTGGATTGCAGAATAATTCGAATTTATAAATATTTGTTAACATTAAAACAGAAATTTAACAAACATCATCAATAGAGAAACAAATCTATTTTTACTCTTGTAAATACATAAAATTTATAATTGGATATTCAATAAATTTTGCGGTGGCGATTAGGGGTGAACATACGCATTTAATATGGTATATTAATTTTGTGCAATTTCCTGCTCTTTTGTCTATTTTACGGCAAAAACTGTAGAGTGCAAAGTACCTCAAGCCTCAAGTATCTATAAATTCTAAATGTTAACTTTTAACGCAAATGTAGAGAAAAGTCCCTTGATCGATGCAGAGCTTACTGGGCAGGATTGAATATTAATTAAAATAAATAAATAAAATAAATACATCATCACGGCTTTTTACCCATTGCTGGGTGTGCCAATCTGCTTTGTACACAGATATCGGTAATGATGAAATATTTGCATCGTGCGGGCGCTTACCAGGCGTTACCTCACGGGCACTCATTGCTGGAGTGGAGTGTGCAAAACAGGGGTCAATTTTTGTGCCATTTAAAATTCTAAATATTTGGCATCGGTCGAGATCGAATCTGGTTCCCCAGATTCGCGACCTGACATATTTTTAGCGCTTTTTAATTTTTTTTAAACATACCTTAAATAAAATTATAATTGATAAATGTCTACTATAATATGATGTCTGTTAATAAAATTCAATAAAACCTGTCTTTTTAAAAATAAAAACAGTTTTTTTAAAATAAAACCAGTTTTTTTTAAAATAAAACCCGTTACTTTTAACATAACCCGGGTTTTTTAAAAAAGCCCAGGTGGGCTTGGTTTTTTCAACCCTGTTTTAGAGTTAAGATTTTGATTTTCTGTATATAAAAGTACAGTGTTTTCTTTTACCAATTAGTATCTTATTTTTGTCAAAAATTTACATTGGCTGTTCTTGTATTAAGCCATAGATTTTAAGAGCATATATATATATATATATATATATATATATATATATATATATATATATATATATATATATATATATATACCCCTATAATAAACGTAAGACAAAAATTACCGCTATTTATAAATTCTTTTTAGTATGGTTGAATCTACCGATCGATGCGTACTATTGTTAGTAAGAATACTATTTTTGACCTTCATTCATGTACATTGTACAATATGATGATATAGTTTGTTTTCGTTTAATATATATATATATATATATATATATATATATATATATATATATATATATATATATATATATATATATATATATATACAGGGTGAGTCTGGGAAGACGCCCCCCCCTTTAACTTTTTTATTATAATAGAAAAAATGGCTCATATAAAAGTTTTATTATTTTACATATACTATTTCATGGCAGATGTAGATATTTTTTATAAAGTCAGGTTTATAAGATACGACTATCAACTTTTATTTTTCAAATGGCAACCTATAATTATTTTAATAAAATAGAAACCGCCATTTTTTCTCTTTTCAACGATGTATTATTTTTTATTAATGTATTTGAAAAATTTCGAGAAAAATGAGATAATTTAGAAATATTAGAAATATTTTTTCAACAAATATTATAGGTGGCTATGTGAAAATAAACAAAACGTAACAGTGCTATACAACTTAGCAAACTAAAACAACATATTTAGTAACAAAAACAACTTAAAACAAATGTTCAAAATTACGACCATGTTCTGTAATACAAAAATTCAAGCGTTGAACATGATGTGTTCGAACATCTGCCAGCATGTTTCGCGAAATATTCTGAAAAGAATTTCGGGTAAAAATCCCTCTCAGTGTTCTTAAACTCGGTTGCCGACGTCTAGGAAACCACTCCCGGCAAATTCTTTTTGCTCTTCTTATGATTCCAGACGATTCACCAATTATTAGAATCATATCAATTAATTCGTTCTTTGTAAACATTTCAAAATGTCTTTTTATCTTTTTTTTTGTTTCAAAATAAGTCAAATTAAGTAACAAACAAATGTATACTTTTTTGACATTAATTTAATTGTTTTACATTGTTACGTTTTGTTTATTTTCACATAGCCACCTATAATATTTGTTTAAAAATTATTTCTAATATTTCTAAATTATCTCATTTTTCTAGAAATTTTTCAAATACATTAATAAAAAATAATACATCGTTGAAAAGAAAAAAAATGGCGGTTTCTATTTTATTAAAATAATTATAGGTTGCCATTTGAAAAATAAAAGTTGATAGTCGTATCTTGTAAACCTGACTTTATAAGAAATATCTACATCTATCAAATAATATATGTAAAATAATAAAACTTTTATATGAGCCATTTTTTTCCATTACTTATAATAAAAAAGTTAAAGGGGGGGGGGCGACTTCCCAGACTCACCCTGTATATATATATATATATATATATATATATATATATATATATATATATATATATATATATATATATATATATAGGTTAAGTGTAATCGTCACTGTGTCGATTAGTTTAGGAGAAATGTTAGTGGGTAGTTCAGTATTTTATTTAGGCCTACATTAAAATGTTGATTCTTTGAAAATTTAGTCAAGCTTTCGCCTTTTATTTAAGGCTTCCTCAGGGCTAATTTACATGAAGTAATTTTGAAAAATAAATACACTTAAACATAGAAAGATATTTATCGTAAATGCTATTAGATTGTTTTTGTTGTTTCAGAGTATGATGATGCTGATAAAATTCGATGATTGTTTGAATTTTATCAGCATCATCATACTCTGAAACAACAAAAACAATGTAATACCATTTACGACAAATATGTGTATTTATTTTTCAAAATTACTTCATGCAAATTAGTCCTAAGGAAGCCTTAAATAAAAGGCGAAAGCTTGACTAAATTTTCAAAGAATCAACATTTTAATTTAGGTCTAAATAAAACACTGAACTACCCACTAACATTTCTACTTATATATATACCGGATGTCTACTTTCTTTGGAACATAGAAAATATAACAGTAAATTTTTCATATGGCTGTTTTTTCTGCGATGATAAATGTATCCATGATTACCGATAAAATCTTTATAACAGGTGTCATCTACCAAACTCAAGCAATACAACTGTTTAACATTTTGTGCTATTGCTTGGCACTCTGTAAATAGTTAAAAATTATTACTTTTATTTTGCCTCTCTTTCGCAAACGAAACGCATGTAAATAATAAAGTTCACATGTTAGATACAGTTTTTAATTCTGAACATTTTTTGTATTTGCACTTTTGTTCTAAAATTTATAGGGCAGATTTTACAGCTATATGAAATTTTCACCATTGTATTTCCTATGGTCCACAAAAAAGCAGACACCCGGTATTATATACAAGTACAGTAAAAAAAGTAACCTTGTTACTCGTTTAGAGTAAATTCATTAAAAATACATGCGTTATTTTAAGATTTACATAAATAAATTTATCAAATATCTATCTATAAATAGAAGTATTACCAACATTAATATATTTATTTATTCTCCACTTTTTTAATATCTAATACGTCATTAAATTTTCATATCAATCGTTAATAGAATACGAAGTAACAAAATAAATTCAGTATATTACTAAAAACAATGTAAATGTTCTTCAAACACGAAAATGTAAGTATGAATGTAATTTTTATTTCTTTCAACAATATTTTTTTTTTATAAATGGTATAATGATAAATACATAAAAACATATGTATTTTGATATTACTATAAATACAGGGTGTAACAGTTAAACCAGCTACCTCAAATAATTTCTATATTATTAAAGATACGATAAAATACTATAAAACAATGGGGAACATCCGATTAGAGACGAAAATATTTTTTTAAACTCCTGGTTCTCAAGTTACAACAGCAAGTTATATTTTTTTAGATGGGACGACATATATTTTTTGTAGGCCCATTCGATAGTGTATTTTTTCTGAATTCAACCATGTTATTATTTTATATAAATTCAATTGAATTTTAAATAAATTTTATTATTACAGTTATTTTTCAGTAGACTATATGATAAACAATTGAAGCTTAAATGAAAACGAAACAAATATTTGTTAATAACGCTATAAATAGTGTCCTATCTGCAACAATAGGAATTATGCACTAAATAATTCAAATCGACAGTAATTTTTGTTTTTCATCAATGCCTACCGAAAAATAACAATAAAAATTCAATTTATTTAAAGTTTAATTGAATTTTTCTCAATGTTTTTGTTATGTAAGGATATAAAATGATTACATGGTTGAATTCGGACAAAAATACTCTATTGAATAGGCACCAAAAATATGTATAATGCCATTTGAAAAAATATAACTTTGTGTTGTAACTTGTTTACAAAAATATTTTCTTCTCTAATCAGATGTCTTCTGTAAGATTGTCTTATAGTATTTTATTGTATCTTTATTAATATAGAAATTATCTGAGGTAGCTCGTATAGCTGTTACATCCTGTATAAACAGATACCTAAAAATAAAAATATATTTACTATATGTATAAAGATTTTAAATTCATTAGATTTATTTGTTCCTAAATTAATGAAAAAAAAAACTAAATTAATATTTCAAGTATTTAAGTATAGGAATCCAAGTGCCAAAAAATGATTTACTCATATATGTCATATAGTTTTAAGTATCAAGCTCAATGTTGCAGATAGTACAGGTATCATAAAATTGCGGTGGATGTGGTTGAAATAAAAACTAAAATCAGGTTCAGCTTATATACAAGCAGAAGTAAAAAGACTAATACCTATCAAAATATTTTTAAGAATTTATCGACGCATCGTGAATTTTTAGTACAAAATGGATACGAATATTAACCAGGGTTGAAAAACCCAGGCGATTTTTATAAAAGCCGATACAGTAGGTTTTCTGGGCTTGTTTGTTTTTTTTTTTTGCTTTTATAATTGGGTAATACTGTTTCTCAATTTTATTAAATTTAATAATATTTCTTTTCAATATAGGAGTTTAACATTGGTTCGGATATTGGCTCTCATGTAACTTTTAGAACACCACTACAAGAATAAAAAGTAGTTTAGAATTAAATTTTACATTAAATAAATGGAATGGATTTAAAAAATTCTTAAATGCTGAACAAGTCCTTATAATGCAATATTGACACCATATACGGTTTTTTCTAAATGCAAATGCAAAATTTTATTTTATTCACACATTTTCAGTTTTTGCATTGCTGCTTCTGAAGAGAAATATGCATCAACGTCTAGTAGGGTATTTAAGTTTAAGATTAATCTTGGGCTTCCAATAACATCAGAACAATTTATAAACCAATATCCATATTTTGTGCATAAGAAAACTTTCCTATCAGAGTGGCAAAGGATTAACAAAAAAAGAAAAGTTAATATGTTTCTCGCATTAGAATTTTTTTTTAAATAACTTTTAAAGATAAAAATGGTACTTAAATGAGGATAATAATATAAGTGATTTTTATTCCAAGAAATAGATAAATGCAGAAACCTAAGGTTCGTATTTATTTCAAGAAAAATAGTACAAGTGTTACCGAATGATATTAGCAAATTCTAATGTATAAAATGTTTACAATTATCCAGATTTTTCTTTATAAAGTTTAACTTTGTCCACTGTTTCTTAAATTCTAAATGTTGTGACATATCAGTCTTCTAAGTGCTTCAATTAATTTAGCTTTGAAATTGCATTATTGGAATATATAAATATTCCCACATAAATATGTAATAAGAAATGTAAACATAATGTTTCAATAACATGTACAATTTTATTTGTTACATTTAAAATAAATGTACATGTGCATTCCACAAAAACAGCAGTTTGAAAAAGTAACATACAGTTTATGCTATGTTATGCTGAATTGGCATTACCTGTAATTGTAACTGAGAGCGCATTAGCTACGCTAGGTAATAAATCGTCCTTAATCCATCCCTGAGCAGAACACAACAAAGTCCCTGTTGAAATGAGTGGCCAAACATCACAGTTTGAAAATAAACGAGTGAACCTGCACCAACACCAAGCATTTAAGCATTTGTCAGAGGAGTGACAGTCACAGTCACAGTCATAGCACAGTCACATTCACGTGAGGTCAGGAGGGCGCTGGGCGCCATCTACATCGCTGCACGTGCTGGAGGCACCTCCGTGGGTGCTGTGGGTGCCGCGAATCACCTCCCACAACTTCGCGACTCGCACGCCTCATCATGCCACGAATTTTCCGACAGAACTACCGATAGCCACCAACGAACCCGACTGTTTTACATCCAGGATAAAACAGTGGCTAGAAATATATGTTTTATTTCAGTACAGCTATGGCTTCAGTCACGGCTTTTTGTGTATTTTTGACCTGCCCAAGATACATAGAGGTAATGTTGTAATGTTGCCCAACGAATTTTTAATGTTAAACTTAGACATAAACAGACGGAAATATCTTTCTATACATAGATTCATATAAAAAGTGAATCGCTTATATTTCAAACGCCAGTACGCCTCACAGCCGATTCGGCGATGCAAACCTCGCTTGCCTGCAATATTTTCCACTAACTTTCTCATCAACAGGGATGCAGGTATCTCTAAAATTTGCACTAGGGTCGGTATACAAGTCCAAACCCATAATATTTTGGTCGGCTTACATTTCCAACAAATTATAAAATCAACACAATTCGTGAGAAATTTCTAAAAAATTCTTTGGGCTAAATAACGGATGATACTTTGACTAGGCTCTCCAGACGTCCTCTTTTACCCGACTGGTTATTGCGTTAAATTTGTTTATTGTTATACTTTATTGAGTTAATTTGTGTTTATTACTTATATCAATGTTTAAAAGGAATATGGCTTATGTTCATATGGCCCAAAATGAGGTAAAGTTGTCGATGTATTGCCTTACCTCCGATTTGGATAAAACTTTGTCAAAATATTCTTCTCATCAAGACAAACATAGGAAAAATAATAATAAGCGGGAGTCAAATTTTCACGCAAACCAAGTTGCACGCAAACGAATTTCACCCGTATGGGAGTTAGTTTAGTTAGTTTTGTTAACTTGCTTTTTTTAAATTCGTAATAAACTTAACCTAACCTATACATGACAGGTGTGCGTCAAATAGGTAGAGTCGAACGCGACACCCATCGGAGGACAGACTATATGGATTAAATATTTAAATATAAACAAATTGTGCTTTGAAGGTCAACCGACTTTGAACCCCACTTATTATTATATTTCCAGTGTTTGTCTTGAGGAGAAGAATATTTTGACAAAGTTTCATCCAAATCGGAGGTGAAGCAATACATCGACAACTTCACCCAAAATGATTTAAGGAATAAACAATTAAGGCCAACGCGCACTTCAGCGACCGAAGCGAAGCGAAGCGAAGCGAAGCGAAGAGAAGTTTTTTCATTCAATGTATTCTTATGTGTACACGCGCACTTTGGAGTAGCGAAGAGCAGAGCAACGAGGCGACTATTCACATAAGAATACATTGAATGAAAAAACTTCTCTTCGCTGCGCTTCGCTTCGCGTCGCTCAAGTGCGCGTTGGCCTTCAGAGTTTGTTTCCCACAGAACCGGCATCGACATCATAGTGAATTAAAATTATCAAACAGTACTACCTATTGGTTTGTCCTAAATTTAAAAATTCCCCACTAAATGGTCAAAGCAACCTGTTTATCGATGCTGATTTTCTGGTATCACAAATTGTTTCATCATCTTTACTTGGTGACCATTAGTATTATCAGTAACAATATAACAAGAGAGTGAGAATAAATTGAAAAATCTGGAAAATTATTTTTTAATTTATCTAACTCTCGAATTATATTTAATTAGATTAATTTTTGATCCACAAGTTTCAAACAACGGAATCAAACTGTCATGCAATTGTAACGCTATCTACTGTCGTATTGAACTACCTTCATTCATTTACATGCCTCAGTTGTTAAGTCTGTTTTGATAACTAGAACACACTTTGACAATGCAAAATAAATTATCAAAAGATATAATTACTAATTATAGTATTTCTGGAAGTGGTTTCTAAGATTTGTTGGTTTATTTCATGATCAGAAATTGCACAAAACTGGTCTTTTTCGCTCATTTTACCTATGTGTTGATTACTATCTGATATATATCAATAAAAACAAAAGGTACTAAGATTATTCCCAGGAATAATCTCTACAGCTTTATTCTTAGTATAATAATGACAGGATTGGTTAAAATGCAGACACGTGACACAAAATGGAACATTTCATTGGTTGTAGAAATGTCAAAAAATAATCATATAAATTTTCTTAAAAATAATGTAATTTGTAATTTATTCATTTTTTTCTTATGAAGAGAACATTAACACTATTACTAATAATACTAGATTTTATTTATGAATGGGATACTTTGATCAGCATTTAAATGTTCATTTTTAAGTCCAAATTTATCGTCTACCGAGACCCGTTACTACTGGCTTAATAAAGATCAATTTTGTAAAAATCTAGTGTGTACAGTAAGACCTAGCTTGTAAGACATGTGGGACAATACTCTAAACAAAAGAATTAAACATGTTATTACAAATGAATACGATGAATTCCAATATTGAAAGGCAAAATAATTCAATATCACAAGTTTAAAATACAGATTTTAAAGTACTCGAAAAAAAATTGTAAAAATTTCTCACCATTTGCGTGGGGTTTATAGTATGTTTATCGAAAATGTAAACCGGCCGAATTATTATGAGCTTGGGCTCATAAGTTGACAGTTGTCAGTTAACATAAAACCAGAATAAAGTTCTCCACTCTTTTCTATTAATTCTTTTCATAAAATTTCATTTAAATTGAAAACAATCTGTAGTCCTAGAATGTCTTATATGTTAACGGTTAAGCCGTAATGTCTTTTGTTTAATATTCTGTGATGTAGATGTTAATTCCATTTTGTTCATATAAATTGATTACTTCAACACATAAAAATACATATATTTAAAATAACTTTTGTAGTCAATAATTGGATATAGCATGAATAATAAGCAAATTAATAAAATAATTAACGTATATTATAGCCCAAGTTGTGATTGCCACTGACATGATTTTCTGCGTATCTCATTCAACAAATCTAAATCTTTCATTTCCATAGGATGCACATGATTTCTGCCTGACGTGGCATCATAAATTCAAACAAGTGTTATTTGGGTTACCTTTGTTGTTTAGTTATTTTTGCATTCATTTACTTGAAATTGGATTCTGTATTTTAAAAAGGTGATAGCAGAAATCTTGGAAGTAATAAGAATTTAGAATAGAATATATTATAGGTACACCTATAGCTACTAGATAAATTCCAGGTGACTCGCCCACCATTTTGGAGCCACTTAAATCATTAAATATCAGCGTTACAGTATTATTAATCATAGAAATTATCCATATTGACGGGTTGTTCAGCTCCAAATTGTGCAAATCATTTGAGAAATGGTTTTAATTTTTACAGGTACTTATGCAATACGTATATTTTTCTCTTATCTCAAATATCTTAACGAACCGTATTTGTTCTTGTATTATTATTTTAAATAAATACAATGTGGCAAATATGGAAGTTATATTTAATTATGAAAAATAGTTACTAAATAACTTGTAAGAAATGCAATTTTATTTCATAATTTACTCTTTTCATTTTGGCACCAATATGGCGGGCGAGTCAGCTATGTATTATCTAGTAGCTGTAGCTACACCTGTAACGTAGATGTTAAAGATATTAAAAAAATCCAATATTTTAAAAACTAATAATTTTTTAAAACTTTGATAGTCCCTATCATATGATTTAAAATGGTGAAGGGGCCCCATTGCATTAATCGTCGAACAAAGATCCTTCTAGTAGTGCAGTTTTGGAGAATAAAACTAAAACTTACAAACAGCCTACTACAGATTCAGTAAATATGTTTCATTTCAAATAAATATGACCGTATTTCATAATATATTTCATTTAAAAAATATCGTAAACGTCTTTGATAAAAGCAGGGACTGATAAATTGATAAAATGTGATAAATCTGTATTGTTTGAGACTGGAGAAATATTTTATTTTTAAAAATAAGTAAATAATTTTACACATATTTTCATTTACTAGAAATGAAGAAGAGTACAATTTTTTCAATGTTATCTAGTTCCTAGAAACAACACCAACCTAATTTTATAAATATTTATAAAAGCGATTCTCTTTTTAACATTAATTAAGCAACAAAAAATAATTATTTTTCTATAAAAAAGTTAACAGTTATAGTACAGCTGCACAAAATATGTTCTAAAAATGTAAAATATTATCAGAAAATTATCCGAGGTTTCAAATTACAGGCTGTCAGCACTTGTAGAAATGCGCTATCATTAATTTTTGCCCTTTGATGACTAGTATGACAGTTGAAACTTCCTCCCAACTCAGAAAAAGAGAATAGAAAAATAGATAATAAGTAGGTCACAGAAGAAACTGTAAGAATACAATAATAACTCTTTCTAATATGATCATTTTTTCTGTATACCTATAAATTTATTATGATTCTAATAATTAGAAAATTTCGCGTGAAATTTAGTTTTTCTTATTCATTCAGCGTTGGACAAAAGATATATTCATCTAAGAAGATTCCAAGAATTTATTAACATTTAAAAAGACAAAACATCCCAAAATAGTCATATGAAACACAGATGTCCAGGATAACGTCTCCAACATGGGGATCTCGAAATCTACAAGAAGTATGAAGTTAGTTAATTAGATAAAAATTGTCACATTAGAAATTTTGGCGCATAGATTACTATAATAATTTTCACAATATAATGGCATTGCGCAACAAAATGTATGATTCTTAACGACATACGTAATTGATAGTTTCTTTTTGCCACACAGATTATGGAATCTGTTTATAAGGCGACGTGTGTCGTTACTCTGTTCATGAAATAATTTGGAAATGTTAACATATACTGAGTTTACATGCAGTTTTCAAACCGTTTTTAAACCGCCATGTATACAGTGTCAAAACGGTTTTGAGTTCTCACAAATCGAAACTAAATTTCATGGCTTTGACTTGAAATCTAGTTTCAAAACTACTCATGTAAACACTTAAAATTCAGTTTCGATATTGCGCATGCGTACATAGCATAACGTTTCTATCGCTTTGTGTTACTAAACCTACAAATAAACTGACAGTTGTGTAGTTTTAGTGCGTAGTGGGACAAAATAGAAAAAATAACTGGAAAAATGGCAAAACTATAAGAATTTTTTTTTAGTCGCCTCGGTAGCCGATTGAGTTGAGGCGTACTTCTGCAGCGCTCGAAGCGACCTTCACCGCTTGGTTCTTGGGGTCGTGGGTTCGATTCCCACCAGGGGCTTGGATGTTTGTGACTGTCCTATCATCTCATCTCCATCAACGCAACGCAAAATGTTACAGAAATGTAAGGTAAAAACTGATTCACCCTCATCAAATATCAATTGTAATACTTTATAGGTTAAATACAATAAAGAATTATTATTATTATTATATATTAAAACTATAAGAATTTGGAGTGACGAGGATCTGTCACTTACATCAGCTAAATGCGCATGCGCCGAAACTGTTTTCAAATCAATCTATAAATCTGTTTTGAAAATTGAATTTTGACTGAAAACTGAAACCATTTTCAAAACTGCATGTAAACGTAGTAATAGTTCGTATACATTGTCGTGTATTTTAGCATATTTGTGACTCGTGTTGATTTACGTGATATATTGGATTTTGGTTGCAACTTGTTTATGGTCTTTTCAATGGTGATACACAATTTTGTTTATGATGGATTTTGAATTATTATTATGAATATCAAGGGCTTTAAGCAACAAATGGCAACAGTCAGTTTTGTCATTGCGACAAATTATTATTACACGGCTCTAACTAAGTTTCAGAATTTTCTTGAAGCCAATTACTGCTCCAAAAGTCATTTTTCGATTTCATTTGCCGTGAAATACCTTTTACCTGGATGCTTGAATCGACTTACTACAGCTGGGGTTTCACATATAATGTATTTCTTCATCCATTTCGCACAGATACTGTTTTCAGCTATTGGCGAAAAAATTCAAAGTGGGTGACGTCTGGCGGCGGTTTTGTGAACTAGATGAATAAGGAAACGTTGATAGCGCACATTGAAACGTATCTAATTTTAAACAGGTTTAATTTATATTTGTTGTAAAACAAAGTGAGATATAGAGTGTATATTACATTTTCAGCTTTAAATAATGATAAGTAAATGCTATAGATACTGCTCAGTGCCACAATGCAATAATTACAAGTCAAAAAGTGTAAGTTTACACTATATTTCAAGTGACAAAATATGATCTCGAAATTTTCTTTCCTTATAGTCTTGACGCCTCCAATAGGTTCGATTTTTTCTTGTTTAAAACAGGATCCCAAAATTCTTATAATTTTATAGCCAAACTATATTGTTTATCATCCTTTTTAATAAGTTTTCCCCTTACTTGTTCCAAATCTGTACAACTTAATTTTTCTATTTCTGCTACTGCGTAATACACAAACCCATAAACATATAAATTAATAGCATAATAATAATAATCACTTTTGTTGTAAAACAATAAATATAGTTTTGATTTTTACTATCCTGTTCATATGCAACAAAACTGCAACAATATGTTTGCATTTGCCTCCCAATTCTACTCTACAACTAAATTTGCTTTCCAGTAATTTATATTCTCATTTAATAAAATTTCAATTATATGAGGATCTCCACTCAAATGACTGGTTTTTAAACAAGATCCCAGTATTGTACCTAGTCCAAAATCTTTTATTTCATCAAAGCAATACATGTCCAGCCTTAAAAACTGCTTCGTCTTCCTTTATAGGACGTGCAGAAGCAATGTATTCAAAAATATAACTTAAGTTTATGTTAATTTTCTCCATATTAAATACTTTGCACTTGGAAATGCATATTGCCAGCAATAAGGAATAAGAGAACTCTCCTTATTCCTCCGCCATCTAGCTACCCTCCGGCCTGCCATCTATAGTTCAGTTTTTTCGCCAATATCAATCTTACATAGATGGTACTTTAGAGGACAATGACCAGTAAGGATACGTGTTATACTTCTAAGGTCCGTATTACTGAGAGCTAATAGCTACTTGGCGTTTGTCGACGAGAGTGTAATGAAAGGGAACAGATTAACAATTGTTGCAATTTTGCAATATGGAACAAATGAAAGCAAAATAAATTTTCTTTTCAGTGGTTAACACATATAAAAATTGAAATCCAGCAGAACATACGATGAAATCCTCTTTTTTCTATATTTTTCTTCTTCGTTTATTTATATTCTGTTTTTCATCCTTTTTATATGAACTGAATTTACCAAACTATAAGTTTTAGTTTTACAATTTTTATCAACGAGATGCCACAATTTCAATATAAATGCACAGTACGTATTCTGTGCAGTATTCCGTAGCAAAAAAGTTTGAAAACCGTTGACTCAAAGGTCAACCTCGGATGAAATTTTCTGATTTACATCAAGCTAGATTTGAAAGAAATTCATTGAATGAGAAACTAGCAAAAATATAAACGACAAACGTATAATGTAATTCAAGCTGAACAAGTCAATTGAATAAAGCCTAGTACACTACTCTTATAACATATATTTATCGTAAATTGGAAAGAACCTGAGCTATGGAATTCCTAGAAGCGACTCTTTAACCTTTTAAGGAAGATGTACAATGATTGAAAAATAATACTCGAGTTTCAAGAATTTTTCATTGCGAGTAATATAATTGAATATTTCTCGAGAAACCAGTATACAGGTTTTTATTAAATTCTAAATAGAGGAAATGAAGTTAGGATGTACAGTACGTATACATGAAAATGGGACAGGAAATTTATGACCTTTGTTTTTTGGCCCAAACAAAAAGTAGACTTACTTTGTAAAAGAAAATTTAACATATGCGTCACAAAAGTTTTCGGAAAAAAATGAGTGGACGATAGTTATTTAAAGAAAGTATATTGTAGAGGGTGCCTCATTTTCGATGTTTTTTAAGGTATCTCGGGTAATATTAATGACACATCAAAAGCGTTTATACATTGCAGGGTCAACTTTTCGAGAAAAGTTTAAAAGTCACCACAGGAATTTTCGATCTTCTTTTGTTTCTAAGCTACAGGCAAAAACTCGTTTTTCGCTCATTTTGAAAATATATCATACCTTATTTATTATGATAGAGAAAAATTGTTTATACAAAATATTTACCGTTTTTTAGACTGAATAAAATGGCGTAATTATTTTTTTTGAAAACTTAATAAATCTCGAGATTGTGATTTTTTAAAGAAAACCTATGTTGAAAATAGTCTCGTCTTTTTGCTTAATTTATAAGCTTTTCAATGATATATAACAAGTCTACATTCTTTTGTTTTAAACAGTAATAAAAGGCGAATTATTAATTTATTGGGGTAAATATAGGTACTGGAAATTATTAAGAAACAGATGAAAAAATTTATTACAGATCATCATTTGTTTATTTTGATTCTATATCTACTAATTATGTTCTCAAAATTATTCTTAATCAAATATTTTCGGGTTAGTTAAATTACTATTTATCGACGTTACAGTTGGCTTTGACATAATCCGAAAAAAAATGGTTTAATATGCTTTTGAAGTAAATAAATTGAAAAAATTAGTAAAACTGAAACAAATAATATTAAAAATATGCAAATGATGATCTGTAATAGATTTTTTTCATTTGTTTCAGAATAATTATTTCGCCACAAAAAATTAATAATTCATGTCTTATTCAAGTTTAAAACAAAATAATATAGACTTGTTATATATCATTGAATAGCTTATAAAATAAGCAAAAAGACGAGTCTATTTTCAACATAGGTTTTCATTTAAAAAATCATAAGTTTGTGTTATATCTCGAGAATTATTAAGTTTTCAAAAAATCTAATTACGCCATTTTATTCAATCTAAAAAACGGTAAAATTTTGTAAAAACAATTTTTCTCTAACTATCATAATAAATAAGATATGATATATTTTCAAAATGAGCGAAAAACGAGTTTTTGGCTGTAGCTCAGAAACAAAAGAAGATCGAAAATTCCTGTGGTGACTATTAAACTTTTCTCGAAAAGTTGACCCTGCAATGTGTAAACAGTTTTGATGTATCGTTAATATTACCCGAGATACCTTAAAAACATCGAAAATGAGACACCCTACATATCACAACAATAATCAACAAAGCTTAAGCTTTAACATTCTTATTTAATATAGAACTAGTTTCCCGTTTTTTTTCTATATGACAAAGTTTAGTTCTGACTTGCCCAATCTTTCGTGAGTTTGAACGTTTACGTCGTGTACCTTTTGAAAAATTCTTCGCGGTGTAGAACAATTGGTAAAAGAGGGGACCTAAAACGATAAACAATTAAAGCGGCGTTCACAATCAAGTAATTTGAGTTTCCAATTTGAATTTCTACTTTACGTCAAAGCTTCGAACATGTGCTTGAATATTCGCGTTCACAACAACATAATTTCACGTTCTAATTTCAATTTCTAAATTCAACCTTGCAAGGTTCAAACTTTTCAATTCCAATTTGAGGTAACGCATGCGCATAGTATTGCTGAACGTCAAATGTCAAGCTCAGTTGTCATTATTTGAAGGTTATTACGAAACATTAGAAATGATTCGCAGAAAAACTTTTCAGCTTTAGTTATCTTCTGCCAAACGTCTCGACGTAAACAAGTGTGTGCAAAAATATGACAAAAAAACACGAATATACGCACGCAGAACCTGATACTTTGCGCATGCTTCAAATTCAAATTACATGTTGTTGTGAATGCCATAAAGTCAAAGTAAAAATTACAACATAGAAATTCAAATTGGAAATTGAAATTATTTGGTTCTAAACGCAGCTTTTTAAGGCGAAGGATTTTTCAAAAGGTACGCAAACTGAAACTGGCCAAAAACCCGAAAGGCAAGTCAAAATTTAACTTTAACTTTAACCAGGCTACCAGCTCTGTATTGTTGGCTCCCGAACAATGTGTGATTTGTTGGCCACTTATCTTAATAAATGTAGCAATAATTGAAATCCAACCGACACTACGGCAATGGTAAAACAGTGCGGCTCGGTGAGTCCGACGAGAAAGAGTAAACGGCGACCGCTGTATAAAAATACAAACCCTAGATAGATTAATGATAAGTTCAGTAAAGTGACGCACCGATGTCAAATTTATGTTAAGAATACAAGGATCATAAATCATGTGCCCCATTTTTTGCTGCTTTTACTGCACTGACTTTGGATTAGACGATTAAGTAATGTTTGAGTCATCTCATACAAATCTGCGTCTCCTATATCAGTTTCAGTTTCTTTTGTAATTCAGATTATATGGTCTACTGAAAGCGGAATGTCGTAGACAGAAATCGGTTAATTAAGTAATCGTGTCCAGGTGTGAGAATCTTAATAATGCAATTGTAAATGATATCAAACAAATCTGCATTTGATATTAAAGTTTTAGTTTTTCTTTTTATCACGAGAGAATAATATTTTCCTGCGTTATTGGAGAGAGTGGGAGAATCGGTGAAATAATGTTTCATCATGTAAAAGTGTATTCTTATTCAAGTATTTAGCTATGCTACAATGTGTTATTTTATTGTATTTTAAGCCTGGAATACACCTGACAAACGTTGCCATTCGTTCGCATTCGTTTGCATTGCTATCATTGCTGCTCATGCGCAGATATCGGCAACGTTTCTGGGTGGCATGCCACATCCGAACGAATGACACAATATTTACGTTCGCTAGCATTCCCAGTATCACCTTTCTCGTCAAATAGTAGCGAATTACTGCAAATAATTTGCAACACGTCCACATACCAACTATTCCAGATATTCGTGGCAAACATGTTACACGCAAGAGAGAAATAGACGATCTTGCTTCCAAACAACCCCCCCCCCCCCCCGTTATCTTACGACCCCTTCCTTAGTACTGTACCTATCATACTGTTAGCATCAGCCATTCGTGTTATAACGTAATTCTCTATTCTGATTTGTTTTGTTCGTTGTGTTTCTTAAATAAATAAATAAATAAATATATCATCACGGCTTATTACCCATTGCTGAGTGTGCCAATCTGCTTAATACACAGATATCGGTAATGATAAAATATTTGTACCGTACGGATTCTTACCAGGCGTCACCTAACGGGCACTCATTGCTGGCGTGGAGAGTGCACCACAGAAGTCATTTTGTGCCGTTTAAAATTGGAAATATTTGGCGTCGGTCGGGATCGAACCCGGTTCTCCAGATTCACGACCTGACACTCAGGCATGCGTCCTAGAGATCCCAGTGTTTCTTAAAAATGCGTTTAAAGCAAGAAGAGGTGACTGAGGCAACTTTTATAAAAATAATATTGAAGATCATTCGATAATACAACTAAAACGATGGCTAGAGCGTAGAGGTGACAGTTCTTTGTTTGGAAGTCGTAACCATAGCAACAATTAGTTCTATGCTTTGCAGCTAGATGCGCTCATGCAAATTGCAATTGTGTGTTTATTAATTCGTTGAAAACGAGCGTCTACACTTGACGAACGCATGCAAATAAATCTTCGACAACGCGAACGAATGGCAACGTTTGTCAGATGTATTCCAGGCTTAATATGGATTTAAAAATTAAACCACTTGTTTATTTAATTAATTTGTGTTACCACGCTAATACGAGGAATTATAGAGAATAAGAAAAACAATTTTTTTGAATTTTATTTTAAATATAGTCAAAAGCAGTTCACTTCAACAATAATATATGTCACCATTATTTCCTTCCACTTCTTAAAAGCTTCCAACCAATATTTTTGGAATGCTATCAAAATAATCATGAATTACATTATTGCTGCATTAATCTATTCTTTAGACAAAATATTCTATCCCGTAATTTTTTTAAGTCTAAAAAGTAGCCAGAAGTTGCACAATGCCAAATAAGGTGTGTGTAGCAGATGATGTTCTATTACCTACTTTTATATCTATGTATGCAACATATAAAAAAAATTCTCTCTGGTTTACTCTATATTTTCAATCATAACGATACTTTAAATATTTGATTAACGAAGTTCTAACTAACTTAACTTTCCCAACTTAATTTCAAATGACAGATTGATAACTGTGCAAATTTCCATGGTCTACCTGATTTTCATATTCTCAATAATTCTAGCGTAGCTCTCGTATAAACCTACAAATATTTACATTAGATCTCCGAAAGTACTTATATAATAAATGGCATGTGTTATTAACACTGAATCATAATGGTCGCGTTTTTCCATTTATATATTTAGTACAAATTTTATTGCATTGTAACTCGTTTTCCATTTATATAATAAATGCGCACTATCTGAGTTTTACTTGTTTCATATATACTTTTCGAGTGAATTGAACCTTATGGCGGTTATAGTGCGCATTTTCTTGCACCGCTTGTAGTTGTTATTTTCGGTTGATAAATAAAGTGTGCACTTTCTACAAAAATAACACACCAAAATCTGTTTAAAAAGCACCAAGAACACACAGACCACCTCCAAATTTTTACTGATGGATCCCGCATTAACAACGAAACTGACGCTGCCTTTAAAGTAAGGCCAAAATACTTATAATTTTTACCTTCCAAAGGAAACATCAATTTTTACCGCGGAAACATGCAGCATTTTCAAAGCCATAGAACATATAAACAAGAACAATAACAAAAATAAAAGTACTTTATTTATACAGACTCTTTCAGTGTCATCCAGGAAATAAGCAATAGAAATACAAAACACCATTTAATACAAAAAATCCAAGAAAGTTTAGCAAATGCTAGACGACAATTACAAATCAAAATAAATTTTATGTGGATCCCATCACACGTAAATATAAAGGGAAATGATGAAGTTGACGAAGCAGCGAAAAAAGGTACAACAAAGACAGAGATCGAGAATATTAACATTCATAACAAAATCATATCAAGAAGGAATGGATGAACAGCTAGAACCAAAAGACCAACAATAAATTAAGAGACATTAAAGACGAAACCAAAAGATGGCAAGTATCTGAAGAGTGCAAATTGCAAATCATGATATCAAGACTTAGAATAGGACACACTAAATTCACACACAAAAAAAAAAACATAACCCAAAACCTGCGACACCTGTTCATCATTCAAGAATGTACCAAATACATGACATACAGACAAAAGCACAAGATACCGACCACATTGAAAGAAGCACTGGGCAGCAACATCGACAACATAATAATCCATAAAGTTCCTGGCAGAGATAGACCTACTAAACCAAATATAAAATGAAATGACACACACTGATTGATACAATAATGTAAATATGTACATTGTACTTTTACTTTTACAGTATCATGTTTTCCATTGTAAACGTATTTTGAACTCAGTGCGACTTGATGCGAATCTTCTTTCACTGCCAAGCATAGCAAGTGCAGCAGTTTCAGTGCAATATGGCACTATTTTGCACTGAATAGTTTGTTTGTTTTCCGCTGATGGTGAAATTACACAGCACTGGAGTAAACAATCATACAGTCACATTGTAGAACTGAGTGCTATTCCACTTTTGTCAATGGAAAAGGCCATTACCGAGTGCGCACTTTCTTGCACTTACTACGATCGTCAGTTATTGCCAGTGCAGTCTACCAAATTCATATATTTTGATTTGCAAAAAGTGTTTGTGTAAGTACAAGGGATGTAAAGAAAATTAAGTTTGTTAATAACAGAAGAATTATTGGAAACGGACGTTTGAAAATGTATACAAATACATAGTTGCGATTTTACATAACCTCTAGTGTCGCACGCGAGGCGAGACGAGACAAGAAATTTAAAATATCGATCTCTTCTCGTTTTCGGATCTGTAATCTCGATCTCGCTCTCGTTCTCGCACATTTTTTGGGTCTCATCTCGTTCTCGCACGAGAGTCTCGCTATAAAAATAAGCACTTGCGCACTACGTATTTACGTAACTGTTTAACTACAAGAGACAAGTTCGCACCAATAGCACTGTCTTCCTTGTATTTGCAGTCGTATAACTATAATAAAGAGACGAAACACTAAATTCTGGTCACCAAATTATTTCAATACGAACATAATGTTTATTCATTTACGGTCACCAGAAAATGTGATAAGTTAGTAAATAATTTAATTTATCTCCAAAATATCCAATTTATCATCAAATTGTGATCTCTAAACTATTACAATACGAGCATCTCTTAACACATTCTGTCATCAGTAAAACGAATTAAACATTAAAAAAATATTTTTGAAACTAAAAGTACCTACACTTTTTCATTAAATATATGCCACTATTTAAGTAAGATTAAGTCATAAAAAAATCGCTACACTGGTAACCCGCCGGCAACCGATCACTCCGCTTCTCTCCCTGTTGGCTCCCAGCGACGCTTACTATAACATCCTTTACTTTTCAAGAGCGACAAGAGTTTAATTAACCGTGGTTTTGACTGGGGTGAATTAGGGGATGAAATTTTGTCTTTATTTTTGCATTTCCTCGCTCTGGGAACAATACTAATAGACTCTAGATAGACTCAAAAAATATAGTGAATTCATATAATTTTCACATTTACGTGTTCTATGCATGAATTAGCGTTGTCTCCACTCCTTGTACGGGTGCATTTTTTATTGAATTTATGAATCAAAGCTATAAAGTTTTAAATACTTTCTATTGCGAGATTCTCGCGAGAATCTCGTGAGATTTCTCGCTTCTCGCAGTTGTTATATCGATCTCGCCTCGAATTTTAAACTGCAATCTCGCTCGTTCTCGTCTCGCATAATGCAACGAAACGAGACGAAATGCGAGAGTACTCTCACCTCGTCGTGCATCACTAATAACCTCTCTATTTGACAGTGACGGTTTACAAACTACAACAAGACGAAATTCAACGGCATTATTTTTATTGAGTTTATGGAATTTTTGGAAAAGTAGTTTGAAGTACTTTCCAAAAATTCCTAAATTCATTACGTCAGAATAGAAAGCGTTCGTAATTAGTTTGTTTTTCAAATATGAGTAAGTCATGAAGATTCTCATTCTATTCAAATTGTGTTTATATCTCGTAGTTGTTTAAATTGTAATTAGTAAAAAAAATCCCTTTTGGTTACATGCATACAATATTTAAGGCACAGCTGGAGTAGCTACAGTGATAGGAGTGGCTGCAGTAGCAGCTATAGCGGCAGCAGTAGTTGTAATGGTATACAGTATGAAATAATCAACAGAAGTAGAAGTGTAAATATTCGTACGCATGTAAGTTTTAATAACAACTTGGTACGTAACGTCCGCTCTGCTGACTTTGTTTTGCTAAAACTAATAATTGTAAATTTGTAGAATATGTGTCTTAGTTCTGTGTTGTAATTTAAATATTTGTGTGTATTATTCTCTCCATTTAATTGTAAATGTATATTATATTTTGTTTCCAAATTCCAGCGTTACATTTTCGGCTTATTAATTCCAAATTTAATTTTTATTCTAGTGATAGAACCATTCTGTCATATATTTTGGTAGCACCTCGTGGGATATTAGAATTTGATTCCATGCTGTTACAAAACTTAGACTGGACTTTTGTAACATTTCATTTAAAATGCACTACACATGTGTGTTTAGGTATTTTGTTTTTAACTTTGTAATTTATTTAGAGTTTAAATCCGGCTTATATCCCATATTTACTGACAGTCAAATTAGAGAAGTTAAGTGGAAAAAATTGAGCGAAATGCAGTATAATAGTGCGTAGGTGTTGGAATCTTAGTAATTGAATGACACATCTAGAATCTGACGGTGACGGTGGTATAGGCATGGGGGTATAGGAACAGCAATGCTTAGCGGACACCGCTACACAGGTAGAGTGGCCAATCAATACCTTGGGCTGAGTGACGCACGCACGAAGCCTTGGCCGAGTGAGCGTCTGCAGCGTCCGTGGCGTTCACAGCGTCGGTGTTGGTGTTGGTGTTGGCACCGGCCCACCCCTTCGGCACCACGTGGCTATCGCACGTGCAGTTGCACTCCGTGACGCAAGTGCGACAAAGGGGTTGCGAAAATGTTACAGCGATGCGTTGCGATGTAGATGTGATGGATACACATCTCAGGTTACCTGTTACCACCGTCCAAAGTGGAAACAACCAACATAGTCCATAATTGCATTCATTCATGTGACACTTTTACGCCATGAAAGAAATGTTTTAGTGCTGGTGCTAGTAATCCTTCGATAGTCAACAAGTATATGAGCCCAAACTCATAATATTTAGGCCAGTTTACATTTTCAACAAATTATAAAACCTAGAAAATTGGTTAGAAATTTCCACAAAATTCTTTCGACTACGTTAAATATAGACTTAAAATTTTTAAAAACTGTGGTCCATGACTGGTGATAGTTCGATCGGTATTTTAAGGATCTTCTTTTAGCCCAGATTTAGCTTCTACCGAGATACTTTAATTTTGGCACAACGAAAAGCAACTACGTAAAAATCCAGCGTTATATCCAAGACATATGGGACAATACTCATAGGAAAATGCGCAGGGCTTAAGGATACAATGCCTAATAGAATTAAAGCTGGTATTACTAATAAAGGCGATGTAAACTAATATTAAATAGCGGAATACTTGATAAACATATTTATTTCTTGCAAGTTTAAAATCTATCTGAAGAAATTTGTAAAAATTTCTTACCACTTGTGTAGGTTTTATACTTGGTTTGTAGCCGGATTGCAAAACTTTCGATCAATTAGCAATATTTTACAATCTAGCTAGTGGTCTAGACGTTTTGAAAAACGACAAACAGCTTGTATATTTCCCTAAATATGACAACAGTAAAAACTTACACCGTGTTCAATTTTAGTGTATAAATTTTACACGGACTGAAAATAACATTAATTTAACAATGTGGATATCTCAACTACACTAAAATAAATTATAGTATTATTTTTAACAATAAAAATAGTGTGGACCTGATGGTTTACTTTTCACTAGATAGTGTACGATCAGGTTCAGATTAGTACTGAATTTTTTGTGTGTCACGATTAATTTTAATTACCTATTTCTGAGTGTGCCAATCTGCTTCTATTCGCAGATTTTGGTAACGACAACATATACATGTTACATGTGTTATGTACCGTTAAGGAAGTTTATCAGCAGTCACTAAACGGGCTCTCAAAGCTGTCGTGGAAAGAGCACCCCAGGGGTCAGTTCTGTGCTATTTAAAAATTGGAAGAAAACAAAAACACCTCACAGTCTTGCTGGTTTAAGAACTGCGTCACAAAAGAACGGTACATAGAACATTTGGAAATACTATACCATTATTACTTACGCCAGCGCCATCTATTATAACGCGTCAAACTACTTTCAAAGAAAGCTTTGTGTATAAAAAATCTAGTTTATTTAAAATGACACTTAGAACGTTTGAAAATTTCACTCTGCATATTATATTGCCTGATAAACGTTCGCACGGTACAAATGTGTTATCATCATTAACGAAATCTGTGTACAACGTAGATTGGCACACCCAGCAACGGGTAATATGCCGTGATGATATATTTATTTATTTGCTTCCCAAAATAAATTTAAGAAAAATATTCTATTATCATTATTTTTCCAGACCAAAAAGTACCTCAAATCATTTATACCGGCTAGCATGTAACCATAAAAATGATTCAATATCAAGCATTTTATCACATTGCGTGCCCGTGAGGTGATGCCTGGTAAACGCCTGCACGGTACAAATATGACATCATCATTACCCAAATCTGTGTACTAAGCAAGTTGGCACACCCAACAATGGGTAATATGCCGTGATGACATATTTATTTATTTTATTTATTACATTGGGGTACAACTACTTACCATTCATTTGTCTTAAATAAATAGTGCTAACTGCATAAGACAGTAATCGTAAAAACAGCAATAAAAGGTTAAAGGACGAATTAAGGACTCTATCCGTATTTGTAAAACTATCAAAGAAATAGGAATAATTCCTGTTTAATTTCGTGGAAATTTAGTGAATTAATATAGAATGATATATTTACTTTCTAACATTTTATTTCATCTCATAATTTCCAAGAAAATAGTTTCTTTTTTGTTTTTATTCCTTAGATAACTTGTATTAATATATATTTGTAATTTGTCTGGATTCAGTTATTTGCTTTGTTCTTATTTCAGTCTGTTTCTGTTGTTTTATATTTCTTATTCCTTCTGTAATACTGTATGAATAATAATTATATTAAACTGAAGAAAAATATTTTGTTGGAATTACACAACGACCTGATTTTCAAAAATTGAATGAATATAATTTACAAACTATTTTAACGTAGGTATATAGAGATACATATACATATTCCATTTTCCTCATATTGATATAGGATTTATGTATATCCTTGTCTCATGTTTCCGAAGTACAAATAGTAAATATTTGCTTTCTATTACGTATCCATTTTTCTATTAAATTTTAAACTATGTTAGATTCGAGGTTAGAATATAAAATGCAAATAACCAAATAGAAATTATTTTATATTGTACTGAAACACGTGGAAAAGATATTCGTATGCAAATCGTATATGAATTAAAATGATTTTTCAATTAAATATCGTTTAAATTGTATCAGGCTTACCTGTGTAAAACGAATGTAGAATAAAACGCGTGTGCATTATAGACTTTATGTGGGTGAGATCGAGGACGAGCGATTACGGGGGCGTCTGATATGTAAATGGTCGGATATATTGGTAATTTATTTCATTATTTTACAGGAATGGATATTTATATTTAAGGAATACAAAAAGTACAGTGGTGGACAGAAATAATAGAACAAGTTGAAAAATCAAGTAAACTTTCTTCTATAAGATTCAGTTGCTTGAATTTGGCTTTATTATGACATTTGTCATTTTTATTTGTCAAAAATTGAATTGACTAATCGAAATAAAAGGCTCAAATTAGCGATATTGTGAAGTGTTTGATAAATGTTAGAGCGGAAGAAAGAATGCCCAGCGCTATAATATTAATAAAAATTCTGTCATTATCATCAGGATCAGTTTACACTAGAAAAAAAATACTATCCTATTTTTTTCTGTCCTGTCCTGTACATATCAGAACATATTAACTCTAGATGGCAAAAGTATTTACATGCCAAAATTAAGATCATGTCTAATAAAATATTTTACAAGATTATACATTTTCGAAAGACTAAAATGGATGAAATAAGTAAATTAATAAAACAAACTTTTATTACATATACGGTCAAATTCACCATTCCTTAATCAAGAGTTGATTCATACATCAACGCTGATTCTGAATCAATCAGATTCACCAATAAAAATCAAACTATATTCCATATTCCATGAATCAAACATTCATCATATCTTTGAATCCTGATTTTTACATTTATAGCTATGTCAAGATTCTGGCTGCTGTACTCAGGGGTGGCGGTTTTTGATTTTTCCCGTGGGTGCACAATAAATAACACCGAAATTGAAATTTTTATAAAAATAAAAAGCTGTTTAAAATTAAATTTTACATTAAAAATGTTTAAATTCGTTGTAAAAACAAATCTGCAGCATGAGATATTTCAGAAATACTGATACAATCTCGTCAAGAATCATACGGCCATGGAAATAGATCATAAATGTGATAGTTTAATAAACTATTACAGCAATCATGATTTTCATATAAATATAATTCATAAACTAAAACTATACTCTGTTCCATTTAAGCCATTCATCAGATGGCGCTCACATCAGCGCCAGTTTTAAGTAGCCGAAAGTACATTGGGAAAACTTGTCTATTGTCTCCAACTTCAGTCAATGAGAGAGTTGAAAATTATGCCCTATTCTCTACACCCTGAATGGTTTAAATGGAACAAGTTATAGTTTAAAGGTTATAAAATGAATATATACAGTACAAGAGAAACGAAAAATATAAAATTGTTCTATAGCGAAAATAGTTATTAGAATAACACATTGATGTGTTTAATATCCATGGACGTCTAATTCTTGACGAAATTGTACCATAATCTCGTGTTGCAGATGTGCTGTTACATCGAAATAATACATTTTTAATGTAAAATATAACTTAAAACAACTTTTTATTCTTGTAGTTTTGCTCAAGTTACAAGAATAAAAATCTTTAGATTCGTATCGCAAAACTTAATTATATTTAATAAAATAAATCAAACAAAAACATTATTAATTTATTGGTATTACTTGACTTGAGAAATAATTGGAGCTGCAGTCGTGGTAAACAGTGTTTATTAAATAAAAATTTAATTAACTTTCATACGTTTCGATTCCAAATGAATCATCATCAGGGATAGTTAAAGTATAAATGGAAAATAAGATCATTACATTACAAAATCAAAAATATCAGAGGTAATAAAATACGTACAGACATCAGAGACAACTAAAGATAATTAAAAAAGTTATTGTTCACCGTAATAACTTAATATTAATACCTTTTTTAAAGGAAACTATAATTACCATGAATAAAATTACATGACAATTACATTAACTGTTAAAAACCAAAAGAAAACTGTGAATCTATTGATCATGATTCCTTGATTCAGAAACCAAGTTGGTGAATTAGAACCTACGTTGATTTACAGATTAGCTTGATTCCTTAATCAGCTGATTATTAATCAACGGATTAATGGTGAATTCGGCTGTACGTTAGTGAGTTAGGATGAAAGTGCCAAACTTCAGAAGTATACACGTGTCCCAAAAACTCTGCATGGGAATCTCGAAAACCATAAGAGATACGAAGTCGGTTAACTTAGATACAAGTTGTTCCATTAGGAAAACACTGTAGTAGTGTATCGTTATGTGAGAAAAAAATCCATACGTCACTATGTTAGGTATAGATGAATATGTAAATTTTGCAATTTTATTAATACGAATAACTTTTACGCGTTAAATAATACTGGATTTTCTTTCGTACCTGTTTAAGACACTTGTTTATGTTGTTTCGAATGACGATGCTCAATATTTCTTGTCACTTGTATATTTCGAGTTATAATGGGAAATTACACAATTGAAAAGGGAATTTTTATAGCGTATTCAATATTTTGTTTTTGAAAATATGTATTTATTTTTTACTATATCCTTTTAGTTCCTTACTTTCCTTCACAAATAAAAAGTAAGATTGGCCCACCTAGAAATTAATAATAAATCATTATTATACATTTATTTATTTAAATACCTGTATATTCTATGGAAAAATATATTTTTCAGTGTAAAAACGGGTTCTTATTACGTCATAAAATCCTAGCAACCATAACGTATGTCTACTCGTTAAAAGCGAACAGGATAACAGTGACAGCTAGTGTCAATTATAACTCTACACCACAGTAACACCAGATTCATATGTTGTGAGTTACGACGTAACCTCACCTGACAAACTTTATAATGTAATCATATCATCATAAAAACACAATTCTTGTAAATACAGTATATTTGTAGGTATTGCCGGACAATTTTTTGTTTATGTGTGTTTTCACACATAAAACAGTATTACCGTACATAATTACTACGTTTACATGTAGTTTTGAAACCAGTTTCGGCGCATGAGCATTTGGTTGATGTAAATGACAGATCTTCTTCTCTACAAATTCTTCGTTTTGCCATTATTCCAATTATTTTTTCTGCTTTGTACCACTACTCACTAAAACTACACAACTGTCAGTTTTTTTGTAGGTTAGTAACGCCAAATAACACAAATCGACAGAAACGTTATGCTGTGTACGCATGTACAATATCGAAATTGAATTTTAAGTCTTTTCATGAGTAGATTTCAAGCTAGTTTTCAAGTAAAACTCAAAAATTTTAGTTTTGGTTTGAGATAACTCAAAACCGTTTTGACGCTGTATACATGGCGTTTGGAAATTAAAAACGGTTTCAAAATTGCATGTAAACACAGTAATAAAGATCACATATATTCCGTAATACAAAGTGAATACGAAAACTGTGTAAACTTAATTTAAAGAAAAGGTAAAAATAGATAGGTGTATTTCAAAGCAAATATTAAGTTTTTTTTGACAGTTTTTGAAACAACACATACTTTTAACATGTTTAAAAAATTTGCGGGAGAGATAGTAGGTATGTGAAAAAAATCGCTATGTTACGAATTTTCATAGTGCCAATAGCCCAAAGTTAGGCTGCGTTTATTTTATTTAATTACCTATTGTTCTTTTCTTTTATTAATATGGGTACCAAACAAATTATTTGTGCAGTATTTTTGCTTCAATTCGCACGAGTCCGTAACTTTTTTACGGTATGTATAAAGAGTTTAAGTCGATAACTACTTTACATTTGACGTGAAAGTACACATAACCTTACTGTTAGTGTAATATAGCTGCAACGTTCGTTTAGATTTTATTAAAGGCATCCTTAAAATCATTCTTGTTTAAATTTGTTAACTCAGCAATCAAAATAAGACTTTTTAATTCAGCTTAAACTTTTCTTCTTTGACAACCGTTTCACGAACCGTGAAAATATATTTTGATAAACCGAATAACGTTCACGTTATCTGTAATACAGTGTGAACACTGAGGCATTTAACATGGGAATACAGTTCTTTTCAAATATCAATACTTGATACCAAATAATTTATGTTTTAATTTTGTAATTTATTTAATAATATATTTCACAAAATAAAAATACAAGGCGAGCGGGATTTGAACTCGCGAATAAATATTACGGTGTATCGATCTAACCAAATCAACTACTGAATGCGTTTTCATAATTACTGTTTTTAATAAATTATAAATAATAACTGTCAAATAGCATTATACTTTTGCAAATATTTGAATAATAAGCCATTAAATTAGGAGTATTTAGATACTCTTAAGGCCGTCGCGCACTTGGGCGAGGCGAAGCTAAGCGCGGCGAAGAGCCGTTTTTTCATTCAATATATTATTATGTGTATATGCGCACTTTGGCGAGGCGAAGAGCAGAGGAGCGAAGCGACTTGCCGGAATACTCCGGGGAGAATATTTTTCTCTGCTCTTCGCTTCGCTGAGCTGAAGTGTGCGATAGCGCAGCGCAGCTACCTAAATCAGAACGAATACTCCCGAGACACATTGGAAATAGTCGGTTTAGAATTAAATTTCACACGTTTTATATCAAAAAATACGTATAGGTTCTATGAAAATGTCAAACACAGAAGAGAAATTAGGTCTTCTGGTTTCAAAATATAAAGATCTGTACGATATAGGATGTGTCGAGTATTCTAATCAGACATTGAAAGACAACTGCTGGTTAGAAGTAGCAGAAGAAATAAATATAACCGGTATGATATGCTATGTATATTAAGTTTATTAATTGTAAATATAACAATGTACATTACAAAATGTTGAATTTTAAGCAATTCATTAAATATTTGATCCAATAGATATGGATATGACAACTGAGTATGTACTACTACCTAAAACAAAAAAACTAAATATATTATTATAAATAAAAATGAAGTCAATTAAAAAGGAGATTATCTATTTAGTTATACAATGTAGAAGAATTTTTCAAAAAATTTAGTTCTGAAAATTCCTTACATATTAAACGATTTCTATTGTACAAAATGGTATAGCAGACTCAACAAAAAGGAGATTAACTACTTGGTTACAGAATGTAGTAGAATATATCAAAAAAAAAAATCGGTTTCTCTGTACCATGGAATTTTGCCACTGCACTGAACCTACGGATGAAACAAAATAATTTATAAATTTGTCTCGTATTGTTAGTGCCTGCGTTGTTGCGTTTCCTCCAAGCTGTCCATCTTTTGAAGTAAACGCGGAGGTTTCTCGTTGAAAACTGCTCGCAAGTGCGCGTTGGTTCTAAAAATGACTCTTCGCCGCTCTTCGCTTCGCCGCGCTGCGCCTCGCTCAAGTGCGCGACGGCCTTTAGATGCCAAGTTAAATAATTTTTCTAACCATATCAAACACTCCCACTATAGTCTTACGGGACAAACGATATTTGAAAAAACTGTTTTCTCATGTTTAACGTCTGTCACAGTTTTTAATATTCACCCTGTATCTACGTTATGTAAAAACTCTCTAATATACATACGAGTATACTTATGCCAGGTTGCAGAAACGTTCACTAATTCCTTGATTACTTAACGAATTATCAAAACAAACAAATGCAAAGCGATTTTTTGATAAAAATGATTTCAATGTCAGAACAAGGAAACTGATTTGAATTTGTTCATTTTAATGGTCCCTTAATTAATCAAAGAATTGATTAACCTTTCTGCAACCGGGGACTCCAATAAATATACGAGGTCTATTAAAAAAGTATCCGACCTTATGCGCATGCGTGAATCTTTTCCCGCCTGTCGATAGCGTCTGTTGCCGACAAGCAGCATTTGAGTGTGTAGTGCTCTCGTCGGTTTTTCATTGCAAGGAAAATTACGTAATGACTGGAGCAGCGCTATTACATAAAATTTTGCCTGAAACTGGGCGACAGTCAGGACACCAAATCCTAGTTGTCACAGTGGATGCATTCCACGTCACCTAGACCAAAGAAGGCCCGCCAAGTGCGCAGCAACGTCAAAGTGATGCTGACTGCTTTTTTGCCCCCGCGGAGTGGTACACCACGAGTACGCACCACAGAGTCAAACAATCACCAAAGAGTACTACACGGATGTCCTCTGTCGCCTACGTGATGCTGTGCGGCGCAAGAGACCGGAGTTGTGGTCAACAGGAAATTGGCGCCTCCATCACGACAATACTCCAGCACATTCCTCGCACTTGATTCAGACTTTTTTGGCGAAGAACAAGACTCCTGTGGTTCAACAGGCTCCTTACTCTCCTGATATGGCCCGCTGCGACTTCTGGCTGTTCCACAAACTCAAGAAGTCTTTGAAAGGAGCGCGATTTTAGACAAGAGAGGACAATATGGCTGCAACGGCAGCCGAGCTAAACTTCATTTCGAAAGAGGCTTTCTCGGAATGCATCCAACAATGGCGGCACCGCTAGGAGTAGTGTGTGGAGTCGCAAGGAGACTACTTTGAAGGTGATTAGATTTCCAACGCTCCAGGTATGCCAGTTTTTTTCCCGGCCAAAGGTCGGATACTTTTCTAACAGACCTCATATGTACAATAATATACACTAATCATCGCAAAATGTCTAACTGCAATGTTTAATGTATGAATAACTTTATTATGATTATGATGCACCTTCGAACAGACGAAATTAATATTCCACATATTAGTTGCTTCATTTAATAATCTATATTAATATTAATGTCAAACAGTGATGTTCTTTACTAATTAGAATTATTTGAGTAAAATTTGCATACTCAGACAACTATGGATAAATGTAACTTATGCTTCCATAGTTATCCGTTCATTCGATAACAAAATATTCATAATTTATGTATGAGTACATTATCTAATTTGAAACACTTTGCAGATTATTAATGTTGACATTGGAAACAAAATTTTCCACAACGCGAGTGTTTCAGCAGAACAAAAATTAGCGGGCGTAAGTTTTATGCATTGGATTAGGTTATATTAAGAAGAATCAAAACCCCACTTTTAACTAGATATTTCTCCTGTTGATTCGATGTGAAAATAAATAAGATTTTTTCGCATATTGGAAAAAAATTATTTTATTTATTTTTATTTTATCAACGTAAATCAATGTGATATACAGAATGTATTGTAGTATAAAGTATACAGTCGTACAAATGTTTGACATGTTGAGTAATCCTCATTTTTCTCTGCCCTCTTAATATCGTTTCGCGTAAAGTTTACTACTGACGATGAGAACATTGTTCTCGAAATACGCACATAATAGTTTTTCTCTAACACTACTATGGAATTCACCCAATATGTAACAGAAAACTGCTACAGAATATCAAAGCCCATGCACTAGTTTTTTAATTCACTCATTTAAAATACATGGGAATATGCAAATGTTTTCAAAATTAAGCCGGCTTTGCTTAGCGCTTCGTTTCTTTGATTTTGTCACCTCAACTGCCTTAATTATCAAATTATAAAAGAAATGATTACAAAATCTAACTATAGGCCTTGTTTTACGCGTTTTGAAGCTTTTACACGGTAAGTTAAATAAAAAATTATTGTAATTTTGTAACATACCAATAATATTTTATTATTTTTAACAAAAATGTCAAGTGATGAGCAAAATATATTTTTTAAATAATGTTAGAGAAAGTGTAATTTAAAACTCGTATGGAATAGTATTTCCGCCAGTCGCGAAACCGTAGACTTCGCCTACGGCTCGAACTGCAAACTTTTCGCTTGCGCGGAAATTATCTATGCTATACTAGTTATAGAATATACTAGTATTTTAACTTAATTTTTAGGTTAGGATAATTTTTATTATAAATTATATTAGCAGGCTCATAATATTCAATTAATATTAATATGATTATTGGCTGGTTACACTAATATTTAATAGGGAATATAAAACAAATCAACATTTTTATACGTATTAATATATTGTGTACATTTTGCTTTAATTTTTAATTCCCAATTAAAATATTGGTGCAACCGGTCATGTCACTTATTTAATTATAAATATTATTTAGATTATTATAAAAGCATTCAGACTAATTTTTATCAAAGACAGCATTCCTTTTTAGGAATTATTAATTCTAACAAACAATAGTTTTAGAGTTCAGATTTCTCTATAAAGTTTTATTTTATTTGTAAAAGTCTAAGATGAAATGCTTATGTTCGTATAAGTAGGAACGAGCTTCAAAAACAGGAGACTGTACAAGCGAAAATGGAATTAATTAAATATATTGCACTTTGATATAAATACAGGATGTTGTCTGAAAGATGTTTATTTCTGTAATATTGCATTTCAAATTTCAAAAGCAAAATTATTATTAAACTGTCAGGATAATAAATTAAAGTTCAGAGAAAATTTAGGAATGAATTTTGTCTATGTTCTTCCTTTTTCTGGTATAAGGGTCATGATAGTACATATTATTGAGAATAAAATGGGTAGACCATTTAAAATAAAATTTACACTATCATTTTAGTTATTATGGTATTTAAAATTAAGCTGCGAAAGTTAAATTAGTTAAAATTTAGTTAAGTTTTTTAAAATATCATATAAATTAACAACAGAAACATGATTTATATTTTAACAGTTATTAAGTTAGCTTGGAATTAATTTAACAGTTCTGAAGTCCCCCTGTAATTAGTTTAACAGCTTCGGTAGTTTTTAAGTTACCAAAAATTAAATTGACAGCTTTGGCAATGTTTAAGTCTCCCAGAAGTTAATTTGAAAGCATTGCAAAATAAGATTGGTTGGGAACGGAAGATAACAATGGTGAAGTGTAGGTATTATTGTTGAAGAGAACTATTTTGAGCAAATTAAAATTGAAAAAAATAGGAACTATATGTGTCTTATACTCAATAATACTAGCATGAACCTTGTATTATTATTAATAGGATCACCATACACAAATGATAATATGATGTTCGTCTCACCACATTACCACTACAACCCATTACCATCCTAATATTTTATCGGCTGCTTATAACCATACAAGACGAGCGGCCGTAAAACTTAATAAAACAAGATTTCTTGCTATACAGGGCGTTTCAAAGAAAGTGTAAAAAAAATTAAGGGCATGTAGTACTGACCAAAATGAGTAAAAAAAGCTTAATCAACATAGGTCTGATTTTCAAATGTTTCCGAGAAAAACGAAAAAACGACGAAAAACTGACAAAGATAGTGATCGAACAAAATTTTGTCTATGTCAGTAAATAGATTACAAGGTCGCCGCAACATTTAACTTAAAACAAAAGCACATCTAAGATTACCTCTGAAAGGTAAACAAAAAGTTTCGTTTAATCAAAGTCGTAACTCTTATAATTTTCGAGATAGTAGAGGTAAACCTCGTAAAAACTAATTTTTCACTGCCTTATATCTCTGGAACTATTGAAGATCGGACCCATGTTAATTAGCTTTTTTTACTTATTTTGGTCAGTACTATATGCCCTTAAATTTTTTGACAGTATTTTTAAACAGCCTGTATTTTAGGTGGTACTACCATGGAAGTATTTACGACAGATTCAAATAAAATTTAAATGTCATTTTTAATTTTTCATGAATTTTTACAAAATTATGTACAATTCTAAAAAGGTTAACCACCTGTGAACTCAGATATTTAATTTCTATATAATTCATACAATAAACGACACTTTTTTGCCTAACAACAGATTATAAATGAGACTAAAAATGATCAAACACCAACTACATTTGTAATAATTCTTTTCGAAAGCTGGAAAATAATGATTTTCGATTAAATTTTAACATTTATTAAAACAGTCATATATTTTTCTTGAATATAATTTTTATTTTTACATGATATTTACAAAAAACAATTTAATTCTCTTAAGGTGCATTCACAAATGAAATTTAGGTTTATGGTTTATGTTTAGATTTAAGTAAGTCATTCATAATTGGAAGTTTAAATTAACTATAATTTAGTTTTGATTGTACATACATCTATGTAAATGTAAATGCTTCAAAAACAAGATTAAAATATCAGTAGAGCAGTACTTAACAGATACCCGTGCGCCGCGAAACTGTCATTCGCTTGGCATTATTGGTTATATTTCAGCAATTACGTTTTCATAGTCTCCATATTCTTCTTGCATTTGTTTTAAAAAAGCCGAATCCACCAAGTGAATACTAAATAAAGATGAGTGTATATTTCTATATCGTTTCAGACTCGTTCTCATTGGTGAAGTTTGTGACGTCAAACTAAATCATAAACCTAAAGCTTGGACCTTGCAATATTAACCTTTATGATTGGATTTAGAGACACTGAATTCTGAAGTGCGAATGGAGTCATTACATACTATGCGGCCAAAGTCTTTAAGCCTAAAGTATAAACCCTGAATCTAAACCTAATTTTCATTTGTGAATGTACCTTTAATAACCCTAAACTATTAATAATTTAGAATATTTATTTATAAATTATTTTATGAGACTGTCATGAGTCATGTCATGATAGCACCACCTTAACTACTTGCACCACCATCATAAAATACACACTTTTGAAAGAGAAATAATTATATCGCATTTTACTAAAATAATTTTTTTTAAAAACATACAAAAGCTTATTGTATTTGTAATAATCTCTTTATAATTGTTTCCAAAGCTTTAAAATTTTAGACTCAGAAATTATTAAATTTATACAGACACTCGGTATGACGCAAAAGGACGTCATGGATTCAATGAAAACAATTTCCTTTCAATAGTTTCGAAAGCACAGTCTAATGTAATTGACGCTACGCTTCAGTTTTCAGGATGAAGTCTGCTGGAGACAAGTCGCGGAAACGAAAGTGAAATGCCGGTTCTAGACGTAAAAAATAAAGAAGGAAAAAGAAGATCTTGTCTCTTACCCTATATAAGGGCTGCGCGTTTTCAGTTTACATGACGTAATTAGCATCTCAGAACGAGAAAGTGACTTAAATTTGTATTTCATTTGTTTGCTGCAAGTGAGACAAACAGATGTTTATGAGATATTACATCGGTTTATTTAAAATGGTTTTAATTTTGCCCTGAAATGTAACAGATATAAGAAAGAGAGCTTTTAATAATAGTACGAACGTCTGCACTTATTTTCTAGCATCTGGTATTATATCATTTTTTATGAAAGGAATATAAATTATCATTATCCAGTAAATCAATATAAAATAAAACAAATTGTACACGTACCTACGTCATGTTTTATTTTTAAACAAATAATATATGGCATTAAATAAATACATACCGGGTGTCCCAAGCAATCCTTTGCCATAACAATTTAACAAACAGTTACTACAAATATTATTATCCCGTCAAATTTTATGGGCTACTAGAATTTTAAAGCATGAAATTCTAATTTTTTTGATTTCATTCTTTGGTAACCGAGTAAAAATAAATAGTAAATGCTATTGTTTTCAAAATGCGTATTTTGGCTATGTAATGGTATTAGATCTTCAGTAATATAGAAATTATGGCTGGATTGCAGTTTATCCAGAATAGTAGAAATTGCAATTTTTTTGTTGTAAATGTCTAATTTTAGTTAAAATATAATAAGGAAACATAAAATTGGAGCGCGGAAACAGGTATTTATATATTTTTTTGGATTTTTTTTTTAAATCCTGACAAAAACAATACCTAACGCACAGTAATGTTTTAAGAAATTTTTTAAAAAATCTTGGCAAAAACAATACCTAACCCCATGTATTTTTTAAGAAATTTTAAAAAATCCTGACAAAAACAATACCAACACACACCAGGCACACACATTCAACATCGCTCGGCCCACTATTTACATGTTAGTTTACAATAGTTTGACAGATGAACGCAAAATTATAAATAAAAAATGTTATAAAACGTAGGATACGAAGGAAAATAAGACATAATTTTGCAAATATACGTTAATTGAAACAGTATTATTCGTATAAAAGCGTAAGTACTTACTTAAATATGGAAATATATGTAGTTCATCTAACCTATTTTTTTCAGAAAAAATGCCAAAATCTGTATAAATATAGCTTTCCGCATCCAATTTTTAGCGGTATTTAGTGTTTTTAATGGTTTACCAAGTATATATAACCATTAATATAAAATTATTGAATTCTGGATAAACTGCAATTTAGCCGAAATTATTTGAGGTAGCTCGTTTTGCTTTTACACCCTATGTGTTAAAAATGAAAAAAAGAATATGTTCATAGTTGAATATGAAGACAGACCTTATAATAATCTCATCTATAGAATGCTTTTTACATAGAGTTAATGATGGTACTTACCGGTTCATGGAAAATCCTCAACCTGACGCCTTCGTTTAAGAAAACACATTTACACAAATGTTTGTATTTCACTTTAAATGTTAGTTTGTATATTATCACTTAATACATATAAATACACGGCCATCCGCTTCTATACATCACAAGAAACTAAGTCATATTATGTACGATTTCGCAAATTTAAACGTGTTTCCGTACGCACAAGATCACAGTATAAAATGAAATTTCATTTAAAAACTACACTATCATAATAGTTATTTATGTAACAAGTGTGTAAAGTAGTACTTTTTTGGTCGAGTGCGATGTTGTAGCACGAGACAAAAAATACTATTTTACACACGTGTTGCATATAATATTTTTCCTACAACCGAAATGGTATTGATGTTTCTCATAATACTGAGTGTACAGGCATCCAACAGCTTCAAATACTGTTAGTACTCTTTCTAATAACACTGTACAAAATGTAACTTAAACACTTGGAATAATCTCAGACAGACGATGACTAGTTCTTTTATAATGTACAAATTGTACATTTAATATTAATATTAAAAATTAGGTTAGGTTAGAATACATGTCAAAAAAATGTTAATGTTCTTAAAAATTAGATTAGTACTCCATCTGTTAAAAAAAACATTAGATTTGTTTTAGTTACAGTGTATATTCATATTTCTTAATAAATTTTATTACTTTTGTTATTATTTACTACCTAATATATAGTTGACAGGTAAATTAACCGAATTTTAATGTTGCCTAGCAACGCTTATTTACTTTTCAAGCACTAGTGCGTGAAAAGTGACACTTTACACACTGTAATGAGTGCGTGAAAAGCACTTTTCACGCACGGTTGTAGGAAAAATATTTTTAAACATTACATTACTTTTATGTGTATGTGTATTTAACAACCGCATTAGGAATAAAAACTTGTATTATAACATTGCTATTGTTATTATTATTATTCATTGAAAAAATTCTTTACAACATAGATTTACAAACTTTATTTCACAGTTGACTAGATATCGTAAAAATTAATACTTAAGAGTAAAATACCTTTAATTTTACAGAAAAAGATCAGATGTCAATGTTGAAGGTACTTTTATCATATCTGCAAATTTGATATAATTGAAATTTGTATTTAATTTTAGAAAATATAATGAGAGACAGAGATTCAGATGAAGATAATACTGAATTAGATAATGATATATACAACGAAGCATATTTAGACAAAATCACAATAGGCCCGGAACGAAAACACTTCAAACCTCACATGTAGTTGTCAAATATTTTTATATAAAAATTAATGTGTTTGACAAATTTGGAGTATAAATAAATGATTTTTAGTTAATTTCACACGTTTCTTGTAAATTGCAACCAGTTTCATACCCAAATAAAAGTTCTGCTATATTGTCAAAACCAGCACCGCCGTTAGCCTCGAGCAATTTTATTTATTAAATTGTCATATTTTAATTTATAAATTTTTTCTTCCCATTTTTTCATGTATACTCGTACATATGAATACACGCTTCTATAAACCTACTGTGTCACATACTATTCTTATTTTAGATAATATTAAGTATTAATTTTTACACTGATAACTAAATGACATTTGCAATATTCGAATATTTATGTCTGAAGCTTACTTCATATTCATCGCAGACCATGTCCAGGTGGATACAAGGGCTAAACACGGTCTACGTAAACTAGGTTTAAACTGGGTCTAAAATTTACTATGAATAAGTCCACGGTGGTCTAAGTTAGACCTAGTTTAAACCTAGTCTACTTAGACCTAGTTTAAACCAGGTATATCTCAGTTACTATGAATACGGCTGTTGGAAGATAGACTAAAAATCTATTAACTTGATTAAAAATCAATGAAAATACGAAAGTATTTTGTAATTAAAACCTTATAATTGAAAATATACAGTAAATGAAATAAATAAAATTAAAGGTCCCAGTTATCTGTGAAATAAAATTTTATCGTGTTTAATAAATTTTGTAAATTGAGAAAAAGTTGTCCATTTATTAAAATTATTTCAATCACTGTGTACAACCTAATTTTTCGATCTCGTATTTTAGAAAAGGAAAGTACAATAATTTAAAATTGTTGTAAACTTTTAAATTTACTCATAGTTTAAAAACAGAGTATAGGTAACAATAAATATGAAACTTCAGTTACGCTAGATTTTTAATTTCAAACGTGCACTTTCATCTGAAAAAATCGCTTATCCCAGTTCATTTCTCAATTCATTTTTAAATGATTTTGTTGTTTCTGCTGTTTTCAATCCATTTTCTGATGGCCGAGGAGATGTATAATAAATCAAAACCAGTAAATATTTTAATTTGACATTTGTACTGAAATGAAAAGTGACAGTTTTTGAAACTTCAGCATAAATATTACAAAGTAGGATCAAACAAATTTTGACAGATGTACACCACAAGAAATACGCCTGCTGTTTGTATCTTTTATTAACAATCGCCTACATATTTGACCACATTAACACTAAAATAGAATATCCGATGATTATATTATAACTTTGAGTGCCAATTTTCGTCTAATCATCGTTAAATTTCAATATCTGCTAATAAGTACAACGGTTAATAAATGCATTTTGGTTTGTAACATACTAAGCAGGTAATTGTTACCTCATATAACATGGTTAACAATGAAGTTTACAATGAAATTAAATTGTGGATTTAATTGCTTTGATACAGTTTTATGGAATTCACAATAACCATCCATATATGGAATGTTTAACCAATTTCGAATGCATGCGCTAGCGTGAGTATTTGACAGCAGATATTTCCCAACAGAACAAAGAACTTCAGAATTAATTAGAACACCATGCACATTTAATTAATTCTAATCACAAATATTTAATAATAAAATCTTTATAAATAAATAAAGATTCAATAGTATGTATTTACTCTAATTATTACTGGTATTGTCACAAACTTTAATAAATAAATTTATCATCGCGGCTTATACCCATTACTGGATGAGTCAATCAGCTTTTATTTGTAGATTTTAGCAACTACGATCAAGCTGACAAAATCACAAGCTTAAAATCGGTCCAGATTCGAATCGGAGCCATGTCGATTTTTTCTCGACTGGTCTTGATCGGTGTTTAATGCCGTTACCTTTCCCAGTTGGGATACAGTTAACTTCGCAATCACTAAGCATCGGGCATTGGCTAGTGGTTGTAACAAGGGCAGTTTAAACTTTAAACTTAAAACCATGCCTACCTAAATAAAACAGGTCAAAACATGTCTTGCATGGCACTCTGTAAAAAGCTTAAAACGGATATTTTATTTTACGTTTATCTCATGGAAGGATCCTAATATATCAATAAATTTAGGCTCATTCGGTGTAGAATTTAATTCAGAACATTTTTGTATTGTAACGTGGAACGCCCGCCGCCGCCGCCGCCGCTGTAAACGAGTGTCTATTTATAGCGGTGACGTAATCGCGCTAGCAGCCGGGTGTTCATTGTTATTATGCGGTCGAACATTCTAGGGCTTTTATAGAAGATAATTGCAGCTGTATAAAAGGGACGTGGCTATGCTCGAGAGTTAGCTAGTTACATACAGTCATAGAGTTAGTTACATACAGTCATAGAGTTAGTTACATGGAGTGTTAGAGAGTAAAGCGTTAGTGACAAGCACAGCAGTATCGTAGTGAGCGTATGCAGTTGGTGTCGAGTAGGTACTCGGGAAGTTACTGGTATATTGGGATAGCTCGGTAGTGTTGACGAGTATTGGGAAGCTATAGGTATACGGGGACAGTGACGGCTGACGGCAAGTGGAAGTGAATACTCGGCAGTAGTGTTGAAGAAATGTGGCATACGGACAGTCGGTGATACTGAGGCTGTTACATAAATAGACAAATAGTGTTGTAAAAGAGATGACTTCTGTCCGAGCAATTGAATATACAGACGCTGTTAAGTCAGTTGAGTATATAGACGCGGAGGTCGGTAGGCGGACAGTTAAACGTGATATAAGTATATAGTGATATAAATATCGCGTAAACAGTCTACAAGAGTCTGCAACAGACCGGCAGCCTAAGATTGAAACGCGTAGTGAAATAAATAATTTGTAATATCGTGGAAATAAATAGTTGGTTAAATAAATAGTGTTTGTGTTATCTAGTTAATTATAGTTTTTGTCTTAATTAGTTTTTAATAATTGATTAATACTGGTAATAGTATTTTTCATTATAGTTTAATAAACACTTAACTATAATTAATAATAATTGTCTAATATTTCCACTTCACCCAAATAAATAAAAACGTTACAGTATTTACACTTTATTTCTAAAATTAGTAAGGCAGAAATTACAAATATATGAATATTTTTCCATTATATTTCCTATGGTCCATAAAAAAGTAGACATCCGGTATATATTTTTATATTATATTACCATAGTAGAATTTTCTTTTTGCTAACTCTGTAGTTATCTAAAATAATTTGAAAAACAATTGACTTTTAGACAAAAAATGTATTATTTTATAAAATTTGATTTAAATAAGTGATTTAAAAAAATCAGTTGATTTATATCAGGCCAACCCTGATCGAGATAGAGCTGCCAATAATTTAGTTGGTAAGAGCGATACTCCGGCAAAGTAGAAGTATTGGGTTCTAGTCCCGATGGCAGACATGATTTTTCCACAATTTTTTTCAAATATACAGACTGGTAACTCGTTGTTAACATCGGTAAAAGGTATTTGTAATTTAAAAATACAATGAATTTAAGAATAAAATTTTTGATGTTTAACTTTTGAAATATATCCGGGATCCCTGGCTTTAAATTGAGCAGATGTTAACTATAAGGGTCAAGTGAACCAAGCAGCATGCAGCAGTTTCAGTGTTGTGCTCGTTGCCTTTGAGATTATGCTCTCGACACAACACACGTGCTCATATTTCCATGTGCACCTTAGATATGCAGTTGCACTTGCAGTTGCCCGTATTGCTTATGCTTTGTATATTAGTTTCGTTCAACAGCCATTCCAAAACAAAACCAATTTAATAACAATGGAAAAGTAACGCTCATATCAACAAAAAATAATAATAACAGAAAGGATTGCTATAAGAACTGATATGTGGTGAAGATGAAAATGATAAAAATGCAATATCTGATTAAGTTAATTTTCTGTAAGAATTATTTCTTCAAATTCATTAGTGCTTGAGTCTATTAATTTATATTAGAAAATATTTTGTATATGACAGAGGAAAAATGCGATAACTAAGAAAAGAAATCTCAACTATGTAGTATTTGTTGCTAGGGTTGGAAAAACCAAAAATCATTTATTTAAAAAAAATCATACAAACCATGATTTTTTTTGATTTTTTATTTTTATAGACCTGTTGGTGTTATTGCACTTTTTAATTGTTTTAAAAGCAATATAAATATTTTGTTTTATAAACGAAAACGACTGTAATAAAACCCCAAAGAATGCATTTGAATTTTTGCTTATACGTAACGCGTCAACGCGCGCCAGTTTAATAAACTTCAAACTTAAACCAAGTAAAAAGCTTAAAACGGATATTTTATTTTACGTTTATTTCTTGACAAGAACCTATTATATCAATAAATTTACACTTTAGTTCTAAAATCAATAGGGCAGAATTTACAAATATATGAAAATTTTACCATTGTGTTTCCTATGGTCCATAACAAAAATAGACAACGGTATATATGTATATATTTTTATATTATACTACCATCGTACAATTTTCTTTTTGTTAATTCTGTAGGTATCTAAAAGAATTTAAAACTATTAATTTTTCGACAAAAAATGTATTATTTTATAAAATTTGATTTAAATCAATGATTTTTTTAATCAGTTGATTTAAATCATGATTTAAATCGAGATTTAAATCAGGCAACCATGTTTGTTGCCGCCCCCTTTCTTACAATGGTACCTAATAATGAATAATTATAAATATAATAAAATAAGGAAGTGTTTAGGGACTTGTTAATATATACGAGGTCTGTCAGAAAAGTATCCGACCTTATTTTTTTTGCAAAAACTTGATGGATTTGAATATTAAGCGCGCTTGCATGAGCCGATCTTGAACCTTCGTGCGCATGCGTGAATTTTTTCCCGCCTGTCGATAGCGTCAGTTGCTGGCAAGCAGCATTTGAGTGAGGTAGCGTGTAGTGCTCTCGTCGGTTTTTTATTGCTTCCACTGTGACGACTGGGATTTGGTTTCCGGGTGGTACCCGTACACCCAGAACTCGTCACCAGTGATTATGGTGTTCATGAAGTCGGGGTCACTGTTTGTGGAGTCCGGCATATCATGTGAGACTTCAACACGAAGTTTCTTTTGCTCTGCCGTCAGTAGCTTCGGTACGAATTTCGCCGCCACTCTCTTTATGGCCAAATCTTCGGACATAATGGAATGTGCCGAAAAAGTGCTAATGCCCACCTCTTCCGCAATTTCTCGGATACTTACACATCGTTGATGGCTGACCGGAGCGGGCTCGCGTTCCACCGATGAGCGGCCGTCTATAAACCGGTAGTACCACTCCTTAATCTGTGCGATGCTCATAGCATCATCACCGAGAGCCGTCTGAATCTTCCGAATGGTTTCCACCTGGTTGTCGCCCAGTTTCAAACAAAATTTGATGCAATAGCGCTGCTCCAGTCGACGAGAGCACTACACACTACCTCACTCAAATGCTGCTTGCCAGCAAAAAAAATAAGGTCGGATACTTTTCTAACAGACCTCGTATATATATATACAAGGTGTTTCCTTTAAAACAACCAGCGCTTTTTTGGGCGAACTAACAACTTTAGAGAAAAATGTTTTATACCAAAAATGATCAAGAATAAGGGGATAATGTATCAATAGTAACAAACCGAATATTTAACCAGTGGTTCTCAAACGGTACAACAAAATTATATTTTTTAAATGGCATACCCTATAATTTTTTTTAGCCCTTTAAATAGAATATTTTCTGATTTCAACGATATAAATATAGCACAGGGTTGTATAACAATTATTTCGAAAAAAATGGTATTACAAATAATGTTATAATATTACAATAAGCTACGCAATACACAGGTATTGATACGTCTGTTGCCTAGTTACGCTAGTAGTAAACCCATTTTTTATTACATTATTTCTAGTTTTTAATACCATTATACCAAATAATTGTTATACAACCCTATACCATATTTATATCGTTGAAATCAGAAAAAAAATCTCTATCTAGTGGGCTAAAAAATTATATAGGATACTATTTAAAAAAATATAATTTTGTTCTGCCGTTTGAGAACCACTAGTCGAATTTTTGGTTTGTTATTATTAATAAATTAGCCTCTTATTCTTGATCATTTCTTGTATATAACATTTTTTTCTAAAGTCATTAGTTCGCCCAAAAAAACGCTGGTTGTTTTAAAGGAAACACCCCATATATATATATATATATATATATATATATATATATATATATATATATATATATATATATATATATATATATATATATGTAATATAAAATGTAGATCCAGGGCATGAAACCCGAACCAAAGCGTAACATTTTATTGAACCTAAACAAAGAACCGAACCTCAGGTATTTATAGTCGGAACCGAATCGGATTTTAAAATTTAGGTTTATTTTTCATTTTCAGTTCGAAACGTAATGGTAATACTTATATCGGAAAATTGTGTTCGTGTTCTTGTCTTGCGTTGCCCTAAAAAATCCAGGAATTAATTTGTTTATATTTTATTTTTGCAAATATTGTAAATTGAAATATATTGAAAGGTTATTATGAAATGAAAATGCGTTCCGGCGAATATTCTCTACGGTAAACTGTCACTGCAGAATATCGTAACCAACAATGGACTCGACGTGGGCTGGTATATTTATTTTTACTACGAAATGCACAAAGTGCCGAGTCGTGAAATTGACATCTTACGTTTTTATGTTTAAGTTCTATATTGCACTTAGTATTACTAGACTCATTCAAGTATATGGCTTTTTAAAAAATATATATTATGTTGTGTAATAACACTGTGTAACCTGTGGTACATTCTCCACGCCATATTTGTGCTCGATATATCACCATTACCGGTAAATGTAAATAAATGCAAATTGACACATCCATATTTTATTAAAATCTCTTCGATAATTTTTTGGGTAAATAGGAAATTTATGGGCTTAAAAACTGTCTGTTAGCGGTTTTACATTTATTAATAAATCGATAAATTTCTTTTAAAAAACGTTGCGGAAGATGGGCTACCAACTTCTTAATATTATCCGTATTCCTTTTGGAGTACTTTTACTCAGCTTAGTTGGTAAGTGAGCTGAGATGAACTAAGCTGAGATGTATCTAAAAAGAACAACGTTTCACATACCTAAAAGAGTCGTTCTTACTCTAAAATTCAATACTGTATTATAGGTAATTACATCATAACATTTGTTTGTGATTTTACTCAATAACATGGCCAACACTATAAAAAAGTAACTTTTATAAAATTTTAATTGAATTTTCTTGGTTACGAAACGTTGACAATAAAATGTGATTATTGAATTAGATACATCATTTAATTCTCTAGTCTAGAAAATTTATTTGAAGCATTATTGTCTAAAATTGATAAGCCACTGTTTTCTCATGTTAATCACCTATGGCCCGTTTTTCGTGTTAGGGGCTGTCTTTAAATTACGTAACGCAAAATTAGGAAATTTTTGATACCCCCTCCCCCCTTTGTAACGCACCCGTAACGCAAACATGACCCCCCCATATATTACGTAACGCAGTACTTGACCCCCCCCCATTTTTTTACTGGATATAATGTACATAAAGATGAAAAATAACAGAACAGAACAGAAACTATTTAAATTAATGTACATAAAGATGAAAAATAATGTACTACTCTTGCCCTACGGCTTGTCACCCCAATTTCTTTACTGGATATAAAAGTATATGGCCTCCTTAATATTCAGTTAAAATTTGAAACAGAAACTAATTAAATTAGTGTACATAAAGATGAAAAAATAACAGCACAGAAATTACAAGCATATGCTTTTAACAAACTATTGAAAAGTTTTTCCGTATCAACACTACTTGAATTCATGTTTTAATATGAATTGCATTGCACGAATGAAAGACCACTGGCCCGAATTTGAACTGTGCCAGACATATTATGTTGACTGTTATTGAAAACAAACGACTGCCTGCATATACGAATTAGCACCGCGAAATTTGAATGTTTCAAAACTATTAAAGCAAGTTTAGCAATATTTTTTATAATTTATCGTTACGTAACGCACACATTAACCCTCCGCCACCCCCTCGTAACGCTACTTTTGACCCCCACCACCCCCTTGAAGCGTTACGTAATTTAAGGACAGCCCCTTACACCCGGTATGTATGTAACTAAAATAAATTATTTATGAACTAACGCTACATATTTAAAAATATTTTATTACCAGGGCTTTATTTTTACAAAAGTGATGGTATTAAAATTTTTGCTTGAACATATAAAATTTATGCTACTATTATATATTATAGAAGTTTGTCGTTAATATAATATTTAAGTTAAAAAATAATATGTGCTCCGAACTGAATTATTCTATGTAATTAATAAATATAAAAAGAAAATTTTGATTAAAATGTTAAAATTACCTTTCTCTGTATTTTTTGTAACCTTAATATAATTTACGTGGAATTCAAAATAAAATGTATGTAAAATGAAGTATTTGTTAAACTATTCATTTTCAGTACTTCAGTCGTGAGGTTTCCAGGAAATTCAGTTTCGTATAAATTTAAATAATATAAGCTATCTCGCTGTTTTGTCAGAATTTATTTTGTTGAAGAAAATTTTAAAACAAATAACAGGTACCATAAATTCTCATATTTTAAATTGAATATTAACATAAAGTAAGGACTTATTTTTCCATATCAACCATGCAGTAAAAAAGGATCTGTATTACAAATATACTCCTAGTTTAATTCAAAATATATGCAACTAAAATGGGTTTTTTCCGTATATTTAAAATATAAAAATAAGATAATAATAAAGAAATGGAATATCTACACACATAATATTTCATTGTACCAAGGAGTAAAATGAAATTTAAATATGCTATTTGTTATAAGTTTACAAATCAGACTAAAAAAAAATTATCAGACACCAACCACTTTTGTACTTTTCGTATTTATTAAAATAAAACAGTTATATGGGGTCTCGTGGACGCGTGCCTGGTTACGAATCTGGGGAATCGGGTTCGATCCCGACCGACGCCAAATATTTCGAATTTTAAATGGCACAAAATTGACTCCTGTGATTCACTCTCCACGCCAGCAATGAGTGCCGGTGAACTCTGTGTACAAAGCAGATTGGCACACCCGGCAGTGGGTAATATGCCGTGATGATATATTTATATATTTATTTTATTTATACACAGTTATATGTTATATATTTTTGTTGAATATCTACTTATGTAAGTTTTAACAATTTAATTCTTTTAAAACCAAACTATTGAAAATTTTGAATTTCTATTTCTATAAATTATTTTATTTTACTTAGCGAAACTTGAGTATGAAACTGCCATAATAGTACCACCTTTACCGGTATTTTAAACGGAAAACGTGATATATTTAACCCAAATTGATTTTCTAATTTATTCAAAACTCGGTAATTATTAAATGAAATAAATTTAAACTGGTTTTTAAACTACTCGTATTTCTAAAAAGAGCGGATATTGCATTTTTTACTCTTTTAATATTTTTGAACTGTAATAAAAATAATTAACTAAAATAAAATTTAGCAGGCGAAAACAAAAAATTAAATGATTAATCCAACCGATTAAGAAAAGGGTAAACCGGTTATTCAACAAAAACCCTTTTAAAAATTATGATCTCGATTTCGGTTAACCACTAACGGTTTTTTTTTTGTTTCCTGTCCTTCATTGTACGCAAGTTCACAAAATAATTTTAATTTGAATTCCTCATTAAATTCTCTCAAAATGCAAGTGCAACATGTAGTGCAAGTTTCATTAACATCATATGTGAATATAGTATTTGTGCCAGTATGCATTATTAACTAGTAAAGGATTACTCTAAAAGTATTAATAAAACATTATTCGCGATTCAAGAAAAATGCTCGCCAACTAGCGGCCTAGCCATGAAGCTCTTAAAAATGACGGCACAATGCGGCCAGCATGTAGTATGGTCGATGTTACTGTACCATGTAAACGTCAATTTAAGTAATTCTGCTTTAAAAGTTGTTAAAGTATTTACAAAGCAAAAATATTTATTTCATTTTTATCTCCTTCAACGAATTTTGTTCCGCATGTAATTATATTTTCCGACGACCACTACGAAAAAGTACATAAATTCACACGCTAAACTATTACTGAAAGTTGGTCATTGTACATCACTAGCAATGCTGTGTGATATGAAAGCTTGTTAGCCAATCAGATGCGTCCACAACTGTGTGATATGATTTTATCACACGCTGCGATAACTGAGCGAACTAACCTAAAAATTTGTATTTAAAAGTTTGACAGTTGCAGATAATTTGCTGAATTTACACGGATTAAGAAGGTTGAACCCTGATTTATCAGATTTTAACATATTTTTGGTAAATTCTGATAGCAATGATAACATAATCTGTTTTAATATGTATATACAGTTATGTCAATTCAACAAATTGTGGTCGTCGGAAAAGTATCGTGTACAACACGTGCTGAAAGGATATTTCACACTCGTGTGATTAAACCACTCGCCTTCGACTCGTGGCTCAAACTTCACATTCGTGTGAAATATCCAACTTTCAGCACTAGTTATACAATATACTATTCCGGAATCAGTAATTTCTTCTCCCTTACTATAATTTCGGGACGAAGCCGTTGTTTTTAAAAACCAAAAAACTTCCTTTAATTTCACTTTCATTGTATATAACTAAATAATAAACTCTCTTTATCATAGCTGTTCACACATACAACTAGGTTAGTTATTAGTTCACCTGTCACTTGGCTACACCGCATTGTGGCGTCACAAAACATGGCGGCAAAACTAACTTGAATCGCGAATAGTAAGATGATCACATCAAATTTCTTCGTTCATTGTTAAATACTATCATCATCTAGAGTGAGTAGATAATTGATTAAGTTTTATCATAAACCAAGTTTCGCATTTCTTCAATGTAATATAAAAAAAGATATTTCCTAATAAAACTAATTAGAGATTTTCCAAGATATGCACTAATGAATTTGAGGAAAATAATTATTTCAGGAAATTAACATGATCTGAAATTACCCTTTTATAAATTTTATACTTCATCTTCAATTTATTTTAAGGCTTTTCCAAGATTTTCGTATTTCATAACCTCCAGATTCCGAGTAAACCCTTTTGTTAACAACATCCTATGTACTATAATTCTGATAATCCACATTTTATCCTTTTGTATACGCACGTAGAATATTACAAACGAAATCTGCAACTAGGTACATAAATTAAATTAAATTATGCTCTTTATGCCACTCAGTAGAGGTATATAAATTTATAATCTATTTTACAATACTTAAAATAATCTCTTACTATTTTCATGAAATTCATATCAACTATATCAATTTTCAAGTAAAAATTATAAACTTGTATGAACTCAAACAAAGAAATTATATGCAAAATACATATGTTATACGCGGACCCGAATTCGGCCATTGCCTGAAAAATCTGATCGGCACTAGCGATGAGCCGCCGAAAAATTCCTGTCGGGAATTTGTTTTTTCCCCGGGAAAACTCCTGGAATTTTTCTGGAAAAATCACGTGAATATAATTTTTGAAAATTTCCCGTAAATTTTAAAAGATATTTGGCCTTGATGTTTGGCTGAAGCTGTTATAAATAATTATTAAATATGTTTCGTGGCCGCGTGCCTGAGTGTCTGGTCGCGAATCTGGGAAACCAGGTTCGATCCTGACCGACGCCAAATATTTCAAATTTTAAATGGCACAAAATTGACCCCTGTGGAGCACTCTCCACGCCAGCAATGAGTACCCGTAAGGTGACGCCTGGTAAACGCCTGCACGGTACAAATATGTCATCATCATTACCGAATTCTGTGTACAAAGCAGATTGGCACAACCAGCAATGGGTAATATGTCGTGATGATATATTTATTTATTTAGTAATTATTTAATTAATTTATTAAATATGTACAGTTGTTCATTTTTTGTGTAAATTATGGTTCCTTCATAATAAATTGGTATTCTGTTTTTTTTTTCAAGTAAATGTAAGTACTTGTGAAATTTAGTACGATGCTTTTGAATTACTCATTCAAGGTTTTGTGAATATTGCACTTTATATAAGAAATTCCATAAGAGATTTCCCGAAGGATAATTTCCTGAAAATTCCCCGGAAAATTTCTGGGAATTTTCCCGTTTCTATAAATTTCGGGAATTAACCCATCTCTAATCGGCACTAGTTTTGAAGTTTTCAGGTTTGGGAATTTGCAGGTTAAAAACTAGTTCTGATCAAATTTTTCGAACAATGCCCAAATTCGGGTATAGAGTGCAGCACATACAATAATGGGAAAATTTATATTTTTACCTATAGGACAGTCACGCTAGAATTATTGAAAAGACATATTTTATTTTAAATAAGTCCAAAATAGCTTCCTTCGACAATAATATATTTCAGCACACTTTTCTTTCATTTGTTAAAAGCTCTCAAGTTGGAAGTCCCAACCAATCTTCTTTTGGAATGTTTTCAAAATAATCATAAATTGCAGCATCAACCTCCACTTCAAATGAAAACCTTCCACCCCGTAAATGTTTTTTTTTCTTTTTGTAAAAAACAGCCATAAGTAGCACATTACCGAATCTGGTAAATATAGCGGCTGTCTATCACATTTATTTTATTTCTCCTCCAAAAACTGGTGTTGAAGCTGCTTTCTGATTGATTCCATATCATTCATTCAAAGTACTAACTAATTTAATTTTTTGTTTCAAATGACATATAAACAGTATTGCGACTGATCTAGATCATTTGATCTAAAACACTGATCTAGTTCATTTAGTATGGTTTTTGATCTGATCTAGATCATTTTATGAATTCAGATCTTGATCTGGATCTAGATCTAAAAACTATAATATATGATCTTTAAAAAAAGATCAAATAAAATAAAATAAATGCCTTAGAATTAATTAGTTCGAATGACCCTACCGTCATCTGCATCGTTGGAACTTAGTGAAAATCAGTATTGGCAGTCAAATATTAGTTCCTAGAAGATGCAATTTAAGCGACAGTAAATATCTACCTTGAATAAAATTGGAGAAGACGAAAATTATTATTTTTGTTTCTGTTTCTACTTTATTCATTAATTTAGTATTAATAAAACTAAGTATGTACCTAGTTTTTCTTCTATGAGTAAGGTATAAGGCTAGGTACTGTGTGTTCAGAAAAAATCTTAACTCGGGGTGGGCTATGAACAGGGACGCGTATGTCTGATCATTTTTCAATTCAAAAGTCAAATTGACATTTAATTTAACACTTTCAAATTAAGATATATGTTTCTTTGTTCATAGCCTACTCCGAGTGAGGATTTGTTTGACACACTGTATATTCTTTGTAATTCATTTATTTTTTGTATTCCTATTTAATTAATGAAAAATAAAAAGCATTTGAAAATCGTTACTGATCTTTTTTATGGGCTAAGAAAAATAGATCCCAAATTTCTGATCTGATCTGAAAAAAAGATCCGACTACGTATCTCTTATAGTTCTAGAGATGTCAAATTTAGACATTTATTCTGAATATGTATTTAATAAACATTAATACAAATATTTTTGCCATAAAATGTGCATTATTTATATTAAAAGAATTCGCGTAAGTAAAATTGCACAACGTAAAAAATAGAAAACGTCAGAGCAATGCAGCATCATGCACTGAGTCATCGTGGTCTACGCAAAATGTCATTATTTTGAACTTTTCATGAAATGTATATTTTGGCAAACGCTCAGAGACATAAACAAATAAAATAATTTTTTCATCCATATTTGAACACAGTCATATTATATTTACTAGACTCAAAGTTTGAAAGCATGTTTTAGGATTCATAATATTAGAACGCAATATAAAATGCATCATATAATAAATGAGGTTTTTTACATAAACTGAAACCAAACAAAAATAAGAATTTTTAGGGAAAAAACAACTTTTCGTTTCAAAACAGTTCGTGGTATGATTGTAATAATTTTTCTCCATTCATATAATAAGCATAAAAACAAAGTGTACAGTTTGAAATTTTATTTAATGAATCAATAATTTATTAAAAAATAAATTTACAAAATCTGCATTTGTTTGGTTTTTGTAGGTATTCTGAATTTACCAGATAAAGATTATGAAAAAGAAAAAGGAAATAATGTTTAAAAAATAAAGTTAAAGAAATCAGTTCAGTTACATCCATTTCTATATCCTAGTTCCTAGTAGATTACATTTGGATTAAATATTTATTTTTTCTTGTCATTCGACCTATGCCGGTACATTTACATTAAATTACGTATATTTCTATTTATATTGCATTTGTACCGTACTCTACAATTTATTCTCGTAGTTGCCATAACTATTTGCTTCCAATCTATCAATGTTTATCAGATTTTCTATCGCGGATCGTGGGCTTTCCTTTTTCCTCTCAATAAAATTGAAGTGTATAGAAAAATAACCAAGTCTATTTTTATCAAAAATAAGATAACTGAGGGCTCACTGGAAATCTTTCAATTAAAGTTTAACTTTATTCATTGTTTTCTCAGCTTCTTTATCACTTATACCACTTTTCCTCTGAGCCTTTCAATTATCCTAGTATTACTAAAATACAAATCTATAGTCAAGCCAAGCAAATAATATTTATTTATTTTTGAATAATCTACATACACACTGGATTTTAGTTTAAACAATTACAGGGTGTTTCGCGACTCGACCGACAAACTTATACCATATATTCCGGGGGTCATTGTTATATGACCTATAGGTGAATTCCTCTTTGTTTCGGAGATATCGGAGGAATATTTAAAAAAAAACAATGATAATTGAGTTAGCCTTGACGAATGAACGTATGTTTGACAAATGAATGATTTTTGTGCTGTCTTATTAATTTAAACCATTATAACCGCATTTTACTAATGCAGAATATGCCGATATGGTTTTTGCAATGGAAGTGGACGTGCTGCAGCTGCGGAGTACCTCCGAAACAAAGAGGAATTCACCTATAGGTCATATAACATTTTTTGATTGTAATGACCCCCGAAATATATGGTATAAGTTTGTCGGTCGAGTCGCGGAACACTTATACAGGCTAAGATGAAATTTATTAATTTAATTTGAAAGGCTTTATACTATAATAATTATTCAGTTAAGTGATAATTTTTATTCATAAACATAATATGCTTAAAACGAAGGCTTTATTTTATGGTTACATATTTTATTAAGAAATAAAAACCTAACTTGTTTAATTTTTATAGAAAAATAAAATTAGGTACACTTAAAACTTCTTTGGTTGTTGCTAGAAACAGATTGAACTTATTTCGGTCTTATACAAAAAGGTTCGGACTAGTATAGTTTTTGTAGAATTACACACTTTAGCCCTTATATTTTTCGTGTTTTGTTGCCAGTCATAAAACAAGTATACGACAATACAGTCAAATATAAACTAATACATATTTTATTTAAAATTCTCTCCTACATCCATAATATATCTATTAATTCAATTTACACAAAATAAATTTTTGGTCCTTCGAGCCGGATGAATTATTTAAACACAATTCAGCACCATAACCAAGAAACTGTAATAAGTTGACAATGAAATGAATGAACTGTCAGAATAATACCATTGATTTATTTGCATCTTTTCTTCTTGATAAAAACGTTCTATTTATAAACACATTCAAACATTATACATTTATTTATAATTTTATATCATTTACACGGCTATCACTATAAATGAGTAGGTAATATACATAAATTTCAAATTCGGTTTTATGGGTCACAAAATGTGCAAAATGAAATCCGATTTGTAATTTGGGCGTAGAACTTTTGAAATATTAAAATTAATAGGTAAATAACTACAGCAAAAATTAAATTGTATCCCTATACAGGGTGTTAATTAAAATGCGGGCCATTGGCGTTTAACATGGGAAATCAGTTTGTCCTTGCGCAAAATTTGTAGACAATTAAATTCTACATCTAAATCACTAAACATATTTTGCACGTTTAGCAACCTTTAAGGTGCATTCACAAATGAAAATTAGGTTTATGGTTTGTGTTTAGGTTTAAGGAAGTCATTCATAAATTTAAGTTTAAATTACCTGAAAATTAGTTTTGATATGTGAAGACATCTATGTAAATGCTTAAAAAACAAGATTAAAATATCGGTAGAGCATTATTGGTTATATTTCAGCAATTAATTTATGACAGTCTCCATGTTCTTCTCGCATTTGTTTAAAAAGCCGAATCCATCAAGTGGATACTAAATAAAGATGGGTGTATATATCTATATCATTTCAGACTCGTTCTCATTGGTGAAGTTTGTGACGTTAAACTAAATCATAAACCTAAAGTTTGGACCTTACAATGTTTAACTTTATGATTTGGATTTTGAGACCCTAAATAAAGTGTAAATGGAGTCATTGTATAATATGCGGCCAAAGTCTTTAAATCTAAAGTATAAACTATAAACCTAAACCTAATTTTCATTTGTGAATGTACCTTTAATAACCCTAAACTATTAATAATTTAGAATATTTATTTATAAATTATATTATGAGACTGTCATGAGTCATGTCATGATAGCACCACCTTAATTACTTACGCCACTGTCATAAAATACACACTTTTGAAAGAGAAATAATTATATCGCATTTTAGGTTTGGACTGTCAGAGTTTGATTTTCAAATAAAAATTACAGATATATATATATATATATATATATATATATATATATATATATATATATATATATATATATATATATATATATGGGGTCTCGTGGCCGCGTGCCTGAGTGTCTGGTCGCGAATCTGGGGAACCGGGTTCGATCCCGACCGACGCCAAATATTTTCGCATTTTAAATCACACTCTCTACGCCAGCAATGAGTGCCCGTACGGTGATGCCTGGTAAACGCCCGCACGGTACAAATATATCATCATCGTTACTGATATCTGCGAACAAAGCAGATTGGCACACCCAGCAAAATATTTGGCGTCGGTCGGGATTGAACCCGGTTCTCCAGATTCGCGACCAGACACTCAGGCACTCGGCCACGAGACCCCATTATTATATATATATATATATATATATATATATATATATATATATATATATATATATATATATATATATATATATATATATATATATATATATATATAACTAAACAGATTTTATTTTACACCTTTTGTTACTTCTAAAATTAAATTTTTAATTTTATAAATATTGCTCATTTATTGTAGTGATAGGATAGTCATAGAATTTAAACAAAATTACAAAGAAATGTATATGAACTGTCAAAATTTCGATTTTTGCAAAATAAAAATAAATAAAATCTCATTCATTGATATAGATGTAAAATATAAAAAACAAAATACGTTTCGAGACTTAGGGATAAAATATAATTATATATATATATATATATATATATATATATATATATATATATATATATATATATATATATATATATATATATATATGACTATCCTATCACTACAATAAATGAGCAATATTTATAAAATTAAAAATTTAATTTTAGAAGTAACAAAAGGTGTAAAATAAAATCTGTTTAGTTACAGGTGTAGAATTTAATTATCTATAGCTTCCATTTGAAATTTTTTGTCTAAAATTAAATGGAGTTTTACGCAAGGAAAAACTGATTTCCCATGTTAAACGCCTATGGCCCGCTTTTTAATTAGCACCCTGTATAAACAGATTTAAAGTACGGTATATTTCACAATAACTAAAAGATGATTGATAACTTTTTAAAATAGTAAAAATTTTCTAACAAGAAATCTGGAAAAATTTTGATTCGAGTACCCTTGAATTAATTATAAGAATGCATATAACGGAAACTTTGTGTCTCCAAGTTTAGCAATCGTGTGTAGATCGTCACACTCACGATACATGGTGCACGGAAACATGTGTACAACATAAAATGTCCCCCGCCTGGTTTCGACAGCTGCATGTTGGACCACGTGCGCTCGTCATCCTCCCACGTCCCTCCAGGCTCTCGCATCATGCACTCGTGTATGCCCGAGGCACAAACAGCAACGCAGCAAGCTAAAGCCTTCCAGGCTCCCGCCAAGATGCAGCGGGTGATGGACCAACGCGTTTTACATACGGCCAAGGGGTATGATACAGTATACTACAGAAGATAACGGTGAAGGAGATATCACTTAAGAAAAAATTGTATATGTTGGAGGTGAAGATACATATGTACGTACATACTGTACATCATATAAAATAAATTGAAAATTGGATTTATATTGAAAAATGCAGTTCAATAATAAAATATAATTTTCGATTTTAACAACAGATAAGTTATAGAACTTTCTAGATACAGCAGATGGTTTAAAACAAGGAAATAATAACAATATTAACATAATCATGAAATATTTCAATTTAACTACAATATTAACAATACCATAGTATCAAATCGTACCACGATAAAGGATCTAGGGATACACTTTGATAATAAATTATTAATTAACTATCATATCGAAACTATTGTTAAAGAGTCATACAAAATTCTAGGATTCTTGATAAGGTCATGTAAACATTTTAACAAACCAAAATCCATTATTAATGTTTTCAACACTCTGGTTCGTTCGAAGTTGGAATATATATCAGTTATTTGGAATCCTCAATACAATGTTAACATTTCTTTAATTGAACATATTCAAAAAAGGTTTCTTAATTTCTTAAGTAATAAATTTGGATACCACAATATGAATTATATTTCACAATGTGAACATTTCCATATGACAAATTTAGAAAGTAGAACTGTTTCAGATATGATGTTGCTTTACAAGACATTTAACAATATGCTTTGTACCAATAATTTTATAAATATTTTTTATTTCCACGTCCCTAACAACATTACTCGCAATAAAAACCTATTTTATTTGCCATTTTCTCGTACTAATAATAATAAGAACTCACCCATAAACAGAGTTATGTGCACTTATAACTCTAAATTTACTCATATTGATTTGTTCAACCTTACACTTAACTCATTTAAAAACCAAATTGTAAGTAATCAAGAATAATTATTTTAAAAATGTTTTCTTGTACTTCTATAATCACACTGTTGATATTTGTTCAATTTGTTGAGAATCTGTTATTCTTAAGGGCTGTTGATTCTTCATGTACGCATAAATAAATAAAAATAAATAAAAAAAAACTTGGTATTGCAATAGACCATTTCAAAAATGTCCGCGACCTATAAAGCCGGTATCCCACTGTAAAAATTTTGTAAAAATTTTTATAATTTTTTTTATAAAAACGTTCCATGAAAAGTACTGCATTCCACTGTAAAAAAAATTTATGCGTTTTTATGGAGCGTTGCATAACTCATGAAAGAGAATTTGCACCAAAGATAATACTAAACTTCATTTTGTGGACGTTATTTTGCAGAGGTAGCTGCGTTTTGTAATTTCATTATGAATAACGTCAATTCAAATAAAAAACTGTTAGCTGCAATAATTGTTGGAGTAATGGGTTACACAGTTTTACAAAAAATAAATAAAATTAGAACATCGCTGGTAGACTAGTCTATGGTTGGAGAAAAGAAATAAAAATCGCAGTGTTTTAGTTATCGCACACAACAAATTACGAATAGAAGATGAAATAAATTACTGAAACTTTCTTCGAATGAAAGACCATTTCTTAAAAATCATAGACATAGTTCGAAATTAAAGTGAGAAACGTGACACTCATCTAAGTAATAAGTAAAATGTTTACGATAAATATTAAAATTTATTGATATATATGGAATATATTCATCAGTTATTTATAAAAGTTAATATGATAGATTTGATGTAGTAATCTAATTTTTTATTTTAGATTATTCGACCATCAGGAAAATATTTAGGATTATATATCTTGCGATGATTTCTTTCCAGTAATATTAAAATAAATTCAATTTCCACATATATTATCAAATTTTTTGGTATCCATTGATGTCTATTTATTCTACGTGATCCGCTCTTTTCTTCCGTTCATATTTTGAAAAAAAGAATGAAATCAAATGTTTTTTTCCAATTATTATTACAACCCGGTACGCAACGTATAAGACCCGTCATAATTACTATTATTAATTACTTTTCCAATGAAGAAACAAATAAATTGATTTAAATCACGATTTAAATCATGAGTTAAATCAAATGAATTTTTTAAAAATCCTTGATTTAAATCAAATTCTTTGTCGAAAAATAAACTGTTTTCCAAATTATTTTAGATACCTATAGAGTTAAAAAAGAAAATTCTACTATGGTAATATAAAATATCGGGTGTCTACTTTACTTTTATGGACCACAGGAAATACAATGGTAAAATTTTCATATATTTGTAATTTCTGCCCTATTAATTTTAGAACTAAAATGCAAATAAAAAAATGTTCAGAATTAAATACTGTATCAAATGAGCCTAAATTTATTGATAAATAGTTTTTTGTCATGAGATAAATGTAAAATAAAATATCCGTGCCATGCAAGTCATGTTTTGACCTGATTTATTGAGGTAGGCATGGTTTAAGTTTTAAGTTTAAACAGGAGCATGTGGACGCGTTATATACTACGTATAAGCAAAAATTCAATTGCATTCTTTGAGGTTTTATTACAGACTTTTTCGTTTATGAAATAAAATATTTATATTGCTTTTAAAACTATTAAAAGGTGCAATAACACCAACAGGTCTTTGAAAATTAAAAAAATCAGGATTTATTTGATTTTTTTTAATCAATGATTTTGGATTTTTTAAAATAAACCATGAATTTTGCTAACCCTGCATGTAAGGGTATGAAAATATGATATAATTGAATTCAGAATTAAATTCTCTAGCGAATATAGAAATAAAAAATATAGGTATGTTTCAATACAAAATAAAAAAGTTAGGTTCTACATTTTGGGAATTGCTGATACAATTTTGTTATTTAAAATGGTACAATTTTGCTAATTTAACCAAACTCGTATCTCTTCAAATAAAAAAATTAACAATATAGTGAACGAGCTTTTTGAAACATCCTATACTATGTTTTAGTTACATGTTAGAACTAAGGTAAGCCTCAGCGGCGGATTTAAGCAAAAAGGCCCAGGGCGCAAAGTATTTCAGGGGCCCATACCTATTTTTTGATTATCTTGTTTAACTAATTTATATAATAGGTTAGCCAAAAATTCAATCGAAGTAAGAAACATTTTTCATTGAATAATGAAAGGAGTAAAATTAAACAATATTCGTGGTTAAAAATAATATTCTTTAAGTTCTTGATTTACAACTGTTCTTAGAAATTTAAAAGTGCCTATTTGGTTTTTAACAATTTACCGGATTACTAACCCCAATAGGGTTGTATTCGGACAGGTCAGGTCGGGCTTTGAAGTTTAGCGTTTGACTCAAGTCGATCCGAGAAAAAAATTGGCAGCCAGATTCGAAGATTGACTCGACAATAAATAGCAAGCCTGGCCGAAAATTAGCACGAAATCATGACGGTGAAATTGGCAGACGATTCGCAGCAGACGATTCGGGATAGTAGCCCATGTAAACACAGTAAGATGCGCGCGCATCATTGTAATACCAAGGTCAACTAAATATGTTAAATATTATTAAAATTCAATAATATACCATTGTATACTCATTTCAGTCATACTCTCAACACATATCATTACTCTGTTCAAAATTATTGTTAAATAATGAGACAACAATGTTTAAAAGGGTATATCAAATTGCAATTGAGTCATTGAACATTGACCTTGACAAAAGAAGCGCCAAATATGAAATTGAGAAACATAATATATATTTCAAAGAACAATTGTTTATAACTTTGTTAATATAAGATGTCTGTTCTTTTATATTTTAAATACATTACCCATATATATGTGCCAATATTTATACAGTATAAATTTTAACAATATCCCTTAAGGATAATCAGGATAATATGAAATCTTGCAATTAGTGCATTATTATATAAACAATTGTTTATAACTTGGTTAATAAAAGATGTTTGTTCTTCATTTTTTATAATAATTATCCCTATGTATCTGACAATATCTGAGTAGTATCAATTTTGCCAAAATCCCTTCAGGACAATCAGGATAATAAAAAAAAAATAGAAAAGTTTGCATTTTAATAGAAACAATTGTTTATAACTCGGTTAATAAAACAAGTCTGCTCTTCATTTTTTATAGCAAATATCCTCATGTATCTGACAACATCCGAGCAGTGTCAAATTTGCCAAAATCCCTTCAGGACAATCAAGATAATAAAAAAACTAGAAAAATTTGCATTTTTATAAAACAAATCTTTATAACTCGGTTAATAAAAGATGTCTGTTCTTCATTTGTTATAGTAATTATCCTTATGTATCTGAAAATATCCAAGCAGTGTCAAATTTGCCAAATTCCCTTCAGGACTGCCAGGATAATAAAAAAACTAGAAAAATTTGCATTTTTATAGAAACAATTGTTTATAACTCGGTTAATAAAAGATGTCTGTTCTTCATTTGTTATAGTAATTATCCTTATATATCTGACAACATCCAAGCAGTATCAAATTTGCCAAAATCCCTTCAGGACAATCAAGATAATAAAAAAACTAGAAAAATTTGCATTTTTATAGAAACAATTGTTTATAACTCGGTTAATAAAAGATGTATGTTCTTCATTTTTTATAGTAATTATCCTTATATATCTGACAACTTCCGAACAATGTCAAATTTCCCAAAATCCCTTCAGGACTGTCAGGATAACAAAAATACTAGAAAAATTAGCATTTTTATAAAAACAATTGTTTATAACATGGTTTATAAAAGATGTCTGTTCTTCATTTTTTATAATAATTATCCTTATGTATCTGACAACATCCAAGAAGTATAAAATTTGCCAAAATCCCATCAGGACAATCAGGATAATAAAAAAACTAGAAAAATTTGCATTTTTATGGAAACAATTGTTTATAACTCGGTTAATAAAAGATGTCTGTTCTTCATTTTTTATAGTAATTATCCTTATGTATCTGACAACATCCTAGAAGTATCAAATTTGCCAAAATCCCTTCATGACTGTCAGGATAATAAAAAAACTAGAAAAATTTGCATTTTTATAGAAACAATTGTTTATAACTCGGTTAATAAAAGATGTCTGTTCTTCATTTGTTATAGTAATTATCCTTATGTATCTGACAACATCCAAGCAGTGTCAAATTTGCCAAAATCCCTTCAGGACTGTCAGGATAAGAAAAAAACTAGATAAAAATGCATTTTTATAGAAACAATTGTTTATAACATGGATAATAATAGATGTCTGTTCTTCATGTTTTATAGTAATTATCCTTATGTATCTGACAACATTCGAGCATCATCAATTTTGCCAAAATTCCTTCAGGACTGTCAGGAAAATAAAAAAACTAGAAAAATTTGCATTTTTTTAGAAACAATTTTTTATAACTTTGTTTATAAAAGATGCCTGTTCTTCATTTTTTATAACAATTATTCTTATCTATCTGACAACATCCGAGCAATGTCAAATTTGCCAAAATTCCTTCAGGACTGTCAGGATAATAAAAAAGCTAGAAAAATTTGAATTTTAATAGAAAAAATTGTTTATAACTTGGTTAATAAAAGATGTGTGCTCTTTATTCACATAGTCTCCTGATTGTCCTGAAGGGATATAGGCAACAACAATATTGCTCAGATATTGTCAGATACATAGGAATGATTACTATAAAAAATGAATAACAGACATCTTTTATTAACCATCTTATAAACAATTGTTTCTATAAAAATTCAAATTTTTCTAGTTTTTCTATTATCCTGACAGTCCTGAAGCCATTTTGGCAAAATTGACACTGCTCGGTTGTTGCCAGATACATAAGGATATTTACTATAAACATCTTTTATATACCAAGTTATAAACAATTGTTTCTATAAAATGCAAATTATTTTGTTTTTTTTTATCCTGGCGGCCCTGAAGAGATTTTGGCAAAATTGATACTACTCGGATGTTGTCAGATACATAAGGATAATTACAGTAAAAAATGAAGAACAGACATCTTTTATAAACCAATTTATAAACAATTGTTTTCTATAAAAATGCAATTATTTCTAGTTTTTTTGTTATCCTGACAGTCCTGAAGGGATTTTGGCAAAATTGATACTGCTCGAATGTTTTCAGATACATAAGGATAATTACTATAAAAAATGAAAAACAGACATCTTTTATTAACCAAGTTATAAACAATTGTTTTTATAAAAATGCTAATTTTTCTAGTTTTTTTGTTATCCTGACAGTCCTGAAGGGATTTTGGCAAAATTAATGCTGCTCGATTGTTGTCAGATACATAAGGATAATTACTATAAAAAATGAAGAACAGACATCTTTTATTTACCGAGTTATAAACACTTGTTTCTATAAAAATTAAAATTTTTCTTGTTTTTTTTATTATCCTGATTGTTCTGAAGGGATTTTGGCAAATTTGATACATCTCGGATGTTGTCAGATGCATAAGGATAATTACTATGAAAAATGAAGAACAGACATCTTTTATTTACCGAGTTATAAACAATTGTTTCTATAAAAATTAAAAAATTTCTAGTTTTTTTATTATCCTGATTGTCCTAAAGGGATTTCGGCAAATTTGATACATCCCGGATGTTGTCAGATACATAAGGATAATTACTATAAAAAATGAAGAACAGACATCGTTTATTTACCGAGTTATAAACAATTGTTTCTATAAAAATTCAAATTTTTCTAGTTTTTCTATTATCCTGACAGTCCTGAAGCCATTTTGGCAAAATTGACACTGCTCGGTTGTTGCCAGATACATAAGGATATTTACTATAAAAAATGAAGAACAGACATCTTTTATATACCAAGTTATAAACAATTGTTTCTATAAAAATGCAAATTATTTTGTTTTTTTTTATCCTGGCGGCCCTGAAGAGATTTTGGCAAAATTGATACTACTCGGATGTTGTCAGATACATAAGGATAATTACAGTAAAAAATGAAGAACAGACATCTTTTATAAACCAATTTATAAACAATTGTTTTCTATAAAAATGCAATTATTTCTAGTTTTTTTGTTATCCTGACAGTCCTGAAGGGATTTTGGCAAAATTGATACTGCTCGAATGTTTTCAGATACATAAGGATAATTACTATAAAAAATGAAAAACAGACATCTTTTATTAACCAAGTTATAAACAATTGTTTTTATAAAAATGCTAATTTTTCTAGTTTTTTTGTTATCCTGACAGTCCTGAAGGGATTTTCGCAAAATTAATGCTGCTCGAATGTTGTCAGATACATAAGGATAATTACTATAAAAAATGAAGAACAGACATCTTTTATTTACCGAGTTATAAACAATTGTTTCTATAAAAATTAAAATTTTTCTTGTTTTTTTTATTATCCTGATTGTTCTGAAGGGATTTTGGCAAATTTGATACATCTCGGATGTTGTCAGATGCATAAGGATAATTACTATGAAAAATGAAGAACAGACATCTTTTATTTACCGAGTTATAAACAATTGTTTCTATAAAAATTAAAAAATTTCTAGTTTTTTTATTATCCTGATTGTCCTAAAGGGATTTCGGCAAATTTGATACATCCCGGATGTTGTCAGATACATAAGGATAATTACTATAAAAAATGAAGAACAGACATCGTTTATTTACCGAGTTATAAACAATTGTTTCTATAAAAATTCAAATTTTTCTAGTTTTTCTATTATCCTGACAGTCCTGAAGCCATTTTGGCAAAATTGACACTGCTCGGTTGTTGCCAGATACATAAGGATATTTACTATAAAAAATGAAGAACAGACATCTTTTATATACCAAGTTATAAACAATTGTTTCTATAAAAATGCAAATTATTTTGTTTTTTTTTATCCTGGCGGCCCTGAAGAGATTTTGGCAAAATTGATACTACTCGGATGTTGTCAGATACATAAGGATAATTACAGTAAAAAATGAAGAACAGACATCTTTTATAAACCAATTTATAAACAATTGTTTTCTATAAAAATGCAATTATTTCTAGTTTTTTTGTTATCCTGACAGTCCTGAAGGGATTTTGGCAAAATTGATACTGCTCGAATGTTTTCAGATACATAAGGATAATTACTATAAAAAATGAAAAACAGACATCTTTTATTAACCAAGTTATAAACAATTGTTTTTATAAAAATGCTAATTTTTCTAGTTTTTTTGTTATCCTGACAGTCCTGAAGGGATTTTGGCAAAATTAATGCTGCTCGAATGTTGTCAGATACATAAGGATAATTACTATAAAAATTGAAGAACAGACATCTTTTATTTACCGAGTTATAAACACTTGTTTCTATAAAAATTAAAATTTTTCTTGTTTTTTTTATTATCCTGATTGTTCTGAAGGGATTTTGGCAAATTTGATACATCTCGGATGTTGTCAGATGCATAAGGATAATTACTATGAAAAATGAAGAACAGACATCTTTTATTTACCGAGTTATAAACAATTGTTTCTATAAAAATTAAAAATTTTCTAGTTTTTTTATTATCCTGATTGTCCTGAAGGGATTTCGGCAAATTTGATACATCCCGGATGTTGTCAGATACATAAGGATAATTACTATAAAAAATGAAGAACAGACATCGTTTATTTACCGAGTTATAAACAATTGTTTCTATAAAAATTTAAAAAATTCTATTTTTTTATTATCCTGATTGTCCTGAAGGGATTTTGGCAAATTTGATACTTCTTGGATGTTGTCAGATACATGAGGATAATTACTACTAAAAATGAAGAACAGACATCTTCTATAAAACAAGTTATAAACAATTGTTTTTATGAAAATGCTAATTTTTCTAGTTTTTTTGTTATCCTGACAGTCCTGAAGGGATTTTGGGAAATTTGACATTGTTTGGAAGTTGTCAGATACATAAGGATAATTACTATAAAAAATGAAGAACGGACATCTTTTATTAACCGAGTTATATACAATTGTTTCTATAAAAATGCAAATTTTTCTAGTTTTTTTTTATTATCTTGATTGTCCTGAAGGGATTTTGGCAAATTTGATACTTCTCGGATGTTGTCAGATACATAAGGATAATTTCTATAAAAAATGAAGAACAGACATCTTTTATTAACCGAGTTATAAACATTTGTTTTATAAAAATGCAAATTTTTCTAGTTTTTTTATTATCCTGATTGTCCTGAAGGGATTTTGGCAAATTTGATACTTCTCGGATGTTGTCAGATACATAGGGATAATTACTATAAAAAATGAAGAACAGACATCTTTTATTTACCGAGTTACAAACAATTGTTTCTATAAAATTGAAAATTTTTCTTGTTTTTTTTATTATCCTGATTGTCCTGAAGAGTTTTTGACAAATTTCATACTTCTCGGCTGTTGTCAGATACATAAGGATAATTACTATAAAAAATGAAGAACAGACATCTTTTATTAACCGAGTTATAAAGATTTGTTTTATAAAAATGCAAATTTTTCTAGTTTTTTATTATCTTGATTGTCCTGAAGGGATTTTGGCAAATTTGACACTGCTCGGATGTTGTCAGATACATGAGGATATTTGCTATAAAAAATGAAGAGCAGACTTGTTTTATTAACCGAGTTATAAACAATTGTTTCTATTAAAATGCAAACTTTTCTATTTTTTTTTTATTATCCTGATTGTCCTGAAGGGATTTTGGCAAAATTGATACTACTCAGATATTGTCAGATACATAGGGATAATTATTATAAAAAATGAAGAACAAACATCTTTTATTAACCAAGTTATAAACAATTGTTTATATAATAATGCACTAATTGCAAGATTTCATATTATCCTGATTATCCTTAAGGGATATTGTTAAAATATATACTGTATAAATATTGGCACATATATATGGATAATGTATTTAAAATATAAAAGAACAGACATCTTATATTAACAAAGTTATAAACAATTGTTCTTTGAAATATATATTATGTTTCTCAATTTCATATTTGGCGCTTCTTTTGTCAAGGTCAATGTTCAATGACTCAATTGCAATTTGATATACCCTTTTAAACATTGTTGTCTCATTATTTAACAATAATTTTGAACAGAGTAATGATATGTGTTGAGAGTATGACTGAAATGAGTATACAATGGTATATTATTGAATTTTAATAATATTTAACATATTTAGTTGACCTTGGTATTACAATGATGCGCGCGCATCTTACTGTGTTTACATGGGCTACTATCCCGAATCGTCTGCTGCGAATCGTCTGCCAATTTCACCGTCATACGAAATCGATCCCGGCTTAAACCGGACCGGGATGAAGCCCAAAATTGAGTACATTCGACATTCATAATTTTGATTTTGATATAAGACCATGTACATATGTTACTTTTTTCGTGTCAAACTTATAAAAAAAACCTGTATAACTTCACTAAATCATTCCACATTGTAAACGAGAAATAGTTAAAAAGAGACGCTTCTAGTTTAAGCTTTTTGCAAACATTTTTCTTTATAAATACACCTTGTTTACCGAAGAGGCCCGAAATTTTATACAACTTTTTAAATAAAACTTTCTGTTTCTAAACAAAAATAAAACAGAAATCATTATGCTTGAAACAAAAATCAACCTGTTGGCATTCCTTAGACTTTAATTTTAACTTGTAATGATTATAAAGGCGATCCTTGAATAGAGGATTACAGCTCAGTTGAATTAAGAGAAAATAGTAAAAAATAGTGAAAGTATATGCTTAATAATGAATATTAATAAAGAAATAAAATGATATAATTGAAATACTTCAGAAATAAGGGGGTTTTTGTTTTAGCAGCTCGTCACTCATATGAAATCCATATATATATATTATTTTGATTGGCGACACAAAGACCACCTATAAATATATAACGAATACCGAGTTAGGGGTGGAGCCTACTACCAATGGAAGAAGAGAAATTCAAATAGCGGAGGCGTGGCTATCAGTCCAGTAGTGCAACTCTCAAACAGTTTTTATTTGAATATAAATATTTTGCATTAAATTTAATAATTTAAATGCATTTCCAATTATAAATCATGTAGACTTGTACAGTATAATAATACTCATTTATTTTTTATAAATATAATTTAGAAATAGTATATATTTCAAGAACATTTAGGTCCATATTTTCAAATTTCGGAGGACTTTCACCGACAGTCTTAGTTTTACTTATACGTTCCGATGAAATTATAAAAAAAAATGGTGGAACCCCCTATTAGTAACTGCATGTATTCTTTTTTATTAGGACGTTATAAAAATCATTATGATGAACCATCCATTTTCATTAAAATATTAAAGCAACTAGAATATAATTTTTTCGATTTTTCGAGTCGGGCCAGATGGTAAGTCCGACTGGGCTCAAATTTGCCAAACGATCGGCCCGAAAATTAAAATAAGCCCGATTTCATGCCCCTCTATTTATGGTGAAATTGCATCAATACTATTTTACTTTCAACGAGTAATATCAACCTGGATACTTTGATTTTACTCGTCTAATGAAAATATATTTGTAAATTTTGTTTAATGTGAAACTGAGGCCCTTTCAGACGATGGCCCAAGGGCCCTTTCGGACAAGGGCCTAGGGAGCAAGTGTCCCTTTGCTTAAACGAAAGTTTTTTAATATGACGCATTAAATCTCGCATTGTAAAATGCATTTAAGACAAATAATATACAGAAAATACTACATTGTGTAAAACTCAACAATTTTAGGAAGTTGATGATAGTGTAACATTATATTCAGAATGTATATTATAGTAATGTATTATTTAATAAAGCATCTAAATCAGATTCATCATTATATACATAGTTATTATCATTATTATCATTTTACGTCTGTAATCATAATGTATTTTATTTGGAATAAATATATTACATTATTATAATAAGCTAATTTCAACTGTATCAATTGTGTCAAATTGACCTACCTAGATGCTATTACTAATGTACGAGTACGAGTATATATTGTTACAAAAATAGATTATATACAATCTACATAGAATGTGTTCTGGATGCACAATCTCAAGTTCAAATTATAATTAGCTGTATTGTACAAATTACTTATGATGATTGACCTCATTATAGAAATGAAAAATTTATACTGTAACAGTAAACATATTACAAAAACACAAAATTATATAAATTGTAATTAGTATTTTCTCAATGGCAAAATTTTGAGGTAATACTCGCATTCTTTTTATAATTTGCTTCACCTCAGCTCGGAATGAGATAAGTTTGTGAAGAAAAACAACAAATTCCGTAGAACTGTCTGTTAGAAAATCCGAAGTACTGTCCGCTGAACTTGACGAAAATAACAAATTGTCCATATCACTCATGTCATCATTTAATAATTATTACTCCTAAAAATAAATTTAAAACATAATAAATTTTAAATAATCATTACTGAAACTCCAACACAAAATCTTTAATATTACCGGTAAAATAAAATATCATTAATGGAATAAACAAATAACCTTTTCAATAACCAAACTAATTGTATGTGACAGCAAAACATTCATCCTCACCGTTCATCTAACATTAAAAGCTCTTCTCACTTCGGTTTCACTTTATCTCACTTCGGTTTCACTTTATCTCACTTCAGTTACGACAAAAAGAACAGTCAAAAGTAGTGAGGCAACTGAGATGAGCTAAGAGAAACTGAGATATCATGTAAAGAGAACGAGACTAATATAAATAAGTTGCAATATTTGCAATTTTAATCCGGAATTTTTTCAAAAATGGTTGACATATATTGAATAAGAATAATCCCTATTTCTTTATTTCTAATTGAAACATTAATTAAGACGTCTTTATATAAATGAGAAAGGAATTTCGGCCTTGGGAATCCATGTAGTAATTTTTATTTTGTATAAAAATTCATTTATTCTGATATCGGACGTTTGGGAACTGAAATTTGTTCCATCTTCAGCAAAAAGTGTTAATTACAATTGTCAATAATTTTGTATTGTTTACATGTCAGATTTTTGTTGGGTTTTACATTTTAAATAGTGTTTGACGCTAGTCAGGTTACAACTATCACTGACACCATCCACAACCTGTAAAGTTCAAAACTTAACAAAAATCTGACATGTAAACAATACAAAATTATTGACAATTGTAATTAACACTTTTTGCTGAAGATGGAACAAATTTCAGTTCCGAAACGTCCTATATCAGAATAAATGAATTTTTATACAAAATAAAAATTACTACATGGATTCCCAAGGCCGAAATTCCTTTCTCATTCGTTCAATTTAAGGATCCAAAGTATAACCTCAATTTAACGTCTTTATATAAATTAATTATTACTAAGTAAAATACTTTTGATGATTTAAATCATCTAAACTAAAGTGACCATCCGTCCAGCATTTGCATGACTTGTCCAACATTGATAAGTGTCCGTCATTTTGTTCAGCATTGATATGTGCTCGTTATTTTGTCCACTATTAACTTTTTTTTTGTTTTTTAAAGGAACAAAATAATGTTTTAGGAAATTAGTTGGTATAACTGCCTATTTTTAAGAGTTTCAATAGTTTCAAGTTTCTTCATTACAAATTTCTTAATTTAGTTATAAAAATTGTTTAAAGTTTTGTGTATACACGTAATATTATAATATGTACGTTTTAGTAACTAACGGCATACTTAAAAATTTAAAAATGTTTGAATGCAACTAATTTGAAAAATATTAATGAGAATGAATGAAATAAACTTACAAATAACGCAAAACTGTAATATTTACATTTTCTTCTATATCTAATGACTTTTAATTTTTTCTAAAATAACGATACACCAATAAAATGGTCTTCTAATGGGGAAACATTGGTCTAATTTATCCGACTTATTAGTGTTAAGGCTGATTATACAAATATAATTAAGGTACACGGTATTTTTTTTTTTCGTCTAATAGTGTCCAGCATTGGCGTCAAAGAGATCTGGTCACTTTAATCTAAACTCTCTGAGTAACCTTAAAAGGTGACTTAATCAAAAGATGAATTCATCTGACAACATTCTTACATGCTAGTAAAATATAATGATAGACAAGTTTTTTTGCGTTTTTATTGTTTAATAACCAATTATTCTTTGTTGCTATGGTTACAAGTATTATATTTCAGCTAAACTAAGAGTATATATATATATATATATATATATATATATATATATATATATATATATATATATATATATATATATATAATAATAATAATAATAGTAAAGATAAATCCCTATCACCTTTTTAATAATTTCAATTTTAATAAATGTTAACATAAATAAATCATAAAATTCCTTAGAACTTCGTAAAAATAATACGTTCATGTAGGTGTAGGATAAATTAATAATGCAGACTTTATAATAAAAGTTTATAGAGTTAATAAATGAAGTACAAAGTGTAAAATTATATGGTTTAGTTTATAGAAAATAAACGAACAATTAATACACAAGAAAGCCTGGCAAAATTATGACAAAAAACTTCATTTATATTTTAAATTAAAAAAACATGTAATTTAATAATGTACCTATTGTTAGTTGAAATCATAAATATACAATCTACTTACTATAATTTTATTGATTACATTATTATGACGAAGAATAGAAAAACGGTAAATAACTATATTTTTCATGTTATAGGTACATCGTTGGAAATTTAACAGTGATAAAAAAATCTGAGCATCATCGTTTGAAAGAAAATAAAAAAGTGTCCTGGAGTAGTATAAACCAAAATTCCATTTCATATTTGAATGTTGTTTGTAAAAATAAAAAACAGGAAAATTTGGATTTTATCGCGTGATCTGTACAATATACACTTTTGGGGAAAACAAATACATCTTTAAAATGGTCTACTAATGGGGCAATTTTGCCCTAATTTAATCGATTTATAGTTTCCTATATTCTTGTCTAGATAGTGTATAGAAATGATACAAATATAATAAAATACCAAACATGCTTGAAATTTAAAACAATAAGTAGAACTAATTTCATGATGTTGCAGAAAGGGTAAAAGTTTGAAAATGCATTGAATTAGGAGAAATTTCTGGAAAAAAGTCATCGCCCTAAACAAAGTAATACATTCTAACATCATATGTATTTCCTTTTCCTTTACGAGTTACCTCTCAGTGCATGTAGTGATATACCGAGTGTCTACTTTGTTTTTCGAACATAGGAAATAAAATGTTAAAAAATTTATTTGGCGATAGGTATCTCTTTACCTATTAATTTTAGAAAAAAAAGTGTGATAAAGAAAAATGTTCGTAATGAAAAAGTGCATCGACTCGTACCAAGTTTGTTGTTCACTTGATTCTTACGTATGAGTTACGAATTAAGGCAATTTTCAGAGTGCCATGAAAAATAAGACAATAATTTATGTTTGTTGTTTCTGATATTATCTAGAAGTAAAAAATTAATTACAAATTCTAATAATAATAATATAATCAAAAGAAATGTCGAATCTGTCAGATATGTCAGAAACATCAAACATAAATTATTGTTTTATTTTCGCGACACTCTGATAATTGCCTTAAATCGAGTATTTTCTATTGCTTCTAACTCGTACATAAGAAACAAATTAACAACAAACTTGGTACTAATCGATGCACATTTTTATTCTGAACATTCTTCATTATACTTTTATTCTAAAATTAATAGGTAAAGAGATATAGCCAAATTAAAATTTTAACATTGAATTTCTTATGTTTGGGGAAAAAGTAGACACCCGGTATAAGTGTTAATAATATTTTAAAATTAATAGATGGTTTTCTTTACATCATTTCCGCTCAAATAAAATCTAATCTTTTATACATTTCCTTCATACTTTTCGTGTTAGATAAGCTGCAAGTGATATGAACTTCATAAAAATGATTCTATTACACATAAATAACCATTATTTGTTCTGTGTTATGAAACAAAATATGTAATAAAAACTTAAAAGACTGTTGGACGATCTGAATGAAAATCTATGAACGTAAAATGATCGTTCGCAACTCTATCAACAAGGCAGTAAGTGGAGTTGCCTGCCTATTGGCGCTCTTCACTTCTCAAGTGCTATTTTATGCAAAAATCTATTCCACTTATTTTCTCATACATATGCAAAGTGCTGATTTATTTATTCAATCAATATACAGCGACTACAGTGTCATTAGTTCATGCAATATGATATTTACAGTAAAATAAGTATTTCTACGATTCATTATTTAAAGCCGGCATCCCACTGTAAAAAAATTTATAATTTTTTTTTATAAAAATGTTCCATGAAAAGTACTGCATCCCACTGTAAAACATTTTTACGATTTTTTATGGTGTGTTGCATAACTCATGAAAGAGAATTGGCGCCAAAGATACTACTAAACTTCATTTTGTGGACGCTGTTCTGCAGAGGTAGTTGCGTTTTTTTATTTATCTTTTATTTTATTTTATTATGAATAACGTCAATTCAAATAAAAAATTGTTAGCTGCAATAAATGTTGGAGTAATGGGTTACACAGTTATACAAAAAATCAAAAAAATCAGAACATCGCTGGTGGACTAGTCTATGGCTGGAGAAAAGAATTAAAAATCGCAGTGTTTTAGTTATCGCACACAACGAATTACGAATAGAAGATGAAATAAATTGCAGAAACTTTCTTCGAATGAAAGACCATTTCTTAAAAATCATGGACATAGTTCGAAATTAAAGTGAGAAACGTGACACTCATCTAAGGCAGTGTATTTCGACACATGAAAGATGGGCATTATTCTATCTAGTGTACACATACATTTTGAAAAATTAATCCTTTTATCGTCACTACTTAAAGGGTACGACGCGAGTATATAGGTGAATAAGGTTTATCTTAAAATGCCTGAACGAGGCGAATTTGTATGGGCTTCTCATTTACTTCATATTTTATTTTTGCAAATTTGTATAGGTAATTCGAAATACACTTTCTATAAATTATAGATCAAGATATTTATACTAATACTACGTAAAATTATTGGTTGAAAAACTTTGTTGGTTACGATTAATGAGTAGTCTAATAGTATTCGGACGGAAATTTAAAGAGAAAAAAGAAATGCAAAGAATAACGCATGTAAATATTAATTTACTTTAATACTTATTTTTTGATGTTGTATTATATGATAATAACATTTGGCAGTTGAAAATCGTACTTTGCCTGGCGTATTTATTATAATATTCAGGCGATTTTGTGTGGTATAAAACTTCTTCATTTCTTTACAAATCAATTAAAACGCAGTCTGTTCAGGCAACCACACTACACATTTTGATTATTTTGGTTCATATTATTTCCAATTTCAATATAAACAAACGCTCACCACTGTTCAAATAATATCAGGAAATAACAACAACGCTGTCTCTTTAGAAAATGATTTTACACATGGTTCAAGCAACCGCATTGCGCACGGTTTTTATAAAAATATTTACGTCCATTTTTATAAAAAAAAATTACAGTGGGATACCGGCTTAATGCACTTGAACTGCGAATTCAAATCTCCGAATTGTGGCCATTTTTTTCAAATAAAGTTAAGTGAAGCTAAATTTAAGACATACAATTTATGGGCCCTAAATCCTTAATAATACATAGATATGTCGTTTTTACTAAATTTCCTATCAAAACTCAATGAATTTTGTAATAAAACAAAAGTGTTCCATATTTCGATAGTATAATCGAAATGTGAACATAATTTATTGTTACATACGTATTACTATATTTTATTTTTCAACAACGTATACCAACCTAGTATTCATAATTTAAGAGCCATAAATAAAATGTGTCCAATTTTACTGTTCTTACTGTACGAATAAAATGGCTACATATTATATGCAATACCTACAATAAATTTTCATGGATTGTAGTAATACATAATTATTTTCTTTTAAACCTTATATCTCCTTTGATCTTTGCACCTCGATGACAATACAGAGATATAAAAAAGTATTAACAAAGAGCCAATTTTTTAATTATTCCGATTTAAAAAAATTCACATATATTCTCTGGATACCCCGCAACTCTAAAAATTGATATAATATTTTTATTTCATATTTGAAACTTATAGAATTTAATTTGCATCAAATGAGCCTAAATTTATTGATATAATATATATCCTGTTTCATTTAGGTAGGCACGGTTTAAGTTTAAAGTTTAAACAGGCGCGCGTGGACTCGTTATTCCTACGTAAGCAAAAATTCAAATGCATTCTTTTTGGTTTTTTTACAGATTTCGTTTTCGTTTATGAAATAAAATAATTATATTGCTTTTAAAACAATTAAAAGTAAAATAACATCAACAGGTCTTTAAAAATAAAAACAATCAAAAGAATCATGATTTGTTTGATTTTTTTTTAAAATATCAATGATTTTTGATTTTTTTAAATAAATTCCGATTTTTGCCAACCCTGTATCCTTTGTGTTCTTTTATGCATTTTCTGCTCTTGTTTTTAAACTTGTATCGTCATCTTTTCACATAAAATTCCATTTTTATTCATTTGAAATAAAAACACGTAACTTGATTGAAATACAATAAAACTACGAACGTATTTTGTAATGGGTACTTATAATTTTGACGTCACTCGCGGCGGATCGACGGCGGACCTCCCTCCACACAATTTAGAAAAGGGCAACAAATTTTTAGAAAGAGCGAGGTGATATACCACGGCCGAGTCGATAACATGCTCTCTCCTTCAGCACTTCACCTCGTTGATCACAAAATTTGTTTGCCTTTTAGTCAGCAAAGTTTGGTTATGTTATTTTGTGTAGTACCTGTCATTAATTATCTCTTGTAATAAAATGTAGTGATCCTTGGAATTTGAAATATCACTAAAAAACCAAGTTCACAAATAAATAATGAGTTTAACACAAGATGACGTAGCGCAGGCACGATTCGTGTTTAAAAACATTGAAAACTATTCCGTCTTACAGTTGAAAATATGGTTAGAATGCCAGGGTTTGAATAAAAGTGGAAATAAACATGAATTAATTTAAAGGTATGCACTGAGTAGATCATATAATTAAATAATTATATAAAAATGTGTTGTCTGACATGTTTACATTTCCTTCAAAGAACAGTTGTGATCACTTGGTGGATCACATGATAAATGTCAAACTGTAGAGCTAAATCTTGCTCACTACATAACTACTTATTAAATACTTTTTTACTCAGTAGATGCCGTCCGAAAGTTTTGAATAGACCAGAAAAGTAAGGTTAGAAGTTGCTTTTGGCGCGAGTTCATAGTTTGATTTCTCCAGTATAGGTTTCTTATGAAAGTGTAATTTTACTGAAAAAAAAAAGATATTTTGTAAAAGAAATTAAGCAGCTCTTGTTAAGTATTTGATAGTTTGTTTATTCAGTAATAGATTGCAACTGTTTTAAATCCTTGAAAAGGTAGAGTAAGAAAATTATTAGACATTAAAATGTTACGTACAAGTTAAAATTCCGTATGTCGTGGATAGTTCCTTAACCGCCCGTAAATAAGTCAAGTGCAACACAAGCTATGAAGCGATTGGCTGCGTACCGAAGTTGTAGCACCAATCGAGGAAATACGTTAATTGAATTTTGTAGTGTTGTTTTTTTATTTAAATAATTATAAACTGTGCACAGTTCATGTGAATATTATTGTACGAATCAGGAAATAAAGGATCGGTTTAGGTGGTACATATAATGTTTTGCATAAGAGATTTACTTTTATGAGATTTTTCGGCCTTTAAAGTTGAGCAAAAATTTTCTTGATAAGAAATACACGGGGAGTAAAATTATGTTCTCAGCGTTATGAACTGAGTTTGAATTTAGCGTCTAAATTTGATCGTTACCGTTTTCTGGTCTATTGTATCGGTTCCCATTAAATCCTGCTTATAATTATAAATATTTTAAATAAAAAAATTGAATCAAAAAAAATGTTTTAATCAATTTTTGTCCTTAAAATTAAAGGTGCATTAGACACGTATAAAAATCAAAAATTGAAACCCGTATTCTTTTTTAGGATTGAAAGTATACAGGGAATTTTCTGAAAAGTGATTTTAATGATAAGACAAACTTTAAATTTTACCTAATATTTCTTTATCACAAAATTTATCATTAGTAACTCGAGCTCTTAAAAATATATTCGAGTTACGAATTTTAAATATTCAAAGTATATTTCAACAAATGACAGCTGAACTCGCTTCGATAAATATTAGATTTATGTAGATAATAAACATTTTCATTTCTAATAAATTTATAAATATCTAAATTATTTGTATTGAAAAAGGAAAATGTAAATATAGCTTTTTAACATAGCAATTATTTATATAAACAATGATTTAATCCTTCAATATTTCAGTGTTCAGTAAAATAAATATTTTATTGTGAATCAAGTTCAAATCGCACTTCAAAATGTAAATAAATAATTAGAGGTTACAAAATGTCAAAGGACTATAGGCTTCTACGCATCATCCAGAATTTAATACCATCCAGAATTTAATTTTGGAATATAATTTATCTTTATAATAGGAATCCTTGTAATAAATTCATTATTATTAATTAATCTCAACAAAATGAAATAATCAGAATATATGATAATATAGTATTTTGTGAATAAAATGAAATTCAAAATAAAAAATATATATTAGTTAAGTCGATTCTTAATTTCAATTTCAGAAAAATTAAATTTAGTTTCAGAAAATGTATATAATATTAGAAAAAATAATATCATTTTCAGAAATAGTAAAATCATTTTGGACATAAACTTGGGCGGAGTTAATGTCCAATATTATTTACTATTTCCAAAAATGAATTAAATCTCGTTCAAGATTTTCTTTTTTTATTTTATGTTACATTATGCAAAAATTTAAATATAGAAAAGTACTATTTTTATTCTTCCACGAAATTACAAGCAATGTACAGCGTATACGACCAATTTTAGTCGTGTGTACTAAGAAATGAAAACATTTGCCCTAAAGGAAACAAAATAACGGATGTGAAATACAATTACGTGATGATTGATGACAACATAACCAACTCATATTGTTCGATTTTAAATACGTATCGCTTGTATTTTTGCACCTGTTGGTGATTTCAATTCGCAGTTTCCACGTATAGTGTGACATACGTCACCTTTGGCGGGTATTTTGAATAAAAAATGTTGAATATACAATTTTTAAATATCAAGAAAATTAAGAATACTCAATTACAAAATTGTAATTACAAAGATAGGAATTCAAACAAATACTAAAAAAAAAACTTCGACCACAATTTAATTAAATTAAAAATACAGGTGAACGCGAAAACAGTGACAAATGCGTTTAACATGTTTAAAAGTATTTTTCAAATTAGTATGTATCCCGCAAACTTTATGCGATGCATTATATTTAGAAATTAGGGAATAAAATTAAGTATTTTTTAATTCCAATTTTTTTTAAAATTTACACTTTCAGTAGGTTCCCGTGTAAACTTAATTTAAAAACGTGGTAAAAATTATTATTATTTCAACAAATCAATGTTGAGTAAATAGTCTAACCAATTAATATGTCAAAATAGATATTTGACAGTTAGTTGACGCTCATTCCTCGAATTAACGCATACTAAATCTGTTTTTATCTAAAATAAAAAAAATCATCACGGCATAATACCCGCCAATCTGCTTATATGTTTTTACCTAGTCTTTAAATTAAGTTTAATCGGTCCCTTAAGACTTAAGGGGCATTCACAAATGAAAATTAGGTTTATGGTTTTTGTTTAGACTTAAGTAAATCATTCATAAATGCAAGTTTAATTTAACTCTAATTTAGTTTTGATTGTACTGACATCTATGTAAATGCTTCAAAATCAAGATTAAAATATCGGTATACTTAACAGATACCCGTGCGCCGTGAATGTGTTATTCGCTATACAGCAATTAAATTTTGACAGTTCTATGTTCTCGCATTTATTTAAAAAGCTGATTCCACCAAGTGAATACTAAATAAAGATGGGTGTATATATCTATATCGTTTCAGATTCGTTCTCATTGGTAAAGTTTGTGACGTCAAACTAAATCATGAACCTAAAGTTTGGACCTTGCAATGTCTGGCTTTATGATTAGGATTTAGAGACACTGAATTCTTAAGTGTGAATGGAGTCATTACATAATATGCGGCCAAAGTCTTTAAATCTAAAGTATAAACCATAAATCTAAACCTAATTTTCATTTGTGAATGCACCTTTAATATTTTGAAACTAAAATATTCATAATTTTAGTAAACTCGCCTCATAAAGTTTTACAGACAGGAAAAATAATATTTAAAAAAATTCTCATGTTAAAATCCTGTCACGGATGCGTAAATTCATTCCCCTGTGCGCTCAGGACTTTGACGGAATAATACCTTACTTCTATTAGACAAACTTCAGTCCACTGTTATTATGGTAGCTCTGAGACACTTATATGTGAGTTTTTATATATCTCTAAAAATAACAACAATAACCTAACCTAACGCACAAAAGTCACGCTTGGAAAAATCGGGCCAAATTTAATGTGTTAGGTTAGGTTATTGGTGTTATTTTAAGAGTAATATACGACCTCTCAGATAAATACCAGTGTGTCTCAGAGCTACCACAATAACAATGGATTCTGTATTAGGTTGAGCTTTGACAAATAAGAGTGAGAAACTGCCTGAGCGCTCTAGAATATTGCTCGCTTTATACTGTATGGTATGACTAGCGAATGAAAATTGACGTTTAAATTATTTTATAGATGTGGTTTCTTTTAAAACACTAGAGAAGAATAGAATTGTACGAAATATTCAGGTATAAATTTTTTGCATGAACCCATTTAAATACTGGACTAGGAATGCACTGGAATACATTACCATGTCTGGCTGAAAATAGATGGCCGACTTGGGTAACTGAATATCAAAAGAGGGGTGCGTTTAAAATATTTTAAACATTTTTCGTTAATGTTGATTATTACAAAATATTTAGATCTTTAAACTATTTAGTTTGGCAATTCTATGAAATAGGATTATTTTTAATTTCCTCTAACATTATTCTGACTCGAGGGTTGCTTACACCTGAGACGAACGAACTAGAATTTGCGGTATTAAACTTTTTAAATACATCCCTGAATCCTATTGCTATGCTAAGGTCATTTTAAATGCCTCCTAGTATTGAGTACAATTCTAATCTTCTGTAACGGAATACATAAGGGTCAGTTTCCTTTCAAATCAAATATAGGGAAATGTTTTCAAAAGAAATCACATCTATTAAATAATCTAAACGTCAACTTTCATTCGCTAGTCATACTATAATTTCTTCTAACATTAATTCCGACTCGATTATTTTTAATTTCCTCTAACATTATTCTGTCTCGAGGGTTGCTTACACCTGAGACGAACAAACTAGAATTTGCGGTATTAAATTTTTTAAATGCATCCCTGAATCCTGTTGCTAAGGTCATTTTAAATTCCTCCTGGTATTGAGTACAATTCTAATCTTTTGTAACGGAATACATAAGGGTCAGTTTCCTTTCAAATCAAATATAGGGAAATGTTTTCAAAAGAAACCACGTCTATTAAATAATCTAAACGTCAACTTTCATTCGCTAGTCATACTATACAGCGGAATGGCTTTACGCGTCTCGGATTCTTGGAGCCTGTGTAAATGCAAAAAAAAGAAAGAAAAAAAACTGAATCCTTGAGATTCTGAATATTACCTGTATTTACTTCATTATTGTTTTAAAATATATGTATGTATATAAATGCTTCTTATATTTAAAAGAAATAAATATATGGGATTTTCCAAATAACGTATAAGGTAAAACTACCTAATATTAATGAAAGAAGTACGCATTTTACAATTATAAGCAAATGAAAAATTTTCTTACCTTATTGAATTATCCGCATCTAAACTTTAGCAACCTGAAAAAAAAGAAGAGAATATTAATTTATTATATCTACATAATGCAAGAAAAAAGTGCATTTAAATATTTTATAAAAATCCACAAGTTCTTGTAATATGTAAAAAAACAATATTATTATATAAGACAAAAAACATACATTCATATTTTGCAATAAATATGGTAAATAAATATGCTACTTAAATTTCATTACATACGAGATACATAAATGAATAATCTTATGAAAATATTAGATGTAACTTTTATTGTTTTTCATTTTATGTTAAAATAAAAATATTAAACAATTATTGTTTTCAAAGGACATTATTGAAAGTGAAGTATGTATTTCAATAATAATGAAGTTCAAGGACAGTTTCAATCCTTCGATAACGTATCACTTCCGGTAAAAGCGACAAGAATATTTGCCAAATGAGAAAATAAATTCTTTATAATTCCTTTCAAATTTACATGGATCACTATAGTGATTAAAAGTAACTTAAATTTTTAAACTGCAATTAATAAAATAATTATAGAAAAACGTGTCTATTTTTAGACATTGTAGACTTCATATAAAAACATTGTATACATATTAAAATATCGTTAATTTATTTAAAAAATTTCCTGCTAGAATCGTGCGACATGATGCAGGTAAACTACTGCTACTACTAGTAATTTATTTCCGATATAGGTACATAGTTCATAAAACTGTATTACTACTACTACTACTACTACTACTACTACTGTTATAGTTTAATAAAGATCATTTTAATTTAAATAATAACAAATTAATTATTACATCTTATTATTTTATGTTTATGTACTGAAACGATTTTAAAATTGTTTCGCCGTTTCAATTTTAATTTAAAATTTTCTTTACACGTCCTGTATCCTATATGATCCATTACAATCTGATCCATAGCTTACCGTTTGGTTTCAAGCTACATTTTGTTTACTCCTATAATATAAAAAATATTAAAAAAAAAACATTTTTAAAAACATATTAAAATGCACTAAAAAGAAAAATGTTCTTTTTACATATATAAATATTCATACTGCTCTACGCTTTACGTTTCAATATTTGCACCCACGCTATCAATTACTCCGGCGGAAAGCTTAAGAAAAATTAATTTTTTATACTCCGATGTGTAAACGATTTTCGTATTTTATATATTTTACAGATTACAGAGCTACCACCATCAATACATATGTGGCATTTAAGTTGTCTTACACCTAAATTTAGTTTTGTTTGTACATTCATGTTGGTAATACTGACAGTACTGCAGTATTCAACTTCAGATCTGTCAAATCTGAACTCGGTATTTGGTGTGTTCAAATTGTCGCCTGCTCGTCTGTCAAATTTCTAATTTGTTTCAGGAATATTATTTAAGGTAGTATAAAAAATCTTGTATGCAACTCAACTGTAATCAAGCTATATGACATTCGGTCAATAATTTTCGTGACTCGGCAAATACTTGACCTCATGTCATAAAGCTTGAGTTTACACTCTTGTTGCATAAATAACTATTTCCTATTTAATGAATTTGAAGAAAGCTTATATTTTAAAATAAATAATTTATTTTATCTTATTTAGTCTTTTAGAAGTGTGTAATCTTTTTAAATAATACTTTAGAAAATGAAAATTAATAATCTTTACAATTTTGGCGTATAATCAGTATTACCATCTAGTGTCAAAATGTGCAAATGTCTACTTCATTCCAAATTTTTGAAACTGGAAATTAAAAATTTAAAAAAATTGTTTTTAAAAACATAATTTTCATGAAAATATTGTATTGTCATCGGAATTACATATGCAAAGTTTCAAGTCGATTGTATATAATTAATTTAATTTTTTTATTATTGAAGATAAATAGGAGCATTACTGCCTTTTGCTGCTAACAGTGGCGGGTATAGCGGAGTCCCCAAGTCTTGTCCTCACCCTAGTCGTCTAACAGAACCTTTTCATTTGAAATGAATAGTATAATGTCTAATGTTTTTGATACAACTTTCATTCCGGTAAGAAATACGTGCGCTGGGCAAGGAGCTATTTGAGGCTAGCTTTAAATGTCTCGTGGCCGCGTGCCTGAGTGTCTGGTCGCGAATTTGGGGAACCGGATTTGATCCCGACCGACGCTAAATATTTCTAATTTTAAATTGACTCCTGTGGTGCACTCTCCATTCCAGAAATGAGTGCCCGAGGTGACGCCTGGTAAACGCCCGCACAGTACAAATATGTCATCATCATTACCGAAATCTTTGTACAAAGCAGATTGGCACATCCAGCAATGGGTAATATGTCGTGATGATATATTTATATTTATTTATTTCAAATGTTCAAATGCAAACTGCATTGAGTGCGTAAAGGATAAAAGATGGGTACTTTCCACACGGTCATATAGAGACCGTGAGCGTACATAAATACAATCAACGCCGTGTAGTGACAAATTTTATTGAATATATTCTCTTTTTTAACATGTTGTGTGATGTGGCAATAATTTATTTTTGTACATGAAAGAGGAAAAACATGCAGCTTCACATCCCGTAAAAAATGTTGCTGTCAATTATAAAGCAATTTGAACTTTTTTCTGTATACCTTGCCTCATCAAAGTTTTGGTGTACGAACCGGCACTGCCAATAACGGACCCCTCCCAGAAGAAAATCGTAAATACGCCATTGGCTACTAATGCCCCGAAACAATGATATTAGAGATTAACATGGTAAATCAGTTATTTTCAGACTGTTGCTCCCCGTTTTGACTGATAACAATGGTTGTGGTATCATAGAAAGATAATTTTCTGCATTAAATGATATCAAATATATGTCAATTATGTAAAATTTTAGTCCCATAAATTAATATTAAATTTATTCAATTTCTTATTAACAGCGATTGGCAAATCAAAATAAGCATGAGACATCTAGCGGGGAAAATAGAACTATTCAAAAACACATACCAAGTTTATGATATTTCTAAAATTCGGGTATATATCTCAAAAACATTATAATTTCGCAATACGAAATTAATTTTTTCTTCATTTTTGGTAATCACAAAACAACATTAGCTGTCATTCGCTATATGTCTTTCGTCCACCATTTTCGTTTGCGATAGCAACGCCGCCATCAATCAATGAAAACTAAAAATCTTTAAAATAACTTACAATCTTTTCGAACGCAAAATAAATTCTGGCTCAAATAATGATTAATGTGAATAATACAATATTAAATATCCTGGAGATATATGCTTATTTATATTTAGATAGAGAATAGTGCATATTATGCAATTCATGTTCATTTATATCAGTTGCTGGTTGAAATGTTGGTATAAACAAATGGCGTGCAAGTAACACAAAAGTCACCGAAATCTCCGTTCACTCTGCTTAAAATATCACTCCAGCAGTCAACAGCTAAATGCAGGTCTGTGTTCCTGTCAAATTTAATATTCAGGCTCCGTTCCTCTACCGTTCTGGAGCCGAAACGGAGCAGTATCGGTACATGTTACTGATACATTTACTGGTTCGCACATGTCTACACTCTGACTCTCTAATTTGATATAAATGCGGACGTCACATATCTCACTGTTCATTTACTATGTAGGATGCTGAAAAATACGACTTGGAAGGTGAAAAACGAAATACAAACCATCTCCAGTACTCAACAATGTGTTTTCATTTGAATAACATGTCTAATATAAGCTTTGTTATCACTTCTGAAAGATGCCAGTTAATTAGACAACACAATTTTTGAAATGCACTAAAATAAAATAACCATATTGCACTTTGTGAATAAAAAACTTTTGGTAGTACCATTGATTAAATATTTACAGATTAGCTATGTGCTATGTATAATATTCATCATTCAATAATCATTTGACTTACCATTTAATTTTTTTCAGAAATCTTAAACGCTATGAAGTAATCTAACCAAGATACCTTTTGGCGAATAAAATTGTGCGATACAAATTAATCATAGCGTTGGCAAGCATCCTATATAAGTATTTAATTAATGGTGGTATACAGTGGATGGTACATTAAAATTTATGTTAATTATTTAACATAAAAATATTAATAGAACCTTGAGAAACCTCAAAAACGCTTCATAAGTCTTGGGAAAACTCAAAAACGCTGTATAAATTTTGGAAAAACTGGGAAATGCTTGGTATAACTTTAAAAAAATTGAGAAAACTCGATAAAAGAAAACTGGGAGGAGCGCCAATGAAATAAATTTAGCAAAATCGAAAAAGCTTAAAATGAAAGAAAATATTTTTTTTTGGAAAAAATGGAAAAAATTCTTAGTTTTAAAAAGCAAGATATTGTATTACTCCTGAATAAGGTACAATTACAAAGTGGATAGACAAACATGAACATTCACATCACAGCGGAATTCGATCCTGGGGCTTCTAGCATTGTTTATGGAATAAAATACGACGAAATGAATTTGTCTTGGCACAGTACGATTTAATTTGAGAGACTAAATTTGTCTTGTCTAGTTATTTTACTGTTACATGTCATGTGGATAAAGTTACAAACAAAGCCAAAAGATCCCTATGAGCCTGCCGGCGTATGTTTGGGAAAACCTGCGGCCTATCTCCCGCAATGATTTACTGGATTTACTCCATAATGATACAGCACTGCAAAGACACACTAAACAAAGTCCAACGACTAGCCTGTTTAGGAATCACTGGAGCTTTGTCGATCACACCAACAGGGGCTATGGAAACTCTGCTAAACATACCTCCGTTACACTTAATAGTAAAGGCGAGGGCAGTTAGCGAAGCTTACAGAATGAGAATTCACTCGAGAGAGGATAAATGGAGAGATGGTCGAACCAAAATCTTCAAAGATATAAAGAACAACTCCATCCTTCGAATAGTGCCAAACCGGGACCAGCAAATAGTTTACCATCAATAAAACCTACAGGGTAGAAATCCCCGCGAGGGAGACATGGGGACAAGTAAATAGTCCCGTGGAAAAAGATGACATAGTCATGTATACAGACAGATCCAAAACACCAAATGGAACCGGAGCAGGAATACATGGAGCTAAAGGACTAAGGCACAATCAGTCGATTGGACTCGGGACTTATACGCCAGTATTCCATGCAGAATTGTACGCAATTTTAACCTGCGCCAAATTACTACTAGAGAGCCACTAGAATCTTGTGAGACAGAATCTGGAATTGTTCTAGAGTGCATCCACAGACTAAATGCACTAGGAGCGAGGAACAAATTGAAATTAATACCCGGGTATTCAGAGATTGAATGAAACCCGGTAGCAGATAGTCTGGCTAAGAATGGGACAAGTTTTCCTTTCACAGGGCCAGAACCGGCTTTCGGAATCTCAGCGGAGACAGTTAAGCTGGAAATAAAAACATTGCTGAATTAATGGCACAAGAATCCCTGGTTGGAGTCACCAGGCCAGAGATACTCAAAGCTCTTCCTGAATGAACCAATCCAGAAAAGAACGGAACGTTTGCTCCTAATGAGCAAACAAGACGTTAGATTAATAACAGGACTCCTAACAGGACACTGCTACTAAACAAACACCTGCACACGATGGGACTAACCAAAGAACCAACATGCAGGGGGTGTGGTGAACAGGAAGAAACACCTCAGCATCTTATATGTCACTGTGAAGCCTTTACGAGCAGCAGATATATTATCCTGGGGGCAGAAAAGATCCAGCAGGATATGCTAAAAGATTTAGATCTGAAGAAAACCCTGGAGTTTATTAAACAAACAGGACTCCTAGAATAGGAGTAAATCTGGAGGGTACAATAGATCTACAGGTCGTAGTACAGGGATCCACAGGAGACCACCTCTTGTAATATAACAATAAATTAATAAAAAAAATTAAATAGTATACAGGATGTTATTTAAGTAAGCATACAACGCTTAACCGATGGTAGAAACCCCCATAGACAGTAAATCTCGAAATAATTTTTTTACATGCTTTCTATATGAACTGAAGCCCCTTAAACTTACCAACTACGAAATGGTTCAAAGTTTTGTCAAAAAAATCAAAAACAAATTGACGTGAAATGTTTTTTGCATTGGTGTACGATTTATATTCGGTTTATTGAATAAAGGCAGGTATATTCTTTTCGAAAAATTTGTGTTGATAAGGTAATTTTTCATTGTGAACGTCTCAGACACATACACCCATTATCTTATGTCAAGTGTGACAATTCCGTATAATTTTTTTTTAAGTCAGACAACTTAGATTTCGATGAAATCGGAATTATTCATTATTGGTTCATATCAAACTTCTGATGCTATATGAAAAAAAAAAACATCGAATTACTGCAGATTTGGGTTCTAGGCAGTCATCTCAACATTCTATTAAGCTATGTACGTTTACTTACATAGCACTCTGTATATCACATCTAGTATGGTAAAGAAATCTATCTAAAGTATGGAACATATTACATACATCAATTATATATAAGATTATAACATGGCAGAACATCATTGAAAGAGCAATAATTCTTCCACAGAGTTGCTAATCCCAATACGGAAAAAAGTTATGTGATAGGTAGAACAAAATAAAACAAAATAACCAGCAACTGATTTCCGCATAGACTGTTATACACTAGGTAGTTATTTTGTAGTCATTACAGTATTATTTAAATAACAGACAAATAGACTAAACAGAGGGTTTAGAGCAAAATAGAAACTACGAATATAAAAAACTTGCAATAATATAATACAGACGCTCCAAAATTTTTTACACCATAATTCTCATACAATATTAATTTCCTATTTTCTAATATTAATTTAATATTTTGTACTCCATAATAAATAATACCGTGTACTAGTACATGGAATACCTAATATAATATTTCTCTAAACTCAGTTTTGAAACTAAGAGAAGTAAATAAAAAATTGGCTAGTGTACAGCCTTGTTTACATTCAAACAAAAATACATTTTCTATTTTAATGTTTAGTCATTTTAACACAGCAAATTTTTTGTACTTCCGAAACAAAGATATAAAAGTGAGTTTTGCAACAGCCAGTTCTGTTCATAATAGGTATTGACCCGTATTAGGAGCGCACTTTTATAGACCACACTCCTCATAAGAAAGAATATAATGTAAAAGCGTGCTCCATAAAAATGCTTTTTTTATAAAAGTGCGCTCGTAATACAGGCCACTGTTTTTATATTGTTAATATTATTTTATAAAATGAATGTGGTAGAATAAAAACAATTTAGCGAACAGAAATTCAGCGATTTTTTTTGCAATACACACTAGTTTAAAACCGTTAACTGTTTTTTTTTTTTTAATTTTAAGTTTACTGACCTGAAATTCGAGTTCACCTAATAATAAACTAGAAGTTCTAAACAATACTTACAAATTTAAGGACTTTTAAAAACTCTTTATTATGTTTTTGTTTTAGCTTCGGAATGAATTATTTATATTAAAAACGTTTATATTTATTTAATCAGTATTTTTTTTACATTAATGATCTGTATTTTGTACTTGAAAAATAAATGATCAGTAAATAAAATATAAATATTGTGTTCAGGATAGATTCGGTTAGGTTAAGTTATGGTTAGGTTAGTTGAGGCTATAGTTCAGATTAAATTAAGTTAAATTTACATTTTTATTATAAATTACCGATCATTTAATACTGACCATTATTTAAAATACTGATCCAATAAATAGTAGCCTTATAAAAATGCTATATAGAGTGAAAACGAATGTTGAGAAGCACTGCTTTGACGCCTAGTGCCTGAGGACAAACTATCTATTGCAGATCGTCGTGGACCGAGCGAAAGGAAAAACCAATACAGCGGAAGTTAGTAATAAATTCAATTAATTTCCTGTCTCTTATTTACGGGAACTGCGAACCGAACCGACATGAAATCTGGTTATAAAATAAAGATCTATTTTATTTATGACAAATATAGGGTTATTTACACTTTAACAAATAATTGTCGTCCTAATAGTTTCCAAAACCACCTTTTTTACATGTTAACCGTAAAATAATAATACATACACAAATAAATACAGTATGTCCCCGCAGAGGTTATTCTAACGTGCAGTTGGACACAAAATGTGCAGTAGGAAAAGCAAATTGTGCAGTGGGAAAATAAAATCTGTGCAGTTATTTTTCATTTATTACGAATAAACCAAATAAAATTATTTAAAAAAAAAAACTAAAAATAAGAATATAGGATTTATATACAGAATGTTTGTAAACCTGTGTCAAAAATTTAAAGGGTATATAGCACCGAGCAAAATGAGTAAAAAAGTTTAATTAACATAGGTCCGATCTTCAATAGTTTCCGAGATAAGGCAGTGGAAAATGAGTTTTTACGGACTTACCTCTGCTATCTCGAAAACTATAAGTTACGACGTTTATTTAAAATAAAATTAAATAATTGTACTAATTTAAATGGAATATACAAAATTTTGTTTGTTCACTCTTTGTCGTTGTTCTTCGATTTTTCGTTTTTCTCGGAAACAGTTGAAGATCGGACCTATGACGATTCAGCTTTTTTTCTCATTTTGGTCAGTACTATATATCCTTAAAATTTGTGACACAGGTTTAGAAACACCCTGTAGAATCACTAAAATTGTGCCAGCTTTTCCCTCAACTTTATTTACAAACTCTTCACTAGCCTCATCCTCATCAGGGGCATTGGTCTCAGCAAAAATACCATTGTACCATCTTTATTGTTTGGCTTTAGGGGTTGGCTTGACTCTGTGCTCACGCTTATTTAACCACATCATTTTAGCTTGCCGGGGATCTCACTCTAACAGAGAAGACAAGCTATTCCGAGACACGATTTTTAAAGTATTGCTGGTACTTAAGTCTTTCCACATCCAGACTATGCGGTTTGGCAGCCAAAATCCGCGCGAAAATTTTAGTTGCCGTAAGGAATTCCGAAGAAATAGTTAAAAAGTTAATTAACTCTGGAAGCGTTAGTTTCCCTAACTTTTCTATTTCTTCCATCCAACTTGAATTGAGTTAAACAAAGATCTTTCCCTAAAATATTATAAACCAATTCTCTGTTCCATTGCATTCGGTATTGCAGAGAATAGGGAATAGTTCTGACCTCTCTGATTGGCTGAAATTGGAGACAAGAGACAAGTTTATCTAATGTAATTTCGTCTATTTAAAATTGGCGTTGATGCGACCGACATCTGCTGAATGGCTTAAATGGAACAGAATAAACAGCGATTTACTTCCTATATGTGCAATGGAAAAAAATCCTTAGAATAACCCCTTTTTGATTTTATGAAAAAATGCCAAGGGAAGAAAAATTTGTTGATTTAAAACGCATGTTTCATTTTTTCCGCGGGAAAAATTCAGGTCGGGCACTTTTTGAACATTTCTTAGCATTATTACGTTAACGAGAAACGCTATATAATTATAATGAGTGTCATTATCACTGTCAGGACGGTTATGAAATTTGAACACACCTACACAAGTTTATGTACTTATATCGTTCTCTACAGCTCGGCTATACACCAACCAAGTAAATACTAACTACAGTTTACTAGTAGGGTATTACAAACGTTATCAGTAAACACGTTCAGGGTATTTATGTAATGTACATAGAGATTGAACCATTGCACCACATGTGAATTTGGAGATTTAGGAACAGTTAATTGAATTCGACAGGAATTGGTACCGGATTGTGTGGATGTATGTCACACTGTAAATTCAGTCTGCTTTACCATTGAATTATACATTAACAGTAAGAGGGGTACGGTACATAATTGCAACATCTACTTATCTATTTAACTGCCTACACTCTGGCAATCTATTCAATATCTTAGATTTTAGGCAATATGAATGCTTATAAAATAAAGATTACCAATGGAAACAAGAATTTCGGATATTACTAAAGGATGGATTCGTATTATGAATATCATATGATTTTTTTCTGTGTTCCTTATTCAGGAATTAATTAGACAATACAAGTTCGAATTAAAAGTATTATTGGAGAAATTCAGGTATATAGGCTATATTCAAAAAATAAAAATAATAACCAAAACCGTGGTTTCAGTTAACAAATGGTTCTAGTTACGTGACTATTATTATTGAAACAGTTCGGTTACTGTCGCGGTAAACCTCAAGTGTTCTGTTAAAACATTTCGTCTATTGTCTTTCATATTAAGGAGCGGAAAATTAAAATACGCAGAATGCAAACCATAGAAAACAAATGTAAATATAAGCAAATTGATAAATAATATCTAACCAAACGGGACAAAAGATATTACGAAGGAAACTTCGATTGTAACCATGCATTTTAACCGGTACAATGTTTCATAAATGTAAAATTTTTACCATTTGAAATTATTGGAATAGTTTTGGCTCGACTTTTGGGCGACGGTTAAAATTTGTTGTTTTTGAATGTACAGGTGTATCATTTTTGATGATTTTTTTTAAGGTGTCTCGAGTAATATTAAAGATAAAGCAAAACAATTTGCACATTTTAGGGTCAACTTTTCGAGAAAAGTTTAACAGTCACCACAAGAATTTTCGATCTTCTTTTGTTTCTGAACTACAGGCAAAAACTCGTTTTTCGTTAATTTCGAAAATATCTCATATCTTATTAATTATGATAGTTAGAGAAAAATTGTTGTAACAAATTTTCAACTGTTTTTTAAAAATTTATGATTTTTTAAATGGGAACCTATGTTAAAAATAGTCTCGTCGTTTTGCTTATTTCATAAGCTTTTCAATGATATATAACTAGTCTACATTCTTTTGTTTTAAACATGAATAAAAGATAAATTATTAATGTATTGGGGCGAAAAAAATTAAAAAGTATTAAGAAACAAATGAAAAAGTCAATTAAAAATCATCATTTGTTTATTTTGATTCTATAATTATTACTTATGTTCTCAAAATTATACTTAACTAATTATTTTCGGGTTAGTTAAATTATTATTTATTGACGTTACAGTTGGCTTTGAAAAAAATGGTTTAATATGCTTTTGAAGTAAATAAATTGAAAAGATGAGTAAAACTGAAACATAATATTAAAAATAAACAATTGATGATTTTTAATTTATTTCTTTCATTTCTTTCTTAATAATTTTCAATTTTTCACCCTAAATAATTAATAATTTATCTGTTATTCATGTTTAAAATAAAATAATGTAGACTTGTTATATATCATTGAAAAGCTTATAAAATATAGGTTCCCATTTAAAAAATCAAAAGTTTGTGTTATATCTCGAGAATTATCAAGTTTTAAAAAAATCTAATTACGCCATTTTATTCTACCTAAAAAACAGTTGAAAGTTTGTTAAAACAATTTTTCTCTTACTATCATAATAAATAAGATATGACATATAACAAAAGGAGATCGAAATTCCATGTGGTGACTATTAAACTTTTCTCGAAAAGTTGACCCTGGAATGTGCAAACTGTTTTGCTTTATCTGTAATATTACCCGAGATACCTTAAAAAAACATCGAAAATGAGACAAGAGAAATATAGGTAGTTGGAATTTCAGGTGTTACTGACGAAATTCTGGCATTATTTAGAGAAATGTAATACTCTCGGAATCATAAATATTACAGGAAAAATTTAGATATTATTATTTTTTTTTATTTATTTAGTACCACGATATTGTTCGAATTGCAGTCCAGGTATTACTGAATAAATTCAGGCAGTATTTAGAGAACTACAGTATTATTAGACAATTATGATATTGTTTGGTAACTAGAAAATTAACTGTTATTTGTAAAATTTTGATTTCTTATATTGGTACCTAATTTCAATTTTTTTAAAATCATTATGAATCAGCCTGTATATTTTATCCTGCTTATACCGGATGTCTACTACTTGAAATCTGTTATATGGGAAAAGCAATGTTAATTTTTTTAAATTTTGCTGTAGTTACCTATATTAATTTTAGATGAAAGTTATAAATACAAAATATGTTCAAAAATCAAATTTACACAATATAAAATAAAAATCATTCGCAATTTTCTTTTATTATATAAAAAATGCGAATTTTATTTAGCGTTTTTCTGGCAAAATAAATAAAACTTTCAATTGATTTTACTCTTATATTTCGTAATTTTTAGTTGTGAACAAGTTTTATACTTACAATTTTACTGTAAAATTAATAGGTAACTGTAACTACAGAAAAATAAAATAAATAAAAAAACATTGTATGTGTATGTTCAAGTTGCCACCCGGTATAGTCGTATTATTAAAATAGTTGCACTATCAATTTTTCAACATTCTCCCACCTTCTCATGTCATAAAACTACCAGTCAACAATCAACATTCCACGGACACTACACATACACATTACTTTTCGCGTAGGTACTGATATATTGACAGAATGACATCACCTTGAATTACTAAATCCACAATTTATAAAGCAGAGATTATATCAATTACTAGGAAACATATATGTATCTTACTTATTTGATCTAAGCTACGAAATAAATATATTTAATCAAAAACATTCTCTATTTAAAATGCGATAAAATAAGAATATACGTAAGTTTTCAACCACAACAAATGTGTTTTCGTCGCACGCATAAATAGTGAAATGTTAAAATTTGAGTGACATTCGGAAATTGTGGCTGCCAGCTTTAAATGAGAATTTCTTTATCTTACACCACAATGCAAGATCCAATACGATTGTCAAATATTTTGCCAAACTACTTTGTCAAAAAAAATACACACACAGAGAACTTCCTACGGTACTATACCTTTTACACACATGAAGGTATGAAGCCTCACAGGTTAGTAGTATGATATGACAATTCTCGAGATATTACCAAATAATATCCTGGAAGTATTATATGAGAAATATTTTGATATTGTTATATCCAGATTTGAAAATAAAAGAAGTACATTCAAAGTCAGATTTACAACATAGAAATACAATAATGAATATCTACAACAAATTTATACCAATTAAACTTTTAATTTCAATAATATGATAAGGTAACATTTGTTATGACAAAAAATGTGTATTTTTATTTTGGTAATTGGTACCATAAAAAGAAAGTTACATGTTATGCCAAAAAGATAAAGGTGGTATAGTATGACTAGCGAATGAAAGTTGACGTTTAGATTATTTAATAGATGTGGTTTCTTTGGAAAACATTTCCCTATATTTGATATGAAAGGAAACTGACCCTTATGTATTCCGTTACAAAAGTTTAGAATTGTACTCAATACCAGGAAACATTTAAAATGACCATAGCAACAGGATTCAGGGATGTATTTAAAAAATTTAATACAGCAAATTCTAGTTCGTTTGTCTCAGGTGTAAGCAACCCTCGAGTCGGAATTACTGTTAGAGGAATTGCCAAATTAAATAGTTTAAAGATCAAAAACATAAACGAAAAATGTTTAAAATATTTTAAACACACTCCTGTTTTGATATTCAGCTACCCTAGTCGACCATCTTTTTTCAGCCAGACATAGTAATGTATTTCTGTGCTTTCCTATAGTCCAATATTTAAATGGGTCCATGCAAAAATTTTATACCTGAATATTTCATACAATTCTATTCTTCTCTGGGGGTTCAAAAGAAACCACATCTATAAAATAATTTAAACGTCAACTTTCATTCGCTAATCATACCATACTATCATGACAGCCTCATAAAAACGTTTCAATAAGTATAAGAATTTATATAAATGGATATTCTAAATTTTTAATAGTTTAGGGATATTAAAAGAACTAGATTGTTATTGTAAATATAATATAAAAATAAAATAAAACATCAAGTGAAATATATTTAAAAAAAATATAGGGCGAGTCTTTGAAATGACCTTCTTCGATATCTCCCTTGTCGTTAGAAATACAGCATAAATTTATTCACAGATTTTATTCGTCTACTGAAGGAGTATAACGTAAAATTATTTTCACATATACATAATGTTCCACTACGACTCGTTGAGAATTGTTTTTCTTTTTTTAAATAGAACACCTATATATTTTCATATATTTTGAATTATATTTTATTCACCTATACGCACATACATATAAAGTTCTTTTCAGTTTTTCGCAGCATTGCCATATTGCCAAGTATTTCCGTTTTTTCTCTAAAAAAAGACCTAATACCCGCATTGCTTTATAAAGGCGTACTAAAGTTATTTTAATAGTAAAATTAAGAATTTTTTTTCTGTGCAACATATGTTCTCATATAATTTAAAAAAATATATAATTATACAGAGTGTTCAATAAACATAAATCAAATTAACTCAATTTCACATGACTATAACTCGTCATTTTCAAATGGAACAGCCTATATTTTATTATCCAGTTGTTTTTCTTTTTGTATTATCTTTATTTGTTATTAAGGGTATCCTATGCCTAAAACCAATAAATAATTTTTGTCTCATTTATAATCTGTCACGTGAACTGTCGTTGGGTAGTTTTTAAACAAATCTGTCATTTATTATATGAATTATAAAGAAGAAACTTCCCCTGGCAATACTATTTCTATAATGTCAATGTAATTTATTTATGCTTATTTAGAATTACATATCAGAATTCACAGGTTCTAAATCTTTATAGAATTTTGCACACTTATGTAAAAAGTAAAAACTCATGAAAAATAACATTTAAGTTTTATTTCAATCCGTCAAAAATGCTTTCGTAGTAGGACTACCTTAGAGAAAAATAGGTATTCCTAAGGAACCAAGTATGTACTATTGTGCAAAATACGGATTTTTCTTGAGAAATTTAAAATTTTGGAGTTATGTAAGGAAATATTGTTTGAAAAAAGTGGATATTCCTTACGCTAGTGTTCAGCCTTGTTTACCACCAAATATAAATAAATTTTCCATTTTGACGCATAATACTGGAATATCTCCAATAACGCCTAAAATTCCCATTCTTATGAAATATGCTGAACACAAGTAAATATTACAGTACAGTAATTTAGGAAAAATATAGATATTTTTTTATTCAAATTTTTTCTATTACAATTTTTTGTACATATTTGTAATTTAAAACAATTAGTTTATTTACGTGTGCAATTCAAGTCGAGATGCACTAGTATTTGATAAAAAAATTTAAACAACCATTGCATATTGCTTTGTATTTATCTTTTACGAGCTTTAAAGCAAAATTTTACTTTTTAAAATTTCCGTTCGCATTTCTACCTCCTATTTTAGTCACTGACTCTCGCAGTCTCACTGGACAAATCAAGTGTATTTCGTTCATCAGCCATCAGCCTCATCAAATTTGCTCCTTAAATCCTCTCTATACTCAATGTGTACACTTCTCAACACTATCCATCAACAAGTAGATATCTTTGGCTGCACCTTTGGTGTACTCAATATCTCATATCAGATTCCATATAGATGTTAAGATTTATTTTTGTATTTTCAAGTGTACTTGTATTTGGTTATATTTTGATCTGTAATTGGGTCTCTGACCTGTTGATCTTTTAGAAATAAATAAATCTCTAGTACGCATGTGCAATATACACAAAGTTTACTAAGTTTACACTTTGTCTTCATTTGACGCCATTCTTTACATTGTTTACGCATGTAAGTAATCTATTATAGTTTACACGTAGACGCACAACTCTGCTCAGAGGTCGATGGTTCGAATCCGGGTCCAGTCGGAAATTTTTCGAGGAATTTTTCTCGACTGGCCTTGATTGGTTCCTTCTCCAGTTACTTTTCCAAGTTGGAATACAAATAACTTGGCAACCACAAAGCTATCTGGCACCGGCTTCTGGTTGTAACAAGAGCCTGCACGGGCGGGCAACATACATGACATCTAAGTAAGAAACGTCGTGGCAATGTAAAAGTATAATTAATAGGTTTTGTGTGTACCTAAGCCACCCTAGGGATATAATATATAATAATAAATATTAGGTAGTGTTGTTGATTTTTTTAATTCAAAGTATCGTCGTACATTTAAACTATAAATTTTACCCGCAACATGTAAAATTGTATATACTGTCATTGGTTTCACAAGGTTATCATAGGGTTGTACGTTCCCATTCGCCATTTGGCGGTGTATTTGATTTTACCCGCATATGGTACTCGTATTAATAAACAAATTTTGTGGAAAGAGTTCTAAAAGATTTCTTTGTAGTTTCATAGTCCAGGCCCAGGGGTGTATAAACGTTTTATACCGATTCACCGTTTAAAAAAAAATCTAAAAGGGAATTAAAGTATATTTATTTATTTATTTATTTATTTATTGAAAGTAACCCATCCATCCCACAGGATCAAGATGGGGTGGATGCAAAATATATACAAATACACTTACAATAATCAATGTTTCCACACAAAAAAATGTAGATTAAACATAAAAAATAACAATGAAATAATACTATAAAAACATATTTATCAATGCTTGCTTGAAGCGTCTTGGAGTTAAATGAAAAATATCTATTTCAACAGATAAACTATTAAAAATGTAACATAAATGCCTCATGGGCGATCTAGCTTCATAATTAATACGTACAAATATACATCTAAATGTATTCTTGTTTCTAGATGGTAATCGTGGAACGGAGAATGGAATACTACCTAAAGAAATGGAATCGTCTATAAAATTATTCACTAGCTTATAAAAATAGATAGAAGATTGCATTATTCTCCTATTTTCTAACGAAATCAGATTGAAAGTCAGTAGCAAGTTATTGTATGATGTCTCATGGGTAGGGTAAACCCCGTAAATTTTAAAATAAGAATACTTTACAAATTTGTATTATATCTTTTCGATAATATTGCTATGAACCTCATATATAGGATTCCATATCTGTAAGCAGTATTTAAGTTTTGAGCGCACAAAGGAGAAGTACAAAGTTTTTAAGATTTTCAACTTACAAAAAGAACGACAATTACAAATTATGAAACCTAGTGTTTTGTAAGCAGATTTTACAGTGTAATTTATATGTGGAATGAAAGAGAGGTTAACATCAAAAATGATTCCTAGATCTTTAAACTCATTGACTCGATCTAGCAGATGGTGATCCATTTTATAAGTGTAAGATGTAAAAGAGTTGTACACAGACCATTTTATAAGTGTAAGATGTAAAAGAGTTGTACACAGAATATGTCATAATTTTGCATTTTTGAATATTGAAATGTAGTTTACAAGATTTGGACCACAGTAGAATGCTGTTTAAATCATCTTGCAGCCTGAAACTATCCTCAGGTGAATTTATTATTTTAGATATCTTCATATCGTCGGCATAAATAAATAAATCAGTGTTTAACACTGGTAGTGATGTCATTGATGAAAAGTATAAATAGCAAGGGTCCAAGGTTGGAGCCCTGTGGCACACCAGAAGTTGGCATGTATGTGCTAGAATGATAGTTATTATAATGCACTTGCATTTTTCTGTTTGAGAAAACTAAATATAAAATATAAAATTTCAGAGATTCAATAACCCCTTGTTGTTAAATGATAAAATATCCTTTATTCCAGTGATTTATAAAAAACGTTCCTTGCTGGTATCTGCAGAACTTTAAATGAAATTATATTTGTTAGCAACTTTTATTTCGTATTGTAACGTCTGAGTATAGCGATGACGCAATCGCGCTAGCAGCCGGGACACGTTACAATCAAGCCGCGACGTGTTTAAATATTTCCGGTCGCCTGAACCTTTTGTGTTCATTGTTATTATGCGGTCGAACATTCTAGAGCTCTCTGGAAGTTAATGGCAGCTGTATAAAAGGGACACAGCTATGCTCGGGAATTAGTTAGTTATATACATACAGAGTTACATACACAGTTACATACATAGTTACAGAGTTAATTGCATAGTTAGTTACTTAGTTAGTTACATTCAGAGACATAGAGATATTCACATAGACTGTTAGTGAGTTTGAGAAGCACATGCAGCAATATCGTAATGAGCGTATGCAGTAAAGTGTCGAGTGGAGTAGGTACTCTGGAAGTAACTGGTATATTGGGATAGCTGTGGATGTGAATACTCGGTAGTGTTGACGAGTATTGGGAAGCTAGGTATACAAGGGCAGTAACAGCCAGTTGGAGTGGATACTCGGCATTGGTGTTGAAGAATTGTGGCATACGGATAGTTGGTGATACTGAGGCTGTAGAAGGAGAAAGTTAGTTACATAAATAAACAGACAGTGAGGTGAAAGGTGTGACTTCTGTCCGAGCAGTTGTATATGCAGACGCTGTTGAGTCAGTTGAGTATATAGACGCTGTGGAGGTCGGTAGGCGAACAGTTGAACGCGATATAAGTATATAGTGACATAAATATAGTGATATAAATATCGCGTAAACAGTCTACAAGAGTCTGCAACAGACCGGTGGAAGAATTATTGGAATGCGTAGTGAAATAAATAATTAGTAATATCGTGAAAATAAATAGTAGTGTTAATTGGTTAAATAAATAAATGGTGTTAGTGTTATCTAATTAATTATAGTTTTAGTCTTAATTAGAATTTAATAATTGTTTAATATTAGTAATCGTCATTATTTAATACCTTTTTAATATTTAGTTATAGTAATAAACCTTTATTTTAATTAATAATAATTGACTAATATTTACACTTCACCCAAATAAATAAAAACGTTACAGTATACATGTTACAGTAAATGTACATAGTGGGATATTGTGCACATTGCCAGTAAATGTAGAGACTAGCCCAAAAAACTACTTTCGCATGCAATTCAACCACATAAAACAACAATAACCTCACCTAACACATATATGTCACTCTTGGAAAACTCAAGGCGAGTTTTGTGTATTAGGTGCGAGGTTACCGTTGTCATATTTATTTGAATTGTACGCGAAAATAATAATTGTAAGCGAATCTCTACATCTGCAGGGCAATGTGCACATTATCCCACTATATACTTTTACTGTAACAAATGAATAAGGTGATATATTTCTTGTTAATTTTAATGTTATATTATATTTTTATTTTTTGTCATATTGACAAATAATTTTACTGGACTTGATAAAAAAATACAATTTTTATTTTATTTTGTAATGCGAATATACATGCTGTTTCAAAAATACTGTAAAAAAATTAAGGGCATATAGTACTGATACTGACTAAAATGGGTAAAAAAGCTTAATCAACATCGGTCCGATCTTCCATAGTTTCCGAAATTTGAGGCAGAGGTCATCTTAGATGTGCTTTTGTATTTTTTTTTTTAAATCAAATAATTGTACTATGTTAAATGTTGTGGCGACCTTGGCCGATGTTTAATTTTCAAATAACTTCGTAACTATTAGAAATTGAGAAAAATGTTTCATATATTTTTTTTTTTGTTTTTTTATAGTCTATTTACTGACAGACAAAATTTTGTTCGATCATTATCTTTGTCAGTTTTTTTTTCGAGTTTTTTTTTTTGGTCAATACTATATGCCCTTAAATTTTTTAACAGTATTTTTAAAACACCCTTTATAGATACTGATACATCAATTTGTACGTACGATTCGTGTACTACCGCACTACCGTAGAGTTCATATGTGAGATATCCTTATTAAATAACAATATTTGCATTTTTATATTTCTGTGCATTTTACTACAAATGAACAAAATCCTCGACAAAATCAAATCTATTTTAAAAAGTTTTATATAACGCTTTGAAAATATATTAAAAGATCAATAGGTTTTTTAACAGATAATATACCCCTTTAACTTGAGAGAAAATATGACGACTATCAAAAAATACATATGTGAAAAAATTTGTTTGATCTTTCCATTTTATAAAATGCTGCTTTAATGCTTTGTGCATTCCTGTTGAATTTCACTTTTGATTGAACTTTTTATACATAATTTATTTACAAATAATTACGTTGTATAACAACAAATAAAAATAAATTCCCGAGCTTTAATAAAACGAAATTATGTGATTAATCAAGTAAAATAATGATACAAGCATGGTGCGTGTGGTCACCATATGACGCACGAATTCGTCAGTACGTGTTTAATTTTTCATCCGAATTAGGATGAATTGTTAATGTTATGCAACAATGAAAATTAACAATCTTACTAGCTGAAAATAAGTCCTTGTGGTACATGAAGCAAAAAGTTTACATACTATAATATAATAGATACATATCTTGTAAGAAATTGGCCAAGAATAAATGCTAAGTTAGTAATAATATGCCATTATTTAAATTAAAACAATTAATTCATTATGTGAATAACAATTGTAGTTTGAATGAATAAATAGCTCAGTGTGTTAAGTAGTTGATTGTGGGTCTCACGGTCTGAGTTCGAATCTGACTTAAAAGTTAATTTCAAGTTTCAAATAGCACAAAAGGACCCCTGTGGGGCTGTCTCCACAACAGCTTTGAGAGCCCGTGAGGTGACGGCTAAGAAGCGCCCTCACGGTATACAAATATAGGAGAGTCATTACCAAAATCTGTGAATAAAAGCAAATTGCTAAACCCAAAAATGGATAATGAAATGGGGGTCCACCACTATTTTCTTTTCGTTTTTTTTTTTAATGAAATTTGATTTAAATTGAAAGCCATCAGTATAACTAGAATATCTCAATTCCTCCACTATTTTCTAAATATTAAAAATACTGCAAGCAAAATATATAAATTTTTAAATAATCGTTGAAATTTTCTTTTTATTATGAAAAGTTATGATTCAATTTGTCGAATCACAGTATATAATAAAATGTGCTGTAATCTGAGAAAAACATGCAGCTTCACATCTCTTGAAAAGATGTAACTATCAATTATAAGGCATATGTCCTTGAATACAAATTCGTCTGCGGTGCCTCTTTTTTGGGTACCCTTACATGACCTATTAACCAACCAACCCCCCACCCCTATGCATCAGTGCGTAAATTTTATGCCTAGGGTCGCGTCATGAGTAAATCCGCTACTGAGTGTATAATAAACAATTTAATAAAATAATTAATAAAATAACTACGTACAGTAAACTCCGGTTATAACGGACTCGAACGGACTGTCAGTTTAGGTACGTTATATCCCAGGGTACGTTAAAAAAAATAACGTTTTTTGAATAAATTTAAACATTTATTAAATTTATTAGAACAAGATACATATCATGACAAAAACAAAAATTAAATATGTTTATAACAACATTATGAAATTTCTCTGACACTTTCAAAGTGTTCAGCCTTTTCTTGTAAAATTGGATCGCTTATTGTTATGTTCAATGATCTCTGAGTTTTAAACCATTCAAGTGATAACGTATCTACATCCTTTCAAATTGGCTTTCTGATTTCTTTAATTGATAGAGATATACGTATCGCCACTTGTAATATTTTCTGTTTATATACCTGAGACAGTTAATTTCGGCAAGTTTAATACTTTACATAATTCTGTTTTTCTACAGTCTATATACAAAGTAGCCATTTGCGCTCTCTTTTGTCAACGCAAAATGTCAGTTTGCCGCTCATGCGCGACAAAGTAGAAAAAACGCTCGCTGTCCAAATTTCTATACAATGTTGAGAAATGTCACTTGTCTACATTCTTAATAGAAACGTTTAGTCAGGAACTGATGATACTGTAGTTACACATTTACCACCTTCACAAGTCAATCTGACATATAACTGCTCTGTCGGTATATTACATAACCAAACAAAATGCCGCACTGCTGTGAAAATAAAATGGGACATTTATTTACAAAAACGAAAGTATAAAACGCTTAGATTAGATTTAAGCTATAGCTCAAGAAGAATGGAAGGTAACGATAAATTAAAATTAAATATAAAATAAATTGTGTGAACAGTTGTGCTGCCACCTGCAAAAGTTTGGCGTGAACGCTCCCAGTGGACATCCACTTTTCCACTGCACTAGTTTAATGTTCTTGAAAAAAATAAATTATAAAAACATAATATTCATGCACAAAATTGGCATTAAATTTTTGTAAAAACGAAAGCCAAAACAATATCTTGAAGTCATATTTGAATACGTTACTATCTTCACTGTAAAACTGTTGAGTAGTACTGTAAGTACAAAGTGGACATTTTATTATTTTTTTATGGTGGAGGACTGTAGAAAAAATCTTGTGTGTGTTTCGAGCGCAAATGGACATTTCGAAAGAATGCCGCGCTCCTGCGTCGCGCGTCAACAACCTCTCAATCGACAATGTTCCATTTTGCGCTCTTAATACACAAATAGCTATTGTTGCATACCACTTTCAATTTTTCTAATTATGTTTATTTTTTCTAGAAGAGTAAGTGTCTTGCATTTCTTTATTTGAGACATTTTTGATACCATTTCTACCTTCAACGGCTGTTACTGCGTTACTAACCTATCAAATGCGCAATGAGATTGTTTACGTCTTGAACACGTGGGGTTGGTACGTAATAGCCGATGTTGAACCGATGTAAGAATATACAAAATAGTACGTTATATAAGGATTGTACCTTATAAGCCGGTACGTTATAACAGGAAAAAATAACATTAATTTAAATAGAGCTGGGAACGGAATAGATAAAAGAGTACGTTATAACCGAAAGTACGTTATATACCATGTACGTTATAGGCGAAGTTTACTGTATATTGTAATCCAAGTTTTTGAGTCCCACCGACAGCCTGTCATTCAACATATCTTTCAGTTTCATACAAACGCACGTAATTTCTATCTGGCATGACATCATAAAATCAAACAAGTGTTATTTGGTTTCCTGTCATTCGTTCTGCATTTTCTGCATTCATTGAATTCCAGATTGCGAAAACGCGAAAACAGAAGGCTTGAAAGTAGTAAGAATTTGGACTAGAGTAAATGTTAATTATCTACCTTAATTTTAGTTGGCTGTGACCTATCATTTCAGTTATTAACTTTGTTTATTTTAAATTTCTTAAATAATTTTATTCATTTTTATAATTCATATAATAATTGCGTAAAATTACGACCACCAACTTCATTGCAAGCATTGCACCTTCGGAGCAGATTTTGATACATTCGTTCAAAAACGCCAGAATTTGTTAGAATTTATTGTGGTGCAATAATACTGTTAGCGTCATCGCGAAAAATATGCTCATTCAAAATGTGTCCGCAATTCAATGCTAAAAGTAAAGAAACAAAATAATAAATGAAATTAATAGTCACAGCCAGCTAAAATTAAAGTAGATAATACCTTTTTAAGAGCCTGTAGCTCGAAAACGGTGCCAGTCTTGGTCTTGTCTCGTCTCGTCTTGGTCTTGTCGAGACAAGACCATAATTTTAGTCTCGACTGAAAAGTCGAGACGAGACGAGACCGGTATCGAGTCTTGTCGAGAAAGTCTTGAAGTCTCGACAAGACTCTCGACTTCAGTTTGTAGGTATTTTTTGGAATATATTTGCTAAAAGTGCTTCACAACTCAAGAGTAACGCTATAAATATTGTTTGAGAATTAGTAAAAAGAAGAGATACGAATTAAATGAAACATTAATTTATGTGAATATAAAAATTTGGATATTTTATTAGACATTCACAAACTGGGTTTGAAACTTGGCTTAAATAGTAAATATTTCAAAATAAGCATAATATTCCTATTTATGATCTATACGTAAAGAAATAAATGAGCATTAATTGCATAGATTTTGGTATATAATAGAATAAATAATTAAACAGTTAAATCGGAGAGATGAACTGACTTGTAGAGACCTGAGATTAATATCCTCCGGATATGAGTTTATTAGTAAAAGTTCGTTTATTTTGCATCTCCTATATACCCTATAAATTTGTAACACGGATACATTAACACCCTGTATAAAATAATTGGTTGTAATAAATCTCACAGCCCAAAAAAGTGCATGAAACCAGTTGAAAAATTCAAATGTTTATAGTAGGTTTGTTCGTTTCGCCACCTTGCGTCTACGGTTCACTGCCGCGCCCATATACTTTGTATGGAGGCGGCAGTAAACCGTAGACGCAAAGTAGCGAAACGAACAGATCTACTATGTATATGTATTTATAATATGGAGTCCCAACTTTGAGAATAGTATAACGCATGTAAAGATTTACTGGCACAGTAGAAACTTCTTAAAAATTAGCTGACATAAAGTACAGTGGAATCCACTTATAATGAACCCGCATATAGTGGAGATCGTTTATAATGAACATATACACTGAGTCACAACTAAATACAAACTTCAACTTATACCGGGTGTGTTTTTTTTAAAGGTGTACCTGTACATAAGAGACTAGCATGGGAAATCAGTTTTTTGCAGACTGTTGCCCCTCGTTGTGACTGACAATAGTTGTGCTTGTGATATCAATAGAAATAAAAAATTTCTGCGATACATGTAAATTGTGTAATATTGTTAGTCCTATAAATAAATTATTAAATTTATGCAATTTCGTATTAATAACAATAGCCATGGCATTTGAATAAAAAGATAAACATATGTTTCACATTTTATATGTCAAAATTCGTTATAACCTTTAATTTATATAAATTTTATTATGCTATAATTTTATTAATTTAATTTTTGTCATGCATTTTCTAATAATAACACAAAAAATCATAGCCAACGAATTCTGACAAATAAAATGTCAAACATTTGTTTATCTTTTTGTTCAAAAATGCCATGGCTATTACTATTAATACGAAACTGAATAAATTTAATAATTAATTTATGGGACCAAAATAATACATAATTTACATGTATTTGGTGTCATTTGATGAAAAAAAATTGTATCTTACTATTAATAGCCACAATCATTATTGTCAGTCAAAACAGTCTGCAAAAACTGATTTCCGATGTTAATATCCTATGTGCAAGTTGAAAAACACCCGGTATAAGGCAATTCGCATTATAATGAACCCGGGGCGTAACTAGAAAAATTTTCTAGAGGGGGGGGCAGGCCCTTTGAGTTCTAAATGCAAAGTAAATAGGAAGTCTCATATTGTCGTATGTACGCATTAAAAAATGTATTTTGAAAATCACTGTTCTAGAATATTCCAAAAAATTCTTGAATCCCATTAAATTCTAGAATATTCCGGAAAATTCTAGAATATTCTATAAATTTTTGGCAATTTTAAATGAGTATATAAAGGGCGGCTGAGCTCAGTTTAATTTTAAATAACGACACAAACAGATAGAACTTTCTGGAACTTTCAGAAATATTCTAGAACGTTAAAGAATTTTATGGAAAAGGAATTCTCTCGAAATTCTGAACTTGCTGAAACATTCTAGAACTCTCTGGAACTTTATAAAAAACCTTATTAAAGTTTTATGTACATATAAGAAACTTTTCGAACTCTCCGGAATATTTAAGTATACCTATAATGTGCATTGTTTTGAAATTATCTACGTGAAAACTCCCAGGCGTCGCTGGTTACTTTAGCTAGTGATTAAATACAATGAATTTTAGAATAATGTGGTTAGGATGTAAAGTACAAAATGCTTATGTTATTGTTTAAAAAAGAGCATAATTTGTCGAATAATTACTGCTTAATCAGAATTTTTCAAATCGAAAAATTACTAAATTATTTATTTTTCAAATCGAAAAATTACTAAATTATTTACTACTCACTTAAATTCCTGTCGATTAATCAATTTACATCACACCATTCACAAAATTATATCACTAATTAAAATATAAAATAATTACACTAATATGTATTTTTCCTAGGGGGGGGGGGGCATGGCCATTCTGGGGAGGACCGCCCCCCCCCCTAGTTACGCCTATGCGGCGCTAACTTGCATATTGTGAACTTTCGGCTAGAATGGACCAAATTTATTTTATAAGTTCACTGTATGCGAACTCGGGTTACTTATTTTCAGTCCGATGGAGTAATTATAGAAATATATTTCTATTTAGATGCATTAGAAGCAGCGGCGTTCCCAAGATTCCGGTCTAGGAGGGATGGAGGGGGGGGGGGTTAATATAGAGGAAATTTATAGTTATATATAATTTTTGTGTATTTACTTTTCGCGTATTTTTATAAATATTTACATATATTTTAAACAATTTCATGTACTTATTTTCTCATATATAAAATAAAAACAAAGATAATAAGGAAGGAACGTTACATTAAAAATATTAGAAACATTAAACAAGGACATCAGTTACCTAATGGCACGATTTATGCTTGAAAATGGCTGTCTCTTCCCTACAAATTCTACCGCAATTTTTTCATCACACAAGTTGCAATAATTCGCTACCATAATTTTTTATTGTGAACGATACTTAAGTCAGATTTACTTAAGTGAGGAGCCATTATTAGAAGAAATCTGGAGATAAATGAACAAAACTTAGAATAAATTTGTGACAATGTTACAACTCGAAATGTCACTGATATAAAAAAAAATATATGTAGGTCTAGGGGGGACGATCGCCCCCATCGCCCTCTGCCTGGGTACACCACCAGAAGCAACGTTGCAAAATTATATCCTGAAGAAGACAGATGTGCAAACGAAAATCACAGATGAAGTAAGTTTTCTTTTCTTTGACATGTATCTTACATAAATGCATTGAAAAATGTGTTATTTCAAAAAAAAATATTAAGTTTTATTTTGTTTATAAACATAAATGTGTACTTTTGGTTTAATGAACACTCAGTTTAGTGCACCAAATTCCTGGTCCCTTGTAGTTCATTATAAGCGAATTCCTAAGCGGATTCCAAACTAGTGAACTGATAATATTATTTTAAGTGTATTAAGGATAAAGATAAATAGACAGGTAATGTTTGGTTGTTCGGCCAAAATCTAATTCGATGCACTTCTGGCGTTCAGTTATAATATGATAATTTTAAATAAAGTGGCATTAACGCACAATGACTCTAACTGATTGTACGTTGCAATGCAACGGTTGGGCTTTTAGCCTTCCATCGTATCAGATATGAGAAGATAAACCTTAGTTATTTTCACCATGGTGAATCTGTTGACGTCAGTGGTTTAATCAATATTACACACACAGTTACAAACACGACGAAACGTCATTATAAGGAAACCTCACACTGGTAAATGCGACTTTTTATTTCGCTCTTTTTGTGTTTGTGTGATTTCCCTGTGTTAATTATAAAGTACCTAGTCTTATTTCTTTATTTTTAGAACAAACATCTGTTTTTATATTATCAGTGCGATAGAAAAGTTATGAGATTATTATAACTTATACGGTGTTAGAATTATTACATACATCGTTTGTTATATTTTTAGACTCGTATGATATTTAAACAAGTTTATTTTTATACAATTATGTTGAAATTACTACCTAAGGTAATATATGTTATTTGAACTTATCTATATATTATTTTACATGCACACATTGTCGGTGTATATCATTATACAATTAGAATAAATATTTCATACGATCACAACAATAATTGTTCGACTTTTGCAAATATATATGTACAACGTGTCCAGAAATACAAAAATGGGATGTCAAGAACAATACGAGGTACGAAGTAAATTACTTATACACGGTATTATTTAAGTAAGCTTATACGATGCTTAAGTTGGCTTTAGACGATCAAAGATTTACATAAATTTTTACAAGTTCTTATTGTACTGTAAGATTCTGGAACTTTACACGTTAAAAGAAATTTGAACGTTTGATGTTCAAACTTGTGATGCACCCGAGACGAGACGAGATGAGAAATATAAAATATCGATCTCGTCTCGTTTTTGGATCTGCAATCTCAATCTGGCTCTCGTTCTCGCACATTTTTTTGGGTCCCGTCTCATTCTCCCGCAAGTCTCGCTTGAGCACTACATATTCACGTAAAAGACACAATTTGGCACTAATCGTATCGTCTTCCGTTTATTTCCAGTCGTAGAACTATAACTATAATAAAGAGACGAAACATTAAATTCTGGTCATCAAATTATTTCAATACGAACATCTGTTTATACATTCTCTCATCAGAAAACTAACTAAACATTAAAAAATTATTTTTTGTCACCAAAAGTTCCTACACTTTATCATTAAATATATGTCACTATTTAAGTAAGATTTAGTCACAAAAAAACCGATACACTGGGATCCGGTCGGCAACCAATCGTTCTATTTCGCTCCGTGTTGGCTCCCATCGACGCTTACTTTTCGTGGACAGCAAGAATTTTATTAACCGTGATTTTAACTGAGACGAATTAAGGGCTGAAATTTTGGAGAAAAACTATTTCTATTAGAATTTTTAATTTCCTAGCTTTGGGACCGATATCAATCGACTTTGACTCAAAAAATGTATAGCGAATTCAAATAATTTTCACATTCACGTATTCTATGCACGAATTAGCGTTGATTCCACTTCCTGTACGGTGTATTTTTCATTGAAATTATGAATCAAAGATGTAAAGTTGCAAATACTTTTTATTGCGAGACTCTCGCGAGAATCTCGCGAGATTTCTCGCGGCTCGTAATTGTTATATCGATCTTGCCTTGAATTTTAAGCTGCAATCTCGGTCTCGCCTCGCATAATGCAACGAGACGAGACGAGATGCGAGAGTACTCTCGCCTCGTCGTGCATCACTAGTTCAAACCATTTGATCAAATAAATCCAACTTAGGGCATGTTCTAAATATCTAGTTCATTTACTTCAAATTTTAATTATTTCGAAGGATTATTTCATCCTAAGTTGCATGCACTGTATTTTGTAATGCCAGCATAAAGATTTTTTGATAAATGTCATATGTTTTTGTTGTGACTAGATTTTATAGTATTGAATCTCCGATTGAGTTGCTGAATCTTCCTTTGTGTTGATTTAGGGTAGGAAGCATTGGCGTAGCCAAGGTGGGGCAGGGAGGGGCAGTTGCCCCACCCTAGAAATGGACTAAAAAAATTATTGGTATGAATCCAATAACCATAGTCAACTAAAGTAAATAATATTAATTTATGTACCTAGGACAAAAAATTGCATATTATACTAGATCTTGAGTTTGCAAACAAGCGAGGCTATAATATGCATTTTTTGCCGAGGCGCATATTACATTTTTCTACCTTATTAATAATAGATCTAGAAAAAGTAGTTCACACAATTACAATAATATTAAATCGCAGTAGGTTTAGCGGACGAAAAAGGTTTGCGGACGAAAAAGGTTTTGCGGATGAAAAATAATGGCTTAGCGGACAAAAAAGGTTTTGCGGACGAAAAGTGATAACCTTCTGAAAAGTGTCATTTTGCGTCCGAAAATAAGTACGTAAAATTTCATTTTTCATTCAGGTAGACAGAAAGTTTTTTTTCCTCAAAAAAATATATCATATAATCATAAAAATTATATTTTCGTAGTGGGTATTTGCCACATAGTAGTTTAGCATGAGCCTGCAATGTAACAAATGTCTATTATTTTTGATTATTTAACGCACGCCCAATGAATTTTAAATGCCTTCATAATTTATGTCTCGCTCTACTAGAGCTGCAAAAAAACATCGATGTGATAGATTTGTTCAGAAGATCGATTCATCGATCAGAATGATCACAGACACCCTACCATCCGTATTTAGACTACATTGCCCCACCCTAACTTTAATTCTAACTACGCCCCTGGTAGGAAATTCGAAAGATGGTAAGAAAAAATAAGAAATTTTGGTAGGGCAGATTCAACTCACCTACAGGTACGTGTGTTGCACTTTGTATGTTAGGCTAGGCTGGTGCTACTACCTTTGTAACATGTTTAAACATTTAGGGTTGATTTAAGCTGTATATTCTGCGTTCAATTTGAGGTACAGTTCCTATCATAAAAAATATGGACTAAAAATCTAGTTTTAGCCTGTAGCTCAAAAACAAAAGACGACAGAAAATTCCTGTGGTGCCTATTAAAATTGTCTCAAAAAGTTTCTCCATAAAGACCTACATCAATTTTCTGTATCGTGCATAATAAAAAAGTTTTTTATAAGGAACTAGAATTTGTTCCACCCTATACATGCAGTGTTTGCAAACGGCATAATTATATGAAACAAATAATGTACTTGTACATCATTTTTGTTGTTCATTTTTTCTAAATATTAATTAAAACTTAAGCATAAACCATATTTTTCTATAAATGTCGTGTCATTTTATTTTAGTGTTAATTAATTTTTTTATCACATAAATAATTTGCATCCAGTTAAAACTTTAAAAACGTTATAAACTTTTAACGATGACATGATAATATAGTTTCAAATTAAATACACCACATAATGTTTCAATTTTTATACAACTCTACATGAAATATACTATTTAAAAGTTTTCCTTTATATCCGAATAAAATTACCTGTGATATACTCATTGTGTAAATTGTCACTTGTTAACTTGTATTGTAAGAGTAAGAATGACCAGGGCCAGCTCTAGGGTGTTTCTAAGGTGGTGCAAAGTGTTAAATGAGCACCCCAATTTTTTACGTCTTCAATAAAAAGTGTGAAATAAAGTTCCGTAGCGTTTTATTATTTCACCCGTTTGCGCTAAAAAAGTGCAATTCTTTCACACTTTTATTATAAACCCATTATAAAGAAAAAAGTACACTTTTTAACAGACGTAAAAAAATATTTGAAGTTGCAGAAAATCGAAATTTTCATTAAAAAAAAAAGATTTTGTCATAAATATTATAAATATGTATATAAAATCTGAACATTTTATAAACAGAAACAAAAACATACTTTAATAATATTTATACTCAATTTTGGTCAGTATATACCTTAAATTTGTGACACAGGTTTAGAAACACCCTGCATTTCGGCACTTGCAAAATATGATTACCTGCGACGAATAGTTCAACGAATAAGATACGGAGTGTCATGTTCACTGCCATAATGTTAACTTTTTCTGCCATTTATTTTGTCGCGTCAACTGTTTAATGTGCTCCTACAAACTGATGGTTAGGTTTTGTTACAGATTATTTTCTTTATAAAATTTAGTTTTAAAAAAATATTGCATAAAATATTGCATACTCATATACCGAACTTGCTTCTCGAACATTCAGCAGATAAACTATCGGAATTAACAAATGTTGATATATCGATAGTAATAATCACAAACTGTCGATATATCTACAGGACTATCGATAGTTTATTTTAATAAATAAAACACAAATTGCAAACTTCAAACGTCCAAAGAAGGTTATAAAGTTGAAAATGACACAATATCAAGATCGTATTACGAAATACTATTTCGCATTGTTGCGTTCTATGTTGTCGTTCATCGCTGGCAAGTGGCAACTTCAACTTACATATACGATTTACCAAATACCAACTTGTAGCTTGTAGTTGTAGCCCGTGCTGTACGTAGCTAAATTCAAGACAGATCCAACCAAACAAGATTAACTAAGAACTAACAAGCTCTGAATTTTTGAAAACTACCAAATCAGTACGATAGTATATGTAACAAAATAGAACTACCAATAGTTAAGATAAAAATAAAACTATCGATAGTTTATCAGCTCTAATTCGAACCCACACGCCACACGTCCTCTGCGTCCAGAGGCTAGCACTCTACCAGTGTGTTATGCTACCGTCCCGTCCTTAAAGGGAAAGCAATTACGAACCTAAACAATTTCTGTTTGTAAATAATAACTATTTTCTTTTCGTACACGTTTTCCATTTGTGGTTTTCTGTATTTCTATCAGTGGCGGCTCGTGCATCAAAACTTTGGGTCAGGCATGGCATTTTTTTTTTCATTCAAGGTCAAATGCCTTTTAATTGAAAGTTATATTTTTTAAGGGATGTGCAACTGCATGTTTTTCCCCTTTCATATACAAAAATAAATTGCCAGACCACAAAACATTTCATCCACCTTCGAATTAAAATTTTGAATTTCAATTTTTCTTGCACTATCAATTGCGGTAGAAATATTTTGCTTCCTTAAAAGTACTAATTTACAAGTTGAAACAATGTCATCTTTACGTATGTTAGTACTAGTAAAAAGTATGCACGGCCAACAATATAATTTATTAAGTACTTTACTGCCGATAAACCAGTTGTATTTATCATAGCTGGTGTTAGTTGCATCTTGCCTCCTTCTCCAATATTTATGAATGATGTACTAAGATCAGAACAAAAGCAGAGATGGTCTGTTTGTTTTAATTCTTTGACAAACAGTTTATCTACATAAGACAGTCGATGAAATGGATTTTTGTTAATTAAAAAATAATATCTTCAGAATTATTCCTTATATTATTATCATTTAATTCAAAGTTCTTATCTTTTAAAGTCCCAGTCGAAGCCATTACACTTGTTCTGTTTTCAACTAAAATTCAAAATACAAAAACCCTACGTAGGTAACTATAAAAACTACGAGAAAAATAAAAGAATTAAATACTTACATACATATCAAAGTCGCAAACCAGGGTCTATTATAATAAAAATGCTAGACAGGTTATGTTAAGTTTATGTCGTTAATATTATTTAATCTGGCTTGCAACATGTATAGTAGATGTCGTGAATTTATTTACAAAATTTGTCAGCATGACGCGTTTGATTGTATTCACGTACGGTCTCGGTCTCTTTAGGGCTGTGTGGAAAGTAAAGTAACAATCTTTTATCCTCTCATTGCATTTTGTATTTGAAGCACTGCCTCGAACAGCGCTGTCCCGCGCACGTATGAAGGAAAGCCGTATCAAAAAAATAGACAATATTAAGCATTAAACTACTCATTGCATTTTGTATTTGAAGCACTGCCTCGAACAGCGCTGTCTAGCGCACGTATGAATGAAAGCCGTATCAAAAACATTAGGCAATATTAAGCATTAAACTACTCATTTCAAGAAGCACTTCAAAGGGAGTAAATTAGGTAAACTGCATTACAGATTAGTTATGGTGGTGGCTTAAATTATTCTTTTGATATTTATAAAGACAAGCATTAATGGAATAAGTTGAAATTTAATTTACATACTACTTTACATTATTTACAGCTTTATTTCTTTTCTGGTGCGGCACTGCCTCACCTGCCTACCCTGACAAGCCGCCACTGATTACTATCCCACTGTTACAGATAAAAAAAAGTGAAACAAATGATCGTGAACTGTATATACCTGTAATATCTTCACTACGTCACGTGCATCTACATTTATTCATATTCACTCGTTCGGAATGAATGGTATAGGTTACACACGTGAATAAACACGATGTCTCAATGCTCTATATTAGGAATTTTGACGTAAGATTATGAATGAACATTTCAAACGATACGATTTTTAATTGTTTGTTATGTAATTAGATACCTAAACGTGCGCTTAATGTTATCTGGATAATTAATTAAAACGTTTCCACGGTTCAAGCGTTCAAGCTTCAAAACATTATTGTTTTCTGATAATAATCCCTTGTTATTATTCGCCTTTGATGAACTGCTGTATGTTTATTGTAGCGTGATAATACGTTTGTTTTTATTCTGATATGGAAAAATATTCATGTCTTTACACTTGGTAAATGAAATGTAAGAATGTATTATTATTATCATCATTCAAGTATACTTTTATAATATAAATTGTATCGCTAAACGGGCAACATAATAGATAGTGAATAGTATAATACAGATTCACATCTAAGTCTCATCTTATATTACAGTACTTTTAAAATGTATTTTTATACCGGTGTCTACTTCTTCATCGATCATAGGAAATAGAATGGTAAAATTTTCATATGGCTGTAATTTCTACGATTCAATGAAAAGAAAAAATGTATGTACAAAAAAATTGAATTACAAACTACATCAAACGAACCTAAATTTATTGATATAATACATGACAGACATAAAATAAAATTTCTGTCTTTAACCTGTTATAAAATTCCATTGAAAATAAAACTTACAGATAAAAGTTTATTAATTGATATTTAATGTTTTAGCTCAAAAAATACTTCACTGATATTTTTCTGAGATGGTAAATGTATCCAAGATAATAAGATAAAATAAATAACTGAAATTTACTATAACAGTACTACAAAAAATAGGCTATTAATATATGACTGAAAAACGAGCCACATAACTTTTTTATTTAAGTATTCTTTATTTTAATTTTTTCGTATTTGTAAACTAGGCTTAGGATCTGACAAATCATGGTATTTGGCATGATGGTGTAGCGCTTCCGGTTTAATCGGGAGTATAATTTTTATTTTAATAAATTACAAAAACGAAAGAGTAAATTATGAATAATTAATCTGGTAAGCCATGATATCAGATAGACTGTAAAACAATTTATTATTTTTTGGAACAAAATATAGAAACTTACAAAAATAACTTACTATTTAAACAATTAACTTAAATATTACCCACAGCGTGAAAATGATCAAATTGTTTTCACAGCCTACCTCATATCATGGCATACCAGGTTAATTATTTATAATTTTCTCTTACGATTATGTAATTTATTTCTTCAATAAAAATTCAATTCGTTGAATTCGCAATTTTACGTAGATTTCAAATATATAAAAATATACAGGCTGTCCCATTTGAAATATGAAAGTTAATGTCACTTCCGTTTAAACCGGAAGCGCTAACATCATGCAAAATACCATGATTTGTAAGCCCCTAAGCTTAATTTAATATATATATATATATATATATATATATATATATATATATATATATATATATATATATATATATATACACAGGATGTTTCCTTTAAAACAACCAGCGCTTTTTTGGGCGAACTAACAACTTTAGACAAACATGTTTTATACCAAAAATGATCAAGAATAAGGAGATAATGCATCAATAGTAACAAACCGAATATTTAACCAGTGGTTCTCAAACGATAGAACAAAATTATATTTTTTTAAATGGCACCCTATATAATTTTTTAGCCCTTTAAATAGAATATTATTTTCTGATTTCAACGATATAAATATAGCATAGGGTTGTATTACAATTATTTCGAGAAAAATGGTATTAAAAACTAAAAATAATGTAATAAAAAATGGGTTTACTACAAGCGTAACTAGGCAACAGACGTATCAATACCCTATTGTAATATTATAACATTATTTTTAATACCATTTTTCTCGAAATAATTGTTATACAACCCTATACCATATTTATATCGTAGAAATCAGAAAAAAATTCTCTATCTAATGGGCTAAAAAATTATATAGGATACCATTTAAAAAAATACAATTTTCTTCTGCCGTTTGAGAACCAATGGTCGAATTTTCGGTTTGGTATTATTAATAAATTAGCCTCTTATTCTTGATCATTTCTTGTATATAACATTTTTTTCTAAAGTCATTAGATCGCCCAAAAAAGCGCTGGTTGTTTTATAGGAAACACCCTATATATATATATATATATATATATATATATATATATATATATATATATATATATATATATATATATATATTAAAAAATAATTATAGATAAAATAGTTATTTATGCAACAAGTGTGTAAAGTAATACTTTTTTGGTCGAGTGCTATGTTTTCATACGGCGCAGCCGAATGTGGAAATTGTAGCAAGAGATAAAAAATACTATTTTACACACGTGTTACATACAACATTTTTCCTACCACCGAAATGTAAGTGACGTTTCTCATAATACTGAGTGTACAGGCACCTAGCGTCTTCAAATACTGTTAATGCTCTTTCTCATAAAACTGTACAAAATGTAACTTAAACTTAAAGAATCTCAGGCAGAAGCGGATTAGTCTTCTATAATTGTCAAAAAATGTTAATATTCTTAAAAATTGGATTGGTACTCAATCTGTTAAAACAATTATTACACTTGTTTCATTTACAGTGTACATTAATATTTCTTAATAAATTTTATTACCGTCATTATTATTTACTACCTAATTAACTACTTAACAGGTAATTTTAATGTTGCCTAGCAACGGCAATATACTTTTCAAGCACTAGTGCGTGAAAAGTACTTTTCAAATATATAATAATATAAATAGCTATTTGTGTATTACGAGCGCAAAGTGGGACATTGTCGATTGAGAGGTCGTATTCTCTCGAAATCGACAATGTCCATTTGCGCTCGAAACACACAAGATTTTTTCTACAGTCCTCCACCATAACAAAAAATAATAAAATGTACACTTTGTACTTACACTACTCAATAGTTTTGCAGTGAAGATAGGAACGTATTCAAATATGACTTCAAGATATTGTTTTGGATTTCGTTTTTTCAAAAAATTAATGCCAATTTTGTAATGAATATTATAATTTTTTTTTGTATAATTTATTTGTTTCAAGTACATTAAACTAGTGCATTGGGAGCGTTCACGCCAAACTTTTGCAGGTGGCAGCACAACTGTTCACAAAATTTATTTTATATTTAATTCACAGTTATTTTCCATTCTTCTTGAGCTATTGCTTCAATCTAATCTAACCATTTAATACTTTCGTTTTTGTAAATAAATGCCCTATTTTATTTTCACAGCAGTGCGGCATTTTGTTTGGTTATGTAATATACACACAGAGCAGTTATATGTCAAATTGACTTGTGAAGGTGTTAAATGTGTAACTACAGTGCCATTAGTTCCTGACTCAACATTTCTATTAAGAATGTAGACAAGTGACATTTCTCAACATTGTATAGCTAGAAATTTGGACTGCGAGCGTTTTTTCTACTTTGTCGCGCATGAGTGGAAAAAGTGACATTTTGCGTTGACAAAAGAGAGCGCAAATGGCTACTTTGTATATAGACTGTAGAAAAAGTTAATTTTAGTGGTCTAGTTTTCAGTGTCACCTGGTATATAGAACTGCAGCATTACTCACAAGGAGAGGTCGCGACCTCAGATTCACCGATTTGGCAAAAATTCTCTGGACTTGAAGTACTCCTTACAAACCATTCGATGCAATACTCAAAAACATCCGAGAAATTGATCGACAAAAGACTGCCAGAATATGTCATGCACCTCTTGTATTCTGCATTAGATATAAAATCAATAAGATTGAGTACCTACGCCAGTAAAGCAATATACGTCTTGTTTTCTACAGATTAATGCATTATCAAAAAACATGGCGTTGTGGCCATACTGTATGTTATGAACATACAATACATATGTATCAGAAATCAGAAACAAAACCTTATCGTCTAGATCGGTTTACTGACACTGCATGCAGGATATGGTGGTGGTCTAAATGTTGCTTTTATTTTCAGTTATTTAATTAAATTATAGACATCATTAACTCTTTTGTGCCCAAGAATATATTTTTGCAAAATCTCACTTAAATTTTGTCATGTTTATTATAACAAATATAATAGGCTAATTCCGCAGGACTTTAATGTAGTGATCACCCCTGGGAAACATGGAAATAGCTTGTATCTTTTTCTTTTTAATACATCATAACAAAGGTCCTTCTTAATTTTTTTATTTTTAAATAAGCTTTTTCGTTGAAGGAGAATGCTCAATTCGGCCCAATGAAATTAAAATTAATTTAAATGTTTATAAAATTCCTGAAGGTATCAATAATTTTGATCAAATATACACCAATTGTCATACACAAATAATATTATTCAAATATTTAATGGAATGTTCATCAATAAATTTTACTTTTAAAACAAAAATTGTTGGAAATGACGTCTAAGGTAAACTATATCGTCATTACCGAAATAAATGAACAAGCATATTAACACAACCAACTATAAGTCGTGATGATATATTTATTTATTTATATTTTACCATTCAAATCCTTAATTGAATCATTGTCGTTCGTTAAGTTGTTTGTAGTTTTGATTACGGAATCTTTTGAAGTATCTATTTTGTTATTTATCGTAGATTATCTGTCATTTTAATATTATAGATGTTAATTTATATACAGTTGGCACCATATGCCATTTGTACGATACATTGCGCACTAATCATTTCTGGTCACTCTGTATAAGAGGTAAATATAATTATTATTTGTCTTGTGAGTGTCATTCAGATGTTTGCATGAAACTTTTCCAAGGCTACAAGCTACAATTGTTTATTCAAAATAAGAATTGTGTAGTTTAATGCTGTTAAGAAGTCGATAACATAGGTACATAAATAATTTCACTCAGTCGATAAATTTGTTTCATTCTGTATAAATCTTTTTGTTTTTGTTTTAATTGTTCAATTAATATACAGAATGTCCGTCGATAAATAAACCAGCAAATATCTCGCTTATTATTACTTTTAGCGATTTCAACTATATAACATAAATTTCGGAAGTAGATCAATATTATCACTTCCGGTTTTGGAGAAATTGATAGCAACTTTTAATTTTTAAATGGAACATCCTATATATTTTTTCAAATTTGAAAAGTATGTGAAATTTGCAATCCAACTGTATAAAAACAACCGTATGTTGTATTATTAAAAAATAGAATGCCGAATGATTAAATTATTATACTTTTGTTAAATTTAGGAGGCTTTGCATTTCATTTATTTTATATAACACCTTTCAAATATAAAGAATACCAATTAATTAAATATTCAAATTGATGTAAAATTACTTTAATATGATATTTAATTATTATATCTGTTATTTCATGTCATTAGAAATTTCTTATTCAAAAAATTTGTATTGCAATACCTCCTACATTTATTAAAAAATTAATATATTAATCATTCGCCATTTTATTTTTTAATAATATAACATATGATTGTTTTTATACAATTGGATAGCAAATTTCATGTACTTTTCAAATTTTGAAAAACATATAGGATGTTCCATTTGAAAATTAAAAGTTGCTATCAATTTCTCCAAAACCGGAAGTAATAATATTGATCCACTTCCGAAATTTTATAGAGGAGGTAACATACTATAATTTATGTTATATAGTTGAAATCGCTAATAGCAATAATAAGCGAGATATTTGCTGGTTTACAATAAATTTACTTGATTCATTAATTGAAACATTGAGAGCAGTAGGTAATTCTCAAATGTAAATTAATGTACACAAAAAGGTATACAGTATACCCAACTGTATGTGGGACACAATTTGTGACTGTATATTTTCAATATTTTCTTTCTAAACTTAAGATACTTACGAACCGAAAATCATAATAATTCGGCAAGTTTACATTATCAACAAACTAAAAAATCTACACAAATGTGAGAAGTGAGAAATTTCTACAAAATTCTTTCGGCTACTTTAAATATAGATTTAAAACTTAAACTTAAAAAATTGTGGGCCAAATGACTTGATAATAGTTCGCCGTGCATTTTAAGGGTCATCTTCTAGTCCAGATTTAGCTTCTACAGAGATCCTTTAATTTTAGCACAATGAAAACAACTTCGTAAAAATCTAGTGCGTACAGTAAAATCTACCTTGCAAGACATATGGGACAATACTCTATGGAAAAAATGGCGGAATACTTGAATAACGTATTCAGTTTTGTAAGTTTGAAATATTATATTTTAAACTAGTCGATAAAATTTGTAGAAATTTCTCACCATTTACGTAGCTTTTATAATTTGTTTGTTAAAAATGTTGGGCTCGTATATAATTTTCACCATACGGAATCAAATTTTGATCTTGATCTCGTGAAACCTGTACTTCTATCCACTTTTGAATAGTAGCGCTAAAAATTAAGTACCCAAATTACGACGTCGATGTGTGGATTCCAGATTTTGAAACGGCAGGTCAATATGTTTTTTTCGTTTCTAAGATATGTGCGATTTATGGTCTAAAAAAAAACATTTATTCGTATTAACTCAAATATGGGTGGAGATATCACCATTCGATTCTACGGACAAAATTATATGTCTACTAATTTTCATAATTTTTGAACAACTGGTTCAATTTGAATAAATAAAAAAATAAAAACTCCTTAGAATTTTTGCGAGATTTAAGCACTTTCATTCTTTTACTTGTATAAACTGAATCAATTGTTCAAAAATTATGAAAATTAGTATAATTTGTCCGTAGAATTGAATGGCGGGATTGGCACTCTTTGATTATTATAAAAAATGAGTATATTTGGGGTATTAATTTCGACCTACGATTTCAAAATTTGAAATCAGCATGATGAGGAGTATTTAAAAGTATTAGTATATAAATTTGGAGTTTTATCCAATCTCGCTTATGCAAAGGGCTAATTTAATAATACTTGATGTGCTAGACGCAGAATTTATTCCCTAAACGTATTATTTGAAGCATTTATTTCTAAAATCAAAATAAAACTATTTTATTCAAGAAGTACTGTTAACAACTTCAGGTAATATATTACTTCCGATTAGCCTATTTTCCCATTGACATAAAAGTCGTATATACCAAATTTGAAAAGTTTTGGATTACATTTTAAAATAGTTTTTCATTAAAATCTATTATACGTTTCAAGTAAAGTACCAATTGTGGAAATTATGTAATGACCAAAAAGGGAGGTGCACAACTAGATGTTATAGCAGTCCTAAATACAAAATTTGAACTTTCTACGGTTTACCGTTTTTGAGTTATGCGAGATACGTACGTACGTACAGACGTCACAACGAAATTAGTCAAAATGGATTCAGGAATGGTCAAAATGGATATTTCTGTTGAAATCTGATAACCGAAATTTTTCGATATTACAATACTTCCTTTACTATACAGGATGTCTCAAATTTAAAGGTCCACCCTGTAATAACAGATACAATACCTCAAAATAAGCATAAATTGTTAGATAAACATACGGCCGATCTTGCTTCGTTTTCGAGTTATTGTGTTTCAAACAAGAGGAATTTAATTTTATTGTTAACATCTAGTAGTTGTCACGATTGGCCTCCACGTTCGCCAGACTTAACGCCATTCGACTTCTTTGCTTGGGGAACATTAAAAGAGAGAGTTTATAGTCAACCTGTAAATACCGCTACTGAATTGCAAGACAGAATTAGGGTCGCATGTGACGAAATCCTTGCTGAGCAATGTCTAGCAGCTATTAATGATGTTAATCAACGTGCCACAGCTTGTCTTCGTGCGGGTGATGGACACTTTGAACAATTATTGAAATAATAAAAAAATTATTAGTTTGGCCTTTGCGTTTATTTTGAACTAAACTGTTAGTTTAGCGATGGCACTTCTTTTCCTTCAAGCTGCCATAACTCGAAAACGAAGCAAGATCGGCCGTATGTTTAACAATTTATGCTTATTTTGAGGTATTGTATCTGTTATTACAGGATGGACCTTTAAATTTGGGACACCTGTATACAAGGAAGTAAAAAGGTAGATATACGAACATAAAAGTATCATATTTGATTCTGTCTGTAAATAATGACAATATTACAACAAGAAAATATATCAATCTGTTAATAGATAAGTACATATTGAATTGAACAAAATTTTATCCAAAAAAGTCTACTGTAACAGGCTTAATTGAAGTTGTAAGTAGCAAACGTAATGCTTGTAAACTTAGTATAAAGAAAATTTGCTAACCATTGCTTTTGTCTTGGCTACAATGATAACTTATCAAAAATAATGTCAGTTGTATAAAAGCATATCCTGTAAAAGTTACATATGACAAAAAATTTAATTTAATAACAAGTAGTTCATGAATATTTTTTATGTTAATATAAACTTTGTAAATTAAACATGTTTTTCAAAATAAGCATTTTTTTAAATTATTAAATTGTAAGTTTAATTTTTATTGTATTATATCTTGGCTCCTGCCCTTTCGATAGAGAATACCTCAATTTTCCGAATACAACTTTCATCATCAATGTTTAGAGGTATACCCGCAAGTTTTAACTTAGATACTACATTTAATATTGTGTCATGAATGTATTACTATGTATACTAGTTATAGTGTACCGTTCCAGATAAAATAATGCAACATAGGTTGTCAAAGTTGTCAATGCCAAATGAACTTGTCATCACGCTTTAAAGATATTTAATAAAAAAGAAAAATTCGAATGGTTACTTGGTACAATGATGGTTAGTTTGCTAATTTAACTCCTGAACGCCCTAAGTCCTAAGACCAAATCCTTCTACAGTTTCGAGTATATTTACAAAATTTAAAAGTAATGCAATTTTACATAAGAATCATACAAAAATGACGTTATAATTACAAAATAACGTTAAGCAACCGTAACAAGATTCACTATAACGTTATCCAAGTTTACAAATTTTACAAGATTTTTTCCGTTTGAAAAAATAATTACCTGATAATTTATTTCGTGTTTTATAATGGATAGATGTCACTAGTGGTCAAATTCAAATGTTGAACACTTTTCATAGAATAAGATAAGTAAGTTTTTTCAGGGTTGGCCTGATTTAAATCATTTGATTTAAATCATGATTTTATCGTGATTTAAAATCAACTGATTTTTTAATAAAATCGTTTTTTTCAAAGATAAAAAAGATTCAAATTATAATTAAAATGTATTTATTTGGTGCAAAATTATTAATAACAACAAAAATATGTTCTGTATATAGTAATATCTAAAAATTAAATGATATTTTATCACTTTAATTTTCATATTACAGATGCGCGAGCGCGTGTACGCGTAAAAAGCCGGGGCCACACATTCGGTATTCGCCGATTGCCGAATATTTGCTTTGCGCCGAGTTATGTTCGTCAATTGGCGAGCTTACGTCTACAGACATGCGTAGTTTGCCGAGCATTGATTAGCGGATTCTATACGACTATACAGGTAAATATTCGTTCACTTTGACTTGGCTCGAAAAACCGACACAAAGCGGAGTACAGACGATTATCGAATATTCGCGGCGAGCAGCCAATCCACACATTCGACATTTGGCGAATGTTTGCTTGGGATTCGCCGAATGCCGAATGTGTAGTCCCGACTTATACGTATAAGTAAAAATTCAAATGCATTCTTTGGAGTTTTATTATATATTTCGTTTGCGTTTATGAAATAAAATATTTATATTGCTTTTAAAACAATTAAAAAAGTGCAATAACACCAACAGATCTTTAAAAATTAAAAAAATCATGATTTATTGGATTTTTTTTAAATCAATGATTTTTGATTTTTTGTAATAAATCATGATTTTTGCCAACCCTGGTTTTTTAAATGCATTATTGTAATAACGTTACAATGGCGAAACAAAAATAATGTTAATAGGGAGTTATTGCAACTTGAAAATGAAAGAACGTAAACGTTAACGTTATGTAGAAAACACCTTATTTTAAGGGATTTTCAATTTCAATGTTTACCGCATTTAATTAATGTATTCACGTTAACGCTAAAAGCAATACAAACGAAGTTACAACCGCACTTTTCATCGAAACATAACCTCAACACACACAGAACTTATGACGTTAAACGCTCGCTATTCCATCGCACACAAAGTATCACTTTATTCATTTAACGTGAACCTTAATAGTACGCATGAGCATTTGGGCTCTCACGTGACTTTAACGTGTATTTTATTTTTGCGTTAAAGCTGCAATAATTCTATTTTTGCGTTGAAGATGCAATAACTCTCTATTATAACGTTAATTTTTTATGTATTGTTATTTATAACGCTATGCAATGATTACTTTTATAAAGTTATGAAATAACGTAAAAATTCGTTAACGTCCTCCCATCACTGCATGCTATAGAAGAAAATAATCAGTAAATTATGATGACAAATTCATTTAACATTGACAACCTATGCTGCATTTTATCTGGAACGGTATAGTATGTGTAAGTAGTATTCGTAATGATATACATTACATTAATAACAGAATAGTAAATATTGCATCTTAGCTGAAACTCACGGTATAAAAATGTTATTTTGTATGTTATAATTTAATCCATTATTAACTCATATTTACCTCGACATTTACTAAATTGACGTTATTTTGGATTCATTGGGTTATTTTTATAGATTTTTAAGTGGGTTTTCAGGGTTGTTGTAATTTTGCCCGACCTAAAAAAACACCTGGGTTTTTTAAAGAACCCAACTTAAAAACCCCACGAAACATATCTAGGGTTTCACGGGCTTGGCTTGAAGTTTGAAAGCTTGGCTTGGCTTGAAAAAGCTTGAAAAATCAAGCCAAGCCTGCCGTTCAAAAAAGCTTGACTTTTCGAGCCAAGCCAAGCTTCTGTTCCACCAAGCCCAAGCCAAACCAAGCCTAACATTTAAAAAAGCTTGAATTTTCAAGCCAAGCCAAGCCTTTGACTGTCAAGTAGCTTGGTTGAAAACAAGCTTTTTCAAGCTTTTCTTAAGAAATGTTGTCGAGGCCGACAAAACCGTAATTTTATGGTGATAACGTACTTTCTCACTGCTTCGGCACATTTTTGCGAACTTCTAAGAATTGGAGTTTCCAAAAGGACCAGCCTTCATTACCTGCCAGTCCAGTATGCTTCAAAACTTTGTAAATAGGACACTATACCCTTCATCATTCTTATTATGCAAAGACCACTTATTTTCCCAATCTGAACCAACTATCTGTTTTAACTATAGAGTGATGGGAAGATAGGTGCAGTTTGATCTTTTTGTTTGATTGGATAATATCGGAATATTATCCAATCAAAATAGATATAGATAGAATATAATCAATATTCATTTAAATTTTAACTAACTTGAATTTAAATACCAAACATCAACTTTCAACACATAATATTTATTACTCGTATTTGTTGCAATGCTACAAATAGATAATTTTGCTGCAGAATAAAAATTATAAGAAATAATAATATACTCTACACCGTAAGGTAAATTGAGTGACAGACTACATAAATCATGATAATTATTGCATTTTACAGTTTCATTTTGTACAATGTTTTGTTATTCTGGTATTTCCGAATCATAGAGACGAGACAATTTCTGTTTGTGTATGTATATATTTATATTCAAAGATTTTCAATGCTATTTTTAGCTCAACCCCTAATGTACCCCTAATAAGCCGTGACAGGTATAATAGACAATAACAATGTACCGGCAAAGAGAGCATTCTCTTTTAAATATTATCTTGATACAAGTTTTCATTGATCCAAAAATATGTGTTAATAAATAAGCAAATAAATATATAATCTCGGCTTATTACCTAGTTCTGGAGGTTTTTAATTTGCTTTTATTCACAAATTTCAGTAATAACGACATATTCGTATCGTTAAGCATTTTAACTTTTGTATTATTTGAATTTGCACATGATTACTTTAATTATATTTATGTATTTAACTTACATGATTCTGTACTCAAAAATCAGTAGAAATTTCATAAGAAGAGGCGAGTAGGTATTTGTCACGAACAAACAAAATTTCGGGGAAATTTCCGTCTGTAGGGTTTTATGATTTCCAGATGTATTTCAAGTAGGTATAAAAGGTCAGTCTCAGGTCATTTCCATCCCATTGTACATTCCAAAATATTTATGTATTTATTTGAACACTGTTATTGCGTATTTGGTATCTTGGGGGTTTTTTTTTTTTGTTTATATAGGGTGCATATGAACTAAATAGTATGACAAACTTTAACAGTTGGGAGGACATTTCGAGTTTTTAGTTAAAATACAATACAATAAAGTCCAACTAATGCATATGCCTACTTGAATAAATGCAGTCAACGAAAATAATAAAAGAAACATGAAAATTGAAGGGTAAATATTTAATAAAAGATAATAAATTTATGCTGATTGTTTACTCTTAAAAATAAAATAAATGAATAAAATATACATTTCAATATTTTTATATTTTAATAATTACAAAGAAAAAAGACTTGGTGTAAGTTTCATAAATTTTATTTTATCGTTTTGTTTATCTTTACGCATAAGAAGATATTTTTCAATTGTACCACAATAAAATTATGTAAAACAAAACGTGATTTGTACATTATTACGATACAATGAAACATCGACATAACATCGATATATTGATACATCAATATTCCAATACATCGATATATCGGTATATCGATATATTTAATTAAATTCACATCGAATATTCCACAGATTCGCGACCTGACACTCAGGCACGCGGCCAACGCCAAATATTTCCAATTTTAAATGGCACAAAATTGACCCCTGTGGTGCACTCTCCACGCCAGCAATGAGTGCCCGTGAGGTGACGCCTGGTAAGCGCCCGCACGGTACAAATATTTCATCATTACCGAATTCTGTGTACAAAGCAGATTGGCACACCCAGCAATGGGTAATAAGCCGTGATGATATATTTATATTTTATTTATTTTCACATCGAATATTTATATTGAAATCTTGATACCGAACAACTACTACTGGTTTTCAAGACCTATATACCTACTGCGCGCATGAGCATTTATAAAGCTTGAAAGCTTGAAAAAGCTTGAAATAGCTTGAAAAGGCTTGAAAAAGCTTGATAAAGCTTGAAAATCAAGCCAAGCCTAAAATAATTAAAGCTTGAAGTTTTCAAGCCAAGCCAAGCTCTGTTTCCATTAAGCCCAAGCCAAACCAAGCCTAACATTAAAAAAGCTTGAAGTTTCAAGCCAAGCCAAGCTTTTTTATTTCAAGCCAAGTAGCTTGGCTTGGTGAATCCCTAAACATATCTAACTTATGAATTATAACGAATTTAATTTGTGTTACCGTCTTATAACTTCCATTTTTTTTACTTATAAATTTTAACAAATTTGAGCCTTGTCGGTTCCGTAACTTTGACCAAATTCCAAATGTAGAGAAAATTCCCTCGATCGATGCAGAGCTTACTGGGCAAGATTGAATATTAATTAAAAATCTGCAAAATTCTTCGGAGATATTTTTTTACGCTTTTTTTAGAAAAATTTACCACGATTTAGCAGCAGAGAAATTTTTTTAAGATACCTTAACACTTTGCCTGCGTTGTCACCTATATATGACCAACATACTAGTGGTTTTGTCAGGCCGTGTCAATCATAATTGGGTGACAAGTGTTAATGTAATTTTTATGTGGCCTCCCACGAATTTTTTTCGACAAACAAAAGCGGCAGGCAATGTGTTAAATAAGATTAAAATTGACTATAATTCGATGTCTGTAAATAAAACAAAATGAAACCCGCTTTTTTAATCCTGACGGGTTGGGTTTTTTTAAGAAAACCCCGGCTTTTTTTATTTAACCACCTTTATAATATAAAAGTATAACACGAAATATGCTACTCCGGAAGTATAATTTATTATTATATTATTTGTTTATTTTTAATGCCGTCTACAGACTTATTTTTTGTATAAATATTGTAGCTAGACTAATAATTACAATACACGCATTTTAATAATAAACATTAATCATAAAGCCATCACAATAACAAATTTCATCATTAAAAAGATACGTACCCTGTTCTATACTTTACAAGGTCAATATTGAATACTACAGAAAATATCAATTCTTATAACTTAAATACAATAAAATTTATTTAAATTCAAGACATATTTATGTCTCTGTACTGATAACGTTTAAATATGATTTACATTCATTGTTCCTAAAAAAAAAATAGTTTTTATGAGTAATGGAGTAGTTCAAGTGTTTCATATTTTTAGTAGGTATGTTACAATAGACACAAAATACAAATTTAGAATTAGGTACTTTTTATTTCGCTTTTTAATTTCCAAAAATATGGTTGAGAACGTTTTGTATTTCTTAAAAAAATTGGCGCCAAATTCGTATTGCTACAAATATCAATAGTCCATAAATAGAAAATAGAAAAGATATTTGTTTTAAAATATGTTAATAAGAATCAATAATATCGATACTTATTGATGATTTTAGGTAAATATCATTACTTATATTATATGTATCGATATTGTCGGTGGATATCGAACCAGAACCGATGAGATTCGACTCGAGAACCGATGAGATTCGATTCGAGAATCGAGAACCGATGAGATTCGATTCCAGAACCGAGAACCGATGAGATTCGATTCCAGAACCGATTTGTTTAAATTCCAGAACCGAACCGGGTAGTTTCGGTTCTAGGACCGAGAACCGGGTAGTTTCGATTCCAGAACCGGGTAGTTTCGGTTCCAGAACCGAGAACCGGGCAGTTTCGGACTTGGAACCGAGAACACATCCAAATAACCGGATACCCGGGTAATTTTGGAATCGGAACTGAACCGAACCGGAACCGATTCCCACCACTAATATCGATATTTATCGATAAATATTAATATGTATCACTTATTTTCGATATTGACCCTTGTGGTGCACTCTCCACGCCAGCAATGAGTGCCCGTGAGGTGACGCCTGCTAAGCGCCCGCACGGTGCAAATATTTTATAATTACCGATATCTGTGTAAAAAGCAGATTAGCACACCCTGCAATGGGTAATAAGCCGTGATGATATATTTATTTATTTTCGATATTTATCGATATAGTATGGTATGATTAGCGAATGAAAGTTGACGTTTAAATTATTTTATAGATGTGGTTTCTTTTGAAACCATAGAGAATAGAATTGTACGAAATATTCAGGTTTGAAATTTTTGCATGAACCCATTTAAATACTGGACTAGGAAAGCACAGAAATACATTACTATGTCTGGCTGAAAATAGATGGCCGACTATGGGTAGGTAATTGAATAACAAAACAGGGGTGCGTTTAAAATATTTTAAATATTTTTCGTTTATGTTGATTATAACAAAATATTTTGATCTTTAAACTATTTAGTTTGGCAATTCTATGATATGGGATTATTTTTAATTTCCTCCAACAGTAATTCCGACTCGAGGGTTGCCTACACCTGAGACGAACGAACTAGAATTTGCGGTATTAAATTTTTTAAATACATCCCTGAATCTTGTTGCTACGGTCATTTTAAATGCCTCCTGGTATTGAGTACAATTCTAATCTTCTGTAACGGAATACATAAGGGTCAGTTTCCTTTCAAATCAAATATAGGGAAATGTTCTCAAAAGAAACCACATCTATTAAATAATCTAAACGTCAACTTTCATTAGCTAGTCATACTATACAGCGGAATGGCTTTACTCTAGTAGTATTTACATCAATCCGAATGTTTTAAGCCTTGTGTAACATAAGTCACTATTGACGGCTGCTTTAAATAGAAAATATTGTATGTATATAATTTCTATAATATAATACGTATTACATTGGTTATAGTCATATTTACAAACGATTGACTTATTCTCTAGTAAGATTTGAACCTGTAACTTCTATATGCACGTGGTTAAAGGTCGATGGTTAACGAATAAGTTATCGAATCCGGTTGATAAGAAAATTCCATTTATGGTTCTAACTAAACCATAAACTAAAATTATACAATACAAATTTTAAATTTATATTATTTTTTAAACCAAATTATAAACTTCTCACTGTATAAAATGGCCAACAATTACACCTTCTTAAATTTTTATACGATAAGATTAATTATATAAACTCTTGCCTTGATGTGAGTTTTGTATTAATATAAAACGTAACACAAATGAAATGAAAGTATGTGTAATTAAAAAAAATTGAATAAAAAATATGACATTAAACAAAGAATATGATCAAATTTTAAAAAATATATACATATATTCCAAATTTTGGTTTATTTTTTAAAACTTAAAATTTTCCACCAGTAAATATTGATTTAATTTGTAAAATATAACATTTTGGCCTGTGTTATCTATTAAAATTGATAATATTTTTTTAATTCGATAATTTATATTAACCGCAACGATACAGAATAAAATCTTAATACTGGTTTTACAAAGAAAATAAAAATATTACAAACATAACAAATAAAATCATCGTTCTCAGCATGTATTTTTCCACAAGCAAAAAATTAGTATGGTATAAAATTCTGCGTACTACGAGTATATTTGGAAAAAACCTTGTATTTATAACTTAAAACTTAAATATTCTTAAAATAGACTGATAAAAATAGCAACATGGGTTAAAATAAAATATATGTTTTCCTAGTCGTGATATATTTTTGTATATAAATAAACCACATAATTCCTTTAAATTTTATACGGAAATACTGTCATTTTAATCAAATTTTGAGTAATTACATTTATCACTAATATTACAGAAATTAATTAATAAAAATTAAAAACATTACAATCAATGAAATTTCATTATACCTACTAGGTGCATTAATTTTTTTTAAATATTATATATGAAGGAGTAAATAAATAAAATACTAACAATAAATCATATGTGTTATGAAACATTTAGACTTAAACTATACGTATATATTATATCGTATATAAAAATCCAGTAATTGTTTCAACAAGCAATTAAATGGAAAACAATAAAGTTCATTAAATGATATAATAAAATTTACGCGGGCAGTTTGTATATGTATGCGCACGCACACACTTCGTCATATGCATTCGCATGCGTTGTCAGGAATCAAAAATGTGTATCCGTTTACTTCATCTAAACGGCAACGATGTGAAAAGACACACCTGTACAATATACGATTTACTGTGATGACATCAATCGGTATTATGTAACGCATACTAAAATTAATTCACTATCTATCGTTTATAAGGTTAAAGGGTATTTCATTAAATTTCGTTCTGAATTGATATTCATACATCGGAATCTTCCAAAAGCATGCTGCTAATTTGAAACAAATACAAAATAATTTGAAAAATTAATGCTAATAAATAAATAAGGATTAATGTTTATTTAGTGTTTATGTGTGGTCAGATGATAAATGTTGTTGAATGTCACACATGACCAGGCAGCGCCATCAAGTGACGCCATCACGAACTAAATGGTAACAACGCAAGATAAATTCACTAATTAAAACAGAAGTTAACTTTGGATATTGTAATTGTAGATACTCTGTTTTTTACTCATAATGACCCTTTTGCTTCATCAATACGGGTAGTTTATATGAATTGCTTAAGTGCTTTAAATTATAAATGCAATTAGAAGAGCGCAGCAGTAACTCAAATAAAAATAGTTGTAATTAGGTTTAAAACAATGAAATGTTTGTTCTTACCAGCACAGAATATTTGAAAGTTGATGCAAAGAGATTAAGACAACATCCGAGATACCCATTGCACATTTTGATCACACTGTAACTCGAAAACATGATAAGAAACAAGTGTCGGTTTGGTCGGAGTGACGAGTTACAATTCTAGAAATACAAAACGCGTTTATCACAGTTTTTTCTGTTTGAAAAATGTTTGTAAATGTTGAATTTTGTTAGTTGACCTCTACAGCCTTTTTGTGATCGCACAGGCACAGGGACCTTCAGTAGCAACACTTACACCGGTGAAGGCCACTGGACACATGTCAATTGATTAGAAAAACACAGTGTTTTCGGATGGCAAAGAAAGCCTCTTGCATATCACAAATCACTTGATCACAACATGTGTTATGAAAACAGGCGTTGAGGCGTTCGCGTAGCCACTTGCGCGGCATTACATGATACTACTAGCCAAGTTACAAGTACACACCGTCTTTCCCCGCACGTTGCGCGCTTGCGGCTGGCCAGACAGCACAGTGTTCACTGATAGTCCCCTCGCTCCCGCCGGCACCCGCGCTAGCTCCTTTATCGCTAGCACCAAGCACACAGTACACAGTCACTCAGCGTGCTGTAGCCCATGGAGTTGAGCCCGCTGCTCGCTGCTTGTGCTCGGCCACATCCACTACCAGTAGTATTCCTGCTCGCTGTTGCTGTTCGCGCACTGACGTCAGTCACCAGTGTCGCCGTTTGCCCGCTTAACTGCTCGTTGCTTGCTTATGCTTATTCCATGACTTCGTCAACATCAACATCTGCACGCAATGTGCTACTACCTGCCAACATCCATTTCAAATAACCGCTGCTGTTCACTGCTTTCAGGCCTTCGACACTTGACTTATCTGCTAACTGCGGGTTCAGTTCACCACTAACAAAAACTATCAAAAGAAGAAGGGACTGTGGACCGAGAAAATTGCTCATTACCACGCTCTTAGACAAATATGGACAAATCAATAACAAAAAGTCAACCCTCACTCAAGAAACAAACAAGTTATTATTTTAACGATATTTACTACTTCATAACTGTAAAATTCCTAAATACGATAGCTCTACACGTAAAATAGCTATTAGTAATTATGTTTTATTTACATGCATGAAAATTCTCAAAATACTATCGCAAATATTTTTACGCAGTGAACTGTTATTTTTTAAAAATATAAGAAAGTGGCTATGTTTACATATAATATGTACTGTCAATATTGATTAGTTTAAGTTAGGTTAGTTTAACGTACTGTTATTTGAAGAAACAGAGAAGACACAGATTTAAAATTGGTTAAAACTTTCACTGCGGATTTTTTTTCTTTTCAAGTTTAATCATGTTATGATTACGATCAGAACTGTAATGTACTAAGTCGGTTCTAAAATAAATAAGACTAGAACCGCTATATGGAAATTAAAATAATTGTTTTTGTACAATATGACCCTCACGCAGTGAAAGTGTCAACTATTTTTTTTAACCGAAATCGGTTTTATTAGAAACCGGTACCTATGAACCGGAATAAATACAAATCGAAAGAAAAATATACACATTTTTTTTGGTTTAAAAACTAGATTTTCGTTTTGGATATTAACACTGTTTTGTATGGTAACATTTATAGGAAAATTTTGTAAACTTTTCCTCTACAGAATAGCGCAGAAAACGGTTTTCATTTTCCTGAATTAACTGGTTTTTAAATATGAAACTAATTTTTCAGGTCTCAGTTATTTCAGTTTTCTTTTTTTTTCAGTTCCCTGTCCTAAATGAATTTTCTATAATAAAATAGTGTTTAAAATCCCATTTTCCATGAATGGTCTACTAGAAAATGTTATCCATTAACAAATTGAGAAAAAATATTATTTTTTAAGAATAGTTGTGTGTGGGCGTAGCTTCAAAACTCAATGGGTTGTAAAATGAACAAGTGATTAACTCTGTCAATCTATTAGATTTTTTTATAGAAAAAATCTTAAATAACATTTATAGAAAAATGAACTGTACAAAACTTTTATTGATAGTAATAAAACTCTGCTAAACAGCTCCTCCCTGCCTAAAAAGTATGCGTACGTCACTGAACGATTGATCCTACAGCCCAAGTCTCAGTCCGCAACTCCGCTGTTTACTGAACTTATCTAGCGACAAAGGTGCAAATCTCCACACACAAATACTGTAAACAGTTGACGATTTAGGATTAGGCGAGAGGCTGGGAGACGCAAGATGCTAACCACACTGACCAGTGACATGCTGCTTAGCATGGCTGAATACATATAATACTTCCCGATGATGTCATTATGACATCACTAACCCACTGCAACTTAACAACCATACTACGACGGGCGCGGGACTAACCTTGATTTTCTAACCGGACGGAATGGGAGAACATTGGACGAAGAGCGAAAACAAATCACATAAGGCGGATTCCATGCGATACTTCAATGAAGTTCTAGAAAGGTGTTGCTTAGACATATTAAAAATGAATCGCTTACCCTAAGCGGCTAAGCCATAATCCACAATCCTATTTTCTTGTTGGCTCTAAATTATTCAACATATAACTAATTTATAAGCTGTAAACTTTACGCAAAATTGAATACATTTTTCGTGATTATTCCACGCGTTTTTTTACCTCTCGTTTGAAGGTTAAAAAGAAAGAGTAAAATTTTATGCATATGATGTTACTCACACAACTAACTTTGTTATTTTGTAGCAATTTTGTCTTATTAAATCGTGCTAACCTGTTCTTTTTACATTTTAAACTATGTCTGGATTTAGTAAAATTACAAACTACATATTCTTCCATTTTAAAAAATTGGACAAACGTATTAACAAAAAGGTCACTAAAGGTTGGTTGAGATATGAGTTTAAGTGATCATATAAGATCAAAATTCTCAAATGTTAATAAGATGAGTGTTGTCTCTCAAGTGTACGCATGCGAGATCTCACTTACACTTTCAAATGTGTTTATATATACTTATTTTATTACTGGTATAATGTAATGCTTTTACTGTCTGAGTTACAGCCTAAATCAATTTATTCCTTTTGTTATTTCACATTATTAGATCACTTAAGTTTATTTTAATTCAAAGTTCAGTGTGAAGTTTACTTTTCATCATTATATTATTTCATTCCTGTAAATTTTTATATTTTTTGTTACTTCATATTATTTCAAGAGTAGCAAAAACCCCATAGCATGAAATATCGCTATCAAAAATCTGAACTGCTCAGAATTTACAAATTTTTGGATTATCAGGATTTCAGTGTGATGCCAATTTTGTAGCACTTTCCCTTTCTTTAAAGACTTGTCAAAATGTATCCTTCCGTAATCCCCAGAAATTTTCAGGTAAAAGAAAATAGTTAATATTAAAAATTAGGTTAGATTAGAATAAATATGTCAAAAAATGTTAATGTTCTTAAAAATTAGATTAGGACTGTATCTGTTTAAAAAAATATATTACATTTGTTTCATTTACAGTGCATATTAATATTTCTTTATAAATTTTAGTACTTTCACTATTATTTACTACCTAATTATCTAATTGACAGGTAAATTAACCGAATTTTAATGTTGCCTAGCTACGCTTATCTACTTTTCAAATACTAGTGCGTGAAAAGTGACTCTTTACGCACTGTAAAGAGTGCGTGAAAAGTATTCTTCACGCCCGGTTGTAGCAAATAGTTATTTATGTACCAAGTGAGTAAAGTATATATAAAAGATGTAATTTACTCACGAGTTGCATACAAAAATTTTTTACGTCTACAATGGAAGCGTGAAAAAAAATGCCGTAGCGTTTCACTATTTCACTCCGCAGCGTTAAAAAAAGTACACTTTTTTCACACTTTCTTGCATTAAAAAAGGCATACTTTATAAACCCATTTTAATGAAAAAAATGGTACTTTTTGTAACAGACGTAAAAAAACATATTTAACAAAGTATAAACGACAAAATATGCAATATGTCGTAAATTTTGTAATTAACTATACTATAAAATGCACTGTTAATGTTTGATTAAATATATACATTTGATATTATTCTCTTATTTATGACAATATTGAAATTATAAATTTGATCGTAAATTTTATAATTAACTATACTATAAAAAGCATTGTTAATGTTTGATTAAATAAATACATTTGATATTATTCTCTTATGTATGACAATATTGAAATTATAAATTTGGAACAAAAATGTATATGGTATGACTAGCGAATGAAAGTTGACGTTTAAATTATTTTATAGATGTGGTTTCTTTTGAAACCCTAGAGAAGAATAGAATTGTACGAAATATTCAGGTATGAAATTTTTGCATGAACCCATTTACTGGACTAGGAAAGCACAGAAATACATTACTATGTCTGGCTGAAAATAGATGGCCGACTAGGGTAACTGAATATCAAAACAGGGGTGCATTTAAAATATTTGAAACATTTTTCGTTTAGGTATTTTGATTATAACAAAAAAAATTTGATCTTTAATGTATGAAATAGGATTATTTTTAATTTCCTCTAACAGTAATTCCGACTCGAGGGTTACTTACACCTGAGACGAACGAACTAGAATTTGCGGTATTAAATTTTTTAAATACATCCCTGAATCCTGTTGGTAATGTCATTTTAAATGCCTCCTGGTATTGAGTACAATTCTAATCTTCTGAAACGGTATACATAAGGGTGAGTTTCCTTTCAAGTCAAATATAGGGAAATGATTTCAAAAGAAACCACTTCTTTTAAATAATCTAAACGTCAATTTTCATTCGCTAGTCATACGTTTTTTTTTCATACCCTGGTTATAAAGTGCAATTTTTACATCCTTATATTTTTTACTCGAGTCCCGAGGAATCACTAAAAAACGTTTAAACCCTCCTGGACCATTGAACTACAAAGAATTCCCTTATAGTAACTTTACCAGAAATTTAAAATTTGCACAAATTGGTTGCGTTTTATTGGTATCGGGTATCGGCAAATACTTGTAAAACCAATGACCGTGTTTACACATTTTTATTTATTACGGGTAATATTTTAGGTTTCTTTGTAAAAGTAAATGAGAGGCGTTTAATCGTTTTATGACGACCCTTTCTGTTTAAAAAGAAAATATATAACTATAGTCAGAAAAATGACTCTATCAACAATAAAACTATAATTAAGATCTTCTATTTCTCTTTTGCATGTGTCGTCAATTCTGTAAGTGTCTATGAGAGCCTTAGCACAATATTTCTCCCGATAGGTTCGCTACTGGGCTAGTTATAGAGTGTTTTTAGATATAGTGAAAGCAGTAAATCATCGGTATGTGCGGGCCAGCCCCTGCACAGCGGGTATTTATTGCATTAGAGGACAGGGTGGAATTATGCAGATTTATACATTTAAATCTAAAGATATTCTCCAAATATAAGACAATCTAGGATTCTTTAATCTCATGAACGGTAACATTTTGTAATACGTTAAGCTGATTGCTTTGTCCCGTGGTATGTTCGGGTTAAACACAAATTAGTGTCCGAAGGCAAATTAGTCAGTTATCGATTTAAATTTAAATCTGAAGATATTTCCCAAGTATAAGACAATCTAGGAATTTTTAACATTATAGCAACGAGAACATTATGGAATACGCTTATTTCCAATTTACCTTCCAACAGTGTGATAGTGATGGACAATGCAAGTTACCATTCTCGCTTGCTAAGTAAATTGCCTAGCCAATCATCGACAAAAGTAGAGCTCTTTGAATATTTACATTCCATGGACATTTATTGTGAAGAAAGTTATACAAAAAAACAATTGTTAGAATTAATTAAGATTAATCCTATAGTAAAAAATTATGTTTGTGATCAAATCGCGGAAAAATATGGTCATACTGTGTTACGTTTGCCTCCATACCATTGTATATTTAATCCAATAGAATTAATGTGGGGACAACTTAAATCTAATATTAGGCGAAATAATACCTCACCAACAAATTGTCCGCAAATAATTGATATTATTAAAAATGGAACTATAAATGTATCAAATGGTTGGTTTAAGAGCATAGAGCATGTAATAGAAATAGAAAATAAGTACATAGACATAAGTAATATTTATAATAATTTTATTATTAATTTAGGTGATAGTAATTCTGATAGTGATAATGATGATGATGATATTGTAGTGAATTAATTAAATAAATAATAATGTACCTATATTAAGTGTATCATTGATATTATTCGCAATACGTTCCTGTGTAATATACCAGGATTTTTCGCCCAACAATAGGATACTAAGCGAAGGCAAAAAGTGACAGTATTATTGCTTTCACTATATCTAAAAACATTCTATACTTTAATCTTCAAAAGACTTTGAAACGTCAAACGAGCGTCAAATATAACTATTAATTAAAATAAAAATAATAAATTTAGACTACGTATTTGTTAAAAACGTTTGTTTTATTGCACCTATATTTTGTGCCACAACCATGAAAAGTCACGGTTACACACAATAATATTTGTGTATTCTTATAAAAGTCTACATTGTAATACGTACTAGGAGAATGTCCATATGCTGCCATCTACGCTAAGCTTTGCGCTAAGGGTCTCATTATGACAAAACGGCATAGAAAAACAGCATTGTTGAAAGAATAGTATGATTATTTTACTATACACAGCATTCAGAACAGGTAGCGTACCCTTAAGATTTTATGCATACATGCCTTTATTGCAACAGAGCCGCGCAAATAATGGCCCGTTGGTATCTAATGTTAACATGCAAGCAGTGAACCATATGCCGCATTGTCATGATTACGATATTTATAGTTTTATTGCTGGAAGCGACAGTCAATTTTTCTGACCAGGGGCGTAAACTTTTAATTTTGGCTGTGGGTGCACTATTTTTATTTTAGATAAGTGTATATATTTTTATAAATGCAAAGTAAAAATGGCGTAGTTAATTTATTATGCACATATTAAATTATACGTATATATGGCTTAACCACAGACTCCCGGTCCAAAAACAACATGATTTAACTAAATTTATCTATATCCGAAAGTGTTCCATTAGCAAATTCTGCTTCAAAGTGCTTCTAAAAAAATAATTTTGTTTATAATAGAACGCTTTGTCCGATTTGAATGAAATTTTGGTATGATAATCCATATGGACATGACATCTTTTCAGATATTTTTTGTTATTATTAGTGATCACTATTCTATGTAATTTAGGTGTCAAGACCATGATTAGTTCATAACTTTTTTTTAATCGACCGACATTATTACTACATATAAAATATAACTAAACTGTTCGGGCAAAATTACTGGGGGTTAGGGATGGGTAAAAATCAAGAGACTATCAATCTAGCGAATCGATACGATTCGAAACTTTTAATATCGATCTACTATCAGATTTAGATGCAAAATATCGATATGCAATAAATAGATTATTTACAAAATTGAATTTCAGTTATACTTATATGTTATAAAAAGGCAACGTTGTAAATTAAAATGGTTTAATTTGCTAATAATTCAGATAATACAACACATACATGATACATGATAAATTGTCACAGACCATAGACCAGAGAACGACAGGAATAATTGAAATAGTCAAGTCAAAAATAAATTTAAAGTATAGATTATAGCCGTACCAAGCTAAGAAATGATACAAAATTATATTTTAACGACTTTTAATAAAAAAAGATCGATTTGTTCAGTGAAGGTAAATACCGAAAATACAACTTTCGATCGATATTTTTAAAAATTGGTTCAGAATCGTGGGTTCCCTACTGAGGGTGCTGCGCACCCACACTTTTACTTACTGTGGGTGCGCGTGCGTCCGTGCACCCACGTAGTTTACGCCCCTGTTTCTGACTATATTTGAAACCTGTTCAGTTTTGCTATCAAAATTTTACATTATACCATTTAAAAATGTGTACAGTAATTCCTGAAGAAGTGTTGCAAATTTGCCATGTAAAAATAGACTAAAATAAAAGTGTGTAAGAATTGGTACCACGCGGATTTCGATCTATCAATATCAGTATTCATTGCAGACAATATCTCAAACAAAATATCCTCATTCAAAATATCGTCGGGCGAAATCTGTTCGTATCAATAATTTAACGTAACCCAACCTTTACAAGCAATTCGATCAAATCAAGGTTATTCTGACAAGACATGGCAATGGTACTCGTAGCTCAATGTTCGATACTCAATATAAGCTGCAGATATCTCGCAGAGACTGTAGGTTAAAGAATGCCAACTTGCAAGTTTAAAATGCAAGTAAAAAGAACAGTGAAATTCCTATCTTTTGCCTCGAAATGAATAACGGCAATATATATGACATGTGTATACAGATATTTTTAAGTAGAATATTTTTTTTTCTATAGGTAGCTATTATTACCTACAAAAGCGGAATAACTATTAATATTAAAAATATTTAAAAAGGACTAATATAAAATTTGGTTACAAACAAAAGTTTCAATAAAGAAAATATGTTTTTCTTCAAGCGTATTATAATATTTTTATTATGCTACTGTACACACACTATAGAAGATATTCATTGTCTTACTAGTACAAAAATGTTGTTATTGTTGTACTAGTAAAAAAATGTTAGTATCTTAGTTCACCGCTGGCGGCGGCAGTCGTCACAGCAAAACAGATTATATTGAAAATTATTATTTGACAGTTGTATCAGTTTTGTTTTGTAGTGTACACAGCCAGCTTTGGCTGAAATTGCAAACACTACAATTAAAAAATTCCAAAAAGAATGTCAAAAAATTCTTTGCAACACTTGAAGAAAAAATAGTATATGTCATTCGGAGTAGAACGCCCTTTTTATGTTTTACCCAGCTTGCCTAGCCTCGGCCGCAATAGCTGGGTTCAGCACAAAAAGACCGCTTTCTACTCCTAATAACATAATATACTATTATTTTCACTATCGAAATTTAAAATATATTATTTAAAAAAATGGCCCGTATAACGAAACCGCTTCTATACAGCGCTTTTGTTAAGAGTGACGTTTAACCTCAAAAGGATATAATGTAAAAGAGCACTTCATAATAGCAGTAATATTATAATAGCGCATTCTAGTGATGCACGACGAGGCGAGAGTACTCTCGCATCTCGTCTCGTCTCGTATTATGCCGGGCGAGAACGAGAGCGAGATTGGAGTTTAAAATTGGAGGCGAGATCGATATAATACGTGAGAAGCGAGATATCTCGCGAGATTCTCGTGAGAGTCTCGCAATAAGAAGTATTTGTAACTTTATACATTTGATTCATAAATTCAATGAAAAATGTACCATACAACGAATGCAGTCAACGCTAATTCGTGCATAGAACACGTGCATGCGAAAATTATATGGAATTCACTATATTTTTGAGTCTATTGATATCGGTCACAGAGTGAGAAAATGCAAAATAAAGACAAAATCGGTTTTGCATCTAATATAACTAGTTTTTCTCCAACATTTCAGCCCCTAATTCATCCCAGTTAAAACCACGGTTAATAAAATTCTTGCCGTCCCTGAAAAGTAAAGGATGTTATATTAAGCATCGATGGCAGCCAACCGGGCGAAGCGGAGTGATTGGTTGTGAGCGGGTTCCCAGTGTAGCGGTTTTTTATGAGTAAAACTTACTTAAATAATGGTATATATTTAATTTAAAGTATAGGTTCTTTTAGTTATTTACAAAAAATCTTTTTTTTTTTAATGTTTAATGAACGGCTATCTCTTTCTATCGGTGCAAAACGAAACGCCAAAAAATATTGCAGTCATTAAAATACCTGTATTCTCAGTGAAAATTTGCATCGTTAGACATTTTAACTTCAATAAAAGCTTTTATAACTTATTTCGATAAGACTTTTTAAAGTTATCTGAGATATTCTCACATTTTCCGTTTAAATTTTTTAGAAACAAATGCCATATATTTCAGTTGTTCTTACTATGCGCAGATCCCCATTGCGCATATCTTCTATCACTTTAAATTGAAAAGGTCCATTAGATTTACTAATGGCAGAATGTATTAACAGATGTTCGTATGGAAATAGTTTAGAGATCACAATTTTGTGATAAATTGGTTATTTTGGAGGTGAATTATATTATTTAGTTTACATCACATTTTCTGGTGACCGTAAATGAATAAACATTATGTTTGTATTAAAATAATTTGGTGACCAGAGTTTAGTGTTTCGTCTCTTTATTATAGTTATAGTCAGGGACCCGAACCGTAACGAAACCGTAACCAAAAACCGCACCGATATTTGACTTTGCTTACCTTCGAGTTCATAAAAAAGTAGTTTCTTATTTAAAAAAAAAATTAAGGGATTTTACTCAAGTTTTCACTTTTTTTTGCAATTATAATATAAAAATTACTCATTTGTTAACATTTTTCACTCAATCACCGATTTAGTTTACGTATTACCATTGCAATAGAATTATTATTATAACTTAAAATTGAAATATTAATAATTTACGAAACGTATTTAATTTTTGTTGCAAAATAAACTTAAGAACTTTAATGTAAAATGGAAAATTGGGAAATGATCGGACACGCAGTCTAATGTAAATAATTTATTTCCTGGCCTACGTTTCGACTGTTACTACAGTCTTCCTCAGGGCTAGAAATGGTCAATGATTATAACGGTAACGTGACGAAAACGAAATTTATTTGTTTTTTTAACCGAAACGAAAACCGATATAATAATTTAAAAAAAAACCGTAACCGAACACCAAAATTTTTCGGTTCGAGTCCCTGGTTATAGTTCTACGACTGCAAATACATGGATGATGCGAACTTATCTCTTGTTTAGTTAAACTGTTACGTAAATATGTAGTGCGCAAGCGTTTATTTTACAGTGAGACTCTCGCGAAATTCTCGCGCGAGACCGAGACGAGACTCGAAAAAATGTGCGAGAACGAGATCGAGATTGCAAATCCGAAAACGAGACGAGATCGATATGTTATATGTCTCGTCTCGTCTCGCGTGCATCACTAGGGCGTTCATACTAAGGGCCATTATTTTGCGATATAATTTGAATATACCGTTCATTGAAGTTGTGCCTAATTTATGCATTTCTACCTGTTCTAAACGTGTGGCAGTTTTTGCCAAACAAGATTAAATCTGGCTTAAAACTGTGATGACACTAACACCCCCTAGGCGTCTAGGCGCAAGCTTTAGCGGTAATCCTGATTACCTGGCTTTTTGTAAATAGACCCTACGCCCATTCATTCAAAGGAGAGTGAAAGTAGTTTTTAGTTAGTTACGCTTCGCTTGTAGCTGGAACTAAACAAACCCTAAACGATAAGGAGCATGCTATACAAACGGTTACACTTTTTTTTACGAAAATTTATCAATTGCTTCAATGCGCAATTGAATTTGGCAAATACTGGCGCCTGCGGCATGTCCTCGTTAAATACTTTTATTTAGAAACCAAGGACACCTTAAGTATATTTTTTTTTAAATAAGGGCGAAAGATTTGATTTACTTTGATAAATATAGTTTCATCCGATAAATTTAAACCTACCTTGAACAGCAAAGTACTAATTCAATATATTTTATGTTTTAACAATTGAATTAATTTTTTTAATTAATACACATATTAGACCCTACAATTATAACGAATGTTCACAAAAAAAAATCACAGGCATTTTCTAACATGGAGCGATTACTAGATGAAAACAATAAGTACTTTTTGCATACATATATTATAATGCAGCAACGTTTATAGCTATGTAATAAAAAATGCAATAAATTGCAGCATGTTCAATTACAAATTGTAATCTTTAATATCTCACCTAATACAGAGTATTAAAATGTACGTGCAAAAAGTTTAGACCAGTGAAATTAAAACTTTTTTTTCATGATATTTTATTTTAATACATATTTAAAAAATAATATACACATATCATCATGGTATATTACCCATGCTGGGTGTGGCAATCTATACGCAGATATCGGTAATGATGATGACATATTCGTACCGTGCGGGCGTTTACCAGTCGTCATCTCAAGGGCACTTATTGCTGGTGTGGAGAGTGCACCAAAGGAGTCACTTGTGTTTTGTGCCATTTAAAATTTAAAATGACTTTGGTGTCAAACGGAATTGAACCTGGGTTCCCAGATTCTCGACCAGACACTCAGGCACACGACCACGAGAATATTTAATAATTATTTTTATGTAATTATATTTTGCTGCATTGCACCAAAGGAGTCACTTTTGTGTTTTGTGCCATTTAAAATGACTTTGGTGTCGAACGGGATTGAACCTGGGTTCCCAGATTCTCGACCAGACACTCAGGCACACGACCACGAGAATATTTAATAATTATTTTTATGTAATTATATTTTGCTGCATTTCGCCATATTGCAAAGTCTATAATTGCAAAGTCTATAATTGTGTTCATACATATATTTCATAGGGTGAGATAAATTTTGCCTTAGTTTAATCCTGGTCTAATTTCACATGCCACATTTTTAGTACAGATAGTAAAATAAAATAAGTAGGTATATAATTTTGGGGAAAGACTTTCAACGAATACTGTATAAAAAGTTTACATTATTTATAAAAATTTGAAAGCTGAACTAATAAAATAACTAGAACCTAGAATTAATTGTTGACAGTATATTCAGAAAAAAACCAATAATAAATATATTTATTTATATTTAAATATATATTTATTTAATGATGTATTAGGAGTTTACTATAAAATTTATTGAGCTTCACAGAAATACAAGTTTTGTATTTTAATTTATTTCGTGTACACAACCAGCTTTGGCTGAAATTGCAAAGTCAACAATTGAAAAATTCCAAAATAATGTCAAAAATTTCTTTGAAACACTTGAAGAGAAAATAGTAAGTAGGTATATGTCATTCGGAGTAGAACGCTCTTTTTGTGTTTTACCCAGCCTGCCTGGCCTCGGCTAGCGCCTCGGTCACAATAGCTGGGTTCAACATAAAAAGACCGCTTTCTACTCCTAATAACATAATATACTATTTTAAAATTTGCATTACCTGTGTGAACCTGGCTTGACATTTTCATTTTTACCTGTTGTTTTCGAAGAACTAGAAAGGATAAATGTTGACTTTGATTAATGCAGGAAAAATTATGGCAGATTATTACAGACAGTTTCACTTGGTCGGAAGTTGAAGTTAGTAGTTAAACAAACTCGTAAATATTTATCTAAATATATATAAAACACTTACTTAATCAATTTTATCGCGAGTACATAGATAAGATTGTGTAAATATCAATATTTCGGGTTGTTAACATAAGAAAAAACAATAATAAGTGGCATTAACCGGAACTATATTGCAATATTAACAAATAGTATATAAATAAATTTCAGTCAATTTAAAGTAGTAAATCTTATCATTCAAAATATTATTACTACTATAATATAATATTTTGTATTATGATTTATATTGATAGCAAAAATTATTGTACTATTGTTATTCATGTTTATCAACAATCTTGTAATTAAAAATACAGTCAATGAAACTTCGAAATACACAACCTACGGTATCTATATTTAACTATGTGAGCTATTTTTGGATACTAATAATAAACTATAAGAAATATGTAGAATGCTCGTCATAAGAAATGATAAAAATGATAAAATTGTATGACGTCTTTTAATTCATTATATGCATAATTAATTATCACTTTTTTTTACAAATTTTCCCACAATTTTTATAAAATAAAATTTATAAATTCTTTTTTATTTCGTGTAGTTAGTTCTCAATATCATAAATAACAAAAATAAAATAATATAAATAATTTCATTGAAAATATTGTTATTTTTTAAATTAATTTTGCTCCTATTTAACGGACGTCTATGATAAGTGGTTATACATCTTATTTTTGTTATGTGTAGCTATGACACAGACCTGTTTCTACCAATCATGTGCAAGGTCCAGCAATGTCATTAAAATGACGTAATATGCAGTGGCGTAGTCGTCATACGACTATGTATAATTGTATATTTATTTCTATTTTCCACATTTTATGATATTTTTATGACAAAATATTCCAAAGTTGTTAAAAATAAAAAATTTATTCATATAAACATACGTATTTGCAAAAAAGAAAATAAAAGTTTTTTCTGGTAATTTACAATTTAAAATGCTGAGTAAAAATGAATATATTTTTAGATAATGTTGATAAAAATATGTTTCATATGAATTAAATATTATTACCTCTGTTCCATAATAATAAATTGTATAAATATGTCCATATTATGTTTTTAAGCAATTATATAACAATATAACAATGGATACGAATAATAATATAAACAATAAAATATGTGAAGTAACAAATGATTCTTGAAATACTATTTTTTAATTTTTGCAGCGCTTTAAAAATGAAAAATTGAAACAAGTGCCATTGTTGAAAATCAAAATTAATATTTAAATATGAATTAAATTATTTATAATTATTATTAAAATGTTCAATTCTCAGTAATTAATATTTTTGTTTCTCAAGAGTTTGTTAGTAATTAAAGAAATGGAAAAAAAATATAATTAGAGCTGCATTACGATATCCTGGGCACAGATTCAAAAGATGTCCCCGTTCTTATTTAAATTTAAAAATCGGAAAAATGAGTAAATTAAAAAGAAAAGTGTATACCGGGTGGTGGCTGGTAAGGATAAAAATAGGGATTTAACATGGAACATTAATTTTATCCAATTTTCAATTCTCCTATTCATTTATCGAAAAAAACAAAAAAACTGCGGACTGCAAAATTATTCCTAATTAAAAGTTGCATACAAAACTTTTATATTTTTTATTGTTTTTTTGTTTCTTTACAAATTTGTATGCAACTTTTAAGTAGGTATTATTTATACAATTAATTATACTTACAATAATTGTTTAATACTAATTTAAGTTTTTTTAAATTAAATAATTGCTGATATTAGATAAATTAATTGATTTTATGTCCATTTTAAATATTTTTAATATTAATTTAAAAATTAATAATATATAATAAATATTTTACAATTTTTATTATATTTATAATAATTAGTATTATATAAATTAAAATTAATGAATTATAGTTTTTCTATTATTTTAAAAATATTTCCATAATTCTTTTGTAATTTTTTTTTTTTTTGAAAATTTTGTTAGGCTTTGGTGCCCCTAAATCAGGTTGTCCTGGGCATTACTGCACATAAATTTGACAATTAAGAAACACAGAACCGAAGTAATAAAATTTTGCTCACAATTTTTTTTTTGCTTGTCAATATATCAAAAATGTATGAAGAAAATAAATTAAAATCAACGTTTATATATGTAAAAAAAATATTGTGTTGATTTTATTTAAATTTTTGTTTAATTCCCAATTAAAATATTGGTGCAACCGGTCATAAGATATAATATCAAGTAAAAATATAATTGTATAGTAAAATAATTCTTTTCATTTTCTTTACTTTCATTTTAAAATAACAGTTCCCGATCAAGGATGTTTCTAGACTCGAGCGATATTCAAAATTTGTGTGAAACGATCTATAATATGCATAAATTGACGAGGTTGCAGAACGAGTATACATTTTTAATCAAGATTTTTTTGTGTCTTTATTGTTTTTTATTCGTTTTTCAAGATATGAGTGGTCAAAGAATTTACAATTTTTCTTCTCACAGTGATCACCAAAATTTCGAAATTCATATGTAGTTAACCTTTAAATAAAACGATAATTTTAATTTCATTGTTTTATAGGCAGTAAATATCAGGGGATTTTTTAAAAAATATACAGTCACAAGCTATTATGCTCAAAGCTGGATGGCAGTTAATTACTATCCAATTGAACTACTAATTAAACTACTGATTATGTAATTATATATACCGGGTGTCTTAGACCGACCGACACATAGGAGACTAACATGTGAAATTAGTTTATTATGAATAGTATCTCCCCAGTGCAAGATATTAAGTTGAAAATTTGTGTTCTTATTGGGGGATACTAATTCTATGGATTACGCTTAATTCAGTAGTTTTTTAGTCATACTCATACCAATGTATTTTTAAATCGTAGCTGGGTAACCATGATAATTAGTTAGGTGACTAAAATTTTTAGTAAATACTACCAGTCATATGTTTAAGCCTCAAAGACACATGTCACGTGGCATAATTTTTACTAGAGTAACCCTATTTAACACAGGCAGATCTGTTTATTTTTAAGTGGTAGTATTCGGTATTGTGAATTTTTTAATCAGATTAATTGCAAGTTTCTTTATTTTTGTTCTTTTAAGGTTCAAAGTTCATAGTATGAAATATTCTTTTGCATGATATAATAATAATTAAGAATATTCTTATATAAAAACAAAATTTATGAAAATACGTTTTAGTTTTCCGAATAATTTGTCTTATAAATAAATAAATAAATATATCATCACGGCATATTACCCATTGCTGGGTGTGCCAATCTGCTTTGTACACAGATATCGGTAATGATGACATATTTGTACCGTGCGGGCGTTTACCATTCGTCACCTTACGGGCACTCATTGCTGGCGTGGAGAGTGAACCACAGGGGTCAATTTTGTGCCATTTAAAATTGGAAATATTTGGTGTCGGTCGGGATCGAACCCGGTCTTATGTATGTTAGTTTAAGAAAACTATAATAGAATATTGTAAGTACACCATCAAATGATAGATGACGCCACTGGAGACCGCCATCCTGCACCATCTGTTGGGCATTGACTACATAGCCGGCCTGAAACGCGCTGCGGTGGCGGTAAATATTGGCCGTTCAAACGAGCTACAAAAAATACTGTTTTCAATATTTTTTTACAGAAAATATGTTATAATAAAAATGTTTTATTTGTTCTAATACATATAACTTTTCGTGAAGAATAACATAAAAAAATAAAAAGTGAAAACCCCCATTTGATTATCATTTTGAAATTTATACTGTGGGTAATTTGAGTGGGCAAGTCGCATACGCAGTGGGCAGTTTGGGTGGGTAGTGTACAGATTGCGCGGGCAGTTTGGTGGGTTGGCTAGGTGCTTTTAGAATTTGGATGATCTGATGGGTTAGGTAAAATTAATTTAGAATAATTATTTGAGATCCAACCTAAATGTTTACATCGTAGAAATGGGCTTTAGGATCCAGGAGATATTTATTTAAATGAAGGAAGAATTGTGAAAAATTCATGGACCTCGCTGGGATTGGGAGACTCTGGGTTCGAATCCCAGCGAGGTCCATGAATTTTTCACAATTCTTTCTTCGTTTAAATAAATTTCTCCTGGATCCTAAAGCCCATTTCTACGATGTTTAAATTAATTTAGGTTAGATTAGATTATGTTGGGGTTTGTTAGATTGTTGGGCAGTATGGATGAGTAGGTTGCGTGCGCAGTTTATGTGAGCAGTTTGAGTGTGCAAGTTGCGTGGGCAGTTTGGGTGGATAGGTTACTTTATGGTTACTTGAGCAGGTTGCGTAGGTAGTTTGAGTGGGCAATTTATGGGGATAATAAGCAGTGCTCACAAATTAATAAAAACAAAAAATTTAAATTGTTTTATTTTACACATATAATTTTAGTGATTAATAAAATTTAATTGAGTGTGTCAACTTATATGGAACGGGGCTCGTATTATAGTAGGTAGCTTACCAAAGATTTTTAATATCTTTTCAATCATCATTATCATTTAGAACTATCAGCTCGTGATATATGATATAAGGGAGGCTGTTTACTTTTTCAAGATTTATTATTAAAATTTAAATAATAATAATAATAAATAGTATTAACTTTGTTTAAAACAGATTTTCTTTATTGTAATTTAATATATTTGTTATAAACAAGCAATTTTTTTTATTAAAATTAAAAGATATTAGCGACAGACCTCCATTCTGAACGATATCTGCACCCCTGATACATTAATTCTGTGAGAATTTAGACAAGACAAAGGTTTTGTATTACCGATAAAACATTACATAAATATTTTACTTAAAAGATGGAAGTTTCCAAATACATTAAATTCCCAAATATCCAAGTACCGATTATTCGATTTCCGGATTATTCGAGGACTTTTGCTCGGAAGGAAAATCAATCACAGACTTCTTTGAATATGAGGTAGTTTTTTATTAAGTTTGATTTTTATGTGCTTTCACAGTTGTTCTATTGTATGTTTGTACATAAATTATCAATAAAAATGACAAAATTTAATTTTTCTCTTTCTTTCCCTATTATCCGACTCACATTAATTCGGATAATCAAAATTATACTGTATACCTTACTTTTATAATACTTTTATACAAAAATTAGAACTTCACAATATATAACAATATTAATTATGTACTATATGTATTTAAACTTCTGAAGTTCAGAATAAATAATTAAATTGGTCAAATTTGATTTTCATCATTGTAGAGAAAGAAAAGATAACTTTTATAGTTTAGTTCAAGATCATTTCTTTGACTTCTATAATCCCTGCAATTTCGATTACAATAGCGAAAACCGCATATGGTGAACTTATAGCAATAGAAAATAGGTTTATACTTTCAAGCAATGGGAGCGTTTGGGCAAAGCTTATCGTAGATGGCAGCAATGGGCTAGCGTACGACGCCCGGGAATATTTGAATTGGTATCATCAAAGTTATAACTTTATAACATGTGAACTATTCAATATATATATATATATATATATTATTGTTGAATATTAGCTTTTCACTTTAATTACTTTGTAATAGTTCATTTTGCACCTTCGTTTGTTTATGTACAAACTTTTGCTATGAGGTTATTTAAAAATTTTGAGAATGTCGGATAAAGATAATTATAATTTGTGGAAATTAGAAATGCTGAAAAATGAATGAAGATGCCGTGGTGCGAGTGTACGAGGGAGAAAAAGTGATTCAATTTAGAGGCAGGTCATTTTGTTTTGGTGAAAGGTGAAATTTAATTGAATTTTTTTTTTGTTTTGTTTGTTTTGTACTTCGGAGAAAATATTATTGGGACTGCACCTTTTCTCAAAATTCTCCTCGTATTACGTATTCCTGAAAATTTGATTTACAAATAATTAACATAAAGTTTTAGATATTTATAAGTTTCACGAAAATCTTACCAGTATCATAACTCTGTGAGGAAATCTATTTTCTGAAAATGCTGAGAACAAACAAATGGCGAGTTTGGAGCATATATTTTTAATTTTAATTCGTCTAACCATAACTTTCTTTCTATTTTATCTTTCGGCAAACGATGCATGTTTGTTTTACTTTTAAAAACACAACAGAACGCATTTTTATTTATGGACCTAACCCTGTTACTTGTGTTGGCGCGAACTATCAATTTTCTTAACAAATTCTGCAAATTTAGTTACACTTTATGCTAGCGCGCTATACTACATGTACGTATTTCACTACACACTTCCAGAAAATACGATAGTCCAGTGCTGCCATTTATTCGCACAATAGCCACCAAACACTCCCATTCGTACTTATTTTTCTAGGTATACTTGCAAGAGCAGTACTTGTTAATACTGCAATATCAATAATACAATACATAATTCTGTTTTCCATATTACTCATTATCATTGCTGAAAGTAATACCTCTTGGGTAGTTCCGGAAACATGCTTTAACATAAAAATTTCTCTATTATACCTAATATTAAATATATGAAAAATAATTTTATCACATGAAAAATTATCAGCAAATAGTGGAATACGGTCTTCGAGTAACAGCATCCACTGAAACAATTTATTAGTGGTCGTTCTTTCAAGGCATTTTTACTAAGAAAATTTCCACAATGAGTACTTCTCGTCAATTTTCTATATAGTCGTTGTGTAAGCGATTGTGAACCGAATGAGCTTGTAAGTAAAACCTGTTCTATTGCTATAAGTTCACCATATGCGGTTTTCGCTATTGTAGTCGAAATTGCAGGGATTATAGAAGTCAAAGAAATGATCTTGAAGTATACTATACCTACAGGTGTGTACGAGTATATCTATAAAACGTGGTTCTTTAAAAAAGCTTATATTGCTTCTAGGTACATAAGATTTCATCAACAAAGAAAAAGTTATTTTACTGTTCTATTTTTACTGGTTGTCACTCTATATTTCAGATATATGTATCCCGAATATCTATATTATCGTAATAATAATAAGAGATAAAGAAATTCCTATTCCAGGCAAATTTTCTCATTTTCAAGCTGCTAGCAAAATCCATCCATTTCACCTTTTTGATTTGTGCCAAGCAGAGCTGGGCGTACTGGAGTACATTTACTCGAAAGTACTGTTTAGAGTCCAAGTTTTGTACTCTGTACTCGTACTCGAGTACATTTTAAAATCTGATACTTTTACTCGTATTTGCGACATTTTTTTAAAATACTCGTACTCAATATTCTAAAAAGTACTTAGAGTACATATAAAGTACTCTGAATACTTATAAATACTCTGAGTATATCTAAATACTTAGAGTACTTCAAGTTAATATTTTAAATTATTATTTTATGTCTACGAGTACAACGAATATGCTTGTGCACCAGTTAATCGTCATAAAAGATCAAATCTGTGTATCAGAGAGCTTTGCAGGTTCGTCATTCTATTACCAAATGCAAAACAGAATGCATTTTATATATTATTCTACTATCGTTTAGAAATGTCTTTGATTTCCATATTCATTTGTGTTGATTAATGTCTTAAATTTACACACAAGTGCGGAAATGTAAATAACCAAGGATACTTTATTTATTGACTGTTAAATGTAAAATTTAAAAAAAAAAATTGAAAACTACTTCTTAGAAACGGTAATAGGAAAAGTATTTTTTTACATACTGCACAAACAAATAGTTATTCTATTATTACTTAATATTTAGAAGAACATACGTTTTACAATTAAATACATAAATATTTTAAGATGGAAACAAATACAAAAACGACATTCTTTTACATATTTATTAGTAAAAGAGTGGTGACATATTTTAGCGAAGCTAATCTACATAATTTAGGAATAAAACTGGTATTTAATTCTAAAATATTATTTCATAAAATACAATCTAGAAGAGATTTGTTACATAATTTTATATTACGTATAGAAGGATGTACTTTACAAAGTACTTTAAAGTACTTAGAAAGTACTCTGTACTTTTCCCACAAAATATTGAAAATGCAAGTACTTTACTTTAAAAGTATATTTGAGTATTGAATACTTTTACTCGTTACTTGAGTATTTTTATTTGGTACTTTGCCCAGCTCTGGACTGCCAAGTAACAAAACATAGACCAACAAATGTCAAAAATTCATATGAGATTTCCAATTTGAATCGCCATTTTATATTATCCATACACCTATTTTATATTGTGAGTTTCAGCTAAGATGCAATATTTACTATTCTGTTAGTAATTATGGATACTAGTTACACATACTGCATCGTTTCAAATAAAATAACTTAAAAAAGTAATAAGAGCAGCATCAATAATAAATCAATATATTTCAAATCACAAATTACAACATATTTTCAAAAACTGCACCATTAACAATTATATAAGCAATATTTAATTGATTCGCCAAAATTTGTAGACATTATTTTCTTCTATTGCATGTAGTACATTATTTTTATTTTCATTTCGCGCAGTTTTTGTTCTTGCGCTTTTCGTATGATTCTTATTTAAACCCAACACTTTTAAATTTTGGAAATATTGTCGAACCTGTAGAAGGTCTAGGACTTTCAGGATATACATAAATTCGCAAACATATCACAAACATTTCACAAACTATAGCAAGCAACCATTTGAATTTTTTCTTCTGTAGTAAACATCTTTAAAACGTTATGACAAGTTCATTTGACATTGACAACTTTGACAACCTATGTTGCATTTTATTTGGAATAATGCAGTATGTGTAACTAGTATCCATAGTAATACATTAATAACAGAACAGTAAATATTGCATCTTAGCTGAAATTCACGGTATAAAAGTCGTGGCAGTGGTGGTGTAGTAACCATAGTAATAAAATAATATGTTGCATCTTAGCTGAAACTCACGGTATATGGTGCTACTATTTAACCAATTATTTTTTTAAAGCAATTCCAAATTCTTTAGGTTTTAAGATGATCTTGTTAAATATAAATTTCAAACTTCAACCGTAAACCTAAACGACGTAGGTGCGAATAAGGCTTAAAAATAAATAATAAATTATTTATAATATTATTATAATATATCAATAGAAGGTGTTAATTTTTGTTTCTGAATCTGATTGGAATCCGTGCTATGGATTATGGATATGTACAATTAACCCTTCGTCTATCGGGTGTGGTCTGTGAGTCCACGGCAAATTGAAATTTTTAGATAATTTGTTTATTATTTCTTTCAAAATTTCTACCGCCACTGTGTCTTTCAAGTATTTGAATAGCAACTGTTTTACCTATACAAACATCATTTTTAAGTTTGCCTCATCAAATCAAGAAACTTTTATATGAAACATATTTTTATATCTTTTATAATTACGGAGTTATTTGACATTATCTAAAATCGCGATTTTCAGTTTTTTTAAATAACTTTCAAACTGTTCGGAATTTTAAATTGTTCTCAGCGGAATCTGAATGAGCACTGAAAACTGCACAACGTTACCCATTTAACCGACCTCGTATAGCTCTTACAGTTTCCGAGATCCCAATGGTCACCCAATTAATTTGTGACACTCTGTATATGTATATATATATATATATTCATAGAATTTTATTTTTTAGTTCTTATATTTTTTTATAATAATTTGTATATTTTTAAATAAATATTCTTATAAGGCAATTTTATTTTCATTTATTTAGGCGTTATTCTCAAATTATGAAAAATATGCTGTAAAATTGTAAGCTTTTTTTCAATTTTAATTGAGACAAGAAAAATGTGTTTGGAATTAGTCCTGTGTTAGGCATTATAAAGAAACGAGTTCGTAGAAAAAATATTTAAGCGAAATTAGCACTGGAAGGTATGTTGGTGCCCCTCAGAGGATATTTTATTTTGGTCTCTACAGACCACACCCGATCGAAAGTTTTTCAGCAAGGGCACCCGACCGACGGAGGGTTAAATTTGTAAATCTTCAGAATAAACATATATTTTTTTAAATTGTGTATTTTTTTATTCTGAATTTATTTATTCTTTCGAGAGAAGGTGCTAAATATTATAATATTTAACTAAAATAACATTATATAGTGTATTTTAGTTTTCTAGGTACAACTATTAAATTCAAAATAATTATATCTGTATTGTTCAAATATTTAAACAATTAAAAATTAATACATACAATATATTGAAGGTAGGTATATCTAATAAAACAATATGTATTTAAACATCTGAAATTCAGAAAAAATACTAAAATTTCAATTAATTTTTAGTAGCTATTTTGATATGGACGAATTGTATATGGGGTAAAATGATTTGATTAACATTTTGCCGCAGATTAGCGGACAGCATCATCTAAAGTAAGTAGTTTTACTACAAAGCTACTTCTGGTCTTCAAATTATAAGGGTCCTTTTATAATTATCTGTAATTATAAAAGCTGGTCTTGTTTTTCATTTTCAAATTAAACAATCTAAATCGTCGTTGCATAAAAGAAAGTATTTATTCGAAACATTAAATATTATTCCGTTACAATAGGGGATTGCAGCTCAATCGAATTAAGAGAAATTAGTAAAAAATAATGAAAGTAGATGGTTAATAATGAATATTAATAAAGAAATAAAATGATATAATTGAAATACTTCGGAAATAAGGGGGTTTTTGTTTTAGCAGCTCGTCACTCATATGAAATCCATATATATGTATATATATATATATATATATATATATATATATATATATATATATATATATATATATATATATATATATATATATATATATATATATATATACCGGGTGTCTTAGGCCGACCGACACATGGGCGATTAACATGTAAAATTAGTTAATTGTGAATAGTATCTCCCCAGTGCAAGATATTAAGATGAAATTTTGCATGCTTATCCGGGGATACTATTTCTATGGATTTTAATTCAAATCAGTCATTTTACAAGTGTAATATTAGAATAAATTAAGAAAAATTGTAGAAGTACCATGAATGTTATTCATATCTTGAAAATAATAGTATCTAAGCAACAGCTCTGATAGAGTAGGGGTAACGTGCGCGCTTCACAATTTAGAGAGTCGGGTTCGAAACCAACCGACAGCAATATTTATTTTTTAATTTTTTCTTTTCAAAATAATTTTTATTATTAATATGTTTTTAATCTTTTATTAATATTTAATTTAATAAAGTGGATACATTGTACGTAACAAGATTTATTTATTTAAAAAATATTAAATCGTACCTACTAATTACAACATTAAAATTTAAAAATTATAATAAATATTCAAAATGGCCGCCGTTTTGCGCTAAGCAAAATCCGAGACGATCGTAACATTGCTGTCTCACGTTGCTTAGCTGTCGATCAAACGTCAAATGCAGATTTGTATTGTACTATCTTTATTTGTTGCTAGTGTTATTTAAATAATATGGATTTAACTACAAAAGATAAAATTCGTATTGTGGAATTATTTCACATTGGTAATAGCCTACAGCAAACTGCTGATGTATTATCTGCCGAAAATCCAGAAAAAGTAGTTAATAAATCCCGTGTAAGGCGTATTATTAACAGATTTGAAGAAACTGGGTGTGTTGCTAATCACACAAAGCAGGAAATACAACCAATTGAAAATGAATTTGAAGAAATAATAATTGCGCGGGTTGAAGTGGAGCCTACTATTAGTTTAAGAAGTTTACAAATGGAATGTGGAATAAGTAGAACAAAAATTGCTAGAATACTTAAGAAAAATGGATTTAGAAGTTACAAAGTAGGTAACCATCAAGAATTGCGAGACGGCGACGAAGAAAGAAGAGCAACTTATTGTGAAACAATTATGGATAAAGCCAATGAAAACAGAAACTTTTTGTATTCCCTCTGTTATATCGATGAATGCACATTTACTCTTCATAACGAACCGAATGTGCAAAACTTTCGCCACTGGTCAAAAGATAAACCAACTCTTCAAAATTTATCAAGAACCCAATATCCCCAGAAGGTTAATGTTTGGGCGGGAATTTTGGGATCACACATTATTGGACCATATTTTATTGAAGGGACATTGAACGGTCCAAAATATTTAGATTTATTGGAAACAGTAGTTGGGCCTAGACTTACAGAATTAAATATGGAGAGGATATGGTTTCAACAGGATGGGTGTCCAGCGCATAACGTGCAAATTGTCAAAGAATATTTGGACAATTCATTTCCAGATTCTTGGATTGGTTTAAATGGACCAATTAATTGGCCGGCAAGGTCTCCTGATCTAAGCCCCTTAGATTTTTTTCTTTGGGGTCATTTAAAATCAAAAATTTACGGCCATTATGAATTGACCACTTTAGAAGACCTGAAAGCGGCAATAAGGAATGAATGTAGGCTTATTTCTAATCGACAGCTAAGCAACGTGAGACAGCAATGTTACGATCGTCTCGGATTTTGCTTAGCGCAAAACGGCGGCCATTTTGAATATTTATTATAATTTTTAAATTTTAATGTTGTAATTAGTAGGTACGATTTAATATTTTTTAAATAAATAAATCTTGTTACGTACAATGTATCCACTTTATTAAATTAAGTATTAATAAAAGATTAAAAACATATTAATAATAAAAATTATTTTGAAAAGAAAAAATTAAAAAATAAATATTGCTGTCGGTTGGTTTCGAACCCGACTCTCTAAATTGTGAAGCGCGCACGTTACCCCTACTCTATCAGAGCTGTTGCTTAGATACTATTATTTTCAAGATATGAATAACATTCATGGTACTTCTACAATTTTTCTTAATTTATTCTAATATTACACTTGTAAATTGACTGATTTGAATTGAAATCCATAGAAATAGTATCCCCGGATAAGCATGCAAAATTTCATCTTAATATCTTGCACTGGGGAGATACTATTCACAATTAACTAATTTTACATGTTAATCGCCCATGTGTCGGTCGGCCTAAGACACCCGGTATATATGTATATATATATATATATATATATATATATATATATATATATATATATATATATATATATATATATATATATATATTATTTTGATCGGCGAATCAAAGATCACCTATAAATATATAACGAATACCGAGTTAGGGGGTGGAGTCTACTACCAATGGAAGTAGACAAATTCAAATAGCCAGTCCAGTACTGCAATTCTCAGTTTTTATTTGAATATAAACTTCTTGCATTAAACTTAATAATTTTGATACACTTGCAATTGTAAAGCACGTAGACTTGTACAGTGTTACAATATGAATTTGTTTTTTATAAATATAATTAAAAAATAGCATACGTTTCAAGAACATTTTAGATCCACGAAGAAAACAGTTTTATATAAAAACTTATATTCGTGACGTCACATCTATATTTTCAAACTTCGGGGGACCATAACTCGTTTATTAATAGGAATATTTTCACCGGATTTTCACCAATAGTCTTAGTATTGTTATAAATGACGATTAAACGTTAGCGCTGTAAATTAGAATATTAAAACACATTTATCACCCAAACTAGTATCTACAGTATTAATACAAAAATAATAACAAATCTAGATGACCGTCGCCTGGCCGAACCCGGTCACGCAGAATCCTCCTTCACGCCGTGATTATTTCTGTAAAAGAATTAACACATGAGAAATACTCAGTGAGGACGCAATCATTTACAAAAGGTGCAGGCATTCACACACCGTACACACATGTTGGCAACTACGGGCAGTACCGCTAGTTACTACGGAACCTCTGCCGCTTCGGTGGTGATCCGGAGACATTCCTCTTAACCAACTGGATCAGATCACTACAGCCCTAACTGCTGCTACCGTTGGCGACCACAGATGTGGGTCACTACAGCCTTCCCTGCTGCTACGCTGGCGACCCTCGGGTTCACACGAGCGGCCACTACGGAACCACTGCCGCTTCGGTGGTGATCCGGAGACATTCCTCTTAACCAACTGGATCAGATCACTACAGCCCTAACTGCTGCTGCCGTTGGTGACACCAGATGTGGGTCACTACAGCCTTCCCTGCTGCTACCGTTGGCGACCCTCGGGTTCACACGATGCGGCCACTACAGTACCCAGTACTGCTCACACGCACACTCACAATCATACACATGCTAGATTAACTCTCTCACCTGAATCACTATAATATCGACGTTCTCACACTGAAATCTAGAAATAAACTGAAGTAAAATACGTGAATACCAGTGTCATTAAATGTAGCTCTTATCCAACAGCATCGGTTACGTACCTAAATAGCTAATTAGAGACAAAACATAATAAATTTAATAAAAATAATCTTACGCAAAATAATATCTGTGACAGTTCGGCCATCCTGAAAAGTTCCTCGTCCTCGAGGAATCAATCCCAAATTCCTGCAGCATCAGCATCAACATCCGAAGCGCTGTTGTCTTCCGACAGTTCACGTGTACTAAAATATGGTTTCATCCTGTCAATCGCCACTACGTTACTATATTCTCCTCTTCTACTTCGAGTTGTACCAGGCAAATCTTCTACTGAAAATCTATCGATGGTGTGAAATGGAATTGATAGTTTCTCAATTGGATTCAATAGTTCTGGCTGCTTTCTTATCTGTTGTTTATGGTAAAAACATCTGATACACAAGTCAGTGTACTTCGCGAATTTTCTCATTCCAGGAAACCAGTAAATTCTAAAATGTCCAAACTCGTCAAGACAGGAACGTGCTATCTGCAGCCGCTGTCCTCTAGGTACAATCCACTAGATTCCGGACGAGGTAATTCGGTAAACCCGTTCGTCTCGTAAACAGTAAATTTTATAAATATTCGTTTCGTAGTTAGTTTCCGGTGGTTTACTTAAAATGTTCTTGATAATTTTCAATTTGTCATTTGTCCGGCGAGTATCCAGTCAGCTTGTTTTGAAAAGTACGATGTAAATCGCGTTTAAAGGAGTAGAAAGGTTTCGTGTCGCTAATTTATCTTCGATCGTCTTCAAAAATAATAAAAGAGACTGCGGCTTCTTGCATTCTCTGATAAGGGCAAGTGTTCAGTAGCGTCAGCTTCTCATAATAGTATTGCAACATAAGTTCATCCGGTTTCTTGTTGGGAGAAATCATTTCTTGAAGCAACTGAAAATAATTTTCCTGTGACGGAAATGCCTTCAACAACATAGCCTTCCATGTCTCCCAAGAATGATTTATTCGTTGTAGCGCTTTATACCATATTTCTGCATACCCTCTCCAGCGAGATGTCACATACATGATGGTAGTTATTTCGTCCCATTTATGCATAGCGCGTAAAGTGAACGTACATACTGAAATTGAGGACTGTTGTTAGGTAAAGTCATGTTGTAATATTGTTCCAGGTTCGTAATCCAGCTAAACATAAACGTAATCAATATCCGCACTGTTCCAAAAGCTTTGTTGGTGTGGTCCCAAAAGCTGAAAGTTAAAAATGTTCTCATCCCACTTCTGAAATGTTATAAATGACGATTAAACGTTAGCGCTGAAAATTAGAATATTAAAACACATTTATCACCCAAACTAGTATCTACAGTATTAATACAAAAATAATAACAAATCTAGATGACCGTCGCCTGGCCGAACCCGGTCACGCAGAATCCTCCTTCACGCCGTGATTATTTCTGTAAAAGAATTAACACATGAGAAATACTCAGTGAGGACGCAATCATTTACAAAAGGTTCAGGCATTCACACACCGTACACACATGTTGGCAACTACGGGCAGTACCGCTAGTTACTACGGAACCTCTGCCGCTTCGGTGGTGATCCGGAGACATTCCTCTTAACCAACTGGATCAGATCACTACAGCCCTAACTGCTGCTACCGTTGGCGACCACAGATGTGGGTCACTACAGCCTTCCCTGCTGCTACGCTGGCGACCCTCGGGTTCACACGAGCGGCCACTACGGAACCACTGCCGCTTCGGTGGTGATCCGGAGACATTCCTCTTAACCAACTGGATCAGATCACTACAGCCCTAACTGCTGCTGCCGTTGGTGACACCAGATGTGGGTCACTACAGCCTTCCCTGCTGCTACCGTTGGCGACCCTCGGGTTCACACGATGCGGCCACTACAGTACCCAGTACTGCTCACACGCACACTCACAATCATACACATGCTAGATTAACTCTCTCACCTGAATCACTATAATATCGACGTTCTCACACTGAAATCTAGAAATAAACTGAAATAAAATACGTGAATACCAGTGTCATTAAATGTAGCTCTTATCCAACAGCATCGGTTACGTACCTAAATAGCTAATTAGAGACAAAACATAATAAATTTAATAAAAATAATCTTACGCAAAATAATATCTGTGACAGTATTACTAATACTTTCTGATGAAATTATAAAAAAATGGTGGAATCCCCTATTAATATAAAAATGAAATTTATGTTGTAAGCAGTTTTACTGTATTTTTGTTTAACTATTGTAATGAATAAAAACATTTAATTCAATTGATTTTGATCGGATCTAATGTAATGACATCAATTTTAATAAATCGTTAATAGATAACTTGTTTATCGAAATATAAGAAAATTATTAATAGTGTACTAAGGATTATATTAAATTACAGTTCTATAACAGAAATTTCCATAAAAAAGTATGTATATGAATAAAAATATCCTTTTATTTTACTTTTTATGACTTACAATACAAGTGAAAAATAATAGATGAATCCGTTTTCTGTTTCTGGAGGAGCTACATACGAGCGAAGCATGATTGTTACTTTCATTTATTATAATTGTTTTTTAACAAATTAAAAACAAGCAAATAATCACAAAAGCACAAATAAATACAATGGAACACCATAAAAAATATTAAGTAACTACAAATAAACACTAAAAAAGACCAAAACACAAATCTACAATTAAATACACAGAACTATTATTATCAAAATGACATAAACGCAATGGCTACGTACACTGCGTCTCTTGTATTTGCTGTAAATAAGCAACCAACATAACAACCTATAGGGGCATAGTCCCCTTTCCCCGGGATTAAGGCCGTTCGCTTCAAAACATTATATACCCTAGCGTGTCTATAGTTATATTGTAACATTGGGTACGTTCAACACACGAAAATAGCTGCTAGCGCTAAGTTGTAGCAAAATGCTAAACAGAATTGAACGACATAATTTTGACATTTGATAACTAGATAGTATTTCTTAAAAAAGGATTTGAGAATAAAAATATTCCTAATGGAATCTGTGAAGGAGGCTTAACATTTTAAACGAATGCTTCACTGCTGAATTTATTTAAAAATATTTTTAATAAAAATTTTCCAAAATGGAATAAAATAAAGCCATTATAGGCATGCTTTTTCTGTTTACATATAACAATTCATCAGTATTTGCGAGATAAATAATGTAACGTTTTTATTTATCTGCGTGAAGTGTAAATATTAGACTATTATTATTAATTAAAATTAAGTGTTTCTTAAACTATAAAGAAAGTTACTATTAATTATATTAAACAATTATTAAAAACTAATTAAGATTAAAACTATAAGTAACTATATCACTATTTATTTAACCAATTAACACTACTATTTATTTCCACGATATTACTAACTATTTATTTCACTACGCGTTCCAATCTTAGACTGCCGGTCGGTTGCAGACTCTCGTAGACTGTTTACGCGGTATTTATATCCCTATATTTATATCACTATATACTTATATCATGTTCAACTGTCCGCCTACCGACCTCCACAGCGTCTATATACTCAACTGACTCAACAGCGTTTGTATATTCAACTGCTCGGACAGAAGTCACACCTTTCACCTCACTATCTGTCTATTTATGTAACTCTCTCTCTCTTCCACAGCCTCCGTATCACCGACTTTCCGTATGCCACAATTCTTCAACTCCAATACCGAGTATTAGCTTCCATTTGCCGTTACTGTCCCCATATACCTAGCTTCCCAATACTCTTCAACACTACCGAGTTTTCTCTTTAACAGCTATCCCGATATACCAGTAACTTTCCGACTCGCCGTTACTGTTCTTGCACACTATAGCTTCCCAATGCTCGTCAACACTACCGAATATTTACATCCACAGCTATCCCCATATACCAGTAACTTCCCGAGTACCTACTCGACACCAACTGCATACGCTCACTACGATACTGCTGTGCTTTTCACTAACACTTTACTCTCTAACACTCAATGTGTCTGTATGACTCTGTATGTCACTGACTGTGTGACTGTATGTAACTAAGTGTGTCAACCCCCGATCACACAACTAATGTTGTGTGATCAGGGACTCAACTGAACTGACTGTAACTCGAGCATAGCTACGTCCCTTATATACAGCTGCCATTATTTTCTAGAACAGTCTAGAATATTCAAACAAATAATAACAATGAACACAAAAGGTTCAGGCGACCGGAAGTAATTAAACACGTCGCGACCAGTCTGTTTACATCGGCCGGCTACTAGCGCGATTACGTCACCGCTATAAATATACACTCGCTTACAGTGGCGGCGACGGCGGACGTCCCATGTTACAATAAAATTCCATTACTCTAGTATTCGTAAACACTCAGTCAGCTTTCATAATTCCCGCGTTTTCAAGTTGGCAAAAGTATCTAGCGTCAGTATCAGAAGCGCTCCAGGTTTCCGCTAGTTGCTCGAGCAAAACTGAACTTAGTACGTTCAGAATGAAAAAGCCGCTAGTGCTAGCTAGCCATACTCTAAAGTCTAAGTGAATTGAACGCACACATTGGGTACGGTATCCAGTAGAGGACTGCAAGGCCTATTTATTTCAATTCTACCCGGCCCGATCCGTTGTATTTAACATTCGGCCTGACACGACCCCGATAATTTTTTAAAACTAATTACCCGTACCCGGCCCGAACCCGAATAAATTTTAATTCAATCAGAATAAAGTCCGAATTGAAATAAATATTATAAAAATGATAAACCAGTGAAATCACATTTATTATAAATCCAATAATAACGAAAATAATTGAAACGGACCGGAATGAAATAATTGTACCCGAACCCGGCCCGAGCCCGAATACATTTTACGTAATTCGAGGACCTAATCGGGACCCGTGCAGGCCTCTAAGTATCCAGATATGTACAGAGATCAGTGAAAAAGACTGACTAAATAAGGAGGTAGATAAATGTAAACTTATATTTGTCGATAACATTTTTTTCTTCAAAAATTCAAAATAAAGTATTAAAATAAGAATTAAGCGCAATTGAATTAAGAGAAATTAGGAAAAAATATTGAAAGTATATGCTTAATTATGAATATTTATAAAGAAATAAAATGATATAATTGAAATACTTCGGAAATAAGGGGGTTTTTGTTATAGCAACTTGTCACTCATATGAATCCCATATATATTATTTTGATTGGCGACTCAAACAAGGCCTATAAATATATAACGAATACCCAGTTAGGGGGAGAAGCCTACTACCAATGAAAGTAGATAAATTCAAATGGCGGAGGCGTGGCTATCAGTCCAGTATTGCAATTCTCAAACAGTTTTTATTTGAATATAAATGTTTTGCATTAAATTTAATAATTTAAATACACTTCCAATTATAAATCATGTAGACTTGTATAGTATAATAATATTCATTTATTTTTTATAAATATAATTTAGAAATAGTGTATATTTCAAGAACATTTGTGTCCACGAAGAAAACAGTTTGATATAAATACTTATATTCGTGACGTCACATCTATATTTTCAAACTTCGGGGCACTATAACTTGCTTATTAATAGGAATTTTTTCACCGGATTTTCACCGACAGTCAATTTTACTTATACGTTCAGATGAAATTATATTAAAAAATGGTGGAATCTCCTATTAATAAACTAATTTAACTTCTTTTTAAATTAATTTATCCTTTCGAGAAAGGGGGTTCGGTATTCTAACATTTGACTAAAATAACATAGTTTATTTTATTTTGCTGGGTACAACTGTTAAATACAAAATAAATATATCTTCATTGTACAAGTGTTTAAACAATTAAAAATTGACACAATATATTGAAGGTATGTATACTTACATATATAACTTTACTCTATCTATAATACAATAATAACAAAGTTTTTATGATAATATATTTTGAAATCCTTTTCAAACGATACGTAAGTATTATTTTACCCGTAATATACAAAGTTTTGAAGAGTTTACATTTTTGATTATCATAGTAATAGTTCAAAAGTGATCAAGTTTAGAATTTCAATTAATTTTTAGCTGTTTTGATATGGACGAATTGTATAAGATTAGATAGAATGTTTTGTTTAGCATTTTTCAGCAGAATAGCGCACATCATCTTTTAACGTAAATACAAATTATATAATTTTGTACATATATACTTTTGTCAGTGCCGGTTTTATTATGAAGGCTATTTCTGGCCCACAAATTTTAGGGACCCCATTTTGAGCGTTTTGTTTTTATTATTTTTAATTATGTTGTTGTTTTGTCTTTTCAAAACGAACAACATAAATATTATTTAAAACCTACATTAGATCGATGGATATAGTAGCAATTTTTGTAGCCACTATTTCCATTTGATGCAATTAATATCGGCCCCAAAATATAAATGGTTCTTCGGCCCCCAAATATACAGGCTGTTTCAAAAATACTGTAATAAAATAAGGACATATAGTACTGACAAAAATAAGTATAAAAAAGCTTAATTAACATTAGTTTTTACGGTGCTATCTCGAAAACTATAAGAGTTACGACTTTGATTAAACAAGACTTTTTGTTTACCTTTCAGAGGTAATCTTAGATGTGCTATTGTTTTTTTTTTTAATCAAATAATTGTACTATGTTAAATGTTGCGGCGACCTTGGCCAATATTTGATTTTCAAATAACTTCGTAACTATTAGAAATTGAGAAAAATGTTTCATATAAAATCTTATAATTTTTTTGTAGTCTATTTACTGACATAAACAAAATTTTGTTCAATCACTATCTTTGTTAGTTTTTCTTCGATTTTCGTTTTTCTCGAAAGCAATTAAAGATCAGACCTATGTTGATTAAGCTTTTTTTACTCATTTTGATCAGTACTATATGCCCTTAATTTTTTTTACACATTCTTTGAAACACCCTGTATAAAACCGGCACTGATTTTTTGTCATTTACCGTAAGTTAATATTATTCATAAATATTGTTGAAAATATACATATTCATTGCTATATTAAAATAATAAATGCCATATTGAATGCATGTTTATTCATTTTTTGTTGTCTTATTCATTTGCAATATAAAAATAAAATATGATAGATTGGCATTTTGAAAAATTATTTTATTCTAGCGCGCCTGGAATTTTCAAAAGAGGCTTACATAATTTTAAAAAAATGCTTGTGTGCATTATTTAAAAAATAAAGTACGAGTCGCACATAAGAATTTTTTGATTTTGAGTTATGTATGAGCCTCTTTAAAGATAGTTAAAGCTAACAGAAGTTTTCGAAGAATAGTTTATATATATTTTTTATTTTTGCCATTGGCAATGTTAGTTAATATATGAATTTATCAGTCCAGTACAATATTACATATATGACATCTTAAAAATTAAATTATTGACAGTACTATACTACTGGAAATCATTTGTCACAATTAGGGATGTCGTTTTTGACATTCGAATAGTTCAAATATTTGTCAGACCAAGAAATCGTTATTCGAATATCTGGACTATTCGATATTCAAATAATTCGGGTGTTCGAATATCCAAAATATTTAAATATTGGAACTATCCGTACATTAATATTATTTGAAGTTTTAATTTGTATAAAATATAATTCATCATAATTTGTTATATTTAATTATATTATACTTGATATTAGAATATCCCAAATTTTCGATTATGCAAATTATTGGAATATTCTGGAGATATTCTTCATATAAAAGTATCCGAATATTCGGATAAAATCAACATCACTAATATCGTTATTACCTCACACTGAATATATCTATATAGTTATTTATACATATTTTGTTTTTATGTAATGAAGATAAAATATTTAGAAATATTACTACTTCCATATTTTTCTCGTTCACTGTAACGACAAAATAATTAATGACAAAATTATAATTATTATCAATACAACAGAAAATATAAAGTAAATAATTTGAATTCGTGTTTTTAATTAGAGTAAAAGTATAATATTATTATTTCTCTGTTATATAATAGTAATAATGAGAAACATAAATAAAATTTATAAAATACACAACATTAATTACGTCAAACAGATATTATACATATGCGACAAATATTAAAACAACCATTTGCCACTATTTTAACTATATATTAACAATAAGGTGCAAATTGTAAATTAGTGCAAAAGGCCCTTCAAAAACTGTGTCAACTTTTCTATACCTACAACTTATAGGTCCATCAGTTATAGTCTTGCCATTTACAATTATAAAAATAAATATTTGTCAAACAAATTGTTATTCATAAACTATGACTTGCAGTTCCTACAAATATGTATTTAAGTTTCGTGAAGTTTCATAATATGAGGTGAAGATTAAATAACCGAAAATATGATTATTGATATTTTATTGTTTCACATTGTTTGGTTCAAATAATATAAAACTATTAGGCAATCTAGAAAAAAATGACATCCAAATATTTAGTAAACCGAATATTCCTATCCGAATACTTTCGTTATTTGTCAAACTAATATTCGTTATAGATATACGAATACATGAAATTTTCTACAAAATAAAAATATTTTTTCAAATATTTATTTTATTTCTTGGCTTAGCGTATAGTTGGAGGAAGCGATCTATAAAACTAACTTAGGCAGGGTTTAGATTGTTTAGAGTCCGTTCAATGTAAGAATATGCCAGGCACGTCATGAATACGCCATTACTTTGTGAATGCGCAGTAGTCAAAATTAGCGCCTCCCCTTAGCAACGAGTAACTTTGCATAGCAACGGGACGCTAAGTCTATTCTATTAGCCACGCCACTGATGTTGACGGGCGTGTCTAAAATATTCTGCGCACCCTAACGATGACGTCCTGGGAATATTCTTACAGCGAACGGACTCTATAACCTTTTATGGAAAATTGGGTATCTTAGTGGTCAGGACTCATAAATTATTTGAACTTGAAGGCATTACTTTTAGGGTGAGTAATGGACCGTATTAAAAAAAATCATAGGTACTGAATTTTTGTATAAATTTTGTAAATTGAAACTATATAATATAATAAATATGACAATCCCAGGGCCTCCACACAATTATATACAAATATTATTGAAACAAGCACTAAACCACGTTTTGTTTTGATGACTTTTTCAACACTCCAAAAGGTTTTTGCACGTACCTCAAAAGAAAATTACCAAAAAATGTTTGTATTTAAAAGTTACGTTTGAATTTATTGTAATCCCTGGAATATTTTAATCTCTTATCAATTTACAAATTGATGTTAGAAGAAGTTAAAACGCATTATTATTTGAATACAGATTAGAAGTATATAATTAGGAAACATCTTATAATATTTTAATCTCTTTTCAATTTACAAATTGATGTTAAAAGATTTACATTTAAAACACAATATTATTTTAATACAGATTTAAAAATACATAATTAGGAAACATCTTGAACGCGTATTTCAGGTACGGTCCAGGACAGAAAAATCTACCTGGCTCCAGGAACCCTAACCACAAGTCCCATAAAACTTCATAATGGCCAATTGGCAGATCCTATGAGTTTCATAGATCGCTTCCTCCAACTATACCTATATTTTTCATATTTGAATAGCCGAATATACCGGATGCCTTTTAAAAAGCGAATCCTGTTTGAAATTTCATATCCGGAGTACATGGAGATATCGATTTGAAATTATCTCTTGAATACATTACACGTTGATAATTTTGTAATTAGTTTAAAACAAAAAAAGCTATTATTGAAACAAATTTAACAAAAAAATGTCAGTGACTGACAGAAACTGGACCAATGTTCAGAAAACCTGAGACAGTTCATATACCGATTCTAAATTTTCGTCATTTGTTACTGACCTTCCACTTACGCTAGAAAGTGGACATCTCTTCTCTGAAAATTGTTCCGCTGTTCCGCAAATTTTTTATCATGCTAATTTTTTTTTATAAAAAGTTACAAATATCTCTAAGTCAGATTTAGTAAGTGTTGTATTCCATTTGAAATATACGCATTTGAAATAGATTAAGTATTTTAAGTAATTATTTGAAATACTTAAAAATAAAAGTATTTTATATTTTTAGTTCAAATACTTTTCAAAAGTATTTTGTATTTTAATATATTTAAATATTATTATTTATATGAAATTCAAATTTTCAATATTTGAAATACGTTTTTATTTGGAATACATTTTTGTATTTAAAATAAACAAGTATTTGAAATAGAAACCCTCTGTTGTCTGTAAGTAATATAATATGGATTAATTTTAGAATTTTTTATATAAACAGTTACCTATGCTACTATAAGAGTTTTTTAAAAATATTAATAAAAATATGCGAATAAGTTGAATACGAATAACATTTTTAAGATACAGAAACATGTCTTATCTATTTTCAAATAATTAACAGTTAAAGTATTTCAAATATTGGTATATTTGAAATACTAAAAAAATAATGGTATTCTGCCAAACATTTGAAATACTTGTATTTAATATTTAGTATTTGAAATACGTTTTTTCAAGTATTTTATACAACACTGGATTTAGTTAAATACCATTATTACAACAAATCTGGAGATAGTTGAACACAACTTATGACAATGTTACGACTAACTCGAAATCTCACTGACAGTTACATTTGTTTCAATAATAGCCTATTTCGTTTTAAGCTAATTATAAAATTATCAACGTGTAATAGTAAATTTGAATGGCAAATTTAGAAAATCGCTATTCACTTGTTTTTCTATATATGTTTGAAATTTGGTACTTTTCAACACTTTGTCTGCAAGATAGAAAAGTATCAAATCGGTATCTCATTGTACTCCGGAGATATAGAGTTTTAAACAGGACTCGTTTTTTAAAAGGCACCCGGTATAACTCTGAATAGGTATCCAAATATTCGAACATCAAAAATATTAAAATACAAGAGTTATTCGAATATCCGGACTACTCGAATATGCACACTACTCGAGTATCCGAATAATACTAGTATTTGAAATATTTGGATATATCCGAATTAAATCAGTATCATTAAAATTGGTAGGCAACTTTTCTGACATTGAGTATGGTTATGATCTGCATGTGTTTTTGTTCATAAATTTTGAATTACCTTGTTAAAGTTAATGAATGAAAAAGATGAAATTGTTGATTTATACTTACATTAACAAATTAATTTAATTGTAATTGTATTGACATATTAACGATTTCATTAACTTCATTGTTTATTTCAACAAAACTTTGATACTAAAAGAGAGATAATAATAAAGGATTAAAATGTGAATCAATAAAATAAATGGTACTTTTTATTATATTAATAATCAAAGATTAATTGCAATCAATGAGTTTGTTTTATATTTCAATGTTTTTATTATATAGAGTGATCAAAAATGGCTGAAGATCACGTGACAACTTTTGTTCCAAAATTATGTCAAAATTATATTTCAATTTACCATAATTCATCAATACTATATTCCATAGATGACAGATAATGACGTTGATACATTTGATATTTGTTTTGCATACTTTGAATATCTTTAAGTAATATCTTTTTATTATGGTTTTCAATGAAGAGCGTGACAAATTTCTACTTGAAGCATATTTTTTTCGGGTGAAGCTAAAGAAGACGGTTCTTAGGATTATTATTATAATAGCTAAAAAATATCGAAAGGTACGCCCGTGGAAATAGTAATACTGTCATACTAAGTAAGCGGCAAATGTCAAATTCGTATGGAGCGGCACGCTTCAGCCATTTTGATTACTTTGTATTATGTATATGAACATATTTGTATGTCTGAACTATGTATGTATGTACTATTGAATAATTTATTTCCCCTTGTTTATAAGTTTACCCTGATTGCATTTCATTTTTACATTTGGCAATTTCGAAATAAAATAAAAAAATGATGGTGCGTATGCTGAACTTTTAAAATAAATAAAAAAATAATAATTTTTGCCAACCCTGTTCAGCATACAAGCTAATATTTTTAATATATTTTGACTGGCTAATTCTTTTGGTTTCAGTGTTCAAATTGAATATTTTTTAGGGAAATAGGTCTGGGTTAAGTGTAAAATTGTATAATTTTGGTTTTTCAGCATTTTCGCATTTCCTACGTTAGTCGGTACGCAACTGACCTTTCTTTCCATACAGCTGATTACGCATTGATAATTATTCTACACTTGAAAAAATTGAACCGGTTCTGCCGGTCAAGTTTATGAACGCACAAGAGATAACATTAATCTGGTTAAAGGAGATATCTATACAGACTAGACAGACATCTGGAAGTAAGATTCGCCTAACTTCTTTTTATTTACGGGGAATAATATTCGGGAGGTAATATCAAAAAACTAAACTCAAATAGAATTTGAAATTATATTAATTGTATCTTTATTTACTGCTAAAACAGATTTTTCAATGGGGAGAGTGACCAAAAAATTTGTATTAAAATTAATGCAAAAGGTACACACACTTATATTTTTAAATCCTTTAAATATTGAGTTTTTTCATAAAATGTACATGACGTCATTACAGCGCATTTAGATAAAGATGGGTTATTGCTTAGTAGAGAAAGTCAGGTACAGTAAACAATTCTAGAACCCCAATTCTATCACAATTTTAATTTAGGTCCAATGAAAATGACAAAAACTGCCACACTTTCAGTACAGGTAAGAATGTACAAAACAGGTATAGCTCGTCCAGCAATAATTTGAACAAATGAATTTTAAATCCTGCGTACCAACATTAATCGTTGCTACTGTGGAATTTTTTTGCGTTTTACGCACCTGGCAACGTATACATTTGGCGTTGCCAGGTGCTCAATTCAGTAATGATCGTTTATTTTTAAAGCAAGCATAACATCTTGGATAAGAGTTTTACTATACTACGGTCCTTTTCGCTATTTGAATGGTTTCAAGCAATTTTCAACTTTCATAAATATGTAATGCGCACTGAAAGGAGGCTATATTTGCGTAAAACGCAAAAAAATTCACAGTAGCAACGATTAGTGTTGGTACGTAGGATTTAAAATTCATTTGTTCAAATGATTGCTGGACGAGCTATACAGGGTGTAAATCAAAAAGCGGGACATAGGCGTTTATCATGGGAAATTAGTTTTTATTTACGCAAACGTTACCATATTAATTTATCCAAAAATACTTTAAACAAAAATTATAGAGATTTAAATTCTGCATCTTAATCATATAAAACTATTCTAGCACTTCATGTAAGCAAAAAAAGGAATTATAAAGTTACTGTTTTTATGAGCTTTTAATCTAGACAGCCATGGATTATGACAAAAATCAAACAATTGCGGTGTATTTAACTGTCAATTCAAATTTAATAAATAAATTAGAGTAGTAAACTAATACAAAACACAAAAAGGTAAACTGTTCTAGTCGTACTGACAGTTAGAAACAACACAATTGTTTATTTTTTGTTATAATTCATGGCTACCTAGAGTAAAAGCTCATAAAACAGTAACTTTATAATATTTTTTTTTTCGGTTACATGAAAAGCTAGAATAATCGTTTTACATGATTTAGATGTAAAATTTAAATCTCTATAAATTTAATTTGAAGTATTTTTACATAAAATAATTTGACAATGATTGCGCAAAACAAATGATTTGCCATGCCTCGCTTTTTGATTTACATCCTGTACAATGGGGTATTGGACCAATTTATATAATTATAGGGTCTATAATAATACACCTATATTTTTGAAAAATTGTTAAATTTCTGTGACGTCACCTGTGCGAAGTAATACAAGCAATGAGAGCGAAAAAGATAGGTACAGACTTATCTCTTTCACACTCGTTGCTTGTACTGCTTCGTAATCGTGATGTCATAGAAGTTTTAATGCAGTTTTCTCGAATTTTATTAATATTTAACAAATTAAAAAAAAAACAGATATACTGATGTTCAAATAATGTAAAAAAATATATACATCATTTTTGAAAACTATATAAAATTCTGAACATAGTCAAAATAAAATATTAAATATATTTATTGAATAATAAAATTAGTTTATTATAAAATTTGTAATATATTGCACAAGTTTTGTATATTAATTATTTTATTAATATTTTCATTAAATTTCATTTCCCCAAAATACTAAATAATAATCACATATAAAATGCAAAATATACAGGGTGTTTCCCGGATACGGGACACTTCGATTATTTTCTTTATTATTGGAAATAGAAGAAAATAATTCAAATAAAAGTTATAGTAGAAGAAGGGAGACATTCACTTTTTAAAGTAAATTTTTTTTAAGCCGGTGGTTCTCAAACTATAACAAAGTTATATTTTTTAAAATGGGATAATATATATATATATATATATATATATATATATATATATATATATATATATATATATAAATTTGAATTAATTTTACGTCTATATTTATTTTTCAGTTGGCTATGCACGAAAAACAAAAACTGCTATCTGTTCCTTTGAATTATTTAGTGCATAATTCCTATTCTTGCTGTTTATAAAGTAATTAACAAATATTTGTTTCGTTTTCATTTGAGTTATTTTTTTTATCATGCATAGCCTATTGAATAATAACTATAAAAATAAAATTTACTTAAATTTCAATTGCATTTTCTTAATATTATTGTTATGTAAGGATATAAAATGATTACATGGTTGAATTCAGAAAAAAATACTCTATCGAATGAGCCTAAAAATATATAGCATTCCATTTAAAAAAATATAACTTTATATTTTAGTTTGGGAACCACTGGTTAAAAAAAATTATTCAACAAGTGAATGTCCCCCTCTCTCTACTACAACTTTTATTTGAATGATTTTTTTCTATTCCCAATAATAAAGAAAGTAATCGAGATGTTCCGCATCCGAGAAACAGCCTGTATACAGTCGAGACACGAAAGAAAACCGTTGCGGTAAGGGAAAGTATTCCACGTAATCGTGTTTTTATCGAGTAAAAAACAATGGGCATCACTTTGGTGCAATATACTACTCTTAGTTGGAGCGGTTCATGTATTACGTATAAGTCATAGCAATATATTTCTAATCGTAGTACCGCTTTACAAAAATCTTGTTAGAATTTAACATTCCTCAGACCGATTTTCTTTCGTGTCACCGACTGTACATTATGTCAAATAAAATAAATAAAATTATAGAGCGATATTGTAATAAATTATAAAATAAAAACCAAAATATGTACAATGCGTTTCAAATTTATGACTTTTCACTATTATACCTGATTTGTGCATGCATACCTGCTGAAAAAGTGTGGAAAAAATTTGTCGTCAACTTAGATCTCGATTTAAAGTGTGGCAAAATTTTCAAAACAAAAGCTTACTATTCAGTTGACAAGTAATCACTTGCAACTGTTAAAGTTACAACTGTCAAATGCACGAGCCAATCATCTGCTTGATCGTTTTCAATAAAATAATTTTAAAATTCATGACGTCATTACAGCATACAAAAGGTATGTTCCAACAGAAAGTTCAGAACCGTTTAGAACGCGATTCAGAACTGCTTAGAATCCATGCGCGAACTTATAGTTCTAGAACTGACTTGACTAGTGTTGGAACAATTTAGAACCGATTGAGAATTTTGTTTTACATCTTAACCTATAAAATTATACCTGTCCGAAAACATTGTGCTTTTGATTAGGTTATAATATATTTAAACTGAAGAAATGGAAGGTAAGTTCATGATCAAAATATAATCGAAAATGTTCCAAAAAAACTTGATCACTGTTTGAGGCACTATCATCCGTAGGTAATTTTCATTGTTTTGCCTTATTTCCATAACATCGTCCTAGAATTCTAAATCACATTCGCTAGAAAGTTCTGACAATTCGGAAAAATCGCTGTCTTCTTCCATTGCTAATTTCATTACTAACAAAAACAAAATAAGTCAAGTAAGATGCACGTCAAACTTATTCAGAATTAAAAATTCTGGTAAAATCCTGGATCTTTAAGAACGGTTCAGAATCGGTTCGGAACACAATTCACCCGTTCTTGGAACAATGCACTATAAGTTCTGAATTTTAAATTCGACTTGCCAGAAAGGAAAAATGGCTTTACGCAAACTCAGTAAATTCTGAACGGTTTTGAACTTTTGTTGGAACAAACCTACAGACAGATTATTGCCTAACAGAGAGTGAGAGAGAGAGAGAGAGACAGGTACAGAAAAGAAGCTCTTTACTATTCATTTCACAAGTAACCACTCGAAACCATTCTGACAAATGTCATAAGTCGGATTCAGTCATCTGCTAAGCCGTCAACACATCACGATAATTAAAAAATATATGATAAATTATAAACACGTATGTCATCACAGCTTATCATCTATTGCTGGGTGTGCCAATCTGCTTTTAGACGCAAGCATTGGCAACGACGATATATTTGTACTATAGAGGGCTCTTACCACTCAAAGCTGTCGTGTGGAGTGTACCACAAGGGTCACTTTTGTGCGATATGAAAATGGAAAATAATATTTTGGTCGGATTTGCATCCGGACCACAAAATCGCAACATACGAATCACTTATAGTTTAAAATGAAAATATAGAAAATAAATGTGATTATAACTTTTCATTTGATTATAAATACAATTCTAACAATTATATTACAATCTACAGGGATATATACAGATGTTTTTAAAATCTGTTTTTGGTCACACACCTCATTTTTTTAATAAATTGATAACTAAATGTAAATATTTATATTAATTATTATGACAAAAAATATGGATTTGATTCAAATTTAAAATTAACCAATTTATGTGCAATAAAAGATAAAATTAATATTTAAAATATAAATGTGAATAAACTTGTGTTTTAAAATGTGAAATATTTTAAACGTAAGATCATTTGTTAATTAGTTTAATAAATAATTAAAAGAAAATATTTACTATGCATTCATATTATTTATTCGTTACATATACACAATTATTCACACAATGAAACAAAAGTAACTAAAATATAAACGAAGTACAGATTCAAATTGACTAGAAGTTATTTGAATTTTGGAAGCACGTAATAAATTAACCTAACAAATAAAAATAAAGTACATGAAAATATAATCATAAATGTGCAAATTTCTGTACATTGTGGCATTACCTCAAATTAAATTATCATTATCAATGAATAAATTAATATACAGATATTCCGAATTGACTATGGAATGTTCCATCAATAAACTAATGTTTTAAGTAAAATGAAATCCTCCCCAATATTATTAAATGTAAATGATATGTATGTATTATAATTATGTGTAAGTATATTTGTGCAATAAAAAAATATTTTAATAAGATATATATTCTTTTATAGTTTAATAAAATCTATTATAATCAAACAACATGATCTGCACTGCAGTTCTATCTCTAACTATTTAATTCTCATTGTTTGGGTTAACATTTTATTATTTTAGATTCAGTAAATTTTCTTTTTTAAATAAATTGTGCTAAATATAATCTAATACATTTACATATTTTAAATTAAACACACTGGTTTTTAAGTCTATTAAAGCTAATTTAGGAACTAATTTTTTTTTAAACTGAGATGAGACAAAAGAAAATTTGCTGTTTTCTAAAATGATTTATCAATTATATAAAATATTGTCTACGTTTACATTTACAGCAAAATTCGAGAAAGATGTTTTTGAAAGGCAATCTCATTAAAATGTTATAAGAAAATGCTAAATATTATATGCTTAATATTTCAATATTTTTAATACCAATTTTGTCAATACAGATTGTGAAAAACATTTTGTTCAATAAATTGATTTATAATGAGGTCTTGCAAATAAATAATAATAATAATACATCATCTTTTCTTAAATCACAGTAAGTTTTAAAGTGCCCATAGATATAATCATTTTCTTATTTTGAATTTACATGTAATAAAAGTTTAAAATTTTGACTGACCGACGCCAAAATTCAGCCACAGTGCGACACCTGTTACTGGATTTAGTGACCAATAGTAAAACAGAATTATACACGCGGGCCGGGCCCAGGCTAGATTATGTAAAATGTATTCGGGCTCGGGCCGGGTTCGGCTACAATTATTTCATTCCGGTTCGTTTCTAGCGGATGAAATATACACAATTTCATATTTTTATTATTGGATTTATAATAATTATGATTTCACTTGTTTATCATTTTGAATTAAAAAAATAGGCTCGTGCAGACTTCTCGCGAGTAGTGTAATTCAGTTGAATTATTAATAAATAGGTAATATATTTTTTTAAATATATTCATATCAAAATTGGAATACTTTATACCGACAGGTTTTTTTTTAACAGTGAACATGGGCGTATGTCATTACCATGGTTACACTTAAAATGATTGACGGCAAAGCAATGTATTATGGCGTTTTTTGTTTTTTTGAACTGAACATAAGGAGTTTTCGGTCATCAAACTGTCATGTTTTAAAATATAGCGTGTTTCAAAAATACTGTAAAAAAATTTAAGGGCATATTATAGTACTGACCAAAATAAGTAAAAAAGCTTAATCAATATAGGACTGATCTTCAACAGTTTCCGAGAAAAGCGAAAAGTCGAAAAAAACTGACAAAGATAGTAATCGAATAAAATTTTGTCTATATCACTAAATAGACTATAAAAAAACAATAAAACTTTATATGAAACGTTTTTCTCAATTTCGAATAGTTACTAAGTTATTTGAAAATTAAATATTGGCCAAAGTCGCCACGTTTAGTACAATTATTTGATTAAAAAAAAACAAAAGCCCATCTAAGATGACCTCTGAAAGGTAAACAAAAAATCCTATTTAATCAAAGTCGTAATTCTTATAGTTTTCGAGATAGCAAACGTAAACCCCGTAAAAACTCATTTTTTACTGCCTCAAATCTCGGAAATTATGGAAGATCGGACCTATGTTGATTAAGCTTTTTTACTCATTTTAGTCAGTACTATATGCCCTTAAATTGTTTTACAGTATTTTTGAAACACCTATATATACAAATTGGAGAAAAGTACAAATCATAACGTGTCCAATATGAGTATAAGAGACATTTCCAGTCCAGCAACTATTAGAAAAATCTATTATAATTATAGAACTACAGGATGCGTCAATGGACAGCATTTCAAGAAAATTAGAACAAGTATGGTAATTAAGAATAAGAAACATTAAATTATACAGTTAAATGAAAATGATAATACCCTTTCGATTAAAATAATTTCAGAAATTGAGAGATAACAGTTTCATGATTTTAACACGTAGACATATAATATATACTAATAGACTGAGCTTACAATGTTAAGCGTTTGTTCCGAATTGAACTGATGGACGCCATAACGACACGCTAATTGCAAGGCGCGAAATTTAAACGTAGGAAAAAATATGTTTTCTGAAAGTACAAAATATAGACATGTACACTGTCAAAGTTGAATACAATCAAATTCAATAATAAAATAAATTTATACATGAAACAAATAGCGATACAAGCTTTGTAAACAAATACTAAACAAAGAAATAAACTTGAAAGACGCTGGCTAACAGAAATGACAGGTTGCTGGACTGCCAACATAAATTAAATAAAATTCACTACAACTAAGGAAAATATTTATTATAATTATTGAAAAAATAATGTAAATTAAATATTGGTCGTACTTTTTATTGTACAATTGAGCTCTATTATTTTGAAATGAAGGAATTATATAAAATATATATTTTAAGTTACTGCATAGTTACTTTTTTTCATTATGTTGCAGAATTTACACTAAAATTAGCGTCTCGTTATGGTGCCCATCTGTTCAATTCGGCACAAAGCTGGACATTGCCGCCATGATGGATACTCGGTCTAGTATATATCTTTCATTATCTGTGCTTTAACAACTCCCTATGTTCAGTTAAAAAAAATAAAACATTGCTGTTAATTATTTTAAAAGTAATTAGGTATGCTAATGACATACGCCCATGTTCACTGACAAAAAAATCTCCCGGTATATCTTGCAATACCTACGGAATGTTTCTGGAATGCCTACATATTATAACAAATATTTCTTTTGTAATACTAATACTACTCGTATATTTTTGTACCACTGGATTCTTATATTTCTCTAATAGAATCGTACCTAATATTTTTTTTTATTTTTTATTTCTAACAAAATATCCAATATTATAATTTAAACAATAAGTAATGTAAAACATCCTGTATGTCCTTTCTTGAACTTACTTGATAATATCTTAGGAACGTTTTAATTTTTCGAATTGTTCTTGTAATACTATAAATTAAAGTACGAATAAATCGAGCAAGACCTCATTTCATTTTTGAATTATTTGTATAGCATATAAATGATTTATCAAAATAACTGTGCTTATAATATGAAAATATAATTGTTTTCACTTCATTTTTTTCTAACGTACGATGTATAAAAAATGTATGCATATGCCTTTCAAAAATAAGTACATACTGAGTAATATAAACGTAGTTGGGAATAACTATTCAGTCAGAAGGAAGTAAATAAGAATCATCATATAGGTCCCGTCGTATGCCATTCGGCCACCCCTGATTTCAAGCTAAATGCATTAAATAATATAATAATTCGAGAAACATATCTAGTAATACTGAAGTCGCATGAAGCCAGGGGTTGACTATGACTATCCTACTTATGAAAGAGACGAAGCATCCTTGTCAGGAACGTTCTGGAGTCCCTTGAATTTCCAGGTGTAGTATGGCGGACCAGGAGAAAAGCAATATTTCATATCCAAGGGCAGACCAGATTCAACGTAGTACATTAAGTAGAAATTGCACATTTCGTCCTTGTTTGTTGCTCTGTAGACAATCAATTATATCCATATATAATATTTTGTTGTGTGTCATTTGTATATGTGTGTATGAAATTTTGCTTTTCCACAATAATGTAGTAAATTTTAAGGTATTTTTTTTATAACATGGTGAACAATGCTACAAACTGGCATTGCTGGCATGGAGAATGCACCACAGGGGTCACTTCTGTACCATTTGAAATTCGAAATAATTTTGGCATCTCGGGTTCCTAAATTCACGACCAGACACTCAGGTACACGGCCACGAGACCCTCAACAAGAGTTTTCTTTAAATTTATTTTGGCGCTAAAAAGATATCACGTGGTTTGTGACATTGTGACGTATGAGCGATTGATGACATTTCTAACAAAAATTGTACCATTAACAAGAAGCAGTTTTTTCAACATTGACGCGTTATCAGCAGTCTTGTTCGTGTTATTTTTTTAAGTTTTATATGTTTACAAGTTTTATATTTCCATATATTTCTTAAATGTCATCAGCTCCTCCTACGACACATCTGATAAAATTCATATTATCAAGTAATATTTAAAAAATCATATAAAATATATAATTTTAGATTTATAATACAAATAAGTGAAAGTTTCAGAAAATAAAGTCATTTATTAGAATACTCCATTACAGTATGTTTGGATTTACTGACTTGTATCCAACATACAGTGGGGTCTCGATTTTGTAACTTTAAATTCTGTCGGATTTCAAATTCTGTCAGAATTGGGTTTTCCCCACTGCGAATTCTACCGCTCCAGACCAGTAGAATTTAAAATATACCTGGAGAAAGAATTCGGAAAATTTCAATTCTGTCAATTTCATATTCTACTGGTCTGGAGCAGTAGAGTTCGTAGTGGAGAAAACCCAATTCCAACAGAAATTGAAATCAGATAGAATTTAAAGTTTCAAAATCGAGGCCCAGTACGGATTTATTTTTTCTCTAAAATTTTAAAAATTATTTTATAAGAATTCTTTTTTGAAATGCTGGAAAGTGTAAAAGGTACGTTATACAGACATTTTTAAATGAACAAATTGTTTTTTTTTATTGTTAAGTAGATAGTATATTTCATAAACACAAATTACTCGTAACCGTGTTTATTATGGGGCAAATCATTTATATGTCCCAACAACAAACATGTTTTAAGTAAAATAATGAGAAATCTACAAATTCATTAAATTAAAATTAATATATTTTTTATGCATTTGAATGGAAAAATATATTGTCAATCCATACCAAATGTGATAATAATCATAAACTCTTCAAAATTGAAGGAATAGTATTCAAAATAAACTGGTATTTAAATATGTTATAATTTTGCATGGTTAAATAATGAAATGTATAGTATACTTCTAATTATACATTTACAGAGTCTGTATATTCTCAGTTTCTAATAATTTGAGCCATTTTTTTCGTGATACAAATAAAAATCGAGGTTTATTTTAGGAAGAAATGAATGTATGTACGGGATGGAATACGAAAAGCAGGTCATAGGCGTATAATACGGGGAAAAAGTTTTTCCGTGCCGAAAAGTGGCCTATTAATTTTATACAATACGTTCTGTAACCGAGAAAACTGAATTTAAAATTTCATAAAAGTTACTTTTTTATAGTGTTAGCCATGGTATTGAATTAAAATCACAAACAAATGTAATATTTTACATGATAGAAATTATAAAATATAATTTGCAACAAAATAATACTTTTTAATTTAATTTGTTACTATTCTTCGAGTGAACAATTCTCCATTTTCAATAATAATGATTCCAACAGATACAGACAATTTGATAGATTCGTTTCTGACAGGTCAAATGTCATTACATTTGTTTGTGATTTTAATTCAATTGCATGGCTAACATTATAAAAAAGTATTTTTTATAAAATTTTAAAATCATTTTGCTCGGATACGGAACATGCAAAACAAAATATGATTACTGCATTAGATGCAGAATTTAATTCTTTAAATCTAAAACATTTATTTGAAGCATTTTTGTATAAAATTAATAAGCCACTTTTGCGCAAGGAAAAGCTGTTTTCCCATAATAAACGCATATGGCCCGCTTTTCGTGTTACACCTGTACGTAATTTGACGTGACAATTATGGATAATTTAAACAATCAATGAATAAATGTATTTTGTAATTATTATTTTCTCAATAAAATTTTAATATGTCATTATATATTCGATTATTATTGCATTTTCCAATAATCCGAGTTTATCAATAATTCACAGGAGTCGCCGTCCCCTCCAACTCGTTTAATTGAGACTTCTGTATTGTTATTTTACATTTTAATCACGTTTAAAAACGTTTTGTGTTAATAATTCATTCAAGTGTATTTTAATTATGGTTCAATAAAATGCCGACTAAATATTTTGTAAATATCCAAAAATATAATTTATTAAACAAAACTAATATAGATTTAGTTTCATTTTTGGTTGAATAATAAAAAATTACTACTATTTTTGAAAGTTTTTGAATATGTGTTATTATCTAAACCTAAACTACCAATCTATAAATTCAAACAGTTTAATTATTGGGTTATTTGTAATAAACTAAGTAAAAAAAAGAAAACATACCCAATATGTGTGACAGTGTCTCTATTGCTCTCCATGGTACAGCGTGCAGCCTACAAATATAATAAAAAATATTACCTACTACATGAAAAAAAATCTATATTTCTAACTATAAACTATAGCTTTATTAAAAATATTATGCCGCGTGTGCACCTAAAACCGGAATATACCGAGAGCTTTTAATTATCAGTGGACATGGGCGTTTGTCATTACCATAGTTACATTTAAATAATTGACAGCAATGTATTATCGCGTTTTTTAACTCTGCATAGGGAGTTGTCAATGTCATCCAACTTTGTATAAGGCAAGTTTTCGATTTATTTGTTGCTACTCTCAATAAGGCGACCCAAGCCAGCAACTATTAGAAAAATCTATAACTATAGAACTACAAGATGCATCAATGGACAGCATTAAAAGATAATTAGAACAAGTAAGGTAAGTAATAATAAGAAACATTAAAATATATAGTTAAATAAAAATGACAATACCTGAAATTGACACATGACAGTTTGATGCTTAGACCAGGAATAGAGGGGGAGACAGGGCATGCTATGTATTTCGCCCACGAACCAATATAATATTGGTTCGTGATTTCGCCATAAGACGACTTTCCAAATCATCCTAGCGATTTTCGACCTTATTGAACTGCCAGAATCAGCCGCAAAAGGCTAGTCGGCCAGATGTGTTACATACGTGTGCAGTCGAACGAATAAGTTTTCAATGTCAACAAGCGTCACCTACCGTTTTAACTTGTCCGTTATTTACATTACGTTTTTTTATTAATATTCTTTCGTATTTATTTTAGTTTTATAAAACAAAATCAAGATAATTTGTGGTTATGGATAATCAGGTATTTATTTAGATTTGGCCAACTGTAACATAACAGTATTTAACTGGTCGACTAGCCTTTTGCGGCTGATTTTGACATTTCAATAAGGTTCAAAATCGCTCAGATGATTTGGAAATATACGCGTGACTATGCCTTGTCTCCCCCTCTATTCCTGGTCTAAGGTTTGATGACTTTGATAACTCCCTAATAGTTGCTGGCCTGGGTCGCTTATTAAAAGTAGCAGTAAATAAATCAGAAACTTGCCTTAGACTCATAATGGACTTGCGTACGTATATAATGTTATGATTTGTACTATTTCTTCATACATCATATTGGAAGACGACAGTTTGATGACTTTGATAACTCCCTATGTCCAGTTTTTTTAAACGCGGCTATACATTGCTGTAATCATTTTAAATGTATGTATGATAATGACATACGCCCATGTCCACTAATAAAAAAGCTCTCGGTAGGAATTTAAGATAGGATTTGAAATAAGTGAGGATATTGGCTCTCCTGTAACTTTTAGAGCAAAATTACAAATATAAAAAGTTGTTTAAAATTAAAGTTTAAATTCGATATAATAGCACATCTGTAACACGAGATATTTTAGACATAAATGTAACAATTTCATCAAGAATCAGACGGCCATGGAAATAAGATACAATTGCTTGTTATTGTTGTAGTTAGTTTTACACAAACTGTCATACTGATAATTCTGTTTTATTTCCATGGCCGTCTAATTCTTGGCGCAATTGTAACATTTTATATCGCTCGTGCTGCAGATGTGCTGCTACGTCGAGTTTAAACTTAGTTAATGTAAAATCTACTTTTAAACAATTATTTATTTTTGTAGTTTTGCTCTAAAAGTTACAGAAGATCCTATATCCATACTTATTTCAAATATAATGTTAAACTACTGTATTCCAGGTTTCGGTGCACACCCAGACCCTGTTTAAAAGATACAGTTTTTTTAAGTAACTTACCAGAATATCACCGAATCTAATAGGCTCTTTACTTTGAACCGGATAAAACATTTGAGGTGTTAAAGGATCACGTTTCCCCAGTGTTGTCCAATTGTATTCTCCATTTTTCAGTGTTATATGGTATCCAGATACAACTTTTCCTAAAATAAAATGACTTATTAATAAACCAGAAGAAATGACATGAATATAAAATTAATAATAATAAAAAAGAAATCATAAATATAATAAATAAACTTTATGTAAAATAGTTAAAAAGAAAAAATCCTAGCGCAATAGCCAGTATGAAACTTATAAATACATTACGTAACATGTTCGTAGTTTGTCAATCCGCTATGTTGCTGGGTATTTTGAAGTATTGCCTAGGCTATTTTATATTTACAATAAATGTATCTGAATCTAGCCTCTTCAACAGCTTCAGTGCTTCATAGCGTTTGATTTGTGAATTGTGAAATAAAATAAGTAAAATATTTATTTATGACATTTAACTCGAAGGTCTATACTTTCATCGTTATTTAAATCGAAACAATCATTTTAAAAATATATTTCCATGGATTTTATTAAAATAATTAGCCGTACATTGTACCTTAGTTTCATAATATTAATATATCCAGTGTCGGAAGCAACCTTAGACATAGCAATGTACATATGAAAACAGTATTTTTCTTACAGTATGGAATATTAAAAAAAACAGCGCACGCAACCGGATTTTTTAAAAATGCTAAAACACGTCGATTTAAGTTTTAAAAAATACATACTAATATGTACGATTATTATTATTAAATGTTCCAGCTCGATTTTTTTCAGAATTTTTGACGCAATACGCAGTATTAAAATGTCATAATTGTTTTTAGTTTAACTGCCTTTGATTTTTAACGACACCTATTGCTATCTTTCTCACACCAGTTTCTATAGAAGGCTGCGGGAGAAAGATAGCAATAATGTGACGACACTGTGGCATTGATATAAAATTCAAATATCTCGCAAAGTAATTAATAAAAAAATGTTCTAGATTGTATGCTCTAGAATACTATATACAGGTGCCCATTTTATTTGTTACTGCTTGAAAGTTCAAGAATAGGCAACACAGAATACATTTCACTAGTTACTTCGTGTATTATTAGTACTTACAATGGAATAATTACAGCAGGTAAGAGCAAAACATAATTTTAAAAACCAAGTCACTTATGAAATGTAAAATGGGTTGACTATTCATGAATATTCAGGCGAGAGCAGATAAAATGGGCACCTGTATAAAGCACCCCATAAAATTTTAGTATTTGAAGAACAACCCGTTTTCCATGTTAAACTGCATTTTCAAAGATTGCTTGGGACACCCGGTATACTTATATTTTATTAAACTTTATAAAATTATGCACAGAACTACGCAAATTACCTATTTTCAAAAAGTACAATTGCAATTACTCTGACCAAAAAATAATTAAATTAGGTACTTCAAAACTAATTACTGCTGAAAAAAAGTAATTCAATTACTAATTACTTTTGATTTATAATTAAAAATGAACTACATTTCCACTTTTAAAAAATTCGTTCGTTTCATAACAATTTAAATAATTTTTTTGCAGCTTTGATAATTTGTATTACAATTGTTGGAATTAAATATGCTTTATCGGCTGTCATGTAGTAGATAAAATTAAAATTATTTACGATAGAACAGAGCGGATCCTAATGTTCTGGTAATAAAAATTTATTTTCTTCTCCAAAATTTCAAAATTTATTGAATTAGTAATATTTACTAAAGTAATTAATTACTGTCCAACTCTGATTATACAAAACATCAATTTTTTCAGCACCCCCCTGAATTTCTGCTGGCAACACCTATCTTATTTTTCCGTATTGTAACATACCAAGGCTATGCGTGTGTGTCCGATACGCAAATGGATATATCACTTTTTCTTCATCTATTCGGCAATCTGTTTCCATTTTGGTTACGGATTTAGCTGGAATAACACCACCTGTTCCCAGCAAGAGTACACCAGCTTGTTTCGGTTGCCTGCAAGAAATATTTTTTGTTGGAAAACAGAAATATAGGTATAGTTTAATTCAAGATCATTTATTATTTATTTGACTTCCCTGCAATTTCGATTACAATAGGTTTTACTTACAAATTATTTCGGTTCACAATCGCTTACACGACGATTATATAGAGAATTGACGTGGAAAATTTACAATTCGTACCGATTTTTCTAGGTATACTTACAAGAGCCGTACTTGTTAATATTGCAATATCAATAACACAATACATAATTCTGTTTTCCATTTCACTCATTATCGTTGTCAAAAAATAATAGTGTGGGATTAGCGGGTTGTATGTGCAAAATAATTTTATCACGTGAAAAATTATCATCAAATAGTGGAATACAGCATCCAGTGAAACAATTTGTTAATGGTCGTTCTTGCAATGCATTTTTACTAACAAAATTTCCACAATGATTACTTCTCAGGTCAATTGTGTAAGCGATTGTGAACCGGAAGAGCTCGTAAGTAAAACCTATTTTCTATTGCTATAAGTTCACCATATGCGGTTTTCGCTATTGTAGTCGAAATTGTAGGGATTTTAAAAGACAAAGAAATGATCTTGAACTAAACTATAACTGATATAATGAGTTTGGCTAATATACATATTTTCTCTATAGTTTTTTTTGTATAGTTCCTAATGTATATTATACTAGGTGGCGACTGTTAAGGATGAACATAGGGAGTTGCATACAAAACTGTTTTTACATTTTTTTTATTATGATTTTAGTTTCTTCACGATGTTAAAATTTATAGTCAATTTTTGTAAGAAATAAATTAAATAATAAATGTTTATTCGAGTGAGGAACGTGTCTTCAATATAAAGAAATATTATGGTGGAAATAGTTATAAAAGAAGAAAATAAATGTCATGGCTATTGCTACTAAAGAACCGAAATTTATAAATTTCTTTTTAAAACGAAGAAAAAAAAATTTAATGCAAAAACAGTTTTGTATGTAACTTTTAATTCTATGCAGCTTTGCACTAATAAAACTGATTTCCCATGTAAATCCCTAACGGCCACCACCCGGTATGTTTACTTACGGTGTTTCTGTATAGTATAGGGAGATTCCGGAACTATCAGTACTGCCATCTGAAAATAAAATATAAATAATAAATTAATAATATTCTTACGTTTCAATTTGATAAATTAGTTTCATGATAAAATGTTAGTTAGTTATATGGTATTACTTCATATAAATACATACATTTGTTATATCGTATATTAATAATTGATAGACTCCACATTTATTAATGTCATAAATAGATAAAGCTGTTATTTTACATAGATAATTTAGAACAATAAATTATTGAATAGTATTGTTGTTTTGTTAATGTTTCATAAATAAGTATATTAGATACCTTTGAATTTTTCAACATTTGCATAGTGAACTTGTAAAACCATATATCCAATTTGGGAGCCTTTTCCAACCTGAAATCCAACTTCTGGTGGAAGTCTTAACGTTGGAGCATCTCTTGCCCATGCATATATTACCTGAAACATATTATAAATTAAAACAAAACTGTTAAGATGGTTTTTCTAAATTTCCTAAAGCTTTTCCAAAGCCTTCCCGAGTTTTCCCAAGCTTGTCGAATTTTTCTACGCATTTCAGAATGTTCTCAACTTTGCTTAGACGGTATTTGAAGTGATAATGGAAAATGACTGAGAAATTTACAGGAAAATCCAGTAAGAATATACTGCCCATGAGATATCAAGATATAAATAACAGTTAGGTGCTATAAACTTCGCTTATCGAATGATATGCTCCAAGTTCACAGTTTGATTCTTAATTACTTTTAGACGTGATAATTTTTTTGGGAGGGAGAACCGCTAAGATATTTAAGACTTTCCGCCCACTCCAGCACCCAAGCTGCCGCTGAAAGATGGCAAGCCAGTGCGCGCGCAACACGTGCATCAAACATAACGTTTCGTTTGATCTATTTTACGTACACATCTGATTTTTGTTTCTTTATAAGTTGTTTAGTGTTTCATTATTGAAGTGATAATTTGTTAAAATATAGTAATTTTAAGAACAAAAATATGGAGAACAGTGAATTTACGGATACAGCAATTACAAGGTAAGTGCAAGAATATTATTAAAGTGATAACTTCTTATTTACAAAACAATTATTTATTTAATTCAAACCTTTTTCGTTTTACCAGATCATTAAATTCTACTAAAACATAAACAATAAAATTACTTAAACTTAAAATAATAGGGGATTTCACTACTTTTTTAATATAATTTCGTTTGAACGTATAAGTAAAACTAAGACTGTCAGTGAAAATTCGGTGAAAAAATTCCTATTAATAAGCGAGTTATAGTCCTCTGAAATTTGAAAATATAGATGTGACGTCACGAATATAAGTTTTTATATCAAACTATTTTCTTCGTGGACCTAAATGTTTAATGCAAAATATTTATATTCAAATAAAAACTGTTTGAGAATTGCACTACTGGACTGATAGCCACGCCTCCGCTATTTGAATTTCTCTACTTCAATTGGTAGTAGGCTGCGCCCCTAACTGGGTATTCGTTATGTATTTATAGGCCGTGTTTGAGTCGCCAATTAAATTAATATATATGGAATTTATATGACTGACGAGCTGCTATAACAAAAATCCCCTTATTTCCGAAGTATTTCTTTTATTTCTTTATTAATATTAATTATTAAGCATATACTTACAATATTTTTTCCTAATTTCTCTTAAATCAATTGCGCTGTAATCCCCTATTGGGACAAAGTTATCACTTCTGCAGGGCGTCCCGAGACGCAAACATTTTTTAAAATTTTAAATATTTTATTATTTTTGTTTTAATTTTATTTAATATTACTTATTATTATTATTCATAACGTGTGAGCACTGCCGCGCTGAGCAAGTGTCTATTCTTAGCGATGACGTAATCGTCACGGCGAGTAAACAAACGAGTCTCGACCTGTTTAATTACTCCCGGTTGCCTGAAGCCTCATTATTTTAATTAATTCAGCTATGAATGTGATTTATTGTCACTTTTAATTTGAATAACATTGATTTTGCCCAAATTTAATTTCATCCAAATTTGGAAAGTCCCCAAGAGGCGGTCTTTCCTTATCAAATCTTTCAACATCTAGTAATCAAACAAAATAAAACAGAAAAAATATCTAATTTAAGTAAATAGAAAAAGGGATTAATAGAAAACAGAAATATTGTGTAGTTGGCCTACATAATATAGGAATTATAATAAGTAGTTAAAATATATTTTATATAAGATGAAATTACGGTCCAATTATAAGGGAATAATAAATAATTAGGTCAGATCGTCAGATTTCATAAAATAGGTAAACAAGAGAAAGAAAATAATGATGAACGCGCAGAGAGCAAATAGCAACAATCTGGGCCAAGTTTGTTATTGCAGCCTACGTGATGTTCAATAGTGCAGCGACAGCGTAATAATAAAAGCTTTACTGGAAAATACACGGTCTATAAATACAATTAAATTTCGCCCACTAACTATAACTGGAAACTCGAGTACCCCCTACGCATTTATGTTATATAAATTCAAACTCGAGCATTGCTAAAAGCAATACAAGTTCAAATCGATAAATTTCATTAGGATACGATACAGCAATGTGCTATCTGCGAATAGCTATTTACATTACAAGTTGCGTAAGTAAACTTTTTGGTCGAGGTTTAAGGTGGTAGTTTCTCGAGGCAAATGAAGAGACCTCTAAAACGTCCGAGGCTTACGCACAGAGGATTGTATTAATTTCTTTATTCTATTGCCAACATTTTAACAAAAAAATGGCTTATAATTATTTTGAATGACAACTCTGATATTACCCTGATTATATTGTCAAATCGTATCAGATACACAAAACATGTTTATTTTATGTCAATTTTGACAAGTTTTTATTTTAGTTGCGTGATTAAGGTACATTCACAATCCGAGTACAATTACAATTTCATAACGACCATTATTTGCGCCGTTCTGTTTATGCACTGAATGATTCCTATACCTGTCTACCAGCTACTGTTCCTTTAACATAAATGCTATTTTTGTTTGAAATAAGTTTTTATGGGACTGAAAACAACAGTTCCAAATATTATTTCAAACAAAAATAACATTTAGGTAGGTTGAAGGAACAGTAAGATGATTTTACTATACAGAGCAGGTAGAGGATCCATTCAATGCATGAACCGAACGGCCGTTGTTATTCGCATCCAATATTATAAAGCAAACAGTGCGCGATATGCAATTTTTCTGATTATATCCATGTAGACATTTAAAAAATAATAATAATAACCCGGTGCACGTCGGGAGGATCCAAGTTTTCAATAGACACACATTTGCAGTTTACACGATCGCATCTAGTGGCAAAGCATATAACTAATGGTTGCTATGGTTACGACTTCCAAACAAAGAACTGTCATTTCTACACTCCTGCCATCGTCTTAGTTATATTATCGAATGATCTTCAATATTATTAAACAAAGAAGTTGCCCCAGGCACCTCTTCTCGCTTTAAACTCATTTTTAAGAAACTCAGCGAACAAAACAAATCAGAATAGATAATTAGGTTATACATGAATGACAGATGCAAACAGAATGACAGGTACAGTACTACGGAGAGGGACGTAAGACAACGAGAGAGGGGGTTTGTTTGGAAGCAAGATCTTCTATCTCGCTCTTGCGTGTGACGTCAATATGTAAGTGTCTATTGAAGTCAGAAGTGAACTTGCATGCGCATTCGCATTGTGATCGGCGTATTTTTCCCAACAAAAGCCACTTTCGTTCGAAGTGTGATTCGTGATAAAATTGAACAAAGTGAACATGATCAAGAGGAATTATGTTTCTTCATTCGTTATTCGTTATCCCCACTCCTTAATTTTGTGATCACAACACGCCCCCTTCAGAATCACTCTTTTCCATATACCTATTAACTAATATATTGCTGATCCTTTGCTTTTCTTGAAGCCAACACTGTGAAATGGAAATATCATTGATGCATAAGTTTATCTCACACAAACACCCAACCTGGAATTATGCGCATGCTCGTAAACCTTGATACTAAAGGCTAACGACGACATCATGATCACTTTTATCATTTAGATTGCGAATCACAGCCCGAAGGAACACCGCTGATATGACTTGATTATTGACGACTAGTGCAAGAAATTTTAAATTTAAATTTGAGAAATTAGGTAATGTACCTATTTATCTTGTGAATAAATATAAGTAATAATAAATAACAATGAAATATTCTAGTGTTAAATTTGTATTAAATAATTTGCTTTGTTGTACTGTAATTTATGTAGGTGAAAGTAAGGTAAAGAAGATTAAAAGAAATAATTTATAAAATATTTATTGATTTCTAAATAGCCCAATTAGATGGTACTTATTTGTAATATAATCATCTTTTTCCTACAGTAATTTCGTTTCGTGATAAAATCTAATTTTTAGAAATGTGTCAATAATTTTCATAATTTGTTTTTTTTTTTGGTTGTCTAAAATAGTTTGTTCCTTGACGTGGTTAACAAATTCGGTTGTATTAAACACTTAAGGAGAGCATTGCTGAAACACATTAATAATCATGTTGGCTTTGCATATAGACCCTTTCAGCCTTTTTACAAATAAATGCCACATCCTTTGAGGGATATAGGAGGCTCCCCGATTTTTTATGTTAATTATTAATATGATTTCTCTTCTATCAGAGCACAAGTACTTCGAAGTACATGTACAATAGTACAAACAGAAATTATATCAAACGTAAATCCATGTGCTCGCTGCATCAGCGCTGTCAGCGTTAGCCAATAGTAAAGATTTACGAGCGTGCGCATAATTCCAGGTTGGGTGTTTGTGTGAGATAGACTTATGCAGAAATGATATTTCCATTTCACAGTGTTTCCTTCGATACTCTTATGGGAAAGATACGAGCATTAGCAATATATTAGTCTAATAGGTATATGCTCTTTTCTCATGATTACTGTTATTCATATCACAAAAGATTGAAAAATGGCAGAACAAACAGTTATAAGAAGATTGTTTATATTTCAGATGAATTATGAGAAGTACCAATACCAATAATTCGTTGTGTAATGTGTACTATTTCTATTAATTCGAAAATGACACTTAAATTCTTCTTCCGAATAGTTGAGGTATAACAGTTTCAACATAATTATTTCTTCTGTTCCGCAAATTCATGTCTACATCAGAATCAGAACTACTAGAACTTGGGTCAGTAGATTGAACATTCATCACTATTGCTTTCGAATTTTCTATTTGAATAATAACCAACACAATAATTTTTGTTATTCGGGAACAGCTGATTTGTCGGTCTGTTAATTTGGTATTTGACATTTGATGCTAGTTAGTTCGACGCTGTATAGATTCCGCAGCATCGATCGGGTTAGTTTTATTGTTCGTTTGGAATTAAATTTAATCATGAATTAAGAATCATTCTTAAACGAATTAGAAAATCACAATCACAGTCCGAACGAAAGCGCCTAAAGGCACGGTAAAACACTGATTTAAATTTGACTATTTGGCATTTGTTTGTTTTCGTGGGGTTCTATTTTAGGCTGTTCAATACCAGTTTTGTTTAATAAATGCAACATGAGTGAATGAAACCATTATAATAGGCAAAAATTCTACCGACTTTATTATTTTATCATGTTGCTTAAATGTCTCGCCTATATTACAGGAACAAGTACCCTACTACCCTACAGTAGTCGTGCACGGTCTGTGAGACCGGCCACGAAAATTAATCTGAATAATTCCAAACTTCGAGGCTTAAATAACCTATCTTTCTAAGCACCTTCCTAACTATTATATCAGACTTTCCAGGGCTCGTTTTCGTTTTTTTTTTTGCGTTCAGTATTATACTACATATGAAATATTCCGGTCTGACACACCGGCGTAACTACGGCGTACCATTTTTGCCTAAGTTAATTTGACAAATTTGCCTAGAAAATTTAAATACCGATTGCAGGAAATATGCAAAATTTTAAATTACTGTTCCACTTTAGAAAAATAAACAAGAGCGATGTGTTTACAGATCTTTGGAGGAGAACAGAAAAACTAAATTTTCCTATTATCGGTGCAATACTTACATGTGCCTACAGCGTATCGCAGGAATTTTTCGTAATTGTATAGAAAATAAAGAAGAAAATGAACAGTTCAACTTTTTAATATATTTTTTATATCTTTGTGCATCTTAATATATGAATTTAAATTACTTCTCTATATTTTATTTTCCATTTTTTGATAGTTAAAACTTAACTTTAATTTTATTGAAATTTCGTTTAGATTATATTTTGAGTAATACTGGCGTAAAAAATATTTAAATTTTATTGGAAGGACTTCTAGATATTATCCTAATCTTCAAAAACCATACTGATTGTTAAAAATCATAATTAGATACACCCGGTCTGTGAAACCGGCGCAACTGCTTGTGTTATAAATATTCACGCGACCACTGTACGGTTGGACCAATCTTACATGTAGTAGGTAACTTCATTACCGATATCTGCGAACAAAGCACATTGGGACACCCAGCAATGGGTAATATGCCGTGATGATATATTTATTTATTTTATTTAGGTAACTTCCCGATAAATCGGATTAATGACAGCTGTAACAAATTTGTCATTTGATAGTTCATTTCGTTTCAGTTTTATTTAACTGGTAGTTAAAATTTTAACCAGCGATTGTAAAATTTGCCCTACGCAGTGCATTATCTTAATAACTTTGCTAGGGTATTAATTACAAAATTATTAAACATACCTGAGAGTTTTCTTCACACGGGCTGTGTCTTTTTGCAGGATTGCCTGTATCTGTGACCATCTCACCACAGTCCCTGGAAATACGCACAAATTTTACACATATTCACGAGATTTATGTATGTGATAAATTTTCATATTTTAGAAGAAAATAAAACATGAAATTATGTTGCAGATGAAATATGTTTGTTATTATTTACTGAATGAAGAGAGGAAATTGCGTGGGGTTTCAGGGGAAATTACATATTTTTCTTTATTAAAAAAGAACTATTAGATCTATGTTCATTAATGCATCATTCATTTTTTTAAAGCTTACACGAGGCAAAATAATTTTTCATCTGAATATTGGAAACGTAATTTTTGTTCTTTTAATCATAATTGGCATTCGTACTTACAAAGAGAGGTCGCGACCTCGGACTCACCAATTTGAATAAAATTTTGTGGGCGTGAAGCAGGGTTGGCCTGATATGATTCATTTTAATTAAAACATGATTTAGATTAAGTGATTTTTTAATGATTTAAATAAACTTTGTTAAAAAAATACTACCACAAAATGCATTGATATGCGAATTATCTAATCCACTGAGCGACTTTTCTGAGTAATTTTTCAGTTATTTGTGTGTTTTACATGAAATAAAAGGCATATAAAATATGCAATTATTGTTACAACTTAGTTACAAATTCAAAGTAATTTATTTCGTTCGCTAATAGTTTGAATCGGGTAAAAAATATTATAACATTATGAATTATACTAATCAATAACCGAATAATGTAAAAATAGTATATTATGTTATTAGGAGTAGAAAGCGGTCTTTTTGTGTTGGACCCAGCTATTGCGGCCGAGGCGCTAGCCGAGGCCTGGCAAGTTGGGTAAAACACAAAAAGGGCGTTCTACTCCGAATGACATATACTATTTTTTCTTCAAGCGTTTCAAATCATTTTTTGACATTTTTTGGATTTTTTTATTTGTAAAATTAGCAATTTTAGTCAAAGCTGGCTGTGTACACTACAAAACACAAACGATTCAACTGTCAAATAATAATTTTCAATATGATCTGTGTTGCTGTGGCTACTGCCGCCGCCAGCGGTGAACTAAGAAACTAATATTTTTTTACTAGTACAACAATAACAACATTTTTGTACTAGTAAGTCAATGAATATCTTCTACAGCGTGTGTACAGTAGCATAATATGCATATTATATTACGCTTGAAGAAAAACCTAATTTTTATATTTTGCGTTCATAATGAAGTCATTACGAAACCCATGCGTATCGAAAGAGTCTTAATTTCGATACACAATTTTTTGTTTTAGAAGGTTGGTGCCAGATGACATTTACTCATATTCATAAATCAGAATTGACATGAACTTTCAAACAATTGAATAAATGTCAATCCAATGTTACCAACTACAACATATTTCCCTAAATCAACTTGGTTTATACAGTGAGAACACTGAAAAAAACCGTGACATAGGCGTTTAACATGGGAAAACAGTTTTTTTCAAATACCATCTGTCCCGCAAGACTATATTAGCGGGAGTTTTTGATATGATGAAAGATTATTTAATTTGGCGTCGAAGAGTATCTAAATACTCCTAATTTAATGGTTTATTATTGAAATATTTGCAAAAGTATAATGCAATTTGACAGTTATTACTTATAATTTATTAAAAACAGTAATCATGGAAACGTATTCAGTAGCGTAATAATTATTCACAAGTTCAAATTTATGGTTACTTGGTACAATGCTGGTTATAGTCTGAGAAATATTTATATGTACGAATTTATATCTTGAACGTCCTAGACTAGACCCGTCTAGAGTGTCGAGAATATTTACAACATTTAAAAGTGATGGATGTTTAGATAAGAATCATACGAAAAGGGCAAGAACAAAACTGGGCAAAATGAAGAAAATAAAAATAATTTACTACGTGCAATAGAAGAAAATAATCCGCTGTCTGAAAATTATGGCGAATCAATTAAATATTACGTATTTAATTGTTAATGATGCAGATTTTGAAAATATGTTATAAATTGTGATTTGAAATATATTGATTTTTTATTGATACTGCTCTGATTACTTTCTTAAGTTATGTATAAATCAGTAAATTATATTAACAAGTTCATTTGACATTGACAAGTTTGACAACCTATGTTGCATTTTATCTGGAACGATGCAGTATGTATAACTAGTATCGATAGTAATACATTAATAACAGAATAGTAAATATTGCATCTTAGCTGGAACTCACGGTATAATAAATGCTATTATCAACAAAAAAATAAAATAAAAAATTACCAATCATCTTCATATTTCGTATCTGAATCAAGAATACTGATCTAAACCATTTTTCTATTTTCATAATTAAAGGTGCTTTTAATTTTAAAGTTTTAAATTTGTACGATTTCTATTTACTTGCGATATTAAATATTAAAACCGTATTATTTTTTAGAGTTTGTAAGAATCCAGAGAATATCAGTGAAGATTTTTTTAAAAATCGGAATAAGAATAAAAAGTTGGCTATTTGTTGACTTTTTTCAATTAATTTGTATTATTTCTATTAATAACAATAGTATCAAGTTTATTTCACACCAAGTAATACTTTTCTGCTATTAGCTAATACTAACAATGGGCTATTTAAGTACATTATAATCACTTGAAATGGTATATGTAAGATGATTTGTGACAATATTTATGTTGAATTAAAATTAAACGTAGGTACGTGCTTTTAGTCAGGTAGTATTAATAATTATAGTACAAAGTTTCCTTCACACCAAGTGACTTTTTTCTCAGCTGCAAATACTAACAATGAGCAACAACTATTTAAGGATTTTATAATCACCTGAAATGGTATAGATGTATGACAATATTTATGTGTAATTAAAATTAAACGTAGGTACGTGCTTTTAGTCAGGTATAAGGTATACATTAAAAACATGTTATAATAAACTCATTCATATTAATCATCTCATAAAGATTTTTTGCGAGAAACAAAAGAAATGGGAAAAAAATTATATTACCTGTTCGTTCGTTTGAGGAAAACAGGTTGATTATTATTGTAATCTAATAGACAAGAAAACAAAATCACTTAAGAACTAGGTATATTTGAAGCAATATAGTAGATATTGCTCTACTTTTTTCTAATAGCAGTTTCGAGTTATCGTCTACCATGACATGCCGAAATGATATATAAAATAAAGATCTGAAATTATCTGTCCCATTTTGAAGTGTTAAGCTGGATTTATAATGACGCAACGTGAGAGGTAGGCGAGGTAGGTACCGCAAATGTTATAGGTAATGTAAAAAGATAAGCGTATGCTAGAGCTAGGGATCAGTATTATTAAAGTAACGAAAGCAGCAACGTAAAAGTCACAACGCAAGAGTTGGCCAACTTTCATCTTTCTGCAAATGTTTTTGTGTTACCTTATTTAATTTTCCTACCGCTGGCCAATCAGAAGTCAGTATTTTGAATATTACGCGAGATCGAGACTGGATGATGCTTTTTACCGATTTTCGATAATGATTCATCTATCACTGTCACAGAGTCACACTATTGTTTTCTCTGTATTATTATTATTATTATTAATATTGTTAATAACTATATTAAAGTATCTTTCACATCATCATTATCCATGATGAAATATAAACCAAAATAAAATTATTACAAAAACTCATGTTATACGATTTACAGCTTGTGCCGAAATTATTATTACATATATTCTGATTGATTATCATTTGCATTTCTGCTTTACTTCAACTATGTTGCGTCCTGCGTTACTTTATAATAAATCCAGCCTTATGTACTTACTACTGTACGGTATGTATCGGTATCTATTTTTTTATGAACCATGGGAAATGCAATGGTAAAATTTTAATATGGCTATAATTTCTGCCCTATTAATTTTAGAACAAAAGTGTACATTCAAAAAATGTTCAGAATTAAAAACTGCATCTAATAAGTGATTGTTTATTGTATGCGTTGAGTTTGCGAGAGAGAGGCAGTATAAAAGTTTCAATTTTTTTATTATTTTAAATAAAATTTGTTTTAATTTTGAAGCAATTCGTAGTATAAAAAAGTGTTAATTGTTTTTAGTTTAACTGCATTTGATTTTTAATTTCAACATGACGTAACGGCGACACCTACAGCTGCTAGATAACTCGCCCGCCATATAATATATACAGGCTGTCTTACAACTCGCGCCCCAGACGAAACTGACACTTGCCGACGACAATAGGTTGCCAACAAATAGAAGAAAATATATTGCGGCTGCTTGCATAACGGAGTTACAGACTTTTTAAACCACTAATTCCGGAAGGATATCTTGAGGTGTGATGATATTATTACAAAATGAAACTGGTTGCTAGGTTTTAAAAATACTACTAGTGAGTTACAAAATTTGTTTGACTTACTGAAATTTTGACACTTTAGACTTGAGTTTTCACTGTCAACAAATTTAGGTTAGCGAAGGTGTCATGCCAAAATGAAAGCAGTAAATTATGCAATAAAAGTGCATTTCTTACAAGTTTATGTGGTAACTATTTTTCATAATTAAATATAACTTCCATATTTGCCATATTATATTTATTTAAAATAATAATACAAGAAAAAATACGGTTCGTTAAGATTTTTTAGATTAGAGAAACATATATATATATATATATATATATATATATATATATATATATATATATATATATATATATTGCATAAGTACATGTAAAAATTAAAACCATTTCTCAAATGATTTGCACAATTTGAAGCAGAACAACCCGTCATCAAGTGGCTCCAGAATGGCGGACGAGTCAGCTGTAATTTATCTAGTAGCTATAGCGACGCCTATTGCTATATCTTTCCCTGACACTAGCTCTATAGTAGGCAGCGAGAGAAAGGTAGCACTAATGTGACGTCACAGTGACACTGACAACAAACCTCAAATATTTCGCAAAGTAGTTATTAAAAAAATTGTTTTTTTTTTCATCTTAATCGCTATTTATTGAGTAGTACTTTAAGTATAAAGTGTACATTTTGTTATTTTTTGTTATGATGCAGGACCCCATTATACCATTGTATTTCCTATGGTCCACAAAAAAGTACACTTGGTATGTAAGTGCTTGTCAGTTTATGGAACAATGTAATATATACATTTATATACCTACATAAATAAATATTAGTATGTAGGAGGTATTTTTTTATGATACGATACTGTATCGTTTAATGCATAATTATTCATTCGGTGTATTTATTGCACATATTTGACTATAATGTTTAATTTCCTTTCACACACACACACACACACACACACACACACACACACACACACACACACACACACACACACACACACACACACACACATATATATATATATATATATATATATATATATATATATATATATATATATATATATATATATATATATAAATGCAACATACAAAAACTTGTTGTTTTGTATTTTCAATACAAATTTCCAATAAATTAGTATATATATAATTAACAAACAATCAAAACTTTAATGTAGCACATCTTAACAAAGTTTGGCTTAAAAAATTCATAATTTTAATGTAATAAATGTTCAAAAATACCTCCATTCACACTGAAGCAATATCCTAGTCGGTCGTAGAAAGAATTGACACCATTTGTGATGTGTTCTGGAGGTATCTCCTGTACTGCAATACTATTTATAATGTTGCATTTTAAAATGGACAAATATTACACTGCTGTCATTTTTTGACAGTAGTGTGTAACCATGGAAGTGATGAACCATATGTTGCATTTTAAAATAAATTCTCTGTATATATATATTTCATGAACGCTCATGGTTTCAGGAAATTGTAGCATCCAATTAAAAAAGTTGTGACACATTTAATTTTACTCGTATTTCCAATTTCAACATTCCATCTATTGCGGTTACAGATATGATAACAACTTTACCGTATTGAATACGGATATGCAGAATAATCTCCTATTTTTCAAACGATGCAACAATGGTTTTAATTTTTGAATTTATACATAAACGTTTACAAATTGATGAAAAACAGATATATTTTTGATGGAAACAAAATTACTATCGAAATATCAATGAACAAAATATGATTTTAAATGGTATATATTTCATTATATTTATGTATGCGTCACTAATTTAACAACCGCCATTGTGAACTTGTAATTAATTTCATAATTTTGACATTTTTCACGTGGGTCGTGGGTGTCACAAAAAAATTGAAAAATAAATCCATTAATAATAATTACGTTTTGCATAAAATACATTTTCATATTATTGTATGTAATCATGTAAATGTTGATAATAAATGAGGTTATTATTCGCGCTCCAGAATTTAGAACGTTTTAATTGCCATACTTAATATTATCAATGGAATATCTTATATTTTCCTGTAGTACGGAATAGCATAGGAATATCTCTTATTTATCATGTACAGCGAAAACAATAAGTTATTAGTAGATTTGCAATTTATAAGTTTCCAGTAGAAAAATAAGAAATTTGTGTAAGAATGATATATTTTTTTTAAAGTTCAACTATATTTTTAATTAATTTAAGAGTAACTTAAATGAAAGTAAGTATTTGTATTATTATTGAATTCCACGTCGAGTGCTGGCCTAGCTTATGCGTCGACTAAATGAAAATCAAAGCAGACGCAGTAAATAGGTATTAAAAAAAAGTCTTTTTAACACATTTACATTAGACAAGGGGCTAGTGCTACGTGAAAATGTATCATAGTATCCCAAATACTGATCCTTGGTACTCACTCTAAATACCCTGGCGAACAATTTGTTGTCTTTCCCGAAAAAAAAAGACGGTCACCCATCTGTGGGTCATGACCCAAACTGTTTTAAAAAATGATATTTTAGAATCTAGGTACTGTAACACGTTTGCTTAGCGATGCCTCTTTGTTTAAATTATTTGTAGCCCGGGCGTCAGATTAGCTACGGATCTTGTGTTCAGAACTTTCATGCCTTGTAAATTATTCTCTTTTTTGTAAGATTCTAAAATTGCTTCTCAAAGTTAAAGTCTTTGTTAGATTTTGGGATGAGTTTAGTATCTTGACATTTTGTAAGAATTATTGCGTGTTGTAAAAGTATTTTTAAAAGTATAATGTTACAATAGGAAAGGGCTAGAAAAGACGAATATGTCACAGCAGGAAAAGCAACTTTTGAAAATTTCAGTGAGCGACTTATGTCACAACCGGCCAGAATCTGAGAAACCGTTAGAAATTTAGTTCTTTCCCAAAACCTCTGAAATGTTCTAAGTTACTTTACCAATTACATTGTGTTAATTTTTAAGTTAGCCAATAAGGGTATGAAGGTTGGACTTCCTTATTGGGAAGTGGGATGAAATCCAACAAGATGGATTTGAAATGATCTCATCTCAGAGAGTCTTGTTTTGACTTTTGTTTGTGACGTTTGTTTTCTTCCCATTCGACAGTTGTTCAAAATATGTAACTTGTCTTAGTGAATTTTGTAGAGTCTTTGTGACTTGAGTCGTTGTTGAAGTCCCAAGTTGTTTAGATTGTTGTTAAAATTTAATTTCGTTATTTTATTTTAAAAACCTACTAATTGTTGTTGTTATTGTAATAAGTTAGTTTAATAATAAAATGCTTTGATCGAGGCCGACCGGTGCTGATCTGTAAATAGCTTGATAAATTACTTTATTCTTAGTAGTTGGTGTTGACTACCTAAGCGCTGGTAGCAATTCAGTAGCATAGAGCTTAATCTGAGGTCGTCCTTTTAAAAAAATAGTTTTATGAGAGTCAGGTACCGTCCCTTAAACAGTAACCGTCACAATCCTTAGTCATTATTTTGTGTATTGTTGTCAACCATTTATTGTTTTGAGTAAATATATTGTTAAGTTAAGATGAACCAGTTCTCAGTTTTATTGTTTAAGTTGCTCGAGTTAACTATTTTCAGTTATTGCAGAAGTGTAAGTATTAATTGTGAATATTGTTTATTTTGTCAATTAATAGACCGCGTCTGTTTCATACTTTTTGCATTGAGTCTTTCTATCTATGAACTCTGATAACACGGATAGTGGTGGCAGCGTTACCCTTGATCTAAATTAAGTTTTGCATTAATTAAATTAGTGTTTTATTTTCGGGTTAAGTATTCAAAAACCGTTTGATAAACGGGTAACAGTAGCGAGTTATGTAACATGAGAGGGTGCGGAAGAATGAAGAGATACTAAACTGATGACTACTGTTTACTCCTTTTACTCCAACGATGACACAGTTTATTCTGACTTTAACTGGTGGACGCCTCGGATGATTGGCGTCCACGACTTGGTGAGAAGGAAGAACACTCATACACTTACACTTTCCACTTGCTGAACACTACGAACATGGACATTATTTGTTTGGAGATTTACTGAATAAATAACTAAACTTTTCAACTAAATGATTACATTATTATTAATTAAACATAGCCTAACATGTTACATTCCGTAACCCAGTGGGCGGGCGTTCAGCACGCGCCCCATAATTAAAAGACACTACATGTCCAAAACAAAACACGTCTTCACGACGCGATGATCTAATCTAGACTGTTACATGTTTACTCCATGAGTAACTAATGTCGACTATCTAAAAACAAAGCACTGTCTTCAGGACAGGATTATCTTAGGGGTACAGGGGGCATAGGCTAGGGCATTCAAAGTCACGCACGTATACATAATAATTTGTAGACTTAATGATCAACAAATAAATGTTGTCACTATCATAATATCATAAGAATTTCTAAACTGAATTTTGACATTTATAACTTAAATAGATAAACAGAGTTAAAATATGATTACTGAAACTATAGAATAGAAAAGTTTATAAAAAGTTATTTATCTGTTATTGCTCTTACCCTCGCACAGTTAAAGTTTGTATCTCGCAACCTATTATATAAAAGTGGTGACAGCAGTGATATAGATACACTGCTGCTATTTTGTTATATAAAAGTAGTGGCAGCGGTGGGATATAAACACTGCACTATGTATTATATATGTAAATGGTAGCCGATAATAAATGCCAACCATTTTCAACCGTTGCAGGGGCCGCTAAAGCCTTTTATTGCTGTGAATTTTATCTATCAGAAATTGTCCATGCCATTCCATCCGGGCTTTAGTCAACTGACAATTTTTACCCTAAAAGGCACGAACAAATACAGGTCCGATATAGAATACCTAGATTCTAAAATATTATTTTTTAAAACAAATTTGGGTCATGACCCACAGCTGGGAAGACCATCTTTTTTCCGCGGAAGACAGCAAATAGTTCTCCAGGGTATTTAAAGTGAACACCAAAGGTCAGTATTTGGAATACCATTATACATTTTTCACGTAGTACTAGCCCCCGGGCTACATGTTATTATTATTTGTGGTAATCAACTAAAATAAATTGAAAAGAAAAAAACAATTAAAATCCAGTGCGCTTTAACTATTTGGTAAATAATTATATGGCACGCCACTGCATAGAATATCTGTGTCTCCTGCGTCATCACTTCGTGCATCTATTGATGACGTAAATGGCCTTTTCTTGGCTGACGGCCGCTCTATTAGCAATATCTCATATCTTCCATTTTTAGGGTAAATGAATTATTAGTAAATTTGGGAGTCATTTTAAATTGTAATTGAAAAGCCGTCTGTAAAATTTAGCTAAAATAATATAGGAGAGGAGGTATTTCCAGGTTACCCGCGATATAATATAATTAGAGATGGGTCAACTCCCGAAATTTAAAGATTTCCGGGATATTTTTTTGAGAAATTTCAAATATGAATAAAAATTGTAACTGTAGGTTTATTTAGTTTCATTTTGCAGTGAAATTATGGTAAAAAAGTACATACATATACTCATATCAATATATTTATGCACTATCGGTCATACATACGTGTAAAGCGACTCTGTAAGAACTAATAAAGAATACTCTCCCATATTTTAAATGTTCAATATATTTTCATATTCATAAAAACTTAACTGTGTAATTCAAAAGCATCGTACTAAATTTCACAAGTACTTATACTAACTTAAAAAAAAATTAACCAAAATAACAACTTATTTTGAAGGAAACTTAAATTACTCGAAAAAATGAACAATGTTATATATTTAATAATTATTTATAACAATTTGCACCAAACATCAAGGATAAAATCTTTCAAAATTTTCAAAAATTATATTCACGGGATATTTCAAAAAAAAAAAATCCGGGAAAAAGGTATCAAAATTTCCTCCCGAAAATCGCGGATGAAGGAATTTCCGGGAATTTTCCCGGGGAAAAAACAAATTTCCGGCGGGAATTTTTTGGCGGCACATCACTAATTATAATAATATTATGTCTTATGTAATTCTCCAATATCATTGATTGATTAATTTTCAATCTTATATAAATCTTTAAAAATTTCTGTATTTCCCTAAATTTCGGAATTATAAGCAAGCTATTCGCTTCGCATTTCAAGACTTCCGTAATTTTAATAAACCGGTTAATATGAAAATCCGTTACATAGGTTTTTTTTTTAAATATTATTTATCCCGAAAAATTTAATGGATTAATTAATAAATATCATTTGTAAAAGATTTTTTGATTAAAATTATACAAAAAGCTTAGATTCACTAGTATCTACTAGTATAGTTGTATTAGAGATATTTTGTCCAAAACATGATTAACTGCCGTAGCGGAGCCGGGTATTCCCTTGTCACATAATAAATCTATTTTTTACAATGTCGCTATATTAAGTTTACTCAGTCACTAAAGGTGTAAATTAAAAAATCTTATTTTTCTTTCTATGCCCGAAAAAAGTTTTTTCATTTATAGTGTAAAAAGTATATAATTTTATTATAGTAAAAAAATGGTGAAAAGGTGCACATTCTCCTTTTTTGAAACGTATTATAAAGCCTGGTTTTAATATGTTTCGATTAGTAGCTGCCGATTTTTCAATAAATAAAAATATTAGTGTTGATTTCGGTTAAAATTCACGATTATATATATATATATATATATATATATATATATATATATATATATATATATATATATATATATATATATATATATATATATATAATTTGTTATTACTGATAAATTAATCCCTTATTCTTGATCATTTTTTGTACGGTGTGCCTGTCTTAAAGGTGTACATAGGAGATTAACATGAGAAATCAGTTTTTTGCAATTTTCTTCTCGCCTAATTATTTTAAGCAAAATCGCGTCAAATAAAAGTTTTAGGGCATAAAATTCTGCATCTAAATCAATAAACAGAATTACCTTCCCATGCTTTGTCACGAGAGAAATTAAATATGAAAATGTCGAAAAGTACGTTGAAAATATCGACAGCCATGGAATAGAGCAAAAAATATATAAATGCTTGACGTGTCACAATGTAAGTTAAATTATTTGACGTTTCTGACACTTTGATTTTGTCTCTAGTCTCTGTTGTACGTTGTGACAGATATAACGTGAAGCATTTATTTATTTTTTGTTCAATTCCATGGCTGTCGATATTTTTAACGTAATTTTCGACATTTTCATATTTAATTTCAATTTCTGTTGTTATAAAGCATGTAACGGTTATAGAGGATTCCACCATTTTTTATATAATTTCATCAGAAAGTATAAGTAAAACTATGACTATTAGTGAAAATCCGGTGAAAAAATTCCTATTAATAAGCGAAAATATAGATGTGACGTCACGAATATAAGTTTTTATATACAACTGTTTTCTTCGTGGATCTAAAATGTTCTTAAATGTATGCTATTTTTAAATTATATTTATAAAAAACAAATTTATATTATAACACTGTACAAGTCTACATGCTTTATAATTGCAAGTGCATCAAAATTATTAAGTTTCTTGCAAGAAATTTATATTCAAATAAAAACTGTTTGAGAATTGCAGTACTGAACTGGTAGCCACGTATCCGCTATTTGAATTTGTCTACTTCCATTGATAGTGAACTCTACCCCTAACTCGGTATTCGTTATATATTTATAGGTGGTCTTTGAGTCGCCAATCAAAATAATATATATGGATTTCACATGAGTGACGAGCTGCTAAAACAAAAACCCCCTTATTTCCGAAGTATTTCGATTATATCATTTAATTTCTTTATTAATATTCATTATTAAGCATCTACTTTCACTATTTTTCACTAATTTCTCTTAACTCGATTTAGCTGTAATCCTCTATTCTGTTTATTGTTTTATATGCAGAATTTTATGCCCTAAAACTTTTATTTGGCGCATTTTTGCTTAAAACAATTAGGCGAACAGGATATTGCAAAAAACTGATTTCCCATGTTAGTCTCCTATATACACGTTTAAGACAGACACACGGTATAACATTTTTCTCTAAAGTCATTAATTCTCCCAAAAAAACACTGGTTGTGTTAAAGGAAACACTCTGTATAGGTATAAAGCAGATAAACCAGAGAGATAATATTTACGAAAAACTTTTCGTATATTTAACGCATTTTTACCCTATAATATTACATCCTACAAAATATTTTATATTCTCATGGAATATCTATCTCTAAAATATCAATTTTTTAACTAACATTTCCTGCATAATAAGTACTAAATTTTCTGAAACAATACCAGTATTATACGATTATTACAAATTCTCGTTTTCCTGCAGTAATAATACCTGGAATTCATACGGGAAAGTAATACCTACTATGTACATTGTATTTTCTTTGAGAGGTACTCTTCGATAATAATTAATGAAAATTCAGCCTGTAGTCTATAATACATGATAAAAAAAACTACAAAGGATAGATTACGAGTAATATTCTCTCCCACGTAAAAAAAGTATCTTCGCTCGTATCAGTTTTCATAAAAGCTTTTTATGTGTCATTTGACGTTAAAAGGACGTTTGAACAAGTATGAGATTAATTGGATATTTACATGAAATGATAAATAAATTAATATTTCAAAAAGGTACGACAAAAACAGCCACATTGTTCAAATAAAAATTACGTCGAAACTGATTATGAATATAATGAAAAATGATATGCTTTGTGAAACGGAGTTAATAATTATCACTGTGTATTATACAGGGTGATTCATAAAAGCGGTGCCAAAATTAAACCATATATTGGGGGATTCATTTTGAGTAAAAATGTTAAGATTATGTCCGGGAACGTTTCGTTACAGAGTTATAGCCCTTTGAAGACACATTTTTATTAATAACTCTGGTACAGAGGCGTCTCATATGAGGAAGCCATAAATATTTTTCATCGTTATTTTCTTACCTATAGTAAAAAAAAAATTATGCAGAGGAGGCACATCATCAAAGTTTGTAACTAGATAATGACGTCACGAAATTAATAGGTTTACATGGTATACTAATTTAATTTAAAAAATGTAATGTGTGTTGCATAATTATATTTACGTGCGATGCTAATTTTTGCGAACAAGTTAATTGGTATATCAGACGAATAATACTTGAATATCATTGTAAAAATTAAGATATTTACAATTTATGGTATTGAAAATTCGGTGTGGGGTACAATTATTTATTGTGAATGTTTAGGTTAGGTTTTGCTCACAAAACAAACACTTTTACGTTTTACGGATCATTAGCTGGAAGACAACAATAAAAAAAATCATAGTAAATATGTAAAGTTACCATTAGATGTTAACAATAACACATAACCCTGTTCTATTTATATATTACTTGACAGTTATTTGCTACTGAGCGTTCTATTGCTTTAAGAATATTATTATTGTAGTAGGAATATTTCTCACATCGATAGAACGTACCTATTATCATAAATAGCAAAGTTACGAGTGGCTGAAGGAGATAAGTGCAGCATTTTTCACGAATATTCTGAAATATAGGAGGTAATAGAAACAAAAACCGTTTTGTCCACTTCTACTTGCAGTTATCCACTTAATCCATAAAAATCAGTAATATTTGTTGTAATTATTGTCTTTTTACCCATTAATATCTGTCACGAATTTTGTTTAACACAAATATAACCTATAAAATTTACTGCCATACGCATGACAGTACATGGGCGAAAGTGAGGCCATACGAGAATACAGGCCAGAATGCTCAATTCGTGACGTCACAGATAGTCTCTTGGTGTCGCGCCACGCCTCGTACGACAGCAGTGGAAGCATAGTAAATATTCGGAATTTTAAACAAGTAGGATTGTAAAATATGATTTATAAAGATTTACAACTAATATAATAACTATTCTAAACAAATTAAATAAAAAACGAATTATAAATGGCCTAAATATACGAATAAACTCATGTTTTATTTTAAATTATTTATTGTTGTTTAAATAATACAAGAAATAATAAAAATAATAGTATTAATAAATCTTTAGATAGTTTTTTCTATAATTATTTAGTAAAGGTTGCTGAATATCCCTATTTTTTTTTCTAACAACTAAATTTGATGTTCTACATGATATACATTTATCATATATGTATTAGGAAACTTGTTTCCTTTGCAATATTTCTAATGTCAGGTATATCAATTTAGCCGTGTTACCGGAATTGCTCCTGCACATTGGCACACAGCATATTAAAATTTGCAATATACTTCAACGAAAAACAATCTAAATTTGACGTTCCATGCTGTGCTGTGCCGTGCGTCCATTCGCGCTGACTGCTGCAGGGCGAATGTTCTTAGAGGGCTAGACTAGCGCGCTGGCCTCATAGTTTGACGTAACACATTGAGCAGGGAAAGGCAATCAGGTCTGTATTCTCGTGTGGCCTCGGCGAAAGACAATATGCATGTTATGTAAACTTTTTCATCCAGAAATGCCATCCATTGGTGAAAAAATAAACTATAATTATTTTAAATAAATTAAAAATGCGTTACTTTAAAATAATTGTAAATTTAATTAAAATGTACTTTTCTTATAATATGCAAAAAATAGTACTTATTTTCTTCATTTTCCTAAATATAAACGTCACTCAGCCATTACTACTTTTTTTTTATTTTGTAATGTTTTGATGACGTGCCTCCCCTGCATAAATTTTTTTACTATATCAACATTTTTCCTTTTTTATTAATAAAATATGCAAAAATACACAAAAAGACACTCTTGCTAAAACTTTATAAACGCAATAGTTTTTGATATTTTAATTTTTAGAAAAAATTAAGTACTTATAGAAAAAAAATTGTAGTTGGTACAAGAGGGGATATGATGTCCATATCGTATGAGAATGAAGTTTGAGCATGACGCCGTAGGCGGAGTGTTCATTCATCCGAAGGCGATATGGACATTCCACTGGAGTTGTACAGCATACTTTTTCTACGACTAACGAAAAGAAGGAAAATGCGAACTAAGTATAGAAATTTGAAATTTTATTGAACATTATTAATTAATGCCATTTTATGTCATACTACTTACGATTCTTCTAATTTATTTAGCTTATTATCACACTTCATTTAAATATTATTAAATCTTTCACATTCTTTTTCTATATGAAATTATTGCCAAATCTAAAAACGATAACATTGACTTGTCAAATGTGACATTTCATACCGTTTTGATTCCCATTTTTTATACGTTCGTTTTCAATACTTACAACTAATTCATAATATACTTCAGTTAATTATTATTAAATTATTTAAATCTCTTTCTATATCGAAAATATTTCCATCTAAATGACAACATACACGACTTACGTGATTTGTAATTCGTGGATTTCATATCCATCCTAAAATGGATTTGAAATTATATCCATTCATTTAACTAGTATTGCCTACATATCCATTCTGCAGATTGTAAAGAAATGATGTTTTTCAAGTGGGAGTAGAAAAAAGTTATAAACTGTTTTATACAGTTATTTTTGTAACATTCAGAACCGTGAATGATTAAATACTAGAGATGTGCCGATTATGACTTTGGCCGACTAGCCGATTAGTCGGTTGTAATGAGGCCGACTAGTCGTCCAAGCCGATCACGATTTCGGGGATTTCCGTGACACTTTGATTTGATTATGTTATGTACAGTTATAAATCATATAAGTACGTTACTGTCTTTTTTTTGTTTTTATGAAGCAGTTGATATTTAGAATTTTTTGATATATTTTTTTACTGTACATCATGTACCGGGTGTAAATCGAAAAGTAAAACATAGGAGTTTAACACGGAAAATAAATTTTTGTTTGCGCAAACGTTACCTAATTATTTTATCCAAAAATACTTGAAATAAAAGTTATAGAGATTTAAATGCAGCATCTAAATCATGTGAAACGATTATTTTATCTCTTTATATAAACGTAAAAATCAATTACAAAGTTATAGTTTTTATGAACATTTTGTCTAAGCAGCCATGGATATATGACAAAAAAAAAACAAATACATTGTTTTTTGTCTCTTTTATTTAAATAAGAAGAAATAATTATAGGTAAATGTTAATTGAAGATAAGAAGATATTAATATTGTTATTTTGTTTGTTAATTAAGATACTAATTTTGTTTGATAAATGTCAAAGATTTGTTTTCTTTACAAGCAAGTAACTTTAAAAATTCATTGATTACCAAAGGATAGGTTGCTTTGCTTTACATTTCAAAATGCGTAAGACTGATTATAAAATAAAAATATTAATAAACAATCAAGGTTTTTATTTAATGTAATTCCCCGTACATACATTTTATTGAAGAAGCCGGATAGTCGGCGCTTTTTGTCGAATAGTCGCCGACTACGACAGTGGCCGGATAGTCGACTTTACCGACTAGTCGGCACATCTCTATTAAATACCGAAGAAAGTTTTTTGTAAAAAATTAACTGACTTCACCGGAATTTCTCAGTTGGTAGTGCTAGCATCCTATTAGACATAGCAAGGTCCTGGGTTCAAGTCCCGGTAGTATACATGAATTTTTCTCGATATTAAATCTGTACTTTGAGAAGTTCTTTTTGTTGCGTCAGTAGTAAAAGCTTAATATTAAATGTTTGAACTTTGATATTTAACAAAATGCCGGTTATCACTTTTTCATGACATCGTCTATTAAAAGATGAGAAGTACTTAATGAAAAATGAATGATATACACAGTTATGTGTTTAACGCACGTTAAGTACTATAATGCTCTACTTACCAAACTAACTCATCACTTCCAGGTTTACTGCATCCGTAAAGAAGCATATGATGGGCTGTATCCATTGTTGCATTTGGTTCGAACCCGACTGTAAATAAATCACATTGCATATTAGAATGTTTCCGGCAACGTGATTTTTTTTAATGAAATGGTATGGATGAAAATAAACAAGTATTTTTTTTATAAAGTTCTTCTTTATTAAGAAAGTATATATTTTTTAATTTCATATTGTTTCTGTTTTCGGCGGACAACATTTTATTTTTGCAAATATACATGCAGGATGTTAATGAATACGTGTTGCAAATTTATAGGACATATAGTACTGACCAAAATGAGTAAAAAAAGCTTAATCAACATAAGTCTGATCTTCAAATATTTCCGAGAAAGTGGCCACTTTGTATTAGATAGAAGCAAAGAAAAACTGACAAAGATAGTGATCGAACAAAATTTTGTCTATGTCAGTAAATAGACTGTAAAAAACAATAAAATTTTATATGAAACATTTTTTTTCAATTTCTAATATTTACGAAGTTATTTGAAAATTAAATATGAGCCAATGCCGCCACATTTATTTGATTTTTTTAAAAAAACAAAAGCACATCTAAGGTTACCTCTCAAAGGTAAACAAAAAGTTTCATTTAATCGAAATTGTATAGTTTAGTTCAAGAACATTTCTTTGACTTCTCTAATCCCTGCAATTTCTACTATAATAGCGAAAACCGCATATGGTGAACTTATAGCAATAGAAAATAGGTTTTACTTACAAGCACTTTCAGTTCACAATCGCTTACACAACGACTATATAGAAAACTGACCTGAGAAGTACTCATTGTGGAAATTATCTTAGTAAAAATACCTTGCAAGAACGACCACTAACAAATTGTTTCACTGGATGCTGTTACTCGAAGGCCATATTCCATTATTTGCTGATAATTGTCCATGTTATAAAATTATTTTTCATATATTTAATATTAAGTATAATAGAGATTTTTTTTACACAATTGTTTTTTGACGACATGAGTGAAATGGAAAACAGAATTATGTATTGTGTTATTGATATTGCAATATTAACAAGTACGGCTCTTGTAAGTATACCTAGAAAATTCGCTATATAATCGTCGTGTAAGCGATTATGAACCGAAAATTGCTATAAGTTCACCATATGCGGTTTTCGCTATTGTAGTCGAAGTTGCAGGGATTATAGAAGTCAAACAAATGATCTTAAACTAAACTATACCTGTTACAGTTTTCCAGATAGCAGAAGTAAACCTCGTAAAAACGCATTTTTCACTGCCTTATATCTCGGAAACAGTTGAAGATCTGATGTGTGTTGATTAAGCTTTTTTACTCATTTTGGTCAGTACTATATGCCCTATAAATTTGTAACAAGTATTCATTAATACCCTGTACATAAAAAATATGAAAGTACGTACACAAGATGTTTCAATACCTACCAGGAAAAAAATAAATAGTGATAGTGATATACTGATCACTGATCACGAATCGATTTTTTTTTAAATCGGAAAATTAATTATACTTTACATGAAATTTACATTCTTGTGTGTTTTTTTCCTGAAGTAATGAAACATCATGTACAAAGTAAGTTGGTTTCGAACATAGGTTATCTAAGTCATCGTAAATATCAAAATTATAATAATTTTATTTTAGATTTAAAATACAAAATACGAATAAAACTTTCATTTGTTGTTAAATACACAGGATGAATACTAGAAACCATGACATAGGCCCATAGGCGTACAACTTGGGGAAAAAGTTCTTGTCAAATATTGTCTGTCCTGTAAAACCTTTTGAGTGCTACAAGTTTTAAATTTTCGCCTGTGGTACCCGAGTAAATTTAATTTAAAGATGTGGCAAAAGCAGATTTGGTATACGTTATTTCAAGAACTGAACTATCATATACAGGGTGTTTCCTTTAAAACAACCAGCGTTTTTTTGGGCGAACTAACAACTATAGAGGAAAATGATTTATACCAAAAATAATCAAGAATAAGGGGATAATGTATCAATAGTAACAAACCGAATATTTAACCAGTGGTTCTCAAACGGTAGAACAAAATTATATTTTTTTAAATGGCATCCTATATAATTTTTAGCCCTTTAAATAGAATGTTTTCTGATTTCAACGATATAAATATAACATAAGGTTGTATAACAATTATTTCGAGAAAAATAGTATTAAAAACTAGAAATAATGTAGTAAAAAATGGATTGACTACTAGCGTAACTAGGCAACAGACGTACCTGTGTATTGCATAGCCTATTGTAATATTATAACATTATTTTCAATACCATTTTTCTCAAAATAATTGTTATACAACCCTATATCATATTTATATCGTTGAAATCAGAACAAAATTCTCTATCTAATGGGCTAAAAAATTATTTAGGATACCATTTAAAAAAATATAATTTTGGTCTGCCGTTTGAGAACCACTGGTCGAATTTTTGGTTTGTTATTATTAATAAATTAGCCCCTTATTCTTGATCATTTCTTGTATATAACATTATTTTCTAGTCATTAGTTCGCCCAAAAAAGCGCTGGTTGATTTAAAGGAAACACCCTGTATATATATATATATATATATATATATATATATATATATATATATATATATATATATATATATATATTTAACGTATGTCTTAATAATAATAATAATCATTTTATTCCATCGACATATATACATATGTATAGAATACGTCATTCGTACATACTTCTTTTAAAATACAATAATAATGATAATATAATAATAATACAAATAAAAAGGAGACTTCATTATGAACTGCTCAGATATTCATTTAACGAGTAATACGGTTTATCCAAAAGAAAGCTTTTAAGTAAAGTTTTAAATTTACTTTTGCTTTTCTCTTCTCTAATATTTTTTGGCAACTTATTAAATATATCTATACCTTGTATTTGTGGTATATTTTTCAAAGAACTATGCTTCACTGTAGGTATATAAAATAAATCTTTTTGTCTGGTGTTAAAAGAATGGACGTCCGCATTCGTTATAAAATCGTTTTTTTTGTTATATACGAATAGGCAAACTTTAAGAATATACAGAGAAGTTTGAGTAAGTATATTTAAATTTTTAAAAATTTGTCTACACGAATCTCTGCGAGAGATGCCCGCTATCGTTCGGACTACCCGTTTCTGGATGATGAATACATCATATGCCGAGGATGAAGCACCCCAAAAACAGATGCCATATCTTAATATCTGGACTCTACTTGTGCATAGTACAATATTACGAGCTGTTCTTTTGTTATAAAATCTTTCAGATGCCAGAAGTGGTAGCATATGGAACTTAATTTTGATGATAGTTTCGTTTGACAGTATACTTGTCGTTCATTTTTTGAAATTATCACATACTAAATCATTTTTATCACATCTTAAAATTAAGGGTACTCGAACGTCAGAATCGTAAATTTAATCATTTTAGCAAACAAAATTTCAGAATTTTATTCACTAAATCTTTATGTATAAATCACGTTACAAAGTTTTACGGGATAGATAGTAATTGAACAAACTGTTTTCCCAGGTTAAACGCCTATGTCACGGATTCTAGTGTTCACCTGTATAACTGTTGTAATCGAAAAAAGTTTAAATTTTTATGTTAATAAGTTTTTTGACCCTACTCACAAGATAATTTTAAATATTTTGCTACTTAATCATAAAACAAGAATTGTCAAGATAATCATAACATGGATAAAAAATAAAATTCGATATTTTTTTATATTAATTAGTGTCTAGTGTACATTTTCTAATAGCATTTTAGACAAATAATTTATAGTAACCTAATGTTAAAATACAAGTTTAACAGGGCCAATTTCTCAAAAACAGTTGAAATTTGTATTCCATTCCATCCGCTGATATTAAATTTTTCAGAATTTAAATATCTTTTGTCGCTTCTAAGATATTTGCATTTAAAATTACATCCTAAAAATATCTATTTTTAGACAATAACATAAAAATATTTATAGATTCAACAATAGTCCGCATTATACTTTTCGAGACCATCAAAATTTTGTATAACATTGTGTAATCACTATTTGACCATGACGTTTTTCCATTTTTATCATAGTTTCCTTTTACTAACAATAGCAATATTTTAATGTGTAGGTATATAAATATATATTTTTTTTCATAGTACTGATCAGATGCAACTATAATAATTGCTATATTGCAATTGCTGCATATAAATATTTACCGTACAAAATTAAAATTTGTATTAAAATACTGAGATATTCATCAAATTTAATGTAACATATGCGGCACTCTATGTTTAAGTTATTAGCACTTTACGTACCATATGGTTCAATTTAATAATTGATTATTTTATAAATAATATATGAGGAAAATAATTAAATAATACCGTAAGTACAACAGAATTTTAATATTATTGATAAAATTTATTCAATGAAATAATAGTTATTTATGCAACATGAGTAAAAAGTATAGTTTTATTACCGCGAATAGAAAGGTTTGATCGAACGAGCCGTGGGCGAGTTCGTCAAATCCTGAGTGAAATAATATACTTTTTACTCCAGTTGCATACAGTATTTTTTTACGTCTACAATAAAAGTCTGAAAAAAAGTGTCATTGCGTTTCATTATTTCACCCTTTTGTGTTAAAGAAGTGGATTTTTTTCACAGTTTTATGTGTTAAAAAAATACCTCATAAACCCATTTTAATGAATAAAAAATGTACTTTTTTTACACAAACATAAAAATAGTTATTTATGTACCAAGTGGGTAAAGAATATCTTTTTTCACGAGAGGGAAAATTTGCCGAACGAGCCGAAGGCGAGTGCGCAAATCCTTCGAGTGAAAAAAAGATATAATTTACTCACTTGGTACATAAATAACTATTTTTATGCCTGCAATGGGAGCGTGAAATAAAGTGTCGTAACGTTTCATTATTTCACTCCGCAGCGTTAAAAAAGCACACTTTCATGTATTAAAAAAAGGCATACTTTATAAACCCATTTTAATGAAAACGGGGTACTTTTTTAACAGACGTAAAAAAACATATTTGTAATTTCCCAACTTTATCAAAAGATAAATAATAATTATTGATGAAACAAAATATAATAACTACCCACCTAGGAATTCCTAAATTATAATAATATTTAACAAATAAAAATCATGCATACAAATACATTAAAAATATAATGTATGAAAATTACAAAAATATACTTTGACAAACTTACCTATATAATAACTTTTATCCGGCAAAACTTTTACTGGTGTGCATAGATATAATTCAGGCTGAAAAAAATCATCTATTGCAATATTTATAAAACAAAGGAAATTAGAAAATCTGATGCAAGGAACCAAGAAAATTAAAATAGATGCGCAAGCGAAGCACGTAATTAGTAAAAAGTACCAGTTTGTAAATATTTTGATACGAAAAAATAAAATTTATTTCACACGCATAAGGAAATTGTATATAAATTCATTATTTTTATTGTAAACATACGTTGAATTTTTTAACAAATAATTGATATAATATTTATTTAAAATATCAAATAAATTGTAAAACAATGAATTAAACGTTGTTTTTATAAACTATCAAAAATAATTACAATATTTGAACAAATATATTTCAAATAACTAACATTTATATAATGGATAAATATTAAAAATTGTGTCTAAATATTATTTATAAATTAATAAACAAATAAAAACATTATTAAATTCCCCACTATCCGAATTTTGAGTTAGAAAGTCTACAACATATGCAACCCAAACATCACACATATACGAAAATAAACAACTTACCCTATTGGGGCTGACGTTGGGCATTAAAAACGGGTATTTTCTGACTTCAGACGCAACGCTGACACATAATAAAACATATAAAACACTAGTCACTTGTAACATATGGAATAATTTTGACTTCGACAGCATGGTGATGACGGATCAATGGAATGAAGTAGAGATACCCACGCACTTGCTACCCCGAGCGGAGCTACGTTGAATCTGACAGGCTGGATTCCGTTTTTGATATTGACATTTCCCGTGGCGTGAACGCGGAGAAAAGGGGCAAGAAACAGCGCCTCTGTTGGGAGATGAGTTAAAATCATTCAAATTTGCCAAAGTAGGTGGTGACAGATTACATAAATATTTTTATTTCATGTTGATACAAAAAGTGTGTTCGTGTTAGTAGCTTTTTTAACCTAATTATCAGAGATTATTTTGTTTTTAATTCAAAAACAAAACATGGCAACAATTTCCCAACTGATCAAATTGTAAAATAATATTTATGTTAATAAAGAAAAATATATAGGTATAAATAAATAAAATCAATAGCATAATTTTAATAATATACTACTTTTTTATTATTAGAAACGATTGTAAATAAACTATAACATAATTTTTATTTTTTATGTTTAATTTATTGTTACGTTGATATTAAACTATTTGTTTAACAACAAAATTTACTTTTAATAACAATCAAATTTTCATCTACTAACATCGTACCATAAATATCCTACCAGTTCCATCTAGCGTCAAAACAACACACTAGTACTGACGTCATTCCATCCTACGTAATTCCATTAAAACTTGTTGAAACTTTCATGCCACGATTTGTATGAAAATTATTTTACGCGTTTAACGTGTACATATATAATTAACAAACTTTCCACATATACGTTAAAAAAATAACTATATTTTCACTAAAAATAAGGCGTTTTTAAGTAGCAAATGTCACAATGTCAATCTAGGAAACAGTACTATGTTTGTAAATACTGACAATAGATGACACTGTTGTAGTTACAGGACCGTAATAAAAACATTTTCAAAGATGATCATGATCATAATGTTTACATTATTATTTAGAAATCAAAATTTATGATATGATGAAATATACCGGATGGTGACGTTTAGGGATAAACATGTGAATTTAACATGGGATTTTAGTTTTATACAATTACCTGCAGTTCATTTTACAATAAAAACTATTCAGTATAAAATTGTTCATAATTAAAAGTTGCATACAAAACTGTTTTTGAATTTTTTATTGTCTAATTTCTACACAATTTTATAAAGAAAATCTGAAATTTCTGTTAATTCCGATTAAATTGTATAAATAGTCATATTTATTTTTTACTTTTCATAAATTATTTATAAACGTCAATATAACTTATAGAAAATTAATTCCGTATTCTTTGATAACTATTTCTACCATAATTAATATATTCTTTATAATAAAAAAAATTAGTTAAAAAATAATAGAATATAAATAAAATAATATTGTTTACTTTAATGTTATAAGTCATGGCTATTGCTACGAATTAACAGAAATTTTGGATTTCCTTTTTAAAATTGTGAAGAACCCAGAAACAATAAAAAATGCAACTTGTAATTCTGAACAATTTTGCACTCTACAATTTTTCCCGTAAAAAGAACGGAAGAGCAAGAAATTGTATAAAACTAAAACCCCATGTTAAATCCCTATGTTCACCCCTAACCGCCATCATTGGTATATTAGTTTTTATTATATAGGGTGCTACCTTTAAAACGATCAGCGCTTTTTTGGGCGAACTAATGACTAGAGAAAAATATTATATATAAAAAATGATCAAGAATAAGTGGCTAATTTATCAGTAAGTACCTAAAATTCATCCAGTGAGTCTGAAACGGTAGAACACAATTATATTATTTTTAAACGGTATCCTATATAATTTTTAGTTCATTTGATAAAGAATTTTTTCTGATTTCAGTGAAATAAATATTGTACAGGGTTGTATTGTATAACAATTATTTCGCGAAATATGCTATTAAAAATTAGAAATAATGTTACAATATTGAAATAGGCTATGCAATATACAACTATTAATATGACTGTTGCTTAGATTACATTGGTAGTAAAGCCATTTTTATTACATTATTTTAAAATTTAAATTTTTCTGGATATAATTATTAAACAACCCTATACAATATTTATATCGCTGAAATCAGAAAACAATCTCTATTAATAGACTAAAAAATTATATAGGTACCATTTAAAATAATATAATTTTGTTCTGTCGTTTGAGACCTACTGGTTGAATTTAGGTTTGTTATTACTAATAAATTAGCCCTTGTTTCTTGATTATTTTTTGTACCTATATATGGGGTCTCGTGGCCGCGTGCCTGAGTGTCTGGTTGCGAATCTGGGGAACCGAATTCGATCCCGACCGACGCCAAATATTTCGAATTTTAAATGACTCCTGTGGTGCACTCTCCACGCCTGCAATGAGTGCCCGTGAGGTGACGCCTAGTAAACGCCCGCACGGTACAAATATGTCATCATCATTACCGATATCTGCGTACAACGCAGATTGGCACACCCAGCAATTGCCGTAATGATATATTTTTTTTAGTCTCTGTTTTAAAGGAAACACCCTGTATGTTTATAAGAATATTAACAGTTCAAATAATAAAAATACTTATCGAAATGTACTATACTTATTGCTCGCACCCTACGGGATTTCTCTAAAGTAGTAAACTGTGTTATATTTAGTTTGTTATAATTTCTTCTGTTTCGCGTTATATTTTCAATAGGTTTTGATTACTGGTTTCACAAGTACCTAACGTTTTTAATTAATTTAGTTTCTTCCGGATTGAAAAATTAATAGGTACCTACAGCATATACCTAAACAACTGTTTACGTTTACTGCAATATTTGGAGTTTATAATATTCCTCTGAAAATGTTTTTCACAAATTACTTTGCGCCTTAATGTGTGATGCAATTTTGCCAAATAAATTTCCACTGTTTCGTATCTTGCTTGTAAACGTAAAATGATCGATTGTATTTGAAATCTAAAAAATGAAAGGCGTCGAGAAGTGAGTTACCTAATACAATTTCAATACGCGCAAGCTTAGCGATCCTTGTGGTATTTAACTGCATTAGAAAATTTACTTTCCTATAAAGCAGCTTGTTTTTCTTTTTTTCTATTTACATTTTTGACTAAAGGGTATTTTTTCGTTGTGTTTACCCTCACGATCCTTCATGTCCATGGGGCTCTCATCTATCACTTCGTTTTTAATATAAATTTATTCAAATTGATCACTTGTTTCCGGTATCGCAATATTATAATTTTACCGCCTGCAGATAAATATTATTTTTTTAGATCTGTTAAAAAAGTACCCTTTTTTCATTAAAATGGGTTTATAAAGTGTACCTTTTTTTTGATACATGAAAGTGTGAAAAAAGTGCACTTTTTTTAAACGCTGTGGAGTGAAAAAATGAAACGCTACGGTACTTTTTTTCACGCTCCCATTGCAGACGTAAAAAAAATTGTATGCAACTCGTGAGTAAATTATATCTTTTTTTCAAATAACTATTTTTCATATATATATATATCGATATTACTTAATTATCAAATATTGCTATCAGAATTCCAATTTATCAAATCCCTAGCGTACAGTTACAATTTGTCATGAATTCAATTAAAAAAAAAAATATGTCAAATACAAAAATGAGAAAATTAACATTTATGCTTATATGTATAAAACAAAATTCATAACGTTTAATTCAGGTTTTTTCAAATTATTTGTCCCGCAAGTCCCGTAAAATTTATGTGATACTTTATACATCGAGATTTAGAAAATGAAATTATGAATTTTTATTTTTAAGATCCAAAATTTTTAATTTTACCCCTTTTGTGGAGTAAATTTAATTTAAAACAAGACTGCTTAAATTTTTCCCAACTCAAAAAATCCAACTCCATTTTAAAAAAAACCCATTAAAAATTCACCCCGGTTTATATAAAAAATTATTTAGAAAAGAACGAAACAATTTATGTAATATTAACACAATTTTTTAAAAAATAATAATTTTAAATTCAATGGAATATCTATATTACTCAATAAAAAAACGTCGGTTTTTACCAACCCTGTTCTAAATTTAGTAAGCGAAAAAAGATAATGTTGAGTAAACTGTCAAATCAAGTAACGTTAAAAAATAGGTATTTGACAAGTAATTTGATACACAAGATATAAATATATTTTTATTTTTATCACGTTTAAATTAGATTTATTCGGTCCCCAAAGGCGTAATTTAAAAATTTTGGCACCCAGATATTCAGATATTTTCGTCTGAAAATTTATGTATGAAAGCAGTTTAACGACAACTATTATTTTTAAAAAATCCTATATAAAAGCATGTTTTCTAATGCGGCAATTTCTGTTTAAGTTAACAGACTTCTTATTTCTTATAGTTCTCGACATCCCAATGTTGATACGTTATCCTAGACATCTGCATAATATTATTTATATTCTTGAATTCATGATCCTAGATAAAAATCCTAGCTGAGAATATGTCATCTTTGTGTCGTATATGTTGCTCAAGCACAAGTACGCTTGTGGATTACCTATATGTGATGTATACATGCAGAATTGCAAACAGTTAAAAAGAAAAATAAATTAGTTTAGATTTATCATATTTTACGATAGGAATTATGTTAGAAAACGCATTTTAAGTATATTTGTAAAGTAAAAATGCAACATTTTAAAATATGTACCATAAAATGAACATTTTACAACACTAATAAAAATCTGCCTACATCAAGAAAGTAAAGAAAACAGCATTTTACACTTTCGATAAAGAATAAGTAATACGACAAGAGAATGCAACTAGCATGTGTTAGAAATTTAAAAAATAAATATTTTCATGCTTACCTATATTTAAATTATATCTTTGATGCAATTCCTTTTGGTTTAGACATAATTTTACTTGTATTATTATACAAATAAGTCTGGGAAGATATCCTCCTTTAACTTTTTTATTATAAGTAATAGAAAAAATGGGTCATATAAAAGTTTTATCATTTTAAATACAGGTGTCCGGATTTCAAAGGCTACTATTGGAATCTTGGAACTATAAGAGATATGACGGCCATCTTAAATATACTTTTGTTCTGACAAAAATTCTTATGGATTACTAAAAAATGGCGGAAAACTGAATTTAGTCGATATCTTCATTTTGAAATTACTTCTAAACTATCAGTAATCGAGAAAAATGTTTTTTTTTTAAAGTTAGGCGTTTTTGTTTTCTATCTAGTGGCGTACAAAAATTATTTTTCTATCGGTAAATTTTCGAGATATAACATAAACTAAAACAAAATTATATGGAACTCATATCTGATTTTTACTCTAAAAAAATACTTATTTTTTTCTTTCGACTGGTTTAACGGTTTTTGTGTTTTAAAATTTTTTTAGATCATACCTAATATACCTACCTACTTACGTGAATTTGAAAATTTAGATTTAAAATTATATAATGAAACAAGGTAGTTATGAAATAAGTTCAATATCAAGAAGAATATTGAAATATCTTAGATTTTAAGTGTTAAATAAATTTAAAGCCCAACAACTCTTATAACAGTCGAAAGAAAAAAAATAAGAATTTTTTTAGAGTAAAAATCAAATATGGTTTCCACTTAAAAAATGTAAGTTTGTGATATTTCTCGAAAATTTATCGATAAAAAAAATATTTTCGTATGCCACTGGATAGACAATAAAAATATCTAACTTTTTTATTTAAAACATTTTTCTCGATTACTGATAGTTTAGAAGTATTTTCAAAATGAAAATATCGACTAAATTCAGTTTCTGCCATTTTTTAGTAACCTATGAGAATTTTTGTCAAAACAAAAGCCCATTTAACCGAAGTCGTATCTCTTATAGTTTCCAAGATCCCAAGGGTGGCCTTCGAATCCGGACACCTGTATGCTATTTTATGGCAGATATGGATATTTTTATAAAGTCAGGTTTACAAGATACGACTATCAACTTTTATTTTTTAAATAGCCCACAATAATGTTTTTAGAATAGTCTGTTGTATCTCAATGCGGGTTTTGATTTCTGCGCCACAGCTACAGCCCATCACGTTTGGTACGGACTCTAACTTCAAATCCAATAGTGATAAAAAATGAGTATCGCCATCCGAAAGAGCTTAAAAAACTGTCCTAAATAAGTGCAAATCAAAATCTAGAATGATTTCATACTTAGAAGTTTTGTAAAAAAAAAAATTTACGTATATCTGTATCTGAATAAACAATGTATTGCTAAAATGGCATCCTAATATAGGAAAACTTTTGTTTAATTAACCGACTTCGTAGCTCTTATAGTTGTAGAGATAATTATCAAAAATAAAAATATAAAAATAGGTGGACCGCTTCCATTGCACCTGAGTGGGTATATTATTTTAAATAGACAATTAAACTAGCTTGACTGAGCGTTAACATTTCTTCTAATTCCATGGGTATCGTTATTTTTGGGGTGATTTCCGACATTTTCATATCTTATTTCTGCCGTTACAATGCATGCAAAATTTTGTTTGTTGATTCAGATGCAGAATTTTGTGCTATACATTTATTTGAATCTTTTTTTACATAATATAATTAAGGAAGCAGGAAATTACGAAAGTATGATTTTACATGTTAAAGTTCTTTGTTCGGGTGTTCCAGTCATCATATCGATTCATTAAAGGAAGAGGTCTAGGGACATGTTAATGTGTAGTGTACCTAATATGAAATGTAGGTACACGCTAATACCTCATTACATCACCGCTTATGGTGTAGGTCTATAGGCATTTAATGTGCATCGATTTATTGGCCCCAAAATACCCTAAAGTGCACGTTAAATAAATGGGGTTTTTTTTGGGTATTAAAAATAAGTTTGTGCGTTAGGTTATTGGTTATTGTTGTTATATTCTCTCTAATATCTCTAAAATCTTTGAATCAATTTTATATAAGTACATATATAATTCTGTTTCTAGTAATATTTCTCGCCATCAACACGGATTCATGTCTGGTGGATCAACCACGACTAACCTAATGAACTTCACTGAATTCACTCTTAATTCTCTACGGGACAACTCCCAAGTTGATGTGATATACACGGATTTTAAAAAGGCTTTCGACAGTGTAAATCATAATGTGCTTCTGGAAAAACTCGGCAAATACTTTCACTTTACAGAAGACCTTCTCCATTTTCTCAAATTATACCTTAGTGATCGCGAAATGACCGTGCATCTTAATAACTTTAAATCAAACCCGTCCACTGCTACCTCTGGGATTCTTCAAGGATCAAACTTGGGCCCACTATTATTCAATCTCTTCATTAACGATGTGGTGGACTGTGTTCAACATTCTCAAATACTTTTGTATGCTGATGACATAAAAATCTATAAAACTATCAACTCTGTTACTGACTGTATTCTCTTACAATATGACATCAACAACATTTAAAAATGGTCCCAGAACTCAAAATTGTTCTTTAATTACAGCAAATGTAAAATAATGAGTTACTTTGTTAAAAAATACGTTTACACTTATACATATCATATGGAAACTAATTCACTTGAGAGAGTAACTCAGTTTAAAGATCTTGGGATTATATTTGACACAAAATTAACATTTAATGTACACATTGAGACTACTGTAAGATCATCCTACAAAAATCTTGGATTTGTAATTAGAATTAGAAATTGTCGGTCTTTCTGTAAAATAACTACATTAAAAAGCTTGTATTATGCATTCGTCCGCTCTAAGCTAGAATATTGTCTACAAATCTGGAATCCAATATATCATAAATATATAACTAAGATTGAATCTGTCCAACATAAATTTATCAAATATTATTTTAAAATTCGTGGACAATATCCTAGCTTCACCCATGATTATTTCGTTTTATTGCCTGAAGTGAACTTGGTGCCATTAAGTAGTAGAAGAAATTTGCAATTATCTCTCTACTTATACAAATTAATTAATAATTGTATTGATGACCCATGTAGTCTTGAGCTTATACCTTTTCATATTCCACGAGTCACTTCAAGACATAAAATACCATTTCATTGTAAAACAGCTAGGACTAATTATGAATTGAAATCTCCAATAAGACAACTCTGTGTAGCGTATAACAATATATCATGTACTATTGACATTGACATATTTGGCGACTCCTTTTTTAAATTTAAGAGTACATTAATTAAATACTTTTCGGATTAAGTTACTTGTTACATTTCTTATATGTTTATTTAATGTTTATTTCATATTTTTCTGCTTTCTGCATTGCCGATGCAGTAGCTAAATAAATCTGTCAAATTTTTGTGGAAATTTTTAAAAATTCTGACGCTTTTTTTAAAACGTAGCTACTAGGCTGCGGCACCGGGTTTTCAAACCCACTAATCCTCTTTAAATACGACACTGGAGACAACCAAGACGACCAACGGAAACTTGGAAAAGAAACGTAACCGAAGAACATCTAGCACAAAATATGACAAGAAATAAAAATAACAGCCAGAGATAAGACAAAATAGAAGAACATTGTTACAAATATGTAGAGGAAGATGAGATGCACAAGGCTAGCATCCTTGCTATCTACAAAACAAAAGTGATACAGGAACGTCTAAGAAAGACGCCCTATGCTCCAACAGGAGCGAATAAGGATTAAAAAGAAGAAGACCTAAACGCAGCCTTCATTAAATATTGCGAAACCAAATTATCGATATATCCATCCCATCCACTGCACCCCACCCGTAATGGGGTTACCACACGTATGCACGTGTCTGCAACCTGTCACACATTTTCTGCAACTTCAAGCGTTTCGTGCAACTTTTGACGTGTAATAGAGCGACAATTTTCCTGCAACTAGTTTTACATCTTGTTCGAAAACTAGTCACACGTATCTGCAACATCAAGATACGCATGCGTAGTAAAGGGGCTTAGGGAGTAAAAATCCCTAAACTGTTTGACATTTGTTTGTAAACAGCTGGTAAATAGTACGAAATATTTAAAAATGGCTGGAGGAGCTGGAGTTGAAATAAAATCAGGCGAATTTTTCAAACTCTGATTGATCTCGTAAGAAAAGAAGAAGCTCTGTTGAATACGAGACATCCATGTTTTTAGCAAGAGAAAAAGAAAAGTTAAATGGGATTCACCCATGTTTTTCTTTCTTTCTACGTCTCATAACTCATAACAATAATATCGTTCTCACTATTATCTAACCATAAAAATAACGTAGTGGCAGCTAATAATTTGTTATTCATTTCTGATATTATTCGTCTAAATACAAATAAATAATTCAAACTTTGAAAAATGACAACAGGAATTAAATATCGTGTGTACCAACGTCGAGATTAAAAAAAATCTATATTTTTTGCAACTTTGCGTACGTCTGATAACGTAGGTTGCAAGTTACAGCAACTGTTGTCAAAACAGTTGCAGATACGTGCATATGTCTTATGAAAGACGCCCTATGCTTCAATAGGATCGAATAAGGATTAAGAAGAAGAAGAAGACCTAAACGCAGCCTTCATTAAATATTGCGACACCAAATATCGATATATCCATCCACTGCACCTCATCCGTAACCGTACGAACGGAACTAGGCGTTGTGATCCAGTACCTAGTGACGCACCTATCTCTCTTCTCTTGTAGGTGATGGCTCACTTCTCGTATCCTTGACAATGCCCTAGGTTACCGCATCCTCCAAGTTCCTGTGAGTGAGTGTTGTGTTGTGTTGGAGTTGGAGTCACTTTCTTTGATCACCAGCGTGAATGTGTTGTAAATGTGGGTCAGTTGACAGCGTGCGGTTCTTGCTTTCAGTTCGGTATTCGGTTTCGATGCTGTGTTGTATGCTGTATGCTGTGCAGTGCCTGTGATTCTTCAGCTTGCACTCTGTGCCTTATACTGGACCAACGAGAGGGAAAACGAAATGTGCTTACTCTGGATGTATTTGTGGATAGGTAAGCCAATATATGAGTATCATATTATTCATATATTTATTTTAATTTTAATGTATAATACATTAAATCAACTTTTATAAAATAAAATATATTGTTTTAATTTGTGTTGTTTATTTAGGTATTGTATTTTTTAACATTTTATAATCAGGATTAAAATTACAATTGTTATTTTAATGTAAATAGATGGAATTAAATTTAATAAAATAAAAAATATAATTTGAATTAGTATTTGTTTATTTAAGTGTACAGAAATTTAAAATGGCCATATATCTATTCTGTATTTTTTAATATTTTAAAAACAATTAAAATTACAGATATTTATTTTAATTTTAAAGCAAATGGATGAAGTCAATTTTAAAAAATAAAAATATTGTTCATTAAAAAAAATGTCCAGACATTCGAAATGACCTCTTATATCTGTATTTATTTTTATTATAAACGTCAAATTTAAAATAATTATATTATAATAATAAATAAATTTATTTTTACTATATATTTCTCTCCACACTAACTATGAGTGCCCATGAGATGATGTCTGAATAAATAAATAAATAAAAAGTATACATTTTATATATAAAATTTATAAAATGTTTCAGTTTTTCATAAATTTAAATTTATATAATTAATAATATATTGGCCGTATACTGTCATGAAAGTTTTCATATTTAAATAGTACTTACCAAATACTACTAGTAAAAATTACAATTATTAGAACTAGTGTATAAATAACATTTAAAGTATTTTAAATTTTACCAAAATTATATTTACAAGAAATAGAAAACTAGGTATGTACCTACAGAGGGTGGTGCATGGGAAGACACGCTGTAGAGATATTGTCTCCCCTATTTATTTTGCAGCAATTCCTAAATAGTTTTTTGTAAAAAATATTTTGAATTTTTAGTATCAAAATTATTAACCGACCCCGGTGGTGTAGTGAGCAAAATAACTGACTCACGACTCAAGGGTGCCGGATTCGAATCCCGGATAGATTGTGGTGTGCGTCTTTCATAATTTCATCTTCATTCCCATTGAATACAAAATGCAAAGATATGAAAAATATGTGTTAACTGTCATTTACCTATTTTTTGACAATACTTAAAATACATTTTTACCACGTCCTTAAATTAAATTTATTCGGCCACCAAAAACGTAAACGTAAATTTAAAAAAAAACAGAACTTTTCTCTCTACAAATTATTTTAGTTTCTTGTTGGAAAATGATTAGGGGAGACATTATTTGAAAATTCTAAAATTAACATTGAAATAGCTATAGTGCGTCTTTCTATGCATCATCCTGTATATATTAATTGGAAATTCAATCAAAATTTTAATATGAAAAACAATATTTAATTTAAAAATAACTCTTTAATCTACTGTGTGTACAATAGGTAGATGAGGGTAGATATTTAGATACAATAATAACTTAGGTTTTAGGTTAAGTTAGAGTAGTTTCGATCGGTATTATTTAATATAAATACATGTACTGTTTATGCATAAATTATTAATTATTCGTACATATAAATTTCTTTTTAAATAAAAGAGTAATTTTTTTTAATGAATAAACTATTTTCAATTAATTTAAAATTTGCAATTTGCGAAATTGTTTTATAGAAATTAAATATTTAAATTAAACACAGAAAAATGAAAACTTATAATTCAGTAGAAAATTATTTATTCTATAAGTGTCCGTGCTCACAATCCGTAAAAATTATTAAAATTATCTTTAAAATTCCTATTCTTTCAACTGCTTTCAAAATGTTTCACTTTTGTGAATTATAATATTTTATTTGTGGTTTTTATTAATAAAATGAGGCCTAGAAAATGAAAGTTTTGCCTTGGACTACCGAAATGCTGGTGATGGTGATATCATTCAAAACATTGATTCATTTTTTTTGCTTCTCCATTTCACTATTTTTGTGAAACTAGTAATTTATCTGTTTTTTATAATTTTATTTGTTTATTCAAATAATTTTATTGTAAAATGAATATATAAAACTAGTACATATCATATTGAATGTAATATTGTATATAACCAGTTTAGCAATATGCGTTAAAAATAAAAATGTTATATTATAATTAATGTGGTGTATTCAATTTTAACGTTTTAATTTGTAACGTCTAATTTTCCGCTTGAGAAAATTAAAAGAATTTGAAAAGCAAGAAAAATTAGAGCAGCATTTTTTCAAGATAAAATTGTTAATTTCTTTAAATTATTAAAGAGTTACAATCTGTATTTAACTAAGAAGAACGAGTAAAAGAGTAAGATTTACACTAAAAAACATCAAAAAAATTACAAACAAATTTTTTATTGTAAATTTCAATTTTGGAACTTTCCTTTTCAACCATATAATAGCCATGTAATTATTTCTTATAACTGTTTTGTTTCGTTTATTTCAAAAATATTTTATTGAAGATTTATTTTTATGTGTAAACATAACTGAACAATAGCTTTAAATATATAATATATTCAAAGACAATAATAGCTAATCAGAACACAGATCATAGCAGGGAAATTTTGAATTTATTCTTTCTATATAAAATAAACTATAGTGAAAAAGTGAAAATATATGTTTAGCATTTATGGTTTTATTAAAAAATCTACTATACACATTGTACCAAATATTACCTCACGGACACTACGAGCATTTGTCATATCAATTTTTGAATTATACAGTGTGGGATTAAAGTATGGAATATTAAAAAAAAACAGCAAACTCAACCGGTTTTTTAAAAAACGCTAAAACACGTCGATTTTTGTTTTTAAAAATACACATTAATATGTGGGATTCACCTTCCGACTTTAATTTGTTTTTATGTTATGACGTCATCACAATTAAATGGCAATATAGGTTTTTAGTAGTGGAATCCGATAGTTGTTTTTCTTCCCTTTATGATCATGCAAATAAATCATAAGGTTACATAACAAAGATTCTGAGAAAAATCGAGTTGAAAATTTAATAATAATGAATAACTAAGAGCCCTAAATTTCATTTTCCAGTTTAGAATTTTTCGTCTATAAATTTTTAAAAATTTTAAACATTTAATGTAGGTATTATTGTAGTTATAACTTATAAAATATGATAAACGAAAAATTTTAAACAGAAAAATGAAATTTAGGTATCTTGATTATTCATTATTATATAAATTTCAGCTCGATTTTTCTCAGAATTTTTGTTATGTAACCTTATGATTTATTTGCATGATCATAAAGGGAAGAAAAATCACTATTGGATTCCACTACTAAAACTCTATATTGCCATTTTTTTTGTGATGACGTCATAACTTCAAAACAAATGAAAGTCGGAAGGTAAATCGCACATATTATTGTGTATTTTTAAAAACTAAAATCGACGTGTTTTAGCGTTTTTTAAAAAAACCGTCTGAGTTCGCTGTTTTCATTCAGAGAAAATACTATTTATATCGAAATGAACCTTATACAATGACAAATTAAAAGCAGTCAACATCTGCCATCAACCGCGGAATTTGATTGATTTCAGTTGAATTTCATCCTTCAGTTGTTGCAGCATGCGCGGCTTTTTAACGTAAACGTGTAATTTCAGGTACTTAACCCCAAAAATAAGTCAGATTAGTGATGCACGACGAGGCGAGAGTACTCTCGCATCTCGTCTCGTCTCGTTGCATTATGCGAGACGAGAACGAGAGCGAGATTGCAGTTTAAAATTCGAGGCGAGATCGATATAACAACTGCGAGAAGCGAGAAATCTCACGAGAATCTCGCGAGAGACTCGCAATAAAATGTATTTGTAACTTTATAGTTTTGATTAATAAATTCAATGAAAAATGCACCATACGAGGAGTGGAGACAACGCTAATTCATGCATAGAACACGTAAATGTGAAAATTATATGAATTCACTATATGTTTTGAGTCTATCTAGAGTATCGTTCCCAGAGCGAGGAAATGCAAAAATAAAGACAAAATCGGTACTGCATCTAATAGAACTAGTTTTCTCTAATATTACATCCCCCAATTCACCCCAGTTAAAACCACGGTTAATAAAACTATTGTCGCCCCTGAAAAGTAAAGGATGTTATATTAAGCGTCGATGGGAGCCAACAGGGAGAGAAGCGGAGTGATTGGTTGCCGGCGGGTTACCAGTGTGGCGATTTTTTATGACTTAATCTTACTTAAATAGTGGCATATATTTAATGAAAAAATGTAGGTACTTTTAGTTACAAAAAAATAATATTTTAATGTATAATTCGTTTTACTGATGACAAGACAGAATGTGTTAACAGATGTTCGTATTGAAGTAGTCACAATTTGATGACAAATTGGATATTTTAGAGTTAAATTAAATTATTTGCTAACTTATCACATTTTATGGTGACCGTAAATGAATAAACATTATGTTCGTATTGAAATAATTTGGTGACCAAAATTTAGTGTTTCGTCCTTTTATTATAGTTATACGATTGCAAATACATGGAAGACGGTGCTATTGGTGCGAAATTGTCTCTTGTACTTAAACAGTTACGTAAGTACGTACTGCACATGCGCTTATTTTTATATCGAGACTCTCGCGAGATTCTCGTGCGAGAACGAGATGAGATCCAAAAAAACGAGAGCGAGATCGAGATTACAGATCCGAAAACGAGACGAGATCGATATTTTATATTTCTCATCTCGTCTCGCCTCGCGTGCATCACTATGTCAGATGTTGACTGACGCAGTTCACAGCTTCAGAGAACGCATGGAATCATGCATTTCAGGAAACGGGGGACATCTCCGCTATGTGATTTCCCGCACATGAGAAAATAATGTTTTTAGTTTGTCATTCATTTCGATAAAAATAATTTCTTTTAAAACCAAATACTTTATGTGTAACGCTTAATTCAAAACCATGCGTTTCCGCTGCCGGTGTCTGTATGTTCAAATAATAAAATAAAATAACTAAATCGTATTTTTGTTATTTATTTGGTGCAAATTTATTCAATTCTTTTTGCTTTGTTCTTAAATACTATTACAATAATATTAGTTGTTGCAGCTTATACTAGTCACTGCCTATTATCACAGAAGTATGTACAGGGTGTAAATCGAAAAGTAGAACGGCGTTTAACATGGAGAATCAATTTTGGTTTGCGCAAACGTTACCTAATTATTTTATGCAAAAAATCTTCATATAAAAATTATAAAAATTTAAATTCTGCATCTTCTTCTTGTAAAAATTGATTATAAAATTACAGTATTTATAAGCTTTTAGTCTAAGCAACCATGAATGTATGACAAAAAATAAACAAATGCGTTGTTTTTAACTGTCATTTAGAAGTAAAACAATTTACCTTTTTGTCTTTTGTGTTAATTTAGTACTGTAATGTAAATTTAGTTCTAATAACGCATTTATTTATTTTTTGCCATAAATCCGTAGCTGTTTATACTAAAAAGCTCATAAAAACTGTATCTTTATAATTAATATTTACATTTATATGAAGAGCTAAAATAATCGTTTCACATACTTTAGATAAGGGGTCGCAAACTCAAATGTATTAAAAGACAGTAGGTTCGATGGATAAATTTGCTTCAGTACTCCGTGCATCAATGTGTAGTGCTGCAGTTAATCTGGAAACTTTTATTCGACAGCGGTATTTTAACTTATCCAATTTCATAATAGAAAATAGCAGCTCATAAATGTAAGTACTTCCAACTATTGATAGCATGTTAGCACAGTGCTACAAGCTTAGTAAACGATTCATGGCAGTTGAGGCAAGGTGCGCAATAGTAAAATACGTATTTATAAAATTATATTAAATTAAATCTAAGTCTAGTCTCTAGTATCTAGTCACAAGTGAAATTTTTGAAAAATATATCGTTAGGGCTGCGGGCCGTTTGTAGATCTTTACGACCCCTGGTTTGGATGCAGAATTACTTTTATTTGAAGGATTTTTGCATAAAATAATTAGATAACGTTTGCGCAAAGAAATTCTGATTTCCCATGTTAAAAGGGATCGTCTGCGCCTCGGTCTATGATTTTCCAAATGAACGAAAGAGGCACTAAATTTTAGCTAATATTGCAAAATCTGTTACGAATTTGTAACTTATTTTTATCATGTTATTTAAAAAACTTGATATTGGGTTTGTTACTTTTTATTCATACATTAGCTTTGAAAATACACAAAACACGTCTCAGGTTTTTACTAATACTGAATGTATTTGTCATTTATTTATAATAAAATACAAACCTTTGTTCTTAGAAAACATAAATTTAGGTACATAACTTTTAAAATTTTTAAAATATTTGATCTTTATACGAAAAATTATCTTCAAAATTAACCAAAAATCTACAATATAAAAATAAAAAGTTACAGACATAATACAAAAGTTAAAAATGAGCATTCGGTCATTTAGAAAAGCAAAGACGATCCCCTTAAACCCATATGTTCCACTTTTCGATTTACGCCCTGTACAAATAATTGCTCATTTAAACATACAATAATCTAAACAATTTTTTTTTTAAAACATTCAACAATTTGTTATAATTTAAGGTAAGTACAGTTATAAAATCCAAATAATCATTTAGTAAATGACTAGACATTTTATATAAAAAACTTACAATAATAAATAATTGCTTTATTTAAAAAATAATAATTTTAAGATGAGGACTATAACTTTATTTTCCTCTTTATAGTCTAACTAACCTATGTAATATGAATATGTAAGCCTAAAAGAATGTAGGTGCAAATATCCAATTATTATTATTATTATTATTATTATTATATATATATATATATATATATATATATATATATATATATATATATATATTGATTAGTTTAGGTTAGGTGCAGATATTAATTAACAAAATATTAAATACTTTTGAAATAAATGATCTCATCCAATCTAACCTAGTTGAACCTCACATAATGTTGCTGCAAATATCAAATAAAAAATATTGAATGCTTTTAGAATAAATGATTTAATCTAATTTAATATAACCCAGCTGAGCCTAACCATGTAAATGTAAATATCGAGTTATTTGTATCTTTTGGTTAGTTTTGGTTAGGTGCAGATATCAAATAAGAAATATTGCATGTTTTTAAAATAAATGATCTAATCCAATTTAACCTAGCTAAACCTAAGATCCTAACATAATGTAGATGCAAATTAATGCATATATCTATTTACTTGTATATTTTCGTTAGGTTCAGTTGGTTTACGTACAGCGTGCAGATATCAATCAAATAAAAATATTGAATGCTTTTAAAATAAATTAATATTGTATGTGATGTTGTATTAACCCTTGAAACATAGTAAAAAACCCATGTTGCAATACATCTTGCACCAATCGTTCACACATAACCTAGAAACAAAATATTTATTATCATTCCTTCTGTTATTCAAATTGATTAGTCAACAATGGGTTTTCCTCACGGAGACGGACAGCGTAGCAGTGAACTCAAAGTAAAAAGTGAAGGCACGATCGCTTTCACTTGAGGTTGATTCAAAGATATACATACATACAAACATACACACGGACGCGGACTTTTCTCTTTTGATAATTTCTATTTCCAAGAACCGAGGTTATGAAACAGTACATATTTTTATAAGAAATTATGGTTCAGGGTAAACATTACGAAAAGAAGAATTCAAGATATCAGCAAAAAAGTCGGTTTATTAAAAATTATTTCAATATAAAATTTATAAAGTGAGACTATTTATGAGTACATTTATATTGTATACGACTTAGGGGTGAACATAAGGATTTAATATGGGATTTTAGTTTTATGTAAATACTGCAAATTTGTATAGAATTAAAAGAAGCATACAAAACTGTTTCGTCACAATTTAAAAAAGAAATTTCTAAAATTCAGTTATTTAGTATAGTAATAGCCATGGCTTATGACAAATATATTATTTTAGGTATTCATATTGCCAATATTTTTTGTAACAGATAAAATAAAAAATGAATGTTTATTAGAATGAGGAACGTGTATTTATTATAAAGAATTATTATGGAAAACAGGGCGATACGGACTTTTCCAAGTTAAATTGACGTTTGACCTTTATAAATAATTTATGAAAACCGGAAAATAAATAAATAAATATATCATCACGGCATATTACCCATTGCTGGGTGTGCCAATCTGCTTTGTACGCAGATATCGGTAATGATGATGACATATTTGAACCGTGCGGGCGTTTACCAGGCGTCACCTCAAGGGCACTCATTGCTAGCGTGGAGAGTGCACCACAGGGGTTAATTTTGTGCCATTTAAAATTCGAAATATTTGGCGTCGGTCGGGATCGAACCCGGTTCCCCATATTCGCGACCTGACACTCGGCACTCGGCCACGAGACCCCAGAAAAAAGAAAGAAAATACTATAGCTTGGTATTGCTACTAATGAATTTTGAAATTTTGCTATTTTAAAAAAGAAACCAAAATCATAATAAAAAATCTGGTGTGGCCAACACTCGCCATTTACCGCCGGAGTCACAAAAAAGCTAATCCTTATTTTTTGGCAGCTTATTTCTTAAAATATAGTCTAATCTAATCCAAGTAACTACCTTTTTTGATAATAAAATGAAGATTAAATTTTAAATACTGGGATAAAATAGAATTCACTAATCCAAAAATGAGAATTATGTAGCTGAAACTTTTTTGCGAATTAATTTTTATTAATCTAAATACATACCTACATATTTACTTCTGCTGGAAACTGTATTGATTTCCTTTCCTATTGTTTTATTTATTTTTTTCTTTTTAAAACGTTACTATTATTAATTTGAAATGATAAGTTCTTCGACAGTGACATTTATATGTCAGTTACATACATTTGAATAACTGCGTAACCAAGGAGTTTAAAGCGTAGGCTCCGGGATTTAAATTATAGATAATTTTATAAATTTATCCATAAAATATGTAGAAAAAGTATTAATGCATATCTGTAGAAAATTTTATAATTTTTAATTTTTATAATAAATGTACTTTTCGAAGAAAAAGTATTTTGAGCTTCAAGTAAAGTGCCATTTCCGGTTATCCGATTTACAACAAAATCTAATGGGCTCTTTCCATAAAAAAAAGGTTGAAATACAAAATTTTCAGAATAGTATTTGAGTTAGAGTGGAGAATCCACACACACACATACACACAGACATCACCAGGAAAATATTAAAATTTGATTCCGGGGACTTCAACCGTGCTCATTTACCGAAATTTCGATATGCGATTTTTAGCACGATCCCTATACCTCCCTTACCAAGGGTATCGGGAGGTAAAAATGTAAACAGTTTTGCACGCAACTTTTAATTGTGCACATCTTGGTATTGTAAATACTCTACATCTACAGTTTCTTTTCTGCAAAAAACTTACGTCAATCCCTATCCCTATGTTCACTCTTAATAGCAACCACTCGGTATACAGTAAGCTAAACGATTTTCAAAGCATTTTTTATTTGAAATTCATATGTAGTACTTTCTTCAAATATCCTTCTTTAATATGATAAAAATGAATTTAACCTAATGAACCGAACCTAACATCACATGATATACAGGTGTTTCCTTTAAAACAACCAGCGCTTTTTTGGGCGAACTAATAACTTTAGAAAAAAATGTTATATACAAGAAATTATCAAGAATAATGGACTAATTTATTAATAATAATAAACCGAAAATTCGACCAGTGGTTCTCAAACGGCAGAACAAAATTATATTTTTTTAAATGGTATCCTATATAATTTTTTAGCCCATTAGATAAAGATTTTTTTTCTGATTTCAGCGATATAAATATGATATAGGGTTGTATAACAATTATATCGAGAAAAATGATATTAAAAATAATGTTATAATATTACAATAGGCTATGCAATACACAGGTATTGATATTGATATGTCTGTTGCCTAGTTACGCTAGTAGTAAACCCATTTTTTATTACAATATTTCTAGTTTTTAATATCATTTTTCTCGAAATAATTGTCTACAACCCCATGCTAAATTTATATCGTTGAAGTCAGAAAATAATATTCTATTTAAAGAGCTAAAAAATTATATAGGGTGCCATTAAAAAAAATCTAATTTTGTTCTACCGTTTGAGAACCACTGGTTAAATATACGGTTTGTTACTATTTATACATTATTCTCTTATTCTTGATCATTTTTGGTATAAAACATTTTTCTCTAAAGTTGTTAGTTCGCCCAAAAAAGCGATGGTTGTTTTAAAGGAAACACCCTGTATAAGTACAAGAATCCGTACCAGGCGCTAGCATAGGAAAACAATTTTCTTTTTTTTTTAATATTATCTGTCCCTTTAAATATTTGTGAGGTAGGTACTTTATATTAATTATCTCTTTGGTGAACAAGTAAACTTACTTTAAAGGCAAGGAACCACAAAAAAAGATTAATGATTAACAGAAATCGAGAACGTACCTAATTTCAAAACAATTTTCGCCCAGAAATCGGTTTAATCTAATTCGTTTATTAATTGGTTAGATTAATCGGCTGAATAAACCGGTTAATAATATTATTTAGGACAAAACGCCTATACAGGTGTAACAGCTAAACGAGCTACCTCAAATAATTCCTATATTAATAAAGATACAATAAAATACTATAAGACAATCTTATAGAAAACAAACGGTGACATCAGATTAGAGATGAATTTTTTTTTAAACTAGTGGTTCTTAACTTGCAACACAAATTATTATTTTTTTAAATGGGATGGCATATATTTCTTAGGCCTATTCGATAGAGTATTTTTTTCTGAATTCAACCACGTGATTATTTTGTATCCTTATATAACAAACATATTGAGAAAAATTCAATTGAAATTTAAATAAAATTAATTTTTTTCAGTAGGCTATATATGAAAAACAATTGAGCTTAAATTAAAATAAAACAAATATTTGTTAATAACGTTATAAACAGAGTGTTCTATTTGGTTTCTATCCTAAATAATTCAAATTGACAAATAGCAGTTTTTGTTTTTCAAACATAGCCTACTGAAAAATGATTATAAAAATCAAATTTGTGTAAATTTCAATTGCATATTTCTCAATATTTTTGTTATGCAAAGATATAAAATAATTATATGATTGAATTTACAAAAAAATAATCTATCGAATGGACCTAAAAAATATATATCATCCCATTTAAAAAAATATAACTTTGTATTGTAACTTGAGAACCACTGGTTTAAAAAATATTTTCTTCTCTAATCGGATGTCCCCTTTGGTTTTTTATAAGATTGTCTTATAATATTTCATTGTATATTTAAAAGTATACAAATTATTTGGGGTAGCTCTTTTAGCTGTTACATCCTATATAAATCGTAAGCCCTTTAAAAATATTTTTTTTTCATTCATTTTAGTATAAAAGTTACTGCAGTTAAAAAAGAGTGAAAAAAGTGCACTTTCCCCTTCTCATTAGAAATGATTTAATTTATTTCGGTTAATAGTAAATAAAAAAAATTGGTTTTGGTTATTGACTCTGTATATGTAAACATTAATATTTTTTTTTGTTCTGTTTTCAGGTGGTATACTCACAGCATCATTGCCTCCGGTACAAAGTTACGAATTGTATCAACGACAAATTAGTGGTAAGGAAAGTTAATTTCTTTTAATACTACAAAATTCTAATTTCACTTGAAGACTATTACTGACAATTTATTTGAAATCACGTTAAAATCGCAATCGTTAGATCTAATTAAAAAATTATTAGGCCGTAAAACGAACAATATCATTTTATACCATAATTCCAGTGTTTTTCTCAGCCATGGTCGATTGTGTAAAATTACTTTTCATTTCTCACAATTCTTTAAACGCTATGAATTAAATTGTAATGTTTATAAAGTGTATATGTATTGGAAATACTTTCAAAAAGAATATATCCACGGCCAACAAACAAAACAAAACAAAAGTTATGTTGATGATGATATAAATTTCTAAAGCAGCAAAAGACATTCATGTATCCAATTCAGTTGTATCTTTTATTATTGTAAATTCTTAGTAAAACAATAAACTTATTTACTACTATTACTATAGGTACTACTATACAGGGTGAGTCTGGGAAGACGCCCCCCCCTTTAACTTTTTTATTATAAGTAATAGAAAAAAATGGCTCATATAAAAGTTTTATTATTTTACATACTATTTGATGGCAGATGTAGATATTTTTTATAAAGTCAGGTTTACAAGATATGACTATCAACTTTTAATTTTCAAATGGCAACCTATAATTATTTTAATAAAATAGAAACCGCTATTTTTTTCTCCTTTCAACGATGTATTATTTTTTATTAATATATTTGAAAAATTTCGAGAAAAATGAGATAATTTGGAAATATTAGAAATAATTTTTAAACAAATATTATAAGTGGCTATGCGAAAATAAACAAAACGTAACAGTGCTATACAACTTAGCAAACTAAAACAACAAATTTAGTAACAAAAACAACTTAAAACAAATGTTCAAAATTACGACCATGTTCTGTAATACAAAAATTCAAGTGTTGAACGTGATGTGTTCGAACATCAGTTTCTTCATTTATTATAACATTAGCTGTATTTCGTTTTGGTTTTTCAACTGCACCTGTTTCTCGAAATCGGGTAAAAATCCTTCTCAGTGTTCTTAAACTCGGTTGCCGACGTCTAGGAAACCGCTCCCGGTAAATTCTTTTTGCTCTTCTTATGATTCCAGTCGATTCACCAATTATTAGAATCCCTTCCCTCACCATAATTTTGGACCTCTCCCAGAAGAAAATCGTAAATACGCCACTGAAGTCAGGTTTACAAGATACGACTATCAACTTTTATTTTTCAAATGGCAACCTACAATTATTTTAATAAAATAGAAACCGCCATTTTTTTTCTTTTCAACGATGTATTATTTTTTATTAATGTATTTGAAAAATTTCGAGAAAAATGAGATAATTTAGAAATATTAGAAATAATTTTTATACAAATATTATAGGTGGCTATGTGAAAATAAACAAAACGTAACAGTGCTATGCAACTTAGCAAAGTAAAACAACAAATTTAGTAACAAAAACAACTTAAAACAAATCGGGTAAAAATCCTTCTCAGTGTTCTTAAACTCGGGTGCCGACGTCTAGGAAACCGCTCCCGGTAAATTCTTTTTGCTCTTCTTATGATTCCAGTCGTTTCACCAACATTAGAATCATATCAATTAATTCGTTCTTCGTAAACATTTCAAAATGTTTTTTTTTTTTTTTGATTACAAAATAAGTTAAATTAAGTAACAAACAAATGTATACTTTTTTGACATTAATTTAATTGTTTTATATTGTTACGTTTTCTTTATTTTCACATAGCCACCTATAATATTTGTTTAAAAATTATTTCTAATATTTCTCAATTATGTCATTTTTCTCGAAATTTTTCAAATACATTAATAAAAAATAATACATCGTTGAAAAGAGAAAAAAATGGCGGTTTTTATTTTATTAAAATAATCATAGGTTGCCATTTGAAAAATAAAAGTTGATAGTCTTATCTTGTAAACCTGACTTTATAAAAAATATCTACATCTGCCATCAAATAGTATATGTAAAATAATAAAACTTTTATACAAGCCATTTTTTTTCTATTACTTATAATTAAAAAGTTAAAAGGGGGGCGTCTTCCCAGACTCACCCTGTACAACCAAAGTCTACTTTTCATCAAAATAATGAGGTTGATTGTGTAATTGGCTAAAAACACTGACTACGTTTACACGTACGAGAAAAATTTACTTTGACTTGACTTTAAAAAAGGGTCTCGTGGCTGTGTGCCTGAGCGTCTGGTCGCGAATTTGGGGAACCGGGTTTGATCCCGACCGGCGCCAAATATTTCGAATTTTAAACGGCACAAAATTGACCCCTGTGGTGCACTCTCCACGCCAGCAATGAGTGCCCATGAGGTGACGCCTGGTAAACGCCCGCACGGTACAAATATGTCATCATCATTACCGATATCTGCATACAAAGCAGATTGGCACATCCAGCAATGGGTAATAATATACCGTGATGATATATTTTATTTATTTATTTAAAAAGGCGACTTATGAAAAGAAAATTAATGGTGCTTTTACACATAAGATCAAATCTACTTTACTTTAGATTTGTTACTTTTCCTTCTCATAACTTCTTGTTGACAGCAAAGCAAATTTGGTTATATCTAATTGTCGAATACAAGTACTAACGAAGTAAGTTAATTATTTAACTTTTATAATGTTAATTATTAATAACTTATTTACAGAAAAATTACCGTGGTTAGTAATATGCACTTACTAAATATGAGTGTGATATTTTTAAACAATATAACCATGCAATCACAATATTGGATGTGTAATAAAATGAAAAATCATCGCATAAAATATTTTAAAATGTGGGAATATTTTGTATTTACAAATAAAACACAGAATAGACCAGAAAAGTGTAACGGTCAAATTTAGGCGCCAAATTCAAACTCAGTTCATAACGCTGAGAACATAATTTTAATCCCCGTGTATTTATTACCAAGGAAATTTTTGCTCAACTTTAAAGGCCGAGAAATCTCATAAAGGTAAATATCTTGTGCAAAGCATTATATATAGCACCTAGACCGATCCTTTATCTCCAGATTCGTACAATAATATTCACATGAACTGTGCACAGTTTATAATTATTTAAATATTAATACAACACTACAAAATTCAATGAACGTGTGTCTCGATTGGTCCTACAAGTTCGGTACGCAGCCATACGCAGCATAGCTTTTATTGCACTTGACCTATTTACGGGTGGGTGAGGGTCTATGAACGACATACGGCATTTTAACTTATACGTAGCATATTAATTTTTAATCATTTTCTTACTCTACCTTTTAAAGGGTTTTAAACTATTGCAATCTATTACTGAATAAACAAACTATCGAATTCTTAACAATAGCTGCTTTATTTCTTTTACAAAACATATTTTTTTGTCAGTAAAATCATACTTCAATAAGAAACCTATACTGGGGAGTTCAAACTATGAGCTCGCGCCAAAAGCAAATTTCAACCTTACTTTTCTGGTCTATTATATGGCTTGTTGCGCTTTTATAATTTATCAATAGATGTCACTGAAGATAAAGTAAAGTACATTTCGTTCACACGACTTTCTGAAAGTCACTTACACGAGTCAAGTCTGATTTATTTTGGGCTTGACTTTAGGAATAAAAGTAATTAGGCGAGAGTGTTTAAACAGCGATAAAAGTCGCCTTTTCAAAGTAAAAGTTAAGGCAACGTACGTTTTTCTACACGTGTAAACGTAGTCACTATATTTTTATTTACAAAAATAACCAAAATCTAACTGTAAAAGGTCACTAAATTCTTGAAGGATTTTTTTAGTGCCATAAATTTATGTAAGTAATGTACCATAGATCATGGTATGATGAAAAAAAATTGAAAGAATTTATAATCTGAAATTTATTCTGCTCAATCTGTCTACTTGTAAAAGTTATGGGACTGTAAAGTCTATCAATTACGATCCAGTTTCTTAATAAGTTAAGATCTAAATATCAAATTGTTCCAAAAAACAATATACACTCTAAGAAATATCGTCCGTGTAAAGTAACCAAATCGATTGGTGAAATAATTTAGTGTTAATTTTAACACTTAAATAAGTACATTTTTCGTCCGTGTTAAAAATACGGTTTAGTTAAATTTTATCCGTGTTATTTTAATAAATTTCAAATATGTTAACCACATATGGAGTGAATGAGATATATTACTCAAAAATATGGTTACTTTTAATTACCAACAATTTTTTGAGTTACTTATGCTCAACTTAGTGTATATTTGCATAATACGGTGCTGCAACTACACTATATTTCGTTAAAAGTAAAATAACACTCAACGCTGTTAATATGACGTGTATTTACTACAAGCAGCGATCAAATCAGTACCAAAGTGTGGATTGTGCAACTGTGATATGTGATATACGTATTCTTGGTTTGATCTGTGAGAAGAACGAACGTGTTTATTGCTACAAAAGTGTTATTACATACTTCAAAATTAGTAAACAATATACCATGTGATATAAAAATAAATTTCATGTGGTTTTTTTTTTATACCAACTAACTTCCTCGTGCCAGAAATTATTGAGTCTATGGATACAATATATTTTGTTTAAACTTTATAATCACTAAAATTGCAAAATTATATGTGTCTGAAATGACTTTAATATTTTTAAATATTTGTTTGTACAAAGAACTATATATGAAACGCTTTCATGTTCCGAGTTCCGATGGAAATTATATTATTAACATATTTTTGTATAACACAGATATTAGCCAAATATAAAATTTATTTACTAATGTATTTTTTGATATAATAAAATTATATTATTTATATTTCAATGATATCCTTATTTACCTTATTTAACACATATTCTGTAAAAAATTACTCAAATACGAGTAAATGAATACACCAAGAGGTGCTACTGAAACGCGTACTTTACACTATTTAGTGTAGAAGGTAATTAGCTCGTACATTTAGTTAAAATACGAATTTCAGTGTAAATAAATAGAAATTTTGTGTTAAATATTAAACCAGATTCCAGTGTACATTTTAACCAAACAGATACTTTGTTAAAATTACACGTAATCTGGTGGACCTCCTGGAACCAATTTTGGTGTTAAAATTGGTTAAAAATTTCTTAGAGTGTATGTTGGTTGTCATAAATGACATTGAATTTGCAATAAGTGATGTAATAATTTGATATTCAGAAATGCCTGTTACTTTCAGTAATCAAAAATACACCGACTTGCATTTGGATTATGGAGAAGTGCGCCAAAGCAGTCGCCATTTATAAAAAGTGTATTATCCTTGTTTCGCTTCTGACTTCAAACCGACTTCAAAAATGATAAGTGTTGTTGTTTTCAGTCAAACTACTGTGATTTTTAAATAATTCTTTATTCAAATAAATTGTTGTCATTGGTCCACTTTAAAGTGTTTTTAAAATTGCAACAAGAACATTATAAAAGAAATTATTGCAGATTACGATACATTTATTTTTTATTTATTTATTAAGTGGAAACGTATAGCACATTACTTACATAACGCCCTGTAGAGATAGCTTAAATTAACATTATTAATACCTACTGGAAGTAGAATATCAAGTTTCACAGACAGTATTAACTGAAAGTTTCTTGATGATGTTATTCATTTCCAAATTTACGAAATGATGACAATAGCCCTTCTTGCATTACGCCACAGATATGTATATGAATATGTAGTTACATAAATTTTAATTTTTGTTATATAAAATACAGGGTGTTTACAGAATTCCGTTTTTAATGAGTGATAGATGCTACAGGTCAAAAAAGCGATAAGTATTAAAACATTTTTTTTTAATGAGTAAAAGATAGTCATGAGCGTTTTTATAGCATAGCAGCATGTTGTTGTCCACTTTAATTATTTTCATTTACTTTTTAAATGTCAGATGTAGCTCGTTATCAGTTGACACTGAGGTTTGTTAATAGTTTGATATTTTCGTGTGAAAAGCGAAAACCGCGATGGCCTATCAGTGATAGCTTGTGCCACACGGCATTACTTGAAAATTAGCGGGCCAACCCCTCACAGCTGAATATTTTGCCTAAGGGCGTAGGTTGCCGTGTGCTTATATATTGGCACAACCTATACAAGTGTTATTAGGATGTATTTGTCAGTTTGTAAAACCCGCTATACAGGGTGTAAATGAAATAAGTGCATTAAATTTAACCAGTAATGTAGCTCGACGAGAGCAACAATATTCCTTAATAACTTTTTTTTAAGTCTTTTAGATTTTGAGTTAAAATTCTTTAAAGATTTGCTGCATATTTCGTTACCCGCCCATGGATAACAAATGGCTGCTGCCGTATTCAAGTGGGATACAAACAGCTCAAAAATTGTCGGTTATCGGTTACACTTGCAGTCACAGTAATTAATAAACAAATCAACGGAAATAACGTTTATTATTAATTAATTCGTAATAGTACAAGTTTTAAAATAAAGAAATTTAAATTTTGGATAACAAAATTATAAAGTTGTGTATTAAATCACCTGTGAATAGAGGAAGAGAAAAGGAACGACGAGGTACGAGGTAACGAAGAAGAGCAAAAGCATAGTTATTACTATGTAAGTACAAAGTTTTGTCCATTTAAACGAGGTACATGAGTACCAATAATTAGTCGTCCATTTATTGTTCCCGCCCAAACATTTTTTAATGAAAATTTTTTCAGCGTTTTGGTCTGTCGAGATGTGTACTTTGCATAATAAATACACCTTCCCAAGTAAATTCAGTCTCATTAATGAACATTATGAGCCATTCCCAAAAGTCTGTTATATGCTGATAACATTGAACTTTTTGCACATTGTATGGATACACTGTTGCTTTATTTAAAATTGTCATATGTGACACTCCGTATTGAGATAAAGATGTACAAGATTAACAAATGTGCGAATATTAGAAAGAGTACGATTTGGAAACGCTCCGTCTAAATGCGTTGGCAACTCTATAACACTGTCTTTAAATCAACCACAAATTAAAATGTAGTAAAGATACGAATAAATAAATAAACCATAGGTAAGTAATTACAATGTCTGTGTACTCGCTATTTGTAAACGTAAGCATTTTGACAGAATTTTACCTTATAAACAAGTTTATTACTAATGTCAAAATTTAATTGCAACAACTGACAGAACTGGCAATTGCTAAAACAAAATTTTTCAGAGCTATTGCTACTGCATTCAATTATTAGAAAAATACTTGGAACGACTCGTCAGTTTACGGGGTTGTAAAAATGCTAAAAAAATATGCGATTTCGAGAAAAAGTTATTAAGAAATATTGTTGCTCTCGACGAGTTATATTACTGGTTAAATTTAATGTACTTATTTCATTTACACCCTGTATAAAACGCGGGTGAAACGCGGCCAGATTGTCAAACATGCGTTGTTTTACAATATGGTTATTTTATAAAACGGCGAACTGATTACTTAGCGCGTAAGTATATTTCTCTAAATATAATATCAATAACCTAACACACAAAAAATGGAAAATTACATACATCTCAAAATATATGAATTTTACAGTCTGTACTGGCAAGAATTGACGACTGTAGTTAATAAGTAGGTAACTGCAAGAAACTGCGCACTGATTATATAAATGAAAACGTATTATGCAAAAATGTTCGCAAATATATAAATGGAAAACGCTATTAGATAAAATATAAGATATGTGAGCAGTTCTTCTTTTTATAAAACGCCTAGACGACTGTAAAACATAGCTAATTCAATGAAGGTTTGACAATCTAGCCTCGTTTCACTCGCAGTTTATTAAAAGACGAGCTTTACAATCTGGCTTTACGACAATTTTCGCCTTCTTTTGACCTGCAGTATCACCCATTAAAATGGGTAAACACTAGTGCCGTGAGGATCCGACAAAACTTGGATCCGAGTACCTGGATTTCAATATCTCCGGTTCCTCGAATATCCGATGTTTGGATATTGAAGCAGATATTCGTAAATTTAATTAGAATTTAGATCCGGATCTTGATTTGGATTCGGATCCGGATGTTTTGTTTATGGATCCGGATCAAAATTTTAATTCTGGATCCGATTCGTCTCAAGCGCATGCGCGCACATCCGGTAAGAAGAATCAAATCCAGTTGACGCATGCGCATGCTTGAAAAGTGCATAATGTTTCTAACATTTACTATGGGCCTTTTAGCGGTATAGTGTAATAGGTATATTGAATGAACATAAAATTATGAACTAGGTTAGGTTAGCATGTAAAAAAAAGAAGGAGGGGATACTTCTTCAACTTATTTTTATTTATCATACATCCCTTATATGACGGGAGTCTCCGATAAAATCAAAAGGATTGCCAGCAAGTTAAACATATCAACCAGATTTCAAACGACAACCACAATCAAGAACATCCTATCAACAACAAAACCAGAACATTCACCAAAACTACAAACAGGCATCTACCAGGTGGATTGTGAATGCGGAAAAACATACATAGGAGAAACAAAACGGCCATTGGACATCAAAATAAAGGAACACAGACGACACACTGAGAGAGGAGAGACGTCAAAATCCGGACTTGCAGACCATGCGTAGGAACACCAAACACCATCACCGTATCCAGTGGGAGGGAGCAAAAATCCTCAAGAAAGAAGAACATTGGTATAAAAGGAAGTTCAATGAAGCCGCCATCATCCAAAAGAACAAAAAAAAAAAACAGTTTTCAGCCAGCCGAGTGTGGAAATTTGGCCAATCTGGAGGAAACACATCATAGCTGGGATCTTGATCTTGTGGGATGGATGGGTTACTTTCAATAAATAAATAAATAAATAAATAAATAAATAAATAAATAAATAAATAAATAAATAAATAAATAAATAAATAAATAAATAAATAAATAAATAAATAAATAAATAAATAAATAAATAAATAAATAAATAAATAAATAAATAAATAAATAAATAAATAGCAGACTCCAGCCTAACCATTGCGACCCAAACACCCAGGACGCCCGACCCAGCCATTGGACCCGACCAGCCACCCGTCATTAATGTTCACCCCCATAACACAAGATATAAAGCTCGTATTAGCTCGAAATAGTCAGTAGTGTCAGATCGCCTGATGACGACAGCAGATTTTCGCTTTCGAAACGTTGTGAAGAATTCATGTTTTTACAAATAAAGATAATGGAAGTTTTTTATAATTAAAAAATAAAACCCTGATTTGATATTTGGCCAACCTCAAATAAAGCAGTAATTATTTAGGTATGTAATATGATAAATAATTAATATTTGATTTTAGATAATTTATTGACTGATTTTTTTCTGCTGAGAAGACAGTAATTAATTAGGAGGATAATTGAAAGTTGAACCATCCAGATCTCGGATCCAAATCTCAGTATTGGATTTTAATTCGGATCTGAGTATCGGATTTTGGATAAAATAATAGATTTTTTGTTGAAAAATCAATTTCAAATTATTTTAGATAGCTACAGAGTTAACAAAAAGAAAATTCTACTATGGTAATATAATATAAACATATATACATATATACCGGGTGTTTACTTCTTTTATGGACCATAGGAAATACAATGGTAAAATTTTCATATATTTGTAAATTCTGCCTTATTAATTTTAGAACTAAAGTGTAAATACAGAACATATTTAGAATTAAATATTGCAATAAATGAGCCAAATTCAAATTTAAACGGGCGCGTGGACGCGTTATATATAGGGATTCACCAAGCCAAGCTACTTGGCTTGAAATAAAAAAGCTTGGCTTGGCTTGAAACTTCAAGCTTTTTTTAATGTTAGGCTTGGCTTGGGCTTGATGGAAACAGAGCTTGGCTTGGCTTGAAAACTTCAAGCTTTAATTATTTTAGGCTTGGCTTGATTTTCAAGCTTTATCAAGCTATTTCAAGCTTTTTCAAGCTTTCAAGCTTTATAAATGCTCATGCGCACAGTAGGTATGTAGGTCTTGAAAACCAGTAGTAGTTATTCGGTATCAAGATTTTAATATAAATATTCGATGTGAATTTAATTAAATATATCGATATACCGATATATCGATGTATTGGAATATTGATGTATCAATATATCGATGTTATGTCGATGTTTCATTGTATCGTAATAATGTACAAATCACGTTTTGTTTTACATAAATTTATTGTGATACAATTGAAAAATATCTTCTTATGCGTAAAGATAAACAAAACGATAAAATAAAATTTATGAAACTTACACCAAGTGTTTTTTCTTTGTAATTATTAAAATATAAAATATTGAAATGTATATTTTACTCATTTACTTTATTTTTAAGAGTAAACAATCGGCATAAATTTATTATCTTTTATTAAATATTTACTCTTCAATTTTCATGTTTCTTTTATTATTTTCGTTGACTGCATTTATTCAAGTAGGCATATGCATTAGTTGGACTTTATTGTATTGTATTTTAACTAAAAACTCGAAATGTCCTCCCAACTGTTAAAGTTTGTCATACTATTTAGTTCATACGCACCCTATATAAACAAAAAAAAAAAAAACTCAAGACATCAAATACGCAATAACAGTGTTCAAATAAATACATAAATATTTTGGAATGTACAATGGGATAGAAATGACCTGAGACTGACCTTTTATACCTACTTGAAATATATCTGGAAATCATAAAACCCTACAGAAGGAAATTTCCCCGAAATTTTGTTTGTTCGTGACAAATACCTACTCGCCTCTTCTTATGAAATTTCTACTGATTTTTGAGTACAGAATCATGTAAGTTAAATACATAAATATAATTAAAGTAATCATGTGCAAATTCAAATAATACAAAAGTTAATATGCTTAACGATACGAATATGTCGTTATTACTGAAATTTGTGAATAAAAGCAAATTAAAAACCTCCAGAACTAGGTAGCTAATAAGCCGAGATTATATATTTATTTGCTTATTTATTAACACATATTTTGGGATGAATGAAAACTTGTATCAAGGTAATATTTAAAAGAGGATGCTCTCTTTGTTGGTACATTGTTATTGTCTATTATACCTGTCACGGTTTATTAGGGGTACATTAGGGGTTGAGCTAAAAATAGCATTGAAAATCTTTGAATATAAATATATACATATACACAAACAGAAATTGTCTCGTCTCTATGATTCGGAAATACCAGAATAACAAAACATTGTACAAAATGAAACTTTAAAATGCAATAATTATCATGATTTATGTAGTCTGTCACTCAATTTACCTTTCGGTGTAGAGTATATTATTATTTCTTATAATTTTTATTCTGCAGCAAAATTATCTATTTGTAGCATTGCAATAAATACGAGTAATAAATATTATGTGTTGAAGCTTGATGCTTGGTATTTAAAATCAAGTTATTTAAAATTTAAATGAATATTGATTATATTCTATCTATATCTATTTTGATATCAAACAAAAAGATCAAACTGCACCTATCTTCCCATCACTCTATAGTTAAAACAGATAGTTGCTTCAGATTGAGAAAATAAGTGGTCTTTGCATAATAAGAATGATGAAGGGTATAGTGTCCTATTTACAAAGTTTTGAAGCATACTGGACTGGCAGGTAATGAAGGCTGATCCTTTTGGAAACTCCAATTCTTAGAAGTTCGCAAAAATGTGCCGAAGCAGTGAGAAAGTACGTTATCACCATAAAATTACGGTTTTGTCGGCCTCGACAACATTTCTTAAGAAAAGCTTGAAAAAGCTTGTTTTCAACCAAGCTACTTGACAGTCAAAGGCTTGGCTTGGCTTGAAAATTCAAGCTTTTTTAAATGTTAGGCTTGGTTTGGCTTGGGCTTGGTGGAACAGAAGCTTGGCTTGGCTTGAAAAGTCAAGCTTTTTTGAACGGCAGGCTTGGCTTGATTTTTCAAGCTTTTTCAAGCCAAGGCAAGCTTTCAAGCTTGAACCCAAGCCCGTGAAACCCTAGATATACTATGTATAAGCAAAAATTCAAATGCATTCTTTAAGGTTTTATTACAGATTTTGTTTTCGTTTGTGAAATAAAATATTTATATTGCTTTTAAAACAATTTAAAAGTGCAATAACACCAACAGGTCTTTAAAAATAAAAAAAATCATGATTTATTTGATTTTTTCTTAAATCAATGTTTTTTGATTTTTACATAAATCATGATTTTTGTCAATCCTGTATCAAATCCATTTCTTCATCAGATGAATCAGATAAAATTCAAATCACTTATGAAAACAGATAAATAATCACAGGTTATGCTTTGTTCTTTTCCTCGCACCGCGGTAAAATTGTGGTGTGCATGTGCTGACAAATAATGGTATACAGCACAGACCAGTGGATGAATCTGACAGTCCGCGGATGCATTCATGTAAGCGTCTGAAGTCTGTAGGAAAAAAAATACCAACAGTCCGATGGACTATACAACAGTAAGTTGGAACGATATTTTTGAAATGCGCATGCGTCTGACCTACATATGACAGTCCGGACTAGTTGTAGGAACAAACCTATTATGTTAACGTACGAGTCCAAGGTCGAGGAATTTTTATATTATTTTTTCTATTGAGGTAATTTTACAATGAGATTTTTAAAGAATGCGACTTGTCAGAAATATAACTTGTTTTTTTATCAGTTATGTAGTTAGCGCTCTCGCTAAACAAATAAAATTTCACATTTTTACAGTTTGTGTATCGTGAATTTTGTCTGAATGTATACATTAACACATTATATCAATCAGTGCGCTTATTGATCTCCTAAACGACGCGTTTGTAGTGCTTTTATAGACTCATACCGAAATAGAAAAATGTATCTATTTTTTTATAATAGGTATTATATCTAAATCTAAACACGTCGGGAAATTGTACCATTTTGTAAACAAGTAAGAGATAAAATGCATCTGTGTTAAATACTGGAAATAGATCAAACATTATGCAGTTTTTCTAAACAATGCATTTTGCATGTCTATTGTTCTGAACAGCGTTGTGTGAAAATTAATACAAAGCACTAGTAACCTATTTGTAAAAACATAGAAAATATTTTATAATTGTTTTATTGTTATACATTTCGATAATATTAAATCAAATAATATAAACGAAGCTATTAAGACACAAAATACAGTCGTCAGTTCCGAGACGAAATATTGTTTGTTTAATTCGTGGAATTGAGTAAAAAATTAAACTAATCTATGTTTAATAAATCATTTTACATTTTTCTAAAAAAGTAAAAATATAATCCTGTCTTTTTTTGTGACAAACATAGTGGAGGGTGTTGTCGATATAATGATTTTTAGTTATAATATTTTTAAAAACTTTGTAAAATCCGCAACATTTTCTATTATCCGCCAAAAAGTTTCAGATTTATTCTTATACATACTATTTCATGCTTCATCTAATTGTTGTTATTGTTGATGCCATCTGGCAAATGCAAATTATAAGTTAAATTTGGGGCTATTCTTTCGAAATGCTCATGTGCATTCAATGAAAATCAACAACTGACACTAAAATTTTCGAAATTAGTTTCTTCAATTGAGTCACACTATAACAAAAAAAAAGTTGCAAATCGACAACTAGTTGTTGATATTATTGCTCGAGTGAAACCGCTTTTGATTATTTAGAGACGACAGGAATGCATGTCATGAAAATTAAGAACGGAACCCGCATCATATATGTAGTTTTGGTTGCATAACATATTCTTCCATAGGTTCTATAGTTCAGTAGAAAGTATGGCGGTACTACATTTTCTGAGTTATAAGGGTTGTCGTGCTGCAAGAATTGAAGCAATTAAATTTAAGGAGATTTAATTTTTTTTAAAAAACTGATTATTGTAAAAACGTATAAATATAAAATTCAAGACGTGCTTGAAATGTAAACCCAAGATTAAACGATTTTTATAAAAAGAAAACTTGACTTGTTAGTTGATTTGATAATTTACTCGACGTTCATTTTTTGAAATAATCGCATACTAAATCTGTTTTTACGAAGTCTTTAAATTAAGTTTACTCCGCCACAAAACCTTACCAGTAATGAGGTTGAAGTAAATATAATCTGGGTTAAAGCTCACGCTAATATTTATAATAACGATGAAGTAGACAAGTAAGCAAAAGTCGCATTTAACAATGGTATACCTTTGAATAGCAATCTACAAAAAGCTGATTATAATAACCCTTTTTCTAAGATATTCAAAAATAATTGGAAAAGTTCAAAATGGTATACCTACGAAGTGTTGGTTTAGCAAATTTGACAAAAGAGAATAAATAACAACAATAGTACGCATGAGATTCAATCACTGCTTAATAGCTAAGCATGCGTTTAAATTAAAACTTAGCGATTCTCCATTTTGTCCTTGCAATAATACAAAAGAAGCTACATTAAATTATGTCTTGCTAAATTGTAGTCTACATTCACAAGATCAGAAAATATTCCTTGACAAATTTGAGGAACTTATAATTCATCTACCAACCATGTTTATTCTTTTGTCCGTAGAATATATTAAAATTTGGAAATATTTATACAAATTTGCTGAAATTAAAATATTAAATTTAACCAGTCATATAACTCGTCGAGAGCAACAATATTTCTTAATAACTTTTTCTCGAAATCGCATATTTTTTTAGAATTTTTACAACCCCGTAAATTGACGAGCCGTTTTCTAATAATTGAATGCAGTAGCAATAGCTCTGATAAATTTTGTTTTAGCAATTGACAGTCCTCTCAGTTGTTGCAATTAAATTTTGATATTAGTAATAAACTTGTTTATAAAGTAAAATTCTGTCAAAATGCTTACGTTTACAAGTAGGGAGTACACAGACATTGTAATTACTTACCTATGGTTTATTTATTCGTATTTTTACATTTTAATTTGTGGTTGATATAAAGACAGTATTATAGAGTTGCCAACGCATTTAAACGGAGCGTTTCCAAATCATACTGTTCCTAATATACGCACATTTGTTAATCTTGTACATCTTTATCACAATACGGAGTGTCACATATGACAATTTTTTAAAAAGCAACAGTTGTACCCATACCATGTGCAAAAAGTTCAATGTTTTCAGCACATAACAGATTTCAATTTTGGGAATGGCTCATAATGTTCATTAATGAGACTGAATTTACTTGAGAAGGTGTATTTATTATGCACAATACACATCTCGACAGACTAAAATGCTGTAAAAATTTTCATTAAAAAATGTTTGGGCGGGAACAATAAATGAATAACTAATTATTAGTACTCATGTACCTCGTTTAAATGCACAAAAGTTTGTACTTACATGTTTTGAATAACGTATTTAAACTATTATGATTTGTCGACGATAAATAATCATCTCATAACCTAATAACTATGCTTTTGCTTTGCTTTTCCTTGTATTCCTCTATTCACAGATGATTAAAAGCCTGGTTTAATACACAACTATATAATTTTGTTATCCAAAATTATATTTCTTTATTATAAAAATTGTACTATTACGAATTAATAAATAATAAATGTTGTTTCCGTTAATTCGTTTATTAATTACTGTGACTGCAAGTGTAACCGATAACCGACAATTTTTGAGCTGTTTGCATCCCACTTGAATACGGCAGCGGCAGCAGCCATTTGTTCTCCTTGGGCGGGTAACGAAATATGAAGCAAATCTTTAAAGAATTTTAACTCAAAATCTAAAAGAAAAAAGTTATTAAGTAATATTGTTGCTCTCGTCGAGTTACATTACTGGTTACATTTAATGCTCTTATTTCATTTACACCCTGTATAAGCCTTAAATAATAAATAAAATAACAATGATGAGGTTCAATCGACCAAGTTTCCAAGGCCAACTGAGTTAATAAAAACAGGTGTAAATTGAAAAATTTTAGCATCGATTTGGCATTAGATTTTCGTTTTCATTTTGTATATTTTTATTTTATTTTACGCAATGTTTTATTATCCCATTCCCATTACCATAGAAACTTTCACTGAAGAGTCTGTAATCCAAAATTTAACGAATGGGGAAAACCAGGATGTTGTCACGATACAATAAAACAACATTGCATATTTCTTAGTTTATCATGCGTAATACTATATTCACATAATACATATAATTTGTTATAAAATATACCTTTTGAAAGACAAATTTTAGCTTTTGCAAAGTAGAATGGTCTTAATAAATGTTAAATTATAAAACCTACACAAATGGTAAGAAATTTCTACAAAATTCTTTCGACTACTTTAAATATAGTCGTAAAACTTACAAAAACTGTGGATCAAATGTATTGTATTGTATGTAGTTTCGGGATTTGATTAAACTCGACCGAGTTACGTTCCTAAGGGTGACTTTATTACAACAGACACTACTTCCATTTTTTACAGGTAAAATAATTAACACTTGGCTAAGTTTCACAAACTGGGATTTATCTTTATCGCGATTTCGCTTTTTACGCCATCTTCAGAAGACTTTTCCACGGAGTTTTCGTTAATACCATGTGTGTTGCCCGGCTACAAAAAGTCTATAATTACATTTAACTTTAAACAAACAAATTTAAAAATTATGAAAATAAATTGATTTATTTTTGTATCCTTCATAAAAGACATATTATTATAATACTTACCTATTTGTTAAACTATGTAAGGTTGCTGAAAAATTTGTACAAAATTCTACAACCAGGCCCGATCCTAGCGGGTGTTCATTTTGTTCCCAGAACAAAGGCGGCCAAGTATGGGGGCGGCAAAACCATCCTAACTTTTTATAGAAAAAAAAAATTATTTAAGAATTTTTAAAATATCAACAATTTATGAAATAAACATATTAATAAAGCATTATTCTTTTAAATACTTGGTTTGGCTGACTGGTAACATATCTATCCTAATAGGTATATAGTTTATTTTATTAAAAGACTGAGTATTCACAACTGACACCACGCGCCATGACATCTGACGGCATAATTTGTAACTGTGTGATTTAGTACTCTGGCTGATTTGACATTAAAACTTGTATAGTAAAAATGAATGTAAATAAAGGTAAAAGCAAAACTTATTGTTTGTTGCACGGTCGTAAGTCATAAAGTGGACTATCGGCTTTCAAAATTATCGTACCTTCGGTGAAAATATTAAGTTATCGCTAGTACAATGAGTACAAAATTAAACTTTGACGGGCGCAATAAAGGGTCTGTATTTCGAATTAAAATATCAATGAAATATATAAAATAAAGTTTTTAATACATTATCTTCGTGTATGACAATTTCATCAGAAGCCGATTTTTGTGCACCAGTTTGTAAACAGCACAAAATATATAAAAGAATAGGTATTGTTTCTCCCGCAAATTATACAGTAATATGTTATGCATTATTTACGTACTCACCTAATTAAAAAATATAATAGACACATATTTAGTAATGTTCAATTTATTAACGTACCTTGGTACCTTTTACAAAACATCTTTAGGTCGGATTTGCATGTAGAAATTTAACCTCGGCAGTAGTTATCCTTATTTTCGCTTAAATATAACGTTTCATTTTTGTAATAATACCTAGTTTATTAATATACCTTCTATACAAGATTAATCGGTTGGTTTTTTGTATAATAATTTTTCAGAAATGTGTAATATTTGCAAAATTTCATAAGACGCCTGCAGATGTAATACGAATGACAGTTAAGAGTACTAAATCAAACGCACGTGTAGTTGGCGACGGTGCTGCCACCAACGGTTGTGTCAGTTGTCAATACTTATGATGTCAATCAGTGGCGTAACTAGAAATCTTGCGCCTCTATGAGAAAATTTTCTGCGACGCCTTGATTTACAACGGTCCAAGAAAAAATTTAAAGCAAAAAAAAATTTTAATTTTTACAGTATACGGTGACAGTAATATTATAATATTTTTTTTACGTAATTATTAATTAAACTTTTCCATTATTGTAATCAAATTTCCTTTGTTTTAATCAAGCTTTTCTTTGTTGTAATCAAAAATCTTTAGAAAAAGCCCAAAGGAATATAATCAGAGTAATATATTTTCATTAAATCACCCAACTGTTGATACAGATATACATAGGTACAGGGTGTTAATCAAAAAGCGGGCCATAGGCGTTTAACATTGGAAATCAGTTTCCTTTGCGTAAAAGTTCCCAATTAATTTTGGACAAAAACGGTTCAAATAAAACTTGTAGACAATTAAATTATACGCCTAATTTACTAAACTTGTTTTTTCTACAAATCTATTAAAAGTGGGCTTTTTAATGTTTGTTTTTAGCGTTAAAATGTCATTTTATGACACCAGTGTTAAAAGTGACAGATCATTGTTATTTTTGACACTAGTGTTAAAAGTGAAAATCAAAAAATTATTAAAAATATAAATTTAAATTAAAAAATAGTGTCTGTTGAAAAAGTAATGTATGATATACGTGTTAAAAGTGTTTTTATTTTGTTCGAAGGGAACTTCCTTCTCACAAAATAAAATGTCACTTTTAACACTTATATCATAAATAACTATTTTAACATAGTAAATGATTTTATTTCTAATTCATTGTGTGGTATTGTTTAGAACTATGCTCTGTTCCATTTAAGCCATTCAGCAGATGGTGTTCGCATCAACGCCAGTTTTAAGTAAACTTGTCTCTTGTCTCCAATTTCAGCCAATCAGAGGTCAAAACTATTCCCTATTCTCTGAAATATGAATGGCTTAAATACCTGAAAAAATAAGATGGGGGGGGGGGGTCGGAATTTTTATATAAGAACAAAGGCAGCTGATAGGTTAGGATCAGCATTGTTTACAACATATTTTAAATATAGACTTAAAACACAAAAACTATGGACCAAATGATATATTTATGTGTAGTGCAATTTTTATACACTAACCATGGAAACAGGTTTTGGAAAGACAAATTATAATATTTTGCCAAAAATTGATATTACTATGGTTAATGACTTTTAGTTTAGAACATTCTATTTGACCTGACATTTGACATACGAGCACATATTTATATGCATGTGTGAGTAATGCCATTTGTATGAGCAGTGAGTAAGTGACGTCACAGATAACCGTAGCGGGAATATCTTCTAAGGAAACAATGAGTGAAAAGTTTATATTTTTGGGTGTTTTACATTGCAAAATTTATAGTACAAATAAAAGATTCCAATTCTGTAAAAAATCTATAACATATCTCATACATATTAATGTTCCTTCATAAGACAAAAATGAATAAATTACAAATTATATTATTTTTAAGTAAATTTATATGATAATACTAATTATCACCGAGTAAAGCTGCGTTCAGAGCTACTGAATTATAAATTACAATTAGTAATTACAAATAGTAATCGGTTGGAGCGTCTTAAAACTACCGGTTTTAAATCTGAAATAGCGTTTAGAATTAGCACTTAGTGAAAGTGACATATATTGAAAAATCGATTAAACAATCTGTATAAATAAAAAAATTAAAAGATTTTTATTAAACAATTGCAGATAGAGTAGTATTTGTTGTTTGAACAGTATACTTGAATAATATAATTGACGGATAAAAATATTTCGGGTTATAATATTTTCTATTGTGATAAAAATAGGGTTAGAAATGAAAGACATTCTGTAAAAAGTGACAAGTATAGGTACATGTGATTCTTCGCCTTTCTATATTCTTGTTCATTACAATATCCTGCATCATATACCACATTTAAAACAGATTATATGCGCTATGCCGTTTGACGTTTCTGACAGAGAGAGACAAGATGATATATTTGTCGCACTAATTGTAAGTGAAAAGTTTGGGGTTTGTATACTTACCACTTATCACTTACACTTAACGCCTTAATTTTGTCTCTGTGAACGCTAGCGTTGTTTGCCATAAGTCAAAGTGCTTGTATTAATTGAAAGAGCTAATTGTAATTTATAATTCGGTAGCTCTGAACGCAGCTTAAAGATGATGAAACAATTTATGCTACCAGAACTACAGCACCAATAAACAAGTTGCTTTGACCATTTAGTGGGGAATTTTTAAATTTAGGACAAACCAATAGGTAGCACTGTTTGATAATTTTAATTCACTATGATGCCGATGCTGGTTCTGTGGGAAACAAACTCTAATTGTTTATTCCTTACGTCATTTTGAGCCATATAAACATAAGTCATATTTCTTTTAAACATTGATATAAGCAACAAACACAAATTAATTCAATAAAGTATAACAATAAACAAATTTAACGCAATAACCAGTCCCAGCGGCAAAGTATTAAGCGAGGACCATAGTCTCCGGGTTGTAGTGTTTGTACTAGCAACTAGCATTACAAAATCTATAAATAAAACCATATCTGCATATTCAGCAACACTAAAAACATTCATGTGGAATAAAAATATAATTAAGAAGTAACAATCCCAATTTAAGAAATATAAGGTATACACGTTTTGTTTTTCAAGAGTATCTTGATTAACAAAATTTGAAAATTAACTGTTATTGATAAAACTTGGACTGATATTTTGGCAAATAAAAGGAAAAGGACCTATGTTTATATGACATTTTTCAGTCGAAATGACAAACTATTAAAATCCGTACCATAGCCGCTAAACATGAGCAACAGTTTTTGTTTTTAAATAATATAATTTAAAAAATGATCGTCGAATTAATTGTCTAATCAAGTAAAAAAAAAATACAATTGATATTTAATCGATTATACGACGGCAGTGTTGTGACCGATCAATTTATAAAGGATCTAGACCAAGTTCAAGATCTTTACAACTAATATGTTCTAGATCAGATGATAGGTCAAATCATAAGAAAGATCAGTAACGATTTTCAAATGCTTTTCATTTCTTATTAATTAAATGGGAATACAAAATTAAATTATTTACAAATAATATTGCTAGCCTTACATTTTACACATGGGAAGAAAAATTACATACTATTTAGTTTTATTAATACTAAATTTTGAATAAAGTAGGAACAGAAACAAAAATTATAATTTTAAACATTAAAATTGTTGAAATATGATAAAATAAGTCAGGCCATTAATTGTCGTCTTCTTTAATTTTATCCAAGTTTCCCTTTAAAAATACCGGGAATTCGAATCTACTGTCACTTAAATTCCATCTTCTAGGAACTAGTATTTGACTGCCAATACTGATTTTCATTAGGTTCCAATGGTGCAGATGACGGTAGGGTAGTATTTTATTTGAAAAACACGACTGTTATAATATCAATCGAGCTTACAATTCTAAGGCTTTCATTTTATTTGATCTTTTTTTCAAGATCATAGATTATAGTTTTTAGATCTAAATCCAGATCAAGATCTGAATATGTAAAAGGATCTAGATTAGAACAAAAACCATACTAAATGAACTAGATCAGTGATTTTGATATTGGTATTTGCGTAAAAAACCAAGTATAACGCTTAGAAAATTTGTGTTTTTTAATGCTCAGAGCTTGGATCCCAAATAATATTTTTGATCTCAAATATTATCTGTACCGTAAAACATTACGTAGTGTTTTATACATACACAATGAAAAAAATTAACAACCTTATTTATGTTAAACATAACCACATTACGTGAAATTAGTAAACCGTTCAGAATGAAAAATTATAGCATGTAACTAGCCATTAACAACATCTCTGAGGACATATAATACTGTGTCTGTGTCTTAACATGGGAAATCAGTTTTTTGCAATTTACTGCTCGCCTAATTAATTTAAGCAAAATCGCGTCAAAAAAAAGTTTTAGGGCATAAAATTCTGCGTCTAAGTTAATAAACAAAATTACCTTTACATGCTTTGTAACGAAAGAAATTATATATGAAAATGTCAAAAATTACGTTGTAAATATCGACAGCCATGGATTGAACAAGAAATAAATGCTTGACGTTTTATCTGTCACAACGTAAGTTAACTTATTTGACGTTTCTGACAATTTGATTTGATTGAATATCGTTAATTATTAAAATATATTTAAAAAATACAGTTTTGTTTAAATAATATGAATTTATTAAAAATTCAACATTGCGTAACAAAATTTCTTCTAGTAACGCACGATTTCCTGCTCGTCCTATATTCTGATTACGCGGTTCACTTATATTTTTTGAATACACATTCTGTCTTCAAATTTTGTTACGTATTTAGCAATTGTAAAATTACTCTCATTAGTATAAATATTCATTTTCTAATAATTTCAGACAATAAAACTAGAGACAAATTCAAATTGTCAGAAACGTCAAATAAGATAACTTACGTTGTGACAGATAAAACGTCAAGCATTTATTGATTTTTTGTTCAATTCCATGGCGATATTTTCAACGTCATTTTCGACATTTTCATATTTAATTCCTGTTTTTACAAAGTTACACGTAAAGATAATTCTGTTTATTGACTTAGATGTAAAATTGTATGTCCTAAAACTTTTATTTGATGCGTTTTTGCTTAAAATAATTAGGCGAGCAGGAAATTGCAAAAAACTGATTTCCCATGTTAATCTCCTACGCACACCTTTAAGACAGACACACAGTACGCATTCATTCTTCATTTCATTTCTTTTCCAGAGGTATACTTGTGTAAATATTGCTGTTATGATTATAAACTTCCTTCCTGTTCTCCTGTTCATTTTAGCGAGAAAGTATATCATTTTCTGTCAATCAGTGCGTATGCACGTTAGGTTAAACATCACTGCGCAATCGCACTTTACGTTATACGTAAACCTCTACGTGACAAGTTTGAAGTTTGCATACTCTTGGTTACGTATAACGTTAAGTAGATTGTTGTGAACGCTATAATGTATTAGCATTTGTCAATAATTAACGGCTACGCTTAAGTAGAAGTGAATCTGCTAATTTTTTCATTCTGAATTATCAAACTTTTTAATTTGTACGCTTTTGGTGTACAAGTAAACTTAATTTAAAAAGTCATAAAAAAAGATTTAGTATGCGTTATTTCAAAAAATGAGCGGCCATAAACTATCAAATAGGTAATAAAAAAATAATGAAAAATTTAAGATTTTAGGGGTAAAACAAAACTGAAACTCAATAATCCTTACACCATTAAGGCCGTCGCGCACTTGAGCGAGGCGCAACGCGGCGAAGCGAAGAACGGCGAAGAGTCATTTTTAGAACCAACGCGCACTTGCGAGCAGTTTTCCACGAGAAACGGCCACGTTTGCTTCAAAAGATGGACAGCTCGGAGGAAACGCAACAACGTAGGCACTATCTATACGAGACAAATTTATAAATTATTTTGTTTCATCCGTAGGTTCAGTGCAGTGGCAAAATGCCATGGTACAGAGAGGCCGAAAAAATGTTAGATTTTTTTATATATTCTACTACATTCTGTAACCAAGTAGTTAATCTCCTTTTTTGTTGAGTCTGCAATACTATTTTGTACAATAGAAATTGTTTAATATGTAAGGAATTTTTTGAACTAGTTTTATTAACTGTTTTCACTTTTAAATCAAATTTATATTTTGTACATTCATTTCTTTATATTTTGAAACCAAAATAACTAATTTTTCACATTTTGCCATAACCTATACGTATTGTTTTGTTATGATGTGTGAAAGGTGTAAAATTTAATTCTACATCGGCTATTTCCGATGCGTCTGGGGTACATTCGTTCTGATTTAGGTAGCTGCGCTATTGCACATTTCAGATTAACGAAGCGAGGAGCAGAGAAAAATATTCTCCCCGAAGAATTCCGGCGAGTCGCTTCGCTTCTCTGCTCTTCGCTACTCCAAAGTGCGCGTATACACATAATAATATATTGAATGAAAAAACGGCTCTTCGCTGCGCTTCGCTTCGCCTCGTCCAAGTGCACGGCGGCCTTTTGAAAGAGAAAAAAACAGTATTTTTATTATCTTGGAAACCGCCATCTTGAATTTAATTCTGACATTAGTTTTAAATTTGTCTCATCAAATTATGAATCTTTTATAATTACAGAGTTATTTGATATTTTCTAAAATCGCAATTTTCAGGTTTTTATTGAATAACTTTCAAACTGTTCAGAATTTTAAATTTTTCTCAGCAGAATCTGAATGAGCACTCAAAACTGTACAACATTGTTCATTTAACCGACCTCGTAGCTCTTATAGTTTTGGAGATCCCAATGGTAAATTAATTTGGGATATCCTGTGTATGTATTATATGACGGTTTTTCGTGTTCACCCTGTATGGCACTACAATTGGCTACCATTTTTTTTTTTTTGTACCGATTATAAATGGTTTAGGACTGAAATTTGATGCCCGAATATGAGTTTGGGTGGTGAATAAATATTTGGAAATCAAATCAATATGACTTCAATACTTGGTTAAATACAACTCATACTTTTATTATAGGTCTTCCTCCACGATGGCCACAACAACAACTACAACAACAACAACAACCGTACTACCCAGTCTACCCTCGCTACCAACTACGTCGTTCACCTCCCGAAGAATACGAATCAGGTCGCTACATAAAACCCCAAACCTTATACGCTATTTCCGAGACTTTAGGTGCTCTGAACACTGTAGGCCGTTATTTAGTTAACATGACTCGTAGCAGCAAACGCGAATCCGGAATCCCAGAGGATGTACCTGGAGCCATCTACACTATCAGCAAGAACGTTCTTGGTAGAAATGTGACGGACACTATAGCGCCTTTGGTTAGAGAGGCTTTACCGGCAATAAGGCCACCCCATCATGGTTTTGCGACGGAAAGGCCAGAGGCGCCTAACAGAGTGGCCAGTGTGGCGAATGTTCAGAGTGGATATAGTGAAGGGAGAAGTTGTACTACGCCCGATGGGGCGCCTGGGTAAGTGCTAGAGGATTAGAAGTGATCAAATTGGTGATACCAATAGATCAGAAAAGTAAGGTTAAAATTTGCCTTTGGCGCGAGTTCATAGTTTGAATTCCCTAGTATTGGCGACTAAAACTACCGATGGCGGCGCTAGTGTTGTAGCATACACGTGCTCTGAAAATGGTATTGTATTATAAGATCGCATACAGAAACATTGCATAACCAACATTCGTTTTGAAGTATACTAACAAATTCATTTTAACTTTATATGTTAGTAATAATTTTGTGTGCGTGCTTAAATTATAATCACATTACAAAATAATACAATTAATCTAAATTTATTTTCTCAATTATTTCCAGATGACATTCGAAGAAAGATATTTTAGACTTATTTCTAAGGAAATGTGTACTTACATACTTGGAGGCAACAAATTCTTCTCGAAGTTTTATAGAAGGGGAAGAATTGTTAACTCGTGGGTTATTTTTATGTGGGGTTAATGAACACAGTGCGAAAAAAAAAGCTGTGTTTAAACAAGTGCTCTAACGTCACTTCCTCATGAGATTAGAAGAACTTTAAATTTACAATTGATTATTTACAAAATGCTCTTGTGTAGCTGGCCATAGTGGCCAGTGCAAACATATTACAGCTGTCTTAATATTTTATACAAGATAGTAAAATAGTACCATATATTATTCATGGATGCAGGGACGGCGCCAGGGGTGGGCCAGGGTGGGCACTTGCCCACCCAAAAATAGGCTGTGCCCACCCGGGTGCCCACCTAATTTTTTAAATAATAAATATAAAAATATTTTTTTACATATATTATTGATAAAGTTAACTTACGTAAACAGAAAGGTAAGAAGAATCTATCTTCTGCAATTCATAGCATAGATTTATAAAATTCCAAAGAGAATTATATAAAGACCGCAAACCTATAGAATTAAAACAAATATGTTTTACGCGATGGACAAGTGAAGTACACGCATGTTTAGCTTTAAAGAAAACATTTGAAGTAGTCCTGCTTTTGTTAAATATTACAAGCACTGAAAAAGGCGAACGGAAGGTAGTAGCGATTGGTCTTTTAAAACAAATTAATTTCATATTCGTATTTAATCTCACATTATTTTTTCACATTTTAATTATGTTAAAGAGAATACGTGATTATTTGCAAGCAATTAATTCTGACGTATCTCATGCTTTGTTATTAATAGAAGGGACCAAGAACGTATTTAGCGATTAAAGAGACATTTCTGAGCAAAAGTTTTCTTTTGAAATTGTTTACAAAGAAGCAGTAGCTATTGCCGAAGAAAATAATATAAAACTGCAAATTGCTCAAAAGAAACGAGTATCCAAACTCTCTAAAAAAATTCAAAATTATATAATTACAGAACAAATGCATTCTTTTGAAGAAGAAATGAACACAGATGTACAAGGATGTTTAGGACGAAAATATTTTTACCTGTTGTAGACAGGATTTTAGTTGAACTAGAAAACAGATTTTTTGCTAATAAGCTTATTTTAATGAGTATTTGTAGTTTAAATCCTGAAATACCAGAAAAAAATTTACATTATGATACTATAATTCAATTGCAAAATATTATTCGTGTGATTTAAATTTATTAAGATCAGAAATAAATATTTTACCAAATACAATTTCAAATTACGAAAAAGAATATAATATAAATATTTCAAACATGCTGCAATTTGCTGATATGATAAATAAATATAAACTTGCATTTTCGGTGGTGCACAAACTTCTAACTATATGTATTACAATTCCGGTTTCAAGCGCTGCATGTGAGAGATCATTTTCATGTCTTAGAAGACTGAAAACATATAGTAAAAATAAAATGACCAACGATAGGTTGGTAAGTCTGGCAATAATCAGTATTGAAAAACATATAGCAAAATCAATTAACATGGAAACAGTAGTAAACGAATTTGTCAAACAGAATCCAAAACAAAGAATGCAATTAATGTAATGTAAGAATTATATTATATTCATTTTATTCTCCATAATTAATGTAGCATGTAATGTTAATCATTTAGTAATAATACGGTTTAGTTTTTACATGTTTACATTTTAATTTAATTTTTTGAAGCAATATTCAATGTTTATTTTTAACTAATTTCATTTTATACCTACATTTTGAACATAACTTATCGTATCTGCGAAACTATATGCATTTGTTTGTATCATTAATTATATTTTAATAAAGTTAAATTTTCAATTAAAATTATATATGTATAATAATCAATATTTCTTGTGTGCCCACCCAACTATTTATGTGCCCAACTCGTGCCCACCCATTCATTCAATCCTGGCGCCGTCCCTGCATGGATGTTAAATAAATATGTATTTACTTTGCTTATTTAAGAAAATTAAAATGGAACTAAAGTTAAATATCTTTCAAATTGTTTTAATTACATATGTAAGAAATATATATTGCATGGTACATCTAAAGTGAAAAGTGTATTATTTTACTCATGAATTGGTCAGGAAATAATACAATACTTCATTTTTGTTATCCTGTTAAGATTCGTCACTTGTTTTCCAGTTTGTATTTTCCTAAACCAGCCCTCTCTTTTGTCAATAGATTCCATTTTACCAAATTTATTTTGGATGTTACTCTTCCTCTCACTAATTTTTGGGACAGATAATTTCTTACCACCCCGAGAATGACAGCCATAAACGCAGCAATTGACATTGTTAATATTTTTTTCGTTCTTTGCTCATATTGCAAAGTAATTTACATGTACTTTAAAACAAAAAGACAAACAAGAAACCGGCAAGGAATTCAATGCACTATATATATATTTACTGTTTAGTTGAATAACAGAATACCATTTTCAAGAGTTGCAAATATCGTCCGTGTGAGGGATTCACGTTAATTTTAGTCGCCAATAGTAAAAATATGTATGCAGAGGAGGCACGTTATCTAACTTTGTAATTAGATAATGACGTCACGAAATTACTAGGTTTACATAGTATACTAATTTAAATTTAAAAAATGTAATGTGTGTTGCATAATTGTATTTACGTGCGATGCTAATTTTTGCAATCCTGAAATAAAGAAAGTAAATGAAGCAAATACCGCTTTTATCCACTTCTACTTGTAGTTACATTCTTAATCCATAAAAATCAGTAATATTTGTTGCAATTGCATCTTTTATCCATTAATATCACTTACGATTTTTGTTCAATAGAAACATAACCTATAAAATTTACTGTCATACGAATGACATAACACCACATCAGCAATGCATTTCATGTAAACGTATAAATTTTCAAATCCAGTAATTTATTTATTTATTTATTTGAAACCACTCAACAGGAAAAAGTCCCAGTTACTGCGGATTAGAAAAATTATCACAAATATACTCGAAAAGTGAGGTGACGCCTGGTAAACGCCCGCACGGTACAAATATGTCATCATCATTACCGATATCTGCGTACAAAGCAGAATGTGCCACCCAGCAATGGGTAGTATGCCGTGATGATTTATTTATTTATCGAAAAGTAGTAGCATAATAATGAATAAAACATGAATAATAAACATTTACATATACAGAAATAGATAAATAATTAGTTTGTTGATATAGGATGGTACATTCGTGAAAAAAAAAATCAATTTGACAAAAAGTAGTTAGCTAACGAGGTTTTGAATATTGCTAAAGAATTTGAAAATAAATCAATGGAATTATGCGGCGAGTATTATAATAAAAACATAAGCGCCAGATCGGTGATTTTAGTTCATAATTACATTTCGCCATTTTAAAGTTAAAAAGAGTTCGATGCCTGGAATTAATTCTAGATATATAGAAATTGGCACGAGCCAGTAAGTTGATGTCATCAACAATATTATTGACAAACTTGTAAAAAAGATAGCCGACTGCACTTTATGGCGGTTTTCCAATGATGTAATTCCAAATTCAATTAATGCATAAATGTAAGAATAACTATGAATATTTGTAGGATGTCCATTGATTAAAATCAGCAAAATTTAACAATTTTTTTTTTAATAACCTCAATGGCGTTTACATGGTTTTGATATATTGGATACCAGATTAGGTTACAATATTCTAATTTAGATCAAACAAAAGAATTAAACAAGGAGTTGTGAGTGGATAGTTTGTGAAAATGTTTGGAACAGTGAATAATGAATCCAAGAGCATTATATGAATTTTTAACAGTAATATGAATATGATGTGAAAATTTTTCATAAACCACACTCCCAAATTCTTATATACTCGTAGTTTTACCCTTTCGAGTAATAAGTTATCCATTAAATAATTAGATAGTAAGTAATTCCTTTTCATTGTACATGACAATATGACATTACTTTACACTTATTGACAGACAAAAAATAATTTAAATTTAGTAGACCAAGCTAATATAATACCAACCATTGGTGAAAAAATGAAGTACAATTATTTTAGTTACATTAAAAATGCGTGAAAAACATTATGTTCGACTTTAAAATAATTGTAAATTTAATTAAAATGTACTTTTCTTATAGTGTGCAAAAAATCGTATTTATTTTCTTCGTTTTCTTAAACATAAATATCACTTGACCATTGCTACAGTTTTTTTCATTTTGTAATGTTTTGATGACGTGCCTCCTCTGCAAAAATATTTTTACTATATACGTTTCACATAGAAATTTGATTTTACAGACAAAAAAAGAGATATTTTATAAAAAAAAATAAGCAGCTCTTATTAAGAATTCGATAGTTTGTTTCTCAATAATAGATTGCGAGAATTTAATCCTCTAGAAAAGGTAAAGTAAGAAAATTATTAGAAATTAAAATTCTTGGTGTTGGTGCAAGCCGGAATAACGTATGTCGTTGATAGTCTCTCACCAGCCAGTATATACGTCAGCGAAACAGAAGATAAAGCATGCACCGAAATTGTAGAATCAAACTGGAACATACGTTCATGTTCATTGAATTTTGAATTGTTGTATTTTTGTTTAAATAATTATAAACTGTGCATAGTTCATGTGAATATTATTCTGCGAATCTGAAGATAAAGAATCGGTCGCTAGGTGCTACATAATGCTTTGCATAAGAGATTTAATTTTATGAGATTTCTCGGCCTTTAAAGTTGAGCAAACATTTCTTCCGTAAGAAATACATGGGGATCAGAATTATGATCTTAGCGTTACGAACTGAGTTTGAATCTGAAATTACCAAACCTTCGTTGACTTAGCGATGTTTTACAATCTTTGCTAGTATATTTCTCTAAATATAACAACAATAACCTGCCCTAACTCACAAAAGTCACGCTTCGAAAACTCGGGCCGAATTTTGTGAGTTAGGGTAGGTTATTGTTGTTATATAATAGAGAAATATACCATTTCTGTCCTCAAGAATTAAACGTCGTAACTGAAGTCGGGACTAGGCTGCAGATCTTATGTCGGAACGCTAGACACAGCCTTACAAGAAATAGAAAATCGGTTGAACGGTTAATCGGTTAACACGTTAAATGCGGATAATTTTTTAGTTGGCTAGTAGAATCTGAATTAAATTGACGACGATATTCACTCGTTTATTTATTATAATAAAGTATATTTATTATTACCTGCTTAACCGATGAGGAACCGATTAACTGGCTAACCGGTTGGCTCTCTTAGCCAGTTTTCGCGGTTTACCGGCAAATCGCGGAACCCCTTGTGCTCTCTCCACAACAACTTTGACAGCCCGTGAGGTGACGCCTGATAAACGTTACAGAAATGTAGTGATGCACGAAAAGTACTCTCGCATCTCGTCTCGTTGCATTTTGCGAGACAAGAACGAGAGCAAGATTGCAGTTTAAAATTCGAGGCGATATCGATATAACAACTGCGAGAAGCGAAAAATCTCACGAGATTCTCGCGAGAATCTCGCAATAAAAAGTATTTGTAACTTTATAGCTTTGATTCATAAATTCAATGAAAAATGCACCGTACAAGGAGTGGAGTCAACGCTAATTCATGCATAAAACACAGAATGCGTAAATGTGAAAATTATATGAATTCACTACCTATATTTTTTGAGTGTATCTAGAGTCGATTAGTATCGTTCCCAGAGCGAGGAAATGCAAAAATAAAGACAAAATCGGTATTGCATCCAATAGAACTAGTTTTCATCAATATTTCATCCCCTAATTCACCCCAGTTAAAACCACGGTTAATAAAACTCTTGTCGCGCTTGAAAAGTAACGGATGTTATATTAAGCGTCGATGGGAGCCAACAGCGAGAGAATCGGAGTGATCGGTTACCGGCGGGTTACCAGTGTAGCGGTTTTTTTTATGACTAAATCATACTTAAATAGTGGCATATATTTAATGAAAAGTGTAGGTACTTTTAGTTACAAAAAATAATTTTTTAATGTTTAATTCGTTTTACTGATGACAGAATGTGTTAACAGATGTTCCTATTGAAATAGTTTAAAGATCACAATTTGATGATAAATTGGATATTTTAGAGGTAAATTAAATTATTTACTAACTTATCACATTTTCTGGTGACCGTAAATGATTAAACATTATGTTCGTATTGAAATAATTTGGTGACCAGAATTTAGTGTTTCGTCTCTTTATTATAGTTATACGACTGCAAATCCATGGAAGACGGTGCGAACTTGTCTCTTGTAGTTAAACAGTTACGTAAATACGTAGTGCGCAAGCGCTTATTTTTATAGCGAGACTCTCGTGCGAGAACGAGATGAGATCGATATTTTAAATTTCTCGTCTCGTCTCACCTCGCGTGCATCACTACAGATATGTTATATATGGGGTCTCGTGGCCTCGTGCCTAAGTGTCTGGTCGCAAATTTGGAGCGACTTCGATCCCGACCAACGCCAAATATTTCGAATGGCATAAAATTGACTCGTGTGGTGCACTCTCCAAGCCAGCATTGAGTGCCTGCGAGGTGAAGCCTGGTAAACGCCCGCACGGTACAAATACGTTATCATTGGCAAACCCAGCAATGGGTAATAAGCCGTGGTGATTTTTTTAGATATGTTGTTACAATCGAAATTTGAGATTATACATACTTGTCTTTAAAAAAAAAGGTTTATGTTTTTATACTAATATCATTTTAATATCTTAAAAAAGTAAAGCTCAATTACGTGACCAAATCATATAATTGCTCTATTACACTATTAAAACTCTATCAAATGATCTCAAGGTTATACAACTTTTTATTAGTCGACCACATTTTATAGAAAGTGACAGGAATTCGGAGAAATTTGAAGGATAAAAACTACTCTTTCTAACCTTGTTACATCTCTTTAACTTTTCAATACACCGTGGAGTAAAAGAATTAATTAATACAGTATTTAACGTGTAATTAACATGTCTTTATATGAGCTAAATAATTAGAATAAATACAATGTTAAATTAAAAAATGAAATTTGTAGTTCCTTTATAATTAAAATAAGAACAATAAATGTATACTTATACTTTAAAACAATTATGAACCGTTCATGAGGAAACAATTAGTAACCATAAAGTTTCAGAATTTATTAATTACCAGGGGTGGTCCATAAATTCGATCCCTAAGTGTGAAAGAAAAGTTCTATAAAAATTTTAATATATTTATTTTTCTATATAATTCTCTTTAACTTCAATACATTTATGACACCTATCAATAATTTTTCTAAACCTTCAAAATAATAACTTTTATCTTTGTCTTCAAAATGGTTGTTTACAGCAGTAATCAGGTCTTCATTGCTCGAAAACTTTTGTTCCCTTAGCTCCTTTTCCAAATTTGGAAAAAGATAAAAGTCACTGGGGGCTAACCCAAGACTGTAGGGTTACTTATTGCAATGCGACAGGGCATTATCATGCAAGAGCAACACACCTCTGGCTATGTTTCCACGACGCTTTTCTTTAATTGCTTTTTTTAAACGGTATAAGATGTTAGCATAATATTATCTTTGTATCCTTTTCTTTATAATCAAGCAAAAGATTCCTTGAGAATCCCAAAATATTGTTGCCACAATTTTTCCTGCTGACTGCGTAACTTTAAACTTCTTGGGGTGCTCTGTGCCCTTCTTGTACCAAATCGATTCTTGTTTCGACTGTGGATCATAAAAATGAATCATTTTAATTTTTGATAATACTTGGTTTTATGTTTCACAATTATTTTATTGGATTACTAGTTTCGCTATAACATTAATTATTAATTGTGAAACATAAAACCAAGTATTATTAAAAATTAAAATGAATAATAAGTTTCACCAAGTAAGAGCAGACACAATTAAAAATGAATCCATGTTTCATCCCCTGTTACAATTTTATTAATAATTTCAGCTGGATTATCTCTACACAATTCTACAAACTCTTTACATGTGGTCAGTGGCGCTCGTTTTTGAACTGGTGTGAGTAATCGAGGCACCCATCTTGCAGAGACCTTTGACATACCGAGATAATCATGAAGGATCCGTGAAACTGTTGTTTCTGATATGCCACATATTTTTGCTATTTCTTTTTTCTTGAGCCTTGCATTTTCTAAAATCATTTCTTCCACTTTATCCACATTCTCTGGTGGTGGCTTCAATAGGCCGACCACAGCGAAGGTCATTTTCTAGAGACTCTCTACCCCATTGAAAGAGCTTGGACCACTTTTTAATTGTATAGTCGGAGGGAGGAGAGTCGCCATATACTAACAACATTTCTTCCCGAATGGATGTCGAATTTTTTCCCTGTTGTTTCAGAAACTTTATTATGGCTCTATATTCAATTTTGTCCATTCTTTACTTTTTTGTTCAAATCACTTGACTCTTTTAAGTATAAAAATTGAATTAATTATACAAAACTGTTCAAAATTTGTAATTACACTTATGACAGATGTGCAAGCAAAAAAATATCAGTTTTGTTTTATTATCTGGCCTACTTGATATTAAGGGAGCGAATTTATAGACCTCCCCTCATATATTTATCTTTAGGCACGTATATGTATATATTTACAATTTAACTACATGTTTGCGTTTATGTTCATTTAAATAATACGCATTGCTACAAGAAATTTCAATATGTACAAAAAAAATCGAGTACTTGTTGCAGAAGAACTATCAAGATATACAGATACTCGATAACCGGGTAGAAAACCGAAACCGTGTTCGAATTTGACACCCCAGTCTGGAACTTATTTTCGAATCTGGGTAGTAGACGGGTAAAAGACTCAAAATTTATTAATTATATTTATTTTTAATTTAACCATAAAAATTAATAATATTTACAATTTATCATCCCATTTGTATTTATCTTCATTTAAATTGTATGTATTGCTATTAGGTACTAGAACAATTAATAACCATAAAAACTGGAATCGAATATCCGTCCCAGAAAAACTATCAAGATATACGGATACTCGAGAACCGGGTAGCAAACCAAAACGGTGTTCGAATTTGGTACCATAATCCGAAACTTATTTTCGAATCCGGAAAGTGGACGGAAAAAAGACTCAAAGATATATAAATTAATTATGTTTAGGAATTAGTTATATAGATACCCACATAATAAATTTAGTAGATATATTTGTTTAGGCCACTGGCAACCCACACAACGCATATGTCAAGTTAGAGCAAATAAGGTATAATAGCTGTTTTTTTCCTGTTTGAAACAAATGAATATGGATAATCGTCAAAATCTCTTTTCAATGATATTACTTTCCACTATGGTGTTCATATACAAATTAAAAGTATGGCATGAAAAAAAATATATATTATATCTAGTGACCTATGTTTTTTTTTTAAATAACAATATACGAGGGGAGTTTTTTTATGTTATCTACCTAGCTATGAAAACAACGAGTTAGAGAACAAATAAAATTTTATTTTTCTACGTAAGAACCGTTAACATTAACACACTTATTCCAACGTTTTTCTAATAAAGCTATGCCAAAAAAAAAATAATCTTTTGGTAATTCTGCAAAATACGACTCCACGGCGTTTTCTAAGTCATCATTCGATAAAAAGCGACGCCCTCTCAAATGGTTTTTGAGTTTTGGAAAGAGATAATAGTCACAGGGGGCGAGGCCTGGACTGTAAGGGGGATGTTGTAATTCCTCAAAGCCGCATTCATTGAGTACTGCTTGAACAATTCGTGCTTTATGCACCCTGCAGTTGTCGTGCAGAAGTAGAGTTTTTTTGAGCATAATTGTGGGGTCTTTTATCACGTATAGCCGCTTTCAAGTTCTTAATTGTGTCTTTGTAGACATTCCCCGTTATTGTAGTCCCTTTTGGCATATACTCAATTAAAAGAATACCCTCCGTGTCCCAGAAAACTGTGGCCATCACTTCCCCGCAAAACATTGTGCCTTCGCCTTCTTGGATGGTGGAGAGCCTTTATGAATCCATTGCACGAACTCTTGTTTCAGGGAGGTTCAAAATGGTGTACCCAGGTCTCATCCCCGGTTATAATTCTGTAGAAAAAGTCTTTATCTTGGGATAAAGCAGTCAAATTCTCCTCGCAAATTTGTTGTCTATACAGTTTTTGTTCGGGACTGAGCACTCTGGGAATCCATCGTGCCGACAGTTTGCTCATTCCCAAATTTTCGTATAGAATTTTAAAAACACTCGTTTCTGATATTCCTATTTCTCTAGCAATAATTGAAACTTTTACTCGGCGGTCATTCAATACTAAATCTTCAACTTTGTTGATGATTTCTTCAGTTCGTGCTTCCACACTTTGGGTCATCATGAATGGATTCCCTGCCCCATTTGAATTGCTTCCATCAATATTTGACTTGGAAATAAGACAGGCTGTTTTCTTCATACACTGCCACCATTCTCTCATGGATATTCTTCGGGCTACGACCTTCTTTCGATAGAAATTTTATGATGCTTCTATGTTTAAGTTTCAAATCATTTATTTTGGTTTCTTTAAACTGATATAAAAATGAGAAATGTTAAGCGATTGGAGCCAAATTTGGAGATGTCACAGAAACTTGACATAAGAAAATTGTCGCGATAGCATATTGTATTCATAGCTAGGTAGATAACATAAAAAACTTCCCTCGTATCATTAAATTGCATTTCATAATTTGAATTTACAGGATTAAAACTAATTGCAATCTCTGTAACCGTGACACTTTGACCGTTAATCTTAACAGATAATATTCAATTAAATATTGTTATTGAACGCATATAATGAAGAACGAAAATATTATATCTTTTTCCAGATATTGTGATGACTTGAGCGACTGTCCTCAACTCCTGCTCAATTTAGGCATCCTGCGACAATCTCTCTGCTTCAAATCGTTATTTGTACCCGGTGTTTGCTGCCCGAGAGATTCGAGACCAGTTACAACAATTAAACCAACGGTTTTACGACCGGTAGCAGTAATAACAACTACTACACCAGCCCCTAAACCGTTACCCTTGATACCAGTTACAGCGAAACCGGTAATTCAAACGACGACAACAACAGAGCACACCGGTTTTACCCTTCCTCCATTGATTGTTGACCCGTTAGGTAAGTGCATTTTTTATTGTCAAACAGATACCGATATATTATTAAACTATTCAATCATACATGCATTCCGTCATAAAACAAGTCCCTTTTTCATTTTTTTTTAATTCGTAAAAATATACCTAAAGTCAGAATCCTACGACGCGTGGCTAACAACCCAAGCCATAGCGAGTAGGAATGCAACAGAACCACTAAATCCTGATTTGGCCAGATCCGACTAAATGTATTCAGAAAGTAAATAATAAATAAATCAATAAATATCATATACGTATATGTATTATCATTCTTTACTAATAATCATAACATATTATTTTTATATTATGATGTATAAGTAGATTTTCTGATGTTATTATAAGCCTATTTTTAACATAGATATTACCGATTTATGAAAACAATCGTTCAGAATGGACACAACTGGCTGGGCTAGATAAAAACTGCCTAACAGGATATATTTTTTTTTTCTACAGTCTATATACAAAGTAGACATTTGTACTCTCTTTTGTCAACGCAAAATGTCACTTTGCCACTCATGCGCGACAAAGTAGAAAAAAACGCTCGCTGTCCAAATTTCTATCTATACAATGTTGAGAAATGTTACTTGTCTACATTCTTAATAGAAAGATTTGAATCTCACATATAACTATTCTGTCGGCATATTACATAACCAAACAAAATGCCGCACTGCTGTGAAAATAAAATAGGGCATTCATTTATATAAACGAAAGTATAAAATGCTTAGATTAGATTGAAACAATAGCTCAAGAAGAATGGAAAAAAACGATAAATTAAAATTAAATAGAAAATAAATTGTGTGAACAGTTGTGCTGCAAAAATTTGACGTGAACGCTCACAATGGACATATACGTTTTCACTGCACTAGTTTAAAGTACTTGACAGAAGTAAATTTTTGTTATGGTGGAGGACCTCATTGCGGCGAATGTAGAAAAAATCTTGTGTGTGTGCAAATGGACATTGTTGGTTTCGAGAGAATACCGCGCTCATGCGTCACGCAGCAACAACCTCTCAATCGACAATATCCCATTTTGCGCTCTTAATACACAAATAGCTATTGATGATTATACCACCGTAAAATTGAATTTGATTTTTTGTGTACAAATGCCATTTTGTAGTAAATATTAAATTGATCAAGTATGTTGTGACACATTATCATTGTAGTAACACAGCCACACACTCAGTGGTGAATCTTTGTCTTATTTTTAAAATACTATGGCGTTTGATGAAAAAAAAAATGCTGTGTAACATTTCGCAGAGAAAAATATCACAATTAATTCATACTTTTTTGAATTGACTTTCGAAGTGGTATAGTTAGTGCAAGCTGGAATGGGAGTAAATTAGAAGTCAGTTTTGAAAGTTATTTTAATCGCATCAGATAGATGTGAGAGAAGATATATTTTTTTAAATTCATTGTAAGATTGAAATTTATCAGCCAGATAATAAAATAACTGGCGATTAATTCTAACGTGATGTAGACTCTTTTTGGTCTTTTTTGAAGTGTGTTTCTATTTTCATATCACTCTCACTGCTTGAACTAAATGAATCATCAGATTCCTTAGAATTGTAATTCAGGCACTTCTGGCAAAGCAAGTCAATTACTTCGAATCTAAGATAATCAAAATAAACTTTCTAACTTATTTCCTGTTAAAAGATTTTTTTGTAATTCAGTTTAACTCAAGTTTATGATTAAATATTAAAAAATTGATGTTAAGTAACACAAATTAACAATTATGGGCTAATATTTATTAATACATAGTTAGTTTGTAAAAAACTGATTATTTGCAAACAAGAAAATCTATGAACATTTCCATTTTTTGAAAATAAAATTCATTTATTACACAAACGTAGTTTACACATTTCCTTCAAAAACGATGAAAGTTCTGGGGCTAAACTAATTTTTGCTGAAACTCGATAGGACTATGGTTGCTTTTGAAAAAACAATGAAACTTTACAATGTAATAACTTGTGACTAAAATACGTTTTGCAAGAAACAGTTTCACCATAATGCTAGAACTAGAGTGTTTCAAAAATACTGTAAAAAATTTAAGGGCATATAGTACTTACCAAAATGAGTAAAACATTAATCAACATGGGTCTGATCTTCAATAGTTTCCGAGATTTGGGGCAGTGAAAAATGAGTTTTACGGGGTTTACGTCTGCTATCTCGAAAATTATAAGAGTTACGACTCTGATTAAATGGGATTTTTTGTTTACCTTTCAGAGGTCATCTCAGATGTACTTTTGTTTTTTTTAAAAAAGCAAATAATTGTACTATGTTAAATGTGGCGACCTTGGCCAATATTTAATTTTCAAATAACTTCGTAACTATTAGAAATTGTGAAAAACGTGTCATAAAATTTTATGGTTTTTTTATAGTCTATTTACTGACATAGAGAAAATTTTGTTCGATCACTATCTTTGTCAGTTTTTTCGATTTTTCGATTTTCTCGGAAACAGTTGAAGATCAGTCCTGTGTTGATTAAGCTTTTTTATTTATTTTGGTTAGTACTATATGCTCTTAAATTTTTTTACAGTATTTTTTAAACACCTGTATAACACAACTTTATAATATTTGGACTATGATTACATTTTCCAGATGCTCATCTATTGATTTCAACATTTTATTTTTATTTTATCTTCAGTTTACGATACTGACGGGTGCTACGTGAACTATAATACTAACAGTTCTCTGTTGCACTAGTTGCACTTTGGTGTATACTGTTGCAAACAAGAAATTAGCTGCACTGCACTACACTTTTAAAAATTTCATTGGACTGCCCTAATTTGAGAGTAGAGGCCAAGCTTCTGCCAGTAAGAAAGCTGCATAATAAAAATATATGTAGGGTTCAAGCACTACATAACTGCCACACTGGTAGCCTGTATTAACTATGATGCAAAGGCTACTGTAATAGCAACGCCCTTTAGTTAATAATTAAATCTTCCTCTATAATGATGTATTGCAAAGTATTGTTTAGAATTTATCACATCATACTCGTAAACGTATTTTGTTTTGATTATGTAAACCAACAAATAATGAATATCACATTTGTCTTTTATTATTTTCCTGAAAGACTACCGTTTATAGTATAAAAAAATAGGTTTCAATTTCAAATTACAATAGGCTGACGTCAACGCATACTCATTTAACGATTCAACTCACCCTACACCTGACAGAATTTATATTAAGTTTGTTTATGTGTTCAAATTTACATTTGTTTAATAAGATGAAGTATGAGAAGTGAGCTTAGACGTTGATGTGTAATACAATTTTTATAATGAACAATAGAATTAGGTTTTGAAGTCATATATTAATAATTTTCTAAAAATCGATGTTATTATGGTGCTGATCGACGCCAAATATTTCAAATTTTAAATGGCACAAAATTGACCCCTGTGATGCACTCTCCACGCCAGCAATGAGTGCCCGTGAAGTGACGTCTAGTAAACGCCTTTACGGTACAAATATGTCATCATCATTACCGAATTCTGTGTACAAAGCAGTTTGGAACACCCAGCAATGGGTAAAATGCCGTGATGATATATTTATTTATTTATTTATTTATTTATGACTTTCAGGTTACAATACTCTGACGTTTGACATTGCGTTTGACTTTCGTGACATATGTTTGTACACGTACATGTAAATGTAAATCGAAAAGCGGGCCATAGGTTTTTAACATGGGAAATCAGTTTTTCTTTGCGCAAATGTAATAAAATTATTTTATGCAAAAATACTTCAAGTAAAAGTTATATAGATTTAATTTCTGCATCTAAATAATGTAAAACGATTCTTATAGCTCTTCATGTAAACGAAAATAAAAATTATTAAGTTACTGTTTTTATGAGCTTTTAGTCTAGGGTCTAGGTAACCATGGATTATCACAAAACATAAACAATTGTGTTATTTTTAATAGTCAAACTAAAGATGGGGTTTCGTGGCCGCGTGCCTGGTGTCTGGTCGCGAATCTGGGCAATCGGGTTCGATCCCGACCGACGCCAAATATTTCGAATTTTAAATGGCACAAAATTGACTCCTGTGGTGCATTCTCCACGCCAGCATCATTACCGAAATCTGTGTACAAAGCAGATTGGCACACCCAGCAATGAGTAATATGCTGTGACGATATTTTTATTTATTTTATTTTAAACTGAAACAGTTTACCTTTTGTGTTTCGTGTTAGTTTCTTAGGTACTCTAATCTAAATTGAATTCTAATTAATTAATAAAATAAAAATTCCAATACTATGAGAAAATGAGGTAAACGTTCTCTGTCCTTAAATTCTAAATATGTAATACTTAGATTGTAGGTTTGTCTTTTTTACTTATTTTCCTATTTATTTGATTAAATTATTAACTTACAGATTGTGGTCAGCCGGAAAATGCAAAGTTTCGAGTGGTAGGTGGAGAAGAAGCCCCATCCGGAAAATGGCCCTGGATGGCGGCTATCTTCCTCCATGGTCCGCGCAGAACGGAGTTTTGGTGTGGAGGGAGTCTTATTTCATCCAGACATATCCTCACCGCTGCGCATTGTACCAAGGACACCAAACAGCGACCGTAAGATTCTTATTTTCATCTGTAAACAATTAATCAGTTAATAAAAAAACAACAAATGCAGTGACTGATAAAATTTAAACTTTCTCAGTATGACTCAACAAAATGAAGTTACTTTCTAAAAGGCAATTTACGGAATTTAGAAAAATTTTGTCATTTCACTGGAAGTAAAAAGAGTAAAGAATTTTACTTGTAATTATACCGTGTTTTTCAACTAGAATCCGCAGATTTAAAAGTCTTATTTACGTCATACAAAATATCAAAAAAACCAGTAAATCAACAGTTTTTCCTTGTACGCTGCTTCCCAAATGAAAAACTGAAAAAAGCTTATTAGTTTTCTCATCCAGTGATTCTCTTGCTAGTATTTCGAAAACACGAAGATTCTACCAAGAGAAAATCACTGGATATAAAGAGTAATTAGAAAAACAATAAAAATCAAAAAATCTTCAAATAATTTTTATTTAAATACAGGCTTTGAGCTTAATAAGTCGTGTCTGTTGTTCGTTCGTAATGTCATAATTTTCTGTTAATGTTATATATTATATTATAAAAAAAACTGTTGATCCATGTTACCATAATTTTATAAACATGTTGAGTTATATATTTATTGTATTTTACCTAATGAAGTCAGCAATTCATTGTCGAAAAGACGCTTAATAAATACCGAGTTTTTTTAAATCAGTTAACATGTGCGTATGTCTTTCCCATAGTTTCATTTAAAATGAATGACAGCAATCTATTATCGCGTTTCTTTTGTTTAAAAAAAAAACTGAACATAGGGAGTTGTCAAAGTCATCAAACTGTTATCTGTCAATTCCAGAAATTATTATTTCGAAGGGGTATTGTCAATCATTTTAAATGTAACTGTGGTAATGACAAACGCCTATGTTCACTGATAAAAAAATCCCGGTGTATGTATACATAATCAACAAGCAAGGTAAAACTCTTTTCCACGTAATCTGGAAAACAAAAATGTCCCACTTCTTTTTGACTTTTCCTAGTACATAAGAATCCAGTATACTTTTGGAGATAAAACGAATAGTAGAAAATGATTAATATCTTTCTTGTGCTTGATTTTATTTATTTTAGATTTGCAGCCCGTCAATTCACAGTAAGGCTAGGTGATATCGACCTTAAACGTGACGATGAACCCTCTGCACCTGTGACATACACCGTAAAGGAAATCATAAGCCATCCAGAATTCAGCAGAGTTGGATTTTACAACGATATTGCCTTGTTAGTCCTCGATCGCCCAGTACGAAAATCCAAATATGTTATACCACTTTGCTTACCGGAAGAAAACTTGCAGGAGGAAAAGTTTACTGGACAAAGTGCTACTGTAGTAGGATGGGGAACTACGTATTATGGTTAGAATTTGTATTATTTTGTGGGCTGAAGCGAAGTGTATAATATAGAATAGAATATCTAACAAGGAAAGACCGCGACCTCGGACTCACCAATTGAGCAGCTTGTCATTTTTTTAAATTCCTTCCTGTTAATTTTTTTTGTAAACTCTATTTAATTCAGGATGTATTAGAAAATTATTCACTGGATGTTAAGTAATAGACAAATACACAATGGTGAGCAATTAATTACACACAATACATTTTGTATGGATGCGGCAGTAAACCGTAGACGCAAAATAGCCAAACACAAGACATTGCAGGAACGCTCAAACTTTACTATGAAGTAACTTGTGAGTAAGATACTTTTTTGAAAGTCATATCGCTATATATATTTCATATTTACAATATTTGGACTATTTTTGCCAAAAGCTCCTCAATTTAGTTTTTTGGGGTCGCGTAGGTGTGTATATTAGGTGACCGGTTGTGATTCGGAAACCCCGGGTTTGATTCCAACATTCCATCCGACGACAAACTTGATATTATTTCCAATTTACAAAATAGTACGAAAGTGACTCGTTTTATTCTCTCGACAGGTTTGAGAGCCCGCTAGGTGATGCCTGTTAAACGACCTGATCGGAACAGATATAGCGTCATTACCAAAATCTGTGAATATAAGTAGATTGTGTCAGCTAGTGGTCGAAGTGGGGCGGGAATGCATACCGCTACCTTTTTTAAAAAATGAAACCATCCCACTACTTCTTTTAGAAATGATTAGTATCCCGGAACTTTATATTTTTTTATTTCTCAAAATTATTTCTTTTGTTTCATTATGTTTGTAAGATTGTAATAATTGTGATTGTAACAGTTCAATAAGCACGAGTTCTTTCAAAAACTAAGTGATAATATTTCATGCAGAATGTTTACAACAAGAATATCGCTTTCATGAAAAGGTACAGATGACTAACTGAACTGCGGAACAAGATTCTTGTTTTGGGGATAAGGAAATACGTAATTTTGGACAAAATATTTTACGTATATCAAAAAACGTCTGTGCGAGGCTTCAGACAATTTTATTTCAGTAAAAATCGTGATAATATCCCAGGCACTAAAATCTGCAGTAAATACGAGTACATTAATAATATCCACTGCGGAGTTTGAAAGATCAATCAGCAATATGAATTTAATTTTGTCTAGTTTAAGAAGCAAGTTAGCTTTAAAAACGACTTCAAGACTAATGATTATGTCGAAGAGAAGCAAATGATTTAAATTGTGAGAAACGAATAAAACCTAAGCATTCTGATAATGAAAATTTGTGTTAATTGTTTTCATTGCCAGGTAAAATTTCATATTAATAAAAATTAGATATTGAAAATTTTTATTTTTACTCTTGTCTTTTGCTATTAGATAATTTCGAGACGGTTAATGTGAAATGAAATGATTTTTTTAGTCATTTTATATAATGAATGGTTATCAAAGCTTAAAAATAGATACTATATAAAATATAACAATGAATTTTAAATTTATTAAAACTATGTTTAATAATTTATTTTGGATAACCATCCCGTTACCTTTTTTTGTCTACTTCGACCACTGGCTTTAACTGATTTTAAATCCTTCAGAAATTAGTGAAGATTACGTACTACTTTTAAGTAGATCAAGGTCAAATCTTGAACAGGGTTTATTGGTGCTATCAATGTCAGACGTTAGAAGACCATAGAAAGGGTTCGTAGACGCAGTCCCAAATATTTAACTATTATTTTCACAATTTGAAATTTATTATTTTTAATGTGGCAGCTTATGACAGTGTTTAAATCACCAAAAATTAGTGATGTTACTATCTTTAAAAGCTCAAGGTCACCCTTTAAACAGGGTTCGTAGGTGTAATCCCCAATATTTAATCTTCATTTTCACAAACTGAAGTGATTTTTTAATGGTACAGTTTTTAAGTCACCCAGAAAGTACTAAATGAAAGTACTTTTCACTGGGCCAAAAACACACCTTAAATAGGGTGCACGTTATGTACTCTTGCCATAACGAATATTTTACGTTCACAAAATTATACCTAACTTAGGGGTTGCGGCGTTTCTTTGTACGGGAATGGTTATAATTGTTCTGAATTTACGAGCCGTAAGTCACATGTCCCAAAATTAGCTAGAATATGAATAGGCTTACTCAAAAATGCGTAATGGTCCGTAATAATATTTATTTATTAATTATGTGTTATGTGTGAAGGTGGAAAAGAAAGCACAGTCCAACGACAAGCAGTACTTCCCATATGGAGGAATGAAGATTGTAACGATGCATATTTTCAGCCAATAACATCGAATTTCTTATGTGCTGGTTATTCTAGAGGAGGTACAGATGCTTGTCAGGTATGGAACAATATTTTACTATTCAGGGTGAATATGAGAATTCGTGACATAGGCGTTTATATGAGAAATCAGGTTTAGTATGTGATTATTTCAAAAAATAATACATACCTACATACTATATACATACATATGTACGAGCTGCGGCTATTTAATAACATGACTGGTGTGAAAAATAGTGTTCATTTTGAAAACCTTATAAATTAATCTGATCTTCTTCAAAATACTATCTTCCTCTGTACACACACCGCTGCATACGAATTTTGCAATATTCTAAACAGTACTTGAGAAAGTCATCTGCTGTCACCCTCTCCAACACATTCCCTAGTTTCAAATTAACTTAATCAATGGAAAATCAGTTCCTTGTAAGAAACTGTTTACTTTGGGGAACAAGTAAAATTCACAGGGCGTAGAATCCATGATTCTTCTTCCTCATTTCTGGTCTTTTCTTCGTCACAGGTATAGCTACAGTCTGAGTCAGGTGGAAAGTGTCAAACTTCGGGAGTGTATACTACATATAAATATCAGTAAACATAGGCGTATGTCATTACTATAGTTACATTTAAAATTATTGACAGCAATGTATTATCGCGTTTCATTAAGTGACCATAGGGAATGTTTTATAGTTGTCAAGGTCAACAATCTGTCATCTTTCAAAATGGTGTATATAATTGGAGAACAAGTACAAATCATAACATGGTAGCGATCCAGTTCTGCAACTATAACAAATTATAGAACTACGCAACTATACGATGCGTCAATGGGCAGCATTAAAAGAAAATCGGGACAAGTAAGGTAGGTAATTCGTAATAAGAAACATTCAATAAGAACAATACCTTTGCGACAAAAAGAATTTCTTAAATTGACAAATGCCAGTTTGATGACGTTGACAACTCCCTATATTCACCGCGATAATACATTGCTGTCAATCATTTTAAATGTAACTGTAGTAATGGACATACGCATAAGTAGACTTCCAAAGTTTGGCATTTTCTTGCTGACTAGCCTGTACATACAGATGTTCCAAATTTAAATGGCCAAATTTAAGCCATACCTTAAAAAGAAAAAAAAGTTCATTTGTCCATATGCTCGGAAATGTTCCATTTCAGAGGTATTCGTATGTTTATTATTATAAGAATTTCCTACATTATCACTATGTTTAGGTCGTACAAGAATAAAATAATCAATTAATTTTAATTATCTGACTCAGACTTTTTTAATAATTATTTTCTTCCAGGGAGATTCTGGAGGTCCGTTAATGTTGGCGTGGAATACACGTTGGATACAAGTTGGAGTAGTATCATTTGGAAATAAATGTGGAGAACCTGGATATCCAGGTGTCTACACCAGAGTCACAGAATATGTAAAATGGATTAAAGATAATATCAAAATATAGATAATAGTTATATTGAAGTTAGATGAATATAATTTCCCAAATTTAATACTGTAAAATTTGATAATGGAGCTATGGAGCATCTGTACATAAGTGGTTCATAAAATATTGTGCCACAATATTGTTTTTCCGAAAATACTAGTTAAATTTTTAAAAACCATCTTATTTATATGCTCATTGAACTATTTCATATTATAATTATAATTTTCTTTGTAAATGTATTAATGTGCTGACCATATAGGATTAAGTCTTATTGTATTAATATTTATTTATTTGTGATTTAATAATTAAGAGTAATAAACAAAATATAATGCATTTAGAATCTTTGTGTAGTATTACTTTACAGGAAGCTAATCATCAGTGGCGATTTTTAAGAAGAGGTTTTAGGTATTTATATTTCAATATATTTTTACATCACATATAATTTTTATATTTTCAACTACATTTTTTACTCAAATTTTGTACTCTTTCAATGTTTGTTTCATTTTTATACTATCCACTATTACACAATTGTCAAGTTGGTAGCATGCATTAATCATGACTAGGAGGAGGAGGCTACTGGCTACTGTAATGGCACCCAAGGCAGCCTCCGTTAGCCAATAGTTTTTGTTTTTACACTTCAGTGGGTCAGATACCTACATTTAATATCATTTATTTATTATAAAGTCCTACCATGTTGATAAGTATTAGAAAAGTAATTGAAAATTTTCGTTTTTTAACACGTACGCTTCGCTGCCCATGCCGACACCTAGTCGCCATTTGGTATGTTGTGAAAATGGTATTTCATGAAAGTGATTTTTTTTTATTATATGGACACCTTGCTAAATCTTAGAAGTTTAGGCTCTACGCTTGCAAGTTTATGTCTTTACCTATGCCAAAATACATGCAAAATACTTGGGCAGCGAATGTGTTAAGGTCGAAGTGTTATCGAAAAGATTATTTTTCAAAAAATATTTATTTATTCACCAATACTGATATGGGCCACTTCAAAGTAGTCCTCTTGGGATATAATATACTTCTGACAGCGTTTCTTCCAATTCTCAATCGTTTTGCCTTTATCTCCTCTACGGGCACAAAACATTGTCGATTCATATTCATATTTTTATTTATAGTATGTTCCGTAAATAAATCAGACTAATCGTAATCGGTGATTTCGGTGAGTAGTTGGTTACTGAAAGTGGTGAGTATTTTCGGAACAACTTGATATTTAAGTTTCGTCAGATAAGCATTCATGATTCCCAACACTATTCAAATCATTTATAATTCCATCGTAGTACGCACAATTGTATTCACCTTGGTATTTACAATTTTTATTTCAATAAATTTTTATTTCAATAATTTAAAGATAGTTACCATTATCACGAATTTTTGATAGCACAATCTTACAAAGCAAAAAATAAACTTCAAATCACCTTCAAATAGCGCCAATGCCATCTGTCAAATTGATGCAAATTGCAAATAACCGAAGTCATCGTGCTTTGAGCGTGATGAGTTTGGTGACTAACCAGACTCACCAATTTCGGGTCACCGCGTTCCATAAATCAAATCTTTTCAGGAATTGAATATTTACGGAACGGAAAAACACAATTTGGTGACTTTCGGGTATTTACGGAACATACTATTAGTTTGAGAACTGGAACATACTCGCCAAAAGTCCTATGTAACAGTTTCAACGCATTACTCTTAAAAATAAACACACCAAAATTCGTACTACTTATTTGACTGTTACAAACAAACTATACACTTCACTTAATATGGCTGTCATGTGTCATGGAGATATGTACCAATTACCAACATTAAAAAATAAATGGTTTGAATCGGCCGCATCCATATGGCGCGCGAAATTCGAAAATTTATTTTGGCCAAACCTCGTAATACATAATTCATTTGATATTTTTTTGAAACAACAATACAAACTTTTCCATTTGTTGTAATTTTAATCTGCTTATCAGTGTAAATCTTATTAAAATAAAGAGAATTACTGGTGATACCAAATGTTTTTTTTTTATGAGACCAAAATATAAATTTTCTGTAGTTTTTTTTCTCTACGTTATCAATTATTCTCAATACACAGATTGAGTGAACAATGAATTTATGTATTTTAATTGTTCACTTTTGATTTATGCACTTTTCTTTTTCATCCCCGCCCAGATACAAAGGTTCAGGTCTAATGAAAGAATGAAACGAGTTGATATCATTTATGTGTATATACAAGCATATACAGTTCCGAAATATAGAGCTTTTCTCTTGACTGAGCCTGTAATAGTATATTACGTAACGAGAGTTGTAAGAAGAATATTACGCACGAAGTGGAAAAGTTAAGCACGAGCCGTTAGGCGAGTGTGTAATTCCACGAGGGCGTAATTGCTTTACAACTCGAATTATGTACTATACTTTTTCTACGACCACTCACTATTTCTAAGTTAAAACAAAATTCAGATACGTTAGTTATTGCAAATTTGACTGAAATATTTATTATCATAAATAAAATTCAGATACGTTACTTATTGCAAATTTGACTGATATATTTATTTACGTAATAAAAGTTCATTACGTAACAGTGTTATGTAATGAAAGTTCATTACGTAACACTATTTGTAATCGCTAACTTACATTGTTAGTAGTCTGTTCTGTAATATCCCACTTACACTAGTGGTAGTAGAAAAATGTATTTAAAAATAAATACAGTAAAAATGCCTCGAAAAATGCGTTTAAAAATGAAACAAGTGTCCTATATTTGAAAAATTTATTAATTTTTCAGAGTAACAATAAAAAATAACAACACGCTATAAAAAGTTCTTCAATTTTGTATATCATCTTCCAAAGTACAAGAATAAAAAAAAATCAATTTTGAAATACAGGATTGATGTAGATTTCTAGAACCAAAAAAGTTGTAATATAAATAATATTCTTTACAAGTTATATCCTTACCTTCGATAAAAAATTTGAGTGTTACATTAATGAAATATTAAGAGAGCATTAACATTCTGAACATTTACAGAATGGGAAATAAACGTATGAAGCATTACTGAGATCTGATAGTAATGGTCCCAATTGTCACTAAATAATTTGAAATTCAGACCACCTGAACAAAAAAGGTTTACAAAATATAATAATTACGTTCATGTTTCATTTCGTTACCTTGCTGCTACAAACGATTTCTCAATCGTTGTATGAGGGCCGTTATAATCCTCAAAGTCTGAATACGTAAAAATAATTCCACCATACTTTCAGTTTGGTAATAGAAATCAGTCGTGTTATTCTCATCTCTCATTACTATCGTTATCGAAGTAATAATCATAAGTATTAATAAAGCAGGTAAGTATCTAAGCATCGGATAAATCAAAATCATTGTAACGCTTTTAAATTGACAGATTTTGACAACAGACTAGTTCAGTCATGTGACATCGTACTTTGTTTCTATTAGCTGAAAACAAACGAAAAAATACAAGAGTGAATATAGGAAGACAAAAATTAGCAACTGACGTTAAGCTTGCAGCGCCAAATCGGAATTTATTTGAACTCATGGAGTTGAGATAAAGTGACATTTAATAATTTCTTTTGTACTTAAATGTGTATTATTAAGAAGTACTGCATTTCTAAAAGTAAGTAATATATATATATAATGGATAAAATTAATGTTTATAGAACCAAACTAATGTCACATAACATTAACTCACACAATCAACGATAGTTCCGAAAATGGCACCAGATGTCATATTGCTTAAAGTCAGTTGCCAATATGTATTATATTAAAAAGATTTAATTACATAACACATCTGTTTATAAATGTATTTTAATATTTTCCAAATTATAAAAAATAGTATGCTGATTACAATTATTGTTTAAAATGAGACCTATGAGTATGTTATTTAAGTCGCTTCTAAATATTTAATTCGAATGCCATCAAAAAAATAAAGAATTCTCAATTGTTTTGAAAAAGGGTCCTTTCTGTCATTTTTAACTAGCGGCGGTGCGGGCGTTACCAGGCGTCACCCCACGGCTCACGGGACCTCATTGCTGACATTTGCACCACAGGGATCATTTATGTGCCATTTAAAATTCTAAATATAGTTTTAGCGTCGGTCGGGATCGAACTAGATTCGCAATCAGACACTCAGACGAGACTAGCATACTGATTATTAACAATAGAGCCGACCGTTTTACATGCATTTCATAAAGAATTTGCATTAGTGAAAACAAACTTTGTTCATATTACATATTTTTTTGTCTGTAGAAATGAATGCGATCAGGTGATCTGAATATTAAAAACTTCAAAGACAATGGACCTTTTCAATTTAATGGCTATCTCTTTCTATCGCTGCAAATAGTAAGAAAATGGCGCGAACAACTGCCCGTTGGGCTGTCAAACGAAAGGTCAAAAATATTGCAGTCTTTAAAATACCTGTATTCTCAGTGAAAATTTGCACCGTTAGATATTTTAACTTCAATAAAAGCATTTGTAACTTATTTCGATAAGATTTTTTAAAGTTATCTGACAATTTACGTCTAATTTTTTTAGAAATAAACGCCATAGATCTCAGTTGTTCTTACTATGCGCAGATCCCCATTGCGCATATCTTCTATCTCTTTAAATTGAAATGGTCCATTATCAATTTTTACTGTTGATTTTATTCGATAATTTATAGCTGACTGTGGACAATTTGGGTTTACATTTTAATCAGATGGCAGAAATTATTTCTGTCTAAACCAATAGTACAATCTAAATTGAAACACTTTATTGTTGATAAAACTTTTATTATTTTTTCATTTATTTTATTCCTGTTACTGCATTCTTGATTTTGTTTGGCCAATGAAAAAGAGGCACGTCATCACGTGACCTCCCTGTCAAATTTTAGACCTTTCTAGATCTGTTTGGTCTTGAAACAATACATTGAAAGCCAACGGTTATATTGCCTAAACTCTTAAACATGCTTATGTTTGTTCTCTTCGCTTTATATGCAATTTATTATATATTGGGTGAGAAAGTACTTCTTTTCTTCGAGTTTAAAAATTTATTACTTATTGTACTATTCACTAAATGGGTGATCATTTTTATAAGAGCAATATATAACCTGTTAAACGATTTAGAATTTTTTGATGAAGACTAACAAATTGAGTATAATGTAAGTTATAAGATAATGCTTAATATATTACAAATCATTTTTTTATTTATTACTGTGTTTTAGAATACCTATGTTCAGTAACGTTAAGATCATAATTCTATGCATCTACGCCATGTTTTTAGTTCGATTTATAATTTCATTTTTCAATACACTTCTTAGGAATATCCACAATAAAAAGTAAGACATAAAAAGTGAAAAAACAGTATTTTCTTTTATAATATACGTCTGTTTTTAGGTCTGCTGTTGTCATATATTGCCTTGTTCCATTGTTATTATAACCAAGTTGGTAATTTTTATGAATACTCTGGAAATTGCTATACTTCAAAATTTTAGAATTTTTGTAGTTTTGTTATATTGTTCAAATTTTGATCAATAAATTTTCTTGTTTATAATACTGTGTTTTACTTCTTTATTATTGTTTGGTTGCATTATGTAGCATTGGATATATATATATAGTAAGAGATATATATTTGATTGGAGTTGAATATACAGTTGTTGATGGTTTATTGCAAAATAATGTGAATTGATGTCTTTGAAATTGTTTTATTATTTTATTGATGTACAGGCTGACAAACGGGAACCGGATGAATTTGAAATAAGTATTACATAAAGCATTTTTAAGAAAATAAGGATTTATTTACGTCAAAATAAAGTTTATATAATGCCATTTAAGATGTGTATCAATTCCTCAATCAATCCTCTGTCTGAAATCGTCCATTACACGTTCCAATATTGCTCGATCAATAGTCATGATTTCCTGGCAAATGGCATCCTTCATGTCGTCTAAATACAGAGCCCAACGGTGGTTTCGAAGCAACTGAACTGAGGCAAACTTGAAATTATGCGCCCTAATTTTTTTATGTAAAGGTATTCAGAGATAAATGCGCTCCAGGCAATTTTTTTATTTCATTCAAGGTCAAATGCCCTATAAATGAAAGTTACATTATTGACGATGGAAGATGCCGACTAACATCAATAACCCCATCTTTTAAATCAACTACGCTTATATCTTGGGTGAAGATATTTTCAAAAGTTTGCTGTGTGGACTTTTGTTTCCCTTTCGAGATTAATTTGGTAAATAAACTTATTGGCCTTTTTGGGAAGATTTTAATGTTTGATGTTTATTTTACATTTCTGGACGTTTCGAAGGCCCGATGGCCTTCATCTTCAACATCTGTTTTAATACAATTTTTTTACATTAAATTGTATTAAAACAGATGCTGAAGATGAAGGCCATGGGGCCTTCGAAACGTCCAGAAATGTAAAATAAACATCAAACATCAAAATCTTCCCAAAAAGGCCAAAAAAGTTTATTTACCATATTTTCAAAAGCTAAAACCGGGGCGGCGGGACGTTTCTCAAAAAAAAAAGTTCATACATAGTGTTTTATTCTACATAATACACATATTACGAATTTAACAAGGGAGTACATAAGCAATTACACTAACTAGAAAATTATGCCAACACAAAAAAATAATCACATTGTAAAAATATATTCACATATGATATAAAGAGACAATAACTTCTGGATTACATTTTTTTCCGTCTTCCCTTGTCTGTATTTTTCGGTCGAAAGTATTTGTTTCAGTACATGTTTGGTAAAAGTCTATACAACTTTCAAGGATAGTTGTTTTAATCACGATTAAATTTGCGATGGCAATGTTTATTCTTCAGTAAATAGAAATAAAACAGCATGTTTCCGAACAATATTTGGAATATATTTGTGGTCTGACATTCACATTTTACAATCATAAAAGATTAGAAAATATATATACTTGATGAAACACGGTGTAGATCTAAATACAGAAAGAAAACTTTAATTACGTAGAAACTGCGACATTACAAAAACCTGACGGGACCGCGGGACAATCTATGAAATCCGGGACTTGTGAGCATATAGACGACTCTTCAAATACCCCCACAAAAATTCACAAATTGACAGGTCTGGACACTTTGGGGGCTAGGTACGCCATATTTCCAAAACGTGAAATGAGTTTTCTTGGGAACATGTTGCGGACAACATTCATTGATGCGTTGGCTCGTTGGCAGTATGTACAGTGGCACCATCTTGCTGAAACCACACATTCCTGGGATTTATTCGTTTTCATCTATATGCTCACTATATACACTATATAATATATATATATATATATATATATATATATATATATATATATATATATATATATATATATATATATATATATATATATATATATATATATATATATATATATATTTAAATATATACATGTTTTGTTTTATATTAATATAATATAATAATAGCAACTATTACCTATAGATGTCAGTGTATAGATAGTTCAACTTCACACCTTACTCCTACTCCTACTTATTAGCAGAAACTTCATACTATTCAGTATTACATCACGTCACACGTGTTAACATTTGTATGTATCTTAAATAAAAGAACTAAAGAAACAAGGTACAAAATCAGGTAAAGTCGTAGTAAATACAAATTAGAATTTGATTGTTTTAGATAATAGAAGCATGGCAAAAAAGCGAACATTAGCTGATCCCTTGAGTGATATCACCAACAAAGATTTATCTAAATCTTCAGATGCCACCTGCAATTCTAAAGACCGTATTCTTCAAATTATTCGCCCCATGATAAAACCATTTCAACTTCCTCAAACTGATTGCCGAACATATTATACTACCGTATTTATTCCGAGTGATGAAATCGAATCAGATATGTGTGAGATTTCCGAATGTGTGGACAAAATAAATATGTGCACTATGAAAACAACAGCCTCAAGTACAAGCTCGGAATCATTAAGTTCAAAATGTAGCAAATCAAATAAAAGGGTAACATTTTTGCTACCACCAGAAATAATAGAATTTGAAGATGAATCAATTGCGTCCGACAACGAGTGCAATTCTAATAATAGTTCTAAAACTCATATGTAATTCGTATGAGTAACAAAATGTTATTGTTTATTGTTGTATTTGGCTTTAATGTTGTAATTCAAAATTTTAAATTTTTTGAAATAAAATTATAAACAGTAGTATTATATATTTTATTACTTGTATAATAAAAAACAACAAATCTACATCTAAATATCAAGGTAATAGAAACTGTTTTTTGGTGACACACTGGTTTGATGCTAGTTCGTAGTGTTTTGGAACTTATTATTTTCTCGAATGAAAACGGTGCAAACAATGACGTCACACTACGACCGTTTTAAAATAGTTTTGAACCAGCCGGCAGTAGTGTATTGAAACGTTTTCGAAGTGAGGGGAGAGGGCGAAAAGGTTTTACCTTAACAATTTGCTCAGTGTTTTTTTTGTAAACAAACTTGACAGATTCGATTCATTCGAAATAATGAATAGAAATCTTCTTCTAAATATCTATCTATCCAGTTTACTATTGAATTGCTGTCTATATCACTACTATCCCTTAAAAAATGCATGAAATAAAATTGCTCTATTGTATTTTCATAGTCATAGAATTCATTTCAACAAAATTTGCACTTCTTGATCGTCAACCCTAGTTACAAATAAACTTTTATTTGATAACTATATTTGTCAAATCCAAATACGACATTACGTCATTGTTTTAAAACTATACATTTTGGCGAGTTAAAAAACGATGACGTCATGTACGAAAACGGTTTGAAAACCTTGTTGAATACGGTTCGTCGCCAAAAAAACAGCTTAGGAAAGTAGACGGTGCTAAAGTACGCGCAAAATTTGAAATGGAGTACATTGGGCTGCAAAAATGCATAGGAACCGTCGAATAAATCGAAATTACTGACTTCATACACATATTTAGTGAAAAATTGTACTTATTACTAAAACTTATGATGAAGAGATTTATTAAAATGCCATCAATCTCGCCTATTCTACATTACAAATTAAGTTATTTGTTATTAAAAATTTGTACAAAACGCTTGTCTTGGCTCGGTTCAGAACGTCAACGAAAATTGTCAACAGACTTGTGATGAAGGTGTTGTGTTCTGTGGTGTTTTGATGAATATTAATAATAATTAATGATATAATAATAGTAATAATATATTGGTAGAAATGTCCATCATTCACAAAGTGAGGTTATTTTATACCACATAATGCGCCACTACAACGCACGTTCAGAAAATTAAACAAAGATAGAGGCGACTCAGCCTTGCCTTCTATGACATTAAGGAAGATCTGATGATGCTAATGTTTAGCGAAACTTTTCAACATTTAATATGTGTTCCTATTATCACCCGATCACAATTGGCGTAATTTCATTTTTTAAAACGCTATGTATAAAGCACCCCATAAGGGACATATAATTTTTGAAAAGAACAGTTAACTCATGTTAAAGGTCTATTAGGGATTCTTGCATTGTCTAGGAAGAAAAAGAAGAAATATGAAATTTTGTATTGTAAAATTTCGTATTTGACCGTTACACTTCCACCAATGAAAAAATACATAACCCTGTCACGTGGTAGCAGCACATGTCAACTTGTCAATTCGTGTTGAACCATTAGCTGGGTGTTGGATCATAATTCCAACTTTCAGAGTTCTTAATTTTTGTTTGAGACAATTTAAAATAACTAAACTCCAAATGAGTAATTTTGCTGGAGTATTCCTAAACGATATGTATGATTTTATCATCATTTATCTAATAGCAATCATTATAATATTTTTGAAGTACGAGTGGCCAAAGATACTCGATGAAATAGAAGGAGGAATCGAGGATGAGCTAATGTAAAGGTAAAGAAAGAGGTGTAATATTTTAAATATTTAAATACACAAATGAAACATTTGGTGTTGCCCAAATAACGTGCCCTCCATGGAAATCAAATAAAAAAACACAATTAAAGATAATAATTTGGTTATATTCATTGCTATTTTCTTAATTTAGATTGATATTATTTTACAAAAGTCATACTAGTAGGTATTGATATTTTTTAAAAAAATTATATAATGTTTCAAAAATATTAATGAAAATGAAGAAAATAAAATTAAAAATAATTGTAATATGTAACTGATAATTTTCTTTGTTTCATTGTCATAACCTTTGTTTTTATTTAAGCTGTAAACCACGAGCAGTTTTGGGGCCTCAAAATGACAGCTAGTGAACGTTATATAACCTACAATTTTTAATAGAAAATTTCATGATATTCTGATTTCATGTGGTTTATTTGCCTTGGAAATTCAACACTCGTATATTAAGAACAATTTTTATTACCTTTTTAGACAGTGCCGTAACTAGAGCGTGGCAAAGGTGGCGCACGCCACGGACGCAAAATTCTTAGGGGCGCAATTTTTTTAATCATTTATATGGTTTTAGATCAAATAGTTCTGAAATCTATTTTCTAAATTTAACAAATAATTATCTACAGATAGGCCAGTCGACAAGGTGTTTATTGAGGAAATAATTGGTGACAAGCTGGCGTGAATTTTATTCTCTTTATTGGGGCCTCCAAAAAGACATACTAATTTTGCACCCTCTAGCGGCCCCGCATTTTGCCGCCATCTTGGGTCAAAATGTTGCAAGAATGCAAAATTAAAGCTCGTAATTTTCTCTACATAAAAGGATTCTTACATTTTTTTGCAAAAGATGATCTCTCAAAGAGTTATGTAAAAAATAGTTAACCAGAATAACAACTTATGATAAAAATTTAAATTACTCAAAAAAATTAACAATATTAGGTTCAGCTCTTTCCTACAAATTCATCCACAACTCTGAGCCGGTTAAAGATACGATAACGCGGTTTGAAATTTTGAATTTAGCATGAAATTCTCCTTCATGTTATGTTTTATACTTTGTTCCATTTTAGCCATTCAGTATTGTAGAGAATAGGCAATAGTTTTGATCTCTCTGATTGGCTGAAATTGGAGACAAGATACAAGTTTACCCATTGTAATTTCGCCTAATAAAAACTGGCGCTAATGTGTGCGCCATCTACTGAATGGCTTAAATGGAACAGAGTATAGACGATTTTTGCCGTTGAGCGGTTCACGAGTTACTAACAACTTAAAGTTATATGAAATTCCCCTAAAATTTTAAACATCTGCAAATCGGTTTAGATCTCATTTCATCTGAAATTTCGAGACGTTTTAAATAGCTAGGTAAAATTGTTTATTAATTTTAGATGAAAATATAAGAACTAAGCCGACTTGCAGATGTTTTAAATTTTAGAAAATGTTCATGCAAGTTTAAGTTGTTATAGTAACTCGCGAACCTCTCATCAGTAGTTTATTTTGTTTTTATTTTCTTAATATGTAGGGGCGCAAATATTTTTTTTGCCACAAGCGCTCAAAACCCTAGCTACGGCTCTGTTTTTAGACGACCATTGTGACAAGTATGACAAACCAAGGTAGTATCCTACGATATATTTCATATCCTAATAGTTGACACGCTTGCCAGACAAGGTCGTTCAAAATTAATAATTTTTATTTTATTTTAAATTTTTTAATTAATTTTGAAATATAGTTAGTTCATTAAATAGATACATAATTTTATTAAATAAACGTATACATAGATAATTATTTAAATAATAAATTGCATTTTATTATTATTATTTATTTATGTTAATCTAAAAAATGTTCGTAACTAGTATGAAATTCAAATTCAAGCTCGTGTGTACTGACTTGCACTCCGCTACACGTCGTGCGTCAATTTATACTCGCATGATATTTGGTAATTTTCATAACTTGTTACGAAAATTACTATAACGGAACAAGTTTTATCTTTTTTAACCAGAACTGTATAGTAATTGCAGTACGGTTACATGGTATTGTAGGTAAAATATTCAATTCCATTTTCGAGGTAATCTAATTGTAATTGAAAACACCATTACCTAACTTTAACTAAAAATAGTTTTCATAAAGAAAAATTCAGATTGAGTATACCGTGGCTGAAATAATTATTGTTATTTTCCAAATATTTGACGTTATTTTAGTAGTCTGTTCGTTTCGCAACTACTTTGTGTAGACGTGGCAGTAAACTCAAAGTAAGCGAATCAAACAGACATAGTAAGTGTCAAAGTTTACAATAAAAATTATTTTGTTTTATTGATTTCGGCAGTAATCTTTGTAATTTTCTTTATAAGAGCCCTTTTTGTTTGCTTCTTTCTCTGGCATAAAAAACAATTGAAAAACAATTTTGTACTCATTGGATACAGTTATTAGTTATTGTAAATATTTATTGTATGTATTTTGTATTTACACTTTTAATTACGGAAGCAACAATCACGAAATTAAAAAAAATAACATAGTATTCTCTATGTTACATGTTTCAATTGAATCTGTCTTTTTTCACAATTTTCAGGAGAGTAAAAATGTTTTTATTTCATTCATAATAAATAGCAACGTTAATTGGCTTGGACTCGAAATTATTTCACGCGTTAATGGTAAAAGATGTTTATTAAAGAAGAAAAAGTTGGAATGGTTACTTAGTACAATGCTTAAGTATTGTTTGTGATACTTTTGCTAATTTATCTTCTGACATCCTAGACAATTTTGAGAATTTTTACAAAATTTAAAAATGATACATGTTTAGAAAAGAATCACACAAAAAAGAACAACAAACCTGCGCGAACTAAATAAAATAAAAATAATTTACCTAGTACAATAGACGAAAATAATGAGCTGTCAACAATTGTTTTGGCAAATCAGTTAAATATTAAGTAATATTAATTTGTGATTGTAAATATATTTATTTTTTATTGATGAAGAGCTTTCCTAACTTATAAGTCTGATGATCTCTGAAGCACGAAACAAACGTTATCATTAATCAATATTTGTGGCAAAATCAACTGTTTCATTTTTATACTTAAGTAGATTTTAATCTATATTTCTTCCTCTCATTTAGAATGCTAAATCATACGAGAAACACCACCTATACTCATGTTTTGACTATTACTAAAATTGTCTTTTTTATTAAACAGAACTAAATTCTAAATTTAAAAAGGTAAGTGAAAAAAATGTAATATGAAATTTATTATTTTACTAATTTTGTCTATTTCAGAATTTTTATAATTAATTTGTTAAAATCTCCAATAAACGGCGGATTTTAAAATGATGTACATTGAAAAATGTAATTTCAAAATTCAATAAATATTTTTTGTAATACATATTTTCTTTCATGTCTTGAACCTTATCAAATGTTTTAGAATTCTAGTTCACTGATTTAAATCAATTTGAATTAATTTTGATCTGAGATCTGATCTCTGGATGATTTTATTTTTCAAGATTTTTAGATCAAATAAATGAAAAAAGATCCCTTATTCATGATCTAAGCTGAAAAAACAAAACCAAGCATGAAAATTGATGTTTTTTTTTTATCGAGAATAGATTCGATTTTAATTTTGTGATCTTGGTATACAGTATTCGTCATGAAAATAGCAATTTAATTTCAATAACTACGAAGGGGATTACAGATATTGTAGCAGACTCAATAGTACTTTTACTGAAAAAAAAAAACAGCTTATTATATGCGATACTGTGAACTGTGTAAATTAATAGTGCGATTCTGTAATTTTCTATAACACTATAGAAATGTAAAAGTGAACAAAGTCGCATCAATTTTTGTTTACTAATACATTTATTATCTTTTCACATTAAAAAATGATGCGCTTTTATTGAGAGTTATAGTTCTAGTGGTATAGAAAATTATAGAATCACACCGTAAATATTTTCGAAATTTCATTCATTCCCACAAATACGAAATATTAATGTAACGTGAGAGGGTAGGTACCTACGACACTTGGTCCGCGAGCCTCGACCGCATACGAATCGACGCCTATGAATAAAAGCGTTCTAGTAGGTGGGCAGTTAGGTAAGCAGGGGGAGATAAGCATAATTACACGTGCAGTCTTATATAGTTGGAGACTGTTCCAGAAAAATATTAGAACAACTATATAAGCGACGTACTCGTGTGCAAAAAATAGTCGAATAGAGTGTTAGTCCGTCAGAAGGACAGTTATATAGATAGTAAGAAGTAAGGAGTCTGTGAGTTGAGTAGCCCAGCAGTATCGTGGAGAGCGTATGCAGTTTAGTATCGAGTGGAATACTCGGCAAGTTACTTTTATACTGGGATAGCTATGGAAGTGAATATTCGGTAGTATTGGGAAGCTAGGTATACAGGGACAGTAACGGCGATTGGAAGTGGATACTCGGCAGTGGTTTTGAAGAGCTGTGGCATACAGATAGTCCGATGATACTGAAGCTGTGGAAGTTAGTCAGAAGGGCAGTTTGTTAGTTACATAGATAGACAGCGAGGTGAAAGGAGTGAATTCTGTCCGGGCAGTTGAATATACAGACGCTGTTAAGTCAGTTGATTATATAGATGCTGTGGAGGTCGATAGGTCGTACAGTTGAATGTGATATAAATAAATAGTGACATAAATAGTCGAAATAAGTAATCAATAAAATCGTGTAAATAAACAGTCGTATTAATTGTTTAATTAAATAAATAGTGTTAGTGTTTAACTAGTTAATTATATTCTTAGTCTAAATTAGTATTTAATATTTGTTTAATATTAGTAATCGTCATTGTTATTATCTTTTAAATATTTATTTATCGTTTTAATAAACATCTATATTAATTAGTAATAATTCTTTGATTTTTACACTTCACACAAGTAAATAAAAACGTTACATTAACATTGGCTGTTCTTATATTAAGGTGGTACTATCATAATGATAGTCTCACAAAAGTTTCGTTAAGTAAAAGAATTGATAAAAGTAGATAGTTACTTTAAATTATTAATAGTTTAAGCAGGGTTTATCAAGAGAATTAAATTCTGGTTGCAAATATTATATATGTATAAAAACACGAAGGATATTCAAGAAAAATATATAACTTAAAAATACGAAAATTCCATCGAAAACCACAAATTTTCCAACTTTCGTAGAGAATTTGTACAAAAGTAGTTGGTGTCTGGTAATTTTTTTAGTCTCATTTGTAAACTGCTCTATTTTAGCATTAAATATCTGAGCTCATAATTGGTAAAACATTTTTAGAATTTCGTAAAAAATAATGAAAAATAACATATTTAAATTTCATTTCAATCTATCATATCTTCCATGAAATTTAAGCACTTTAAGCCATAATAAAGAAAATAAAATTTCACGCAATTTATTGTTTGACAAATTTATTTATTGACATAAATTTGTCAAATAATCAAGTAGGTGTATTTTAAGTACTTAATTAGCCTTATTTGATCATCTAATTGTCGAATTACAATACAAAAAATTAGAATATATTAATGTTTTTCATATATTTTTTTTAATATTATACCATTTTACGAACTTTCTTTATAAAAATCATTTTATTGTATAGAAAAATAATATAATAATATAAATAGAATAATACATGTGATTTTGTATCGTGTAAAATGCAAAATGCAGAACCAATGAAAATGATGACAATAATCACGTGACTTCAGACTTCGTGTCAAAATTTTCATAGCCAACTAACTTGACGAGTTGACACTCTTGTCTTTTCTTCGATTCTTTTCTGAGTTTGGTTCCATTTTACTTCGAAATTAAAAAATGGACAATATTGTTGAATTTGCACTTTTATTCACAACCGATGCCGCTATGGCCTACATAGGTATAATCTGTTTCGTTTTCGTAAAATGGCTTAATTGCGTATTATTTGGTGCCACACAAGATCAAATTCATTAAGGGTAAGAAGAATTGATTTAGTTTAATATCGTATTTTAGCCAAGTTTTTCTTTGAAGGTTTCGTCATCTAATATTCATAAAATGGGAATGAAAATGGCAACCAGCAAGGTAAAAAAATAATTTGAGGTTAGAAATTTTTATAACATCTTTTTGTTTTTCAGAATCTTAATATTTATCCATATCACAAATATGCTCTATGAACTTTGGATTTCAATATTCTTCATTTTTGACAAAAAATATAAAATTTAGTAAATTTTTTAAAAATATATATTGTTTTATATTTAAGAGCCAGGCCGGTTTACATTTTCAAAAAATAAATTATAAAACCAACGAAATGGTGATAAATTTCTACAAATTTCTGTGGACTAGCTTAAAATTTGGATTTTAAACTTAAAAAAACAATATGTTATTCAAGTATTCCGCCATTTAATATTGGGTTACATCGCTTTTATTAGTAATAACACCTTTCTATTATAGGTATTGTTATTAGGTTTGATCCAACAGAAAATTCAGAACGTGATTCAGAACTGCTTACAATCCATGCGGGAACTTATAGTTCTAGAACCGACTTGACTAGTGTTGGAACGATTTAGAACCGGTCGAGAATTTTGTGTTTGTGTGTATATCCTAATCTATAAAATTACACCTGTCAGAAAAAAAATGTGCTTTTAATTAAGTATAATATATTTGAACTGAAGAAATGGAAGGTAAGTTATAAACGTATATAATTCGAAAATGTTCCAAAAAAACATGATCACTGTATTGAGGTACTTTCATCCGTAGGTAATTTTCATTGTTTTTGGAACACTGCGCTATAAGTTCTGAATTTTAAATTCGACTTGTCGGAACGGTAAAATGGCTTTGCTTAAACTCAGTAAAGTTCTGAACGGTTCTGAACTTTTGTTGGACAAGACGTGCACATTCTTTTGATACAGTATAATAATAATTTACTTTATTGACTGCTATGTCAATGGCGGGGTTTAGTCATTGTCATATATACGCAATGAATGTTTTACTGTACGCACTAAATTTCATATTGGTAAACAGTATCGACAGATATAAATATGGGCTAGTAGATGAGCCTTTAAGAGGACAGGTTACCCCTGTACTCTATACTAAAATATGCAGTCGAAATTCAAATAAATTGTTCCTGTACTAGATCTATTAACATTTTTAAAAATTCAACACGCATACTTCCGATATTAACATGCATTAAAAAATATATATTGAAATCTATTAATAATGGACTTTGATTTTAATGGCAAAAACAAAATACAGTAGCATTTCTCGTTTTGCCATTAAAATCAAAGGTAAATACTAATAGATTTGAATAAAAAAAAATTAAAATGCATATTAATATCGGAAGTATACGTGTCGTGTGTTAAATTTTTTAAAATACTTTTAGTACGGAACAATTTATTTGAATTTTTGCTTCATATTTTAGTACAGCGGTAACCGTTCCTCTTAAATTAAGCGGTTCAACTATTATCACCCGTCATTTGGCCCACAGTTTTTCTATGTTTTAAGTAGGATGACCATTATTATTTAGAATTAAAACGGAGCAAGGGGGGGGGTTGTTATCAAAATCAAAATCCGTCTATTCAATAATTTATTTTTTTCGCGATCTTGTAGAAAAATGAGCTTTTTCTGATAACTTTTTGATCGGAAAATCTTTCTTTACTGAGCTAGCTTAGAAAATTGTCTGTAAAATGATCGGAAAGTTATTTTCCGATCCCTGCATGAATGTGTCCATGGCGATCAGTTGTTTATCTATTTATTTATTTTATATTTGCTCGCATTTATTCATTTTTTAGAACAGCAAAAGCTGAAAGAGTCTTTACGGCACGCTCTGGAATATGCTTGCTACCCAGTAAAGTATCACTTTTAGGTCTTGTTACGTAAATTAATATTATAATGAATTTTAAAAAGCAAAAATTGTAAACTAAGTATTGTTTTATTTTTTTAAGTGATATAAATCGTTATAAGGAGATAAATCTTCTAATACGGGACAAATGTGTTATTTTAACTAAAACGACGAGACGGCCGGTACATGGTTAATGGTCTATATATAGTATGTATACCTAATAGAATTTTGTACAAATTTTTGTCCATTTGTTTAGGTTTTATAATTTGTTCAAAATAAATAAAAAATATAAACCTGGGCTTATACACCCACATATTTTTTCATTTAAAAATTTATTATTTTCCTTACATAGTTTAACAGGTAGGTATGTATATTAATATGTCTTTTATGAAGGACACAAAATTAATCAATTGTTATTTCAAAATTTTTAAATTTATTTAAAATTAAATTAAATTATAGACTTATTGTAATTGATATATTAAACTAATGAAAATTATATAAAGAAGACGTGTTTATATAGTAAGCGGGTGTCGCCATCTCTGCGAGCGCTTTTGACTTAAAAATCGACGCCGGAACGCTCGCTGTAGTTCGATTCACCCGAAGCCAGCAACTAGCGCTACAATCTAGAACTGCGGGTGCAAGACTTTAGGTTCGAGTCGCCAGTGTAGGATTCGAAAATTAAAAGATGGTCATCGTTTTATGAGATAAGCCGAAAAAAATTGTTGTGGATATATGTATGCATATTAAAAAAAAACTCTTTAATTAATATATTTTTATACGATAGAATTATAAATTAACTAATATATTTTATGAATATATTTACATAGTAATATATGAGTAGTTCATTTATTTATTATTTGTTTGAATAATTTTCAGTATTGATGAAACAAGTCAATTAAAAAAAATGATATTTTGCATTTACATTTTATTTAAAATTATATGTATTTTTATTATATTAAAAAATTGTTACTAAAATAATAATAAAAAAAAATATATATCAAAATGTACTTACTAATTATACTTAATAAAACTTGTATTCTCGTCTCGTATGTATTATGTTTGACTCAATAAATAATTTTCCATATGATTGATAAAATCTTCAAAAAATAATCGTTTGAAATTCATATTGTGAAAATATCATTTTTTTTATTAAGAATTTAAAAATAATGTTTTCATTTGACGCGAATGTTGTGATGTACCAAACACTTAGTTCATCCGTATTTAGAAATGACAAACGTTCACTGTAAAAACTGCAATACCTCTACCTACCTAACAGATGCAAAGTATGTTGTAACTAATTTTGTTTAACTACAAATAGGTATGCTTACAGGAAGCATTGGATGGCATACGTTAATATTGGTGATTGTTTTAAATTAATTTTTTTTAAATATAATTTATATAGGACAATAATTTTTTAAATTAAAAACTAATAAAATATAAGGCAACTCATTTGTCACTGCTGTACCGTTATACCGTCTGTGTCTATATTTCAAATTTAAGTTGAGAACTTATTTTTAGATTATGCTTAAGATGTTTATTCGATATATAATTTTTTATAGTGTTAAACTATGGTTAATTGTACAAAAATTGCAAAAAATGATGTTCGTTTCGATTTTGGTTGACCAGTGGTCAGAGTTAGAATGCGCCACTTATTTGTATTTGTATATGTTCGAAGTGCAGTTCAGACGTCACTATTGGCGGCTAATTTGAATTTAAATTTAATTTGTTACGAAGCCTCGTTGGTAGTTTGTGAAATGCTGTTTAGTCCGCTTCTGGTTGATCAGTGGTCGAGTACAAGCGCGTCGGTGCGCGCAGTCGCGTCATCCGCCGATCCGCCTTCCCGGTTCCCGGCCGCTCACAACAACAACAACATGACAGTTGCTGGCATCGACGTCGTGAGCTGCGTGTCGAACCGTCACCGTCAGGTCGCTCGTGCTCGTGCCGCCGACTCTGCATGACATGTCTTCAGAAAGTGACGCTCCGGAAGACCCGCGAGACTTAGACAAAAGTGCTAAGTGTGACAGTGTGAGTGAGACGAACAATTGGCTCTTCTGGCACGAGCATGTGTACAAGAAACTCACTCGAGGGCCCACGCCGCACTACATAGAGAACATCCTTGGAATTCAGAATCAGAATCCTTCGCGGTCGCCGCACCACCACGCTGATGCCGACCTTTCTCTCACCGTTTCTCTGTCCCCCAATGTCTCACCTGCAGCCTACATGCTCACTCCCACTCCCCCAGCACCTGGTGTTGCTGTTGCAGTCGGTGTTGGTGTAGATTCTCGTGTTGTCCCCAGGATAACGCTACAAGATTCGCTCAATGAACCCCTTAACCTCTCCATCAAAACCGAAAAGAAGCCTCCTGTTAAATCTCCCGCCAATCTCAACAGAGGTAAGTACACTACTATACTATACTTCACTTTCGCTTTATTCAAACTGTTTTTCCTACCTATACTATACTACTCATTCATATAATACGTATATTTTGTATAATATCAAGACTATTTTTCAATAGAATTTGATTAGTTTTACTTTTATTCCGTATAGCCAATTGCGCCAATGCTGTTTTTATAAGGTTAATTCTAACCAATTGCTTAAAAAGTATATATACCAATAGAATTTAATGCGGGAAAAATATATTCAGCGTTACAGTCAGTGTGAACAATTACTTTTTTTAATATCAGTACTATTAATGTACTAATAACAAACTATTCCGTATCTATAAGTTGTTTTTAACCGCACAAGTTGTTGACAAAAAAAATACCTTTGAGGTTATTGTTAACAATTTTTGAAACACCGGTTAAAATTGGCTTTACCGATGCGGGATTGTCCGACAATCTGTTAATGTCCCTTAAATATTATGGTGCTGTTTTTTCATTCCTTGTATTTATATGAAAACATACAAATCCGTCGTGTAATCTGTGTAATTGCTATTATTATGTGTATAACATGCACTGAGCGAACAATGAAATATTAAGGGTGACAGCAGAAAGAGCCACAGGTGAAATCCACCCTCTCTGGAAATAAATAAGCACGTCACTATATCATAGATTTTATTATTTTTTCGCTTTTACTGAATATAAAAAGAAGCATCGCGATAAAAGTTGCAGTTTAAATAAGTGCTTGTTACAATTGTAGAAACTATTTGCTTTTCATTCAGAAGTAATTTTCTTTGCGAAAGTTCTCAGTAATTGATAAAAACTTGTGAACACATTTATATCAAACGGTTACTTCAAGCGGCAGTTTTTCTCAATTATATACAAAATAAAATAGAAGGTATAGGTAGTAGAATCAAAGCATCGCACATGTTTTTTTATTGTACCTACGATTTTTAGAGCTTTTATTTCCTAGTTGTCGTAGGTTCAGGATCAATGTTTATTTTGAACTGATTTTTTTTGTGCATTCTATGAAATTTATAACTCAACAATATTTGGATAATGTGTTTTATTTATAAATTAAATTGATTTTTGCCAATAACTAAATAACGTCAAATTTGCTCGAAGGGAAATATATTTAATAAATGCCAATTGATAGTTTTAGGATTACAAATATAATTTATGTGATCCGCCCCAATATTTTAGGGACAAAATGTCAATTTCATTAAATTCAGAAATTCAAAAAAATCTGGCAAAGAATACTTGAAAATAAATATATAAAAAGGTCTTGTAAAATTTCAGTTGATAATATATTTTTCCTTATTAAGAAAGCTGTTTCTGGAGTAACTTGTAGGTATAATATCGCACAGGAAATCCGGTAAATTCAAATAATCAAAGCCGGAATTCGCTTTTGAATTTCCATATACTTTGATTATGTATTTTAGATTATAAATCAAGGGTAGTATTGCGCAACATCCCGCAAGATCGTTGTTAAGTTTAACTAAGCTTTCGAAATTTCCCACGGAGTTCATTTATAAAATAAGGGCTGAATTTGGGTAGTTCCAACGTTTCATATATAAATGTTTTAATCCTGAAAAAAGGAGACGAAAAACTATGCACATTAAGAATTAAAAGCAGGCCTTCATTCCAGAGTGCGCAAAAGTTTTTATTCGACGTAGAATTAAATATTTAAGCTACTATGTGGTTACAAAGCAGACAACTATATTTGAATTAGACTGTTGTGTTTGACACCTAACCAAAATAGTTTTTATTTTTTTTTTGTTTGTAACGCTTGCAAACTTGCGGAAAGACAATAAATTTTGCACACTGTTTTTAATGAACGTAGAAAAAATAAAAAAAAATATTTTAGGTACCTACCTACCTTTCGTAGCCCTAGGAACACTCTGTGCGAGGCCCCTTCGAATTTAACTTTTTTATTTTTTAATAATTATATATTTTTTTCTATGGGTATGTTCCGAAAACTACCGTAGATAGATTTAATTGTTTTGTACTCGGTTTTGTGTCTCTTTCTATTTTCATGCCTATTATTAAAAGAAAAAGATGCAGATATAGTTAAGTAGTGTTTTCTACAAAACAAAAAAAATATTTCTGTTTTTGTTTTAAATGTCAATTTCATTTTCTGTAGTTTATTATTTTCAGTGAGATTCGATAACATATCATGTCATATAATATATAAGAAGTTTTTTTAAAAATTACAATAGCTCTTGAAATACATATGCATATAGCAATAAATTCGAGTTGTATTTCAGGAATTGTTTATAGACTAACTTTTTAGCATCAAATAAAACTATAAATATTGTAATATATTATATTTCAAGTACCAATAATACTATTTTAAGATTTTCATTACAATAAAATATATTATACCGGTGAAATATGACGTAAAATTCTATCGACGCACTTCCAGTTGAGTTATTTTCCTTAAAGACTCATTTGACACGATTCAGTAAAGCTCACATTTTAATATGCGTTTCAATAGATGTATTTACAATCTTGCGAAAAATGCATCGTATTATATGCAACAATATACATAATATAAAATATTCTTACATGTTAAAATCTGGTACATATTCTGGCTTTTGTGAAAATGCCACGAATATCTGCATAATACGATTCGAGTGGGCAATGCCTACAACTACAAATTTTAATAGTTAGACATCACTTAAAATTATTATTTTCGTCTTCTTTTCTTTAGAATGTTTAAAATCATCAACCAAACAATTTTTTCCTAAAAACCTTCTTTTATATATTTTATTTTATAAAAAACATTCGTTTACTATCCTAAAAGTATTGTCTTCGCTAGTAACAGTGGCAATATTATTGGTATGTATATTAGACATTTTTAGAATTAACGTGGATAATGCGTGCAAGCAATGTTGAGCGCTAACCGAATTAGCCCTAAACGAGGTCTGTTTTTTTATGATTCCTTCATTCTCAGAATCAAACAGAATTTATTGGAATCAAAACAAATCATCGTTATAACGAAACAATGTATATCTATATCGGGGTTAACCGGATTATGACTGTAAATATACAAAAATATATGGCGTAACCAGATTATAAAATCCGTCTTTTCATAAATCGCCTGTACATCATAAAACGCAGTTAAATTGTCGAATTTTCGTTGATTAAATGTTATTTTACAATCTGGCTAGTCATTTTATAAAATTCCTGGTTGACTTGTAAAATGATATCAATTTTGGACCTGAGTTTTCCGGCTATGAGTTTTGTGCATGTTTAGAAAAGAATAATTGCAAGCGAAAATGTTCAAATATTCATTTTATAATGTAGCCGTAAGCTGTTCGTCGTTTTATAAAAGCATAGTAGTTTCAAAAAACTACGAAACAAATTGTAAAATAATGCTAAGTAAACGAAGATTTTACAATCTGCCTACGTCATATACAAACACAATAATAAATAAAATAAAAAAATAAATTTGTTGTTCTATTTTTTCCGACGTTGTAACTATTATTTCCCTAATCAAATCTATAACACTATTACTTAAACCTTAAAGCAGCGTTTCTTAACCCAAATTTGGGTCGCGAAGTTTTTTAATTGGGTCGCGTAAACTATTAAATAAATAAATATATCATCATGGCATATTACCCATTGCTGGGTGTGCCAATCTGCTTTGTACGCAGATATCGGTAATGATGACATATTTCTACCGTGTGGGCGTTTACCAGGCGTCACCTCACGGGCACTCATTGCTGGCGTGAAGAGTGCACCACAGGGGTCAATTTTGTGCCATTTAAAATTCGAAATATTTGGCGTCGGTCAGGATCGAACCCGGTTCCCCAGATTCGCGACCAGACACTCAGGCACGCAGCCACGAGACCCTATAGGGGTAAACTATTAAGAATTTTATAATTTTGATTATTAAGGTTCATATTAATTAACATTAATTTTTGTTACCTACTCGTTTTTTTTATTTTTAAATTTTAAAGAAATGCATTTTCAATCATGTTCGAAAGTAAAATTGGACAGATATGGGAAGGTAATATTTATGTTTCCGACATTTCATGTACCAAATTATAATAAGATTCGTTTTATTTGAAATTGTTGATCTTCTTTCGGTGTTATATTTATATTATTTTGTTTAGGTACATATTTATTTTCTTTTATAATAAAACATATTTTTATTTTTTAAATAATTTTTTATATAATGGGTCGCGAAACCTATACAATAGTTAAATTTGGGTCGCGCCTTGAAAAGGTTAAGAAACGCTGCCTTAAAGTAACATTTTTCTTCGTATGTCGTGTTTTAGATTGTTTCATATTAATTTAATTATATTTAGGATAAGGCTGTGTCTAGGGGGAGGGATATGTTAAAATGTACCTACCTAATATTAAATGTAGGTACACGCTAAAACGTCATCACCGCTTATGATGTAGGAATTTAACGTACACCTTTATAATAGCGTAAAAAAATTACATCATGCACGATAATTTATAGGATGAAATGCTAACGTACAAAATTCGTTTTTAACACCCAAACATAACCTCATTTATTTAACGTACATTTTTGGGTATTTTGGGTGCAATAAGTTTGTGCACTTTAAATTCCACATCATAAGCTGTGATGAGGTTTTTGCGAGTACCTATACATTTCAGATTAGGTACACATAAACGTGCCCCCTTAATCCTTAAGATAATAATAATATGGAAGGCAATCACAAAACAATGTGGTCGTATTTCTTACTTATTTTACTTAAAATATACCTTGTTTATATTTTATGTCGGGATTAGATGTTAATGGATTGGTCAGCGCCAGTTAGACTTTTGGGAAACCCCTAGAAAAATTTGGCCAAAATTAGAACTAAAAGTCACTGAGTACTTTTCTTGATGAAAAAATGTCTTTTTCCTACAACCGTGTGTAAAGTACAACTTTACGCACTCTTTACAGTTTGTAAAGAGTCGCTTTCCAAGCACTAGTGCGTACTAACAGTATTTGAAGATGCCTGTATATTTAGTATTACAGTGGCGGCTGAAGGCATGAGCCACTTAGTATTGGCTTAGGGCGCTTGACTTATTGGGGCGCCCAAAAAATCTAAAAACTAAAGATATAAATAAATAAACAAAAATAAAATTAATGTATGAAATATGTACCTGTATTATTAAATTTTAGAGCCCTTCAAAGTTACGATTGTGTGTTAATAAATTATATTTACGCGTTTTAACTTACTTTACCTATCAACTGAGAGATTAAATAATATTCTATCAGAATATTGGCAACGTTTTCTATTGAACATGCCATTGCGAAATAATTAAACCAGGAAGAAATGCTACCAAAATTTGTTTCAGTTATTTTATTGTGTTGTTGCTAACGATTATAATTTATATATACAGGACCGAGTACAGGACGTTTCTATACTTATGAATCAATATTTAAGGGAAGATAATACAGCTAAAAAAAGTCAAAAAAACTTTAATCCGCAAAGTCCAATTCTCAACTGTTTCCGACATATAGATCATCTAATTTATTGATTTTTCATCTTTTCCATTAATATCCAAAAAACTAAAAGTTACGACTTTGATCAAATGAGGGTTTTTGTTTATGTTTAACAAGTCTTCTCGTATATGCTTTTAATTTTTCAAATATTTTTCAAAATATGACAATCAGCTGATTTTTGGCTGATTTCTTTTTATGGGAATTGGACTTTTCGGATTATGACATTTTGACTTACTTTTAACTGTATTATCTTCCCTTAAAGTTTGATCCATAAGTATAGAAACATCCTGTATATCAACTCTCAAGTTTATCTTTTTCTTTCATGTCCAAAAAAATCAGAAATAATTTTTGTAACTGGTGGGGGGCGCTCTAATCTAAATTGGCTCAGGGCGCCGTATATCATGAGCTAGCCCTGCAGTATTATTAGAAACTGAAGTAATATTGCAGGGAAAATATTGTATGTAACACTTGTATAAAATATAGTGTTTTTGTCTCGTGCTATAATTTACACATTCGGCTGCGCCTCCAAAAAAGTACTACGTTACACACTTGTTGCATAAATAACTATTTTATATTTCGGTGTCTTCATGAATCTATGTATAAACGTAGTGAAAACACGTCGTTAAGAAGATATATAAACACACTGTTTTTGGCGCTTTTTGTTTTCTAAAATGGTTTGGCTGCTTTTAAAACTGACAGATGAATGACAATCTCATATTGCTGTTAGTGAACAATAAATTTTCATCTTTGAAGTTAAAATTGTTAGCGGGAAGTGCTACCATCATAATTGATAAAAAACACGGACATGTTTTTGTCGGATTTTTTTAAATCCAATAAAATTATCAAATTACCACAATAGTATAAAAAGCATGTCTCATAATACCTGTTATCGCACTCGTCCTTTGTAAAACCTGGATTCGTATGTTGACAGATTGTCTCATGAAACTTTTCTTTTATTATACCTACTATTTGACAATAACTTTTCGTTAATTAAGATTAACATTATGGCGGGCCTTTCTTAGGCCCCCACTGTGCCTAATGCGACTGGTGGACAGAGCTGGGAGTATCTTACGAAAAAAGATACACGATGATATCTAAGATACTTTTAATATCTTAGATACTTTATCTTAGATACTTCCTATTTTATAGGTAATGTATCTTAATTTTAAATACTTTTAAAAATTATCTGTATCTTTTATCTTAAAAATGTATTTTAGATACTTCTAAAATATTTAAGATAATTTTTTTATTTTAGATACTTTTAATGCATTTAGATACTTTTAAAGTATCTAGATATTTTAAGGTATCTAAATGCAGTTGAAGTATCTTTTTATTAATAAAGATATTATTTAGCTTGTTCAAACAAGACTAGTGCGTAGTAGAAGGTTGTAGTGCATCGTGCTTCCTTTCTCATTAGTCCTGTGAAGATTTTTGTTTTTTGTATCACATCAAAATATCACATTTTTAAAAATATTTTCAATTACCCTTTTAAAATATTTTTTAAGGTACGTGAAAGATACTAAGGACATTTTAAAAGTACCAAATTTATTTTTAGGTATCTAAAAGTATCTTCATATTTTAAGATTATCTAAAATACTATAGTATCTAAGATACTTTAGGAGTATCTAAGATATTTTAGGAGTATCTAAGATATTTTAAGAGTATTTAAGTTATTTTAAAAGTATCTAAGATAATTGAAGCGTATTTAAGATATTTTAAGAGTATTTAAGATATTTTCGAGTAGATATCTAAGATACTTTTTAAAAAGATTTGTATCTTAAAAATTTACACTTAAAGTATCTAGATATTTAAGTATCTCTAACAAAATTTATGTAAGTATCTTACAAAAATATCGAAGATACTTTTTCAAAGTATCTATCCCAGCTCTGCTGGTGGAATTGTTAAATCGTTATAATGACAACCGTGCTATTTGATTTGAAAAATATTAACAAGTGTAGCAAGCTATTGTTGTGAATCCTGATAATGTTGGTGCATAATTGAGTGATTGCGGCCCACTTAAACGAGGACCACCTGCACACAAGATATAAATATGGCGCCTGCACTAAACACAATCATATAGTCCATTGAACAGAACGCGGCGTTAAGCTATTTACCATCACAATCTGAGTGAGAATATCCATTTATCATTCTGATGCTGTCATTAATTATGGGTTGAACATGAACGTATTTAGAATTGATTTGCTTGTCAGTAGTGAACCACTGTTCACTATGCAATAATTCCACATTTACACATTATATATAACAACTATTAACCTTAAATTATGTGCCCGAGTAGTTTACACAATCATTCGAAACATGCTAAACTTTTAGATTCATTCTAATGGTTTTTGGATTGCTTAAGTATACCATTGAATGAAAGTAAACTAAAAAAGCATTCACTCAAATGTTTATCCATTTCTGTAAGAATAGAAAGAAGTTTAAAAAAACTTATATATAGGATGGATATGAGAATCCGGGACATACGAGTTTAACATGGGAAAATATTTTTCAAATGTTCTCTGTTTCATAAAACTGTATGGGGCATTTTATACATAAAATGTTTATGAACAAAATTGTGAATTTTTTGGTGCATTTTTTGTTGAATTTGCGCATTTGGCAGCTGTGAACTTAATTTAAAAACGTAGTAAAAATAAATGTTCATACTTGTTAAAATGTGACTTAACGTATTGGTTTCCATGACGCTAAAAACATCATAATCACGACTTGACAAGCTGTGGCTTCGATCGTATTGGACACGGCATGAAGTTAGCAACCACTAACAATTGATGCATTAGGTGCGAGATGAAGTTTGTTGCTGTAGTTGACAGCAGTCGTATAAAAAGTATAGTATGAGAATCGTGGCATGAAGTTAGCAACCACTAACAATTGATGCATTAGGCGCGAGGTGAAGTTTGTTGCTGTAGCTGACTTCAGTCGTATAAAAAGTATCGTATGAGAATCGTTTCATAAACTCTTAAAACTTGAAACTAAAGCGACGGTTATAAAAGTTGTTACATAATATACTATTAATACGTATTTATTTTACTATCAAATAAAACTTTTTGTTTTGTTACTAGGTTTGACAATTAATCCGATGTTCATTTTTTTTTAAATAATAGTATTTTAATCTTTTTTTACCGTGTCTTTCAATTAAGGTTACGTGGTCATAAAAGGTGTAAATAAAAAAAAATGGCAGAAAAATAATCTAAAATTTTATACTTTTCTCCCGGCAGACGCCAAATATTTCGAATTTTAAATGGCACAAAATTGACCCTGTGGTGCACTCTCCACGCCAACAATGAGTGCCCGTGAGGTGACGCCTGGTAAACGCCCGCACGGTACATATATGTCATCATCATTACAGATATCTGCAAACATGCGTACAAAGCAGATTGGCACACCCAGCAATGGGTAATATGCCGTGATGATTTATTTATTTATGCTTTAAAATATTATATATACTCGTAAACTATAATATTTTACAGAGCAGATAATATTTGAGAAATACTCGAGGAAATACTGTTTTCCCATGTGAAACGCCTGTCATGAATTCTTGTGTTCATCCTGTATATCCCCGCAGTATTTAAAGGATTAAAGTTAGAGTGAATTCAAGTAAATTTAGGATATATAATAATATGGTCCCTAAATTTTGAACAATATTTAAATTTCCGCTTCTTTTATCCATTTTCCTCATAAAACCTACTGCAAAAAACCTACTGATATGTTTCATAATAAAGTGAATGGAACAAATTTCTGGTACCGTCCTAAGGAAACAGATTTATCATCTGAGGTGAAAAAGCAGATAAGCGCACCCAGAAATGGGTAAAATCATGATGATGCATTTGTTTGTGAAAAAAGGCAATTTTTTATTTTTTTGAGCAAACACTTTAGTGTAAATTGATAACCGAAGTTTTTTGTTTCAGAAACGGTCAATTATTCATCATCTAATATTCTGTAAACATATGAATATCATGTATCATATAAAACAAATTAAATGTAAATCAATATTTTATCACATAGGAAATAATAACACCATTCATTACAATAACTTTCTAGCAGGTCGGGCAATTTGTCGCTAATTGATCAGAGATTGACCGTTCGGAATAAATGAAGGATTAAAGATTCATTTTGACCCACTTTATTTAATGAAATGATGGATGTAGCTGTGGTATACATATAGTTAATTCGTGATTATATGTACTCGAATTATTTAGACTTAAATAGTGTAAAATGTTTTGATAACTAATGTAACAAAACAAGTATCTGTTGGTGAAATTTGGTTTTCAATAAATGTTAACAATGAAATAACAATTTTTTTAATTTGTGTAAATAGTTAGGAAGTACAGGGTATCCCACGAAAGTGATAAGAGCTGGAATACGAGCGTCACGCTAGAATTATATACAATGAAAAACAGCTAGTCGTGGACAAAAATATTTGCACTACAATTTTAAACAGTTATTTGTATGTAATGGACCTTTTCAATTTAACGGCTATCTCTCTATCGCTGCAAATAGTAAGAAAATGGCGCGAACAACTGCCAGTTGGGCTGTCAAACGATACGTCAAAAATATTAAAGTCATTAAAATACCTGTATTCTCAGTGAAAATTTGCATCGTTAGACATGTTAACTTCAATAAAAGCTTTTGTAACTTATTTCGATAAGATTTTTTAAAGTTATCTGAGATATTCTCACATTTTACGTCTAAATTTTTTAGAGACAAACGCCATAGATCTCAGTTCTTCTTACTTTGCGCAGATCCCCATTGCGCATATCTTCTGTCTCTTTAAATTGAAAAGGTCCATTTGAAATTAAGTTTCGACAGTTAAGTTAGTTAGAACTTAGTTAATTAATTTTGCAAAGCATTGTGGTGAGTAAAAATATAGAATTAACCAGACAGTATTTTTTCAGTTTTTGGCAAAAAATACTAGGAGTATTAGAATACCTGCTGTACTTTCCTACCTTATTGAACTTTTTTCTGGACAATACGGGGTTTTCCCCTGAAGAAGAGATTGATGGCAATAGTGCAATTCATTATTATTTTGAAACCATTCCAAAAGAAGATTAACTGTATTATTTTGAACATTTAAAATAAAATTCTAAAAAATATGAACTATGTGTCTTAATTCTCAATTATTCTAACGTGATCATCGTAAGTTATTAGAATTTTTTTGCTTAAAATTATAATTTGAATTGTCTAGGTACACGTTAATGTGTACCTAATATGAAATGTAGGTACACGCTAACACCTCATCACCGCTTATGATGTAGGTAAGGTAGATATTTAATGTGCACCGACTCATTGCATTAAAAAGTATCCCCAAAAGTAAAAGTTAAATAAAAGATGTTTCGTGTTAAAAACGAGTTTTGTGCATTAAGTTAAGTTATTGTTGTTATATATATATATATATATATATATATATATATATATATATATATATATATATATATATATATATATATATATATAAAGAAATATACTATTTAGCCTATAATTTAACGTGTATGGTGTAAATTTTGTACGCAATTATGAAGGAACAGGTTAAATAAATACCTACTACCTACTTCATAAGCGGTGATGACGTTTTAGCGTGTACCTACATTTCATCAGTGTGGAGGCCCTTAGGCAATCGAAATCTCGGGGTCCCCCCTAATAAGTTTACAATATTACCACCCAACAATTTTAATGAAATAATTTTATTATACAAAAAATATATATATATTAACTTACTGAATAAAACATGATAATCAAGGCTTTTTAAAGGTATCATAAAAAACTAATACAAATTTACAACAAATAACAAATATAATACAAGTGTAAATATATCATATTATAATTAGATAAAAGTTTTAATTTCAAAAAGATAACAAAAGACATACATATTTACATAAATATAGTGATCTATATTCTAATTATTGCACTAAATCACAATTAATGTAAAGTATAGATAGCGCTAACAATTTATTTTATCCCATCGAGTTGTAATAGTAGTGTCTTGTAATACTGATTGACATTTTTTTTTATTGTAATCAAGATTCCATTATTGTAAATAAGTATTTTTTGTTATAATAAAAAAAAATTATTTAAGGTATTCTTTGTTTGTAATAGAAATAATTATTTCAAAATCAAATCAATATTATTTTAATGTACCGGGGCGCGGGACCCCTAAAAGGCTCGGGATCCATAGGCAATTGCCTAGTCTGCCTATTGGGTAATCCGGCACTGCATTTTATATTAGGTATGTAGGTACACATTAACGTGTCCTTGTTCGGTAGTTTCAGATTTTTGGTACTTTTTGTGGAAATACGGTGTTTTATTAAATATTGTGACAAATATTATTGCTTATGTACACTTTGTTGATTTGCAAGCACTGTTTTTATTAAAATGATTCTTTATTGAAGATCTTAATTGTTCATTTTCTTACAAAATTCTGGGAGAATTTATTCTCTACCATAAAGTTTTGTCCCCGGAAAATGTTAGAAAAGCTGGCAAGGAAAGATTTGGCGAATAAAAGTGTATGTAAATTGCGAAATCATTCCAGTGTACTTCAATGAAAATTAAATTAAGTTTATGAAGTGGTGAAAAATTAAAAGCATTATGAAAATAAATATTCTTAATCCATGTTTGTATTACAGTGCTGAACAATGTTAAAATGTGCACCGAGTATTTTCAGATTAATTTATTTCGTTTTTAGCTTTTTGATGTAAATTAATTACACAAATTAAGTAATGTAATGGTATTCACAAAGTAAATACGTTAAAGGGGATGTATAATTGAAAATGTATTTATTTTTCAAAGTATTTTCAAATACTTGTACTACACTGTTAAATATATTTCATTAAATGTTTCCTCTTATTACCCACTTATGGGTGTGCCAATCTGCTTCCGGTAATGACAATATATTTGTACCATTGAGGGCGCTTATTAAGTGGCACCTCACGGAGTATCAAAGCTGTCGTGAAGGAAGCACCACATTTTTTGGAGAATTTGAAAAGTAGAAATAATTATCAAATTTGACGTCGGTTGGATTCGAAGTCGGGCCGTCAGAATCACAACCGGTCACTTAACAAACCACACGGCTACTTATGCAGTTATTATTCTCCTTTATAAAACAGTACTCTTTAAATTATACACACTCGCCTGACTGCTCGTGAAAATTTCTTCAACTTGTGCGTAATAAGCATATATCGTAATGTAATATAAGTACAGTTAAATACAGGTTGTTCATTTTAAGTGGTACACTATTGCTAACTCGAGAAATATAAGTGCTACGAGGTTGGTTAAATTAGCAAACAATTTCTATTTTATTAGACTATTTTAATGAGCATAAAATTTATATTTTTCAACCAGTGGTTTTCGAACTGTGAAGACCAACTTTGTTATTTAATGGGATTATATATTTTTTTATTTACTTATTAGATAGAGAATTTTATTCTCAATTCAGTGATATAATATTTATATACTCTCATATAACGATTTTTTTGAGAAATATGCTTATAAAGTTTTGTAATAATATTGATTAAAATATGTCTATAATGAGAGTGCTACGGATGGAAAAAATTAATAAATGTTATATTTTTACATAGAATTAGAGTGCCATGACAAAAAGGAGTGAATATTTTCTTCTGTCAATTGATCATAAATGTCAATACGCATATTCACGTATTTCTTTCATGGCATTCTAATTCTGTGTAAGAAAAATAACATTTATTCATTTTTTCCATTCGTAGCACTGTTATTATAGTCATATTTTAATATATATATATATACCAACTTTATATGCATATTTTTCAAAAAAAATCGTTATGTGAGAGTATGTAAATGTGATATCACTGAATTCAAAATAAATAATAAATTTACGATCCCATTTAAATTAATAAAAATTTTCCCCATAGTTCAAAAACCACTACTTGAAAAAATTAATTTTACGCTCATTAAAATAGCCTAGTAAAATAGAAATTGTTTGCTAATTTAACCGACGTCCTAGCTTTTATAGTTCTCGAGTTTGCAATAGTGTACCACTTAAAATGAACATTCTGTATATTTACTGATTTAAAATTCTGCAAATATATGTATTACAGCTTAAAATTAAGCTTAATTTGTAAACACATACCTATATAGTTTTTGGAAGTGTTTAGGGACACATTATGTGTACCTAATATGAAATGTAGGTGCACGATAAAACGTCATAACCGCTTATGACGTAGGCTTCTTAAGGTGGCTTTAGACTATAGACGATCAAACATTATTTGCTTGGGTGGGCTACATAATTACATTTCATTTTTGTTTGACATTTCATATGCGCGTTTGTCGTTGGGTTTGTTTCTAGTGTGAGTTTTAATATTCCATATTTCTTTACTGAAAATACTATGAAATTTATTCAAAAGGAAAACAAATATGACTTCAAAATATCTTTATGCTAACATTACAAAATACAGTGCATGTAACCTAGGATAAAATAATCCCTCGAAGTAACTAAAATTTAAAGTAAATGACCTTGATATTTAGAACATGCCCTAAGTTGGATTTTTTTGATCAAATGGTTTGAACATCGAACGTGTAAAGTTCCAGAATCTTATAGTACAATAAGAAGTTGTAAAAATTGATGTAAATCTTTGATCGTCTAAAGTTAAAGCCACCTTAACGTGCACTGAGTTATTGCTCCCAAACACCCAAAAGTGCACGTTAAATAAATGATGTTATGTTTGGGTATTAAATATAGTAATGTATTTTTATATATATATGTCGTAGCCGTATTGTAATATTCGTCTTTTAACTAAACGCTGGTGAAACGCAGTCAGATTGTCAAACCTTCGTTGACTTAGTGATGTTTTACAATCTGGCTAGTAACGTAAAGCACAAAAGTCAGTTTGAAAAACTCGGGCGAGTTTTGTGCGCTAGATTACTGTGGTTATATTTAGAGAAATATACCATTTCTGTTTATAAATTAACGCGGATATTGTGAATTTTGTAGACAGTAATAAAGGTACACGTTAAATGCCTATATGTTTTAAGCGGTGAACCTATATTTCATATTAGGTACACATTAACGTATCCCTAGACCCTAGACACAGCCTTATTTTTTAAATTAGGTGTTAAGGGAAACCTGGCCCTATAAAATTTAGAAATTTATTGTATCCAATTTCGATCTTTGGTTGTTGGAAAAACGACAATTGTGCAAATGATTTTTATTAATTTTGAAATTTGAAAATTAATTCAAGTTTGACGTCGGTCGGATACGAATTCAAATCGTCGGAATCGCAACCGTTCACATTCAGCCACGTGGTCTCATTTTCTTTAAATTAATGTACTAACTTTTTGCAAGTAATAATAGATACCTATAATTTGTACAGATCTAAATTCATATTTAATGTTTTCTAATCAATTACAAGTGCAGGTACTACTATAAATTTTGCTAATTACCTATTTGCATTTCTTTTGTATAACTGATAAAGAATCCAAATTGTATACATTGTAATCTTTGCATAAATTAGTAGGATGTAATTTAAAAAATTACTCTTATAATTTTAGAACTTAACTATTAAAAATTGAAATGTAAATTTAACTGTGTATACGTAAATTCATTAAGTTAATTTTGGTTAGCTTATCATGAATCTATTTCAAAATAATGAAGTTATACATTATAGTATTTGAGGAGTATTTTGTACGTTGCTACTACTATTGTTTTCGAATGACAAGTGATAAATATATAGATAGCAATAACCACGAAAGTAAATATGTGCACATACTTACTTTATTGATATGATATTATGATATTAGACATATTATTCCCCGTGTGGTTTCTTATATCTAACAAAAGTAAACTGAATATTATCGATACAATAACAGCAAAATTATAAGGAAAATGTATTAAAATTTGTTATAGCCGTATTTATATTTATCTCATATATACCTACCCCTAAAAATGTCATACTTCTATGAGCCTTGCTGTAAATCAGGGATGACAAAGACCCGTTTTTTTTTAATATATCCAGCCTACAATTTTTTTTTCGGTTTTTTGAGTTTGTTGCTTCTTGGATTGGTAATATGTTTCAATTACATATATTGACTTGATATTGTAACGTTTTTTATTTATTTATTTGGGTGAAGTGTAAATATTAGACAATTATTATTAATTAAAACAAGTGTTTATTAAACTATAATGAAAATGACTATTGCTAATATTAAAAAAATATTAAAAATTAATTAAGACTAAAACTATATTTAACTAGATAACTACTATTTATTTCCACGATATTACTAATTATTTATTTCTACTATTTATATCAGTTTTTATTTATATCACGTTCAACTGTCCGCCTATCGACCTCCACAGCGTCTATATACTCCACTGATTCAACAGCGTCTGTATATTCAACTACTCGGACAGAAGTCATCTCTATCACCACACTATCTGTTTATTTATGTAACTCTCTGTCTAACTTCCACAGCCTCAGTATCACCGACTGTCCTTATGCCACAATTCTTCAACACCACTGCCGAGTATTCACTTCCACTTGCCGTTATTGTCCCCATATATACCTAGCTTCCCAATACTCTTCAACACTACCGAGTATTCTCTTTCACAGGTTCCGGTATACCAGTAACTTCCCGACTCGCCGTTACTGTCCTTGTATAGTATAGTTTCCCAATACTCGTCAATACTACCGAGTATTCACATCCACAACTATTCCAATATACCAGTAACTTCCCGAGTACCTACTCGACACCAATTGCAGACGCTCACCACGATCTGCTGTGCTTCACTAACACTCTATGTGAATGTCTCTATATGTCTCTCCATGCAACTAACTAACTCCCGAGCATAGCTGCGTCCCTTTTATACAGCTGCCATTACCTTCCAGAGAGCTCTAGAATGTTCGACCGCATAACAATGAACACAAAAGGTTCAGGCGACCGGAACACGTCGCGGCTTGTTTGTTTACGTAGTCCGGCTGCTAGCGAGATTGCGTCATCGCTATACTTAGACGCTTGTTCAGCGTAGCAGCGGGGCTCACATGTTACAATATTATTAATTCCTAAGTAATTGTACTTATGTTAATGTTAATACAATCACTATAATATAATCAAATTTTTCATAATTAACATTAAAACCTGGTAGTAAAACATCTGTATTTACTCAGTTATTATGTCATATAATAAATTTTTCTTTATAGGTTTTTGAAGCGAGTTTAAAAAAAACCAGGATGAGTTTTTGAATAAAGTACTGTAGAATGTTAATGCTAATAAGTTATGTCGTAGCCTAGTTGTTTTATAAAACACAGTCAAATTGCCATACCTTCGTTGACTGTTGTTTTACAATCCAGCTAGATGTATAAAACTACGAACAGTACATTGTCACTTGCAATTTTTCAATATAATATAACCTGATGCACAAAAATTGTGCTTGGTAAATTCCTGCCTAGATTTGTGTATTAAGTTAGGTATGTTGTTATATTCATAAAAGCTATTATATAAAAGTTAATCGTCGTTTTATAAAACGAATAAATGACTAGCCAGATTGCAAAACGTCGGTAAGTCAACGAAGGTTTGACAAAAAGACGGATTTTTCAACTGGCTACGACATATACACTGTCAAATACCACTTGTAAAGTATATTTTTACATTTTACTTGACAGTTTATTCCACATTCATTTTCTTTTAAATACATATCCTGCCATTCTGAACAAATCTGTAAGTCTTACAGATATGTAAAAAACTGACAGAAACACATCTATGATTAATATAAAATTATACATAAGAGTGGCAGCTTTCGTTGCGATTTTGTCCATTATTTACAGATCTGTAAGACTTACAGATTTGTTCAGAATTGTAGCATAAATCAGTTGTCTTTTAATTACCTAAATTTACTCGGTCACAAAAAATGTAAATTGACACAATAATTCAGAGTTTAATGTTACTTCACAATTTATTTCACATTCATTTTTTTCTAAATAATCGAATACGAAATATATTTTTACCATATCTTTAAAATACCTAAATTTACTCGGTCACCAAAAGTGTAAATTCCAAAAGATTGACAAAATAGTTCAACATTTAATTTTAAAAAAACTATAAAATTGACCCCTGTGGTGCACTCTCCACGCCAGTAATGAGTGCCCGTGAGGTGACGCCTGGTAAGCGCCCGCACGGTACGAATATGCCATCATTACCGATATCTGCGTACAAAGCAGATTGGCACACCCAGCAATGGGTATATGCCGTGATGATATATTTTTTATATAAAAAGGCATTTCATAAAATTGCATTTAATAAAAAAATGTTTCCCCTTGTTAAATAAATGCCTGTCACGGTTTTTCATTTTCACTGTTTATTCTTTTTTAAATATTAATGCACATATACTCGTAATATTTAATATTAATAACTGAAATGATATAAACTATGTAGTAAAAAGCGTTTCACATTGTGCTGATTTATGCAAGCAGTATACTTGTTCGTAAAATGATTAATTATCCTGATATAAATTTTAATCATCACTGACAGATTTATACAAATATCACTTATTGTAATGTTCTACTAAATATAAATTATATATTGGTTAAATATGTTATTGTAATGAAATCATTATAAAATATGAATTGTTAAACATTTCATGAAATCATATTGAAAAATATTATCAGTATTTATTGTTATTAAAAACAACAGAAATATATAATAGTTAATTAACAATGTATAAAATATTGAATAGGGTTCAAATTTTGATTGTTTAATGCACTATTAGTCAATAAAATTAAAAGGTAATATCACACTGTAACGGTTTTGTTACATTGTTTAATATTTGGTAATTAAGACGAAACTTTTAGGAAATCGAGAAAATGATTTTAATTGTTTGAAATAATTTGCAATTTTGTACTTTGTTATTTTATTGTTTTTCAAAAATGGCATTTTTTTGCAAATTATTATAATAGATTGTTCTAGAAAAGTACTTAGTTTCATACTTTTGCTTGTAATGGTAATTATAATGTTTTTCTTGATGAAATAATATTTATAAAATAAATAAATAAATATATCATCACGGCTTATTACCCATTGCTGGGTGTGCCAATCTGCTTTGTACACAGATGCGGTAATGATGAAATATTTGCACTGTGCGGGCGCTTACCAGGCGTCACCTCACGGGCACTCATTGCTGGCGTGGAGAGTGCACCACAGGGGTCAATTTTGTGCCATTTAAAATTCGAAATATTTGGCGTCGGTCCGGATCGAACCCGGTTCCCCAGATTCGCGACCTGACACTTAGGCACGCGGCCACAAGACCCCATTTATAAGTATATTATATCGATGGCTTAAACTACAAAGGCTTCAAGTCCATTTTTTTTTTAAATCACGATATGGTTATATTAAATCATTTGGAACCCGCTATCAATTGCTCGACGTTCTATTTATGTATTGTGAGAAATAAAGTTAGAAATATAGAAAATCATTTTGTTGTAGGTATGTCTGTTTCCAAATATTGTTCTAAAATTATTAAAACAGTATTTCATTTATTTAGTTTGTAATTTTTAAAAAGGCACTGAGACACCTTTGCTAATAGAATGTATTACACAATAAAAATATGTACCTACATACATACTAGTAAGTAACAAACAATGAAAGTATAATCTTATATTGGTAGTGAAATTTTTAATCACAGTTACCTCAAAAGTTGTAAAACAACCTTTATAGTTTAAGCTATTTAATATTGATATTATTTATTTATGCTGATATTAAACAATATTTATAAGATATAAAAAATTCCACAAAACTTCAAAATTGAAGGATTTCATCTTCCACTATTGGTATGTGAATTTCAAATTTTTTCTGAAATTTTTATAAATTATTTTTAAATTATTTATAATAATTTATAAGACATTAATATTTGTTAATATTAATAACAATAACTGTAGTAATTTTGTAACTGTTTGCCGCTGTCAGAAATTCGCCAAAATTGCTAGAAATTTCTTTCAAAATCCGTTAAGATTTCAAGCTATTTTTTCTCAGGAAATGCTTCTAAACTGGTCTTTAAATAAATAATACGTTTTATTTTGCTTATTTGTTGTTTACCGCAGATAAAAAGTGGTTTTCTATCTTAAAATGATAAACTTATGGCCAAAAAATACATTTTTAACTTGTTTTTATACCACTTTCATAGCGCTGTATTATTCAGAATTTTAGAGTTGAAAACACGAGTTTTACATTGAAGAAAACAGCGTTTTGTGTGCGATATTTGAACCGCGTTTATTTGTTAATAAAAAGGCATAATTCTAAAGAATAATTAAATGATCATAGAGTAATTTCGTCTGACATCATACTATAAAACTCTTGATTGCGCGTAATGACAATTTACTGTCGTGATCAGGATTTTCAGTAAATTTTTACAGTACTGTTTTTACCTTTTATTTACTTATCTCTCTATTAAATAATTCATTATTTATAACATATTTATATTGTTTAAACAATTTATTTATACTTATTGATCATTAATATATCAAATTTCAGTTTTTCACCCTTGAAGCTACTATATGTATTACAAGGATAATTTAAGTTATTTAAGGTATTATAGTATTTTAATTTAATGTGACTTCAAATTAATGAGAAATAAAACTCATATCTTCAAATGTTGACCTTGATGCAAGGTTTTAATATCAGACTTGAATCATAATTATTTTTTTACATATGTTTTAGATATTGCTATAATCCAAAGGCAGTATTTTTAATATATGTTTTTATTATATTCGCACTGTTTTCCGTCATTAAACTCTTATTATTTTAGTAAATTTGTTGTTAAAAATACTTGTTTAATATGAATTTAAAATTTGTTGAATTCAGTTTACCCCTATATAATTCATCCCTTACTTAATTATTATAATGATAATATATTTTAATGCAATTTTATGATAATTTATAATAACTGCCGTTCTGAAAAATATAAAATTTCTTACGTATATTATTTGTAGACTATATAAACAAAGGGAAAAGATGTTAATAATTATGATATTTTATTAATTACCAGAACAAATAAAGAAATCATATACAGGGTGTTGACCGCGACAGCGGAACATACGATTTTAACATGTAAAATCATATTTTCGTAATTTCTTGCTTCCCTAATTATTTTAGGTAAAAAAGCTTTAAATAAAATATATAGCAAATTCTATATTACATAAATAAACAAAATTAATTTTGATTGTTGCATAACGGCAGAAATGAGGTCATGCAAAAAAATGATAGTTCGTTTTTTTTTTGTTTAAATTTAGTTTATTTATTGTTCTATGTGATTAAATTATTTTTTATTTACTTTTTTTTGTTTAATAAAATCGTTTTAAAGTATGACATTTTTAAAAAGCAAGAACCAGACATGTTGTGACGTCAGACGTTCACACTGCAAGTTCGGACTCATTTCATACAGACTATAAATTGATAATTACGTACCTAAATATTTGATAGGAATGCTATAATATATTAATATATCATTCTATTCATTTTTATGCTTATTTCACAATGGACGGACGTAAGCGTAAGAATACCATAAGCGTAAAGTTGAATTATAGTATTCCTATATGGCAGCGTTCACAATGCCGCTACGTATTTCTTACGCTTATATAGGTGCGTAAGAGGTCCGTAAGAAAATCGTAAAGTTGAACTTATTTCAACTTTACGTTTTTCTTACGGACAAACCGAATTACTGCGCATGCGCGTGAAATGTCAAACACTCTAAATAACTATACGAGTTGACTATGGATAGTTTGTGCTGATCATCATCATCATATTTCTTTTGATTTATACTCGTATAATTATAAATAAATATAAATATATCATCACGGCATATTACTCATTGTTGGGTGTGCCAAACTGCTTTGTACGCAGATATCGGTAATGATAATGACATATTTGTACCGTGCAGGTGTTTACCAGGCGTCACCTCATGGGCACTCATTGCTGGCGTGGAGAGTGCACCACAGGGGTCAATTTTGTGCCATTTAAAATAATAATAATAATTATGGATAAACAATTATGATTGATAATTTAAATAGAAGCTATGGATGCTTGAATAGGATAAAAATAAGAAAGAGAACATATGGACATAGTAGAATCTGGAATACATGTATAAAAAAAGCTGTGAATGATAAATAATAAACTTTGAATTAAAATACCGTATGTTAATCACCAAAATTTTCCTAAAATAACTAAAATCTTAATTTTTACGTCATGTCCATTGTGAACATACATAAGATTTTCATAATTTTTATGTTATGTAGTCCTTACGTTTACGGCTACTGTGAATCTAGACTTATAAATATAATTTCCATTTGGCCTGAAGTTATCCACGCATCACTCAGCTGTCAGCAGTGCTTCTTTTTGTTCTTTCTTGGTTGTTTCTCACTATTAATAGTGTTTATATGGTCGTGCTCTCTATATTCGCTAGTATTTTAACGCAGTGGCACAAAACAAAGTTTCACCGACATGTTTACTTTTGTAAATTTCAGGTTATCTTTAAATGTCAATTTGACGTTTAAATTTGTGTGAAAATCAAAATGGCCGCGTTGATGAACATTTTACGTCACTGAGCGAGGGACAAGGCGGAGAAAAACAGACGCGTTTTGAACAATGTTATTTTTAATTGCAATAAATAAAAAATACGGGTCTATTATTTTTCATTACTCTATCGATGAAAGTTAAAAATGAAAAATCGTGTATAACCTCATTAGGTATGAAAATGTCGAAAAAAACTCAAAAAAATTAACAAGTGTTAGCGATTTATTTGTCAAGCTAGGTTAATTTATTTTTATTTGTAATTTCTGTTAAAGTGAATTTATTTTATTTAAATTAATAGATAATTATTTATGAATAGATATTACAAATAGTACCTAATAAAAATATATTAACCTCACTTGACAGGTAAAACGTTAATCATTTGTTAATTTATCTGTTTCAATTTCATGGCTATCGCTATTTTTGGGGTAATTTTCGACATTTTCATACCAAATTTCTGCCGTCACAAAGCATGTAAATTATTTTTGCTTATTAATTTAGATGCAGAATTTTAAACTCTACTACTTTTATTTAAAGCATTTTTACCTAAAATAATTAGGGTAGCAGGAAAACATGATTTTACATGTTAAAGTCCTATGTTCCAGCGTTGCATTCAACACCCTGTATATTTTACAGTACATTTACATAGTAGGATGATGTGCACATTGCCGGTAAATGTAGAGACTTGCCCAAAACTACTTTCGCTTGTAATTCACCAAACACACCAACAGTAACTTCACCTAACGCACAAAAGTCACTCTTGGAAAACTCGCGGCGAGTTTTGTGGCTTAGGTGATGTTACTGTTGTTATATTTAGTTGAATTGCAAACGAAAACAATTGTAAGCGAATATCTACATTTTTCGGGCAATGGGCACATCATCCCATTATGTACTTCTCCTGTAACATGTACATGGGTTACTGTTAATTTATTATTTTATTAGTACGTAATAAATGTTTGTCATATTTATACATACAGTATGTAGGAATAATTTCTCACTTGCACCAGTGGCGTATCTAGGATTCAAATTTAGGGGGTATTTTAGTAATAAATTTCTGAATATACTTATGTACATACATATTCTGAAGCATACATAAATTACAAAAATTGTTAATAATATTCGTATAAGAAAGAAAATTAAATATTTAAAACTTTAATTTAGTCGTTAACTCTTTTTGGTTAATTCGTCGAGTATTTCATCTGTTGATGGTGTTATGGGTGTTTAATAAAGTCGTCACTTAGGCCTGGTATTTCAGTAGGGGGGACCGGTGTCAATTGTTACAAAATTTAAATTATTATTTCTCACGAGTTAACGTTATATTTCGAAATTTTGAAATTACCTATATGAGAACCTACCCAACTTAGTGAATAATATTTTGAATTTTAAACTTTTGAAAATGTGACAAATATAAAAGTATAAGGATTTTTAGTCAGGCATTACAAATGTTACAATTGACACCTAACTGGTGTTAATAGTAACAGGGCCAGTGTTAATTGTAACAAAATTTAACAGTGGTGAAATAAGATAAAATAACAGATAAAAGAAGAAATTATTCAAAAAATAAACATTTATTTATTACCTCAGAAAATACAGTATTCAGATGACTCATCTAAAAGCAAACAAAATATATATTCTGTTGGTGATATGGACCATTTTGACCAATGCCTTTAGACGCTAACGGTATTGCAGTTTAGGTAAACATAAAATAGGTCTTTCTTCGTACAATTTAACTTGCCCGGTGTCCAGATTTTACATTTTCGCCACTGCAACCAGTCTCCTGTAATACATATTAGAGAGTTTCCTCATCGGAGCCATCTGAAGAGTAATCTGCGACTGTTACTTTTGGAATTGTTTTTGGTTTTTCTGCTCTTCATCTTTTATGTCTTCGATAGCAGTGGTTTTTTCTTGTAATTTTTATCATGATCAATACTGTACTTTATTAAACATGTTACAATCAACACCGTGGCATGTGTTACAACTGACACCGCTTAACTTTTAAAGATATTATTTGCTTTTTTGTTTTTATTAGGTAATAATTCGAAATGTTTTTTAATGAAAAATAAAAGCAGATATAACTCACAAACTGATCCTTAACTTGAAATATTTCCGAGCAGAGGACTTATAATGTTTTAGAAACAATGTGTGTCACTACCTGTATTTACTTTTTTGTCGATTTACAGACATTCGTCAGAAACAGACGCCGTATTTGCGCGTATGACTTACACTAAATACAAAAGAGCTATGACTCTTTCTGCTTCACTCTGCAAGCGCGTTTTAATCTACTTCGAAAAGGTGGCCATGTTACCTACCCTTGTTACATTTGACACCTGTTACAATTGACACCGGTCTCCCCTACAAGGTTAAACCAAAAAGTTTTAGTTAACAATTTTTTTATTGGTTAGACGTATTTCAGTTTCCAGTGTTAAACGAGTTTAATATAACCGAAAAGTTAAATCGGCATGTAAATAAATAAATAAATAAATATATCATCACGGCATATTACCCATTGCTGGATGTGCTGCTTTGTACACAGGTATCGGTAATGATGAAATATTTGCACCGTGCGGGCGCTTACCAGGCGTTACCTGACGGAACTCATTGCTGGCGTGGAGAGTGCACCACAGGGGTCAATTTTGTGCCATTTATAGCGTTTTCAGCTTACATAGTGCAAATGCGCACTGTGTGCAACTTATCACGTGACTACACTGAACGAGTTCTGCCCTCATCCGGTGGCAGTGCTAGTTTACCCGCCATATTTGCACTGACACTGTTGCACTTGCCTAGGGAGCCAGTGCACAAAAGTCGCACTGAGCCAGTGCACGGTGCAACTTTTTCTTAAGCTGAAAACGCATCAGCTGACTAAATTTTGCACTCAATGACAAGCTGAAAACGCTCAGTGCAAAAAAGTGCGCACCAGTGCGCACTCAACTTGTAAGCTGAAAACGCTATTAGACTCTATGTGAAGGTAAGTTAACCCAAAATTTCATGGTTGTCATGCGTAGAAATGTTTTGAAAGTTTGGTTATGTGTAATATATAATTTTGACGTTTGTTGATAGCACAATTATTATAAAGTTTGTGAATCAACTATGATTACAATGGAAAATTCCCGTTCAAAGAATTTTACAGAGGACTAAATCAATTTATTAGTAGAAGTGAGAATCGACAGATTGTAGAATGTGAACAATCGGGGGTTGTAAACCACAAATAAAAATCAGCGGCCTGGCTAGAAATTACAAAAAAATACAATGGTCTTTCTGGTCGTGTGCCACGAAGCGATAAAATGTTAAAGGATAAATGGGCACAGAATATTAACAAAATTAATAATTTGTTCATCGCCCGAACCAGACAAAGATTATGAAGTCAACATATAAGCGTCCATAATATTGTTTAAAATTTAGACTAAAACTAGTACTTTCAGACATGTTATTTTTATTAATAATTATTTAACATATGATTTTAAAAGCTGACTTTAAAGGAATCGCTTTTGCGCATGCTCAACATGAATTTTACTTCAAATCTCGGTTAAGTTAACCTGGATTTAGATACTGAAATACAAGTGCCGAGTTAAAATGTCGGTTACAAGATAAATGAGATCATGTAACCAAAATTTTAATCCCGGGCCGTAATCGATTTTCATACATTGAATTTCGCAAAGATGGTTTGATTCGACGTTCACTTCTGTACGATGTTACGGGCAATGTTGCCAAAATAAGAAGAAATATGAATAGGTGGGGGTAAATATTTTCATTGCATATTTCTAATGCTTGAAAAGCGATACATGGCAGTTCCTCACTCATTTGCAATTGTTTGCACCAAAGTATAAGTTCAACATGAAATACTTCAATGTAGCAGTTGCTTGTAAGTCATGGAAATCGTATTTTGAACGCCAGGGATCGGAAACCGCAGAAAAATGAGTTCGGTTTGAGTTCAGGTTCAGAAATGAAAATAAAATTGGGTTCAGGTTCAGTTCAGGCGCAGAAAAAATATTTTTAGGTGGTTCGGTTCCGGTTCGGGTTGGAAAAAAAATATGTATCTGAAATTTAAAAAAATGTACATTCGAGTAAGTCTGGTAAATAAAATATGCTCAATAATAACAAAATAATATTACTCTATTAGGTAAATAATAAAAATGAAAAACGAAAACAATTATTTACATTAAAAATACCCGTACCAATAAATTTACTAGAAATTTTCATTTAATCTGATTATCAAAATATGTAATATTTCTTCATACACATTTACTCGTTGAAGTTGCAATAATAATTTCAGTGTAGAAAATGTCCATTCCACACTAACTTTTGTAGCTATAATTGCTATCTCAATTTGCAGAACGTCCCAGAGTGTAACAATTTTATATTATTAACAGTTTTTGGAAGTCTTTGGACATCTTCATAATTTTTTAAAATTATGTACCTGTAAATTAGGTTTATTTTAATTTTAATATTTCTGTTTGGGCTTTTTCTTTATCTTTCATTAGCTTTCTAATAAATCTTCCTCTTCTACAAGTAATGAAATAAAATATTAAAAATGTAGGTTTTGTTTAAAGGTAATTATTTACGTACACACTAATCTTATTTGCAACTATGTGTCACAGAAGTATTAAAACATGTTGGTTCAGTGAACCCGAAAATATTGGGTTTAGTTCCGGTTCGGGTTCATGTCGGCCAAATTAACAGTGGTTCGTGTTCTGGTTCAGGTTCACAAGAAAGGTGGGTTCGGAACGGTTTTCGGTTCGGGTTCGGTTCGGTTTCCGATCTCTATTTTGAAGTAATAAATAAGGTTTTTCTTATTCAAAAGAATAAATATGATTTTTTCTTCAAATTTTTGGAGGGGTTCTGACCCCCAAAACCCCCTCTAAATACGCCCTTGGCACATGCAGTATGTTAGGTCCAGTTCAAGTTCAATTAGGTTAAGGTAGGTTGAAGGATAATCTGTGAAGGAAATAGAGTGTACATTAAAAGGTATTAGATAACCGCAGGAATTCCAGGTACTGCTGCAGAAATTCATGTTCTAGAGAGCTACAGGAATTTCTAAGGTATCATAAGGTAATATCAAGGAAATACAGCATTGCTTGAGGAAAAAATGACTACGACGGAAGAATGATGTGGAAAACTTGGTGTTGCTGAAGTATACCACAGATATTTCAGGAAAATAAAAGATATTTCATGAGAAAACTTAAGTATGGGAAATATGTTATACAGGTTGAGTTAAATAGAAGACTCACATTTCTAATCTTTACCTCTCATAACATAATATAACATAAATAAATATATCATCACGGATTATTACCCATTGCTGGGTGTGCCAATCTGCTTTGTACACAGATATCGGGAAAGATGACATATTTGCACCGTGCGGGCGCTTACCAGGCGTCACCTCACGGGCACTCACTGCTAGCGTGGAGAGTGCACCACAGGGGTCAATATAACTTGATAAGTACATATTTCCTGCAGATTCAAAGGGTCAAAAATTTTATATGTTGAGTTAACCCTTACTATTCTGGGTTGCGTGGCAGTGTGCGTTAAGTGACCAGTTGTGATTCGTACGACCCTGGTTCGATGCCAACCGACGTCTAGCTGAAAACTTGAAAATAATATCCAATTTTCAAATAATGACTCCTATGATGATCTCACCATGACAGCTTTGAAAGCCCGAGAGGTGGCGCCTGGTAAACGCCCTCTGCGGTAATATAATTACATAAATACTCTGGTCACGGACCCCAATTTAAAAAATGTCCTTATCCATTTATAGCAACAATATTATATTAAATACAGAACAAATCCTTGTAGCACAATATTCTTCACACACAACTATACGTACAGTGGAAGTTCCGTATGTGTCTTTTTTAAAATAAGTACAACTTGATTTACGTTTTGTTTAGATGTGAAACTTTTTGTTTGGTATATGACATTTGTTTGGCATACGACTCGAGTTTGATTAGTCAGTACCCTTGTTTACCCATTTCAAGACAATACTACAACTGCCCGTGAAGGTTAGTATGCACGTTGCTACTAATCAGTAAAAAACCCTCGCTAAAATTGTGAATTTGTATGTAATTTTGTGTTATTGGAAAAGTTCGTTTGGTATACATCCCGTCTGATATAAGTCCAAGGATCTAGAACGGATTAATGACGTATACCGAGATTTCATTGTATTTATAAAGGGAATTGACAAACGGTTTTCTAATAAATGCAAATTCGAGTTTTTTAAACGCATTTTTGGTTTTTGCATTTGCAAAATTTTAGTATTAATTTATATTTAAAGAAGGCTGGGATTTTCATGTAGGTACCATAAATAGCATTACTGATAATATAAATTTACATAGCAAAAAATTACTGACTTATCCATTCTGGTGGGTGACTTTTGAATAGTTTTAAAATAAATCAAACAAAAAAAAAAAACTAAATTCAAACACAGTTTTGGAACGGTATCCATATTATTTACAAAAGAAAACATTGTGGAGCCCTGAGGAATCCCACCGGAGATTTAAGTGTTAATATTATTTTGCGTAGAATTTGTTTCATATTGTAACGTTTTTATTTATTTGGGTGAAGCGTAAATATTATACAATTATTATTAATTAATTAAGACTAAAACAATAATTAACTAGATAACACTAACACTATTCATTTATTTAACCAATTAACACTACTATTTATTTCCACGATATTACTAATTATGTATTTCACTACAAGTTCCAATCTTAGACTGCCGGTATGTTGCAAACTCCTGTAGACTGTTTACGCGATATTTATATCACTATATTTATGTCACTATATACTTATATCACGTTCAACTGTCCGCCTACCGACAGCGTCTATATACTCAACTAACTCAACAGCGTCTGTATATTCAACTGCTCGGACAGAAGTCACACCTTTCACCTCACTGTCTGTTTATTTATGTAACTAACTTTCACTTCCACAGCCTCAGTATCACCAACTATGCGTATGCCACAATTCTTCAACACCAATGTCGAGTATCCACTCCGACTCGCTGTTACTGTCCTTGTATACCTAGCTTCACAATACTCGTCAACACTACCTAGTATTCACTATAATAATATAATAATCTTTATTGTATTTTAAAGTGTACAACTTTATTACAATTGATGATATGGGGGTGTCAAATTTCCGTACAATTTTTGTAACCTTCCTAATTATTCGTTGCGTTTGATGGAGATGAGATGATAAAGACGCCATAAACATCCAAGCCCCTGGTGGGAATCGAACCCACGAACCTCAGGGCCGAGCGGTGACGGTCGCTTCGAGCGCTGTTCCGCTGCCTCTAACCGGACGACCACTGAGGCGGCTTCTACCTAGTATTCACTTCCACAGCTACTCCAATATACCAGTAACTTCCAGGCTCGCCGTTACTGTCCTCGTATACTATAGCTTCCCAATACTCGTCAATACTACCGAGTATGAACATCACAGCTATGGACACCAACTGCATACGCTCACCACGATACTGATGTGCTTCACTAACACTCTATGTGAATGTCTCTATATGTTTCTCCATGTAACTAACTAACTAACTCCCGAGCATAGCTGCGTCTCTTTTGTACAGCTGCCATTATGTTCCAGAGAGCTCTAGAATGTACGACCGCATAATAACAATGAATACAAAAAGGTTCAGGCGACCGGAAGTAATTAAACACGTCGCGGCTTGTTTGTTTACATAGCCCGGCTAAATATAGACACTCGCTCACACGGCGGCGACGGAGGCGCTGTGCTGAAGGCGGTGCGGCGGCGACGGCGACGGCGGGCGTTCCACGTTACAGTATAGTCAAATAGGGGATTACAGCTCAATCGAATTAAGAGAAATAAGTAAAAAATAGTGAATGTATATGCTTAATAATAAATATTTACAAAGAAATAAAATGATGTAATTAAAATACTTCGGAAGTAAGGGAGTTTTTGTTTTAGCAGCTCGTCACTCATATGAGTTCCATATATATTATTTTGATTGGCGATTCAAAGACCACCTATAAATATATAACGAATACCGAGTTAGGGGGTGGAGTCTACTACCAATGGAAGTAGATAAATTCAAATAGCGGACACGTGGCTACCAGTCCAGTATTACAATTCTCAAACAGTTTTTATATGAATATAAATTTCTTGCATTAAACTTCATAATTTTGATACACTTGCAATTATAAAGCATGTAGACTTATACAGTGTTATAATATTAATTTGCTTTTTATAAATATAATTTAAAATTAGCATACATTTCAAGAACATTTTAGATCCACGAAGAAAACAGTTTTATATACAAACTTATATTCGTGACGTCACATCTATATTTTCAAACTTCGGGGGACCATAACTCGCTTATTAATAGGAATTTTTTCACCGGATTGTCACCAATAGTCTTAGTTTTACTTATAATTTCCGGTGAAATTATATTTAAAAAATGATGGAATCCCCTATTGTAGGCTTTTTGTATATTTGTATATCACTTTTAAAATCTTCTTTTTAAGTTCCTGTATGTGCAAATAATGTAATCTATTTTGGAATAATAATTTCTGTCCATTAATAGCGAATTTATAGTTTTCTTCCGAAATGAAAGCATTGACAAATGTTCTCTTAAATTGTACACTGAAAAACAAATTTATGGGGCATAAAACCTAAAGAAATTAGTCATAATCACCGGACACTATTAGCCAATTAAATCGGTATAAAAGCAATTAAGCGAGCTATCATTATCTGAAAGCTTACGAAAGCTTTAAAGTTCAGTGAGATTTCAACGCCGGGTAACTGTCACAGTGTAACTTTATTTATTAACTGTCGCACGCGATGTGGTGTGGTTCACGTGAATCGATTGCATACAGACACAGACCATCCTTGACCAATTGTTCATCTATAAACTGTTTCTTTTTTCTTCCCTCTAATCGATTGTAGCTTTTAACTACGATGATTTGTTTTCATTTTGTTATTCGTGTTTGATACGTTGAAATTAAGGATGTTTGTTTGTAGTCAATAGATCATAAGTACTTATAAAAAGTGTTTTATTAAACTCAATTTATCATCAGTTTCTTTCTGTTTAAATGTCTTTTTAAATATAATAGATAATATATAAAAATAAATGAAACTGAAATTTATCATTTAATTTTTTTTATCTTTTTACATTAAAATATACGATTTAAGAATGCAGTTTAGGGTTGTAATTACTGTAATATTAAGTTATGTCGCCCTATCTGTTCCATTGCAAGTGATCAGCAGGTCGAGTTTACATGCTATGTGATCCGGATCTACCTACCCGTGTAAAAATGAATAAATTTGTATACGTGGCAGCAACACGGACACAGCCAGGTCCGTTTAACATGGCCGCAGGTTTTTTTATTTTGTGTCACATACTCAATGCGGCCGTACTGTGGACGTAACATGGTTTGGCACCATGCTTATTCGCTAAATGAACTCGGTGCGGCCGTGGTACGGCCCGTTCTGTAGACATTTCAAGGCGTATCTAACTTTTATTTCCTGCGGGGAGTCATATAATTTTAAACCTATTTTGTGGGGGCAATATACAGGGTGAACATGAGAATCCATAGGAAAACAGCCCGAATAAAAAATAACATATTTTTATACCGCAATACACTAAACATTTTACATGATCACGCCGGGTTCGTTTAACTTACGATATAGCTTGGTTGCATCACGGCTGCACTGTATTATATAATAATAATAGCTATTTGTGTATTAAGAGCGCAAAATGGGACATTGTCGATTGAGAGGTTGTTGCCGCGCGACGCAGAAGCGAGGCATTCTCTCGAAATCGACAATGTCCATTTGCGCTCGAAACACACACAAGATTTTTTCTACGGTCGCCACAATGGGGTCCTCCACCATAACAAAAATTTATTTTTTATTTATTTATACTTATCGGTATTTTCCATTCTTCTTGAGCTATTGCTTCAATCTAATCTAAGCATTTTATACTTTCGTTTTTGTAAATGAATGCTTTATTTTATTTACACAGCAGTGCGGCACGTTGTTTGGTTATGTGAGTGGGTAATGTGTAACTACAGTGTCATTAATTCCTGACTAATCGTTTCCATTAAGAATGTAGCCAAGTAACATTTCTCAACATTGTATAGTTAGAAATTTGAGGTGCGAGCGTTTTTTCTACTTTGTCGCTCTAGAGCGGCAAAGTGACATTTTGCGTTGACAAAAGAGAGCGCAAATGGCTACTTTGTATATAGACGGTAGAAAAATAAAATTAAAGGTATTAAAATCACAAATTTATAAATGAAGACAGAAAGTTTAAGAATAATTTCCATAGGAAATTGTTATTTTAGTGCGGACTTTTAAATTATTTGTCGGTGCGGCCGTGGTGTGTATGCGTTATTTAAAAATATGATCGTCGATTAACCTGCCTGTATTTTGACATATTACTAGATTAGACAATTTATTCGACTTTCGTCTCTTGAATTATTCGCGTACTAAATACATTTTTTTACCACATTTTTAAATTATGTTTGGCGCCCAAATTTCAGACTTTTAAATCTCTATGTTTAACTCTTTCAAGTCAGATTGTTTTATTTCAAAATAGGCCAGGATTTTTAATATTTTTGTTCAGAACTTTTAATTAGATTAATAAAAATACATTGTATCTTACAAATGATTAGGCCGTTTTGAAAGGGACATATACGTCCCATTTAGACATTTATGAAGCGGTAATTATGGCCCATTAGTCATGAATAAAAAAAATATTTTTATAACAAAATAGAAAGAAAGATGAAAGGAATGCAGCATAACAAAAAATGGAAAAAGATGTTAATTCAAACGATAGGATGCAAAATTATTTTTGCAGAATGGTATATTACACGTAACACATAATATATTGGTTTGTTTTTATATTTTCATTTGTTGAAAACATCTATAATGGATAAAACTATTGGAACAAATATACAGGCTGTTCCAGGACGAGATTACGCTATCGTTATTTTAAAATCTATTCAATATTATTTTACGAAATTTGGTAACTAGGGGTTTTCAGATATGCCCGTTTCAGCTAAAATATTTTCAGAACAGTAACACTTTCGGTTTTAACGGAAATAGACTCTAACTTTCCTATTTTAAATGGAATGCTATATTTTTTATTTTACCATTGAATTCAACAGAAAATTTGACATATGAAACCATAAAAATTTTACTCTTTGTAAAAAATTAAGGGTAGTTTGTGTAACATGTCCTTTGTTGAAACTTATTAGATTTAAAAAACTCATTTTTTTTAAATTGAACACCCTATTTTACTGAAAATCTATTAACTTTCAAAAAAGGACATGCTATACAAACTACCCTTAATTTTCTACAAAGAATTTATTTACATAATAAAAAATTGAGTTTTTTAAATTTTGTAAACTTTAACTTTACGTTCACGTAGAAATTTCAATTTTCAAAAATTGTCGATTATTAATTTATATTATTGTAAACAAAAGCTTTCTTTATCAAACTGTTTTTACAGATTATAAAAATACGTTTCCATTCTCGAAATATACAGTGATAAAAAAGTGGTCGTTATTAGTGAAAAAAACAAAAAAGTTTAATTACGCCGGAAATGGTTGATCATGAGCAATTTTTTTTTATGGTTATACGTAAAATTTTCTCCTGAATTCAATGGTAAAATAAAAATATAGCATTCCATTTAAAGTAAGAAAGTTAGGGTCTACTTCCGGTAAAACCGAAAGTGCTACTGTTTTGAAAATATTTTAGCTGAAACGGCCATGTCGGAAAATCCCTAGATAATAAATTTCGTAAAATAATATTGAATAGTTTTTAAATAACGATAGCGTAAGCTCGTCCTGGGACACTCTGTATATATAATATTAATATATCTGTCGGATGGAAACTTGTAAAATAGCTGTAATTTGGGATACGTATATACCACTGGTCTTGTGAAATAGAAAAGGATAAAGCACAGTAAAATGTTTTGCAGGACAAATAATATTGTTTTCCTACAACCGTGAAAAGTACTTTTCACGCACTCATTACAGTGTGTAAAGTGTCACTTTTCAAACACTAGTGCGTGAAAAGTACTTTTCACGCACTAGTGCTTGAAAAGTAAATAAGCGTTGCTAGGCAACATTAAAATTCGGTTAATTTACCTGTCAAGTATATAATTAGGTAGTAAATAATAATGAAAGTAATAAAATTTATTATGAAATTTGAATATACACTGTAAATGAAACAAATCTAATATTTTTTTAACAGATTGAGTACTAATCTAATTTTTAAGAACATTAACATTTTTTGACATGTATTCTAACCTAACCTAATTTATAATATTAATATTAAATCTACAATTTGTACATTATAAAAGACTAATCACCGTCTGTTTGAGATTCTTCCAAGTGTTTATTTAAGTTACATTTTGTACAGTGTTAAGAGAAAGAGTACTAACAGTATTTGAAGCTGCTGGATGTCTGTACACTCAGTATCATGAGAAACATCAATACCATTTCGGTTATAGGAAAAATGTTGTATGCAACACGAGTGTAAAATTGTATTTTTTGTCTCGTGCTACAATTTCCGCAACATCGCACTCGACCAAAAAGTACTACTTTACACACTTGTTACATAAATAACTATTTTCTATGTTAAACGCCTTTGAAACGGATTCTTGCGTTGTATAGCAACTCATTTCATATGTATTGTGTCTCATTTCAAAAGATTTTATTAGTTTTAAACAACGAAAACTATAAATTATGAATAAAAAAATGCGTTTTGTAACTTCATAAAAGAACTATGCGATTCGTCGTAGGTTTTCCATCGGTGTGTCATGTTCATAAGCTTTTTACTAATCATTAACAGCTGTATAGGAAAACTCATGCAAGTATTATTTTATTTTTAAATATTTTTATGTTAGTTGATTGGAATTATTATTTAGAAAAACCCTGAAAAATTAAAAATAATTAAAAATTACATTTATTATTGGTGGAGGATCGAAGCAACCCGGAAATGGAATCAGTGGAGTGAACGAATGTGCTTTTAGTGAACCGCGAAACGAAGTAGAACCGTTTATAAAAATTTACTACCGAGCCGATTAACGTGAGCCCGTTCGCGTTCGACACGATTTGGATTATTTATTTTTATTAATATAAACGTTTTTCACTCATTTTTCAAAACGGTATTTGTATTTACAGATAATATCACAAGCCTGGTTGTACTTTCCATGAAAATATCAAATCACAATAATTATAGTTTTGCTGTCATGTTACAATGACATTGTTTGTCTGTTTACTTACCACGTTTAGTTCTAATACTTAGCATTTTTATTGTAATACTTTGTTATACAGGATATTATTTGAATAAATGTACAACGTTTAACCGATGGTAGGACTAACCACATAGTATATAGTAAATCTGGCAATAATAATTTTTGTTTTACAACTTTTTCAGGGGATATAATTAGATGCAGCTCTGGCTTGTTTCTGCAGTTCTAAATTTGAAAAATGCAGCTCTAAATTCAAATTTTGCTGTTGCTTTCACTCACTTCTCTCTATATAATTACAAAATATATTTTTAATTATTAGAACGCGCGTTTCACGTAACACATCTGGGTATTGTCGCGGCTTTAATGTACCTATTCTTTTGTATGTAATAATAATATGTAATAATAATAATAATAATAATAATAAATCTTTTATTTCTTCATATACATTACTCTGTATATAGAAATTCATTCACATTATCAAAATTATTAGCGTACAAAAATTATTTTAACTTAGTTTTCAAATGTTTACAGGATTTCGAGTTTTTAATGTTCTCTGGTAGTTTATTGAAAAATGATAGACCAATCCTATCTGGAGAATCTTTGACGTCTTTAACTCTAGATTTAGGTAGGTATACGGAAGTCATTTTTGTTTCTAATTTGGTACTCACGAATGACTGAGTTGAGTTTGAATTTATTTCTATTTTGAAATATATAAAGACAAATGTCGAGTATATAGAAGTCAGTCACAGTAAGCAGTTTAAGTTTTTTGAAAACTGGTTTACAAGAACAGTTCTTATATGCTCCTAGTAAACACCTAATTATTCTTTTTTGAGCGATAAAGACAGATTGTGCACAAGTAGAGTTGCCCCAAAACCTAATACCGTAGTTTATTCTTGACTCTACAGATGCATGGTAGAATACTAGTAGTTGTTGTATGTTCAAATATTCGTTCAAATGCCGTACGTATGTATGTAGTAAAATAATTTTAATCAAATTAATTTTGAATTATTTCTTTATATAAAAAGGCGTTAAACCTGTAACTGTTCATTCTATGAAAATATGTAAGTTTCAATGTACTAAAAAATCTCCCCCTCCCCTTCCCCAGTATCCTTGGACAAAAAAGTGCAGCTCTAATTTTTTCAAATTATATCCCTTGAACTTTTCTATAAGAACTGGAGCCCCTTAAAACTAACCAATTACACGTTATGGTTCAAAAGTTTGTAAGAAAATTAAAATCAATGTGCTCTGAAAAAAAGTAGATTGTCAAAACTGACATGGAGCGCTTTTTTGCATTGGCGTACAATTTATATTCGGTATATTGAATATATATCAAAATGCGAATTACCATAATGATAAACATGCACTTTTTCATTATAAAAGTCTGAAATACCTACATACGAGGGGCACTAGAAAAGTAATCTACCTAGCTATGAAAAAAACAATTGAAACGCACAAGCATAATTTGTCAAATAGTGGCATGTTTTCTAACCTTATCTGCAAACTTTGTGTTCATTGTGATAATTTAGTTTCCAATTTATAAAGTGTATTGTGAGGATAAATGAGTAACTTAAAATTAGAGTATCGCAGTGTCATAAAATTTTTGACAAAAGAGGGCCATCGGCCAAAAACAATTCGTGAGAGAATGGTGGCCGTCTATGGGGATGATACACCATCATATTACACAATAAAATTTTCGTCTAAACAGTTTCGATGGGGACGTGAATCCATCGAAGACGATGCCTGAAGTGGAAGACTGAAAACGGCAACAAATGACGAAATGACTCAAAAAGTTGAAGCCATGGTCCTCGAAGATCGCCGTGTGAAGGTCTCTACCATTAGTATGGCATTGGATATATCTGAACCCAGCGTAATAACCATCTTGCACGACAATTTGAACATGAGTAAGGTGTCAGCCAGGTGGGTTCCACGACTGTTGACACCTGAACAATAATTACGCAGGTTGGAAATTTCGGAGAGTCATATAAAAACTTTGACCAACGATTCTGACTTTTTAGCACAAATTGTGACGGGCGACGAGACTTGGGTGCACCATTGGGATCCTGAGACAAAAATAGAATCCAAGCAGTGGGTTCATAAAGGGTCCCCACCCCCCAAAAAGGCACGGACGCAATCCTCTGCTAGGAAATTGATGCTAACAGTTTTTTGGAACATCAGGGGTATCCTTCTCATTGAATATATGGCAAAAGGAACAACAATAAATGCGGACGTATATGCGAATACGTTGAAAAATTTATGGAATGCAATTGACCAGAAAAGACCCGATTTTTCCAATCGGGAAGTGTATCTGCTGCATGACAATGCGACCGTGCATAAGGCTGCCAAAATTAGGCCAATTGTGCAAGAGTGCAGCTTCGTTGAGATAGACCATCCTCCCTATAGTCCGGACTTGGCTCCGTCTGACTTTTATCTCTTTCGACTATTAAGGAAAAATCTTAGAGGATGCCGTTTTGACTCTGATGATGAAATAAAAGCAGTCGTCGACATCTTTTTTCAGAGTCAAGAAGAAACATTTTTTTTATAAAGGTATAAGTTCACTGGAGGAGAAATGGCGCAAGTGCATTGATGTAGGGGGAGATTATATTGAAAAATAAAATTATCAAAAAAAATCGTACGTCTTTTGTTTCATAGCTAGGTAGATTACTTTTCTAGTACCGCGACGCCAATGCCAATGATCTTATATGTCAATTGTGACAGTCCCATATTTTTGTCAAACAACTTCGATTTTAATCAATTTCAATCTGAAGTATTTCGCATTGGTCCACTTCTGTTGCTATATGAAATAAATGAAATATCAAATTATTTGTGTTTCATATAGTCATCTCAACATTCTATTACCCCGGTTCCACACATGCGTAGATGAATATTCGTTAATTCGACGATTATTTGTAGATGAATTTTCATATGCAAACGTTTGCTAGAAACTATTACCCACACATTCACCTGTAGCTGAAAATACGTATTCAGCCAACAAAAATCGGAAAGTGTATGCAAAGTGACTTTGGACATACAACACAATCGAGGTTGGTAAAAGTAATGATTTATTTGATTTATTTTTAAAGATCTGTTAGTGTTAGTGCACTTTTTTAATTGTTTTAAAAGCAGTATAAATATTGTATTTCATAAACGCAAACGAAATCTAAAATAAAACCCCAAAGAATGCATTCGAAGTTTTGCTTAACGCGTGCACGCGCGCGCGCCTCTGTTATGGAAATTGAAAAGTGATAAAATATTTAATTTTTAGATATTATTATACCTATATATTTTTGTGGTTATTAATAATTTTGTGGCAAATAAATACACTTCAATTATAATTTTAATATTTTTTTCATCTTTGAAAAAAATCAATGATTATTATTTAAAAAATCAGTTGATTTAAATCACGATGGCGGTGATTCGGACGGTCCGGGTTGGATTCCGATCGACGTCAAACTTGAAAATTATTTCTAATTTTCAAATTAGCATCAACGGCATATATATCGCCACAGTTTGGCACACCAACATAATACATAAAATTTTGGGATTCTTCTTAAATTGTCTATCCATGTATATGAAAGAATTGTCAACGCAATTGTGGCTATGAACGCGAATGAACATAAAGCGATTCTTCGGGTCCTTTGGTGTGTGTTGATTTACTGACTCGGCATTAGAAATATTCGTATTCGGTCACAAATACCGAATATTTGGTAACGTATACGAATTTTTGGTCTATACATGCGTTGTTTGTGTACGAATATTTGATATTCGTACTCGAACAACGCATGTGGAGCCGGGGTTAACCTATGTACGTTTATTTACATAACACCCTGTATACGATGTTGTAGCCAGATTGCAAAATTCGTATTTTTATAAAACGCTTAGTCATTTTATAAAACACGACAAGATTGTCAAATCATCGTTGATTTATCTTTATTTTGCAATATGGCTAGTCGTTACCACAGGTTGAAGTTATATAAAACTACGAACAGCTTAAGGCAGTATTGTAAAATGATTGTTTGTACATTTTCGCCTTCAATTTTGTTTAAACAAATTTAAACGTTTATTGATATTATTGTACAGTATAAAAACATAGGCGAACCTAACAAACAAAACATATCTGGAAAACTCGGATCGAGTTTTGTGCGTTAGATTAGGTTATGTTAACAAATAATATCCAAGCTAATTTTAAAAATGACTAGGCGTTTTATAAAATTATTATTTTTGTTATTCGCCTACGATATAACGGAACTGAAATTAGGAGTTTTAAAAAATTGTCTGAAATGCTTTAGCTACAATGTAAAACAGGCGGTAAATTAATAAATTTGACAAAGTGGCCGTGAGCCGTTCGTTGTTTTATGAAATGACTAGCTGTTTTGTATCCAGATTGTAAAATAACGCTAAGGCAACGAAGATTTGATAATCAGGCTATGAAATATACACCATATTTTCTTCATGAGTTTCGTATCAATTCTTTTTAGTACTCTAAAAGTACAAAAGCAATACCTATTATTTTCGAATTATGTACCTTAAAATGATAATATTTTCGCACAAAAGTGTGGGTAAGAGAACGGTGAAACAAATTATATATATTCCAAAATAGAAATTGCTCACTTTTTTTTGTATTACATTATAATTAATTGCTTTGAAAACATTTACTGAATTGTAGCAATAATGGTATGAAGAAATAAAAACAATTGTGCTTTAACACATTGTAACAAATTTAGTTGTTTAATTTGTTTTTATTTTTAGTATTTATATTTACTTCTGTATATGAAAACAATAAAAATAAATCAGCCTACAAAAACAACTCGATACTCATAAGTTATGTCCATTATTATAAGTAATAGACTAGAATTATAGAATTTATTATATAATATCACTATACTTTATTTAAACAAAGTTTTAATTTGTTACCTTTTTCTGTATCCAAAAAGAATGGACGTAAATAGATCGTAATAACAATCTTAGATGGAGAATAATATTGTCGCCTTTGTGTGCCTTCCCATTTTTGAGTTGAGTAAAGAAAATTTCAAAAATCTAATTTTTATACATTCAGATGTTTCTGTTGTTTCCAAATTTTGAAACAGCAGGTTGATAACTCTTTTCGTTCCCTTTTTGGCGAATGGGTGGAGATACATACCGTACAATATCGCAATCCGATTCTATGGACAAAATTACATAAATATACCAATTTTCAGAATTTTCCAACTGGTTCAAATGTGTAGATGAATGTTAATAAATACATATTTAAAAATTTTGTAAATTGATACACTTATGTAACTTTCTCCGAAGAATCTAAATACGATATCGCCATATTTGTATCTCGACCCATTTTCTGGTTACTGCTCGAAAATGGGTATTTTTGAATACACCCTTTTATCTCGCTTATTATTAATTTTAGCGAATTTAACTATAGTAGCTCAATATTATTACTTTCGATTTTCGAGTAATTGATAGAACCTAATGGAACAACCTTTATTTTTGTTCATATTTAAAAAGTACATGTAATTTGCTATCCAATAACATAAAAACAATCCTATGTTATAGGGGCTGTCCTTAAATTACGTAACGCTTCAAGGGGGGGGGTCAAGAGTAGCGTTACGCAGTGTTACGAGGGGGTGGGGGAGGGTTAATGTGTGCGTTACGTAACGATAAAATATAAAAAAAATATTGCTAAACTTGCTTTAATAGTTTTGAAACATTCAAATTTCGTGGTGCTAATTCGTATATGCAGGCAGTCGTTTGTTTTCAATAACAGTCAACATAATATGCCAGGCACAGTTCAAATTCGAGCCTTGGTCTTCCATTCGTGCAATGCAATTCATATTAAAACATGAATTCAAGTAGTGTTGATAAGGAAAAACTTTTCAATAAAGCATATGGAAATGCATATGCTTTTAATTTCTGTGCTGTTATTTTTCATCTTTATGTACATTAATTTAAATAGTTTCTGTTCTGTTATTTTTCATCTTTATATACATTAATTTAAATAGTTTCTGTTTCAAATTTTAAATGAATATTAAGGAGGCCGTATACTTTTATATCCAGTAAAGAAATTGGGGTGACAATCCGTAGGGCAAGATTAGTACATTATTTTTTATCTTTATGTACATTAATTTAAATAGTTTCTGTTCTGTTCTGTTATTTTTCATCTTTATATACATTAATTGAAATAGTTTCTGTTTCAAATTTTAACTGAATATTAAGGAGGCCATATACTTTTATATCCAGTAAAAAAATTGGGAGGGGGGCAAGTACTGCGTTACGTAATATATGGGGGGGTTCATGTTTGCGTTACGGGTGCGTTACAAAGGGGGGAGGGGGTATCAAAAATTTCCTAATTTTGCGTTACGTAATTTAAGGACAGCCCCATATTATTAAAAAATGCAATGACGAATGATTAAAATATTACATTTTTAGGCAATGCAGAAGGTTTTGCAATTCACTTTTTTTGATTAGCACATATTCCAATAATATTATTTGACGTTAAACGATAAGTGTTTAATTAAATATTAGTAACCATGTACACTTTTTCTGAAGAAGTGTTGCCCAAAATGGATTCAAGTAGATGGAAATCAATTTGTATATTTAATCAATAAATTTTATTTAAATTTGTCTGGTGTAATGTAAAATAAATGAAAGGCAAAGGCTTCTGCATTTCGTAAAAAAGTAATATTTTAATCATTCACCAGTACATTTTTGAATAATATAACATATGATTGTTTTTATATTATTGGACAGTAAACTATATGTACTTTTCAAATTTGAATAAATATATAGGGTATTCCATTTAAAAATTGAAAGTTGCTATCAATTATTCGAAAACCGGAATAAATAATATTAAGATACTTCCGAAATTATATAGAGGGGTTATTGTACTATAATTTGTCATGTAGTTGCGTTCATTAAAATTAGTAATAAAGGAGATTGAAGGGTGTATCCAGTTTTTCAAATATACTGTATAAACCATAATTTATAATTAACTTCTAATCTAGAAAGATCCTACTAGACTGGGTTTAAGTCTCAGTAAAGTCCATGATTTTTTCACAAAAATCTTTCTTCTGCTCTATAGAGATTTCGCTATTAGCAATCTTAGTTATAACAATAAATATTAATGAAGATTTTATTCATTATAATAAATTTATTAAAAATTTGTCATCAGCATTTTTATATGTACCTATGTATATTTTACGTATTTACGTTATAGAATAGCAAAGCGACTAAAGATATTACTCAGATATTCAAAAATATTTGCAAATATCTTTATGAAATACAGTGTGAAAATAACATAATTTATATATAGAGTTGTTATATCTTCCAGAGGCTCACTTAAAAGCCGTTAAAGATTTATATAGGCTAACTACAAAGTACCTTTATAAATAGCCAGTAGTAAATTAAGTAATATTGTATACACAATGTACCTATCTGATTATTTAAAAATTTACTATTGGTTTATGTCTTTCTGTACCAATTAACTATGTATTGTTACAGTAGGTTACATTCGAATAGTTCAACTAACATTGTCTAATATAAGTATTACTAACATACTGAACGAATACGTGAATTATTTATACAGTTTTCCATGGGACAATAGATGTTGCAAATATAATCTGAAGTTATACCGGGTGAATACTTGAAACCCGAACATAGGCCGTTAACACGGGAAAATTGTTTTTCGCAGACTGTTGCTCCCCGTTTCAACTGACAACAATAGTTGTGATATCAATAGATAGATAAAAAAATTAACCCATAAATTAATTCTTAAATTTATTCAATTTCTTATTAATATCGGTAGCCATGATGGCATTTGAACAAAATGACAAACAAATGTTTGACATAATCTGTCAGAATTCGTTAGCTATATTTTTTTATTTTAATTTCTTGTTAATATTTTGTAACATATTAGAAATGGCTTGAAATAATATAAATTAATAAAATATTAAATAATAAAAATTGCACAAGTTATAGGTTATAACGAATTTTGACAGATAAAATGTCAAACATTTGTTTGTCATTTTATTCAAATATAATCATGGCTGTCGATATTAATAAGAAATTGAATAATTAATTTATGGGTCTAAAATATTACAAATTTACATGTATTCGGTGTCATTTGATGCATTTTTTTATCTTTCTATTGATATCATAACCATTGTTGTCAGTTGAAACGGGGGCAACAACATTCTGCGAAAAACGATTTTCCTGTGTTAACGGGCTATGTTCGGGTGTCAAGTATTCACCCAGTACCTACATAGAGATTTAGGGAACAACATTCTAAATTTCTGGTACCAAATATCTAATTTAAAAACGTGGTAAATACAAATTTAGTATATAATTCCAAAAAGGAGGACTAAGGGCAAGGAAAAAGAAGTAGCTATTTACCAAACAGTACCTCAGGGGCTCTTTAAATAGGGTTGTCGAAAACGCGGTTTTTAATTCCTCAATCCACTGATTTTTCTCAAATATTATGTAAAAAATGATTAGAATAATATTTACGTGTTAGCCCGGATTGGCAAAAATCATGCTTTATTTAAAAAAATCTAAAATCATTGATTTTTTAAAATCAAATAAATCATGTTTTTTATTTTTAAAGACCTGTTGGTGTTGTTGCACTTTTTAATTGTTTTAAAAGCAATATAAATATTTTATTTCATAAACCAAAACGAAATCTGTAATAAAACCCCAAAGAGTGCATTTGAATTTTGGTTATACGTAATATATAACGCATCCACACTCGCCTGTTTAAACTCTAAATAAAACAGGTCAAAACTTGTCTTGCATGGCACTCTGTAAAAAGCTTAAAGACGGATACTTTATTTTACGTTTATCTCATGACAATAACTTATTATATCAATAAATTTAGGGTCATTTGATGCAGTATTCAATTCTGAACATTTTTTGTATTTACACTTTAGTTCTAAAATTAATAGGGTAGAATTTACAAATATATAAAAAATTTACCATTGTATTTCCTGTGGTCCATAAAAAAAGTAGACACCCGGTATATATGTACATATTTTTGTATTATATTACCATGGCAGAATTTTCTTTTTATATTTTGCGTTCATAATGAAATCATTACGATACGCAATTGCGTATCGTAATGACCTTCATTTCGATACGCAATTTTTTGTTTTAGACGGTTGGTACTAGATGACGTTTCTTTAACCCATTTTTACCTAATTTATTTTTAGTTAATTGACAATTCATTTTAATAATATAATGTCGAAATTATTATCATTTTTTATTTAGGGAAGATTATTTACATGAAAATGTACAAATGGTTACAAATATAATCACAAATTGAATAAGTAAATGTTATTGTAGAAGGCGCAAAATATAAAAAATAGTATAAAGAACTCATTTTATAAGACTTTCTTTCGCACTTGTCAATTAGAAAACTCGCTAACGCTCGTTTTCTAAATTTTGACGCGTGCGAAAGAAATATGTCTTATAAAACACGTTCTTTAATATACTATTTTGTTAACTCTGAAGGTATCTAAAACAATTTGAAAAACTATTGATTTTTCGACAAAAAATGCATTATTTTATAAAATTTGAAATATAAAAAAAAACAATGGTGTTATGCTATGCTGCACTAATTAGGTAACAGGAATATATACGGGTATTTGCATTTATTTACAGTACGATATTTGAAGATCCAGAGGTCGTTAATTTTGATTTGATTTTGTGTTAATACGCTTTGTTTTATATTTAATACAGTGTCCCAAAATATACCGGCAATATCAAATATGAATTCTAGAAATTATGTAGCGCCGAAAGGTCCATATAAACATATGTCCTAAACGTAACCGTTAACGAGTTATTGTTTATTTCATAATTTATGTGGCTAAAATTTTAGTTCAACAAATTGATGAAATAAATCCTTTTTTTAATACATTTTCATTATTTTACTTTCAAGAAATGTTCAAAATTATCTTCAATGTGTTACATACATACATACATAAAGCTGCATGTCGCAAAAGAGATCACTGCGTTCTTAATATGGTTTCTTGCTTATTCCTAATAATATTGGCAGCCTGCTGTATTCTTTGGCGTAATTCTTCCACCGTGTGCATTTCAGTTGCATAAACAAAGGCTCAAAGATAAAAATCTAATGAAGTCAGGTCCGGCGAACGAAGTTCAAATGTTACCAAACAAAAGATGTGGTCATGGCAAATAGATCAGTATTTCAAAAATCCGTTAATTTCAAATTTTAGTCACATAAATTATGATATAACAATAACTCGTTAAAGGTTACGTTTAGGACATATGCTTATATGAACTTCTCTACTCTAAATAAGTTCTGGAATTCATCCCTGAAATATTGCTGGTACGTTTTTGAATTGTGTGTACCTATTTTATTTATGAATGGTTTGATTTTTGCGAGTATGTCGAGGAGTATGTATTCCTATATTTTTTTAGATGCATGGGCTTTTTAGTGTTGGGAAAAATCACGATAACTGTACCTGAAACTAATAACTATTGTGCGGTTTGAAATATCTTAAAATTTATCTACTCCGAATCAAATTCAAATCGTTAAATAGAATCCTAATTGGTTATTTAACATGCTCAGTTCTATGAATTGTTCAAAGTCAAACTGTAAACAGAAATTGCACTGTTCTACTACTGAAAGCGATATTTGAACAAATACATTTAGGTACATGTGCAGCGTCGAAACAAAGTCGAAATTCAAACTTGATTCTGCAACGATTTGGTTGCGAATTGGCCTCATGTAAACGAAGCTTTATTTTCGTGGATAATGTGGCATGGCATAGTAAATAGTCGATTATTGTTTCCTGTATTTGTCAATAGTGGGGCTCTACTTACTCATTATCCTACCACAACAACCAATATTTTGTTTACTTGTACTTGTTATCAAAATGGCTTGAGATAGTACATTATTTGATTTCGTTTTATGTAAAAGGAAGACATGATATCAGGCTAGGCATTTTGGCAGGAACTGTCGAAATTTTAGATTGCAGAAATTATGGAATTGACTGATTGATTGATTATGGAAGTAGAGGTTTTAATTGTTGATATTTTGATCTTTATAATATTCGTAATTTTAACTATACAAATATTGGTGCAAATTGTGTAATTGTTATTTTGCTCTTCTAAATTTTAATAAAAAAATGTATTTATTGATCATTTTGTTGAGTCACCAAAGCAGATTGGCACACCCAGCAATGGGTAATATGCCGTGATGATATATTTATTTATTTATTTATTTATTTATTTATTTATTTATTTATTTATTTATTTATTGTTGAGTCACCAGTATTTCGCAACTTATTAAGAATTTTTTATCTAATTTTTATAAATCGATTAGTATTGTTGTCTAAAAACTATAAATGGCTGGATTGCAGTTTATCCAGAATAGTAGAAATTGCAATTTTTTTGTTGTAATGTCTTATTTTAGCTAAAATATAATAAGGAAACATAAAATTGGAGCGCGGAAACAGGTATTTATATATTTTTTTGAAAAAATATTTTTTTAAAGAAATCCTGACAAAAACAATACCTAACGTACAGTAATGTTTTAAGAATTTTTTTTTAAATCCTGACAAACAATATTTAACGCACACGTATTTTTTTAAGAAATTTAAAAAAATCCTGACAATAACAATATCTAACGAAATATATGAAGTTCATCTAACCTAATTTCTTTCAGAAAAAATGCCAAAATCTCTGTAAATATAGCAATTTTTAGCGGTATTTAGTGTTTTTAATGGTTTACCAACTATATATAACCATTAATATAAAATTCTTGAATTCTGGATAAACTGCAATTTAGCCCTATAATTTTTCCCGATTTAGAGGGACAAGTTCCATAGGGTAGTCGTTGAAGAAAAATTTTACTGTCATATTTAGACGTGTTACATAGAGATAATATTAAAATTTTCAATTTTAGCTTAATATAATAACTCTTCTTGACGAGTAAAATTCAAAAATATGTTGGGTTCATATGATTTTCACATCATAAAGAAAACATTTGCCGATATAGCCATGTTTTTCGACCCAAAGAAGTAGATACGAATAAAATTGTGCAAATGTTAATTCTTACCTTAATACGATCCTGGACGACATCAATTTTGGCGGCAACTAGTCGTGGTATTTACTACCACTGCTCTAAACACCTGTGAAGAAATAAAACGATAGTAATTATATTTAAGTTTGATTTTAACTCAAGTAATTATTACAATATTCTACAGGTATATTTCATTAATATAAATTTAGTTGAATTTTTATCATGATCATAAATATGTTTTAATTTTAATATGTATATAGATGGATAATACTCACTATATTGTAAAGTTTTTCTATAGGTAAAAATTATTTAAAAATCATGAAACTATACACACACTTCGAATGACTTATTGAAACTGAGAAACGAACCAGTATAAGCGAGAGTTCAAAGCAATGCCTGCTACCATTTCAGATTCACAAAATAGAAGTTCTGTTCTCACATTCTAATAAAAAATTACTCTAAACGGAAATGCTAACAAATATTTATAAAATAACCACTTTTATATAGAGTTCTTTATTTAAAAATAGAAATACCGCACACACTTATCTGAAAGGTTATAATATATAAATATAATGCTTATAAACTACAAAACATCACGTCGGAATTTATTTTCTGCGAACGTTAAAATAATTTTAAATCCATTTTATCTTCAGTTAAATAATGATTTTGTAATTATTAATATTAATATGTACAGGGCCGAATTTGTAGAAATGTAGGCTCTGTAATGATAAGAAAATGAATCCCCCCACCCTTTTATGAAATACATTACTATATATTTTCCATTTTAATTTCTGCATAAATATTTTGTTATTTAAAATATAATAAACATTAAATAGAATTTGTTTCAGTCTTTTTGATAGGTAATTGTTTATGAAAAATTCAATGAGGGTTTATTAACCTACGGGTCGCGACCCAAATTTGCGTCGCGAAGGGATTATGAGTGGGTCGCGTACACTATTCAGAATTTTATAATTTTGACTACTAAATGCAATCATATTTTTCTAAAATGTATATAAAATATTACTAAAATGTTATTGATGTTAGCAATGCAATGTAGAATTGCTACTGCTAATAAGCCTACCGAGATCTTGAGTTCATTTTAGTTAAAAAAAGAAAAACTAATCTTGGGAAATAAATAATTTAAAATATTATTACTTTTTGTGCAAATTTGTTTTTTCTGTTCTTGTAATTACTAAAACTAAATTTTAGAAACGGCCCTCAACAAGAAAATGAATACCGTCTTTCAAATATAAAACTGCGATTTGAAGAACTTTCAAAACTTGTATTTTTGATTTTAAATTTTAAAGAAATGCATTTTCAATCTTGTTCGAAAGTCATATATTGTAAGGTAGTGTAGTATTTATGTCTCAGATATTTGACAATGATACAAGATTAAAATTGTATCAAATTCATATACCAAATTGTAATAAGTTTCATTTTATTCGAATTCGTTGGTCTTATTGCAGTGTTAAAATTATATTAGGTCTGTTCGTTTCGCTACTTTGCGTCTACGGTTTACTGCCGCCTCCATACAAAGTATATGGGCGCGGCAGTAAACCGTAGACGCAAGGGTGCGAAACGAACAAACCTAATATTTTGTTTATAAATAGGTATGTGGTATATTTGTAATAATCATTTCCTTATTTGCTGAAATAGATTATTATTTATAATTCGTAAATGTTTTTATTTTTTAAATAATATTTTATATAGTTTGTCGCGAAATCAAAATAATAGAAAATTTCGGTCGCACCTTGAAAAGGTTAAGAAACACTGCCCTAAAACGATAGTGTGATTTAAAAAAAATCAGTTCAACCTCGGTAAATTACAGGGAGCAGGTGCCCATTGAAAAAAAATATATGGAAGTGTTTTTTTTCTTTTATTCTGTATTAATTACATGAAGAATAGATTATTTTATAAATTTTAACTGATTATAGAAAAAAATATATTTAAACCCTATTAGTCGATTTAAATAAAGTTTTTTAAAAAAATTCTGTTAGTATGAAATGTCAATAGAGATGTAAATGTAATAGATCGGGGACTAGTGCTACGTGAAAAATGTACCATGGTAATCCAAATACTGACCCTCGGTATTCACTTTAAATACACTAGCGAACGATTTGCTGTCTTCCCCGGAAAAAAAGACGATCTACCCAGCTGTGGGTCATGACCCAAAACTGTTTTAGAAATGATAGTTTAGAATCTAAGTATTCTTTGTATGGGACCTGCATAAAACGACATTATGTATATGTAAATGGTAGCCGATAATAAATGCCAGCCGTTTTCAACTGTTACAGGAGGCGCTAAAGCCTTTTACTGCTGTGAATTTTAAATATCAGAAATTGTCCATGCCATTCCATCCGGGCTTTAATCAAGTGACAATTTTTACCCTAAAAGACAAAAAATGCAGATCCGATATAGAATACCTAGATTTTAAAATATCGTTTTTTTAAACAAATTTGGGCCATAACCAACAGCTGGGTAGAATCGTCTTTTTACTTGGGACGACAGCAAATCGTTTTTCAGGGTATTTAAAGTGAGCACCAAGAGTCAGTATTTGGAATACCATGATGGATTTTTCCCGAAAACTAGCTCCCGGTTTATAAAAAGTCTTCAATAGGCAGCATTTCCCTTTAATCTACAGAATTGGGGTTGCACAGATCCTTTTTTTTAAACGAGGTACTACCATTTTACGAGAGGTATTTTTAACGACCTCTCTAATAATTATATCTAATTCCCTTTTTTTATTTTCAGACCCCACCCGCAAGCGTAAAAAATACCACTCCACATCCGAAGCCATCCGGAAGGCGGTACCTACATCACCAGCACCTAGCGTCCTTCATGGAACAACGGCAACACCGTCACCTGCAGTCGTCACCACCTCCACAGCGCTACCCTCCGCAGAAATCGAAGATGGCGACTCCAAGAGCAAGAAGAAGAAGGCGCGGACCACCTTCACTGGCAGACAGATTTTCGAATTGGAGAAGCAGTTTGAGATGAAGAAGTACCTCAGCAGTAGTGAGAGGTCTGAGATGGCCAAGTTGCTGAATGTTACTGAAACACAGGTAAGCCATTTTTTATATATCAAAATTATTGGTAATCGTCTAGGTATAATCACTAGTGATTTTTGTTCACATCTCGAGCACTACATTTGAAACATTTAAGTTTAGGCTGTATTTAGAGACACGTTAATGTGTACCTAATATGCAATGTATAGATACACTCCAAAACGTTATCACTGCTTTTATGACGCAAGTATTTGGCATTTGAGAAGAAAGGCTACCCCGGTACTGAAATATGAAGCGAAAATTCAAATTAATTGTTTCTGTACTAGAACTATTAACATTTTTAAAAAATCAACACTAGATATACATACTTCTGATATTAACTTGCATTAAAAAAAAAAATTATTGAAATCTATTAATACGGGACTTTGATTTACTGGGAATATCGAAATTTATTAGCATTTTTGGTTTTCCCATTGATATCAAAGTCAAATACTAATAGATTTCATTAATACTTTTTTTAAAATGCAGGTTCATAGCAGTAGTATGTACGTCTTATGTTAATTTTTTAAAAAATGGTATAGTTCTAGTACAGGAACAATTTAATTAAATTTTCGCTTCATTTTTTAGTATAGGAGACCTATTCTAATTCGTAGCGCATGTCATGGCGGCTTTTGACAAGCGCCCATGAATGACGTCAAGTCCAGATGGAACTTGTAGAGAATTTTAATGTACATATGTATTGACATGAATTAGAACCAAATGTTGGTAACACTACTTGTTGAATATATGAATTTGAATCTGATTAAGAATATTTATGACTTATCTATTCAAATAAACAAGAAAGAACTTTTTGAAAACATTGTAAATATATAAAAACTTATAAAAAGAAGCAAAAAAAAAACTAAATTGATTATAATTCTAAAATTGATGGTAATTAAACTATACTAATTAAATATATAAAACACAAATAAAAATAGTAATAATATCAATTCGCAAAATATTTAATTATAATGACGAATGCCGCCTCAAAACTTGCAATGTTGGCTTAGCGAATACGCCATGACACTTCTCATCTGCTACAGACCAAGCGCTAAATATCATGGCGGAATTGTCACATGTTCGCCAACTATGATGTCACTGATGTACTTCTCCAATATTTTGCTAGGTAACAGCACGATCGAAAAGCGCGAACGCCAATTTGAATTAGAATAGGTCTCCAAGGGTAGCGTTGCCTCTTAAGCCTATGGCACACTTGTCGATGAGCATCAAGGAGCATCGATGAGCTCATCGATGAGATCATCGATGAAACATCAGTATGGACCCGTCATCGATGAAAAATACGGAGCCGCTATTTTCATCGATTAAACGAACGTATCTCATTTCAGACGTTTCTTTTGAGTCGTCTCATTTCACATTAGCGTGGGTATCCAAAAGTCAGAATTGAAAATAAAGTGTCAGGTGTCAAGTAAAAACAGTGTTTTGAAAACATAACCTGCAAACAGCAACAATTAACTAGGGAAATATCAATTTCAAAAACCGACAGCATAGGAACATTTCACTGGTATTATTACCAACTTAACTTTTTTACGTCACATAAGAAATCGCTGTATTTGTCATCGATGAAATTGAAACCATCGATGACGGGGGCGTACTGTCGTTTCATCGATGAGCTCATCGATGCTCCTTGATGCTCATCGACAAGTGTGCTATAGGCATTAAGGTGTACCCGAGGGTGTACCTTTATACTAATGTACAAAATTTGCACCAGAAACGTTAATTTATAGGCTGAAATGGTATATTTCTCCACATATAACAAGAATAATCTAATCTAATGCACAAAACTCGCTCCGTGTTTTCCAAGCGTGACTTTTCTCCGTTAGGTTTAGGTTCTTGTTATATTTAGCGATATACAGGATGAATCTGGGAAGACGCCTCCCCCCTCCTTTAACTCTTTTATTATAAGTAATAGAAAAAAATGGCTTATATAAAAGTTTTATTATTTTACATATACTCTTTGATGGCAGATGTAGATATTTTTTATAAAGTCAGGTTTACAAGGTACGAGTATCAACTTTTATTTTTCAAATGGCAACCTATAATTATTTTAATAAAATAGAAACCGCCATTTTTTACTCTTTTCAACGATGTATTATTTTTTATTAATGTATTTGAAAAAATTCGAGAAAAATGAGATAATTTAGAAATAATTTTTAAACAAATATAGATGGCTATGTGAAAATAAACAAAACGTAACAATGTAAAACAATTAAATTAATGTCAAAAAAGTATACATTTGTTTGTTACTTAATTTAACTTATTTTGTAAACAAAGAAAAAACATTTTGTAATGTTTACGAAGAACAAATTAATTGATATGATTCTAATAGTTGGTGAATCGACTGGAATCATAAGAAGAGCAAAAAGAATTTACCGGAGCGGTTTCCTAGACGTCGGCAACCGAGTTTAAGAACACTGAGAAGGATTTTTACCCGATTTGTTTTAAGTTGTTTTTGTTACTAAATTTGTTGTTTTAGTTTACTAAGTTGTATAGCACTGTTACGTTTTGTTTATTTTCACATAGCCACCTATTATATTTGTATAAAAATTATTTCTAATATTTCTAAATTATCTCATTTTTTTCGAAATTTTTCAAATACATTAATAAAAAATAATACATCGTTGAAAAGAGAAAAAATGGCGGTTTCTATTTTATTAAAATAATTGTAGGTTGCCATTTGAAAAATAAAAGTTGATAGTCGTATCTTGTAAACCTGACTTTATAAAAAATATCTACTTCTGCCATCAAATAGTATATCTAAAATAATAAAACTTTTATATGAGCCATTTTTTTCTATTACTTATAGTAAAAAAGTTAAAGGGGGGAGGGCGTCTTCCCAGACTCACCCTGTATACTAGCCAAATTGCTCAGTTAGCGAAAGTTTCATCGGACTTTACAATATGGCTACGACATAATATAAAAATGCAAGACCAATTTGCAATTGCAATTCTACATTTTCAAACCTAAACATAACCTCATTTATATAACGTGCACTTTTGGGTATTTATTGTGCAATAAGTCGGCGCACGTTAGATGCCTACGTTATAAACGGTGATGTTTTACCGCGTACCTACATTTTATATTAGGTTCACATTAACGTGTCCGTAGCCTTAAGTTTGATGGGATTTAAAGAAATATTACAAAGATTATTACATAGGCTTGGCAAAAAACGTGACTTTTTTAACAAATCGAAAATAATTGTTTTTTGTTTCGTGTCGGTTAGTGGCACTAAAAATGCGCATTTCAAAAATTAAATAAAAAATAATTTTTAGAATTTTGGAAATAGTATATTGTGCTATTAGGAGTAAAAGTGATACTTTGTGTGCCGAGCGTGGATGTTTGCACGACGACCGAAGCGAGTCGGACAAATGCATGCGAGGCATATATTATATTTTTTCTTCAGACGTAGATATTTTAATACAATTATTAACTACTTCATGTTTCAATAATTAAAAACATTGTACGTAAAGTACGTTGCGGATTTCAATTGCGCTGTTGCTATAGATACTTTCGTACATGTTCATTTTTTTTTTTATAAACATTGAAGTGAAATTTTTCACGTTTCGACGTTTCTTTCTGCGCATTTATGTCGGAATTTGAAGTACGCCGCCTGAAATCGTTCAATCGGATCGAAATCCAACAGTGTGGCTGAAGGATATGTCGACGTATCACAACAAAAAAATATAAACTTTTATTATCAGTTTAATTCTGAGTATTCTTACGTTCGTTACAGTCCCTGTAATTGTAATATGTAAGTCTGCTATTATTTAATATGATATTTCGGTTTATATTCAATATTCAATTTAAATTTGACTTCTTATATGCTGCTTCTATACATTTTCTATGGATACCTATCTATTTATTTATTTATTTTATTTTTACGTCGCCGGCGTAAAAATTAGCTGCTTCTACTCAGGCGGCGTAGATATAAAACTTAAACCTTGTGAATCAAGTCACAAAAGATGTCACTTTTATGACATTTAAAGAAAAAATTCTTTTTGATTGAGAATCAGCATATCGAAATGTATATACCCTCAAAAAAATTTACCCAAGTTTTAACACCGTGTATAATAGTAATACCTATTTATAGTACAGCATTTTTAAATAGCGAAAAATGTTTTTGTATCAATATTATCACGGAAAGATTTATATATATTTTAAAATGGCAAATATCTCATTCCCTCAGCGACATAATTATAAAATTTTTGAACGGTTAAGTCGTACTTATTCCTGGAAGTTTAATTGGCATGAATTGAATATTTCATCCTGGAGAAAATAGAATTCGAGTAAAATTTGTATTTTAAAGTCGACGTGTAAATTCTTTTGTCGAGTGTGACAGGAGAATTAAGCGGGCTTCCCATTAAATACGTTACAGTGCTACACGTTCACGTTGTTAGGAGGGTGTTGCTAGGTTCAGAGCAAACGGTTCTCTGCTTCGCTACATTCACCTATCTTCATATAATGAACCTTATTTGTAAATTGACAGATTACTGTTCAAAAATTAATAGAGCTATTTTTATAATTGGAGGACGGAAACCGTTTGAATACAATTAAAATTTTATGCTACAAAACAGTTTTAATATTTTAAATAAATATTTTTGAAAATTTGCATACCGGTAATCACAAATGAATAGTATTTTGATATTTATTGCAAATATTTGTTTACTTTTTATTAACAATTCGCAAATATTATTTTTATCAAATAAATTATAATTATACAATTTTATCGAATTAAACAATAAATGTATAGTTGAACGAAAAATTTACAAAACGCTATTTGTTAGATTAATAAATATTTAGTGAATAAATTTTCATGACACATTCAAATACATTTATTTAAATGGAAACATAAGCTTTATAATTACACTCAATAATAACGGAACGAGTAATACACGATAAACGGTAATGTTTCTCTCATTGTCGATTATTAAGCGAAAATTAGATTTATTTAATACGTATGTATTTACATAATAATCAATAATTACGAATATATCATCATTACGCCTTATTATTCATTTCCTGGTGTGTCAATCTACTTTTATGTTTTGGTAATGACGATAGGTATATCTGTAATTCTGTACCGTTGGTGGCCATTTTCAAGTTTCAAATGTGACGTCGGTAGAATCAAACCTGGGCCGCCCGAATCATAACCTGTTACCTACTGAACACACCCACGGGACATAATAAATAAAATAATAAGTCTGTTCGTTTCGCAACTTTGCGTCTACGGTTTACTGCCGCGTCCATAGAAAATATATGGACAGTAAATCGTGGATCTAATGTGCTTAACACGTAGCGTGCCACAATGCTAATAGGAAATTATGTTATATTGCAAATGCTATCGGTTTCATTCAAAAATTTACAACAGTTTTTGAATTATGTGTGACACCGCGGTGGAGTCATATAGACGCAGACCAAGTGAAAGGTAGATCGCTATGGCCGTTTTTTTAGTGTACCGTACGTTTTGCAGCGTATCGTGGCCTCTCTGTAGTTCCATGGAGCTAAAACTGTTATGACGTCGTATGACAACACATTGGATCCACGCGGTCATTAGGTCCAAAATCGCATGGCGCCGCGTTGGGCCCATATGACACTCTGCGTGATAATGAAATTATTTCCAATAAATTGCTGAATGTACAGTAATCTTTCACATTACACGGCAGTTAGATTCCTAGAAAATGTGAAATCGTATTATGAGCAGTGTTGTGATAGATCAATTTCTAAAGGATCTATAGACCCAGATAAAATCTTTACAATTAATATGTTCTAGATCAGATCATAGGTCAATTTCTGCGATTGGATCTTTTTCGTCAGATCAGATCAGGAATTTGGGATATGTTTTTCTTAGATCATAAAAAAGATCAGTAACGATTTTTAAATGCTTTTTATTTCTTATTAATTAAATAGAAATAGAAGAAGTAAATTAATTACAAGGAATATACCTAGCCTTATGCTTTAGACAGGGGAAGAAAAATTAGATAGATACATAACTACTTATAATACTAATTTAATGAATAATGTGGAAACAGAAACAAAAATAATAATTTTAAACATTAGAATTGTTGAAATGTAATTAAGACAGGCCATATTAAATTGGCAGAAAATCATTATGCCATTAAATTTTTAAAGTGACAAATAAATTACAACCTACTTGTATTTAATTTCTTCTTGGATTTTCTCGTATATTTGATCTTTTTTAAGATCATAGATCCTAGTTTTTAGATCTAAATCCAGATCAAGATCTGAATACATAAAAGGATCTAGATCAGATCAAAAACCATACTAAATAAACTAGATCAGTTATTTAGATCAAATGATCTAGATCAGTCACAACATTGGTTATGAGGGACTAAGAATAAATGCATAATTGAAGGTTAAGTTTCAAAACCTAGCAAAAATTGTTATATGTTGTTAAAAGAATTGTTACCGAAAACGGAAAACAAAAACAGCAACAACGCGTTATGGATTTATCATTTATCTCAACTTATAATTATCGAAATTTATTTGTAATTTTTTAAACAAACCGTAACAACACCTAAACCTAACGCACAAAACTCATGCCCTTATCAGTATGTATCTGTTAGCTTTCTAAACATACGTCAACATAACCTAACCTAACGCACAATTATTGTGCGATTTTGGTCTTTGTTAATTTTAAATTAACTCATGCTGAATTGTGGTCATATGTTTCGCTTACTGAGTGTTATCGGTCTTGAATTTTAACTTATCAATGACACTAGTGTCAATTAAAATGTCAAAGTTAATAGAAAACAAGAAATACATACTTGGTTGTTCCCTCATATTTCTGGAATACATGTATATATAATTTAATAGTAACTTAAAACACAATGAAGAACTTGCTTTGCAATAGATAAAATAGTGACATGAATATGACAACACTGACAAAACCATTGACAGTTTTTTTTGTTTAAAAAAAATCCTCTCAATAGGATTAATTCCCAATTACAGAGAGGTTTACATATACAAACATCCATGCCTTAGTGGGATTCGAATCCAGAACCCCTAGCGTACTCATGATTAAGAGCCGTTGCTCTAACCATTGAGCTACCGGAGCCGACAAGTTGATTAAAAAATCGTATTTACATAGCTACAAAAAGTTATAAACTCGGTTACTTGATTTTTAAGGTGTACGCGATTTTTTTGCAAGCCAGTGTAACATAAATGTTTTATAAGAAAAGTCCAATATTTTAGATATGGCTCAAGTGTCATAAAATTCCAGTCGTGGTTGAAATGTAAAACCAAAGATGGAACTCATGTTTTGAACATTATGTAGGTAAACAAATTGAAAGATCGTAATGGTTTATCATGTATTAAAAAAAAAACAAATATTTAAAATATTAATAAAAGAAGCAGGGCCGGGCCGATGCTTGTGGTGCTTGAGGCAAATCTCAAAAACGGCGCCTTTTTAAATTTTTCGAAAAATAGGTTAGTAATTTATAATAAAAACAAGATCTAAAATTATATTGGTCAACAAAAGAAAAAATCTACGTCACTTATTTATAATTTTCTAGTTCCCCATCCCCATATCTTCAAATACCCTAAAATATTCAAATTAATATTACAACAACGGGTGTATAATAGGAAAAATATTTATTAAATAAGAAAAATCTTAATATATTTCATATAATATTTAAATATGAAAAGGGATTGAACATGAAAAATGCAGAAAAAGAAACAAAACATTTATTAAATAAGCTGTTCTTTCAGCAAATAGTTCGGTAGCATCTTTATAATCTGTTATCTATTGTTTTAGATTTGGTTTTATTTTGTAAGTTATTCTTAGGTCATATAGTTATGGGTTTGTTGTTCGTAAATATTTTTTTATTGTTTAGAAAAACTGCGTTCAACATTTAGCTTCTGCTATAGTTAGCTACTAGTAATGTTAATGTTAGAAGAGTTCTTAATGCTAAATCTACAACACTGTTTGAAAATATTGTATGAAAATTAAATTTACATATAAAATTTTATTTTTCTTGTACATTTGTTAGTTCCTCTTTGAGATCAGTTTAACATTAAATGTAAATCATTTAAAATTTTAAATCTTTCACCCAGATAATTAATAGATACATCGAGTTCTATTTCAATTTTTTTCTTAAGGACTGTTATCGCTTCGTTGGCAAACGAAGAATCGGTTGTAAATATTTTTTATGTATGAAATTACTTACATATTTTGTTAACTGTATTAAAATTTTATATATTTAGTATGTCGCCTCGCGGCCCCACTATTGGGCCGGCCCTGAAAAGAAGTTGCAGCTATCTTTCGTCTAAAAAAAATTTGTTGAATAACTTTGAAACATAAAAATGGTACTTTGATCCCTTTGATTATTTAAATAATTATAAAGGCGCATTCACAAATAAAAATTAGGTTTATGTTTTTTGTTTAGGTTTAAGTAAGTCATTCATAAATGTAAGTTTAAATTACCTGAAAATTAATTTTGATATGTACAGACATGTGTGTAAATGCTTCAAAAACATGATTAAAATATCGGTAGAGCAGTACTCAAGACACCTGTGCGCTTGGTATGTATTATTGGTTATATTTCAGCAATTAAGTTACACTATTCATGTTCTTCTCGCATTTGTTTAAAAAGCCGAATCCACCAAGTGAATACTAAATAAAGATGGGTGTATATATCTATATCATTTCAGACTCGTTCTCATTGGCGAAGTTTGTTACGTCAAACTAAATCATAAACCTAAAGTTTAAACCTTGCAATGTTTAGCTTTCTGATTTGAATTTAGAGACCCTAAATTCTGAAGTGTGAATGGACTCATTACATATTATGCGGCCAGTCTTTAAATATAAAGTATAAACCATAAATCTAATCCTAATTTTCATTTGTGAATACACCTTTATTCAGTATAAGGAAAATCAGTCCATATCAGATTGTGGGTATCTGATCCACCATCTGTCACTTTGTTCATTAAACAATCAACTAATCACTAATCAGATTCTGAAACTTTTCTTTCAGCGTAAACACGTATAATTGAGTAAATGAATTAGCTATAAACATGTAAACTATTCGAGTGTATATAATAGATCGCATTAAATAGGATGAATGTACAGGATGAATAATTGATATAATTATATCGGGGCCTTTATCGACCGGAACAAGTGTTTGCGAAGCAGGAGAGAGAATTGTAAGCTAAACTGAAGCTTCAAACGAGAGAAAACTTAAAGCTCCTTCGTAGCTGGAATGGCAGGCGTCAAGCTTGTGTTCGCTCGTTCGGAGTACGCTTCACAATACGCAACATGAAACTCTACCTGAAACAGGAACGGATTTAGATAACAAGAACTGATCACACTTATTTTATAAAATTAGACGTTAATTGGCTTTTTTATAACATGAAGAGCCAGTGAAACAAAAAGATAAATGTCACAAAATGTGTTTTTTCCAGTACGCGAATTTCAAAGTTTGAAACCCCGTGGAATGTTTTTTGAAATGACATAGTGTATTCAATCTTAGACCAAAACTGTATAGTTATAGTTGTACAGAAAAAAATTTCTTAATTTTTATTATTAAAATAACTTTAGTACACCTTTATAAATAAATGCGTGTATTAGGTCATTTTTAGAGAAAAAAACGGAATAACTTGACAACGCCGAGGAAAATTATATGTGCGGATAGGCGAATAAAATACAATTCAAAATATATGAAAATATATAGGTTGTTAGATTTAAAAAAGAGAAACAATTCTCGCCGAGCAGTAATGCAACAACCTGTATATGCGAAAATAATTTTGTTATACTCCTTGAGTAGGCGAATAAATTGTGTTAATAAATTTATGCTCTATTTCTAACGACAAGGGAGATATCGAAGACGGTCATTTCAAAGACTCACCCTGTATAGTATAATTAAGATAAATAAATACAGGGTTAGTCTGGGAAGACGCCCTTCCCTCTTCAATTTTTTTATTATAAGTAATAGAAAAAAATGGCTCATATAAAAGTTTTATTATTTTACATATACTATTTGATGGCATATGTAGATATTTTGTATAAAGTCAGGTTTACAAGATACGACTATCAACTTTTATTTTTCAAATAGAAACCTATAATTATTTTAATAAAATAGAAACCGCCATTTTTTTTCTCTTTTCAACGATGTATTTTATTAATGTATTTGAAAAATTTCGAGAAAACCGAGTTTAAGAACACTGAGAAGGATTTTTACCCGATTTCGAGAAACAGGTTGAATTGAAAAACCAAAATATTTGTTTAAAAATTATTTCTAATATTTCTAAATTATCTCATTTTTCTCGAAATTTTTCATATACATTAATAAAAAATAATACATCGTTGAAAAAAGAAAAAAATGGCGGTTTCTATTTTATTAAAAAAATATAGGTTGCCATTTGAAAAATAAAAGTTGATAGTCGTATCTTGTAAACCTGACTTTATAAAAAATATCTACATATGCCATCAAATAGTATATGTAAAATAATAAAACTGTTATATGAGCCATTTTTTTTCTATTACTTATAATAAAAAAGTTAAAGGGCCGGGGGCGTTTTCCCAGACTCACCCTGTATAATAATGAATAGTTATTTGTATCACTGTCTAGAAATTGCACTTTTGCGCATGTAAGTATATATTGACAGACAAAATTTTTTGTGCCTCCTCCACAAATTTATTAAATGAGTGATTCATTATCCAGATTTTAAATAGTACGGGTTTTTATGTTGGTAACATCATAAGATTTGAATTTCAATTGACATGGTTTTATAAACATAACCTGAAAAAACAAAAAAAACATTTTTTTTCGATTTTGCATTATTGCAAATTCAAATATAATTACTTACTTACATTTAGCTTAAAATGTGTTCATTTAAGTTACAATTATCGATTAGTCCTAAAATTTGTAAACATTTTGCTACTTCTTGTGTTGAAAATAGTCATAAATTAACATTTGACCAGAACAGTGCCAACTTATAACCATAAAAGTATCTACTTTTTGCCGACGTAAGCAGGTAACAAAGTGTTTCTGGAGCTGGAGATATGTAAAACTACTTATCCGGACCGAGGCACAAAAAAGTTCTTTATTATGTTTATTCAGAAACTCATAACGTGACCAGCATTATTTTCATGCATTTTAATACATGTGGCAACATAATTTAAGGCGCTTATAAGATAAGTATCTACCGTAAATAATACCATAATAAATAATTGAAAATTATACATCATATAAAAAATATTACGAATTCAATGACAAAGAACTGAAATTTTCATGAGATGAAACAATATTTATATGAGTATTTTCTAGTATCAACGTTAGTGTATGTAAATAAAAATAAAATGTAAAATACTAAATCTTCATTTAGAATCTTAATATAAAACTTGCAAGACATATTGCAATTTTATTCAATTTTGTAATACAATATTTCCTATAAACTTTGTGTAGGTATGAAATATATGAATATAATAACTGTGTTTGATGAAGTTAATATTTTTAACGAAAATATTTACTATTTATAATTATATTCAATATCAAATGTAATTATAAATTTTGCTTCCTGGAATGTGTATTTCTATACTAACAAATTGGATATAGGCAAATTAAATTTCAAATTTAAATTGTGTTACTAGAAACATTATGATAATTATCGGTATATTGATTGTCTGTTAGTATTAGTATGAATGTTCTGTTGGTATTTTCTTAAAAATGAACTGTTATACTTGTCATTATTTATTATTATTACTGAAGAAATATAAGATTAAAATTCATTTCCAATATAGAACGTATTCAGAACATCCGACGATGTTGTATTCATGTAACGTATATACATATATATATATATATATATATATATATATATATATATATATATATATATATATACATATACAGGGTGGCGACTTAAACGACGCAGCATAGGGGTTTCAATGGTATTCTTAATGTACAGTTATTTGCTAATTATTTTAGAGCAAAATTGTATTTAGGTTTTTGCTACAGGAGAAAATACTACATCGAATATACTCATGTTTATAATTTTTCAATTTCCGAAACCGTAAAAATAGTCGAAAACAATAACAACATTTGCAAAAATCATTGATGCCTTGGAACAAAAGCGCAAGCATCTGTCACTACTTAAAGAAATCTTAAATTTCGTTCTCGTCAAATTACAATGTTGTAATCAACTATTACATTGTTGTCATCAACACTACAATAATTTTAAACGTGAAGAATCTTTGACAGGTGTTTGCACTTTTGTTTAAAACGAGGAAAATGAAAACATCTTTATTTTACTTGATGACCACGATGTAATAGTTGTTAATTACAACAATGTAGTTTGACGAGAACCAAATTTAAGATTTTTTTAAGTAGCGACAGATGTTTGCGCTTTTATTTAAATTCTTATTCCATGTCATCAATGATTTTTGCAAAAATGTTATTATTGTTTTCGACTATTTGTACGGTTTCGGAAATTGAAAAATTATAAATAATAGCATATTCGAATGCAGTATTTTTTCTGTAACAAAAACAAATACAATTTTGCTCTAAAATAATTAGGGGAGCAAATAACTGCACATTAAGATTTTACCATTGAAACCCCTATGCTGCGCCGTCCAAGTCACCACTCTGCATATGAAATTTTAACGTGTAAAACAGTTTAATAATTATATAGGTGAAGTAAATGTTTCCAGCTTTGTTTCTCTAACAGATGTTAATAATAAAGTTACCTCTCTAACTAACTACATATCTATTAAAAAGTTAAAGTGTGTTTCAATCGAAATTATACTCTCGGTATCACTAATTTAACTTTATTACATATTATTACATAAGTTTATTTTAAATTCAGAATTGCATGTCTTTACGATATATTAATTTATAAATTAGATTTGTTCATTTACAAGAAGAGATCACTACGTCGAATTCACCAATTTGGATAAAATGCTTTGGATGCTGTAACTATTATTTTACTGAAGGGTTGCAGTTTAATCGTTCCATATTGTTTCTTTTAATTTTTAACAACTTCTAATTTTTTTAATGTACATAAATAATAATGCTTCAAATTATTGTTGTAAAGAATTAAATTGTGCATCTAATTCAATAATCATATTTTATTTTTCAATGTTCGTAACACAGTAAATTGCCGTTAAAATTTTATAAAATTAGATCTTTATAGCGTTAGCCATAGAATTGGAATAAAATCATAAACAAATGTAATGACATTTCACCTGTCAGAAATTATAAAAAACAATATTAGTTAACAGAGTGGAGTGAGTGAGTTGAGCTCCTATTGTTATTATTATTTGGTTTATGCTAACCCACTATAGTTAAGATATGCGTAATTTTTATACGTGTATACATATGTAGGTAAAATAATACTACTTAATAATTTGTTATTTTTCTTCGTATGAATAATTCTCTATTTTCAATAAAAATGACTCAAACGACGCGTTTCTGATAGATAAAGTGTCACAATGTGACAAATACGTTTCTGACAGGTAAAATGTCATTACTTTTGTATGTAATTTTATTTAAATACCATGGCTGATACTATTACAAGTCACTTTTATAAAATTTTAAATTCAATTTTCTCGGTTACGAACGTGTAAAACATGATTATTGAATTAGATGCAGAATTTAATTCTTTACAAGACTGATTTGAAGCATTATTGTGTAAAATTAATAGGCCGTTTTTGCTTTTCGTATTACACTCTATATGTATGAAAGGAATTAACTTGTACCTACAATAAAAGTTGAATCGTAAAACACTGCCACCATTCTCTCATGGATATTCTTCGGGCTACTGCATTCTTTTGGTAGAAATTTTATGATGCTTCTATGTTCAAGTTTCAAATCAGTCATTTTAGTTTAATTAGACTGATATAAAAATGACAAATGTTAAGCGATTGGAGATGACACTATAAAATGTCACAGAAATTTGACATAAGAAAATTGTCGTGATAGCATATTGTTTTCATAGCTAGGTGAGATAACATAAAAAAACTACCCTGGTACATTTCAACCTCGGTATCAACATTTTTGTCAAATTCTTTTGTAATATTTATTTTGTACTAATCGATCTTATTATTGTACAAAACCTTCTATTATGTATATTTTATTTGTAAGCCAATATCTCTTGAATAGTCCTTTTTGCCAACTTTTCTAATTAATTTCTCAGCCCTATTTTTAGCAATGCATCGAATAAAAATATCTACACAAAATTTTGTCTAAATCGGTGAATTCGGGATCGCAACCACCTGTTAGTTTCTGTTTTATAACTAGGTACGTATAGTAACTAAGTAGGAAAACGAAAAATATTAAAGCAGAGGTGATTATTAAATATTTTATATATAAACGGTAATTTCAAAATATATTGCTCTTAAGAAAATTACCGCAATTTAAGAATTACCTACTAGTTAGGTTAATTTTAAATTCTGTTTTATGAATAGTATATGTATAACGATTTCACAAATGCCAATAATGGCATATTATTTCAATTCAGACAATGGATTTTGTTTCGTTATTTATAAATATTCATTACAGCGTATTACCCATTGCTGGGTGTGCCAATCTGCTTTGTACACAGATTTCGATAATGATGACATATTTGTACCTTGCGGGCGTTTTCCAGGCGTCTCCTCGCGGACATTCATTGCTGGTGTGGAGAGTGCACCACAAGGGTAATTTTGTGCCATTTAAAAATCGAAATATTTGGCGTCGGTCGGGATCGAACCCGGTTCCCTAGATTAGCGACCAGACCTGATGGGGTCCCGTTATTTATTGCACAAATTTTTTTAATTATACTTCCCAGTTTTGAAAAATAATCATATTATATTTTCATAAAATTATTAATAGAATATTAACTAATTTAGTTCATAAAATGTAAAATTATTTGCAATTATTTATTATGCTATTGTTTATGGTATTTTTTGTGCTTAATAAAAAATCATTTATATTCGCCTTAAGTTATGTTGCCACATGCATTAGAACTCATTATTGTCATGCTGGTTGCATTTAGAATTGATGATAGTAGTTTTATTTGAGCCTCTTCAAAAATAGCCTCAATAAGGCCCCACCTTACATCGGCTGTAACAAGTAAAGCGGTGTATAGGCGTATAGCTTGAGAAAACAGTTTTTCCTTCCGCAAAAGTGGGCTATTGATTTTAGATCATAATGCTTCAAATAAATGTTGTAGAGAGAGAATAATCTCATATTATTTTTCACGTTTCCTAACCTAAGCTAACTGAATTTTATGAAAATTTTCTTTTTTATAGTGTCAGCCATGACATTGAAATAAAATCATAAGCAAATATAATGACAATTTACTTGTCAGAAATTATAAATAAATATATCATCACGGCATATTACCCATTGCTGGATGTGCCAATCTGTTTTGTACACAAATATTGGTAATGATGAAATATTTGCACCTTATACCAATAATAATAATAATTTGTATGAAAATAATTATATTTAATAATTTGTTACTTTTCTGGATGTGCATGACAAACACTATAAACAAGAAATTATTATAAAATTTTCTTGGTTAAGAAATGTGAAAAAAATGTGATTCTACTTTTGTAAAATAAACACTTTCATTTCAATGTGGATAGATTTCTCGATTGTGATGTTGGTAAAGTGTTAACAATTACTCGAAATTTCAGTCATACCGTATTTATTCTTACAAAACCGTTGATTCGATCTACACTTTCATTAGGGTAAAAAATTGTAATAAATGTTGTATGACTGACATCTATACATATTAAATTTATAAATTAATAGTTGTTTTTTATTGTTTTTCCATAAATTATCAGATGTACCCATATTCCTAGACGATGCTATAATTTATTTATTTATTAATAATAATAATAATAATAATAATAATAATAATAATTCTTTATTGTATTTAACTTTTTATAAAGTATTACAATTGATATTGATGAGGGTGAACCAGTTTTACCTTACATTTTTGTTTCATTTTTACGTTGCGTTGATGGAGATGAGATGATGAAAGGACAGTCACAAACATTCAAGCCCCTGGTGGGAATCGAGCCCACGACCCCACGAACCGAGCGGTGATGGTCGCTTCGATCACTGCAGAAGCACGCTGCCTCAACTCACTCGGCCACCGAGGCGGCTTTATTTATTTATTTGTGTCAAAAGCAATACATCTTAAATCATAATTTAGTACACAAAGCAAAATGAAAAGAATGTTTTACTAAGACAGCACTTCCATATTGCCGCTGTCATCTTTCAACTACCAAACGCATTCCTTGGATTTTTGGTCTTCTCTCTCTGGGTACTACCTCTGGGTGTTTTGTAGACATCGCAATTTTTATAATTATAATGTAGAAATAATAAGTACTTAATATTACATTAAAACCCTCCCGCAGTCGTGTTGTTTGCAGATTACTCCCTTTTAAATTGGAAGGAGTGGGTATTAGTTATTGTGACTCCAGCAATACCTGAATAAGGGACGTAGAATTAGCCTATTACCATTTGTTTAGTTATACATTAAGTAATATTGTTCAGATGTTAGGTAAATTCTAACACGCGAGTGATGTAGTTACATTTTTTGTTTAAATGTCGTACGAAAAGAAGCAATAACGCCTTCTACCTTTGTGGAAAAAAAACTTAAAACATTGTCTAATTTTGAAACTGATAAATCTGAGGATAATCCATTGGAACACAGCCTATATCGGTTAATATGTGTAATCAGTTAATTGTGAATAGTATCTCCCCAGTGCAAGATATTAAGTTGAAAATTCGTGTACTTATTGGGGTATACTAATTCTATGGATTACAGTCCAAATTAGTAAATTTAAACATATAATATCAGAAAAAATGATATTTATAGAATTTCCAAGATTGTTATTTATATCCCGGAAAAAATGGTTACTAAGTAACAGCTTAAATAGCAAAGTGGTAGCGCCTGCGCCTGATAATAAACAAAACTCTGAGAGACTGGGTTGGGAACCGGTCAGCAGCAAAATTTTTACTTTTCAAAATAATTTTTATTGTTAATATGTTTTTAATTTTTTGTTGAAATTTAATAAAATGGATACGTTATTTTTTATTATAAATATTTATTGTAATTATTTAACTGTATGTTGTAATTAATGTGATTTATATATAAAATACGTATAATTTATTCTTTAAATAATGTTTATATTTTATTAAAAGTCAATAAAAGGTTATAACCATATTAATATTAATGGGGTCTCGTGGACGCGTGCCTGAGTGTCAGGTCGCGAATCTGGGGAACCGGGTTCGATCCCGACTGATGCCAAATATTTCCAATTTTAAATGGCACAAAATTGACCCCTGTGGTGCACTCTCCACGCCAGCAATGAGTGCCCGTGAGGTGACGCCTGGTAAGCGCCCGCACGGTACAAATATTTCATCATTACCGATATCTGTGTATAAAGCAGATTGGCACACCCATCAATGGGTAATGGCCGTGATGATATATTTATTTATTTATTTATTTAATAATAAAAATTGTTTTGAAAAGTAAAAATAAAAAATAAATTTTGCTGTTGGCTGGTTCCGAACCCAGTATCTCCGAGTTTTGTTTATTACCAAGCGCAAACACTACCACTATGCTATTTGTACTGTTACTTGGTAACTATTTTGTCCGGTATACGAACAGTAATCCTGGAAGTTCTACAAATTTACTTATTTTTTTTTTAATATTACACATTTAAATTGACTGATTTGGACTGTATTCCGTAGAATTAATATCCTCCAATAAATATGCAAAATTTTTGCTTAATATCTTATACTGGGGAGATACTATTCACAATTAACTGATGTCACATGTTCATCTCCCATCTGTCGGTCAGCCTAAGACACCCGGTATAAGATGGATACCGACCAGTCAAGTGTGATAAATTAAAAAATTTCCGAAGTATTTATAACTAGGAAGCTCTGGAAACGAAGTTTCAGATGATAAAATTGAAACATTTTCAATATCAAATTATTTTTCGTATGTATGTTCACTTGGGGAATTCCTCTTAGTTAGTTCTTCTTTTTTTTCATTTGTTTATTCTATTATTTGTATTCTTTTGTAAAGTATTTTTCAAATATTAGTTTCAATTTTTAATCCACATGTACGTATTTTTTTTTTAAATCATATATTAGATAAAATCTAACACGCGCGTAATGCCGTTCCAAAACATAGCGCAAGTGACGGAGAGTTAAATGAATATAATCAGAATCAAAAGTATAAAATCATTTTTTTAGCTGGCAACTAAATTTTATTGAATGATAGGTACGCTTATTATTATTGTCTACATAAACAGAATGGGAGAGAGAATAAAAGATGATAAAGCATTTGAGCACGTTATAGCTGTGGGTTAATTTAGTTATAGTGAGAATGAAGGTTCGTTAATCGCGCAGTCGAGTACTCGTAGGTTGATCTGGTCGTTTGTCGTTTGTCTGTCGCTGTCCCTGTCCCACACTCTGGCTTGGCACAGCAGAACGGTACACTCACTAACACGAACTACGCTCAGTACGGGATTTGGTTTGGTGTCTGTAAGCTTTCCATCACCACACATTTATATTACACCAATTGTCCAGCAGCCGACAGCCAGAGATGAGTCCATTAGCTTAATACGTTTGATAAAGTGTTGTTCCTGTGCTATGCTGTCACTCGGCGAAACACATTGTATTCATTGTCGCTCACTCACGACCCTGGCTGCTTTAAGATGCTTCAGTTCTTTGCTTACCATTTCGTATTTTCTTTTCATTATATTATAATAACCATTGCTGTTTTGGGGCTGAAATGTCATTTTGGTACTTTCTCAATGTCCGTCACGTTGGGTTGCCTCATATATTAGATTTTTCTTAAATTTAAATGATTTGTCCTGAATTTGTTATAATTTGTTCCCAAGTTTCAAAATTTGTTACATGCAATGGGGCATATCAATGTGACGCTACCGAAATTTTAAACGGAAAGTGATATTCGAATTCTGAAAGTACCAATACTTTTTTCATTAAAATAGATTCATAATGTATGTATTATTTACTCAATAAATGCGTGAAAAATAGTGAACTTCTTTAACACAAACAGATAAAAAATTGAAGTGCTATGGCACTTTTTCACGCTTTTATTGCAAACGTAAAATAAATTTCTATGCAACTAGAGTAAAAAATGTCTTATTTCATGAACAGGAAAGTCAAAACTTCCTACTCCTGAAATAAGACTAAATTTTTACGAATGTTACATAAATAACTATTAAATGAATAAAAAATATATATTGTTGCTAATTAATTGTGTAACAAACAAGTTCAAACTATTTTCTTTAGAATGTTATTTTAAATATGTTTAAAGTAGTTCCCTTCAGTAACATAATAATACACCTCCCCATTCTATCCTTCCACTTCTCAAATGCTCCCAACCAATTTTTATTGGGAGTGCTAAATAATCATGAATTGCAGTATCAATCTCTCCTTTAGACGAAAATCTTCTACCCCCTAATTTAAAATAATAAATAGCCAAAAATCGCATGACTGGTATACTACAGAGTAATCAGAATTAACTATTTCAGTTGGCAATAAAAAAATTACTTGAAATTGATATTAAAACCTGGCTCTTTTATTAATTAATATCCTTTTATTTCTTAACAGTATCCACAGCTCAATAATCTTGAAGTATTTAAAAATCCTATTAGCTGTCATAACCGAAAAATAACATGTCATATAGTGTTTCCACCTTTACATTGTGTTCTGCAAACTGTGGAATAAAAAGATTCCCAGAACTGTATTACCCCAGATCAGTTTTTTTCACCAAAAACTGAAGAGAATGCTTTCTGGTTAATGCTTTATTTTCACTTACAGCTATATACTTTTAAAAATTGATTAACTATGTTTTAACTAACTTAACTTTCATAACTTAATTTCAAATGACAGATAAATAGTTGTATAAAATGATACTGTAGATTTTGTACCATATCCCACCTGATTTTCTTATTCTCAATAATTCTAGCGTGACCCTAGGATTTTCCACGATTTTTTGATTTTTTTATATATTAATGTAGAGATAAAAATATTAGACCCATATTTTTTATTTTGCATAAAAATTGATAGAACTATAGAAATTTTGTTATTTGCAATAACGTCATCCCGTGACATCACAGCCCCAGCAAGACTTTGGCCAGCCCTAGCAAGAAAGAAAGCTTGATGAACTATGAGATAGAAACAGTTGTATCAAGTGAATTTAGGTACAAAAATGTAGCGCGGGAAAATTAAACGTAATCCACACATAAGCTGCACTGGGCGGTTACTGATTCAGCACGTATGTGCTTTTTATTTGGATGTATTTTTAATTAAACGAGTAAGTTTAACCATAGTTTTTTTGTTACACAGGTATAGTTAACCCAGTTAACCTTTAAACGTCAAAAAAATAATTTTCGGTAAAATTCAGGCATGCACACAAACACCATCAAATGAAATAACTTCGTTATGTGACCTCGTTAGGGTTGTGGCGTCATTTGGCGATCGTTTGGAACATATGTATTTTTCAATTTATAAATACTATATAATTTATCATTATTTTTGTTTTATACTTTATACTAAAATTTATATGCAATACTTATTTCTTCAAAAACAGTTGGCTTAGAAAACCCTATCGCCACCGCCACCGCAATTTATATAAAAATCGAAGTTAGCACCCGTACCCATTATGTTTTTTTCTACAAGAAATTATAACACGGCACTGAAACAAGAAAATAAGCAATAGTAAACGCGAAATGACAAATCATTTTCGAAATTCTGTTTTACAGATTTTGTTTGTCGTAACATCAAAAAATAATTTTCAAATATGAATTAAATCAGTTATAATTAATATATTATTACAATAATTATTATTAAAATGGTCAGTCATCATAAATAAATGTTTTTTTCTTCAAGCGTATTATAATATTCATATTATCTTACTGTACACACACAATAGAAGATATTCATTGTCTTACTAGTACAAAAATGTTGTTATTGTTGTACTAGTAAAAAAATGTTAGTGCCTTAGTTCACCGCTGGCGGCAGTCGACACAGCAACACAGACTATATTGAAAATTGTTATTTGACAGTTGTATCGTTTTTGTTTGGTAGTGTACACAGCCAGCTTTATCTGAAATTGCAAACATTACAAATAAAAAATTCCAAAAAAAAAATTGTCAAAAATTCTTTGAAACATTTGAAGAAAACATAGCATATGTCATTCGGAGTATAACGTCCTTTTTGTGTTTTATCCAGCTTGCCTAGCCTCGGCAACACAAAAAGACCGCTTTCTACTCCTAATAACATAATATACTATTGTTTCTCATGTGTTTGTTAGCTATTAAGTGTGGAAAAAAATATAATATATAAATTATTATCTGGCAGAGGAAGAACTAGTTATTGTTTGTTAATAAATAAAGCCATTTAATTTCAAAGAGGCTTAAAGTAGCAAAAAAATATTCTAGATTTATTTCAAAATTTATGATTTCAACGTTTCAAAATTTATTTATTATGGTCCGATGTTACAGTACAGCCATGGCGCAGCCGTACTTGTTCGCCAAAAGGATCCGGTGCGATCGTATAAAATGTTTAGATTACTGCCGTCGGCAGCCGTAGTAAGTACTGGCGTTTATAAAAATTTGTTCATTTTTAGTCGGGTAATCAGCAAAATTATTTTAATTAAATGAATGGAACAAAAACAATTAATATGAGTAATATATAACTGTAATCATAACTGCTAACTTTTAATTAACAGTTTTTTATCTAAATTCTGAAAATCCAATTAATTTTCAAACAAATAATATGAAACTGTATTGACAAATTTTTAACTTATTTTGCAATGTGAAAACTGCGTAAAATTGTGCCAAGGAAAACATGAGAAAAATTAAGCACTTTGCACATATAACGGGCTGTTATTTATTGGGTCAATATTTTAAATAAATGATCAGTAACTTGTAATTAAACCTAATCGAATCTAAACTAACGTCAACTAAACCTAAAATATAACTATAACTTAACATATAGCATAAATCTAGACACAGTATATATTTACTGAACATTTATTTTACAAAATATTGATAATTAATGTAAATGTATATTGATCAAATAAATTGAAGTGCATATAATATGTTCAAATAATTGACTATTTGCACATGCAATATGTACAAATAATGGAGTCCTCCAATATTTTTTATGGAACTTTATCTGAAATGATAGCGATCTGTAGTTATGGTCTTAATTGTTATTCGTTATCATTTTTTTTTAATAATCTGTGACGTAGATTTTAATCTCATTTTGTTTTCAATGGAGCTCGCTAATAATTTAAATCACAAATTTATCTATTTCAACATTAAAAATATATAAATACATTTGTTTAAAATACCTTTCAATAATTGGAAATTTGTATAAATAATAAGCAGTTTAATGAAATAATTAATAAAACATTATGTATATATTATCCACTGGTCATTCAATATATCTTTCATCTTCACACAAGCTCCCGTAATACCTATCCGGTGTGGAAGAACTTTGAATATAGTACATGTGTGACGTACATAGATGTTAAGACGATGTTAAAGACAATAAAATCTAGAATATTTTAAAAACTTTAAAACTTTGATAGTTAAAGGTGTTAACAATTATTCGAAATCTTATACCGTTTCCAGCTTACACTGAGCGTTTTCAGCTTGTCATTGAGTGTAAAATTTAGTCAGCTGATGCGTTTTCAGCTTACGGAAAAGTTACACCGTACACTGACTCCCTTCGCTAGGCAAGTGCAACAGTGTACAGTGTCAGTGCAAATATGGCGGCTAAACTAGCACTGCCACCGGATGAGTGCAGAACTCGTTCAGTGTGGTCACGTGATATGTTGCACTCAGCGCGCATTTGCACTGTGTAAGCTAAAAACGCTATTATTCAAATTGCATTTATTCTTACAGCATCGACGTTTTGGTGCACACTTGCACCTTTTTTTAGGTAGGTAAGATCTTACAAATTATTACATCTCATGTATACAAAATGAACGAATGAAGATGCAACTGTTCACCGAAACATCGGTGTTGTAAGCAGAGATCGCAAACCGCAGAAAAATAGGTTCGGTTTGAGTTCAAGTTTAGAAATGAAAATAATATTGGGTTCAGGTTTGGTTCAGGTTCAGAAAAAATATTTTTAAGTACCGGTTCAGTTCCAGTTTTTCGTTAATTCTGATTATCAAAATATATGAAAACATTTCTTCAGACATATTTGCTCGCTGAAGTTCCAAAAAGAATTTCAGTGCAGAAAATGCCCGTTCCACACTAACTTATGTAGCTGTAACTGCTAACTCAATTTGCGCAACTTCACAGTGTAACAATTTTTATTTCTCCAAAAAATTTAATATATTAGCAATTTCGGAAATCTCTGGAAGACTTCATAGTTTTTAAAAACTACTTGTAAATTAGGTTTATTTTAATTTTAATATTTCTGAATATTAATAATAGTTGGAGTCTAAGGTTAAATATAACTAAAAAATTATAATTACACCTTAACTTTAAAATTAATTTTAATAAAAATTAAATACGTATTTCGAGAACTAAGTTCTCATCATCAATAGTACAACAAGGGAAAGTTAAACAGAGTAGTCAAGATTACTCAACATGTCAACCATGCCAGAGGTCCTAACAACAAGAGAGAGAACTGGGATTATATAGGGACGGGAGTGACAGGTGAATGACTACCTATAAACTAAGATAAATTTCGTCCAATAATAATGAGATTAAAATTTAAATCGTCCAATAAAATTTAACTTTGTATTAAATCGAAAAGTTTTGAGTTTGGTATGGGACCGAGATCTGCGTTCATCAAATTATTTTTATATTTATTTACTATTAAACTCTCGTATGCATATAAATATCTATCATTATTAATATGTTTTAAAAGTTATTAGAATTGTTAACTTTGTGATTATTAATGAACATATATTGAGTTACGCTAGATTTTTCTGGATTACCGCTTTTTAAATGATAAAAATGTTCTTTAAACCGAGTGTCAATTTGTCTTTTAGTTTGACCGATGTAAACTTTATTACAATCATTAGTATAACTAATTTTATAAGTACCGGATTTTTTATTAATATCTATTTTATCTTTAGGGTTCCTAATAACGATTTAATGGTATTATTTGATTTGTAAGTTACGGTTAAATTTAGTTCTCGAAATACGTATTTAGTTTTTATTAAAATTCAGGTTCTGGTTCACAACAAAGGTGGGTTCGGAACGGTTTTCGTTTCGGATTTGGTTCGGTGTCCGGTCTCTGATTGTAAGAGAATAAACGCTGTTTGACTAAGATTTCGAGTAATTGTAACACCTAACGATACCACACTACAGTCGAGAAATTTCCCATAATTTAATAATAATTTTCACAGAGTTTTATGGTCTATATTATTGTGCCTATTTATATGCAGTAATTTAAAATTAATTTGACAGAACCTAAACTGTCCTAACCAAAACGATTCCAATACTATATGTGCAAGTAGCAGTGCCGTAACTAGGGCGTGGTAAAGGTGGCGCACGCCACGCGCGCAAAATTTTTAGGGGTGCAAAATTTTAATCATGTATATGGTTTTAGATCAAATATTTATAAAATCTATTTTCTAAATTTAGCAAATAATTATGTACAGATAGGCCAGTCGGCAAAGTGTTTATTGTGGAAATAATTGGTAACAAGCTGGCTTAAATTTTATTCTCTTTATTGGTACCTTCAAAAAGACATACTAATTTTGCACCCTCTAGCGACCCCGGAATTTGCCGCCATCTTGGATCAAAGGTGCAAAATATGAGCTTTGGCCATTTTCTTGAAAACAGTGGCCCAAATTTAACAAGAATACAAAATTAAAGTTCGTAATTTCCTGTACATAAAAGGGTTCTTACATTTTTTGCCTAGGATGAAGTTTCAAAAAGTTATGTTAAAAAATTGTTAACCAGAATAACAAATTATGATAGAAATTTAAATTACTCAAAAAAATAAACAATATTTGCTATTTAACACTTAGTATATATCTTGTTCCATTTAAGTAATTCAGTATTATAGAGAATTGGGCATAGTTTTGAACTCTCTGATTAGTTGAAATTGGAGACAAGAAACAAGTTTACCCAATTCAATTTCGGCTGCTTAAAACTGGCGCTGATGTGAGCGCCATCTGCTGAATGGCTTAAATGGAACAAAATATAGATGATTTTGCTGATGAGCGGTTACTAACAACTTAAATTTGCATGAAGTTCCTCTAAAATCGGTTTAGATCATTTCATCTAAAATTTCGACACGTATTAAATACGTAATATTGTTTATCTTTAATCGTGTCAAAATTTTAGATGAAAATATGAGAACTAAACCGATTTGCAGATGTTTTAAATTTTAGAAAATGTTCATGTAAGTTTAAGTTGTTAGTAACTCGCGAATCGCTGATCAGAAGTTTATTTTGTTTTTATTTTCATGTAGGGGCGCAAATAAATTTTTTGCCACAGGCGCTCAAAACCCGAATTACGGCTGTGGCAAGTAGTCAACTGTTCGTATACATATATTTAATATTTACCTAAATAGCCATATTTGAAGAGAAAAATATGTTGTAGATAAACAAAAATATGATGCAGGTCGAATTGCATTGCATGCAATTGTAGTACATAATTTTGCAGTGAATAAAACATAATTTGCATAGTATAAGCAATTTTAAGGCTGTCAAAGCATAATACACAATGAATGCGATATTTAGCTTTACATTTCACAACACAAATTAAATGAGGTGTTTATAAATGCCTATATTAATTTCATTTCATGTGAATCTGTTTGTAATAGTCTGCATAATATATAGAATGATTTCAATTTATTATTATATATTGTATCTGTGTCCGTAATTAATTGAATGCTACCTCGAGGCTTTTGTGACATACGAGATTCTAGTACCATTGTTCGTTAATTAATTTAATGAAATTGTGCCATGCCATGCTGCTTTGTCAAGTTTTGTTGCTGCTCTCGTATTAAATCAACTTATTTGGGATTTTATTTTACATGCTCTATCATGCCAATGTAAATTACATTGCGATCAAAATCAAACAAGTTAATCACATAAGCAATTCGGTTTATTTCATTACAACCGCTAAATATTTCTATTGATCATCAATTCACATTAAATTAATAAATACTTATAATTGTGATTTGTTCATAAACATGTTTATCAATTTAATTTTGTTTACATATAATAATTATTTTCTTTTTCAGTACTTAAAAGAAAATTAATTTATTTTGATTTCCTAATTATTTGCTTGCATATTTGCATTTATTATTTTTTCCTGTTATGATCAGTGGCGTAACTAGAATTCCTGAGCCCCGGAGCAAAAAATATTTGGGGCCTCCGTAGGTAATACTAATATAAGAAGCTGTATGATCGAAAATGAAAATGTATCAAGCATAATAATCGGTGAAAGTGAACAGACCCTTTCATCCTTTCAACAAAACACGCTAGATTGCTTGCGGTTAGAACCATAGAGAATAGTTAACACGTACGTATCGTACCATGAACCTGTACTTTACGATACAGTACTAATTATTCAAAGACTGAAAAGACAATAATTTAGGCATTAAATGTAGAAAATAAAAAATAACCGGCATTATGAAAAATATTGCCTCGTGTATTATTTTTGTATTGTTTATTAGATTTAATCGGGGCCCCTAAAACTCGGGGGCCCCGGGCATTTGCCCGAAATGCCCTGTGACAGCTACGCTACTGGTTATGATCTTTACAAATAAATAAATAAATATATCATCACGGTTTATTACCCATTGCTGGGTGGGCCAGTCTGCGTTGTACACAGATATCGGTAATGATGAAATATTTGTACCGTGCGGGCGCTTACCAGGCGTCACCTCACGGGCACTCATTGCTGGCGTGGAGAGTGTACCACAGGGGTCAATTTTGTGCTATTTAAAATTGGAAATATTTGGCGTCGGTCGGAATCGAACCCGGTTCCCCAGATTCTCGACCTGACACTCAGGCACGTGGCCACAAGACCCCATATCTTTACAAATGATGTATTTTTTTAAAATTTAAAGAAAAGTAATAGTAATTTTTTCATTAGTATTATGATCCCTGTTTGTCGGGCTAATACTGAATCAGTTGATGGTAATTAGGGCTCTAGTTAGGGCCATCTTCTATCAGAACTAGAGCTGTGCGATCTTAGAAATTTGAAACCAATTTTAATAATAGATCAAAAAATCGATTTTAATAAAAAAAACCGCAGGATCGATTTTCTTAAAAGATTAATTTTTATTGATATTAAATTTCTACTACGCATACGCACATCATATTATTATGAAACAATTCACGACTAACACTTCACGCGCGTGAAACGCCAAATACTAGTGAAATCAAGAGATTTTTTTCATATTTCTTGGAATAAATATTTTTTAAAAAACCGATCTTTCAGAATGTAGAATATCGATATCCTTTAGAAAGATCGATTTTCCGGAATTCGGATAAATGTGTTTTTAATTGATCGATTTTTCAATTAATCGAACTTTTCAATAAATCGATTTTTTCGATTGGTCGATATTTTAAAAAAAGATCGATCAATAATAATAACAGAATGAAATATACATGGTGCCCATTTAATCTATTTCCGCCTGAAATTTTAAGAATAGACAATAACGATTACATTTCATAAGCCACATGGTGCATATCTAGTACTTTTAATCGAATAATCACAGTAGGTATAAGAGCAAAACAAAATTTAAAAACCAAGTCACTTATGAAATGTAACGTGAATATTCAGGCAGGAACAAATAAAATGGGCGTCTTGTATATTAACATACAAATTCACTTTTATGTCCTAGCCAGATTGTAAAATCTGTCTTTTTATAAAACGCCTAGTCATTTTATAAAACGTGCCCAGATTATCAAACCTTCGTTGTTTTAACGAAGTTTTACAATCTGGCTAGTCGTCTAGGCGTTTTATAAAACGACAAATTGCTTACTTAGTTTGTATATTACAAATTGTCAAGCTTACGTTGACTTAGCGATGTTTTACAATCTGGCTATTATATTTCTCTAAATATATCAATAATGCCCTAAACAAACGCACAAAAATCACGCTTGCTTGGTGTAAATTTTGTACACAATTATTAGTGATGTACTGAGGCCAGACGAGACGAGAAATATAAAATATCGATCTCGTCTCATTTTCGGATCTATAATCTCGATCTCGCTCTCGTTCTCGCACATTTTTTTGAGTCACATCTCGTTCTCGCATGAGTCTCGCTATAATAATGAGCGCTTGCGCATTACGCATTTACGTAACTGTTTAACTACAAGAGACAAGTTCGCACCAATAGCACCGTCTTCCATGTATTTGCAGTTGTATAACTATAATAAAGAGACGAAACACCAAATTCTGGACCAAATTATTTCAATACGAACATAATGTTTATTCATTTACTGTCACCAGAAAATGTGATAAGTTAGTAAATAATTTAATTTACCTCTAAAATATCCAATTTATCATCAAATTGTGATCTCTAAACTATTTCAATACGAACACCTGTTAACTCATTCTGTCATCAGTAAAACGAATTAAACATTAAAAAAATATTTTTTGTAACTAAAAGTACCCACACTTTTTCATTAAATATATGCCACTATTTAAGTAAGATTAAGTCATAAAAAGCCGCTACATTGGTAACCCGACGGCAACCAATCACTACGCTTCTTTCCCTGTTGGCTCCCATTGACGTTTAATATAACATCCTTTACTTTTCAGGGGCGACAAGAGTTTTATTAACCGTGGTTTTAACTGGGATGAATTAGGGGCTGAAATATTGGAGAAAACTAGTTCTATTGGATTCAATATCGATTTTGTCTTTATTTTTGCATTTCCCAGCTCTGGGACCGATACTAATCGATTTTAGATAGACTCAAAAAATATAGTGAATTCATATAATTTTCACATTTACGTATTCTATGCATAAATTAGCGTTGACTCCACTCCTTGTGCGGTGCACTTTTCATTGAATTTATGAATCATAGCTATAAAGTTACAAATACTTCTTATTGTGAGATTCTCGCTTCTCGCAGTTGTTATATCGATCTCGCCTCGAATTTTAAACTGCAATCTCGCTCTCGTTCTCGTCTCGCATAATGCAACGAGACGAGACGAGATGCGAGAGTACTCTCGCCTCGTCGTGTATCATTAGCAATTATAAAGGTACACGTTAAATGTCTATAAGCGGTGATGACGTTTTAGCGTGTACCTACATTTCATATTAGGTACACATTACCGGGTCCCTAGACACAGACAATAAAATAATCGACTATCCATTTCAGAATTACATATATAGTCAAAATTATGAACACTCTTCCAATTATGGACCATACATTTTTATGTGATTATACTAAATTTCAAATTTTTAAATTAATTAATATAAAGAAATCACACCCATTTTTAGCGCGTTTGAAAAAATGCTCAACTTCATTGATGTCTAATGTCAATATGTATTGTAACGTGTGAGCCCCGCTGGTACGCTGAAGAAGCGTCTAAGTATAGCGATGACGCAATCGTGCTAGCAGTCGGGCTATATAAACAAAGAAGCCGCGACGTGTTTAATTACTTCCGGTTGCCTGAACCTTTTGTGTTCATTGTTATTATGCGGTCGAACATTCTAGAGCTTTCTGGAAGTTAATGGCAGCTGTATAAAAGAGGCACAGCTATGCTCGGGAGTTAGTTAATTACATAGGGAGAGTCATATAGAGACATTCACATGGAGTGTTAGAGAGTAAAGTGTAGGAGAAGCACAGCAGTATCGTGGCGAACGTATGCAGTTTGTGCTGTGTAGGTACTCGGGAAGTTAGTGATAAACTGGGATAGCTGTGGATGTGAATACTCGGTAGTGTTGACGAGTATTGGGAAGCTAGGTATACGGGGACGGCGAGTGAAAGTGGATACTCAGCAGTGGTGTTGCAAAGTTGTGGCATGCGGAGAGTCGGTGATACTGAGGCTGTGGAAGTGAAAAAGTTACATAAATAGACAGATAGTGAGGTGAAAGGTGTGACTTCTGTCCGAGCAATTGAATATACAGACGCTGTTGAGTCAGTTGAGTATATAAACGCTGTGGAGGTCGGTAGGCGGACAGTTGAACGTGATATAAAAAAGTGATATAAATAGTGGCAATAAATAATTAGTAGTATCGTGGAAACAAATAGTAGTGTTAATTGGTTAAATAAATAAATAATGTTAGTGTTATCTAGTTAATTATAGTTTTAGTCTTAATTAGTTTTTGAATAATTGTTTAATATCAGTAATAGTCATTTTAATTATAGTTTAATAAATACTTATTTTAATTAATAATAATTGTCTAATATTTATACTTCACCCAAATAAATAAATAAAAACGTTAAAGTATGAATGGTAAAATTTTAAATTTTCAACGTTAATTTTTTTTCGATTTATTTATATTTTGTTTATAACAATTAAAAAAGTAAAAGTGTTAGATCTCAGCTTCTATTAATAATAAAAAATTGGCATGTTGATCCAAAATGTAGGTTTTGTATACAATTTTAATAAATTTTTATTTAAATTTGATTTATTTAATTTCAATAATTTTGTACTGTAAAAGCGCACCATGCGTTAACGCGCGATAACAGTAGGTAGGGCAGATCAAAGATAATACGATTTGATCTAGATCGCAACACAGCTTAGTTGTTTGTGTTTTGAGTAATTGTGTGTTATCCGCTTAATTAATGAACAGTAAATGTATTTAACAAACTGTTGAGAATTCCTGCAACAAATCAGCGGCAAAGCAAAAAATGAAGATTTAAGAGCACGAGCGAGGAACGAGTCGTTTTCCGTTTTGACATAGCACTTGTCGGCCTATTTATAAATGAAATGCACACAGCATAGCATACAGTTTTGAAAATGGAGAATGAGCGTATTTAATGAATTTACCAGCAAAACTGGCGCTTCGCCCGTAGAACTACCCAAAATAAAATGACATGTTGTTAATTTGATGTTCCGTTAGTGTTTCATTCAGTGCTCAGTGCTCGGTCATACTTTACACTTTATTCTTAACTAATGCACTCAGCTTCATTCATTCAAATCACCTTTGTTTTATTTAACATCAAAACATTGTTTTGAATTATACGTATTAAAAAAATTATTGTCATTATACATATTAAAATATCGAGTTTCTACTCATCTCATGGATCAAAGGAAAGACAATCGTAATTTTTTTTATGTTTTCTGTTCCATTAATATTAAAATCAAAGTCTAAATACAATAAATGTTCACAATTTAAATTTGCATCAAATTTATTTATAGTGTAGGATTGAAGTATAGAATATTAAAAGAAAACTCAACAGTTTTTTTTAAACGCTGAAACACGTCGATTTTAGTTTTTAAAAATAAACATTAATATGTGCGATTCACCTTCCGACATCCTTTGTTTTTTAATTATAACATCATAAAAAATGGTATTATACAGGTGTAATCATATTTCTGGAAAAAATGAAAGGGCATATAGTATTGATCAAAATGAGTAAAAAAGGCTTAATCAACATCGGTCCGATTTTCAACTGTTTTTGAGAAAGAGGCCATAACTATTAGAATCGAAGAAAATTGACTAAGATAGTGATTGAACAAAATTTTGTCTATGTCAGTAAATAGACTAAACCAATAAAATTTTATATGAAACATTTTTCTCAATTTCTAATAGTACCGAAGTTATTTGAAAATCAAATATTGGCCAAGGTTGCCACAACGTTTAACTTAGTACAATTATTTGATTTAAAAAAAGCACATCTAAGTTGAGCTCCAAAAGGTAGACAAAAAGTCTTATTTAATCGAAGTCTTAACTCTTATAGTTTTCGAGATATCACAGGTAAACCCCGTAAAAACTCATTTTTCACTGCCTTATATCTCGGAAATATTGAAGATCGGACCCATGTTGATTAAGCCTTTTTACTCATTTTGGTGAGCACTATATACCCTTTCATTTTTTCCCGAAGTACGATTACACCCTGTAGATTTTTAGTAGTGAAATTTGATAGTGGTTTTTCTTCCCTTTATGATTATGCAAATAAATCATAAGGTTGCATTACAAAAATTCTGAGAAAAATCAAACTGAACATTTAATAACAATGAATAATCAAGATGCATAGAAGAAAAAGCACTACTAAAAATCTATATTGCCATTTAATATAATCATAACTAAAAAAAAAATTAATATCTGAAGGTGAATCACACATATTAATGTGTATTTTTAAAAACTAAAATCGACGTATTTCAGCGTTTAAAAAAAACCGGTTGAATTCGCTGTTTTTTTTTAATATTCCATACTTGTCGTTAGATAGACGTAAAATAAAATTTCTGTCTTTAAGCTATTTAACAGACTGCCATGGCAAACAAAACATACAATTATTCAAATAGTCGTATTGTATAAGCCTGACAGATATTTAATTGTCAATATTATTCCATTGATTTTTTTTGAGATGGTAAATGTATCCCTGCCCTGATTACTGATAAGTAATTAAATATTATGGTAGATGTCATCTGTCAAACTCAAACAATACAACATTTTTGTACCATTGCTCATGGCACTCTGTGTTGTAATTTTTATTTTGCCTCTCTCTCTCGCGAACGAAACGTAAGCAAACAATAATTTTGGACCTATTAGATGCAGTTTTTAATTCTAAACATTTGTTTTTGTACATATTTACTTATTTTCTTTAAAATTCATATGGTACATAAAAAAGTAGACACCCGTTATGTATGTGAGTTCACATTATAGATATAATTTGGCATTTGGTTTGTCAATTATTAATTGGAATTACATTCATAAATTGGGTTTTGATTCGGACGACCCAAGTTGCATACCGTCCGACATAAAACTTGACACTTCAAAATTATTTAGAATATTCGAAGTGCTTTTTTCGCGACAGCTTTGAGAGATCGCCTGGTTAACGCTCTCAACTGTATACATGTATCGTCATTAGCGAAATTTACCAATTGAAGTACATTGATACACTCAGTATAATAAACTAATAAGCCATGATGATATGTTGTTATTATTGTATTGATAAATAAAATGAATTATATTTCAACGAAACTGTACAACAGGTTTCAGAGCTAATAAGGGTCGCGTGGTTCAATACACTATGTGACTATGACCCAGGTTCAATTCCGGCCAATGTTAAATTTGAAAATGATGTCTAGTTTTTAAATAACAAAAAATGAAAATACATATTTAATAAATTGTGATTACAAGTACGTACTTTGCATTAATTGGGGTTTGTATCTGCAGATACTTCAGAAAGAACTACTTTTCAAAATAATATATCTTTTTTCTACAGTCTATATACAAAGTAGCCATTTGCGCTTTTTTTTATTAACGCAAAATGTCACTTTGCCGCTTGTGCGGGACAAAGGAAAAACGCTCGTTGTCCAAATGGAAACGTTTAGTCAGGAACTAATGGCACTGTAGTTACAGATTTACCACCTTCACAAGTCAATCTGACATATAACTGCTCTGTCGGTATATTACATAACCAAACAAAATGCCGCATTGCCGTGAAAATAAAATAGGGCATTCATTTTCGAAAACGAAAGTATAAAATGTTAGATTAGATTGGATGCAATAGTTCAAGAAGAATGGAAAATAACGATAAATTAAAATTAAATATTAAATAAATTGTGTGAACAGTTGTGCTGCCACCTGCAAAATTCACTTTTTTACTGCATTAGTTTAATGTATTTGAAACAAATAAATTTTTGTTATGGTGGAGGACCCCATTGTGGCGACCGTAGAAAATATCTTGTGTGTGTTTCAAGCGCAAATGGACATTGTCGATTTCAAGAGAATGCCGCGCGACAATGTCCCATTTTGCGCTTTTAATACACAAATAGCTATTGTAGTTGCAAATCTGGCGAAACTATCAATTAACTCTATGGACAAAATTACATAAATGTATATTTATCATAAATTTTGAAGTATGAAAATAGATGTGATGTGATTTCAAATGGACTGTTTCACTGATTTTAAGTCTTAAGCAGTGAGTACCAAGCCGAGATATATTTATTTTTATTAAATATATTGCATTTTTTTTAAATATAAAAATATGCAGATGAAAATATTTCCAATACTATGTAATTTTGTTTATATTATCTCTAATAAAATTTCATTTCAATGTAGTTTTAGGAACGCGCATATCGATACGTTACAAAATAGCAAAATTCAAATATTTATATGTATTTGTGCTTCTTTTTTATTATTTATATTATCCAGAAATTACCTCTGCGATATAAATCATTTTAATTAAACATGTTTTTCTGTAATTGCAAAAATATTATATTAAATATTACGCATCTATTTGTTTTATATGCATTATGTAGTTTATATTTAAAATGAATTGAAGATATTTGTAAATTTTTATATAATTATTGATTCCTGATATTTTACATTTTATCATACATATCAAATATTTTATTATATAATACCTGTGTTACTGAAGTTAAACAGAATAATATCTGCAAACATTGTTATAAAATAAAATTAACTTAATCTATTTTTATGTAATACATTTAGGTTTATAATTAATTTGATATTTATGTATATGTATCTACAAATATATATGTTTCATGGACAAGTTCATTCTTAAAATATAACACTGGATTTATAGTTTACTTACCATAACGTAACACAAAATAACAATATAATATAACATAACAAACACATAATACAAGATATTGTATATTTTATTCAACCAGATAAGAAATATTATAGAAAAAAATGCCAAGCACACTGATAGTCCACAATTAAAAGAATACAACCAATTATAACAATAAAAATATAAATTTATTTGTTTGATTCATTTTTCCTATTAATTTATACGAAAGTAAATAAAAGTATTTTTCTTTAAAAAAATGTAAATAAATAGCTTAAAAGATTATGCAAGATTTCGCTTAATTATAGCCAGCCACCCATCGTCAATTAAATAAAAAATATAGCATGGATATTGTAGCATAAGTTGTAAAAATTACACCACGTGTCAATTTTTCGATGCGCCATATTTCTTATAACTGACAGTTTTAACTAACAATTTAAGTAGAGATAAAAATACTGGACCACTGAGAACTGTAAAATACATAATAGTGTAACGTTTTTTAAATTAAAATTAAAGTTTATTAAATGATAAATAAATAATAAAAAGATAATTAACGTAACTATCTATGGTTGAACAAATATTAAATATTGATTTAAAGACTAAGAATATTATAATGTAACACGAGGGGGGGTCTCCTACGCTGATGATGATACTAATTCTTACTCCTACTGTTTCTTACTCCGAACGATGACACACTGACTGACTGGTGGACGCCTCGGATGATTGGCGTCCATGACTTAGTGAGAAAGGAAGAACATACATACACTTGCACTTTACTTTACACTTGATGAGGGATGAACACAGAATTTACGGACATGGACACTACTTTATATTTACTGAATACTACTAACGTTTTACTAAATGATTAACTAAAGTTTTTTATACATGGTTACATGCCGTACCCTGCGGGCGGGCGTTCAGCACGCGCCCCAAAGCTAAAAGACACTACATGTTCCGACAACTAATGTCTTCCCGACTCGACGAACTAATCTCGACTCCTACATGTTTACTTCATGAGTAACTAATGTCGACTCTTAAAACAAAGCGCTATCTTCAGGACAGGATTATCTTAGGGGCACAGGGTGCATAGGCTAGGGCATTCTAAGTCACGCACGTATACATAATAATTTCTAAACTTAATGATCAACAAATAAATGCCGTGACTATCATAATACGATAAGAATGTCTAAAGTGAATTTTGACATTTATAATTTAAATAGATAAACAGAGTTAAAATATGATTATTGCAACTAAAATTTAGAAAAGTTTATAAAAAGTTATTTATCTGTTATTACTCTTACCCTCGCCTTGTCAAAATAAAACACTTTAACACTAATACTATTATTTTATATAACTATATTTATTTATTCTTAATACTCGTCGACTGCTTTATTCACTTCACGACGCTTGTTTATATTAGACTGTCCGGCTGTCTTCCATCTATATAAGTCCGGGCTTCGTTTTCTAGAATATTCGGAACGATAAAAACATCGAGTACAATAGATCACGTCACCCATGTACTTAATTAAACAGGTCTGAACAAGTCTGTTTACGTCGCACAACCGTCCGCGGCTATTGCGTCATCGCTAAAAATAGTTACTCGCTTTCTACGTTACAATAGTGAGGGCTGGCGAAAATCCAGGTTTTTTATTTAAAAAATCCTGACCCAGTGAGCTTTTAGGTTTTATTGGGTGCAATATGAGCAATATTTACAAAATTTAAAATTTGATTTTACAAGTTACTAAACGTGCAAAACAAAATTTGTGATTAGGTTTAAAATTTAATAATTACAATTTTTATTTGAAACACTTTTGTCTACAACTAATCCGGAAGTTTTGCGAAAGGAAAAACTGATTTCCCGTTTTTTAATTAACCCGCTGTATAATTTTCATTTCTCTAATTTCACATAATATAAATTAATTTTTCTTTACAAATATTTGAGTATCAAGTTATAAAATATGAAAACCAGGATAAGGTGTCCAACATTTGGATCCGAAACTATCGTTATTGTATATCATAATTTTATATTTATAGATAATTTTACTTTAATGTGGCTTACGAACTGTATGCTCCAAGCTCTTCATATTTCCGTTAATAATACCCGTTTGAAGCTTTGAAGTAAAGCTTTGTTAAAAATTTTATGTCTCATTTGGTTTATTATGTATGTGTTAGACTAATCGCGGTTTTGTTCGTAATAAAATTTAGAGGCTGATTATTTTGGTCTAAACTACCGTACAACTACAACCGCGAAAACAGAGCAGCAGTACAATAATGTTTAATCCCCAGAGTCCTGATTCCCGCCTCGTCGTTCTCGGTGAAGATAATGCAACTATCATTTGTCATTTCTGATAGAGGTCAGCATTCAGTAATAGCCCAATATTGATTCACTGAGTCTGAAGCCCTACTTACACCAGGAAATACGAAACTGCATAAATGCTATTATGTTCAGGGTATTAAACGATTTAAACGATTTGCAAATCTACATGAATTGTCCCATCATTTACTTTGGATAATTTGCTACATGCTTCCATTTATCACGCAATTCTAATTCGTGGAATTCCTTACTTTATTAGTTTTTTGGATTAAAATGTAAATTATTTGAAAAAAGAAATATATTTTATTATTTGTTTGTAAAGGAAATGTTTAGGGTCACGTTAATGTCTAGCTAATATGAAATGTAGGTACCTGTACACATTAAATGTAGGCACAGCCTAAAACCTCAACCGCTTATGATGTCATTTAATGTGCACCTACTTATTGTGCCCAAAATACCCATATGTGCACGTTAAATAAATGAGGTTATGTTTGGGTGTTAAAACGAGTTTTCGTGCGTTAGGTTATGTTATTGTTGTTATATTTAGAGAAATATACCATGACGTTTTAGCGCGTTTGTAAAATATTTTCTTACAAATTTGTTGCTAAGCATTAAAATGAATATGCGCATATAGTCTAGGATTCAGTTTTTATTTCTCACAATAAAAATAATTTTAAAAAGTGGTGAATACCATACATAGGTCAAGTTAGGTATGCTAAGTTTAGGTTTAGGATTAGTTGAAGAAAGTTGAAAAATTTATGGGGACTCGTGGCCGCGTGCCTGAGTGTCTGGTCACGAATCTGGGGAACCTGATTCGATCCCAACCGACGCCAAATATTTCGAATTTTAAATGGCACAAAATTGACCCCTGTGGTACACTCTCCACGCCAGAATTGAATGCACGTGAGGTGACGCCTGGTAAATGCCCGCACGGTACATATATTTCATCATCATTACCAATATCTGCGAACAAAGCAAATTGGCACACACAGCAATGGGTAATATGCCGTGATGATATATTTATTTATTTATTTATTTTAAGTTGAATAATTTTATATAAGAAAATGTTAAATGCTTTTGTACAAATAACATGCACTGTTAAATTAAAAAACAACTTTGGCATTTAACAGATAAATAACTGCTATAAAATGGGGGCAAAGTTATGGTCGTAGAAAAAGTATAGTACATCACTCTGGTTTTATAGCAATTACGTACTCGTGCATTACACATTCGCCTGTCGGCTTATGAGTAAATTCTTCCACTAGTACGTAATAAGTTTCTTACAACACTCACAATGTAAAATACTATTAAAATCTGCTTTATACCTGCAATATTTATTATAATATTGCTAATTGTGAATCTTGGACAAATTTCTGTAATTACTATAAATTTTCACCGTAGAAGACAATGAAGAGAATGCGAAAAATCATTTGTAACTGTTCGCTTTAACTTGAATCTGTGTGTATTTCAGTTTTTAAAATCAAGCCGATTTTCGATATTGTAAATTTATGTACGTTATTCGACAACGATATGATTTGTACTCAAAATTTCAACAATAACTTATTTTGTACAATAGCCTATCCTCGCCCTATAAAGAATTGGCGATATTTCTCGTAGTGATTTATTGTATTGTAAGATTGAAATCGAAAAATGTTGACGGTCTGTTTTGATAATATAATGGACACAAAATCGGCAGAGTTATCCATTAATATCAGTATTAAATTGTATAATAACTTCTGTATCATTGTATACAGAATGTAACAGCTAAACGAGCTACAGCTAATAATTTCTATATTATTAAAGATATATATATGAAAAACAAAAACTTCTATTTGTCAATTTGAATTATTTAAGACATAAATCAAATAGAACACTGTTTATAACGTTATTAACAAATATTTGTTTCATTTTTATTTAAGGACAATTGTTTCTCATACATATAGCTTACTGAAAAGTACCTATAAAAATCAAATTTATTTAAATTTCAATTGTATGTTTCTCTATATTTTTGTTATGTAAGGATATAAAATAATCACATGGTTGAATTCAGAAAAAAATACTCTATCGTATAGACCCAAAAAAACTTTGTATTGTAACTTGAGAACCACTGGTTTAAAAAAATCTTCTCTAATCGGATGTTCCTCTTGGTCATCTATAATATTGTCTTATAGCATTTTATTGTATCTTTAATAATATAGAATTTATTAGAGGTAGCTTGTTTAGCTGTTACACCCTGTATATTAAATGTGTTTCATATATTAGATAGACAGATATGTACATCTATAATTATTGGATTAAAAAGAATTGGTGACGTTTATTGAAGTAATCATTGATTACAATCTCAAAAATTGCAACGGCATTATTATTTCCAATATTCAAAGAGCTCAAATGTAATTCTGGTGCTTCTCTCCACGATAGCTATGAGAGCCCGTGGGATGACGCCTGGTAAGCCCCTTCTATGTTACAGATAAATTGTCATTACCGAAATCTGCGAATAAAAGTATTAATATATATATATATATATATATATATATGTATATTAATACTTTTATTCGCAGATTTCGGTAATGACAATTTATCTGTAACATAGAAGGGGCTTACCAGGCGTCATCCCACGGGCTCTCATAGCTATCGTGTATATATATATATATATATATATATATATATATATATATATATATATATATATATATATATATATATATATATATATATATATATATTCGTAGCAGGCTGTAACAGCTGTCGTTTTACAAAATACCTAGGCATTTAATAAAACGTGGCCAGATTGTTAAACCTTCATTGACTTTGTCAGATATGGTCATTATCTGTTTGTCATTGTCTATGTCTTAGCCAATTTGTATAAGCCGGTGTTTTATAAAAGGCCTAGGCGTTTAATAAAACGCGACCAGATTGTTAAACTTTTGTTGACTTAGCGATGTTTTACAATCTGGCTAAACGTTTTATAAAATGACGAACAGCGTACGGCCACATTCTAAGTCACGCTTTGAAAATTCGGGCTGAGTGTTGTGCGTTAGGTGAGGTTAATGTTGTTATATTTTTGCCCGGTTGCAGATGCGTTCATCAACGCATTGTTCGGTTAACGGTTTATCTAAACGAACAAATGCAACGCGATTTTCTGACAGCAAAGATTTAAATGTCATAAGAACAAAGAAACTGATTCGAATTTGTTCGTTTTGATGAGCCGCTTACCGAACAATGCGTTGATGAACGTTTCTGCAACCGGGCATTAGAGAAATATACATGCTATTTATCAATTTTAAAACGTTTAGGCCCGATACTACCACCTCTAGTTAAAGTGACTGTTTATTAACCATTAATTAAGAATTAACCTAAAGGTTAGAAGCAATACGAACAACAGTTTTAACTTCCAGTTAGCTCTAACCAAAAGTGGTAAGCACGATTTTGCAATATAACCGTTGGTAATCACTAACTGTCACTTTAATTAAAGGTGGTAGGAGGGGGCTTAGACTATTAGACGTTTTATAAAAGGTTGTAAAATATTGTTGAGTCAACGAATGTTTGACATACTGGCCGCATCTTATAAAACGGCTAGAGTTTTTATAAAACGACGGCTTTTACAATCTGGCTACGACATATAAAACAAATAATTGCCGATATATATATTGGCGTTATTTATTGTCTTGTAAGTGTGGAATGAAAAGAATGCGTCGGTTTGTGTTGGGATGTAATGGAAATAAGATGTAATGAAACAGTGGAACCGATATTAATGAATCCGATGGACAAGTCAACAAGAGGGCGGATGTCGTCAGCAGCTTCGCAATTGCTGTCCCCGCATCTTGTTCGCTCGTTGTCGCGTCCTCTCTTTCTGGCTCTGCGACTTTGCTAGCGTTAGCATTTGCAGTCTACGACGGACGAATGTCCTGCATTCGACAACCATGCCGTCGAATAGCCGACCATAAAAAAAATCTAGTTGATATTCAAAACGTCAAATTGTAAACAATAATAAGCCTAGCGGATTGGATGCTGTGCTACAGGTGTGCACGTTCGGTCCTTTTTTATGGAAGTGTTTAGAGACACGAGAGTGTGTACCTAATATAAAATGTAGGTATATGCTAAAACCTCATCACCTCTGATAATATAGGCATTTAACGTGCGCCGATTTGTTGCTCCCAAAATATCCAAAAGTACATAAATTAGGTATTGTTTGGGGGTTAAAACAAGTTTTATGCGTTAGGTTATTATGTTTCAGCTTATAAAATAACGTGCATGGTATAAATTTTTTAAGCAATAATGATAATTACTAGACTCAGCTTTATTCTAATTTAAGAAGTTTATTTTGTGACAATATGGAACTTGCAGCTCATCTTATTATTGTTATCATTAATTTGGGCTCAAGCACTCGTCGCTCCTAGGAGGAAGGTTCAGATTTATGCTTCCATGGTGTCCCAATCTGGCTTGAAATCGGTGATGATGAAGATGAGACAGTTTTTTATGTAATCATTGTTTTTCTTAAATCTTGTTGATGAAGATGAAATTATAAAAATACAAATATCCAGGATTTGACCCCCGGGACCTTTGGTATACGAAGCGGCAATGCAACCACTGCACAACCTCGGTCGGTATGACTTATATACGTAACATTTGACCAATTCAGCTATATAAATTTTACAATAATTATTGTTTTTAGCTTTATATCTCCTGGACAGTCTTTTGTTGCCAAATTATCTTATATAAATATCTCAGTTGTTTTTGAGTACTGCTTTATAACGAGTTACGTTCACCAAATTTTATCCATGTTGATGAATCTAAGACCGTGGCCTCTTCTTTATATTTAAGAAATGAGATGCGATAAAACAATTGTTTAATATGTACTAGCTTCGTCAAGATTAGGTTGTTACAAAGCTGATGATTTTCTCTGACTGATCTTAAATATTTAACCGACCAACGGTACATTGGTCTAAACAGCATTTACATTATGATGTAGGCTCATTTATGTTTAACAATAATTTGACGGAAAGCAATTTAAATTATTACATATCAAAAAATTTGATAGGCGATTGAGACGTCCATGGTGGTGGCGGGTAGTGCTTATTGTCGATCTTGCGGCTATTCGATTGAGTAATTGTCGATTGCACGGCACGTATTCGCTCACGAGTCCGCGATGAGTTACAGCAACAGCTGGAGTCGGAATCGGAGTTTTCTCTCTCTTCTCTCATCTCATCTCATCTCACATCTCCTGTCTCTCGGACAAATTCGTTACCACCCGAAAACGGACGATCTTCCTATGAAAACATGTTTGTTTGGGTTTGTTCCACAGAGGGGTATTTTTGACTAAGGGTTTTTGGCTAATTTGGGATAAGTACTTGATGACTCCTCATGAATTAAGCCAGACGATGCTCGGAAAACTTGGCTCATATTTTAATGTGCTGCAAATGACAACGTTACGAGTACTGTTAATTGCTTTGCTTCAATAAATTATCAAAACTTTGGAAGTTGTACGAAAAACGTGTTTACATTATCTTTTCTTTATTGTACCTTATTTATAAAGTTCTCGACAGATTATAAAGAAATGTGGTATTAAATAATTAATAGCGTTTTAAGAAAACGTAGATACTATTTCAGAAATTAAAGCATTTAAATTCATAGGGATCTAAATGGCTATTTTATATTTTTAAGTTTCTAATCAAAAAGTATTTTACTCAAAACAGTAACGATAGTTGTGCTTCTTTCTTCTTTTATTAATATTTTTATTCATTTTCTTTAAATACATGTTACACACTTATAGACTATGGGATCCTTGGTCGTACATTTTCGCCACGCCTAAAAATTTATAACATATACCGTTTATAAATCGTTGGGTTTTGGTTATAAAACAGTGTCATATAAAAATTGTATATTATTTATTTTGAACTTAAATGCGTTAGTTTGTACTTCGTTAGCTGTTAAAACCAGGCCCCAAGGTAAGGAATCGGTTTTTTAAACTGGTTTTATAAACCTGTTAATACTGATGTAAAATGACAGTCATTTTAAATTAAAATGACGTGACACTTGACACTCATTTAATGGTTATTTTCAGTCATATTGTGTCATTTTAATTATATATTCATTTATTGAATAAATATAACATAAATTTGTAATAAAATATATATTTGATTGAAAATAATGGAAACAAAGTAAACGTAATACTCGTACAATGCATTCTAATAAAAATGAATATACAGGCTGGAGTCCGAACATAAGATTTTAACATGCAAAATCATACTTTCGTAATTTCCTGCATCTCTAATTATTTTACGTAAAATAGCTACAAATAAAATTTGTAAAGCATAAAATTTAATTTGCATGCTTTGTAACAGCAGAAATTAAGAAATGTTTAACGATTTATCTGTCATGTTAAGTTTAAACTCTGAAATATCGAAAGAATTTTTGACAGATAGATTCTTGTGATACGTCATTCTATTGGTTTAGCTCCAAAATTATCCTCTTTTGACCAATAAAATGACTTGTATCAAAAGAATCTATCTGTCAAAAATTATTTCGATATTTAATTTATTTTTATTAGTAATTTATCTTCAAGTGATTAATTGTACATTTAAATTAATTGTTAATTATTTACTTGAAATTAAATTATAAATAATTCTTATAGTCCGTTCGCCGAATCGAGAGAATGTGGAACTAACTCTTGACCAGAGATGTCATTTTATTGGTCAAAAGAGGTATTTGAAGGCAACGCTCTTGCGTATTTTCACTACTAAACACTGTAGATAAAAAATATTGAAGCATAGAAGTGTATTCTTCGAATAAATAAGAAAAAAACAAATAAGTTCATGCATGTTCCTGACCGTCATTTTCAAAATTACAAACGCGTCATTTTTAAAGTGACGGAATATTGACTGTCACGGTCATGAACTAAAATGGCCTGATGGTCATTTTCTAAATGACTGTGACTGACCACTCTGTCATATAATCAACTCACATCACTACCTGTTAACCGCTTTTTTTAGTCTAAAAACGTGATTTTTAATCGAAACTGGCAAAATAGTTATTTATGTAACAAGTGGGTAAAGTAGTACTTTTTTCGGAAATTGTAGCACGAGACAAAAAAATACTATTTTACACACGTGTTGCATACAACATTTTTCCTACAACCGGAATGGTATTGATGTTTCTCATAATACTGAGTGTTCAGGCATCCATCAGCAGCTTCAAATACTGTTAGTACTCTTTCTCATAACACTGTACAAAATGTAACTTAAACACTTGGAAGAATCTCAGACAGACGATGATTAGCCTTTTGTAATGTACAAATTGTACATTTAATTTTAATATTAAAAAATAGGTTAGGTTAGAATACATGTCAAAAAAATGTTAATGTACTTAAAAATTAGATTAGTACTCAATCTGTTAAAAAAATATTAAATCTGTTTCATTTACAATGTATATTCATATTTCTTAATAAATTTTATTACTTTCATTATTATTTACTATCTAATTATATACTTGACAGGTTAAATTAACCAAATTTTAATGTTGCCTAGCAACGCTTATTTGCTTTTCAAGCACTAGTGCGTGAAAAGTACTTTTCACGCACTAGTGCTTGAAAAGTGACATTTTACACACTGTAATGAGTGCGTGAAAAGTACTTTTCACGCACGGTTGTAGGAAAAACTGTTTTTAATCGTTTCTCTTTAACTTTTTATACATAATAAAAAAGTGACTAGGTACTTTTTAGACTAAAATAATGAATGAATTTTTTTTAACAATACGCAAATATGAGCTTTTTTGTTTCCTGATTGATTTAAATCCAGTTAACTAGAGAATAAACTGTTTTTTTAGAAAACCGCAGTACCTTTTAAATATTACGTTCCCAATTTCGGTACCTATCCCATTAACAGTTATTTTTTTCGTCAAATCTATCATGGAGAGAGCACTGCAAAGGTAGCTTTTATACGATTTAAAAATTTAATATAATTTTAAGAATAATGTCGGTCGGATTTGAACCCGGGCCGTCAGAACTACAACCAGGGACATAATGCATTCAGCCACGCTTTAAATAATTTTTAAATTAAAAGAAGATAAAAATAAAGTTGTTACACAAAGAAACAATTATGTAGCAAATTTGCGTTTAGAGCTATGTGGTGAACAGGATATTGGTTGACATAAATTACATTCATATTATCGTTGTATATCATTATGCATTTCAGGTAGGTATCTGCAAACGATAATATATTCAACATGAGGATCTCATTGCAATATGTGATTTATAAATTATGGAAATTCTGTGAAATATTCAATGATGCAATTCGATTTATACAGGTAATTCACGTTTATTGGTTTAGATTGCAATAATACACCCTTAATGAGAATATACTATAATTTACTTAGAATTATAAGTGTTAACCGACAAACAGTGCATATCCGCATATTGTATATACTTTAAACTAATTCAAAATGTTTCAAATTTGGCTTCAATATCCAATATCTAAATTATTATTAACCAAGCTGTCTGATTAATTGGAAACATTTATATACTGGGTTTAAATTATATATCAATTAACTGTTATTTGCAATTTACACAATATGAAGTTACGGATTTCATTATATTGGCAAAATAACTAAATTAAGCATATGATTGATCACCTACAATGAAAATTTATGACAAATGTAATATGCACTTTCTGACAGATATTAATTCCAGTGTTACATTCACTAACAACTTTTTGGACAGGTTGCGACCTCAGACCACAGATTTTGATAAGGAACACGTTAATATAAAATGTAGGTAAACTAAAACGTCATCACCACTTATGACGTAGGTATCAGCGTGCACCGACTTATTGTGCCCAAAATACCCAAAAGTGCACGTTAAATAAATGAGGTTATGTTTGGGTCTTAAAAAATAGAAGTGCAGTTACAAATTGGTATTGCATTTTTTATATATCATAAAACTCGGGGCTAGTTTTATGCTTTAGGCTAGGTTATTGTTGTTATATTTCGAGATATACAGGGTGTTCATTTTAAATGGGCCACCATTGGTATCTCGAGAACTATAAAAGCTACAAAGATGGTTAAATGGGCAAACAATTTCTATTTCACAAAACAAATTTAAATAAAAGAAATTTTTTTTGGGCCAGTGGTTCTCAAAATACGGTCATAACTTTTTAATTTTAAACGAGAACATATATATTTTTTATTTGCTCATTTCTTAGAGAATTTAATTCAAAATTCAGTGATATATTTTTTTTTTTTTTAGAAAAATGCATGTAAATTTTTATAGTAATTTTATTAAAATATGGCTATAATAAGAGTGCCACGAATGGAAAAATTGAGTACATGTTATTTTTATTACATAGAATTAGAGTGCCCTGACCTAAAGAAGTGAATGTTTTGTTCTTGTAAGTGATCATAAATGTCAACGTAAACAAAATATTCTTATATTTCTTTCATGGCAATCTAATTCTATGTTAAAAAAATTAACACGTATTCGATTTTTTCATTCATGACACTCTTATTATAGCCATATTTTAATCAAATTAATATGAAACTTTACATGCAATTTCTTAAGAAACTCATTATGTAAGGGAATAAAAATATTATATCACTGAATTCAGAATTAAATTCTCTAACGAATGACCAAATAAAAAATATATGATCTGATTTAAAATTTAAAAGTTATGTCCCGTATTTTGAGAACCACTGGTCCAAAAAAATTATATTTCTCTTCTTTAAATTTGTCTTGTGAAATTGAAATTGTTTGCCCATTTAACCGTCTTTGTAGCTCTTATAGTTCTCGAGATAGCAATGGTGGCCCATTTAAAATGAACACACATTGTGTAAATTTTGTACGCAATTATAAAGGTACAGTAGTGACGTTTTAATGTGTAGCTATATTTTATATTAGGTACACGTTAATGTGTCCTTACCCTAGACACAGCCTTGCGATAAAATTTTGTGGACGTAAAGTACTCCTGAACGGATATATTGGAGGTATGTCAAACCATTCAATGCAATACATTCTCAAAAACATCTAAAAAAAAAGAGCGGCAAATATTTATAAACAAAAAATAAAGTCTCCTTAGATTCTGTAAATTCGTAGTTTGATCCTTTCTTATTTTTTGTGTATTGTGTGAAAATAATTTGTGCATTACAATTTATAAACGCAACATGACGTCTAACTGACTTAGCTATCACTTATAAAAAATATTGCCTTATGTTTGATGTAAATGAAAAGAATATATTAAACATTTAATTAAGAGGTTGACATTAATTTGTATGGAACGTTTAAAGGAATGAAAAAACGAATATAATTGCCCATTGCCTCTTACATATGTGATATATTTCTTCCATTCTCAAATAATACTTGTAAAATAGAACTAAAAGGCATACGGTCGCATCGGGTTCATTTGGTGAACAAGCACGGCCGCACAGTGCAGCCGTGATGCGACCGTGCTGTCAAGGCGTGCGGCCAGCTGTAGATATTTCAAGACGTGCAACCGTGTTGCGGTCTATTGTACAGGCGTTTTAGTAAAATCAGTCGGAGCTATCCGACGAATCTGTCCGATGACGCCAGAGATCTATCAGATCCATCCGATTATTGAAGCTTTTACGAACGCGTTAGATCTGTGTATGATTTTGACGTTTAAATCTGAGGTTATAGAAGAAGTTTAACGTGTTAAAATGGATAAGAAAATAGCGCTTATTTCTGTAATTGTACCAAATTTTCTATACGACTCAAGTGAGACTGAAAGACCACTTGTATACATTATTTCGATCATTTATTTGTTCGAAATCACTCTTTTTGTAGAACTTGATATAGTTCTCCAATGTTTATAATCGGAAACATTTAATTAAATACATTTTCTACAGTCTATATACAAAGTAGCCATTTGCGCTCTCTTTTGTCAACGCAAAATGTCACTTTGCCGCTCATGCGCGACAAAGTAAAAAACGCTCGATGTCCAAATTTCTAATTGTACAATGTTAAGAAATGTCACTTGTCTACATTCTTAATATAAACGTTTAGTCAGGAACTAATGACACTATAGTTACACATTTACCACCTTCACAAGTCAATCTGACATGTAGAACTGCACATGATGGTATAGGGCATTTATTTACAAAAATGAGAATATAAAATGCTTAGATTAGATTGAAGCAATAGCTCAAGAAGAATGGAAAATAACGATAAATTAAAATTAAATATAAAATAAATTGTGTGAACAGTTGTGCTGCCACCTGCAAAAGTTTGGCGTGAACGCTCCCAATGATGGACATCCACTTTTTCACTGCCACCGCACTAGTTTAATGTACTTGAAACAAATAAATTATTCAAAAAACTTATAATATTCATTACAAAATTGACATTAATTAGTTGAAAAAACGAAAACTAAAACAATATCTGTAAGTCATATTTGAATACGTTCCACCTTCACTACGAAACTATTGAGTAGTACTGTAAGTACAAAGTGTACATTCTATTATTTTTTGTTATGGTGGAGGACTGTAGAAAAAATCTTGCGTGTGTTTTGCGCGCTAGTGGACATTGTCGATTTCGAAAGAATGTCGCACCCTCAATCGACAATGTCCCATTTTGCGCTTTTAGTACACAAATAGCTATTCTGAAGCACAAATGTTTACAATTTTAAATTTGCGCGCGCAATCCGTATTAACCCTGCAAATGGATCAGGGTTGAAATTTTTTGATCGGATTGCTCGGCCCGACTGATCGGAATGAGTTTACGAACGCGGCAGTTTAACCTGATTGACTTTGCGAACGCTTCAGATTAGATCAGATCAATCCGATCAACTTTACGAAAACGCTGTTATGTCTAGAATTATATGACACTTAGACCTACTGTTTCTAAAACCTTGGGGTTTACACATAGAACTTTTTGCATGTATGAAAAATATGTACCTACAACTCTTCTCTTATGGGGTCTCGTGGCCGCGTGCATGAGTGTCAGGTCGCGAATCTGTGAGTAATGGGTAATAAGCCGTGATGATATATTTATTTTATTTTATTTAACTTCGACATATGAATTAAAATATTTTAGTATTTAAACTTGCTTACCTATATTATTCTTTGTTCATAACATTCCGTCTTTGGTTTTATATTTCAATAAACGGTCTGGCTACAGATCATAAAACATTTTCATGTAAAAATCTTATATAATAATTTTTTGGCATTTAGATAACTTGACCCCTGTGGTGCACTCTCCGCGCCAACAATGAGTGTCCGTGAGGTGACGCCTGGTAAACGCCCGCATGGTACAAATATGGCATCATCATTACCGATATCTGCGTACAAAGCAGATTGGCACATCCAGCAATGGGTAATATGCCGTGATGATATATTTATTTTATTTATTTTAGATGACTTGGATTTTAATATTCTTCAATTTACAATTCACGTTTACAAACAAGCACGGTCGCACCACAACCGTACCAAGGCTGCACGGTATAGGTAATATAAATGAAGTTTTAAAAATAATTGTAATACAAAACCCTTCCGTACCTGACAATGTGCGGCTATTCTTAAGAATATTTACAATTTTATTAATGTCATATGCCAAGTGTAACTATGTTACAGCCGTACTGTTGGTATCTCAAGGTGTTGCGGCTGTAGTGCTGTATCAGTTTTACTCGCGATATCTGAAAAATGAATAGAAACTCGAATAGATTTCGATTGAAAATGTATCTTCAGTTGAGACGAAACTAGTATAAAGTAATTCAGGGTGAATATTCTGAACTTTCTTTACGATTAGATTGCAATTCTTTAATAAGTTTAGTACGCACTTGCAATTGTAAATATATAAATAAAAGTCAGATTTATTTTTAAATTAGTATAGCTGGCGGTTTACATCTTCTAGCAAATTATAAAAGTTTATAGTTACTGTAACTTAGATATTAGTTTGATAGACATAAAAAAATCATCAACATTTACAGTATTTTTAAAAACAAATTGCGAAAATGTCCCTATAATATATTTTATTTATAATATTGCAACATTTTATTTATTTAAGTAAGTTTATTTGTTAAAACCAAGTGTTTATTTACCTAATTTCCAGTGCACATTTATAAATTAGCTTATTTGATGATTATTATAGCACTATCTAACTCTCACTAATTTTAACTTAGCTTGGCCCTTTCATAGACTATTTGTAAGTTTGTATGTCCAATGTGGCCATTTGATGTGAAAAATGATATACATGTCATTAATACTTGATCTCTATTTTCATGTTAAATTTTTTAATTATGTGGGAGAAATGAGAGCGGCCAAAATACACATGTCACGAGCTAAACACATAATTAACGGCCAGAGACATGTGTAGAATATCGAGAAATGTCTGGAAGACAGCTCTTAAGCGACAGCATTCATTATTTATAGACCAAACCTATTATTAACGGTTGGAAATTTGCTGGTAATTTAAACATATCGAGTGATAATGGCGCTAGCCTATTTGTACAGGAAGTTTTAAATATGTTCTATAATTAAAATTAGTTATGACACATTATTTCTCATAAAATAGTAGGTACTTCATCAAAATTAAATTATATCCTCTGCATTTTCAATATTTAACAGTAATAATAATATCACGGCGTATTACTCTAGAGTTGTCATCAAAAAAATAGTAGTAACTTCTTAAAAAAAGATCTGTGCAACCTTATCAATTAAACCTATAGCTATTTAAAAAATTTGTAAAATAAACTGTTTCAGATCTAATTAATAAAGAAAAAATGAAAAAGAAAAAACTTTCAAACTTTTCTTTTCAATAGACACTATTGAAAGAAAAGTTTGGAAGCCTGTTTTTTTATTTTTTCTTAATGGTGTAACATTCCACTATAACTCGAAATCTGATAGTGATAAAAAATTAGCATCAACAATCGAAAGATCTTTAAAAAGTGTCACAAAGAAATGCAATTCAATATTCAATCATATTTGGAAGTTATTTGCAAATATACAGTATGTTAATTAAAAAACGGGCCTTAGGCGTTTAACATGGGAAATCAGTCAATTTTGTAACCTGCAAAATCGAAATTCAAACGATATGCATTTCTTTGTAATTTTGTTTAAATTACATGGCCAACTTTAGAACTGAGCAATATTTATAAAATTTCAAATTGGATTTTACAGGTTACTAAAATAGAATAGGTTAAGTGTTATACATGTATAATTTAATTCTCTAAAACATTTATTTGAAACTTTTTTGTCCAAAATTAAATGGGAAGTTTTGCGCAAGGTAAAAATGATTTCTCATGTTAAACGCCTATGGCTCGCTTTTTACTTAACACCCTGTATATTTTCGTCTATATCTAGTGACTCACGAATTTTCTCAGGATAAACAATTAAAATAATAAAATGGTCTCCTAATGGGCCAATTTAACCTACTTCGTATCTCTTCTAGATGTTGGACATGTTATCCTGAATATTCTGATGTATACCTAGAAAATATCAAATATGTAAATACATAAATTCTCTTTTCACCTACAAGATACATAAATTTTATTAAAAATTATATTTATTATGAGAATATACTTATTTACTTATACACCATCGTGTAAGTTGCAAATCGTAACTCCAAAACAATGCTTCAGAAGACATTATGTTTATACATGATGAACAGGAGAATCTGTGACATAGGCGATTAACATGGGAAAACAGTTTTTCTTAAATACTATCTGGCCCGTAAAACGTAATGCGGTGTTTTATGCATTATGAATTTTTGGCTTCCAAAATTTCTAAACTTACGCTTTTGGTGTCTGAGTAACCTTAATTTAAAGTCATTGTAAAAATGGATTGCGTATTCGAATATTTCCAAAAAACGACCGTCGAGTCAAACGAACTTGTCAAAAATCAGTATTTGACGTTGATCAACGCACATTCCTTTAAATAACGCATACTAAATCTGTTTTTACTACGTCTTTAAACCAAGTTTTCCAGGTTACTAAAGCTGTTAATTAAAAAAATTTGACAATAAAAAATAGGTATTTTATTCTCTAAAATTTCTACGGGACAGATGATAAATAAAAAAAAGAAATGTTTTCCCAATGTACATGCCTATCATGGATTCTCGTGTTCACCTTGTATGTATAAACGTTTTATCCTTTTGATAAGTTAAACAGACCCTTAAAGTCGCGGTCTTTTATTTAATGACACCCTAGTTAATGCAATAGAATAAAAATTAAAAGATTATTTGAATGGCTCGAATGATCACATCTGCATTATTATTCTTGGAAACACTTAAGTCTACAGCATCTTAGATCTAAAAACAGCGTCAATGGACATGATGAAAAAACAGAATAAACACGAGCTTCCTAAATGTTTGAAATACTTCTCCGTGACTTCTCTTTCCCTTCTTGTATCACACTACAAACTCAACATGAGTGCTTCAGCTTTACTGAGGGGAATATGTTTGATTCTCGACCCAGCACTTGGGAAGAGGAAGCCTTAAGACTTGTTAACATATGGTTCTTTTCATGTGATAATTAACCCCTATACACTACCAATTTCAACTGTGATACGAGAATTGCCTCAGTGTATACCACCAAGCTTTTATTTATTTCTACATATACTCTTAAATTCATAAATTCTGTTAAAAAATAGCCAAGTATATATGTTAAGGATATAAAAGATTAGTTAATAATAATGATAAAAATAATAATAATAATACATACATACATAAAATCACGCATTTTCCACTTAGTGGGTTAGCACAAATCCGAAACAATAATAATAATATCAACCACAAAAATAATCACTCTCTCTTTCAACAACATTCTTACTAACCAGACATCATACAACAAATATTCCTCACTCTTTACATATTAAAGTGACCGATTTTCGGTAGTGAAATACCGCATCCGGACCACAATAATAGTTACGAAACAATCATCCTTCACCACACTTTCCTGTCTAAGCACACTTCTTTCGCCTCGGCCACATTCATAATCGCATTCATACACGCTCTTTTATTTATTTATTTTAACCAAGACCAACAGGATACTAAGATCCTAATTACAGGTCGGTTTTACACAATAATAACAAAAAATTGTCACAAGCAAGAAAGAACACATAATAGACACTTAAAAATAATACAAAAATCAGAGAGGTATATGTTGTTACAGATCACATACAATAATTACTTAATGAAACAGTACTCAAACAAAAGACACCATTTATTGCTTTACTAAAAATTGTTGAATTAAGCCTCTCTTAAACTTAGCAATGCAGTCACCATAAATGTCAAGCGTACTAGATACAGAATTGAGAGTAGAACACATAGTTTTTATAGGAGATTTTTGCTCATAATTTGTACGTGATGTTCTGCAGTAAAATGTACGGGTGTTTCTAGAAGTTATTCTGGGTACAGATATAGAAATTGAAGCAAGAGTGACTGGATCAGATATGATTTGTGTTAATTTGTATAGATAAATACAGGAATGAATTTTTGTACGAGTATCTAAAGATAGAAGATGTTGTTCGAAAAGTAAGACGTTATAATCATAATCAAAAGTAGGATACCGCTTATTAAGTTTGAAATATAAATATTTTACAAATTTACGTTGGATAGATTCAATTAAATCAATATATTTATTATAAATAAATTGGATTCCGAACAAAACACTTCTTATGACCTTTATAAATGCGTACAAAATTTACACCATGCACGTTAATTTATAGGCTTAAAATAGTATATTTCTTTAAATATAACAACAATAACCTAACACACAAAACTCGTTTTTAACATCCGAATATAACTTCATTTATTTAACGTGTACTTTTGGGTATTTTGAGCGCAAGAAACTCGGTGCACGTTGAATGTCTACGTGATAAGCGGTGCTCAGGTGTTAGCGTGTACCTGTATTTCATAATTAGGTACATATTAACACTTCCTTTTATTAAAGTTAATTTGGACTGATAAACAAATTTAAAATTCGAAATTAGCAGTCGTAATTATGAAGTAATATTATCAATAAAACTATTAATCGTAGGTATACAGGATGTTTACGGAATAATATTTTCATTTTTAAAGAGTGATTTTAAAGGTCGAAAGAAAGAGATAAATTTTAAAACACCTTAATAAAAGATGTATAACAAGAGAGGAATATATTCTAATTTTTTTATTTTTAATGGGTCAAACGATAGCCATGAGCGTTTTTACAGCAGATCAGCCTGCTGCCTAATTCAATTATCATTTGTTTTTTAACTGTCGTACTTCGTTTTCATTTGACACTGGAGTTCGTTAAAAGTTTGATATTTTTGAGTGAAAAGTTAAAACCGCGATGGCTCATCGGTCTAAAATGAAGTAGTTGACACGATGCTAATTTTTGGGGTGTATCAAAATTTCAGCTGTTGCAATCGAGAATATGTATGTTGTAGGCTTTACACATTTTTTGCTTGTAATTTTTCTAAACATATACACTGGCTTGCAAAAAAATCGCGTACACCTTAAAAATCAAGTAACCGAGTTTTTAACATTTTACAGCTATGTAAATATTATAAAAACTGACAATGTTGTCACTGTGATCACTATTTGATCTATTGTGAAACAAGTTCTTCATTGTGTTTAATTTACCTACTATTATATTGCAAATATATTCCAGAAAAATGAAAGAACAACCAAGTATGTATTTGAATTTATGTTAATTTTGACATCTTAACTGACACTAGTGACACTGGCAAGTTAAAAATCAAGATCGACTCAATACAGCAAAAAAATAGGTGTACGCGATTTTTTTGCAAGCCAGTGTACCATAATTTTAATGTAACGCAAACAAAACTCGCGCGTGCAAAGCTTGGGCCGAGTAGGTTATGTTAAGGTATATTTAGAGAAATATCCAAACTAACTGAGTCCTAAACTCATCATTTTACAAGTCGTGTGGTCATTTGGAAAACGACTGGGCGTTTTCTAAATAGACGGATTTTACAATCTGCTTACAGCTTACGACAGAAAACAAAACTATGGTGACAACTTTGAATACCTGTTGTAAAAACACTCATGGCTATCTTCTGAGCATGTAATAAAATAAAAAATAGACACTTTTTTTTCTATCATACAACTTTTACTAAGTTGTTTTAATTTTTAATATTTATTGCCTTCTTTTGACCTGTAGTATCATCAATTAAAAATAGAAAGTCCATAAGCACCTGTGTACTACAGTGTGTTCAATAAAACTCCTAACTCGGAGTAGGCTATGAAGAGAGAAACGTAAGTCTGGTCATTATTCAATTCAAAAGTGAAGATGTCAAAATTGACCTTGAAATGTAATTTTAAGGAGAACAACAATAAAGAAGCATACAATATATTGACATTCGCCGTTTTCTAATTTGTTTCCATAAAATAGGATTCAAAAAGAAAATCTTTGATTTCTCTAGATAACATTTTTGACAATATCTCATCTCAAATTGACATTTAATTAAATATTTTAAAATTGACATACGTTTCTTTGTTCATAGCCTACTCCGAGTTAGGAATTTTTTTGAACACACTGTATAAAAACTGTAAGCGTCTTAAGGTTAAGTTAGGCAACCGTCCTAAGGTTAATTGTGTGACGATTTACAGTATTTAAGCAGAAAACAAATCATAATTAAAAAATAATGGATTTAAAATAGTATTTTTTTATAAATTCTCTTATTGCTCATATCTTCATAAATATTGTAAAAAATGAAAAAGTTTAATAAAGGTTGAAATTCTTAAAAAAAATTGAAAAAGCTTTAAAAAATTTGGAAAAGGTTAAGAAAATTAAAGGGATAAACGTAAATCATCACAGCATATTACTCATTGCTGGGTGTGCCAATCTGCTTTTTTATACGCAGATATCGGTAATGATGATGACATATTTGTACCATGTGGGCGTTTATCAGGCGTCACCACACCGGCAATCATTGCTGGCGTGGAGAGTGCTTAAAAAAATAGATAGGTATAAGCTTTGGATAAGTTGGAAAACTCGGAAAATCTTTGGAAAACTGATAAAAGTTTGAGAATACTCGAAAATCTTGAAGAAATTTGAAAATCTTAACTTCTCTAAGGATTTTAGTGGCTCAGTGTCAATTAGTACAATTAAATTACACTTTTAATAAGTAAAATAATATTTTCCTGCAATTTATTATGTACAATTTTGATTTAAAAAAGGGAAGATAATTTATCGTATCCTATTTTGATGAAACGACGGAGGTCGATTTGCTAAAGAGCTACACCACAACAATTAAATATGTAAAACGCAAATGTAATCCAAAATGCATATCAGATAACTGGTATAACACATGCGCAAAATTTAATAACGCCACGCACAAATTCTCGATAGCAAATTAATTAGTTAAGTACCAATTTGTGCTACTTAATATGATGTTAGCAAACGATTACCAAGTGCGAATTAACGCGCTCCAGTGATCATGTTTACCGAGCGTTGAACGTCGACCGACGGGCGATCTCAGGCGTTCGCATTTCGCGTCGAGCTTTCACCATTCGCTCCGAACGAAGCGTTCAGTGTTCAGCCTGAGCGTTCAGCGTTTCGAACGCTACAAACGTTTCACATATGACTAGGAATGAGCTAAACTCGTCGATCCTTTGAAGTTGTTTTTTCATGGCGCTCTCATGTGCGGTAATTAACACTTAAAGCGAGGTGAAATCCGACGTGAAAATCACCCGTGTGTGTTGGATACAAAACTCACAAACCGATATAGCAATGTGAACTCTGGATTTGTTGTAAAAATATAGCAGCAGCAGCCTTTTTATCAAATTATCTACTCGTTAGTTTTTACAAAGCATTACATCTTCATTATTTATTCACAACAATTTCACATCATTATACTTACAATATTTTCCTTTTAAATTATATTTCATCAACTTGGAATATTCTTTGGAAACCTCCTTGGGATTTATCGTCGAATGAATTGTAGGTCTTACTGTTACAATTTTTATTAATAAAACACGCAAAGGACGTTTCAGGCGTAAATTAGCCCATCATCAACAACAACAGTAGAATAACATTTATGTAAACTAATTAGTGATGCACGACGAGACGAGAGTTCTCTTGCATTTCGTTTCGTCTCGTTACATTATGCGAGACGAGAACGAGAGCGAGATTGCAGTTTAAAATCGATATAACAACTGCGAGAAGCGAGAAATCTATCAAGATTCTCGCGAAAGTCTCGCAATAAAAACTATTTGTAACTTTATAGTTTTAATTCATAAATTCAATTAAAAATGCACCGAACAAGAAGTGGAGTCAACGTTAATTAGTGAATAGAATACGTGAATGTGAAAATTATATGAATTCACTATGTTTTTTGAATCCATCTATAGTCGATTGGTATCGGCCCCAGAGCGAGGAAATGCAAAATAAAGTCAAAATCTGGTTTGCATCCAATAGAACTAGTTTTCTCCAATATTTCAGCCCCTAATTCATGCCAGTTAAAAAAACTACGGTGAATAAAATTGTTGATGCCCCTGAAAAGTAAAGGATGCTGTATTAAGTGTCGATGGGAGCCAACACGGAGCGAAGCTGAGTGATTGGTTGCCGGCGGGTTCCCAGTTTAGCGTTTTTTTTATGACTAAATCTTAATTAAATAGTAGCACATATTTAATGATAAAGTGTAGGTACTTTTAGTTACAAAAAATATTTTTTTAATGTTTAATTAGTTTTAGCTTTGAGCTTCTCCTGTCGCCATGGAGAACGCTATGTTTATTAATTCTTTCCTGCTATATTTATCAGTAGATCCTGGATTTGAATTAAAACGAAAATTGTAACTTATATAATGTAAAACCAAATTTGTTATTCATTGGTTTACATAAATATCATTCTACTGTTGTTGCTGATGATGGGCTAATTTACGCCCGAAACGTCCTTTGCGTATTTTATTCATAAAAATTGAAACAGTAAGACCTACAATTCATTGGACGATATATTTCATCAAGTAATAATGTACATTTTATTACGGTTTACGGATTTATTTGTTAAAGATTTGGCTGTGTCTAAGGACACATTTTGTGAACCTAATGTGAAGTATTGGTACACGCTAAAACGTCGTCACCGTTTATGACGTTAACATTTAACGTGTACCTTTATAATTGCGTACAAAATATACATATGCACGTTAATTCATTGGCTGAAATGGTATATTTCTTTAAATATAACAACAATAACCTAACCTTATGCACAAACTCGGCCCGAGTTTTCCAAGCATGACTTTTGTGCGTTAGGTTATTGTTCTTATATTTAGAAAAATATACTGCGTTTCACTCGCGTGAAGGGTTTCATAATATGGCTAGGACATATATAAAAATGCAAGCATAATTTGCAACTGTACTATTACATTTTATCACCCGAACGTAACCTCATTCATTTAACGTGTATCTTTATAATTGTGTATAAAATTGACACAATTCACGTTAATTTATAGACTGAAATAGTACATTTCTCTAAAACAATAACCTAACGCACAAAACTCATTTTTAACACCCAAACATAACCTCAATTATTTAACGTGCACTTTTGGGTATTTTTGGAGCAATATGTCGATTTATGTTAGATGCTTACGCCATAAGTGGTGATGACATTTTAACATGTACCACAATAAAAAATGCGTATTATACGACAGCTTACAGGGACCGTGAGGTGACGTCTGGCAAGCGCCTTCTATAGTACATGTACAGCGTGTCTGCTACCGTTCAAGGAAAGTACTTTTTTGCTTCTGCCTTTTGTCTTTTGTTATATATATATATAACTCGCGCCCCAGACGAAATTGACACTTGCCAACGACAATAGGTTGCCAACAAATAGAAAACAATAATTTGCGGCTGCTTGCATGACGGAGTTACAAGACTTTTTAATTCACCAATCCCGGAAGGATATCTTGAGGTGTGATGATATTATTACAAAATAAAACTGGTTGCTAGGTTTTAAAAATACTACTAGTGAGTTACAAAATTTGTTTGACTTACTGTAATTTTGACACTTTAGAGTTGACTTTTCACTATCAACAAATTTAGGTTATCACTTTATGATCCACAAGATTTCTATCCGGAAAACGTTCCGAATAGACTCGTGCTTCCTCTCTGGCGTTACGTCCACATTCTCCGAAAATTATAATCATTTCTAAGTAATCAGCGGCTGAATACATGGTAAGAATTTGCCTTTTTTTATTCACCTTGTCAAATTTAATTTGATACTAACATTTTTCAGAAACTACAGTCGCCCACATATTTTAAAGAAGATTTGATTTGTATAAAACTATAGTAACGTAAAATTACGGCAAACACACGTTAAAGGTGTAGGTCTCTGATTGGTCAATTTTAAGACGTCTTTTCTCGAATATATTTTAAGCTAGATTTTTTTTTCTTCGAAATTACACATCCGAGTGCAGTCTCGTTTTTCCTCATTCGCTCTGGGGCGCGAGTTGTGAGACAGCTTGTATATATATATATATATATATATATATATATATATATATATATATATATATATATATATATATATATATATATATATAGATGTATGTTTACTACATCCAATCATGAAATAATAATATCTGATATAAAAAATATGTAATCAAAAATTAACTGTCATAAATTCATAAATCGGTGACTCTCGTCGTGACCTCTCGGTAAGCAAATCCAATTTATTGATTATTGTACCATAAAGACATGCAATTCTGAATTTATAATGGTTGTTACGTAATAATATGTAATAAAGCTAACTTTGATATACCAAGAAACATAATTTCAATTGAAACGTCGTTTAAGTGTTTAATAGATAATTAGCTGGAGGTAACTTTAATAATACCAGCTGTTGGAGTAACAAGGATGACAACATTTGCTTCACCTGTGCAATTAATAAACTATTTTCTACATTAAAATTTAATAAATACGCGCGCAATATCGTCGGAAGTAGTTAACAGCATATTCGTCTAATAATAGAAACTGAAAATTTGGTTTTTATTTTAATATTAATAAGTTTTATTTTGTTTTCAGATCAATTTCTCAATCGTTTTTAAGTTAGCTGTATTATTTTTGGATATTTTTGCTCAGCTCAGTTGATAAGTGAGTTGAGATAAATGTAACTGAGATGTATATGAAAAGAACAACATTTTACATATACAAAAAGAAGAAAGAGTAATTCTTATTCTAAAATTCATTACCGTACATGACATTTTTGTTTCAAACCACGAAGGCTCAACTTTCGTAGTACATTTATAACATACAAATTGGCATTTCTTCTCAAAGCAGGGATGTGAGTTTAGTCAGTACCACTCAGCTCAGTTAGAAAAAAAGAACAACAGTTTACTGAGTTTATCTGAAGTGAACTGAGACGAATTAATATTTTGACTAAAAAGAATAGTTATTGTTTCGAATAGTTTGGCATACCAACACGTCGACAATTTTATCCATATTGGTGAATCTGAGGTCGTGGCCTTTCCTTTATAGTTAACAATTTAATTCATAATCTAATTTTATTTTTGTGTCTGTTAATACATTTTTGATTAATGGCACAAATTAAGCCTGTAGTAGTTACAGTCCAAAAGTCATGAGGTATTAAAAAGAGAACAATATTTAGTGAATTAAATGATCTGTGTTCATATGTAGTATATTGATGAAGCAATTATACCTATCAAATTTAGTAATGCGCTTCTGATGCTCAAGCAAGTTTGCGGTGTTGTATTTATCCTATCCTTTACCGCATAAGTCAATTGAACTTGTATAATATTGTAACGTGAGAGTACCTGCGACATTTAGTCCGCGAGCCCCCGACCGGCGCGTGCGAGCCGACGCCTATCAATAGAAGCATTCTAGTAGGTAGTAGATAATTATCCGCGCATTGTCATATAGTTCGAGGCGTCCCGGGAATGTTCCAGAAGTTGTTACGAGGCACTATATAAGCCACGTACGTGTGTGCGAAGACAGTCACATAGAGTGTTAGTCCGTCAAAAGGACAATTACATAGATAGCAAGAAGTAAGGAGTCAATGAGTTGAGTGGCACAGCAGTATCGTGGTGAGCGAATGCAGTTTGATGTCGGAAAGTTACTGGTATACTAGGATAGCTGTGGATGTGAATACTCGGTTGTTTTGAGGAGTATTGGGAAGTTAGGTATACGGGGACAGTAATGGCGAGTAGAAGTGGATACTCGGCAGTTGTGGCATATGGACAGTCGGTGATACTGACGCTGTGGAAGTTAGAGAGTTAGTCCGGGCAGTTGAATACACAGACGCTGTGGAGGTCGGTAAGTCGGACAGTTGAATGAGATATAAATAAATAGTTACATAAATAGTCGAAATAAATAATCAGCAATATTGTGTATATAAATAGTCGTGTTAATTGTTTAAATAAATAAAACTAGTATTAGTGTTTAACTAGTTAATTATATTCGTAGTCTTAATTAGTTTTTAATATTTGTTTAATACTAGTAATCATCATTGTTATTATCTTTTAATATTAATTTATCGTCTTAATAAACATTTATTTTATTTATTAGAATAACCGCATATAACATTTATTTTACGACGTCTTTAAATTAAATCTACTCGGTCACCAAAGAAGTAAATTCAAAAATGTTTGCATCAAAATTTTTTAATTTTAATTCTTTAAAAGAGAATTCGGGACATGAGAAAGCAGTTTTTTAAAATATTTATCTGTTTTATGGGGTGATTTTTAGAGCATAAAATTCTGAATTTTTTGATACCAAAATATACATCTTTGGTAACCCAGTAAACTTAATTTAAAGATATATTTAAATAGATTTACTATTACTACGTTTACATGCAGTTTTGAAAATGGTTTCAGTTTTCAGTCAAAACTACGCGAAACTGTTTACATGCAATTTTCAAAACTGGTTTACAGATTGATTTAAAAACAGTTTCGGAGCATGCGCATTTGGCTGATGTAAGTGACAGATCCTCTTCACTCCAAATTTTTCGTTTTGTCATTATTCCATTTAGTTTTTCTTCTTTGTACCACTACGCACTAAAACTACACAACTGTTAATTTATTATTAGATTAGTAACATCAAGTAACACAAGCGACTAAAACATTATCCTATGTACGCATGCGCAATATCGAAACTGAATTTTAAGTGTTTACATGAGTAGTTTCGAAACTAGTTTTCAAGTCAAACCCATGCATTTTAGTTTTGGTTCGAGATAACTCAAAACCGTTTTGACACTGTATACATGGCGTTTTCAAAACTAAAAACGTTTTGAAAACGGTTTGAAAACTGCATGTAAACTCAGTATGTGTTATTTCAAAAATTGAACATCGAGTTAAATGTCAAACAACTCTTCTACTTGGTTTGGCAGCTAAGCGACGTTAATTTTTCGAAATAATCGGATACTAGAACTATTTTACCACTTCTATGAATTAAATTTTTTCACTTACCAAAGAATTCAATTAAAATATTTTTCTTTAAGAAATTCAGAGTTTTAAAATTTTATGTATTAAGATGCTGTATAAATTTCATTTTTACCACTTTTTCACTGAACTATTCAATTAGTAATATCAATTTAAATAAATATCAGAGTTCTGAAAGTACACTGTCGTGCAAAAGAAAATGGGTCACCTATTTGTTTATTCATTTTTTTGCTAATTATCTCGACAATTATAAGAGCTATGAAGTTGGATAACTAGACAAAACTTGTCCTATATTAGGATGACATTTTAGCAATGCATTGTTTACTCAGAAGAAATGCATAGGTCACTAGATACAGACAAATATGTCAATTTTACAGTTTTTTTGTTTTTGCAAATCTAAGTACGAAATAATTGTAGATTTTGATTTGCACTTCTTTAGGACAGATTCTAAGCTCTTTTGCATGGCGATACTAATTTTTTTTATCACTATTGGATTTAAAGATAGAGTTGGTCAAACATGACGGGTTGTGATGCAAAAAGCAAAACTCGTATTGCGACGCTACAGACTATTGTAAAAACATTTTTGTAGTTAGCTGCCACTTGTTAAATCTTAGAAGATTTGCAAAAACAAAAAACTGTAAAATTTTCGTATTTGTCTATAGTAACCTATATGCATTTCTTCTGAATAAACAATGCATTGCAAAATGACATCCTAATATAGGACAACTTTTGTCTAGTTAACCGACTTCGTAGCTCTTATAGTTGTCGAGATAATTAACAAAAGTAAGAATAAAAATTAGGTGCCTTATTTTTTTGCACATCAGTGTATTAAATCTTTTTTTATTTTATTTTTATTGAAAATTATAGACAAAATGAATGTTGTGCATTTTGTTAATCATTTATAATTTGGTACTTCGGATATGATATCTTTGACAGAAGTACCACTGAAATAATAGCTCCTAACAGGTTATTACGGTTTGGTTAATGAAGGAAATTTTCAAGTGTAATATTTCATAATGCGTGAGTCATTGAGAATTCCTGAACGCATAAATGTCGACTGTATAAACGGAGTCATCATAATATGCGTAGAGGTTAAAATCCTACACAGCGTAAGAGAAATAAGATGCAATTCCCATAGTGAAACCAGAGAATCAGAGATAAGAGTAATACGAGTTCGTATTTCCGCTACAAATTGCGTCGACCACCGGTAATTTCACGTTTAGAGTACAGTGTTACAAAGTTCATATAACTGACGTAATGTTTTCTACAACTGATAGTTACAGAAAATAAAACACCTAGGTATTTAATTGCAAATATTAAGATTTATCTCATAATAAGAGATATAAGTTTATTACAATAATCAAAACGCGAAACACAACAAGGAGCTAAACGTTAAGGCATTCATCAAGTACGATGAGACTCAGATTAACGTTGATTATATCGCAGCTTCTTTCAGGATTCGTAATAATCAATGACATTTGTGATCAGTGTGTCGTTATAATAAAGCTGTGCCTAGAGACACGTTAATGTGTACCTAATATGAAATATACGTATACGATAAAACGTTATCACTGCTTATAATTGCCTTCAAAATTTACACTATAGACAGGTTAACAAAAAAATGCGTATCTAAATTTTGGCAGTAATATTTCACATAATATCGTTTCGATACGATATTGTCAATTGAACCAACGGTTAACAATTAATTATAATTGGTGCAACTGGCCATAAATATTATAATATAAAAACCGAACCTAACGCAAAAAAATCGGCGGAGTTTTCCAAACGTGGCTTTTGTTCGTTATATTAAGATATGGTTGTAATATTAAAAAAATATATATAAGCAATCTAGTCGAGTTTCACACGCGTTAATTAAAAGACGGGTTTTGCAATATGCATACGGCATACAGGGAATTTATTGTAACATGCAAAATATGGTCAATCACTTCCATAGTTACACACTACTGTCAAAAAATGACAGCAATGTAATATTTGTCCATTTAAAAATGCAACATACAAAACTTTAATGTAGCACATTTGAATAAACTTTGGCTTACAAAAATTCATAATTTAATATAATAAATGCTCTAAAATACCCCTATTCTGACTGAGGCAATATCCTAGTCGGTCGTAGAAAGAGTTGACACCATTTATGATGTGTTCTGGAGGTATCTCCTGTCTGCAATACTTTTTATTGCTTCATTTTAAAATGGACAAATATTACATTGCTGTCATTTTTTGACAGTAGTAAGTAACCATGGAAGTAATGAACCATATGTTGCATTTTAAAATAAATTCTCTGTGCACTACTACGTTTTAACACCCAAACATAACCTCATTTATTTAACGTGTACTTTTGAGTGTTTTGGGCGCAATGAGTCGGTGGACGCTTTAGATTGTACCTATACATTTCATACTGAAATATTAACGTATCGCTAGACATTTCATTATAATAGAGATTCACATAACGTCAAAATAGATAGCGTGAACGTTAAAAATCCAGGTAACGTGAACGTTATTCTGAACATAAAAATATGTTTTCACATACCGTACACGTTATTTTATTTGTCACACAAAGAAAATGGAAGGCGAATTAGAATGACTTATTGAGATTGCTGAGTTAGTAAATTTAAATGAGAAAGATTTCAGCGATGCCTTAATAAATTGTCACACAAACAACATTTTAAATAGAAATATTGCTTACAGTCTTGCAACCTCTACATACAGTTGCGCAGAATGATATGTAACTAAAACGTTGTAGCTATCTTCCTCTAAAAGTTTGGTTATGTCGGCTTTAATCTCAAATATAAAGTAGTTTTCGACAGACGCTATTTCTAGACAAATAAGATTAAACGCTATAAACATAGCGTAAAAAAATTACGTACGCATGCGCATTGAAGTCAAAATGAGCTATAGCTTTCACGCTATTTATTTTGACGTTATGTGAAAACTCTTTAATAACTCAGTTCTTTCGGAATTCGAACAAATCAGCGAAATCGCTTGAATATTTCGATGTATCTTTACATACATATGCATTATTGACGAAACCTCAAATATTGTTAGTTAAACGCTGTAATCATGGATATTTTAATCTTGGTTGCGTGTTCCCTTATTCCTACATAATATGTGTTAAAGTAACCCCGTTTAATGCTGTTTTATTTAACACTGTGTTTTGTAAGAACGTATCTTGATCGTTAATCGAGGTATTACTGTAATGTAATGGCATATTATTATACATATTGAGACGGACAATGCTCCATTACAGATAAGCGATAAGTTAGAGTCTGGAATAACCATTCCTGCGACGTGTGTATACTGTGTTATCAATTAGTTAGAAATCGTTGGAGTTCGGAAAATTAATTTTATAATATTTTTGCCAGTTTTATTTTAATTTGTTTAAAACAGACTGTGTTACTTGGTAAAATGACAAAATGTCTATTCATTCTGTTAGTTATCATTTTATTACAATTTGACTTGTCAAAATGGCATTGACATTTTAGCGGTTTGGAAAATGACATTTACGACTCACTTTCCAACTGTTAGAAAGCTAAACGCACATATTATTAACTGATTGACAGTAAAATGTCAAAATTTGTTGTGTCTCATAAAATGGGATATAAATCCTGAATTAAGTACGGGGTGTCTCATTTTCGATGTTTTTTTAAGGTATCTCGGGTAATTTTAGAGATAAAGTAAAACAGTTTGCACATTCCTGAGTCAACTTTTCGAGAAAAGTTTAATTGTCACCACATGGAATTTCGATCTCATTTTGTTTCTGAACTACAAGCAAAAACTCGTTTTTCGCTGATTGCAAAAATATCTCATATCTTATTTATTATGATAGTAAGAGAAAAATTGTTTTAACAAACTTTCAACTGTTTTTAGGTAGAATAAAATGGCTTAATTAGATTTTTTTAAAACTTAATAATTCTCGAGATTTTTAAAGGGAACCTATGTTAAAATAGTCTCATCGTTTTGCTTATTTTATAAGCTTTTCAATGGTATATAACAAGTCTACATTCTTTTATTTTAAACATGAATAACAGATAAATTATTAATTATTTAGGGTGAAAAAATTGAAAATTATTAATAAACAAAAGAAAGAAATAAATTTAAAATCATCATTTGTTTATTTCTAATATTATGTTTCAGTTTTACTCATCTTTTCAATTTATTTACTTCAAAAGCATATTAAACCATTTTTTTCAAAGCCAACTGTAACATCGATAAATAACAATGTAACTAACCAGAAAATAATTAGTTAAAAATAATTTTGAGAACATAATTCATAATTATATATCAAAATAAATAAATGATGATTTTAAATTTATTTCTTTCTTTTGTTTATTAATAATTTTCAATTTTTTCACCCTAAATAATTAATAATTTATCTGTTATTCATGTTTAAAACAAAAGAATGTAGACTTGTCATATATCATTGGAAAGCTTATGAAATAAGCAAAACGACAAGACTATTTTAACATATGTTCCCATTTAAAAAATCATAAGTTTGTGTGATATCTCGAGAAATATTAAGTTTTCATAAAATCTAATTACGCCATTTTATTTTACCTAAAAAACAATTGAAATTTTGTTAAAACAATTTTTCTCTAATTATCATAATTAATAAGATATGAGATATTTTCGAAATTTACGAAATACGAGATTTTGTCTGTAGTTCAGAAACAGAAGAAGATCGAAAATTGCTGTGGTGACTGTTAAACTTTTCTCGAAAAGTTGACCCTGGAATGTGCAAATTGTTTTGCTCTAACACAATGTTGGCCGAAACATTAGGTTATATTTTCTTCACCTATTAGATCACGATCCAGCAAACCCGAAAAGCAACCATCGTTACATAGACGGCCGTGAAAGTAGCACTAACTATATAAAAATAAAAACGACATAAACTTGTTATTTAAGCAGACAAATGTCAGAAAAAACGTAATTGTTATTTGTTATTTTGATAGAAAGATCACATAAAAATCTCCTCTGGAGCTCATATAAAATTCCGCCTGATACCTGAAGAAGAAGAGAATTTTCTGCGTATAACATATTGAAAACCTAGAGAAACATCATTTCAATTCAAATTGATTCAGACAGTGATTCTTCCGCCGTTTTAAATTTTCTTTATATTGGCATCAACGCAGGAAAACCTACAAAATCGCTTTTAATTGTTTGTTATAAGAGACGCTCCAAGTTTTGTTTCGTTAAAGTTTCATTTAGTCTCTTTTGTGTCTGCTGGAAATTGTAATATTGACGAGAATCAAAACACATAAATTAATTATGCTGCAATATCTAATTATTTATTGAAGATGTTTAATAATTCTAACCTAACGAAATTATCATATGAGAACCGACAGCGCGACAGCTTATGTGTAGTAGATGTGAAGTACTGCAGGAACTTGTACAACTACCAACTCGTCCAGATGCAATCAGAATCTTAATCCTTGCGACAACATTTGCAAAACTATAACTAAGTAACTGTTAAGCTATCAGAATTGAGTTTAAACTAATGAATCATTCTTCATGTTCCTTGTCCATAGCACTATAATCCTTAATTTCTGGCAATCGATACTGGACTGCTTCTTACAGATTTGACGCGCTGTAGTCAATACGCTTAAACATTTTTTTTTTTAAATAAATTTTGCTACATCGTCATACTATCACTTATCGCTATCAAATGAAATATTTTGTGTAACGAATCGTCGAAACACCGGATTACCCGATCACGCAATTTCGGTTTAAAATTTGTCGGCCACCGGATCGGCGGATATTTTTGTTAAAATCGGGTGAGTCGGATTGTTTACTTTTGAAAATTACAACGTGCTGTGCTTAGTTTATGTAATGAAGTGGTGTTCTCAACCATGTAATTTGAATTTCTACTTTGCGTCAAAGCTTGAATGCGAAAAAGCAGTCTGATCTTATTTTTCAATAGATAAAAATACCTGTTTCTTACCAGTTGCAGTTGTTTATATACAAATAAAATCACAATCAGGGTAAAAAGAGCCAATTATACTACCAAAGATGTAAATAAATAACTTGAATTTGAATATTCCGCCATAATTTAGAACTGTATCATTTATTTGGAAGTAACACAAGCTGCTTCCGTTCGGACTGTGATTTGTGATAAAATTGAACAAAGTGTACATGATTAAGAAGAATTATGTTTCTTCGTTCGTTATTCGTTATCTATACTCTTTCATTTTGTGATCACAACACGCCCCCTTGAGAATCAGTTTTTTCTCATGATTACTGTTATTCAAATCACAAAAGATTGAAAAATCGTGGAATAGACAGTTATAGGCAGATTGTTTATATGTCAGATGAAGTATGAGAAGTACCAATACCAATAATTCGTTTTGTAATGTGTAGTATTTCTATTCATTCGAAAATGACTTTTAAATTCTTCTTCCCAATAGTTAGGTATAACAGTTTCAACATAATTATTTATACTTGTTCTTCTGTTCCGCAAATTCTTTATCATCAGAATCAGAACTACTAGAACTTGAGTCAGTAGATTCAACATTTATCACTATTGCTTTCGAATTTTCTGTTTATATAATAACCAACACAATCATTTTTGTTATTTGGTTGACAGTTGACTTGTCGGTTTGTGAATTTGTCATTTGACATTTGACGCTAGTTCGTTCGACGTTGTGTAGGTTTCACGTCAATCGGGTTAGTTTTATTGTTCGTTTGGAATTCAATTTAATTATGATTGGAAGGAATCATTCTTAAACGAATCACGAATTAGAAAATCACAGTCCGAACGAAAGCGCCTACAGTTTGGTTAGAGATCAATTCAAGATTTTGTTTCCAAATAAATACGGCCTATGCAAGATAAAAATCAACCGTAGTGCAGTTATGTTGCTGTACCTTTACTGTTTCATTTGTCACATACACGGTGCGGCCGTACCACTAAACTCTATATATAATTGGATTGCGTATGGGATAGGTCGTCATGTGACTAATCGAGCGCCGCCATATTGGAAAAAGTCCTGGCTCTCGGCATCAGTTATGACTCGCGCAGGCTCACGTTTCTTTTGTGGGAAGAAAATATTTCCCGACAACCTCAGTTTTCAAATGTAAGTGAATTGTAAATCTATTGTGATTAATCATTGTTTATTGAAGTATATCGAGTATATCAACAAACGAAGTATTTACGTGAAACAAAAAGTTAAGTTACATTAAATGTCACAACATATATATAGATTGATATTAATTGTGTAACTCTTGTAATTAATCATTTTTGTGTTAATGTATAAATGAAATAAGTACTTACATGTACAAATAAATGAGTGCTCATGAGGTGACGCCTGGTAAACGCCCGCACGATACAAATATATCATCATCATTACCGAAATCTGTCTACAAACAGAGCTGGGAAAAGTACCGGAAAGTAGTACTTGAAGTACAAGTACAAAGTATCTTAATATTTCTAAATGTACTTGAAGTACAAGTACTTTTTTAGTTTCTAAAGTACTTGAAAGTACCAAGTACTTGAAAAAGTACTTGCAAATTTGGGTGCAAGTACTTTTTTAGATAATTGATATTTTTCTGATTATATGGACCTTAAAAGGTGATTATTGACAAAAATTTCAATACCAATATTAATTAAGGTATTTAAAACAAGAGTTCCTCGCTGGGACTGCCGTATCACCTAGCGATCGAATGACCTAAAATTGACTTCATATGATCGCCAAGCGATACAAGAAGCTGTATGTTAGAATGACGTCATTTTTACGTCTTGCGATCGCCAGGCGACACGGCCAAGTTACGCAAAAAAAAAATGCAGATATATCTTTACTTTCATATTATCGCTGAAAATATGTGTATTAATAAAATTCACATAATTATGTGCTACAGGAATAACAACACACCACTGCAAAAGAAACACTGACAGACAAACAATTCTCATAACATTGTTAACTTTTAAATTATTCATCACACTTAAAGTAATTTAAGTACAATTAAAATACTTCAAGTACATTTAAAATACTTCAAGTACATTTAAAGTACTTCAAGTACTTTCATTGTACTTCAAGTATTAAGTACCAAGTACATGTGAATAGGCTTTGTTAAGTACAAAGTACTATAAATAGAAAGTCTTTGCAACCCTATAAAATACTTTTCTTGCAAGTATTGCCCTGTTTACAAAGCATATTGGCACACCCAGTAATCGGTAATATGCCGTGATGATATATTTATTTATTTTATATTAAATTTTATATTATTTGTAATATGAAATGCAACAGTTTTATCAGTAGGAGTATGTTGATTAAAATTAATAGTATTTGGGTCTTGTGGCCGCGTGTCTGAGTGTCTGGTCGCGAATCTGGGGAACCGGGTTCGATCCCGACCGACAGCAAATATTTCGAATTTTAAATGGCACAAAAATTGAACCCTGTGGTGCACTCTCCACGCCAGTAATGAGTACCCGTGAAGTGACGCCTAGTAAACGCCCACACGGTACAAATATGTCATCATCATTACCGAAATCTGTGTACAAAGCAGATTGGCACACCCATATGCCATGATAAGATATATATTAATTTAGGTGAAAATTAAGCAAATAAATGCTTATAATAACAACATTTTTACTAGAATGTAATGTAATTGTAATTATAAATATTATTAAATAGCACTAAAATAAACACTATTACCATTTCAGTAGATTTTTTTTCATTAAGGGATAATAAAAATTAACTGAACTACCACAAAATTTATCAAAATTTACGTTTTCACCTTCATTTTTGAAAATATGCATACGATTATATTTCAATTAGTTTAAACTACCCGCCGAAAGTAGGCCGAGAGCCAGTATTTTTTCCAATATGGAGTTATGTATAGATATCAGTGGGTCGTACTGTGCATGCAACAAGATGTACGGCTGCGGCCGTAGTGCAGCGGAGTATTATTATTACTTGGGAAATGAGCGAATTCTTGTGAACAATAATGTATCTCGAAATAAATTAATTCTGCAAAAAAGTAATGAAAACAGCTTACGTTCTACTTTTCTTTACTTTTTTATTGTACTCGTAATCTCTACAAAAGATATCCTAAGCGTTAAAAATACTCTTGTTTATGATAACTTCGTAGTCTTTTCAACATGTCAACTGCACGACAAAAATAAAATAGTAATTGAGATTCAAGTCAATAAGCAAATATCAATAATTAATTTTTCATTATTACGAAATGGTATCACAATGCTAGAGTAACTTTTCGAAATTCTCTAATACAGGGAGCGCGATACAATATTACGATATTAGAAAAACAAAAAAAACAAATAAATAAATTTGTAAAGAAATATTTTGATGCATATAGGTTAAATTTGTCATAGGACTGTTAAGATACAAAGTTGTTCTCATCATGAATGTCGAACATTACAGTACATGGTGCAAAATGCTTCGAGCATCTTTACAACAACCATTGCTGTTGACAGAATAACATGCTTGATTGAGTACTACGTTAAATAGTGTTTACAGGATGCGCTGTAACCGATACTTGACCGACGCACTTGTCTGTTAAATGTTTATTGTGCGTACAACTCTGTAGTATATGTGGTAGTATTGTGAGGTTTACCGCATTATATACAATTTTACTATAAAGTATCATTGTGCAACGTTATACTTATAAATAGGAATAGCAGGAGCAATGGTCGCTTGTTAGGGGAGGGAGATACATAGATAACAAGAAAATTGTTGTTTCATTATACAGGGTGTAACAGCTAAATGAGCACCTCAAATAATTTCTATATTATTAAAGATACAATAAAATATTATAAAGCAATCTTGTAGATGGCCAAGGGGGACATCCGAACAGAGAAGAAAATATTTTTTGAACCAGTGGTTCTCTAGTTATAACATATTTTTTTAAATTTATTTTTAGGCCCATTAGATAGGGTATTTTTCTCTGACTTCAACCATGTAATCATTTTATATGATAACATAACAAAAATATTGAGAAAAATTCAAAAACAAACAAAACAATAAGGTAGCTAGGATCGAACTGCGAACCTATTGTACGGGAAATTAAAAAGGAAAACGAGAAACGAATTCAAAGTATACGACCGCGATTTGTAATCTTCGGCAACTTAAAGGATAACGCTCCTGAATTATGAAACTACTCGCACAAAGAAATCTTTTAGCACCCTTACCACAAATTGTTTTAAATTTGTAAAATCCAGGGTTGTATTCTACGAAAATTGTTCTAGCCTGATTATAACCAACTGCACCACCTAACGGCGAATGGGAATATACAACCCAGTGCGAACCTTGTGAAACAAGTTACCGCGTTTATACAAGATGTCTCACAACTCGCGCCCCAGACGAAACTGACACATGCCGACGACAATAGATTGCCAACAAATAGAAAAAAATAATTTGCGGCTGCTTGCATAAGGGAGTTACAAGACTTTTTAATCCACCAATCCCGGAAGGATATTTTGAGGTGTGATGATATTATTACAAAATAAAACTGGTTGTTAGGTTTTAAAAATACTACTAGTGAGTTACAAAATTTGTTTGACTTACTGTAATTTTGACACTTTAGAGTTGACTTTTCACTGTCAACAAATTTAGGTTAGCGAAGGTGTCATCCGAGATCATCATTTATATCGTACAGTGCAACGTTCCGAATAGACTCGTGCTGCCTCTCTGGCGTTACGTCCACATTCTCCGAAAATTATAATCATTTCTAATTAATCAGCGGCTGAATACATGGTAAGAATTTGCCTTTTTTTATTCACCTTGTCAAATCTAATTTGACACTGACATTTTTCGAAAACTACAGTCGTCCACACATTTTAAAGAAGATTTGATTTGTATAAAACCCTAGTAACGTAAAATTACGGCAAACACACGTTAAAGGTGTAGGTCTCTGATTGGTCAATTTTAAGACGTCTTTTCTCGAATATCTTTTAAGCTAGATTTTTTTTTCTTCGAAATTACACATCCGAATGCAGCCTCGTGTTTCCCCATTCGCTCTGGGGCGCGAGTTGTTAGACAGCTTGTATTTTTATTTGTTGTGGGCAATAGTTTGGTCTTCTTTGTAAACGTAATAGAAAGGCGTTTCATTGTTTTATGACGATTCTTGGAGTTGATGTTTGGCGCACATTTTTTTTTCTACCATTGACCAGTATTACATCGCATGTTTTTACATACCTATTATTTTCATATTCACAAAATTATTTTCAAATCGGTCTGTCTGAGATCGTGACCTTTCCTTATTAGGTCGCTCAGTACAAATCATATCTTTATAACTCTGTGTAATATTCGTGAAACTTGTGACTCCGAGTAAAAATAAACAAATTTTTATATTCGGCAGCAACTTGGCCACACCAGGTCCGTTTGGCGAATATGAGTGCGAAATTAATTATTGTATTGTGATTGTAACAAGGTGTGCGGTCGTGCTTGTTTGTTAAACGGACCCGGTGTGACGTATGGCTGTGTTGCAGCCAGTACACTGCAATTAACGACGGATAACTGGCCGAGACACACTGGGCGATGGTTAACTGGACGATAATCAAGTGGGCGATGGTTAAGTGGACGACGGTCATCTGGGCGACAGAAAGTTAATTTTTTACACGCTTAACAGGCATGTGGGTTTTTTGCAACAGGTTCTGATTGTTCTAAACAAACGTTAACATAACCTAACTTAACGAACAATATTTTATTTTCGCCCATGTCGCGGCACTGACATCTGTCGCCCAGTTGACCATCGTCCAGTTGTCCACCGTCTAGTTGCCCTCGCCCAGTTGACAATGTCCGTGTTGCAGCCGAGTACTTTGGACAGTAACATTTATTTGACGGATGTTTTAGAGTTTTATGTAGAGCTTTCAAGTTATGGTGAAATTAAACATACGTACAACAATTTCGATCACAAGACAAGTACTTTAAATAAATATACAGGGTGGAACAGCTAAACGAGCTACCTCAAATAATTTCTATATTATTGAAGATACAATTAAATACTATAAGAAGAAGTCCAAGGGCGATATCCGAATAGAGAAGAAAATATTTTTTTAAACCAATGGTTCTCAAGCTACAACACAAAGTTATATTTTTTTTAAGTAGGATTGTTTTTATTTTTTATGCCCATTTGATAGTGTATTTTTTTAAATTCAACCATGTAATCATTTTATATTATAACAGAACAAAATATTGAGAAAAATTCAATTGAAATTTAAATAAATTTGATTTTTTATGGTAATGGTTATTTAAACGTAAAATGTGGGGAAAGTCATTGACAACTTTAAAGAACTTTTCCATGGAAGATTCAACAGCATTTATTAAGAATAAGATGCACCCTTACTGCTAGCGGTGCGACGCGGGGTCGGGTGAAGGGGGGTTGGGACTCTTGGGTAATAAAATTACGGTAATACAACGAGCGTATACTAGTTCGTAACTTTTCGGAAATTTTCGTTGAAACACTGGAACTGAATCGTATCTCAGTTACAGTAGACGCAAAGATATATATAAAGGGGCGTGGAAGCTACTAATAGAGGATAAGTACAGATCTGCAGAAGGTCTATTTTCAATAGTTTTTAAGTATTGCATCGCATGGCTTGGCATATAAGGAGTACTTTAGATGCACAAAATTTTATTCAAATTGCGGGTAGTCTGAGGTCGCGACTCCCTAAAGCTTTAAGGTACAAGCACAACTGTTAAAGAATTTAAGTTTTTCTCTACGTTTTATAAAATTATATATAGTCTGTACAGAATTCTACCGTTATTGCTTTGACTTACTAAGCCTGTGGTAGACCAGGCACAGCGGGATGTAGCACTACCTGGCGTAAGGGTCGGACTCCGAAAAATTTAAATTTGCTAATCTTTGTTATGCATTACGAAATTTCAAAATTGTTAGCTAATGAATTCACAGAATCAAATTACGTATTTGACCATTGTTACAAATTAGGAACAAATAAGATTTGTTGAAACATGCTGTGACCATAGATTAAAATTAGGGAAAATAAGATTAGCAATGACGTACCAAACGTATATAAATGAGTTTTCAAAATTTTAAAATCAGTATTACTTTACTTTTCGTACTGAGAGCAATTATATAGACACTTACTATGTGGCGACCATTTGAAGATGATAATGATAGTTTACCCGTTGAAGAAGATCGCTGTGCAAAACTTAAACGTACGTGTTTGCCGCTAGAAGCGAAAGAAATAATTAAAAATGTGTATAACTATTTAAAAGATAATGAAGATGAAAATTCGGCCTTAACCAAAACATGTGAAATGACGAAAGTGCCGTATAATACTGTTCGTGATATAATAAGTGGTGAATTGAGACCAAGAAAGAAAAGACGTGACGCGGGTAAGTCGAGAGTAGTGAATTCTTTTGAAGAAGATATAATTCGACGTAAAATATACACGATGTATACTGAAAAAACGTTGCCGTCTGTACGTACATTGTACCAGAGACTAAAAGATGATAAATGCGATATAAATTGCTCTGTGGCTACTTTGCATTCGACCCTTCGTAATATGGGTTTTCGATTTAAAAAAATTAATAAACGGCAAACTATAATGGAGAGTAGAAGAATACGTGAATGGCGCTTTAAATTTTTACGTGATATAAAGAAATAAAAAATAAAAAGATTTGTTTCATTATTACAAAATAAAGTAAAATAAAACAGGAAAACATTTAATACGTACCTGTCCTTTCCCCGCTATAAATCAAGCTTAAATCCCTAACAATAGACCTGCTGAGAGGGTAATAACGGTAGATTTCTAGACAGACTATATATATATATATATATATATATATATATATATATATATATATATATATATATATATATATATATATATATATATATATATATAAATAGCATCCATATAGTGATGTTCCCAGGCCCAGTCTGAACGAAAGATAAGTTATTGCTACATTAGCTGATTATTAGTAAATGCATATACATATTAAGATATCCGCAGTCCTTTCGCAGAACAGTACTTGAAGAAATAAGCATCCTTGACCTTGCCAACTCAACGTACAATATCATTAGAATAACATGTTTTGTTATTGTAAAATATCATCTTTTTGTTCCGTAGACTATGAATACGTTCTACTGTTTCTTTGTAGTTGTTGGCGTATCTGTAAATACAGTTCTCTGAATTCAGTATGTATATTTTATTGTTATCGATTATGACTAGTATCATAGCTGAAGGAATGGACGAACGAGAATTGAATCATATTGAGGATATAAATAACAAAATTGATTTGTGACAGTTTCAGGATTTTAGAATATTGGCAGTTTAAAATATAAATTCCATAAAATTTAATTATCAAAGTGGTAGTTTTATTATTTATAACTGCAACAGACTTTGGTGAGTTAGATAGCCAGATTTACCCTTTGTGTTTGCTTGCATGGGCAAATTACATGTCAATCAAACCGATATACGAATCTGCAAAGCGCTTCTAAATACTGCATAAAATAACTGTATAAAACTGTGGTTCTATGGCAAAAGCAAATACGTCACTTTTGGCGAACACAAAAACAACCCTTTTGGAAATACCAACGAAGAGCTTACGGACTTCCGTTTTAATTTTTAATGGGTAATACTACAGGTCACAAGAAGGCGATAAGTATTATTGACATGAAACACCTTAACCGTCCGTCTGTCGGGTGTGGTCTGTGAGTCCACGGCAAATTTTTGGTTTATTTGTTTATTATTTCTTTCAAAATTTCTACCGCCACAGTACCTACCTTTCTGAAGTATCTGAATAGCAGCTGTTTTACCTATACAAAACTGTTTTTCAAAATTTCAAATATTTGCCGCATGTCATTTTGTCCTGACAGAATATATATATATATATATATATATATATATATATATATATATATATATATATATATATATTGCGGCAAATATTTGAAATTTTGAAAAACAGTTATATATATATATATACAGTGTGCACACTGAAAACCGTGACATAGGCGTTTAACATGGGAAAACAGTTTTTCTCAAATATCATCTGTCTCGCAAAGCTATAGTGGGAATTTTTGATATGGTTACAAAGATTATTTAATTTGGCATCGAAGAGTATCTAAATACTCTTAATTTAATGGCTTATTAGTGAAATATTTGCAAAAGTATAATGCAATTTGACAGTTATTACTTATAATTTATTAAAAACAGTAATCATGGAAACATATTCCGTAGCTGAATTGGTTAGTATTTTATAGAATAAATCTACGAGAAATAAAATAAAAAAATTATTGGACCTAAAGCACCTTATAAAATTAAAACTAATAAAAAAATTATTACTCTTTTTAATAAATTATAAGTAACTGTCAAACTGCATTATACTTTCGCAAATATTTAAATAATAAGCCATTAAATTAGGAGTATTTAGATACTCTTCGATGTCAAATTAAATATTTTATCCCACCATTACAAAAACTCCCACTATAGTCTTGCGGGACAGATGATATTTGTAAAAAGCCGTTTTCCCATGTTAAACGCCTATTTAGAGAGTCGGGTTCGAAACCAACCGACAGCAATATTTATTTTTTAATTTTTTCTTTTCAAAATAATTTTTATTATTAATATGTTTTTAATCTTTTATTAATATTTAATTTAATAAAGTGGATACATTGTACGTAACAAGATTTATTTATTTAAAAAATATTTTATTATTTGCTTTATTGGTTTATTATAAATTAAATTTCTTCAAATTATAGTTAGCCCTGACGAAAACAAAAAAACGAGAACATTTGATTTGAATAATCAAACGTCAAATGCAAATTAAATATTAATAAAAGATTAAAAACATACTAATAATAAAAATTATTTTGAAAAGAAAAAATTAAAAAATAAATATTGCTGTCGGTTGGTTTCGAACCCGACTCTCTAAATTGTGAAGCGCGCACGTTACCCCTACTCTATCAGAGCTGTTGCTTAGATACTATTATTTTCAAGATATGAATAACATTCATGGTACTTCTACAATTTTTCTTAATTTATTCTAATATTACACTTGTAAATTGACTGATTTGAATTGAAATCCATAGAAATAGTATCCCCGGATAAGCATGCAAAATTTCATCTTAATATCTTGCACTGGGGAGATACTATTCACAATTAACTAATTTTACATGTTAATCGCCCATGTGTCGGTCGGCCTAAGACACCCGGTATATATATATATATATATATATATATATATATATATATATATATATATATATATATATAATCTTTTTTTTCGAAAATTTAGTTATGTAAGGGTATGAAAATTGTATATCGTTGGATTTAGAATAAAGAGCTATATTGAATGAGCAAATAAAAAATATGTTTCCATTTAAAATAAAAAAGTTGGTATCCATAATTTGAGAACCACTGACTGAATTTTTTTTCAGTTTACCAGTGAAATATTTATATAAAATAAAAATTCTTTGCTAATTTAATCAACTTCGTATCTCTTATAGTTCTCGAGATCACAATGGTGGCCACTTAAAAATGAACTCCCTGTATATAATTTCCTTGTATTTCCTTCCATTATGGTATTGAGCAACTACCCGTCTTTGTCTGTTTCTGCCGAAATGACGTGCTGTGCAATTTTCAAAGTTATTTTATTTCAAAACCATAATTAGTTGAAAGATTTGAAAACAAAAATAGATATAACGTTTTTTCATATATTTTTTTGTTATACAGCTGTTTGGTGTTTTGTCCTGGTTACATTGTCACATAATAAAGTTAAGTGGAACCGTGTTAGGTCCTTTTAATTGGAAACGCACCATTAACGATTAGGGCAATTACTAGGAGTAAACGCTTGCATAATATAGTGAATTCGTTGGAGGGATCTGGCGTCGGCCGGTCTACTGCTACTGCTACTGCTAGTACAACGGCCGTGAATCGTGATCATGATGCGGTACGTGATTTGCTTGATGGGGTGCCCGTGCCATGCCAGAGCCACTGTGCGGACACTCCTGTTTGGACCGCACCATGGCTCTCATTCCCACAGGGCATAATGTGCTGACTGTTTTGTGGGAGATATTGATCAGGGGAAATCAGGAATTAATTGATTGTGGACGAATACAATGCAGGATTGCGAATATTTTGTGTTTACGATGATGATGATGGCTTCATCGTGTTATTAGTGTCGTGTTTCTAAAGCGTTTAATGACCAAAATTGACCCTCGCATTGTTTAAAATAAATTGTACAATTTGTGCGGCGACTGCCCTTATCAATTATCGCCCAAGTGCTGTAATTGTTGATAATATGCATCAACACACTAACAAAGAATTCTTATGATTGTCGACTAATTACTATCTCATTCTCATTATCAGTATCCAGTATTTAACATTTTTTATTGTCATGAACAGTACTTTTACTCGATATTTGCAATTACAATAGGGTATTTCACAACTTTTTGATTTTTTAATAAACACTTATTTTTTTATTTGTTCATACAGTGATCTGATACAAAATCTATAGCGTCATAAAGACGTAGGTACTCGTATATGTAATAGTAGGTACTGGTAATGCCAATAGATGGCAACCGAGTAATAAACAAAAAAAAAAAACACTTACGCTTGTCAAGTTGACATCTCTAAGCATTTCTAAATTTTTGTGTTTGCAAGTTACACTTATTGTAATTGTCATGTTTTAAAATGAGTTCTACTCGCACAAAATATTACTTAGGAGAATTTCAACATGCTAATGTCAAATACTGACGTCATTCTGCGGCGCTATAACATATAGACTGTTTTAAAGCGATGCAAACTTTAATAGGGTCCTATACCATTTCAAAAAAATCTGTAAGAACAGGATGAAATAAGAATTTTAGTGCAAACGCGACTTATAAATTTTACATAATAAGCAAGATATGAATTTTTAAAGTTAAGAATTTCTTGCGTGACGTAGCTGGTACTTCCAGTGGTCGACAAACTGTTAGTTCTAAAGAGAGCAGATTTTTTCATGTTTGCATAACTGAAATATTTTTATATAAAAACTTATACGTTATATTCACGAAGAAATTATTATTAAGCATAAATAACATAAATAATAAGAATTTTTGTCTTAATAAACTATAGAACATTGAAACAGTTTGACAATAGTATGACACAGAGTATGACGGCGGATGGCGCTAGTGTTTGTTTGTTTTGATTAGCTAATATTATTTTTAATTTAATTAATACATATTACAAATTTATTTAAATATAAATACATTATTTTTGTTAATATTACTAGATATTATAATTTAAAAAATTCATGAAACATAAAATTGTAATTTTTTTTGTTAGGTTATACAACAACGTGACAGTTCATAATCTTTCAAATCAGCAGACGCGCGAATCTCGTTTTTAAAATCAGGCGACCAATCAAATTCTTAGGACCTAACGCGTCATACCTAATTAGTAATCAATTTTAATCGCTTGTAGTTTACGACCTAATCAATATTGAAACAAATTTTATTCACAATCGGTTAGTAATATGGCGATTTCTGACTTTTAAAAAGTTGGGAAGTTAGTTATTGTTAACCTTATATTCCAAGAGGTTGGAAAGTATAACGTGAAGATAGCTGGGGTTGGAAAGTTGACACTTTCCAACCTCAGCTATACTCACGCTATACTTTCCAACCTCGAGGCGAAAAATAGCTGCCTCCCGCTTTGAGAGATCAATGTGTATCAATGTTGGGTATTTACATATAAACAAAGCATCTTTACAATTTATATGATAAAAATATGGAATAAACTTGTAAATAATACAAGTAATGAATGAAATCAATATTTAAGGTTAGAAATCAAACTGACAGTTCATATGACAAATGAACAATCTCAGACCATTCGTTTATTTATGTTAGGTTATTATTATTTAAATATCAAATATTATTTTTTTATTTCAGATTGTGAATAAAATAGTATACAAACCTCGGTGAAAAGTTTCATTGTCTCGGGCTATAGTTAACCTCGGCGCTTCGCGCCTTGGTTAACTATCATCGCCCTCGACAATGAAACACTTTCCACCTCGGTTAGTAATATACTATTTTTCACTAAAACTCATTAATTTATGTATATTTTCGTCTTCTTATTTAAGATAGTTAAAATTTGACTATAGTATAGTACCCTATTGTAATTTAAAGTTTATCATAAACATAATTTCATTACAGAATTCAGTATTTTGTTACTAATGCATCTGTTTCAATTAATATAACTAAAATTTTATGTATGTATGTATGTACAGTAATGTCTGTTTATTAAGAACCCGATTATAGCGGTCTTCCTAATATAACGAACTAATTTCAAAGTACAAACTGTATTGTTTTCGTTTATTACGAACTTCTTTTATAACGAACCGTTTTTGACGATCCCGTGGGGTTCGTTATAAGTGAACTGTATAATGTTTCGGGATTTTTAACCAATACAGGTTATATTCATAGGGTTATCTGACACACATAACTTTAGAATTGGCCACGAAGTTCCTTGCTTAGATGTTATGTGTGTTGCCCACCCGGAGCAAGCCCTTGTTACAACCACCAGCCGGTGCCAGATAGCTTAGTGATTACCAAGTTAATTGTCCCCCAACTTGGAAAGGTAACGGGAGCAGATACCGATCAAGACCAGTCGAGAAAAATTCGACCTTGCCCGGAGTCGAACTCACGATCACTGAGTCCAGAGGCTAGCACTCTACCACTATAATATCCCGCCGTATCAATTAATATAAATAATTGGAAAATTTGATTTATTTGTCACATATTTTGTCCTTCATTTGTGCAACAATAATTGTTTACTATTGCAAAAAAAGAAGTGAAATATTGATAAAATATTACATGTATTCGTTTATTTTTTATTGATTTGTATCTTTACAATTTGATTGGAGAAGCATGGACACTCTTTCTACTTCACGGGATGAAAACCCCAATTGTATACGATCGACCTGTTGGCTTGTTGGTTGTTGGCGACCCTTGTCGTTTCCACAATACAGACATCAAATTATTACGCAGAAAGTTTCTTGGTTCATGTTGCTAATAAGAAAAGCCTGCATAACGACATCGTTTATTGTTAACAAATAAATATATTGTTACATCTTTTCTTTATTAAACTCTATCCGTTTTAACTATAGAGTGATGGGAAGATTAATTTGCACCTATCTTCTTACCACTCTTTAGTTAAAACGGATAGAGTATAGGTACTGAATATAGTATGACAAATTTTTACCACAACTTTTAAGGGGAATTCCTTATAAATGTTGCCTTTAAAATACAAAATAAAATACGAATGCCATACGTTTTCTGCGGTATATAAATACAAATATGAATAGTTAATTAATGAGATCCGGTACTAAAAAAGTTATTTTTCCTTAAATTATAAAAATATGATGATTTTATTAAAATGTAAAACCTTTCATTCATACTATCAATAAAACTTTTCACGCTATAGCGGTAAGACTTCTTTATTTAAAAGTAATTGTAGTGGTACTAAGGGAAAAGAATATAATTTTATATTAATTTTAGTTCTTGCTTGCACATATTGAAGCTGTGACGTCACGTTTTGAAATACAGTAAGATTTTTAAAAAATATATATTTCAATAACGAATAACTATTAGAAAATGTGACAAATGCTAAAATTTATCAATTTGTTCAATTTTTTAGAGAAAAAAATCGAAAAATGAGTGCCGCAATCAGAGCTGGGCAAAGTACCGGAAAGTAGTACTTGAAGTACAAGTACCAAGTATCTTAATGTTTCTACATGTACTTGAAGTACAAGTACTTTTTTAGTTTCTAAAGTACTTGAAAGTACCAAATATTTGAAAAAGTACTTGAAAATTTGGGTGCAAGTACTTTTTCAGATAATTGATATTTTTCTGATTATATGGACCTTAAAAGGTGATTATTGACAAAAATTTCAAATGCGATATTTATTGATCGCATGACGTAAACTTGACGTCATATGAACGCTAAGCGATACGAGAAGCTGTACCGAGATGTTAGAATGACGTCATTTTTACGTTATGCGATCGCCAGACGATACGGCAAAGTCTCAGCACTGTAGTTAATATAAACATTATATGTATATGCAGTATGCAGATTAGAATTAATTTATTTTTTATTTACGCAAAAAAAAAAATTGCAAATATATCTTTACTTTCATATTATCGCTGAAAATATATTTATTACTGAAATTCACATAATTATGTGCTACACGAATAACACCACACCATTGCAAAAGAAACACTGACAAACAATATTCTCATAACATTGTTAACATTTAAATTATTCATCGCACTTCAAGTACATTCAGTGGCGGATTTGCAGTCCTAGCCGCTCTAGGCCCCAGACCATGTGCCGCCCCTTTCTCAGCACCCATCATATAGACTAGATACATAATTAATGAATTTACTTTATTGTCCATTTTGAATTGATTCAGAAAATTGGTTAATGTTAACTAAAAGCTGCTAGTTTATAATATTTTCGAGGTTTCAGGGATGATTGGACATTTAAATAAAACATTTAAAACGGTTTTAGGTTTTGTTTATTAATCTGGACTAGATATTCATTTCGTAATGTTTTTATTCGATCAGATTCCATGATATATAATCTCTTGTCTAGCTTCTTATAACAAAATCCCATTGATTTTAAACATAAATACAATGAAGTTCTTCCATAGGGAAAATTTATAGTATCTTTCAATTTGACGAGAAGTTCAGACAGTGTTAGGACTCTATTGTTGGCATATTCTTCATAAATTAGTCTCTCAATGACTTCAAAATTACCAATTTTTGAAAGTACAGAAGTAGTCCTCTTCCGTTTTTTAACTGGAACTCCTCGTTTTACAATGCGACGAACGGATGCGATAGACGTTTTTGTCGCAATCGAAGTTCTTTTCAGAGCATTCGTTTCACCCACTTCTACAAAATGATTATACACATTTAATATAACTTGCTGCGTTTGTTCGTTGATGAAATATTTAAAACAATTTGTGTCTTCATCATTTTGCACAACGTCGGCATCGGTGTCACAGGTATTGACTTCGTCACTAACACTGACAGAAGCATTGTCGACATCCCAGGGCCTCCACATTTCCATGTTTAAAATTTCACTTACAACCGCTGCTAACTAATGTTACATGTAAACTGACTTAAGACGAAAGAAAACCAGGATGATAAAGGAACGAAATTCAATCAAGGGTGACTTAAATGAATAGTAGATAAAATAATTCCTACAAAATGTGATGATGGCCAAACCCGAAAACAATGTCATTAGCCGAAAACGTCTTTCCAGGTAATTCTTAATTATACCTATTCAATGATAATACCTAGCTGTAAATACATTTCAAAATAATTTCAAAAAATTCTCTTAAAAATTTACAAACGCATATATCAAAACGAACTGAATACAATCCTTGTTCAACACTCCATTTACAACTGACCGCCGTTTGATGAACAAAGGCTCAAGAAAGTGGTTTATGGTTTGTGGTAATAACTATTGGGGTAATAAATTATCGGCTTGTTTCAGCTAGGAGCGAACAGACTATACCTACCTATTCTTCCTAGATCACTTTATATTAAACTAAACGTACGAACTATTTTATATGTACGAAATTATTTATACTTTGAATACGCAAAAATAGTGATTTAGGAAGATTATAATCATAAGGTACGCGAGCCTTTAATATATTAAGATACTTTGCATTTGATTTATTTCTTGTTAATCTTGTTATCATCAGTGAGTTTTTTTGGCACGATTTGCCGCCCTTAATATCTGGCCGCCCTAGGCCCGCGCCTACTGGGCCTTAGGGCAAATCCGCCACTGAGTACATTTAAAATACTTCAAGTACATTTAAAATACTTCAAGTACATTTAAAGTACTTCAAGTATTTAAAAATACTTCAAGTACTTTTCATTGTACTTCCAGTATTTTTCCAAGTATTAAGTACCAAGTACATGTGAATAGACTTACTTTGTCAAGCACAAAGTACTATAAATAGAATGTACTTCAAGTACAATATTTGAAATACTGAAAATACTTGCAAGCCTAATAAAGTACTTTTCTTTCTCAAGTATTGCCCAGCTCTGGCCGCAACTTATATTGAAGCATAAAATATAAAAAGGATATAGGATATAGGTAAGTTAAATATGAAAAATTACATGATAAACTCTATGTAGGTACCAAGTGCCATAACATTTCAGGCGTGGTCAAAATTTGAAATGAAAGATGAAATAAATTTTATGTAAAAGAAGTATCAAAATATTTTTATTTTATTTAATATTTTATTCGAATTATATATCATTATTTTACAATAAATGCATGCTGAATTTTGTCGGATACAATCCTGTATCTAAATCACAATAGTTCAATTAACTATACTCGCCTCATTCCCTAAATTAACTTAAGCGTTTCATGCGAAGCTGACCTGTATCGAATAATCCATCCACAGTATAGGAATCCTATATTGCGACTAATCTGTGATGAACTGACCCACGCAAACTGCCCGGTGCTAACTCGTCCATCGCCAAACTATCAGAATATAATTACATCGAAATTAAAATGGAATTTCCGATGCAAATTATTTATCATATTAATTTTTTTGTAAATTTACTATAATTATTTATAATAAAAAAACTGAAATTAACTTGTTCAATTTAATTGTTTACAAAGGATATTAACTTTTTTTACAAATTAAATTTGCTGGTTATATGGGGTATTAACTCATTTATCTGTTAATATTAAATGGCTAATTTAGTATCCATTAATTAATTTGATTTAATATTAATGTTGATGTAAATTAAACAGGATGAGAGGTGAAAACGAGTTCACTATATAATTTACAAATTTGCATAGTATTTATGAATTTATTGTAGGTATTCTAAATTTATAATTTATACCTAAAATATATAAATAATTTAGTAAATTTTTGAAAATTAATTTCTCACCTTTAATAGCAATTTCCATATTCCTAAGGGTATCGTATTCATTTACTTATTTACGTGGGTCTAAAAATGTAAAACCAAGTTTTTATTAAATAAAATAAATATATTGTACCGTTTTTAATTTATTTGGGTGAAGTGTAAATATTGGACAATTATTATTAATTAAAATAAAGGTTTATTAAACTATAATTAAATATTAAAAAGGTATTAAATAAAAACGATTACTAATATTGAACAATTATTAAAAACTAATTAAGACTACAACTATAATTAACTAGATAAAACTACCACTATTTATTTATTTAATCAATTAATTCTACTATTTATTTCCACGATATTACTAATGATTTATTTCACTACGCGTTCCAATCTAAGATTGCCGGTCTGTTGCAGACTCTTTACGCGATATTTATTACACTATATTTATATCATTATATACTTATATCACGTTCAACTGTCCGCCTACGGATCCCAATAGCGTCTATATACTCAACTGACTCAACAGCGTCTGTATATTCAACTGCTCGGACAGAAGTCACACCTTTCACCTCACTGTCTGTCTATTTATGTAACTCTCTCTCTTCCACAGACTCAGTATAATCGACTCTCCGTATATCACAATTCTTCAACACCACTGCCGAGTATCCACTTCCACTGCCGTTACTGTCTCCGTATACCTAGCTTCCCAATACTCTTCAATACTACAGAGTATTCACTTTCACAGTTATCCCGCTATACCAGTAACTTCTCGACTCGCCGTTACTGTCCTTGTACACTATAGCTTCCCAATACTCGTCAACACTACCGAGTATTCACATCCACAGCTATCCCAGTATACCAGTAACTTCCAGAGTAACTCCACTCGACATTATACTGCATACGCTCACCACGATACTGCTGTGCTTCACTAACACTCTATGTGAATGTGTCTCTTCATGTAACTAACTAACTAACTCCCGAACATAACTCCGTTTCTTTTATACAGCTGCTATTAACTTCCAGAAAGCTCTAGAATGTTCGACCGCATAATTACAAAGAACACAAAAAGTTCAAGTAATTAAACACGTCGCAACTCGTCTGTTTACGTCGCCCGGCTGCTAGCGCGATTATGTCACCGCTATAAATAGACACTCGCTTACAGCGGCGGCGACGGCGGGCGTTCCACGTTACAATATCGTCACGGTAAATTACGAGGCATATTACTCATTGCTCGGTGTGCCAATTTGCTTTGTACACAGATTTCGGTAATGATGATGACATATTTGTACCGTGCGAGCATTTACCAAGCGTTACCTCACGGGGACTCATTGCTGGCGTGGAGATTGCAACACAGGGGTCACTTTTCCGCCATATAAAATTCGAAATATTTCTTTTAGTGCCGATTGGAATCGAACTCGGGTCCCCAGATTCGCGACCAGACACTTAGACACGCGACAACAAGACCCATTACTTCATTTATTTTTACACACTAACATGTACGCTCGCTACTATAACATTTAAACCCTTAACCAATGCGATTTATAGCAATGAAGACAACAATAATACCAATTATACTAGATGAATATCGTTTATTGCGAACAAATATAAATAATTCATCCATACACGTTATAAACAAGTACTTCAATAATATTTATCCTGTTGCAAAATTGAAATCGAATTGTTATTGTCCACTTTGCCTGTGGCAACTGCAATGAATTTCTTTGACCTAGAAGTACCTGTACGGCTGCATGTGATACAATTTTCCTATGAACTCGTATGTCTATAGAGAGCCAGACGAAGAGACGTTCAATCACGAGTATTGTTGTTTGTATACTGCACACTCGAGTGGCTGATGAAAGAGTGCTATTAAATTCCTGCTGTTTACGTGTGGATCAAATATTTGTTTGGATATTACAGATGGTATAAATGTGATGGAAACGACCTATATTGATCAGTAATAATAACGTAGCAGTGGCCAGAAACAATTAATTTACTGTTTAACAGCTTACTCATAGCTTTTAAACCCATTGATATAATAATGAGTGATATTATTCTAAAAATTAATTTTATAGGTTATCAGCAAATTGTAATATTTAGTCATTCTAGAATACGAATCAGAATATTTATCATATTTAATTTATTATGGTTTATAAATAATAACTTTCGTATTGTAACGTCGCCGCCACTGGAAGCGAGTGTCTATTTATAGCGGTGACGTAATTGCGCTAGCAGCCGGGCGACGTAAACAGACGAGTGTCGACGTGTTTAATTACTTCCGGTCGCCTGAACCTTTTGTGTTCATTGTTATTATGCGGTCGAACATTCTAGAGCTCTCTGGAAGTTAATAGCAGCTGTATAAAAGGGACGCAGCTATGCTCGGTAGTTAGTTAGTTACTTAGTTAGTTAGTTACATGGAGAGACACATACAGACATTCACATAGAGTGTTAGTGAAGCACAGCAGTATCATGGTGAGCGTATGCAGTAGTGTCGAGTGAAGTCTGGTATACTGGGATAGCTGTGAATGTGAATACTCGATAGTGTTGCTGAGTATTGGGAAGCTATAGTGTAGTAGGACAGTAACGGCGAGACGGAAAGTTACTGGTATACCGAGATAGCGGTGAGAGAGAATACTCGGTAGTGTTGAAGAGTATTGGGAAACTAGGTATACGGGGACAGTAACGGCAAGTGGAAGTGGATACTCAGCAGTGGTGTTAAGGAATTGTGGCATACGAACAGTCGGTGATACTGAGTCTGTGGAAGAGAGAGAGAGAGAGAGAGAGAGAGAGAGAGAGTGAGTGAGTTACATAAATAGACAGATAGTGAGGTGAAAAGTGTGACTTCTGTCCGAGCAGTTGAATATACAGACGCTGTTGAGTCATTTGAGTATATAGACGCTGTGAAGGTTGCTAGGCGGACAGTTAAACGTGATATAAGTATTTAGTGATATAAATATAGTGATATAAATATCGCGTAAACAGCCTACAAGAGTCTACAACAGACCGGCAGTCTAAGATTGGAACGCGTAGTGAAATAAATAATTAGTAATATCGTGGAAATAAATAGTAGTGTTAATTGGTTGTTTAAATAAATAGTGTTAGCGTTATCTAGTTAATTATAGTTTTAGTCTTAATTAGTTATTTTTAATTATCTTTTAATATTTAATTATAGTTTAATAAACCTTTATTTTTATTAATAATAATTGTCTAATATTTACACTTCACCCAAATAAATGAAAACGTTACAGTATTTTCAATAGAAAAACGCTGGAAAATATCATTTTTGAAATCAATTGATTTAATAGTTTAAAATTCTTACAAATTATCATATTCATCCGATTTTATTTGTAGAATCGAATGGTAATCTCACCAAAGTGGCACATCTGCCTAATTTTGGGTAATAGTCTCAATAAGTCAAATATACTCAATTTTTGGTAAAAGCTTAAAGATTTTCAAAGATCCAATTTTTTTTTTTTTTGTTACTTTTCTATATACTGGTTCTAACTCGCTGCCTTTTTTTCGTTCTCGAGGTATTAAGAGTTAAAGTTATATCCCAGAATTCTCATTTTTGGGCAATAATTCTATGAAGAAAATTTAATAATTTATATATTTTCATAATTTTGAGACATCTAGTACAATTTGTACAAATAAAAATAAGAAATTTCAGAAAAGGTTTTTTGATTTTTAAGTATTTTCATGTTTTCATTAATAAAAATCGAACCAGTTGTCCATAAATTATAAAAATTTGTACACTTATGTAATTTTGCCCATAAATTCGATTGGCGATATCGTAAAAGTCGTATCTTTACCTTTTTTGGACTGCAAATATGTCGGAAATGAAGAGAGATATCGACCAATGGTTTCAAAATTGGAACCAACACGTTAAGTTGTACCCAAAAGTATAAATTGCATTTTGAAAACTTTTAATTTTTTACCCAAATGTCAGTATGCATACATACGTATATGATTTTTTGTGGTAATAAGTCAAAAATCTGTTAAGAAATGAACATCGCATTATTATTATCTAATTCTTTGGAGTTATAAAGAAATTATTCCAGTATCCTTACAAAATTTGTAAAATAAACGAACATCATTTGAGTAATAAGGCTACAAGCTATTAGCTTTAGGAAATTTGAGTCATTGTATCGCATCCATGGGCCGAATTTCCAGGCGTATAATTCTATTTACTTGTTACAAAGGGTCAAAATACCCGTAGGCATAGTTTACAATATACAATTTCATCCAATTCTTCAATGATAATATCTTATATTGTTGGCTATAAAAGCAATTATACTTATGTTCTTTAGGTAGTCATGCGCTGGGATATACAATTTAGTTATTCGTATTACTTGAGATATGAAAAGATTTGTACAATACTTGTTCATGACAATTATATGGAGCACATACCTACAGGGCCAAGGTCTCAAATACAGTATGTACTCGTTTCATGACCTGAATAACAACCTTTAATTATAATTGTAAGACGCAAAAGGGATATTCCAATATAACCTGTTCTACAATCATATAATTATAAAAATAAAGTTTGTCTATGTTTATTGTCTGCAGAAAATTATACAGACTTCAAATATTTACAGTGGATTAAAAGTAAATAGTCTAGTAAAAGTATAATGGAAAGTAATTATTTATATAGGTCAAAGAATATGTCGAATGCACTGACAGTACAATTGTCGTAACATTTAATTAGATTTATTAAATAATTTTCTTGATTGCTCTCTTATAAAATATTAACTTATAACTGTGTAAGTACTTTTTCGAAGAAAATAACAAAATGTATAATTTAAAAACAAATTAGTTAATGGATATATGTATTACTATTTGACTTTGAAGTTTGGATTCTTACAATAGGTACATATGGGTTTCTTAGAAATGAAAGAATGCGTATCATAATAAAAAATGTAGTTAGTTATCCAAACATATGTACAGTTAATGAAGATGTCTTTTGTTTTCCGAAAAACTTCTTTAGTTATTTCATGAAACATTATAGTTTTCTGTATTAGGTTATTGTTAATATATTTAAAGAAATATAACATTTCAGTCTATAAATTAACGTGCATGGTGTAAATTTTGTACGCAATTATAAAGCGATACGTTAAATGCGTATACAGGGTGTTTCCAAAATACTGTAAAAAATTTAAGGGCATATAGTACTGACCAAAATAAGTTAGAAAAGCTTAATTAACATGGGTCCGATCTTCCATAGTTTCCGAGATTTGAGGCAGTGAAAAATGAGTTTTTACGGGGTTTACGTCTGCTATCTCGAAAGCTATAAGAGTTACGACTTTGATTAAATGGGATTTTTTGTTTACCTTTCAAAGGTCATCTTAGATGTGCTTTTGTTTTTTTTAAATCAAATTATTGTACTATGTTAAATGTGGCGACCTTGGCCAATATTTAATTTTCAAATAACTTCGTAACTATTAGAAATTGAGAAAAATGTTTCATATAAAATTTTATTGTTGTTTTTTATAGTCTATTACTGACAGACAAAATTTTGTTCGATCACTATCTTTGTCAGTTTTTTTCGATTTTTCGCTTTTCTCGGAAACAGTTGAAGAGCAATCCTATGTTGATTAAGCTTTTTTTTACTTATTTTGGTCCGTACTATATGCCTTTAAAAATTTTACAGTATTTTTGAAACACCCTGTATAGCCGGGTCGTAAGAAACTTATATAGTGGATGAACATTGGCAGTGCTGAATAATGAAGGAGCTTTTTAACGTCCTTAATTTGGGTACCAATAAGTATGCAGTACAAGCCCTTATACAGGATGTGCGAATTTCTGGGAATCTTTGGGGGTCATCTTAGATGTGCTTTTGTTTTCGCAAAATTTCTCATAGGTTACTAGATAATGGCGGAACACTGAATTTGGTCGATATTTTTCATTTTGAAATTACTTCTAAACTATCAGTAATAGACAAAAATGTTTTAAATAAAAAATATTTATTTTATCGGGAAATTTGTGATATGACGCAAATAGCCAACCTAAAAAGTATTTGACAGTAATTAGTTGGCGGCTTTAATGTTTTTTATGACATCAAAAGATAATTTGATAATTTTTAAGTTCCCAGAAATTCTAAAAAATTATGAATCACGGGTCTTATTTTCAGTAATTCTAGCGGTAAACTTTGTCCAAATTGATAACTCCGACATCACCACCTCTCTTTGGGACCATTATTATATGCAGTTGATGAAAGAATATAGACACTGTTTATTCATTTACAAATTGCTAAAAAAAGGTGATATAAAATGGAGTTATTGGTAATAAAGTAGCGCAAACATTTTGCTCGTCCCTGGGTGATTATGAGCGATGATCTTCCGAGGGCGCGGGTAGTCCTGAAGCTGAGCTCCTGTTGTCTCTCTCGCGGCTCTCCGTTATGCTAATGACAGCCGTGTGCATAAGCGATGCTGGTTGTCCCATGCGAAATTGGACGTGCTATCTGCATTGGTTACACAGAGCGAGAAGGCACATCGTGCGCGGAACAGAGACAAACTGATGTAATTTATTGAGCGATAAATCGTGCACTCTAGCGGGCAAACGAGTAACTGCGTTGACACAATGCTAACAGACCACTTAGTATACTCCCGAACGTTGTTTCAGGCGAGCGGCATAACGCGTACGACTCCACTGATGTTACGGCTGCTGTTTATAAATGCGCTACCGCATAATATGCTTATAGTTCGTTTAAGGATGATGACGTTTAATTAGTTTATACCTGTGATTTCGTTTCTAAACTTCGTTGATATAGTAAAGCCAAAATATCAAACAATATACGGCATACACAGATTCCGAAATTAAATTTAAGAAAATAATCTTTATTTTTTCCGAAATAACCTAGAAAAAAATACAAGTAGAAAAGATAGAAGTTAGATTACTCAACGAATCAACCATGCCAGAGTTCCTACCAATTCCGAAGAACATTGTAAATTTTCTTAGGCATTATCAACAAAAAATAAAAGATTTTGTGGTGACGTAAATTGAATAATTTCTTATTAGCTTCATTGTGCATATGTATTCAGTTGTACACGAATACAATTTTAAGAAATATTAAGATGCGGTAAATTTCTGGATTTCTAACTTTCAGAAAGATTCTTCTTAATACCATTAGAATACTAGGGAGAATTTAAAAGACATAAAAGCTGACGTGGTGGTCTAGTGGATATATTGCTAAGGTCTCAGGTTTGATTCCCCGTTGGGACTTGTTTTTGGAATTTATATGCTATAAATATCATTGGTCAGGAAGGTTTTTCTCCAGGCATTCGGGTTTCCCTCTGTCGTAGATACACTGTACTTTCAACCCACCAGTTTCGGTAAAAAGTAACTCCTCGGGCAGAGCCATCTCTGTTCTCTAAGTGAAAGTTCAAAAATGCAATATCAGACTCCCTGTTTAATAGTCAACACTAGACTATATACACTACAGATTGAAGTCTAGATTATCTATAAGTATAAGTACAACAAAATTCCCATTACATTGTTAAATTTCAATAATAATAATAATAATAATATAATATATCATCACAGCATATTACTTATTGCTGGGTGTGCCAATCTGCTTTGTACACAGATATCGGTAACGATGATGACATATTTTTACCGTGCGGGCGTTTACCAGGCGTCACCTCACGGGCACTCATTGTTAAATTTTAACTTATAATTATTTAAACCAGACCCTAAAATAAATTTAAAAAACTGATTTGCTGTAATTTAATGTTGCCATATACGACTTGCATTGGCTTTAATACAGGGTGTAACAGCTAAACGAGCTACCTAAAATAATTTCTATATTATTAAAGATACAATAAAATACTATAAGACAATCTTATAGAAGACCAAGGGGGACGTCCGACTAGAGAAGAAAATATTTTTTTAAACCAGTGGTTCTCAAATTACAATACAATGTTATAGTTTTTCAAATGGGATGATATATAATTATTTTTAGTCCCATTCGATTTTTTTTTGTAAATTCAAACATGTAATCATTTTATATCCTAATACGAGTATAACAAAAATATTGAGAAAAATTCAATTTTAATTTAAATAATTTGATTTTTATAGCTGTTTTCAGTGGGCTATGTATGAAAAACAATAACTGTTATCTGTCAATTTGAATTATTTACGATGGAAATCAAACAGAACAATAATTATAAATTTATTACCTAACAAATATCTGTTTGAGTTTAATTTAATTTCATTTGTTTTTCATTCATAGCCTACTGAAAAATAGATATAAATAATCAAATTTATTTAAATTTCAATTGAATTTTCCTCAATATTTCTGTTATGTTGAATTCAGAAATACTCTATCAAATGGCCCTAAAAAATATATATTATCCCATTTAAGAAACTATAACTTTGTGTTGTAACTTGAAAACCACTGGTTTAAAAAATATTTTTTCTGTTTTCTGTTTCTGAATGTTGATCTTCTATAAGATTGTCGTATTTTATTGTATCTTTAAAAATATAGAAATTATTTGAGGTAGCTCGTTTAGCTGTTACACCCTGTATATATATAAATATTTTTTCTACTCGTGTTGCTTACAGTGGCGTTCCCAGGATTTAGTTCTAGGGGGGGGGGGTCGACATAGAGGAAATTTATATTTATATATAATTTTTGTGTATTTACTTTTCGCATATATATATATATATATATATATATATATATATATATATATATATATATATATATATATATACATGATTTTTCAAGATATTAAAGTAGAACATTAAACAAGAAAATCTATCAGTCACCTAATAGTGGAATTTATGCTTGAAAGTGGCTGTATCTTCCCTAGAAATTCTATCGCAATTTTCTCATCACGTCAATTTTTGATCCTATACCATAAATTTTTTTATTGTGAACGACAGATTTATTATTAGAAGAAATTCCGAAATAAATGAACAAAAGTTAGAGCAAATTTATGATAAAGTTACAACTAACACGAAAAGTCACTGATATAAAAAAATATGGGTAGGTCTAGGGGGGGGGGCGACCGCCCTCTCCCTGCGTACGCCACTGGTAGCTGACAGCTGTCATTCTGTAATAATAAGTAACCTAAAAGTGCATTTCTGTATATCCGCTGTCTTAATTTTGCAGTCGTAGAAAAAGTATAGAATGTTTTGTCGTTTTATAAACTCTTTAGAGTCGGTCCGTGGCTAAAGCAACGTATATAAAACTTGTTACTTTGTACATATCTATGTTTACTATTATTAATCTGTTAAAGAATAGACTTTGTCTAAAGACATGTTAATTGTGTACCTAATATGAAATGTATGTGAGTAGGTGAACGCTAAAACATCCTCACCGCTTATGATGTAGGAATGTAGGCATTTGACATGCACCTTTAAAATAATTGCGTATAAAATTTACACCATGCACTATTATGACATTAACGTAACCTAGCTCATAAAACTCGATACGAGTTTTCCAAGCGTGATTTTTGTGCGTTAGGTTAGGTTATTGTTGTTATATTTAGAGATATATACTAGCCAGATTGTAAATCATAACATTGCTAACTCAACCAAAGTTTGACAATCTGGCCGCGTTTCACTCGCGTTTAAAAAATTTGCAACCTCATTTAAGTAACGTGCACTTTAGGGTATAATAAGTCGGTGCACGGTGCACTTTAGATGCTACGTCATAAGCGGTAATAACGTTTTAGCGTATACCTACATTTCTTATTACATACATATTAACTTGTCCCTAGACAATTCCTAAAGAATACGTCCTTTAAAATGTTATGAAATTAAACCTCAACATCAACATAACTGAGCTTAATCGTAAAAATTCATTGTTGTCTAGGTGTACTATACATTTCTAGATATCAACATGAAGTGGAAAAAAATCATCGCCTTGTTTCAATTCAGCACAAGTTGTTTATTTTGGCTCAAGTATTGACGCAGATAAAAATCTTGGGATAATTGAATATAGTAGAATCGTAGGAGTAAGCGAGTAATTCTCGTCCGTCGTCCTTCCTGTTGTATTGTGTCTAATTGAAAGATGTAGACACATGTTTTCTGAGTCACGTGTTGGCTCGATGATAATGCTAGCTCTCTGCCACCATTACATGAGTATGAGGATATATTCCACTATATTGATTGCATTCTCTAATTGTGCGTTTCAACGATTGCCACATTGTTTACGATTCCATTTACCTAATAAATTGGTCCGCATCGCTGCCAAATAATTTCATTCGTCACCCACTTACTTTTTATATTGTCCACCTCGACATCATTATTCTTTCATAAACAACCTTTAAATTTATGCGTGTTTATTTATATTAATAAAACTAACAAAGAAAAGTAAACCCAATAAATTGATTAATTAATCAATTAACTTTTTAATGAATTTATCTTAATGGTATTATTGTTTATATGTGAACAATTAACAGCACATTAAATTTATTTCACATATATTAATTAATTCCAATTATGAATAGGATCAAAAAATAGTTTTTAGCAATTATATTCAACAATATTCCAATAATTACAAACGATGTTTTTATTTCCAAATAAATTTGTAAGGTTGCGGCAGAACTAATTCGATGATTTAAAAATTGTTTGCTGTTTTGTGTATATATTTTGTATGGATGCTACCAATTCTGTCAGCTGTTAATCTGGGTCAGATTTTATATGCTACACTTTTGAAAAATGTAGATATGCGTAATGTTTACATAAAAACCATAAAAATTTTACAGTAAAAATGAACATGTTCACTAACACCATTACCCATGTATAATTTTATTGATAATAATCGGGCATATTCTGTAACGCAGTAGTTAATTTTTAACAATTGGTTTAAAATTTTAGCCAATAGAAATTGATTTGACAACTAAAAATCCAATTTTTTGTGAAATAATTTTTAAATAGTTGCCTTGAAGCAGATTCGAACTCGGGTCGTCAGAACTATAGTAATTGTTCACTTAGTATGTAGGTGTTGCCAGATTTCCGTATATAAATACCATTATAATATATGATTGTTTGTTTTGTTTGGAAAGAGATAAATATAATAGAGGAGTTTTTGAATTGAATCGTGAAATGATTGCATGGATTACAGATTAAAGTGTCATCTGTATCCTCGGCTGCAATAAAATTTGCTTAATGTCATTTAACACTGAGGTTATTTTGGGTCTGGCGTTACAAATTAAATCTGTAATTTGCGTTTTGAGTGTTCAAAGCAGAGTTGCTTGTGATAAAATAGGTCATAATTTGTTGAATATGATTGCGTTCAGCCTTCATTATTACAAAGATATTTCACAGTGTAAACGCACGTCGTTAAGCATATAACATTTCAATGAGTCCTATGCCATTTAAATTGTCAAAGTGGTCGACATTCAGTGAGCAGAAAGGCGCACCGCACGGCACACGCTATCAGAGGCGTAAGCACCGACGGATTTTGTGGGAGCTAATATTGAAATGAAGGACGAACTGATAGAAAGATTGATTGCAGTTTTATTGTATGCCTCTTTATCGCTCATTCTACAATATGCTACACCGTTTAAACTCCAATGAATTTTACTACACAACATAACAACAACTAATTCAGTAAATATGCAAAAAAGCACACGAAATTATTAACAATATTGTTAAAGTAACTAAAAATAAATGATTCGCAAGTATTTGAATTTTAAGACTGGCATTTTTTAAACAAATTAGAAACTACAAATAAGCATTGAAGTCTTGACTGATTCAACAGTCGATTTTAGTGTCCACTGATCCACTTCTATCTGACTTTCAAGAAATAGGTATGCTTTATTTACGAGTCATAGAATATTTATTTTCAATCTATTTTTAGGAGGCAAATAATTATGACTTCGGTTACAAATTTACGGTAGTAGGTTATTTTTCTTTAAACAATTAGGTGGAATGTTAGTTTTCATTGACTGTTTTGTCACTATGTACATTTTTTGTATGCAACTTAACACAATGAAACTTAACGCATAAAATTCGAACCATTATACTCGTTTTTAGGTAAGCATAAGTGAAAAAAAAAAACTGTTTACATTTACATGAATAAAACATACATACATCATGAAAGTATGATCAGACATTGTGACATCAAACATTCACACCATCACACGAATAAGCAAATAAACAAGTATATACAGTAGAACCCCGGTTATCCGAGGTAACGTGGACGACACCCTCCTCGGATACCTGAAAACTCGGATAATCCGGATTTATTTTTTATTCATTGAATAAATAAACACAAATGTACTTTAAACGGTTTATTAATGTTTTTAACATGTACATAAGTATGTATGTATATTATAAAACATTGAAATAGTTATCTACACTCTAAGAAATATCGTCGGTGTAAAGTAACCAAATCGATTGGTGAAGTAATTTAGTGTTAATTTGAACACTTAAATAAGTACATTTTTCGTCCGTGTTAAAAATACGGTTTAGTTAAATTATGTCCGTGTTATTTTAATAAATTTCAAATATGTTAACCACATATGGAGTAAATAAGATATATTACTCAAAAATATGGTTACTTTTAATTACCAACAGTTTTTTGAGTTACTTATGCTCAACTTAGTGTACATTTGCACAATACGGTGCTGCAACTACACTATATTTCGTTAAAAGTAAAATAACACTCAACGCTGTTAGTATGACGTGTATTTACTATACAAGCAGCGATCAAATCAGTACCAAAGTGTGGATTGTGCAACTGTGATATGTGATATACGTATTCTTGGTTTGATCTGTGAGATGTGCGAACGTGTTTATTGCTACAAAAGTGTTATTACTTACTTCAAAATGAGTATACAATATACCATGTGATATAAAAATGAATAGTTCTAAATGAATTTCATGTGGTTTTTTAATACCAACTAACTTCCTCGTGCCCGAAATTATTGAGTCTATGGATACAATATATTTTGTTTAAACTCTATAACCACTAAAATTGCAAAATTAGATGTGTCTGAAATGACTTTAATATTTTTAAATATTTGTTTGTACAAAGAACCATATATGAAACGCTTTCATGTTCCGAGTTCCGATAGAAATTATATTATTAACATATTTTTGTACAACACAGATATTAGCCAAATATAAGATTTATTTACTTATGTATTTTTTGATATAATAAAATTATATTATTTACATTTCAATGATATCCTTATTTACCTTATTTAACACATATTCTGTAAAAAATTACTCAAATACGAGTAAATGAATACACCAAGAGGTGCCACTGAAACGCGTACTTTACACTATTTAGTGTAGAAGGTAATTAACTCGTGCGTTTAGTTAAAATACGAATTTCAGTGTAAATTTTAACACGCACTAATATTTTTAACTAGAAATTTTGTGTTAAATATTAAACCGATTTTCAGTGTACTTTTTAACCAAACAGATACTTTGTTAAAATTACACGTAATCTGGTGGACCTCCTGGAACCAATTTTAGTGTTAAAATTGGTTAAAAATTTCTTAGAGTGTATGCGCTGCTGTTTCATATTGCATCTTCTTTTTCTCGCTGTCATGTTTCTCCATCTGTTAAGAAGAAGCAAATCCGCTGGGGTTGCCTCTGATTGTTGTTCGATATACCTAAGAGCTTTTTCCAGAGAAGCAAAACCTTCTTGATGGGAGATCTTAGTGGGAGGCTGTTCATCAACCGCTTCATCGTCGTCGTCATCTGATTTTTCGGTTTTCTCAAGTGCATTTGTTAGTTCTTCAACACTCATTTCTTCTTCTAAATCATCTGCTGTAACCCATTCAACAACGTCTTGTCTTGTCACATCCTCGCAACCTTTTAAGTTTTGCATTAATGCAAATAAATTTTGTTCTTCTTCTTCTGTCTCGCTGTCAAAATTTGAAGAGGACATTTCTTCACGGCTTCTCCATTTCAAAGCCAATTCATTTAATGGTATATCATCTTCACACTATACACTTAACTAGAACTCCAACCAAATAAATTATGCGAGTACGAATACTTCTCTATAGCGAACGCAATAACGAACTGCATTCACGCAAATTTGCATGCTAAAAATAGTCTAAAAACATAAATAGGGGAACCACTCACACGGATCAAGGGGATTCCCCGTCGGCCCCGACGATTTTAAATGGAAATATTTTAGAAGCTCGGTTAATTCGGATAATCGCGGTTCTACTGTACTAGATATAAAGTCAAAATACCTATCTAAAGTGATATTCTAAACACATGCGCATTAAGAGAGAAATAGGCTTACACGCGGTATAGGGCGCGGACAAACAGCTGTTTTAAGTGTCCTTGAAAACATATGTGCTGGAGCCCCACTTGTCAAAGTGACAGTACTGAATACTGTTAATCCTTTGAACAATAACCTAGGGCCTAGAGGCCTAGGCATAGTGTAAGAAACAAACCGTAGGAACACTTAGCGTCGACTTCTTGGTGTTTAAGTCGTAAATTTAAACTAGCGACCATGTTTTAGGAATACCTTTCAGCGCGAAATTCAAACGTAAAATAATGAGTTATGATATGAAACTATTTATTTTTAGTAATTTTAAAGCATTAAACATGTTAATTCTTCTTGAATTATAAAAATAGACAATCTTTTGTAAAATAATAAATAAAAGAGTACAAAAATACAGAAACATTTAGAAATTTTAATAATACAACATGATATATAAGAGTGAAATATAACAGTTGAAAATTTATTTTTGTCTTGAAAAAGACAATTTTTATCAGTAAGAGAATATAAGATTCCAAGGAACACATAAACAGGCAAGTTGAACAAAAGCACAAACGAGGTATGTCTTTTAAGTTTGCTACATATGTTATGTGTTTGACGTTTGACGTCACTAGTTAATAATTTAAAATAAGCTGACATTTTCACATACAATTTACAACAAAACTTTACGCACAAAATAAATGTTTGTTGTTTAAACCTCAATGTAAGACAGCAAACTGATTCCAACTTTTGAATTAGCGCCAAGAAAACTACGACAGATAAGATGGCGCTGTTATCAGGGCGCCAGGACAGCTGATCGCAAGGTTATCGGAAACAGCTGTTTGCCCGCGCCCTATATTTAATGTCATGAATTCATAAAAAAAAATATCGATATGGGATTGCGTGGCCGTATGTCTGGCTGTCTGGTAGCGAATCTGGGGACCCAGGTTCGATCCCGCCCAACTACAAAATTATTTTTCGAATTTTAAATGGCACGAAAATTGTCCCTGGGGTGCACTCTCCACGCCAGCAATGAGTGCCCGTGTGGTGACTTCTGGTACGAATATATTATCATCATTACCGATATCTGCGTATATAAAGCAGATTGCTAATATGTTGTGATGATATATTTATTTATTTATTTCATAAGTTCTAAACACCAAAAAATATATTTTAAATACATTATCGCTTACAATTAACAAAAATAAAAAGCTAAAAATAGTAAATTACAGCCATTCCAATCTGGATTAAAGTTTTCGGTAATTATTTTTAAATGCAATGCAATTTATATTAATTAATTTCCACAATAATTTCATATTTAAATCTACAATTATCTGCAGATAACACGTGAATTAATTAAGGTTCTCGCTAATTAAATAACAATATATTCGATGATGTATGCTCTGAGTGACATGTTGTGGTTCTGACGATATGAATTCGAAGTCAATTAATTGTGAATTATTTGTCACACATAGTATCTCGTACAGTTTGTTCTCGAGATTTTTAAGTTAGATACCCGTACATATATGAAAATACCTGCATTATATATTTATTTAAATCATATCATTCATGTTTGAATGAATCAATCAAATGCCATGCATTATTCATTACTTTATTGAACACTGTTTAACACAACTACAGTTTTGAATTCTCTTTCACAGTGCATTTTCTGAAACTAATAATATATTGATACATATTGAAACTTTTATATCAATAGAACAAGCAATAAAATAAATAAAAATATTTGGAAATAAATGGTTTATAAATAGGACAATATTACACGCCGTTGTAGATTGCATTTCATGAGCATATTTAATTAAAATATTGGCAAACAGCTCATAGCTATTAGACAAGTAAATTGTGTCTGTTGATATTTAAATGAGAAGTGGCTACTTATATTCCATAACTTTCATCCATTCTTTTAAAAGTATATTCTGTACATAAAAAAATCATTGGTACTTATTTGAAATTCTTGTTAAAAATCTGATGTACTCTAAAGAAATTGTAATTAATCATAAACCTGCAAAAAATAGTCATCTTGTTCATTAGGATTTTGCAGTTGAATTTTCTGCAATAAGAGATTACTGTGACAATAATTATCCATTATATTACGAGTATCAATATGGCATTATCATGAAACTGAATTTAGTTTTTCTGAAACTGAAAAGTAGATACCAGTTCTAAAAATTATCTATGGGATCATTTCAAACCTGTTTACGTTACAAAATCAATCCAAAATATTGTTGATCTTCGGGGATGAATTACAAATTCGTTTATCAAATCATTTGCTCTACCGGTCCACCATTTGAAATTATCTTCATAAATACGACATGATCAATGCTGAACTGCATGATGAGATCCAAAATCACGGATACCATTTCTATTGCCTTCTGATGGTACCACTTGAAAATTTTAGTTTACGCTACAGGATTAATCTGAAATATAGATGATCTTCGGAAATGGATTATGAATTATTATCACAAATACAAAATGATCATGCTGATCTGGCTGAGGAAACTCTGAATATCATATTCAAAATCATATATGGGACTTCCATTGCTTTTTTATGGCGCCATTTCAAAACTTTAGTTTACAGTAGAGGACTAATCCGAAATATTGATGATCTTCGTAAATGGATTATGAATTATTATCACAAATACAAAATGATCATACTGATCTGGCTGAGGAAACTCTGAATATCATATTCAAAATCATAGATGGGACTTCCATTGCTTTTTTATGGCGCCATTTCAAAACTTTAGTTTACAGTAGAGGACTAATCCGAAATATAGATGATCTTCGTAAATGGATTATGAATTTAGTTGACATAAAACAGAATACTTTTAATATTTGATTTTGCATTGCAATGGAAGGTTGACCAACTAGTCATATTCTAAATCGGAGGAGCAAAGTATATTTAATAGTTTAGAGATTTTCAACATTAATTCGTACCATATTTTAGCTATTCCTCTGGTACCAAGTGATAATCTCATTTTTGTTTAATTTTGAGAAACCTGTACTATATTGTTGCTTTCGAAACTTAAACCACACGAGAAAAAATTGAATTACGTACACTTGAAAATGGTTCAGTATGGTTTAAAGGAAATTGGTTCACGTTGACACATTTGATTGGATTAAAATTTTGAGGAAAATTTAATGAAATATTGAAATCTCCTTTTGAATGGTTGTACGTTTTTAAGATACTCTTCATATTTTTAACTATTCTTGTGAACTAGTACCAAATGACTATTATGTTTTTTGAATTTAAACCTTACAAAACTTAAATCAAAAGAGAAAAATTTGAATTACAGACGAAGCGTGGACCATGCGAAAGAAGGAGAAAAAGTATTTAGAAAGTTTTGAGATGTTGTGGCGACGGTTGGAGAAGATTAGTTGGAAGAAAAGAGTTAGAAACGAGAAGGTGTTGAGAAGAATAGGTGAAGAAAGAAGAATTTTGAAAGAAGTAAAAAAGAGGAAAGCTAACTGGATTGGACATATTTTAAGGCGGGATGGGATACAGAAAATTATTATTGAAGGGAAAATACATGGAAAAAAGGGAAGAAGGCGAAGAAAATTTGGAATGTTAACAGAAATTAAGGACGGACAAAATTACGAGACGATGAAGAGGACGCGCAGTACAGATTTACTTGGAGACAACATTTCTGTTGAGACCTGTCGAAATAATTAATACACAATAAATAAATAAAACATTACAAAAAATATTTCTAACTCCTTAGATACTGAAGTGACCGATTGTCGGTAGCGAAATACCGCATCCGGACCACATGAGTTAGCTGAGCTTGTTGTTATAACCATATAAATAGTCAAATTTGGAAATTATGGAAATAGGTCTTATGCATCGCCCGGCATTAACTAGGACGGAGAGGATGCATCTTCTCCGAAGATTCTCTTCTTCATGCCAGAGGAAAAACCGTCCGCAAAAACTGACAGAAAAGTGGCCTATCTAAATAGTATTCATCCAAAAAATTGCACAGTTTCTAGCAGCTGGTGTTGCTTTAGCCAGATCTGCTCTCGTGCATTCCTCTTGTAATTTGGCGGACGTGAACAGGTGGGCCATTGTTTGTTCTTGACCACAATGACATAAAGTGGGTTCTGCTTGGTACCACCAGTTGAACATTTTCCTACTTGACTTCGTAGGCGATTTAACAATTTCCAAATGGGCCATTTCTGATCATTACCTGGTGGTAGTTGCTCAACTGATGAATGGTATTTGAAACTTGAAGACAATTACAACTTCCAAAATTTTGGAGGCTCCTATTTTATGGTTGTACTATTAGGTTACTCATCATATTAAATGAAAATAAGTAATTGATTTCTTATTTGATATGATAAACAATTGAGAATTTTGTTTTGTGATAGCAGAGGCTTAAATTAATTAGTTAGTATAGAATGAATTGTTTGGAGTTGATGCGGTTTGACAGATGAATTTGCATATAATTTGGTGGTTTTTGCGCATGAAGATGAAACAGTAACAGTAGTAAATATAGTTGATGGCTGTGAGTGTGATGTTGGCGAGGGGACAGAGACCATGTAGGGGAGGCAGAGGCAGACAGAGCTGATGTGAACTAAATGCCGGCAGCGGTAGCGGTAGCAGCATCGAGCAGGGCGGGGGCCCGTATACTGTCAGATAACGTATTGGGGCAGATCGATTAGCGAATGTGTTCGCTGCTGCCCGGCTCTCCGCAAGGGGAAAGGGGTACATGTGCGCTGATGTGCAACTCATATTTTAGGGTAATCAACCGTGTGACCTGCTGCACCAACCCTTGTAATAAATAATTAATACTTAACTGCTCTGGACATCATTGAAAAGTCGTCATAAACAATTTTACTATTTATTACCTATGAATATGAACTCTTTGTTAACTTAATTTATTTAGTTGCTCATTCGTTTATCTGTTTATTTTGTTGCCACCATATTAGGAATCAACCATATAAAAATAAATATTCATTCGTGTTTACAGGTTATTCAACCGTCGATTATTTTGTGCATAATATGCAAACTTCAAATTGACATTCAAAGATATTTTTATAATAATTTCACAGTATCAATTAATATTAAATATAAAATATTTACATTAATTCGATACTACAAATAAAAATATCAAATATATTTAATTTCCCGTTTCTTTTCAATATTCATATACAGTCTGCCCATTTTATCTGTTCCTTCCTGAAAATTCATGGATATAAAATTTTGTTTTGCTCTTACCTACTGTGATTATTCGATTTGAAGCACTAATATTTATAGCTCTTGCCAAGATATACCGTTATTGACCTGACTAACTAATTGCGGTATACCGCTTTCCCAGCTGCTAACTTCGTTACCTGAGTGGTAAGGATCGGATTACCGAAATTTTGCTATTATTTCACGAGAAAATCAACGGGTATTTGTAAGAAATTCACTGTGTTTTGTTCGTTCTGTAAATAAACGTAATTGATTGTGTATCTGTATTATTATTGACTTTAATGTTAAATTAAATAATTTTTAAATTTTGAAAAACCTAATAATTTTATTTAAGTACAACCCTGAGTTTCTTACACTTATAATCTTTTTACAACTTTCCAGCTGTGAGGACGCAATGAAGTCAATAACGGCATATCTTGGCAAGAGCTATACACAAAGTGGGTAGTGAAATGAATTCTGTGTTGCCTATTCTTATATTTTCTGGCGCGAACAGATAAAATGGGCATTCTGTATGTTCAAATGTTTTATTGAAATTATGTTATTGGTTATACTTTAGGGAGGTCGATAAAAAATATTAATGTCGCCTCCAAAATCGGTATGTGCCACCCCGACTCTATAAATTACATGGAATAAACTGTCTTTTAAATAGAGAAGTTTAATATGTTTTGTTTTTAATTTTTTAGGTTCAATTCAAATATGTGGATATAAAACTTTTTTTACTTTAGCAGTTATTTTGTTACTTATTAAGACTTTTTACTTTTTAAATAAATTGATATTTTATCTTTAATTAAAACCTTGATTTTGGTAATAACTATTTTTTCGAAATAATTCTGCAATTCTAAGGTATAAATATATACAGGATGTCCAGGATAACTTTTCCAACATGGGGTTCTTGAGATCTATAAGAGATACGAAGTTGCCCCATTAGGAGACCATTTTAATGGTGTGTTGTTATTTGATAAAAAATACATGTCATTAGACATTTGACGAAAATGTAAACTTTGCGTTTTTTTTTTTTGCAAATATCTTTCAAATGTGAAATAGTACTGGATTTTAATTTGCATATCTTTAAGGCACTTTTTCATGTTCTTTCGAATTGCAATACTCAATTTTTTTTATTACTATTAGTTTTGAAGTTATGGTATCAAAATACAACAATTCCTAAATTTATAGGTTAAAAACAATGGTTGTTGCAATGAAACAAATGAAATCATCATTCAGGTATTATCATTTGTCTAATTTTAAGTTTATAATATTCATATTCTTTAATATTTCTAACATACATAGCATTGAAACATTTTTTAAATTTCGTTATAAATGCCATTGCTTACTATGACGTCCAAATAAAAATATTAAGACTATAAAATTTGGAGAACTAACTACAGAAATTGTCAATGAAAATAATCAAATTGTTATTTCTAATTGTTTCATTGCAATAACTATTGTTTTTAACCGATTTATTTAGAAATTGTTGTATTTTCGGTGTTTGAAACAAATAAAAATAGACAAATTACACATGGTTGGAAAACTAAAAAAAGCTCTTTTCAATGGTGCAACTTTTCAATATGGCGTCCAAATAAAAATTAAAACTTTGACATCATAACTCGAAAACTAATAGTGATAAAAAAAATTGGGCATCGCCATTCGAAAGAACATTAAAAAGTGCCTTAAAGATGTGGAAATTAAAATACATTATTATTTCACATTTGGAAGATATTTGCAAAAATAAAAAACTGCAAAATTTACATTTTCGCCTATATCTAGTGACATGTATTTTTTCTCAAAAACAAAACATCGTTAAAATAGTCTCCTAATGGGGCAATTGTTGTCTAATTTAACCTACTTCGTATCTCTTCTAGTTCTCGAGATATCCATGTTAGAAAAGTTAACCTGGACAAATATCTCCACTCCAGCAATGAGTGCCCGTGAGGTAACGCCTGGTAAGCGCCCGTACGGTGCAAATATTTCATCATTACCGAAATCTGTGTACAAAGCAGATTGGCACACCCAGCAATGGGTAATAAGCCGTGATGACATATTTATTTATTTATTTATTTATTTATTTTATATAATTAACAAAAAAAAAGACTTTTCTTTTTATTAGAATCATGTTCCCTTTCATTTTCAGAGACGGGGGTGCACATTTTCTATATATTTTTAATAAATTACCTACTACCGTTTTACGCGGTGGCATTTTTTGAACGACCACCCTATTGTACATAAATATTTAAAAGATTTACATTTTCATTTAAAATGCCGTGATGACCATAAATTATTTTTTATTGGAAATCTATGAATATTGAAAAAAACTGCGGTTTTGTTTTATTAAATTTAATTTTAAATTTATCAATAGTTTAATTTAATATAGACAAATTTGAAAATGGATAATGTAATACGACTCAGATTTGCATTTCTTATAATTAAAAACAAATAATGTAATACATGCAATTTTGCAAAATTAATATAATAATAAAAAAATATATTTGTGAATCAATTTGAGAAAATTAAATATGTAAATTAAAATGTATAATAATTATGGTCTAAAACGTGCAGAAAATGGCACATGATGAATAAATAAATAATGATGTATGTAACATGATATCTCCCCTCGAACGTGATAAAATATTTATTTACTTTACTGATGTTAATTGCATTTATTATCCGTTCGGCAATATAGTGGCAGCGTCATATAACACAAAACAAATAGCCTCTAAATTGATTTATTTGTAATAGTTCAATGTGCTTAATCGCAATTTTAACGATTTATCTATTAGATAGCTAAACGCATTAAATAATGTTATAGAAACATGGGTCATGTTACATTTAATTTTAAAAAATAAACTGTTACGAGAGTATAAATGAATAGTATATATAGTGTGACTAGCGAATGAAATGTGGTTTCTTTTGAAAACATTTCCCTATATCTGATTTAAAAGGAAACTGACCCTTATGTATTCCGTTACAGAAGATTAGAATTGTACTCAATAATAGGAGGCATTGAAAATGACCTTAGCAACAGGAATCAGGGATATATTTAAAAATATCTCAAATTCTAGTTCGTTCGTCTCAGATGTAAGCAACCCTCGAGTCGGAATTACTGTTAGAGAAAAATAAAAATAATCCTATTTCATAGAATTGCCAAACTAAATAGTTTAAAGATCAAAATATTTTGTCGATCAATATAAACGAAAAATGTTTAAAATATTTTAAACGCACCCCTGTTTTGATATTCAGTTACCCTAGTCGGCCATCTATTTTCAGCCAGACATAGTAACGTATTTCTGTGCTTTCCTAATCCAGTATTTAAATGCGTTCATGCAAGAATTTCATACCTGAATATTTCGTACAATTCTATTCTTCTCTAGGGTTTCAAAAGAAACCACATCTATAAAATAATTTAAACGTCAACTTTCTTTCGCTAGTCATACCATACGAGTCATTTACCTTAGAACTATAGTAAGAGCTTTCATTGTGGTTTTCCAACAACAATCTTTTTTTGATTTCGATTTAAATTTTCATTTGGGCAACGAAGATTTCTGACAAGAAAAGGCTATGAACTCGGACTCACCGATTTATATATAAAGTAGATACTACTTCCATATACGGAAGGTATGTCAAACCATTTAATGTAATGTTTAAAAATGACTCAGAAAATAATAAATTAAAGGAAGTGTCTAGTGACACGTAAATGTGTACCTATTATGAAATGTAGGTACGTACGCATTAGAACGTACTCACCGGTTATGACGTAGATATTTAACGTATACCTTCATAATTGTGTACAAAATTTGCTTCATGCACGTTAATTGTTACATTTCTCTAAATATAACAACAATATACTAATAGAATAATATTTTTTTACGTCTGTTAAAAAAAGTACCCTTTTTTCATTAAAATGGGTTTATAAAGTATGCCTTTTTTAATACATGAAAGTGTGAAAAAATGTATTTTTTTAACGCTGCGGAGTGAAATAATGAAACGCTACGGCACTTTTTTTCACGCTCCCATTGCAGACGTAAAAAAAATTTGTATGCAATTCGTGAGTAAATTATATCTTTTTTCACTCGGAGAATTTGCGCACTCTCCTTCGGCTCGTTCGGCAAATTTTCCTTCTCGTGAAAAAAGATATACTTTACTCACTTGGTACATAAATAACTATTTAACATTTAATACATGACAACCTAAAAAATAATTTAAAAAAATGTAAAACGCAATTTTGTATGCAACGTTTATTTAAAGAACTTCGGACTTTTTACCGTAAAATGGACAGGAGAGTAGGTAATTGCATAAAAATGTATAAATACTGGGGTTTTGAATATCAAAGTATGTAAATATTTCAGCCAAGATATTAATAATAAATAAAAATTAATCTTACCATTTAATAAATACATACCTATAAAAAATTCTTATTATAAATATATTTCATTTGTAATGTCTTTTCTTTAGTAACATATAATTATTTTTTTAAAAATAATATAAATTCATTATTAGCCATAAAATCCCAAAAATACCCAAAAATCCAAAAAAAGAAACACTTGTCCAGGTTTTTTTAGACTCTGGGTTTTTGGCAACCTTGCTAGAAGTAATCCTCTACGTTAAAAACATGTCATTATTAGGTACCTAATATGCATGATCATTGCCATTATTTATTCAACATTCTATCATGTTTTCTTTAAATAAATTATGTAAAAATATAATGTTTTTGTTATCAATAATAAGTTGATTTGGTTATCAATATGTATTTGATATTAATAGTTTTATTATATTTCATATAATAGCGAATATCATATTTGTTGTGTTATTAATTTAGTTATTAAATATATTTGATATATTAATTACCGAAATCTGCTTACTGCACCATGTTGTCAGTGAATTACAATATTTTGCTTAATAATAAATATTATCATAATATTAATATATTTGCATATTTACCATTTATTTCACATAATTATTACTTTTTTACGATTATCAATTGACTACATAATTAAAAAAACTGGTGCTGCATTTATAAATTTATATTTTAATGTATAAATTGTTATTATCTTTGTTGCAAATTTAATTCCGTTTGTAATTAGTTCATTTCGAATATTCATTAGTAAATGGAGATACAAAAAGGGTATATGTATTTCTCTGTTTATGATAATACAAATGTTTGCAATCAAAATTGCAAATTCGTGCTATTATTTCATAACAAAAAGTATGTTGAATGCTGTCACGTCGAATTATGAACTGCTAGTATTGAATAGTGAAGTGAATACCACTGTTTCATTTGCATCAATCAAATATTACATTTATAAAAACACTGTAAAATTTGTTTTCAGGCGGCTTGTGTCATGAAACATTGATCAGGTAGAAAATTTTCGTAAAATAAATTACTGTCCTATTGACAAGGACAGACCGTAACTGCAGAGTCACCGATTTGGACAAAATTTTATAGACGTAAAGTAATCCTTATACCAGGTATAACATGAAAAAACAGTTATTCCTTGCGCAATAGTCGACTATTAATTTTAGACAATAATGCTTCAAATAAATGTTGTGAAAAATTAAATTTCGCATCTTATTCAATAATCATATTTTATTTCACACGTTTCATAATCAAGCAAATTAAATTTAATATTTTTTTTTTCTTTTCGAAATTCTTCCCACTAAGAAAAATACAAATTATTTTATAATATTATTATGATGCGTCATTACATTTGTTCGTGATATTATTTCAATGCCTTAGCTAACACCAATCGGTCGTCTTCCGTGTATTTGCAGTCGTATAAGTATCAATATAATAAAGAGACGAAACACTAAATTCTGGTCACCAAATTATTTCAATACGAACATAATGTTTATTCATTAACGGTCACCCGAAAATGTAATGTTACTAAATAATTTAATTTGCCTCTAAAATAACTAATTTAGTTGGTAAATAATTTAATTTACCTGTAAAATATCCAGTTTATCAACAAATTGTGATCTCTAAACTATTTCAATACAAACATCTGTTAATACATTTTGTCATCGGTAAAACGAATTAAACATTAAACAAGTCTTTTTTGTAACTTTGTAAATCGCCGGCAACCAATCCCTCCGCTTCTCTCCGTTTTGGCTCCCATCGACGCTTAATATAACATCCTTTACATTTTAGGGGCGGCAAGAAAATGTTAACCGTGGTTTTAATTGGGGTGCATTAGGGACTGAGATATTGGAGAAAACTAGTTCTATTGAATGCAAAACAGATTTTGTTTTTATTTTGCATTTCCTCGCTCTGGGACCGAAACCAATCGACTCTAAATATACTCAATAATAAAGTGAATTCATATAATTTTCACAGTCTCGTATTCTATGCATGAATTATCGTTGACTCCACTCCTTGTACGGTGCATTTTTCACTGAAATTATGAATCAAAGCTACAAATACTTTTTATTGCGAGACTCTCGCGAGATTTCTCGCTTCTCGCAGTTCTTATATCAATCTCGCCTCGAATTTTAAACTGCAATCTCGCTCTCGTCTCGCACAATGCTACGAGAGACGAGACGAGATGCGAGAGTACTCTCGCCTCGTCGTGCATCACTATAAAGAAGTAACTTTTATAAAATTTTAATTTCAATTTGCTGAGTTATAAAACTTGTAAAATAAAATGGGATTTGAAGCATTATTATCTAAAATTAATAGACCTCTTTTGTACAATGAAAAACTGTTTTCTCATGTTAAACGTATGTGACCCGCTTTTTATGTTACACCTCGTATATTTATTATTTTGTTAATTCCGTTAAAATCATTTATGCCTACATGATTTAACGATTAAAAATTATGGTAATAGTAATGCCTATCTCGAATCTATAGCTTAAAGGACGGTTACCTATTGTTATCTCAAAACTATCGTGGAAAAAGCACCACAGCGGTGATTTTTGTGCGATTAGAAAATTGAAATTAATTTGATTCCGATTGGATATAAACAGGGTTGCAAAATCCAGTGTTTTTAAAAAACCGGTGGGTTTTGTTCATATAAACCAGGGGTCGCAAACTGGCCACCCGCGGGACGTATACGGCCCGCTAAAGATCTGCAAACGATTCACAGTCTTAACGTTATATTTTTCAAAAATTTCATTTATGACTAGATACTAGAGACTAGACTACACGATTTAATTTAATATAATTTTATAAATACATGGTCGGATAGGTAGAAAAGGACAAAATGCTATCAATATTTGGAAGTACTTACAAATTTTGATGTTAGTGCAGAAGAAAAGATGTCTGGATCAAATTAAAATAAAAAATTGATATTTTATTTTTAATTGTTTAATGGTGTAACGTTATTTTTATGTATAATTATTTTTTTATATTTTTTGTACTTGTTATTTTCGTTTACAGATTTTAGTGTAGTTTAGTAAACTTGAATAGTGATGCACGGCGAGGCGAGAGTACTCTCGCATTTCGCCTCGTCTCGTTGCATTATGCAAGGCGAGAACGAGTGAGATTGCAGTTTAAAATTCGAGGCGAGATCGATATAACAACTGCGAGAAGCGAGAAATCTCGCGAGATTCTCGCGAGAGTCTCGCGAGAGTCTCGCAATAGAAAGTATTTGTAACTTTATACTACGTTAGTAGATTATTTGTCCCTGCTTTATAGCTTTGAATCATAAACTCTATGAGAAATGCACTGTACAATGAGTGGAGTCAATGCTAATTCATGCATAGAACACGTAAATGTGAAAATTATATGAATTCACCATATTTTTTGAGTCTATCTAGAGTCGAAGTATTTCAGCCCCTATTTCACCCCAGTTAAAACCACGGTTAATAAAACTCTTGTCGCCCCTAAAAAGTAAAGGATGTTATATTAAGCGTCGATGGGAGCCAACAGGACAATCTTACTTAAATAGTGTCATATATTTAATGAAAAAGTGTAGGTACTTTTAGTTACAAAAAATAATTTTTTAATGTTTAATTCGTTTTACCGATGACAAAATGTATTAACAGATGTTCGTATTAAAATAGTTTAGAGATCACAATTTGATGATAAATTGGATATTTTAGAGGCAAATTTAATTATTTACTAACTTATCACATTTTCTGTTGACCGTAAATCAATAAACATTAGGTTCGTATTGAAATAATTTGGTGACCTGAGTTTAGGGTTCCGTCTCTTTATTATAGTTATATGACTGCAAATACATGGAAGACGGTGCTAATGGTGCAAACTTGTCTCTTGTAGTTAAACAGTTACGTAAATACGTAGTGCGCAAGCGCTTATTTTTATAGCGAGACTCTCGTGCGAGAACGAGGTGAGACCCAAAAAAATGTGCGAGAACGAGATTACAGATCCTAAACCGAGACGAAATCGATATTTTATATTTCTCGTCTCGTCTCGTCTCGCGTGCATCACTAAACTTGAATACGGCCCGCGTTACTTATCCATCTAAACTACTGGCCCTTTGCTACATTTGAGTATGCAACCCCTGATATAAACAAAACATTATACATTAACGAAAATTTTATGAGTAGTCATTATATGAGTTGCATATACCATTTTCTCTACCACAATAAATTTGATATGAAATTCATCTGCCTCATAATGATAATGACTATCGTAATGATAAACTGTATCGAAATGAAAATCTATATCATAATGAGTGCCATTCAAGTATAGATGACACATACTTAATATGTATATTAAAGCATAGAAAATGTATTACATTGTATTGTAAGATTCATTTTATTAATAATATATTGGCTTAAATATTTACAGACTTTATTATGGAAAACATTTGTGTTTATTCAGTTATTAGCTTTTAAATTTAACAAATATATGAGATTATTTTGTATTAATTGGTTTTTATGCGTTTTTTAAGTGGGTTTAAAAAATCGGCTGGGATTTTTATGGGATTTTTAAGTCGGCTTTTTAAACTAGGTAGATTTTTTGGATTGGGGAATATGAGCAGTTCGATCCGTTAGTCACACTGCACAGCTACGCGATACATTTTTTTTTTTCAAAATATGTACCAAAATAATAAGTTTTTGAAAATATCGTCGCTCATTTTATTTAAAATAAATAAATAAAATAAATATAAATGTATCATCACGGCTTATTACCCATTTCTGGGTGTGCCAGTCTGCTTTGTACACATATATCGGTAATGATGAAATATTTGCACCGTGCGGGCGATTACCGGGCGTCACCTCACGGGCACTCATTGCTGGCGTGGAGAGTGCACCACAGGGGTCAATCTTGTGCCATTTTTAAAATTCAAAATATTTGGCGTCGGTCGGGATCGAACCCGGTTCCCCAGATTCGCGACCTGACACTCATTTTATGTAATCATACATTTATAATTTTAATATTATTTGTCTTAATGCGTAAAATATAATCTCAGCTAATCATTTGTTAATATTGATGTTAATTATTTTTTTTAAAAATCGGTCGAGTTCATTAAACGTATTGTATTTGTTTTACTTTTAATGGATAAATGCAGCATTATTTTATTTGATTTGTATAGGTAAATAACTGTCATATGAACTGTGATGAGTACTTAATTGATGTATCAATTGTATTGTCTGATTTTATTGGTACACTCACACAAAAATATATCAAAAGGAAAATACTGTAAAAGTTTTTGTGAAATAAATGAAACAAATTCAATGAAAAGCTACAGAGTCGAATTTCCAATTATTGGTATATAATTTACAAACGCTTAAGGTGCATTTACAAATGAAAATTAGGTTTATGGTTTTTGTTTAGGTTTAAGTAAGTCCTTCATAAATGTAAGTTTAAATTACCTGAAAATTAGTTTTGATATGTACAGACATCTGTGTAAATGCTTCAAAAACAAAATTAAAATATCGGTAGAGCAGTACTCAACAAGGCACCTGTGCGCCGTGAAACTGTCATTCGCTTGGCATTATTGGTTATATTTCAGCAATTAAGTTATGACAATCTCCATGTTCTTCTCGAATTTGTTTAAAAAGCCGAATCCACCAAGTGGATACTAAATAAAGATGAGTGTATATATCTATATCATTTCAGACTCGTTCTCATTGGTGAAGTTTGTGACGTCAAACTAAATCATAAACCTAGAGTTTGGACCTTGCAATGTTTAGCTTTATGATTAGGATTTAGAGACCCTAAATTCTGAAGTGTGAATGGAGTTATTACATAATATGCGACCAAAGTCTTTAAATCTAAAGTATAAACCATAAATCTAAACCTAATTTTCATTTGTGAATGCACTTTAAGAGTAGATGTCACATGTTATTTTTTTGAATTTCGTAATTAATTTTCTAAACACTAAGGTTTTGAATACCGAAGTATATAAACATGTTATTTATATAATAAAAAAGGATCTTACAATTAAGTAATTTTTTAAAAAAAAACGTATTTATGTATATGAAATTTTTGTTAATTGATGCTTATATTAATAGTCTCGGGACACGCTAATGCGTACCTAATATGAAATGTAGGTACACGCTGAAACGTCATCATGGCTTGTAATGTAGGCCTTTAACTCGTATTTTTATAGTTGCATACAAAATTTACACCCTGCACGTTAAGCTGAAATCACTGAAATATAATACTTATCTGGAAGTCGCATGAATACCGCACAGTGAAGCAATTTGAACACCGATGCTTGGTATACTCGGGCTACATTCGCGTATTATCGTGTGGCTTCGGATTTCAAATTCATGGTGGGAAATTTAAATAAATTAAAAACACATGTTCTATTCCTCTGTTTCTAAAATGCGAAATAAACCGTCCTGTGTATTTATTGATAACGCTATAAGAAGTAACTTTATCAAAATTATATTGTATTCTTTTGACTACCTGTTTACGTATCTAACGAATGACATTTATGACGATCAAATACAACAGTCGCGTCATGTTCGTTGTAAGTATTTATGCCGTACACGTGACTAAGGAACACGCTTTTCTTGAATTTACTTCCTCCATGGAATTTAATATTTACAGGACAGTAAATGTAAAACAACACCTACATAATTACGTAATAGGAATTAATTAATAATGCAATATCGTATCGGAAACAAAGAAATTAAAGACAACGGACGCTGAGGGTAAATAGAATTGCATCACTTCATTACGCACATTCAGCAAAAAATTAATTACGCGTTGACGTATTTTTTTTATTTGACTCCCTATTTGAACTTTTAATAAAGTGTCTCTGCAAACTGATAATTATACCAGGTATTGGCGGTTATGGGTGGACATAGGGATTTAACATGTAATTTTCATACAATTTCCTACTTTCCTATTCTTTTTACGAAAAAAAATTGTAGATTGCAAAGTATAAACATTTTTTATTATTTTTGGTTTCTACACAATTTTAAAAACAATATTATTTTATTCATATACTGTCATTTTTTATTTTGCGAAAAGTTAATTAAATAATGAATGTTTATTCGAAAGAGTGTCTTTATTATAAAGAAATATTATAGTCGGAACCAGAGGTGGGCGCGTGAGTAACTTTTTGTACACGATCACGCACGCTCACGGAACTAAAAATGTAATCACGACCAATCACGCACGACTTTTTATGTTTGATTCACGATCACTCACGCTCACGATTTTATTTTGGTACTCACGCCTGATCACGCACGGCGGGTCACGTTCGTGTCACGGAATTGTTTCTATGTACATTTAAGGCTGTTTAACACAGTCATAGGTTGTTATCAAATTTTTTAACAAATTGGTAATAAGTTAAGTAACAGATTGGTTTCATTGGAAACGAATGTTTATGGACAAATAGGTTGTTCTATTCCATCACAAATATCATTATAAATTTGGTAACAAATTTGTTAACAAAATTATGATCGTGTCAAACGGGCTTAAAGATTTGTATATCTTTAGTGAAATCGAAGTAACTGTGTATACAATTTTGGGCACAACAATAACACTATTTTTATGCAAAAAAATACTGTTGATGACATATTTGGACATAATAATAATAACAAGAATGTAAAGTAAAAGATGGAAATTGACAATTTTTTAAATAAAAAATAGAAGAAAACGTGTACTCACGCCCGATTAAATTTCAATCACGCCTGATCACGCACGATAATTTTATAGTGCCTCACGCTCACGTCCAATCACGACGCATAATTTAAATTATATTCACGATCACGCGGGTCACGTCGTGACCCATCGTGACCCGACAAAATCACGGCCCCCGCCCACCTCTAGTCGGAACAGTTATAAAACAATACGGGTTTTATATTCCAAAGTTAGATTGACGTTTATAAATATTTTATGAAATCGAGAAAACAGGAAAGTATCTAAGTGCCATGGCTGTTACTACTTATAAAATGAAATTTTGAAATTTCTTTTTAAAATGGTGAAGAAACCAAAAACATAATAAAAAAAATATAAACCAGTTTCTGTAAAACTTTACACATTTTTTTTGCTATAAAATGATTAGGAGAGCAGGATATTACATAAAACTCATATCACCCCTGACCGCCATCACCCTGTATTTATGAAAATATATAATTTTAAAAACAATATTAAATTAATAAATTATTATATCATTACGGCTTATTACCCATTGCTGGGTGTGCAAATCTGCTTTGTACACAGATATCGGTAATGATGAAATATTTGCATCGTGCGGGCGCTTACCAGGCGTCACCTCATGGGCACTCATTGCTGGCGTGGAGAGTGCACCGCAGGGGTCAATATTGCCAGATTGTATTAATCAAACATCACTTAATTAAAATTTAATTGAATCAATTTTGTGGGGATGAAGAGTGTATCTATATCACCACAGTGCCACATTAATATCATAGTTGATATAATATTTCTGCATGACAACTTTTATTTGGTCTACATTTTTAAACATAGAGTTCACCTATTAGTTACTGTACAGGGTGTCTCATTTTCGATGTTTTTTAAGGTATCTCGGGTAATATTAATGATAGATTAAAACCATTTGCACATTCCAGGATCTTTTGTTTCTGAGCTACAGGCAAAAACTCGTTTTACGTTCATTTTGAAAATATATCATATCTTATTTATTATGATAGAGAAAAATTGTATTTACAAAAATTTTACTGTTTTTTAGATAGAATAAAATGGCGTAATTAGATTTTACGACAACTTAATAATTCTCGAGATATAACACAAACTTATGATTTTTTAAATGGGAACCCATGTTGAAAATAGTCTCGTCTTTTTGCTTATTTTATAAGGTTTTCAATTATATATAACACCTCTACATTCTTTTGTTTTAAACATTAATAAAAGACGAATTATTAATTTATTAGGGTGAAAATATTGGAAATTATCAAGAAACAAATGAAAAAATTTATTACAGATCATCATTTGTTTATTTTGATTCTATATCTATTAATTGTGTTCTCAAAATTATTCTTAACCAATTATTTTCAGGTTAGTTAAATTATTATTTATATACTTTATAGTTGGCTTTGACACAATCCGAAAAAAAAACGGTTTAATATGCCTTTGAAGTAAATAAATTGAAAAAATGAGTAAAACTGATACAAGTACTATTAGAAATATGCAAATGATGATCTGTAAGAAATTTTTTCATTTGTTTCTTAATAATTTCCAATATTTTTACCCCAATAAATTAATAATTCGTCTTTTATTAATGTTTAAAATTAAAGAATGTAGACTTGTTATATATCATTGAAAAGCTTATAAATTAATCAAAAAGACGAGACTATTTTCAACATAGGTTTCCATTTAAAAAATCATAAGTTTGTGTTATATCTCGAGAATTATTAAGTTTTCAAAAAATGTAATTATGCCAATTCTATTTAAAAAACAGTAAAAAATTTGTAAAAACAATTTTTCTCTATCATAATAAATAAGATATGATACATTTTCAAAATGAGCGAAAAATGTGTTTTTGCCTGTTGCTCAGAAACAAAAGAAGATCGAAAATTCCTGTGATGACTATTAAACTTTTCTCAAAAAGTTGACCCTGCAGTGTGCAAACGGTTTTGATCTATCGTTAATATTACCCGAGATACCTTGAAAAAACATCTAAAATAAGACACCCTGTACAATGTGCAAGGAAATAGTTGATCTTAATTTTTTATTAGTTACTCGGGTTCGACTAATCGACATCAAACTGAAAACTTGAAAATTATTAAGGAATCTTATTTAAAACTTTTAAATTTAATTTACGATAACATAAGTTAGTAATATAGTTTAAACATTTTCCTATACCATAGACTAGATAAAATAATAAAAATATATATTTTTTTAAATATTTGTGTTATAGTCATCACATTTAGCATTTTTTTTATGTGGATTATTGGAAATATTTGTTCAAATTCCAAAATATAATTTAATATTACCTATAGTTGTCAGCTATGTATTTTACTAATCATCCACCGTAATTTATATAAAAATCAAGATTTTTTAAAAAAATGCGTCATCCTTTTTTTTCTTCACAAAACAAACTATAATAATACGAGTAGATAGAAATAAGAAACATACAATAAAAAACATAGTGACAAATAATTATCTACAGACTGTTATGTAAGTAAACGTACATAAGTAGCTTAATATAGGGTGTCCCAAAATTAACGCAAGATTTGAATTAAATAGAAAACACAGTTTTTAGTCTTTTGTTTGTTATTTTTTTATTGAATTATAAAGTACATAGGATAGGGTTATTTATGGAATAACACATCGGGCAAATGGCCTCCACGGCTTTGCATGCACATACGCACTCGCTTGTCGAAATTTTCCATGACCATTTTGCATAAGTGTGGCTGAATTTCGTGGATGCAGCGTTGAATATACTCCTTTAATGCACGGGTGGTTGTGGGCTTGTTGACATAGACCTGTGATTTCAAATAACCCCATAAAAAGAAATCTAATGGTGTTAAATCATACGATCTAGGGGGCCAATTCTGATCACCGAAACGAGAGAGTGCACGACCTGGAAATGTCTCATGCAGTAATTGAATTGTTTCACGGGCTGTATGGTCTTGTAGAAACCACATATTGGCCACATCAATATCATCAAATTTCGGTAAAAAGAACTGTGTTAACATATCGCGATATCGAGCACCAGTAACAGTCACTGCTTAACCAGACTCATTTTCAAAAAAGTATGGTCCAATTATGCCTCCAGCCCAAAATCCACACCAAAGAGTGACACGTTGTGGCTGTTTTTCGACAATCACATGTGGGTTCTCAGAACCCCAAAAGCGGCAATTTTGGCGATTAACAAAGCCATCAAGGTGAAAATGTGCTTCATCGCTTAGGATGATTTTGCTCAAAAAATCAGCATCCATTTGTTGTTCCATCGTGTAACGCTTCATTTTTACTAACCCTAAACTATCAGCTGTCGACATGTTTTTTTTTTAGACTTGGCAACACTTTACTGCACAAATGGCGGCAAATTCAAATCTTGCGTTAATTTTAGGACACCTTTAGAATGTTGAGATAACTGCGCCTGAAATTCATATCTGTAGTACGTTTAGCTCTTTTCATATAGTCGCAGAAAAAGTTTGAGGTGGTACAATGAGGAATAATTCCGATTTCATTGAAATCGAAGTTGTCAGACTAAAAAAACAACGGAAATGTCACAATTGACGTAAGATCATTAGCATCGCGGAAGATTATAGGTATTTCATACTTTCACAATGAAAAACTACATGTTTATTAACACTAATTTTTGGAAAAATATACCTGCCTATGTACATAGTAAGCCGAATATAAAAAATATAAGTGCTGCTATCGGTTACGCTTACATAAATAACACCCCGTATAATGTTGTTTTTTGGTACAAATTTCTAAAGGGGAGAATTTAAAAAAGGTGTTAAGTATGGTCGAAATTTAGAAAAAAATATTATTTTTTTAATGTTTTACGAGCGCGTAACTACTAATGTTTGTGGATTTTAAATAGTTTAAATTAATGGGAATGATGTAGCCGATTACTTCAGCGGGATTAGAACCCGAACCTTTGGTTTGCGAAGCGACTTCGTCGTTCACATGGTCGACTAGTTATATTATTATAAAAAATAAAATAAATAAATAAATATATCATCACGGCTTAATACCCATTGCTGGGTGTGTCAATCTGCTTTGTACACAGATATCGGTAATGATGAAATATTTGTACCGTGCGGGCGCTTACCAGGCGTCACCTCACGGGCACTCATTGCTGGCGTGGAGAGTGCACCACAGGGGTCAATTATTATAATAGATAAAATAAATAAATATATCATCACGGCATATTACCCATTGCTGGGTGTGCCAGTCTGCTTTGTACGCAGATATCGGTAATGATGATGACATATTTGTGCCTTGCGGGCGTTTACCAGGCGACACCTCACAGTTCTCGTCAATAAATAAATAAATATATCATCATGGCTTATTACCCATTGCTGGGTGTGCCAATCTGCTTTGTACACAGATATCGGTAAATTTAATAGTTATTTATAAATAATTATTGGGGGTCAAAATATAATTCATAAATGTGACTATAATGGGGGAGAAATACTGGATGTTTCAAAAATACTGTAAAAAAAATTAAGGGCATATAGTACTGACCAAAGTAAGTAAAAAAGCTTAAACAACATGACTGATCTTCAACTGTTTCCGAGAAAAACGAAAAATCGAAAAAAACTGACAAAGATAGTGATCGAACAAAATTTAATCTATGTCAGTAAATAGACTATAAAAAAACAATAAAATTTTATACGAAATGTTTTTCTCAATTTCGCCACAACATTTATCATAGTACAATTATTTGATTTTTTAAAAAAAACAAAAGCATATCTATGATGACCTCTGAAAGGTAAACAAAACATTCCCTTTTAATCAAAGTTGTAACTCTTATAGTTTTCTAGATAGCAGACGTAAACCCCGTAAAAACTCATTTTTCACTGCCTCAAATTTTGGAAACTATATGGAAGAGCGGACTCATGTTGATTAGACTTTTTTTACTCATTTTGGTCAGTACTGTATGCCCTTAAATTTTATTACAGTATTTTTGAAACACCCTGCATATAAATTGATTTAATTTGATGCAGTATTTTAATCCTTAACAATGTTTCTAAGTTATGCATAAATTTATTCGAGCAACAGATTTAAAGAGGAAAATAAAATACGAAAACGGTGAAGCGTAGCGCAAATACTCTTGAGCAGTAGTGTATAAGAAGCAAAGAAAACTAAAATGACAAATGTAACTCGGGAACATTATTTCATGTCTTTCTTCTCCCCCATTCGGGATTATATTCCAGTGCAGCAATTAAAAAACCAAAACTCCTGTAACAATGAAATTACACTTGATGTAAAAGAATTCATTTAGGCAAGTTCCCCGTCCCCGTCCCCGTCCCCGTCCTCCTGGTGCTGGTCCATAACTCATTAGCCAGTTAGAGCGAGATTACATTTGATAGTGGCCGAGCACGAGGAAGAGAGATGAGAGTCGAGGACTTGAGGACTGAGGTTTTCCGGGGTTGGGGGTTCGAGGTTGTATTGCTGAGAGACGCGCGGCGCGCTTCAAGCCGGGGGTGCTCAATAAACACCCCCGTAATTGAGTGGTATATCATCCGGAAACGTAGCACGCAGCGCTCTAAACGCTAGAGAGAGAACCCACAGCAGACAAGGATGCTAACTGCACAGGGGTGGAATCAAATTCAATTACAAACAATACCACAAATGTCACATATCTATTTATAAAAAATAGAAATAAAGATATATAAGTATATATCAACAAGGCGTAGGGGAAATCAAATTCAGTTATTTACAGTAATATGGGGTAATCCGGTATTATGGAATTTATGCAGAATAGTAACTTTTTTCTATAGTTTACATCTTCATATAGTAAAAAAATACAATGAAACATGCAGGGACCCGAACCGTAACGAAACCGTAACGAAACCGTAACCGAAAACCGCACCGATATTTGACTTTTAATGAAACCGTAACCGAAAACCGAAACCTATATTTTATTTCTTCAAATATGGAAACCGAAAACCGATACGAAAAATAAATTCGTTCTGTAACCGAAAACATAACCGAACCGAAATAATATCCATACTAAAACCGTAAATTTAAATATAGGTATTTTTTATTAACTCAATGTTTTTCGTAGAAATACTAAAATTAAGGCATTTTACTCCATTTTTCAATTATTTTTTGCAATTATAATAAAAAAAATTACTCATTTGTTGAAATTTTTCATTCAATCACCATTTAGTATTACGTATTACTATTGGAATAGAATTATTATTATAAATTAAAATTAAAATATTAATAAATTACGAAACTTATTTAACTTTTGTTGCAAAAATAAACTTAAGAACTTAAATATGAAAACTTTATCTTATAGTTACTTTTTGAACCGCAATTTTTTCACACCTTAAAATAATTACTTACAGATTCTTTTCGAATTTTGAATTCCAAACAAGCCAAACATATCTATTACTACTAGTTGTAAGTAAAACGTGAAATTAAAATGTTATTACGAAATAGGTACTAAATGATATCATGTTATAAACAATAAAAAAACTAAGCTAATTTTTCATTTAAACCGAAACCGAAAAGAACCGAAACCGTAACGAAAACGAAATTTATTTGTTTTTTTAACCGAAACGAAAACCGATATAATATTTTTAAAAAAACCGTAACCGATAACCGAAACCGAATTTTTATTAATGTAAAAACCGTTAACCGTAACCGAACCCCAAAATTTTTCGGTTCGAGTCCCTGGAAACATGTTTAGGGAAAAATTTTCATTCATAATTTATGTTAGAAAATTTAAATTCTTTACATATCTAGCATAGTCTTTGAAAACTGTGACGTCATTTCGATATGCTTTTGCGTGGTTTTTGCTCATTTCAGATTGAATATATGCCGTTAGATGGCGCTAGTAGTTACTACGAGCGTGTATTTTGTATTTGATATTTTATTATTACGTGTCCCTCTGATATTTGTTTGTTTACCTGCGTTTTCTTCTTCAAAAGTTGTAAATAGGCAAATGCTGTCTTTGAACACGTGTGTTTAGGCACTGAAGTTCGCTACAGATGTCAATATCGGATGCTTGTTATAAGGCGTGACATGATTTTGAATTTTGATGAATTTAAAAAAAAATTATATCTCACTTTATATATGTATTTTCTTACTCAAAATTATATATTCATAATCCTACAGGGCTGAACTAACGAAATTTTTTTAAAAAATGCAGGAATACCGCATTGTAAATGTCACATATTTATACAGGATGTTTCTATACTAATGGATCAAACTTTAAGCAGTTTAACAGCTAAAATCAGGGTTTTTGTTTGCCTTTAAGAGTTCTTCGCGTATGTGTTTTTTAATTTTCCAAAAACTTCTCAAAATATGACAATCAGCTGATATTTTGCTAATTTTTTTAGTATTGGATTTTGCAGTTTAAGGCGTTTTGACTTACTTTTAACTATATTATCATCCCTTAAATTTTGATCCATAAGTATAGAAATAAAAAACCATGGAAATTAATTATAATATTATCTTGCCGTGACAGAACTGGCAAAAAACCAGAGTATTTTGAAATCCCAACTCAATGGGTTTTATTGAGCTTTTTGAGTCTTATTTTGTAATTTTGTGTTTTGGCATTTAACGTGTACCTTTATAATTGCGTTTACACCATGACCTAGCCTAGCGCACAAAACTCCAAGCGTAACTTTTGTGCGTCAGGTTAGAGTATTGTTGTTATATTTAGAGAAATATAATAATCTGGTTGTAATAATCGCTAAGTCAACGAAGGTTTGACAATCTGGCTGCGTTTCAGCCACGTTTAATACAAAGACGGGTTTTACAATAGCTACAACATATATAAAAATGCAAGATCAATTTGCAACTATAAGCTGCGTTCAGAACCAAATAATTTCAATTTGCAATTTGAATTTCTACATTGTAATTTTTACACAATCACAACAGCGTGTAATTTCAATTTGACGCATGCGCAAACTATCAGATTCCGCGTGCCTATATTTTGCATCTTGTCCACATTTCTGCACACATTTGTTTACATCGTAACTTTTGACAAAAGATATCTGAAGCTGGAGAGCTTTTCTGAGATTCATTTCTAATGTTAACCTCCAAATAATGACAGCTGAGCTTGATATTTCACGTCCACCAACACTATGCGCATGCGTTACCATAAATTGGAATTGAAAAGTTTGGACCTTGCAAGGTTGGAATTGGAAATTCAAATTGGAAAGTAAAATTATATTGTTACGCGTATATTTGGGCACATGTCCCAAGCTTTGACGCAAAGTAGAAATTCAAATTGGAAATTGAAATTACTTGGTTGTGAACGCCGCTTTACATTTTAACACCCATACAAATATTCTACTTCGATGAGCTCTACCACAGACAAACTATAGTTTGTAAATAAAGCATCGTTACTTATTGGAAGCCAAAATGTCAAAGTCCGGTAAGCGGATTCGATAGCACTAAATCGACCTATGCAATGGATCATATGGGACGAGGTGACATTTTGAACTGTATTACAAATGAAGAGAATCGTACAAAATTAGCTATACGAACAATACTTGCATGAGTTGTTTATAAACCGCATTTAATCCGATTTACCATTTCTAAAGCAAATTCCAACAACTTTGTAAGTACTGAAACATTGCGATATTGATTGCATATTAAATAACAGCTATTAATAATACCGCCTGAGTTCAAAGTTTCATATATATGTATACAAATTAACATCTTGAGGGGTATATTAGATATTCAGAATAGTATAGAATTATTCAAATTAGAGTATGTTTTGTTAGAAGGTGGTGCCAAATGTCATGAGCTATGAAATGCGCAGATCAAAAAGAGAGACAGCTAGAGAAAGGTCAGGCAATAGGAGAGAGAGAAAAAGAAAGATAGAGTTTTTCTTTCTGCGCAACAGCTAATGAGATTTGGCACGGGCTATACAATATGTCAGGATTATCTAGTTGAAAGGTTCATAAACTGTAAAAAGGGTACTACCGGTGGGGGAGTTTTCGAATTTCTGATCTGTTCAAATGTTTTTAAATCTAAAGCGTCTTTACTTTTATATTTTGTAATATTTTCTTCCCGCCATTACGGCGTACATAACATCAACTACGTACGAATTAGGTCTCGACATACGTGCCCAAAAGAAAAAGACATGCAAAACACGGCCACCTGTTTGTGTTTACATTTCACTTTTGACAATTTAATTTCTGTGTTTATCGTATTTTCTAGGTTTTACATTTACGTATTGTAACGGGTGAGCCCCGCTGCTACGCTGAACAAGCGTCTAAGTATAGCGATGACGCAATCGCGCTGGCAGCTGGGCTACGTAAACAAACAAGCCGCGACGTGTTTAATTACTTCCGGTCGCCTGAACCTTTTGAGTTCATTGTTATTATGCGGTCGAACATTCTAGAGCTCTCTGGAAGTTAATGGTAGCTGTATGAAAGGGACGCAGCTATGCTGGGAGTTAGTTAGTTACATGGAGAGACATATGTATAGAGACATTCACATAGAGTGTTAGTGAAGAACAGCAATGTCGTGGTGAGCGTATGCAGTATAGTGTCAAGTGGAGGACTCGGAAAGTTACTGGTTAACTGGGATAGCTGTGGATGTGAATACTCGGTAGTGTTGACGAGTATTGAGAAGCTATAGTGTACAAGGACAGTAAGGCGAGTCGGGAAGCTAGGTATACGGGGACAGTAACGGCAAGTGGAAGTAGATACTCGGCAATGGTGTTGAAGGATTGTGGCATACGGACAGTCGGTGATACTGAGGCTGTGGAAGTTAGAGAGTTACATAAATAGACAGATAGTGAGGTGTAACGTGTGACTTCTGTCCGAGCAGTTGAATATACAGACGTTGTTGAGTCAGTTGAGTATATAAACGCTGTGGAGGTCGGTAGGCGGACAGTTGAACGTGACATAAATAGTCGAAATAAGTAATTAGAAATATCGTGGAAATAAATAGTAGTGTTAATTGGTTAAATAAATAAATAGTGTTAGTGTTATTTAGTTAATTATAATTTTAGTGTTAATTAGTTTTTAATAATTGTTTAATATTAGTAATAGTCATTTTTATTATAGTTTAATAAACATTTATTTTAATTAATAATAATTATCTAATATTTACACTTCACCCAAATAAAAAAATAAAAACGATACAATATTTAAAATCAAATAATTTGCTTTTTGCGATTTGACATTGAATTTGACGTTTCAATATCAAATATAGAAGACATACGTTCATGTTTTCATTCTAAACTAGCTCTTGTAGCGGACAACTACGGCGAACCCAAGGTGCTGCATACGTCATCGTATTGCGGGCGGTTTAACTACCGATAAATTTAATATCGTTTGTACAAAAAAATACGCTATATTTTATTACTTTTATTGCATTAATACTAATATTGCATGTATAGTATTGCAGTAATGTGGAAAAATCATTACATTTCAACTTGACTTGAAAATCTATGGGTAAAATTAAAAATGTGTCAAATTTTGCTATGTAAAATTAGACCAGGATTAAAAATGTGGTTTGATAGTACCCGACAGATAAACTTGAATAACTTTTTCATAATTAACAATTAATATTAAATAATAAACACTCAGCCTTTTCTTCTTCAAAAGATTTCTAACATAATGATCATGTAATATTTTGTCTACGTTGCTATTGAAGAAAGTATGAACAAAATAAATCAAAAATAAAAAATATTTACCAAATTTAAAAACATAATTATAATATTTTGAAGCGAAGTATATTTTCGTTGATTTCTGTTCGATATGTCACTTCGTGTGAAAGTTTAATCTCAAGAAAATTGCCAATACTTTATAAATGAAGAGTAATTTGCGAGGAAGAATTTCCCGGAATAAAAGGGAAATTGGCAAAAGCTGAAATCAAACATGTTGATCGGATTTAAAATCCATTTCCAGAAATGTATGAAGAACTGGATTTAGAAACAATATAAATATTGCATAAACAAATTAATTTTACCAGGCCTCATTTCACGGGCTCTCAAAGCTGTCGTGGGGAAAGAACCATAGGCATAGGGGTCATTTCTGCGGAAAATAATTGGCCAAATTAGCTAAAGTTTTAATAATATTTTATATAACAAGTGGCTAAAGAGTACTTTAAAGCTCACAAATGAAAAAAAATCACCGTTTAGTCACGAGTTATATACATAATTTTTTACAACACCACTATCTTTAGTTAAACAAATTTAAAATAAATTTTAAAAGAAAAATGTCATTTTGATGAAAATGTCAAGATACTTCAATGTATTCACTGTTCACCTTATTTTCTCAATAATACAATTTAATACTTACAACTTTTTAAACTACAACCTTGTATACAACAATGAACTTAGCAAGTAGAAAAACTTTTGGTCTGAAATCACATTGTAACGACAGATGTCGCTAGTAGTACTATTTTAACATAAACTTAACCTGAAGAAAAGGAAATCACACACCCGATTATGGGTAACAGGGATATGGAGAAGAAGAAGAAGAAGTTAGGGTTATTAACAAAAGTTATTTTGATATTTTTTGCTATTATTTAGTTCTTCAAAAAGATAGAAAATGAGCAAAAATGAGAGTATTAGTAATACTGGTGATTTTTTTATTTCATAGTTATTTTTTTATTTTATTTCACACTTTTCTATAATGACACATTTTAGCCATTGAAAAGTGAGAAATAAAGACAACTTTGAAAGGTGGTGTTGCAAAAAAATGTTTAATCTAATAGGAGTAATAGGCCCATTCAAACTTTATAATTTTTTACATGTTATACAAAATTCATATTCAAAAAAAATATTTTTTTTATATTTCTTTAATGACTAAAAACGTTTAATTATTATTATTATAATCTACACCGTTTTACATATCGACGCCAAATTTCTGCTTCCGACCGTGTGGTAGAAGTAGTTAGAAGTGCATAGATTTTTACCTTTCGCTAAGAGAGGTATTGAATTCATGCTAAAAATCGCATATCCAGATTTTAGTGGATAAGCACGTTTTAAGGTCCCTAGAATCCCATTATAACATTTTTACGATGATGTCCGTGTGTATGTGTGGATGTGTGTGCGTGTGTGGATGTGTGTGAGTGTGGATGTTGGATCCAAATACTATAAGACTTAAGACATTTTAACTACGGATTCCTTAATCTAACAATAATGGGAAGAGTTGATTAAGTTTTGGTAACAATTGGACAACCGGAAGTAGTAGTTACAAGAAAAAAATCATCTAAATATTATTTATCGAAAATTTATGTAAATACCTCGGTAAATACTTATATTAAAGAACGTCAAATTCTTTATTCGATAAATATAAATTCATTATTAGGTATATCTTCTATAGATTTAGAGATAAAGAAATGCATATAAAATAATTTGATGTAAAAAATCTCAGATTAAACTACTTCAAGGCAAAAAATTCAAATGTTTGTAATTGACACATAAATGTCACTGTCAAAAATATTTGTATGCCACTGCCAAAAATATTTGTACGTCATTATGAAAATAACAAAAAAATCAACAACGCAAAAGAATATACTTAAAAAAGAATATAAAAGGAATTTGCGAAAAAATGACGAATTTAAAGAAAAAGAAAAGGAAAGTAGAAAAAGAAAATTTCAGGATATTGAATATAAAGAAAATGTATGTATTGTACATAATTTATATTAAAATATCCCACAGATTTTGTAAATATATGTGAAAATTATTTTGTAGTGAGACATGAGTATTTGTATTTAAAATATTTTTTGTTTTATGCGTACAATCAGGTAAAGTATCTGATGAGAGGTTATGTACTGGCCACATCAGATTTTTTATAATTACTTTTCAAAGTTTACGTAAGAAAAGCATTGGCATTGGTTTCGAGAGCGGTAAAGAGCGGCGCTAGCGGCTAGAGACCGGGATTCGGGAGTAGAAGAAGCAAGAAGAACGAACTAAATAATTCCGATGAAGCAGTTTCAGATAGAACACATAATTTTGAGTGTTTTTTACAATAACTTCAATGTCCGAGATTAGTAATATTGAGGTTCAGATTAACAGATATGCAAACATAACGTATAAAAATAAATATTCCTTTCATTTTACAATTTTTAGATTTCAAATAAAATTTAATATGCACCTCGGTCACTGAATTTCTATTTTTTTATCACGAATGTGGAAAATAAACCATATGATACATAAATAACTATTGTTGAAAGTATTTGCAATGGGTACAGTGTTGTTTATACAATCTTTCCATCCTTTTCTATTCTCTGCTTTTGTTTCTTGAGAGCTAATGGAATTCCTGTTTCATATACCTTTCATATTCTATATACTCCTTCCTTTATTTTTTCAAAAACAAAAAAAAAAATGAATAATGTTTTCGCATTATTGTTGTAATATCAGGTGCATTAAGAAATACCAAAAAAAAAATGATATTCCAAGAACTAAAATAACAGATGAGAAGTATGTCGTTTCCAAAACGTAGGAAATGAGTGATAATTGATTATAAATGTCACTTGTTTTGCGTTCAGTGCGCATGGTCCAAGCGTAGTGCTGCCTACGTCACTAGTGGCGGCTTTTCAAAATGAAAATATTTAATTCGTATATAGTTACGATAACTGTATCCCTATGTGTAAAGCATTTGTAAAAATACATTCAGGTACATCTGTTTAAAGTAATTCCTTTACATATAGGTCATTAGCATTTCCCCCCTCTAATTGTTTGGAATGAATCGTAAAATGCCTAAATCCGAGCCTGTCCACGCGTACTAGAGCGAGACAGATATCAGCTGAGATGGAAGTAGTAAATCGTAACTATGGCAACGCTAAGCTGTACACTCAACAGACAAATAAATGCATTCAGCTGATACGAGGTTTCGCCAGGCAGCAGGCAGCCGGCAGGAATGACAGACTGAGAACAGGAAACCGCATGAGATGTGCAAACGATCTATTTGTTGCTACGTTATCCCCCCTATCAAGCGCTCGTTTAGCGCTTGTAAAAATGTTTCATACACACATTATACTCCAGAATTGATATAAAATTGGCTGCTACTTTTTGCTTAGTTTTCAAAAGGCTTTTGTACTCTCGTTGCTCGTTGCACATCAAATTCATTCTATTCAAAGAGTTGTTTACAAGAAAAAATGCACGCTTTTCAATTTCCGTAATTGATATTGTTTTAACTTTTTTCTTTGTAATCCTTTTCAAATTAAAGTTAGATATGCATATGCTGATCAAAATAACCCCGAACCGCATCAAACAAAACAAATTATTTTAATTTTTCTTTAAAAAAACAGCATCAATCAGTTACAGTGCCTGAAATGTTTAAACTATAACAAATTTTCAAAGATGTATTTAAGAATCTCCAAACATTTTCTAACTCGATTACCAATAGCGTGTTGCTATCTCGAGTTCATCTTGATTTTTCTTACGAGCCACAACATTCAAATGCAATGAATTTGTACATCGTGATTGTTCACACAACTTTTAAACAATCATTACTGAATAACAGGTTATTTTTTGACAATTAAAATGTGTCAGCCTGTATTGAACTTGTAGGATATTGTAACTCGAAAACAAATAGAAATCGGATTACAACTTTTGGGGTTATAAAGGTGCATTCACAGATGAAAATTAGGTTTATGGTTTTTGTTTAGGTTTAAATAAGTCATTCATAAATGTAAGTATAAATTAACCTTAATTTAGTTTTGATTGTACTGACATACCGTGTGTCTGTTTTAAAGGTATACATAGGAGAGTAGCATGGGAAATCAATTTTTTTGCAATTTCCTGCTCGCCTAATTATTTTAAGCAAAAACGCGTTAAATAAAAGTTTTAGGGCATAAAATTCTGCATTTAAATCAATAAACAGAATTACCTTTACATGCTTTGTAACGACAGTATTTAAATATGAAAATGTCGAAAATTATTTTGAAATATCGACAGCCATGGATTGAACAAAAATAAATAAATGCTTGACGTTTTATCTGTCACAACGTAAGTTAACTTATTTGACGTTCCTAACAATTTGATGTGAACAAATATCGTTAATTAAGATAATAATAGAAATATTATATTAGACTAATAAATAATGCTAAAAAATAGTTTTGTTTAAATAAAATAAATTTATTAAAAATTCAACATTGCGTAACAAAATTATATACGATGCTGTAATGTACTCCCAATTCATTTCCAATATATCTAGTACTACAGAAGGGTCTACACTTATTCCCAACACTCTTTCTTCCAGTAACGCAGATTTTCTTGTTCGCCCTATATTCTGATTACGCTGCTCACGTGCATTTTTTGAGGACACATTGGCAGTCTTCAAATTTCGTCATGAATTTAGCAATTGTGAAATCACGGTCTTCATTAATAGAAATATTCATTTTCTAATAATTTCAGACAATAAAACTAGAGACAAATTCAAATTGTCAGAAACGTCAAATAAGTTAACATACCATGCGACAGATAAAACGTCAAGCATTTATTTATTTTTTGTTCAAAGTCTTTATAGTATAAACCGTAAATTTAAACCTAATTTTCATTTGTGAATATACCTTTAGTCATACCGGGTGTAACATGAAAAGCGAGCTATAGGCGTTTAACATGGAAAAACAGTATTTCTTTGTGCAAAGGTAAAATGTCATTGCATTTGTTTATAATTTTATTTCAATACCATGACTAACACTATACAGAAGTAACTTTTATAAAATGTTAATTCAATTTTCTCGGTACTAAAACATACAAAATAAAATATGATTATTGAATTAAATGCAGAATTGAATTCTCTGCAATATTTATTTGAAGCATTATTCTCTAAAATTAATAGGCCACTTTTGCGCAAAGTTAAAAAATAGGTTTTAGAAAAATATTCTACTTCTATGGCCCTCGCTGTGAATAAATCATAGCTGCTTTTTGGAAACCAACGGTCAGGTAGAGGCGGATTAGGTGACACTGAAATAGGCCTGCAGATCAGTTGCAATGGATCAAATAAAACAATACCCTTAATTGGATAATAAACAAGAGTAAAGAGCAATTATGAATCTAAGTTGTCTAATGCAGTTTAAAACATTTATGATCCAAATTATGAATGATGCTGTAACCCACGCTCGCTTAAGTCACAATCGCTCATATCATTTCAGTAATGGGTCTTCTTAAAACAGTTGGCAGTGTAGAGTTCTAATTATGTCCACGTCCAGTGACCAGAATGGCTTGTGTCGTTTGGCGAAGGCGTGCGCTTTGCGCACAGGCACAACTTCTCTGCACTCAGCTATTAGCAGTTATGAGTTACGCTTGTTGAATGACAGATCCATGCCAGCAATGCAATGCAAGGATGAAATGGAACGGAACAACGAGAATTTATAAATCGAACCCACCAAGACAAATTCAGCGCTTCCAAAACAATACTAAATCATTTTTGCTTTTAATTAACCATCAGCTAACTTTTGTCTCTCGAAAAACTATCTGAACCTTCTTGATTATTGAAATGTTATATAAAAAAATAAATTAATACAGCACCAAACTAGAGAGACATTCCGGACCTTAGTCCAGATTGGATGCTCATTTCACCTTCGTCAATAATCGCCAAGGCCAAGGAGTTATTAGTTCTTAGCAAGAAGGACATTAGGTTTCCTTAATAGTCATTATTTTCCTGAAATACCCAGTGTCTTTTGACACTGCGAAGAGGATGAAGAAACGTCAGAAAACTTTATACCGAGTGGTGAACTGGCACTGCTGAATATAGGACTTTCACATGTAAAATCATACTTTCGTAAAATTCTGATTCCATAATTATTTTAGGTAAAAAAGCTTCAAATAAAAGTTTGCAGAAAACTAAATTAGTGTCAACATAGATAGGCATAGCTGTGACAAAAGTGACTACTACTACTACTAGTAGGGCTTAAAGCTGTCATCTTCTTAATAATTATTAATTAATAAACTTGTACCTATTGGATTTCTTTATTGGATTATTTGTATTACATATTTATCCATTAGATTACATCAGGTAAAAGCCTACACAGTATGGTATGACTAGCGAATGAAAGTTGACGTTTAGATTATTTAATAAATGTAGTTTCTACTGAAAACATATCCCTATATTTGATTTGAAAATAAACTGACCCTTATGTATTTCGTTACAAAAGATTAGAATTTTACTCAATACCAGGAGGCACTTAAAATGACCTTAGCAACAAAATTCAGGGATGTATTTAAAAAATTTAATACCGCAAATTCTAGTTCGTTTGTCTAAGGTGTAAGCAACCCTCGTGTCGCAATTACTATTAGGGGAAATTAAAAATAATCCTATTTCATAGAATTGCCAAACAAAATAGTTTAAAGATCAAAATATTTTGTTATAATCAACATAAACGAAAAATGTTTTAAAAGCACCCCTGTTTTGATATTCATTTACCCTAGTCGGCCATCTATTTTCAGCCAGGTATAATAATATATTATTTATGTGCTTTTCTAGTCCAATATTTAAATGGATTCATGCAAAAATTTCATACCTGAATATTTCGTACAATTCTTTTCTTCTCTAGGGTTTCAACTTTCATTCGCTAATCATACCATACGAATATATCATTACCGATATCTAGGCACAATGAAAATTTTCACACCCAGCAGCGGAAAATATGGCGTTATGATTTATTTATACACAGTATATCACAACTTATGCACCATACTGTAACGGATGATAATACAGTTAAAAGTAAATCAAAAACACTTAATCGGCAAAGTCCAATTCTCAAAAAAAAAAACAGCCAAAAATCAATCATATTTTGAGAAATATTTTAAAAATTAAAAACACATTCGAGAAGAACCTCGTAAATTTAAAACAAAAACCCTCATTTCACCAAAGTCGTAACTTTTATATTTTTTTTTAGTTTATTATTATTAATGGAAAAAGACGAAAAATCAGTAAATTCAATGATTTATATCTCAGAAACAGTGAGAATTGAACTTTGCAGATTAAAGGTGCATTCACAAATGAAAATTAGGTTTATGGTTTTTGTTTATATTTAAGTAAGCCATTCATAAATGCAAGTTTAATTTACCTCTAATTTAGTTTTGATTGCACTGACATCTATGTAAATGCTTCAAAAACAAGATTAAAATATCGGTAGAGCAATACTTAATAGAAACCCGTGCACCGTGAAACTGTCTTTTGCTTGGCATTATTAGTTATATTTCACCAATTAAATTTTGATAGTTCTATGTTCTTCTCGCATTAGTTTAAAAAGCTGATTCCATCAAGTGAATACTAAATAAAGATGGGTGTATATATCTATATCGTTTCAGACTAGTTCTCATTGGTGAAGTTTATGACGTCAAACTAAATCATAAACCTAAAGATTGGATCTTGCAATGTTTGGCTTTATGATTTGGAATTAGAGACACTGAATTCTGAAGTGTGAATGGAGTCATAATATGAGGCCAAAGTCTTTAAATCCAAAGTATAAACTATAAATCTAAATCTAATTTTCTAGTTTTACATATTTTTTTTTTATTTATATAAAATTTCAAATTTTCAACTGCAACAGGTTGTTTTGTCCATCCTGCCTTATATTCCTAATTTAGAATATTTCATTATGAACTTCGTGGCCGCGTGCCTGAGTGTCTGGTCGCGAATCTGGAGAACCGGGTTTGATTCCGACCGACCCCAAATATTTCGAATTGTATATGGCACAGAATTGACCCCTGTGGTGTATTTTACACGTCAGCAATGAGTGCCCGTGAGGTAACGCCTGGTAAACACCCGCACGGTACAAATATCTCCTCATGATTACCGAAATCTGTATACAAAGCAGATTGGCATACCCAGCAATGGGTAATATGCCGTGATGATATATTTATATTTATTTATTTATTCATTATGTACTTACTATAAATCAAAAACCACTTGGTGCAAGCTTAGTATCACTTTCAAAATTGTAGGTTATTTTGGTTTTGTTAAAATGTCAGTGACATCACATACAGTTTATGCGTGAGTGTGTGCTTGACTATCATTTTATGTGTGTATGAAACTATGACGTCACAGAATCAGACCCGCGAATGCTTATGAAGGAAATCTATTATAATTTTAAATAATATTTATGAATTTAGGTAAATTTTTGATTTATGAAAAAAATATATCTATACGAGGTCTGTTAGAAAAGTATCCGACCTTATTTTTTGCGAAAACCTGATGGATTTGAATCAAACGTGCTTGCGTGAGCCGACCTTGAACCTTCGTGCGCATGCGTGAATTTTTTCCCGCCTGTCAAAAACGTCTGTTGCTGGAAATTTTGCCTGAAACTGGGCGACAGTCAGGTGAAAACCATTCGGAAGATTCTGACGGCTTTCGGTGACGATGCTATAGGCATCACACAGATTAAGGAGTGGACGCCAGCACATCGGTGGAGAGCGAGCCACGCTCCGGTCGACCGAAATCATGCCGAAATGACCATGGACGCACCAGAGGGTCAAAGAATCACCAAATAGTACTACAGGGATGTCCTCCGTCGCCTACGTGATACTGTGCGGAGCAAGAGACCGGAGTTGTGGTCAACAGGAAATTTGCTCCAGTACATTCTTCGCATTTGATTAAGACTTTTTTGGCGAAAAACAAGACTCATGTGGTTCAACAGGCTCCTTACTCTCCTGATATGGCCCCCTGCGACTTCTGGCTGGCAAGAGGACATTGAAAGGAACGCGATTTCAGATAAGAGAGGTCATTATGGCTGGAACGACAGCCGAGATAAAAACTCTATTCCGAAAGAGGCTTTCTCGGTATGCGTCCAACAATGGCGGCAACGCTGGGAGAAGTGTGTGGAGTCCCAAGGAGACTACTTTGATGGTGATTGGGTTTCTAACGCTCCAGTGGTGGAATCCCATGAATACGCTACAGTAGCGCACAGCTATATACCCCTGACGTTTCCCTCCCGCTCACCCATGATTCGTAGCGGCACCGCTAACTCGGTACTCTGAACATTTGCTACCGTCACATAGCGTAGCACCATTTGTAAGGTACCGCTAAGCGTTGTGATAGTAAAAAAATTATAAAATATAAAACACTAAATACAAATAATGAATCATTTGTAACTATTAGTAATAATAATAATGATTTGTATTAGCTATATTTAGAGGAATTTACAGTACATACGAAAATATAATCTCAATCTGTCAAACAATTCAATTCTATGTATATTCATTTATAGTTGTTGACGAACCAGCTAAAAAAGGAGAAAAACGGACAACATCTAAGCACCAAGAAATTATAATTAATTATATTTAAGAAAATCCTACGATGTTGACTCAAAAATTTTCCAATGTACAAGCAAGACAAAAATACAATATGCTATGGGAATCTTTAATTAATTCTTTCAAGAAACGGTTTTCTAAGTGTAATTGCCTATTCTCCTCAATTCTTATTTCATCATAATTAGCAAAATGAATTGGTAGCATCTAAAAATAATTAAATTATATACATATTTATTAAATATTTAGTGTATAATCAATTTACCTTCAAAATAATAATGTAAAATTTTACAACCTTTCATCCTTCTCAATATGAAATTTCATAAACGTCAATGTAAATAACAAATGTTATTAGAATGCCTAGTACGTTTACGAAATTAGCCGATTATATAGCAAAGCGATAGCAATTTTGAATAAGAGTACCAAATAATCGTAGCACCAAAACGCTACGCTAAAACTACGCTAAATTGAAAGATAGCTATCTGTGTCATGGGATTCCACCACAGGTGTGCCAGTTTTTTTTTCCTGGCCAAAGGTCGGATACTTTTCTAACAGACCTCATATTTATTTTGAAATTCCACCGAACAGAACAAATTCAGTATCTCCAAAATATTATAATATACGTACGTACATGGGAATTTATCTTCATAAGCTGTATAATAAAGACTTAAATTTAGTATGATACAAGATAAATTTTAAGATGTCATCTGTCACATTATTAATGGATTAAAAGTTCCACGGAAAAAAATCACAAGAGAAAATGTTTGGGTACACTGTTTTCTACTACCCACGGCACGGTAATTAAGTTGTGGTATAGTCTCTTCAAAAATATTAGGCTTGTTTATGGAATGATGTATACAGAATATTTATGGGATTTTAAATGCGCAAATCACTGGATTAAATTAAATAATTCATTGGGGGCATTTTATGCTGACTTGCACTATACTGCAGATAAATATGTCATCGTAGAGATTTGTAACTTAAAACCTACTATATTAGACAAATAAAAGAGTAAAATACTCTAAAAAGTTTATATTTCTTTTATCTTTAGTAGCTGTTTTCAATTGTATCAACATTAATTATTCAAGAAAACACCCTCTATAGTAAATATATATTTTTATTATCCACATACGCGTAGTACTTCAAGCAAATTAAACAGTGATGCATTTTATTTATCGAGAATTATTTAATGAATATTTCGCAATAAGTTTAATTAGCTTTGTTTATAAAATTGAAATGAAATTGTTTTTACTAATAACTCTATTTATAACAGATGAGAAGAAATTTATAAACATTATTAATATAATTTGATCTCTACAAATATTTAATATGAAAACAATATGTATTAATAAATTTGTTTTTTTATATATTTTTTATCTCTATGCGTTGGAAGAGGTAAAAGATAATTTATATATCTTATATTTTTATGAAACCACCAATTATCATATTGTTTCCTCAAAAACAATTATTTTATAAATTTTCCTTTTTCTTTAAATGCAAAATTAATATATAAGACCATACAAACATATGGCTGTCAGTCATATTTTATTAAAAAATATAAAATAAAAAACAAAAACAGGAAAATTAAATAACACATGAACTAAACTAAAAACATAAATCCGCGTAATATTATTTTTTTAAAAATGTATATTTATATTTGCATTATCTGTATTATATCGTTTATTCTTACCACTTGATTTAATATTTCCTTATTACTAGGAAAAAAGAAAAAACTTATATTTAAAAACAGTTTAACTTGAACAACAGCTATTTGGTTACCTATAACATAACAATAAATCATTTGAAAATTTGTCATCAATCAGATCATTACTGAAAGTTTACGTCTTCAGAAACGCTAAGGCTCTTCATAATTCTTACCTTATTTATTTTGGCTGTCATAATTATGTTTCATCTGCATATTTATATCCGTTTCATGTGTTGTTTACTCAAAAACACTTAAGATAATGCGTCTTCTTCACTAGTGACAATATGCGAGCAATTGCTTCAGCCTTGAGATATTTCATAGTTAGTATTTTCTTAGTGTGTCACTCATATATACCAATATTGAAATAATATACTCTCAATATCATTAATATGTATGTATTCAGGTGAATCACTTTTTATGGACCCAAAATATAAGTATATAAAAAATTGAATTTTTAAGAAAATTTGTGCAAAAATAGTTATTTTTTGATATAAGCTTTTTATTTCCAACCCCATTATTTAATTTTAGAGTGAGGTAATTTTAAATAAATGTACATCAAAAATAAATTAATTATAAGAAATAGTGAAGCAAGACACCCAGATATTTATTTTTCATGGTAAATACTCTGGGTATTTACCCATAAGTGGGTTTATATTTAGTGATTATAAATAGTAAATATATGGATATTCAGTATCATTGAAAAATATTTGAAGTGACGTAAAATTACATCATTCATTATTTTCTTTGTTAAATAAAATAAAAACAAAAAAGAACCACAAAAATAAACAATTTTTTATTCGAAAAATGTATTACTTATGTGTTAAAGACATGTTTCGTAGAAGTTTTAAATGGGGTCCTCCACTCGTTTAATTTTGAAGCAATTCGTAGTATTAAAAAATCTTCATTGTTTTTAGTTTAACTGCATTTGATTGTTAATGTCAACATGACGTCACCTATTGCTATCTTTTTCTCGCACCAGACTCTATATTAGGCTGCGAAAGGATAGCAATAATGTGACGTCATAGTGACTCTTACAGTTACTAGATAATATATAGCTGACTCGTCCGCCATATTGGAGCCAAAATGAACGCAGTAAATTATGAAATAAAAATGCATTTTTTATAAGTTTGTTTATTAACTATTTTTCATAATTAAATATAACATCCATATTTTATATATTATATTTATTTAAAATAATAAAACAATAAGAAAAAATACGATTCGTTAAGACTTTTGAGGCCAGAGAAAAATATATGTATTGCATAAGTACCTGTAAAAATTATAATATAATATAAATTATTGTGGATAATTTCTATGATAAATAATACTGTAACGCTGATATTGAATGATTTAAGTGGCTCCAAAATGGTGGACAAATCAGCTGTAATTTATATAGTAGCTATAGTTACACTGACAACAAATTTCAAATATCTAGCGAAATAATTATTTAAAAAAAAATTGTTATGGTGGACAACCCCATTGTTTAAGTAAATAGACCTCGGGGTAAATACCGGGTAAATAAATACCCAAATTTTATTTACCTACCCACTGGGGATTTACCCAACTCACATCAATAATAACAAATAACTTCTTTTCTGCTTATATTTCATGAAACAATTTCAGTTACGAGTTTATATTTTGTACTTACTTTTGGAGCACCAAGGCACCTTATTCTATCCAAGGAGAGGTCAGGACCTAGGATTCACCAATTTGAATAAAATTCAGGCTTTGTCTAGGGACACGTTAATGTGTCCTTAATAACAAATGTAGATGTAGGTACACGCTAAAATATCGTAACCGCGTATGACGTAGGCATTTAACGTGTACCTTTATAATTGCGTACGAAATTTACACCCATGTACGTGAATTTATAAGCTGAAATGGTATATTTCTCTAAATATAACAATAGTCTAACGCACAAAACTGAGTTTTCCAAGTGTAAATTTTGTGCGTTAGGTTAGGGTACTGTTGTTATATTTAGAGAAATATGCTAGGCAGATTGTACAACATCGCTAAGTCAACAATGGTTTGACAATCTGCGCGTTTAATTAAAAGGCTAGTTTTACAATATGACTACGACATATATAAATAATCAAGACCAATTTGTAACTGCACTACTATATTTTAACACACCGAAACATACCACATCTATTTAGCGTCCGCTTTTTGCAATAAGTTAGTTGAATAAGTTTATTATTTTCTTTATTGTGCGAAAATCATTGAAGCTTTCCATACTGTAACGTTTTTATTTATATGGGTGAAGTTTAAAAATCAAAGAATTATTATTAATTAAAAGTTTACTAAATGATAAATAAATATTAATAAGATAATTAAAAGAATAATTATAACTAACACTACGATTAAACAAAACGTGAAATACAATAAATCTCGTTACCCAAGTAATTAAACTAGTCCGGACAAGTTTGTTTACATCGCTCGACCGTCCGCGGCTATTGCGTCATCGCTAAAAATAGACACTCGCTCATCGCTGCAGCGACGGCGACCGTTCTACGTTACAATAGACCAGAAAAGTGTAACGGTCAAACTTAGGCGCGAAATTCAAACTCAGTTCATAACGCTGAGAACATAATTTCAATCCCCGTGTATTACTTACCAAGGAAATTTTTGCTCAACTTTAAAGGCCGAAAAATCTCATAAAAGTAAATTTCTTATGCAAAGCATTATATGCAGCATCTAGACCGATCCTTTATCTCCAAATTCGTACAATAATATTCACATGAACTCTGCACAGTTTACAATTATTTAAATAATAATACAACACTACAAAATTCATTGAACGTATGTCTTAGTTTGATTGTGCATGCTTCATCTTCTATTGTGCTGTCCTATTTACTCGTGGGTCTACGACATACGGTATTCTTGCTTGCACCAAACATTTTAATTTCTAATAATTTTACTTTACTTTTTCTACAGGTTTAAACTGTTGCAATCTATTATTGAATAAACAAACTATCGAATTCTTATCAAGAGCTGCTTAATTTCTTTTTTTTAAATATCTTTTTTTGTCTGTAAAATTAAACTCCTATATGAAACCTATACTAGGGAATTCAAACTATGAACTCGCGCCAAAGGCAAATTCTAACCTAACTTTTCTGGTCTATACTTTAACAATGTTTACCATTCAAAAACAAAACAATAAGAAAGGACCAAACAGCACATGAGCGCATCATGTTACCGATTCAGCTATGTGATTTTTTTCAGTCGTTTTTGAGAATTGCATTGAATGGTTTGAGATGATGTACATTCCAAATATCTGTGCCTTAGTGCAACAACGACCAATGACGACATTTAGTAGTTTTGGGAATTTAATATCAACAAGAACCTTTCATTCTTTTTTTTATAAGCTAATGTTTAGTAGGTAATTAATTATTAATTTTCTAAAAGATAAGATTTATTGCTTATATGTACATATACATATAGTTGTATTCATCGCGACTATCGGCAAAATTTTGTCGATCTCTGCAGCTTAAACGGTTTACAGTAATCGAAGTGAGGCGGAATGGGGCGGGATGACATCCCGCTACTTTTTTTTTAGACGTGAGACCATCCCACTACTTCCCTTAGAGATGATTAGTATCCCGGAACATTTATTTTCTTATTTCTCATCTTTATGGTCCTCCAGTTGATATTTGATCAATTTCAGTCAGAAAAATACGTCAAACTTTGGCTGAACAAGGGTCGAAGAGAAGAGATTCTGATGATTTAAATTGTGATAAACGATTAAAACCTAAGCATTTTTATAATGAAAATTTTATTTTATTTTTACTCCTGTCTTTTGTTATTAAGTATTGTATGTTTCATAGTTTTACTGTGTATAGTTTTTGTGTAAAATGCACTTGTAATTCAAGTACCCTGTTCATTACATACTAATCGAAATTTTTAATTACAAATACCTAGTAATGAAAAATTTTAAATTCAGGGTAACAGTAATGAAACAATAATTCATTACCAATGCAATTAATTGGTTTACAATTCTGTTGTAAAGTTCACATAGTCGAGTGAGCTAAACGCGCGCTTATATGCTGTAGGTTTCGTTTTTTTCCTTTTTACCTCTTGCCACCAAAAACAAAATTTTGGTCTAATTGTTCCAAATTATTATTTTCATGAAGTGAGTACAGTTCAGTCAGTATACTTTGGGCGTAATATTTTATTTGCCTATCATCAGCTATAAAATGATACATAATACAAGAGTTAATGTTTTAAAATTAAACTTACTCGTATTTATCTTGCCTTCTAAAAACAGGTAGAGGCGGATTTCATCACTAAAATCGGCCCTGCGGATCAGTTGCAATGAATCAAATATGACTGCACTAAAGTGAACCTATTTCTTACTCAAAGATAGTCTTTTTAATCAGTGGACATGGGCGTATGTCATTATTATCATACTTACATTTAAAATGATTGACAAAGATGTATTATCGCGTTTTTTTTAACTGGACATAGGGAGTTTTCAAAGTCATCAAACTGTCTCCTTCCAAAATAGTTTCCGATTTATTTGCTGCTACTTTTAATAAGCGATTCAGTAGTGACACCACGCACTTTAGAATTCTATCAAATTTGTTTTCGATTTTCGCCACGAAGCGAAAATTTGGTAGCATGCGTGTCTCAAAATATTCGCTTGCAAGCGTATGACTCGAAGCGAAAGTATTAAACTAATGTAATTTTTTTGTCACAATTCAATCAAAAGCCAATTGATATATTTATCATATAAACTGTCATAATATTTCTTATTTTAATAGTATAAAACCCGAAAATTCTCAAAATAAAAAGCGAATATAGAATTCTAAAGTGCATACTACCAAGATTCGTAAACGTAAAATCGCAGTCGCCTGTTTTCTATGATAGAATTCTAAAGTGCGTGCTGCCACTACAGGTCAGTAATTATTAGTTCAGAATTTTTTTTTTATATCGAAAGGGTATGTTGTATAATTTCTTTAATGTTTCTTATTATTAATTACCTTTCTTGTTCTGAATTTATTTTCATGCTGGCCATTAACGCATCTTGTTGTTCTATAGTTATAGATTTTTCTAATAGTCACTGGCCTGGGTCGCTTATTATTACAAGTAGCAGCAAATAAATGGAGAGATGCCTTAAACTCATATTGGACTGTTATGTTATGATTTGTACTTTTTCTTCATACTTCATTTTGGAAGATGATAGTTTGATGACTTTGACAACTCCCTATGTCCAGTTAAAAAAAACGCGATAATACGTTACTCTCAATCATTTTAATTGTAACTTATGGGTAATGATATACGCCCATGTCCACTGATAAAAAACCTCTCGGTATCTGAGCTCACAGATTATAAACATTTTTAGAATTTTGCATACTTGTGTAAAAACTTATGAAAAATAACATACTAAAATTCTACAACAATCTATCGTAAACGCTTGCATGATTAAATTTTATTTATATACATTGTATACAGTCTCTAACGTACTCTTGATTACAGGTGAAAATTTGGTTCCAAAATCGGAGAACAAAGTGGAAAAAGCAAGACAACATATCAAACGCAGAAGCAGCGGAACACAAAATTCAAACAGGTGCTGGAAAAGATGGAATGGTGCTGACGGGGAGCAAGCAGTCGTCGATCAGTGACGAAAGTGAAGTTAAACTGAAAAGCAGTCCCACTCCCGTCGACATCTTCCCCACGAAGCACAACCACAACAGCAACTCCGACTCCGTCGATTCCGAACCTAGAGAAAGGGACAGCGTCAGCGTCCTCTCCCTCAAGGAATCACTTGCCAAACCAATCGTGTCAACCGACCCAGTGAAACTGCACCCTAAAGACGTTATAAAAACTTTACCTTTCGCCGACAGAGAAAAACCCTAAATATTTAACGTAACGTACTAGTGCAGAAAATTTACACTAAGTGGAGAAATCGCACTAAATGTAGTCCGAGTTTTCATTTATTGTGATTCAATCACATTGCTCTCGGTTGTAAAGTTTTATTGTTGATAATGGTGCAAAAATTATAAATGATTGGATGATAATGTTTTTGATTTTAATTATATATTATATTTGTGTGCAATTTTATACTAACGAACTGAATTTTTCGATATAAGAAAAAAATAAAGATTAAAAAAAATAATATTATTTATATAAAAGATTTTATTATATTAAAAATATATCATCACAGCTTATTATGATTTTAATTTTAAATAAAAAATGAAATACAATTAATCTTACAGAAATCATTTCTATCATAAGCATAGCATTGGTTAACCTAAATCGATAAAGTAATATACAAAACGATTTCGTTTAACAATCGTTTCATACTTTATTTAATCGATTATTAAAACGGTACTAGTTTATAAAATCTTTTAAGGAAAATCCATTATACGACGATATGATGCAAATGCAGTGTTGCCAACCTTATGATAATTATTATACATATAACATAATTTGGGTACGTGTACATTGTTAGTAAATTTGTACGTGAAATGACAAAAAAATATATGCAAGAAGAACGAATTAACAATGTCCGGAGGTTCGCAACACTGAAAATAAGTTCGTTTGTTTGACTGACAGCAATTGGCAGATTTGTCAACATAACCTATAAAAGAAATATTCTTTTCATTTTCACAAAAATTTCGATTTCAAATAAAATTGAATATGCACCTCGGCACTGAAGTTCCTTTTTATCACTCATATGGTTTATTTTCCATCGACAACTAATTTCACATTCGCGTCAAAAAGTAGAACTTCAGTACCTTGATACATAAATAACTATTTTACGTTAAAAAAATCATCCATTTTATTACAGTTAAAAAAGTCTAAAAGAGTGAAAAAAATGAGCTTCGCTATTTAAAAAACCGGGTTTAATTATTACGGTTATTGTTTACCGGTTACCTAAATCAAAGTATCGGTTCTGGTTTTGGCTATAAATCACGTTTTTGGAATTAAAATACCGGTTAATTTGTTATTTAAAACCGATTTCAAAACCGGTTAGTGCCCCGGGCATAAGTGCACATCAAATTATTACGATTTTGCCAACCCGAGATGTAATCCAGTAAAAATGATTTTGAATTACAAAAGAAGACGAAATAACACTTTTTGACAGTGGTGCACACAACTGAACAATTGTACATATTTATGACTCCTTCAGAAACGTTTACTTTCTCTTTATAAATACTCGATATAATAGATGGCGTTACCTTAAATCGGATAATAATGAAAGCGGCCAAAAAACGATCATTTTTTGGCCGCTTTTGCGTACGAAAAATTCAATTTTTCAGGTACACTCTTCGCTATAGCTATGAGTATGAGTGCCTCGGTGATGCCACGTAATAACGTAAAAATATATCGTCATTATAGATTTTGTGAAAAAGCTGATTAACACTCAGCTATGAGTAATAAGCTGTGATGACATATTTATTTATTTGTTTATAAAGAAGTATTAATTGCACATAAATGTGAACATAATAGACTATATTTAATTTTGCCACAAGTATACCTTCTAGATATATGTATAAACAAGTAATTTGATCTCTATGGGTTACACCATTTTTCATAAATATATCTATATTTTTAATAAAAAAATCTACCGTATAAGTGGCTAAGTATGAAACACACAAAAAATGTATATTTTGAACGAATCACAAAACAGTATTTGTTCAAACTTTGTTTATTTTAAAATATTCCATATAGTATTTTATGCTTTCATGTTAATTTCGTGTTTAATTTTTTTATTGTTATTCGAAGTTTTACTGTTATGTTGAATCAATTTGCCAAAGCATTGTAACAAGAAATATCTCTTGAAAAATACTTATCTATAAAATATTTTTTTAAAATTATCAAAAATAATTTTGTACATTTGTGCGATATTTCTAACGACATTAAATTTTCTGAACTGAATCCTAACCTTATCACCCTTAAAGATCCTTTACTATTTTTAAACGACGTATACCCAAAAAAGAAAAGTACAATTTTATTAGATTATTGTAAAAATTTAGATAAGATATTTTTCATAAATGAATTTAGATGTGCTATTCATGAAATAATTGTTTTGTTTTAATGTATACACATTGCTTTGTAAATGTGTACAAAACCAAAGATAAGATACCTAGTGTTTTTAACAGTAAAATTTTAATATTCATCTTTTTAATGTAATAAAGAAAAATAAAACATATATTTGTTATCTTTTGTGTACAATTTAAGGTACTCATCATCTTTACGATTAAGTAAATAAATGTTCCTAGTTCCTTCTATTTTATTTATCTTTTATTTTCAATACATTTGAATAAACGATAACCCAAAATATACAATTAATATGCACACATTAAATTACAAAAAATGTGTATTTATACGTATAAATATACATTATATTAATTCTGTAATATATTTATTAGCATAGAATTAATATAACAAACATTTGATATTTTCTGTTTACATAATATAATAATATGAAATATCGAGACATGATATGATACTTGGCCTTGTCTTGACATATTATTTTGATTGATATAAATATATACATTTCGTATTACAATCTAGTTCTTCCTCGCTTGAATACCTGCAAACAAGACGAAACACATTTTTTTAATGTCATATTGGTTATTTATAATTCAGTAGTGAAACGGCTTTCATTGTGTGCATATCGTGATCCTTGTGCTGTTTTGAAATATTGACGTATATTTGTTATTGAATGTTATTTGTGTTCCAAAAGCTCTATTTCGGATATTCAGGGTAAATTTTCGATATACTTTATGTTATTTTTATTGTAGATAGTAATATAAGTTTGTATGACTCGAATTTGACATTTTTACCTAATATTAATTTTATAATATTGTTTGACATTTTATGCAAAGTATACATGATGTAAAAGTATTGAAATTTCTATTATTTATGGAGTAAAATGATAAAATGAATAATAAATGTATTTTCATACATTATTTACATATAATTCATTCTACAAACATTAAACAATTGAATAATATGAGTTGTTTGATTTGTTAATACTACTAATATTTTTATATTTCATAATCGAATTATCATTTACTATTCGAAAATATTTTCTTTGAGTTATTTTAAATTTTGTACTACTAAAACATGTTTGTAGTATACATAGATAATTGCTGAAATAGATAACGCTAGTTATGTTTATATATTAACATTATCCTTTTTATATTTAAAAATAGTGTTGAACTTTATTAATGTTGAGTGATATACATAATATGTTTAAAATATTAAAAATTATGAAAGTAACGTAGTTTCATATACATATAACTCCATCTTTTGGCTTCTAGAAAAAGTTGTATTACACCCTTTTAGTTTAATTGAAACTAAATGCTTTATATTTACGATTTTGTCTATTTTCACAACATATTATTACTATTTTATAAATGATGTATATGATTTGTTGTAATTTAAATAAGAAATTTACGAATACTGCATCGTTCTATATTGATTTTATATACTAGGTGGAGCAACGTGCTTGCGCCCTTAAACTTCTACCCCCGAACACTAGAGGGATGTATTTGAAATATTCGCGTTGAAACTGAACCACGGCTGGTAAGGTAAGTAATAAAACTGTAATTTATGTATGAAAATAAAAATTATAATTTAAATATTTTAATTGTATACAAAATTTCAACGAAATTTATAGTTTTAAATTAAATATTTTCATTATTTTCTTCATAAATGTTGATAATGAACAATCAGTACCTATAGAACAATATTTATGGAGTATAAATTCAGTTTTAGTAACGCATGGTATTAAAATCAAATGGCCAGTGTTAATACCAATACCAAATGTTCTGTATCAATATCAAATGTTCAATAACAATATTAAATGTTTAGTATTAATGGATTGAGTCGTTAGGTAAATTTGGATTAAAATAACAACAGATTAATTAGAGATGCCAAAGGGCTTTTTACAACCAAGAATAATAATTTCATTGTGACTGTTTCAACCTTTGTCGAACATGACTTCTTATAAAATATGTTATAAATGATAGTTATCTTGGTTACTTGTTTGCTTTTGTTTTGTTATTATTGAAGGAGGCAGGGGTATATGCTGCAGAAACGTCGATTTAAATTAATATAAACAGAACTTAAATTAAAGTTTGTTTTATATTAATATGAGTTCTGAAAGATTTTTTACTAATTCAGATTAAGTAATATTAGCTTAAAAAATTATTACTTTTTTTGAAGTTATCTTTATATTTGTAACACTTACATCACTATCACTCATTCCGCTGGTATATCCCACTTCTGAAATTGTAACACTTAATACATAAAAAAAAACGTTCTCACACGGTGTCCGTAATAACAGTACGTCTTTATTTACCACTATGGTCAGTACAAAAATAATCCGCAATTAACACATCATACAAAATTTATATCAATAATTAAATTATATTAACACGTTAACTGCGGAACAAAAATAAGGTAATATTGCGTTACTGACGATACATATCGCCGGCGATATGTAATTTGTTTTTACTGTGGTGCGATACATATCTCCGGGGATATGTGCTAGATGTTGACTTTAGTCACATCTTGTGTACAGATAAGTAACTTTGTAGCTGTTTTCAAGTATCTATCTTTTAGGTTTATATCTGAACTTATTTATAGACTCATACCGTACATACCTACAGGGACTAAAACCGCACATATTTAATTTAAATTGAATACATGGAAGATAAAGTTATGTATATAAGAATTTTAATTATTTTATCTAACAAAAATAGCATATGGCATATTCTGGTAATAACTAAAAACAAAGTAAATTTACATTATTTTTGTTAATTCAAGAATAAACTATAATAATGTATACATTGCACGAGGTTTAGACTGACAATAAAACGCACGTTATTATAACAAGTCCATGCAAGTTTATACAAATTCCCGGCGATATGTATCGCACAGAAATAATAAATAATTAATTGTGTGCGTTACATATCGCCCGAGATATGTACTATATTATTATAATCGAATAATCCTGTAGAAGAGGATATTTAAAATGCTACAAGAATCGTTATAATCGGTCCACAAATAAAAATTATATACTCTCCGCACCTGAAGTATGAAATGGCGAAATTCGCTTTTGCATGATGTCACCATCTGGTTACATATCGCGGGTGATATGTATCGCAGTTAACGTGTTAATAAACAATTCAGAACCCGTCCGTTGAAGATGTTTGCGTAACCCATGAAAAATGCTTGCGTAACAATATTAAAACAAATTATATTATATAGAAATTAAAAAAACGTGAACGAAAATAATTTTTATATGCTGAAGAAAATACAAAAAATACCTACTGAATATAAAATATCGAATTGAATTATACATAAATTCGTATGGTGTATGCTTTATAATTTTACATATTTTTATTTATTTGTTAAGCGTATTAGTAGTAGTAGTAGTAGTAGTAATAGTAGTAATTAAAATCCTTAATCTCGAACCGTGGGACACCCTCTAATTATAATGCAACCAGCACAACATTTGAGGCGAACAACAGATCAAGTCTAGTCTATGATCCAAATACGATGATATTTAAAATATAAATGTATCATTACAGCATTTTACTCATTTTTGGGTGTGCCAATCAGTTTGTTCACAAATTTTGGAAATTGAAATTATATTTACAGATACGATTATTTATCATCTTCTAAAGATCGTAATGGGCCATAAACCGTAACAAAAAATAATAAAATGTACACATAATCCTTAACACTTTAAGTGCAATGTGGTGCCAACGTGGTCTCACACTTTTTTGCCGTTCTGGCCGCGTGAGACCTATGTGGATTCATAATGTCAAATTACATGTTCGGCTGCGTAGTGCCGTACTGGTCTTGAATTTAAACTTATGTTAGAGGGTAGAGTGCGGCCTAGCATGTCAGAAACCGTTTTTGGCCTGCTGATTTTGTGTGACCAATGTGACTTCACGCGGCCATAAATTCAGGGTTATATAGACAGTAATTTTGAAAGTATATTTGTTCATATTTTACATTCAGTCAAATATTTCTATTGGAGTTATGAACATGGTTCAGACATGAAATGATCAGGTGTCAAATTGGTCTCACACGGCCGTATTTGACAATATGAACATGTTCAGACATGTAATGGTGAGGTGGCACGTTGGTCTCACACGGCCGTATTGGACAATTTTAAAGGATGGAAGCCGAGAGAAACCAATGTGTCACTACAAATTAATCTTGCTCTAATTAACATAAAATTAATTAATTTCTTCATCTGATACCTTATAATGAATTCTTGTAGTACTAGCAACCATTTACAGTGAAATAATGGTGGTGGCCCAGAAGGACCCCCATGGACCAGATTTTTTTTTTTTGAATACGAGATATTTGAGTTTGTTTTCAGTGCAACAGATGACGTCACAAAATTGCTATCTTTCTCGCGCAGCCTGCTATACGTTTCATAAAAATCAATTATGACTTTAATACTACGAATTACTTCAAAATTAAACGAACTTTCGTTTAAAAAATAAAAAAATAGTTTATGAAGTAAATTCGAAGGAATTTATGTGTCATTTTTGTTTTAAACTTTTAAAGTTATTAAATAAAGAATGTTTTGTATTAAAATTATAATAGGGTTATGCTCGAATGATTGAGAATAAGACACATGGTTCATATGTTTTAGAATTTTATTTTAAATATTATGTTCAAAGCAGTTAAGGTAAAAACTGTCAATTAATTTCAAAATTGTCAAATTCTAAATCATGATTCGCAAATGCTTTCTGGTTAATTCCATATTTTTTCTTATGATACTTTAAAAATTAATTAACTAAGTTCTAACTAACTTAACTTTCACAATTTAATTTCAAATGACAAATAAATAACTGTTTAAAAATATGTTTACCATGTCTCAACTGATTTTCTTATATTCTCAATAATTCTATAGTGATTCTTGTTCATACTAAACGCTTACGTAGTTACGTCCTTTCGACGTATGAAACAAAATTGTTTTTTTTCTACAGTCTATATACAAAGTAGCCATTTGCGCTCTCTTTTGTCAACGCAAAATGTCACTTTGCCGCTCTAGAGCGACAAAGTAGAAAAAACGCTCGCTCCTCAAATTTATTACTATACAATGTTGAGAAATGTTACTTGGTTACATTCCTAATGGAAACGTTAGAGTCGGGAATTAATGGCACTGTAGTTACACATTACCCACTTACATAACCAAACAAAATGCCGCACTGCTGTGAAAATAAAATAGGGCATTCATTTACAAAAACGAAAGTATAAAATGCATAGATTAGATTGAAGCAATAGCTCAAGAAAAATGAAAAATACCGATAAGTAAAAATAAATAAAAATAAATTTTTGTTATGGTGGAGGACCCCATTGTGGCGACTGTAGAAAAAATCTTGTGTGTGTTTCTAGCGCAAATGGACATTGTCGATTTCGAGAGAATGCCTCGCTCCTGCGTCGCGCGGCAACAACCTCTCAATCGACAATGTCTCATTTTGCGCTCTTAATACACAAATAGCTATTGTAGTAGTTTATCAATACAATGTTTTGTTCAAAAAGTTAGTTCCATATTTGACTTTATTTTTATATTTGAACCACGTCTGGAATTTTATGACAACCTATATAATATTTTTCAAGATTTTTGTATCTTAAATTTTAATACAATTTAAAATACAGAGAGTTTTTTTATCAGTGGACATAGGCGAATGCCATTACCATAGTTACATTTAAAATGATTGACAGCGATGTATTATCACGTTTTAAAAAAATAAACTGTACATAGGGAATTGTCAAACTCATCAAACTGTCCTTTCATCTTCCAAAATGATGTATGAAGAAAAAGTACAAATCATAACATTGTATAAGTCCCATATGAGTCTAAGGCAAGTTTCCGATTAATTTGCTGCTACTTTTAAAAAACGACACAGGCCAGCAAGTATTAGGAAGTTGTTAAAGTCATCAAACTGGCATGTATCAATTTCAAAAATTCTTTTTATATCAAAAGGGTATGTCATTTTCATTTAACTGTATAATTTAATGTTTTTTATTATTAATTACCTTACTTGTTCTGATATTCTTTTAATGCTGTCCATTGACGCATCTTGTAGTTCTATAGTTATTATAGATTTTTCTAATAGTTGCTGGCCTGAGTCGCTTATTAAAAGTAACAGAAAATCGGAAACTTACCGAAGACTAATGTTGGACTTATATAATGTTATGATTTGTATTTTTTCTTCATCATTTTGGAAGATAGCAGTTTAATGACTTTGGCAACTCCCTATGTCCAGTTTTTAGAAAAACCCCAATAATACATTGCTGTCAATCATTGTAAACCCACCTAACTATGGTAATGACATACGCCCATGACCACTGATAAAAAAACTCGGTATTTTTTTAACTTCGGCCTTATGTCTTCAAAGACCTTAGAATAATAAAATTAATTTTGAAAAATATTATGATATGTAGAGCGTAACAAAATGGAAGTACTGATTTGTCTTTCTATAAGTATCTATTCCTATTCGAAGCTGGAGGCCCCCTAACACTTGATTGTATCGTATCCCTTCTGTGACAGTTTATAACAGAGAAGTCAGACTGCCCCTGTGTCGTTGCAGGGACACAGCGGCTGCCTATTAATTAGAAGTACACACAGTCTCAGCTTGTTGACATATCGTAAGTTGTCGCTTTACTCACCCAATTAGCTACGAAGGGGCGGTAAGGGGCACTTCGGATTTCAGCTGATTGGCTCTTTTTGAATATGTTTTATTTTATTGCGGATAAGTTGCAGTTACTCACAGTATGATCTCTGTAATGAATTCATGAAATATCGTAATATCAGATGAATCTAAATAATTGGTACATTTTACTAATTAATGTTGTGGCTTAGTGTAACAACAATGGGGTCCTCCACTATTTTTAATTTTTTTTTATGAAACTTCATTTAAACTGAAAACGATTTGTATATTTAGAATGTCTATTGTTATTCATTTAGGCCGGATTTTTTTTTTTAAATTTTCCGTGACATAGATTTACAGATGATTTTGTTCTTAAACAGTATACTTCGCTTTTCTACCTTCTATTTTAATCTTTGACTCTCACTGGACTATCAGATTAAGTAACAAATCGTTAAATCTCTAGTGCGCATGTGCAATATATACAAAGTTTACATACTTTACGCATTGTCTTCATTTGACATCATTCTTTACATTGTTTACGCATTATTTACGCATGGAAGTAATCTATCATAGTTTACGTGTGGATGCACAACCCTGGCCACCTACAGCCTAATGATGCACACGAGGTGAGACGAGACGAAAAATATAAAATATCGATCTCGTTTCGTTCATTTTTTTGACTCTCGTCTCGTTCTCACGCGAGAGTCTCGCTGTAGAAATAAACGTTTGCGTACTACGTATTTAGGTAACTGTATAACTACAAAATTAGAACTATAATTTTAATAAAGAGACGGAATACTAAATTCTGGTCACCAAATTATTTCAATACGAACATAATATTTATTCATTTACGGTCACCAGAAAAAGTGATATTACTAAATAACTTAATTTGCCTCTAAAATAACTAATTTATCACTAAATTGTGATTTCTAAACTATTTCAATACGAACATCTGTTAATACATTCTGCCATCAGTAAATCTAATTAAACATTAAAATATAATTTTTTGTAAGTAATTAAAAGTATCTACAGGTTATCATTAAATATATGCCACAATTTAAGTAAGATTTAGTCATAAAAAAGCGCTTCGCTCCGTGTTGGATTCCATCGACGCTTAATATAACATTCTATACTTTTCAGGGACGGTAAGAATTTTATTAACCGTTGTTATAGCTGGCATTAATTAGGGGCTAAAATGTTGCAGAAAAACTAGTTCTGTTACATGCAAAACCGATTTTGTCTTTATTTTGTATTTTACATCGCTCTGGGACCGATATCAATCGACTCTAGATAGACTCAAAACATATAGTGAATTCATATAATTTTCACAATCATGTGTTCTATGCACGAATAACTCCACTCCTTGAACGGTGCATTTTTCATTGAATTTATGAATCAAAGCTATAAAGTAACAAATACTTTTTATTGCGAGACTCTCGCATTTGTTATATCGATCTCGTCTCGAATTTTTTAAACAATCTCGCTCTTGTTCTCGTCTCGCATAATGCAACGAGACGAGACGAGATGCAAGAGACTGCATGGAGTATCTGTCTGGCGTGTCATCATAAATTTAAACAATTGTTATTTGATTTACTTCCTTTGTTTCATTATTTTTTGCATTTATATACTCAAAAATGGATTCCGTATTTAAAAAGACGATGAAAGTAGTGTGAATTTGGAATAGAATAAATGTCTGACCTAGATATAGAGATGAGAAAACGATATCATAAATTATTATTTTAAAACTAATAATTTTTTTAAACTTTGATACAGTTTTAAGGTGTAGTTTTAATATAAATGAACCATGTTCTAATTTGTTACTAGGGCGGAGGACCCCTTTATAAAATAACACAAAATAAAAAGAAACATAAGTAATATATAATTCATTATCAAGAAAAATATGCATTCTATTTCTGAAGTTATTAGAGATAATTACTGGGCAAAAGACGGGTGCTGAACTCAGTTCATTTTGTGTTGAATTTTAAATTTTAATCTTTGAATTTCCCATGTTTTCCATTTTTGAATTAAAAGTTTAGTTATTGAATGTTTTAAACGTAATGCATATAACTAATAATGTAAGGAAAACTCGTTGTTCTCCCTTTATTTTAGGGTGAAAAAATGGGTATTTAATCTGATTTGACCTACGTAGCCATGAGACCAAACGATTGACCTAAAGGTTACCTAGCCGATTTATTAGTTTTCTCTGACCTCACAAAATCATCGTATCGTTTCGCCTTTTTTCTTTCTGAAATCCTCAAATTAATGCACTTGCATTGAGAAAATTAAATTAAAACTTATTTATTAATTATTTATTAACTAATTGTCTCCGGTATATTTTCTTAATGAAAATTTTTGATGACATAAGAAAGGTGACAAGATAAAAAAGATGAAAGATGCGACAAAAGGTCATTACCGGAATCTAAGAATAAAAGCAGATTGGCACACCCAGAAATGGATAATGTCTTGCGATCATATATTTATTTCTTTATATTAGGATAGGATAAATACATAATTCATAAATTTATTCATATAAATAAAAATTTACTTGGTGTCCTTAAATTAGAAAAGTGAGAATCAACTATATACTATTTTTGATTTGAAATTATACAAATACAAATTTATATATATAATATAATATAAATTTTACGCGAGGGTCATGCTAGAATTTGCACTATCATTTTTTAAAATGTCGTTATGAGTGAAAATGTGGAATTAATCAGATAGCATTTTCAACTTATGATTTGACAGCTTTGACAATTCATAAGTAACCAAATAGGAATGTAATTTTCAGTTTTTATGTCTAAAAGAAATTAGTATGAAAGCGTTCAAAAGAAAATTGATTGGGAGATTTCAAGAAGTGGAAGGAAAGAATGAAATTATAAAAAATATGAACCAATTCACATTTTTCTTATTCTCAGTAATTCTAACGTGTCTCTCGAATTAATTAATCAATTAGTTAATTTAGTTATTTATATTTATTAAAATTTTATCTATTATACAAAATCATACGAATCAATAAACATAAACGACTTGCTCGATCCTAGCGGGTGTTCATTTTGTACCCAGAACAAAGGCGGCCAAGCATAGGGGCGGCAAAGCCATCCTTTTTATAAAAAAAAAATATATATTTAAGAATTTTAAATTTCAACAATTTATGAAATAAACATATTAATAAAGCATTACTCTTTTAAATACTTGGTTTGGCTGACTGGTAACATATCTATCATAAAGGTAGTTTTATTTCTAATTCATTGTGTGCTATTGTTAGAACTATGCATTCAGCAGATGCTGCTCGCATCAGCGCGGGTTTTAAGTAAACTTGTCTCTTGTCTCCAATTTCAGCCAATCAGAGAGGTCAAAACCATTCAATATTCTCTGCAATATGAATGGGTTAAATACCTGAAAAAATAAAATTGGGGGGGGGGGTTGGCGTAATTTTTATATAAAAACAAAGACAGCTGATAGATTAGGATCGGCCCTGCATAAACGGAATTTAAATTTAAAAAACAAAATGATTAAGTGCGCAAAATGATTTCTGAAAGCTGTAATGATATTCATTGATTATTCTCTGGAATTCTTTAGAGCAAAATCTGTAAATCATTTAATATAGTAAAATATAAAATAATGTGTCAGCATACATTTTATGCTCTATATATTGATAATAAATTCTTAGCAAATTTGAAAACAAAGAATAAATTCGAATTATAGCAGACAGTATATTTTATGCAGTCCGACCGTTATCACTTGTATGAAGCGAACCTTTTATACTACGCAAAGTTATTGATGTGGAAGAATCCCCATTTGATTTATGTTCATAGTTCGTCATGAAACTTCATTTGGTTATTCGATTAGTTCTGCTATTCATTTTTCGCGCGATCGTATATTTTAGTTTTTCCAATTTGCTCATTAAATAAAGTGTACAGACTGGAAAAAATTCTGTTTCTGCATACGAGCAGACTTTGTGTATTTTATAATTAAATCATGTTTTTACATTTTTAATTTCTGTACTTATTACTTTCTTCATTGTAAACTTTGTTTATGTTGCGAAAATCATTTGTGCTTTTATACTTTTAATATTAATCCAAAAACAGAATAAAATACGGAAGGATCGAACTGCGATTCTATAGTAAATGAGAACAAAAATTAACCTACTTGTCCATGTGTTGGATTCATTAAATATAGTTTATTATAGAGTTTGACAGTACTTAGATACTTTAGTTTTTATGTACTACATATTTAAAATATCTTTTCATTATTTTTTATTCTTACAGTGTGCGATTTTTTTTATATGTTTATTGAAAACAGTGTTTATATAAAATTGTATATCATGAAATAACACATTTTTTATTTTATCATCCTAGTACATTTTGTCTTCAGCATAAAAAAATATAAAAAGAGAAAATATTATTAAATACTTTAAATATTTCGAAAAAATAAAGTATTTAATATTTATATTTAAAATACGTTTTCTATTTCTACTGAGTATTTGTATTTATAGTTAAGTATTTTTACTATTTTTATGAAGTATTTTGCCCATTTCTGCATACCGGTGTCTACTTTTTTATGGACCATAGGAAATACTATGTCAAAATTTTCATATGGCTGCCGTTTCTGCCCTATTAATTTTAGAACGAAAATGTAAATACAATAAATGTTCAGAATTAAAAACTGCATCTATAAGTTTATAATTATTGATTACGTCATAAGTTTTCGAGTATTGCATCGAATGGGTTGGTATACATTCCGTATATAAAGTGTACTTTTCGTCGATACAATTTTATCCACGTCGGTGAATCTGATGTCGTGACGTTTCTTTGCCAGTGTTTACTATAGATCTTATTTTTTTTTGCTTTAATTCCCGCATTACTGCAGGGCCTGCATACTTGCATTGCCCTGGGTCCAAGGCGTCAACTAAGCCTGCTGCGTCGCCCTATATGCTTTAACTATGATGGCAAGGACGCATCTTCTCCGCATATTCCCACTTCACGACACGGGAAACCGTCGAAAATCAAGCATTGGCAAAGAAGTGGCCTTATCTATCGTTGACTATTGGAAGATATGCGTTACTCGATATAGGGCTGCATATTTACATGCCCGTTTCTATGTAACTCGATCTAAGTCATCTTCTGGAGATAGAAGACATGCATCATAAGCGTTTAACATAGGTGAACAGCTTTTCTCAAATATTTTCTCTCCCAAAAAACATGATGTACCTAGTATTTTATAGATAAAGATTCCGAGAATATAATTCAGAATTTTTGGAGGGTAAATTTTGTGAATTTATACTTTTAGTGCCCAAGTAAACTTAATTTAATGACGTGGTAAAAATAGATTTAGTACTTATGTGAGAATTTCAAAAAATGAACGTCATGTAATCTGTCAAACCAAATAATCTGTCAAAAATTAGTATCTGACAGTTTGTCAACCCTCTTTTCATGAAATAACGCATATTAAATCTATTTTGTTTTCCACGTCTAAATTAAATTTACTCGGACATCAAATGTGTAAATTTAAAAAACTTGATACCCAAAAATCTGTATTTTTAAATCACTACATAACGTTTCTACGGAAACGGGACAGATAAGTAATATTAGAGAAAAACTGTTTTCCCATGTTAAACGTGACGGTTTCTAGTATTCATCCTGTATATCTTCTTTTGCCCAGTAGACTCCTCATTTAAGACTAAGTAAAAAATATTTATTTTTGCCATAAGAAATGATTAGGAATTACGTGGATGAGTGCGTTATGTGACAGGGTTAGTGACGCACGCGAGGCGAGAGGAGACGAGATATATAAGATATCGATCTCGTTTCGTTTTCGAATCTGTAATCTCACTCTCGTTCTCGCACATATTTTTGAGTCTCGTCTCGTTTTCGCACAAGAGGCAAGCTATAAAAATAAGCGCTTGCGCATTACGTATTTACGTAACAGTTTAACTACAAGAGACAAGTTCGTACCAATCGTACCGTCTGTATTTGCAGTTGTTTAATAAAGAAACGAAACACTAAATTTTGATCACCAAATTATTTCAATACGAACATAATGTTTATTTACTGTAAATAATTTAATTTACCTGTAAAATATCTAATGTATATCCAAATTGTGATCTCTAAACTATTTCAATACGAACATTTGTTAATACATTCTGTCATCAGTAAAACTAATTAAACATTAAAAAAAATTGTAACTAAAAGTACCTACACTTTATCATTAAATATATGCCACTATTTAAGTAACATTTAGTAATAAAAAAGCGCTACACTGGGAATCCGCCGACAACCAATCACTCCCATCGACGCTTATCCTTTACTTTTCAGGGACGGCATGAATTTTATTAACCGTGGTTTTAACTAGGATGAATTAGGGGCTGAAATATTGGAGAAAACTAGTTCTTTTGGATGCAAAACCGATTTTATTTTTATTTTGCATTTCCTCGCTCTGGGACCCATACCAATCGACTCTAAATAGACTAAAAAAAAAAGTGAATTCATATAATTTTCACATTCATTTGTTTTATGCACGAATTAGCGTTGACTCCACTTCTTGTACGGTGCATTTTTCGTTGAATTTATAAATCAAAGTTATAAAGTTACAAATAATATTTATTGCGAGATTTTGCTTCTCGCAGTTGTTATATCGATCTCGCCTCGAATTTTAAACTGCAATCTCGCTCTCGCTCTCGTCTCGCATAATAGAACGAGACGAGACGAGATGCGAGAGTATTCTCGCCTCGTCGTGCATCACTAGACCGGGTTCGAATTTGAGTCCTGTATGGCTATCTCGCAACAACTATAAGAGCCTCTGCCGTAGAGGTAATGCCTAGGAAGTAAAATTCAGATTGGTGCACCCATAAATGGGTATAGCCGATATGTTATTTTTATATTTATTTATATACATATTAGAAATGTATATCAAAATTTGATGCTTAATATTAAATAAAAATGGTAGAAAATAATTCCTGGATTACCAATCTAGTCAAAAAGGATACGCAGTTATATTAAATAAAAATATTGTAACGCCAAAAATATCTGAGTGAAATACTTGTTGAATATTGAAGGCTTCCTCCATGGATAGTAAAGAATTTGATGTATCTTGTGTCTTTATATTCGTTGGCAAGTGTTTTAAAGTAAGACAATTATGTGAGTCCCCCTCATTGATCGTAAATGTCAACTGCGGTAGTAAAACACCGTAGATATTAATCAAGATTTTTGGTTCTGTAGTCATATCAAAACCTACATGAATATTAATTTTATAACATTTTAAAGTATGTAGTAGAAATTTTATGAAACAATAAAAATACTCATGAAATTTTGATTGCTCACCTCTTTGTGAATTCGACACAGGTGGTATCATTCTCGCCTCTACATCTACACATATGTTACCGGTCGAGACGTCGACGCCGCCGCGTCGACACACCTAGATTTTCCTAGACGGTGCCGGACGATTTTAGTGGTAGCTCGTCCTTTGACTTCCTAGAAGTTATTAAGCAAAAGCATACAAGAATATTTTTCTTAAACCTATTTGTAGGGAGGAAATTATATTGAAAAAATATTAGTTTGACTGCAACAAATTTGTTAAATTTATGTTAGGGCCGGTACTTTCACTTGCGAATAAAGGTTTAAATAAATTTATCCTTCGGATAAATATTTTTGTTGTCTTTTCACTTGCAAATAAATTTATTCGAAAGAATAACATCTATTATTCGCAGAATAAATTATTCGGTAGTTGGGTAGCGAATAACCTGTTTATTCGTAAGTTCATTACATTCATTTCATTACATTACGTTGTACATTTATTAACAAAATGGATATATTAAATATTATTTATAATTATGATGATATTTTGAACTGTGAATCAATAAATAACGTGAGAAATCGATCACATATCATTAGACAGCGACATAACCACATACATCAAGGAATTTTTTGACAGATTACGGTTATGAAAACAAACTGTTTTCAATTTATTATTACATATTTGGGATCGTATTTGATCTCAAACAGTGAATAGGTAAATCGTTATAAAGATCTTAACATTTGACGGTTGCAAAATATTTTCGAATTTTGGATACCTTTGTTGAATACAATGACAAATATTTACTTTTCGAACTAAAAGGAATATACCAAAAAGTACAAAGGATAATTTTACAATATACATATCTCGTTTACCGCATATGATTGCTGCACTGGATGGTACACTAGTTAAATTACAGTCTCCCGGGTTTAAAAAAGCCAAAAATATACATGACATTAAAGATGTCAAACAAAATTTTGACAGCTACGGATTCAAAAGAAGTTGACATATTTCACCCTTGTCTGCTTATCCTTCTCTACTGTCACAACTTCACTCTGCAAGGCTACCAATTCACGAACGTTAAAGTTATTCGACAGATAGCTATTTGTTTCTATCAAATGTGTGAAAAGACGCAATGAAATTATTCTTTGGATAAATGTATAGAATAAATATATTCAACGAATATTTATTTGAAAGTGAAAATACCGGGCTTTAGTGTATTATTTATATAAATAAATACGAAAAATTCGAGGCTTAACCAATAGGCGTATTCCATTTGCCACTTGGATCAGATCTAACTTACACTTTTAAATCAGTTCATTTATTTTGTTATTTCATTTGCACGGATCAGTTTACCCCCACCGCTATATTTACTGATCCTGCTCAGTACGAAGTAATGTTCAAAATACTTAGTGCTGTTTGCTCAGTTACAGATCAGTTTGGTTCAGTTTAATAAAATTGTGGATTATTTGAATTAAATTTCTAAAGATATGGATACATTACAAGTAATGCAGAAAATAACAACGTACATATCAGAATAAAAATAGATACCACAATTATATTTTTAACGAAGACTGAAAAATCTAAAATTATTATTTTGTATTAAATAAAATAAAATTTCTTTCTTACTTTTTTTATCAAATAGTGACAGTAACAGTTGTTCCATTTGCACATTTGAACCTCTATCTATTAAGTGATTTGAACTGTCTGAACTGAACGAAGTGAACTAGTCTGAAAACTTGGCCATAACCTAAATTTTTTACTTTGCTCTGTCAAATAGATTATAAAATTTAGGCGTGTGCAGTAACTAAGTTTTTTGAAACAAAAAATACTTAGATTTCATGAAATTTTTAATGAATTGGAAGATGTCTTATTATACTACTGTCAAAAAGTAGGCAGCCGAATTTAAGTGTGGCCGTACTAACTTGGAAGATGATTGGGGTAATGGACGTCCAAAAAATGCAACGATAAAAGAAACCATCAACAAAATGCACGATATTGTTCTACAGGACCAGCGATTTAGGTGTTCGAAATTGCTAAAGAAGTAGGCATCTCAGATGAGTGAACATATCATAACGAAATAATTAGGTATAAAAAAGCTTTTGGCGAGATGAATGCCACGTATGTTGACTGTCAATCAAAAACGCATTTGAGTGCAAGTTTCACTGGATTAGTTAAGGTGTTTAAAAAAAATGCGACGGATTTCATTCGTTGGTTTTTAACTACAGATAAGACCTGGATTTATTATTTCACTCTAGATTTAAAACAATAATCTAAACAAATGTATTCTCCGCCTCCAAAAAAGTAAAATCAGTGTTACTGGTGAATATTATTCTAATATTTTAACTATACTGGGTCAAGAAATTCGCAAAAAGTGACTAGAATTGTCTAAATCGCACGCCTTAAAGTGTTGTGTCCAAGGCAAAACAGGGTAAATAGAAGTACGAATTGTTTCCCCATCCTGTTTATTCTCCAGAGTTCGATCCCTTGGATTTCCAATTTACGAATTTCCTGGTGGGCATGAAAGCATTGAAACATCAGTGGAACAAGTTTACGAAGACCATATTGAAAAATAAAAATAAGTTCAACCCTAAAGCTGTGTATTTGTATTGTTAGGCTGCGAACTTTTCAAATAACCCTATTATATCATTAATTGCTCATTTATGATGATGATGATGATGATATTCCTTTACAGTCGAGGGCGATTACCTTGCGATCTTTCAAAGATACAATGAAAAGAACACCACAGGAGTCTTTCTATGCTATTTGAAAATTAGAAATAATTTTGACTATTCAAATTTAACGTCGGTCGGAAACGAACCCCCGGTCATCTAACTCATACAGCCACGTGTAATACTTATACAGGATGTTTCACACATTTAAGTACAAACTTAAAGGCCATATAGTACTAACCAAAATGAGTAAATAATGCTTAATCAACATGGCTCCGATCTTCAATATTTTCCGAGATATAAAACAGTGAAAACTGAGTTTTTACGGAGTTCACCTCTGCTATTTCGAAAACGATACCAGTTACGACTTCGATAAAACGAGACTTTTTGTTTACCTTTAAAATAGGGTCATCTTAGAAGATTATCAAATAGGTAATTGCACTAAGTAAAATGGCGACTTTGAGCAATACTTATTTAATTTTCAAATAGCTTCTTAATTATTAGAAATTTAGAAAAATGTGTCATATAAAATTTCATTGTATTTACTGGCCATAAAAAAACATTATTATTATTATTATTATTATTATTATTATTATTATTATCATTGTCAGTTTTTCTTTGATTCTAATACAAAAGAACAAAATGGTCTCTTTCTCGGAAACAGTTGAAGATCAGATCTATATGTTGCTTAAGCTTTTTGTACTCATTTTTCTCAGTACTATACATATATGTCCTTAAATTATGAACTCGAAGATGTAAAACACCCTGTATTAAAAAATATATATTTTCTAATAAATTGTTTACCTTCAAACAAGTTAATGATCTCAAATCAAGTGGTAATAATATTGAAATTTCCAGTATTCCCAATTTTTATTAATTTTATTATCTCCTATTAAATTTCTGCTCATTCGTCAGTGTATTTGCCATTAGCACAGTTGATTATGGTTTGCGAAGTTCACCATTAAATTCTTCAATTCAAAAATTATTTATTCCCAACAATGACGAGGTATGTAAATAAAAAGTTTATGCGTCTTCATGTCAGTAAGAGAAATTTAATGTCATTTTTATGTGAAAAAAATATTACATCATATAAATAAAAATTGGAAAAATAAAAAATTTGTTTTAGTTTACTGCTAAGGTTATATGTCGACCTGTTGAAGTAAAAAGATAAAAATTTTCGCATAAAACAAAATTGAAGAAATGTAGGCATATTTAATAACTTTTATAGTTTAAGACGCACATAAAATTAATATTAAATATTGTTCTGAAAATAGTCTTATTTCTCAGAAACACATAAATACCCTGACTATTATTACTGTATTTGAAATTTAATAAAAGTTAAACACAATAAAACCAATATTTATTTTCTTATTCTTATAAAAATGCATATATGTATATATATTTTCAGAAAAAAAGTTATAATAATAAATATAACCCAATTAACTTTTAGTTGCGAGTTTGGAGTAATACGAAATATCTAGAATTTATATAAAAAGCAACGTTTAAACAATCCAGTTTCAAAATTTCCAAAAAAAAAAAAAATTCTAATGGGGTACTGCACCATAAAAAAAATTATAAAATGTACACTTTATACTTAAAGTATTACTCAATAAATAGCGATTAGGATGAAAAAAACTATTATTTAATAATTATTTTGCGAGATATTTAAGGTTTATTGTCAGTGTCTTCACATTAGTGCTACCTTTATCTCGTTACCTACTATAGAACTTGTGCCAGAGAAAGATACAGCAAAATGTGTTGCTATAGCTACTAGATAAATTACAGCTGACTCGTCCACCATTTTGGAGCCACTTAAATCATTCAATATCAGCGTTACAGTATAGAAATTATTCATAATGACGAGTTGTTCTGCTCCAAATTGTGCAAATCATTTGAGAAATTGTTTTAATTTTTACAAGTACTAATGCAAAACATATATTTTTCGCTAACCTCAAAAATCTTAACGAACCGTATTTTTTCTTGTTTTATTATTTTAAATAAATAAAATATGGCATATATGGAAGATATTTAATTATGAAAATGGTTACTACATAAACTTGTAAGAAATGCACTTTTATTTCACAATTTACTGCTTTCATTTTGGCATCAATATGGCGGACGAGTCAGCTATTTATTATCTAGTAGCTGTAGGTGTCGCCGTGACGTCATGTTGACATTAAAAAATAATGCAGTTAAACTAAACACAATTAATACTTTTAATACTACAAATTGCTTAAAAATTAAAAGAACTTTAATTTAAAATAATAAAAAAAATCAGAGTGCAGGACCCCATTATTACAAAAAAAATCAGTTCATTTTATTCTATGCTTCTATTCTAGAAATAGCCTGAAATAGATAATAATTCTTCACAGGCTATTCAAGTAGATTTTATCGTTTTGAGGTGATTAAATAATAAATCTATATTCATAAATAAATAAATAAATAAGTAAATATAAATACATCATCACGGTTTATTACCCATTGCTGGGTGTGCCAATCTGCTTTGTACACAGATATCGGTAATGATGAACTATGTGTACAGTGCGGGCGCTTACTAAGCGTCACGGCACGGGCACTCATTGCTGGCGTGGAGAGTGCACAACAAGGGTCAATTTTGTGCCATTTAAAATTGGAAATATTTGTTTTCGGTCGGGATCGAACCCGGTTCTCTAGATTCGCGACCTGACACTCATTGTTCTTTCATTTGCTTGATATACTAAAAATTCTACGATTTCAAGTCAAAATATTAAATTTTATACCGGGTGTTGTTCCCGAGGCACCCCCCAACGATGGTTGTGGTATCAATAGACACAAAAATTTCTGCATTAAATGACACCAAATACATGTAAATTATGTAGGTAATATTTGGTCCCAAAAACTAATTATTATAAATTTGTTCAATTTGGTAATAATAGCAACAATAACAATAACACCAAAATTTTAATTAATAAAATTATAACATGATAAAATTTGAAACCATTGAGAACGTTACACTACGATCTTGGGGCTCAAAGTTTTCACATTTGTGTTATTTTAAAATTGTAAATAAAATTGTTGACTCCAGTCAAATTCGAACGAAGTTTGTCAATACCACAATCGGTCTCATAACCCCATTATTCTTAATTATTCTTTTATATGAAATTATAACAATCTACTACTTATCTATTAACTTTTCCAATAAAGTTTTCTTAATTAATCTAAATTCTAAAAATTAATTACATTATATTCTAGCATATATATTCAGCAACAATTCAGTTTATAGTAGGCAGAATCAGGCAGTGAAATTAGGCACATAATCCTGAAGCTGCCGTATCAACTAAGGAGTTAAAAGATGAATTAGTCTATGTAAGAGACGCTTAATCTCATCAAAATTGAATCAAAACCGGTTAATGCTGCCGAAATTACTTCAAATTCAATACTGCTTCGCTGTCCTAATACTAAATAATTATGTACACCAAAATAAAATAATGAATTTTCATCATTGTTGCATCGTCCATAAATAAATAAATATAGTCACGGCTTATTACCCATTTCCGGTCGTCTTTATAATAAAAGTGGATCTAGGCGTTTGGAGGATGGTATAGTAATTCATTATTATAATTATATAATATTAAAATTATTCATAAAATATTTTACCACAATTTATTTATAAAAATTGTTTTAATTTTTGGTTTCGTGGGGGAGAATTTCTACATTGGAGGCAATAATTACTTACTTACTTAATCCTGGACCTCTTTTACCTTACGGTGTCGAGGTGGAGGCAATAATAAATTATAAAATTAATATAATTGTGGTGAATATATTACACTCTATGCCCGAATTCGGGCAGTGTCCGATAAATTTGCTCAGAACTAGTTTTCAACACCTGAAAATGCACAAACCCGAAATTTTTCACTTCGTCGGATATTGCTGAATCAGAATTAAACAATACTAGTACCTAATGAATACAAACCATAACATAACCATGGTGAGGCATATTTAACTGAGTTTACATGCAATTTTAAAAACGTTTTTAGTTTTGAAAACGCCATGTATATTAATTACTGAGTTTACATGCAGTTTTGAAACCGTTTTAAAACGTTTTTAGTTTTGAAAACGCCATGTATACAGTGTCAAAACGGTTTTGAATTATCTCAAACCAAAACTAAAATTCATGGGTTGGACTTGAAAACTAGTTTCAAAACTACTCATGTAAACACTTAAAATTCAGTTTCGATACTGCGCATGCGTACAGAGCATAACGTTTCTGTTGCTTTGTGTTACTAACCTTCAAATATACTGACAGTTGTGTAGTTTTAGTGCGTAGTGGTACGAAGTATAAAAAAATAAATGGAATAATAGCAAAACGAAGTATTTGGAGTGAAGAGGCATGCGCCGAAACTGATTTCAAATCAATTTTTAAACTTGTTTTGAAAACTGCATGTAAACAGTTTTGCATAATTTTGACTGAAAACTGAAACCATTTTCAAAACTGCATGTAAACGTAGTAATTATCTCAAACCAAAACTAAATTTCATGGACTTGACTTGAAAACTAGTTTCAAAACTACTTAAAATTCAGTTTTCATATGGTGCATGCGTACATAGCATTAAGTTTCTGTCGCTTTATGTTACTAACCTACAAATAACCTGACAGCTGCGTAGTTTTAGTGCGTAGTCGTACAAAGTAGAAAAAATAATTGGAATAATGGCAAAACGAAGAATTTGGAGTGAAGAGGATCTGTTACTTACATTGGCCGAATGCGCATGCGCCGAAACTGTTTTCAAATCAATCCGTAAACCTGTTTTGAGAATTGCATGTAAACAGTTTCGCGTAATTTTGATAAAAACTGAAACCATTTTTAAAACTGCATGTAAACGTAGTAACTGTGAAATATTGAAAATAAAACATAAAAATCACATAAAATTTTAATAACAAAACTGAAAATATTGGTACTATTTCTTAAAAGAAAAAATGGCGACATCGGATTTGAATAAAATATTCTTTATATATTCATTTTGAATTTTTTTAATATTGTCCCCCTAATTATTTTTCAGCAAAACAGTGAAACAATTTTTTCTAGAAAAAATAAATTATTAATTATTTACACTTTTTGGTGCCCCAGGAAACTTTATTTAAAAACGCAATGTGAGTATTTAAAAAAATGTATGTCAAACCAAGTAGGTATTTAGTATTTATAAATAAATAAATATATCATCACGGCATATTACCCATTGCTGGGTGTGCTAATCTACTGTGTATGCAGATATCGGTAATAATGATGACATATTTGTACCGTGCGGGCGTTCATCAGGTGTCACCTTACGGGCACTCATTGTTGGCGTGGAGAATGTACCACAAGGGTCAATTTTGTGCCATTTGAAATTCGAAATATTTGGCGTCGGTCGGGATTGAACCCGGTTCCCCAGATTCGCGACCAGACACTCAGGCAAAAATAGGTAAATTATAGTTAATTGACACTCATATCTTAAAATGACTCATACTAAACCTAAACCTATTGTATTATGTCTTTAAATTAACTTTAGCAGAGACAATATTTGAACATTTCAATATTAAACCTATCAGTATTCTTTATTCTACGTCTTCCGTTGCACCAAGCACCAGTCTGTATATGGATGGAATGCCAAACCGTTCGATGTTCGATGCAAAATTCAAAACCACATGAGTGGTAAAAATAAATGCCGAGAATTATATTAATTTTTTTTAAATCAGAAAATTGTATAGTAAATGTGAAATCATCTATCTACATTTGATTTATTTAATATACTTCCCTTGTCCACATCATTTAAGGTCATTTTTAAGCTCGTTACAATTTCCTTTCTTTTAATAACGTTTTCAGAAAAAAGATTTTATATTTTGAAAATAAATTGTACCTACCCATCTAATCTCTAAATTATGAAACCATAATTTGTTACATTATAGTACACTACAACATTTGAGATAAAAGTGAATCATCTCTATTCTATTGATATGAAATTTTTATACCTTTAGTGTAGCCCATAAAAAGCAAGAGGTGTAAAAAAGGATTAATGTGATGGGCAGTAAATTAAAATGCTTGTAATTTTTTGTAGTAGCTGTACAATATAAAAACAAAGTCAAAGTAGTAGGCGATGAGCAGCAATTTGATAAATATAACACGAAATTAAAAAATCATGAAAATTTAGTTATCGTCGTGCGTTATAGGGTTTCCAAGAAATTAGGTACCACTATCTAAGCGTATGTGATGGTGATGGGCTATGAACGGATTTTATAGGCTCTTGGAACAGTTATTACTTGATTGATAGTGTACTCACGATTGTGTTAAAATTTCATTATTCTCATGCTCTTCAAAAACTTTTAATGTCAAATATAGTGAAACAGATATCGTTACAACCGTAAAAAGAATTTCATATCATATAAAAAAAAATTACTGCACATACTTATACATGTACAATTTTTATTTTAACATATGTTTGCCAAAAGATTTTTATCTTGTACGAATGAAAAGCTGAAAGGAAAAGATACTTATAAGGAAAGTCCGCGACTTCAGACTCACTGATTTGGATAAAATAAGGTATTCTCTCATGATTACAAATATAAAAAGTTATTAAAAATATTAAAGTTGATTGGTAAATCAGAGGCAAAAAATAAAAAAACCTGTTATAAATATATTGTTACAAAAGATATAAAGTATCTAAATTTTGCTGATGTATTAGTTGTACTACCAATGAGAGACCAGTTGAAATCCCTACTCCATGTGATAACAGGCCGCATCTTCAGTATGCACATGCTCGGGTCTACTTCGGATCGTTCTGGAGTGTTCGTGTACAACTGTTTTAGCATGTATTGCTAAGTGCAATGGCATCTGATAAGAAAATAATGAACTACATGTGAACCATGTGTGTAATATTATAAATTTTTAAATACTACGCACAAATACATATTTGTGTATTTAATCGACATACGGGTGGCGTTCGAAATCCGTTACATAAGAATTTAACATGGGAAATTAGAATATTTTGAATATTTACTTTCCATTAAAACTGGAAAACTTTGTAAAAAAAGTAAATAAATTTTATAACAAATTTATTGTAATAATTATTTTCCCTTGTTATTTAAAGGATGTTAGGTTCGAATCCACCGAACCTCTATATATTTTTATTTTTTGTTGTAATTTTAAATACATATCAAACTTTATATAACCAATTTCATGTGATTATGTTAAATAAATATGAAGAAAAAATAAAAAAAAGATAAGAAAGTTTGGTAGATTTGAACCTACCACCTTTGACATAAGAAGCAAAAACGTTGCCACCATGCTAAGAAACCTCTTTTAATAAGCTTTCTTATACAAAGTATAAATTTTTTTAGTAACAGTAAGTATGATTACAATTAAATATATTTTATTTTCTATCTTTTTCAATACTTACTGAACATGTTCTCGAAAAACAAAGAACCACTGATTGCACACCGCTGGTACTGTACAACTAGTACGTCACTGTTACGTGACATAAGAAAATCAAATTTTAAAAATAAATATTTCGCTTATTAAAAAGAATTTTTAACTCGGTTTTTCACAAGTACTCTTACATATACCTGTTCTTTAAGAAAGAAAAATAAAAAAATATGCGAGAATACCCTATTTTGAGAACGTAACGTACTGCTCGTAAACGAAAAGTATTAATTAATTATTAAATTAAAATTTCTTCCGGCATTTAATTTTTATTTTATATAAACATACAATTCTAACAAATATTTAATTTTATCCTCAATATTCTAAATATTAATTTATACATTTATTTTATGACAGTGCCAATTATTTGTCAGTTTTTTCTTAGTTAGGTTATGTCAGGTTTGTTTAGAAAAATTGCAAGCTAAAAATGTGGTGCTTTCCCCACGCCAACAATAAGTGCCCGTGAGGTGACGCCTGGTAAACGATCGCACAGTGCAAATATGTTATCATCATTACCGAAATTTACATACAAAGTAGATTGGCATTGGCACATTCAGCAATGGGTAATATGCCGTGATGATATATTTAATTAAAAATGTTTTAAAATTGAGAAAACTAGTAAAAACAATAATACCGAAATTGTATAAGTATTTATATGGTAATTTCCTTACAAAAACGTTTGAGACCTTCAAACAAAGTGGCACGATTTTCCGTATGATTTAAAAATATAATTTAATGGCTTTTTCTCATTTTAGGAGTAATCCAAATATATTTTAAAAACATATTTAGGCCTCTTTAATAACTCAGTGGTTATTTTTTAGCAAGTTGTTAAAAATATTCACCAATCAAATATGTTGACATATGTATAACAAAAAATTGGATTTTTCATTTTAAATTCTAAAATTCTATTGGAATAATCATTTATTGCTAAAATTATATCTATGAATAAATTTAGGCTTTAGGATATTAAAAGCTATTGTTTTCTCAGTAATGAAATATAAATTAATCTCTTAAAATTACCATAAAGTCTAATGAAGCACGTCAGTATATCTGAAATAAAAGACATTTCAGTACTGTTTATTATCATCATATCTAAAGAAATGACTTCAGGACAAAATTGTAGCCAGGTTGTCTACCTCTACTGTCATAAACTCATCTTCCATCCCTTTTTATCTCACTAGCACCCCTATACATCGGTCTCTTTTGTCGGCAATTCGAGTTATTATATCCGTCCGTTTACTATCCTTGTCTAACCAGCGGGAAAGGTGTGTTATCCTTGTCTGGAATGACAGTTGTCCCTTTTAGTACTGATATATTTGTATATTTTACAAGTCAATAGTCACAAAGAAGTTATTTTGTTGCAATAAAGCTATTTCCGGTTGATTGTGTGCATCACACCTGTGCAGGTCTACGACGACGAGGTGTTAGAATTGATGGAATTGCTCTCTGTGTGCTTAACTATTTCTTAAAATAGTGTTACTTCCTCAACTATCCTATGAACTTACAACAATGAACATGAATAACTACATAGCAGATAATTGTAAAAGTCATATTTGAATTTACATTAGAATGAAATAAAGCTTTCAGTTATGAATAAGTTAAGAAAGTGTTTATTTTTACATACCTGCAGTATATTAATTAAAGTTAAGTTGGTTGTCCGTAACTTTGGGATAGATGGACTATTATTTTTCAACGTATATAACTGTTTCGCTTTTGAAAATAACAATACAAAATAAATAAAAATACATGCATGTTGTGCACAGAGCTGGGCATCTATGCGTCGACTTTAATTGTCTACGTTTACGTGTCGATAATGGGTAGACAATAAATGTATACGTAAACAATGTAGACAATTTAATAAAAGGTTATGATTGGACAAGGACAGTAAATCCAGTGTTGCCAAATTAGGAATTAAATCCAAAAACTAGAGGTATTTACACAATTTTAGGTATTTGGAGATTTTATTTTTATTTTAAAGAAATTTTCGTGGTTATGTTTTCAAGTTTCATTTCACATTAAATGTCACACGAATTGCATTCTTCAAGCTTTTTTTTTAAATTAGTGTAATATTTTACAGTAAATAAATTCAAAAAAATTATTGTCTACATTGTCTATGCTTCTGAATATGTCTACGTCTACGTCATTGTCGACAAGTAGACTATTACATTGTCGACGTGAAGTAGTCTACACGCCCATCCCTGGTTGTGCGCCATATTATTTAAATGTTTTGTTTTTCTAAAATCGTGACATTTCATCGCGCTCCAATATTTTTTCACAGAATTTTGTTATCTTTATAATAAATTAATTGTATGTATATTAAATTTTGCTTCTGGCAATACATCAGAGTAATTTTCTTGGATTCTTGAGTTATTTTGTGTTTTATTTCAGGGTTTTTTATTTACATGAACCTATAATATTTAATGAAATTTCTTCTAATTTACTTTTTAATTTTAATTGAAATAAAAACTTACCTCTTATTTTAACAGTATTTTACATATTTTACTAAAAGAAAACAATTAAAGAGCTGTGAAATTCTTACAATCCACAAAGGTAAATGTTACAAATGTAAAATTTATGTTCCTTACGTTTAGTTCAGAATTCTACCGCTAATGGCGTATTCTTATTTTGGAAGCCCAATACTATACAATGTTTAAAAGAAACTTTTCAAAAATTTAAGGCCATAATGTTGGTACAGACCAAAATAAGTGAAAAATGTTTAATCATCTTTAACATTAAATTAACAATTTCAGAGATATGAGCTATGTTAAAAATTTGTAAGAGTACTCCTTTAGAATTTATTGACACTTAATCAAGTTTGCCATGTTAATGGGTAAAAAAGAAACAATAATACGATATTATTAATTTATTGTTATTATTATTTATACTAGGTGTCTAATATTTTATGGATCATAGAAATAAGAAATACATTGATAAAATTTTCATATGGGTGTAATCTTTGAATATTAATGGGGTCATACTAAAAAATATAAATCAAAAATCTGATTTTGTGATGTCATAATTTTGTACACAAATACATAGTAGTGAGGCACACCATTTGGCACGCAAGTACTCATGCCTGTGCTGTACATGAATCAGATCTGTCACTTTTCTAACATAAAACATTATATAACTAACATTTTCAAAGTAACGTCCATATCCTTGCAAAAAAGTAAGTACAAATAACGAAATATGTTAAATAAAAATTATAAATAAACACAATTTATGTTTGGTTTAGATATTATAATGGTTGTACAATATTGTTCTGTGACGTCCTGCGAGAACAACTCGTTGAGAAGTAAAATAATTTTTTTGTTGGTATTGTTATGCCACAAGATGTAAGGGAAAGACATAAACGTCAATTGTAGTTCCATTTTTACTCGGTAGGTGAAACTACGGTTGCAAAATTATTAAGTCATTCGAAATTTTATATAAACTATAAAAAATTATTTCTGTAAAACTAGAAACTTATGTGATTAAAATATACCGTGTGTCTGTCTTAAAGGTGTACATAGGAGATTAACATGGAAAATCAGTTTTCTGCAATTTCCTGCTCACCTAATTATTTTAAGCAAAAATGCGTCAAATAAAAGTTTAAGGGCATAAAATTCTGTATCTAAATGAATAAACAGAATTTGTAACGACAGAAATAAAATATGAAAATGTCGAAAATTACATTGAAAATATCGACAGCCATGGAATTGAACAAAAAATAAATAAATGCTTGATGTTTTATCAAATTGTCAGAAACGTCAAATAAGTTAACTTACGTTGTGACAGATAAAACGTCAAGCATTTATTTATTTTTTGTTCAATTCCATGGCTGTGGATATTTTTAACGTAATTTTCAACATTTTCATAATTAATTTTTGTCGTTACAAATCATGTAAATGTAATTCTATTTATTGATTTAGATGCATAATTTTATGCCCTATAACTTTTATTTGACGTGTTTTTGTTTAAAATAATTAGACGAGCAAGAATTTGTAAAATACTGATTTCCCATGTTAATATTCTATGTACACCTTTACGACAGACACGGTATATTTTCGTAAGTAGTTTTAAGTGGTATGACCCCATTATTTTAATACAAAAGTATAAATACAAAATATATTCACAATTGCATTTAATAATTCCAAAATTATTGTTTACTTGCGTTTCTTTCGTAAGAGAGAGACAAAATAAAAGTTTTAACTGCAGGCGTGAGAGAATAGAACAAAAATGCCAAACAGTTGTATGGTTTGAGTGTGACAGATGACATCTGTCATAAGATTTAAATAATTATTGATTCATTAAATTAATTTCTAATTAATTATATATTTCTGAGATGGTAAATGTATCAATGATGACTTATAAATAATTTAATGAAAATAGAGGGCTTTTTGTTCCTTTTTCTACAGGAAGTAGTATAATAAATAAGTATTTTAGTAATAGAAAATATTTATAATTGAATTACCTTAAATGATGGACATTAATACTTTTTATTTATTGAAAATAATTCTTGTCATGTTTTAAATTTTAAACGGTATTAATATAATTTAAGTACTTTCCCACAGGCGTATAAATTTTCATTTTATTATTTTTTAAACGACAATTAAAGTTTATTAAATCAATAACACAAAATACGGGTAATTAGAAGATTTTATAATGTTAAAATTTACATTTTTATTCCACAATATAAGAAGGATAATATAAATGGACAAGTTCAGAATTAATTTTTCATTTTTATGGATATTAACAAAAAGTAATTAAAAACTAATTTCCTGAATGAGGTTTGACGAATGAAAAATAAAACAATTTACCATACATTATCACATCTGGAAATTTCAATTAATATTTTATGTAAACAAAACATACATATATCCTTTCTCATGTGAACAGACACGAATATTGAAATTTGCCGGATTTTAGAATCTGCTCATTAGGCATCCAACATTAACTAAATAAATTAGTGTATTTAAACACAATCATATTTAAATACATGATTTAGGTATTTCCATATAATATAATTACAACAACTGACAATATTAAATATAAATGCGAGATAATACTGGCTTGATTCAATTCCGGGATTAAATGTTTTCCTACTTATATATTCATTTACGTTCTTTATTACCTGATATTGAATTACGCTAAATTCAATAAAATCAAATCGCTTAAACTGGTTATATTCGCGTCGCGTGGGTGTATTTGTTTGTGCTCATTTCTGTTTTATACTATTGTTCCAATTCCCAAATAATGGGTTAAATGTATTAGCATTGGTATCATGTAAATTGTGTATAAACATCAGAATCGACTTATGTATTTATACTGTTTACAAAATCATTAAAATAATTGTCATAATGGTTGTTATAAATTTTTATTAAGCTATATTTCCCATGTCTAGGACGGACTATATAAAATTTTAGTTTTTTTGTTTTTCCGACGCGTTTTCAGTGTTTTTCCAAGCTTTTTGAAAAATATGCCAAGTTTTTTATATGTTTCTGATTTTTTTCTAGCTTTTCCGAGGTTTTCGGAGCTTTACCGGGAATTAAAAAAGTTATCTTGAAGTTTTCTCAAGCTTTTTTAAAGTGTCATCGAATGGTGTTATACTACTTTTTCCAATTTTTTGTACACTTAAAACTACACACGAAAATATATATTTTATGTCACATAAATTTCTAGTTTTACAGAAATATTTTTTTAAGTTTATATAAAATTTCAAATGACGTCATTATTTTGCGACCGTAGTGTCGCCTACCGAGTAAAAATGAAACTACATTTGAGGTTTATGTCATCACATAGGCAAGAGTAGTCTTAAAAATTTTTGGAGTATTTATTGCCTTATACCATCTTTCCCTTACATCTTGAGCCATAAGAATACGAACAAAAATTTTATATTTACTTCTCAACGAGTAGTTCTCGCAGGACGGCACAGAACAATCTAAATCAAACATAAATTGTATTTATTTATAATTTTTAGTTAGCATACCTATTTCGTTATTTGTACTTACTTTTTTTAAAAAACATCTTGTAAGAATATTGACGTTACTTTCAAAATATTGGCTATATAATATTATGTTATAAAAGTGATCTGATTCATGTACAGTACAGGCATTAGTACAGGCGTGGCTCATTATCGTGTATTTGTGTACAAAATTATGACGTCACAAAATCAGACCCAAAATCTTTATAAAGAAAATCATTAATGAAAAGTATAATACTATTAAATATTTTTGATGTATATATGCATAATATTAGGTAAATTATTCTTTTTTTATATGATCCCATTTGATCTGTGAGCCGCAGGCTAATTTTTGTGCAATCTGATCCGCCTCTATTGTCTGGTTGGGTTTTGAAAAGTAGCTTTGATTTATTCGCAGCAGCGGGTCATAAATGGAGAATATTTTCTTAAGTTTTTTTTTTAAGGATTATTATTGAAAATAAGAATCACGTAGGTCATGGAATAAAAAATTTGCACTATCATTTTATACAGTTATTTGTCAATTGAAATTAAGTCTCGAAAATTAAGTTAGTTGAGTAATTAGAATCGCCGTACAATTTACAAATCAATTCGTCAACAATTTTTTTATTAGTTGTTTTTGCAAAAAAAAATATTTAATTTATGAAAAAGAAACATTGCTTTTTTCGTTTATAATTTCTCTAAATAATTAAAATAAATAAATATATCATCACGGCATAATACCCATTGCTGGGTGTGCCAATCTGCCTTGTACGCAGATTTCGCTGATGACATGTTTGTACCGTGCGGCGTTTACCATGCGTTAGCTCACGGGCACTTATTGCTGTCGTGGAGAGTACACCATAGGAGTCAATTTTGTGCCATTTGAAATTCGTAATATTATATATTTTATTAACTATACTTTGTAACATAATGGCTCGCAGTGCGAGCGCACTTTTATAATAAAAGCGCTTTTATTAAAAAAGTACGCTCGTAATACGGACCAATATTTTTAAAATTATTTGTAAAATAGTATTGGACGAAACTATTAACTAAAACTATTATAATTATCCCTTAATCTTAAAATTGAGAGTTGTTAGGACCTCTGGCATGGTTGACATGTTGAGTAATCTTGACTACTCTGTTTAACTTTCACTTGTTGTATTACTGATGATGAGAACTTAGTTCTCGAAATACGTATATAGTTTTTGTTAAAATTAATTTTAAGGTTAAGGGGTAATTATAATAGTTTTAGTTAAATTTAACCTTAGACTCCATCTATTATTAATTTTTCGAAACTATTAAAATGATGTTAAGTGTCTGGTTCTGTTTTCCATCTTCGTACCAATATTATTATAATCATTATTCTACCATAAATATTAAATTATAATAAAACAATTATCTTATGCAAAAAAATAATCTGTCGGAAATCTCACGTTGTAGATTTCTCCCCTGAGCCCAGAATCTCAGATGCATTCAATATAATCACATAACGAGATGACAAGTTTACAAATGAGCCGACTTCAAGCCAATTTAAATGACAAATTGTATCGATATTTCTTTCTATAAAAATATTTATTTAAGTAGCGCTTGTGGAGAAGGGAGGCGCCGAAGCCAAGCCGAATTCCGACGTTCAGATCGACGGTCGACGTCGACGGGGCTTGAAACAAAGACGTAGAAATGGGGTGCAAAGAAATAACGAAACGCTGGAATATACGTTATGAATACAAGATGTTTCTCTTACTATTATAACATGGAAATGGAGATTCTAGATCTATTGTTGCCATCTTTTCTTATTTTGTCTAAATAAATACCTGTATCATCGCGGTCGCTTCTTTTATTTCAGCTGTGGAAACTTTATTCATATGTTTTCATAAATGTATTTTATCTTTTATTTTATTTCACCATGAAATAAAACATGTTCGTTTTTAAAATGATTAAATAGCAATTATTTTTATAGCTTGGTATTTATATTAATTAAATAGTTGATATGAAAATTATTTATTTATTTGCTTTATTTTTAATTTTACTATTATAAAAAAATTGTTATAGGTTATAATAAGTCTGTTTGTTCCGATATTTTGCGTCTACGGTTTACTGCCACGTCCATACAAAGTATATGGGACCGGCAGTAAACCGTAGAGATAGAGTAGCGAAACGAACAAACCTATTGGCAGAAATAATTCTTCACAACAAAAATTTAGCTTGGTTCATATTTTTTTAAATGGGGTATGTGACCAAATTTTTCTTTTTACATAATATAATACTAGACAAAAAATAAAAAAACTCCTATTTTTTTAAATAGATTAATTATACATACTTTACGAGAAAATAATTATTAAAAATTTGGGGAAGGGATATGTGACGTGTACATGGTAGAAACGTGGAAGAATACGGCTAGAGTGGGAGGGAACAAGATAGTTATAGCCAGCTGTCGTCATGCCACACATACCACAACATAATTGCGACGCTGATCGGCTGATCTATAACTGTCTCTTTCCTTCCCGCAGTCTTCTTCCACGATGTTGTCATATTATAGATAATTATAAATAAATAAATAAATATATCATCACGGCTTATTACCCATTGCTGGGTGTGCCAATCTGCTTTATACACAGATATCGGTAATGATGAAATATTTGTACCGTGCGGGCGCTTACCAGGCGTCACCTCACGGGCACTCATTGCTGGCGTAAAGAGTGCACCAAATATTTCAAATTTTAAATGGCACAAAATTGACCCCTGTGGTGTGGTGCATGGATAATTATTTGGACATATTCTGTTTCACTCACACGGTACATTAAAAAATTTAATTAATTAAAATCTAACTAACTTAAGTTTTGCAACTTAATTTCAAATTACAGATAAATAACTGATATTGTGAATTTTGTTTCTATGGCCTACCTGATTTTCATATTCTTAACAATTCTAACGTGACCCTCGTATGTCATAAAGGCTGTTTAAAATATAAATAGAAATGGATCACAAATAAACCTTTACAATAACATTTAATACATCTATTATGTGATTTCATTATCCCTTTGGAATTTTCATTTGTACGCCACTGTTTTCCTCTTCCTCGTCTGTACGAAACGTAGGCAAATGAACGGATACTTGTATTTTTAAATTATATTTCTGTCCGTCATTTCCATGAGATTACCAAGCATCTGGATATCCATACTATAAATACATCTAATATATTTACAACGTGCAAATCTGTTTTACCTAATTTGTTTCGCTCAACTTTTCCGCATCAGATTTACGCAGATTTCGGTAATGACTTTATCTTTTTACTCCACGAGAACTCATAACTGGGGTAGAGAGTGCATCACACGGGTCATTTTATGCAACAATAATTGAAGCACTTAATTTAAAGTAGATTTAAGAGCCATTTTTTAAGTTTTAAAATATTTTGTACAAAATAGTAACGACAGCTCATTCTGATCCATTTTATTCATATTTGTGATCCTTCCACGTATGAGTCAAAATATTTTAGTAGTTGTAATTGTTTATGACGAAAGTTGTATGCGAGGGTTACGTTAGAATAATTCAGAATAAGAAAAGAAAATCAGGTAGACCGCGGAAAATAAATTTGAAATTAAGTTGCAAAAGTTAAATTGTTAGAACTTTGTTAATCAATTTTTTTGCAGAATTATCCTGAGTGAAAATGTGGAATTAACCAGGGATTATTTTTGAATAGTAATTTATAATTTGTTAGTTAAATTTGGCAGTTTTTAAGTCACCAGAAATTAATTTGATAGTTTTGACAATTTTTGAGTCATTATACAGGGTGTTATGTAAGTAACGTGCCATAATAATAATAATAATAATAATAATAATAATAATATTTATTTATTCAAAATAGCACAATCGTACAAGAATAAGTCACAGAATTATGTTACATAATTAACAAAAAAAATCATTGATATTGTAGTATGCTTTGTCTAACAGAAATAGTTTTAATGATTCTTTATATTTGGTCATTGGTAAATCTTTAATATTTTTGGGTACATTATTATAAATTTTTATGAGATTATTTAGAACTCCTTGGTGAATAACGGATAGATTACTTCGCATGATATTAAATTCATATTTAGTTCTCGTATTGTACTCGTGTATCCTCAACATAACTTCAAACAGATTTTCGAATTTTTTGAAAAAAATGGCAGCTTTTAGAATATTATAAACTCGGTAAAGTTAATATCTTGTATTTTTTAAATAAGTTTACACAGTGTTCTCGAGGGCTAACTCCACTAATTATTCGAACACACTTTTTTTGAATTTTAAAAATATCTTGAGCATTATGAGAAGAGCCCCAGAAAATAATTCCATACATAAGGTTTGATTGTATGTAGCCATAATAGATGTTGAGCAAAGTTTCAGTGCTAACTAATGTGTTTAGGTATCTCAAAATGTAGACATATTTATTAATTTTTTTACACAGGAATTCTGTATGAATTTTCCATTTTAATTTTTTTTTAATATTCAGTCCTAAGAACTTAATGCTGTCCAAGAAGTGCAGCTGTTCAGATTTTTCTAAATTTTGATTCAGTATTGTTAAATTATTTGCATAATTACCAAATTTTATTACTTGTGTTTTATCTGTGTTCATTTTCATATTATTATCGATGAACCATTTCTCAAGCGATGAGAGAGAATTTTGTATCGACTTTATCAGTTCAGATTCACTTTTAGATTTGCACAGACTAGCCGTATGATCAGCAAACAGAAGTATATTATTTGTAGTAGTACATTTTGGAAGGTCATTTATGTAAAGTATAGATAAGAGAGGACCTAAAATGGAGCCTTGGGGGATACCTCTTGTTGTAGTTTTCCATTCAGAATAAATAAAATTATTTTGCTCATTTGTTTCTATTTTTATTCTCTGAAGTCTATCACAGATATACATAGTTCATGATATGATAAAGAGAACTGAAAGAATTTATAATCTGAAATATATTCTACACAATCTGTCAAATTGTAAAATTTGTGAGACTATAAAATCGACCAATTACGACCCAGCTTCTTAATAAATTAAAATTTAAAAATCAAGTTGTTAAAAAAAAATATTTGCAGGTTGTCATAAATGACATTGAATTTGTAATAAGTGGCTTAGTATATACATATTTTTAAATGCCTGTTACTTTCACCAATCCAAGAATATACCGACATGCATTTGATTTACAGAGAAGTGCGCCAAAACAATCACCATTAATAAAAAAATTCTTATCCATGTTCCGTCTCTGACTTCATACCTGCAAAAATGATAAGTATTGTTGTTTTCACTCAAACAACTGTGAGTTTTAAATAATTCTTTATTCAAATAAATACGTAATTGTTATTGATCCATCTTGAAGTGCTTTTAGAATAATTGCAACAAGCACATTAGAAAATAAATTATTGTATATTACGATACATTGCAATGTTGTTTATTAAGTGGTAACGTATGGCACGTTACTACATAACACCCTGTATAAATCTGACTTTCCCGTTTACTCCTTCCAGTTTAAAAACAGACTATAGGTGTGCCAGTTTGATTTCATTCGTAGTTTTTGAAAATGACGATATATTTGTTGAGGATACTTGACAGGTGTCATCTCACAAACTGTTAAAATTGTTGAAGAGAGAGCACCATGTAAATTAATATTTGGATATAATTTTGAGTCCAGTCGTATTCGAACCCTAGCCGTCAGAGTCACACGACAACAAAGCTGTATATTTATTGGAAAAAATGGGAAATATATGAGATTTAATTAATATATTGATTGTAAAATATGCACCCTATTATAATAATTCGAAAATCATTCACAGTTGAGTAAATTTTTTCGTTCCACGTCCCTAAGTCGGACATAAATAGCCATAATATCATAGCATCACAAAGGACTATATCCAATAATAGCATTAAAAGTCACATTTTGAAAAGTCTTTGTGTGCACTGTATTGAAAAGCGACAAATTGCATCGAAAACAGGAAATCCGTGTTAGGCCAGCACATGCAGCTTGAGCTTGACTTCTGTAGGATTGTCAATGAAATCCCGTTTAAATAGCCGACGGGTATAGAAACCCATGAATGGGGATTTAAGCCTATGTGCCACACTGCACACCTTGGCTTACCTGAGAAACGACACCGGAATCATTGCTTTCGACTCGCTCTCACTAATTTCCATCAGGGGTGTGTTGTAGTCATTCATCATTTTCACTTTAACAGGGTGCTTACTGCTATGCTTATACAAATAGGTAACCTAATATTTCAAACTATGATCAAACCGAGATACTCAATTGGTCTTTTTCAGTACATACGTTTCCTATGGCAATAATAGAAGAAAAAGCACAATTAATATTAAATTTTTAAAAAAAATCCAGGTAATTAAAAAAAATAAAGGTGTTATAATAATTATGTACAATTCGGAAAATATATTTCTAAAAACAAGACGTAGACGTGGATGTAAAGTACTCCTTCTACAGTGTATTTGAAAAAGTGCATGTTACAGTAAAAATACATAGTAGGATGATGTGCACATTGCCCGACAAATGTAGAAACTAAATATAACTACAATAACCTCACCTAACGCATAAAACTCGGCCAGAATTTTCCAAGAGTGACTTTTGTGCGTTTGGTGAGGTTGTGTTTGTTTGAATTGCAAGCGAAAGTAGTTTTGGGAAAAGTCTCTACATTTACCGGCAATGTGTACATCATTCTACTGTGTACTTTTACTGTAACTAACAAATACAACCTTTTATCTCGATTATTATTAACTTTAATGATTTCAGCTATATTACATACTTATACCGGGTGTAAAAATGTTATTTTATTAATACTGCTATATCTTTTTACCTATTCATTTTAGCGCAAAAAAGGTAAAAATATAACTTGTTCAGAAATTAAAAAGGCATCCTATAAAGGCAACTTACTTACATAACCATTCATATTTCACGAGATATTAATTACATTTTAGAAAAATTGTTAGAATACCTTGAAAAATGAAAAAAGTAACCTGAATAAAATATTCAGTTTAACATTTTTTATATGTTGTATAATTTCTTTGAGGTATAAACTCAATTTGTTCGGAATTTATACAACACATATCAAAGTGAATATTTTATTTAGGTTACTTGTTTCATTTTTCAAAGCACTCTTAACAATTTTTCTAAAATCTAAATTTTATTTAATTAATATCTCATGAAATATGAATGATTATGTAAGTAAGTTGCCTTTATAGGATGCCTTTTTAATTTCTAAACAAATTATATTCTTACCCTTTTTGCGATAAAATGAATAGGTAAAGAGATATAGCAGTATTAAAAAAATAAAATTGAAATCGCTATGCGCCACTTTTCATTTCTACACCCGGTATGTATAAATTGTAATACACAAACCCTTCTACATAATTTCGAAAGTAATTTAATATTATTACTTCCGGTTTTGAGTCATAGCAACTTTTAATTGTAAAATGGAACACCCTATATATTTATTTATATTTGAAAAGTACATGAAATTTGCTGTGAAATAAAGACAATATTACATTTTTATTAACAAACAGTTATTTATGTAACAAGTATGTAAAGTTAGAGTTTTTAGCCGAGTGTGATGTTTTATAGCACGAGTTAAAACACACTATTTTACACATGTATTGCATACAATATTTTTCCAACAGACGAAATATTAATGAAAATTAATTTAAAAAATAAAAAAAAAACATCGTCAAGTATTGTTAGAGCCGTTTCTCATAATACTATACAAAGTATAGAATGTAATTGAAACATCCGAAAGAATCAGAGATTGCCAGAATGGTGCAATTTGTACATTTAACATTGATATTAAAATTGTTAGGTTAGAACTCATTATGTTAATATTTATTCAATTTGATAATAAAACTTATTACTTATTACACTTGGTTCATTTATAGTGTTCAGTAATATTTCTTAATAAATTTTATTACTTTCATTATTATTCACCTAATTATCTACTACAGGTAAATCAATATGTAGTATTTTGTCTAGCAACGCCTATTTATTTTTCACACACTACTTTTCTAGCCACGGTTTCTTGAAATCTGCTTCACTATCAAATGTAAAAAAATTAATTTGGTTTATTTCTACATTATTAAGTTTATGTTATTTATGTATCTGTTATATTGTTATCTCTTTTTACTTTTGTAAAGTAATACATAATTTTTGATAAATTTACGACCTATTTATATGCAAGTAAATATAAAATAGTAATATATAATATGTTCTTGCTCCAATTTTTATGCAATCATTTCTTCCGTACAAAAACTATTTATTTTTAAAGTGACAGTTATAAAATATAAGCACCCAAAGAATATACTGTTACACATTTATATATCACGGTCAATATTGCACCCTATTCAATTAATTGTTGACGGGGTACTGCACAGTACAAAGGCCCAGGTTACAAAATGTTTGAATCTCCCCTCCAAAATACTCACAGAAAATAACGCCCCCCAAATTTGCTAAGTAGAAAAACATATGCCTCGTTAAAATAATTTATCATCAAATAAAAGAGTACTATTTTTTACGGGAAGTGCCTTTTAAATTATTTTCACATGGAACATGTACGAAAACTTTCCAAAGATTATTTCAATATAAATGTAAATAAGATTTATGTTTGTGAATTAAAAATACATAGATCATAAAATGTATCATACACCTGGTATTTATAAATTCTAAATGATGAAAAAAATAAAATAAAACTAAAACAATTAAAACAAATCAAAATATAAATTTTCAATTGTTGTTTTATATGATAATAATTAATTCATTAGGAGATTTTTCTCATTTTTTTTCTATCATTCGTTTATGGATTATTTTAGAGAAAAATACTTCAAATAATACATGCGTACAATTAATTTTTCTATAACTGTTACTTGTATTATTTTTCTGTAACATAATTCATAAGCAACTGACAGAGAAAAAAACATTGCTGGTTAACTGCTCGCTAACCGCCCTTAATTATTTGTTCATGCTACCAGCTAATGTAATTAATATTTATTTGATTTGGGGTCTCGTGGCCGCGTGCCTGAGTGTCAGGTCGCGAATCTGGAGAACCGGGTTCGATCTCGATCGATGCCAAATATTTCGGATTTTAAATGGCACAAAATTGATCCCTGTAGTGCACTCTCCACGCCAGCAATGAGTGCCCGTGAGGTGACCCCTGGTAAGTGCCCGCACGGTGAAAATATTTCATCATTACCAATATCTGTGTACAAAGCAGATTGGCACACCTAACAATGGATAATAAGCCGTGATGATATATTTATTTATTTAATTGTAAAATTTCTGACGTTACTGACTTACACTATACAAAAACCAATAATTTTCATCAAATTGTTTGTACCTACTTACACAAATAATATTGTTAAAGTATAAAATTTATATTTATTTTATCAGTCTTTTTACATTAATGATGAGTATGATCAGTAAGTGGGAATATTTTTATGTATGTATATATTTAACTTTAACTTTATTGACCACAGTCAACGGCGGGGTTCAGCCAATAGCTGCTCTTCCACCCAACCAGTACATTAAATTACAAAAAAAATAGGAAAAAGTCAACATGAGTACATAACATGAAAGTATAGCATAATATGCCAAAAAGCAGATAAATAGGGTTAATTTGTTTACATTATAATAATATATTGAAAATGATTACTAATTTAAACGGAACAATTTTTTTACATGAGTTTTCAAAGAGTGTAAAGAAAGAGATTTTAATTCACTTGGAAGATTCTTATACAATTTGGGTGCAAGGTAAGAAAACGCATTTTTCGATTTATTTTTTTTATATGAAGGTACGATATACGAATTCTTATCACGTAATTGATAATGCTGTTCTTTTAATTTAAGTTTTTCATGTAGATAAGAAGGGCAACCTGTTAGTATGATCTTGTGAATTTGACAAAGATAGAATATCTTCACACGTTCATCAATATAATGAAGATTGGATGAAATACGAAATGACGAAATATGTTCATATTTACGCACATTATAAACAAACCGAAGGCATGAGTTTTGAAATAGCGTTATTTTATTTTTGTCGTTTTGTGTCAAGTGTGGAACATATACACATGCACAGTAGTCGTGTATAGGTAGTATAAGGTGTTAATTAGTCTTAATTTTATTTCTGCTGATAATAACTTGCGATACTGGTATAAATGTCGTAGTCTAAGTCTGGCCGCTATTAGTTTTTTTATCAAATGGTCACGGAAGTTAAGGTCTTTGTCAATTATTATCATACCCAAACTCTTAATAGCCAAACCACGATTTAAGATTTCTCCTTGTAGTTTTATATCACCTGTATCACAGTTTCCAATTACTAACAGCGAAGATTTATCAGTATTAATCTTGAGCCCATTATTAGTAGTCCATATCGACAACTTTTCCAGATCCTCATTTATGGCCTCACATTCCTCTTTGGCGTTCAGCTTATTTACGGTTGCTAGCAACTGAGTATCATCAGCATATGAATGTGAGGAACAGTATTGCAGACTGGATGATAGGTCGGCCACATACAAAAGGAAAAATAATGGACCCAAGATAGAGCCTTGAGGAACCCCTTGATGAAGAGGGAATCTACGCGATTGATGAATAGATGAATCTGGTGCCATGACTACATGAAAATTTCTATTAAAAAAATAGTTTCTGCACCAAATAATTGCATCATCACTAAATCCATAATATCGTAGTTTAGCTAATAAGAGATTGTGATCCCCCATATCGAAAGCTTTGGAAAAATCTATTTATATACACTCATCGAAACAATTCCTCTTTAATTGGAATTTCATCCCGTAGAATGAGTTTATAATAAATAAATATTATGTTCCGGTTAGATTAGGTTAGGTTAAATTATGGTTAGTTAGATTACATTGACTTAGGTTATATTAGATTAGATCAGGTTAAATTACATTCTTATTATCAGTTACCGACCATTTAATACTGATCGTTTATTTAAAATACTGATCCAATAAATAGCAGTCAATATTTGATTATTTTCTATGCTGCAGCAATATTAATAATGAAATGAAAATTCTACCTTGGTGGATAATACATTTGCTTTTCTACTTTGACTGATAAAAACAAATGCCTTATAATTCGAATAATTCGTCATAGAGTACTTCCAACGCGTTAAGCATGGTAGGTACCGATAAAGTACCTACCGTGAGCAGAAGTCTGCAACAAACGTAGTAACAAACAATATAAATAAAATATGAAATTGACTTTAAAGTACCGTCGGGTACTAAAGGTAAACTGTTGTAATTTTTTATATATTTTTTGGGAACGGACTGACGAACGTGCAAAATATGCCATTATTAGTCCTTTTCCATAGTTTTTATGACATTTTTGATAAATCACGTAAATCAGCGTGGAACACAAAAATGCTAAAATACACGCCAATGTATACGAACTATGTTGATAGTTCCAAATTATTTTCGATATACGTTGCCTTATGAACAGATTCTAAAATCTGTGTGAGAAAAAGAAATTTCTTCCATTGCATATGTTGTCAAGAATCATACACTTTTTATTACGGAATGCCATTCTTACGTGAAGAATATTATACGATTAGGCCTGTTAACATTTTCAACAAACAAATTATAAAACCTACGAAAATGGTGAAAATTTCTACAAATTTCTTTCGGCTAGTTTAAAATATAGATTTTAAACTTACAAAAATTGAATTTGTTATTCAATTATTCCGCCATTTAATAGTGGGTTACATTGCCTTTATCAGTAATACCAACTTTAATTCTATTAGGCGTTGGATCCCTAAGTCCTGCACATTTTCCTGTGAGTATTGTCCCATATATCTTGCAAGGTAGGTTTTACTGTATTCACTGGATTATTCAATGTTGATTTTCGTTGTGCCAAAAGTATAGGGTTCCGGTAGAAGCTAATTCTGGATTAGAAAATGACCCTTAAAATACAGGCCGAACTATTACCACCAGTCATTCGGCCCACAGTTTTGTTTTAAGTTTATATTTAAAGTAGGCGAAAGAATTTTGTATAATTTTCTAATCATTTGTGTAGATTTTATTATTTGTTGAAAATGTAAACCAGCCCAACTCAGAGGTTATTCTAACGTGCAGTTGGACACAAAATGTGCAGTAGGAAAAGCAAATTGTGCAGTGGGAAATTAAAATCTGTGCAGTTGTTTTTCATTTATTACGAATAAACCAAATAAAGTTTAAGAGAAACGTAAACTAAAAATAATATAGGATTTATACTTAAACAGGATGTTTCTAAACCTGTGTCACAAATTTTAAGGGTATATAGTACTGACTAAAATGAGTAAAAAAAGCTTAAGCTGTATAGGTCCGATCTTCAATAGTTTCCGAGATACTAGGCAGTGAAAAATGAGTTTTTACGGAGTTAGCTCTGCTATCTCGAAAACTATAAGTTACGCCTTTTGTTTTCAATAATAATAATTGTACTAATTTAAATGTTGTGGCGACCTTAGCCAATATTTACTGGCATATACAAAATTTTGTTCGATCATTATCTTTGTCAGTTTTTTTTCGTTTTTCTCGGAAACAATTGAAGATCAAACGTATGATAATTAAGCTTTTTGTACTTATTTTGGTCAGTACTATATACCCTTAAAATTTGTAACACAGGTTTAGAAACACCCTATATAAGCACTAAAATTGTGCCAGCTTTTCCCTCAGCCTTATCTACAGACTCTTCGTTTGCCTCATTCTCATTATTGGCATTGGCCTCAGCAAAAATAATATTGTACTATCTTTGTTGTTTGGCTTTAGGGGTTGCCTTGACTCTTTGCTCACGCTTATTTAACCAAATCATTATGATTTGCCGGGATCTCACTCTGACAGAGAAGGCATGTTGTAATAAATATATAAAAACGCATTTTCGGAATCTACTAACAAGCAATTCCGAGACACAATTTTTAGAGTATTACTGGTACTTATAAGTCTTTCCAAATCTGCACTTCTAGTATTTCGTCAAAATCTAACTAGAATTGAGTTAAACAAAGATCTTTCCCTAAAATATTATAAACCTACAGTTATTTTTTTCTTTTATGTGCAGTGGAAAAAAATTCTTAGAATAACCTCTGGCCCAACTAATATGAGTTTGGGGTCGTACATCTTTGTGTTATTATTTGTTAAACAAAATGACATTAAGAAGTAGAATATTAGTAATTAGTAAATCTTATATTAAATTCTACTGTTATTTTTTCAAAATTTGTAATAATGGACATAAAATTCTTTACCTCTATTCAGGGGCGTAAACTACGTGGGTGCACGGACGCATATGCACCCACAGAAAGTAAAAGTGTGGGTGCGCAGCACCCACAATAATTTTGCCCTATCATTTTAATTATACTTCATACATTATTGTAAAAATGAGTTGTCAATCTTTTTAAGTTGTTTAAGAGTAAGTTGACATTATTTAATCGTGTCATGACCGTAAAATACTACTATTAAGCCGAACAAACAATTATAGGATACTGCGAAGAAAATTATTAGCAACCTATAAACAAATGTTACTGTCATAAAAAATTAGTTGTTTGACATTTGGACAGATTGCTAGACAAAATTTATTTAAAAAATTGCACTGTGGACTGTCACTCATATTTAATTTTTTCTGCCTAAATCATTATAGATATCACAACTTCCGCAGAGACAGAAAAGTTTACCATTGAATGTATCATTGTCGTGACACCTAAGTTTCGTTCAAACCGAACAAAGCGTTCTGTCATTATAAGCAAATTTTTTTTTAGCTAAACGTTACACTTTTTGTTTTTCGGATATTAGTAAATTAGGTTAAATCGTGTTATTTTGGGCCCAGGAATCTCTGTTTAAGCCATGTCTACGTGTTATTATTTTATTTTATTGTAATAAAGGTATACATAATTTAATATATGTATAATAAAATAAGTATGTTATTTTTATTGTATTATTTGCATTTTTAAAAATATATAGGTAGGTACCCATATTTAAAATAAAAATAGTGCACCCACAGCCAAAATAAAAAGTTTACGCCTCTGCCTCTATTCGACTTTACACTTGATTTTTTCATGTTAGACAATAAATGTGTCTTTTTGGAATATGATTTGAGAGCATGCTGAATGCAAATAATAGATTGCGCTGATGTATTATTAATTGTATTTACAACTGACTATACGACACAACAAAATTAAAATTTAATTACACTTTAGCATACATAAAACAATTCATCTCATGATGGAGATTAATGAAATTGGCCACATCATTTATTCCATGCATATTTTTCCATTTATGTATTTTGGACAATAAAATTTAACGACATTTGATTATCTTGCACTTAGGCAAAGAATTACTAGTGAGTAGATCGTTTGCAATTAGACTGCTATGCGGTGTAACGCCCATAAAATTTTATGACATTTGAACTGGGGCTGCCGCGTAACGCAGATAGGCTCATAGATATTTCTAATGGGAATCATTCTACTCCTTTTACTGGTGCTGGTGCTACTCTGTTATTTTGTCAATATTTTCATATTTATAACTACAAAATAAGGAATACTTTGGCCATGTTTCAAATGCAGATAGCTAGTTCTATTCTGTAGTGGATCTGTCATACAATTTTTGTTAAGTATGAGGGTTATTTCAATTTATCAGTAAAAACTATGATTTTAATTTTTTTGATTTTACAGGTGATTAGATATTGTCAAAACTTAAAATGTGTAAAGTACCTACATTTAATATTAAATTAAAAAAAAATTAATTAGAAAAATTATTTAACAATATCCATTCTTGAATCAAATGTGGAATATTAAGATGATCGGATTTTTATTTATTTATTAAATATGTTTAAATTGGACTTTAATTACAAAACATTTCGCATTTTCCCCGTTATTCAATCGTAGGACAGATTTTTGGTAAGCATAAATTTTCTAAAATGTTTCACATAATTTTTTTTTTTAAATTCAATATGTTTAAAAAAATTGCTGTTAAAAATGTAAAAACAAAGAAAAATCAAAAGGACATATAGAAGATTTACTTTATCTATAATGTTTATTCACCTACAAAATTTGTAGGTATTCTAAATCTATAAAAAAAATGACGGTTTATTAAGGCACTTAAATTTGTTTAATAAATACTATCAAATAAATAGTCTAGATAACAATGAAAATATTTAATCATAATAAAAGCTATAAAATAAGAAAAAATAACAAGATAGCCATTTATTTTAATATTTTGTATTTGAATCAAAAATGCTCTTCTGAACAATTTTTCTAAATATTTTTTCTTTAAAAGTTAAAGTACTTCTCTCTTTTTTTAAAAATTTTTACGATTTCTAGTTATTTGTGTAATTATATTTTTTAGACTGGAAATATTCATAGTATTTCTCTGAAGAATTTTTTAAATAAAAATAATAAAATGGTTGGTCATTTGTTAATTTCATTTTCAATTACTATATGTATAAAACTACATTACAGGTGTCTCTATAAGCTTGCTCACTATTGGTAACTTTTTTATATGAAGAGATACGAGGTTAGTTAAATGAGCAAAATTGTGCCATTTTATATTAGTAAATTGGCCGTATATATATATATATATATATATATATATATATATATATATATATATATATATATATATATATATATATATATATATATGGTTCCATTTAAAAAATATATATTTTGTTCCAAATTTTGGGAACCGCTGATACAATTTTATTTTTATTGACATGACCAATTTTCTAATATAAAATGGCACAATTTTGCTCAGATAACCAACCTCGTATCTCTTCAAATAAAAAAGTTACCAATAGTGAGCACGGTTATAGAGACATTCTGTATACACTGACCGACAACGAAAACAGACCATTTTTTTAGAAGATTTTTGTAATCTTTCCGTTCTTATTTTGTGTAGTTATGAATTATTTTCAATTAGTGTATAGAAAAGATTAATTCGCAGTACTTTGTTATACCATGTATTTGTAGCCTACGCAATGTTGACTTCTTTCATCTTCAAGTATAAAACCATGGAAGCTACAGTTTCTGCGCTTAGTGACATTCGAACGCATTAAAAGCACAAATAAATAATAAAGAAGCGATTGAAACAAACGATGCTAATATATGAAGTTTATATGTAGTTTAAAACAGTTTTCAAGACGTTTTTAGTTTTGAAAACGTCATGTATACAGTATCAAAACGGTTTTCAATTATCCCAAACCAAAACTAAAATTCATGGGTGTGACTTGAAAAATAGTTTCAAAACTACTCATATACACACTTAAAATTAAGATTCGATATTGCGCATGCGTACATAGCATAACGTTTCTGTCGCTTTGTGTTACTTGGTGTTAGTAACCTACAAATAAACTGACATTTCATTTGTGTAGTTTTAATGCATAGTGGTACAAAGTAGAAAAAATAATTGAATAATGGCAAAATGAAGTATTTTGAGTGAAGAGGATCTGTCACTTACATCAGCCAAATACGCATGCGCCGATATTGTTTTTAAAGCAATCTGTAAACCTGTTTTGAAAATTGCATGTAAACAGTTTCGCCTAATATTGAGTGAAAACTGAAACCATTCTCAAAACTGCATGTAAACGTAGTAATACATTTTATCAATTTCATTATTATGTTACGATAAGCAAATACATGAAAAACAATAACTAATATTTGTTAATTTGAATTATTTGCGACGAAAATCAGAAAGAAATTATTTATAAAGTTATTAACAATTATGTTTCATTTTAATTTAAAGTTCAATTGTTTTTCATACATAGCCTACTGAAAAATATACATATAAAAACGAAATTTATTTATATTTCAATTGAATTTTTCTCAATATTTTTGTTATGTTAGAATATAAAATGATTACATGGTTGAATTCAGAAAAAATACTCTATTAAATAGGCCTATATATATATATATATATATATATATATATATATATATATATATATATATATATATATATATATATATATATATCATCCCATTTACAAAAATTTAACTTTGTATTGTAACTTGAAAACCACTGGTTTAAAAAAATATTTTGTTCTATATTTGGATGTCCCTCTTGCTCTTCTATAAGATTGCCTTAGAGTATTCTATTGTATCTTTAATAATATAGAAATTATATGAGGTAGCTCGTTTAGCTGTTACACCCTGAATGAATATTTTTTCTTTTTTTAAAAAAATACTCGTTTTCTGTGCCGGTCAATATACAGTGTCCCAGAACGTACCGGCAATATTTCAAAGATGAATTCTAGAACTTATTTAGAGCCGAAAAGTCCATATAAACATATGACCTAAACGTAACCGTTAACGAGTTATTATTGTTGATACATAAAGCTGCACGTCGCTGCATTCTTAATATGGTTTCTTGTTTCTTGGTTATTCCTAATAATATCGGCAACCTACTGTATTCTTTGGCGTAATTCTTCTACCGTGTGCATTTCAGTTGCATAAATAATCTGTTTCATATGACTCCAAAGCCCCAAAGACAAAAATCTAATGGAGTCAGGTCCGGCGAACGATGTTCAAATGTCGCTAAACAAAAGACGTGATCATGGCAACTAGATCAGTATTTTAGAAATTCGTTAATCTCAAATTATGAAATAACAATAACTCGTTAAGGGTTATATTTAGGACATATGTTTATTTGAACTATTCGACCCTAAATAAGTTCTGGAATGCATCCCTGAAATATTGTCGGTACGTTTTGGGACATTCTGTATATCATAGTTTTTATTTATTTTAAATTTTACATTAATACATTCTTTGTAACTGTTAAAATATTAAAAAGTTTCTGTATGTGAATGCCCTGAATATCTCGTATTCTAACCGTTTTTCTAGGCAAAAATATTTTATTTGCAGTGATACTAGTACGACTACGACGTAGAACGTGGAGGTAAAAAGAGAAGAGGCAAGAAAAGAGGTGTTTCCTACTTGGCGCATCTCTAAACAATCCCTACAACATTGAGCAGTGACCCTACTGCCAACCCGAATAAATCAGAGCCCATATCTTATATGACACGCAAAAAATCCTGGATTTGCATATGTTTTTCTATACAAATATGCTAGAATCACAAGGGTTGCTGTTGCTATGCTGTGGGATGTATAGAAATTTGTTTTTTGGTTTCGGGTTATATTTTACACTTGTTTATCATTTGAAAGAATTATTAAAATACATTTCTATCTCATCTTCAAATGCATAATATAAGAAATAACGACATAGAATTTCGACAAACAACGTTGTTTTCAAAAGAGAAACTGTTTTGGGCATTTTAGTGTCGCTATATTTTATATTGTAAATGTGTATATTCTGGACGACATACGTAATTGAAGTACGTAGTTTTTTTTGTCGTAATTTGTTAAGGAAATAATTTGGAATTGTCAACATAGTACACCCACATTGGCGTGTATTTTAGCATTTTTGTGTCTCGTGTTAATTTACGTAATTTATCATTAAATCCATAAAATTCTTGTAGGTGTCAGCGCAGATTATAGAGCGAATTGAAATTGTGAACTACCAACAAACGAAATATTATTGCCTAATGTCATTCTTACGAAAGTTATGTTAGAATTTAGTTAATCATTTTTTTAAAAGTATCGTTGTGAGTGAAAATATGGAATTACCAGAGAACATTTAAGTCAGCCTGAAATTAATATCGTCGTTTTTAATTCCCCCAGTAATCCAACAGTTTTGGTAATTTTTAAATCATCAGAAATTAATTTCACAGCTTTGACAATGAAGTCTCCCAGAAATTAGTTTGAAAGCTTTCCAAAATAAAATTAGTTGGCTTTTAAGGCCCGGTTTTATCAAGTATAAATTAACATGCGGTTATGAAACATGGAGTTAAAAGTAACATGAAGTTAATGTCCGGTTACCATCGTAAAGGTTTTTCCACACAAACGGACACTCCGTGTTACCTAACCCAAAGTTTTTGGTTATTTTTATAAGGTTGGTACAATTTTCTCATTGAAAAGGTGTTTATTTTGTTTCATATTTCATTTAGTTTGGGTGACTACTCGTATGTTGTGTAAATGTGTAAATAGCACCTATACAATTTAGAAAACGAACAATATTGTAAAATTCGCGTTTCCTTCCTACAATTTCTTCAGGAGTGGCAGACATCTGTATACAATAAGGTCTTAGAGCTGCTAAGGCCCTACTTATTCCAGCAATAGTTGTGATTACTGTTGATTTAGAAACTTCACAAAAATTTGCGGTAACTGATATAAAGGAAGCTGTAACATAATATCTTCAATCCAGCAATAATTGTTTTGTAGGAGACAATGCATGATTTCTGGAATTGTATAAAATTTATATAATAAAAACTCGTATTGATTTAAGCCATTAACTATGATATTTATTTATCCATTTCATGTAAAATGGCATCTTCAACTTATTATATAATATTTTTGCCAGCGCGGACAGCCTGAATCCTTTAAAAAACTCCTTCCGACTATATTCTTCGAAATTATGTGGCCTATGTCAAAATATCCTTTGCTGTCCTTATTGTCACCTTTTCATCATCGCTATATGCATTTATACTATACGGATTCAAAATCTGATAACTATTAAACATTAAACAATGTCACTGTCAGGCACAAAATTAAAGGTTAGTTCATGTTATCAAGTTAAGATGTACTTTTTCTAGATGTTAAAATAACATGTACTTTAGCTTGAGGTTATGGATAATATGGAATGGAAAAACAACTTTTTTTTCTAACATGAACTTAACCGCATCTTACTTCTTAACATGAAGTTGGTGAAACCGGGCCTAAGAAGTGGAAGAAGAGAATGGTGAACAGTATCATTGATGAAGGCAACCAGGTGACTTATTCTCAATAATTCTAACGTGACCCTCGCATTTTGTTAATATTTGTTATCTAATTTCACTGACAAAAATAAATTTCTTTATAATTAGTATTATTCCACAATATACAGGATGGTGACTGCGACGCAAGAACATAGGACTTTAACATGTAAAATCATACTTTCTTAATTTCCTGCTTCGCTAACTATTTTAGGTAAAAATACTTCAAATAAAAGTTGTAAAGCTTAAAATTCTGCATCTGAATCAATACGCAGAATTAATTTTACATGCTCTATAACGGCAAAAATTAGGTATGAAAATGTCGGAAATCACCCCAAAAATAGCGATAGCCATGGAATTGAAAAATTGATAAATTAACAAATGTTTGACGTTTTACCTGTCAAGTTAGGTTGATATATTTTTATTAGGTATTATTTGTAATATCTGTTCAAGTGAACAATTATTTATTAATTTAAATAATTATTCACTTTAACACAAATAATAACAAAAATCAAAATAACCTAGACTGACAGATAAATCGCTAACATTTGTTAATTTTTAGTTTCAATTTCATGGCTATCGCTATTTTTTGGGATAATTTTCGACATTTTCACACCTAATTTCTGCCGTTATAGAGCATGAAAAATTGATTTTGCTTATTGATTCAGATGCAGAATTTTATGCTCTAAAATATTTATTTGAAGCTTTTTTAACCTTAAACAATTAATTAGGGAAGCAGCAAATTACAAAAGTATGATTTTACATGAGAGAAGACTGTTTTGATGTAATTCAACAGTGAAATTTCTGTAACTTAAAGTTACCATCTAATATATTAAATATATAAACGAAGACGGATTTGTGAAAAATTCACGGACCCCAGCGGGATTCGAACCCACGGCCTCCCAATTTCTAGTCGGGCGCTCTGCCAACTGAGCTACATGTTAAAGTTTCATGTTCCGAGGTCGCGGTGACCAGACTGTATAAAAGCGTTGACAACTTTAAACATGTCGATCATTGTATCTGCATGTAAGTAAGTACCTATGAGCAGAAATCGACAAAAAACGTTATAGCATCAAACAAATTAAACTATGAAGTGGATTTAAAAATACCGTCGGGCAGTACTAAAGGGTTAAAGAAGTGAAAACGAAATTCCGGTATTATTTTATACCTCCTATCAGAGCTGCGTAATACTTGCAAGACAAGTACTTTATTAGGCTTGCAATTACTTTCAGTACTTCAAGTACTGTAATTGAAGTACTTTCTATTTATAGTACTTTGTACTGGACAAAGTAAGTCTATTCATATGTATTTGGTACTTAATACTTGGAAAAATATTTGAAGTACAATGAAAAGTACTTGAAGTACTTTAAATGTACTTGAATTGCGAAGAAAAATTTCAAGGTTAACAATGTTATGTACATTGTTTATTATCTGTCAGTGTTTCTTTTGCAGTGGTGTGGTGTTATTCATGTAGTACATAATTATGTGAATTTCATTAATAAATACATTTTCTGCGATAATATGAAAGTAAAGATATATTTGAATTTTTTTTTTTTTTGGCATAAATAAATTAATTCTAATCTGCATACTGCATATATGTACATAAAATGTTTATATTACCTAACTACAGTGCTGGGACTTTGACGTATCGCCTGGCGATCGCATGACGTAAAAATGACGTCATTCTAACATTTTGGTACCTCGTATCGCTTGTCGATCATGACGTCAATTTTGCGTCATGCGGTCGCTAGGTGATCTCAGCGAGAAACTCTTGTTTTAAACAACTAATAAATATCGCATATTAAAATTTTTGTCAATAATAACCTTTTAAATTCCATATAATCAGAAAAATATCGATTATCTGAAAAAGTACTTGTACTTCAAGTACATTTACAAACATTAAGATACTTGGTACTTGTACTTCAAGTACTATTTTCTGGTACTTTGCCCAGCTCTGCCTCCTATTACTTATAAAATTTAAAAATTTACAAAAATAAATAAAAACAAGTATATCATCACGGCTTATTACCCATTGCTGGGTGTGCCAATCTGCTTTGTATACAGATATCGGTAATGATGAAATATTTGCACCGTGCGGGCGCTTACCAGGCGACACCTCGCGTGCACTCATTGCTGGCGTGGAGAGTGCACCACAGAGGTCAATTTTCTGCCATTTAAAATTCGAAATATTTAGCGTCGGTCGGGATCGAACCCGGTTCGAAAAAAATATATATTTAGTTACCTAAGCTTTTTTTGAGATATATTATACTTTCCTAAATTGGTCTCTTAATGGTGTAACTTTTTACTAGGAGAAAGTACATAAATTTGGATTCCCTATATAAATATGAAGATCCCATATTGTACTATGGATATTTTGAAAATAATAATAATAATAATAATAATAATAATAAAATAGAATTAGTTTTTTCTCATATAAGCAAGAGCATATTGAGGTCTCCTTCTAAGTGAATAAGCTTGACATATACATAAATAAGAAAGTTTAGTGGTAAAACAATAATGAACGAATGAGTACTTACCTTATTCTGCGGCGAGAGCCGAGCTTGCCGTTGTCATGGCAACCGGCGCGCAGCGTCCATAAAGCTCTTATAACATCATCATCTTACATCTGGCGCTTTTGTTTTCTCCCACTGCTCCATGTCTACATGTGTCAGACATATCACGAGCACGACGACGAGATTTCATTCACTATGGCTGAGGGAAATGTGCTCTAATCTCGTACATTCCTTTTTTATTTACCGAGATTTGCGGGAGGACATATTGTCCTATTTGTTCACGAAATTAAGGGGATGTGCAGATGGGTAAATAGAATACTATATTGAAATAAAAAAAGGTTTAAAAAAATATACCGAAATCATGAGTGTCGCTTATTTGATCCATAGTAAATCATCCGCAATCCAATTTTAGTATTATCTGAACCGATTCTACCTGATGTTTTGTCTAATGGCTGTATTACACTTAACGATAAATCGACCGATTTATTGATCGACTGCGACTTTCAATTTATCGGTACGTGTAAAACAGAAAAATCTATCGATTTATTTACGAAAATAAATTGATAAAATACAGGGTGGGGCAGAAAAACCTATCCGATTTCAAATCCCTTTTTCCCAGAAGAGGGAGCAGGTAGAGTAGTATGGTAAAAACCGTTAGAAAGCCGGTTTTATGCCATTTGTCAGTAGTCAACATGCCTTGGTCTGGTGAACATCGTGCTTTTGTTATTGAGCGGTTTATCGAATGCGGCGGTTCGATAATTGCTACACAACGTGCTTTTCGAATTCATTTCGGACTCGGGCGTCATGATCCTGTTCCACATCACGCTACGATTAAAGTGTGGGTGTCAAATTTTAGACAGACGAGTTCAGCATTGAAAAAGAAGTCGCCTGGACGTCCCAGGACAGCAACAGGACCTGAAAACGTGACCAATGTGAGAGCCGCGATTGAACGTTCCCCGCGTCGTTCGGCGCGAAAACATTCGCTCGCTTTGGCGATTTCCAACCGCAGTATTCGGCGCATTTTGCACCGGGACCTCAAAATGCATCCCTACAAAATGGTTGTTGCACAGGAATTAAGTGAAAGGGATTTTGAAACCCGTACGAACCTGTGTCGCGATCTCCGAGAACTCCCAAACGACGATGTTGTGCTCTTCACGGACGAAGCCCATTTTCACCTTTGTGGTGCCGTTAACAGGCAGAATTTTCGATATTGGAGTGACGAAAATCCTCGAGAAATCCATCAGGAACCCCTCCATAGCCCAAAAGTGACTGTGTGGTGTGCTCTTTCCCGCCTAGGCGTCTGGGGGCCTTACTTTTTTGAAGAAAATGGGCAAACCGTAACGGTCAACAGCGAGCGCTATTGTTTCATGCTGGAAAATTTTCTTAGACCCAAAATGGAAGAAAATGGCGTGGAAAATGTGTGGTTTCAACAGGATGGTGCAACCGCCCACACATCGCGACGATCAATGGACATTCTCAGGGAACTGTTTCCCGGTCGCCTCATTTCCCTGAGAGGTGATCTTGGCTGGCCGCCGCGCTCACCGGATCTCACTCCATGTGACTTCTTCCTTTGGGGTTACCTCAAATCGAAGGTTTACCAGCATCGACCAAGGACCCTTCTTGCTTTACGAAGGGAAATTGCTCGGGCAATTGAAGAAATTCCTGTGGAAATGACGGTGAAAGTCATGGAAAGCTACCGCGAGCGCCTAAATCAGTGTATCCGCTCCCAAGGACGACATTTGAGTGATGTGCTTTTCAAAACTTAAATTTAAAAATGGCATAAAATTTGCGATATGTTAATAAAAATTTTTTTTGACAAGTTGAGTGGTTTTAATTTTATAACGTTTTGAAATCGGATAGGTTTTTCTGCCCCACCCTGTAGAACGATTTCTATTTTTCGTCGATTTTTTGAGGAATGTTTGGTTACTTTTCCAGTGCCAACTCTATAGTACCTACCTAATTGACATTTGAAATTATATTTCATGTGTGCTTGTTTTCAAGGTTATAATGTATATTCACTAGTTTTACTCATTTTTAATAAGTACGCTACAAGAAAAACTACAGTCCAAAAATCTACAAAAAAAACTGAAGCGCTGCTTGGCTAAGCTCTAACCTAACGAATATATAAGATAATATTAAGAAGTAGGTAGTCCTACTTTCAACAAAAATAAATTCATAAAAAATCGTTGTGTAATTTCTCAACGACTTACAAGATAAATTGATCGATTTATCCGTCAATAAATTGAACGATTTATTGTTAAGTGTAAAACCGCTTTATAAGTTATATTTTATTCATAGCGAGGGTCATAAGTAGATTTAAAAAAATGCATATGAGATAAATTTTTGAGAATGCAGAAACAACCAGTGTCAACATTTAGTAATTTTGACAATGAGTGAAATAAAAGCGACATTAAGTTTCAGTGTTAATAATATCGAGAGTACCTTTATGCACATTATATATTAATGTTGATTACAAATGTTATTACATTCTGTTATTTAAAATGTCTACTACATCACCAAAGCTTCTCAAGATTTTACTAACTTGTCTGCATTGGTTATTTTTACAATAAGTATTTTTTTTTTTGGTTTATAGAGAGTGATTTCAAAAAGTTGCTTTACAATTAGTATTTAAAAATAGTGTTTTTTAAAGCCAATTATACAGTGTTTTGTAAATAATGTGCCATAGTTCATGGTACGATAAAGAGAACTAAAAGAAGTTATAATCTGAAATATATTCTGCACAATCTATCAAGTTGTAAAAGTTGTGGAACTGTAAAGTCGGCCAATTACGAACCAGCTTCTTAATAAATTAAAATTTATTCCTATATATGGTTGTCATAAATAAAAATTGCGTATAATTTGCAATAAGTGGAGTAGTACTTAGATATTTAGAATTGCCTCAATAATCAAGAATACACCGACATGCATTTGGTTGTGTTTTATGAATGTTCCGTCTCTGACTTCAAAGTTTCAAAAATGACAAGTGTTGTTGTTTTCACTCAAACTACAGTAATTTTTAAATAATTCTTTATTCAAATAAAAAATTGTTATTGGTCCATCTACAAGTGCTTTTACAACTTACGATACATTTCAACATTGTTTATTAAGTGGTATGGCACATTACTTACATAACACCCTGTTCAATCAATATCATATTGTGGTCAAAAATTGGCATTAGGCCTGTTCATACAGCTAGTCTGGACTGTCATATGTACATCAAACGCATGCGCATTTTAAAAATATCGTTCCAATCGAAAGTTGTACAGTCCATCGGACTGTTTGTATGTTCGTTCCTACAGATTTCGGACGCATACATGGAAGTATCCGCGAATTGTCAGATCCATCCACTGGTCTTTGTATGTACTATTTGTCAGCACATGCTCACCATAATTTTCGCGCGTAGCGAGGAAAATATCGAAGCATAACCTGTGATTGTTTGTTTTTTTATAAGCAAACATAATAAGTGATTTGGAAATGGATTTGATAATTGCCAACCTAGAATAAAAAAAAAACTAATTATTTAGGTACCTACCTGTGTAATATGATAAATAATAAATATTTGTTTTTATATTTTATTTATTGACTGATATTTTTTCTCTAGAGGAGGGAATAATTAATTATGATGATATGACAAGTCCGTTGTCCGTTCCAACCATACAAAGTTTCTTACATATGTCTGAATGAGTACATGAACAAGACATGTGCACAAAAGGATTCATGAATGCGTACATGAACGCATCAAAAACGTCGTGTAGGAACAAACCTAATGATTAAATAGGTTAGGTAGTGTTATGTTTAGCATAATGGCAAGCGATACAAAAACAGTTATTAAAATTAACTGTCTTCGTAAATATTTCAATATATAGGTATATACTAATGTAAATTTGTTGATGAATGAATAAACATTCTCCTACTTAATGTATTTTTAAATATTCAAAAACAAAAAAAACGCAGACTACAAAAAATACATTTAATAGTTATTTATGTACCAAGTGAACAAAGTATATCTTTTTTTCACGAGAAGGAAAATTTGCTGAACGAGCCGAAGGCGAGTGCGCAAATCCTTCGAATGAAAAAAGATATAATTTACTCACGAGTTGCATACAATTTTTTTATACGTCTGCAATGGGAGAGTGAAAAAAAGTTCCGTAGCGTGTCATTATTTCACTCCGTAGCGTTAAAAAAGTGCACTTTTTTCACACAATGCAAAATGGGTACTTTTTTAACAGACGTAAAATAATATTTTAGTCCTACCTGTAGTGTAGCTCGATAGTTGAATAATACTCATACCTATAGAAAAAAATGTATTTTTTTGAAGTTATTAAAGAAAATATATTGAGATAATAATTATTTAACAAAAAAATATAAAATTATTTTTAATAAATTCTCAACTGTGGTATAGACTGGGTGTTAACAATTCTCGAATTCTCAGTCATACAGCATTTATTATAATTCATATATATATATATATATATATATATATATATATATATATATATATATATATATATATATATATATATATATATATATATAGATGGGGTCACGTGGCCACGTGCCTGAGTATCAGATCGCGAATCTGGGGAACCGGTTTCGATCTCGATCAACGCCAAATATTTTGAATTTTAAATGGCACAAAATTGACCCCTGTGGTGCCCTCTCCACGCCAGCAATGAGTACTCGTGAGGTGACGCTAGGTAAGCCCCCGCACGGTGCAAATATTTCATCGTTACCGATATCGGTGTACAGATTGGCACACCCAGCAATGGGTAATAAACAGTGATGATTTATATACATATACAGGATTTTATGTAAGTATGTGCCATAGTTACCACTTAAAATACAAGGTTGCAATGTATCGTAATCTGCAATAATAAAAGCACTTCAAGATGGACCAATAACAATTATTTATTTGAATAAAGAATTATTTTAAAATCAGTAGTTTGAGACAAAATAACAACACTTGTCATTTTTGAAGGATTCAAATCAGATGCGGATTATAGATAAGTCACTTTGGCGATTGTAAACTGTAAATCAAATGCATGTCGGTGTATTCTTGACTAGCGAAAGTAACAGGCATATCTAAATATCTAAATACTACAGTACGTATTGCAAATTTGAAGATATTTATGACAACCAACAAATATTTTTCTTGGAACTTGATTTTTAGATTTTAATTTATTAAGACGCTGGTTAGTAATTGATCGATTTTATAGTCCCATAACTTTTACAACTTGACAGATTTTGCAGAATAGATTTCAAATTATAACTTCTTTTAGTTCTCTTTATCATACCTTGAACTATGGCACAATACTTACATAACACCCTGTATATATATATATATATATATATATATATATATATATATATATATATATATATATATATATATATATATATCTAAACGTCGGTTGTGTAAGAAAATAAATGCTGTATGTCTAAATGAGTATTAATTCTAAGGAAGAAGGAAGGTAATGTATAAGCAAAATAAATAAATAATACATTCTTTCTAGTAAAAAAGTCTTTCAAACAGTCAAATTAAAATTTTTCATATTTCATCATAAAAAATGAAAAAAACATAAATTTAAATCTATTGATATATGAATAAAACAAATAATGTCATATTCACAAAAATGCATAAAAATAATTTACAAATTATGCCGCTTGAAAATGTCGCTTTCAAAATAAAACAATAAATCATTTGCAAAAGAGATTAAATAATTTATTTTAACATATCGTTTATTTGAGATATTACAAATACATTTAAAATTATGATACATAATAATATTTATGACTGTGCGTCGATCGTTTGACATTTTTGACCTTGAATCGACACCCAACTTAATGTAAAATTGCACCCAGTTTGCTTTACACGATATCTACAAATCATGACAAATACTATTCTTCCGATGATGACAGTATTTCCGTGGACACCACAATTCACGTATTGATTTTGTTTCATTCGTGTTCCGAATAACAAATTCTTTCAAATATTTGAAAGATTTTTTTATTTATTGATTTATTTATTTTGCTGTTGAAAAAAATATTGATTATATATAATCTGTTTAATGTCTACGAAAAATTACAGTGCCGTATTTAGGTTTTTTAACATAAAAATATTCTATAATAAATAAAATAACAAAAACAGTATTCTTACTTCCTATGCATGATTTAACAAAATACGAACTGTATTCTTTTTATTCATCACAAGTATTTTAAATTAAAATATTCTAAAATATTTTGTATATTTTGCTACTAGATTATATTATATAGAATCACATTTTAAGATTGCTGTTAATAAAGAGAATACAGTATAAACACATAATAAACAATTTTTGAACCAGCACTGAAAATAATTACAATATCATAAGTATTAAACATGTATATTAACCAATAGTTATATGTGTTATGTCTTTAGCGAACAATAAATAATTATGTTATAATCATACCAATATTTCTCATTAAATTCTTTTCAAAAAAAAATATTATTCTCTTATGCGGAAAAGAAATAAACGCTAAATAAATTGATAAAACTAAAATTCCCTTCTGGTTTAAATTGTTATACTCTGTTTTTGAACTAAACAATAGTAAATTTAAAATTTCTCTAATACGATCTCAACTTTTCATTGGTTAGTGTAAAGCCTTGTTTAAACGCACCAAAAATAATTTTTCGATTTTGATATAACCTCTTTAAAATTAGGTCTGTTTGTTTCGCTAGTTTGCGTCTACGGTTTACTGTTGCGAATGGACGCGACAACAAACCGTACACGCAAAGTAGCGAAACATACGGTCCGGCTATTTTCACATACAGTATGTTCTAATAATTGGTTATTTGTATATATTTTTTTGTATGAGTTTTATTCTATCCATTAGATATTTTTTTTATTTGTTTTTTACATTAAATTAGGTTATGAAATATTCAGAAAAGTCTAAGCGCGCCTTTTAAATATTTTTCTTGTTGACTAAAGGTGCATTCACAAATGAAAATTAGGTTTAGATTTATGGTTTATACTTTAGATTTAAAGACTTTGGCCGCATATTATGTAATGACTCCATTCACACTTTAGAATTTAGGGTCTCTAAATCCAAATCATAAAGCTAAACATTGCAAGATCCAAACTTTAGGTTTATGATTTAGTTTGACGTCACAAACTTCACCAATGAGAACGAGTCTGAAATGATATAGATATATACACCCATCTTTATTTAGTATCCACTTGGTGGATTCGGCTTTTTAAACACAAGCGAGAAGAACATGGAGACTGTCATAACTTAATTGCTGAAATATAACCAATAATGCCAAGCGAATGACAGTTTCACGGCGCACAGGTGTCTTGTTGAGTACTGCTCTACCGATATTTTAATCTTGTTTTTGAAACATTTGCAGAGATGTCTGTGCATATCAAAACTAATTTTCAGGTAATTTAAACTTACATTTATGAATGACTTACTTAAACCTAAACAAAAACCATAAACCTAATTTTGATTTGTGAATGCACCTTAAATCTGAAAATGAATAGGATGTAAAATATTATAAAATCCTTTTTTAGTTTATTATACTTGGTGTCCCAAACAATAATTGACAGCAGTTTATGAGCAAATAGGTATTTTTCAAATATTTTCTGTATTTTAATGTATAAAATTTTGAATATTTTAATGCCAAAATTTTTTAATTTACGTCTTTGGTAACCGAGTAATTATATCAATAAAAGAATGTGTTGAAGTTGTGCTTGACAGTTGTCGATGTTACTGTTTTTAAGTAATAGCATACTAGATTTATTTTTACCCTGACTTTCAAATTAGTTTACTCAGTTACCAAAGACATAAATTCAACAATTTTGGTATCAAAAAATCTAAATTTTATGATCTAAAATTCTATGTACGTAAAATTTTATGAGACATATATTTGAAAAAAAAAACTGTTTATCCATGTTAAATGGCTGTCAAGGATTGCTTGGGACATCCGGTATGTGTAATCGGCTAATTATTCATACATACTGTATACGCCAACAGCTTCATCCATTATTTATATGAAAATTAAAAAAAAATGCAGTTTCTTGCAAAAAACAAATCGTATTAATGAGAGAGAAAGATTTGAATAATAATTATTATAACTCGTCCTAGTTTAAACAGAGTATATTATATAATAAAATCTATTATTGCAAAACATGAAGGTATTTTACAATATATACTGAGAAATGATTGGTATGAATAATAGCATAATAATTTTGGTTCTTATAAACACACTTTTTACAAGGAACGTCTTCTTCACTCCATTCACGTACACTCGCGTGAGATCAACACTATGGAAATGTAATGCGTCTCGTAAGGACTAAGTTGTTTATGTACAATATATAAGTCTTGTTCGCGTCTGCATATTTACACTCTGTTCATTCACTGGTGAAGATTTTGTCTTTTAGCGGCCATTTCTTCTTCTGTATCGGATATGACATCACTGTTCTCGTCGGTTTGGTTGTCTAGTACTTCCTGTTTCCGCTTTGCGGTCGCCATTTCCGCTGCGTGCTTTTTTCGCCATTTTGTGCGTCTGTTTTGAAACCATACCTGAAAAGAAAGAAAAAATGGAATTAAATAAATGAAATCCTGTTTCTATCCTAAATTATTATAATCACAGCAAACAATGGCATGAATAGGATTCGCAGTTTGTACCTATATATTTTTTGATGCACATACACTGCTAGACAAAAAAATCGGACACGTAAAAATATCCATATATTTTCAGATTTGAGAATTTAGATATGTGGAAACTATATTGAACTACGAAATTCAAATACTTTAAATTAAAAACTAAAATCAAACTTATTCAAGTGGACATATATTTTCTAAAACAGTGTAAAGTGAATAAAGGGTTTCCTAAATTCATAAAAATAAAATTTGCTAAACATGATAAAGACCTATCCAAAATCATCTTACAAACTAAACTCAAATGGTTACAACCCATTATTGAAAATTGTTAAATAAGATTAATTGTAATTACGAAATACCTGCACTGTTACGGTAAAATATCCCTTGTACTGTTTCTTCAACCTGTTTTCCAGGAATTATTATATGCATTAGTATAAATACGTGCACGAGTTTTTAATTTGTTAGTGTACTACTGATGATGACTGCTTGGCAGTCGAAATGTACATTTAGTGTTTCAATAAACATTTATTTGTGAAGAAAAGAATACTGTATTATTTATTAGATATAGGGTACTATACCGAAGTCAAATTTTAACTATCTTAAATAAGAAGACGAAAATATACTTAAATTAATGAGAATTAGTGAGAAAATTTTGTTTCAATATTGATTAGGTCGCAAACTACAAGCGATTAAAGTTGATTACTAATTAGGTATGAAGCGTTAGGTCCTAAGAATTTGATTGGTCGCCTGATTTTAAAAACGAGATCCGCGCGTCTTCTGCGGTCACCTTTGAAAGTCACGTTGTTGTATAACCTAACAAAAAAATACAATTTTATGTTTCATGAATTTGTTTAATTATAATATCTTGTAATATTAACAATAATAATGTATTTATAATTAAATCAATTTATAATATGTATTAATTAAATTAATAATAATATTATTAAACAAAACAAACAAACACTAGCGCCATCCGCCGTCTTACTTTGTGTCATAATATTGTCAAACTGTTTCAATGTTCTATAATTTATTAAGAAAAAAATGCTTATTATTTATGTTATTTATGCTTAATAATAATTTCTTCGTGAATATAACGTATAAGTTTTTATATAAAAATATTTCAGCTATGCAAACATGAAAAAATCTGTTCTCTCTAGAACTAACAATTTGTCGACCACTGGAAGTGCCAGCTACGTCACGCAACAAATTCTTAACTTTAAAAATTCATATCTCGCTTATTACGTAAAAGTTTTAAGTCGCGTTTACACTAAAATTCTTATTTCATTCTGTTCTTACAAAAAAAAATTAAAAAAATATAGTATAGGACCCTATTCAAGTATAGCTATATTTCAGCATTAAATAGGTGAATGTAAAACTAGTTTTATCATATTCTACAGATAAAAAAATTGTATATTAGTTCAATTGTATTCGTAAATGGCCATAGTGTATATTTTAGTGAATGTTTTTAATATAAAATGAGCTTATGATAATAAATTTCAATTTCAAACATTAATTCCTTGTTAAATATTTAATCATCGCGACAGTTTATTAAGCAAATATTATTAATTTATGTTGCTATTATAAGTGTATAAGATGCAGGATTATAATGTCCAGTGAATTGTTAAAATGATATAAGAATATATTGAGCCATTGTGATCCTTATGTCCGTATAAAAGGATTAATAAAGTTTGATGAATATCTGTTACAACTGTGGTACAGAAGGGTGGAAAATAATTAAGAGTTTCGGTTAAGGGTGCGTTAGCGTGTAGATGACGCATGAATTACGTTTATTTAATTTAAATATGACGAAGGGTTAATGTTATCTTTTTGATAAATTATTAATAAAATAATTATGATTTCAACTAATAAAATGTTGAATCCTTTTAAATTATTATATTCAAAAAATTGTATATGGAAATTAGTAAACTATTCGAACAATCTCTGAGTCAAGCCCAGTGTTTTTAGAAATGGGACACGTGTCATCAAATTCCAGACTTAGCATACATATATATATATATATATATATATATATATATATATATATATATATATATATATATATATATATATATATATATATATATATATATATCCAAGTAAACTAATTTTATTACACAAGTATTAAATATTTTTACTCTAACCACTGTAGAAATCAGACATATTTAATTGAGCTTGTAGTGATCCTATAATTATATTAAATTAATAATTATGACAGTGAAGTGAAAAAGTGCTATGAATACAGAGTGTAATCATACTTCAGGAAAAAAATTAAAGGGCATAATAGTACTGACCATAATTAGTAAAAAAAGGCTTAACAACATGAGTCCGATCTTCAATAGTTTCCGAGATATAAGGCAGTGAAAAATGAGTTTTTACGGGGTTTATCTCTGCTATCTCGGAAACTATAAGAGTTACGACTTCGATTAAATAAGATTTTTTGTTTACCTTTCAGAGGTCAACATAGATGTGCTACTGTTTTTTTTTAAAAAAATCAAATAATTGTAGTAAGTTAAATTTTGTGGCAATCTTGGCCAATATTTGATTTTCAAATAACTTCATTACTATTAGAAATTGAGAAAAATGTTTCATATAAAATTTTATTGTTTTTTTTATAGTCTATTTACTGACATAGACAAAATTTTGTTCAATCACTATCTATGTCAATTTTCTTCGATTCTAATAGTAAATGACCTCTTTCTCGGAAACAGTTGAAGATCGGACCCATGTTGATTAAACCTTTTTTACTCATTTTGGTCAGTACTATATGCACTTTCATTTTTTCCCCGAAGTATGATTACAACCTGTATATTAAGGAAATATAAGAGCCGTAATACGGAATCTTAGAGGCAAATTCTGGCAAATAAAATAGGACAATAGGATTCACGTGTAGCTAGTAAATCGATATTGGATAACGGAGTACCTATAGCAACACGTTAGACATAAAATGAACGGCATTAAAATTAGGTACGTAATAAAGTAAAGATAACATGATTTTAATATCATTCTAAGGGTTTTTAGATATTAATTTTCATTTCAGTTATATTTTACTTAATTGTGTTTTATAATTACATATTTCAAATTCTTTTTAAATTATATAGAGATCATTTACCAGTTGAAATTAAATCATAAGTTTTATTTCTCTATTAATCAATTGAATTATTATTATTATAATATTATTATTATTCTTTTCCAAACCATTCACAACCTAAATAATTAAAAATACACAATAAATATATAATACATTACAACAAATAAATTTTTCTAACTCCTTACAAACGGAAGTGACTGATTTTCGGCCGCGTGCCTGAGTATCTGGTCGCGAACCTGTGGAACCGGGTTCGATCCCGACCAACGCCAAATATTTCTAATTTTAAATGGCACAAAATTGATCCCTGTGGTGCACTCTCCGCGCCAGCAATGAGTGCCCGTGAGTTGACGCCTGGTAAACGCCCGCACGGTACAAATATGTCATAATCATTACCGAAATCTGTGTACAAAGCGGACTGGCGCACCCAGGAATGGGTAGTGATGATATATTTATTTATTTATTTAAATACCGCATCCGGACCACGTGGAGTGAGCCTGCTGAGCATTTGCTAAAACCATATAAATAGTCAAATTTGAACATCATAGGCCTGATGCATCACCCGGCATAAACTAGGACGGAGAGGATGCATTTTCTGCGGAGATTCTCTCCTTCCTGCCAGAGGAAAAACCGTCCGCAAAAACTGGCAGACAAGTGGCCTAGCTAAATAGTATTCATCCAAAAAATTGCACAGTTTATAGCAGCTGGTGTTGCCTTAGCCACATCTTCTCTCGTGTATTCCTCTTCTAAGTTGGCGCACGTGAGCAGGTGGCTTATTTTAATTAATCCAATGTAAATATAAAATAATAAACATCAAATTACAAATTGGAACATCAACAAATCAATAAAAAATAAGTCGGAAAGAATAAGACCAGTAATTCTGACCTATGAAATTGAGGGATCATGCTTCATGTACACACAAAATCATACCAAAGGAAAACTTCAGAAATTCTCATCCAGAATATGGAATTCAACAGCTCTGCTGAATCTGAATGGATGAGAATATTAATAAAAGAAGAATTTGCAGCTATCGATTGTACATAATAAACACTATTTGTTGAATAACTATTTTTCATTTCTTTAAACTAAAGCTAAATTTATAGTTTTCAAACAGCTTCATCATTCTCTATTCGAACAATAAAACAATATATTTATAAATACATACAGGGTACTAACTGGAACATAGGACTTTAACATGCAAAATCATACTTTCATGATTTCCTGCAACCCTAATTATTTTATGTAAAAACAAATCAAATAAAAGTTGTAGAGCATAAAATTCTGCATTTGAATCAATAAGCAAAATTAATTTGAAAACCGCCCCAAAAAGAACATTAGCCATGGAATTGATATAAATAAACTAACAAATGTTTGACGCTTTACCTGTCAAGTTAGATTAATTTATTTTTATTTGATATTATTTGTAATATCCTTTGAAATTTAATTTAAATGGATATATGAACAGAAAATTACAGATAATAAAAATAAACTAACCTAGCTTGACAGACATTTGTTACTTTTTTGCTTCAATTCCATGGCTAACGCTATTTTTTGGCTTATACTTTAGATTTAAAGACTTTAGCCGCATATTATGAATGACATATTTAAACTTAAACAAAAACCATAAACCTAATTTTCATTTCTGAATGTACCTTTACAGTTCGGGAATTCCTGTCACCATCCTGTATGTTGTTCTGCAGTATAAGTAGATATACCGTGAGTCTCAGCTAAGATGCAATATTTACTATTCCATAAATAAATATAAATAAATATATCATCATGGCATATTACCCATTGCTGGGTGTGCCAATCTACTTTGTACGCAGATTTCGGTAATGATGACAAATTTGTACTATTCCATCATTAATGTATTACTATTACTATGGATATTAGTTACACATACTGCATCGGTCCAGATAAAATGCAACATACGGTTGTCAAAGTGTCAATTTCAAATGAACTTGTTATTACAATTTAATGATATATAAATAACTTAAGAAAGTAATAAGAGCAGTATCAATAAAAAATAAATATATTTACAATATTGCCCTTTTCTTATGATTCTTATCTACGTATCTAGAGAAGCTCGGTTAAGTGTATATAATGGAGTGCTAGTGCTTGTTTTGATGTATGGAAGCGAATGTTGGGCATGGACGGGACAGCATAAAAAGAGAGTGACTGCCGCGGAAATGAGGTATTTACGTGGTGTATGTGGATATGTAAGACGGGATCGCGTGAGGAATAATTTGGTGTATGAAGAATGTTGTTAAGAGAGTAGGTATGAGCCAGTTGAGATGGTTTGGTCATGTGGAGAGAATGAAGAGTAAACGGATTGTAAAGCGTATATAGCTTAGTGAAATTGAAGGTGTTCGATTGCGTCCAGTGTGTAAGTGGATGGATGTAATTGATAAGGTGCTAAAAGAGAGAAAGTTTCCGAGTGGGAAGAGAAGAAGAGCGTGTATGAATGCGATTATGAATGTGGCCGAGGCGAAAGAAGTGTGCTTAAACTGGAATGTGTGGCGAAGGATGATTGTTTCGTAACTATTATTGTGGTCCAGTTGCCGTATTTCGCTACCGAAAATCGGTCACTTTAATATGTTAAGAGTGAAGAATATTTGTTGTATGATGTCAGGTTAGTAAGAATGTTGTTGAAAGAGACATTGATTATTTTTGTGGTTGATGTTATTATTATTGTTTCGGGTTTGTCCTAACCCACTAAGCGGGAAATGCGTGATTTTATGTATGTATGTATGTATGTATGTACATATGCATCCATCACTTTTAAATTTTATAAATATTCTCGAAACTGTATAAAAGGATTTGGACTAGGATGTTCAGGGCATAAATCCGCAAACAAACTATAACCCGAATTGTACCAAATAATCATTCACATTTTTCCTACTTTAGTAAACATCTTTAAAACGTTATGACAAGTTCATTTGAGATTGACAACTTTGACAACCTATATTGCATTTTATCTGGAACGATGCAGTATGTCTTGTGTAACTAGTATTCATAGCAACACATTAATGACAGAATAGTAAATGTTGCATGCTAGCTGAAACTCATGGTATAACATTTTCAAATATCCCGGATCAAATTTAAAAATTTGTCAGGTTATAGAAAATCAGATTTTGAGATTTCTTTCATTAAATTTTGAGAGCTGATAAAAGTCGAAATTGACAAAATGATAAAAAACGATAAATCCAAAGTTTAGTTTTTTACTTTGTCCGAACGTGACAGTAATACAACCAATCTAAGAAGAAAATGGAATAACCAGATAAGTGATGATTCTAATGGCATCTTATTTGGAACAGACAACAGACAACTCTTCCATCTACATCGGATGCATCGGTTCTCGTTCCGTGTAGGCCGCCATGTTTATTTGCCATTTCAGTGTTTGTACGTAATTAATAATCGTTAGTTTTATCTCGTTCCCGTCTTCTCGTGGCAGGAACAGCGGAACAGCGGTCGTCGCGCGAGAGTTCCTGGTGGAGGGAGATGGGGAGACAGGGGGGATAGGCTCCATTCGGCCGCTCAACGCCACGAGGGGGATACAATCCGCGCAGAAGCTCCGCAAGAGACTCAGCTCATAGACGGAGGGAGAAATTTCCATATGGGATGTGGAGAAAATATCTTACACGCACGAATGGAGTAAATGTCACGTGATTTTGCCAATCTGATTACGGTGGCTCGTATGTTCAACACAATTTTATAATAAAAGCACGCTTTTATGTTATAATCAAACCCAGATATCAGCCATTGTCCCATAGATGGATGTGAAAATTTCCATAAAATAAAATAAATATAAATATATCATTACGGCTTATTGCCCATTGCTGGGTTTGCAAATCTGTTTGGACACAGATATCGGTAATGATGACATATTTGTACCGTGCGTCACCTCACGGGGACTCAATGCTGGCGTGGAGAGTGCACCACAGGGGTCAATTTTGTGCCATTTAAAATTCGAAATATTTGGCGTCGGTCAGGATCGAACCCGGTTCCCCAGATACGCGACTTGAGGATCTGGGGAACCGGGTTTATATAAGATGTGGAAAAAATATCTTCACGAAGGATTCAAATAAATATCGAAAATTTTATATTAGCCCATAATCATAACTTACTTTTATAATAAAATCACTTTACTATATTGAATATTGTATTGCTAAATTATTAGTCAATACACATTACAAGATGCCAGCATTTTTACTACCGTTGTTAAAATGTATCTTAAAGTACTGGTTTCCAACAACATCTTAATCATAATTTGACAACCTATGGTTTCGATCGTATTGGACACAACATAGCAGTCACTAACTGTTGATTCATAAAGCACGGGGTGAAGTTAGTTGCTATAGCTGACAGCTATCATTCTGTGAAATAATTACAGTGAAGAGTGTATTTCTGTTCTTTTTGTCTTAATTTGTAGTCGTAGAAAAAGCATAGTATGTGACTCATTTTATAAACTTGTTACCTAATATACTATTAAATAACCTTTATATTCGGCTTTATGTTACAGAATTATTGGTTTAATATGAATTTTGCTTCTCTAATGCAATTTTCAAATAAAAATTATTTTTAAAAACCGTGCGTGCCTGAGTGTCAGATTGCGAATCTGGTAAACCGGATTCGATCCCGACCGACACCAAATATTTCGAATTTTAAATGGCACAAAATTGACCCCTGTGGCGCACTCTCCATGTCAGCAATGAGTGCCCGTGAGGTGACGCCGGGTAAGCGCCCGCACGGTGAAAATATTTCATCATTACCGATATCTGTGTACAAAGCAGATTGGCACACCCAGCAATGGGTAATAAGCCATGATGATTTATTTATTTATTTATTTAAAAAACCGTCATGTTTAACATAACTATTAATAGAAGCGATTTAAAAATACAGACCATTTTATTTTTGATTTTTTATTGTATCTATTTTTAGAAAAAAAATTAAAAAATAATACATATTCTTCAACATAGAGTTAAGAATATATATATAAAGGGAGCGTGAAGCATAGTTCGTAGGCAATGACCTTTATGCCTAGTGATGGAAGGGGATTGAAGCGTCGGCCATATTGCACTGGTCCATTTCTGTAGTAAACTGTCGTATTTATTATTAAAATTTACTAAATATGGTCAAAAAAGGTTTTTAAGCACAAAAGTTTAAAGAACACATTCGAAATAGTACGCGTCGACGTAAGCAAAAAACAAAAATCTAATCACAAATGGGCCAGTGCAAGATGGCGCACCATTCCCCGCACGGCTTCAAGATAGCGGACTTGTGCTCTCTCTATTATATATTCTTAAGTTTATGTTCCTGAAGATTAAAAATATAGTTACTATTAAAAATGCAATAGAAAAAGACGGCAGGCTCAAAGAAAGATATAGTTTTGTATTACCATGGCCTCTCTTCTCTTCTCAACTTATTGTCCTAATCCGTTTTGATATTTGCTGTTTTATTTTGCGGTGGTGATTTGTTAGTTGATAATATATTCCAAAAATTATAATAATACCGAAACACAAAATTATCCAACACACTTAAATACTGTTTTAGATTCTATCTAAGAGGTCATGGTAGTGCTTTGCTGTCTCTTTCTTCAAGCTTGTCGTCTTTGTCTAAAAAGTTATTTCAAAACTCAGTAGATGGCTACAGTAAAAATTTAAATCATAAGTCCTCATTGGCCCCGAATAAGTATAACATTTAATATGACTACTTATTTTTCTATAATTATCTTTCTTTGTAGGCATCTACCTGTCTTTGTCTAAAAACATCGTAATGTCGTCATGTATAATTTTTAGAATTATATAATTGGAAATGAACATTTAAAAGATTATTATTATTATTATTATTATTATTATTATTATTATTATTATTATTATTATTATTATTATTATTATTATTATTATTATTATTATTATTATTTCATATATTTTAATATAATACAATTTTTTACACATGCCATTTATATAAAATTCTCCAATTAAGGCTCTCGACCGATCGATAAAAAAATATAACAGAAGCTAAACTAAAAAAGTTATTATTTCCTTGAAATCATGAAAAGAATAAATGATATGATTATAATATAGTTATAAAAAAGAATGTAAAGACAAGGGGAAAACGCTATAATATTTCTACGCCCATGTTCTCGTTGGCGTGTTTTTAACGATAACTGTACCGTCCATTATATATTAAATTTGCAAATTACATGGTATTTAGAGCTATACTAGAGCTATAAATCACATAAAATAGGGTTGCATGCCTTAGAAGTTAGTTAATGCAAGAAAGACGTGGGCAACGCGGGTATGGATACGTTCTCGTATACCCCTCAGCGTTGAGCTTCGCAAACACTGCTGGTGCTGGTAACCAGGTTTTACATTGAAATTAATGCCATCTTTATGTCATCTCGTATTGATTCATTTAATTACCTACATGAAGGTTGTTTATTTTCGCTCAGATTTTCCTACTTTACGATGCGCGCTTGTGTTGCTGTTATGGCCGCTACGTGCTTGGGATTTGCTGATGTTTCGATGTTTTCTATGCCTACTTGATTAGCCCACAATGTCCAGAAAACAATTGTTTTGTTCCGGGATAATTTATGGCCTTTGCTAATGAAACTGAACCTCGCTTTATTAATTACTATAATTATATAGGTTAATATGTGCTAATTTACTATAAATTTGAGCAACATAAGCAATCATATATTTATCTTTAAACCCTACATTTTCGATTTATTTTATTATACAGGGTGTAATCATATTTCGGGAAAAAAATAAAAGAGCATATAGTACTGACCAAAATGAGTAAAAAAGTCTTAATCAACATGGATCCGATCTTCAACTGTTTCCGAGGAAGAGGCCATTTACTATTAGAATCGAATAAAATTGACAAAAATAGTAATTGAACAAAATTTTGTCTATGTCAGTAAATAGACTATAAAAAAACAATAAAATTATATATGAAACATTTTTCTCAATTTTTAATAGTAACGAAGTTATTTGAAAATCAAAAATTTATCTTACTACAATTATTAGATTTTTTTAAAAAAACTAAAGCACATCTAAGTTGACCTTTGAAAGAAATAGTCTTATTAATCGAAGTCGTAACTTTTATAGTTTTCGAGATAGCAGAGGTAAACTTCGTAAAAACTCATTTTTCCCTGTCTTATATCTCGGAAACTATTGATGATCGGACCCATATTGTTTACACCTTTTGTACTCATTTTGGTCAGTACTATATATGCCCTTTTTTCCGAAGTATGATTACACCCTGTATAAGGCAATCTGTTAACGTAAGAGTCCAGGTTAGGAAAACGAGCCGCTAGACGGAGAGTTTTACAAAGGACGAGTGCGATAACAGACTTTATGAAACATGTTTTTTTTTTTCTATTGAAGTAATTTTATAATTCTATTAGAATTTTTTAAAAAATGCGACTTGTCAACTATGACTTTTTTATCAGTTATGTTAGAAGAAAATATATTGTTGACTGTCGGTAATTTGAGGTTATATGTTATTCATCTGCCAGTTTTGATGGCAGTCATACCAACTATAGAAAGCGAAAAGCGCCAAAAACAGTGCGTTCATAGATCTTCTCAACGACATATTTTCGGTGCCTTTGTAGGCTCATAAAGACACCGAAATAGAAATAGTTATTTGTGTACCAAGGCCAAAAAGTGTCTTTTATTCGGCCGAGTCTGAAGCCGAGGCCAGAAAGCAAACGAGGACGAAATAACACACTTTTTGGCAATGGTGCACACAATTCTTTTTAGTCGACCTTCTTTATAAAATTTACAAATTTGTTAGATTTTTATTTATTATTTATAGATATAATTATTTATAACAACTGAACAATTGTACATATTTGTGTCTCCTTCAGAAAAGTTTATTTTCTCTTTATTAACACTCGAAATAATAGATGGCGCTACCTTAAAGATATTTTTGCATACTTTTGTTGAAAAGTTTCGCATTATTATCTTCTATTTTCTTTAAATGGACAGCGTAGCTGAGTGTGTCATGTGACCGATTGTGGTGTGACGGTCCGGGGTTTGAATCAATTTTAAAATAGCAGAAAAGTGACCTTTGTGATTTTTTGTAACATCGTGAATTTTGAGAAAGAAATACCACAGAATAGAAATTGGAATATTTTATTTCTTTTGCTAAAAGATAGCGAAAGAATGGGGTCATACTACATTTTCCAAATTATTTTTTTCCTGAAAGTACGCTTAAAACTACTTACGAAAATATATATTTTATGTCACATAAGTTTTTAGTTTTACAGAAATAATTTTTAAAGTTTATATAAAATTTCAATGACGTCTTAATTTTGCGACCGTAGTGTCACCTACCGAGTAAAAATGGAACTACATTTGACGTTTATGTCGTTGTGTCTTGAAACCAAACATTGACAGCAACACGTTTTTTTATTGTGTATTATTTAATTTGGAAATTAATTTTGAAGAAGCAAATTCGAATAATTTCCCGAAAATTTATGATGTTGGTTATATAAAGTTATGTTAGAAAAAAGTTACAACCTGATTCATGTACAGTACAGGCACGAGTACGTGTGTGCTTAATGGTGTGCCTCACTATCGTGTATTGTGTACAAAATTATGACGTCACAATACCAAACTCAGAATCTTTATAAAGAAAATTATGAATGAAAAGTATAATAATATTACATATTTTTTTATGTATATATGCATAATATTAGGTAAATTTTTCATTTATTCTTTTTGGTATGATCCCGTTATTATAGAATGGATTTATCTTCAAGGAAAATAAACGTGCAATCACATTCAAATTTCTTCGCATAACAGATTCAGTAAAAAACAACAAATTGAAGTGGATAAATACCACCGTACGGTAGTATTAAAGAAATTTAGTTACGGTAAATTTAAAAATCTTAGTCTTCCTTTACGTTTCTATTTTTTTTTATTGTACTTTGGAACTTAAACAATAAAAAATAAAAAAATTAAAAACATGAAGGAAGACTACAATTTTTAAACTTACCCTATCATTTCCAGTACACCTGAGTTATATATACATTTATGAGAGAAATTTAGTTTTTTCTACAAGAATCTTTTGCCATTTTTTTTCTCTTTGAAACAGAAGAAGTATTAAGACTTCTATTTCATAATATAATAGTATTGGTTTTAAGTTCAGGAAATTAAGTTAGCTTTTAATTGAAATTTCAAAGCTACGCATGTATGTTTTGTGAGAAGTGACCTATATGGAAATTTCAGGAGTAGTTAACACAAAGTTACTTGGCCTAATATCAAACTTGAGTTATCCTAACGTTTAACACTTTACTTTCGTCTTGACGCAAGTGGTCTTCAATTCAACGATAAATTAGGGGGGTTGTTGAAGAATAATTCGATGCTGAGACTTAAAACAGTAATAAATGTTTTTTTAAAAAAGATGTGAAATCCAAACTAAATTAAATTAAAAGAAAAAGCTGCCTACTGAAACGAAGTTTAATAATTTTACATTTTTATTTTTAATTCAAATATGTTACAAAGTTTTTACTTGAACTCTTATTTACTAGTCTTTTTATACTTATATCTTAACTTTTAAATAAATTGATATTTCATACATTAAAAATTTGAAAAAAAAAATAATAAAATAATTAATTTTTATAGTATTTACCTTTTTTTAGAAAAGTCTCAATCTTATTTTTTTGTATTTTTATATATTTTTTTAATCAGTTAAATTGTAGAAAAAATAATTAACAAAGAATAAATAATAAAAAAAAGTTGCAAACTTCTCTTTTTAATAGAAACCTATTTCCTCTAATTTACAGAGTCGGTGTTGGAGAGATCCTTTTTTAAATCACTAACCACCGTTTCAGGAGTTATTTTTTAAAAAAGAACAATATCTTGAGAAGAAAAAGAATTTTAAAATCTGTCATCCTATTTCCAATTTTCGTTATAAGAAGCAAGTTCAGAAAATGAGTAAGTCGATTGGTGTACAACGAAAATGAAGAAAATTTATACGTGCTCCTATGGGGGAGTTATTATAATGGTTTGTTTATGGCTGGGAAAATGAATAAGAGTAGGTGTAAGGGTGTATCGCGTCGCGTAGGTTATCAGTGTAAGTTGTACCGTTCCATTTTAGAATAATTAACGCCGCGAGTCCAGCTCGGAATGAGCAGAGCAGCAGCAGCATCCATCGTCGTTGGACTGCAGGACGCCTTTCGAAATGGCATGTGTAATGTGTACATAATTTGGGACGGCTTGGCCCTAAATGCTATGTAAATTTCAGGTCATTAGTGTGTCGTTAACGTAAGGGAACCGCATCGATTAGCGCTAAGTGACTGCGTAATTAGCTTGGCAATACAATGGCGCCAAGCGGCACTGGCTTCCGGCTCCCTTACCCCTCGTGTGGTAAAAATGCGACGCTCGACGTTCGTTCGCCGACCGACGACCGGCGTCCGCGTGCCCCGACACGTGCTATGTGCAACTTTAGCCGCATAAGCGTGCATACTGCAGAGATTCCCAAAAGTCACTAAGTCCCACTACCTATCATTTGCTCGATTTATAAGAAAAGGCCGAGACTTCGAAAGACCAATTTGGATAAAATTTGGTAGACATAAAGCGAGACATGAAGTTACTATTTAGCAAAAGACCTTTCATTTAGTAATTCTTTTAGTAATATAAATCAAAATCGGAAATAAGACTTTTCTTCAGAAATGAAAAAAAAAATCATTCATCATTTTATTATATAAACTAATAAGAAGAGGCCGCGATCTCGGACCAATTTGGACAAAATTTGGTACTAAACGTAAAGTACTCCTTATATACAGAATGTTCAAAATATACGGATAACATTTTGAAATATTCCAATAAAAGACAATCCTAATACATACAGGATGTAACAGAAATAAGTACATTAAATTTAACCAGTGACACAACTCATCGAGAGCTACAATATTTCTCGGTAACTTTTTTTATAAACCTTCTAGATATTGTGTTAAAATTTTCCAAAGTTTTGTCACAAATTTCATTACCTGCCTGAAAACACGAAAAAAGTTGAAATTTAAAAAAAGGTTACTAAGAAATATTGTTGCTGTTCGTCCATTTAATGTACTTATTTCTGTTACACCCTGTGTATATGTCTCAAAATTGGAAGTATTTTTTGCCAAAAAATTATTTGAGATTTCGAAAAAAGTTACTCTCGACGATTTCTGATACTGGTTAAATTTAATGTACTTATTTCTGTTACACCCTGTATACCCAGTAATTCTTTTAGTAATACAAATCAAACTCGAAAATAAGACTTTTCTTTAGAAATGAAAAAAAATCATTCATCATTTTATTATACCGTGTGTCTATCTTAAAGGTGTACATAGGAGATTAACATGGGAAATCAGTTTTTTGCAATTTCCTGCTCGCCTAATTATTTTAAGCAAAAACGCGTCAAATAATAGTTTTACGGCATAAAATTCTGCATCTAAATCAATAAACAGAATTACCTTTACATGCTTTGTAACGACAGAAATTAATTATGAAAATGTCGAAAATTACGTTGAAAATATCGACAGCCATGGAATTGAACAAAAAATAAATAAATGCTTGACGTTTTACCTGTCACAACGTAACTTATTTGACGTTTCTGACAATTTGAATTTGTCTCTAGTTTTATTGTCTGAAATTATTAGAAAATGAATATTTATACTAATGAAGAGCGTGATTTCACAATTGCTAAATTGGTCTCAAAATTTGAAGACTGCTAATGTGTCTTCAAAAAATACACGTTAGCCCCGTAATGAGAATATAGGACGAGAAGGAAAACGTGCGTTACTGGAAGAAAGAGCGTTAGGAATAAGTGGAGCCCCCTTCTGTATATTACTAGATGTATTGGAAATGAGTTTGGAGTACATTACACACAGCATCATAGATAATTTTGTTACGCAGTTGAATTTTTAATAAATTCATATTATTTAAATAAAACTGTATTTTTTAACTTTAATTATTAGACAAATATAAAATTTCTCTCATTATCATAAATAACGATATTTTTCAAATCAAATTGTCAGAAACGTCAAATAAGTTAACTTACGTTGTGACAGATAAAACGTCAAGCATTTATTTATTTTTTGGTCAATTCCATGGCTGTCGATATTTTCAAAGTAATTTTCGACATTTTCATATTTAATTACTGGCCTTACAAAGCATGTAAAGGTAATACTGTTTATTGATTTTGATGCAGAATTTTTTGCCCTAAAACTTTTATTTGACGCGTTTTTGCTTAAAATAATTAGGCGAGCAGGAAATTGCAAAAAACTGATTTCTCATGTTAATCCCCTATGTACACCTTTAAGATAGACACACGGTATAAACTAATAGGAAGAGGCCGCGACCTCGGACCAATTTGGTCAAAATTTGGTACTAACCGTAAAGTACTCCTTATATACAGGTGTTCGAAATACACGGATAATATTTTCAAATATATCAGTCATTCCAATAAAAGAAAATCCTAATACATATACAGGCTGTAACAGAAATAAGTACATTAAAAATTTAACCAGTGACACAACTCATCGAGAGCTACAATATTTCTTGGTAACTTTTTTTTATAAAGCTTCTAAATATTGTGTTAAAATTTTCCAAAGTTTTGTCACAAATTTTGTTACCTACCTAAAAACACGAAAAAAGTTGAGATTAAAAAAAAAGTTACTAAGAAATATTGTTGCTCTCGGCGAGTTCTTCCATTTAATGTACTTATTTCTGTTACAGCCTGTATATGTCTCAAAACTGGAAGTATTTTTTGCTAAAAAATAATTTGAGATTTCGAAAAAAAATACTAAGAAATATTGCTGCCCTGGACGATTTCTGATACTGGTTAAACTTAATGTACTTATTTCTGTTACACCTTGTATACCCATGTCCGGAAATAAACAGTTTCGGATTCAAATACTTTTTGTTTGAATTCAAAATTTCTTCGCCTACGTCAGCATCAGCTGTTAAGGTACATACCCCTATTTACAGTGTCCAACACAAACGTTTATTCTCTCGAACATGAAAGATGGACGGTCAATAGACACGAACAATTTTCTGCGTGGTTGCCTTTTATTGGGACATAATTGCCCATAGAGACGTTTAGCTGCCAATGTGCGCGCCTTTACATTAAATGCATATTGGCTACTGTACATGGGGTCTCCTGGCCGCATGCCTGCGTGTCTGGTCGCGAATCTGAGGAACCGGGTTCGATCCCAACCGACGCCAAATATTTCGAATTTTAAATGGCACAAAATTTACCCCTGTGGTGCACACTCCACGCCAGCAATGAGTGCCCGTGAGGTGACGCCTGGTAAACGCCCGCACGGTACAAATATGTCATCATCATTACCGATATCTGCGTACAAAGCAGATTGGCACACCCAGCAATGGGTAATATGCCGTGATGATATATTTATTTACATACCTACTCTAAAACCTGTATAACGAGCGCACTCTTATAATAAAAGCGCTTTTATGGAGTATACTCCTCATATGAATATAATGTAAAAGCGCGCTCTATACAGGATGTCCCATAACTTCAGGTACATATTAGAAGGGTATATAGTTCTTAATGTCCTGATTACGGAAAAAAAATGAATTTTTTCAAAATTCAAAAATTAGTTTTTGAGGTTTTTGAAGGAAACAGTTTTGGGACACTGGTTGAATAGGTTGTGTGTTTTTTTCATTACATACACATCCCCAAACTTAATTGGTGTGACAAAGCTTTACGTAATTGCATAAATTAATTTCATTGTTAAATTATTTTATGTAATAGTTATAACTAATTTCACTATTCCAAATATTATAGTATCCAGGGGTACAAAAAATGTTCTTCTTAAGTGAACTACCCTTAATTATAGGAATTTTGAAAAAAATCTTTTTGTTCCGTAATCAGGACATTAAGAACTATATGCCCTTCTAATATGTACCTGAAGTTATGGGACACCTGTATAATATTGGTTTTATTAAAAATGTGCTCTCGTAATACGGGCCTATGAAATTTTAGTCGTGTAAAACCGATTTGGTAAGTGGTGAAATATATTTGTGTAGAAATCAACATTAAATTTTGTAAATTATAAATAATAAAATGTGGTAAAAATTGTACATTGTTAAATAATGTAATTTATATATCATACAGTAGGTTTGTTCCAAAAGAAAGTTCAGAACTGTTCAGAACGTGATTCAGAATTGTTTAGAATCCATGCGCAAACTTATAGTTCTAGAACCGACTTGACTAGTGTTGGAATGATTTAGAACCAGTTGAGAATTTTGTTTGTATAACCTATAAAATTAGACCTATCAGAAAACATTGTGCTTTTGATTAGGTATAATATATTTAAACTGAAGAAATGGAAGTTAAGTTCATGATGAAATGTTCCAAAAAAACTTGATCACTGTGTTGAGGTACTACCATCCGTATGTAAATATCATTGTTTTGCCTTATTTCCATAACATCGTTTAAGAATTCTCTATTACTTTCGCTAGAAAATTCTGACAATTTGAAAAAATCGCTGTCTTCTTCAATTGCTAATTTCATTAATAACAAAAACAAAATAAGTCAGGTTAGATAGCACGTCAAACTTATTCAGAATTAAAAATTCTGGTAAAATCCTGGAACTTTAAGATCGGGTCAGAATCGGGTCCGAACACAATTCACTCGTTCTTGGAACACTGCACTATAAGTACTGAATTGTAATTCGAATTGGCGGAACGGTCAAATGGCTTTGCGCAAACTCAGTAAGTTCTGAACGGTTCTCAACCTTTGTTGGAACAAACCTTATCCATGTATACTTCAGATTTAAGTCTTTTAGAAATTTAAAAAAAAACAGTTCCACGTTCGCTATAATGAATGAAGTTAACTACGAAACACATCATAGTGAAACATATTTAAAATAAAACCTTAAAATATACAATGTACAACTTACGAGACATAACAAGAATGAATAACAATTATATTTTTTTCATCTGTGTCTTTTAAAGAGCCTAAAATTTGAAGAAAGAGAAATCTGCCACTACTAGTTTAGCGGTCAATTCTAAATAACGTAGCAACGGTTATCAAGGCGGCACCCATTATCTTGTTTGGAAACCTGGCCTACGTCATCATTAAACGGGTCTGTACAACGTATACTTTTATACCAAATGTAAGTGGTTAAATTTACACAATATCGTGTAGACTTATATAAACCAATTTTAGTGTTTATTTTACACAGTATTTCTCAAATTGTAACCGTTCATTATTTAAACAAGAACTACTACAAAAAGTCACAATAAATTAAAGCATTTCCTAAGAAACGTGATTAAATAAATTAATAACATGCCTGGAAATAGTGGACAAGAACCTATTGTTTAAATCCGAAATGATTTGTTCCGAACGGGTATATTAGAATTTTTTCTTTGTCTTGGTATGACAATAAATTCCACAAATATTATTCCTTATTTTTTGAACACTCCGTAAATTAAAAGTAGGTTTTTGAGTATTGCATCGAATGGTATGGCATACCTTCTTCATACTCGTAGAAAGAGTACTACTACACGACGTCTTCAAAGTTTATCTGAATCGGTGAATCCGAGGTCGCGGCTTCTTCTTTGTTGTTAAATTTCTATCTTTTATAAAAACCTGCAAAATTTTACTGCGAGTACTACATTAATGCATTATGTCAACAATAATGCATAAAATATATGTTTTAAAAGACGTATTGGACTCGTATCTCTTGACGAACAAATTTGCTTATAAATTTCTGCAAATCTTGTATTTTTTATTTTTTTTTGGTTTTCAGTACGTCTTAAAGTCCCTCTACATGATACAAACAATCCAGCAAATACATGGCTTCCATTGAATATCAAGACATTCCTTTTCTACACTTGCCTTGCCTAAAAGAGCAGTAGTGACGTCATGTACGCTTTTTAATGTATTTTATTGTTACTTTTGCATCAAAGTTTAGGGAAAATATTTTACAGTTGTTTTATATTCACATTGCTTTCGTATCGCTTTATCTGAGAATCAAAGTGAATCCGCATTTTATTGACAAGGGGTGAATAAGTTTGAGAAGCACTGACATAAATGACTTGTGGATGTAGATCGTGATTTGGATAAGATAAAATTGTTATCTAGGCGGGTGCTTACAAGCTTACAAGGGTTTTAGGATGTAAATTTTTCGGATTAACTGTTTAATTTACTGCACCGACTACATACATTAATATACATTTTTTAAAACAGGGGATGCTATTTGTCTCAACTTGAGTAAAAAGTTTTACAAATACACTACTGCTCAAAAGCATTTCCCCATCTGCTATTTCATATTTTATCTTTATTTGTTGACGAAGTTTGTAGATGAATATTTAGAATTATAAATGACCGTAAATCCATCTCTTAATTATTTTATTACTATATTTTATGAGATTTTGCCATTTTCATACATCCTGTTACCTAAAAATGACTTCTTTTGTGGTATAACTTCAAACATAAAAATCTCGGCAGTTTCAAAATTTCGAGAATATCTTATCATCATTGTGTAAATTCTGTCCTTCAACAGGAATAAACGGAAATGTTGTCTCCAAGCTAATGTGTCCTACAATAATATTTTTTCCTTAAAATATATTATATATTTTTAAAAAAATAATATGGGCTAATTTTATGAGAATTTTTAAAGTAGTAATTCAAAAATGAGTGGAGAAACGTCTATGAGTAGATTAGATATATTTTTCGGTAAATAATTATATTTTTGGAAAAAAAGTGTTAACATACTTAACTTTTATCATATTCGTTCTCGGTCTCCCAATTAATATCCAGGATAGACGACGAATCAATAAACATTAACAACTAATACTTAATGTAGTTGCCATATGTCATATGATCATTTATGTAATGGTCATTTCAATCTCCATAACGCAGAAATTGCCTATGAAGTTTCAAAACGGTATATTGGAAGTGTTTGGCTATATTGGAATTTGGAAGTTAGAAATTTAATTAGATATGTATTAATTATTTGAATCAAAAAAATGGATATAATTAAAATAAATATATCATCACGGCTATTAACCTATTGCTGGGTGTGCCAATCTGCTTTGTACAAAGATATCGGTAATGATGAAATATTTGCTCCGTGTAAGCACTTACAAGACGTCACCTCACGGGCACTCATTGCTGGCGTGGAGAATGTACCACAGGGGTCAATTTTGTGCCATTTAAAATTTGAAATATTTGGCGTCGGTCGGGATCAAACCCGGTTTCCTAGATTCGCGACCTGACACTCAGGCACGCGACCACGAGACCCCATGCCATAAACCATAATCGAAATTATAACAAATTTATATAAAATTCGTAAAATACTTACTGATTAATAAGTAGTAAAGCTAAATAATTTTAAAATACATTCTTCAGTAAAAATTTATAACGATTTAAATATTTTATGACGTGATGAGTGTGGATTTGATTGGCCAGAAATATGAAAGCTAAGAATCCCGCCTATAATTCCACAGCGCCCCGCCCACAGACTATCCATTTTCCATTTCCGCATTGTTGAGTAAAAATGGTGGAACTCTCATGAAAAAATATTGTTTCAATGCCTCTGGTCCAATACGGGTGACGTCACAAATTTAACGCAAAACTTAAAAAATTATATCTTGCTTAATATTATAAATTTCCATGCCGGGTTTTCATTAATAGTCATATCTTTGTACAAAGTTTCATAAAAAATTAAAAAAACGATTTATGGGCACATATCTTAGACTATCAATTACAATGTCTGGTTTCCCAAGGAATTTCTTATATAAAAAGCAATATTCACAAAACATTAAATGAGTAATTGAAAAGTATCGTACTAAATTTCACAAGTAATTATATTTGCTTATAAAAAAATTAACCAGAATAACAATTTACTATGAAGGAACCATCATTTACACGAAAAATGAACAATTTTACATATTTAATAATTATTTATAACTGCTTGAACCAAACATAAAGGCCAATTATCTTTTAAAATATACGGGAAATTTTCAAAAATTATATTCACGGGGTTTTTCAAAAAAAAAAAAATCCGGGAAGAAAGTGACCAAATTTCTTCCCGTAAATCGCAGATGAAGGAATTTCCGTGACTTTTCCCGGAAAGTAAAACAAATTGCCACCGGGAATTTTTCGGCGGCACATCACTAGTATGAAATGCTCCCTTTATCAAATAGTCACATCCAGAAAAATAAAACAATTATTAAATACTGCATCTAAAGGGGAAAAATCAACAGAACTATTTGGCCCTTACACTGATAAGTTCCAACTAACAACCATGTGTCTACGTATTCTTCTAAGAGGCATTTAACTAATAGTCATAAGTAGGTGCCGTGTGTCCCGGATATAAAATGTGAATTATTTGTAAGATAAAATATAAATAAAAATTTATATCTCAAAGTTTCGATTGCGTCAGTGAATTTTAGGAACTGTAAAATTAATCTGAACGATTTGAACATAATATACGCAAGGTAAAAATGTTTATCCAGCTGCCACATTAAATGAATCAATAATTATTACCAAATTATGAAGTATTAAGTTGCAATTTTAATTAATATTTATTTTATGTTAAAACAAAAATAAATATGATACATTGTTTTAAAGGATTAACCAAACGGTAATATAATTCAAGAGTCGGTATTGATTTTCATTAAATATTAAAATTCGTAACTATACAATAAAAATGTTTCTGTCTGGATACAAGTGGAGTAATAGGATATTTGTATAAATAAAATATTGGGATGTAAAAATTTTGGTCCGATGGGAAAGAGCGTCGCGTCGCGTCGCAATTCGCAGCATGGCGGAGCAATCGGAGCGGTCCGGCCCTGGCTGTGGCCAGATCCGCTGGATGCACATAACTCACAGCGATTTTATCAGGAATTATAAAACAGAACATTTCGCTCGCGTACAAACAATAAAAACATATATACGTCACATAGATTAGCGGCATCACCGTCATCGATAAATCAAACAGTCATTTTGTGAACGAACGCGAAAACTTTACTGCGCCAGGGATGGACAAACTCACACCATAAAATTATCCTCACACTGAAATTCTCTACTCTAAACAAGAATATTAGAAAATTATTTACAAACTACAGTACCGTATAAAAATATAGACTTGTAAAATTCAATATACTCAAATTGCAGCAACAAGGAGGTATGTCTTTTTTGATATATAGAACAAAACAAGTGTATATTTAGGTAATTTATTTGAATAATATAATTAATTAGCTTGGACACGGAAGTTCATTGGTGCTGAGGCTATATTATGATCAAGAAGTATAGTATGACTAGCGAATGAAAGTTGATGTTTAAATAATAATTTAATATTAAATATAATAGATGTGGTTTCTTTTGAAAACATTTCCCTATATTTGATTTGAAAGGAAACTGCCTCTTACGTATTCCGTTACAAAAGATTACAATTGTACCCAATACCAGGAGGCATTTAAAATGATCTTAGCAACAGGATTCAGGGATGAATTTAAAAAATTTAATACCGCAATTCTAGTTCGTTCGTTTCAGGTGTAAGCAACCCTCGAGTCGGAATTATTGTTAGAGGAAATTAAAAATAATGCTATTTCATAGAATTGCCAAACTAAATAGTTTAAAGATCAAAATATTTTGTTATAATCAACATAAACTAAAAATGTTTAAAATATTTTAAACGCACCCCTGTTTTGATATTCAGTTACCCTAATCGGCCATCTATTTTCAGCCAGATATAGTAATGTATTTCTGTGCTTTCCTAGTCCAGTATTTAAATGGATTCATGCAAACATTTTATACCTACTTGAATATTTCGTACAATTCTATTCTTCTCTAGGGTTTCATAAGAAACCACATCTATAAAATAATTTAAACGTCAACTTTCATTCGCTAGTCATACCATACCTTTGTGGACATCAAACAAAAGGGGGTATATGTGTATTTTGTATCATGGTTGCCTACTCTATATCTACAAAAGACTCGTCGCTTCAGCCGATATATCGTTTTTTTTTTCAAATAAGCAAAAAAATCACAAATACCTCCGTCTTACTACAAGGATTTCAATTGTTTGTGTTACATAATTCATAATGAAAGTTAAACAACACAATAAATGTATTAACTTTGGTACTGATTTTCTGCATTAATTCTTGACAGAATTTTGGGCGTGCACTGAACTTGTAACAATGTAGTTAACAAAATGTAATTTTAAAAACACATAACATCTTTTATATTATTGTAAACATGCCTTTGGTGAGTCGAAATTTGTACAACAATTGTCCGAAACGTCCACATTTTTTATGAAATAAAATTACTTGTTACTGATGATGTCATAAATATAAAGGAACCTACAGCCTACTTCTTTAATTTCAAACTTCAAGACATTCCCAAATTCCTTATTCAACACAATAAAACTGAACATTTTATCTTATTTTGCGACTGTTTATCTTTGCTTCCTTTGAAACCTGGTTGAACTTCTATGGGTTAAAAGGAAGAGAAACGTTTTCAAAGCCAGATCAGCCAATGTCAATCAGCTGTGGAAGAATTTACAAAACATTTAGATATCAGTATCTAGCAATAGTTTACAAAACTAATACAAAAATACTTAGAATTCAATGACAAGCCGTTATAAATGCCAGAGGAGATTTACTTCTAAAATTTAAATTCAGTAAATAATTTTTCTAATGTTTACAATACATACACATTTTGAATTTATAATTTCTTTAGTTTTTTAAGTGGATGAAGACAATTTTAGACAAAATAGCCTCGTCAACAAAACAGCTTCAATAAGTTCGACCCAACTTTATACTGTACAAGTAAATTCGAAAACAATATTTTAGGAAGTAATTGAATGCTATTTTGCTATTTGCTTCAATATGCTGAGCTCGACTTAATGATACGAAGGGCACTAGAAAATTATTATCAAACCAAAAATCTGTTCTCTAAGGAACCTACAAAATATTTTATCTTTTTATCTGACAAATAATTCACCTCCTTAAACTCAAAGTGAGAAAAAATGTGACAATCATCAAATATAAACCTACATATGAAGAAGAATGCTATTTTTGTAACTCTATTCATTTTGAGTTATTATTCAAAAATATTATTTTTATATCAATTTCGTTTCTGATATGACGTATGTACGATTAAATTTTGCACAAAAATGCCCATTTTTGAAAGTAACTCAAAATTGGGTTTAAATATATACCAAACAACTCCACCATTCATTTCTTTGGGCAAAATTACATAAGTGTACCAATTTTCAGAATTTTTAATCTACTGATTCGAAGTGTAGAGCAAAATTATGAAAGTGCCTAAAAATTGCAATTTTTTCCATTTTGGAATATTTTCAGACATTTTCACATATTTGTTTATAAAAATTAAACCAGCTGTTAAAAAATATGAAAATTGGTATACATTTTGTCCAAAGAATTTAATGATGATATTGCATAGTCTGTATTTCGTATCATTTTTGAGTTACTGCCATAAATTGGGTACTTTTGGGCTACAATTTTGAACACAAATACAATAATTGGATTTTTTTAATTTTAACTTTTTTCTTAAAATTGGGCGTTACATGATTTTATACAACTATTACTCTAAATGCATAGAAATACCAAATTGGCAATATCACTATTCGATTATACGAATACCATGGTTCATTCTAATTCAATTTAAAAAATAATTAAAATACTCATTTTAATAATGAAAATTTTCATGTTTTTTTTAAATAAAAATACTAATGTCCGGTTGTAGAAACGTTCATCAACGCCTTGTTTAGTTAGCGGTTCATCAAAACGAACAAAAGTAAAGCGATATTTTGACAGCAATGATTTAAATGTCATAAGAACAGAGAAACTGATTCGAATTTGTTTATTTTGATGATCCTCAAACTAAACAAAGCGTTGATGAACGTTTCTGCAACCGGGCATAAGATTATCAAATTTAACAAATATACTTAAATCATATTAAATTATTTATTTATAATATATGTATATTAGCAAGGTACAAGGTGTAGTATGCCCACAGAAGAGCAATGTATTTTTCTTGACACATTATTTTTGTACTAATGTATCTCACAAAAAACAACTTTAATGTAATAATAATAATGTCTACGTTTATCTCGATAATTCAAGCGGCTTCAAGTATATTATGACTTGAAAAATCCTATTAATTTATCTCAGAGGATTGAAAATAGGATTGAGTTATTTTCAATCTTCTTTAAATTCGTATCACCTAAAAAAATATAGTTAAACACTCGATTATGCAGACAGACAGGGAGAGGTATATGATCTAATTTCATCCTAGATATATAACCCCAAAATCTAAAAATTGTCATGTTTTTATTTGTCTTTTCTTTCAAAAACATTAAAAAAGTATTTGTTTCTTCATCACTCCAAATATATAGCTTTTGGACTATTTTACTAAGTTTTAGTAACAATCCAACATATTGCGGATGTGCGCATGCGTAGTTCCATTATTTGAAGCTTCACTGTTTACTTAGACAGAAGTCAAGCCTCTTCGTAAGTCCAAGCTTGTTATTTTATAGGCTTGACTTGACATTTTCAAGCGGCTTGAAATATTTATCTCGATCGTTTATTTCGAAGATTGAAAAGGGATTTACTAAATTCAAGCGGCTTCAAACGTCGAGATAAACGTAGTCATTAATAAAAAAAGAAGCTGCAGGTCTCGTTATAGTTTATGCAAAGCACCTTTTGTTGAATAATTTTAATACATAAAAAGAATATATCCCTTTACTTAGAATACACAAAAAGATCTAAAAATGGTATTTAGATTCCTTTCAATTTAAATACATACAGAATGTACCGAAAAATTTGTAACATTTTCCTTACAATATTCTTGTGGGAAATTCCATTTCCTTTTCATGTTATTATTGTTTTGTTAGGAATTCGCAGGTGTTGGTGTTCGACGTGCCTTCTACTGATTCCACAGTGATTACAATATATCTGCGAACAGACTTTGTGTCAACACATTTGTTGGTCGCATATCCATTCGTTCGTTCGTAGACACCGCAAATATACACACTGTCTAACTCAACTGACTTCAAATTTAAATACATATAATGATTATTCATTTACTTTTACACTTAAAAGTATATATGCTTTGTAATTATTTTTATTTTATTCTTTGTTTTACATGGAAAAGTAAATAGAAGATAAAAGTATTCAAAGTTAAATAGATTCTTTGTAATTTAAATCAAAATCGAAAAATGGTAAAATATGTTAAACTTCGGTTAATATTTGATAAGAGTATAAAATAACATTGCAATATATAAAATATTGTTTGTTTATGGTAATCTACAATTCTTTTATTTGTAACAAATGTAGCCTTTTGCCTCTTATTTTACGATGGGGTCATACCACATTTTCCAATTTATTTTTTTCTGAAACTACATTTAAAAATACTTACGAAAATATATATTTTATGTCACATAAGTTTCTAGTTTTACAGTAATAATTTTTTAAAGTTTATATAAAATTTCAAATGATGTCACAGTTTTACGGCCGTAGTGACATCTACCGAGCAAAAATGGAACTACATTTGACATTTATGTCATTGTGTTTTGAGACGAAACGTAGTCTTCAAAACTTTTGGAGTATTTATTGCCTTATACCATATTTACCTTACATCTTGAGGCATAGGAATACGAATAAAAACTTCATTTTTACTTCTCAACGAGTTGTTCTCGCAGGATAGCACAGAACAATATTGTACAACCATTGTAATATCTAAATCAAACATAAATTGTATTTATTTATAATTTTTATTTAGCATATTTCGCTATTTGTACTTAAAAAAACAACTTGTTGCAAGGATGTTGACGTTACTTTCAAAATATTGGTTATATAAGGTTATGTTAGAAAAAAGTGACAGATCTGTTCATGTACAGTGAAAGCACGAGTACGGGTGTGCCTCACTATCATGTATTTGTGTACAAAACTGTGACGTCACAAAACCAAACTCGGAATCTTGATAAAGAAAATTATGAATGAAAAGTATAATAAAATTTAATATTTTTGATGTATATATGCATGATATTAGGTACATTTTTCATTTATAAAAGAAAAATCAACATATTTTTCTTTTTTTGGTATGACTCCATTCGAAACGTATAGTCTTCAAGAACAAAATGTAACAGAGAACGAAACAAAAACAGAAGGGTGATCAAATCAAGAAATACATTTATAGAACCAGCTAGACTGGGATAGACACGTAGTGAGGATGGATCAAAACAGCCTACATTAAGAAAAATAGTAGAGCTAGAAATATGAACAAGGAAGTGGAAAAGGATAGAAGGAAGACCGAGGAAAACAGGGGACGGATGAATGTCAAAACTCGGAAATAAAAGAGGTAAAAAACTGAGACTAAAAAATATGGCAAAGGACAGAAAGAAATGCAAGGAATGGATAAAAAATTAATATTGAGAAAATAAAATTCCTCACCCGACTATGGGTATCAGGGATATGGAGAAGGAGATTTTACAATTCGTAACGTATAGTCTTCAAGATTCAAGTAAGATTTATAATTTTTATAGCATAAAGGTGCATTCACAAATGAGAATTAGGTTTATGGTTTTTGTTTAGGTTTAAGTAGGTCATTCATAAATGTAAGTTTAAATTACCTGAAAATTAGTTTTTATATGTACATACATCTGTGTAAATGCTTCAAAAACAAGATTAAAATATCGGTAGAGCAGTACTCAACAAGACACCTGTGCGCCGTGAAACTGTCATTCGCTTGGCATTATTGGTTATATTTCGGCAATTAAGTTATGACAGTCTCCATGTTCATCTCACATTTGTTTAAAAAGCCGAATCCACCAAGTGGATACTAAATAAAGATGGGTGTATATATCTATATCATTTCAGACTCGTTCTCATTGGTGAAGTTTGTGACGTCAAACTAAATCATAAACCTAAAGTTTGGACCTTGCAATGTTTAGCTTTATGATTTGGATTTAGAGACCCTAAATTCTGTAAATGGAGTCATAACATAATATGGGGCCAAAGTCTTTAAATCTAAAGTATGCTCACATAATTTAATTTTTCACATTGTTAAATATTGTTAAAAGGGATAGAAAAAATACAAGTAGGTATACAAATAAGTTATTATGGAAATTTTTGAAAATAAATATTTTCTATGTTATCTATTTATGAATTTATGTTAAGTTGTGGTAATATATAAATTGAGTGATAACATCGAAGCAGTTCATTGATAAATAACAGTACCTATATTTTTTAATTTGGTCGGTCTTAATTCGATTTATGTTATGGCATTAAATTCTAAAGTACCTTGTGTAAAATCGAGAACACCAATATGAAATTAAAAATTCTGTAATTTTTCTGACTTGTATCAATTTAATTTTATGAGGAAAGCAATTACGTAAAACGGTATTGCACATTTTAAAAATTGTTAAAAATAGAACGAAATTGAATCTATCAGAAAACATTGTTTTTCAAAAGCCAATTAACTGATAAAATCGTAAATTAACCATCATGTTTGATATGGAATGTTTTTAATTTGATTATTTTTCAGGCGCTCAACATTCATTGTCCGCGTAGTCAGTTATTTGCGCTCATACCTACGCTGCCGCTGCTAGCAATCTATCATATCACTGACATGTGTATGAATTTCCCACGTTCCAGCCCAGCGATATTCATGTATTTCCGCTTTTCATGGTTTTCATGCTTCCGGCAAGTAATTGTGCATAGGCCAGTCCTGCTAAACCGTGTACTCTGCCGTGTTTCTATCGGCTTCGGCTCTGTTTCATATCATACCTACTCCCAAACTCCCAATGGAAATCATTATTTTCCAGGATTTAAACCTAGCTTGCATCAGCTTGCAAAATCCTGCTACTAACAATAGAATGTTTAGAAATAAACCATTCTGTCCAAACCATGTTATACACTATATTACTATTTCGTAACCAATATTTGTTCAATGTAGGTACATTTAAGGAAGTTAATTGCACTTATATTTCTGCGTACATACCTAATTAAAGTCTAGCACTGCGCATAAGTGTACGAGCAATTAACATCCTTATTTGAACCTACATTTAACAAATGGTGACCTGTGAATACGGGTCACCATGTTGAACAAGATTTAAAACAATTTAAATATCCTAATTCAAAAATATTTTTGAAAGTTACCTTTACTAACAATTTTATGGATGTTTAAGGAATTATTCTTATTTTAGATTAATATCAATTTCTTCTTCTTCCTTGCCCTTAATCCGGTTTTTCTGACATGGCTGGCATTGTTCCATGCAGATGTAAAATGCAACTGAAAAATAGTTGAGTTTGCTCATCTTCGTTGTACTCTTCTGCGGTTTGCTACTGCAAAATTTTCATTTCTAATTCTTCAAACAAATTTTGTTTCTTAATATAAATTAAATTAAATATCATTGGTCAACAATTTCAAAGGTTGAAATTCCCTGATATTTTCATGGCTTCCCCTGCCGAAAGTTAATATTATTTACACAACATAAATACGAAAATAGGTTTAAAAATGCATGTTACCTACAGTAAATGTACATAGTGGAATGCTGTGCACATTCCTGGTAAATGTAGAGATGCCTAAAACTACTTTCGCATGCAATTCAACCAAACACAACAACATTAACTTCATCTAACGCACAAATACTATGTACTTTTACTGTAACATGTGCATCATCGAAATTTTTTACTTTATAGTAAAAAAAATATATTAAAAATATTACTCCGTACAAAATAGCATTAAAACAAAAAATATTCCTCTGGAAATTAATAAAATTCCATGCTGATTTTTTTTAAGTAAAGAACTAGTCCTGGTAAAATAACTATATGGTACCCTAAGTAAACGAAGATACACTTGTGCCAAGATGACATTTCTTAGTGATGTACGATGAGGCGAGAGTAGTCTCGCATCTCGTCTCGTCTCGTTGCATGTTACATTATGCGAGAGCAGAACGAAAGCGAGATTGTAGTTTAAAATTCGAGGCGAGATCGATATAACAACTGCGAGAAGCGAGAAATCTCGCGAGAGTCTCGCAATAAAAAGTATTTGTAACTTTATAGCTTTAATTCATAAATTCAATGAAAAATGCACCGTACAAAAACTGGAGTCAACGCTAATTCATGCATAGAACACGTAAATGTGAAAATTATATGAATTCACTATATTTTTTGAATCTATGCAGAGTCGATTGGTATCGGTCCCAGAGGGAGGAAATGCAAAATAAAGACAAAATCAGTTTTGCATCCAAAAGAACTAGTTTTCTCCAATATTTTAGCCCCTAATTCATCCCAGTTAAAAACACGCTCAACAAAATTTTTGCCGCCCCTGAAAAGTAAAGGATGTTATATTAAGCGTCGATGGGAGCCAACACGGAGCGAAGCGGAGTAATTGGTTGCCGGCGGGTTCCCAGCGCAGTGTTTTTTTTTATGACTAAATCTTAATTAAATAGTGGCATATATTTAATGATAAAGTGTAGGTACTTTTAGTTACAAAAAATAATTTTTTAATGTTTAATTAGTTTTACTGTCAAAATGTATTAACAGATGTTCGTATTGAAATAGTTTAGAGATCATAATTTGGTGTAAAATTCGATATTTTAAAAGTAAATTAAATTATTTATTAACTTATATTCTCTGGTGACTGTAAATGAATAAACATTATGTTCGTATAGAAATAATTTGGTGACCAGAATTTAGTGTTTCATCTCTTTATTATAGTTAGATACGTGTACGACTACAAATACACGGAAGACGGTACGATGGGTGCAAACCTGTCTCTTATAGTTAAATTGTTACGTAAATACGTAGTGCGCAAGCGCTTATTTTTATAGCGAGACTCTCGTGCGAGAACCGAGACGAGATTGATATTTTATATTTCTCGTCTCGTCTCGCCTCGCGTGCATTACTAACATTTCTAAGCATTTTTACGTTTTTATATTTGAAAGTTAACAAATATCTACATCAATTATTACAACTTCTTATTGAATTATAAGATTCTGGAACTTTACGCGTTCAAAGAAATTTGAATGTTCGATGCTCAAACCATTTGATCAAAAAAATCCAACTTAGGGCATGTTCTAAATATCAAGATCATTTACTTCAAATTTTAGTTACTTCGAGGAATTATTTCATCCTAGGTTACATACACTGTATTTTATAATGTTGGCATAACGATTTTTTGATAAATGTCATATTTGTTTTTGTTTGACTAAATTTCATAGTATTTTCAGTAAAGAAAAATGAACGCACAATATTAAAACTCATACCTGAGATAAGCTAAACGACAAAAGCACAGATGAAATGTCAAACCAAAATAAAATGTAATTATGTAGCCCACTTATAAGCAAATAATATTCATATTATTTGAACGTGTAAAGCGTAACCATTTGATCAAAAATTATGTTGTAAATATTTGCCCAATAAAAGTTCAATTCATTTAATCGTCTAAAACCACCTTTACACAAGAATAAGAATATCATTATAATTGTATAGTTTTGATATGAATACTACTCGTATTGTTTTGTACCAATTCCAGTTCATAATGTAACGTGTGAGCCCCGCTGCTACGCTGAACAAGCGTCTAAGTATATCGATGACGCAATCGCGCTAGCAGTCGGGCTATGTAAACAAACAAGCCGCGACGTGTCGCCTGAACCTTTTGTGTTCATTGTTATTATGCGGTCGAACATTCTACAGCACTCTGGAAGTTAATGGCAGCTGTATAAAAGGGACGCAGCTATGCTCGGGAGATATATAGTTACATAGGGACAGTCATAGAGACATTTACATGGAGAGTTAGAGAGTAAAGTGTTAGTGAGAAGCACAGCAGTATCGTAGTGAGCGTATGCAGATTGCGTCGAGTAGCTAGCTACTCGAGTACTGGGATAGCGGTGGATGTGAATACTCGGTAGTGTTGACGAGTATTGGGAAGCTATAGTGTACAAGGACAGTAACGGCGAGTCGGGAAGTTACTGGTATACCGGGATAGCTGTGAAAGAGAATACTCGGTAGTGTTGAGAATTGGGAAGCTAGGTGTACGGGGACAGTAACGGCAAGTGGAAGTGGATACTCGGCAGTGGTGTTGAAGAATTGTGGCATACGGACAGTCGGTGATACTGAGTCTGTGGAAGAGAGAGAGTTACATAAATAGACAGAGTGAGGTGAAACATGTGACTTCTGTCCGAGCAGTTGAATATACAGACGCTGTTGAGTCAGTTGAGTATATAGACGCTGTGGAGGTCGGTAGGCGGACAGTTGAACGTGATATAAGTATATAGTGACCTAAATATAGTGATATAAATAGAGTCTACAAGAGTCTGCAACAGACCGGCAGTGTAAGATTGGAGCGCGTAGTGAAATAAATAATTAGTAATATCGTGGAAATAAATAGTAGTGTTAATTGGTTAAATAAATAATATTAGTGTTATCTAGTTAATAATAGTTTTATTTCTTCTTTTAGTGGTCTATAACTGCTTCGATATTTAGCGACATTTCATCATATGCCAAATGAAGATATTCTGCGGCGCTATTATACATACCGTTTCTACACAATGCAAACTTTAATAATAATTTACATTACAAACTTCGTTTTTCGTTACTATTCAATTAATATAACCAAAATTTTAAATTTAATTTATGTAAAATACCCTAGTCCTAGTCTATGACTTTTCCAGGCATTACTAAATTCCCTGATTGTTGGACAGTCTGAGTCTGTGGACGCAGAATTTTATAAGAAAAGTATTTATTATAAAAACACTTTTATGAAAAAAATTGTAATGCGACGCAATGTCATGATGTGCTTAAAATTTATATAAAAAATTACACTCTGTTTAGAAGAAAAGGGAACTAAATTGTTTGAGTAAATTTAATGAAATCAGTTCCTTCTTTGGATGTTTGGAAACAATTTCATTCCCTTCGGATTATAAGTGACCCTCTGTTCATTAGAGCCATGATATCCAGCATTTCTCTCTCGGTAAATGTGTCCGCAAACAACACCTATGTATTTGCTGAGTCTATTAGCGCAGCAAGATTCCATCCGTTGTCTGATGGCCGAGCACCGAGCATCGAGCACCGAGCGAGCCTGAAGCCTCAACCTCGAGGGACAGCCATTCTAAACAACTGCACCAGCACCACGACTGCGCAACACAACTCGCAATTGCAAATTCAGATTTCGCTAACTTATTCCTTCTCCGGGGAGTTTTTTACTTAGCATTTTTATTTAATCTGAACGTCGTTTTATTATCACAAAACATTCCACATTTTTGTAAATGAAATTCAGAAACAACCAGCGAGAATAGCGTACTCCTGGCGATACTTAACGAATATGAAGTTTCACAATCTGATGCAAGGTGGCATAAATTATTGTTTACCGTAATTACGGTGGTAAAGAAGACAACACTAATGACACAATTTATTTTTGACAAGATAAAAATTTCATCGAAGATGACTATGTTCTGCAATTTCATCAGATAATTCTTCGAAGCGTTTTGATTAGTGTATCATACGCATTAGATAGTTCTCCAAACAATAGAAAACCCACCAGCAGAAGTCATCGTTGCCCTCCTAGAAGAGGTTCCATTAAGAATGAGCAAATAAAAAACATACGAAAAGAAAGAAATAATAATGAGAATAAGCTCCAATATCAATAATTTATTTTTTTTTAAAATCATTTGACAGTAAAGCTAATGCAACTATTTAATAATTATAAATTAATAAAACAGACTTAAGTATCATTTTTATTTTTTAAACAAATATCGATATGCGTATTTACATTCTTTTATTAATATTCTTATATATTGTTTTAAATACGCCGCCGTATGTGTCAATATATTTTGGTACCTACTTATACTTTCTTTACTTAAGCTACAACTTACTTGTACATAATAATAGTATATACTACAACAAATATTAGAATATACCATTCCAAACGTCTAAACTATTTTCCCTAACAAGATTGTAGACATTATACAAAAAATGTTGCTTATTCGGAGAATAATAATTTTACTAAGAAACTTACAACTTAACAAACATAATATTAATTTATATATGTCCATAAATTGCTTATAACACAATTCATATTTCTTTTGATTTATTTCATAACAACTGGCGTACATTCCCATATCGTCATTACCACTTGATATTTTTCTCTACAAAATGTTATAATATATCTATTATTATTTGGCTAAACTTACTGTTCTGAAGATCTCCAAGAAACCTGTAAAAGTTAACAGAACAATCCAAAACTGTTGAAAATGTCAAACACGAATTCAGAAATAAATACTTAATAATAATAAAACAAAGAGACGTAACCATAGCAACCGAACCAAGATATTTGATATACCGCGCTAATATGCGGCTGGAACAGATTCTGATCCAATGAAAGTCGTGTGGAATAATTCCACACGGTTCGTTGGAATAATATTGATTCCAACATAATTTTTAGTTGTGGAATGTGTAGTTTCCAGTGTTGGAGAAAATTATTCCATCTTGGCTTTACATTTTAACCTATATAAATGTATAATTTTGTATAATTTATATCATTTTAAACTTCAAGGTATGGTATGACTAGCGAATGAAAGTTGACAAAATTATTTTATAGCGAAGAATAGAATAGTACAAAATATTCAGGTATGAAATTTTTACATGAACCCATTTAAATACTCGACTAGGAAAGCATAGAAATAAATTACTATGTCTTGCTTAAAATAAATGGCCGACTAGGGTACTTGAATATGAAAACAGGGGTGCGTTTAAAATATTGTAAACATTTTTCGTTTATGTTGATTATAACAAAGTATTTTGATCGTTAAACTATTTAGTTTGCTGTTCTTTGAAATAGGATTATTTTTAATTTCCTCTAACAGTAATTCCGACTCGAGGGTTACTTACACATGAGACGAACGAACAAGAATTTGCGGTATTAAATTTTTTAAATACATATCCCTGAATCCTGTTGCTAAGGTCATTTTAAATGTCTCCTGGTATTGAGTACATTTCTAAACTTCTGTAACGGAATACATAAGGGTCAGTTTTCTTTCAAATCAAATATAGGGAAAAGTTTTCAAAAGAAACCACATCTATAAAATAATTTAAACGTTAACTTTCATTCGCTAGTCATACCATACTATTTTATTGATGATTACAGTCTGTCCAAAAAACGTTCTCAAATATTTCATTTTATTTTAATTTTTCACTGTTTGCTTCCTGTGAAATTCGTATTATCGACCTTTGTTCTCAGATCATAACATTATGATGTTATGTTATTATTATTATTAATAAGTTGACTATATTATAACGTAAATTTTTCGACTAAACAATGCAAGTATAATTAGCTAATTATTGAAACTAGCGTATCATTTCAAAATAACAATGTATCGTTTCAAAATAACAATAAATAGCATCAATAAATAAATTTCTCACAATTTTCGTGTAAAAATTAAGAAAAATTGGTTTTCATTAAATGGTGTCAGTGCAACTATCAGGCGTACCTATACCCGTATTTTTGAACGATACTGTATACATTTTTGTCTAAAATCAATTGGGTAATTATGTGCAAGAAAAAACTTATTTCTTATGTTGAACTCCTATGGCCCGCTGTTTAATTAACACCCTGTATATCTGGGGCTCTATGATACAAGCCAATGTTACTTTCGGCGAACATAAAAACAAAATTTTGGGAAATAGAATATCTCCGTTGAACAAAACAGATTTAACATTTTTTTATAAATTTCTGTTTTTGTTAAAAGAATGTTCAAAATCTGATTACTGACAAATTTTTAAATTTGTCTCCTAAAAACAATTTTAGTCTAAAATATTTAAAAATATTTTGCCATAGAACCAGTGATTTGTATTTACGAAAATCGTTAAAAAATTCCACATAATCTAAATCGAGTGAGCATCATTAAAGCAGTTTTTTCTACAATCATTAGACTCAAAAAATGAATGCACAATGTGTTTGACTAATAATATATAGCTTATAAATATCCCTTGTCCGTAAATAGAGAAAAAATAAATAGGTAACTACAGTTTGATTACAAAAAAAATGGAGCGCGCTACCTAAATCTCTTAATTGCTCCCATTCATCACAAACAGACTTAATTACTAGTTTCACATCAAATCAGAATAACAGCCATTTACATCAACAACTCTAATTCCATCATTCACCAATGAGAGATAATACCTGGTCAAAATAAAAACATCCCCACAAAAAATACCATCGGCTCTAATCAAAAAGCCATCATCATCAGGGCCGGCCCATGTCGGCTTACGGATAGCCGAACAATCCTAATACAGACACTTTCAATGCAGCAAGATTTCATTTAAATTTTTAATTTTAATTAAGTGTTAATTGTTATATTATTACAAAATAATATTCATCAATGTAAATATACAGATTGATCTGATATTCAAACATTAAAATTACAAATAATCAATAGTAAATAATAAATAAGTATTGACGATATTTCTGTATTTGTTGTATTTGGTTTTTGCCAGATATTATGGAAAGCGTACTGCAAACTAAGCGATAAATACATCAGTCGAATTCACAACTACATTAAGGGGTTAGTGTAGTTTGTATAGATCATTTCACGTAAGAAAATAACGTTGATTTAGTAGATAAGAGAAATAAATTCTGCCTTCTGATTGGTAAAAATATACACCAAATTCGCAAAAGCAAAAACAATATTACCTGGCAGTTGTCAGTTATCAAATAAAATCGACATAATTAAACAATACACAATAATTTTAGATTTTGTAATTTTTAATATTAAAGTATAATATATTATTCAAGAGAAAAATATTTAGTATTGGCAATATTTAAATAAATAAATAAATATATCATCACGGCATATTACCCATTGCTGGCTGTGCCAATCTGCTTTGTACACAGATTTCGGTAATGATGATGACATATTTGTACCATGCGGGCGTTTACCAGGCGTCACCTCACGGGCACTCATTGCCGGCGTTGAGAGTGCACCACAGGGGTCAATTTTGGGCCATTTAAAATTCGAAATATTTGGCGCCGGTCGGGATCGAACCCGGTTCCCCAGATTCGCGACCAGACACTCAGGCACGCGGCCACGAGCTCCATTGACAATATTTGGTTTCACGAATTTAGTGCATATAAAAACAATACAAAGTGCAATTCAATTTTTTATTTTTATAGTAGGTACCTACCGTACAGATACATCATTCAATGAAACACTAATTTTTCTTACTATTTGCCTTTCATATATGCAAATATTAACTAAAATATTGTCAGGAATTTCTTCAATTTTTTATTTATTTTAATTTAAAGAATTTAATACTTTCAATAATAAAAAAATTATTAGGTACATTTATAATAGTTACTTGTATAACAAGGCCGCGAAATCACTCTTTAGCGCTAAAGGATTTCGTGGACATGGTATACACGATAATTACAAATTTTATTAGTTTTAAACAGTTTCATTGTAAATAGAACGTTAGCTTTCAAGGAGGCTATGGGATTGACATTTGATAAACAAAACCATGTAATTCTCAAGTGTCAAAGTGTTTGTTAACCTAATGAGAAATGCTTACTTCGCGACCGGTTGCAAAAAAATATTTTTTATTCAAAAAATTAACTGTAATAATTTAAAATTAACATTAATAAATACATAATTAATATATAGGTGTCTCAAAATATGCGCCCTACATGGAGATCTCTAGGAAAGTTAAAGGTTAAGGTTAAAGTAGACAAAACACTGCCCTATTGGGGGACGATTTTAATAGAGTTTCATTATTTGAATGCATACGGCAATGCACTAGATATAGGCGAAAATGTAAATTTCGGGAATATTTTATTTTTGCGAATATCTTGCAAATGTAAAATAATACTGGATTTTGGTTTGCACCTCTTTAGGACACTTTTTCATTTTGTTTCAAATGGCGACGATAAAAATATCACTGTTGAATTTCGAGTTATGATGTCACAGTTTTAATTTTTATATAGTTACATCCTTGCAAAGAATTTTTTTTAGATTTCCAACGGTGTATAATTTGTCTATGTCCATTTATTTCAAAGAGTTAAACTGCAACAATTATCAAATTTATAGGAACTTGAAACCATGCAAACGAGAGCAAATTAAATGTCAGGAAAAAAATATCTCGCGATCGACCGGTCGATCGCTATCGACTGTTTGAGCACCCCTGATTTAGAGAGACATTTAGACGGTTATCCATCCAATACCTGACCGTGCTAACACTTGCTTGACTAGTGACCAACGACGAGACGAGAGTACTCTCGCATCTCATCTCGTCTTGTAACGTTATGCCTATGCGAGACGAGAACGAGAACAAGATTGCGGATCCGATTCGTTAATTTTTGTCTCAATTCCATGGCTATTGCTATTTTGTAGGTGATTTTCGAAATTTGCATGGCTAATTTCTGCAGTTACAAAGCAATTAAAATTAATTTTGCTTATTGATTGAATTTTATAATCTACAACTTTTATTTGAAGCTTTTTTACCTACAATAATTAGGGAAGCAGGAAATTACGAAAATCTGATTTTACAAGTTAAATCTCTATATTCGGGTGTTTGAGTCACCACCCTGTATATTTTTTTTATTGTACAAAGTAAATATAAATTGCGCCAACGATATATTTACACATTATAATACTGTTCTATTTTTTCAATAAAAAAAGGTAACAAAAAAAGTACTGATTATAAGTATATAACAATATTTCAATTGCAACAGAATTTGAAAACTAGCATCTTCAAAATTATTTGTCATTTCGCGAAAAAAAAAAACAAGTGCTAAATATCTATTTTTACATAAATTGATATGCATAATAGCAAAACACGTACCTAATTGAGAACAGTTAACTATTATAATATTAAATAAGATAGTATGAACTTTGTTTATATAGGCATCTAGTTAATTAGCAATTTGAATTAATATTCCTAATAATGGGAATAAAAATTGTTAAATGTGACAAGCGTTCTGGGAAAGAGATAGTATATTAGATGTTTGTTTAAAGTTAGCGCGTGGTTGTTTTTGGCGCAAGCGTATTAGAAACAAAATGGTTGTGAATCCACGAGAGTAGGAGAGAGAGTATAGGTTAGAAAGAGTAAGGAGAATACCACAGCGTGTATACTTCATTAGCTAAAAGAGTCCCGTTGGGATTCAAGTAAAAAATATTCTGGACAAAAACATTCGCACACCAGAGAGGGGTGAAATTGCCATCGCATAAAGGCGCAGTCAGCCAGTCATCCTTATTATAAGCTGCGCCATAAAAACTCTATACACTTAAATCCCGGCAGAGCGGAGGTGGAGGTACGAGGTACTACTCTTTCGGTTAACTTTGCAACAACAAAAATTAAAAATTAATTTTATCTCCGTACACATTTAATGAAAATGAAAGCGCCTGTGACAAAAGAAAATTAAGCGGAAAAATAATTACGCAAAGCTCATTCCGCGACCCTTCCTAGGGCGAATAAATAGATGAAGATATTCTCCACGAAAAAATACGACGCAAGGATGTTGCAAGACTGTCACTTAATTATTTCATTTACCATTTATCGGACTTATACCCTCGCAATCTTAATACGAGTATGGAGTACAAGCTGCCATCATTTCATTTTCTATTTTGCATATTAACATTAAAATTGTTATTTGTATATTAAGTTACGATCATTTAGACATGTATTAGGTACTTTTCAAACTGTATTTATTTAATTTAGTTAATGGTATGACTAGCGAATGAAAGTTGACGTTTAAATTATTTTTCCTACAACCGTGCGTGAAAAGTACTTTTCACGCACTCATTACAGTGTGTAAAGTGTCACTTTTCAAGCACTAGTGCGTGAAAAGTACTTTTCAAGCACTAGTGCTTGAAAAGTAAATAAGCGTTGCTAGGCAACATTAAAATTCGGTTAATTTACTTGTCAAGTATATAATTAGGTAGTAAATAATAATGAAAGTAATAAAATTTATTAAGAAATATGAATATACACTGTAAATGAAACAAATCTAATATTTTTTTTAACAGATTGAGTACTAATCTAATATTTGAGAACATTAACATTTTTTTGACATGTATTCTAACCTAACCTAATTTTTAATATTAATATTAAATGTACAATTTGTACATTATAAAAGACTAATCATCGTCTGTCTGAGATTCTTCCAAGTGTTTAAGTTACATTTTGTACAGTGTTATGAGAAAGAGTACTAACAGTATTTGAAGCTGCTGGATGCCTGTACACTCAGTATTATGAGAAACATCAATACCATTTCGGTTGTAGGAAAAATGTTGTATGCAACACGTGTGTAAAATAGTATTTTTGTCTCGTGCTACAATTTCCGCATTCGCATTCGACCAAAAAAGTACTACTTTACACACTTGTTACATAAATAACTATTATAGATGTGATTTCTTTTGAAACCCTAGAGAAGAATTGAATTGTACGAAATATTCACGTATAAAAATTTTCCATGAACCGATTTAAATACATTACTATATATGTCTGGCTGAAAATAGATGGCCGACTAGGGTAACTGAATATCAAAACAGGGGTGCGTTTAAAATATTTTAAACATTTTTCGTTTATGTTGATTATAACAAAATATTTTAATCTTTAAAATATTTTGTTTGGTAATTCTATGAAATAGGATTATTTTTAATTTCGTCTAACAGTAATTCCGACTCGAGGGTTGCTTACACCTGAGACGAACGAACTAGAATTTAAATATTTTAAATACATCCCTGAATTCTGTTGCTAAGGTCATTTTAAATGCCTCCTGGTATTGAGTACAATTCTAATCTTCTGTAACGGAATACATAAAGGTCACTTTCCTTTCAAATCAAATATAGGAATCTGTTTTCAAAAGAAACCACATCTATTAAATAATCTAAACGTCTACTTTCATTCGCTAGTCTGTATGTTCAAATGCAAACTGTAGGTATCTTATTTTCAGTGTTGTATAATTGTATATAGAAATCAATGCTTCTTTCTGTATGAATTCTATTCCTGAATATAGGAGGTCTGGGTTCGAATCCGACTCTAGTCATCTTGAAAAATGTTTTCAAATAACAAACGTGAACTCCGTGGTGCTCTCTCCACAAAACTTTGAGAGTTCGACAAAGAACGTCTAGTAAGCGAAAATGATCCTTGACCAGGGGGGTCCGTGCCGAAATATAAGTGAAGCAAATTGACTCCCCCAATAGGGTACCAAATTTATTTTAACATATTATTTCTCATAAATTTTGTATGAGTATACCATAGATCAATCGCTGAACGCTGAATGGCAGACATAGAAGATGATCTATCAGTCGATATTTATATTTATTTATTCTTATCTATTGATATTTTTATAAATTTGGAAGCAAATTACATTAAACATGAACGAATTAACAAATTTGCATGTATTTATCTCTCTCACAAAAAGCGTGTGCGATAAGGATGGACATAACACGCTTGTCTTTCAAAAATTCATATTGTTCCAACTAAGTTAGGACATTCCATTTTAATACGATGCTCGTTGTTAACAATACTTTCGCTGTAACGTAAGTTTATTTATTAATTCAGATATATTAACTTGATTCATAGCCGTACGAATAACGTTATTTTTTGACACTGGGTCAGTATGGTGTGTTTCAAGATATTTGCAAATCTACCTGCCTTCGTAATGACGCGGTCCACTGCAAAACAGCATGGTATGTACGATCCTATGCGTCAGAGGAGGATTAGCAAAATTTTGGAAAACGATATAGAGGTACTTTCTCAAAATCCCATTAATTAATATATCTGGTCTTATTTATAATTTGTGAAAATTTGGTGTAATGTCATATTCCTTGTTCTATGTTTCTTAAAATTCAAGTGCAATATTAAATTCCACACAAATATTTCGTGTGCTGGATTTCAAATATTTTGTTACAACCCTGTCATGTTACCTATCAAGCCCATTTAAGAAGCCATCCGCTGCGTAAGTCGCGGCAGGTACTTTTGCAAATATCTTGAAACAAACTATATCTTAATTTTCACATATTTGGATACCAGTTGACATAGTTTTGAATTTTGAATGCTTTTACTGTAACATAATTTTTATAATAATAAAATAACAATAGAATCTTATGTACCCTCATAAAAACTTAGTAAACGACACTACTGAATTTGTAGAACAAAATTTTAATTCATACAATTCGTAGATGACCTTGATCGAACCTCATTCAAAAATTTTACTGTACAGGGTGTCTCATTTTCGATGTTTTTTTAAGGTATCTCGAGTAATATTAATGATACAGCAAAACCGTTTGCACATTACAGTCAACTTTTCGAGAAAAGTTTAATATAGTCACCACAGGAATTTTCGATCTTCTTTTGTTTTTGAGATACAGGCAAAAACTCGTTTTTCGCACATTTTGAAAATACTTCATATCTTATTTATTATGATAGTTAGAGGAGAAATGTTTTTACAAAAATTTTACCGTTTTTTAAATAAAATAAAATGGCGTAATTAGATTTTTTGAAAACTTAATAATTCTCGAGATATAACACAAACTTTTTCAATGATATATAACTAGTCTACATTCTTTTGTTTTAAACATTAATAAAAGACGAATTATTAATTTATTGAGGTGAAAATATTGGAAAATATAAAAAACAAATGAAAAAAATTATTACAAATCATCATTTGTTTATTGTGCTTTAATATCTATTAATCATATTCTCAAAATTATTCTTAACCAATTATTTTCGGGAAAGTTAAATTACTAGTTACCGACGTTACAGTTGGCTTTGACACAATCCGAAAAAGATGGTTTAATACGCTTTTGAAGTAAATAAATTGAAAAAATGAGTAAAACTGAAACAAATATTATTAGAAATATGCAAATGATGATCTGTAATAGATTTTTTCATTTGTTTCTTAATAATTTTAAATTTTTTCACCCCAATAAATTAATAATTATTTCTTATTCAAGTTTAAAACAAAAAAATGTAGACTTGTTATATATCATTGAAAAGCTTATAAAATAAGCAATAAGACGAGACTATTTTCAACATATGTTCCCATTTAAAAAATCATAAGTTTGTGTTATATCTCGAGAATCATTAATTTTTCAAAAAATCTAATTACGCCATTTTATTCTATTTAAAAAACGGTAAAATTTTTGTAAAAACATTTTTTCTCTTTTATAATAAATAAGATATGAGATATTTCTAAAATGAGCAAAAACGAGTTTTTGCCTGTAGCTCAGAAACAAAAGAAGATCGAAATGTCCTGTGGTGACTATTAAACATTTCTGGAAAAGTTGACCCTGGAATGTGCAAACGGTTTTGCTCTATCATTAGTTTTACCCGAGATACCTTAAAAAAACATCGAAACTGAGACACACTGTACATTAGTTTTTCATTATAATTACTTTTTCCCTGTCTATCGAACAAGTGTTGCAAGTTGGTCTCACGGTTTAACTCACAGATAGCGCTATAAGCATTAAAAATATTACCGGGGGATATTTACGTTACACCCTCAACATTTAAAATTTAAAGTAACTTTAAAAAAATATATCCCACTTAAATAACAGGGATATATGTACATTGAAATTTAATATTTGTAATTCAAACAAGTGGTAATTTTAGGAAAGAAAAATTAATGTCGTATATACCCCATTTAATTTATATGGACATTTTAATTGATGTACTTGCGAATTAGAATTGTAGGAATTAGAACATTATTTTATCATGTAATACGTAATTATGGAGTAATACTAATGAAAGTATAGGTATATCAAACCATATAATAGAGATTCATTTCAATTATAACAGTACAACAAAATTAATTTCGAAATGTTTTAGTGAGTGTATACATTGCAGACATGCGAGTAGTTAAAAGATTGAAACTACATTTTATTAGTCTTTTTTCAAATCTTAAATAAAACATTTGTTGTATTTTTTTAGACATGCGGTATAATTTAAATTCAAAGGAATCTAATTGCCATTTTTTTGTTTTAAAGTTATTGAACAAAAAGTATTGTGAACAAAACATTAACGACATCTGCAAATTCTTTTAACACGTTAACTGCGGAACAAAAATAAGGTAGTATTGCGTTACTGACGATACATATCGCCGGCACAGTGGCGGCGGCAGGATGTAAATGTAGGGTGGGCACAATCAAAATATAAATGGGCACCAAGGGGGGGGGGGGTATTAATAGGTCAAGCAAAGGTAACCAAAAAAAACGCGCCGCAAGCAAAATTATTTTTAATTCAAGGTCAAATGCCTCTTAATTGAAGATTACATTTTATCAAAGGATGTGAAGCTGCATGTTTTCCCCCTTTCATGTACAAAATAAATTGCCAGATCACAGAACATTTTAGAAAAGTGAATATATTTAACGGATTGTTGACTTACTTGGATAAACTGTCTAAAATGCGAAAATTTAATATCACCTGCACTTGTACTATTCGAGAATATTTTAACTGACATCCATATTATGTAATCAAAATTGATATTTCAAAAATAAGCCATATAATATTAACTGTAAAATACATAATTTAATTTTATTCTTTATCTTAAATTATAATATTTGCGGTTGATTGATTTTGTTCTTTCTTTATCGTCATGGCTTATGAGACGGGTAATTACCAGCTCTACCCCCCAACCTTGTATACGTGCCTGGCGAGCACCCATTTATTTTAAATAATAAAGATACCTATATAGTATTTGTTTATATATCTACACATTTACACTCATAAAACGAAACAAAGATACAAGTATTCATATTCAAATAATTAGATATACCGGGTGAACTTATTTAGACACAAACCGTACATACCTACACGGACTAAACCTGCACAAATTTAATTTAAACTGAATAGATAAAGTTATGCATATAAGAATTTTAATTGTTATATTTAACAAAAATAACATATGGCATATTCTAGTAATAATAATAGTAACTAAAAACAAAGTAAATTTAGATTATTTTTCCTCGTCATTTCAGGGAAGTGTTTTTTTGTTAATTCAAGAATTTTTTTTTGTTCCGTTTCACAATCTTGTAAAAAAACTATAATAATGTACATTGCTCGAGGTTTAGACTGGCAATGAAAAGAATTGAACACACGTTATTATAACAAGTTCATGTAAGTTTGTAAAAATCCCCGGCGATATGTATTGCACAGAAATAATATAGTATATTAAAGAACGTGTTTTATAAGACATGTTTTTTCCGCACGCGTCAAAATTTAGAAAACGTGCGTTAGCGAGTTTTCTAATTGACAAGTGTGAAAGAAAGTCTTATAAAATGAGTTCTTTATACTATTTTTTATATTTTGCGCCTTCTACAATAACATTTACTTACTCAATTTGTGATTATATTTGTAACCATTTATACATTTTCATGTAAATAATCTTCCCTAAATAAAAAAAAATAATAATTTCGACATTATATTATTAAAATGAATTGTCAATTAACTAAAAATAAATTAGGTAAAAATGGGTTAAAGAAACGTCATCTTGTACCAACCGTCTAAAACAAAAAATTGCGTATCGAAATGATGGTCATTACGAACGCAAAATATAAAAAATAATTAATTGCATGCGTTACAATATATCGCCCGAGATATGTACTATATTATTATAATCTAATATTCCTGTAAAAAGGACACTTAAAATGTTACAAGAATCGTTAAAATCGGTTCACAAATAAAAATTATATACTCTCCGCACCTGAAGAATGAAATGGCGAAATTCGCTTTTGCAAGATGTCGCCAACTGGTTACATATCGCGGGCGATATGTATCGCAGTTAACGTGTTAATAATAATTTTATACATTTTGTTTAAACACGTGCCAAACACTTACGACTCTTGGAGATATGAGCTTAAAAGTATTATAGTACTTACACTTGTTTGCCTAAACAATCCTTTGTTCATAAAACTAGTTCTATCGTTAGGTTTCAACCATGTCTGGAATTTTTTGACACTTGTATCATGTCTCAAATAATAGGCTAGGCTCATAAAAGGATATTATGTAAAATCCACTAAAAAGCCACTTTTAAATACATTTATAAAAAAAAATATTATATTTGATCTTATTTAAGACAAATAATTTTTACAAATAAAAATTGTATCTTTAAAATTATTTTTGTTTACTTCAATACAGACAAATATCAGTGTGAAGGAATAAAAATCAATAAGATGTATACCAATTAAAATGCAAATTAAAAAAGAAATTAAAATTACAAATTTTTAAATTATGAGCGCAATTATAAAATAAACAAAAATAACGATCCACGTGTTTATTTTTATGATGATTTTAGTAATGCAGAAGTTTTTCAATGTAACGACTTCCATTTAGAAAGTTGGTATTTAATTTGAACGAATGGCGAATCAGAATTAGGCAACAGAAATCAGAATCTCGTTATATTAATTGGATCATTTGTTTGGCGCCTATAAATCAACTGTTGGTTGTGCTAAAATTCTCGTTGTAAATTGAAGAGTTGTGCCAAAACAAATTGTGATAATTTGATATAGTTAGTAAAGTAGGAATGGAAAACATTTTGTTTTAGTGATCGTTTGCGTGCTTGATGATTAACTGGCATTTCTTTTACAAATTTCAAACCAAATTACATTAAAGAGATGGATGTTTTTAATCATTATTAATATAATTCCCCTTTCCTCATCTTCCGCTCACGTGAGAGATGCAAGAATGTTTACATTGTAACTAATAGATAGCGCTGTGAACAGTTTCAAATAACATAGCCGCCTAAATCAAAATTTGTAGTATATTTCTTTCATAGCAAATTTAAATAGAATAAAAAAATAACTGGTTATTCCACTGTTTAAAAAATGTTATTCTTTATAAAAACAAACAATTTTTGTTTCTTGCGTTACCTAATAATCCATTTCGCTAATTATTTTTTTAAATATATATAAATAGTGGTGATACCACTAGATGGCAATAGGGGAGCTCACGATTTTTTTATTTTTATTATGTTATAGTATTTTTAAATTTAGAAATTTCTGAATTTTTAATGTCCGAAAATTCGGCTTCATTCATTAGAAAAATAACGGCGAATATTTGACTCTGGCCGTTCCCGCCTCACTTCCGGTGCCAGTGATATCATCGACGTATGGAGAACGCATTGTTGAAGACAAGTGTACCTATGTCCGCATGTCGCAACTTGTTATTCTTATTTTGTTCTTTTAATTTTCTTTTGTTTTTATATTGTTATTCTTTCTTGCGGTATAATAAAAACATACAGGCATCACAAATGACAATTACAGACAACTCAAAGGTTATATTTATTTGGTGTCTTTTCTTAAGACAACAACGCCGTCTGCAAAAACGGAAGTAACACCGTCACAGCACCGTTGAATCTCCCAACTTCATCGGCGGGCGATTTGAATGTATGCTACACTTTTACGTATTTATAAAAAAAGTGATACAATAAAATTATTATTTTTGATATTTAATGATACTCATACGCTTAGAAACAGTAATTAAAAAGTCTTGTGTGCAAATTTAATATAAGTGAACTCCCCTATTGAGTCTCCTTCTTCGGGTACAATTCAGGTTCATGTACTATTGTTTCGCCATCTAGCTGCGGTTCATCATAATGATGTCAAATTTTGATGTCATTATGCGGTGTCATTACACAGACTGTTTATAAAGCGTTTCAAACTTTAATCACAAATATAATTTTCATTATAAAATTCATTTTTTGTTACTAGTGCAGTGCATCTGTTTTATTTAATATACCTTAAAAATTGTAAAAGTATGTTTAAAAAATAAATATATTATCAAGCATTACTAGGTGTGCAAATTTGTTGTTAATTTCAAAATTCAGTAGAGGTTAGGCATCACCTCATGGGTACCCAAGGCTATCGCAGAGAATATACCACAGAGATACCTTTTGTACACGGTTGGTCAAATTATCCCCAACCCAAAATAATTGTCACAAAGTCAATTTTTCAAATTAATAAATTTAAATTTAAATTAATTATTAAATAATTTGGTTAATTTTTATAATGTTTAACATTAACATACATACATACATACATAAAATCACGCATTTCCCACTTAGTGGGTTAGCACAAACCCGAAAGAATAATAATAACATCACAAAAATAATCACTCTCTTTCTTTCAACAACATTCTTACTAACCTGACATCATACAATAAATATTCCTCACTCTTAACAAATTAAAGTGACCGAATTTCGGTAGCAAAATACCGCAAACGGGCCACAATAATAGTTACGAAACAATCATCCTTCGCCACACATTCCTGTCTAAGCACACTTCTTTCGTCTCGGCCACATTCATAATCGCATTCATACACACTCTTCTTCTCTTCCCACTCGGAAACTTTCTCTCTTTTTGCACCTTATCAATCACATCCATCCACGCAATCGAACACCCACAATTTCACCAAGATATATACGCTTTGTAAGTCGTTCACTCTTCATTCTCTCCACATGAGCAAACCATCTCAACTGACTCATTCCTACTCTCTTAACAACATTCTTCCTAACCATACATTCTTCATACACCAAATTTTTCCTCACGCGATCCCGTCTTACATATCCACAAACACCACGTAAATACCTCATTTCCACGACAGCCACTCTCTTTTTATGCTTTCCCGTCCATACCCAACATTCACTTCCATTCATCAAAGCAGGCACTAGCACTCCATTATACACACTTAACCGAGCTTAAAGTATGTTTAAAAAATAAATATATTATCAAGCATTACTAGGTGTGTAAATTTGTTGTTAATTTCATAATTCACTAGAGATCAGGCAGCTCTTCATGGGTACCCAAGGCTATCGCAGAAAGTGTACCACAAAGATACCTTTTGTACACAGTTGGTCAAATTATTCCCAATCCAAAATAATTGACACAAAGTTAATTTTTCGAATTAATAAATTTAAAATTAAATCATTTATTATTAAATAATTTGGTTAATTTTTGTAATGTTTAACATTAACATATAATTAATTAAAACAGAATAATAGTAAAGTCAATATAATTGACAAACAACAAAATATTACCCAATAACACAAAAAAGCCCAATAAAATTCATAAAAAGTCTACTAAAATCTACTGCACCGGTTTTCTTTTAACTCTGGGTATTAGCCATTGCCAGCCTTAGTATTGGATGATTTGAAAATAAATTCATTAAATTCTATTTCTGCACTTGGATTTGAAACCGGTCGTTAGAAGTCAAATCCACAACGGGTCATATGACGTACTTAGCCATTTAATCTCATCTAAATAATAATTTATGCTTAATGCAACAGTAAGCGCACATTAACTAATTAAACTTAATTTACCCTAACCTAATTTTAGTCTCAACACTTCAAAAGGACTACAGGATTATGAATAGGAGAGCTGAATGGGTTGGAATCTTGTAAGACATATATTTAATTTCAATTTGTTGTAAAATATGTGAAGCAATAATGAAGAGTAAGTGAGGTGATGAGATTTAGCCTCTACTCGGTTGAATTGCAAGTGAAAGGCGTTGCGGGTTGGCATTAAAGTATCCGTGATACGATGTCCTGATCGACGGTCGAATTTGAGTGTGATCCCATTATTAGACGCATCTCCCTCTGTTCCGTCACCACAGCCCTAATTCAATTTGTCAAAAGCTTATGTGAGCACACCCCTCGCTTGAACCATGTATCACGGCTAGGGAGACGTACTAGGGTTAGTGACGCCCGGTGTAGCGACTAGCGATGCGATGCGCTCGCTCAGCTACAGCCTCAACGTTTGACTTTAGGGTTCGCGTTAGCGTTACGGTTAGATACCGCATGCCCCATACACATACACATGCGCTACCCTGTGCCAGTGTATGACTAAAACGAGTTTAATTGGACGTAAATGCACTGTTTATATGCTCTTCATTACTGCTACTAACTCCATTTCGACACTAAATTTCCTTATTGTCTTTTTATCTAATAGGATGTTATTCGTTTACGGCATTGAATAAATAAATCATCACGGCTTACTACCAATTTCTGGGTGTCCCAACCTACTTTTATTTGTAAATTTCGGTAAACACAACATACACTTTGGTGCTATTTGAAATATGGAAATCATTTTCAAATTTGAAGTTGATCATAATCGAACCCGGGCCATTCGAACTTAACATATGAAGTTTACAGGAAAAGAAAGATGGTTATACGGCGATCTATAAATTTCTAGTTTCCAGCTATGTACATCTGATTACAACTGTAATGATATTGACAAATGATCATGTTACAAAAACAGTCTACAACATCAGATTCACCGATGCTGATAAAAATTTGTGGACGTAAAATTCGCACATCGCCGATTATATTGTAACGTTTATTTATTTGGGTGAAGTGTAAAAATTAGAAAAATATTAATAATTAAAATTAGAGTTTATAAAACGATAAATAAATAGAAATAACGAACACTATGAATAAACAAATATAAACACTAACTATTATAAATATACACAAAGACTAAGAATATTTAACACATTAATTAATTAACACACCGTGTTTAGAAAAGCTCGGTTAAGTGTGTAAAGGAGTGCTAGTGCCTGCTTTGTTGTAAGGAACCGAATGTTGGCCATGGACGGGACAGCATAAAAAGAGAGTGGCTGCCGTGGAAATCAGATATTTACGTGGTGTATGTGGATATGTAAGACGGGATCGCGTGAGAAATAATTTGGTGTATGAAGAATGTATGGTTAGGAAGAATGTTGTTAAGAGAGTAGGAATGAGCCAGTTGAGATGGTTTGGTCATGTGGAGTGAATGAAGAGTGAACGGCTGTAAAGCGTATATATCTTGGTGTAATTGAGGGTGTTCGATTGCGTGGCTGTCTAGTGTGTAAGTGGATGGATGTGATTGATAAGAGAGAAGAGAAGAAGAGCGTGCGAATGATGATTGCGCTACCGAAAATCGGTCACTTTAATATGTTAAAAGTGAGGAATATTTGTTGTATGATGTTAGGTTAGTAAGAATGTTGTTGAAAGAGAGAGTGATTATTTTCATGGTTATTGTTATTATTATTATTTCGGGTTTGTGCTAACCCACTAAGTGAGAAATGCGTGATTTTATGTATGTATGTACACAACGCACTATTTATTCACACGATATTTATTTCACTCTATTTATATTACTAACTATTTATTTCACCCTGCGTATAGACTCGTCGACTAGGCTAGAATGACAAAAAAATCAGGCAAGCGCGAGTAATTTAACTTAACGCGGAGTTTGTTTACACAGCTGCACGTTCGGTAATTACGCTCTCGACAGGTCCGTCCGACCAGTGGCGTCGGTCGCGTCCTCACTATACACTCAGTGGTGTCGGTCGCGCGCAAGCTATAATATACTGTAGGTTCGCGGTTTGATCCTAACTGTTTTGTTTCTTTTAACTTTTTTAACTTGCTTATTATATTGGACAGCTGACTTTTCCAATAAATTTCTCAGCTGATTTCAAGTATTTTACATCCACAAAATTTTATCTAAGTCGCTGAGTTCGAGATCGCAGTTTTTTTTTGTTAGACTTTCTAAAAATTAGGTAAATTATAATTATATAGTATGTTCGTAAGACGGATCAATAATTTAATAAAATAAAAAAGTCTGTAAAACTTGTTCATTTACTGGATGAAAATTGTGAAAATGAAGAAAGAAATGATGTTTAAAAAATAAAGTTATGTATATTTTTTAACTTTTTATTGTTTTTTTAAAAAAATCTCAAACTCCTTATAAAAATATTTTCAAATACAGAGGACTTATTTAGTTCTTGTAGAGTTGCCAACGTGCACCCTTAAATTTTTCATGTTTTTTTAATAAATAGACTTGTTCGATTATTGTGAGAAAGTTCTCAACTTTTTTTATTTCTTTCACAGATATCATCATCATTATCATCATCATCTGTGACGCTACAGACTTCGTGAGCCTTGGACATCAACAGATGTAAGTTTATGAATAATTATTAAAATTTTAAAAATTGTCTAACATATTATATAATTTATTCAGTATGGTAAAAACCAAATTGAATGTTATGAAAGAAGATGTTGAAGTGAGAGGAATTATGAAGTCTGATAATAAATAAATAAATAAATAAAAATAAATATAAATAAGTATATAGATAAATATAAATAAATATAAATAAATATAAATAAATATAAATAAATATAAATAAATATAAATAAATATAAATAAATATAAATAAATATAAATAAATATAAATAAATATAAATAAATATAAATAAATATAAATAAATATAAATAAATATAAATAAATATAAATAAATATAAATAAATATAAATAAATAATCACGGCTTATTGCTGGGTGTGCCAATCTGTTTTGTACACAAATTTCGGTAATGATGACATATTTGTAGCATGCGGGCGTTTACCAGGCATCACCTCACGGGCGCTCATTGCTGGCGTGGAGAGTGCACCTCAGTGGTCTATTTTGTGCCATTTAAAATTCGAAATATTTGGCGTGGGTCGGGATCGAACCCGGTTCCCCAGATTCGCGACCAGACACTCAAGCATGCGGTATTAAATTTCGCATTGCGCGGAAGCGCAAATGGATTAGTATGATTGATGTCTTGTTAAGAGAAGGAAAAATTTCGGGCAGAAAGAAAGATTGAAATAGAAATGAGGGAAGAGTTCTTTCCATATTAAGGCCTACCAGAAATATCATTAATAAATATCATCACGGTCTTTACACATTTCTCATTTGGAGGAATATGTATCAGTGTTAGGAGATTAGATTTATCAAACTTCTGATTATACGTCTTTTTTCACATTTACGCGTAGGTTTGAAAACAACCCGTGAAGTGTACTCTCTGCAATAGCTATACGTACCCGCGATATACAGGGTGTAACACCAAAACCGACCACCGCCATTATTTTCTTTATTATTATAGTTATAAAAAAAATACACCCCATTAGAGAAGAAAATATTTTTTTTTAAATCAGTAATTCTCAAGCTACTTCACAAAGTTATATTTTTCAAATAGGACTATATTAATTTTTTATGCCTATTCGATAGCGTAGTTTTTTATGAATTCAACCATGTATTAGATTTATATCCTTATATAATAAAAATTTGAGAAAAATCCAATTGAAATTTGATTTATTTTATAGTTATTTTTCAATTGGCTATGTATGAAAATCAAAACTGCTTTTTGTTAATTTGAATTATTTAGAATGGAAATCAAATAAAACACTATTTATAAAGTTATTAACAAATATTTGTTTTGTTTTAAATTAAGTTCAATTTTTTATCATACATAGCCTACTAAATATGGCTATAAACATCAAATTTATTTAAATTTCAATTGAATTCTTTTCAATATTTTTATTATGAAAGGATATATAACTAATACATGGTTGAATTCAGAAAAAAATACGCTATCGAATAGGCATAAAAAAATGTCTATAATCCTATTTGAAACAATAAAACTTTGTGTTATAACTTGAGAACCAATGGTATAAAAAATATATTTTGTTCTTTAGTGGGATGTACCCCTTGATCTCCTATAACTTTGTTCTGTAGAATTTTTTGTAACTATGTGTGTGTTACACCCTGTATATCATCAGTTAAAATTATTACAATGCACAGTATCAAAAAACGTAGTCAGATTCTGTAATGATTAAAAGACGCAATATCAAATCTATGTATTTTCATGCATGATATGGGTTCGCGTGCCTGAGTGAGATAAATGACCGGTTCTGGTACTGACGATCTAGATTCGAATCAGACAAGAGTATTATTACTTTATTTCAGTTGTTGAAATGTCGATCATATTGGACACCCCGAAAATCTAGCAAGGAAGCTGCTGGAGCTGAAAGCTAGCATTTTGTAAAAATAAGTACCCTAAAAAGTATATTTCTTTATTGCAGCTGTCTTAATTTGCAGTCGTAGAAAAAGTATAGTATGTCGCTTATAACTAACCCTTGTGGTACTGTCGCCATAACAACTTTGAAAGCTCGTGAAGTGACGTCTAGTAAGCAAAGCACTCTGTCTACGGTAACATGTATTGGTATTATTCTGCGAAATTACAGCTGACTGGCGCACCCAAAAATGGGTAATAAGCCGTGGTAATATATTATCTAAATAAAATAGCTACTTGTGTATTAAGAGCGCAAAATAGGACATTGTCGATTGAGAGGTTGTTGACGCGCGACGCAGGAGCGCGGCATTCTCTCGAAATCGACAATGTCCATTTGCGCTCGAAACACACACAATATTTTTTTTTCTACAGTCCTCCATAATAACAAAAAATAATAAAATATACACTTTGTACTTACAGTACTACTCAATAGTTTTGCAGTGAAGAACGTATTCAAATATGACTTCAAGGTATTGTTTTGGCTTTCGTTTTTATAAAAAATTAATGCCAATTTTGTAATAAATAGTATAAGTTTTTGTATAATTTATTTGTTTCAAGTACATTAAACTAGTGCAGTGGAAAAGTGGATGTCCATTGGGAGCGTTCAAGCCAAACTTTTGCAGGTGGCAGCACAACTGTTCACACAATTTATTTTATATTTTATTTTATCGTTATTTTCCATTCTTCTTGAGCTATTGTTTCAATCTAATTCAAGCATTTTATACTTTCGTTTTTATAAATATACGCCCTATTTTATTATCACAGCAGTGCGGCATTTTGTTTGGTTATGTAATATACCGACAGAGCAGTTATATGTCAGATTGACTTGTGAAGGTGGTAAATGTCTAAGTACCATTAGTACCTGACTAAACGCTTGCATTAAGAATGTAGACAAGTGACATTTCTCACCATTGTATAGTTAGAAATTTGGACAGCGAGCGTTTTTTCTACTGTCGCGCATGAGCGGCAAAATGACATTTTACGTTGACAAAAGAGAGCGCAAATGTATATAGATTGTAGAAAAAATATATTTTTTCCGAATTTGAGAATAAATAATTGACGTGTGTCCATTGGCTTTTATAAAACCTTTCACTCTAATGATAAGGATGAAGACGTATTATTAAGAAGTAATTCAATAGGTATGGATAAGTATAAGTGTAATAAAGTACAAACACATAAGTTGTATAAATTGCAATGGGTAGCGCAGGCGTGAATGGCAGTCGACGCACTGTTGACTGCCATCTGTCGTTATAATTGGGGCTTACGGAGATAATTGAATGCGTTAGTCCTCCTGCCTTGCTTCATTTGACGCGCTGCTCTGCGTTTTTATAACACTATATTAAGCATATTATTTTTTGTCAACATTGAAGCTTATATTTAATCTCATGCGCTAGATTCAATAAAAATGCAAATGTTCGGACTACAAAAAGAGGTGAGGGCTGATAGCATTTTCACTTCGCTGCCGTTTTCAATGCTACCAATACCAATGCTGGCTCTCGTCAACCATTTGTGGTTTGCCATCCACTGCGGTCATTGGTTATTTTTGATATTTTAATCACTTAATCTGGATTTTCATTTTAATTTTGCGTTTTTAGTTATGTTATTAAGGTGGGATAACACACTTCAAAATCAATGTTTTGATATAAATTTATTACTGTATTAAGGTATTAACGTTTGTAATTTCATTTCAAATATTCTCAGAAAATAAATAATTATTAATAATAATATCTCATTCTGTATAGTTTGATTTGGTCCGCTGCATTGAAACTGATCAGCACGTCGATTTTATTTTAGTGCTATATATGATCTTCCATACCCATTCAATTCCAATAAGTAGATATGCTTTATTCGCAACGGAGGGTCACACAGGTCGGTCAAATTTTCTCTAACTCAAAACAACTTGCTGTTTTTCTTAAATTCATTTTAAAAAACAATAAAAAATGCATCCGGGGTTTTTATAAAAACTATAAAAGAACCTAATTAATGCAACGTAATCACAATTTATTAAATATGAACTAATAACTGAATTAAAATATATACGTATGCATATTAATATACAAATTAATATTTTTATAAATATGCACTGCCAAAACAATACCAAAGACCAAATATTTAAACCAGGATATTAATGATACAATAAAAATTAATCTTACAATACAATAATTTTAAAAATATATACATATAAAAAAATGTTTAATTTGTAATTTTTACATTAACAATAAAAAATATATATTAAATTCAATAAAGGTGCATCCACAAGTGAAAATTATGTTTAGATTTATGGTTTATACTTTAGATTTAAATACTTTGGCCGCATATTATATAATGACTCCATTCACACTTCAGAATTTAGGATCTCTAAATCCAAATCATAAATCTATACATTGCAAGGTCCAAACTTTAGGTTTATGATTTAATTTGACGTCACAAACTTCACCAATGAGAACGCAACTGAAATGATATAGATATATACTTCCATTTTTATTTAGTATCCACTTGGTGAATTCGGCCTTTTAAACAAATGCGAGATGAACATGGAGACTGTCATAACTTAATTGCTGAAATATAACCAACAATGCCAAGCGAATGACAGTTTCACGGCGCACAGGTCTTTTGTTGAGTACTGCTCTATCGATATTTTAATCTTGTTTTTGAAGCATTTACACAGATGTTTGTACATATCAAAACTAATTTTCAGGTAATTTAAACTTACATTTATGAATGACTTACTTAAACCTAAACAAAAACCATAAACCTAATTTTCATTTCTGAATGCACCTTTACATTCTATAAAATGAGAAACCCAATGACTACATTTATTTCGACAATTCAAGCAGCTTCAAGTATATTATGACTTGAAAAATCCTGTTGGTTTATCTCAGCCGATTGAAATTAGGATTGACTTATTTTCAATCTTCTTTAAATTCGTATCGACGAAAAAAAGATAGTTAAATACTAGATTATGCAAACAGGCAGGGAGAGGTATATGATCTAATTTCATGCTGGATATGTAACCACAAAATCTAAAAATTGTCATGTTGATATTTGACTTTTCTTTCAAAAACATTAAAAAAAATATTTGTATCTTCGTCACTCCAAATATTTCGCTTTTGGACAATTTTATTAAGTTTTATGTAGCGACTTTTATAAAATGAGGTAAAATACAAATAACCAAATGATATGAATTTGTTAACACTACAATATATTGCGGATGTGCACATGCGTAGTTCCATTATTTGCCGCTTCATAAGTCCAAGCTTGTTATTTTATAGACTTGACTTGACATTTTCAATTTTACTAAATTCAAGCGGCTTCAAACGTCGAGGTTAACATAGTCAATATTACCTAAAGGCCAAAAATAACCCAAAACGTACCTACAAAAAAGCCCAAGAAGTCTAAAAACTCAAAAACACGAATGGGTCGTTTTTTTAAACCATGGAATTTTGCTAGCCCTATTTTTGGGAGGAAATATAACAAATTAATTAATTTATGTTAGTACCTATATTACAGCTGGTAAGCACTCTCTGATACAAATATATCGCCATTATACCGAAATTTGTGAATAAAAAAGTAGATTGACATAGCCAGCAATGCCGTAATGATATATTTATTTTATATATTTTATAATTTTAGTGATTATATTCAATAAAAAATTTGTCATATTTTTCATAAAATGAATGTATAATACAGACATAACATTAATATTTTTTACATATTTAAATAAACATAAATATTTTGTTTGTTATTAACACAAATTTTAAATCCTATCATCATATTTGTTATTTAATTGAAATTTTAAAAACAAGTTTCCAATTTAGAAATAAAGTAGCATGTTATTATTTCGTGTCAGATTTAAAAGAACCGGCTCGGCTTCTGAATTACGTTGGGCTGTTGGGTATTTGATCTGATATATTTAACCCCATAATATACTTAAAGTTAATCGGATTACATTAGAACGAGGCGATATATTATGATCCAAATCTTACTAATCGTAACACTCAACAATACGTGCCGGCCTGTCTGCTAACTTCTGCCTTCTCTATTCAATATACCATATACCCGACACATAATGAGAAACTTTAAATCGTTTATTTCTCTCATTATCTTGCATAAATAAACATAGCCAACATATGGCAACTACATTTTTATTTACAATGAAATTAACAAGATATATTTCTATTTGCTAAATGTGAAATTAGATCAATAAATCTGCCATTTGGGCAATTAAATTTTGTAAATTCGTACAAATCAATTTGAATATAAAATAACATATTAAAATTTGAGTACAATAACAAACAGAAAAAAATAAAATAACAAATATGTTAAGACAAAGAAATAAATAATATTGTAAATTAGTATAAAAAAATAACAGAATAATACAAAAAAACATCATAGGTAAAACTGTAGAGTGTAAGGTTATTCAGAATTAAAAGTTGCATATAAAACGGTTTTTACAATTTTTATAATGTTTCTAGTTTTATCACAATTTTAAAAAGATATTTCAAAATATATCTTAATTCAGCAATAGCCATGCCACTTGCTGTTTTTTCTGGTTTTCATAAATTGTTTACAAACGTCAATATAACTTATAGAAAATTAATTCCATAAACTGCGATAACTAAAAATAGATAAAAACAAGTTCCTCATTCGAATAAACAATCTTTATTTAATTTACATTTTACAGACATGACAGAATATTGTAACGTTTATTTATTTGCGTAAAGTGTAAAAATTAGAGAAATATAATTAATTAAAATAAAAGTTTATTAAACGATAAATAGGTAATTAAGAAAAAGATAATAAGAATAACTAAGACTATAAATAAACAAATAACACTAATTTAAGACTAATGTAGACACGTTAATCAACGCTTTGTTTAATTAACGGATCATCAAAACGAGCAAATGCAACGCGATTTTTTGAGAGCAATGATTAAAACAAAGCGTAATGAATGTTTCTGTAACCGGTTATTAGAATAGTATTAAATAACAATATTTATTTTACTATATTTATATCACTAACTATTTATTTCACTATACGTGTAGACTAACTAGTATTTATTTATATCACCATTTATGTCACACCACTTAACTTTCTGGCTTCCACCGACTAACTCTTATCCTCTCTCTAACTGTGCCGAACTACCTCGCATAGATCTACGTCGCCTTATATAACTCTGCATTATTCTAGAACATTTCCAGTAACCTTCGAGTAACAACGAGAGCGAGCAGATCACGCGTCTTTTACACAGCTTCACGCGTTAATGAGCCCTTAGCGCAAAGCTTAGTATAGATGGCAGCATATGGATATTCTCCTAAGTACGTATTACAATGTACAGACTTTTGTAAGAATACACAGATATTATTGTATGTAATCGTGACTTTTCATCATTATGGCTCATTATATAAACACAAAATATAGAAAAATATACAATAGATGCAATAAAAAACGTTTTTAACAAATACGTAGTCTAAATTTATTATTTTAATTAATAGTTATGTTTGACGCTCGTTTGGCGTTTGAAGGTCTTTTGAAGGTTAAAGTAACTATCCCAGTAGCGAACCTATCGGGAGAAATATTGTGCTAAGGCTCTCATTAGCCTGTCAACCGATCTAGAACGTTTCACTCAGTGGCGTCGGCAGCGTGCTCTCTATACTCAGTGGCGTCGACAGCGCGCACGCTACAATATGAATAAAATATTGTTTTCTATAATCTATAATGTCATATGTCATGGCTATTGCTAGTATATAATAGAAATTTTGAATTTTTTTTTTAAATTGTGAAGAAACTGGAAACAAAATAAAAATATGTAAAATCAGTTATGTATGCATCTTTTAATGCTGAACAACTTTGTAATCTACAGTTTCTGTAAAATGAACAGGAGAGCAGGAATTGTATAAAACTAAAATCCCATGTTAAATCCGTATTTTAAGTTCACCCCTAATCGCCACTTCCCGATAATTTAACATGTTATTTTATTTAATCTATTGATATTTTTACAATTATGGAAACAAATTAAATTAAATCTTTGCAAAAGAAATTTAGAAATCAAACTCAAAATTTTACGGTAATTATTGTTTTTATTATTATATTAAAATAATTACAATAAATTATTGTCAAATTTGCAGTAATTGTTTGCAATCCTATGGAAAACAAGCTCATGAATGATAGTAACTATTCCATTTGGTTCATATGAGTAGGTACTTTCGCTTGAGTTTGCATAAATTATTCTGATTTTGAAGCCATAAATTACAAACTGAATAACCAATTTAAGGAATGCTTTATGATGAAATAAAATTCATATCAAATTCCACGAACGTAAAGATAACTATGATTCATGTTCAGATAAGTAAGCACATACAGTGTATGTAAATTTCGATGTAAATTTATTTATTCTCATTAAATCCGGGTCGCATATCTGATAAGATAAACAAAATTAAATTAATAACTGCTGTGACACTTGTTTTTTAAGTATTGTAATTAATTAATTTCTATCATTATTACTTTATTAAAAAGATTATCAAATATTATCGAAGAAAATATGTCTTTGGCAAACAATGATAATGTGTTAATTGCTAGAGATAACAATAAATTTATACATGTCAAAAATATCTGGATATTTATATAAGTAATTTCATAATTATAAATTTTCATTTATATATAAAAAAGACGTATTTACTTATTAACTGATGTTGTTAATAAATAATAAATGAGAATATACAACAAAATGAAAAAAAAAATACATTATAAAACAAATTACATAAGGCAATCTGGGTAACGAAAACATGAAACATATTTTTTTACTATTTTTTCTATTGATTGAGGTAATTGTATAATTCTATTAGATTTTTTAAAAATGTGACATCAAAAATATGATTTGATGTTTGTATGAGTTATGTTGGTAGTGCTTTCCGCTAAAATTTTTAACTTCACAGATGAAAATTCATTATTGACTGACAGCAATTTGAGGTTATATGTCAGTCATACCAGTTTTAAAAACAGTTATACCACCTCTAGAAAACGCGCCAAAAACAGTGCATTTATAAATCTTCTTAACGACGAGTGTTCAGTGCGTTTATAGACTTATAAAGATATCGAAATAGAAAAAAAAAGTTATAAAAAAAATGTATATACTAGTTCAGTTATGAATTGGGCCTGAACAATTCAGAAAAAATACAAAATTGTAATTTATATGCTTAAAATCAATTAGACTTCAACGGTGGAGTAAGACAGAAACCTGACTACTAGATTAAAAATAAAAATTAAATCAGAAATGATTAGGGTACATGGTTATTATTATTATTATTATTATTATTATTATTATTATTATTATTATTTTAATTACGTTATAACCTATTTTCTGGGTTTACCAATTTGATTTTATTCGATGATTTTGGTAATGACGGTATACCTACTCGTATCTCGAAAGAGCACCACAAGTGTTACTTTTGTGCTATTTCCGACCCATAAGAAAAATCATTTAAAATTTTTATAACATTTTTAATTTTTTGAGTTTTGAAATTTAAATTAGAGATGTGTCGGGAACCGTGTTCGCAGTGAAGTGATTTTAACTCAATACATTCGCTATAGGTTTGTTAAAATCTAACATTTGGGTAGCAAAGTTCGTGTAATTTGATGTTGACTTAATTATCATTGCTAAACCTATAAATATTTTTATTTCTGTAGGTGTTTTTTTTTAAATAATCTATGCAATTCAAAATCAAGATGTGCATATTGTCCAACAAAAAAAAATATAACCAGCGATTTTTTTTTACAAAATCCAAAAATCTCAAATTTAAATTTTCAAGAAACAAAAAAACTTTTCATTTCGAAATCGTTCATTGGTGGAACTGACATTTTTTTCCAAACTTACCTATAATAAGCACAAAAACAAGGAGTTCAGTTTGACATTTCCTTTTATGGATTCATCATTTATTAAAAAATAAAGAAAACAATTGGTTTTGTCTTAGTAGGAATTTTGTATTTATCCGATGAAAATTATGGAAAATAAGAAGGAAATAATGTTTAAATATATAAATAAGTGGGTATATTTATTAACATAACGTACACCCTTATATATTTCGTGATTTGATTAGTTTTTGACAAAACTTGTTACTCACAAAGTGACGCGACCAGACTTCAATAAATAAAATAAAATAACTTGTTCATTAATTTGGGATTTTTATGTAGTTGGCAAAGTAGCCGACTCACGACCCAAGAGTCCCAAGTTCGAATCCCAAGTAAGGTGTAGATGTCTATGTGTGTCTCCTTTCATCATCTTATCTCCATCAATGCAATGAATGAACAAAATGAGAAGGTTATAACGAAAATGAAAAAAATGACTCCAACTAAAGCTATTATAATTACCCCTTAACCTTAAAATTAATTTTAATAAAAACTAAATACGTATTTCGAGAACTAAGTTCTCATCATCAGTATATGGGGTCTCGTGGCCGCGTGCCTGAGTGTCTGGTCGCGAATCTGGGGAACCGGGTTCGATCCCGACCGACGCCAAATATTTCGAATTTTAAATGGCACAAAATTGACCCCTGTGGTGCACTCTCCACGCCAGCAATGAGTGCCCGTGAGTTGACGCCTGGTAAACGCCCACACGGTACAAATATGTCATCATCATTACCGATATCTGCGTACAAAGCAGATTGGAACACCCAGCAATGGGTAATATGCCGTGATGATATATTTATTTAATTTATTATTATTATTATTATTATTATTATTATTATTATTATTATTATTATTACTTTATAATTATTTTCAAAATAATAACGTTAGAATAAATCGATACACTTATAATCTAGGAACGTTTGTACTCGCTGAACCTTAACCAGTTGCATAAAAATATAATATATATATATATATATATATATATATATATATATATATATATATATATATATATATATATATATATATTGATTAACCGAACTGAAACAATATAAAACGTTTATGTATATGAGTAAAATGAGAATATATAAAAGAAAATCGTTTTTAATTTTTGAACAATGATTTGTTTTGTATTCATATTGTTTTGAATTAGCTTTTCGAGTAGACTGATTCCATTTGAAATGGGTTCGCTGCGTGAAGAGAAAAACAAATGAGAAATAAGCGAGTGAATTGAAGCGGGTAAGCAAAGCAGTAACGGTAAAATGAAACAAATATCAATTTATCCAGATACGACTACACATCTCAGAGAATTATTCTGGTTAGATGAGTGTTTCAAATTAAAATGGGCTCAATGTATATCCATTATGTTAATTTTTCAATTATAAATCTAATAAAAATATGTTAAACATTTCTCTGGTGAAAGAACTGAAAGTTTGATACTTGCTAATCTAATATACGCGGGGACAAAAAATATATTATATTAGGTTGAAATCCTGTATAATGCTGGATTTTCTGCCCTGTCTCTGTAAATCCCGGTTCCTAATTGTTATTTGGGTTCAAGCTATGAAGGGGAACAGAACAGACGTTGACAACTTACGCACTACGCAGGTCTCGGCGACAAAATGTAAAACATAATATCACTCAAAAAAATCTTTAAAATATGCACATTATGAACAATGGTTTCCTGCATATGACTGATCATAGACTGGAATAAGTCAATTTGATTCTAATTAAAATTATAAATCACCACGGTTTATTACCCATTTCTGGATGTGCTAGTTTGCATTTATTCACATATTTTTATAATAACGATATATCTGTAGAGTTTATAAAATTTTTCTCATCCCAAAATATCAAACAGGGGTTTTTTTAAGAACCTACTGAAACATGTTTAAAACCCAAACTATTACAAAGTAGCCACAATTTATTAATAATAAATTAATAATAACTGAATAAACACTGAAGTTTATTATATACATATATATATATATATATATATATATATATATATATATATATATATATATATATATATATATATATATATATATACAGGGTGTTTCCTTTAAAACAACCAGCGCTTGTTTAGGCAAACTAATGATTTTAGAAAAAAATGTTATATACAAGAAATGATCAAGAATAAGGGGCTAATTTATTAATAATAACAAACCAAAATTCAACCAGTGGTTCTCAAACGACAGAAAAAAATTATATTTTTTTAAATAGTATCCTATATAATTTTTTAGCCCATTAGATAGAATTTTTTTTTCTGATTTCAACGATATAAATATGTTATAGGATTGTATAACAATTATTTCGAGAAAAATGGTTTCAAAAATAATGTTATAATATTACAATAAACTATGCAATACACAAGTATTGATACGTCTGTTGCCTAGTTACGCTAGTAGTGAACCCATTTTTCATTAAATTATTTCTAGTTTCTAATACAACTTTTCTCGAAATAATTGTTATACAACCCTATGCTATATTTAGATCGTTGAAATCAAAAAATAATATTCTATTTAAAGGACTATATAGGGTGCCATTTAAAAAAATATAATTTTGTTCTACCGTTTGAGAACCACTGGTTAAATATTCGGTTTGTTACTATTGATACATTATCTCTAAAGTTGTTAGTTCGCCCAAAAAAGCGCTGGTTGTTTTAAAAGAAACACCCTGTATATATATATATATATATATATATATATATATATATATATATATATATATATATATATATATATATAGGGTGCCCCAGGACGAGCTTACGCTATCGTTATTTTAAAAACAATTCAATATTATTTTACGAAATTTGGTATCATGAGGTTTTTCGACATACCCGTTTCAACTAAAATATTTTCAAAGCAGTAGAGTTTCCGGTTTAACCGGAAGTAAACCCTAACTTTCTTATTTTAAATGGAATGCTATAGTTTTTATTTTACCCTTGCATTCCGCAGAAAATTTTACATAGGCAACTATAAAAAAATTTTACTCATGCTCAACCACTTCCGGCGTAATTCAACTTTTCTTGATTTTTCACCTAAAAACGGACACTTCTTTTCACTCTATATCATGAGAACGGGATCAAATTCTATAATCTGTAAAAACAGTTTTATAAAAAAAGCTTTTGTTTGCAATATTACAAATTAATAATCGACTATTTTTGAAAATTGTAAATTCTACGTGAACGTAAAATTGCAGTTCACAAAATTCAAAAAAACTATTTTTTTTTAATAGAACACCCCATTTTTAATTATTTGATTTAATTCTTCGTTGAAAAATAGGGTTAGTTTGTGTAGCATGTCCTATGTTGAAAGTTTAATTTGCATTTATTTACATTAGTTGTACATTCTGCCGTATTAATTTTAGAAAATACAAAAAATGGTCAGAATTAAATACTACATCAAATGAGCCTAAACTAATTGGTATAATAGGTTCTTATCATGAGATAAACGTAAAATAAAATATCCGTCTTTAAGCTTTTTACAGAGTGCCATGTAAGACAAAACATACAATTCAAATAGTTGTATTGTTTGACTTCGACAGATAAAGTTTATTAATTGATATTTAATGGTTAATATTGTTCCATTGAGTTTTTTCTGCAAAGGTAAATGTATCCGTGCTTACTAATGAATAAAATAATGAATTCAATAATTATTAAAACTTTATGGCAGATGTCATCTGCCAAACTCAAGAAATACAACTAAAAATTATTACTTTTATTTTGTCTCTCTTTCGCAAACAAAACGCATGTAAACAATAATTTTGGACTTGTTAGATGCAGTTTTTAATTCTGAAAATTTTTTTAATGGGCCGGAATTTACAGTAATATGATTATTTAACCATTGAATTTCCTATGGTCCACAAAAAAAAATATACCGGATATTTATGCCAATATATTAAATACAATAAAAATTAATCTTACGATTTAATAAATTGAAAAAAGAATTATTATGAAATTTTTTGTTAATTTATGTTTATATTAATATTCATAATATTAAATTAAAATAAATTGAAAACCTTAATACCACTTTATGAAACAAACAAAAAAAAACAATAAAACTCATTGCGCCGTTTTTTTTTTTTATCCTGGGTTACCTTACTGACTCTTGAAAGGTACTGTAGAGAGAGAGAGAGAGAGTATCACTTTTCTGCGATCTGAAAATTGGAAACCCATTTTTTAATATCGAAGGAAGATTTTTGTGTAAAATTCACTGGGACTCTTCCTATGTCTTTTTTTTAAAGAAAAAACCCTCAATAGGATTAAATTCCAATTACAGAGTGAGTTCACATACACAAGCATTCATGCCTTAGAGGGATTCGAACCCAGAACCCCGAGCGCACTCATGACTAATAGCCGTTGCTTTCACCATTGAGCCACCGGAGCTGTTTAATAGGATGCTCTCCCAAATGATCTACGAAGTCCCCTTGATATCAGAGAATTATTCACCTGTATTTTGCTAAACTTAAACCAGTAGGTACACTCTCTGAAATCTTTCTTCGGTTTTATTTAATATTTGAATCGTTCACGGTTCTGAATTGTTAGAGAAATAATTTAAAAAATAATAGTAAAAAACAGTTTGTAATATAGTTCCTTTTTTAAGTTACTAAAAGTTGAACAACCATTAACTTTTCTAATGTTTGTTCTTATGCACTAAAATTAATGCATAATATAAAAAATTGTTAAATCACGATTCAATTCATTTGTTGGTTATCCTTCGTTCTAGAAGCTGTAAAGAGAACACGGAAACTACGTATGTCGGCAACAACACGAATTTAAATTTGAATATTAAAGAGCAGTAGAAGACATTTAATCCGTACAACGCACTCAAATTCCGGAGAAGCTTATAAAAAAACTCTTTAATAACTAAAATACATCAAATCCTACCTAAATCTTCGTCCAGTTTTTGTACTTAGAAAACGATATCACCAGGTGTTGATTCCAATAACTAAATCCAAATATGTTGGATTAGATTTTGTAGGATGTAACAACAAATTTAATATAAGTTGATTGACCATTCTGTTTCTTAGTTTGTGTATTTGTTTTGTAACATCCAAAAAATGCTTTTTAGAAAATAAATAAAAGTAAATGAAGTAATTTAGCCGCCACTTTCATTGAAAGAAATGAAGAATTCTAAACGAAATTCAGGACAAAAATCTAAATGATATTATAGATTATACTAAAAAATAACAGAATAATGTAAAAAATACTAAAAATTCTTGTATTTAACATGTTATTCTGTCTAATATAGTTTAGCTAGCACGTAAAACTTGTGACGTGCATTTCCAACATTTCTCATAAATTTTGTACATGAATGTAAATGTACCGTAAACCGGAAGCTGGATAGCGGCCATAAATGATCCGTCAGCTGATATTTATATTTATTTTTTAACCATTATAACCTGACGCTGTTATTGTACTATGCAATACACGAGCATAATTGTTTTTAAATAGTAGGTACTATAGGTAGATATTCAATATAATTTTCCATTTTCCACCTAACCCACAACTATGGTGTATTTCAAGATATTTGCAAATCTACCTGTCTTCGTAATAACGTGGTACACCGCAAAACAGCGTGGTATGCATGATCCTATGCGTCAGGGAAGAATTAGCAAAATTTTGGAAAACGATGTAGAGGTACTTTTTCAATACCCCGCTAATTAATATACCTGGTTTTATTTATAATTTGTGAAAATTTGGTGTAATGTCATATTCTTTGTTCTGTATTTCTTAAAATTCATGTGAAGCATTAAATTCCACACAAATATTTTGCGTGCTGGATTTCAAATATTTTGTTACAACCCTGTCATGTTACCCATCAAGCCCATTTAAGAAGCTACCCGCTGCGTGAGTCGAGGCAGGTACGTTTGTAAATATGTTGAAACAAACTATATCCATTGTGTATGTATTTTTCTGTTTAACTCATAAGATATCTACATTATACCAGCAAAATTTAATTATTTTAAAAATTGTAACTCGCTTAAACGAAACGGAGCATATTAAAAAAATCTGATGTGGCCAGCACATTACCTTCCGTCAATTCTATGTATTTTGTACAAATTTCATACGGAAAGTTCCTTGCTAAATTAAATATTCTATTTCTTGTACATTACCTTCCGGCAGTTGCATGTATTTTATGCAAATTTCATACAGAAAATTATTATTTTGTGACGTTTTCTATATACAGTGTAATGTATCTGCAGAAATAAAAGATTTATTAGTATTATTATTTATTGTACATTACCTTAAAGCAGTTGTATGTATTTTATACAAATTCCATACAGAAAGCAAAAGATCCCATATTTCCAGTAAAATTATAAGACACTATGTCAATTTCACTTGACACTGACATCTTTCAATCAGAATTTTCTTAATATAGTAACTGTTTCCATAGCTATGGCTACTTTATGAAATTTAATTTCTTTATAATTTTTTAACTCTATATCCATTTAATATTAAGTATAAAATGCAATCAAATCGTATAGAGAATAAAATATTCTTTAATATTTATAATAACATCAAATGTGAAAAAATTATATTTAACATAGTTTTTTCAAGAAAAACTGTTAAAATCTTCAAATGATGGTACTTCCGGTTGACCAATTGTAACCAAAATCTAATCAGCTCTTCATATGGATGTAACGAAGAAGTATACGAAAAAATTATAATTTTTGTAACTGTAGTATTAAAGTTATCGCAGACGAAAATTTTGTTACACACACACACATCCACACACACGCACACACACACACACATACAGACATCATCGTAAAAATAGTAAATTCGTATTCTAGGGACCCTAAAACGTGCTTATTGATTAAAAACTCATCATCGAATTTTTTGACCAAAGACAATACCTTCCTTACCTAAAGGTGACGGAAGGTAAAAACGAATACTTATGATATAGACGGGAACCGGGTTTGCTCCCGACCGACGCCAAATATTTTAAATGGCACAAAATTGACCCCTGTGGTGCACTCTCCACGCCGACAATGAGTGCCTGTGAGGTGACGCCTGGTAAGCACCCGCACGGTGCAAATATTTCATCGTTACCGATATCTGTATACAAAGCAGATTAGCACACCCAGCCATGGGTTATAAGCCGTGATGATATATATATATATATATATATATATATATATATATATATATATATATATATATATATATATATATATATATATATATATATATATATATATATATATTATGATACAGACAAGCGATAGTTTCAGAAATAGTAGAATATCCCATTAGATAATACGACTCCGACCAAAAGGATACTGGTCAACTAGGAACTGTGAAATTCTGACTTAGTAGAGTAGAGATTCTCAAACAATACTTGGTCAAAATCTCAGTTGGTCTCAGCTTAATTCAGATAAGCTCAGTAAATTGTTGTTCTTTTTGTCCTAACTGAATCGAGTGGTACTGAGTGTACTCACATCCCCCCTTACCGACCGATGCTGCGTCACTCGCAAAATAAACTCAAAATAATATGAACCAGTCAGTTCAGTAGAAGGGGTAATGTTTTGAGAAGAAATGTCTATTTGTAGGTTATATAAATGTATTATGAAAGTGGAGGCTGGTTGAAAACAAAAGTGTCATATATGGTAATGAATTTTAGAGTACGAATTACTTTTTCTAAATGTGAAGCGTTATTCTTTCTATATCCATCTCAGCTCAGTTCATCTCAACTCACTTATCAACTGAGCTGACCAAAAATATACCAAAAATAATAAAGCTATTATGCAATATTATAAATAAATAACGTTGAGATCTATGAAGGAAAGCAAATTGGCACACCCAGATATGATTAATAAAGTTCTGATTTAAAAAATATATACTTATTTTAATATACAGAGTGGTTCACATAACTTTACGAGCTCGACGAACTTTAAAAATAAATATAAATAAATAAAGCAATTAATATTTCGAAAATCGAAATTTAAAAAAATGTCAAAATGAATACTAAAGTAATTTTATCCCATAAGACTACAATATTATCAAGAACGATTATTTTGAAGCACTAGACGAAACAAGTTTTATTTTTGGAGTGTACTTTTAAAAGTAAGTACAAACATTCAAAAATACGTTCAAATTAAAAGAGAGTACGGCTGGTGACATTACATTACAGATAAAATATGTCAAGTTCTAAGTTTACTATGTTCCGGCGAGATAATGGCACATTGTACTGACCTTGACCTGTGATTCAGTCATGCCTAGCGCATAGGCCAACTTGGCACGCTCGGGTCCGGCCAGGTACTTGGTCTGCTCGAACGTTTTCTCCAGCGCAAAAATCTGCTGGCCGGAAAATGTCGGTCGTGTATGCTTCTTTTTTGCGTCTTTGTCCGGACCACCGCCTGACAGGCCCGCTGGGTTCACTGAAACATTTCAAACAACTACTCAATGGGTGCTTTCCAATACCTACTATACTACCAATGCCTTCATTCATGCTCTCCGACAAAAGAGATAGACTCGGTTAACACTAATAGAACATATTTGACTTTTGTCACGAAATATACAGGAATTTTCAATACTGGATTTTCATTTACATAAAATAGTATTTATAAGATTGCAATTTCCATTCCAAGCCCATCAATATTTGAGAAAACACACTGCATTTATACAGCGTGTTTCCTTTAAACCAACCAGCGCTTTTTTGGGCGAACTAATGACTTTAGAAAAAATGTTATATACAAGAAATGATCAAGAATAAGTGGCTAATTTATTAATAATAACAAACCGAAAATTCGCCCAGTGGTTCTCAAACGGCAGATTTTTTAAATGGTATCCTATATAAATTTTTAGCCCATTAAATAGAGAACTTTTTCTTATTTCAACGATATAAATATGGTATAGGGTTGTATAACAATTATTTCAAGAAAAATGATATTAAAATAGTATATTAAAGAACGTGTTTTATAAGACATGTTTTTTTCGCACGCGTCAAAATTTAGAAAACGAGCGTCAGCGAGTTTTCTAATTGACAAGTGCGAAAGAAAGTCTTATAAAATGAGTTCTTTATACTATTTTTTATATTTTGCGCCTTCTACAATAACATTTACTTACTCAATTTCTGATTATATTTGTAACCATTTGTACATTTTCATGTAAATAATCTTCCCTAAATAAAAAAAAATAATAATAATTTCGACATTATATTATTAAAATAAATTGTCAATTAACTAAAAATAAATTAGGTAAAAATGGGTTAAAGAAACGTCATCTAGTACCAACCGTCTAAAACAAAAAATTGCGTATCGAAATGAAGGTCATTACGATACGCAATTGCGTATCGTAATGACTTCATTATGAACGCAAAATATAAAAATAATGTTATAATATTACAATGGCTATGCAATACACAGGTATACGTCTGTTGCCTAGTTACGCTAGTAGTAAACCCATTTTTTATTACCTTATTTCTAGTTTTTAATACCATTTTCTCGAAATAATTTTTATACAACCTTATGCTATATTTATATCGTTGAAATCAGAAAATAATATTCTATTTAAAGCGGTAAAAAATTATATAGAGTGCCATTTAAAAAAATATAATTTTGTTTTACCGTTTGTGAACCACTGGTTAAATATTCGGTTTGTTACTATTGACATTTTTCTCTAAAGTTGTTAGTTCGCCCAAAAAAGCGCTGGTTGTTTTAAAGGAAACACCCTGTATACCTATTTCAAAAGTTTCAGAGAATATTTTTTGTGTAATGATGATCACTAATGAATTTTTTTAAGAACAACTAATATCAATATTTTATAATTTTAGGAATGAGTTTTTTTTTAAATCAACAAAAAACTTTGTGTTAATAATACTGTGCATACCTATCTGTGAAACTACACATTTTGCAGTATTACTTATTTAATAAATAATATTATTTATTAAATGGTATTAATGTTTATTACAAATGCCACTAATTCTATGATTTAAATTGACTACCACTAAAATCTTTCAAGATTTCATTGACAAGTCTGCATTCCATATTTATTGCAATAAGTATTTTTTGTTTGTTTTATGATATTGGTTCAATGCAGGGCTGGTCAAATTTTGACCAACCTAAAAAAACCCACCCGAGTTTTTTCTTATAGATCCCTTTACAGTTAGATTTTGTTTATTCTTGTACAAAAAAAAATTATTTTTAGTCGATAACACAATTAATCTCATTTTGATTTTTTTAAAAAGACATTGGTTGTACTTGTATTAAGCAGATTTGTTCCTTTACAATCATAGTTAAGTATCTACTAGTGATTATTAAAAATAAAATGAGTGAAAACTGACAAATATCATCTTCCTCGGCATCTTCACTTGCCGTCTTGACCCAATAGACCATATTATTTATTATAGCGCCTTTGCCGGCAGATTTATAAAATGAAAAAAGCGTGCCAGGGTGACAAACTATGTTTTAATTTTTCCAATTAAGTTGGCAATACTAACTTTTTTCTCTTTACTACTAGAAAAAAAGGAAAAGATATTCCTTTCTAATTAATAAATTCAAATCACAATCCGGAAAGAAACAATAGTAAACAGGCATAATTAAATATATATATATATATATATATATATATATATATATATATATATATATATATATATATATATATATATATATATATATCGCACTTTACAAAAGAATCACACCAACAAAACATTAGTTTAGTTTAGTTAGTTATCTGTCAGTGACAGAAGAGGAAACAGGCGCTTAAATTTTTTTAATTTTAATGTATATTTTATTGATTATTTATATATTATAAGGGCAGAATCCAGTAGTTAAACATGAAATGGAACTTGCAAGAAAAAAATTATCGTTCATTTACGTCTACATAAAATAATATTTTGCTTTAAAAATACAATTTTTCCCATAAGATATCATTAGTTTCATTCCCGCTGTACTCCCAAGCATTCTGAGCATGCGCATTGAGATAGTAATATGGTCTATAGAATTATAATGCGTTTCTTTTCTATACCTATTAGTTTTTTTCCGGTGTATAATTTACGACAGCAATATAAGGGCATTACTGAATAATTTCTGTAATCGGGGAAATACAGAAGTGATATGGATGTTTCTTTGGTTAAATTTGACATTGTTACTTGACAAAAAGGGTATTTCAGAGGTATTACAAGATAATACAATGTATTCCATTTTTAAGTACAAATATTTCCTCGTCCTTCTATTTTTGGCAAAAATTCGTTCTTGTTTAAGTATCTATACTAACCGGCACCAAAAACGGGTCATTTTCTTTTCAGATATTGTTATCTCTCCGTTATTTTGTATAATTGAATTAGTTGTAATTATGGTATACAAAAGATTAATTCGCAATAACTCGAAATACCACGTATATCTTGGCTACGTAACTTTGATTTCGTCCATCCATCCCAGTAATGCAAGCATGAAAGCTACAGTTTCTGCGCCTAGTGAAATTTCGAACGCATTAAAATACTCAAATATGAACTTGATACTAATATTTTTTCTTAAAAATACAATAGTCCGTTTTGATGCCGGTCAGCTTAGATTAAAAAAAATACGGATGCAATTTATGCATTTTTTTTGATAGAGATTATTAATTATAATTGTTATATACCTCTGGTGTGATTATTATTTATTATTTTGTTTATTTATTCAATATATACATACTTATGTTGATATATCCTCTGTTGAAAGGTGGAACTGTAAAAATGATTAGAAGAAATGAATATTTTAGGAAAAAGTGGTAGAATATGAGGTGTTAAGAATACAAACAAAACAGAATGCATAAAATCGTTTATCCGTTGGTTAAATTGCCCTGTTCGGAGTTCCCCAGCTATGATAAAACATTTCATGTCATCAAGGCTTTTCCCGTAATCCCAACAATAAAAAAGGCATAGCGGCGTACGCGTTCTTCGCATGTCATATCGCGAACGCGTATCGTGGCTTTCATAAAAAAATCAATTACTTGTTTTTCTCCACTCTACTCGGTGGTTTGGTCTGCAGACTGCAGACTTCTGCCTGTTTCACTGCCTCACATTCTGATACTGATGAAACGATGAAATGCTTAGCTTAACATGGACCCCGTCAACAACTTCAAAACGGGGCATTTAAAAGATTTTTAAACCCGACTTTTTATACAATGTAACACTTTTCAACGAGTGAAAGAAATTTCATAAGTTTTGTCTATGCCTTTCGTTAGGACATGTGGTAGAGCCTTTATTGCAGGATTGGTCAAATTTTCTCCAACTTAGAATAACCCACCCCGGTTTTAGAAAACTACTTAAAAACCCATAAAATAATTTCGGTCGAGTAACTATAATAACCCAATTAATGAAAAGTAATTACGACTTATTAAATATCAACTAATAACTGAATAAACACTGAAATTTTCAATAACAAAGTCTATTACTTCTAAATTTCATAAAAATATTTTCAATAAAAATATTGATTTTATTTTTTATAATGTTTATACTATTAACAATAATATACAATTGGTTGAAAAAATAATAATATTAAACTCAATAAAATTGGAAAACAATAATATGCAATAAAACCAAAAAAAGCCCAATAAAACCACTATGTCGGTTTATTTTAACTCTGGGATTTAAAAACAGAAAGTCAATTATTCGAATGTTTTCAATAGTTCCTTACCATAAATTGATTTTGCTCTTTAAATATTTAAAATCTGCAAAAAAAGCTGAAAACAGAATTTAAGGAATAGGAAGGTTAAATACGTATTTATGTCTATCGATTTTACAGTGAATACTTATCAAGAGGATTGTTTGAAATTGTTGCTAATTTGATAGTACAGGTAAACGCTAAATGTCAGTTGAGTTCATCTATACGTTCGAAGGACGATCGTATCTAATTTATGTAACAAATTTGTGTTACTAAACTAACTATTAAGGTCATAAGTTTTGTCTAACATAAATACCTATAAACACAAACATTTAGGATTATAATTACTTATAGATTATTTTGGAATTAAATAAATTTGTGAACTACATTGTTACAATCTCAGTGCTCGCCCAAAATTCTGTCAAGAATTACTACAGAATATAAAAGAACATGTTACTTTCAAGGCAGAAATTTGAGCACTGTCAGTGCACAACTAGCTTATTTTGACAAACATTTATATTATATTTAAAATATATGTACTTGCTGAGGATGGACAAATTTTGTCCGAAACGTCCTATGTAATAAATGACTTATGACTGACGTCATAAACAGAGAAGAAACCTACGGCTTATTTATTTAATTCCAAACTTCAAGATTGTTCCCAAATTTCTCATTTCTACTTATAGATTATAAAGTTTTTTGTGTTAATAATTATAAAATATTAACAAGAAAAGGTTGCAAATTCGGACTCACTGATTTCGATAAAACTTTGTGGACGTAAAGTACTTCTTATTGACCCAAAAATTTGGTGACAAAAGACTGTCCTACTGTCCAGGAGACATACCGTTTCTTACAATTTTTTTTAACAATTATGTCTATTACTTATATAAAAATAGGGTCGCATGCTTGTGTATTAGGTGAACAGTTGTAATTCAGACGGACCGGGTTCGATTCCGACCAACGTCAAATTTCAAATTTGAAAATTGTTTCTAAAAAATAAATATATATATATATATATATATATATATATATATATATATATATATATATATATATATATATATATATATATATATATATAGATATATTACCCATTGCTGGGTGTGCCAATCTGCTTGGTACATAGATATCGGTAATGATGAAATATTTGAAATATTTGGAGAATGCACCACAGGGGTCAATTTTGTGCCATTTAAAATTCGAAATATTTGGCGTCGGTCGGGATCGAACCCGATTCCCCAGATTCGCGACCTGACACTCAGGCACGTGGCCACGAGATCTCATGAAAATTGTTTCTAATTTTCAAATATCATAAAAATAATACCTGTGGTGGTCTCTCTACAATAATTTTGAGTGAGAGCCCGCATGAAATGACACCTGGTAAACGATTTCACCGGTACAGATATTTGTCATTACCTATATCATCTGCGAATAGACGCAAATTGGCACACCCAGAAATGGGTAATGAGCAGTGATGATTTTTTGTATATGTTACACGACATAACCGAATTTGTTTTGAACTCTGATTAAGAAGTATATGTTGAAGTGGAAAATTTCTGGTTTGGGAATTCTAAACAGTTCTGAAAGTTCTGAACAACTTTTTCGGACAATGCCCGAATTCGGGTATAGTGTGTAACATATACAAGAAATTATTTAAGTAAGCTTACAACGTTTAACCGATGGTAATAATTTTTGTTTTACATGGTTTCTATAAGTATTAGAACCCCTTAAAACAGACCAATTACGTCATGGTTCAAAATTTTGTAAGAAAATAAATATCAATTTTAATTGTCAAAACTGACGTGAAATGCTCTTTTGCATTAGTGTACAATTTATATTCGGTATATTGAATATCAAAATGCCAATTTCCTTAATCCGAAACATACAGTTTTTCATTGTAAAAGTCTCAAATAAATAAATAAAAATAAATATATATACCATCACGGCTTATTACCCATTGCTGGGTGTGCCAATCTACTTGCGGACAGATATCGGTAATGATGATGATGATGATTATTATTATTATTATTATTATTATTATTATTATTATTATTATTATTATTATTATTATTATTATTATTATTATTATTATTATTATTATATAATATTTATTATTAATTATTTGCCGCGACGCCAATTATCTTACCTATATGTCAATTATGACAGTCCCGTGTTTTTAGTCATTGGTCCACCTCAAACTTCTGTTACTACTCTAACTGTATGAATAGAGATGAGAATCGAATTACTGTAGATTTGGGTTTCAGGCAATCATCTTAACATTCTATTAAGCTATGTATATTTACTTACATAACACCTGTATATGTTATAATTATTTAATTATTGAAAGTATTAACTATATTTAAAATTACAAAATAAAATCGCATAAATAAGAAAGATTGCTGCAAGAAAATAAATTCCTCACAATATTCGCTTAAAATTTAATGTTTTAGAGAACAAAGCGAGAGTTTGCGACAAATGAAAGAAAAATTGATGTTTCATTAATGGTATCAGAACAGTTATCAGGTGTTCCCATATATTTGGAGGGTACTGTACATCGTTAATGCAGGAATCTGTGAATTATAAATATAGACTGGTACATCCAGAAATTAGCAATAAACTGTAATGAAATATGCCTAATACTTTTAACCAAAACTATATATCTTGTAGAAAATATAATTTGGTAAAGTGTCATGGTTATCTCATCTCTTCAAAACCAAAAACATCCGTTTATCTTCCCAATACGTATACGTAGGAAAAAATCTATAGCAGAGTATTTCCTCTGTCGGATATTATTTATGCAGAAAATATGAAAATCTGTAAGGGACCGTCCAATATTTTATAATAATAAAGTGTGGACACAATTGCTGATCTTAACGTTGTCTGGCGCCCGAAATGTCGAGCAGGGACTTTCAATGATCTAGGAGCATGTGTTACCAACCATGATTCACATTCACGACAAAATGCACAACCAATACGTTACTTTATTTCGATTTCTGATGCTTATAACGTTCCCTGTCATATATGAGATAGCACAGGATAGGAGATAGGACAATGAGATTCAATTTTGTACGACGGATGGCAATTCTATCAGACACAAAAAAACAATATTAAGAAATATTAAAAACGTATAGTTGAGGAGTAGAATAAGCAATTCAATGCAGTATTATGAAGGACTTAAATAAAATAAATAAATAAATATATCATCACGGCTTATTACCCATTGCTGGGTGTGCCAATCTGCTTTACAGATATCGGCAATGATGAAATATTTGCACCGTGCGGGCGCGGAAGGAAGGACTTGTTCTTAAATATTTACCATTATTTACGTTTGTACTGCTTTTTAATTTTCAGATCAATTATTATTATTCGTTTCCAAACCATATACAATATAAATAAATAATTAAAAATACATAATAAATATATAATACATTACGACAAATTTTTCTCACTCCTTACAAACTGAAGTGACCGATTTTCGGTAGTGAATACCGCATCCGGACCACATGGAGTGAGTCTGCTGAGCACTTTTTAAAATCAGAGACCGGAAACCGATCCAAACCCGAACCTAAAATCGTTCCGAACCCACTTTTTTTGTAAACCAGAACCTGATCCACTGTTACTTTGGTCGACATGAACCAGAGCCGGAACTGAACCCAATATTTTCGGGTTTAAAAAACCGTGTTCACTGAACCAATATTTTTCAATAAATCTGTGCCACATAGTTGCATATAGGATTAGTTTCGTACTGAAATAATTACCTTTAAAACAAAACCTACATTTTTAATATTTTATTTCATTATTTGAAGATGAGGAAAATTTATTAGAAAGATAGTGAAAGATAATGAACAAGCCCAAGCAGAAATATTAAAATTAAAATAAACCTAATTTACAAGTAGTTTTTAAAAATTATGAAGTCTTCCAGAGATTTCCAAAACTGCTAATATATATTAAATTTTTGGGAGAAACAAAAATTGTTACACTATGAAGTTGCACAAATTGAGTTAGCAGTTACAGCTACATACTCATAAGTTAGTGCGGAACGGGCATTTTCTGTAATGAAATTTTTTTTGCTACTTCAGCGAGCAAATATGTGTGAAGAAATGTTGTCAGATATTTTGATAATCAGAATTAACGAAAAACTGAAACTGAACCGGTACCGAACCACCTAAAAATATTTTTTCTGAACACGAACCGAACCTGAACCCAATTTTATTTTCATTTCTGAACCTGAACCCAAACCGCACCCATTTTCCTGCGGTTTCCGATCCCTATCACATAAATAGACAAATTTAGATATCATAGGCCTGATGCATCGTCCGGCATAAACTAGGACGGAGAGGATGCATCTTCTCCGGAGATCCTCTCCCTTTGCCAGAGAAAAAACCGTCAGCAAAAACTGGCAGAGAAGTGGCCTAGCTAAATAGCATTCATCCAAAAAATTGCACAGTTTATAGCAGCTGGTGTTGCCTTAGCCAAATCTTCTCTCGTGCATTCCTCTTCTAAGTTGGCGCACGTAAGCAGGTGGGCCATTGTTTGTTCTTGACCACAATGACATAAAGTGGGTTCTGCTTGGTACCCCCATTGAACAATAAAAAGTATATTATATTTTTTACTAGGAAAAAATTATTTGAGAACTAAATATATTAAGTAATTCGATATAATTTACAGTGCAGAATATTTTTTTATATATTTAATGGGTATTATATTGCCAAAATATAACGATACCATAAGCCTGAACGTTGTATACATGCTCAAAGTTGTCACCATGATTTTGTATATTGTCGTTTTTCTTTATAAAACGCCTAATGCCTAGTCGTTATCAAAATAACTAGGCGAATTGTAAGATACCGGGTGGCTATTTCTAGCAAATATCAAACATTTATATAGAAAAACAAGTGAATAGCGATCTTCTAAATTTGCCATTTGATATCTTCTATTACATATTGATAATTTTATAATCAGCTTAAAACGAATTAGACTATAATTGAAAGAAATGTAGCTGTCAGTGACATTTCGAGTAAGTTGTAACATTTTCATAAATTTGCTCTAAATTTTGTCCAATTATCTCGAAATTTCTTCTGATAATGGCACCTCACTTAAGTAAATCTGACTTATAGTTCATTGCAACTTGTTATCAAGAAAAAAATTAGCGTGGTAAAAAAATTACGGAAGAATTTCCAGGGAAGAGATGGCCACTTTCTGTTAAGCGACTGATAGAAACAGGATCAATTTCTAGTTCATGTATCAGTCCTGAATTTTCGTCATTTCTAACAGTTACTGACCTTGCACTTCCAGGTTTTCAGAAAACTGATTCAATCTCTATTAGTCGCTTAGCAGCACGATTTATGTTGGAAAATGGCCATCTCTTCCCTAAAAATTCTTCCGTAAAGTTTTTTCTACACCAATATTTTTCTTGATGATCTCCAAGTCCGATTTACTTAAAAGAGGTGCCATTATTAGAAGAAATCTTGAGATAATTGGCCAAAACTTACGGCAAATTATGTTTTTTATCTTTCATTAACAATTATATGAGTGAAAGAATTTGAGTACTACCTACAATGATTTATTACAAATCAGCTGATGTACTTACTCACTTTTTCGGCCGGTATTGTCCAAAATAATTCATTCATTTACTAAAATCGAATGTAAATTTTTATGCTTATACTAGTAGTTGTATTGTACTACTACATTTCCTACAATTCATTATTTTATTGACATATACAATATAATATAAGATAATAAGAAAATAGAGGTCTATTCTAGTTATACATCTTTATTAAAAACTAAATAAACGCCCGAACGATTATTATATCTCCACATTATCCTGAAATCTTCTACAAAAACACCGACCACAAGAGAAAGGAACAATTTTCAGAACATAATATCATTTGTACGGTGTAGCTTTGCTCAGAACAATATGTTACGTCCAAACGTTTTTGTGTGCACCAGTTCGCAAGTGACAAGACAAGACTCTAAGCATGAAAATGTGTAAAGAATCTTCAATTTACTTAGGAAATCAGTACCTTACAACGATGTTTTACAAAGAATAAAGAAATAAACTAAGGAAACATATCAAATCAAACTAAGAAATATATAGTAGTTCGTAATATGTGATATTCTTAGTTAATTAAAAATTGAGATAGGTAGGTACTTATGGAAAGAAAAAAATAACATATTAATATATAAATCCATATTCTTAAATAAATATTGCAAAATAATAGTTCTTCGAAATTTCTATAATAAAAAAATGATGAGACTGATAATATTTATAAGTATACCTATATATGTACAATGTACGATATTTTATACGCTCCTAAAGATTTTTATGTACCCCTTTTTAACCGTTTCACCAAAATGAATTTGCCATGAAATCTATAAAAGCCCATTTTTGGACACGCATTTTACAAAGCTATAAAATAGAGAAGTACGCATCCCCTGTTCCAGTAAATGTTACAGTAATAAGAGATTACAGCTCAATCGAATTAAGAGAAATTAGTAAAAAAATTGTGAAAGTAGTAATAAAGAAATAAAATGATATAATTTAAATACTTCGGAAATAAGGGGGTTTTTGTTTTAGCAGCACGTCACTCATATGAAATCCATACACATTATTTTGATTGGCGACTTAAAGACCACCTATAAATATATAATGAATACCGAGTTAGGGGATGGAGTCTACTACCAATGGAAGTAGAGAAATTCAAATAGCGTACACGTAGCTACCAGTCCAGTACTGCAATTCTCAAACAGTTTTTATATGAATAAAAATTTCTTGCATTAACCTTAATAATTTTGATACACTTGCAATTATAAAGCATGTAGACTTGTACAGTGCTACAATATTAATTTGTTTTTTACAAATATAATTTAAAAATAGCATACATTTCAAGAACATTATAGATCCACGAAGAAAACAGTTTTATTTAAAAATTTATATTCGTGACGTCATATCTATATTTTCAAACTTCGGGGGACCATAACTCGCTTATTAATAGGAATTTTTTCACCGGATTTTCACCAATAGTCTTAGTTTTACTTATACTTTCTGATGAAATTATATATAAAAAAATGGTGGAATCCCCTATTGAAAATGAATCCTGAAATATGTATGATTTTTAGTTACCCTTTGAAGTCTTTATTTCTTTAGTACGTATTTATATTACCTACTTTTCATGTCATGCAATGATTAAAATTTCTACAGAAATTAAAAAAACGGATATAGTATATTAAAGAACGATTGTCATAATTGTCAATTATGAAATGATTTTTTTTAAATAAACGAAGAAAGAATTTGTGAAACAACAAGATTAAAAAAATAAATTGCTATCGTTTATTAGCCCTCGAATGAGCTATTAACGAACTCTTTTGAGTGCTGTAATAGCTTTGTTATAGACCCAAAATAGACAAAAATCATTACGTGTCATTTTTTCATTCTTGTACACAATACTGTAACGTCGGAGGGTAGGTACCTACAACACCTTGTCCGCGAGCCCCCAGCCAGCGTGTGCGAGCCGACGCGTATGATAAAAGTTCTAGAATCTAATAGTGAGAGAATGGATGGAGACTCGAAAAGCGATCGATAACATAGTTGGGGCACGCGGCAGGCGGGCAACGAAGCGGACTCTTGTGTAAACAAGAGGGAAGATAAGCGTAATTACTCGCGCATTATTATATATCGGTCGAGACATTGTTAGAATGTCCTGGCAAATATTAGAGTTACTATATAAGCGACGTATTTGTGTGCAGAGTTAGAGTTAGTCCGTCAGAAGGACAGTTACATAGACAGTAAGAAGAAGTAACGAGTTAAGTAGCACAGCAGTATCGTGGTGAGCGTATGCAGTTTAGTGTCGAGTGGAATTGGATACTCGGCAGTAGTGTTGTAAAGTGGTGGCATATAGACAGTCGGTGATACTGAAGCTGTGGAAGGCAGAACAGATAGTCTGTCAGCAAGACATTTAGTTAATTACCTAAATAATAATAATAAAAATATTTCTATTCAATTCTTTTTGATCAATACAATATTGATATAAAAAGCGTCATATGTATACATAAAATAAAGTGAAATAATAAATAATTACAGTTTGCAATAACGTTAGGGCTTATTACAAAGAAGGTCATTGTAATGATAGTAATTTTTTTGAAAAAAAAAATATTATTTTACGAATCTTTAAAACAATTTTCAGATTTAATTTCTTTTAAATAATGTGGAAGTTTATTATAAAACTTTAATCCTATATAATTAACGTTATTCTGGCATTTATTAAGTCGAATAATAGGGATATTAAAATTCGCAGTGAGGTGAAAGGAATGAATTCTGTCCGGGCAGTTGAATATACAGACTCTGTTGAGTCAGTTGAGTATATAGACGCTGTGGAGGTCGGTAGGTCGGACAGTTGAATGTGGTATAAATACATAGTGACATAACTAGTGGAAATAAATATTCAGTAATATCGTGTAAATAAATAGTCGTGTTAATTGTTTAAATAAATAAATAGTGTTAGTGTTTAATTATATTCTTAGTCTGAATTAGTATTTAATATTTGTTTAACCATAGTAATTGTATTGATATTATCTTTTAATATTTATATATCGTTTAATAAACTTCTATTTTAATTAATAATAATTCATTGATTTTTACCAAATAAATCACAATATCATTCAAATTATCGGGGCATGTACTTTTAATTAGTATTATAACAATGAATACCGACCGAGGTTGCACAGCGGTAGCATTGCCGCTTCATAAACTAAAGATCCCAGGTTCGAATACCGGCTAGGACGCTACGGTATGGATGTTTATGTACGTCTTTATCATTTCACCTCCATCAACAATAATTAAGAAAAAAACAAATAAATAAATAAATATATCATCACGGCTTATTACCCATTGCTGGGTGTGCCAATCTGCTTTGTACACAGATGCGGTAATGATGAAATATTTGCACCGTGCGGGCGCTTACCAGGCGTCACCTCACGGGCAAATACAAATATTATAGAAAAATTGTTTCATTTCTATCTATCACCGTTTCGAAGCCGGATTAGGTCATCGTGCAAGTGTAGACCTAAATCTTCCTCCTTGGAACACAGAGTGCCTGTGCTTGTAGTAATACGATAGTGATAGTGCATAAAAGACAAAAGAGTAATAAAGTACACCGGGAAATTTATTATGTATTGTAAAAATTATCATGCATGTATGGTTATTATATAATATAATAATAATAATAATAATATTAAAAATAATAATAACAATATTAATAATAATAATAATAATAATAATAATAATAAAACATACACAAAACTTGTGTAAGACAAAATCAATCAACCGACTTGTAAAGAGAGGTCACAACCTCCGATTCATCGATTTGGATAAAATTTTGTGAATGTAAAGTAAAACCAGCTAACCGACCCAATAACCATCACACGGGGTGTAAAGAATTATTAATGGAAATAAAAATAGAAGCTAAAGAAGTTGGACGCAAACGACTGAAAAATTATCAGAAAAGTCGTCGAAATACCCTCCAAGAAGCATCAAGTTATAAACAATGACTTTTTATAAAGTTACACGTTGTAGTCATACGCTGTAGGTAAGTTCGCAGTTCGATCCTCCCTTATTATTTTATTTTTCAATGATAATGATTATTAAAACATATAAAGCATACAAAAAAAAACTTAAATTATTAAAAAATATTTTAGAACTTATAATACAACCTTTTAGTTTACGTTATGTATATTTTATTGAAACCCAACGTTTCTGTAGCATGCAGTGCTGCCCTCTTTAGAGAAACAAAAATTAAAATAATACTGATTCAAAATTGAAAAGGAAATATTAAACAATAAGAAATAGTTGAATTATTGTTTATAATTTGGTGTCTTTTGAACAGTCTTTTGCCGGGCAATTTTCAGACATTTTAAAGTATTGCATCGATAAAGAATATGTACTTTAGGTTCTCAAAATTATCTAATGTGAATCCGAGATCTCAGTTTCTTGTTTTCTTCAAAACACTTCTTCATCAAAGTTTTAGAGCACAAAACAAAATTTTATACGTGCCTATAGATATTAAAAATATTACCCAGTCATGATAATGGAAAATACATATTCATGAGGCAAATAGAGATTATGATTTTATAATGATTATAAGCATTTTGGCAATAAGGTAGCATGTATGTGCGTAGAGTACAAATGAGCCTACCAGGTGTCCACATCTACAGCCACATCTCCAGCTCCAGCAACATTGCGAGTGCGTATGTTTGGAGACGCGTGCGCGAATCGGAAACCCGGAAAGCTGGAGAACAGGCGAACCCGAACCGTTCTCTAGATATCGCCTCGGTATAAGATTCTCTCTCGACGGCTATAGATGCATTATTGAATTTGTTCTGGGCTTATATGTCCCTAGGGGGCTATACCATGCAATGTCTAGCTTTGTCAGCATATATAGATTATTATATAGACATCTGGCTTGTTCACTTCAGGCTTTTCGCGATCACAAATATAAAAAAATGAGCCTGAATACACCGATCTCTATCGACACATTCGCCCGGAGATATTATCAACTTTCAATGACATCTTTAAATATTGCTTTTCTATTACACATACGTACGATAAGTAGTTTCATTTTTCACTTACTTCAAACGGTGCTCTTTATCTTTCTCCGATATTTATCATTCCAAACATTTTACATGCTTGTATCATTGCAAATATGTATTTAACTATTAAAAACACTTATTAATATTTAGACATAAAATTTGCTATAACTACCTTTGTTGCCAAGTTCTAGGTTCGACTTCTATATTAAATGTTTTATATAAGATTAAATTAATGATTAAAACAATCACTTGGCTTTGGATAAAAAAAAGATAAAATATGGAATTTAAAAGAAAACAACAAAATTTATATTTAATCAATGGGGTCCTGCACCATAACAAAAAATAATAAAATGAACACTTTATATTTAAAGTATTATTCTATAAATAGCGATTAAGGTGAAAAAGACATTTTTTTAATAATTACTTTCGAGATATTTGAGGATTCTTGTCAGTGTCACAGTAACGTCACAATAGTACTACCTTTCTCTCGCTGTCTACTATAGAGCTTGTGCGAGAGAAAGATGTAGCAATAGGTGTTGCTACAGCTACTAGATAATACATAGCTGACTCGTCCGCCATATTGGTGCCAAAATGAAACCAGTAAATTATGAAATAAAAGTGCATTTCTTATAAGTTTATGTAGTAACTATTTTTCATAATTAAATATAACTTCCATATTTGCCATATTATATTTATTTAAAATAAGAAAATATACGGTTTGTTAAGATTTTTGAGGTTAGAGAAAAATATATGTATTGCATAAATAGGTAGGTACCTGAAAAAATTATAACCATTTCTCAAATGATTTGCACAACTTGGAGCAGAACAACCCATCATTGTAGATAATTTCTATGATTAATAATACTGTAACACTGATATTTAATGATTGAAGTGGCTCCATAATGGCGGACGAGTTAGCTGTAACTTATCTAGTAGCTATAAGTGTCACCGTAACGTCATGTTGACATAAAAAATCAAATGCAGTCAAACTAAAAACAATTCAGACTTTTTAATACTACGAATTGCTTTAAAATTTAAAATAAAAAATCAGAGTGTAGGACCCCATTTTAACACTAAAGGCACATTACTGAAGGTTGTACTATCATGGAAGCATTTACGACAGATTGAAATGAAATTTAAATATGTTATTTTAATATTTCACATATACACAAATTTGTAAAATGTTTTAACACCTGTGATCTTAGATAATAAAATACTGCAAAATAACATTAGCATTGTATCCCATGGAGAAGTTTTTTCTTTATAATTCATACAGTAAACGACAGATTTTCTTTAAAAAAAAAACCTAACGACAATTCACGTAACAGTTTTTATACAGGGTGTTAAAAAATGACAAAAAAATTAAAGGTAAAATATATACATTTCGATTTGCTGATTCTCGAACAAAAATAATTTTTCAACATGAAATTTCGCGTTTATAAAAACCTCGTTTAGATTTTTTTGGGTTGGGGAAAATTGGCCAGCTCTGATTATTATAGTCTTGATGTAATCGCAAGTTTCAGAATTCTAAATAAAATAAATAAGTTTCATATTCATTGAAATTTAGAGTGCCATATGCCATATTTATTCCGCTATTTTTTATGTACCTACTATTTTTTCAATAATAAATAAGAAATTCAAAAAAAATTGAATTTTGCGCTTGTGACGTAGATGATATTTGTAACTATTTACAGCTCCATCTCTTGACTAAATATGGAAACATTCTTAGATAGTTTTAGAAAATTTTAATATCATCGATTTTAATTAATTATTTTAAAAAAGTGAATTTTGTCTGCTACTATTTATGAATATGTGCTTCAGATTATTTATAATTATTAAAGTTAATTTATGTATAATATTTTACCGCTCAATGTTCAAAATTACAGAAAAAAATTAAATATAAGCGAATTCAGTAATTTCTGAAAATGTAATATTATAAAAACAAATGTTACAATTGTAGACAATAAAACATAATAATTATTGAAGTAGTATAAACTATAATCCATTATCTGTAAGTTTTACGATCGTTAAGTCTGCGAAGTGTATATTTCCATGAACCGTCAGAATTCAAATATAGGCAGGGAAATCAATAACATTGTAGGTGAAGTACGAGAATTCATCAGCATCACCGTATTCTGTTGTTTATCGTTCACTTGAGACGTTTCATTATCTTTGAAGCAATAGCAATAGGTGAACCAAAAACGTCGGTTCGGGCATAGGCATGTTATTGAATCGAGTTTTGTATATGTGATAAAAACTTCCCCTCTCAGATTTAGATTTAGCAGACGCCATTGCTGATATCTCCGTCAGAAATGGGGGATCTTTTGCCATCATGACTGCAAACGCCCATAAAAATGATACGATAGGTATATCAAAATTCTACGACTTTCAAGACACGAAATAAAACATTTATTTTGAATATTAAAAAAATAAACCACGCTACTGATATAAATAAAATTTATTGCTATTTTTATGACGATACTATCTGTAGTTGAATCTAAAACTAAAATCTGTTATTTACAAAACCAAAATGTGAATACAAAACTTTTATTACTGTGTCGTAAATTTCAATGTAGAATGTTTTAACAAAATTCACGTAGTTTCAAATAATACAAAGTATATACATATTTACACCGCGATATGCTTTTCTATATTCAGATATTCGTAAATTTGACACAATGTTTCTAATACATTTGCGTATGTATATATTATTAATTTGTTTTTGTTTTTGAACATTTTTACGAAGATTGGGGTAAATTAGGTCCTGGAAAATAAGGTTAAGTTAGGTTAGAATAGATTTAGTTTAGGTTTGTTTGAAAAAAACGCTAAATTCAAATAATTTAAGCTTAGATTATAAGATTGCTTGATCAGAATACTATATTCAAATAATTAACAATTTACACATAGATTAAGTTTTGCGATGATGGTAGCTGGGTTCTGGAGTGTTAGGTTAAGTTAGGTTAGGTATATTAAACTTAGATTAGGATTACTTGAACGCTATACCTACTCAAATAATTGGTTATTTACACATATGTTTCATACGTACATTATATTTCATGAAGGTTGAGTGAAGTTAAGTTTTGTACTTACGCTAAATTTCAAATAATAAACCTTTAATTGATTTTAAATTCCTTTTTAACTTATGTGCAAATGATGAATTATTCGTTTACCGGGTGATGGCGGTTAGAGGTGAACATGGATATTCAACATGGAATTTTAGTTTCATGCAATTTTCTGCTCTCCTGTTCTTTTTACGGCAAGAAATGTACAGTGCAAATTTGTTCGAAATTAAAAGTTTCATACCAAACTGTTTTTCCATTTTTTTATTATGTTTCTAGTTTCATCATAATTTTAAAAATAAATTCCAAAATTTCTGTTAATTCGTAGCAATAGCCATGAAATTTGTTTTATTTTTTCTGATTTTCGTAAATTGTTTATAAAACGTCAAACGCCAATCTAACTTATGGAAAATTAATTCCGTATTCTTCGATAACTATTTCTACCATAATAATTCTTTATTTTTAATAAAGGCACGTACCTCATTCAAATGAACATTCATTACCTATTTAATTTACTTTTCACAAAAAATGACAGAATTTTATATGAATAAAAAAATATTGTTTTTCTATTTTGGTTCTTTAATATGTGCTTTATGAAACCCATTTGGATGTCATAAAGTACTTCTTTATGACATCCAAATGAGTTTCATAAAGTACATATTAAACAACCGAAATTAAAATTCCTGGACATGAAATAACGTATATTTTTTGAAAAAATGATCAAAATAGAAAAAATAGTATAAAATACACGTTTCATGAGACATTTCAGCGCACGCGTCATTCTAAGAAACAAGCGGCTTGCCGCGAATTTTCTAAGGGGACAAGTCTTATGAAACTTGTATCTTAATGTATTATTTCTTTAATGTCGTAAGTCATGGCTATTGCTACGAATTGACAGAAATTATGAAATTTCTTTTTAAAATTAAGAAACTAGAAACACAGCAACATTTAAATCTGAACAACTTTACACTTTACTTTGTTTGCCGTAAAATCCCATGTTCACCCCTAGTCGCCACCATCCGGTATAGTGCATGTGCAGATATAATTAGCTGTTCGTAAGGTATAGTTTGCTCATTATTCCTAGAGTGTTATTTTATTTTTCATGAGTCTAAGGTAAAAGGCTTAGCTTAAAATATATGCTATTTGTATATCATACAACATACATTTTATATAAAACATAAGCGTTCGTTGAAGGAGATAAAAATAAAATAAATATTTTTGCTTTGTGAACAACTTTTAAAGCAGAATTACGTAAATAGACGTTTACTACTACATGCCGGCCGCATTATAGCTACTAAATAATTTACAGCTGACTCGTTCACCATTTTGGAGCCACTTAAATCATTCAATACCAGCGTTACAGTATTACAAATCATAGAAATTTTCCATAATGACGGGTTGTTCTGCTCAAAATTGTGCAAATCATTTGAGAAATGATTTTAATTTTTACAGGTACTTATGCAATACATATATTTTTCTCTAAGCTCATCTTAACGAACCGTACTTTTTCTTGGTTTATTATTTTAAATAAATATAATATGGCAAATATGGAAGTTATATTTAATTATGAAAAATAGTTACTACATAAACTTGTAAGAAGTGCACTTTCATTTCATAATTTACTGCTTTCATTTTGGCACCAATATGGCAGGCGAGTCAGCTATGTATTATCTAGTAGCTGTAGGCCGCATTGTGACGTCATTTTTAAGAGCTTAATGAGTTGGCCGCTAGTTGGCGAGCATTTCTCTTGATTCGCGAATACTGCAAATACTGGAGTGGAAACTATCATAAAACCTTGTCGCCGGGCCTAGTAGGTCTACCTTTCTCTCTTTAACCAAAGGCCATCAGTTCATAGCCACATTCTCTTGTAAGCGCAATGGGGATAAGCGAGAGAGAGAGAGAGAGAGAGAGAGAGAAAGCTACGATAAGAATGAGATTAGAAAGAGAGAATTAGACCTACTACACCGAAGTTTGACGTTTTTTAGACGACAAGCCTAGTCCTACGTACAGCATTGAAGTTTTATGGTAGTTTCCACTCCAGTATATGCCGTATAGAGTTCACTGGACGCAATGAACTCGTTTACATGGAAGGTAGGTATATCAAATTATTTCGCATAATCAAGTGAGTTAGGTACTACTGTAATAATTATGCTGTAGTTTCGCAAATCGATCCTTCATTATATTTTTCATTTTATCTACAAAATTAGTGCGTCCGATGTCGCTGCCTTTCGTTATTAACTGAACTTTTATAATCATCTTACTAACAGTCAGTTGCTTGTATAGGCTTTCAATTTATTGATTTTGGAACGAAAACGGTCGCTAAAATTTTATTTATAAATAAATATGTTGGAAGTAACATTTTGAAGCGGGTTGAGAAACAACTATTTGTCGTCGCAAAGCACTAAACCATATTGCAGTACCCAATTCCCCTACCGTAATCTGAGTGTAAAACGTTAAAGATAATCAGGACAGAGCTTTGCAGCAGTACCACGTGCTATCTACATGAATACATTACTCCAGCAAAACAGAGACATAGAACAGCAAGCATGAGTTCCGTTCCGAGTTTCGCTGAGCAACAACCGCGAACATACAGTACTCGACAGATCTCGGTTATCTTCGTGTACCTTCGTTAAAAAGTGGTAGGGGGTAGGGGAAAATGGTGGGGGTAAGAAACACGCCCTGCCGCCGTTGCCAAGGTAACCCTGCTCAGACGACCGCAGAAATACTACTAGGATGTAGATGTTCTTGTAATACAAGCTTCACACAACACAAATACCTATCTTGCACGTATACTCTCGGCAATGTTCGGCTGTTGTCGGCCCCAGAACGAAGGATACTGTGATAAGGCTTGTTTGACGTCATGTCTTTCAATCTCTGATTTCATTTGCGCTTGTTGCCTTCTATTATTTTGGCTTTGATTTCAAGAGGGTTTCCAACTTCCAATACGAACTTACTGGCTTTCATCTTTCTACTTTATTATACAATTTCGGTTTCATTATCCTTTTTCCCAACTCAGACCTAGGGGTATGGTAGTATATGATCATAATATTGGACGACACGAACTTCATTCTAACTAAATAGTTTTATATTAGAAAATTTGCATATAATTAATTAAAAGAACCAATATTTTCATTATTTGAAACAAGTTACTATACCTAGTACAAATATGTACTATATAGACACTTTTAATTTTTTAACTTTACATTCTTTTGTTAGAGTTTTCAAATGATATTTTGTTGTTTTAACTTCAAAATATCTCAAAAATGCTCATGTGGATTTAAATCGAATGAATTTGAGGGTCAATCTCAAAAAGATAACTACAGGATAATAAGTCCAACTTTAGAGCCTCGAGAACTATAAGAGATATGAAGTCAGTTAACGTGGACAAAAATTGCAAGGGGCACTAGATATAGATAAAAATGTAAATTTTCCCCTTTTGGTTTTGTGTTTTTAATTTTTTTATTTGAATTCATACTAGTGTAACTTAAATTTTTATGAAGAATTCATTGACCATCTCCTACCACTTGGAGCAATTTATATTAACTTTTCATATGGAGCTCAAAGTACGTAGATTTGCAATCATTAAATAGAGATTTTTCTCTCTATTAAATGATATAAAACAAAAAAAAGTACAATATCGGATTAAGCTTTTGGCGGCACCTAGACAGAATTTAGCGTTTGGGACCTATTTCAATATTTTCCGGGATTGAATCGAGCCCTTGGAAATTATGGGCATTTAACATATGCTTTAAAATTTAAAAACTGCAAAAGACCAAAATAGGAAAATTTACAAATTTGTTTGTCTAGTGACCTTCATTTTTTATCTCATAGTGCTCGATATATGAATATCCTGGAAATTCTATAGATACCGGTTGGCGCTCGAAATCCGTTACATAGCCATTTAACATAGGAAAACCGTTTTTCCTAGCGCGTTGTTCCCCAAATTATTTTAGAAAAAAAAAATCTTCAAATAAAAGTAGAATATAAAATTATGCATGTAAGTCAGTAAACAAAATTCTTTTCGTATGTTTAGTAACTCAAGAAATTGAATATGAAAATTTTGTAAATTTCAGTTTAATAGTGCCAGCCATGGAATTAAAACAAAAAAGACAAACAAATGTGATGATTTAAATGTCAAATATTATTTTTTGTCAAGAAAAATGAGTATTTGAACAGTATAGAAGAATTAAAATATGATTTTACTTAAGAATTTTCCGTTGTGATAATTTTATTAAATAATAAAAAGTAAATTAAATTGTATGTCATATAAATCACGTTTGTTTGTTAAGCTATTTGTTAATTCCATGGCTACCACTACTTTTGAGTAGATTTTCGACATTTTCATACCTAATTTCTGCTGTTACAAAGCATGCAAAATTAATTTTGCTTTTTGATTCAAATGCAAAATTTTATGTTCTACAACTTTTATTTGAAGATTTTTTCTAAAATAATTTGGGAAGCAATGCGCTAGGAAAAACGGTTTTCCCATGTTAAATTGCCAATGTAACGGATTTCGAGCGCCACCCGGTATACAATTATATCCTTAGGTATTAGATGTATCAGATTTAGTGATGTTCAAATTTCGGAAACTTATATTTTTGAGAGTTTCACTGAAAATTTTATTGAAAGTTTCATAAAATGTTTTACTATGAATTTCAATGAAAGGTTCATATAAAAATTTCAGTGAAAATTTCAATGAAAGTTCCATTAAAATTTCATTAAAATTTCAAGAAACTTAACTTTTATCAGTTGAATTTGAAATATTTGGATCTCAAATTAACTAATTTGAAAATATATAAGATAAACAAAAGCTTCAAAACACAATAGAAATTTATTATTCAAAATGTAACACAAAATTTGTAAAAAATTAAGTATTCAACTATTTAGAACAGAAACTATCTTGTCTTTTGTATTTATTTCATTGAAATATCGGCAAATTTTACCTTTAATTTTCACCATACATAAACTGTACTGAATCTTGAATTTTATATTTGAAAAATGTACAAGTTTCAGCATGTAGATTAATCAAATATAACTTGAACGTAGATAAGTGCAGGCGTATGCATGTCATCTGCGCAAGTCTATTGCAATATGAAACTTTCAAATGGCACATCACTAAAGATTACCTATATTATATTTTACAAATCTTCATTCCTATTCCTATTTTGAAAGAATATGACCAGTCGCGAATGTAGGATTAGGTATATTAAAAAATTAAAATGCCGATGAGGTGTGGTTTACTATTGGAAACGTGCGAGACTTATACGCAAAATAATAGAAAACCCGAATGCGGGACCATTGTTGATTAGCTTATTCAGCTAATACGAGTATATTTTTCTAAATGCAGGGTGTAAATTGTAAATGAAATAAGTACATTAAATTTAACCAGTAATATAACTCGTCGAGAGCAACAATATTTCTTAATAACTTTTTCTCGAAATCGCATATTTTTTTTAGCATTTTTACCACCCCCTAAATTGACGAGTCATTCCAAATATTTTTGTAATAATTGAATGCAGTAGCAATAGCTATGAAAAATTTTGTTTTAGTAATTGACAGTCCTGTCAGTTGTAATTAAATTCTAACATTAGTAATAAACTTGTTTATAAGGTAAAATTCTGGCAAAATGCATATGTTTATGAATAGCGGATACACAGGCATTGTAATTACCAATGGTGAAGTTCTCAAGGTCAACGAAGTGAAACGAAAATCATCCTCTTCGTAATATTCGTAAATTTATGTTGTACCACATACAATATCTTCGAGATTATCACAGTTTGATGTGTCACATATGACAACTTGAAATATTTTAAAAGAACAACAGTTACTTCCATACCATGTGCAAAAATTTCATTGCTTCCAGCATTTCAATTTTGCGAATGAGTTGTATTATTCCCTGATAGGGCTGAATATATTAGAGAAAGTGTCTTTAATAATGCACAATACACTTATCTGGTCCCAAAAATCCTCATACTGTAAGAAGGAAACACAATTTTCAACAAAAAATATCATTAATTGTTTGGGCGGGAATAAATTGACGAGTCATTGGTCCTCATATAATCCCACCTCGTTTAAATGGACAAAAGTATGTACTTACATTTTTTGAATAACGTATTTCAACTACTATGATTTGCCGTGTTGACACATTGACACACGAAAATTCATCTCATTACCTCCATTACTAGTATGCTCTTCCCACACCCACATTCTTACTCTATTCACAAAGTTCAGAAACCTGTTTTAATACACAATTTTATAATTTTGTTATCCAAATTTTAAATTTCTTCATTTTAAAAACTGTACTATTACGAATTTAATACTAATAAATATATTTTCCGTTGATCATTTATTAATTACTGTGTCTGCAAGTATGCAACCACCACCCGACAATTTTTGTGCTGTGTACATCGAACTTTGATTTAGACAGCAGAGATCTTACCATTGGCGGGTAACGAAATTTTAAACCAATCTTTAAAGAATTTTAACTCAAAAATTAGAAAAATTAGAAAAAAAAATTGTTGCTCTCGACGAGTTACATTACTGGTTAAATTTAATGCACTTATTTCATTTACACCCGGTATAACAAAACTAACTTAAGCTATCACACACAATTCGGCCTGAGTTTTAAAGCTTGAATTTTGTTCGTTAAGCTACGTTTCCAGCTCTTAACATAGTCACTGTTTTTGTTATTTGTCATAACCTTGAAAGTTTGTCATACGTATAATGGCTTGAGCGTTTCCAGCTACTGTTTTAGTCTTTAGTCTTTTTCTTTGTCATAGCGCATAAACACAAAGTTTGCATACTTCATACTTTCGTCATAGTCTTTGTCGCTGTTCTGTTGGAAAGAGATAAGTGATGTAAGCGCTATCTCTTTTTATGTTGCGCAGTAGTTCTACGCGTTGTATCTGTCATTGTTTTGGTGGTTATGTTATTATTTTTGTGTTGAGATAATATAAATATGGACAACAGAAAGAAAAAAAATCATATTTTTTATATTATAAGTACAAATAAAATTATATCATATCTTACGGATATACAGACAATGTTGAAATTTAAAGTGGAATATTAGAAATATTGTGGCTCGTTCACCATATTAATTTCGTGCTTTATTTCAAATGTTATTTTGGAATTATACAAAATAATTACATTATTACTTAATTTGAGTAATAATTACTATTCATCATTAATATCATTAATAACTATATAATTTTTGAAGCATTGTAAAGAGTTTTATAAATGTGTTCCCTTTTTGAGTGAACAAACATTATAAGTACAAAAGCTTAAGACTGTGCTTATGTTAACAGCTGGAAATGGCCAATATCTTCTAACAAAAACATAAGAAAAAATACAAAAACAAAGACTAAAACAGTGACTATGTTAAGAGCTGGAAACGTAGCTTAGGCAGTTGATGTATATTTACAAAAATTGCGTAAACCACGCTACATTAGGATTTTAATTTTTTAAAAAAACAGTCCCGTGTTCTGGTTTATACCTTTTCTTATATTTTAACCAATTTTCATTAATATTTTGAAATAATATAATATCCAAAGTCTGTCTAATGCTTTTGGTCATGGCTGTAACCTAATTAAGTATCCAGAACATGAGCTGTTCAGATTATATTATATGCTAAGTTAACATAAAAAAATCAGTGTTTCGGTGGTAGTAAAAATGAGCAGGGTTTAATTCAGCCATATTGTAGGATATCTCCGTTGTCGGTTCATACAACGAGTTAACAGTGAGCATCTAGCAAGCTTGGAAGCAACATGCCTCCATCTGCCACAGCACAGCACAGCACGGGCCAGGCTAACAAGGGATCTTTTATAGTCGCAATTAAATACGTGTGTAATTGAGACAACTGGAGCGGGAACACATTATGTGTTCCCTCCTTTTGTTTTCAGGTTTTCACTCCTACTACGACAAAATGCTCGAATGCGAATGCTACAGTTACAGCTACATTCCCTCTGTACTGCAATGCACTAGATATGCTCTGCATATTAAAGGAATTTATCTGATCTTGGGGTTTGCTAATCTCTCCCCTATTTTTTTAAATGAAACCTACTAAATGTGGACATAAAAGTGTATTCATTTATTTACACCGAGTGTAATTTTATTGCGATTTATTTGCATGCACAATTGGTCATAACGAAATAAATAGGAAAAGTAACGACAACAAACATAAATAAGTATAAATTAACTACTACTCAAGCATACTTTAATTATTTTGTGTACTTCATTTTAAGCACAAAACATAATTGACAAATTAATATACTAATAATAATTATTACAATTTTAAAAGAAAAAAAATTATAATAAAAGTCTTGCTCTAGAAACTATACCTTTTATTCAAAATTCAATAATAAAAACATTAAAGAAATCTAAATGCCTTTTTTGTAGTTGTACAACAAAACACAATTGCTATTTGCGCTTGAAACACACACAAGATTTCTTCTACAGTCACCACAATGGGTTCCTCCACCATAACAAAAATTTATTTATTTCAAGTACATTAAACTAGTGCAGTGAAAAAGTGGATGTCCATTGGGAGCGTTCACGCCAAACTTTTGCAGGTGGCAGCACAACTGTTTACACAATTTATTTTATATTTAATTTTAATTTATCGTTATTTTCCATTCTTCTTGAGCTATTGCTTCAATCTAATCTAAGCATTTTATACTTTTGTTTTTGTAAATGAATGCCCTATTTTATTTTCACAGCAGTGCGGCATTTTGTTTGGTTATGTAATATACCGACAGAGCAGTTATGTCAGACTGACTTGTGAAGGTGGTAAATGTGTAACTACAGTGCCAATGGTGCCACTAGTTCCTGACTAAACGTTTCTATTCATAATGTAGACAAGTGATATTTTTTTAACATTGTATAGTTAGAAATTTGGACAGCGACCGTTTTTTCTACTTTGGCGCGCATGAGTGGCAAAGTGACATTTTGCGTTGACAAAAGAGAGCGCAAATGGCTACTTTGTATATAGACTGTAGAAAAAATAATAATGATAGCTATAACTTCTTTTATTAATATTCTTTATCACTTTGTTCCTTGTACATGTTCAACACTTACGAAACGATCCTTCGTCGTACGCATTAAAATATTTTAGTACTTGAATTTGTTTACCTATACAACCCAAATTCTTTCTTCTCAAAATTATTTTCATTTTTGTCTTGACATTTCAACCACATCTGCAATTTATAACACTTCTACCCGTAACAGGACAATTATCTCCTGGATAAAACACACACCCCCCTCCTTTTCTTTCAAAATACCATTGGAAAATGAACCGTGGTGAAAAAATGCTGAATTCTAACCTGATGTCAAAATACGGCGTTTGTAAATATTTTTTTCTAAACATACCAACCTTAATCTTTAATATACATTATCTTAACGCCCAACTTTAGCGGACGCTAATTTATGCGTTAGGTTAGGTTAGGTTATGTTTTGGTATGTTTAGAAAAATTGTATAAAAGAGACATAAGTATAATGGCCAGAGTTTTTCGGGCTCCAGTTTTGTGCGTAGATAAGGTTTATGTTACGGTATGTCTAGAAAAAAGTATCAACCATCAACGCATCAAAATAAAATTTTATTTTGATGCGAGGGAGTTTGTACAAGGAGGTTTTTGTCCAAGGGGTAATTGTCTTAAAACCACTTCTATCATTTTTAAAACATTGGATGTGGCTCATATAAAAATAATATACAGGTGTTTCAAAAATACTGTAAAAAAATTTAAGGGTAAGTACTGACCAAAATAAGTAAAAAAGCTTAATCAACATAGGACTGATCTTCAACTGTTTCTGAGAAAAGCGAAAAATCGGAAAAACTGACAAAGATAGTGATCGAACAAAGCTTTTTTACTCATTTTGGTCAGTATTATATGCCCTTAAATTTTTTTACAGTATTTTTGAAACACCCTGTATAAAACAATACTCCAAAGTCTAAAACAAATTAAAAGAATATTCGGAGAAACAAAAATCAGGCCTAAATCTACATACCGTGAATTTCAGCTAAGATGCAATATTTACTATTCTGTTGTTAATGTATTACAATGGATACTAGTTACACGGACTGCATCGTTCCAGATAAAATACAACATAGGTTGTCAAAGTTGTCAATGTCAAATGAACTTGTCATAATTTACTGATTTATAAATAACTTAAGAAAGTAATATGAGCAGCATCAATAAAAATCAATATATATCAAATCAAAAATTACAACATATTTTCAAAAACGGCACCATTAACAATTAAATAAGTAATATTTAATTGATTCGCCAAAAATTTGTAGACAGCTAATTATTTTCCTCTATTGCACGTAGTAAATTATTTTTACTTTCTTCATTTCGCGCAGTTTTTGTTATTGCCATTTTCATATGATTCGTATCTAAACATCCATCACTTTTAAATTTTGTAAATATTCTCGAAACTGTAGAAGGATCTGATCTAGGGCGTTCAGGACATAATTTCGTAACATATCACAAACATTTCTCAAACTATAACCAGCATTGTACCCAGTAACCATTCGAATTTTTTCTTCTTTAGTGGTAAACATCTTTAAACGTTATGACAAGTTCATTTGACATTGACAACTTTAACAACCTATGTTGCATTTTGTCTGGAACGATGCAGTATGTGATGGGTCAATTCCCGAAATTTAAAGACACGGGAAAATTCCCAGAAATTTTTCTCGGAAATTCTTTTGGGTAATTTCCCGAGGAATTTCCAGGAAAATATCCGTCGGGAAATTTCCCAAGGAATTTCAAATATGAATAAAAATTGTAACTGTAGGTTTATTTAGTTTTATTTTTCAGTGAAATTATGGTAAAAAAAATACATACATATACTCGTATCAATATATTTATACATTATCGGTCATTAGTAAGTAGAGCGACTCTGTAAGAACTAATAAAAAATACTCCCCCGTATTTTAAATACATAATATATTTTCAAACTTCTTATATAAAGTAAAGAAGCAACATTCATAAAACCTTAAATGAATAATTCAAAAGCATCATATAAATTTCACAAGTACTTACATTTCGAGTTATATTTACTTTATTTATTTTGAAGGAAACTTAAATTACACAAAAAATGAACAATGTTACATATTTAATAATTTAATAATTATTTATAACAGCTTGCACCAAACATCAAGGCCAAATATCTTTTAAAATTTACGGGAAATTTTCAAAAATTATATTCACGGGATTTTTCCAAAAAAAATCCGGGAAAAAAACTAAATTTCTTCCCGCAAATCGCGGTTGAAAGAATTTCCGGGAATTTTCCTGGGGAAAAAACAAATTCCCGGCGGGAATTTTTCGGAGGCACATCACTAGTGTAACTAGTAATCTTAGTAATACAATAATGTTGCATCTTAGCTAAAACTCACGATATGTTTTAGTAATCAGCTGATCGAAATTGGATGCAAAATAGTTCTAGTCAATATTCAGTCAAACTTATTTTGTCAACGAAATTAAATTGTCATGTACATATTTATTTTTTTACTTATAAAATAAAATCCAGGAAAAAGAATAATTCAGATGTGAAAAATATTACGTAGCTGAAATTAATTTAAGAAGTACATCAAATTTTATCACGAAAATCAATTATCTCTCTCGATAATCATTCATAAACCATCATCGACAAAATAATCGAAATCCGTGAAGTAATTTATCCATCAGTACTTCAAAATGTTACTTTTAAAATCCGAGAGAAAATAACGTGATGTACAGTGGGATTTACTCGTAATGCTTGTTCCAATAGACACATAATTTAAAATCGTGTTATTTATAATTTACAGGCGCCTATAAATCATCCAAGGGCTTACTTGGTTGCGCTTGCCGCAGAAAGAGTAGGGCTAGAGCTTCACTGTTCCGCCACTTTTGGCCATTCAAGCAACGATGCCAATGGCAGTCTCCAGCCCTTTGTGATGTCCGGCTAATTCACTACTTGCACAGTTACAGTTACATTACCCAACTTTTACACTTGTCGCTAATACAATTGTCTTCCTTTATTTTCTTTTTTATGTTTACTTTAGACTCAGATGATGTCAGTAAAGAAAATGTTACTATGTATGAACAGCTTTTTTTATAGACGATAAAACACATAGTTGTAACAAAAATGTATATTTATTTTAACTTATTTAAAATCCAGAGGTAACTCGCAAAGGATATGTGGTATATACAAAAAAATATTACATTGGTGTACACATGCCAGGTATTATTATAAAAATAAAGTATTATTACTTAAACACGTATTACATTATACTTTTTCTGGCAAAAAATTAGTTCCTAAATTGAAAATGGATTTTAGTCAGAAAAAAATATAGGTACCTAATAAAATAACGCATCTTTTTTCCAATTTTTGCTCAAACAGGATCCGATATTAGTTTTCAATCAAGTTTCATTTAGATCTGCAAACTAAGCGCAGAGTAATGTCAACATCGGTTATTATAATATTTTGTTTGTATATATTTAGTATTATGAAGTATTTATATATTTTCTCATTGTAATAATGTCTAAAATATAAATAAATAAGAATTTCATCATGGCTTATTACCCATTGCTGGGTGTGCCAATCTGCTTTGTACACAAATATCGGTAATGATGAAATATTTGCACCGTGCGTGCGCTTACCAGGCGTCACCTCACGGGCACTCATTGCTGACGTGGAGGGGTCAATTTTGTGCCATTTAAAATTGGAAATATTTGGCGTCGGTCGGGATGAAACCCGGTTCCTCAGATTCGCGATCTGACACTCAAGCACGCGGCCACGGGACCCCATGTCTAAAATTTTTAGGTAAATTCGCATCCTTGTTCATTTTTGTATGAAAGTCAAAACAAAGTGAAAATAGCAGGATATACTGTCAGCTGATCCGTTAAAACGACGCTATATGTATAAACATAAATGCAAACTAGTATGCTTTATAATATTACAAAAAAATCTAAAAGCTAATATCGCATTTAGCCAAAAAATTATAGAGTAAAACAGGGTTAGGGGAAACCCAAACATCTTAAAGTATTGCAATAGATCAGGAAAAAAATATTGGCATTACGAATTTCTAAGTTTATTGGAGAAATTTAGGTAATATTACCAAGGAACATACAGGTATCCGTAAAGTATAACTACGTGTTCCAAGAAACTATGAACATTACAAAAAATGGCATTACATGGAAATAATATTTGCAAAGCCTATAAATGTAGAAGGTATTTAATACGTGTTACAAAAAAATGATGACGTTTGCAATAGACACAGAATTGACGTCACACGCACGAGAGAGATAGAACATCTCGATACAAACAAACCCCCTCCCGTTGTCTTTTCAATCAGTCAGATACTATAATGAATGGCTGATGGATCTTTGTTTGTACCTAAGTATTACCGTAACCTTAGCAAATTTTGTTAAGGCCGTTTGACATGATGCAATTTTATGTTTAGAATAATTTTGGACAAAATTTTAATCACATTAAATTATACATTTTTTTGTAGATTTTTCTGCACACTGTATGTCACTGCTTCATTATTTTGTACATAATTCTTTATATGCGCCTGCGCACAAACAGTATCTTGACAGATACAAAATGAATAAAGATAACGTACAAGAAATTAATTTAAATTTATTATTATTAATACTCTCTTCAATTATAAAAATTGTAGCCAAAGACAAGAAACAAAGAGTTACTAAAAGGAGAATATGGTCTAGAAATTGGCTGAAACGGCCAGAACAAGGCAAAGGTGTTTTATATTTACTAAATCAAGAATTAAAAGTAGAAGATCCTACATCGTACAGAAATTTAGTGCGACTGTCCGAATGTCAGTATGAATATATATTAAATTTACTCCATAGTCTTACGAAAATAGACACATTTATGCGTAATGCTATATCTGTAAGAGACAAGTAAGTTTTGAATTGGGACAATAAAAAAAATAGAGGAAAATTATTTATTTATTTATTTATTTATATATATATATATATATATATATATATATATATATATATATATATATATTTAAACGTCAAACAACAAACCCACACTACAAGGGTGCGCCTGAACTAATAGAGGAAAATTATTTATTTATTTATTTATTTATTTATATATATATATATATATATATATATATATATATATATATATTTAAACGTCAAACAACAAACCCACACTACAAGTGTGCGCCTGAACTCAATGCGCATCCATATTGCGCATATTCTGTAAGATATTTTGCTAAAATATAGGAAAAGTTCTACATTATTTTGTAATTTTTTTGTTAATAATTATGAAACAGAAAAATGTACATAATTTTCTACTAAATAATGTATCGTGTGAAACGGCCTTTAAACAATGTTAAAACAAAAATGAAAAATGTAAAAGCAATGTCAATTTTTTTATAATTGGTTGTCAAATTGTAAGAATAACAATAATCACCAAAAAGTAAATATAAGAACCAACTGACAGCGCTATTATGACTGTCCTCCATAATTTATGTATTAAGATAAAATTGTATAGAAACGACAATCGCCTTACGTGTTAAAGTATATTGAACAAAAAGCATATTAAATAAAATAATCGTGTAGGTTTTTTCATTATTGAGCATTAGAAATAATTTTCAAGTTATGAAGATACTTTAAAAAAGAAACGTGAATGATTAAAATAAATAAGTAAATATTTATTCAAAAAACATAAAGAAAAGCTATTAGGTATTGCGTTTAACACGGAATAAATTTCGACTAACTTTAACATATAATAACCTTTAGTACATACCAACAGAAACTGAATTGAAAATAATACCTAACCGTCTCCCAGATGAGAAGATTAATGTCTAAAGTTATGATTAAGCGACATGGCAATATTTATGAAGTAATTCCTATTCTTGATGGTTTTATGACAAGTTTGTAGATAATTAAGACAATATACAGATATTTAGCTGCAAATAACTCGATCAATTATTCGCAAACGACATCTTGTAACAAATAATAATTTGGCAATAATATGCCGTAATAACTCTAAATGAATAACGAGTGTTATTATCGGGGTACTCAAAGGCAGGGAGACTGAGGCGAGACTATACCTTAGTTTTCATAAAACGCCATTGTGACAAATGTTCCAAATTACTACTAGGGTAATTACTTAATTGTCTGCACATCAACTAGATACCGGCACAAATGTGATAATATACCAATATTTTCATTATAGGTACTTATGTAGGTATTCATATTGAAATAATTTTTCGCTACATTTTTAAAAAATCTGATGTGACCAGCACATTACCTTCCGTCAGTTCTATATACTTTGTACATATTCCACACAGAAAGTTTCTTGCAAAAGATTCAATATTTCCAGTGCATTACCTTAAGTCAGTTCTATGTATTTTAAAAAGGAAATAAAGACACAAATTGTAATAAAATTCCTTTATTACGTAATTTCGGCAGTTACGCCATCATCAGAAGGTATGAACTGATTTACAAAACAGATCTTAAAAGTATATATAGAAGGTTCAATAAAAACTATTAGTGTGGGGTGGGATTAGGGAATTTCCTTAATAACTATATCTGAAAATGGAGAATTTATTACTTCCAAGTGCTCATTCATTAAATTGGTGCCTGCGTTTAGGGCTTTCTTGATTTCGAAAGCTTCTAAGAAAGTAAGCCTTATATATACTTTTAAGATCTGTTTTGTAAATCAGTAAATACCTTCTGATGATGGCGTAACTATTGAAATTACGTAATAAAGGAATTTTATTAAAATTTGTGAAACAATACCTAGTGTCTTTATTTCCTTTTTATAATCATGTTTCACCGAGTACCAATAGCTTCATCAATTGAATTTATCTATGTATGTTGTACAAATTCCATACAGAAAGTTTCTATATTTCCAGTAAAATTATAACACAAACATACTACGTCAATTGCACTTGACACTGACATCTGTCAATCAGAATTTTTTTAATATAGTAAATGTTTCCATGTTTATAGCAAAGCTGGCTGTTTTATGAAATTTAATTTCTTTATAATTTTTTAACTCTATATCTATTGAATATAAAGTATAAAATGTTTTTTCAAGAAAAACTGTCAAAATCTTCAAATTAGGGTACTTCCGGTCGACCAATTATAACCATAATCTAATCAGCTCATCATCGTAAAAATAGTAAAATCGTATTCTAGGGACCCTAAAACCTCGTATAACACGCTAGTTAAGTTCCTTAGATATCTCGAGCAATGCAAAACCGAGTTATGTGGAACAAAAAATGAATACATAATTGAAGATTATATTGCGATTGGCGTCAAACTTGAAACTTGAAAATTATTTCCAATTTTCAAGTAACACAAAAGTGACCCCTTGGTTTCTCCACAACAACTTTGAAAGCCCGTTAGGTGACGTCTGATAAATGCCCTGAACGGTACAGATATATCGTCTTCATTAGGTAATATCTGCGTTATGGTTCGATTACGACTTTCAAACTTAAACTTAAAAATTATATCCAATTTTCAAATAGCAAAAAAGTGAGCCCTGTGGTACTCCCTCGCACGACAGCTTTGAGAGGTGACGCTTGTTGAACACCCTCAACGGTAAAGATATGACAGTATCGAAATTTGTGAATAGAAACAGATTGGCACACCAAAAAATTGATAATAATAATCGGTTTTGATATATTTTTTATATTTACATTACAAAATCTAGCAAAAATATTATGGAGCCAGTGTGGCATGACGTATTTTTAGTGAATTTTTAGTGAATAATAATAATACATATTTTTTACCTTGTAGAGATAATAGTTAATTAATATCAATAAGTTTACATTTTACGGAATAAAAAAAAAACTCTTTTCAACTCTGTAACATTCCTCTATTGTGTTCATGAAAATTATAACTTTAAAGCATCATAACTTGAAATCCAATAATGATAATAATTTAATCATCGTTATTCAAAATATTAAAATGGTCGCATAAAGAAGCCGCTTTAACTAACTTGAACTCTTATAATTGTCGATATAATTTGGGATAACCTTTATTAGCATTAAAGCCGTCGCGCACTTGAGCGACGCGAAGAGGGGCCAAGCGAAGCGCGGAGAAGAGAAGTTATTTTATTCAATATATTCTTATATGTATTGTCGCCTCGTTGCTCTGCTCTTCGCTGCTCCAAAGTGCGCGTATGCACATAATATTACTAGGAATGAAAAAACATCTCTTCGCTGCGCTTTGCTTCGGTCGCTTACGCCGTCGCGCACTTGAGCGAGGCGCAGCGCGGCGAAGCGAAGAGCGGCGAAGAGTCATTTTTAGAACCAATGCGCACTTGCGAGCAGTTTTCAACGAGAAACGGCCGCGTTTGCTTGAAAAAATGGACAGCTCGGAGGAAACGCAACAACGCACGCACTATCTATACGAGACAAATTTATAAATTATTTTGTTTCATCCGTACGTTCACACGTTCAGTGCAGTGGCAAAATGCTATGGTACAGAGAGGCCGAAAAAATGTTTAAATTTTTTGATATATTCTACTACATTTTGTAACCAAGTAGTTATTCTCCTTTTTTGTTAAGTCTGCAATACTATTTTGTACAATAGAAATCGTTTAATATGTAAGGAATTTTCTGAACTAGTTTTATAAACTGTTTCCACTTTTATATCAAATTTATATTTTGTACATTCATTTCTTTATATTTTGAAAATAACTAATTTTTCACATTTTACCATAATCTATACGTATTGTTTTGCTATGATGTGTGAAAGGTGTAAAATTTAGTTCTACATCGGCTATTTCCGATGCGTCTTGGGCATATTCGTTCTGATTTAGGTAGCTGCACTGCGCTATCGCACACTTCAGATCAGCGAAGGGAAGAGCAGAGAAAAATATTCTTACCGAATAATTCCGACGAGTCGCTTCGCTGCTCGAAAGTGGGCGTAACCACATAATAGTCTATTGAATGAAAGAGCTGCTCTTCGCTGCGCTTCGCTTAGCCTCGCCAAGTGCGCGACGGCCTTAAATGAAAAAACTTCTCTTCGCGTTGGCCTTTATTATCATGGTACAAATATGTCATCATCATTACAGAAATCTGTGTACAAAACTGTTTGGCACACCCACACCCAGTAATAGGTAATATGCCGTGATGATATATTTATGTTATTTTTTATCATTTATCATAACGGCATATAGTACCCATTGCTGGGTGTGCCAATCTGTTTTATAGCAGACATCGGTAATGGTTATGATACATTTGTACCGTATGAGCATTTACCAGGTGTCAACGCACGGACACTCAAAGCCAGCGTGGAGAGTACACCACCTGCTGAGTCATTTTTATACTTTTTTATTTTACTAAAATCCTATAAATCTAAAATGAATAAAATCATTTTATTTAATCGTGTTAAAAGCATCGATAGAAACCTAAGAAATATAAAATACAAAAACAGTAAATACTTAAAAATATGAACAAAACAATACAAAACAAGAATGAAATAAATAAATATGAATGTAAAAGAACAGGCTATGTAACTATTGAACTTTATGCAACAGGAGATCCCACTGCTTCGCTATTCAAACTTCACGATACAGTGTTAGATATGTGAATATAACCCGTGTTGTGTGAGGTTTAGCTTCAATTCTCTAATCGTGTTAGATCGAAACCGTGTTGTAAATGTAAATATTACTAAATGTGTATAATGATGCACAAAATTTTTAAATTTTATAATTGCATAAAATGATTTCTTCCAAATGGCAATTTGGTATGATTTGTAATGTTTCTTGATGAGTAGACTTTAATGAAGTAACATCAACATGATGGTAAAATCGTCAATCCAGCAATCGGCATCCGGTTATTGGCCGGTAACCCGGAATTGTAACATGGCAATGCGATCAAACGATCCGAGATCTAGGCAATTAATGTCCGGGTTTTGTTTGATTTTCCCAAGTTAATAACACTACTGCCATCTGGCGCCAAACAAATAACACATACGTCACCGGTCATTAAATCGGAACGTAGCAGGCAGCATAAAGCGTCACTTCCATATGTTTTTAAGGGCATTGCGACACATACTGTAACATTCAGCAAAAAAATATACATTATTGATTTTCTAAATGCACTATTTAATATGCAACTCGAATATTGCACAAATTGTCTATCACAGAGATTGCAGACCAATGTTGGAAGCTGAAATTTCGAAATCATCACTATGTTTTAATACGAAATGGGAATTATTTAAATGAGACCAAAAATGATTTGTGAGAATATTAAGTATTGGTTACCCCAAAAGATTGCTTGAACATCAAATATAAGCACTGTATTGGATATACCAAAAAAAAATTTATTAATCTTCAAAAAAATGTTTTTTACTCTAGGAAAATTATGTTTTGATAAAGAGTTGGGCAATATTTGCAAGAAAAGTACTTGATTAGGCTAGAAAGTACTTTCTATTTAAATAGTACTCTGTACTTACCAAAGTAAGTGTATGCACATGTACTTGATACTTAATACTTGGAAAAATACTTGAAATACAATGAAAAGTATTTTAAGGATTTTTAAATACTTGAAGTACTTTAAATGTACTTGAAGTTATTTTAAATATACTTCAAATACTTTAGTTGTACTTAAAGTGCGTTTAATAATTTAAAAGTTAACATATTTCTGAAATGTTGAGATTTGCATTTCTTGTGTCAGTCCGCCGGTATTTCACCGATAATATGAAAGTAGTCTATTTGAAAAAAAAAATGGCATAAATAGATTAATTCTAATCTGCAAACTGCATATAGAAAATGTTTATTTGACCTATCTACAGAGTGTCTTGTTTAAAATAACTCAATAAATATCGTAAAAATTGATATTTTTGTGAATAATCACCTTTTAAGGTCCATAAAATCAAAAAAGTATCAATTATCTGAAAAAGTACTGCACCCAAATTTTTAAATACTTTTCCAAATACTTAGTACTTTCAATTACTTTAAAAAATAAATAAGTACTTGTACTTCGAGTACATTTAGAAACAATAAGATTTGGTACTTGTACTTCAAGTACATTTAGAAACATTAAGATACTTGATACTTGTACTTCAAGTACTACTTTCCGGTACTTTGCCCAGCTCTGTTTTGATAATATTAATATTAAATACCAAATGATAACCACTAAAAATGAGCTTTTTATCCTTACTAAAAGACAAATTTTGCGGGCCTAATATATGTGTATATTTTAGAAAATTTGCATCCAAAAAATGTCCAAAACTTCAGGAACAAAGTTTGTGTATTTTAATGCTCAAATGTTGGGTCTTAAATAACATTTTTGATAGTAATAGTAATGTAAAATTAAATACTTGATTCGAATTTTAGTAGGTACCAAATAACCAAATGTAAATAATTTGGGGTTGAAATTTTGGTACCTACTCAAAGATCAACTTGGGTGGCGAATATCAAATATTTAGAGATCGAATGCTTGGTTAAATACAATTCAAATAAAATTATTATAATGGACTGATGGTGTACCACTGACCACATATAACATATGCCATATTCATCAAATTCTATGCCATAATCGAAATGTTTAGGGTGAAAGGAATCTAAGTGGCAAAAGAGTTATATACAATTACAATATAGTAGAAATGATGTCATAAAAAGCTAGACTCGGTAGGTAAGTAAAAAAATGCATGTACTAAAATATTTAGATATGAGGATAAAAAAATTACTTAATAAATGAAGAAGATTCAGATATATCGTTATTGTTTCGTTTAGAATACGTTTTTAAAAATAATATTAAAACATTAAATCGTTTCCACTTTTAAATAGCACAAAATTGACTTCTGTGGTACACTCTCCACGCCAGCAATGAGTGTTCGTGAGGTGACGCCTAGTAAGCGCCCGCACAGTGCAAATATATCATCATAACCGATATCTGTATACAAAGCAGATTGGCACACCCAGCAATGGGTAATAATTCGTGATGATATATTTATTTTATTTGTGTTTTAACTTATGTTTCAATTTAAGATTTAAGTTTAGATTTAAAAAAAAGTAGATATACCTCAATTTTAATACCAACTTCATATCATTTATATGTATATGTTCAAGGTGCGTAACCAGAAATTAGCAGTGGCGGTTCCTCCTTTAGGTTAATGACGTCTCAAATTTATCAAAGCAGAAAAGAAAAAACGAAAGAATAAAAATAATAAAATATTTTGAATTTAATAATTTTTAATCAAGTCAGTCTATCGTGTCGTTAGCGTTGCTTGTACATGACACCACTGTGTTGAAAGAAAGACAACGAAAGGCTCGAGTACGCGCGCTGCTTGGGTCACATCAAAATTGTGACTGCGTTGTGTCATATGCTGCATATACAAGCCTATGCGCCAGACAGAGACAAACGAATTATAACATTCCTTGCGTTAGACGATGACAACCACCACCCTATTCGCTTACACACGGTCAATGACCAAGGTATCAGTCTAGTAGCGGTGTTGGCTACGCTAACCATAGAAAAAGCATTTATTAAAAATGATTTGGTGATAAATAATTTTGCAGAGTACAAGGGAAAAAAATTGACAACATTTACAATTATCTAAATAAATTTTTCATATTAATAAACTTATATTACTAATTACAATGTGACCCACCAAATCTTCAACTCACGAGCCGCCACTGCAAATGAGTACTAGTATTTAATAAAGATTTAATAAAATACTAATAAAAATTCATTTAATTTTAACATTTTCGTTTAAAATTGTGAGTACGTATTGCGGCAAATAGTTGTTTCTATATATATTTACTTGAGAGCTGGACAATAAGGCGTCTCTTTTTTATACGTGACCTGTCTTTTTCTATTCGTAACAATCCGTTTTGACGTCATAAAATCATACAAATTATTTACATTATTTATATTATTTCATAGGCAAACTATGAATTTGATTTAAAAACTGGTAAATATGTTATTTTAATACAGACTACACAGTTCAATAGGTACAAAACATATTTTCATATATGTGATAATATTATAAATTTAATTTTTGATAATAATTGAGAACACTTCATTATATATTTGTTAATTATTAAAACAAATTAAAATAATTATGTATCTATCAAAAATTGAGATAAGAAATCATAATTCCAATGATTAAATGAATACCAATGATCACATTTTTAATTACGTGGACAATTAGTAATAATTGTTATTGCAAATCGATTAAACAATTAAAAACGCGATTATTGGTCCACCCTCCATTCGCAATTTCAAATTTTAGGGTACATTGTGTTAATTAAAAACCGAATGCCATACATCACTAAACAATAAAACTTTTTTTGAAAATATGTATTTAAAAAATTTCAAATAAAAATTTGAATACAATTATTTATTTTACAGATTTATAAAAGATATTATAAGATTTTATTTACGTCCTTATTTTCACTTTCATTTCTAATTCTTCTAACAAACAGAATTTTAAAAATTACATTCTTATAAACTCAACATTTTTAAATATCTATATATATATATATATATATATATATATATATATATATATATATATATATATATATATATATATATATATATATATATATATTGATTACCCATATGTTAAAAGTACTCACTTTACATTTTTTTCAATTTTATAATTTTAGCGTAGAGTACAAATACAAACAGCTAATAATATATCTCGTAATATGTGTAAATAGCTAATTATGCATACATACTATATGAGCAAATAATATTTTTCATGTAGCCAGCAAAATAGGGGATTCCACCATTTTTTTTTTATAATTTCATCAGAAAATATAAGTAAAACTAAGACTATTGGTGAAAATCCGGTGAAAAATTCCTATTACTAAGCGAGTTATGATCACCCGAAGTTTGAAAATATAGATGTGACGTTACGAATATAAGTTTTTATATAAAACTGTTTTCTTAGTGGATCTAAAATGTATGCTATTTTTAAATTATATTTATAAAATTAAATTAATATTATAACACTGTACAAGTCTACATGCTTTATAATTGCAAGTGTATCAAAATTATTAAGTTTAATGCAAGAAATTTATATTCCGTTGGTAGTAGCCTCCACCCCCTAACTCGGTATTCGTTATATATTTAGAGGTGGTCTTTGAGTCGGCAATCAAAATAATATATATGGAATTCATATGACGAGCTGCTAAAACAAAAAACCCCTTATTTCCAAAGTATTTCAATTATATCATTTTATTTCTTTATTAATATTAATTGTTAAGCATCTACTTTCACTATTTTTTACTAATTTCTCTTCATTCTATTGAGCTGTAATCCCCTATTTCAACAAACCTATGGATGGATGAATAAATATTCAAAACTTTTTTCCACAAGTTTTTTAAAAATAATATCATAAATATAAGGCTAACCTCTGCGTATTTTTCTCTTTTTTTTGATAAAAATTCATTACTGATCTCATAAAAACATACTGCTACACCTATATGTTGACTTTGGCCGGATTGATATTATATCCAAGTAAGAGAGACGTAAAATGTCGTTAACTTGGCAACTTTTTCAATAACTTGTCACTAGAGCCACCAAGTTGAATATTGCAGCATCAGTAAAGTTACTATTTTAACAACTGACCTTTCATTTAGTAACTTTTTTTGAGTTAGTGGCCCCAAAAGTTTTCCACAAAAAATATAAAGATGAGAACTTTTATTTCGAAAATAAGACTTTTTCTTTAGATATGAAACATAGTAGAATTCACCAAACAGGAAGATTCCATTCGTATCTTATGAACTAACAAGAAGAGGCAGCAAAGTCGGGCTCAACGATTTGAATAAAATTTTGTTGGCGTAGAGTAGGTACCTTTCGTACCATTCAAATACCGGGTGTATTTTTTTTTCAAGGAGCACATAGGAGGTTTATATGGGAAATCATATAAATGTTGTAGTATTTTGGTCCCATAAACTAATTATTAATTATTAAATTTAAAAAGATAAACAAATGTGTGATATTTTATCTGTCAGAATTTATTAGCTATGATTTTTTGTATTATTTTCTTTTTAATGTTTTATAACACATTAGAAAATACTTGACAAAAATTAATTTTATAAAATTATAACATAGTAAAAAATTTACAGATTACAGGTTATAACAAATTTTGACACAAAAAAATGTCAAACATATTTTGAATAAATTTAATAGAATAATTATTTGAGATCCAACCTAAATGTTTACATCGTAGAAATGGGCTTTAGGATCCAGGAGAAATATATTTAAACGAAGAAAGAAAGCCTCCCAATCGCTAGTCGGGCGCTCTACCAATTGAGCCACGAGTTCTTAAAGTTCCAGGATTTTGCCACAATTTTAAATTCTGAATAAGTTTGACGTGTTATCTAACCTGAATTATTGTGTTTTTGTTATTAATGAAATTAGCAATGGAGGAAAACAGCGAATTTTCAGAATTTTCTAGCTAAAGTGAATTCTTAAACGATGTTATGGAAATAAGGCAAAACAATGAAAATTACCTACGGATGATAGTGCCTCAATACAGCGATCAAGTTTTTTTGGAACATTTTCGAATTATATACGTCTATTATATTTGAATCATGAACTTACTTTCCATTTCTTCAGTTTAAATATATTATAACTAATCAAAATCATAATGCTTTCTGACAGGTGTAATTTTATAGGTTAGGATGTACAAACAAAATTCTCAACCGGTTCTAAATCGTTCCAACACTAGTCAAGCCGGTTCTAGAACTATAAGTTTGCGCATGGATTCTAAGCAGTTGTGAATCATGTTTTGAACGGTTCTGAATTTTCTGTTGGAACAAACCTTATGTGTTTTATTTTGCCATCAGATGTCAACTACTTTGTTGGCTCTTGCCAATAGACTTAAGATGCATACACAAATGAAAATTAGGTTTAGATTTATGGTTTTACTTAAGATTTAAAGACTTTGGCCGCATATGACGTAATGACTCCATTCACACTTCAGAATTTAGGGTCTCTAAATCCAAATCATAAAGCTAAACATTGCAAGGTCCAAACTTTACGTTTATGATTTAGTTTGAAGTCACAAACTTCACCAATGAGAACGAGTCTGATATGATATGGATATATACAGCTATTTTTCTTTAGTATCCATTTGGTGGATTCGGCTTTTTACACAAATGCGAGAAGAACATGGAGACTGTCATAACATAATTGCTGAAATATAACCAATAATGCCAAGCGAATGATAGTTTTACGGCGCACAGGTGTTTTGTTGAGTACTGCTCTACCGATATTTTAATCTTGTTTTTGAAGCATTTACATAGATGTTTGTACATATCAAAACTAATTTTCAGGTAATTTTAACTTACATTTATGAATGACTTACTTAAACCTAAACAAAAACCATAAACCTAATTTTCATTTGTGAATTAAGGCAATCGTTAAAAATTATAAATTTAGGAAAAAAATATTTCATATACATAATATCAATAGTTTCTAAAATAATTTGGTATAATAATAAGTATTGTTTATTTTGTTCTGGGGTACTCTAAAAGTCCCACGAGGACTGGCCTCCTCTGACCACCTTGGGTACGGTCCTGTATCTACGATATAGGAATTGCTAGAAATAGAATTACTTACACATTATTTTTTAAAAATAAAAAAGTAAATGAAAATAGTTATTACTTGCAGTTCAATATACTTGCATATTTTATTACTGTTATTTTATATTATTCCATTACCGTTTTGCTTATTTATTTATATTATACAGTTTTATATTCATGCATTCATACATTAGTATCAAAGTATCCTTTGTGCGAATTATTGCTTATAATTACAGATATTTCCATGTTCTCCATGCAATATGTAATTTTGTTCGTAAATTTTATTGTTAAGTAATGTTAAGATGTAAGTATTTATATGTATACATATAATTATTATAAATATAATACTAGTTTCTTGTTCTTTGTGTGCATATTTTCCGCACATTTATAAATACTTGGTTTACAGGAAACATGGAAACTAAAAGAAATGTACAGTTATGTTAAACAAATAAATAATAATTACATTTACAACCAATTTCAAGCTTGCTTATTTTTAGTTTAAAGTATAAAGTATTTTTTTAAAACAAAATTTTAAATAATATGTGGCTAAGTGTGTTACGAATGGAACTGACGTCAAACTTGAAAATTATTTCCGATTTTCAAATAACACAAAAGTGATCCCTGTGGTGCTCTCTCTTCAATAAGCTGTGATGATATATTATTTAAGTCAAACGTTTCTCATTCAAATTTGAAGAGAGGATAAAATTTATTCGAATTTTAGAGATTTTGATTTACCGTCTTTTCCAGTTATATAGATCAAATAAATTAATTTCGAATTACAGAGATCCTGCACTGAGTGTAACAAACAGATAGTTTTCACATAACATTAAAATAGATAGCGTGAACATTAAAATTCCTGATACCGTAAACGTTATTTTCTGTAAGTACATCAAAATATGTTTTCAGATACCGTATACGTTATATTATCTGTCAAACTAGAAAAGGTGAATTAGAAAGTCTTATTTTTATTGCTGAATTAGCAAATTTAAGTGAGAAAGATTTCAATGATGCCTTAATGAATTGTCACACAAATAACAGTAGAAATAGAAAGGTATACTACAATTTGACCGCTGAGTCGTGAGCTGTGGGGACGAGTAGTGCGCAGAGAGAGAACGCACTAAAAAAGAGACAGGGCTGCTGGCAAGGGATTGAAGTCCCCACCACAATTTGAAGGTAGGTAGGTCACGACTCACCGGTCAAGCTGTAGATGCAATCTTGCAATGAGACCCTTAGCGCAAAGCTTAGTGTAGATGGCAGCAGGCGGATATTCTCCTAAGTACGTTTTACAATGTACAAACTTTTGTAAGAATACACAGATATTATTGTGAGCAATCATGGCTTTTCATGGTTGTGGCACAATATATAAACACAAATATAGAATAATATGCAATAGGTGCAATAAAACAAACGTTTTTAACAAATACGTAGTCTAAATTTATCATTTTTATTTTAGTTTTTTCTCAATGAAAGGGTTTGATGCTCCACGTAACGTATATTTATTTAGAAATACGGACGTTTCGGGTTTTGAGCAAACCCATCCTCAGCTGTACATAATAACAAATTCTTTTGGAAGAATAACAGGAAAATTATGACAATATATTTTGTTTCTAATTACAATAGTTGTACAAAATGTTATAAACATATTACAGATAAACTGTTAAACAACGTGGTCTACATATTACATTGATTTTTTTTGTTTTAATTAATGGTTAAGTTTGATGCTCGTTTGACGTTTCAAAGTCTTTTGAAGGTTTGCAACCTCTACATACAACATGTAACTTAAACGTTGCAGCTCTCTTTCTCTAAAAGTTAGGTTATGTCTGCTTTAGCGTCACATATAAAGTAGTTTTCGATGGACAATATTTCTGGACAAATAAGGTTAAACGCTATATACATACCATGAAATTTACGTATGCATGCGCATTAAAGCCAAAATGAGCTTTAATGTTAACGTTCACGTTATTATTTTGAATTATGTGAAAACTCTCTAATAATAAAATAATATACCGTTCACGTACCGTATATAGTATTGTACTTAAGTATCCAACAAAGAACTATCAAAGAGACTGGCTAGTCAAAACAAACATTGAACTTTTCATTTTTCTTGTAATGAAGCTCTGTATAGTATGACTAGCGAATGAAAGTTGACGTTTAGATTATTAAAAAGTTGTGGTTTCTTTTGAAAACATTTCCCTATATTTGATTTGAAAGGAAACTGACCCTTATGTATTCCGTTACAAAAGATTAGAATTGTACTTAATACCAATAGGCATTTAAAATGACCTTAACAATAGGATTCAGGGATGTATTTAAAAAATTTAATACTGCAAATTCTAGTTCGTTCGTCTGAGGTGTAAGCAACCCTCGAGTTGGAATTACTATACTACTAAATAGTTTAAAGATCAAAATATTTTGTTATAATCAACATAAACGAAAAATGTTTAAAATATTTTAAACGCACCCCCCGTTTTGATATTCAGATACCCTAGTCGGCCATCTATTTTCAGCCAGATATAGTAATGTATTTCTGTGCTTTCCTAGTCCAGTATTTACATGGGTTCATGCAAAAATTTCATACTTGAATATTTCGTACAATTCTATTATTCTCTGGGGTTTCAAAAGAAACCACATATATAAAATAATTTAATCGTCAACTTTCATTCGCTAGTCATACCATACTTAAAAATTCAAGTTGCAGAGTTTTCTCAAGAGGACAAATATTAATTGGAATTGTTGAGGTTTTCGAATTAAAAAGGTTTCACTGTATAATAATATATTCCTTTTACATAAGTAAACTTTAGTTCCCGTACTGCTTTGAGGAGTAGCGTATCGGACAGGTTTACGAAGAAACGCATACTTTGTAGTAGACTTTGAGGACTGCAATTTTATTTTTTAAATTAATTTTTATACTTATTTACACTTCTACAGTTTTCAGATGACGAGTATATAACATTATTTAGTTACTTAAAATAAGCAAGGTGAAAATATTTTTAGAGCTACAAAAAGTCGATATACTCCACATTATATACCAAGAGGCATGGGCATATATAATTACCATTGCGTTACATTTAAAATGATTGACAGCAATGTATTACCGCGTTTTTTTTTTTAAAAAAAAACTAGTCATAGGGAGCTGTCAAAGTCATCAAACTGTCATCTTCCAAAATGATATATGAGGATTAAGAATAAATCATAACATTGTATAAGTGCAACATGAGTCTAAGGCAAGTTATCGATTTATTTACTGCTACTTTTATTAGGCGACCCAGGTCAGCAACTATTAGAAAAATCTACAATAATTATAGAACTACAAGATGCATCAATGGACAAAAGAAAATCAGAACAAGTAATGTAATCAATAATAAACACACTAAATTATACAGTTAAATGAAAATGACAATATCCTTTCGATACAAAAAGAATATCTGAAATTGACATATGACAATTTGATGACTTTGACAACTCCCCTAGTTGCTCGCCTGAGTTGCTTGTTAAAAGTAGCAGCAAATAAATCGGAATTAGACTCATATTGGACTTATACAATGTTATGATTTGTATTTTTTCTTCATACATCATTTTAGAATACGACAGTTTGATAAGTTTGATGACTCCCTATGTCTAGTTTAAAAAAAACGCGATAATACTTTGCTGTTAATCATTTTAAATGTAACTATGGTAATGACATACGCCCACGTCCAGTGATAAAAAAACTCTCGGTAGATGGACCATACCTATACATATACAAGTACCTATCTGTTTATATTGATTTTATTATCATTGCTTATTATCCATTTCTGTGTGTACCAATTTACCTTTTTTCAGATTTCGGTATTTTTTTTAGCTCACAACACGGTAAAGTTCCAATTACACAGTGGGTTCACATTTACAAACATCCATGCCTTAGCGGGATTAGAAGCCGGGATCCCAAACGTACTTATAACTAAGGCTGTTGCTCTAACCATTGAGCCACCGGAGCCGATATATGAATGACATATTTGTACCGTTGAGGGCTTACAATGAGTCACCTCGCGGACTCTCAAAGCTGTCGTGAAAGGAGCACTACAGGGTTCACTTTTATGCCATTTGAAAATTGATAATAATAGTTCCAAATTTGACGTCAATTGTAATCGAACTATAATTTTGATATATTTTTATTATACGTATTTTTGAAAAATTATTATTTAACACGTTAACTGCGGAACAAAAATAAGGTAGTATTGCGTTACTGATGATATACAGGCTGTTACACAACTCGCGCCCCAGAGCGAATGAGAAAACACGAAACTCGGATGTGTAATTTCGAAAAAAAAATAAATCTAGTTTAAAAGATATTCGTGAAAAGACGTCTTAAAATTGATCAGAGACCTATACCTTTAACGTGTGTTTGCCGTAATTTTACGTTACTAGGGTTTTATACAAATCAAATTTTCTTAAAAATGTGTGGGCGACTGTAGTTTTCGAAAAATGTCAGTGTCAAATTAAATTTGACAAGGTGAATAAAAAAAAGGAAAATTCTTACCATGTATTCAGCCGCTGATTACTTAGAAATGATTATAATTTACGTGGCACTGTACGATATAAATGATGATCTCGGATGACACCTTCGCTAACCTAAATTTGTTGACAGTGAAAAGTCAACTCTAACGTGTCAAAATTACAGTAAGTCAAACAAATTTTGTAACTCACTAGTAGTATTTTTAAAACCTAGCAACCAGTTTTATTTTGTAATAATATCATCACACCTCAAGATATCCTTCCGGGATTGGTGGATCAAAAAGTCTTGTAACTCCGTTATGCAAGCAGCCGCAAATTATTTTCTTCTATTTGTTGGCAACCTATTGTCGTCGGCAAATGTCAGTTTCGTCTGGGGCGCGAGTTGTGAGACACCCTGTATATCGCCGGCGATATGTAATTTGTTTTTACTGTGGTGCGATACATATCTCCGGGGATATGTACTAGATGTTGACTTTAGTTCCATCTTGTGAACAAAGAAGTAACTTTTTGGCTATTTTTAAGTATCTATATTTTAAGTTGATATTTGAACTTATTTAGACTCAAACCGTACATACCTACAGGGACTAAAGCGGCACATATTTAATTCAAATTGAATACATGGAAGATAAAGTTACTATGTGTGTATAAGAATTTTAATTGTTTTATTTAACAAAAATAACATATTACATATTCTAGTAATAACAATAACTAAAAACAAAGTAAACTTACATATTTCCACTTCATTTCAGGGAAGTGTTTTTTTTTTGCTATTTCAAGAATTTTTTGATCTGTCTGGCAATCTTATAAAAAATAATCTATAATAATGTACACTGCACGAGGTTTAGACTGACAATAAAAAGCAATAAAACGCACGTTATTATAACAAGTTCATGCAAGTTTATACAAATCCCCGGCGATATGTACTATATTATTATAATCTAATAATCTTGTAGAAAAGGACATTCAAATGCTACAAGCATTGTTAAAATTGGTCCACAAATAAAAATTATATACTTTCCGCACCTGAAGAATGAAATGGCGAAATTCGCTTATGCATGTCACCATCTGGTTACATATCACGGGCGATATGTATCGCAGTTAACGTGTTTAACCTTCATGAGTCAAAGTTAATATTATAATTGGATTTTGACAAATTTTTGTTTCTAGTTAGACACAAATAATGAGGGCCCAAAATAAAAGTTTTTCGGGGCCCAAATATATAAAATAGTAGTGCTTGAACGACGACTTCTCACTTAGTATAACTTAAAAAATAATTATTTTAGAAAATATTAAGACAGTATTATTTTCTAGATTGACAAGTTTAATTTAAATTATTTGTTTTTTTGTTTGAATGATGTAAATTTGACTTTTGAGTTTATTTCTATCTGTTTAAAAACTATGCAATAAGCCGAAGTTAAATGTCAGAATAGTATAGTGGAAGTCATTTGACATATAATGTCTCTTGGCACAATGTATTCGAGTAATGCAACAGTGTATGTATTATTGGATAGTCTAATTACCTTTCAACATTTCTCTGAGTATTGGATTCAAATCACAGCCTAAATCTAATAATGGCAATAGCATCGTAGTCGTAGAAGCCAATATCACACAGCTAAAGCTAACTGCTGAACCCATCGTGACCTACAATAATCTATTTGTGTATAGAGTATTGTGATATATGGCGTAATAATACGTTTAACATATGTGCGCACTCAATATGCGATAACGGATACGGTTTTGATATAATCAACTTAATAATATCTAACACTATTACACGTACACCAATGGGTATTTATATAATACGACATATGTAGTCGAGGTGTATGTAATATTGTTTCATATACGAACATGGGTATTATGTTTGTTAATTAAACATGTTTCTTTATTTTAGAACTTTTAACATAACACATGGTTGGTGTAGGATTATTAAACTCGTAATTAAAATGATAAATGCGGAAAACTCTGTTTCTTTAAATCTTTATTTACAGAATATTAAATATTTACTAAATTTAAAGATTTATTTAATTGCTTTTTAAATGCCAATTTATTTTGTTATTTTTAAAATAAGCATAGGTAGGTATACAAACATTTTTTTCTAAAACAGAATATAATAGAGAAAAAGTTATTTAATATTTTCACATACAGTATGTACCAGGGTTGGAAAAAATCAAGATTTATTTTAATAAATTAAAAATCACTGATTTTTAAAAAAATCAAATAAAACATGATTTGTTTAGATTTTTAATTTTTAAAGACATGTTGGTGTTATTGCTCTTTTTAATTGTTTTAAAAGCAATACAAATATTTTATTTCATAAACGAAAACGAAATCTGCAATAAACCCCAAAGAATACATTTGAATTTTTGTTTATACGTAGTATATAACGCGTTCATACGCGCCTGTTTAAACTTTAACTTAAACCATGCCTACTTCTGTAAAAAGCTTAAAACGTATATTTTATTTTACGTTTATCTCATTACAAGAACCTAATATATCCATAAATTTAGGCTCATTTGATGCGGTATTTAACTCTGAACATTTTTTGTATTTACACTTTAGTTCTAAAATTAATAAGGCAGAATTTACAAATATATAAAAAAATTACCATTGTATTTCCTATGGTCCATAAAAAAAGTAGACACCCGGTATATATGTATATATTTTTATATTATATTACCATAGCAGAATTTTCTTTTTGTTAATTCTATAGATATCTAAAATAATTTAAAATTGATTTTCTGACAAAAAATGTATTGTTTTATAAAATTTGATTTAAATCAATGATTTAAAAAAAAATCAGTTGATTTAAATCAAATGATTTAAATCATGCCAACCCCGCTATGTACACAAATAGTAATAAAAAAATTAAAGTATTATATATTTCATTATTCGAAATCTGCAATTTACATTAAATACATAACCTAACCAAATTGAACCTAATGTATTAAACCAAACAAAAATAATATAGTAAATAGGTTATTTGAACATAGAATATGTGCGAATAATTAGCTATTTTCACATACAAAAATATTTTTAAAAAAACATTAAACATTGAATTATTTGAAATTTGTAGATCACGTAAAATTAATTTAAACTGAATAATATAAACCTTAACTTGTGTTAATTTATTATGCAGCTTTTAACTTAGTTTTGTAAAAATTATTTCAGATTTATAATAATAGCACGCTAATTATTTACACAAAATGACATTTTTAACAAAAGTGCTAATAAAAAAAATTCAGCACACGAAAAAAGTTTCCAAAAGTTATTTCTATCTAAGACTAATATTAATATATTATAAAGTAAACATATAATCTACCATATGTTCATGTAAGCTCTATTTAACTAAAATATTAATTATTCTAATGTCAATAATCGCCCTAACAACTTAATAACACGGATATATTTACAGGTGTCATAATAATTGAGCGGAACCTTATCTAAAAGGGGGACACAGACATTAAATTTACTTAATGTCTAGTAAATAATTACCGCTTTGATTTCACTCGATAATATTTAAATTAATGAGATATAAGAATAAATCTTTATTTCTTTTTCTATAATAAATATTATAATATAATGACTATATTTTATCAAAGGAATTTTTGCCACATTGAAATACCATAGAAGTAAATATACAGTTATGACAAATTAAAGTTAAATTATGTGTAAAAATTTAATAGGATATTTTAGTTATTATGTTTTTTATTCTTACAAACATATGCAATATGTCTTAAGGCCAAAAAATAAATAAAGAATGTCGGCTCAGTCAGTGAACTACGATTAGAAGATATGTGAAAATATAAACATATTAAAAACTTGTAAATCTTATAATAATATTACGAGTAAAATTATTATACCATCTGTCACTAATTTGAAAATAAATAGACATTAAATATATCTACTTATTTTTATTGCTACTGAAAATATAATGGATTAATACAGATTATCATATTTTACATATGGAAGACTTTTTTATATTTAATTTCTTTATTATACCTACACACATAAAAAAATTCCAAATCATTTATATTAAAGTATATAATTTATTTTAAATTTTACTTTACGCTGATTTTGTATATTTTTTATTTATATAGTACAAATATGAAAAATAAATAAATTTTAAATTATTTCTTGCTTAAGGGTATACACTGGAAATATCAAAGACAAAGATTTAGAATTCTCTTTGATAAGTGAAGCGTATTATAAAATCCTCAGGGACCCTAATACGCTACACAATGTATCTGATTTTGTGTGTCAAATAGGGAAAAATGTTTTCTTTCAAAACATTCAGTGTTTTTATAAAAATATCCGTGATTTGTTCAAATGTATTAAAAACAAATAAAATTATTCCTGTGTCTTTCGAAGCTAGAAAACAATCTGTATCAAAAAAAGTTTATTTGAAGTCTGAATAGACTTGGTTTGTAAATATAAATAAGGGACTGTATGACAACTAGCTAATTTATTTGTAAGTGATATGTGTTTCCTTTACGCATTGTTGGTCTAATAATAGCTGCGTGCTCATTATTTGACGAGCAAATTGGCTAGTGTGTAAAGGTTTGATCGTACAACACAATATCCATTATGTTGGGCATGTGGGCTTCACAAATTCGCACCAATTTGTTACGATGTTTACCGGAAACAAGAGCAAACAATCGTTGGTCAAATAGCGCACCGGTGTATCTGTGGGGTGCCACAACGCAAAGCGGTAAATCTCACAATTCGCGGTTTCTAAGACAATACCAGCCCTCTTTGTTTTCACCAACAAGATTGGATAAGGGGACAGAGACAGGGACAGATAATCTAATCAACACACACTCGCCAAAACAAAAACAATTTATCTAGTAGAAAAAATTAAAGGTAAACTTACTTGTACTAAGGCGATCCCGCCACGCCATGGGGTTAGCGACGAGTCCCTGGAAACCGGGCCAGTAGATGCCGCCGGTAGTACGACCGAGGTCGACGGGAGCCTTGCTGACGGAGTTAGCGGCGTGATGGTGGAAGAAGGCAGCGGCAGCAATGTTGAAACCCCGTAAGCCAGAGTTGGAGGTGGCCTGGTGAGCACCCTGCGACGACATACCGAGGGAGTTCTGCGTAAAGCCGAGACTGGCAGGAAAGTGCAGGTGTCCGGTAGTGATCTGCGAAGGTCTCGAAAGGATGTGGTCGATGCCGTGCGGATTGGCGCCCTGTGAGCTGTTGCTGTTGGTGTTGGTGGCACCGAGGGGACTTCCACTGCCGCTACCGGTGCGTTGCGAGCCCATGCCGGACCGTTCCACGTGTAAGTTTGTACGCTCCAGCATGGCCTCGGTCTCGGATTTGTCGTTCGCGCTATGAGCAGCGGGGCCCGCGACCGACGGCGGCGGCCCCAGGCCGATGCCTACTCCCGCCCCACCCGCGCCCATCCCTCCCGCGAACATGTGTTGGCCGACCGCGCCGACCGAGCCGACTGAGCCGACCGGCGGCAGCTGGCCATGATGTTGGTGGTGTTGCTGTTGGGACTTCATCTCTGTCATGGTGTGCAGCGCAGCCAGTGGAGCCGCCAGCATATTGCGGTGCTCCAGGTTAAGGAAGCTGAGGTTCTGAGAGTTGGCGAACTCGAGCATCTTGGAGACGGGCGGCGGTGGCGTCACCGACACCTCCGACCTGTCGCTGCTCGCGTCGCTGTGCTGAGTCATGGAGGTTGGCGACGCCGTGGTGACAGTTGCGGGACACACCGCCCTCGCCCTCAACTAACTACAACACAACAGTAACAGTCTATTCCGACTGACCACGCAGCATCCTCGGCACATACACTATACTATAATAACAACACAATCATATACACGTGACTACTACTAGTTCAGTTGGGTATGCTACGTAACTATATACTATGCAACTAGACGACTGTTAGTCGTGTTAGTAAATGCCCGTTCCCGATCTCTGACTCCAGCGCCGAGCTTGAGGAGTAAGAATACACAGTGTCGTGTCAAGTGTTGAGTGTGGAGAGTATCTGTTGGGAGCGTGCTGACAATGACGCGCGGTGGCCACGCAGCCAGTTGGAAGGTGTCCGGACGATGGGCGATGGGCCGATGGGCGGGCCAGAGGTGTAAAAACGTTGTGTCGGGGTGCAGGCAGCAGAGGTGGGGATGTGCTCACCCATCTATGAACTCAAGTGCATGTTAAATATGTGCTACCGCTAAACCTCATTAAACAGCGTTCGTGTCGAGCGATTCTCGCCCTTGTGGTGGCGGTAGTAGGGATCAGACCGTTAGTAGCGGCCCAGCCAGAACACTCGTCCTGACATCGACCACGGTCGTCCTTGTTCCAACGCATCATGTTCTATTTTTGAAAGAGATTAATGCTTTTTTCATTGGTCCGAAGGAGGACCGTAAGTTGGGTTGCGCGCCTCTGATTGGTGGCTGTGTTATGGCTCGCGTACCGCCCGCCATTGGCAGACGAGCACGCCCCAGCCCCTCCACTGCCGCCGCTGTTGCCGCTTGCCACCGCTTACCACTACCGCCTGCCCCGCCCGATATTATCACAGTATACATGCAACTCAATCTGTACGGAGGTATTTTACCAGCATAAACATGTTAGCGGCGGAAAAAAGGTTTGAGCAATTTGGGGACTTGCTGCCGCTTTCTTATTATCACCCTTTCAAATCAAAACTGACCGCGCCGTCCGCCACCGCGAGCCTTTCTACTCCCACCCAGTGCGTCTGCTCGCTCCGGCACTCCGGCTCGAGCCTCGCAAGTATTACATCCTCAATTTCACGTTATTGACTTTTTTGATGAACATGCTGATAATAGGGTTAGTCCGGCACGTTGTTCCTTTCCTCTGAGAGGCCGGAAGCCGAGAGGGTCTACATCTCACATAGGATTATTCACTCAATAAACAAACTATAACAATAACCCAATTTAAAACAGGGCCTATTCTGTAACTCAGTGGTTAATTTTTAACCACTGCTTAATTTTCTAACCAATCAAGTATGTTGACATATTGGTTATCTGATCAATATCTATTGGATAAAAATTTTAACCAGTGTTTAAAAATTAACCACTGAGTTACAGAATAAGCCCGAACATTTACTAAAATTATTATTTTTTAACCATCATTTTTATTTTTTATTCCCAATTATAAAATGCATAAACATTTTACTATAATGTATTTCATACAATTTTACTTTAATTAAATATTAAAATGAGGTGTAACAAGTCTATTAAATTACAAGTACGTATGTAGAATGTTGAATGCAGTGTGGAATATATCACATCACTGGCAGGGGGTTGGTAAGATGACTGGCACGCTCTATAAAGCTGCGAGTACCTCGTTCGACCAGAATATAGACATTTTTTAAAAATTGATTTATTTTATACAATTGTTTTGTTTTTATTTTTCATAAATTAACACTATAAAATTTAATACTTATAACAATCTTTCTCTCTAATAGTATTTCATTAAATTTTAAATTACATATAAAATTATGTATACTTACAATCGTTTAATATATCGTCGATGTCGATTGAGATCTAGTATAGAATTATTTTAATACCAAATATCTACAAATCGCAGTTCAAATAATTATAATATTTGAATATTATTCTGGACGTTAGTATAATACAAATTATTATACTTAACATACTGACACGGACGAATTTATTTACTACCGTTCCGTTTTGTACCTTGTTCATATAACATTACTACCTGTGAATCAAGATAAAGATTATACATTCCTATATATCAGGAACCGGAAACCGTACCGAACCCGAACCGAAAACCGTTCCAAACCACCTTTCTTGTGAACCTGAACCAGAACCAGAACCACTGTTAATTTGGTTGACATGAACCGAACGGGAACTAAACCCATTATTTTCGGGTTTTAAAAAACCTGGTTCATTGAACCAACATGTTTTAATACTTCTGTGACACATAGTTGCAAATAGGATTACTTTTGTACTGAAATAATTACCTTTAAACAAAACCTAAATTTTTAATATTTTATTTCATTATTTGAAGATGAAGAAAATTTATTACAAAGCTAGTGAAAGAGAATGAAAAAGTCCAAGCAGAAATATTAAAATTAAAATAAACCTAATTTACAAGTACATAGTTTTTAAAAATTATGAAGATGCCCAAAGACTTCTAAAAACTGTTAATATATTAAATTTTTGGGAGTAACAAAAATTGTTAAAACTGATGTTTGCGCAAATTGAGATAGCAGTTACAATAGAACTACACAAGTTAGTGTAAAACGAGCATTTTCTGCAGTGAAATTCTTTTTACAACTTCAACGAGTAAATATATTTCACAAAATATCGGATGTTTTTATTATCAGATTAAATGAAAATATTATTACAAAGTAAATTTATTGGTATGGATATTTTTAATGTAAATAATTCTTTTTGTTTTTCATTTATATTATTTACTTAATAGAGTAACATTTTTTTATTATTGAGCATATTGCCTTTTATTTACCATATTTACTCGTATGTACAATTTTTTTTTATTTCAGATACTTATTTTTCATTTTTCGAACCCGAACCAAAACTGAACCGGTACCGAATCACCTAAAAGTATTTTTTCTGGACCCGAACCGAACCTGAACCCAATTTTATTTTCATTTCTAAACCTGAACCCAAACCGAACCCATTTTCCGCGTGTTATTAATATTAATTTATTTTTTGTTTTCAATAAAAATTCTGAATATTATGACATACTAACGGCCAATCATATGATTGGCTCTAAATATGACAAAAAGTTGCTCATGGTTACTAGAAACTGAATAACAAGCGTTTCTATACCTATCTTTCTCTAATAGACAGCCAGCTGTTTATGTCTGACGGTGCCTTGCTGAATAAATACTTACAGAAATGAGGTCACACGCAAGATAGAGATAGAACATCTCGATATAAACAAACCCCTTCCCCTTATCATTTCCATCTGTCATTCAAAGTTGTTTGTACTGCCGTAACCATAGCAACCATTACTTTTAAGCAATGCCGCTAGATGCGCTATGTGCAAATTATACTTTTGTAAGTGTCTATGTAAATTTATTAAATTATTTAAATTATTGTTTAGGAAAACTTTGAAATTTAAAAAATTCTAAAAAATATTATTAAACTAGGAACTAGGTAGTAAAGATTTTGGCCAAAAACACTTTAATTGAAAAGAGATCTACTCCCCGTCAGTGATATTTTTTCTTACAGCTGAAATTAAGAACAAATATAAAAATGAACTTTTTTGGAACTTGTTTATATTTGTAGGAAATGAAGACACTAATGATAGGAATATTCGTTGTGTAAGCGGCACGGGACAAAACCTCTTGATGTTTGGTGTTGGTGTAGTCACTTCACGCCCTTGCTTCCAGCATGCAATAGTGAAGCGCGAAGCGACAATGAACTTGCAACATTCCCTCATTATCATAGAATCGGAATGTCACAACTCTGCGCAGTGTTGTGCTGCGCTCTGCGGTTTCTGTTACGTGCTGCTGCTACTACGTGAATCGGGATTCTACGCTCAGATAAACAATCATTAGCTCGTACTACATGCGAACATATGCTTCTACAGCACTGATTCACAAATCTCATTTTCATTTTTGGTTTTCTTTACAGCTCTTCCAGATATTTATTCAAAATGTGGAAATGTTTTCTATTTTGTTGTCAATAATACAGAATGAGGGTCAGTTTCTATCTACAGGATGTACGGATAATTGGCTATTTACACATAAAGAATGTAAGAATAGACTATTTGCATATACTGTAATCTAAAAAAATTAAAATTATTTAATATTTTCATTTTAAGTACCTACCTTATACTTACATTGTAATGACAGGTACTAGTCATGAAACATACTTACATTTTACCAAGAAAATATTAATAGGTACGTATTTTGCTATGATATTATCAAAATTCCGACTTCAACCTTATTAAATTTATTAATTGAAAAATACAGACTAATGAATGCCAAACAAAGTATATTGTAACGTTCTTATTTATTTGGGTGAAGTGTAAATAATAGACAATTATTATTAATTAAATTAAAAGTTTATTAAACTATAATTAAAGTTACTATTACTAATGTTAAACAATTGTTAAAAACTAATTTAAGACTAAAACTATAAATAACAAGATAACACTAATACCATTTATTTATTTAACCAATTAACACAACTATTTATTTCCACGATTTACGTCACTGTTTATTTATATCACGTTCAACTGTCCGCCTACCGACCTCCACAGCGTCTATATACTCAACCGACTCAACAGCGCCTGTATATTCAACTGCTCGGACAGAAGTCACACCTTTCACCTCACTGTCTGTCTATTTATGTAACTAACTTTCTCGTTCCACTATCCGTATGCCAAAATTCTTCAACACCAATGCCGAGTATCCACTCCAACTCGCTGTTACTGTCCTTGTATATCTAGCTTCACAATACTCCTCAACCCTACCGAGTAATCACTTCCACAGCTATCCAAATATGCCAGTAAATTCGCCGTTACTGTCCTCGTACACTATAGCTTCCCAATACTCGTCAACACTACCGAGTATTCACATGCACAACTATCCCAGTTTACCAGTAACTTCCCGAGGACCTATTCGACACAAACTGCATACCCTCATGTGAATGTCTCTATATGACTGTCCTTATGAAACAAACTAACTAACTCCCGAGCATAGCTGCGTCCCTTTTATACAGCTGCCATTAACTTCCAGAGAGCTCTAGAATGTTCGACCGCATAATAACAATGAACACAAAAGGTTCATGCGACCGGATGTAATTAAACACGTCGCGGCTTGTTTGTTTACGTAGCCCGGCTGCTAGCGCGATTGTGTCATCGCTATACTTAGACGCTTGTTCAGCGTAGTACCGGGGCTCACACGTTACAATTCGATAAATTTATTTTTTACTGCAGCTAAAAATAATTTAATAAAAATAGTTGCAAGTTCAAAATTAGCTACATTTATTTTAGTTTCAAATAAAGCCGAAAGTATACGTTATTTTTTAGTGAGTGCCCGTGAGGTGACGCCTGGTAAGCGCCCGCACGGAGCAAATATTTCATCATTACCGCATCTGTGTACAAAGCAGATTGGCACACCCAGCAATGGGTAATAAGCCGTGATGATATATTTATTTTTATTTTATATATATATATATATATATATATATATATATATATATATATATATATATATATATATATATTATTTGCTTTAATTAATATTATCATTGTTATGGATGGCGTGTTGGATAATATAAAAATAGAACTTTTTTTCTTTTTCGGGTATTTTTATCGGTTAGTTGTATAATCACATTAACTACCCGTTCATATGGAATATTAACTGTATTAATATTTTTATTGATTGCTACTGATGGCTACAGTGAGTATGAGAACAAATAACATTTCTGATTCAATGTTATTTACTTATTCATATTGGTGGTTTATTATTAAATATCAACAAAAAATATATTTAAAACAATTTGTTTTTACAATCAAAATGGAAATTTATTTTTGTTTTGATGTAACTTTAACTTAGTACTGAGATTGTATTTTGTATTAGGGAAATTTTGAATTTATTCTTTTTAGTTCAAAAACAAAATATGTATAAGTATACACCATAATTCATAAATATTATAAAAGTATAACACTACAACAGTAAAATGAAAATGTAAACAATAAGCATAAATATCCATTGTAGGAAAAGTCGTTATTCATAAAGTAATATCGTGAAGATAATTTGATAAATATTTCCTTTTGGTTCTATCAGTATGACATATCCAACTCTGTTACAAAATGAAGATTCACAGCTCGGAAATGAATGCCTGAAAAGCGCTTGTTCCACAGAAACTGGAATCAAGAACAGGGGCCATTACTATGGCGGGACGGGGCGAATTGTTGGTGGCATCAGGGCTTAAACTAAAGATAGAGCCACTCTGCATATCATTAATCTCAATTAAACTTCAATTTAGATATCTCGTATGAATGTCGCTCTCTATTTGAGCTGCGTTTCATCACAGAATGCATTATCACGTTTCTACTTGTCGGCTGGGATCCCAAGATTTTTCTCTTTGTAACAAATTTCGGAATGAACGAATGCTGAGGAAGTTTATAATTTAGAACCCGAAAGAAGTTAATACTTCTCCTTTTTTAGTTTTAAACTATCAATAAAGATATTGTAAAGAAGATTTTTAACGTGCAATGTTTACGAATAATTTGTTATCTGCATATTAAAATTCGCTAATTTGCTAGGTAAGTTAGCAACTTATCCGTGAGAGTTGTCATCCTAATTGATCTATCCTAACTGATCCAACTGCCAATTGTAGTGTCAACCGATCCATTTCTACTTAACCCTTTGACTTCCAAGAAGTAAGTATACTTTATTCAAAGTGATGGGTCATAGAAGGAGAATATTTATTTTAAATCTATTTTTAGAAAGCAAGATAAATGAGATAAATTGGTATTAGGACTGTTATAACAAATTTATATTAGTTATAATCTGTTTTTAAACTAGGAGGAGTAAATTCATTATTTCCCTAGTACAATCCATACGTGGATTGGCCACTGCTCAGCCATGATTACACCAAAACACAAATATTTTTTCCGTTTTGACATTTAGTCTTTTATTAAAATACAGTCAGTTTTTACAAAAACAAAGTGTGTAATATCATATTAATTTAGACTAAAAGTTGAAAAACTTAAATTTATTGTAAATATTTTATCTATTTTTTTTATTGCTGTAAATCTGACTTTCTCAGTCACTCTTTCTAATTTAAAAACAGGGTATAGTATATTATTTATATTGAAGCACCACAGATGAAAAAAAATTCTAATATTTTCTTTTTGACACTGTGATAAGTATACATAGTTTTCTATATTAATAAATATTTTATACTATACTTAATAATGAACTTAGTTTAAGAAACATCAAATTCGATATGAAACATATTTTTTCTATTTTGCGTCTATAACAAAGCTATTACAGCTCCCAAAAGAGTTCGTTAATAGCTCATTCGCGTGTTGTAATAGACTAGTACAATTTTTAAAAAATATTAGTGGCTCTGGATGTCATTAAAGCATAAATGTCAAATCTCGCTAAATAAACGAATACAAACGAATATTAAGAATTTTATTTTTATATAATTTTGAATTTAAAAGTAAGAAGAAGAGAAAAAATACAGTAGTAAAGTTCGAAAGAAATACAAAATATCGTAGATAGTTGGTGTCACAGAAATAAGGCTTGTTGAACGTCAAAAGAATTGTCACCAACTTATACAAAATTCCCTATATTATGAAACTACGATTTTTAAAAAGGAAAAAAGGCGCAAAATAAAAAAAATACTATAATGATCGCATTTCGTAATTGTGTCGATTATTTTGTTCGAAGGGTCGGGCCACTTCGCTGCGAGTCGTGACCCAACCTTCCTTCATACAAGATAAAATAATAATTATGAATGACATTCGTTTTATAATGTACCATAGTTACAAATTACATATTAAAAGTTTCGTAAACATTTAATAAAATTTATTTCAATTTATCAATAATGTAAACAAGATATGTTTTTTATGTTACTATTCCGTATAATAGCTCGAATTTGGTACATTATGTTCGGATATATTCAAGTACCTATGTTTAGAAAAGTTACAGTCCCAATTGTTCAGAAGAATCAATAAATATAAATATGTATATCATCACGCCATATTACCCATTGCTGGGTGTGTCAATCTGCTTTGTAAACATATTTTGGTACTAACGATAATGATATATTTGTACCGTGCGAGCGTTAACCAGCGTCACCTCATGGGCACTCATTGCTGGTGTGGAGAATGCACCACAGGGGTCAATTTTGTGCCATTTGAAATAATTCTGGCATCGGTCGGGAGCGAAGCCGGTTCCCCAGATTTACGACCAGACACTCAGGCACGCGGCCATGGGACCCCAATCATTGAAAAGTTATAATCTTCTGCTGCAGTATAAATAAAATAATATACTAACATAAATTTGTTATGCCATGCACAAATTTATCATATATATATATATATATATATATATATATATATATATATATATATATATATATATATATATATATATATATATATATATATACAGGGTGTTAATTAAAAAGTGGGCCATAGGCGTTTAACATGGGGAATCAGTTTTTGCTTGCGCAAAAGTTCCCAATTAATTTTAGTGTTTCAAATAATAGTTGTAGATAATTAAATTATACACCAGCATCACTAAACAGATATTATTTTGCGTGTTAGTAACCTGTAAAATCCAAATTGAAATTCTATAAATATTTTAATACGATTTTCAAATAAAAATTACTGATAATTATAGTCTATCCTAAGTCCTTAAAAATATTTTGTTTTTCTAATCTACATCTAAATTATTGCTTAGATTTTATTTATTTTTATTTTGTAACCTGATGCAAAATCGAAATTCTGACAATTCAAGCGATATGCATTTCTTTGTAATTTTGTTTAAATTTCATGGCTATCACTACAAATGAGTAATATTTATAAAATTTCAAATTGGATTTAACCGGTTACTAAACATGCAAAACAAAATCTGTTTAGTGACACTGGTGTAGAATTTAATTCTCCACAACATTTATTTGAAACATTTTTGTTTAAAATTAAATGGGAAGTTTTGGGCACGGAAAAATTGATTTCCCATGTTAAACGTCTATGGCCCGCTCTTTAATTAACACCCTATATATATATATATATATATATATATATATATATATATATATATATATATATATATATATATATATATATATATATATATATATTAATAATAATTAGGATAATAACAAACAGTTTTAAAATAAATATTCAATGACCCCTGAGGTAAATAAATCGTATATAATTCTTGGAAGTCAAAGGTCAAAGGCTGTTGGATCAGATGGGTTAGGCCAATTAAGAGATTAAGACTGCACCTTGCAGGTCGATTTTACTGCCATTTGGCCCGTTTCTACATGACCCTTTGCCTTCCAAGAACCAGCTATTCTTGTGCACGGGGGGCATAGCAGTTGAATAGCCCCGGGCTCGCACTGTCACTTTCTAAGTCAAAGACGTCAAATATATCATTTACATTTACATGAAATATTTATAAGGTTGAATTCAACTAAAACTATTGTTGCACTATCTGATGGGATAGTTTCCTTTGATACATCGATCCCCTTAATTAAATTTAATTTTTTAAATAAGGATTATTTAAATATGGTAAAGAATAATGTTATTTAATTTTCAAGTTTATGTACCTATATTTATTTAATAATAATTAGGATAATAAAATAAATGTTAAAATAAATGTATTATAGCCATGCTTAAATTTCATATATATATATATATATATATATATATATATATATATATATATATATATATATATATATATATATATATATATTTCTCTTTAAAAATAGAATTAAAATAAATATTCTATGCCCTACTGTCAATAAATCTTATTTAATTCTTGGAAGTCAAAGGTTCAGATAAAAATGGATTAATTGTACCTGTATCGGCAATTAGATCAGTTGGGTTGGTCCAATTAAGGGATTAAAATTGCACCATAACAGATCAATTTTAATGTCATCTGGTCCGTTTCTACCTGACCCTTTGACTTCCAAGAAACAGCTATTTATATATACAGCGGGGTTATAGCAGTTGAATGGATACCTGGCTCGCACTGTCACTTAGCAGGTCAGAGACGTCAAATATATCATTCGCATTATTTATAAAACTGAATTCAACTAAAACAATTATTGTGCTGTCTTACGGGTCAGTGGATATTGTTGTCGGCTGTTGGGTAATTGGGCTGGATCAATTAAGGGATTAAAATTGCACAAAAGCAAGTCGGTTAGTCCCATCCTGTCCATTTCTACCTGTCCCTTTGTCTTCCAAAAAGTAGCAGTGGTTAATGCACAGCGGGAGTCATAACAGTTAAATGGAATCAGGTAATAATGACCTAATTTTCAAAATTATGTATATTTATTTACCGATAATTAGAAATAAATGAAAACAACAAAATTTTAGATTATGTGGGTGAAACATTTGACGATTTTGATCTCCACAGTGATAGTTAAACACCAAGCTTGGATTGGCGGATGTAAAAGTCACGTGTTAGCCCGCGATGGATATTTTAACCCTATTTTTTGGAATGCTATACGTATATGTATGTATTTGAGGTAATTAAAATATATTCTATCTTAATCTCATGTTATTGCTTATAATAGGGTTTTCCATGATTTTTTTATATGCTAATGTGGAGATAAAAATATTAGACCTATATTTTTTATTTTGCATAAAAATTTATAGAACCAGAGAAAATTGCAAAACGTGGTCGCGTGCCTGAGTGTCTGGTCGCAAATCTGAGGAACCGGGTTCGATCCCGACCGACGCCAAATATTTCGAATTTTAAATGGCACAAAATTGACCCTTGTGGTGCACTCTTTACGCCAGCATTGAGTGCCCGTGAGGTGACTCGTGGTAAACGCCCGCACGGTACAAATATGCAATCATCAATACCGATATCTGTGTACAAAGCAGATTGGCACACCCAGCAATGGGTAATATGCCGTGATGATATTTTTATTTATTTTGCAATTTGCCATGACGTCATCCCGTGACGTCACGACCGTAGCAAGACCTTGACTAGCCCCAGCAAGAGAGAAAGTTTGAAGAACTGAGATAGAAACAGTTGTTTCACCCACACATAACCTGCATTGACTTACATCCACGTGTGATTCACGTCAAGACGTCAACTGGGCGGTTCAGCACGCTTTTTATTTGTATTTTTAATTATAGGAGTAAGTTTAACCACAGTTTTATTGTTACACACGTGTATTTAACCTCTCAACGTCAACAAAAATAATTCGCGGTAAAAGCCAGGCGCACAAACACCATCAAATGAATACTTTCGGTGTGTGACCTCGTTAGGGTTATGACGTCACTTGGGGACTGTTTTGAACATATGTATTTTTCAATTTAAAAATTCATTTATAAATACTATATAATTTATCATTATTCTTATTTCATATTAATATACTTTATACAATGGGGTCTCGTGGCCGCGTGCCTGAGTGTCTGGTCGCGAATCTGGGGAACCGGGTTCGTTCCCAACCGACGCCAAAATATTTTCGAATTTTAAATGGCACTAAATTGACCCTTGTGGTGCACACTTCACGCCAGCAATAAGTGCCCGTGAGGTGACGCCTGGTAAACACACGCACGGTACAAATATGTCATCATCATTATCGATATCTGCGAACAAAGCAGATTGGCACACCCAGCAATGGGTAATATGCCGTGATGATATATTTATATTTATTTATTTATTTCGCTGATTTTTTTAATATATAAAAATAATATATAATGAGCCGATTTTTGTTTTATGGGGTCTTGTGGCCGCGTGCCTGAATGTCTGGTCGCGAATCTGGAGAACCGGGTTCGATCCCAACCGACGCCAAATATTTTCGAATTTTAAATGGCACAAAATTGACCCCTGTGGTACACACTCCACGCCAGCAATGAGTGCCCGTGAGGTGACGCCTGGTAAACACCCGCACGGTACAAATATGTCATCACCATTATCGATATCTGCGAACAAAGCAAATTGGCACACCCATCAATGGGTAATATGCCGTGATGATATATTTATTTATTTATTTGTACTAAAATTTATCTGCAATACTAATTTCTTCAAAAGCCGTTGCCTTGGAAAACCCTGCTCATTTGAGTTCTTCATAATAAAAACTGAATATTGTTTAGTTGAATATTAGATTCAATTGAAATGGAAATCCGAAGGGTAGAAAGCAATATGTAGTATTTAATTCAGAACATGAATAATGTGTCCTGAAGTATATGTTCCCAATGGCTATAATCGCATTTTACATGGTCTAATATACTTTTGTGTCCAAACGTCAATCACATTCACTACCAATTTCCCTCGAAAACATATCATATGTCGAAATAATATTTGTGCAGTTGTTATATTATAATTTATTATCGAAACATTGAAATAGTAAATAAATATATTTATATTAAATATGTTTATTATTTATATTTATATAGATACTGGTATTTGATAGATAATAAATTTATTCACGTAAAATATTATTAAAAACTTAATCTGCAGATAAAATTTATTTACAAAGGCTGATCGTATAAAAAATAAACTACAATATAACATATTTGCAATATGAAAATGTTATTTTTTTTAAATGGCTAAGAGCTGGACAATACTTGCAAGAACAGTACTTTATTAGGCTTGCAAGTACTTTCAGTACTTCAACTACTGTACTTGAAGTACTTTCTATTTATAGTACTTTGTACTTGACAAAGTAAGTTTATTCACATGTACTTGATACTTAATACTTGGAAAAATACTTGAAGTACAATGAAAAATACTTGAAGTATTTTTAAATACTTGAAGTACTTTAAATGTACTTGAAGTATTTTAAATGTACTTGAGTATTTTAAATGTACCTACACTCTCAAAACAGAAGAGCGAAAAATTTTATCTTCTACGGAGTCAAAACTTTTTTAGTTAAATTTGAGTATACTTTCATCTACTTGATTAAAATCTAATCGAAATGAGTAAAATATGGGTACTCAATTGAAGATGAAAATATTTTCATCTTTAAGTGTAAATTTTTTACACTATATGAGTATATTTGCCTGTTATCAAATGTCGATTAAAATGTACTTGTTTGATTGGTATAATTTTCTCTTCATTAAAGTAAAATGTACGCTTTAAAAAAGCAAATTGTACTCATATTAAATTAATTTAAATATTTTACTCTAATATTTGTTAAAATTTACTCTATAAAGAGCAAATTAGCGTTTTAGATTATATAATAGCTATATTCACTCAATGAAGTGTACTATTCGCGTTTCACGCATGCGCCGTATATTTGCTTTCTGTTATTCTGTTCTTGTACTGCACTGCGTAATGTACGCGATCTTCCTGTTTTAACGGGTTTGTGAAATGGTGGAAGTTAGAAACGAAGTAAAATGAATGTCGAAGAATTAAAAGACTTTATAATGGAAAATAGAGTGGACGAGGCAACAGCTAGCAGAATTGAAAATAAGTTGTATTATTTATATTTATTATACGAAGTTTACACTTGCTTTACATGTACAATATAAAATGAACTTTACCTGTTCATATTCACATATACATAGCGTGTACGGACATGCAAGAACCTGTAATTTTGTGAAAAATATATTCGTTTGTGTATTCCAAACCGGCTGTTGTGGACTTGTAATTAGCATTATCTTTTTTCCAAAAATCGAAATCTATTCTAAATATGAATCAAAAATTAAAAGAAATGTTTTCTTGTAAGAGATCAACATGAAAAATTCACTTTTGTGGAGAACTATATACACCTTTAAAGAATAAATATCACTAAAATAAAGAGTTTTTTTTTTTGGCAAAAAAGGTTATATTTCACATTTTTGTGTAGAACTATATACACCTTTAATGAACAAATATCACTAAAATAAAGAGTAATTTTTGACAATAAAAGTTTATATTTCACACTTTTGTGGAGAACTATTTACACTTTTAAAGAATAAAAATTTTCATCGTTTAAGATTAAAATGTAATTATTAAAAGATTAATTATAAATCTACTCTTCTAAGAGCGAATTTAGTTTAATCGTAAAAGAGTTATAAAGAACTCAATAAGAGCGATGCATTTTCAACACTCTACTCGAGTTGAAAATCACTCTATTTGGGCAAGATTCTCATCGTCTGTTCTGAGAGTGTACTTGAATTACTTTAAATGTTGGTACTTGAAGTTCAATGAATAATTTAAAAATTAACAATGTTATGAGAATTGTTTATCCGTCTGTGTTTTTTTTGCAGCAGTGTGGTGTTATTCCTGTAGTACATAATTATGTGAATTTCATTAATAAATATATTTTCAGTGATATGAAAGTAAAGATATGTTTACAATTTTTTTGGCATAAATAAATTAATTCTAATCTGCATACTGCATGTACATATAATATTTGCCGTATCGCATTACGTAAAAATAACGTCATTCTAAAATCTCGGTACAGCTTCTCGTATCGCTTGGCGATCATATAACGTCAATTTTACGTCTTGAGATTGCTAGGTGATACGGCTCTCCCAGCGAGGAACTTCTGTTTGAAATAACCAAATAAATATCGCATATTGAAATTTTTGTCAATAATCACCTTTATATATATAATCAGAAAAATATCAATTATCCGAAAAAGCACTTGCACCCAAATTTACAAGTACTTTTTTAAGTACTTGGTACTTACAAGTACTTTAGAAACTATAAAAGTACTTGTATTTCAAGTACATTTAGAAACAACAATATACTTGGTACTTGTACTTCAAGTACTACTTTCCGGTACTTTGCCCAGCTCTGCACATTACCGATATCCGTGTACAAAGCAGATTGGCACACCCTGCAATGGGTAATAAGCCGTGATGATATATTTATTTATTTTATTCTACATAATCTATTTATATGATCTAAAAAAGTGAATTATTGATTCCACCTTGGGATGTATGCGGTAGTATACGTTAACTAATTTCGACACTAGTTTTTAAAAACTTTTTTCTGCAAATATGTTGGTATATGAAAACAGCTATTTTATATTGTTTATGATAAAGTTTTTGACTTACATGAAAAATTAAACAATAAGGAAACAGATTTACGTAAATGTTTAGACGATATCAATAGAATGAGAAAATAGGTACATATATACGTCAATATATTTCCAAACAAAATATTTTGAAGTTTATACCTATGGTGGCATTATTGTATTGTGCGCACAGTGCGCAGGTCTACTATGAAACTTGGATGTGTTGGTTGTCGGATCTAGTTTAAAGAACAGTCAGAAAAAGGTTCACATATGAAACTTGGTTGCGTTAAATTCTGTTTTTTTTTTATCTAAACAAAATCTTTAGGAACTAGGTTTTATCCAGAAAAAGTATAATATTATAAAACAGGTTTAGCTTAAAAATTTTAATATGTCACTAATTATTGATTTTTTTTGTTATTCTTTATTTCGCCGATTTTTTAAAATATAATGATCCATGTATCATCGCGTCATAATGACGTAGCCATATTCAATAGTACTGGAATACCACCAGATGGCAACCAAGTAGTAAACGAAGAAACATTTATGGTTGTCAAGTTGACATTTCTAATCTAGTTTTTTGTGCTTGGAGATTATACTAGAAAATCATCGTAATTCTAAAAATTTAAAATAATTATTACTCGTATAAAATATTGTTTGATTTTAATTCGGAGTCACGTATTACTGTTTCGTCATCTAGCGGTTTTTGATCTTATTAAAGTCAAATAGTGACGTCATTCTGCGTCTGCGGCGCCATTACACAGATCAAACGATATTAACTTTAATTATTGTAATTTAAGATTTATTTTCATTATAGAATTCACTTTTTTTGTTAGTGCGTCAAGTTTCTATTAATGTAACCTAAATAGAATCGCATTTTACATGATCTAATATACTTTTATGTCCAAACGTCAATCACAATCACTACCAATTTCCCTCGAAAATATATTATATGTCGAAGTACAATTTGACCAGTTGTTATATTATAATTTATTATGGAAAAATTTAAATAGTAAATATATTTATATTAAACTAGCTGATACCCGCTGGCTTCGCAACCGCGAGTCAATTTATATTTTAACGATCTTAGTGTTAATTTGAAAATACTTCAAACAATTCAGGAGTTATGAGCCCCCAAAAATGCATGTTAGTCTCGACCAAAAATGTGAGGTCAAAAATGGTTGAACATCACGATTGCGGTTAAAGATTGTGTTTATTTTTGCAAAAATGAAATCTAGAGGGTTAGTTAATTTCCAGTAAAAAGCTCCTCAAACCCGGGTTCAAAAATTGTACATTCTTGGCTAAAAGCATGAGGTTAAAAATCTGTCAATCTCTCGATTTCGGTTAAAGATAGTGTTAATTTTTGCAAAAATGAACTATGGAGGATCGATTTGATATATTAATATTTTAAAAGTGTCAAAAAGGCCTTAGGAATTGCGGAAAATAGGATCGAAATTTTGAAAAAAATTGGGAAAAATTTGTCCCAAAAAAATGTATTTTATTGTGCTCTCAACTCCACAACGGTTTAAATTATTTTCAAATTAACACTAAATTTGTGTTTTACGGGGTTTAAAATATAAATGAACTCAAACAAAGTTTTCTTTAAATATTTTTTAAAATGACGCCCGTTGCGAATTTTTCGCAACTCTTCCAAAACACAAAAAATAACTGAAAATCATTTATTTATACTTAAGATTTGTTAAATATGTTGTTTTTTTAATGAAAATATTTGATTGGCAACAGAAAAGTGTGATTTTGACATTTTGACACTGTCGGTAAGGCCGGTCTCGAAACTAATGCCAGTGCTATATTATGTAAACTTTAAAAATTAGTTATAAATAAACTATGCAATATTTTGAACTCTACCAACTTCTACGAGACGTCCTAAAGCTGAAAGAATATCTCTACAAAATTTGGCGTCGAAATGTAAAAAGGTGTAGATATGCCTACACAGAGAAAAATGACAAATAAATATTCATAATTAAGGGGTACTTCATTCATTCAATTATTGCAACCTTGCAACAAATACAGTTTAATCTTTAATATGAAATGTATTTTATTAATTCAGTTATTATTTATTTGACCGTGATTTATTTCATTTAAATTTAATTGAATTTTCTCAAATAAAGTAATATATTTATGCTTAGTATTTTAAATTGAGATTTTTAATGAATAAATTTATAATTATCTGAAATATTTACTTGTTTCCTACAAATATGTAATTGTTTTAAATTAATTTAATAATATATTTGTGTAAACTTTATATTTATTAAAATGAAAAATAGTTTTTCTTGTGTGAATCTACATCTATTTGTCACAAATAAATATTATTTGCGGCAAAATAATATTTCCATTGAGTGAACAATGTTCTATTTGTCAAATGACAATTTTAAGTGAAGTGACTAGCATGGACTTGTTCATTTGTTGTACGTTTCATCTTGTACATGGTAGTGCTCATTTCTGACAGTGTTCACTTCTGGCGATTTGTATTTCATTCGTGTGCTAAAAAGTAGTGAATATGGGTGACGAAACAGTGAAAAATATACTACTTGAGTGGAGTTTTGGATATTTGCTTTGCACTTTTCAGTGTATCTTTTATGCCAAGGCACATACACCGGTACATGTACAGAGTGTGTATTTATACTTTTATAATTTTTTGTTATATGTACATTAATATTCTTAAGGATGTAATTTGTGAGTTAATAAAAATATGGTGTATGAAAAAATTATACATCTGGTCTATACTTAATTGTTTTCCTCCAATTTTAATCTATTTAGAATGGACAGGTTACGAGAGGTACGTATATAAACTTGGTTCAAATAAATTATTATATATCCAATAGTCATGCAATAAATTTAGCGCAATTAAAGTAATTTTTAACGTAAATAAATGCATAGTTCTCATGAAATAGAAGATATAATTGATCTCAATATATATTTATTTGAGACAAACTAATGCTTCAAATAAATTATTACATTGCTTCAATTATAGATATATTTGGATCTATTCAAGCTTAGGATTTATTTGTAACAATTAAATTTACAGTTCACGTAATTATATCTTTTTCTCAGTGTAGCGGTTATTCTTTCACTTTTATATACAGAATGGTGACTCGAACACCCGAACATAGTAATTTAAAATGTAAAATCATATTTTCGTAATTTCCTGCTCCCCTAATTATTTTAGGTAAAAAATTTCAAATAAAAGTTGCTTGCGTTTGAACAAAGTTAATTTTGCTTGCCTTGTAACCTTAGAAATTATGTGTGAAAATGACGTAAATCACCCCAAAAATAGCGATAGCCATGGAATTGAAACAAAAATTAACAAATGTTAACGGTTTATCTGTTAAGTTACGCTGCGTTAATTTATTTTTATTATTACTTGTAATGCTCTACAACTTTCATTTAAAGCTTTTTTACCTAAAATAATTAGGGGAATAGGAAATTACGAAAATATGATTTTACATGTTAAAACCCTATGTTCGCGTGTTCGAGTCACCATTCTGTATGACATATGTTTATTATTTATATTTATATAGATACTGGTATTTAAAAATTAAAATAAATTAAAATGTAAAACCTTTACAATATGTTTTAAATTTTATAATAAACTATTGAAAAAAAAAATGAAACTGGTGAATATGACTTGAAGTTTTTCATGGTCTAGAAAGGGTAATTATTTGACAGCCCTTTAATTTATAAAGGTAATAGTGTATTATCCAGTTTTGGATGTTCGGGTTATTAAGGTTCTACAGTAGTTTGATATTATGTTTTGCATATTATAACAAATAGCACCCCATATAAAGAGTAAATCCATTTAATTATCTTACAGTGCGAGTTTTAATACATTCAAATTGATTGAATTCATTTCGTCTGCGGCAGGCTGCTGTTTACATGTCGTTAGCCGGGCAGAAATTGAGGGGGACGCACTAACACTTCGTACAGAGGGACTCGTTAGGGCATTTTAATAACAATACAACAATGAGCTCTGCGATCTACTGCATGCTGCACTCTATATGGCGAACCCTACACGCCAGGGACCCAACTACTATAGGGTCAACACGCAAATATCCTATTGTTGATGTTTCGAGCTTGTTTAGATTATATCTCTTGACTTTCAAATATCTGACAAATTGTACTGATGCCTTGTCTAACCAGTTTATAAACGACACTAAATGGTTACTAAATGATGCTGGCGATTATGAAATTTATTATTTGAATAACTACTGCTTTATTATACAGGCTGTCCTACTAATCTAGTTCTAAATGAAATGTAATAAATAATACACTTTATGAACAATTAAAAGTTGACGAAATATGGGCCAAATAAATTAAACAATATTTTTAATAAAATATAATCATGTAGATTTACTTTGCCAATCGACGGATCATTTATTATGAGATGCCAATTCGGGTCATACCAATTCTGCCACACTTTTCCCTTCCGCAGTCAAAATTTTACTTTCTATTCCATCAAAAATTGTAGGTAAAATGGAAACATGCAAGTCAGGTTCACACTAGTATAGTACGACTAGCGAATGAAAGTTGACATTTAGATTATTTAATAGATGTGGTTTCTTTTGAAAACATTTCCCTATATTTGATTTGAAAGGAAACTGATCCTTATGTATTCCGTTACAGAGATTAGAATTGTACTCAATACCAGGAGGCATTTAAAATGATCTTAGCAACAGGATTCAGGGATGTATTTAAGAAATTAAATACCGCAAATTCTAGTTCGTTCGTCTCAGATATTAGCAACTCTCGAGTCGGAATTACTGTTAGATGAAATTAAAAATAATCATATTTTTTATAATTGCCAAACTAAATAGTTTAAAGATCAAAATATTTTGTTATAATCAACATAAACGAAAAATGTTTAAAATATTTTAGTTACCCTAGTCGGCCATCTATTTTCAGCCAGATATAGTAATGCATTTCTGTGCTTTCCTATTCCAGTATTTAAATGGGTACATGCAAAAATTTCATACATGAATATTTCGTGCAATTCTATTCTTCTTTAGGGTTTCAAAAGAAACCACATCTATAAAGTAATTTAAACGTCAATTTTCAATCGCTAGTCATACCATATACTTTTTTTAAAATCTTCTCTGTCAAAAGTTTAACACAAAAAAAATACAAATGGGTGATTAATTCTGTCACACTCTTTCTTTCATAAATCAAAGTCAAAATTTTTCCCTTTCTAGCTCACGAAAAAAAAAATTCGATCCAAACTTAATTTTAGAATAAAATATTTGAACGTGGAGTAAAAAAAATTCGATCCAAATTTAATTGTAGAATAAAATATTTGAACGTGGAGTAAAAGAAATTTGAGAGTAACTATATTTAAAAAAAATTCATAACTTAATGAGTTAGCGTCCAAGTTTGGAAAACGGGCCGCTTTGTGGCGAGTTTTATAAAGGACGAGTACGATAACAGTCCTTATGAGACATGTGTTTATATTATTTTTTCTATTGAGGCATTTTATAATTTTTTACATATGCAACCTCAAAAATTTGACTTGGTCTTTTGTATAGGTAGGTGGATTTATGCAGCCTACTTTTTATTTTATTTTTTCTTTTACTTTAGAAAAGTTAAATGCGTGTTAATATACCTATGTACTGCTTTATGTGCACACTTTTAATTTTACTTAAGACTTTAAGTTGACCAACTTTCAACTTAAGACCGTTAAAGTAAAAGAATATCATAACTGCGCATGAGCTCCACTTCACAAACGTCAGTGCGTTGTGTATTTGTTTTTGTGTGTAGGTTTTAGGTTATGCAAACGAAAAATCAGTAAAGAACAAGATTGTATATTATAAGATTTAATTCAAAATTATCCCCACTTATATGATAAAACAGATATTTTATTTAAGGATAAAGTGGCCAAAAAGAATGTTTGGAACAGTATAGCATCTGTATTAAATGAAACTGGTTAGTATATTTACTTACTATGTAATAATATTTTTGTATGCACAAATTATTACATTCATGTCCATTTAACAGGATATATTTATCTATTTACATATGCGACTATATGCCAGAAAAATCACATCTGCGCATGTGTATTGAATGCTTTAAAGTAGCTGCATAAAGTACCAAACTTAAGGTAAAAGTAAAAACGAAAAGAAAAAGAAAAATTAAAATAAAAAGTAGACTGCATAAATCCACCTTAACTAGCGCTTTCCGCTAACTTTACAGATGAAAATTCATTGTTGACTGAGTAATATAAGGTTATATGTTATTCATATGTCAGTTTTGAAAGCTGTCATACCACCTCTAGGAAACGAAATGCGCCAAAAACAGTGCGTTTATAGATCTTCTTAACGATGTGTTATCAATGCGTTTATAGACTCATAAAGATACCGAAATAGAAAAAATAAATTAAGATAAATTAATAAAAAAAGGATACTATTAGATAGCAACCGAGTAATAACCAAAGAAGCTCTTATAGGGTTGCCAGATTTATAATTTCACAATACGGGACATATATCGATGGATTCAAAATTTGTGAGAAAAAAAAATGCACCGCAGGCTATTTTTTGAAAATTTTCGAGGTCAAACGTGTTTTAATGCAAAGTAAAATAATATAGAGGTCTTTACAATGAAGAAAATTTAACAAATTCTTAAAAAATTAAAATCTATTAAAAAAGTACCCTTTTTTCCTTAAAATGGGTTTATAAAGTATGCCTTTTTTAATACATGAAAGTGTGAAAAAAGTGCACTTTTTTAACGCTGCGGAGTGAAATAATGCAACGCTACGACACTTTTTTCACACTCCCGTTGCAGACGTAAGAAAAAAATTGTATGCAACCTGTGAATAAATTATTTTTTTTCACTCGAAGGATTTGCGCATTCACCTTCGGCTCGTTCGGCAAATTTTATTCTCGTAAAAAAAAGATATACTTTACTTACTTGGCACATAAATAACTATTATTCTAAGAAAACAGTTACATAAATAATACATTAAAATACAATATTAAGATAAAACTAAGAAAATACAAAAGTAACATTGTCGGTCTTAAAAAACATTTATATTTCTTTTGCGATTTTGTAGTTGCCAATAAATTTTTATTTGCATCTTTATTTTTTCTAATAAAATTTGCGAATTCATTACAAGACATTTAGTAATTGAAATATAATTATGAAGCGAGATGCGAGCATATAAGCAACTAGAAAATATTGTATTACTGAGTAACAATATAATTATTCTAATGAACTGCCCAAAATAAAATGTATAATAATTAAATGTTAATTAAATCGCGCTTCTCACGAAATACGGAACAATTGGACGTCCCGAACAGTCCTTTACGGGAAGCTCAAATTTTAGCTGAAATAGGGAACAATCCCGTTTATACGGGACGCCTGACAACCCTAAATTATATATATATATATATATATATATATATATATATATATATATATATATATATATATATATATATATATATATATATATATATATTAGAAAATCATTATAATTGTAAAGTTTTTAAATTGGTACTACTCGTACAAAATATTGTTTGGTTTCAATTTGAGTTCAGGATTCAGGTCCTACTTCTTTGCCATCTAGCAGCGTTTTATCATAGTAATGTGAAATAGTGACGTCACACAGACCATTTCAAAACGATGAAACTTTAATCGTAATTTAAAATTATTACAAACGTAATTTTTATTGTTATTAATGCATCTAAATTTCAATTACTTACTTAATATACCCAAAATTGTAAAATTTGTTTTATGCAAAAAAATAAATAAATATATCATCACGGCATATTACCCATTGCTGGGTGTGCCAATCTGCTTTGTTCACAGGAAAAATACAAAAAATGCAAAATACCCCATTAAAACTTTACGAAATGACTTTCTTTATTGTTTATACTTAAAATGAACATATAAATATTTCCGAAGAAAAATTTCGTTAAATATATTAACAATATGTGTAATATTAATAGCTATTTCATAACGGTAACAAGGGATGTAAAAATCCTCATATTCACCACAAGTGTCAGTTAGTGTGGACACCTGGTACAAATTATGATGGATCATTTTAAAGACGTGATTTGTTAGGGGACGTTGACAAATAAAGTCGTGAGGAAAACATAGCTTTCACACCACCATACTATTTTTGCATTGCAGCTACAAAGGAGAAGAGGCCCTACGAATTTAGTAGTAATATTGTTTCTATCGTATGACAACGTAGAAATTGACTTTAGGATCCAGGAGAAATTTATTTAAACGAACAAAGAATTGTGAAAAATCCATGGACCTCGCTGGGATTCGAACCCAGAGCCTCCCAATTCAGTTCGAATGGGGTTCGAATCCCAGCGAGGCCCATGGATTTTTCACAATTCTTTCTTCGTTTAAATAAATTTCTCCTGGATCCTATAGCCCATTTCTACGATTTAAACATTTAGGTTGGATTTCAAATAATTAATCTTTCTATGACAACGTTAATAAGTTAATTTAATGGGTTTTATTGCTAAGCACATGTTTAAATTTTTAAAAAAGATGGAATTTGATTATTTAAATAAAATTATAAAAAAAAATACAACAGGTCACTTTATATGTACAGGATGAAGCCTAGAGACTTCCTTTTTTTGAATGCGAATAAAATATAGTTGTGAGGGCAATGTTACTCTGTCTTTTCACCTTGAATCAAGGTGACAACCCGCGCCGCTCGACCGATCTATCACCATGTGATTTTTTTAATGGGGATATCTCAAGGCAGAGGTTTACAAACACCACCTTAAAACCCTGCTTCAACTGATGAATCTTATTTGGCAAGAAATACTCCGAATGTTGGAACGTGTACAGACGAGCTTCAGAAATTTGTTGCATCAGTGCATAGAGAACGGTTGCCACCACCTTCAAGATGTTTTAAAACTTCCAATCATGTTCTTTCATTAACCAAAAAAAGAAAGTTTCTAGGCCCCATCCTGAATATGGTAATTCATTGTATGTATAGGTATATGCAATAGTTCTGGTAACTTTACTAGATGGAAACCAAGTAGTAAACGACGAAACATGTATACTTGTAAAGTTGATATTTCTAAATATATATAACTTTTTGTGTTTGGGGTTTAGATTAAAATATCATTGTAAATGTAAAATTTTAAAATGAGTGTACTCGTACAAAATATTGGTTTCGTATTTTTGTGCTACTGATTCGTCATCTAGCGGCGTTTCATCATAGTAATATCAAATGGTGACGTCATTCTGCAGCGCCATTATTCGAACCATTTCAGAACGATGCAAACTTTGTTCTTTAAAATTTATTATTTCATTACAGAAATTATTTTTGTGTTAACGCTACATTAATTAATATACGTAACTAAAATTGTAAAATTTGATTTATATTAAATGCATTACTGTTAAAGATACCTACCATTCAAATATAAATAACAGACAATATACAGTACCTACTGTCAAAAAATACAAGTACATCTGCTAATTTGTAAAAATCAATGGCTCGTATTACGAGCAGAGATGGGTGTCTACGCGTTGACTTTAATTGTCTACGTCTACATATCGACATTGCGTAGACAATAAATGTATACGTAAACAATGTAGACAATGTAATAAAATATTATGATTGGATATGGACAGTGAAGTATGGTTATGTTCGATCCAGTGTTGCTAAATTAGGGATTAAACGCAAAAACTAGAGATATTTGCACCATTTTAGGGTTTTGGGGATTTTATTTTTATTTGAAATTTTCGTGGTTATGTTTTCCAGTTTCATTTCACATTAAATGTTAAACGAATTGCATTCCTCAAGCTTTTTTTAAAAATTAATGTAATATTTTTACAGTAAATAAATTCAAAAATTTATTATCTACATTCTCTAGATTGTCTGTGCTTCTGAATATGTCTACGTTTACGTCATTGTCGACACGTAAATAAGTACATTGTCGACATGAAGTAGTCTACACGCCCATCCCCGTTTACGAACGCATTAATAAAAGCGCTTTCATGGAGCGCGCTCATAATACTTATAAGAAGTGTGCTCGATAAAAGTGCTTCTATTATAAAATTGCGCTCGTAATATGGGCCAATGTAATTAAATTGCCCCCCTCATACCTATAATTCTTACTGAAAGTTACAAAACACAAATAAAGCTGAACATTTTTTTCTTATTTTCGTCACTGTTTATCTTTGCTTTCTTTGAACCCTGTCATACTTTTAAGGGAAACAAGTAATCAAAACTACAGAACCGAATGTTAATTAACTGTAAGAAAATTTGCCAAACATTTAAAAATCGGTGTATCGTTTTACAAAAATTAACACAAAGAATGTCAAGCCATTATCAAAGTTTTTTCGAAGTAATTTTTCCACTGTTATTTATGTAACAATATTTATTTTATTGAAAATATATTCATTTTGAATTAATAAATAATAAATTTGTTTTTTCATTGCTTTTCTCATAAGTATTACGTGTACAGACTCTAAGAAATTTTAGCCGTGAAAAAACGATTTGGTAAGTGGTGAAATATATGTATATGTGTAGAAATCAGCACTTATGCCCGAATTCATAAAAGTCAATATAACGCTTCGTAACAAAACCAGCCGTAATAATTTAACAGTTGTTAAATAACAGAGTATTCACAAAAAATAAAAACAAAATATAACGCTTCATTTTGTAACGACAAATTTCAATAATTCCTAGTGATATTTCATATTAAATATTAACATCAGGTCAAACAAATACAACAAAATTATGTGTGAAAATTTCAAATTTGACACTGAAATTTGTTTAAATGCACAGGTTTGACAATATTTTGTACATTTTATGGTTGTAAAGATGAATCAGGTGAAGAAAAGGACAAAGGGGAAACATATTTTTAATAGACAATATGAAATACAGAAAATATGAAACAGTAAAATGATACCTGGGGGAAAAAACATACAAAAATTAATGTAAAATTTAAAGTCAAGTGATGTTAATAATATTGAAGAAGCAGTGGATTATGATGATATCGATAAGACAGATGACATTTTCCAATACGTGTATTTATGTAATTTAGTAATATCCTTAAATAATATAATTAAACATATCAATGTCAAAAATTACATGCACCAAATTTCAACAAATTACAGCCGAAATTCGAGTCGTTAAATATTACGACGGATTTTACAGTTGTTATGTATAACAAATGCTTATGAATAAAAAATTATATTACGGCCATTTGCAAATTATAAATAATAAAATGTAATTTATAAAAATCTTACACTATTTATAGTAGGTAATTAATTTCATAGTATGCTGTGATCAGTGCTATTGTGTACGTAATGAAACGAGTTAAAAATTGGATAGACGTATATTTCTGTGTATTAAATGATAATGGGGTGTATTCTGTAAGGAAACTGTTAATTTTAAACAGTATGTTAAAAATAAACTTGCTGTTAAAATATATTTTCTATTCTGTAACTATCAATTCTGTTAAAATTTTAACACCCCTGTGAAAATTAGGTGTTAAAACTGTATATTTTAACGTCATTCTAATCGATGCCTTTAAAATTTTAACATCTGTTTATACAAAAAACTTATCACAGCATTTGAATATGTTGCACTTCTAATTAATGAAAATGTAATAGAGAACGAAAGGAAATTACCATGGATGAATATAAAAAATATCTAGTTGATATTTAATAAAATATAAAACTGTTTTACGAAGTATTTTATTTAATAACGGTCACCCGTTCCATCGTATGTCTTTGTGTATCACAGCGTGATGCCAGTAGGAATATTTAATTAACATATTTTGAGAAACATAGTTCTTTATTACAATGTAGGTATTAAATGCAGTTAAAATTGCTTATTCCTGTCTTGTTCGTCAAACCAACGTAACTTAACATTTTGGATTGTCAATTCTGAGGATCAAGTAGAAGAAATTTTACATACCTAATAATAACTTAATAATTTACAATTTCAATGTAATTCATTTTTAATATGGAACCTAAAAACGAGACATGATTATGCAGCAGATTTTTATTTATTTTCCGAAGCATTATTTCCATTCGTTTTTCTAAAAATTCATAATGACAGATTAGTTTTCTAAAATTTCAAAGTGACACATAAACTGGCAGTTGTTCACTCTTTTTTCATGTTTATTTATTTGTGTTATGGTTACTAACTACATTACTTTAGCAAAGACGTGCCTTTTTTCTGTCTTGTTGATCACTTCATTTTGGTGTTTAACAGGCATGTTAAAATTTATGATTTTAACAACAGTGTCAAATTTTTGCGTAGAGAATACCAAAAAATGAATTTATTGTTAACAGTCATGTTAAAATATAATTTTTTAAAGGCATGTTAAAATTAACATATTTTTTACAGAATACACCCCAATGTAGGAGAAACTAACATTTAAAGTGAAATACGAAAATTAGTGTAAATGTGTTCTCTTAAACGAAAGCATCAGGGCATCAGATATGGAGATTTTCATTACACGGTGAGTACCATAATGGCTATCTGTTATTTTGTTACCAATTGAACATGTAATTTTATTTCAAATTTGTAATTTGTTAAATTTACACAACATCGTATGAATCAAAACCAATTTTAGTGTTTATTTTACACAGAATCTTTTAGTGTACTCATATTTTTAAACGGTACTGTAAGTCTGCTGTACAGGTTTACCATGAACAGGCACTCATAGTTGGAGTGAAGAGTGTGTCACGGAGATCACTTATGTGTGACAAAAATAAAACACTTCGACCGGATTCGAACTCAGATTATCAAACTCTGTGTGTTCTCAGTTACAGATCCCAGATCCCAGAAAAGAAAAAAATAAAGTAACATTTAAAACATTGTATCCATTATCCAATCGGTTATAGATTACATGAATGGTAAACAAACGACATAAAGATAAATAATATTTTGTCTCGAATCAATCCAAAAAACCTAAAATCTGAATCTACATAAGTAAAACCAATACATTCGGCATTCCATAATGCTTTTTCCATCCAGGAGAAAATATGCCAAAAATTGTTTGTCAAGAACTAAAATCACGACATAATATATTTCCCTCTTCGCTAAAAGACAACTGAGATCCGCGAGTGAAACGGAAAATAGAAACGGACACATACACTGAATCAATTCAGAAAGAAGAGACGCTCCACTTCGCCCAGTCCAACGTTCGGATTCGAGCTTTCGAATCTGTTACTGGGGCAGTTGTTTCGATATCGCTCTCGATTTTAACTTTTCGAATGCGAATCGCGATTGTACGTATTGATTCCCCGATTCACGACTCGTGTAGAGCATGTCCCAAAATGTTGATTTACGGTTTTTATGATGTGACTGAATGATATGCTCTTATCTGCTTTGAATTTATTTTTACCGTTATTTATGTTTGAACGCTTTAATAAATCTTTAGTGGCGTATAATCCACTTTGAGGACTAAAAATTAGAACCATTGGTTATTCGCGTTTCGATTGCTCTTTCCGATTATCAATTTTTCATGGGGTTTCGTGGCCGCGTGCCTGAGTGTAGGTCGCGAATCTGGAGAACCCGGTTCGATCCCGACCGACGCCAAATATTTCCAATTTTAAATAGCACAAAATTGACCCCTGTGGTGCACTCTCCACGCCAGCAATGAGTGCCCGTGAGGTGACGCCTGGTAAGTGCCCGCACGGTGCAAATATTTCGTTATTACCGATATCTGTGTACAAAGCAGATTGGCACACCCAGCAATGGGTAATAAGCCGCGAGGATATATTTATTTACTTATTTATTTATATCTTTCATCATCATCATAAAAGAAGCACTTTCACATTTCGATAATTCAATGGGTGCTTATCAATTTTATTTTATTTCTTTAATCACGGTAAAAGAAAAACTTTGTTGTGATTAATAATATTTAGTACCAGTAGCAATATTAGACTAATTTTAATAATCACAACAATTTTTTTTACCGTGTGATAGCCCTAGTTAATCTTTGGCTGCATCCTATAGATATTTGTCAATAAAATTTTATGGTAAAAGATCCCACACAATATTGTTGTATTAATTTCTAGTAAGATCCCACAATTCAAAATTTATATCAAATAATTAGTTTTTTGTCGTTCACCAGATTCATTTATTAAAGTTTCCGGTTTATAGCGCCACATCGTTCGATTCCGGGCGCATTATATTGCGAGCAACAAGGTTTTGTCATAAACCAAACGAAGCAAAAAAATATAAGTTTGTTTATTTGCAATTCTACAAGAATCAAATTATGAAAATATTTTTTTATTTCACTGCGGAAAAAAAATTTAAGTAACTGTGGTAAGATTCTGGACAATTAGGACTCTAATCGACGCTTAAAATAAGTAAAACCTGAAACTGTATATAACAATTTCCATTTAAACTATTCTTTTAATAAACAAACTTATATGTTTAGGGATGAAATGACCTTCAATGTAATTATAAAAATTTACTTTTTAAACATCAGTATCTTCCTCTACATCGGCTACAAATAAATGATAGATTATTGAAATAAAATTTTAAACTCAACATTTTGTTTTTATGCTTACTATATGTACAGGGTAAATCGAAAAGTGGAGCAAAGGCATTTAACATGAGAAATCCGTTTTTTAAAAAAAAACTCTCAACAGGATTAAATCCCAATTACAGACAGGTTTACATATACAAACATCCATGCCTTAGTGGGATTCGAACCCAGAACCACTAGCGTATTCATGACTACGAGCCGTTGCTCTAACCATTGAGCCACCGGAGCAAAACGTTACCTAATTATTATATGCAATTATACTTCAAATAAAAGTTATAGAGATTTAAATTATGCATCTAAATCATGTGAAATTATTATTTTAACTCTTCTTATAAACGTAAAAATTAATTACAAAGTTCAGCTTTTAAGTTTTTAGTCTAGACAGCCATGGATTTATGATAAAAAATGCGTAATTAGGACTAAATTTAGAATACAATAGTATATTAACACAAAATACATTTTTTTTGTTTATTTATTTTTTGACAAATCCATGGCTGCCTAGAGTAAAAAGCTCATGAAAACTGTAATTTTATAATTATTTTTTACGTTTCTATGAAGAACTAAAATAATCGTTTTGCTTGATTTAGATGCAGAATTTAAATCTTTATAACTTTTATTTTAAGTATTTTTACATAAAATAATTAGGTAACGTTTGCGCAAAGAAAAACTGATTTCCCATGTTAAACGCCTATGTTCCACTTTTCGATTTACACCCTGTACCTATGGAGAAAAATTGCCACAGTTATACAATAACGGTTTTGAAATGAGAAGTTTTTTGTTTCCTGAAAATTTGAATTTCTGAACATTATTGAAAAAACCCCAGTTATATTTTGAAATAAAAGTTTCAAAATATATTTAATTTTAAATAAAAGGATAAAATGTGGCTATTTAATTTTAAAAATACTATACAGATTTATTTAATATGATATGTACGACAAGTTCTTTTCGTTGGGTAGTGTATAATTAATGAACAGCAACATATAGGCATAGGGTAACGTATCTAAGTGTAAGCTGTAGGGTGGTTATGTAAGAAGTTGAATTGGAGATATGGACTATAGATCTCACGCGACGCCATTCATTGCATCGGCGCCGCGCCGCGCGTTGCGTATCATCCGTCGCTATTGGCGACGCCGGCTTCGATGCCACCAGAGGCGTAGGCGCGTTATTTTTTCCAATTTCTCCACAGTGATTATATCAATAGAATATTTGGATATTTGATCGTACCAGCTAGTTGGAATGTACTAGCAATATAAGATTTATTTCGATATACCAGTGTATTAATTTTTTAATCTTTTAATAACTTCACTTGTTTATAATTTTATAACTAAGATGGCTTTTGTATTTTTGTTTAAAGCATGAGCAAAAAATGTTGCAAAGACCATATCTTGACTCATATTTTCGTTAAATGGGTAGTTTTGGGGAACAAGTGTGAACCTAAATATCTAGTAAACAAAAAAAAAATTGATCCGCGGTTTCAAAATTCGGAATAAGCGCGTTGATATGTATCTAAAAATGTAATAACTACAATTTTTAAAATTTATTAATATGATATTACGTTTCAATTATACGCACATATAATTATACCAACTTTCATATTTTTAAAATCAATTTTAGAAGCATAATGTTGCAAATATTTATTTCAATATTCAGAGTTTTTCAATGAAAATATAAATATTGTAGTTTGTAAACTATACTAAATTTTAAAGTATTTATATGTAATATATAAACATAAATTTAAAAATAGATATATTTTGACATGTTTTTGCCCAATACTGAGTGTGCTGATTTGTTATATCGGGGTGTCTATTTTTTTTCAGACCATAGGACCATATGGCTGTAATTTCTATCCTATTTATGTTAGAATAAAAGTGTAAATACAAAAAAGGTTCAGAATAGGGTATTCTCTCATATTTTTTTTATTTATTTTTCTTAAAGAATAGTTATATCTACGAGTATTTGTGAAAACCCGAGTAAAAAATTCCTTTTAATAAGCGAGATATTAATTTTTAAAATTTGATATTCTTGTGTCACGTGATAGTGACATACTAGTTGTACAGTACCAGCGGTGTGCTATCACTGGTTCCTGCGGCGTCTTATCACATTCGAATATGGAGTAGGGATTTCAACTGGTCTCCCATTGGAAGGTCATCTAGTACATCAGCAAAATTAAAATGCTTTATATCTTTTATAACAATCAATTTATGTTATGATTTTTTGTTTTTTCCCTGTTGTTTACCTATCAACCCTAATATTTTTAATAAATTTTTAATATTAGTAATCCTCAGAGAATACCCTATTAAAAACTGCACGTAATAAGTCCAGAATTATTTTAAATACATATTACATGCACACTTTTGTTCAAATAATAGGACAGAAATTACAGTCATATGAAAATTTTGTCATCGCATTTCCTATGATCCGGAAAAATAGTACACACCCGGTATAAAAATTTTAGTAATGACAACTTTTGTTACCTATTACAAATATTAAATACCATTTTATTTTGTATAAGATATACATACGAGATCTGTGAAAAGTATCCGATCTTATTTTTTTGCTGATGGATTTGAATCAAGCGCACTTGCGTGAGCCGACCTTGAATCTTCGTGCGCATGCGTGAATTTTTTCCCGCTTGTCGATAGCGTCTGTTGCTGGCAAGCAGCATTTGATTGCGGTAGTGTGTAGTGCTCTCGTCGGTTTTTCATTGCAAGGAAAATGACGGAACGACTGGAGCAGCGCTATTGCCTGATGACGAGTACGCACACAATGTCAAACAAGCACCAAAGTCCTCCGTCGCCTACATGATGCTGTGCGGCGCAAGAGACTGGAGTTGTGGTCAAAAGGAAATTGGCGCCTCCATCACGACAATGCGTCAGCACATTCCTCGCACTTGATTCAGACTTTTTTGGCGAGGAACAAGACTCCTGTGGTTCAACAGGCTTCTTACTCTCCTGATATGCCCCCCCCCCCCCAGCAACTTCTGGCTGTTCCCCAAACTCAAGAGGTCATTGAAAGGAACGCGATTTCAGACAAAGAGGACATTATGGCTGCAACGACAGCCGAGCTAAACTCCATTCCGAAAGATGCTTTCTCGGAATGCTTCCATCAATGGTGGCACTGCTGGGAGAAGTGTGTGGAGTCCCAAGGAGACTACATTGAAGGTGATTAGGTTTCCAACGCTCGAGGTATGCCATTTTTTTCCTCTGGCTAAAGGTCGGATACTTTTCTAACAGACCTCGTATTGTATTATTTTGAATATATTGTACTTATAACAAAAAATTACACTTGTGTTATTGCAGAATTATTAAAGAATTTTACACATTGAAAAGTAGATTAAAAGATAAAATTGTAGAACATTGTAGATATGAATTACATACATCATACTACCATATATGTCTTTAATCGGCAATAGAATTCTTATCAACAATCGCTTAAAGCTACATTGATCATATAAAGAGCCATATTAAAGATATGGAAAGCTATTTAGTAAGTTTATGTAGTAATGAAATTTTAGTACCCTTAAAACGGTAAAAACAGATTAAAAACCATTGCCATTTAAGCATTCGCATTGGAGTACCCTAACCCAATTTATGCGTGAAATCGCGTCAGGATCTTCAATATAATGGATATTAGTGATGTGACTACAATAACAAAGTGGAGTATAATTAATTTAAAAACATCCCCTCTTGCTATTATCTCGATAAACTTATAATTAAATTGCTTATGCGCGTTAACATTATTTTTCTATCAATTACCCATAATTGTTTTATTAAATTTGAGCTGTTGCTGAACTGCTGACTTCATGGGGTGATTTCGATATAGCGGAGAGCGCTGCTGAGCTTTGGGGTTCTGGGATTGGATTCCCGATTCCCTCCAAGATGAATGACAGATGTGTGTAATGATGATGTATCATTGTTTGCTTATGCTTATGCTTTTTAGTTAAACAGCATAACTTATATTTTTCTAATGCGATCTATGACATTATTTTTATAAGTAATAATGTCAATAAAGAACTTAAAATAAAGAATGTGCAATAGATAATCTCGTGTAGAGCGGGAAGAATCAATGCATAATTGCAGATTGCGTTCCGAAACCTTTCAAAAATGTTTATAGTGTCTCACGTATTTTTAGTCGATGATTGCAGATTTCTTATAGAAAATTTTATACAAAATAATATTAAGTAACTGAATATACCGTGTATCTATTTTTTTTTTCGGTCCATAAGAAATATAATGGTAAAATTTTCATATAGCTGTCATTTACTGAGTTTACATGTAGTTTTCAAAACGTTTTTAGTTTTGAAAACGCCATGTATACAGTGTCAAAACGGTTTTGAGTTCTCACAAACCAAAACTAAATTTCATGGGTTTGACTTGAAAACTAGTATCAAAACTACTTATGTAAATACTTAAAATTCAGTTTCGATATTGCGCATGCGTACATAGCATAATGTTTCTGTTGCTTTGTGTTACTTGGTGTTAGTAACCTATAAATAAACTGACAGTTGTGAAGTTTTAGTGCGCAGTGGTACAAAGTAGAAAAAATAATTGGAAAAATGGCAAAACGAAGAATTTGGAGTGAAGAGGATCTGTCAGTTACTTCAGCCAAATGCGCATGCCCCGAAATTGTTTTCAAATCAATCTATAAACCTGTTTTGAAAACTGCATGTAAACGTAGTAAGTGTAGATCAAAAGTATAAATAAAAAAAATGTTTAGAATTGAAAAAAACATCTAATAAGTCCAAACATATTATTTACATACGTATCGCTCGTGAGAGAGGTAAAATAAAAATTGCAATTTTTATTACTTACAGATTTCCATGAGAAATAGAACAAAAATATTAAATAGTTGTACTGTTTGAATTTGACAGATGACATGTGTCATAAATTCAATAATTATTGATTTGATTAAATTAATTTTTAATTAATTAATTATATTTTTGTGAGATGGTAAATGTATCCATAATTATTGATAAATAATTTAATGAAATCAGTCATTATTTAATGACAGATGTCATCTGTCAACACAAAAAATACAATTGTTTAACATTTTTGTTCTATTTCTCATGGCATTCTGTAAATAGCTAAATATTACAACTTTTATTCTGCTTTTCTCTCACGAACGAAACGTATGTAAACAATAATTTTGGGCTTAGTTACAGTTTGTAATTCTGAACATTTTTTGCATTTACACTTTTGTTTTAAAATAAAAATTGAAATTACAGTCATATGAAAATTTTACCATTGTATTTCCTATGGTCCGGAAAAAAGTAGACACCCGGTATGTAGAAAACAGGAGACTTTACCGAACTTTGAGTCTTTTTTACGATATCGTGCTATGTAAATATTCACTGTGTTGAAAGAGGTTTAGGTGCAATTTTTAAATATATTTATTTGTTAATATAATAATCCTCTTATTTTATGGTCATTCAATCTAAATTCTTACTACACTTACTTTATCTATCTACCTTACATACATACATTGCAGTATTGTGGGTTATCTAATATTAGCCAGGGTATTGGAAAGCATTTATGACTATAAGAATTTTGTTCTCAAACAATGGAATTCGCTAATAACTAGAGTCACATAAATTGATCTATTTCATCACTTGTATAAATAATAAGCAATTTAATAAAATAGTAAATAAAAACTACGAATATTATAGTATATTGAGTGTTGAGTGTCACTAGCACGATTTTGCTGCCTATATCATACCATTCAACATTTCTTTTATTTCCATACACACGCAAGTGGTTTCTGCCTGGCGTGGCACTATAAACCAAAATATATGTTATTTGGTGTACTTTCGTTTCATTATTTTCTATATTCATTTAATTGAAAATGATATTCGGATTTCAAAACTGCAATAACAGTAATTTTCCTGCATTAAAAAAAGAAAGCAGAAAGACAAAGACAGAAATGTTGGAAGTAGTAAGTATTTGGATTAGAATAAATGTGTAAGTGTAAAAGGTGAAAACTTACGTAAATGAAATAATTTTTTTTTGCCACACAGGTTATTTGTTCATATGGCGACGTATGTCGTAACTCTGTTCAGGAAATAATTTGGAATTGTCAACATAGTTCGTATACATTGGCGTGTATTTTAGCATTTTTGTGTTTCGTGATGATTTACGTGGTTTATAAATAATGTCAAAGAAAAGCTATCGGAAAGGGCTTAAATAATGGTCTTGGCTGCATATGCCTTTTTTGGTGCAGAAAAAGATAGTAGTCTGCACAAATTATACAGCGAATTGAACTACCTATATGATCGAAACATTATTGCACAATTCCGTTCTTACGTGAAGAATACTGTAGATATTAAATGCATTAAAAATTCGAATATTTTAAAAATATTTTTTTTGATATTTTGATGCCTGACATACAGATATACAGGGTGTTTCTCGGATACGGGACACCCCGATTATTTTCTTTATAATTGGAAATAGAAGAAAATCAATCAAATAAAAGTTGTCGTAGATGAAGGGGGTCATTCACTTATTAAAGAAAAATGATTTTTTACCCAGCGGTTCTCAAACTATAACATAAAGTTATATTTTTTTAAATGGGATGGTATATATTTTTAGGCCCATTCGATGGAATATTTTTTCTCAATTCAACCCTGTATACATTTTATATCCTTACATTACAAAAATAGTGAGAAAAATGCAATTGAAATTTAATAATTATTTGTGTATTAAGAGCGCAAAATGGGACATTGTTGACTGAGAGGTTGCTGACGCACTCGAAACACACACAAGATTTTTTCTACAGTCCTCTACCATAACAAAAAATAATAAAATGTACACTTTGTAGTCACAGTACTATTCAATAGTTTTGCAGTGAAGATAGGAACGTATTCAAATATGACTTCAAGATTTTGTTTTGGCTTTCGTATTTACAATAAAATGCCAATTTTGTAATGAATATTATAAGTTATTGTATAATTTATTTGTTTGAAGTACATTAAACTAGTGCAGTGGAAAACTGGATGTCCATTGAGAGCATTCACGCCAAACTTTTGCAGGTGGCAGCACAACTGTTCACACACTTTATTTTATATTTAATTTTAATTTATCGTTATTTTTCATTCTTTTCGAGCTATTGCTTCAATCTAATCTAAGCATTTTATACTTTTGTTTTTGTAAATAAATGTTCTATTTTATTTTCACATCAGTGCGGCATTTTGTTTGGTTATGTAATATACCGACAGAGCAGTTATATGCCAGATTGACTTGTGAGGTGGCAAATGTGTAACTACAGTGCCATTAGTTCTGACTAAACGTGTGTATTAAGAATGTAGACAAGTGACATTTCTCAACATTGTATAGTTAGAAATTTGGACAGCGAGCGTTTTTCTACTTTATTGCGCATGAGCGGCAAAGTGACATTTTGCATTGACAAAAGAGAGCGCAAATGGATACTTTGTATATAGATAGTAGAAAAATAAATTTTATTTTTATAGTTATTTTTCAGTAGGCTATGTATGAAAAACAATCTGACAATTTGAATTATTTAGTGTATAATTTCTATTCTTGCTATTTATAAAGATATAAATAAATATTTGTTTCGTTTTAATTTAGGCTAAATTATTTTCATTTATTTTTGTAATGCAAGGGTATAAAATGATTACATGATTGAATTCAGAAAAAAATACTATATGGAATGAGCATAAAAAATATATACCATCCCCTTTAAAAAAATATAACTTTATGTTATAATTTGAGAACCACTGGTTAAAAAAAATATTTTCTTTAATAAGTGAATGTCCCCCTTCATCTACAACAACTTTTATTTGAATGATTTTCTTGTATTTCCAATAGTAAAGAAAATAATCGGTGTGTCCCGTATCCGAGAAACATCCTGTATAGTGTGGTACAAATATACATGACTATTTTCTAATTTGTTACTATGGTGAAGAACTATTCTTTTGTAAGTAATTTCGATCGGGCCGGAAATTGTGCAAAAGGCCTGTTGAATATTTCATTTTAACAGAACGAACGATGAAAATGATTGCAAATGAAGTGGAGATGCCAGATGCAATTAAATATTGCTTTACAATTAATGTTTTCCTTCATGGCTAGGTAGATAACATTTGAAGTCACCCTTGTACATGTACCGCAAGCACACGTAAAACCACATTGTAATTCATAATCAAATATCAAATAATACACTTTCTCTTATCCTATCTACATATTAGATCCCTGCAATCCTTGCGGCACTATTCCTATTTGCCAAGTCATACAAAACGGGTAAATAGGCTTTGTCGACCAACCGTCTGGCATTTGCGATGCGCCGTGTCGCATCTCGCATCGGATATGTAATCGCGACGCGACAGCGAAGGCCCTGTCCTGTGACTGTGAAGTGTAGGGCTATTGCTACTGTTTACTCCTTGCTTGCTGCTTGCTGATGCTGATGCTACCAAGCCCCCTAGACGAAGAGATATCTAGTATAATCTAATAGGAAATGAGTACACCACTTTAATCGCACATATACTAATCTGTGAAACCGCTACGGTCGGTTGAGCGCTTAAATTGCACAGGGTTGAATCCAGGAAGTTTTCAGAAAAGTGTATCGAATGAAAGTTATAAGTTATGTTAATTAAGAGTACATTTAGATTTAATTTTAAAATATTATATGTATATAAAACATAGTTATATTGGGTAACTAACTAAGATATTAGGTTGTTGATTAAACTTTTTTTTTTTTTCAGAAATGAATTCTGATATTTTATTTAAACTGTACCGCAATAAAGATTAAGTATGTATGTCTGTATGTTAAACACGTTGGCTCGTACCACGAGCACGGTTTTAACCAAAACGCTGTTTTAAGAAATGTCAAATTTTATTATTTAATATTAATAATAAAAAATATCAAATTTATCAAAATATGATTTTAAAACAGGACATGGTTTATATTCAAAGAAATATTTTTTAAAAAATCGTTCTTTAAACATAAGGGCGAAATTAAATATTGAAATTTGAATTTGACATTTCAACAGCGTTTTAGTTAAAACCGTGCTAGTAGTACGAGCCGTTGTGTTCCCACTTCATTTACAATTACTAAAAAAAAAAAAAACATCCCTCGTTCTGTCAAAACCAAATCTTCAACCATCTTTAATGTTTTTCTTTGTCTTTGCTTTCATTTTCTTGTACTCAAATGGCAGAAATTATATAACTATTAATTGTATCATTGGGGTCATCGTAAATAAAAAGTATTGATGTTTTGTCATATATCAGAAATTTACCTCATCCTACATAGCGGGTGTCTGTTTTTGTCCGGGCGATAGGAAATACAATGCAATTAAAAATTTTCATATGACTGTAATTTCTGCCCTATTTATTTTAGAATAAAAGTGTAAAGACAAAAAATGTCCAGAATACAAAACTGCATTTAATAAGTTATAAATTATTGTTTGCATGCGTTTCGTTCGCGAGCAAAATAAAAGTAATTTCTCCTACGTTAATTACAGACCATACCATGAGAAATGTATTGTTTGTGTTGACAAATGACATGTGTGATAAAGTTTTAATAATGATTGATTTCATCCATTCAATCATCTCACAAAAATTATAATTAATTAATTAATTGAAAATTAATTTAATCAAATCAATATTATTAAGACTATAACATATGTCATCTGTCATACTCAAACATTACAACTGTATAACATTTTTGTTCTATTTCTCATGGCAGTCTGTAAATAGCCAAAAAATTTATTTTATCTCATTTTCGCGAACGGAACGCATGTAACCAATAATTTTGGACTTTTCAGATGCGGTTTTAAATTCTGAACATTTTTTATATAAAGACCCCCGGTATATTCATAAAAAATATTTAAAATTATTATACTTTTCATTCACGATTTCCTTCATTACCATTCGCGGGTCTGATTCTGTGACGTCATATACAGCTACTAGATAATACATAGCTGACTCGTCCGCCATATTGATGCCAAAATGAACGCAGCAAATTATGAAATAAAAGTACATTTCGTATAAGTTTATGTAGTAACTATTTTTCATAATTAAATATAAATTTCATATTTGCATATTATATTTATTTAAAATAATAAAACAAGTATACATATTGTTCGTTAAGATTTTTGAGGTTATAGAAATATAAATTAAAACCATTTCTCAAATGATTTGCACAATTTGGAGAAAAATAACCCGTCATTATGGATAATTTCTATGATTAATAATACTGTAAAGCTGATATTGGATGATTTAAGTGGCTCCAAAATGGTGGACGAGTCAGCTGTAATTTATCTAGTAGCTAATAATATACATCTTTATTCCTTTAGAAAATATTTACATTTTATAGGAAACGTCAACATGGTTTAAAATACAATCAAATTATTTCTCATACAGATATTACAAGTTATTCTTGTAAAATGCATTCAGATCATAGAAGCATCTCTCTTGAGGTAATTTTTTAATTTTTGGTTAAACATTTTGGTATTCTTTACCTCTTTTATACTTATAGGTAATTAATTAAATAATTTAATTCCTAAAGAATTTGGAGCGTGACTTCCAATTTTTAATTTAGTAAAAGTTCTTAATTCATTTTTCCCCCTAGTATCAAAGTGATGTAGATCTTTATTACATACTAATGTATTTTTTTTCTGAAAGATATACAAACAATTTTCATAAATGAATAAGCCAGTCAGGGTTAATATTTTTAGATTTATAAAACTGTCTCTGCATGTCTCCTTCGATTTTCAATTAGAAATGCACCAAAGTATTCGTTTTTGAGTTAAAAATACCTTGTTGGCGTTAACAGACGCGCCCCAAAAACTATTACCATACCTTAATAATGATTCAACTTTAGCATGATAAAACATGGGGTCTCGTGGCCGCGTGCCTGAGTGTCTGGTCGTGAATCTGGGGAACCGGGTTCGATCCCGACCGACGCCAAATATTTCGTATTTTAAATGGCACAAAATTGGCCCCTGTGGTGCACTCTCCACGCCAGCAATGAGTGCCCGTGAGGTGACGCCTGGTAAACGCCCGCACGGTACAAATATGTCATCATCATTACCGATATCTGCGAACAAAGCAGATTGGCACACCCAGCAATAAGTAATATGCCGTGATGATATATTTATTTATTTATTTATGATAAAACATTAGATTGGTTGTCATAGTATCACAATGATTTTTCCAATGTAACAATTCATCGAATGTAAACCCTAAAATTTTAGAAATACCGACTCTATTAATACAACCGTTTTCAGTAGTAATGTCACAATTCAACATATTAGAATTCTGATGAATATGAAACCGTATGTAATTAGTTTTGGATTTATTAAGGTATAATAAATTTGATTTACACCACTTTAGCATTTTCTTCAGATAATCGTTGCACTTATTTTGTAAACAAGTGTTAACTTTATCTGAAACAATTAATGAAGTAGCTATAGTGTTATACACATACATGCATACACGCACATAATTTATGTAAAACGGTAAATAACCTACAATTTTGAAAGTGACGGTGAGCTTGTAACAGGTGGTATTTCATTTTAAGAGCATGTATAAGTAATGAAATATTCTAAATTAACGTTTCAAGATAATACACAAGGTGTAATAATGTTATGAAATTATGACGTACCATAAAAAATTAGAAATTTACAAAAAAAATTTTTATAAAAGTATAGACTGTGGTTATGTGGAATATATATTTAGGTAAATATGTAGTTTCAAATACACTTAAAAAATTGGAATTGGTTGCGCGCGATTATACTTAACTTGTCCTTGTCTACAAATGTACATTTTTTTAAAATAATTTTAATGTAACAAAAGAAAAAAATATATAGTCATATACCCATTGTATTAAAATAAAATAAATTGTTATGTAGATTAAAATGAAATGATGATAATGTTAAGGACGTTCTCATTAAAACATGACGCGACTTAAATATGTGAAATCCGTCCCTGTAAAACGTGCGTCAGTCCATCAGGCCACCCTAGTACTAAAAGCCTTTTGGATATTACATTGTTAAAATAGGGGTAAGTAATTCGATTTGTACTGGCTGTACATGAGCACGATGCGTTGCTAGGGACGACGCTGGGCTATGCCATGCCACGCTACGCCACGCTATGCCACGTTACGTGCCAGCGCATTCGCACACACTCACACACGGAATTAAATGTTTTATTAACATGCTAACAGGCCGACCACCGCTAGATTGAGATGCTCGGTGAAAGGACTGATTTAACGATGACGATGATGCATTATTAGCATTACTGATCCATAATTAAAAATAAACAAACTTGGATGATCCACCAAATTTGTCTTCAATAAATCGAATTGGTTGGTTGATAGCGTAATATATGTGTAGTGTTGGTTGCATAAGAGAGTCTCAGATATTGCTTTCGTCACAGTAATAACCAAGATTGCCATGTATAAGATTTTACCGCGGATGATTCAACAATTACTTTTTATAATATAAATGTACTAACCCGATTTAAAAAAAAAAAACGCTTTACGAAGCAACACCACGTTATTATTTTGACCACGCATTACGAATTTGGTGAAAATGAAACTGGAACCATTGTAACTATACTACATCATGATTATGGGTTTTTCTGGCATCAACTGGTTGATCTGACCCTTGGCTCTGAGTGACATATGGTTCCAGAAGAGCGACGCGACCCACCATACTGTGCGAGAACCAACTGATTTATTGCATCAAGTTTTCAAGGCGTATTATCTTCAGAAATTACCAAATCAGGTAAGTATGGCGGGAATTCTATTCAAAAACTGAAGAGGATACTGTCTGTTTAATTCCGTATGCTCACTTCCAACGGTATTTTAAAAATTGATTAATTAAGTTCTAAATAACTTCCCCAATTCAATTTCAAATGACAGATAAATACGTGTTTGAAATGATTTTGTGTTTCACCCTTGAACTTACATTCGAAAAAATTGAGCTGTACAAATCATATTGTAGTACTAGTAGTATGGTATGACTAGCGAATGAAAGTTGACGTTTAAATTATTTTATAGATGTGGTTTCTTTTAAAATCCTAGAGAAGAATAGAATTGTTCGAAATATTCAGGTATGAAATTTTTGTATGAACCCATTTAAATACTGAACTAGGAAAGCACAGAAATACATTACTATGTCTGGCTGAAAATTGATGGCCGACTACGGTAATTGAATCTCAAAGCAGGGGTGCGTTTAAAATATTTTAAACATTTTTCGTTTATGTTGATTATAACAAAATATTTTGATCTTTAAACTATTTAGTTTGGCAATTTTATGAAATATGATTATTTTGAATTTCCTATAACAGTAATTCCAACTTGAAAGTTGCTTACACCTGAGACGAACGAACTAGAATTTGCGGTATTAAATTTTTTAAATATATCCCTGAATCCTGTTGCTAATGTCATTTTAAATGCCTTCTGGTATTGAATACAATTCTAATCTTCTGTAACGGAATACATAAGGGTCAGTTTCCTTTCAAATCAAATATAGTGAAATGTTTTCAAAAGAAACCGCAACTATTAAATAATCTAAACGTCAACTTTCATTCGCTAGCCATACTATACACGCGTGTCATTATTCTACGCCTACGTAGAGAGAACAATCCATATTCATTGATCACCGTACAGTTACGTAATGCTGGTCACAACCCACTTCCAAAGAAATTCAGTTTAATTAAATATAGTAGTGAGTTAAGAATAGTTGTTGTTGTTGCTAATTTTTGATGGAAATTAAATAAAAAAATTAAACTGTTTTATCTGCGTATAGTTACTAATATTGTAAACGTTTTCAAATTTTGGTATTATTATCTATTATTATTTTTACTTCTCTCTTCATTTTTGGATATTATTTTCATTCATCACGGCATATCACCCATTGCTGGGTGTGCCAATCTGCTTTGTACGCAGATATCGGTAATAATGATGACATATTTGTACCGTGCGGGCGTTTACCAGGCGTCACCTCATGGGCACTCATTGATGGCGTGGAGAGTGCACCACAGGGGTCAATTTTGTGCCATTTAAAATTCGAAATATTTGGCGTCGGTCGGGATCGAACCCGGTTCCCCAGATTCGCGACCAGACACTCAGGCACGCGGCCACGAGACCCCATATATATATTTATTTATTTTATTTATATTTGTAAATCATGTGCATAGAATGTTATATCCTTTAAAAATTGGATTTTGAGAATATAATTGAACATTTTGCACTTCAGCAATTAAAGAAACCTTTAATATTTATTTATTCGTCCCTGAACAGTGTTCATTAAATATTTTGAATATAAAATAAAACTATATATTATTTTTTTTATTCTGCCAAAAAGTCTTTTAAAATACTGCGTTATCGCTAGTTTGATTGAACCATTCCAAAAGAGGTGATCGTTCGATACTTCTAATTTGGTAATAGGTATACTTACTTCAATTTTGTTTTGACAATAATCTGAACATTTCAAGTACAGAACGTAATATAATTCGTCTTTGTCTTCACAAATGTCACACCTAAGTATTCCTAAATCCCTTGGCATATAACTTGTTCATCATAGTTACCAGTCGCTAAGCTTAAACAAGAAGTAAGGTACCTAAGTAAATGTATGTATATTTGTAAGAATCTCTATGTGAGCCAATGTGATATTTAGCAACAGTTACAGTGTATTGTGTCCATGTCTAAATTTACGCCTTACAGTTGCACTACTGTCGCAGTAAATGAAACTCGTGAAACAGCATAAGAAAAGTGTAGAACAAAGGTGGAAACAAACATAACGTAAAATACAGTTATATTAGGTGGCGCTAGTCATTGCGGGAGCTCGAGGCCTCACATCATATCCCCTATTACCGATACTGCACAACCCGCGAAATAAAGTTAAATTAATCTGAGCCATAAAGAAAGGGGTAATATTGTAAGAAAAAATATTAATTTTTAGGTTATAAAATGTATAGAGCCCGTGCATATAGACACTAGATAAATTGCAACTGACACATCCACCATTTTGGAGCCACTTAAATCATTCAATATTAGTGTTACAGTATTATTAATCATAGAAATTATCCCTAATTACGGGTTGATCTGCTCCAAGTTGTGCAAATCATTTGAGAAATGGTTTTAATTTTTACAGGTAGTTACGCAATACATATATTTTTCTCTAACCTCAAAAATCTTAACGAACCGTATTTTTTCTTATATTATTATTTTAAATAAATATAATATGGCAAATATGGAAGTTATATTGATAAATAGTTACTACATAAACTTATAAGAAATGCACTTTTATTTCGTAATTTCCTGCTTTCATTTTGGAACCAATATGGCGGACGAATCAGCTATGTATTATCCACTGAAATAAATATACATATAAATATATTTAGTTCAGTGGTATTATCTAGTAGCTGTACCCGTGCATGTGACGTCATGGATATTTAAAAATGGCAGCCTGGTGGACCAACAAACCAAACTGACATATAGGAATATGTTTAAAATGTCAAAATTTTGTGTTATGGTTTTTGATATTCCAAACGAGTGACATTAATGACGGATTATCAATTTATATATTTGCATCGGAAACAGATTTTGAAGATAGAATTATAACTTTAGGAAGCTAAAATGTTAGGTACAGTAAAGAGAAGTGATCTTACGACGGTAAAATAAGAATAAATATAATATTGTAGGTACATTATTGTAGACATTTATTAAGTATTTTGTCTGATGCGTAATATATTACCTACAAATAATATTAAACTAAAATACACGTCATTATAATGTAAATAAATGTAGCCTGTAGCTATCATGTTTTAGTAATAGAAAAATAGTTTAGAAAATAGGACAATGAAAGTGTTTTTATACAGGTATTAGAATAGTATATTATGTTATTAGGAGTAGAAAGCGGTCTTTTTGTGTTGAACCCAGCTATTGCGGCCGAGGCGCTAGCCGAGGCTAGGCAAGCTGGGTAAAACACAAAAAGGGCGTTCTACTCCGAATGACATATACTATTTTTTTCTTCAAGTGTTTCAAATATTTTTTGGCATTTTTTTTTGGAATTTTTTAATTGTAGTGTTTACAAATTCAGCCAAAACTGGCTGTGTACACTACAAAACAAAAACGATTCAACTGTCAAATAATTTTCAATATAATCTGTGTTGCTGTGACGACTGCCGCCGCCAGCGGTGAACTAAGACACTAACATTTTTTTACTAGTACAACAATAACAACATTTTTGTACTAGTAAGACAATGAATATCTTCTATAGTGTGAGTACAGTAGCATAATATGAATATTATAATACGCTTGAAGAAAAATTTATTTATTATTTAGTTGACAGACCTAATTTAAACCCAGTCTAATATTTAAACCACATCAACCCCTAGCTTAAACTAGGTCTAAGTCCTTTCATTGTAACGAATGCAATGTGCTTATAAAAAATTCAATTCGCAAGATATATGAAATTTTTATTAATTGTCAAATTGACAATTTTGATATTAAATTAATAAAATTCAAGATATTCCAGATATTTTTACACACATCAATGATGTTGAAGATGAAAAAAGATCACATGTAAGTTTTAAAGGAACATTTTAAAGTAAATTTGATATAATTGAAATGTGTATTTAATTTTAATGAATATAACGAGAGACAGAGAAACAGATGATAAAGATGATGCTGAAGTAAATAATGCTAAAATTAATGAAGCAGGGAATGTCCAGATGGATACAAGGACTAAACTCGGTCTACGTAGACTAGGTTTAAACTGGGTCTAAAATTGACTATGAATAGGTCCAGGGTGGTTTAAGATAGACCTAGTTTAAACTGAGTCTACGTAGACCTAGTTTAAACCAGGTCTATCTCAGTTACTATGAATACGGCTGAATTTAAACAAAGTCACTTAAAAGGTTTGTTGGTCCACCTGGCTGGCGGGTTGCCTAGATCCAACCATGTGCTGCACGCGCCCTATTATGAAAGTTGAGCCTTGGTTGAAATCAGAAATGTCATGAGAATTATTTTTTCTATATGTGAAACGTTATTCTCTTCATACACATCTCATCTCAGTTCACCTCAAGTCATTTATCAAGTGAGCTGAGTAAAAATATTCCAAACTAGTTACTAGTCGGTAAGCTTAAACAAGAAATAAGTAAATGTATATTTGTAAGAATCTATGTGTGAGAGTGATATTTGGCAACAGTTGCAGTGTATTGTGTTCACTTCTAAATTTGCGCATTACAATTGCACTAATGTCGCAGTAAATGAAACTCGTGAACAGGTGAAACAGCATGAAGAAAAGTGTAAAACAAAAGTGCAAACAAACATTACGTAAAATACAGTTATATTAGGTGGCGGTAGTCATTGCGCGAGGCCGAGGTCTGACTCGAGAGGGTGAAAATCAAATTACATAAATGAAACACATTGTGAAGTTTTAATTTATGAGGCAACGGCAACGGGCGTCTCAGACCGATGTGACACAGCTCGAGCGCTCGCGAAGGCTCTTACGTGCGGCACTCGCAATATTAAGTTATCGAAATGAATGTAAAAATTTAGTGTTGTTTATACATGGAGGGTTCTCGCTTCTCGCTCCTCGCAACTCGCTCAGTCTGTCGCCCTGTCGTTGTCGTAGCATTCGATATCGGCAGCCAAGGATTAATGTGTACTCGGGAACGGGAACAAATTAAAACTTGCTGTAAAAACCAGTTTATTTCAAAAGTAAAAACTGAGCGAATGAGTTTTCGCCCTGATCGCCCCTGCCTCTGCTCTCGATGGCTAACTTATAACGGCCGTGTTTGTTAATTGGAGAACCCGCCGTTTTTCTGTTTCCCGGTTTGCTTCTCCGAAGGTAATCAATATGAATTAAGCAATTAGCTGCGAAAATATTCACCCATACCACCATCTTTCGCACAGCTATCTCATCCGACGTCCGACCTAACAACAACACCTAACTTTAACCAATTACTGTAGATGTAAAACTCCAATAATCCGCTGCTGCTGCTAGTGTAACTTTGCTCCTCCAGAAAATAAAATACGCCACATATGTATTACATATTTTATTTTTGCCGCCAGCTAGACAATACCTGAGTTATCTAATGCCTTAGGACAGTGTATCTCAAAGGTGTACCGCGAAATCTTTCAACTGTCACTAACATGAAAAATCACATTGAAAAATCTCGAGAACAAACTGAGAGTTCTGTCCGAAATAAAGTCTAGTATTGAAGAATTAACAAAACATTGTCAATGACATATTTCACAATTAGTATTTGTAATCAGTGGCGGATTTCCGCACAGGCGCAGAAAGCGCGCGCTTGAGGCCTCAAATTTCAGGTCTCAAAATAAAAAATTGTTTTATTGACAAATGAATAACGCCATCTATGCCATATGTTTTGTGGCGGCCTAGCGGTCATATTTCAAACCATATGCAAGTTTGCTCTCTACTGACGAGATAAAGATACAATATCCTTACTACTTACTTTAAATTTGGCACTAGTACAGTCCGTTTAAAACTCTTTCAAAATACAGTTAAGAAACCGGAAGCCTACTTTCAACTTTTGTAATTCCCGCTCGATTTCAACAATTAAGTTATGACAGTCTCCATGTTCATCTCGTATTTGTTTAAAAAGCCGAATCCACCAAGTGGATACTTCAAGCCGACTTTGGAAGGCTTAGTACTTATCTAGAAGATAATGATTTATCATTGAACATTAGCAAGTGTTCATGTATAACTTTTACTCGCAACAGGAATGTGTTCCAATTCAATTATTTCATTAATCAAAACCTTATTAATCGAGTTGCGCAGATTAAGGATCTTGGCGTCATTCTTGATACAAAATTAATATTTGATATATTGATAAAATTGTAAAAAGGCTTACAGGATGTTGGGATTCATCCTGCGAATTGGCAAACTTTTTAGTAATTACAAAACATTTATTAATCTATATTATACTCTAGTCCGATCGCAGCTTGAATTCGCATCAATTTGTTGGTCTCCTTATTATAAAATATATATTAATAGAATTGATCGAGTGCAACGAAAATTTATCTTTTTCTTGAATTGGAAATTTCCCGAGAACCACACCAACTTCATAACGTTACAAAATAGACGTACAGTCTAGATCTGATATTTCTATACAAAATCTTTAATAACTGCTTTGATAGCCCATTTCTCATTCGCAAATTCCACATAAGAATGCCTGTTCATTCAACTTGGTCCTCTAACGTGTTTTTTATTAAAAATATTAAAACTAATTCTGAAATAAATTCACCTATAATTAGATTATCTATATCATACAATAACTTATTGTCACATATTTATAAAATAGATATATTTTGTTGCAATTCATTTAAAATTAAGAGGATTGTTAATAATCATATTTTAACGATCAATTAATAACTATACCATATTCATTCCTTATACGTACATATGTGCTAATTAAATGAAATTAGATTATTACCTTCTAATGTAAAATTTGAAATATGTTTAAATATGTACACTACAACTTTTGTATTATTATTATTTGTGTGTAAATTAGTGCTGTGCTATAACTGAGACTTATTCCTGTTGCATGGCCTATATCATTATAAAATTAAAATAAAATAAATAAATAAAGATGGGTGTATGTATCTATATCATTTCAGACTCGTTCTCATTGGTGAAGTTTGTGACGTCAAACTAAATCATAAACCTTAAGTTTGGACCTTGCAATGTTTGGCTTTATGATTTGGATTTAGAGACCTTAAATTCTGAAGTGTGAATGGAGTCATTACATAATATGCTGCCAAAGTCTTTAAATCTAAAGTATAAACCATAAATCTAAACCTAATTTGCATTTGTGAGTACACCTTAAGACTACGTGCAGACAAAATACTTTACCAAACCACCGTCTTTCGTTTTACCATCTTCACCGATTTAACTACAACTACAACAATAACTACTTTTAACTAGTTAAAATTTCAATGTCGTCTTTAGGCTAGTGCAATTTTGCCTCTCCCACAACATAAAATACGCCATACATGTATTACATACTTTAATTTTTTATTTTTGTTGTCCTTCCGAATTTGCCGCCCTTGGGCAATACCTGAGGTGCCTAATACCTTACGGCAGCCCTGGTCCGAACATCAACATCAAAGAGCTATTAAACTATGAAAAGGTATCTTGTTTTTTGAGAAAATTAAACATGATGAAAATATGCATTTTAGGGGGTACCAACATCAACCTTACAAATTTAGTAGTGTGTGTTAGGCTCAAATATAGAAAACGCTCAATAAGCGAAAAACAAAATGTCATAACGCGTTGTGGATTTGTCTAATAATTCTTTAAAAACTTATTTGTATTATTTACTATAATTTAATATATTCGTATGTATAATTTTTATAAATTTTGGCAATGAAATTACCATTTTGAAATAATGTTATTAATAAGTATATAGTGTGTTTGGAGGTTAAATTATTTATTTATAATTTTAATGGTCAATTATTAGGTACAAATCAAAATTTTGTCATAAGTTACTTATTTTTAGTAATGCAATGGGTATAACGCCACATCATAAAATTAAATGGCGTGGTATGGAGTTACAAATAGAGCACTTGAGCGAAAACTTTCACCCCTTATTCAGTAATCGCGAAAACGTATAACTTTCAATCACAATATCAGAAATATATACGTTTCGTTGCCATCTGTCATGTTGTATATATCAATTGCTTCGATTTCATTCGACTAATAGCACTCGTATTTTATTTAATTATATTCAATTTTATTATCATGTTAGCTTTTACTATTTATTTTATCAAAATTAATTAAATATCAAGTGCATTCTTTTAAATTAAATTAGAGTTTTAGCTAATTTCTTAATTTTACTTTTAAAACAAATTTACAATAAAAGATTTAAATCAAATTTTTAGTAATTTTAAAGTACAGTTATAAAATTTTACAAAACGAATTCGCTTTAATGCGATTTGAGAATCTAAAGTTTGATTTTTACAAACAGAAATAAGTACTTTTAACGAGTGACCGAGAGTAATAATATTTTATAGTAACTTTTTTGTGAAATCTCAATTTTTTTACTATTTTTAGGCAGATAATGAAATTTATATATTTTGCGTTCATAATGAAAACATTACGTTTTAGAAGGTTAGTACTAGATGACATTTACTATGTTCATAAATCAGAATTCAAATAATTGAATAAATACCAATCAAATGTTACCAACTACAACATTACACAAATTTCCCTAAATCAAAAATCAACTATGTTTAATATACTCGTAGCAGTTTTTAAAAAACTAATTTAGTATATAAAAGACTCGCCAGAGCTCGTTTTTTAGATTTTGACGCATGAAAACAACGTCTTATATAACTCGTTCTTAGATATAAATTTAGGTTAATTTTATGTTTTTAAATGTTCTTATTTCTGCTACAGGATATTATGATAAAATACCCGTATTTATTTAAATCGATTAATTATTTGAAGCGGTGAGATGAAAACGCTCCGTTAACGGTAGTTTTGGAGAAATCAATGAAAACTGATTAAAGAGTAAATTAACATTTTACATGAAAACTTACAATTAAAAATTTGTAAATCTAAAGGTGCATTCACAAATGAAAATTAGGTTTAGATTTATGGTTTATACTTTAGATTTAAAGACTTAGGCCGCATATTATATAATGACTCCATTCACACTCCATTCAAACTTTAGGTTTATGATTTAGTTTGACGTCACAAACTTCACCAATGAGAACGAGTCTGAAATGATATGGATATATACACCGATCTTTATTTAGTATCCACTTGGTGGATTCGGCCTTTTAAACAAATGCGAGATGAACATGGAGCCTGTCATAACTTAATTGCTGAAATATAACCAATAATGCCAAGCGAATGACAATTTCACAGCGCACAGGTGTCTTGTTGAGTACTGCTCTACCGATATTTTAATCTTGTTTTTGAACCATTTACACAGATGTCTGTACATATGAAAACTAATTTTCAGGTAATTTAATTTTACATTTATGAATGACTAACTTAAACCTAAACAAAACCATAAACCTAATTTTCATTTGTGAATGCACCTTAAGTGATCTAAACACTTCCTTACATCGTTTTAGTAATTTAAAAGAACTATAAGTATGTTATACTGAAACAAAGTTGACGGCATCTTTTCCTTTTACATCTGAACTAGGATGATGACTGAAAATATTAAAAAATAAACATTTCTATTATATAATCTGTTTATTTTCGTTGAAGATATATCTTTAACAGTAAGGAAACTAGAAATTTCTTTCTTTGATTATCCCAAATTAAAAAAAAATGGACTAATGATGTTTTTGCAAATAGCTCTTTAATATCGCTTTTAAAATTACCTAAGGAACACACCCTTAAGCTATTGCAATCGAGTTGCGGGACAGCCTGTATAAATTTAGCTTGATTATTCATGCCATGTAGGAATATTTTTCCTTTAGAAGTCATTTTACGTGGCTTTGAGAGTAATATAAAATGACTATCTCAGTTTGAAATGCCCGATATGTGGAATCTTTTTCTTGTACATCTCACCGCTGCATTTGTAATTTACTTGAAAATAATTATTAAAAAGTAGACAGATAATTGCTTGAGCGGTTGATAGCGGTGCAAATATAAACTTAGGCCATACTGACTTAGCCATATCCCTTCTTCAAAACATTCAATTGCAAATAACTATAGTGGTTAGTTTTTATATTTTATTACGCACATATTGAAATTATATTATGGTTACATACCAGAACTTCCAGAACACACAATACGATATTGTGAAGACTCATTCGGGGAAGTAGCGATGTTCTAGAAACATAACTTCCGTTTTATATGAGGGAATACTGTGCTGCTTTTTAAAGAATAGAGATTTCTTTATTTGATCTGAGTAATGGAAGTAATCAGAAATTACATTTCGTCCGTTAGCGAAAAAGAATCGTTTTAGTGCGATGGGGTACAACGAGCACATTTAATCAAAACATAAATTTAAATATTTCCTTTCGAATTCTACCCTTGAGAATCTGTTACTAAGAAGTTTTTTAAGTTTATAAAGGATATAAATTTGATCATTTGTTCTTGCTCTTAAGCTTTTTTTCAACTGCTTCTGTAGCAGGATATTCATTAATCAATAAATATATTTTTATGAATATTCCCTTAATGAAAAGCTGAAATGGAAACGAGGGGTGCAAATTTTCGTGACGGGGCGTTCTGATCATGAATATCATTTCCATTGTTTTTATTCAGGCTGCAGTAAAATGAAATGGCTTTTGTACCTAACAACCAACATTACCTTACCATTAAGACATCCTGGTACAAATCCATTTCTCTCCACTCCTGCTTATTACTTTTTGTTTTATTTTTACCTCTTGCCATCGTAGGTCACAGAGGTACTTATAGGATTCATGCTAAATATTCCATATCCAGAATTTAGTGAATAAGCATCTTTTAAAAAGTGTGTAGATGTCAGAACGATTTCTAAAATTCAATAATACTAAAGATCTGTGAAACGACGTACATATTCCTCTCCCCAATTTAGCAGGGGATTAGTCTTTGTTAACAATTACCAGAAGTGTAGTAGACTACTTGAAGCAGTAAACAGTTTTTCTAACAAAAAAAAAAAACATTTTATATTCTTCATGATATCGTGTAGATTTAGATTTTTTAAAATAATATGTTATAATAAATCTCGCGGCTACACCTACTACAACTCGTTGTTTTATAAAACGCCTAGTCATTTTATAATACGCGGCCAGATTCTCAAACCTTCGTTCACTTAGCGATGTTTTACACCCTGGCTAGGATTTTTATAAAACTACTGTAACGTAGAGCGCCCGTCGTCGCCGTCGCCGCAGCGATAAGCGAGTGTCTATTTTTAGCGATGACTCAATAGCCGCAGACGGTCGTGCGATGTAAATAGACCTGTCCAGACTTGTTTAATTACTTGGGTGACGTGATCTATTGTATTTGCCGTTTTTATCTAGAATAATGTTCTAGTAATTTCTCGAATACAAACACCGGAGTATATAAGCCTTGTTGGCGAAGGCAATGGACAGTCTGATATAAGCAAGGGTCGTGAAGTGAATAGTTGGTGACATAAACAAGCAGTCGACGAGTAGTGAACATAAATAAATGTAGTTATATAAATAAATAAATGAGATAAATATTGTTTAAATAAATAATCTTAGTGTTTAAGTGTTTTATAATATTCTCAGTCTTAAATTAGTATTTAAATATTTGTTTTACCATAGTAATAGTTATTTTAATTATCTTTTTAATATTTTTTATCATTTAATAAACTTTATTTTAATTAATAATAATTTTTTGATTTTTACACTTCACGCATATAAATAAAAACTTTACACTACGAACAGCTTACTTAGCTTGTAAATTTCTCAAAATAACAAAACCTAACCTAACGCACAAAATTTCCAACTATTCATATTTACAATGTGGCCGTAAACTATTCGTCGTTTTATAAAACGCCTGATTAGATTGTAAAACATCGTTAAGTCACCGAAGGGTTGACAATCTGGCTGCATTTTATCAAATGAGTAGGCGTTTTACAAACGGACAGATTTTACAATCTGGTTACGATTTATACAAATCTCTTTGCAAGAAATCTTATAAAGTAAACAGTAGACGATCTGCATGTAACTTTAAAGTACTGAACACAGTATATTTTAATTTATTTAATGTTAATATAAAAATTAAGGTCCTTCGTTGTTACGAATTTATTGTATTATTTATTATATATAATTGTATAGATTCTTTAGATATATTGCAAACAGTTTTTGGATGGGTGATCTAGAATTAAAAATTATTTATATTATAAAAATTAAATATTATTAATTATACTACAATTTTTTTATATTTCAAAAATAATATGACATTCAATATAATTGTAAACCTCAATATTAACCAATAAAACCCTGACTGAGTGCGATAATTGATCGATTGTAATTCGTATCCGACTAGACACACTTAATTAACAATTTAATATCTTTATCAGCTTTTCAACTAGGTTTGATTTATAGCCTTTCAAATACTTTATTTATTATACATATAATTTTTTTGTTACATTATAATTATTTATGTATTTGAAAACACAAATACCCAAGCCCCTGGTGGGAATCGATCCCAGGATCCAGTGGCGGATTTCCGCACAGGCGCAAGAAGCGCGCGCTTGGGGCATCTTAAATCGAGGGAGCCTAAAAATTCAGGTCTCGAAATAAAAACTGTTTTATTTGTTTTATTATTTTCCTAATAAAAATAATTAATAATTTAATAGTATTCTCCAAATGAAATTGACATGAATAACGCCATCTGTGCTATATTTTGTGGCGGCCTAGCGGTCATATTTCAAACAATATGCAAGTTTGCTCTCTACTGACGAGATAAAGATAGAATATCCTTACTTCTTGCTTTAAATTTGGCGCTAATATGGTTCGTTTAAAACTCTTTCAAAATACAATTAAGAAACCGGAAGCCTCCTTTCAACTTTTGTAATTCCCGCTAGATTTTGACGTCATCACTTTCGGAGTCTATTCTAAACGCTGTAATTGTGAAAATTATAACTTCTTCGCTTATAAATTTTCAAAAAAATACTTCAGTCTAACGGTAACTTAACGCACAGAACTGAATTTGACGAAATTCGGGTATATAATGTAATGTAGATAATATCTCTGTTCGGGTGGTTGCATGCATTTCGCGATAAAATGATTATTAGTTTTTTAGGCTATATTTGTGAAAAATGTCACATTTTCGCTTGCAAATTTTCAAAAATACTTTAATGTTAAGTACATTCATTTTATATTAATTTAACCCTATTAAAAAAAAATGCCAAAATCAGTGTAAATTTTGCTTTCCGTTCTAATTTTTGTGAAATTTAATATTTTTCATGGTTTTGCAACTATATGTAGGTATATAACCTTCAAAATAAAATTCTTGAGGGGTAGGTATTCTAGACTAGGTTAAAATTCAAATATGTTTTTGTTGTATTTTTTATTAATGAACCCTGTTTTCAAATAAATCGTATATCTATTTGTATCATTATTTTTTATTAATAATCTAGAATGCGTACTACAGTAAAAACGTACGCGTAGAATGCTCATTATAATGGTACTGAAAATATTTAGAGGGGGGTGGATTTAGGGGGTCTCAAAATTGAAATGCGCTTGGGGCCTCTCAGATGCTAAATCCGCCAATGCCAGGACCCCAAGGTCGGGTCGGGTGACGGTCGTTCCGAGCGTAAGTACGCTACCTCAACACATACCAGACACACTTGACTTATTACTAATAGGGGATTCCACCATTTTTTTAATTTCATCAGAAAGTATAAGTAAAACTAAGGCTATTGGTGAAAATCCGGTGAAAAAATTCCTATTAATAAGCGAGTTATGGTCGGCCGAAGTTTGAAAATATAGATGTGACGTCACGAATATAAGTTTTTATATAAAACTGTTTTCTTCGTGGATATAAAATGTTCTTGAAATGTATGCTATTTTAAAATTATATTTATAAAAAACAAATTAATATTGTAATACTGTACAAGTCTACATGCTTTATAATTGCAAGTGTATCAAAATTATTAAGTTTAATGCAAGAAATTTATATTCAAATAAAAATTGTTTGAGAATTGCAGTACTGGACTGGTAGCCACGTGTCCGCTATTTGAATTTGTCTACTTCCATTGGTAGTGGACTCCACTTCCTAACTCGATATTCGTTATATATTTATAGGTGGTCTTTGAGTCGCCAATGAAAATAATATAGAGGGTGTCTCACAACTCGCGCCCCAGACGAAACTGACACTTGCCAATAAACAGAAGAAAATAATTTGCGGCTGCTTGCATAACGGAGTTATGAGACTTTTTAATCCACCAATCCCGGAAGGATATCTTGAGGTGTGATGATATTATTACAAAATAAAACTGGTTGCTAGGTTTTAAAAATACTACTAGTGAGTTACAAAATTTGTTTGACTTACTGTAATTTTGACACTATAGAGTTGACTTTTCACTGTCAACAAATTTAGGTTAGCGAACGTGTCATCCGAGATCATCATTTATATCGTATAGTGCAACGTGTTGTGTTAAACGAAAATATTATTGTCATTTGAATTCTTTGAGATTAAAACAACAAATGGTGGTTCTAAAAAGAACCGTTTTTATTGTAATGCAATTCGAATAGACTCGTGCTGCCTCTATGGCGTTACGTCCACATTCTCCGAAAATTTTAATCATTTCTAAGTAATCAGCGGCTGAATACATGGTAAAAATTTACTTTTTTTATTCACCTTGTCAAATTTAATTTGACACTGATAATTTTCGAAAACTACAGTCGGTCACACATTTTAAAGTAGATTTGATTTGTATAAATCCTAGTAACGTAAAATTACGGCAAACACACGTTAAAGGTGTAGGTCTATGATTGATCAATTTTAAGACGTCTTTTCTCGAATATCTTTTAAGCTAGATTTTTTTTTCTTCGAAATTATACATCCGAGTGCAGTCTCGTGTTTTCTCATTCGCTCTGGGGCGCGAGTTGTGAGACAGCCTGTATATAGATTTATATGAGTGACGAGCTGCTAAAACAAAAACCCCCTTATTTCCGAAGTATTTCAATTATATCATTTTATTTTTTTTATTAATATTTATTATTAAGCATCTACTTTCATTATTTTTGACTAATTTTTCTTAATTCGAATGAGCTGTAATGTCCTATTGTCAAATAACACACTAGTAACCGTTATGTTGTTTTTTTTGCTACAGTTTTGAGAACGCCTCTGCGGTGGAGGTACATTTGTCATTAGCAAGATCTGCAAATAAATACTGATTAATATTCACAGCAATGAGTAATAAGCCCTTATGACATATTTATTTATTTTATTTATTTCTAACGATGTCAATAATCATAAGAATTTAGTTAGTATCAAAATATTAGAAATATAATATGTAGCAGTAAAGAAGCAGATACGATGTGAATTGTAAAAGGTAGAAAATTTTTGGTATTGAGGAAGAAGTGCATTTTGTTGAAACCGAAGGGGTCGTAGTCGTAGTAGAAGCAGAAGCAATAAAATTTCATTGTTTGTAAAAGAAAACGTTATATTCACTGTGGTATGCAATATCCAGAGTGATGAAATGAAAAAGAAAACAATCTGATTACGAACGGCTTGGCGGACAAGAAGAGTCCAAGTGAACGCTGAACGGTAACGTAACGTAACGGTAAAGGCAAAAGCAAAAGCAACCAGCAACCTTTACTTCCACAATCATATCTGGCCGTAAATCCCGGCAAAGTGTTCCATATAAAGATGTTAGACTTGGACGCCAGGTAACCGAAGTGTAGGGATCGCTCGGGACATTGGTGCCGTATGTTGCAGTCATATAAAACGTAACAACTCTGATCTGTGTATACCTATTACTAATGTATATGAGGATCGTTCCGAAGGCCTGTTGTTGGTCTTTATAGCGCAGATTATGTCACGTTTTTATATGATTCTATTTTTAAACTACGATGAAAGATTTCGAATCGCGATGCTGCTATCTTTTTTTCTTTATTGATTCATCGGCAGAGTCGTACTTAACTTGCTTACTTTAAATCACAGAAAGCGTAATATTCATAAAAATAATGTTATGATCCGATGTCATTTTATTTTTATAGTTGTATTTCTTCGTCTTCCATATGATTGTTTAAATCATGATTACATAATTTAAACGTGATTTTTTAAAATCATAATTTTTTTTTTCAAGGAAACAAAGAACTAGATAACTAGAATAATATAAACACAATTAATATTTTCTGCTATTTCATGTGAGCCATATGTCCACTATAAATACGAATGATTCTGTTAAAAAGGTTATTGAATATTTTTTTTAATTCCTTCTTTTTCAAATCGCATATCTGGGGAACCGGGTTCGATCCCAACTGACGCCAAATATTTCGAATTTTAAATGGCACAAAATTGACCCTTGTGGTGCATTCTTCACGCCAGCATTGAGTGCCCGTGAGGTGACGCCTGGTAAACTCCCGCACGGTACGTCATCATCAATACTGAAATCTGTGTACAAAGCAGATTGGCACATCCAGCAATGGGTAATATGCCGTGATGATATATTTATTTATTTATTTTTTCAAAATTAAGGGTAAGATTCTTGACGTGCACATTTTCGTGTCTGCCAGTGGCACTAAAAATATGCAGTTCAAGACCAATGTCCTTATTTTTGCGAGTTTTGAAAAAATTCTTTTTGACTGAGAATCCGTACATTAATATGTGGGGTCTCGTGGCCGCGTGCCTGAGTGTCAGGTTGCGAATCTGGGGAACCGGGTTTGATCCCGACCGACGCCAAATTGACCCCTGTGGTGCACTCTTCACGCCAGCAATGAGTGCCCGTGAGGTGACGCCTGGTAAGCGCCCGCACGGTGCAAATATGTCATCATTACCGATATCTGTGTACAAGCAGATTGGCACACCCAGCAATGGGTAATAAGCCGTGATGATATATTTATTTATTTATTTAATTTTTTTTAACACCCGCTACAGTGTTTTTGTATGAACCGGAAGCACCAAAAATATACTGTTCAAGAATAATTCCCTTAATTTATCGAATTGTGAGAAAACTCAATCAGTACAACGAAATGTATGTATATCTGTATAGGTAATACAGGTGAACACGTGAATCCGTAACATATAGGCTTATAATATGAGAAAACCATTTTTTAAAAATATTATTTGTCCCGTAAAACTTTATGGGACGATTTAAACATTTAAAAAAAAATTGTGAATTTTTAATTATTAATATTTTATAATTTACGACTTTAGGGATTGAGTAAACTTAAATTAAAGATGTGGTAAAACATATTACTCAGTTTGACAGTTTACTTGACATTCATTTTTGGAAGTATTTGCATACTAAATCTATTTTACTGCGTCTTTAAATTAAGTTTATTTGGGCACCAAAAGCGTAAAATTATAATTTTTGGCATTTGGAATTTTATTCTTTAAATATCCTTATATGAAACGCTGCGTATAATTTTATGGGACAGGTAATATTTGAAAAAAATACAGTTTTAACATGATAAACGCCTATGTCACAGTTTCTCGTGTTCACTCTGTATGTACCTTCAATATTTTTTTACCATTTTTTAGCACCCTGTAAAAGAATTACTTCAGATTAACAAAATTTGAACTAAATTGGTGAGACCAAGGTCGTAACCTCTACTTGAATAATTTACCAATTATAAAAATTTGTTTATAAATACATATTGTCAATTTTTAAGTTTTTGAGGAACTATCGGGACATTGGAAGCACTAGGACCAAGCTTAGTTATACCTGATAACTAGTAAACAACCACTGTTGTCATATGAACAAATGAGACGAATGTCAAATGGATACGGCTCATGATAACATTTTGTCAGTAAAAATAAACTCCCCTGATATCTGTTTGTTCACGGTGTAAACCCCTGTTCTTTTGTGACATTAAAAAGCGCTTCACCGCTAGAAATAAGGGGTAGTGTTAGTGTAACTAGGCACTACAGTTATTGGGCGCTCCGGTCAACCACTACATGTAGCAGGCGTTATTTTCCTGCATCGCTCATGCAGGATTTACTCAATTTCACAGTATATACACTATGGTCGTGCAGTGACGTAGGAACAAAATAAATGTAATACGTATTTATTTAATGGAATAAATGATTGTCTATGCAATTACTCGCATTTTAAATACTACTTATATTGTATTTGAAATGTATACAGGTGATTTATAATAATTATAACAAACTTTAGAATTTGTTGAGGATATTATTTCGGGTAACAAATATTATATCTTATCCCTTTGGTAGAAAATTACAAAAAAAGTTAATTTTAATAAATAATATTCAAATTTTGTATAGAAATAATTGCCCGTGAGGTAACGCCTGGTAAACGCCCGCACGGTACAAATATGTCATCATTACCAAAATTTGTGTACAAAGCAGATTGGCACACCCAGTAATGGGTAATATGCCGTAATGATATATTCATATATTTTATTTTGAGGTACTTTAAAAAAAATGTTTAAGCTTTAATTTATAAAAAAATAATTGGCATTATTGCAATGTTGTATATTCTTATTTCACATAAATAGTAGTGCAACTGAATATGCAGCTATGGTTTTATTTATGAATTTTGTAATGGTAATGCGAGTACAAGCACTATACGACAACCCGCAGACTGTATTACAGCTGGTTTGCTGATTATTTTGTCAAATTTGTCAATCTGCATATTTTATTGATTTATTTCGTATTTTGTTTTCCTATGTTTTGTTCAATTACGTCTTGACATTAATTTGAAAATTAAGTATTATGTATTTATATAAAAAAATTATATAAACTATGTTTATATGACATTTTTTACTGAAAGGTCCGCTGTAATAATAGAAAGCAAAAACAACACTTATCTAGTGACTTTATTTCTAATGTCAGTGTAAATCGTATATAGGAAGCGAACAAACCTACTATTAATATTAGTATTGTCAAAAACTGTAGAAATTAGTATGGTATGACTAGCGAGTTGACGTTTGAATTATTTTATACATGTGGTTTCCTAGAGAAGAATAGAATTGTACGAAATATTCGGGTATGTAATTTTTGCATGAACGCAGTTAAATACTGGACTAGGAAAGAACAGAATTACATTACTATATCTGACTGAAAATAGATGGCCGACTAGGGTAACTGAACATCAAAACAGGGCTGCATTTAAAATATTTTAAACTTTTTTCGTTTGTGTTGATTATTTAGTTTGGCAATTCTATGAAATAGGATTATTTTTAATTTTCTCTAACAGTAATTCCGACTCGAGGGTTGTTTACTCTTGAGACGAACGAACTAGTATTTGTGGTATTAAATTTTTTAAATACATCCCTGAATCCTGTTGCTAAGGTCATTTTAAATGCCTCCTGGTATTGAGTACAATTCTAATCTTTTGTGACGGAATACATAAGGGTCTGTTTCCTTTCAAATCAAATATAGGGAAATGTTTTCAAAAGAAACCACATATATTAAATAATCTAAACGTCAACTTTCATTCACTAATCATACCATAGCCGGTAAACAGTGATTACTAACCGTGGTTAATCGATTAATCGCGCTGTCTTTTTAACCATGAAACTGATTAACAGTTAACCGCAAAAAAATCAAACCATCAAACCCATATAACTACAAGTAACCAGTTGACCGGTTAACGGGTTAAAAGTAAATATACTTTATTAAAACACAAACAATTTACTTTGGCTACCAAAAATTAATATTTTCCTCAATTTCATTAAAATATCGTTGAAAGTTTATTATTAAAAAAATCAGTAAATCGATAAACTTGCAGCTTACCAACTATCCGATGATTCACAATAACTGGATAACCGATTAATCAAAGAAACTGGTTTAACCGAATAATTGTTCAACCGATTTTATATTTCTTGTAAACCGCAGGAACCGGTTCACTGGTTAAACCGAATATACTATACATATGTCATTGTCCAGATGGATTGAAAGAAATGGTCCGTATTACGGACGCATTATTATACAGGGTGTTTAAAATTTCTCTTTAAAATTGTAAAGAAACTAGAAACATAATAAAAAAATGTTAAAACAGTTTTTATACAAGTTTTAATTCTGAACAACTTCGCACTCTACAGTTTTTGCCGTAAAATGAACAGGAGAGCAGGAAATTGTAAAGAACTAAAATCTTATGTTAAATCCCTGTTCGCACCTTAGCGTTAACACCCTCTATATTAATAGTGCTATTATGAAGTGTAACTTTTAACAAAAGCGCTCAATAAAAATGGATTTTTAATACGGGCCATTGCATTTGAGGTATGGAGGTGGCCTAAATGTTTCTTTTCTAAATTATACATTGTGGTAGTTTGATGTAATTAAGCATTTTTTATCACACAATATTAATTACTCGTCATAGAATCGCGCTTTAATAATGAAATTTGTAAATAAATAAGGCTATTATATTATGTGGTTACAGATTAAAATATCTGTAAACAAACTCGTGAATATAAGCTGACATTGGAAACCTGGGTGAAAATGAGCAGCACACCACTGGCAGGCGGGAAATACTCATTGCATTCGCATTAAAGTGTGATTTCATACAAATCTCAGTTACACGCCTACCGTGCAAACACATACGCACACATGGTCACGTGACTCGACGCGTGTCGACGCGCGCACTGCCCACTGTAGGGTTGCAGGGCTACATACCGCACTTCCGTTGACAACAACTAATCCTCCATTAAGCGCAATAGATGGCGCGTGCCATTACACTCTCGTTAGATGACGAACAATTTAAAACTGCAAGTCTTACAGATAGACTTGATCATTGGGACGCGCACATTATCTACATTTTATTCTAGAAAAGTCTTTTACTTTCTTTTTTACCTCCCGCTACCCTTGGTAAGGGAGGTATAGGGATCGTGCTAAAAATCGCATATCGAGATTTTGGTAAATGACCACGTTTTAAGGTCCCTAGAATCCAATTTTAACATTTTCTCGATGATGTCTGAGTGTATGTGTGTATGTGTGTGTGTGTGTGTGTGTGTGTGTGTGTGTGTGTGTGTGTGTGTGTGTGTGTGTGTGTGTGTGTGTGTGTGTGTGTTTGTGTGTGTGTGTGTGTGTGTGTGTGTGTGTGTGTGTGTGTGTGTATGTGTGTGTGTGTGTGGATCCTCCACTCCAACTCAAATACTATTATACAGAAAATTTTGAAATCTTGTATTTCGAACTTTTTCTGTATTGGAAAGAGCCCATTAGATTTTGGTGAAAATCGGATAACCGGAAATGGTACTTTACTAGAAGCTCAAAATAGTTTTTCTTCGAAAAATACCTTTAAATGTTATTTTTTGGAGATTAATGTTATTATAAAAATTAAAGATTATTAAATTTTCTATAGATTTGCATTAATACTTTTTCTATATATTTTATGGATAAATTTATAAAATTAGCTATAATTTAAATCCCAGAGCCTACGTTTTAAACAAACAAAACGCAGTTATTCAAATGTATGTCACTGGCAGATAAATGTCACTATCAAAGAACTAGTCATTTCAAAATAATATTAGTAACGTTTTAAAAAGGAAAAAGTACATAGAACAATAGAAAAGGAATTCAATACAGTTTCCAGCATAAGTAAATATGTAGGTATGTATTTAGATTAATAAAAATTAACGATTCACAAAAATATTTAAGCTAATCCTCATTTTTGGATTAGTGAATTCTATTCTATCCTGGTATTTAAAATTTAATCTTCATTTTATTATAGTTCCGGTGGCTCAATGATTAGAGCAACGCCTCATGTCATGAGAGCCCTCGGGGCTCTAGGTTCGAATCCCACTAAGGCATGGATGTGTGTGAATGTGAACCCACTCTGTAATTGGGATTTAATCCTGTTGACGGGTTTAAAAAAAGGTAGTTACTTGGATTAGATTAGACTATATTTTAAGAAATTAATTGTCAAAATTAGAGCAAAGTTCGCTAATCCAAAAAACTTAATCTTTTTTGTGACTCGGGTTGTAAATGGCGGGAGGTATTGTGTTAGCCACACCAGATTTTTTTGAGTAGGTATACTGATTTACAGATACATTTTGTACTCATTGTATGATTTTATCATCAAATATTAAAATATTTTTTGTTTTCGGATTGGTTCATTCAGGTGAATCTATACAATTAAGGAGAGGCCGTAACCTCGAGCTCACTGATTTGGATAACATTTTTGTGGACATGAAGTATTTTTATTAATGAATATGTTTAACGAAATAAAACATTGTTATAAATATAATAAATATTTAAATGAGAAAAACTACTTAAGAAGTTACCCCCGCTCTAAAATATGAAGCGAAAATTCAAATAAATTGTTCCTGTACTAGAACTATTAACTTTTCAAAAAAATTCAATACAGGACAAGCATACTTCCGACATTAACCTGCATTTTAAAATAAAAATTACTGAAATCTATTAATACTGGACCTTGATTTTAATGACAAAACCAAAATTTAGTAGCGTTTCTCACTTTGTCATTAAAATCAAAGTCAAATACTAATAGATTTTAATAATATTTTTTTTAAAATGTAGGTTAATACCGGAAGTATGCGTGTCGTGTGTTGAATTTTTAAAATGTTAATAGTTCTAGTGCAGGAAAATTTTATTTGAAATTTCGCTTCATATTTTAGCAAAAGGGTAACCTTTCCTCATAAGCCCGGTATTTTCATCTTTGATTAAACTGTCTGTTAACTAGATCAGTTAAAAGAAAAATATGGTATCGATATACAGGTGACCAGATTTCAAATGCTACCATTGGGATCTCCGGAAGCTATAAGAGATACGACTTCGGTTTTCGGTTAAATGGGACATGTGGTGCGCCTTTAGTGGACCATCTTAGATGTGCATTTGTTTTGATAAAAATTCTCATAAGTTACTAGAAATGGCGGAAAACTGAATTAGGTGGATATTTTCATTTTGAAATAACTTTTAAACCATCAGTATTCGAGAAAAAGAAATACAACAAAATATCAATTAAGTTCATAATATTTAATTTTTTTTTTTTGCTGAATTATAACAATGTAGACACAATGATTATAACAATTACCAATCAATAACACTGAACTTTCAGAATATCAATTAAGATCAAAATATTTAAATATTTATTAGTAGTGATGCACGACTAGGAGAGAGTACTCTCGCATCTCGTCTCGTCTAGTTGTATAATGCGAGACGAGAACGAGAGCGAGATTACAGTTTAAAATTCGACACGAGATCGATATAACAGCTGCGAGAAGCGAGAAATCTCGCGAGATTCTCGTGAGAGTCTCGCAATAAGAAGTATTGCAACTTTATTGCTTTGATTAATAAATTCAATGAAAAATGCACCGTACAAGGAGTGGAGTCCACGCTAATTCGTGCATAGAACACGTGCATGCAAAAATTATATGGAATTCACTATATTTTTGAGTCTATCTAGAGTCTATTGTTATCGGTCCCAGAGCAAGGAAATGCAAAATAAAGACCAAATCGGTTTTGCATCTAATAGAACTAGTTTTTCTCCAACATTTCAGTGCTTAACTCATCTCAGTTAAAACCCCGGTTAATAAAATTCTTGCCGTCCCTGAAAAGTAAAGAATATAATAATTATATTAAGCGTCGATGGGAGTCAACACTGGGCGAAGCGGAGTGATAGATTTCGGACGGATTCCCAGTGTAGCGGTTTTTTATGACTAAAACATACTTAAATAGTGGCATATATTTAATGATAAAGTGTAGGTACTTTTAGTTACATACAAAGAATTTTTTAAATGTTTAATTAGTTTTACTGATGGTAGAATGTATTAACAGATGTTCGTATGGAAATAGTTTAGAGATCACAATTTTGTGATAAATTAGTTATTTTAGAGGTAAATTAAATTATTTAGTAACATCACATTTTCTGGTGACCGTAAATGAATAAACATTATGTTCATATTGAAATAATTTAGTGACCAGAATTTAGTATTCTGTCTCTTTATTATAGTTACAGTTCTACGACTGCAAATACACGGATTGATGCGAACTTATACCTTATAGTTAAACTGGTACGTAAATACGTAGTGCCCAAGCGCTTATTTTACAGCGAGACTCTCGCGAGAGAATAAAAAAAAAATGTGCGAGAACGAGATCGAGATTGCAGATCCAAAAATGAGTCGAGATCGATATTTTATATTTCTCGTCTCGTCTCGCCTCGCGTGCATCACTATTTATTACTGAATTATAGCAATGTAGACACAATGATTATAACAATTAATAATCAATAACACTGAACTCTCAGAATGAGATTTTGTTTTATTGTTTTTTATTTCCATGGCTATCTGATTTTTGACGAAAATGTCATACTTTTTTTTTAAATATCTAGCGCTACAGATATATAAGTAAAAATTAATATTAAATAACTTTTCATTCTTGTACTTTTGCTCTAAAATGTACAGGAGAGCCAGTTTCTGCACATTTTTAAAATTCTATGTTAAACTTTTATGTTTCGCGTTTTGTTGCACAGCCTGTATATTTTTACATTGTAAGAGGTATGTAAATTAGCAAAACTAAATAAAGTTTCTTATTTTTATAACCGCAAATTTCAAGGCGTGAAAAGTAATATTTAATAGTAAAGTAAATTGAATTGCGCTAAGTTCACATGGGTTGTAGTGGCAGTGGCAGTCATTTATTGTTCGTCTCCTCTGCGGTGGCCATATATCGCGAAATGAATGTTTGCGGGTCGCGTACTAAGTGGCCGTTTGTTTAGGTTAGCGCTCAGTCCAGGAACCTTTTAAGGCATCGCTCCTTGTTAACGTGCAGGGATAAATGTGACTATTAACTAACGTGTCGTGCGACACTCGACGCCAGCTAAACGCACTGCTACTGCTCTAGACTTCTTCATAACAAATCATACGACTTTCTGTGCTGTGGCTGTGGCTTTCCTTGGAAACGATTTTGTTTTCATGAATCATTGCTACTTGGAAAAGAATACTACGTACTAGGATAACGATATTACACATTTCTCCTCTTCTAACTAATGTTTTTCAAAAAAAAAAAACAAGAAACATTTATAAAAAATATATTCTTGGGTTACATAGCTAAAGCAGATATGTTTCAGTGATTTTCTGGATTTACATGATATGCAATGTCGAAAAAATATTAATTTTTATGTGGCATCGTCCTTCGAAAGAGCATAATGAGTTGCATATGAAAATCTTATATTATTTTCACACTTAAGCAGGGGCGTGCTGTACCATCTAGTCGCCCGTGTGCCAATGCTCATCTTGAGAAACCCGCCCCTCCAACTTCAACAGTTATAAAAAATAAGCATCGCCATTCGATATAACATCAAAAAGTGGCTGAAAAAGGTGCAAACTAAAATCTAGTACTATTTCACATTTGGAAAGAAAAAAAACTGAAAAATTTACATTTTTGTCTATATCTAGTGACCTACGGATTTTTTCTTAAATAACGACACCACTAAAATGGTCTTCTAATGGGGCAACAATTATGTGAGCACGGTTAACTTGGACAGTCTGTGTACTTTTTCGTAATTACCATATGTTTTAAACAGTGTTGTGACAGATCAGTTTATAAAGGATCTAGACCAAGATCAAGATCTTTATAATTAATATGTTCTAGATCAGATCATAGGTTAATTTCGGCGATCAGATCTGTTTTCCAGATCAGATCAGGAATTTGGGATCTGTTTTTCGTAGATCATAAAAAAGATCAGTAATGATTTTCAAATGCATTTTTTTCTTATTAATTAAATAGGAATGCAAAAAGTAAATTAATTATAAAGAATATACCTAGCCGTATGCCTTACACGGGAAGAAAAATTAGATACATACTTAGTTTTATTAATACTGAATTAACGTATAAAGTAGAAACAGAAACAAAAATAATAATTTTAAATAGTAGAATTGATGAAAGATAATAAATTAAGACAGGCCATATCAACAGGCAGACACCATTGATTTTTTAAAATGAATTAATAAATTACAACCAACTTTTATTCAATTTGTTCTTGAATTTTTTGGTTTCAAATTTTGTGTTTATTTTCTCATATGTCATGGCTTAAATTTTCCCTTATATTTCCGTATATTTGATTTTTTTTAAGATCATAGATTATAGCTTTTAGATCTAGATCCAGATCAAGATCTGAATTCATAAAAGGATCTAGATCAGATCAAACACCATATTAAATGAACTAGATAAGTTTTTTTAGATCAAATGATCTAGATCAGTCACAACACTGGTTTTAAATAAACCACAATAATTGTTTTTACCCTATAAAATTAATAATTCTTGCAATTTCTGCTTGAAACATAGATACATCGTTGGAGAGCTAAAATAAACTCTCTTTCAATGGTATAATTTTGTCACTATGGAAATTATAAATTGGACCCTATTACTTTAAATCTAATAATGATAAAAAAATCTGAGCATCGTCGCTTGAATGAAAATAAAAAAGGGTCCTTAAAGACGTGCAAACCAAAATTCCATATAATTTCATATTTGGAAGTTATTTGTGAATATAAAAGGAAGTGGCTAGAGTACCGAACGCGGGACCGTGTTCAGAAAATTAAGATTTCAAATTGACATGGTTTTCGCAATTTCTCTAAATACACCAACATTACCCAACCTGACCAAACTCAGGCTTCGAAAACGCGGGCCAAGTATTATGCGTTAGGTGAGATTATTGTTGTTCTCTTTAGAGTAATATACAAGCAACCTTAGTAAGCTATTCAACAACGGTCCCGCGTTCGTGTCGGGATTTGAATTTTTAACAACGATCCCGAACTTTAAGACACGTCTCTTCGACGTTTTTAGTACTAAACGAGGTACCTACTAAATCACGCCATTTAGAGTTTTGTACAGTAACAATTTGTATGAATTTTTCGGGATAAACAAAAACATCTTTAAAATAGTGTACTAATGGGGCAACTTTGCTCTAATTTAATCGACTTCATATCTCTTATAGTTTACGAGATCCCAATGTGAGCCTCGAAAAACGGGCATATTAAATTTAAAAACTTAAGTCTTTATTACAATTTTGTTCGCCGTGTCGCCCCTGACCAAGTGTCGTCCGTGTGCGATGCACACACCGCACCCTGTGACGGCGCGCCCCTGCACTTAAGTTATTTTCAAAAATTCTAGTGAACAATGTGTTTTACTTTCAAATAACGATACGTGATTAAAATGGTCTAATGGAGTAACTTTTATCTAATTTAACCGACTTTATAGCTCTTATAGTTTTTAAGATCTCATACCGGACGTATTATACCGGGTGGTGGACGGTTACGAGTGAACTTAAGGATTTAACATGAGATTTTAATTTTATGCAATTTCCTGTTCCAGTTCAATCGGCAAAACTGTAGAGTGCAAAGTTTTACAAAGTTAAAAGTTGCATACAAACTGTTTAAATTTGTTTTATTATGCGTTTGGTTTCTTCACAATTTTCTAATAGTATATTAAAATAGTATATTAAAGAATGTTCTTCTCGAACGCGTCAAAATTTAAAAGACGAACCCTGACGAGTTTTCTAAATGACAAGTGCAAAAAAAATCTTATAAAGTGAGTCCTTTATACTATTTTTTATATACTAAAATATTTTTAAAAAACTGTTATAACTCGAGTTGATTTAGGGAAATTTGTATATGTAATGTTTTAGTACAAATATGTCATCATCATTACCGATATCTGCGTACAAAGCAGATTGGCACACCCAGCAATGGGTAATATGCCGTGATGATATATTTATTTATTTTATTTAATGTTTTAGTTGGTAACATTGGATTGACGTATGTATGAACATACGTAAATGTCATCTAGTACCAAAATTACGTATCGAATGAATGACTTCATTATGAACGCAAAATATAAAAAAGTGATTTTTAACAGCAACCGGTATTTTTATCTACTAGAAAACCAGTAACTAGTAACCAAAATAAATAAATCTGATTTCAACCGTTTCTAAAAAAAGTGCACTTTTTCCACTAGATATTTTTACAGTTTTTTTTAACTGTAATAAAAGACTAACACTAAAGTTATAAAGGATAAAACATGTTTAATGAGTGTAAAAAATAATTTATATTAATAAAAAAAAAATGTTTTCTGAATGAATTTATTAACTGATTTATTTAGCCAGCCAGTTACGGTGCAAACCCAAATGAAAGTTAGGTTTAGATTTATGATTTTTACTTTAGATTTAAAGACTTTGGCCGCATATTATGTAATGACTCCATTCGCACATCAGAATTTAGGGTCTCTAAATTCAAATCATAAAGATAAACATTGCAAGGTCCAAACTTTAGGTTTATGATTTAGTTTGACGTCACAAACTTCACCAATGAGACCGAGTCTGAAATGATATAGATATATACACCCATCTTTATTTAGAATTCACTTGGTGGATTCGGCTTTTTAAAAAAATGTGAGAAGAACATGGAGACTGCCATAACTTAATTGCTGAAATATAACCAATAATGCCAAGCGAATGACAGTTTCACGGCGCACAGCTGTCTAGTTGAGTACTGCTCTACCGATATTTTAATCTTGATTTTGAAGCATGTACACAGATGTCTGTACATATTAAAACTTATTTTCAGGTAATTTTAACTTACATTTATGAATGACTTACTTAAACCTAAACAAAAACCATAAACCTAAGTTTTAACCAATTTTAGCTGGATAGGTAAAAAACAAACCAGCTCTTGATCAAAATCATTTTAAAAATTACGTCCTTTATTTTGTTTACCCATTAATCGTTATTTTGTGGGTTTCTTACCCTGCTTTTCGGAATTGTAAAATTGATAAAAATTGTATTTATAATATATACCTACTTCGTGTTGCCATGAGAGAAATGCTTTATTTTACAAATTTGATTTTAATTTTATGCAATTTCCTGATCCTGTTCATTTTTCAGCAAAACTGTAGAGTGCAAAGTTTTAAGGTGCATTCACAAATGAAAATTAGGTTTATGGTTTTTGTTTAGGTTTAAGGAAGTCATTCATAAATGTAAGTTTAAATTACCAAAAAAATAGTTTTGATATGAGCAGACATCTATGTAAATGCTTCAAAAACAAGATTAAAATATCGGTAGAGCAGTACTCAACAAGACACCTGTGCGCCGTGAAACTGTCATTCGCTTGGAATTATTGGTTATATTTCAGCAATTAATTTATGACAGTCTCCATCTTCCTCTCGCATTTGTTTAAAAAGCCGAATCCACCAAGAGGATACTAAATAAAGATGAGTGTATATATCTATATCATTTCAGACTCGTTCTCATTGGTGAAGTTTGTGACGTCAAACTAAATCATAAACCTAAAGTTTAGCTTTATGATTTGGATTTAGAGACCCTAAATTCTGAAGTTACAATGAAGTCATTACATAATATGCGGCCAAAGTCTTTAAATCTAAAGTATAAACCATAAATCTAAACCTAATTTTCATTTGTGAATGCACCTTTACAGAGTTAAAAGTTGCATACAAACTGTTTGTATTTGTTTTATTATGCGTTTGGTATCTCCACAATCACAATTTTTTTAATAGTATATTAAAATAGTATATTAAAGAACGTGTTTTATAAGACATGTTAGTTTGTAGGTTTCTTACTCCGCTTTACGGAATTGTAAAATTGATAAAAATTGTATTTAAAATAGATACCTACTTCGTATTGCCATTAGAGAAATGCTTTATCATTAATTATTGAATGTTATGAGCAAAATATATTTCTAAGGATGCAATAAACAAGGGAGTTTGGGCATTTTAGAGCATGTATGCAATATGTGTGTGTTTGTCATGTGATTTACATAGGCAGTAGCAGTGGCAGTGCGAGTGCAGGAGCTGAAGTCCTCGTATCGCGGATCGCATATCGCGTATCGCGTTTTCTATCTCTTCCTCTTGAACTGACCAGTTCGCCTTTGCCTCCCCAACCGTCGTTATCTCACAGAATCTATCTCGTGAGAATAAGAATTGAATTTCGAATGCGGCTGACCAATAGCAACTGTGGATTATGGCCACGAAAATTGAATTCAAAAACTCGGATGGAATCTATAATGCTGCCACCCATCGCCTACAGAGCTATGGACGAGATCCGGTGTGAAATATTTCCTATTTGCTTTTGTTTCCCTTGCGTATAACACACATACACTTAACGTCTTCGCCTTTTGAACGATGCCTATTGCTCCACACCGATACGCGATACCAATATCACCACCACACTTTCTACACTGATTTCTTCATCTCTAGGTTTCAAATATAATTCATTATCATTTATTCTGTTCGGATCGGATCTCTCCTACTGTGAAAATTTTGTACTTTTGGGATGAGTGATTTAAAATTAACAAGAAACTTTCAATGTTAATAGTACCGGAAGTATTTTTCTCTGTAAGTATTGATATTCTGCACTACTAATGTTAAGTACAAATGTTAATACTTTTCTGATTTAAACCGTCTATATAGCCCTAAAGCCATTTAAGATTTTACTGACATTTCTGTATAGGTTATTATTGCAATAATTTTTTTTTATTTTATAGAAAGTCCCGAGCGCCAGATCATTAAAAAAAATCCCGTTGACATATGGTTTGTACAGTTTCTTTAAATATACCACAACATTACTAATCTAACGCACAAAAATCACGTTTGGAAAACTTTCGCCGAGATTTATTCGTTAGGTTAGGTTATTATTGTAATAGTTAGAGAAATACGCACATGAAATGTAGCTATTTTGGTTTAGTGGAAATAATGAATAACATTTCCTTTGCCTTTCGTATAAATAAAAAAAAATATACTCGCATCACCTCATTTTTTTGTTAGTGGTGATAATAGTAAAGTTTATATTATTTATTTTACTGATTTTATTGATTTTTACTACTACTAGTCCCCAGAAAAAAAATTCAACAAGGTCGCAAATGCCCTTTAATTGAATTTTTTTCAAGGGATGTGCAAATGCATGTTTCTCCCCTTTCATGTACAAAAATAAATTGCCAAATCACAGAACATTTTATGAAACGGCGAAAATGGGGGGGGGGGTGGCTTGTATTTGAAACCGTAAGACCATCCCTCATCATAACTACGCCAGTGGTATAGATTAAGTTAGGTTAAGTTAAATTAGGTTAAATCAAGTTAAATTACGCTTTTATTATAAGTTACCGATCTTTTAATACTGATTATTTATTTAAAATATTTATCCAATAAATAGTAGCCTAATATTAATATGAACATTGATTGTAGTCATTGATATTTTTGGAAAACGGATCTAATATCCAGTTTTTTTTAAACATAAATATAAAACTATTTATTGAAGCAATTCAGAGATAATAATTGACTTTAAATACTAAAAATTATCAAATTAAATAATGTGAGAAATTAGAAGCGCTCTAGTAAATTTCCGTAGTAGAGTTTTATTACAAAAAAAGTTTTCGCCATCTCTTAAAATAGTTTTTTACGCACGTGGTACCTACACAAGATATTTTTTGTCCAACTTACCCAAAAAGTGTCCTTTTGAGTGATTGTGCGCAAAATTGGTTCGTTGCAACAGGCCTGTTTGCACTCTTGAGAAACGAACCACTTTGCACACGCAAAACAGGCACGAAAAAGGTAACTTTTTAGACAAGTTGGTCAAATAAATTAATTCTACACATGTGTAGTACTTGCGTAAATTCGCATTAGATTATTTCATAATATGTATAACATTTCTAATAAGAATTCAGTTGCCATTTAAGCGAGAAACGATTTAATATGAATCTAAGTACGGTTAAATTGTAAAATTATCAAAACATAATACATAGGTATAAAGTGTACTCCACAAATGCTCATAAAGAAGACAAGCTGTACGATAATTATTTAACCAATGCTATTAATAATGTATTCTTTTCCATATGTACTGTAAGTTAAAGTTGTTAAGATACCTAGTAGAAGATGTGCTGAGCCGGAATAATCCGGAACATCATTCCGGTACATATTTTCAGAGCAGCAACGCGTTCCGGTATTATTTTTTCTAAATATTTTAAACAAAACATATGTAATTTTGTTTTTTTTTTAAAAAAAAAACTTTCAAGAAATCGAGTTTAATAAAGAATCAAAACATCGATTTTAATAATAGATCAGAAATCGATTTTAATAAAAATATCGTAAGATCGATTTTCATTAATATGAAATTTCCACTACGCATAAGCATATCAAATAACAAAACAATTCACGAATAACACCTATCGCGCGTGAAATGCTAAATGCTGTTAAATCAAGAGATTTTATCATCTATCTATAATAATAATATTTTGTTAAAATAACCAATCTTTCAGAATCTAGAAGATCGAATTTCCGGAATTCGGATAAATGTTTTTTTCCTACAACCGTGCGTGAAAAGTACTTTTCACGCACTCATTACAGTGTGTAAAGTGTCACTTTTCAAGCACTAGTGCGTGAAAAGTACTTTTCACGCACTAGTGCTTGAAAAGTAAATAAGCGTTGCTAGGCAACATTAAAATTCGGTTAATTTACTTGTCAAGTATATAATTAGGCAGTAAATAATAATGAAAGTAATAAAATTTATTAAGAAATATGAATATACACTGTAAATGACACAAATCTAATATTTTCTTTAACACATTGAGTACTAATCTAATTTTTGAGAACATTAACATTTTTTTGACATGTATTCTAACCTAACCTAATTTTTAATATTAATATTAAATGTACAATTTGTACATTATAAAAGACTAATCATCGTCTGTCTGAGATTCTTCCAAGTGTTTAAGTTACATTTTGTACAGTGTTATGAGAAAGAGTACTAACAGTATTTGAAGCTGCTGGATGCCTGTACACTCAGTATTATGAGAAACATCAATACCATTTCGGTTGTAGGAAAAATGTTGTATGCAACACGTGTGTAAAATAGTATTTTTGTCTCGTGCTACAACATCGCACTCGACCAAAAAAGTACTACTTTACACACTTGTTACATAAATAACTATTTTAATTCCTTGATCTTTTTGGAAAAAATTGATTTTTCAATAGATCAATCTTTTTGAAAAAATTGATTTTTTAATTAATCGATCTTTTCGATAAATCGATTTTTTTATTGATCGATCTTTTCATATATATCATAAGTGGTAAATTTTTGACGGAAATTTTTTCAGATTGTTACGAAAGCTGGTTGCTTAGCAATTTATTGAGTAACATTGACAAAAATCACGAGTTGTCAAGCAAGTGATTTTTGATCAATGTCACGAGATAAATTGGCAACAGGCTCGAGTAAAGCAATTGGAAAATTTTTCCAGGATAAAATTTAACCACGAATGATATTCGGATGACTATTTCCAAAATAAAAATCAGGTAATCATTTATATACTTTTTTCTTGACAAAAATCTTTTAATTTTTATTGTTTTGAGGTGTTACATTTAAGTTTGCTTTTTCAATGTTTTAAATAGATCCCTGTCCGAATCGACTCGTTTTTAATAAAAACTGATAACACTAAAAATATACACACTTTGACAGGTATGTAAACAATATATTTCTAAAAAGTCAAAAAAATTTCGCTTTCCAAAATTCACTTACTTGTAAAAATACGACATCTTATTGGCTTAAAGGGTACGATAAATTTTTTGTGACGGTGTTTTGTTGAAATGAAACATGGTAACTAGGTAGAATCCTGAATTTGGACTCGCTTATAAATATATGAGTGAAATAGTCAAACTAAAAAATCAATCCGATTTGTTTTTTAAAATGATCGATTTTTTTCTCAGCCCTACTCATGACTACAAATCGTTGCTCTAACCATTGAGCTACCGAAGCCGAATATCAATCAATTTATTTAAATCGCGAAGAAAAACGTATATTTTGATCAAATTAATTTTATTATTGATGATTTACAAAAATTATTGCATAGAATAGAGTTTGTTAAATTATTATCAAAGTAATAGATTTTCTCGGTGACTTGAAAATTTAATACACTAAATAATTTGTCTTGGTTAAATGTTTATAACAATGTCTTATAAAATAAAAATAAATATATCATTATGTTCCCATTGCTGGGTGTGTCAATATGCTTTGTACACAGATTTCGGTAATAGTGATGACATATTTATACCGTGCGGGCGTTTACCAGGCGTCACCTCATGGGCACTCATTGCTGGCGTGGATGGCACAGAGGTCAATTTTGTGCCATTTAAAATTCAAAATATTTGGCGTTTGTCGGGATCGAACCCGGTTCCCCAGATTCGCGACTAGAATTTATAACTATTTCGTTTTTTTTTATTGTTTTTCTCATATTCATCAAGTGTACCCATATTTTTGGATGGTACTGTATTGTCATCTCGAATTTAAATCTCAAATAATATAAATAAGTTAATTTTCAAGTACATTAATTAATAATAAATTAGCCTACAAAGTAAAATGTAGTAATACCCATGGGAAAGTAATTGTATTAAGAGTATGAAGTATAATAAAAGAATGGGAGGACAATGAATTTGTCAATACTTACTGAATATGATTATGATTGATTACACAGATAGCTACGGCTACGAACGAATATGTAAAAGAGTATTTTTGCAATTCATTTCGAGAAATGTCTTTTCTGCCCCTTTCTAATTTCTGAAATAAAGAAAGTAATCCGTCTGAAGTCCTGGCGAACTGAATCCAGCAAATATAGCTGTCCTTGTTGCAACGGAGAGAATAATGCGAAAGAAAGAAAGAGAAACAACGCCGACGGAAATCTCGAAATGACAAGCACATGTGTCGTCACTATTAAATTAAATTTCTTTTCCCCTGCGAAAAGAATGGTTCAAATTTCTAAAATTCGAATTATCTACTTTACATTCATTTTAAATTTAGAGTGCACAAGCAAAAGTTTGAACGTTTTTAATATTTAATTTCATTTGATTTACGATTGTAGTCATGATCAGTATGACAAGGGTGCGCTGTGACGTAGTGTGTTATTTACCGAGCGGCACACGGGGTAGTACGGGTGGCTCATTTTCAAACTGTGCCACTCTCAGGATCTTGATTGTAAATGTCAAAACGTTCTATATTCTATTTGCAAATAAAATTATACAACTTAAAATATTTGTTTATATATTAAAATTAAATGTATCTAATAGTAATTTTTTATAGAGACTTCTGGCACGGTTGATATTTTGAGTTTAGTTACATTAAATTAGACTTAACATAACCAGGACTAACAATATCAGTATATAGTAAACACACGAAATAGTGGAACAAAATTTATAAGCCATACATTCTTTAAAAAAATTAGATATACCTACATCACTTTTATTTTTATTTACTTTCTTTTCTCATGAAAAACGTACAGATTGGCAAATATTGGAACTCATTTGGGGTGCGCAAAAGATAACATGCGATAGCACTATGAAAAGAAAGAGATAATCATAGAATTCTAGGAAAAGGATTTTTGTACAGTCCGTGCAACAATATAATTTCCCTTTCACTTTGCCATTGCACATGCAACCTTGAAATGAGTTTCAATATTAGCCGTTCTGTACTGCAGTAATACTGCACATTTTATAAAAAACCAATTTCGTAAGAAATATAAAAGCCTACACAAGGTTTGTTCCAACATTCTAGCAAATTAGTTCGAACTGTCCGACGCAGACGCAGTAATAACAACAACATCAAATTGGACTTTTGACTGCTAGTCAGACGATCCAACACGCTTCGGGTCGAACGCAAATCAGTTTAGTCAGCAGACGTCTATGGTTTTGTTGTTTTATACAAACTTTTATTAAATTTCATTTCTATGAGAGATTTAAGTGATGAAAGTGATTTTCAGTTTTCACATTCAAGTACCTAATGATGAGTATGATTATTTGAAATAGTATAATGATAAATTATCTTTAACGTCATCTGCTATTTTATAAAATTGTTTATTCTAACTAGAAATTATAGAATGACAGTTATATAACAGTCCACTATCCGTTTCAACAAATCTTGAGCTGACAAATATTCCGTATTGGTCTGCGTCGACGCATGCGCATATTACTATTTCGACCTGCTTCAAAACTAGCTCAAAATAGTTTGTTGGAATAAACCTTTTATCTATTTTCTCGACATTTCATATTTCTAAGCCGTATTTATAGAATTAACTTCTAGCTTGGTTTTTTGTCTGTTACGAGGGTAAGAAAATCAAGTAAACTATGGAAAACTAAATTTGCGCTATCATTTTAAACAGATATTTATCTGTCCTTTGAAATTGAGTTGCGAAAGTTAGTTAGAACTTAGTTAACCAATTTTTGAAGGTATCGTTGCGAGTATGTAATTAACCAGAAACCATTTTTTGAATCATGATTTATAATTTGATAGCTTTGGCAGTTTCTTAATCAGCTTGAAATTAATTTGACAGCTTTCAAGTCCCCTAATAATTAATCTTTGCCAGTTTTTAAGTAATCATATAATAATTACTATGTTTATATGCAATTTTGAAAATGGTTTCAGTTTTCAGTCAAAATTACGCAAAACTGTTTACATGCAATTTTCAAAACAGTTTTACAGATTGATTTGAAAACAGTTTCGGCGCATGCGCATTTGGCTGATGTAAATGACAAATCCTCTTCACTTCACATTCTTCGTTTTGCCATTATTCCAATTATTTTTTCTACTTTGTACCACTACGAATAAAACTATGTATACAACTGTCACTTTATAAGTAGGTTAGTAATACCAAATAACACAAAGCGACACAAAAATTATGTTATATACGCATGTGCAATATATATATATATATATATATATATATATATATATATATATATATATATATATATATATATAAAATGAGTGTTTACATGAGTAGTTTTAAAACTAGTTTTCAAGTCAAACCCATGAATTTTAGTTTTGGTTTGAGATAACTCAAAACCGTTTTGACACTGTATACATGGTGTTTTCAAAACTAAAAACGTTATGAAAACGGTTTGAAAACTGCATGTAAACTTAGTGATTAATTTAATAATTCTGACGGTTTTGAGTCTCCTAGAAATTAGTCTGAAAGCATTAAGAAGTGGAAGGAACTAATTTGAAGATATTTAAGATGAAATCCTAAAAAAATATGAACTATGTGTTTTATTCTCAATTATTCTAGCGTGACCATCTTAATAGAAACTTTAACATCTTGTTTTTTCTGTCTGTTCAGCGAAAATAAGTTATTAGTAGAATTGGATTTTGCGTCGCTATTTACATTGTAATTTAAAAGTTTGCAATGTCTTCTATCTTCCAAGAGTTATTAGCACGAATCCACATAGATAGAATAGGAGGTTTTATCAGGTCACTAGCGATTTTCTTTTACGAATTATATCGTTTGAAATAGAAAATACATATAGGTGTATAGGTGTCGTGTTTATTGTACATTAGTTTCCAATCCTTGGATCTCACAGTAAGAGTGTTGCACTGTCCCAAACTTGGGTTTGTAAAATAGCATACAGCTAGAACATGTTCGAGGGATACACGAACGCGTTCGCGTTCACAACCAGAAAGCGCTAACTCGACGCTAATGCGCAAACAATTGCTACTGGCTCGCTATGAATTCTCTTCCAAGAAAATTACTTTTTCATTTTATCTTACGGCCTTTTGTGGCGGGCAGGACGGCGAACGGCGAACGGATCGGGAGCTGTGCCGCGTTCTACAGAGCGCATACGGATACAGTGTCCCCGACACCGACATGTGTTCTAGTCCTCGTGAACATTATTTAATGATGATTTAACACGCTCACACTCCGTTGCCATCGTGCTGCAGAGTAGAAGCAGACCTACCTGAACGCTTGGATATGTGTACCGCAAATCGCGTTGCGCTCTGCTCCATCCTCGCTCTAAACTAAAACTTGCTAAACTCGCTAATTCTCTCGGTCTCGTTTAATTTGACTTTAATAAAATGTTGTAACGCTCCACATAAACTGGACACTAAATCAATTCTACACTCACTTTACTCGACCATTATGCAAACTCTCCCTATTCATAATCACTATTATGAACAAGAACAATCTAAAATAAATTTTCTAACTCTGGAACTTATAATAAAAAGACAAAAGACATTATAATCATTTCTAAATACTCGTATCTACTTATTTTCATTGTAACTTCTGTTTGACGCATTTTTTCAAAAGTAAAAACAAGAATTATTTCCTAGGAGTAAATACATTCTAGAAATCTGATAGACGATTATATATATAAATAAAAAAGAAATAAAAACCAATAATAAAAGCGATATACGGGGGAAAAATATTTTGAGATCAAGTTGCAACCGAAAACTGAAGAACAATTGACAGTAGTTTTAACATCACAATATTCTACTAGGCAGAGAAATACTACCTTATTAGTACCTAAATACACAACGCAAGCATTTGAGCAAGCAACTGATTATGTTGGTATAAAAATAGATAATGCCTTACCCGCTAATGTAAAAAATCAATCTCATAAAACAATGATTAGAACCCTAAAATGTATCCTAATTTAAAAATAATATTGTAACGTGGAACGCCCGCCGTCGCCGCAGCAATGAGCGAGTGTCTATTTATAGCGATGACGCAATCGCGCTAGCAGCTGGGCTACGTAAACGAACAAGCCGCGACGTGTTTAATTACTATTGGTCGCCTGAACCTTTTGTGTTCATTGTTACTATGCGGTCGAACATTCTAGAGCTCTCTAGAAGTTAATGGCAGCTGTATAAAAGAGACGCATTCATATAGAGTGTTAGTGAAGCACAGCAGTATCGTAGTGAGCGTATGCAGTATAGTGTCGAGTGGAGGACTCGGGAAGTTATTGGTTAACTGGGATAGCTGTGGATGTGAATACTCGGTAATGTTGACGAGTATTGGGAAGCTATGGTGTACAAAGACAGTAGCGGCGAGTCGGGAAGTTACTGGTATACCGGGATAAATGTGGAAGTGAATACTCTGTAGTATTGAAGAGGATTGGGAAGTTAGGTATATGGGGACTGTAACGGCAAGTAGAAGTGGATACTCGGCAGTGGTGTTGAAGAATTGTGGCATATGGGCAGTCGGTGATACTGAGTCTGTGGAAGAGAGAGAGTTACATAAATAGACAGATAGTGAGGCGAAAAGTGTGACTTCTGTTTGAGCTGTTGAATATACAGACACTGTTGAGTAAGTTGAGTATATAGACGCTGTGGAGGTCGGTAGGCGGACAGTTAATTGGTTAAATAAATAATCAGTGACATAAATAGTCGAAATAAATAATTAGTAATATCGTGAAAATAAATAGTAGTATTAATAGGTTAAATAAATAAATAGTGTTAGTCTTAACTAGTTAATTATAGTTTTAGTCTTAATTAGTTTTTTAATAATTGTTTAATATTAGTAATAGTCATATTTATTTATCATTTAATATTTAATTATAGTTTAATAAACACTTATTTTAATTAATAATAATTGTCTAATATTCACACTTCACCCAAATAAATAAAAACGTTACAAAATTATATTATTGTTGATTTCTATTCGGACTGTGCAAATAACCGCCTGTGTCTTTGACAGACTGCAAAATGTAAACAATACTCTATCGCTGGATTAAGCCTGTATTAGAGTATTTTATTTTTTTTAGTTTTGTGTGATTTTGTTTTTACCTACGTTTTATTGTACTAATTTCACATTTTCTTATAATCTATTATTTCATGTAATGTTCATCTTATTATATCAGTGTAGGTACATATTTATTCATAATTTAATATCTATATTTTTCAATTTATTATTATTTGCCCCCATGGCCAGTTTCACAATTTTAACTTAAACTGGAAAATTGCAACGATATGATATGTTATGTCAATTAATTTGTAATATAATGTTTGGCTTAAACTTTTTATGCTTGCTGTGTATTTATTTATGTAAGTATATAATAATTTTTCATGTATTATTTCCTTGTAATTGATTTGTTATGACTTGGTTAGGTGGCAGAACAGCCTCGAGTGAACCTCGCTTATTGATTAATATCAATAAAGTTTCTATTATTATTATTATTATTAGTGTTATTATTATTATTCGTGTCCAAACCATATACATAATATAAATAATTAATACACAATAAATATATAAAACATTACAACAAATATTTCTCACTCCTTAGGATACTGAAGTGACCGATTTTCGAAATACCGCATCCGGACCACTTGGAGTGAGTTAGTTGAGCTTGTTATAAGTTATAACCATATAAATAGTCAAATTTGGAAATTATGGAAATAGGCCTTATGCATCGCCCGGCATTAACTAGGACGAAGAGAATGCATCTTCTCCGACGATTCTCTTCTTCATGTCAGACGAAAAACCGGCAGAGAAGTGGCCTATCTAAATAGTATTCATCCAAAAAATTGCACAGTTTATAGCAGCTGGTGTTACTTTAGCCAGATCTTCTCTCGTGCATTCTTCTTCTAAGTTGGCGCATGTGAGCAGGTGGGCCATTGTTTGTTCTTGACCACAATGACATAAAGTGGGTTCCGCTTGGTACCCCCAGTTGAACATGTTTACTGCACATTTTCCTACTTGACTTCGTAGGCGATTTAACGATTTCCAAATGGGCCATTTCTGATCATTACCTGGTGGTAGTTTCTCATCTGGAGGGATACCCATTGCTTTATCTTCTGGCTTTAATGTCTTATCCCACATTAAGCGTCTTGTTGCAATCTTGGTCTCTGTCATTGGATACACAGAAGAGAGGAAACTGTGTTTAGATTCTAGACGTGACCGAGGTGGTTCTTGGCCGAACATTGGGTGTCGAGGATCATTGCTGACTAATTCAGCACCTCGAAATTAGTTTTGTTGATCGTTAATTTACAATTTGTATTACAAATGAAAAATAACCCATGATGCAGTCTTTGTATTGAAACTAGTGATCATTTTGAACAATTACTGTAAACTCTTTAGAAATTCATTTTCCTTGTGACATGGGTTTATTAACAAAAAGAGATTGGATATTAAATATTTTTTCTTCGCAGTCTTCGCCCCTCGATTTGAGTCCGCAACCTCGAACTCAATAATTTAGATAAAATTTTGTGGAAGAAAGTAATCTTTATATACGGAAAGTATGCTAAACCTTTCGATACAATATTCTTAAACTGTCTAAAATATCGTTCAGCAGATATTAAGTCAGTAGTTCCCAAACTTTTTCAATTCTTGGCTGCTGAATCCAGATTTTTCCACGGCGTCCTATACCAAAACCTAACAAGTACATTTTGTGAAATAACCTGTAATTTTTGCAAGTTAGGTATAAATAAATAAAACACTCTTTAGATCACAAAAAAAATTGTTATTTCGCACACAAGTCGCAAATGGAGTTAAAATTCTCTAAGCTTTGCCACTTAGGAGTAGATATTCATCTTTTACTGACAATAAAATTATGAAAATTGTGTAATATTTAGCGGCGTCCCTCTGAGGAATTCGCGGCTCCCCAAGGCGCCAAAACGCACAGTTTGGGAACCACTGTATTAAGTTTTTTTTTAAAAAATTACTATAGCAAAATTTGCATAGCCGAAGGACCGTACAAATGTGCTGCAGGTTCGCAGTTTGATCTATACTTGTTTGGTTTTTAAAATAAATCGTTTTTAAAGTATGTAAACCACAATAATAAATAAAAAACAAAATCATAAAAGTGCTTAAAATTTGATGTCAGGTTAGTAAGAATATTATTGAAGAGAAAGTGATTATTTTTGTGGTTGATATTATTATTATTGTTTCGGGTTTGTGATAACTCACTAAGTGGGAATTACGTGATTTTATGTATGTATGTGCTTAAAATTTTAGAGCAATAGAATAGGAGTGTACGAATGAGATAGGATCGAAGTGTGTACCTACAGTACATGAACATTCAATCATTCGACTCGAATGCGACTTTAGTAATGAGCTTATCCACAATAACAAAAAATAATAAAATGTATACTTTACTTTCTTTGCAAGATATTTGAAATTTTTTGATCACTGTGACGTTACTCTATTGTTATCTTTCTCTCGCAGCCTACTATAGGGTCGGGTGCGAGAGAAATACAACAATAAGTGTCGCTACAGCTACTAGATAATACAAAGCTGACTCGTCCGCCATATTGGTGCCAAAATGAGCGCAGTAAATTATGAAATAAAAGTACATTTCTTACAAGTTTTTGTAGTAACTATTTTTCATACTTAAATATAACGTATATAAAATACAGTTCGTTAAGATTTTTGAGGTTAAAGAAATATATATGTACTGCATAAGTACCTGTGAAAATTAAAACCATTTCTCAAATGATTTGCACAATTTGGTGCAGAACAACGCGTCATTATGGATAATTTCCATAATTAATAATACTGTAAAGCTGATATTTAATAATTACTACGTTTACATGCAGTTTTGAAAATGGTTTTAGTTTTCAGTCAAAATTATGCAAAAGTGTTTACATGCAGTTTTCAAAACAAGTTTAAAAATTGATTTGAAACCAGTTTCGGCGCATGCGCAATTAGCTGATGTAAGTGACAGATCCTCTGCAGTCCAAATACTTCATTTTGCTATTATTCCAATTATTTTTTATACTTCGTACCACTACGCACTAAAACTACACAACTGTCAGTATATTTGAAGGTTATTAACACAAAGCGACAGAAACGTTATGCTCTGTACGCATGCGTAGTATCGAAACTGAATTTTAAGTGTTTACATGAGTAGTTTCGAAACTAGTTTTCAAGTCCAACCCATGAATTTTAGTTTTGGTTTGAGATAATTCAAAACCGTTTTGACACTGTATACATGGCGTTTTCAAAACTAAAAACGTTTTAAAAACGGTTTCAAAACTGCATGTAAACTCAGTAAATGTAAGTGGCTCCAAAATGGTGGACGAGTCAGCTGTAATTTACCCAGTAGCTACAGGTGTCGCAGTGACGTCATATTGATATTGAAAAAGAAATAAAGTTAAACTGAAAACATTTTTTTAAATATTAGGAATTGCTTCAAAATTAAACGAACTTTCATTTAAAATAATACAAAAATAAGAGTGGAGGACCCTATTCAGCGACAAAAGATGTTATATGTTGCGCTTATAATATGCTGTATAGGTAAGGTACCTAGTGTGTTCTTGCTTATTTTATTTTGTTTTTGAATCAAAATATACAGGGTGAGTCTGGGAAGACACCCTCCTTAACATTTTTATTATAAATAATAGAAAAATGGCTCATATAAAATTTTTATAATTTTTTATTTATTATATTAGTCAGGTTTACAAGATACGATTATCAACTTTTATTTTTTAATTAGCAATCTATAATTATTTTACTAAAATATAAACCGCCATTTTTTTCTCTTTTCAATGGATAATTAGTATTTATTAATGTACCTATATGAAAAAAATCGAGAATATTAAGATAATTGAGAAATAACTTGGGTTTTTTGGGCGCAATAAGTCGGTGTATGTCATAAGCGGAGATATCGTTTTAGGGTGTACCTACATTTTATATTAGGTGCACATTAACGTACCCGTCGACACTTCTAAGAATATACTAAAATGTCATTGAACACTACTGAGATTGAAGCTGAAAATCAGGACTCAAGCGTAAATAAATGTATTGGGTTGAGATTGTATTTATTGATGTATTGTGTGTTGTGCGATTTTCTGATGCTTCCATGTGTGAAATACGTGTTTGTAAACTTATCTGCATTCATCTTTTCTAGAGGTGTTCAACCTTTTGAATGTGTGAGCCACGTGATTTTATATTATAAAAAAATACACAATTTTTATAAATTTTGTAGGAAGGGAAAATTTGAAGTTTTGGAGAAAAATATTATTAAATCATTGCCAGATTTTGAATAATTAAATTATAATATGTACATAGTCTGAAATATTTTATATTTGTTACAGGTTCTTGAATACTACAGAACGAGAATTACGGAAGGCAATCCATGTAAGTTATATACAATTTTTTTTTTTTAATGATTGAACCAGAAGTTTGGAATCCTGGGTTCAAGATCCAAATGAAAGATGAATTTTGTAGTTAATTTGAAATATATTTTCTGGAAGAGATGGTTATTTCTAATATTTTTTTTTTTATTTTATGTATTGAAAGTAGGTACATATATTATGAATACTATTATTTTTAAAAAATTAAATACTCATTCAAGTACACTATAAATATTACTGTCTGTTGTATTTTTACTTATTGCATTTATATTCTGATTTTAGAAAAATCGTATTTATTAAAATGTGACTTACAATATATATATATATATATATATATATATATATACCGGGTGTAGAAATGAAAAGTGGCGCATAGCATAGCGACTTCAATGTTATTTTGTTAATACTTGCTATATCTCTTTACCTATTCATTTTAGCGCAAAAAGGATAAGAATTAATTAAAATTTAATGTTCTTTTAGAAAAATCTTATATTCTTACCTTTTTTGCTCTAAAATGAATAGGTAAAGAGATACTCCCGGTATGTATGTATGTATGTATGTATGTATGTATGTATGTATGTATGTATGTATGTATGTATGTATGTATGTATGTATGTATGTATGTATGTATGTATGTATGTATGTATGTATGTATGTATGTATGTATGTATGTATGTATGTATGTATGTATGTATGTATGTATGTATGTATGTATGTATGTATGTATGTATGTATGTATGTATGTATGTATGTATGTATGTATGTATGTATGTATGTATGTATGTATGTATGTATGTATGTATGTATGTATGTATGTATGTATGTATGTATGTATGTATGTATGTATGTATGTATGTATGTATGTATGTATGTATGTATGTATGTATGTATGTATGTATGTATGTATGTATGTATGTATGTATGTATGTATGTATGTATGTATGTATGTATGTATGTATGTATGTATGTATGTATGTATGTATGTATGTATGTATGTATGTATGTATGTATGTATGTATGTATGTATGTATGTATGTATGTATGTATGTATGTATGTATGTATGTATGTATGTATGTATGTATGTATGTATGTATGTATGTATGTATGTATGTATGTATGTATGTATGTATGTATGTATGTATGTATGTATGTATGTATGTATGTATGTATGTATGTATGTATGTATGTATGTATGTATGTATGTATGTATGTATGTATGTATGTATGTATGTATGTATGTATGTATGTATGTATGTATGTATGTATGTATGTATGTATGTATGTATGTATGTATGTATGTATGTATGTATGTATGTATGTATGTATGTATGTATGTATGTATGTATGTATGTATGTATGTATGTATGTATGTATGTATGTATGTATGTATGTATGTATGTATGTATGTATGTATGTATGTATGTATGTATGTATGTATGTATGTATGTATGTATGTATGTATGTATGTATGTATGTATGTATGTATGTATGTATGTATGTATGTATGTATGTATGTATGTATGTATGTATGTATGTATGTATGTATGTATGTATGTATGTATGTATGTATGTATGTATGTATGTATGTATGTATGTATGTATGTATGTATGTATGTATGTATGTATGTATGTATGTATGTATGTATGTATGTATGTATGTATGTATGTATGTATGTATGTATGTATGTATGTATGTATGTATGTATGTATGTATGTATGTATGTATGTATGTATGTATGTATGTATGTATGTATGTATGTATGTATGTATGTATGTATGTATGTATGTATGTATGTATGTATGTATGTATGTATGTATGTATGTATGTATGTATGTATGTATGTATGTATGTATGTATGTATGTATGTATGTATGTATGTATGTATGTATGTATGTATGTATGTATGTATGTATGTATGTATGTATGTATGTATGTATGTATGTATGTATGTATGTATGTATGTATGTATGTATGTATGTATGTATGTATGTATGTATGTATGTATGTATGTATGTATGTATGTATGTATGTATGTATGTATGTATGTATGTATGTATGTATGTATGTATGTATGTATGTATGTATGTATGTATGTATGTATGTATGTATGTATGTATGTATGTATGTATGTATGTATGTATGTATGTATGTATGTATGTATGTATGTATGTATGTATGTATGTATGTATGTATGTATGTATGTATGTATGTATGTATGTATGTATGTATGTATGTATGTATGTATGTATGTATGTATGTATGTATGTATGTATGTATGTATGTATGTATGTATGTATGTATGTATGTATGTATGTATGTATGTATGTATGTATGTATGTATGTATGTATGTATGTATGTATGTATGTATGTATGTATGTATGTATGTATGTATGTATGTATGTATGTATGTATGTATGTATGTATGTATGTATGTATGTATGTATGTATGTATGTATGTATGTATGTATGTATGTATGTATGTATGTATGTATGTATGTATGTATGTATGTATGTATGTATGTATGTATGTATGTATGTATGTATGTATGTATGTATGTATGTATGTATGTATGTATGTATGTATGTATGTATGTATGTATGTATGTATGTATGTATGTATGTATGTATGTATGTATGTATGTATGTATGTATGTATGTATGTATGTATGTATGTATGTATGTATGTATGTATGTATGTATGTATGTATGTATGTATGTATGTATGTATGTATGTATGTATGTATGTATGTATGTATGTATGTATGTATGTATGTATGTATGTATGTATGTATGTATGTATGTATGTATGTATGTATGTATGTATGTATGTATGTATGTATGTATGTATGTATGTATGTATGTATGTATGTATGTATGTATGTATGTATGTATGTATGTATGTATGTATGTATGTATGTATGTATGTATGTATGTATGTATGTATGTATGTATGTATGTATGTATGTATGTATGTATGTATGTATGTATGTATGTATGTATGTATGTATGTATGTATGTATGTATGTATGTATGTATGTATGTATGTATGTATGTATGTATGTATGTATGTATGTATGTATGTATGTATGTATGTATGTATGTATGTATGTATGTATGTATGTATGTATGTATGTATGTATGTATGTATGTATGTATGTATGTATGTATGTATGTATGTATGTATGTATGTATGTATGTATGTATGTATGTATGTATGTATGTATGTATGTATGTATGTATGTATGTATGTATGTATGTATGTATGTATGTATGTATGTATGTATGTATGTATGTATGTATGTATGTATGTATGTATGTATGTATGTATGTATGTATGTATGTATGTATGTATGTATGTATGTATGTATGTATGTATGTATGTATGTATGTATGTATGTATGTATGTATGTATGTATGTATGTATGTATGTATGTATGTATGTATGTATGTATGTATGTATGTATGTATGTATGTATGTATGTATGTATGTATGTATGTATGTATGTATGTATGTATGTATGTATGTATGTATGTATGTATGTATGTATGTATGTATGTATGTATGTATGTATGTATGTATGTATGTATGTATGTATGTATGTATGTATGTATGTATGTATGTATGTATGTATGTATGTATGTATGTATGTATGTATGTATGTATGTATGTATGTATGTATGTATGTATGTATGTATGTATGTATGTATGTATGTATGTATGTATGTATGTATGTATGTATGTATGTATGTATGTATGTATGTATGTATGTATGTATGTATGTATGTATGTATGTATGTATGTATGTATGTATGTATGTATGTATGTATGTATGTATGTATGTATGTATGTATGTATGTATGTATGTATGTATGTATGTATGTATGTATGTATGTATGTATGTATGTATGTATGTATGTATGTATGTATGTATGTATGTATGTATGTATGTATGTATGTATGTATGTATGTATGTATGTATGTATGTATGTATGTATGTATGTATGTATGTATGTATGTATGTATGTATGTATGTATGTATGTATGTATGTATGTATGTATGTATGTATGTATGTATGTATGTATGTATGTATGTATGTATGTATGTATGTATGTATGTATGTATGTATGTATGTATGTATGTATGTATGTATGTATGTATGTATGTATGTATGTATGTATGTATGTATGTATGTATGTATGTATGTATGTATGTATGTATGTATGTATGTATGTATGTATGTAAGTATGTATGTATGTATGTATGTATGTATGTATGTATGTATGTATGTATGTATGTATGTATGTATGTATGTATGTATGTATGTATGTATGTATGTATGTATGTATGTATGTATGTATGTATGTATGTATGTATGTATGTATGTATGTATGTATGTATGTATGTATGTATGTATGTATGTATGTATGTATGTATGTATGTATGTATGTATGTATGTATGTATGTATGTATGTATGTATGTATGTATGTATGTATGTATGTATGTATGTATGTATGTATGTATGTATGTATGTATGTATGTATGTATGTATGTATGTATGTATGTATGTATGTATGTATGTATGTATGTATGTATGTATGTATGTATGTATGTATGTATGTATGTATGTATGTATGTATGTATGTATGTATGTATGTATGTATGTATGTATGTATGTATGTATGTATGTATGTATGTATGTATGTATGTATGTATGTATGTATGTATGTATGTATGTATGTATGTATGTATGTATGTATGTATGTATGTATGTATGTATGTATGTATGTATGTATGTATGTATGTATGTATGTATGTATGTATGTATGTATGTATGTATGTATGTATGTATGTATGTATGTATGTATGTATGTATGTATGTATGTATGTATGTATGTATGTATGTATGTATGTATGTATGTATGTATGTATGTATGTATGTATGTATGTATGTATGTATGTATGTATGTATGTATGTATGTATGTATGTATGTATGTATGTATGTATGTATGTATGTATGTATGTATGTATGTATGTATGTATGTATGTATGTATGTATGTATGTATGTATGTATGTATGTATGTATGTATGTATGTATGTATGTATGTATGTATGTATGTATGTATGTATGTATGTATGTATGTATGTATGTATGTATGTATGTATGTATGTATGTATGTATGTATGTATGTATGTATGTATGTATGTATGTATGTATGTATGTATGTATGTATGTATGTATGTATGTATGTATGTATGTATGTATGTATGTATGTATGTATGTATGTATGTATGTATGTATGTATGTATGTATGTATGTATGTATGTATGTATGTATGTATGTATGTATGTATGTATGTATGTATGTATGTATGTATGTATGTATGTATGTATGTATGTATGTATGTATGTATGTATGTATGTATGTATGTATGTATGTATGTATGTATGTATGTATGTATGTATGTATGTATGTATGTATGTATGTATGTATGTATGTATGTATGTATGTATGTATGTATGTATGTATGTATGTATGTATGTATGTATGTATGTATGTATGTATGTATGTATGTATGTATGTATGTATGTATGTATGTATGTATGTATGTATGTATGTATGTATGTATGTATGTATGTATGTATGTATGTATGTATGTATGTATGTATGTATGTATGTATGTATGTATGTATGTATGTATGTATGTATGTATGTATGTATGTATGTATGTATGTATGTATGTATGTATGTATGTATGTATGTATGTATGTATGTATGTATGTATGTATGTATGTATGTATGTATGTATGTATGTATGTATGTATGTATGTATGTATGTATGTATGTATGTATGTATGTATGTATGTATGTATGTATGTATGTATGTATGTATGTATGTATGTATGTATGTATGTATGTATGTATGTATGTATGTATGTATGTATGTATGTATGTATGTATGTATGTATGTATGTATGTATGTATGTATGTATGTATGTATGTATGTATGTATGTATGTATGTATGTATGTATGTATGTATGTATGTATGTATGTATGTATGTATGTATGTATGTATGTATGTATGTATGTATGTATGTATGTATGTATGTATGTATGTATGTATGTATGTATGTATGTATGTATGTATGTATGTATGTATGTATGTATGTATGTATGTATGTATGTATGTATGTATGTATGTATGTATGTATGTATGTATGTATGTATGTATGTATGTATGTATGTATGTATGTATGTATGTATGTATGTATGTATGTATGTATGTATGTATGTATGTATGTATGTATGTATGTATGTATGTATGTATGTATGTATGTATGTATGTATGTATGTATGTATGTATGTATGTATGTATGTATGTATGTATGTATGTATGTATGTATGTATGTATGTATGTATGTATGTATGTATGTATGTATGTATGTATGTATGTATGTATGTATGTATGTATGTATGTATGTATGTATGTATGTATGTATGTATGTATGTATGTATGTATGTATGTATGTATGTATGTATGTATGTATGTATGTATGTATGTATGTATGTATGTATGTATGTATGTATGTATGTATGTATGTATGTATGTATGTATGTATGTATGTATGTATGTATGTATGTATGTATGTATGTATATGTATGTATGTATGTATGTATGTATGTATGTATGTATGTATGTATGTATGTATGTATGTATGTATGTATGTATGTATGTATGTATGTATGTATGTATGTATGTATGTATGTATGTATGTATGTATGTATGTATGTATGTATGTATGTATGTATGTATGTATGTATGTATGTATGTATGTATGTATGTATGTATGTATGTATGTATGTATGTATGTATGTATGTATGTATGTATGTATGTATGTATGTATGTATGTATGTATGTATGTATGTATGTATGTATGTATGTATGTATGTATGTATGTATGTATGTATGTATGTATGTATGTATGTATGTATGTATGTATGTATGTATGTATGTATGTATGTATGTATGTATGTATGTATGTATGTATGTATGTATGTATGTATGTATGTATGTATGTATGTATGTATGTATGTATGTATGTATGTATGTATGTATGTATGTATGTATGTATGTATGTATGTATGTATGTATGTATGTATGTATGTATGTATGTATGTATGTATGTATGTATGTATGTATGTATGTATGTATGTATGTATGTATGTATGTATGTATGTATGTATGTATGTATGTATGTATGTATGTATGTATGTATGTATGTATGTATGTATGTATGTATGTATGTATGTATGTATGTATGTATGTATGTATGTATGTATGTATGTATGTATGTATGTATGTATGTATGTATGTATGTATGTATGTATGTATGTATGTATGTATGTATGTATGTATGTATGTATGTATGTATGTATGTATGTATGTATGTATGTATGTATGTATGTATGTATGTATGTATGTATGTATGTATGTATGTATGTATGTATGTATGTATGTATGTATGTATGTATGTATGTATGTATGTATGTATGTATGTATGTATGTATGTATGTATGTATGTATGTATGTATGTATGTATGTATGTATGTATGTATGTATGTATGTATGTATGTATGTATGTATGTATGTATGTATGTATGTATGTATGTATGTATGTATGTATGTATGTATGTATGTATGTATGTATGTATGTATGTATGTATGTATGTATGTATGTATGTATGTATGTATGTATGTATGTATGTATGTATGTATGTATGTATGTATGTATGTATGTATGTATGTATGTATGTATGTATGTATGTATGTATGTATGTATGTATGTATGTATGTATGTATGTATGTATGTATGTATGTATGTATGTATGTATGTATGTATGTATGTATGTATGTATGTATGTATGTATGTATGTATGTATGTATGTATGTATGTATGTATGTATGTATGTATGTATGTATGTATGTATGTATGTATGTATGTATGTATGTATGTATGTATGTATGTATGTATGTATGTATGTATGTATGTATGTATGTATGTATGTATGTATGTATGTATGTATGTATGTATGTATGTATGTATGTATGTATGTATGTATGTATGTATGTATGTATGTATGTATGTATGTATGTATGTATGTATGTATGTATGTATGTATGTATGTATGTATGTATGTATGTATGTATGTATGTATGTATGTATGTATGTATGTATGTATGTATGTATGTATGTATGTATGTATGTATGTATGTATGTATGTATGTATGTATGTATGTATGTATGTATGTATGTATGTATGTATGTATGTATGTATGTATGTATGTATGTATGTATGTATGTATGTATGTATGTATGTATGTATGTATGTATGTATGTATGTATGTATGTATGTATGTATGTATGTATGTATGTATGTATGTATGTATGTATGTATGTATGTATGTATGTATGTATGTATGTATGTATGTATGTATGTATGTATGTATGTATGTATGTATGTATGTATGTATGTATGTATGTATGTATGTATGTATGTATGTATGTATGTATGTATGTATGTATGTATGTATGTATGTATGTATGTATGTATGTATGTATGTATGTATGTATGTATGTATGTATGTATGTAAGTATGTATGTATGTATGTATGTATGTATGTATGTATGTATGTATGTATGTATGTATGTATGTATGTATGTATGTATGTATGTATGTATGTATGTATGTATGTATGTATGTATGTATGTATGTATGTATGTATGTATGTATGTATGTATGTATGTATGTATGTATGTATGTATGTATGTATGTATGTATGTATGTATGTATGTATGTATGTATGTATGTATGTATGTATGTATGTATGTATGTATGTATGTATGTATGTATGTATGTATGTATGTATGTATGTATGTATGTATGTATGTATGTATGTATGTATGTATGTATGTATGTATGTATGTATGTATGTATGTATGTATGTATGTATGTATGTATGTATGTATGTATGTATGTATGTATGTATGTATGTATGTATGTATGTATGTATGTATGTATGTATGTATGTATGTATGTATGTATGTATGTATGTATGTATGTATGTATGTATGTATGTATGTATGTATGTATGTATGTATGTATGTATGTATGTATGTATGTATGTATGTATGTATGTATGTATGTATGTATGTATGTATGTATGTATGTATGTATGTATGTATGTATGTATGTATGTATGTATGTATGTATGTATGTATGTATGTATGTATGTATGTATGTATGTATGTATGTATGTATGTATGTATGTATGTATGTATGTATGTATGTATGTATGTATGTATGTATGTATGTATGTATGTATGTATGTATGTATGTATGTATGTATGTATGTATGTATGTATGTATGTATGTATGTATGTATGTATGTATGTATGTATGTATGTATGTATGTATGTATGTATGTATGTATGTATGTATGTATGTATGTATGTATGTATGTATGTATGTATGTATGTATGTATGTATGTATGTATGTATGTATGTATGTATGTATATTATATATATATATATATATATATATATATATATATATATATATATATATATATATATTTTATGTATCAAATCGAACATATAATCCTGTATTTAATTCGTAAAGCTCAATAAGGGTAGTGTCGCCCTCTCTTACTTAGGGGATGAAATCAATACATTGAATGAAAACAGCAATCTGTATGAAATATATATCACAAACTTAGATTTTGTATTTTTATATGAACCATTTTTTCTTTTTCGGTTAAATTTTACACACATATTCAAATTCATATACGATTAAGTAAAAGTATAACTGATATTAAATAATAATATATTACTAGATGGCATCACAATACTCTTTCATTTCAATTACATTAGCGAAAACTGCTGGGTCAAGGATTACCTAGATATTCAATGTCAATAAAAAAAATGTAGAAAATTTCTAATAATTACCATAGTTTTCTCAAAAATCACAAATGGTTAAAATGTGCCTCTGCTTGATATTTTAAAATCATATTAAATTGTATTGGAATATATTGTATTCTTTATTTTCCAACAATCCAGAAAGAAAACATTGTTGTCTTTTGCTAACAAGACTGTTCAAATTATTAATATTTTTACAATAGTTGAATTATTTAAATAAAAACATTGCTTTTACTTCATAGTTATTTTTAATTAATTTTTCTGACTTAATTAAGCATTAAAATTATAAATACAAAGAAAAGTATCTCGATTGTGGAAGGAGATTTCAATGCCTGAATAGCAGAGAAGAAAGTTTTAGTAAATAATAATAACAAAAAACAATTTGTTATACTTGAGCAAGTTTCAATTATAATAACAAGAATTTTAAAAATTGATTTATGTGCAATACCCTATTTGTGACGGTTTCATAAGTAAATAATTGTTTTAGTAAATTATTAAAGATTAAAGTATTATACGTTTATAAAATAAATGCGTAGATAAAATTTTAATGAAGAATTGGAAAAGAAAATTCTGCTGTATCAAACAGTAAAACAGAAAACGAATAAAATGAGAATGTTTCTTTTTTAAGCCGTATCCATCTGATTGCTGTGTTGTCACTCATGTGTTGTTGCCGTTACACTGAAACCGAGTCTGTCAAAAATGCAGGACTCCGGTAACGGAAGAAAAAGATACATTTATAAAAGTAGCATCGTGCATATGAAAAGCTGGAATGCATTCCAAACCTTTTTTCACAAAGAAAAGTCGGTATAAATTAAAATCTTAATATCAATTAATCAAATTTAAAAAGATTTTTTAAATTTTTTTTGCAGAAAATTGTTAGACTTTTGAATTAATATACAATCTCGCAATAGGATGCACATAGCTTAATTATATGTTTCAAAAAGTCCAAGCTAAGACACCCCCCCCCCCCTTGTGCCAAATATTCGAACATTACACAAACACATTTCAGAACAGATATTACGTCTGTTGTCAGAAAAGACACATTTCCAAATTTATACAAATTTATGCAAACTGCATTAACTTTGCCAATTTCATCTGTTTCATGTGGAAGATCCTTTTTAACAATGAGGAGAATCAAAAATCAAGATCGACTGTGGGTTAAGACCTACTCAGTTCTTTAGATCTTGCAAACATCGAAAATGGCATTACAAAATCTCTGATTCTAGATGACGTTCTGGAAGAATTGATTAAAACAGGGAATCGAACACTGTTGCTTCAATAAATTCGTACTATCGGATGCGCGAAATAATAACGAACAACTAGCTCATAATTGCAGAATTTTCGGACCAATAACTTTTAAATGTATAATCTTATTAATTTTGAATAAAAACATTTTTTCATTTCCTTATTTCTTTTAGTTTTAATATTTATGGATTGATAAATATATACTTACCTTACACATAAACTTTAAAACGAAACAAATATACATCTTTTCATATTAGGGTTTTTCTTTTGCGGAACACCTGTGTGATAAAATGAAAATTAATGTAGACTATTTAAAAATAATGCTTTGAAATTTTGAATCAATACACCTCTATAAAAAAAAACACACACACTCGTTTAAAACATTCCATATATTTATACACGTAATTAATTTTAATTAATAAAATTGTCGTACGACTAATTAAATCGGTAAACGGATCAGGAATAATTTCTGAACGGTGCTCTACATGTAGTTATAGGAACTAATAATTTTTAATTTGAATATGTAACACATATCTGTGCGCAGCACGAAGAACCTGTCAGCATTTCGTAAATTTAACGATTAGTGATTTCAAATGAAAAGATTTTTTTAGAGTTAATAATACCGAAAGCTGTTGATTACAACCCTTTGATTAAAAATTTATTTGTTCCATCTTTAGCTTTATGGGGTCTCGTTGCCGCGTATCTGGTCGCGAATCTGAGGAACCGAGATCGATCTCGACCGACGCCAAATATTTTTCGAATTTTAAGTGGCACAAAATTGACCCCTGTGTACTCTCCACGCCAGCAATGAGTACCCGTGAAGTGACGCCTGGTAAACGCCCGCACGGTACAAATATGTCATCATCATTACCGATATCTACGTACAGAGCAGATTGGCACACCCAGCAATGGGTAATATGCCGTGATGATATATTTATTTATTTATCTTTATGTTTCATCTACGAATGAAATTTTATGACATTATTTGTTCCATTTCTAAAAAAAACATGGGGAGTGGGAGATAAATAATTATATTTAATGAATTTTAATATTAGGTATAATATACAAAAATGCAATCACATCACATTTATTCAAAATTAAAATACATCCCGGAATCTCCGTGAGGGGGAGGGGTGAATAATCCCCATGCCCCCCCCCCCCTGTATGTAAAAAAAGTAGATACTCGGTATATAAAAATTTAGCGATCTTTTAGCCGATTACACAATCAGTATCTTATTGGTCAAAAATTGGCATTATTTGTTCGAGGCGTTATGCCATTACCATAGTTACATATTACGATATTACATATAAAATGACTGACGGCAGGGCAATGTATTATCGCATTTCTTTTTTTAAAAGAAAAACTGGACATATGGAGTTGTCAGTCAATAAAGTGTATTGTATGTCATCTTTCAAAATGATGTATAGGTATAATTGAATAAAAAGTACAAATCCTAACATGGTAAAGTCCAATATAGGTCTAAGATAAGTTTCCGATTTATTTGCAGAGATGGGCGTCTACGCGTCGACTTTAATTGTTTACGTCTACGTGTCAACAATGCGTAGACAATAAATTTATACGTAAACAATATAGCCAATGTAATAAAAGATTATGATTGGACATGGACAGTGAAGTATGGTTATGTTAGATCCAGTGTCGCTAATTTTGGAACTTAACCCAAAAACTAGAGATATTTGCAAAATTTAAGGGATTGGGGGATTTTATTTTTATTTTAAGGAAATTTTCGTGGTTATGTTTTCAAGTTTCATTTCACATTAAATGTCACACGAATTGCATTCCTCAAGCTTTTTTAAATTAATGTAATATTTTAAAGTAAATAAATTCAGAAAATTATTGTCTACATTCTCTACATTATCTGTACCTCTGAATGTCTACGTCATTGTCGACACGTAGACTATTACATTGTCGACGTGAAGTAGTCTACGCGCCCATCCCTGTTTATTTGTTGCTTTTAATAAGCGAACAAGTCCAGTAACTATTAGAAAAATCTCTAATATACATGATGCGTCAATAGACAGTATTAAAAGAAAATCAGATCAAGGTAATTATTAATAAGAAACATTAAATTATACTGTTAAATGAAAATGACAGAACCCTTCGATAAAAAGAATTTCTTAAATTGACAGAAGATACTTTGATGACTTTGACAACTCCCTATGTCTAGTTTAAAAAAAAAACGCGATAATACATTGCTGTCAATCATTTTAAATGTAACTATGGTAATGACATACGGTCATGCCCACTAATAAAATAAAAAAACTCCCGGTATATGGAATGAAACAAGTATAATTCTAGGTACTTACCTTACATGTTCCTCTTGGTTTTTTCGACGTAACGAAGAAGAAAAATAGGAAACAGGAATAATAACATTTAAGTGATGAATATTTTAATGACACATTCATTATGATTTATTAGTATTTTCTATTATTAAGAAAAATTTGTACACAGTAGACAAGATTGAGGCGTGGTGTTGACCAAATGTTCCAGGTCACAAACTAACTTGTGTCGGAGTCTTAATTACAGCTTCAGTGTTAGTCAGTATAATTTAAAATATTTATTTAGTATCTAATAGTTAACATATTTAGTATTCCATAATTAAAGTTTGATTTTAGTATACTAGAATATTTCAAGACGAAATATGAAATCAATGTAAAAGTGAAGAGAAATGTTTAATAGGCTAATATTATTTAATGAATTGTCTTATTCCTATCAATACAAAATTAATATTACATATATTCTAGTATTGCGATGAAATTTTCTATTTGAAAATTTCAAATGCAATGAAAATATGAAATAGAACATAATGTCTGCGTTATTAAGGAACAAACAGGTGAACAAAACGAACATTATAAGTATACATAAAATTACAAATACATATAGATTATATTATATAGTCCAGCCCAAATATCTCTGTTGAATACGTAAATGTTGAGGTTTACACTGGAATTTCTATATAATTTGCTCTAAAATAATCACATCTAACCCTTTCAACTGAGGAATCTATATGACACATTAATAGTTTCGTTAATATATTATTTAGTATTTCAACAGTTACACTTGAACTGCATAACAAGATTATATAGTATATATACAAACAAATTCAATAAAGCATATTGTATGTATATTCGTAAATATACCTTTCACATTTGTTAATAAATTTATAGTAAGTATAGATTTTTCAAACAAATGAAAAATCCTAAACAACATCAGTATATTTTTAATTGAATAACACTAATATATCTCAACAAAATATTAGAATATCTATCGATGGTGTTTAATACAATATGTTAGTCAACTCAGGCATTTTTATTTTACATGCAAAATTCGCTCTAGACTAAACAGTTATCTATAACATTCAATTAAAACTTTGTCTAACGTCCCCTTTAGAGTTGTAGATATTCCATTATAACAATTATTAATCTTATTTGCATTTATAAAGAAGTACAAGATATATTATATATCATACATACGCACGATTTCGAACACATTCATACCACGAACAATGATTTCAACAATTTTTCTTAAATCAGTATATCATAGGTTATTTTTATCTAAAAATTCATGTACTGCGAAGTTTCGTCCAATATATAGTTTTGGCCAACATTTATATATAATGTAAAAAGAATAACACTCAAATAACACTTAAATAGTCGTACAGTGAATTATTTTACAACAAATTGTCATGACATATAAAAAAAACTGTCGAAATCTTGTTGAATGAATAGAATTAGACAGAAAATATGATAGAACATGTAGAGATCTTCCAAAGTTCATTTAAAATTGCACTACACAAAGTTTTAGAATATGTTGTCACTCAAGATTTCTATATCCTATCAACTAATAATACCTACAAGATATATAGATAGTAGCTTTACGAACATGTACACAATTCAATAATTCTGGAGGATCTGGAATTATTGATAAGCTATGGCTATAAGTATTAACTAATTTGTATATTCCCATTTTCGTAAATCTAATAGCTGAATATTCCGGAGTTTAAACATCGAAATGATCTTTGGAAGAAGTTATGATACTTTTGATGAATTGTATCACAATTTTACGTCATTCTAGTTTTGCTCCGAATTTGACTATGAACTTTTTATTTCTTTGCGTAGTAACAAGTTAGAGCCTTTTTAGAGCAATTTAATTTCGAACACAAAAATTTCGAATATTTTGATTCATCTCTTTATACCACATATGATTCAGGTACGTATAGTTGCAGAAATAAGAATAAGTATCTATACGGAACAAAAATGGAATGTAATAATGTACCTTTATAAAGAAACTAACGAGTACAAATAGTTGACATTCATATTATTCAGTTCTCCATATCCCTATATATCTTTCTAGTTTGACACAGTTATCTTATGTTAATAACTACATAAGCAATCATTTCCAGCAGTTCTAAAAGAGTTTTATTTAGCACAGCCCATAAAGGAGGGCACAAATAAGTACTGGTCAAAATATTTAGAAAAAGATACTGAAATATATATACAGTATGTCCCTGCAAAAATTTATCACTTAGTTTCCAAAAAGAAATTTTAAATAGAAAACAATTATTTAAGTGTAATAAATACCGAAAATTGTATTTATTATATTAATAAATTTTTATCAAGATTTATAAGTACATACATCAAATTGAGTGCATAGAATCTTGAATAATACTTTTAAAAATGTATATGTTATATATTATGTATGTATATAATGGTCAAACCTCTACATTTTATACTATTATTTAATATATTGCAATTTTATTGCATTTTAATAAATTTATTTAAAATTACAACATTTAATAGTGCAGTTTATCTGAAATTAGAACTACGTTTATATTTGTCTATTTAGGCACCTACTTTAATTTAAAAGAGCTATAAAATAATTTTCGATGACAGTATAAATATATCTATAGCATGCTCTTCTAACTTTATGTAACTATAAATAAATCTTTAAGGTAATTATAAATATAATTTAGGGTCTTAAGTTCCCATGTTTTGGTTACCTATATTTGGCAATTTGACAGTATAAGATTTGAAATTTCTTCCCTGATGCTTTCACAATCAGTATTAAGTATTTGTATTTCCGAAAATGCTTTAACTTGTTACTATATAATGAAATAAAATATACGCGACATGAACGTATAAAAAGTACTGCGCTCTCTTTACGCGAAAATTTCGCTAAAAATTTTCAGATGCTAAAAATATCAGACTTTATCAACGCTAGAAATATTACATTTAATTCAATTTAGATAGCATGTTAATCTATCCTTATTAAAAAAATTGACAGTTTCCAAGTTATAAAAATGGTCGCTATTGCGGAAGTCGTCATTACAAATTATATTCACCTTTCTCTATTTAATCTAAAGTAGCGTAAATTCGTGAAAATTGGAATTCGATTGTTATATCTGAAGTGTAAGAATTTTTACAATACTTTCGATAAAGTTCAAACAGTGTTTGTATATTTTTCGATTTGAAATTGTATAAAATTGTTAAGTACCTCGTTAAGTACATAATTTTTGTGCTAATTTTATATATCGTGTAATGTAAAAACTTTACATTTCAAACTAGATCATACAATTCATTTGAGTCCACTGCACAACTCGTCTGCCTGTATCGAATCCATTTTACAATTAATTTTCAATGACTTTTGAAGTGAGAAAGGCGACTCGACTCGAATTAATTTTGAAATAATTATTTCTGCCCTCGGGTCAGGCGTAGTAGTAGATAAGATACATTTATACTATAATTATATATACAACCTACTTAAAACATAGTATTATTCTACACTCACTATGGTACTTAGGTACGATATATTATTTCTTTGGAATAATTTTAGATGCTTGATTCTGCATCTTGTAAAATTAATTTAGCTTTTAAGATTTCACGACAAATATATCAATAACTATCAGATTCATCAATTAACAAGGATTTCACAAATTTCAGTGTTGGTTTGGTATCAAGTTTCAGTTAAGAGTTTCAACCTACGTTTATCAATTTTAACTAAATACCTGAGAAATACCGTCACCTAATACTGTTTAGACTATTTATTTAGTTAATAAATATATATTTCTCCTATTCTAGTCCATTGAAACATTTATAGATTTCGATAGATTTCCAACACTGCGTAAAAGAAATGATGAATACATGGCATTAATGAAACCGGCCAAAAAGCATCAATGTCTAATAAAATGAATTAATTTATTAATCTATATAATGAAGATGATATGAGGCACAAAGTATTAAGAATAAATGGTTATTACTTCTTGACCGCCACCTCTCACCATAAGAACTCTCTCCAAGCCTTCTGTTAATACCTCTAAGAACTCCATGTCTGTGCACATTGTTAAGGAAATATTAATGGAAAGATGAGAACAGATGAAAACCACAAACAGCAGTTGGTATTAAAAAAAAGAAATGCATGATTAATAAAAGAATGTAGATATTTTTACACATAGTACGAATAATTGATTTCTTTTTATTTAATTGTTAGTTTCGGTTCGGTTAAATTAAGTTACATGCATCTAGAATGTAGAATATGCTTAGTTGAAGACACCAATTTGGATAAAATTTTGTAGACAAAGTATTCTTTGTTCGATGCAATTCTCAAAAACCTTTGAGAAATTAACAGGTAAAAGACTACACAGAAGATATTACTTTCTAAACAATAATTAAAATTTCGTTATACGAATGAGTTGGATGCTATAGGAATTGATCCTTCTTTATTGTTTTAATTTTCAACATATTTATTATTTTGTTGCATCGAATGGTTTTGCATAGTTTCCGTCAAAAGTTACTAGCTGCAGTTACTTACCTACTGATTTTAGATAAAAGTTGTAAATATAGTTCAGAATTAAAAACTACACAATCATCATCACCATCATCATCATTTGTGGATTCTGTCTTTGGAAAAGTCTCAGCGAAAAATCTGCCTCCTTCTCTCCTCGTCAGCCCCTTATAATTCTCAACGTCCTTAATATCTGTTAACATTCCAAATTTTCTTCGTCCCCGTTCGCTTCGCCCATTTTTTTCCATTCAATATATATTTTTTTGTATTAAATCCCTCTTTAAATATGAGACTAAAATCAATAACATTTTTTATTTTATTGGAATATATTTTGGGAACCTTCCTTTAAAATTGTTGACGAAAAATTGTAGGTCTTAATGTTCCATACATATATTTGGAAAAATATACATTTGTTGAACGTTTCGGGTTCACATTAACCCATCATCAGCAAAAGATGAAAAGAATTTTATACAATTCAAAATCCATTGATTATATCTTCTAAGTTACATTTATATATATATATATATATATACATATATATATATATATATATATATATATATATATATATATATATATATATATATATATATATATATATTAATCCTTACAGGGTCTATTGATAACCATTGAAGGAACGAAAACTATAAAAACTAAAGCGATCACCATGGCGTCAGGACATTTTTTATTTTACGAAAAACAAATTAAAATTCGTAATTTACAGCATATTTCAGAGTGCCATGGAAGTATAGTGTGTTTAGGCAGATCTAATATCAAACAAAACATCACTAGTTCCATGACACTCTGAAATATGTTGTAAATTACCTATTTTATTTTGTGTTCTTCTTTTCGTAAAAAAATGTTATTGATTTTAGTCACATTGTGGGCTCGTTTTTTTATTCCGCAGATATGTATCCCTGTAATACTAATTTGCAGATAGTCGTTTTTTTATTATATAGATGCATCTGCTGTGCAGCTGGACAGTGTTTTTTTTTTTTTATTTAATTGCAAAGCAGTTCTGCTCATTGACTGCGCGCAGTTATGCATCCAGTTTTGAAAAGGTTGCATTGGATGTACGCATGCGCAGACAGTATCTGAAAGATATCACGAAACGAAAATCAACATAACCAAAGATATTAATCTTCAATAACTACTTTAGTAGCATTTGTAGCAATAGTAAACATTTTGAATAACTTTTAATAATGTCTGATGAATTGGCATTTGACAGATATAACCTTGTTTTAACTGCAGTTGCTGCCGCAGGGTACTATTTGTTTATTCCTCGTAGAACTGCAAGCAGTTAACAGCAGTTGTGACGTCATACAAAGCAGAACTGCGATACATCGCAGTTTTCTGTTGATAATAAAAAACGTAGCCATTGTGAAATACTAACACTATTCTGGACTTCCATTGTCTTTATTTTTAACAAAACACAACATTTCGATTCCTAAAGTATCTGCAATCGTCATGACGTGAATACTGTGTAATTTTTAATTTATGAAAAAGCATTTTTTTATTTACAACTTTCGTATAAAATTAATAGGTAATTACTGCAAAATAAAAAAAATTAACATTGTATTCCTAACAGATCTTAAGTAGACAGCCGGTAAAACGTAAAAATGTTTATAATTAAATCAACGATGTCGCATTCTCTTCTTGTTAGATTTTAAATACCAAAATGAAGAATATTTTTAAAATCCTTGTTTTAGTTTACTGCATGTGCACATATCCAATTATTCGTATTGTATTGTATAAACAGTTACGTATTCGTACATAATATACGGGTATTTATCAAAAACCTCAATATACTGATTTAATATGGGAAAATAGTTTTTAGTTTTAGGTTTTGCGATACTAAAATTTTTGAATTTACACCTTCGGTGACCAAGTATACTTAATTTAAAGTAGTATACGATTATTCAAAAAATTAAAGTCGTATTAACTGTCAAACCAACAACAAGATAAAAAATATATTACAACTGTATTTGGGGCCTATCCTGTATCTCAGTGGTTAATATTTAACCACTGGTTAATTATTTTAACCAATCAAGTATGTTGACGTATAACAAGAAAAGGAATTTTTAGTTGTCAAATCAATAACTATTGGGTAAAAATTTTAACCACTGGTTAAAAATTAACCTCCAAGTTACAAAATAGAGCCCTTTGGCAGTTAATACGATATTTATTGTTTAAATAATCGCATGCTGATCTATGCAGAATTTTATGTTCAGGTTTTTGATATACACCCTGTATATGGAAATCCTTAATAAAATAAAAAAATGCATGATCTTTGTATGATTTCTGGCTGCAAAGTAGAAATTGAAGACAGTATTAGCATAAAACAGAAGTTTGTTAAATAGGAGTATTTTACAAAATAAAATACAATATTGAACAGTTTGTACACCTGCATTGGTTTTATAGAAATATCTATTTTTGCTGGTATTGGATAGTGTGCAAATAAATAAAATTAAATATGAAAAATGTAATAATCTGGAAGATAAAGCTTTGTACAACATCTGAAAAAGGATACAGTTCGATTCTTTTTCCATTTTCGTGTCCTTCGGCGGTCCTGGCAAGTTCAAAATTACTAACTGAGCATCGTGAGATCTGTTTACAATAACTTCGTTCAGTTTTACTGCCGTGTGCATACGGCGGACATTGCCTTCATCTCTGCAATTCACGAAATTTTTACATAGATTTATATTTATTTCATCTTAAATAATTTTTTTAAAAACGTATAAAACATAATGTAAAATTATCAAAATAGAACAAAAAAACTAGTAACCAGTAAAAAAATAGGGGATTACAGCTCAATCGAATTAAGAGAAATTAGTAAAAATTAGTGAAAGTATATGCTTAATAATGAATATTAATAAAGAGATAAAATGATATAATTGAAATACTTCGGAAATAAGGGGGTTTTTGTTCTAGCAGCTCGTCACTCATATGAAATCCATATATATATATATATATATATATATATATATATATATATATATATATATATATATATATATATATATATATATATATATATTATTTTGATTGGCGACTCAAAGACAAATACGAATACCGAGTTAGGGGCGGAGCCTACTACCAATGGAAGTAGAGAAATTCAAATAACGGAGGCGTGGCTATCAGTCCAGTACTGCAATTCTCAAACAGTTTTTATTTGAATATAAATATTTTGCATTAATGGGAACCGGATAATTTAAATACATTTCCAATTATAAATCATGTCGACTTGTACAGTATAATAATATTCATTTATTTTTTATAAATATAATTTAGAAATAGCATATATTTCAAAAACATTTAGGTCCACGAAGAAAATAGTTTGATATAAAAACATATATACGTGACGTCACATCTATATTTTCAAATTTCGGAGGACTTTAACTTGCTTATTAATAGGAATTTTTTCACCGAATTTTCACCGACAGTCTTAGTTGTAATTATACGTTCAGATGAAATTATATTAAAAAAAATGGTGGAATCCCCTATTGAATTTTCTCGGTTACTAAACGTGCAAAATTAAATGTGATTATTGGATTAGATGCAGAATATAGTTCTCTACAAAATTTATTTGAAGCATTGTTGCCTAAAATCAATAGGCCAGTTTTGCGCAAGGAAAAACTGATTTCGCATGTTAAACGCCTATGGCCCGCTTTTACACCCGGTATACGCTACGTATAGATATGGTATAGATTTCGTGACCTTGAAGGTACAAATTCTGCTACAAAATAAATTTGGAAAATTCTGCTATAAATACCGTTAAATTAAAAGAGAATTTGTGATAAAAATAAAGTGTAAATATAACTTACGGTGTGAAGGATATTTTCTTGACGTTTTCGCTGGGCTCAGACTTCTCCTTTTCTGTTATCGAATTCTGCGTCTTTTCTAACTTCTCCTTTTCTGTTTTCTCAGACTTCTCCTTTTCCATTTTCTCGAGTTTCTCGGACTTTTCTGTTGTTTCGTCGTTGTCTTCTACCGGCGACTTACATTTCTCGTCTTCACAGTTCTTATTATTTTCCTGAGATTCCATTTTGTGAACTTCAAGTGTTAAATACAACAATACTAATAGACAACATTCAAATAGATATCGCAACTTGACCATTGTCACCAAATACGGTAAATTTCGCGGCCTGGGGGCCGATAGAAATAAAGAGATAACATACCTACCATTTTAAAGCACATTGCATGCAGAAAATAAAGTAAGATAATACAACTCAATTGGTTTACAAATTTTGCGCAACACAATCTATGGATGAAATAATTACTGCATACATTTATAGCAACCAAATATTTACTATACGAAAATATACTGCATGCAAATATGTATTAAGGTTAATAAATATTTTAGCCCTAAAATGCGCAATATTGGATACCCTGCGATACCAATTTACTTTTCTTAAAATTATAACGTAATACATTTTCGTATACCCTGTGAATTTGTTTTCGTTTCTGTATGTATTTGTGCCCGTTTATATTTATTGAAATTTGAACTCATTATTACAACAAACATAAATCTAAATGTTCTACTGAAAACAATATAAAATAAATCCATATGTTGTAATAATTTTCATTCAAATTTCAAACTGGTTTAGTTTAATAAATATTATTTTAGAGCGTGTTAAATGTGTTAATTTTTGTTAATTTCTGTAAAGGACTTTTCAAATTACTTAAAGCAGCATAAAATTAGAAACGTTAAAATAATATGATACGAATTTGAAACAATAGCGTAAATTAAAACAATACACCAAGTAACTCAGAATAATAGTACGTAAATGGCAAATTGCGTGCACAGTAAAGAAATATACACATTTTTCACCAATACGTTCAATCGAGATGCGTGCTTTAAAAATTAAAAATGGTACTATAAAAATTTATTATAGAATTATGGTATTAAGCCCGTATGAAACGGTCAATTTTATGTACATTTTTTCATTTTTATATTCCTCGTTAAACATTAATATATCCCAAAGAAATTTACGTCAATTTTTAATATCCATTAAACATGTAGAACTTGTTCTATTTTTTGTCAGTGACATTTTTGACGTATGTATTTATAACTGATTAATGATATTCACCTTTTCTTATAATCATTTTCATTTTAGGTAAAATGGATCAATATTTTAATTTTAAAATAAAATAAATAACTGTCAGACGCAGGTGCATATTTTGGAAAAACAACATTGAAGATAGAAAATAAGTTATTTTTTAAGAACATCAACTAAAATTTGGTATTTTTTGAGGGATTCGGTAAAAAAAATGTTTAAATGACAAAATATTAAATTGAAGAAAATAGCGAGTAAAATTTAATTTTAAAATAAATCTGTGGTTACATGCCAAACGCAGTTATGTCATTTTTTAAATATTTCAGATCAAATTTAAAGATTGTCGGCCTATAAAAATCAAATTTTACACTTCTTTCTGCCAATTTTTTTGCAACTTGTAAAAGCAAAAATTAAAAACGATTAGTAATTGTAATTATTTTATAGCCCTTAGATTGACATATAAATTAACAAAGAACTGTTTACATCTAATTTTTTTAAACCATGCCTTTTAAAATACAATAAAAAATTGTTAAAACCAATCGTTTCAAAACATACATGTCAGACATATCTTGTTTTGTCATGGAATAAGAAAGTAAATATTTTGCATATACTAAAGTGACTTTGGACATTATGTACTTTTACATATACATTGTAGACTTAAGCAGTTTTGCTACATAAAAAGTTGATTTGACATTGCGCATTATGTAAAAACAGACATATCTGCTTTTGGCATGAACCCACAGATATGTATGGGTCCAAACATTCTAAAATCTAAATATTGCTAATATCAATAGGAGACACTTTTACCATTTTGTTTTTATTTTTAGAATGAATAGGTATCTACTTTTTCCAAGTAATGTTTCTATTGTAATTCCAAATTCGCCAAAGTAATACCCGTATATTATTTATTACCCTTGTAATACCATAATTTTTCCTGTTACAACATTGCGTCAATTAAACAATATTTTCTTGGCGAATTTTGTTTGAACGTACATTAAAACTGATCGTGCCAGACGGACTTTGGGGAGTAAAACAAATGTAGAAACTTTGCAAGGAATTGAAAAAGTTCCTGTACAGAAATGATGATACTTTGAAGCTAGCTCATCAAATTTAAATGAAACATTTTTAACATGCTGTTAGTATCGACTATTATACATTGTTAGTTAAAGAGCACAACATAAAAATATAATACATACTTCAACAACATCATCGTTAAGAATAGGGCATTCTCGTTCTTCTGGACTATTTTTATTTGGTTCTTGGAAACGTACTTTGGTTGCAATTTTAGCGTCAACTTGATGATGGTGATCGACAATGGCTTGTACCTATATAAAAAATGAAGAATCATTGAAAATTCTATACTCCAGATTTTGCAAACTAATCTAACACGTTAGAAACGTTAGTTCTCACTCAGCGGAGATATTAGACGTACGTGCACAGCCATAGCTGAAGGTCTTCACTTCTTTCTAACTTAGATATATGGCATACAAATGGTTTTTACATATGATCGATTGTATGTGGAGTTTGTTTTATTGCGCATTTTTATGGGACACATTATACATACTAGAAAGTATACGAAGAGTATTACGTTATTTCTAACACCACCAAGGAACTGACAACAAAAATAAGGTGAACACAGAAAAACTGGAAGAGATAAACGTAAGTGCTACAAACAAATCTTGCAATTGTGCTGGTGAAATCAAAATAATATAAACAAATATGTGTTGACTTTGAACTAAAAATAGTAATTAATTTATTTTCAGAAAAAATAAAATCATTTTAAAAATAATATAACCTGATTTGATCCCGGTAAAGTACAAATAATTTTATTACAGAAACCACATTAACTAAAACATAAAAAAACGTAGATATTGAAAATAATGCATATTGTTGAATTCTGTAATAATTCTGTCTAACAATAGATTTTAATCCCAACAATTTTTCATTTTCATTTAATTTTTTTATATTTTCTGTAAGGAATATTTGTTCTTACTTTTTTACATGTTTCTCATCTTCTCGAATGTTGTCATCATCATCAACTACTTAAAATATTATTGTTAAAAACTTACCACTCCCAGGCTTTCTTTCTTGTTTAGTCTTAATTCTCGCAGCATTTGATTTCTTTGCTCCATCATCAATGTTCTTTCATAAGTATATGCGGAAATATCACTATCCATCTATAAACAAAAATATTTTGCTCAAAGATAAAAATTCATTGAGCTAAATAAATAATAAAACTATAATAATCAATGGAACACAATTTTTAAAATTGAATTCTATAGTAAGAATATATTTTGAAGTATGTATTTTTTTATATACAGAAACATTAATACTCAAATATCTGAAAAATTTACCGATATACCTTCCATATACCTGATGTCTACTTTTTTATAAACCATAGAAAATACACTGGTAAAATATTCATACCTATGTCAATTTCTGTCCCATTAAATTTAGAACAAAAGTATAAATATAAATAATTGTTATTAAAAATTAAAAACTATATCAAATGAGCATAAATATGTCAACATCATTACCGAATTCTGTGTACAAAGCAGATTGGCACACCCAGCAATGGGTAATATGCCGTGATGATATATTTATATTTATTTATTTATAAATTTATTAATATAATACGCTCCTGTTATGAAATAGACGCAAATCAAAATTTCTGGAATTAAGCTGTTTACAGGATACCATAAAAACAAAACACATAATTCAAACAGTCGTATTGTTTAAGGTTGACAGATAAAAGTTTATTAATTCATATTTATTTGTTAATATTATGATTTTCTTTATTTTGATTGGAAAATTATGAAAAGATTTACTTTAATGAAATCAATAATAATAATAATAATAATAATAATAATAATAATAATAATAATAATAATAATAATAATAATAATAATCATAATAATAATAATAATAATAACAATAATAATAATAATAATTATTATTATTATTGAGTGTCAGGTCGCGAATCTGGGGAACCGGGTTCGATCCCGACCGACGCCAAATATTTCAAATTTTAAATGGCACAAAATTGACCCCTGTGGCGCACTTTCCACGCCATCAATGAGTGCCCGTGAGGTGACACCTGGTAAGCGCCCGCACGGTGCAAATATTTCATCATTACCGATATCTGTGTACAAAGCAGATTGGCACACCCAGCAATGGGTAATAAGCTGTGATGATATATTTTTTAATTTTAATAATTATTAAAATTTTATGACAGATGTCATTTGTCTCAAACAATACAACTGTTTAAACATTTTTATTTTATTTCTCATGGCACTCTGTAAATAGCTAAAAATTGTAACTTTTATTTTGCCTCTTGCTTTTGCGAACGAAACGAAAGTAAATAATAATTTTGGAATTATTAAATACAGTTTTTAATTATGAACTTTTTTCGTATTTACACTTTTGTTCTAAAATTAATAAGGCAGAAATTACAGACATGAAAATTTTACCATTGTATTTCTTATGGTTAATAAAAAAGTAGATACCCGGTATAAGAAATACTACGTCCGAGGTCGCCACCTTTCTTTGTTAGTCTCAGATTAAAAGTTGTCATATATGTATATTTTTATGTCTATTTCACTGCAGTGATACAGAAAGATTGCAGCAAGTTGCAAGACTATCCCACAAAAGTAGACATTAAAGTTGTATGACTATTCATTTTTACTACTATATATTTGCTTTTGTCATATCAAACACAGTAGCAAATTTTAATATTTTGAACAGAAGGCGTTCGACTATTTAGTTGTGCATCGTTTTTCAAAACTTGTTATTCATATTCAAACATATCTTCATTGAAAAAAAAAAGATTAAAACTTGTGAACATTGGAATGTGGGACAGATAATTTTATTTTCTATTCGAATTTTGTCACAAGAAGCATTGTAATAATTTCTGCAGAAGACAAAAAAAAACACAAGAAGTTAAATATTAAAAAAAAATATATATATAGCATAGGTAGTTGTTTTTAAATTTGAGGGAGCGGCATAAAACAATTAAACTCTCCTAGACTATGAAACTGCAAAGAAATCTCTTAGCACCTTTACCACAAATTGCTGTAAGTCCGTAAAATTTGTACAAAGACCCAGGGTTGATTTTGTTTCTATGAAATTTGTTCTCTTTTCGACGACATAATTTAGTTTAATTATATTTGTACTTATTATTCACATATAGGTGCCTCGCTCAATCAATGCAGTTCGTCAATTTGTGTAACTACTCGCTTAAACAACCTAAGAATAATAATGATAAATAAAAATGGACAAATCAGTTGTTCAAGTATTTAAAGATCTAAAAACCGTTTTAATTAAATTATGCAACATTGACAGTAATAATAATTAATGACGTTTGACATGATGCAACTGCATTGATTGAGCGAGTCACCTTTATAAATACAACTACAGAGTGATCAAAAATAATTGATTTAGTTGGCAATACGATTCTGGGGACCTTTTTATTCCACAGTTTACACAACACCAGGTAAACAGGTAACAGAAATAAGTGCTTTAAATTTAACCATTCACACAACTCATTGACATCAACACTATTTGTTAGTATTTTTTTTTAATTGTAAACATTCTAGATATTGTATTAAAAAATCTTCAAATTTTTGTCATAAATTTCATTACCTGCTTAAAAATACTAAAAAATTGAGATTTTGAAAAAAGTTACTGAGAAATATTGTTGCTCTCGACGAGTTGTCATTGGTTAAATTTAATGTAGGTACTTATTTTATTACACCTGTATATTATTATTACCATCTGCTGCGACTAAAATCAAACACATCTCTTAACGGCAAATAGGAACATACATCCCTGTGAGAACTTTGTGGAAGCTGTGACCGTATTTCCTTGTAAACGTAATTGAAAAGCGTTTGATGTTTGATCTTTTGAGTTAAAACAAAAACAACCGTATTGCTTCCTACAAATTGTCATTACTGTGTAGTACAAAATTCATAGGATGTTTTTTTCCTTACTTTTTGTTAGTTACTAAAGTAATAAAAGTTTGTAAAAGAATGTCATCAAATAGATTCAATCAAAGATAATTTTGACCCGAATATAATGACGTGCAGAGTGCTTACCATTTCAACGACTTCAACTTCAGCTTCAATACGCAAATTATACAAGAACTTCTTGAGATCCTTTTTCATCAAAATAGAATTGTCTTCCATCTGCGCTACTGTAAAGATACGCATTCGGCAGTTCTTCCATGTACGATGCTGCTTCAGTAAGAATGGAAGCAACATGAGAAGACCACCGTCGTGTACTATCCACCAAATATCAATATTGCCAATGACCTATAACAAATAACCAATCAAGAAACTGATCGGTGAGAAGATAATTCATTTATCTTTAGTTATTTTAAATATAATTTTAGTTTCTGCTACGAAAAAAACGTAACAGTTATCATTTGCTATGTGAATGATAACTTTTTGTTTCTGTTACTTTAACCACAGACAAATGTTATGTTTGTCGGTGCCTCAACAAAATCAAAACGTCTCATTCTTTGGTGGTTTCTGTTTTAAATGTGTTATTATGTTTAAATTTAGGCACATTCACTCATTATAGCACCCAGATAACCATAATTTGGATCTAATTTTAATTTTATTTACGTAAAGTTAAAATAAATTAATGTCGATAGATATTTTATTGATAAAATGTCTATCACAATTTTTTAATATATTACAGTGAATATTTTAAAAGAATTTATCGTTGTTAGTAGTGAACTGAAATATACATTAAAAGTGTTTATTTATTTGATTATAGAAGTTCAATGATGCAATCTGTACAAGCCTGATTGAGTGATTATAGAAATAATTGTTAGTCCTTTCATTCATGACATTCACGTTTTCTTCTTCCACTTTTTGAAGCAGTACAGCAAAAGCACCCATTGACATTTTACAACACGGAACGCACAGAAAATCATAGCAGACAAATAACACCGAAGAGATCAAAACAATCAGTCCACATCGTACTTACCATTGACATTCAACATAAAACACTTATTCAAGCTCCTACCTTAGTTAGCTTCTAATTTTCCTTTTCTTGCATGAGCAATTACAATATATTATTAATTTAGATTTTATAACTTTGTTACACCAGTTAAAATGACATTTTGTGTATGATCAAAAATCATGAGTATATGGGGGTCAAAATACAAAATATAAAAATAGATGAGCCTTGGTTATCTGAGTGATACAAACTACAAAATGAAAATAGGATACCTTTTCTGAGGAATCAGGGAAGAAATTGATTCCTTTTGGTACAAGCAGCGCCATTCGAGCGGATGTTACGTTCCGGACGGTCTGGAGAAATACTTGCCAGGTTCGGTCATCTTCGGATTGTCTCCAACCATACGGCCACCCTAATATCACGGTATTAGGTTTCAATCCTCCCAAACCACTTGTTTGGGTCCTAAAAACATACCTCTTAACTTTGTGCTCATTTACAAATTTAGAAACCATACAAATGGCATAAACCGTCTGTTATATTTCGCGCGACTAATACGTCAACAAATCCTTTTACTCTTTCTTCGTCCATAGTTTTCCGCAAATTCTGTTTCGCTGCCATAGCTTCGCTGTATGATCGAGTGAAGTCTCCGCCAATCACAGAGACGCAAACTGTGAGCCCTTTGCCTGAAGGATAACATCAAGTTGTTACATCTAACTCTTATTTCGAGTAATCAAAATTACTTACCTGCTTTGAGCTGAGCTGCAAATGTAAACAGTTTTCTGTATTTGGGAACTAAGTCAGAGGTCAATTTCGCTAAAATAAGAATCTGGGGACGCCAGTTCTTAGTGTGTGGTGGTCCTTCTTCAAGCCTTAGTAGGGAGAATCGAGCTGCTGAAAGAGCAAGACCTCGAATACCGTCACCCCATTCTTTCTCAGCTCTAAAAATTTATTATTTACGAACAAATCTTTGCTAATATTGTTTATACTTTACCCTCTGTATTCAATGTATTTGTAAATTAATCCAGCCATTCCCATTGCTAATAGGGCGTAATACCAAGAAGTCATGAACATGATTGCGATACATAAAGCCAGACCAAGCAATGACAAGGACCTAAAATTTATATAAGAAAAGCACATGTCATATCACCATGAATAAAGGAACATGAATTTTAATTTTGAAATGTTTCCCACAATATTCAATGAACATTTGAAGAGGCAGGAGAAAAAAGATGAATCTCCATTTTATAGCAAATGAGATGATTGGTCTTACTAATAGACTGAAGGTTGGGTTTTGAAATAGTATATTATTTAAAGAAGGCAGAAACGGTAACAGTCCTAAGATACAGGCCTTAGATATTGCAATTTAAAAGCTAAAAGGATAACAGTCCAAGTATTTTTGCCTAGTACATTCTGTGGATAAGACTGGTAAAATTCTATTAGGTCCCACATCAGTTGAAACTTGACCCAGTTGTAGGTATAATAATGTTAAGAAGTTTTGGACTAAGATTGAATACACTATCTCACTTTAAAAACGTTCCATTAGGTTTCAAACTTTTAAATTCGCGTATTGAAAAAAAAACACATTTTGTGACGTTTATCTTTTTTCCCCTAGGCCTTTTTCCAACATAGTATATTCTGAAATAGTATATTTCAAATGCAGTAAACCCCTGTAGCACATCGTTACTTGACAGAATTTTGTAATAAATTATAATATATTAGAGCTATAGAGACTTATGAAGAAAATGTCGGAATATACTGCAAGTACTTCCTATGTGATACATACCAGTGATAGTATCTGAACCTGGGTCTCCAGTTTGGAGTTCTGAGCAAAGTTTGTAGAGCACAAGCCAGATTGACAAACCCATAACACATCAAGAAAAACATGGATAACAACGGGGCCAAATAGTCAACATTTCCTAGGAGAATACCACATTGGCAAATGACTATAGTCAATAATAAAGCCCGCGTTGGTTCTCCACGACTAGACGAAACAGCAAACGGAGCTAAAAAGGGGATAATTCCGTCTTTTGCTATGGCTTGAAGGAGCCTCGGTGCTCCTGTTAGGGATTGTAAACCAGCGCCCAAAGTGGATAAGAATGAGCCTATTAGAATGACCCATTGGTTAGGCCACGCAATGTTTGCGACTACTAAACGTCCTCCTATTGATACACCGAATCTAAAAGTAATTCTCCGTTAAATCTTTTTCGTCATGATGTATAGAATGATATTGTACTACCTACTTTAATATCATATATCTTACAAGATCTTTAAGTCAACAAAATAAAAAAATCTTAGCCCAAAATTTTAAGCATCTTTTGATTTTTAAAATATTGCCGAAATATATTATCTCCAAACAATGTTTACTGAACTCCTAATGGATCAACTCATCAATTGCGAGTGCGTCAAAAATAATTTGTAAATGATTGACATCGGCCATATATAGGCGACAAATCCTACCACATACATATTTGTTTGTTTATTAGCCCGGGTTTCAAAATTACAAACTTTTTGATTTTATATCCACAAGGATACAAGATTTCTAAATTTTGCTCTATATTTTGTAGAAACATTTTAATATTTTTGCGTTCTACTAAATTCATGAATATTAAAGATATCCGTCTAGATAGAGTTTGAAAGTTTGACCAAAAAAGTTTAAGAAAAGTTTCAATTCAATGAATTATAAAGACTTTGTAACATTTTGTCTCGTTAAATTCAAGAAGATGGATATATTTTCCGTGGCCTACTTCCAAGATGATAATTGCAATTTTAAAACATGCGAATTTTTTTAATTTTGTTTTCAAAATTATTTAACACGAAATGGAAAATCAAACGAGTTTTTTAATAAAAAAGGCAAGATAGAGTTTTGTGACATGATTTTTAAGTAGGTAGAACAAAATGAGGTCTTGCAAAAATTTATCTTTATTTATTGTATAATTGTATGGAAAATCACATCGTTTAAAATGCAGCTGAAGTATTGATGTATTTCAGCTAAGACTACTTTACCCATAAGCATACTGGACAAGGTTTTTAGGGCCTGCAGTATTTTAATAAAAAAGACAGTAAATTTAGAAAAACAAAACAATAAACAATTCATGTTTTCCCCTTTTCTCCCTGAATTGGGTGTATAATGTAGGGAAAATTTATTTCTAAAAAAGGGCCCCTAGAAAGAAAAATGGTAGGCTTACGTCCTACAAAGGTATGAAAATGGTCCAGATTTTAGCTAGTTTTCCTGCTGACCAATCGAAAAACAACATACTCAGTAGCAGTTGCCTGATTGTTTGGTACATCAATTGATCACAACATAGTTGGATTTCGTCAATGTTTCAAATAAACTTGGAAACGTTTTTGCTGAATAACTCTAACAAAATTAAACCATATATTGGGGGAGTTATTTTGAGTAAAAGATGTTTTATTAAGGTATGTCCGGAAATGTTTTGTTACAGAGTTACAGCTCTTTAAAGGTGCACGTCGTCAGACACATTGTTGTTAATAACTCTGGTATCTAAAATTTTGAAACTATATATGAGGATACTACTTATTTAGATTCTATTGTATCTGTATCTCAACCAGGGGTGTTTCATATGGGGAAGCATGAACGTTTTTCACCCTTATTTTTTTACCTATTAACATTTTTACTAATAAAATATTACATACAATGCAAGCATAGAAAAAAAATACTTTTGTTAAAACTTGATAAACGCAGTAATTTTTAATATATTTTAATTTTTAGAAAAAATTAAGTGGGTATCCAAAAAAGTTTAGGTCCGTTGAAACGTTGATTATTAGAATGATATGTTTTTGCAAGACCTCGTACGGTAATGAAATTATATTTTACTTGTCTCGGAGCAACAAGCCATCGACGGTTCCTGCGAAGAGCAACACACACGATAAATATACAGTCGAGGTTGTCAAAATTGCACAAATTGTTCCAATAGGAATAGATCGTTGAGCATCAGCTAAATCTCCAGATCTGTTTGACCCAGCCATGATACCTAGAAAAAATTAATAATAGATAGTTTCTACCTCAAAAGTATTTTGTTTATATTTACCAGTTACCGAAGGGAAGAAAATACCAATAAGAATGGTAAAGCTAGTGGTAATATCATTATAGACTTGGTTATAAGTATCTCTGTCTAAACGTTCAATTTCTTCAGGATCTTTGCTTTGAGCAATGTATTGACCTTCTTCCAAAAACATATCAAAAATGTTATCTACCCAAAAGAAAGAAAGTGTAAATGAGTGAAAGCTTTCATATTAAAGTATGAATATAGTATGATGTGATGTTAGAGACGTACCCATAAAAACTCCAGAAGAAAGGCCTTTGATCCCCTTTACTATAGAAACATTGTGAGTTTCATAATAAGGATCACATGTAGAGTTAAGGCAAAATAAATCGTGCAATGGACCACCAACGGTTTTGTTACAATTGTCTAAGGAGATGTCTTTCACCAACCGTTTTCCAAGGACACACATACTACAAATAACATCGTTTCAGTAAATTCTCATCATTATCTTGCAGAAAGTGAATTGCAACTTGATTCTATTCGACTACATGCTCATGCATAGCTGCACTGTGACTACTACAAGCTTCATCAAACACTTTATTTACTTTTCTTTTCTATTTGTAACTTATGTCTTAACTCCTGAAAAAAGCTTCCACAACAAACTCGTTAATATAATAGTAAAATTTATTTGGTGTTAGTTAGATGCATTTTATTAAGTTAACGTTTCGGTGAGACTTTTAAAAAAGGGGAAAAAATAAGTAGGTCGAGCGGTCGAGGTTGTGCTTTAGGTTTTCGTAAGGGTTTTTCTTAAACTCTTACGAAGGATAATCTCTAGGAAAAGAAGCATCTCTTGCCTCAAGTCACTGCTTGGAAATGTATCAAAATATTCTTACATTTCCTAATATACCCTTATTTTTTTAATCTAAACTAAATAAATGTCACTGAAATGTGCTTTTTAATAAATTGTATAGGACTGATAACAAATAAATTTTGTTATTATATCTTATTGTTTGTTGTAGTAGAACTAAATAACGCTACATATAAATTGTTGTTATTAAAAATAAATCAGAGGTGCGCAAAGTTATTATACCGCTCCCCGTATTTTCTTCAAGGCCTTCATGAATGGCAAGATTTTTTTTATCAAGATTTGATAATCATATTTTGACGTAGTTTATATCGGTAATATTTTAAAAGATCAGTATGTTACAACAAAATTGGTACTGGTATTAAAACAAAATAAAAAATAATAAGACAAAATTAAATACGTATTACATTTTCATAGGAACAAAATAATATGATTACAAAAATAAATAGATATACAAAACATCACATTTACTTAATAAGTAACAAGAAACAAATACATAAAAAAGTAAAATAACCCTTCATTTTTGTAAATTATGGTCATTTGCCCCTTAGTTTGCGCACCTCTGTTTTAGAGGATGATGTTATTGATGTTAAGATCTAATAAAGTATTCAAATCTATAATGAATAAAATTAAAATAACAAATATGTGTCACTGGATAAACATTTAGACTTTAGAGTGTACAAATAGTCCGGTTTTTAAATGAAAAAAGAGTAAATATTAAAAATTTCCCTATTATGATCTACGCTTCTGATTGGCTAGAACCCAGACTTGTTTATAAATCTACAATGTACAAATAGATTTTCCATTTTGATATTCAGTCATTTTACATAACCGCAGCATGCGATATTTCCGAAATAAATATAAACATTTCTTGTAAAAATTGTTATACAATTACAATATTGTATTGGTTTGGTTAATGTTCTATAATTTATTCTTTGTTTTTAAATAATTCTTCTGCATGAAGTTTTGTACGGTGTAAATATAAATTCTGAATTTATTTCTCCTACTTTTAAAACTAAATACAGTCATATCTTTGTTAACATTACTTCCATATTCCATGTTTCGTTATAACGCTGATTTATTTTGATTCCATCAATAATTACAAATACAAAATTACTCGTTTGTACAAAAAGTTATTGCTTGGTATCAATAAAAACATATATAATGGGGGAGTTTAGTGATGTTGAAATGTAACTATTTTTCCACATTACTGCAATACTATACATACAATATTACTAGTAATGCAATAAAAGTAATAAAATATAGCGTATTTTTTTATGCAAACGATGTAAAATTTATCGTTAGTTAAATCTTTCATCATCTTTAGTTCGCCGTAGTTGTCCGCTACGAGCGCTAGTTTAGAATGAAAACATGAACGTATGTATTCTATATTTGATACTGAAATGTCAAATTCAATGTCAAATAGTACAAAGCAAATTATTTGATTTTAAATATGTAAACGTAAAACATAGAATATACGATAAAAACAGAAATTAAATTGTCAAGTGTCAAATGTATACATACACAGGTGCATGGGCGTAACTAGAAAATTTTTCTAGGGGGACCAGGCCCTTTCAGTTCGAAATGCAAAGTAAATAGGTAATCCCATTTTGTCGTATGTACGCATTAAAAAATGTGTTTTGAAAATCATTGAATATCCCATTAAATTCTAGAATATTCCGGAAAATTCTAGGATATCCTATAAATTTTTGGCAATTTTAAATAAGTATATAAAGGGCGGCTGAGCTCAGTTTAGTTTTAAATAGCGACATAAACAGATAGAGCTTTTTGAAACTTTCAGAAACATTCTAGAACGGAAAATTCCAAATTATTTCGAAATTCTGAACTTTCTGAAATATTCTAAAAGTCTCTGGAACTTTATGAAAAACCTTCTTAAACTTTTATGTACATTTTAAACAGCGACATAAACAGAAAGAGCTTTCTGAAACTTTCAGAAACATTCTAGAACAGAAAATTCCAAATTATTTCGAAATTCTGAACTTTCTGAAATATTCTAGAAGTCTCTGGAACTTTATGAAAAACTTTCTTCAACTTTAATGTACATTTTAGATTATTTTAGAACATGTAAGAAACTTTTCGAATTCTCCGGAATATGTAAGTATACCTATAATGTGGATTGTATTGAAATTTACTACGTGAAAACTCCCAGGCATCGCTAGTTATTTTAGTTAGTGATTAAATACAGTGAATTTAAGAATAATGTGGTTAGGATGTAAAGTACAAAACGCTTATTTTATTGTTTAAAATAGAGCATAATTTGCTAAACTAGAATCGAAAAATTAATAAATTATTTACTTTACTTAATTAAATTCCTGTCGATTAATCAATTTACACCACATCATTCACAAAATTATATCTATAATTATTAAAATATAAAATAATTACATTAATATGTATTCTTTCCTAGGGGGGGGGGGGGCATGGACATTCTGGGGAGGCCCGGGTCCTCCCTACCCCCTTTCCCTAGTTACGCCAGTGAACAGGTGGCAGTGTTTTGCTTCTGTCTCTTTCAATGAAACACGTTTTGGGCACGTATGTTGACACTTAAATCACACATAGTTGTTATGTTATGTACGCCCTAATGGCGGGAAGAAAATATTGCAAAATTTTAACATTTTTTTCTCCGGTATTTTTAAAATTTTTATAAAATATAAAAGTAAAAACGCCTTAGATTTAAAAATATTTTAATTAATTTAAAAATTCGAAAACTCCCCCGGTGATTGAACAATAGTATTACTCTTCACGAAGAATGGCATTGCGTAATAATATTTCGTTTAACTAGCATCATTCATGACCATATTCTAGCCCTTTTAGATTTTTTTGCTTTGATAAATAACCACGAGAAACAAAAATGCTAAAAGACATGTCAATGTTTACGACAATTCCAAATTATTTCCTGAACAGAGTTACGACTAGATTCTATAACCAATGTGGTAAAAAGATACTACTTCAATTACGTATGTCGTTAATATCAAGAATCATACAATGTATACTGCGCAATGCCATTCTTCCGTTGAAAATGCTGAGATGTATGTAGATAAAGATATACTCGTACGTAATGCTTTAACTGTCCTTCGAAATGATTAATATAAAAGGACAGGATTTCGAGAGACAGGGTTTAGTTTAGCCTAAAATTTTCAGGGAAAACTAGAACTAAATTAAGTTACTTCAGATAAATTAGATATGCGTAATTGATTTAGGATAAACTCGTTTAATATACTATTGGAAATTCCCTACGGATGGCGTATATACGCTATGCAGTTCCAATGTCACATTTAATTTCATTTATTTGCTTTGTAACAGTTTCGTAAACAACTGTTATTTTTGTTATTTTATTGACTAACTTCATAGATTTATCTTAACCGTACGTAGACCACGCATCTTTAAACAGTAATAATTCAAACAACATATTAATTGCGCAGGTGTGGTTGTGAGTAGCTGCTAACTATACGGCCTTCTATACCTTCTTTATATATATATATAGAGCCGAAACTAGGGTTTTGAGCGCCTAATTTTATTTGCGCCCCTACATGCCAAGAAAATAAAAACAAAATAAACTACTGATGAGCAGTTCGCGAGTTACTAACAACTTAAACTTTCATGAATATTTTCTAAAATTTAAAACATCTGCAAATCGGCTTAGTTCTCATATTTTCATCTAAAATTTTGACATGATTAAAGATAAACTATTTTACGTAGGTATTTAATACGTGTCGAAATTTCAGATGAAAATGGATCTAAACCAATTTGCAGATGTTTAAAATTTTAGAGGAATAGGGAATTACAGCTCAATCGAATTAAGAGAAATTAGTAAAAAATACTGATAATAATGAATATTAATAAAGAAATAAAATGATATAATTGAAATACTTCGGAAATAAGGGGGTTTTTATTTTAGAAGCTCGTCACTCATACGAAATCCATATAGGTATATTATTTTGATTGGCGACTCAAAAACCTATAAATGTACAACGAATACCGAGTTAGGGGCGGAGCCTACTACCAATGGAAGTAGAGAAATTCAAATAGCGGAGGCGTGGCTATCAGTCCTGTAGTGCAATTCTCAAACAGTTTTTATTTGAATATAAATATTTTCCATTAAACTTAATAATTTAAATACATTTCCAATTATGAATCATGTTGACTTGTACAGTATAATAATATTCATTTATTTTTATAAATATAATTTAGAAATAGCATATATTTCAAGAACATTTACGTCCACGAAGAAAATAGTTTAACATAAAAACTTATATACGTGACGTCACATCTATATTTTCAAATTTCGGAAGACTATAACTCGCTTATTAATAGAAATTTTTCACCGGATTTTCACCGACAGTCTTAGTTTTACTTATACGTTAAGATAAAATTATAAAAAAAATGGTGGAATCCCCTACTTCATATAAGTTTAAGTTGTTAGTAACTCGCGAACCGCTCAACGGCAAAAATCGTCTATACTCTGTTCCATTTAAACCATTCAGTAGATGACGCTCGCATCAACGCCAGTTGCAATTATCCGAAATTACATTGGGTCAAAACTATTCCCTATTCTCTACAATACTGAATGGCTAAAATGGAACAAAGAGAATTTCATGATGAATTCAAATTTTCAAACCGCGTTATCCTATCTTTATCCGGGTCAGAGTTGTGGATGAATTTGTAGGACATAATTGAAAAAAATTATTTAGAAATCATCAATAATAAACTGTTGGTTATACATAGTAAAACTTAAACCTATTGTGTTCCAATTAAACCATTCAGTATATCGCGCCAGTTTTAAATAGCTGAAATTACATTGGGTAAACGTTTCTCTTGTCTCCAATTTCAGTCAATCAGAGAGTTCAAAAGAATAATACTGAATAGCTTAAATGGAACAAGATAGATACTAAGTATTAAATACCTAATATTGTTAATTTTTTGAATAATTTAAATTTCTATCATAAGTTGTTATTCTGGTTAACTATTTTTTACATAACTCTTTGAGAGATCATCCTAGGCAAAAAATTTAAGAACCCTTTTATGTACAGGAAATTACGAGCTTTAATTTTGTATTCTTATAAAATTTTGACTCAAGATGGCGGCAACATCCGGAGTCGGTAGAGGATGCAAAATTAGTATGTCTTTTTGGAGGTCCCAATAAAGAGAATAAAATTCACGCCAGCTTGTCACCAATTATTTCCACAATAAACACCTTGCCGACTGGCCAATCTGTAGATAATTATTTGTTAAATTTAGAAAATAGATTTTAGAAATATATGGTCTTAAACCATGTAAATGATTAAAATTTTGCGCCCGTGGTGTGCGCCATCTTTGCCACGCCCTAGTTACGGCACTGCATATATACAGTGTGAAATGCAACAAAATTTGTGCAAAGATCGTTTGAAAAATATGTGCACCGCATGTTTCCATAAATAAAAATATGTCTAATTTGGTATTCATTTTTTTATTAGAATTTGTATAATTTTTCATTTTATAATTACTTAGGTTATTTTTCGTATTTAATTGTTTAATATAAATAACATATTGTATCATTTTTTTACTTGAATAACATTTATTTTTTATATTTATAAAGTATGTATCTTATCAAAGGTTTGCATATATGTACATTTGGTTCTATTTTATTTTGCAGCCATTCAAAATGTAAATATTACAGTGTAAATATTATTTTATGTGGAAGAAAATACTGAAGTACTTTCTTTGGTTTCTCTGAATATTAATATTTAAACGTCTACATTGGTATACTGCGCGACTAAACTCGTTACAAAAGTCCGGGCGACTAACGGAGGGTAAAATTAGAAGTAAAGAACATTGAAAACTAACATACTACTTTTTGTTAATGAAACCTGAAATTTTAGTCTTGTCTTTTCGTAGCATACTTTCCAAAATTAATTGAAATGTTAAAAATTCTATATTTAGTCCAAATTATTCGGTTAATCGGTTAACCAGGTAACAAGAAAATTTTTATTAAATCAAAATATTTTAATTAGATAACTGACTATTTTGTATGTTTCTCTGGTGTCTAATTTTAACTGATTAACAATGGGTAAAAACTGGTTAAAATTAATATCTAATTAATAACGATTAACCAGTGTTTTGGTTAACCGATTTGTAAAATAAGGGTTAATCGTTAGCCCAGTCTAAATTAAAAATATTGAAACTTTTGTCTTTTCGAAACATTCTTTCAAAATTAATTGAGATATTAAAAATTCTGCTTAATTGAATTTTTTTGGATATTTGATTAATTACATAGCTAGAAACCGATTTTTAAAATAATAATATTTATGGGGTCTCGTGGCCGCGTGCCTGAGTGTCTCCTCGCGAATCTGGGGAACCGGGTTCGATCCTGACTGACGCCAAATATTTCAAATTTAAATGGCACAAAATTGACCCCTGTGGTGCACTCTCCACGCCAGCAATGAGTGCCCGTGAGGTGACGCCTGGTAAACGCCCGCACGGTACAAATATGTCATCATCATTACCGAATTCTGTGTACAAAGCAGATTGGCACACCCAGCAATGGATAATATGCCGTGATGATATATTTATTTATTTTATTTTTATTTATAATATTTTAACTGGTTAAGTGATTATTCTGCGTTTTTCTTTGGTTTATAGTCTACTTTTAACCAGTTACTTAATAGCCAGTTAAACCGGTTACTAATTAATAACTGACTAGCCAGTGTTTGGGTTAACCGGTTTGTAACATGAAGGTTAACAGTTAGTCGTAGTTTAAACTAAAACATCCTGATTTCTGATGACTAGTCTAGTAACATTTGGTATTGTATTTATTTTTCAATTCTAAATAGCATGAAACTATACAACTACAAAACAAGTTATACTGTACAAAACAAACTTTAGCAAACAGTACAAAGTATGCAGATTGATCATAAATATACATTCAAAATGTTCAGCTTCTAAGGAAGAAGATAATCAGAATTACATTTATATTCATAAATTCTCAAAATATTTACGAGAAAATTCTCATTTCAACGCTTAATTTATAGTCGGAGAATATGTGCAAACTATTTCAAATTTATTTCAGTGTTCTAGATTTATTTCATTTCGTTGTTATGTTTTTAGCATAGGAAGTTTTGAATCATATAAATATTTCATATATATTTTTTTTAATTTTTTATGGCTTGAATATATAGACCACAGTTCCGGAGAAAATATCTGTGTGTTATTACACACAAAACTACAAGCTTGTCAAAATTCAGAACTTCTTTCATTATACATATTTACTTTGAAAACACACTCGTTAACATTTACGGAGTATATATAATCAAAAGTGCTATGAATATGAAATTTTAGTGTTGTCTTTATAAGATTCTAAGATAGACAATGACTAAAAGCTAAAATGTTTAACTTCATTCCCAACTTCTGAGTTTATACTAGCGAAAGTTCAAAATAAAATTAAACAGTTAATTCTCAAGAATTATAATAACATAATGAACTTTTTCAATGTAAGTCCAGAAAATAGAATAAGAGGAAAAAAAAGCAGTTGTTTGTGTGCGCATAGGTAGACTAGAGTAGAAAAGACGGCGCTGAAAGCTGAAGCCGACAAAGTGACGCCTGAATTGAAGTGCAAGGTAAACATGACGCAATAAATTTCTTAGATGAAAATTTTGCATACAATTCAGAAATACACAAAAAAGTACTTAATTTAATTTCAAATACAATACTAAATTAAAGCATTTAAATTAAAAGGGATCTAAATGGCAATGTTATGTTTTAAAAATCAACAAAAATGTTTAATGAAACAACGATAGACGCAACTTCATTTATAAATATTCTTTTCTATTTTGTTAGCTTCGATGTTAAAAAATATTTTAGTACTAGTACTTATTTACGTACACATTTCTTTGATCATCAAAATAGTTCTATCTTTGGTTTCAAATTTCAGTCACATTTAAATTGGGTCCTCCACTATGTTTTAAATAACTTTCGTGATCAATAATTAGAAATATGCACGGATAATAAGCAATTTATTAAAATAATTAACAAAAAAACTATATATACGACCGCGACACCGAAACATAGGACTTTAACATGTAAAACAATATTTTCGTAAATTCCTGCTTCCCTAATAGGGGACTACAGCGCAATTGATTTAAGAGAAATTAGGAAAAAATATTGAAAGTATATGTTTAATAATGAATATTAATATAGAAATAAAACGATATAATTGAAATACTTCGGAAATATGGGGGTTTTTGTTATAACACCTCGTCACTCATAGGAATTCCATATATATTATCTTGATTGGCGACTCAAAGACGGCCTATAAATATACAACGAATACCCAGTTAGGGGGAGGAGCCTACTACCAATGAAAGTATACAAATTCAAATAGCAGAGGCGTGGCTAATAGTCCAGTAGTGCAATTCTCAAACAGTTTTTATTTGAATATAAATATTTTGCATTAAACTTAATAATTTAAATACACTTCCATTTATAAATCGTGTAGACTTGGACAGCATAATAATATTTATTTATTTTTTATAAATATAATTTAGAAATAGCATGTATTTCAAGGACATTTAGGTACCATGAAGAAAACAGTTTAATATAAATAATATAATAATATATTCGTGACGTCACATCTATATATTCAAATGTCAGGGGACTATAAATCGCTTATTAATAGAAAATTTTCACCGGATTTTTACCGACAGTCTTAGCTTTACTTATGCGTTCAGATGAAATTATATTTAAAAATGGTGGAATACCCTATTATTTTAGGTAAAAAAGCTTCAAATAAATGTTGTACAGCATAAAACTTTACATCAGAATGAATATATAAAATTAATTTTGTATGCTCTATAACGACAAAAATTAGATAAGAAAATGTTAAAAATCACCTCAAAACAGCGATAGCCATGGAAATGAAACTAAAAATTAACAAATGTTAGCAATTTATCTGTCAACTTAGGGTAATTTATTATTATTTGTAATTTCCGTTAAACTGACGAATTATTTATTTAAATTAATAGATATTACAAATAAAACCTAACAAAAATATATTTTAACCTAAGTTTACAGGTAAATCGTCAAATATTTGTTAATTTATCTGTTTCTATTTCATGGCTATCGCTATTTTTTGGGATGATATTCGACATTTTTATACCTAATTTTTGCCATTACAAAGCATGGTAATTAAATTAAGCTCTACAATATATTTTTTAAGCATTTTTACCTAAAATAATTAGTAATAATATTTTTTAAAATTTTATTGTCTCCATCATATGTTTTAATTTGGTAATTATGGTGGAGAACTCCATTCTATTTTTTTGTTTTAAAGTTAATCAAAAGAAATTGCTTTGGACGAAAGAATAAAGATAGTTGCAAGTTCTTCTTCTGTTAATATTCTTTTCCTATCCCTTGTTATCACGTCTAGAATTTTATGATATTTGTACCATAAACCCATGTCCGCAAATGCCCAGTTTTAGCAGTATAGCAAGAAAAATATTTTGAGATCAAGTTGTAACCAAAAAACATTGGACAGAAAGCAATTCAATGTAGTAAATTGTCAAACAGTTAGTGGTGATTACTGTCAAATGGTTAATTCAGCAGTGCAACATTAATGTTGTTGTTTATTAATTCAAATTTGTATTGCAAATGGAAAATAATTATTCATTTGAAGAACTTGCTAATATGCACATTGCTTATGGTAAATTGTAATTTTTGTTTTGAAGCGAATGGTAGCCATTTTGAACAAGTACTGTAAATTCAAATAATTTACGGATCAAAAAAAAAATATTTTCTTTAGAAATTTAGTTTTTTTGCTCTATTAGGTAAAACGGCTTATCTGCGGACATACATGAAATAGCAAAAAGTGAATACTTTAATGTCTTTTACAAGTTTGTCAGTATTTTTTAGAAACACACGTATTTTTTTACTGAAGAAATGAATTAAAAAAACGTAAGAGAAAATACGATCAATTAATCTTGTGAGCCATGATCTCAGGTAGGTGTAAGCAAATTGATCATTTTTGGTGTAACAAAATAAATAATCTAACAAAAATAGCTTACTATTTAAACAATTATCTCAATTGTTTTCACGCCCTACAGAATATCATGGGTAACCAAATTAATTGATCATAATTTTCTCTTACGTTTTTCGAATTCACTTCTTCAGTAAAAATTCGTTTCAAGAGTATCGTTGAATTCCTAATTTTACGTAGATACCAAATATGTGAAAATATGTAGGGTATCCTGTTTGAAATATGAAAGTTAATGTCACTTCCGGTTAAACCGGAAGCTCTACCATCATGCTAAATACCACGATTTGTGAGCCTCTATGCCTAGTATACAAATATTCAAGAAAAATTAAAATATAATCATAAATAAAAAAGTTATTTCGAGTGGCCTGTTTTTCAGTGTCATCTTGTATATAACTCGGATACCGACCTGTCAATTTTAGAATGTGTTGAATTTCAAAATTTCCAAACTGTTTATAACAAGGAATCTCTGGAAACGAAGTTTCAAATGTCATTTTTTCCTTTGTTTACCCTATTATTGTATTCTTTTGAGATAAAGTTATCGCAAATTTACGTTCCTATTACATCATTAATTACTTTCTAAGTGACATATCGAATTGGTTTGCAAATATAAATCTAACACTGAATACCAATAAATCCTTAATTATTAAATTTTCAAATGTAAAACGATCTGAAAGTGTACTGGTTCGGTGTAATGACCACACTATACAAGTCAATTCTACAAAAGTTCTAGGACTTCATTTACAAGAAAATTTAAAGTGGGATTCTCACGTAGATGAAATATGTAAATCCTTAGCTTCGATATGCTACTTAATAAAAAGAATACGCTGTTTAACAGACTCTCATACAGCCAAAATAATGTATTTTGCAAAGTTTTACTCCATTATGTGTTACGGGATAATTTTCTGGGGTGGCTGTCAAACTGCTACTAGAGTTTTCACTCTACAAAAACTTGTAATCTGAAATATATATCTTTTACCTTTTCGGTCGTCTTGCAGGCAAATATTTATTAAAGAAAAATTACTAACTTTAACTTCCCTATATATCTATTATACTGTTTTACACATAAGAGACCAATTACACACACTGCCGACCCACAGTGATTTACATCAGTACAACACTCGAGGCAAAAATAATATTCTAGTACCTAAGGTGAACTTAAATAAATCAAAATATAATCCTTTTATTATGGGTTCAAAATTTTATAACCATCTACCGCTCTATCTGAAGGATATTAATGATAACAAAATATTCAAAAATCATTTCAAACAATATTTAATAAATAAAGGTTTCTATACCATCGACGAATTTCTTAATAACACAGGATAAAAAATGACTATTAAATTTCTGTTGTATTCTTTGTAATTTTATATTGTAATTATGACTATTCCGATACTATTGTATTTGTAGTCCCCGGAAAATAAAATTATTATTATTATGTCTGTAATGTCTTTATATAATTTTTTATAACTTTTTTATGTAGGTATACGTGGAAATGTCTTTGGTCTTCGACTGTATTGTTCCCTTAAAATTAAATAAATAAATAAAAGTAAAGTATTTTATAAATATTGGTTTCATTTTTTAATTCACATTTACGTATTGTTAAAAAACTCATATATTAGATAAAATCTAACACGCGAATAATGCCGTTCCAACAAATAGCGCGAGTGACGCCGGGTTAAAAGATAAAACTGCTCTTTATGCACGTGCCAAAATAGTTTAATTATAAGTCTTTCACTAATTTAATATTAAACAAGAAAATTTCCTACAGAATAATGAGAAATTTAATTGCAATCCCTTTAAAGAGCTTTAATATCCTGTTATTAATAAGACGTTTTGATAGTTCCAAGTTAAAATGTCAGATTCATTACACAACAATTTTTCTTTCATTTGCTTTAATTTTCTCTCACTTTGATCATTTGGAAAAGACGTAGGTGTAATTCCTTTCTTCTTGGAGTGAAAATTTGTTATAGGTTTATATTTCAGAACAAATTTTTTATAGTAATAATAATACTAATAGACAATCACGGCTTGTTACCCATTTCTGAGTGTACCAATGTGCTTTTTTACTGACGAAATAGCGGTGGCCGGACAAATTCGAAGCCGGATCTTCAGAACCACAAATTTTATAATTATATCAAATAAATAAATAAATATATTGCTACGACTTATTACCAGCGATGGTCAATTTTCCCCAACCCAAAAAAGGTGCCTGTTTTTATTATTTAAGAATACTCTAAAAAACTGACTAAAAAATTATGTTAACATGAATGAATGCAAAGTAGGTAATAACAATTTATTAAATATGAGCTAACAATTCAATAAAAATTCATCTTACAATTTAATAAATTTAAAAAAATGCTTATTATGAGAAATTTGTTTAATTTATAATGTTTATAGTAAAATAAACATACAATTATTTAAAGAATAATAATATTAAACTCAATAAAATTTGAGAACTCAACATTATCCACTGAGACACAAAAAAATCCAAAAAACATGGCCGGTTAAAAAAAAATTAGATTTTTGCCAGCCCTGAGTATCCCAATTTGCTTCCATTTGCAGTTTTGGTAATATGACGATATATTTGTACTGTAAAAAGGTTTAGCAGGCGTCACCTCACGGACTCTCAAAGTTGTCTATATATATATATATATATATATATATATATATATATATATATATATATATATTTATATATACATAATTGTCAAATTTCAAGTTTGACGTCAGTCGGAATCATAGCCGGGCGTCCGAATCACAATCACAAATGTTTGAAATTTTCAATAATAGGTTTGTTTCTAGCTAGTCTGAACCGTCATATGATCAGACGCATATGTATTTTAAAAATATAGTTCCAACCGACTGTTGTACAGTCCATCGGACTGTTAGTACGTTCGTTCCTACAAACTTTAGAGCTTTAGACGCATACATGAACACGTCCGCGGACTGTCAGATCCATCCACAGGTCTGTCCTATGCATCGTGTCAGCACATGCTCACCATAATTTTCGCGCGTTGCGAGGAAAATATCGAAGCATATAAGCTATGATTATTTATCTGTTTTCATAAGTGCACGTAATGACTGATTTGGAATTTGAATCTAAATTTGATATTTGGCCAACCTCGAATAAAAAATTATTTAGGTATGTAATATGATAAATAATTAATACTTGTTTTTAGATTATTTATTGACATATTTTTTCTGCAGAGGAGTCAGTAATAATTATGATGATATGACAAGTCCGTTGCCCGTTCCAACCATACAAGGTTTCTTACTTACGTCTGAATGAGTACATGAACAAGACATGCGCACAAAAGGTTCATAAACGCATCCAAAAAGTCGTGTAGGAACAAACCTATAATGTCTTAAAATATGGTTTGACCGTAGGTATTTTTAAATTCGTTATTATGAAAAGAAAAAATTATATAATCTTAATTTGTCAATATAATCCAATATACTCTCTCTTCTTGTGATGTAGGTATATTAACATATCTCGGAGTACATCTTAATATGATGCTATTACCGTAAAACCTTTTTATCTGTCCTTCTTTCCCAGTGTCATTTTCGTTCGCGACGTTTTGATGTGACATCTTGTCATGAAACCGCAGTGTTCTTCCCAAATTAAATATTAAAACAAAGAAAATAAAACTTCATCTGAAGCTCGAATATCACAGACCAAAAATTAATGTCTTCAACAATCCAAAGTTTATTCACGACGTGTTCTTTTTTAACTTTACTACGATTAATCCTTCTAACTCATCCGAACAAGTAAGAAGTAGAGCTAATCTTTTCATATGAAGTTAATTAAAAAATTATAACAACTTGGACTATCTGGAGTTCAAGTTTCTCGAGGAAAACTCATTTATATTAAAATAAAAGAAATATGGCTGAAAAATATAATTTATTTTTTTTCATTATATAATATTTGTTGATCTATTAACATGTACCTCTGTCCCAGAATAGTTGTCACTGTTTGCAATTTTTATTGTGATTATTAGGAATATTCATTCAAACTACTAATTAACTAGGTATACAATTTTTTTACTTTACGTGTTTTCCAATCAGTCATCGCAATTTGTGTAAGGGTATCGGCTGGAATTTTTTTAAATATAACAATGGTGCAAATAAGAAAATATACAATAAAAAACGCGAAATAACAAATGATTTTTGAAATGCTGTTTTACAATTTTTTATTCTTGCAACCAGGCCAGAGATTTAAGAAAATAAAACAGGTTCCATCGTCGAAAATCAACAATTTTTAAATATTAATTAATATTAGTTATAATAATAAACATTTTTATTTCTCATGAGTCTGTAGGTTACTTATAAATGTGACAAATATTGTGGGACAAATAATGAATAAAAATGTGAACTATTATGAAACAGTTTTTTTTAAAAATTTATCGATAACTGATAAAATAAAAGTTATTTAAATTCTTTCCGTACAATGTCATATTAGTCATTTAATAATATAGGTACATAATGTATTTCCGAAGGACTAAATGTAGGTGGGTAATTCATTTAAAAATGTATACGTCCTAGAACATATTGATTATTAAAATGCATTTATTTTTATTACATATGTATGTTTTAACTCCCAAATTCCTCGTATTTTGCCGATAGGTGTTCTAAGTGTTATTCCCCTGGGACCATATTAAAAATAATTGATATCATATGTCTTCGACTTATGAAAAATATACAGGGTATTTTACAACATATGCACCAAACGATAAGGGTAATATAATTTAATACAGGTAGGTACTGATTCAATTGCAAAAAATCGACATTCCTAAAAATAAGTGCAGTTTATTTGAAGTGAACATTTTTTGTACCACTGGTTTGATAATAAATTTTAATATTTATTTCCCACTAAATACCTGAACAGGGTGTTTCAAAAATTGTGGAGGACATCAAAACAATTTTGAGATTTTTTTTATTTGGTTAGTTAGTAAATTATTTGAATTTAAAGTTGTTTGAAATGATCATTATTCGGTTCAAAAAAAAGATTGCACCATCAGTTCATGCATTCACAGATCCTGCGGAAGAATCCCAGATAGCTTGTACCTGTGCATAAGCGGCCATAATTCTTACTAGATCTTCCTCACCAAGTATAGTATGAATAGCGAGTGAAAGTTGACGTTTAAATTAAACTGACCCTTATGTATTCCGTACCAGAAGATTGGAATTGTACTCAATACTAGGAGGCATTTAAAATGACCTTAGCAACAGGATTCAGGGATGTATTTAAAAAATCTAATACCGCAAATTCTAGTTCGTTCGTTTCAGATGTAAGCATCCCTCGAGTCGGAATTACTGTTAGAGGAAATTAAAAAGAATCCTATTTCATAGAATGGCCAAACTAAATAATTTAAAGCTCAAAATATTTTGTTATAATAAACATAAACGAAAAATGTTTAAAATATTTTAAACGCACCCCTGTTTTGATATTCAGTTACCCTAATCGGTCATCTATTTTCAGCCAGACATAGCAATGTATTTCTGTGCTTTCCTAGTCCAGTATTTAAATGAATTCATGCAAAAAATATTTCGTACAATTCTATTCCTCTCTAGGGTTTCAAAAAAACCACAAATAATTTAAATGTCAACTTTCATTCGCTAGTCATACCATAGAGGAGTCTCGTATAAGACGCCCCCCCCCCTTTCCTTTCACTTTAATTAATAGAAAAAAATAGCTCATATAAAAGTTTTATTTTAAATATACTTTTTGATGGCAAACATAGATTTTTTTTATAAAGTCAGGTTTACAATATATTATTTTTTAAATAGCAACCTATAATTATTTTACTAAAATATAAACCGCCATTTTTTCTCTTTTCAACGTTGTATTAGTTTTTATAAATGTCTGAAGAAATTCGAGAAAAATAAGATAATTGAATAATATCAGAAATTATTTTTATTCATAATATTCTACGTGGCTGTGAAAATTTAATTTCAAAAATACGTTAAAAAAGTCACAATTAAATATCTATTTTATTTTGTTGTGTCCCATTGTTATATTCTGTTTATTTTTACATAGCCATCTATATTTAAAATAATAAAACTTTTATAAAGCCCGTGAGGTGACGCCTGGTAAGTGCCCGCACGGTGCAAATATTTCATCATTACCGATATCTGTGTACAAATGCAGATTGACACACCCAGCATTGGGTAATAAGCCGTGATGATATATTTATTTATTTATTTTTTATTTACCTATTTTAACATACGGCTCTGAAACGTGGACAACAACAGAAAGACACCGAAATAAATTAAGTAGCGCAGAAATGAGATATCTAAGAAAAATCGAAGGAAAAATGATCATGGACAAAATAAAAAATAAAGATATAAAAGAAACTCTACAAATACAACACTTAGAAAACAAAATAGAAGAAGGACAACTAAGATGGTTCGGACACTTATCAAGGATGCAAGAAGATAGAACAACAAGAAAAGTATACGAAGCAAGGACATCGAAGAAAAAACAGAGAGGAAGACCAAGAAAAACGTGGATAGAAGAAGTGAAGAAATCAATAGAAAGAAGGGATGCTAAATGGGAAGAAGCAAAACAGCTAACGAAAGAGAGAAATACATGGAGGAATATATGGAAAAGAAAACCCAATGAAGATAGATAATATCCGGAACAATCTTACACCTGAAAAGGTAGAAAGGTTTTGGATTAAGTAAGTAAGTAAGTATTTTTTATTTTCTTCTATTACTTAAAATAAAAAAGTTAATTGGGGAGGGGCGTCTTCCCAGACTCATCCTGTATAAAGACCACAAAACTCTAAATGAAAATATCGAGGATTTAAATTTGCATCAAATGAATTGTTTTCTGTCAATTGTCTTTCGGTTGCAATTTGATCTCAAAATATTTTTTTCTACAGTCTATATACAAAGTAGCCATTTGCGCTCTCTTTTGTTAACGCAAAATGTCACTTTGCCGCTCTAGAGTGACAAAGTAGAAAAAACGCTCGTTCCTCAAATTTCTAACTATACAATGTTGAGAAATGTTACTTGGCTACATTCTTAATGGAAACGTTTAGTCAGGAATTAATGACACTGTAGTTACACATTACCCACTTACATAACCGAACAAAATGCCGCACTGCTGTGAAAATAACGAAAGTATAAAATGCTTAGATTAGATTGAAGCAATAGCTCAAGAAGAATGGAAAATACCGATAAGTAAAAATAAATAAAAAATAAATTTTTGTTATGGTGGAGGACCCCATTGTGGCGACTGGAGAAAAAATCTTGTGTGTGTTTCGAGCGCAAATAGACATTGTCGATTTCGAGAGAATGCCTCGCTCCTGCGTCGCCCGGCAACAACCTCTCAATCGACAATATCCCATTTTGCGCTCTTAATACACAAATAGCTATTGTTTAGAAATTTCTTTTTCTTGCTCTACTGCTAAAACGGCTCATTTTCGGATATGGATTTATAACAAAAAGTCATTGTCTTAATGTCCAACAATACATAATGTTAGAGAAGTATAGGAATCTAGAGGTACAAAAAATGTTTACTTCAAATAAACTGAACTTATTTTTGCGAATTTCGAAAAATTTTGTAACTCAATCAATATATAAAATCATATTAACTGTTGGTGCATAAATTCTAAAATATCTGGTATAGTTGAAAATACAACGAAATGCATAAAATTTTCTTCTTGGTGAATTTAATTATGAATATTCGTTACTAAGGATACTGTATAAGTATATTAAAATTCGTATGCATATTGAATTTCAAATAAGTTATAATGTTTCTTTTCTAACAAGAATATTTTAATCAAAAGATGACGGGGTATGTATGTATATGAATAACTATTGATACACGACACACGATATAAGAACAAAACAAAATTTACTTTATAATGCAAATTATGATATTTCTTTTTGATCTTCATAATATTGAAATATACACCTCGTATACAAGATGTTTTTATTTTAAAAAACCGATTTATTTTAGTGTAAATTGATATTGCACATAAAATTCTATATTTTTGGTGCCATGTATCTATTGGTTTTTGATAAACAAGTTGTATATTTAAAAAGATTTATTGTGCTAAATAAAAGAAAATCAATAGAGATACGTAGCTAAACTTAAAACTGCAATAACAGCAAAAACTTCAAAGTTAATCAACAATGGAGTCATTTCCGATTTTTTCAAAAGATTACACAATATATTTCCCCTTTTCACTTGACGTATATCCACGTTTATACAAAAAATACGTATAAGGTTTCAAATTTTATTTCCATTATACGTTCCAGACAAAAGACACATCGAATTAAATAACGACAATATATTGTATGACAACTAAAATGCCGAAAATTCATATAATTATTCTATTGAAATTTTATATTCACTAGGCTTTTCATTCATGACTACATACACGTATGTATGATTCAAAATTAATGTTCTTCACAATTAAAACAAAATCTGTTTTCTACTGATGATTTTAAATACAGAATGTTTAGAATATAATATTAAATATTTTCTCAGAAATGTTTTTGTAAAAGATTGAAAATTATAATTTTAGTTGAAATAGGATTGTCTCTAAAATGAGTTAGTTAGAGAGAAGTAAATATACATTTAGAGAAAATGACACCAATTTTTTTCACTGTAAATCTGTCAGAAGCATTCATACTCATGCAACAAAAATTCTACTACTACTATTTATACACTTGAACTGATTTTTTTGATGTGTAAGATATAAATCATTAATAGTTAATATTTCCACAAAAAATATACAAAAGGAAAAAACTACAGTAATTTATAATACTTGTATATTTAGTACACAAAAAAATATTATCCCTTTGAGATAATGGAATATGTGACCACAACCACAAACAAATGAAAAACTTTAAAAATGCATTAAATTTGAATAAAACTTTATAAAAAAGAAACATTTAATTTTTACATTTTCATTTAAAATTACGATTGTTGCGATTAATAATTCTTTAAAAGAAACGGAACGCGTTCCCCCTCTTAAAAAAATACCGGTACCATGTCCCGGATCATTCCAACACTAAAACACTTATGTTTGGAAGTAATTATGCCAGTTTCTTTTATAACCCTACACAGCATATCCCGCAATCAGATGCACAAAGCTTAAATATATGTTGCTGACCATCTTAGAAATTTGAAATCAATTTTCGATCTTTAGCTAAAATCGATTTGTCGGGATTGATCGACTTGATCGAGCAATAGCAAAAAATCGATATTTTTAATATGAAATCGAAATCGATCTTAATAAATGATCAAAAATCGATTTTAATAAAGAAACAAAATATCGATTTTAATAAAAAAAATCGTAGGATCGATTTTATTAAAAGATCTATTAGTAGTGATATCAAATTTCTACTACGCATACGCACATCAAATTACGAAACAATTCACGTTTAACATCTTAATTATTAATATTTTTTTTAAACTGATCTTTCAAAATTTAATAGATCGATATCTTTTAGAAAGATCGATTTTCCGGAATTCGGATAAATGTCTTTTAATTGATCGATCTTTTTGAAAAATTGATCTTTCCGATAAATCGATTTTTTCTAAAAAAAAAGATCAATTCGATTTCTTTAATAGAAGATCGATCCAGACCGATTAATCGATCCTTTTCCCAACCCTATTCCTGACATTATTTTAAGCAAAAAAGTTTCAATAAACATGTAATCTAAAATTAATCGTTACAAAGATATTCTCATACGTAATATAACAAGTGATATGATTATCATCGATGATATTCTCGAGTGAAACCGAAGGACGAGTGAAGTGTGCTGCTTCGGTTTCACAAGCAATATCTTCGATTATTAATCATATCACGAGCTTATATTTAATGAGAGAATATAATGAAATTTTGTGACACAGTGTGTGTGCTGCTAACCCTAACCTAACTTTTCATATATTGTATTACAGCATGGTTAATTTGACAATTGCCTTATTATTTTCATCGTTGTTGATATCAACCCAACGATTATTGCACATTTTTATACTCAAAATTAACTGTCAATATCAAATAAAGAAAACAAATCCCTTAGTAACGAATATAAATAAGGTGACAATTTCTTTGTTTTTTTATCATCGCTGTGATAGACACGTAACTAGGGAGATTCTGAATGTTGATTGGCGGAAATCTTGTCACGTGATTAATGAATTAGATTCTCATTTGAATATACCCATTTACGTATGTACCTTGGTACGTTCAAGCATAAACAAAAAAGAAAGCTTTGAATTTAATTAATTATATTAATTCTGTTACCGCGACTTCACGAAGGACGGGAATGTGCTTAGCTAATCGAGGAGGTCATTTTGAAAATAATATGTAACTACCATATTTAATTTTTGTACATTAATTTAATAAATATAAAAAAAAAAAATAGTAACGATTAATTTTAGCTTATAAGCTTAATGGAAATTTTTGGTTTAAAATAACGCCAGGAATACATACTTAAGCTATGTGTATACTATTGCGGGACATCCTGAATTTTAAAAAAATGGTCACATTCCATTATTTTAAAATATACAAATAACAGGGTATTTCACATTAATCAAATTTTAAAATTAGTAATTTTGTAATGAAAATTATGTTTGTGATAAATTTTACATTACATTATTAAAGTATGCATCGTTTTGAAGCGGTTTGTGTAATGGCTATGATGAAATGCCGCTAGATGGCAAAGTAGAAATACATGAACTCGAACCACGAAACAAAGCATCACATGTTTTTGTTACGTTTTGAATTTTGACAACTATTATTGACATTTGAATGTAGTATCCAATATACCAGCGTTACTAATGGTAGAATTAAGGATGAAACATATTTAGTTCCAATATAATACCGATACCGTTACGAAAAAATAAATTTTAGACGGTAAAAGCAAAAAGATGAATGCTTATTTATTTACTTATTTTATCAAAATTACTTTAAAGAAACACAAGTTTTGCTCATACCTTTGGGAAAATTAGTAAATAAAATTAACATTTACAAGATTTTTATTAAAACAAGAAAACAGCATTTGCTGCTGAAAACAGTCTTTTGGATTCCACAGAACTCATCTGGAAAGGGTAGTACTTTCTTGCCACTTTTTCCAAATTTGGGCAGGCGCTGAAAGTTTGATCGAACAAAACGAAACGCTGGGATTCTGGGATTCATCATAGTAAACTCGGTTCGACGCGTTTACATGTTTTGTTGAAAGCGCGAAATTCGTAACGTATTGTTGTATTGGCGAATAAATAACGCCGATTTAGATATATCGCTAAAAGACAATATCGCCGATATATCGATATCTTTAGTTGGAATAATAATAACTTGTTTGTTATTATTTTTTAGACTGATAAACAAATTAAGGGAAGGATTTAGAAAAGCTGTTGATATCTAGTGATGTTACAAGTAGTATTACTATTTGAATATACCTACCTACGTCATTGTGACGCGATGCTTAATGGGTCATTATTTAAAAATGAAAAATTTGTGAAATACCCTATTGCAGTTTAAAAAAAACATAATTCCAATATTAGCAACTATAAAAAATGATACTATTAATAAAATGATCAAAATTAATGAAATTCCTTTTCACATATTAGAATTTGAGAATATACATTATAATTAATATTAAAGGAACTGTGACAAATATTAAACATCAAGTGTTGTAAACGATTTAAAAAGTCAAGGTGACAAACGACGCTGAGATTTACTGTGTGTCAGTCCAAGTGTAACAATAAGAGGAAAGTAGAAAGAACCAGCTAAGAAATCTAAACTAATTATAAATGAAATACTAACTGTAAACTGTCATTCCCGTTGATGTTGACAAATATCCCAATGTAGACTGCCACGATGGAGAGAAGTACACAGGCTAAGGCGACAGTAGCGAATTTGTTGACAAATTTCACACCAATGAACACGATTGTCCCCATGACAACGAGAAGGCCTGTTCCGTATACTCGGAAATTGTTGTACATCGCAGCCGCGTCTTTTGTGAAGTCTCCAAACAGGGACAGGTTAGGAGCCATATACGTCTGGAATCAGAGATTTATGTTACTCACATACTCACTCACACAAAAAATTTAACTTAACATTATATTGCTATCTTATGTTATACTATACACGCAACCCTTGTCTCTTCCATAGAATATACCAAAGAGAATTGCTCGAGGAACACATTTTATAAAAGGGTTTCTTATTTATTTGCCATAAAAACTATGGCCACTCATTTTTACAACAAAAGCTGTAAAGAAAACAGTCTTATTACATTATACACTAGAAACTCAATAACCCATAAAAAACACTACTGTTTATGTTCATACGGATTAGCGAGGCGTTCGAAATATATTAGGTGATTCATATAAAATTATAGGCTTGATAAACTGCATAAAAGCAGTCAAGCTGACAATTTACTTTTCGATTACATCCTTTGTTTAGAAATTTGAAAATGCATTTTTTATAAGAAAGTGTCTAGACTCTAGAAACACGTTAATATGTACCTAATATGAAATATAGGTACACGCTAAAACCTCATTACCGCTTATGATGTCGACTGTAGCCATTTAACGTGCACCGACTTATTGCGCCCAATATATCCAAAAGTGCAAATTAAATAAATGAGATTATGTTTGGGTGTTAAAAACGAGTTTTGTGTCTTTAGGTTAAGTTATTGTACGTGTATGGTGTAAATTTTGTACGCAATTATAAAGGTACACGTTAAATGCCTACGTCGTAAGCGGTAATGACATTTTAGTGTGTACCTACATTTCATATTAGGTACACATTGACTTAACGTGTCCCTCCAGGCACAGCCTTTTCATAAAATGTATTCAAATGACAAAAGAGACGACGCGTGTTATTTTAGCATTACTGACAAATTTTACAATGACAATGACTTTTGCAAGGGGTATCCGAAACAAACAAAAGTTATATTCATTAATTTTTTATGTGAATAACCCTGTACCATCCAATCCAGTATTTTTGTAAGAACAAGAGTAGATATGCGAAGAGTTTTGCTGAACATTAAATTAGACGAAAGTAAAATTTGTATTGTTTTATTGGTGATAATAAATTAAAGGAAATAATTTCAAAGAGATTGAAATGCCAAAAATATACATATTTTGAAAACGTTCTGTAAGCCAAGCTTTATGATTTAGAAGTGATACGAAAGTTATAAAATTCGGTATGTTATCAAAATGTAAAGTACGAATAATTTTAATTATTTTAATAAGGGTCAAGTAAGTAAATAAGTACAAGAACTAAAATATTTTTACTAATTTGTAACAATATCTCAAATACTCAAATGTCCAGCATAGTAATGACAAAACCTCAGTTTTTTAAAAAATAAATCTGGCCCAGTAGTTTTTATTAGGTTTTTTGGGTTTTATTAGGATTTTTTTTATTTTATGGGGTAATACTGAGCTTTTAAATTTTATTAACTCCAATATTACTGTTTTTTAAATAATTGTGTTATTATTGATATAAATATTATAAATTAATCAAAATTTTCATAAACATTTTTTTAAAATTTATACAAGGTGTTTCCTTTTTAAAGCGAACTAATAAATAAAAAAATGTTATATACAAGAAATGATCAAAAGTAAAAGGCTAATTTATTGATAATAACAAACCGAAAATTCTACCAGTGGTTCTCAAACGGCAGAACAAAATTATATTTTTTTAAATGGTAACCTTTATAATTTTTTATTGAATTAGATAGAGATTTTTTTTTCAGATTTCCACAATATAAATATGGTATAGGGTTGTATAATAATTATTTCGAGAAAAATGGTATTAAAAATAATGTTATAATATTACAATAGGCTATGCAATACACAGGTATCTGTCTGTTGCCTAGTTACGCTAGTAGTAAACACATTTTTTATTACATTATTTTAATACCATTTTTCTCGAAATAATTGTCATACAACCCTGTGCTATATTTATATCGTTGAAATCAGAAAATAATATTCTATTTAAAGGGCTAAAAAATTATATAGGGGGTCATTTAAAAAAATATAATTTTGTTCTACCGTTTGAGAACCACTGCTTAAATATTCGGTTTGTTACTATTGATACATTATCCCCTTATTCTTGATCATTGTTGGTATAAAACATTTTTCTCTAAAGTTGTTAGTTCGCCCAAAAAAGCGCTGGTTGTTTTAGAGGAAACACCTGTATATACTTACTTTAATATTGAAAACATCAGTGTTTATTTATTTATTCGCTGAAATTGTGATTACCTTCTATTAATTTTTTTTAAAATATTTTGTTTGTTTTAGGTTGGGGAAAATTTATCCAGTTTTAGTTTCGCATAATATATTTAAACAAAATGGATAAGAAATTAATAAAAGAAATAGATGCAGATCGATATTGCTTTGTGCAAAATACTTTTTATTAACTTTGAAACATAAAATTAACATTTATATCTCTGTGAATTAATAACCGATTAGTAGTTATATTAGTTAGAATCCTTAATCCGTGCGACAACCATTGCTCTATTAATTTAGTATTTCCCAGTTCCCAAGCGGCCAGGATCCTTCCGTCGTTTCGTCCAATTCGGATGAAGTTGTCAACAGCTTTATCCAGCTTTAATATAGTTTAATGCGTAGGACGTTAGAACATTTCCATTTCCTTCTATATAAAAGCGGCAACTAAATTACGTTTCATCGTAGGTGATCGAAGCATTTAAATTGAAAGAGATCCAAAAGTCATTTTTATATCTTAAAGCTATTTCAAATATTGTTCTGTAGAAAACAACTACATCTGTATATTCTTCTAATTTTACTAATAATTTTCATGTAAAAATTTTATATATTTTTTTCACATTTATATCCCTTTGAATACAAATACATACTTCAATTAATATGCTAGGTACTAAATATTGTTAAAAACTTGAAATACTCTCGTTATTAATTTACTTTTCCATGTTCATTATGAAACACCAGCGCATAAAACGTGTAACGAAAACTGTCTCATCCCCATATAATTTCACCGCTTATATGCAATATATCAAAAAGCGTGTAAATAAATAAATTAATAATATATCTAAATTACAAAAGTATGAACATTAATATTGATTTTCCGAGAAATAAGCAAATATGTATAAATTTGTTTGTTTATATTTGAATGCGATTCTACAAAAAATACATGGGATAGCAAACATTGTACATCATTTGATATAAATGAAAACAGAAATAATATCAAACAAAAATTTTACGTTTGAATTCTATTATTAATGAAAACAATGAAATGGAATCCTATTGCTTTTGGTTCTCGGAAATTTTTATTAGCAAAGCATATATTATGCACAATGTATGTATGTGCACTATTCATATGTATCTGTATAAATTTTCAATGGCATTGTCACCTACTCTGGATTGTGAAAAATGAAATGAAATGCCAATTATAATTTTATATATCGCTGAACATTGAATTTTATTTCAATGTTTTTTATTATATTTCAGATTTAAATGTCAAGTTCATTATCATGTAACATATATGTTGAAAATAAAAATAATGTTATTTATAAATGGGAACATAAAGGAAGTCATACATAACATAAATATACGGTGGAGTTAGTACATAAACAGTTTTATATTTATACGTGATACTTTTATGAATTTATTTTTTCAAATTATTTCTAATCTGTTATAGAATATTAAAAAGAAATTAAATCAAATAAATCATAGCTAACAAATTCTGACACATAAAAATTCAAATATTTATCTCTTTGTTCAAATGCCATGGCTATTGTTATTAATAAAAATTTAAGTAATTTTAATTAATAAATTATGGAATTAAAATATTACAATGATTTATGGTATGACTAGCGAATGAAAGTTGACGTTTAAATTATTTTGTAGATGTGAAGAGAAGAAAAGAATTGTACGAAATATTCAGGTATGAAATTTTTGCATGAACCCACTTAAATACTGGACTAGGAAAGCACAGAAATACATTAATATGTCTGGCTGAAAATAGATGGCCGACTAGGGTAACTGAATATTAAAACAGGGATGCGTTTAAAATATTTTAAACATTTTTCGTTTATGTTGATTATAACAAAATATTTTGATCTTTAAACTATTTATTTTAGCAATTCTATGAAATAGGATTATTTTTAATTTCCTCTAAAAGTAATTCCGACTCGAGGGTTGTTTACATCTGAGACGAACGAACTAGAATTTGCGGTATTAAATTTTTTAAATACATCCCTGAATCCTGTTGCTAATGTCATTTTAAATGCCTCCTGGTATTGAGTACAATTCTAATCTTGTGTAAGGGAATACATAAGGGTCAGTTTCCTTTCAAATCAAATATAGGGAAATATTTTCAAAAGAAACCACATCTAATAAATAATCTAAACGACAACTTTCATTCGCTAGTCATATCATACATGTTTTTGGTGTCATTTGATGCAGAAAACTTATCTCTTAAGGAACAAAATACTAGTCAACAATCCCAAACATAAAACATTAAGGCCCGGTTGTTCCAAGTTTAGATAAAGTAACAGTTTACTATATATTAGATAAAGTTATTCTACCGTCTTAACCAAAGAATAAGATTTTTGGGTTGTTCCATGATTTTTTATTCTCCGGATAGCTAACTGGCAGAGAGCAAACAGCAAGATTAAAATTATGTTAGGGTAGAGTTAGTTTTGAAAAGTTAGCAACGTGGCTGTCACAATTTTAATAGACGTTTGGTTATTTTTTCGCTTTTCTGTGTTTTGGTGCAGTTGTAATTTGAACCTGTGGTTTGAACGTTTAGAAGAGGTGTCAATTCAATTTACAAAACTGAGTGAAAATAATGAAAAGAGAGAAAGAACAGTTAATTTTACAACCCCAATTTTACAAATACAAAAAAATATTTCATTCCATTAACACAGATTTCATCTCTTTGAAAGAAAAAGATATCTGTAATCAATTAAAAAATTATTTCAATTTTAGTTGTAGCCAGTATCCACGAAATAAAAAAACAAACACTTTGTATTATTCTGCATACGGTTGATTTATGAATACCTCCAATATCATCTGCTTACGAGTATTCATACACCCTGTTGCATAAATGTGATTCATAAAAACAAATGTAGATAAATAAATTATTTCTCAAATTATGCTTTCTTTAAAATTAACAGATAAACACAATAATTGGTCTTCAATTTTATCTAAGAAATAAAGAACTGTGTCCTTGGACTTTGACATTCGAAATTTCATAAAACATTTTGAATCATGCTATTTTTTAAAATTATCTTTCTCGTACTGTATACGAGTACTGTTTTAGAAAGTTAATTATCAAAAATGAAATCCATTTCTTCATCATCACTGTTGTACTGATTCATTATAATAATAATAAATAATAAGGAACAGGTTATATCATCAAAACAACACAAACGTTCCCTGTTTCCCATCACTTCGTGTTTTCATTCGTTTCGGAACGATATTCTTTGGATAAAACTCTTAATTGGTGGTTTAATTGCTTGTTAGTTGTCTTGCCGTTAACGAAAATTTATCTTACTGGTAACTTTTAACTGCAAGTGGAACAACGTAAACTGAAGTTAACCGAATGTTTAACTATAGATGGAACAACCGGCCCTAAATATTGTATATTATTCGGCATGAGATTCTTCCATATGCATTTATATATTTGGATTCGGTAAGATGTCTTGCCATTAATTCTAAAGTATTCCAATTGTCTTTTGGTGCAGAGGCGAGATTAAGATTAGGCAGTGGATGCGCTCCCGGCAGTCGGGATTTATCAATACACCTAAAAGTCCTGGCAGCCGACGATCAGCTTACTTACATAGAGAAAAATGACTGGTTTTTAGCAAATAAATATTCATAATTAAGGGGTACTTCATGCATTCAATTTTTGCAATCTTGCAACAAATACAATTTAATCTTTAATATGAAATGTATTTTATTCATTCAATTATATTATTTATTTAATACATTTAACATTAATATTCTTAAGGATATAATTTGTGAGTTAATAAAAATATGGTGTACGAAAAAATAAAATATACTGGCGTTTATTTAATTGTTTTCCTTCAAAATTCCAATAATGCAATAAATTTAGCGCAATTAAAATAATTCTTACTGTAAATAAATACATAGTTCTCATAAAATAGAAGATATAATTGATCTCAGTATATATTTAGTTGAGACAAATAAGTGCTTCAAATAAATTATTACATTGCTTCAATTGTAGATATATTTGGATTTATTCAAGCTTAGGATTTATTTATAACAAATAAATTCACAGTTCACGTAATCATATCTTTTTCTCAGTGTAGTTTGTATATTTCCCTAAAAACAATAATAATAATCTAACCTAACGCACAAAACTCGGCTTGAGTTTTCCAAGCGTGTCTTTTTTGCAGTCAGACTGCCAGAACTTTTTAGGTGTAATTGGTAAATCCCGGCTGCTGAGACCGGATCCACTACCTGAACATTAACATACAAATATTTAAAAAAATAATATTAAATCCAATAAAATTGAAAAACAATATATACTCAATAAAACCTAAAAAAAAAACCTATTGGGTTAGCACCGTAATAGAAGAATTATACTTTTTAAAAAATTCCAGAGTAAATTCTCGTTGCACAATCGACTAATGCTTTTTAAAATTCTTGAAGAGTTCGGACAATTGTACAAAATTAACATACCAACAAAGTATTACAAGATCTAAGCGGCTTTATTATTGTGGGATTTCAAAAATTAAATTAAATTATTTCCGGTTTAGTAAAAGAGAATATAAGAAAATATTTTGATACAACAAAAGAAAAACAGAAGCTGAAGATAAAAAGAATATATTCAATTTAAAAAAATAAATTATCTGTAAAATATTTCAATAAATTAAATTTATAATATTTGATTTTAAAATTAATGGTTGGTACCAATTAGGAGCCTTTGCCAAAAACAATCATAGTCCAAATTATGAAAATTCCAAATATAACGACGTCATCTACTTGCAAGGATGCCTAATAGTTGGGTAAAACTGTTTCTCTCCAAAAGTATCTTACTCACAAGTTACATTGTAAAGTTTCAGTGTTTCTACAAAAAAACCATAGTCCAACAAAAATAATCATAGTCCCGATGCACTAGGGTTATGCCTGTAATCTATGCTATATAAAATACGTCATTGTCTACGCGTACACAACTATGTTGTTTACGTGGTTAAAATTTTTATATTGTCTACGCGCATGTAGACTATAATTATTTTAATTTTTGTTTGCCAAAAGGGACATAAAATATCACTATTACTGATTAATTTACAAGATATAAATGAATGAGACGCTGAAAGTAGCATAAGATGTCATTTTATTGAATAATAAAGCAAGTTTGTATTTTACGTTGTAACCAATTATTAGCTACTTTAAGACAATTAGTATATTTACCTTTGGGATTCAAATCGAGATGCACTAGTATTTGTTAGCTTTTTTAAACAAACCTTGCATAGTGCTTTGTATTTGACTTTTTGTAGACGCACAACCCTGTGCTACTGCACTGTGCTGCACTGTTAGTTTTGAAGGAAATGTGTAGACTAATTTTGTATAACAAATATATTTTACTTTCAATAAAAGAAAATGTTCATTGATTTTCCTATTTACAAATTATTATTTTCTTACAAAAACAACTATTTCTCATCATTGTTTAATTTCTTTTATTTAACATCTATTTTCTAATATTTAATCCTAAACTTGAGATAAACTGAATTATAATAGTTATTTGTATATCAAGGCCGCGAAATTACTCTTTAGCGTACCGAGGCAAGACAATCTCGAGGGCGCTAAAGGATTTTGCGGACAAGATATACACAATATTTTTTGTGCAACCGTAAAAAATATGTAATTACAAATTTTATTAATTTTAAATAGTTTCATTGTAAATAGAAGTTAGCTTCCAAGGTGGCTATGTGATTAACATTTGATAAACACAACCATGCAATTCTCAAGTGTCAAAGTGATTGCTTACTTAATTTCGCGGCCGTTACCATAACAACAGTCGCAAAATCCAATTTCGCGGCCTGTATTGCGGCTGCGAAATGCTTATTTTGCGTCCGGTTGCACAAAAAAATCTTTAACGGTAAGGTAGATTGTTTTTTTTTATTATTTCAGATTCAAAAATGGACAGGTTGTTTTTGCCAGAAGTTTTTCAATTTTAATTTTATCACAATTTTACTCAAAATATAAAAATGAACCTCTTTAGTTTCTTATCATTAATAATATAATTTTGGACAAGTTTGCAACATGTATCTGATGCGTATGTGTGTACATAAACTAGTTACTGACAAGTACTAAACATGGAAGTGTTGGAACGCTACGGTGATGGTACCAAATCGAGTGTTGTTTGCATACAAACTAGTTAATTTGAAAAGTAAATAAATTATTTAAATTCTGACTCTTAGGGCAGGCGCGCACATGCGATCTTCTGTCGCGCAATGGTTCAGTTGCAAAATAAGACACAGCCTTAAATACAAAAAAATCGTCAGCAGAAAATGTTCTGACTGTTTTGTCTGTCAGCAACTAGTTTGTGATAGTCGAAACAGTACGCGCTGGTACACCTAACCAGTACCAGTAGTTGCAAACTTGTCAGTGATACGCTTGGAACGGTATTTTGCTACTGCGCATGTGTTTAATAGTTACACACTATCAGCAATGACAGGCTAGAACAAAGCTAATAAAAACAAAACATTATTTCGTAATAATGATATTTACAATTGAATGTTTTGGAGAAGGGATGTGGTGACGTCAGCATGTCCATAGATTATATTCTCTACAAATTAAATACTTGATATTCGGCCTAATTCACTAAGATAGTTGTTAACATAGTCTTAGGTAACAACCAAGAGTTAACAACGATTTTTAGCAACTGTTGTAACAACTGTCATTCAATTGGTATTCTCAATACTTGTACATATTTCTACTCTATTCACAACCTAAAGTGACAGATTTTGATTAGTTTTGACGGAGTTTTTAATAATGACTGATAAGAAAATTTGGGGTGCAAGATATTCTGCGGAACAATATTCACTAATGGTAGATTTCATGATTAATTAAATAACAAAGCTAGTTTTGCATTTCAGTTCTGATAACTGCTAGTTGGAAATTTTTCAAATGGTTGATTGACTTCAAAAATTGAAATTTTGCCCTGTAATCTCTTTATAAGACCCATAGCTAGGCGTAGAAAGTTTTGAGAGAATATGATTAAGTTCTCCAGTTTAGTATACATGTTTATTCAATTCGATGCGATCGATTTCGAAATTTCAAGAATCTCATCATCAGGAATGACGCATGACTATCGTCTAGAAGTTTTAGCAGTAAAAATAAATGAAAATAAATTTCAAAAAATTGAATTTAGATCTTTTCGGGAGAGAATCTGAAAATTTGTTCAATATTAAGAATTAAAATATTTAAGTTTGAAATAAATGTAAACCCCTCATTAGAAAAACTATATAGTTGGTTAAACAATAATAAACTGAAGTTAAATGCTAATAAAAGTAAAATAATGGTATTAGGATCAGTAACCTGCAGACAATTATTTGTTGATAAACAATATAACATAGTGATATATCAAGAAATAATTGAAATTGTTACCACTTTTAAATATCTTGGCGTTCTTATCGATAATGGTTTGAAGTTTGATGCGCACATTGACTATATATGAAAAAAATTGCAAAAAAAATAGGTGTGCTGTGTAGACTTAGAAATGTTTTAAGTATTGAAACAAAAAAATTAGTTTACAATTGCATTATCTTGCCGCATTTTACTTATGCATGTACTTTACTTTGTTTATGTAGTAAAAGTAATATACATAGACTACAAATGTTACAAAACAGAGCAATGCGGATTATCTTGAACGGCAATAGATATAGTAGCATTAATCAAATGTTAACTAAATTAAACTGGCTTAATATTGAAGCATTCATTGATTTTAAGTGTAGTTTTTATACATAAAATTAGAATTGGTAATGCTCCACTGTATTTGCAAAATTCTGTTACTATTATAAATGAGGTTCATAATCGTGATACTAGACATAAAAACAACTTTTATATAAAAAAGACTAATAAAGTGAGTACACACAAGTCAATATTTTTTAGTGGACTTATACAATATAATGAACTACCAAATAAAATAAAGAATTTAAATATGGTAAGCTTTAAACGAGAAGTTAAAAATAGACTTATTAAATAGAAAATGTACCTATACTCTTTTCTTGATTGTGCCTTTATATATTTTTTCTACCTGAATGAATGTATATTTTTCATGTGAATTGTATCATATAGCTAGCTAAGCTAATAAACATATATTATTATTATTATTATTATTATTATTATCATCTTGTAACATGAGACCTTCGGGTATATACTGACTCAGTATGCTTGAAGCATGAGACCATCCAATTCACGAATTAAACGACACTTGCTCAGTTTGAATATCTCTGTAAATATTTTTTTCCCGATATCAGAATCGGGAATGGATCACTAACATCTAGCAAATTTGTTTACATGAATCTAAAATCTTGTTTAAATATATATATATATATATATATATATATATATATATATATATATATATATATATATATATATATATATATATATAATTATTGAGCATGTAGGTATATATTAGTTTATAAAAAGTTTACCGTTCCTCTATTTCCAGTAAAAGTTTATTTCCTAACATAAAATTTTCAAGAAAAACCATTTACCAACGATTGTTTAATACTAGCAACGAAAGAAATGCAGTTGCTAGATTAACAACTCGACGTAACGACCAGTTGTTAAATTTTAGCAACTTGATGGAACAGTGAATTGGGATTTTGAACTGACATTGAAATTAACAACTGAAAATGGTTGTTACTTTTAACAATTTTGCTTAGAGATTTAGGTCGATTATATTAAAATGCAAATTATATTTTCTCAGTATGACAATAGAATTTTTTTAAAAAAAAACAGTAATTCATAAGTATAGTTATTAAGTTTGTATTGCATTTCTTTTCCCTAAAATGGTATGTGAACGTGAGTTGAAATTTTCATTTTTACCTCATGTTTCGATGAAATAGAAAGGGTAAAATATTGACAGCAGTTTGATTTATGAAGTAAAATATGTCACAGATATGGAGTCATCCATTTTAATCGCTAAGACGAGATTTTCTTCTAGCGACCATAAACTTAGCGTTTAGGTTCAAGTTTCAAGAAAGCAATAGTTACGACAAAACAATGAGAACGTGGAACTTGTAAACAGAGTATGAGTGAGCAAAGAGGGATTTAACTCCTTCAAATGTCAACTTCACTTCCAAGAGGTACTTCCTGGATAACTCTACAAAGCTCTGACGATCAGGTACAGGTGGTGAAACTTAAACAATATGGAGTGAAGTTGTGAAGCTGAATTTATAGTTTACATAGTATATCTACATAGAGACAAAATAAATAAACAAGTTCGACGGTATTTTATAGGTTTCTGGATCTTCTGGGACGCATTGGCAACAACAATATGTCAAGGGTTACATATAGAATTTAATATAATTATACAAGTATTTATGACTGCAATGTAACTCATATTATCAATGACAATAAATAAAACAACGTTTACTTTTTAAACAAAAAAGAGCATATCATTTTTAATGCGTTTTCGATACCAATGTATATCTACCGGGTGGAGGCGTTAGGGGTGATCATTGAAATTTTAGTTTTATTCAATTTCCAGATCTTTTTTTCATTTTACAGCAAAAACTGTAGTGTGCAAAAGTTGTACAAAATTATACTGTTTTTACATTTTTTATTATGTATTTGGTTTCTTCATAAATTTTAAAAAGATATTTCATAAGTTCCGTTTATTTGTTTATTAGTAGTAATAGCCACGACTTATGGACATTATAGAAAAATATTTATATTTTTTGTAAGATATTAATAATTAAATAATGAATGTTTATTCGAATTAGGAACATGTGTTTATTATACAGTAATATTAGGGTGGAAACAGTTATAAAAGAATACGGGATTCATTTTCCAGAAGTTAGATTGACGTTTGATGTTGACAAATAATTTATGAAATTCACAAAAAATATATTGCTACAAATGAACCGAAATTTTAAAATTTCTTTCTAAAATTGTGAAGAAACTAGAAATATAATAAAAAATGTAAAAACAGTTTTGCATTTTAATTCTGTATAACTTTGCACTATTAGACTTTACGGTTTGTGCAGTAAAATGAACAGGAGAGCAACAATTTGCATAAAACTAATATCCCTTGTTAAAGCCCTGTGTTCATACCCCTAACTGCCGTAATTTTACTTTTTGTTTGATTCATATTGGAAAAAAATACTTGCAAATACTTATATGTCAGACATGTCATGAACAAGGCATTCGTGAAGTGCCAAATATTTTTCTTTATGCAGGTACAATTAGAAGTTGATTTATTTTAAGTTGCACATCTGTATGCAACTCTATACATTCCATTTGCAGGCAACGGGTTGATGACAACTGAGAATAGAGTAGCAAATATACTAAAATGCATTATTTAATGCAGCATGTATTTCACTGTTTACGTGGCTGGGTCCAGACAGTTTCAAAATGAATTAAGTTATTGTTCTGAATCTGAGATTGTCACAATCTCAATTTAATTTCGAAAGTTGTCACTGTTTCAAACATATAATTTATTGTGTACTAAAAATGCTAAATCAATTCTCATTGTCTAATTAAGGTACAAGTTTTTCTTTTTGTGTCCATAAAACAAGTAAAGGGATCATTGGTCATGAGAATTCATTAGAATAATTCAGTTTCTCATCATAATACTATAAAACTTACATTTTTTGTGTTATGTTATGTTACGTTATGTTATATTTATGTTATGTTACATTATGTAACATTATATTACATTATGTTATTTTATAAATACACTGACCGGCACGAAAAACAAACCATTTTTTTTTTCTTATATAAAAAAAATGTTGTTACTGCTAACAGTGCATAGTGCGTAGCGTTCCCCATTTCGTCGCCATACTCTTTCACGTCCATCTGGAGTCCTCAAGCAGAATCGTGACTCATCTGTGAATAAAACACGACTCCAATCTGCTTCATCCCAATTCACATGTTCTCACGCAAACGAGCTACTTGGTGCTGTCGAAGGAGTTCTGAATTGACAAATAAACAATGAAACAAGCAAATGAAATAAATGAAACCAATAGAAGCCTACTAATACATTTTGTTAATTTCGTGATTTCGTTATGACAAGTTAAGAATAGGAATATTAGTGATGTTTTTAAGAGTTGATGATTGATGTGAGGTCGAGGAAGTTCAGTTGACATCTATCAATAACAACATTTTATAGAAATTACTGGAATTAAGTGTTATTAGCATTTTTGTTACAAAAAAAATGGCCCGTTTTTCGTGCCGGTCAGTGTATAAACACACAAAGGTCAGAATATACATATTAATATAGATAATGATAAAATCATCCATTTAATAAAGTATACCCATGTATGTACGATCATAACTAAATATGAATAGTTGTACAAATTAATTGAAAATAAACTCTTATTAAAACATTGTTATTACGACTGTGGAAATTTTATTGTGATCTAATTCTGCACTTAATTTAACATTTTCGTTGTTTACAATGAAAATATAAAGTTTGTGAAAATTCAATTTATAGAATATGTTGTCTTTTACGTCAAATATTTGTGACCCATTTGATATATACAATTAAATTTTTGATGGCCGTAGGATCAACGTTTTTAGATAAATACTTATAATATTAAATGTGTAAAGAGATGAAACTATTTTTTGAATAATTTTTGTAGCTCAGAAAGAAATGATTGCATCTTCATACTGATATACACACAATGGCTGGTAGTATTTATACGTAATCAGCGTTGATTAAGCTGATTAAGTACTAATGTGCTCATAAATGGTAGTTAGTCACAACAAAATTTTGAGTAAATACTACCAATATGATTTAACTAGAAGTTATGAAGGATATAAATAGGTAAAGTTGAAATAGTCTACATTCGATAAAATAGTTAATTTATCGCGGAAAAACATCATAATTTAAATATAGAATTTTTGTGACTCGGAAAAAGTTTATATTAAATTATTGAAAATAATAGAGGTACATATTGAAAATAGGTCTGGATGTATGTACACACGAATTAAAATTAGAACGGAAAGACTCTGTATTTTTATTTTATAAAAGTTTTGAATGAATGTATGTTCAAAGCATTAAAACCAAAATACGAATTTCTATAAGCAGTATAACGCAGAAAATTTTACTTTTATTACGTTTTATGAGGTTTCCGTAATTTTAAAAGGTTTCCAACAAAGTAAGTAGTTTGTTATATTAAAAAAAGGTAATTTTATTTTCCAACTTTACAAACAACAAATTTATAATTAATTATATCAAAATAGAAGAAAATGTAACATGAATGCTTTTAAATCAGTACTACCATCTATTCTTACAAACGTTTAAACTTTTGTGCTTCAAACCTTCTGGGAACACTCACTTCTCACTGAACTACTATGAGTTCAAAACTTGCCAAAAATCATAAAACACATTCTATGTAATTCAGATTCTATTATGAACTGTAGATCCCTTGGGGTTACAAGCAATATACAAGTTGAGATGCAGTAGAAAACAATAAGAAGGGTTGTGCTTAAAATGTACGTGAATACGTAACTTATATACAATTATTTATAGGGTGTAAATCGAAAAGTGGACCAAAGGCGTTCAACATAGGACTTCAATTTTTTTTTTGCGTAAACGTTACTAAATTATTTTATATAAAAATAATTCAGATAGAAACAGAGAATTTATTATTCCAGCTCAGTGGTTCCCAACCTCTGGGTCGGGAGTAAATTTTTGGTGGGTCGCCAGTATTTTGACTTTAGTTCAAACAAATAAATTTTGATTATAAGAATTTGCATATCTGCATTATATCTCGTTGACATATACAAATTTCATAAAATTATTTAATATTTGAAGATTTTTATGTGTATGTTATGTTTTCTTTGTATTGTAATTCTTTTAATGTTACGTTTAATCATTATATTGAGCTTTGTAATTTCTTTTATATGTAAGTTATGTTTTTTCATAAATTAGTAAAATAAATTTTATTAAAATTAAAACATAAATATTGAGTTTAATTGAGGCTTTGTGTTATTTTTATCTTTGTATGGGTCGTGAGGAAATTCGTTTTTAAATTTTTGGTCGCTGGCAAAAAAGGTTGAGCACCATTGTTCTATCTCTTCACGTAAATGAAAAAATTAGTTAAAAAAATTACTGTCGGATTATGATAAAAGACATTACATACAGTGACGTACTTTACAGTTTGGTAAACATGCAAAAAGTATCTATTTATCATTTTATAAAATAAACCTTTCAAATTTATTGACATAAACATAGAAAGCCGTAGACAGTTCATTTTCTACATTTAACACGTTCAAATATTTGAAAAATTAATTAAGAAGTACAATTAAATATTGTTTTATAATTATAACGAAATGTTAGAAGAATAAAATAATTTATTTTTTGTTTTAATGTAGTGCGTACGTAATGTAAAATGTATGTTCCTATGTTCACCGTGATTTTTTATTAATAATAAATGAACTGTCATCTTTTATTTGGTCTTATTATGTACCTACATTAATATTCTACAGTTAACCTTCCTTATTTTCAATTCAGAATTCTTTGAGAGTATAATTTACATGTGCAAAAACGTGGTGAACAGTATACCTATAAGTAATGAGTATATCCCCCCCCCCCTGGCACGATTCCTTGATACGCCAACTTTATTATAACATAATGGACGTTTCGGACATACATTTGTCCACCCTCAGCTAATAAAATATACAAAAAAATTACAAAAATGTTGTATAATATAATAAATTTAGATATACCAAAGATAATCATGTTTTATATATAATATATAAAGTTAAAATACTACAGAATGTTCATTATAAATATCCCAGCAGATTGCCTATTTTAAATAAGACTCAACTTTAAAACAGATTGTAACAATAATGACCATTACATTAATAATTTAAACCTACGATTTCAATTGTTACTAGCAGTACATATATTAACACATATTTAACTTTTATAAAGTAAAGAAAAAGAAAAAATAAAATAAAAAGTAGGCTGCATAAATTCACCTTTACCATGTCGTTAACTTTTGTCTTGACTTTCTGCTTTAATTCTTGACAAAATTTTGGGTTTAAACTATATTTATATATTATTAGTTTATTACAATGTAGCATCAAGCACGTTTAACTTTTTTCATATTTTTTGTATATTTTGTTAGCTGAGGATGGCAAATGTATGTACGAAACATCCATTACGTTTTCAGCTTACACAGTGCAAATGCGCACTGAGCCGCCATATTTGCACTGACACTATTGCACTTGCCTAGGGAGTCACTGCACATAAGTCGCACTGAACCAGTGCACGGTGCAACTTTTTCTTAAGCTGAAAACGCATCAGCTGACTAAATTTTGCACTCAATGACAAGTTGAAAACAATCACTTCAAAAAAGTGCCCACCAGTGCGCACTCAACTTGTAAGCTGAAAACGCTATTATAATAAAGTTTACCGGTTCTAGGATATTATTCTATTGTTTATATGTACAAAAGTAGGCTGGTAACTAAGTAATTACTGTATCTGTATGGTAACATTATTACCAGACTGATTTGTCAAGAACGGTCTACAAAATGAAAATGTAATGCTCTTCATTAATACATACAGATAACGTTAGTCTATAGTTCTAAATACGGCCTACTTTATTCTAAAATAATAAACATGAGAAATAAAGCACATAATTTGAATATTTGTCATATTGACATATGTCAAAATAATTGTTCTGTTAACCATAGCAATCTGAAAGTAGCACTAATGACAGAATTTCAAAAAATTATTTTTATCAATAATGTCTTAATTTTCTGAAACCGATAAACTATTGAACAAACCACGGATGTTAATAATCATAACAAGCCTTAGATGTCTTAAAATCCTCACTCTACGAGCTCGGATTACAAACTGACATCTGCGGCAGTTATGATGTGCATAACATTCTTAGGTATGTTAATAGCTATGACTTATGACATGGAACAATTTATGGAACCTACGGCCATTTACGGCCTTCTATATTCAAAACTTCGAGATTGTTCCCAAAATCCTATTTTTTTAAAATTTATTAATATTTACATGTTAAAACTATATAACACTCCAATGTAAATAGCTCTAAAACGAAGCATCTGCGAGAATTTGTATACATAAACTAGCACATAGAATAATTATTTGAGATCCAACCTAAATGTTTACATCGTAGAAATGGGCTTTAGGATCCAGGAGAAATTTATTTAAACGAAGAAAGAATTGTGAAAAATTCATGAACCTCGCTGGGATTCGAACCCAGAGCCTCCCAATCGCTAGTCGGGCGCTCTACCTATTGAGCCACGAGTTCCCGTTGAAGTCTATGAATCTTTTACAAGCCTTTTTACAAATCGTAACAAGTACACTTTCACAATTTGAGAGATAAATACTCAACGCTAACATAGCGCAGTAAATATTATATTATTGTGAATTTTAAGCCGTCACACACACGTAGAATAATTATTTGAGATCCAACCTAAATGTTTACATCGTAGAAATGGGCTTTAGGATCCAGGAGAAATTTATTTAAACGAAAATTCATTCATTTAAAAGATTCATAGACTTCAACGGAAATTCGTGGCTCAATTGGTAGAGCGCCCGACTAGCGATTGGGAGGCTCTGGGTTGGAATCCCAGCGAGGTCCATGAATTTTTCACAATTCTTTCTTCGTTTAAATAAATTTCTCCTGAATCCTAAAGCCCATTTCTACGATGTAAATAAACTAGCACACTTATTTTCAGGTCCTTTCTATTTTAAGATTTTGAAACATCGTATATTTGCTATTATTTTGTTGTAACTGTAACTCTAAAACTAAAATAAATACTTTTATATTCTTTCTTCAAAACATGTTTTAAGCGAAACATCCTGTAAGATATTTATTTTTTTAATTTTAACTTTTAATTATCAATAGTATTCGAGAAAAAAGACATTAAGTTATATTTGATTGAATTCTGAATTGAGTCAAAATATCAACATTTAGTAGTGAAAAGAAACTTATAAATTATTTATTTGTAATTACATAAAACCGGATTTTCGATAAAGTCAAGGAAACACAAGCATTTAGTAAAAATTCGTCTTCAATGCGATCACGTCTACATATTTGGTAGCTCACCTATCTCTACCATGAAACAAGTAAGTACAAATAAATATGTTTCAAAGTAACTAACCAATATTTATTTTCAGTTTATTTCTTTAGTTTTTATACTTACCTGCAAATTAGCTGTAAGTAAAGTTGACTTTTATATTAATCATGGCGACTCACATTCAACACGTATATACGAAGGTAATTTGTTTCGTCAAAAATTTATGACTGTAAATACGGATCAAGACAATGATGGTGGCTTATATTCCATTGAAAATATTGACACAGGGGTTGTAATTTCATATTTACTGCCAATCGAAACAACTAAAGAAGATTCAACACTGAGTCAAAGTCAAAGTAAATATACTTCTGTTAACGGACAAACTGTCAAATTTAGGTAGGTACAGTACAATTTACATTATTGCTATAGGTCCTTTTTCATTAAACGTGTTCAATAAAATCACAATGGGGTATTCTTTTTTACTTTTTTACCTCTCACAACTCACAAACCTTGGTAAGAGAATTGGAATCATCTTAAAAGTTGCATATCCAGATTTTAGTGAATAAGCAAAATGTAATGTATCTTTTAAAATCCCTAGAATCCCATAACCGATTAGAACATTTCCTCTATTAATTCAGTTTTGAAATTAATGTTCGTATGCTGTGCTGTAAAATATCATTTGTTATATTCAATAAAAATATTAAAACTATTGCTTGCAATACCTACTGTATAATTATAAATACATTTGTATTTTCCATTATAATTAATTTTAGCATTAAAATTTTATTTCCAATTTTTTATAAATAAAAATTATATGTTGCTTAAAAATAATATTAGTTATAAAACTATAAATATTGATGAATGCGTTCAATAAAAAATATGTTAATTTTCTATTATAGCAAACAGTATCCATATATTATCTTGCTAATTGGTCGACACGTTAATTTTTATACAGATATTTATATAAATTACTTAATTACATCTCATATGTGTTTTTGTTTTGACAAAAATTCTCATATGTTACTAGAAAATGGAGGTAAACTGAATTTGGTTGATATTTTCATTATGAAATAACTATCAGTAATCGAGAAAAATGTTTCATATAAAAAAGCTAGATATTTTTATTGTCTATCCAGTGGCATATGAAAATAACTTTTATATTGGTAAATTTTCGAGATATAACACAAACTTACATTTTTTTTAAATGGAATCCATATTTGATTTTTAGTCTAAAAAATACGTATTTTTTCTCTTTCGATTGGTATAAGAGTTATTGTGTTTTAAATATATTTTAACGTTAAGATCTTAGATTTTTCATTATTTTTCATGAATTTTCTTATTTTTTTTTGTCATTAATTTTTGATTTTTCGTTCTAAAAAAAATACATATTTTTTTTCTTTCGATTGGTATAAGAGTTATTGTGTTTTAAATTTATTTTAACGTTAAGATATTAGATTTTTCATTATTTTTCATGAAATTTCTTATTTTTTTGTCAGTAATTTCATCGAGTTTATAAAAATAGTATTTTATTTTACTTAAATAACTTATTTCATAAATATCCTGTTATCCTGTTAATTTTAACTCTATATTTTTAAATTCACATGAATAGGTATAAGTACCAGGTACGATCTTAAAAATTATTTAACACACAAAAACCAATACACCAGTCGAAAGAGAAAAAAATTGCATTTTTTTGAAGCAGAAATCACGCCACTAGATAGACAATAAAAATATTTAACTTTTTTACATGAAACATTTTCCTTGATTATTGATACTTTGAAGTTATTTCAATATGAAAATCACCAAATTCAGTTATCCGTTATTTTCTAGTAACTTATGAGAATTTTTGTCAAAATAAAAGCACATCTAAGCCAAAGGTGCACCACATGTCCCATTTAACCGAAGTTCAGGGGCGTAAACTACGTGGGTGCACGGACGCACATGCACCCACAGAAAGTAAAAGTGCTTAATAATTTCGCCCTAACATTTTAATTATATATTTCATACATTGTAAAAATGAGTTGTCAATCTTTTCAAGTTGTATAAGAGTAAGCTGACATTATTTAATCGTGTCATAATAATGGCAGTAAAATACCACTATTAAGCCAAACAAACGGATATGTTAATAATTATAGGATATTGTGTAGAAAATTATTGGCAACCTATAAAGAATTGTTACTGTCATTAAAATGACATTTGTTTGACATTTGAATAGATTGCCAGATGAAATTTTTTTTATCTGCCTAAACCGTTACAGATATTACAACTTACGCAGAGACAGAAAAGTTTACCATTGAATGTATTATTGTCATGACACCTTAGTTTCATACACTAGTGGTTCACTAATAATAACAAATATTATCTTAAAACATGACATCAATATGGATTATCAAAGCAAATTTCATTCAAACCGAACAAAGCGTTCTGTCATTATAAGCAAAAAATTTTTTTTTTTACTAAACACTACACTTTCGGTTTTTCGGATATTGGTAAATTGAGTTAAATTGTGTTACTTTGGGCTCAGTAATCTGTGTTTAAGCCATGTCTACGTGTTTTAGAGAGCCTATATATAAATATTAGGAGTATTATTTTTTTTTGTAATAGATATTAATTTTATTTATGTTAAATGTACACATAATTTAATATATATATATATATATATATATATATATATATATATATATATATATATATATATAATAAAATAATTATGTAATTTTTTCTGTATTATTTGCATTTATAAAAACATATAGGTACCCATATTTAAAATAAAAATAGTGCACCCACAACCAATATTAAAAGTTTACGCCTCTGTATACTTTCCGAGATCCCAAAGTTGCGTCCTCCGAAATACGGACATTCTGTATAGGTGTAACAGAAATAAGTACATTAAATTTAATAAATTAAATTGCTTTTGTAACTTTATATTCTACTGATTTCAAATTCTACTAGGATTGAGATTTCCTCCACTTTTTCTACTGTTCTGGAGCAGTAGAATTCGTATCCTTGAATACCTATCGTTTATTCATGACATTTTTTTGTTTACGTCTGGTTTGAAAATTTGAGTAATAATCATATTTCGCCATTTTTAGTAAAAATTTAAATTCACTCGAATTTAAAGTTACAAATTCAAAGCCCAGTTCGTATATTTAATTTTTGTTTCAATTTCAGTTATGCAACAGCTAAGAAAGAAACGAGAAAAGAAGAATTAGAAATTAACGCCTCCAATGAAATAAAAGTTAAGGGTACTTTTTCATATGTCGACCCCAACGGTTACAATTATCTTCAAGGTTATGAAGCCGACGAAAATGGTTATAGAACAAAAGTATCTTTTGGCACAAAAATAATGTATATATACAGTGGAATAGAACAGACTTCTGCCGCAGAACCGGCAAAACCTCCAGGAGGGAAAGGAATAGATGGTACCCTCCTTTGCTCTTTAGGAGGTAGCGGTTGCCGAAAATAAAAACCAAGATTGAAAAAAAAATCTGTGCAACTATTTTTTACTTTTATAAATCTATTTCAAATTAGTTGGTTTGAATTAAAACCATGGCTAAATTTTAAAACTTTACCCCTGGACCAGAGTAGTTTTTGTTCAAATTTGGACAAAAGAAAAGAAGAAATAAAAGAAAAATTCAAGCAACTGGCAACTGAGATATTATTTTGTTTTAAGGTAACAAAATTGTTTTTATAGCTTGCTATGTTGCTTTATGTAGTTTAACTTTGTATGGAATTTTATTAATACATATTTTGAAATAAATGGTCGCCATTTTGAAATGGTTAAAGTAAAACTATGAAATTTTAGTATCATTGTGAAACTAATTTTATGTACATTCTGAAAAAAAATAATACAGATTCCCTATGCTAGATTTAAAGTTGTACCCATTCTGCTAAAACCGGAAGTGATACAAAATTCCTATCTTATGTGCTCCTTTGTCTAGTTTGCTTGTTAACATTTTTTTTTATGTATTTCTCAAAATAAACGAAATATTCTTGGTGCCGGACTTGGCCAAACACCCAGTAGGTATATTTGTAAACTAAGCTTAGGAGCTCACTAATCAAGGTATGATAGTAGCGCTTCCGGTTTAAATGGAAGTGACATTAACTTTCATATTTCAAATTGAACATCCTATATATTTTAATATACAGATTGATCAAAAATAACTGATTCAATTGGCTATAAACAAAATTACTTGAAAATGGTAAGACTGACAAAAAAATTATTTCCTATTGTTCACACTGCTATGACATTGACATTTGAAAATTTAAATTTCAGTGTATTTACAATATTTTATTAAAATGGTCGTTGTTTCGCTTACCCACATCTTTTTGTTTCTTACATTAACCACAGAGCAATAATCTAAGGTATTTCAATCACTCAAAAACCTATTAGCTGTCAGACCCTTGTTCTGACATAACCTATTTGTATTTATTGGAAAAATGACATGTCAAATGTTATTTCCGCCTTCACGTGGTGTTGTATACACTGTTGAATAAAAAGATCCCCAGAACTGTATTGCCAACTGAATCAGTTATTTTTGATCACTCTGTCTTTGGGATCAAAATAAAATTACGAATTCAACGATATGATTGAAGTGAATTTTTATTTAAGAATTAAATTACAAAAACGTAAAACAAAATTATGAATAATTAGTTTGGTAAGCCATGATATCAGGTAGGCTATGAACACAAATTGATCATAATAAGAATGACAAAAAATTACAAATGACAATAAATAACTTTGTTACAGTAAGCAATAATTATCTCAATCGTATAGCGACCTAACTCAATGAGTATCCATATTGCACATATATTGTGATAGAATATAGTACAAGTCCTACATTATTTTGTTCATTTTTCTAAACATTATTCTACTTTATGCAATAATACATTTATTTCTTCCTAATTTTGAAACAGAAAATATACATAATTTTTAAGTAAATAATGTATCGTGACAAACAGCCTTTAGTTACAAGTAATTACATTTTTGAGAATAACGTCCTATAAAAATGTCTTATAGGGGACTACAGCGTAATTGAAATTAGGAAAAAATATTGAAAGGATATGCTTAATAATGAATATTAATAAAGAAATAAAACGATATAACTAAAATATTTTGGAAATAAGGGGTTTTTTGTTATAGCAGCTCGTCACTCATATGAATTCCATATATATTATTTTGATTGGCGACTCAAAGACGGCCTCTAAATATATAACGAATACCCAGTTAGGAGGACGAGCCTACTACCAATGGAAATAGATAAATTCAAATGGCGGAGGCGTGGCTATCAGTCCAGTACTGCAATTCTCAAACAGTTTTTATTTGAATATAAATGATTTGCATTAAACTTAATAATTTAAATACACTTCCAATTATAAATCATGTAGACTTGTACTGTAAAATAATATTCATTAATTTTTTATAAATATAATTTAGAAATAGCATATATTTCAAGAACATTGAGGTCTACGAAGAAAACAGTTTGATATAAAAACTTATATTCGAGACGTCACATCTATATTTTCAAACTTCGGGGGACTATAACTCGCTTATTAATAAGATTTTTTTCACCGGAGTTTCACCGACAGTCTTAGTTTTACTTATACGATCAGATTAAATTATATTAAAAAAATGGTGGAATCCTCTATTATTATATAGTTGTTTACCAATGTTTATTTCTCTATTTCTTAACATTCAGTAAATAATTTTCTAATATTTAACACGGTCTTAACGTAAATTAAGTTACAGAAATCTATAAAATTGCGACCTTGTACTTTTTTTCATGTCTTGAAAAAATTGTAAAAGAGACGCGTTTTTGATCAGTTATAGAGCCCAGCAAAGCCACAATGGCTTCAACGCTAGGTTGTAAACAACAAGTTTCAGCAAAATTACGACATTGGATAAAAATATTGAAAAAAGTGTACACCCGTCAAAGGAGAATATTTTGTAAGGAAAAAACTGCTGAATGTTTTGTATGTAAATTTTTAAAAAGGTTTACTATCCGTGAGCTGATATATTTGAAACCAAAGTAGAGCGAAAATACTTTGGCAATATAGGAATAGTGGTACTCAACGAAGGTTTTTTTCGTAGTAACTCACATAATAAACGACAGATTTGTACAAAAAACTACTTTGACAATTCAAGTGACAGTTTATACATGTGTAAATAAAACGTCCAGTTACCATCTGCTTTTATAGTTCATTCTCTTCGAAAGACGGAAAATATGTGATTTTCGATGGAATTTTTGCATTTATTAAAACAGTTAGGTATATATTTTCTTTAAATATACTTTTTTTTTTATTTTAAGTTATTTTCAACAATTTAATTTTCTTAACAACCCTAAACTACTAAAATTTAGAACTTCTAGTTTTATGAATTCTTTTATTTGACAAAACTTTTGTATGAGACTATCATGATAGAACCACCTTAAGGTGCATTCACAAATGAAAATTAGGTTTATGGTTTTTGTTTTGGTTTAAGTAAGTCATTCATAAATATAAGTTTAAATTACCTGAAAATTAGTTTTGATATGTATAGACATCTATGTAAATGCTTCAAAAAACAAGAATAAAATATCGGTAGAGCAGTACATAACAGATACCCGTGCGCCGTGAAACTGTCATTCGCTTGGTATTATTGGTTATATTTCAGCAATTTAATTATGACAGCCTCCATGTTCTTCTCGCATTTGTTTAAAAAGCCGAATCAACCAAGTGAATACTAAATAAATATGGGTATACATATATATATATATATATATATATATATATATATATATATATATATATATATATATATATATATATATATATATATATATATATATATATATATATAGAGCACTTCAGACGCGTTCTCATTGGTGAAGTTTGTGACGTCAAACTAAATCATAAACCTAAACTCTGCAATGTTTAGCTTTATGATTTGGATTTAGAGACCCTAAATACTGAAGTGTGGAAGAAGTAATTACATAATATGCGGCCAAAGTCTTTAAATCTAAAGTATAACCATAAATCTAAACCTAATTTTCATTTGTGAATGTACCTTTAAAGTTAATAAAAACTAAAATTATTTTAATATTCGTCAATATCACTAATGCCTTTCTAAACAGTTCAATAAATTAAACTGAAATTGTGCCATAATTCAGTTCATTTTGCACTATCTGCACACACTTTTTAAATTTCATACTTTTTTATTACCATTAAATCTACATTATGACATCGGCAAATGCCAATTAAAAGAAAAAATGTCGCATAAAAAAATTGACAAATGTAATTTTTACGACTTATGCTATAATATCGATGCTATATTTTTTGTTTTAACTGACACTTTAGTTAACAGACACTAACAGTTTAACCAGATACGAAAATTCCTGGCCATAAAGTAAATTTTCCATTTTTCTGATATTTCGTTTCAGATTGTTCTACACTAGTTAAAATATATTTAAAAATTAAAATACATTAATATCTGGACAAAATAATATTTTACTCATAATAAAGAGTAACTGATAAAAGTCTTAATAAATAGCCAACCTTTTACTAAACTCTAAAGCTGGCTTTGGACGATCAAATAAATTGAACTATTGTTGGACAAATATTTACAACATAATTTTTGATCAAATAGTTTCGTTTTACTGGTTCAAATTACATGAACATTAGTTGCTGATAATTGGGCTACATAATTACATTTTATTTTGGTTCGACATTTCATCTGTGCGTTTGTCGTTTGGTTTTTCTTTAGTGTGATTTTTAATATTGCGTGTTCATTTTTCTTTACTAAAAATACTATGAAATTTAGTCAAACAAATATGACATTTATCTAAAAATCTTTATGCCATCATTACAAAATACAGTGTATGTAACCTAGGATGAAATAATCCCTCGAAGTAACTAAAATTTGAAATAAATGACGTTGATATTTAGAACGTGCCCTGGGTTGAATTTTAGTTTGAACATCATACGTTCAAATTTATTTGAACGTGTAATGTTCCAGAATCTTATAGTACAATAAGAAGTTGTATAACAAGTGACTAGAAATAATAAAAATTTAAAACTTATGCAAGAGTAGAGCAGCTTTAATTTAAAGATAGAAAAAAAATACATTTAGAAAAATTTCTAATTCATAGGTATATGAAATATTGATGATCTCTGCATTTTTTGGTATTTATTGTATTTATTACATATTTTCAAGTATATGTAGACTATTTATAATAATTATTAAACTTTTTCATAAATTTAAATACATATACAGCAAAATGGCTTTATTATTTTAATTAATTAAATTAAAAAACAAAATAATATGGATAAACATTCTGGATAATATCAAATTTCTTCATTTATGCGGCTTCTGTTATACATTTTTTTTTTGCTCATGTTTTTAAACTTTTGACATTTTAGTATTATCGTACTGCTCTAAACATTTTTTCTAAATACATAACTTTTTATGCTTAAAATTAAAAGTGTTTCACTCACAAGTTTTAAATTTTTATGATTTGTAGTTTAGATTGTAATAATAAAAAATCTGATGTGGTCAACACATAACCTCTCGCCAGATATTTTACCTGGTTGTACGCATAAAACGAAAAATATTTTTAATTACAAATACATATATTCATGTCTCACTACAAAATAATTCTCACATATATTTGCAAAATCTATGGGATATTTTAATATAAATTATGTACAATACATACATTTTTTTTATATTCAATATCCTGGAATTTTCTTTTTCTACTTTCCTTTTTTTTTCTTTATATTTGTCATTTTTTCGCAAATTCCTTTTATATTCTTTTTTACGTATATTCTTTTGCGTTGTTGACTTTTTTTATTTTCATAATCTTCATAATGATGTACAAATATTTTTGACAGTGGCATACAAATATTTTTGACAGTGACATTTATGTGTCAATTACAAACATTTGAATTTCTTGCCTTGAAGTAGTTTGATCTGAGAATTTTTACATCAAATTATTTTATATGCATTTCTTTATCTCTAAATCTATAGAAGATATAATAATGCATTTATATTTATCGAATAAAGAATTTAACGTTCTTTAATATAAGTATTTACATAAATTTTCGATAAATAATATTTAGATGATTTTTTTCTTGTAACTTCTACTTCCGGTTGACCAATTGTTACCAAAACTTAATCAACTCTTCCCATTTTTGTTATATTGAGTAGTCCGTAGTTAAAAATGTCTTAAGTCTTATAGTAATTGAGAAATCGTGGATCCAACATCCACACACACACACACACATACGGACATCATCGTAAAAATGTTATAATCGGATTCTAGAGACCTTAGTTCTGAATTGAATATTTATTATTGAAATTTGTATGCATAAAATTTGCTTTTTAATTTTGGCAAGAGTTGTAAACAAAATTTCAGACATTTTCTGATGTCTGTTGTTGATTTTTTGGTTTAATTACGAATTACGAGATAGAGTATCGTGTAAACACACACTAAATTTGCATGTAAATCACATGAAATGAAGCATTTTGATGCAAGAATTTCTATTTTTGTCGGATAGAAGTTTAACATGTATATTTATTCTAATAGCTACATTATGAAAAACTGGAGTTGCATCTAAAATATCTACGATTGTAATATTACAAATTTGTTTTGCGTATATGAATATTGTTGAAAATCATTGTTTTAACACTATAAATTTATAATTTTTGTCGCTGTTTCAAAACAAATGAACTTAAATAACTTATATAGGTATCAATAGAAAGCTAACAATGGTGTAACTTTCCAGTATGGTGTTCACATAAAAATCATAACATTGACCACATAACTCGAAATCGAACGGTGATAAAACAATAAGCACCGTCGTTCGAAAAAAAATAAAAAAGTGTCCTAAAGAAATGCAAACAAAATTCCATATTATTTAATATTAAGAAGTCATTTATAAAAACTGGCCAAATTTTTTATGGGGTCTCGTGGCCGCATTCTTGAGTGTTTGGTTGCGAATCTGGGGAACCGGTTTCGATCCCGACCGACGCCAGATATTTTCGAATTTTAAATGGCACTAAATTGAACACTGTGAGGTGATGTCTGGTAAACGCCCGCACGGTACAAATATGTCGTCATCATTACCGATATCTGCGTACAAAGCAGATTGGCACACCCAGCAATGGGTAATATGCCGTGATGATATATTCATTTATTTAAGATATTTTAAATTGTTTTCCTTTTCGAATAAACAAACAAAAATGTTTTCAAGGTATTAAAGAACACGTATAGGTCAAATATTTCAAAATTGATTTTTCTGTTTGGTACAGCCATATTTTAGACTTCATAAAATATGTATAAGACAGTAGAGGTGGAATTTTCAACCTTTTGTTTTTCACATACCAATGAATATTTTTTCGTCATAACTGTTTTTCAATGCAGGGGGAAATACATTTGAGATACTTTAAAATTCTGACGTAAGGTGAATACGGAAATTCATAACATAGGCATGGGAAAAAGTTTTTATTTAATATTTGGGCCTATTCTTTAACTCAGTGGTTAATTTTTAACGACTGGTTAATTTTTTTAACCAATCAAGTATGTGGATATATAACAAAGAAAAATTAGTTTTCAAATCAATAGCAATTAGTTAAAAATTTACAGTTACAGAATAGGCCTGATTACCTTTTTCGTAAAAATTATGCGGTGCTTTATACACATACTTTAAAGAATAAAATTCCAAATTTTTAAATTTACGCTTTAGTTGCCAGAGTAGACGCAATTGAGCCATTTAAAATTATAGCGTTTTCTATTTGTATATTTAGTGCGCACTTTTTTGCACTGAGTGCATAAATCGTTCTTCATTTATATTCTCAATGCGCACTAACTGAGTTTTACGTGTTCCATTTATACTTTTCGAGTGAACTGAACCTTACTCAGTGCGCACTTACTACGGTCGTCAGTTCTCGTCAGTGCAATCTGTCAAATTCATATATGTTGAGTTGTAAAAAGTATCTATTAAGTACAAAGGATGTAAGTTTATTATTAATAGAAAAATTATTGAAACATCCTCTTCTGACGACAATGATTATATTATATCTACTGTATGGAGAACAATAAGACCAAAACAATCATATTTTATCAACTTATAATAAAGAATATTATACCAAAGAGAAAGACGTGCCAGAATATTTCACTTCTTCACCGACCGATTCTAGTGTATTGATATCCATAGTTAGACAACCTCTAAATTCTTTATTGAAAGTGACAGCTAAAAAACTTGCACTGGAATTTTGAAACATGTCCCATTTAAAATGCACTACGCATGTGCAGTACCAACAACTAGTGCCGGGCATGACATCATTGCCTGCACTGAGTGCAAAACTATATATATATATATATATATATATATATATATATATATATATATATATATATATATATATATATATATATAAAAATGAAAAACGCTATTAGAGTTGTGAGTCAAGTTTTTGTAAAATAAGAGTAACAAATGATGCTAATTTTTGTTTATGGTAATAATGAAGCAAGTCAGTATTTTACTTTGTAATTAATAGATGACATTAGTTGTTTTACTTGATAACAGTTTTTTTTATTTGTTAATCAGTTCATTTTTCAACGGCTCAATTTAAAAACATACTAAAATACTACACCGTAAGGTAGATGAGGCCTTGGATTAAGTAAGTAAGTAAAATGGATTTAGTATGCAATTATTTTTAAAACAATGAATGTCGGACAAACTTTCAAACCAGGTAACATGTCAAAAAAATATGTATGATAGTTAATTGATGCATACTTCTTGAAATAACGCATACCTAACTCTGTTTTTACTACGTTTTTAAATTAAATTTTCTCGGTCGATAAAGCCGTGAATTAAAAAATTTTAAGACTAAAAATTCAGAATTTTATACTCTAAAGCGGTATGTTTAAATCACCCTATAAAGTTTTATGGGACAGATAATATGTAAAATACAGTGTGGGGCCACCTCTGATGTGCTTTTGTTTTTCCAAAAAAACTCATAGGGTACTAAATAATGGCGTAAAACTGAATTTGGTGGTTTTTTTAAATTTTAAAATTACTGTACTTAATTGTATTTTAAATTTGGTTTGCTCTTCAAATTTTAGATTTTTCTATATTTTATATGAAATTTCTTATTTTTTGTCAAGATGTTTTCAAAATAGTATTTTATGTTACTTAAGTAACTTATTGCATGTCTACCTTTGCTTCATAAATTAATTTTAATTTTATATTTTTAAGTTAATGAGGTCTCGTGGCTGCGTGCCTGAGTGTCAGGTCGCGAATTTGGGGAACCGGGTTCGATCCCGACCGACGCTATATATTTCGAATTTTAAATGACACAAAATTGACCCCTGTGGTGCAGTATCCACGCCAGCAATGAGTGCCGGTGAGGTGACGCCTAATAAGTGCCCGCACGGTGCAGATATTTCATCATTACAGATATCTGTGTACATAGCAGATTGGCACACCCAGCAATGGGTAATAAGCCGTGATGATATATTTATTTATATATTTATATATTTTTATGTTAACATAAGTAGGAATGCCATGTATAATCTAAAAAATTATTTAAAACACAATAACCCTTATACCAATCGAAAAAGAAAAAAATAAGTGTTTTCTTAGAGTAAAAATCAAATGAGTTCTATTTAAAAAAATGTAAGCGATAAAAAAATTGTTTTCGTAATCCACTGGATAGACAATGAAAATATCTTTTTGATTTGAAACATTTTTCTCGATTATTGATTGTTTAGAAGTAATTTCAAAATGAAAAATCGACGAAATTCAGTTTTCCATTATTTATTTAAATGTACAAGGAGTACCAACAGTCGTTAAGACTAATAATAGGTACACACCAATTTACAAAAAAATAAATTGCTGAATTACAAAACTGCAGATACGAAATTTAGTGCCCTATGAGAATTTGTAGAAAAACAAAAGCACATCTGAGATGACCTACTATAGGTGCATAAAAAGTTCCATTTAACCGACTTTGTATCTTTTATAGTTCTCGAAATCCCAATGGTAGCAGCTCTAAATAGGACACACTGTATATTAACCATGCAAATTAGAATGCAATGTCTGTATCTGATTAGTATTTATGGTACTATTATAGTTGGTACGTAAACCACAAAACTGCGGGTCTGCATGTCTCACGAAGTGAACATCTTTAGTTTAATTAATTTACTTAAATTAGTATTCACCACTTAGAAATTTCAATTTAATTTAACTATAATATATACGTATTACTAAATGCTATTCCTATAATGTTCCCATCATTTAGTATGTAGTACATGTTTTAAAGTTTCGCTTACATAGTTCTTGAAAATTACATGAGTTAAACTTATAGTTGTAAAGTTGTCTAGCATAGGGAATTTTGTTGTTCACGTGTAAAAGGGAATATCAGTTGCCAATAAACGCAATAAATGATGATGCTTCTAGTTGAGAATATCGTTCTTTATTGAGCTTTATTGCGCGTTAAATTACTAGTAGGTACATACTTCATTGTCATTATTTAAAAAACAGTTACTGTGTTAGGCGTTTATTATATCTTCTTCAAATTTTAGTTCGTTTAGACATTATTATAAAAATCATACGCTATTTACATTATTTTCTTAAAGTAATTTCATTCCACACTATGATCAATGCTATCGTGCTCCTAATGAAATTCGCAACGTAGGTATTATAAGTAGTTTGTTGTGATATTTAGTAGTGGATGGATGAACATATATATATTTTTCCTACAACCGTGCGTGAAAAGTACTTTTCACGCACTCATTACAGTGTGTAAAGTGTCACTTTTCAAGCACTAGTGCGTGAAAAGTACTTTTCACGCACTAGTGCTTGAAAAGTAAATAAGCGTTGCTAGGCAACATTAAAATTCGGTTAATTTACCTGTCAAGTATATAATTAGGTAGTAAATAATAATGAAAGTAATAAAATTTATTAAGAAATAGGAATATACACTGTAAATGAAACAAATCTAATATTTTTTTAACAGATTGAGTACTAATCTAATTTTTAAGAACATTAACATTTTTTTGACATGTGTTCTCACCTAACCTAATTTTTAATATTAATATTAAATGTACAATTTGTACATTATAGAAGATTAATCATCGTCTGTCTGAAATTCTTCCATGTGTTTAAGTTACATTTTGTACAGTGTTATAAGAAAGAGTACTAACAGTATTTGAAGCTGCTGGATGCCTGTACACTCAGTATTATGAGAAACATCAATACCATTTCGGTTGTAGGAAAAATGTTGTATGCAACACGTGTGTAAAATAGTATTTTTTGTCTCGTGCTACGTAAAACATCGCACTCGACCAAAAAAGTTCTACTTTACACACTTGTTACATAAATAACTATTTCTGTATTAAATGATAATGTGCTAACTAACTTTTAAAGTGAAATACGAAAATGTGTGCAAATGTGTTTTTTTTTAAAACGAAGGCAGGTATAGATTTTCCATTACCCGGTAAGTAATCTATGTAAAATACATTCTATAAATGAGATCTTTGAACATATTGTTTTTATTTATTTATAATACACACATACACGTATGTATATATATTATTATATTATTACGTAGTAAAAACTACATTAGTTGGTGCTATGTTACTTATATATTACAAGAGGTGGTCTCCTGTGGATCCCTGTACTGCGACCTGTAGGTCTATTGTACCCTCCAGATTTACTCCTATTCTAGGAGTCTTGTTTGTTTAATAAATTCCAGGGTTTTCTTCAGATCTAAATATTTTAGCATATCCTGCTGGATCTTTTCTGCCCTCAGGATATTATATCTGCTGCTCATAAAGGCGTCACAGTGACATATAAGGTGCTGAGGGGTTTCTTCCTCTTCACCACACCCCCTGCATGTTGTTTCTTGTGTTAGTCCCATCGTGTGCAGGTGTTTGTTTAGTAGACAGTGTCCTGTTAAGAGTCCTGTTATTAATCTAACGTCTTGTTTGCTCATTAGGAGTAAATGTTCTGTTCTTCTCTTGGTTGGTTCATTTAGGAAGAGCTTTGCGTGTCTCTGCCCTGGTGACTCCAACCAATGATTTTTGTGCCATTGATTCAGCAATGTTTTTATTTCCTGTTTAACTGTCTCCGCTGAGATGCCGAAAGCCGGTTCTGGTCCTGGGAAAGGAAAATTTGTCCCCTTCTTAGCCAGACTATGTGCTACCTGGTTTCCTTCGATCTCTGAATGCCCGGGTACCCATATTAATTTCAATTTGTTCCTCGCTCCTAGTGCGTTTAATCTGTGAATGCACTTTAGAACAAGTCCAGATTCTGTCTCACAAGATTTTAATGTTTTTAGTTTAGTTTTTAGACTGATTGTGCCTCAGTCCTTTAGCTCCATGTATTCCTGCTCCGGTTCCATTTGGTGTTTTGGAACCCGTCTGTATACATGACTATGTCATCTTTTTCCACAGGACTATTTGCTTGTTCCCATGCCTCCCTGCCGGGGATTTCTACCCTGTAGGTTTCCCCGCAAGGGTTATATGTTACGATGAGTTTTGTTCCCGAGTCTTTAGCCTAATGTGAATCGTTTATCAAGCTAATTTCATCCACTTACCTCAATGGGTTATTAAGATACTCAACTCTACGGGAGATAAACTATGTGAATTACAATTATTTTATTATTAAATTCTACATGAAAAGTATATGTCATATACCGATTACAGAAAATATTTCAAAAATACCAAATATTACTCTAAAATATAACCAAAAATACGTATTGAACTAATTATTAAAAAAATATAGGATGTTTACGAATTTCCGTTTTTATTTTTAATACTATAGGTCAAAAGAAGGCAATATATGTTATTGGAACACATTAATAAAAGTTGTATGATATGAGAGAGAAAATAAATTCTAAATCCTTTATTTTTAATTGATTAAAAGTTTTTATAGCTTTCATTTCAATTATCATTAGTTTTTGAACTGTCAGATATAGTTCGTTATCAGTTGACACTGTTTGTTAAAAGTTTTTATATTTTTGTGTGAAAATGAAAACCTCAATGGCCCATCGGTCCAATATCGAACTTTTCCTTTTTAACTTCAATTTCAAAAATATCGGTTGAACTTTATCTTTTCATAGTAAAAGTTAATTCAGACAAAGTAATATCAACATTAGAAATAGTTAAAATCATTTTCATAAAGATAACATCAATTTCAGAAAAACTCAATTTATACGCATTTTTTTACAAAAAATAAACTTGCACAATGTAATAATCAAGGCATACAATGCCTGTCACTTCTCAATTCAAAGTGTAAAACATTGCATATGTATGTCATTTTTTATACAAAAATACATTCTGGAATTGAATAATTTTTTTCTGAAATTGACTTTTTCCGCAAAATAAATTTACTTTTCTGAAATAGAACTTACATTTCTTGAAAATAATTTTTTTCCTGAAAATTTAAGTAAAAAGGTAAAAAAGGTATAAAATGCAAGTGAAACGCGGCTAAATTGTCAAACCTTCGTTGACTTAGCGATGTTTTACAATCTGGCTAGTCGTCTAGGCATTTTATAAAACGACGAGTAGCTTACTTACCTTATACTTTATCTATGTAAATATAACAACACAACAATAACCTAAAGATGCAAAACTCGGTCCGAGTTTTCCAAGTGTGACTTCTGTGCGTTAGGTTTGGTTATTGTTATTATTACTAAGTTTAAATGGAGCTTTGAAACCGTTTTCAAAACGTTTTTATTTTTGGAAACGCCGTGTATAGTGTCAAAACGGTTTAGAGTTATCTCAAATCAAAACTGAAATTTGTGGGTTTGACTTGAAAACTGATATCAAAACTACTCATGTAAACACGTAAAATTCAGTTTCGATATTGCGCATAGAGTAACGTTTCTGTTGTTGTTTTCCGAGTATTACTAACTTTTTTAACATTTATAACCTTGAACGACAAAAAAAAAACACACAATCTATTTTAAAAAAATACGATAATCTTCTGAATAGCATTTATTGTTGGCTGAACAAATTGTTATTTATTTATGTCGTATAGTTCGAAACAGTATGTGCGTAGGTGTACTGAACTTTAATTATGTATTAGATATTCATGACCATAATTTTCAGTGACAAGATAATTAATCTTGTTTACAGCTACGGCAAAATATATTTTTATTATCATTATCTATCATGGTGAAGACTGAAGAATACGTGTTGTTCAAATAATATCAAAAAATATGCTTTTTTAAATACGTAAAATAAATCTGTGGTTACATGCCAAAATATATAGAAAAAACATTTTATAGAGGATTTTGAATTTTTTTCTGGAAATTTTGACAGCAAGTAAAATCAGAAATTGAAAAATAATGATTATTAATGATAATTAGGCACTTCACATTGTTACTTGTTTCTAGGGCCCTTTGAGTGACATACCGGGTGTAACACGAAAAGAGGGTCACAGACGTTGAAATGGGAAAACAGTTTTTCCTTGTGCAAAAGTGGCCTATTATTTGTAGACAATAATGCTTTAAATAAATAATGTCGTAGAAAATTAATTTCTGCATCTAATTCAATAATCACTTTAGTTTGTTCAACAAAAAACTGTGTAAATACATACCGTGTGTTTCAGCTAAAATGAAACATTTACTACTGTCATTGATGTATTACTATTGTTTGATTTATGGAACGCGGAGACCTGAAATTGGTGAGTCTGGTTAGTCACCAAACTGATCGCGCTCAAAGCACGATGACTTCGGTTATTTACAATTTGCATCAATTTGACAGATGGCATTGGCGCTATTTGAAGGTGTTTTGAAGTTTATTGTTTACTTTGTGAGGTTGTGTTAGCAAAAATTCGTGATAATGGTAACTATGTTTAAATTATTGAAATAAAAATTGCTAATATTTTTTTCTTTTTCATTTTACGAGAGTAAATAGCAAGGTGAATACAATTGTGCACACTACGATGGAATTATAAATGATTTGAATAGTGTTGGGAATCATGAATGTTTATCTGACGGAACTTGAGTATCAAGCTGTTCCGAAAATACTCACCACTTTCAGTAACCAACTCCTCACCGAAATCACCGATTACGATTAGTCTGATTTATTTACGACACATACTAATACTGTCGTCAATATCAGATGAACTTGCCATAACGTTTTAAAGGTGTTTATTAGAAAAAAAATCGAATGGTTACTTGGTACAATACTGATTGTAGTTAGTTATCGTAGAGAAATGTTTGTGATATGTTTGCGAATTGATATCCTGAACGTCCTAGACCAAAACCTTCTAAAGTTTCGAGAATATTTATAAAATTTAAAAGTGATGGATGTTTAGATAATAATCATACGAAAAGGACAAGAACAAAAACTGCGCGAAATGAAGAAAATAAAAATAATTTGCTACATGCAATAGGCGAATTTGGCGAATTAATTAAATATTATTTAACTGGTAATGGTGCAGTTTTTGAAAATATGTTGTAATTTGAAATATATTGATTTTATTGATACTGCTCATTACTTTCTTAATTTGTTTATAGATCAATAAATTATAATGACAAGTTAATTTGACATTGACAACTTTGACAACCTATGTTACACTTTATCTGGAACGATGCAGTAGGTATGTGCAACTAGTATCTATAGTAATACATTAAACAGAATAGTAAATATTGAATCTTAGTTGAAATTCACGGTATTTTCATTATGCATGTACTTCAATTTATTGTGGTCGGTATGTTTGACATTAATGATCAGTATTTTTTTAAATAAATTGTTAGGTTAGTTTAGGTTTAATTAAAATGCTGACTCAATAAATAGCAGCCTTTATTATGAATAATATACAATATTCATATTTGCGTTGTTTATATGAAATTTGTCGAAACATTTGTTTGACACATATTATTTTAAAATTAAAATACTATTTTGAAATTAAAATGAAATATAAATTCAGCAAAAACAATCGGTTTAAACCATATAAGTATGTATATCAGACAGGTATATTTGGTTTCTCCATGAAACTAGTGATAAATGCCTACTCAAGTGACTTTAAACAATATGTATCTACAATGTTTCCACAATAGGGTCATTTAAAAAAAATCATTGTTTTTTAATAAAATCGTGAAATTCGTCTCATTTAAGAAAAGTATATATAAAGTAACACGAAATATGCGACTTTTCATTCATAAATTTACTAATAAACTTTCGCGCTGACGTCACGGGTTGTTACTTACACAAAGACATTCCTCTCTCACACACAAATATTTACGGACCACGTAGTTTGCGTTTGCTGTTGTAACCTAAAATTGTGACAGGTGGCAACAGAGTTAATAGTAAAGGTATGTAAATAAAATATTCATTAAAATAAATATCAATAGTTGTATGAAATATGTTTTTAGTTAACAATATGGTTGTGAAGTATTGTGACGTGCCTTGCTGTGATAACACCTTTTTGAAAACATCGAAAAAAATATACATTCGAATACCAAGCAGAAAATACTAACTGACCAAAAAATTTATAGGCACCATTTGTTGCTTTCACAAAAACAAACTAACAAGTGACAACTCAAACAATCATAGTTCCAAACTAAACCGGTAGAGCTCGACTGTTGTATCCGGCAAACCGTGACGTCAGCGGCCAAATATTTGAAATTAAAAACAACTTTTAAAAAATCATATCTCTGATTCTAAAGACTTGTAAGGGGTTTAAAACATGCAACTAGATATTTAATTTTTTCAAAAAATCAATAAATTAGTAAATGTGAAATGACCCCATTTTTTTACATAATATATCATGTAAAAGCATAAAATCGTCTAATAAAAATATCTGCTTTTGGCATGTATTCACAGAAATATTAGCCGTATAAATATGTATCGAATAGTTCTGTATACTTTTCGCATGAGTATTTTGCACTTTGCGTCCTCAGAATTTTATCCAAATCGTTGAGTTCGAAGTCGCGATCTTTCGTTGTAAATATAGATATTACACGTAAATTGAAAATATCCAATGGATGAGAATAACCAATTAAATCGATACAGATTTCCTGAATACTCGTATATCTGTCAGATATATCCGAGCATTGTGATCGGATCAATGTCATCGTAAGAATTTAAATAAAATTTATTGGAAGACGTTATTAATTGGCAGCCGGCAATCATTTTCTTGCTGAAAGAACGTTTAAAATGAAGAATCTGAATCTATCATTGGGCGAGCAATTTTCAAAGTGACGGAATGAATTTGAAAAACGATAAATTTTGAAACAAGTCAAGCACAGCGGCGGATAATGGATACATCAAAAAACTTTTATGGAGAATATATAAATAAGCTAGTTTCATACTGACTGAGTATCCATTTCAGAAACAAAATGAAATGTGATGGCTTTTTTATTTCGTTATTAGACGTAGGGCAGAAATATTCTACCTGCTTCAATCTCAATTTTTATTTACTTTTTAATGATGCATCTTGTAAAACCAAATCCACTGAAACCGATTACCCTTTTTGATATACACAATTTTAAATCATTTGAATAATTCAGCCCACAATCTATGCTAGTGTATTATTACTCGTATGTAATAATAAAGGTAACCACGAAACATTTATAGTTATTTATGTCATTGCACTTGCAACCAGTGACAAAAATGATAAAACATAATTTTTCGTGACATATTTTACAAATTACAAAACGCGGTTACGGTTATAACAATATATGCACCAATGCATTTCAAAATGATTATAATATGATAAATAAATTCTACATATACGAATATGTAGGCGAGTTTCTATTCACCGATGAGTAGTGCGCATTAATGCGCAAGAATCGTAAATTCATCACATCGTTTCTTTATTCAGTGCTGAATTGCAGATGAAATTCATCATACCGTTTCTAATTGCCGCGTACTATCCATCGTAAATTCATCGTATGCATCGGCTTTAACTATCGGTAGATTTTACGATTTCCGATGGATCGGTAGTGGAGGGGTCTAAAGAAATGTTTTTAAGTTATATTTTTGACATTTGCTTCGAGCTGGCGGGTGTAAGATTACACAAAGAAAATAATGGATGATTCAAATAATAAAAAAACATATCTCGTTCAAAAAGGAAAGATGGTTATTTATCATCATTATGAATTCCATATCACTGCTGATATGGCTATCAGATTCTTTATTATTCGATGAAGAATCTGATGATTGCAATAGAGCGACGGTTCTTTTAACTATAAAACTTTCCATATTTGTTAACTATCAGTTGATTTTAGGGTTAGGAGATTCATTGCCTTCTTCAGCAACCAGTTTCTTTATTCGGTTGCAGCGTCTATCCATCGGATCCATCAACTATTCATCCTGACGTCATTTTCAATTTCAGATGGAATTCAGCGCATGAATAGTTGTTATATAAAGAAACTCGCCTTATGTATAAATAAAACAAATATATCATCACGGCATATTTCCTATTGTGAGTGTGGCAATACGCAGATATCGGTAATAACGACATATTTGTACCGTGCGTTTAGCGGGCGCCACTCCACGGGCATTCATTGCTATCGTGGAGAGTGCACCAGAGGGCTCAATTTTGTGCCATTTAAAATTCGAAATAATTTTGGCGTCGTTCGGGATCGAAATTAAGAAAAAATATATATTGACGCTGTTATTTTTTTAAATACATACATAGCTTCTATTTACTGGTTACCATTATTATAAACTAATAATTAAAATTTTTAAAAGAGTTACTTTGTTGAACAGTGATTGTATAATTTCATTAAATCAATAAATATGATGTGAATGAAATGTAGTGAATTGAAAAAATACAACAAATATATTAATTAAATATTAAGGATCTGGTCGCAATAAAGAATATTGGATGAAGATTCTGGAAATAACAATGGACAGGATAAGATGCAGAATGCAGCTGGTAGATCGAAATTGGATAATGGAATATAATAATGCATCACTTTAACGTGAGAGGAAGAGGATTGATTAAATTCAACTACAAAATAAATAAAGGACTTTAAGGATTTTTTCCAATATTAATTTCATTTTCAGGTTTATTATTTAATTGTGTTTTAGATTTAGGTTTCAAATATCTCCACTCTTTTTAAATTTTATAAAGATCATAGACCACTTTAAATTATTATTTATATTTCTATACCTATTATTAAATTAATCCAACAGTTATATAAAACTTATTGAACTTCTGTTGAATTTTTATAGTGTAATATGTAAATATAAAATTACAAATTCTAACACCATTAACAATTTTGAAGAAAATAAATAATAATTCAAAGCTGGGAAATTACACCAAAGATGTAAGAAAGAATTAAAACCAACAATTCTGAAATAAAACTAGTGGGACCATACTTCACGTACACAGTTAATAACACCAAAGGAAAACTTCAGAATTGAAGTCATCCGGGATGGAATTCAACTAGATCCTCTTTTAAACTCGCCTCCACATTTCAGAACAATTGAAATACTCTAGGAAGAGTAATGACAACATCTTCACCGAATCCAAATGAATAAATGCATGCGGTAGATCCCACGTTAAAAAAGTCACCCAATATAGTTTCCCAGTTGGAAAGTTGAAGAGTCTACTGGACGTTAAATATACGAGAATTATAAAACCCATCTACACAAATTATGAGAAACTTCTACAAAATTCTTTCGACTACTACTTACAAAAACTGTGAGCCAAATAACGGGTGAAAATAGTTCGATCGGCACTTAATGGGTCATCATCTAGTTATCTAGTTCATATTTATCTTGTACCGAGACCGTCCACTTTTGGCAAAATATTAAAAACAACTTGGGAAAAATTCAGTGCGTATAGTAAAATCTACCTTGTAAGACATATGGGAAAATCGGACAACACTATAACTGAAAAAAAGTAAAGAGCTTGTGGATACAATGCCTAATAGAATTAAAGCTGTTATAAAGGCGATGTAACTCAATATTAAATAGCGGAATACTTAAATAACATATTCAGTTTTTAATTGGAATATATTTTGAAAACCTTCCTTGGAAATTGTTGACGAAAAATTGTAGGTCTTAATGTTCCATACATTTATTTGGAAAAATATACATTTGTTGAACGTTTCGGGTTTACATTAACCTATCATCAGCAAAAGATGAAAAGAATTTTATACAATTCAAAATCCATTGATTATATCTTCTAAGTTACATTATTATATACATTAATCCTTACAGGATCTATTGATAACCATTAAAGGAACGAAAACTAGAAAACCTAAAACGTTCACCATGGCGACAGGTGAAGCTCTCAGAGCTTCTATTCTTTTCATCTTTTGCTGATGATGGGTTAATGTGAACCTGAAACGTTCAACAAATGTATATTTTTCCAAATAAATGTATAGCACATTAAGACTTACAATTTTTCGTCAACAATATTCAGTTTTTGTAAGTTTAAAATCTATGTGTTAGACAGTTAGACAAAATGAAAGAAATATCTCATGGCTGGTTTATGATGGATTTAATTTACAAATTTAAATTTACAAAATTACATTTATAAATATAAATTGTACATATCTGCCTTTACTTGTTTATGATGAATTTAAGAAATTTATTATTTAGAATTTACATTTAAAATATTTTATATTCTAAATGTAAATTTGTGAATCATTTCATAGTGTGTATATTTCAAACAATGATTTTGGGGAGAATAAAAGTTTCAAGTGACAGTTGAACTGCTCGTAACCTTACATTAAAAAAAACTCTCAAGGGGATTAAATCCCAATTACAGAGAGGTTTACATATACACACATCCATGCCTTAATGGAATTCGAACCCAGAACCCCTAGCGTACTCATGAAAGTGCCGTTGCTCTAACCATTGAGCCGACATTTTAATTTTATTTGAGATTTTTTTTGAAATAGATTCCGAAAATATGGATATATTAATATCATCTGTAATTTTATTCTTTAAGAGGTTATATAATTGTCATCCCCATAAAGTTAAAAATATAATTACGAAGAGGGAGCGTGAAGCATGTTTGTAGGCAATGATCTTGATGTTTCATTTCTGCAGCCCAATACTGCCAATTCCATACAGCAGAGTACCCTGGCGTATTTATTATTATAATTTACAAAATATGGCCAAAAAAGGTATTTAAACACAAAAGTTTAAGAACAAATTCGAAATTGCACACGTTAACGCATGTAAAAGCAAACAACGAATCAGAAACGGAACAGTACAAGATGGCGAACCATGCCCTGCACGGCTTTAAGATTTCGGACGAGCTCTCTCTATTATATATTCTTAACCCTATGATCATCACATTTGTGTCAAACCACTTGACCCAATATAAGAAGTTGATTGAAATCTTAAATTTCAAAACAAAATTTGTAAATCTAAATTTATGAATTAAATTTATCATAAACCAGCCATCACCATTTGAGTAGGTTTTATAATTTGTTTGTTGTAAACGTACACAACTATTATGAACCTGGGCTTGTATATTTGCTTTATATTTTATGTTTGTCATTGTTACCCAGTGCATCTCTAGTATGGCTAGCACAGTTATCTGTTCCATCTTTTATCAACGATTACTATTCGTCAAACTTAATTAATTAACTCCTCAACAATTCTCTTTGGAAAAACTTTCTGTGCATTTCCTTGTCTTTGGGACGTAGTGTCCGAACACTTGGAAGTTGGACAAAGGAGTTGCCGTTGTCACTGGGTAGTAATTTACAAGTTGTGGATAGAGAAGCTAACTAACTTACCAGTACGATCTCAACGGCACCGACGATGTACATGGCTGCGGCTAGCGTGGTGCCCGTGTAGAAGAGCATCCCCACAGCACCACCGAACTCAGGACCTAGTGATCGGGAGATCATGAAGTAGCTGCCTCCGCCTGGAACCACACCATTGGTGGCGATGGCAGACATCGAGATTGCTGTCAGCATCGTCTGCAAAGAATAATAATTTTCATTTCTTAATCCATTATCATTGTAGTACAATAAGTGATTAAAAGAGTCTTAGCAAATGGGCAATATTTTTAGAACGAGAGTCGCACTAGAATTATTCAAAATAAGATAATAATATGTTTAAATTAATTCTGTTCAACAACAAGTTACATCACCATTCTTTCCTTCCACCATAATCCCGGATATAATATTATGCTTTTTCTACTCCGGTAAATTCGGAAATAAATAAATATTTTACAAACTGTACAAATTCACAATTTATTGGAACAATACAACAATATTTATCAAACAGACCATTAAATTGATTTTATATTACTATTTATTAAGGAAACTACCTATTTATTGGCAATTGGAGGGAAGATGTATTGTAAAATTTACAATTGGTAAGGTTCAGAGACGGGATGGTAATATCCATTGTTAAATTCTCGCTGAAGTATTTCTAGGGGGTACAGTGCTCCTCGTCGCTCTCAGTATCTAATTTAAGATAGTTTAGCACTTTTCAAAACGATAGAAATCGGTTGGGAAACGTAAACACAAAAATATTATATGTCGAGTGACAACAGTGACATTGATAAAACTGTCAACTATCTGACAGCCATAGAAAGGGTGATTGCGGGCAGAACTAAAATAAACGGGAATAATTGATTTCTAGTTCTGTGATTGGCCGAGGAGACTTAAATATGAATCGATAATTAATCGAAAAAATTGAAGTAATGAGGATATATAGGTTTGTTCGTATAGCTACTTTGCGTCCATATAAAGTATATGGGCGCGGCAGTAAACCGTAGACGTAAAGTAGCGAAACAAACAGACCTATTGTTACAGGAGTAGAAAAAATGCATTTTTTCCCCACGAAATGATGGAATATTGTGACACAAACTTATGGCGGTGGAAGCCGTTAATATTTGCCCATTGATGGTTTCACGGTGGAAGGGTGTAAATGACGCGCGAGTCTCATATTTCAAATCAGACAACCAATCAAATTACTTAGGAGATGACATCTCATCCACGTAATGTATAGTATTCCCAAATGGTATAGTACTCCATTGTATTGGTACTTTTTAATAAATTTAGATATTTACGTATAAAGACTGATTATTTAAACTCCATAAAAATATTTTAAACATTAAATGATCACTCCTAATAAAACAATTTAATAAAAATATTCATCACTTCTCTCTTTTGAAGTAGTTTGATATTATCAATTTGTTCCTAAATAACAGAGTTTGTCATATATCTGCTCCAGCGTCCAGCCTGATCAAGTCAAAATACAACCAACAATACATGAGTGTTTAGGACAGATTTTCTGTAATAACAGCACCATCTATGAATTGGCCCCAAACTATTTTTGACTAACCTTCATCAACATCCCCCTCAAGTTTTATTAATTTTGCTTCAGTACAGTTCGCGTATGGGCGTAGTGTGTTGACCTCTTAAATCTGCCTTGTGATTGATGCATCCGTCGTAAGCAATCAAATTTTGTGTTCGTTTGTGCAAAGAACCAACTCAATCGTTTGCTTTGGTCTAAAAAGAGTTTGGGGTAGCATCATTGACTCTGCAACATTTTTGGCTGGCAAAAGCGCTTTCATTGCGAAAGCGAAATTGAAATCAACGATGACCCAAGACATTGAAGTAGCGACAACTGTTGGTTTTCGATCTACGTATTACAATGAAGATAGTTACAGAGTAGTTGAACATCGATAAAGAAACAGCTGGATTGGCTATCTTCGAAGATTTAAAGAAAAACAAAAGTTGTGCGCGCGCGCACTATAACGCATTGTGTTGCATTATTATCCGTATGCTTCCTATTTAGTTCCGGCTCTCCACACTAAAACTAAAGCTGAGAGGGAACCGTTACGACGATGTAACCATTGTGACGAAGATATTGAAGAGCATCCCAGTTTAATCATCCAGAACGCCATGAATAGACTGAAAGACCACGCCAAGGCGCTCTCTGGATTTAGAAGAAATGTATATTGAAGAATAAATTGTGATTTTGATGATATAACGGCTTTTGTCTTATTTGTAAGGAAAGTCCTAAAACTTTATAGCCACACTGTGCATTTCAGAAAATACGTGGATTCATTTTATATTTAAAAATAAGTATGAATCATGCTGGCTAAAAATTCAATTGAAACTTTCAATTTTGTGACGATTGTCATTTTTGTCAAAAAATAAACTCTGATGAACTGGTCCAACATACTATGAGTTGCATACCTTCATGGATCATTATAACAAGATAAATGACTAACCCTATTTTAATTAAAATAATAAAAATATCAAATTTCAATTTCGTTCATACTTTAACATTTTAGTTCTGTATTGATGTATGATAGTGAAAGTTGACGTGGGTTGAGAAATATAAAAAGAAGACGCCTGTCTTTTCTTGGTATTGTTTACGCTACGAAGTCGTGTCGTAAGAAACAGCTGTTTGACTATCAATGTTTGATAAAAAATATTCTTGTATTAATGGATTAAAGGGTTCATGTTAACCCATTTCGAAGAAAATGATGTAATGTATTATATGTATGTATGCATTATAAAACTTCCTGATATTTTCTTTTAGTTTTATTCTTATTGTTTTTCTTATGGCAACGCGTCCATCATTTCTGAAAACTTTTACCAAACTCATTTTATGTTACTTTGTTCAGAGATTCTTGTAAGTTTTCATGTATGTCTTCAAAGAGAGTAAATTCTATACCTTCTTTGACGAAAAAGGTTTATTTCTAACATTTTTATTATAATCCTACAAATGCAATTTTTTCTGGAAACCATAATAAAACATGAGCATTAAGATCGTCTTTAAAAGTTTTTACTACCAACGGTAATAAGTGCTTAAAAAAGGATGTGTGCGATTAAGACACTGTAAATTAAGAGAGAAGAGGCCGATTGAAAAGATAAATTTGGAATTCTGTTCTTCTTTCATTTTATCATAAAAATAAAAAGTACAAAAAAAATTATTTAAAATTTAGCTATGGGGAAGTTTTTTTTTTGTATAAAATAGGTACTATAAAATCAAGGATTTAATTAAAAATATGTTTCTTGAGAATAACAACTTAATTATAAAAAAAAATTCATATTGACAAACTTGTAGGCGAAATATATCCTTTAACAAGAAATATATTAAATGCTACGTAGTAAATGACATTCAAAATGTTTTACATTTTATAAAATATTTACAGCACTCGTGTTACGGAAGTTAATAAACTTTTACATTATTTTATGTAGACGTTCTCAAAACAAATTTTCTATAAAAATAGTATTTTTACAAAATTAATATGTCAATTCCACCTGAAAAATTCAATAAATGTATGATTGATGTGAAAAATAATCTATTCGTGTCATTTTTTCATGGTAAATTCAGGCTATAAAATTTAAAAAAAAACACGAAAAAACTCTAGAAACACTAATCGAGCATGTACAAAGGACAAGATTAATTAACCGAGATCTTTATACTTTCCCATTAATCTTAATAATCTGTAGATTTAATAGTCAATTATTAAATTTTACAATAAAATCACTGAAAAGTAATTATTATTAAACATTTTTTCCAATATTTAAGAAAATTACAATTAAATAATTTGATAATCGAAGCATATAAATTCAAAAATATTTGTGAGTAGTACTTATCATTACAGAAAAAACAATAAATAAGGTATTTTACATAAATTAAATTTTACAATTTTGGGTACTGTAACTTAGATGCACTAGCGACAAAAAACTGAATTCTGTAATGAAAATTATGTGTGTGTTAAATTTTATATTACAATTAAAGTTTGCATCGTTTAGAAACGGCGTGTGTAATGGTAATGGCGCCGCAGAACAACGTCTTCATTCAATATTAGTATGACAAAACACCGCTAGATGGCGAAGCAGTATTACATGAACTCGAATTGATACAAGACAATATATCAAAACTTTACAATTACAATGATATTCTAGTAAACCACCGAACACAAAATGTTCAAAATGTCAACTTGACAAGCGTAAATGTTTCTTTTTTTATTTCGATTGCAATTTAGTGATATTACTATTACTTTAGTATTCTTCATTGCGCAATAATGTTACGTTTTTCGCTCTATAATCTATGCTGGCACGAAACTCTCTTTCTGCATCAAACAACGCACATGTAGACAAGACTATTATTCTAATCCTTTTCGATAGTTTTTCTTTGATATTATTAATAAATCACGTAAATCATCACGAAACACAAAAATGCTAAAATACACGCCAATGTATACGAACTATGTTGACAATTCCAAATTATTTCCTGAACAGAGTTATGACATATGTCACCTTATGAACTGATTCTATATAACCTGTAGTAATTACTTCAAATACGTATGTCGTCAAAAATCATAATCATTTATTGCATGATGTCATTCTTACCTGAAGAATACTATAGTACTCTTTCACAAGCCTATGTTATCATGATGTGCTAATTCAAAGGTCATTATTTTCAAAATATTACAGTTAAAAATTAAAAATATTGAAAAAGCACTTCAATTTGTTTCAGTCAAGAGTTATTGGTTTCAATTTCGGTTTAAAATCATGTTTTGGATTTAAAACAGGATTAATCTATTTTTAAAATAAAAACGGTTTCTTGTCCTTTGTAAGTATCTTCCGTATGTGATATTCTAAAGTAGTAAAATTTAAGGTGAAAAATGGTATAAACATTGTGGAAGTTTTAAAATTCATATCTCGCTCAAATTAAATAAAAAAAACGTAAAATATAGATTTATATTACAAATATGTGAAAGTTTCAGAAAATAAAATTAAAAAAAAAAATTAAATACCCCATTGCGTGCAAATTTAAAAGCCTTGCTATCAGTGTGTATTCAGTGTTCGTTCATATATGAAAATTTATTAATGCCCTATGTATCACATTTTCACTTTTCTCTTTGTTGAAAGTTGTTTTTGAGTCTGTGTGTACAATCAGAGCTTAACAGCTTTAAATTGTTTGAATATGCAGACGCCATAGAAGCTTTATGTCATACACCAGTCCGCCCATTTAGAATGGAACAAAGCGTCAACAAGGAACAAGGCTTTAGCCGTGCTGCGAAGACCAAAATACGTAATATACACCAGCAAACAGACCACTATAAACTGATCACCACACAAAGCAACACTTCACAGACTGCGTATCATTATCGATATAGGGACAGAGGACTATACTACGTTATCTGTGTCATTTAGTCCCTTTCTCTTATTCAAGCAAATATAGTATCATATAACAAAATCATTACATCGTGGGCGTTCAAGCAAAAAACATTAAGCCGTATTTTGTTATATTGGCAAAAGTTAATCAAAATCCACTAGGAGACGTCAAGGAGAATTCGAGCTCTTCGTCATAATAGTTAGTGCTAAGAGAAAAAAATCTATTTTCTTATTTCAGATAATAAAGAACATTCACTTTACTACATTCAATATAGACTTTATCGTCTATTAAACGTTAATGATACGTATTGTAGCGTGCGCACTGTCGACACCACTTAGTGTAGCGAGCACGCTGCCGACGCCACTGAACGAAACGTTTTAAACAAATCGTGCGAAGCGTGACGTGCTCGCTCGACAGTTAAGGTGCAATCACAAATGAAAATTAGGTTTATGGTTTTTGTTTAGGTTTAAGTAAGTCATTCATAAATGTAAGTTTAAATTACCTAAAAATAAGTTTTGATATGTATAGACATCTATGTAAATGCTTCAAAAACAAGATTAAAATATCGGTAGAGCAGTACTTAACAAGACACCTGTGCGCCGTGAAACTGTCATTCGCTTGGCATTATTGGTTAAATTTCAGCAATTAAGTTATGACAGTATCCAGGTTCTTCTCGCATTTGTTTAAAAAGCCGAATCCACCAAGTGGATACTAAATAAAGATGGGTGTATATATCTATATCATTTCAGACTCGTTCTCATTGGTGAAGTTTGTGACGTCAAACTAAGTCATAAACCTAAAGTTTGGCCCTTGCAGTGCTTAGCTTTATGATTTGGATTTAGAGACCCTAAATTCTGAAGTATGAATGGAGTCATTACATAATATGCGGCCAAAGTCTTTAAATCTAAAGTATACACCATAAAGCTAAACCTAATTTTGATTTGTGAATGCACCTTTAATGGAAATGTTCTAGAATAATGCAGAGCTATACAGAGTGTCCCAAAACGCACCGGCAATATTTCAAAGATGAATTCTAGGACTTTAGACTTTAGAGCCGAAAAGTTTAGATAAACATATGTGCTAAACTTAGGCCCAGTTGCATAAAACGTTGTTAACTTTAATCACGTTGTTAACTTTGACAAGGCTTATTTTCCAATGTATTTTGGATACGTATCCATGGTTACAATGCGCAGTTACACATGATCAGCTAACAAAGTTTTATGCAACTGGCCCTTAACCGTTAACGAGTTATTGTTTAATTCATAATTTATGTGGCTTTTTATACATTTTTTTTTATTTACAAGAAATGTTCAAAATTATCTCCATTGTGTTTGATACATACATCTGCACGTCTCAGAAGAGAACTCTGCGTTCTTAATATGGTTTTTTGGTTATTCCAACAATATCGGCAGCCTACTGTATTCTTTGGCGTAATTCTTCTTTCCGATGCATAAACAATATGTTTCATGTGACCCCAAAGCCCTAAAGATAAAAATCTAATCGAATCAGGTCCGGCGAACGATGTTCAAATGTTACCAAACAAAAGACGTGATTATGGCAACTAGATCAATATTTCAGAAAACCGTTAATCTCAAATTTTAGCCACATAAATTATGACATAACAATAACTCGTTAAAGGTTACGTTTAGGACATATGTTTATATGAACTTTTCGACTCTAAATAAGTTCTGGAATTCATCCCTGAAATATTGCCGCTACGCTTTGGGGCATGCTGTATAAAGCGACGCAACCCTGCGTAATAATATTTCTTTGATTTTTACACTTCACCCAAATAAATAAACGTTACAGTATTTTAAATTAAAACTGCCATTATTAAAACGTTATTATGACGAGAGGCTTATATTATCAAGTAATATAAGGAATGTACGATAATACTTGAAAAAAATGTGCTATAAGCACAATATTTTCGAAATGGTACAAGTGTCAAAATTACAGACGTGATTGAGATGTAAAGCCAAAGATGGAAGTAATTTTATGAAAAAGGGTTGAGTAATGAAACAAGTACACAAAACTAAAAGAAAAAATTACTCATACGTTGAAGGATCGTCAACATCATGTACTTGAACAAAATGGATAAGAACTCGTGCAAAACACTTTTTGTTGAATAACTACATACAAATAAAAATGACTCTTAGATTTTTTTAATTTAAATGATTCGGTCGTGGTAATTGTAAAATAAAAGAATTTTCTAAGGATTTTAAATCCAGTATTTGTTTGAAACTTGAAAAACCCTTCGAATTTTAAATTTCTTTCAAATATATTCCTCTAGAACAGAATAATCATGGTGATATTTCCTTCTATTTCTATAAACGAATTTAAACGTCAAATTCAATTCTATAGACATAATATACAATTTGTAAATCAAAAGCGGGACATAGGCGTTTAACATTGAAAATTAGTTTTTCATTACGCAAACGTTACCAAATTATTTTATGCAAAAATACTTCAAACAAAAAACAATTATTCTAGCAGTTCATGTAAGCGAAAAAATTAATTATAAATTTACTGTTTTTATGAGCTTTTAATCTAGACAGTCATGGATTAAGACAAAAAACAAACAATTTCGTTGTATTTAACTGTCAATTCATATTTAAAAAATAAATTAACGTAGTAAACTAATACAAAACGTAAAAAGGTAAACTGTTTCAGTTTTACTTTTTACTCACAGTTAAAACTAATACAATTATTTATTTTTTGTCATAATCCATGCCTACCTAGAGTAAAAGCTCATAAAAACAGTAACTTTATAATTAATTTATTTAATTACATGAGCTAGAATAATCGTTTTACATTATTTAAATGCAAAATTTAAATCACTATAATTTTAATTTGATTTTTCATAAAATAATTTGAAAGAAAAACTGATTTCCCCTGTCTCGCTTTTTTATTTACACCCTGTACATTAAATATAGATACAATATCATGTAATGTAATTGTTACATATTGAAATTCATTTCATGAATTCGCCACGATATTGTTGTTAAAGCTTAAAAATAAAATAACAACGAACAAATTTCGTTAATCATAAGCTCTTTTTTCTTAAAATTTAAAAGAAAAACTGTGTCTGAAAAGTTTTAAATTTCATATCGGTACGCTTTCAAATTCTAAATTCTCCATCTAGCCAAGTTTCAAACAAAACTGTCAAACACAATCTGTGCGGAAGACTTGATGCTATATTTATTGTATTTTCATATCGTTTCAATTCAAGGAATGATTGAAATTTACATATACTTTACTTTTTATTGGACCTGGATTCATCGTCTCAGAACTAATTCGAATATATGTATATTCCTTTGCTTTAATACTGATTCTGCGCGGTTTACTATATTAAAAAAAAACTATGATTCCTTGTAATATTATTAACCAAAAGGAATTGGATTCATCTTTACTTAACATTTTCTACTCTAAATGATCTGGAATCACTGCTAAATCAGAATCACAAATATCCTACTTCCGCATAATATAAAAAATGTCACATCCCGACCTATCATCCGAATTGGTACTTTGAAGGCCTATAGTTCCTAATGATAGGAAATCAGGGTAAATTTAGCAATAAATTTTGACTCATGGTGGTTACCTTTAACCAGTGGCGGAGTTTCGTCCCCGCTGGCCCCCGCGTTGCGGGGGGGTCCGTGGACGAACGTAATGAAATTTTTTATAACAATGTACTTATTTTACTTTTCGTTTATACTCAATGGTAAAATTTGAGGAATTATAAAATTACATTGTATTTAATAAAGTTTTTTTTTTAATATGGGCCCGAAGCCCGAGTATTAAATAATCAAAATAAACTTCATCTATATATATATATATATATATATATATATATATATATATATATATATATATATATATATATATATATATATATATATATATATATATATATATATATATATATATATAGTATTATCTTTGCGCAGCCTTTTATACGGACAACGGACTATCCCAACCTTTACACTACAGGTAGTCCCATAAAACTTTATAAGGGGCAATCAGCTTATTTTATAATGACGTCCAAATATCGTTTCATACTATTATACTACACTAACCAGAATTTTTACTTCTACAAAATACACTAGCTTCATCATTTCCTGCTATTATTACCGCACTTAAATTATTTTTAACCCTACCAGTTTGTGTTGCTAACGCAGAACGAAGCTTCTCAAAATTAAAAATTATAAAACCTATTTGCGAAATAGTATGACTCAAAAAAGGTTGCAGGATATGTCTCTCCTTGCTATTGAATCCGCAATAGCCGAAAAAATGAAGATATCTGATTTAATAAATGTAATATACTTACTATGCTAACTGGTATTACCGAAAAAAATGTAAGGTTTACCAAACACCCATTGTAATAAAGCTTCAGGCTTTTTGTACAATTATTATTAATAAATAAAAAAATAATAAAATTTAATATCAGATTTTGCTCAAAGCAAGGCACGAAGGAAACAATTTTAATATTTAAATATGTTTTACTCGGTTGCTCGGATCCTGCTCTATTAAGAATTACGTAAAAGAATAGATGTTTTTTGTCTTATATTTTGTTACGTTTTAGTGTAATTTTTTTATATTATCTACATGTGCTTTTGTTTTTTATATATTATGCCAAAAATAAATATATTATCTATTAAATATTATTTTAATGCTACCTATCTAAATTAGTGACTATGAAAGTAATTCATAAAAATTGTCTAAGTGATTAAGGAGGGGGGGGGGGTTAGGTAGGGGGCCGAATTGAAAAGTTTGCGGGGGGGCCAAAAATTAAAGTTCCGCCACTGCCTTTAACCCTCTATCGCCATATGTGACCATTTGGGAACTTAAGTTTTCATTCTTTTATATAATACGTTTTGCCTAAATATGTTCTTCTAGTGCATGGAGTATCTCAATAGGAACATGAACTTCAGGTTTTAGCTAGTGGTCACTAGATGGATTAAATTGTAAGTTAGAATTATGTTATAACATATTACTTTTTGGAGTTAATGTCGTGCCAGAAATGTGCTTTTTGAAGAATTTATTTCGAATGTTTCTTAGAAGTGTTTTACTTTGAAAAAAATACTTTAGTATAACTCAATACTTGTAGATATATACTATATTTAGCAAGTATGTAAAATTTCAGTTTTGCACATTGTTTTTTTTTTTATTAAATATAAATGTTTCCATTTGGGAATACTATGAATAATATAAATAAATTGTATGTTATTTGTAAATTATTATTTACATGAAAATATAACTAAAGTCAACAGTAAAACTTTTTATGGTGTCTGAAATAAATATTCTGTAAATAAATAGATAAATAAATATATAATCACTGCATATTACCCTTTTCTGGGTGTGTCATTCTTTATACGCAGATATCGGTAATGATGATGACATATTCGTACCGTACGAGGCGTCACCATTCGGGCACTAATTGCTGGCGTGGAGAATGCACCGCAGGGGTCGCTTTTGTATATAGTTCCTAAATGGGTATACGAACAAAATATGCTTTTGTATATAAATAAATACCTAATTTAAAAAATAGTTTATTAGTTTATATTATCTAAATCTAGAGGTTATTTTTTATATATATTACAATTAAAACATGTGCAATAAAGAGTTAACATTCCTAAAGAGATGGCCGCGTATTTCCCGAACATACTATATTTATTATGTCATGAAAAATTTAAAAAAAATATCATCACGGCATATTATCTATTACTGGGTGTGTCAATCTGCTTTATACATAGATTTCTGTAATGATGATGGCATATTTGTACCGTGTGAATGTTTACCAGGCGACATCTCACAGGCAGTCATTTTTGGCGTGTGCATCACAAGAGTCAATTCTGTGCCATTTAAAATTTGAAATATTTCTTGTGGCGTCGATCGGGATCGAACCCGGTTCCCCAGATTCGCGACTAATATATCTAATTATTATGTATTTAATTTTTGACTTCCCATATACCGATATATTTTTGGTTTTATTTAGAGAATATATTATTATTATATAGGTATGCAGGGATAAGCTTGTCTGCAGCATCCTATTTGGGGACTTGTGATCCCAGGTGTACCCGAATTAACCGTGGGATGTCGGTCATGTGTTTTCTTTCCCCATCTTGTGTGGTGGCTCACCCAAAATCTTTTCCCCTGGGAAGAGACAACTTACGACGACTTATGTCCAAGTCTAAGCAGAGACCTGGTGCATTTTTCTTGATAAATAGCCCTGAACCCTCTGCTTATACTACCTCCAGAATCTGGAGGCAGGTTTCTACAAAATCCGTTTAGATGTGATGATGTACATATGTATTGTGTTGCATCTGAGCCCACGCACATCCCACTTACACACACTGTTGTAGTTTCCATCGGCTCGAACTAGATCTATACTAGCTTACGTTACCACTTAATAAACAAGGTTGCAATGTTACGTAATCTGCAATAATTTGTTTTCTAATATGCTTGTTACAGTTGTAAAAGCACTTCAAGATGAACCAATAACAATTACTTATTTGAATAAAGAATTATTTAAAAATCACAGTAGTTTCAGTGAAAACAACAACACTTGTCAGTTTTTAAGGTTTGACTTGATATTTAGATTTTATTTATTAAGAAATTAAGAAGCTGGTTCGTAATTAGTCAGCTTTACAGTCCCACAACTTTTACAACTTGCAGAATATATTTTAGATTATAACATCTTTCAGTCCTCTTTATCATACCATGAACTATGGCACATTAACATCCTGTATACTATCATAAATTGATTATAGCTATAATCATATCTTGTTCCCTAAAAATATGTTTAAAATAAACTCTACTTTCATGACTATAATCCTCCGCTGTGAATATAGAAGTGGATCAGTTGACAATAAGATCTTTACAATTAATATGTTTTAGATCAGATCATAGGTCAATTTCTGAGACCGGATCTTTTTTTTCAGATCAGATCAGGAATTTGGGATCTGTTTTTCTTAGATCATAAAAAGATCAGTAACGATTTTCAAATTCTTTTTATTTCTTATTAATTAAATAGGAATACAAAAAGTAAATTAATTACAAAGAATATACTTAGCCGTATACCTTACGCATGGGAAGAAAAATTACATACATAAGGTACTACGTAGTTTTCTTAATGCTGTATTAACGAATAAAATAGAAACAGAAACAAAAATAATAATTTTAAACATTAGAATTGTAGAAATGTAATAAATTAAGACAGACCATATCAAATAGGCAGACAATCATTATATGATTTTTTAAGTGAGTTATAGTAATTAACGTACTCTCCGAGGGTCCCTGAAATCTGGGCTGTTATGATGATAATAACATACAAGTCGGACGTTAAATAAATTAGAACCCAATTGTGTTTTGTATTTTTTTTTTCTCATTTGACATGGCCTAAACTGTTAGGTATAAACAAAAATCATTTTCGTCTCCTACAAGTTTATTCAAGTTTGCCGTATATTCCCGTATATTTGATCTTTTTTTAAGATCACAGATTACTTATATAGTTCTCAGATCAAGATCTGAATATATAAAAGGATCTAGATCAGATCATAAACCATACTAGGCTCTGTTACATTTAAACCATTCAGTAGATGGCACTGGCAACAGCGCAAATCTGAAGTAGCCGAAATTACATTGGGTAAACTTGTCTCTAATTTCAGCCAGTCAGAGAGGTAAAAACTATTCCCTATGCTCCGCAATACTGAATGGCTTAAATGGAACAAGGTATAAATGAACTAAATCATTGATTTAGATCAAATGATCTAGATCAGTCACAACACTGGTTGGGATGGATCAATTAGGTCGTGAGGTCACCATCTTGGCTACAGCTACTAAATAATACATAGCTGACCCGTCCGCCATATTGGTGCCAAAATGAAAGCAGTAAATTATGAAATAAAAGTGCATTTCGTTTAGTTGTAACTATTTTCATAATTAAATATATCTTCCATATTTGCCATATTAAATTTATTTAAAATAATAAAACAAGAAAAAATACGGTTCGTTAAGATTTTTGAGGTTAGAGAAAAATATATGTATTGCATAAGTACCTGTAAAAATTAAAACAATTTCTCAAATGATTTGCACAATTTGGAGCAGAACAACCCGTCATTATGGATAATTTCTATGATTAATAATAGTGTAACGCTGATATTGAATGATTTAAGTGACTCCAAAATGGTGGACGCGTCAGCTGTAATTTATCTAGTAGCTATAGTCTTGACAGACAGTGAAAAAGGTCAAAAAGGTATCCAGCATTGCTAAGGGTAGTAAGATATATTGAGCGACATAATATTATATCGTGCTGTTATTTAACTCTTTTATAACAAAGGCGAGTTAAGCATTCTAATTCTGAATATGTGTTCGTAGTTGTATACCAGTAGTAAAGGGCTAATAAATGCTCACATGTGTAGATCACTTAATTTCATATTCGAGTATGTGTAGGTTGTACGCATTACAATTCTGATCTTTGTATTTGAACCACTTGAACTAGTCGTTATGACAACGGCGAATGATCGAATACGTAGTTCAATGAGGACAAAATATTCAGTGTTGCCAACTTTGAATTTACACGATACCATGTTGTTAGAAGCTAGTGTGCAATTCTCTAATAGACTTAAAGTAAAACAACCCTGTTGTAAAAGTACCGTGTAATACTGCACTATCAAGGAATGAGAAAAGTTACGATTACCTAGATTTTAAAAACCAATTCCAGTCTGAAAGTATAATAAAAGTGATTAATATTGAGGAGAGAGAGCCGACCAATTTTAAGTGACTGGTTATGAATTATGATTGAAGAATTAAACTACCTTTCAATCTATCACAAAAATTTAACCCGTAGGAAGGATTTTTGATCGAAATAAATATTTAAGAACTCATCTTTAGACGGAATAGTTTTCATAAAGAATGTTGAGAAGTATCTGTTGAAGGAAACAATTATCTATTAATTTAAATAGATAATTGTTCACTTAAACAGAAATTACAAATAGTAATAGAAATAAACTAACCTAGCTTGACAAATAAATCGTTAACATTTGTTAATTTTTAGTTTCAATTCCATGGCCATCGCTATTTTTGGGTTTTCAACATTTTCATACCTAATTTCTGTAAACAATTATTTATTTAAACTATTAGATAATTGATTGTTCCGTTGAATAGAAATTACAAATAATAACCTATAAAAATAAATTATTCTAATTTGACAGATGAAACGTTGAACATTTGTTAACTTATTTGTTTCAACTCCATGGTTATTGCTATTTTTGGGTAATTTTTGCCATGTGCATACCTAATTTCATTTTTTTTTTGAAGGTTTGAAAATGTTTACCTAAAATAATAAGGGAAGCATGAAAATACAAAATTATGGTTTTACATGTTAAATTCCTATGTTGGAGAATTTCAGTCACCATCCTGTCTAATAATTAGATTATTGTAAACGAAAAACGATACTATTTGTTGTTTAATACTTACAAAAGAATTCTCCTTATTCTTTATGAAAACTAAAAATATTTACTATATCCTCCTTTTCATAATTAAAATCTATAAATAAAAAGCTAATTTAAAAGTTAGGATGAGAAACCATATCAATGTTTAAGTAAAACGTCCTTGTTTAAATTAAGGGAAGTTGCAACTCCTATCTTGTATTTGTTTGCTACATAGTACTCCCATTGGTGAACTTTGTTCAGGAAGCTCTCTGTATGCACACATAATTAAACGATAACTTAGTTAAGAAGAGAATCTAATCGAATCATACTAGAAATATCAAGTATTAAGTTCAACATACAAACCAGACGATCACACGATCACTTATATCAACTATGGTAAAATTCATGGTTTATATCTCACACTATTTTCCATACTATACCTTCTTTCTAAACCAGGAAGAGTAAAATGAACTACATACTTAACTTCTATAGGATTCATAATTATTATAGTCAGTTATTGAGTTTCAAACTCAACTAAGTAATTATGAATCCGATAGTAGATATATATTTTTTATACATGTATCGGGGCAAGAAACCGGTTTTTAAAACTGATTTTAAAAACCTGCGAACTCGTATTTTAAGTCGAAGTGATTTTTAACCGAAAATGATATTATTTACTGAAAAAACTTGTAATAATTATTAACCGAAACAAATTAAATGATGAGATATTTCTGAAGGTGTGAAGTTTACTTGATGTGAGGATTTTTTTTTGGATAAAAGCTTCGAACGTTGTTGTAAGTACTTATTGTTGAAGTTACATATAGACGACGTTTCGGCACATTTTCAAGTCAAATAAAAGTTAAATTACATTAAGTCCATTAATATGTTGTAATCTAAAAAAATTATTTCAAAAACATTTTTAAGAATTTGGTATCCATCCTGCAAGGTTTTGAGAGTCACAGCAAATGGCTCTCCACCCTGTGTAGGTTGGACAACAAATTCTTAAACATGTTTTTGAAATAAAAAAAATTATAAATTTATTGGTATTAATTGACTGTTAGTATGATTGTAGGGATGATGAGAAATAATTGGAGATGCAGTCGTGGTAAACAGTGTTTAAATTTCTATTTAATAAACACTGTTGGACTGCATATATATATATATATATATATATATATATATATATATATATATATAAATTTTAAATCAAGGAGAGAAAGAAAAGAATGCTAGCCGGCAGGATTTGAACCCACGATCTCAACATCTACACTGTTGCGTGTTACCAACTACACCACGGCTGGGCTGCAAATCCGCCAGTCTATACAATCTTTTCTTATATTCTTATATTCTCATAACCTCTTTGCCTTGAAAATGTGTCGAAACGTCGTCTATATGAACTTGAACAATAAATACTTACAACGTTCGAAACTTTTATCCAAAAAAATTCCTCGCATTCAAGAAAAAATATTAAAATCGATTTTGTAAATTGTTTCTACGAAGAAGGGTAAAGTGCACTGTTTTTACTCATTTTCACTTTTTTAAAACTGTAATAAAACTACTTTTTACATTAAAATGAATGAAACAATTTTTTTGAAAGAGCGCAAAAATTTATATTAATAAGAGTTTTTTTTAATGATGTTTCCTGAATGATGTTATTAGGGCCCTATTCTGTAACTCGGTGGTTAATTTTTAACCACTGGTTAAAATTTTTATCCAATAGATATTGATTTGACAACTAAAAATCTGTCTTTTTATTATATGTCAACATATTTTATTGGTTAAAAAATTTAACCAATGGTTAAAAATTAACCACTGAGTTACAGAATAGGCCCCTTATGGCCGTTTGCACCGGTTATACTTAAATTTTAAGTACCCCTTATCAAAATAAGTGCATTGCACCAATCTATAAAGTCTCCTTAAATCACGTCAGCGCTCCTTAAATTTAAGCTGCAGTTCAGGTGACACTTAGAAGCACCCTTAAAATAAATATTGCATTTTCAGGCCTGTCCAGTAAATTAATAATTGTTTGTTTTTGTAGAAATATTAATATTTTAATTTTCTGCAGATGAAAGTGGATAATGATTTGGAATTAGATACAGTGGATGATGATTTGGAGGTTATGAACTTGATAAATTTTAGAATTCCGCATCAAATATACACTTTGAAAAATATGTATATTTGTATAATTTTATATTGATTAACAAAAACAGATGTACTTTTGTTAGTTTTTTTTTTACAGATTTAGATTTACAGTTTTGACCATAATACAACCATAATATCGATAGAGCGCGTTGGTTCTTTGGCATTGGATGATGTGATTCTGAAATAATTTAAAATGTACAATATTTTCTGTGTATAATACTCGTATATTGATATCACAAACCTTAATACTATCACCGTCGAATATATTTTCAAAACCTGTTATAGTTTTTGTATTAAGGATATCCAACACAACACTTTCAGTAGGAATTGGTTTCACTCCCCCGGTTTTTAACATATCCAATCACACACTCGCAACAGATTTTTATTTTATTATTTTCATAAAACTTTTAGTGACTGCTTAGTTCTTTTCGATAAATCCGACAAGTAGAATTAAAATTATTAGTTATTTCTTTCCACGCAACTTCATTATCTTTCCAAGTGAATGTGTCATTTTACTGAAAAATACATTAGATTTATTACTTACAAATGAAAAAGATAGTTTGATTTTACATATATAAATAATAATTGAATAAGGCTAAATCAATAGTCATAATAATTTTCTTAAAAATTTTGCCTTACAAATATAACAGGTATAGTTTTAAAAGAATTAGAAATTAATTCGACTTACCATAAATAAATGTTTAATTATTTATTAATATTTGTATTATCCGTAGGAGCGTATAAAACTAATTATTTGCGTTTTCAGTCACCATACTCTCGCATTTGACATAATAATTACTAGAATAATATAATATGAAAATGAAAAGTTACTAGAATTTATTTTTATACTTCTTCCAAGCTACCCTTATGTAAGCGACGACTACCAGTTTATTTAACCGATTAATCTAATATTTAATCGTTTTGAAAACTGTATTATTTAAAGAAAACCTTTTTTTTAATAGTGAACTACCTACCTACATTTCTAAACAATCTACATTATTTTCATCATCTTCACAAAATATTTTTTCCTAATAAATTTTATTTCAAAAAGTAAAATAAATTTTTGTACGAACTCAAAAATTATTGTGTTATAGTTTGGAAAAGAAAATACGATGTTACAGGAAAATTAATTTATTAAAATTGCTAACGTTATATTATAAACGTAATTACATTTCGTATAATTAAACGACAAGAAAATGCACTTTGGAACTCTGTCGACATCATTAATGCATTTTTGTGTTTGTTCGGAAATTCTGTAAACGAAAAAAGTATACGAAACTTTAACGTTTGACGTCGCAACAAAAGGGTGCAGAAAATAAGAGGAACGACAATTTAGTCTTAAAATTAATTATCTTTTGTGACATGACAGTCCTTCTTTCTCGTGGCACAGGAATATTTTTAGAAATATTCACACTGGTATACTTCGTAAGATTTTGCGATTATCAACAAAATCGTGAGAAAAATCGAAGCTAAGAAATGATTTAAATTGTCTTATTTCTGTTTCCTTTCTTCTCATTTCATTGTTTCACGCGTGACAGCAATTATTTTTAAAATAATGAATGCCATTGTGAAAATGCAAGATATTCTTTATTCCTGAACAATAAATTGTATGTTGTTACATTGCGGGTGAATAACGATAAAATTTTGTGCGTGACTGTCCTTTCGAGATGGCAGATCTCTTGATCCAAGACCACGAGACGATGAGGAAAAACTTTCTAAAATTTCTTAAGGGTATAAGTTCCGGATCTAGAGTTTGCCAGCACGAAAAGGCGAGGTTAAGACATTAAAGTAGATGTGGAAAAACTAAGATTTTTCGATAGTGATCCTTTCTAGTATTTTTTGATTTAGGAGTAAATCATGACAAATAGACTTGCGACAGAAGTTCATTATTTACGGTTCCTGACAGTAATTTGAAACAATTCAACATGTTAAAAATTCAATATTTTTTTGTTGCATTGATTCAATGGGGACTTATACAATTCAAACTTTTTGGACGCTATCTAGTGAGTAAAATAGTATTTAATAAGTAGTTATGTAGTGAGCAAGATTTAGCACTACATTTTGACATTTATCATGTGATCCAGCACGTGATCACAACAACTGTTCTTTGAAAGGAAATGTAAACATTTTTATATAATTATTTAAGTATATGATCTACTCAGTACATACCTTGCAATTAATTCATGTTTATTTCCACTTTTCTTCAAACCCTGGCATTCTAACCATCTTTTCAACTGTAAGGCGGAATGATTTCAATGCTTTTAAACACAAATCGTGCCCCCGGTACATCATTTGTGTTAAACTCAGTATTTATTTGTGAACTTGGTTTTTTCGAGATATTTCAAACACTACAAGATATAATTAATAACAGTAACTAAACAAAATAACATAACATGACTAAATAACAAACAAATTATAGGATCAATGAGGCGAAGTGCTGAAGGGGAGAGCATGCATCCTTTTCTAAATTGTGTGGAGGGATGTCCGCCGCCGATCCGCCGCGGGTGACGTCAAATTTATAAGTCCCCATTGTAGTTTAACAAATATTCTGGGTTATAAAAAGCAGGACTGAAAAATCCAGGGTATTTAAAAAAGGAGACTATACCCTAAAGCAGCGTTTCTTAACCTATGGGTCGTGACCCAAATTTGGGTCGCGAAGGGGTTTGAGTGGGTCGCGTAAACTATTCAGAATTTTATAATTTTAATTACTAAATATTACTAATGTTATCAATACGATGTAGAATTATTGTTACTGCTGATAACACTAGAGTGCCTTTACCTTTATTATCTATCTTATCGAATCTGGTTTTTGTGCTCTTATAATTACTAAAACTATGGTTCTAGGAACATTCAAAATTTTAAAGAAATGCATTTTAATTCATGTTTTAAGTTCAAATTGGACAAATATGAACAGTTAATATTTATGTTCGGACATTTGACTACCAATCAGCATTAAAATTGTATCAAATTCATGTACCAAATTGTAACAATTTTCGTTTTATTTGAAATTGTTGATCTTATTATGGTGTTAAATTTATACTATTTTGTTTATAAATAACCTATCTGTTATATATTAGTACACATTCATTTTTTTATTTTCATAAATAGATTATTGTTTTTAATCAGACGTGTTTTATTGCTTAAATAATATTTATAGTGGCTCGCGAAACCAATATAATGGATAAATTTGGGTCGCGCCTTGAAAAGGTTAAGAAACGCTACCCTAAAGTGACCAGACCTCATCGAAATCAATGCTGGACACCGGAAATTTGACGAAAAAATGTACCATATTTATAATCATATTTGTATAATTAGCCGTAACAAGTCGATTAAACTAGGCAAATGTTGTACCATTACAGGATCATTATTTACCGTTATTTGAGAAAAATGTCTAGGTCACTAGATAAGTTGATATAGGCGAACATGTAAATTTTGCAGTTTTTTATTTTTCCGAATAACTTCCAAATGTTAAATTATACTGCATTTTGGTTAATATCTCTTTAGAGCACTTTTTCTTTCATTGAAAAGAGATTTTTTAGCTTTCCAACGATATGTTTCTCATACATGTTCATTTGTTTTAAACATTAAAAATTCAACAATTATTACATTTATAGATTTAAAAACAATGGTTAATGAAACAATAAAAATAAAATTAAAGATAATAATTTGGTTATTTTTAATTATATTTTCTTCATTCTCATTAATACTTTTCACATAGGTAAGTAGTACATATTGAATCATTTTTGAAATTACGCTTTCTGACGCCCTTATAAAAATATGACAATTCATTAAAATACACAAAAACTTTATACAATTTTGAAAACTAAATTAGGAAATTAGCAATGAAGAACCTTGATACTGCGTAAAACTAAAGGAATAGACAGTTAAGTCAACTAATTTTCTAAAACATTATTCTGTTCTTTAAAAAAAGAAAAAAGTTAATGGCGAACAAAATAACGGGCACATATCAATGCTGGACAAAATGACGGACATCAATGCTGAACAAGTCATGTAAATGCTGGACAATCCAGCCTAATGCTGGACGGATGGTCACTTTACTATACCCTCATATAAGATCAATATAGTCGAGAAATAGTGAGAACCGTTACCTAAATAGATACAAAATTGTAACTGTATCAATAGTAACATTGTAAATTTTAAAAAGGTATGCCATCTATACAAAAGTTAATAACATGTTTTATTAAAATAAAAACGCCAAATGAAATGGAATGGAATTTCAGCTCCATGTTTTGTAAAAGACAAAACCAAAACTCAAATATGTACATTCATCTGTTTAGTGCTTTTTGAGTCATCCGTTTGATATTTTCTCCATTCGGCACTCAGCGAAGTTTTGCGGCTCTAACTATATCTACATTCGAACGGACGACTTTCTCATAACAAGTGAACTTTTTCTACTTGAAACTTCTTCAACGATTTCAAATATTTTACAAAGAGGGCGAATTTCAGACTTTATTTATAAGAAAGTGAAAAACCTACTTGAGTAGGTGAAAAAGAGAATAAGTTCTTTCTCTTGTTTGATAATGAAAAGTAAGTCCTGGAGAGTATGGGACACGTGGTTTATAACCTTTAAATTCTAAACTACATTTAGACTTGTCTCTTTTGCTCAATTATATGAGACATAAAATGATCCATTACAATTGTTACTGATTCGCAACGTAGCTTGGCTTGAAACAAAAAGCTTGACTTAGCTTGAAAATTCAAGCTTTTTACAATCTCAAGCTTAGCTTGGTTTGGGCTTGATGAAAGCAAAATTTGATTTGGGATTAAAATCTCAAGTTTTTAAAATTTTAAACGACTTAATTTTCAAGTTTTATCAAGTTTTCTAAGATTCTTCAAGCTTTCCAAGCATTTCAAACTTTGTAAATGCTCATGAACATACTTATTTACGCATACGATATTTTTATTGTATTTCATTTATTTGTCACTGCGTATATAATATAAATATGTAAATCCTGAAATCTAATGATATAAACGTTATAATATAACTTCAATACTTTTATATATGTATATATATATATATATATATATATATATATATATATATATATATATATATATATATATATATATATATATAATTACGATTTTGTCGGACTCGTTGTTCACAATTCTTATAAAAAGCTTTTTTCAACCAAGCTACTTGCTAGTCAACGCTTTGGATTGGCTTAAAATTTCAATCTTCTACAATGACTTGGCTTCGCCTAGGCTTATGAAATGAAAGCTTGACTTAACTTGATATTTCAAACGTTTGAAAACATCAGATTTGGTTGGCTTTTTCAAGGTTTTTCAAGTCGAATCAAGCCATGCTTTCGAGCTTTTAAGTTTCAAGCTAAACCCATGAATATCTAACAATTGAACATGTACAAGGAAAAGATTCCAGATATTGGGTATTTCAAACAGAGATAGCCATTTTATATTACTCTCAAAGCAGCATCAAATGACTTCTAAAAGAAAAATATTCCTATATGGCAAATGCCTATAACCACGCCAAATTTATACAGGCTGTCCCGCGACTCGACTGCCATTGCTTAAGGTTGTGTTCCTTAGGTAATTTTAAGTCGAAAATACCATATACACTTATATTCGAATCTCAAAATTAGATAAGTTATTAGACACATTAAATTGAAGAGCTCTTTACAAAAACAACATTAGTCATTTTTCTTTAAATTTGGGATAATCAAAGAAAGAACTTTCTAGCTTTCTTACTATTAACGATGTAGCTTCGAGAAAATAACATATTATATAATAGAAGTGTTTATTTTTTACTATTTTCAGTCATCCTAGTTGAGATGTAAAAAAAAGATTCCGCCAACTTTGTTTTAGTATAACATACTTATAGTACTTTTAAATTACTAAAACTATGTAAGGAAGTGTTTAGCTCACTTAGATTTACAAATTGATAATTGTAAGTTTTCACGTAAAATGCTTACTTTACTCTTTAATCAGTTTTTGTTGATATCTCCAAAACTACTATTAACGGACACTTCAATTATAGTATAGAAATATCGCATTGCTTCATATAAAAAAATCACTATTGTGCAATAAAAAAATCCCTATCTGGGAGATTATCTTTGCATTTTCAGCTATAGATAATTTATGAGTTCCATGATTAAATAACAACAGAGAAATATATTCCGTTTGATTTATTTCTTATGAAATTGATATCTATGTTATGAGTAGTACGGCTGAGTTTCCTGTAGCATCTTTTAATAGAAAAAAATAGTAAATTTAACCTTTTTGTTCAGTATTTAGAAACCATAAATTATCTGTCCCATTTTTTACGAATGTCCATTAGTATTACTTCTCAAGCTTCTGAGAAAATATGTAACGTTCAAATTTTGATTGATAATAATTTCTTACCTTGTTTTGCAAAATTCCTACACGTTTCATTTTTCTTTTATGGTATAAAATGTATGATAAATTATACTTTATTCTTAATATAATATGTGATTTATATATTATGTGCATGTCAATTTACAAAACATTTAATTTTCCCAAAAGAAACAAAGCTGAAACAAAATGTCAAATAAATTGAATAGTCTGTATTTGTATAAATCTCCTTCAACATCACAATTACTGAATGAAATATAGAAATCATTTTTCTTTCTCAATTCAATAAAACTGTCTTCAGATCAGAATTTATTTCTTAAATAGAATCAATAAGAATAATCTTTGATTTAAAAGTTATTCAACAAAAAGTGTTATGCACGAAATAACAACGATAGCTATAATTTTTTAATTATTAATATTTTTATCCCTTTTGTTCGTAACATATTAAACACTTACAACATTTCGACGTATAAAAGTCAAAATATTTTAATACAGGTACACAACCCTTTTTTCATCAAATTTGTTCCATATTTGGCTTTATATTTCACCTACGTCTAGAATTTTTTGACACATACCATTCATAAAACAATGAATTTGGCTCTTAAAAACTTTTTAGCTTCCTTACTGTTAAAGGTTTCTGTAACTTAACTCCGGATCATGTTTAAATATTAGAAAATTATTTACTGGATGTTAAGTAATAGAAAAATAAACATTCATGAGCAATTGCATAAAATTAATAATTTTTATAGGACTTTTTATAGAATATTCAAACTTTAAAATGTAATAAGTTGTGTTGTGCTGTATGTAACTAATATTTCTAATATTTGGACTATGGTTGTTTTTGTCAAAAGCTGCTCAATTTGTACAAATAGCTTTCTATTTGATAAATAGCTAGAAAGTCAAATTAATAGGTGAATCGCATATTCCATATTTTTCTAATTTTAATAATAAAATAATTCTATCAACAGTTTCAAATGCTCTTTTGAGATTTAAAGTATCAAAAAGTAAATGTGTACCATCCGATTAGATATGCGTATCAGAAAAGGTGTTGGCATTACTTAAAAGATTTCATTGCTCGTATATCTGTGCTTTTTTATACGCATATTTATTTGTATGGAGTGAACAGAATCTACTACATAGATTTAAAAAAAATCACCTGTTCATGGAATGAATTCTTTGCAATATAAGTCACTTTTGCATACGATGCAAATATGCGCTCCTTCAAAACTCTTTTCAATAGAAATTGCAAGAATTTGCAAAAGAACATCAAAAATAAACGTTGAAGAAATCTGATTTCTAGAATCGTATAAGCCACGTGCTGACAGCATCAACGTGCACCAAGATAATGCCAAGGGTGGATTTTTGAGCATTTATTCCTGGTTTTCTTATGTAGAACGAAAAGAGCTCCTGACCAGCGAACATAGAAAAGTCGATGAACTTTCAAACCTTGTTGTATTTTTTTTTTCACATGTTATGTTTGTGAAATAATGAGATTCATGCCGTAGTGTGCTTTGCATTTTTATTTCTATAAACAATAGCAAGTAATCAATTTCAACAGAAGCTCGTACAAAATGTGACTAAAAGGTCGACATGTTTTTATTCAGTTGAGTGGAAAAAACATCCCTGTTTAAATTTCAAAAGTAAAAAAATAAAAATTAAATGTATACTTGCGTACATACACTGACCGGCACTGAAAACTGGCCATTTTTTAGATACAAAAGATTAATTTGCATTACTTCGTGATACCATGTATTTGTTGATTACGTAACTTCTTCCACCCTCAAGTAACGAAACCAGAGAAGCTAGAGTTTCTGCTCTTAGGCTCGATTCTACAAAATTGTTCTTACCACCTTTGGTTACAGGTAACTGGAAGTTAAAACTATTGTTCGCATCGCTTCTAACCTTCAGTTTAATTCTTAAATAATGGTTAATAAACTGTCACTTTATCTAGAGATGGTAGGATCGGGTATTAAGGACTTTTGCATTAAAACGACAAATAAATAATTAGACAAGCGACTAAAAAAAATTAAACTAATATACGCGATAAGTATAAATATATTTTATCAATTTCATATTTCATTATTCCGTTACTACAGGCGAATAATATGACTATTGGAGTAAATTATTCACGTTTTTAAGAGTTAATGAGACGTGATTTCTAGGAACCGCTTAGTTAATACACAGCAATAATAATGCTTTTATACTAGCATTTCTTTTAAAAAATGACCCGTTTTCCGTGCAAGTGTAGTTTATTTCAAGATATATTCTGCATTTCACCGAAGGAAATATCCTTAGTTTACCCTCTGATTGGACAGAATACATCACACCTCCTATTTCATAAAAGCTAAAATATCAGCTGTCAGCTGTATTCTGTTTAATAAAATCGACTTATATAAAAAACTTATTTTTCTTTTAATACTAAAATAAGTAGTTATTTACTAATTTTTTGTACGATCGCACAAATTATTTAATTGTGTTTTGTTTTAAAATTTAGGAATAGTTTTCGTTTTGATCTGTCGAATTTTCATAATTACCTACTTCAAAGAAATTCTCAACTGAACGTATTTTTTTTTCTGTACATCTACCGTTTCATATGATAACAGATTTATGTTCTTCATCCCACCAATTTGGTCAAAATTACATTTTAAAATTTCCAGCTTTCAATAAAAGCTAGCAAGCTGATTTGAATTTATTTTTATATTCTGTTTATGCGACAGTTTTGCTCGTATGGCAAATCTCATTTATTTCATTTAAGCACTTACGTCTGTTTACATTCGTAAAACTCCAGAAGCTTTTATTATTTGTGTTACACAATAAACCCCAAATCCGGATGTTCTAGTTTAAACTAGGACACACACAAATCGTATAGATTTTTTTTACTTTTAATTTAAATGGAACATACTATAAAATAAATATATCATAACGGCATATTACGCATTGCTGGGTGTGCCAATCTGATTTGTACGCAGATTTCAGTAAAGATGATGACATATTTGTACCGTGCGGGCGTTTACCAGGCGTCACCTTACGGGCACTCATTTCTGGCATGAAGAGTGCACCACAGGGATCAATTTTGTGCCATTTAAAATTTGTAATATTTGGCGTCGGTCGGGATCGAACCCGGTTCCCCAGATTCGCAACCAGACACTCAAGTACGCGGCCACGAGACCCCATCAAACAATAACAATGAGAACATACTATAATATAGAATATCCGGTTTTGTGTTTTCGTGAAAATATTTTGTTTGTTTATGAAATATTCAATTATAAAATTTCTGTCGATCTTTAACTGTTAGCTGTTTCTTGACTGATGGGCCATCCAATCTTCCTGAGAGCATTTTCTTAAATAAATAATGCGAGGATCCTAATAAAGTTACTTTTTCCGATTTTTCTTGTCAATTTTTGTTGTTTATTGAACTTTCTGAACGTAGTTTCTTTTTCAATTACGTACAAAGTTTTTTCATGAACGCAATAGCTAATAACTCCAGTACGAAAATAACATGAAAGACGACCTTTATTAATCAAATTTCTCTTCTGCTGTGAATTCAGCGTAGGAGTTTCTTTCACTTTTCTTACGTAGCATAATTAAATAGTTAGAGACTTTTTTATTTAATTAATTATGAGTAAATTCTATTAAAAGTTTCTGAACCTGTAGTTGTACAGGTGTATCAATATAAATGCTACAAAAAAGTAGAAACATTTGGAAAAAGTTTGTAGAATTTTACGCTTTACGAGGGTGGATATACAAGTTTGCAACGTAACACAGAGAGGGCAATATTAGCACGGTACACACAAGTTCGCGAGCTGTTCGCGAACTGCTAGCGAACATGTGACGAGCTCGGTGTGTATAGTCGAAGACAAGATATTTGGTCAATCCCTTGAGCTTGGTAATGGATACGGTTTACCATCACATTGCGTGATGAGTCGTAAATATGCACGGGTATGGTATTAAGAAACATTTTATATTCCTGCAACTGAAATCAGAATTAAATTTGGAAAGAAAATTGGCCATGCCAATATATGATTTTCTTCAGTTGTAATCTTACTGTATATGCGTTAGTGTCGTGAAATTTAAAAGTAAATGTCGACAATGTGGAGATCATGGCATGAAAACTGTAAAATAAAAAAAGAAAATGAGGATGTGGTTGAGAATGACGAAGAAAGTATTATGCCCGGCTGCAGAAACGTTCATCAACGCGTTGTTTAATTAAGGGACCATAAAAATGAACAAATTTGAATCAGTTTCCTTCTTCTTATGACATTTAAATCATTACTGTCAAAAAATCGCGTTGCATTTGTCCGTTAATTAAATAAAGCATTGATGAACGTTTTTGCAACCGGGAATTAGTGTTCCGCACGTGCATTTATCGAACGATGCCAAACAAATAACAGTGAATGTATTTGAATCATTACAAAATAAATAATGCTATTGTGAAAACGGCGGAATTGTGTATATGTTGTAGACCGAGGGCTAGTGCTACTAGAAAAATGTATCATGGTATACTGACCCATTTTCTGTCTTCCCCGGCAAAAAAGATTATCTACCCAGCTGTGGGTCATCGTGGGTTATGACCCAAATTTGTTTGAAAAAATGATATTTTCAAATCTAGATATTCTATATCGAACATACATTTTTTGTGTCTGTTGGAGTAAAAATTTTCCGTTGACTAAATCCCGGGTGGAAGGACAATTTCTGATAGGTAAAATTCACAGCAATAAAAGTCTTTAGCGTCTCCTGCAACAATTGAAAATGGCTGGCATTTATTATCAGTTACCATTTACATATACATAATGTCATTTTATGCAGGTCCCATACAGAAAATATACAGATTCTAAAGTATCATTTTTTTAACCAGTTTTGAGCCATGACACACAGCTAGATCGTCTTTTTTCCGGAGCAGACAGCAAATCGTTCGCCGGGGTATTTAAAATGAGTACCAAGGGTCAGTATTTGGAATACCATGATACATTTTTAACGTAGCAACAGCCCCCGATCTATTGCATGAATAATTATGTATAAATAAAAAATTTCGTTGAGTGTGTTTTACTACGTATAAACCAAACGTATACCTGTAATGTATATACCCATGTAAATTTTTTAAATCGGTCTCTGCATTTTTGGGCCATAAATTTAGTGATAATTCTTTGTTTACGGTATGCTAGTAGAGGGTGAGTAAATCCAATCCCCAATTATGTTGTCCAGTATTATACTAAAGTTCGCGAACAGCTCGGATTCGGTTCGTGTGTTCGTGTGAAGTTTGCTACATGAGCAGTAAGATCAAAGAAACTATTCGCGAACTCGTACCGAACAGCATTTGCAGTATGGATGTTGAAGTTTAGTTTTGTGTTCAGTTCAGTTAGCGCATTGGAGTGAAACGAACATAATATAAATTTAATAGAGCATTATCGTTTACATACAAATTTATGGAATACAAAACATCGTAATTATAAAAAACGTAGTTTGAAAAAGGACTCGATATAACAAATTGGTGTTGTTAAATGTGGCGTCAGTAAAAATAGAACGCAAACCAATCGTCATTTTAGCGTAATATACTTACGTATGTTTTGTCTTTTCTTTTTAATAATTATAAAGCTCGCGCAAGCAATTATAATATCCTTCTTCACAATATAAGTACATAATTCAAAAATGTTCACCTATATTTCTCGAACTGCTCGCGAAGAGTTGATTTTGGTCTGTACGCGGCTTCAGATGTACAATTATTTTTTGTGAGGTTATGTGAACTGTCATGTCTCGGTAAAGTTTTACGTGAATCCACAATTTGTGATCTAATTTGATTTTCTTGAATTAACATCAAACGCCTGCATAAAAAGGGTTTAACATCGAAGAAAGTTCATAAGGAAAGTGTAAATACTTTTGGAACGTCTTGTCTTTCACAAACAATGGTAAAAAATGGGCAGTTGAATTTGAACACGGAAGGGAAAGCATTGAAAATTATCCTCGCAATGAAAGGCCTGCAACTGTTACTAGTAAATAGATATCAATTTGATTTACGATATGCTCATGGCAGATCGGCAAATCAAGGTTCGAGAAATGGCAGATGCAGTAAGCATCTCTTATGTACGGGTTTAAAACATTCTGACTAATTAGTTAGGAATGACGAAACGGGTTCCCAACGGTTGATCGAAAACGTGTTCATTTCAAGACATCGTTCGATTTGCTGCTCTGTTATAAAGCTGACCCTGATATGTTTATGTAAAGATTTGTTAGTACATATGAGACACGGGTTCACCATGTCCAATAAAACTCACAAATTAATTAACGTAAAATTTCGCACACACACACATAGTTATGCAATGTACCGCGAGAATTGTAAGAAAATTTGGATAATTCTAGTATATTGCCATGGTTTCCTCAAAGTTCTAACGTCAGTCTCAAAGAATATCTTGAAACAAAAAGAAGAAACGCAAAGCAAACAATTTAGCATAGCATTTCAAAGAATATGATTACTTACTACCAATTATATTATATACTTCCTATAATAAAAAGGAGTTCTAATAATTCAAAGTTTAGTTACATTTTTTTATAAACTTACTCATAGTTTGTTGGCTTGGCAATACTCCTTTCATTATATGTATATGTGTAGAATCAATAGCTATGTTTTGAACGGAAAAAAATGCTCGCGAAACAACGAATGAAAAAAACATATAATTTTGAAAACAATCGCGTTATTAGAATTGTAAATATGTTTTGTATGTAGTGTACAAATATGATAAATGCCAATTTATTCACCGAGGTCGGCAAATAGTTCGCTTAAAAAAGGAAAATTAACATTTAAATTAGTTTATAGTTGTGGGTTGAATAGAATTGCATAAAACCCTAAAATAAAAAGAATTTTCTAGAGATTTGAAAATCCAGAATTTGCATAGGCATCTGGGAAACCCTTCACATCCTAAGATTGCTTTCAAATCCCCTATAACCGAATACATAAAGATGAAATTTTCTTCAAATACATAACAGGACATATACATATACCGGGTGTAATTTTTAAAACGGACCATAAAGCTATAACATAGGAAAACAGTTTTTTAGTTGCCAAAATTTTCTATATTAATTTATAGAAAAAGAATTGGTGTATATTATAGAAAGAAAAATTCCTATTTTTTTTTTATACTAAACACATCACATTTCTGTTTCATATAAAGCTGCAAAATATTTAAAAATCTCATTAACCATAAAATTGATAGTAACAAAACAGTGTCTTTTTTTACTAACATGAAGAAAAACTAAAATAATAATTATAACAAATAAAATGCAAATAAACATTAATTAATGAGCTTCCGTAAGGCAACAATTATTTTATTACTGTCAGGTTCATGGTTAATGAGATATTTTCTTAATTTTGCAAATTTAAATTTTTTTGTGCCTTTATATGAAACAGAAATGTGATGTGTTTGGTATTCGTAATTTTTTTATCTGTACTACCAATTACTTTTCCTATAAATTAATATAAAACTTTTGGCAGATAAAAAACTGTTTTCTATGTTATAGCCCTATGACCCGTTTTAAAAATTACACTCAGTATTTATATATTTCATTCATGGCACTCTTATAAGTTATATCAAAGGGTAGAAATTAACAATTCACTTATCTGTGGTTATATTTAAATAAAATTAAATAATTTTTATATGAATTTATTTAAAAAAAAAATCGTTATGCGAGGATATGAAAGAAAATATATTATTAAAATCAAAATTGAATTCTTTAATGAATAAACAAAAAGTGAACAACCTAGGTAAAAGGTAACTCACGGCAAATGAGATCAGGAAGCTGATAGGGCTATGTTACTATAGATATTGCAGGTCCATAGTGACAAATGTGACTAACGCTTAAACCCTCAACTAAATAATAATAATAATACCATTTAAAAATATAATAAGCCTCGTATATTGAGAACCACTGACCGAATATTTTTCTGTCCATTACATTATTATTGTAATATAGAAATTAATTTTTATTTCAATGAACCTATAAAAAAATACTACGAGGTTGATATTATGTAGTATGTATCGTGTTCTTCTTACACATTTTGTTCTACTTATATTGTACATGGTTGTAGCTAATGAATGTTGTATATATATTAACTCGAATAATCAGAACTCTACTGTTTTAGTAGTATCAAAGCTGTCTATTCTCTGTCCTCAATGGAGTGCTTCTATTCGTATTACCACAAACCGTCACTCAATCCTATCTATCCATTTGTTTAATGGACATAAATGTACATGTAGCTGCTCGCCTACACATGTCCACTCGGTCGAAACGTTTCGGATGACTGACTCTTTCCACACACTTTTCTCAGATTCTCCATTTTATTTGAACGTGTATCTGCTATTAGGTTAACTCTTTACAACTTTCACTAAACATATCGTTCAAATTAATTTTAACTTTTAATGAATATATTTGGTATAAACTTTTCATCTTCAAACCCTAATTTAATTTTAAGGGTACCTATGTAACTTTTAAGCAACCGTTGGCATCAAAGGCTAATTAATTATAAGGAATTACTTTTTATTCTGTAAGAAATTTCAAGACGTAATTTGGAGAGCAAAAAATACCGGGTATTTACTTTTTTAATGGACCATAGGGAATACAATGGTAAAATTTTCGTATGTCTGTAATTTCTGTTCTACTAATTTTAAAACAAAACTATAAATACAAATAAAATGTTCAGAATTAAAAACTGCACCAAATGACCCTAAATGTTGCGTTCCTAGGTGCGTTCGGTAAATGAGTTCTATTCACACTTTTCACTCTACGTACCCCCAGCATCGTTCGGTAATTAAATGAAGTGATACGCGTCTTAAAATGGAGTGTTCGGCAAATGCAGGATGGAGTCAAGTGGCGTGAAAAGTGTTAACTCCATAAGTCCAACCTCGAAATGCAAGGATACATGGACTGAATATGAGGAAATTTTACGTTTTGAATGTTTAACCTCAAAATTTATCTATTTCAAGAGAATATGATCGCCTATTTTGTATAAGTGTAATTGATAATACTGGTGAGTGTAATACCACAAATACAAATGTAAATGAAGAATGTACTAGTCTTATCATTGAAGAAAGTGAAGAATTTTCTACTTTTTCTAATATCATGCTTTCTTCAGAATCATTAAAGAATATTTTTTTTTTGCAAACTAAATAATTTCTGGATGATTCATTGCTTTTTAGCAATATATCATATTGTCAAAAAGGAGGTTATTATATTCGTGCACGAAAATTTTAACTCTATTCGTTCGGTTAATCACAAATATTGGAGTGTACCTTGTTTCCTCGATACACTCCAACTCTAGCGCTACACCCACTCCACTCTAACACCGCTCCGCAAATATTCCAACTCCGTAGGATTTACCGTACGGTCCTCCTGTCATATAGAAGTAAAATTAAATGTCTGTCTTTAAGCTGTTTACAAAGTGCTATGCAAGACAAAACATATAATTCAAACAGTCGTACTGTTTGGATTTGCCAGATAAAAGTTAATTAATTAATATTTAATTGTTTCTTTTTTTTCACTGATAAATTTAATGAAATCAATAATTATTAAAACTATATAATAGATGTCATCTTTCAAACTCAAATACAATTGTTTTACATTCTTGTATTTCGCATGGTACTCTGTAAATAGCTAAAAAAATACTTTTATTTTGCTTCTCTTTCGCGAACAAAACGCATGTAAACAATAATTTTATACTAATTAGATGAAGTTTTAATTCTGAACATTTCTTTTTTGTATTTACATTTTTATTCTAATATTAATTAGAAATTTCAGACATATGCAAATATTACCATTGTATTTCCTATGGCTCATGAAAAAAAGCAGATAAATATATCTTACATTTTACAATTTGCAATAAACGCGGTACAATATCATAAACACGTTTCTTTATTGTTTTATGTATATTGTTATACTTGAAAGTTACAAACGACTACTAAGGGTGTTTGTGCGCACTGGTGCCTAGAAATATAGTAAAATATAATGTGTACCTAACTCTCAAGAAACGACGAAATATAAAGGGTTAAATTTACAAAACACATGAAAGGTAAATAATTTAATTTTATTATAAATTCATAATTTGGGCTAAACATTTGTCAAGAACTATGTTATAATTGTTTTATTATAATTAAAGTAACATAGGTTTTGGTTTTAGATAAAATTTTAATAAATTTCAGTCACTGAAATGAAGATGGTATAACTGAAACAATTAAACTTTATATTCAACTGTTTACCTTAAATGCTAAGATAGATACATAAAATAGTATAGTGTTACAATTGAACATTGTAATGCGTGTTTTGGTGTTTGTTTTAAAATTGATATTAAAGAAACAGTAAAATATCAAGGTTGATAACACTGACTATTTCAATAAACATTCAATATTTAATTTATTTTGACGTTTGACATTTTGACAGTTATTTAGAAGTAAGGTTAGAGTTAGAAATTTATAATTATTACGTTATGAACCTACAAATAAATATTTTGAATTATAATATAAAAGAGTGCTTTACTGTTTGTTGTAATTATTTTGTTATAAAATATCTAATTGCAGTTATATTCCACGAATAATAATCGCGTTCCTTTTATATGATATCTCAGTTCACCTTAGCTCACGTCAATTGCCTCACTAATTTTGACCGTTTTTTTGTCGTAACTGAAGTGAGATAATGTGAGACCAAAGTGAGACCAAAGTGAGAAGAGTTCCTTTACCCTTCCTGATTCTTAGTCAACTCAAGAGGTTATGCCTGTTGAGTTTTTTAATCTTAGCTGAACGGTGGAGGTGAATGTTTCGCTGTCACTGGCTGCCACGTACAATTAGTTTGGTTATTGAAAAGGTTATTTGTGTCCTTTAATAATAATATTATTTTATTGATTATTTGAAGAAAATGACCGATAATATTAAAGATATTGTACTGGAGTTTAAGTAATGATTATTTAAAATTTAATATGTTTTAAATGTCAAGTTCAGCGGACAGGACTTCGGATTTTCTAACAGACAGTTCTACGAAATTTATTGTCGTTCTTTTTACTTCACAAAAAACTCAGCTCAGCTCATGTCAAACTCATCTCACTTTGAGCTGAGTTAAGGTGAATCACACTTAGACTAATTTGCTAACTTCACAAATAAAAAAAATCCTCAAATATGGTGTTACAAAATTGACTTTGTAAACACGAAATAGGAAAATCTCTTTTGGTATTTTTAAATTATCTTGGAGAAAAGAGATTACAATTTCAAGTATAAACGTAAATTAAATTAAATGTAGAATGTAGGTTACAAATTTCAGCAATGTTGGTTGTCTGTCTGAAATTGCCAATGGTATCGTATAGGTAACTACATATTCCCTATTTCCTTTGATCTCCCACGCTCACGCTCCACATAAAATTATGTGAGGTCAAATAATATAATTTCTGCTTTGGAAACACTCGTATACGTATCAAACGGGCATAATTAATTCTCTTACGAAATATCAGAATTAGACCTGGAAAGAGCAGACTGACATCAAGCAATATTGATTACGACAAACATTTAATTGTAGCAAAGAGTATACTCAAATGCTAGTTGATTAAAATTACATTAGTTTTACTTTTCGAAACACTAGACATATCGATCTGAAAATAATTTGCTTCCCTTTTAAAAGAAATTTATTTGGCTGAATAATGCAGTCCAGACTAGTTTGTAAACATCGTCATATAATTGAATTTTTAATTTTATTTTAAAAGTTCTTTCAAATAGACAAAGAAAACCAAAATCATATTTAGAAAAAAAAATCAATATACGAACTGTTTCAGTCATTTTGATAATGAAATAAAATATCTTCATAAAATAACAAATAGAAAACTGATTAAAGAAGGCGTTATATGATTGATAATGCTTCGAATCCAATTAATATCAAATTGAAAATTACTCCAGGACACCTTTGAGAACCTATGAGATGACAGATGACACCTAGACAACGCCCTCAATGCATTAGAAATTTTTTAATCCGAAATACGACCCGATTCGAACTAATGTCGAGTTCCGGGTCGAGTTGCATTGCTCACATTTCCCGTTAAGTCTAAAGTATTCGGGTACTGTCGGTAAAATTTGACTTTCACTGGGAAATTCATATCAGCATTATAATTCCTTTAGTTAGTTTAGTTAGGTTATATTTAAAAAAATAATAATCCTCATAAACGTATTAATTTTAAATTTCAAGTTCAACAATTACCATTTGTTAATAAATTTTAGTTGGGTAAAGTGGGCTTCACGTGTAACGTTATTGTGTTGATTTGTGTCCAACGAAAATTGTGCGTAGTAGTTTTTGGGATATGCCCTAGGCACTCTTTGTATTCAAGATATCAAGTTCGGGTCGATTTGGTTCAGTTTGGATCTGCTTGGTTTAGTTAAGTTTGGTTCGGGGTGGTTCAGTTCAGATCAGGATGGTTCAAATTTGGGTTCAGGTCGGATTGGAGTCGGTTTCGGGTTAGTTCATTGTAGAACACGGATCGGCGTGACTTTAATTTAAAAAAAAAGAAAGGTCCACTCTAATCGTCATTACTCTAGTCTGCAAATATAGGTTGGCTGGCACTCCCAGAAGTATGTAATAAGCCGCGATGATATATATATATATATATATATATATATATATATATATATATATATATATATATATATATTAACTGGTGTCCTTCCTGGTCATTGTCGTCTGAAATACCATCTATGTAGATAGCTGAAGACAGTGACTTAACCACCCAGGCAAGATAACACCTTGAACTGGTTCCAGAAAAATAAGTCAGGGTCATGCTAAAAATCTTCTTAATGATCACAGAGACAAAATTAACTAGCGTTTAAAACCCCCATTTTCGTAATAAAATAAATAATAATAATTGAACAACAATATTGGATTTAATGACTCAGTATATATTTGTTCTTTTCCAAGTTAAAATAGAACTGTCATCGCATTAGCATAATTTATCTTTAAATCCTTTACGTATTTAGCGCAGCACTCTACTTTACGCAAATTACGGTAATTGACCGTGAAGTTATGAGGCATTAGAATCAGAATGATATGAACTACAAGCAGTCAATTTAATGTCCTGGACCATATACACAATGTTAATTATTTAATAAGAGGTACAGTACGGTCAGTACAGGGTGTTAATTAAAAAGCAGGCCATAGGCGTTTAACATGGGAAATCAGTTTTTAGACAAAAATATTTCAAATAAATGTTGTAGAGAATTAAATTCTACACCTGAATCACTACTCACGTGTTATTTTACATATTTAATAAGCAATAAAATCTAATTTGACATTTTATGAATATTGCTTATTTATAGTGATAGCCATGGAATTTAAACAAAAATTACAAAGAAATGCATATCGTTTGAATTGTCAGAATTTCTATTTTCCAGATTACAGAAATAAAAATTAATAAAATCTGTGTAGTGATTTAGATGTAGAGTAGATTATAAAAACAAAATATTTCTTAGAGACTTAAGTGTAGAATATAATTAACTGTAATTATTATTTGAAAATAGAATTTCTGACAGTTCAAACGATATGCATTTTCTTTGTAATTTTGTTTAAAATCCACGACTATAACTACAAATGAGCAATATTTATAAAATCTCGAATTGGATTTTACAGGTTACTAAACATGCAAAATAAAATCTGATTAGTGATTTAGGTGTAAAATTTAATTTCTACAATATTTAGAAAAGAAAAAACTGATTTTTCATGTTAAACATCTATGACCCGCTTTTTAATTAACACCCTGTATTAATTGACAGTTATCAATTATGAAAACTGTGAGGAAATTTTAGCATGAAAATAATGTTAGTATTATACCATAACTTCCTCAAAATTCCGACATCAGACCATTGAAATGTATGTATTGTCAGAAAATACAGAAGAAGAAACGTAGAACAAACAATTTATAAAAAACAATTCAGAGAAAATGTTTGGAGATAACAATAGAGTATTGTAATTATATAATAAATACAGAGTTAAAAAATACCCGTATTTGTGTTTTTATAATTTCTTAAATATTAATAGAATGGAAAAAAAAACAAATACATTATTTATGTAACTCTGATTTATAGATTGGCGTTCTATTACGCAACATTAGGGAGTTATTGCAACTTCCAAGATAAAAGAACGTAAACGTTATATAGAAAATACCTTATTTTAAAAATAAGGGACATTTAATTTCAATGTTTACCGCATTTAATTAGTGTATTCACGGTAACATTAACGCTAAAAGTAACACAAACGAAGTTACAGTCACATTTTTCACTATTCAATTAACGTGAACCTTGTTAGTACGCATGCGCACTCGAGCAGTCACGTGACTTTAACATGCACGTTATTTTTGCGTTGAAGCTGAAATAACTCTGTATATTATCGTCACCGCTAAAGCAAAAGATGAAATTATTATTTAAAATTGCATCATTTATAATATCCCGTTGGCGTCCCGTTAACGGCCCGCTTACGAAGAAGGTGGATATTGTGACATAATTTGGTTTTCTGTATTACTGTGAAAAACATAAGCCGTATTTTTGAAGTTCTTGTTTATTTTCACGGTTTGAAATAAATTCATCGATGTCGTGTTAGACAAAAAACAGCAAGTCCAGCTAAACATTTTTCAAAATGGTTCTAATCCATTATTTTTTCAATCTTAATTTTTGGAATAAAACTATCAAACGAAAAAAATTACCTCTAAATGGATGTAAGATACCCTACGCATGCGCAACGCACATCAACATATGTGGATAACGTAAATTTATAAATTGCTTCTAACGTGAACAAAACAGGGACGTAACGTTGCGCGAACAATCTATAAATCAGACTTAATATAAGCAACGAGAGCGAAAAAGATACCTACCTTTTTCGATCTTTTTATTTAATTCGTTAATATTTCCTATAATATTACCGGTTAACTTAATATATCGACTCCACTGTATATTTTCAATGGCCGTAGAATTTAATATTATATTATAAAATATGAGTATTTTTATTAAACAAATTTCACTTCATTCCACCACAACATGTATAATAATTAACAATTTAAAGTACATTTTCAAATATAGTAGATGGACAATTATTTTTCATACAATGGAATTCAATTTGTGCACATTTTCAGTTCAATAACGAATAAAAAAAATCTACATGTACAATTACACAGTTGCACTGAATTATTTGTGAAACCTTCAATGGAAGTAAATGCATCTATTATACTGTGTTATTTTCTCTTAATACACACTACCTTGAGGAGAAGGTTATCTCTAAAAATATCCTATAATTGCAACTTTATTACCATTCAAAAAACAAATGTGAATGATATCCTTGATCAATTTATATGTCAGAAAAGTGTAGTAGACGAAAATGACACGTTTTCGATAAAGCTGTGCACTAAGAAAACGGAAATCCGATGAGTGCTAACAATCACCTACAAGATCACAAGCTTACTACACTGGAAACTCTTTTATCCGGATCCTAAAGAAAGGCTTTGTGAAATAGTTTTAGAGATTAAAAATTAAAATGTAGTAAATAACTTCCAAAATAGAAAACAATAAATATAAACTTTTTTCTTCCGTTATGGAAAATTATTTTATTTATTTATTTAACAATTAAAATTAACATTAACATATTTGTACGATCTTACTGATTATTTATTTCGGCTATTTATGTCACTATTTTTTATTTATCCACAGCGTCTATATACTCAACTGACCCAACATTGTCTGTATATTCAACAGCTCGGACAGAAGTCACACTTTTCATCTCACTATCTGTCTATTTTTGTAACTCTCTCTCTTCCACAGACTCAGTATCACCGACTGTCCGTATGCCACAATTCTTCAACACCACTGCCGAGTATCCACTTCCACTTGCCGTTACTGTCCCCGTATACCTAGCTTCCCAATACTCTTCAACACTACCGAGTATTTTGTTTCACAGCTATCCCGGTATACCAGAAACTTTCCGACTCACCGTTACTGTCCTCGTATACTATAGCTCGTCAACACTACCAAGTATTCACGTCCACAGCTATCCCAATTTACCAGTAACTTCCCGAGTCCCCTACTCGACACTATACTGCATACGCTCACCACGATACTGCTGTGCTTCACTAACACTCTGTGCGAATGTCTCTATATGTCTCCCCATGTATTTATCTGTCTATTTGCTAGTCTTATGTTCGTTTGCAAAAACGTTCATCAACACTTTGTTTAATTAACGGATCATCAAAACAAACAAATGCAACGCGATTTTTTGACAGCAATGATTTAAATGTCATAAGAACAAGGAAACTGATTCGAATTTGTTCATTTTGATGTTCGAGCATAACACTAGTACCTACACTCCCATGCAGGGTACTGATACTTATCTAACAGTGCGACACACTTAGTTATTAAAAAACCACACCTTTCGTTACTATATTATAAACTGTTTTTATAGAGGTATTTTTGTAACATTCGGAACCGTAGACTATTCAACTATTAAATATCTACTGAAAATATCATAGACTTTTGAATCCAGGACTTTCCACTGTTTGTAAAGGTACTCTACCAAACTAAGCTACAAAGTCTCAGTTGGTAGAGCATTCAACTAGACTAGACATAGGAAGATCCTGGGATCAAGTCAGTGAAATCCACGAAGCATTAAAAAAAATATAATAAACTTACTAGTGTCCACGGTGTAGTATCTATAGGTGAGTGCACGATGTATTCCAATGCATTACGAAGAATGACTAACTGGGCTAGTTCATACAGTGTGCCGCTAGATGTCAGGTTTTGTTGCGACCCGGTTTTTACACAAAATATTTAAAATATTAAATTATTCATATATAACGCATAATATTCTATATTTTCAATCATTACCTTTTATCTTTTGTCAGTTCTATGTATGTATTTTGTACAAATTCCATACAAAAACGATTCTATATTTCCAGTAAAATTATAAAACAACATATGTCAAATGCACTTGACATTGACACCTTTCAATCAGAAATTTATCTTAGCACCTGTTTCTGTGATTATAGTGTAGCTGGCTGCCGCTAAATTGAACATTTTGGCACCTTAAGAAGACTATATTTCTCTTTATTTGATTCATACTCTGTTGTGCATCTTGTAGCAAAACATTTTCTGTCAAATGGTAACGGGTCGCGTTAGCACCATTTTGTTTCACAGTTACTTAGCCATGTCAACGCATCTCGTGCTCTCACCTACAGATACTACACCGTGCTAGTTTCTTATTTTATGGTGACAAAAAAAATAGCAACCCTGTATGGAGTCACTTTTGTGCTATTTGTAAAAAAGAAATGCTTTTCAAGTTTCATGTTTGACATCGGTCGGAATCGGACCGGGCCGTTTAAATCACAACCGTTTACCTAAAGCACATTTTCGTTTTTGTCCATTGTCCTATATCCCAATGTACGCACACGTTATCAGAACACATCTTATAAAATGGATCAGATCATCCCGACAGTTTGTGATTAATGTCAGGTATATTACAATACACTTAGCTAGTAGATTCGAACCATGTTTCCTCAGATACGATCAGAATGTTATGAAACAGCACTGTAATGTTCGCATCTATCTAACGGAGAAATAACAAAAAAACTTGCCGGGAAATATTTTTTACCGCAGTGTATCAACACAATTTAAATAAATTTTGACGTGAGAAAATCTGAGATGAATCAGTTGAGCGAGGGAACATGAGATAGATATTATATGATGGAAAGAATAAAGAAGATAAAGAAAAGAAAAATCCGTCTTTATACATTGTTAAACAGTGCATCGCGCTTTAATAAAACAACTACAAGAACGAACTGTACATGAAAACGTCAGAAAATAAAACTGAAATAAACAAACTCAGTCGCACTTTATTACATGACTCCACTATAAATAAAGAATGCAATGTTACAGGAATGTTGAAGAAAATTCTTCCCCAAGACGTCGAGCAGGTGAGATAATTGATATGAACACTGGAATTTTGAATGGAGGACATTACGACGTGAAAGTGAAATATCTACCGAAATATTTCTCGGGAAAATAAGAAAATGAATCGCTATTCTGCTATAGTTTAGAATTAAATTTTTCAAATTTCACATGCAATAAAATAAAGAATCCCTCATTTTATCACCAAAAGTGCTGAAATTTTAAATAACCCTATAAAGAATCGCGTTACCTTTTACAAGAATATATTAAATTTGCATTTAATATAACTTCATTTAAATTCAAATATAAGGTGTTTCACGAAATGAGGGTCATACGCGTTTAATATGGAAAAAACAGTTTTTCAAATATTTGATATAATGTTCTGTTCACGAAATCGAATAGTGATCTCGTCAATTTTTGGTAATAGTTATAAATATACAGCGTGTCTACTTTTTATGGACCATAATGGTAAAATTTTTATAGTCTTTAATTTCTGCCCTATTATTTTTTAGATCAAATGTATAAATACAAAAAAAAATGTTCAGAATTAAAAACTGCATCTAATAGTTTATAAATTATTTTTTCGTTCGAGAGGCAAAATAAAAGTCGTAATATTTAATTATTTCATGTTAAACAGTTGTATTGTTTGAAGTATTTAGCCAACATAGAAACAAGCATTTTTTCTGTCGAATTCAATTTTAGATATTTTTCAACATAGACTCCTTTTACATTTTCCATCGATACTCCAACGTCGTTAACCCATCCAAAGAATAGTATCTTGCTCTGCAAAATAATCTTCTTCGGAGTAGGTTCATCCTTCGAAATCCAATGTTGTGATTATTCTTTCGTCCCAGAAGTAAGGTGGTAGATTCAAGTACCATCAAAAGTTAAATATCGATGCAAAAAATCCAGTTTGATTCACTTAAATCGCTCTAATGAGGCCTTGGAAATTTTCATTCGATTGCATTTTTTGGTCCAAAGTGAGCAGTTGCAACTCCCAATGCCCGGTCATCATTCTCATGCTCAATTCTTATGTAAAATAATATGATAAACGCGTTCCTTCAATATGCCCACAGTCTCTGCTATCTCTCCAACTTTAATTCGACGGTCATCCAGTATCATTTAGGGAACTTTTTAGATGCTGAACGTTTATCATTAACCAAACTGGTACGACCACGTTTATAAACAGCGTCCAACCGGGCTTTAATTCGCGCAGACGTGTTGCCTTCTAAAGGCAAGAATTGAACAACGGTACGAATTTTCATTTTTCCATCAAAACACTGTAAATTATTGTTTGAGTCATCTGTGTCAGTCGAATTCATAGGTATATTTCAAAACATAAACAAATGAAATAATTGCGTAGGCTTCCACAGTCTGAGTCATGAGAAATATTCGTTTTCCGGGAATGGACTGCGTCATATTTTGAGTCAGAGATCAACGTTTCGCCCGCAGTCGTATGGGGCATCTTCAGGAGCAAGGGGGATAGTACTGTCTTAAACAAGGTTACCCGACGTGTCAACCACGCTAGAGGCCGAGTTTAAGTAACAAGAGGGGGAAACTCAGTTTACACGTCGGGTAACCTTGTAAACTGAGTTTCCCCCTCTTGTTACTTAAACTCGAGTAACCTTGTAAACTGAGTTTCCCCCTCTTGTTACTTAAACTCGGCCTCTAGCGTTGTTGACACGTCGGGTAACCTTGTTTAAGACAGTACTATCCCCCTTGCTCCTGAAGATGCCCCATACGACTGCGAGCGAAACGTTGAGCTCTGACTCAAAATATGACACAGTCCATTCCCGGAAAACGAATATTTCTCATAAACAATTGAAATGCCAGAATAATTTTGATGATTAATGACATCTACATGTTAAGGCAAACAACTTAACAACCAAAATTCCCTCGTATACAAACATATAGAAATTTGATTTTTTCCTTAAAAATGTGCCTTATCTACATATGTATATGTTTTTTTGGTGCGATAGCTCAAAATTAAATACATATATGTACAAATATTTAATAAAATTTAAATAAAAAATGAAGATTAAATATTTAAATTTGAAATGATAATTATTATTTTGCATGTGGGAAGGACGTACTGTAATTATAAAAAATTATTTGAGTTAACAAACCAACCACTTTTCCAACCTGTTTTCAAACCATTCCCTTATATTTCATTTCAATTTGTACCAAATTATTAATTATACATAATTGTATTATAATTAATGAGCCCTGGGAAAGTCTAATTTCGTTACTGAAAACCAAATGGCCTCCAGATTCTCAGTACAGACACAGTTAACAGAAACTAGTGAAAATAATAAACTGCGAAATACTTTATATTCTAGAAAAGTATTGAAGTGAAAAGTTTTCTACAAAAACATCTAAAATTTATTCAATTGCAAACAACAAAAGTTAAAACAGAATACTATTGTTTTTATAAATGTATCATATTGCAGTATTTTTTTATCTTTTCGAAATAAAGAAAACGCAAACGGAAAATTTTATAAGCTGCTTTAGAAAAATACGAATAAACTTGCATTCCAAATTTTAAATTTTCGCAGATGGTTGAGCGTGTTCAATGAAATTACACTAGATTTATATTCACTGTTTTCGGATGTACCTACAACCGGATAGTATCTCTGCCAAAGTACTAAAATAAACACGTATTAAATCACATTCGGACGTTTGGAACTGGTTACTTATTCACTTTAAATATAGTTCTGGTAGCATACGAGTATTTCCTCGATATCAAGAGTAGTCTAAGATCATCGCGTGTAGACTTAGTTGCACCAAGAAAAATCGTTAATATAAAAAGGCAAATTTTATACTGTAGATGAAAAATTGGAGTCACAATATAATGTCACAAGTACTATATCCTCACCACCAACGACGTGGAGTTCAAACAACCTATATCGGTTATTAAGCTATAGATGTTCGTAATATACAGGGTGTTAATACTAAGTCGTCACACACGAAAATGGTAATTAAAACTCATTAAAACGAACAACTTTTCTTAGTTCCAATTTTTGATTTGGTGCCCCGGTTCGTAGTTAATGGACTTCTTTTGTTTTTCGAAAAATCGTCATAAGTCTCTTATTTTAAGGACTATTGAAAAAAATTCTTCCAAATTACGTTTCGGCCCAATAAAACATTTGCATTTACAATTACTTTTTTCAAAAGTAAAACATTTATAAAATCCTTAAACTATCTACTACAACATTTGTCCTAAACATTTTTTTCAATGTATCCAAAATATGTCTTCTGCATTTACTTCAATTACAACGCAAACCCGGCAGCATGTTTCTGTCAATTTATACGTACAAATTATGAAAAATGCGCACACAAATGATTAACTTTAATGTATTTAAATTTGAATAAAAGCCTTTTTGGATAGATTGAAATAATTTAATAGGTAATTATTAAGTGTTACCTACCCTACAACATCTCTGCAAAATACAAAATTATATGTAACAAAACACATCGGAGTTTTATAAAATTTACAGCAATGAAATAAATTTCAAGAATATTTCTGTCTCTTACAACTGGCAGATTAGAATTTCTACTTGTTTGAATTTGTTGCTATGGTAACAACAGCTTACCGTTCAAAGCGAACATACATCGCTGTTTAATATCGCTCTCAGAGTGGCAGCGTTGAGAGGTGCTGAACGCAGCCGTTACTTCTCATTACTATTTTATGTCTTTCAAAGGAAACAAATAATAGTGATAAAATAGATTTCACAATTCAAATATTTAAATTGAAATAGACCAACGAGGCAATAAAATATTATATAAGATGTTTATATTATAACGTCTTTGACTCTATGAGCCAAGCCCAATGCTTTAGACCCGCTCTTACCACCTCTAGTTCTCTAGTTATAGTGACAGTTAGTGCTAACCAACGTTTATGTTGCAAAATTGTTCTTATCACCATTGGTTAAAGCTAACTGGAAACCTTCAGTTTAATAAGGTTTTCCACGATTTTTTGTTTTTTTTATATGTTAATGTAGAGAAAAAAATATTAGACCCAAATTTTTCTAATTTTGCATAAAAATTTATAGTACGAGAGAAAAAATTATTTGGCACTTTGTCATCTTAATCATCACGTCATCCCGTGACGTCACAAAGCCAGCAAGACCTTGGCCAGCCACAGCAAGAGAGAAAGCTTGATGAACTATGAGATAGAAACAGTTGTGTCAAGTGACTTTAGCTACAAAAATGTAGCGCGGGAAAATTAAACGTAAGCCATTGCAAAAACCCTATTCTTAACTAATGGTTAAGAAACTGTCACTTAAACTAGAGGTGGTAGGGTCGGGCTTTAATAGTCTGTCAGTTTTGTAAATAGACATACCACATCTAGAAAACGAAGAGCGCCAAAAACAGTGCGTTTATACTTAACGATGTGTTGTAGTGCGTTTATAGACTCATAAAGACACCGAAATATAAAAAAAATTAGTATAGGTGTCAGAAAACTCTAAATGTAATTCCAAATTTGGAACCGGAGAACGAAACCTAGCTCTTTGTGTTCTCGAAATATTTTTACATTTAAATTTGTACTCAAAAATTCCTAACAAATTGATATGTATAGACACAGATGTATAAGAATCATTGCCAGGTACTAGAATGGTAGTATGTAAATTAAAAAAAAAAAAATTATCGGTCTACATTTGTACTTATGTACCAAAATAAGTACTGATGAGGTACTTGGTACTTGTACTTAAGTACTTTCAAAAAACTGCTAAAAATACTTGATTTTCAAGTACTGTATCCAAAATACTTGTACTTAGTACTTAAAATGGTACTTAAGTACAAAAAAAGTACTTAAGTCTTTTTTAGGGTACTTAAATAGTTAAGTACCTTCAATTGAAATATTTGTCGGATGACAGAAGTAACTTGGATATGTTGCACGATTACCTAATACTTTTTAGGCGATACAATACTTACCTTCCTCTGCCCCTGTAGAAAGGATGTTTTCTTTTGCTACTATGATCAATGCACCGAAAAGGAATTCCGTGCTCGATACACATTTTGAGAAAATAGTTGTGCTTAAGGCTAATTCAAGAATTTAAGTTAACATTACTTTTGTAATATCATACGTATTTATTTCATATTATTTTAAAAGAATATGTATTTCTTATATTACTTAAAATATAAGTACAGTTTGTTTGAGAAAAAAATGTACTTTTATTTAATAACCATTTAACCAAGCGAGTTTCCAATAATCACTTTTACTTTGGTTTTGTAATTTAACTACCAATTATTATTCATATCTTTTGATTTAAGCTAGAGGGTTTCCTATCTAATTTTTAGTTCTTATAATTGATAAATAATATACTTAATATACTTCTTCTAATTGATTTTATTTAAAATTCACGTATTTTTTTTTATAAAGTACTTGAAGAGTACTTGACAAGTACTGAGTACTCTTAAAAGGTACTTGTACTTAAGACTTAAGTATTTTAATAAATCCAGTACTTAGTACTTAAGTTTAAGTAACTGGCCTCCGGTACTTGTACTTAGTACTTAAGTACTTAAATAGCGGTACTTTCCCAGCTCTGCCTAATAGAAACTTTGGAAATCTGTTTTTATTTTCAATATTTCTTTGTTAATTAAATCAGAAACATTTTACAAATTTTAGTTATAGAAAAAATATAAGTATACAAATGAAAATTTATTTAAACCATAGTATCTATTGAGGATTTTTTCGAATAAATAATTAATTTACAGAGTTAGGACTACATAAATCCTTTTTTAAATCATCATTTAGTACCGTTTTAGGGAGCAGCAGCGAATTTATTTTTTTAACGACCATCCTAATATAAAAACAAAATAAAAAAAATATATCATCACGGCTTATTACCCATTACCCCAATCTGCTTTATACACAGATATCGGTAATGATGAAATATTTGCACCGTACGGGCGCTTACCAGGCGTCACCTCACGAACACTCATTGCTGGTGTGGAGAGTGCACCACAAAAGTGAATTTTGTACCATCATAATATGCAATTAGTAAAGTATTTTGACCCATATTACACAAGAATTGTAAATGTTTAGTATGCATTTGAATAAATAGGATAATGATATTAATAAAAGATGAACACCTTTCGTTAAATAAAACATAAAATGGTACAGTTTCTTTTGAATTCAAATGCTGCAATTATGAATATTATTACTCTTGTTGGTTGTATCTTTTTTTGGATAATCACGATATATATGTGAAGAGCGTTTACCAGGCGTCACCTCACGTAATCTCAAATCTTTTGTGAAGAGAGCACCACAGCCGTCACTTTTATGCTATTTAAAAATAGTTGACTAATTGAGTAACAAAATTCAAACTAGGCTGACATAAACAGAACCGGCCACATAACAATTACATTTTATTGGTATTATTGATTCATAGAACTATCACAGCAAAGCAAAAAACAAAATTAACGACTGTATGACAAAAACTACTCGTAGTGCAGAAAAACTGGTAATTAGTTAATTGTCAGAGATGTAATTAAAATCAATTTGATAGAATCCCTGTCTATTTGACGTTTAAATAACAAATACAATTGTGTTAATTAATGTTGAATATTCCACGAGGATATTTGCACAATAGCGAGCGCATTGCATTCACATTAATTAATTTATAGTGGCAATGTAAGTTAAGTTGCGGTTATACGCTTCTGTCGTTGTAAACCTCGGCGTATCATCTACTTGGCTTCTCTTGTTTTTATCGTAGGATTCAGGTGGGTCGACCCAGCTTATCTAGGATAAAATTTCAACAGAGGATGACAGTTAGTGGAAAATCGAAATAGAGCACACAGCACAAATAAAGAGTTATGTTTCGCAGAAGCAGCAAATAAAAATAGGCTGTGTCTAGGGACACATTAATTTGTACCTAATATGAAATGTAGGTACACGCTAAAATGTCATCACCGCGTATGCGTACGCTTCTAACGTGCAACGACTTATTGCGCCCAAAATATGTTGTAATTTGTAATTTGATATATATATATATATATATATATATATATATATATATATATATATATATATATATATATATATATATATATATTGGTTTTTTATTGATACAGTTCGTATTACTTTTTTCAGTTATTTATAAATCAGTAAATTATGATGACAAGTTCATTTGACATTGACAACTTTGACAACCTATGACTTTTCTGAACACATAAACATAACCTCATTTATTTAACGTGCACTTTTGGTTGCAATAAGTCGGTGCACGTTCGATAGATCATGACCGGTGATGACGTTTCATATTAGGTAAAAATTAACATGTCCGTAGATACTTCCATATAAAAATGAACCAATACGGACGTTAATGGTTTCATAGTTAACACATTGACGAGTTCAGATCAAGGAAATCAATTAACTGTGCTTATCTTTGCTTTATTCTATAGATTTTTTAATGATGCACGCGAGGCGAGACGAGTCGAGAAATATAAAATATCGATCTCGCCTCATTTTCGGATCTGTAATCTCGATCTCGCTCTCGTTCTTGCACATTTTTTTGGGTCTCATCTCGTTCTCGCACGAGAGTCTTGCGAGAGTCTGACTATAAAAATAAGCGCTTGCGCACTACGTATTTACGTAACTATATACATAACTACAAGAGACAAGTTCGTACCAATAGCACGGTCTTCCATGTATTTGCAGTCGTATAACTATAATAAAGAGACGAAACACTAAATTCTGGTCACCAAATTATTTCAATACGAAACGAACATAATGTTTATGCATTTACGGTCACCACAAAATGTGATAAGTTAGTAAATAATTTAATTTACCTCTAAAATATCCAATTAATCATCAAATTGTGATCTTTAAACTATTTCAATAAGAACACATTCTGTCATCAGTAAAACGAATTAAACATTAAAAAAATATTTTTTGTAACTAAAAGTACCTACACTTTACGTTAAATATATGCCAATATTTAAGTAAGATTAAGTCATAAAAAACCGCTACACTGGTAACTCGCTGGCAACCAATCACTCCGCTTCTCTCCCTGTTGGCTCCCATCGACGCTTAATATAACTTTTCAGGGGCGACAAGAGTTTTATTAACCGTGGTTTTAACTGTGGGGCTGAAATATTAGAGAAAACTAGTGCTATTGGATGCAATACCAATTTTGTCTTTCTTTTTGCATTTTGTCGCTCAGAGACCGATACTAATCGACTCTAAATAGACAAAAAATATTGTGAATTCATATAATTTTCACATTTACGTGTTCTATGCATAAATTAGCGTTGACTCTACTCCTTGTGCGGTGCATTTTTCATTGAATTTATGAATCAAAGCTATAAAGTTACAAATACTCGTCGTGCATCACTAAGATTTTTCTAATGATCTAGAAAATAGGCGATATATCACCTAAACGACTTGACTGATGCGTAATTTTGGCATAGGCATTTTTTGAATTGCGCTTTGGTAGTTTTAAAAAACGCACCAAACAAGTAAATAAGGAACTGAAGGTATATGACACAATATCACGTAATTTTTAAAATGACCAAAATTCCCAAATTTACCAGAGTATCGTAATTTTTTATTTTAGAATTAGAGGAAACCAATCAAAATAAACAAAAAATTAGCCACAAGTGATTAATAACATTGCCGTAGCATCATTTGTTGTTTCCAAAGAAGAAAAAGAACTTATCGATTTATCCGCTTTCTCAGCAAAATATTTTGCTAGCTTGTAGTGTTTTTGTGTCTAGCAGAGACAAATAATGTCCCTCTTGAGAATTGTATTTATTAGTTCTGAGATATCGACATGTCCACATATTAAAAACGAAACTGTATCCGGATAATATATTTGCCAGGAAAAAAGTGATACCTGAAATAGGTACACAACTCGGAAACAGATTTGCCACATCGGTAGATCGGTTTCTCATTTCGACGCTCCGAACCAGAAACCGAAAATTGGGATACGCGTTCGGATGTTAAGTTTCCGTGCGAATAAACTGGAAAATTCACACCATCAATTTACATGGATATCGAAATGAGTTGCGTATTTTCAATTTTCGTTCGCGCAGGATCAAAATATTAAAACTATACCTACAAGGCATATCACGTAAATTATATTTTACAACTTCGGTATAAAAATTAATTAAAACTTAGTTGCATTAATATCAAAAAAATTAATTCTGTAATGACAATTTTGTTCGTCATAGATTTTAAATTACAATTCAAGTTTACGTCGCTTTGAAACAGTCTGTATAGTGGCGCCGCAGAAGGACGTGAGAACGTTTGGCATACCATATTGAAATGCCGCTAGATGGCAAAATAGTAGTAAATGATCTTAAACTACAATAGACTAGGAAAGTAAACGTCATAGAAGGCGGGACTGAGTCGCCACTATCTTTTATTGTTTTATTTTCTGAACGTACGTCGTACGTTGTTGTGGTGCATTATATGGCATAAAATAACCTCACTTTGTGAATGATGGCCATTTCTATCAATATATTATTACTATTATTATATTACTAATTATTATTAATATTCACCAAAACACCACAAAACACCTTCGAGCCAAGACAAACGTTTTGTACAAATTTTTAATAACAAATAACAATTTATAATGTACAAATGGCATTTTATTAAATCTCTTCACCAAAAGTTTTAGTAATAAGTAATTTTTTTTACTAAATATATCTATGAAGCCAGTAATTTCGATTTATTCGACGGTTCCCATGCATATTTGCAGCCAAATAGACTCCGTTTCAAATTTTGCGTGTACTTAGGCACCGCCTACTTCCCTAGTCTTTTATAATAATATTCTAGTTCTAGTAAAAAACATCCACACACAAAAAGTTAAAAATGATTAGAAATATCAAATTGACGACCATAAGTGAAGAGTTCAGAGAAAGAACGAGAAAAGTGTATGAAGGTACGAAAAGTTATTTGGGCCCAGAAAATCAGCAACGTATTCTTTATTAACAAAAACTATGCATTCTTCTATGTAAGCTAAAACTTTTATGAAAGATTACGAGGACTAACCTGATTTTTTTCTAGTTTTAAAGTCCTAAAAGATGGGTCTCTGAGTGTATAATAACTGAATGATAAAAACAACTAAATTTTGAAAATGAAATGATAACTGATTTTTTCTTTATACTCTTCAAATGTTTCTTCGTTTACTATTCAGTTGCTATCTAGTTGTATTTTCAGAACTACTGCATGTACCTACGTCATTATGAATCGAGAGTTCATAGGTCATTATTTAAAAAAAATAATAAGCGAAATGAGTCATTGTATAGACAAACTCAACAATTAAATTGTTCGGTATATTGAACGTAAGCATCAAGATTTCCTTTTTTTCCTTTCAACCTAGGTCCTACAAAAACTTGAATCCAAATCTTATACAACTGTGTAAAGTCCGTGAGTTGATTGTGGATATAAGCATTTACTGAAGATTTTCTTAAAAATAAAAGTACTATTTCTACGGCGACGTAATATAAATGCGTTTTTTTAATATTGGAAAAAATGTAAAAGTTCAAAATTACACGCATTAAACTACATTAAAGTGGATAAATCGGTTTAGAATAATAACTTCTAACGGCGAAAGTTTTCAAGTATCTTATAGCATTAATCGATTGTGCATCGAGTATTTACTCTAAAACGCTATTTTGAAAACAAAAATGCGACTCCTACGATACAATGTAATTAAGTTGTGGCTTTAATACAGGAAGAAATAAGATGGTTCTAAGCAAATACGAAGTAAACTATTTTAAAGAGGATAAATCTGTTTACGACAACCATAAATCTTCAATCAGGTCGCATGTCTAAGTGACTTCGTTCTAGATACAGTGTGGGCTAAGGCTTCTAAAATTTAGATAGAACAATTTAGCTTATCTATACAAGGTGTAAATTCTAATATAGGTCATAGGGAGATTTTTTCTTAATTTTTAAATTTATTTTGTGACTTTATATGAAACAGAAATGTAACATGTGCGTTATCAAAAATTTCGTAATTTTTTTTCTCTATAATATGCACAAATTCTTTTATTTTCTATAAATTAATATAGAAACTTTTGGTAGCTAAAGAACTGTTTTTCTTAGGGCTTATGACCTGTTTTAAAATTTACATCTTGCATATCCGTCTCTTTCTCTGAAAAGGCATAGGCGTACAAATTTACAATATTTAATAATAATACGACATAATATAGGTACGTAAATAGTACTACAATGAAAACTACAGAGTGATCAAAAATAACTGATTCAGTTGGCAATAAAAAAATATTGCTTGAAATTGGTAAGACTGATACAAAAATTTGTTTCCTTTTGTTGACACTCACTGTTGATAGTGATATTTGAAAATTTAAATTTGTGTACATTTACAATTTTTTATTAAAATGGTCGCTGTTTCCTTTACCCACATCTTTTTATTTCTTACATTAACCACAGAGCAATAATCTAAAGTATTTCAATCACTCAAAATCCTATAAGCTGCCAGGCGTCTGCTCTGACATAACCTATTTGTATTTATTGCAAAAATGACATGTCAAATAGTACTTCCACCTTCGTGTGGTGTTGTATAAACTGTGGAATAAAAAGATCCCCACAATTCCATTACCAACTGAATCAAGCAAAATTTCAAAGTATAATTAAAAGAATTTAATCACTTTAAAAAAGATTTTTGTTTATTTGCCTATATACAAATAAGATATCAGATTTCATTTTTGTATTATAGTTGGAGCAAGCGATCTATGAAATTTATAAGATCTGCCAATTGACTTGCGGTGAGGGTTCCTGGAGCCAGGTAGATTTTTCTGTCCTGCACCGTACTCGAAATTTGCGTTCAAGATATTTCCTAATTATGTACTTCTAAATATGTATTAAAATAATAATGCGTTTTAAATGAACTTCTTCTAACATCAATTTGTAAATTGAAAAGAGATTAGAATATTATACGGGTTACAATAAATTCAATCGTAACTTTTAAATACAAACTGTTTTGGAAATTTTCTTTTGAGGTACATGCAAAAAAACTTTTTCAGTATTGAAAGAGTCCTGGCTATTAAGATTCCCAATCCTCCTTAAAAGGCTGGAAACCCTGCATAAGTAAGTTTCATAGATCGCTTTCTACAACTATATTTGTCATTTGGAGATAAGTTCCTACTTTATATTACCCTCTAGAAATGAACATTACTTTGAAGATATACCTTAATTTAAATGAAAATGTAGTTTTTGAAAATAATCTATATCATCATTACCGATATCTGTGTACAAAGCAGATTGACACACCCAGCAATGGGTAATAAGCCGTGATGATATATTTATTTATTTTATTTATTTATTTATTTATCTATATCATAAAACTGCTATTTTCAGATGTCTATTTTCTATATTAATAACTATTTTCTCTATATTTTCTGCAATTGAATTTCATGCAGTATTAATATTTAATTAGTAATAATTATAATAATAATAAACTAATTTATTAAAATAACATTTTTTTAATTTATTCATCTCACTTTCTACAGGATAAATCAGTCTACTGATTACTGCATTTTTATCCGGAATGAACGGTAGTTATGGTTAGAACAGTCTACTCTCTTTTTAAATGTGGTGACCGTCACGTCATCAGCCCCCGAACCAAGAACCAACAACCATGCCCATGCCTGACTTTGTCACTCACATTCTGAGTGACACAAACATGACTGTCCATTCCCAGCCCAAAAACGGATGACGTGGGCATCACTACATCTAAAACAGGGTATAGTCGTTAGATCGGCAGGGCCCCGAAGAAACACGATGTATGTTCCAAGCGCCCGCAAACACGGGTCGTTATATTCGTTTTTAAAATAAGTTTAAAAAACAAGTATAAGGACTCGAGTTTTGTGCGTTAGGTATTGTTATTGTCAGGATTATTCTAAAAATTTCATAAAAATGAGTCTAATTTTCCACTCGGAAGACATCGTGATTTTCAGGGGCTATGCCGATCAGACTCTTGGTCAACGGTACAGACAGACAGAGCTGGGCAATACTTGCAAGAAAAGTATTTTATTAGGCTTGCAAGTACTTTCTATTTATAGTGCAATGTACTTGACAATGTAAGTCTATTCATATGTACTTGGTGCTTAATACTTGGAAAAATACTTAAGTACAATGAAAAGTACTTGAAGTATTTTTAAATACTTGAAGTACTTTAAATGTAATTGAAGTATTTTAAATGTACTTAAATTACTTTAAATGTACTTGAAGTGTGATGAATAATTTAAAAGTTAACAATGTTATGGAAATTGCTTGTCTGTCAGTGTTTCTTTTGCAGTGGTGTGGTTTTATTCCTGTAGCACATAATTATGTGAATTTCATTAATAAATATATTTTCAGCGATAATATAAAAGTAAAGATATATTTGCAAATTTTTTGGCATAAATAGATTCTAATCTGCATACTACGTATACATATGTTTATATTACCTAACTACAGTGCTGGGACCTGGCGATCGCATGACGTAAAAATGACGTCATTATAATATCTCGGTACAGCCTCTCGTATCGCTTGGCGATCATATGACGTCAATTTTACGCCATGCGATCGCTACGGCAGTCCCAGCGAAGAACTCTTATTTTAAATAACCCAATAAATATCGCATATTGAAATTTTTGTCAATAATCACCTTTTAAGGTCCATATAATCAGAAAAATATCAATTATCTGAAAAAGTACTTGCACCCAAATTTACAAGTACCTACTTTTTCAAGTACTTGGTACTTTCAAGTATTTTAGAAACTAAGAAAGTACTTGTACTTCAAGTACATTTAGAAACATTAAGATACTTGGTAATTGTACTTCAAGTACTACTTTCCGGTACTTTGCCCAGCTCTGGGTAAAGATTGTCCATTAGCAAAATCTGCAAATAAAAAGCAGATTGGCACATCCAAAATGGATAATAAGGTATGATGATATATTTATTCATTTGTTTATTCTCTTTGTGCAAAAGTTTGGCTTGAATGCACAGGAGCACAACAAGTAGAATAAAGTTAAACATTAAATGCAAGCAAATAAGAAATAAAGTATATTTTGTATTAAATGAATATATAGACACTAGAGTCTAATGTAACAATAGCTACCACGTTGATATATTGACTACAATGCAGTTAAACAAAACTGCTATGCAAAAGTACATCTGTATCCTGTGCGCATGTGCATGCATTTCTATTTCTAGTTAAATAAAGTAAAACAGTATAAACTGTTGAGCGTAATGAAAATGCATCGAAGATTGAAAATTAACCCCGTTTGCGTTAAGAACCATCAATCAAATTAATCTACATACTTACCCCACGATTTATCTATTCAATTTTCTACCTCAATATCACTTACTTAATAAACACGGTATTCAATGAACGAATAATATAAGTTCAGTCAAATTTGGGACACATGATTTATGGTCCGTAAAATTTTAATAATACTGAAATATATGTCTCTTTTTCTTTTTACTCACTTTTATAATAAAACTTGCTACAGAAAAAATCAGCAAATGGTCACGTCAGCCAATCCGCTACTTTGTTTACTATCTTCAGCTTCTACTGTACCTATCTCTTTCGAACTCGATCTCGTTGCTTGTGATGACGACACAGGTTTTATGCCGCTTTTTTTCGAATTTTAACAAATTTTAGAAAATATGGATATAGGATTTTAACAATAAATATATGTATTAATTGATTAATATAACACTAAAATCGGTCTTCGGATCAATGATGTTATTCAAAGAAAAAAAATTATATTTATTTTTCTGCAGAAATGGAATATATGACTTTCACTATGAATATTGCATTATTATAGCTACATCCAAAAATATAATACTTTTCGCCGTCTCGGTTGTGGGACTTGAGGAAGCGAACAGCGCTCGAAACGACCCTGAATTTGTGGGTTCGATTCCCACCAGGGGCTTGAATGTGTTTTCAAATACTAATATAATATGTATAATAAAAATGCAATAAAATAAATAAAGTATTTGATTTAGGGTTAAAACTCTAACGAGTTGAAAAGCCGACAATTATTATTATTTTTCATTCAGAATTTTCTTAAAAGATATTCTTGCTGTATAGTTATTTCGTGACGTCATACATTTTACAACTCACTCAACAACATTACTTATACATATATGTCATGTCATAAATGTCAGATCAGCATCAGAGTATCTATCCTTCGCTTCAAAATGAGCTGTAGTCATTTTTGTAAGGAATGCGCTAATAAATCCACCAGAAAAACTAGGTATAACTTCTCTAATAGAAAGACCTCAATACACATTTCGACAATCTATTTTGAACAGTAACATAGGTGTAGATAGCAATTTACAGAGGTATCTGTTTAAGTATTTATATTATGTGCAAATAAAAGTGCTTTATCAAAATTTATATTTATTTCAACGTACCGTGAATTCAGCTGATCTCGAAAAGATAAATGAGACCTAAAACGGTCGATCTCAATCAAATTCAGTCATTTCGGCTACCTCGTAATGAACAATTATTGACGCGCCAATTTGACGGACTGATTTATTTCTCCAGCTCATTTTGAAAGAAGTATAAAAGTACGTAACCATAGCAACATCGACTATTGGCAAATTATTAAAATGTGTCTATTGAAAACCTGATGCTATGGTTAATTATAAAAATTGCACTACAAATACTTGTCTAACCTCACTTCTCGCAATTCTAAAGACATGGAAACTTGAAAACATACTTAATTTACATCTAGTTCGCTAAGGTTTTTTTTAAAAGAGTGACAGCCTATTGATTGAGATTTCATATTGAAGCCTATTTAATAATGTCCCACAACTCCAGATACATTTTAGAATGTCATATGGTACTTAACGTACCGATTACGGAACAAAAAGATTTTTTTCAATATTCTTATAATAGAGGGTATTTCACTTAAGAAGAACATATTTTGTAACTCTGGATAATATAATATTTGGAATAAAAAAAAATAGTTACGTAAAATAATTTAACAATGAAATTAATTTATGCAATTACGTAAAGATATAATACAACGTAATATTTAATATTAAAACTACCTATTCAACCAGTGCCCAAAAACTGTTTCCCCAACCAAACAATGAACACAAATAGTGTGAAAATGAAAACATTATTTTTCTATTTCGGTTTTCTTTTTTAATCTATAAAAGCACTGAAAACATGTCGTTAAGAAGTTCTATAAACACACTGTTTTTGGCGCTTTTCGTATTCTAGAGGTGGAATTACTATTTTCAAAACTGACAGATGAGTGACATATAATCTCAAATTGCTGTCAGTCAACAATGACTTTTCATCTGTGAATGTAGATTTTTAGCGGAAAGCGCTACCAATATATCTGATAAAAAACATATTTTTGACAAGTCGAATTTTTAAAAATCTAATAGAATTATACAATTATTTCAATAGAAAAAATATTAGGCATAAAAAACAAGTTTCATAGCCTGTTATCGCACTCGTCCTTCGTAAAACATCGACTCGTACCCTAACAGATTGCCTCATGAAACTTGTTTTTTTAATATATTATTACATATACTGTAATAGTTAGTTTGTAAAGAAAAATCATGTGATTTCAATATCCAATTTGAATTTCTACTTTGCGTCATAGCTTGGAACATGTGCCTGAATATACGCATTCATAACATAATTTCACTTTCCAATTGCAATTTCCAATTCCAGCCTTGTAAGGTCCATTAAATAGGACGCTATCCATTGGTTTATCGTTTATTTAAAGGTACGTAAATGAACATCGCAAATTTTCTCTCTGGATACGTTCATCATCATTTAGTTGCCATAGTTACGCATGGAAGCATTACGTTACGCTCCCACAAACTGAAATTGCAAGAACCATTCCACATTTGTTCATCAAATTTCAAGCAATCAATACGACAACATTCCTATTCTCTCGTTCCTCTTTACTTTCCTATTAGTTCGGAAAGGCTTTTCTTGTCTTGGTAATCACAATTACACACACAGCGCATTCACAAAATACGAACAAAGGCGTTCAATTTGTATTAAATCGGATAAGCCAACATGACTCGATAGGCCACGAGTCCTCGAATCGACAAAGAGCGGGAAGGTTCAAGCCCAGCCGTGCCAAGACAAGCCAGGTTTTTTCCTGGCGAATGTCATATCAAGTTCGCCGAGTTACGGGCGATGGCAATAACTCTTTCATATGACTTGTGCAGCGATCATTTTAACAAATGACTTTTAAATCCTCCATATTAATACTAATCGTTGCTACTGTGAAAATTTTTGCGTTTTACGCAAATATATAAATAGTTACTTTTCAATGTCCATTAGGTACATGTCTATGAAAGATGAAAACTGCTTAAAACTATTTAAACAGTCAAAGTTTTAGATCAATAGTTTCCGAGATATGAGGCAGTGAAAAATGAGTTTTTACGGGGTTTACCTCTGCTATCTCGAAAACTATAAGAGTTACGACTTTGATTGAATAAAACTTTTTGTATATCTTTCAGAGATCACCTTAGACGAGCTTTTGTTTTTTTTTTTTAATAATCAAATAATTGTACTTAAATGTTGTAGCGAGCTTGGTCAATATTTAATTTTCAAATAACTTCGTAAGTATTAGAAATTGAGAAAAATATTTCACATAAAATTTTATTGTTTTTTATAGTCTATTTACTAACTTAGACAAAATTTTGTTCGATCACTATCTTTGTCAGTTTTTCATCGATCTCCTCGGAAACAGTTGAAGATCAGAACAATGTTGATTAAACTTTTTTTTACTCATTTTAGTCAGTACTATATGTCTTTAAATTTTCTTTCAAACTGCCTGTACACTATATCTAATAAATAAAGACGAAAGAAGCGTAAATTTAGAAGCTAGATACAGGAGAAAAGAAAATATTATATGAAAAAAGACCATATTTTCAGCTTTGACAATACTAGATAAGGGAAGAAAACTATGTTTTCAGACTCTGTGTACATGAAGAATGATTACTAAATCTTTTCTAAGAGAGCTTCCAAGACAAGCCAGTAGTCTATAGAGACATGGGCAAAAACGCTAATAAACAAGTTATAATATGTATTGTAAAAATAGAAATGTTTAATATCCTAACCAAATGTATCGATTAATATAAAAATTCAAAGTTAAAAAGAATGAATTAAATAAATAATAGTAATACAACAACATAAAACAAATTATGGACGCAATGACCGGAGATGCTACTCGTCTTTAATTTACGAAGAAAAAAATAAAACACAAAAAATAGAAGTACATAGTTTGAACTTTGAACTATTTCAATTCAGAAATATCTAAGTGCCTCTTTTACGTTTTAAATATATTCAACTAAAAGTATTTTTTCTACAACCGTGCGTAAAAAATACTTTTCACGCACTCTTTACAGAGAGTAAAGAGATACTTTTCAAGCATTAGTGCGTAAAAAATACTTAGTAAATAGGCGTTGCTAGGCAACATTAAAATTCGGTTAATTTATTTTCAAGTAGATAATTATATAGTAAATATTAATGAAAGTAACCAAATTTATTGAGAAATATTAATATACACTGTAAATGAAACAAATGCAATAATTTGTTTAACAGATTGAGTACTAAACTAATTTTTAACATTAACATTAACATTTTTTTGACTTGTATTCTAACCTAACCAAATTTTTAATATTAATATTAAATACACAATTTGTATAATTATAGAAAACTAATCCACCTCTGTTCGAGATTCTTCCAAATGTTTAAGATACATTTTGTACAGTATTATAAGAAAGAGCACTAACAGAATTTGAAGATGCTGGAATCCTGTATAATCAGTATTATGAGAAACATTTCGGTTGTAGGAAAAATGTTGTATGCAACACGTACGTAAAATAGTGTATTTTGTCTCGGACAAAATATCGCACTCAACCAAAAAAGTACTACTTTACACATTTGTTGCATGCAACAATAATAATAGCTTCTTATATTAAATATTAATATGGTCATTCATTAACCACGTCATATACCCCTACAACGTATGTATGTACAAGCCCAAACTCATATTAGTTCAACGAATTATAAAATCTACACAAATGGTTAGAAAATGCTAGAAAATCCTTTCGGCTACTTTAAATATAGACTAAAAACTTAAAAAAAAAAACTGTGGGCCCAATGATTGGTGTTCGATCGGTATTTTAAGGATCATCTTCTAGTCCAGATTTAGCTTCTACCAAAACCCTGTACTTTTAGCACAATGAAAAACAACTTCGTAAAAATTCAGTGTGTACAGTAAAATCTACCTTGCAAGACATATGGGACAATACTCACGGGAAAATGTGCAGGACTTAGGGATCCAATGCCTAATAGAATTAAAGCTGATATTACTAATAAAGGTGATGTAACCTAACATTAAATTGCGGAATACGTGGGTGAGTAAATTTTGCCAGAAATATGTTTTAATAAATTCTATGGTGGTAATACGAATGTTAGATATATGTTTAACAGTTATTTCTGGTAGTTTATCTAAAATTATATGTAGTGAATTGTAAATGACAATATGAGATCGAAGCCGGTCGGAGCATTATATGTAATTACTTACGAGTATACAGGGTGTTTCCTTTAAAAAACCAGGGCGAACTAATGACTTTAGAAAAAAATGTTACATACAAGAAATGATCAAGAATAAGGGGCTAATTTATTAATAATAACAAACCGAAAATTCGATCAGTGGTTCTCAAACGGCTATATTATTATTTAGCCCATTAGATAGAGATTTTTTTTTATTTCAACGATATAAATATGGTATAGGGTTGTATAACAATTATTTCGAGAAAAATTATATTAAAAATAATGTTATAATATTACAATACGCTATGCAATACACGCTAGTAGTAAACCCATTTTTTATTACATTATTTCTAGTTTTTAATATCATTTTTCTCGAAATAATTGTTATACAAATACAACCCTATGCTATATTTATATCATTGAAATCAGAAAATAATATTCTATTTAAAAGGCCAAAAAATATATATAGAGTGCCATTTAAAAAAATATATAATGTTGTTCTACCGTTTGAGAACCACTGGTTAAATATTCGGTTTGTTACTTCTGATAACCCCTTATTCTTGATCATTTTTGGTATAAAACATTTTTTTCTAAAGTTGTTAGTTCGCCCAAAAAAGCGCTGGTTGTTTTAAAGGAAACACCCTGTATAGTGTGCCTTCTTTAAATCTGTTAATAGGGAATACATTTATTTTTTTTATTTTGCTGTAGTTACCTTACTTAGTTTTAGTGGAAATATTTATTTATTCAGAGTGTCATGGAACAAAGTCATGTTTTGTTGATCATTAAATCTGTCAAATAAACAGGACATACGAAATACGAATGAATGGTTTTGTTACGTTCTGAAATATGCTGTAAATTTTATTTAGTGTGTTTTGCGTAAAATAAATTAAAATTTCGATTAATTTTAGTCTGTGTAGTTTTCTGAAGAAGTTTTGTATTTCCAAATATCTCCTAAAATTAGGTAGCTGAAGCAAACTAAAATAATTAACATTGTATTGCCTATATAATACATTTCAAGTAAACACCCGGTATAAATAAATACAATAAATTTGTCATTAAACATTACGGCGGCTGAGTGTTAAATTGTAAAACAATGAATGTTGTGATGTTTAGAACTAATTATTCGTTGATGCTTGAGACTATGTGCCGCTTTAATTGTTGAATGACGCTCTAACTCTAACTATAAAGATGAATTTCGTGTGCGTAATTTGGACTGGCACAAGATATAAACTTGAGAAATTAATAGTTATTTGACACATTTAAACAAACGTTGTTAGCACACAAGGGCACAAATTGCAGATGATGTTTACACTGAGTCAACCAAATTCACCCTCACCGTTCTGCGATGTGAACCTTGGTTCTCTGCAGGGGTAATTTAACAGCACACCAAGGTTGTCTTTTGACGTAGGACGTAGGTAACAAAGATTTCAGCATTCAGCCGCATTGCTCTGAAAATCATGGCGAAATATTTTTACTAAGGGAAGTTTATCATAAATTATCTTACGGCTACTAATAATTAAATCATTTAAGTTCAAAGCGATGTAAGTGCCAAAATATCTGGTGACCCGAGTTCGATCCCGAATAACACCAAAATTATTTCGAATATGTGGTGCACTTTCCACGCCAGCAATGAGTGTCCGTAAACCATAAGGTGACGTCTGGTAAACGCCCGCACGGTACGAACATGTCATCAACATTACCGATATCTGCGTACAAAGCGATTGGCACACCCAGCAATGGGTAATATGCCGTGACGATATATTTATTTTAATTAACTATTTAAAACATTCTATACACCAAACCCAAACCAATCTTTACTTCACTTGTTAGTTATTTAGAAAGTTTAGGCCAAATCCTGTAATTCAATTTTGATCCACTTTCATATATCCGATCAACTTGAAACTTTACAAACATAAAATATTCCGATAACAAATCAGTTATGAAAAATCTGTTTTAAAAACTATTTTTTTAATAAAAAAAATTTACACTGTTTTACTACAGCAGTTAGTAAAATGATTACCAGTACCAAAAACGTTGAACGAAATAGATATTTGAACATTTTGTCACAATATGGCAACTGTGATTATGCGCCAAAATTACAAAGATTATTAATTTTCGCGTAAAAAAATACTATACACACTTCCAAACGGCTAAAAAGGATCAAATAAATAGATAATAAAACCTTTTCTAAAATTAAGTTTTTATTAATATGAATATTTATTTGTGTTAGTTTGTATTTTCTCGTACTCATTTATAAAGGCTGTTTCAAGAATATTACAAAAAAAAAATAAGGGTATATATTATTATTTGATATAGGTAGGTACTGATTGTATTGCAAAAGAATTTATTTGAAATCGACACTAAAGTGCAAAAAATATGTGCAAGAAGAACGAATTATACAATTACGCTGAAGAAGTTTGACATAACACATAATTTTGAGTATTCATTACGATAACTTCAATGTCCGGAGGTTTGCAAGAATGAACATAAGTTCGATAGCTTGACTGACAGCAACTGACAGATTTGTAATAATAATTCCTTTCATTTTCACAAAATTTCGATTTCTATTAAAATTTTATATGTACCTCGGCACTGAAGTTTCTTTTTATTACTCATATGGTTCATTTTCCTCGGCCCTAGGTTTCTGGCAACTAAATTCCATATTCGTGATAAAAAGTAGAACTTCAATACTTTGCTACATAAATAACTATTTTCTGATATTCGCAAAATTAAAGGCATAGTTCTTAAAGTATACATTTTAAGTGCCAATGGCCGACTCAAAATTTTTATTAATTTAATTTATTCTATTCAACAACAGTTACTCGTGATAAATTAACTCATTATTTTTATTAAAATTTTCTTGTCGACCAGTAACAGGAAAAATGTGCACTTAATTTTGCGAATTTGAAAAATTCCTTTTGCATTAAAACAGTACATCAAATAATATATACCCTTATTTTTTCTTATATATTTTAAACACCCTGTATAAACAAGTACGAGTAAATACTAAGTAAAAGTATAACAAATAAATATTCTTTCATTATTATATCAATAAATTAAAAGGAACTTTTGACAAATTGCTGAATCGTTTCAGCAATAAAACGATGATGGAATATTACCGCATATCCAGAAAATATATTGATTGAAACTCATTTATCAAATGTACAGAAGTTTGTACATATTTACTTCATTCGAATCACTTATCCCAATTTCTAATTCTGTAACGTACCGGTTTTCCGTTCTATTTACATATTACAAACCCTCTCTGTAATCCAATCATACATTTTAGTTCTGTAACCACATTTACATTTGCGTAAAATCCATTCCTTTATTGTCTTTCATATATGTAAATAAGTTTTCATCTTTGAGTATGAGTAAAGTTAATGAAATAATGAAAGTTTGTTCGTATTAAACTTCTCCCTAGTTGTAGCTAATAATTGTGAAAAATGACATCTAGTAAGGAAGGTAAAACTTGTTACCTACTCGAACAAAAATAGAAATCGTGATACAAGATAAAAGAGCAACTCAACTTTACTTAACGCCTGCACCCTACACGATGTTCATTTCAAAACAAAATCGTGAATAGTAAAACCGTAATCCGAGTTGTAGAGAGCTTAAAAAAGAAGATTAAAGCGCAGAACTACGTTCGTGGAAATAAGCAGGTACATGCATTTTTCATTTCGTACACTTTTTGAAATGAATCTACAAAGTTTACTTTTTGTACAAAATGTTAATGCTCTTATTAATAAAAGATAATGGATTTTGTGATTCGCGAAGCAAAATGTTATTAAAACAAAGACATTTCATGAAAAGATAAAATTTGGCTAAGAAATAAACCTTAACGATAATTTGATCACGTATTGAGTACTTTCAGTGAAGGGTGAAATTGTTAATTGAGTGGAAATCATCAATCCTTCTTATAAACTGCGACAAAATCTTTAAAAAGTTTATCTAAAATGCATTCTTCACAAAAAAAGATTAGCAGAATTTAATAGAACAATTGCATAGAGCTGTATGCCACTTACCAGTATCATAATTAATGTATTTAAATTCATGTTTATGTTTTAAAGTTATTCAATAAATTGTGTTTTACACGAAACAATTACAATATATAATTCTTCTCACTTTTGTTCAAAGATATACTTACTCAACATTCACGATCCTTCGACATACAGGGTGGGGCAGAAAAACCTATCCGATTTCAAAACGTTATAAAATTAAAAGCACTCAACTTGTCAAAAAAAAATTTTATTAACATATCGCAAATTTTATGCCATTTTTAAATTTAAGTTTTGAAAAGCACATCACTCAAATGTCGTCCTTGGGAGCGGATACACTGATTTAGGCGCTCGCGGTAGCTTTCCATGACCTTCACCGTCATTTCCACAGGAATTTCTTCAATTGCCCGAGCAATTTCCCTTCGTAAAGCAAGAAGGGTCCTTGGTCGATGCTGGTAAACCTTCGATTTGAGGTAACCCCAAAGGAAGAAGTCACATGGAGTGAGATCCGGTGAGCGCGGCGGCCAGCCAAGATCACCTCTCAGGGAAATGAGGCGACCGGGAAACAGTTCCCTGAGAATGTCCATTGATCGTCGCGATGTGTGGGCGGTTGCACCATCTTGTTGAAACCACACATTTTCCACGCCATTTTCTTCCATTTTGGGTCTAAGAAAATTTTCCAGCATGAAACAATAGCGCTCGCTGTTGACCGTTACGGTTTGCCCATTTTCTTCAAAAAAGTAAGGCCCCCAGACGCCTAGGCGGGAAAGAGCACACCACACAGTCACTTTTGGGCTATGGAGGGGTTCCTGGTGGATTTCTCGAGGATTTTCGTCACTCCAATATCGAAAATTCTGCCTGTTAACGGCACCACAAAGGTGAAAATGGGCTTCGTCCGTGAAGAGCACAACATCGTCGTTTGGGAGTTCTCGGAGATCGCGACACAGGTTCGTACGGGATGCATTTTGAGGTCCCGGTGCAAAATGCGCCGAATACTGCGGTTGGAAATCGCCAAAGCGAGCGAATGTTTTCGCGCCGAACGACGCGGGGAACGTTCAATCGCGGCTCTCACATTGGCCACGTTTTCAGGTCCTGTTGCTGTCCTGGGACGTCCAGGCGACTTCTTTTTCAATGCTGAACTCGTCTGTCTAAAATTTGACACCCACACTTTAATCGTAGCGTGATGTGGAATAGGATCATGACGCCCGAGTCCGAAATGAATTCGAAAAGCACGTTGTGTAGCAATTATCGAACCGCCGCATTCGATAAACCGCTCAATAACAAAAGCACGATGTTCACCAGACCAAGGCATGTTGACTACTGACAAATGGCATAAAACCGGCTTTCTAACGGTTTTTACCCCACTACTCTACCTGCTCCCTCTTCTGGGAAAAAGGGATTTGAAATCGGATAGGTTTTTCTGCCCCACCCTGTATAAGTCAAAAAATGTTAGTACTTGTACTTGTGTTTACCTACGCAACTCTTTATTATTAAAATTAGTTCCTTCTTTGACTTTACATTTCAACAACGTCTGGAATTTTAAGACATTTATCCATGTTTAAAATAAAGAACTTGATAAAGAGAAATAGCAGATAAATCATACTTTGTGGAAATGGTTTCAGTAGCAGATATTAAGCAATCAAAATTCGTGCCAACAAAAATTCTCGGTTAATTTACCGGTTGACAGATAATTGGGTATGCAAGAAAATCGGTAGAATAGTTAATTGGTTAAACCGGATTGGCCTAATGGCTTATTTCGATTGTCAGTTACCTGGTTATTGAGAATAACCGGATAGTTGTCTATTATGATTAGTTGCGTAAGCTGTATTACAATCATTAAATAAACCTCGTTAACGCTATACCAAATAGAAAATTGTATTTTACAAACTTCGGATAAACCTCAGATGGAAACCACTAGGATTTTTATTCCTTGTCCTTATGATTACTACGTAAACATAAACGATATGTTTTTATTCAATCGGTCTGACAAATGTCAATGGAGCATTTCAGCATTACTGGCAGAATCAAAAATATCATTTATATCATCTAACATCGCAACAAAATGCAAATTAGAAGACAAAAATAATGACAATAATGAATAGAAATAGTATAACGATACGATAATTTTATTATTTCAATACCAACCTAAAGTGATTTAAAGTTATTCCTGCTATATGTAACGATGTAATTTCTAATAGTTAAAAATGGATTGTAAAAGACAACCTCGTTTATCGGAGCTATAGTTACTAGGATAACGATATATGTACCTCCGATAACTATACTATAGTATATCCATTAATTATAAAAGTGGACCTTACTGATTTTTGAAATAATAACAATGTTATAACAAAATTACAATGACACTGACGAAGATATTCATTCGTTAGCCAAAGTAAATTGTTTTTGCTTTAAAAAGGTATATTTACTATTAGCTTGTTATTTGTGGTTAAATAGTAGATTTTTTTCAGATTGCTAGTTATCTACGCTTAACTATTTTCTAGTGTTTTTGACAACACCAACTGAAACGTTGCTTTTTTGGAACTGATTATACCTATTCTACGTGTACTAATTCCTAAAAACAAACTTTCAGAACATACAAGAAGCGTAACCAAGTAACTGGTTGTACGGCAGGGGATATAATTTGTAAAATTTAGAGCTGCACTTTTTTGTTAAAAAATAGGGGGAGGGGGGAGGCTCTTAATTTTTTTCTTAAAATGAGCAGTTGCTGGGTTTAATATTTTTTTCAGTGGCGCATATATATTTTTATTTTGGAGGAGGCCCAGGTTGTAAAAAAAATATTACATTCCAGATGTACAGGGTGAACACTAAGAAATCGTGAAACTATGGACTACAAGACAACTACAATATCCAGATGTGTTGCGGGAAACGCTCATTCTAATAATTAAAAATATATTTTGTACTTCTTGTTTCATGTACACATTTGAATAATAAGTAATTTATAAAAAAAGTGAAAGCAACTGCAAAGTTTGGATTTAGAGCTGCATTTTTAAATTTAGAACTGCAGAAACAAGCCAGAGCTGCACCAAATTATATTCTCTGTTGTACGGGTAGCAAATATAGAACCTACTTGATTTGGTTCAACCGCTAAATGTTAGTTTATTATAAAAGAAACGCAAAATCAACAAACTGATTACTGATTGTACCAGTTCTTCTGATAAATTTACAGAACATTTTGAATATGGGAGACTCCCGACAAAGTAGAAATCTATTTTTCAACTACTTCGTTCTAGAAAAGAGATTGTACTAATTCCATCGGATGAAATTCATTTGGGGAAGATACACAAGTCTGAAAATAAGGCTGCATTCTACAAACTAAAAATCCAATGTTTGGTACTCACCACACAGCAACAACATAGGACGATGAGGAAACCCTGTATGGCCCCGGCTGTGCCGACGACCCAGGTGAGTCGAATGAAGAGGATGACGCCGAAGATGTTTTGAATACACGGCAGGAAGACGCCGATAAGTGTGCCCATACGTGCGCCGCCCCCGGTCGGCCGGGCGTCGGGGTCATTCGACGCCGGCGGAATGGTGTTCGAGTAGTTGGCCAACGAGCTGATGAGCGTCGATATCCGCGGTCGGTCTTCCATCTCCTCCTACAACATCAACATACAACTTAATACCGATGGATATGGCATTGTGCATATATTTTATACAAACAAATAAGTACCTAAATACTCCCACCGTCACCAAATTATGATATCCACGAGTTTTATATTTGTCCCCAGTTATGGTATACAAAACTTTCAGATTGAATTTTTTAACTTTTATTGAAATTAAGAATTGATGTAATTAGGATAAATTATAAAGAAAAACATTTGTTTTATTGATTAATACTCGTGATTTTTATTGATAATGATAAGTATCCGTGATATTTTGTGCCAACTGCGTCTTGACTACATATAATAGAACGCAATTAAAAATTAATTAATTAGCAATTAATTTCTTTGATTTGATATTTCTTCTTTAAAAACTGGTATTTTCGTAATTCATATTTTCTTTGTCTCAAACACATTGTATCTCCTAATTATGAATACTTTTTGACAATACTGAAAATTACAATAAAATTAAAGTAAGGCAAAATACTGCCAAAGCCATAATAATCAGCAAGAGCGCGTAATTTAAACTAGATTTTCAAAAGTAAAACATTTATAAAATCCTTAAATTATCTATTACAACATTTGTCCTGAACATTTTTTTCAATGTATCCAAAAAAAGTCTTTATTCAAATTTAAATACATTAAAGTTAATCATTTGTGTGCGTATTTTGCATAATTTGTACGTAAAAACACACTGCCAGGCTTGCGTTGTAGTTGAAGTAAATGAATAGACTTTTTTTGGATTGGAATTTTTTTAGGATAAATGCTGTAGTAGATAGTTTAAGGATTTTACAAATGTTCTACTTTCGACAATCAATGGAGTGGTTATCAAAAAATCTTGTTTTGAAATTATTGATCAATCGCCATTTTGTCATTTCAAAAATAAAAAATAATTGTAAATGCAAATGTTTTACAGGGCCTATGTCTAATATGGAAAGAATTTTTTTTTCAATAGCCCTTAAAATAAGGGAGATATGACGATTTTTCCAAAAACAAGTTAACTCCAATAACTACGAACCGGGGCAGCAAATCAAAAATTGGAACTAAGAAGAACTGTTTGCTTTAAAGAGTTCTAACTACCATTTTCGGGTGTGACGACTTAGTATTAACATCCTGTATATACCATTAAAACATGACATTAATTGACCCCTGTGGTGCACTCTCCACGCCAGCAATGAGTGCCCGTGAGATGACGCCTGGTAAGCGCCCGCACGGTGCAAATATATCGTCTATACCGATATCTGTGTACAAAACAGATTGGCACAATCAGCAATGGGTAATAAGCCGTGATGATATATTTATTTATTTTACATTACCCATTTCTGGCTAACTCATCTACTTTTCATTCACATATTTTTGTAATGACGGTATAAAAACCACTACATATTACTTAAGGTAATAAGTACTGGTTTGGGTCGCTTATTAAAACTAGCAGCAAATAAAATGGAAACTTGCATTAGACTAATATTGCACTTATACAATGCTATGATTTGTACTTTTTCTTCATACATCATTTTGGAAATTGACAGTTTGACTACTTTGACAATTCCCTATGTCCAGTTTTTTTTTTAAAAAAAAACGCAATAATATTTTTCTGTCAATCATTTTAAATGTAACTATGGTAATGAAAGAGACACGCCTATGCCCACTGATAAAAAAAAAAACTATCGGTATTTTTCTTGAATATACTTTACTCTTTTTAATATTACAATTTATATTTAAATTAAAATTATGTATAGTGTTTTAATTTTTTTAATTTTAAAGGCGATTTGTAATAAATATTATAAATAGGATTCCGAAAAATTTAATATATATATATATATGAATATATTTCCATTGATTGTCATAAAACAATATATAATAAATTAATTATAGAATTAATTAATTAAATTTCACGAAATACATACATATGACCTGGAGTGAAATCCTGTTAACTCCAAAACGCCAAAAACAGTTAATACATTTCAAAATTTATAAAAGCTTATTAGGTTAATTACCAAATCGTATTTTACAAAATCATATTTGAAAACATAGTAGTTAGAGAGATCATGCGTTTGAGTTACAAAAGAAATCTACTGTCTATTATTACATTTTACTTAAAAAAACAAAAATTATTCCGTTTGGTAAAGCGTATTTTTTTAGCGATGTTGATTTCATACAAATATGCGAATGTCGTATATTTATGACGAATAGTCCACTACTTCAAATACTTATCGTTAAATACTCGTATTAGTAATGTTTGGATATTCGTAATTAAAGCTCTTGATAAAAACAACCATAGTCCAAATATTGTAAATATGAGTTACATACAGCGAAATCCAATTTCTAGAATGCCAAACAGTTTGGTACCGTTTTTCGCAAAAAGTATCTTATTCACAAGTTATTGCATTTCAAAGTTTATTTTTCTATTACATCCAGTCAATAATTTCTTAATATTTAAACATGATCCTGAGGTAAATTAAGTTACAGAAATCTATAAAAGTAAGAAAGCAAGAAAGTTGTTCCTTTGTTTATCTAAATTTAAAAAAAAAATGGACTTAAGTTGGTTTTGCTAAGGGTTCCTCAAATACAAAGTGTCTCTTAATTGGCGGCTGTGAGTTTGCGATTTGATTGAGAAACAAGTAAAAAGTTATGATTCGAAATTTTTGGACTGTCCGTTTTCAAGTTATTGACTTCGTTTGTTTCGACAATTCAAGTGGCTTTAAGTATATTATGACTTGAAAAATCCTATTGGTTTATTTCAGCTGATTGAAAAAAGGATTGAGATATTTTCAATCTTTTTTACATTCGTATCAACTAAAAAAAATAGTTAAATACTAGATTATGCAGACAGACAGACAGGGAGAGGAATATGATCTAATTTCATGCTGGATATGTAACCTCAAAATCTAAAAATTGTCATGTTGTTATTTGTCTTCTCTTTTAAAAACATTAAAAAAATATTTATATCTTCATCACTCCAAATATTTTGCTTTTAGACAATTTTACTAAGTTTTATGTCGCGACTTTTATAAAATATGGTAAAATGCAAATAACCAACAAATGATATGAATTTAGTAACACTGCAACATATTGCGGATGTACGCGTGTGTAGTTACATTTTTTGAAGCTTCACGGTTTATTACGACAGAAGTCAAGCCGCTTCATAAGTCCAAGTCTGTTATTTTATAGGCTTGACTTGACATTTTCAAGCGGCTTGAAATATTAATCTCGATCGTTTATTTCGAAGATTGAAAAGGAATTTACTAAATTCAAGCGGCTTGACACGTCGAGATAAACTTAGTCATTGATATTAACTTTTATATTTTATGACAAGCCAATATTATTAGAAAACAAAATGTGTTCAAATAGGTTACTTCCTACTTGAAAGCAAACATTCGCATTATTTATCATAGAAGCATGAATACTATCATTTTGGTCTATTAATGCGACAGTACGTAAAATCTTCATCATGCTTCAACAACATATATTTTTTAGGCAAGTTTAATAGTTCCAATAACAAATACTTAAGGTTCATTCACAAATGAAAATTAGGATTATGGTTTTTGTTTAGATTTAAGTAATTTATTCATAATTTAGTTTTGATTGTACTGACATCTATGTAAATGCTTCAAAAACAAGATTAAAAATTAAAATATCGGTAGAGAAATACTTAATAGATACCCGTGCGCCGTGAAACTGTCATTCGTTTGGCATTATTGGTTATATTTCAGCAATTAAGTTTTCCCTGTCTCCTTGTTCTTCTCACACTTAGTTTAAAGGCCGAATCTACCAAGTGAATACTAAATAAAGATGGATGTATATTTCTATACCGTTTTAGACTCGTTCGCATTGGTGAAGTTTGTGACGTCAAACTAAATCAAAGCTAAAGTTTGGACCTTTCAATGTTTAGCTTTAAGATTTGGATTTAGAGACACTAAATTCTGAACTGTGAATGAAATCATAACATAATATGCGGCCAAAGTCTTTAAATCTAAAATATAAAACATAAATCTAAACCTAATTTTCACTTGTGAATGTACCTTTAGCCTTGCAAATGTTCAAATTCCCTTTTACGCAAAATCAACATATTTTTTCCTACGCCTTATAATTTTTTTTTTTTTTCTGAAATATTACAAATTTGCTGAACGCTTGGACAAAAATTATATACGGTGAAAGCTTGATTCATCGTTTCCTCTTTCCTCGTTTCCCCCAATTACCATCTGCTTCGTTTACTCATGAATTTAGCTCCACATAAATTTTGTTACTATTTTTTGTCATATTATTCTTCATTCAGTTGCCTCTGCATGGCTCATTGCTAGCGTGTTCATTTCACGAGAACGAGATTTCTAATCTCGTTGACTCTACTCCCTAGATACAAAAAGTACCTACAAATTGCTTAGTTGTCATTGCAAAAACAAGCTCTAATAGATACTGGTTTAAAACTGTTGATTTATCTCTTTGATTGATAAAAAAGTTGCCAGGGTTTCAAGTACCACGCGTGGTCGTCCACCGATCAATTCGTTACGGTTCAATTAAATACTCCATCCGTAATATAGACTGACGTTGTATCGGTGATATAGGAAAAACAAATAAACTACCAAGACCCCTTGCACGTTTAACGTAAACAAGTCGTCAGCTTTAAGATTCATTGCGATTAAGATCACTCCTTATGAAAGACATCATTTAGGCATGGTTTGGCATTCGTTTCTCATATAAGGAATATTGCAATTTCACAAAAATTTATTCAAATCAGTGAGTCCAAAGTCGCAGCCTTTCCTTTTTAGTAGCTTGCCAAAATCATTTCATATAAATACAGAAAAAATCTTTTTTAAAAACAAACTTTTATTAAAATGCACTAGAAAGGAAAAAAATAATTTTTCTTAGACTTTCTGAGTCAGTAAATAAAAGCGTGGGTATAAATATTGGATAAATATAAATATGTATTTATATACGAATTATTGAGAAAGACACAATGTTCATATTTTTTAAATTTTATTTTATTTTAAATATGTTCAAAGTAGTTCTTTTCAACAATGCTACAGTTTATCATTCTTATTTCTTTTCACTTCTTAAAAGCTCTTAACCAATTTTCTTCTGGAATGCTTACAAACTAATTTCCGAGGGAATTAAAAATTATCAAAACAGTCAAATTACCTTTTTGTGACTTAAAAACTGCCAACGCTGTCAAACTAATTACAAGAGGACTAACTATCAAACTATCTAAATGATTAATTTACAAACTAACTAGTAAAGTTAACTAGAAGTTTGTAATAAAAACACGTATATGGTATGTGATCAAAATGGAATTTCAGTTATGGTTCATTAAATTAACCACGATAGCTTCTCATTATAATAATAAAAATTAAACATTATTTCGTAATAATATAGCTATTTGCAATTCAACGTTTTGGTGAAGGAATATGGTGAGTGGTTAGTTGGCCTGAGATTATAATCTCAACCGCTATGGTATATTGCTTATTCGATTACCACACTCCGACCAGAGCGACGTCAATACATGTACATTTTTCCAAATTTTAATAATTTATTTCTCGTAAGTTACAAATAATTATTCGATTTAAATATATATATATATATATATATATATATATATATATATATATATATATATATATATATATATATATATATATATTTGGACCTCTTTAATCCGAACTAATAATTGCACGGGTTGATCCGGACTATCGAACAAATTACAGAAAATATCCATTTTCTTAATTCTTTAAGAATTTCCAAATTGTCACAATAAAAAATGCTTTATTTTCAAACATAAAATTAAAAAAACAACTGAACTGATTACATATGAATAACAAAATAAAGTACATATAGACATATTACATAACTCTAAAGTCTATAGTGAATCTAAGATACTGTGAAAAATTCGGTGATTTTGTTCGCTTCTTCTGCCTTTTTGGCTCGTTTTTTCATTTCCGATAGAATTAGAATGTGGTGTTCAGATTCATCATTTTCTTTAGCCTACTTCAAACACGCTTCACATCTTCTGACTGCCTCTTTGTGCTTTACATGTCCTGGTATCACTTCTACATCTTCGTCGGAGCTTGATTCATTAAGAATATGTTCCAAAATATCCATATCATTTGCGGATTCCCATGATTCTTCATGTCTGATTAGAGGTGGGCGCGGGCCGTGATTTTGTCGGGTCACGATAGGTCACGACGTGATCCGCGTAATCGTGAATACAATCTAAATTTTGCGTCGTGAGTGGACGTGAGCGTGAGGCACTAAAAAATTATCGTGCGTGATCAGGCGTGATTGAAATTTAATCGGACGTGAGTACAAGTTTTCTTCTATTTTTTATTTAAAAAATTGTCAATTTTCATCTTTTACTTTATATTCTTGTTATTATTATTATTATTATGTCCAAATATGTCATCAACAGTATTTTTTGCATAAAAATAGTGTTATTGTTGTACCCAAAATTGTATACACAGTTGCTCCGATTTTACTAAAGATATACAAATCTTTAAGTTCGTTTGACACGATCATAATTTGGTTAACAAATTTATTACTAAATTTATAATGATATTTGTGATGGAATAGAACAACCTATTAGTCCATAAACATTCGTTTCCAATGAAACCAATCTGTTACCTAACTTATTACCAATTTGTTAACAAATTTGATAACAACTTATGACAGTGTTAAACAGGCTTAAATGTACATAGAAACAATTACGTGACACGAACGTGACCCGCCGGGTGTGATCGGGCGTGAGTGCCAAAATAAAATCGTGAGCGTGAGTGATCGTGAATCAAACATAAAAAGTCGTGCGTGATTGGTCGTGATTGGTCGTGATTACATTTTTAGTTTCGTAAGCGTGCGTGATCGTGAACAAAAAGTTACTCATGCGCCCACCTCTATGTCTGATAGCCCATTCAAGAGCTTCTTGTCGTGTGACAGAAATTCAGAAATTTGGTTTATTAGCGCAGTAATCTCGTTTATTTGTCTTCCTATACCCTCCAACTCCATTCTGTCCCTCCACTGAAATAGTGGAAGATTATTGTCTTCAGTCCAACCATCATCAAGAAATGTAAGAAGTCTAGTCCAGGACTTTTGGAGCAGTTCTTAGAGAATATGAAATCAAGGGATTCCCTCTTTTAGCTAGCAGAGTAAGAGAATATGAAATCAAGGGATTCCCTCATTTAGATAGCAGAATAAGAGAATGTGAAATCAAAGGATTCCCTAATTTAGGTAGCAGAATACATGAATCTACGGGATTCCATCATTTACCTAACAGAGATCATGAAACCAAGTGATTCCCTTATTTAGGTAGCAGGAATCACTTTGCTGTTTGGATTAATGAGGCATTGCTCGGATTATGGCTCCGACTTGCCGGTGTTTGGGTTAGAGCATGTATTAAAGAGGTCATAATGTATATATATATCCCATTGTCAGAATAATATGAATTTAATATTATTTGCAGAATATGAAATATTAATTATTTGTTTCAGATTCCAAGGATGATTTGTTCACATTCATCCCGAGTGTTCATCACATTGAGGATGAACAAATGGTGAGTGTACAATACATATTTGCTATATCTTCCTCTTGAAGAAACTTGAATTCACATTATGGCCTAATTCAAAGTGTTTTTTTTACCTAAAATATGCGAATTCAAACTTAATCTACTATTAACACGAATTTTACACTGATAGGCATGATGAATATATTTAATGAATTGAAAAAAGTGTCCAAATTCAATGATTTTAAAAATTACAAAATAACGGAAAAAAAATAATTTGTATTAGAGTGTGGTCGTGTTTAGCAGATTACTAACATTTTTATAATAGAAGAATTTCTTGTAAGTCAGTATCAAAATATATATGATAAAAAAGTAAGAGTAATAAATTTATACGGATTATTAAATTCATAACAAATTGTGCACATTTTAACTTTAAAGAAACAATATTTCTAATTTTCAAATTGTACAAAAGTTCTTTCTCCAAGACATTTTTGAGAGTCCCTAAGGTCTACCCTGGTCAGCCTCTACGGTACAGTTATACAGGGTGTTTTTTTAATTTATTTATTTATTTATTTAAGTAGGCGTACAACACTTAACCGATAGTAGAACTTACCCCATGCCCATATAGTAAATCTGACAATTCAATTTAAAAAAAAATATAAAAATCAATGTAGGTAGGAATTCTCATGAACAAATGTTGATTGTTAAAATTGACGTTTAACGCTTTTTGTATTCGTGTACAATTTATATTTGGTTTATTGAATCTCAAAATGCTAATTACCTTGATGATAAACATATAGTTTTTCATTGTGAAAGTCTAGATTACCTAATATCTGCCGCGCCGCTAATGATTTTATATGTCAATTGTGAAATTTTTTCCAGAGAACATATTGATTTTTATTTTTACTTTTAAATTTTTTTTGAACTATGACGTAATTGGTCAGTTTTATGGGGCTCCATCAGTTCTTATAGAAAGCATGTAAAACAAAAATTATTGCCAGATTTGTTAGTTCTTCCATTGGTTAAGCGTTGTACGCTTACTTAAATAACATCCTGTACAATTTCCGAGAAAATAAAAAGCAGATTGGCATTTGAGTAACACGCCGTAATAATATTTTTATTTATTTGTAAGGGGATATAATAAAGCTACTATAAAAATAAATCAATATAATAAATATTGTATTTATATATTTTTATATATATTTTTAGCATGAATATATTCTTTTACAAAATCTTGTTTGCGGTTTAAAACGAGAAAATTGAATGAAAGCCCTTATTTCTTATAAACACTAATGATCACTTGAAGCTGAAAGTCGCTGACTCGTATAAATATCGAGATCGTAAATCTACAAAAAAATCACGTTGAAATAAGTTTGTGGGTTAAGGTAAGGAGACTCACTGATAGCATCATTTCATGTCTTATAATCAAAATAATGTACAAACACAGCACACTGGATTAGCAGCGTTATTTAAACAATTTAATTATACTTTAATTTCTGTGCAAATGAACAATTTTCTAATTACATTAAAAGAAAATTGTTCACTTAAACAGAACTTACAAATAATACCTAACTAGGCAGATAAACCGTTAAACATTTGTTAATTTATTTGTTTCAATTCCATGGCTATTGCTATTTTCAGGGTGATTTTCGACATTTTCATATCTAATTTCTTCCGTTACAAATCATGTAAAATTAATTTTGTGTTCATTATTATAATTTTTGAGAAAATATTACAATTTCCAAGGAATTTGATAATAAAATAGAAGAGGCCAGGAGCTCTCTAATGCACCAAATCCTTAATTATTATTATAATTTTTTTTCCATTTAAATATACAATAAAATAATAATTTCTACGATAATTGTAATATTCTACGTATGAATAAAAACAAATGCATACTAACATATTTTTTAATTTGTTCTTAAACGTATGTTATATGTAAGTTAGAAGTACGGCCCAAAATAATTCATTTCTTTTTGTTCCTGCTGTATTGCATTATACATGAATAATTAATGAGAAACAAGCGCGCACGCAGTGACACCTTGCGTTCCGGTAGCTGTCAGAAATTTTGGCTCTTGTGTTGTTGTCTGTTGTTTGAATGGTCAGTCAAATGTGGTGTGTAGTATTTGTGTAGTGTATCTTGACATTTTGTGTGTGTTTGTAAAGTTTATTAAAGATTTGCTGTTTGCCTGACTAATTACCGATGTGGTAAGTGTTTTTATATTTATTTATGTATAAATTAATGTAACATTTAAGTTTATTTTTTTTATCATTTCTCAGTTCATTTAATATGTGAGGTTACAAGAAATCACATTATACATAAGTATTTCTGTGGCTTTATGTAGGAACAATAAGAACGTCAAATTTCAATTTTTGACCAAATAAGATTAGTTGTGTTGTCGACTAAAAAAAATGCTATAGTTTTATATAAAAGAACAACCAGAATGTAACTGTAAAGGAACTTATAGCTATCGGCTCCCATTAATCCAATGCATGTAATTCCATAAACAAAAAGTATTTATTGTAACAATAACCTATGATGTAGACATATCAGTATTTTTTTTCTGCTTTAGTGCTATAGACAGTTTAAACCACAAAAATATCTTATCGATTTTAAATCATTCGTTCGTCATTCCAAAAAGTACAAAACATTGATACTAATTATGCCAAAAAATTTATCCGTATAGCTCTTGCCAAGTTGTATCGTTATTAATTTCATTACACCCTCACAGCTGGAAAGTTGTAAAAAGATTATAAGACTAAAAAACTCAGGGTTGTACTTAAATAAAATTATAAGGTTTTTCAAATTTTAAAAATTATTTCATTTAACATTACAGTCAATAATAATACAGGTACATAATCAATTACATGTATTTACAGAACGAACAAAACACAGTTAATATCTTACAAATACCCATTGTTTTTCTCGTGAAATATGCAATATATGTTTCTCGCAAATAGCAAAATTTCGGTAATCCTACCCCTTACCATTCAGGGACTGCGGTAAACTGCAATTAGTAAATCACCTCAATAAAATATATTTTGCCAAGAGCTACCACAGCAAATATAACTTTTTTTGTATACCGTGGTTAGAGATATAGTGCACTGAGTTTTAGGTAAAGTTCAGAGCATGTCATTGTCGAAAACAAAAAATTGTGCCTAATTTAAGCAAATAGCAGGTAGATATACAGGGTGTTGTTGAATACGAGTTACAAATTTTAGGACATATAGTACTAACCAAAATGAGTAAAAAATCTTAATCAACATATGTCTGATCTTCAACTGTTTCCGAAATATAAGGCAGTGATAAATGAGGTTTTATTGGTTTAATATCTACTACCTCGAAAACTATAATATAGTTACTACTTCGATTAAATGAGACATTTAGTTTACCTTTGAGAGGACATCTTTTTTTTTAAAAAAACAAATTATTGTACTACGACAAATGTTGTGGCGACTTTGGCTAATATTTAATTTTCAAATAACGTCGTACCTATTAGAAATTGAAACAAATGTTTCATACAAAATTTTATTGTTTTTTATAGTCTAGTTACTGACATAGACAAAATTTTGTTCGATCACTATCATTGTCAGCTTTTCTTCGCTTCTAATACAAAATGGCTACTTTCTTGGAAACAGTTGAAGATCAGTCCTATGTTGATTAAGCTTTTTTACTCATTTTGGTTAATACTATATGCCCTATAAATATGTAATTCGTATTCATTAACAACCTGTATACAAAATAACATAGACGTATTCTAATATTTTTATACGAGTACAATGTTTATTACACAAAAAATTGAAAATACACAACTAAAATAAGAAAATAAAGAATCAAAATGTACATATAAAACTACTTAACTAAATTACATCTAGTTAATATACCAGACTCAATTGTAAATGAGTATAATACGGAGATAAAATAAATTCAATTAAATACACCCCTTACTATTACCACCTATGGCGAGAGATGTAAAAACCACAGATTATAGACTCAAGTCAGTGCTCTATTTCTCTAATCAGGATAGAAAATATGCAATAAAATATATTGGTATTTATCTAAATAAGACAAATTAAGATAAATTATTTACTAAATCACCATTAAATACAATGAAAAATTCCTATACAATAATATTTTTAAATTATTTGCCAAGTAAAAAATTCATAAAAATAGATATAGTTATTAAGAAAATTAAATTGTTGCTGTAAATATCATATAAAATAAAAAATGCATTAAGTATATTCAAAAAAAAAATATACAGGGAATTTATTTTAACATGCAATATATGGTCAATCACTTCCATGGTTACACTGTTACACATTACTGTCAAATAATGACAGCAATGTAATATTTATCCATTTTAAAATGCAACATCCAAAATTTGTAGTTATGTATTATCAATACTGGTTTCCAATAAATTAGATTACATACGATTAACAAAAAATCAAAACTTCAATGTAGCACATGTTAACAAACTTTGGCATACAAAAATTCATAATTTTAATATGTTCAGAAATACCCTCATTCACACTGCGGCAATATCCTAGCCCTAGTCGAACGCAGAAAGACTTGACACCATTTGTGATTATTGTGATTTGTTCTGGAGGTATCTCCTGTGCTGCAATACTATTTATAATGTTGCATTTTAAAATGGACAAATATTACATTGCTGTCATTTTTTGACAGTAGTGTGTAACCATAGAAGTGATGAACTATATTTTACTTTTTAAAATAATTTTTTTGTATAACTCTTTTAATAAATGCGAATGCCTGAGTGTCTGGTCGCGAATTTGGGGAACCGGGTTCGATCCCAACCGACGCCAAAAATTTCGAATTTTAAATGGCACAAAGTTGACCCCTGTGGTGCACTCTCCATGCCAGCAATGAGTGCTCGTGAGGTGATGCCTAGTAAACGCCCGCACGGTGCAGATATTTCATCATTACAGCTATATGTCATCATCATTACCGATATCTGCGTACAAAGCAGATTGGCACACCCAGCAATTTATTTAATAAATGCGAAAAATAAATCGAAAAATTTACGCCTTTCGAAGAGAAAAACTATAAAAGTACCTAACTGGTAACTAGACCTTATTACAATTATGTATAACTATCACTTGAACTGTCGTTGGGTAGTTTTTGTACAAATCTGTCGTTTATTATGTGAGTTACTACGAAAAAACCTTCTTTGTGACACACTATTCCTATATTGCCAGTGTATTTTCGCTCTATTTTGGTTTCAAATATCTCAGCTCACGGCTGGTAAGGTAAACCTTTTAAAAAATTTGCATACATGTGTAAAAAAACTCATGCGTAAATGCTTAAGGGACATTCACAAATGAAAATTAGGTTTAGATTTATAGTTTATACTTCAGATTTAAAAACTTTGGCTGTATAATATGTAATGACACCATTCACACTTCAGAAATTAGTGTATCTAAATCCAAATCATAAAGCCAAACATTGTAAGGTCCAAATTTTACGTTTATGATTTAGTTTGACGTCACAAACTTCAACGATGAAAACGAATCTGAAACGATATAGATATATACACCCATCTTTATTTAGTATTCACATGGTGGAATCAGCTGTTTAAATAAATGCGAGAAGAACATAGAATTGTCAAAATTTAATTGCTGAAATATAACCAATAATGCCAAGCGAAGTTTTACTCCACCGATATTTTAATCTTGTTTTTGAAGCGTTCACATAGATGTCAGTACAATCAAAAGAAATTAGAGTTAAATTAAACTTGCATTTATGAATGACTTACTTAAATCTAAACAATAGCCATAAACCCAATTTTCATTTGTGAATGCACCTTTATAATGACAAAATCACAAATTTTTATATTTGGCAAGTATTGAACATTTGTCATGAAAAGACAATTTCAATTCTAAATGTAAACGTTTGAAAAAGACAAAAAAGTATGAATCTTTATTCATTCATGAGTGATAAAAAATCCAGTTGTTACTGAGGCATATTCTAACAAGCTTTTTTGTAAGAGAAGCCTGAAAATACGGTTTCGCCTAAAGCCTCTAGGACACTTAATCCTTCGGTGAGTGCGGATTTAAAAGGGTTAATGTCCTTTACAATATTCATCACGATAGCCCTTGGGAGGAACAAAACCTCAAATATCGTATGTACCTCCCTCATTGCTACTCGTACTAATGCACTTAAAGTGCTTAATTGGTTCAATATCCTTTGATTAGTGCTATACCCAATGAAACCATTGTTTCTGAAATTTAGGGCGGATACAAGAATCCATGACGTAGGCGTTTAATATAGGAAAAGAGCCTTTTCTTAAATATTATATCTACGTCCCGCAGGGTTGGCAAGTTTCTTCCACTATGGATTAAACCAATGGTTCAAACCGATTAAAATCGTCCTGGTTAAAATGGTATTTCAGCCAGTACGTGATTATAATTGTTGTAAAATTTTAAAATATGTAAAATTAATTATCTCTATTTGTATTTATATTTTAGGAGCTATAAAGTAACAGATTCGAGATGAATTACTTTATTTTCTATAAACATGAGTGTACTAAATATCGAATAAAAAAAATCGCTTTCATAAAAAATACTGAAAGATTATACAAGGATATGAAATAAAAATTGTATTACCACGAAACAAAATTAAGAAACAGTATAATTGAATGGGGCCTCGTGCCTGAGTGTCTGGTCGCGAATCTGAGGAACCGGGTTCGATCCCGACCAACGCCAAATATTTCAAATTTTAAATGGCAGAAAATTGACCCCTGTGGTGCACTCTCCACGCCAGCAATGAGTGCCCGTGAGGTGACGCCTGGTAAACGCCCACACGGTACAAATATGTCATCATCATTACCGAAATCTGTATACAAAGCAGATTGGCAATGGGTAATATGCCGTGATGATATATTTATTTATTTTATTTATTTATAATTGAATAGTTTTTAATTAGTCTTCATTTACACTTTGTTCGGTATCTTTTACTTTAAAATTTAATAATTTGTAACATGATACTAAATTGGATACTTTATCTAGTCCAATCCTGATTTTCAATTCTGTTTGAATTAGACTCATGTTAGAAAATAGGTGCGGAGGAGGCGACACAATTTTTTAAATGTACTACAAAATTAATAAAATTATCATCCAAAATATTTTTAATAATTGCGTAGGCTTCCACAGTCCGAGTCATGAAAAATATTCGTTTTCCGGGAATAGACTGTGTCATATTTTGAGTCAGAGCTCAACGTTTCGCCCGCAGTCGTATGGGGCCTCTTCAGGAGCAAGGGGGATAATACTGTCTTAAACAAGGTTACCCGACGTGTCAACCACGCTAGAGGCCGAATTTAAGTAACAAGAGGGGGAGACTCAGTTTACAAGGTTACCCGACGTGTAAACTGAGTGTCCCCCTCTTGTTGCTTAAACTCGGCCTCTAGCGTGGTTGACACGTCGGGTAACCTTGTTTAAGACAGTATTATCCCCCTTGCTCCTGAAGATGCCCCATACGAATGCGGGCGAAACGTTGAGCTCTGACTCAAAATATGACATAGTCCATTCCCGGAAAACGAATATTTCTCATATTTTTAATAGTTGACTACCATGATGCTGTTTTTACATCTTTTCGAACGATAGGGGTAAAAAAAAGTTTTCGAAAATAATTCATCTTGTGCTGAAAACTTTATAATAATTCGAACAAAATTTTCATTAATTTCCTCCAAAAATGCGTGACCTACAATCCTATAATCACACATAATAATTTACCATCCCCTTTCTACGGATAATAATTATTTATTTATTAATTTTTCATCGCTAGGGAATATAAATTTAATTCATATACAATATTTTAACGAAATAATAATAAAAAATAATAAAATTGTTTAAACCAATTTCGGACTGTTTAAACCAGTTTAACAACTGGTTTGGTTTTTATTAAAGAAAAGTGGTTTTTGCCATCCCTGAAGTCTCGTGAAACTCTGTGTAGTAAAGTTTGTGTCAATACATATGTACATTGACTTTTCCGTCCATCTCAGAATGTATTTGTTTAACCGATTTGCAAGGGTAATAGAACAGAGAGGTATTCACATTTTTTCCCTATTACCAATTTTAAAACAGGATTCACAAATTAGGTATTAAAATTCATAATAGTTTACTGCAATTTATTATTCAATAATAAATATATATTTATTTATTTATTTATTTACAGTTTACAAATATTAAAAATATATACATAAATTAACAATCAAAGATACGCTGTAAATTTGGTAATGCGCTCCTGGCCGCTCAGGTAAGGAAATACCCCGGGATGATGGGTTGGACGAGCTTAAGAAGTCAAAGTCAATATGCATTTATCTTGACACAAACTATACTTTCTACATAGAGTTTTAGAAAAAAATTATAGAAATTTTTGATTTCAATTTATTATTCTTAATTTACGCTTTTGGTCAGCGTTTTTCAAAATGTGATTTACGCCCCACTAAAGAGGTCCAAAAGAAAATAATATAGTGATCCTAAGAAAATATACGAAAAAATTGAACATACCCAAAATAATAGCGAAATAAAAACATTAAAACAAATAATTTATGTGAGTATTTTAATCACATTTCGTTTATCTTCTATTTTTCTTATATTGTTCTTTTTTATGAAATATTTAATTTTGTTATAATTTGTAACTATTTTCAATTCAATAAATTATAGAATTTCATTTATTTATTATTTATTAACCCCCGGGTAATAAAATATCTTGATTTTAAATTTAAAATGTCGTGGATAAAATGTCATGTGTAATGATATTTGAAATATTCTTATATTTAATGCTGATTTTTTTGTATGGTACCAATATTTTATTACAAATTTGTAAATTATATTATTTATTTGTACTATACTCCGTTCACTGAAATGAGAAAATGTGGAACTAATTCTTGAACAGAAACAAGCCATTCTATTGTTTCGGTTCCAAAATTATCCTCTTTTGACCAAGAGAATGACTTGTCTCTGTTCAGGAATTAGTTCCACGTTCTCTCGTTTCAGCGAACGGAGTATAGGGTGAGTTGTGAAAAATAGTGCAAAAGTATCGGTCCGCAATATGAAAAATTTGAAAAATGCTGCCTTTGGTTATCATCAAATAAACTGTCAACATAAACTAGACTTCAAATGTTGATAAAAAAAATACAAATACTTTGGATTTGCTTTAAAAAAACTCACTGAAAAACAAAGCCAATATAATAGATAGAAAACCCTCAGTTATATTTGTAATAGTAAATTGAATGCACATATTTGTCTTGAAATAATATTTATTTAGTATTTCAATAACAAAACTGAAGAGAGCCAGTAAACCGATAGATATATTGAAAAACAAATATAATTTTGTGAAGTACTTCATCATTACCTCAATCAATATGGTCTTTTGTTATAGAAAAAAAGTTTTTTGTGGTTTCTAAATGTAAATTTTGACAAAAAATTCAAATATCAAAGCATTCAAATTCACAAGAGTCTAAGTGCAATATTTATATTCTAAAGTTATTTATGTTATGCATGAAACAATACAGATAGTTGCAAATTTTTTTATATTAATAATTCTTGAAATTATGCTAAATACTACCCTGCGCCGTACGAGTATAAATATTTTAGTAGTTGTACTTTTTAGTACACAATCCTTTATTTATAAAATTAATAACATCTAGTTTTACATTTCAACCAAGTCTGAATTTTAAAGACACTTGTACCTTGTACAAGTTTTGCTCATAGAACGTTTTCATGTAATTATCTTACACAATGTTTTTGGCACTTAGATCTCTTTCAATTTAATTTCAATTCTTTATTCATAAAATTAATAACATCTAGTTTTACATTTCAACCAAGTCTGAATTTAAAAGACACTTGTACCTTGTACAAGTTTTGCTCATAGAACGTTTTCATGTAATTATCTTACACAATGTTTTTGGCACTTAGATCCGTTTCAATTTAATTTCAATTCTTTATTTATAAAATTAATAACATCTAGTTTTACATTTCAACCAAGTCTGAATTTTACAGACACTTGTACCTTGTACACAATGTTTTTGGCACTTAGATCCCTTTCAATTTAATTTCAATTCTTTATTTATAAAATTAATAACATCTAGTTTTACATTTCAACCAAGTCTGAATTTTAAAGACATTTGTACCTTGTACAAGTTTTGCTCATAGAACGTTTTCATGTAATTATCTTACACAATGTTTTTGGCACTTAGATCCCTTTCAATTTAATTTCAATTCTTTATTTATAAAATTAATAACATCTAGTTTTACATTTCAACCAAGTCTGAATTTTAAAGACACTTGTACCTTGTACAAGTTTTGCTCATAGAACGTTTTCATGTAATTATCTTACACAATGTTTTTGGCACTTAGATCCGTTTCAATTTAATTTCAATTCTTTATTTATAAAATTAATAACATCTAGTTTTACATTTCAACCAAGTCTGAATTTTACAGACACTTGTACCTTGTACACAATGTTTTTGGCACTTAGATCCCTTTCAATTTAATTTCAATTCTTTATTTATAAAATTAATAACATCTAGTTTTACATTTCAACCAAGTCTGAATTTTAAAGACACTTGTACCTTGTACAAGTTTTGCTCATAGAACGTTTTCATGTAATTATCTTACACAATGTTTTTGGCACTTAGATCCCTTTCAATTTAATTTCAATTCTTTATTTATAAAATTAATAACATCTAGTTTTACATTTCAACCAAGTCTGAATTTTAAAGACACTTGTACCTTGTACAAGTTTTGCTCATAGAACGTTTTCATGTAATTATCTTACACAATGTTTTTGGCACTTAGATCTCTTTCAATTTAATTTCAATTCTTTATTCATAAAATTAATAACATCTAGTTTTACATTTCAACCAAGTCTGAATTTAAAAGACACTTGTACCTTGTACAAGTTTTGCTCATAGAACGTTTTCATGTAATTATCTTACACAATGTTTTTGGCACTTAGATCCGTTTCAATTTAATTTCAATTCTTTATTTATAAAATTAATAACATCTAGTTTTACATTTCAACCAAGTCTGAATTTTACAGACACTTGTACCTTGTACACAATGTTTTTGGCACTTAGATCCCTTTCAATTTAATTTCAATTCTTTATTTATAAAATTAATAACATCTAGTTTTACATTTCAACCAAGTCTGAATTTTAAAGACACTTGTACCTTGTACAAGTTTTGCTCATAGAACGTTTTCATGTAATTATCTTACACAATGTTTTTGGCACTTAGATCCCTTTCAATTTAATTTCAATTCTTTATTTATAAAATTAATAACATCTAGTTTTACATTTCAACCAAGTCTGAATTTTAAAGACACTTGTACCTTGTACAAGTTTTGCTCATAGAACGTTTTCATGTCTTCATCTTACACAATGTTTTTGGCACTTAGATCCCTTTCAATTTAATTTCAATTCTTTATTTATAAAATTAATAACATCTAGTTTTACATTTCAACCAAGTCTGAATTTTAAAGACACTTGTACCTTGTACAAGTTTTGCTCATAGAACGTTTTCATGTAATTATCTTACACAATGTTTTTGGCACTTAGATCCCTTTCAATTTAATTTCAATTCTTTATTTATAAAATTAATAACATCTAGTTTTACATTTCAACCAAGTCTGAATTTTAAAGACACTTGTACCTTGTACAAGTTTTGCTCATAGAACGTTTTCATGTAATTATCTTACACAATGTTTTTGGCACTTAGATCTCTTTCAATTTAATTTCAATTCTTTATTCATAAAATTAATAACATCTAGTTTTACATTTCAACCAAGTCTGAATTTAAAAGACACTTGTACCTTGTACAAGTTTTGCTCATAGAACGTTTTCATGTAATTATCTTACACAATGTTTTTGGCACTTAGATCCGTTTCAATTTAATTTCAATTCTTTATTTATAAAATTAATAACATCTAGTTTTACATTTCAACCAAGTCTGAATTTTACAGACACTTGTACCTTGTACACAATGTTTTTGGCACTTAGATCCCTTTCAATTTAATTTCAATTCTTTATTTATAAAATTAATAACATCTAGTTTTACATTTCAACCAAGTCTGAATTTTAAAGACACTTGTACCTTGTACAAGTTTTGCTCATAGAACGTTTTCATGTAATTATCTTACACAATGTTTTTGGCACTTAGATCCCTTTCAATTTAATTTCAATTCTTTATTTATAAAATTAATAACATGTAGTTTTACATTTCAACCAAGTCTGAATTTTAAAGACACTTGTACCTTGTACAAGTTTTGCTCATAGAACGTTTTCATGTAATTATCTTACACAATGTTTTTGGCACTTAGATCCCTTTCAATTTAATTTCAATTCTTTATTTATAAAATTAATAACATCTAGTTTTACATTTCAACCAAGTCTGAATTTTAAAGACACTTGTACCTTGTACAAGTTTTGCTCATAGAACGTTTTCATGTAAATATCTTACACAATGTTTTTGACACTTAGATCCCTTTCAATTTAATTGTTTAGTACATCTCTGTCTCTGGAGTACTTTAACTAAAGTTTCTAACTCTTAATTTAATTTTCAAAATTATAAATGAATGTTACGGATCTTAATTAATGTTCAATGAAGCAGCATATTTGACTCTGTGAAAAACGATTTTATAGTTGCTTATGGAAACTGTAAAGATTTGTTAGAAAGCACTTCAATTAATTATATTATATATTCATTCATAACTATGAAAATTTTCATTTAATATTTTATAAAAGAAACTTTTCATTGAACAATTTTGTATTTAGTTCTGAAGTTGTGATAAATAACAAGTGCAGTTAGAAGAGAGAAATATTGGAGAGAGAGGAGGAGAGTTAAGACTGAAAGAGAGGAGAGCGTGAGGTAGCAGAAGGAAAACTGCTCTCTAAATTTCCTAAATCGTAACATGCTAATTCGTCCCACAACCAAAATATTGGGCAATCGTCACATGCTAATTCATTCAACAAACAAAATATTGGCTATTTTTTGATTATGATAATCAGTATAACAGTAATTACAGTATTATTATTATTAGTATTATGATGAGGTTGCGGGTTTTAAGCGCTAGTCATTTTTGTCATTACGACCTGTAGCCAGTTACTACTGCAGGAGTCAGTTTCCCGATTCATTTGACGTGAGGTACCTTTTACCTAGATGGTTAAGTCTACGTACGCTCACAGTTAGATATTCACTTACAATTACTACGTTTACATGCAGTTTTGAAAATGGTTTTAGTTTTCAGTCAAAATTATGCAAAACTGTCTACATGCAGTTTTCAAAACAAGTTTAAAAATTGATTTGAAATCAGTTTTGGCGCATGCGCATTTCACTCCAAATACTTCGTTTTGCTATATTATTCCAATTATTTTTTATACTTCATACCACTATGCACTAAAATTACACAGCTGTCAGTATATTTGAAGGTTAGTAACACAAAGAGATAGAAACGTCATGCTCTGTACGCATGCGCAGTATCAAAACTGAATTTTAAGTGTTTACATGAGTAGTTTTGAAACTAGTTTTCAAATCCAACCTATGAATTTTAGTTTTGGTTTGAGATAATTCAAAACCGTTTTGACACTGTATACATGGCGTTTTCAAAACTAAAAACGTTTTAAAAACGGTTTCAAAACTGCATGTAAACTCAGTAAATGTGTTAGTATTTAGTATTTGCAATAAATATTGAAAATATTTACACAAAAAAGTAAAAGAGAAACAGTTATTCAAACATATCGCGGAAAAAGCACTACAACGATTATTTTTGTGCGTAAATAATAAGAAATCGGTCACTTAGTATAAATAAATAAATATATCATCATGGCTTATCACCCATTTTTGGATATGCCAATCTGCTTATATTTGCATATTTTGGTAATGACGATAAATTTTTGCCGTTGACGGCAGACGATGCATATTAGGCGTCACCTTACGTACCCTCAAAGCTGTCGAGATGAGAAAAACGCAGGAGTAACTTCTACAGTGTTAAATTAGTGAAAATTTCATAAAAAATTATTATACACTAAAAACTTAATTTTGTATTGTCTAACTTCTATATCAAAACCACTGTAGAGGGTTTCGATTTTTGTTCCTTTTCTCCAGAAGTAGTACAATAAATATTTTGATAATAAAATATAAATTATATCTTTGAAATGGTTAATTTGAAAATCCATGTTGATTAAGCATTAAGCATTTACTCATTTAAGCATTTAAACACATGTATATTTATATTGCTATATGGGGCCATAAATCGCGTGTCCTAAATTTGGCAGCTTTACTGTAGAATATTTTCCAAAATTGTATAATTTTCTGTCTGTGATATTCTTGATGTAAAAAATAAGCAATTCTTGCAATAAGTAATTTTCGCATTGTTCAAAATTAAAAGTTTCATACTTTTGAATTAATTCGTCCTAGTTTAAAAATGACTATAGCCAATATACAGGCGAGCGCAGGCCATGATTTTGTCGGGTAACGATGGGTCACGACGTGACCCGCGTGATTGTCAATATAATTTAAATTTTGCGTCGTGATTGGACGTGAACGTGAGGCACTAAAAAAATAGCGTACGGGATCAGGCGTGATTGAAATTTAATCGGGCGTGAGTACAAGTTTTCTTCTATTTTTTATTCATAAAAAATGTCTTAATTTCTATCTTTTACTTTACATTCTTGTTTTTATTAGTATGTCCAAATATGTCATCACCGGTATTTTTTTTGCATAAAAATAGTATTATTTTTGTACCCAAAATTGTATACACAGTTGCTCCGATTTCACTAGAGATATACATATCTTTTGACACGATCATAATTTTAACAAATTTGTTACCAAATTTATAATGTTATTTGTGATGGAATACAACATCCTATTTGTCCATAAACATTCGTTTCCAATGAAACCAATTTGTTATCTAACTTATTACCAATTTGTTAACAAATTATAACTATGTTAATCAGGCTTGAATGTACAGGCTGTCTCATTTTTGATATATTTTTAAGGTATCCCGAGTAATATTTAAGATAGAGCAAAACCATTTGCACATTCCAGGGTCAACGTTTCGAGAGAAGTTTAATAGTCACCACAGGAATTTTCGATTTTATTTTGTTTCTGAGCCACACGCAAAACTTGTTTTTAGTTTATATCAAAAATCTCATATCTTATTTACTATGATACTTAGAGAAAAATTGTTTTAATAAGTTTTGAACTGTTTTTTAGGTAGAATAAAATGGCGCGTAATTAGATTTTAAAAAACTTAATAATTCTCGAGATATAACACAAACTTATGATTTTTTAAATGGGAACTTGTTGAAAATAGTCTTTTGATTATTTTACAAGCTTTTCAACGATATATAAGAAGTCTACATTGTTTTGTTTTAAACATGAATAAAAGATGATTTATTAATTTATTGGGGTGAAAATAATGAAAATTATTAGGAAACAAATGAAAAAAAATTATTACAGATTATCATTTGTTTATTTCAAATATTATTTGCTTCTGTTTTACTCGTTTTTTCAATTTATTTGCTTCAAAAGCATATTAAACCAATTTTTTCTAATTGTGTCAAAGCTAACTGTAACGTCTGCAAATAAAAATTTGACTAACCCTAAAATAATTGGTTAAGAATAATTTTGAGAACATAATTAATAGATATAGAATCAAAATAAACAAATGACAATTTGTAATAGATCATAATAAATAAGTTATGAGATATTTTCGAAATGTGCGAAAAACGAGTGTTTACTTGTAACTCATAAACAAAAGAAGATCGAAAATTCCTGTGGTGACTACAAAACTTTTCTCGAAAAGTTGATCCTGGAATATGCAAACGGTTTTGCTCTATCGTTAATATTACCCGAGATAACTTTAAAAAAACATCGAAAATGTGACATCCTGTACAGAAACAATTACGTGACACGAACGTGACCCGCCGGGCGTAATCGGACGTAAGTGCCAAAATAAAATCGTGAGCATGAGTGATCGTGAATCAAACATAAAAAATCGTGCGTGATTGGTCGTGATTACGTTTTTAGTTCCGTAAACGTGCGTGATCGTGAACAAAAAGTTACTCACGCGCCCACCTCTAAGCCAATATAATACAGTGACATACAGTACATGTTAACAATGGGTAATTAAAACATAAAACATATTTTTAAAAGTAGAAAGGTCATTCGGACAATGTGAACTTTTTGATTAAAAATCTAATTAACACGTGAAATGTAGTAGCAGCCAGAATGAAAATTAAACATAACTCAAAAAAACGATGCAATTATATACGACATGCACAATGGCATTACTATTAAAATTCTAAACGCCATTTGTGCTTTTATTGTTATAATAGTCATATAATGGGATTTCGTGGTCGCGTGCCTGAGTGTCTGGTCGCGAATCTAGGGAATCGGGTTCGATCCCGACCGATGCCAAAAGAAATATTTCGAATTTTTAATGGCACAAAAATAACTCCCGTAGTGCACTCTCCACGCCAGCAGTGAGTACCCGTGAGGTGACTCCCGGTAACGGCCGCACGATACAAATATGTCATCATCTACAGAACTCTGTATACAAAACAGATTGGCACACCCAAAAATGAGTAATATGCCGTGATGATATATTTTATTTATATAAAATATAAAGTAAGTAGTTGCGGTTTTGACGACGTGGGTTTAAATTCGATCGAATCCATAATCCATTCATTTATTTACAAAAATTATACACTACCCAAAACAGTATTGGTATATAACATTAGGTATACACGAGGGTATACAGAAGAAGTATAAGAAGTACGAAATTGGATAACTTAGTGATGTTTTTCCAGTTTTTTTTATTAAATAATACCAAATTTTAGTTTACACCGCTTTAGGGCACTTTTCTTATGCTGTTTCGAATAGCGATGCTCAAATTTTATGTCTTTTAGATTTCGAGTTGAGTTATTGAGTTAAACTTTTAATATTTATATGGATGCCATATTGGAAAGTTACACTATTGAAAAAAGATTTTTTGCTTTACAACAACGTATAACTTATCTATATTCATTTTTCCAAACAACCGAAATGCGATAATTATTAAATTTATTGATTAAACAATGATTATGACAATAAAATACATAAAGATGGCGCACACTACTTTCAACTCTTCGACAATGTTACTTGTACATAAAGACTGCTTTAAAAGCACTAGGTGCCTTGACAGAAGAGCCTAGTCGTTACGGCGGCAGACCCCGAAGTAGCACGATATACAGGGTGTTAATGCTAAGTCGTCACACCCGAAAATGATAGTTAGAACTCATTAAAACAAACAACTTTTCTTAGTTCCAATTTTTGATTTTGTGCCCCGGTTCGTAGTTATTGGAGTTCTTTTGTTTTTTGAAGAATCATCATATCTCCCTTATTTTAAGGGCTATTGAAAAAAAATCTTTCCATTTTAGGCCCCGTAAACATTTGCGTTTACAATTATTTTTTACTTTTTCAACTGACAAAATGGCGATCGATCAAAAATTTCAGAATAAGATATTTTGATAACCACTCCATCGATTTTCGAAAGTAAAACATTTATAAAATCCTTAAACCATCTACTACAACATTTTTGTCAGTGTATCCAAAAAAAGCCTTAATTCATTTTAAATACATTAAAGTTAATCATTTGTGTGCGTATTTTGCATAATTTGTACATAAAAATGGCAAAAACACGCTGCCGGGCTTGTATTGTAGTTGTTGTAATTGAATAAAGACTTTTTTTGGATACATTGAAAAAAATGTTTAGGACAAATATTGTAGTAGATAGTATAAGGATTTTATAAATGTTTCACTTTCGAATATTGACGGAGTGGTTATCAACAAATCTTGTTTTGAAATTTATTATCGATAGCCATTTTATCATTTGAAAAAATTAAAAAATAATTGTAATTGAAAATATTTTACAGGGCCTAAAGGTAATTTGGAAAGAATTATGTTTCAATAACCCTTAAAATAAGGGAGATATGACGATTTTTCGAATAACAAAAGAACTCCAATAACTACGAAACGGGTAACCAAATCAAAAATTGAAACTAAGAAAAGTTGTTTGTTTTAATGAGTTCTAACAACCATTTTCGGGTGTGACGAGTTAGTATTAACACCCTGTATGTTCCAAGCGTATTCAAAACCCAGGTCGTTATATTAGTTTTTGAAATAAGTTTAAAAAACATGTAAAGAACTCGAGTTATGTGCGTTATGCATTGTTTTAGTCAGGATTTTTTTTTAATTCTTAAAAAATGAGTCTAATTTTCCACTCAGAAGACATCGTGTATCTTGGGGGGCTCTGCCGCCGTGTTGGCTAGGCTGTTGTTGCCTTAGACCAGGAATAGAGGGGTGACAGGGCATGCTATGTATTTCGCCATAAGACGACTTTCCAAATCATCCTAGCGATTTTCCACCTTATTGAACTGTCAGAATCAGCCGCAAAAGGCTAGTCGGCGAGATATGTACATACGTGTGCAGTCGTACGAATAAGTTTTCAATGTCAACAAGCGTCACCGTCACCCACCGTTTTAACTTGTCCATTATTTACATTACATTTTTTTTATTAATATTCTTTCGTATTTATTTTAGTTTTATAAAACAAAATCAGGATAATTTGTAGTTATGGATAATCAAATATTTATTTAGATTTGGCCAACTGTAACATAACAGTATTTAACTGGTCGACTAGCCTTTTGCGGCTGATTCTGACATTGCAATAAGGTTCAAAATCGCACAGATGACTCCTGGTCAAAGGTTGTTGCCTTGTCTGCCTTCACTCTTCACTTGTTAGTCAAAACTAGTCTAGAATTGCATGAACACCCTCCAACAGTTGGTCAAACATAACAACATCACATTGTGGTGGGCATGAGGGAGTTCTAGGCAATGAAAAAGCAGATGAACTCGTTAGAAAGCAAGCCAAATTACCGTTTTACTAGCCTGAATCTTCTTGTGGACTCTTGAAGAGCCATTTAAAAAAAGGAAATCAAAAACTGGGAAGAGTCAGCTATAGCCTCATGAAGAGACATTCCGGGCCTAACTATGACAGATATCTTAACTCGTTATTTTCTTTTGAAATACCATCTATGTATGTAAGATTAGTTTAGCTGAAAACAGTATAGTATGTCGACTCTATGAAGAGGACAAAGACACTTCGGAACACGTATGTGAATGTTCAGTTATGGCCTTAAGTAGACTTAACCATCTAGGTAAAAGGTATAGTATGACTAGCGAATGAAAGTTGACGTTTAGAGTATTTAATAGATGTGGTTTCTTTTGAAAACATTTCCCTATATTTGATTTGAAAGGAAACTGACCCTTATGTATTCCGTTACAGAAGATCAGATTTATACTCAATACCGGAGGCATTTAAAATGACCTTAGCAACAGGATTCAGGGATATATTTAAAAAAATTAATAGGTACTGCAACTTCTAGTTCGTTCGTCTCAGGTGTAAGCAACCCTCGAGTCGGAATTACTGTTGGAGGAAATTAAAAATAATCCTATTTCATAGAATTGCCAAACTAAATAGTTTAAAGATCAAAATATGTTGTTATAATCAACATGAACGAAAAATGTTTAAAATATTTTAAATGCACCCCTGTTTTGAAATTCAGTTACCCTAGTCGGCCATCTATTTTCAGTTAGACATAGTAATGTACTTCTGTGCTTTCTTAGTCCAGTATTTAAATGGGTTCATGCAAAAATTTCATACCTGAATATTTCATACAACTATATTCTTCTCTAGGGTTTCTAAAGAAACCAAATCTATAAAATAATTTAAACGTTAACTTTCATTCGCTAGTCATACCATACCTCATGGAAAATGAGATCGAGAAACTGATTCCTGAAGCAGTAACTGGCTTTATGAGAACTCTGAGACTGCTTCCAGAAAACTGAGATAAGGCCATGTTACAATAGATCTTACAAGTTGCAGTGACAAAAAGGACTAGCGATTAAAGCTCTCAACCTAATAATAATAATAATACTTCTAAATTCCTATAGGCAAGAAACACTGTAGTAGTATTAAACAAACTACATAAAATGTAATATGGACTTCAAATTATCGTCGGGCTATAAAGGGTTAAGTTCATTTCAAGAGAATTTTTTTAACAATATATAAAAAATCCAAAGAATTGGTCTATTGTAATTCGCCATCAATAAAAGGCTTCATATCTGCAATCCATAACTTTTTATCGAAAAATCGCACCGTTAGTATCTGATGAAGAGTAAAACGTCTGAGATTGATAAAAATAGTGTGAAAGATTTAGGTAGAAAATTGCGAACAAGAAAAATGACATCTCCTTTGCTTCCCGATTCATTTACTTCTGAAGGTTGACGGTTCCTATCTTTCTCTTACAATATCATTCTTATACGTTCCCGTCCAGTCTAGCGCGCTAACTTTCTCTAATTCCATTATTTTAAAACTGCAGATTTCCAGACTAACGAGTGTCTGTGCAAGTATAATGTAGGCATTAAAACTTCTTAGCGGTAATCAAGGATAATATGAAGCGTTTTGCAATCCTTTCAGCATATTAATGCACAGTACACTGTTATTAAAACGTTTATACGTATAACTCCATATTTAGAAAATACCTTAGTATAATATAATGGCCATTGTATTACTCTTAAAGCTTCGAGACAAATAAAAACAGACTTCAAAGAGATGTTACTACAATGCTATTTTCTATATTTTCTACAGCATCAATTCCTAATCTCCTGACATAGAATATACATTTTTATTTTATTATTATGTAATCTGCGTTATATACCCGTCTATAAATAAATCAGCAATTATCTCGTTTAGAATTCCTTTAGTGATTTCAACTATATAACATAAATTGTACTATATTAACTCTGACTAGTTTAAAATATTGATTTTATATTTACAAAAACTGAATATTCGAGTATTCCGCTATTTAATATTGAATTACATCGCCTTTATAAAGCTGGGTTTATGCAGCAATAACATAGTCACTATCATAATCATAGTCTTAAATTATAATTTGTCACTTTCTAAACTCAATTACTTAAATATTAAATATGCCGAACAAATAACAAATAGTAAAGAAAAATTAGTTGTTGCTAGTTTGTTCATAATAAACAACATCACAATGAAAATACAGGTTGTTTTCTGATTCTGACAGTTTTCGAGCATACGCAGATTGTACGTCGTCATAGTCTTAAAATTAAAAAATCCAATTCTATGATTATGCTTGTGTTTATGATATCGACTATGACTATGACAATGTTTCATAAACAGATCTATTATAAAAACATATTTTAATTCTTAAGACTAAGTAGTAGGTGTCTCGTTATATTACATTATACATTTTTATGTTTTTTAGGTATATAATCAGTTTTTGGTCTGTTTGTGGGTTATTGGACAGCGCTTCTTGGTCGGTATCTGCAATTTAGTGTATGTTTCTCTCATTGTAGAATCCTGGACATTCTTATGTTTGACAGTGATATTGGTGTTGCAGTGGGTACACTTGTCTGGCTCAATATGGTTAAGTAGGTAACTGTGTGTTGCTCTTGTATGCCCTATTCTTAGCCTTGTTAGAACGATTTGGTCTCTTTTAGTGCCTGTTGTGAGCCATGGGTTTGTGTCATATTTTATTGTTTTTAATTTATTATTTATTGTGTTGTTCCACTTCAATTGCCAATTTTTTCTAATTTTGTTTTTAATGAGGTTTTTAAAGTCATCGTGATGGGTAGTTCTGTGATTGCCTCGGTGTTGGTGGTCTCTTTGGCTGCATCGTCGGCTTTTTCGTTACCGGCTATCCTGATATGAGAAGGGATCCAGAAGAAGTTTATTTTGTTTTTATGTTGGGTTTCTAATATATGGAGTTTTTGGAGGATAGTTAGGTTGATTGGGTTATTGGTTTCTTTATTTTGGATGGTGTGAATGGAGCTTAAAGAGTCTGTTCATATGACTGCTGGTGTTTGTGGGGAATTTAATATTATGTAGTGCTTGCTCAGTGGCGAACATTTCTGCGGAGTAGATGCTGGTAAGCTGCGGTAGTTGATATTTTTCCACCATTTCCGTTGTTGTGAAGGCTGCTCCGATTTTGTTGTTGATTTTCAATGAATCCGTGTAGATTATTTGGTCGTCCTTGTACTTATCCATGATTTCGTAGAATTTTCGTTTATATATAGTTGAATGTGTTTTCTTTTGTATACTGGCTCAGTTCTGTATTGAATTCATGAAATTTTATTTTCCAAGGTGTTAAGGAGTAGGTGTGAGAAGGTTTTATGGCAGGTAGTTCGAGGTTAAGGTCTGTTGATATATTGTTTATATATTTTTGGAAATTTGAGGTTGATTTGTATCTGATTTGAGGATGTGTACGATCGAATATATGCTGGTATGTAGGATGTGTGTTATTGTCGGCTATTGATGCTGTGTAGATCATTGTCAGTTGTTTTCGTCGATATTGTAGACTTAATTCTATAAGAATGTTTTCTATTGGGCTTGTACGAAAAGCACCGGTTATTGGCCCATATTCTGAGCGCGCTTTTATAATAAAAGCGCTTTTATGGAGCAAACTCCTCATAACAATATAATGTAAACGCCTGCTTCATAAAAGCGCTTTTATTATAAAAGTGCGCTCAGAATACGGGCCATTGTCCTTAATGCTGTATTTTGTATAACGTTCAGTGATTTTAAATAAGGTTTTTCGCCATTCCGTATTCAATACAGCCATAGTCCAGCTTTGATTGGATTATTGTTTTGTATATGTTTAATAAGATTTTTCTATCTCTATGTTTAGTCTCTTGTTGCAATCTGCCTTAAGTTCGGTGATATGTTTTCGCCATGTCATTTTGTTGTCTATATACATTCCTAGGAATTTTATTGTTGTTACTGTAATATTTACATTTTCTAATAACAACTTTGGGTGTTCTTCATGTTTCCTCAGTTTTGTAAAATGCATAGCTTTCGTTTTCTCTGGTGACAACTTAAATCCTGTATTGTTTGCCCATTTTTCAATTTGGTTAATGCATAGAATATATTTGATACATGCAAATATGTAAATTAGTTTATAATTAGATAATTAATAAAAAGTATGCTTTACCTTTATAAAACAGTTCACAAACTATTATAAACTCTATGAATAATACTCGAAAATGATTAAATAATCAACAAGTGTCTGTAAACGCAACACAAAATTATGAGGTTATTGAAAAATGCTTAGTAATAAAATTGAAAACATGCTTCGAAAAGACTGGAGTATCTATACTACAAGTATATTTGGGAGCAAATATCCCAGTCGTATACTTATAAAATAGCTTGGGACGTATTGTCGCGTTAGGCTCGAAATGGTTAATCAATATTTTTAGACATTAATACTGGAAATTGAAACCGAAAATATTGTACTTATTGATATTTATTGTTTACAATAACAGTCTGTCAAACACTCTCAAACAAAACGCTAATTTAATAACAATAATATATCATCACGGCGTATATTACCCATTGCTGGATGTGTCAATTTGCTTTGTGTATAGATATCGGTAATAGTGATGTAATGACATATAATAATAAATAAATCATTTTTGTAGTTTTGAAATTGTAGTCTCTCATACGCCAGGTGACCGTTTATATATCAGAACATTAACGTGTCCGGTTAAGGGTTAAAAATATTTCAATAGCCCGCCAGATTCCCCCACCCCCTCCCTTGAAATTGCTGAAATCCCGCCACAGATTTAGTTCTACCGTTCGAGAATTTTCGGTTTGTTATACTGATAAATTAACATCTTATTCCTGATCATTTCTTGTCATTAGTTCGCCCAAAAAAGCAATGGTTGTTTTAAAGGTTGTTATGTTGATAAATTAATATCTTATTCATGATCATTTCTTGTCATTAGTTGGCCCAAAAAACCAGAGGTTGTTTTAAAGGAAATATCCTGTATAACAAGCACAGAATACAAATGAATATTATTGAAAACAAATACAATATAATTTAATTCTGGAAAATTAAGTTTGTGCTTAAAATTTATAAAGTTTAAGTACTTATTCTTCATAAAGTATTACTAACAACTTTTATGCTAATCACTTGATATAATCTATCATAAAATACTTAGAATGATTGATTACGGTAATGTAATGCACTGATGACAGCTACAATTTTGATTACACGATTAAAATAAATGATATAGTAAGATTTTTTTTTATATTACATTGATAAGACGGAGTTGCAAGTTGGTAAACAATAAAACTCCATATATGTAGGTAAACTTTTTTGTATAATTTGTATATGTATTACATAAGTCCAAGAAATATAAATTTTCAAAATAAACCGAAAGCTAGTCAAATATATTTTCTTTACCAAATAGAACATAAAGAATACCTACATGTTTGTTATATGATTTTAATGAGACTTTAGAATTAGAAAAGCCGTATTTTCCTGCAGTTTCATCTTCGTTTATATAGGTCATTAAAGTAATGTAAAATCGTAAAGGTGCGGTTTTAGGAGCTACTAATATCTTTCGGGTTTCATAAAACCAAGTTAATGATGGTTTCTTGAAATATCAATATTTATTCAAGCAAGATACGTTGCACTACTCAAAAGAGTTAAATTTAGGCTTATTTGTAAAATTTACCTTCTGCATATTTTTCTTTGACTTTCCTATCGCGTTATAATAAAGAACAATTTATACTCTCTCTATCCCATAATAATTGTTGTTACATTTATGCTTTGTATGTTTTTCCGTAATAGTTGTCATATTTGTAAATCCAACAAAATAGTACCTATATAAATAAATATATCATCAGGGCATATTTCCCATTGGTGGGAAAGTGCTTTGTACACAGATATCAGTAATGATTGACATATTTGTACCGTGTGGTCGTTTACCAGGCGTCACCTCACGGGCACCTATTGCTGACGTGGAGAGCGCACAACAGGAATCACTTTTATACAATTAAAATTTGAAATTATTTTTTGATGTCGGTCCGGGTTTCCAAATTCGCAACGAAACATTCAAGCGCACACCCATGAAACTCCAAACAAAAAAATATATAATTGGTATATAATTTTAATTACAAGTTATTACAATCGATATTTATGGGGGTAAGTCAATATTTCGTGCATATTTCCTATAACTTCAACGTTGTATTCCTTGGGTTGATAAAGATGTGATGATGAAAGATTACCACAAACATTCAAGCTCCCGATGGGAATCGAACTCGCGACCCCAGAGTCCGAGCGGACACACACTGCCTCAAGACGCTCGACCACCGAATGTATTGGTTATCGTACGAAAACTTTTTGCACAATAAAATTATAAACACTTTCAATATTTCTTTATAAAATAAATAAAATAATATGAAAATATACAAAATAAAGCTTCATTTTGATTTTAAAATATATTCTATTTTGGACTTTATCTTTTTTAAAATAGATTAACTATGACTTTTTTGTACCCATACTTTTGGATGGTACTGTATTTATATTTATATATTTTAATAACTACACTTGAATTTAATAATACTCAATACGGAAACAACAGGTTGTTACATTATTACATTATTATAGAATCGCGTGTACTTGGATATTGTGTTAGTGTTATGTGGGTCACGAATACAGTACAAAACATTAGAGTACGAGGCAAGAACTTCAAAATTCGTGTAATAGGAAAATTATCCATTATTAGTCACATACAGGCTGGAAAAAATACAGAATGGAAAATAGTATCGAAGCTATGTAATTTGAAAGTTTTTTTTTACCTTCCGTCACTTTTAGGTAAGGAAGGTATTGTCTTTGGTCAAAAAATTCGATGGTGAGTTTTTGATGAATAAGCACGTTTTAGAGTCGCTGGAATAAGATTTTACTATTTTTACGATGATGTCTGTATGTATGTATGTGTGTATGTGACGATTTTTTCGGATCCGATAACTCAAATACAACAATTCAAAAAATTATAATTCTTTCGTATTCCTTTTCTTTACATCCATGTGAAGAGATGATTAGATTTTGGTTATTGGATATTTGGATATTTACTGTTATTATAAAAATTAAAGAATATTTTATTCTCTATACGATTTGATTACATTTTATACTTCATATTTAATGGATATAGAGTTAAAAAATTATAAAGAAATTAAATTTCATATTAAGAAAATGCTGATTGACAGATGTCAGTGTCAAGTGCAATTGACATGTGTGTGTTATATTATTATATTTTACTGGAAATATAGAAGCTCTTAGATACATGAAACTTTCTGTATGGAATTTGTACAAAATACATAGAACTGACAGAAGGTAATTTGCTTGAAATATGGAATCTTGTACAAGAAACTTTTTGTATGAAATAGGTACAACATATGTGGAACTGACGGAAGTTAATGTGTTTATTGGTAATTTAAAGTTTTATAAGATACTTTTTTATTCAATATACCCACAGCCTTTACATTCAATTTACAGACATTGAATCGGCAATGAATTTTTTATATCGTTCAATGTACAACCCTAAAATACGTCTTTTGGTTTTCCAATTACACGAAACGTTTTCCCAGCATGTTTCCTGTACCGTCACCTATGCCCTTACACTATATACTCGTATCTCTATTAAAAAGTTATATTAGTTTTAACGAAAGAAAATGTATATTTTACGGTAAATAAGTTTTCTAAACCTTAAACAAACAAATGTAAGCTAAATGAAAACAATTTTATGACAGTAATTAAATCGTTAAAACTTTAAGAAACTAACTTGTAAACATAAACTGTTGATGGGTTCAATTATTTTCTAGCCGGTTTCTGTGATAAACAAGCTAATTTAAAAATGTCACAATGTCAACGAATCTATATTTTCATTCCAATCATATTTTGTTAATCAATACTGAGTGACAGCGGATATTAAAATCGATATTTTTTCTTCAAATAAAATAGTAGGTACATTACAAAACATTTAGAAAAATTGGATATAAATATAAATAAGAATACAACAAAAATAAGTAAAATATAATCGACAAACATGCAAAGAAAATTAGATTATTTCCTAATATTCATTGATCCATTTATTTATGTTAAACTTTCTAATTCTATTAATAGATTTTTGTCAACTTACCGAATATAAATACAAGTTCGTTTCATATCCGGAGGCTTTGTCTGGAACAAAAGGCTGTTCTTCGGTGCCATCTCCTAGAACAAAAAAAATATCATTTATACATGTAAAATGTACATATTACATCTGACCGCATATACGACGAGTATGTCTGTAGTTTCACAAGCTTCAGCATAGTTTAGAAAATCCAATCAGAAAACGGGTGAAATTTCCAGGAAACGTATAAAATTAATTAAAAATCATTTATTTACACTTAACACGTTAACTGCTTAACAAAAAGAAGGTAGTATTGCGTTACTGACGATACATATCGCCGGCGATATGTAAGTTGTTTTTACTGTGGTGCGATACATATCTCCGAGGATATGTACTAGATGTTGACTTTAGTTCCATCTTGTGTACCGATAAGTAACAGTAACAGCTACAACTGTTTTCAAATATCTATCTTTCAGGTTTATATCTGAACTTATCTAGACTCAAACCGTATGAATCTACAGGGACTAAAACCGTACATATTTAATTTAAATTTAATACATTGAAGATAAAGTTTATGTATATAATAATTTTAATTGTTTTATTTAACAAAAATAACATGTGGCATATTCCGGTAATAACAATAACTAGAACCAAAGAAAATTTACATTATTTTTCCACTTCATTTCAGGGAAGTGTTTTTTTCTTTTGATAATTCAAGAATATTTTTTTTTGTACTGTCTGACAATCTTATAAATTATAATAATGTACTTTGCACGAGGTTTAGACTGACAATGAAAAGAAATAAAACACACCTTATTGTTCATGCAAGTTTATACAAATCCTCGGCGATATATATCGCACAGAAATAATAAATAATTAATTGTGTGCGTTATATATCGCCCGAGATATGTACTATATTATTATAATCTAATAAACCTATAGAAAAGGACATTTAAAATGCTACAAGAATCGTTAAAATCGGTCCACAAATAAAAATTATATACTCTCCGCACCTGAAGAATGAAATGGCGAAATTCGCCTTTGCATGATGACACCATCTAGTTACATATCGCGGGCGATATGTATTGCAGTTAACGTGTTAAAAATTACAAGAAAATATTTATTTGACAGTGTGGTTGGAAGTATTCTGGCGTTTACCAGGCGCCAGCGCACTGGTGCTCAAAGTTGCCGTACAGAACACTACAAGGGTTATTTTTGTGCTACAAACTTGAATCTTGAAAATTATTTCCAATTTTCAAGATTCAAGTTTGTCGGCGATCAAATTTTATCTCGAATAGTTAGAACTCTAACAGCTAATTATAATATCTGCGATAAATGACATTCTGGAAAATAGTAATGGGGTTCTGTTTCCCAACCCTTCAAAAATGCTTACTGTGCAAGTTAGCAAAAATCAGATCACTAAAACTGTTCAGTCGAATGGTTGATATGTGAGAAGTAGTGATGTGCCCCCAAAAAATTCCCGCCGGGAATTTGTATTGTCCCCGGAAAAATTCCCGGAAATTCCTTCATCGGGAAGAAATTTAGTTACTATTTTTCCAAGAATTTTTTTTGGAAATATCCCGTGAATATAATTTTTGCAAATTTCCCGTAAATTTTAAAAGATTTTGGCCTTGATGTTTGGTGCAAGTTGTTATAAATAATTATTAAATATGTAACATTGTTAATTTTTTTTGAGTAATTTAAGTTTCCTTCAAAATAAATTATTATTGTGGTTAATATTTTTCAAGTAAATATAAGTACTTGTGAAATTTAGTACGATGCTTTTGAATTACTCATTTAAGGTTTTATGAATATAGCACCTTTACTTTATGTAAGCACTATGAAAATATATTGAATATTTAAAATATGGGAGAGTATTTTTTATTAGTTCTTACAGAGTCGCTCTACTCGTCTGTATGACCGATACTGCATAAATATATTGATACGAGTATAATTGTGTATTTTTTTTACCATAATTTCACTGAAAAATAAAACTAAATATACCTATAGTTACAATTTTTATTCATATTTGAAATTCCTTGGGAAATTTTCTGAAGAATATTTTTCTGGAAATTCCTCGGGAAATTTATCAAAAAAAGCCCGGGATATTTTCTGGGAATTTTCCCGTATCTTTAAATTTCGCGAATTGACCCATCTCTAGTGGGGAGTACTTCATGTCCACAAAATCGGTGAGTTCGAGCTCGAGAATTAGGGAAGTATTGTGAACTTTGACACGTTGGATGCCGCTTTAATTTAGAAATTCTTTCTCTGAACCCAAAATTTATTTTTCCTTTACTCGAGTGTCTGCTTACTACACGCACACAACTGCTGTACCAATCAGAAAGTATCAATGCCAATTAAACGGTTAAAACCGTGCGAATAAGGTACGCTAGACCGCCAGCCCCATATACTATCAGATTTGAAGTAGCAATCATGCTAGCGACACTGCACTGGATAGAAAAACCTTGGAACGCTACTGCCACACACACATGGAGTGGAATGTACATGTCAAATCGTGTGGTTAAAATCAAGTTGGGTTTCTTATTTTGGAACGCGGTTAAGAAGGACAGTTTTCGGCTATACACTTTGGTTTTTCACGGTTTGGAACGTACAGTTATAACTATACGTTATAACTGTACTCGTACGTTCCAAACCGTGCAGAAACCGTCGTTCATAAGCGTCAACGGCATCCAACGTCTTAAACGACGGATGATTGTATTTCAGAGATCAGCAAACTCTTTCTTACAAAAAGCTACAGAATAAAGATTTTAAACTAAAAAAAATTAAAAAGAAAATAAATATCTACATAATTAATAATAAAAAATATTTATGCTATATTCTCTTCAATAATCTAAATTGTTTATACTTAATATTCGATTACTATCCGAACACCAGATAATGATCTGATCTTATATCTGGTGAGTACCGTATAATGAATAAAAAAAAAACATTAATAAGTAATATGATGTATGTATGATGATCACATTTTACTTTAATGGTAATACTGGCAAAAAGTATTGAATTAAATTCAGCAAATTATTTTCTACTTCAAAAGGCAATAGAAGCGTGGGCGATGCAACTCTGCGATCTAATGATTGTGGGTTGATGTCCCACGTAAAGTATGGTCTTTCTTTCGCATTAATTATCTCATCTTTCATCGGGTGCATATTCGGAAATTGCGTAGCCGTCCATAAATTAAAATAATAAAAACGCGACATCGTAAAATTATAATATAATACGTAAACAACCCCCAGCCGCGCGCTAAACTTGTTTTTGCAACATCACCTTCTAAAGTTGTCTTTATTTCACACTTTTCTATGGCTAAAATGTGTCATTATAGAAAATTGTGAAATAAAAAAATAACTGTAAAATAAAAAATAACTATGAAATTAAATAATCACCAGTATCACTAATACTCTCATTTTTGCTCATTTTCTATCGTTTTGAAGAACTAAATAATAGCAAAAATTATCAAAATAAATTTTGTTAATAACTCTAACTTCTTCTTCTTCTCCATATCTCTGTTATCCATAATCGGGTGTGGGATTTCCTTTTCTTCCGGTTAAGTTTGTGTTGAAATAGTACAACTAATGACATCTGTCGTCACAATGTGATTTCAGACCATATGTATGTTTTTCTACTTGCTAAGTTCATTGTTGTATTCAAGGTTGTAATTTAAAATGTAATATTAAATAAATAAAGTATAAATAGTGAATACATTGAAGTATCTTGACAATTACATCAAAATGACATTTTTCTTTTAAAATTTATTTTAAATTTGTTTAACTGACGATTGTGGTGTTGCAAAAAATTATATATATATAACTCGTGACTAAACGGCTCATTCATAAAAAGCACTGTTTAGCCACTTGTTATGTTATGTTATATAAAATACTATTAAAGTTGTACTTGTAAACATAATATTTTTCACGAAAGATCCGGCTAGAAAATAAACCGAATATCTGTTCACATTTGTAAGCCCATTGTAATAATAAGATGAATCGGATTATTTTTTTTTATAATTGAGAATGTTTTCGTTACTTGGAGTTCAAAGCACTCAGGTCGTAGTTTTCCGACCCCTATGCCAATAATATTAGTTTGTAAACAGGAAACAAGATTATAGTGACCTAGTTGAAACTCAATTAAATTCCTGAATAAGTTTAATAAGCTTAGTATCTTTACAATTTTCTGAAATGCTGGGAGAATGTTTAATAATATTATGCAGGGTGGTGTCTAGAAACTTCCTTTTTTTGAAGGAGAATAAAATAAAAAATTCTAACGCCATGTGATTTTTTACGGGGATATCTGAAGTCAATCTACAACCCTGCTTCAGCTGAAGAATCTTATTCGGCAGGAAATAGCCCAAATTCTGGTGGACATGTTGGAAGGTGAGATTCAGAAATCGGTTGCATCAATGCGTAGAAAAAGATATTTTGGTTAACCTTCGGACGGTGTAGTGGGGTATAACATACCCCACGACTGATTAATTGTTATATAACTTTCGAAATGCGCATGCAAGCGCCATATACGTTTCTGTAGCTTCAAATAAAATTGAAATGAAAATATTTAAAGTAATATGATTACTCTACTCTTAGGGTACATTCACAAGTGAAAATTAGGTTTAGATTTATGGTTTATACTTTAGATTTAATGACTTTGGCCGCATATTATGTAATGACTCCATTCACACTTCAGAATTTAGGGTTTCTAAATCCAAATCATAAAGCTAAAAATTGCAAGGTCCAAACTTTAGATTTATTATTTAGTTTGTCGTCACAAACTTCACTACAGCTACTAGATAATACATAATTGACTCGTCCGCCATATTGGTGCCAAAATGAAAACAGTAAATTATGAAATAAAAGTGCATTTCTTACAAGTTTATGTATTTAGTAACTATTTTTCATAATTAAATATAACTTCCACATTTGCCATATTATATTTATTTAAAATAATAATACAAGAAAAAATACGGTTCGAAGATTTTTGAGGTTAGCGAAATGTATTGCATAAGTACCCGTAAAAATTAAAACCATTTCTCAAATGATTTTCACTATTTGGAGCAGAACAACCCGTCCTTATAGATAATTTCTATGATTAATAATACTGTAACGCTGATATTGAATGATTTAAGTGGCTCCAAAATGGTGGACGAGTCAGCTGTAATTTATGGAGTAGCTATAAACTTCACCATTGAGACCGAGTCTGAAATGATATAGATATATACACCCATCTTTATTATTATCCACTTGGAGGATTCGGCTTTTTAAACAAATGCGAGAAGAACACGGAGACTGTCATAAATTAATTGCTGAAATATAACCAATAATACCAAGCGAATGACAGTTTCTCGGCGCACAGGTGTCTTGTGGATTACTGCTCTACCGATATTTTAATCTTGTTTGTGGAAGCAATTACATAGATGTCTGTACATATCAAAACTAATTTTCAGGTAATTTAAACACATTTATGAATGACTTACTTAAACCTAAACAAAACCCATAAACCTAATTTTCATTTGTGAAAGCACCTTTACTATTACACGTGTTACAACGTTTTAAAGTCGTTTTGGGTATGGTATCCCACCACACCAATGGCGTAACTTTTTCAACAAAGGTAAAAAGTAATAGTATTTTATTTTTTGTTCTATTGATGTTACATTTTATCATATTTAGCTGTGTTTTGACCTATTTATTTATAAAATTCTCTGCGAGCAAGAACAGGAAATATACTATTAGCGATATGGGAAGAAGTAAGGTCAGATCCTGAGCAAATGCCGTTTTTATATATATTTCCAAAATAAAACATATAATCACAATGAGTTCATTGTCTTTTCATTTTATTGTAAGCAAGCTAGCAGACTCGTAAGAATTTTTTACTTAGTGTATTTTCACAGCGGAACAGTCCATATATACATTTTGGGGTATGTCATACCCCACCTGTTCACGTAATTATTTTCCAGCACACTGTCCGAGGGTTAAAACTGCAAGATTTAAAACTTGAAACTATGTTCTTTCATTATCTAAAAACAAATTTTGTCTATCACAATACTTTTTATTTTATTAAAAAAAGGAAGTTTCTACGCTCCCCATGTATTACTTTACATTTACATTTAAAAAATAAAAACACGTCTGATTAAACAATAAACTATTTATGAAAATAAGAAAATGAATATGAACTAATATATAACAAAGTTATTTAAAAACAAAATAATACAAATTTAACACCATAATAAGATCAACAATTTCAAATAAAACGAAAATTGTTACAATTTGGTACATGAATTTGATACAATCTTAAGGTTGCCTGGTAGTCAAATGTCCGAAACATAAATATTACGTTCCCATATTTATCCAATTTAACTTTCGAACATGATTGAAAATGCATTTTTTTAAATTTAAAATTTTGAAAGTTGCGGCGGTTCCTAAAACCTTAGTTTTATTAATTACAAGAGCAGAGAATCAGATTCCATAAGATGGGTAATAAAGGTAGAGTCTCTCTAGTGTTATTAGGGGCTGTCCTTAAATTACGTAACGCTTCAGGGGGGGGGGGGTCAAGAGTAGCGTTACGCAGCGTTACGAGGGGGTGGGGGAGGGTTAATGTGTGCGTTACGTAACGGTAAAATATAAAAAATATTGCTAAACTTGCTTTAATAGTTTTGAAACATTCAAATTTCGGGGTGCTAATTCGTATATGCAGGCAGTCGTTTGTTTTCAATAACAGTCAACATAATATGTCGGGCACAGTTCAAATTCGGGCCAGTGGTCTTTCATTCGTGCAATGCAATGCAATTCATATTAAATCATGAATTCAAGTAGTGTTGATAAGGAAAAACTTTTCAATAGTTTGTTAAAAGCATATGGAAATGCATATGCTTTTAATTTCTGTGCTGTTATTTTTTCATCTTTATGTACATTAATTTAATTAGTTTCTTTTTCAAATTTTAACTGAATATTAAGGAGGCCATAGATTAAGAAACGCTGCCTTACATATTTATTGTTGTTAGTATTTTAACCATAATAGCTATTTATATTTATCTCTAAACAAAAACTACCCTTTTGATAGCCGTCTATTGTATAAATCGAAATATAGAATACAAAATTAGAAAATAGATCCGCCTTTATGTTGTCCAGATTTTTTTATACAGTATACAAGGATGACGGTGATACCTATACTTGGAACATCAAGGTTGCACGCAATACAGTTGTGTTGTGTTGGTTTCAGTAACGACCGAACTACTACCTATTTTAGAACATTATTATCTACGATACGAATAATGGGTACTTTCAACATAAATTTTTAATATCGTTCTCGTACACACAATATTGCTAATAATACTTATTCAAAATTATTTGTTTCTTTATTGGGATATTGTCTATTTTCAGAAGGATTTAATATTTTTATTTTACTATACAGGATGTTTTAAAAATACTGTAAAAAATTTAAGGGTATATAGTACTGACCAAAATGAGTAAAAAAGCTTAATCAACATGGATCCAATCTTCCATAGTTTCCGAGATTTGAGGCAGTGAAAAATGAGTTTTTACTGGGTTTACGTCCGCTATCTCGAAAACTATAAGAGTTCCAACTTTGATTAAATGGGATGTTTTGTTTACTTTTCATAGGTCATCTTAAATGTGCTTTTGTTTTTTTAAAAAAATCAAATAATTGTACTATGTTCAATGTTGTGGCAACCTTGGCCAATATTTAATTTTCAAATAACTTCGTAACTATTAGAAATTGAGAAAAACGTTTCATATAAAATTTTATTGTTTCTTTATAGTCTATTTACTGACAGACAAAATTTTGTTCGATCACTATTTTTGTCAGTTTTTTCGAATTTTCGCTTTTCTCGGAAACAGTTGAAGATCAGTCCTATGTTGATTAAGCTTTTTTTACTTATTTTGGTCAGTACTATATGGCCTTAATTTTTTTTACAGTATTTTTGAAACACCTGTATATTTTATCGTATATACATAAGCAATGATTGTATACTCCTGATAAGGATGAAATTGTAAATCCAGGGATTCGAACTCAATACCCTTGGGTTATAAAACGATAAGTTACCACTACGCTATCTGGATAATAATATAAATAAATAATTGTCATAATTTTCTTATTTTATCTTTATTAAAAGCATTTATATTCAAAGAGACGTATTATTTATTTCATATTTTAAAGTTTAACGAAATAATAAAGATATCTACAACTTCCTTTATTAATAACCAAAAATGAGTTTTAAAAATAACTCTGATGTTTTAAAATATGGTTACATTTTTAAAAATAGTTTTGTGGCTATCGATTTCGTCTAATTAGACATCAGGACAGGGCTACAGCAGAGAAAAATATAAATATTACAATATGTAAAATATATGTTACGAAATTTCGTGGCCGTGTGCCTGAGTGTCTGGTCGCGAATCTAGGGAACCAGGTTCAATACCGACCGACACCAAAAGAAATATTTCGAATTTTAAATAGCACAAAAGTGATCCCTGTGGTGCACTCTCCACGCCAGCAATCAGTGGCGGTGAGGTGACGCCTAGTAAACACCCGCGCGTTACAAATATGTCATCATCATTACCGAAACCTGTGTACAACGCAGATTGGCACATCAAGCAATGGGTAATATACCGTGATAATACTTTTATGATTATTTATATTATAAAATATATGTTTAGTTATTAATAAAATATACCTAATTAAAAAGAATATATTTATATTATTACATATAAGCGTAACGAACGAAGGGAACAAGGAAATACATATAAGATAAAAATACGAGAAAAATTAATACTTAATTGAATCATTTTTAAACTTTTTGAAACCCTGTTATCAATTATAACAATGAATTCTGATCTGGAGTCTGGAGTCGCTCATCAACAAAATTTCTTTATTATTATTCTTATACATTTTGTTTAAATAATACTAATCATTTATGTACCTACAACTCATCGATGTATGTAATTTTAGAATTTCTACTTGTACACCTTTATTAATAAAATTAATATAATAATTATTTAATTCCTTTTTCGAAGTAATTATCATTAAAATAGAAGTAAAGATAGTAAATTCTGATTTGTCTACTTCTTCTGTTAAAGGAATTAACGTCAAATGTAAATAATCTTTCTACTTTCTACTAATACGATATAGGTCAAATAAAGTAGTAAAATCGTTAATTGCCATCTAAATATGTTCCCAAATAATCATCAATCAAACTGTAAACCGCTAATCTGTCTTGTTAAGTTTAAGTAAATAATGTCAGAATAAAAATGTCCTTTTAGTCATTATTTGTTTATGAGTTTTCGACATTCTATTTTTAAACAAGAAACATTTAAATGGTAGGTATATTTTTAATAAATATTTTACATATTAAATGTAATATAATATCTCTATTAAAATAAAGATTTTAAAATAAAAATCGGTAATAACTTAATAATGTGATAATATGTCAAAAAGCAACATGACCCCGATAAAATGATAGTGTCTTCCTTTCTCATATAATGTCAGATCCTTCCGCTATGTAAATAGAGAGCTGTCTATTCATTTTTTGACATCTCGTCTCATCGTTTAAATAGGTTTTACAATGTCAATACGATCCCTGGTAACTTTATCTTACAAAAAAAAGAAATTTCAGCTCGATTAGACAAATTGTTCACATTGAGATACAAACTAAAAAGTTGTCATAAATGTACTCCTAATGCAAACGACATGGAATCATGGAAAGAACATATTTTTATTTCCAAGTTTCCAACGATTTATAATTGAGAGATTTCCCACAAAAATCGAATAAGTCCATTTATTGAAGTTTCCGATTTATGGCGCCATATCGGTCAATTCCTGTCGCTGTCGCACCACATTGTGAGGAATAAGGTTTTGTCAAGAACCAAGCAAAGTACGAAATATACAGGGTGTTTTTCAACTTCGGGTAAAAACTTTAAGGGTATATAGTACTGACAAAAATGATTTTAAAAAGCTTAATCAATATATATCTAATCACCGAATCCGAAAAAGAGGCAATTTACCAGTAAATAGACCATAAAAATACAATAATTATTTTTCTCAATTTCTAATGGTTATGATGTTTTTTGAAAATTAAATATTGTCGAAGTCGCCACAACATTTTACTTAGGTAGTTAAATTATTTGATCTTTTTTAATAAATCACATTTAAGATGACCTCTCAAAATTAAACAAAAAGTCTCATTAATCTAAGTAACTCTTATAGATATCGAGATAGCAGAGGTAAAGGTAAAACCCGTAAAATAGCTATTTGTGCTCGAAACACACACAAGATTTTTTCTACAGACGCCAGAATGGGGTCCTCCACCATAACAAAAATTTATTTGTTTCAAGTACATTATACTAGTGCAGTGAAAAAGTGGATGTCCATTGGGAGCGTTTACGCCAAACTTTTGCAAGTAGCAGCACAACTGTTCACACAATTTATTTTATATTTAATTTATCGTTATTTTCCATTCTTCTTGAGCTATTGCCTCAATCTAATCTAAGCATTTTATACTTTCGTTTTTGTAAATGAATGCCCTATTTTATTTTTACAACAGTGCGGCATTTTGTTTGGTTATGTAATGTACCGACAGAGCAGTTATACGTCAGACTGACTTGAGAAGGTGGTAAATGTGTAACTACAATGCCATTAGTTCCTGACTAAAAATTTCCATTAAGAATGTAGACAAGTGACATTTCTCAACATTGTTTAGTTAGAAATTTGGACAGCGAGCGTTTTTTACTTTGTCGCGCGTGAGCAGCAAAGTGACATTTTACGTTGACAAAAGAGAGCGCAAATATCTGCTTTGTATATAGACTGTATAAAAACTCATTTTTCACTGCCTTACATCTCGGAAACTATTGAAGATCGGACCCATGTTGATTAACTTGAAAAAAAAACACCCTGTATAAAGGTACACGTTCGTAATTTTACAAGAACCAAATTAATCGCTTTCTGTATTAGAAGATATTTTTATAAGAGGTTTGATTGATTATTTTAAAACAAAATAATAAAAATTTATAAAATATACCCCACTTTATTAATTAAAAAATAATAAATAAATATATCATCACGCCATATTACCCATTGCTGGGTATGCCAATCTGCTTTGTACGCAGATGTCGATAATGCTAATAATATATTTGTACCGTGCGGGCGTTTACCAGGCGTCACCTCACGGGCACTCATTGCTGGCGTGGAGAGTGCACCACAGGGATCAATTTTGTGCCATTTAAGATTCGAAATATTTGGCGCCGGTTCCCAGATTCGCGACCAGACACTCAGGCACGCGGCCACGAAACCCCCATAACTTTATTAATTATTAAATATCAGTTTCTTCTTCACTTTCATAATTTCCATTAGGTAAATTCAAAATTTCTACAAAAAATCCAAGAAATCCAGATGTTTTTTTTATTTTTTAATAAATGTTCATCCATAAAATTTCAAATTGAAAACCTTGTTTTTATGCTTACGATAATCATATAATAAAAGAATTTGTAATGAAAAGTTTTTTATTTCCTGAAAAAAATTTGAATATATCCACGTTTATTTGTTTCGAACGATAAAACCGCAACAATTATTAAATTTATACGACAAAAACAATGTTAGTGGTAATATTTTCATTTTCGCCTATATCTAGTTATCTATGCACTAAAATGGCCTCATAATTTATCTGACTTCGTATAGTATCAGGCCTTTATGTTGGAAACGTTATCCTGGACACATATAAAAAAATTCTGCAAACACCTGTTGTTGACAGTATTTCTCCTTTCTTTAAAAACTACTCAATTTTTCAAATAGTTCAAGAATTCCGTACCTTATTACTCAAATACACATTTGTATGCGATTTTTGTAAAAATAAGCTTTGCAAGCAAAAAGAACGTTTTCCAATATTTACTTCCGCTTGATACGGTATCAAATACAAAAGATAAAAATAAAATAATACAAGAACTACACGTATGGGTTCCTTTACAGAACATTTTATATTTATCTTCCATTTTAGTAAATCCAGAGTATATGTATATATATATAGCCTTAGGTGCGGTTAAAATATTATTCTAAATTTAAAGTAGGTCTTATTTAACTTTTATTTTCGAAATTGATACATAATAAGTATAGGTATATAAAACATGGGTCAATAAAATATCATTTCCAAAATATGGTGGTAACTTGTAAAATCATACTTTCGTAATTTCCAGCGTCCCTAATTATTTTAGGTAAAAAAAAGCTTCAAATAAGGATGCATTCACAAATGAAAATTAAGTTTATGGTTTTTGTTTAGATTTAAGTAAGTCATTCATAAATGCAAGTTTAATTTAACTCTAATTTAGATTTGATTGTAAATGTAAATGCTTCAAAAACAAGATTAATATATTGGTAGAGCAATACTTAATAGATACCCCTGCGCCGTGAAACTGTCATTCGCTTGGCATTATTGGTTATATTTCAGCCATTAAATTTTGACAGTTCTATGTTCTTCTCGCATTTGTTTAAAAAGCTGATTCACCAAATGAATACTAAATAAAGATGAGTGTATATATCTATATCGTTTCAGACTCGTTCTCATTGGTGAAGTTTGTGACGTCAAACTTAATCATAAACCTAAAGTTTGGACCTTGCAATGTTTGGCTTTATGATTTGGATTTAGAGATATGATACTAAATTCTGAAGTGTGAATGGAGTCATTACAAAATATTCGGCCCGGGCCGGCGGTATGTTATTTGGCGCCCTTCCGCGGCATATAAAATTGTTTCCCCGTAAGTGTACCAGCTGTATTTAACCCGAAAAATGCAAGTTACCAGATAAATACAAAAATTCAGATACATGCATAGAGTAATTCCCAGAAAGATGGCCTACTAGGTGAGATGACTCTTTTGCCAAAATCCTGATAATAGTAGAACGAAACGATGTGTTCTATCCTTTGGATTTTTGCAAAGGAGTAATCTCATCCGATAAGCCATCCTCCCGGAATTTTTTATTTTTACATGTAACTCCTGAATATTACATAATATGGAATTTTAGTTTGCTCTTCATTAGGAAACTTTTTCATACATTTTCGAACGATGATGCTCATGCTTATGATTTATTGCATAAAAAAAACAAAATCGATCCTTACGAATTTATGAGGGTAACTATCGCCAAGATTTGTTTATAATATGTATATGTATCTATATTTATTGGTAATTTAAAGTTAACATATAGAATTCTAACTTAGTTTTACTTTTTAATGCAACTACTCCACCTTGTTGCATGAAAGAAAAAATATAAATGCACGAAAACAAGACAATAATAAAAAATTTAAAGTAACGCTGTATTGGGGCGTTTCAAAGTGTAAAACTGAGTTGCTTTTAATAAAGGTATTTTAAGAGTATGTATTAAAAATATATTTGAAGAATTACACGTAATTTTCTTGATAAATCTATAACTATTTTATAATTTTTAAAATATTTCGGGGCGCCCTCTACCGATTGGCGCCCTTCTGCCACGCTTACCTCGCTTACCGCCTAGCTCCGGCCCTGTATTCGGCCAAAGTCTTTAAATCTAAAGTTTAAACCATAAATTTAGGGTTTATACTTTAGATTTAAAGACTTTGGCCGCATAATATGTACTGACTCCATTCACACTTCATAATTTAATGTCTCTAAATCCAATCATAAAGGTAAACATTGCAAGGTCCAAACTTTAGGTTTATAATTTAGTTTGACGTCACAAACTTCACTAATGAGAATGAGTCTAAAACAATATAGAAATATACACCCATCTTTATTTAGTATTCACTTGGTGGATTCGGCTTTTTTAAAACAAATGCAAGAAGAACATGAAGACTGTCAAAACGTAATTGCTGAAACATAACCAATAATGCCAAGCGAATGACAGTTTCACGGCGCATGGGTATCTGTTAAATACCTACTGCTCTACCGGTATTTTAAACTTGTTTTTGAAGCATTTACATAAATGTCTGTACAGTCAAAACTAAATTATAGTTAATTTAAACTTATAATTATGAATGACTTACTTAAACCTAAACATAAATCATAAACCTAAATTTAATTTGTGAATGCACATTAAATTCTGAAGTGTGAATGGAGTCATTACATAATATGCGGCCAAAGTCTTAAAATCTAAAGTATAAACCATAAATCTAAACCTAATTTTCGATTGTGAATGTACCTTAAAAGTTGTAAAGCATAATTATGCACCTGAATCAGTTTGCATGGTTTGTAACGACTGAAATCATGTATGAAACTGTCGAAAATCACTCCAAAAATATTGTTAACAATTATATACTAATTTAAATAGTTAATTGTTCACTTGAACAGAAATTACAAATAATAATAAAAAAATTAAACTAGCCCAGTTTGACAGATAGAATGGTTAACATTTCCTAATTTTTTGTTTCAATTCCATAGATATCTCTATTTTTGGGGTGATTTTCGACATGTTCATACCTAATTTCTGCAGTTACAGAGCATGCAAAGCAGTAAATTACAAAAATACGATTAACGTCCTACATTCAGGAGTTCCACGTACAATCTTGTATATTTTTAAAAAAAATATGTAGTGTATAGAAAAGGTTGCATTTAATAAATAAAATTTGTTATTTACTTTTTTGCAGTTACATATTGATTTTTATCATATTGTTACATGTACCTATATGTTGCATTAAAAATTTATACAATTACCTTACATGAAAGCAATATACATAAACAAATATTGTAACATTGTCATCTGGGGAAACAAACTTGTACTTTTATATTTAGTGTTCCCTTTTGGCCTATGTGATACGTAAAGTAGAAATTTCATCTGCCACTGTGACAATTTTATTTGCATTTTAAATTCGTGGTTTGTGAAAGTACAGCTTTTCAAAAATACAAAAATTGTAGTGAAAAGCCGTGAAAAACTAGATTCAGCAAAATTTATAATTGGCAGTTTCATACGGTTAATGTATGTAATATCTAAATACTTCAAATTTTATTTAATATATTAATGTTGCTACTATCTAGATTCTGATATAAATCATTTAAAAAACACGTGCATATAAATCTTTTTATAGAATCTATAAAGCAAAACATGCAATGAGTTTTGCTGAACTTGAAATTGTGTTTATCGATTTTAATTTAATGAGTATTAGAAAAAAAAACAATATATCTAAAAATTCATTAAAAAATCAAATTAATCATCTGCTTGTAGGCATAGCAATTAAAATATTATTTCTAAACAATCAAAATGTTAGTTTAATTCCAATATTCGATTATATATGGTGGATGGTTTATTTATAATATTCAATTGAATTCAAAGTTTGTTTTGTTTAGATTATTCAATCTCATACAAAAGTGATTGACAGATCGCGTAACTTAAATAAAGTAAATCAATATAATTAAATGATTATGTTATGAATACAATTCATTTATGATACATTAAAATTGAAATTCATTTACTCGTAAATATCAATAATTTTGATTCCGATTATTGGGAATATTCGTTTAAATTGCTAATTAACTCTATAATGTACAGAGTGTAAATCTAAAAGTGGAACATAGTCGTTTAATATGGGAAATCAGTTTTTCATTGCGCAAACGTTACCTAATTATCTTATGCAAAAATACTTTAAATAGAAGTTATAGAGATTTAAATACTGCATCTAAATTATGTGAAATTATTATTTTAACTCTTCATATAAACGTAAAAACTAATTATAAAGTTACAGTTTTTATGAGCTCTAAGTTTAGTTAGCCATGGATTTATGACAAAAAAAATTTAAAAATGCGTAATTATTAACTGTCAATTATGACTAAATTTATTTATTATTTAAAGGTAAACTGTTTTATTTCTAATTGACAGATAAAAACAACGCATTTATTTATTTTTTGACATAAATCCATGGCTGCCTAGAGTAAAAGCTCATGAAAACTGTAATTTTATAATTAATTTATACGTTTATACGAAGAGCTAAAATAATCGTTTCACATGACTTAGATGCAGAATTTAAATCTCTATATCTTTTATTTCAAGTATTTTTACATAAAATAATTAGGTAAAGTTTGCGCAAAGAAAAACTGATTTCCCATGTTAAACGCCTATGTTCCACTTTTCGAATTACATCCTGTACATACAAGTTCACATTATGTTGTTCAATATTACCTACAAATATTTCTTTTTTTATAAAAACAAAAATATAGCACTGGATGGAAATAAGAAAATAAACCACAAAAACTTTGTAATGTTTGATACTTGCAATATATTTTTTTTTTTATATAAATTATGTTTATTCATATATTTTTACCTCCTGTTACCCTTAGTAAGGGAGGTATAGGGATCGTGCTAAAAATCGCATATCGAGATTTTGGTAAATGACCACGTTTTAAGTCCCTTAGAATCAAATTTTTACATTTTCACGATGATATCTGTGTGTATGTATGTGTGTGTCATTCAGAAAATATTGAAACCGTGTATTTCTACCTTATTCTAATATGGAAATAAGCTATTAGATATTGGAGTAAATCAGATAACCGGAAATGGAACTTTACTTGAAGCTCAAAATGGTTTTTCTTCGAAAAATACCTTTAAATGTTATTGTTTAGAGATTAATGTTATTATAAAAATTAAAGATTATTAAATTTTCTACACGTTGGCATTAATACTTTTTCTATATATTTTATGGATAAATTTATAAAATTATCTATAATTTAAAACCCGGGGGCTACGCTTTAAACAAACATAACTCCTTGGTTACACAGTTCAATTCTCAAATGTCATTTTAAATTAATAATAGTAACGTTTTAAAAAGAAAATAGTAAATAGAACAATAGTTATTTAGAAATGAATTTAATACAGTCTCCAACATAAATGTAAGTATATATTAAAATTAATAAAAATTAAATTTGCGGGAGGTATAGTGTTGGCCACATCAAATTTTATATTAAATTATTATTTAAAACTTACTCAATACCTATATAATTCTTTTGGATTATATATGCGGAATAAAATGTAGAATTAGTTGATCCATATTATAGAAATAAATGGACATTGTATATGATGAGCATTGTGTTGAGATGTGTTTTGTATCCTGCTGATTGTTGAATTAAATTTTTATAACATTATTTGTGGATAAACCATGCTTTACTTAAGTAGGAGTACTTAATTTAACAGCTGGATATTGTCTTATTTACATTATATATATATATATATATATATATATATATATATATATATATATATATATATATATATATATATATATATATATATATATATTAAATGTTTCGATGCAATGAAAAAGTATGTTACCTCCTTAAAATGAAGATACTCATCGTCAACAATTTTTATAAAAAGCTTAAAAAAGCGTTTGTACTTGATAGTCAAAAGACTGGCTTGTCTTGAAATATCAATCTTTTAAAAAAGCTTGGCTTGGATTGGCTTGGCTTTAAATTTCAACTTTTAAAACATCAGACCTGGCTGAGTTTTCAAGATTTGTCAATTCTTATAAAAAATCTTATATCAGCTTGTTCCCAACCAAGCTACTTCCGTGGGTTAAAATTTCAAGTCTTTGAAAATGTTAGGATAAGCTTGACTTGGACTTGATGAAAGCAAAGCTTGACATCTTGAAATTTCAAGCTTTTTCAACGCCAGTCTTGGCATATAAAATTAGACCCGGGTTAAAAATATGCGAAATTTATATAGACGTATCGCCCTCCGAAATACAGGACAGCAATTATAGATTTTTTGGAACATCTAATATGTAATACGATTAACAAAGAAAAATGTAAGCTCTTATTATTTTCACCAACATAAATTTTCCAAACAATGAAAAATTCAAAGAGAAAAGAAAATATTTAAAAAGCATTCTCGGAATTTTATCCATGGCACCAATAATAACGACGCACAAAAAATTCTCGTAAACTTTTTATCATAATTTAGGCTTAATCGACCGTGCACTCTTCCTCGTTAAATAATTCGTTAAGCTTAACTTCCCAATAAAAAATTCTTGCAATTTATTTAAGAAACAACCCGCTCCAGGTATTACAATAAATAATGAAAATAAGAAACGTTTCTTTGTTTTGATTAAAAAAAAGTAAAGGAAAATGAAATAGCAACGGGAAAATAAAATTGAAATTAAAAATAGAAGAAAACAATATTTTAGATTGCTACAAACACGAAACATTTGAGCAATATAGTACCTACGATTTATTTCCACGGGCCAGGACGAATAGAGATTTAGAATATTCACTTTCGAACAGCAGATAGGTACATTTACTGCTCAACAGGTTACAGAAATGTTTTATGTTAAATCGAAATTTATGTAGCATACAAGAAGTATAAAATATAAACATAAATACAGCATCACCGTTTATTTTGGTAATGATTATAAATTTGTACCGTTGACGATGCTTTGAAACGTCACCTCAGAGGACGGGATCTTAACCTTTAACTTTTAAGTGATGATGTAGTTGAAATTTAACATAACTGGTGACCTAGGAGCTTTCAGGACCCCGTTGATTTCACCTTTGGAAAAGTCATTTCCTTTAATTTTTTTTGTTGTTTTTCAATGAAAATTAATGCATATTAATGTTGGGTTTATGCAGCATGTAAATTATAAAATTAAATTATGTCACTAAATTAAGAAATTAAATTAAAATTAAGAACTTTATGTTTGACATTTCATATAAACTGACTTTTATAAGTGAAATAGATGATTCTATTGTCACACGGTTTGGTTTGTCCAGCTAGTTCTAACTTCTGCCGATGGCGCAACTATCTAACATTAAACAAAGCCAGTAGATATACTAAAGTACCGCCATGGCGGCCATCTTGGCCTTAAAAAGCAAAATAATAATTACGGTGCTGTTGCACGTGTCAAATGTCACATTGGTATACACCAGTTTTAATTTTGGTGTGTTAAAAAAATAAAATAAACTGAGAATTTATCACAGATAATGCCTTGTTGCTGTGCAATTAATTGTTATCCAAATAAAAATAGAATATGTACTTAAATTTTTATGGCATACCAAATGTTGAAGAGAGGCGTCATCGTCATCAGTGGTTTACAAACATTGGATATTTAATCGAAATATGCAATGCATTGTGAAGTAAGAACTTTTAATTTGAATAGTGTTCTGTACCAGGTGCTAAATTCAAATATGACAATATTGAAGAGCACACTATATTTGAGTTAAAAAGATGTTGGGGTATAAGGAAAACAGGAAAAAAAGTCAATTGATTAACAGGTTAGTTTTCAAATAATAAATTCTTTAAAAAAATTAATTCTGGCTTTATAAATAATTATTAATTTTATATTTGCAGTTCACTGTTACCAGTGAAAAAAAGGCTGTTTTCTTGTCAATTTTGCTGATCGTTGTTTTGGTGCATTTAATATCTGTTGAAATTAACGTTTTGAAGTTAATATTTCATATCACAAAAAATAAGTTTATGCTCTATCTGTTGTGTGTAAATAATAGGATCTGGATGAATTTTTGTTGTATCGTTATCAACCACAAACTGTGTTTATATCTTAAATCACTTTTGCATAAACCATATGCACACCTACGGCCATTATAATACAAAAAATAAAAAAAATAATAGTTCTTCAGAACCAAACAAATACAAGGACGGTTTTGTTTGTCCAGCTAGTTCCAACTTTTGCCGGTGGCGCAACTATCGATTTTACCAGTAAAATCCTCTATTGCGGTACGTTATATTTACGCAGAATAAAAAAATATAAATATACAAATTGTTAAATAAATTCAATTATTATTTTAAAGCTCTTCTTTGCAGAAACTTTGTTGTCGTCGTACGTTTTAATATGTTAGGTTTTAACAATCTGTCATAAGTACGCGATTGGTGCAGGTGCAAAACTAAGAAATTATAAAATTAAACTAAAAGTGGAAAATAGTCAACTTCTTAATTTAGTTTCATTAGTTTACTTCTTCAGGTTAGTTACACAAATGCTTGGTAACAAATGTTTCTACTTGTTTAGTTTAGTTTTACAATTTAATTTTTTTAATTAGGTGTCTGTATAAACCCAACATTAAAGGTACATTCACAAATGAAAATTAGGTTTAAATTTATGGTTTATACTTCAGAATTAAAGACCTTGGCCGTAGATTATGTTATGACTCCATTCACACTTCCAGAATTTAGTGTCACTAAATACAATTCATAAAGCTAAACATTGCAAGGTCCAAACTTTAGGTTTATGATTTAGTGTGACGTCACAAACTTCACAACGAGTCTAGAGCGATATAGAAATATACACCCATCTTTATTTAGTATTCACTTGGTGGATTCGGTCTTTAAAGCAAATGCGAGAAGAACAAGGAGACAAAACTTAATTGCTGAAATATAACCAATAATGCCAAGCGAATGAATGTTTAACCTTGCACTGTTCTACCGGTATTTTAATCCTTTTTTGAAGCGTTTACATGTCAGTACAATCAATAAGGTTAAATTAAACTTGCATTTATGAATGACTTACTTAAATCTAAACAAAAACCATAAATATAATTTTCATTTGTGAATGCACCTTAAGCTTCTAAAAAAAATATGGATTGAAAAAATTCAAATAAAATATGATTGCTGTCAAAAAATCTCATTTGAGTTATGAAAAAGTTTTAGTTTGGTGGAGTCACGAATGGTACCACGTCACTAATTAAGGAATAAAACTGACATAGAGAGACCACTACAAAGATCACTTTTGCGCTAAATGAAAATAAATTTCAAGTTTGACATTGATTTTTACATAACAACAAATCGTCACATAATGTACTCAGCCACGTAACCTCATTCAAGATACCAAGAAAAGAAACAAATAATAATTTAATCCTCAATTCTTTGTGCAATGCAATTTTGTCTATGTCGTAAAAGAAGATGCTGTATTGTGTAATTCGTTTACAACAAAGAAAGAAACCGCGAAAAGTAATTCTTTTACAATGATAGCACAGAAATGGTTACTGTGTTATACCAAGCAAAAAGAACACTGTTGTGTACTCGTATTGTAAAATTCATAGAGGATTTTGTTTTCAACCTGAAGATTATCTTTGCACTCATACTCAAAACAGTATTTTCAACTTGTTAATTTACAACATTCATGAGAGTATGAGCAGGTCATTAGTTATTTATAAATTAATTCATTTAAACCCATCGGCTTAGAATTTAGGTGGAACATATTATAGATTTACCTACTTAATTATTTAATATATTTTTTCAATAATACAATTGTTTTACATTTGATCTTTTTTTATTGAAAATTTTAAAAAGCTTTTCTTTTAAATATATTTTTTCACTATTTATTACAACAGATATCTATGCTTCTTTATTTATTTCTTTTTCACAATTAAACATACATTTTGCACAATCCCAACCTTCTCTAGAACACTCTCAAATATTCCGCCTTAATAGGGGATTCCACCATTTTTTTATATAATTTCTTCAGAAAGTATAAGTAAAACTAAGACTATTGGTCAAAATCCTGTGAAAAAATTCCTATTAATAAGCGAGTTATGGTCCCCCGAAGTTTGAAAATATAGGTGTGACGTCACGAATATAAGTTTTTATATAAAACGGTTTTCTTCGTGGATCTAAAATGTTCTTGAAATGTATGCTATTTTTACATTATAAAAAACAAATTAATATTATAACACTGTACAAGTCTACATGCTTTATAATTGCAAGTGTATCAAAATTATTAAGTTTAATGCAAGAAATTTATATCCAAATAAAAACTGTTTGAGAATTGCAGTACTGAACTGGTAGCCACGTGTCCGCTATTTGAATTTGTCTACTTCCATTGGTAGTAGACTGCACCCTCTAACTCGGTATTCGTTATATATGTATAGGTGGTCTTTGAGTCGCCAATCAAAATAATATATATGGATTTCATACGAGTGTCGAGCTGCTGAAACAAAAACCCCCCTTATTTCCGAAGTATTTCAATTATATCATTTTATTTCTTTATTAATATTTAGTATTAAGCATCTACTACTATTTTTTACTAATTTACTAGAACGCCTACTAGTCTACTACGTTTGCAACTTGCTTCACTTGATGGCAACGTGGGTTTACTCGTACATACCACCTACGCACAGCCGTTATAATAATATACAGAAATTACCAAATTTTATTACAAAAGGAAATTTGAAAACATTTTTTATTCGCATTGAATCTATTCAACGAAAATTCTTAAAAAAATTTAGTCGGAAGTTTCTAACATACAGGCCTAAACTACTAACATTAGAAAACAGAAGAAAATTAAGTGACCTCACATTTTTACATAAACTTTTTAATAACACCGTCGATTCACCAATTTTACTATCGTCTTTTTGCCTTAAAGTACCTAATTACGGTACTAGAACAAATAGCTTTTTTACTTAAGGTGCATTCACAAATGAAAATTAGGTTTAGATTTATGGTTTATACTTTAGATTTAAAGACATTGGCCGCATATTATGTACTGACTCCATTCACACTTCAGAATTTAGGGTCTATAAATCCAAATCATAAAGCTAAACATTGCAAGGTCCAAACTTTAGGTTTATGATTTAGTTGACGTCACAAACTTCACCAATGAGAACGAGTCTGAAATGATATAGATATATACACCCATCTTTATTTAGTATCCACTTGGTGGATTCGGCTTTTTACACAAATGCGAACATGGAGACTGTCATAACTTAATTGCTGAAATATAACCAATAATGCCAAGCGAATGATAGTTTTACGGCGCACAGGTGCCTTGTTGAGTACTACTCTACCGATATTTTAATCTTGTTTTTGAAGCATTTACACAGATGACTGTACATATCAAAACTAATTTTCAGGTAATTTAAACTTACATTTATGAATGGCTTACTTTTAAACCTAAACGTAAACCATAAACCTAATTTTCGTTTGTGAATGCACCTTTACTGTCATTATCGCACAAACTCTATCCTAAATTCTCCTGTTATAAGATTATCACACTTGTACAACGGCAACAATATGCCAGATCTGTTCTGTACTAGTTTACCGCAGTTTAAGCGCCTTCTTAGATTTTCTTAACTTAAAATGTTTGTATTTATATATGTATTTACTATCACTATTTATTTTCTACAAAAATCTTATAATCACGTTACTGTTATTGTTTACATCTTATAATTTAATTTTTTCTGTAATTTTTTTTTTGTATGTTAGAGCTTCTTTATTATTGGGGTTTATTCCTGTTAAGAAGCCAAATTTCAAATAAATAAATAAATCGTAATTGAAGTATTTAAATACAAAGTGATCTAAGGGTCATTTTAATGTTTTAAAGTTATTCAATAAAAAGTGTTTTATGTGGAACAATAACAATAGCTGTAACTTTTTTGTTTTATTAATATTCTTATATTTTTTTTCTAAGTACCTAGTAACACTAACTACGAGGGTGGAGTACTAAGTCCGGTAAAATTCTAACTCACTATCACAAATCTAGCCACGATAAAATTTTAGACAGATTCTGCCATTAATTAAATTGTAACAAATCCAGGTTTGTTTAAATATTTCGTTTTAACAAAATTATTTGCACTTTATGTCAATTTAATGTTATTAACCTTTTGGCTATGCTTAAGGGTATTGCACTTGTCATGCAGAAAAATTATTGCAATATTGCATTTTATTTATATATATAGAATGTTAACTTATAATTAGGAGATTAGATTAGATTCCGATTACAATTCAATTTGATTCAACCCAGCTGACGATAAGACCGTAGTTCTTCAGGGGTAGTCTACCCCTAGGTATGAGAAATATAGTGCTAAATATCGTTCGTTTTATATAATATCTAATAAATATATTTGTATTTATTTATGTTTATTATTTAACTTGTTTTGTTAATAAATATTATATTTATTTTCGTTTACTTTTGTGTTTAACTAATTTATAACCTATGGCCGCGAATCGAGTCCTCCATAGAGCAATATGTTACAAAGTTAATTAAAACGATTCACAAGTAGTAGTATACTGAGTTTCGTTGTGGCCGTTCAAGGTACAAGCACAAGTGGTGCCGAGCGTTTCGGACGCCAAAATGAGAACACATCAGAAATAATTTATAAAATCCATCATATTGTATTTTTAAAAAACCGCAGATTGCAAGTGCGTTAGATAGTTGAGATAGTACGGATCTCAGATAAACGTGTGTCCAATATCTTACACAAATATTTGGATATTCAGCTGAAAGATTCGGCTCTAATAAGAGGTTCATCAATGAAAAAATACCCCAATTTTGAAGAGTTGGAGAAATTAGAAGGGATCGAAACATTGTAAAAACGTTGCACCAAGTGAATCGAGGTAAAACGAGACTATGATGAAAAATAAAATGTTTTTTTTTTGCTGAAATAATTATTCCTTGTTTAATTTTTAACAGACCCTCGTACCTTTCAATGTTGGTAGAACACAACCCTTTCTTCATAAAATTAGTTCCATTTTTGGCTATGCATTTTAACCATGTGTGTAACTTTGTGATATTTGTATCATTTCTATAAATTTAGGCCATAATGTTTTCATGTAACGATCGTATATAAGCTGATTAAAAAACCGTTTAGGAGCATAAAGTAGATTCCAAAACGAATGAGAAATACTTAATCAACAACCCAAATTAATCATTTCAGAGATATGAGCCATCAATATTTGTAAGTGTACTTCTTTAGAATTTATTGACGCTTTATCAAGTTTACTATGTTAAAGAATAAAAAATAAATAGAACAAGACACCAATGATGCAATCTTATTAAAAATGTTGTTCACAATTTCACATTTTTGTTGTGGCTTATTATTATGTACTCTACTCTAACGCAGACATGGCAGGCATATGCATATTATGTTCGATATCAAAATCACTGCAGAGGGCTTTGATTTCTCGATGAAATTAATCCTTTTTCCGCAGAAATAGTATGATAAATAAGTATTTTACTAATAGAAAATAGCTCATATCTTTGAAATGGTTAATTTGAGGATCCTTGCTGAATAAATATTTTTACTTATTTTGGTCTTTATTCTCCCAATTTTATACAAAGGTTTTTTAACACTCTGTTTAATATACATATTTTGGTACTTTAATTTCGATAATGACTATACAGAGTGTCCCAAAACGTACCAGCAATATTTTAAAGATGAATTCTAGAACTTATTTAGAGCCGAAAAGTCCATATGTCCCAAACCTAATCGTTAACGAGTTATTGTTTATTTCATAATTTATGTGGCTAAAATTTTAGTTCAACATATTTTACGAAATAAATCTTTTTTTAATACATTTTAATTTTTTTTTATTTACAAGATATGTTTAAAATTATCTCCATTGTGTTCGATACATAAAGCTACACGTCGCAAAAAAGATCGCTGCGTTCTGAATATGGTTTCTTGTTTATCGGCAACCTACTGTATTCTTTGGCATAATTCTTCTACCGTGTGCATTTCAGTTGCATAAACAATCTGTTTCATGTGACCCCCAAAGCCCCAAAGATAAAAATCTAATGGAGCCAGGTCCGGCGAACGATGTTAAAATGTTACCAAACAAAAGACGTGATCATGGCAACTAGATCAGTATTTTAAAAATCTGTGAATCTCAAATTTAGTCAAATAAATTATGAAATAACAATAAGTCGTTAAAGGTTATGTTTAGGACATATGTTTATATGAACTTTTCGACTCTAAATAAGTTCTGGAATGCATTCCTGAAATATTGCCGGTACGTTTTGGGACACCTGTATGGTATGACTAGCGAATGAAAGTTGACGTTTAAATTATTTTATAGATGTGGTTTCTTTTGAAACCCTAGAGAAGAATAGAAATGTACGAAATATTCAGGTATATTTTTTTGCATGAATCCATTTAAATACTGGACTAGGCAAGCATAGAAATACATTACTATGTCTGACTGAATATAGATGGCCGACTAGAGCAACTGAATGTCAAAAGAGGGGTGCGTTTCAATATTTTAAACATTTTTCGTTTATGTTCATTATAACAAAATATTTTAATCTTTAAACTATTTAGTTTGGCAATTCTATGAAATAGGATTATTTTTAATTTCCTCTAACAGTAATTCCGATTCGAGGGATGCTTACACCTGAGACGAACGAACCAGAATTTGCGGTATTAATTTTTTTAAATACATCCATGAATCCTGTTGCTAAGGTCAATTTAAATGCCTCCTGGTATTGAGTACAATTCTAACCTTCTGTAACGGAATACGTAAGGGTCAGTTACCTTTCAAATCAAATATAGGGAAATATTTTCAAAAGAAACCACATCTATTAAATAACCTAACGTCACCTTTCATTCGCTAGTCATACTATATATGTATCTGTTGAAGGCGATTATTATAAGTATCACTTCAAAGTTAGTGTGGAGAAAAAGAAAACACAAATTATATTTTAATAATGCATAAACTATATTAGGATTTAAAAAGTAAAATTTCGAGACATTATTGGACCTTATATGTCGTGGTAATATTTACCCACAGAAATGAATTTCTACACCAACATATTTTACTCTATTGGAATGTTTGATTTGGACACGTAGAAATCTGTGTAAGGTGAAAATGTCAACAGTAAGAAGTGATTCGACATGGACTTGCTTCTAGAAATAAGACGGCTTACAACTATTTTCAGTTGATGCGCAAAACAGAGAGAAATATTGCTTGAAAAAAACAATGACCAACAAGTAAACTTCATAAAAAATGAAGAGAAAACTAGTTAATTAACTATAATCTCCTGTTTCACCATCGTACTTTATGAAACACTTAAAAGAGTCTGGTAATTTAACGTTAATTTACAGCAAATTTTATATAACAGCGCTGTAATTATCTACAGCTTTAGTACGATGATCGAGTATGTTAATAATCTACCCTGGTAATGTGAAATAATTCATACATGCATGTATACTCTCATACAAGTATAAGATATTTGCCCTCAGGGAATTTGCTGTTTTTGGTTTAATTATTACAATGTTAATTGCGATTTACTATTTACGATACCACGGAGATTGGCGGAAAACTTTGTCATTAAATTTTTCACTCATTCGCTCGTGTTGATAATTATCAGATTTACATTATTAACATTATGGATATGAATTTACGAAGAAAATAACGAGATTATAGTCAATAATATATGCCTACAAAGTGTTTAGAATAAAACATGAAAAATTGTAAAAAAAAAACATTATTCACTAAATAAAATAAATACATTTAATTAAAGGTGAATGTTTCTTTTTTTAGACTATCAAATTATTATATAAAAATCTGATGTGGCCAGCACATAACCTCTCGCCAGATATTTTACCTGGTTGTATGCATAAAACGAAAAATCTTTTTAAATACAAATACATATATTCATATCTCACTACAAAATAATTTTCACATATATTTGCAAAATCTATGGGATATTTTAATATAAATTATGTACAATACATACATTTTCTTTATATTCAATATCCGGAAATTTTATTTTTTTACTTTCCATTTCTTTTTCTTTATTTTCGTCATTTTTTGCAAATTCCTTTTGTATTCTTTTTTACGTATATTCTTTTGCGTTGTTGATTTTTTTTTTTTCATAATCTTCATAATGATGTACAAATATTTTTGACAATGGCATACAAATATTTTTGACAGTGACATTTATGTGTCAATTATAAACATTTGAATTTCTTGTCTTGAAGTAGTTTGATCTGAGATTTTTTTACATCAAATTATTGTATATGCATTTCTTTATCTCTAAATCTATAGAAGATATAATAATGAATTTATATTTATCGAATAAAGAATTTAACGTTCTTTAATATAAGTATTTACATAAATTTTCGATAAATAATATTTAGATGATTTTTTTTCTTGTAACTACTACTTCCGGTTGTCCAATTGTTACCAAAACTTAATCAACTCTTCCCATTAGTGTTAAATTGAGGAATCCGTAGTTAAAAATGTCTTTAGTCTTATAGTATTTAAGAAATCGTGGATCCAACATCCACACACACATCCACACACACATCCACACACACATACGGACATCATCGTAAAAATGTTATAATCGGATTCTAGGGACCTTAAAACGTGCTTATTCACTAAAATATGGAAATGCGATTTTTAGCATGAATCCAATACCTCTCTTAGCGAGAGGTAAAAAAATATAAAAATAATATATAATCACAGCATACCCATTGCTGGGTGTGCCAATCTACTTTCTACACAGATTTCGGTAATGATGATGACATATTCATACCGTCATTTAAAATTTGAAATAATTGTTTGGCGTAAGTCGGAATCGAACCCGGTTTCCCAGATTCGCGACCAGACATTCAGGCTCATAATTAGGGCTGCAAAAAAGATCAATTGATCGAAAATATAGAATTAAAATTAATTTATGACGCAATAAGTTACTTAATTAAAATAAAATACTATTTTGAAAAACTAATGAAAATCTTGACAAAAAATTAAGAAATTTCATGAAAAATATAGAAAAATCTAAGATTTGAAGGGAAAACAATTTTAAAATACAATAACCTTTATACCAGCGTTTCTTAACCTACGGGTTGCGACCCAAATTTGGGTCGCGAAGGGGTTTAAGTGGGTCGCGTAAACTATTCAAAATTTTATAATTTTGATTACTAAATGCCAATCATATTTTTCTAAAACGTATAATATAAAATTTCACTAAAATGTTACTTATGTTAGCAATACAATGCAGAATTGTTACTCCTAATAACCCTACCCAGACATTGAGTTCATTTTGGTTAAAATAAGAAAAACCAATCTTGGGAAATAAATAATTGAAAATATTATTACCTTTTGCTACTACCTATATACATGTGCGAATCTGGTTTTTCTGCTCTTGTAATTACTAAAACTAAATTTTAGGCACCGCTGCGATTTGAAAACTTTCAAAACTTATGCAAACTCAGGGTACACATTAATTAACATTAATTTTTGTAGGCTACTTGTATTTTTTATTTTAAATTTTGAAGAATCATGTTCGAAAATTAAATTGGACATATATGGGAATGTAACTAATATTTACGTTTCTGCCATTTTGACTATCAAACACAATTAAAATTGTATCAAATTCATGTACCAAATTTTTACAAGATTCGTTTTATTTCAAATAATTGTTGGTCTTTTTATGGTATTAAATTTATATTATTTTGTTTATAAATAGGTAGGTATGTGATATATTCGTCCATATTCATTTTCTTATTTTCATAAATAGATTATTGTTTATAATGACATTGGTTTTTTTATTTTTTAAAGAATTTTCTAGTGGGTCGCGTAACCCGTACAATATATAAATTTGGGTCCCGCCTTGAAAAGGTTAAGAAACGCTGCTTTATACCAATCGAAAGAGAGAAAAATAAATATTTTTCAAAAGTAAAAATCAAATATGCGGGTTCCATAAAAAAATATAACTCTCAGAAATTTACCAGTAAAAATATTATTTTCGTACGCCACTGGATATACAATGAAAATATCTAAAAAAAAATACTTGAAACATTTTTCTCGAATCCTGATAGTTTAGACGTAATTTCAAAATGAAAAAATTGACCAAATTCAGTTTTTCGTCATTATCTAGTGCCCTATGAGAATTTTTGGAAAAACAAAAACACATCTGAGATGGCCCCCGATAGGTGCACAAAAAGTTCCATTTAAGCGAAATTGTATCTCTTACAGTTCTCAAGATTCCAATGGTGGAAGCTCTAAATGGGACACAGTGTACAGATATATTTCAATATTTCAATGCACTGTAGCCATTGATTTCTCGGAATTTAAATAAACACATTAATGGAAAATGGCATGAAATATTGTTTACAATTTATTAAAGTATTAACTGATATGCCATATTCAAATAAAATGAACATAAATACATTAAAATATTAATAACAATATTTTACCGCATGTGAAATAACAATACAATAAAATAAACGCGTTGCAAACAAAATCATTTGCAAAATAACTCTATCTATTTTAATCTTCCCAATGTTCATTACATATTCATTTGCAAAAGCACGCTCCATTCGTCTAAATATCTCCGAATGTTCAAACGTATCAAATAAAAATTTCCGAATGACGACCAAAAGAGAAATGTAATAAATGTCAAATCAATTTGAAGGGGATAAAATGAAGTTTTCCAAATTACTCCATGAAATGAAATTAAAACCTGATAAATTATCAGCAAATGTGTGGATTTAAATTACGGAAAATGCATTTCGCTGTTGGATATGTAAAATACATCAATTTCAATAAAGTTGTAAGGCGTAACCGTAACGTAATGAATTCTCTATTCTTTTCTGTAACCAAGGGAATATCTAACTATATTTTCACTTTTTCTCTTTTTAACTGTGCAACGAATTTAATTTTTGTTATCTCTAATATAATTCAATTGACATTTTTTGTGCATTTCTGTATATGTATGCATTTATCAGTGCCGGATTTATTATACGAGGATGTTTTTAGAATGTTATCTACATGGCTCTGAAACAACAGACAACCGATTATATTTTTTGCTGCCAAATTGCTGGGACATTTGTCTACTTATTTACTATTTACTACGTTTGGTTCAAATTTAAAAGGTTTGTGTACAAGAAAATGAGTGAAGTGAAACAATATACACACAAATCGTACAGTTACATAATAAAAAAAGGATAATGGATCAAAAATTATTAGGATAAAAGAATGAATTCTGTAATGTAAATTATGATTTGTAATGACATTTTAATCTACCATCTAAACAAAAAGCTAGCAATGCTTAGAAATACCAACTTAACAACCCTAAATATTTCTTCGCTTATTACGCGGTTGCCATCTAGTGGTATTACCAGTATTATTGCATATTTCTACGTTATTATGACACGTTATAAAAAATATTTTTTTTCTTAAAATTAACAAAACAAAATATTGTACAAAAGGACACAAAGGAATTATTGGCAACAAAGCACTGGGCGATGGTTAAGTGGGCGATGGTCATGAGGGCGATAGAAACTTAAAAATTTGGACGCTTTTTTGCAACAGGAAAAATATGAAGTTAAAAATGACGCTTATATTTTTCTAAACACCTTTATAGTTTGTGTCAAGATAATTGCACATTGACTTCGACTTCTTAAGCTCAGTTAACCCATCACTCCAGGGTATTTTCTTACTTGTGCTGCCAGGGGCGGATTACCAAATACAGTACAAACCGGGAAATATACAGTTAAAATCTTTTAATGTATTTTGACTAAATAAATTTCGCTAAACGTTGTATCACATTATTCTTGTTTCATTTGTAAACAACTGAAGTAAAATGTGGCACGCATGGAGTGATTTTCCGGACGAAGAAAATAATCTAATATTGAAGGAGAACATATTTTAAGATTTGTATAATGTAAAAAAATATATAAATAAATTATTGAATAATAAACTGTAGTAATTTTATTATTAATTTTAATATATGATTTGTGGTTACTGTTTTAAATTTGGTAATTTGGAAAAATTGTGGGTACCTCTTTGTGTGCTTACCCTTGCAAATCTTTTAAGCAAATACATGCTGTGATGGGCGTAAAAGTCAATGTGCATTTATCTTGACACAAACTATAAAATACTAGAGACCCGTCGGAAGCCAATCACTCCGCCTCGCTCTGTGTTGGCTCCCATCGACACTTATTATAACAACTCCATTACCCTTGGTTTTACCTGGGATGAAAGAGGGGCTAGAATTTGATGTTGGACAAAAACTAATTCTATTGAATGCAATTCGTTTATTCACTTTTAGCTGGTAGACTAGAGTTCAAAAATATATTGGGTTCATATGAATTTTACATCCCATAAAATGAATGTAAATCGTTTAATTATCCGATACCAAGTTGACACAGAATTGACGGCACACACAAGAGAGAGATAGATAGAGCATCTCGATACAAACATACCCTCTCCCCTTGTCTTTTCAATTAGTCAGGTACTGTGAATGGCTGACAGTTCTTTGTTTGTATTGCCGTAACCATAGCAACCAGTTCATCTAAGCTTTGTCGCTAAATGCGTTTGTGCAAATTTCATTTGTATAAGTGCCTATTGACCATGTCCGTTTGAACTGTAGTACCTCAAGTGCCAACATAAAATGGATGAACATTTAAATGCGTAATGCAATTAACAAATAATAATCTTATTAAATTCATGAATATTTCAACAATTGTAATTTCAGGAATCCACTCAGACACATTGACGTCATCCCGTGGTATTTAAAACAAAACATGCTTATTTGCAAAGCTCACAATAATATTTTAGTACGTTTGTATCTCAGCGGAAGGTAAAAACAAACAAGTATTAAAAATAATAAAGTACAACACAAAATAACGAACACAATCCGCTTACAATTAAGAAAAAGCAAAATAACTTGATAAAAAGAAACTTTTTTGAAAATATTACATAAAGTAGATATAGGTACCTTCTCATTTCAAACATTCTGTCTGCTTTTAATGTACCTTATTATGATTTTTATAAAAGGAAATTTCGGAACTGCGCAAAACGAGTATAATGGTATTTACAGATTTTTATTTTTCTCGTTAACATTTCATGGAAATATTTACTACATTACATAGTGTACACATTTCTCAAACATTCTTTGCGAAAAGTTACAATTTTTCAGCAAAACGAAATATTGTATAAAGAGACACAAATGGAAAAATTCCGATAGAAATATCAACGTATTCTACAACTTTATTTAAAACAGAATACAAGTTTTCTGCATAGTAATATAAATTTCTTAGAACATATGTACGTCAAAAATGAAACTGGAAAAATCTGTGTCTGGCATTCAAATTAAACCAACTAAACAATGCGAAAAGAAAAATAAAATTTAAATGCAGTTCAGGACTGCGTACAATTAAAAAAAACATATCTCATTTGGAATAGATTCGTGGATATCATAATGGTTTATTACACATTTTTGGGCACCCCAATTTGTTTTTATTACTAAAATTCGATAATAATGATATGACTACACCGATGAAGGTGCTTAATAGAAGTTATGAAAATCAAAATTGTTGTGAAGAGTGCATTACATTTTGTATTTTTTGAAAATTAGAATTATTATCATGTTTGGTGTCAGTCGGATATGAATCTGGGTCGTCAGAATCACAATATTTAAAATATAATAATTTTATATTAGTCCATTGCCTTCATTACTTTACGTTATATATTATTGTACTAACAAGTAAAGTAAAATCTAGTGCTTCTGCGGTTCGAATGTTCATATAAACGTTTTTATATCTGCATAATTTTTTAAAAAGCAATATCTATCTCTACATCACTGTTTCATTTATTTATTAATATTTGGCATTATTTATTTACATTTATTAACAGCTTTGTATTAAATATGTATCTATATTACCTGAATTATGAATACTGTAACGTTTTTATTTATTTGGTCGAAGTGTAAATATTAGACAATTATTATTAATTAAAATAAAGGTACATTACTATAACTAAATGTTAAAAAGGTATTAAATAATGATGATGAAATAGGTTGTCATATTCCTAGTTGCTATTGGATGGTTCTTAGTTTATTTGTAGTTAATGTTGTCCAGCGGCTATTCCATTCTTCATAAATTTTAGATTTAATGATGGTTTTAATATCGTTCGCTTGAATTGGGGTGTTTATGTCTTCGGATTCAGTGGCTTCTTTGGCAGCTATATCAGCTTTCTCGTTTCCTACTATGCCAGTATGAGATGGAATCCAGATAAATTTGATTTCAACATTATTTTGGGAAAATTGGTAATATCTTGGATATTTTTAATTAAGAGGTGTTTCGGGTAAATTTCTGAGATGGAATGAAGGGATCTTAAGGAGTCTGCAATTTTAAATGCTGTTTGTTAATTGTAGAAATCTTCCTCACTTAAATTTGCTAACTAGGCAGTCAAAATAAGATTTCTAATTCGCCTCCCATTTTCCTTGTTTGACATATAAAATAAAGTGTACGGTATTTGAAACGATATTTTAATGTATAGAATAACATTCACGCTATCTATTTTGACGTTATGTGACAACTCTCTAATATCTAATATTTAAAAATCATGGTTGACAAGTTTCACAAGATGTCAGTGTTTGAATCAACATCTTGATCATTTATCTTAGACTACGTTTATCTCTATAATTCAAGCGGCTTCAAGTATATTATGACTTGAAAAATCCTATTGGTTTATCTCAGCGGATTGAAAATATGATTGAGTTATTTTCAATCTTCTTCAAATTCGTATAGACTAAAAAAAGATAGTTAAATATTTGATTATGCAGATAGACAGGGAGAGGTATATGATCTAATTTCATCCTGGATATATAACCCCAAAATCTAAAAATTGTCATGTTGGTATTTGTTTTCTCTTTCAAAAACATTAAAAAAAACATTTATTTCTTCATCAGTCCAAATATTTCGCTTTTCGACAATTTTACTAAGTTTTATGTCGCGACTTTTATAAAATGAGGTAAAATGTAAACAACCAACAGCTAATACGAATTTAGTAACACTGCAACATATTAAGGATGTGCACATGCGTAGTTACATTATTTGAAGCGTCACTGTTTATTTCGACAGAAGTCAAGCCGCTTCGTAAGTCCAAGCCTGTTACTTTATAGGCTTGACTTGACATTTTCAAATTAAAGCGGCTTCAAACGTCGAGATAAACGTAGTCATAGACTGGCTCACTTAAGTATCGTAATTGTACATTTATTATTATTTATTGCTGGCTAAGCTCACGGCTTTCTAGATATATGGTTAGTTACAACTACAGTCATCATATCATCTTTGGATGGTTTATCATTCGTCCACTCAACCTGGTCAGTGCCTCCTATATGCTTCAGTGCATCACACTGATGAGCACCAATAAGAGCGAAATTCGTTTGTGGTTCTGGTTGAGTGGGCCAGTCTCTGATAAATGACCAAGGGTTGATTAAGAGACTGATATCTTCTGAATCTTGACAAACATGATTTTTAAATATTATATTAAAACAATTTCACCGACTATCGTAATTGTATTTTATTGTACATTTATTATTCTCTAATATCTCTTTTACTTCATATTTAGTGCGAGTCTATAACTATTCTTCAAATATTCCTATCCAAACATACAATTTTCACTTAATAATCGTAAAATCCCATATTTTATAACAACAGAACTGACTGAAATCCTAATTACAAAGGGTTAAAACAAACAAAATTAGAAGCCAGGGCCCGATGCTGAGGATCGTAATCCTTTGTTCTGCCACTAAGGTATGCCGAAGCTAACTTCATTCCAGTTAATTTCGAATATCTGATCCTAATAAACAGCAAGAAGCTTTATATGACTCATAAAATGGAACAGTGGGTTTGGGGTACCGAACGAAATGGTGATATGTTTATTTTACTACATAATAATGAGTTTATACCGAACTTACAACTTCAAATTTAGAACAATATTCTGCGGAAAATATATGATCGTAAATTTTACATAATATTTACCTAAGGTGGTATTATCATGTACGACAGAATAAAATGAAATTTATTTTCCTTGAATTTTTTATACAAGTATGAGAAATTTTAAAAAGGTTTACCACCTGTGCGCTCAGATATTTAATGCTAAAATAGAACAACACTGTTTGGCATTATAGAAATGGTATCCCACGGAAGCTTTTTGCTTTATAATTCTAAAAAAAACTACCAAACGACAGTTTACGTGACAGTTCATAAATTAGAGTAACAAAATTCACCAGATATACCAACTACTTTTGCAATAATTCTCTTTGAAAGTTGATAAATTTGTGATTTTCGATGGAATTTTCGCATTTATTAAAACAGTTGTATTTTTCTTGTATATCTATACTTAATGTTTTTATTTTCATATGATAAATAAATTAATAACCCTAAACTATTAAAAATTTAGAATATCTATTTTTATAACTTCTTTTACTTAGCGAAACTTTTATATGAGACCTATCTACCTTTGGTGTAAGGTTAATTTCAAGTTGAGGCTGGTGTTTTTTTTTTCATATTTCTTTCCATGTTTTCCTATTTTGTGCGAGCCTTGTTTCTTTCCATCTAATTCCTCTTGATTCAGCTACTGCTTTCACTTCTTCTATCCAAATTTTTCTGGGCCTTCTTCTCTTCTTTTTTCCTATTTTTCTTACTTCGAATGCTTTCCTTACTTGTCTTACTCCGTCTATTCTTAAAACATGTCCAAGTCACCATAGTTGCTGCTCTTGTATTGTTGTTTAATTGATGGCATTGCGTTCTACATATTTCATTCCTGATTTTGTCTCTTCTCCTTTTTCCATCGCATGTCAATGTAATTGTTGACTTTTTGATAATCTCTGTTTTCACTTCTTTTGGAAATTCTTTTTTACTCAGAAAATTTATGCTATCTCCTTTTTATATGCTGGGGTGATTATTCCAATTTTCCTAATACAGTACACCCAAAAACGACTGACAAAGTAATCAGTAAAATAATATCGAGGAGACATCATGTTATAAAAAATAATTACTATAAAGTTGACATAGCTGCGTGGATGGAATGTAGCACGCATGTACTGTATGTTCGCAGTTTGATCTTTCCAAATTGTTTCTTTTTTATTTTATTTTAAATTATTAATTAGTTTATTGTAGTGTATAGAGGGTGGTGACAGGAACTTCCGAACATAGGCATTTAATATGTAAAATCATAGTTTCGTATGCTATTTCCATAATTATTTTGAGTAAAAAAGCTTCAAATAAAAGTTGTAGAGCAAAATTATCAATCAATAAGCAAATTTAATTTTGCCTACTTTGTAACCGCATAAAATACATATGAAAATATCAAAAATCACCCCAATAATAGCAATAGTCATGGAATTGACGCTTTTTACCTAAAATAATTAGGGAAACAGGTAATTACAAAGAATAATTTTACATGTTAAAGTCCTATGTTCCAATCACTCTCCTCAAAATGATTATGAAAATAACTTATGTTTTTCATAAATAGCACAATTACAGGTCGTTGGTATGTAAATACATAATAATCTTTTTTTTTACGTTTCAGATTACCTATAGCGACTGGTTGCCGTTCTAAACAACGAAGTTAACATCTCTAATGTAAGTGATTTTTTTTATCCTGAAATATGGTCCCTGTATGCCTTACCCATAATAACTTCAAGCTAGATCATGAAAGTCATGAAATACTAAAGAGTGATTTAGATATTCTAGGTTGTGATCTATTTGTTTAGATTTTTAGATCATATTCCTGGAAAATTTTTATTTTCAACTCTATTAACATTCAGGTATCAAAATTTGAACCTCAAATTATTCCTAATCGATATCCAAAACAGTCTGGTATCCTGTTTATCAAGTTTAGAACCAAATATTTAATTTTGCTATCAAAAATATTATTCGAGCATTAATAACCAAATTTTGTTCCCGAAAATTTTAATGCAAATGATCTAAGTGTATCTACCTTAAAATAACCTAACGTACTAACTCAAATATTACTTTGATATTCTTTTATTATTTCAGATTACCAAAATATAGGTAAAAAAACATTTTTTTTTTGTGTTAAGTAAATATATTTCTGATAATAACAATATAATGTTCATTTATTATTTTGGGTGCTTCTTTTGGTAATTAATACCCAAAATTGTCAAAAAAATCTACTGTTCAAAAATTATTATTGTTATGCTCAATATCATTATTAGAATAGAATTATAGTATGGTCTCAGTTTACCTTTTTTTAGTAGAAGAACATTTAATACGATTATAAATTTTTTTATACAACTTATATAAATTAATTCATTCATAATGTTTTACCATTACAACTATTAGTATAGAAGTATTAATTAATTCAGTTACTTGAATGAATATAACCACTTGCACAGTATCAGTAGATACAGATTTAAACGAAGTATACAAACAACAAACATAGTTCGTTATCAATAAGAAGATTATGTAAAAGATTTAGTTTCAGAATTAATGACGTCGTTTTATGATACAAAAAGACGTTTCAGAAAATAAAATAGAGAGTGAATATTTGAACATGATCTTACAAGTACATATTATAATGAATTATTTGCAGAAAATGAAAATATAGTAGATTTTAAATAATATAATGTTAAATAAAATTTCCATCCACGCAACAATACATTTTTTTGCTAAATACAGCTCAGGGCGTAAGGCGTGTGCGACATACATAGATTTTCCTTAAAAATTTTGAACACGTAAAACGGAAGCTGCATGTACGCCATTGATGAGCTGTCACCCGATTCTTGTGTTTCATTTTGGTAACTTTGTCACGCTGGTTGTTTTCTTACTTTTCACATACACGTGATATAAAATAATAAACATTGTAAATAAGTAATATGAACATCTAACATTAATAAAATAAGAAATGAAGCAGACATTTACTGTTTGTAGGTGAGTGCATAGGCGGTATAATCCTACAGCTACAGTTTTTAATAACTACGCTCCACAAATGTCATCCTTCTAGTGTCACAAGTGCTAAAGTTATTTTCACCATCAGCGTGGGAAATGGGAATATTGGACGTATAAAGACGGGATGAAAAGTTTTCTCAGTCAGGACGCTAACCACAAATATCTATATCGCCTATTAAACTATAGGTAGCTGTACTATTAATTCTAAAATCAGATGTTTATTATAATTTCAAATAGTTTTCTCACAACCACCATAAGAAACATGTTTCCACACGATTATAAAGGTGCGAAAATTGACAATATTGTTATGTATCAGAAAAATCATAACGCACAGGAGTTTTGCCAACTGACTCGTAATTTGGGCGTGACTTTTACGAGAAATCGCTAGATATCAAAGTAAGAAAATAAATAAGTCATAACTAATTTAATCCTTTTTCTTTACAATAATTATGGATGGTACAATTATTTATTTAATAAAAACAATTTACGTGGCTAATACAATAGTCTTATATATACAAAAGTGGAAGAATAACCGCTATAGCCAAATCTACACCGTTTTACATGTCGACGCCAAATTTTGTAGAGATGTACTTTCAGCTTCAGGACGTCTCGTAAAGTTGTTAAGGTGCATTCACAAATTAAAATTAGATTTATGGTTTTTGTTTAGGTTTAAGTAAGACATTCAAAAATGTAAGTTTAAATTACCTGAAAATTAGTTTTGATGTGTACAGACATCTATGTAAATGCTTCAAAAACAAGATTAAAATATCAGTAGAGCAGTACTTAACACTCGACTTAACAGTTATCCGTGCACCGTTAAACTGCCATTAGCTTGGAATTATTGGTTATATTTCAGCAATTAAGTTTTGACGGTCTCCATGTTCTTTTCGCATTTGTTTAAAAAGCCGAATCCACCAAGTGAATACTAAATAAAGATAAGTGTATCTATATCCTTTCAGACTCGATCTCATGTGACGTCAAACTAAATCATAAACCTAAAGTTTGGACCTTGCAATGTTTAGCTTTATAATTTGGATTTAGAGACACTAAATTCAGAAATGTGAATGGACTCATTACATATTATGCGCCCAAAGTCTTTAAATCTGAAGTATAAACCATAAATCTAAACCTAATTTTCATTTGTGAATGTACCTTTAGAGTTCAAAATATTGCAGTTTTTTTTTTTATAATTAATTTTCAAAGTTTAGGTAAGAATAGCATTGGCGTTAGTTTCGAGAGCGGCCTTACCCACAGAGTCTTGCAGTCAGTCAAATATTTTCATTAAAAAATTAACATTTTCAACTAATTTAAGTATAAATAATTGATTTTCGGTTAATTTTATGTGTTTCCTGTAAATTTCAGCCGAATTTATAACCAAATAAAAAGTTTTGATGTTATGGGAGAATTGCATAAAATTCGCAACGGGCGTCATTTTAGAAATATTTAAATAAAACTTTATCCAGACCTTTTTAAGATTTGGAATTGAGTTGATTTATATTTTAAACGCCGTAGAATACGAATTCAGTGTTAATTTGAAAATAATTTAAACCGTTGAGGAGTTTTGAGCAAAATAAAATTCATTTTTTTGGGGCAAATTTTTCCCTTTTTCCGCAATCCCTAAGGCCTTTCTGACACTTTTAAAATATTAATATATCAAATCGACCCTCCAGAGTTCAAGAATTAACACTATCTTTAACCAAAATCAAGATATTGAGCGATTTTTAACCTCACATTTTTAGCCAAAAATGTACAATTTTTGAACCCGGGTTTGAGAAGTTTGTAACTAGAAATTTAACCACTTCTATATCGGAAATAAACAAACCAACTAAACTCTAAAGTTCATTTTTGCAAAAATAAACACTATCTTTAACCGAAATCGTGATATTGAATCATTTTAACCACACATTTTTGGCCGAGACATGTAAACAAGCATTTTTGGGGGCTCATAACTCTTGAAATGTTTGATGTATTTTAAAATTAACACTAAAATCGTGTTGTACGGGGTTAAAATATAAATTGGTGCGCGGTTGCGAAGCCCGCGGCTATCAGCTAGGATTATACCATAAAACTTATTTCTACAGACAACGTGATTGTGATTATGACAAAAATGGATTGCAGTGACAGCGATTCCATGGAATGTACAGCACAAGGTGTCGTGCAGGTGACGTATAATTTGAGGTTAAAAATATATTAAAGTGCGCCATTTGTTGTCGTGAGAAAAATAGTGTACAAAACTTGCTATAGAAAGAGGTTTTCATACACTCGAATGATTGCTGCGCGAGACGTGACCCTTTTTTTCAGCTCGTTGTGTAAATAACTATTTCAGCATAAATATATGTCGTAGGTAGATTGTAAATAACCTAATGCACAAAACACAACACAACACCCCCACAGAGCTCTACCACAACACGTTCCTAGAACTAATAAACGAATACCCAGAACCCACAATCATTTACACAGACGGTACAAAGTATGCTAAATACATTTACCAGAAACAATCAAATTCAAAACATCCAAAACAACTTGAACAGAGCAAGCCAACAAGGAAAAAGAATAAAACTTATATGGGTCCCATCCCATGTAAGTATAAAAGGAAACGAAAAGGTAGATACAGCGGCAAAAGAAGTATGCACAATACAAACACCAACAAACCTAGATATCCCAGACATCAAACACACAAACACAAAATTATACAGAGTATTAAGGTGCATTCACAAATGAAAATTAGGTTTATAGTTTTTGTTTAGGTTTAAGTAAGTCATTCATAAATGTAAGTTTAAATTACCTGAAAATTAGTTTTGATATGTACAGACATCTAGATAAATGCTTCAATAACAAGATTAAAATATCAGTAGAGCAGTACTCAACAAGACACCTGTGCGCCGTGAAACTGTCATTCGCATGGCATTATTGGTTATATTTCAGCAATTTAATTATGCCAGTGTCCATGTTCTTTTCGCATTTGTTTAAAAAGCCGAATCCTCCAAGTGGATAATAAATAAAGATGGGTGTATAAATCTATATCATTTCAAACTCGTTCTCATTGGTGAAGTTTGTGACGTCAAACTAAATCATAAACCTAAAGTTTGGACCTTGCAATGTTTAGCTTTATGATTTGGATTTAGAAACCCTAAATTCTGAAGTGTGAATGGAGTCATTACATAATATGCAGCCAAAGTCTTTAAATCTAAAGTATAAACCATAAAGAACAACAAACAACAAGCTTCGACAAATAAAGGAGGACCCATCAAATTGGCCAACAACAGAAACCCGAAAGCATCAAGTCAGCTTAACGAGACTACGAATAGGACAACCCCCGTCACACCCACGAACATCTTATGCAACGCTTAGAGCCGAAACAATGCGACGCTTGCAATATGCCGATCACAGTTGAACAAATACAGAACACAAAGACTCAAACACAACCTACCAAACACACTGAAGGAAGCCCTAGCCAACAACAACACAACGACACAAGCCACAATAGAATTTTTAAAAGATATTAACTTACTAAATAAAATATAATGTAATATAATATAGTATAATACACTTAACTAAACCGTATATAAAAAAACTGTACCCGGGGTCTTTTCCTAGTGTTCCTATCCCTACATGACCCATTTCTCAGTTTAGCACTTGTGGGATTACGTTGTCTGAACTCTATGTCCCTGGTCTGGGTATAGATTTATTACAACAATACGGTGGCATGACACTTATGTGCCGTGGAATTTAGGAATAAGGAACTGCAGGATTATAAGACGAGGCAAGCTTCGTTCCTCACACCGCCTACCAAACTGTCACAAGCGATGATGTTTCTACATTTCAGCAGTAGGCAGTGCTGTCATCGCGTCGAACTGTCACAGGAAAAATCTACATCATTCTGATAAAATTCATTATTTTTAAATTTTAATAACTTTTAAAAAATATTTTTCCCTCAAATTTAAGTAATGAGAAACAGTTTAAAATTTCACATTTGCATTTCAGACAAGGAGTAAATAAATTTAAAAATGTGTTCGATACCCCATTATTCGTACATACTGCAATACTGCAAATACCCTTATTCAATAAAATATTAAATATTTCTGTGTTTTCATGTTTCAAAAATGAAAGTGTCTACAGTCCCGAACGCGGGGAAAAAATAAAATCCCGAATAGGTGTGATTTACGCAATTTCTTTAAATGCATTTTAATATTATTGTAACTTGTGAGCCCCGCTGCTACGATGAACAAGCGTCTAAGTATAGCGATGACGCAATCGCGCTAGCAGCCGGGCTACGTAAACAAACAAACAGCGACGTGTTTAATTACTTTCGGTCGCCTGAACCTTTTGTGTTCATTGTTATTATACGGTCGAACATTCTAGAGCTGTCTGAAAGTTAATGGCAGCTGTATAAAAGGGACGCAGCTATGCTCGGGAGTTAGTTAGATACATGGAGAGACATATAGACATTCACATTGAGTGTTAGTGAAGCACAGCAGTATCGTGGTGAGCGTATGCAGTATAGTGTCGAGTGGAGGACTCCGGAAGGTACTGATTAGCTGGAATAGCTGTGGATGTGAATACTCGGTAGTGTTGACGAGTATTGGGAAGCTAGAGTATACGAGGACAGTGTTGAAAAGTTGTGGCATACGAACAGTCGGTGATACTGAGGCTGTGGAAGTGAGAGGGTTACATAAATAGACAGATAGTGAGGTGAAAGGTGTGACTTTTGTCCGAGCAGTTGAATATACAGACGCTGTTGAGTCAGTTGAGTATACAGACGCTGTGGGGGTCGGTAGGCGGACAGTTGAACGTGATATAAATAAATAAAAAAGTGATATAAATAGTGGAAATAAATAATTAGTAATATCGTGGAAATAAACAGTAGTGTTAATTGGTTAAATAAATAAATAGTGTTAGTGTTATCTAGTTAATTATAGTTTTAGTCTTAATTAGTTTTTAATAATTGTTTAATATTAGTAATAGTCATTTTCATTATAGTTTAATAAACTTTTATTTTAATTAATAATAATTGTCTAATATTTACACTTCACCCAAATAAATAAAAACGTTACATTATGTATCCTATCCTAACACACAAAATTAATGCTTGGAAAACTAAGGCCGAGTTTTGTGCATCAGTGTTATTGTTGTTTTTTAAGGTAAGTTGTTCAACAACGGTGCCGCGTTGGGGTTTTCTATATTTCTGCACAAGTCTCGACCGTTTCTAGTATTAAACCATGACTTATCGTGATTTAATTGGTCCGCCACTTCAGGATCAGGATTTTAATTTTTTGATCACCGTCTCGCGATCGGGACTAGCCACGTCCTTCAAAAATATCAAAGAAAAATTCTTTAATGTCATATAGGTATTGATTGACACACATCGACTGTTGAAAGAAATTATCAGCCTATATTTAATTCAGAAGAAACATTACCCTTCAAATGAATTGTTTAAGAGTTCGTGCTTACAGTCCCAATTTGTTTTGTGGTGTGAAATAATAAATTGATATTTCACCTCAAATTCACTTGAATTTAGTATACTGGCATACATTTTCTAATAACTTTTTATCGGAAAAATTTTATATCAGAAAATTATTAACTCAACATTCCAGCGGTACGAAAAATTGTTTCCTCGGAGTTTTTAATTAAAAATATTTTCACTACTCTTTTATTTCTATTCTGTGACAAGAATATTTAATAGCTGTGGACATTACTCCATACGGTATTTATAATAAAACATTCATATTTAAATCTCAACCACGTACGTAATATTTCATTTTCTGCTATTTATAAAAAACTTTTTTATTATTTATGCATTACAATTTTCATTTGCTATTTTCTCGTATAACTTTTATTTTTGAAAACAATTTTATTATTTCATCTATTATTAATGTTGTTTCACAACGCATTTCCTCTGTTATTTTTAACTTGTTTCAGTTATAATATAATAAATGCAGAAGTTTTTCCATAATACAACGTTTTCTAAAGTTACATTTTATAACATCTGTTTGTGTTAATCAAAAAATCTAAACAGATATGTAAAAACAGATTAAGTGAATAATTTTTATTTTATATATTCTGCTTTCATATTTTACTCGAATTTCTATTGTCTTTATTCGAATCTGGCAGTCGGCTAGTATTATTATTAATATAAAGAAATATATATATATCAGCACGGCTTATTACCCATTGCTGGGTGTGCCAATCTGCTTTGAACACAGATATCGGTAATAAATAAATAAATAAATATATCATCACGGCATATTACCCATTGCTGGGTGTGCCAATCTGCTTTGTAGACAGGTTTCGGTAATAATGATGACATATTAGTACCGTGCGGGCGTTTACCAGGCGTTACCTCACGGACACGCAATGCTGACGTGGAGAGTGCACCACAGGGGTCAATTTTGTGCCATTTAAAATTCGAAATATTTGGCGTCGGTCGGGATCGAACCCGGTTCCCCAGATGAATATTATTATTTTCATTATCCTATTAACGTTCCTAGTACACACACACATATCCGTAATGCTTTATCAGTTATACGGTAATGCTACTTAAGTTAGTAATAGACAGTCCGGTACGCGATAACTAGGCGAGTTTTTGAACTCTTTATAAACATGTGCATTTTTTACAACTGACAAAATAGTTAAAAATGACACTCTGATTTTGCTAAACATACTTTAAAATCCGTTTTCCCATTATATTTTTTTGTGTAGATTCTAGTACAAGATTCTTCCGCGAAATTTCTAGGCAAATCTAGCACAATAGACCATTTCACAAATTCAATGCGCATGTGCAAATTTTTAGACAAAGATAACAAAAACTAATGCCGTATACCCATTTTTGTTTACGATATGACAGGTGACAGTTCGATTATTTTTGTTGGTTAGTATTTGTTTCTTCATTGGAAAAGTAATTAATAATAGTAATTATGACGGGTATACGTTGCGTACCGGGTTGTAATAATAATTGAAAAAAAAAAACATTTGATTTCATTCTTTTTCTCAAAATTTGATAAAATAGGTGGAAATTGAATTTATTTTAATATTACTGGAAAGAAATCATCGCAAGATAAATATCCTAAATATTTTCCTGATGGTCGAATAAAAAATTAGGTTACTACATTAAATCTAATCATATTAACATAATTTATAAATAACTTCATTTATTTCGATAAAATTTTCAGCATAAATATTTTACTTTTTATTTAAATTCTTTTTGACATTTCTCGTACGCCGCCATTTAACGGCACAAAGTTTTTAGTTCAAAAAATAAACATATAGAGGTCGCGGACATTTTTGAAATGGTCTATTCATCCGAGATTCTAGTGTAGAAATATGCTGTCGGACGTATTTTTCTATAAGAATTTAATATTAGTAGATCGTTATATGACGCAATTAAAATTTAATAACTTTCATAGTTTTCGTAACTCATCCAACTTTTCTTCTTTTATTAATATCAAAAATAGGTTAACTTTTAAATACACACCTCCCAGTGGTATTCATTTATTTTGATTTAAATTACTAAACATTCTGAAGATTTCCAATTATACACGACTTGGTAGCATGGAAATTGAAAAGAACTCGGATAAAAATATGACTAGAAATACAGGGTGTTTATGAATACGAGTTACAAATTTATAGGGCATATAGTATTAACCAAAATGAGTAGAAATAGAAAAAGCTTAATCAACATAGGTCTGATCTTCAACTGTTTCCGAGAAAGAAGCCATTTTGTATTAGAAGCAAAGAAAAACTGACAAAGATAGTGATCGAACAAAATTTTGTGTGTCAATAAATAGACTATTAAAACAAAATTTTATATTATACACTTGTTTCAATTTCTAATAGTTAAGAAGTTATTTGAAAATTAAATATTATCCAAGGTCTCGATATGCGATTTTTAGCACGATCCCTATACCTCCCCTACCAAGGGTAGCGGAAGGTAAAAATGAGACAGTTGGGAAATATAGCCGGTCGTGGCCGAATTGTTTTTATAATCTTATAATGAAAAATATATTGTACGGCAAATAAAAACAAACCCTGAAAATAAAATAAAACTCCAAACGAATCTGATTGAAGAATATACAAAAATTTCTCCTTCCGTAACTATGGAAAGCATATCATAATCTCTAGATCTCATGGCTCATATTTGTCGTAGTACAATTATTTGATTTTTTTTTTAATAAAAGCACACCTTTTATGACCTCAAAGATAAACAAAAAGTTCCATTTAGTCGAAGTCGTAACTCTTATAGTTTTCGAGGTAGTAGAGATAAACCCCGTAAAATCTCATTTTTCACTGTCTTATATCTCGTAAACCATAGAAGAGCAGACCTATGTTAATTAAGCTTCTTTTACACATTTTGGTCAGTACTATATATCCCATAAATTTGTAACACGTATTGATTAACACTCTGTATAGTATGATAATAGACAAAAATAATATATCAAACGGGCTTAAACCTAATGCACAATTTTGTAATTCTACACATCTGAGTGTCTGGTCGCGACTCTGGAAAACCGGGTTCGATCTCGACCGATGCCAAATATTTCGAATTTTAAATGGCACAGAATTGATCCCTGTGGTGCACTCTCTACGCCAGCGATGAGTGCTCGTGAGGTGTCGCCTGGTAAACGCCCGCACGGTACAAATATGTCATCATCATTATCGAAATCTGTGTACAAAGCAGATTGGCACAACCAGCAATGGGTAATATGCCATGATATATTTGTTTATTTATTTATTTATTTTTATTATTTTATCACCCACTTGGCTGTCGCCCAGTTGATCGTCCCCGCAGACAGTCTTCGCTTCTAGAAGGAAGGTTCAGGTACAGGTATTTACACTTCCATGCTAACATATCAATTAAAGTACTTAAATTCAAAGTGATCTAAGTGCCAGAAAATTATAAGAAAACGTTCTATGAGCCAAGCTCATTGTTTTAGAAATGGTACAAGTATCAGAAAATTTTAAACATTTCAAATAGTTAAATATTAAACTGAATATGGTACAAATTTTATGTTAGAAAGATTATGTACATAGGTAAGCAAGTACAAGTTTTAAAGTATTTTAATCTATATATCCTTTGAACGAATATGACATTGCTAAATTAGTAAATGTATTTAATATCCTTTCTCGTCAAATATTAGCCCCGTTTAATATATAATACGAAGTTCAGGATGTAATTACACACATGTCATGTTCTTAACGGTAATTAACAGTTGTCAATAACATTAAAGTCTTAAATGTTTATTCACTATTATTCCATAAATAAAAGTTCGTAGACAAGTTAATTATTTAACCCGGAACAAGAAAAGTACAGTAACCTGTTTTAAAATCAATCCAAATATTGATTCTGTTTGATTAATTTCTTGCCCCTCGAAAATATTTTTAATTTAAACGGAGAGCAGAAATAACAATTTCCGTTAATACGAAAACATTTATTTTATCTGAACAATTCTGTCCTTTAATAAATGAAACTGAATGGCTAACATTAATAATATTGGCGTATTAATATTATTCTTTTGTTTTCTGTCTTGTTTTCTAATTAAAATTTATAATATTATTTATTATCTATTATTTTATTTTGTTTTATATTTTTTTCTTGAAGAAAATTAGAAGCAAATTTAATTTTTTTAACAAATCCGATATACATATTTAAAATTTTAATTTGTTGTGTGACGTACATATTTCAGAATATCATTAGAACGAAATCAGAAGCTAACGAATTCAAAAAAATTGTTATAAATATAAACACAATAAAGAATTGTTTATCCAGACTTTTGGGAATCAAGCCTAGTCCGAATAATAAATGTCCGCATAATCAGGAATAATTCACCGAATTATTTTGGATCCGACTAACCCGGAGGTGCAGTTGAACGAGATCCATACATACATAAATATATAAATTCACGCTTATCCCACATAGTGGGTTAGGATGAACCCCAAAGAAACTATTTGTGCAGCAATCATTCTTCGCCATTTATTCCTATCCAAGCATATTTCTTTCGCCTCGGCCACATTCATAATCCCATTCATATATACGCTTTACAAGCCTTTTCCTTATCATTCTCTCCACATGTCCAAACAATCTCAACTAACTCAGTTCAAAATAGTATATTATGTTATTAGGAGTAGAAAGCGGTCTTTTTGTGTTGAATCCAGCTGTTGCGGCCGAGGCGCCAGCCGAGGCTAAGCAAGCTGGGTAAAACACAAAAAGGGCGTTCTACTCCGAATGACATATACTATTTTTTCTTCAAGTGTTTCAAAGAATTTTTTGACATTTTTTTTTGGATTTTTTTAATTGTAGTGTTTGCAATTTTAGCCAAAGCTGGCTGTGTACACTACAAAACAAAAACGATACAACTGTCAAATAACAACTTTCAATATAATCTGTGTTGCTGTGACAACTGCCGCCGTTAGCGGTGAACTAACACACTAACATTTTTTTACTAGTACAACAATAACAACATTTTTGTACTAGTAAAACAATGAACATCTTCTATAGTGTGTGTACAGGATATATAATATGAATATTATAATACACTTGAAGAAAAACTAATTTTTCTTCTCAAAAAATCATAATATTTGACAGTTAAAACATTTGCTTGTCTTTTTGTTTTAATTTCACGGCTAAAACTATTCAACCGAAATTTTCAAAATTTTAATATTTAATTAATAGAGTTACTAGTTATACGAAATGAATTTTGTCCACGAATTTATAAGTAGAATTTGATGCTCTACAACGTTTACTTGAAGAAGAATTTTTTCTAATATAATTTGGGGGCAACGCGCAAATGAAAACTGTTTTACCATGTTAAATGCCTAACGGATTTTCAGCGACACCCGATATATATATATAATTTAATGTTATAGAAGACAGAAGAAAACATTTTTAAACGAGTGGTTCTCAAGTTACAACACAAATTTATATATTTTTTTTAAATTGGATGATATATATTTTTTAGATCCATATGACAGAGTATTTTTTTTAATTCAACCATTGAATCACTTTATATCCTAACATAACAAAAATATTGAGAAAAATTAAATTGAAATTTAAATAAATTTGATTTTTATAGCTATTTTTCAGTAGGCTATGTATGAAAAACAATAACTGCTATCTATCAATTTGAATTATTTACGATAGAAAACAAATAGAACATTATATATAAGGTTATTAACAAATATCTGTTTCATTTTAATTTAAGTTCAATTGTTTTTCATACATACTGAAAAATAAATATAAAAATGAAATTTATTTAAATTTCAATTGAATTTTTCTCAATATTTTTGTTATATTAGGATATAATATGAATACATGATTGAATTCAGAAAAAAATACTCTATCGAAAGAGCGTAAAAAATATATGCCATCCCATTTAAAAAAATATAACTTTGTATTATAACATGAGAACCACTGGTTTAAAAAAATATTTTATTCTGTCTTCGGATGTATCCCTTGAACTTCTATAAGTTTGTCTCATAGTATTTTATTGTATCTTTAATAATACAGAAATTATTTGATGTAGCTCGTTTAGCTGTTACATCCTGTATAAATATATATATATATATATATATATATATATATATATATATATATATATATATATATATATATATATATATATATATATATATATATATATATATATATATATATATATACTAGTTTTCATTGTAGTTAAATTGTCATCTTACTGGTATTATTAAAAAACAAAGAAAAATTAGAAACAGTAGGGTGAGGGTTTGAAATATTCTGCATTTGGCTCAACAATATACACGCCATTAAAATTTAAAATAGTGGTTTATTTATTTATGCGTTAGGTACATTCGTTTCATCTTTAATATTTTCGATAAATTTTAAATGTATGTATCCACAGAAGAAAAATATTGTTTCCAAAGAACTCTTCTACTTCTTTATTCAGTTCTTATTCTTTTTATCTTTTATTGATTTATTTATAACATTTCAAGAAATACCACATACACTATGTATAGATACATTATATTTAAATAAAAATAGCAGAGTATATATATTTCATAAATAATAAGAAAAATATCATTTTACTGGGCATTTTTTATAAAAGTGTCATGTTCCCATGTAAAAACCATTTTAATAAAAAATGTAAATGTACTCAAATTTAAATGTTTATATAATGTCTGTGTCAAAAACAGAAAATAAATTTATATATTAATCTTACCAATTTCAAGTAAAAAAAAAATACTACCAACTGGAACAGTTACTTCTCTGATCACCTGTACTTTGCATTTGAATACAATACCGAGAATTCAATTTATAGCGGATTTTAAGAACCATAAATAATGCGACGCAATTATAACTAGGGTTGCTGTGGTGAATAAATAAATGATAAATGAAAATTATTAATTGTAATTAAGAAAACACGGCAACATCTGTGTTCAGTATTCCATGTTAAAGTTGAAGCACGAGCTACACTTGTCATCTTCAGCCGTTAGCTGCACCACTTGACATGTTACGATCTCGTGATATTCTACGAAAAGGCACGAACTGCTAATGCGACACAAATTTTCAATTCAAATCATTGATTACCATTATATTCACTCGTTTCAAGCGAAACTTTATACTTCTATGCTTTTCTCACAAATATAACTCAAACTTCAATATTGTAGAAAAAGGACTACCATTCCATAAGGTCCTAAAATTGACTGATGAATTTAAACTATTCTAAAGGAGTCCTATACTGTTTTTTTAATTATTTTAAATGGAAGTTCTTTTAATTTAGAAGCAATTTGTAGTGTTAAAAAGTCTTAATTTACATTTAGTTTCACTACATTTGATTTTTAATGTCAACATGACGTCACGGCGACACCAGCGACACCTAATGCTATATCTTTATCTTTCTCTTGCACAAGCTCTATTGACAACTGACACGACCGCTGCCATTCGTATTACTTCTGCAGGCGTCTTATACAATTTTACATATACACAACACATGTCTGTACAATTATTATATAAAAAACCAACCAATTAATCTTGTATAGAAGGTATTTTAGTAAACTAAGCATTATTTAAAAAAAAAAAACTTTATATTTAAGCGAAAATAAGGATAACTACTGCCGAGGTTAGATTTCTACATGCAAATCCGACCTCAAGATGTTTTGTAAAAGCTACCAAGGTGCGTTAATAAATTAAACATTACTAAGTATGTGTCTAGTAAATTTTTTAGTTAGGCGAAAACGTAATAATGCACAACATATTACTGTATAATTTGAGAAGCAAGACCTATTCTTTTATATATTTTATGCTGTTTACCAACTGGTGCACTAAAATCGGCTTCTGATGAAATTGAAATTGTCATCCACGAAGATAATGCATTAAAAATAGTGAAGCACGCGAGGCGAGACGATACGAGAAATATAAAATATCGATCTCGTCTCGTTTTCGAATCTGCAATCTCGATCTCGCTCTCGTTCTCGCACATTTTTTTGGGTCTCGTCTCGTTCTCGCGCGAGAGTCTCGCTGTAAAAATAAGCACTTGCACGCTGCGTATTTACCTCGGTATTTACGTATCAGTTGAACTACAAAAGACAAATTCGCACCAATCGTTCCGTGTATTTACAGTCGTATAACTATAATAAAGAGACGCAACACTAAATTCTAGTCACCAAATTATTTCAATACGAACATCTGTTAATACATTCTGTCATCAGTAAAACTAATTAAACATTTAAAAAAATATTTTTTGTAACTAAAAGTTTCTACACTTTATCATTAACTATATGCCACTATTTAAGTAAGATTTACTCATAAAAAAGTGCTACACTGGGAACCCGCTAGCAACCAATCACTCCGCTTCACTCCGTGTTGGCTCCTATCGACGCTTAATATAAAATCCTTCACTATTCAGGGACGACATGAATTTTTTAACCGTAGTTTTAACTGGGATGAAATCGGGGCTGAAATGTTGGAGAAAAACTATTTCTATTATAGATGCAAAACCGATTTAGTATTTATTTTGCATTTCCTCGCTCTGCGACCGATATCATTCGACTCTAGATAGTCAATTCATATAATTTTCACATTCACCTGGTCTATGCGCGAATTACCGTTGACTCCATTCCCTGTACGGTGCATTTTTCATTGAATTTATGAATCAAAACTATAAAGTTACAAATACGTTTTATTGCGAGAATCTCGCGAGATTTCTCGCTTCTCGCAGTTGTTATATCGATCTCGCCTCGAATTTTAAATTGCAATCACGCTCTCGTTCTCGTCTCGCATAATGCAACGAGAGTGCTCTCGCCTCGCTGTGCATCACTAATTACAAACTTTATTTTATATATTTCACTAATATTTTAATTCGAAATACAAATCCTTTATTGCGCCCGTCAAAGTTTAATTTTGTACTCATTGTACTAGCGATATCTATAATATTTTCACCGAAGTTACGATAATTTTGAAAGCCTACAGTCCACTTCATGACTTACGACCGTACAACAAACAATAAGTTTTGCTTTTACCTTTATTTACATTCATTTATACTATACAAGATTTAATGTCAAATCAGCCAGAGTACTAAATCACACAGTTACAAATTATGCCGCCAGATGTCATGGCGCTTGGTGTCAATTGCGAATAGCAGCAGCGAGGGAAAGCTAGCACTAATGTGACGTCACAGTGAAATTGTTTTTTTCATATATAAATAAATATATCATCACGGCATATTACCCATAGCTGGGTGTACCAATCTGTTTTGTAGACAGATTTCGGTAATGATGATGACATATTTGTATCGCTCGGGCGCTTACCAGGCGTCACCTCACGGGCACTCATTGCTGGCGTGGAGAGTGCACCACAGGGGTCAATTTTGTACCATTTAAAATTCGAAATATTTGGCGTCGGTCGGGATCGAACCTGGTTCGCCAGATTCGCGACCAGACACTCAGGCACGCGGCCACGAGACTTTTTCATCTTAATTGCTATTTATTGAGTAATACTTTAAGTATAAAGTGTACATTTTATTATTATTCCATTCCTAAAAGTTGTACAAAATAATTTATTTTATAAATAATTCGTCCTTTTAGCCTGAAAATAGGTACAAAGCAACAAATACATAAAAAAATGTGTGTTCAAAAAATTTTCTTTCCCAATTTTTCAGCATGTATGGGTTTTTCGAAATTAATAACAACTCGTAGTGGTCATTCTAGTGTTGAGTTTATTAAAGATAGATTTGACTTACAATGCTGACAGGCCAAACTATACTTGTTACTCTTGATTCTTAGCCTAGCTTATCTACAATAGTTTATCTAATATGCAAATAACGTTCAAGATTAGGGGTGGCTAAAGATCAGTCTCGTGATCATAGTCACGTAGTTTTGTGAAAATAATTAATAAGACAGCATTGAATAATAGACACGCGATTTGAATAGTGAGTAAATATTAAGCATACATTTAGAAAACAAGATGAGCCCGACTTTAGCGTAACATATAAATAAAATTGGTAAACAAAGTTACAGATAGAAGAATAGTAATATACATATTTACGAGAAAAATTCATATTATTCAACAATAGGGAACTACAGCGCAATTGATTTAAGAGAAATTAGGAAAAATATTTAAAGTATATGCTTAATAATAAATATTAATAAAGAAATAAAACGACATAACTGAAATACTTCGGAAATAAGGGGATTTTTGTTATAGCAGCTCGTCACTCATATGAAATCCATATATATTATTTTGATTGGTGACTCAAAGACGGCCTGTAAATATATAACGAAAACCCAGTTAGGGGCGGAGCCTACTACCAATGGAAGTAGACAATTTCAAATAGCAGAGGCGTGGCTATCAGTACAGTTGTGCAATTCTCAAACAGTTTTTATTTGAATATAAATATTTTGCATTAAACTTAATAATTTAAATACATTTCCAATTATAAATCATGTAGACTTGTACAGTATAATAATATTCATTTATTTATTATAAATATAATTTAGAAATAGCATATATTTCAAAAATATTTAGGTATACGAAGAAAATAGTTTGATATAAAAACTTATATTTGTGACGTCACATCTGTATTTTCAAATTTCGGAGGTCTATAATTCGCTTATTAATAGGAATTTTTTCACCAGATTTTCACCGACAGTCTTAGTTTTACTTATACGTTCAGATGAAATTATATTTTAAAAATGGTGGAATCCCCTTTGTTTTTATTTAGATATATTGTTAAGTTAGTATATCTATCCTCTATTAAATAATACTCATTTTTAAATAAAAAGATGAAAATGTACAGAAAGTGCATTTAAAATTTCAAACAAAAATATACATTTTTGAACAATAACCCACGATAGGTGCAGAACAGATTTAGCGATATCACTCGATTCTACGAGCAAAATTACATAAGTGTATCAAATTTTAGAATTTTTGAATAACTGGTTCACTTTATATACCTACTTAAATAAAAGTATGAAAATTAATAAAAATTACAAATAAGCTAAAGTGTATCCCTTGCGATTTTGACCAATTTTAGGGATTTTCATACTTTTATTTACACAAATTGAACAACTACCGTACACCCACAGATAATTGAAAGGAGGTATCGCTAAGTTTGTACCTCTACCCATTTTTGCGCAATAATCCAACAATGCATATATTTGTGGTACAACTTTAACTCAAATATTTCGAGGATGAAAAGTGATATCGACCAGCGGTTTCAACATTTTGAATCAGCACGTATAAATATTTAAATCACTTTTTTTTAAACTTTTTATCCAAAATTGGGCATACCTACATCAACTTAATAAAATAACTATTTGATTGTATCAACAAAATTAGATACCTATATTAATATTTCTTACATAACATGAATATTGTCCTGACTTTTAAATTTTTGTTCGCGTATTGTTTATGGTCACTAGTAATCATGTATATTTTATCCATTATTTACATGACATTTGGATAGATTTGGATAGTCCACCAAAAACAAATATTCACAAATTTATTGCCTTCAAACTACAATGATTTTTTTAAGCTACAGTTAATCGTAACAAAAACAAAAACTCATTATAGATTTAAATTCATTAAAATGTTTATTTCTCTGTTCGTAATACTCACCAAAATTAATTTAGTAAGCGGCTTTGACGTTATTTCCAGAAAAAACTTTTCCAATTAATTATGAACACAGTTTTTAGAAAACTGTCAATATAAGCTGCGTGATATGTTCACTACATGGCAGATTATTATCATTTATCTCATTTCACGGAGTATTTGTACAACACCAAATTGTTGCGCATTTTATACATATTAATACCGTGATTATCACGTACAAATTTAATTCAATAGCTATAATGCTGGAAATAATATTATTATCTGTATTTTATATTGGCGTTTTATATCTATATTATTCATTGATTAACTGTTGACCACGAAAACACTAGGGTCCTGATTTTAAACTCGTAAAGTGATTGCTGCAAAATAAATTTATAAAAGTATGACAAACTATAATGTATTGCATTTAAGAAATAAGAATGAACTTGGTGGCACTTCGGAGCCAGCCCGATTGACATATATATATATATATATATATATATATATATATATATATATATATATATATATATATATATATATATATATATATATATATATATATAGGCTGTAACAGCTAAACGAGCTACCTCCAATAATTTCTATATTATTAAAGATACAATAAAATTCTATAAGGCAGTCTGATAGAAGACTAAGGGGGACATCCGGATATAGAAGAAAATATTTTTTTGAACCAGTGGTTCTCAAGTTACAATACAAAGTTATATTTTTTTAAATGGGATAATATATTTGAAATAAATTGTCAGCCATCGGGATTCGAACCCGAGACCCCTATCTTGCCGGGACAGTGATCTTACTTTCCTTTCGATGGCTGAACAATCTTTCACTTTTTTAAAGTCGTATAACTACTGAGGATATTATTAATTGTCACATGATTAGATGTTGGGTTGCCAAGCTACCACTGCGTTTAAACATCTAGTGAACGATGTCATAATTTACTCAAGGCCCTACCAGACCAAATTCTAATATTAACAATCAGTTAACAGTTTGTATATTTGAAATAAATTGTGAAAAATTGTCAGCCATCGGGATTCGAACCCGAGACCCGAGTAGAGCAGCCAATAGCTTAGTTGGTAAGAGCACTGTCCCGGCAAAATAGGGGTCTCGGGTTCGAATCCCGATGGCTGACAATTTTTCATATTTAATAGAATATTTTTTTCTGAATTCGACCATGTAATCATTTTATATCCTAACATAACAAAAATATTGAGAAAAATTCAATTGAAATTTAAATAAATTTCATTTTTATAGCTATTTTTCAGTAGACTATGTATGAAAAACAATAACTGCTGTTTGTTAATTTGAATTATTTACGACGAAAATCAAAGAGAACATTATTTATAAAGTTATTACAAATTTGTTTCATTTTAATTTAAGTTCAATTGATTTTCATACATACTGAAAAATATAAATATTCAACTCAATTCAATTCAATTTTATTTCCTTGTGTGAAGAAACACTTGGTACAAGTAGGGTTGGCAAACAATAATAATAGTAACATTCTAAATATATCAAGAGAAATACAAAATATAAATTTCTTATATCATACACATATATACATACAGACAAATACATAGACAAAAACTTTATATTAATTATTATTATTTATTTTTTAATTCAAAATTTTATTACATGTAATTAATACTAGCAGAGTTGTTATATTTTTGTATCGCAGAAGATGATATGCAACAATACATTAAACAAAAATATCTTTCTTATTGGACATGTAGATGTAGGGCGGTAGCACAAGCCTCGTTCCAATCAAAAAGTTGTGAAAAATATAAATATAAAAACAAAATTTATTTAAATTTCAATTGAATTTTTCTCAATATTTTTGTTATGTTAGGATATAAAATGGTTACATGGTTGAATTCAGAAAAAATACTCTATTAAATAAGACTAAAAAATATATATCATCCCATTTACAAAAATATAACTTTGTGTTGTAACTTGAGAACCACTGGTTTAAAAAAATATGTTCTTCTATATTCGGATGTCTCCCTTGGTCTTCTATAAGATTGCCTTATAGTATTTGATTGTGTCTTTAATAATATAGAAATTATTTGAGGTAGCTCGTTTAGCTGTTACAGCCTGTATATACGATATATATATATATATATATATATATATATATATATATATATATATATATATATATATATATATATATATATATATAAATCGGAAGTCAGTCACTTAGTAGAGTGGAAGAGAACTGAAAAGAGTGAATTCTGTCCAGGCAGTTTACAGACGCTATGGAAGTCAGTTGAGTATACAGATGATGTGGCGGCCGGAGGTAGGACATTTGAATGTGATATAAATAAATAGTGACATAAATAGTGATATTAATAAATAGTGACAAAAATAGTGATATAAATTAATAGTGACATAAATAGTGATATTAATAAATAGCGACATAAATAGTGATATAAATAAATAGTGACATAAATAGCATGGAAATAAATAGTCTTTAAATTAGTGTTCATTTTTGTTAATCATAGTGTTAGTTAAATTTATTATCTTTAATATTTAGTTATCATTTAATAAACATTTATTTTCATTATTAATATTTCTTTGATTTTTACATTTCACCCAAATAAATAAAACGTTACAATACTTTCGGGAAATATAAAAATATATATACGAGAGTGTGTATTTTTGTAATAAAATAGTATATTATGTTATTAGGAGAAGAAAGCGGTCTTTTTGTGTTGAACCCAGCTATTGCGGCCGAGGCGCTAGCCGAGGCCTGGCAAGCTGGGTAAAACACAAAAAGGGCGTTCTACTCCGAATGACATATACTATTTTTTCTTTAAGTGTTTCTAATAATTTTTTGACATTTTTTTGGAATTTTTTTATTTGTAAAATTTGCAATTTTAGTCAAAGCTGGCTGTGTACACTACAAAACGTAAACGATTCAACTGTCAAATAACAATTTTCAATATGATCTGTGTTGCTGTGACTATTGCCGCCGCCAGCGGTGAACTAAGAAACTAACATTTTTTTACTAGTACAACAATAACAACATTTTTGTACTAGTAAGACAATGAATATCTTCTACAGCGTGTGTACATTAGCATAATATGCATATTATAATACGCTTGAAGAAAAATATTTTTTTTATAATTGGCTTCTTTGTAGCTTCGTATTTTTGGAATTTTGAAATTCTAAATTAAAAGTGGAGCACTTTATTCAAGAAAGATTTAATAAAAAAAACTAAATTTTCTACAGTGGCGGTTGGCATTTAATAAAATAAAAAATATATCTTTGTCATATGAACAAATAAAACTTATTCGCATAACAGTTCTGTAAATGTTTCTTTGAAAAGGCTTCTTTTAATTTAATTCATTCCAAATTATTGAGGAACCACCTGGGCACAATAAAAGCAGCCAAATTTTATTATACATTACATTCATTATAATATGTTTTATTTTTATAAAAATAACTAAAAAGTGGCATTTAACTTCGCGCACAATTTTGTAATTAGAAACATAGTGTATATTTTACACTGAATTTCTTAAACTATACTTTATGCTTTAAAATTTATGGAACGATTTATTAACATGATTTTTTTTAAAAAAAATAGAAAATATAAAAGTAGTTATTAAATTTTAAAATGGATGTAATAAATGCATATGCTGAAATAATAAATAATGTAATAAATTGGAAAATATTTTCACAAAATATTACATTATTCAGAACAGGATAGGTTCGTTATATCAACAAATATATCATAAATATGAAATACACTAATTTAAAATACATGTTAACATTTTATGAATTCATTATAATAAAAATAATGAACCAACAAAATATATAAAACAATATCTCTATTCCATGACATTGTTATGTATGATATATAACAAAATAAAATAATGTTTGACATACCTACGGTAATATAATCCATATTATCAATTATAAATTGTATGTATGTAGCTCTATGATGAATGATTATGATTATGTATTTTTTTAATTTATTTTAGATATATACGAGTGAAAAAAGATCTGAAAATTATTTACTATAATCGAAATTCAGTTCTGTTTCAGTACTTGAAGAAAATTCTGAAAATTGCCATAACCAGAACAATATATTTATTCGAACAAAATATATGGCATTTTTAGAATCAATAAAATATTTCATACACCACAATACACTACTAAAAATGAAGTGTCACGTACTAAAGATGGCACATCTGTTGTCAAAATATACCGATGGAATATAAAAAGCATACTACCACTATCTCAAATGCGCAGCCAACATTCTGTGATGTTCCCACCATATGTCGTTTGAAAATTCCTGTTAATCGGATATATGAAAGAGTCGGTAAATATCAAAACATAAACAGTGTAGTTATTATGTTGGCTTAAGCGTTTCAATTATATCTAATTAAGAAATAGTGTTAATTATTGTTTTCTGGGTCGTGAGACAGTTTTTCATTTCGTTTTACGTTCGTTAAGAAAACTTTCAATTACTAGGAAATTATTATTATTATAAGACTAGGCAAAAATCATGGTTTCTAGTCTTATTAAATACTTCTGACACATTTATGTCAATGTGTGAACAAAAAAAATATACAAATTTTATTTAAATACAATACAACTATGCAAGACACAATTTTAAATATGACATATTATAATAGACACATATTTGCAATTTGCACGAGCGCATCTAGCGGTAAAACATAGAATAAATGGTTGCTATAGCTACGACTTACAAAGAACTGTCACATCTACACTCCAACCATCGTTTTAGTTGTATTAACGAATGATCTTCAATATTATTGAACAGAAGAGAAGTTGCCCCAGGCATCTCTTCTCGCTTTAAACTTATTTTTAAGAAAACAACGAACAAAACAAATCAGAATAGAGAATTAGGTTATCACACGAATGACAGATGCAAACGGAATGGCAGATATAGTACTATGGAGAGGGAAGTAAGACAACGAGAGGAGGTTTGTTTGGAAGCAATATCTTCTATTTTTCTCTTGCGTGTGACGTCAGTTATGTAATCCATAGTTCAAATATTGTAAATATGAGTAACATATAGCGGCATCTACTTTCAAGGATACTAACTGTTTGGTAAAACTATTTCTAGCAAAAATAGTAACAAGTTATTACATTGTAAAGTTTAAGCGTTTCTACAAAAACGTCCTATAAAAATTACTAGGTAACTAATATGTAATTGCACTTCAATATTTATTTTTATATTACTGAACATCCAGTAAATAATCATCTAATATCTAATATATAAACATGAGCCTGACTTAAGTTACAAAAAATTTTCACAGTAAGGAAGCTACAATTTTTTTTATTTTGTTAATGTCAAATCCAAAAAAATTCATACAAGGGAGTTTTCAAGGCAACCTCTATTTCAAAAATTTGTTACTGTATATAAATTTTAGCATAATAGTTATTTATGTAACAAGTGTGTAAAGTAGTACTTTTTTGGTCGAGTGCGATGTTTTACGGAAATTGTAGTACGAGACAAAAAATACTATTTTACATTGCATACAACATTTTTCCTACAACCGAAATGGTATTGATGTTTCTCATAATACTGAGTGTACAGGCATCCAGCAGCTTCAAATACTGTTAGTAATGTTTCTCATAACACTGTACAAATTGTAACTTAAACACTTGGAATAATCTCAGACAGACGATGATTAGTCTTTTATAATGTACAAATTGTACATTTAATATTTATATTAAAAATTAGGTTAGGTTAAAATACATGTCAACTAAATGTTAATGTTCTTACAAATTAGATTAGTACTCAATATGTCAAAAAGATATTGGATTTGTTTCATTTACAGTGTATATTCATATTTCTTAATAAATTTTATTACTTTCATTATTATTTACTACCTAATTATATACTTGACAGGTAAATTAACCGAATTTTAATGTTGCCTAGCAACGCTTATTTACTTTTCAAGCACTAGTGCGTGAAAAGTACTTTTCACGCACGGTTGTAGGAAAAGTTGCCTAGCAACACTCATTTACTTTTCAAGCACTAGTGCTTGAAAAGTGACACTTTACACACTATAATGAGTGCGTGAAAAGTACTTTTCACGCACGGTTGTAGGAAAAATATGTTATAATAAAACTAAAATATTGTTTAATTATGCAATATTTATAAATAAAATCTTAAATTTGTGACGTCATAAAACGAAACTCGACAACTGCATATATGTTCTATTCTACTGGTTCATTTCTTAAATCGATATTAAAAATAATTGTTTACCTGATGCTCACATAACGATAACGCGCTTTAATTAGTGATGCACGCGAAGAGAGACGAGACAAAATATCAATCTCGTCTCGTTTTCGGATCTGTAATCTCGATCTCGCTCTTGTTCTCGCACATTTTTTTGGGCCTCGTCTCATTCTCGCACGAGAGTCTCGCTATTTACGCAACAGTTTAACAACAAAAGACAAGTTCGCACCAATCGTACCGTCTTCCGTGTATTTGCAGTCTTATAACTATAATAAAGAGACGAAACACGAAATTCTGGTTACCAAATTATTTCAATACGAACATAATGTTTATTCATTTATCACCAAATTGTAATCTCTAAACTATTTCAATACAAACATCTGTTAATACATTCTGTCACCAGTAAAACGAATTAAACATTAAAAAATATATTTTGTAACTAAAAGTACCTACACTGTATCATTAAATATATGTCACTATTTAAGTAAAATTTAGTCATAAGAAACCACTACACTGGTAACCCGCCGGCAATCAATCACTCCGCTTCTCTCCGTGTTGGCTCCCATCGACGCTTAATATAACATCATTTACTTTTCAGGGACGGCAAGAATTTTATTAACCATGGAGTGAATTAGGGGCTGAAATATTGGAGAAAACTAGTTCTATTGGATGCAAAACCGATTTGGTCTTTATTTTGCATTTCTTCGCTTTGGGACCAATACCAATCGACTCTAGCTAGATTCAAAAAATATAGTGAATTCATATAAGTTTCATATTCATGTGTTCTATGCACGAATTGACGTTGACTCCACTCCTTGTACGGTGTATTATTCATTGAATTTATGAATCAAAGCCATAAAGTTACAAAAAACTTTTTATTGCGAGACTCTCGCGAGATTTCTTACTTCTCGCAGTTGTTATATCGATCTCGTCTCGAATATTAAACTGCAATCTCGCTCTCGTTCTCGACTCGCATAATGCAACGAGATGCAAGAGTACTCTCGCCTCGTTGTGCATCACTAGATTTAATTTAAATAAAATGAATATAAATATATCAGCACGGCTTTTACCCATTTCTAGGTTTTTCAATCTGTTTCTATTCGCAAATTTCGATACCTAATGAAAATGATGATAGATATTTATCAGGCTTCACCTCACGAGCTCCCAATGCTAACGTGCAGAGAAAACCACAAGGGTCACTGTTGTGCTATTGTAAATTTGGAAATAAGTTTTAAGTTTGATATGGGTCGGATTCGAACCCAAGTCCGAATCATAACCGGTCACCTAACGCACACAAAATAAGCAAAAACATGTGGCCAGTAATGAAAGCATTCATAGTTCTGTCTCACAACGGAGTACTATCTCTTTGTAATAAGATAATGGCGTCACAAGCGTTTTTCAAAATTTGTATAGAAAATAGAAAAATAGAGATCTAATACTTCTTTTTATCAAGATTAACATATAAAAAATCAATAAACTGCGGAAATCCCGATCCACATGAAAAAAATGATCGACAAGAGTTGGCACTGGTCGATGTCGATAGGTAGTTGTTAATGTATACAGCTTGACACTTATCTAATATAAAGCTCTGTGCAACTTTAACAAAATAAAACATTTTAGGGACTGTACGATTCAATTAACTCACATTTCAGTCGATTTAATTTAATTAAACTTGAAGTATCAACTTCACTCAACAGTATTACGTTTGACACCTAATAAAATTGTCGTTTATTTATCTTTAAACCGCCATGCCACCTTCTATCAAAAGACAATTCGTACTCTCGTAATATAACTTCAAAAGAAATTTAATACAATTTAGCTGTTCTGTCCAAGAAAATGAAAGAAACAAAAAAAAACAAAAAATTAATAATTGAGAATCTCCATATTTACAAAAAAAAGTTTCAAGTAAGGTAAAACATAATACGAGCAAATATGAAAAGTCTTTGAAGAATTTTAAAATACAATAAATAAATGGAAGAGACCAGAAAATGACAAATGCTTAATAACTCTATACTTTTATATGAAAAATACTATTGTGGATGGTACATTGTTAAAAATAACAATACAATTTATTTTAGTGTTTCATATAATGATAATTATACACTAAAATTTTGTAACACGCATGTAATTTTTTATTATATCCCGTGTGTCTGTCTGAAAGGTGTACATAGGAAATTAACTTTTTTGCAATTTCTTGCTCACCTAATTATTTTAAGCAAAAACGCGCCAAATAAAAGTTTTAGGGCATAAATTCTAAATCAATAAACAGAATTACCTTTATATTTTTGTAACGACAGAAAATAAATATGAAAATGTCGAAAATTACGTTGAAAATATCGACAGCCATGGAATTGAACAAATAATAAATAAATGCTTGGCGTTTTATCTGTCAGAACGTAAGTTAACTTATTTGACGTTTCTGAAAATTCGTATTTGTCTCTAGTGTTATTGTCTGAAATTATTACAAAATGAATATTTATACCAATGAAGAGCATGATTACACAACTGCTAAATTCGTGACAAAATTTGAAGACTGCTAATGTGTCTTCAAAAAATATACGTGAGCCGCGTAATCAGAATATAGGACGAGCAGGAAAACGTGTGTTACTGGAAGAAAGAGTGTTAAGAATAAGTATAGACCCTTTCTGGAGTACTAGATGTATTCGAAATGAGTTGGGAGTACACCTCATACATAATTTTGTTACGCAATGTTGATCTTTTAATAAATTCATATTATTTAAACAAAACTGTATTTTTTTAACTTTATATATTAGTCTAATATATTTCTATTATCATCATAAGTTCAAATCAAATTGTCAGAAACGTCAAATAAGTTAACTTACGTTGTGATAGATAAATCGTCAAGCATTTATTTATTTTTTGTTCAATCCATGGCTGTCGATATTTTCAACGTCATTTCCATATTTAATTACTGTCGTTACAAAGCACGTAAAGGTAATTCTGTTCATTGATTTAGATGCAGAATTTTATGCCCTAAAACTTTTATTTGACACGTTTTTGCTTAAAATAATTAGGCGAGCAGGAAATTGCAAAAAACTGATTTCCCATGTTAATCTCGCATGTACACCTTTAAGACAGACACACGGTATATGCTACACTCTATGCCCGAATTCGAGCATTATCCGAAAAATTACTTGATTTTGCTACTTCAAGGGATATTAGATACTTAATCAGACTGGAATAATACTAATACTAGGTAATTTAGGTTATATTACGGTTTGTTTAAAATATAATAAATAAATATCAGTCTTTGTAAGTTTAGATAAATCCAAAAAGCGTAGGGTCTGCTTTTCGGGTTTGGGAATATTCAGGACTTCAAAATTAGTTACAGCCAAATATTTTGAACAATTGAGTGTAACATACATGGCATACATTACAGTTAGTAAGGGAATTCTGTTTGTCACTAGAAGCGTGTTGACATCGTTGCTTATCAAAACAGTTAATTTGACGTTTGGCAGTTAAATAACTGACAGAACGTGAACGTAACCTCTTACTGCAAAAATCAAAGCTGAAATACTAGTTCATAAATAATATTTCCTATAAACTTATGATTGTCGAAAAAGTATAGTAGGTACAGTTGTATAGCAATTATTTATACGTGGAATAACACGCTCACATGACGGTTCGTGAGTAATTTCTTCCTTTCATATGTAATAAGCTTCTTACAACATTCGCAATGTAATATTACTATTTTGACAGTTTACTTGACGTTTATTTTGTTTATGTAATCGCATACTTACAAAATTAAGTAAATTTTAATTTTAGGTTATTGGATCCAAAAATAAAGTTTTTAAGTAAGGTAATATTGTAGGCCTTGGAAATCCGAATTTTATTTGTTAACAATAGTGTTGATACAATGTTGCAGATATTTCGAGACTAAATTCGTCTCATCTTCAGCACAAGAAACATACAAGAGTTATAAACAATGATTCTTAAATAATATTCTTGTTACAGGCATAAGTCATATCACATCGTAAAATAATATTTGAACACTATTGTTAACAAATAAAATCCGGATTTCCAAGGCCCACAATATTACCTTATTAAAAAATGAAGTAAAACAAAAATGTTGATAAAATTAGTATATTTTGATAAATTAAGTATTTCATATCAACGTACACATTTTTGTAAATATTGTAATGTGCAGTGCCCGCCGTCGCCGCCACTGTTACCGCCTCTGTCCCCGTCGCTGTCGTCGCCGCTGTCGCAGGGACGAGCGAGTATCTATTATTAGCGATGACGTAAGCGACTTGTCGGAGCCTGCTTAATTACGCGGTTGATGTAACCTATTGTGTATTATCTAGAATAATACTCTAGAATTCTCTGGAATAAAAATGCCAGGGTATATAAGCACCGTTAGCGAAGGCATTGGACAGTCTAATATAAATAAGCGTTGAGTGTTAAACAGTCTGATATAAATAAGCGTTGCGTGTTAAACAGTTGGTGATATAAACAGATAGTAGACAAGTGGTGAATATAAATAAATACAGTTGTATAAATAAATAAGTGATCTATATATTGTTTAAATAAATAATCTTAGGTTTAAGTGTTTTATAATATTCTTAGTCTTAAATAGTGTTTTATATTTGTTTAATCGTAGTGTTCGTTATATTTATCAGCTTTTAATTATATTAATTTTTTTTTTTTTGTTATAATAAACTTTTATTTTAATTAATAATAATTGTCTAATATTTACACTTCACCCAAATAAATATAAAAACGTTACAATATATTATTTTAAATATGATTACCATAATTTCAAAATGTAGGTCGGGTTCGAATTGATGATACATATAAGTTTATATTCATTTTCCTATTTCACCTTATTGGCTTCATGTGACTTCATCAAATGTGCGGCCGAAAAATTAAAAACAAATATTGATATTTTCATTTAATTAATTTTCATTTAAAACATTTCCAATTCAATCAAATTAATATATGTATTTCATTATTTATACTTTGAAATTATTTATACTCATAATTATCAGTAAATATAATAACATCTGATACAAGCACAATATAATTTATTTGACAATGTTGTTGAAATATTAAATTTCCCATTAATTATTAAAAATTAATTTAGCTAAAACTGAATATTGGGTGCTACATGGAAATATCAATTAAATATTTATTAAATATTTCATAGAATTTATTGAAAAGAGTAACTTATTAAATATTTTGGTATTAATTTTCACATTTATTATATTAAATTACAATATTTTCAAATTTAATGAATTATTGATTTTCACATAAAAACGTTCAGTTAAAAATAATTTGTAATTCAGAATCATACTGTTAGTTTTATCCAATTTTAAATTAAAACATTGCGAGAATTAATAAAACAATTTTATTGTAATAGGTTTTCTGTCAAAAAAATATTAAAAACAGTATTTTTGTAGCTCCTTTGAATCTTTACCGCCACGTCAAGGCGTCGTAGGCCGCAATAACGCTCAGTAGATGGTGTGATTGTAGCGGTATATGTTAGCTCACAGTTTAAAATACAGTTCTGTAAATTTATGAAATGAGAGAGTGCTTAAAATCGACTCGCCCACATTAAAGATAATGAAATTATATGATATGATATATGTACGTAAAACAGAGTACTGTAAACTATTACTATGTTGAGAGGTAAAACAGAAAACTCTAAACTTGATCCGGCTTATTACGTCATAGCCCGACCTGCAAGCGGCGCGTTTTGAACGCATTGTAATGTTGTTAAACATTTAAAAAAATTGTAATAATATTGTAATAATATTGTATTAGCTGTTAGGCCCCTGGCATAACCTATTTGTATTTATTCTGAAAATAATATGTCAAATTGTAAAATAGTATTTCCGGCTTTACCTGTTGTGCAAACTGTGGAATAAAAAAATCCCCAGAATTGTATTGCCAACTGAAACAGTTACATCTGATCAATGTATACTTCAAAATATTTTTAAATAGATGCTTATGAAAAGTATTGACAAATATACACACCTATTGGAAAACCTGTTGTTAGTATTCATTGTTTCAATATTATGCATAGGGATAATTAGATTATCCAAATGATTATCGGTATTTTAGTCTATTGAGATTTCAGATTAACATAATAATGGGTAGTTCATATTAAATCTAACAGTATATTGGTTATCGACATTTTAAAGATCAATTATATGCACCACATTTCAAATTCCATTTTAAAAATTTGCCATGTGTGGGTTATAAGAGCATCAAAAACGAATATTTTTTTCTTATATTCGGAATTTATTTAATCCAATTTTGAAGTTTATTCAATCCTAAAATATTCCACATATAAAAGAAAATAAGATTAGAGACGTCTTTTATAAACAAAAATTGAATAATGTAAAGTATTCGTGAAATATAATTCAATTTATCCATGTCCAATATAACTGAGACATTTAAATTAAAACGAATCTAATTATTGCCATTTTTACAGATTTGTTTTTTATTAATTTATTTTGTTCAAATAGGACAATACGAGTCCCGATCCATATCAACTGGCCCATTTATTAAAAATTCAATTATAATGACTTCTTAAATAATAGAATTAATAATAATAATACGTATATAAATATTTTTTTTAATTTAAAATGAAGATATCTCTACATTATAACTTTAAATTGAGTTTTTAGCAAAAATTTAACAGTATAACAATAACACAAAGAGATATTTTAATTTCATAAATTATTTATCACCATTGTGTAACAGCAATTTTTGTGCTAAATAATAACCTTTTTTAGATATTTTATTTAAAAAACTTGACAATCTTACACTTAAATTCATTTAAATTGTCTTCTATTGTTGGCAAAAGAATACCTACATTATTTCGTTTTCATTAAAATATTAAAATATTTTAGAAAAGAATATCTATAATATTAATAAAAATTGCCGATAATTCAAGATAGTTATTATTATTTTTATACATACATTAACTATATAGAATGAAATTAAGGCGAATGTGCCAATTAGAATAAGAGTTAAAATATTTTAGCACTTATACTGTTCATCATTTCTTCCCAAAATAAGCTTCATATTCGACTTTACATTTCAACCAGTTTTGGAATATTATGAAACTTTACATTCAGCTTTTCAAGTAAAAATCGTATACCGGGTGTCTACTTTATTTCCCGAACATAGGAAATTCAATGTTAAAATTTTAATTTGGCGATATCTCTTTACCTATTAATTTTAGGAAAAAAAGTGTAATGAAGAAAAATGTTCGGAATGAAAACTTGCATCAATGGGTTCCAAGTTTGTTATTCAATTGTTTCTTATGTACGAGTTAGAAGCAATAGAAAATTCTCGATTGAAGGCAATTGTCTGAATACCACGAAAAATAAAACAATAATTTATCTTTGATGTTTCTGGCATATCTGACAGATTTGAAATTTCATTTCATTTTATTATTATTATTATTATTAGAATTTTTGATTAATTTTTTACTTCTATTATTCTATAATAAAAAAAATCAAAATAAATGTCAAACAAGAAACAACAAACACATTTTGTCTTACTTTTTCATGGCACTCTGATAATAGCCTTAATTCGTGTACTTTCTTTTGCTTCTAACTCGTACATAGGGAACAATTAAACAACAAACTTGGAACTTATCGATTCAAATTTTCATTCAAAACATTATTCTTCATTACATTTTTTTTTTCTAAAATTAATATGTAAAGAAATATCGCCAAATCAAAATTTTAACATTGAATTTCCTATGAAAATAAAGTAGACACCCGGTATATTGTTTTGGCACATAGATTCCTTTGAACGTAAATGGCTCAATTTTTATTATTATTATTATTATTATTATTATTATTATTATTATTATTATTATTATTATTATTTACTATTATAAAGTATTCAACATTAAACCTCTATGTGAAATAACTCATAATTCATTATCAAAACATTAATTACACATAAAATGAAAATTTTAGAAATCAAATAATGGATTAAAAAATTATACGTATAAACATTTATTTGATATTTTTAAATTTATTTTTGTTGTGCAGTGATCACAATTAAATATTTTTTTAATGTTAAGCTTCTTTAAATTATTTATGTTTTGAAAGGAAAAATGTCATGTTCAAATTACGACTAATTTTTAAAATCTGCGCGTAGAATAATGTAATTATACTTTGCTTTCTTAAAATTTTTCATTTAAGAGTAAAAATTTTCTAATTCACTTAATTTTTTTTTTATTCCAATTACATATTCCGTTAATTTAATTATCAACCAAGGTATTTTAATAGTAAAAATTTTCTCATGAGAATAAATTAATGAAACACCTACCTACCCGTAAAATGAAAAAAAAAATTAAATGTCAGTGAACACAAAAAGCATCATCTGTTTGAATTACGACTTTCTGTGAAATTATTTACATTTTCCACAGACTAAACAAAACATCAAGTCTCCATTTTAGTTAATTATTTCGTCAAGTGACGTTGTAATATTAAGAAATCAAAGATGAAGAGTTAATTAACAATGAAAGTGATTAACAAAGAACTTTCTGCTAATTTAATTCAACTTTGCTTTTAAATTCACTTGAAAATATTATAAGTGAAGGATACTTCAAAATACGTAGGTACCTATATTTAATGAAATGAAAATAATAAAATTATACCAAGAGTTTTTTTTTTTATCAGAGAACATGAGCGTATATAATTACCACAGTTACATTTTAAATAATTGACAACAATGTATTATCGCGTTTTGTTTAGAAAAACACTGGACATAGGGAGTTGTCAAAGTCATCAAACTGGCATCTTCATTAAATCATAACATGGTATAAGTCCAATATGAGTCTAGGCAAGTTTCTGATTTATTTTCTGCTACTTTTAATAAGCGACCCAGGCTAGCAACTATTAGAAAAATCTATAAAAATTATAGAACTACAAGATTCATCAATTAAAATGAAATCAGAACAAGTATGGTAAATAATAAAGAAACATTAAATTATACAATTAAATAATAATGTATTTATTTGTTATAAAGTCATTTGATCTATACAAATTATCACAATTTATATGTACAAAGTTTACATACATAAAATTATACAGACATTTTAGTGCCCTCTGTTGACACTTTCGTTACATGCAAAGTAGTTTATAGTGACGTCTGCTGCCACTCGGACTCATCGGGGTGTGTCGGTTTTTTGATTAAAAATTGACTTGTGTGGGATTCGAACGCGGTCCCACACGAGCAACATTGTATGCCACGCGAACACTCTTGACCACACGACCACCGATGACCGTATATTATACAGTTAAATGAAAATGACAATACACTTTCGGTATAAAAAGGATTTCTGAAATTGACACGATAGTTTGATTATTTTGACAACTCCCTATGTCCAGATTTAAAAAACTGCGATAATACATTGCTGTCAATCATTTTAAATGTAACTATGGTAAAGACAAATGACCATGTTCACTGATTAAAAAAAAAACTTCCGGTATATTGTGAATTTTAAGTTTCTTTGTAAAATGTTTTGATTAAAAACAGATGAAATTTATGTAGAGTAAAGTCGGTGAATGTAGAATACCATTTTTATTTCATTGAAAAAAACATGCGAGAAGATGGCGGTTAATCATTAAATATTGTATATAGGTCATTTAAAATGTACTTTACAAAATAGTAACACTTTCAGGTTGATTATCTAAAATGATTCATTTATAAGAGCAATTTTCTTCAAAATGGAAATTTTTACACCTGTTGAAAAAGGGATGGTAATGTGGAATACCATAGTGCATTAACGTGGAATATATACCACATAACCATACTTACTTTCACAGTATAAGATAATTCAGAAAACCATGGAAATATGTTCTTTAAATTATTTATTCCTTCTTATCAAAAATATAAACAAAAATAAAATGAGTATGCTATTAGAATGTAACAAAATAAACTATATTATTCCGCACTGCCTTCTGCATGTTTGCTTCTTGCTAGGTATACTTTTCTGGTACATTTTCCTAAACCAAGAACAGTTATCTACTCATATTATAACATTTTCGCTAATTTGGAATATTCCACATTGGCATACCCCTTGGTATTCCACATTAGCGGATTTGTTGACATTAAATTCCCGCCATCGAATTTCATTTAGGAATTAGTTTGAAAAATATTTTTTAAATCTAGCCTACATCCCCAAACCCCTATCCACACTGCAGTTGCAAAAAATCGTATTTTCGACTACACAATCAGTAATAAAACTACGTATCTTTACACTTGCTTAAAAAGCTCAGCAGGCACTCATACTATTTTTCAAGGTTTTTGATGTTATGCACAATGTAGTTAAATTGGTGTCTCTATGTAGGTAATAACTCCCCTACACACGTGCATTTGTGCCATTAGATCGCAGATGTCGTGTATAATTTTTTCAAAAAGCATCTATTCCACATTAGATGACTATTCCACATTCACCGACTTTACTCTACTATAAAAATTTGTTACTGAAAATAAATTACGAGCTTTTATTTTAATTGAAAAAAATACCTATAGTAGGTATTATAAAAAAATGCTGGGCGTTCTTAAACACATTTCCAAGATGCCAGATATTTAAAAATGCAGATATAATTCAAAAGAGCGATGCGAAAGAAACGTTTTTGAAATATTTCACAAAACATGACAAAATGTTCATTTCCTCTTATCTGTCCAACAAAGAAACTGTAATACTACTTTTTATCTCACACGGTTGAAATATGACGGCTTGTTACAAAAATAACATTTGTAGACGAAATATGGTCTGTTGTGAGTATGTTGATGTACAACGGTTAGCCAGCTTTCAATGTAATGAAGCGAAGCTTTTTACGTATACAGTTTTTTTAGAGGTGACTCCCATTAATGTTTATATTTGTTAAATAATAATTACTTTATTTTATACGCAAATTAAAGAATTGTCGGCAATTTCCGGTATAAAAGTGGTTAAATTTCCAGTTAAAAACTCCTTAAATCCAAGTTCAAAAATTGTAAATATTTGGCTAAAATGTGGGGTTAAAAATCGGTCAATATCTCAATTTCGGTTAAAGATAGTGTTAATGAACCTTTTGAATTTAACGGATATCTCTTTCTATTAATGCAAATAGTAAGAAAATGGCGCGAACAACTGCCAGTTGGGCTGTCAAACGAAACGTCAAAATATTGTCATTAAAATACCTGTATTCTCAGTGAAAATTTGCATCGTTACACATTTTAACTTCAATAAAAGCTTTTGTAACTTTTTCCGAGAAGTTTTTTAAAGTTGTCAAAGATTTTACACACATTTTACGTCTAATTTTTTTAGAAACAAACGTCATAGATCTCAATTGTTCTTACTATGCGCAGATCCCCATTGCGCATATCTTCTATCTCTTTAAATTGAAAAGGTCTATTGTTGCAAAAACGAACTCCGGACCGTCGATCTGATATATTAATATTTTAAGAGTGTGAAAAAGGCCTTAGGGATTGCGGAAAACAGGATCGAAATTTTGGAAACAATTTTCCCAAACAAATGCATTTTATTTTGCTCGCAACTCCTCAAGGGTTTAAATTATTTTCAAATTAACACTAAATTCGTGTTCTACGGGGTTTATTCTTCTATTCTTCAATTCTTCTAAAACATCAAAACTTTCATTTGTTTATGAATTCGGCTGAAATTTACAGGAAACACATCTAATTAACTGAAAATCATTTATTTATACCAAATTTGTTGAAAATGTTGATTTTTTGACTCTGTCGGTAAGGCCGCTCTCGAAACTAATGCCAATGCTATTGTATTGTTTAAATTAATTACAAAAAAAAACTATGTAATAATTTGAACTCTAACAACTTCTACGACACGTCCTGAAGCTGAAAAGCTGAAAGAATATCTTTGACGTCGATATGTAAAACGGTGTAGATTTGCCTGGCGGTTATTCTTATTCTTATATACCGTGTGTCTATCTTAAAGGTATACATAGGAGATTAACGTGGGAAATCAGTTTTTTGGAATTTCCTGCTCGCCTAATTATTTTAAGCAAAACGCGTCAAATAAAAGTTTTAGGGCACAAAATTCTGCATCTACGTAAATAAACAGAATTTCCTTTACCTGCTTTGTAACGACAGAAATTAAATATGAAAATGTCAAAAATTGCGTTGAAAATACCGACAGGCATTAAACAAAAAAAAACTTATTTGACGTTTCTGACAATTTGATTTTGTCTCTAGTTTTATTGTCTGCAATTATTAAAAAATTAATATTTATACTAATAAAGAGCGTGTTTTCAAAATTGCTAAATTCGTGACAAAATTTGAAAAGACTGCTAATGTGCCTTCAAAAAATACACGTTAGCCGCGTAATCAGAATATAGAACGAGCAGGAAAATGTGCGTTACTGGAAGAAAGAGTGTTAAAGAATAAGTGTAGACCCCTTCTGTAGTACTAGATTTATTGGAAATGAGTTGGGAATACATCGCAGCATCATACATAATTTTGTTACACAATATAGAATTTTTAATAAATTCATATTATTTAAACAATACTGCATTTTTTAACTTAATTTATTAATCCAGTATAATATCTCTATTATTCTCACAATTAACGATGTTTTTTCAAATCAAATTCTCAGAAACTTCAAACAGGTTATTTACTTACGTTGTGACAGGTAAAACGTCACGCATTTATTTATTTTTTGCTCAATTCCATGACTGTCGATATTTTCTACGTAATTTTCGACATTTTCATATTTAATTTCTGTCGTTACAAAGTAACTAAAGGTAATTCTGTTCATTGATTTAGATGCAGAATTTTATGCCTAATTATTTTAAGCAGAAACGCGCCATTTCTGCTTAAAATAATTAGGCGAGCAGAAAATTCCAAAAAACTGATTTCCCATGCTAATCTCCTATGTACACCTTTAAGACAGACACACGGTATATATATATATATATATATATATATATATATATATATATATATATATATATATATATATGATATAAATTGACATATAAATTTCATTCTCAATTATGTTAATCTTGTCGACTTAACAGATATAAACCCTCTAAACACTCAATTTACAACTTAATGAAATTCACATTAACAAAAGTCCTTAGCAATGAGTTTAAATTCACGACACTTATTTGTTTTCTTGAGGTTATAAAATAAAACATAAAATAAATTTAACTTGTGTTAAATTTCTAAACAAATTCAAATGTGAATTAAACTCAATCAACACGTATTTACATATCTGTAAAAATAGAGGTGTAATTTATCTTCGTCAAAATTCAGCACAATAGCAACCTACTACGTTCGTGATATTTGTTCTGAAATAATGCTGTTTATTATGAAACTGAAACCGTTGTTTTTGTGTTAGGTACGTAGCCACAACTCTTTACGTTGTTATTTAATAACATTGTCCAGAGCTTTTATTGTGCAAAACTACCAACTTAATGGATGTGTTTTTCGCGGCAAAAAATATTTTAGTTTCTTTATTTTGTAAATATGTTATGGTTTGTTTTTATACTTAAATGAAAATGCAAATATAATTGCATTTATTATTGCATGAACCCTATACCCTGTTTTAAACTAGGAGGTATACATTTAAAAATAAAATTCACAGTATAAAAAATATATGTATATTTACACAAATTTAATTATTATACTTTTTGCAGGAAAAAACAAGAAAAATTCTCGGAAATGCAGTCAAGATAAAATGTTTATTTGATTATGCCGACGTTTCGATCATACTATGATCATCCTCAGGGTTAAATCAAGTCAGGTGAAACTAAGGAATATTTGTACATAATATTAACCATTTGTGAATTAATGTGAAAATACACTAGTTATAATTGTAATAAAGAACAATATGTTTTATAATATGGATATTATTAACTGAACAGACAGAATGAAACTAGTTTAATTCACAAATGATTAATATTATGTACAAATATTTCTTAGTTTCACCTGACTTGATTTAACCCTGAGGATGATCATAGTATGATCGAAACGTCGGCATAATCAAATAAACATATTATCTTCACTGCATTTCCGAGAATTATTCTTCTTGTTTTTTCCTGCATCATTTTCCCAGTCGATCATCGTTACTCCAAGAATTATACTTTTTGTTTCCATAAAATAATATCATACAATAAGGTATTTCACAAATTTTTCATTTTTTATGTAATAAAACCTATTTGGTAAGTGGTGAAATATATTTGAATAGAAATCAGCATGAAATTTTATAAAATTTTGCAAATTGTAAATAATAGTCGCGTTCTTTTTACATGATATCTCAGTTCATCTGGGCTCATCTTAGTTGCCTCACTAATTTTAACCGTTCTTTTTGTTGTAACTGAAGTTAAATAAAGTGAGACCAAAATGAGAAGAGTTCCTCCCCCCCTTCCCGATTCTTAGTCACCACAAGTTGTTGTGTTTGTTGCGTTTTTAATCTCAGATGAACGGTGGGGATGAATGTTTTGCTGTCACTGGCAGTTACATACAATTAGTTTGGTTATTGAAAAAGTTATTTGTTTATTCCTTTAATAATATTATGATGATAATATTAAAGATATTGTGCTGGAGTTTAAGCAATGATTATTTCAAATTTATTATAATGTTTTAAATTTATTTTTAGGAGCAATTATTAAAAGATGACATGAGTGATATGAACAATTTGTTATTTTCGCCAAGTTCAGTACTTCGAATTTTCTAACTAAGAGTTCTATAGAATTTGTTGTCGTTCTTTTTACTTCACAAAAATCTCAACTCAGCTCGTGTCAAACTCATCTCACTTTGAGCTGAGGTAACGTGAAGCAAATGATAAAAAGAACGCAGCTAATAAAATGAGGTAAAAATTGTACAGTGCTAAATATTGCAATTTATAAAAATATTACACCATTTATAGCAAGTTTTTAAAGAAATTTCATTCTACACTCAGATCAGTGTATGCTATCGTGTTCCTAATGAAACAAGTTAAAAATCGGAAGGTAGTAGTTTGTTGTGATATTCAGCAGTGGATGGTCATATATCTGTGTATTAAATAATAATGTACAAACTAATAGTTGAAGTGAAATATAAAAATTTGTTATCAAACTAGGACATAAGGTATGAAGATTTTCCAATATGCGGTAAGTACAAAATATATTCTATAAGTGAGATCTTATTTATTTATAATATATATGTACGACTATCTTGTAACATCATTACATATAAAGCACGTATAAATTAATAATACTGTATGCAAAAAAGGTAGCACTTAAAATGTTCTGAAAACGATTTATTTACTATTTCTCATTCCAAAATTGAACAATAATCCCTCTGTACATTTTAATCAGTTTAAACGATATTTATAAAAAATAATTAATCATTTACATAATCAATTAAATGGAAACCGTGAAAACACCGATAACAAAAATTTATTTCCGTGTACAATTTACAGAAAAAGCTTAAACGAAACTCCAAAACATAATGAGCAAGAATAAACAGGAAAGCAAAAGACAAACATTTTAAATTAGACACCAAGGATTCATAAATAATATTCTTCATTATTAGAAAAACCAAAGCGGTCTAGTTTTTTATTTAAACCGTACGCTGGATAAATACCAAAAGAACATTATGTTCTTTGCGACCTGTAGTTATTTCTTAAAGATATAAAAGGAACGATTCCGCCAACTTTGTTTCAGTAAAACATACTTATGGTACTTTTAAATTATTAAAACGATGTAAGGAAGTGTTTAGCTCACTTGGATTTAGAAATTGATTATTGTAAGTTTTCATGTAAAATGCTTGCTTTATTCTTTAATCAGTTTTTATTGATTTCTCCAAAACTACCATTAACGGTACCTTTTCCTTGTACATCTTACCGCTTCAATTGAAGATCTTTCTACACAGAATATTTATTTTTAAAATAATACTTTATTACAAGAAGCTGCCTTTTAGTTTTATTAATGTGGTTAGTAGCATTTTTTCATATTTTTCTAATGAGGAAGCTGTTCAGTAAGGTAAACAACCGTTCTCTTTTTAGATGTTTTGTATTTCTTTTAATTTATTTGTTCTCTCTTTTAAAGACGCACAATGTATTTTAGCTTCATGTGTCCAGAAGAATACTAAATATACGTACACATACATATAATCATTGGTGCGTTCGGCTTATACGCACTGTGTACGCTCACGTTCATAATTGCATTCATAAGGTCTTCTATTCCTTCAACTCAAAAATTTTCACTTAACATTAGTATCATTTAAGGTGCATTCACAAATGAAAATTAGATTTATGGTTTTTGTTTAAGTTTAAGTAAGTCATTCATAAATGTAAAAAAACAAGATTAAAATATCAGTAGAGCAGTACTTAACAAGACACCTGTGCGCCGTGAAACTGTCATTCGCTTGGCATTATTAGTTATATTTCAGCAATTAAGTTATGACAGTCTCTATGTTCTTCTCGCATTTGTTTAAAAAGCCGAATCCACCAAGTGAATACTAAATAAAGATGGGTGTATATATCTACATCATTTCAGACTTGTTCTCATTGGTGAAGTTTGGGACGTCAAACTAAATCATAAACCTAAAGTTTGGACCTTGCAATGTTTAGCTTTATGATTTGGATTTAGAGACCCTAAATTCTGAAGTGCGAGTGGAGTCTACATAATATGCGGCCAAAGTCTTTAAATCTAAAGTATAAACCATAAATCTAAACCTAATTTTCATTTGTGAATGCACCTTTATAACTTCCAATGCCTTACAGTGTGTAGGTTTCTCGTCTCAACATCACTAACATGTACGAGCCCAAACTCATATTAGTTGGTCCGGTTTATATTTTCAACAAATTATAAAATCTACACAAATAGTTAGAAAATTCTACAAAATTCCTTCGGCGACTTTAAATATAGACATAAATCTTTTTAAAAACTGTGGGGCGAATGACTAGTGATAGTAGTTCGACCGGTATTTTAAGGGTCATCTTCTAGTCCAGATTTAGCTTCTACCGAAACCCTGTACTTTTAGCACACTGAAAAGCAATTTAATAAAAAGTCAGAGCGTACAGTAAAATCTACCTTGCCAGGCATATGGGACAATACTCAATGGAAAATGTGCAGGACTTAGGAATCCAATGCCTAATAGAATTAAAGCTGGTATTACTAATAACGGTAATGTAACCCACTATATGAAATGGCGAAATACTTGAATAAGAAATTCAGTTTTCGTAGAAATTTCTCACCATTTGCGTAGGTTTTATAATTTATTTGTTGAAAATATTAACCGGCCCAACTAATATGAATTTGGGCTCCTATGTATACGTTTCACTGATTGAATAATCAGAGTTGATCAAATTTTCTCCAATCCAAAAAAATCCACCGGTTTAAAAAAAATCCTATAAAACCAATGAATAAAAAGTAAACACAATTTATTAATTATGAGCTACAAAATGAACACAATTTGAAAATATCATTCAATACTTGGAATTACCACCTCTCTCGTTTATAACGGTTTGTATTCTTCGTCTTATGCTTAATTTTGAATTCTATGTTGAGGTATGTTTTACCACTTTTGTAGCACAACTTCCTCTAGCTTGTCTAGAGTGCGTGGCATGGATATGCGACCTCTTACGCTTCTTTTCAACATATCTACCACGTGTTCTATTTGATCTAATTCTGTACTTACAGGTGGCTATTTCATACGGTTAATTTCTAATGTTTTAAATTATCATTTACGTCCCGAGTCCGGTAAGGTTTTGCATTTCATACATAAAATGAAATTGTTTCCAATTACGCTTCTCTGTACATTCATTAATCTCCCACGGAGCACCACCAACTCTGTGAGGGACTCAAAACAACTACGGTACCAGAACATTGTTGAAAGGGCTCTCGTGAAACAATACTGCACAGAGAATATCGCTCTCTAGGTCTCCTCCAGGTACGATCCCTTCCGTCTGGTGATTTTAAGCTGATCCGTGTTTCATCAGAAAACAAAACACGATTCCAATTACCAATTTGTTTTCGAATAAATCGCGAAAACAGAAGTGGTACGATAATTTTGTTCAGCAGTGTATATTAATTTTTTTAAGGTAGTATGAAAAGCTCAAGTATTATATTTAAATGATTACATAAACACGGCTTATTACCCATTTCTGGGTATGTTAATCTGTTATCAATACGTAAATATCAGAAATGACGACAAAAAGCAATTCAGTGTTCATTTATTATATTTGGTGTTCAGTCTTTTGGTACCAATAATTAAAATTGTCAGAAAAAAATGGCGTTCAAAAATTATTTCGTGTTTCTTAATAATTTTATTTCTCATATTTCTGTATCTTAAATCCAATATTTTTTACGGATTAAATATAATTCGCAATACAAATCGTGTAAATAAGGAAATAGGTCATAAAGTAACTTCTTTTTCTATTTTTAAACGTGAGTTGAAAATAATTTCCTGTTTCATATAAAGAAAAATAAAAGCAACAAATATAACAATCATTTTCATTCCGTTGTCATCAACATACACCAACATTATATTAAGTAGCTTTATATTATTTTTTTATTGAAGACGCAGTTTCTAGCTCAAACTGCTTTATTCATTACAACATACGTAATAATGTGAGTCAAGTGTTAAAAAGTTCAATTCAAAATTAATTCTAGAAGGAATAAGAAATTTGAAGCATTTAATTCAATAGGATCTATGTGCAAAAAGTATGTAAATTTTTTACATAAAACATTCTCATTTATACATTTATTCTTAACTATCAAAGTGCTAATACGGTTCTTGATAATAGGGGATTACATCTCAATCGAATTAAGTGAAATTAGTAAAAAATAATGAAAGTAGATCCTTAATAATGAATATTAATAGAGAAATAAAATGATATAAATTGAAATACTTCGGAAATAAGGGGGTTCTTGTATTAGCAGCTCGTCACTCATATGAATTCCATATATATTATTTTGATTGGCGACTCAAAGACCACCTATAAATATATAACGAATACCGAGTTAAGGGGTGGAGTACCAATGGAAGTAGTCAAGTAGATAAATTCAAATAGCGGACACGTGGCTACCAGTCCAGTACTGCAATTTTCAAACAGTTTTTATTTGAGTATAAATTTCTTGCATTAAACTTAATAATTTTGATACACTTGCAATTATAAAGCATGTAGACTTGAACAGTGTTATAACATTTCAAGAACATTTTAGATCCACAAAGAAAACAGTTTTATATAAAAACATATTCGTGACGTCACATAAATATTTTCAAACTTCGGTGCACCATAACTCGCTTATTAATACGAATTTTTTCACCGGATTTTCACCAATAGTATTAGTTTTACTTATACTTTTTGATGAAATTATATAAAGAAATGGTGGAATCCCCTATTGTACTTTTAAAAAACTTCCTGAAGTACTTGATTTTCAAGTAATGCATCCAAAATACGTGTACTTAATAAATAATATATTATTACTAAATTTCACACGCCAAGAAAATAATATGTCAATATAAAGGCCTCAAAAAAAATCGTATTTCAATTATTGCTGTTTTATGAAGTACTTAGAAAGTATTAAATACTCTTTACGGCCGGTTTCATAATAATTCGTAAAAGTAAACTTTAGATAAAGTTAAACTTTATTTTAAAGTCACTTTATATACACTTTAAAATATGTATATATATATATATATATATATATATATATATATATATATATATATATATATATATATATATAATAAAACTTTACTTTATGTAAAGTAGTTCTAAAGTATTAGAAATGATTTTAGAACAAACTGTTTAGTTAAAAATCGTGTGCTGTTGTAAGACTGACTGTCAGAATAATGTATTACAATTATTATGTCAACAAGAAATAGAGGTGGAAATTTCACATTTGATGAATAATACACTTTAATTTAATTAATACATAAACACAAAAATGTGTTGGAATGTAAGAAAATGAAAACTGCAAATTCAATGAAAAGAAAAGGTAAGCAAGTTTATAGGTTAGGTTACTGAATATTTGAATATTTATTTGCAAAATTTTGTAGGATTCAGTTTGTCAAAAATTTGAGCAGGCTGTCATGGCTAAATTGAACGTACAATAACTTAAAAATAGCTTGAAAATATGGTTTGGAAAAACAGACCAGTGTCAAGAAAACTTGGATTTAATATTGGAATTATTAAATACATAATGTGATATGAAACCACCTATAAAATGATAATGTATATATCTCTCAATTTATTTATTTGTTGTGAATTTTATTATTTCTTCTATCTGTTAAAATACAAATAAAATTGTATTTCTCTTAACCTAAATCTATCATAAAATTCTTTTTCGTTCCACATATATAAATTATTAATTTGTGGCTAATATACTTTTCGTTGTTTAATATTAACATCGTCGGAATTTGAAGAAGTTGAAGAAAACATTTTTATCAAAAATGTGGAATCGAAACTGATAAGTTAAATATTCACTTTAAGCCCGTAAATGAACACTCGCACGATTATATTTTAAAGGACTTTAAACTTTCAACTTTAACTTAAAATTGAATTATGAAACGCTTTTTTCACTTTTAGATCAAACTTTTAAAATTAAAGTAACTTTATATTTATTATGAAACCGGCCGCTAAAGGATACATGTACTTAAGAGTTAAGTATGATAATAATTGCGGTATTTAGTACTCAAGTTTAATTATCTGCTTTGTGGTACTTGTACTTAGAATTAGTACTTAAATACTTAAAAAGCAATACTTGTCCAATTTGAAGAATCATAAAGGCGCATCTACACATTTGCACCCGTGTTTTGTCTCGTCATTCGCCGAAATTCGCGAGTGACATTTGCACGTTCGTCCTCACAACGCGAATGGCCGTTTCACACTCGCCGAGTGTAAAGACTGAGTTCGCCGCATCACTCCAAGCCTTTGGCTCGTAACAAAAGAAAACGATGCAGCTGTCGTTATTATTTAGCGCCCAACACTTGATTTTGATATTCCCACTACTTTTGAAATCACTGCAACTTTCTTGCTTCGTTTTTTCAAAGCTAAATCTGTAACATTTCAGTTGTTTTCCTTTGAGTCATGCACCCTCATCCGATTCCCAACCCCAAAAATTGCTTCCACCAAAATTTCACTCTAAAATATAATGAAACATGTTCCTTATAAACGCCAATCATCTTTTTTATATGTTAATGAAGAGATAAAAATATTACACCCATATTTTTTTATTTTGCATAAAAATTTATAGAACTGGAGAAAAATGCAAAAGAATTTTGCAATTTGCCATGACGTCATCCCGTGACGACACAACCCCAGTAAGATCTTGGCCGGCCCCAGCAACAGAGAAAGCTTGATGTAGCGCGGGAAAATTAAACGTAACCCACACATAACCTCCATTGACTTGCATCCACGTGTGATCCATGTCAACTGGGCGGTTACTGATTCAGTATGTGTGTGCTTTTTATTTGTATGTATTTTTAATTAAACGAGTAAATTTAACCACAGTTTTCTTGTTACACTCGTGTATTTAACCTCTGAACGTCAACAAAAATAATTTGCGGTAAAAGCCAGGCATGCGTACAAACACCATCAAATGAAATAATTTCGTTGTGTGGCCTCGCTAGGGTTGTGGCGTCATTTGGCGATCGTTTTGAACATATGTATTTTTCAATTTACAAATTCATTTATAAATACTATATAATTTATCTTTATTTTTATTTTATATTAATATACTTTTACTAAAATTTATATGCAATACTGCTGTTGGAAAACCCTATTGTTGGTCCGTTGTTCGACTGCCCTCTTTCGTCAAGAGTTTAACGATCCTTCACTTTACTCATTTTCTTGTAATTACCCTCTACAAAAACTGGAAAATGAACCAAAATTTCCCTTTTCAAAATATATGTAGGGAAATATATTTATGATTAAATAGCTAAACACTTCTTAGAATTGTATTAATTGAACGGAATTAGTTGTTATCAGAAATTATACGAAGTCGAATTAGATTTTATTTATGACGATCCTCGAGCCAATTATTTGCAAACTTAATTGGAATTACTCAAATTTCCAATTTCTTAATCTAAATGGAAACTAGGTGCAAATTACATGTGATATTGGACTTCAATTTTATTGACTGGTAATGGGTAGGCAAATGAATTGATTCTGTTACCTGAAATATCTGATTTCAAGCTACTCCCAAGAGTGTATGGTCTCAGTCTGAAATCTCATTATTTCGGATTTAATTACAAAAGTTGATTTGACAAGAGACCAGTCTGATGGAATCGAATCTGATAAACAAAATGGCTGCACTGTTGTATGTTATTAATTCAACGCATGTCAGCTTCGTAGTTACAGATTGGGTAATGGAACAATTTGAATCATGCGCTATTTTGGACGTATGCATTTTTGTGATTTGCGCTTTGCCATTTTTAATGAGCAAACAAGGCAATTTTATTATGATAGTGCACATGTACAATAACGAGTACGGTACGCAGTTTGAAAACTTTTTATGAAAATAATGCGTCGATCACTGCGGCAATAATTTTGATGTTTAGTAGTACAAAACACGAAAAGTTGTACTGTGAATGCCGGGGCTGGCATAAAGCGGATTGATTTAAAAAAAAACAACCCAATGGGTTTTATTAGGCTTTTCGGTTTTATTGGGTAATATTGTTTTTTTTTTTTAAATTTATTTTTATACTCAATAATATTCACTTACAACGTTATAACGAATTCTACGGGACTGGCAAAAACAGTTCGTTATAAACGAAAACAATACCACTGTCCGTACTTTTAAATTAGTTCGTTTTAGTGGCGTATCCAGGGGGGGGGGTTCGGTTTGAAACCCTCCCCATTGAAAATATTAATATTTCCAAAAGTATATAATTTAATTAGATAAGATATTAGCAACTTTGCCCGTAACAACATGTACAGCTGAAAGGTCATTTTCGACATTAAGAAGATTAAACTCATATTTGAGAAATACAATGTCAGAAAACAGACTAAATGGATTGGCCTTACTTAACATCTACAGAGATATCGGAATTTGTAGGGAAGAAATATTGCAGGAATTGACGAAAAATAAAAGAAGATTAAATTTTGATATATAGAATTTATAACAATGAGTTTGTACCTAATTTTTTTAAATAATATAGTAGATAAGTACTAAGTAGAAATATATTTTAATTTTGTAACAATGATATAATACATAAGTGGGATAATGTATGAGAAGTTATTTCGTATACAATTGACCCCCCCCCCCTCCCCAGTTACGCCATAAATTTTTGTGACATCGTATCCCCCCCCCCATTTGAAAATCTGGTTCGTTTTACCCGTAAGTTCGCTATAACCGGATTCGTAATAATAAACAAGCATTACGTTATATGTTATTATTAAAATAAACATTATAAATTACCCAATTTTTTTCATAAAAAGCTCTTTTTTTAAATTTATTAAATCGTAAGATAATTTTTTATTGTATTATTAATATATTGGCTTAAATATTTCTAGGCTTTGGAATTATAAACCTCTGTGTTTATTCAGTTATTTGCTCATATTTGATAAATTGAAAATACTTTGCATTAATTGGGTTTTATAGGTATTTTAAGTTTTCTAAAAAAAACCTGGATGTCTTTTATGGATGTTTGTGGGGTTTTTGGATTGGGTAAAATTAGACCAGCTCAGGTTGGTTAGCGGTGTTTAAGCCCGTAGGTCTTATAGTGTATGAATACAAAAGCAAATCCTAGCTCAATGTAAAGATGTGCAACGAAATTTCAGTTCCTACGAATTTATATAAAATAGAGCCATCCTATATTTTCTGTTTTATTTTTTTCCTAAAATTGTATCGGTTACAGTTTTGTACATAATGTTGTTATGGCATATGTGTACATTGTTTTGTACATACCATTTTTTAATAGACTTCGAATTAAAAATTCTATAGGCCAACATCAGCGCATACGTCCCTCATTTAAACAATTCAACTCCCCCTAGTGGATAAAATGTTTATTAAACATATTTGATTTTAAATTCAATGTGTTTCAAATACGAGAATTGAAGGTAGACGTTTATTTGTGGTGCAATTTTTATAATTAACGATGGAATCAGGTTTTGAAGTATATGTTGCTATGGTAATGACTATTTTTGGGTTAGAATACACGAATGCATGACGGCGTTTAACGTTTTTAATATTATACAGGATATTGGACTTCGGATTTAATTTTTAATGGGTGATACTACTGGTCAAAAAGGCGAGAAATGTTAAAGTACGTTGTAGCAAAAGTTGTATGATAATTAACAAAGATTACTGCATATAATAAAGCTACATAAACTTGCATACGCATACGATTAAAATGACGCATTTCGAATTATACATGGTAAATAAATATTCGTCAAATTTAGTATAACGAAATTATAATTCTACATTGTAGTACATTGCCAGCAGCTGTATGACAATTTTTTATTTTATTTTCAAAACGGTGAACAATGGTTATTCCATGTTCTATGTTTAGTACATTGGTATATGCAGAATGAACGGTCATATATTCCAATTCAGCCGCATACCGCATAACACAGCACTATATCCGAATGATTCGAATATTACAACAGCTGTATGTCCTTTGCATAATGTTGTTTATCAATCTCGACTTTTAAAATGCAACTGAAAACTGGCGGAAAATTTTGAAAATTACCCCATATTAAATTTTTTTAAAATATATATTATATACTGTTTTTACACACTTATTTTTGTAACGATTGTTATTATATAACGAAGAAATATTTTTGTAAAAAAATTCATAGACTTCATCGGGACTTGAATCTAGGACCTTCCGATGTCCAATACAATTCATTGACTCAGTGAAGTCCAATAATTTTTCACAAAAATCTTCGTTATTCAATAATTAAATCATTTACGGGACTGAATCTTACAAAAACAAATGTATAAAATAATAAAAACGGTTCACAATATAGTTACTAAGGTGCAATGTCGTGATAGATCAATTTGTAAAGGATCTAGGTAAAGATCAAGATCTTCACAATTAATATGTTCTAGATCAGATCAGAATTTGGGATCTGTTTTTCTTATATCATAAAAAAAAATCAGTAACGATTTTCAAATGCTTTTTATTTATTACTAATTAAATAGGAATACAAGAAGTAAATTAATTACAAGAAATATACCTAGCCTTCATTACACATGGGAAGAAAAATTAGACAGATGCATAACTATTTAGTTTTATTAATAGTAATTTAATGAATAAAGTGGAAACAGAAACAATAATAATTTTAAACATTGAATTTTTTAAGACAGTTAAATAAATTACAATCTACTTGTATTTAATTTCTTCTTGGATTTTCTCGTATATTTTAGATTCTAGTTTTTAGATCTAAATCCAGATCAAGATCTGAATATATAAAAGGATCTAAATCAGATCAAAAACCATACTAAATGAACTAAATCAGTTATTTAGATCAAATGATCTAGATCAGTCACAACACTGCTAAGGTGTCGTTCCTTAACCACCAAGTGTACCAGGCGGTCAAATGTGCATTCATTGCTTTAAATGTCTAAGGCCCGTAAGACCCAATGTAGTATTTTACACTTTCAGATAATTTTTTAGAAAGTAATTTGTTGTCAAATAATTGTAGGTCTTACTGTTCCAATTTTTATTTATTAACAATATACGTACAGGGACGTTTCGGGCGCAAATTAGCCCATCATCAGCAACAACAGTAGAGAAAGAGATTAATGTAAACCAGTTTTGCTGTTCATTAGTTTACATTAATGTCTCTCTACTGTTATTGCTGATGATGGGCTAATTTACGCCCGAAACGTCCCTGTACATATACTGTTAATAAATAAAAATTGGAACAGTAAGACCTACAACATTCGACGATAAATCCCAAGGAGGTTCCCAAAAAATATTCAAAGTAATTTGTATCAGAAATTTTATATAAAATTTTTACAATAGCTATTTGCGCTCAAAACACACACAAGATTTTTTTCTACACTCGCCACAATGGGGTCTTCCACCATAACAAAAAGTTTATTTGTATAGTTTATTTGTTTCAAGTACATTATACTAGTGCAGTGAAAAAGTGAATGTCCATTGGGAGCGTTCACGCCAAAGTTTTGCAGGTAGCAGCGCAACTGTTCACACAATTTATTTTATATTTAATTTTAATGTATCGTTATTTTTCATTCTTCTTGAGCTATTGCTTCAATCTAATCTAAGCATTCTATACTTTCGTTTTTGTAAATGAATGCCCTATTTTACTTTCACGGCAGTGCGACATTTTGTTGGTTATGTAATATACCGACAGAGCAGTTATATGTCCGATTGACTTGCTTCAGTGCTATTAATTCCTGAGTAAACGTTTCCATTAAGAATGTAGACAAGTGACATTCCTCAACATTGTATAGTTTTGGACAGCGAGCGTTTTTCCTACTTTGTCGCGCATGAGCGGTAAAGTGACATTTTGCGTTAACAAAAGAGAGCGCAAATAGCTACTTTGTATATAGACTGTAGAAAAAATTTAAAATGTTCTAAAAACTATAAAATATTGTGCAGAATGTGCAAAGGAAATATGCACAATCAACAGTCAGCGTGGATTCAGGTGAATTTTAAGTGAGTCAAGTAAGGTTCTTGTTTTTGAATTTTTTTTCTTTATATTTAAAGCGAAAATGGTAGTGTTTGCAACAACAGTCGAATAATCTTTCTCTATGAGAATTCATTATAATGAGGTTATAAATTTTGTTTGAATTTTTATTGGTATGTAGATGTCACAACAGCAAAAAGGCGAACCTAACGAACGCGATAATAGAAATATTTTCAAAAAATTATAGATATGTTGGAAACATATTTTATATCTAAGAGTATGAAAAAATAGTAAAATAAATTTTCTAAAAAAATTGCATAAAATTTAGTACAATATTTTGTACTGTGTTATACTGGCTTAAGACCAACATTAAAGACAGATGAAGGATTCGTAGCATGTCTGGTTCAAGTCCCGGTGAAATTCATGATTTTTCACAATAATTTGTTCGTTGAAAAAATAAAAATAAAAACAGAAAAAAATAAATATAAAAATGCAGGTGGGTATTTCTGAGCAGTCTTGCTTATGATTTGAAATTCAAAAATAAGAATAGTAAATAATAATTACTAATATTTTTGGCAAACATGTTTGCTTACTAACAAAACAGTAACAATATATCCAGGCAGTAAATATAAGTTAAAAGGGCAATATCAAATACTAGCACTTCACAAATTACAATAAAAAACCTTAACGACTATAATAACAATTATATAGCGGAGAAGTAAAAGCGTTAAATAGATAAATCAATTAAACGAATGAAGAAAGAAGGAAACAGAAATAATTACGTTGGCTTTTTGAATTCCTGTGTATATAGGAGTGCTGCGTATTTAAAATATTTACGTGAAAGGGGTGGTTAGCGCTGTAAAAATGTTTTGCGGGAAGTTATTCGCACAATTAAGTGTTCTGCGTTATTAATAGCACTATTAACGCGAATCAAAATTATTACATACAACCAGGCATTGTATTTTTATGAAGTAATTTATACTTCTACGGAATTGGTACGATTATAGTGACATATGACATCATCACTGACAAAGAAAAGTGAATAGTATCTGTTTTCACATACAAGATACTAGTTTCTTAAAAACACAACTGAAACATTCAAGTTTTAAAAAATTGTTCTGAAAGATGTAAGATTGGTTATCAATCTTACCTGTTAACCAGAATTTTATGTCTAAATACAGATTTTTAATCGAAATAGGGGGTTCCGCCATTTTTTAAAATATAATTTCATCTGAACGTATAAGTAAAACTAAGACTGCCGGTGAAAATCCGGTGAAAAAAATCCTATTAATAAGCGAGTTAGTCCCCCGAAATTTGAAAATATAGATGCGACGTCACGAATATAAGTTTTTATACCAAACTGTTTTCTTCGTGGACCTAAATGTTCTTGAAATATTTGCTATTTCTAAATTATACTTATAAAAAATAAATGAATATTATTATACTGTACAAGTCTACATGATTTATAATTGAAAGTGTATTTAAATTATTAAGTTTAATGCAAAATATTTATATTCATCTTATTAATAGTGATAGCCATGGTATTTGAATAAAAACGTAAACAAATGCATTTGGCTAATTTATTATGTTAATCTCTTATAAACACCCGATATATAATAGAGTATTTTTTCCATGAATTATTTTATTAACTGGTTTATTTAAGGGTCCCGTCTCCTAAGCAAAATGTTGCGTGATTAGAGGTATCGTAGTTTCTATTTTATGATTTACATATTAATCTTGAAAAATTGAAATTGTGCAACATTATTTCTTAGGGAATGGATCTATGCGCTACCGCTTGTTAAAAATTTGAAAACATATTTACAATAAATATTACAAAACAACGAAAATACACATAGTACACAATATTTAACATGATATATCTAATGAAATAGAAATTTATTACAAAATATAACAACAGAGAAGCATATTATCACTTTTCTTCTATACGCTCGTTTTTAAAATTTTGTTCTATCTTTAAAATTACGTATGTAATTTGCAAATTTCTTAACCGATTTTATGGAATTTTACGGAAGCTGAAATGAGTTACCATAGTCCGGGTGCGGCGGAGTACGGGTAGAGAGGAATAGAGAGGATGGTTTTCCAACCATGGACGATGCCAGTGCGGGGTGCAGGGTATATTGTGTATTATGGTAAATTGTTACTGTTGGTTGTATATTTCTATAACCCTGCATTTACATTTTATATTATTGCAAAAATGAATCCCGATATTCGAGATTGGCGCCGTGGCAAAAAAGTAGACTACGATTATCTGCTCCCAGAAAAAAACAAAAAACAGAGTTTAATAATCTATCTAAACGATTTAAAAATCGGTCAGTAAAGAGTTTTTGAATAAATAAATGAATAAAATAAATATGTCATCACGGCTTAGTACTAATTTCTAAATATGCCAATCTGCTTCTATTCGCAGATTTCGGTAATGACGACATATCTATACCGTAGAGACAGTTTACCTCAAAGCTGTCATGGAGAGAATACCATAGGGGTCACTTATGTGTTATATGAAAAATGAAAACTTCATGTTTTCAGTTTTACTTCGGCCGCAATTACCATCCGAACGGACATGCTACCCCTAAAAACCAGTTTTAAAAATTATGTTTTCGGTTTCGGTAACTGCTTCTTACAATAATACTATTATTTTTTCTAATACCTGTGGTGCTTTCTCCACCACAGCATTGCCAGCTTGCAAGGTTATACCTAATAAGCATTCTAGTACAGTGTTACAGATATATCGGGATTACCGAATATGATTAGCACACCCAGCTAGGGTTTCACGGGCTTGGCTTGAAGCTTGAAAGCTTGGCTTGGCTTGGCTTGAAAAAGCTTGAAAAATCAAGCCAAGCCTGCCGTTCAAAAAAGCTTGACTTTTCAAGCCAAGCCAAGCTTCTGTTCCACCAAGCCCAAGCCAAACCAAGCCTAACATTTAAAAAAGCTTGAATTTTCAAGCCAAGCCAAGCCTTTGACTGTCAAGTAGCTTGGTTGAAAACAAGCTTTTTCAAGCTTTTCTTAAGAAATGTTGTCGAGGCCGACAAAACCGTAATTTTATGGTGATAACGTACTTTCTCACTGCTTCGGCACATTTTTGCGAACTTCTAAGAATTGGAGTTTCCAAAAGGACCAGCCTTCATTACCTGCCAGTCCAGTATACTTCAAAACTTTGTAAATATATAGGACACTTTACCCTTCATCATTCTTATTATGCAAAGACCACTTATTTTCTCAATCTGAACGAACTATCTGTTTTAACTATAGAGTGATGGGATGATAGGTGCAGTTTGATCTTTTTGTTTGATTGGATAATATCGGAATATTATCCAATCAAAATAGATATAGATAGAATATAATTAATATTCATTTAAATTTTAACTAACTTGATTTTAAATACCAAGCATCAAGCTTCAACACATAATATTTATTACTCGTATTTATTGCAATGCTATAAATAGATAATTTTGCTGCAGAATAAAAATTATAAGAAATAATAATATACTCTACACCGTAAGGTAAATTGAGTGACAGACTACATAAATCATGATAATTATTGCATTTTAAAGTTTCATTTTGTACAATGTTTTGTTATTCCCTAGATTATATATACTATCGTATTTGTATGTTTGATCTATGGTTATTCTGGTATTTCCGAATCATAGAGACGAGACAATTTCTGTTTGTGTATATGAATATATTTATATTCAAAGATTTTAAATGCTATTTTTAGCTCAACCCCTAATGTACCCCTAATAAACCGTGACAGGTATAATAGACAATAACAATGTACCGACAAAGAAAGCATTCTCTTTTAAATATTATCTTGATACAAGTTTTCATTGATCCAAAAATATGTGTTAATAAATAAGCAAATAAATATATAATGTCGGCTTATTACCTAGTTCTAGAGGTTTTTAATTTGCTTTTATTCACAAATTTCAGTAATAACGACATATTCGTATCGTTAAGCATATTAACTTTTGTATTATTTGAATTTGCACATGATTACTTTATATTTATGTATTTAACTTACAAGATCCTGTACTCAAAAATCAGTAGAAATTTCATAAGAAGAGGCGAGTAGGTATTTGTCAAGGACAAACAAAATTTCGGGGAAATTTCCGTCGGTAGGGTTTTATGATTTCCAGATGTATTTCAAGTAGGTATAAAAGGTCAGTCTCAGGTCAGTTCCATCCCATTGTACATTCCAAAATATTTATGTATTTATTTGAACACTGTTATTGCGTATTTGGTGTCTTGAGTTTCTTTTTTTTTTTTTTTTTGTTTATATAGGGTGCATATGAACTAAATAGTATGACAAACTTTAACAGTTGGGAGGACATTTCGAGTTTTTAGTTAAAATACAATACAATAAAGTCCAACTAATGCATATGCCTACTTGAATAAATGCAGTCAACGAAAATAATAAAAGAAACATGAAAATTGAAGGGTAAATATTTAATAAAAGATAATAAATCTATGCTGATTGTTTACTCTTAAAAATAAAATAAATGAATAAAATATACGTTTCAATATTTTTATTTTTTAGTAATTACAAAGAAAAAACACTTGGTGTAAGTTTCATAAATTTTATTTTATCGTTTTGTTTATCTTTACGCATAAGAAGATATTTTTCAATTGTACCACAATAAATTTATGTAAAACAAAACGTGATTTGTACATTATTACGATACAATGAAACATCGACATAACATCGATATATTGATACATCAATATTCCAATACATCGATATATCGGTATATCGATATATTTAATTAAATTCACATCGAATATTTATATTAAAATCTTGATACCGAACAACTACTACTGGTTTTCAAGACATATATACCTGCTGTGCGCATGAGCATTTATAAAGCTTGAAAGCTTGAAAAAGCTTGAAATAGTTTGAAAAGGCTTGAAAAAGCTTGATAAAGCTTGAAAATCAAGCCAAGCCTAAAATAATTAAAGCTTGAAGTTTTCAAGCCAAGCCAAGCACTGTTTCCATCAAGCCCAAGCCAAGCCAAGCCTAACATTAAAAAAAGCTTGAAGTTTCAAGCCAAGCCAAGCTTTTTTATTTCAAGCCAAGTAGCTTGGCTTGGTGAATCCCTACACCCAGCTATGGGCAATAAGTCTTGATGATATTATTCTTATATATTTATTTCTTTACTGGCTAATTAGTTAACTTTTGTAGAAATAAGAATATCATTATACATAACTATAACATCAACAATGCATCTTTAGCTAACAAATCAAGTATTAAAGATTTGGGAATAACATTTGATAAAAACTTACTTTTTAATGAACATGTCGAATCTATTGTAAAACAAGCATATAGTGTCATGGGCTTCATATTAAGAACTTGTAAATTTTTCAATACTCCTGATGGCATTGTTTGTCTATTTAACTCGCTAATTAGATCGAAGTTAGAGTATGTATCAACTATTTGGAACCCTATGTATGATTGTAATATTAATATGATAGAAAATGTACAGAAAAAATTCCTTAGAATCGTATGTAATAAATATAATATCGAAATTTCTCATTACCATAACGGACTGAAATATTTCAATATTTTGTCTCTTGAAAACCGAAGAATTTTGCTAGATATGATGTTTCTTTATAAATTGTTTAATAATATGATATAAACAGTTTTAATCTTGCCATACTTTAATTTTTATGTCAGTTATAAATGTTCTAGATCCAACAAATTATTTCAATTACCTCGTACTAATACAAATAACTATCAAAACTCTCCGGTTAACAGGTTGATGACAAATTATAATTCAACTTTTTATCATGTTGATTTATTCACTCTTTCTCTTAGTAAATATAAAACTTGTATTACTTGTAATTTAAATAGCTATTTGTGTATTAAGAGCGCAAAATGGGACATTGTCGATTGAGAGGTTGTTGCCGCGAGACGCAGGAGCGAGGCATTCTTTCGAAATCGACAATGTCCATTTGCGCTCGAAACACGCACAAGATTTTTTCTACAGTCGCCACAATGGGGTCCTCCACCATAACAAAAATTTATTTTTTATTTATTTTTACTTATCGGTATTTTCCATTCTTCTTGAACTATTGCTTCAATCTAATCTAAGCATTTTATACTTTCGTTTTTGTAAATGAATGCCCTATTTTATTTTCACAGCAGTGCGGCATTTTGTTTGGTTATGTAAGTGGGTAATGTGTAACTACAGTGTCATTAATTCCTGACCAAACGTTTCCATTAAGAATGTAGGCAAGTAATATTTCTCAACATTGTATAGTTAGAAATTTGAGGAGCGAGCGTTTTTTCTACTTTGTCGCTCTAGAGCGGCAAAGTGACATTTTGCGTTGACAAAAGAGAGCGCAAATGGCTACTTTGTGTATAGACTGTAGAAAAACAAAGTTAATGTTTACAACTATTATTGTGTTCAATTTCTTATGTGCAGTTTTGTAATTCAGCAATTTATTTTTTGTAAATTGGTGTGTACCTATTATTAGTCTTAACGACTGTTGGTACTCCTTGTACATTTAAATAAATAATCACAGACAATGACTCATGATATTTTGGTCTCTTTACTGTTTTTAGCTAAACTATTTCTCATACATAAAACTAGTTCCAATAATAATATTTGTTTGGCGCTTAGATCCCTGTGAACTTAAATGTTTTAACGTGTTGCAATTTATAGAACAATTTTATCGAATAAGATAAGTAAAGCTTTTAGTGTAAGCACGGTAAAGCTATCACGTTTATAATAACTAAAAGATTATGGCGATAAATCTAAAACATAACAGCATGCTTTCCGAAACAAATAATGCGCATACATATTTAACAGTTTTATACATAAGTGAAACTTTGATACTTTTTCTTTTATTAAGTTATAAATTATTAAAGATTTTATTGAATTTTTAATGAAGTTTTAAACTGGAAATAGATTTTGTGAATACTTTGTTTATTGTTGCAACAATGTCAAATATGAAATGTCATTTTACTATTATGAACCATAAAAGTTATATGAACTGTGTCAATGAGGTGCACAATTTTTGAAAACATAGTTACTGTGTTATAAATTTTCAGTTAGATACTAAAATATGTATATCTGTACCAGAGAAGTAAAGTCATATATTACATTTATGTCACGATTGAGATAAACACCAGAAACTTAAATTAACATGTTAAAGAATTGTATGTCTAGTTTTACTAGTTCCTAAAATACAATGTTGAGAATTAGTGGTACTGGAAGTTTTATTCTGCGCAAATGGGCCTTAATCTTATAGCGTTTTCCATTTACATATTTAGCTTTGCACTCAGTGCAGGCAATGACGTCATGCCCGACACTAGTTATTGGTACTGCGTAGTGTATTTTAAATGGAATGTTTCAAAATCCCAGTACAAGTTTTTTCTGTGAAGGAATGAAATATTCTGGTACGTCTTTCTCTTTGGTATAATATTCTTTATAATAAGTTGATAAAATATGTTGAAAAAAGTTAATAAAATATTATTGTTTTGGTCTTTGTTCTCCATATACTAGATATACCTAATATAATCATCGTCGTCAGAATAGGACGTTTCCAATAATTCTTCTATTAATAATAAACTTACATCCATTGTACTTAACAGACACTTTTTACAACTCAACATATATGAATTTGACAGATTGCACTGACAAGAACTGTCGACCGTAGTAAATGCAAGAAAGTGCGCATTGAGTAAGGTTCAGCGCCACTATTTTGTAACTAGAAAGCGATAACGAATACGAATTCAATATAGCGAATGCGCCATTTTAATTTTCTGTTCAGATTCACGCATTCTATCGAATTGTGTAAAATCATCTGCTGGTCTTGAAATTTTAACATTACCACGCAGTTTTACTTATAAATTTACCAATATATGCTCTCAAATTCTTCCGATGGTAGTTTAAAAGGATCATCGCGTCTTTAATCTTCTTCTCTTCATCCTTAAATTTTGAGTAATATTTCTTTTCATAATTTCCTCACAATAAAAAAAATAAATAAACGAGCCATCCTGGTAAACGTATTATGTATAATCTTCGTCCAGAAAAACAATGATCAAATAAAATTTCTAATGAATGTCACTGAAAATCCTATTCTACAAAGGAATACGCTATTTAGTGCAAAATGGCTACCTTTACAGAGGTGGGAGGTTCGTATTCCATCTGAATTGGTATATTCGTTATCGCTTTCTAGTTACAAAATAGGCGCCCAATTCACTCGGAAAGTATAAATGGAACACGTAAAACTCAGTTAGTGCGCACTGAGAATATAGATGGAAAACGATTTATGCACTCAGTGCAAAAAAGTGCGCACTAAATATACAAATGGAAAACGCTATAAACCAAATTGGCAAACAATTCATGTCCATCTTTGAATCACTATTAAAATAAAATGACTGGTAGTATTTACTCAAAATTTTAGTCACCCTAAACTAATTATTTTCCATGGCTACCATCTAAAAATATATTGGAATGAAAAAAACAACTGAATTTGTTATTTTACTAATAGCACCCCTGATTTTGATTAAGAATAAGTACTACCATTTAATGACATTTAAGAGGTAGAATATTATTAAATCTTAAATTAAATTCTACTGTTTTTTTTCTAAATTTGTAAAAATGGACATACAATTCTTTACATCTAAGATTCAGATATACAACTTGTATTAATAATGTATGAAGACAAACTAAATCAAGTGAATACAATATCATTGAAAATAAATTTATGTTATTTGACTGTTAGTGGTTTAAGACAAATTTCATATTTTATAATGTTTATAATCAGATAAAAACTGATAAATATTAATTGTATTTAAATTAAATTTAATGAATAATAATAATAATGAAATTATTATTTGAAAGGAGCAACAATCAACATACATAATGTCAGACAGTCAAGCTGCTTTAAAGGCACTAAGTGCCTTCATTTCTGAATCAAAGCTCGTCTGGAGTTGCAAATCACCCTCCAACAGTTGGGCAAACACAATGACGTAACATTGTGGTAGGTACCGGGGCATGAGGGAATTTAGCAATTAAATGGGAGCCAAATTACCTATTTTATGGGCCTGAACCTTTCTCTGAATTCTTAAAAAGTCATATAAAGTAGGAGATCAAAAACTGGGAATCAGTCGAAGTAATTCATTCACCCTCGTCGCCAACCGTCAAAGTACTATTAGCTCCTTAGGACCTTAGAACTATGCCAGGTATCTTTTCTAGTCATTTTCCTCTGAAATACCATCTTTTTAATATTAGTATTACTGTGAACAGTATCTGTCGACTCTACGAAGAGGGCGAAGAAACTTCGGAACATATTGTTTGTGAATGTCCAGCTGTGGCCTTTAGTAGACTTAATCATTTTTCATGAAAACTCTAGGACTGCGATTGCTTCCACAAAACTAAGATAGAGCCATGCCCATGATACAATAGATCTTACAGATAACAGTGACAAGAGTCAAGAGCTTAAAGCCCTCAACCAAATAATAATAGTACTGATAATAGTATTTAAATGGCACAAAATTGACCCCTGTGGTGCACTCTCCACGCCAGCAGTGAGTGCCCGTGAGGTGACGCCTGGTAAGCGCCCGCACGGTGCAAATATTTCATCATTACCCAGCAATGGGTAATAAGCCGTGATGATATATTTATTTATTTTATTTATTTATAATAGTATTTAAAAACATCCGTCTGAAATCGTTAAATGTAAATAAGACGAGTTTATTTCTAATAATTCAGTAACCTATGAAAAGTGCCGAAATATAATTCAAGTCTTGTATAAGACCAAGGAAAATTTAAATTTTGTTCTCCGTAATATAATAAGCGGAAAAGGTACTTAAATTTGAATAAAATATTTGTATTCATGTAACTTTGAGTATATCCCTCGGCAGCTTCCAGAGAACAAAGACTTAAAAACCTTTAAGCTATGATTCTCTCTGGAATATAAACACTGTATTTTATTTATCTACTGGTAGAAATATAATATTTCTGAGTAGTTGTATAAACTTTAAATAAATATTTCAAAATATAAATAACAAAGAAAGGATTTGTGAAAAACTCATGGACCTCACTGGTGTTTAAACCCAGAACCTTCTTCTATCTAGTAGGGTGTTCTAATCAACTTAGCTATGAAAATCACTATGATCTCAATGATACTTTTATTTGTCTCCTGTCTGTCATACTCATACATGAGTAGTCTCCCACATGGAGAATTCAATATCTACATGACAGCGCAATAACATCCTTGGTAATTATAGGCACCACAATATTATTAATTGTATTAAACTTTTGAAATCAGGGCACCGAATCCGCCAAAAACTGGGTTCAAACATTAATAAAATTTGCGGTTTTGTTCCGAGTTCAGGTATTGGGTTCAACTTCGGTCCGAACTAATGAAAATTGAATTAATGATTTTTGCAAAACAACTTTATATTAAATAATTTAAAATGCGAACCGGAATTTATAAAGCAACGCAAGAGAGCAAAACACGAAGACAATTTTCACACAGGCAGCAAGGCAGACGCAGAAGGCGTCAATGATCAGCAAGTGTTACGATTAGGTACGTTTACGTTTTAAACTGAAAAAGAACCTCAACCGGAGCTGGATCCTGAACCCGAATTTTAATACCTGGTTCGGTTCGGTTTAACTGAAAAATAAATCTTAGGTTCGGTGGATTTGCTAATATGTTTGGTTTCGGTTTTGGTTCGGGTTCGAACAGTGGCGGATTTCCGCACAGGCGCAGGAAGCGCACGCTTGGGGCGTTTTAAATCGAGGGGTCTCTTCAGGTCTCAAAATAAAAAATTGATTTATTTTATTATTATTATTATTATTATTATTATTATTATTATTATTATTATTATTATTATTATTAATATTATCATTTAAATTGACAAATGAATAACGCCATCTATGCCATATGTTTTGTGGCGGCCTAGGGGTCATATTTCAAACCAGATGCAAATTTGCTCTCTACTGACGAGTTAAAGATAGAATATATTTAATACTGACTTTAAATTTGGCGCTAGTACGGTTCATTCACAACTTATACAAAATATAGTTAAGCTCGATTTTGACGTCATCACTTTCGGAGTCTATTCTAAACGCTGTATTTGTGAAAATTATAACTTCTTCGCGTCTAAATTTTCAAAAAATACTTTAGTGTAACGGTAACCTAACGCACAGAACTCAATTTGTCGAAATTCGGGTATATGATGTAATGTAAGTAGATTTGTTAACTCTGTTCATGTGGTTGCATGCATTTCGCGATAAAATAATTATTAGTTTTTTAAGCTGTATTTGTGAAAAATGTGACATTTTCGCTTGTAAATTTTCAAAAACATTTTAATGTTAAGTACATTCATTTTATATGAATTTACCCATTTTTTTTTTTTTTTAAAAATGCCAAAATCATTATAAATTTTGCTTTTCGTTCTAATTATTGTGAATTTCATATTTTTCATGATTTTGCATCTGTATGTATATAACCTTCAAAATTAAATTCTTGAGAGGTGGATTTTCTAGATTAGGTTGAAATTCAAATATGTTTTTGTTGTATTTTTTATTGATAAACCCTGTTTTCAAATAAATCGTATATGTATTTGTATTATTACTTTTTATTAATAACCTAGAGTACGTACTACAGTAAAAATGTAGGCGTAGAATGCTCACTATAATGGTATTGAAAATATTTAGGGGCGGGGCTTTAAGGGGGCCTCAAAATTGAATTGCGCTTGGGGCTTCTCAAGTGCTAAATCCGCCACTGGGTTCGAAGCCCTGATTGAAATACAGTCTTTAACCAACATTACTAGTACAGAATGTCAAGATATACATCAGAAAGGTGTTCTCTGTATTATTGGACATACACTGGAAGTTCCTTGTTCATTTTAAGCAACTCATTCCCAAAATTATTTCTAATATTCAACTATTTTATTATTTTAAAATTAAACCCTGGACTTCCAAATTAAATAGTGTCTTAATGTTTTAATATTTTGGTATTGAAAATAATATTCCAAATTGAATTGCATTTCAATATAAAATCGCTTACAAAAGATTTGTGATTCAGGATAAATTGTTAGGCAATCTACGCCATTCTGCGAATTAATTAGGAGAAAAATTCACGGAAAACTAATTTCAATGCAAATATCGCTCGATCTATAATTCGCATTGACTAATCTTTAATATTTTTTTTATTTTCCTCTATTAATTACGACTCCAATCACGTACAGAAAATAATATAAATCATATAGGATTATTTACTTAAGCTGTTTACACAATTTGACGTATGGTAATTACTGATGTTATAATATTTCAATAATTTCATTTTATTTTCATTTGTAAATTTCGCTTTAAATCACGTTAAGAAATTAATTAAAACAATAATGGATTGCTACCTTTTATTTACACGCACTGTTACGTGGTATTAGTTAAATTGATCACCACAATAATAAAAAAAAATATAAATGAAAATTTTAAATAAGGGTTTCTTGAAATAATATAAAGTATGTATATGCTTTCTATATTATACTTATTTAAATGAAAACGAAAATATAAACAGAAATTAAGAAAATATCGTGTAGTGAGAAACCCGTTTCATGCGAATTTAACCTTCCGGTAGTCTGTTGAGGTCTGATAGGCCCAGAGGTATGCTAATTACGTCGCATCTCTTAGACCAATAAATGGCGGCAGCTGGGATTAATAGTAGTACTCTATCTCCTGTCAGTTCCGTTTCCGAATGCATAGTGTACAAATCTATACAATGTAGACAAAACCGCTGACCTGGCATCACAGACGCCACCAGACTTGATACGCGACAAAGATTTGAACGAATTTCAAAGGTTTTCATTTTCTTTTGTTTCTCAATAATCTAATTTTTCGTCAAAATATCTTTTATGGTTAAATATAAATTTTATTTTTTGTTGGCAGATGGAAAATAAGATAAATAACACTGAATTTGTAATAATTACTCAGACTCTGACTCTTAGTCAGAAGAAAAAAACTGTTGTTTAGACTGTCAGCAGTTTGTGATAGTCGAACAGTAAGCGCTGGAACACCAAACTTGTCAATGATACGCTTGGGATTGTTTTGATTTTGTTACTGCGCATGTGTCTGATAGTCACTAACTATCAGCAATGGCGGACTGGAACATAGCTAATAACAGTGACCGCTCTAATCTTTAGTCTTGAATACTTCTAAACATGCTCTATAGTAACCTCCCCCCTCCCCGAACTTTGAGTCTTCACGGAAAAAAGTCCTTCAAGTGGTATTTTTTCACTCTTACACCCTTGGTCTTTTACATAAATAATTATTTTATAATGGAAATATGTAGTGGGATATCATAAAATATTTTAAATTAACAATTTATCAGAATCGATTGAATCGATACGATTTTATTTACTTATTATTATTATTTACTGTTTCTCTCGAAAATCAAGTTTAAGATATTGCTTATTTTTAAACCAATTATCGTCCTACGGAAGGTACGTAACAAGCTTGCACTTTCTATACCATCTCTGGAAAATAATTGAACTTCCACTTTCTGTATGTCAACAGCAAATAACGCGAATGTTACATAATCAAAAACAACGTAATAAACAGAAGAGCGTTGTGATATAAAAACCAAGAAAGTAAAAGATTAATCTGATGTGATGATATTGACATTGAGTTTACACAATCAATCAAATACTACAGTTTGTTATGTTTCAAACAAGTCATGTATCTAAAATACTGAAACTGATATTTTGTCTTATGACAACGTTGTTAATATTAAATAAATCAGGGTTCTAAACGTTTTCGTATACAGGTGAACAAGAGAAACTGTGACATAGGTGTTTAACCGGGAGAAACAGTTTTTCTCAGATTTCTGCTCCGTAAAACATTATGTAGTACTTTACAAATACAGATTTAGACAGTAAAATTCTGAATTTTTAGGTGCTAAAATTCTTCATTTTTCGCTATTGGTGTCCCAATAAACTTACTTAATTTAAAGACGCAGTAAAAATGAATTTAGTATAAATTATTTCAAAATGCTCTAAAAGTATATGAGCAAATGTTTTAAAAAAGGCTCCATAGCAAAATCGAACCAACATTGTCAAAGATGTAAAGCATATTCAGGAAAGGTCGAAATGCTGAAGATCTCACATTCACTATAAAGAATATAATACAAAAAATAACAGCCACTAAACCTAAAGCGTATATGAAATTCGTACACCTAGAGAAGGCATTTGATACCGTGAATATTGATGAAATTTTCGAAACTAAAAATGGTTTGAAACAAGGATGTGTCATGAGCCCAGTCCAGTTTACAATAATCTTGGATGAAATCATGTTGGATTGTAAGAATAAGATTTACAAAAATACACTAGGATACAGAAACTTACAAGTAACAAAAATATGTATGTGCGCGTTCCAAGACAACATAATAATTCTGGCAAGCAGTGAAGAGAAAATGCAACTTAATATAAATCTCTGGAATGAAACCGTACCAAAGTACGGTTTGAAAATTAACACAAGAAAGACTACGGTCATACTAGTACCAAGAGAGCTTGAGAATATATTTGACGATAAATTCACAAAAAATGGAACAAGTAAACAAGTGCCAATATATAAGAGTCCAAATTGAAAATAATGGATCACAAGAGGCTGACTGATTTTTAGAGAAAATGAGTTATTAAGAAGATTTGGATTCTTCGTGAGTTTTTACATTGTAATTTAAAAGTCTCTTATGAACTTTAAAATCACCAGGTCGCACACGATATATTGTAATGATTACAAGCGCGGCGTTCGGATTACACAGTAATGCGAACAGCTCAGTGTTTTTGGCGTTCGAATTATCGATAGGGTTAGTTAAATTTTTTCCAACTCAAAAATACCCACTTAAAATCCTATAAAACATTCACTAGAGTTTTTTTTTTTTAAATAAAACTCACTTCAAAAATTTATAAAAACTAATGCAAAGTAATCACAATTTATCAAATATGAGCTAATAATTGAATAAACATTGAGAATTTCAATACCAAAATTTGGTAGTAAATATACATATACTTCAATAAAACCATTTAATAAATATCTAAAAAAAATGTATATTTATTATGTTTATAATAACGATTAACATACAAATATTTAAAAAATAATATTTAATACAATAAAATTAAAAACTCAATAATATCCAATAAAACCCAAACAAAAATCAAAAAACCCAAAAAAGCCGAATAAAACCCACTGGATTAGTATTTTTTAAAAACGTTGGAGTTATCGATGTTGTACTGTTGGAAATAATACATTTTTCTTCAAGCATATTATAATATTCATATTATGCTACTGTATACACACTATAGAAGATATTCATTGTCTTACTAGTACAAAAATGTTGTTATTGTTGTACTAGTAAAGAAATGTAAGTATCTTAGTTCACCGCTGGCGGCGGCAGTCCTCACAAAAACACAGATTATATTGAAAATTATTATTTGACAGTTGTATCGGTTTTGTTTTGTAGTGTACACGGCCAGCTTTGGTTGAAATTGCAAACACTACAATTAAAAAATTTCAAAAAAATGTCAAAAAATTCTTTGAAACGCTTGAAGAAAAAATAGTATATGGCATTCTGAGTAGAACGCCCTTTTTGTGTTTTACCCAGCTTGCCTAGCCTCGGCTAGCGCCTCGGCCGCAATAGCTGGGTACAACACAAAAAGACCGCTTTCTACTCCTAATAACATAATATACTATTTTTATTAATATTAACTGTATTATGTAGCTCCACCCCTTTTCCTTTTAATAACTGCAATATTTTTTTGCACTGTAACTAATTATTGCCTTCAATGTTTACAACGTTTTTTATTTTCTTTTGAACTAAATTTTGATTACCTTAGCTTTCTCCTCAAAATATTCCAAAAATACTCATTAGGATTTAGATTAACTGAATCGGCATTTCGATCTCAAAACGCTAATTATAAATTACCGAAATATTTATTAATGTAGAAAGTAAAATTTAAAATTAAACGTGCATTGGTACTCTATAAAATGATTGCTAATAATTTTGAAGAAAGCTATACTTTTTTTATTGGAAAAAGTAACATGTCAAACAGTATTTCCGCCTTTATATGACATCGTGCAAACTGTGGAATAAAAAGATCCCCAGAATTGTATTGCCAACTGAAACAATTTCTGATCATGCTATAGAATGCCATCCCAAAAATTGGATCTATAAAGTAGCAGAGACTAATTCTAAAAAACTATCAAACAGAATTTTTAAATTATAATGGGAACAAACTACTATTCGCTCACGTTTGAAACGAAAGTCGATCAAAATTACGCATGAATGTACACTGCATTTGAAGGATTATGCCGCAATCAATGGATGCAATTAGTAGTAGGACAAAACGCAAATATTAAAAACAGAAGAGTGCTATGACTGCGAGTAAAAAGAATTGTGCTGTAATGGGAATGTAAAGTATTGATTGATACTACAACGATTAAAAATTATTGCTAATACATTAATAGATAAAGTTGTTTTTTAGATACATGAGTATGCCAATCCGCTTTTATTCATAATATGGGAAGAGTGTATAATACGAGGATCACTTTTGTGCTATTTGACAAATAAATTAAAGTTGAAAAATCACACTCGGGCGCGTAATTCCATTCCGCTGTACTATACGGATCGGGCAATTTTCTAGAGCAAAGGTGCGCAACTTATTTCTTTTCGTGGCTCGTTTTCATAAATAAAATATCTACGCGACCCTATTTTTTTTATTCAAAAATTAATCCGCAACCTTGCACATGCACACCTCTGTTCTAGAGCGTTCAGGACTTTGACGGAGGGGGTTCCTCACTCTTAGTCGTCAAACCCCAGCGCAATACAGAGTCCACTGTTATTGTGGTAGCTCTGAGACATAGTAGGATTTATATGAGAGCTTGCATATTTCTCTAAAAATGACTTTTGTGCGTTGGTTAAGGTTCTTGTTGTTTTTTTAGAGAAATATACAAGCTTTCAGATAAATGCCAGTGTGTCAAGGAGCAGTTACACGGTGCGTGGTTCGACGAATTTGTCTCGACGAGCCACGAGCCTTACACCGTTTGATATACACGCACACCATCGGCTGTCGGTAAATTGGCACAGATCAAAGGCGCTGAACACGTTGGTTCGTCCAAGGTTCGTGTGGGTTTTTGCAGGTTCGCGCAGGCTCGCCGTATTGCGGACCATTTGCAGTGCAAGTAGTCAAGCTTTGACATATTCAAAAAAGGTGTGAACTATGGCGTGGCCAACAAATAAATGTTTGAAATTCATCATAGAACTTCAATTAGAAACCCAGATTTGCTTACTTTTATCTAATTTTCATATGTGACGCCATCCACAACCTTTTTTTACGTTTTTTCAAACGATTTTGCACCAATAATCCAGATTATATAATACAGAAGGAAGTAAACGTCATTTGTTGCCTAGCATCCATGATTGTCAGCGCCATAACTAGGGCGTGGCAAAGGTGGCGCATGCGACGGGCGCAAAATTCTTAGGGGCGCAAAATTTTAATCATTTATATGGTTTTAGATCAAATATTTCTAAAATCTATTATATAAATTTAACAAATAATTATCTACAAGTGTTTATTATGGAATAATTGGTGACAAGCTAGCGTGAATTTGATTCGCTTTATTGGGAACTACAAAAAGACATACTAATTTTGTACCCTCTAGCGGATTTTGCCGCCATCTTGGGTCAAAGGTGCAAAAAATGAATTTTTGGTCATTTTCTTGAAAACAGTGGACAAGAATACAAAATTAAGCTCGTAATTTTCTGTACTTAAAAATAAAATAAATAAATAAATATATCATCACGGCATATTACCCATTGCTGGGTGTGCTAATCCGCTTTGTATGCAGATATCGGTAATGATGATGACATATTTGTACCGTGCGGGCGTTTACCAAGCGTCACCTCACGGGCACTCATTGCTGGCGTGGAGAGTGCACCACAGGGGTCAATTTTGTGCCATTTAAAATTGGAAATATTTGGCGTCGGCCGGGATCGAACCCGGTTCCCCAGAAAAAAAGATTATTATTACTTAAAAAGATTCTTACATTTTTTTCCTAGGATGAACTCAAAGAGTTATATTAACAAACAGTTAACTTGAATAACAATTTATAATAGAAATTTAAATTACTGAAAAAATAAACAATATTAGGTAATTGGAGGCAAAAGCTGATGTCAACTACACCTACTGAATGGCTAGAATGGAATAGAGTATAATAGGTTTTTACTATTTATAATAGTTTATTATTGATGATTTTTGAATATTTTTTAGCTCTTTCCTACAAATTCATCCACAACTCGGACCCGGTTAAAGATATAATAACACGGTTGGAAATTATAAATTCAGCATGAAATTCTGTATTATACCTTGTTCCATTTTAGCCATTCATTATTCTTCTAGATAATAGGGAATAGTTTTGACCTTTCCGATTGGCTAAAATTGGAGACAAGAAACAAGTTTACCCAATGTAATTTTGACTACTTAAAACTGGCGCGGATGCGAGCACCATCTGCTGAATGGCGTAAATAGAACAGAGTATAGATGATTTTTGCCGATGATCGGTTTTTGAGTCACCAACAACTTAAACTTATATGAAATTCCTCTAAAATTTTAAACGTCTAGAAATCGATTTAGATCTCATTTCATGTGAAATTTCGACACGTATTAAATACGTAATATTGTTTATCTTTAATCGTGTCAAAATTTTAGATGAAAATATGAGAACTAAGCCGATTTGCAGATGTTTTAAATTTTAGAAAATGTTCATATAGGTTTAAGTTGTTATTAACCCGCGATCCGCTCATCAGAAGTTTATTTTGTTTTTATTTTCTTGATATGTAGGGGCACTAATAAAATTTTTACCACAGGCGCTTAAAACCCTAGTTACGGCTCTGATGATTGTGATTAAGTAGTCACAAGACGAGAGCACGAAAGTATCCACATTGGTTCGGCGAACCAATTTCGTCATGAATTTGAACGAACCACGCATCGTTTTGTCAGCCCTGGTTCGTCAGAACGCGAGCTATCGCGAACTGTCCTCCAGTACCCTGGTTCGACGAACCACGTGCCGTGTAAGTGCACCTTTAGAGCTACCACAATAACAATGTTCTCTGCATTGCTTTAGGGTTTGTCTAATGAGAGTAAGGAATCACCTCCGTCCTAAACGCTTCAGAACAGGGGTCGCCAACCCGTCCATCGTGAACTACCGGTAGCTCACACATGTATATCTCAAAAGAACTAAAAATAATAGAATTTTCCGTAAATTCTCATTTTTTTTCATCGATTACAGTTAAAAAGTGACTTAGATAGCTGTAGTTATTTTTCCCTGCAACTTGATGAATCAACAGATGTGGTTGATACGGCCCAAATGTCCGTTTTTGTCAGGATGGTGTTTAGTGATTTTTCGATTAAAGAAGAACTTTTGAAGATTATTCCACTAAAAGAACATACTACTGGACAGGACCTGTTTTGTCATTTGAAAAATATTATTTCGTCTGAGAAAATCCTAATATTTAAAATGGTAGGTGTAACAACCGATGGAGCTATGGTGGGTTTCGAAAAGGGTCTCGTGGCACTATGCCGTAAGGATGAATTTTTTCCGCAATTTCTCTCTTACCACTGCATTATCCACCAACAAGCATTATATGGAAATTTTCTGAAACGAAACGACGCTATGAAATTGGTAGTAAAAATTGTGAACAAAGTTAGAGCTCATTCCTTACTGAGAAGATTATTTAAAGTACTGACCAATGAAATGGACTGTCAATACGGGGATTTGCTTCTTCACTCTGAGGTCCGATGATTGAGTAGAGGACGAGTACTCAAACGTTTTAATGACGTCCTACCTGCCCTAGTCGTATTTTTAAAAGAACGTGATGAACCCATTCCTGAACTGGAAAATTCAATCTGGCTAGCAGATTTGGGCCTTCTAGTTTTGTTTTATTTTTAAAACATATATGATATGTATATTTATGATGTCATATTTATAATATTATAATGACTTATTTGTAAAGGGTGCAATTCGTTAAATATATATGCTCTTTTCTAAAATGTTCTGTGATATGGTAATTTATTATTGTATATGAGAGGGAAAACACATGCAACTTCACATCCCTTGAAAATGTGTAACTTTTAATTATAAGACATTTGACCTTGAACGAAAAAAAAATTTCGCCTGCGGCGCTTTATATCTTGCCGACCCAAGTATAGGTAGCTCACTCTCTGATCGAAAATTTTTAAAGTAACTCAATACATTGAAAAGGTTGGCAACCCCTGCTTCAGAACAACGCCCGCTCTGTACTATACAGCGGAATGGCTTTATGCCACTCGGCCATTGAAGGTGGTGCTATCATGGAAAAGCATTTACGACAGATTGATATGAAATTCAAATATGTTATTTCATGAGCTTTTTACACAAGTACAAAAATTCTAAAAAGATTTGTCACCTGTGAGCTCACAAATTTGATGCTAAAATAGAGCAAAGCTGCAAGGCAAGTGTTTTTCTTAATAATTCATATAATAAACGACAGATTCGCTTAAGAAACTATTTAATGACAGTTCGCCTGAAAGTATATAAATGAGACTAAAGAAACCACTTTTGTGGCACCTAATATCTTCGAAAGATGGAACATTTGTTATTTTCGATGGAATTTTCGCATTTATTAAAACAGTTATATAGTTTTCTTGAATATAGCTACTCCTATTAATAACTTTAAAGCTTTAAAATTTTAGAATATCTGTTTTTATAAATTATTTTCTTAGCGAAACATTTGTATATGAGACTGTAATAATAGTACCGCCTTAACGCACACAGCCACCCGAATCCATTTAAAACTACTTGTTCGTATAAATATATCTATAAAGTGTTTCTTATCGATTTTGATTCATACAGTTTAAATTCCATTCCGACTTAAATTAAATTTCCATTTTTTACATAAAAGTAACCCCTGTAGGTGCCTGTAGTTCACTCTCTTTAAGTGCCTGTGGAATATGTATGAAAATCGCCCCAATAGAAGAAATTGAGTAACCGAACGGTGTGCACAGTGCTATATCCGACTTATAAATATAAAATTATATTGGTATGAATCCTGGTATTGAGGTCGAAACACTCCAAAATGCCTTTCCGGGGTTTTTCTCGGAACAGAAACACATTCAGGAACTTTCTTCAAATATAATTTTGAATACCTAATATTACATAATTCGCTAATAATACATTTAAATTATTAAAAAAACCCGCATAGTTTTTCTAAATTTCTTCCATAATATTGTTCAAAATGAACATTTTTTAATTGTAATTTATTGTTACACGCTTTTTCTTACAATCTGTGTATATAAGCGGTGATGTTTATGGGGATGAGACAATTTTTCTTTCAAATCTATTTATAATTTTTTATTTTCGATTCGAAGTTAATGAAGATGAAATGATGAAAGACACACACAACAACCATGCCTTATCCGGAATTCGAACCCGGGACCTTTAGAGTGTGAAGCGATAGCGGTAGCGCTACCGCTACTCCACCTAGGTCGGCACATTTTTTCATTTGTCAAATTGAAGTTAACATTTTTTAAATCCTTTATTAAAAGTGATTTTGAAAAATTGAATGTTCCAGGATTTTCGTATGGTCTCGGTGATAATCTATTCGAGCCATGGAGGTATAAATAAATAAGGAGGAAGTCTAGACTGTAATTATGGACGAGGGATTGAAGCCTGGTGGGAACGGACGCTACACGGAAATTTTCCCTATTATAGTGGGGATACACAGAGGCAAATTCAAAATATTGTTGACCGATTATTAGAAAACAAAATGAAAACTTTTATGCCGTACAACTAGTTCTAACAATAAGTATTTTACACGATTAAACTTTGTAGGCAAAATTAATAGAAATATTCAAAATAAATTTAGAGACACCAATCTTAAGCTGGCCTATTATAGTAATAACACTTTAACTAAGCTGATCAACAATAAAATTTATACAAAAAATGTTCTAAACAAATCAGGTGTATATGAAATCCAATGTGACCAATGTGAATATAAAAATATGCTTTACAAAATGGCTAAAGCATTTCTAAAATATTTGTAGTAATAACTCATCTTATTTCCAAAATAAATTGCAAAATCTCAAAAAAAAAAAAAAAAACACATACACCTACACTGACGTTAACGCTAACCTTACAAAAAAGCACATGTCTTGTTGGGATTATGTCATGCCAAACTATTGAAATTGGGTTATAATTTAGTAAATAAATTCTTGGTTTTACTAAATAACACAGCCTTAATAAACTATAACTTGTATTTGATAACGACTCGACGATTATGACATGTTACTTTCCTACGAGCTATGACGCTGTATGGTGACTAGCGAATGAAAGTTGACATTTAAATTATTTTATAGATGTGCGGTTTCTTTTCACAATTTTACCGTTTCATTTGTTTTGAAAGGATAATGGCCTTTTCGTATGCCGGTAGAGAAGATTAGAATTGTACGAAACTTTAAAGCGCGAACATTTTTGCAAGTATTCATTTAAATACTGGACTAAAATACATTAACATGTCTTGTTCGTAATAGATGGATAACTACTAAAAGATGAAATATTTTAAATGCACGCTTGTCTTGTTATTCTCTTATGGTGCAGGTACCGTAGTTATCCATCTGTTTTGAACAAGACACGCTAATATATTTCTGAGATATCCTAGTCCAGTATTTGCATGAGTACTTGTAAAAAAATTTGCCCCTCAATGTTTTCCTTTTCTTTCCTTTCAAACCAAATGATACAGAAAACTTGTGAAAAGAAAACGCACATATATAAAATAATTTAAATGTCAACTATCATTCACTAGTCATGCCATACTATGTGAGCCATCTAGTGGTGAAAGTTATAAACTCCAAAAACTAGCCCATTGGGGTGGGGGCATCCGTCTTCAATGTGTCGGCTAGCGCTCCCACATATTTATTTATACCTCCACGATTCGAGCAAATTTCCACCATAGAATCTTTCTTGAAAATAACAATAACCATTAAGTGAGCGGGCCCGAATCCAAACCCGAAGGAACGCGAAGATAGTCGAGCGAATATAATAAGAGTGATAGTGGTCGGTAATTATGTGTGTATAACAGGAATATTCCACTATTCTATTAGAATTTAATTGGGTTACAGGATGTTAGGTAATGCTTTGGCGAAAATTTAAGGACAGCTTTATAATAAAAAATGCAGTTAAAAGTCCTGAGCTATTTTTCTCTACGGTTAATAGGTTCTTTAAAAAATGTTTTATACATAGCTTAAATTTTGAAATACTGAAATAATGTATGCCTATTAAAAAATTTACTACTTTCCTTTTAGAAACAAAAGTATGTAAAGTGAAAAAAGGAATTATTTTAGCAGTTCTCAAATTTGTGGTAGGTACGTTACATTAAAAAAATGAGAAAATCGAAAAATGCCTGAGGAACTTTTTATTGCATTTTGGCCAAAACACTCCCTAACGTCCTGTATTTTTATCTGTGCCTTTGAGGACAGTTCCCCTTACCAGGCGTCACCCAAGGATATTAATATATACACTGGATTGCTAACTTGTATGTTGAGCACGTAGTTACCTGTGAGGCAAGCAACTGGAAAACAGCCATTTGCAGAAAAGGTAAAATACGCGCCAAATTTAAAATTACATATAGAAACAAATTATAAATGGGATGAATTAACAGATTCGTTTATATTTATTGCGTATATTTTAAAAGTTATAGTTATTATTTTAATAATATAATATACATTTATTACATATATAACGAATTCACAATAAAAGAGAACTATGAATATAAAGATAATATTTGCTTATTAAATAGATGCCTTTTGCATATGTGGTAAAAAATTTGGAAATACAGAAGATGCTGAGTCTGGTTTTAATCTTTTATATGTTGCAGGCCGTTTCAAATAATCAATTTCAAGAAAATGATCACTGCAAATTTTTGATGCTTTTGTTCGTATGCAATCTTTTCTTTTTATGGCATCTATCCACAAGCGTAATATACCACTATTTTTTAAAGGAAATCTGTAAAATATTTTTTATATTTTGCGTTCATAATGAAGTCATTAATGACCTTCATTTCGATACGCAATTTTTTGTTTTAGACGGTTGGTACTAGATGACGTTTCTTTAACCCATTTTTATCTAATTTATTTTTAGTTAATAATAATATAATGTCAAAATTATTATTTTTTTATTTAGGGAAGATTATTTACATGAAAATGTACAAATGGTTACAAATATAATCACAAATTGAGTAAGTAAATGTTATTGTAGAAGGCGCAAAATATAAAAAATAGTATAAAAAACTCATTTTATAAGACTTTCTTTCGCATTTGTCAATTAGAAAACTCGCTAACGCTCGTTTTCTAAATTTTGACACGTGCGAAAAAAACATGTCTTATAAAACACGTTCTTTAATATACTATAAAACAATACTTTGGATAAATATGTATACATATATATGAACAATAATACTTGAAAAATTATCGATGGTTATCCTTGCTGTCTATTTGTGCACCCAAAAGCACTACAAGAAGACGGCATATTGCCTTTTATTATGGAAATATCTCACTTAAAGTATTTATTCACTAAGAACACAACACAAACACCACTTTATTCAAGAAAACTACCTTATAATGGAATAATAGACCAACGAACGTTTGACCTTTTGCCTTTTCTGCAAATGGCGCCGTACTCCCACCACTTGCCTCACTTGTTAAACGTATGTCAGCTATCCAGAGTTTTATTAGAACATCCTTGGCGTCACCTTAATAGTATGTACCGCTTTTTGTGCTATTTGAAAATTGTAAATAATGTTCGCAACCGGCCCCTTAATGCACTCACCCATGCAATAAATTTTATAGTAAGGAAGAATATTAAATTTTTATTGAACTTCAATACATTGTGTTCTTTACTGCAATAGAATGTGCATTTTAAAAACAATGATAAAACATGAAAATTTACAATTCTTTTTAATGCGAACAACGTACGTATACAATGAAAGTTAATCCTATGAGTTATGTATGTTTTAAAAGAAGTAAACGTGCGTTATTAAAGTCTTTTTATGTGCCAATGAAAAAAGTGTATTTTATTCCATTCATCCATGTGTAAGGAAGGATCATCTCCCGTAGATTTAAAAACGTAATGAAACATAAAAACGAGTACTTTGCTACCATGGTTACCAATTATTCTTACTCTTCAGCACACATGTAGGTTATGTCATTTAAAGAATTCTTTTAAAGTGTTTTAATTACGCGAGCAAAAAATACTGTATGCACGACAAGAGAATAGCGAATTAATGGAATTCCGCGGAAATGTTCACTTAAACTTCACATTTGTGACATAATACACGTTTATTTTTATTTTTTATGAATATATATAATTATTCTAAAGAGTGCTATAACTATACAATTTTCTTTATTAAATGAAATGATACTGGGTACGGCACAATCATTTGAGGATGTATAATTAACACGAAACAAAGTATCCTATTAAATAACGAGTTATGTTTGTATATTAGTTCAATAATGGGGTTTTCTGCTATAGTAAAATTTACAACTAATATTATTTTAATATTATAAATGATTTAATTTAAAACGTGTTTTTACTAAGCATAATAAAGCGCGTAAAGCGTCTGATGTATATTTTCTTGATGACATTTTTCCAAAATTTCGAACACGGGTGTACCTACTATAAAGCGGAAACTGCATCTACGTTATTGACGAGCTGTCATTTTGTTCTTGTATTTGATTTGGGTAGCTTTGTCATGTTGGTTGTATTATTATTTTTTACATAATGTGAAATAAAACAACAGACAATCTGTATTACTAATAGGAACAAATGAACAAGTGATGATGTTTCTGCATTTCTGCAGTAGGCAACACTGTCATCATTTCCAACTGTCATCGGAAAAATCTACGTCATTCCAGTAATATTAAAAAAAAATTAATAACTTTAAAATAATCATATCTCTCTCAAATTTAATGAAAAGCACTTAAAATTTCAAATTTGCATATCAAGAAAGGAGTATTTTCAGAAATGAAGTATAATTCCGTATTACATTATATTATCCAGCAGAACGTTTATGCGGCTTTGATATACCTAGAAAGACCTGGACTACGCTCAATTGGATTCGGACTGATCATGGTAGATGTCAGTATTGGAAACGGGAAAAATGGGGGCTAGTTGATAATACAAACTGTGACTGTGGGAATGCTCCTCAAACGTTACACCATATAGCGACAGAATGTCCACTAAGACGGTTCCCAGGAACATTTCAAGAACTACATCGCCTCGAGGGCACTGCTATCCAATGGTTGAACAACCTAGATATCAGACCATAAGTCAAAACTCAAAGACATTTATGATAGTTAATTCTTGTTCTTGTTATTTTTAATATTGTTTTATTTTTGTTTTAATATATATATATATATATATATATATATATATATATATATATATATATATATATATTAATTTGTTTTTGCAAAATCGCGACGCTCCAATTTTTAACAAAATTTTGAACATAGAATTATTGTGTTTATAATACAATAAAGATATTCGTTATAAAATTCTGCGTTTTGTGTTATATAATACACAATAAGAAGTATCATAAAATTATTTTGAAAAATTGAGGAATTAGAAAAGAATGCAAACAGTAAAAGAATAAAAAGAGGTTTTATTGTTATTGCCTTGTGACAAACATGTTACACTTTAAACGTCAGGCATAGCGACGGCAGAAAACCACAACGTACCATATCCTACATTATTTCCGGCATACTCATTTGTGGTTATACAAATCATAATTATTTAAACAATTCGCCACAAACAATAGCTCAGTATCGAACAATACGTTTCAAAATTAGAATCTGCAAGTTTTAATGAACTACTAATGGTGTTGAAAGCACAGCTTCCTAGATATGTATATAATAAAATTTAGAATGTATGCTGTATGTAACTCTCAAGTAACGTTGGGATATAGGTAAACTGTTAAATGAAAATAATGTTATTTTACTATTTAAAATCGTAGAATGATTCTGGTACTCTGTATATTCGTAGAAGATTTAAATACAAAAAGAAATATTTTATATTCACCCTCAAATGTAAATTGCAAAGAAAAATGTATATTTTTTCAGTCGGTGTCATAAGCTACATTTGTAATTTTTTTTTTTTTGTAAATATGCTTTTTTCTGCTCCTATGCTTTAATATACCCATTATGTATGTGTCATCTGTACTTGAATGATAGTCATTATGATACAGATTTTCATTTCGATACAGATTATCATTATGATACAGATGCATTTTATAAACAATTTATTGTTTTATAGTTTACATTTTTTAATTTTTATGAAAATTCGTAGAAAAAATAGTATATGCAACTCGTGTATAATTATTATTAATACTCTCGTTGCATAATATACTATTCTACAATCTATGTAAATTTTTATATGGTTACATTTTAGTTGAGAGCAGCGTTGGACAATATTTACAAATTAAAATTCATTTTTCATCATTTGAACTCGTATTTAAAAAATATGTGTAAATGTAAATATGTGCATTAAAATGCATTTTTCATTATTTTTATTCATATTTAAATAATATATGTAGGTACAGTATTTAAAGTGCAATATTTCAAGAACTGAAAAATAAAAATAAATAACTACTGAGAAGAAAAATGAAAAATTGTATATATGTGTATTTTATTAACAAAAATACTACATTTTGGATATGTTATTTTATTGTCAACAGAAAACTGCGATGTATCGCAACCAGTATCCTGCGGCAGCAACTGCTATTATAACAAGGTTATGATATCTGTCATCAAACGTTATTAAAAGTTATTTAAATTTTTTTCTATTGCTACAAATTTGACTAAAGTAGTTACTGAAGATTAATATCTTTGGTTATGTTGATTTTCGTTTCATGATAACTGTCAAATACTGTCTGCGCATGCGTACATCAAAAGCAACCTTTTAAAAGCTGGATGCATAACTGCGCGCAGTCAATGAGCAGAACTACTTTGCAGTTAAATAAAAAAAAACCACTGTCCAACGGCATAATAAATACGTCTATGTATTAAAAAAAACGACTAACTGCAAGTTAATATTGCAGGGATACATTATCTGCGGAATAAAAAAATGCACCCATTGTCTTTAGCATGAAGTATGTGAAGTATTTGTTCAAAAAGATATATAACAACATCTTTCACGTCAGTTACAATTACTGAGTTTACATGCAGTTTTAAAACCGTGTTTAAAATGTTTTTAGTATTGAAAACGCCATGTATAGTGTCAAAACGGTTTTGAATTATCTCAAACCAAATCTAAAATTCATGGGTTGGACTTGAAAACTAGTTTCAAAACTACTCATGTAAACACTTAAAAATCAGTTTCGATACTGTGCATGCGTCTGTCGCTTTGTGTTACTAACCTTCAAATATACTCACAGTTGTGTAGTTTTAATGCGTAGTGGTACGAAGTATAAAAAATAATTGGAATAATAGCAAAACGAAGTATTTGAAGTGAAGAAGATCTGTCACTTACATTAGCTAAATGCGCATGCGCCGAAACTGATTTCAAATCAACTTTTAAACTTGTTTTGAAAACATTCACTTTTGCATAATTTTGACTGAAAACTGAAACCATTTTCAAAACTGCATGTAAACGTAGTAAATGTTAAATAAAGAAGGGTAAAAACCCGTTTATCTGGACTTGATAGGACCAAACTTGATCCGGATGATGGAAAGTTCGAAAAAATCGAAAAAAATATTTATTACGAGATGACATGCCGGGAGTCATGGTTTTTTAACTATAGGAAATGCAACGTTAAAATTTTAATTTTGCTCTTGGTTTTAGCAATTCATTTTGGAGCAAAAGCACAATGAATAAATATGTTCAAAATGAAGAAGTGCATCCATTGAATACTGAGTTTGTTGTTCATTTGTTTCTCATGTACGAGAATCAAAGAAAAATACGCGATTTAACGCAAATATCAGAGTGCAATGAGAAATAAAACAAAAGTTCGTTGTTTTTGTTATTTATTTTGATTTTATTATTATTAGAATCTGTGATTCGTACTATGGAAAAAACAGTCTTGAAGAAAAAATAATAATAAAATTCCAAACATTTTTCTTCGCCACATTTTTTCCCTAAAATTAATAGGTGAATACTTAGAGCGAAATAAAATCATAACATTGTATTTCCAATAATTAAAAAAATTAGACGCCCCGGTATAGTATTTATATTTAAAGTAATGAGATATGTATTTATATTTAATTATTTTCAAAGAATATTTTCAAACGTCTGATATATAATAAGTAATGTATTATATAATTGAAAACATTGTAATAATCCTGCCGCGCCCTGTAAATTTGAAAATGAACTGAATTTGAATATATTTGTGCGTGCTTTTATTATGTTACTTTCGCTCCAGAAATGCAAAGAAAAGTATCTAAATTCTCTCGGCGTCTCAAAATTCTTGGAGAAAGAGGAGCCTGCTGTAGCTAAATCCTGCAACCGACCCCACCTCAGCATGGACTCAGCGCAACGCTGTAGCCTGTAGTCTGCCGCCTGCCCGAGTCCTCGTTCCGTTCCCGATCCCGAGTTCGGGAGTTGAGTCGCGAGTTGGGAGCGTAACGAATGACCTACTTTGTATTGCCGCTAGTTTCGATTAAATCCTGGTCCAGGGCTAGGGCTTTAGCCCAAATTTGGAGCACGAGGAAGACGCTCACTCGATTCTATTCGTACCTACTTTTTGTAACTTTTGTATTTCTATTCTCGCCAACATATCTGATATTTATAACAAATAGTACAAAAACAGAGACAACACGACAACGAGATTAAGTGAACATGTCATTATTTATTTAATCAAATAAATAAAAACATGAGTGTATTTAATAACAATAAAACACTCTGGTATGTATATATGTATATCTTGGTTGCTTTTATTACATTACGTTGGTGTTATTATATTCAAACAGTTTTGTTGATCATGAAAATATAAACAAGCGATATTTTGAAATGTTTGTTTAATAATGTGTTTTATTTATTTTTGTTTTGTTATATTTATTATAGAAGAATTATTAAACATATACAATAACATAAATTGAATATTATTTTAATAACAACTTTGAGAGCCCGTGAGGTGACACCTGGTAAACGCCCTCAACGAAATATATACAGCGTGCTGATTAAAAAGTGGGCTATAGCCGTAGACATTTAATAATATTGAGAAAGATATTTGACACGTTTCACAATCTCTGAATCAGGTCATTTATCAAAGATCGACCCACTTAAACCAGAACCTCAGACGCGTTTCGCTCTCATTGGAGCTTATCAGTGTGGTGCATTGAAGCCTGTAGGAGGCACTGATTAGTGAACCACACTGATTAGCTCCAGTAAGAGCGAGACGCGTCTGTGGTTCTGGTTAAGTGGGCCAGTCTCTGATAAATGACCGAGAGGCTGATTCAGACACTGACATCTTGTGAAACGTGTCAAGGAAGATTTCTTAAATATTATTAGAACAGTTTCACCAAGTATCGTAATAATCTAATAATGTACTTGATTGTACATTTATAATAATAATTATTATTTTTTGTATTTAACTTATAAAGTATTACAATTGATATTTGATGAGGGTGAATCAGTTTTTACCTAAAATTTTAGTAACATTTTGCGTTGCGTTGATGGAGACGCTACCTCAACTCACTCGGCCACCCAGGCAGCTACATTTATTATTATAGACGTTTAACATGAGTAATCAATTTTTCTTTGCCTAAAACCTCCCAATTAATTAGAAAGAATGTGTTAAATAAAATCTATAGATAGTTAAATTCTACAACTAAACACATTTTATTTTTCACGTTTAGTAACATGTAAAATCGAATTTGAAATTTTATAAATATTGATTGGGTCTCGAATTTGGGGAACCGGGTTCGATCCCGACCGACACTAAAATTATTTCGAATTTTAAATGGCACAAAAGTGACTCGTGTAGCGCACTCTCCACGTCAGCAATGAATTCCCACGGTACGAATATGTTATCATCATGACCGAAATCTGTGTACAAAACAAATTGGCACACTCAGCAATAGGTAATATGCCTTGATGATATATTTATTTATATTTTATACTAGCTGATAACCGCGGGCTTCGCAACCGCTAGACAATTTAAATTTTAACCCCGACTGTAGTGTTAATTTGAAAATATTTCAAACAATTCAGGAGTTATAAGCCCCCAAAAATGCATGTTTACATGTTTAGTCTCGGCTAAAAATGGTTGAACATCACTATTTCGGTTAAAGGTAGAGTGTTTATTTTTGCAAAAAAGAACTTTAAACACATAAAATCAACTGAAAATCATTTATGTATACTTAAAATTTGTTGAAAACTGCTTATTTTTTAATGAAAATATTTGATTGACAGTAGAAAAGTAATGCCGCTCTCGATACTAATGCCAATGCAATTCTTATGTAAACCTTGAAAATTAATTATAAAAAAACTATGCAATATTTTGAACTCCAACTTCTACGACACGTTCTGAACCTGAAAGAACATCTCTACAAAATTTGACGTCGATATATAAAACAGTTTGGTTTTGCCTAGCGGTTATTCTTACACTTATACAGACTGTCCGTCTATATAAATAAACCAGCAAACATCTCGCTTATTATTACTTTTAGCGATTTTAACTATATAACAAAAATTATAGTGTGTTAACTCCTCTATAAAATTTCGGAAGTAGATCAATATTATTACTTCCGGTTTTGGAGAAATTGATAGCAACTTTAAATTTTCAAATGGATTACCCTATATATATTTTCAAATTTGAAAAGTACATGAAATTTTCTATCCAACTGTATAAAAACAATTGTAAGTTGTATTTTTAAAAAATAGAATGGCGAATGATTAATTTATTATACTTTTGTTAAATTTAGAAGGCTTTGCATTTCATTTATTTTATATTACACCTTTCAAATTAAAGAATACCAATTAATTAAATATTCACATTGATGTACAATTACTTTAATATGATATTTAATCATTATATCTGTTATTTCATGTCAGAAATTTCTTATTCAAAAAATTTGTATTCGCCATTTTATTTTTTAATAATATAACATATGATTGTTTGAAAAAATATATAGGGTGTTCTATTTGAAAATTAAAAGTTGCTATCAATTTCTCCAAAACCGGAAGTAATAATATTGGTCTACTTCCGAAATTTTATAAACGAGTTAACATACTACAATTTATGTTATATAGTTGAAATCGCTAATAGTAATAATAAGCGAGATATTTGCTGGTTTATTTATAGCCTGTATATATATATATATATACAGAGTGTTGCTCGGATACGGAATTATTTTCTTTGTTATTAGAAATAGAAGAAAATCATTCAAATAAAAGATGTAGTAGATGAAGGGGGACATTCACTTTTTGAAAAAAGAATTTTTTAACCATTGGTTCTCAAACTATAAGTTATATTTTTTTAAATGGGATGGTATATATTTTTAGGCTCATTCGATAGAGTATTATTTTATGAATTCAGCCATGTAATCATTTTTTATCTTTAGGTTACAAAAAATTGAGAAAAATGCAATTGAAATTTAAATAAATTTTATTTCAGTAGACTATAGAAATAAAAATTTATTTAAATTTCAATTAGATTTTTCTCAATGCTTTTGTACTGTAAGGATATAAAATGTATACATGATTAGATTCAGAAAAAAAAACACTCTATCGAATAAGCCTAAAAAATATATACCATCCTATTAAAAAAAATAACTTTATGTTATAGTTTGAGAACCAATGGTTAAAAAAATATTTTCTTCAATATGTGAATGTGCCCCTTCTTCTACTACAACTTTAATTGAATGATTTTCTTCTATTTCCAATAATAAAGAAAATAATAGGGGTGTACCGTATCCGAGAAACACCCTGTATATGATAAATATTGCTCATTTGTAGTGATTATTAAATAAAATTACAAAGAAATGCATACAGTTTGAACTGTCAGACATTTATTTACCATGTTAAAAAACGAAATCAGTGGAAGATACACTATAAAAATTCCAACTTCCTATCTAGAATTAAATTAAATAGAAATTTATATCCAATAAGGAGATATTGAAAAATAACCATAAATGTACAGAAAATTGCATTTGCGAGTATGTGTGATAAGAAGAGCTGAGAGGTGCATAACTGTATGCCCAATATTGATCAGTTTATCTAGTCGGAGAAATTTGCTTCTGATTGGATTTTAAACCTAATATCCGTTGGGTTATCTTAGCAGATTGAGTTACGGATTAGTGGAAATAAATTTGTACCTGACAGCTTCAACGATACTAAATAATAACACTGATGTCCTACTTATCTCAGGTGTCCTCAATATAATAATTGTCCATAATCGAAAACCAATAGGTTAATAATTTTCTTTTAGTATATTATAAACGATGATATAAAAATATAATTATGAAATTTGTATTTCAATAGGGTATCCACCAATTTTAGATTGTTTTTATAATGTTTAACAGTATGCCGATTATATGTATACGATTAGGACCCTAATGTAGCAAGTCGACGCTAATATAAGTACAAGTACGTTTTAAGGGTACTCAGTACTTTCCAAGTTCTTTATAAAGAGGCAACAATCTAATTATGTTTTGATATAAAAATATTACGTGGTGTATGTGGATATGTAAGATGAGATCGCGTGAGGAATAATTTAGTGTATGAAGAATGTATGGTTAGGAAGAATGTTGTTAAGAGAGTAGGAATGAGCCAGTTGAGATGGTTTGGTCATGTGGAGAGAATGAAGAGTGAACGGTTGTAAAGCGTATATATATTGGTGAAATTGAGGGTGTTCGATTGCGTGGCCGTCCAGTGTGTAAGTGGATGGATGTGATTGATAAGGTACTAAAAGAGAGAAAGTTTCCAAGTGAGAAGAGAAGAAGAGCGTGTATGAATGCGATTATGAATGTGGCAGAGGCGAAAGAAGTGTGCTTAGACAGGAATGTGTGGTGAAGGATGATTGTTTCGTAACTATTACTGTGGTCTGGTTGCGGTATTTCACTACCAAAAATCGATCACTTTAATATATTGAGAGAGGAATATTTGTTGTATGGTGTCAGGTTAATAAGAATGTTGTTGAAAGAGAGAGTGATTATTTTGGTGGTGATATTATTATTATTATTATTATTATTATTATTATTATTATTATTATTGTTTCGGGTTTGTGCTAACCCACTAAGTGGAAAATGCGTGATTTTATGTATGTATGTATATAAAAATAATAAAAAAAATTAAAAACTAGCTTAGGTACATCAAAAGAATGTGCAAATTTTGATAATCTTTTTCTGGTATAATTTTTTTATTATATCATTGACATATTATTATAATTAATGTACCCATTTAAAATTTAATAATTTTTGTTAGTTTTGTGTAATTTGGTAAACAAAAAGCTGTTTACATTGAAGCTAATTAGTAGTTAAGTATCCTGAAAGAACCTAGATATTTTTTATTAGTACTTAAGTAATAGTATCATTTTAATTAATAACTACAAGTATTTTGGATGAAATAGCTACTTGAATACCAAGTACCTATTACAGGCAGCAGGCAGTTTTTTAGAAGTACGTAAGTACAAGTACCAAGTATCGCGTTAGTACTTATTTTGGTATGTAAGTATAAAAGTACTTAAGTAGTACCAGGTCTGATATTTATTAACGAAATTACTTATTTATTCTTCCTACAATGATCCACTTCGTTGTAATGACGTAGGCACATGCAATAGTACTGGATGGCAAATGAGCAGCAAATGAAGAAACGTGTATACTTGTTAAGTTGAAATTTTAAGGAGCACAATTCGGGTAGTGGGGTAGTACAGGGTGCCCATTTTAAAAGTTCCCACCTGAAAATTCATCAATAGGCAATCCATGATACATTTCATAAGTGACTTGGGTTTTAAAAGTTTGTCTTGCTCTTATACCTACTGTGATTTATAGAACTAATATTTACCAAGTGGCTCATGAAATGTATACTCTTTTGCCTATTTTTAAAATTTCAGGCGGGAACATATAAAATGGACACCTGTATATACTACTGGTTCGCCATCTAGTGGCGTCTCATTACAATAGTGTCAAAAATGACGACATTCTGTTAAGCTATTACACATATTGTTTCAAAACGATGCAAACTTGAAATTTAAAATTAATCAAAAACATAATTTTCATTATTTTATTTATTTTTTATTAATAGTGCATCAAAATTTAAATTATTATTACTAAAATTGAAGCGGTGAGATGTACAAGGAAAAGATTCCACATATTGGGCATTTCAAACTGAGATAGGCATTTTATATTACTCTCAAAGGCACGTCAAATGACTAAAAGAAAAATATTCCTACATGGCAAATGTCTATAACCAAGCCAAACTTACACAGGCTGTCCCGCGACTTCATTGTCATACCTTAAGGGTGTGTTCCTTAGGTAATTTTATGTCAAAAATACCATACACTTATATTTGAATCTCAGAATTAGATTAGTTATAAGCGATATTAAATTAAGGAGATCCTTGCAAAAACAACATTAGTTATTTTTTAAAATAATTGGAAAAACCAGAAAAAAGAACTTTCTAGTTTCCTTACGATGTAGCTTTGAGAAAATAAACAGATTATATAATAGAAGTGTTTATTTTTTACTATCTTCAGTCATCATCCTAGTTGAGATGTAAAAGGAAAAGATACCGCAACTTTGTTTCAGTATAACATACTAAAGACGTAAGGAAGTGTTTAGCTCACTTAGATTTACAAATTGTTAATTGTATTGTATTAATGTAAAATGCTTACTTTACTCTTTAATCAGTTTTTATTGATTTCTCCAAAACTACCATTAAAGGAAACTTTCCTTGTACATCGCACCGCTTCAATTATAAAATTTGATTTATGTAAAATACCCTATTGCAGAAATCACTACTACTAAATTTTATCGGTATTAAATAATAATACTGATTCCAATAGGTAAAACACAAATCTACACTACACCATAGTATAGTTAGGTTAGGTTAGATTACGAAACTGTGTTATGCAGGGCAATGATTCAATGTACTGTAACGTAGAACGCCCGCCGTCGCCTCCGCTGTAAGCGAGTGTCTATTTATAGCGGTGATGTAATTGCGCTAGCAGCCGGGCGATGTAAACAAACTGCTCGCGACGTGTTTAATTACTTGCGGTCGCCTGAACCTTTTGTGTTCATTGTTATTATGCGGTCGAACATTCTAGGGCTTTTCTAGAAGGTAATGGCAGCTGTATAAAGGGACGCAGCTATGCTCGGGAGTAAGTTAGTTACATACAGAGTCATGAAGTTAGTCACATGGAGTGTTAGAGAGTAAAGTGTTAGTGAGAAACACTGCAGTATCGCAGTGAGCGTATGCAGCTGGTGTCGAGTAGGTACTCGGGAAGTTACTGGTATATTGGGATAGCTGTGGATGTAAATACTCGGTAGTGTTGACGAGTATTGAGAAGCTATAGTGTACAAGGACAGTAACGGCGAGTCGGGAAGTTACTGGTATACCGGAATAGCTGTTAAAGAGAATACTCGGTAGTGTTGAAGAATATTGGGAAGCTAGGTATACGGGGACAGTAACGGCAAGTGGAAGTGAATACTCGGCAGTGATGTTGAAGAATTGTGGCATACGGATAGTCGGTGACACTGAGGCTGTGGAAGTTAGACAGAGAATTACATAAATAGACAGATATTGTTGTGAAAGAGGTGACTTCTGTCCGAGCCGTTGAATATACAGACGCTGTTGAGTCAGTTGAGTATATAGACGCTGTGGAGGTCGGTAGGCGGACAGTTGAACGTGATATAAGTTTATAGTTATATAAATATCGCGTAAACAGTCTACAAGAGTCTGCAACAGACCGGTAGTCTAAGGTTGGTAATGAAATAAATAATTTGTAATATCGTGGAAATAAATAGTAGTGTTAATTGGTTAAATAAATAGTGTTAGTGTTATCTAGTTAATTAAAGTTTTAGTCTTAATTAGTTTTTAATAATTGTTTAATATTAGTAATAGTAACTTTCATTATAGTTTAATAAACAATTAATTTTAATTAATAATAATTGTCTAATATTTACACTTCGCCCAAATAAATTAAAAACGTTACAGTACAATTAAGGGTTTCGTTCTAAAAACTTACAATATGTTATAGAGATGGTGTGTCTGACGTATTTTTGATGGATATTCATCGTCTCCATATGAAAATATATTATGATCTATATTTACTAATATGTTATATTTAACTGTAAAGATTATTACTTGCACATAAAATTTGGCACTTCACTTTTGACATTAATATAATGATACTTTTAATTTAATGACATTTTGCCAAAAATACGTCACACGCGCAATCTGCGTTAACACAATTATAAAACGTATATTTTATTAAAAACAATATTAAATAAACATATTTTTGGTTTGCCATTCTCTAATCGTGTTAGGACCGAAACTGTGTTGCAAAAATGCGGTATTATACAAGAGATATCTGTAATATATTCCTTGTGATTACATTGGCCCGTATTACCAGCGCGCTTTTATGGAGCACACTCTTCATAAGAATATAATTTAAAAGCGCACTCCGGAAATGCGCTTTTATTATAAAATAATGCGGGCCAATGTTTCTTATGGATGCTGTAAAAATCTAATTATACAATTTGCATTTCAATTATAGAAATCACGATTGTTGAAATAAAAAGGTTTGAATTTCATAGGCAGTCCAAATTCAAAACATCCGATCCGATTGATTGATTGCAAAGCAAAGCAAATATCAATAAACAAATATCACAATACGACAATCCCATTTAATTCTGTTTTAGCCAATTGTAAATGTGTGAAACAATGCCTGTGTTACTTTATTACAGCAAATTTTTTCTATTGTTCTTGAGTTTTTTCATTTTTTGATGACACTACTAGCATATACGAGCCCAAACTCATATTAGTTGAGCCGGTTAACATTTTCAACAAACAAATTATAAAAGCTACTCAAATGATAAGAAATTTCTACAAAGTTCTTTCAACTAGTTTAAAATACAGATTTATTTATTTATTTATTCGTATCGAACTACAACTATAACAAGTATGCTGTTTCGTAGTGGCAGAATTAATTATTGGTAAAAACCACTAATCGGGGTCGTGACGAAACGCTTCTGCCTTGACCAGTTTCTTCATACTATAGTTCATCTTTATTATTAAATCATTCTCACTCTAGACAATTTGACAGCTGTCATTTCCAAATATCTTCTAAAACACTTTTCACTAATTTTTCAGTTCTTGTTGGACATTTTATGATAAAAACGCAAAAATTTATAGAATCGATGTACAGATTTTACAATATTTTTGAATTTAACAGAAATTTTTTTGTAATGAAATACACAAAAATTTCACTGACGTTTTCTAAAATATAGATTTTAAACTTACAAAAACTGAATTTGTTATTTAAGTATTCCGTCATTTACAGGCTTATTCTGTAAAAATATCGTTATATAACAACTATCGTTATTTATAAATGTAACGATGTGATCTTGAACGACAATTTGTAAAAATCGTATTCACTAAGTAATATCGTTATAAACGTCCTGATACCGTTTGCCACAACAACTTTAGCCAATTTTTTTAGAAAAATTAGTAACTATTATTGTAAATTAGATTGTCATTGTAATGTCATTTTGCAAAAAAATATTGACATTATTATTTTAATTATTATTTCTTTATTGAGTAAAGAATATGTATAAATAACGATTATCAAATGGATTATCATTATCTCATAAAAGACTTTCACGACCACGAACATTTCTTCTAAAATTTAAATATGGTTTTAATTATATATTTGATGCATGAATGTTACCTATTTTCCATTTCTTCCTGCACAAATATAAATAATAAATTAATTAACCCTTCCATTTGCTAACATTTGGCATTTACGGATTGAATAACGACAAGTGAATCTTTCTCGTTCATGAATTACTTAAAATAACGACAATACGATTTCAGTATAACGACATTGGTTTTACAGAACACGCTTTTTGAAAATTATCGTTATTTAACAACTTTTTCATCATAACGATACGTTATGGTATAACGACATTCTTACAGAATAAACCAGTTAATATTGGGTTATATCGCCTTTATTAGTAATACCAACTTTAATTCTATTAGGCATTCTGCACATTTTCTTGTATTGAGTATTGTTCCATATGTCTTGCAAGGTAGATTTTACTGTACACACTGAATTTTTACGAAATTGCTTTTCATTGTGCCAAAAAGTACAGGGTTTCGGTAGAAGCTAAATCTGGACTAGAAGATGGCCCTTAACATAGATAAAAGTTTTAAGTCTATATTTAAAGTAGCCGAAAGAATTTTGTAGAATTTTCAACCATTTGTGTACATTTTATAACTTGTTAAAAATGTAAACCGGCCCAAATAATATAATTTTGAGCTCGTACAGTGTATAGGAATAATTGATTTTTTACACAAAAAAATAACAAAAAATATTGAAAGCATTTCACATTTTATTTTTTGAAATCTTTCATCAAATAAATAAATATATTATTACAGTTTATTACCCATTGCTGAGTGCTGGGAGTGCCAATATACTTTTATTTGCATTTGTATTACAGATAACAAATTAGCTGATTGGAATTTTGAAAATAATATTAAATACCTTCCACTTTTTTGGACATTTTCTTATTGTTTCTTCGTTCGGTTAAAGTTTTAACCAGGACAAGATATCGATTAACCAGTATTTTAAGTCCAAAAACGTGATTTTTAACCGATATTTTCACTTACCAAAAAACCGATAACTATGTATTAACCACGGTGTAGTATCTATAGGTGAGAGCACGAGATGCGTTGACATGGTTAAGTAACTGGGAATGAAAATGGCGCTAGCGCGACCCGTTACATTTGACAGGTATTTGACAGTTGATGTGCAGCAGTGTGCCGGTTGTGGTTACAGGTTAAAATGAATTCACGTTTAAATAGAAAATGTTTTACTACAGGATTCACAACAGGGTATGGATCAAATAAAGATAAATATAGTCTTTCTAAGGTGCCAAAATGTGCGATTTTGCGGCAGCTAGCTATACTATAACCATAGAAACAGGTACTAAGATAAAGAAAATTCTAATTGAAAGATGTCAGTGCCAATTGTATTTGACATAATATTTTTGTTTTATAAATTTACTGGAAATATAGAAACCTTCTGTAGGGAATTTGTACAAAATACATACATAGAACTGACAAAAATAAAAGGTAATGTATTGAAAATATAGAATATTATGCGTTATATATGAATAATTTAATATTTTAAATATTTTTTGTAAAAACCGGGTCGCAACAAAACCTGAGACCTAGCGGCACACTGTATGAACTAGCCCAGTTAGTTAGCCATTCTTTGTAATGCATTGGAATACGTCGTGCACTCACCTATAGATACTACACCGTGGTATTAACCGAAATAAATTAACTGTAATAAAAATAAAAGTGATACTTCTTAGGAACATACATTAAATGATTTTTATTAACCGCTTAAATAAAGATTAAACCGGTTTTTGAAAAAAGTCCTTTTTAAATATTACATTCTCAATTTCGGTTGATTAATCATTAAATGTTAGTTTATTCGGTTTCTTGTCCTGAGTTTAATGCTTATAACGAGCACAATAAAATAGTCTCCCCCATTATCATTATAAACGTGTTCGACTATACTAAAAGCATCGTTTTTTGTTTCAGATTTCCACAACGTAGTAGAGGTAAGTAACAATTTAAATTTCCCTTTTGTGTTAAAAATACATGTAATCGATAATCGAAAGCTCAGTTAAATTTAAAAATAAAGTGTTACGAGCACATTCATTTACATAGGCCTTCTGGCCTTCCTACCCGTATATTCTAAATTCATGAAATGCTGGTATTTTAACATAAAGATTATGAATGTGAAAAATTTCAGCAGCGGAGTGCATACGAACATGTAATCATCTTCATCACTGACACGATAGCCCGAGTAAAGCCAAGGCCGTGAGTACCGTGTACCGCGTCCTCGTTTCATGACCGATACATATATACACTACTGCAGTGAGCAATAGACGTACAGTATGACTAGCGAATGAAAGTTGACGTTTAGATTATTTAATATATGTGGTTTCTTTTAAAAACATGTCCCTATATTTGATTTGAAAGGAAACTGACCCTTATGTATTCCGTTACAGAAGATTATACTCAATATCAGGACGCATTTAAAATGACCTTAGCAACAGGATTCAGGGATGTATTTAAAAACTTTAATACCGCAAATTCTAGTTTGTTCGTCTCAGGTGTAAGCAACCCTCGAGTCGGAATTACTGTTAGAGGAAATTAAAAATAATCCTATTTCATAGAATTGACAAACTAAATAGTTTAAAGAACAAATTATTTTCTTATACAACATAAACGAAAAATGTTTGGTATTTTAAACACACCCCCAATTTTGGTATTCAGTTACTCTAGTCGGCCATCTATTTTCAGCCAGACATAGTAATGTAATTCTATGCTTTCCTAGTCCAGATTTAAATGGGTTCATGCAAAAATTTCATACCTGAATATTTCGTACAATTCTATTCTTCTCTAGGGTTTCAAAAGAAACCACAAATAATTTAAACGTCAACTTTCATTATATATATATATATATATATATATATATATATATATATATATATATATATATATATATATATATATATAACCTGCACTATGTATATGCATTTATGGAACGTGGTAAAGTCTAGCCACCCAACTGACATACTAACTACTAGAAAATTGCAACTTTTTCTGTATATGTATAAGTGTGTTTGACACCCTTTTTTCTCACTTATTATTGCAGATACACATATTCCTTATAGGACATGATTTAATCAGTGCAATATTTGTGATTGAAGTGTGTGAAAATTTTAATTGTGGAACTTCCGGTATAACCGGAAGTGACATCAACTTTATAAATTTAAACACAACCTATACTATTTTTTTATAAATTTGGATTGCATTTTTTGTTTCCTTTCCGACCATACCAAATTTATTAGTATTAACGTTATTCATTTGTTAAAAATAATTACTTTCTTTCGCTCGATTTTTATCGTTAGAGATGTAATTTAATATGTGAGATGGCTATGACCTATGACAATATTGAAGAACTGAAGAGCAGAATACGCAATGCCGTGGAAGGAATTGACAGAATCGAACTTAATAATGTTATGAGTCAATTAAATAGACGTACCTACTTTAAAATGTATTAATATAAATGGGTAACATGTTGAATAAATGTTTTGTTAATGTAAATTTCTTATTTCATACCAACATTAAATTAAAAATAAATGATCTTATTAACATAATATCATGAAAACAATTACTGTCATTGCCCTCTCACATATTAAATTACATCTCTTTACGATAAAAATCAAGCAAAAGAAAGAAATTTGGTACGGCTCGCAATTCCATCGCCAAGTCTCCTTATTCATTTAACGTCAACCTTATTAGAAGGCATGCGCGATTGGGGTGTCACGTGGACGCAACTTTAACGTGTACGTTATTTTTGCGTTGAAGCTGTAAAACTCTCTATTTTCGCATACTGTACATGCTATTTTATCTGTCACATAAGGAAAATGGAAGGCAAATTAGAAAGTCTTATTTTGATTTAAGTGAGAAAGATTTCAAGGATGCCTTAATAAATTGTCACATAAATAACAGTTAAAATAGAAATATGTACTACATACAGTCTTACAACCTCTACATATAATTGCGCAAAATAAAATGTAACTAAAACGTTACACCTATCTCCCTCTAAAAGTTAGGTTATGTCTGAACGCCATTTCTGGACAAACAAGGATAAACATACATACCGTAAAAAAAATACGTACACAAGCGCATTTAAGCCAAAGTGAGTTTTACCTTTCATGATAGTTATTTTGACACTATGTGAAAACTCTCCAATATTTTACATTTTTGTAAAACTTTGTGGATGTAAAATAGATGTCAATACTGTAAAACAATTGAAAAATTTATTAACTTGTAAACTTCAAGTTTTAAAGTATATATTCAATCGCAAAAAGTATTTTGCATACCTGCAACTTTTTTTTAAATATTCTTAACAATTTTGGAAAACTCTTACGAGCCTGAACTCTAAAATATGCGTCAAAATTTTTTAATACTTGTATTTGTTTCATAACTTAAAATAACCCTTAGATCCTAAAATTAATTCCATCTTTGGCTTTACATTTCTATGTAGGTTGGATATAATTTTTATGATAATAGTACCATTTCTAAAACAATTGGCTTGATTAATAGAATGTTTTCATTAACTAATATTTTTGATACTTAAATCTCTTTGATCTTAAATTCTTCAAATATATAAGAGAGATTGTTTAATTGTTATCTCCAAAAAAATAAACAAAAAAATACAAAAATCATGTACCGCAATCCATATTATTCATATTTTAAATATTTTAATGTATATTTACTTTGATATAAAGAGAATACCAAAACTATAATGATTACCCATTATTAGAACAAAGTTAAAAACAAGGATAGTCTACCAACTGTATGTTTGTTAAAGCATGCAATTAGTCAAGTCAATGCGTCCGAGTGTGATTAAATGAACTTTACGGCTTACAAGAAACAAGAAAAACAAAAATTGTTACAAGTAAATAAACAGTCAGACACAAACCAATACATCAAGATCAGTGTAAACTTAGTAATGTGAAACATAGAAAAACTTTAACTCCGCAGTCATTTATTTATAAAAAAAAGTAGTACATATAAAATCTGTAATACAGGATTATATCAAATATAAAATAAAATATAGTAGGTATGTTTAATAAATATATTTTGATATGCAAATATAAAAGAATATACAAAAATATTAACAAAATTAAATTAGTTATTTTATATTGTTAATATCATTGGAAAAGGATTTGGAATTGATATGGATTTCTTCCAACTTTAGAATTTTTTTATAGTTTTTAATGAAATTGAATAAAAATTTACAATAGTATACTATTAAAATTAGAACAAATCAACATACATTTGCAAATATTTATAAGTTGTATCAATGCTTTGTATAAAGCATTGGTATACAAAGGTTGAATTTAGATGAATCTATTCTATTATTAGCAATTACATGATACAAAACTTCGTCAACTTTTAATTCTTAAGAAAAAAAACCCTGTAATTAGATATTGCTATGAAAAGAAAATTTGCTTCGTATAGTCAAAGCTTGTAAATTACAATTTTACTGTCACTGTTACTGTGCGAATAAAAATATTATACAAAAAAACATTACAATTAAAATAGATAGCGACCGGTTGTGGTTTGGATGAATTGGTTTCGAATTTGACTAACGCCAGATGTAAAAATTATTTTCAGTTTTCAAACAGCACAAAAGTGCTTTCTCCATGGCAGTTCTGAGGTGACGCCTGGTAAGTGCCCTCACTGGTACAGATATATCATTACCGAAATCTAAGAATAAAAACAGATTGGCACACCCAGAAACTGGTAATAATCAGCAATGGTGATATATTGACTACCTGTACTTTTTTAAGACAATTTTGTTTTTGATCGACCAGAAATTCATTTTTTAATCAATATCGTAGTTCTGTACCTACGTGTACAATACGAACATCAGAAAGTATAACAGTTAATTTACGATATTTTTTTATATCTCAAATTTGATTCTCATAGAAGATACAATACATGAATCCTTGTAATAATAGACAGCTAGAATAGGAGATATTGAAATTCTAATTCCAAATATAGCATAGAATTATTATCGACATTCATATGGGATTACGTTTTGTTACCTGTTGGATTATCTTTGCAGGACACCAATACCAATAATAATATATGCAACATGTTCACATATGATTTCATGTTCGAATGAGTAGGTACCTAATTCACTTCCACTCAAATTATTTTCTATGAAACAGATATCATATGAAATGAGCAACATGGTTGTGTTTTCATAGCATGTTGCATATTATTTGCTCATTTACAAGAGTTCGTATTGTACATGTAGTATTCTTCAACAAGAATGGTATGATTGTTGAACACATACGTAATAGAAGTAGTTTCTTTTTGCCACACAGGCTATAGAATCTGTTCATAAGGCGACGTATGTCGTTACTCTGTTCAGAAAATAATTGGGAACTGTCAATGTAGTTCGTATTCATCGGCGTGTATTTTAGCATATTTGTGTTTCGTGTTTATTTATGTAATTTATCAATAATGTCAAAAAAAAAACTATCGAAAAGGGCTAGAATAACGGTGTTTTTTGCATGTACATTTCTTGATGCAGAAAAATATAGTTAGTGATGCACGACGAGGCGAGAGTACTCTCGCATCTCGTCTCGTCTCGTTGCATTATGCGAGACGAGAACGAGAGCGAGATTGCAATTTAAAATTCGAGGCGAGATCGATACAACAACTGCGAGAAGCGAGAAATCTCGCGAGATCCTCGCGAGAGTCTCTCAATAAAAACTATTTGCAACTTTATAGCTATGATTCGTAAATTCAGTTAAAAATGCACCGTACAAGAAGTGGAGTCAACGCTAATTCGTGTATAGAACACGCGAATGTGAAAATTATATAAATTCACTATATTTTTTGAGTCTATCTAGAGTCGATTGGTATCGGTCCCAGAGCGAGGAAATGCAAAATAAAGACAAATTCGGTTTTGCATCCAGAACTAGTTTTCTCCAATAATTAATCCCAGTTAAAACCACGGTTAATAAAATTCTTACCGCCTCTGAAAAGTAAAGGATGATATATTAAGCATCGTTGGGAGCCAACACGGAGAGAAGCGCAGTGATTGGTTGCCGGCGGATTACCAGTGAAGCGGTTTTTTATGACTAAATCTTACTTAAATAGTAGGATATATTTAATAATAAAGTGTAGGTACTTTTAGATACAAAATATAATTTTTTAATTTGTTTTACTGATGACAGAACGTATTAACAGATGTTCGGATATTGAAATAGTTTAGAGATCATAATTTGGTGATAAATTGAATATTTCAGAGGTAAATTAAATTATTTACTAACTTATCACATTTTCTGGTGACCGTAAATGAATAAACATCATGTTCGTATTGAAATAATTTGATTACCAGAATTTAGTGTTTCGTCTCTATTATAGTTATACGACTGCAAATACACCGATTGGTGCGAACTTGTCTCTTGTAGTTAAACTGTTATGTAAATACGTAGTGCGCAAGCGCTTATTTTTATAGCGAGACTCTCGTGCGAGAACGAGACGAGATCCAAAAAAAATGTGCGAGAACGAGATCGAGATTACAGGTCCGAAAACGAGACGAGATCAATATTTTATATTTCTCGTCACGTCTCGCCTCGCGTGCATCACTAAATATAGTTTCCTAATAAGTGTCATCTCAGATTATAGAGCGAATTGAACTATCTAAAAACAAATTATTATATACTAAAGAAAGAAAATCTATATTCACCTATTTTTAAGTGTTGCTTGATTATACAAGTCATTAAAAAAGCATAAAAAGGCTAGGAAAACAGCCAAAATCTGAAAAAACCTTAAAATATTTGCTATTTTTGGGAATTTTGAAATATTTTGATCTACATATTGAACTAATGTATCAAAATATCTAAAAACTGATACATTTATATTTTTGCCCGCAGAAAATCTGATATTTTTGGGTCAAATTTTATATATCAATCTGCAGTCAGAGAATTTGGAATCAGCAGGTTGAAGAGATATAAAAATAATTCAAAAATGAATAGAGGTATCAACAAGCAGTTATTATTCAATTATCGTTAATTCTGAATTAAATTAAGAAGAAAAATTGGAAAAATAAAGGTTTTGAACAATTATTGTGCTTTGTGCATTTAAACAGTAAACATGGCGTTAAATAAATATGTTTATGGAAGATGAAGCCAAGAATGGTGTATCAATTTCGTTTTACGAATATTGGTATAACAAAAATACAACGATCAAAAGAATACGCCACTGATATTACTCAAAGGTTTCAGAGTCAGTTATACACTTATGTATTCAATGGTTTGCATTTTGGCTCCTTACATGTAACTTAGCAGAGGAGATTCTGGTGTGCAATACACTGACATAATATACTAGATGAAAATAATATTAAGAAGCATGGAATATACAGAATGTTTCATGTAAGAATGCAAGACTTTAGAGTATGAATTCTAGATACCGAAACAAGAAAAAAAAACCACTAAACATTGGTGCTATAACGCCTCCTAACAGAGATACCGAAAATTTCATAAAAGAACAGGAAATAGTAGATTAGTTTAATTTATTTTTATATTGGGTCTTATAAGTAATTAATTATAAAAAGAATCTCGGAGCAAATGTTCCAAATGAAAGCCATTGCATTCAATACATAATTTAGTATTATTTGAAAATACTATGGTAAATGATAAAAATATAACATTTTTATTAAATACAGAAGGCTTGGCAATACTTTTTTAATTAGAAATATTCTAAAAATATTGAATAACAGGTGTAATAATTAAATATCGGATTGAAATGGGTGGAATATTTAATTAATTAAGTATCTTTTGTGTTAAATGAAATAAACAAAGGATATAAGCCAACTATTTTCTGCTATTTCAGTATTGCGCTTCATTTAAGATGTTAGGAAGCGTTAAGGCCAACGCGCACTTGAGCGACCGAAGCGAATTATTTCTTAGCATTCAACTATCCTATATTAATGTGCAGTGTATTATTGCAACGTTTAAATTTTATTTTATTATCCAAACCATTATTTTACCAGCGTGTAATTCTTTTATAATGTGACGTTAAACTCAAAATTGGTTATTCGGTTGGGGGCCCGCTACCTCGTAGACTCTGGAGACGGGCGGGGTTGAAACCACAGGAATGATTATAAAAAAGGATAATGGGTGCCACGTAATTTTTATTGTTATTTAATCCAATTTTATTGTCAATAGACTCCTTTTTAATGTGCAAATAAATTAGACTCGAATAAAATAATAATGTAAAACTAATCTGCTGTAAAAATAGTGACAGGCATTAGATGAACTGTAATAAATATTTCAGACGTACACATACGACATCGCTCGTATTTCGTTTGTGCTGAAATTATACCATACATATGTAAATTCAATTAAGTGGGTCTACTATATCTTTAGGCAACTATATCACCCTCACTACCTTTGATTTAACCGAAAATGGAATGTTTCATACAAAGGATAAGGAACTATACAGGTTTATCTTTAGTGACTTGATTTATCAATTTAGCCGTTAATAGGGTATGAAGGCAAATGTCTAAAATGGAATAGGACACTAAGTAATTTAATAATCCTCGTAAGATATACACATATAGTATTCTCCATACGTAAGAAAGATATTGCGCACTAATAAGTGTATGATCCATGACGACATACGTAATTGAAGTAGTTTCTTTTTACCACAGAAGTGTTGATTTACAGGATTTATCAATAATCAAAAACTATCGAAAGGTCTAGAATAATGGTCTTGTTTATATGTACATTTCTGGATGCAGAAAAAGATAGTTTCCTTATTAGCACAGATTATAGAGCGAATTTAAATATTTCTGAAATAACAATAAACGAAATATTATTGCACAATGACAATCTTACGTAAAGAATATTAACATTGAATAGGTATTTTATTTGACTACTCTAATACAAGAAAATGAGTTAAGTAAAGCAGGTTTATACTCGTGAACTTCTTGACAAATGAGGCCAATGGACCAAAGATATACCATCATATTTTATAGTGAAATTTTAGTATAAGCAATATTGATATTATTGATGGGGCCAGAAAAATACTCAAAGTATTGAGGATCTATGGAAGCAAGAACAATAGAAATCATGAAAAAAGTAGTTGAAGATTTAGTTTTGACGAACGTAGGATGAAAATTTCATTGATTACAAATGTAATAGGAATATCAGAAACAAGTTAATAAAATACTTTACCTACATACCGGGTGGTGGGGGCTACCCTCTTAAATTAAATGTTTAAACAACATTATTGTTATTTTTTATGAGATGTAAATTAAATAATACAAAAGGAATGTGTAATTATTATAATAAATTATTATGGTGGAAACAGTTATAGAAGAATACGTTTGATATTTCCAAATAATTTATTATTATATTTATATTATATAATTATTAACCAGAAAAAAGAAAACAAATGCCCTGCTTACCGGCTATTGCTAATAATAACAGAAATTTTGAAATTTCTCTTTAAAATTGTGCCTGAGTGTCTGGTCGCGAATTTGGGGATCCGGGTTCGATCCCGACCGACGCTAAATATTACGAATTTTAAATGGCACAAAATTGACCCCTGTGGTGCACTCTCCACGCCATCAATGAGTGCCCGTGAGGTGACGCCTGGTAAGCGCCCACACGATGCAAATATTTCATCATTACCGATAGCTGTGTACAAAGCAAATTGACACACCCAGCAGTGGGTAATAAGCCGTGATGATATATTTATTTATTTTATTTAAAATGTAAAAATAATTTTGTATGCAACTTTTAATTCTGTACTACTTTGCACTCTAACTCTAACGTGCCGAAAAAAGTATCCTCAACATAGAGATACACTAGCAGATCCCACAGACATATAATATGTACTACTAGACTGAGTTTACAATGTTAAGCGTTTGTACCGATGGACGCCATAACGAGACGGTAATTGAAAGGCGCGAAATTTAAACGTAGGATAAAATATGTTTTCTGAAACTAAAAAAATATGTAAAAGCTGAAAACAATCCAATTCAATAATAAAATAAATTTATACATGAAACAAATAGCAAAACAAGCTTTGTAAACAAATACTAAACAAAGAAATAAACTTGAAAAACGTTGGCTAACAGAAATGACAGGTTGCTGCCAACATAAATTAAATAAAATTCACTACAACTAAAGAAAATATTTATTATAATTATTGAAAAAATAATGTAAATTAAATATTGGTCGTACTTTTTATTGTACAACTGAGCTTTATTGTTTTGAAATGAAGAAATTATATAAAATACATATTTTAAGTTACTGTATAGTTACGTCTTTTTCATTGTGTTGTATAATTTGCACTAGAATTAGCGTCTCGTTATCTGTTCAATTCGGCACAAAACTGGACATTGTCGCCATGATGTATGGTCGGTCTAGTATGTACCTTTCCTTGTCTATGGTAGATCCCTTAGTAGAAGATCATTTCAGCCATCGTGATAGTAATCGTTTACAGCCATAGCTCAGTTGGTTAGAGCTTTACTTCGGCAAAAGCCCGGGTTCAAGTCCCGGTGGCTGACATGATCGATTCACAATATATTTGTAATATATAGTCTTAGACTGTTAAGTCTCTATTAATATAATATTATCACATGTTAGATCCCTATCTTCATCCCAACCGCCACCACCCGATATATTTCATCTCCTTCATGAGTAGTGAGCCCTCTTAAACATCAGACAATATGTTCAAAATAACAAGAGTCTAGTCGTCAGGGCGCCGGGGAACCCGAAAATGCACGATGTCTTCCGAGTGGAAAATTAGACTCATTTTTTAAGAAATATTTTTTTAAATCCTGACAATAACAATACCTAACGAACAAAACTCAAGTCCTTATACTTGTTTTTAAACTTATTTTAAAAACTAATATAACGACCCGGGTTTTGCGGGCGCTTGGAATATACATTGTGCTGCTTCGGGGTCTCGGCGCTCTGAGAACTAGACTCTTCTTTCAAAATATTAATGATCTTTTGGTAATTTGGATATAACAGAAGTTGTAATATTATTAATGTATGCCTTATAGTTGTGAGTGGATTCTGTTGTCTGCCGGCAACGAATATTTTTAGATCCAGTCCGTCACTGTCTGAACATCGCATTTAATATATGTATAAACGTTGAGCCGATATGCTCATGCATCATATATGATACATACATGACGTATTCTGAGCTCAGGTTTCTACTCCAGACGTATGAAAGTAAAGCTTTTTTGACATTCAATGTATAAAAGAGATCATGGTCTTGTGGATTGGCGAACCGTATATAATACATAAAACGTGTAAATAAAACAAAAAGCCATAATGTCGTTATATCGTTAAAGTTGAACGAGTAAATAAAGTATCGTTTGATATGAAATGAGTTAAACGATAAGTTATTTATATTACAAGCTGCATAAGAAAAACATTTTGGTGTCGTCCTATCTAATCTGTTACAAACTGCAACTGATCCTCAAGCCGATATTAGTCCGTAGACCGTAGAAATAGAATATTTATAAAAAAAAAGTACAATAGCGACCTCTCTGTGAAACAATAGGCTATTTTTCGCGACGGACTAAACATGAACCACGGTTATACGTTTGGTTCATGAAAACGTCACTGTTATCACGTAAGATAAGATATCGCGAGAAATCAGTTTAGACACTAGTAAAAAATTCAAGTTCAAACCTTTTGTTTTATGTTACACATAGTAAGTGAAAAATGACTGCATCACCAATTATGATTATTCAAAATGGTAATTTTTCTGTTAAGTTTTGCTGATAGCTACGTGGAGCTAAGAGAAATGTTCCTTTTTCCAAATAACAGAAACTTTAGTTCTTGCGTTGGATTAAAGTTACATATTTCTCTGTTAAAAAAAGAATCACACTGCGTTTTCAGCTTACACAGTGCAAGTGCGCACTAAGTGCAACATCTCACGTGACCACATTGAACGAGTTCTGCCCTCATCCGATGGCAGTGCAGTTTAAGCTGAAAACGATTTTGTTTAGTCGCCATATTTGCACTGACACTATTGCACTTGCCTAGGGAGTCAGAGCACAAAAGTCGCACTGAGCCAGTGCACGATGCAACTTTTTCTTAAGCTGAAAACGCATCAGCTGACTAAATTTTGCTGTCAATGACAAGCTGAAAACCATCAGTGCAAAAAAGTGTGCACCAGTGCGCACTCGACTTGTAAGCTGAAAACGCTATTAAACATGCTGCATCATTTGGCGGTAAATTTTAAACGATGGATGAGTTATATTATAGACGAATTAACATTTCAGCAGTTCCCTTGTTCACTTCCACTTCAAGTATTTCTAATCATTGGATAGTGGACTTTTTCTATATTTATAAATTATTATAAAGTTTAAATCAAAACCTCAAACTGTTAAGTGTCTAAACCGTCTAAACAACTGCTAAACAAAATAAAAGTAGACTTTACTGCTTAATAGAATAAGATTAGAAAGAGAGAAGATTAGACAAACCAGGTCCTTGATTGACGTCATTAGTTCGTCGCGAGAACAAACTGGTTAATAAAATGCATTAACCAAATCTTTTGGTTTGTCGTGAAAAATCGCCTAATGTCTAATAAAGAAATAGAAAACACACTCATGGTGAGTGTTTCACATAATTTCAGCATCTGAAAAATGACCGAGAGGTTGATTCAGATGCAAAAGTAATTATTTTTGCGTTGTATTATAAATTCCGTCTTGCATTTTAAATTATCCCTGTATAAAGATTGTTATCAAAAAAATTTATTAAATGGAACCGAACCTAAACTCAAAACCTGAACCCCGAACAAAACCGTAAATTTTATTGTTGCTTGAACCATAACCGCCCACGAACCCACTTCTCAAAAGAAAAATATTAACCTGAACCTGAACCAAACCCAATTTTTGACAGGTTTGATGCTCTGTCCAAAATACTTTTCAGAACAAGAATTTGTTATTTATGCATCACTGACAAGTGTTACAATGACAATGGTCTGTATTACAAGCGCACTTTTATAACAAAAGCGCCTTTATGGAGCACACTTCTCGTAAGATTATAATATAAAAACACTTTTATTATAAAAGTATGCTCATAATACGGGCCATTGACTTGTGTAAAGAATATCCAAAACAAACAAAAGTAAAAATTTATTATTACCATTTTTTAATCTAGTCATAAATCAGTAAAGTATTGTTGGTTTCATTTAAAGTTCGTCAGGCTCGTAAATTTATGTATGAAGGTGATCGTTAAAAAAGTGATTTTTTGTACCACTGGATTTATATACAGGGTGTTGACGCTAAAGTGCGAACATAGGGATTTAACATGGGGTTATAGTCTTTTACAATTTCCTGCTCTTCTGTTCATTTTACGGCAAAAACTGTAGAGTGCAAGGTTGTTCAGAATTAAATGTTTATAATTTTTTTATTACGTCTTTACTTTCTTCACAATTTTAAAAAGAAAATTCAAAATGTCGGTTTATTCGTAGTAATAGCGGTGTCAACGTGTTTCCTTTTTTAATTTTTATTAATTATCTATAAACGTCAAACGTCAATTTGAGATATGGAAAATAAATTCTGTATTCTTTTGTAACTATTTCCATCGTACTATTCCTATTCCTCCTTCGAATAAACATTCATTATTTCATTTATTTCTTTTTCATTAGTCAAATTGTCGTTTGACATATACAAATAATTTATGAAAACCAGAGAATAAGAAAACAAATGTCATGGCTAGTGATGTGCAAATTTTGGAAACTTATATTTTTGAATGTTTCACTGAAAATTTTATTGAAAGTTTCACAAAATGTTTCACTTTCAATTAAAGTTTCATATAAATATTTCAGTGAAACCTTCAATGAACGTTTCATTTAAATTTCCAGAAACTTAACATTTGTCAGTTCAATTTGAAATATTTAGATCTCAAATTAACTAATTTGAAAATAAATAAAAAAATAACAAAAACTTCAAAACAAAATAAAAATCTATTATTCAAAATGTAATACAAATTTAAACAAAAAATAAGTATTAAACTATTTAAAATAGAAAGTATATTGTTTTTTGTATTTATTTCATTGAAGTGCCGCCAAATTCTACCTTTAATTTTTACCATACTTAAACTGTACTGAATCCTGAATTTTATATTCGAAAAATATACAAGTTCCAGCATGTAAATTAACGAAACGTCGTAAGTTGCACGTAGATAAGTGCAGGCGCATGCATGTCATCTGCGCAAGTCTGTTGCAGAGAATTTGGCGGCGCATGCGCAGTGTAGTTTATGAAACTTTCATGAAACTTAAGGTTTGAAACTTTCATTTTTGAAATTTTTCAATTGAAACTTTCAATATGAAACTTTAAAATGGCACATCACTAGTCATGGCTACAACTACTTATAAACCGAAATATTAAAATTTCTTTCTAAAATAGTGAAGAAACTAGAAACAGAATAATACAGTTTTGTATACAACTTTTAATTCTGAACAACTTCGCGCTCTATAGTTTGTGCCGTAAAATGAACAGGAGAGCAAGAAATTGCGTAAAACTAAAATTCTATGTTAAATCCCTGTGTTCGCATCTTAGCGTCAACACCCTGTAGGTACTTTTCCATACAAATATTTAGTAATCCATTACTTTTTGTTCTGGCTGCGTAAGGGAGCACCTATCACGTTTCCCCTAACGCATTATTTAATCGTTGCGAATGTCGGTAGTAGAAAATAATCCTTTGTTTGCCTCCCCAAAATTCAAAAAAGCATTTTGCAATTGATTTTATCGTACGTCACAGTCATAGCAATATATTAGTTCCAAAGTTCCTGTGATATAATTATCCTCTCCTTATCTAACATATCTTCATATTCTGCAAAATTTCCCTGCAATAACGTCCTCAATTGCTAAAATATCTTTCCACCCAGGAAGTTTATTATCTCGCGCCTGTGAATCAAGTTGACACTTTGTAGCGGAATTGGTAAAAGTTACTCTAGATAACTGCCAATGTGGGGACAGGTATAGTATATTGTTGTGTTGTGTGGAACACTTTTTTTTTGGCACTTTTCGAGATTATTTTGAGATAATTGGTGCAATAACTTTTTGATATAATAGTTCAAATGATATAAATATATTAATTAATTAATTTTGGCTATCTTACAAGGTTGCGATTTCGGGCTCACTGATTTGGTTAAAATTTTGTATTCCTTCTAACAGTGGCCTGTTCCATAAAACACTAGTAATTACGTCAGTATATATATATATATATATATATATATATATATATATACAGGCTGTTATATTTTAATGGACCCAGCAAATATCTCGCTTATTTATTAAGTTGGTAATTTCTTTTATATAACATGATTTATACAGCAACATGTAAGCTACTTGATGACGGATGTACATTCCTGATACCACTTCCGGTATATGAGTAATTAATATCTACTTTGAAATTTCAAATGGAACATACTATATTTTTTTACAAATTTGAAAAGTACATCAAATTTACTTTACAATCATGTAAAATAATCCATATGTTACATTATTAAAAAGTAAAATGGCGGGCACTTTTTTATACACCTAATTGGAAAGAGAATAGTGAGGCATGGCTGTGCCTTGAAATAAAACAATTAACTAAAACAATTGTAACTATTATTATTAACCGAAATTATATTTTTTTGTAATAATAATACAGAAAATAAGAATAAGGAACACAAGCCACAGTCATGGCTCACTATTCTCTTTCCAATTAGGTGTATAAAAAAGTGCCCGCCATTTTACTTTTTAATAATGTAACATATGGATTATTTTACATGATTCTAAAGCAAATTTGATGTACTTTTCAAATTTGTAAAAAAATATAGTATGTTCCATTTCAAATTTCAAAGTAGATATTAATTACTCATAAACCGGAAGTGGTATGTACATCCGTCATCAAGTAGCTTACATGTTGCTGTATAAATCATGTTATATGAAAAAAATTGCCAACTTAATAAGTAAGCGAGATATTTGCTGGGTCCATTAAAATATAACAGCCTGTATATATATATATATATATATATATAAGTGGAATGAAACTTGCGGTTTTGCAGTGATAGATAGACTAATGATAGACTACGCTTCGTGAGAGATAATAATTTGGCCAATCTTAGAAAAATAAAAATTTTGAACAATTTATTTACTAATACATATTAAATAATTAATTAGTCTTCATATTTTAATCAAACTGAGATGTAAGCGTTGAAGTCGTATTTCATTTATAATATTTATTTAACTTTTGTAAATGTAGTATATTTTAATGTAAAAATAGACACGAAACTGGTTGAAGTGATGGGTAGAAAGCTAAATTATATGAAATACAGAATTTAGTTTTAAAAATAATTGGAGAAAAATAAAACAGAAAACGGGTTTTTATTATGAAAAATAATAATAAATAGAATGTTTGTATTTTAAACATTCAACACATCTTATCTTTATTTTACCCACCTTCCGACTGGGGTAATTTCTAATTTTAATATACTGCAGTAAATTTCTACATGTATGAAACGAAATTATTCTTACTTAAGTAAACACTAAAGTAAATTTGAAGTATACTGCAGTATTTTATTTTTTACATAGGTAGCTTTATGAAACAAAATTTAGAAAATACTGGTGGATTTACCGGTATCTACCCCAGTATTTTTTAATGAAACAGGCCACTGGTGTCTTCTTTTTTATAGACCACAAGAAATACAATGGTAAAATTTTCACATGGCTGTAATTTTTACCCTATTAATTTTTAAACAAAAATGTAAATACAAAAAAGTTCAGATTTTAAAACTGCATCCAACAAGTCAAAATTTAATTTTCACATGCGTTTCGTTTGTGAAAGAGACAAAATAAAAGTCATAAAAATAAATATAAATAAATATATCATCATGGCTTATTACCCATTGCTGGGTGTGCCAATCTGCTTTGTACAGATATCGGTAATGATGAAATATTAAAATAAAAGTCATAATTTTAACTATTTAAAGAATACTATGAACATAAAAATGTTAAATATTTGTATTGTTTTAATAATTGATTTCATTGAATTATTTATCAGTAATCAATAATATTAAAAATTAAATATAAATTAATAAAATTTTATTTTATTTAATATTTGAACTATATTTTATCTTGCATGGCAATTTGTATACAGCTTAAAGACGGATATTTTATTTTACGTTTATCTCATGACAAGTACGTATTACATCAATAAATTTAGGCATATGAAAATTTTACAATCATATTTCCTATTGTCCATAATAAGTAGATACTTGTATATATAATATATAATATATAATCGCTGTAAAATTTGTGTGGCTAAGTGGTAGGATTTAGCATGCATGTGCTGTAAGTTCAGAATTCGACTTTCCCTTTTTTGTTCTTTTACATTTTAAGTTTTTTGTATTAATCTTTCGATCGCACAACTAAATTATCATATGCAGGCGATGAATTTTGATGATTATGAAGTAATGAAGATGTTAAAGATGAAAAATAATTATATTCATGTTCAAGCGGGATTCGAATCAGGGACCTTTGAATTGCGAAGCGACATCTTTCCCCTATATTACCCTAATCACAAATTTAAATTATTATTGTGTGGTACAGTGTACATGCTGTAATTATGTTTTTTACAATTGTAACAATACTTTTAAATTATTTTGTTGTACATTTATAGATACAAATAATTTCAGGGTTGATAACATTTTTTTCAGCCCAAAAAAATCACCTACGCTTTTTTTAAAAAAACCTATAAATGCAAAGTTATCACAATTTATTATATATTATGACTAAACTGAGGTTTTTCCATAACAAAGTCTGTAAATATTTAAGCGAAAATATTAATAATATCTGCAATAAGAATTAATCTTACAATTTATGAAATTAAGTTGTATTATTTTAAATATAATATTTGATGGCAGATGTATACATATTTTTTGCAAAGTCAGATTTACAAGATACGACTATTAACTTCTATTTTTTAAATAGCACCCTATAATTATTTTACTAAAATATAAACTGCCATTTTTTTTTCTCTTTTCAACGATGTATAAATTTTTATTTATGTATTAGAAAATTCGTGAAAAATAAGAATTGAAAAATAATTTTTGTTCAAATATTCTAGGTGCTATGTGAAAATAAACAAAATGTAACGATGTTATACAACTTAACAACCTAAAACAACATTGTTTTAGGTTGGTTTTACTACTGAAATTGTTGTTTTACCTTGTAAAGTTCTATAACATTGTTAAATTTTCACATAGCCACCTGGAATATTTGAATAAAATTATTTCTCAAATCTTATACATTAATAAAAACTAATACATCGTTGAAAAGAAAAAAAATGGCGGTTTATATTTTAGTAAAATAATTATTGGTTGGTATTTGAAAAATAAATGTCATATCTTGTAAACCTTACTTTATAAAAAATATCTACATCTGCCATCAAATAATATATTTAAAATAATAAAACTTTTATGAGCCATTTTTTCTATTACTTATAATAAAAAAGTTAGGGGGGAGTCTTCCCAGACTCAATTTTTTTGGCATAAATAAATTAATTCTAATCTGCATACTGTATATACCATATAATGTTTGTATTACCTAACTACAGTGCTGGGACTTTGCCGTATCGCCTGGCCATCGCATGACGTAAAAATGGGGTCATTCTAACATCTCGGTACAACTTCTCGTATCGCTTGGCGATCATATGACGTCAATTTTACGTCACGAGATCGCTAGGTGATACGGCAGTCCCAGCGAGGAACTCTTGTTTTAAATAACCAAATAAATAACCTAACCTAACCAAATAAATATTGCAAATTGAAATTTTGGCAATAATCACCTTTTAAGGTCCATATAATCAGAAAATTATCAATTATCTGAAAAAGTACTTGCACCCAAATTTACAAGTACTTTTTCAAATACTTGGTACTTTGAAGTACTTTAGAAACTAAAAAAGTACTTGTACTTCAAGTACATTTAGAAACATCAAGATACTTGGTACTTGTACTTCAAATACTACTTTCCGGTACTTTGCCCACCTCTGGTCATAATATAAAAGAGTAGAAAATGCGCTGCATATTTTCAATTTACTATTACACAATATATTCAGCATTCATACAATATCTATTATGTAAAATTTTGCGTTCGTAATAATTATCAGTTACGAAGAAATGTCATGAACAAAATGCATCACTTATTTGTGGTATATGAAAATGCGCTAAAATAATATTTGCAAAAACTCTACCTTGGAAATATTTCAAACAAGTAATGATTGTATTTTTCATATTTTATTAATACAGGTGTTGTATTATTCCACAATGTAAATCTATAAATAAAATATATAAACTGAAAACAATATGCTTTCATGTAATTATAACAAAAATAAACAATATTAATGATAATAAAACATACTTGAATAATAACATATATATTTCGTTTTATTAATTTGATGGAAAATTCTAAATATATTTCCAAATACAAACTTATGAATATAATTTGTATGGAGATATATTTTACTCTACGTTGCGATAACATGCGCATTAAAACACAAAAGTTTCAAAATCATAACTATTAATAAAACGTAAATATAATGAAATATTTTCATATTCTACTTGCAGCCTTGCAGGTAACAATCTATCGCATTTAAGAACGCAATTTAAAGCGTTTAAATTTGTTATAGTAGTGCCTCTTCAATATAATACTACTACAAACAATATCATATCAAAAAACTCGCATGTATTTCCTATATAAAGCGTGACACTTTTATTTTTAAAAAATCAAAAATAATCAATTGTTCACAAAAATGAACAATCACTTTGTTAAAAATAGTTTTTTTTAATTACAAACAATTGATTCATTTTAAAATAATACCAAAGATAAATTGATTTCAATATTCAATTGGTACGTACCCATACAATATAGATACTTTTCATATTAGTTTTAAATAAACTTAAAAAAAACATAGAAATGATAAAATATGAAAAAATAAATAAGACTTGGCAGAAATTATAATATGACAAACTCAGCCTACTCTCGTATTCATATCATGAGCCACACTAAAAAAAGTTCTGTATTTTTTTAGGAGTCGTAATGAAAATTTTAATTAAGAACAACTCGTACTTTTCTAAATGACTCTTTGATATAAAAAAAATTACTACCCAGAAGCATAAGTATCTAAATGTATAAGTACGTGCATAAAATGTAAAATAATGAAACATAAATATTTTAATTCATGCAGATCAATTCTATAGGTCCATAACTTTAAAATAATTTTAAAAAATGTTTATATTTAATCATATTTCGATATAAATAAATATATCATCACGGCTTATAATACCCATTTCTGGGTGTGCCAATCTGCTTCTATTTGCAGATTTCAGTTATGACAATATCTGTACAGTTGAAGGCGTTTACCAGACATCACCTAACGGGCTCTCGAAGCTGTTGTGGAGAAGACGCCACAGGGGTTACTTTTATGCTATTTGAAAATTGGAAATAATTTTCAAGCTTTAAGTTTGATGTCGGTCGAACTCGAACCCGGACCGTCCAAATCACAACCGGTCACCTGAAGCACACAGTTACGCGACCGCATGTTTATTATATTTCTATTTCTAAGTTTATAATATAAATAAATAAATAAATATATCATCACGGCTTTGTACGCAGATATCGGTAATGATGATGACATATTTGTACCGTGCGGGCGTTTACTTGACGTCACCCCACGGGCACTCATTGCTGGCGTGGAGAGTGCACCACAGGGGTCAATTTTGTGCCATTTAAAAATTGAAATATTTGGCGTCGGTCGGGACCGAACCCGGTTCCCCAGATTAATTAATTTTTAAAACATATCATATCTTATTGGCCATTGTTGGATGTGCCAGTATATTTCACAGACACTCAGAGCTAGTGTGTAGATTGCACAATTGGAGTTATTTTTGTTGAATAAATTTTTTTTAAAAAGTTACTGGTCGAATCCGATTTTGTATCATCAGTACTACTGTTAGTCACTTAACACGCTCAACAATACAGGATGATTCTAAACCTGCCAAAATTTTAAGGGTATAGTACTGATCAAAATGAGTAAAAAAGCTTAATCGCCATAGGTCTGATCTTCAACTGTTTCCGGGAAAAACTTAAAATCTAAGAAAAACTGACAACGATAGTGATCGAACTAAATTTTGTCTATATCCGTAAATAGACTATGAAATACATTTCTCAATTTCTAATAGATACGAAGTTATTTGAAAATTAAATATTGGCCAAGGTCGCTTCAACATTTAACTTAGTACAATTATTTGATTTTTTTAAAAAAACGAAAACACATCTAAGATGGCCTCAAAAAGGTAAACAAAAAGTCTCATTTAATCAAAGTCGTAACTCTTATAATTTTTGAGACAGCAGAGGTAAACCATGTCTTATATCTCGAAAACTATTGAAGATCGGACCCAAGTTGATTAAGTATTCTTAACTCATTTTGGTCAATACTATATTTCCCTAAAATTTGTGACACATGTTTAAAAACACCCTGTATATGCCATGCGTATGATCGTAGGCATGAATTATCAAATATCTATACATATAATATTTATTGCAAATGGGAAACAACACAAAAATATGAAATGTTTTGAATAAATAATAAATTTTCCAAAATGGATATATTCTTATTTATTAACAATGCGGAATGTAGGACAAAATAAAACTATTGGTTCATGTTCATAGCCGGTAAACTTGCCGCTCCTGTCGTATGTTAACACGAGGTACGCTATCAACATTTAGGTTATGCGCAGTGAAAAATTAATTTGTTGCAGTCGCATTTGGAAAAATGTTGTCAATTCTTTTGAAGAATGAGTTAGTGCCGTTTTGTAGTTGTCGTTTAGTGCGTTTACTTAGCAGATCTGCCACGTAGTATGTTAGCACAGGATCAGGGCTCATAGAATATAGGTTAGCCGGGTATTGGGCGGTGTCTGTAGTCTGTAGGATCAATACCGCACCGCTCAGCTTCCCGCCACTCTGGACCATGTAGCGCAGCCTCCACTAGCGCCAGGAGACTTAACCTCTTCACACGTTGTCGTTGCGTACTCATACCCATACTATCAAAATATTGCTGCTATCATTCGTACCAACACTGAGAAAACGTGCCATCAAACAAACAGAACCTAACTAAATTATATTCTTTCAAAAGCGCATAGCACTTCATTCAATCCTAGCGAATATTCACGCAAACATTTTTCACCGATAATAATTCTCATATTTCTCTCATGGAACACCCTGTATTTTTCCAATAATTTAACACTCGCGCTAACAATTTCATTAACAACATTCCCATGGAACTTCCTGTATTTCTTTAATGGAACGCCCTATATTTTTCCAATAATTTTATACACGCACTAACGAATTTCATTAACAACCTGGGATAATAGTCAAATTATTTCACGAAGAAGGACAAATAGAAAAAAGAATTCCAATTCAAAAAAAATACGAAAATTGTTCCAAAGAATACGAAACATTTTCCATTGTTCTAACAACTGAGCTAACGAAAACCATCGACAAATTTCGGACAACAATCAATTTTTTTTATGATTTTGGATTAAAAAGAATAAATATATTGCCATGGAAATTTTTTGGTTAACAATCGATTTTTTACATGAATTAAAGAAAATAAAAAATAGATCTGTGATCTTAAAAACTTACTGGAAGAAATTGGAAAAATAAAAAATACAAAAAAACGAAGGGTAATTTCCGCTTCAAAATTTTTCATATAACAGCCTTATATTTTTTCGGTAATACCTACTGTGTTCAAATAACATTTCCTTTGTAATATCAATTTTTCCTAAGTATATGTAATACTTAGAATTCGTATGATAAAAAAGTCAAATATACATCGAACAAAAAATGATAATGATACACTATACAATACATACAGAATAAAATAAAAACTATTCAATTCGTTCCATAAAATGAATTAAAAACAGAATTTAAATAATAAAATTTAGAATAATAATAATAAATGGATACACACAGAAATGTATTGTCCCGATGATATTATTATGAAAACATTACTTTCTGCCCTAATTTTTTTCTCCTCTTTAAACTTATGATATTTTTGAATGTTTATCAGCATCTCTTCATGTCCTAAATAAAATGTAACCCGGATTATTTTTGTCTAAGTGTCGAAAATCCGGGGTTTATACTCCACATACTATACGCCATGGGCTATGTGCTTAGTGCCCTAATTTCAGGAATAGTTCAAATACCCCGAAATTACACAACCAATAGAAAATCATCAGCTGATTACATCACAGGGTTAATGGTTTTCATTCAGTTCAGTGATACAAATCAACTCGGGATCGGGACTCAGATAAGCAATGTCTAGAAATCTCGTCTACCGACGGGATTTCAGTGTTTCCTATTTACTTCATATCCTTACATCAATGACACAGAATTGCATTCCCGCTACTCCGTTTATTGAAATCCTAGTTTTTATTTCTTATTCACAGCTTTGAGTGCTTGAGAGATGATATATGGTATATGTTGTCTATTGTACATATATACATGGTAAACCTGATAATGGTAATATTTAATTTTCCACATTAGCTATGGATGCCCGTGAGATGACGTCTGGTAAACGTCTTTTATCAGGTATCAATTACCAATTATACTAGTGGATAAGCAGAGATGATCTATACATTTTATTTTTTAATTCAACAAGAACTTTGAGTACGCGTAAGATAATATCTGGTTAACTTTCTTTACGGTACAAATATTTAATCTTTACCAAAATCTTCGTAACCAAATTGCCACACCCAGCAATGGGTATAAGCCGAATGATATAAATAGCTTCTATTTTTTATTTAAGTAATATTTGATAACCAAAGTAGAAATATTATCATTATCATTGCCAAAATTTGCATAAAGAATGTTCCTCAATGATATAAAACATTTTTATTGTTATTATAAAAGAACATTTAAATTATTTTTATTTTTTGTTATTTTTTATTTTAATATTAGACCAAATATTATTAACAATCATCTAATCTTTTCTTATTTTTCATGTGCAAATGTCGTACAACAAAATTTCCAACAATATATGTATCGTAAAACGATGTTATTATTTATAATGAACTTGTCCTATTATAAATTGCATTCTTTTTGTGCCAATTAGATATATTTTAAAGAAGGATTTACTCCAAGAGTTGGAAGTTGGAAATAACTTCCGCCGCCCGACGTAAACAGAACTTTCACTAAATATAATAAAACCAATATCGTACGTACTATTATGTAATTTAGAAGTAAATTTAGATTATTTAGAGACGATTCACCGAGATATACAACAGGCAGAGATCTTGATTTGTTAGTTGCGGTGCGATACACAAAGCACCAAGAATTACAATGCTGAATAGGACTATGGTTGTGGACATAGCGACAAGGAATGTGCAATATAAAGTCATCATTTTAACAATAAGCGCATGCATTCAAAATTTATAAAAACTGGCTAAAAATAGTCCACGCGCATTTTGACTTCTTGCGCTAGTGCGAAATCTCCGTGTGAAATGTCTCAGGTGTGCATATACTAGCGCTATGTACTCAATCGTTTTATGCACTTAATTAGTTTTCCTCCATATATCAATAACTATATTAATCTTATAATTTCGATATATTAACAAAATATTTGGCATTGACTTAATATGTGTCAAAAAAGTAACATCTTTATTTTCATTACTTTAATTAGTTTAAATAACTTTCCAATACTATTAAAATTCTAACGATTAATATAAATATTTAGGTATTTACCGACGGGTTATTCGCCCTCCAAAATTTGGGATACCTAATTTTTCCATGTTTTAAATAAAGTTTCCCTTTTAATAAATAATGTATCGCTGTCTAACATGCTTGGGATCTCCCGTATTACTCAGAATAACGCGTGGAATACCTGGAATTTCTCCAGAAATTCAATTACCTACTTATGAACACCTCGTTTTCTACATGAGTTTAACCTCAGTTTTTATTTTGTTGAAACTTGTTTCTATTGTTTTTGTTGAGTTTTATTTATTTATGACAAAAAAGGAAGACCAACAGGACTTCCCCGAATTTGAATATTATAAACAAACTTTGAAATAAAAATAAATATAAATAAAAATGAGAAGTTTGAGAAGAGGAGTGAGTACCTGTTTCAACTTTGGCCGGCGAACAATGTCCATCTGCTATGGGTTTGGTGGAGTCGGTGGAGGCGTGCGAGTCCACGTTCTTCTCGTCCATGGCTCGTCGTCGAGGTCGAGGGAACTAGCACGAGCACGCAGCACGCAGCACGAAGCACGCAGGCACGGAGCACGCAGCACGACCACGGACACGGGCACGGGCACGGGCACAAACAGGAAAAAATTGGTGTTGGTGAACACTAAAGACGGTCGGGCTCGTAGGCCAACATGGGCACCGGGCTGACGCTTCTGACGAAGTGCCCGACGCCGACAACAACGACAGCGACAGCGATTGCGGTGACGAGTGGCGAGTGGCTAGTGTCGAGTGCCGAGTGCCGAGTGCCGAATGCCGAATGCCGAGTGCCCGAGTGCCGAGTGCCGAGTGCTGAGTAGTAGTGCCGTGAGGACTGAGAGACTGTGCCTGTGCCTGTGCCTGTTCCTTCGCCTCTATGAGGGATACTGAACAGGACGAGTGCGCATGGACGCCAGCGACGCAGGACCGGACTAACCACGCATACCGAAACAGTTTCGGCACGGGCACCACCGCAACACGCACAACGCACCTACTCCTGAACCAACAGACGCAGCTATTTCAGGTGGGTCAAAACATTTTTTATGGAGAATGGTGTTCGCGTATAGTCTGTCCAGAACTCTAAAGTTATCGCCATCATTAGACCCTCGCAGCAGGTAGCTGTTAGCAGGATGAAATGTGATTTATACGAGTGAAAATCTCAAAAATACTTGCGTTGCATTTTAATTATATTATAAAAACTGCACATGCCAAAATTTAATACTACAATAAATAAAAACATATATATAAATACGTATCAACGATATTAATTGGAATTGAATTTCCAAGTCTATGCATTAAAAACATATTACTTAAACATCGAATAAACCAGCATCCGGCGGTTTATTTCTTTAATTTGTAATTAGGAAAAAATAACGATTATCACAACAACGGTCAATTAAAGTGAAATTCAAAGTCTTCACTTAAATATAGAATATTCTGGCTCTAATTTCATCTATTGCTACCCTTGCTGGTATGCGGTCAACCCACCTAGTAGAAAGCCATAACCTTATAATTCCAGACATCTGGACAGACTATATTTAGCGATAAATCGACAATTAGATATTAACTAAAATATTCCGGTGTGCTCCAATGTTTCGGAACCCACTATAAGCCGTTGATCTCCTGCAAGGCTGTAGGTTTACAACCACAACACGCTTCAATCGCCCACTCATACACCATAAATCTCAACATTTATAACATCATTTTTGGCGGGCAGTCACACTCGCATACTGAGCGACAAATGTACAACTACTAACTGTGAAAATACCGCGGTGTTCTATTCTAACGTTTTGAAACCTTCCATAAGTTTACGTTTACTGTCTGCACCGCAACATACTTCACTCACATGAAAATATAAATAAAAATCAAGTAGTCTGTGGAAATAGAAAACAAAATTTGCACTTTTATTTTAAACAATTATTTATAGATCATTCAAAATTAAGTTGCGAAGTTAAGTTAGAACCTAGTTACAGTTTGCACCACAATATACTTCACTCATAAGAGGGTCACACTAGAATTATTAACAATAAGAATAATAGGTAGTCTGTGAAATATATAATATTTAACCACTAATTTTCATTAATTTAAATATACATACTTACATATTTAGTTATACTAGAAACTGTATTAAAATCCATTCCGCATATAACTATGGTTCTATTTACTATTTTCTTTTTAAAACGTTACTGTTATTAATTTGAAATGATTAGTTCTTTGACAGTGACATTTATCTGTCAGTTACATACATTTGAGATATGAGCTGTCTAATCAAGTAGTTGTGTTTCTTTAAAGCGCAGACTCTGTGATTTAAATTATAGATAATTTTATAAATTTATCCATAAAATATATAGAAAAAAAATTAATGCAAACCAACAGAAAATTTAAGAATCTGTAATTTTTATAATAACATAAATCTCGAAAAAATAACATTTAAAGGTATTTTTCGGAGAAAAACTATTTTGAGCTTCAAGTAAAGTGCTATTTCCTGTTATCTGATTTACACCAAAATCTAATGGCTTCTTTCCATATTAAAATAAGGTATAAATACAAGGTTTCAAAATTTTCTGAATGATAGTATTTGAGTTATAGCGTAAACAGGAACCACACACATATACACACAAACATCATCGTAAAAATGTTAAAATTGGATTTTAGGGACCTTAAAACGTGCTCATTTATCAAAATCTCGATATGCGATTTTTAGCACGATCCCTATACCTCCCTTATCAAGGGTAGCGGGAGGTAAAAAAACGGATTTTTAATTGTCAAATCAATATCTATTTGTATAAAAATTAACCACTGAGTTACAGAATAGGCCCGATTTGAAGTTAAGCTGCGAAGGTTAATTTAATTAATCAAATTTTTAAAGTATCTTTGCGAATGATAATATGGAATTAACCAGACTGTATAGGCAGCTTCAACATTCAGTTTTTGGCGGAAAAATATAAACGTAATAATCTGATTTGACAGTGAGACTTTCTTCTTATTGGACTTAAGAATATACGGGGTAGAAGGTTTTCGTCTAAAGAAGAGACTGATGCTGCAATTCATGATTATTTTGAAAGCATTCCAAAATAAGGGTTGGGAGCTTTTAAACAGTGGAAGGAAAAATGGTGGTTGTTGAAGAGAACTACTAAAAATAAAATTCTAAAATATATGAACCAAACATCTTATTCTCAATAATTCTACTGTGATCCTCGTAAAACATGATTCCCAGTTCCCAGCATTATAAGTTGAATTTATAACATTATTTTTGGCACCAATGCTCGCATACTGAGCAAGAGATCTGGATTCATTTCCTGCATTCAACTACTATTGACCACAATGCAAGTAAAACTAACCACAAATACCCAATCCGTTTCGGCCGTACCACAACACGCTTCTGTCGGTTCACTCATCTACTCACACCCTCACGACCACAACATTTTGAGCAGTGGTGGCTCGCTGGTTAACGCGCTCGCTTACTAAGCGAGAAGCCGATGTTCCATTAACCATTAACCAAAAAATATCGTTGTGTCTGAGTGGTTCGAAACTCACTATAAGTTATAGACTATAACATTTTACGGTGGTACTATCATGGAACATTTACGACAGATTGAAATGAAATTTAAATATGGAATTTTTTATGAGTTATTACACAAGCATGCAAAATTCTAAAAAGGTTTAGTACCTGTAAGTACAGATCTTTAATATTAAAATAGAGCAAAACTATATTGGCATTATAGAAATGGTATCCCACGAGGAAGTTTTTTTCTTAATTCATATAATAAATGACAGATTTGCTTAAAAAACTACCTAACGATAGTTCACGTGACAATTTATAAATGAAACTATAAAAAGTGACCATACACCTACTACTTTTGTAATAATTCTCTTCGAAAACTGGAAAATTTGAGATTTTCTATGATATTTTCGCATTTATTATTATTGTTTTTTTTTAAATATATTAAATATTTTTGTATTATATGTAGTGGCGGATTTAGAGGGGGGGGGGAACTTGGGCACGTGCCCCCCTGTTATTTTAAAAATTTAATTATTAAATATTATCATTCACGTATTACACATCATAGATAAATAAAAGAATAAACATACCTAAAAAAATAAAAATACAGAATTTCTATTTATTTTTCAAATTATTTATTATTTTGGAGATCCCCCCTAACTTTTTTTATTATAAGTAATAGAACAAATAGTTCATACTACTTAATGGCAGATGTAGATATTTTTTATAAAGTCACGTTTAAAAGGTACGACTATCAAATTTTATTTTTTAAATAGCAAACAGTAATTATTTCACTAAAATATAAACCGCCATTTTTTGTCTTAAGTTGTTCTTCCTTTTGTATAACATTGTTGCATTTTATTTATTTTCACATGGCTACTTAGGATATTTGAATAAACATTATTTCTCAAACTCATTTAGGTACTTGTTTAGGGTCCTGCACTTTGATTTTTTTATTATTTAAATGAAAGTTCTTTTAATTTTGAATCAATTCGTAGTATTAAAAAGTCTTAATTGTTTTTGGTTTAATTAAATTTGATTTTTAAAGTCAACGTGACGTCACGGCAACACCTATTGCTATATCTTTCTCTCCCACAAGTTATATAGTAGGCAGCCAGAGAAAGGTAGCACTAATGGGACGTCACAGTGACACTGGCAACAAACCTCAAATATCTGGCAAAGTAATTATTAAAAAAAAAATTCTTCATCTTAATCCCTATTTATTGAGTAATACTTTAAATATAAAGTGTATATTTTATTATTTTTTGTTATGGTAGATCATTAAAAAGACAAAAGATGGGGATTTATATTTTAGTAAAATAATTATAGGTTGCTATTTAAAAAATACAAGCTCTGATTTTATAAAAAATATTTACATCTGCCATCAAATAATATATTTAAAATAATAAAACTTTTACACTTTTACGGTACAAATATGTCATCATCATTACCGATATCTGCGTACAAAGCAGATTTGCACACCCAGCAATGGGTAATATGCCGTGATGATATATTTATTTATTTATTTTATAAAACTTTTATATGAGCATTTTTTTACAATATATATATATATATATATATATATATATATATATATATATATATATATATATATATATAAAATTTGTTTTTCCTAATTTAGTGCCCCCCCCCCTATTATAATATTCTAAATCCGCCACTGATTATATGTAACAATTTAATGCTTTTAATAACCCTAAACTATTAAAAATTTAGAATTTAGTTTCGTATGAGACTTTCATCGTAGTATGGAATGACTAGCGAATGAAAGTTGACGTTTAAATTATTTTATAGATGTGCGGTTTCTTTTCACAAGTTTTCCGTTTCATTTGTTTTGATAGGAAAATGGCCTTTATATATGCCGATAGAGAAGATTAGAATTGTACGAAACTTTAAGGCGCGAACATTTTTGCAAGTACTCATTCAAATACTAGACTAAGATGTCAGAAATGCATTAGCATTTCTTGTTCGAAATAGATGGATGACTACTAAAAGATGAAATATTTTAAATGCGCGCTTGTCTTGTTATTCTGTTATGGTGCAGATACCGTAGTTATCCATCTGTTTTGAACAAGACACGCTAATATATTTCTGAGATATCCTAGTATTTGCATGAGTACTTGTAAAAAAAATTGCGCCTCAATGTTTCGTACAATTCTAATCTTCTCTAATGAAATACGTAAAGGTCATTTTCCTTTCAAACCAAATGATACAGAAAACTTGTGAAAAGAAACCGCACATCTACAATAGTTATTTATGTAACAAGTGTGTAAAGTAGTACTTTTTTGGTCGAGTGCGATGTTTTAATTGTAGCACGAGACAAAAATACTATTTTACACACGTGTTGCATACAACATTTTTCCTACAACCGAAATGGTATTGATGTTTCTCATAATACTGAGTGTGTAGGCATCCAGCAGCTTCAAATACTGTTAGTACTGTTTCTCATAACACTGTACAAATTGTAACTTAAACACTTGGAAGAATCTCAGACAGACGATGATTAGTCTTTTATAATGTACAAATTGTACATTTAATATTTATATTAAAAATTAGGTTAGGTTAGAATACATGTCAACTAAATGTTAATGTTCTTACAAATTAGATTAGTACTCAATCTGTTAAAAAAATATTAGATTTGTTTCATTTACAGTGTATAGTCATATTTCTTAATAAATTTTATTACTTTCATTATTATTTACCACCTAATTATATACTTGACAGGTAAATTAACCCAATTTTAATGTTGCCTAGCAACGCTTATTTACTTTTCAAGCTGTAGTGCTTGAAAAGTACTTTTCATGCACGCTTGTAGGAAAAGTTGCCTAGCAACACTCATTTACTTTTCACGCACGGTTGTAGGAAAAATAATTTAACCGTCAACTTTCATTCGCTAGTCATACCACACCACCTAGTCAACAAGTACTCATAATAGACCGGGGGCTAGTGCTACGTGAAAAATGTATAATGGTATTCCAACTGACCCTTGGTACTCACTTTAAATACCCTGGCAAACGATTTGCTGTCTTCCCCGGAAAAAAAGACGATCTACCTAGATATGAATCATGACCCAAAACTTTAAAAAAATATAAATTAGAATCTAGGTATTTTCTGTATGGGATCTGCATATAATGACATTATGTATATGTAAATGGTAGCCGATAATAAATGCCAGCCATTTTCAATTGTTGCAGAGGGTTCTAAAGCCTTTTATTGCTGTGAATTTTACCTATCAGAAATTGTCCATGCCATTCCATCCGGGCTTTAGTCAACGGACAATTTTAACTCTAAAAGACAACAAAACAATGTAGGTCCGATATAGAATTCCTAGATTCTAAAATATAATTTTTTTTAACAAATTTGGGTCATGATACACTATAACCCACAGCCGAGTAGATCTTTTTTCAGGATCAGTATTTGGAATACCATGCTACATTTTTCTTGTAGTCCGGTTTATAACTAAACGGGAGGTTGGGGTTCAATTTCTGCAGTCGACAACCATTAACTAAAAAATATTGCTGTGTTCAAGTGATTCGGAATTCACAATAAATTGTAGGTCCAACTCATATAACATCAACCACAACATTTTAAAGTGGTTTTGTAAAATATTTTTTGACGAACAGTAGTGGCCCATTGGTCAGCGCGCTCGCATATTGATGATACTCGTATTGCTGATTCGATTCTCGTAGTCGACAACTAATAACTCACTGTAAATATTTAACCCTTTGAAGAGGTTGTACAGTTACATACTCCCACCTTCAAATGCAATTTTTGAGGGTAGCGGTTCACTGATTAGCGTTTTCGTATAATAATTGAGAAGTCATGGTTTTATTAACCAAAAATCTGCTGTGTCTCAGCGGTTTTGAACCTATAACTAGATCGCGGTTCCTTGGAAAAATTGTAAGTTGATACCCTGTACCATTAAAATACATTTTTTTCACTGGATAGAAAGTTTTTATATTAAGCTAGAAATCAGGGTTTAAGTTAAATAAATAGATACTGTTGCGTCCGTGTGGTTTGGAACCCAATATAATCTTGTAATTCCGAACACACTATAATCTTGTGGTGTAGGCTAACAACATGTACAAGTAAAATGCAATTCTTTATGGACAACGGTGGCTCACTGATTACCGCGTTCGTATATTAAGCGTGATACCAGGGCTTAGTTACCACAATCGGCAAAAAATAAGAAACACTACTAAGCCGAATTGGTTCAGAACTCACTATAAACTTGTGTTTCATTAGACAGGTTATAGGCTGGCAAGATAAACTCTGCCATTAAAATGCAATTTCTTACAGACAGCGATGGCTCACTCTCATTACTAGTTAGCACGTTTGTATACATTGCACGAGATTAGGGTTCAATTTCCATAGTCGACAACTAATAAAAATACAACTGTGTCCAACAAAGTAATTCGGATTTGAGCCACACTATAATCTCGTGGTTCTTTGGAGAGACTGATTCGTATATTGAGCGAGAAATCCGGGTTTAATTTTCGCAGTCAACAAATAATAAGAAATACTTCTGTGACCAAGTGTTTTAGTACCCAATATAATCTCCTGATACTTTGAAAAGGTTACAGACTGACAACAAGTATGGTGTGCTTCAAGATATTTGCAAATCTACCTGCCTTCGTAATGACGCGATACACCGCATAACAGCATGGTATATATGTTCTTATGCGTCAGGGGAGGACCAGAAAAGTTTGGGAAAACGATGTAGCGATTCTTCCTGCTAATTAATATTCCTACTTTTATTTATAATTTGTGAAAATTTGCTGTAATGTCATATTCTTTGTTATGTATTTCTTAAAATTCAAGTGAAAAATTAAATTCCACACAAATATTTCGTATTCTGGATTTAAAATAATTTATTACAAACCTGTCATGTTACCCATTAAGCCCATTTAAGAAGCCACCCGCTGCGTAAGACGAAGTAGGTACGTTTGCAAATATCTTGAAACATATTTTACCATTAAATTCCAATTTTGGACAGCGATGGCCCACTAATCAGATAGTGGTGTATACTATTGTCAAGGTTTTATTTTCATAAAAAATTCTGAAGTGTTCAAATGGTTTAGAACTTACTGTAATCTTATGGTTTCTTTTCGAGAGACTGTAGATTGACAACCTACACCATTAAAATGAAATTTTTATGGAAGGCAGTTACTCATTAGTTAGCGCGGTCGTATTTTGAACATGAGGTCAAGGTTTTTTTTTATTATTTAATCAGCAACTATTAACCAAAAAATATAGCTGCTGGGAACTCACTATCACTATAATCTCATGAAGCTATAGTACTACAATTCGCACCGTAAAATTTAATGGAACTAATGTAACGTAATTTCGTTTAGTTATTGTTACAATCTGTAAAAATTAAGGTTTCACAACAGTTCAAAAAAGTTTAAAATGCTTTTATAAAATTTAATTTCATTATATGAATGAGATACACGCTTAATCAAAATTGCAATTACAAAGTATAATAAAACAAGTAGTCGTTTGAATATTACATGCATTTTCCTTTGCTACGTTATCTGAAAATAATTTATTTGATATATCGTGTCAGTGTGGAAATTCTGCCACGTTATCAATAAACAGTTTCGTATCATTAATATTGTCATTTTCGCACGTATTCTCCATTTTAAAGCCATTCAAAATAAAAATAAAACCTGGATTGAAAACTACAGAGTCAACTAAACGTAAATCAAATGAGAAACGTGAGATAATTTAAAGCAATTCAATATGCGTACAGAGAAAAATGGGCAATACCAATTCTGGCATAGTTTTAATCCGGGACTAATTTTGTATGGCAAAAACTGCCACTCTTTTCAAGCAAGTGATAATGAACAAATCAGGTTCATTTCCAAAGAAAAACATTTTAACTAGCTTTTAATTACAATGAGTATTGTCAAAAGTGGGTAATACATGGTAATACAAATACCGCCAGTTCTTATCTAGGCCTAATTTTACATGAAAATAACTGCCACAATTTTCGAACAAGTATAAGTGCATAAAGCAAATATAATTCCAATAAAAGATAGTCATATATTCAAACGATACTTCAAAATAATGCACACATTATTTTGAAAATCTTATGAATTTTGACAGTAAAAATTATAATATTTCATGGCCAAATCAATAAATCTTGTCCCACATTCCGGTGACAAAAAACCGCACAACATTAAATATACAGGATGGAAACTGGAACTCCCGAACATAGGACTTTAACTTTGTAATTCCCTGCTTCCCTAATTATTTGAAGTAAAAAAGCTTCACATCAAAGTTATAGAGCAATCAATAAATGAAAATTATTTTGCATGCTTTGTAACGGCAGAAATTAGGTATGAAAATGTTAAAAATCACCTTAAAAATAGCAATAGCCATGGAATTGAAATAAATAAGTTAACAAATGTTTAACGTTTTATCTGTCAAATTAGGTTAACTTATTTTTATTTGGTACTAGTTGTAATTTCTGTTCAAATGAACAATTTTTTATCAATTCAAATTTTAAAAATTTAATAATAATAAAAATAAACTAACCTAACTTGACAGATAAATCGCTAACATTTATTAATTTTTAGTTTCAATTACATGGCTATTGTATATATTTTGTATTTTATTTTATTATTTATTTTATATTGAATTTGTTTCTTCTGAAGAAGTGATTTTTCCTTCGATGAGTTAGAAACGGTAAAATTTTGACAGTGCTTTAAATTATGAAGAAAAAAGTATGACAGAAGTGGTAACACCCGGAAAAATGTGTAGTGTTTAGCTTGAATCGATTCATTTAATTCTTGAACACCCATTGCATAAAACATTGTTAGCTGATCATTGTGTAAATCAGGGGTCGCAAACTCAAATGTAGCAAAGGGCCAGTAGGTTAGATGGATAAGTAACGCGGGCCGTCATAGGCGTGCGCAGAACTTTACTTTTGTGGGTGCCAAAATGAATATGTACAATTATTATTATAAATAAAGTAATAAATGTAAACGGAGTCATTTATTTTACCATTATTACTTCAAAATATCGAGAGAAAATAATAAATAAAATATATATTATAGCAACATGAACAAAATAACATAAAAACTTAATATTTTCAATATTACGAGGGTTGTTCTCTTTCCGCCGAGCCTAGTAAAGTAATACACAATTTACTTGTAAAACACATTTATTTATAATTTTTCAAGGCATTCCCCTCCACAATCAATACATTTTTGCATGCGTGAAAACCAGTCTCTAAAGTATTTTCTCCAATCTTCCCGCGTTTGTTTCTTTATTTCATTTTTAAAAGCAGCAACAGCTTCTTCGGCCGATGTAAAACGTAAACCCCGTAACTTATCCTTCACACGCGGAAATAAAAAGAAATAATTAGGTGCCAGGTCTGGACTATACGGCGAATGACCCATTATTTCAATTTTTTGGACATTCAAATAATCAGTCGTTCGAGCAGCAGTGTGCGGCCGAGCGTTGTCTTAATGCGAGATAATCCTTCCCCGTTGACGTGTTTCGCGAACATTTTGGAGAACTTGAGGCAAACAAACAGTAGTGTATCATGCAACATTAACAATACGACGATTCTCCAGTGATATAATGCAAACATGTCCAATAATTCCAAAAAATGTGGCGACCAATTTTTTGTTTGGGCTTTTTTCGCGAATAACTTTTGTTGGAGCCGGCTCATTCTCAAAGACCCAAACTGCGGATTGTTGCTTTTTTTTCGAGATCATAGCAGTATACCTATGTTTCGTCACCTATAATGAAGTTGCACACCAAATGAAACAATCCTTGTCAACGCGATCTAGAGTAGATCTGGACCATCTCAAACAGTTGTCTTTTTGACTGGAGTCAAATTGTGGGGAATCCAACGTGAACAAAGCTTACGTACCATCAAATGTTGGCCTAAAGTGGTTTCAATTATTGTCACACCAATCTTTAAAGTTGCTTGAATATTCCTGACAGTAACATGCCGGTCCTCTTTAATCATGTTCTGAACACGACCAATATTCTTTTCGGTAACTGCCGTTTTTGGCTTAGGAGCTCGAAAACTGTCATTTAAGGAAAGTCGGCCACGCTTAAATTCGTTGTACCACCGCTTTACGGTACCTAAGGAACACGACTTATCACCAAACACTCGATGGACTTCTTCAAATTATTCTTGATGGCTTAATCCACGCTTGAAATTGTAAAAAATCACAGCTCAATAATGGTCAATTCATTGATTTCTAGCCAACTAGATTAAAATGTCAAACAAAATTTGTTTCAAAATATTATAACCTGCTAGATAGGCTCAATGGAAAGAAAACAAGCCTCGTATGAATATATTAGGGAGTCCCATGGCACCCACCATGCACACGCCTATGCGGGCCGTATTCAAGTTTACTAAACTACACTAAAATCTATAAAAGAAAATAACAAGTACAGAAATTATAAATAAAAATAACGTTGCACCATTAAACAATAGTAGGGATATATGGTTCCTTCTGAAACACCCTACCACCCTTCCAGTCTTATAAGAGAGTGCTTAAGGAAGCGGGAGGGTGTAAGCTTAAAATAGAAGCAGATATATATATATATATATATATATATATATAAATTGCAAGTTCAAACTTGTTCGTTGACGTCACATGAACACGTGCAGGGTTGTGATGAGTCACTACCCACATACAGCTATAAACAGCTTCGGAACAACTTCAGAACAGCTATAAACAGCTCCAGAACAGCTATAAACAGCTTGGGCACAGCTTCAGAACAGCTGTTCTGGAGCTGTTTATAGCTGTTTTGAAGCTGTTCTCAAGCTGTTTATAGCTGTTCTGTACCTGTATGTGGGTAGTGACTCATCACAACCCTGCACGTGTTCATGTGACGTCAACGAACAAGTTTGAACTTGCAATTTATATATATATCTCTCTCTCTCTCTCTCTCTCTCTGCTTGTATCTTAAGCTAACACCTTTCCGCTTCCTTAAGCATTCTCTTATAAGACTGGAAGGGCTGTAGGGTGCTTCAGAAGGAACCATATATCCCTACTAACAATTAAAAATAAACACCTTTTCTTCTGCACTAACATCAAAATTTGCTCCAGTACTCCGTGCATCAATGTGTAGTAGTAGTACTGCAGTTAATTTAGAATCCTTTATTCGAGAGCGGTATTTTAACTTATTCAGTTTCATAATAGAAAATAGCAGCTCATAAACGTAAGTACTTCCAAATATTGATAGCATATTGACACAATGCTACAAGCTCAGCAAACGATTCGTGGCATTTAAGGCAAGGTGCGCAATGGTAAGATTGGTAAGGGACATTGAGTTGTTGACTGAGCATTTACTGTAGCCACCTTACTACTAGCAGAACTGACTATTTTGTCCTTTTCTACCTAGCCGACCATATGTATTTATAAAATTATATTAAATTAACTCGTCTAGTCTAGTCTCTAAGTCATAAGTGAAATTTTTGAAAAATGTATCGTTAAGGCTGCGGGCCGTTTGTAGATCTGTTTGCGACTCCTGGTGTAAATTGTAACCATGACTACATATCAAAAATACAATAGAACACAAGCGGTGTCCGAGTTAACAACGTGATTATTGTTATGTTTTATGCAACTGAACCTAATTCGTACATATTGTATGAACGCGCTCATAGAACCAACATTAAACATGACACGTTAAACGGTAAACATAAATCATATTATAAGCCCAATTTAACCTTTAACTCGATTCGACACCTTAACCATTTACTATACTTTTTATGGAACAAAAACACTTAGATTTTTTATTTAATATTTCAAATAAATGAGTATTTACAAAAAGATGATGTGATATTAAACACCAATTTGGATAAAATTAAATGGACATCAAATACTCTTTATATAGGATGTACAAAACACATTCCAAAAATTCAGTAACATAAAGTACGTACCAAAATGATACAAAAAAATTACTCACGATTACTCAAATATAACACAATTTGATTTCGTTTAACTTTTCTTTTTGCCAGAAATAAATATGTAAGTATAAAGTTAGACTTTTCAGAGTAGCACGCTTAATCACCAAATATTTTTGGGATATATTGAAGCGAAAGTTAAGACAACAAAATAACCCAAGAAACTCTTAAAAAAAGCTCTACAAAAAGGAACACCAGTAGAAGAATAAAAGTTAATTACAAGAATAGCAAAAAGAATTGATGGACTCATTAAGACGTAAAATGTGAACTTACAAAATATTGATAGTATTTTAACCCAATACATATACATTACCGGGTGCCTACTTTTTTATGGACCACAATGCTAAAATTTCTTTTGGCTGTACTTTCTCCCCTATTATTCTTTTACCAAAAGTGTGAATACAGAAATGTACAGAATTATAAACTGCATCTAAGTCCACGATTATTCTTTAGGTGCGTTTCGTTCGCAAGAGAGAGGCAAAATAAAAGTTATAATTTTTAGCTATTGACCGGATTCCATGACAAATAAAACAAAAATGTTTCACAGGTGACATCATTTCTCATAAAGTTTTATTAATTATTGATTCTATTAAATTTATTTTTCATTGATCATACTCTTCTGAGATGGTAAGTATCCATGATTACTGATAATTAATTTAATGAAATCAATCATTATTAAAACTTTGTCAGGTGTCATCCGTCAAACTCAAACAATAAAATTGTTATTCTGCTTCTCTCTCTCTCGAACGAAACAATAATATTCGACTTCTTAGTTGCAGTTTAGGGTCTCGTGGATGGAAGCCTAAGTGACTGGTCGCGAATCTATGGAAACCTGTGGTTCACTCTCCATTCCAGCAATGAGTGCACGTATGGTGACGTGTGGTAAACGCCTGCACCGTACGAATATGTCATCATCATTACTACCGATATCTGCGTATAAAGCAGGTTGGCACTCAGAAATGAGTAATATGCCGTAATGATATATTTTATTTGTATTTGCAGTTTTTAATTCTGAGCATTTTTGTATTTACACGTTTGTTCAAAAATTAACGGGACAGAATTTACAGCTATATGAAAATTTTACCATTGTATTTCCTATGATCCATTAAAATTAGACACCCGGTATACTATGACATAATTACCTTATTCAAGAGTAACTAATAATTTTGAGCAAGACCTTGTATATAATACATTATTGTTAATTTAATATAAGACTAATTTTAGTTCTCTTACTATTGATTGTCACTCTGAACTTGAACTAAATGTAAACAAATTATTACTTCCTTTAGTAGAAATAATTCGCCGACTATAAAATGTATATAAATTCAAAGGAATCTATTTTAAAGTTATTTAATAAAAAGTGTTAACATTTTCTACGACCCTTCGATATACGAATCAAAATATTTTAATATTTGTATTTGTTTACTTATCATTAATTTCATATACCTATGGCTTTACATTTACGTCTATAATTTTATAACATTGATAGCATTTCAAGAATAATGGCTTGGCTCATCTCATAGAACGATATCATTTAAAAAGTTTATATTGTAATATTTTTGGCGTTTTACACTACTTGAACATTTGTCATCCGAAGAACTAAATCGACCCCCGGTATGATTTTTTTTTTAATTCTCTCATTTTAGGAGTTGAATGGACATCTGGCATGGTTATCATATTGAATAATTTAAACTTTTTCGTAAATACCATTTATATTTATATAATACCAAAATATTGGTACTTATATTCTTTTTACCAGCACTACGCCCTATAAATAAAAAAAGTTCTATTTTTGCTTTACATTTCAATCACATCTGGAATTTTATAACACCTACACCATGTCTATAACAAGAGGCTTGGCACAAAGAACTTTTTCATGTATCAATGTTTTACAATATTTTTTTCTCTTTGATCCGTTTCTATATAAATGCGTCATTTTTCACAGCTCTACTGAAAAAGAGAACTGAGTTCTAAAAATGGAAAAATATAATACATAATTGTTCTTCTAAATTTAGTTTTGTAACAATAAAGGTGCATTCACAAATTAAAATAAGGTTTAGATTTATGGTTCATAGGTACTTTGGATTTAAAGACTTTGGCCGCATATTATGTAATGACTCCATTCCCACTTCAGAATTTAGGGTCTCTAAATCCAAATCATAAAGCTAAACATTGCAAAATCCAAACTTTAGGTTTATGATTTAGTTCGACGTCACAAACTTCACCAATGAGAACGAGTTTAAAACGATATAAAAATATACACTCATCTTTATTTAGTATTTACTTGGTGGATTCGGCCTTTAAACCAAATGCAAGAAAAACAAGAGACTGGCAAAACTTAATTGCCGAAATATAACCAATAATGCAAAATAAAGACAGTTTCACGACGCACGGGTATCTGAGAAGTACTGCTCTACCGATATTTTAATCATGTTTTTGAAGCATTTACATAGATGTCTGTACAATTTTCATTAGGTTTAGATTTATGGTTTATACTTTGGATTTAAAGACTCTGGCCTCATATTATGTAATGACTCCATTCACACTTCAGAATTTAGGGTCTCTAAATCCAAATCATAAAGCTAAACATTGCAAGGTCCAAACTTTAGGTTTATGATTTAGTTTGACGTCACAAACTTCTCCAATGAGAACGAGTCTGAAAAGATATAGATATATACACCCATCTTTATTTAGTACCCACTTGGTGGATTCGGCTTTTTAAACAAATGCGAGAAGAACATGGAGACTCTCATAACTTAATTGCTGAAATATAACTAATAATGTCAAGCGAATGACAGTTTCACGGCGCACGGGTGTCTTGTTGAGTACTGCTCTACCGATATTTTAATCTTGTTTTTGAAGCATTTACACAGATGTCTGTACATATCAAAATTAATTTTCAGGTAATTTAAACTTACATTTATGAATGACTTACTTAAACCTGAACAAAAACCATAAACCTAATTTTCATTTGTGAACGCACCTTTAATTGTAACCATAATGTTAAATATAAATTCTCAAATTTCTGCTGGTAATAGAACTGAGTTTCTAAAATGTAAATATAAAACACAAAATTGAGATATTTAAATTAAAACGGATCTAAATGCCAAAAATTATTATATCGGGTGATGGCGATGATTAGATTAGATTAGATATTAATTCACTGTAATACATTTTTAAAATGCTTCAGCATGTCATACAAAATAATACAGAGTATTACAAAAAAAAACACACACACAATAGGTTTACCCAACTGTGTTTCACAGTAGCGAAACATCCGAGCGAAGATATTCGTCCATAGAATAAAAACCAATATTTGTGAGAAAATTTTTCACATTAAACTTTTTAAGATATAATTTTTGATCTTGTCTGGTAATACATTGTAAAAGTCAATATTTAATGAATTTTTAATAGAATTAGTACGTCTATACTTGGATTTTCGTAATAGTTTAGCCGATCTAGTTTCATATTTATGAAAGTCGCTATTTAGTTTATATAAATTTTTAGGCTTATGTATTTCAATAAGAGACTGATAAATAAAAATCGACGGTAACGTCATAATTTTAGCTTCAATAAATATAGATTTACAATGATCTCTAAAATTTAGATTGAACATTATTCTAATAGCTCTTTTTTGTAGTTTAAAAACTTTATGAACAAGAGGAGAGTTGCCCCAAAGTACAATTTCATACGATATTACGGAGTGAAATAAAGAGAAATATACCACTTTAATAGTGTTTAAAGTAATAATGAGGGGTGAACATAGGGATCGTCTGCGCTCGGTCTACACTTTACCAAATGAACGAAAAGAGGCTCTAAATTGTAGCTAATTATGCAAAATCTGTTACGAATTTGTAACTTATTTTTATCACGTAATTAAAAAAAACTTAATATTATGTCTGTAACTTTTTATTTATCCTTAAGCGTTGAAAATACACAAAACACGGCTCAGGTTTTTACTAATAGTGACTATATTTGTCATTCGTTTGTAATAAAATTTAAACCCTCGCTTTTAGAAAGCATGAAATTAGGTACGTAACTTTTTAAAATTTTAAAATTTTTATTCTTTATTCGAAAAATTAGCTTCAAAATTAACCAAAAATCACCAATTTTAGAGCTTTACCACAGATATAAGTACAATGATAGCGAAAAAATAAAAAGTTACAGACATAATATCAAGATTTCTTAATAAATATGTTAAAAATAAGTGACATACTCCTAACAGATTTTGCAAAATTGGTAGAAATGTAAAGCCTCTTTTCGTTCATTTGGATAAGCGTAGACGATCAAGGGGATGCCCGTATCACACTAATGGGTTTTGAAGCGGTTGGCGGGTGCGTGTGCGGGTGACTCATTGACCAATATAGGAGCGCGGCAGTTAGCGGTTGCGCTATTCCTTCACCCACCAACCGCATCCGCAGCCAGTCATAGAGCCCGATACTGTCACGTGACTGTCTTGGTTTGACGTGTGCTATAGTTTTCGTCTGTGAGGGTGCAGCATTTAACTCTTTAACTTATCCATTGTTTTTTCACGAGTTCACCGCCGTCTCGAACTATTCTTCGATTAAAAACGTCAAGACAAATGAACAGTGGGCGGTGTGGCGGAGGGGGAGCGCCAACCGCACCGCACAGTATGATTTCAAGAAGCGCCACCTGCACCCGCCAACCGTTTCGAAGCCCGCTAGTGTGATACGGGCTTAACATAGGATATAAGTTTCATGTAATTTCCTGCTCTCCTGTTTATTTTACGGAAAAAAGTTTACTTGTGCAGACTGTTACATACAAAACTGCTTTACATTTTTTATAATATTTTTGGTTTCATCACAATTTTAAAAAGAAATTTCAAAAGTTCTCTTAATTAGTAGCAATAGCCATGACTTATGACTTTATAGAAAACAATATTATTTTATTATTATTCTGTCAACTTTTTTTGTAAGAAGTAGTATATAAAATAATTGTAAACGAAGACGGATTTGTGAAAAATTAGATGGTAACTATGAGTTACAGAAATTTCACTGTTGCATTACACTCTAAACAGTCTTCTTTCATATAAAATAATGTTTATTTGAATGAGGAACGTGTCTTTAGTATAAGGAATAATTATAATTGGTATAGTTATAAAAGAATACGGGATTTATTTTCCATAAGTCAGATTGACGTTTGACGTTCATAAATAATTTATGAAAACTAGAAAAAAGAAATCAAGTGCCATGGCTATTGCTACTAATGAACCAAATTTTTAAAATTTCTTTTAAAGAAACCAAAAACATGTACAAAAGAAAATTTTAAAAAAATGCATAAAACTAAAGGCACATGTTAAATCTCTATGTTCACTTCTAACTGCCAACATCCGGTATAAGATTTTTACATGAAAATTGTTTATGAGCCATGGCCAAAGTAGGAGAAATGATACAATTATCATAAAATCCCAGGCGTAGTTGAAATGTAAAGCAAAAATGGAACAAATTTTTTGTTCACAGAAATAAAAATATTAATAAAAGTATGAATTTCAGCAATCGTTATTGTTCGTTAAGTAAAACTACTTTTTGTTGAATAACTTTCAAATACAAAAATGGCATAATTCAAATGTTTCAATTGTAGTTTACATGTTAATTAATTTTCCAGTTGTTTGTGGGCATTGCTGCGAATAGTTTAGCATAACTTTAATATAAAAGAAATAATTGAAGTCCACAAAACTTTACCCAAATCGAAGTTCGAATTCAAGGGGCTTTGTCTAATTTGTTATCTCATAACGCATTTTTTTTTTTTTGAAAGTAAAAAAACAATATGTAAAAATTATATAACTTTCCCAACAAACAAACCAATAGGGAATTCCACCATTTTTTAATAATTTCATCAGAAAGTAAGTAAAACAAAGGCTATTGGTGAAAATCCGGTGAAAAAATTCCTATTAATAAGCGACTTATGATTCCCCGAAATTTGAAAATAAAGATGTGACGTCACGAATATAAGTTTTTATATAAAACTGTTTTCTTCGTGGATCTAAAATGTAGGTACTTGAAATGTATGCTATTTTTAAATTATATTTATGAAAAAACAAATAAATATTATAACACTGTACAAGTCTACATGCTTTATGATTGCAAGTGTACCAAAATTATTAAGTTTAATGCAAGAAATTTATATTCAAATAAAAACTTTTTGAGAATTGCAGTACTGGACTGGTAGCCACGTGTCCGCTATTTGAATTTGTCTACTTCCATTGGTAGTAGACTCGGCCCCCTAACTCGGTATTCGTTATATATTTATAGGTGGTCTTTGAGTCGCCAATCAAAATAATATATATATATATATATATATATATATATATATATATATAGAATTCATGTGAGTGACGAGCTGCTAAAACAAAAACCCCCTTATTTCCGAAATATTTCAATTATATCATATTTTATTTCTTTATTAATATTCATTATTAAGCATCTACTTTCACTATTTTTTACTAATTTCTCTTTATTCGGTTGAGCGGTAATCCCCTATTAAATCGTGAATTATTAGCGAATTTAACAGAGGAATTTTAAAGTTTGAAACCTTATTGAACGTCTTATACAAAACTCAGATTGGTCATTTCGTAACAATATTAATATAGCCACAGATGGGTCGAGTTTCAACTTATGTGGGACCTAATAGAATTTTACCTGTCTGACTGCCGAATCTACTAGGTAAAAATGCTGTGACTGTTATCCTGTTTAGCTCTTGTATTACAATTCATCCTTTTTTCCCTGGCTCTTCAATTGTAATAAAACGTTAATATTAAAAATAGGCAAACTTTTATACAAAGTGTCTAATTAGCTAATTTACAGGACTTAACATAAAAGCATAGCTGTATTATTCCTCGACGTTTAATAATTAAACAATAAACAAAACTATTTGTTACAGTAGACAATATGTTTGCACGGGAAAATGTTATTCTTAATTAATAATGAAATTATGTTATAGAAACTGTTGGTTTGTATTTCGTTGTCATAATTAACCATTTAAATTTAAATGTCAAATGTCATCTACATTGTTTTAAAATTATTCAACACAAAGTATTTTGCATCAGACAATAATGTTAGCTACAACTTCTTTATTAATGTTCTTATTCATTTTGTTTATATGTGTTGAACACAACTCCCAGGGTCATTTGAAGTAGCTCGTGTAGCTGTTACAGCCTGTATATGTAAATTGTAACTAGTGATGTGCAAATTTCAGAAACTTATAGTTTTGAAAGTTTCACTGAAAATTTTATTGAAAGTTTCACAAAATGTTTCACTATGAATTTCAATGAAAGTTTCATATAAAAATTTCAGTGAAACTTTCTTTTAATTTCAAGAAACTTAATATTTGTCAGTTGAATTTGAAATATTTGGATCGTAAATTAACTAATTTGAAAAAGTATCTTGTCTTTTGTATTTCTTTCATTGATATATCACCAAGTTCTACCTTTAATATTCACCATACTTAAACTGTACTGAATCCTGAATTTTATATTCGAAAAATATATAAGTTCCAGCATGTCTATTACTACGTTTACATGCAGTTTTGAGAATGGTTTCAGTTTTCAGACAAAATTACGCGGAACTGTTTACATGCAATTTTCAAAACATGTTCCAGATTGATTTAAAAACAGTTTCGGCGCATGCGCATTTAAACGATGTAAGTAACAGATCTTCTTCACTCCAAATTCATCGTTTTGCTATTGCTATTATTCCAATTATTTTTTGTACTTTGTAGCACTACGCACTAAAACTACACAGCTGTCAGCTTATTTGTAGGTTAGTAACACCAAGTAACACAAGGCGACAGAAACGTCATGCTATATACGCATGCGCAATCTCAAAACTGAATTTTAAGTGTTTACATGAGTAGTTTTGAAACTAGTTTCCAAATCAAACCCGTGAATTTTAGTTTTAGTTTGAAATAACTGAAAACCGTTTTGACACTGCATACATGGCGTTTTAAAAACTAAAAACGTTTTGAAAACGGTTTAAAAACTGCATGTAAACTCAGTATATGTCTATTGCAGAGAGTACGGCGGCGCATGCGCAGTGTAGCTTATGAAACTTTCATGAAACTTCAGCTTTGAAACTTTTATTTTTGAAATTTTTCAATTGAAACTTTCAATATGAAACTTTCAAATGGCTCAATACTAATTATAACATTATTACCTAGTACGTAATTAAGATACATTAGTTGGTGCTATGTTTAGAAAATATTCGTATTCAATTTTGAACCAATTTAACGTATACGTTTATAACAAATTTATAAGTGGTTAAATTTACAAAGCATCATATAGACCTACATAAACCAATTTTATGTGTTAATTTTCTACAGAATTTAGTATACGCTTCTGTTTATATTTTATTTACAGTTAGAGATTATATTTGTAAACAGTAGTAGAAAAGTATGCATATTATACTCGTATGATCCAAGCAAAGAAAGAGTAATTTAATTATTTTGTATCTTTTATCTATTTTAATAAAAATACACTCATGTAATTAGAGATATTTCTAGATTGAATATTTATTTTGAAAAAGACTTTGTTGCATGATGCTGTCTTTTAGTTGTATTTATTTGTTCATATTCCATTTTTCTCCTTTATTTTTAAATGATTACGGTAAATTATTTTCCAATAGAAATTGCTATATTACATATTGCACTAATGAGAAAACGGTTCAATAAGATAAACAACCGTACTGTTATTTATATAAATAAAATCAAATAAATATATCGTTATGGCTTATTACTCATTTGTGTATATATCAATCTGTGAATAGAATAGATTGGCACACCCAGAAACGAGTAATAATCCGTTATGATATACACAGTATGGCTATAAAGTTTTAGCACTGATTTTCTGTAGCATCAAAATAACAGCGCGATCCATGAATTGGCACCCGAACTATTTCCGACTAACCTTCATCAACATCCTCCTTAAGTTTTATTAATTACTACATGCAGTTTTGAAAATGGTTTCAGATTTTGATCAAAATAATGCGAAACTGTTTACATGCAATTTTCAAAACAGGTATACAGATTGATTTGAAAACAATTCCGACGCATGTGCATTTGGCTGATGTAAGTGATAGATCCTCTTCATTCCAAATTCTTCGTTTTGCCATTATTCCAATTATTTTTATTACTTTGCACCGCTACGCACTAAAACTATACAACTGTTAGCTTATTTGTAGGTTAGTAACACGAAGTAACACAAAGCGACAGAAACGTTATGCTATGTACGCATGCGCAATATCGAAACTGAATTTTAAGTTACTACGTTTACATGTAGTTTTGAAAATGGTTTCAGTTTTCAGTCAAAATTTCGCGAAACTGTTTACATGCAATTTTCAAAACCGGTTCACAGATTGATTTGAAAACAGTTTCGGCACATGCGCATTTGGCTGATGTAAGTAACAAATCCTCTTCACTTCAAATCCTTCATTTTACCATTATTCCAATTATTTTTTGTACTTTGTACCACTACGCACTAAAATTACACAACTGTTGGTTTATTTGTGGGTTAGTAACACTAAATTACACAAAGCGACAGACACGTTATGCTCTGTACGCATGCGCAATATCGAAACTGAATTTTAAGTGTTTACATGAGTAGTTTTGAAACTAGTTTCCAAGTCAAACCCATGAATTTTAGTTTTGGTTTGAGATGACTCAAAACCGTTTTGACACTGTATACAAGGCGTTTTCAAAACTAAAAACGTTTTGAAAAAGGTTTGAAAACCGTATGTAAACTCAGCAAATATTGGATCAGTACAGTTCTCGTATGGGCGTAGTCGTAATCAAATTGTTTGTAAGCAACACAATTGTTTGTTATGGCCCAAAAAGCATTTAGGGAGGCTTCATTGATTCGTGCCAATCTGTTGGCACATCCAGCAATGGGTAATATGCCGTGATGATATATTTATTTATTTATTTATTGATTCGTTCCAAAGTTTTTGGTTGGTGAGAGCGATTTCGCGATGAGCGAGATAAAAACAAAAATGACCCAAGGAGTGACCGCCCCGCACCAAGCAGAAATGCCGAAAACATCGAAGCAGTTCGACAACTGTTGGCTTTCTATCGACGTGTTGCGATTCAGATGGTTGCAGAGCAATTGAATATCGATAAAGAAACAGCTTGATTAACTATAGTCCAAGATTTACAGGAAAAAAAAGTTACACACGCACGATAACGCACTGGCCTATAAAGCAACAATCGTACGTCAATTTCTGTCCTCCAAAAATGTCACCGTGTTGCATCAATCTCCGTGTGCTTCTGATTTGGCGCCGGCTGAGTATTTTCTTCCCCATACGAAAATTGAAGCTGAAAGGGAACCGTTACGATAATGTAACACACATTCAAACCAGCCTGACGACGGTATTGAACAGAATCCTAGTTGTAAACTTCCAGAATGGCTTGAATGGTCTGGAGGACCGTGCCAAGCGCTGTGTACACTGGCTTGTAAAAAAATCGCGTACACCTATTTTTTGCTGTATGGAATCGGTCTTGAAATTTAACTTGTCAATGTCACTAAATAGTGTCAATTAAGATGCCAAAGATAACAGAAAACGAGAAATTCATACTTGTTTTTTCTTTCATTTTTCTGGAATACGAGTATACATGTTTATGTAATTTAATAGTAACTCAAACACAATGAAGAACTTACTCTACAAAAGATAAAATTGTAACGTAATAGTGACAACAGTGATAACTCCATTGCACGTGATTAAAAACTCGTATTTCAATAGGGTACTATACCAAGTCATTTTTTAACTATGTTAAATAAGAAGATGAAAATATACATAAATTAAAGAGTATTAGTAAAAAAAATTTGTTTCAATATTGATTATGTCGCAAACTACAAGCGATTAAAGTTAATTACTAGTTAGGAATGACGCGGTAGGTCCTAAGAATTTGATTGGTCGCCTGATTTTAAAAACGAGATTCGCGAGTCTGCTGCGGTCACCTTTGAAAGATTATGAACTGTCACGTTGTTGTATAGCCTAACAAAAAAATGTTTCCTGAATTTTTTTAATTATAATATCTAATCAAATCTAACTAATCAAAACAAACAAACACTAGCGCCGTCCGCCATCATACTTTGTCTCAATATTGTCATACTGCTTCAATGTTCTATGATTTATTAAGAAAAAAGTGCTTATTATTTATGTTATTTATGCTTAATAATAATTTCTTCGTGAATAAACGTATAAGTTTTTATATAAAAATATTTCAGCTATGCAAACATGAAAAAATCTATTCTCTCTAGAACTAACAGTTTGTCGACCACTGGAAGTACCAGCTACGTCACGCAAGAAATTCTTAACTTTAAAAATTCATATCTCGCTTATTACGTAAAATTTTTAAGTCGCGTTTGCACTAAAATTCTTATTTTATCCTGTTCTTACAAACAAATATTTTTAAAAATGTTATAGGACCCTATTGATAAAGAAAGGTAAAAACTCGGTTACTTAATTTTTAAGGTGTACGCGATTTTTTAGCAAACCTGTGTACATTTAGAAGGAATGCACATTGAAGAATAAATTGTGATTTTCATCAAATAACGGCTTTGTCTGATTTATAGGGGATGTCCTAAAACTTTATAGCCAGACTGTGTATTTGTTTTTATTCAAACGCCGTCATTATTTAGGATATTAGGACTCAGATTTTAGAGTTCCCTTACAAATCAGTAGATATTAATGCGCCATTAGGAGTTGTATTTATATGAAATAGCCCTAAATCTTCAATGCTAAAATGAGACATCGGCTACAGTCTACGTATACGGACTTGAAATAAATATGTTCAGTAAAACAAATTGATAACCGGTCATATAAAAATGGCACATAGATCTGTTTCAATATAAATGCTTCATTTAAATATGATGCTCTACTTCAGTGGTTCTCAACCGGCGAGGCGTGCCCCCCTTGGGGAGCATAAACTATTCTCGGGGGTGGCTTTAACGCTTTTAATTTTAAAGTTAGTTCATTTTCATTTCATTATAAATACTCTTATACAAAAATAAAAGTTTATCTAGAAATCTAGATCTAGAATACTGTAACATGGGACGCCCGCCGTCGCCGCCACTGTAAGCGAGTGTCTATTTATAGCGGTGACGTAATCGCGTTAGTAGCCGGCCGATGTAAACAGACTGGTCGCGACGTATTTAATTACTTCCGGTCGCCTGAACCTTTTGTGTTCGTTGTTATTATGTGTTCGAATATTCTAGACTGTTCTAGAAAATAATAGCAGCTGTATATAAGGGACGTAGCTATGCTCGAGAGACAGTTAGTTCAGTTGAGTCCCTGATCACACAACATTAGTTATGTGGTCAGGGGTTGACTTACATAGTCAGCTGAGTTAATGAGTTAGTTAGTTACATGGAGAGACATAGAGATGTTCATATAGAGTGTTAGTGAGTTTCAGAAGCACAGCAGTATCGTGGTGAGCGTATGCAGTTGGTGTCGAGTAGGTACTCGGGAAGTTACTGGTATATTGGGATAGCTGTGGATGTGAATACTCGGTAGTGTTGACGAGTATTAGGAAGCTATAGTGTACGAGGACAGTAACGGCGAGTCTGGAAGTTACTGGTATATTGGGATAGCTGTGAAAGTGAATACTCGGCAGTGTGGACGAGTATTGTGAAGCTAGGTATACAAGCACAGTAACAGCGAGTTGGAGTGGATGCTCGGCATTGGTGTTGAAGAATTGTGGCATACAGATAGTTGGTGATACTGAGGCTGTGGAAGAGAGAGAGTTACATAAATAAACAGACAGTTAGGTGAAAGGTGTGACTTCTGTCCGAGCAGTTGAATATACAGACGCTGTTGAGTCAGTTGAGTATATAGACGCTGTGAAGGTCGGTAGGCGGACAGTTGAACATGATGTAAGTATATAGTGATATAAATATCGCGTAAACAGTCTACAAGAGTCTGCAACAGACCGGTAGTCTAAGATTGGAACGCGTAGTGAAATAAATAATTTGTAATATCGTGGAAATAAATAGTAGTGTTAATTGGTTAAATAAATAGCGTTAGTGTTAGTGTTATATAGTTAATTATAGTTTTAATCTTAATTAGTTTTTAATAATTGTTTAATATAATTAATAGTAACTTTCTTTATAGTTTAATAAACACTTAATTTTAATTGGTAATAATTGTCTAATATTTACACTTCACCCAAATAAATAAAAATAAAAACGTTACAATACATACAGTGAAAGCGGACATCTACAAAATAGTGTGATGAAACTATGTCATAAAAACACTAACAAAATTAAATGAAGTAAATAAAACAATAAATATAATATTTGGCAATAAAGCAATTAAATAAATAAAAATTATTCATTAGATTCGTTCTTTTTTTAAAAAAAAAGTTCGTTTTCAGATTCGCGCTAATACCTTGTAGCCATTTCGATCGAATATCTTCTTTATTTTTAATTATTTCAGCGGCCAAAAAAAAAATGCTTACAAAACGAGAAATTAAGAAATTTACATATTTATTAACGTCGCGGGATAGAAGTGTTGTTTTGTTTCTAAGCCGACTGATGGCAGCACAGTCGAAAATTTGTGCATCTGGTTAATGTCTATTCGTCATTAGTGCAGCTGTAGCATGCAGCCAATCAGAACAGTGTAGCTTACGAGTTATTAATTACTTGAAAAGAAAGTCGGGATGGCCGGGGTGCTTGTTTCGTGGCAAACAAATTGATTAATTTCAATGAATTGCGTAAACAAATGACAAGGAAACATAAAACAATTATTACAATTCAAACATTTATTTGTAATAAAAAATGGAAATTTCCTCGTTTATGTGTTGAAATTAATTTTTTTTAAAAAGTAGATACCATTATTTTGAACTATTGAGAGGAATAAATTCTAATGAGGTTCTCTACATTTAAAGCCCTTCTGAATTCTTCGCAAAACAATTTTTGGTAGTACGCACTTCTTATAAAAATTAATAAGGTGATCTCACATATGCTTTTCCCAAAATAAATTACTTCTTTCGATTTTAAAAATGAAAACAGGAGTTTCTTTGTTATTAAAAATGATGAAATAACATATCTTTTTTACAAATGTGTAATTGGCCTTGTATCTGAAATGAAATATGTTTATTTCTAGGCAATGAATTCAATGTTATTTATTTTCTATTATTTGATAATTATAATTATGCTTCAATTTCAATGTCATTTCACAGTTTTTCAATTCCATACAAAAATTTGGATTTTACATGCTTCCTCCAGAAATATTTTCTTGTCGCGTAGTGAACCTAAACACTTCACTTCAATGATAGCATTTTCATTTATTCCTAGACCTAAAATGTTGTAAAATAAAATATTATCTATACTAATTTAATACATTTAAAATGTATATACATACAGATGCTCCACGATGACCTTACGCTATTATTATTTTAAAAACTGTTCAATATTTGTTACGAAATTTGGTTTCTAGGGGTTTTCCGCCATGCCCGTTTCTAAAAATATTTTGAAAGCAGTAGCACTTCCGGTTAAAGCGGAAGCAGCCCCTAACTTTCTTATGTAAATGGAATGATATATTTTTTTATTTTACCATGGAATTCAGCAGAAAATTTTACATATGAAACATGATTAACCATTTCTGTCATAATTAAACTTTTTTTATTTTTGTAATTTCTACGTGAACGTAAAATTAGACCTCAAAAAAACTCAAGTTTCAACTTTCAACATGGGACATGATAAACAAGCTATCCCTATTTTCTAAAAAAGAATTCATTTTTCATTTAAATAATAAAAAATGGAGTGTTCCATTTAAAAAACATGAGTTTTTTAAATTCTTGAATTTCATTTTTGCGTTGAAGAGAAATTACATTTTGCAAAAATTGTCGATTATTAATTTATATCACTAAAAAAATCTGATGTGGCCAGCACATTACCTTCCGTCAGTTCTATGTATTTTGTACAAATTTCATACAGAAAGTTCCTTGCTAAAGATTATATTTCTTGTACTTTACCTTCCAGGAGTTGCATGTATTTTATGCAAATTCCATACAGAAAATTTATAGCAAAAGATCCTATATTTCCAGTAAAATTATAAGACAAACACACTATGTCAATTTCACTTGACACTGACACCTTTCAATCAAAATTTTCTTAATATAGTAGCTGTTTCCATAGCTATGGCTACTTTATAAAATTTAATTCCTTTATAATTTTTTAACTCTATATCCATTTAATATTAAGTATATAATGCAGTCAAATCATATAGAGAATAACATATTCTTTAATATTTATAATAACACTAAATGTGAAAAAATGATATTTAACATAGTTTTTTCAAGAAAAACTTCAAATGACAGTACCTCGGATTGTCCAATTCTAACCAAAATCTAATGAGCTCTTCACATGGATGTAACGAAGAGAAATACGAAAGAATTATAATTTTTAGAATTGTAGTATGGAAGTTATCGTAGACGAAAATTTTGTTACACACACACACACACACACACATACACACACACACACATACACACACGCGCGCACACGCACACGCGCACACGCACACGCACGCGCGCACACGCGCGCGCACACACACACACATGCAGACATCAGCGTAAAATAGTAAAATCGTATTCTAGCGACCCTAAAACGTGCTTATTCATCAATAACTCACCACCGAATTTTTTGACCAAAGACAATACCTTCCTTACCTAAAGGTGACGGAAGGTAAAAAGCTTTCTTTATAAACCTGTTTTTACAGATTATAGAAATTCGATTCGATTTTTGAGATATTAAGTGATAAAGAAATAGTCGTTTTTAGACAAAAATCAAAAAAAGTTAAATTACGCCGGAAGTAGTTTATCGTATTTACAGTGTTTTCACTGTTTCATATATAAAATTTCTGCTGAATTCGATGGTAAAATAAAAAAATATGGCATTCCATTTAAAATAAGAAAGTTAGGGGCTACTTCCGATTAAACCGGAACTGCTACTGCTTTGAAAATATTTTGTTTGAAACTGGCATCTCAGAAAGTCCCTAGGTACCAAATTTCACTTTTTTACCTTTTTAAATTAACTTTCTTTGCTGTTTTATAGCTCTTTTGTTTCTTTTGCATTTTCTAAATTCAAACCCATTTTTCACAATTCGAATACAGATAATATAAATCCATGTAGTGCCGATTTTCCTAAAAGGCTGAATAAGCTGATTAGGCTGCAGAGCGGATACATATTATTTCACTATTTATCCCCTCTACATAATCTAATAATCTAAGCTCCGCCCTAACTCCTCCTTATGTTCCGTTCCGACAGCTCAAATTTCATGCGGCACGTGGTGGCGAAAGAGTAAACTAAATTTGCCTATAAGTAACATTGGAAAAACGTTTCGGAGCACTCAGACGCTGTATTTTTCATTTTAAAAAAATTAAAAAAATATCGTGTGATTCTTGAGCCAAAGTTCTATATAGTGAATATAATTAATGTTCCATAAATTACCTGACAATTTATTTAAAAATGTTTTTAAAGTTACAGATTTAAGCATTGTTCAAATGTTGGCTTATTTTCTGGGAAATAAATCATATATTGCAAATTCTAAATATCTAGCTATATTCAGCATTTTCTTGTGATTCTTGTGATATAAAATTTTTAACATAAAACTACTCCATACATGACTTGGGTGCATTTATGTAAAAAATAATCATTTCAGATTTTAATGAATTCAATATTTTTTTTCTCATCACTTGTATAATCTTCAATTTTTATTAATGTGTTTTTGAAATAAACTATCTCTCCTTATTTACTCCTATTATTTTCATTTTGATATATTTTCACAGTTTTGAGGAAAAAAATTGAGAACATATCGCTAATTCAGTGTTTTGGCTGGCGCGCAGCCTTAAGTCCGTTTTCTAGACGAGCATCACGTCCGCTTCTGGGAGATAAATTAGTGACCGCGGCCGGTTAAGATAGAGTTCTATTGTAATCTATTTTACAATACAAAGCAAAAAAAAAAATGGTTCCAGAATATATGTATATGTAGGTATATCCGTTTAAAAGAAATATCCAAATACTGGAACTATCCGTATGAAGAGCTTTTACTACTTATATGCTTAGCAACTTTTAACTTATGTCACGCTCGAATTATTGAAAATAAAGCATATGGTACCTACACATTTTTTTCAAATTTTATTTTAAATAAGTTCAAAGCAGTTTCCTTCAAATAATACACTTCACCAATTTTCCCTTTCATGTCTTAAAAGCTCCCAACCAATAACAAATCTTCTTTTGGAATGCCTTCAAATTAATTCTTGAGACATTTAAAACTGTCAAAGTTGCCAAATTAATTTTTGTGACTTAAAAACTGCCAAAGCTGGCAAACTAATTTTTGGAGTATTTAAAAAATGTCAAATAAATTTGAGGCTTAAAAAAGGTTAAATTATAAATCATGATTCAAAAATGGTCTGGTTAATATCATATTTTCAATCACAACGATAATTTATAAAATTGATTAACTAAGTTCTAACTTCTAACTAACTTTCTCAAATTAATTTCAAATGACAGAGAAATGGTGCACGAGCTGCCACTGAATATATTATTTTGATTATTTTTTGACATTTCTTACAACCAATGAGTGTCTGGTCGCGAATATGGGGAATCGGGTTCGATCCTAACCGATGCCAAATATTTCAAATTTTAAATGGCATAAAATTGACCCCTGTGGTGCACTCTCCACGCCAGAAATGAGTGCCCATGAGGTGACGCCTGGTAAACGCCCGCACGGTACAAATATGTCATCATCATTTCCGAATTCTGTGTACAAAGCAGATTGGCACACCCAGCAATGAGTTATATGCCGTGATGATATATTTATTTATTTATTTATTTATTTTAATGAAATGTTCCATTTTGTGTCACGTGTCTGCGTTATAACCAATCCTGTCTCCTGTCATTATTATACTGAGAATAAAGCTCTAGAGATTATTCCCGCTTTTGTTTTTGTTGACATATGTCAGATAGTAATCAACACTTAAGTAAAAAGACCAATTTTGTGCCATTTCTGTCCATGAAATAAACCAAAAAATTATAGAAACCACTTCTAGAAATACCATAATTAATAATTATATCTTTTGATTATTTATTTTGCATTGTCAAAGTGGGTTCTAGTTGTCAGAAAGCTAGTTAATTAAGACAGTAGATAGCGTTACAATAGCATGCCAGCCTGATTCCGTTGTTTGAAACTTGTCGATCCAAAAATAATCTAATTAAATATAATTCGAGAGTTCGATAAATTAGAAAATAATTTTCCATTTGGCAATTGCCACTCAAGCCCTACGAGCTTTCGTGACTTTTGCCTTGTTGTATTATTACTGATAATATTTGAATATCATTACCAAAATCTGTGTACAAAGCAGCTTGACACACCCAGAAATGCCGTGATAATATATTTATTTATTTTATTTTTTATATTTGAATGGGAAGAGGTCAAGTTTATATACTTTTTAAAGGGATGCATAATATCGAAAAGATTGAGAAACACTGCTCTATCATTTACCGCCAGTAAAATTATGGCACCTCTAAAAATGATATTTTGGCATATTTTAAAAAGTTAACAGTTCTCCATAAAATATGTAAATTTTGCGGTTATGAGATTATCATGTATCGATTCCATAATTCACGTCATATTCGCAAAATTTATCGGGTGAAGTGATCAACCAGCGTCAGATACAGCAAATGCATGTAGGAAAGTGGTTGAAAAAAGCGAACTGGCTAGTTTTCGTGACGTTTGTTATAAATGAGTGTGACTATATATCATTATGTCATAACTTCAATGGTGAAATATTTGTAAACATAGTGAGTGGTTATCTAGGGAAATTACAAGGTGAAACATTAGGTTTTTCTACGTCAGAAATCTTTCTTCGTTATACGAACTGAAATAAAGTTCAAAAACGAGGAGAGAAAGATAAATAGTCTGTTTGTAAAGATTTTAAAACGTTAGACGCACTTCATCGGTTCGAGAGGCATTAATGCCAGACAGCGTAATAACAAAAACGCCTTTAAAAATAAATAGATAATTATTAGACAAGATACAGAAAAAAACAATTAAGTTACTTGTCGATTGATGTCTGAAGTATCGACGAAGTCTTATTTGCTCCGACGTAACCGCAGGTTGTTTTTAGTGCTATCTGACCCTTTGGCTTCCAAGATGTAGCTATGCTTTATTCACAGCAGCGTGTCATAGAAGTAAAGTACATTACTTTTACTTTTACTTCAAAGGACAAAGGAACATATAATTTCTAAGGAAGACGTACATCTTTGTAGGTGTATTGTCCTTCTCAAAGAAAGATGTCTGGTTACCTTCTAATTTTAATCGAAAAAAAATCAGTAGAGGGTATTCAACAAGTGACGCCCGTGCTTTCGGAATTTGATTCAGGGGGATAAAACAAATTAAAAATTAAGGTTGTAAAATAGTATATTAAAGAACGTGTTTTATAAGACATGTTTTTTTCGCACGCGTCAAAATTTAGAAAACGAGCGTTAGCGAGTTTTCTAATTGACAAGTGCGAAAGAAAGTCTTATAAAATGAGTTCTTTATACTATTTTTTATATTTTGCGCCTTCTACAATAACATTAACTTACTCAATTTGTGATTATATTTGTAACCATTTGTATATTTTCATGTAAATAATTTTCCCTAAATAAAAAAAAAATAATAATAATTTTGGCATTATATTATTAAAATGAATTGTCAATTAACTAAAAATAAATTAGGTAAAAATGGGTTAAAGAAACGTCATCTTGTACCAACCGTCTAAAACAAAAAATTGCGTATCGAAATGAAGGTCATTACGATACGCAATTGCGTATCGTAATGACTTCATTATGAACGCAAAATATAAAAAACAAATATTAACATTTAAATTTTATTAAATACAAATAATATTAGAAAATAAAATATTTCCATATTGGCACAAAATGTGTTCAAATAGGTTGCCTCGAGGCCACACGAGAATACAGGCCTGAATGCTTATCCCTGCTCAATGCGTAACATCAAACTATGAGCTAGCCTTCTAAAAACAGTCGAACTACAACACTCAGCGCGAGTGGACGCACGGCACAGTGCAGCACGTAACGTCAAATTTCGATTGTTTTTAGCTAAAGCAAATTGCAAAAATGGTTTTTAAATGCTGTGTGCCAATGTTCAGGAGAAATTACGGTAATACGGCTAAAATGATGTACCTGAAATTAGAGAAATTAGAAGCTGAACAAATTTTCCTAATATATGGTGAATGTATATCATGCAGAACATCAAATTTAGTTGTTATGAAATTTTTTTTAGGGATATTCAGCAACATTTTACTAAATAATTATAAAAAAATTTGTAAAGAACAATTGTAATAAAAACCAGTTTAACAAAAAAAATAGAGAGCACCTAAATATATTTTATTCCAAAGTAATGGTTATTTTAAATACGAGTATATAATATGCGTAGCTATGTATGTCATTTATTTTTAGTTTCATTATTATCATTTTCATATTATATTATTATTTTTATTATTTCTTGTATTATTTAATTAACAATAAAAATTTAAAGTGAAATATGAGTTTATTCGTATATTTGGCCATTTATAATTCGTTAATTTGTTTAGTTATGTATATAAAATAGTTATTATATAATATTTGAATAGTTATTTACGAATTTTATGTCTTTATAAATCATATTTTACAATCTTATTTGTTTAAAATTCCGTATATTTCTTATACTTACACTGCTGTCGTTCGACGCGTAGCATTACAGCAAGAGGCTTGCTGTGACGTCACGAATTGAGCATTCAGACCTGTATTCTCGTATGGCCTCGGTTGCCTTCAACTTAAAGGCAAACATTCGTACGATTTATCATGGAAACATGAACGATCTGTAATATGTTCGCCTGTTGCGTGAGTCAAAGAATAAGTACACTCGCCAAAGCTTGCCTATCATACTTGCCGAAGCTCCTATACACTACTCGCGGAACCTCCTAGATCACTCCCTATTGCCTCGTTAGAGTTCGTGTTCAATCTCTATATTTCATGTTTCAACACCATCTACTTTTGCGTCTCTGTTTTTTGTTTAGTAAAATATATCCCCCATGTAAAATAACATATGCCGCACTGGCTAGAAGTATGTCGTCTGTTTGGCTGTCGATCATGATACTGACAAATTAAATGACTGCTTGCAAAATATTTTTAAGTATTACCGAGGCAGCACAATTTGTAAGTGTACACAAGTGATTTGGAAAGTCGGACTGTGCATTCATGCATGCCCCTGAATACTTGTAGATACTTGTACAAGTACACAAGGTGAGTAGTGTGGTACTGGCTTTACTCAATATATGAGCTGCTTCCTCGATCAGAATTAACTGTAATATACCAGTGGGATGAACACTATTTCACAGTGACGTTATTTCGAGACTACATTTGGCTGACTGTTCCCCATATCTTTTGTAGACGCTAGTGATTGGTGGAACACAGTACGTGGAATACTCTCTCTTACCACACCAGCTTTCTTTGGTGTCACAGAACTTCATCATGCTTCCATGATAAATCGTGAGAAAATTTGCCTTCAAGTAGGAAACAACCTATTTGAACACATTTTGTGGCAACAGATGTGAAAAAAGCTTGTTTTCTAATATTTCTTTAGGTTATCGTTTTTAATAATGTCTAAATATTAATATTTGTTTTTATCAATAATAAGTTGCATTTTTCACTCTTAAGCTTGAATTACATTATATTATTTTTGACAAAATTTTAGTTCGATTCTCGTTCGAGAATTTCTAGTCATTTCTAGTATAATGTACGGACATTTACATCCGAATTTCGTTCGATTTTCATACTAGATTCTAGTTCAGAAATATAAGGTCTCTTCTATTTTTTTATCCTAGTTTGATACTAGATTCAAAGCGCGCATGCGTACAATATGACAGAACACTTAACAACTTGAATTGAAAACGCTTGAAAAGTAAAAATAGTACTCGTATCATTCATAGTTATGTTTATATATTTTTGTTTATCAACCTGTTATTTACGGAAGTACAGAAAATGTAGGTACGCGAAAATGTTCGGAATTAATCGATACTGCACGATTATATATTCTAAAAATATATTGTTATTACCGAATAAAAGCAGAGTGCCATATCCAACAATAGGTAATAAGCCGTGATGATATATGCATTTATTTATCCCTTGGATGTTTTTCAAATATTCGTCAGTATCAGTTGATATTTCGGTTCACGTAACATAAAGAAAATGTAATTAGATTTTGATGGCATCCTGAAAAGAGGTACTTTACTTTGAATGGCTTTGAAATTCACGTTTGAAATTGATTTTTTGTATATTCCAACAACAAAGTATGAAGCTTTGTATATAACTTTTTATTTTACAAACACCATTTAACAAATTTAAGTAATATAAAATATCAAAGAGAGTTTGGAAAAATGAAAAAAATTCTACAAACTTTCAAGTTCTACCTGAAATCTATTTCCAAAAGTTATCAAGAATCAATAACTATAAAACATCTACAACATCATCTACTACTACTTCGTTGCTCTTTTGAAATTCTCTTTTTGTATTTTGCACCAACAAAGTATGAAACTTTGTATATACTAGGGGAGAGTTTTGTTTTATATAATCAATCTAGCCATGAAAATAACAAATGACAATCGCAATTTTTTTGCTGTCAAGTTACTGTGACATTTATCTGCTGAGTTACCACGTATGGTTCAAATTAAAAGTCTACAGTTTCTGCAGAGTTTGAAAAACAAGAAAATGAGTGAAGTGAAGCAGCGTTATTTTCGTAAAATTCTCAAGAAAAGAGACCAATGGACCAAAAATTTTCCAGTATAAGACGATTCCCGTGAATTTTTTTTGTAAATAATGGAATATTCTACATTTTTTTGTGTGAAAATACTCCTTGTTTGAAATGAAAAATGTAAAGGTGATTTTCATTAAATTTAAACGAAATATAATTTTTCAAAAGTTGTATTTGTAATTTTTTTTTAAATTACATGGCTATAAATAAAATAAATAAATAAATAAATATATCATCATGGCTATTACCCATTGCTGGGTGTGCCAATCTGCTTTGTACACAGATATCGGTAATGATGAAATATTTGCACCGTACGGGCTTACCAGGCGTCACCTCACGGGCAATCATTGCTGCTATTACTATAAATAAGCAATATTTTTAAATTTCAAATACAAAACGTGCGTAATAAAATCTGACTAGTAATTTAGATGAGAAATTTTGATTTTATATCTACAACTTTTATTTGAAATATTTTTGTCTTGGTAACTAAGTACAGCAAAATAAAAATATTACGTTACAGTGTGTTTTCCAACTTCCGGTAAATGCTTTAAGGGCATATAGTATTGAAAAAAAAGAGTAAAAAAAGCTTACTTAACATAGGTCCGATCTTCAACTGTTTCCAGGGAACAGGCCATTTTGTATTAGAATCGAAGGAAAACTGACAAAGATAGTGATCGAATAAAATTTTGTCTATGTCAATAAATAGCCTATAAAAATACAATACAATTTTATATGAAACATATTTATTATTATTTGAAAATTAAATATTTTTTTTAGCAGAGATAAACCCCGTAAAAATTCATTTTTCAGTGCTTTATACCTATTTCGAAAACTATTGAAGATCGGAGGCATGTTGATTGAGCTGTTTTACTCATTTTAGTATATGCCCTTAAAGTTTGACCCGAAGTTGAGAAACAGCCTGTAAAACAGATTTCAAGTAGACACCCGGTATACTAGACCATATTACTAACTCAATGCGCATGCTCACAATGCACCAATCATATGCTTCGGAGTACCGTGAAAATGAAACTAATGTTATCTTATAGGAAAAATTGTATTTTTAAAGCAATATATTATTTTATGTAGACGTACACGAACGATAATTTTTTTCTTGCAAGTTTCGTTTCATGTTTTACTACTGGATTCTGCACTTATATATATATATATATATATATATATATATATATATATATATATATATATATATATATATATATATATATATATATATAGGACATGGAGGGTGGGACGGATAGGACACGGAGGGTGGGACGGATAGGACATGGAGGGTGGGACGGATAGGGCATGGAGGGTGGGACGGATAGGACACGGAGGGTGGGACGGATAGGACACGGAGGGTGGGACGGATAGGACATGGAGGGTGGGACGGATAGGACATGGAGGGTGGGACGGATAGGACATGGAGGGTGAGACGGATAGGACATGGAGGGTGGGACGGATAGGACACGTAGGGTGGGACGGATAGGACATGGAGGGTGGGACGGATAGGACATGGAGGGTGGGACGGATAGGACATGGAGGGTGAGACGGATAGGACATGGAGGGTGGGACGGATAGGACACGGAGGGAGGGATGGATAGGACACGGAGGGTGGGACGGATAGGACATGGAGGGTGGGACGGATAGGACATGGAGGGTGGGACGGATAGGACATGGAGGGTGGGACGGATAGGACACGTAGGGTGGGACGGATAGGACACGTAGGGTGGGACGGATAGGACATGGAGAGTGGGACGGATAGGACATGAAGGGTGGGACGGATAGGACATGGAGGGTGGGACGGATAGGACATGGAGGGTGGGACGGTTAGGACATGGAGGGTGGGACGGATAGGACATCTAGGGTGGGACGGATAGGACATGGAGGGTGGGACGGATAGGACACGTAGGGTGGGACGGATAGGACACGTAGGGTGGGACGGATAGGACACGTAGGGTGGGACGGAAAGGACATGGAGGGTGGGACGGATAGGACTTGGAGGGTGGGACGGATAAGACATGGAGGGAGGGACGGATAGGACACGTAGGGTGGGACGGATAGGACATGGAGGGTGGGACGGATAGGACATGGAGGGTGGGACGGATAGGACATGGAGGGTGGGACGGATAGGACATGGAGGGTGGGACGGATAGGACACGGAGGGTGGGACGGATAGGACATGGAGGGTGGGACGGATAGGACACGTAGGGTGGGACGGATAGGACATGGAGGGTGGGACGGATAGGACACGTAGGGTGGGACGGATACGACACGTAGGGTGGGACGGAGAGGACATGGAGGGTGGGACGGATAAGACATGGAGGGTGGGACGGATAGGACACGTAGGGTAGGACGGATATGACATGGAGGGTGGGACGGATAGGACATGGAGGGTGGGACGGAGAGGACATGGAGGGTGGGACGGATAGGACATGGAAGGTGGGACGGATAGGACACGTAGGGTGGGACGGATAGGACATGGAGGGTGGGACGGATAGGACATGGAGGGTGGGACGGATAGGACATGGAGGGTGGGACGGACAGGACACGTAGGGTGGGACGGATAGGACATGGAGGGTGGGACGGATGAGACACGGAGGGTGGGACGGATAGGACATGGAGGCTGGGACGGATAAGACTTGGAAGGTGGGACGGATAGGACACGTAGGGTGGGAAGAATAGGACATGGAGGGTGGGACGGATAAAACATGGAGGGTGGGACGGATAGGACATGGAGGGTGGGACGGATAGGAAACGTAGGGTGGGACGGATAGGAAATGGAGGGTGGGACGGATAGAACATGGAGGGTGGGACGGATAGGACATGGAGGGTGGGACGGATAGGACACGTAGGGTGGGACGGATAGGACATGGAGGGTGGGACGGATTGGACATGGAGGGTGGGACGGATAAGACATGGAGGGTGGGACGGATAGGACACGTAGGGTGGGACGGATACGACATGGAGGGTGGGACGGATAGGACATGGAGGGTGGGACGGATAGGACATGGAGGGTGGGACGGATAGGACTTGGAGGGTGGGACGGATAAGACATGGAGGGTGGGACGGATAGGACATGGAGGGTGGGACGGATAGGACATGGAGGGTGGGACGGATAGAACATGGAGGGTGGGACGGATAGGACATGGAGGGTGGGACGGATAAGACATGGAGGGTGGGACGGATAGGACACGGAGGGTGGGACGGATAGGACACGGAGGGTGGGACGGATAGGACACGGAGGGTGGGACGGATAGGACACGGAGGGTGGGACGGATAGGACATGGAGGGTGGGACGGATAGGACATGGAGGGTGGGACGGATAAGACATGGAGGGTGGGACGGATAGGACATGGAGGGTGGGACGGATAGGACACGGAGGGTGGGACGGATAGGACACGGAGGGTGGGACGGATAGGACATGGAGGGTGGGTATATTAATTTTCTGTTACATCCCCTCCCATAATACTTTAATTTAATAACGGCATGATTGTCGGTATAACAGTATAACAGGGTCGGCTATACGAGTTTCATAGACCTGCACGTTTGTATAGATTTCAACAAATTTTCCAATCTTCGGTGAAAAGATACAGCTCCTTTTAATTCGCAGCAGATATTGAAATATTTTTTCTGCATATCCATATGCCATTCCATTCTTTGTCACCTGATGGTTACCAATTTAAATCTTTAAAGAGTTATAAATTTCCATTAGTGTTCAAAATAGTACTTTAATGGCCTGCGTTGGAGTTTAACGCTAATCTGTAGATTAAGTTGAGTTTAAATTTTTGTATGCATTGCACGGATTCTTAACAGAAGGTTAAGGTGACGTTTGTGAAGTTTAACTTAAACCCGACTCCTTGTACGGTTTAAGAATTGGGATAACCTCTTTTCAATAGTATTTTTGTAAAAAAAAGTATACGTATTGAATTTTTATACAGGTAAAGTATTGTAAAAATGAATGTAATAATAATTGATTGTAAAAAATATATTAATTATGTAATTATTATGAACATATATTGAACTATGGATATAATTCAAGATAATGTAGTATTTGACGACGAAGATGATGAATTGTTTGATTTTGATATTATTTATGGTAATCCGAGAAGAATTTACGAACGGGCTAACCCGTTTCATGAGTTAAGTGAAAATGATTTTTTCATGAGATTCCGTTTAAGAAAAGCGACTGTTTTAAATTTATTGCCGCAAATTGAACAGCATTTGGAATTTCCATATGATATGTGAGTTTTATGCATGTTTAGTTTTTTAATTTATTTTTATATTAATATTCAGATATAACTCTGTTTCGCCGATAAACCAACTACTGATTTGCCTGCGAGTATTTGCTACGGGTGGACCCATAGACCAAGGTGGACCCTTATTGGCAATAGCTGATTTTGGTAGAGTCCATGTTTCATCGGTTTCTAGAATCGTAAATAACATATAACCTATAATTCTACAAACTAATAACTATTAAATACAATATAAATAATAATAATATTAATACTTACTTTGATTTTATATAATTCATAATATTTTAAGTTATGTGTTGTCAATTATTCTCAAATATAAAAATATTATTTATATTTAGCTTGGCAGTATACCCTGAAGTGCATAAAAATTACTAAATTCCCCTAGATGAAACGTTAATCTGTAGTGTAACGTAATCCGTACCTAACCTCAAGTGGTGCAATGTAAGTTAAAATTAACTGACAGTTACCTTAAACTGAAGATTAACTAAACTTTATTTTTAACTCACAGTGGTGCAAATGGCCATAAGAGACGAAATTTAACTTACCTCTCTTTAAAATATTACCAAAACCCCTGCAATTTTAATTTTTTCATATATGAATAAATTTATTTTCATTTGATTATGCTTTCAACACGGTTTCAATACAATCAATCAATTTTATGTCATTACGTCATTTTTGAAACATTTTAAACGGTTGGCAAGGTAGAATCTGGTAATGAGAAGCTATAGTAGCGCCAAATCGTCCCCTATCAACATACTTCGAACTACAACAGTATAACAGGCCGGCTATTCGAGTTTCATAGACCTGCAGCATACTTCCTGAACATATTCCAGCAAAATTCGATACCAATTGATATCGACTTAGGTGTTTATTTACTTAATTTATTTTAACACAATAACATTTAACGTTATAGTAAAACGTTAAAACGCTATACCGAGGTTAAACGAGAATACAGGCCTGAATACTCAGTTCGTGACGTTACAGCGAGCCTCTTGCTGTCACGCCACGCCTCGAACGCTAGCATTGTAAGCATAGGAAATATACGGAATTTTAAATAAATAGGACTGGAGAATGTGATTTATAAAGACATACAACTCCTAAATAGCTTTAAATATTATGTATTACCTATTTTATATTCATAACCAGTGTTGTAACTTATCTAGATAATTTCATCTAGATAAATCATCTAGATAATATAGTTTTTTCGAAGTTATCTATTATTTTATCTAAATAAAAATAAAAATTATCATTATTTATTTTTTGAAAATCATCTAGATGAAAATTTTAATAAAACAATAAAAAAAATACTTTTCTAATACAAATCTAATTTAAATAAAGCTGCGCAAACGTACAACAGTAATATTGACAGAATTCTGAGAAAATTTTGAATTTTTACAGAACCTTAATCTATAAAAATATAAATATGATTACTTTTCTTTGTCAAGATGTCAAGAATATAGGCAAATGATATATATATATATATATATATATATATATATATATATATATATATATATATATATATATATATATATATATATAATTTTGCCATCTAGTGGCAAAATAAGAACTATTTGTTGTCGTACTGAAAACGCTATTTGGGCTAGTATTATTTTATTTGGTTGTTGTTTGTGAACAGTAAGCTTTTGTTTTATTATTTCTATTTTACGTGCTCATTCACTACTTCAATACATAGGTATTGACTAAAATCAGACTTTTTGAAGACTACTTTCCAGTTTAAATCTGTTTCATCCTTAACCTGTTTTACACTTTCCTATTTAAAGACTGTTAATTTCCTGATTTTTCCTTCATTTACTCAATTTTCTACTTAAAATTCCTTGAAGAATTATTGAAATTTAAAAATTTAAATAATTTTATGTATAAGAGGTAAAGATTATTTCCCAAGAACATTGTCATATTTATCTGCAAATAAACAAATTTTGAAACACCCATGCACAAAATTGAAATAACATTGAAACTTAATCTTCAAACTTATCAGTCAGTAAAATAAAACCTACCTAAATATTTTATTAATAGAATAAAACACTCTTGAAAACTGCGTTTATAACATGTAAACAAGCACGTTTGAAAATGATATTACGAAATCATCCGACATCTTGGTTGATAACAGCGCCGCCACCGGTGAATTTATTCGCGAATTTACTCTTCTGTCACTGAAAGATAACCTCACACTAACGTTTTGTTGTTGTGATTCTTTTGTAAAGTGCGAAATATTTTTTTTTAATTACGCCTGATTTCTAATGTTGCTTCCCGGATTGTGATTAGAATCCATTAATTAAAAGGGAATATCTTTTCCTTTTTTTCCTAAGAATAGTAAAGAGAAAAGAAGTTAGTATAGCCAACTTAATTGGAAAAATTAAAAAATAGTTTGTCACCCTGGCACGCTTTTTTCATTTTATAAATATGCCGGCGGAGGCGCTATAATAAATAATGTGGTCTATTTAGTTTATTTAAGAAACTTAAGTGTCGCAAAATATGAAAGAGAGTTTGTAAAAGTTTGAATAAAGTTTGAAGTTGGATCTTATCCATCAGCATCAGCAATCAATAAGTATAAATAAAACCTCTTGCGCATCACGCGTGGGATTTAATGAAACAATGTAACAGCATCGAACACAACACCTAAGTTAAGATAAATTTGTTAGTTACTCAATGACCCTACGGAACGTATCAGTAGCCACCTCGTTGCGCACTAGGTCAAGTAGCAACGAACGCGAAGCTGAGCCGTTGCCATTGGGTCGGGAGAGGAGAGAATCATGTTCCATATTCGTGGAACTCACGCTGTGTCACGCTGGGATAGGGCCAAAGCACAACCACCGCCACCGCAGAGGCAGCGCGAATTAGCACGGCACATGCACAGCTTCCGCAAAGAAGCAGGAACGACAGCGAAGCGACTCGGCCTCGGTCGGCCTTGAGCCGACACCTTACAGGTGCTGCGCGTGACACTCTACTGTCTAGCTAGGTGTAGGTGTAGCTCTACATGGTTTCCGTTCAGAGAAATTATTACTTCAACTTCAAGTCTAAGGTTACGATCAACTAATAGTAAAACTAAATATATACCTCAACTTAATTAGTAATTATGTGGTCAATGTTTACACTTCTCAACTAAGTTTTCGTCATCGGTACGAATAATGCAATTAATTGTTACTGGAATGGGATCCTTCACTTCACTGTGACGTAGATGTAGAGTTGATTATGTTCTCAAAATTGATATTTTACAGCAATTATAAAAATATGTGTATAAATAAGTTCAAATAAATTTTGTGGTCAATATTTGAAATTATGAATGGATAATAAGCAGGGTTGGCCTGGTTTAAATAAAAATTTATAAAATAATACATTTTTTGTCGAAAAATCAGTTTTGTCAAATTATTTAGATACTTACAGAGTTAACAAAAATAAAATTCTACTATGGTAATATAATATAAAAATATGTACATATATATCGGTGTCTACTTTTTTATGGACCATAGGAAATACAATGGTAAAATTTTATATATATATATATATATATATATATATATATATATATATATATATATATATATATATATATATTTGTAAATTCTGTACTATTAAGTAATTTTAGAATTAAAGTGTAAATACAAAAATAAAAAAAAATAAAGAAAACTCAAATCATGATTTTGCCAACCCTGATAATAAGCAATTTAATTAAATAATTAATAAAAAAAACTATATACGTACATATATTGTTGTCCAAGGTTTGAGTACCACCGGCAGCTTATATCATTCAACATATCTTTTACTTTCATACAAACGCAAGGAGTATCTATTTGGCGTGGCATCATAAATTTAAAGTAAATATTATTTGGTTTACTTCCTTTATTTTGTTATTTTTTACATTTATGTCCTTTAAATGGATTCTGTATTTCAAAAAGTCAATAGCAGAAGGCTTGAAAGTAGTGAGAATTTGAAAAAGAGTAAATGTGTGATGTAAATACAGAGGTGAGGAAATGATATTAAAAACTCGATTATATCGAAAACTAATAGCTATTTTTTAAACTTCGATAGTCCTTAACAAACAGTAAGGTCTAATTTTAATAAACTAGCTAATACCCGCGGCCTTCGCACCCGCGAGTCAATTTATATTTTAACCTCGTAAAACACGATTTTAGTGTTAATTTGAAAATATTTCATACAATTCAGGAGTTATGAGCCCCCAAAAAATGCATGTTGACATGTTTAGTCTCAGCCAAAAATCTGAGGTTAAAAATGGTTCAATACTTTTGTAAGATACATAAATTTTGTTAAAGATACTTAAATATCAAGATACTTAAATTGTAAATTTTTAAGATACATATATTTTGTATAAGTATTGTAGATATTTACTTGAAAATATCTTAGATACTTTTAAAATATCTTAGAACTCTTAAGGTGCATTCACAAATGAAAATTAAGTTTATGTTTTTTGTTTAGATTTAAGTCATTCATAAATTCAAGTTTAATATAACTCTAAACAAGATTAATATATCGGTAGAACAATGCTTAATAGATCTCCGTGCGCCGTGAAACTGTCATTCGCTTGGCATAATTTGTTATTTTTCAGCAATTAAGTTTTACCAGTCTCCTTGTTCTTCTCGCATTTGGTTTAAAGGCCGCATCTACCAAGTGAATACTAAATAAAGATGGATGTAAATTTCTATATCGTTTTAGACTCGATTGGTGAAGTTTGTGGCATCAAACTAAATCATAAAGCTAAACTTTGAACCTTACAATGTTTAGCTTTATGATTTGGATTTAGAGACACTATATTCTGAAGTGTGAATGGAGTCATAACATAATATGCGGCCAAGGTCTTTAAATCTAAAGTATAAAACATAAATCTAAACCTAATTTTCATTAATGAATGTACCTTTGAGAACGAGTCTGAAACGATATAGATATATACACCCATCTTTATTTAATATTCACTTGGTGAATCAGCTTTTTAAACAAATGCGAGAACATAGAACTGTCAAAAATTAATTGCTGAAATATAACCAATAATGCCAAGCGAATGACAGTTTCACAGCGCACGGGTATCTATTAAGTATTGCTCTACCGATATTTTAATCTTGTTTTTGAAGCATTTACATAGATGTCAGTACAATCAAAACTAAATTAGAGTTAAATTAAACTTGCATTTACGAATGACTTAAATCTAAACAAAAACCATAAACTTAATTTTCATTTGTGAATGCACCTTTAAAATATCTTAAATACTCTTCAAATATCTTAGATAATTTTAAAATATTTTAGATATTATAGTATCTTAGATACTTTTAGATACCTTAAAATATATTTGACATTTTTAAAATGTTAGTATATTTTACATACCTTAAAAAATATTTTAAATAGGCAACTGAAAATGATATTATATTGAATTAATATTAAGCTAAATGGTATTTTTATCAATAAAAAGATACTTCACCTGTATTTAGTTACCTTAAAATATCTAAATACTTTGATTGAATTTAGATAATATTCCCAAATCCCAAGTATCTAAATACATTAAAAGTATCTAAAATAAAGTATCTTCAATATTTTGGAAGTATCTAACATACATTTTTAAGATAAAAGATACAGATAATTTTCAAAAGTATTTAAAATGAAGATAAATTACCTATAAAATAAGAAAAGAGAAAGTATCTTAGACATCAAGTAGCATCTTTTTTCGCAAGATATTCTCAGCTCTGGGCGCTGTTTGAGGATATTCAATGACCAAAGATGCAAACAATTTTATGAACAAAGGATTGTGTATGTAACTAAATAAGTACAAGTATCAATTTTTTTATTCATACTCGTATTTAAACAAAATGAATAAAAATAATAAAACAAGATGCAGCTATTGTTTCATTCAAAACGCTTTTAGTTGAATAATTTTAAAACATATAAATGACGTTTAAATCCCTTTGCATATAAATGCTTCAATTATGACATTGAAACAAACGAATAGTTTCAATGTTAGTGAAACAATTTCATTACCAATTAAAAGTAAAATTTTCATGTGCAAATATCATCTGCCATAGTGAAAGTTTTTGTTTCTTGTTTAATTGCAACATAACCGGGCAAATTCTATTTGTCCAGGGAAAATGTATTCTTGTATTTTCAGTTCTGAAACGAGGTAATTAGCAACTTTACATAAAAGTTTACCGTCAAAACTATTTATAATATTAGCGTTTCATTTTACAATTGTTAATTGTGCTGGTAGTTGGTAACTCAAGAATTAATTAGTCTGTTTGTTCGAAAAATTATGCAGTTTATACGCGTCGCAATTATTTTCTCTACTTCCAAATAAGATATTTTTTGCAGTTATATCGATTATGTTGTAAATATAAGAGATCAGAACAAAGGAACTTACAAAAATAATAGGCGATTTTTAATAATACAACAGTATATCACTATTTATGTTATTCTTAATAAAAAAAAATTGTTATAGTACTTGTACTTGTTTACATACACAATACTTTATTCATAAAATTGGTTCCATCTTTAGCTTTTCATTTCAAACACATATTTGATTTTAGTCTATATCATATCTAATAGCTTGGCTTATAGAACGTTTTCATGAAAAATCTTCAGATGACTGTATGACCAGGATTAAATTCTGAAAAAGGTTAAGGCATACGAACAATTAGACAAAAATTGCTGTATTAAGAGATCATACTTTTTGCTTATAACTTTTGTATTTTCTAATTATTTTTTTAAAATTATATCCCATGAACTAGCGCTTCAAATTGACGTACGCATATGCAATAATACTGGTAATACCAGTAGCAGTTTAACATTTTTAAGCATTTCTACCGTTTTTATATCTCAGAAACTATTGAAGATCGGATACAATTGAATAAACCTTTTCGACTTATTTTGACTTTTTCTCTATGTCCTATAAATGTGTTACACTTGTTTTTATCACCCTGTATACAGGGTGTAACAGCTAAACGAGCTACCTCAAATAATTTCTATATTATTAAAGATACAGAAAAATACTATAAGACAATTTTATAGAAGACCAAGGGGGACATCCGATTAGAGAAGAAAATATTTTTTAAACCAAGTGGTTCTCAAGATACAATACAATGTTATATTTTTTTAAATGGGATGATTGAGAAATATTCAATTGAAATTTAAATAAATTTATATCTTATACTCATTTTTCAGTAGGCTATGTATGAAAAACAAAAACTTCTATTTGTGAATTTGAATTATTTACGATATAAATCAAATAGAACACTGTTTATAATGTTATTAACAAATATTTGTTTCATTTTAATTTAAGATCAATTGTTTTTCTTACATAGCAAACTGAAGAATAACTATAAAAATTAAATTTATTTAGATTTGAATTGAATTTTTCTCAATATTTTTCTTATGTAAGGATATAAAATAATTACATGGTTGAATTTAGAAAAAAATACTCTATCGAATGGGCCTAAAAAATTTATATCATCCCATTTAAGAAAATAAAACTTTGTATTGTAACTTGAGAACCACTGGTTTAAAAAAATATTTTCTTCTCTGATCGGATGTCCCCTTTGGTCTTTTATAAGATTGTCTTATAGTATTTTAGTGTATCTTTAATAATATAGAAATTATTTGAGGTAGCTCGTTTAGCTGTTACACCCTGTATACCGAACAAAGATTTTTTGTAAAAAATTCATTGATTCACTAGGTTTTAAACCCAACACCTTCCTATATCTAGTAGGATATTCAAATCCCAGTGAAGTCCATGAATTTTTCACAAAAAATCTTTCTTCGATAGGAATTCATACTTGAATCTTTCACGGTTTCGAATGATACAAAAATAACTGTAAAAACAATTTATAATATAGTTAAGGTGGATTTATGCTCAAAAATTTAAGAATAAGAAATGACAATAAGAATATTGATAAAATTAAAAGTGTTATAACATACGGGTCGGTTTATACTGCAGAAAGAAGAATAAGGAATAAGAAATAAAAATAAGGAATAAGCCAAAGTTCATTTACTTTTAACTTTACGTCTTATTCCTATTCCTGTTAGAAAAGTGCGCATGCGTGTCACCTGTCAAATATTTCAAACAATCAAACAAAATATTTGGGCATAATATATCGGTGTTGGCGAGACATAAATGTCAGATGTACCTGTTATGGATAATAATTTGATTGTACTCCATACTAGCAAATTAGAAAATAACAATATAAAAATTACAAACGTCAAATCAACACTGCTACCAATATCCGAATAATAAATGTAATTACTTTTCACTAACCTACAATTTCTATGTCACTACTTTTATCATTACGCTTATTTTTGAAAAACTGGCAGCATAAACACCACTTATCGTTATGTTTAAAATTATTCCTATCACTATTCTTATTTTTATTTGTATTCTTAATTTTTTTTAGCATAAACCCACCATTAGATACATATAGTTCACAATAAAATTAAAATACTCTACTAGTGTAAAATGAAATTTTATTTACAAAATTTACAATAGATAAAATTTTGAATCTGTGAATTTATCAGATTCTTTATTTTTATACTTAAATCGTTCACGGTTCCGAATGTTATACAAAAATAACTGCAAAAACAATTTATAATATAGTTAGATATACTATACTAGTGTAAAGTGAAAATATAAATTTTATTTACAAAATGTACAATAGATAAAATTTTGGTGTGTGAGTTTATTAGGTTAGGGTGTGAATTGGTCCCAGGCCGAGTGTCGAGGGCCTAGCACAGCACACTCCCCTGGATAGGGCAGTGGCAGTGCGTGTTATGGAACCGGAGCCGAAATAAGAGCATGGCCTTGCTGCTGCTGCTAGCGGCTCCAGCTTGTGCAGCAGCCTGGCGAACGCTAGCGATCGAATCCAGGACTCGACCCCGAAATACTGCCAGTCCCAATGAAACTCCCAACTAAAAATTTATACTACTTTCCCTCTACAAGCCGTTGTTTCTTCCTTTTTATAAATTCAGATTTTATTTCTTGTAATGGAAATAAGCATATAATCACTTTTATTAGGCGTGTTTCGCGTTTGGGCTACGCTACTCATAGGGTGAACAGACGACCGGATTATCCCGGACGTAGCCTGTTTTTACACGTGTCCGGGGAATTCCGGGCGGATTTTCAAAATATATCCGGAGTTTTCACCAAGAAAATATCAAGAAATTATACTTAACAATATTTATTTGAAAATATTGATTTATATATTTATTTTGTTTGTTGTTAAACTTATTATCTTGCTTTAAAAAATTCAAAAATTATGGAACACATTTTCAATTATGGACTATATATTTCTACGTAATTATACTAATTTTCATATTTTTAAATTAATTAATATAAAAATAATGACAATAAAAGCGCATGCACCATGCATTTAGGTGCGAAAACAGTAAAAAAAATATTAAAATTAAACAAATCAAATAAAAATTTATTAATATTTTATATAAAAACTGCATTTTGAATCAACATGCCAAATTTCAATTCTTAATTATTAATAGAAGCTGAGATCTAATGCTTTTACTTTTTTAATTGTTATAAGCAAAATATAAATAAATCGAAAAAAAAATAATGTTAAAAATATTCACAAAGCCTATGGTTACAACATATTAAAATTTAAAATTTTTCCATTCATACATAATGACATTAGACATAAATGAAGTTGACCATTTCTTCAAACGCGCTAAAATGGGTGTCATTTTATATATACACAGGGTGTAACAACCAGCGCTTTTTTGGGCGAACTAATGACTAGAAAACAATGTTGTATACAAGAAATGATAAGAATAAGGGGCTAAATTATTAATAATAACAAACCGAAAATTCGACCAGTGGTTCTCAAACGATGCAACAAAATTATATTTTTTTAAGTGGTATCCTATATAATTTTTTAGCCCATTAGATAGAGATTTTTTTTTATTTCAACGATATAAATATGGTTTAGGGTTGTATAACAATTATTTCGAGAAAACGGGTATTAACAATAATGTTTTGTATTGATACGTCTGTTGCCTAGTTACGCTAGTAGTAAACCCATTTTTTATTACATTATTTCTAGTTTTTAATACCATTTTTCTAGAAATAATTGTTATACAACCCTATGCTATATTTATATCGTTAAAATCAGAAAATAATATTCTATTTAATGGGCTAAAAATCATATAGGATGCCATTTAAAAAAATATAATTTTGTTCTACCGTTTGAGAACCACTGATTAAATTCTTGAACATTTTTGGTATAAAACATTTTTCTCTAAAGTTGTTGGCTCGCCCAAAAATGCGCTGGTTGTTTTAAAGAAAATACCCTGTATATATATATATATATATATATATATATATATATATATATATATATATATATATATATATTGTCATTTTGTTAATATTAATTAATTTAAAAATATGAAAATTAGTATAATTAGGTAGACATGTATAGTCTATAATTGAAAGAGTGTTTCATAATTTTTGAATTTTTTTAAGCAAGTTATTCAAACTCAACTGACTATAATTCTTAAATGGATAGTAGTATTAGAACTTTACAAGTTTTCCACAGAGCCCTTCATATCTATATCTTCTATTATTATCATACATCGACGTACCATTAATGTTTAGCCATTATTTAAACAAAATGGATAATATACAATTTTTGTCCTAGGTACATAAATAATTATTTAACATTATACCTAATAAATATTTGCATAGCAAGCAAAATTTTCACATCCAATCAACAGGAAAAATAATTAAAAGTGGCGCTACTTAGCATGTTAGTTTATTTACTGTGTATATTTATTTTTTTGGTCCATCTAATGAGAGGATGATTTTTTTAAATTGCTTTTGTATTTTTTACTGTGTGAAAATATTTTTTATTACGAATTTAATTAGTAATTGTGAATACTTGATTAATTTTAAAACTGTTTAAATTTTTTACACTTGCTATATAGGGTGAGTCTAGGAAAATGCCCCCTCTTAACTTTTTTATTATAAGTAATAGAAAAAAATGGCTCATATAAAAGTTTTATTATTAAATTGATGGCAAATGTAGATATTTTTTGTATTCAGGTTTACAAGATACGACTATCAACTTTTATTAAAATATAAATCGCCATTTTTTTTTTTGTCTTTTCAACGACGTATTAGTTGTTATTAACGTATTTGAAAAAATTCGAAAAAATTAAGATAATTGAGAAATATGGGAATTAATTTTTATTCAAATATTATAGGTGGCTAAGTGAAAATAAACAAAATGTAACTATGTTAAACAGTTATTAATATCAACAAAGTATACATTATTATTTATTATTACTTATTTATTTATATATCTGCTATTTATTTTCACATAGCCACCTAGAATATTTCAATAAATAATTTAAATAACTTTAATACTTAAAAATGACACTTAGATTCTTCTGAACTTAAATGCTTTAAATGTATCTAAATAATATAATGTATCATGTCTAATTATTTCAATAACAATAGTCCAAAATGAGAACATTTAATTAAACGTGATATAAAATGTTCCCCAAAAATTCGAACTATGTGAAACAATATAACACGTGTTTTAGGTATTTCAAAAATTTTATCTGTCAACGCTACACAATTTAAATCATTCAGTAAATTGTACAAAATGCCGATCAATACCAATCATTTTAAACTTACTAATTAACGCTGGGTAAGCAGTTTAACCCTTCATCGTAAAAAACAAATAAATGCTTTCGAAAACAGATTCCCGATCTATAACAGGTAAATCCGTTGTCGGTGGAATAACGAGATAACTTTGTTTCATCTCATTTTACGGTTTTCTTTTGTTTTAAAGAAAGAAAAAGTTTTATTACGTCAATGGCACTCAGAATATTGTAATTCTTTCCGATAATATAGTCAATTATGATTCAAAATATTATTCGTAATATTTTTTATCACTTTTTTGTTCCAGGAATGATGGCTGCATTTCAATCCGATTATTTCAAATACAAAAGTAGAATTTATTCCATGCTACATGATATTTGGTAAGCAATTGAATAAAATGTATAAAAATGACCAGGATTTATAGAGAATGTGCACATCATAGGATTACTTTTAACATTATACCTAATAGATAAATACGCACAAACGCACAAAACGCGATTAAATGCAGATTATAAAAATGTACTGATATTTTTTTTTATCCAATAGTAGTAAACAATACATATCCATGAGGTAAAATTAATAAACTATTGAATTTATAAATTATAAATACATGTATTCAATATATATGAAATAATTACATCAGAAATACACAATTAATGATTTTAAAATAAATTGATCACAAAAATAGCAACTGTACCATTTGTCATGAAATTTTAAACCCGTGAGAATTACTAATTATAATTTTATTTTAATGAATTTTCAAGAGTAATTTGAACACAATTTCATGATAGGTGGTAATTTTTTATAACAGAGTACCATACTTTTATACATGGTAATAATATATAAACATACGATGTTTCAGTTCGATAAAAATATATGCGAATGCTGTTGTCAGAAATCAATAAATAATTGACAATAATCAGAGTATTGAGATATTTTCTTAAGGTTTCAATTTTTCTTCTTCTTACAGACAAGGATATAAAATTACCGTATTTTATTTTTGTTGTTTAAATTACCGGGCAATAAAATTATACAGGATGTTGACGCTATGGTGCGATCATAGGGATTTAACATGGAATTTTATTTTTTTGCAATTTCCTGCTCTTCTGTTCATTTTATGGCAAAAACTGTAGAGTGTGAAGTTGTTCAGAATTAAAAGTTGTATATATTTTATTATGTCTCTAGTTCCTTCACGATTTTAAAAAGAAATTTCAAGATTTCGGTTTATTAATAGCAATAGCCATGACACTTGTTTCCTTTTTCTAGTTTTCATAATTTATTTATAAACGTCAAACGTCAATTTGACATGTGGAAAATAAATTCCGCATTCTTTTATAACTATTTCATCATAATAATATTCCTTTAGGTACATTGCTCATTCGAATAAATTATCATTATTTAATTTATTTCTTTTCCATAAGTAAAACTGACGTTTGACGTTTATAAATAATTTATGAAAACCTGAAAAAAGAAAACAAGTGTCATGGTTATCGCTACTAATAAACCGAAATATTAAAATTTCTTTATAAAATTGTGAAGCAACTAGAAACATAATAAAAATGTTTTGTATACAACTTTTAATTCTGAACAACTTTGCACTCTACAGTTTTGCCGTAAATATAACAGGAAAGCAGGAAATTGCAAAACACTAAAATCCCATGTTAAATCCCTATATTCGCACCTTAGCGTCAACACCCCCTGTATATTACCGTAATATATTTTAAATTACCGTAAAATGTCAAGAAATTGTGTCTCAAATTTCAATTTTTTTTTTCATATTTCGCGTTTACAAAGTCAATTTAGAGACATTGTCTGGTAGTACAAACCCTGTTTTAACTAAAACGCTGTTTTAAGAAGTATCAAATTTTATTATTTAATAAATAATATCAAATTTATTAAAATATAATTTTAAAGCTGAACATAATTTGTATGCAAATGAATATTTTTTAAAAAATCGTTCTTTAAACATAAGGGTGAAAATAAATATTGAAATTTGAATTTGACATTTCTTAAAACAGCGTTTTAGTTAAAACAAGGCTTGCACTACTAGCAATTGTTTTTGGGAATTTTTTGTATTTATGAAGTTGGTAACTTAGTCTAAGTGACAAACATTCATACATCTTTTATTTAATTTGTTATTATTCATGGAAAATTACTTCAATTAGATTCTTTATAATAAAATTATTGTATCAAACACTAAAGCACTCTTTTAAATTAAAATTCAAAGTATTTATTTGTAGGTTCACAACATATTATTGATAAATTTTAACTCTACTCTAACTTCTAAATAACTTCTCAAATGTTAAAATAAATTAAATATCAAATGTTTATTAAAACTATCATTGTTACCAACCTTGATATTATTTATGTATTACATTATTACGAATTATTATACGAATATATATATATATATATATATATACAGTGTGAACACTGAAAACCGTGACGTAGGCGTTTAACATGGGAAAACAGTTTTTTTTTTCAAATATCATCTGTCCCGCAAGACTATAATGGGAATTTTTGATATGCGGTTAGAAAGATTATTTAGTTTGGCACCGAACAGTATCTAAATACTCCTAATGTAATGGCTTACGAGTATTATTGAAATATTTGCAAAAGTATAATGCAATTTGACATTTACTAGGTACTTATAATTTATTAAAAACAGTAATCATGGAAACGTATTCATAGTAGCTGAATTGGTTACATCGGGGCACCGTAATAATCATTCACAAGTTCAAATCCTACCCGCCTTATATATTTTTTTTTTGTAAAATGTATTATTAAAAAAATACAACATTAAAACAAAGTTTTTAGTAAATCTAGTATTTTATTGGATTAATCTACGAGAAATGAAATTAAAAAAATATTGTACATAAAGTACCTTATAAAATTAAAATTTATAGTGAATTCAATAAAATACTTGATTTACAACAATTTATGTTTTAATTTTCTAATTTTTTTGCAAAATAAAATAAAAAATTATAAAAATATACATAAGGCGGGCAGGATTTGAATTTGTGAATAATTATTACGGTATCCCGATCTAACCAATTCAGCTACTGAACACAATTATAAGCCATTAAATTATGAGTATTTAGATACTCTTCGATGCCAAATTAAATAATCTTTCTAACCATATCAAAAACTCCCACTATAGTCTTGCGGGACAGATGATATTTGAAAAAAAATTATTTTCCCATGTTAAACGCCTATGTCACGGTTTTCAGTGTTCACACTGTATATTATGATTTCTTATATTTACGTATTCTACTTCAAAACTCTGTGCAGACGTACTTACTATTCTAATGTACAGAATAAGGTTTAGGTTATTTGGAATTATAACGTTAACGCTATCTATTTTGACGTTAAATGAAAACTTTTTAATGTGTAATGTTATACGTTACTTATGTAAAATAAAATAAAATTAAATTGACGGGAGGTATTGTGTTAGTCACAACAGATTTGTTATTCATTGATGTACAGTATTTTTATCCAGTTTATTTTGTAACAATTATAAACGCTTTTAACCAATTAATGGATTGTAACCAAACTGCCATTACCAAAACCTTTATATTTGAAGTGAAATTAACTGTCCCCCTAATTGCAAACATTTGTAGCCACTCATCATATAAATTGATTACAAACTGGGTTGATATGTTTATCGGTTTTACTAACCATGTTCTATTTCATCACATTGCGTTTAAACAGAAATACGTTATTTCTCCTTTAATGTTAAATATAACGACCTCGTACTTTACACTATTTTGGTTTCATTTACCCTTTTTCAAGAGCAAAATACCGGATGCACTTGTGGTGAAGCATGCATTTTTGTGCTTCGCAGGGCGAAAATCATCAACAGAGTTGTTTAAAATTTTTCAAGGGTGTATCATTATACGGCAAGGTACAATGAATATTAAGAAGACAATGACGATACTACTTTTTCTAATTATAGTCGAACAATATGGTAATAAAACAATAATAATAATAATTTGTTAGTTTATAAATAAATTTAATATGAAGTATAATATTGAACTGCTTTTTATCGAAAAAAAAATGATTAACTCCAGATATTATAATTATATATATATATATATATATATATATATATATATATATATATATATATATATATATATATATAGGGTGAGTCTGTAAGTAATAAAAAAAATGGCTCATATAAAAGTTTTATTGTTTTACATATACTATATGATGGCAGATGTAGATATTTTTTATAAAGTCAGGTTTACAAGATACGACTATCAACTTTTATTTTTCAAATGGCAACCTATAATTATTTTAATAAAATAGAAACCGCCATTTTTTTCTCTTTTCAACGATGTATTATTTTTTATTAATGTATTTGAAATATTTCGAGAAAAATGAGATAATTTAGAAATATTAGAAATAATTTTTAAACAAATATTATAGGTGGCTATGTGAAAATAAACAAAACGTAACAATGTAAAACAATTAAATTAATGTCAAAAAAGCATATTTGTTTGTTACTTAATTTAACTCATTTTGTAAACAAAAAAAAAACATAGCCACCTATAATATTTGTTTAAAAATTATTTCTAATATTTCTAAATTATCTCATTTTTCTCTAAATTTTTCAAATACATTAATAAAAGAATAATACATCGTTGAAAAGAGAAAAGAATGGCGGTTTCTATTTTATTAAAATAATTATAGGTTGCCATTTGAAACATAAAAGTTGATAGTCGTATCTTGTAAACCTGACTTTATAAAAAATATCTACATCTGCCATCAAATAGTATATATAAAATAATAAAACTTTTATATGAGCCAATTTTCAATTGTTTATAATAAAAAAGTTAAAGGGGGGGGGCGTCTTCCCAGACTCACCCTTTATATATATATAATAGTATGACAACTGCGTGGTACACAGACATCATTTATAATAATTTATAATTCTTTATGTCATTTATATATCTGACGATGGTTTAAGGCGATTCTATCATTAAAAGCATTTACCACAATTTTTAATGAAATTTAAGTATGTTAGTTCCATGAGTTTTTTAAACATGTACGCAGATTTTTAAAAAGGTTTACCAGACGTGAGCTGATATACTCGAAACCAAAATAGAGCGAAAATACGTTGCCAATATAAGAATAGAGCCTCACAAGGAAGATTCTTTTTTCGTAGTAACTCACATATATATATATATATATATATATATATATATATATATATATTTCAAATGGCATGAGCAATACAATCAATAATAAAATATTAATAAAACAATAAAAAGAAGTAGAGAGATGAAATAAATAATCAAATATGACTATATAAATTACTTTATGACGCACTTAAATTTCCAGCTTTAGGTTTCTTTTATGTTCATTATACGTTATAAGCGAGTGTACTCTAAATGCGGGTTCACTATAAGTGAATTCCACTGTATGTAGGAAATTTCCGTATATTCTACACCAAAAAAGTGAGCGCCATCTTTGTAATACAATTGAGGGCATTTTACAAAACCATATCCAAAAATTCAAATTACTTTTATTCGTAGTTTACGGTATAGCTTGGTTAACATTATCTGGCGATGGGTTCCTCGGCAGATATTCCGCAAGAGAATTAAAGAAATTTATGAGGTGTTCGAATGTCATACTTATGGTATGACTAGCGAATGAAAGTTGACGTTTAAATTATTTTATAGATGTGGTTTCTTTTGAAACCCTAGAGAAGAATAGAATTGTACGAAATATTCATATATAATTTTTTTGCATGAATCCATTTAAATACTGGACTAGGAAAGCACAGAAATACATTACTATGTCTGACAAAAAATAGATGGCCGACTAGGGTAACTGAATATCAAAACACGGGTGCGTTTAAAATATTTTAAACGTTTTTCTTTTATGTTGATTATAACAAAATATTTTGATCTTTAAACTATTTAGTTTGGCAATTCTAGGAAATACGATTATTTTTAATTTCCTCTAACAGTAATTCCGACTCGAGGGATGCTTACACCTGAGACGAACGAACTAGAATTTGCTGTATTAAATTTTTTAAATACATCCCTGATTCCTGTTGCTAAGGTCATTTTAAATGCCTCCTGGTATTGAGTACAATTCAAATTTTCTGTAACGGAATACATAAGGGTCAGTTTCCTTTCAAATCAAATATAGGAAAATGTTTTCAAAAGAAACCACATCTATTAAATAATTTAAACGTCAACTTTCATTCGCTGGTCAGACTCTACCACGGTAGTATTTGATAATATATTTTTCACTTGAAACAACTGCAATGAAAAGATACCGTTATTAAAAATAACCGAAATCCATTCTCGAGAAAGAAAATGTAAAATTACTATAATCCGCTCCTGAACACAAGTAAACTTTATACTCCATTAGCGAGTCAACTCAATCACCAAATGATGTTAACCAAACTATACATATCTGTACCTTGGAGGGTGCGTATACAGGGTGTTATATTTTAATGGACCCAGCAAATATCTCGCTTATTTATTAAGTTGATAATTTCTTTCATATAACATGATTTATAAAGCAGCATGTAAGCTAGTTGATGACGGATGTACATTCCTGATACCACTTCCGGTTTATTAGTAGTTAATATCTACTTTGAAATTTCAAATGGAACATACTATATTTTTTTACAAATTTGAAAAGTACATCAAATTTGCTTTACAATCATTTAAAATAATCCATATATTACATTATTAAAAAGTAAAATGGCGGGCACTTTTCCATACACCTAATTGGAAAGAGAATAGTGAGCCATGACTGTGGCTTGAAATAAAACAATTAACTAAAACAATTGTAACTATTATTATTATTAAACGAAATAATATTTTTTTGTCATAATAATACAGAAAATAAGAATAAGGAACACTTAATAACAACAAAATGATTTGTTTTATTTCAAGCCACTGTCATGGCTCACTATTCTTTCCAATTAGATGTATAAAAAAGTGCCCGCCATTTTATTTTTTAATCATGTAACATATGGATTATTTTACATGATTGTAAAGCAAATTTGATGTACTTTTCAAATTTGTAAAAAAATATAGTATTTTCCATTTGAAATTTCAAAGTAGATATTAATTACTAATAAACCGGAAGTGATATCAGGAATGTACATCCGTCATCAAGTAGTTTACATGTTGCTGTATAAATCATGTTTTATGAAAGAAATTACAAACTTAATAAATAAGCGAGATATTTGCTGGGTCCATTAAAATATAACACCCTGTATATATATATATATATATATATATATATATATATATATATATATATATATATATATATATATATATATACCACGGATCACTTTACAAGCTTTTAAAGCTGCCGTAGAGAAAACACCACTTTTGTGAAATATGAAAATTGAAAATTATTTTAAAGTTATCTCCGATTTGATTTGAATCCGGGCCATCAGAACCATAACCCATGTAAATATGTACATGAATTTGACATTTGTAAAAAATCCTGAATAAAATATTTATTGTTATTGTTATGTTAAATTTAATAAAATGAATCATGTTTATTAAATATTAAAATTTGTATATGATATACATTTGTGTATATTTAATAATAAAATCAAAACAATTAATTGTTATGCAAACTCTATGTTTTATTTGTTTAAAAAATAAAAGCATAGGTCTTATTAGGGAAATTTTGTATTTATTCCTATCAATAGTATTATATATTATTTGAAATTATACAGGGTGGTGATTGGAACTCCCGAATATAAAAATTTAACATTGTACAGCACCCGTGTCAATAAACATGATTAATTGTGCATGCTTTGTTACGGCAGAAATTAGATATGGAAATGTCGAAAATCACTCCAAAAATAGCGAAAATTAATAAATGGTAACGATTTATCTGCCTAGCTAAATTAATTTATTTTTAATGTTATTATTTTTAATTTAAATCAGCGTTTCTTAACCTATGGGTCGCGACCCAAATTTGGGTCGCGAAGGGGTTTGAGTGGGTCGCGTAAATTATTCAGAATTTTATAATTTTTATTACTAAATACCAATCATATTTTTCTAAAACGTATACAAAATTTCACTAAAATGTTAGTAATGTTGTCAATACAGTGTACACGGAAAGAAAAAACTTAACCGTACTAGATAAAAACACACCCTAAAATCGTGACAGTGAAAAACATTAAGTACATCGGTAAATACGTATTTCTAGATTTGTTTTTGCTTAAACAGTAAATACAATTTCTAAAAAAAAAATAGAAATAACATTTGTAGTCCGAGTAAAAATGTGACTACCTTAGTAAAATATATTTACTCTACCAGCGAATATAATTTACTCACTTACGTTAGATTATTTTTGAAGTAGCAAATCCAATATAGTAAAATATAATATAATATTAACTAATACTAATATTCTTATTACTGAGAGAATAATTTAATTTCCTCAAAAAAAATATAAATATTTTAAATAATAACTACCACGGATATTATGTTACCAGACTGTGAAATGTCTTCTTCTGTCGCAGAAAACTTTATAAAGTATGCCTAAATTATAATTTACTGTACTAAATAGTATGAAATTGAAATGTAGAAATAAAAACAAATATTTTATCAAGTATTTTATATAAAAATATATTTAATATATTATTTATTTAATACAAAAATAAACATTCGTTGTGTAATTACAAAACAATACAATAATTTATAATAAAAAATATACAACACTACATTGTTTTCTTGAAATTTTATTTTGTTTTAACTTTAATCTGGGCCATCAGAATTTTATAATTTTTATTACTAAATACCAATCATATTTTTCTAAAACGTATACAAAATTTCACTAAAATGTTACTAATGTTGTCAATACAGTGTATAGAATTATTGTTACTGCTAATAACACTAGAGTGACTTTACCTTTATTACCTATCTTATTGAATCTAATTTTTGTGCTCTTGTAATTTCTAAAACTAAGGTTTTAGGAACCGCCGCGATTTAAAGAACATTCAATATTTTAAAGAAATGCATTTTCAATCATGTTCGAAATTCAAATTAGACAAATATGGAGAGTTAATATTTATGTTTCGAACATTTGACTACCAGGCAGCATTAAAGCTGTATCTAATTCATGTACCAAATTGAAACAATTTTACGGAAACCGTCCACTTTTGGCACAATGAAAAGCAACTTGATAATTCAGTGTGTACACAGTAAAATCTGCCTTGAACCTTGCAAGATATATACGACAATACCCACAGGAAAATGTGCAGGACTTAGATACAATGCCTAATAGAATAAAATCTGGTATTAATAATAATAATAATAATAATAATAATAATAATAATAAGAGATGCAACCTATATTAAATGGCGGAATACTTGAATAACAAATTCAGTTTTTGTAAGTTTAAAATCTACATGCGTAGGTTTTATAATTTGTTTGTTGAAAATGTTAGCCCAACTATATGAGTTTGGGCTCATACATACCACGTTTTTTAAGGTGCGTACCTGAGTGTCTGCTCGCGAATCTGGGGAACCGGGTTTGATCCCGACCGACGCCAAATATTTCGAATTTTAAATGGCACAAAATTGACCCATGTGGTCTACGCCAACAATGAGTGCCCGTGAGGTGACGCCTGGTAACGCCCGCACGGTACAAATATGTCATCATCATTACCGATATCTGCGTACAAAGCAGATTGGCACACCCAGCAATGGGTAATATGCCGTGATGATATATTTATTTATTATAGGAGATTAACATGGGAAATCAGTTTTTTGCAGACTGTTGCCCCCCGTTTTAACTTAGAACGATGGTTGTGATAATAAATAGAAAGAAATAATTTCCCATGTTAATCCCCTATGTGCACCTTAAAAAAAATCTCAGTATTTACAAGTAATGTAAGTCAATTCTTATATAATGAACTCGCTGACTTGCATGTAGTGAACTTTCGGCTATAATGGACCAAATTTGTTCATTAAATTCGTACATGCGAACTCGGCTTACTTAGTTTCAGTTCGACGGAGGAAATAAATAAATATATGTATCTACCAGGGTAAGATGAAAAGTTCTCTTCCTAATATAGAGTAGGCTTTGATATCAATGAAATATTTTGTTTTGATGTTGTTTCAAGTGTCACAATAACAAATGCTAATTTTCAACTTGCTCTGGAAATAGTTTTTTTTTTATATGGCCTTTTGAAGTTGATGTGTTGTGTGTATTTCTTTGCAATGGATAAATTGAAATATCGAGCCGTCAGAAATTCTTCGTTTTGGACTGTTTATCGCCAACAGAAGTTCATCCAAAGTTGGTGCAGGTTTATAAGAAGTCTGCTCCTTCATTTCCAACGGTAAAAAAAATGGGCGGCTTAATTTAAACGTGGTCTAATATCTCTTGGAGATGATCCACGAGAAGGACGACCAAAAACTGCAACTACACATGAAATCATCGAGAAGATGCACAATATGCTATTGGTCGATCGGCAATTAAAAGTGTAGGAGATTGCTGAGGTCGTAGGTATTGCAGAAAAAAAGATACGGTAAATTTTACACCAAGATTTAAATATGAAAGAACTTTGTGCAAGATGGGTGCAGCACTTGTTAAATGCTGGCCAAAAGCAAATACGAAAACGAAATTCCAAACAATGTTTATATCATTTTAAGAAGATCTAACTGATTTTGTGCGCCGATTTTTAACTATGGATTAGACATGGGTCCACCACTATATACCAGAAACAAAATACGGCGAAGTCAGTTTCATCTGCCGGAAAGATCATGGCCAGTGTTTTTTGAAGAATAAAAGGGATTTTTATTAACCACTTTGAAAAGGGTACAACAATAACTGGTGAGTACTACGCAATGTCTTCTGGACCAACAAGATAAAAAATCATGAGAAGAGACCTGGATTACAGAAACAAAAATTATCTTTCACCAGGACAATTCACCTGCTCAGGGGCGCGCCGTACCATTGTGTCGCCCGTGTGCCAATGCTCATCTTGAAGCCCCACCCCTAAAAAGGTGCAAACTAAAATCTAGTACTATTTAACATTTGGAAAGTATGTATTCACAAAAAATTGCAAAATTTACATTTTTGCCTATATCTAATGACCTCCGGATTTTTTCTCAAATAACGACACCACTAAAATAGTCTTCTAATGGGGCAACAATTATGTGAACACGTTAACTTGAACAGCGTGTGTACTTTTTCATAGTTACCATATGTTTTAAATAAACCACAATAATTGTTTTTACCCTATAAAATTAATAATTCTTGCATTTTCTGCTTGAAACATAGATACATCGTTGGAAAGCTAAAATAAACTCTCTTTCGACGGTATAATTTTGCGACTATGGAAATTATAAATTGGACCCCATTACTTGAAATCTGAGCATCGTCATTTGAAGGAAAATAAAAAAGGGTCCTTAAATACGTACAAACCAAAATTCTATATAATTTCATATTTGGAAGTTATTTGTGAATATAAAAGGAAGTGGCTAGAGTACGGAACGCGGGACCGTGTTCAAAAAAATTAAGATCTCAAATTGACATAGTTTCGCAATTTCTCTAAATATACACCAACATTACCCAACCTAACGCCCTAAAAGCAACCTTAGTAAGCTATTCAACAACGGTCCCGCGTTCGTGCCGGGATTTGAATTTTTAACAACGGTCCCGAATGTTAAGACACGTCTCTTCAACGTTTCTAGTACTAAACGAGGTACTAAATCACGCCATTTGGAGTTTTGTACAGTAACCATTTGTATATGCATTTTTCGGGAAAAACAAAAACATCTTTAAAATAGTCTACTAATGGGGCAACTTTGCTCTAATTTAATCGACTTCGTATGTCTTATAGTTTACAAGATCCCAATGTGAGCCTCGAAAAACGGGCATATTAAATTAAAAAACTTAAGTTTTATTACAATTTTGCTCGTCGTGTCGCACACATCGCACCCTATGACGGCGCGCCCCTGCACCTGCTCACAAAAGTAATTTCGCAATGGCAAAAATGAGGGATTTTAAGTACGAATTGTTGGAACCACCTTATACACCATATTTGGCTCCCACTGGCTTCCACCTATTCCCAAATTTAAAATAAAATTGGGTGGAAAGCGTTTTGACTCAAATAAAGTAACAGCTGTATATGGGTATTTTGCAGGCCTTCCGGAATCGCACTTCAGGGATGGAATCCATTTATTGGAAAAACATTGGACAAAGTGCATGTACAAAAATAAATACATAATTGAACCTAAAAATACAGCCTTTCACTGCCAGGCCGAGAACTTTTCACCTTGCTCTCGTATTTAAATAAATTAGAAGTGACGTTGCGAAATTATTTCCCAAAAAAGACAAACGTTCAAACGAAAGTAACATATTATTTTAAAAAATTAAGCAAATTTTCTTTTCTTAGACTATACATTTATGCATATAATATAGTATAAAAAAAATAATCGTTTATTTTAAAAAAAAATGTACTCGTATGTTATTTTGTTTACAAACTTGTCAATAAAATTTTCAAAATAAAATATGTACTTTCGTTATAGTGAACGCTCGTTTATAGTGCAGAAAATTCCTGGTCCCGTGAAGTTCACTTAGTTCACTACAAGCGGATTCCATATATTGTTTAAATTTAATCAATAGTTGTACAAGTATAATCATAATATTAATGTAATCTTGACAATAGTTGAGAACTATTGCAAATGAAAACAGCACCCTGGGTCCATCATAACGCAGAATTACACCTGGGTCTACGCCGAAAAATGCACAGCCTCGTGGACAACATGAAAACTTTGCCAATTTGCAGAAAATTTAATATAACTTCAAGCGGAGAATTTAGCCAAGTAAGTGGGTGGATCTCGTACCTTGATAATGAAAAAATATGTCAGCTCACGCCGCGCGAGTTATTTCAAAACCGCGGTCACTGAAACTGAAAGTACATTTCACAATATTACACTCAATAACATCGAAGTTATTCGATGAAGCTTTCAATGTTAATTGTCACTGAGTGGTTTCATGAAATATATTGCAGATGCCACACAGGCAACATTGTTAATATAATCTGATTATTTTCATATTGTATGTCGTGTTTTCAAGGTAAATGTAATGTATATTACCGGTATCAAGGTCTTTGTCAATGCTGCAACATGTTTTATCTAATTAAGGCATATTTCGAATCAATTTAGCATGCATTAATGGCATGTGATACAGGGATTTCAGAAAAATACCGGGATTTTTTTTATCGGTGAACATGATCGTAAGTCTTTACCATAGTTACATTTAAAATTGTTGACAGCAATATATTATTGCGTTTAAAAAAAACTGGGCATAGGGAGTTGTCAAAGTCATCAAACTGCCATGTGTCAATTTCATAAATTCTTTTTATATTGAAAGGGTACTGTCATTTTCATTTAACTGTATAATTTAACGTTTTTATTTTTAATTACCTTACTTGTTCTGATTTTTTTCAGTGCTGTCCATTGACGTATCTTGTAGTTTTATAATTATTATAGATTTTTCTTATAGTTGCTGAATTTTATCGCTTATTAAAAGTTACAGCAAATAAATTGGAAACTTGCCTTTGACTCATATTGGACTTATATCAGTGGCAGCTCATGCGGTGAAAAGTAGGTGAAGAGATATTTATGAAGGAGGATGGGGGGGGGTCAGGTGTATTGGCAGTTTTAACATTTTTTTTAATTTAAATTTTATATTGGAGTTGGTCGACCACTTGCCAATAAAACTTTTTTATTGTCGTCTGTCCATCTGAGGAACGATGTCTCCAAGAGATCCAATAAAATGCATAGGTATAAAATCATTTTGCAAATTCATTCTAATTCTGATTTAAATATGCAACATGTGCAATTTATAAAAGTGTTAATCGTAGAAATAATTTTTATCAATGTATGAATGTATTAGTAATAACAATTAGGTATATATAAATGATAATAAATGCGGATACAATAAAGTACAATAATTGCGATACTTGGTGAAACGGTTCTAATGTAAATGTTATTTAATTCACTTAAAAATATTTTACCATTACCTTCCAAATAAGTTAAAATAATAAAAAACTATTCAAATTGTTTTATTAACACAGCGTAGCAAAATAATGCATCAATTTCAATGCGACGATGAAGTGCAGAGCTCGAGATGTGATATTCACCATTCGCTTCTGTAAGTGGTAGGAGAAGCGTCGTTGTCATGGCAACCAATGTATCTAGCCAGTAAACGCTAACTACGCGCGCAACTTTGAAGTGCTCTCCATGTGATGGGGGTTGCGGATGATCAGTTATTATAATTTTTAGTAAATAATTTGTTTTTTAAATTATATTAATTTTTATTTCAGGCTTTATATTACATAATATGAAAAATTGAACGTGTTGAAAATAATTTTAAAAAAGGTTTTTCTGAAATAACAGATGAAGTTGCTCTTCACCTTCTTCATCCGAATAGCCGCCACTGACTTATATCATGTTATGATTTGTACTTTTTCCTCATACATCATTTAAGAAGATAACATTTTGATGACTGACAAATCCCTATGTTCAGTTCAAAAAAAACGCGATAATACATTGCTGTCAATCATTTTAAATGTAACTATGACATACGCCAAGGTTCACTAATAAAAAAAAATCTCGGTATAAAAATGATAATACGGGTGTAGGTGATCATTAAAAAAAATGCTACCGTATAGAAAAAGAGGATCTGTGCAACCCCGGCTCTGTAAATTAATGGGGAAATGGTGCCTGTTGAAAAGAGAAGCTTAATAATCCGTTAATACAAATGTGTGTTAATTATTTTATTTTTTGCTGACCATACGTCCCGATTTTACGGAATTCGTCCCTGTTTCGAGTTGGCGACTCGATGAACTTTTTCGGGACACGTAATTATCCCGGTTTTCATAACCGATTCTTTTTAACGTTTTTGGTTCCGCTTTGAAGGCAGTACAATCCTACGAAGTAGACTCGGCATTAGTTTTTGACTGCTTTCGTAGGTTAAACGCTCTAGGAGCGAGAAACAAACGAAATTTAATATGGGTACCAGGGCACTCAGGAATTGAAGGAAACCAGGTGGATGACCGTCTAGCAAAAGATGGGACAAATTCACCAATATATAGGGCCAGAACCTGCCTGCGAAGTCTCAAAAGAAACAGCAAAGTAGGCAATTAATACATTGCTCCAGCAATGGCATAGAACACATTGGAAAAAATCTACAGGACAGAGACAAGCTAAGCTCTTCCTGGATGAGCCATCCAAGAAAAAAACTGACTCTTTGCTCTCAAAGAGTAAACAAAATGTTAGGATTTTAACAGGATTCGTAACTGGACACTGTGCAATGAACAAACACCTACATACAATGGGTCTAAAAGAGGAACCTTTATGCAGAGGTTGTGGTGAAGAGGAAGAGACACCTCAGCACATAATATGTCACTGTGACGTTTTTGTGAACGGTAGACATGGCCTTCTAGGAGCTGAGAAATTGCACTCGGAGACGCCAAAGAATATAGAACTGTGAAAAATCCTTCATTAAATATACAGGATTCCTCATAGAGGAGTAAATACTTTTAGAGGGTACAATAGGCCATTAGGCCGCAGTACAAGGGCCAAGGACCACCTCATTACAATAACAAAAAAATAAAACGTTTTTGGATTATTACTACATTTTGTAGTTTATATATTTTAATAATGATGGGTTAGCACAGTGGTAGAGTGCTAGTCTCTGGACTCAGACATCGTGGATTCGAATCCGGATCAGATCGGAAATATTTCGAAGAATTTTTCTCGATTAGCATTGATCGGTATCTGCTCCCGTTCCCTTTCCAAATTGGGATACAATGGGGTCATACCACATTTTCCAATTTTTTTTTTCTGAAAGTACATTTAAAACTACTTACGAAAATATATATTTTGTCATATAAGTTTCTAGTTTTACAGTAATAATTTTTTAAAGTTTATATAAAATATCAAATGACGTCACAGTCTTGCGGCCGTAGTGACATCTACCGAGCAAAAATGGAACTACATTTAACGTTTATGTCATTGTGTTTTGAATCCACGCTTGAAACCAAACGTTGTCTTCAAAACTTTTACTATCTTTCTCTTACATCTTGAGTCAAAAAAATACAAACAAAAATTTTATTTTTACTTCACAACGAGTTGTTCTCGCAGGGCGACACAGAAAAATATTGTACAACCATTGTAATATCTAAATCAAACATAAATTGTATTTATTTATAATTTTTATTTAGCATATTGCGTTATTTGTACTAACTTTTTAAAAAAACAACTTGTTGCAAGGATGTTGACGTTACTTTCAAAATATTGGTTATATAAGGTTATGTCAGAAAAAAGTGACAGATCTGTTCATGTACAGTAAAAGCTCGAGTACGGGTGTGCCTCACTATCGTGTATTTGTGTACAAAATTGTGACGTCACAAAACCAAACTCAGAATATTTATAAAGAAAATCATGAATGGAAAATATAATATTAAATATTTTTAAATATAATTGATGAACGAAAAATCAACATTTTTTCTTTTTGGTATGATCCCATTAACTTGGCAACCAAAAAACTATCTGAGACCGGCTCCTGATTGTAACTAGGGCTTGCATTGAGCGGGCAACACACATGTCATCTAAGTAAGAAACGTCGTGGCAAAATGTAAATGTATAATTAATAGATGTTGTGTGTGTAAGCCACCCTAGGGAGATAACCCATAGTGGTTGATAATCCTGAAATACTATATATATATATATATATATATATATATATATATATATATATATATATATATATATATATACAGGGTGTTTCCCTTAAAACAACCAGCGCTTTTTTGGGCGAACTAGAGACTTTAGAAAAAAAAATTATATACAAGAAATGATGAAGAATAAGGGGTTAATTTATTAATAATAACAAACCGAAAAATTGACCAGTGGTTCTCAAACGGCAGAATAGAATTATATTTTTTTAAATGGGTACCTATATAATTTTTTAGCCCATTACGTAGAGAATTTTTTTCTGATTTCAACGATATAAATATGGTATAGGGTTGTATAACAATTATTTCGAGAAAAATGGTATTAAAAATAATGTTCTAATATTACAATAGGCTATGCAATACACAGGTATTGTCTGTTGCCTAGTTACGCTAGTAGTAAACCCATTTTTTATTACATTATTTCTCGTTTTTAATACTATTTTTCTCGAAATAATTGTAATACAACCCTATGCTATATTTATATCGTTGAAATCAGAAAATAATATTCTATTTAAATCTAAATAATTATATAGGGTGCCATTTAAAAAAATATAATTTTGTTCTACCGTTTGAGAACCACTGGTTAAATATTGCGATACTTTAATTTCTTTATATTATAAATCACTAAAATTGTTTGTTTTGTAAATTTTATACCTCAAACTGAAAGTATTATACACTTTTAGTTATTCATATTATACCTACATATGTCATACGAAACATGCAATAAAATGCATTTTTTTATAATTCATTTTGTACAAAAATAAAAGTTTTTTTTCTATAATATATTGGCCTGTATTCTTAGCCACGAAATCACGTTCAATTAAAGATTTTATTGGAAATCCATTGTATACTAGTCATTTGGTTTCTACTCATAGCGTAGTGCCAATTAAATCCTTAATTGAACGTTCTTACATACGGTAAGAATTCGAGCCATTGTTTCCTTATTTCTATTTCAAACTGTGTACTTCTATTTCAAATTATGTAATATATGTTTTACAATCCTTTGAAAAATGTCCCGGTTTTATGATTTATAAATCTGGTCACCCTACTTTTACCTGAATTGTTATTCATTGACATTTTACAATAACATCTGTTACCTTTTAAATAAATTGACATTTCATACTATTATGCAAGTTGAAAAAAAAGAAAATTTTTATAGCAATCGGGGTTGCACAGATCCTTTTTGTTTAATAACTTAGGTATTATCATTTTTCCCGAAATTATCAGGTGTACTCATATTTTTGGACGGTACTGTATGAGGAATACATTACATCCTTAAAATTTAATCATGAAATCACGGCCTCGTCGTGTTAGAAACCTTGTTGAAATAGTTTGTGAGTAGAACTTAATTTTGTCACAGACTGTGCTTGTATACTTTAATTCACTTAGCCGTGCAACCCGTTATATGTATATTGTACATGGTAAATATCAAACAAACTGGATGCATGGATGATAATTTACTTTTAATATAAATTGAAGCGACGTGGTTTTCTAAACAAAATGGCATACAGCACACGGGTCACTAGGAATTTTAATAATAATTTAATTATTTATTAATTAGGATTTCCAAGGCAACACCGATTTCAAAAATTGTTTTTTACACGCCAATGTGTAAACGATTTTCGTATTTTATTTACTTTATACATTACAGAGCTACCACCATCAATACACATGTGGCATTTAAGTTGCTTTACCTAAATTTAGTTTTGTTTGTACATTCATGTTGGTTATACTGACTGAGTACTGCAGTATTCAACTTCAAATCTGCTATCTGTCAAATATAAACTCGGTATTTGGTGTGTTCAAATTGTCGTATGCTCGTCTGCCAAATGTCTAATTTGTTTCAAAATAGTTATTTATGTAACAAGTGTGTAAAGTAGTACTTTTTTGGTCGAGTGCGATGTTTGTAGCACGAGCCAAAAAATATTATTTTACACACGTGTTGCATACAACATTTTTCCTACAACCGAAATGGTATTGATGTTTCTCATAATACTGAGTGTACAGGCATCCAGCAGCTTCAAGGACTGTTAGTACTCTTTCTCATAACACTGTACAAAATGTAACTTAAACACTTGGAAGAATCTCATACAGACGATGATTAGTCTTTTATATTATACAAATTGTACATTTAATATTAATATTAAAAATTATGTTAGGTTAGAATACATGTCAAAAAAATGTTAATGTTAAAAATTAGATTACTACTCAATCTGTTAAAAAAAATATTAGATTTGTTTCATTTACAGTGTATATTCATATTTCTTAATAAATTTTATTACTTTCATATTATTTACTACCTAATTATATACTTGACAGGTAAATTAACCAAATTTTAATGTCGCCTAGCAACGCTTATTTACTTTTCAAGCACTAGTGCGTGAAAAGTACTTTTCACGCACTAGTGCTTGAAAAGTGACACGCTGTAATGTGTAGGAAAATTTTATTTAAGGTCGTATGCAACTCAACTCAAACAGACTTTATGACATTCGGTCAATAATTGAAATACTTGACCTCATGTCATAAAGCTTGATGTGTTTACACTCTCGTTGCATAAAAACTAGGTAGTATAGATGTCAGCAGATTTGCAATTTATAGTACGAGTATTCTGTACGTAAAAATGGCATTGCGCAATAAAAAGTGTATGATTCTTGATGGCACACGTAATTGAAGTTTTCTTTTTGCAACACAGGTTGTAGAATCTATTCACAAAGCAACGTATGTATACAGGCTGTAACAGAAATAAGTACATTAAATTTAACAATGCAGTGATACAACTCATAGAGGGCAATAATATTTCTTAGTAACTTTTCTTTGTGACGCTTCTACATATTGTGTTGAAAATCGTCAAAGTTTTGTGCCTAGAATTACGAAAAAAATGAGAATTCAAAAAATCTTACAAAGAAATATTGTTGCTCTGGACGATTCTATCAATGTCACTTACTTATTTCTGTTTCACTCGTATATGTCTCGAAATTGGAAGTATTTTTTTCCAAAATAAATTGAGATTTTGATAAAAAATTACAAAGAAATATTGTTGCTCTAGCCGAGGTCTATCACTGGTTAAATTTAATGTACTTATTTCTGTTACACCCTGTATGTCGTATGTGCAGGACATAATTTGGAATTTTGAACATAATTCGTTTACATTAGCCTGTATTTTAGTATATTGTTTTGTCCCGTATAGATTTAACGTGATTTATCAATAATGCCATACAAAAAAAAACTATCGAAATGGGTTAAAATGATAATATTGACTGCATGTGCAGAAAAAGATAGTTTCCTGAAGGCCGACACGCGACACGCACTTGAGTGACGCGAACATAAGCGTAACTAGAGAAGGGGGGAGCAGGGAGGGACCCCCCCCCCCCGAATGACCATACCTCCCCCGCCCAAGGAAAACTACATATTATTTTTTATATTTTAATTATTGATACAATTTAGTAAATGGTGCGGTTTAAAGTTTTAACCGACAGGAAATTAGGTGAGTAGTAAAAAATTTTGTAATTTTTTGACGTAAAAAATTCTGGTTAGGCAATAATTATTCAACAAATTATGCTCTATTTTTTTCAACAGTAAAATAAGTGCTTTGTACTTTTACATACTCACCACATTATTCTTAAATTCACTGTATTTAATGACTATTTAAAGTAAAAAAAATCCCAGTATAGGTTTACTTAAATATTCTGGAAATTTCGACAAGGTTCTAAGATGTTTCAAAATAGTCTAAAATGTACATAAAAGTTTCAGAAGATATTTCATAAAGTTCCACCACACCCGAACACGGCATGAAAACATTCGGATTCAATAAATTTTTACATATTTTCTAGTTTTTTTTTTGTATTGTAATTCGAACCAAAACAGTGATTTTCAAGACACATTCTTTAATGCGTACTTGCGACAAATTGAGATTTCATATCTACTTAGCATTTCGGACTCAAGGGCCTGCCCCCCTCTTTCCAGATAAATTTTCTAGTTACGCCCATGGACGCGAAGAGCGGCGAAGCGAAGCGCAGCGAAGAGAAGTTTTTTCATTCAATGTATTCTTATGTATATAGTCGCCTCGTTGCTCTGCTCTTTGCTGCTCCAAAGTGCGCGTATACACATAATAAAACATTGAATGAAAAAACTTGTAACGTGAGAGGGTAGGTACCTACGACACTTGGTCCGCGAGCCCCTGCCAGGGCATGTGAGCCGACACCTATGAATAGAAGTGTTCTAGTAGGTAGGAGGAGCCTAGGTAGGCGATCGATAACATAGTGCACCGCGTGGTAGGCAGACGACGCGAGGTGGGCCGTTAGGTAAACAAGGGTAAAATAAGCGTAATTACCCGCGCATTGTTATATAGTGCGTGACATTCGAGACTGTTCGAAAAAAACATCAGAACAACTATATAAGCGAGGTACTTGTGTGCAGAGGGACAGTCACAGAGAGTGTTAGTCCGTCAGAAGGACAGTTATAGAGCTAGTAAGAAATAAGAAGTCAGTGAATTGAGTGGCACAGCAATATCGTGGTAAGCGTATGCAGTTTGGTGTCGAGTGGAATACTCGGGAAATTACTGGTTACTGGGAAAGCTGTGGAAGTGAATACTCGGTAGTTTTGAGGAGTATTGGGAAGCTAGGTATACGGGGACAGTAACGGTGAGTAGAAGTGGATACTCGGCAGTGGTGTTGAAGAGTTGTGACACACGGACCGTCGGTGATACTGAGGCTGTGGAAGTTAGAGAGTTAGTCGGTTAGAAGAGCAATTAGATAGTTAGACATTTAGTTACATAAATAGATAAAAAGTGAGGTGAATAGTGTGAATTCTGTCCGGGCAGTTGAATATTCAGACGCTGTTGAGTCAGTTGAGTTATCAGGTTGTTCATTTTAACTGGGCCACCATTGCTATCTCGAGAACTATAAGAGTTACAAAGACGGTTAAATGGGCAAACAATTTCTATTTCACAAGACAAATTTAAAAAAAAGAAAATTTATTTTTTTTGGGCCAGTGGTTCTCAAAATACGGAACCTAACTTTTAAATTTTAAATGAGGTCATATATTTTCTATTTGCTCATTCGTTAGAGAATTTAATTCTGAATTCAGTGATATAATATTTTTTATTCTCTTACATAATGATTTTTTTGAGAAAAATGCATGTAAAGTTTCATATTAATTTGATTAAAATATGGCTATAATAAGAGTGTCATAAATGGAAAAAACGAATACGTTTTAATTTTTTTAACAGAATTAGATTGCCATGAAAGAAATACATGAATATTTTGTTTAAGTTGACATTTATGATCACTTACAAGAACAAAACATTCACTTCTTTCGGTCTAATTCTATATAATAAAAATAAAATGTAGTCATTTTTTCCAGTCGTGGCATTCTTACTATAGCCATATTTTAATCAAATTAGTATAAAACATTACATGCATTTTTCTAAAAAATTCGTTATGTAAGGGTATAAAAATGTGAAATGACTGAATTTTGAATTAAATGAGCAAATAAAAAATATATGTTCTCATTTGAAATTAAAAAGTTATGTGCCGTATTTTAAGAATGACTGACCCAAAAGAAATTTTTTCTTTTATTTAAATTTGTCTTGTGAAATAGAAATTGTTTGCCCATTTAACCATCTTATAGTTCTCGAGATAGTAATGGTGACCCATTTAAAATGAACATCCTGTATAGATGCTGTGGAAGTCGGTAGGGCAGACAGTTGAATGTGATATAAATAAATAGTGGAAATAAATAATCAGTAATATCGTGTAAATAAATAGTGTTAATTATTTAAATAAATAAATATAGTTAGTGTTTAACTAGTTTATTATATTTTTAGTCTTAAATTAGTAATTAATATTTGTTTAACCATAGTAATCGTCATTGTTATCATCTTTTAAATATTTATTTATCGTTTTAATAAACATCTGTTTTAATTAAAAATAATTCTTTGATTTTTACACTTTACCCAAATAAATAAAACTTTACAATATATCTAAAAATTTCGATCAAAAAGAGACTACAGATTTTAAAAAGCTGCAAACAGCGTTGTAAAATGTAAATAAATATTTTGTGCCCTTAGTTTTTCTATCAATATAACAAGATTTATATCTTAATAAAAAATTCAAGGTAGTTTGAAATGGAAAACGTCTCCCAATCCCAAATAAAATTTTACAGGTCGTACATAAACAAAGTAAACGAAAGGTGAATTTTCAATAAGTTGTGTTTGTAAATGATTGATATGCAAAAGTCGTTCTGTACAGAATCAACATCTAGAGTACGATAGGGATATCTAAAATCTGTTGAAGTCGCAAGTGCCGTTGCCGTAAACATGGTACTGTCTGTAATCTTCAAAATTCACTCATGCGACAATATTCCGCAACCGCTCCAGGCAACCAAAAATACATTTGAGATGAACGCAGCGCGGCGCGGTGAACCTGCAAAATACGTAATATGTTTGATCTCGAATCTTGACGCATAAACGCCATCGGCAATACAAAATTTATAAATATTTTCATCAGATCTGTTGGGAATTTTAAATCATTTTACAGCAGTACGAAATTTCAAATTTTAGAAGGATTATTTTTATCAGTGGCTCGCAAGAATGACCAAAGGCAACATTTCCTAATTTTGGGAATAAGTGGCCAGGAAAATTACGCCCGTGTTAAAATTTTAATGTATAATTTTTATACGTAGTGATTTAACTCTGTGGAAGTTTTAACTATACTAAAATAAATTGTGTTGTTTTTTAACTTGAAATTGAACCCGAACCTGAACAAAAAACTCGAATATAATAGGATGTCATATAGTTTTTATTTTTGTATGAAATATTTTTCTGGATTATTATAAATTTATAGCTTCTTTTTTTGAAAATGAAAAATGAAGTGCAATCACTTTATTGTCTTTATCTAATAGCCTATGATAAATTTCTTGAAAACAAAAGCTCATCCGAGATAGCTTCCCTAAGACAAGGCACACAAAAAGTTCCATTTAACCGAATTCGTTGCTCTTATAACATCCGAGACCGCAATGCTGACAGTTGAAAATGGGACACACTGAACTATACTGTGCTAATAAGAAGTATAAAATATAAATACTAATTTATTTTGAAGAATTTATACATAAAACAATTGTTTATCAAAAAGAAAACACTAATAATATAATGGGGGTCCTCCACCATAGTAAAAATAACAAATTAGTACTCGGGTCATTTATATTAAAATTAGACCTTAAAACTCTATGCCATTTAAAAAAGTTAAAATATTCGAGTTTTTAATGCCTTTAAACATCTATGTACACTGGCTTGCAAAAAAATCGCGTACAACTTAAAAATCAAGTAACCGAGTTTTTATCATTTTTAGCTATGTAAATAATGTAAAAACTGACAATGTTGTCACTGTCATCACTATTTGATCTATTGTAGACCAAATTTATCATTGTGTTTAAAGGTGGATTTATATAGCCTACTTTTTATTTTACTTTTTCTTTTTCATTTACTTTATAAAAGTTAAATGTGTGTTAATATATGTACTGCTTTATGTGCACACTTTTAATTTTACTTTAAGACCTTAAAAGTACATTCACAAATGAAAATTAGGTTTAGATTTATGTTTTATACTTTAGATTTAAAGACCTGGGCCGCATATTATGTTATGACTACATTCACACTTCAGAATTTAGTGTCTCTAAATCCAAATTATAAAGCTATACATTGCAAGGTCCAAACTTTACCTTTATGATTTAGTTTGACGTCACAAACTTCACCAATGAGAACGAGTCTAAAACGATATAGAAATATACATCCATCTTTATTTAGTGTTCACTTGGTAGATTCGGCCTTTAAACCAAATGCGTGAAGAACAAGGAGACTGGCAAAACTTAATTGCTGAAATATAACCAATAATGCCAAGCAAATGACAGTTTCACGGCGCACGGGTATCTATTAAGTATTGCTCTACGATATTTTAATCTTGTTTTTGAAGCATGTACATAGATGTCAGTACAATCAAAACTAAACTAGAGTTAAATTAAACTTGCATTTATGAATGACTTACTTAAATCTAAATAAAAACCATAAACCTAATTTTCATTTGTGAATGCACCTTAAGTTGACCAACTTTCAACTTAACACCGTTAAAGTAAAAAAAATTCACAACTGTGCATGAGCTGCACTTCACAATCGTCAGTGTGTTGTGTATTTGTTTATGTGTGTAGGTTTTAGGTATGCAAACGAAAAATAAGTAAAGAACAAGATTGTATATTATTAGATTTAATTCAAAAATATCCCCACTTATATGATCAAACAGATATTTTGTTCAAGAATAAAGTGGCCAAAAATAATGCGTGGAAAAGTACAGCGTCTGCACTAAATGAAACTTCATGGTTAGTATATTTACTTACTTTGTAATAATATTTTTGTATGCACAAATTATTACATTCTTGTCCATTTTAACAGGATATATATTTATCTGAATACATTTACAACTATATGCCAGAAAAATCCACTTGCGCATGTGTTTCGAAGGCTTTAAAGTAGCTGCATAAAGTACCAAACTGAGACTGGATAAATCCACCTTAATTTACCTACTATTAAATTACAAATATATTCCAGAAAAATGAAAGAACAACAAAGTATGTATTTGAATTTCTGTTAATTCTGACATCTTAATCGACTTAAGTGACATTGACAAGTTAAAAATCAAGATCGACTCAATACAGCAAAAATAGGTGTACGTGATATTTTTGCAAGCCAGTGTAAATCACATTCTATTTCAAATTTTTACTATTTCCAAGTTTGTTTCTATCGCCTTTTTGAAATCAGGAATCCAATTTCAAGTAAATGAATGCACAAAATAACGAAATAATAAAAGTAAATCAAATAATACTTAAATTTATGATTCCACGCCGTACCTCTTGCGTTTGTATGAAAATAAAAGATATTTTGAATGACATATGCTGCCAGTGGCAATCAAAATTTATATTATTATATAGATAATTTTTATGGGGTCTCGTGGCCGCGTGCCTGAGTGTCTGATCGCGGATCTGGCGAACTGGGTACGATCCAGACCGACGCCAAATATTTCGAATTTTAAATGGTTCAAAATTGACCCCTATGATGCACTCTCCACGACAGCTATGAGTGCCCGTGAGATGACGCCTGGAAAACGCCCAAACAGTACAAATATGTCTTCATTACCGAAATCTGTTTACAAAGCAGATTGGCACACCCAGCAATGGGAAATATGCAGTGACGATAAATGATTTATTTATTTTATAGTTTTTATTATTATTTCATTAAATTGCTTATTATCCATGCGTTTTTCCTTTTATTAACCCACGATAGTTATTATAAACATATTTATATACACCGGAAGTGAACATGGTTGTATGTCATTACCATAATTATATTTAAAATAATTGACAGTAATGTATTATCGCGTTTTATTTTTAAGTGAACATAGGGTGTTGTCAAGTCATTAAACTCTCAACTGTCATCTCTCAATTTCAGAAATTCTTTTTATCGAAAGGATATTTTTCATTTAACTGTATAAATTAATGTTTTTTTGTTATTAATTACCTTACCTGTTTGATTTTCTTTTAATGCTGCCCAATGACGCATCTTAAGTTCTATAATTATTTTTGTTACGTCTGTTAAAAAAGTACCCCTTTTTTCATTAAAATGGGTTTATAAAGTATGCCTTTTTTAATACATGAAAGTGTGAAAAAATTGCACTTTTTTAGCGCGGCAGAGTAAAATAATGAAACGCTACGGCACTTTTTTTCACGCTCCCATTGCAGACGTAAAAAAAATTGTATGCAACTCGTGAATAACTTTTTTTTTCACTCGAAGGATTTGCGCACTCGCCTTCGGCAAATTTTCCTTTTCGTGAAAAAAGATATACTTTACTCACTTGGTATATAAATAGATATTTCTGATAGTTGATGGCCTGGGTCGCTTATTAAAAGTAGCAGCAAATAAATCGGAAACTTGTCAGAGTTATATTGGACTTATACCGTGTTATGATTTGTACTTTTTCTTCAATTGTATACATAACAGTTTGATGACTGACAACTCCCTATGTCCAGTTTTTATAAAACGCAATAATACATTACTGGCAATTATTTTAAATTTTAAATAGATCAATTTATGAGACCCCAATTATTAACAAACTCCACTTTTTAAAAACAAGATGAGCTTATTATTTACGGTATAGAATATTTTTTTAAAAATATTACGGCTTAATGATTAACATTTACGACTGTCTAGATATACAAATCGCTTTCAATTTAAATGAAATTTTAAAAAAGTGGAGAACCCCATTGGGCTATTTCTAAAAAATTTAAATGTAATCGCTAAATTCCCAAACATTTATATACCTTGACCAGAACCTTGCAATTGTGTCTATTTATACCCTGGTCCGTGACCGGTTTCTGACTTTCTGCAGTTGCACATGTGTTATCTACACTACTTTATCAAATCTCAAGTAATGAATCCCTGAACAGGTGCTATGTTCGTAGATATATTGAGATAGTTTGCCAAGGCTGCTTCGAACCGAGACTCAATATCCCTAATGAATATTTAACATATATGTCTATTTACAACGGCTAAACATCATATAATTAATTAATTAATTCTATTTCAATATCTTGAAATCTGAGAAGACTGACAGCTTATAGTTCATTCAGAAGCACTTAGAAACAGATGTAGTTTATGGTCAATATTTGATGTGCGGAATTTGAACCAAATACGGTGAACGTTAAATAATCAATTAAATGTTGGGTCACATTAACCTCAAATTCTCTGATTAAATAATTCTGCCCATTCTTTCAACAAAATTGTTACTAATCATATGTTCTTCATACACCAAATTATTCCTCAATTTAAAGCATTACTACATACATTATACCAGTGGTTCTTAAACTTTTTTCTTAGCGACCCACTTCGCAACACAATAAATTGTAGCGACACAACAAAATTTTATTACTTCAATTTTTTTATATTTACAACCCATATATTTGTATAATTTAACTCAAATATAACAAAAACAAAGTAATATATTACATCCGAGGTGGGATATGTTTCATTACAGTCGACGGATCATGTATACAGGGTGAGCCTGGGAAGACGCCCCCCCCCCTTAACTTTTTTATTATAAGGAATAGAAAAAAATGGCTCATATAAAAGTTTTATTATTTTACATATACTATTTGATGGCAGATGTAGATATTTTTTATAGTCAGGTTTACAAGATACGACTATCAACTTTTATTTTTCAAACGGCAACCTATAATTATTTTAATAAAATAGAAACCGCCATTTTTTTGTCTTTTCAACGATGTATTATTTTTTATTAATGTATTTGAAAAATTTCGAGAAAAATGAGATAATTTAGAAATATTAGAAATAATTTTGAAACAAATATTATAGGTGGCTATGTGAAAATAAACAAAACGTAACAATGTAAAACAATTAAATTAATATCAAAAAAGTATACATTTGTTTGTTACTTAATTTAACTTATTTTGTAAACAAAAAAAAAAAACATTTAGAAATGTTTACGAAGAACGAATTAATTGATGATTCTAATAATTGGTGAATCGACTGGAATCATAAGAAGAGCAAAAAGAATTTACCGGGAGCGGTTTCCTAGACGTCGGCAACCGAGTTTAAGAACACTGAAAAGGATTTTTCCCGATTTCGAGAAACAGGTTCAGTTGAAAAACCAAAACGAAATACAGCTAATGTTATAATAAATGAACAATCGGAAATTATGGTTTTGGCTTCTGTATATGAAAATCCTCATATCAGTACTAAATTTGTTGTTTTAGTTTGCTAAGTTGTATAGCACTGTTACGTTTTGTTTATTTTCACATAGCCACCTATAATATTTGTTTAAAAATTATTTCTACTATTTCTAAATTATCTCATATTTCTTGAAATTTTTCAAATACATTAATAAAAAATAATACATCGTTGAAAAGAGAAAAAAATGGCGGTTTCTATTATATTAAAATAATTATAGGTTGCCATTTGAAAAATAAAAGTTGATAGTCGTATCTTGTAAATCTGACTTTATAAAAAATATCAACATCTGCCATCAAATAGTATATGTAAAATAATAAAACTTTTATATGAGCCATTTTTTTCTATTACTTATAATAAAAAATTTAAAGGGGGGGGGCGCCTTTCCAGACACCCTGTATTACCGAGAGGCGAAGCCGCGAGGTGAGATATAGCGCGAGGCTTTGATGAAACTCCCAACGAGGTATGTATACTATTTTATTCGCAATCATCCTCTTTTTAAATCAATAATTTTCAAAATAAATCAATGAGTTATAAACTTGAATTTTATTAATATTTTTGACAGCTCTATTCAAATTTCTTTAGCCTACTTCATCATAGGCATCTATGGCATTGTTGCTATAGGCAACCCCTACATAAACATTTCCAATCCGTGGGGTGGAAGTGAAATCTGTTATTATTAACCCAAGAGATTATTATTACAGTTAGGAATGACGTATTTCCCAACCTCTAAAAGGTTAGGAATCGATATATTACTATAATAATTGTGAATAAATGTTATTTTTATAATTAACACACATTTCAACATTTTTCGCAACTCAAAATAAAACCCACGCGACCCACTTTTTGGTCGCGACCCATAGTTTAAGAACCGCTGCACTAGACAAGATGAACACGAGAATCCGTGACATAGGTTTCAACATGGGAAACAGTTTTTTTCAAATATTATCTGCCCCGTAAATATTTTTGGGATGATTTATACCTACATATATTCTTAGGGAATAAAATTCTGAATTTTTTATTGTTAAAACTTTTAAATTTACGGTTTTAGTGCCCGAGTAAACTTAATTTAAAGATGGGGTAAAAACAAGAAATGAGAATCGATTACCTGTCAAATACTTATTTTTAACATGTTACTTGGTTTGACAGTGTATATGACAGTAATTTTTTGAAATAATTGCATCCTAAATCTTTTTCTACCACAATTTTATTTGTGTTATAAAATAAGTGTAACACATTTATATGACATATAGAAGAAGTCAAAATAAGTCGAAAAGTTTTATACAAAACGTGTCCAAAAATGAACTGTTTCGGAGATATGACAGATTTTATATAAATTTAATTATTATGTAAATACGGAGAGCCATGAATTTATTTGTAAAATTTCGAGTAGAAACGGACAGCCAAATGTCAAAGATGACATAATTAGATGTCATAATTATGTCGTCACTTGGCTGTCATAAATATGTCATTCGTGATAATTGGCTGTCATAACTATTTAAAATTTTAGAAATAAATTCATGGCTCTCGGTATTTACATAATTAAATTTATATTCAAAAATCTAATGTTGCAAGCACATTACCTTCCGTCAGTTCTATGTAGTTTGTACAAATTCCACACAGAAAGTTTCTTGCATAACATTCCATATTTCCAGTACTTTACCTTTAGTCAGGTCTATGTATTTTGTACAAATTCCACACAGAAAGTGTCTTGTAAAAGATTCTATATATTTCCAGTACATACTATGCCAATTGCACTTGACACTGACATTTGTCAATCAGAATTTTCTTAATATAGGTAGTAGATGTTTCCATGGTTATATAGCAGGCTACTTTATGAAATTTAATTTCTTTATAATTTTTTAACTCTATATCTATTGAATATGAAGTATAAAATATCAAATCGTATAGAAAATAAAATATTCTTTAACATTTATAATAATATTAAATGTGAAAAAATGATATAGGTATAACAGCGTTGTTTCAAGAAAAACTATTAAAATCTTCAAATTAGGGCACTTTCGGTCGACCAATTATAAACAAAATCTAATCAGCTCTTCATATAGATGTAAAGAAAAGGAATACACAAAAATTATAATTTTTGGAAAGGTGGTATCGGAGTTATGCGATCCGAAAAAATCGTTACACACACATACATATATACATACATACATACATACATACATACATACATACATACATACATACATACATACATACATACATACATACATACATACATATATACAGACATCATCGTAAAAATAGTAAAATCGTATTCTAGGGACCCTAAAACGTGTTATTTATTAAAAACACATCACCGAATTTTTTGACCAAAGACAATACCTTCCTTGCCTAAAGGTGACGGAAGGTAAACAGATTATATCTCCGAAACAGTTCATTTTTATTGTATAAAACTTTTCGACTTATTTTGACTTACTGTACTATAAATGTGTCACACTTGTTTTTTAACACCCTGTATAAAGCACTACATAATGTTTTACGGGACAGATAATATTTGAGAATAATTGTTTTCCAATATTAAACGCCTATGTCATGGTTTCTCGTATTCATCTGTATACAAATATTGTAATGTGATAAATGCCATTTTGGTACATTACCTCCAATAAAGGCGCTACCCGGTTGATGATGAACATTTTTAAATTACAACACAGTTATTTTTTACACGTTCAAAACTTATGTGAAACCTTTTTATGCTTTAAACGAAATCCACTAACTGCACTATTTATCAATAAGATTATTTCCTCCAATACTACGCAGGTGTTCTGAAAACACTTAAACCACAAATTTTAACCTAGATGCAGAGCGCTTTAATCCTATTTCCGAAACTAAAACACTCTACTTCTACTTATGTTAAGTTGAACAAATAAATTTTATATTTACGGTCACTCAATTATTTCATTTTTAATTTTTCTCGTTTTAGGGCTTAATTTATAATATTTTATCATAATTTTCTTTGTCATTCACACATTAATCGATACTGGTATCGCTCTATCGCTAGTATCACTTATCACACTGCACGAATACTTCTACAGCACGATGCATATTCACATAACACGGTATTGTGAAGACCCAAATTCGGAGAATTCCTGGTTTTATAATTGCTTGAGCGGTTTAATGGCGTTTTTCTCGAATTCTATTAATATTTATTAAATTAAATACGGGTATATTATTTTTAAAGTTATATTAATAAAATATACATAAATATTTTCTCCAAATTTGATCAAGGCTACAAATCCGTTTCAAAGAAAATGATTAACGCTACTAATAACACTAATAAAATGTAGTTCTAATAGTCAAAAGTTTAGCTCTTTAGTCTTTTTTTATTTATTTACTAAGTATTAAATGTCAACATACGAAATAATTTTGAATTAATGATATAAAATAACTGAATTAAAGTGCTAAATAACACAGTTTTATAACAGTCGCATTATACAGGGTGATAATGAATACATATTATATATAATTTATAGGGTATGTAGGAGATGCGAAATAGATTAAATTTTACTAATAAACTCATATCTGCAAACGCACCGTTTTCGAGCTACAAGCTTTTAAAAGTGTAATTATCTAGCATAATTTTAGTTGGCTGTGACCTATCATTTCAGTTATTAATTTTGTTCATTTTAATTTTTTTTAATAATTCATTTTACGGTAAAAATAGTAGAGTGCAAATTTGTTCAAAATTAAAAGTTGCATACAAAACTATTTTTACTTTTTTTGTCGTTTCTAGTTTCTTCATAATTTTGAAAAGAATAAACCAAAATTTCGGTTTATTAGTACAACAGCTATGACACTTGTTTTCTTTCTTCTAGTTTTCATTAATTATTTATAAACTTCAATGTAGCATATGGAAAATAAATTCCGTATTCTTTTGTAACTATTTCCATCATAATATTCCTTTAGATACGTTCTTCATTCGAATAAACATTCATTATTTAATTTATTTCTTTTCCATAAATCAAATTGACTTTTGACGTTATAAATAATTTATAAAAACCAGAAAAAAAGAAAACAAGTATCATGGATGATTTAAAATTGTGAAGAAACTAGAAACATGATAAATGCAAAAACAGATTTGTTTACAACTTTTAATTCTGTACAACTTTGCACTCCACAGTTTTTGCCATAAAATGAACAGGAGAGCAGGAAACTGAAAAAAACTAAAAACCCATATTAAATCCCTATGTTTGCACCTGACCGTCAACACCTTGTATATTTTATAATAATTGCTCAAAATGACGACTACCAACTTCAATGCTACGAGTACCAGTGCACTTCGGAGCATATTTTGATACATTCGTTCGAAAACGCCTGGATTTGTTTGAATATCTTGTACACTCGGTCGTATATTAATACCATGTTACCAAGGCAAGAAAAGTACTTTATTAGGCTTGCAAGTACTATACTTGAAGTACTTTCTATTTAAAGTACAGGGTAGGGATCGACCGATACCGATATCGGTATCGGTATATCGGTCATATCGGTCTTCTTGGCCGATATCGGTATCGGCCGATATGTAAACCACGATATCGGCCTATATCGGTATCGGCCTAAAAAATATAAATTGCTTAATATATCAGTTGCTAAGGATTTTTTAAAGGAAATTAAAACAGAAATACTAAATAAAAAACAAATCAAGTATTTCTTATTCAAAATTTAGCAAAAAAGTCATTAAAAATGTAGAAGTAAAGTTAAACACTTATTTAAACAATAGTATATTGTGTTATTAGGAGTAAAAGTGATACTTTGTGTGGCGAGCATGGAAGTTTGCACGACGAGCGAAGCGAGTCGGACAATTGTATGCGAGGCACATAAAGACACTTTTATTCCGAATGACACATTAATTTTTTTTTCAAACGCACTTCTTTTCTTTTTATTCGCTAATTCTATGCAGTTTCTATGGATATTTATTTATTTTATTTCTACTCCGCCGGTGTAGAAATTTCCAACGGCGTAGAAATAAAGCTTCTACCTTGTGAATTAAGTCACAAAAATGCCATTTCTACGACGTTTGTTTATTTTGCATTTGCTCTGCATTTTTTTTGTGATTTATTTATGGTTAATGCGTGTAACGGTAACAGTATATCATTATAAATCACTTTTACCTCATTTATACAGCAAAAAATTTACGGCAAAATTTTATGGCCGATATATCGGTATCGGCCGATATCGGATATGAGTATATCGGTATCGGCCGATATCGGTATCGGCCACAAAAAATCATATCGGTCGATCCCTAGTACAGGGTGCTCATTTTATATGTTCCCGCCTGAAATTTTAAGAATAGGCAAAACAGAATACATTTCATAAACCACTTGGTGAATATAGTACTTTAAATCGAATAATCACAGTAGCTATAAGAGCAAAACTAAATTTAAAAAAAGTCACTTATGAAATGTATCATGGATTGCCTATTCATAAATTTTCAGGCGGGAACTTTTAAAATGGGCACCCTGTACTTTGTACCTGACAAAGTAAGTCTATTCACAAGTACTTGGTACTTAGTACTTTATATGTACTTGAAGTATTTTAAATGTACTTAAATTACTTTAAATGTACTTGAAGTGCGATGAATTATTTAAAAGTTAACAACGTTATGAGAATTGTTTGTCTGTCAATGTTTCTTTTGCAGTGGTGTGGTGTTATTCCTGTAGTACATAATTATGTGAATTTCATTAATAAATATATTTTCAGCGATAATATGAAAGTAAAGATATATTTGCAATTTTTTTAGCATAAATAAATTAATTCTAATCTGCATACTGCATATACATAAAATGTTTATATTACCCAACTACAGTGCTGGGACTTTGACCTATTGCCTGGCGATCGCATGACGTAAAAATGATGTCATTCTAACATCTCGGTACAGCTTCTCGTATCGCTTGTCGATCATGTGACGTCAATTTTACGTCATGCGATCGCTAGGTGATACGGCAGTCCCAGCGAGGAACTCTTGTTTTAAATAACCCAATAAATATCGCATATTGAAATTTTTGTCAATAATCACCTTTTAAGGTCCATATAATCAGAAAAATATCGATTACTTGCACCCAAACTTACAAGTACTTTTTCAAGTACTTGATACTTTCAAGCACTTTAGAAACTAAAAAAGTACTTATACTTCAAGTACATTTAGAAACATCAAGATACTTGGTACTTGTACTTCAAGTACTACTTTGCGGTACTTTGTCAAGCTCTGATGTTAGCGTAATCGCGAACAGTATGCTTATTCATAATGCGTCTACAAAAGTTAAAATCAACCAAATAATAACGTAAGTGGTAGATCACAGCCAACTAAAATTAAGGTAGATACATAAGGTGGATTCATGCAACAATCATTTTCATTTCATTTTCATTAGACAAATTCACTAGTAATTTTAAATGTGTACACTGAAATGGTTATCTGCACATTATCTAAGGCTACTTTGTTTTTGTACTCTTTATATTTCTTATTATAACTAAATTCATTAATTCCATCAGTTCGCCTTTTACTTAAAATGTTAAAATAGCTGTCACTTTGTTCTTCGCGCATGCGCAGTAATCTTATACACTACATTTCTAATGAAAATGTAATGAAAAGTTAAAAATTGGTTAACTTTGAAATGTATTAATGTAATGAATAAGTAATTAAAATTAATAATGCGCTTGCATGAATATGTCCTACAATTTTCATTATTTTAACTTTTTAGAATTAAAATATAATGAAAATGGAATTAAAATAAATGCTGCATGAATCCACCTTTACTCTTTTAAGAGCCTATAGCAGCTCGAAAAGTTTATTAGTGAAAGTTAGTCTATTTTGCATCCTCTACATACCCTATAAATTTGTAACACGTATTCATTAACAACCTGTATGTATTTCTGATGTATGTATAAATGAATGTATAAATCTGATGTGTCAAATTATATACCAAATACATTGTTCATTATTGAATATGTACAACAATTATTCTCTGTTTCGTTACCGAAAGAATCCATTAATGTTTAAATGAAATATTTTAATTGTTATGCAGCAAAATACCGTAAAACTAGTATTTCATGCATAAGTTGCAAATGTATGAAATCCTTCATTAAAAACACATTAGGATATTCTTATTTCTTTCCTTTTCTGTAAGCAGATTTCATAGAGCACATCAGACGTTTTCCAAGTAAAATCACAGCAGTTTTGATAACATAAAAAAGTTATTCAACCTTATTTTCATTTTGATAAATATTCAATAATATACATATGGCCCAAATGTAGACATTTTGATATATACCATCTATCACTAAAGCCCGATTCAGGCACCCATAAATTTATTAACAAGCGAAGGTAACAAATTAGTTACGCAAGATTTATGACTTTGTAAAACAGAAACTTTGACATGTTACAAATTTTATCATAAAAAAACGCTCTGCTGTTATAGACTCATTTATTATTATCGTACTAGTAATATTTATAGTGTAATTTGGTGCATTTATCAAGAAATTACTTGTAATGATATAATTGAAGCATATAAGTTCAAAGCGATCTATAAGTTGCAAAAATATTATACATATAAAAATTTTACTTGAACAATAGAATTATTGAGAATAAGAAAATCAGGTATGTCGTGGAAATAAATCATTTTCAACATTTATTTGTCTGTCATTTGAAATTATGTTGTTAAAATTAAAATAAATATTTATTTTTGTAACCAGACATTAAAATGGCCATATCCATGTGTCGAAACGTCGTCTATTTGTAATTCAACAATAAATAATTACAACAACGTTCGAAGCTTTTATCCAAAAAAAATTCCTCACATTCAAGTGAAATAAATATCGTTGTGAGTGAAAATATAGAAAGCATTTACTTCAGTTTTTAACAAAAAAAATATAAATAAATAGAACACCCGCCATTTGGATTTAAAAATAATTTATGCTACAGGATTGAAACTTTTCGTCTGAAGAAAAGGGTTAATGCTGCAATATTTTGAAAACATTTCAAAAGAAGATTGGTTGGGAGCTTTTAAGAAACCGAAAGAAATAATGGTAAAATATATTGTTTTTGAAGTATTTTGAATATATTTAAATTAAAATTCAAAAAATATTAACCATGTGTCTTATTCTCAATAATTATTCTAGCGTGACCCGCGTATAAGTACTACAAAAAAACATGAATTATGTATTTATTATTTGGCTGGATTCTAGGATACCCCCCCCCCCTTGAAATTCCAATTTTTTTGTTGCAATGTCTTCTTTTAGCTAAAATATAAAAAAGAAAGACAAAATTAGAGCGAGGTAGCAGGTATTTTTTTTTGCAAAAATTAAGACAGATTTCACCTATTGTAAAGACTGTACCGGTGAAAACTATGACTTCTGCGCTTGTAAATTTTCAAAAAGTACTTTAATGTAACGGTAACCTTACGCACAGAGCTCAATTTGACGAAATTTGGCAATTTGGGTGTATAATGCAATGTAAATAGATAATGTTATCTAAAAATGATTATTAGTTTTGTAGGCACAGAACTCAATTTGACGAAACTTTGATGGTTACATTCATTTTACAGGAATTTAACCCTACTTTTTTTCAGAAAAATGCCAAAATCACAATTAACCCTCCGTCTGTCGGGTGTAGTCTGAGTCTACGGCAAATTGAAATTTTTAGATAATTTCTTTATTTTTTCAAAATTTCTAGTAACTGTTTTCCCAATACAAAACTATTTTTCAAATAGTTGTCGCATGCCATTTTGTGCTAACAGACACTACCCGATCAAACGCGTAACAATATAATATATACTCGTATATCTTCTAAACCGCCATCTTGAATTTTATTCTGACATCACTTTTAAATTTGTCTCATGAAATCATGGAAATTTTATATTAAACATTTTTTTATATCTTTCATAAATACGGAGTTGTATGACATTTTCTAACATCCCGATTTTAGTTTTTTTTTTTAAATAATGAATGAGCACTCAAAACTGCACGATATTGCCCATTCAACCGACCTCGTAGCTCTTATAGTTTCCGGGATACCAATGGTAACTCAATTAATTTGGTACACCTGTATATATATACATATATATATATATATATATATATATATATATATATATATATATATATACATATATATATATATATATATATATATATATATATATATATACATATATATATATATATATATATATATATATATATATATATATATATATACATATATATATATATATATATATATATATATATATACATATATATATATATATATATATATATATATATATATATATATATATATATATATATATATATATATATATACTGGCTGATTCTTGACCTATACGCACAAATGTGAGGAATGATAGTTTGTGATAGATAATAACAAAAAAAATAGTAAAAGTTGTTTATTTACGGAGATAACGAATAAAGTTTGAAATTATTTTAGTGGCAATAAACTAATAAAAAATTAATTAACTAGGGTGCTGTATTACTGAATTTTGTTCTGCTGCTCCTACGCTAATATCATATCCATAAATTCGGCGTTGGTGAAATGATACGCCATAATAAAAACTCAAATACACGAAAGATTACGAAATAATGACAGACACGATTGAAAACAATTGTTATGACACTAATGCACAGCACCCTAGTTAATTAATTTTTTATTAGTTTATTGCTACTAAAATAATTTCAAACTTTATTCGTTATCTCCGTAAATAAACAACTTTTACTATTTTTTTTTTTTTTTTCATTATCTGTCATTACCTATCACAAACTATCATTCCTCACATTTATGCGTATAGGTCAAGAATATATATATATATATATATATATATATATATATATATATATATATATATATATATATATATATATATATATATATATATATATATATATAACCAGCAAATATCTAAATATCTATCTCGCTTTTTATTACTATTAGCGATTTCAACTATATAACTTAAATTATAGTATGTTAACTCCTCTATAAAATTTCGGAAGTAGATCATTATTATTACTTCCAGTTTTGGAGAAATTGATAGCAACTTTTAATTTTCAAATGGAACACCTGTATATATATATATATATATATATATATATATATATATATATATATATATATATATATATATATATATATTCTTTTGTTGTTCTTAAATTTTAGAAAATATGCGGAAAAAATTGTAAACTTTTTTCTATTTTAAATGACACAAGAAAAATATGTTTGAAATTAATCCTGTATTAGGTATTATATAGAAACTGGTTCGGAAAAAACATAGTTAAGCGAAATTAGCTTTGGAAGGCATATTGGTACCCTTTAGAGGATATGTTATTTTGGTATCAACAAACCACACCCGATCGAAAGTGTTTCAAAAAGAACACCCGACAGACAGAGGGTTAATATTGCTTTCCGCGCCCGTAATTTTTTGTAAAATTTAGTGTTTTTAATAGTATGCAGTGGTCATTATAGTTCCCTGCAAAATACTTTTCAAAAAAGCACAAAAATGGCACTTACATCCTTTTGAATTTAAATGTTTCAATTAGTATATAATTGGTTCACATTTTTGATTACCTTTATCAACAAATAAATACGAAGGAACAAATCACTTTTGAAACGTACACCTAATTGTTTTAATTTGAAAAACTGATTAGTTTTTTAAAACATCTGTGATAATTTGGACAATCGTACATGCCATATGTACATACACACTCGTAAATTCAGTAGAGAGAGTAATTGGTAATCAAAACTGAAAATTTCAGCACATACATAACTAAGCAATCGTTTTCAACAATAACTACATCTCTTGATTACTCCATTTTCAAACAATACATACTTTAATATGCATATGTCATTTCAATGAAACCCACACACGCACACACACAAACACATTTGCAGTTATAGCGATATAGATTTAAGTTCTATAGATTCATGTTACTTGTCAAACGTTATGTTACGACTGACTTCATTGAAAAGACATCAAAATGCGTTCGAACAATAAAAAGTCAAGGACGAATAGCATATTGGAGTAATTACAATAATATCGGTTATTATTATCATCACTGAAGGGAACTTTCAAAAATGTTTATTTTCTGTGATATGAAATTGGTTTGTCGTTAACAATGCTTCAACTGATAAAGTGGTTATTAATATTAATGACTGACGGACTGACCTACAAACAATTGAAGCATTTTTCATACAAGTGATAACCTAACTCTAGTGATATATATGTATCAATAATTTTGGATACGTAAACTAGCAAAAAACGATACTTTATGTCAAGTTTTTTAAAAAACAAAGCTCACGACTAAATGTTAAAAATTTGCAGTCGCGTTAAATAAATCTGTGGGTCTATGGCAGATGTCACTTTCAAATATTAAAACAAATTTAAAAATTGTCGGCCTCGAAAATCAGACTGTGAATTTTTTTACAGCAAATTTTGAGTACTGACAAAAATGAAAAGTGATAACTCTGTTTTTGTCATAAAATCGGAAGCCAGAATATCAGCCAATGTACGTCAACAACAATGGGAATGAGATCATGCCAAATGTTATTATTGTTTTTTGTAGAACTAAAATCTATTACTTTTGCCACGAATATTATATTGTAATGTGTAGCACCTACCATCGCCGCCGCTGTCGCAGCCGCGCCGCAGCAATGAGCGAATATCTATATTTAGCGATGACGCAATAGCCACGGAGGGTCGTGCGTTGTCAACAGACATGTCCGAACCTGCTTAATTACTCGGTGAGGTAATCTATTGTGTTTGAGTTTTTATCTGGAATAGAGTTCTAGTAATTTCTCGAATACAAACGCCGGAGTATACACCGTGTTTATTTTAAAACAACCAGCGCTTTTTTGGGCGAACTAATGTCTTTAGAAAAAAATGTTATATACAAAAATTATCAAGAATAAGGGGCTAATTTATTAATAATAACAAACCGAAAATTCGACCAGTGGTTCTCAAACGGCAGAACAAAATTATATTTTTTTTAAACGGTATCCTATATAATTTTTTATCCCATTAGATAGAGAATTTTTTTCTATTTCAACGATATAAATATGGTATAGAGTTGTATAACAATTATTTCGAGAAAAATGGTATTAAAAATAATGTTATATTACAATAGGCTATGCAATACATTGGTAGGTCTGTTGCGTAGTTACGCTAGTAGTAAACCCATTTTTATTACATTATTTCTAGTTTTTAATACCATTTTTCTCTAAATAATTGTTACACAACTCTATGCTATATTTATATTGTTGAAATCAGAAAATAATATTCTATTTAAAGGGCTAAAAAATTATATAGGGTGCTATTTAAAAAAATATAATTTTGCTCTACCGTTTGAGAACCACTGATTAAATATTCGGTTTGTTACTATTGATACATTATCCCCTTATTCTTGATCATTTTTGGTATAAAATTTTTTTCTCTAAAGTTGTTAGTTCGCCCAAAAATCTGTGGTTGTTTTAAAGGAAACACCTGTATAAGCACTGATAGCGAAGGCATTGGACAGTCTGATATAAATAAGCGTCGCGTATTGAATAGTTCGTGATATAAACGGATAGTCGACAAATGGTGAACATAAATAAATATAGTTATATAAATAAATGAGTTATATATTATATAAATAATCTTAGTGTTTAAGTGTTTTATAATATTCTTAGTCTTAATTAGTGTTTAATATTTGTTTAATCGTAGTGTTAGCTAAATTTATTATCTTTTAATATCTATTTATCGTTATAATAAATTTTTATTTTAATTAATAATAATTGTCTTATATTTACACTTCACCCAAATAAATAAAAACTTTACAATATATAATTTTTTTTAAATATATTGCCATTACACTTACATTAAGTTAATTCAAAGCGCATAGGAATCAGAGTGCCATGAATGAGACTAATGATTAACAGTTTAATTCTATAACGCCTATATAGATGCATAACACAATTTTTACTTATAAATACTAAATAGTCGTATTGACATTTAATAGTCAATTAAACAAACAAAACAATATGATTTCATTATTTGTCACATTCATGGCCCTTTAATTTGTATGCGATTTGAATTTAATTCATTTTGTTAATTTATTATGCATTTTCTCATAAATTTTATTATGTAATGGTAATCAAAGTTTTATTTATTGAATTCAAAATAAAATTATCATTCGCATAAGAAAATAAAAAATGTATATTCTCCTCGATATATCATTTAAAATATAAAAATTACATCTCATATTTTGAGAACCACTGCTCGAAAAAAGATTATTAATATTTTTATAATAATCTTGCAATATAGTATTTTTTTACTAATGTAGCTAATCACGCATTGTGGGAAGCCGGCTTTAGTTTAGCGATGACGTAATCACGCAAGCAGCCGGGCGACGTAAACAAACGAATCTCGACGTGTTTAATTACTTCCGGTTACCTGAACCTTTTATATTCGATGGAATGTTCGAGACTTCTCCAGAGCGACGGAACTCTACCAGCAGAGCTGGGATAGATACTTTGAAAAAGTATCTTCGATATTTTTGAAAGATACTTACATAAATTTTGTTAGAGATACTTGAATATCTAGATACCTTTAAGTGTAAATTTTTAAGATACAAATCTTTTTAAAAAGTATCTTAGATATCTACTTGAAAATATCTTAGATACTCTTAAAATATCTTAAATACGCTTCAATTATCTTAGATACTTTTAAAATATCTTAAATACTCTTAAAATATCTTAGATACTCCTAAAATATCTTAGATACTCTTAAAGTATCTTAGATACTATAGTATTTTAGATAATCTTAAAATATGTAAATACTTTTAGATACCTAAAAATAAATTTGGTACTTCTAAAATGTCCTTAGTATCTTTCACGTACCTTAAAAAATATTTTAAATGGGTAATTGAAAATGTGCATATATTTAAGAATAATTTTTCAAAATATATTAACATATTTTTAAAAATGTGATATTTTGATGTGATACAAAAAACAAAAATCTTCACAAGACTAATGAGAAAGGAAGCACGATGCACTACAGCCTTCTACTACGCACTAGTCTTGTTATTAAAAGTATCTTAGATATCATCGTGTATCTTTTTTCGTAAGATACTCCCAGCTCTGTCTACCAGTTATAGTTACAGTTACATACATAGTAATATAGTGACTTCCGTTAGTGAAGAAGGTCAGCTGAGTGAGCTGACTAGTGAAGACCCGTGAGGGAAAGTGAACTCGAGCAGTTGTGTATACGAGTACAGAGGCGGTGAAGCTCAGTTGTGTATACAGAGGCTGTGGGAGTTCTGATAGCCAGTTACATAGAGTAAGGCAGTTAGTGAGTTTAGCAGCATAGCAGTATCGTGATAAGCGTATGCAATATTGTGTCGAGTGAAGTACTCGGGAAGTTACTGGTATACTGGAATAGCTGTGGAAGTGAATACTTGGTAGTGTTGACGAGTATTGAGAAGCTATAGTATACGAGGACAGTAACGGCGAGTCAGGAAGTAACTGGTATATTGGGATAGCAGTGGAAATGAATACTCAGTAGTGTTGACGAGTATTGGGAAGCTGTAGTATACAAGGACTGTAACAGCGAGTTGGAGTAGATACTCGGCATTGGTGTTGAAGAATTGCGGCATACGGACTGTTGGTGATACTGGATCGGACAGTTGAATGTGATATAAATAAATAGTGATATAAATAAATAGTGACATAAGTACAGTGATATAAATATCGCGTAAACAGTCTACAAGAGCCTGCAACAAACCGACAATCTAAGATTGGAACGCATAATAAAATAAATAAACAGTTAGTTAAATAAAAGTACGAGTCTTATGCCCATATTCATAAACACTCGTTAAATTTCAAAACGGCTCGTTAAAATTTTTGACAAATGGAATCAAACTTAACAAGTTACAGTTCGATTTTTCTGTCAGTGTCGACTGTTTTTACTGGATAAAAATTATAACGAACCGTTAAAAATTTTACGAGTGTTTATGAATATGGGCATTAGTGTTTAAGTAATTAATTATAATCTTAGTTTTAAATTAGTATTTAATACTTGCTTAACCATAGTAATAGTCATTTTTATTATATTTTATTATTTATTTATCGTTTAATAAACATTTATTTTAATTAGTAATAATTCTTTGATTTTTACACTTGACCCAAATAAATAAAAACGTTACAATATATAAAAACATGTCTCCTAAATTCGTCATGTAAGTAAAAAAATATTGATTTATATTTCATAGAAAATAATATTTGTCTCTCCCGCTCTAATTACATTATGATATGCTTTGGTATACATTAAATATAAAAAATTGACATAGTACAACAATTACGCTATTTTTATCTATTAATACGTGGGAAATTTTGTATTACCTATAGATATTATATTCCTTCTATTTCATTGTAGTAGCATGTCATATCCATTTCGTTTGAATTTTACGCGACAAAAATATTGGACATTTTTTCCTTTTTTAGAAACCTCACGAGAAGACAACAATGACTTCAGTTCAAAATATGATTGTGCGAAATAACTTTGATAAGGAAAATATACAAAAAGAAAAAGAAGTACCTCAGCACACAAAAGGTAAAAGTGAATTCTACGTTTTATGTTTTATACTTTTATTTAGTACATATAACTAGTGTCATTGTATTCTCCACGTAAAAATGACATTGACATTGCAATAATACTTCGTTTATTGAGAACTGACAAGATGCGATACAACTAGCGGCGAAAATCAGAACTTTCTCGGAAGAGTACTCTTTGTTTGTTTCTACATGTGTCAACATGAGCGATTTAAATAAATTTTGAAAAAAAGCATATAAATCTTGCACAAATTTTTGTGTTTTTGGATGTTACTCAAGGAGGGACAAAGGCAGATGTTTAGGATTTTATAGTTTCCCAAAAATAGATGATATTTTTGTTGTAATAATAACTCAAGGCGTTGAACAACGAATGGACAGACGCAAGCATGGGAATATATTATTGGGAGTGGGAAGAAAATAACAAATAATATGAAAGCATGTTCCCTTCATTTTAAGAAAGATGATTTTATCTTTCCAAGTAACTGGTAAAAATGGAAGTATATAATTTTCTAATCGTAATTGTAACCTATAAATTAACCTATTTGTAGATACTCAACATAGGCGCCTACAGGGGGGGGGGGTCGAAAGGGTCGACTGACCCCCCTTTCATTTATGGACTGTATCCATTTTTAAAAATAAAATTATAATTTTATTTTTTCATTTCAATGTATCATTGTATTTTTTAATAATTATTGGTAATATTTTCTTATATTTTAATCAAAAATTTATTACATACTATCTATTTCTAAGTACGAAATAGCTGAAGTGTCAGAATGAGTAAATTATGTTATGTACTGTTATTATATTACATTATCTTCGATGTTGTATTTTCTTTAATATGCCGTAGTTTATTCTAATCATTTTATGATCACGTTCTTCTCAAAACTTATATAAAAATAAAGAAATAGAAAAGTAAATAATGAATAGACATTGCATATTTATTTATATTAAAAGTACCTACATATGATTAGGGTTGCCGTATTTTGTGAGGAGCGCGAATTAATTAACATTTAATTATTATACATTTTAATTCTGAGCAGTTCAATAGAATAATTATATTGTTACTCAGTAATATAATATTTTAATTTAATGCAACATTGTATTTTCAGATTCGGTTTCTGTAGTTATTGCTTATGCTCGCATCTCGCATCATAAAGCCTAGTAGAAGGGGCAATTCTACGTTTTTAGAGCGTACATACGCAATTTCGTCATAAAATATTGATTTTAATTTTTTAAGAATTTGTTAAATTTGCTTCATTGTAAAGAACTCTATATTATCTTACTTTGCATTAAAACACGTTTGACCTTGAAAATTATTAAAAATTCGTCGCGGCGCATTTTTTTCTTACAACAAAAATTTCGACCCACCTTGTAAAAAAGTCTGCGGGCGCCCATGATACTCAATCTAGCTGAATGTTATGACGATATTTTTATAGTAGTTTGGGGAATTGTAAATTTAAGTGCACCTATTATTGGAATAAATAATTTTCAACATTCATAAAATAAATATATATCATGTATGTATCACTTTTTCAAAATAAATATGTTTTGCGCAATTCAAGATATTATATGTGATTTTTTTTAATCAAAAACCACCTCTACTTTATAAATATATATATATCCCAAAATCTGTTTCTGTTTCATTTAATGTAGCCATTCCTAACTGCCACCATAAAATTTGTGCTTTTGTTTTAAAGTACCGTTTTTATTTAAAAATTGCAATTTATTTCTTAGTTCTTGCGCGGGCATATTTATCCCATCATATGGGTATTTTATTTTATATCCGAGGCATCTTTTGTTCATAATTCCACACTTAATTATATGGTGAGCATTCATAACCGTTTCACATATAAATTGAAAAAAATACACCTTTAAACTATAAAACATTAGTCCCAATACATTTATTACCTTCAATTATGCACCGGGAGCTTGCCGTAGCATTTAAAAACCGAAAATGTTCAACTGCACTTAGTTTCATATCGTTTTTTTACATTTATGTTTACATGTTAAACTTACAACAGTACTCTTTCGACATCAGATTGTGCTGCCTCTATCGGTAATGTCAGTTCTCAATAGGTATCTAGTTCAGAAACATTTCAATGCACTGTATAATCTGTGCTGACAACTCACCTACTATCTTTTTCTGCATCCAAGAACGTGCACGCTAAGAAAATTATTATTCTAGCCCTTTTCTATATTTTTTGCCATTATTAAAATAAATCACGTAAATCAACGCGAGACACAAAAATGCTAAAATATACATCAATATATACGAACTATGTCGACGATTCCAAATGATTATTACTAGAAAATGGCGGAAAACTGAATTTTTCATTTTGAAATTACTTCTAAACTATCAGTAGTCAAGAAAAATGTTTCAAATAAAAAATTAGATATTTTTATTGTCTATCCAGTGGCGTACGGAAATAATTTTTCTATTGGTATGTTTTCGAAATATAATACAAACTTACATTCTTTTAAATGGAACCCATATTTGATTTTTACTCTAGAAAAATACTTATTTTTTTACCCTTAAAATCTTAAATTTTTCATGAAATTTCTTATTTTTGCGTCAGTTTTTTTTTTAATTAGTATTTTATTTTACTCAAATAACATATCATAACTACCCTGTTTCATAATTTAATTTTAACTCTATATATTCAAATTCACGTAAGTAGGTATACCATGTATAATCTAAAAAAAAATATTTACAATACAAAAACCTTTACACCAGTCGAAAGTGAAAAACAAGTATTTGTTGAAGCAAAAATCAAATACAGGTTCCATTTAAAAAATATAAATTTGTGTTATATCTCGAAAATTTACCGATAGAAAAATTATTTTCGTATGCCACTGGATAGACAATAAAAATATTTGTTTTTTTATTTGAAACATTTTTCTCGATTACTGATAGTTTAGAAGTAATTTCAAAATGAAAATATCAACTAAATTCAGTTTTCCGCCATTTTCTAGTAACCTATGAAAATTTTTGTCAAAACAAAAGCACAGCTAACTTCTAATTTCCGAGATCCCAATGGTGGCTTTCGAAATCCGGACATCCTGTATAGGTAAACTTACGTTACACATGACGAAATTATTATTAAATTACATAAATAAAATGCATTTTTCCTAATAAATTATAGTGTGTCCATTGATGGTTCCACGCAAGGCGAGTGCAACAGGCACGCGAGTTTCGCATTTAAAATCAGGCAACCAATCAAATTGCTAGTACATGATACGTCATCCTAATTATTAATCGACTTCAATCGCTTGTAGTTTGCGAACTAATTAATATTTAAACAAAATTCTTTCATTAATACTCATTAATTTACGTATATTTTCGCATTCTTAGCTAAGGTAGTTAAAATTTGACTTTGGTATAGTAACCCCATTACGTATGTCATCAAGAATCATACACATTTATTGCGCAATACCATTTTTATGTGGAGAATACTATAGAATTTAGTCAAAAAATATAATGTAAAACAGGCGTAAGGCAATATGCAAACGCAAATTTATTCACCACTATCTTGAACTCAATTATACGGGGAATTTGTGCTCAAAAGACACTGTTAATGAATATAATCCAATTTGTAATGTCCATTGTCTTACCGACAAGGAGCAAACTTGATTCCCGTTAGACCATCAATAGATCTCTTCGGTTCGGTGTACGCAAAGCCACTATAAAGTTATGAACTTTTTGAACTGTAATATTTCATACTGTACATGTAACGTTGAGATTTTAGATACTTTCAAGTCTTATAATAAATCTCTTTTATTTCAATATTGTAGACAATATGTCGCAGTAAGACAACAAAATTTTACTCTAATGAAGTAATCATATATAATCAGGATCGGTTTCACTTTGCATCTAATGAAAATTGAAGACCTGTTTAGAAGAATTTTTTTTAACCTTCCGCAGTTAACATGCGGTCTCACAGACCGGCCGGTTCGAAAAATTTTGCCATCTTTCTAACTAATTTTATTTGACGGATCCGGCATTCAGTAGCCTCATATTTTAGCGCGTTTTAATAAATATTAATATGGCAGAGGCATAAGCCACTTCGTTCTCGATTTAAAAGAACATTCGGTGTGTAAGACCGATGTTAACTCTATTGTTATATTTTTAAAGGTATGTTGGCGTTCGAGTAAATATTTATTTAATATAATAATTCTATTTTTTATGCATAATCAAAACTATAAATTACGAACAAGAACATTTCCAAAAATTATCTAATATAATGATGCTGGTTCGGAGGTGGAAATTAAGGAAGATAATATGGATGATATGTAACATGAAAACAGAAAACCCATCTCCTAACATGGAAACTTTTGGACGATGTTACTATTGTAATAGCAAGAAAAATATAGACCAGGGAACGCCAACATTTTCAATATGTTGAGCTACTTACAAAAATTTCGAACAGGGAGTGAGTTACCTATACTCAGTGAGGCAAGGTATCCAGAAAAAAAGGCGCCGGTCAAATGCCTTATAACTGAAAGTTACATTTGTTCAAGGGATGTGAAGCTGCATGTTTTTTCCCTTTTATGTACAAAAATAAATTGCCAGATCACAGAATATTTTAGAAAAGAGAATATATTTAACGGATTTGCCTCCTTTACCAATATTTATTAACGATTAACGAAACATGATTTAACGGAAATTTCTATTATTTTTAGTTCTTTTTGGATATACCTGTGAGCTACCGGAAGTATCCTCGCGAGCTACGTATAGCTCGCGATAGCTGAGTTGGCGACCCTTAATATAGACGAACAAAATACATATGCCAAAAATGCTACAATTTCTTTTGTTTGGAACATACAAAGTGTATTTTTGTGACGAATGTGTAAGAAATTTCGAAGACGAAGATTGATGCTATAGTTTCGATTTGGTCGTAGAGTCTGCATGACATGATTACTGTTTTAATATTTCTTATTATACAGGGTGTTGACGCTAAAGTGCGAACATAGGGATTTAACATGGGATTTTAGTTTATTGCAATTTCCTGCTCTCCTGTTCATTTTATGGCAAAAACTGTAGAGTGCGATGTTTAGAATAGGGGATTCCACCATTTTTTTTATATAATTTCATCAGAAAGTAGAAGTAAAACTAAGACTATTGGTGAAAATCCGGTGAAAATATTCCTATTAATAAGCGAGTTATGATCCCCCGAAGTTTAACAATATAGACGTGACGTCACGAATATAAGTTTTTATATAAACTGTTTTCTTCGTGGATCTAAAATGTTCTTGCAATGTATGCTATTTTGAATTATATTTATAAAAAACAAATTAATATTGTAACACTGTACAAGTCTACATGCTTTATAATTGCAAGTGTATCAAAATTATGAAGTTTAATGCAAGAAATTTATATTCAAATAAAAACTGTTTGAGAATTGCAGTACTGGACTGGTAGCCACGTGTCTGCTATTTGAATTTGTCTCCTTCCATTGGTAGTAGACTCCACCCCTAACTCGGTATTCGTTATATATTTATAGGTGGTCTTTGAGTCGCCAATCAAAATAATATATATGGATTTCATATGAGTGACGAGCTGCTAAAACAAAAACCCCTTATTTGCGAAGTATTTCAATTATATCATTTTATTTCTTTATTAATATTCATTATTAAGCATCTACTTTCACTATTTCTTATTAATTCTCTTAATTCAATTGAGCTGTAATGCCCTATTAAAAGTTATATGCAAAGCTGTTTTTAATTTTTTTATTGTCTCTAGTTTCTTCACAATTTTAAAAAGACATTGCAAAATTTTGGTTTTAAGTAGCAATAGCCATAACAGTTTCCTTTTTCTAGTTTTCATAAATTATTTATAAACGTCAAACGTCAATTTCACATATGGAAAATAAATTCCGTATGCTTTTGTAACTATTTCCATCATAATATTCATTTAGATAGGTTCCTCATTCGAATAAACATTATTTAATTTATTTCTTTTTCATAAGTCAAATTGACGTTTGTAAATAATTTATGAAAACTAGAAAAAAAGAAAACAAGTGTCATGGCTATAGCTACTAATAAACCGAAATATTAAAATTTCTTTTTAAAATTATGAAGAAACTAGAAATATAATGAAAAATGTTAAAACAGTTTTGTATACAACTTTTAATTCTGAACAACTTCGCATACAGTTTTTGCCGTGAGAGCACGAAATTGCCAAAAACTAAAATCCCATGTTAAATCCCAATGTTCGCACCTTAGCATCAACACCCTGTATACCCTAAGTGTTTATTAGGTTTCTTTTTTATTCTAGTATATTTTTTACCGATTTCAATTAATGGATGTCATGGCACATTTTAAATGAAATAAAATTATTATACATTTATAAAAAATATATTAAGCAAAATATGTGTTAGCTATTTTATTCATTACCTACCTAAGTCAACAGTTATAACAGTTTTTTCAATTTATTTACCAAAAATTATATTTTTGTCAAATTAAAATTTCGGTCTCTGACACCGGTTTTAACTTGTACGTTATAGAAATTTATATTAACTCTGGAAGGTTAATAAGCATATATTGTTTTTGTTTTAACATTAATATTGAATAACCTTATAAAATACAATTAATGTCTTGTTGCGAATGATTTTTAATTTTCACGGTATGCAACTTTTTATTGCCAATTATATTTGATACAAATGAAAGCAGCACTGAAATAATAAATAAAGGATCGTATTTTCAATCGCAGTTTCTTAGAAATTCTTTTTACAGTACTTCATTATATATATTTTATAAAAACTTATTTTAATGCGCAATGCGGATAGTTGCAAATATTTTTTTATTAATGATAATGTTACTATTTCTATGTGTTCATTTAACCCTTGCTTGACCAAAATCGGGTCACAAACTGACCCAATGGGGTATGTGACCATATTCGAATTTCAATATATGTATATGTGATAAAATATAAAAACAAACCACTGTAGCTTATCATTATAATAATAAAAACTAAATATTAATTTATAATAATCTTGTTATTAACAATTTAATGTTTTAGAGAAGGGATATATGCCGTAAGTATGTTAGAACCGTGGACAGATAGACTGTGGGAAGGAAAGAGACAGTTATAAATCAGCCTATCACCGTCGCGTTTACATTGTGGTAGGTGTAGCATGGTCACATCTGGCTATAACTATCTCTTTCCCTCCCAGTCTAACCGTCTTTTTTCAAGCTTCTACCATTGTTACGTCACAAATCCCTTCCCCAAATTTTTAATATTTTCTCGTAAAGTACAAGTAATTAATCGATGTAAAAAAATACGGGTATTTTATTTTTTTGTTTAGTATCATATTATGTAAAAATAAAAATTTGATCACATACCCCATTTCCGGTTTTTTTTGTTAATAACTCTCATAATAGAAATATATCTAACAATTCCTCTTAGGAATTTTCTTAAAATATATTAATATTTTGTTATATACAACGTTCGTTTATAGAAGTTGAAAAAGTATTGAGTTATTTACCATTTTTTTTTATTTGAGTCTACGATGACCCGATTTTGGTATTTGATGTTATAATATAATAACCATAGTAAAATAAAGAAATATTTTTATTTTGTTTATATTGCCCAAGGATAGAGACGGACAGTAAAATTTGAAATATATTGTTTACTTATATTGTATTAATTATTTAAGATAATGTTTATTTAGATTAAAAAGAATTATAAGTATTTTATAATTATGTATATTTTCTTTTAATATTAAATTTAATTATTAAACGAATACAAATTTGCATAATTATTAATAAAGGAAGTTTAATAAACATAATAAAAATAAAACATTAATAAATATTGTTAAATTAACAACAAAATAACGCAAAAAACTTCGGGGCACTGTTGACCCTATTTTGGGTACCCAAGTTATAAAATTATTTTAATCAGGCAAGGGTTAAAAATAATTGCAAAATGTAAAATTAAAGTTCACGATAAACATTCTGACTTGTGATATAGTAGTGTAAAATTTGTATACTACGACTGATAAACAGTGCTTTCATAGACTCATAAGAACACCAAAATAGAAAAACAATTATAAATAAATCTTTAAATACTCAACAAACCCCTACAGAGTACAATGACAAAAAAAATATATTGTAGTGTAGATACATATAAATATTTAATATTATAATTACACCGAAGAAAATATGAAAATGTACAGATAAAAATGTGAACTTCTTTGAAAATTACATACGTATGCTACGAAATTAAATTTCTGAAAGTATTAAAATTCATTCCAAAAATATCAATATCCTTATTACAATTCACATAATTGTTATACCGGATGGCGCTGGAAATCTGTTACATAGGCATTTAACGTGATAAAACCGTTTTTGATGCGCGTTGCCCCCCCCCCCCCAATTATTGTAGAAAAAAATCTTAAAATAAAAATAGTAGAGCATAAAATTCTACAAATATCATTTCGTATGATTAATAACTCTAGAAATTAAATATGAAAATTTTAATTTAATAAAGCCAGCCATGGAATTAAAACAAAAAGACAAATAAATGATTCATGTTCTAACTGTCAAATATTGAGACTTTCTCAGACAGGTAAAAATCTTACATTCATTATGCTTGTTTTAATTCCATGGCTATTACAATTTTTGACGTGATTTTCGACATTTTCATATCAAATTCCTGCCATTACAAAGTATGTAAAATAATTTTGTTTATTGATTCAAATTAAGAATTTCATGATGTACAACTTTTATTTGACATATATTTTTCTAAAATAATTTGGGTAGCAACGCGCAAGAAAAGACTGTTTTCCCGTGTTAAATGCCTATGTAACGGATTTCGAGCGCCACCAGGTATGTGAATTGTAATTATAAACTATTTATATAAATAAATAAAAATGCAAAACGTGGACATGACCATGGACATATCCTGTTATTGCAAAGTTTTGATAGATAGACATCAACATTGCTCGGCTGTATGGCTTGTAGTGATCATAAAAGTCTAGTTCTTGCACAGAACGATGACAAATTAAATTATCCAAAGAACATGTAGGAGATAAACTCCTTTTGGCCTTTTTGGGAAGATTTTTACATTTTTGGACGTTTTGAAGGCCCAATGGCCTTCATCTTCAACAATCTAATTTTGTTTTTTTACATTTAATTATGCTTTTTTTTATTGGACATGTTTGCCTACGTAGCTCCGTCATTACTCCTGTTAGTTATTTGACCGACATATTATTTTTTTCCGACCGACGCCAAATATTTCGAATTTTAAATGGCACAAAATTGTCCCCTGTTGTTCACTCTCCACGCCAGCAATGAGTGCCCGTGAGGTGACGCCTCGTAAACGCCCGCACTAGTGATGCACGACGAGGCGAGAGTACTCTCGCATCTCGTCTCGTCTCGTTGCATTATGCGAAACAAGAACGAGAGCGAGATTGCAATTTAAAATTCGAAGCGAGAATCGATATAACAACTGCGAGAAGCGAGAAATCTCGCAATAAAAAGTATTTGTAACTTTATAGCTTTGATTCATAAATTCAATAAAAAAATGTACCGTACAGGGAATGGAGTCAACGGTAATTCGTGCATAGTACACATGAATGTGAAAATTATATGAATTGACTATATTTTTTTGAGTCTATCTAAAGTCGAATGATATCGGCCGCATAGCGAGGAAATGCAAAATAAAGACTAAATCGATTTTGCATCTAACATAACTAGTTTTTCTCCAACATTTCAGCACCTAATTCATCCCAGTTAAAACTACGGTTAATAAAATTCATGTCGTCCCTGAAAAGTAAAGGATCTTATATTAAGCGTCGATAGGAGACAACACAGAGTGAAGCGGAGTGATTGGTTGCCAGCGGGTACCTAGTGTAGCTACAAAAAATATTTTTTTTACGTTTAATTAGTTTTACTGATGACAGAATGTATTAACAGAAGTTCGTATTGAAATAATTTGGTGACTAGAATTTAGTGTTTCGTCTGTATATTATAGTTATACGACTGTAAATACACGGAAGACGGGGCGATTGGTGCGAACTTGCCTTTTTTAGTTTAACTGATACGTAAATACTGAGGTAAATACGTAGTGCGCAAGCGCTTATATTTACAGCGAGACTCGCGCGAGAACGAGACGAGACCCAAAAAAATGTGCGAGAATGAGAGCGAGATCGAGATTGCAGATCCGAAAACGAGACGAGGTCGATAATTCATATTTCTCGTCTCGTCTCGCCTCGCGTGCATGACTAGCCCACACGGTACAAATATGTCATCATGATTACCGAAATCTGTGTACAAAGCAGACTGGGTGTGCCAATCTGCATTGTACACAGATATCGGTAATGATGAAATATTTGCACCGTGCGGGCGCTTACCAGGCGTCACCTCACGGGCACACATTGCTGGCGTGAAGAGTGCACCACAGGGGTCAATTTTGTGCCATTTAAAATTGGAAATATTTGGCGTCGGTCGGGATCGAACCCGGTTCCCCAGATTCGCGACCTGACACTCAGTAAACTTAATTTAAAGACGTGGTAAAAACGGATTTAAGTATACTCTGTTCGAAATAACGAAAGAATTTTGACAGTTAATTGGGGCGTGGTTTACACCGAAACATGTTCGATGTTTAAAAAGAAGCGCTAATTACGCAAAGCCGTAACAGAATAAATACAGGAAAATAGCCATGTAAAACTTGATAAACAACAAATAACGCAAAGTATTTACAAAGAATGATATCATAATTGACAAAATATTTGAATTGTGTTTGTGTAAACCGCGCTTGACTACAACACAGCAACCAACAGAATCACAAGAATGTATCTGCCAAAAAATTTTCGTTATTTTTATTTGTGGCATGTTACTGGAGTTGACAGTTTACTCGACGTTCATTTTTGCAGTAATCACATACTAAAACCATTTTCACCACGTCTTCAAATTAAATTTTCACGGGCACCAAAAGCATTAATTTAAAAAATTTGGCACTCATAAATTCAAAATTTTAGTCTTTAAATCTTCATGTACAATGCACCGCATAAACTTTTTCGGGACAATTAATATTTAAAAAAAAAACTTTTTTCATGTTAAACTTTTTTGTAACAGACTTCGAGCGACACCCGGTATACCTATATTTGTTCTAAAACTATGGTTATAATTATATTATTTTTTGTAATATGGGAATGGTACTTTTAAATTTTATAATGAAATTTCATTAGTTCAAATAAAAATTATAATTGAATATGGTCTCCCTTTTAGACACTTTTTAAGATTTGGTAACTTTTTAGTCACTTTTTTCAAAAAAAATAGTCACTTTTTTAACTATTTTGGTCATACATTTTGCTGGCAGCCCTGCTATAGTTGACAGAGTCAGGATTACAAAGATCCTTTTTTCAGTTACTAGTACTGCCTGCAATGATTTTTTTAAAGACCATCCTAATGTATCTTGATACATTAAATCAGTCTCCACACAAACTTAATACTATTAAGTGAAATATACATTTAATGTATAATGAAAAAGTTATTTAAACAAGTCTTCGGCATATCGTGTTATCGAGTAAATCTTACTGGGAAAATTGAAATAGAGACATGAAACTTGTTTGTTGAGTGTCGGGTAGCTATACAATGCACTAAAATATAATGCCTGCTTAATGCATATACTGCTTCGTGCTACACCATATCATTCAAATCTTGCCATTGAGAAACACAGAATAATGCAAATCTATAAAATGCATGACTTGTTTTGGTCAGAAGTTGTCTTATTTAAATTTACCGCGTTTTCTGTGAACACCAAATCATTCAAATCTATAAAATGCATTCCTTGTTTAATAAAGAAGTTGCCTTTCGTTTAAATTTACCGCGTTTTCTGGGGACACCAAATCATGCAAAACTATAAAATGCGTATACTGCTTAATATAAAAGTTGTATTTTTAGAATCACAGAATCATGCACATCTATAAAATGCATGTACTGCTTCTGTTACAAATTGTTTTTTGTTCAAGTTTACCGCGTCTTCTTCTGACACAAGATCATGCACATCTATAAAATGCAAGCATGGTTTCATTCATTAATTGCCCCACACAATTTCAAGTAAATATTGTAGCTTTTAGTTAACAGATGGCATTCGCAGTAAAAATGAAATATATTTCTTTTGAATTATGTGAATAGTAACCGCATGCACTTTTTTCAGCAACCAGTGGAATATCGGAACACGTTTATTGAAGTTTTGATTATTTTCTCGTTACTAGGTTTCATCCTCGGTTACAGCTGGTAATTTGAAAGATGGATACATAAAAGAATGAAAGAAAGAATAATTAATAGTTTAAAGTGTTTAGGGTAGCATATTTAAGGGTTTTATTTCCCGTTATTTGTAGTGAGTCACATATGAATTTTGAATTATATTGTATATAGTAAATGTACTTGTTTACAATCCTTCAAAATATAAATAATTAGTTTTATATTTATTTTAGTTTTATTTTTACATTTATAATTAGCGAAATCACAAAAAGAAATCAAGTTTATAAGGGGTTTACATTGTTCATTCATAAAGTAGGTACTTAAAAATAAATTTATTTGTAATAATTTTTCAGTATAATCTCAAACTTCAATTTCAAAAATAATATTAGCATAGCACTCATTTATTTAAAAAAAAAATAACTCTGTTAACCATTACCAGGATAACCACTGCATTCCGAAATGTTATGACTGGTTAATATTTTTTAGTAACCACGACACCATTACCGCGGTTATCACTAGTTCAATTTCGGAATATACTAGGGTAGGTAGGTATTAATAAAGCAAGGTGTGATAATTACAAAATACATTTATTACATGATTCCTTACATTTTTACAGATGTAGATGTAAATAAAATGAAAGATTAAAACCTAATATTAGGGCCTACTCTGTAACTCATGTGGTTATTTTTTAACCACTTGTTAAATTTTTTAACCAATCAAGGTTACAACACAATATTGTTACTTTGCATGTCATCCATTTGTTTACTAATTTTTCTTGACGACGGGCTGTCAAATAAGGTAATAAATAATAAATTCGATGTAGTAACTCTTCCGGCTTCATCAATGTAATAACACATCGAATTTATTTTTTATTACCTTACTTGACTGCCCGTAATAGATATGCAATACTTTTACCTAAGAGGCTTTTATTAATTTAAAACACCAGAGTGATTCTAGCGGCCACTTCTCTAACGCAACCTGTTGTGAACAAGCTTCACACAGTGCATTACCATGGCCTAACAGCTATATTAATGATAATTATTAAAGGTATTAACGAATAAATGGCAATAAAATATACATTAAATTAAAGTATTAATAAAGATAATGCATATAAAAATTCCTGGACGCAAGTAAGTGATGAATTTATTAATTTTGATGATACTAACCCCAAAAAAATTTACAGGTTATGGTAGCAGGTAATAAACAAATGTAACCAGAGTGATTCTAGCGGCCAATTCTAGCGGCCACTTGTCTAACGCAACCTGTTGTGAACAAGCCTTATACTGTGCATTACCATGGCCTAACAGCTATATCAATGATAATTATTAAAGGTATTAACGAATAAATGACAATAAAATATACTTTAAAGTAATGTATTATTAAAGATAATGCATATAAAAATTCCCGGACGCAAGTAAGTGATGTATTTATTCATTTTGATGATACTAACCCCAAAAAAAATTACAGGTTATGGTAGTAGATAATAAACAAATGTATTTATTCCCTATATATCTTAAGAGTGCCGCTTCGAAATTATTATAAATAAATAGTATGTATTATAACAAATATACTCATATATATTTTGTAATAGCACCACCCGTAGGGCATTTGTAAATAATTAATAAAGTTTGCGTTATATCCTATGTGAATATATTTTTTCAGATTTCTCCTCTATAACTCTGCGTGCCGCTTTGAAATTATTATAAATGCATAGCAGGTATTATGACAAATTATTAAATATATATTTCAATATAGCGCCCCTCGTAGGGGGGTATGAAAAAAATTCATGAACATTTTGTTACTTACAATATACTTGTAATCTTACAGATTCCCTACATAAAACCACGTGCCGACTTGAAATTATTATAAACAAATAGTATACACTTTAACAAATTATTAAATATATATTTCAATATAGCGCCCCCCGGAGAGGGGTATGAAAAAAATTCATGAACATTTTGTTACCTACTATACTTGTAATCTTACAGATTCCCTACATAAAACCGCGTGCCGACTTGAAATTATTATAAACAAATAGTATACACTATAACAAATTATTAAATATATATTTCAATATAGCGCCCCCCGGAGAGGGGTATGAAAAAAATTCATGAACATTTTGTTACCTACTATATACTTGTAATCTTACAGATTCCCTACATAAAACCGCGTGCCGACTTGAAATTATTATAAACAAATAGTATACACTATAACAAATTATTAAATATATATTTCAATATAGCGCCCCCCGGAGAGGGGTATGAAAAAAATTCATGAACATTTTGTTACCTACTATATACTTGTAATCTTACAGATTCCCTACATAAAACCGCGTGCCGACTTGAAATTATTATAAACAAATAGTATACACTATAACAAATTATTAAATATATATTTCAATATAGCGCCCCCCGGAGAGGGGTATGAAAAAAATTCATGAACATTTTGTTACTTACTATATACTTGTAATCTTACAGATTCCCTACATAAAACCGCGTGCCGACTTGAAATTATTATAAACAAATAGTATACACTATAACAAATTATTAAATATATATTTCAATATAGCGCCCCCCGGAGAGGGGTATGAAAAAAATTCATGAACATTTTGTTACCTACTATATACTTGTAATCTTACAGATTCCCTACATAAAACCGCGTGCCGACTTGAAATTATTATAAACAAATAGTATACACTATAACAAATTATTAAATATATATTTCAATATAGCGCCCCCCGGAGAGGGGTATGAAAAAAATTCATGAACATTTTGTTACTTACTATATACTTGTAATCTTACAGATTCCCTACATAAAACCGCGTGCCGACTTGAAATTATTATAAACAAATAGTATACACTTTAACAAATTATTAAATATATATTTCAATATAGCGCCCCCCGGAGAGGGGTATGAAAAAAATTCATGAACATTTTGTTACCTACTATATACTTGTAATCTTACAGATTCCCTACATAAAACCGCGTGCCGACTTGAAATTATTATAAACAAATAGTATACACTATAACAAATTATTAAATATATATTTCAATATAGCGCCCCCCGGAGAGGGGTATGAAAAAAAGTCATGAACATTTTGTTACTTACTATATACTTGTAATCTTACAGATTCCCTACATAAAACCGCGTGCCGACTTGAAATTATTATAAACAAATAGTATACACTATAACAAATTATTAAATATATATTTCAATATAGCGCCCCCCGGAGAGGGGTATGAAAAAAATTCATGAACATTTTGTTACCTATTATATACTTGTAATCTTACAGATTCCCTATATAAAACCGCGTGCCGATTTGAAATTATTATAAACAAATAGTATACACTACAACAAATTATTAAATATATATATATATATATATATATATATATATATATATATATATATATATATATGTCTATATAGCGCCCCCCATAGAAGGGTATGAGAAAAATTCATGATCAATTTGTTACCTATCATATATATTTAATCTTAGATATTCCGTACAAAGACCGCGTGCCGCCTTGACATTACTATATACAATTATTAGTATGCATTATAATATATTATTTAATATATATTGCATTCTAGCGTCCCTCGTAGAAGGGTATGAAAAAGATTCATTTTCATAGTGTTACCTATAAATTCAAATTATTACAACAGGCTAAATCAGGCTGAATCACAGATACAAGCGCGGTTTAAATAGTTATTTAAAACAAAAAAAATTGAATAATATGAGAATTAAATAGGTAATTTGACAAAATAAATCTTACAATTGTTAAAACAATTTTTTTATCTGAATTTCTTTTAATTTATAATACGTACGTATCCTTACATATTTCCTAAATTTAAATACAAATTTCACAATAGGTAAAAATAATAAATTTTACAAAAATTAAGAATATGTAATATTTGTATAGGGAGAACAATATAATTCTTAATTAAAATAAATATCAAAATATATATCTGTAAAGGTTAAATGAAAAAAGTAACCTTATTTGTATGCTTGTAATTATTTATTTAATAATACTTCATAAATACATATTTAAAAATATAACATATCAGTGTAAAGAAATAGTATAGTGGCTGAATAAACACAAGATGAACAATAGAGGGTCATCATGGTTTCCATCTGTACAACATTACATTATCAATTGCATATAATATATAGAATGCCCATTTTATGTTTTAAAGCCGTTACAAAAAAAATCATTTTATGCTTTAAATTTCAATGTAAAATGTATTACATAAAGATTTACTCTTGTAATATGTAAATTATACTTTATGCTACAGTGCCATCTATGATACGAGTTCTAACACAAAAATAAATTCTAACCTCTACAAATATTTGTATAGCAGTGAGGGCGCTATTTTCAAATATATTGTAAATAATTTGTTATAATACATTCTATTTATTTATAATAATATAAATAAGTCAGGTGTCTTATACAGAATATATCTAAAATTATACATATAAGACGGACCACACACTCTTTATGATTTTTTTAAATACTATCTTACGGGAGGCATTATATGATAGGTAAAAAAATGTTCATGAATTTTTTTCATACCCTTCTACGGAGGGCGCTATATTGAAATATATATTAATCAATTTGTTGTAAAGTATAGTATTTATTTATAATAACTTCAAGGCGGCACGCGGTCTTATATAGGGAATATTAAACTTATATGATAGGTAACAAAATGTTCATGAATTTTTCTCATACCCTTCTATGGGGGGCGCCCTATTTAAATATATATTTTAAAAAATTGTAATGTATACTAATTGTTTATAATAATTTCAAGGCGGCACGCGGACTTATATAGGGAATCTGTAAGATTACAAGTATATAATAGGTAACAAATTGTTCAAGAATTTTTTTCATACCCCTCTGCGGGGGGCCCTATATTGAAATATACATTTATTAATTTGTTATAGTGTATACTATTTGTTTATAATAATTTCAAGGCGGCACGCGGCTTTATATAGGGATTCTGTAAGATAACATGTATATAATAGGTATCAAATTGTTCAAGAATTTTTTTAATACCCCTCTACGGGGGGCGCTATATTAAAATATTCATTTATTAATTTGTTATAGTGTATACTATTTGTTTATAATAATTTCAAGTCGGCACGCGATTTTATATAGGGAATATGTAAGATTACAAGTATATAATAGGTAACAAAATGTTCATGAATTTTTTTCATACCCCTCTACGGGGGGCGCCATATTGAAATATACATTTAATAATTTGTTATAGTGTATACTATTTGTTTATAATAATTTCAAGTCGGCACGCGGTTTTATGTAGGGAATCTGTAAGATTACAAGTATATGATATAGGTAACAAAATGTTCATGAATTTTTTTCATACCCCTCTCCGGGGGGCGCTATATTGTAATATATATTTAATAATTTGTTATAGTGTATACTATTTGTTTATAATAATTTCAAGTCGGCACGCGGTTTTATGTAGGGAATCTGTAAGATTACAAGTATATGATATAGGTAACAAAATGTTCATGAATTTTTTTCATACCCCTCTCCGGGGGGCGCTATATTGAAATATATATTTAATAATTTGTTATAGTGTATACTATTTGTTTATAATAATTTCAAGTCGGCACGCGGTTTTATGTAGGGAATCTGTAAGATTACAAGTATATGATATAGGTAACAAAATGTTCATGAATTTTTTTCATACCCCTCTCCGGGGGGCGCTATATTGTAATATATATTTAATAATTTGTTATAGTGTATACTATTTGTTTATAATAATTTCAAGTCGGCACGCGGTTTTATGTAGGGAATCTGTAAGATTACAAGTATATGATATAGGTAACAAAATGTTCATGAATTTTTTTCATACCCCTCTCCGGGGGGCGCTATATTGAAATATATATTTAATAATTTGTTATAGTGTATACTATTTGTTTATAATAATTTCAAGTCGGCACGCGGTTTTATGTAGGGAATCTGTAAGATTACAAGTATATGATATAGGTAACAAAATGTTCATGAATTTTTTTCATACCCCTCTCCGGGGGGCGCTGTATTGAAATATATATTTAATAATTTGTTATAGTGTATACTATTTGTTTATAATAATTTCAAGTCGGCACGCGGTTTTATGTAGGGAATCTGTAAGATTACAAGTATATGATATAGGTAACAAAATGTTCATGAATTTTTTTCATACCCCTCTCCGGGGGGCGCTATATTGAAATATATATTTAATAATTTGTTATAGTGTATACTATTTGTTTATAATAATTTCAAGTCGGCACGCGGTTTTATGTAGGGAATCTGTAAGATTAAAGTATATGATATAGGTAACAAAATGTTCATGAATTTTTTTCATACCCCTCTCCGGGGGGCGCTATATTGAAATATATATTTAATAATTTGTTATAGTGTATACTATTTGTTTATAATAATTTCAAGTCGGCACGCGGTTTTATGTAGGGAATCTGTAAGATTACAAGTATATAGTAGGTAACAAAATGTTCATGAATTTTTTCATACCCCTCTACGGGGGGCGCTATATTGAAATATACATTTCATAATTTGTTATAGTGTATACTATTTTTTTATAATAATTTCAAGTCGGCACGCGGTTTTATATAGGGAATCTGTAAGATTACAAGTATATGATATAGGTAGCATAATGTTCATGAATTTTTTTCATACCCCTCTACGGGGGCCGCTATATTGAAATATATATTTAATAATTTGTCATAATACCTGCTATGCATTTATAATAATTTCAAAGCGGCACGCAGAGTTATAGAGGAGAAATCTGAAAAAATATATTCACATAGGATATAACGCAAACTTTATTAATTATTTACAAATGCCCTACGGGTGGTGCTATTACAAAATATATATGAGTATATTTGTTATAATACATACTATTTATTTATAATAATTTCGAAGCGGCACTCTTAAGATATATAGGGAATAAATACATTTGTTTATTATCTACTACCATAACCTGTAATTTTTTTTGGGGTTAGTATCATCAAAATGAATAAATACATCACTTACTTGCGTCCGGGAATTTTTATATGCATTATCTTTAATAATACATTACTTTAAAGTATATTTTATTGTCATTTATTCGTTAATACCTTTAATAATTATCATTGATATAGCTGTTAGGCCATGGTAATGCACAGTATAAGGCTTGTTCACAACAGGTTGCGTTAGACAAGTGGCCGCTAGAATTGGCCGCTTTAATAATTATCATTAATATAGCTGTTAGGCCATGGTAATGCACTGTGTGAAGCTTGTTCACAACAGGTTGCGTTAGAGAAGTGGCCGCTAGAATCACTCTGGTGTTTTAAATTAATAAAAGCCTCTTAGGTAAAAGTATTGCATATCTATTACGGGCAGTCAAGTAAGGTAATAAAAAATAAATTCGATGTGTTATTACATTGATGAAGCCGGAAGAGTTACTACATCGAATTTATTATTTATTACCTTATTTGACAGCCCGTCGTCAAGAAAAATTAGTAAACAAATGGATGACATGCAAAGTAACAATATTGTGTTGTAACCTTGATTGGTTAAAAAATTTAACAAGTGGTTAAAAAATAACCACATGAGTTACAGAGTAGGCCCTAATATTAGGTTTTAATCTTTCATTTTATTTACATCTACATCTGTAAAAATGTAAGGAATCATGTAATAAATGTATTTTGTAATTATCACACCTTGCTTTATTAATACCTACCTACCCTAGTATATTCCGAAATTGAACTAGTGATAACCGCGGTAATGGTGTCGTGGTTACTAAAAAATATTAACCAGTCATAACATTTCGGAATGCAGTGGTTATCCTGGTAATGGTTAACAGAGTTATTTTTTTTTTAAATAAATGAGTGCTATGCTAATATTATTTTTGAAATTGAAGTTTGAGATTATACTGAAAAATTATTACAAATAAATTTATTTTTAAGTACCTACTTTATGAATGAACAATGTAAACCCCTTATAAACTTGATTTCTTTTTGTGATTTCGCTAATTATAAATGTAAAAATAAAACTAAAATAAATATAAAACTAATTATTTATATTTTGAAGGATTGTAAACAAGTACATTTACTATATACAATATAATTCAAAATTCATATGTGACTCACTACAAATAACGGGAAATAAAACCCTTAAATATGCTACCCTAAACACTTTAAACTATTAATTATTCTTTCTTTCATTCTTTTATGTATCCATCTTTCAAATTACCAGCTGTAACCGAGGATGAAACCTAGTAACGAGAAAATAATCAAAACTTCAATAAACGTGTTCCGATATTCCACTGGTTGCTGAAAAAAGTGCATGCGGTTACTATTCACATAATTCAAAAGAAATATATTTCATTTTTACTGCGAATGCCATCTGTTAACTAAAAGCTACAATATTTACTTGAAATTGTGTGGGGCAATTAATGAATGAAACCATGCTTGCATTTTATAGATGTGCATGATCTTGTGTCAGAAGAAGACGCGGTAAACTTGAACAAAAAACAATTTGTAACAGAAGCAGTACATGCATTTTATAGATGTGCATGATTCTGTGATTCTAAAAATACAACTTTTATATTAAGCAGTACACGCATTTTATAGTTTTGCATGATTTGGTGTCCCCAGAAAACGCGGTAAATTTAAACGAAAGGCAACTTCTTTATTAAACAAGGAATGCATTTTATAGATTTGAATGATTTGGTGTTCACAGAAAACGCGGTAAATTTAAATAAGACAACTTCTGACCAAAACAAGTCATGCATTTTATAGATTTGCATTATTCTGTGTTTCTCGATGGCAAGATTTGAATGATATGGTGTAGCATGAAGCAGTGTATGCATTAAGCAAGTATTATATTTTAGTGTGTTGCATGCGTTCCCTTGAGTGTCTCTAACTTCCTCTTTGATGGCTGTCTCTATCGAGTTTTGCATTTAAAAATTGAGTAAACAGAAAGGAAAACCTCGTTAAGAGAAGAAGAGAGAAATAAGTACCCCAACCAGATGACAGATTTGTCTGGAAACCTTGATAGAAGTATAGAGACGTGAATCCGTTAATTTAACTAAATTAAGATTTCAGAATTAATTAAAGATGTGAATCTCTTTCCTTGTATACCTACAATACTTTACATTTAGTAATAGGATCGTATCACATTTTCCAATTAATATTTTTTTCCTAAACTAAAGGATACTTAAAACTATTTACATAAATTTGCACAGTGTCCGGATTTCGACGGCCACCATTGGGCTATTTTTCTACACTGTTTGGGTAATAAGAAGTGTCAGAAGTAATTTGAAATAATTCAATTTATTTATTTTTTTTACTGACAATAATCATTCAAAAAATGTATCATAAAGTCTTTTGCACCTTGGTAGACGTGAGATTTTAGTGAAGACATGATTTCATGTAATAATTTGTAAATCATTAAACGTATACAGGGTGTTCATTTTAAATGGACCACCATTGCTATCTCGAGAACTATAAGAGCTACAAATGGGTAAACAATTTCAATTTCACAAGACAAATTTAAATAAAAGAAATATAATTTTTTTGGGCCCGTGGTTCTCAAAATACAGGACATAACTTTTTACTTTTAAATGAGAACATATATTTTTTATTTGCTCATTGTTAGAGAATTTATTTCAAAATTCAGTGATATCATTTTTATACCCTTACATAACGATTTTTTTGAGAAAAATGCATGTAAAGTTTTATACTAATTTGATTAAAATATGGCTATAATAAGAGTGCCACGAATGGTAAAAATGATTACATGTTATTTTATTACATAGAATTAGAGTGCCGTAACCTAAAGAAGTGAATGTTTTGTTCTTGTAAGTGATCATAAATGTCAACGTAAACAAAATATTCATGTATTTCTTTCATGGCAATCTAATTCTATGTTAAAAAAAATTAACAAGTATTCGTTTTTTCCATATGACACTCTTAAGCCATATTTTAATCAAATTAAAATGAAACTTTACATGCATTTTTCTCAAAAAAATCATTATGTAAGGGAATAAAAATATTATATCAATCAATGAATTCAGAATTAAATTCTTTGACGAATGAGGAAATAAAAAATATATGATCTCATTTAAAAGTTAAGTCCCGTATTTTGAGAACCACTGGTCCAAAAAAATAATTTTTTTCTTTAAATTTGTCTTGTGAAATAGAAATTGTTTGCCCATTTAACCGTCTTTGTAACTCTTATAGTTCTCGAGGCAGCAATGGTGGCCCATTTAAAATGAGCACCCTGTATAGGTACGTGATATGAATAATCAAAATTACCTATAAGAATTTTAAAACCAATATTAATTGGGCCATACAAAGTTAAACAAATATTTTTAAAAAATTATAAATGGAGGAACTCAATGGAAAAATTCATATTTATTTAGAGAAAAAGTAGTTAAATTTTCTCCTAATGATATTATCAACATTTATTGTTTACAATTTAAAATCATACAGATTTCTTTTAAAGTTCAACTTTACTCACTCTTTTCTTAAATTTTAGAATTTTTCCAGTAAGCCTCTCAAATGAATGCATAAAAATATTTTTGGCAAACTACTTACAAATTATGTTAAAAGTTTTTATAAAAATTATCATAGTAAAATTAAGTTAGGAAAGTAGTCTGTATTCCAAATCGATTTCTTAATTAGTACCTAATTCGTTTGCACTTAAAATTTAAATTCTACAGTATGAAGCGAACTTTTAAAAACTTTGAACTGCTTAAAAACTTATTGAACGTCAAAAATTTTCCGACTTTCTGCATTGAATAATTACGTATCAAATATTTAAACCCTTAAATTTTTACACTGTAATCACAGTGATAAGAACTCATTATTTGTTGTAAATTTTAATAAGAATTTTTTTTTTTTTTTAATTTAATAATTTTTTTCTCTTGTGCTTTTCTGAAAATTATATTTAAATATTCCCACCTTGATGACGTCGATAAATTTCGCGAGAACATGGCGTATTATGCTACAAGCCCAAGAAGCCCGGGCTTGTAGCGCCAAATATTTAGAGGCGGGACGGAGGACAGTATAATAAATACCTCACTAAGTTTTAAAAAACAATTGATAATAAAATCTTTAATGGGGGAGTTTAGTCATGTTGAAATGTTATGATTTTTCCACATTACTGCAATACTATACATTCAATATTACAATTAATGCAATAAAAATAATAAAATACAGTGTATTTTTTTGTACAAACGATATTAAATTTATCTTTAGTTAAATCGCCCGCAATACGATGACGTACGCAGCATCTTTGGTTTGCCGTAGTTGTCCGCTACGAGCGCTAGTTTAGAATGAAAACATGAACGTATGTCGCAAAAAGCAAATTATTTGTTTTAAAATATGTAAATGTAAAACATAAAAAATACGATAAACACAGAAATTAAATTATCAAGTGTCAAATGTAATGCCATATTAATTCTTATTGGAATCCTATTGGATAATAAATGTAAATAATCTTAATTTTTTTATTTTCGGTTATTCAGATTCTTTCAATTAATGCACAAAATTCATCAAATTTTCATTCTATCAAATAGTAACTTCACATTAGCTTAAAGATCAAGGAGTTCTAATCGTAAATTCTCGGCTATATCATTGATCACAACTTCAAAATGATTTTAAAAAAGCAGAAATATTTGTGAAAGTTTGTCTACTTACATATATTTAAATACCTGTATTATAACCAAAAAAAAATTAAAAAGGGCGCAAAATTATACGGGCTTTGGGTGCTTATATTTCTTAATACGCCACTGGCAAGAAACTTATGCATGGTCAACATTCGACATATGCTCAACAACTCCCATCTTATTTCTAATATAGGGTCTATTCTGTAACAACGTAGTTAATTTTTAACAACTGGTTAAAAAAAATATCCAATAGATATTGATTTGACAATAGGGGATTCCACATTTTTTTATATAATTTCATCTGAACATAAGTAAAACTAAGACTGTCGGTGAAAATCCGGAGTTATAGTCCCCCGAAATTTGAAAATATAGATGTGACGTCACGAATATAAGTTTTTATATCAAACTGTTTTCTTCATGGACCTAAATGTTCTTGAAATATATGCTATTTCTAAATTATATTTATAAAAAATAAATGAATATTATTATACTGTAAAAGTCTACATGGTTTATAATTGGAAGTGTATTTAAATTATTAAGTTTAATGCAAAACATTTATATTCAAATAAAAACTGTTTGAGAATTGCAGTACTGGATTAATAGCCACGCCTCCGCTGTTTGAATTTCTCTACTTCCCTTGGTAGTAGGCTCCTCCCCTAACTTGGTATTCGTTATATATTTATAGGCCGTTGTTGTGCTGCCAATTAAAATAATATATATATATGGATTTCATATGAGTGACGAGCTGCTATAACAAAAAAACCCCTTATATCCGAAGTATTTCAATTATATCGTTTTATTATTTTATTAATATTCATTATTAAGCATATACTTTCAATATTTTTTTCTAATTTCTTTTAATTCAATTGCGCTGTAATCCCCTATTAAAAATACAATTTTTTGTTATCAACGTACTTGATTGGTTAAATTTTTTAACCAGTTATTAAAAATTAACCACTGAGTTACAGAACAGGCCCGTATTTCGGTTATTTTTCAACATATTTTGAGGAAAAAAAAATATTTGTAAATGGAGTATTAACCAGCTTCACTATTATTTACGAAATAAAAGCAGGCGTCTGGCAGTCTAACTCGATCACAAGAAATGCTGTATGTTTATTTATACGAGTTGAATGGGTAGCAACCGGTAATAACAGAACCTTGACACCAAGAATAACACATTTAATTTTCCGATGCATAATGTAATTGTTTCATGTGAAGATAGTCCAACATTTTTTTGGCTTAAATTTACTGTTTGCTGACGTAAATTCATGACTGTACTATTAACAGCAATTTCACGCACCTTCAAAAATGTAAAATTTGATGTAACAAAATTTATTATAAAATCCTTGAATAGTTGACATTGACAAATAAAATTTTTATGAAAGAAACGAAATGGTCTTTATTTTAAGACTGTGGAATTGAAACCGGCCGTCTTAGTAACTTACATGTTGAATAGACGTAGTCGAATGGACTTAAGACAGCGTCACACCATCCTCTGTTCATATTTCCCGCCATTCGTTCAACTGCTGCTACAGGCTACTATCTGCTTCCGGACCGGACGAAACCGCTATATTCAAATCGCCCTTTATACCTGAATTGTATTCTGCTAGATATTTCACACCTCTGTTCATATTTTTGCCGGTGTTTCTAGAATTTTTAGACAAAGTAAAAAGGGTAGCTCCTAATGCAGAACGAATAAATACTTAACGCAGGGCTGGTCTTATTTTCCTCACCAACCCAAAAAAAATCCCAGTTTAAAAAAACATATTTTTCGCAATATAGACGTGAAGATACCATGTGCGGACGAAACCGCTATATTCAAATCGCCCTTTATACCTGAATTGTATTCTGCTAGATATTTCACACCTCTGTTCATATTTTTGCCGGTGTTTCTAGAATTTTTAGACAAAGTAAAAAGGGTAGCTCCTAATGCAGAACGAATAAATACTTAAGGCAGGGCTGGTCTTATTTTCCTCACCAACCCAAAAAAAATCCCAGTTTAAAAAAAACATATTTTTCGCAATATAGACGTGAAGATGCCATGTGCACGATTATCGCATACTAGATTTTTCTAATTCAATTCCGTTTAAATTTAACAAGAAGCAAATAATAAATTATTAAATAATTACAACTGTCTCTTTTTGCATTAGTACGAAAAAGTGACAGGCTATCGCTAATTGGCTGATTTGGTCATTTTTTCGCATTAGTTACAAAAAGTGGCAGAGAAACACATTTATGCAAAAAAAGAATGTCATTTTAAAAGTCAAATTTAATTTATGTGGAATCTCGTGGCCGCGTGCCTAAGTGTCAGGTCGCGAATCTAGGGAACCGGGTTCAAATTTTAAATGGCACAAAATTGACCCCTGTGGTGCACTCTTCACTCTAGCAATGAGTGCTCGTGAGGTGACGCCTGGTAAGCGCACGCACGGTGCAAATATTTCATCATTACCGATATCTGTGCACAAAGCAGATTGGCACATCCAGCAATGGGTAATATGCCGTGATGATATATTTATTTTATTTACATATTGTTTTTTGTTTTGTTATTTTACGCAGAATGATACATTTATTTATTTTATAAATTTAATTTATAATATATAATTTACAAAAAAATATAATAATCTTAAGTTCATAATAAATATCTAATAAAGCCCAATAAAACCCAAAAAAGTACACTAAAACCCAAAAAATCCCACTGGGTCGGGTTTTTGTCAGCCCTGACCTAACGGAGAAATAATGTGAAAATAAAATAAGTAAGGGTAAGTAAACATAACGAGAAATTTAAATGCATAGATTCATTATAATCAGGGTAAGAAAATGAAAAAATAATAACTGGTAATGTATAAATGAAATCGAGAACGTAGTTTTTAAAACTATTTCTGTTTAAAAACCGGTTCATTTTTTCCATAACCAAATTTTCAAACGGTTATTAACTGGGTAATAAAATCATTCAGGAAAAAACACATGTACATAATTTTTTTATACCCGTTAAAAAGTTGTTTTTCATTCTTTTTAATGAAAAAAAGTATTTAGTTTTATTTTATTACTGTTTCAAGAATCGCACACAACCCATCTCTCAAAAAACAAATGAACCTGAACTGAAACCAGTATTTGGTTTTTGGCGGGTTCGATGCTCTGGTTTTATTATAATTAAAAAAGTTTAAAAAATTCCAAAACTGCTCTTTCCTCTCCCTTTTAGATAAAATAAAACGGCATATAACCCATTATTGGGTGTGCCAGTCTTTGTACACAGATTTCGATAATGCTGATGACCTATTTGTATTGTGCGGGCGTTTACCAGGCGTCACCTCACGGGCACTCATTGCTGTCTGGAAAGTGCACCACAGGGGTTAATTTTGTGCCATTTAAAATTTGAAATATTTGGCGCCGGTCGGGATCGAAGCCGGTTCCACCAGATTCGCGACCAGAACCAGTTTAAAAAACCAGTTTCAATTTAATTCGGTTAATAGTTTCCGGTTTTCAAACCGGTTTCTTGCTCTGATTAAACTAATATAAATAAAATATATTAGTATCGCAACACTTCCAAATAAAAATTTGCCATCCCACATAAAATAAGTGATATACCTAAAATATATTTTTTGTTGAATATACTATTGATATATACACAAATCCTTCAACACAATTCTAGAGTTCAACAACGATATGTTGCAAATCAAGTTATAAGGGCTTTAATCTTCGTACCTAACTACTTAGAACTATTGTGCACCTGAACATTTCTTGTCGACAATAATTGGGATTTATTGTTCTTGTAACAGATAGAGTATCTGCGAAATTACTTCATTGCATCAGCATTGGAACATATTATAACTCCAAACTATCGCAAAAACAGATAGCTTGCCGCAAATATAAAACATGATTTAGTTGAAAAACATTTTATGTGCCTATATCATGCCATCCACATTTTCGCTAAACTTAAAATATTCCTATAAGAAGATTCCAATAGCAATAACTGACAATTAAAATAACTGCTGATGACTGATGAGTTTACTAAAGGTTTATATTTATTTCTAAAATTATTCAATACAATATTATATTACAAAGTAAAAGTTAATTATAAATTGCATAATTGTGAAACCAAAAGTATTTCAACACTAACACCAACAATAAAAAGATACAATCGAAAATTAATCTTCACGGAAAAAATGAGAAACAATTTTTTTTCTGGCTAAACTCCATGAAAACAGGAATGCTTTTGGCAAATAAACGCAAAACTTTTTACACATACTACTTTAATAGAAAAATTATTGTTCCGCACTATAAAAATGGCCCCATAGAAAAAAACAATTATTTATGCAACAAAAAAGTCTTATTTCAAAAATAAATTTCTTAGTTAAAGAATCGCACATAACTTTATAATTTAATATTCGATATTTTTTCCCAAAATATGAATTATAAAGGTACGTAATCTGAAATAAATATGGGAAACAGATTTTATAGTACTTTATTTTTAAAACACTTTGTATTAAGGGCGTAAGAATAAATTGTCTTTTGATATTAATATTATGATAAAAATTTAAAATCATTGTATTAATACTATAAATATTAATTTATTTAAAGCGTATTTAGTTACAATTTTTATTTTATTTTTGTTACAAAATATCATCTTACAGGTATTTAGAAATAAAGCATGACGAATTATACTTTATTTAATTTCTAAAATTGTACGTAAGAAAATATTTACAAATCGATTTATAACATTAAAATAATTTTTTCATGATATTAAAAATCAACATAATAATGTTTGCAATATAAATATTGTTATCGCAAAACAAACAATATAGACTCAAATACATACAATATAAATACATGTTTATGACTCAGAATACACATACCTACAAATTTATATTTACAATATCTTTTACATGCTACAAAAGCTGTGGACAGAAATATGGGAACAGATATCTACATAAAGCTGCGATTATTTTTTATTTAATTATCTATACGTCAAATCGTACAAAAAAAGTTGTTACAAGTAGAATTATAATACTACAAATATGCTGCAGTAGAGATAAAGAAATGTTAGTGTTGAACATAAACAGCGGTGCGTCTTATTTAAATCAATCTATCTAATTAATGCTGTTGTGGAATTTTCTTAAAGAAATATTTTATGACAAAATCACAAAGTAAATTTTGGGTAACATTTCTACTAGGTTAGGTGTTAGCAAAGTGATTTAATTTTGCTTAAAATTTGCAAAATTGCTGGCTTGCCACTACATAAACATAGGTACATGTGTTATAAATTATTGTTAACTTACTGTCCATTGAAGTTAAAGTATTATGCTGATTAGATAAAAGACTTTCTGCAGCAGCATTTTGGTTATTGGAGGAAATACTTGTTGGAGAAGGCAACGAAAATGGTTTACAGTCATCAGATTTAGTCACTTTAAACCTTTCGGACATTTCGAGTCCGTTGTAGAAAAATAACTAACTAGATTTTAGTATTTTACACGAAACTTAATACTATGATAGTAACTCGATTAACCTATTAAAAAAATACACCAATGTACAGTCTTATTAATTGGACACATAAACACCATAATGAAACAGAAGCATACAACAAAATTTTCAGATTGTTTGATTTAAATACTGCTGCTTTGCATGAACTACAGCGGACTGCATACTTATTTATATTCCTTACAATTTCACTATTTAATTATTAAAAACACAGACATCTATCAATAGACCAGAAACTATACTTAGTGGCAGATAAAAAATTGTTTTTAAAGTTAATAGTTCCAGTTATTTGAAATATTATTAAATCAAGTAAATGATAAGACAATTATTCTTTATGTCCTTTACATGTGCGACGCCCAGATTAAAAATAAAACACATAGTTTCAAAATAGCATATGCAGCATACTTCACACTAGTATACATTTTGAGGTAGAGAAAAACACCATGAATAAGCCATGAAAACAAATATTTTGCACACTGTGGAGGTACAGCATTGACGTGAAATGCGTTTTTCCTTAGTTCTACATTGAATCAATAGAGGACAGCACGCTATAGAACTATCAAATCAATTTCCAAGAAAAAATCTTAAATTTAAATCACATGTTTCTAGTATTAAATAAAATATTTCATTTCCAGCTACAAAAAAATATTTTAATATCGATTTAAAATAGGAGTGTACGAACTATTTTCTGTTAAACTGTTACATTAAATATAAGTAGCATTCACGAAAGAAATGCAAAAATTGACAATTTGAACTCTTTGCTTTTCAAGTTCAAAATTATTAACTTTTGCCACGTTTTTGAAATTGAGTGCGTGGGTCTAAAATATAGATTTATTTCAAAATAGGTATTTGACGTCAAGATCTTTGTATTTGAAATCGTGTATGCGCATGAGCACATGTCAATTGATAGTAATGAAAGCCACCGTCAGTTAGACAATCTGCAGCAGCTGTATATTGTGGTTAGGTTTTTTTTTAGTAGTAAATCTGTTTAACAACAATTTAATAGATTATTTAAAATATAGAATAGACAAAAATCAGTGATATTAATATATAATATTCATAATAACTAAATCAATATACATAAAAGCAATTTGTACAATATGTTTGTAAATATATAAAAGTGTAAACGTTATGGAAGATATAGCACTCGATATTCAGCCAGAAGGCGAACGTTGGGATCCTCTAGGTGCTCCAAACGATCAAGAAGATGACGAGCAAGCGAAAAAACTTAGCTGCCATGGCTCCCTCGAGTGTTCACACTGGTATATTTCTTTAAATTTCAAATGCATGATCATTGTTACTAACAATTCTGGTTTGTACTTTTGTAGTAATTATTCTATCGAACGGTTGAAATCTTTGGAGGAGGAACAAGAGGTTTTAAATTCATCTTTGTTTGCGCTAACCACACATTTTGCACAGGTTGTGGTTTTTACTAACAAATGGAAATAATGTTTACAATTTTCTAATTTATTTTTCTCTTAGGTACAATTTCGCTTGCGTCAAATAGTTAATGCACCTGCAAATGAGAAAGAAGAACTGCTTAAGGCTTTGGAAGAATTTGCATTTCGAGGAATTCCTGATGTTAAATTAGCTCAGAATGTTTTGGAGGCCCAGAATTCTGACGTTGACGAAAAAACCTTGGTTAAAGCTGTTCAGGTGAAGCAATGTCAACAAAAAGAGCTTATAGATCAACTAAAAGGTCAACTAAAGGAACTGGAAAGTTATGCTTTTGAAACTGGAGAAGCTGGACTTCCACAAGATGTTCTTCTAGAACGTCAACGAGTTATTATAGGTAAGATCGCAGTTATTCTCTTATATAATATAAATCTATCTACATAATTATAATCTATAAAGCTGTTTTGACGTTTAATGTCGCAATAGTGGCTACACACTATTACGTATTACCATTCACGTTTTATCACTGTTGAAGTAACCTAACTTGTAAAACAATGTACATATTATTAGTGGTACGTCAAAATTGATAAAATATAACAGACCAAAATTATTAGAAACACGCGATTGGTCATAAGGTTCAAATCTTGACCATGAAGTTAGCGCAGATGAACGATGAACTTCGCGCGATTACAATTTAAAAAAGTACACTCCGCCGTACAAATTGTAATTAAAAATAATGGGCTAATAAACCAATTTTTTTACTGCTTTTTACGAAATTTTGTACAAGCAAAGATATGGCGATTAATGAAACCCAATGTGAAAATTGTATTAGCAAGATATGATTTTTTTAAGTTGTGGGATGAGTTCGTGACGTCACCTGTGTACGTCCAGTATGAGGCGCGGGCAGACACGTGACTTTAACAAGTGCTTGTAGGGCCCCTCAAGGGTGCCAAGTATACAGCTTGTATAACTTGCCTGTGTTGCCAAATCAATTTAAGCGTAAAATTAATAAATAAAATTGAAAAACTAGTTATTATTAATGAATATCATGTTGTTTTATTTTCTGACACATTAAACTTAATTTTTAAATTAATTTTTATAAAAATAGAGCATTCAACATGAACTGATGGTTTCCTTAAATTTAACGTGCCAAGAAATCTTTGTATCGTAGATGGCAGCACTAATCGCTCTATTTTTATATAAAATATTTTAAAAATTAAGTTTATGTGTTAAAAAATAAAACAACATGATATTCATTAATAATAACTAGTTTTACAATTTTATTTATTAATTTTACGCTTAAATTGATTTGGCAACACAGGTAAGTTACACAAGCTGTATACTTGGCACCCTTGAGGGGCCCTACAAGCACTTGTCAAAGTCACGTGTCTGCCTGCGCCTCATATATTTTTCAAAATAAAAATTATATTTTACATATTGTAAGTCTTAATTATATTAATTAAACTTAATACAAACGCAAATAAAATTATATTTTCAATTTTATGGTATTTAATTGATATTCGAGTAAGTGCGAATCAAAAATTTGATAAACAGTGGCGCTAGTGTTGTAAACCAGAACTGTCGATGGGTGGGACTCTGTGGAATTATAGGCGGGATTCTCAGCATTCATATTTGTGGTCAATAGAATCAAATCCACACCCGTCACGTCATAAAATGTTTAATTCGTTATAACTTTATAGTGATTTTTTTTTAATTATTTAACTTTACTACTTATTAATCAGTAAGTATTTTACGAATTTTGTATAAATTTATTGTATTTCGATTATGGTTTATGGACCCATTGATTGAATCCAAATAGAATATGAGTTATTGTAGTATTTTTATTTACAATTTGTACTGCGGAGTTTACTTTTAAATTGTGATAAAAATAATTGATTGAATCAAAATAGGTTGAGTTATAGACCTACTACATTTTTATTACACCGTGACGTCATTTTTCAATGCGCCACATGCCACATAGTGAAATTATTATGAATTAGAGATTGGGAGCTACCATGTTGTCAAGTAAAGGACAACCATTTATGTTCGACAAAAAAATATTTTTGTCACACAAAAACTTAAATTATTTTGTTTTTGATTATAAATTATTAATAATGACAAAAATATTATCAAAAATAATAATTTTATCTTGTTTGTAATTTTCTTAGTAGCAAACTGGCAACTACGCAATGGACCTTTTCAATTTAAAGAGATAGAAGATATGCGCAATGGGGATCTGCGCATAGTAAGAACAACTGAGATCTATGGCGTTTGTTTCTAAAAAAATTAGATGTAAAATGTGAGAATATCTCAAATAATTTTAAAAAATCTTATCGAAATAAGTTACAGAAGCTTTTATTGAAGTTAAGATGTCTAACGATGCAAATTTTCACTGTGAGAATACAGGTATTTTAATGACTGCAATATTTTTGACGTTTCGTTTGACAGCCCAACTTGCAGTTGTTCGCGCCATTATCTTACTATTTGCAGCGATAGAAAGAGATAGCCGTTAAATTGAAAAGGTCCATTATTTGTCACTTTATTTCGTGGTGTTTTGTAATTATGGAAATTTTCTAATAAAAATAAACGTTTCAGAAAAATATGTTCGGTAATGTCATGTAAATCTTCATCAGAAAAATTGAAATACTTCTGATTTTCTAGTAAGTTTTTACTTTGCGCAACTTCAAATTTTATTGTAAATGTATCTTGTCTTCCCAATGTGCAGACAACCTACTACGCACATTGGTAGTATTTTTATTTACAATAGACCATTTCAGAAGTTTGAGCGACCACTACATTTACTTTTTGAACTAAAAGTTAGTGCCGTTAAGTAGCGGCATTTCAAATTTATACGTAACCAGGGCATATAGTTTTAAATTTTAAAACTACCCAGGAGTTGTTAATATGAATTTGAGTATAAGATATAGTTTAAATTCTTATTTTACAAATAAAAACTTATTTTAGTATGTGAAAAAGTGAAGTATATTCAGCAATCAATTATAAAATATTGTATTAACCTACTTAACCCCACTTTTTATTTTCCAAACCAGACAAAACATTTCAAATAGCAATATTTTGGGAGCCAGAAGTTTAGTACCCATCATAATTATTTGAAAAACGACACCAACAAATCAAAAAAAAGACTGTGAAATACACAGAACTGTCATGTAAACAAGGATGGATATACGGAAAACGGCACTAATTTTTTGTCGCAGTCTAACACTTGGCACATGCGCTTTGAATTTCTGAAATGGTCTATTTGCACTGCGGGGTTTACTTTTTAAATTTTGAGCGCGCGAATTTCATCTGCGCAAACTTCATGGTCAAGAATTGTACGTCATGAAACCAAACAAAACATGAAATGAACAGGGTGATGTATGAGCATTATGACGATGCGAACCTAGCCAAATTATTTACAGATACACTGAAAACGAAAATGAATCTAGACGTGGATGAACTCCAACCTCGTCAAATGTCAGCTGATGAACTCCGTCATCAGGTTAATACAGCAGTTGGCCAGATTGTCAGCCCGCTAAAAATGAAAGAACACTTAGTCAACCAACTAAAAACCCAAGTTGCCGATTTGGAAATGTTTATTCAGTTCCTACAACAAGACATTGAAAACCGTCACTGTACTTGTCACAAAAGTCGCGACTCGAAAGATCTTCACGATAGTATAAACATGGTGAAGCGAGCTGCAACTCTTCTTCAAATGTTTGCTATGATTCAGTTTGGTTGCGGAAGTGGTTTAAATCAATTTAGAAAGAACGATTTGAAAACAACAATGAAAGTCAATCACTGGGGTGATATGCGAGCAAGATTGCAAATAGCAGTGGCAAGAATTGTGGAAATGGGAACAACAAGAGACGAAGAAACTGGGGATTATAGTAGTGATTCAGACGATCTTCCAGGATCGGTTATGTGCAATGTTAAATTGACAAAAATTGTGAGAAAACATTTGTCTGTTAGTTTGAGGGATCTCATGCAACATGGCCTTACGCAGGTAAAAAACAATAAAATATTTAATCACTTTTAATATATATTTTTTTATACAACAATAGTAAAAATCTCGGTCTGTATATATCAATTCCTACAAGTTGAACTAATATATTTTGAACGAGTTACATACAGTATGATTTCTACGAGCGAAATTTAAAGTTTGAAAAATAATCGACGTTTGAAATAAGATAACCTCAACTAATTACGTTCGAAAATTAACTGAGAGTTAACTGAACATGTTCGGAAATTTTAGTATTGACTCTATCTTTACCATAACTAGCATTCGGAAATTCAAGTTACTTTACACGAAGTCAACTAAACTACTCAGAAGTGAATAGGGAGTTTAAAAAAAGGGAGCATAACTATATTTTTCAGTAGAAAACAATATAAAACAAATCAAATATCAAGTTTTTGAATAAAAAATTTAAAATAAATTCTTTAACCCCGTTAAAAATGAATATACACAGATTTAAGTTTTCAGTTGCCTATACTGCAGACTTTGATGTAATTTTTTCTGTCTTTAGTACCTTCTAGCGTCACCTCGAGCATGTACAATTGCTCGGCGTACTCAAAATACAATTGTCAATTTGTTGTTGCGGTATTTGATCCTAAGGTAGAGGCAACATATCTGCAAGCTGTCTTGGAGTTGTACGGACGAGGGGGGAGGTTTGATTATTTAACTGTCTTTGAAGCATATCCCATACATGTTCTATCGAATTTAGATCTGGAGACAATGGTGAAAGGGCAGGATGGTTAATGTGGAGCTTATCGAGGGTCTGCCGCACTATCCTTGCTCGGTGCGGACGAGCATTATCGTCCAAAAAGATAAGATTTTGAGGTCCAATAAAGTCGCGACTGGCCATAACATATTCGCAAATGATGTCGTAACTCTACCATTACACACTTGTAGGTCGGTACGCCAGCCTAAACATATACCGCTCCACACCATTACATCGCCACCTTCGAGTGGGACCCCCGGCTGGGTATACTGAAAGAGTCGCTGGTTACCCCACTCCATTCTTTGACGTCGATGAGCAGGAGTTCTCGAAATCAATCTTAAAGTTCGGTATGAAGTCAATCAACCTTCCACAATCGATTTCGCACGATTTGATTATAAATGTCTTGCTGTAGTTGCAGCGCAGTTGCAAAAGGCTTGTCTTCGCGCTTGTATCACAAGATTTCAGTCCTGCCGCGCTGTTGTGATGCGATTTGACCTACTACCAGGCCTTTTTGATGTTGTGCCTTGTTCTCTGTACCGACAAATTAATTACACTTTGAAACGGAATAAAGTATGCGGCTATGTCGACCTGTTGTTAGGCCAAATCAGAATTTTCTTTTGAGGGGTGATTCCTTTTAAATTTTTCAATTGAACGTTTGCAAAAGGTATTTGAAGACTAACGGAAACATATAGCATATTGACGATTTTACATTTTTGTGTCTATATTTGTATTTGCGAAACCAAATAAGTCAATTTTTATTTAAATTAGTTTCTTTTCTTGGAATCATTGATAGACATAAACATAAGTAATGATTCACTACCGTAGAAGACTTTTTTTTTGATATCCCTATTCACTTTTGAGTGGTTTATTTCAACCTATCTCGAGTGAGGTGGGTAAGTTTTACTCGACATGCGCAGAAGCCAAATAAAGTAGATGTTACTACCTTTCTCAATTATTTATAGTCACGTGGTTAGTAATATTTGTATATACGAATTGCATTAAACTCAAAATCGTTCTAAGTAAAGATGTCGTTAAAGGAATTTTATATATTTATTGCAGAGTGGCAACGAAAGTGTAAGCCTCGTACCATTCATTGGATGTTTTGCCAAAAAAGGCGGATACTCCGGGGACGAAATGCACGCTTGGGATTTAATTATGGCATATTACACGTTGAAGAATGGTGATCATTTCAATGCAACCCCGGCTAGGAAATTATCTCAAAGTTTTAATCTAGATATTATTGGAGGCAGTGTAATCTCAAACAAGCAAAGCTTGCTAAGTACTATTGGCAGTATTATTTCTACGCATACCCCGTTTAAAAGGAGCAACGACTCGCATTTTAAAGCTTTTATATGTGCTGCGCTCAAGTAAGTGATAGATATACGTATTACAGAACAAAGAATGTATTAGTTTGTTTTTTATTGACATTGCTATTCGTGCTTTCGATTATTAACTACAGATCACAGAATAACCGAAATGGGGTCATACTACATTTTCCATTTTTTTTTTCTGAAAGTACATTTAAAACTACTTACGAAAACCTATATTTTATGTCACATAAGTTTCAAGTTTTACAGTAATCATTTTTTAAAGTTTATATAAAATTTTAAATGACGTAACAGTTTTGCGGCCGTAGTGACATCTACCGAGCAAAAATAGAACTTCATTTGACGTTTATGTCATTGTGTTTTGGAACCGAACGTAGTCTTCAAAACTTTTGGAGTATTTATTGCCTTATACGAATAAAAATTTTATTTTTATTTCTCAACGAGTTCTCGCAGGATGGCACAGGACAATATTGTATAACCATTGTAATATCTAAATCAAACATACATTGTATTTATTTATAATTTTTATTTAGCATGTTTCGTTATTTGTACTTACTTTTTTTTAAAAAAAAACTTGTTGCATGGATGTTGACGTTACTTTCAAAATATTGGTTATAAGGTTATATTAGAAAAAAGTGACAGGTCTGTTCATGTACAGTAAAAACACGAGTACGGGTGTGCCTCACTATCGTGTGTTTGTGTACAAAACTGTGACGTCACAAAAGCAAACTTAGAATCTTTATAAAGAAAATCATGAATGAAAAGTATAATAATATTAAATATTTTTTATGTATATATGCAAAATATTAGGTAAATTTTTCATTTATAAAAGAAAAATTTTTTTCTTTTTGGTATGACCCCATTTTATAGCGTTTTTCGAATTCAAGTTCAGCGTAAAATTGTACAGGTTGTCTAAAATACGTGAACATAGCTTAAGGGTGGTACTATCATGGAAGTATTTACGACGGATTGAAATGAAATTCAGATGTTATTTTTTAAATGAATTTTTACACATGTATGCAAAATAGGGTCCTCCTCTCTATTTTTTTTATGATTTTAAATGGAAGTTCGTTTAATTTTGGAACAATTCGTAGTATTAAAAAGTCATAATTGTTTTTAGTTCAACTGCGTTTGATTTTTACGAAACCTATTGCTATCTCTATCTCATCAGTTTCTGTAGTAGGCTGCGCGAGAAAGATAACAATAGTTATGACATACATGTATAGATCTCAAATATTTAAAAAACTAACAATTTTTAAAAAACTTTTTTCGTCTCTATCATGATTTGTTGTTACCTACTTTCAATATAACTAACATTTTATTCAATTTTTTGTTATGACGGAGGACCCTATTATAAATAGGTTTATCATTTGTGATCTCAGATATTTAATGCTAAAATAGAGCAAAACTACACTCGCATTATAAAAATGGTGTCCCGCGGGGATGTGTTTTTTTTTTTAATAATGGGGTATTCCGGTGATATGGAATTTATAAAATAGTGTCTTTTTTCTATAGTTTGTTTTCATATATTAGAAAAATACAATAAAACATGTAATAAAAAGTATTCATTCATGATTTGATGATAGAAAATTGAAATTCTTTACAAATCTAGAAACGTCCTTGATAATTATGACGTAATTCGATATGTTGCTCATTTCAGGTTAAATTTATACGGGTAGAAACGCAGATGGCGCTAGTAGCAAGTACACGCGCTCTGTATTTTATATTTTATTAATTTTATTTGCTGTAATTATTACGTGTTTCTTTGATATTTGTTTGTTTATAGTTTTCTTATTCAAAAGGTTTAAACAGGCAAATGGGTGTCCATGAACACATGGGTTTAGGCGCTGAGTTCGGTGCATATGTCAACAGGCGTATGAGCGTCATAAGCGCGACGCGCGACATGAAAAATTTTAATTATGATGAAAATTTAAAAATTTATATCTCGCTTGATAAATATATTTTCTTACATACATATTTATGATCTAATCAAATTTTATATTTCAGTTGTAACAAATTGGTGACTTGGCTGAAGCTTGTTTACCAATGTAGACAACTGATAGCTAAACATTACTATCCATGGAGTTACGCATCCCAAACTGGTTTTCAAGATACCTTGCAGTGTTTGGATGTACTCACGCCTTTGAAATTCGACCTGCCAGTAGATTTAGCTGTACGACAGTTCCAAAGCATTAAAGATGTTTTCACTTAATATAAAAAATCATGTATTCGTTGTACTATGCACTTACGAGATGTGACATTTCATTTTAATGTAATAAGTAATAATTAGTTATTTATTTTCAATTATCTGTTACAGTTCATATATTTTATGATTAAGTTGACAAAATAAAAATAGTATTTCTGTTGTTTACCTGCAATTATTGATTGAATTGCTACTGTGATACAATATAAAATACATGTAGTTACTGTTCTAGTGATCTTCCGAATATTCGTATTCGTTTTAGCGGATATTCGCCAGCTTTTATAAATTCGTATTCGGAATCGTCATCATTAAATCTCAGTCGAATAATATACGAAAAATGAACCAAGTAATGTTGGATTGAAAAATGATTTAATTTAAAACTAAGAAACTTTAATTAAAAAAAATATTTTTTGCAACACAAATATTTTAGTTTTAAAACTGGCATCCTTTTTTAAAGAAATTAAATCAAAATTGCTGAAACTTTTAGAAAATTCAATAGTCTTTGATTTTTGTATTAATATAAATTGCGGAAAAATGATATTTAAATGCATTTTTACAAGAAAAACTATTTAGTACCGATTACTAATTTTACAGATTAAGATTGGTTGAAGTTAAATTAGACAATGTAATGTTCACACGTCCATACATATCAGAGATCGTGGTGAAAATGTTAAAATTTTGTTCTTGGAGGCCTTGAAACGTGCTTATTTGCCAAAATTTAAATATATGATCTTGTAGCACGAATCCTATAGGATGCTAGCTGACACGTGACTCGAGCGACCTTGAAATACATTCAACTGATTTGAGTGTAATTCGCACTCTGACAAAAATGTTTTAGTTATTTTAATATTAAACTGCTGTTATTATTTTTCAGGCAATATAACATATGATATAAAAAAAATTATTCTTTGCATTTCCTTTTTCTCCTTTTAAATTTCATTTATAAACCTAGAATTTTACATGATATAAAATAGAGATATGTATAAATCTCTTAAATTTTATAAAAAGAATATTTTTAAAAACGTACTCTAAGAAATAGTAAAAAAGCAAATAAAATAGTGAAGTGACAAGTGCACACACACAAATCAACTGATTTTAAATATTTCAAGGTCGCTCAAGTAACGTGTGTGTTCGCGTCTTATACCTCCCGTCTTAGGAAGCAGAAGGTAAAAACAGTTTTCATATTCGTGAATACTATGTTTTTTTTATATATATTCGGAACATCCCTAAGTAGAAACGCTATTTCATGTTATATGAATAGAGTCAATAATGATCATTGATTTATGTACAGGATGTAAATCGAAAAGTGGAAATAGGCGTTTAACATGGGAAATCAGTTTTTTTTTGCGCAAACGTTACCTCGTTCTTTTATGCAAATATACTTCAAATAAAATTGTAGAGATTTAAATTCTGCATCTAAATAATGTGAAACGATTATTTTAGCTCTTCATATAAACGTAAAAATTAATTATAAAGTTGCAGTTTTTATGAGCTTTTAGTCAGATTAGACAACCAAGGATTTATGACAAAAATAAACAAATGCGTTATTTTTAACTACCAATTAGGTATAAATTTAGATTACAGTACTAAATTAACACAAAAAGATAAATTGTTTTACTTCTAACTGACAGTTAAAAATAATGCATTTTTTTATATTTTGTCATAAATCCATGGCTGCCTATACTAAAAACTCATAAATAATTTTATAATCAATTTTTACGTTTATATGAGGAGGTAAAATAATCGTTTGAAATGATTTAGATGCAGAATTTAGTTCTTTATAAATTTTATTTGAAGTATTTTTGCATAAAATAATTAGGTAACGTTTGCGTAAAGATAAAGTGATTTCTCATGTTAAACGCCTATGTTCCACTTTTCCATGTACACTCACTACGTCGGCCTGAGGAATGTTAGTTCATTGCACGATTTTTAACAAGCGAATCGCAATTTAACACGTACGACAACAATTAAAGTGCGAATCGCTCTGTTGAAATGACTAACTTAAAATGAAAATTTAGCATCATAAACCTACAAAATAACATCTCAAACGTTTGGTATAAGGATAAAGCATATCGATATCGACTTCGGAAGTTTCAAATGGAGTATGGAATACCAATAAAACTTAAAGAATACTTCTTGATAACAAAATTATCAACACGTCGGTGAAACATGAATGAAGAACTTAATTCTTGCTGCTTTCAGGGTTTTTTAAAAAATATAATTAATCAGGTAATAATGAATTATTGTAAACATTATTGTATAATAAAGATTCGATAAAAGTTGATAAATGGGGCTTAAACATTTTGATTCTTTAAATTATCTATAATAACAACATGGAATGCAATATTTTTCTTTGAATTTTAAACCAACTCAAATTTTTTAATAAAATAAATTCCCAAAACTTATATCTAATGCGCATGTCCTTGGTCCATGGATGCGTGCTTCGAGTGTCTGGTCGCAAATCTGGGGAGCATGGTTCGATCCCGACCGATGCCAAAATTATTTCGAATTTTAAGTGGCACAAAAGTGATCCCTGTGGTGCGCCCTCCACGTCAGCAATGAGTACCCGTGAGGTGACGCCTGGTAAACGCCCGCACGGTACACAGTAGATTGGCACACCCAGCATTGGTTAATATGCTGTGATGATATTCATGAATTCGTTTCTAATCTTCATTGTTTGTGCTTTTTTATTATAACTAAATTATTTTGGTTACAGATAAATAGAAAAATGTATGGAAACAACATGCAAGTATTTGAAAAAAGCGGATCACACAGTTTTTTAATGGTAAGTATATTTTAAGTTTTTATTGAAGATATTTTTCAAAAGTAAAAGTAAGTGAAGAAGCAAGCGTTAAGGGCATTTCTCTGAATTTTGTCATATGTGATACAACAATTTAATTTGCAAGGAATAATTAAATATCTAATCTTAATTGTTTATAATATATTAACGTTGTGTTTATGTAATTGTTTGGGTATATAAAATGTAAAATATATAATCGAATATGTGGGCAGTCTTCAATAAAAATATTGTTCTACCTTCCAAATCCTCACATGTACTCTTATTTCATATTTTTATTAATCACTTCTTCTACACAATTAAACTTAATTTTGCTGGAAAGAAAGATAACAAATAATTCATAACTGTAGAGCAACAATAACAATTCTTTTTAATCTAAAGGTCACCTCTGTTTAATTGAATTTTAATTTATAATTACCATAATATATTAGTTTACACTTTTCTCTAATATTATAAATTGTAAGTAGGTACTTAAGAGTTATAATACTTTATAATCTTTGAACAATTAATATGAAATTAAGCCCTTAATTTTGTTCCAAAGGAATTCAATTATTTAGGGTAATAACATTTTGTGTTAAAGTTAAATCGAAATAGTAAAAAATAAGATTGGATCTTAGAAGAAAGACAACAAACAATTAATATTGTATTTATTGAAACATAATAATAATAATAATAGGCGGTATAGGATATACAGAGTGGGATTAAAGTATGGAATATTTTAAAAAACAGCGAACTCAAACGATTTTTTTAAAAACGCTGAAACACGTCGATTTTAGTTTTTAAAAATACACATTAATATGTGCGATTCACCTTCGATTTTCATTTGTTTTTTAGTTATGACGTCATCACAAAAGTATTTAAATGGCAATATAGATTTTTAGTAGTGGAATCCGATAGTAATTTTTCTGCCCTTTATGATCATGCATTGGGGTCTCGTGGCCGCGTGCCTAAGTGTCTGGTCGCGAATCTGGGGAACCGGGTTCGATCCCGACCGACGACAAATATTTCGAATTTTAAATGGCACAAAATTGACACTCTCCACTCCAGCAATGAGTGTCCGTGAGATGACGCCTGGTAAACGCCCGCACGGTACAAATATGTCATCATCATTACCGATATCTGCGTACAAAGCAGATTGGCACACCTGGCAATGGGTAATATGCCGTGATGATATATTTATATTTATTTATTTATGATCGTGCAGTGCAAATAAATGAGCTGAAAATTTAATAATGAATAATGAAGATACCTATAATAGATTTCATTTTCCAGTTTAGAATTTTTTATAAGAACTGGAGGCCTTTAAAACTAACCAATCACGTCATAGTTCGAAATTTTGTAAAAAAAATTAAAATCAATGTGTTCTCTGGAAAAAATGTTGTTCGTCAAAAAACGCTTTTTTGCATTAGCGTACAATTTATATTCGGTTTATTGAAAATCAAATTGCCAATTACTTTGATGATAAAACATGTAGTTTTTCATTGTGAAAGTCTCAATACCTTATCTCCCGCAACGCCAATGATCTTATATGTCAATTGTGACATTTTTTCCAGAGAACACATTTTTATTTTTTTACAAAATTTTGAACTATGATGTGATTGGTGAGGTTCAAGGGCTTCCATTTCTTGTAGAAAGCATGTATATCAGAAATTATTGCCAGATTTACTAGATCTACTATCGTTTAAGCGTTGTACACTTATTTAAATAACACCCTGTATAAATAAAAAATACTCATTTCATTGGAGAACAAATTATGATTCATTTAATACATAAAATATTACCAAACTTGAAACCATTTTAGGTAGGTACAGTTAAAAAATATGGACAATACACCCCTAGATTTTAAATAGTCCTTGTCTAAACAAAGAGGAATATCTTTTTTTATCTTATATGTTTTATTACACATACATAAGTTATAGGGTATTAAAAACTACATGTAAAAATGTTAATACTTTAAATATTTATCATTTTTACTACCGTTATTTTACGTTGGAATATTTATAAATAATCGCATTCTAATTTATTTCAAAGCACATTCTTTAATTTTTTTCAAAACTAAATATTATTTCTATTTATGGAAAATAATCAAGCATGCTACCTACGTTAATTGCTTCACAGCGTGGCGCTCGAAACATGTTTGCTTTTGTTAGCATTGTTGTCACTTGCACACTAGTCGTCGTAGAATAAACGTGTATTTGGATTTTCTCTGAAAATAGTGTAAATACATATGAAAGGAATTTGATTGTAAGTTTAGTAAATTTATTATAATTTTAGAGCATTCATTGTTAAAAAATGAAAGTATTAAGATTATTCTAAGTTAAACAAAAAATTACTCTATGTTAAACAAAAAAAAATTAATAATTACTTACGTAGAGGACCACCACCTCACCAAGACAAGCTGCAGTTGACCTGAGACGCTAAGAACTTTGAGGATGAAAGCAGCTTCCCACCAAATGGTATGAAACTTTATATTTCCATTTCCCAATATTATATTATAGTATTATCCAGGGTATAGAATATTTTTATGAGAACTAGGTATATTTAAGATGTGTTTGTATACCAGTGTCTACTTTTTTAAAATTAAAATGCAATGGTAAAGTGTAAATACAACATATGAGATAAACGTAAAATAAAATATCCGTCTTTAAGCTTTTTATAGAGTGCTATGCAAGACATAACATACAATTTAAATAGTCGTATTGTTTAACTTTGGCAGATAAAAGTTCATTAATTGATATTTAATTGTTAATATTGTACCATTGTGTTTTTTCTGTGATACTAAATGTATCATGAGTACTTAAATAAATTAATGAATTCAGCAAATCAGTAATTATTAAAACTTTATGACAGTAATACATCTGTTTAATATTTTGTGCTATTTACAGAGTGCCTAGCTAAAATTATTGCTTTTATTTTGCCTGTGTTTCGTAAACGAAACGCATGTAAACAATAATTTTGGACTTATTAGATTCAGTTTTTAATACTGAACATTTTTTTCGTATTTACAGTTAAGTTCTAAAATTAATAGGGCAGAATTTACAGACATATGAAACTTTTACTATTGTATATCCTATGGTCCACAAAAAAGTAGACACCCGGTATATTATTTGCAAACAATGAAGTACCATAAATAAATATTGTAAACAAGGAGGAAGTTTGCCACTTTAACATAAAATTTATGAGAAAACTTGATTATTTCAGAAATTGATTAAATCATTGCCTATTGATAAATACATATATTAAATTCTTAAAACTGCAACATTAATTTATAAAAATGTTCTTTCGGTGTTTTGATCAACTTCATCTCGAATAGGATGTAGTTTACCACTGATTTTACAATAAAAATTGAGTTGAAAGTATATATAAATATTTTCTCTAAATTTGATCCAGGTCATAAACCGCATTACCATCAAATAAAAGAAATTGAATTAATTAAGATTAAGGTATTTAAACTAACTGAGTTTTATTACTTACAATTATAATTAGTTAAACTATTTAAGCGAAACTATCGAATATAATGAAACAAAATAAGCAAAGTAAACATATTCAATCTAATAACTAATTCTACTTCAAAGTCTTTAGAAATGTACTCTACTTATTGTAAGGTTTACATAATGCAGTCTTAGAATTTAGAAACAAACAATAATTGGATAACAAATATTTAAGTTTCAAGAATTTACTACTAATTGTAATTATTTTTACACAATAAACGAATTAAAAATTAGTACAGGTAAAAAATCGGGACAAATGCTTGTGTACCTTGCCTGTATTGCCATATTAATTTAAGCGTAAAATTAATAAATAAAATTGTAAAACTAGTTATTATTGATGAATATCTTATTGTTTTATTTTCTGACACATGAAACTTAATTTTTATAAAAATAGAGCGTTCAACATGATCTGATGGTTTCCTCAAATTTAGCGCGTCAAGAAATCTTTGTATCTAGATGGCAGCACTAATCCCTCTATTTTTATAAAAAATATTTTAACAATTAAGTTTATATGTCAGAAAATAAAACATGATATTCATTAATAATAAATAATTTTACAATTTTATTTATTAATTTTACGCTTAAATTGATTTGGCAACACGGGCAAGGTACACAAGCTATATACTTGGTAACCTTGTGGGGCCCTACAAGCACTTGTCAAAGTCACGTGTCCACCGCCGCCCGCGCCTCATTGGGACGATTGGGACGCGGGACGCAGAAGCCTGAAATCGGGACAGTTGGCAACCCTAGTTGCACATTCATTTTATTGTAGCTTGCGGTCTAGGAAACCGCACCTCTGTGTAAGTGTGATTTTTTTAGCTTGCTTTATTACCAAATTAATGAAGCTGAAGAAAATTTGAAAAAGCGTAAAAAGTGTACATTGTGCCTCCTGCAAAAAATGGAAAACTTTTTACTTTTGTGTTGTTTTGCAAGAGGCCAATTTGCCTGTAATGTATCAGAAAGTATGCTACGCTGCTACATTTATATGACACAATAGGTTCTAGTTTGTAGCAATATTGAAATATAATCAGGTTTGTGTTTTTATGTAAAATGAGCAATATTTTGTGTTTTTTTTTTTATATATAAATACAGATAAATATGTATTTTCTTGTCATACTTGTGTTTTATTTACATATATACAAAGCAACTTAAATCTAAGGTGATAATGATTGATTATAAAAATGATATATGTGACCGCACCTCTTTGGAAGTGGAACTGCACCTCAGTGATTAAGGATTTAAATATTTTCTGTAAAAGAACATTGGTGAATCAGCAGTTTTTTTTTTTTTTTTTTTGAAAGTATGGACCGTTTTAGTGATGACGTAGGCTAGGTTTCTAAACATGTTATTTAAAATTGACCGTGAAACTACTAGTAAGAGATTTGAGATTTTTTAAATTTTAGGCCCTTTAAAAAGCACAGATGAAAGAAATATAATTGTTATTGGTACTTGTTACGTTTTTTAGTTGTACTATGCATATTTTAGGGTTTTATTTTAAATTTGTTTGACCATGGTGATCTGTTTCGCAGCTAACTTCAATCATTATAGCGAATTTGGAACTTGTAAGTTTTTTAAATTTCCAAAAGACCCAAATCTAGTTAAACTTAGGTTAATATTTATTTAAAACAGAACAAAACTTTATAACGAGTTTCTGAGCCATTTCAATACAATATACCTATAAAACTAATATACTGCTGGTGGGAGTGAGATTTGTGATACTAACATTGGACGAATGCAGACATATATAGCTGCACTTGACTGTAAGAATAGCTCCGCGCAAGCGCCAGATTGCTTTGATTTTATTGGTGTAGAATGAGAAAAGGGAACTAGAGGGAGGGAAATTCTTACACTAACTGACAAAGATAGACAATAATGTGTGTAGCAGACTCCTCTTAAGTGAGAGATAGGGCATCAGCAGTATATTTATTTATAGGTATTTAGCAACGTAGATTTTCTTGTGTGGAAACCTTCGTGACGTCACACTAAACGGGTCTATTACAACCTCTGTCCCATAATAGGTGTTATATTTAGCCATTTTTATTTCGCTAATTGGGAATATTATTTAAAATTTCTAATTATCTAAAAAAAAAGCTATAAAAAACAAGTTCATTATGTTGTTTAATAATTGTCAATTGTTTTCAAGCAAGTACATATCAGCCACACTATAGCATATAAAAATCGAGGAGGTTTTCAAAAGTGCACCCATTTTTTTAAATAGAAAAATTGTAACTGTATGGAAATAAGAAAATAAATAATAAAAAAACTCGAAATGTTGTTGTTTATCAATTTTTGTTACAACGCTCTAAAGGTGAAAAATTAATCAGGTGTCATTGTCAAATATCAAACAAAAATATTTAAATATTAATCAAATTAATTATAATTATTATTCGGATGGTGCAATTTCCTGCTATTGCGGCAAGAACTGTGGAGCCAAGAAAACTACTTTTACATTTTTTATTGTTTTTAGTTTCTTCGCAATTTTAAAATGAAATTTCAAAATATATGTTCATTTGTAGCAATAGCCGTGCCACTTGTTTCCTTTTTTCTGGTTTTCATAAATCATTTATAAACATCAAACGTCAACCTACCTAACTTATAAAAAGTAAAACCCGTATTCGTTTATGACCATTTTCATCATAATAATTTTTAATAAGAAACACGTTCCTCATTTGAATGAACATACATTGTTCAACTTAGTTTTTTCCAAAAAAAGAATTACCAAAATTACAAATAAAATAGTATTGTTTTGTTTTCTATAATGTGATGTCATGGCTATTGCTACTTATCAACAGATATTTTGAAATTTCTTATTAAAAATGTAAAGAAACCAAAAGCATAATAAAAAATGTAATAACTATTTTGTATGCAACTTTTAATTCTGAATACCTGTGTACTCTACAGTTTTTGCCGTAAAATAAACAGGAGAGCAGGGAATTACATAAAACTAAAATCACTTGTTAAATCCCCATGTTTACCCCTAACCGCCACCACCCGGTATTATTATGATTATGAGTTTATTAATTATTTACAAAAGTAACTACTATTATTCAACTAAATATATTGCATAAATGTGACAACTATTATGGGACAGGGGTAGTATCATCTACTACTACATTGTTGTTTTGTTATAAATACAGGATGTTTCTAAACCTGTGTTATAAATTTTAAGGGTATATAGTATTTACTGATCAAAATGAGTAAAAAAAGCTTAATCAACATAGGTCCGATCTTCAATAGTTTCCGTTTCTGAGATATAATGCAGTGAAAAATGAGTTTTTTGTTTACCTTTACTATTAGAAAATTGAGAAAAATGTTTTATAGCAAATTTTATTGTTTTTTTTATAGTCTATTTACTGGCAGACAAAATTTTGTTCGATTTGTCAGTTTCTCTTCGACTTTTCGTTTTTCTCGGATACAGTTGAAAATCAGGGCTGAGACTCTGTCGTATCGCATGGCGTAAAAATGATGTGACTAACATTTCGATATTGCCGGTCGCCTGTCGTATCGTCCGGCGATCACATGATGCTAATTTTACGTCATGCGATCGCTAGGCGATGCGGCAGAGTCCCAGCACAGACCTATGATGATTAAGTTTTTTTTACTCATTATGGTCACTTCTATACAAGGTGTTTCTCGGATACGGGACATTTCGATTATTTCCTTTATTATTGGGAATAGAAGAAAATCATTTAAATAAAAGTTGTAGTAGATAAAGAGGGACATTCACTTATTGAAGAAGAAAAAATTAACCAGTGGTTCGCAAACTATAACATAAAGTTATATTTTTTAAATGGGATTAAGGCTCATTCGATAGAGTATTTTTTTCTGAATTCAACCATGTAATCGTGTTATATTTTTACTTAACAAAAATATTAAGAAAAATGCAATGGGGTATGTGACCATATTCGAATTTCAATATATATATGTCATATAATATAAAAACTAACTACTATAGCTTCTCATAATAATAAAAACTAAACATTAATTTATAATAATCTTGTTATTAACAATTTAATGTTTTGGAGAAGGGATATATGCCGTAAGTATGTTAGAATCGTGGACAAAGACAGATAGACTGCGGGAAGGAAAGATAGTTATGTCAGCCTATCAACGTCCCGTTTATGTTGTGGTAGGTGTGGCAGGGTATGGCATGATCACATCTCGCTATAACTATCTCATTCCCTCCCAGTCTAACCGTCTTTTTTCACGCTTCTACCATTGTTGGTCACACACCCCATTGAAATTTAAATAAATTTTATTTTTATAGTTATTTTTTAGTAGGCTATGCATGAAAAAAAATTGTACAAATTAAAACGAAACATAAAAATTTGTTAATAACTTTATAAACAACAAGAATAAGAATTATACACTAAATACTTAAAATTTGCAGATAGCAGTTTTTGTTTGTTTGAAAAATAACAATAAAAATAAAATTTATTTAAATTTCAATTGAATTTTTCTTAATATTTTTGTTGTGCAACGATAAAAAAATGATCATATGGTTGAATACAGAAAAAATACTCTATCGAATGGGACAAAAAATATATACCATCCCATTTAAAAAATATAACTTTAAGTTATAGTTTGAGAACCACTAGTGAAAAAAAAATTCTTCAATAAGTGAATGACCTCCTTCATCTAGTACAACTTTTATTTGAATGATTTTCTTCTATTTCCAATAATAAAGATAATAATCGAGGTGCCCCATATCTGAGAAATACCCTGTATATCCTTAAAATTTGTGACAGGTTTTCAAACACCCTGCATATCCATCATTTAAAAATGAAACTTACCTACTCATATATGAAATTGAAATGTTGCATCCATTATAATAGAATAAAAATATTAGATATTGGTAAATTTTTCCTTCCTTTCGCTTCGTTGTGTTTACTTTTTTAGATACTCCATTCGAGGAACTCTTTGTACTTCTTTTGTTTTCTCTGATTCATAGTAAGATCTAGAGGTTCTTCTTGACTGGAAGGTTTCACAGTGCTCTCTTTTTCGGCAGAAGGCTTAGTAAGATCTAGGGGTTCTTCTTGAACAGAACTATTATTGTTTGAAGAACATTCGGTGCTAAGGGATATTTCGGAATCTGGATGAAGTACTTGAGTGGAAGATCCATCTTGTACAGTATTCTCTTTTTGACGTAAAATATTATCTTTATTTTGTTCAATAATAATTGTAATGGCACATAAATCAACGTGCTCCTGCTCAACTTGACTAGAAGGTCCAGGACTTGCAATATTGTTTTCTTCCTCACTGACTTTGAATTTCATTTGACTAATAGTATTCTTCAACCAGTTTTCGACTTGCGAAAATAATTCTGCTTCTTCATTTGTCATTTTGTCTGGTTTAGTAAGACTTAGATCTAGAGGTTCTTCTTGGACAGAAACATTACTGTTTGACGCAGATTCAGTGCTGAGGGATGCTTCGGAATCAGGTTGAGGTACTTCACTGGAAGGTTCATTCTCTTCTTCTACAAAATAGTCTGAAGACTGTTCCACACTAGTTTGAGTTGATGGAATATTTTCTTTATTTTCTTCGATAACACTTCTAGTAATGGTAGATACTTCAACCTGCTTTTGATCAACTTGACTAGAAGGTCCAGGACTTGCAATATTGTTTTCTTCACTGACTTTGAATCTTTTTGGACCACTAGTATTCTTCAACCAGTTCTCAAATTGCGAAAGTAATTCTGCTTTTTCAATTGACCTTTTGCGTCCTTCAGGGCATGACTGAGAAGCTATCATGCTTGATGTGATAGTATGTGGTTTAGTTTCTTTATGATGGCTTGAACTAGTCGATGCCTGTTCGGTAGACCTCCAGCTTGAAACAACAGGATTTCTTAAAAGGGGAGATCCTTTTCTGTATGTATAGATTCTTGGTATTGGACCCCGTATTGGGCGTTTTGTAACTAATGTTGGTGTTACGTTGTTAAATTGTTTGGGTGTTACTGGTCTGAGTGCTGGTGGTATTCTTTGCATGTATGGTACAAAATTCATCATTTCGCTTATGGGAATATTGTGTTTAATATCTTCATCTATAGATTCTCGGCCATCAAAATGAAAAAAATTTGATCTAAGATAATTTAATCGGTCTAATAGTTTTTGTCTTGGTGTATCCATTGTGTCAATTTGAAACTGCTTATTTGGTACAGATTTACCTTCCACCCCAACATCAAAATTTATAAAATCTGTAAATTTGGATTCTATTTGATTTACTGAATAAGATGGTACAGCGGTTTCTCTGTTTACGCGCGACGAAATGGTAATTGTTTGTTGTGGTTCTTCGTCCAATCCCAATCTTTTTTTTAAATTAATTGAGTGCATTTCTTTGATAACTGCTTGTGCTTTCTTTTCCATTGTACTCAATACAGGTCCATTTGGTGATGGTCCGCCATTTTCCAAGTGACTACAACCTTGACCTTGATGGATATTTCTGATAAGATATTCTTGTGCTTTCTTTTGCAATGCACTCAATGCAGATTCATTTGCTGATGGTCCATCATTTTCTAATTGGCGACAACCTTGTTGGATATTTCTGGCCAGATATTCTATAGACCGCATTAGAATTTTTGTATGTTTGATACTAAAAGAACGCCCCCCTGATGCCTTGCACAAATTTTCTATGTCAGACTCATCGGGTGGCATAAAGGTAGGCTCTTCTTCTACTGGTATTCCGGGCAAACGCAAAACAATTGCGTAAAACTGAATATCCCAGCGGTTCCTTTCTTGAGAAAGATCTGCGTCTAATGCCAGCGGGGAGGTGGGTATTGTCAACTCCTTTAAAATGCTAGGCGGTGACGATATTTTGCGCCCCTCAGTGATTAAAATAATGTTTGCAACTTGCAAACGAGAATTATTGCCAGAGGTGTCAAGTTTACTAGCTATTATTTGAATATTGAGAGCGTCCAGGGCATGTTTTAGATTTAGTCCTACTGAACCAAAAGAATAAGCTTCTAACAAACTTACTTCTTTTTGAAATGTGTCCAAACTTTCGTTCAAATTCCACCCAAATTTTATGTTATGCGGTGGTTCATCGAAAGTTAGTAACATGTATCTATCATATCGACTTTCAGCTATTTTTTTACGTCTTTCCACGAACATATCTATAGATCTTTTGGCCAAATCTAAGAAAGTCAAACGACCAAAACTTGTTAATGCCGTTTGGTTCATAGACCCAGTCGTATCCACCAAAAATAAAATTATAGCCATTGGCAACAAGTTTTTTTCACTTACACAGGCACTGATTCACTGATGCGAATTCTTCAATGGTTAATACTTTAAATAAACGTATATCCCGACAATATTTTCTTAAATAGAGCCCAGAATTAAAAAACGATAATAATGTAAAAAATTATAGATATGAAACACTATTTTTTCTCACTTTACAACATGCACGGCACAACTATCATCTACACTTCCATATTTTGTTGGGTTGGGCTGCTATTTGTTCATCCCTTTAGGTACGGACCCGAAACAATTAGTACCATCTATTGGCAAATTAGAAATTAAAATAAATTTATTATTTATTGTTAGTTTATAATTTTACAATTATAATAAAAAAATATATTTTATTTTGTTCCATATTATATTCCCTTTAAAAAGTGCTAGAATACTGACATTACAAATTAAATTCTAAATATAAAAAACTTATATTAACTGTTGAAGTAAATGCCCGCACGATACAAATATATGTCATCATACCGATATCTGTGTACAAAGCAGATTGGCATACCCAACAATGGGTAATATGCTGTGATAATATATTTATTTATATAAGTAATATGTATTAAATAATATATATTTTAATAATATTTAATTATCATGATTAATTTTATTCAATAAACTTATTTATTTTATTTATTATGAAAACAAAATTACACGTTCACAATAATGTATCACATCGATAATCAGTCACCGATTAGCGATTATTTGGTTATTAATCGATATCCAAACAAATAATCGAGTATCGAATATTGGTTCTCTTTATTACGTAATTATTGTACATGTACTTATATACGCAGTAAAATCTTTCTTTCATTCTGCATAAATTGCAATTTTAATTTATTTTACAGGAAATATTATAAAAAGAAATTAGGTAATATTGTCCAATATTTATTACATTAAAATGACCATAAAAAGAAGTTTGAAATATGCACCTATTAAGAAGATATTGCTTAAAAATATTTAATTGTGTTATTTCTAAGTTTACTTCATTCTCAACATTTTTTAACAATTATAAACCTGTGGATATAAATGAAATAAATGATCAGGATCATGCCCGACGCATTGCGATATTATTATTGCAGAAATAAATATAAAATAATAATAATAATAATAATAATAATAATAATAATAATATATATATATATATATATATATATATATATATATATATATATATATATATATATATATATGATAATCGATTATTTTTTGATTAATCGATTATTTTTCCCAGCCTTATTATCAAGGCATGTTTGTTTATGTATGTATTTAGAAACATGTTTATTGCAAATTTATCCGAAACAGTAGAAATATTTCTATTTTTCTACAACTTTTGTTGTTTATTACTAATGCTATTTTTTAACGCATGACCCCAAACCCTTAATTGTTCGACCGGTTTACATTATTAATAAACAAATTATAAATTCTACACAAATGGTGAGAAATTTTTATATAAATAAAAACTGAATATGTATTCTGCCATTTAATATTGGATTACATCGCCTTTATTAGTAAGAAATACCAGCTTTAATTCTAGTAGGCATTGTGACCCTAGCCCTGCATATTTGTCAGTGAGTATTGTCCCATATGTATTGCTAGGTGGGTATTACTGTACTCACTGGATTTTTACGAAGTTGTTTTTCATTGTGCCAAAAGTAAATAATCTCGGTAGAAGTTAAATCTGGACTATAAGATGACCCTTAAAACACCGGTCGAACTATTATCACAAGTCATTTAGCCTACAGTTTTTTAAAGTTTTAAGTCTATGTTTCAAATATTCCAAAGAATTTTGTAGAAATTTCTAACTATTTGTGTAAATTTTATAATTTGTTGATAATGTAAATAAATTAAAACTACTATCCAATTCAGAATTATAGTCAGTTGAGTTTAAAAAAAATTCAGAACTTATGAAATACTCTTTTAATTATGGACTATACATTTCTACGTAATTACATTAATTTTCATATTTTTATATTAATTAATATAAAAATAATGACAATATAATAAAAAATGACACCTACTTTTAGCGCGTTTGAAGAAATGCTCATCTTCATTGATGCCTAATGTCAATATGTATCAATGGAAATTTTTTAATATGTTATAACCATAGGCTTTGTGAATATTTTCAAAGTTAATTTTTTTGGTTTATTTTTATTTTGTTTATAACAATTAAAAAATAAAAGTGTTCGATCTCAGCTTCTATTAATATTTGAATTAATTAAGAATTGAAATTTGGCATGTAATTTTTTTACTGCTTTCCCGCATGAACCCGGGTGTGCTTGTACAGAAAAAAAATCATCAATGAAGATGAGCATTTCGTCAAACGCGCTAAAAATTTGTGTCATTTTATATATGCCATTATTTTTATATAAATTAATTTAAAAATATGAAAATTGGTATAATTACGTAAAAATGTATAGTCCATAACTGCAAGAGTGTTTCATAATTTTCGAATTTTTTTAAACAAGTTATTGAGTTTCAATCTCAACTGACTATAATTCTGAAACGGATAGTAGTTCACTGCATGTATTGTATTACTTTTAGAGAAAAAAATATTTGTTATTTAGAACATTTATTTCTTATTTTGATATAAACATAACAATGGAAATATTAACAATTATATATGACTATTTAGGTTTAAAAATAAATAAATATACAATTGTATTTGTTATTTTAGATGATACCTTTTTGTAGGTAAACAGTTATTAACACATTTGTACTTAATCATACGGGTAATCTAAAAATAGAGATATTTATATATTCGTTACATAAAAAAAATGTATTATTTTACCTGTAGTATATTTAGAGTAATATTCAACAATTTTTTTCAGTTCATCGAAAGCAGCGACAGTACCATTAGCTTTTAATGCTGTACCATGCTCAACAATACTTTTTAATTTGTCTATATATTCTCCATTCAATTTAGTACACTGTAGATCAGAATTAATTCGAACTGATTTTTTGAAAACCTGAAACAAAACTATAAAATCTCTAGCTTCGAAACAATGCGGAAATACATACAACATCATTGTCAATTGAAACATCTTTCCCCATTAAAATTGCATTATCATAAATAGAAGATATTCTATATCCGTTTAAATACTCGACTTTGAAATCGCCGACAATGCTTAAAGGACTGTAAAACTTCTTAGAATTCTGAATATATTGGACTCCATGATCAACAACAATATTTTGCACATCAATATTATTGATACGATTTGTTGTAACATTACCTAAAAATTTTTATTTAGATATGCTTTACAAAATTATTAAACACATACCCGCTAGAACAAGATTTTTGAAAACAATATCTGCTTCAACATACTGCGGTGAACTGCTATTACATTTCATTGTTTCTAAAAGTAAATGTGTAATATTTACGAATTTAATGAAATCAAAATTGCAATTTTCAGTGATTTCAACATTTTTAAATACGACATTTGGAACATTGTCATAATTTTTATTAATTTGTACTAAATTATCCAGTAATACTCCATTTACTTTTGAAGGAACCTGCAAAATTTGAAAAGCTATATTAAATATCATATTTTGACGTGCGTAAATGAAGAATGACCCACGATGAGCTTATGCGATCTTTGTTTACAAATTTGGATATCTAAGGGTTTTTCGACATGCCCATTTGAATCAAAATATTTTCAAAGAGAAAAAACAATAAAAATAATTTAATCATGGCCAGTTATATCCGATGTATTATATCTTTGATTTTTGTTTAAAAACGACCACATCTTCATCACTCTATAGCTCATGAATGGAATCGAATGAGGGAGTTTAGTCATGTTGAAATGTAATCATTTTTCCATATTACTGCATACTATACATGCAATATTACTATTAATGCTATAAAAGTAATAAAATATAGCGTATTTTTTTTGTACAAACGATATTAAATTTATTGTTAGTTAAATCGCCCGCAATACGATGACGTATGCAGCATCTTTGATTCGCCGTAGTTGTCCGCTACGAGCGCTAGTTTAGAATGAAAACAAGAATGTATGTCTTCTATATTTGATAATTAAACGTCAAATTCAATGTCAAATTATATTCTCAAGTGTCAAATGTAAACATAAACAAGTGGCCGTATTTTGCTTCTGTCTCTTTCTATGAAGCACGTTTTGGGCACGTATGTCGAGACCTAATTCGCACTGCGGGAAGAAAATATTGCAAAAGTTTAACATTTTTATTCTCCGGTATTTTTTAAAATTTTACAAAATATAAAAGTAAAAACGCTTTAGATTTAAAATATTTTAACATATAAAATAATCAAAAACTCGAAAACTCCCCTATTTTTATAATCTGTAAAAACAATTATATAAAGAAAACTTTTATTATTACTAGTACAGTGTGTTAACTCGAAGTAGGCTATGAACAAAAAAACATGTCTTAATTTAAACGTATTTAATTGTCAATTTGACAGGAGATATTGTCAAAAATCTTATCTAAAGAAATCGAAGCTTTTCTTTTTGAATCTTATTTTAGAAATGGAAATAAATTAGAAAACGGCAAATGGCAATATTCTATTAAAATTACATTTCACAATCAATTTTGACAATTTGACTTTTGAATTGAATAAAGATCAGACATACGTTTCACTTCAATTATTAATTTAGTTTATTTCGAATTTTTTAAATAATTTAATAATATTTGTAATACATATTACAATAATTGCTCAGACGATCTCCAACATCGAAGCATATTTTGATACATTCGTTCAAAAACACCAGGATTTGTTTGAATTTCTTGTTGCCGTACACTCGGCTGTCAATTAATATCACGTTAGCGTAATCGCAAACAACTAAAATTAAGATAGATAATTACTTTTTTAGCTCGACTGATAACGATGTGGCCGTTTTCAGGCAAAAAATAAAAAATTATTGTTGGAAAATATCTAGATATCAAATTTTGTAAAACAATATTAAATAGTTTTTAAAGTAAGGGTCGCGTAAGCTCTTCGTTTTTATCTTTTTGTTTTTTCTCAGCTTTACCTTTAATATATTCATTTCAACATTTTCAGTGAACTGTTTGTGCCCAATTATAACAGCATTGTCTAAATGATTCTTGTCTACTATGGTATTATTTAGTCTTATAATATCAACTCCATTTATATTTTTGATGTTGGTACTTCCTAATGTTCTCATATCGATTGCAGCTAATGATGTAAATATTTTTTTACCAGTTACAAGCTATAAAATAATAATTAAAATTAGATTTCAAAACAATATAGTATCTTATAATACTACCTGATCGGGGCCCTTATTTTTTAATGCATCATCATAGAGTGCTTTTATGTTTACTCCATTTATTTCCGATGTCAATAATTCTATTTTCTTCGCAAACATATGATTAAAAGTAACTTCTTGCTCCAATGTATTATTTTTGAAAGTATTAACAGCATGGGAAATAAGTCTACCGAAATTACCACCAGCTTTATGGAAATTTATATCATTTAGAACTTTAATATGTCGCCAATAAAGCCCTGGCAAATACATTAAACTATGAACAGCTTCCATCGGATTAAAATTCGAAGATTTAGAATTTACAATATCACAATATAAGTTAGAAAAATTCAAATTTGAGTAAATGTGAATGTCTTCTATAGATGTTCTATCTATGAATAAATTAGTTTTTATGTTGTTTACTTCGGGAGCAGAAATAAATGCTAAAAATTAAAAAAATGTTTATAAAAAATGTTAAATTAGATTTTCTGTAAACTTACAAAAATTTGCAGTTTTAATTTCATAATTTCCAAATATTGTTTGTGGTTTACTTCGAGACAAATAGTTTTCTTTCGCATCTTTCAAATTTATTTCATTTATTTGGTCAGCTTTCAAATTATTTATAAATACGTTCTTTTTAAAAGTAATGTCACCTTTTATAATTATATCGTCATGTATAGAAATCAGCTAAAAAAATGTTCAGTTCAACACTGTAAGTCTTAAAAAATTATAGTTCGCGAGCAGTTCGAAAACTATACGAGAACAGTTTGCGAACTGAACGTCCACACCACATATTTGAACTATGAACTCATGTTCGCCGTGTAGTTCGGAAAAAGTTCGCATTAATTTGCGCTATTTCTTCTGACGCCATATTTAACACTACAATTTGTTGTATCGAGTCCTTTTTCAAATTACGTTTTTTGTATTCCTGAGTGTCTGGTCGCAAATCTGAGGAACCGGGTTCGATCCCGACCAATGCCAAATATTTCGAATTTTAAATGGCACAAAATTGACCCCTGTGGTACACACTCCACGCCAGCATTGAGTCCCCGTGAGGTGACGCCTGGTAAATGCCCGCACGGTACAAATATGGGTAATAAGCCGTGATGATATATTTATTTGTATTCCATAAATTTGAAGGTAAACAATACTGCTCTACAAAACTAAACTTCAACGTCCACACTGCACATGCTGTTCGCTTCTAGCTCGCAAACAGTTTCTTTGATCTTACCGCTCATGTAGCGAACTTCATCCGAACACACGAACCGAACCCGAGCTGTTCCCGATCTCTGGTGAACAAACCGAGGGGAACATATCACAATCCATACTTCTCACAGCTCATACTCTGCGCGATTCATACTTCTCACAAACCATACTCATCTCGGGTCCTCTCGGCAAAGTTCGATATACACTGGGAAAATATACATATGCAGTAGAAAGATAGGTTCAACATTACGAGAATAGATGTCTCTCTAGTTTCTTAAAAGAAATTTATATAGCGATCTATCAGATACTTAAAAAAATATGATTACTTTTTAGATACTTTTGGAATTGAATGAAGATGTAATATAGTATTCAACAATTAATAAAATGGTAAGGTAGGCAAATGTTTGTAGTACCTATACAAATATAATAAATAACTACATACAACAAATATATCTTTCACCAATAATATTCTAATACAGAAAATAGTATATGATTATGTAGCAATAGAAGCAGGCAGTCCATTAGTAAGATAAGAATACTGTAGAACTGGAACAAAACTATCTGATATTTCCGTTTCTTATATTCTTATTGATGTGTAAATACCTTGAGATTCTGCTTGCAGTAAATCAATTGTAGATGATTACAGACAATGTTACAGGTTTTGTACTTGTATTTCGGTATAGTAGCTCACCCATTTTACAAAACACTATATATTAAAGTTTATTTCTCCAATGAGCTAAAAGCAGAACATCCCAGAACCTTGTAGCTGTGCACTGCATAAGTATATAAATAAATTAACGTGCTGTTCTTAGAAAAATTTCGCTGTTGAAAATTAAATGCTACCACGACAACATTCATCAGCTGATTACGTAACCAGATGATATTCCAATATTTGTGAAAATGGCATATGATCTTTTAATTTTTGTAATATGTCACTTATTTAACTGTTTATTGTGATTATTATTAGTAGTATAATATATCCTTTATTCTATTATTCTTAAAATATTGTTAAAATCTCAATAAAACTAATGGAAACATATCACATCATATCCGTATCATCATATTGTTAATTTTATATTTAAGGTTGAAGATTTGTCACCTTGCATAAAATTTTAGTTGAGTAATGCGGATGTCAAATATTTTTCCGATAGAAAACGAAACGTGTTCGGCTGTCGTCGTACTATGACTTATGAGAAGTATGAGTTATAAGAAGTATGGGGCGTGATATGTACTCAAACCGAGCACGTTACTTGTTCGGTAACTGTTCGCGAACAGCTCGCGAACTTGGTGTGTACGTGGCTTTACAGATATGTAAATCTGTAAATAATGAAAAAAAGCGCCAGTCTCTTCTTATGTATAATTTTATATTAATCAGCAAAAATAGATGTGTTTCTGTCTATTTTTTACAGATTTACAGATCTGTAGGACTTATATTTTTTTTTTAAATTAAACTAAAAATATATCTGCATTTTTTTTAAAGTCCCTAAATGTATTGTATAAGTAAATAAATAATTATTATGCACGTGAAACCTAGAATTTTGAATCTTGCATCTAATATTTTTTCATTTAATTATTCATTTTATTAATATTTAATTATTAATATTATTAACAAAACCTGGCTTTATCCCGATAAAATAACAATAAATCCAGACCGCCTTCAGAGTAATCGCAAAATTTCTGTTATTGACAAAGTTAGCAACAATGTTATCAACATGTTAATAAAATAAGTAACAAATGAAGACTACACCGCAAAAAAGGGGAATGTCGCATTTTTAATTAAAAGAGTTAAGGTATGCGTCATGTACATCAAATACGGTTAGAATTTTATATACAAACTTCCAATGCAATAATGATCATAGTCTCAATATTATTTAGGTTGGAAATATTGCCATGTAATACAAGAACATTATTGCTATAAACTTTATTATTTTCCAAGAACTGCTTAATAATGACATACCTCGTTTTTGCAGTGTGGTCTTCAAACGTTATTAACATTTCTAGGGACTTTTAAAAATACCAACAAAGCCTGCATTATATTTTCAACTTTCAATAAATATAGAACATAAATATATGAAAAAAATAATTTCTTTTCATGTGTTTAATTTTAATACGTTACCTGTGAAAAATAATGATTAATATTTATATCATTAACATTTTTTGCTTCTAATTTATTTATATTCAAATCTCCATTGATATAAACTTTTTCTAGCCTATCATTACCGTATAAGTTCATAAGTTTTTCTTGCATTTCGTTAACGTTTACTTTATTTAGATTTGTAAAAATAACATTTGCTGTATCTAAAACATTTCAAAATGCATTAATTATTTTACAAATTATTTTTGATTACTTAAACTTACCAATATTGGATTCAAATATCAAGTTATTTACATAGCTTTCTCTGTCAATATAAACTGTCCTGTTTAATAAGTCAATAATAGGAAAATGATTTATTTCTTTAATTTTTAATTTATAATTTGTGGGGAGAATTAGATTGTCTTGAATTATTATTTTCTTAAATGTTTTGATTCCTAGAATATATAAAATTTAGATTGAAGTACCTACAAGACATTAAAAAATATACCTGTGAAATTATTAAATTGATTTACTTTTGCAAGATTATCTACTTCAACATTATCTACAACTGCAGTATGTAGATTTTTAATTTTCACACCATACCGGAAATTTTTTTGTCCTTTGACTTTATATCTAAAAAATGCATAAATATATTATACTTGATAAATATACAATAAAGAAATTTAGAAATATATTTCTCACCTTCCAGTTTTCCTTACAGCTTGTTTCATAAGTTTTTCTAAATTCTCCAAATTTTTATGGGACTGTAACAGCACATCGCCACTAACCCGAACATTTTTAAATCTATATTCGAAATTGTCGTCTTTTTCATAACTATCCGAAAATAGAACAAAACTTTTATCGTTTATGTAGGTTGTGTTTAATTTTGAAATTGAGAGACCATTTAAAGCAACTATTTCTGTCGGTATAATCTGGAAAAAATACATATTATATTGTGAATTGTATACCAGAAACTAATTCGAAATTTTCAATATAAATATCGACACCTGCAATTAGTAAGATCGTAACAACAATGTACTTATATTATAAATTAGTATAGGTACAATAGTAACTTTATTCAAATAACATCTGAGCGCTTATCACATTAAAAGATCAAAATAATTCAAAACACAAAAATTCAGTTTCAATGATATTGATTGCATGTATCGATTTGTAAACTGAGTTTTAGAGTATAATGCCACCCCCCCCCCTCTGAAAATATGTGAAAAAGTGGTTTAGAAATCGGGTTATATCTTTACAATCAATAAACTTTTAGGAAATAAATAAATTGTAGCTTATAGAACAAGAATAAATCTAGGTCTAAATGGTATAATTTTTTTCTTTATTGGTTTTATTAATTAGAAATTAACTATTAAACTTGGTGAAATTAGTCATTTTTCAAAGCAAAATTTATTCATAATAGGAGTAATTATTCAAAAAAAATGATACCAATTAGACCTAAATTGATCATTAATTAATACAAATTATGTATTATTTTTGTTTTTCATAATGTGATTTTTGTAATATTAACGGATTCCCGATACAGTAATTCGCTAACTGATACTTAAAATGAATCATGCAATGCTGCCCTCTATACGCATTAATATAGATGATACGTTTTTCGGAAATTGATAATAAAATTAAAAATTACCACTAACTTTATAATTAAGTGAAAATAAAAACTATATACGTATACAATTTTAATATTCTTTGCCCTCTTAAAGACAGCTTCGCGTCAAATTTTATTACTGAGAATAACGCCCGTTTCAACACGATTTTAGACGTACGTTAAAAAACGTACGACAATTTATCGTAGCGTACTTATTTTCACACACAACGATTTTTTGCCGTTGTTTGAGCTCAGTACCTATCTTAACATTATTGAAATCGCAGCGTGTTTCAATGAATCACGGAAAAATTGCGTTATGGTTAATTCATCAAAAGGGGAAATGTAATCGACTTGTTTGGGTGCATCCGATCTATCAAAGGAGAAAGGAAATTGGTATCTTTAACACGCTTTTTGAAGAGAGTTAGAGATGAAAATAAATAGACACTGGTCTAGCTTCAATTAAAGATATTAGAACGTCAGCATCAATATTTTCAGCCATTTTAATAACGAGGTTTCCTGACTTCGTGCCACGAGGGAAGCTGACGTACGACTAAAAATCGTCGAATGTGAAACGCTGCATTTGGTCAAGTAAGCCACTATCTTCCGAAAATGGCACGGTCGCCGTCCATTCTAGTGACAAGGGACGGCTGCTGAACGGCACGATCACGGCGCCGTGCCGTTACCGTTCTGTGTTGTGAAAGGACTCATCAATGACATTATAACTAACTAGTTCTAACATCACAACGAACTGTCTAACAGCATACGCTACGCTGGGTCTACGTTAGTTATATGTCATTAGGTCTCATACAGTTCTTCACTCCATAATGGAATGTGGTCGTACGTTGTGTGTGAAACGAGCGTAAAATGAGACCATCTCGAAAAACGTATACCTACCTATGTATACAGGGTGTTTCCTTTAAAACAACCAGCGCTTTTCTGGGCGAACTAATGACTTTAGAAAAAAATGTTATATACAAGAAATGATCAAGAATAAGGGGCTAATTTATTAATAATAACAAACCGAAATTTCGCCCAGTGGTTCTCAAACGGCAGAACAAAATTGTATTTTTTTAAATAGTATCATATAATTTTTTAGCCCATTAGATAAAGAATTTTTTCTGATTTCAACGATATAAATATGGTATAGGGTTGTATAACAATTATTTCGAGAAAAATGGTATTAAAAATAATGTTATAATATTACAATAGGCTATGCAATACACAGGTATTGCTAGGTCTGTTGCCTAGTTACGCTGGCAGTAAACTCATTTTTTATTACATTATTTCTAGTTTTTAATACTGTTTTTCTCGAAATAATTGTTATACAACCCTATGCTATATTTATATCGTTGAAATCAGAAAATAATATTCTATTTAAAGGGCTAAAAATTATATAGGGTCCCATTTAAAAAACTATAATTTTGTTCTACCGTTTGAGAACCATTGGTTAAATATTCGGTTTGTTATTATTGATACATTATCCCCTTATTCTTGATCATTTTTGGTATAAAATATTTTTCTCTAAAGTTGTTAGTCCGCCCAAAAAAGCGCTGTTTGTTTTAAAGGAAACATCCTGTATAGTTATTTTCACTTAATATTAATGTTAGAGGTTTTTATTTTCAATTACATTAGCCTTAGAATCTATTATATTTAATTTTTAAGTAAATTATTCTTACTTGTTTTTTATTTTTGAGCCAATATTCGTCAACATAATTTCGAGGAAGTTCTTTGGTTTTGTAGTACAATCTTGTGAAAGGGTATAAAGTAACATTTGTTACAGACAAACTTCCATTTATTTTAACATATCCATCGTACATAACTAATCTGTTTGTATCTTGAAATTGTTGAGCTGGGAATTCTTTTCCGTTAACGTCTCCTTTTATGTGAATTTTTTTTATTGTTATAGGACCTAAACATTGTAAAATAATGAGAATATCAGAAATATCTGATAATTAAATATAAGTTATATGTATTTTATTATATTGTATTGTATAAGCTGAAAGTCTGGTCGCAAATCTGAGGAAAAGAGTTCGATCCCGACCGACGCCAAAAAGATATACCGTGTGTCTGTCTTAAAGGTGTACATAGGAGATTAACATGGGAAATCAGTTTTTTTGCAATTTCCTGCTCGCCTAATTATTTTAAGCAAAAATGTGTCAAATAAAAGTTTTAGACCATAAAATTCTACACCTAAATCAATAAACAGAATTACCTTTCCATGCATTGGAACGACAGAAATTAAGTATGAAAATATCGAAAATTACGTTGAAAATATCGACAGCCATGGAATTGAACAAAAAATAAATAAATGCTTGCCGTTTTATCTGTCACAAATTAACTTATTTGACGTTTCTGACAATTTGATTTTGTCTCTAGTTTTATTGTCTGAAATGATTAAAAAATGAACATTTATACGAATGAAGAGCTAAATTCGGGACAAAATTTGAAAAGACTGTTAATGTGTCTTCAAAAAATACACGTGAGCCGTCTAATCAGAATATAGAACGAGCAGAACATGCGTTACTCTAAGAAAGAGTGTTAGGAATGATAAGTGTACCCCTACTGTAGTACTAAGGTAGATGTATTGGAAATGATTTGAGAGTACATAACAGCATCATACATAATTTTGTTACGCAATGTTGAATTTTTGATATATTCATATTATTTAAACAAAACTGTATTTTCTTAACTTTATTTATTAATTTTATATTTCTATTATTGCCATAATTAACGATATTTGTTCAAATCAAATTGTCAGAAGCGTCAAGCATTTATTTATTTTTTGTTCAATTTCATGGCTGTCGATATTTTTAACGTAATTTTCGACATTTTCATATTTAATTTCTGTCGTTATAAAGCATGTAAAGGTAATTCTGTTTATTGTTTTAGATGTAGAATTTTATACTCTAAAACTTTTATTTGACGCATTTTTGCTTAAAATAATTAAGCGTGCAGGAAATTGCAAAAAACTGATTTCCCATGTTAATCTCCTATGTACACCTTTAAAATAGACACACGGTATATGGAATTTAAATGGCACAAAAGTGATCCCTGTGGTGCACTCCACGCCAGCAATGGGTGCCCGTGAGGTGACGGCTGGTAAACAAATATATCATCATTACCAAAATCTGTGTAGAAAGCAGATTGGCACACCCAGTAATGGGTTATATGCCGTGACATATTTATTTATTTATTTCATGAATCAGCAATATAAATGTAAATGCATATCCGGAAAGTTTGTCGCGTGAAAATTGACCACGAGGAAAATTGATCGCAGGAACATTGGCCGTAGGGAAAATAGGTCGACTGGAAATTGGTCACTAACAAAATTTATCGCCGGTAAATTAAATGCGGAAAAATTGGGTGCCAAAAAATTTATCGCGTAAAAATATAAAATAAATAATATAAATCTATCATCATGGCATATTACCCATTGCTGGGTGTGCCAATCTGCTTTGTACGCAGATTTCGGTAATGATGATGACATATTTGTACCGTGTGGGCGTTTACCAGGCGTCACCTCGCGGGCACTCATTGCTGACGTGGAGAGTGCACCACAACGGTCAATTTTGTGTCATTTAAAATTCGAAAAATATTTGGCGTCGGTCGGGATCGAACCCGGTTCCCCAGATTCGCGACCAGACACTCAGGCACGCGGCCACGAGACCCCATAAAAACAATAATCAATAAATTGATCTCAAAGAAAATTGATCGCTAGGTGATACTATGAATACAAGATATTGACAAGTCAGTATCAAATAGCATTCAAAGCTTTCAATTAGGTATATCAAATTCTGGCTCAAATTAAATACAACATTAATTAATGTTTATTTAGGAAATAACAAAAAGTAAATTATTTCGTCAATTAATTGTGAACAGTAACAATCTTAATATAACTTTCTAGCTATTATGTATTATTTATTAAAATACTACATAAATTACAAAAAAAGGGGATTCCACCATTTTTAAAATATAATTTCATCTGAACGTATAAGTAAAACTAAGCCTGTCGATGAAAATCCGGTGAAAAAATTCCTATTAATAAGCGAGTTATAGTCCTCCGAAATTTGAAAATATAGATGTGACGTCACGAATATAAGTTTTTATATCAAACTATTTTCTTCGTGGACCTAAATGTTCTTGAAATATATGCTATTTCTAAATTATATTTATAAAAAATAAATGAATATTATTATACTGTACAAGTCGACATGATTTATAATTGGAAATGTATTTAAATTATTAAGTTTAATGCAAAACATTTATATTCAAATAAAAACTGTTTGAGAATTGCAGTACTGGACTGATAGCCACGCCACCGCTATTTGAATTTCTCTACTTCCATTGATAGTAGGCTCCGCCCCTAACTGGGTATTCGTTATATATTTATAGGCCGTCTTTGAGTCGCCAATCAAAATAATATATATGAATTTCATATGAATGACGAGCTGCTATAATAAAAATCCCTTTATTTCCGAAGTATTTCAATTATGTCGTGTTATTTCTTTATTAATATTTATTATTAAGCATATACTTTCAATATTTTTTTTCTAATTTCTCTTAAATCAATGGCGCTGTAGTCCCCTATTAATATTTTAATATTTCACTAGGTGACGTCCCAGCTGTAGAAAGAGATAGAGCGATACATGCGCAATGTCATATCTTGTGTTTATAGTATCATGTTAGATGTCATATCGTAGAGGTCTGTTATTGTACTCGACCTTTGTAAAACTCGCCGCGAAGTGGCTCGTTTTCCAAACTTGGACTCGTGTGTCAACAGATTGTCTTATGAAATTTGTTTTTTTAATGTACTATTAATTTTGAAAGTGTCTACAGTCCCGATCGCGGAATCTTTTAGAAAAAATTAAAATCCCGACTCGGCACAAAATTCATGCTTGGAAAACTAAAGCCGAGTTTTGTCCTTTAAGTATGAGTTTTTGTTGTTGATTTTAGAGAAATATACAAGCTAAGTATAGTGTTCAGCAACGGTCCCGCGTTCGGGTTTTCTATTTTTTTGCACAAAAGTCCCGAACGTTTCTAATACTAAACCACGCCTCATCGTGATTTAGTCCGCCACGCCTCTTCGGGATTTTTTGAATACGGTTCCGCGTTCGGGATTCTAGCCACGCCCATTAATTTTACAGTGCTTGTAGAAAAATAATTACCTGTGGCATAATTGTTGTCATAAAAAGTGGCAGCTTGTTTTTTCAATGAAAGGCCATTCAAATCTGGTGTTATTATATTTTCAGCATTAACACTCATTAACTGCATATCTGTGGATATTGTTTGATTTGTACTTGTTGTCATAATTTTATCGACGCTAATATTTGATAATCTCATTGTGATTAAGTTGTTAATTCTAACATTGGAGTATATAATTATATCACCTGCAAAACACTTGTATTACAATAATGCAAATATATTCATTTCATGAACTTACCTTCTATTACACCATGTTTTTTCGTGTTAAATAAATCGTAAGAAAAGTCTCGCCAATATATTCCATTAATGATATCGAAATTGAAATTTTTTATATTTAAATTCCTAATGTTATAAAAGTTATAGTGAACATTGTTTTGCATATAATGGAGAACATTTTCTGTAGTTTCCTATAAGATAAACTATTATATAACATAATTCTACAGAAACAACTTTAATATATTTACATTATTTAAAACAGGTGTCTGAATTTTTTCCGTCGATATACTTTGCACATATTTTTTACCTCCAACAACTGTTCCATGGCCTGTAACCATTTTTTCTACAGGAATATTATTGATTCTGTTAACGTAAATATTTTGAGCGACCAAGTTTTTGAAAGTATAGCTACCAGTCAGAATTTGATCTCCTTCAACCAACAATAAATCTAGAAAATATAATAAATTGTAGGCAGATCTTAAAATTTAGTATTAATTTACCATTTAAACCACTTTTATCATCTTTAGTAATAATTTGTTTTGCAACTACATTTCGAGCAGTTACTGGACTGTGAATAACTTGTGGTTTTGACTTTAAAAACCATTTGTTTGGATTCCAATCTTTGTTGTTAATTTTATTAACTTGTAAAAACGGAGCTTTTAAGTTTTCCACATATAGTTTTCCAGTGATTGTGACATTTCCTGTTAACTGTTTAACCTAAAAAATATAAATAACTTATTGTTTTATATTTTTAACAACTTATGCAACCTACTTGTTGATTTACTATGTCGACTTCTCCTTTCAAAACTTTTAATTTTTCTTTTACTGGTAACTGTAAAATAAAATATTGTTAACTTTTGGTTGATTCACTTAATTTTATAGATATGAACAAATGATACATACTATTGATTACTGAATAGCTATAACTTAACCGGGGTATGTGGCTAAATTTTTACATATAAGATACTACACAAAAAAATCAAATAACCGTTTTTTTAAACCGATTAATTATATAAAATAAATTATTAACAGATAGTTCTTTCAAAGTCAACGCAACGGTAGATGCGCAGATGTAATGTAAATCCCCGATCACGCATCACGCTCACATCACCCACCGTATCCCTTCTCCAAAACATTCAACTGCAAATAACTTCATTATTCGGAAATAATGTTCAATTTTTATTATTATAATGAGAAACTATAGTGGTTAATTTAAATATTTTATGAGCCATATATTGAAATTCCATTCTGGTCACGTTGACATTTAATAAAATAAGTAATTATAAATCATTCAATCTTCGGCCATATAATCAGTGGCGGAACTTTAATTTTTGCCCCCCCCCCCCTCAAACTTTTCAATCCGGCCCCCTACCTAACCCCCCCCCTCCTTAATCACTTAGATAGTTTTTATGAATTACTTTCATATGTCACTAATTTAAGTAGGTAGCATTAAAATAATATTTAATAGATAATATATTTATTTTTGGCATAATATGTAAAAAACAAAAGCACATGCAGATAATATAAAAAAATAACACTAAAACGTAACAAAATATAAGACAAAAAACATCTATTCTTTTACGTAATTCTTAATAGAGCAGAATCCGAGCAACCGAGTAAAACATATTTGAAACGATATTTGGACGTCATTATAAAATAAGCTGATTGCCCCTTATAATGGGACTACCTGTAGTGTAAAGGCACAGTATTATACTGTGGTAAAGGTTGGGATAGTCCGTTGTCCGTATAAAAGGCTACGCAAATATAATACTATTTGAAGTTTATTTTGATTATTTAATACTCGGGCTTCGGGCCCATATTAAAAAAAAAACTTTATTAGATATATACAATGTAATTTTAAAATTCCTCAAATTTTACCATTGAGTATAAACGAAAAGTAGAATAAGTACATTGTTATAAAAAATTTCATTACGTTCGTCCACGGGCTCCTTGGTGCACGAGCCCCCCCGCAACGCGGGGGCCAGCGGAGACGAAACTCCGCCACTGCATATAATGTATATAGTCGAAGAATTCAATATTAAATAATAAATAAGTATTCAAGCTACTGTATTTAGTTATGTAAAAAAGTGACGAATTGACTGCTTAGCAGTGCACAAAACAATGATTTGAAAAAAATACTTTACAGGCTGAAACACCAAAACCGACTACCGCCATTATTTTCTTTATTATTATAGTTACAAAAAAATACTATAGAACAAAGTTGTAGGAGACCAACGGGGACACAAAGTTATATTTTTTTAAATGGGATTATACTATTTTTTATGCCTATTCGATAGCGTATTTTTTTCTGAATTCAACGATGTATTGGTTTTATATCTTTACATAATAAAAATATTGAGAAAAATCCAATTGAAATTTAAATAAATTTCATTTTTTTTAGTTATTTTTCAGTAGACTATGTATGAAAAACAAAACTTGCTATCTGTCAATTTGAATTATTTAGGATGGAAATCAAATAAAACACTATTTATAAAGTTAATAACAAATATTTGATTCGTTTTAATTTAAACTCATTTTTTTTTCATACATAGCCTACTAAAAAAATAACTAAAAATCCAATTTATTGAAATTTCAATTGAATTTTTTTCAATATTTTTATTATGCAAGGATATAAAACTAATGCATGGTTAAATTCAGAAAAAAATACGCTATCGAATAGGTATAAAAAATATCTATAATCCCATTTTAAAAAATGTAACTTTGTATTGTAACTTGAGAACCACTGGTTTATAAAAATATTTTTTTCTTTCGTGAGAAGTGCTTTTATAATAGCAATAAATTATTGCAGATTACGATACATTGCAACCTTGTTTATTAACTGGTAACGTATGGCACTTTACTTACATTACACCCTGTAAAGAAATTTGCCTTTGCTATACAGAGTGATTCATCGGTCTGTTCTTTTTTAATAACTCGTTTATATTAAATAATACGGGAAAAAATTTCAAACAGTTTTTTTTTATATTAAAATGTTTATAAATCTGCATTATATTCGTGGCCGCGTGCCTGAATGTCTGGTCGCGAATCTGGGGAACCGAGTTCGATCCCGACCGACGCCATATATTTTGAATTTTAAATGGCACAAAATTGACCCCTGTGGTGCACTCTCCACGCCAGCAATAAGTGCCCGTGAGGTGTCGCCTGGTAAACGCCCGCACGGTACAAATATGTCATCATCATTACCGATATCTGCGAACAAAGCAGATTGGCACACCCAGCAATGGATAATATGCCGTGATGATATATTTATTTATTTTATTTTACATGATGTTCCATTTTTAGGCAATGGTATGTAACTTTGTATTTTCAAATGAAACGACTTAAATATTTATTCAAATTTGAAATGAAAAATTAAATGCAAAGCCTTCTGTATCTAATAAAAGTGTACTATTTAAATCATTTGCCGTTGTGTTTTTTATAATAATATGACTGTTAATATGATTGTTTTGATAGTGTAGGATAATAAATTTCATGTACTTTTCAAATTTGATAATTATATATAAATGTTCCATTTAAAAAAAGAACAGACCGATGAAGCACCCTGTACATACATATGAGCCAACATGTTGTAGATTATTATTTATTAATTTTCAGTGACTGTTCGTTTTCGTCAGTATGTAGTATCACACGTAGACTTTTCTAATAACGTTTCTAAACGTAACATAACCTAACGTACTAAATTCACGTCCGCAGAACTCGGGCAGTTATATAATTTTTTTAATTATGTTCTCGATTCTACAAAACAAGCCCTAAGTCTGTTGAACTCAAATTGACGAAACTTGAATCATTTATCTTCTCTTTTTTGCACACTAGATAGCAATTATAGCGTTTATCCTTTTTTAATAGCGGTAATTTTTTTCTATATAGCGGTTATCCCTTCTAACGTTTATTTTTTATATATAGCAATTTTTTATAACATTTAATTTATTCTCAACCGACAGTATGCTTCTGTATAAAGCAATACAAATAATTTCATTAGTTACTTACGTATCGTTCATAATCCGAATAAGAATATTTATTGTGGACAATATTATTTTTCACATTCACTTTCTGATAGTTACTTATTATTCCTTTGTAAATTTCATCCTTATTCTTTTGTAATATATTTTGACTTCTCGATTTCATACTAGTAATTAAATCTGATCGAAATTTCAACTTTTTATTTAAATTTACTAAACACTTTATTATCATATCATCATCATTGTTGATTGAATTGACTGAAAATATGTAATTATTTAGGTATTCATATAAATAAGAAACTATTCTTACTGTTGGTCTGATTTGTTTCAAAGGAGACAGAAACAAATAACATTTCTGGATAATTTTCTTCGTCCAAACCAGTAACATAAATTACAATTTGATCGTTTAGTAAGGCATAATCCAAATCGAGAACTTTCCAATAATATCTTTGGTAAGGTATTTTAGAAATAATGTTTTCATTTTCTAAATTGTATATTATAAGTTGCTCCTAAAAGAAATGTTTATCATTTATGTATATAGGGTGATTGGAGAAATAGGGACAAATTGCTATTTTCTTTATTATTAATTATAGACCTATAGTTTAAATTATAAATTTACGAGCGAAGTTAAATGACACTTTTTGCTATGATAAGATCCTGAATTCTCCTTCCGGTTTCGCAGAAAGTGAAATCTTCGTCGACTTTTTAAATGGAATGGCATGGCACATATATTTTTATATTTTCGGAAAGTATTTAAAGTTAACTTTACACTTGCATTTTTATTAAAAAAGGACACACTTATTAATTTTTTAAAATTATGATATTTTGTCTATAATCATGGGGTCTCGTGGCCGCGTGCCTAAGTGTCAGGTCGCGAATCTGGAGAACCGGGTTCGATCCCGACCGACACCAAATATTTCGAATTTTAAATGGAACAAAATTGACCCCTGTGGTGCACTTTCCACGCCAGTAATGAGTCGAGTAATGAGTGCCCGTGAGCTGACGCCTGTTAAGCGCCCGCACGGTGCAAATATTTCATCATTACCGATATCTGTGTACAAAGCAGATTGGCACACCCAGCAATGGGTACTAATAAGCCGTGATGATATTATCAGTTTGCCATGACATTTAGGTTTTGTTGGTTTAAGGGTATATTTTGCCATTTATTTGATTTATTTAAATACAAATTTCTTAATTTTTTGATAGTTCAAAATAATCAAAAACTATCATAATGTTAAATACCTAATTAATAACTGGGTTTTTTTTAATATTTAAATATTTTCCATAAATATGAAAATATATGAACCATTCCATTAAAAAAATCAAAGATGTTTTCGCTTAGGGGTATTTTCACACCAAAAAGTGGTATTTAAATTCGAACACAACTTTGAAACTATTGGTCTAAAATTAATAATAATGAAAAATCTATTTGTCCCTATTTTTCAATCACCTGTATAAAAACAAAATATTATCATACCTCCGTTGCTACAAATAAAACAGGATTGTTTCGAATATAGTATACGGATAATTTTTGATAACTTATCGGACTTTTAAACTGTTTCCATTTCATAAAATAAGTTTCTACAAAATTAAAACATTAAACACAAAAATAAAATTTCATCAGATTGCTTACCATCCCACCAATATATAGAACTTTCTACTTTACTGTTTAAAACTATGATGTACCGTTCTTTGTTTAAGACATAAGAAATAACTTTATCAGCACCATATGAATTTATAAAATGACGTTTTCGCATTTTTCCTTTCTTTACTTCAAGAACGTAGGTTCCTATCTGCAAATTATAATTATTTAATCACTGTTACAAAATATTATTACATACCGGAAGTTTACTTTTTTATGGACTATAGGAAATACAATGGTAAATTTTTCATAAGTTTGTAATTTTTGCCCTATTTTAGAACAAAAGTGTATGTATATTGAGAATTAAAATCCAGAATTATTATTTACTCGCATTTTGTTTGAAACAAAAATGCACTAAGTATAAAAGTTGTATTTTTTTAACCATTAACAGACTGCCATTAGAAAATGAACAAAAATGTTAAAACATTTGTATTGTTTCAGTTTGACAAATGATATATCTATCATAAAGTTTTAATAATTATTGATTTCATTTAATTAATTAATTAAAAGATGGTAAATGTATCCATGATTAATAATAAATAATTTAATAAAATCAATAATTTTTAAAACTTTATGTCAAATGTCATCTATTAAACTTAAACAAACTGTTTAACATTTTTTTCTATTTCCCATAGCAATCTGTTAATAGCTAAAAAAAATACTTTTATTTTGCAACTTTTTCGCGAACGAAACCAACGCAAACAATAATTTTGGACTTATTATATGCTCGTCACGCATATGAAATACATATATATTATTTTGATTGGCGACTCAAAGACCACCTATAAATATATAACGAATACCGAGTTAGGGGGGTGGAGCCTACTACCAATGGAAGTAGAGAAATTCAAATACCGGAGGCGTGGCTATCAGTTCAGTAGTGCAATTCTCAAACAGTTTTTATTTGAATATAAATATTTTGCATTAAACTTAATAATTTAAATATACTTCCAATTATAAATCATGTAGACTTGAACAGTATAGTAATATTGATTTATTTTTATAAATATAATTTAGAAATAGCATATATTTCAAGAAAATTTAGGTCCACGAAGAAAACAGTTTGATATAAAAACATATTCGTGACGTCACATCTATATTTTAAAATTTCGGAAGACTATAACTCGCTTATTAATAGGAATTTTTCACCGGACTTTCACCAACAGTTTTAGTTTTATTTATACGTTCAGATGACATTATAAAAAAAATGGTGGAATCCCCAATTTTGTTCTAAAATTAATAGGACAGAAATAACAGCCTTATCAAAATTTTACAATTGTTTTTCATATGGTCCATAAAAAAGTAGGCACCCGGTAAAAATTACCATATTAAGGTTCTGTTTCGGATTTTGTGTTATAACTATGACCTCAAAATTTTTATTTTTAAAACACGAAGCAGATGTTGCTTCCCTTGTTAAAATGCTATCACTCTCTTCGAATTGTGTACCTGTCCATTTATATAAACTAAAAAGTATGTATTGTAAAAATATGTTGAATATGACCAATATAAATTATACGTACATAGACGGTACAGATAATCTTTTCAGATTATTGACTACAAAAAGATATAAACTATCATCTTGAATAAATGAACAGACGTCAGTTACCATTCCTACTTTAGGTAATTTCTGAACCAAATTCCAATAATTTTCTTGAAATGTGTATATATTTAAATAACCATTTGTAAATACAACAGTAGCTAAAATTTTATCTTGATACTCTGTTACCTAAAATAAAATAATGTTAAAAAATGGTTATACTTTAAAAATTAACCACATTTAAGTAAAAAATTATACAGTGAAATTTAATTAATATAAAAATTACCTTGAAGAATGAAATTTTATGATTGACATCAGGTAACACAGAATGTGGTTCAAATAAATAGGCATTGTGGATCAAAGATACTATAAAAATTTGATCATACATTAAAATATACGTATTATTTCTCATATTAAAACAAACAGGTATAGACGGCAAGTAGAATGTATGTACTTTGTGAATAACAATTTGCGTATTTGTATCTGCAATAAAAAGTTTATCCTTACTGTATATAGTTTTAATTGTACAAATACATACCTTTGTTATTTCTATAGTATTTATTAAAACTATCGGTTAATTTTACTCTCACATCTTGATATCGATCTTTTAAATATGAATTTAACTGGTTCTCATTACACATATACATATTAATAAATAGAAATAATATTAATAAAACATTCTGCAATTACATTGTTTATGAATTATATTCTAATACATTGTTATATTAACTTACCAAACATTTAACAAATTCCATTCTTTGTATAACAAAATAAATGTTTGTAGCACACCATGTGCTTTAATTTAAAATATATACTAAAAGCGATACTTTATATTATGTTGGCACAAAAACAAGACTGTACTAGTTATCTCAAATAATGAAGAATATACAGTGGCATTGCGAAAAATATTTTTTTACGTCTGTTAAAGAAGTACACTTTTTTCATTAAAATGGGTTTTTTTAATACATGAAAGTGTGAAAAAAGTGCACTTTTTTAACGCTGCGGAGTGAAATAATGAAACGTTACGGAACTTTTTTTCACGCTTATATTGCAGACGTATAAAAATTGTATGCAACTCGTGAGTAATTTTTTTTTCACGAGAAGGAAAATTTGTCGAACAAGCCGAAGGCGAGTGCGCAAATCCTTCGAGTGAAAAAAAGATATAATTTAGTCACTTGTTACATAAATAACTATTTCATTTTGCTCGTTTTGAGAATAAGTTTAAACGTCAAGAATCTATGACAGATGTTTGCACTTTTTGTTTAAATTTTTGTTCCATGGCATCAATGATTTTTGCAAAAATATTATTTTTTCTACTATTTTTACGGTTCCGAAAATTGAAAAATTATAAACAATAGCATGTTCGGATGCAATATTCTTTTCTGTAGCGAAAACCTAAATACAATTTTGCTCTAAAATAATGAAGGGAGCAAATAACCGCACATTAAAATTTTACTATTGAAAGCCCTATGCTGCGTCGTCCAAGTCACACCACCCTGTATAACAAGTCCACGGGCGCCTGTTTAAACTTTAAATTTAAATCCTGCCGACCTAGCTCAAACAGGTCAAAACATGTCTTGCATTGCATTCTATAAAACGCTTAAAACGAATATTTTATTTTACGTTTATCTCATGACAAGCACCTAATTATATCAATAAATTTAGGCTTATTTGATGCAGTATTTAATCCTGAACATTTTTTGTATTTACAGTTAAGTTCTAAAATTAATAAGACAGAATTTATAAAATATGAAAATTTGACCATTGTATTTCCTATAATCCATAAAAAAGTAGACACCCGGTATATATGTATATATTTTTATATTATATTACCATAGTAGAATTTTTCTGTTAACTCTGAAGGTATCTAAAATAATTTGAAAAACAATTTATTTTTCTATAAAAAATGTATTATTTTATAAAATTTGATTTAAATCAATAATTTTTAAAAAATCAGTTGATTTAAATCATGATTTAAATCGTGATTTAAACCATTTGGTTAGGCCAACTCTGAAAAGTATTCAACTAGGAAAAATTAATTTTAAAAATCCCTATTGGCCTTAGTTTTCTATAGCTAATGAACGGTAAATAATATCGGGGCGGGCGTTACAGCATACGATTCTATGGACTTTCCTACATTATGCATTTCATTTTTAATTTTCATATCCAGCTAATATAGTATTACCAAGAAAAAAAACAAAAAATGATACCTTCCTTCAAACATTCAGTAGCCCACTAAAAACTCGTTTTTCGGTTCTTAATACTAATACTGCACTATCGCAACACGCGATTATTCACAAGTACCCCATGCTAACTTCACCAAAGTCTAAAAGGAACTGACGTCTTCATTATAAAAATATAAATAAATAATTATATCATCACGGCATATTACCCATTGCTGGGTGTGCCAATCTGCTTTGTATACAGATATCGGTAATGAGGATGACATATTTGTACCGTGCGGGCGTTTACCAGGCGTCACCTAATGGGCACTCATTGCTGGAGTGCACCACAGGGGTCACTTATGTACTATTTAAAGTTCGAAATAATTAATATAATTAACAATGTAACAACTACCACTAATTAAGTGTTAATTGATTATATTTTTTATACTTTGGCGCTAAAGTAAACAATGTTTGTTTTCAGGTTCCGCGAAGGGCCGGTACTACACCCAGCGATAGAATACGGTATAACTACAGCACGAAGATCATAGGTGATTTCTTAGAAGAATAAATAAATAAATAATAGTTTTTTTTCTTTACCTTTCCTATGTAATAACAAAAGAGACAGGGAAATATCCAAATTTTAAGATTTTCCGAATTTTCGTATCTTTTAGTATTAAGTTCTCTAGGTACGAAAATATCCATTGGTTAGGAGTCCGCCATTTTATAAAAGGTTGAGAACTGATTTGAGCCCGTGGGGAAAATCTGAACAAGGATTTCAATTATGCAACATTTGTCCGGCCTTTGTAGCCCTTTTAGTTCAGTAAATAGCACCAACACCACAAACTTGGAGGACAAATATATTGTAAACCAAAAACCAAAGGGTTTTCATTTCATCAATTCTGTACAAGATAATGGAAAACGCGGATTCGGATCCTTTTAATTAACGAATTTAAGCGCTAAACCCTTTCGACAGTGGCGGCATAAGGCGTGAGCTACTTAGGCATTGGCTTAGGGCGCTTGGCTTATTGGCGTGCCCAAAAAATCTAAAAACTAAAAATATAAATAAATAAATAAACAAAAATAAAATTAACGTATGAAATATGTAGCTGTATTATTAAATTTTGGAGCCCTTCAAAGTTACGACTGTGTGTAAATAAATTATATTTACGCGTTTAACTTACTTTACCTATCAACTGAAACATTAAATAATATTCTATCAGAATATTGGTAACGTTATCTATTGAACATACCATTGCGAAATAATTAAGCCAAGAAGAAATGATACCAAAATTTGTTTCAGTTATTTTATTGTGTCGTTGCTAATGGTTATAATTTATATATACAGGGCGTTTCTATACTTATGGATCAGTATTTAAGGGAAAATAATATAGCTAAAAAATTGGACTTTTCGGATTATGACATTTTGACTTACTTTTAACTGTATTATCATCCCTTAAAGTTTGACCCATAAGTATATAGAAACATCCTGTATATCAATTCTCAAGTATGTCTTTCTCTTTCATGTCCAAAAACTCAGAAATAATTTTTGTAACTGGTGGGGGCGCTCTAATCTAATTTGGCTCAGGGCGCCATATGTCTTAAGCCGGCCCTGCCCTTCGAAAAGCTGTGGAGGTTCACATCTCGGAAACGGCTAGGGCTGGGTTTTCAGCGATTTCCTTGAAATTTTGCGTTTCCATAGAATTCTATGAAAAGCAGGGATTGTAGAATAACATATGAAGACCTCATTGCAAAAAGAAGGAATGTCATTCTTATTCTTATGTAGTTTTTGAGAAATTAAAAAAAAGTTTATTATTGCTATGTTCTTTTGTTGTATGGCTATATTTTAAAGCTAAATAACACTGAGACTATAATTTTTAATGCATTAAAAGTTTGTACATAAAATTCTACCGTATTTGTGGTACATGAAGCATATTTTAACCCATTTCATTAAAAAAAGTGACATTCCTTGTTTTGCTGTGCAGAGTTGAAGTAGATGTTATTTCTAATAAAATTAGCCATGTTTTAAGGATAGTTTTTAAATCATTTCAGCTTAGTTTTTCTGTAAATTTCATTAATTTTAAAATGGCATTTTACAACATTTATTAATAATACATAAACAGTTCTCAAGTCTTATTTCCCTTGTAAATGTTATGTAAATATGTACATAATTCCCTAACTCTTAGCAACCGATTAAATGGGTCAATATGTCCTAGTGTTTCAATTAAGCGGTATCGACTTCCCTGTCTCTTTGTTGTAATTTCATTTAATGGGTTGTAAAATAAAAATTGTATTAGTTTAAGTAATTTTTATTGTTTACTGGTAATACATTGTTATCTATATATTATGTTCACGGCTAATATCGCATTTATTATTTATTCTTATTTGTATTTTATAAATAAATATACTTATCCTTGTCCTGAAAAATTAGAAATAGGGATCACTTTCTGTTGTAATTCTGTTCATAAGTCTTACTAAATTTGTTAACAAGTGAGTGTCTAACATGGTTTAGTTATTTTTATTCTTTTTATTTTATATGTAAATATACTTAGGCTTATCCAGAAAAATTAACCAAGAATTAAAATTTAATTTTTGGTCTAGGACCCCAAAGGCAGAAGAGAAATTTAAATATTGTAAAATTGTAATACAATGTTAATGTATATATTTTAAATATATTTGTAATTATATATTGTCAATAAACTTTAAAATTGATTTAAAAATGACTTATTTTCTAATCTTTAGTTTTAATTACCCCTCAAACACACGTAAGTATATAGTTTTTGAGTTATTACAGTTGTGAACATATTACGTACATAGTTCTTATATCAGCCGCTATGGGGCAGCACCTGTCGGAAAACATTGCGCCTAAAATATAGGCAACCACAAAGTTAAAAAGTAGCATCTATACTAGATTTTTTAGAAAAAATTGCGCATGGATGCTGCTTCATCCATGAACAATTTTTTCTAAAAAATCGTGCATAGATGCTACTTTTTAAATTTGTGGTTGCCTATATTTTAAACGCAATGCTTTCCGACAGGTGCTGCCCCAAATTTAAAAAGAAGCATCTATGCTCGATTTTTTAGAAAAAATTGTGCATGGATGCTGCTTTTTTCTGCGTTTAAAAAGAAGCAGCCATGCACGATTTCATCTAAAATTTGGTGCATGGATACTTCTTTTTTAATAAATTAAAATTCCCAATACGTATATCGAAAGAAGCATCCATGCACTATTTACTAAGTTTAAATTCCCAGTAGGTATATCGAAAGTAGCATTCATGCACGATTCATTGAGTAAAAAAGGGTGCCCATCATTCTTTTAGATTAATGAAATCGAATAAAAAAAATTGCAAAAACCTTGGGTTTTACTTTAATTGGAACGTTTATTGACACGTGCTGCCCCCTTGTGGCAGTTTTAAAAACTACATACGTACAGGAAATTGGAAATAAAAATCACTTTTTTAATATAAAATTTTTATTATAAAAATAAAATACTTTTTATAAATTTTATTTGCATTACAGCAGAATGTTTGACACATTGTTTAGATTTATTAACAAATTTAGTAACACTTATGAACAAAATTATAACTCAAATAAAATGTAAAAGACATTTGTGTTTGAAAATCCAGTTTATAATTATTTCTCACTTGTTTGTAAACATTTTTTTGGCGTGCCAAACAGGCTTCAGTTACAAAACTAAAATGTTTGTTACCAAATAAAATTATCTTTATTTTGGTTCTAAATTTTATTAAAAATTTTGCATTATTTTGAAATAAAAGTTTATTTTATCACAATAAAGATAATTTTACTTGGAAACTAACATTTTAATTTTACAACTAAATCCTGTTTGGCACGTTAAAAATATTGTTATCAAATTGGATAACAAACAGTAAGATATAATTATGAACAGAATTATTAAACACAAATGTCTTTTACGTTTCATTTGTGTTATAATTCTGTTCATAAGTGTTACTAAATTTGTTAACAAATCTAATAACAATTGGTTTAGTTATAAAACTAAAACGTTTACCAAATAAAATTACCATTATTATGGTTATATTTATTTGTTATAAAGGATGCGAAATAATTAATAACTAATAATACAACCATAATTTCATTTGGTAACAAACATTTTGGTTTTATAACTGATTCGAAACACCACTTATATTATATACTTTATTACCCAATATAAAATATATTAAATAGAGTTCCGTTTACAATAGTTATAGAGTATTTATCAAATTAAATCTTGGGGTCCCTAAATAAGATTTCTTGTTCCCATTGTTAAAGGTACAAAATTTCTTATTCAGTTTAAGACCGTTTGCGAACCTTTACATTAAATATATTATATATATGTTTGTTGTTACTACACAACCGCCCACTTACCAAAATATATATTTATTAATACAAAGCTTCGTTTACAATAAATACTTAAAATCTAACTTTATCCTGACCGCGTCTAAATACTTAATAATAATTACAATTTGTACTAAAACTACCTACTGTACGACTAATGTGACGGGTTTAAATTGAAATAAACAGAACAAACGATTATTTTATTGTGTAAATACATTGTAAACAGGTCTTTATGAAGAGGAAACCATGGTCTGCGTCACTAATCGGCATTGCAGTCTCGATGACAGTGACAGTGCAGTAAGGAGTTAGTTCTTCCAACTTAAAACTCTTTATTTAATAAATTGTATATATAGGGAGCAACCGCCCTCAAATGCCAAACCCACGCTCTCCATATATACCATTTATTAAATAAATTCAATTTCGTGTACAATATTTTATAATCAAACTTGAACTAATGAACCCCCCAAATTAAGTTGGTGAAGTGCGCAAAATAGCCTATCTTACGTTAATATCTCGTTCAAAGAATAGCAAATCTAAAAGTGTGAAGTTACGTTAATTTTTCTCTCTCTCTCAAAAAGCAAAAACAACCCTTGCCTATCTTATATCTAAGCTATCTTAAGTCTACGCAAGCTATCTTATATCTAGACTATGCTAAGCTAAACGCGAAGTATGAGAGAGAGATATACGAGCTAAGATAAAAAGTGAGAACGCCGGGGTGGTTCTCACATGTAGTTTACGAGGGGGTTAAGCCGACCCCACACGATGCACTGCATGTACGGCCTGCCAACGCGAGCTCCCTAAGGACAAGATAGACAGTTACATGTAATCTACTCGGCTTGGATGCCTGAGACTGCTACTCCCGAAGACATCGCCCGGTCTTATACGCGATACCTACTCCGAACGCGATCAACCCGTGTGCTCAAACAAAGTTATATCAAACAAAACAAAAACTTTACGTTGTCTTTAATTATTCGTTGCCATTAACATTAAATGATGATTACATACGTTGCCTCCGAATGAGGAGAGCACATAGACGCCATAAGAGAGCTTCCTGTGATAGCATTCAGGTTTGTTTAATCTTTTCTCATTCGAGTCTAGCAATCTAGAGCGTAGACCAATACGATGGCCAGCAACTTTACTACAAAAGAATTAAACTGTCCCTAGAAACATTCGCACAAGTGCGAAGCGATCCCCCAGAATAAACAACTGGTTTCACATAGCATGGCTAACCATATCAGTCCACTCAATTATGGAAAACGCGCACGAACCCTACCTACCCATCCCACTAACCGTGATGTTAAATAAGGAAACCCGAACCCACATCAAGTTTCGAATCTCTCCCACCTTCCTGACCCTCTCACTGATTCTCTCACCCATTCGCATCATTCATGCCCCGATACATATATTTTTCTTTTCACATACACTCTCCCTAGGGGCCGTCTGGGCAACCCGCGCAGTACGCGTACCACGGTGGCAAACGTAGACGCACGATTTTATGATGAATCGCCAAGGAATGCACTTCAAATTAATCAATTTATTTTCATTTTTAAGGAAAACGCGTGTTTGCTCAACGGCGCGATGAGCCAAAGTTTAATTAAGACCTGAAAATACATTTAAAAGAACTTAAAACTAACTTATTATCTACGTTAATAATCTAGTCTTCTTGATGTCCAATTCCTGAAAGATATATTCTAATCATATGTTCCCAGATATTGATTATAGTGATAAATAGTCGAAATTTTAATTAGAAATTGTTTGAATATTATACAAACATCCATGAAAGTTAAATTTCTTTTAATGTGGTACACAAAATCGAATTTGAGTACAAGATAATATTAAGACATATATTATAGTCATATCCTTATGACTATAAGTTCTCATGATTGAATATGAGACCAAATATTTTATATAAAAAAAAAGTTTCTTACTTGTCATCCATCCGTACGTTTACACCGAAAAAGTTCATTCATTGATGGTCGTTTAAGCGGTACAAGATTTATCAGGAGCTCAGCAATCCTTTACAAAAGCTGCCTTAGAAGATGTGCAGTGTTGAAATCCAAAGCTTGGAAGTTGAATTCAAATTCTTCAAGTTTCCTGACGTCTCAGACCAACTAAATATCCGCCTATTAAATAATTATTATTAGTTTGTGATATTTTTTAAACTTTTTTGTCATCTTTGAAAGTACATGTCGCTGTATGTAACTCATATTACCTACAATATGTGGACTATGGTTGTTTTGGCCATAAGCTCAATGGGGTATGTGACCATATTCGAATTTCAATATATATGTCATAAAATATAAAAACAAACCAGTATAGCTTTTCATTGTAATAATAAAAACGAAACATTTATTTGTAATAATCTTGTTATTAAAAATTTAATGTTTTGGAGAAGGGATATATGCCGTAAGTATGGTAGAATCGTGGACGAAGACAGGTAGACTGCGGGAAGGGAAGAGACAGTTATAAATCAGCCTATCAGCGCCGCGTTTATGTTGTGGTAGGCGTGGCAGGGTGGGGCATGATCACATCTGGCTATAACTATCTCTTTCCCTCCCAGTCTAACCGTCTTTTTTCAAGCTTCTACCATTGATACGTCACAAATCCCTTCCCCAAATTTTTAATAATTATTTTCTCGTAAAGTGCGAATAATTAATCGATGTAAAAAAATACGGGTATTTTATTTTTTTGTCTAGTATCATATTATGTAAAAATAAAAATTTGGTCACATACCCCATTATCAAAAAGTTTCCTACCAGTTAATACATCGATGTCCTAGAAGAGTTCTCTGGTGTTCTGCTACCCTCAAAAATCTTTAGGGTTGAAATTCAACGCTGGGTGGCTGCTCCAAGTTTCTTATTATCCCATGTTTCCTTCAGTTCATCTAAAAGTTATATAAAAAATAATTATCAGCTTTTTGTAAAGTTTAACTTAAAATAAGCATTAATAACTTAATTGCAAAGCGATGAATGTAATAAATTTGTAATAAATACACTAAAATTGCAAATAAATGCACTGCCATATGCAGTTGAAAATGATTTTAAATTATAATAGTGCCAACTAACAGCAATCACTTGAATCACGGTTTAGGGTACAAGATAAATGATTTACGTACAACCTAGCATAGTTCAATGGTTTGCTGTAAGATAGCAGCACTTCAATTTATTTAATTCAAAATTTGAGAAATAAGCATATGACAAAGTTCATCGAACTTTCAATAAATAACACATTCTTAGCAATGCTTACGCTGATAAACAATATGAAATTAAAAATTAAGATTATTTGAATTCCAAAATTTTGTAACCACAATCGTCGTACCTAAATTTTCATACGGAATATTTTATAATACATGTAATGAATGATTTAAAACCAACAAGAAATTTTAATAATATCGACATTATATATTGTTAATATTCCCTAATTCTATGATTTAAATATTCAAGATTTTATTGATATGTCTACATTGGTTATTGTTATAAGTTTTAGACAAAGTGTCGTGAGTGTCGTACCACGTTTCATCAAAATAAATAAGTGGACGATTCTATTCACGAAATTTTCTCAATTCTGCCAAATAATGATACCGCCACTGACATATTCTTCTGCTCTCCATCAAAACTTGACCTTTATCAATCAGAACACTGAAAATACACCAGTCATAAATACATTCAACAAAGTATCCAGATTATTTCATCTCTTTTTGGGCATCTATTTTGCTCTTTCTATCGTGTAGACTTATGACAGCTAATTATGGCAACCCGGTATTCCATAAGACTCCACACTGAACATTGAGTGTGAGACACTGTATATGACGTTTTTGATACGTAAACCCTGGTTAGATATACCGTGTGTCTGTCTTAAAGGTGTACATAGCAGATTAACATGGGAAATCAGTTTTTTGCAGTTTCCTCCTCGCCTAATTATTTTAAGCAAAAACGCGTCAAATAAAAGTTTTAGGGCATAAAATTCTGCATCTAAATCAATAAACAGAATTACCTTTACATGCTTTGTAACGACAGAAATTAATTTTAAAAATGTCAAAAATTACGTTAAAAATATCGACAGCCATGGAATTGAACAAAAAAATAAATAAATGCTTGACGTTATATCTGTCACAACGTATGTTAACTTATTTGACGTTTCTGACAATTTGATAAATCGTCAAGCATTTATTTATTTTTTGTTCAATTCCAGGGCTGTCGATATTTTCAACGTAATTTTCGACATTTTCATAATTAATTTCTGTCGTTACAAAGCATGTAAAGGTAATTCTGTTTATTGATTTACATGCAGAAATTTATGCCCTAAAACTTTTATTTGGCGCGTTTTTGCTTAAAATAATTAGGCGAGCAGGAAATTGCAAAAAACTTAATCAAAATGAGTCTGATCTTCAACTTTTTCCGACAAAAACGAAAAATCGAAGAAATTCAGATAAATTTAGTGATCAAACAAAATTTTGTCTTTGTTAGTAAATAGACTATAAGAAAGCAATAAAATTTTATATGAAATATTTTTCTCAATTTCTAATAGTTACGAAGTTATTTGAAAATTAAATATTGGCCAAGGTCGACAAACATTTAACACAATTATTTGATTTTTTAAAAAACAAAAGCACATATAAGATAATCTCGGAAAAGTAAACAAAAAGTCTCGTTTAATCAAAGTCGTAACTATTATAGCTTTCGAGATAGCAGAGATAAACCCTGTATAGTTTGTTTCAGAATATTTGCAATGTACCTGTCTCGATTTACGCAGCGGGTGGCTTCTTAAATGGGACTGATGGGTAACATGACAAATTATAAATAAAAACAGGTATATTAATTAGCGAGATTTAGAGAAAATACCGTTTATCGCTTTCCCAAATATTGCTAATCCTCCCCTGACGCATAGGATCATGAATACCACGCTGTTTTGCGGTGTACCGTGTCATTACGAAGCCAGGTAGATTTGCAAATATCTTGAAACACACCATAAAAACTCATTTTTCACTGCCTTTTATCTCGGAAACTATTGAAGATCGGACCTATGTTGATTAAGCTTTTTTACTCATCTTGGCCAGTACTATATGGCCTTAAAAATTACCCTTTTTTTTTAACATCCTGTATATTTTGAATCTTATGAGTTTTATTTTTGATATTGTATTTTCAATGTTTTATGTAAGAATATGTGTCTGTTATTGTATATTTACACCTACTTAAATTACAGATATTCCTTTTGTAATACATGCTATAAACATATTTGTAAGTATAGATTCAGATCTTTGGTAACTCAAACACTAAAAAAATATTTGGAACAAGTAAGTATTTATTCATCCACAAATCAAACATATATTTTTCTTTTACATATAAATATTCAGAATAAAAAGATTAGGATAATATTTACATAAATAAAAATAAATATTTTGTTCAGCTGTTATAATTATATTGCAATGTATGTATGTATGCTATTAAAAGGTTTCGTATTTTAAAAATTCACATAAAATATTAAAATGAGAAATTTAGCAGAAAAATATGTGGTTTAATGCAAGATCACCAATGTCAAAATTACGTAATTTTGGGAATAAATGATTTAAAATCAACAAGAAATTTTCAATAAGTATAAATAAATAATACGGACATTCAGCAATTATTTTTTAAATACAAATGTCACTAATTTAGTGATTAAACCTGTCTATAGTAGCACTAAGATTTTACTGACTTATTTCCATTGGTTATTATTGCAATATTTTTTCTCTTATAACGACTTAAATCCAATGAATGCAGATTGTTACTTTTTGTATAGTGTGTTCAAAAAAAATCCTAACTCGGACTAGGCTATGAACAAAGAAACATATGTTAATTTAAAAATATTTAATTAAATGTCAATTTGACATGAGATATTGTAAAAAATTTATCTAGAGAAATCAAAGTTTTTCTTTTTCAATCTTATTTTAGAAATGAAAACAAATTAGAAAACGGCGAATGTCAATATACTGTATCCTTCATTATTGTTTTTTCTCCTTAAATTTACATTTCAAGATCAATTTTGACATCTTGACTTTTGAATTGAATAATGATCAGACTTAAGGCTGCATTCCATGCATCCGTATCCGTGATACGTGATTTACGTACGTAAAAATTTAGTCCGTCCCCATGAGAGCAGTAGATACGTTGTCCGTATCGATACTGAATTTATAAATCAATGGTAGTAGTGTTTTGTATTATGGAATAAGAAACATTAATATTAACTGTACTCAGTTTGGCTCGTCAATTGAGCACAACAGCTTTATTAGAACAACAATAACAAGAAAAAAAATCAAAAAACTATGCATATGCTATGCTAGTATTAGTTTTGAAAAAATCAGAGTTCCTTAATAACCTTAATAGTATAGACGTAAATTTAGAGTTCGAAGTATTTTTATTGAATAGAAGCGGATTCTTCTAGCAATTATTTAAACCACAACAAACATCAAAATATATAAACTGACAAACTAACTTTGTTGCTCCTATGCGCATGCGTCAAGTCATCCATCTCCGTGAAAAGTTGAAATTAACCAACTTATGCCCGTTGCGTTCTTGAAACGGACCGTTGTATCAATTCACGGTTTTAATTGGTTACAAATGATCACGTATACGTGAACACGGATGCATGGGGATGCAGCCTTACGCTTCTCTGTTCATAGCTTACTCCGAGTTAGGAATTTTACTGAACACACTGTATTATCTATTCAATAAATCAACAGACATTTAAAAATTATATTATAACTAAATGCATTTTTAATTTTCTTTCGCGCTCCACAATTTGGGAAACACTGGGCTACATTTTATTAAATTATCTCTTGTTGTAATAATGGAGTCCTGCACTCTGATTTTTTTATTATTTTAAATGAAAGTTCTTTTAATTTTGCAGCAATTCGTAGTATTAAAGTCTTAATTGTTTTTAGTTTGATTCCATTTGATTTTTAATATCAACATGACGTCACAGCGACACCTATTGCTATATCTTTCTCTCGCACAAGCTTTATAGTGGGTAGCGAGAGAAGGGTAGCACTAATGTGACGTCACAGTGACACTGATCTCAAATATCTCGCAAAGTAATTATTAAAAAATTGTTTTTTTCACCTTAATCGTTATTTATTGAGTAATACTTTAAGTATAAAGTGTACATTTTATTATTTTTTGTTATGGTGCAGGACCCATTGGTAGGTGCTGTCGATTATTTCTCTGAACAGAGCTAATAAATTATCTGTTTTGTATTTCTTCTATATTTTCTAGTGCATCAAATTTATTTATTTGTCTTTTTAACCATGTCTAACTTTAAAAAGCACTCAACAAAAAAATTAAATTGTACCTAATAGTTCTAGAGAATTTTATATAGCTTTCAATTTTTTAATATAAAGGTCGCTACAAAGTATGATATATATGAAGTAAAGCAAAATTTCAAAAAAAAAAAAAACTTTTTTTTATAGAAGATAAATCTGATAGAGAATTTTATATAATAGTTTTGCAAAAACAGTTTTACCAAATTGTTAGCTAAGTAACCTTGCAAGTACATGTCGCTGTGTGTAACTCATATTTACAATATTTGGATTATGGTTGTTCTTGCCATAAGATCCTCATTTAAATATAGTTATTTTCGTACCAAGTAATGAAAAATATCAAAGATCATGCAAGTGTAAATTGACGCGCGACGCGCAGCGGAGTTCAAGTCAATAGGGGATTCCGATCGTGACGTCACAAAGTGCGCCACTTGCGGTAAAATCTTGAACTTTGTGGACAAACAGACATTTTCTGTTTTCATTAGTGATGAAAATGATTTTTTTAAGTGCAGAGTTAGTGCCAGGGGTGAAATTTAATAAGAAAAATATTGATCATTCGGTGAATGAACTCAAAAGATGATTAGAGTGTTGTGATCTGAAAAACGCCGAAAAAGAGCGATTTAATTTTAAGGTTAGTTCAGGTTCGTTACTGGGTATTTATACTAACTCAAAATGTTTTCATAATTCAAAATTGTATAAATGCGGCTCGCACTAGTAATATATTACCCAACATTGATGGTGGTAAATGGGTATCTACGTCAGTTTCATGTAATACGTGTGTTGTAATTGATACAAATATAAAGTGGAGCTATTTTCCATCTCAAAATGTATCAAACTTATTTAACTAAGGACCACTACTTCCACGAAACCATTGTTTGTTGTAGTTACGGATAAACTGTGAGAGCGGCTTGGGAAATGAAATAAAATTAACCCCTTTCATATTTATTTATATTTATTCCTGTAATCACTCTTACAGAAGCCATACGCGCACGTAGTACCCATATTTTTAATATAAAACACAAATTCCATAAGGCTATTAACGTGACAGCACGATGGCAGTTACTTGTTTGTTCATATAGTTCACAAAAATAACGCGACGGGGCGCTTAAAATTCGCTTAATCGGAATTCCCTATTCACACGAGCTAAGATATTTGAATTTCATACAAGTTACGAAGATTATTTTTTAGACGAGCATAAATAATAATAAAATACAATTTATTATTTAAATAATTATCTATGTGTTTATTTAATAAAATTTATATTTCAAAATTAATTAAAATATTTAAAATAAAATAATAGTATATTAAAGAACGAATGTCATAATTGTAGTTTTATTTTGTGAGAAGGAAGCCCAACCCGTCGAATAAAATAATCGGCAATTATAAAATGAGTTCTTTATACTATAACAGCTTTGTTATAGGCGCAAAATAAAAAAAATAATTAACTTTGAATGACCTTGTCTAGCTAGAAAATAATGACATAGTAACCTAACAACCGTGTCAACTATTACGATATGAAATATATCATAACACTTTCAGTGTTAAGATACTACGTTGATAGCCATATTTCGCTACGTTGGATCAAATCCATGTTACATGGATCAGTAAATTGCATCAATTGCATGTTCTTTCGAATTCTGATCAGTATCCCCACCCCAAGACTAATTACTCCAACAAAAACTTGGATTAGAAAGACAGAAATGGAGGAAGCATCGGAAGAATCTGTCATATTTTATGACAGGACAAGAGTTTACATATTAGGTTCCAAAAGAAATTTAAACAAAAATAAACAATGTAAATATAGAAAATTTAAATTCATTTTTCTGACTGATATTTACACTACTGACAGACACTTGTGTTCTTTCGAATAAACTAATCTGACTCTACGTGACCTAATTTGATCGAATCCATACGATCAGTTGGATTTGATCCAATGCAGCGAAAAAATACGGCTGATATGTCATATTTATCACAATGGTTGTCTAAAAAATATAGGAGTAAAACTCAAAACAGACTCACCATAGGTGCTTCTTGCAAAATTGTAATCAGTTTTGACAGCTCCAAAGACCAACAGCTATTTAGCCAGGGCTTTATTTAGGTCTTCATGCGCCCTAGGCTTTTTAGCTTCAGCTAAACCAAAATTTGATAAATGCGGCCTAGATTGCTGATAAAATGATAAAAGTGAGCGTCCCCTAAAATCTGTGAGCCCTAGGCTGTATCCTAGTCGACCTATTTGGTAATCCGGCACTGTATTTATCTGTAACAAAAATAATCCATATAAAATAGAAAAACACAAACAGAAATTTTAGAAACAAATACAATTCTAAATTTTTAAATCCTGCATTAGATCTTTTCCACTCTATATCACACTAATAACCCCAAAATGAGTTTAAATACACACTTGGAAATTAAACCATTCGATTCTCCATGAAATAACACATAAAAATACAGATAAAAATATGAAGACCACACACAAAAAATACGTTGTAAAAATGTGCTTCTACATTAGATCTTTTCCAATCTTTGCCACATCAATAATCTAAAAATACGAGTAGAAACACCTGAAAATTACACCATTCGATTCTTCATAAAATAATACACAAAGTCTTAGAATGTAAATCAAAATATTTCAGCATTTACAGACAAAAATCGAAAGTTCATACCGACGGAATCACACAAAAATTCGTTTCCAAAACGTGGTGATTACGCAAGTTCCATCGTGACACAGGTCACAGGTATTAGTTTATATATTTAACAACAGATGCGTACAAGGCAGAAATGTTTATTTATTCCAGTGCAGTAGATTTTTTTAAGGGACAAAAGTAGTTTTGAGTTATTCGATAGATATTACAGAAAATATTGGGAATTCTATTGGAATTATAATCAATAAAATTATTATATTATAGCACCGTAGAAATTCTGTCTTACTGAAATAATTCTGGTATTACGTACGGAATTACAAGAATTCCTAAAGTATGTCAAAGTAATACCAAGTACGTAAATTGGTAAGACAAAGGAAATGTTGAAAATAAGTATTTCTAAGGTATTACAAGAAAATATGGGACGTATTAAGTATTAGAATTTTAAGAAAGTATTACAGTAGGTATAGTCTAGGAATTAAAATGTTATTGGTATTATTTAGGGAAATATAGAAATTCTAAAGGTTTTACTGAGTAACACCAAGAAAATGTTAGAATTATTTGAGAATAGCATGGCGTGACAAAAAATTAATCTATCGGTATTACAGTAAGTATTCAGGATTGGAATTTCGTAGATATTATAACACTGTAGGAATTTTAAGTATTACTTTAGAAACGAAGTAGGTACAAAATCTGAAAATGACGTAGTAATTAGAAATTGGTTGTTTTAGAAAATGGAAGCATATGGCGGAAAAGCGTACTTTAACCGATGTCATAAGTGATGTCAACAACAGCGATTCATCAAATCTACACCTTCAGATTCCCCCTACAATTTGGAAGACCATATGGACATATTGAGGCGACAAAGGATTTTATTTCTGAATCTTCAGAGCAAATTATACCTGATTTTCTTTTTATGTAATTCGAATGATCGTATTTAACAAAATTCTAATAGTTATTGTGATATGTGGCTTTACATGTTGTAATTCAAAATTTTAAGGTTTTTGTAATAAAATTATAAAAAATAGTATTGTGTATTAATTATTTGCTTACAAACAGTAATTTTTAGGGAAACTCTAAACTCGTAGACTGTCACTAACTTCATGAATAAAAAAATCCCTACAAACATTCATATAAAGTTGAACTATGTAGTAAAGTGGTAGTAAATAACACTTTTTTTTCTAAACAGTGTCACATAAATCACTTTGTAAACGCAAAATAAAAAAATACATTTTTAACTTATTTTACTACTACAAAATAATAGTACCAATATTTGTATGTAGACGTCACTATTCACTTCAACTTCAGATCTTACACCAACTTATTAATACTAACTTCATACTAACCAGTTGAGTGTCAAGTCGTACATTGTCTTGGTTTTTACTTTTTAAAAGAAGTTTGTTATTACTGTAAACTTATTTTAAAAATCTAATAAAGAGGTACGAGAACAGATAATAACATAAGTAGAAATTACAATTCGATTGTTTTAGAGTAGGTATCGAGATATGCCTGAGACAGTCGATATCACTGATTTATGGCAAGCACGGCCCAAAAAAAATGATAAAAGAGGTGATGATGCTGAGGATGTATTCCAAGCTACTTCAAGCGACGATAACAATAGTACGAACACTCCTATACTTTCTGAGTCCACATATAATTTGGAAGATAATATTACTCCACCTGTAATAACGCCCCTAGAACTTTCTGTAACTGAAACATCAGATTCCACGGAAGGAAATGAGACAGATGTTTCCAAAAAAATTATTCCACCGTACTTATTCTTTATGCCTTCTAAAACCAAATCGTTAAATACAGAATTTAACCGATGCCTGCTCTTAGATTTAGATACTATGCCGTCAACATCTACCGAAGCCATCAGAAGAGAAAATTTGCGCGATGCAATTTACGCTATACAACCTGCTTCATCATGTTCAAGCTTCGATTCTTTAATTTCAGAATGTAGCAAAATTAAGAAGAAAGTTACATTTTGTCTTCCTAAAAATATAGAAGAGAAAACTAAACAACCGATTTCAATCGAATGCGATACGAAACCTGAATATAATTCCAGAGCGCTGAATATAGAATTTAACCGATGCCTGTTGTTGGATATTGAATCTAAACCGTCTACATCTGCCGATGTCAACATGCCGTCAACATCTGCCGATGTCAACATGCCGTCAACATCTGCCGATGTCAATATGCCTTCAACATCTGCAGATTCCATCAGAAGAAAAAATTTACGCCATCCAGTTTCTGCTATGAGACCTGCTTCATCAAGTTCAAGCTCCGAATCATTAAATTCAGGATGTAACAGAGTTACATTTTCTCTGCATGAAAATATACAAGAGGAGAGTGAAGAATCTATTTCAACTGATTATGATGTGCAGACTGAATATAGTTCCAAAACTCTTCCCTCTTCATCTATTGAATCATCTCAAAGTGATGAAATTATTCCAGGAAACTCTATAAATATAGAATTTCAAGATAATATTAATTCTGAAGTAGGTGAAGAATGCGGAGAAGACTCGAAAGCAACTGACGCAGATGCACTTGACATACCTGATACTTGCGCTACCTTGTCTGCTACGAGTCTTGATGTTGAGGAAGAAATAAAAATTGATCTAATAGAAGATGGTATCCTACAAAACGAAAGAAGTGAGGTAGATACTCAATCTAACGATGTTGCTGCTGACGCAGAAATAAACAATGAGCTAGCTGAAGATGAAAGTATCCAGCAAAACGAAAGAAGTGACTTAGATTCCGAACCTATCGATGATGATAATAAATCATACAATAATAGCAAAGACAGTGCAACTTATGAAAATGAGGCCAGCCAGGCATCTTTTCTTTATCTTCATGATTAATTATACTTCGTTACTTTTCCCTATGTTTAAAATTCTTATATTTATTTATAATATTTGACTATAACAATGTAAATCAAAATTTGAAAATTTTTGTAATAAAAATTTAAGAAATAATATTGCGTATGTATTATTTGATACTTTCGTAAAGAATTTAGTAATTTTAAATATAAACATCATCAATGCTCAGATTAAATCCAATTAATTTTAAAAGATTCAAATTTTTTATCGTAAAACTAGCCTGGGTTCCTGTTAAAAGTTGATTGGAGATTATTTTTATATTATATTTGTAAACGGTTGCAAGCAAATAAGGTAATAAGGGTCTGTACAAAACATTTTTTTATGAAACTGGACAAAGAATGAGAGCCGACTTGAAAAAATTCCTTATTTTAAGCAAGATATAATTTTTTAAAATTTTTCGATGAGTTTGTGTCGTCACCGGTGGCAGACCAATAGCACCTTTACTCTCCAATGAGAATGGATAGTCTGTGGGCGGGGCGCTGTGGAATAATAAGCGGGATTCTCAGCTTTCATATTTCTGGCCAATATAATGAAATCCACACCCGTCATGTCATAAAATGTTTAATTAGTTATAACTTTTGACTGAAGAACGTATTTTAAAATTATTTAGCTGTACTACTTATTAATCAGTATTTTACGATTTCTATATAAATTTGCTACAGCTTGACCGCCGAGCCGTGAGCTGTGGGAATGAGTGCGCAGTAAGAGAACCCACTAGAATCATAGTAGACGCAAAGATACTGTAGCAAGGAGCTTGGAAGCTACTAATAGAGGGTAAATACGTATCTGCAGGGGGTCTTCTTACCTCGATAGTTATTTCACCTAATTATCATTATGGAAATCAAATTTGAACTTAATATTATTTGCTTTGCTTATTTATTGTTATCATCAAATTGTAAATAAATAAGAATTTGTGTAAATATTGAGTTTTCTGTAAATAAGGAGATATAAAACTGAATATTGGTTGGCTAACTTTTTGATTTTGGCTCACAGCATGAGGTAGCCAGAATATCTTTGCGTCTACTATATGTTCAAAATCAGAGACAGGTAGTTACGCGGCTGCTGGCAAGGGATTGAAGTCCCCACCACAATTTGAAGGCAAGGCTACTGCGCATCCAAACTGGTCGGTCACGGCTCGGCGGTCATACTGTATATTTCGATTAAGGTTTATGGGCTCATTAAAACATACTATAAACGTATAAATCCTACATAAAAAATACTTATATAATTAAAGACAATCCAATGAAGCATTTGAGAAAAGGAAAAAATATTAATGACTTGATTGCCGCCTAAAAAACGGAACATTTTCTGGAGCTAAGGAATATTCGTTTTGATGACAATCTCTGCCAAGCCAAATTCCCATTTAAACTTTTTGTTGGCTATAAAAGTTATTTATATCTTGTTTAAATAGATATTTTATTACAAACTTAATTCATTTTATTAAAATGTATATTTATATATTATCAACTTTATTAATACAAAAATATATTGATATATTGTAAAAATATTATTTATCATTATTTCGGTGTACAACTTATAGATGGCTGTGTATAAAGCTCTTGAATCTGCTGTGATTTTTATAAGAATAAGAATACAGCGAACTTGATTTGTAAGAAATTTTTATTGCAGGTAACAATTATATGTAATGAAATAGTTTTAAAGTGTACAGAAGATATGGAAATAAGTATACTATTTGTAACAATAAACTCTTTGTTTTAGACTGTATGTTAATATCAATAAAAGAAAACAACAGTAGTTGTAATTCTATTCAAAAATGGATGAAGCAGTTATTAATTTAGTCACTGATGATGAAAAAGTCAATAAAGGGAAATTACAGTCAGTAATCGACTTGACAGAAGAATCAGAATCGTCATCGTCAAATCTATCTTCGGAATATTTGAGCTTAGAAAGTATCGATGATAATTTATCCGATACGTCCAAAGAAATTATCCCTAAGTTTTTATTTAATTTGCCATACATGAGCGAGATGATTACTGAAAATAATACATATCTGGATTTTAAAACCGAACAAATATTATCATCTTCAACAGATGTAGTGGATAATGCAATAGAGGATATAGACACATACGAAACATTTGTTTTGTTCATTAATCCCAACTTTACTACGGATTCTCAAAGCTCATCTGGAGCATCATCTTTTATGTTAGATATTGACTTTAGCGATACCGACGATGAATATTGTGACGCAAAGTCATACATAAGCTCTGAAAGTTTTACATCTTGGACACTGCAGTCTGAGGAAGAAGATCAACTTATTCCTAACTATTTATTTAAATTGTCGGAAGATGACATAATTAGTCCGGAATTAGAACTGGCTTTAAATTTTTCTGATGATGTAGAATCCACATCTTCCGACATTAGTTCTGAAATGTGCTATTATGAATTAGAGCAAAGATCTGAAATAAATATCTTCACAACACCTTATACACCGCTTAGTATTCCTTACATATATAACAGTACTCCTAATATATCTACCAGTGTTCCTCAAGAAGATTGAGCCTCGGAAAATACTTCAAGAATCCTCTTGTTATTTTCAATAACAATTCTTTTATTCTAAATTGGCTGTAATAAACAAAATTTATATAATTTTTCAATAAAGCAATAAAAATCATTTCTATATTCATTAATTTTTATTACATATTATAAATGCAAGCAAGACACAGGGATATATTTAAAAAAATATATTATAGTAAGTTCACATTAACTTATGAAAATACCATAAAAAATTGTACAAAAGTAAAAACACAAATTTTTATACAAGTATCCAACATTCGAAAATTATAAGAGAGACGAAGTCGATTAAATTGTCCATTTAAGGCCAACGCGCAATTGAGCGACCGAAGCGAAGAGTGCCAAGGAGAAATTTTTTCTGTATTATTATGTGTAGACGCGCTCTTTGGAGCAGCGAAGAGCAGAGCAACGAAGCGACTATACACATAAGAATACATGGAATGAAAAAACTTCTCTTCACCGCGCTTCGCTTCGCTGCTCTTCACGTCGCACAAGTGCGCGACGGCCTTAAGGCAGACACGTACTTGTGAGACGTGAAGAGCAGCGAAGCGAAGCGCGGTGAAGAGAAGTTTTTTTATTCAATGAATTCTTATGTGTATAGTCGCTTCGTTGCTCTGCTCTTCGCTGCTCCAAAGTGCGCGTATACACATAATAAGTAATACATTGAATGAAAAAACTTCTCTTCGCTTCGGTCGCTCAAGTGCGCGTTGGCCTTTAATGGCCGGTTACGCCATTTTTTTAATTGAGATTAACTAATAATTCAATTAAAATCAACATTTATATACGTATAAAACATATAAAGTTCATCATTTAATTTTTCTTATTTTCATTCCTTGCTTCTAATTTCTTTGTTTCAATTCAGATTTTAACTTGCATTTTAAGCAATATAAAACAAAGATACTTTGGCCGGTTGCAACAATATTTAATTAAGGTTTAAAGAAAAATTAAATTAAAATCAACATTTTTATATTTATAAAAATATTATACCTGGTGTCCACAGAAAGCGGGGCACCCCTATTAACTTCTTTATACATAAAATATAAAGATATCTAATTGAAAATTTATGTGGGTAAACTTAACACATGTGGCTTCATTTTTATATATAAATGATAAAAATATCACTTCCGATTTAAGAGTATGTGGTACCAAACCAACTTTCTTATTTTATATGGAACTCGTATATATTTTCACATTTTTGAATTCTACGTTTAATTCTGAATAAAACGGTGTCCCACAAGTCAAATTTTGCAGCAAAAAAGTTAAAAACTTATTTTTTAATTTTTGTGCAAACCTAAAAAAAATATTGAATTACATCAAACATTTTTTTTAATTATCAAAATGAACAAGAAATATAATAATTCGAAATTACAATAAAAATATATGAAAATAGAAAAGATGTTCAAAATGCCCACGCCAACTTTTGTTGTTTTAATTGGGACACAAAATTCGATTTGTGATACATCATTGTATTCAGAATTTAAAGTAGAATTAAAAATGAAAAAATATACAGGAGTTTCATTTAAAATAAGAAAGTTGAAACCACTTACGTTTAAACCAGAAGTGATATGTTTATCGTTTATACATAAAGATGTGTATGTATATAAATTTTCAATTGATATCCTTATAAATAAAGAAGTTAATAAGGATGTCCCGCTTTCTGTGGACACTTGGTATAATTGTTGATTTTAATATAATTTTTGATTAGTTCCCAACTAAAATATTGGTGCAATCGGCCATTTAAAATTTAATATATGAATTTATATTATTAAACTTTATACTAAAGTAATTCATTATTATTAATAACTTAATATTAAATTTTTAAATATAACCCTGTTTTGTTTACAAAAATACATGTCGGTACAAACAATTTTGCATTTTCATAGAAATACTACACATAAAAAATTAAAAACAATTTGTGATAACTTTTTCATAACTCAAATCCTAATTATAATTTTTGCAACGCATAACATAGTTAACTATTTAGTCCGCCCAACTTTCAAAGACGTTCCTTTGAATGCAACCATAGCTGCTAGATGGTCGAATTAATTAATTTTGATTGGGTAGAGCACGAAGTAAAGAATCTTCAACGACAACTATTTCTGGGAAGCTATACGGTTCTGGAATCTCATCTTCGTAAATATATAACGGAATCATTTCTGGTTTAGGAATGGTACACTCCTCACGATCTTCTTTAGTAGTTTTTGAAGAACTCTGCAATTCATTGATAGGATAAAAAGTGTCTTAGCAGGCGAAGTAATCACAGAATTGGTAGAAATATTTTTAACGAGATTTTTCTTAATTTTCGAATCAGTTTCCATGTTCTTATGACATTTAAAACATTGCTGTCAACAAATCGCGCTACATTTGTCGTTTTGATGATATGTTAACACGTATAGTGCTACAATGCTAATGAAAAATCGAGACCTTCTGACCAAAAAAAATTTTTGTCTTTAGGAAATTAAATTTAAAAGTTTTTGAATTGTCACTTTTTTATGTGGGCCCACATTGGCGTCACGTGTTAATTTTTTCATGTGTGACGCCACTGTGGAGTCACGCAAGCCAAGTGAACGGTAGATTGCTATGGCCGTATTCTTTAGTGTATCGTACATTTTACAGCGTATCGTGGTCTCTGTAGTGCCATGCAGTTCCAAGGAGCTAAAACTGCGATGACGTCGTGTGACAACACATTGGGCCCACGGGGCCATTAGGTCCGAAATCGCAAGGCGCCGCGTTGGTTGGGCACATATGACACTCTACGTGTTTTAAACAAATCGTCAATGAATGTTTCTGCAACCAGGTATAAGTCTAACACAATTATCTTTGTAAAGGTCTGGATACCAGCTTTCTTTTTCTTTAATAATTGTTCACTATCTAACTATTGGAAAAGCCAAGAAAAGTATCACGTATTGAATCTTTACTATGGAAGATTTATAAAAACTATGAGTATTAACTGTTTTGGATTTCTATTAATTCTAATTTCTAATATATATTTGGATTAGAACGAATTCATTTCTACAATATAAATAGACCACCATAAGTATGTATATTGGATAAGATAAGATATATAAAAATAATAAAAACAAATATAAATAAAAAAACAAGTAAATATTACCTTCCAAATACTTGCAAAGGTTTCAACTTTTTAGTAAAATCGAAGAGTCAAATTTAGTTACTGGATTTAGTTCATTACATGTTAAAAAGGAAGGATGATGTAAATATCAATCGCGATAAGAGTGACAATAGATACTACCAACTTTAGGAACGTAATTTAAATGGGTTGTAAACTTGAAATTCCATTAGCCGAAATTGAAATTATTTGTTGCTCTATATTAATGCGATTTTGATCTTGTAGTATGAAACTATATAAAAATAAAAAAATTTAACTTAAAAAATATATACATGTTTTGTATTAATATAATATAATAATACTAGATAACTTCAGACCTTACCCCTACTTCTACTTATCAGAAAATTCATACTAATCAATATTTCTTGGAGTATGCGTCACACATGTTAACTTTGTATTATTATCTTAAATAAAAGAAATTCAAAACTGCAAACGAGGTACAAAATCAGGTAATGACGTAGTAAATAGAAATTAGAATTTGATTGTTTTAGAAAATAGAAGCATGGGAGATGAAAACGATTCTGATATTAGAGCAAAAGATTACATTATTCCGCCAAATTTGTTTGAAATAGATTCTAATACTAGATCCACGAATATGAAATATAATCGATGTCTATTGTTTGATATTGACACTTCACTATCGACTGAGAGCATTTTTTTAAACACCGACAGAAGTGATATGAGTCATGATCATATATTCAATATCTTTGCTCCACTGATAGAAATTGAACATAGGGAATATATTGAGGCGACAGAGGATTCGTTAAATTATTTTATTCCTGAACCTTCAGACCAAATTATATATCTACCGAATACGGACAATCAATGCCAATTGTTGGATATTGATCGTTCACCATCGACATCCTGTAGTATACAACTTTCTCAAACCGGAATTGATTCCGTGGATGGAAATAAATCAGATTACATTATTCCGCCACATTTGTTCGAAATATATTATAATACTAGATCAACGAATATGAAATACAATCGATGTCTATTGTTTGATATTGATCCTTCATTATCGACTGAGAGCATTTGTTTAAACACCTACAGAAGTAATTTGAGCCATGATCATATATCCAATATCTTTGCTCCACTGTTAGAAATTGAACATACGGAATATATTGAAGCGGCAGAGGATTCGTTAAATTATTTTATTCCTGAACCTACAGAGCAAATTATATATCTATCGAATATGGATAATCAATGCCAACAACTTTCTCAAATCGGAATTTATACCGTGGATGAAAACGAATCATATATTAGAGCAAAAGACTACATTATTCCGCCATATTTGTTTAAAATATATTCTAATACTGGATCAGCGAGTATGGCATACAATCGATGTCTATTGTTTGATATTGACACTTCACTATCGACTGAGAGCAGTTTTTAAACACCGGTAGCCTTGATCATCCAACATCTTAGCTCCACTGAATCTTGAATCTTCACAGCAAATTATTCCTGAGTTTCTTTTTATGTAATTCGTATTATCGTATGTTACTTATTGTTATATTTGGCTTTTGTTATAATTCAAAATTTTAAAATTTTTGAAATAAAATTATAAAAATTAGCATTATGTATTTATTATTACTTTTATATTTAAAAACATAAGAAATTTGCATCCGAATATCAGTCTAATTAAGGCCATCTCTAAATATCTTAGTACAGGGATTCTGTAAGAAAACATATTCAAAAGGAGATTCTCTGCCTAAGGAAGTTTAAGAGCCGTTGGTCTAATACGTTCCCTAAACAGCTACAATATCAAAAAACAATATTTTCTAGTACATTTTTGAATTCAATAACTTTGTTATTAGTATTTTCAAAATATGAACCCTTCTTTAAATCCTGAACTGTACTAGTAACTAAAGTTTCATATTTAATATTAAGTCCAAAATAGTTGCTAAATTGTTGACGGAGACTGTGGGAAGCATCAAAGACAAAACTCAAAGAGATGGCATCATCGGAATACACTATTAGTTATAGATTATGAATTTGATGTTTTTAGTTTTTGAATTATAACCAAATAAGAATGCAGAACAGTAACAAAAATAAATAAGAGATTTGGATATCATAGATACTTAGGGACCGTAGAAGATGACCTGCAGGTATCTCAAAACTAATATGCGACGCAGAATTTTTTAATAGGTTGCCAAATTGTAGACGAATACTGTGGAAAGCATCAAAGACGACAGAACTCAAAGAAAAGAAAATATAGTAAAATACCTTAAACATACCTATACTAGATGACTAATTTTAGCATAAATTTATTATTTTAGTGCAAGTTATTAGTATGATTGTATTCAGTGCTTCACACTGAATCCGTAGATGCATAATTTGTTCTTTTAATAAAAAATTTGCCCTTCAAATTGCAACTGACAAAAATTCCAAGGTCAAGTAAATTTTATAAGGTATTAGAGATACAGTTATAGTTTATGAATTTGATGTTATTTTACTCAGAATTTTAAAGAAAATGAGAACAAAAAATTATAGATGCCATTTCAGTATGTAATAATTTGTGCTTATTTCATATTATATGTTTATTTTTGTAAAGTATATTATTAGTACAATATTTAAAATAAGTTATAGTTAACAATTATTATAATTATAAATTTGTTTAAACCATAAACTGTACTGATCTCCTAAGTTTCATAGTTATTATTTAAGTCCAAACTGGTGTTCTATAGGTCTGCATTTTTATTTACCTTCAATTCAATCGAAATCCAAAATCAAGTAGTCAGATCATAGAAAACAACAATCAAAACTCCAAATACTCCATGTTTTGTTTGAATGTATAGGAGGACCAAGAAGCGGTAAGAATCCTGAGCTTTGCAGGACTCCTCGGTGAAGGCGGTCTGCACGGGATTTTAGCACTTACTGAGCATCAAAATGGAGGTGTCGATGGAAGCAGAGTGCCGATTAGGGACGTCGTGGAATACGACACAACAACAGTTCTACAGTGCAGTTAGTGCCATGGAAGAGTTGGAGCAAACATCGAAAAGGACGCATGAACGCTAGGAGACCGTGGACCAGCCAAGGGGCACCCAAAAAATTAAAGATTCTGAACACGGAAATATTCACAACAAGGGATCACCTAGCGTTTAGCCGCGGGAATATACTACTTGGACAACTGAAAGAGGATGAACCATGTATTGTCAATCCTCGCAAATGCAAACATAATTTTTATTTTTGGAGGTATAAATTTTTTTCTCGAGAACTATGTGTAAATAAAATAAATTATTTGTCAGGTCGCGAATCTGGGGACCAGGTTCGATTCCGACCGACGCCAAAACTTATTTCGAATTTCAAATGGCCCAAAATTGATTCCTATGATGCACACTGCACGCCAACAATGAATGCCTGTGAGGTGACGCCTTGCAAGCGCTCGCACATTACAAATATTTCATCATTACCTATATCTGTGTACAAAAGCAGATTGGTACACCCAGTAATGGGCAATATCCCGTGATGATATATTTATTTACTTAAAATTTAAAAAAACAATTGCTTAAAAAAAATTAAATTTTAGCTTTATACATTCTCTCTAAAATTAAAGCGAAAATAAAAAAGTTTCAACGAAACTAGATACCTTTTATATTTAATTACAAATCTATTTTCTTATGACAAACTTAGTCGAAATATTTGTGGATTTCCTCAAATTTGTTAATCTAATTTTTGAACAATCATGTTTATTTAAGAAAATATGTATTATTGATTATTTAAATAAACAAAGTCTTGTTATTTATATCAAATTTGTTTCGGGGACCTCCTATAATACCTTCACGAACCCCAGTTTAAGAAAATCTGTTCTAAAGTATTTTAAATTATGATTCATTTGGTAAATATACTTGTATTCATATTTAGATCCAATTTTATTATGTTCTTCATCATAAGAGTAATAATAAAAACACAATACTATTTTTTATAATTTTATTTCAAAAAAAATTTTGAATTACACATTAAGCCAAATAGATTTACAATAATAGAATTTTTTTACATGTACACATGGAGCAGCCGCAACGGGAGTATTCAGTAACTCACATACAATGTGCAGCGAGATAAACCGCAGACCGGTGATCGCCTGATTCAGAAACTGAATTAATGTTCTCGTGTGTCGTCCTGACATTCTTCCGTGCGTCACATATGGACACACATGATCGTGACAGAGCATTTTCCGGTGCCGTTGTCATCGATATGCACCCAATCCTCACAAATAAGGAACTCCTGGATGAAAACGGCGACGAGAAGTGTCGCTCTTGTCCCGACCCTTGTTCATCAGAGCGATGGACTAAAGTTACGTACACATTGGCGAGCGGCAAGCAGTGAGCGATGAGTGGTGAAAAAATAGCTTTTACACGAAAGTGTGTACATTAACATGAGCCATGTTAATGTACACGCTATCGTGTATAATCTATTGATGAAAATATGTTTTCAACTTTCACCGCGTGTCGCTCGCCAATGTGAATGCAACCATAGTCCATCGATCTAATGAACAAGGGATAGGACAAGGGCGACAATTCTCGCCGCCGCATTCATCCAGGAGTTCGTTATCTGCGTGGATTGGATCCGTATCGACATCAACGGCACCGGAATGCTCCGTCACGACCATGTGTATCCTTATCTGACACAAGGAAGAATGTCAGGGCGACCACAAGAACATTAATTCAGTTTCTGTATCAGCTAACTTGTCAGCCTATCGATACAAAGTAGTCTTTAAAATGTCATTGTCTCCCGATTTGAATCGAAGTTCTCTCTCTGCATTTGTTGCGTAATTTGTTTCTTGTCTAGCACTTAACCAATTCTCCAACCTATATTTCGGGTGTTGGCAACTGGCATTGGTTGTACTCCGTATTCTGAGCTGTAGTATTTGTGGGAATTTGGAATAAATACGATGGAATTATATCGGACATATCCGATTCGATTTCATCCATGGAATCAATTGCAGAAAGTTAAACCAGGTATGGGTGAGTAGTGTGGATTTCCAAATTACAAGAAGACTCTAAAGGTGTGCTTAGATGAATAGCTGTTGTTTCCGCCATGTTTCTATTTCCTAAAACAATCAAATCTTAATTTCTATTTATTATGCCATTTCCTGATTTTGTACCTTGTTTTTTAAAGCCGTTCTTTTATATAAGTTAATCAATTATAATCAAAACGAAGGTGTAGTTGCATCGCCGTTGGTGACATCAATAAAGGATCAGTTTGTTAAAATGGCGCATTTCTGCCATGTTTCTATTTTCTAAAACAATCAGATTCTAATTTCTATTTACTACCTTATTACCTGATTTTATACCTCGTTTCTTAAGTTCTTTTATTTGAGATTATTAGACAAAATTAATTTGTGCGATGTGTACTCTATTTAATGCTGAGTAATATGAACATCGACCTTCCACGTTTAGAAGGTCGATTGAGTATGAAGCACAAGCACCAAGCGCGTATGAAGATGAAGCTTCTGGTAATAAGTGGGGGTAAGGTCTGAAGTTGAAATATGTATACCACTGACATCTATAGATAATAGTTATTATTATTATATTAATATAAAACATATATTTATATTTAAGTAAAATTTATTTATTTTTCTGTAGTTTTATATTACAACAGTCGTATTAATGTAGAGCACAAACAATTTTAATATCGGCTACTCTCTACGAAATTCCAAGCCATTCAAATTACATTCATAAGTTGGTAGTAATCCAAAGGATTGTTGTTAGTATTACTCTATTCAGTCTTCTTATTATGATAGTCACCCCTGTTACGTAAAGCTCATGATCAGGTTCAATAATTCCTTTGTCAACGTTTTGTGTAATGAACGTTTAGTTCATTACACAAAATAAGTACAGTAGCTAAATTTCACTCTTCGCTCCCACTTTTTAAATGTAACTTATTACAAATATTGTATTAATAATATAGTTTGCAGAAAAAATATACCGGTGTCTATTTTTTTATGGGCCATAGGAAATACAGGTGGGGCGTAGAAACTTCCTTTTTTTGAATGCGAATAAAATAAGTATTGCTGATCAAGTTATAAATCATGCAGTTTTAAACAAAACATCTTGAAGTTGAAAGAGAAAAGTTGGCAACTGGCATTGGTTCTACTCCGTATTCTGAGCTCTAGTATTTGTAGGAATTTGGAATAAATACGACATATCCGATTCGATTTCATCCACGGAATCAGTTGCAGAAAGTTGAAACAGGTATGGGTGAGTAATATAGACTTCCAAATTACAAGTAGAATCTGAAGGTGTGCTTAGATGAATAGCTGTTGTTTCCGCCATGTTTCTATTTCCTAAAACAATCAAATCCTAATTTCTATTTATTATGCCATTTCCTGATTTTGTACCTTGTTTTTAAAGCCGTTCTTTTATATAAGTTAATCAATTATAATCAAAACGAAAGTGTAGTTGCATCGCTGTTGTTGACATCAATAACGGATCAGTTTGTTAAAATGGCTTCTGCCATGATTCTATTTTCTAAAACAATCAGATTCTAATTTCTATTTACTACGTTATTACCTGATTTTATACCTCGTTTCTGAAGTTCTTTTATTTGAGATTATTATGGACACTGCAGTCTGAGGAAGAAGATGAACTTATTCCTAACTATTTATTTAAATTGTCGGAAGATGACATAATTAGTCCGGAATTAGAACTGGCTTTAAATTTTTCTGTTGATTTAGAATCCACATCTTCTGACATTAGTACTGAAATGTGCTATTATGAATTAGAGCAAAGATCTGAAATAAATATTTTCACAACACGTTATACACCGCTTAGTATTCCTTACATTTATAACACAGTACTCCTAATATATCTACCAGTGTTCCTCAAGAAGATTGAGCCTCGGAAAATACTTCAAGATACCTCTTGTTATTTTAAATAACAATTCTTTTATTCTAAATTGGCTGTAATAAACAAAATTGATATAATTTTTCAATAAAGCAATAAAAAATCATTTCTATATTCATTAATTTTTATTACATAATATAAATGCAAGCAAGACACAGGGATATATTTAAAAACATATATTATAGTAAGTTCACATTAACTTATGAAAATACCATAAAAAATTGTACAAAAGTAAAATACAAATTTTTATACAAGTATCCAACATTCGAAAATTATAAGAGTGACGAAGTCGATTAAATTGTCCATTTAAGGCCAACGCGCACTTGACCGACCGAAGCGAAGAGTGGCAAGGAGAAGTTTTTTCATTCAGTGTATTATTATGTGTAGACGCGCTCTTTGGAGCAGCAAAGAGCAAAGCAACGAGGTGACTATACACATAAGAATACATTGAATGAAAAAACTTCTCTTCACCGCGCTTCGCTTCGCTGCACTTTGCATCGCTCAAGTGCGCGTCAGCCTTAAGGCCGTCGCGCACTTGTGCGACGTGAAGAGCAGCGAAGCGAAGCGCGGCTAAGAGAAGATTTTTCATTCAATGTAGTCTTATGTGTATAGTCGCCTCGTTACTCTGCTCTTCGCTGCTCCAAAGTGCGCGTTATACACATAATAAGTAATACATTGAATGAAAAAACTTCTCTTCGCTTCGGTCGCTCAAGTGCACGTTGGTCTTTAATGGCTGGTTACGCCATTTTTTTAATTGAGATTAACTAATAATTCAATTAAAATCAACATTTATATATGTATAAAACATGTAAAGTTCATAATTTAATTTTTCTTATTTTCATTTCTTGCTTCTAATTTCTTTGTTGCAATTCAGAATTTAACTTGCATTTTAAGCAATATAAAACAATATTTAATTAAGGTTTAAAGAAAAATTAAATTAAAATCAACATTTTTCTATGTATAAAAATATTATACCTGGTGTCCACAGAAAGCGGGGCACCCCTATTAACTTCTTTATATATAAAATATAAAGATATCTAATTGAAAATTTATGTGGGTAAACTTAACACAAGTGTCTTCATTTTTATGTATAAATGATAAAAATATCACTTTCGGTTTAACCGTATGTATATTTTTTGGAACTCCTGTATATTTTTACATTTTTGAATTCTATGTTAAAATGATGTGCCACAAGTCAAATTTTGCAGCAAAAAAGGTTAAGAACTATATTTTTTAATTTTTGTGCAAACCTAAAAAAATATTGAATTGCATGAAACATTTTTTTTAATTATCAAAATTAACAAGAAATATAATTAAAACATAATAATTCGAAATTACAACAATAAAAATATGAAAACAGAAATGATGTTCAAAATGCCCACGCCAACTTTTGTTGTTTTAATTGGGACGCAAAATTTGATTTGTGTACATCATTGTATTCAGAGCTGGGCAAAGTACCGGAAAGTAGTACTTGAAGTACAAGTACCAAGTATCTTGATGTTTCTAAATGTACTTGAAGTACAAGTACTTTTTTAGTTTCTAAAGTACTTGAAAGTACCAATTACTTGGAAAAGTACTTGTGAATTTGGGTGTAAGTACTTTTTCAGATAATTGATATTTTTCTGATTATATGGACCTTAAAAGGTAATTACTGACAAAAATTTCAATATGAGATATTTATTGGGTTATTTAAAACAAGAATTCCTCGCTGGGTCTGCCGTATCACCTACCGATCGCATGACGTAAAATTGTCGTCATATGATCCCCAAGCGATACGAGAAGCTAGATGTTAGAATGACGTCATTTTTAAGTCATGCGATTGCCAGGCGATACAGTAAAGTCCCAGCACTGTAGTTAGGTAATATAAACATTATACGTATATGTAGTATGCAGATTAAAATTATTTTATTTATGCCAAAAAAATTGCAAATATTATCTTTACTTTCATATTATCGCTGAAAATATTTTTATTAATGAAACACATAATTATGGGCTACAGGAATAACACCACACCACTGCAAAAGAACCACTGACAGACAAACAATTCTCATAAAATTGTTAACTTTTAAATTATTCATCGCACTTCAAGTACATTTCAAGTAATTCAAGTACTTTTAAAATACTTCAAGTATATTTAAAATACTTCAAGTACATTTAAAGTACTTCAAGTATTTAAAAATACTTCAAGTATTTTTCATTGTACTTCAAGTATTTTTCCAAGTATTAAGTACCAAGTACCTGTGAATAGACTTACTTTGTCAAGTACAAAGTACTATAAATAGAAAGTACTTCAAGTACAGTACTTGAAGTACTGAAAGTACTTGCAAGCCTAATAAAGTACTTTTCTTGCAAGTACTGCCCAGCTCTGATTGTATTCAAAATTTAAAGTAGAATTTAAGAATGTAAAAATATACAGGAGTTTCATTTAAAATAAGAAAGTTGATACCACTTACGGTTAAACCAGAAGTGATATGTTTATCATTTATACATAAAAATATTTACGTATATAAATTTTCAATTGATATCCTTATAAATAAAATTAATAAAGATATCCCGCTTTCTGTGGACATCCGGTATAATTGTTGATTTTAATATAATTTTTGTTTAGTTCCCAACTAATATATTGGTGCAATCGGCGATTTAAAATTTAATATATGAATTTATATTATTAAACTTTATACTAAACTAATTCATTATTATTAATAACTCAATATTAAATTTTTAAATATAAACCTGTTTTTTTTACAAAAAAACATGTCGGTACAAACAATTTTTCCATTTTCATAGAAATACTACACATAAAAAATTAAAAACAATTCGTTATAACTTTTTCATAACTGAAATCCTAATTATAATTTTTGCAACGCATAACATTTGAATACAACCAGAGCTGCGAAGAATCTTCAACGAGAACTATTTCTGGGAAGCTATACGGTTCTGGAATCTCATCTTTGTAAATATATAACGGAATCATTTCTGGTTTAGGAATGGTACAGTCCTCACGGTCTTCTCTAGTAGTTTTTGAAGACATCTGCAATTCATTGTTAGGATAAAAAGTACCTTAGCAGGCGAAGTAATTATAGAATTGAAGACCTTGATGCAAAAAGGGGGTAACTCCAAATTCGGCGAAATAGAGATTTGTTCTACGTTTCGTAGTACACTCGTTGCGCTGTTTTAGTTGGTGTAAAGAGGATGTAAATCGAATGAAATTCAACGGAGTTATAAGCATACAAAACATATCCCCTATATGTGATTTGTGCAAGAATGGGATAAATCACTAACTTATTCCATTGTTGCACCAAAGTCTCAAATTGTTATTGTATTGTGTACAGACATGTTCGTACATGTCCCTGTCAATTTCTATTCAGTTATTTGTGTACGTCTAGTGTATTCATAGTGCTGAACGTGTGAACAAATCTTTAAACAGTGTATAATTTGCTGTAATAATAAGTTATTTTTTTGCAATGTATCCCCTTTCTGCACGAAATTATAATTTTTGGGAAAAACGGCCTTATTTTTTATTATTAAACTCCCAAAATCCCATTCTCTGCTAAATTATACTTCAGTCTATGATAATAAGTAGAATTTTTTTTTTTGTTTTCATTTTTCGATTTTTTTACAAAAGTGTAAATTTTGATTTCTCCGTTTTTTGTTCCAAGGTCTTCAATTGGTAGAAGTATTTGGAACGAGATTTTTGTTAATTTTCAAAGTAGTCTAATGGCTGGTTGCAGGAACAAATTTGAATCAGTTTCTTTGTTCTTATGACATTTAAAACATTGCTATCAATAAATCGTGCTGCATTTGTCGTTTTGATGATCCGTTAACACGTAGAGTGCCACAATGCTAATGAAAAATCGGGTCCTTCTGGCCTATTTTTTTTTTAATATCTATAGGAAATTATGTAATATTGCAAATGCTATCGGTTTCATTCAAAAATTTAAAAGTTTTTGAATTGTCACTTTTTTATGTGGGCGCACATTGGCGTCACGTTTTTTTCACCGCTGTGGAATCACACAGACGCAGGCCAAGTGAACGGTAAATCACTATGGTCGTATTCTTTAGTGTGCCGAACATTTTACAGCGTATCTTGGCCCCTCTGCAGTGCTACGCAATTCCACAGAGCTAAAACTGCGATGACGCCATGTGACAACACATTGGGGCATTGGGCCCACGCGGCCATTAGGTCCGAAATCGCAAGGCGCCGCGTTGGGCCAATATGGTACTCTACGTGTTTTAAACAAATCGTCAATGAACGTTTCTGCAACCGGGTATAAGCCTAACACAATTATCTTTGTAAAGGTCTGGATACCAGCTTTCTTTTTCTTCAATAATTGTTGATTATTTAACTATTGGAAAAGCCAAGAAAAATATCATGCAGTGAATCTTTACTTGTTTACTTTGGAAGATTCATGGAAACTATGTGTATTAACCGTTTTGGATTTCTATTAATTCTACTATGTCTTTGGTATTGTCATTACGAATCCATTTCTATTATATAAATAGACCACCAGAAGTATATGTATATTGGATAACGATAAGATATATAAAAATAATAAAAACAAATAAATAGAAAAAAAACAAGTAAATATTACCTTTTAAATACTGGCAAAGGTTTCAATTTTTTAGTGGAATCGAAGAGTCAAATTTAGTTACTGTGTTTAGTTCATTACATGTTGACAAAAAAGGATGTAAATAACAATCGTGACAAGAGTGACAGATATTTAAAAAAGATTACTACCAACATTAGGAACGTAATTTAAATGACTTGTAAACTTTTAATTCCATTAGCCGACATTGAAATTATTTGTTGCTCTAGTCTATATTAATGCGATTTTGATCTTGTAGTATGAAACTAAATAAATTAAATAAATTTAACTTAAAAAATATATACATGTTTTGTATTAATATATAATAAAAGTAGATAACTTCAGACCTTACCCCTACTCCTACTTATACGTGGCGTATACGTCAGACGTCACACGTGTTAACATTGCATTATTATCTTAAATAAAAGAAATTCAGAAACGCAAATGAGGTACAAAATCAGGTAATGACGAAGTAAATTGAAATTAGAATTTGATTGTTTTAGAAAATAGGAGCATGGGAGATGAAAACGATTCAGATATTAGAGCAAAAGATTACATTATTCCGCCATATTTGTTTGAAATAGATTTTAATACTAGATCAACGAATATGAAATATAATCGATGTCTATTGTTTGATATTGACACTTCACTATCGACTGAGAGCATTTTTTTAAACACCGACAGAAGTGATATGAGTCATGATCATATATTCAATATCTTTGCTCCACTGTTAGAAATTGAACATAGGGAATATATTGAGGCGACAGAGGATTCGTTAAATTATTTTATTCCTGAACCTTCAGACCAAATTATATATCTATCGAATACGGACAATCAATGCCAATTGTTGGATATTGATCGTTCACCATCGACATCCTGTAGTATACAACTTTCTCAAACCGGAATTGATTTCGTGGATGGAAATAAATCAGATTACATTATTCCGCCACATTTGTTCGAAATATATTATAATACTAGATCAATGAATATGAAATACAATCGATGTCTATTGTTTGATATTGATCCTTCATTATCGACTGAGAGCATTTGTTTAAACACCTACAGAAGTAATTTGAGCCATGATCATATATTCAATATCTTTGCTCCACTGTTAGAAATTGAACATACGGAATATATTGAGGCGACAGAGGATTCGTTAAATTATTTTATTCCTGAACCTTCAGAGCAAATTATATATCTATCGAATATGGATAATCAATGCCAACAACTTTCTCAAATCGGAATTTATACCGTGGATGAAAACGAATCATATATTAGAGCAAAAGACTACATTATTCCGCCATATTTGTTTAAAATAAATTCTAATACTAGATCAGCGAATATGGCATACAATCGATGTCTATTGTTTGATATTGACACTTCACTATCGACTGAGAGCAGTTTTTAAACACCGGTAGCCTTGATCATCCAACATCTTAGCTCCACTGAATCTTGAATCTTCACAGCAAATTATTCCTGAGTTTCTTTTTATGTAATTCGTATTATCGTATGTTACTTATTGTTATATTTGGCTTTTGTTATAATTCAAAATTTTAAAATTTTTGAAATAAAATTATAAAAATTAGCATTGTGTATTTATTATTACTTTTATATTTAAAAACATAAGAAATTTGCATCCGAATATCAGTCTAATTAAGGCCGTTTCTACATATCTTAGTGGAGGGAATCTGCAAGAAAACAAATGTTCAAAAGGAGATTCTCTGCCTAAGGAAGTTTAAGAGTCGTTGGTCTAATACGTTCCCTAAACAGCTACAATATCAAAAAACAATATTTTTTAGTACATTTTTGAATTCATTAATTTTGTTATTAGTATTTTAGTCCAAAATAGTTGCCAAATTGTTGACGGAGACTTTGGGAGGCATCAAAGACAAAACTCAGAGATGACATCATCGGAATACACTAATAGTTATAGATTATGAATTTGATGTTTTTAGTTTTTGAATTATAACCAAATAAGAATGCAGAACAGTAACACAAATAAATAAGAGATTAGGATATCCTAGATACTTAGGGACCATAGAAGATGACCTACAAGTATCTCAAAATTAATATGCGACGCAATTTTTTTTTAATAGGTTGCCAAATTGTAGACGAATACTGTGGGAAGGATCAAAGAAGACAGAACTCAAAGAAAAAAAAATATGGTGAAAGACCTTAAACATAGATTAGACGACTAATTTTACCATTAATTTATTATTTTAGTGCAAATAATTAGTATGATTGTATTCAGTGCTTCACACTGAATCCGTAGATGTATAATTTATTCTTTTAATAAAAAAATTGTACTGAAAATTGTAACTGACGAAAATTCCAAGGTCAAGTAAATTTTATAAGGTATTAGAGATACAGTTATAGTTTATGAATTTGATGTTATTTTATTCAGTATTTTAAAGAAAATGAGAACAAAAAATTATAGATGCGATTTCAGCGCTGTATGTAATAATTTTTGTTTACTTCATATATGTTTATTTCTGTAAAGTATATTATTAGTACAATATTTACAATAAGTTATAGTTAACAATTATTATAATTATAAATTTGTTTAAATCATAAACTGTGCTGATCTCCTAAGTTTCATAGTTATTAGTTAAGTCCAAACTGGTGTTCTATAGGTCTGCATTTTTATTTACCTTCAATTCATACGAAATCCAAAATCAACTAGTCAGACCACAGAAAACAATCAAAAATCCAAATACTCCATGTTTGTATAGGAGGACCAAGAAGCGGTAAGAATCCTGAGCTTTGCAGGACTCCTCGGTGAAGGCGGTCTGCACGGGATTTTAGCACTTACTGAGTATCAAAATGGAGGTGTCGATGGAAGCAGAGTGCCGATTAGGGACGTCGTGGAATACGACACAACAACAGTTCTACAGTGCAGTTAGTGCCATGGAAGAGTTGGAGCCAACATCGAAGAGGACACATGAACGCTAGGAGACCGTGGACCAGCCAAGGGGCACCCAAAAAATTAAAGATTCTGAACACGGAAATATTCACAACAAGGGATCACCTAGTGTTTAGCCGCGGGAATATACTACTTGGACAACTGAAAGAGGATGAACTATGGATTGTCAATCCTCGCAAATGCAAACATAATTTTTATTTTTGGAGACATAAATTATTAGTTAAATAAATCATTTTCTCAAGAACTATGTGTAAATAAAATAAATTATTTGTCAGGTCGCGAATCTGGGTTCGATTCCGACCGACGCCAAAACTTATTTCGAATTTCAAATGGCCCAAAATTGATTCCTATGATGCACACTGCACGCCAGCAATGAATGCCTGATGTTCTTCATCATAAGAGTAATAATAAAAACACAATACTATTTTTTATAATTTTATTTCAAAAAATTTTAAATTTTGCATTATAACATTAAGCCAAATAGGATTACAATAAGTAATAAAATTTTGTTACATGTGCACATGAAGCAGCACATACAATGTGCAGCGAGATACACCGCAGACCGGTGATCGCCTGATTCAGAAATTGAATTAATGCTCTCGTGTGTCGTCCTGACATTCTTCCGTGCGTCACATATGGACACACATGATCGTGACAGAGCATTTTCCGGTGCCGTTGTCATCGATGTGCATCCAGTCCTCACAAATAAGGAACTCCTGGATGAAAACGGCGGCGAGAAGTGTCGCTCTTGTCCCGACCCTTGTTCATCAGAGCGATGGACTAAAGTTACGTACACATTGGCGAGCGGCAAGCAGTGAGCGATGAGTGGTGAAAAAAATAGCTCTTACACGAAAGTGTGTACATTAACATGAGCCATGTTAATGTACACGCTATCGTGTATAATCTATATTTTTTCAAATTTCACAGCGTGTCGCTCGCCAATGTGAAGGCAACCATAGTCCATCGATCTAATGAACAAGGGATAGGACAAGGGCGACAATTCTCGCCGCCGTATTCATCCAGGAGTTCGTTATCTGCGTGGACTGGATGCATATCGATATCAACGGCACCGGAATGCTCTGCCACGACCATGTGTATCCTTATCTGACACAAGGAAGAATGTCAGGGCGACCACAAGAACATTAATTCAGTTTCTGTATCAGCTAACTTGTCAGCCTATCGATGCAAAGTAGCGTTAAAATGTGCTTGTCTCCCGATTTCAGTCGAAGTTCTCTCTCTAAATTTGTTGTGTAATTTATTTCTTGTCTAGCACTTAACCAAATCTCCCACCTATATTTCGGGTGTTGGCAACTGGCATTGGTTGTACTCCGTATTCTGAGCTCTAGTATTTGTAGAAATCAAAACGAAGGTGTAGTTGCATCGCCGTTGTTGACATCAATAACGGATCAGTTTGTTAAAATGGCGCATTTCTGCCATGTTTCTATTTTCTAAAACAATCAGATTCTAATTTCTATTTACTACGTTATTACCTGATTTTATACCTCGTTTCTGTAGTTCTTTTATTTGAGATTATTAGACAAAATTAACTTGTGCGATGTGTACTCTATTTAATGCTGAGTAATATGAACATCGACCTTCCACATTTAGAAGGTCGATTGAGTATGAAGCACAAGCACCAAGCGCGTATGAAGATGAAGCTTCTGGTAATAAGTGGGGGTAAGGTCTGAAGTTGAAATATGTATACCACTGACATCTATAGATAATAGTTATTATTATTATATTATATTAATATAAAACATATATTTATATTTAAGTAAAATTTATTTATTTTTCTGTAGTTTTATATTACAAGAGTCGTATTAATGTAGAGCACAAACAATTTTAATATCGGCTACTCTCTACGAAATTCCAAGCCATTCAAATTACATTCTTAAGTTGGTAGTAATCTAAAGGATTGTTAGTATTACTCTATTCAGTCTTCTTATTATGATAGTTACCCCTGTTACGTCAAGCTCATGATCAGGTTCAATAATTCCTTTGTCAACGTTTTGTGTAATGAACGTTTTAGTTCATTACACAAAATAAGTACAGTAGCTAAATTTCACTCATCGCTCCCACTTTTTAAATGTAACTTATTACAAATATTGTATTAATAATATAGTTTGCAGAAAAAATATACCGGTGTCTATTTTTTTATGGGCCATAGGAAATACAGGTGGGGCGTAGAAACTTCCTTTTTTTGAATGCGAATAAAATAAATATTGCTGATCAAGTTATAAATCATGCAGTTTTAAACAAAACACCTTGAAGGTGAAAGAGAAAAAAATAAGCATTTTTTGTGTATAAAAAATGTAAGTTTGTTATATCTCGAAAATTTACCGATAGAAAAAAATATTTACGTACGCCCCTAGATAGACAATATAAGCATCTAATTTTTTATTTGAAACATTTTTCTCGATTACTGATAGTTTAAAATAAATTTCAAAATGAAAATATAGACCAAATTTAGTTTTCCGCCATTTTCTAGTAACCTATGAGAATTTTTGTTAAAACACGTCTAGGAACATTTGGAATATTTGCTGCCGAATAAGATTCTTCAGCTGAAGTAGGGCGGTGTTTGTAAACTTCTGTCTTGATATTCCCATTAAAAAAAACCACATGGCGTTAGATTTGTGAGGGCAATGTACCCTTGACGGTTCATCTCAATTCGAGGTGACATCCTGTGGGAGGCGCGCTCGCCCATTCTAACGCCATGTGATTTTTTTTATTGGGATATCTCCAGGTAGAGGCAAGAAAAGGACCCCGTGTGCAAACAAAAGTCACAGTCTATAACTTTTAACAGGCAATATTTTCGGTCTTGCGTGTTGCAAAATAAAAATACTTGTATCCCAAGGAAAAAATAGTATCTGCCGTATTTGAAAGAAAAGCAATATGAAATAATGTTTTCAAAAACCACCAATATTCATTATTTTAAATAAATAATGGAAAGAATCCCCCTTAAGTTTTCTTCTTTTATTCAAAGAATGGATTCCTGTTTTTCGGTGATTTTTTTTTATCAATCATTAAATCTCCTTCTGAGGATGACGACGAAAACATTTTTAATCAGTAAGGTTAGGTGCGATGTTTTTGATCTATGGCTGGTGTTTAGTGTTAGGGTTGGGGCACCAATGTGGCCACGGCCTAAAGAATAATATGTTCTTTGTGGAAAGGGAAAAGGAGGTGCGGCTACGTTATCAACCATAGTCGCCGTGAGTTAAATTTATTTATGGTTAGCGAGCTCCGTCTTGGACTTGCACGCCAATGAGAACATCAACATCCAACCGACCAAGTGAGTAGTCATCGGGAGTCAGTGATCGTAGTTTCACAATTCACTTGTGCACCTGCATTAGTAAAGCGGCACATTTTACGGAAAAAATCAATAAGAATGGTGCAGATTTCTCCTTACGCGTATTATAGACGACAGTCATATTCCTGAGAAACTGTATTCACTCCACCCTTTTTATCATTCTGTCTCATAGCGTACATGTAGCGTCTCTCTATTTCTACCTGGGGACGACAGGTTCATGACTGCACCCCCCCCCCTCTCAATATATACCGAGTGTCTACTTTTTTTATAGGCCATAAGAAATATGTTTAATTGTGACGTTTTAATAATGCTTGATTTCATTTTTTTTTCTATTTCGGTGTCTTTCTAGAGATGATATGACAGACTGGTCTTCAAACAGATACATAAAAAACATTTATATCATCAAATAGCTGCCAGTCAACAATGAATTTCCATCAGTTGCCTTATGAAATTTGTTTTTTTAACCTACTATTATCAGTCATCATAGATATATTTCCCATCTTTTTATAAGTAGCTTAAGATTACTGCATTTATTTTGCTTCTCTATCTTTCGAATGAAACGCAAGTAAACAATTTTGAACTTATTACATGCAGTTTTTAATTCCGAACAGTTTTCGTATTTATACTTTGATTCTAAAATTCATAGGGTAAAAATTACAGTCATATAAAAATTATACCATTGTATTTGCTAAGATTTATAAAAAGTAGACACCCAGTATATAAATATAAGAATTGTTTAAAATCTTCGACAACTGTCAAAGCTCGACAGGATTATCACTTCACTATACTATTCTTGTATAATTAAAACAAATGTTGACTGTTTACGTCGTCTGGCAACTACAGGCACTTCTCTCTTTGTCTGTTTTTTTTTTTTTTTTCATTTTTTCCAACTACTCGATGTGCGCCCCCTCCGATCCTGCGCCCTAGACCATGGCCTAGGTTGGCCTTATAGGTGTTCCGGGCCTAGGACGAGACGTTTGTTTTATCTGTGGTGACGTTACAACCAATTTTCAACAACTTTTAATATTTTTCTTCAGTATTATTAATTTGATGGAAAGATGTCATAATATGGAACAATTTTTTTTTATGGCGATTAATAAAAAAAAATCTATGTCTTGGAAACTCCCGTTACTATTGTGAGTTTTTGCGAATATCGGTTATTATACAGTGTTCATATAACCCAATCAATAAGTCATAGAATAATAAATATAACAACTTGTAAAATATAACATATATGTCATTTAATAACATTTTATTATCAAAATAATGTATTTATTTTACATGAAAATCAGTACAGTTAATCTACACATAAAAAATTAAAACAATTCTTGACAATTTTTTCAATTCATAATTACACAAATGGTAAAATCATGGTTTTAACAGTACATATTACAAAATTACATGCACAAACAATTTTTTATTTCATAGTATTAAAATATATCTGGATAATTACTGTAGGTACTTAATATTCACAAATATATCATCCTAGGTTGAGTACCGTTTACAAAATCAATTAAGATTGAATTCAACTCCTGCTTTAAATAATCTGTTGTCATTGGCAAAGTTTGTGCATTTATAGCAGTATCTACGCAAAGTTCGTATGTATGTCCATTAATAATAGTTAACAATTTCCTTAACATTACTGCTATTCTTCCAGACATTTCAGCTAAACAGACATCATGCAGATATGTTGCTGGAATAAAGTCTTTGAATCTAACGCTAACATTTATTACTGCAGATCTAAAGTTTATTAAATGTTTTTTAATTGTTACTGGATCACGTAATGATAATATTGTATTATATTGTGATCCTAATTTTGCGAAATCCAAAATTAAGCCTCCGGCTTCTTCCCAATTAGGTAACAATTCCTTATGGTTGTATAAAGGTGTTAAAAGTTCTATAAGATATTCGTAATCATCTGAAAAATAATACATAGTTAAAAAATGTTCAATTTGCCAGGTGTCGGTCTAATTGCAATCTGTTATTCAGGATGGAGACTGGAACTCCCGAACACAGGACTTTAACATGTAAAATTTTTACGTAAAAGAAGCATCAAATAGAAGTTGTAGAGTATAAAAGTCTGAATCATTAAGCAAACTTAATTTTGAGTGCTTTGTAACAGACACAGAAATTAGGTATGAGATTGTCGAAAATCACACAAAAATAACGATAGCTGTGGAATTGAAACAAAAAAATTAATAATATAGCTATTTTTGGGATAATTTTCGACATTTTCATACCTAATTTCTGCCGTTATAAAGCATATAAAAATGCGATACTTCATTATTATAGGATTTTTAATTAGCTAATGCAAAAAGAAAAAAAAAACAAATAATGAAAACTTTCATAGAGGTACCGGTAAGGTGTGCAAAAAATATTTAAAAAAAGACACAAAAAATGCAAAACAAATAAGAAGTCTAGTTAAAAAATATTTAAAAAACCAAAACTTACACGATAGTAAATGATCAGGTAAATAATTGTCTACAAGTATATCATTTGCTCTTGTCCACTCTCGCGCAAAACAAAAGTGATGGTAAGCATCTTTCAAATTTTTCATTTGAATGGCTTTCAATGCTTTTTGATATTCAACCCATTCGTTAGAAATTTTAATTTCATCAATAAGCATTTTCTCTCTTGCTTTATATTCTGGAGTTTCTTCTGTTTTTAACATAACATGACGACCTAATATGTCTTCAATCATATATCTTTTCAGAATATTATCGGTAAGAAATGTTAAAACGAATACTGCCCAATGCCATAACCCCATCTGTTCTAACTGGGCAGAGAAACTTATGTGCATGTGATTTCGGGCACGAAGGCTGGCTTCTTCTTGCTGCAAGGCATGCAATGTTTGGAAAACAAACCAACTGAAACAAGAGTTGGTATAGGAAAATTACTGACTACATTATCACATTTTCAATTAGAGTTACTTCCGAAAAAGCACTATTCCCGTTTTATATTACTTATAAGGCGTTTTCGTAAAGTCAGTCGGAGCTATCCGATGGATCTGTTCGATAACGTCACAGATGTATCAGATCCATCCGATTATCGAAGTTTTTACGAACGCGTCAGATCTATATATGATTTTGACTTTAAAATCTGAGGTTATAGAAGAAATTTAATTTGGTAGAATGGATAAGAAAATAGCACTTGTTTCTATAGTTGTACATAATTTTTATTTATATTATATATCAACGACCTAAGCAATCTTATTAATATGTGTGATCATCTGTTTTACGCAGATGATTTAAAAATATACTGCTCAATCACGAATGAATTAGACTGTCATAGGCTCCAATGTCAATTGGACCAAATTTTCGAATGGTGTAACCAACACAATTTAAAACTGAACTCTGATAAATGCAAAACTTTTGTCATATTATAAAATAAAAAATCCAATTTTGTTTAATTATCACATTAATAACATCGTACTAGAAAGACCATCTCATTTTAAGGATCTTGGAGTTATTTTTGAACCCGATAGGTCTTTTGTAATACATGTTACAGAATTGGTTAGTTCTACTTTTAAAATACTTGGATTCATATTTAGGAACTGCAAACAATTTTGTAACGTGAACACAATTATAATATTGTTCAATAGTTATGTTCGTTCCAAATTAGAATATGGAGCATTAATATGGTATCCAATTTATGACCGGTACATTACTAGAGTTGAAGCTGTACAAAAACGTCTCCTGCAGTATTTAGCATTTAAATGTGATCATATCTATCCTGCACGAGGTTCAGATTATAACAATTTATTAGTACGTTTTAACTTTAAATCATTAGAAACACGTAGAATCTGTCAGTCAATTATATTTTTGTTAAAACTGCTGCAATACAAAATTAATTGTCCTGCCTTGTTAGAGAATATTGAAATTCATGTATCACGACTAACATCAAGACATAAATTATATTTTCAATGTCCTAGAGCGAGGACAAATACACAAACCAAATCTCCGATCTATATAATGTGCAACAACATCAATAAAATTGTTAGTGATATAGATGTATTCACAATATCAACATATTCTGTTATAAATGTATTTTCGAATTTGGAAAAAATTTAGACATTTATTATGTATTTATATGTTATATTTTATTTTATTTTTTTATGTCTGTATGTATATTCCTTTCAAAATTTACTTAGATGCATGTAACTGTACTTTGTCCTTTATATGGTGTACACTGTTGGGCAAATAAATTATTATTATTATTATTATTATTATTATTATTATTATTATTATTATTATTATTATTATAATTTCATATACGACGACTCAAGTGAGACTGAAAGGCCACTTGAATAATTTGTTTAGATTATTTCGATCAGAAACTGTTACACGTGATCATTTATTTGTTTGAAATAACTCACAAATACTTCACAAAGTGCGAACTGTGATATTTTCTTCAGAATTTGCATAGTGCTTGCTACAATGTTTATAATCAGAAAAAAATACATATATTTTCTAAAACACATACAATTTTAAATTTGCGCACAATCTGTACTAACCCTACACATGGATCAGGGTTGAAAATTTTTGATCGGATCGCTCGGTTTGACTGATCGGAGTGAGTTTACGAACGCGTCAAATTAACCCGATTGACTTTACGAACGCTTCAGATTGTATTGGATCAATCCGATCGACTTTACGAAACGCCTATAATAAGCTATTCAACTATAATTTTTTTAAAAATAATTTTATCCGATAGTATAAGTAAAACTAAGACTTTTGGTGAAAATCCGATGAAAAATTCCTATTATTAAACGAGTTATAGTCCCCTACAGTTTGAAAAAATAAATGTGACGTCATGAATATGAGTACCTCATAATGGGGGTTTCCACCGTAATCAAAATAGTGAAAAATAACACTATTACATTGAAATATATCATAAAACATTTCTGAAAACACTAATTAAATGGTTAAATATGTTTCCAATTTTTAAAAATAAATGAAAAAAATATACAACGTTTGAAACGCTGCCAGCCAATGACGTCATTTGCCGGATCGATTTTACAGTTTTATGTTATCTGTCAATATATGTGTGTAATGGGAGTAGTTTACAATATTCGATTTTACCTACATACATCAAATACATTCAATATCTTACTATGTGATAATAGATGGCAGCACATTCAAATTGCAACAATATATTTAAAAAATAATGAAGTAGCTATTATAAATTAGTTAAAATTGTGAATACAATACAATTATTATTGTATGCCGTATGTTATATTGGTAAAGCATTTTCTAAGGTATACGTATTTTATAGATTATTATATTTCGTGGATTAAATATTTGTAAAGTATTTAGTAAATCTCAAGCAGCGTATTCAAGGGATTACCAGAGGTTATGCCGTTGCCTGTAGTTATTTAAAGTTGAAACACCCGTAAAAGAATATTTGGAAAAACCAGGATACAAACATTAGGGTTCGTAACAAATTAAATTATAAATTATGTATACTAGTATACATGAAATTTATTCCTTTAAGAATTATCTATTTTGTGTGTAAAAATATTTTTCGTTGTCATGTAATTTATTATTATTAATATAAAATTATCTATGATTGGTAGTATTTGCAGGAGTGATTCGTTTAAGCTATGAAAAAACTAACAAATCCCCTTGCTTTTTATTCATACCAATATATGATAATTAGTTAGTTAAGGTAATTAAAATTTTTAGTAAATACTGCTGGTCATATGTTTACCCTCAAAGAACAAACACATGCCATGCCAAGTGGCATAATTTTCACTAGAGTAATCGTATTTAACATGGAGGAACAGACAGATCTATTTATTTTTATCTGATGGTATTGTCAATTTTTTAATTAGATTAATTGCAAATTTTGTTATTTTTGTTCTTTTGAACTTCAATGTGTAAAACTTTCTTTTGTATGAAGAAAACTGTAATAGAAGAGTGTTAGTACACCATCAATTGACAGATGACGCCACTAGAGACTCTAGAGACCCCATCATGCACCATCTGTTGAGCATTGGCTACATTAGCCGGCCTTTTACGCGCTATCGGGGCGGTAAAAATTGGCCGTTCAAACGAGATGCAAAAAATACTGTTTTCAATAATTTTTTTTTTACAGAAAACCTGTTATAATAAAAATGTTTTATTTATTCTTATACATATGTCTTCATGAGGAATAACATAAAAAAATTGAAAAATAGTGGAAACCCCCATTTTTTCAATTTATGATATTCCTACATTATATTTATAAAAAAATAATTAATATTACAATACTATATAAGTCTACATACTTTATATATTTAAGTGTATTTAAATTATTAAGTTTAATACAAGAAATTTATATTCAAATAAAAATTGTTTTAAGGATAACAGTTGTGCGAGTGTCCGCTATTTGAAACTCTTTAAGGCTCTCCCAAACCAGCACGACACTGCGGCAACGAAATTCACGCGTGTATCCACATCAAAGCGTCAGTTTTGTGGTAACATTTGCGACAATGTACTTCACATCAGACGTTAAAGAGGCACTTTTATTGATTACTTTAGGCGATGAACATAATGCCAGATTTCTATTTGTATTCCGTTTTAAATCATATACATATTAATTAATTGATCAGAAGAAAGAAAAGAAAGTGGATTCATTCATACAATGGTGCCACAATTTCGACAAGTTAAACAATATACATTACAAAAAGGACAGAAATTGAGTATTTTATTACCATTTTCATATATTTTTCTGTAAATGTCATAATGAAATCACTAGTGAATAACCAGCGACGGCGACAAAAATCGTGCATGCAGTCAAGGACATTTACTTCGCGCCAGTGTGGAGACTGTCAATGGGGGTTTCCACCGTAATCAAAATATTGAAAAATAACACTATTACACTAAAATATATCATAAAACATTTCTGAAAACACTACTTAAATGATTAAATATGTTTCCAATTTTTTAAAAATGAATGAAAACAATTTACTACGTTTGAAACGCTGCCAGCCAGTGACGTCATTTGCCGGATCGATTTTAGTTTCTATGTTATCCGTCAATATATATGTGATGGGAGTAGTTTACAATATTCGATTTTACCTACATACATCAAATACATTCAATATCTTCCTATGTGATAATAGATGGCAGCATATTCAAATTGCAACATTATATTTAAAAAATAATGAAGTAGGTATTATAAACTAGTTAAAAATGTGAATACAATACAATTATTATTATTTGCCGTATGTTATATTGGTAAAGCATTTTCTAAGGTATACGTAGTTTATAGATTATTGTATTTCGTGGATTAAATATTTATAAAGTATTTGGTAAATCTCCAGCAACGAATTCAAGGGATTACCAGAAGTTATGCCTTTGCCTATAATTATTTACAAGTTGAAACACCCGTAAAAGAATATTTGTGGAAAAACCAGGATACAAACATTCCACCCAGATGTTCAGTTGACGAGGGATTTGGAATTTTTGATTAGGATTCGTAAGAAATTAAATTATAAATTATGTATGATATAATTTATCTCTCCAAATATTTTGTAAGTCTTATTATCTTGACGTCGTACTCGAAAGATTCGAAGTTCAGTTCTTTAATTCTAAGAATTGTAAGGTCACAAACAAACTCAGTTTGAAATAAAACATTTGTTTGTAGTTCAGTGAAAACTCCTATCCTTACCCCTATGCGTTAGTTAGAAAACTGTAATAGAAGAGTGTTAGTACATCATCAATTGACAGATGACGCCACTAGAGACCCATGCACCATCTGTTGAGCATTAGCTACATTAGCCGGCCTTTTACGCGCTGTCGGGGCGGTAAAAATTGGCCGTTCAAACGAGTTGCAAAAAATACTGTTTTCAATATTATTTTTACAGAAAACCTGTTATGATAAAAATGTTTTATTTATTGTAAAACATAGAAGTATTCATGAGGAATAACATATAAAAAAATGAAAAATAGTGGAAACCCCTATTGTCGCTGTGTACTTTCAGCCGACAGTTTGGAAAAGCAAAAGTTTTGCTATAGCTGCGAATATTTCGCTTTGGTTTGGGTCAGTGTGGGAACCGTCACTTGTCGCTGTGTACTTCAGCCGACGACAGTTTGAAAAAGCGAACACTTCGCTATTGTTGCGAATATTTCGCGTTGGTTTGGGTGAGCCTTTTCTCTATTCGTTGTATACATGGTAGTCACCAATCAAAATTAATTCATATTTGTGACATCACATTATATTTCATTGTTAATATTCATTATTAAGCATATAATTTTACTAATTTCTCTTAATTCGATTGAGCTGGAATAGCCAAGTACTATTTCGGAAGTAGCGTTACTTCAAAATATAATAAGGACCAATAATTTTTTTAATTTCCCATTAAATTAGACTATAATTTTTGAATATCTAGATAAACTAATTTTTTATTCTAAAATTATATTAAATTTTAAAATATTTCTGAAATATGATCTGAGTTTACTGTTTAACTGGAGCATTCAGTGCATCCGAATATTAATTTACCAAACAGAATAAAAAAAAAAACTTACCTTAGCCTGTAATCTAGTGGATCATTTGTATGAGTAAAAGTATTAAAAAGAGATGTTACAGGATATGAATTGTCACTATAATATTTTAACAACTGAAACCGTAGATCATACACATTTTCTGGAGCACCTTCATAATCAGGAGTAGGTTTCAATGCCAGATTATAAGCATCAAACATTTTCTCATACATATGGACTGCGTCAGATAGTTTGTCATTCCTTTTACTTACATACCTATTGATATAATAAAAATTATGATATAAATAAAACGGTGTTAAGAGTTACATACCAAAACAACAACGCAAAAATTCGAATCCAGTCCATTCTTTCGTAAGCTAAAATTGTTCTCTCTTTCACCTTAATCATGGTAGATCCAGAAAGAATTGCATAGATTTTTAAAACTGTCTCATCCAGGTAATCGTACACATCACATTTTTCCCAAAGACTCAGTTGCGTTTGTAACGCAACTTGCGCTAAAGTATTAGTTGGAAGTTGGGTTATAAGCAAAGACAAGTTAGGATTATTGGTCTTCATTGCAAGGTCTGCAGCTTCATCAATTTTGTTTCCCGAAATATATGACAATATTTTTGAAAAATCATCACGGTTAAAAGTATTATTTACTTCTCTTTCAATGGTACTTTCCACAACAGATTTAATCCAACAAGAAAGATTGCGTTTTCGAATCTTTTCCACTTTAAATTTGTAGACATCTAAAACAATAATTAATATATTGAAGATATAGTAAATGAGGAGCCTCTGGTAAAAACAACCATAGTTCAAATATTGTAAATATGAGTAAAATACAGCGACATCAACTTTCAAGGATGCTTAAGTTTGGTAAAGTCCATATTTTAATTAAAAATAATGATTTGTATTAAAAAAATATTATAGAGAAAAATGAATACTGTGCACACCACTAAATATTTCCTTGGACTCCTTGGAGGCGTGGCTAGCAGAACCGAGTGATGACGTAGCCGGCTTGTTTTTAACATGTACGCACTCTAAAAATGTTTCTCGCAAAAAGTATCCATAAGTATTGTAAACTTTTAGTGTTTTCACAAAAACAACCATAATCATATCAAGATTCAGTAAAAACAACTTTAGTCCCTGTACATTGGTTGTTTTTGAAGGAAACGTACAGGCTAATTTTGTATAATAAATGTAGTTTACTTTCAATAAAAGAAAATGTTAATTTATTTTCTTATTTGCAAATTATTAGTTTCGTATAAAACAATCAAAGTCCTATAAAAATCAGTAATAAATCCGTAATTGCTCATCACTGTTTAATTTCTGTTACTTAACATTCATTTTCTAATATTCAATCACGAACTTAAGTTAAACTAAATTATAAAAATCTTTAACGGGAAAATAGGAAAAAATAATTGACTGGTTGTTTAGCCAGAAGCTCCTCCATTGGTTAATGCACATACCTTCTGGTTCATTGTTAGGATCTTCTTCAGTAGAATCAAATAATGTCCCCATTAAATTCCAAATTTGTTTTTCGTAATTATCTTTTGATAAATTTCTAGCAATTTCCTGATGCCCATGTAGTTTAGAAAAAGTACAATGCGTATAACTACAACGAATTCCATTCTTGAAATCGTCTGATGTATGATCAAACTGACATTTTAAATGTTTTTCCAAATTTTGGAATGCATCTTCATGTACATTCGTTATTTTCTTGACAGCAATACTACGATAATGCGGTTCGTCATCAATCGATGAAGAAGAAGAGTCGTCATAAAATTCATCTTTTGTAAGGCACAACATTGTTAACTGTTTCGTCCAACCAACCCTAAAAGATCTCCCTTTGAATGCAGTCATATCTGCAACATTGTGATAAGATAATGTTAATGAATTCTGATTGGTTGGAGTATAAAGTAAAGAATCTTCAATAGGGATTATATCTGGTTTGGTATACGGTTCTGGAATATCATCTTCGCAAATATCTAATGGAATAATTTCTGATTCAGGAATAATATCTTCGCGATCTTCTCTGCTTCTTTTTGGAGAACTCTGTGAAACGTAATGGGATAATTCTAGAATCCCTCCTTCACTACTACAAACGTCTGAAGCATTATCATCGTGGAAATCCAAAATTTCTTTTTCAAATAATGTTGATTTCATTAACGCACATTTGTCACGGTCGTTCAATCCTGGAAGAGAAGTTTCATCATATAGATGAAATTCATCTAAACCGCTAAACAGTTTATCTTCTTCAGCTATACACCTGTATATAATTTCTGGAAATCTGAGGGTCTCTTCGGGAGAAATAGTAATAGCCTGAAATGCTGGAGGTGCAGATGGTTCACTACTTTTCTCTGATGATGTTATCGAATTATTTATTGATTTATTAAGATCTGTTTTACTAGCAGAAGTTGCAGTTTGGATATTTGCAGTTTGAACGGCTGCAAGTGCTGCGTTTGCTTTAGCCACTGCTTCTTCATCGTCATCTTCATCTCTATGACCATATTTTGAGAAATGTTCAACTTTAAAAACCCAAGATCCAGTATCTGGTCTGTACTCAACGAATTTAGTATTTTGTTTTTCACACAAACGTCGTAAACGTCCAGCATAATCCATTTTGGTTAAACTATCAACATCCGTAATTAGAGCTTTAGCTTTTTTGTCCAAAGGCCAAACTTTGTCCAACGTAACTTGCGCTCTTCGATTTAAACCTTGTCCTAAAGGAGGTTTCTTCGAATCATCTGGATAAATATTAATTTCTTTGTGTCGGAAATGTACCAAATTATCAAGATCAAGGTTTGAAATATCAAATGCATCGGAGAAATAAACACTGCCGTAACCATATCTTCCAACTGTGAAACCTTTGACTACACAAGAGCCGTCTTCACTGATAAATTTAACGAGTTCGTCCAGAGAAGGCACGGTATAATATTCTGGTCGCGTTAAAATAATTCCTGTTGGATGTTTGCTACTGGGGCTACTACTGCCAGTAGAATCGGAACCAGACGATTCAGAATTTTCAGCTACTCCGCGAACACCATCGCTTTGATCTGTTTGCCAATCTTGTGTCTCACTAGCTTCTGTAAATAAATCTGGGTCATCGTCTCTACTGTCGTTTTCATCTTCATTGGTCGTCTCAGGAATAAAAAGTGTCTTAGCAGGTGAGGTAATCATAGTTGAAGATACTGGTGGAATAGATGTACTCATATCGAGGGATATATTTTTCTCGAGATTTTTCTTATTTTTCATCGCAGTAGGAGACAATTCTCTTTGTAAAGGTCTTAAATCAGGATACAAGCTTTCTTTATCTTTAATACTATCTAATATTGATTTATTGCTTATGTTAGACAAATCATTGTCAATTATTAAACTATTGGAAGTTCTAAGTATAGAATCATCCAGTGATTCCTTACTTTTATTTGGATGATTTCTAATTATTAACCGTTTTGGATTACTATTAATTCTAATATTTGAAATTAAGGACTCATCTCTATGTTCCAAACCATCAAACATTGGCACCTAAAAATAAAATGTAAGGTAAGTTCGGGGAAGTGCGCAATACTTATTTCAAAGTTTGACTTTGCGGCCATTTTATTTTCCAAATTCTAGAATAATGAACTGCACGTTGTATGTATTATTAGTTAGACTTTACTGGTTATATCAGAGAGTTTGAGAACTTTTGTCAACACATGTGCAACTGCTGTTTATTTGTCAAAGCATTTATTTAAATTTAAAAAATATATCTCAAAAATAAATTGCAGAAGCAACAAATTCAGGATTACTGCATTCAGTTCTACAATAGTAAACAAGTAGGTCTATGATCTAGTAAGAATTAACAGTAAAAAATACTAAAAATATATTACCGAATTTGGCAAGGTCATAAACAAACTAGAAATTTGCTGTCTTGAGGATAGCTCCTGCGCCAGCGAGTAATAAGTTTCAGTGACCGCAAAACTTTTGAATAAACAATATATAATGAAATAAATTGTGAAAAATTGAATAATGGATGTAAAAGAAATGCAACTACTGGAGAAACTTCGAACAAATATAAAAAAATGAAATCCAAGAGGTTGTCTAGCAAAATACAAACAATTTAATGAACTTAAAAAAAATCGAGATCTACTAACAAAAATAAATCGACAGGATGAGAAAATTAAGATACTAGAGGGAAATAAAAAAGAAAAATATAGTTTTACACAGGCTCGAAGAGGAAGAAACACAGACGCATTAAAATTATTGTATTTAGAAGAATTTTTCGAGAAATATATGAAATTAAAAATAAACACAAACGATATAGTAGAGGCAAATCGGATGGGAAATAAAAATAACGATAAATCTAGATCTAGAAATTATTATCGGTTATATGAAACTATTTGAATTCCTATTTGAACTGATCAAATTTGTTTTGTGCAGGGTAAGTGCGTAACAGGTTCGTAACTTCACATTAATACGTGCAATACGACAGGTAAGGTAAGTGTATAAAATTTAAAAAAAAATTGTGTATTAGATTTTTAAATTTGATAAGAGTACTCACACTAGATGGCGCTGAGTGATGACAAAACACAAAGCCAGTAGATATACTAAAGTACCGACATGGCGGCCATCTTGGCCTTAAAAAGCAACAGTAATGATTTTTCGTGTCGCTAGAGGCGCTGCTGTTGCAGGTGTCAAATGTCACATTGGTATTCACCAGTTTCAATTTTGGAGTGTTAAAGAAAATAAAATAAACTGAGAATTTACCACAAATAATTCCTTGTTGCTGTGCAATTAATTGTCATCATAATAAAAATAGAATACATTTTTTTTGCATATCAAATGTTGAAGTGAGGTGTCATCAGTAGTTTATAAACATTGGAAGATTCGATATTTAATCGAAATATGTAATGCATTATGAAGAACTTTTAATTTGAATAATGTTGTTGAAATTAACATTTTCTATTATTACAGAAACATTTTGTACATAACCAATGAAATTGTCAACATTACAGAACCCTGCAATAACACAAATACATGCATTCGTATAATAATCTCAGAATAAGGTACGTACAGTTTGCGGATACTTGTTTTGCAAATTCTCGGTTTCTCTAACACACCACGAATAATATGATGTTTGAAAATGACAATTTACACCTGCGACTAAAGCGCCTCTAGCGACACAAAAAAATAATTACTGTTGCTTTTTAATGCCAAGATGGCCGCCATGTCGGTACTTTAGTATATCTACTGGCTTTGACAAAACACACTTACCCAACTTACGCAATTCACCGAATTCACTTTATTTGAAGACAAAAAAAAAATAAGTATTACCTTCCTTCCAAAAACTTGTACGGGTTTGAGTTTTTCGGCTGGAGCAGATGATTGAGACTTAGCAACTGTGTTTAAAAGAGCATTTAATTCACTAGGATTTGTAGGACGCGTGCAGTCTTTAAGATCACTGCTAACTTCGGAAATATTATTCAAAAGACTAGGAATTCCATATGGAGTTGCCGACATAGCAATTATTTGTTGCTCTGTATTTATGTGACTTTGATCTTGATTTGGAACACTGTTAAAAATATTATTAGAAAACAATAAAAAATATAATAACTCCAAAAATACCCTGGTTGAGCAGTGTTTCCTCCAAGATTGAATGCGCCAGGATTCGTATTTGCACCAAAACCGGAATTAAAAAGCCCTAAATTATTTCCAAACATTGTATTAGGTTTATTAACATTGCTTCCAAATAATGAGTTATTTTGACCCATTTGAAGCCCTGTTCCTAATAAATAAATATATGTAAACTTTCTCTATGTAGAAATTGAAAAAAGCATTTAGAACTCATATTAATGAAATTAAGTAATATTTGGGATTAGTTCATATAAATCAAATTTAAAAATCCGTGATCTTCTTGGTATGGTGTTTCTTTTAAAACAACCAGTGCTTTTTTGGGCTAACAAATGACTAGATAAAAATGTTACATACAAAAAATGATCAAAAATAAGGGGCTAATTTATCATTAAAACAAACCGTAAACTACATACATACATACATACATAAAATCACGCATTTCCCACTTAGTGGGTTAGCACGAACCCGAAAGAATAAAAATAACATCATCCAAAAAAAAATCAGTCTCTCTTTCAACAATATTCTTACTAACCTGACATCATAGGTACAACATATATCCTCACTCTTAACATATTAAAGTGACCGATTTTCGGTAGCGGAATACCGCAACCGGACCACAATAATAGTTACGAAACAATCATCCTTCGCCATACATTCCTGTCTAAGCACACTTCTTTCGCCTCGGCCACATTCATAATCGCATTCATTCACGCTCTTCTTCTCTTCCCACTCGGAAACTTTCTCTCTTTTAGTACCTTATCAATCACATCCATCTACTTACACACTGGACGGCCACGCAATCGAACACCCTGAATTTCACCAAGATATATACGCTAAACTACCTATTTCGTAATGTAATAAGATTTCAATTCCTCGTTTTACTGACAACTGGTACTAGTAGATATATTCGGCTTGCTCGAAATTCAAAATTTATTAATTAGGTACTTTAATTTTAAGGTGTGATCTAAAAATACAAATTGCGGTTCAAAATGTAACTATAAGTTAAAGTTTTCACGTAAAAATTCATAAGTTTATTTTTGCAACATAAATTAAATACATTTCGTAAATTATTAATATTTTAGTTTTATGTTTAATAATAATTCTATTGGAATAGTAATACGTAAACTAAAAAGGTGACTGTTTGAAAAATGTCTTAACACGTGAGTAATATTTTTTATTATATAAAAAAAAACTTAAATAAAAAACTACCTTTTATGATTAAGAAGGCATGCAACGTATTTTTACGGAAAAGACGCAGGGTAATAAAAAAATACATATTTTTACATTTACAGTTTTAGTACCGATATTATTTCGGTTCGGTTATTTTTTCGGTTACAGAAGAACTTTATTTTTCGTATCGGTTTTCGGTTTCCATAAATAAAATATAGATTTCGGTTTTCGGTTACGGTTTCACAAAAAATCAAATATCGGTGCGGTTTTTTCGGTTACGGTTTCGTTACGATTCGGGTCCCTGGTTCTCAAGCAGTACAACAAAATTATATTTTTATAAAAAGTACCCTATATAATTTTTAGTCCATTAAATAGAAATTTTTATTCTGATTATCACAGATATCAATACGATATAACATTCACCACTGGGAAAATTAACCGCGGGGAAAATTATTTGCCATTATTTGGAAGTATGTTTACCCGATATTGCGTAATAAAATATTTAATAGGATTACAGAGTCCAACAGAATTAATTTTTGTCCAACATTAAACTCCAGCCCCTCCTTCATCCCAGTTAAAACCACGGTTAATGTAGTTCTTGCCGTTCCTGAAAAGTTAGGAATGTTATATCGATGGGAGCCAATACGGAGCGAAGCGCTTTATCAAACTGTTTCCACTAAAACATCCATTTTACAAAGAAGACCACTGTTTACCCTATATTACTAACTTTCTTGTATCTATTGTCTACGGTGAATTGTGTGCGGTGATTTTTCCGCGATTAATTGTGGACGGTGAATGTTCTTAGAACCGTAAAAAATGGCTTTACTACTAGTGCAACTACGCAACAGTCGTATCAATAGTGTGTTAGTTCGCCCAAAGGAAACACCCGGTATAGTTCCTTTACCCCACGGATGCTCAAACCGTCGATGAGATATTGTTAAGGTAATCGCTTACACTCGTGACATTTAGTTTGCTCTTGTTTGCATTATCTCAAAATTTGATCATTGTTGCAGTTTAACTGTTTGAAACAAATAAACATAGACAAATCATATACCGTTGGAAAGCAATAAAATATTTTCAATGGTGTAACTTTCCAATATAGCGTTCATGTAAAAATTTAAACTGTGACATCATAACTATAAATTCAACAGTATTTAAAAAAATTAGTGTCACCATTTCAAAGAAAATGAAGTACCTTAGAGGCAACGATCACAAATACACTAGATATAACCTCATTGCATTTGTTTTGTTTTTGGCTGGATAGAAAGAGACAACTAAGGATAGAGATATGTAAAGTCCCCTCACGGAGTATTCGCTAGATGTCACTGCTTGTCTTATTAAAATGAACTGTACTATATTTGAAACATTTGAATTATTATTAACGAAAAGCAATTATAAAATGCATGAAACAAATTGTTATTAGTATTAAGAAAGGGTAAAAACTAAAAAGTATTGTATATAATTATTTATTTTATTCTATTGATTTTTAAACAGTGTTGTTTTTATATACTTGCTTCTTATTGTATTTGTAGTTTTTTCTAAATTTATATTTGTTTCATGGTGGATCCGGATTTTCAAATAAATGTCTAAAATTAAATTGAGCAATTGAATGCCATGATTATTTAATGGATCGTGATCCAGGATATCGTTTTGAATACAGTCCGACCGAAATTCCCGTAGGTCAATTTCTCATGGTAGTATTAATTAATTGTTTTTTAATTAATAAGAGTTTTTAGAATTATGTACATTTTATTTCAAAACTTGAAAAAGGCAGATTTATAGAGAATAATGAAACCTGTCTGATTTCAAATTCTGTTGGAATTGGGTTTTCCCCACAACGAATTCTACTGCTCCAGACCTGTAGAATTTAAAATGACAGAATTGAGATTTCCCCAATTCTTTCTCCGGATAGATTTTAAATTCTACTGGTCTGGAGCAGTAGAATTTGTAGTGGGGTAAAACCAATTTAAAGTTACAAAATCGAGGCCCGAACGACTTCACAACTGCCAAACAAAGGAGTAAAATGTCACAAATACATTATATGGACCGTAGAGACATCTGTCAATAAACTTTAGAGTAGACTTTATATATCTTTATATCTCTAGTTGTCTCTTTCCGTCCAGCCGAGAACATAACAAACAATAGTGACGTATAGGGCATGTTTTATCTAGTATATTTGTGGTCGTTGCTTAGAGGCGCAAACCAAAATCCAGTATTATTTCACATTTGCGTTATTTGCAAAAATAAAAAACTACAAAATTTACATTTTCGCCTTTATCTAGTCCTATGCATTTTTCCTCAAATAACAAAACATTACTAAAATCGTCCCCTAATGGGGCAACTTTTGTCTAATTTAACCGACTTTAAATCTTTTAGTCTTCGACATCCCCACGTAGGGTGCGGTTTTTGGGACAACTGTATATTAAATTCTCTACTGTCCTGGCATTTATAAGATTCCGTGCCAATGTGGTAAAGTATACACTGGCCAAACTGGTAAAACTATCGCAACTAGATTAAATGAATACAAACGGCATGTTACATTAAATCAACCTGATAAATCTGCAGTAGGTGAATTGATTTCGAAAACACGAATATTCTAGCAAGATAAAATCACTGGATGAGAAGCCTAATTAGAGAAGCAATAGAAATCAAAAAAATATGTATATACGGAACTAAATCCAAATATTACTAAATTTACTTTCTGTATGTAATTTTATAAACGCACTTACCAAGAGTATTTGTAGTTTGTGTTTGTCCAAATAATGGAGTAGTTGTTTTGTTGAAGGAAGAATTAAAAAGCCCTCCTTGATTTGCTTGTCCAAACGATGGTTGTCCAAAAACCGGTGCTGTATTTGTTTGTCCAAAACTACCAAATCCTCCAGTTTGCGGTTTTGCACCAGAAAATAATGAATTGGTATTTTGTGCAGCTGGTGCAGCAAACGTTCCAAAAGTATTCGTTGTTGACGTAGGCATAATACTAAAAGGGGTTGTCTTGTTCTGATTGAACAATCCAACATTCTGACAAAAATAATATAGTTTATATTTATTTGATCAGTATTTTTCTACATTAATGATCAGTAAATAAGAATATTATGTTCAGGCTAGATTAGGTTAGTTTAAGTTATTATTAGGTTAGTTTAGATTAAATTGGGTAAGGTTAAATTAGGTTAGATCAGGTTAAATTACATTTTTATTATACGTTACCGATTATTTAATAAAAATACTGATCCAATAAATAGTAGCCGAATAATATTTCTTTGCTATTTTGTGTGATAGATAAAATTCTAAGAGAACTTACTTGATTTGTTGGTGCCCCAAATGATCCAAAAGTATTTTGAGTTCCAAAACCAGGTTGTCCAAATAACGAGTTAGGTTGAGATGGAACACCAAATGTAGGCTTGGCAGTTGTATTTGATCCAAACAAATTAGTTGTTTGTGCAGTTGAGCTAAATGGAAATGCAGAAGACGTAGTAGCTGTTCCAAATCCCGTTAAAGGTTTACCAAACAATCCTGCACCAGTATTCGATGTTGGTGTTGCGCCAAATGCAGGAGTTGCTTGTCCAAAACCTAATAAAGATTAATAATAAATATTATATGAACAATCGCTATCACAAATAACATTTTTTACTTATTTACCATCATTGCAAGGATAATTAGAAGGAATCGCTTGTTGAGGAGGAATCTGGTAATGAGGATGAGGTATAAAATCGCAAAAAGATGGATCATGACATCTTGTATAAGGATTAAAATGACAAGCATAAGGACTACCTAACAATAATTAAAAAAAATATAGGAAATGTATTCATACACGATAAAAAATTACCTGTACCTGTGCCGGTAGATGGCTGTCCAAATACAGACTTATTTTCTTGTTGACCAAATAAAGTGTTTGCAGAAGTTGCTACTGCGCCACTCCCAAATAATGGTGTACCAACTGGTTGCGACATATTCCCAAATAATCCTCCACTTGGTTGTGTTCCTTGTTGAGGACCTTTGCGATTTATCTGATAATCTTCCCAGCGTAATTCTTCCAATGATTTATTTTCATATTCTTTCATACAAGTTATACAATGATGCCTTGTACTTATCGTTTGATTTATACTGCCTTTGATCATAGTATCAGTACCAGTTACAGGAGTAAATTTTATTGCTGTGCCCAATTGATTATTGGTTGTATTGGTTCCAAAACCTACTCAATAAAAATAAATATAAATATATTAAATCACTGAAACGTTATAAAAAAAAGATTTTATATAAAAAAAAACATACAAATTACTCATAATTTTAGGCTATAGTGAAAATAATTTGTTAAATTTCTATTTTCATTAGTTCAGAAGTGTAGGACTACGAATATCTAATTTTGAGTAAAAATATACAGGCTGTTCCATTTAAGTTCTATACTATTGCTATCTTGAGAAGTATAAGAGATACGAAGTCGGTTAAATTAGCAAACAATTTCTATTTTATAAGACTACTTTAATGAGCGAAACAAGAATTTTTTTAGACCAGTGGTTCTCAAAATACGGGGTGCTACTTTCTTATTTTAAATGGCATATAGAACGATACGTTAACGTTATATGTATGTATTAATGAAGGGCATTATATTATTATTTTATTTTCATTCTGTAGACCGTTGTTGACAAGTCAGTATGGTAAAAATATTACCATACAAACACAGTTATTACTTAGTTACCAGCCTACTTTTGTACATGTAAACAGTGGAATAATATCCTGAAGCCGGTAAAATTAATAATGTATCATTTTTATTTAAATATGACTATACAAAGAGTGCTATGGAAAAAACAAATAAATCAAATGAAGAAATAATTCAAAAACTTTTATAATTTTCTTTAAGTTGTGAATAATTACTATTTAAACAAGATAAAATATATAAATAATATTAACAATTGTTTTATTGATTTATTTGTTTTTTCCATAGTGCTCTTTGTATAGTCATATTTAAATAAAAATGATACATGATTAATTTTGCATTTTTCTCAAATATTTTGTAATAACAGAGTATTACATATGGATATTGTTGAATTCAGAAAAAATACTGAATCGAATAAGCAAATAAAAAAATAGGTTACCATTTAAAATAAGAAAGTAGCACCCCGTATTTTGAGAACCACTGGTCTAAAAAAATTCTTGTTTCACTCATTAAAGTAGTCTTATAAAATAGAAATTGTTTGCTAATTTAACCGACTTCGTATCTCTTATACTTATACTGTATACCGGGTGACGCTGGAAATCCGTTAGATAGGCATTTAACATGATAAAACAATTTCTGGTGACGCGTTGCCCCACAAATTATTTTAGAAAAAAATTCTTGCAATAAAAATTGAAGAGCAAAAATTCTACTTGCAAATTATTAAACAAAATTCATTTCGTATGTTTAGCATCTCTATAAATTTAAATATGTGTTTTCATTAGGCTTTTAAAATAATTATAACTTAATCAAATTCTTATTTTAAATTACTAATTTCAAAAGTAAATTTTTCTTTATTTTGCTGTAATATTTTAATAATTACCATTACTAAATCACCAATTTTATATTCAAATGTAATTACATGACATTGAATATAAAAATTTAAAAAAATTCAGTTTAATGGTGCTAGCCGTGGAATTAAAACAAAAAGATAATCAAATATTTGATGTTTTAACCGTAAAATGTTAATTTTATTAAAATATAAACAGTAAATTAAATTTTGACGAAAAAAATCATACATTTGTTACGCTTTTGTTTTAATTCCATGGCTATCATTATTTTTGACGTGATTGTCGACATTGCAATATCAAATTTTTGCCGTTATAAAGCATGCACAATTAATTTTGTTTGTTGATTCAAATGCAGAATTTCAGGATCTACAACTTTTATTTGAAGTATATTTTTCTAAAATATTTGGGAAGCGCGTTGCAAGGAAAGACTGTTTTCCAATGTTAAATGCCTATGTAACGGATTTCGAGCGCCACATGGTATGTATACAGAGTGTTTCCTTTAAAACAACCAGCGCTTTTTTGGGCGAACTAACAACTTTAGAGAAAAATGTTTTATACCAAAAATGATCAAGAATAAGGGGATAATGTATCAATAGTAACAAACCGAATGTTTAACCAGTGGTTCTCAAACGGTAGAACAAAATTATATTGTTTTAAATGGCACCCTATATCATTTTTTAGCCCTTTAAATAGAATATTATTTTCTGATTTCAACGATATAAATATAGCATAGGGTTGTATGACAATTATTTCGAGAAAAATGGTATTAAAAACTAGAAATATTGTAATAAAAAATGGGTTTACTACTAGCGTAACTAGGCAACAGACGTATCTGTGTATTGCATAGCCTGTTGTTATATTATAACCTTATTTTTAATACCATTTTTCTCGAAATAATTGTTATACAACCCGATACCATATTTATATCGTTGAAATTAGATAAAAATCTCTATCTAATGGACTAAAAAATTATATAGGATACCATTTAAAAAAAAAAAAATATTCTGCCGTTTGAGAAGCACTAGTCGAATTTGGCTTGTTATTATTAATAAATTAGCCCCTTATTCTTGATCATTTATTGTATATAACATTTTTATCTAAAGTCATTAGTTCGCCCAAAAAAGCGCTGGTTGTTTTAAAAGAAACACCTGTATATATCATGCGAGATCAGAATTTTTAAAATTTTTATCAAAATTCAAATTTTTCATTACGGCGCATTTGTAACACTCATCCACCTGTTGACATATACATCGAGCCTCAGCCCATAAACCCATGTTTATCGACACACATTTGCCTATTTAAAACTTTTGAACAAGAAAACGTTAATAAAAAAGAAATATTAAAGACACATAATTACAGCAAATGAATAAAATATCAAATACAATACACACGCGCCTACTTGCTATTATCGACTTCTGTTTCTAACAGTATATATTTAACTGAAATGAGCAACAACATATCGAATCTACGTCACAATTTTTAAGGACGTTTCTAGATTTGTAAAGAATTTCAATATTCTAACATCAAGTTATGAATGAAAACTTTTTAAATTTTTGTAATATATGAAGATGCAAAATATACGATAAAAGGTCACTATTTTGCATAAATTCCATATCACCGGAATACCCTATTAAATTAAATATTTAATAATAGTATTTTAAGAAACAAGTGTTATAAAGGTCGCTTTAAACTTTAACCAAAAGACAAGACACATACTGCAAATTAAGACAACAGAATAACAGAAATACATTTTTAGGGTACTTATTTTTTCAGAATGATAACTGTCAGCTACAGCAGCTAACTTAACCCCGTGCTTAATGAATATTAGAGTCACGCCGTGTCCAATACGATCAAACCCACAGTTTGACAAGTTATGATTAAGATGATTAGCGCCACAGACACCAGTACGTTGTCACATTTTAGCAACGAGAGTAGAAAAAAAACTATTTAAAACATGATTTCCCTTATCATTAAATTACTGTCATATATTTAGTAAAAGCTGTAGAATACATCCATTCGAACAATTGCTAATAAATAGATATTGGATATATTAACGAAACGATCGCGATAATCATCAATCTACAGTCGGTGACACGAAAGAAAATCGGTCTAAGGAGTGTTAATTGCTAACAGGACTTCTATAAGGCGACACTACGATTAGAAATATTGTACTGACTTGTTATACGTAATACGTGAACCGCAACAACCAAAAGTAGCAAATTGCACGCATGGTTTACTAGATAAAAACACGATTGCGTAGAATACTTTCCCTTACCGCACCGGCTTTCTTTCGTGTCATCGACTGTAGTCTTTATAAATATATCATGGCTTTTTCATTATTGCTAGTACCAAACATCCCCTTCCGGTTACTTAAAATTGGTATACTACAGGGCAATGGCGGCTCGTGGGTTGAAGATTTGGTGGGTAGCATTGTATGTAGTAATATAAATTTATTAATATGAAAAATGCATTTAAATGTAGTCTATTTTTCTTTGCTTAGATTGCAAAATTATTTATCACAAGATTATTGAAATGCAAAGCGTAGTCAACGCCGCTACTTGCCTGATACCTTGGTCACTGACCGTGTGTAAGCGAATAGGGTGGTGGTTGTCTTCGTTTAATGCAAGCAAAGTTACAATTCGTTTATCATTGTCTGACGTATGGGCTTGAATATGCAGCATATATCACAACGTGGTCACAATTTTGATGTGACCCAAGCAGCGCCATTCGTTGTCTTGCTTTCAACACAGTGGTGTCGTTTGCGAGCAACGCTGACTGACTTTATTAAAAATTATTAAATTCAAAATATTTTATTATTTTTATTCTTTCGATTTTTCTTTTGTGCTTCGATAAATGGGGTCATACCAAAAAGAAAAAAATGTTGATTTTTCTTTCATAAATGAAAAATTTGCCTAATATTATGCATATATACATCAAAAATATTTAATATTATACTTTTCATTCGTGATTTTCTTTGTAAAGATTCGGAGTCTGATTTTGTGACGTCATAATTTTGTACACAAATACACGTTAGTGACGCACACCCGTACTCGTACTTGTATTGAACATAAATCAGATCTGTCACTTTTCTAACATAACCTTATATACCCAACATTTTGAAAGTAACGTCAATATCCTCACAAGTTGTTTTTTTTAAGTAAAACAAATAACGAAATATGCTAAATAAAAATTATAAATAAATACAATTTATGTTTGATTTAGATATTACAATAGATGTACAATATTGTTCTGTGCCGTCCTGCAAGAACAAAACGCTGAGAAGTAAAAATAAATTTTTTGTTCGCATTCTTATGGCTCAAGATGTAAGAGAAAGATGGTATAAGGCAATAAATACTCCAAAAATTTTGAAGATTACTCTTGCTTTTGATGATATAAACGTCAAATGTAGTTCTCGATAGGCGACACTACGGTCGCAAAATTATGACGTCATTTGAAATTTTATATAAACTTTATAAAATTATTTCTGTAAAACTAGAAACATATGGCATAAAATATACATTTTCGTAAATAATTTTAAGTGTACTTTCAGAAAAAAAAAATGGAAAATGTGGTATGACCCCATTTGGGAGATTATTGATCAAATGACCTAATGGAGGAACCGCCAATGCCTCAGGGTAAAAAAATTATACCACCCGGATTTAAACGCAGGTTGCCATAACCACAAAAGGTCACTTATGCATCGAATCTACTCGCTCAATTTTACAATTAAGAGTAAAATATTCGTAATAATAAAGCTGTGTAATTAATAGAGAACTATTATTCTACCAATGTGCAGAAATTTCATCTACAGCCTCTGCAAGAAGTCCAGACTACATGTGAATTTTAAATCAACGTAAACATGCGACATCCAAGGTTAATAGTTGTAAAGTGTGAGATTCGAATGTATGAACAAACATTTTATCTTACCTGATGATTGTCCAAATAAATTGGAAGTTGTCTGACCAAATAATCCCGTACTCTGTTGTTGGGGCTGTACTTGCGTTGTGCTCTGGCCAAATCCAAAACCTGTATTTGCAGTGTTAGTTCCAAATCCAAATCCGGGGGTTTTGTTTTGTTGTCCAAATGTGGAAGTGTTTGTTGTGCCAAATAATCCACTTCCTGATGGTTGTGCCGATGTGTTTCCAAACATTCCACTACCTAAATAATATTAACTGAATTAACATCCACTATACAGTGTTAATTAGTTAATTCTACAACACAATGAGTGAAATATAAATCAAGTACGTAGCGGTGTGAGTAATCATAACAATTGTTAATGAAAAACAAATATCAAATTACCAAAAGCGGGTTGAGCATTGACTGTTTGTCCAAAAGTGTTTGTAGGAGCTGCGGAAGCAAAAAGTGATCCATGTTGAGAAGATTGGCCGAATAACGGTGTTGAAGTTTGACCAAAAGCAGGAGCAGGAGAACCAAATCCAGTTGAAGGAGTTTTGCCAAACGCTGATTGTCCAAAAGGATTTGGTGTTACATTCGAAGAAAATCCTGAAAACATGACTACAATTAATTTATATTATACAACTATTACTTATAATAATAATCTTATACGATAACCTCTTCATGAATACGACTATTTACGTTTAACCTAACCAAAACACATACAATGCTTTTCACTTACCAAAACTAGTATTTGGCGTGTTAAACGGTTGCTTTAAGTTTGAGAACATTATAGCTTATAATTTTAAAGATGAAACTATGCAATTGTTGTTTTACTGGAGGTATTTTATTCCTGAATTAACTAACCTACACTTGTTGTGAACGACGTCATAACGCTATACCGCCAATAGTACGGAAACGGAACTATGGTTTAAAAATTTATACTTTTTAATTGCGCAATATTATGAAATATTCACAGATACCTCTATTTTAATGAATATTAAAAATATTACATATTTTCAGATTTTAAATGTTTTAGAATAAAAAATATTACGTCTTTTAACTGATTCTTGAGTGTAACAGTCTAATTTTGCACAATGTTTGTCAACATGTATCTAACGCGTGGGCGTTGACTAATCATCATAACATTTTTTGCCATTATTATGATTTCTTTATAATTACAAAAATCTATATTTAAGGTATAGAATTTATATTTCTTTTTAAATTGTTTTATATAAGTACATATTCGTTGAGCGGTCGTAAAATGAAGTTTAAATTTTTTTATGGTTATTTTTCGTTGTACTATCTAAATTTACACGCTTAACTGTTTTTAAACAAATTTGAAATAATCATAGCAATGCTGATGAATAAAAAAGTCAAATTTTTAACAAATAAATACTTATAAATTAAATTAGATTTAGATTAGATCAGATTTATTTTGTTTAAGAAAAAGAACACAAGATTAGCAATAGGTACTACATTTTACAAATTATATGAATGTTTATAGAATAATATAATAACAATTATTTGACAGTATTAACTAAATATAATTTATAATGTAATAAGATTATAAATTCATGGCAAATGCTCGTAATATGAGTGAATTTGAATGCAATACATCTAAGATCATGGGCTTTGTTGGTTCTGTCAGGTGTTTTTTGGTATGGTAACAAATAAATATTTAAAAATATATTATTTTGAAAATGTGCATGAAAATGAAATATAATTAAACTGCCATCTATGAGATATTTACGAATTCCTACTTCTATTTTGATTGTAGTGTTCTGTATTTTTTGAAGGACAAATTATCTGTATCTATCTTCGTTGCGTAAAAGAAATATGACAACGAAAATGAATGTTTATAGTGGTTGATAGTTGTGTTAAAATGTAGCCGTCAAGACTAGTTTCAAATGAGCACAATGTTTACAAACTGTATTTATATACATAATGACAAGTGTATGTGTGAATATGTGATAAAATAACGAGTGGAAAACGTCTAAAATGGAAAGAATTTTGTTTTTGGTATAGTACTGACAGTTTCAAAATGGTGGGTGGCTTTTGTTGCTTCATGTGTAGTTTATTACTTGTATTATTTTTAACTAAAAATACGGTCGGAACTAATTCTAAAATGTGCTCTGAAAGTTGCATGTGCCTAGGATTTTCTGTAGACTGTTCCCGCAAAGATTTAACGACAATTCCTAATGATATGCCCAGTTGGGTACATGAACTGTAAGTTAAAATTACCTATGAATTTAGATACATATGCTATAATTGTTTATCTTTTTTAGCAATTTAAATAGTAATCGAATACAAAATCTAGATAAGGGTATTTTAAAGAAATTAGATCGTCTTGAAAACCTTAAATTAAATAAAAATAAACTAAGAAATCTTACTAATGACACATTCAAACATTTGAAACAACTTAAAAAATTGTAAGTAAACAGTTTTTATTTACATTATCATTTTTAGTTTATATACTGTCAGCATTTATCTTTATTTTATTTTCAATGTTTTATTTACATGACATTGTTTATACACACATCAGCAAAGTTAGGGGAACCCCAAAAAAAGCTATGTATTTTAAAAAGTTTGAACCCTCTGTCTTTTATATTTGTGTTAATTCTACTTATACAACAAATGACGGTAACACCAAAATATATCCACCTAATACAGATTGATCAACATTTATCGAGGTGTTAAATATTGCTCGGTGTTTAGTTTTATTGAATAGATGTTTAATTCGTGTTCACTATAGACCAAAGATTAACAATCATTTCTGATTTTGTTGTCGTTTTACTTGTAACTATTAAAAATATATAAAAATATGGAAAATTATTATTTTTTGTCATAGTTAATAATTTATACATAATGGAAAATATAGTTTTTTAATTAGTCTTTGTAATATGAATTTGTCACTACCATATTCATACAAAAAATTAATCATCAAAGAAAATCGTAAAAATATGATTTTTTTATACCTCTAATTTTGCCGGCATGTGTCTAAAGGGGTCACCTCTCGAGCACTCAAAACTGTTGTGGATGGTACACCACAAGAATTACTATTGTATCATGTGAAAATTTGATGTAATTTTCATATTTGCCGTTGGTCACAATAGTGATGCAGCAGATAGTGGTTTTCCAGAAAGCCCAATCAGAAAGCCGGATAATAAACTTAACTTAATCACAAGTTTTAATATCTAATTTTATTGACCCGAGTCTAAAAATTTTACGTGTTAAACTTTTACGCTTTTTTTGCAGTTAAATTTATATATCACAGACATTATTAACATTGTAGTAATTTTATAATACATATCTATTTTTATTAGTGTTTTTTTTTCCTGAATGTTATGCTACTTTGCATTATTTTTAATCGTTTTATTTCATATCTTCAATAAAGTTTATTGAAATAAATTAATAATTGTAATGTTGAATTTTATTAAAAAATAATTACAGAAATCCAAATTTTAAATATATAATTATCCGGCCCGAATGAATATTCGGCGAAGTTGGCCGGATAGGCTGGGCTATCCGGCTTCGCCGGTTATCCGTTACATCTCTACCCCATAAATAATAATAATTATATAATATCGAATTATTTTTTGTAGAGAAATAAATCGCAACCAGTTGGAACAAATTCAAGCTTTAAGTTTCTTTAGATTAGAAAAATTAACAGATTTAAAACTGAAAAGAAATAATATTCGATCATTATTGGATGGTGCCTTCTGGGGCCTAAATAGTACAACTATATTGTAAGTAATCTGTAGTACTGTATTTCGCATAAAATTAATATTTTTTCGTTAAATAGGGAACTTGATTTTAATCATATTACTGCTGTAAAGAAATCATGGATGTATGGATTAAATAACTTACATGTATTATCTTTATCCAATAACGTTATAACACAAATTGACATTGATGTATGGGATATTTGCAAAGACCTAGTTTATCTGTAAGATTTTATATTTATACATGTATGTTTTGAATTTATTATTTAATTTAATTTTATAGATATCTATCTTCAAACAAATTAGGAGCCTTACATAAATATACCTTTCGACATCTATCACATTTAGAACGCCTTAACTTAAATAATAATAATATTTCACACATAGAAGAGGGCACATTTTTGAACACACCAAATCTTAAAATTTTGTAAGTAGTAACTTTATCCTTTATTTCTAACAGTTTTAACAACTTTTAACTATTTACAGATGGTTAAATGACAACAAATTATCTTGGACGGTTGAAGATGTAAATCGTGCTTTTATTGGTTTACATAATTTAGAAAAATTTCTCCTTGCTTCTAATCAAATAAAATCTATCGATAAGAATGCCTTTTCAGAATTACAAAATATCACTACTTTAGATTTGAGTAATAATAATATTACTACACTTCAGAATGCATTATCAGATTTGAAGAATTTAAAAGAATTATTTCTAAACACCAGTAGTCTTCTTTGTGATTGCAATTTACAGTGGTTTGCAATGTGGATGAAAAAGAACAGTTTTACCAAGACCCATACTGTTTGCGGTTATCCAGTTTGGCTGCGGGACAAAGCTGTAAACGATGTTCCCGTTGCTAACTTCACCTGTGATGATGCTCCAAAGCCTCGTTTGATGGAAGAACCTCAAGCAAAAATGGCCTTAAAGGGAGAGAATATAAGTCTCTACTGTAAGGCAGTTTCCAGTACGTCAGGAGATATGCAATTCGTTTGGAAACGCGATAATATCGAATTACACAATCTCGTCGTGGTGAACTCAGCCACTTCATTGGATGGGCGTTCAGTGCAACGAACATCAGAGTTGCAGTTATATAATGTAGTGCAGTCAGATCAGGGGAAATACCAGTGCGTCGTTTCTAACCGTTTTGGAACCACATATTCGCAAAAAGCTCGGCTGTCTGTACTGAGTAAGTTTCTTATCTCTTTTATTATTATTGTTAATATGAATTGTGTTTCCTAAAAATACATTATTTTTCGTGTTTTTTAAAATTGACCTCGTTATTGATTGAAGCGGAAAGCTTTTTATTTTTCTGTTTATTTTTGAAGCCAGTAACATAAATCTTGATAAAATTACAAGAATGCATATTAATGACTTATGTGGTTGGAATAGTAGACACGGAAACGAATTTTAAAGAAATATTTTCCTTGCATGAATTGGTTATTTCCATATTTTTCCCTTAATGTCACGTATTATTAAGTTATGACTAATTTCTAGCATATGTACTGAATTTTCATTATTTTTCCTTGAAAAATGTGTCCTTAAAAATTAATAATTTGTAGTTAGATCATATAAAATATTGGTAAATGTTTACTTTATGAGCTGTGAAAATTATATGAACCCAATATAATATTTTATTTTCTTAATTTAAGAGAGATATGAATTTGCAAATATTAATTGAAAATTTGAATTACCGGATGAGATGTAGGAGGAGCTCATGACATTTAAGAAATATATATAAATAGAAGACTTGTAAACCCACAAAATGTAATAAAACTAACACGAACAAGACAGTTGACTGCTTCCTGTTAACAGGACAGTTATACTTACAAAATTTGTTAGAAAATTCATCAGTTACTCTAACGTCACAAACCACCTGATAACTTTTAGCGCCAAAATACATTACAAGAAAACTCATGTTAGAAAAAATAAATTTAGATTTTTATATTATTCGGTTATTATATAGTATAATTCATAATATAACATTTTTTACCTTAAATTTTACTACATTAGAATACCCAATTTGAGAAAACAAAACGTCTAAAATTGAAAAATTTCTATGTAAGACGTATAAATATGACTTTTAGCACCCAAACCCTTTTCTAAAAGCAATTATTTTAAACACTCCCATGGACGCTTACAATTTTACAAATGTTCGCCTAGAATGCCACCCAAAATACATATTTCGGCGTTTTATATAGAAAATTTTCAATGGGCCCATAATTTTTTCCCTTTTTTATGAAACTACAAAGATATGACGATTAATGAAAACCCGATATGAAAATTCCTTATATTAAGCAAGATAAGATTTTTTTGTTGTTTTGCGATGGGTTTGTGACGTCACCGATGTCAGATGTATTGAAACATTGTTTTTTCATGAGAGATATATATTTTTTAATATAAAAATTATATTTTGTCTTAATTTATATTAATTAAACAATACATACGATTTTTTTCAATTTTATGGTATTTACGTGACGATCATAAAATATTTAATTTGTTATTACTTTTTACTGTAGAATTTAAAATTATTGAGCCTCGTATTGAGCTTTACTGTGATTTTTATATAAATTTGTTATATTTCGATTATGGTTTATGGGCCAATGGGCCTTTTACATCAAAAGAGAGAGATAGACAAAAATGACATATATGTAGTGCGCAGTAGGTTGTTTGCGCTTTGAGGAGGCCAGTTACATTTCAAATAAAATTACAAATGCCGGAAAGTAAAAACTCTGGCAAAAACTTAATTTTCTTAAATAAATTCACACAAAGAATTTGTGATGAATATTTTAAAACAAGAGGAAGAGGAGATGGAATCAGAAAAAGTGGTTTTTTGTTCCACAAGATGCGAAATAAGCACCACATAAACTGACAGATAATTGCGTAGTTGCCAGTTTGATATTAGGAAAGTAACAAACAAGAATAAAATTGTTTTTTCTTTTAAATATATTTTTAAATTATTTCTTTATAGTTAAAAGACAAAATTATATAAGTTTTTATGTTGTTTAAATAATTTTTTATCGAAAATAAATGCTTATTCTTTTAATCATTTTACTTGACAACATGGTGCCTCCTTATCTCTAATTCGTAAGAATTTCACTACGTGGCGCATTGAAAAATGACGTCAGGTGCAATAAAAATGTAAAAGGTCCATTTCTGACTTCTTTGGTTTTCCCACCTTTATATAGGTACCGATCAACTTAGTTCGACGAGTAGATTTCAAAAATATATGTATTGGGTTCCAGTGGTAGCTCGTGGAACATTTTGATGGTTGAAGCACTCAGCATAAAATATGTGTTTTAGAATTAATTAAAAAATATTGCTGAGGTTGAAACTACAGGTAGTGCCATGACTCCTTGCCTCTATACAGGGTGTTCAATTTAAATGGGCCACCATTGCTATTTCGAGAACTATAAGAACTACAAAGATGATTAAATGGGCAAACAATTTCTATTTCACAAGACATTTAAAAAAAGAAAAATATTTAAAAAAAATGCATATAGTTTTTTTATTAATATGATTATAATATGGCTATAATTAGAGTGTTACATAGAATTAGAAAAATTGAATATTTTGTTGTCGTTTGACATTTATGATCCATTAAAAGAATACAATATTCTCTCTGGCAGGGCACTCTAATTCTATCTCTTGTATATCTGTATTTTAATCAAATTAATATAAAACTTTATATACATTTTTCTCAAAAAAAAAAAAATCGTTATGTAAGGATATAAAAATATTTTATTACTGAATTCACAATTAAAATCTTTAACGAATGAACAAATAAAAAGTATATATTCACATTTAAAATAAAAAAGTCAGATCCCGTATTTTAAGAAGCACTGGTCAAAAAAATAATTTTCCTTTTTAAAATTTGTCTTGTGAAATAGAAATTGTTTGCCCATTTAACCGTTTTTGTAGCTCTTATAGTTCTCGTGATAGCTCATTTAAAATGAACACCCTGTATAACGAGCCGCCCCTGTTGGGTTAAAATAAATTTCATATCCCATAAAGTAAATGTCAGCCAAAATATTATTTTTTGACAAGGCGATAATAATACATTTAAAAATATTATGATAAAAATTTATAAGCCTGCATATCTTCTGTTAAACATTTGCCATACTGACAATGGAATTTATTTCAGTATATCCAAAATTCCTTAAAGTACCTCAAAATATGACGGTGAACGCCGGAGAAACAGCGAAATTACAATGTGCTGCATACGGTGAACCTCAACCTCAAATCGCTTGGCAGAAAGACGGCGGTAATGATTTTCCAGCTGCAAGAGAACGCCGCATGCTTGTGTTACCAAATGATGATGAATTTTTCATAGTGAATGTAAAACTCGTCGATATGGGAGTGTATAGTTGTACAGCGCAAAACCTTGCTGGTGTCGTTGTAGCCAATGCTTCTTTGATAGTGAACGAAGTTCCTTCATTTGTCAAACCAATGGAGAACAAAGAAATAATCGCAGGTAACTCTATAGTAGTAGAGTGCTTAGCAAGTGGATCACCAAAACCAACTTTAACGTGGTTGAAGGATGGTGCACCGGTTCGCGTAACCGAGAGACACTTCTTCACCGCTGAAAATCAACTGATGATAATCGTTGATACAACATTAAGTGACGCCGGGAAATATGAATGCTTTATGAACAATTCTTTGGGATCGGAAAGAGGTTTCAGTGAGTTGGTAGTGATACCCGGTGCGACTGTCAGTGAAGACGATATGATGGGTATTATCATAATAACTGTAGTGTGTTGTGCAGTGGGTACCTCAATAGTATGGGTTGTGATTATTTATCAAACTCGAAAACGTGTGAATGCGATGACTGAAGTTGATACGAGAGTATATGTGGACACGTCATCAGAACATTCATCGTGCAAAGATAGTGGAACTGGAGATTCTGCGAAACATAGCAGTATAAGTGATAACTTCACTTTGTTATCAGGTTATTTTCATATTTAATCTTTCCCTATTTTTTACTTCATTGTTATTTCTCATGCCTGTATTACTAAAAAGCATTTCAATTTAATATTTCATTGACAAAAATGTACAAAAATATTGTTTCTGATAATAGGGTTTTCCAAGACAATGGCATTTTAAGAAATAAGTATGACATATAAATTTGAGTATATCATAAATTAATACAAAATAAAAATAATGGTAAATTATAAGGTATTTAAAAATGAATTTTTAAATTGCAAAATGCAAATGTTTGAAACGACCGCCAAGTGACGTAGCGGCTCTACCGATGTCATAGTTCCTACACTTGTAGGTGTGTGTGCGCCTACCCGGCTTTTACCACGAATTATTTTGTTGACGTTTAAGAGAAAGAGTTGTTGGAAGGCTACACGTGCGTAACAAGAAAACTGTGATTGAACTTTCGTGTTTTATCAAGAATTTATAAAGAAAACAAGGTAATAAATTTCCCCGCGTTATAATTTTGTTACTAAATTTATTTGACAGCTATATAAACTGTTTCTATTTCATTAAATAAGCACGCTTGCTGGGTTGGCTACGTCACGAGGTGACGTCATAGCACATTGCAATATTCTGTTGCAATTTTTATGCAAAATAAATAATACAGGTCGAATATTTTGATATCTGCATGAACATAAAAAAATCATATACCGGGTGATTCATCGGTCTGTCCTCTCTTTATAACTCTTTTATTTTAAGTCAGATAGAAAAACTATTCAAATATAATTTATATGATATATTATTGTCTATCTACGTACCATATGCATTTGTATACAGGCTGCTCCGTTTAAGCGCAACAATATGTAACTTTATATTTCTTAATGGAATACCCTATATTTATTTATTTATTTTGATAGTAAATTAGATTCTCTTTAAAAAAGTATTAAGTAATAAGGGGTCTAAAATTATAAATTAAGAAGTTATTTACCTTTATTCGATGAATATGTTTGTATCATGTTATTATTAGCAAAGTAAACTATGGATAATTTGATTTCGAATTTAACAAACAAGTTGTCAAAATACTCTTAGTTCATTGTTGATGTTGATGTGAAAATAAATCCGCGAAGTATTTTTAAGCATTTTGCCTGATATGGTGCGTTCTGTACAAACTAATTTTATAAGAAGAATAGAAAAATGTATTGCAGTTGAAGGACAAATTTTCGAGCATTTATTATAATTTTGCATTATTTAGTCTGTCACTAAATTTTAATAGCCTCTTTGTAATTAGTGTAATGTTTAAAATAAGTATTATTAAAAAGTATCAAAATTTTGTATTATATTATGTTTTTTTCCACTATGAATTACTATTTTATATGAACGTAAATAACTTCTTAATTTATAAGTTTAGACCCCTTATTACTTAATACTTTTTTAAAGGCAATCTAATTTACTATCAAAATAAATATATATATATATATATATATATATATATATATATATATATATATATATATATATATATATATATATAGTATTCCATTAAAAAATATAAAGTTACATATTGTTGCGCTTGAATGGAGCACCCTGTATACAAATGCATATTGTACATAGATAGACAATAATATATCATATAAATTATATTTGAAGAGTTTTTCTATCTGACTTAAAATTAAAGAGTTATAAAGAGAGGACAGACCGATGAATCACCCTGTATACCCCTATTCAAGGTTGTTAATATCTCGTGAAACTTCCAAGGTCATGGCGATTTTTGCATACTGGTTTAAGGAGAAAGAAGATTGTTTGTTTAACCAATCCTGGTTTGGTTCTTATCTGTCACTTTGCAGATTCGTAATTGTTATTACCTATATAAATTTGAAAATTTATTTTTATTTAAAAAATTCAATAAACCGATCGTTGTACCGAAGAAAACTGTCCAGTCAGATGGGTGGTTGAATTCAGTTTTGTAAATAAACATTATTTAAATATCATACATAACAATGTTTAATTTTCAAATTTATGTATATTTTTTTGATATTAGGAAAAAAATTAAAACGCCAAAATTTTACATATGAAGTGTTCCATTGCTCGTATTTGACCCTCAAAGTGACATATAAGCTTAACCAGGATTGGCCAGAGGAAAAAGAGTCACGTGTGAACTATAATCGTATCGAATTTAATTCCGCGTACTTTTCAATACGTGCGCAACGATGGCCTTGGGCGTTTTACAAGAGAACGAAATTATGCAACAATTTGAATACAATATTGTTTAAATACACTTATTAATTCTCGAATACAAAGCAGATTGGCACAGCCAGCAATGGGTAATATGCCGTGATGATATATTTATTTTATTTTATTTAATTCTCGAATCACTAATATTAAATAAAAAAAAAAACTATTGTATATATAACAAATTTACAACAATATGGGGCAAATTCTCATCTGGGTAATGTCCGTTTTTCATACTGGTAAAAATTCTTGTCGATATGGGCGTGTCTCAATAGAAATGTACAAAATATGAAAATTGACGTGAATTATATACTAATTTTTTTTAATTTTCAGAGCGAGAAAATAACGTCCAGCACACCAACGGAGCAATTCCGAATTCGTCTCCATCGAGTGTGCCTAATTCACATGCACCATTACTTTTAGCAAATAACAGCCATCCTAGATCAACCAATCATGATCGAGAACAAGAAGATACCGGTTGACATTTTCCTGCAGCATTATTATTGTTTAAGTGATGTACAATAGTTTATTTAAGTAAGTTATTTTTATTTTCATTTGTTATCGAATTTCTTTTATTTTTATCATTTTTATTATAGTAAACCAAGCAAGTTGAACCAACCCTAGCAATATATATATATACAATAAATTTTATTTATTTTTAACGTTCAGTATTCAAGAAGACTACATTTAAATAAAGTATGTTCAGTATTAGTGATATAATGTATTCCATGTTCATTATGATTATTCATTTTTCATTATAAATAGTAAATATTTATTTTAACTAATTAAACATCAATTTTATGTTGACGTAAAATTTGATAATTATCGCGCATAAGTTTCATTAGATGTACTGAAAAATTACCATATTTTATTAATTCACTGAACCTACAAAAGTAACTGAAGTCTCCCATATTTACGTACAAACAATCTCAATTTGCTTGGTTTTGTTTTAGCTTTAGATGATCGTTATTTTAAATATGTTCAAAAATTGAATATATTTGCAAGATGAGCAATAATTACTTGCTTTTTTCTTGGAAGTTATGTACAAACGATTCATTATATCATTAATTTCTTTTAACTATTTAATAACGTTATACAAATGCATTTCGTTGACTTTTGTTATTGTTTAAGATTTTAAAAGGTTAAAACTAGATTTGATGCATACGTTTGTGATAAATTTTTAGTGATGTTTCTTCAAAGTTCTTTTCTTTTGAAACTGATAAAATACACATAAATCTGATATAAATGCCTTTTATGTGAGGTTATAAAAATCACGAAGTGCTGTTTAAAAAGTATTCATTTACCAAATATTCGCGGTAAACATTTTGGTATGTACTTTGTTTATACTTTAAGTAAATTATTATATAGACTTTAAATCGTGTGATTATGCAACAATTTCATTGTTTTGAATCAAAACTTTACTTTCAATAATTACACATGTTCGATTGAATCATGTTTATTTATTAGTAGAATATAATCAGTCGAAACGCTTCTATAATTATATGAACTTTTAATTAATCTTTACAGTATTTATATACTGCCCTCACATATTTTCCATTACTACTGATGTATAATATAATTAAAATAGATGTTTTTAATATGAATACAATATAGTGTATTTTGTGATATGTTTTATTTAGTGGAAATAAATGTCTATAGATAAACATTATTCAGGATGATTTAATTTTCCAATCGACATTTTCCATCAAAAGAGAGGGATAGACAAAAATGACATATATGTAGTGCACGCACATTGGGGTGACTAGATACATTTCCAATAAACTTTGAAATGGCAGAAAGTAAATACTTAGCTATATTAAATAAATTCACACAAAGCGTTTGTGATGAATATTTTAAAATAATAGGAATGGGAGATGGCAATCGGAAACTGCAAATATATGTTAATGTAAATTTTTAACGAAGTGGACCCCTGTTGTTTTTCATAGTTACTAGGATATCTGAAATATTTCAATTTTTCTGATAAGGATTTACATGACATTACAGAGCATATTTTTCTAAAACGTTTGCGTTTAGCCGAAAATTCCATATTTACAAAACGGGAGATAAACACTACGAAATAAAGTGACAAATATTTGCATAGTTGCCAGTTGCTACTAAGAAAGTTATAAACAAGAATAAAATCATTGTTGTTGTTTTATTTTTTAATATATTTTTTTTTCATAATTAATAATTTCTTTATAATCAAAGACAAAATAATTTAGGTTTTTGCGTTAAAATAATTTTTTATCGAAAATAAATGCTTGCCCTAATCATTTTACTTGACAATGTGGTAGCTCTCAACGACCACAAATATACTAGACAAAACATGTCCTATACGTCACTATTGTTTCTTATGATCTCGGCTGGACGGAAAGAGACAACTAGAGATAGAGATATATAAAGTCTACTCCAAAGTTTGTCGAGAGATGTCTCTACAGTCCATATAATGTATTTATGACATTTTACTCCTTTGTTTGGAAGTTATGGTCGTTCGGGCCTCGATTTTGTAACTTTAAATTCTATCTGACCACAGGGGTCAGTTTTGTGCCATTTAAAATTCGAAAAATATTTGGTGTCGGTCGGGATAGAATCCGGTTCCCCAGATTCGCGACCAGACACTCAGGATCGCGGCCACGAGACCCGATGAGAAATTTATCTACGGGAATTTCGGTAGGACTGTATTCATAACGATATCCTGGATTACGATCCATTAAATAATCATGGCATTCACTTACTCAATTTAATTTTAGACATTTATTTGAAAATCCAGATCCACATATAAAACAAAAATAAACTTAGAAAAAACTACAAATAGAATAAGAAGCAAGTATATAAAAACAACATTGTTTAAAAATCAATAGAATAAAATAAATAATTATATACAATTACTTTTACCTTTTCTTAATACTGATAACAATTTGTTTTATGCATTTTATAATTGGTTTTCGTTAATAATTCAAATATAGTACAGTTCATTTTAATAAAACAAGCAGTGACATCTAGCGAATACTCCGTGAGGGGCCTTTACATATCTCTATTCTTAGTTGTCTCTTTCTGTCCAGCCGAAAACAAAACAAATGCTATGAAGTTATATCCACAGAACACTAATACTATATATAGTGTATTTGTGATCGTTGGTAGCTCTCCACCTCTAGTTCATAAGAATTTCACTACGTGGCGCATTTAAAAATGACGTCACGGTGCAATAAAAATGTAAAAGGTCCATAAAACACTCTTTTCATATATATATTATAATACTTTATTTATATAAATTAAAATAAATATTCCAAACGTCTGTTAAACATGTATATATTTAGAATAAATAACAAATTAATAAAACATAAATTCATAGCAAAACAACACTTCTATCAATTGTTACTAAGTCTATCTTGACTCTTACTTGAACTGCGGAAATTTTTTTGATGTACCGAGTCCAAATACGCTGCTGGGGCCCAGCCTTCTGCAGACGAACCTATAAAAATTATTCATAATTAAACCGAAATAATTTTAAATTGAACAAACAGATAATTTGAGTTTAACAATTACGGACCTACTACTTTAACAAACCACCATCCTGCACAACCAACTTTCCATAATTCCAACAAATCACCTTCTCGAAAACTCACTTCACTATTGCCCGATGCGCAATAATCCGCAAGGGCCACGTATCTCCCATTCTAGGGCAAAATTAATTGAAGGATTGATCAAAATTAGTATGGCTTTGTTTCTTACCTGTGGTCCTGGAGTACTTTGGTTTTCAATTATTAGGTCTTCATCCTCACTATTACTGCAGTCAGAAGACCATGTACTGCATTCAGTATTTTCATTATTTGTCGTGCGACAATCGGATGAATCAATGCTCATAGCCGCACTCAAAGGTACTGTAATTTTTTGGGGCTTCTCCCACGAATTTGTCTGTCTAATTGGTCTGAAATAAAATGTATGAAAAATGAATCTGCTTAGAAATACTTCAAGAAAAGTTGTTACAGTCGGAACAAACCCATATAGGAGTGACGTCAAATCAAGTGAATTTAATCAACCACATTAACAAAATGAGTTATCTCTCTCATATATTATTTGATGACAATGATGTGACGTTACTTCGATATGGGTTTGTTCCGACTATATTTTTCCTTACCTATGTATAAGAGAAGGATATTGTTTAATCTTTTCCCCTTTGAGTTCTTCTAATTGATTGAGCAAAACTTTTTTGATTTTATTTACCCAAATATGTTTGTGATCCACAGTAGCGGCTTGAATTGTATACACTTCTTGTCTTCCTTGTAACCAAATTTCAAACTTTCTCATATCGCCTTTTACTGATTCAGTCAAACCAATTTGCGACATTTTTAAATAATTCTTAAAGTGGTAAGTCACTTTATTATGATTGGTTTTCGCAGTTTGTTTACAAAATAACATAACTTTCTCGTAGAAAAAGATGTGTCGCTGCATTGGCTTAAGTCTTAATCTTAAATCTTTCTTGGTTTCTATCCAAACAGAAAATGATCCCTGGAGTAATAAATCTCCTTGTTGGGATAAATCAATGGGGAATCCAGTAATAGAAACTTGATGCATGCTATCGTTCACTAATTTTAAAACGACTAGCATGCAGTCGAGTGCTTGTTGCAATTCCTTGCAACAAACAGAATCATCGCTATATCGCAGTAAATCTTTTAACAGTAATTGGTATTTTGTTATGCGCTGTACGGGCTTTAGAAGATACGCTGCAAGAGGCAATTTATGTCCTAATTTAGTTTGACAAATTTGGAAAAATCCGTGGGAATCCACTAGATTTTCCCGTAGGTGTTCTGAGCGAGGAATGTTTTGGCAATAGTAACTATATAAATGGTAGAATATATCACGCTGAAAACAAAATTATTATAAATACTGAATATTTCAAGTCATATGTGTCATACTCGTTGAACGAAACATAAAGCAACTAGGTCTGGTGAGCTTGAGCAGTTTTCTAAATCTTTCAAAAAGATATCTGCATGAAATGAAAATATTTCATCCAGATTACCAAATAATATATCGATTTTATCAGCTAAACCTTGAGGAATTATTGATTGCATATCCTCATTTTGTACTTGTTTTTTATACCCCTAAAATTAAATGTCATTCAATTTGAGATACAAAATACGCAACATTATTTACCATTATGATTGAATTTAATTCCAGGACATAAACACGTTCTGTTTTCAGCAATTCTGTTAATACATGTCCTCGTTTAGCTTTTTTCTCGTCATCTTGTAAAATATCACTCTCCGGTGACGAATTTGGATCATCGGAGACTATTTCACCCACTGTTACTTTCATCTATACAAAATTATATGTTTTATTAATATTTTTTAAAAGAATTTTGTAAAAAACGTAAATTAAAAACAATAAATTTGTTAAATTTATTACTTTTATCTTTTATCAAATATGTTAATGTACTAACGTATAAAGATAAAAAAATGTTAACATGGTGGATTATACTAAAAAATAACAGTAATGTACAAATTTTTTTGTGTATTCTTGTATTTAATTTGGCGCTAAAAAGGTATCACGTGGTTTGTGACGTATGAATGACTGATTTCTAATAAATTTTGTACAATAGCTCTCCATAAACAGGAAGCAATTTTTCTACCATCGACGCGTTCTCAGTAGTCTTGTTTGAGTTAGTTCTATTACATTTTTTATGTTTATAAGTTTTCTATTTCTATATATTTCTAAATGTCATCAGCTCCTACGTCACAACCGGTATAATTTAAATTTTTAAGTAATATTAACAATTCATATCTCGCTCAAATTAAATAAAAAAGAACTCAAAATTTTAGATTTATAATACAAATATGAAAGTTCCAGGAAAGTAAAATAAAGAAGAAAAAAATTAGAATATTTCACTAAACTAAGACTCAAATCACTAAATACCTGTGGCACGGTATTGCCTTTCTTTAAAACTCCTTTGGTGGGATGGGGTGCTCCACCAGAAGGTTGTAATGGAAGCGCTGTATTAGGAGTCACGCTCTGTATAGGGCGTGGAGATTTAAGAGTTAGTTTCTTTAAGTTTGCTATTCGTTTATCACACATAAGTGATACATCGTCAATACGTTGCAAAACCTGAGTAACTAACGCTTTGGTTTCTGGTGTTATGGAATCTTGGAACACATTTCGGAACTCTCGCGGGCTATTTAATTTAAATTCACTGGCAGAAGAGACAAATTGCTCAATTTCAGTTAAAGATTGCTCTGCTAATTCAGCTGATTGGGAACATTTTTCAATTTGTTGCGATGCCAGCAGATCAACACCTTTTGTGCACCATTTATTAGCCTTTTCAACTCTCTCCATAAGCTCTTTGCATTTTATGAGACAGTCCATTCTTTTCGAGATACGCTCTGTCAAAAGTTCTGTTACTCGAGACAGTTCAAAACACTTTGGTTCAATACATTCGAGAGTGCAAGCATAACGACTTTTTAACAGCAATTTTCCTGACGCTATTACTTCTTCAGCTCTTTCTATATCCATTTTGGTTAGTTTTTGAAAAGTAGATAACTCTCGTATTAATGTGTCAATTCTATCAGAGGTTTCACCGATTTCAGTCATTTCTGACACAGTTTTTAAATAGGAATCAAAATTGCACTAAGAAACATAATTTGTTTGAAAGAAAATAATACATTTTATTAGGCAGGTACCTGCAGTTCCCGGAAATCTTGTTCAAATCTTCTTAATTCTAAACATTGGCGTAATCTAGCTGCATGCTTATGCCAAAATTCGTCAAAAGTGCGCTCTGTTTCTTCTAGTTGGACTAAAAGTCTAAAATACGAGAATATACATGGTGGTGACCGACACCGCTAAACATAGGACTTCAACATGCAAAATCATACTTTCGTAATTTTCTGCTTCCCTAATTGTTTTAGGTAAAACAGCTTCAAATAAAAGTTATAGAGATAATATGCATCCAAGTCGGTAAGCAAAAATAATTTTGCATGTTTTGTAATGGCAGAAATTAGTTATGAAGCCATGGAACTGAAACAAATAAATAAAGTAAATGTTTAACGGTTTATCTGTCAAGTTAATTTATTTTTATTAGGCATTATTTGTAATTTCTGTTCAAGTGAACAATAATCTATTACTTTAAATAAATAATTGTTCACTTGAACAGAAATAACAAATAATAATAACCTAGCTTGACAGATAAAGATAAATCGCTAACATTTGTTAATTTTTTGTTTTAATTCCACGGCTATCCCTGTTTTTGGGGTGATTTTCGACATTTTTATATCTAATTTCTGCCGTTACAAAAAATGAAAAATTATTTTTATTTATTGATTCAAATGCAAAATTTATGCTCTACAACTTTTATTTGAAACTGTTTTAGTTTAAATAATTAGAGAAGTAGGAAATTACGAAAGAATGATTTTACATGTTAAGTCCTATGTTCGGGAGTTCCAGTCGCCACCCTCTATACAGTGCTTTGATTTTTTTTTTGCAACAAATGTAATTTGTAAATCCTTTCATCCTTTGGCATACTGTCGGGTGCAGGGTAGTATTTTTATGAAAGATCACCCATCCAATTTATATCTACTATAGAGTATGCCTGGACATATTAATTATAATATTGTTATTCTAGCCGCATTACTACACCCGAACGGTACAAATATGTCATCATCATTATTGATATCTGCGTACAAAGCAGATTGGCACACCCAGTAATGGGTAATATGCCATGATGATACATATTTTTTATTATAAACTAAAAAAAAAATGCTAGTCAAGTGCCAACGTCTAAACAGTAAAAAAAGGAAAAGAAATTTGAAGGCAACTAGAAAGGCAGAAAAGTAATGTATATAATTTTGTTACATACATTTTAGAGGAAAGAATTGAAAAACATTCAGCTTACTGCGTACATTTAGATGTATTAATATTGATTACCTTTCTACCGCGAATACATTCCCAATTGTATCTGAATTATTCGAATTTGTTGAGCAGATTTCAGAATTAGAGGCATTCGGTTGAGATTTTTCTCGAATACTGAAAAGTAATACTTCCCCATGTTTCGCAGCCATGAGAATCCCTTCTTTTAATTCGGAATACATAAGCTCTTGTTGGTTTAAAAGTTGTTGAGTGCTATCAACAGTATTCGGGAATTCTGTTTCATTTATTCTTTGTGTAAAATTATACAAAGAATTTGAAATCTCTTTTGTTATCTCCGAAAATTTTTCCACCGACTAAAATATATAAATTTAATACATATAAACATAAAATGCGATTATACGTACAATTCTTTGCTGAATCCAATCTTCATGTATATATTGTAAATTACCACCTAAATCTGTGGTGAGTTGTGTTGCGTCTATAAATTCGTTTAATTCTTCACTGGTGCTCAAGATTACAAGGCGAAATTTAAATTCTTCTTTAAAAAGTTTATTGCTTACTTCTGATAATGCTTTTTGAAAAAAGCTCTCCGGACGAAGGACATACACAACTTGAATTAAACCGGGAAAATATGCCTGCGATTCATTATATTTTAATAAAACGACAAAGGAAAAAATATATACATACCGGGTGTGCAACGAAACGCGGAACATAAGTTTTTAACATAGGAATTTAAAAATGTGCGGAAATTGGCTCTTCTGTACATTTTAGAGCCAAAGTACAACAATGAAAAGTTGTTTAAAATTAATTTTTACTTCTAAAAAGTGTTTATTTAATGCAATAGAATATCTGTAGCACTAGATATTTAAAATAAATAAATAAATATATCATCACGGCATATTACCCATTGCTGGGTGTGCCAATCTGCTTTGTACGCAGATTTCGGTAATAATGATGACATATTTAAATAGTGCGGCCGTTTACCAGACGACACCTCACGGGCACTCATTGCTGGCGTGGAGGTCAATTTTGTGCCATTTTAAATTCGAAATATCTGACGTCGGTCGGGATCGAACCCGGTTCCCCAGATTCGCGACCTGACACTCAGGCACGCGGCCACGAGACCCCACTAGATATTTAAATAATAAAATATGACATTTTCGTCAAAAATCAGATAGCCATGGAAATAAAAAACAAAAACAAAATCTCATTGCATTAGTTCAGTTTTATTGATGTTAATTGCTGTAATGGTGGTGTCTACATTGTTTTAATTCAGCATTAAATATTCAAGTATTATGGTATTAACTGATATATTTTTTATTTCCATGGCTATTTGATTTTTGACGAAAATATCTAATTTTATCTTCTAAATATCTAGTGCTACAGATATTCAATTTGCACTAAATACACTTAAATTAAAATTTAATTATAAACAACTTCTCATTGTTGTACTGTGCCTCTAAAATGGACAGGGGAGCCAATATCCGCACATTTTTAAAATCCTATGTTCCGTGTTTCCTTGTACACTCTGTATATTAAAATACTGACAGATATTTTTAATAATGCTGTTTTAACAGAACTCCAACGATCTTTTCTTCTATCTATAATAATATGAAAACCTAAATCTGCTTCTTGCATACTGAAACAATTAATTTCAATAAGCTTAAATAATAATAATATAAAAATTACGTACGATAATACTGAAGTTAAATACAGAACCAAACGTTCATAATCGGCGTCATTTAGTAAATGGAAGTTAATATTATCAGGAAATGTAATAATAGGACAACCATCTCTGGCTTTACCGCCTGTATAAATAACAAATTGAGGTTGAAGTAAGTCCATAACATCCGTAACAGCTAATACATCTGCCTTTTCTTCAGGCTGCATATTTGTTACTAACATTTATTGACTTCGGTTATCTACAAATTTATAATAGATAAGCGATATGAAAATTAAATTATATTACATCAAAATATTATAAAAAGTAACCTAAAGCTAATATTGGTGATATTGTTATAATCTTCGTTACATTGTATATATTGCACTGTTTACATTATTAAATATAACTTAAACTACTTGTCATGTAAAACTTGTTTAAAAACGTAATCATTTTCCACGATTATGGTGCAAATACACGAAGTCAAGTCACTTGCCCCCACATATACAAAAAGGGGTTGGTACTACTTCGTTAAAAGATAAATAAAAACATGTCAAACAGCGTCAATTATTGATGATTTTCAAAAACTTTTATATTATTGAATTAAAATAATCGTTATTCACATTATTAGTCTGTATTATTAACTTTGAATGTGTTGTAATGAGGAAAATTAAAATTACGTTTGCATTTAATAGTTGGTAGTAGCCTTCACTTTTTAGTTCTATGATCACGAAAATAACATTAGAATCTTATTAGAATGTAGAACCAAGTTTTATTTATTTGTATAAGAGTTAAAATAAAATAAGTGAATATTTATCAGCTAGTATTTCCATAAATATTTATATTGTTTACCTAAACAAAGCATTTTCTTAGCTATTGGACGAATGTTGGTATTAGTTTACGTCATATTCAAAAATAAATTGCGTAGTATGACTAGTACGAATTATAAATCAATTCAATATCTTTATATTTGTTTACATACATTTACAAAAGCGCAATAAATACTACTGTGATTTTTTTTATTTTAAAATATAACAACAAATATAACAACGTTTTAATTATGTTCGAATTAAGATTTACATAAATAATACAATATAAATAACACGCATTTTACAAGTCCACAGGGTAAATTATATATGTAATTATTTTTACTGCATTCATTTATAAAATTGGCTGTACAAGAAAACAACACACTAATTATCCTAGTATTGTACTTGAAAAATCATTATTTTTTCATAACTTGTGAAATTAATGTCAGTAGTTAATAAAAAATCCGCATGTCTGGGACGGCGTCAAGGGTAGCTATTTCTGTGATTGTTTATGGCCGCGCTTGGGTCTAAGTTGTCAAAAATATTGTTTCAAAACATTGGTTTTCATTGTCATTTCTTATTATTTAATTGAAAAGATCTCTATTTACATTACATGTTATTCAAAAGTGCACTTACAAGTATGGCAGTTCCACAATACAGTATTTATTACAAAAATAGTAGAGTACATAATATAACCACACTTCTGTCAACTAATAATTATGAATTTGTGATCAGTATTTGAAAAAGACATGTGAATATGACTGTAAAATGTCTTTTTCCCGCATAATTGTTCGTTATCCGTATGTGATTTTAATTGCTGTAACAGTATTCTCTGGTACCTGTCTCATTATTCCATTAACATTAAAAAAGATTCCTGAATTTGAGGATCCTCAATTGGTACGTAATATTACAAAAATGTTATTTCTGTTTGTTATGAATTTTTTTTAGGGTTTTGAGACTAGAGGTACAGTACTTGCTCAAAGACTGACCGCTTGGCAGAATTTACAAAAAGCTGCTTCACCATCGGGGCAATTTGCTGTAAATCCAAAAGACATTATATATGCAAATGAAATTGCTGCGAATAAAAAGAAACAAAATAAAAAGAAGAAAAAGAAAAATAAAACCAATGATGCACCAACGGTGAGTATTTTATATTAAATATGCTGATTTTTTCAAAATTATTTTTATTCTAGATTTTGGTTGTTGCAAAACAAAACAATTATTCAGATGATTCGACGAAGAGAAATAATTGGAAAATGATACAAGAAATGCGCAAACCCAATTTGAACAAGGAGCATGAACATGAACATTTGTCGAAAGATGGATTTTTTTGTAGTACGCCAGGTAAAACTAAGTTTTATTTACTTTAGATTCATTTGAGGATATAATATTGTTTCAAAATTATTTCTTAAAAAAGTTTTGCAAGAAATAATAATGAATGATATCAGAATCTTCTTGTTTTGTTAACTTCGTATCCATTTTATTTAAATATGTGTTGAATACTTACGATACTTTGACGTGTGGCTAAATATTTTGATAATGATATTATTCAACCAATACTATCCCTTTTACATAAAACTGGAGTTCGATGTAATTTTTTTTATGAATATTTTATAATACATTTTGGCACTTAAATTTCTTTGAATAAAAATTCTTTTTTATATTTTGCGTTCATAATGAAGTCATTACGAAACCCAATTGCGTTTCGAAAGAGCCTTCATTTCGATACGCGATTTTTTTTTATCTTAAAAAGTTGGTACTAGAGTCATAAATCAGAATTGACTTGAATTTTCCAATAATTGAATAAATGTTGGTCCAATGTGACCAACTACAACATTACACATACAAATTTTCCTAAATCAACTTTGTTTAATATAGTAGTTTTTTAAATACTTTAGTATATAAAAGACGCAAAATATAAAAAATAGTATAACGGACTTTTCTTATTACTTGTCATTTAGAAAATTCTAAATTTTAACGCGTGTGAAAAAAACGTCTTATAAAACTAGTTCTTTAATATACTATTTTGTATGTTTGTAGATGAACGGTATGCTCGTATCGTTGTAAAAACAAAAGATACTGAAACTTTATTTTCATATAAGTCTCTTCGTGCTATATGTCATATTGAATATCAACTGGCGCAATTAAAGAACTATCAATCTCTGTGCATTAATATAACTCATAATCGTTGTTGCCATCCTTGGTCATTGGTGAATTATGTAGCACTTCTTCATAACAGAACTTCATGTTTGGCCATAACAGTGAGTTTCATTACAAAACATGACTGCAGCAGTTCTACTTTTACTAGATTTTCTAGAAATTCAATTTATATTAATTTTTTATACTTATTTTTTATGTAGGAAGAAGATGTCAATTTAACGCTAGTATTGCTGCAATTATGTTCTCAGTATTATCATAGCTTACAATTAACTCATGATTGCAGCGAAAATGAATATTGCCAGATTCCTTCGGAATGTGGTGAACATAATGCTGTATACAATATCTTACACTATCTTACAGATATTGAATTTCTGCCGGTTAACGTAAGTTATACTTATATTTTTACTTATAAATTTTTTATCTTTCCAGAATAAAAGTTATTAATTATGAACTTGCTCCGTTTTTGCAGTGTTTGAATTTCATACCTCGCAAGCAAAAAAAAAAATGAAATACATGAGACGAAAAACTATGATGATTATCTTACATTTTTTTCAAATAAAACATACAGATATGGCAAAAAATTATTTTACTTAAAATGTACTTAATATACATAAATATAAATTTTATGTCATGAATTTCTAGTTTTACAGAAGTATTTTTTTTTTAATTTATATAAAATTTCAAATTTTTGAACTACATAATAGTTTTAGGACATTTTGTCTGTCGAATAAAATTGGAACTACATTTGAAGTTTGTGTGTTATCTCAAAATGTTAACAATAAGTTGGTTGGACCTTCTAGCTTTATATTATTAATTTAGAATATTTCATTATTTGTAAGGTGAATTCGGCGAAGTGCGTAAGTCGGTTAAGTGCGTTTTTGTGCTGTAGTTTTCTTATTTTTCGTATCAATACAATGACTTAATAGTACACTTACTTAAACGTGTTTCAACTTCCCATAAATAGATGGCATCACTCAGTGCCATCGAATGTGAGAACTCACATTAAATTAAAAAATAGAATAGATATATTTTTTTGGGATTTTATGCACTTAACTTACCGGTCGTATTGCACGTTTTAATGTGAAGTTACGGACCTGTTAGACACTTACCTTCCCTCATTGTATTACAATTTATATTTATGTAGCTTTAGGCAAATAAATAATAAATAAATAAAATGAAAGTGCGTTCTAAGGACAGAAATTTGAAAAATCTCCCACAAAATCAATTTGGGTAGTCCAAATACGAATGCAAATAGTCTGATATAACCAGTAAAGTCAACAAATAATACATACACCGTTACAATTTGGAAAATAAAATGGACCGCAAAGTGTAACTGAAAAAAGTAGTGCGCACTTCCCCGAACTCACCTTACATATTTTAAAATCAAAGACCACCTGTTGCAAGCTTAGTGTTACTTTCACAATTGTAGGTTAATGTTAAGTGACAGCTCTGACCTTGAATATTTCCAGGCTCTGGAATTAGACCCGCGAATGTTATGATGGTAATCATGAATGAAAACTAACATAAATTCAAATATTTTTTACGAATGCATAATATGGGGTAAATTTTTGATTTACAAAAAAATATTGTTTTTTAAATTTTGGGATGATATTATTGACATCAAAATCAAATTAATAAAAATATAATATGCTGGCACAGTGGTTAAGAACGTTAGAACGCCAGTACACTTATATGTTATACTTGGACTTGAAAACTTGGGTTTGAATATACTGATCAAGATTAGTGTATTCTCATTGTGTCCTTAGTTACGTTGTAATAAAAGGTTTTCATATAAGTTTAAAAACTAGTACGTAATGCTCTTGAAATAAGTACTTATTATAATAAGCACATGTATTTTGAAACGATTTATGTGTGTTATTTTCTTATAGGGTTCAAATCATACATTCCTCAGAGAGTCTGTTATATTCCTTCCAATTGGTTGTAGCACAAAGACAATTGGATTCTATCATGAACTCGAACATAAAACTTTGAACTACGAAAATGTACAGGTGGTAGCGATGGAATTTGGGTTGAAGAACGCCCTGTTCGATGAGTATTTGATTCGAGATACTTGGCTAATTGGCTGTGGTGCTCTATGCGTTTTATTCTGTATGTGGCTTTACACGGAATCTGTGTTCCTCACTCTCATGACAATAACAGCCATAGTGTTCTCTCTTGCTATTTCATATTTTATGTATACACTGGTATTTGAATTAGAATTTTTTCCCTTTATGAACCTACTAGCGACAGTTGTAGCCGTAGGTGAGTCTATACATGAGGAGGTCATAGTCAAGCTGGTGTAAATCATATTTCATAATTAGTAAATTCTATAATGTCTATTTAAGTTGTAATAAAACTAAGGTAATATTTAATTTTAAAGTATCTTATTAAAAAAGTGAAATTAAAAATTATGTTGTGACGTCACGGGCCCAATACTGCTAACTTCATATGCTTGGGGCCTGTGCACATGCTCTGTCGTTCATTTAGTTTTCAGCGAATTTACTAGATCGACGTTTGATTTGATGCACTTGTAACTTTTATTTCAAATTCGACATCTTGCTTGAAATTAAAAATATACAAAAACGTGCTAAGGCGGCTCAGGGCAATAGGGGTTTCCAAGTTTTTTTTAATATGTCAGAAAAAAATTATGAAAGTTTCAATAAATGAAGCTCTAGAAAATCAACGGCGCGTGTGACGTCACCTTCACTGAAAACATACGTTTCTGGAGCTGAGTGAGACGAATGTATGACAAAAGCGCTGGGTACGTCGTTTCGCGTCACGTCAAAACTAGCGGGAACATGGAGGCGATACACGCCCTTGGCTTGCGCGTTCGAACAGTCAATAGCATTTGCCAGAGCCTAGCACGTCACAAACATGGCTGATACTGAATTTTATGCGCTCGATTTAAATGAATTAATGTTTCATTTTGATTTTAGGGTAATAAAAATCAGAAAATTAAGGTTTATATTCACCTTAATATTACATAAACATGATGAATATTGATATCCAATAAGTATTTTTTTAAAGTCGTAGACTTGCAAACCCCTATTATGTACTTCTAAATTTGGCGCGGTAAAGGAAAATTGGTGATACGTATTTTCTCTCAATAGATTAAAGAATACAAAATGTATTTCTTCATTTTTTCGAAAAATGTGACTTACGCCACTTTGACTTTGACCCCCTCACATATACAGTCAAATTAACACGTATCTTATACTGTAAAATCGAGTGTAAAATTAGCGTATAATGTGTATTATTTTAACACATTTTATGAGGATTTATATATTTTTCTAACAATTTTATTTGTAGGAATTGGCGCGGATGATGCTTTCATATTCTGTAAAGTTTGGCAATCCAATAAAGCGGAAAGGAATAGTTCGATGCTACGTATGGTTACTGAAACATTCCGTCATGCTATTATGTCTATGTTTGTAACTTCTCTAACAACTGCAGCTGCGTTCTACGCCTCCCTGATAAGCAACATAACTGCTGTGTGCTGTTTCAGTGTTTTCGCTGGAACGGCAGTCGTTGCTAATTTTGGACTTATGATTACTTGGTTGCCAGCTTGTCTCGTTGTCTCTGAACGCTGGTGTTGCTGTGCCCTAATTTCACCAAGGTAAGAAATTGTTGACAGAATGAAACATTTAATATATATTTTTATAAATTTAGGTGGAAGGCATGGGAAGATAAACTCAGGGCAATGAGACAAATTGTTGATCATGTTTGGGCTTTTTTGGAAAAATGTTTGCTAATGTTGGCTCTGAGATTTCGGTATGTCTGGGTTTGTATGTTCAGTTGCATTGCTCTTGTTAGCGTATTCATAGTAGTACGCTTCCCTGGACTACAACTCCCAGACTTTCCCGAATTTCAGCTATTTAAAAGCTCACATCCGTTTGAACAATACGACCTTTATTACAAACAAAAATTCTGGTTTGAAAGAATTCAAAAGGTAACACTATTTAAAAAGAAACTTCTACGATGGAGTACTCAAAAATAACGAGAATTGTTTTCTGGCTGGGGACAGGGCTCTAGTACCGACTTCTCTCGCTAAGTGTCATCATTGGAGATCCGGATTTTTTTTTAACTCTTCCAAGCATTGCTGCTGATTTTTCTAACAGGAAACAACTAGATATTAACAAGTTACTTTTTAATTCCCGCCGTTACAAAATCGCCGACCACGTTAATCAGCGCTTACGAAAAAAAATCACACTGACTGTCTAGTAAAGACACAACGGGAGAAGTCGGAACTAGTGCCCTACCACCCACCAGAAAACAATTCTCGTTATTTTTGAGTACCCGCTCGTAAGCATTTTATCTATTTATTTATCTATTTTTTCAGATGGATAACTCAATATCTGGAAATTATAAATTACCGCTTCGATTTGTTTGGGGTATTCTCCCAAAAGATAATGGAAATTACTTGGATCCCAGTTCAAAAGGTACAATAGAAGTAGATACTTCTTTCGATATGTCTGCTCCAGAGTCTCAAAAATGGTTGTTAAATTTTTGCCAAAAACTGCGAGCTCAACCTTTCTATTTGCCAACATTAGGTCCCTTGCTCCCCAACTGTTTCATAGAGTCCTTCTACGCATGGATGCAACGTCGTTGCATTGATGCTATTGATCAAATCGATCGCACACCGTGTTGTGAAAAGGAAGATTTTCCTTATAAGCGTGATATTTTCAATCAGTGTATAGTAGAAGCAATGGGTGATTTATATGAAACCCCTACAGAATTGTTCATGCCGGGAGTAGCCGGGCCAAAATTTTCTCGAGATAAGTTCCCAACCATTCAAGCCGTAGTTGTTGAATATGACAGTAATTATACGTATTCAATGTCCTTCACGTATATGAATAACTTCTATCTACAAGTAGAGAGTTGGATGCAGCAGGAGTTGAAAACTGCTCCTGCAGGTATGAAAAATGGTTGGTTCATTAGCGAATTAGAATTCTATGATTTGCAACGCGTTCTGTCTGACAGCACTATATCAGCGATTGGTGTTGCTATGATCATTTCTTTCCTCGTGTTACTGTTCGTAACGCTAAATATATTAATTAGTGTTTATGCTATAATTACAATTAGTTGCAGTATATTTTCAACTGTTGCTATATTGGTGTTACTGGGTTGGAAGCTAAATGTTCTGGAATCAATTGCTGTTTCAACTGCTGTGGGATTGGCCGTGGACTTCAGTTTGCATTATGGGGTCAACTATCGTCTGTTTAGCACTGATAATGATAGAAGGTCTGCCACTCGGTCTGCTTTAATCAATATGGGTGGTCCCACAGCCATGACTGCACTGACCACAGCAATTGCTGGTGCCCTCATGCTTTCCTCAACTGTTCTCGCTTATATCCAAATTGGTGTGTTCCTTGTAGTTGTAATGGCTGTCAGTTGGCTGTATTCAACGTTCTTATTTAACGCAATGCTTAGTATAGCTGGCCCTGAGCGTGGTTTTGGTCAATTTAGATATCCGTTCATGAAGTATTGTCGCAAAGAGCATGACATGGAGCCGGATACTTCCTCGGCCGACACTCGTACCTCTCGCACTAGTAAAAATGTGTGTAACAATGTCATTTCCGAGACAACCTTGTCCACTACTAGTATTGTTTGTGTTGTTCCTAGCTCGGAGAGCCATGAGCTAGAATCTTTGACTGGTAATAAGGGCGGACCTAGTAGTTTGGTGGCTATGCAGCCGAGGTCTCTTTCCTCGAGCTCAGCTCAGTTTAAGAACATGCAAATGCATAAGTCCAATACACAGAAATATTTTGAGACTGATCAGTCGCATTCAGCTACCAGTGATGTAACTGTTATGATTGATGACGACTAATGTACATAGTACAGTAGACCTTATTTTTATTTGACTTCCAAACGTAGGAACTTAATGTGTCAAAGTAGATAAGTGTTCTGTGATATAATTTTTTGTAATATACATTTTACTGATGATTTGTTAAATATGTCTGTTACTATGTATGACTGCTGTTATGTTCCAACGGCACAAAAAAAAATATAAAATTGATATAAATGATAATACTATTTTCTTTTATTCCTCCCTTCTGTTCTCAAATTTTCTTACTTTAGTTTTCTGGGATCATTTCTACATTAAATTTAATCCTGTGTATTGAAAAGGGTAGAATATTAGTTCTCTTCCTTAGGACCTTTTTTTTAAAATAAAAATTATAATCGCCGAAATATTTTAAAAAATTAAAGAACTAGAACAAGTTTAAGATGCATACGTTTGAAAATTATAATTTCGTTATAGTTTTATATATTTATGAAAAAAGTAATATATCTATAAAGTGCTAATCTCGTTTTCTAAAACTGGTTTCACCAGAAACAGTTAACTTTTAAGTCTCATTTACTTTTTTGCAAGAATTTACGTATATCATTTAATATAAAATTTAACAAATACATATAATATTATGTATTATACTTTTATATAAATTTATTTAAATATGAATTACACATAAAGCCAATTAAAGAAGTTCTTTGAAAATTTCATATGAAATACATTTTATCTCTTGCATTCCTAGCCGAGATATCCTGCCATCTTCCGGTATTTCAGACTTCGGGTATAACCGGGTTCCTTCGAGTAATAATTTTGTATGTATTCGTAAATTCTTGTTGACAGTGTTACCAATATAAAGAGTAAAATTTAAAATTATAAACACGAAACTGAAATATTTCATAGCTTCCCTTGAATTTTTCATATGTTATAATTGTAATGCATATTTTTATATATAATAGAGAACTATACAATGGAGCTGTCAAGTTATAGTTACATGTTTTTAGATAAACTAAACTTAACAAGTTTATTTGCATTTCATTTACTTTTGAAAAAATAAATATAATTTTTCATTTATTTTTCTTTATAAATCATTTAATAAGAACGAATAAGGCGATATTTACATTGAGTAGTTTGTGTTGGTATTGCAAGCAAAGTTTGATAATTTATATTTTTATTTATTGTAAATAATTGAAGTAATATCAATGTTTGTAGTTTTTCCCGAAGAAAGCTCTTTGATTTGTAATATTTTTGTAAATTTGAGAAAATGTTGAAGCGAAGTTTGAGGATCAAGCAGATAATCTGAAAATGAAAGTAACCATAATCTACCAGGTGAAATATTAGTGGTGTGGGGACGATAGTTGGCAACATTGTCCTGGCTGTGTGTTCAGTTTGAGGTGACGCTGGGCGGTGAAAGGTTGTTATTGTGCTTCTTCTATCAATGCACATATTTCGCAATAATAATTAAAATCCGATATCGTGGCTATCCGAATAACTTACAACATCTAAATTAAGTTACAGTAAACCCATGAAAAGTAAAATGTTAAGTGATCGGTGTGTAAAATAATTGTGAAGATATAATTTAGTTGTTTTTTGTTGGATTCTGTCGTTGGAGCTTTTAAGATTCCGTGTGTACAGTGTGGATTGTATTGATGTGCGGTGTAAATATCAACTGAGTGAATGTAAGAAGCATCACCAGCACATTTTTGTCGTTTTGGCTGCAACAGATAACACAAAGACTCGTTGCTAGTACGGCAGCAGTGGCTGTCTCGTTTCTCGTTCCCATTCCCGCTTCGTCGACCGTCGTTCTCTGGTTTGGTTCACGGCTTCTCGGTTCTTTTGGTTTGGTGTCGGTAAGAGACGTTCTTCGCCAAAATTTACCAACAACATCTCCAAGACTCAGAGCCGAATCTCCAATGAACACATTCTAATGTTTGTGAGTGACGTTTAGTCTTTGCTAATCATGGATGACACATTCCGAGACTAAACCAAATACCTGTTTACAAATATTCTAGTCTTGCCGATGCAGCTCTGAATTCATCTTTTACAATTATCAAACTATGTACTTTTCAAATGTGTGTTATAGTCAGTGCTGTGCTTCGTTTTTATGAAACACAATATTTATACTGTATGCATGTGACACTGTTTTGGGACTACGTACGTTAAATAGGTAAGTGAACATCAACAAATCTATTTATTATTATTTATATTCTATAAATACTCTATGATTGACTATTTGTCTTGTATCTGCTATCTTGATATGCAAGTTAAATATAGGAGCAATATAAAAATAACATTCCATGCGTAAAAGGTGCATTCCGTATTCAAGAGTTCATATAATATGAATAAATTTATAAATATACCAAGTGTTTCTCAGCATTTATTCCTTTTTCTTGATCTATACCTCTCAAATAACAATAACCTGCAGATTTGTTTATTTGATTTGCATCAATTTCACGCAAAAATAAACAATATTAATAAGAAGTCTGTGTATAGTGTAATACATGTGTATTGTACATTCACGTTATTATTCTCATAAATAATATTTACGATTTTAAACAATCTTGAATAGCCTCTTGTATGCCCACAGCTTTCAGCGTTTCTTTTGTAATGTAAACAAAATTTACTTAAAATTAAACATACGAACCATGTTTTTCTCTTTAGTAAACTGTAAAATAGTTATAACTGACTATAATATGAGGAAACTAATAAAAACATTTGTATAGTAGTATGGAATGTCTCTAATATTGTAGGAGTAGAAATTCTTTAGTAATAATTTCGAAAACTAAGCTAGAGCATGGGCATTTACCCGTACTCGGACACATCATAATTAGACCGCAATCGGGTTTTGCTCGTAATTGTGTACCTGAGTACATCAAATATGCAAAGCTCATTTAAATGTCAATTTAAATATAAAATATAAAATGAATTTTGCTCTACAAAGGCTTACCACGTAAATTAAACTCTTAATTTAGGATCTTTCAAGTTGAATAATTGTTTATAGAATTTAAATTCATTCAGAGACATTTATTGTTTATAGAGGAACTTTTCCATTAGTTTGAAGTTAAATGAAGATGTTTTGCCCTTTATTGCAACCCTAGGTAAATATTATTTATTATTGAATAGGTAGCATTTCAACAACAGAATTATGAAGTAATTATATTTATTATTAATTTGATTTCTATATTATTTCTAGTAGTAAATCACCCAAACATATATTTCAATTGTACATTTCTTGTTGGAATAATTAAAGAAAGAATTTTGTTCATTAATTTGTTCTTTTATTTCTTTCCATTTCGCTTCTTTTTGATAAGACCTTAAAAATTGTAATTCGGAGGAACTTTACTTAAACCAATATTATACTACGGTTATTTCTCCTGTATATTCATGAAATTTATTTTACAGTAATGTAAATGTTACATATATGCATACATATCTAAGAAAATTAAGAATATTTAAATGAATCATTTCTACTTTATTTTATTTGTAATTTGTTTGTCGCCAGTTTATGTATTTTGTTCTAAATGTAAATATTTAGTATATCTAACACTTCGTCAAGTATATTTTTATATGATTGCTCGAAATCTATTAGTAGATATGTAGTAATCTATATGTATGATCCTAAAAATATTATATTATTCTATTGGTAGTACATATTTAAATATAGAAAAAATATACGTACGTTACATACGGCATTTAAATATTGTGTGTAATTAAAATCTTACAAAGAGTATTTTAAAAATTTGGATAAATTCTGCTTTTTGATTTTAATTTTTTAAAAAATGAGTAGTTCTTTATAATATCCTAAATGATTGGTTTATATTTGTTAATTATAAGTGTTATTCGTAAAAAAGAAAACAAAAAAAAAGGTTATTTTTGTTGTATATATATATATTCTTCAAAATTTTAGTTCTTCACAAAAAAGATAAAATTGATTTTTCTATTGTTTATTGCTGAAGGAATACATGAATACACATTTTTTTTTAATGTTCGTATACAGTCTCTGAAACACAAACCCTACAAAGGTTGGAAAAACCAATAGGAATGTATGAAAACAAGTCATGCAAAATAAATATCATAAAGTACTGAACAATATTTTCTTACAAACGACGATCGGCGAAATATGTCTCGTTACATCTAAGAATATCATCGTTAAATGATAAATAAATATATAGAAATTGCGTCATTATTATATATCTATATTTTTAAAGATTGTTCGTTATATCCATTAGTTCACTACAACCGTGCTTGTAATAAGCGAGTTAGACTATGTAGAAATTAAATTGATGGACAAGCGATATTAAATTAAGATAGGTTATTTTCATTCGTTTATTAACCTTTCAACTAAGCAATTAAATAGTATAGTATTTTAAGTAGGTAGATAATTTTGTTTTACTGATTTATATTGATTTGTCTTATTGCATTTTGCTAATCTTAATTTAGACATGCGGAAAAAAATATCTTGTTAGTTTTGTTATTATTTCAAAAAAATGAACGTGAGATTAACTGTCAAACCATGTAACAACACAAAGTGGTTTTTGACAGTTATTCTGATGCTCATTTTTTGAAATAATATTTTATGCTGTAAACTTCAGTGTATAATGTATCCCATAAAATTTTGGGGGATAGATAATATTTGAAAATATCTGTCTTTCACCTCGTATATCACGGATTCTAGGATACCCCTTTAGATAAATAAATAAATATATCATAACGGCTAATTTATTACTTATAGTGTTGGGTGTACCTATCTATTTTTGATTCTCAATTTTTTTAAATCGCACAATTTGACTCCTGTCGTGGTGTTCTCTCCAATGTAACGTCGAGAGCCCGTAAGGTGATCCTCTACGGCCTACGGTTTCGATATATTTTTCTATATATATAAGCTTTTATAATTCCTCTGCTGTTTTAAAGCAAAAATTTCACTTGTTTTAGTGCAATTTTTAATAGAATATTTATTATACATGTTGTTTAATCCATATTTTATTCCCTAAACCATTAAAATATACAAATTTTTAGTTGATTTTAGGACAAGGGGTGTAAATAAGGATTTCCTAATTATTATATTACTATTTATTGTGTTTTGGTTAGTGATACACGACGAGGCGAGAGCACTCTCGCATCTCGTCTCGTCTCGTTGCATTATGCGAGACGAGAACGAGAGCAACATTGCAGTTTAAAATTCGAGGCGAGATCAATATAACTGCGAGAAGCGAGAAATCTCGCGAGAGTCTCGCACTAAAAAGTATTTGTAACTTTATAGCTTTGAATCATAAATTCAATGAAAAATCCACCATACAAGGAGTGGAAAATTCGTGTATAAAACGCGTGAATGTGAAAATTATATGCATTCACTATATTTTTTGTCTATCTAGAGTCGATTGTTATCGATCCCAGAGCGAGGAATGCAAAATAAAGACAAAATCAGTTTTGCATCCTATATAACTAGTTTTCTCCAATATTTCAGCCCCTCCTGAAAAGTAAAGAATGTTATATTAAGCGTCGATGGGAGCCAACACGGGGCGAATTGGAATGATTGGTTGTCGGCGGGTTCCCAGTGTAGCGGTTTTTTTTTATGACTAAATCTTACTTAAATAATGAAAACGTGTAGGTACTTTTAGTTACAAAAAAGAATTTTATAATGTTTAATTAGTTTTACTGTTTACAGAATGTATTAACAGATGTTAGTATTGAAATAGTTTGGAGATCACAATTTGGTGATAAATTAGATATTTCAGAGGTAAATTAAATTATTTATTAACTTATTACATATTCTGGTGACCGTAAATGAATAAACATTGTTCGTATTGAACTAATTTGGTGACTAGAATTTAGTGTTTCGTCTCTCTTTATTATAGTTATACGACTGCAAATACACGGAAGACGGTACGATTGGTGCGAACTTACGTAGTGCTCAAGCGCTTATTTTTATAGCGAGACTCTCGTATGAGTACGAGACGAGACCCAAAAAAAATTTCTCGTCTCGTATCGCCTCGAGTGTATCACTAGTTTTGGTTTACAGATATAACGTTTTTATAGAGGTATTTATCTAGAAGAAAAGCTGCAAATAATTAATGGTATGATTCTGACAAAATAAAATCTGATTAGTGATTTAGGCGAAGAATTTTATTATCTACAACTTTTATTTGAAACATTTTTGTCGAAAATTAATAGGTAACTAATTTTGAAACTTGCATACCCTTTCTAAAATGTATATGAACACTCTCTACGTTAAAATATATCGTTATTGAAAGCAGATTGGCACGCCTAGCAACGGAACGGGTAAAATACCGTGATGATATATTCATTTATTTACATGTTTATCGTAGATTGGTTTGGTTTTTTTCTTAAATCTTCTATTATCATGGGAGAGTATTCTGATTAGGTCTGATGTAGGTGTAATTTAATGTCAAGTAATCGGAGATGAATAAAATGGAGTACATATGGCTGAATCTTGACTTGACGTTGAGAAAATTGTTAAAGAGGATTGACTGCAGTTGAAACGAGATTACATCTTGCTATAGAAATGCGAACTTTTGTGAAAAAATTGGATTTCAGAGTATTTCAAATTTTGTAAATGTATATGAAAATTTCTTTGACATATGGTTAACTTTTCGCCAAAGTTAATTTAACTACGTAGGTAAAACTCGAATAAGAGGTTTAAAACTTTTTTCTTTACAAACTATAATTTTGTAATAGGTTAGAAATTTATCATAAAAAGTTTCCGAAGAATAAATTATGAATTGTGCTTGAAGTATCGATAAAATGCATTAACTTAATATTTTAAGTACGTGTATCTCTAAATTGAATATTGAATCATGCATTTAGTATTCATGTATTTATATTTAGTTACAACGGAGATAAAAATTCTTTTTGTATTAGTTTTCTAATGTCACCTTATCTAGGATAACTGTTATTCAAATTTTTAGGTTAAGTAACAATGAAAAATGCTTTTACTCTGTAGAATTAAAATTAATAGTTGAAATAATGTTGAAACTATGTATATGCTTTTGTGTTAATGTACAAAAGTTAACATTTTTTAAAACCTGTAAATTACTTTTGTTTGTGTTGCTACTATGATTATTATAGTTTCTTGAAATGTATGACATTACTTTTGTAAGTACTTTTTTGTAATAATTCTTCAAAATCGATTTTATTATTTTGAAAGATCGAACAGAAATATTGCGATCACTTAACGCACCCACAAATTGCATTTGCAAATAAATCACTAAAACTTATTTTTATTCGCATATATTTCGGTAATAACGATATACGACGGAATAATTGAGAATGAAATACATATGGTTCATATTTTATAGAATTTTATTTTTAAAATGGTGGGAGTAGTTCTTTTCAATAATAATACACGCCACCATTCTTTCCTTCCATATCTAAAAAGGTCCTAACCAATGTTCTTTTGGCATAATGAATGCTTTCAAAATAATCATGAATTAGCATCAATCTTTTCTTCAGACGAAAATCTTCTATCCCGTGATTTTTTTAAGTCCAAAAATAGCCAAAAGTCGTCCTTTGCCAAATAAGGTGCGCATGGGGTCTCGTGGCCGCGTGCCTGAGTTTCTGGTCGCAGATCTGAGGAACCGGGTTCGATCCCGACCGACGCCAAATATTTCGAATTTTAAATGGCACATAATTGACCCCTGTGGTGCACTCTGCACACCAGCAATGAGTGCCTGTGAGGTGACGCCTGGTAAGCGCCCGCACGGTGCAAGTATATCATTATTACCGGTATCTGTGTACAAAGCAGATTAGTACACCCAGCAACGGGTAATAAGCCGTGATGATATATTTTTTTTATATTAGTAGCTTAAAATAATTAATGTTAATTTAGTTAAATTTAGTTTTAGTAATTACAAGATTGATGTGTCGGTCGGGATCGTACCCGGGCCCCAGATTCGCGACCTGACACTCAAGCACGCGGCCACGAAATCCCATTTTAAGCTACTCGTATTATTAATTTGAAATTTTAAGGAAATGCATTTTAAATCATGTTCGAGAGTCAAATTGAACAAATATAGGAAGGTAATATTTATGTTTCGAACATTTGACTATCAGACAAGATTAAAATTGTATCAAATTCATGTACTTTCCAAATTGTAACAAACTTCGTTTTATTTGAAATTGTTGATCTTATTATGGTTTTAAATTTTTATTATTTTGTTCATAAATATGTACCTAGGTATGTGATATACCTATTCCTACATTTTCATTTTCTTATTTTCATAAATAGATTATTGTTTATAATAAAACATGTGTTGTTATTTTTTTAAATTATATATAATGGATCGCGAAACCAATATAATAGATAAATTTGGGTCGGGCCTTGAAAAGGTTAAGAAACGCTGGGTTAAACAGCTGTAATTTAATTTCAAGTGGCAGACTGTTTAAAATAATAGTGCAAATTTTGTTTTCCTCGGTTTATCTTACTTTTTAGTCTCAATAATTCTAGCGCGACCCTCGTACTTTTTCCGGAAGCGTCATCTCACGTGCACTCAAAATTTTTGTGCGGAATGAACTACTTGGAATGCATTTTTTAATTTGATTATGGTCGAATTTGAACCTGGAATTTTTAAATCACAATCGGTATCGAGAAATATTAAGAATACAAAAATGTCATTGTCAAGTATTCAACGCAATATTTGAATTTCACACTTTACTAAGAAGGAAATGGAAGTATATGTGCATATATTTTTTTTTTCGTAGGATATCTTTTCGCAATATCGTTCACCTCTTCGTATGTTCAAGTTTTCATGCTGAAGTTTCAAAAGAGATTGAAAACCATTTAAACAATAAGCTTCTTTAAACAATCTTATCGCGAACTTGTCTTTAAATCCATTGTATAGTACATGTTTTATGCACTTACTTCAGAATTTTCTGGCTTGCATGTAAATTACACTTGCGCTACACCCTTGGAAAATTATCATGTGTTTGCGTACGGAAAAGTAGTTTTTGTTAAACAAAAACATATTTTAAGTTTGTTTATATACTTGTAATGCTACCGCTATGTCGAGTTAAAATCATATTTCCACAAATGTTATTTCTGTCGAAAAGTCGTACAACGTGCCAGTATTTCAACAGAAAATGTTAAAAGTTTTCTTGTTGAGTAACTTGTCGAATTCTATTTTCTTACAATGGTGTATCATGAACAAGTAAGGCTAACTCACAACAAACTGATAGAAACTAACGTTAGAAGAAATTGTGATAGAACAGGTAGTGTCCCTAGATACTAGGGGAATAACGTACAGTACAATACAATCGAACGTATAAAACATAATCGACATCTACGAGTGATAAAATTGATGCGGCCAATTTGTGGGGTTTTGTTATTATCCGTAGCTGTTGTGCGCATTGTTCCTATACCAAGTGATAAAAACATCTTTTATTATCCAAATATTAATGATATGGCGGGCGGATTAAACTTTAAACATGTTTTCTTACTTATTCTAATATCGATAAGTGCTTACAAAATATTGGTTTCGTATCAACAAAGTGATATTTATTTTACGTCATTTATTTTAAATGATGCATTGTTTTCGTAGGTAGAGAAGTAGAGACAGACAGCGAGTTCAAATCCGGCTGACGTTAATTATTTATTAATTACCTATATCTCACATAAAAGCTATTTCTGTTTTGCTCTCTCCATATCAGAAATTTCTGCCAGTGAATTCATATGTACTGTAAAAATATAGGAAGGGTTTTACACAAAAATCGAACAAGTTCATTTATTAAAATTTGCGGATCGTGGTGCCATACTGTTGATTCTGGTTGTGTCACATTGTGAGCAACAAGGTTTTGCCAAACAACCAAGCATAGCACAGCAAAGATAAGGGTGTACGTTTGTAATTCTACAAGAAATTAATTAGTCTCTTTCTATATTTTTTAAGGGATTTGCTCGAGGATTTGCTATACTTTTTCAAAAAATAAAAAAAGTTGAAAAATAATTATAACATTATTTTTGATACATATTATTATGAAAATCTGTGTTAATCAGATTGACATACCCTTCCATGGGTAATAAGCCGTGATGATATATTTATTCATATTTGTATAAATTAATATATCATTCATTACACTTTTTGCTCATTACTGTTTGTCCTTGCATTATCATTATGCAAATCAAAGTGACGATAGGTATATAAATAATTTTATAGTAAAACTAAGTAACGTTTATAGTATAACAGTAATTATGTCTCTCCAATTACATTCTAACGGTTACAATGTGTTTCTTCATAAAATTTATTTTTCAGAATTCGTTTGGTTTTCTTATTTTTACGGTGTAAGATTTCTAGTTGTAATTTTTAATAGTATATAATTATTAAACAAATTTTATAAATGTTGCTTTAATTACGAGTTTTTTGGACACGAGTGATACTTTTTTTATGACTGCATATTAAGACAGAAGAAAATATAAAGAAATACACCTATTAGATTAGTCGAGAGATATTATTTTTATTGATTTGTGATTGTGCGTGCTAACTGTCAACTCTAGCAGCTACCTTCGGCCCGTGCATAATACTATGGTGTCAAGTTATGATTAAGATTTAGTTTAGCGCCTTGAAAGTAAACACGTTAAAACACATTTTAACAACGGGAGTAGAAAAATATATTTATGTACTTAAATTTTTTACTGCCATTTCTCTACCATATTTATTTGTATTTAATTTATTGTATAATTAGTGCAGAGAAAGGGCTGAAATGAAACACGTCTGTGTTCTTCGGAGGTTCAAATCAGACTGAATCAGACTTAAAATAATCTTATACAAAGCCTTTAATTAATTGCTGAAAGATTAATACATATAATTTATCTTTAATTTATTATAAGAATAATTGAATAATTTGACTAAGGAATGGACCAAAGAGTTAACTTTAGGTAGCTATGCTTTATGCACAGAGGAGGGCCATAGATGAAGAATATTTTTCTAAAACTTAATTTTAAGGGACAAGATGTTATACTTATTATGTAGATGCACTGAAGCATTTGTCAGAATTATTAATTTTCATTGTTTTTTTCAATATTTGGACATTTTTTATTAACGTAACCTTATGCCCACAACTCCCGGCCGCAAAACTTCCAAACAAATTAATATTATCCTATATAAAAAATGTATATGTTTTTGAAAAACGCTTGCAACGTCATAAACCTACAAGAGAAGATATTATATAAACTTTAACCTTGCCACAGAACTATTCATTACTGACCACGTGTTTTTGTTTATTTTGTTTTTATTTAAACCAAAGCTCGCCAGTTAAAACATTTGGAAAGTGTCAATATAATTTTGTATATAGTATGACTAGCGAATGAAAAATGACGTATAGATTAATTAAGAGATGTGGTTTCTTTTGAAAACATTTCCCTATATTTGATTTGAAAGGAAACTGGTCCTTATGTATTCGGTTACAGAAGATTAGAATTGTACTCAATACCAGGAGGCATTTAAAATTACCTTAGCAACAGGATACAGGGATGTATTTAAAAAAATTAATACCGCAAATTCTAGTTCATTTGTCTCCAGGTGTAAGCAACCCTCGAGTCGGAATTATTGTTAAAGGAAATTAAAAATATTCCTATTTCATAGAATAAATAGTTTAAAGATCAAAATATTTAGTTATAATCAACATAAACGAAAAATGTATAAAATATTTTAAACGCACCCCTGTTTTGATATTCATTTACTTTAGTCGGCCATCTATTTTCAGCCAGACATAGTCATGTATTTCTGTGCTTTCCTTGTCCAGTATTTAAATATTTCGTACAATTCTATTCTTCTCTAGGGTTTCAAAAGAAACCACATCTATAAAATTATTTAAACCTCAACTTTCATTCGCTAGTCATACCATACTACGATCTTCATTAAAATCGCTGCAAATTAAATTAACCAAAAGGATAAAGATGTACATGAAATTGTCACAATACGATTACTAAATTTTTAATATTATAATTTATTTATAAATATTGTATAATTAAACAATACTTAGTTTTATTATAACATATTTTTGACTAAAATTGATATTATGTACATAGCATTACTATTTTCTCTGTTTTGTACTTTTTGTAAATAGTATTTCCTATATTGTACTTATATTATGCAAAGAAAATATAAAATAACTATAGTTACTTTTGTTTCATGGCATAATATTCATGTTATCTGTGTCAAACGTACAAACCACATCTAATTGAGCATTTAATTCAAAAACCAATGTTTGTGATTGAAATTTAATTTTATATATTACTCTAGTGTGATAAGACCGAATTATTGTTTCATGCGGTAGATTTATATCTCTTGGTTCATAAAACTAAAAAAAATACTGGTTTTGTTATGTTTTTGAAAACTTTTTCTCTTGGAATGTTATAATTCCTAAACTATAAATAAACATATAGTAATAGTAATTCTTTAATATGCGCTTTATGTAAAATGAATTAATGTTAATACCAAATTATATAGAATAGACATTTTTAGATAGAACATTTTAAAATATTAGCGTAAATATATTATAATTTTTTTTAAATGCGACGAATTTGGAGCACTTGCTAATTGACATTTGAACAAAACTCATGTTTAGAAACATAATTTAATATATTATAATTTTGGTAACAAATACGAATTAAATATATGCGGGATATATGGATTACAGTGTTGTTATAGATACTACTTACGCAAAATACCCATTGTAGCTAGTTATCAATAGTAGCGGATTTCACGAATATGATCCTTTAGAGACATTTAAACAAAGCTTATGTATAAATAAAGAATTTAATACAGTGTATATTCAATATACATATTATATGGGTTATAGGGTTGACGTAGGTACTACAAAAATTTCTATTGTAGCTAATTATCAATAGTAGCGGATAACGATTACTAACGTTTTAGAGTAATATGTGTATTATACGTGCACATTTATAGAGAACGATGTTTTTGGTATTTAGATTAAATAAAATAAATAAATATATATTATCACGGCTTATTACACATTGCTGGGTGTGTCAATCTGCTTTGTACACAGATATCGGTAATAATGGAATATTTGCACCGTGCGGGCGCTTACCAGGCGTCACCTCACGGGCATTCATTGCTGGCGTGGAGAGTGAACCACAGGGGTAAATTTTGTGCCATTTAAAATTCGAAATATTTAGCGTCGGTCGTGATCGAATCTGGTTTCCCAGATTCAAAACCTGACATTCGGGCACGCGGCCACGAGACCCCATATTTAGATTAAATAAATTAAAATTTGACGGCAACCGAGTAGTAAACGAAGAAACATTTATGTTTGTCAAGTTATCATTTCTCAGCATTACTAGCTTTTTGTGTATGGAAATTATACTAAAATATTGTTTTGTACCAAACTGTTTAGAGAAATATGCATATACTACTGCTTCGCCATCTAGCGGCATTTCATCATTGTAATATCTAATGCATTGCGCCGCGCCATAGACAGACCGTTTCAAAGCGATGCAAAATTTAATTGTAATTTATTGCATACATAATTTTCATTACAGAATTCATTTTTGTAGTTAGTGCATCTAAGTTGCAATTTATATAACTGAAATTATAATATTTAATTTATGTGAAATACCTCGTGCAACAGTTTATCGCATGATAACTATCATAGCCATTTATTTGCTTGGACTATAGGATGTCATGATAGTCATAATTTTAAATAAAATTTTAAAATCAATGTAATTTCAAGATTTCTAGTCTTTTTTTACCAATCTCCTCAATTGATAATTCATAGAAGTGTATATAATTTTTTTTTTCTGTCTACCTAAACGAAAAGTGAAATTTTACGTACTTATTTTCGGACGAAAAATTACACTTTTCAGAAGGTTATCACTTTTCGTCCGCAAATCTTTTTCGTCCGCAAAACCTTTTTCGTACGCTAAGCCATCATTTTTCGTCCGCTAAGCCTACTACGATTTAATATTATTGTAATTGTAAGCAAACTCAAGCTCTGCTATAATATGCAATTTTTTGTCCTAGGTACATAAATAACTATTTCTTGAAATTTTTTCCTGTTCAGATTGTAAAACGCGTTCACTAGGTGTTACTTACCTTGCGAGCACGCGAAGTTGTTACGAAGAGGGTACCACGGGTTTCATTCAGGTACTATCGTGACAGTCCCATATAAAAGTTTCGCTAAGTAAAAGATCTATTTTTTAATAGTTTAGGGTTATTAAAAGAATTAAATTATTGTTGTAAATATCATATAAAAATAAATAAAAAAAAAACATTATTCAAGAAAACTATATAACTTAATATATATGAAAATTCCATCGAAAAAGTGAATAACTACAAAAGTAGTTGTCTGGTCATATTTTTAGTTTCATGTATGAACTGTCACGTGAACTGACGTTAGGTAGTTTTTTAAGCAAATCTGTCGTTATTTATATGAATTATTAAGAATAGAACTTCCCCCGGCATACCATTTCTATAATGCCGAACTAGTTTTGCTCTATTTTATTAGTACGAGGTGTGTTCAAAAAATATCGCGAATTTTGTGTTTTTTCAAAAATTATTTATTTATTCATGAATATCTATTTTGTCCCCTTCAAAGTAATCCCCATGAGATATTATACACTTGTGCCAACGGTTTTTCCAATCTTCAAAGCACTTCAAAAAATCATTTTTTTTTATCTTGTTCAGCTCCTCCTTCGATGCCGTCTTTATCTCGTCAAGCGTAGCGTAACGTCGTCCTTTCATGGGCCTCTTCAGTTTAGGGAACAAGAAAAAGTCACAGGGGGCCAGATCTGGGGAATACGGTGGCTGCGGCATCATTAGTGTGTTGTTTTTGGCTAAAAAGTCGCGCACAAGCAACGATGTGTGAGCAGGGGCGTTATCGTGGTGCAAAAGCCAATTTTTGTTCTTCCACAAATCCGGGCGTTTCTGGCGGATTGCTTCGCGCAAATTGCGCATAACTTGCAGGTAATATTCCTTATTGACCGTTCTACCCTGTGGCAAGAACTCATGATGCACCACGCCCCTGCAATCGAAGAAAACTGTCAGCAAAACTTTCACATTCGACCGAACTTGGCGCGCTTTTTTCGGTCTTGGTTCGTGCGGCAGCTTCCATTGAGATGATTGAACTTTGGTTTCCACGTCATAACCATAAACCCACGATTCGTCACCAGTTATGACCCTCTGGAGCAAATTTGGGTCGTCGCGGACAGAGTCCAACATCTCATTAGCAATGTTCATGCGATGCTGTTTTTGGTCGCAATTGAGCAATTTTGGTACAAATTTCGCGGCGACCCGTCTCATGCCCAAATCATTGATAAAAATCGAATGGCACGAGCCAATCGATATGTTTAGGTCCTCAGCAACTTCTCTAACGGTGATTCGACGATTGGCCAATATCATTTTCTCCACTTCATTAATTTTTTCGTCTGTTGTTGAAGTGCTCGGGCGTCCGGCACGCTTTTCGTCGTTCACATCTTCTCGGCCTTCTGAGAACATTTTGTACCACCGATAAACGTTGCTTTGGTCCAAGGTAGCTTCTCCGTATGCCACAGTCAACATTCGGAATGCATCCGCGCACTTAATTTCGTTTTTCACACAAAATTTGATACAGGTTCTTTGTTCCATTTTTTTGAATAGGTAAAAATCGAAGACGATCCAAAACACGTGCAAGCAAAGCAGCTGTCAACAATTAAGTGAACATTTAAAATGGCCGAGCTTGTCGACATAAGTGAGAGACATGAGTACCAACATAAAGCCACAAAAAGATCGAAATTCGAATATACGTAACCCGCGAAAATTCAAAATTCGCGATAGTTTTTGAACACACCTCGTATTGTAACGTTTTATTTATTTTGGTGAAATGTGGAAATCAAAGAATTATTATTAATTAAAACATGTTTATTAAACGATAAATATTATAAAGATAATTAAAAGATAACTATACTTAAATAAATTTTATATACTAATTTAAGACTAAGAATATAATTAATTACTAAACATTAAGATTATTTATTTATTTACACAATTAACACTATTTATTTTCTTGCTGCTTATGTCACTATTTATTTATATCATATTCAACTGTCCGACCTCGACAGCGTCTGTGTACTCAGCTGACTTCCACATCGTCTGTATACTCAACTACCCGGACAGAATTCACTCTTTTCAACTCTCTTTCTAACTCTCTTCAACTCTACTATGCTACAACTCCCCAACAGCGAGTATTCACTTCCACAGCTATCCCAGCATACCAGTAACTTGCCGAGTAAGTACTCCACTCGACACTATACTGCATACGCTCACCACAATACTGCTATGTTACTATACTCACTAACTGCCTTACAGACTATATGTGCTCTCGGGCACAGCTGTGTCCCTTTTATATAGCTGTCATTACCTTCTGGAGAGCTCTCGAACATTCCACCCGATAATAACATTGAATACAAAAGCTTCAGGCGACCGGAAGTAATTAAACAGGTTGAGACTCGTTTGTTTACTTCGCCACTTGCGCGCGACGTTTACGTCATCGACTAACTTAGACGCTTGCTCAGCGCGGCGATGCTCGCACGTTACAGTATTAAATATATGAGCTCACAAGTTGCAAACTTTATTAGAATTTTGAATACTGTAAAATATCACGAAAAATAATATTTTACTCCATGTCCAAATCCAGTCAAGAAATTACTTTTCCACAATAATATTTAAATTTCATTTTAATCTGCCGTAAATGCTTCCATAATAGTAAAATAAAGTAAATATAAATCGAATTCGAACTTGAACAGTACAAATTGTACAGTTCATAAAGAAAGAAAAAAAACTTAACAAGGAAATATGATTTATGTACAAAGAAAACCTTATATTTATTTATATCATATCCCTAGAATAGTAAAACAGTAGCGATAACACGAATTTGTTTCGTTGTAAATGAGCGCAACACAATTATTATTAGATTTGATAGTGGAAGTTTACACAAATACAGTTATAATTAGGGTATTAATTTAAGTTTTAGGTGAAATTCGTGTTTGATGTAGTTTTAGTAGTTCGACCGTAGCAGAATTATGTGTTCCCTTCCCAGGCTCATAACATTTTCATTATGGATTTTCACACCGTAATTTTATCAAGGACATCTTGTCAGGAACGTTATATCTGGGATTTTTTGTCTGGAAATAATATCAGGGACATTTTGTCACGGAAGCATTTTGTCGGGAGCGGAGCAGTTTCAGGAACATTGTGCGCTAACCGCCGTTAGACGCTAACCGATACCCCATTCACGATTATTCAACTTCAAAATTCATTCTCACTTCAAATATCGATTTTAAAATAAACAAAGAAAATAGACTTCATCACGAATTTTGCACTTTCCGGGTCAAATGGAACGCGGTGGTACTGTTCGTTCGGGACTCCTAATAATTCTCTTCAAAACTAATAACTAATCAAATTCAAATACAATACTACCATAAATATCGCTATTTATGCGTATATTTTAACCCTTCAATAATAATAATTGCTATAAATCATTCAATTGGCGCCTTTGAGTTATTATATACCGGGTGTCTACTTGAAATCTGTTATATGTTACTGAGTTTACTTGTAGTTTTCAAACCGTTTTCAGTTTTGAAAACGCCATGTATACAGTCTCAAAACGGTTTTAAGTTATCTCAAACCAAAACTAAAATTCATGGGTTTGACTTGAAAACTAGTTTTAAAGCTACTCATGTAAACACTTAAAATTAAGTTTAGATATTGCGCATGCTTACATAGCATAACGTTTCTGTCGCTTTGTGTTATTTGGTGTTACTAACCTACAAATAAACTGACAGTTGTGTAGTTCTAGTGCGTAGATGGCAAAGTGGTGCAAAGTTTAAAAAATAATTGGATAATTAGAATAATGGCAAAACAAAGAATTTGGAGTGAAGAGGATCTGTCACTCAGCCAAAAGCGCATGCGCCGAAACTGTTTTCAAATCAATCTGTAAACCTGTTTTGAAAATTGCATGTAAACAGTTTTGCGCAATTTCGACTGAAAACTGAAACCATTTTCAAAACTGCATGTAAACGTAGTATGTATAGGGGAATACAATTTTTATTTTACTGTTTACTTAGGTACCTATTTATTTTAAATAAAAAGCTTTCAAATAAAAGTTGTAGATAATTAAATTCTACATCTAAATAACGAATCATTGTACACGTTTCTTAACCTGTAAAATGTAATTTGAAGTTTTATAAATAATGGTCATCTGTATAGTTATAGTCATGGAATTGAAATAAAATTACAAATAAATGCAAAATGTTTAAAATGTCAAAAATACAGTTCATTAACTTTGTTACTACTGCTGTTTTCTAATTGTGTTATAAAGAGAGGATTTATAATTTTATTAAATTATTCTGACTGTTCATATGTTATACATTTATTTGGAATTTTATTTTAATTTCATGACCATCATTACTATTGAGCAATATGATACTAAGTTTACATGCAGTTATGAAATCGTTTTCAAAACGTTGTTAGTTTTGAAAACGTTATGTATAGTGTCAAAACGGTTTTGACATCTCAAACCAAAATTAAAATTTGTGAGTTTGATTTGAAAACAGGTTTCAAAACCACTCATGTAAACACGTATTGTTACTAACCTACCAATAAATTGACAGTTGTGTGTTTTTTGTGCGTAGTGGAACGAAGTAAAAAAAAAAAAATGGGATAATGGCAAATCGAAATATTTGAAGTGAAATGGATCTGTCACTTACACAGCCAAATATGCAAGTGCCGAAACTATTTTCAAATCAATCTGTAGACATGTTTTGAAAATTGCATGTAAACAGTTTCTCGTGGCTGCGTGCCTGAGTGTCAGGTCGCGAATCTGGGGAACCGGGTTCGATCCTGACCGACGCCAAATATTTCGAATTTTAAATGGCACAAAATTGAATCCTGTGGTGCACTCTCCACACCAGCAATGAGTGCCCGTTTGGTAATGCCTGGTAAGTGCCCGCACGGTGCAAATATTTCATCATTACCGATATCTGTGTACAAAGCAGATTGGCACACCCAGCAATGGGTAATAAGCCGTAATGATATATTTATTTATTTATTTAACAGTTTCACGAAATCATTTTCGAAACAGCATGTAAACTTAGTATGTATTAAACTTCAAATTCGATTTTACAGGTTACAAAACTAATAGTTAAGTAACTCAGCGAAATAAAAAAAATTAACATAGTATTCCTTATATAACAGATTTCAAATAGACACCCGGTATGTACATATACGAATACCTTAGTATTATTTAATCAAATTTGGATTAAATATAGCAATGCATTCAAATGGTTCCACGAAAAGGTAAAGTATTATATTATGAAGCTTACAATATTACCGTTACCTATTTAAAATTATTCTCGCGTGATGAAGCGAAAGCGACCCCTATTAATGTATAATTTTCAATTAATGAATGATTTTACAAAATCGTTTATTAATTACCCCTATTATTAATGCATGATTTCACATTACTATCCTAAAATAATTGTCATGGAATAAAATTAGATTTTATCCAATTTAAGAAGATACGGTCAACGGAAAAATTATGTGATTAACATCAAAATATTTGGTTGGAAATTTATCGAAGTACATAGCTGTAATAATATGGTTTAAAATTTTATATAAATTCGCTTCCTTGTTCATTTTTTTCATACGCGTGAAAAACTTTATGTCAAATGAAAGTGAAAATAGTTGGCTAAATTGTTTTCATGTATAAGCTAAATAGTTAAATGTCACCATATTAACTTGGAGTTTCTAAAAACTAATATTGAATTTAGTATTTTATTTTACAGTATATATATTTTATAGTTTTCAAAATGTATTTCCCCTATTCGAAACAGAAAATAAAATGAGTAATCAGAAAATTAAAATTTATAACAAATGTGGCTATGTTTACACGGGAGTATTTTGGAACTAAACTACTGTACAGCGTCAAAGTTTGTAATTTTGTATGTACTACCTTGTCATGAGTTCAAAGCGATGCTTCATTGGTTTAGGACTACCCTGCGTTTGAAACAAACGTGTCAAAAATTCTATGTAATGTACAAAGGTAACTCTAGTGTTGCAGTTTACAAAACATCTTTCAATATCTGCAACGTAATTTCTGGTAAATAGTATGCATGGTAAACATTGTCAAATATCAGAATTTTGCATATACAATTTCAGAACCAGCCGTATATAGGTATTTCAATTTTTAATTATTTCAATTAATTTTCATATAGAGACATACATACATGCATACATTTATAAAAATCACGCATGTCCCAACTTGGTGGTTTAGCACAAACCGGAAAACAATAATAATAACTCAGCCGATTCACTCACAACATTCTTACGAACACAACAAATATTCCTCACTTTTAACATACTAAAGTGACCGATTTTCGGTAGCGAAATACCGCATCCAGACCACAATAATATTTTCGAAACAATCATTCTTCACCACACATTCCTGTCTAAGCACTTCTTTCTCTTCGACCACATTCATAATTACATTCATATATGCTCTTCTTCTCTTCTCACTCGGAAATTTTCTCTCTTTTAGCACCCTACCAACCACATCCATAAACTTACATACTGGACGGCCACTAACGAATTTTCCACGTAAAATAAACGTACTATTTATGGAGTGTTTGTTTTTCAAAAATTTTAATTTTAAACATTACATATATAGTAGAAACTAGATCATCCGAACACCTTTAATCCGAATTCTTTCGTAATATGAAAGTTTGGATGCTCGTTTTTTTTTTTTTCAAAAATACCGTTGTTTTTCGAGATAGATGGAGCTTGAGCCTAGTGACGGAAGGGGAATGAAGCGTCTGCCATATTGTACTGCTCCATGTCTAATACATACTAAATCGTCGTATTTAAAAGGTCAAAATAGTTATTTAGGATACACACTATTTTTTCTACCAACACTATTTTTTCATTTAAATTTGTATTTGTAATAATTTTTTGACATATGCCAAAAATTGTCGAGTTATTGTTCCATTCGTCATTGCCAAGGTAATTATTTCACTATTAACACTGGTGTTATAAAATGACATTTTTAAGTTTAGAAACAAACGTTAAAAAGTCTACTTTTAATAGTGGTTGTAGAAAATAGCTATTTGTGTATTAAGAGCGCAAAATAGGACATTGTCGATTGAGAGGTTGTTGACGCGCGACGCAGGAGCGCGGCAATCTCTCGAAATCGATAATGTCCATTTGCGCTCGAAACACACAAGATTTTTTTCTACAGTCATCCACCATAACAAAAAAATTATAAAATGTATATTTTATACTTACAGTACTACTCAATAGTTTTGCAGTGAAGATAGGAACGTATTCAAATATAACTCCAAGATATTGGTTTGGCTTTCGTTTTTACATAAAAATAATGTCAATTTTGTAATGAATATTATACGTTTTTGTATAATTTAGTTGTTTAAGTACATTAAACTAGTGCAGTGGAAAAGTGGATGTCCATTGGGAGCGTTCACGCCAAACTTTTGCAGGTGGCAGCAAAACTGTTCGCACAATTTATTTTATATTTAATTTTAATTTATCGTTATTTTCCATTCTTCTTGAGCTATTGCTTCAATCTAATCTAAGTATTTTATACTTTCGTTTTTGTAAATACATGCTTTTTTTATTTTCACAGCAGTGCGGCATTTTGTTTAGTTATATAATATACCGACAGAGCAGTTATGTCAGATTGACTTGTGAAGGTGGTAAATGTGTAACTACAGTGCCATTAGTTCCTGACTAAACGTTTCTATTAAGAATGTAGACAAGTGTTATTTCACAATGATGTATATTTAGAAATTTTGACAGCGAGCGTTTTTTCTACTTTGTCGCGCATGAGCGGCAAAGTGACATTTTGCGTTGACAAAAGAGAGCGCAAATGGCTACTTTGTATTAGACTGTAGAAAAAAGGTATTTAAACACAAAAGTTTAAGGAACAAATTCGATATAGCACACGTCAACGCAAGTAAAAAAACTAATCAGAAATGGATCAGTACAAGATGGCGGACCATTCCCCGCATGGCTTCAAAATTTCGGACGTGTGCTCCCTCTATTATTACTCTAAAAAATATAATTTTTTGAAGGAATGGTTTTTACCATAAATATATAAAACGTCCAAAATTATAATACCTACTTTTCATTCATAAGTTTTGGAAAAGATATTCCCGTTACGGTTTTATTGTGACTTCACTTACTTAGTACTGATACAATAACATTAATCACACATAAATATGCGAGGGGTTCGTCACTCGACGTTTAAGTGTACAAAGATTGTAAATCTTTGAAGATTTACTAGATTCAAGATGATTTATAGGGATTTTATTAGATTGTCAAAGATTTTCAATCAGATTTTTATGTAAGTGTACAAAGATTTCTTGAATTAGTAGCTATGAAATTGCATAGACTTATCTAAGAATATAAGATTGCAAACAAGATTTCCAAGATTTCTGGGATTTTATAAAGATAGTAATGATTTTTGGGATTATAATGTTGATTGGAAAGATTTCTGGGATTTTACAAGATTGTTTTGGGGATTGTTGATTACAAAGATTGCAGTATTAAAGAAAGATTTTCAATCGGATTTATGTGTAAGTGTACAAAGATTTCTTGAGATAGTTACCATGAACTTGCATAGACTTGTCTAAGAATATGAGATTGCAAGTAAGATTTCCAAGATTTTAATTTTTTTTATAAAGATTGTAATGATTTTTGGGATTGTAATGTTGATTGCAAAGATTGCAGTATTAAGATAAAGATTTTCAGGATTTTCAATCGGATTTTTATGTAAGTGTACAAGGATTTCTTGAGTGACGGACCCCTCGTAAATATGTCACAATCACAAACGTCAAACGCAAGATCAAGAGTTTTTTTTTTAAAAAAAAAACCTCTCAACAGGATTAAATCCCAATTACAGAAAGGTTTACATATACAAATATCCATGCCTTAGTGGGATTCGAACCCAGGACCCCTAGCATACTCATGACTGAGAGCCGTTGCTCTAACCATTGAGCCACCGGAGCCGAGAGTTGAGAATATACTCACCTAAAATCCATTAACCATAGTAGCACCATCGGCTCAAGCACAAATATACTATTAATTTGTGCTCTGTGGTACTATTTATATCGCGGGTTGTGTCAATAACTAGAAAGTCACACAATCTATCTGTAAATGTATTGCTTATTCTTGTATTTTATTAAATGTCCTAAAAAAATTAGTAAATTGCTTTTTTCACTTTTTAAATTTTCTCATATCCCCAAATCCTTTAAAACAGTAATTCTGTGACGTTTTCATAGATTTTATTATCTTTTTGAATAATTTTAACATGTAAATGTTGTGACGAAAAATATGAGTTTTATAAATAAAACATGTGTGCTGTTTTAAAATTATAAATGCATATATGTGCATTCCTGATCCTGAAGTAGATAATCGCACTGCATTGTACATGAAATGAAATTGCATTTCTTTGACTGTTTTTAAAATATGTCATTGTCATTTCCCATATGCCTATGCTTAACTACAAATGCGTGTCATTTATCGATTAACAACTAATAATTGATATGTACTTACATACAAGTGTTATTCATTATGTATAATGTATGATGAAGTTATGTACATTTCTATTTAATATATTTTTAATCCGACAATTGAAATGTTAACTTTCGGTTAATGGTTTCTTCTTAAAATACGTATCGTGTAAAGGTGCATTTACGATTGCAAATTAGGTTTATCGTTTTTGTTTAGGTTTAAGTAAAGGTGAATTCACAAATGAAAATTTGTTTAAAAAGCCGAATCCACCAAGTGGATACTAAATAAAGATGGGTGTATATATCTATATCATTTCAGACTCGTTCTCATTGGTGAAGTTTGTGACGTCAAACTAAATTAAAAACCTAAAGTTTGGACCTTGCAATGTTTAGCTTTATGATTTGGATTTAGAGACCCTAAATTCTGAAGTGTGAATGGAGTCATTACATAATATGCGGCCAAAGTCTTTAAATCTAAAGTATAAACCATAAATCTAAACCCAATTTTCATTTGTGAATGCACCTATTCTGTTCATTGTTTCATTTTGACCCATTATCAATAATTCTTTGAGGTATTAGTAATGTTTGCAAGTATTCTTTTTTGTCATTATACAAGAAATTTTTATTAGGGAAATAAGTTAAAATGGTTTTCAAAAAGTTTTAATATCAGATTATTTTTCTACTAATACGTTATATTGTTTGTTTTTTCAACTAAAATGAGTAAATACAAAATAACTCTACAATGTTTATGTTATATTCTATGTTTCCCATATGAAATAGTGTCAAATGTGGTTAAAGGACATAATTTTGAGCAAATTTGTAATAAAATTTTAAAATTGATTCATATTCAATTTCTGAAACGTACCACCGGGATTGCAGGGAAATTTTAGCATAATGATAATGGACCATATTATTAGCTCGCTGTTATTAAAAGTGACGTTTAACCTCATAAGTATAATGTAAAAGTGCGCTTCATAATAGCGCTATTATTATAATACTGTGCTCATAATACGAGCCATTGTTACTATTTTGCCATGTTTTTCTCTTTTCTCCGAATTCCAATTTCTATATGTGATTGAAAAATACAAATGGAAGAAACACAAAACAAATAATTTATTGAAGCAATTCAGAGAAAATGATTGGTGCTACCAATTACAACAATACATGATTTAATGAAAAGTAGTCCAATAATTTTTTTTTATTTGCTGGCAAATAATTTAGCTTGTCAGCATACTTTACCATATTTGTGTGTAGTAACAATAGCTATATTTTTTTATAAAAGAAATATTTTATAGTGGTGTTATAAATTAAATGAACAAAACTTGTTGACCGACATATATGGTTTTCAAAACAATAGTGTTTTTCAATCGTAATTATTTTCGATAGTATGAAACTGATAACTATCAACTTATATATTGATCTCAATATTTTTTTTGTTTTCATATAAATACAGGATTTTAAATCGGCCACCATTGCTATCTTGAGAACTATGGAGCTACAAGTACGGTTAAATGGGCAAACATTTTCTATTATAGAAAACAAATTTAAATAAAAGAAAAATATTTTTTTTGGTCAATGATACTCAAAATACATAACCTAACATTTTTTTATTTTTATTTTAAAAGAGATTATATATTTTTTATTTGCTCATTCGTTAGAAAATTCAATACTGAATTCAGTGATATGATATTTTCATGTCCTTACATAACGAGAAAAATACATATATAGTTTCATATTAATTTTACTAAAATATGGCTATAATAAGAGTGCCACGATTGGAAAAAAAATTAATACGTCTTATTTTTTCATCTAGAATTAGAATGCCATGAATGAAAAACGTGAATGTTTTGTTTGCGTTGACATTTATGATCAATTAAAAGAACAAAATATTCAAAAAAATATTGATTCTTTTTCATAAATTAAAAATTTAGCAAATATTATAAATATATTCATCAAAAATATTTAACATTATTAAACTTTTCATTCATGATTTTCTTTATAAACATTCTGAGTCTGATGCTGTGACGTCATAATTTTGTACACATAGCACGGGAGAGACTACACAAGATCGCAAAATTGTGACGTCATTTGAAATTATTTCTGTAGAACTAGAAACTTATGTGACATGAAGTATATATTTATGAAAGTAGTTTTAAGTTTACTTTTAGAAAAAAATAAAATTGCAAAATGTGGTTTCAACCCATTTTATGTAAAATATAACATATGTATTCATTTTTCCCATTCGTGGCACTCTTATTATAGCCATATTTTAATAAAATCGGTATAAAATTTATGCTTTTTTCTCAAAAAAATGCGTTGTATAAAGGTATAAAAATATATCACTGAATTCAGAATTAAATTCTCTAACGAATGAGGAAATAAAAATATATGTTACCATTTAAAATAAAAATGTAAGGTCCTGTATTTTGAGAACTACTGGTCGACAAAAAATAAATTTGTCTTCTATAATAGAAATTATTTGCTCATTTAACCGTCTTTGTAGCTCTTATAGGTCTCGAGATAGCAATGGTGGCCCATTTAAAATCGGCCTGTCGTCCTTTTAACTGGTGATGGCACGGATCGTCCTTTGGCCGGATCACTGGAACCGGAATTCCGGCCTTTCGCTAAACCGGAACGCCGGAATTCCGTTATTTTGCATTTTTGAATTTACCAATAATAGATAGAAATTCTGATTATTTGGTGGAAAGACCATGGCGGACTACATCCCGAATTAAGCAAAAAACGAGGAAAAAAAGCTCAGTAATTTTTGTCAAGCCCTACAAGTAGCATTTCGAGCGAAAGCACATTTTCTGAAATGAAGAACGGCGCTCTAGGTAACTCCAGTCAACGCAGTAAAATTACTTTTCACTAATCACCATCGCAATTTGCCGAAGTGTAATTTTGAATATTGATAATATGTTTAGTACTTGGAGTGTATTAGAGTAACATTTTTTAAATTGTTATATCATAAAAAAATAAAAGTTCTTTTTCAATAAATATGTATTAAAATATTAATTATACCGAAATAAGTTTCACAAAAAAAATTATTACGATTTGGCCGGATTCCCCAAATGATTCGGCCGGAACCGGAGTGTTAATCAACTGGCCGGAATCAGTATCAAGCCGGATTTTCGTGCCATCATTACTTTTAACTTTCAATTTTTTTTATTTATGGCAAAGGTTACGTCTTGCTCCCCTTAGTGCTGTACTGGTGAGCAACGTAAAGTTACTGATTTATATTAAATTTCATGGCAAAAGAAAGTATTCTTGATGAATTATGAGTAAAAAAATATAAATATACATTTTTTTAGGTCACCGTCGAATTTGCCACGCGAAAAAAGTTATAAATCATGTAACTTTTTTCTTCTATTAGGGAAATTTGGAACATTACAGTCATTGTATCGACGTATGAATTATGGCGGGTTATCAGCTTAAAAGTAGGTACTTTTGCTTTTTGTTCAACAAATGTCGTATTTTACCCTAATATGAAATTTTGTATTGATTATGAACAAAATTAATTCAAGTGAGGTGTACTGAGAACTGGGCAAAAAACTCCATAAAAGTAATTAAATATAAATACAAATGCTTCTCCAAAAAAGTATTTTAATTATAATTTCTAAAAATATACTTTATTTATTTAAGTATTTAAAATTTCATATAATCTGCGAAATAATTAAATATTTTTTTGCTGTGCATTTGTTTTATAACAATAAAACAAATTCTTTTCAGTAAATATTCTTCAGTAAATCTGTTTTATTTTTAAATATAAATAAATAAAATAAATATATCATCACGGCATATTACCCATTGCTGGGTGTGCCAATCTGCTTTTTACGCAGATATCAGTAATGATGATGATATATTTGTACCGTGCGGGCGCTTACCAGGCGTCACCTCACGGGCACTCATTGCTGACGTGGAGAGTGCACCACAGGGGTCAATTTTGTGCTATTTAAAATTAGAAATATTTGGCGTCAGTCGGGATCGAACCCGGCTCCCCAGATTCGCGACCAGACGACACTCAGACACGCGGCCACAAAACCCCATAATAATAATCCCATTATCTGTGTGGCCAATTGGACATTACCTTTAATTACATTACATTTAAATAATTTTTGTTTTTAGAAATCTACTAAAAATTAAATGAACTACGACTTCGTTAATAAAATACAAACTGACTGTCAGAATTTATTTATTTACCTCATAGTAATTAAATAAATATATCATCATGATATATTACCCATTGCTGGGTGTGCCAATCTGCTTTTTACACAGATTTCGGTAGGTAATGATAATGACATATTTGTACCGTGCGGGCGGCGTTTACCAGGGGTCACCTCACAGGCACTCATTGCTGGCGTGGAGGGTATAAGTAAATTAAATTAACGGGTTGCTATAAGTGACCGGTTAATACGGACGGCCCGGGTGCGATTTCAGCCGACATCAAACTTCAAACTTAAAAATTATGTCTAATTTTAGTGATGCACGCGAGGCGAGACGACATTTTTTTGGGTCTCATCTCGTTCTCGCACGAGAGTCTCGCTATAAAAATAAGCACTTGCGCACTACGTATTTACGTAACTATTTAACTACAAGAGGCAAGTTCGCACCAATAGCACAGTCTTCCATGTATTTGCAGTCGTATAACTATAATAAAGACACGAAACACTAAATTCTAGTCACCAAATTATTTCATTACGAACATAATGTTTATTCATTTACGGTCACCAGAAAATGTGATAAGTTAGTAAATAATTTAATTTGCCTCTAAAATATCCAATTTATCATCAAATTGTGATCTCTAAACTATTTCAATAAGAACACATTCTGTCGTCAGTAAAACGAATTAACATTAAAAAATTATTTTTTGTAACTAAAAGTATCTACACTTTCTCATTAAATATATGCCACTATTTAAGTAAGATTAAGTCATAAAAAACCGATACACTGGTAACCCGCTGGCAACCAATCACTCCGCTTCTCTCTCTGTGGGCTCCCATCGACGCTTAATATAACATCCTTTACATTTCAGTGGCGTCAAGAGTTTTATTAACCGTGGTTTCAACTGGGGTGAATTAGGGGCTGAAATATTAGAAGAAACTAGTTATATTGGATGCAATACCGATTTTGTCTTTATTTTTGCATTTTCTCGCTCAGAGACCGATACTAATCGACCCTAAATAGACTCAAAAAATATTGTGAATTCATATAATTTTCACATTTACGTGTTCTATGCATGAATTAGCATTGACTCTACTCCTTGTACGGTGCATTTTTCATTGAATTTATGAATCAAAGCTATAAAGTTACAAATACTTTTTATTTCGAGATTCTCGCGAGAATCTCGCGAGATTTCTCGCTTCTCGCAGTTGTTATATCGATCTCGCCTCGAATTTTAAACTGCAATCTCGCTCTCGTTCTCGTCTCGCATAATGCAACGAGACGAGACGAGACGAGATGCGAGAGTACTCTCGCCTCGTCGTGCATCACTATCTAATTTTCATAACAACTTCGAGAAGTCTTGAGGTGACGCCCGGAAACGCCCTCAACGAAATCTGGGAATAGAAGCAGATTGGCACGTCCAGAAAAAGTATTAAGCCGTGATGATATATTTATTTATTTATTTATTTATTTATGATAAAAAAAAGTATTTAAATACTGTCCATCTTCGGTTGTGCACTATTACTACCTATGCAGGTTTACTGTCTTTTTTATTTAAGTACAAAATGGTGTTTTAACAACGTAATAAATTTAAATAGTCTTATTTTCATTTAATATAATTATTTTGTTTTATTTTCTTTCTAATTGTATATACAGCTAACTTTTATTAACCTTACAAAATCATTTTCTGGAAACAATGTTGTGTATTATAAAATATAAATTATTTTCTATTATTCATATTTATTTAACGCGTAATAAATAATAATATTTAATTTCCGTTTCGAATTAGTTTTACAGCTATCCTTGGAAATAAATTTTAAGTAATAAAGTTTATCAGAATGAAATTTTTGCTATATTATGACAAAATTTTATTTTGATCAAACATAATCTAATTTTGTTTTCTTTAGAGTACGGCACCTGTGTTTTATCGAGCACGGTTGGTCTTATTTTTTGCTACCTTCATGATGTCTGTAATTTCTTGCTTATTACCTAAATTTTATTTTGAGAAATTGAAGAAACCCTTGATGTAGTGAAATTAACTTAATTTACTATATTGCTTTTTAATAATAAGCCTATATGGCGGCATACCTTTATAATTTCTACTAAGGAACATGTTTTAAGATTTAAACATTCATATAACTAACACTTTCGCTAGTATAATTATTTTATGCAGCATGGCTATAATTGTTTAATAAGTAAAAATTAATTCATATCAATTTGCATACGCGTTTTATCATCAAATGAGGTTAATAGCCCCAGGCATAAGGTAATAGCTTATTATTTTTAGAAATAACGTTTAAGTATTAATTTGAAATGAATAATAAATTTATTATATATTTGACATAATTCCGTAATTGAAAGAAAAAAATATAATGATTTACATTGAATTCATGTAATTCTTATGTTACTAATGATATTCCGAATAATCATTTTTTTGGTGTTCTACTTACATTCATTTTTCCGTTAAAAGAGAATATGAATACGTATATTTCATATTTTTAAAAATTCATAACTAAAGCATTAACATAAAGGGTTCTAACGTTATTCAACAAAAACTGCTTTGAAAGACACAATAGTGATAGCTGAAAGATATATTGTTATAGTTTCAATTTAAAGTGAACTCAGTACGCGCTCTGATTTTTCTAAACATACTTTACATAAGTGAAATAAAGTTAGCAAAACACTTTCGCAATATCGAAAAAAAAATCTTAAACAATGGTGTAAATTTGGAGTGAAAACCAATATTTTGTTGCACGTATTCAGGGTGTTTCAAGAATATTGTAAGAGATGTACTGATTGTAATGCAAAAATATTTTTTCCAAAATTCGCAAAATTAAGTGCACGGTCCTTAGAGCTGACATTTTTGGGCCACTGGACTGATCGGTTACGAACACGAATACAAATTAGTAAACATGAAAATTTATTTTAATTAAATTGTGTAATGTTTCAGTCTCATTTACTTAATTTAGTATCGTTGTGTGTGGCTGTAAATGGTGAAAATATTGAACAATTTTTGTAGTATGTAAGTAGTGATATATTTTCTGTAAAAAACCTGCGAATGTAAGTACGTTTTATATTTAATCAAATAGAAATGTATGAAACATTCCACAATTTAATTAAATTAAAGGACCGTGCGATTATTTTTGCGAATTTTGGAAAAGTTTTTTTTTGCATTACAATCAGTACATCAAATTGTATACAACCTTATTTTTTACAATATTTTTGAAACACCCTGTATATAAAAAATACGGTGTTTTGTTAACGTTGCGTTAAGTTAGCAATGTGAAAATTTATAAATTGAAATACAATGACTTTAATTAGCTTACATAATAATTTGGTGTGGGTCAACAGAACTAATTTTTGTCCAACATTAAATTCCAGCCCCTCCTTCATCCCAGTTAAAACCACTGTTAATGTAGTTCTTGCCTTACATGAAAATTTAGGGACGTTATTTTTATCATTTTTTTTAATGCGTACAACAAAATATTGGTTATTACACCATAAAGGAAGACAAGCCCGAAGAGAAAGATAGTTCAGTTCCGAAACAAAATTATCCAATACCATTTAAATGCTGTTTTAAATTCTATCTAAGAGATCATGGTAATACTCAACTATCTCTCTCTTTGAGCTTGTTGTCTTTGTCTAAAGAGATTGCTTCAGTAGATGACAACCATAAATTTCCCTATTTGCTATAAGTTGTGACAGAATAAACCATTTCTAAAATTCTGGGCTATAGACATACAACTTTTTATTTAAAAAATTCTATATAATATTTAGTTTCCACTTCAATCCCCTATAATTAAAATCTTGAATTAATTGAAGCAGTGAATAAATAAATAATTACAAACCGAATTCTCAGAATAATAATAAAAAAGAATAATTCTTAATTTCACAGTACTCTTCTTGTAATTAAAACATCTTATAGAACAGGGATTAATTAAAAATATAATAAGTAAGAACTAGTGTAAGTTATAGTCTAACTGTGTACTTATTAGTGCTTCGGAAAGTCTTGGCCTTGGTCTCGTTTTTTCTTGTTTTCGTACGCCTTGTCTTGGTCTTGCCTGGGTCTTGAATTCTAAGTCTTGGTCTTGCTATACGTAGTCTTGGTCTTGAATCAAGAGTCTCGACATAATTAGACCAGAATAACGCATGCGCATATCGACGCTACTATATATTGTGCAATGCAGGATGTGGGATTAAACAATACTGTATATTTTTTTTATCTGCAATTTAGATTCATATTTAATTTTTTTGAATTTGTGGTAAAAATGCATTTAACAGAATTAATTTTTTCAAATGTTATTTATAGAGGGTCTTTTTGTTTATATACTCATAGTAGAAACAGTGTATTTTTTTTACATATGGCCGGTATTGAGTGGGTTGTATTAATTTAATGTATGAATTATTAGTTTTTGTAGTTGTCATAGTCAGAAAAATTGACTCCGTCGCTTCCAGCAATAAAATTATAAATATCGTCATCATTACAAAGCGGTATATATTATTTGCGCCGCTCTGTTGAAATGAAGACATGCATTACATGAATTCATAATGGTACGCAGTGAGTACGCTACCTGTTCTGAGTGCTCTGTATAGTAATATAATGTTACTGTTCTTTTAACATAAATGCTATTTTTGTATGCCGTTTTGTCATAATTATAGTTTTATTGCTTGAAGCGCCAGAGTCAATTTTTCTGACTATATGGAAAAGGTAATGATTTTCGAGATCATAAACAATATTTCATATAGACTAATAAAAGCCCAAATAAAACCCACTTAAAAGCATCCAATGTATTTTGTTTAATGGTAACTTGAGGTAAGTATGTGAAATGAGATTTCAAATAATCAATATATTATAAAAATATATATACAATATAATTGAGTCAAGAGTCTTGCAAGACTCTCGCCAAGACTTTTGGCCTTGACGTCCTGGTCTTGAGTTTTGGTCTTGATTTTCTACAAAGATTATAATTCCTTGTAGATTTTTCTATTAACATTGTTATATTTTCAATGTGAAATATTTTATTAGAAAATTATAATTCAATATTTGTTCTGCATAACGTATTCTCGCGTAAATATCATACCATGGTTAATTTTTAATGTAAAACAAATATTTACTTTATTGTGGCAAGTACGAGATAATTCTGCAGAAAATAAATATGACACATTCCTGCGTCTAAGGTAAACATGCAGTCATTTGTATATTTAATGATTAAAGTAAATGCGTTAAATTAACTGTGTACCTTTGTCGTCATGTAAAATTAATTGTAAATATCTTCCGTGATACAGTACCTACGTAAGATTAAACAAGACTTGGCAAATTATGTTCACGTATAAAAATTAATTTCAATTGATTATAATAGTTGCTAAACACACAAAGTCGTAAAATTTAAAGCGCAATCCGCTCTTAACAACCTACCAGTCCGATTATCACTAAATCATAAAATCCTATATATAAAGTACATACATGAATGGTTAGTTGCATGCGAAAGAAATCAATATAGTCATGAAGATGACAAATTATTTCTTTCGTATTTTTCTTATCGTACCATCGGCAAAGTACATTTAAATGTAAAAGTAAGATTAGAAGTACATTGTCCTTATTTTCAGTTTCAATTTTTCTGTTTCTTTTTTTCCGACAATGTAAATAATGATAAGAATTATGGAGTTTTTTTTTAATATGTATTCAAATATTAAAATTTTGCTAATTATATTGACGAACTTGATGAAGCGTGAAAACCAAACCTATAATTCGAGAAACGAAGTCAAATTAAGTTTTTATTTACTGAGACTTGAACCCAGGACCTTCCTATGTATAGTAGGCTTCTATCCACACTGAGCTACCAAGTTTGTCGCGCTTTCAGATGAACACTCAATACTCTGAAAAGGAGAGGGTTCTCGTTTAGGACTAGCAAAAGAACATGTAGAATTCATTTATTTCAAGGGGACTCCATAGCTCAGTTGGGAGTAGGGCTGGGAAAAAGATCGATCATTGTTTAAAAAAATCAGATTGATCTTTTATTTACTCATAGTAGAAACAGTGCAATTTTTTTTACATATGGGTGGTATTCAGTGGGTTGTATGAAGATGCATCCTCTCCGTCCTAGTTAATGCCGGGCGATGCATAAGGCCTATTTCCATAATTTAATTTGACTATTTATATGGTTATAACAAGCTCAGCTAATTCATTCCATGTGGTCTGGATGCGGTATTTCGCTACCGAAAATCGGTCGCTTCAGTATCTAAGGAGTGAGAAATATTTGTTGTAATGTTTTATATATTTATTGTGTATTAATTATTTATATTATGTATATGGTGAATTATTAGTTTTTGTAGTTGCCACAGTCAGAAAAATTGACCCCGTCGCTTCCAGCAATAAAACTATAAATATCGTAATCATGACAAAGCGGTATATATCAATCGAAAAAATCGATTTATTGGAAAGATCGATTTATTGAAAAATCGATATTTTCTAAAAGATCGATCAATTAAAAAAACATATACGAATTCCGACAAATCTTTCTAAAAGATATCGATCTTCCAGATTCTGAAAGATCGGTTTTTTAAAAAAAATATTTATTCCATGAAGAAATCTCTTAATTTTACCAGTATTTGGCGTTTCACGTTCGTTAGGTGTTATTCGAGAATTATTTCGTAATTTGACACATCAAATTTCATATCACTAAAAATCGATAAATAAAATCGATCTTGCGATTATTTTATTATTATTTTTTTAATCTATTATTAAAATCGATGTTTTAATTTTTTATTAAAATCGATTTTTGATCATCTATTAAAATCGATTTTTTGATATAGTTTTCGATTTCATATTAAAAAATGTCGATTTTTTGCTATTGATCCATCAAAATATTGAAAATCGATTTCAAATTTCTAAGATCGCACAGCCCTAGTTGTAGAGCCTCTTACTATACACATAGACATAGGAAGATCCTGGATTCAAGTTCCATTGAAAACTAATTTTTTTCACAAAAATCTTTCTCCGCTATTTATACAACTTGAATCGTTGTCGGTTCTGAATGTTGTAGAAATAACTAATATTGTATGCCTAAGTTACATATTTCGAATTTTAAATAGCATAAAAGTGACCCCTGTGGTGCACTCTTCACGCCAGCAATGAGTGCTCGTGTGGTGAGGCCTGATAAACGCCCGCATGGCACAATATGTCATCATTACCATTACCGATAACTGCGAACAAACCAAATTGGCACAGGTAAATGCCGTGATGATATATTTATTTGTTTTCATAAGACATGCATATTTACAAAAATTTGAAAAGTTGATAATTAAGAGAAGCTTGGAAAATATTGGGAAACAGGAAAAGGCGTGAAATATCTCAGAAAAACTTAAAAATTGTGGGAAAAGCTTGAAAAATCTTGAGAAAGTCTGGGGATAATTTTGGATAATCATGGAAAAGTTGAGGAAATCTCGGGAAAACTTTAAGAATGGAGACATATGGAAGGTCCTAAAAGTATTTAGAAAATTGTGTTTCAGTTTGATTTACTATTTTGATATATTATTTGTACCTTTATAATACTTTAAAAATCACTGTCTTGAAATATTTGAGTAAATGTTATTATTGATATTTTTGTTGGTATATTTTTTTTTTATAATATTTTAAAGGCGGGCCCGGCAACATGTCATTTGCCGCAAATTTTTCTTTGTTTGCGAAATTGATTTGAATATATTCTGATATCTGTGTCATTGAGTTATCAATTTATTTCTTGAACAAAGACATATAAATCCGGAATAATAAATATTTAAAATTCTGCACAGTTTGCAACTGGGTCACATGAACTTTACCTTTTCCAGGAATTATAAATTCTAATGTTGTGGATTTAATATGAGAGAAAACAGAAAATTGCAATTGTACATTTGTCAAATAACTTTATTAGTATTAGGAATGCTTCTATTAGTGATAAGAAAGTTTATTTATAAACTAATAAATAGGAAATAATATGAAGGTTTATTATAAAATAATAACAATAAATTATAAATACCAGAGCGAACATATGGCAGTAGATTCTAGTTCATTTATTTATTTATTTATTTATTTATTTATTTATTTATTATAAAATAGAAAACTACAAATACTAAATTAAATGTTATTGGATAATTTCTGTACGACTCTGTTTCCTATCCCTTTTAATCTTTTACCTCTAAATTCAATCTATAGTATGACTAGCGAATGAAAGTTGATGTTTAGATTATTTAATAGATGTGGTTTCTTTTGAAAACATTTCCCTATATTTGATTTGAAATGAAACTGACCCTTATGTATTCCGTTACAGAAGATTAGAATTGTACTCAATACCACGAGGCATTTAAAATGACATTAGCTACAGGATTCAGGGATGTATTTAAAAAAATTAATACCGCAAATTCTAGTTCCTTCGTCTTACGTGTAAGCAACCCTCGAGTCGGAATTACTGTTAGAGGAAATTAAAAATAATCCTTTTTCATAGAATTGGCAAACTAAATAGTTTAAAGATTAAAATATTTTGTTACAATCAACATAGACGAAAAATGTTTAAAATATTTTAAACGCACCCCTGTTTTGTTATTCAGTTTCCCTACTCGGCCATCTATTTTCAGCCAAACAGTAATGTATTTCTGTGCTTTCCTAGTCCAGTATTTAAATGGATTAATGCAAAAATTTCACATCTGAATATTTCGTTAAATTCTATTCTTCTCTAGGGTTTCAAAAGAAACCACATCTATAAAATAATTTAAACATCAACTTTCATTCGCTAGTCATACCATATCTAGAAACATATTATATACCATCTGTGCTAACAAATGCCATGGACAAATCCCAAATGACAGCTGAATTCTTTCCTGTTTTTGTTTTTATTATTCTCAATTGTTTAAATCCGGGATGAGGGCTGAATTTTTTAGTTAATACCAAATATTAAACATATTTAATATTAGTAATGAACCAAGTATCCGGTCGCTATTAACCATTATGTACATAGTGCATTCTTCTCTGATTTTTTACATTACTTGGTTTTGCTAGGCTGAGTACATCTGCATAAAATGCCTAATGTTGCTGGATTTTGATGCATTTATAATGTTTTCTGAACAGTTACAACAGTAAAGTAACAACTATTTTACAGTTTGAGACTGCCATGCATTTCTTTTTTATCAACTGCATATGTGCAAGAAAAGATGATTACTTGTTTACCGGTACTCGGCTGGCTTATGGATGGTATTTTAGCAAAATATACTAGTAAAAATTGTTTGAGGAAATATTTTAACGTTTTCCTATTATAATTTGTTTTTAATTGTTTTGAATAACCAAAGAATTACGAAATTTTAAAAAAATATAAATTCACTTTTCTCTTTATTGATTTTTACACACTTTGACTTGTTTGAAATAATGAAAATGTTATCAGTATTACATTACTCGCATGCAGCCGGGCTAGCGCTAGACTAGCAAACTAATTAGTTGTGTTCTTTTTACCACTTTTTACATGAGATCTCAGTTCGTCTCAGCTCACCTCAGGTGCCTCACTAATTTTGACCGTTCTTTTTATCCTAACTGAGGTGAGATAAAGTGAGACCGAAGTGAGCAGAATTCCTCCCCCCTTCCCGATTCTTGTCACCTATGGAGGTTGTGCTTGTGGAAGTTTTAATCTTAGATGAATCAGGGTTGGCAAAAATCATGATTTATTAAAAAAAAATCAAAAATCATTGATTTTTTCTAAAAAATCAACTAAATCATGATTTTTTTTAAATTTTAAAGACATCTTGGTGTTATTGCACTTTTTAATTGTTTTAAAAGCAATATAAATATTTTATTTCATAAACGAAAACGAAATCTGCAATAAAACCCCAAAGAATGCATTTGAATTTTTCTTATACGTAGTATATAACGCGTCCACGCGCGCCTTTTTAAACTTTAAACTTAAATCATGCATACCTAAATAAAACAAGTCAAAATATGTTTTGCATGGCACTCTGTAAAAAGCTTAAAACGGTATTTTATTTTACGTTGATCTCAGTACAAGAACCTATCATATCAATAAATTTAGGCTCATTTGATGCAGTATTTAATTCTGAACATTTTTTTGTATTTACACCAGTTATAAAATTAATAAGGCAGAATTTATATTTAAAAACTTTACCATTGTATTTCCTATGGTCCATAAAAAAAGTAAACACCCGGTATATATGTATATATTTTTATATTATATTACAATAGTAGAATTTTCTTTTTGGTAACTCTGTAGGCATCTAAAATAATTTGAAATTGATTTTCTGATAAAAAATGTATTATTTTATAAAATTTGATTTAAATCAATGATTTTTATTAAAAAAATCAGTTGATTGAAATCATGATTTAAATCACGATTTAAATCATCCCAATCCTAAGATGAATGGTGGGGATGTATGTTTTGCTGTCACGGGCTGTCACAATTAGTTTGATTATTGTAAAGATTATTTGTTTACTCCTTTAATAAATATTATTATTTGAAGAATAAATATGCAGTCATTTCCGTATTCCGTGGAAAATAATATAGCAGAGACGTAAACCTGTTAGATTTGATAATTATGTGGAAATTATAGTATCGTACAATTTAAACAACATTTTAGAATGTGTCGCACAACATGTTATTATGTAATCGACAGAATAACAGAAGCCCAAATAATGCCCACTCATAGTTTTGGGCGATCCAAAATAATACCTCAAATTGTACACACGTGGTATATGTACAGAAGACATCAGTCGTTCAAATTACCAACAAAATTTGTCTTTGGTCGTTCTTTTTACTTCATAAAAATAGTGATGGGTCAATTCCCGAAATTGAATGATGAGGAAAAATTCCCGGAAATTTCCACGAATTTTTTTTTTTTGATAAATTCCCAAGTAATTTTAAATATTGCGTAGCACCACAATATTTGTTGACGAAGTAAGAGTAGGTAACAGGCAGGCATAAGGCACAAACATGCAAAGCAAAAGAACAGGCGTCAAGGTATAATATCAAAAATCAAATTCAGAAAAAAAAAATCGGGGAAAAAAGGTCAAGATATTTTTCCTCGCAAATCATAATTGCAACAATTTCCGGAAATTTTCCCGAGAAAAAACAAAATTCATTGCGGGAATTTTTTAGTGGCACATCGCTACATAAAAATCTCACTTGATCTTAACTCAGTTCATGTCAAAACTCATCTCATTTTGAGATGAGATGAGACGAGGCGAATGATAAAGAAAAGACGACTATTGAATGACTAGAATCTAGCACTAGAAGAAATAACTAGTTCGCTAAGATAAGTAGTGAAATGGTATTATATTGTTGTGTTTAGGTATATACGTTTTAATTTCGAGGTTAAGTACTCGTTGTACAGAACACGATAACAAAATTGTCAAAATACAAGAAAGTACAATCTCTAATAGTTCAAGTAATAATATATTTGAATCTTCTTCTAAGGTAAATTTACCTATGTAAATGTAATTGTGCATTGAATGTGATTTTCCCATAACTATAAATATATTTATGATAATAAGAAATGAATAAATATTTTTAACATAATGTTTTGGAAAAAAATGATGCAGATATCAATTTACTGCTTTATAAATATCTAGCCGTTAGGTTTAAACAGTTTATAGAAAATATTATTGAACACTGGAATTACTGCAAATGCGAGTAATCTGAGTAATTTGAAATGAATTATTAATGACAGCAGGTACACAATTTAAATTTCCATATGAATAATATCAGGAATTCCATTTTCATTTTATTTTATTGTCTACATATGAATTACAATTTACACAAGAATTTTAAATATTTTCAAGTGATTATAGGGTTACTAAAGCTCTTTGTGAAATGCCGAAGTTCACGATGATTTTACTTAAAAGCAAAAAGCATACTTGTGTATGTGCAATCGCAAGGTTTCCTGTAAAGTGGGTGGGCGTAAACACGAATTTCATTTATTCAACAATCACTCCATGCTGAAAATTTCAATCTAACCGTAGAAAATACTCATCAATCACATTTATTATATTTTAGAAATGTTACAAATATCAAAATTTCCAAACGTGATAGAAACAAGTAATATAATATATTAACTGACTTGTAGAAAAGTCCTCCTAATTGTTTAGAATGAATTTGAACAAAATAACTAGTATGCTTTTAATCTGACAAAATTCTAAAAACTAGTACTACTAGGGTTGGCAAAAATCATGATTTATTTAAAAAAATCAAAAATCATTGATTTAAAAAAATCAAATAAATCATGATTTTTTTGATTTTTTTTTTAAAAAACTGTTGGTGTTATTGCACTTTTTAATTGTTTTAAAAGCAATATAAATATTTTCTTTCATAAACGAAAACGAAAACCCCAAAGAATACATTTGAATTTTTGCTTATACTTAGTAATGTGTCCACGCGCGCCTGTTTTAATTTAAACTTAAACCATGCCTGCCTAAATAAAACAGGTCAAAACATACCTTGCATGGCACTCTGTAAAACGGATATTTTATTTTACGTTTATCTCATGACAAGAGCCTATTATATCAATAAATTTAGGCTCATTTGAAGCAGTATTTAATTCTGAACATTTTTTGTATTTACATTTTAGTTCTAAAATTAATAGGGCAGAATTTACAAATATATGAAAATTTCCTGTGGTCCATAAAAAAGTAGACACCCGGTATATATTTATTATATTTTTATTTTATATTACCATAGTAGAATTTTCTTTTTGTTAACTCCGTAAGTATCTAAAATAATTTGAAAAACAAGTGATTTTTCGACAAATAATAAATTTTATAAAATTTGATTTAAATCATTCCTGATTGAATTTAACGAAATAAGCTGTATAAACTGGCAAAATCCTGGGGGGTTTTTTAATATTCCCACTTCCAGTGGGTTTTATTGGGCTTTATTATGAATTTCATGTTATTATAATTTTTTTGAATTACTTAATTATACATTATAAGATATATATATATATATATATATATATATATATATATATATATATATATATATATATATATATATATATATATATAACATATGTTTGGTGCGAAAACATCATTTTGCAACTAAACATATAAGTAGCTAATTTGGGTTTTATTGGGTTTTTAAGCGGTTTTTTTCTTGGGGAAAATATAATCCTGTTGTGTATTCGTAACTAATTATTCGTACATACTTTAATAAGAAAATAGAAACTGTTTAATATAAATCTATAAAATAAATAAATAAATATAAATATATCATCACGGCTTATTACCCATTGCTGGGTGTGCCAATCTGTTTTGTACACAGATATCGGTAATGATGAAATATTTGCACCGTGCGGGCGCTTACCAGGCGTCACCTCACGAGCACTCATTGCTGGCGTGGAGAGTGCACCACAGGGGTCAATTCTGTGCCATTTAAAATTCGAAATACTTAGCTTCGGTCGGGATTGAACCCGGTTCCCCAGATGCGAATCTGGGGAACCGGGTTCAATCCCGACACTCAGGCACGCGGCCACGAGACCCCAAAACCTATACATCTTTCAATATCATTCACTAAGATAATATATTCTTTTACATACTCATTCAATCAGTATTCACTCAAGGTACAAGATGGCTGAACTATTATTTAAATTTAAACCATTGTTTCCCAAACTTTTATCACCTCCTTGATTCTATTAAAATAGACTCAACTCGTAAAAGGTATAGAGAATTGTTTTACCAATTTAGGACTAACTAATTTACTAATAATAATATAATTTTTTATCCACGGATTTCGATATTGACGAGACGATATATATTTACCACTGAGGGTGCTTACGAAACACCAAAATGGTTGTAGAGAGTGCACCACAGTGATCATTTCTATGCGGATTGAAAATTCAAAACACTTCATATTTCGACATCGGCCGTGTTCTGTATTCGACTTCGGGTCTTCAAAACTGCAGCCGGTCATTTAACGCTTTCTATCAATTTTTACTAAAACATTTAAAATGAAATGTAACTTTGTAATTAGCTCATAAAGAAAAGTGTTAATTACAACGCTGAAACAGTAAATGTATTAGTATTACTGTTTTAGTGTTAAGAATATTATTTCAGTAAATAACTATATAGTACAGTAACTGTTATTGCAACACACAAGTACAGTTTGAAATTCATAGATTACTTTCTGTTAGCTTGTTATATTAGGTTACATTTAATTAAAGCTAAATTAAAATCGTATCTAATTTCTGATATTGTATCCAATACCTTAGAAAATAACGGAATAATATAAATGAACACCAATACTTACTAATACTTAAATAGGTACTATTATTATAATCTATATTATTATGCTTGTAAATAATATAAAAATAAAATTGTCATATTACTTTTAATATAAGACATTCAAGCACAATGTCCTGCCTTATTTAAGTTTATGAAATGAAAAACAATTTCCATATAAATGACAAAAGTAGATTTGTTTTTTACTTTTCTATGAAACGTAATAAAACGGGAAATTGTTTATTTTATGCATGATTCTAATATGACATAATTCTTGGTTTTCTCAAACTTTCAGAATTTTTCCGACACTTCAGTGATTTCAGAAAATTAATCTTCAGAGAGTTTTTAAAAAGTTTTTTTAATAACTGTATTCTCTTGCTTATTTAAATATTTATTAAATTTTCCAATGTCATAACGAATATTACACAGCTAATACTGAAATTTCATAATAAAATGCAGTTCGTCATTAGTATTAGGTACATTATTAAAATATTAATACTGTTTTTAGAAAAATAGCGAAAAACCGTTTTTTAATTCTAAAATAACAGAAAAGTATCACTAATATGGATTATTTATTAGATGTATAATATAAAATGTAGATTCTTGTCGTGGTATTATTGTAGAATATATCGGTTCATGGGAACAAAACTTTTCATACCGTGAAACGTTGAAATCCGGTGTAAAAACTGTTCTACAACACATGTCTTAAATTCGCCTCAGAATGTGTTTTCTAGACATCTAGACGAAATATATCGTTTTAGAATGTTTTGCATTAGTAACCTTCTTCGGTCAAAATGGGACTTTCGTTGATTGGCATAGTGCAGTACACCACAAAGTGCCTCAGTAAGCTTGTATACACTCAAAAATTCATGCCTGAAACAACTAGATTCAGTCGCGAAATCTCAAGTAAAATTTAAAAAACTTAGGCATTTCATGAATTATTTAAGTATACCAACAATTAGGTTAGAATAGGTTCCAACAAAAGTTCGGAACCGTTCAGAACTCTACTGAGTTTGCAAAGCCATTTTACCGCCCCGACAAGTCGAATGAAGAATGAGCGAATTGTGTTCCGAACCGATTCTGAACCGTTCTTAAAGTTCCAGGATTTTACAAGAATTTCTAATTCTGAAACAGTTGAACCGTTTAACGTACTATCTAACCTGACTTATTTTGTTTTTGTTATTTTCAAATTAAGTTAGTAATGGAAGAAGACAGCGAATTTTTCGGTTTTGTCGGGATTTTCAGGTGGAAGCGATGATGGAGAATTCTTGAACGATATCGTTGAAATAAGACAAAACAATGAAAATTACCTACAGTTTGAATATATTATAATAAAAGGTGCAATGTTTTCTGACTGATATTTTTTTATTTTGTGATTTTATAGGTTAGGCGAACAAACAAAATTTTCAACCGGTTCTAAATCGTTCCAACACTATAGTCAAATTGCGCATGGATTCTAAGCAGTTCTGAATCACGTTGTGAACAGTTCTGAACTGTCTGTTGGAACAAACCTAATATGTTAAGTTAGTTTCATAATAATGGAGTTTTAACTTAGAGTTGCATTTTATATGTTGTATAAAATGCGCATATTTTCACAAAATTGCGAATTTCCTAGTAAGAATACGACTGTGGTAGATGCGTGAATATGTGAAATACAAATAAAAAAGCGATTTTTTAGCTAAAATAGATCTAACTTATTATTCAAATATACGAATAATTTAATAAGATCGTGCAGTTTACCAAGTGCATATTTGTATATGATAATTTTCGTTTTATTCTGATCTCGGTAAATAACATTTTAGCTTTGAAAACGGTTACCAATTGACATTTCAAGAGTGCTTACGTATGGAAAGTGAAGAGTGCACTACATGTGAATTTTCAGAGTAGTTAATTTGATGCGACCAAGGAAGCACAAGTGCTTAGCAATTGACGCTGCGTATACGGAAGTATATATTCGAATCCTGACTATAAAAGAATGCATAATGAAATGATTTAGAATAGAAATTTCAGTTGGAAAAATATTTGTAGGAACTTTTCAGTGTGTAGAAGCTGATCGTATATAAGAAGGATAATGAGAGTATGATCTATTTTATAATTAAAGAGAACAGGAACAAATACTAATGAGTCCGTTAAGTGACCGGTTGTGATTCTGACGGTTCCGTATTTGAATTCGACAGTGTATCTGAGTGTTTGGTCACGAATTTGAGAACCCGGTGAACCCGATCGAATCCCAAAATTATTTCGATTTAAATGGCAGAAAAGTGACCTATCTGGTGTACTCTCCACAACAGTTTCGAGTGCACATTAGGATGGTCATTAAAAAAATTATTTCGCTGTAGTATGTGATTTAAAAAAAGATTTGTACAACCCCGACATAAATTAAGGGGAACTGGTGGTTGGATAGAGAATAATCTGTTAATACAAATGTGTATTATAATTATTTTATTTACTTAAAATCTGTTATTTACAAGTTATTCTAATTATCTTACCAGTTAAATAAATTTACATTTCATATTCTTAAACTTCAACAATTTCAAAAAAAGGAAACATTTACCTTTAATTAATTCCTTGCTTTTTATAATATTTATTTCTTTCGAAAAATTTCCTTATTAAATTTTTTTTCCTATTTTATAATTTTTCTGTAATCAGTTAAAATTTGTAACATAAACTGCTTCTGAACTAATTAACAAAGAAAAAATGAAAGAAAAACAGACTTCCAAACTTCGTTGAACTATAGGCACCTGTTTCCATTACTTTACAGAGTCGGGGTTGAATAAATCCTTTTTTTATCACTACCGAAAAAATAAAATTACCGGCTATCCCTGAGCACATATATCGTCATTTCCAAAATATGTGAATAAAAGCAGATTGGCACACCCAGAAATTGATATTTAGCAATTTAGCCGTGGAAATTATTCAATCACTTTTAGTAGGTATATTTTAAAAATGTTAAGTGTCTGGTCGCGAATCTGGGGACCCAGATACGATCCCGATCACAAAAGTAACGTTCTCTCCACGCCAGCAATCAGTGTCCGTGAGGTGACGCCTGGGAACGACTGCTCGGTACGATTATGCCACCATCGTTACCTATATCTATGGACAAAGCAGATTGACATACCCAGAAATGGGTATTTAGCCCTAGAATCGAATCAATCACATTTAGTATAGATATATTTTAGAAATGTTAAGTGTTTGCGTTTGGTCGCGAATCTAGGGATCCTGGCACGATCCCAATCACACAAGTGATCCCTGAGATATATTCTCCTCACCAGCAATGAGTGGTCGTGAGGTGACCCCTGGTAAACGACTGCTTGGTACGATTGTCATCATCATTACCGATATCTATGGACAAAGCAGATTGGCATTCCCAGAAATGGGTATTTAGCTGTAATATTTTCCTCAATCACATTTAGTAGGTATATTTTAGAAATGTTATGTGTCTGGTCGCGAATCTAGCGACCCGGGCACGATCCAAATCACACAAGTGATCCCTGAGATTTCTCCTCACCAGCAATGAGTGGTCGTGAGGTGACGCCTGGTAAACGACTGCTCGGTACGATTATGTCATCATCATTACCGATATCTGTGGACAAAGTAGATTGGCATAACCAGAAATGGATACTTAGCCGTAAAATTTTCCTCAATCACATTTAGTAGGTGTCTGGTCGCGAATCTGGGGATTCGGGTTCGATCCCAATCACAAAAGTGACCCCTGTGATGTACTCTCCACGCTAGCAATCAGTGTCCGTGAGGTGAAGCCTGGTATACGACTGCTCGGTACGATTATGTCATCATCATTACCAATATCTGTGAACAAAGTAGATTGGTATACCCAGAAATGGGTATTTAGGCGTGATGGAATAAAGCAAAATTAGTACCATCCTTGGTTTTGTTTATCAAATACGTCTGGAATTGTATGACATTTATATCATTCGTAAAACATTGGGAACGTTTTCATGAAAAAATATATATATTTTTTTTGACATAAATCCTTTTAACTTTAAATGCTTCAATTTGTCTGAAATTTTAACAATGGCATTATTCAGTATTGTTGAATATACATAAAGGTATTATTTATAAATTCATTTAATACCACAATTGGAATAACAAAATGGGAAGTATGATATATTTTATTTTGTATGGAAAGGACGAACTCGTGCGTCATCATCAGAAACAGTTTGCGTTCACCAAAACCAACTACTCACACTCTCATTTCCATTCCTTGATTATTGGACGAATTCATCCGTACTATTGTTCATTCTGTAGCCTGTCACCCTTATAATATAATTTTCAAAGATAAATATTCTTCCATTAACGATTCCAAATGGAACCCTGATCCGTAGAACATTGGACATTATCTTAACGCACCCAGCTACATAGCAAATTACCATTCACACATGGGGTACAAAAATAGGGGCGATAAAATGAAGAAATACTATTTTGGTCTCATGCAATCATCACGTAAGTGTGTCTGTTCTGTTCATTCAGTTAATAATGTTTGAAATACTGAAATAGTTCCCCTATGTCCAAATGTTTGGAAGGAAAATATAGGTGTCATAATCTGCACATGTTACTTTTCGAGCCAGGTTTCCCCTATATTGTTTTCAATAGCTGGGGACTTTTTTCATTTATACACCAATTGTACTTTTATTTTCTTTACGAAATATTCATATTATCCAAGTGTTTTTTGTAGTACCGATAAAAAATTCTTTGTAGTTTCCAATAAAATTATAAATAAATATATCATTGTATATTTCATCCAATATCGTGCAAATTCGATAAAAGATAATTTACAATATAGTGGTTACCAGCTGTTACACGGATTTGCAGATAAGTATACCGCAGAAGATAAATAAGTTAGCCACAATTTATCTCTTTATCTAATAAATTACTTTAAGCTATAAGAATTACTTTAACATATTACCGCAATGAAACAGTGTAGCAGAAACGATAAGGTGACAGGTTATGGATCTGACAACCTGGCAACCGACGAAAGATCGAATTCGACCTATAAACTTCCCATGCAGCCGCATCGAACGGTAGCTACTACTGACCATTACATTGCTACGTTTATAGTATAGCTGTTTGCTAGTCGCGTGGTTGAGTGCATTATGTGACCGATTGTGGTTAAAATCCAACCGGAGTCAACTTGTAAATTGACATAACGTAACCTAAAGCACAACATTTGGGCTGTTATATTTCTTTTTTAGGTAAGAAAAGTAAAATAAAAATTTTGTTTACATCATTGATAAATTGAAATTAAAGGCCAACGCGCACTTCAGCAACCGAAGCGAAGCGAAGAGAAGTTTTTTCATTCAATGTATTCTTATGTGTATACGCGCACTTTGGAGCGGCGAAGAGCAGAGCAACGAGGCGACTATTCACATAATAATACATTGAATGAAAAAACTTCTCTTCGCTTCGCATCGCTTCGCTTCGCTTCGCTTCGCTTCGCTTCACGTCGCTCAAGTGCGTGGCGGCCTTAACTTTGTTAAATATTTACGCACTTAATAATAATTTATAATTAAACACAGTGTTCAAACAAAAAAAAAAAAAATCCTAACTCGAAGTAGGCTATGAACAAAGAAACGTATGTCAATTTATGAGTATTTAATTAAATGTCATTTTGACACGAGATATTGTCAAAAATGTTATCTAACGAAATCAAAGGCTTTTCTTCTTGAATCTCATTTTAGAAACGGAAATAAATTAGAAAACGACAAATGGCATTATAGTGTATCCTTGGTTATTATCTTTTCTCCTTAAAATTACATTTCAGAATCAATTTTTCAAATTTGTATAATGGTCAGACATAGGTACGTTTCTCTGTCCATAGCCTACTCCGGGTTAGGATTTTTTTTTTGAACACACTGTACTAAATACATTCCATATGGAGAGCCAGTGGGAAAAAAGATGAATGTCACAAAATGTGTTTGTTTCATTACGCGAATTTTAAAGTTTTGATACCCCATGTATGTTTTTGGCATGACAAAGTGTATTCAATCTTAAGTCAAAACTCAGATGATCATTTCTCAATATTACTATACCCACAGATGAGTCGAGTTTCAACGTACGTGAGACTTAATAAAATTTTACCAGTCTGACTACCGAGTCTACTACGCAAAAATTATGAAGGTCCATAAACTCACATATTTTTGAAATACATTATGCTAGTTTTAGTAGGAAAAAACAATTTAGTTACAAAAACCTATTTTTTTATTCAAATTTAAGATTATTAAGTGTAAACAGGAGTGATTAGGGGGGTAATGATGCAAGGTATAGTTGAGCTTCTTCATCGTAGAATTTCAAAAGTTTACTTAATATTATGCATATATACATCAAAAATATTTAATATTATTATACTTTTCATTCATGATTTTGTGACGTCATAATTTTGTACACAAATACACGATGGTGAGGCACACCATTAGGCACACACGTACTCGTGCTTGTACTGTACATGAATCAGATCTGTCACTTTACTAACATAACCTTATATAACCAACATTTTGAAAGTAACGTCAATATCCTTGCAACAATTTGTTATTTTAAAAAAGTAAGTACAAATAACGAAACATGCTAAATAAAAATTATAAATAAATTCAATTTATGTTTGATTATATATTACAGTGGTTGTACAATATTGTTCTGTGACGTCCTGCGAGAAGTAAAAATATTTTTTTTGTTCGTATTATTATGCCTCTAGATGTAAGGGAAAGATGGTATAAGGCAATATAAATACTCCAAAACTTTCGAGCATGGTTTGAAGACACAATGACATAAACGTCAAATGTAGTTCCATTTTTCTCGGTAGGTGACACTACGGTCGCAAATTTATTACGTCATTTGAAATTTTATATAAACTAAAAAATTGTTTCTGCAAAGCTAGAAACTCATGTGATATAAAATATATATTTTCGTTAAGTAGTTTTAAGTGTACTTTTAGAAAAAAATAAATTGGAAAATGTGGTATGACCCCATTGTACTTGATTTATAAATGTTTATTTGTTAGTAAAAGTGTAGCAGTTTTTGCTATATTAAATTAGATCCGGATTAAAACTATGGCAGAGTAGGTAACACACTGTGTTTTACCGATATTACATGATTAATACTTTAATAATATCCTCGATAATTCCTGTATATCTCGAAACAATAGTATTTGAATTTCTGCATTAATACCTGGAACTGGCTATCAGATGTAATCAGGAAATAATATTTCACTGATGATTTTATGATCTTTTGTTTATAGAAATTCCATACTTAGTTAAATAATTAGCTGATGATAACCGTTCGCAGAGCTAGTTTTTGTTTGTTTTAGTAGTAATGTATTTAAAATTTATTGTTGTTTAAATGGGCGGCTATTGTTCTGTCATTACTGAAACGTTCTTCGTTAATATTTATTTTACTCTGAAGTGATGAATGAAAAACATCTTTTCTTTACATATTATACCCTTGTTGCTTTATTACTGCATGTCTCATTATGTAGGCCAGGCGCGCATATTTTCTGTCGCGCGATGGTTCAATCGCAAAAATAAGACGCCTTAAATATAAGTGCGCGCACATGCGATTAAAATTCGCAGCGATTAAAAAGATTCAACACGTTACATTTTTGAAGCGACGAGATTGTAGCAACTTGAATTGAGTCACACCAACAGGCATGAACTTGCGTGCACTTGCGACTACTCTGACGTAGTCGTAGTTCATTTGCTGTTGCAAATCTGACTATGTTATTAAAATTTTACTTTTAAAATGTTTGAGGTTATTTCTCCAACTATAGATTAGTGTTTAGTGATTTAGACACAGAAACTATATAAAAATAATATCAGAAGTAGAAAAATGACTCAGATCATTTTGTAGAATTGTCCTTTTAGCAATCTTTAACTTAACCCTAGATCTACAACGTGGCGAAAATTTAAATTGCTATTTGTACTTACGCTAATTTATGCCAAGGTCAAAGTTTCTCAATACATTCTGTACTGTCAGTGATGAGTATTTTGACGAGTTCAGATCGCTGCACAATTATTCTACCCTAAAAATATTAGACTATCTGACATTTCAATAAATATTTGTATGCTGAAAAACGCCTGAGAATTTGCATAAAATTTAAATAAAAAAGTATTTTCTACAATAAATGTAACATACCGCCGTAATCATTGCTAACATAATGTTATGAATTTTTTTTTATTTGATGAACTTTCGAAATAACTTTTTGTTGTATTCAATATGGAGTCTCGTGGCCGCGTGCCTGAGTGTCTGGTCGCGAATCTGGGGAACCGGGTTCGATCCCGATCCCAATTGTTTTTACCAGTTAATTGTTGTTAATATTTGAATGAATAACAAAGTTTTTATTTTTCTACAAATAAGTGTGATAACGAGCTTTAAAGTGGTGTCGGGTACGGCGCCACGTTGTGGTTATTGTAACATTAATTTCACGTTATGGTTCTAGGGTTACTATTGACTACTGCTTATTTACGTTGTTTCTGAAATGCATGTTGATTCTACGATGTTTTTGATTAACGATTTATTTGTCGTAGCGACTAAGCGACAGGGAAATTGCATATGCACGTCTAGTCTAAGAACAAAAACTATCTTCTTACAATGGGGATTTATAAATTTGTTGGCGGCGGACCTCCCTCCACACAATTTAGAAAATGACAACAAATTTTTAAAAAGAGCTAGGTGATAACCATGGCCGAGTCAATCAAAATGCTCTCTCTTCAGCACTTCGCCTCGTTGATACCACAATTTGTTTGTTATTTAGTCAGTAAAGTTTGGTTATGTTATTTTGTGCAGTGCCTGTTATTAATTATGTCTTGTACTAAAGTGTAGTGATCCTTGGAATTTGAAATATCACTAAAAAACCAAGTTCACAAATAAATAATGAGTTTAACGCAAGATGATTTGTGTTTAAAAACATTGAAAACCATTCCGTCTTACAGTTGAAAAGATGGTTAGAATGTCGGGTTTTGAAGAAAAGTGGAAATAAACATGAATTCATTGAAAGGTATGCGCTGAATAGATCTTATACTTAAATAATTATATAAAAATGTGTTCAGTCTGACATGTTTACGTTTCCTTTCAAAGAACATTTTTGTTGTGATCACGTGGTGGATCACATGATAAATGTCAAACTGTAGAGCTAAATCTTGCTCACTACATAACTACTTATTAAATAGTTTTTTTACTCACTAGATGGCGTCCGAAAAGTTAGAATTGTATAAGTCCCCAATATGGTGTCTCACATATATCGTAGAAAAGGGTAGAATAAAAAAATTGTTATTTCAGAATAATAAAGTGAACATGACCAAATTTCTCTGTAAAATTGTCGTAATGTAACTTTTATGATTTACCTAGCGAGTTTTTTTCATTCTATTTTACTTTTTGTACTACGAGAAAATTTGTCACGTTTATATACCTTTTACTATATTATTCCGAAATAACACGATTTTTTTTAGATACAACCCCTTTCTACAAAGTGCAAATTAGTGATGCTCATTTACCGGATATTGTAGACAGTATAAGTAATAAAATGTTAGGTTTTATTATTGTTTAAATGAGCGACTGTTATTTTAGTTATTACGGAAACTCATTTAGTGGTAGAAAATTATTTTCTTTACACCTATGTACGTATTTTATGTTTCGTAACGATTCAAATACAGGTATTTAAGTATTTACTCTGTGTTCTAAATATAATAAATATAGGAATATTATATTTGCTGCTATATTATGGCTGGGACATTTCTTAAGAATAAATACTGAATGATTGCTTATACAAATGCATTAATTTAAGTACTGATTATAGTAACGTACGTCAGTATAGAGGTGGGCGCGTGGGTAACTTTTTGTTCACGATCACGCACGCTCACGTAACTAAAAATGTAACCACGACCAATCACGCACAACTTTTTATGTTTGATTCACGATCACTCGCGCTCACGATTTTATTTTGGCACTCACGCCCGATCACGCCCGGCAGGTCACGTTCGTGTTACGTAATTGTTTCTATGTATATTTAAGCCTGTTTAACACAGTCATAAGTTGTTATCAAATTTGCTAACAAATTGGTTATAAATTAGGTAACAAATTGATTTCATTGGAAACGAATTTTTATGGACAAATAAGATGTTCTATTCCATCACAAATATCATTATAAATTTGGTAACAAATTTATTAACAAAATTGTGATCGTGTCAAACGGGCTTAAAGATTTGTATATCTTTAGTGAAATCGGAGCAACTACGTATACAATTTTGGGTACAACAATAACACTATTTTGATGCAAAAAATACTGTTGATGAAATATTTGGACATACTAATAATAACAAGAATGTAAAGTAAAAGATGGAAATTAAGACATTTTTTAAAATAAAAAATAGAAGAAAACTTGTACACACGCCCGATTAAATTTCAATCACGCCTGATCACGCACGATAATTTTTTAGTGCCTCACGCTCACGTCCAATCACGAACCAAAATTTAAATTATATTAACAATCACGCGGGTCACGTTGTGACCCGACAAAATCACGTCTCGCGCCCACCTCTACTCGTAGGTAATTACGGAAATTGTTGAAGCCATTTGAGTGTTTTAAAAATATACATAAACATAATTATTCTTCCCGAACCATAGGGTTCGATGAGTATTTTAAAAGTTCAGTGTATTTTAGTGTAGTGCGGTGCAAATCAGTACAGTGTGCGTTAAAAAACACGATAAGTTTAACAGGTATATAAGGTACATAGTAGTATTGATATATTTTCGCCCATTATCACAAAAATAACAACAAATTTCAGGTTAACCAAAATAGCTTCAAATCTGACATTTAGTGAGCCCCACTCCTGTCTGCACTATCTATACTACCTCGCCAGTCAATTCAGTTAAGTGTGAACTAGTTTTTAAATTTTTCTCATCGAACAGCCTGTCCATATTGCACGTTTTTCTTAAAACGCTTCAGTGTTATAAGGTTAACATCGTAACCACCTCGTGCAAGACCAAATAACGGTAGCTGCATCTTCTTTTTTATTAATATTTTGTATTTATGCGATATTCAACTAAAAAGATAAATACAGGTACTTCTAATTATCACAACCGGATGATATAAGATGGCCCCTTATAAATCTTAAATAAATGTAACACTGGTTAAAATCTAGCCGGTAGTACGGCAGTGATAACTGCGGCTCGGTGAGTTCGGTTAGAAAGGGTATAACAGTTGTATAAAAGTCCTACATACATAAAATATTGTAGTACTTGTACTTGTTTACCTATACATAATAAAGCCAAGAAAATTTGACACTGTCGTGTCCAGCAATTAAACTGTAATAAACACTTACACAATTGCAATTTGCTCGAGCGCATCTGGCGGCAAAGCATAGAACTAATGGTTGCTATGGTTACGACTTCCAATCAAAGAACTGTTTCTCTACACTCCAGCCATCGTTTTAGTTGTATTATCGAATGGTCTTCAATATTATTAAACAAGGAAGTTGCCCCAGGCACCTCTTCTCTTTTAAATTCATTTTTAAGAAACACAAGGAACAAAACAAATCAGAATAGAGAATTGGGTTATACACGAATGACAGATGCAAACAGAATGACAGGTACAGTACTAGTCGCGTTCTTTTTACCACTTTTTACATGAGATCTTAGTTCATCTCAGCTCACCTCAGTTGCCTCGCTAATTCTAACCGTTCTTTTTATCCCAACGGAGATGAGATAAAGTGAGACCGAAGTGAGAAGAGTTCCACCCCCCTTCCCGATTCTTAGTCACCTCTGGTGGTTGTGCTTGTTGAGTTTTTAATCTTAGATGAATGGTGGGGATAAATGTTTTGCTGTCACGGGCTGTCACATACAATTAGTTTGGTTAATATGATTATTTGTTTATTCCTTTAATAAATACTATTATTATTTGAAGAATATATAAATATGCAGACAATTCCATGGAAAATAATATAGCGAAGATACGTAAACTTCATAGAATTGAAAATCATGTGGAAGTTATAGTACTATATAATTTAAACATTTTAGAACGTGTCGCACTATATGTTGTTATGTAATCGACAGACTAATAGAAGCCTAAATAATGCCCACTCATAGTGGGCGATCCAAAATAATACCTTAAAATATCGTGGTTGACCGTTGAAAAGTACCACATACATCAGTCGTTCAAGTTACCAACAAAATTTGTCTTTTGTCTTTTTACTTCATAAAAATCTCACTTGATCTCAGCTCAGTTCATGTCAAACCATTCTCATTTTGAGATGAGGCAAATGATAAAAAGAACGGTACTACTATGGAGAGGAACGTAAGATAACGAGCGGGGATTTGTTTCGATGCAAGATCTTCTATCTCTCTCGCAGCTCTCTCTTGCGTGTGACGTCAATTTTGTAAGTGTCTATTGATAAATCGGCATACAAAAATACCATTTATGTTCAAAGAACAGTAAGATTATTTTACTATCCAAAACACTCACAAGCGGTGGCGAACCCTTGAGATTTCAAGCAATACATGTCTTCATTTCAACAGACCGGCGCAAGTAATAACCCGTTGGTATCCAATGTTATAATACAAGCAGTAAGCTTGCCGCTTTGTCATGGTTACGATATTTATAGTTTTATTGCTGGAAGCGACAGTCAATTTTTCCTACTATATTTTTTTCCATTTTGGGCTTCATAGTTCAACAATTTTTACAATTTCATTACACTTATACCAGTGGTTCTTAATCTTTTACCCCGACTTTTACTAAGGACGATTCACTAAATATCTTGTCGAAAACTATCTTCAAAATTGTTTGGCTTATAACTTTATAAACAATAGTCCGATGTAAACTGGAAAATAAGTGCTCGAGACGAATCTAGATTTGCAGATATCCCGACAAATTGCTTGTTGAAATCAGTTTTGATTTTTCATTTCAATTCGTTCAGCCTGGACATTGAAAAATTAACAAGTTTTGTGTTTGAAAATTGGTCGTTGTGAAGCAGAAAGTTGCTTCAACATATAGGTTAGGTAAGTACCTATTTCATCAATTGCGAAACATGTACAATGGCGGACAGTAATTTTTGTATTGTTATCAATTATCATAGTTGTTTTTGAAATGTACATAAAATAGTTTTAGTGATAAATAATGGGTAAAAATGAGGAAAATAATATTAAAAATAGATGAACGATGAGTTTGAATTGATTTCTTCAATTATAGGAAGTTATCTAAAAAATGTGCATAATTTACATTTTCGGTTATGTCTAGTGAACTATGCATTTTTTTAAAAGAGAAAAATCTCTAACTTTCTAATCTCGTATAGTTTCTAATTGTTAAATTTCATTTTATAATTCGTTATTGTAGTTATTTAGTTTGTAGGTTGTTTATGAAAAATATTGTTTTAATTTAAAATTGGCTTTGTCTTTACTATTATGTACCTAGGTTTTAGTTCTGGACAAAAGCGGTCTAACTATTTTATGTATAATCTGAATAATTTTCTATGCGTAATGATTTTTTGTTGAGCATGACATTTACTAATACCCATTTGTATCTTTTTGTGTAAATCCTGGAAAATTGCGTAGAAAATAATCTCCAAATCCTAATGTAATGTTTTATTTTTAAAAAGTATGATATGTTAATGCATATTTCCGAATGTAGAAATTCTCTAATTCCTACATTTCTTGTGTCTGTTTCATTTTAAGTACGAATAATAGAAATTAAAGAATCTAAATAAACAGATTAGGAACTTCTGAAATAGCACCCCAGGTAAAGGCACGTCGGCTTCGAATTGCCCGTCATAAACGTACAAATTTTAAGGAACAGCCATAAAAATACTCCAGTAAGGAATATTCCCAACGGCATCATCCAAAAATTTTCCTAAGGTGTGCTTCGTCAAATAGGCCTGCGATAAAATAGCACCAACTAAATAGTTTTATTAAATCATTTCAGGTAAAATTTCAGATTAACCTAACTTATTTTGGCATTTTATTCATTTGATCAAATGTATATTCCCTTCTTGTTACATTTATATAAAAAAATAAATATATCATCACGGCATATTACCCATTGCTGGGTGTGCCAATCTGCTTTGTGCGCAGATTGCGGTAATGATGATGACATATTTGTTCCGTGCGGGCGTTTACCAGGCGTCACCTCACGGGCACTCATTGCTGGCGTGGAGAGTGCACCACAGGGGTCAATTTTGTGCCATTTAAAATTGGAAATATTTGTCGTCAGTCGGGATCGAACCCGGTTCCCCAGATTCGCGACCTGACACTCAGGCACGCGGCCACGAGACCCCATACTCTCCATATTACGAGAATTTGAATAATAATTAATACTTGTTTGGCTTGTACTCAGCCTTGTTTACACCCAAACATAAATAAATTATTTATATGTAACTATTCCATAATTCAAATGTAAATAATTTTTCTAGTGTTTGGTTTGGTGTGTGATTTTGAATTTACTGTTCCTGTTTTACTAAAAATAAGGTATAGTATGTTATAATAGTTCGTATAACTTTTTGCGATATTTTGTATTTTTAATGGGGTCCTCTCATAACAAAAAATAATAAAATGTACACTTTATACTTAAAGTATTACTTAATAAATAATGATTTTTAGTAATAGCTTTATGAGATATTTGTAATTTGTTGTCAGTGCCACTATAGCAACTAGATAAATTACAGCTGACTCGTCCGCCATTATGGAGCCACTTCAATCATTCAATATCAGTGTTACAGTCTTATTAATCATAGAAATTTTCTACAATGGCGGGTTGTTCTGCTCCAAATTGTGCAAATCATTTGAGAAATGGTTATTATAATTTATACAGGTACTTATGCAATACATATATTTTTCTCTAACCTCAAAAATCTTAACAAACCGTATTTTTTCTTGTTTTATTATTTTAAATATAATATGGCAAATATGGAAGTTATATTTAATTATGAAAAAGAGTTACTACATAAACTTATAAAAAAATTACTTTTATTTCATGATTTACTGCGTTCATTTTGGCTCCAGTATGGCGGACGAGTCAGCTATGTATTATCTAATAGCTGTAAGTAGTGATGGGTCAATACCCGAAATTGAATGTTGAGGAAATTCCCAAGAATTTTTTTTTTAATTTCCCAAGTAATTTCAATTATTTCGTAGCACGACAATATTTGTTGTAGATAACAGGCAGGCATAAGTCACAAACATGCAAAGCAAAATAACAGGCGCCAAGGTATAATATTATCTAAAAATTTTTAAAAAAATTCGGGAAAAAAAGTCAAGATATTTTTTCCTGCAAATCGTAGTTGCAGGAATTCCCGGGAATTTTCCCGGGTAAAAACATTATTCCTTGCGGGAATTTTTTAGTAGTACATCACTAGCTGTAAGTGTTACTGCGACGTCATACTATTGCTATCTTTCTCTCGCATCTTACCTTAGAGCTTGTGCAAGAAAATGATCTAGCGATAGATGCTGGCGTGACGTGATGTTGACATTAAAAATAAAATGCAGTTAAACTAAAAACAATTAAGACCTTTTTAATATTACGAATTATTTCAAAATTATACCAACTTTCATTTAAAATAATAAAAAAAATCAGAGTGCAGGACCCCATTGTAACCGTTGTTGTTGTTAGTGACATATCACCTTGCATTCATCTTGGTTGAATTCTAGAATAGATATTGTTCTTTTACCCGGTAGCAAAAGTTCTTACAAATTACGGAAAAATGTATTTTGTACTACAATATATAAAGTGTTACGCACCAGCTGCGGTGCATACAGCTATAAAAATGTACACAGTGTATATAAATTTGTTAATTACAATTTATACACTGAATACCAAATTTGTTTGCAACTGCTTACATATTTTACATGTTAACTTATACACTTTCGACATTAACAGAGAATGCTACATAACTTTGCTAAATCTTTTTGTCTGAGCATATTTTAACATAGAACTACTTTAGTTCAAGCTTTTTAACTTTATAAAAAAATATAGGTAACCTATTATATTTATTGGTATTGCACCGAATAAAGGGTATAGTATAGAGTGTTCGAAAATATTTGGCGATTGACGTGACTCGGTAACCAGAAAGGCTGGCTCTTCTCAGCAGGGAGTAAGGTTGTTCGGCGTACAGACACAGATTATAAGAAATCTTATACTTACGAATTACTTTATCCGATTATAAAAACCCAAATTATTTACAGTTTTCATACTAGTATTTTTCAACACTTTTTTCAGTGAAAACTATTACTTAAGAAAATTTTATAAGTACATTTACAGTTAAGTAAATATTGTATATAAAATGGGGTAAAGGATATTTTAAAGTCAGATGTTCATCAGTACTTTAGTAGTGAACTGAAATTTCCCCATCCGAAAATATTAAATATGTAGAAATTATCTCAATATTTTAGGCCCAGAATTAATTTTTAAATTTATTCATTTTCCTGTTAATAGCAATAGCCATGTCAAATTTGAATAAAAAGATAAACTAATGCTTGACATTTTATCTGTCAAAATATTTTTAAAATATCAATTAACCTATTCTGACAGATACAGTGTCAAGCATTTATCTTTTTGTTCAAATTTGGCATGGCTATTGTCATTAATGGGAAAAAGAATAAATGTTAAAATTAATTTATGGCCTTAAAATATTGGAAAATTCCACGTATTTGGTATTTTCTGATGTAGAAATTTTTTGTCTTTGAATTGACATCACAATCATTGTCATAAGTTAAAACGGGGTGTAAAAGAAAATAGTCATTTTCTTTAAAAAAAGTTATTATTATTCGAATATTTAATGCCATTAAGAATGCCTTAATATTTACATCACAAATTTACTATATTCTAAATTCTTGCAACTTACAAGCATTTTGCTTTCGCCTTTTTGAAATGTGAAATCAATTTTCGAGTAAATGAATGCAAAAAGTAACGAACCAACGAAAGTAAACCAAATAACACTTGTTTAAATTTAAGATGCCATGCCATATGCATGCGTTTGTATAAAAGAGAAAGATTATTTATTAAATTGCTTATTTATTATCCACGCATAAAATATTACCACGAAAGTTATATTAATATATTTTTATAATTGTTGAAAAAGATAAATTTGTTTTATTTCAATTATTAGTGAGCTCCACTATTTGAGAACAAAGTAGTAAGTTTAATAGGTTCGTCATAGAATACTAAAATAGCTATTTGTGTATTAAGAGCGCAAAATGGGACATTGTCGATTGAGAGGTTGTGGACGTGCGGCGCAGGAGCGCGGCATTCTCTCGAAATCGACAATGTCCAAAATGCCCCGTATACCTATATTTCTTCTAAAACTATGATTATAATCATATTATTTTTTTTTGTAATTTTATAATACAGAAATTCCATTATTTCTATTAAAAAATATTAAATATATTTTAAGAAAATTTGGTCACTTTAAAAAAACGTCACTTTTTAACTATTTTGGTCATACTTTTTTCTGGCAGCTCTGAGCTTAACGAATAACAATAAAAACTATAGATCGCTTTTAATTTATATGAAATTCCATAAAAAAGGAAAATAGTGGAGGACCCCATTTTTCAGGTTTATTATCAATATATGTGAATAAATGCAGATTGTCGCAACCAGACATGATAAAGAATCTATATGGTTGTTTTTATCATTAAATTATTCTGTTATATATGGTTAACAATTAATATTTTACAATATGTATATAATGTACATATTTTATATTACAAATAAAAGTTGATTGTATGTTAATATGCTAGATGTTATATTGGGAATATGTAATGATAATAAAAAGTTATATTATGAGAATCAGATACATTTTATATTAGCATTGATGGACTAAGGAAATTATTGAAAAGATATCTAATAATACATTACAGTTTATTTTTACATCATTATAAGGTAGCATATTGAAAATGCAGAGAATAAATAATTCATTATAAAATTGTTTAAAATAGGTACAATAATGTATAAATATAATTTAACATCTGATAAAGATTTCATATTCTTGGTCGTTTATTATTTCTATTTATAATATTTATCTTTATACATATCCAAGTAAACATTTTGTACCTATATTATCTTACATTAGATTTTCTATGACATGAGAAATAAAAATAAACGAGTACGGAAACATTATTTTTACCTATAAAGAATTGCGCATTAAATGAATTAAATGTAGGAATGCTACTTATTGTTAGTGTTTTTCAAATACCTTTTTGAAATCAATTAAATCGAAGTAGTATACTAAATTCCCTAAAAGTATTATTTTATAAGTGTAATTTAATTAGAATATTAAATTGAATGTAATTTTAGTGAGTAATGTTCCCTATTGTTTCTTCCAGTAGTATTACAAATATAATTAAAAAGTTTTGTTCATTTTGCAGAAATGTAATTATAAAATAACAATAGCATCGTGGCGGCTCTATAATAAAATCTCATAAATATGTGAAGACAATTCTTATTACTGGAATCAAATAGAAAAAATCTTATCACACTATGAACGTATTTTCATTCACTATCCAACTATACATATGAAAACAAAGATATAATGAACCCGTCTCCTAGTAATTTTGTATTTTTTAAATTAACATGAAAGTATGAAAGTTGCTGTTTGTACAGAACGGATGTGCGAATTAGATTAGATTATACAGTATAGAGCCTCGATAATACGTACATCTTTAATCCGTATACTCCTGTAATCCGAACGATTGAAATATAACTTCTTTTTTTTTGTTTTGTTTGTCATTGTTTAAATTATGTCCTAAAAACTGAAAATGATCATAGTGTCTGCAGAGCAATTATCAATAATTTTATTATAAAACAATAAAACAAAATGGAAAACTTTTCGACAAATTTTTGTTAAACATTTAAATACTTACCTATTTTTAGTCTATTGTATACAGGATGTAACACCAACACCGACCATCGCCATTATTTTTTTTATTTTTATAGTTAAAAAAAAATACTATAGAACAAAGTTATAGGAGACCAACGGGGACATCCTACGAAAGAAGAAAATATTTTTTTAAACCAGTGGTTCTTAATATTTTTTATGCCTATTCGATAAAAATATTGAAATAAATTCAATTGAAATTTCAATAAATTTGATTTTTATAGTTATTTTTAGTAGGCTATGTATGAAAAAAAATGAGTTGAAATTAAAACGAAACAAATATTTGTTAATAACTTTACATATAGTGTTTTATTTGATTTCCATCCTAAATAATCCAAATTGACAGATAGCAAGTTTTGTTTTTCATTTGGATTTTTCTCAATATTTTTATTATGTAAGGATATAAAACTAATACATGATTGAATTCAGAAAAAATACGCTAACGAATAACCATAAAAAAATAGTATAATCCCATTTAAAAAAATATAACTTTGTGATGTAACTTCAGAACCACTGGTTTAAAATAATATTATTTTCTCTAATGGGATGTCCCCCTTGGTCTCCTACAACTTTATTCTAAAGTATTTTTTTGTAACTATAATAATAAAGAAAATAATGGCGGTGGTCGGTTTTGGTTTTGCCCTGTATATGTAGGCTGAAGACGAGAATTCGTAACATCGACGTTTAAAATTGGAAAACAGTTCTTTTCAAATAATCAAAACTTTAAAGGGCGATTTAGAGAATAAATTCTGAATTTTCGTGGGACAAAATTTTAAAATGTGCGCTTTTGATGTTCGAGTAAACTTAATGATATAAATGGATGTAGTACACGGAAAAAAAATTATAAATCTTTACTACTTCAATTATGGTGTATTATTTTTATATTATATTTTAACAAATTTGCTGTAACTATGTTAGGAATTCTAGATTTATTTTACGACGTTACATGTAATGATCACAAAAAATCTGTAGTAAATGTATTTATGTATATAATACTAAAAGGTAATATAATTAATGTCTGAACAGCATATATTTTAACGAAATATTTGTGATAAAAAATAAAACAAGATGTAAAGTTATTTTTGTTTGTAGAATTTACCACAATTAATGTAAGTTTCAATATTTACACTATTAATATGTTACATTTACCACAATAATTTGTTGAAAGTATCTGAGCAGGGGTACTTTTACTGCAAGTTCAAACCTGCATTATTCTTCACAGTTCAAAAGCATCAGTCGTCGTTCAACGTTTGTATAACGTATATCCATAATATATGTTCTTTTGCTGAGCTAATACGTATAAATATATATATTTAAGTTCAAGTTAATTAATTTATTCAATTGTGTTATGACTAAAATATGGCTGACAAATATGTGGAAGATAAATTAGTGGAGTGGATTTTGGAACCCCTAATACCAATTTTTAAAAATAGGTTCTGTATATCACGAAATTTACGTTAATAGTAGGCGTTTTTTGGCGATACCTTGGTTTGAAACTATTACCAAAGAATACAACTCGATAACAGTTGGTATTCTTTGCTATTACGTAATGTTTCGTTGTTTCAACCAAAAAATATAGACTAATGTCTTTTGAATCATTTCCAAATATTTTGCGCTGTTAGTCTTATAAAGGAAGAGGTGAAATATATATTTCAACAAGGTGTTTTCTTTAGTACCTACATTATAATTTGGAAATGATTTCTAAGATGTATGTAAGAGTATTTTTTTTTAGATTTTTCAATGTAAGTAGTTAGTCTACTTTTGTTTTGTTGTCAATAATAATTTGTTATTGTATATTATATAAAAATATTTTATATAAAGAATATATGTTATTTTAAAATTTTTATATATTTTTTTTATTCTTATCGCACCTACTTATTATAATTATACCTATTAAACAATAATAGATACTGCAAATTATTGACAGAATCATAAAGAACATAATTTATAACACAATATTAAGAAACGAAAAACATTCATTGCAGTATACAATATTAATAAATAAATTATTTTTTTTACAAATTATAGATGTTATATTTATTATTAACGTAAATAATTTTTATGGAAAAAATAGTAAATAAAACTAAATGATAGTGAATAGTTTACAATTCATTTGAATAAAATATACAATTTTTTGCAGTAATTACTTATAAAGATTTGCTTTATTATTTATCACAATATTACGTATATATTTTACATGAGTTGTATCACAAAATTGTGGTAAAAACAACACACAAGAAGTATCACAAATTTCTAGTTACTATTTCAACAGTGAGTTGCTGTCCTAATAATTAACCGCGTTTGCGTACGTTATATTCACAATTGTGTTATAATCGACAAAACATTTTTTTCCAGCCAAATCAAGACACCTGTCAAAAATAGGTATCTATTTGATAACGTATGCTACATATGCTTTTACCTCATCTGCAATATTTTTAAAAAAAGTTTTCCCATGTTAAACGCTTGTGTCATGGATTCTCGTGTTTATCCTGTATGTAAATATATTTATCCTTGAAATATAAAAAAAATATATTATCACGGCTTATTGTCCATTTCTGGGTGCCAATCTGAATTTTATTAGCAGATATCTGCTTCTCAAAGCTATTGTGGAGAAAACACCACAAGGGTCACTATTTTCAGATTTGACGTCGATCGGATTCGAACCAGGGTCATCTGAACCACAAACGATCACTTACGCACTCAACGCGCGACTTGTTAAAATTATTTATTTCGTGTCCAAAATATAAAATTTGAAATGTTAAATGCTTTTATGTTTTTGAATTTTATAATTTTTTTTCTAAAACTATTTTTCCTTACTCATTTTCCGTTAAATTTGCCAGTTCATTATGCCAATTTAATCTGTTGTTTTAATAAAAAATGTAATGTCTACTTTTGATTGCAAACGATTTTGAATTAAGTATTTATTCAAGATTTATTGAAGAGTAGTATATATTTACAATATTTGCTGTATACGTTATTGCCGTTAAGGTATATATTATTTTTTCTTTTATAACTTTTACGATCACGGAACAGCTATGGTCATATGCAGCCGACCAATGGCATACGGTGTCCTTAGGCGTTTATTCATCCAGGTATTAATCGTGCTCACCTTTGCTTGACTATTGATCTAATGCGACAAGGCCGTTAGCTGCTATTATTATTATTGGTTTTTTCGAAAGGTTGAGGCTGTTTATATATACCCGATGTTCGAACAATTGATATTTGCATACTGTATTTACGAATAATTGGTTTTTTGCACATACAATCATCTGAACAGAAGTTCAAAGGTTTATACATTTTATTATTTGAAATGTGCATTTCTTCAAATAATGTCAACCCAGCCTAATCGACCTAAATACATTTTATTGTATAATGCATTTCACCTTACTTACCTGACTTCTTAATTTCCTTAATTTGAAGAATAAGAAGCGAGAAAATAATAGTTCGACCGGATTACATTTTTAACAGTTTATAAAACCCACATAAATGCTTAGAAATTTCTACAAAATTCTTTCGGTTACATTAAATATGAACTTAAAAGCAGGGATCGGAAACCGCAGAGAAATGGGTTCGGTTTGGGTTCAGGTTCAGAAATGAAAATAAAATTGGATTCAGGTTCGGTTCGGGTTCGAAAAATTAAAAAAAAAAAATGTATCTGAAATAAAAAAATTGTACATAAAAGGCGATATTTTCAACAATAACAAAATAATATTACTTTATTAGGTACATAATAAAAATGAAAAACAAAATCAAATATTTTCATTAAAAAATACCCGTACCAATAAATTTAGTTTGTAAAGAAATTTTCATTTAATCTGATAATCAAAATGTCTGATATTTCTTCAGACATATTTGCTCGTTGAAGTTGCAAAAAGAATTTTAGTGCACAAAATGCCCGTTCCATACTAACCTGTGTATATGTAACTGCTATCTCAATTTGCGCAACGGCACAGAGTGTAACAATTTTTGTTCCTCCCAAAAATTTATTATATTAGCAGTTTTTGGCAGTCTTTGGACGTCTTCACAATTTTTAAAAACTATGTACTTGTAAATCATGTTTATTTTAATTTTAATATTTCTTCTTGGGCTTTTATGATCTTTCACTAGCTTTCTAATAAATCTTCCTCATCTCCAAATATGAAATAAAGTATTAAAAATGTAGGTTTTGTTTAAAGATAATTATTTCAGTACAAAACTAATCCTATTTGCAACTATGTGTTACAGAAGTATTAAAACATGTTGGTTCAGTGAACCAGGTTTTTTGAACCCGAAAATAGTGGGTTCAGTTCCGGTTCGGGTTCATATCGACCAAATTAACAGTGGTTCGGGTTCTGGTTCAGGTTCAGAAAAAAGGTGGGTTCGGAACGGTTTTCGGTTCGGGTTCGGTTCGGTTTCCGGTCCCTGCTTAAAAGTAAAAAAAAAAACTGTTGGCCAAATGACGGTTATAAACTGATAATAGTTCGACCGGCATTTAAAGGATCATCTAGTCCAGATTTATCTTCTACGGAGACCTTAAACTTTTGGCACAATGAAAAACAATTTCGTAAAAATCCAGTGCGTTCAGTAAACCTGCCTTGTAGAGGTGGGCGCGTGAGTAACTTTTTGTTCACGATCACGCACGCTCACGGAACTAAAAATGTAATCACGACCAATCACGCACGACTTTTTATGTTTGATTCACGATCACTCACGCTCACGATTTTATTTTGGTACTCACGCCCGATCACGCCCGGCGGGTCACGTTCGTGTCACGTAATTGTTTCTATGTACATTTAAGCCTGTTTAACATAGTCAGACGTTGTTATCAAATTTGTTAACAAATTGGTAATAAGTTAGGTAACAGATTGGTTTCATTGGAAACTAATGTTTATGGACAAATAGGTCGTTCTAATCCATCACAAATATCATTATAAATTTGGTAACAAATTTGTTAATAAAATTATGATCGTGTCAAACGGGATAAAGATTTGTATATCTTAAGTGAAATCGGAGCAACTGTGTATACAATTTTCGGTACATCAGTAACACTATTTTTATGCAAAAAAAAAAAAACTGTTGATGACATATTTGGACATAATAATAACAAGAACGTAAAATAAAAGATGGAAATTGACAATTTTTTAAATAAAAAATAGAAGAAAACTTGTACTCACGCCCGATTAAATTTCAATCACGCCTGATCACGCACGATAATTTTTAGTGCCTCACGCTCACGTCCAATCACGACGCAAAATTTAAATTATATTCACGATCACGCGGGTCACGTCGTGACCCGACAAAATCACGGCCCGCGCCCACCTCTACTGCCTTGGCCTTTTAAGACAAATTAGGTTTATGGTTTTTGTTTAGGTTTAAGTAAGTCATTCATAAATGTAAGTTTAAATTACCTGAAAATTAGTTTTGATATGTACAGACATGTGTAAATGCTTCAAAAACAACATTAAAATATCGGTAGAGCAGTACTCAACAAGATACTTATGCGCCGTGAAACTGTCATTCGCTTGGCATTATTGGTTCTATTTTAGCAATTAAGTTATGACAGTCTCCATGTTCTTCTCGCATTTGTTTAAAAAGCCGAATCCACCAAGTGGATACTAAATAAAGATGGGTTGTATATATCTATATCATTTCAGACTCGTTCTCATTGGTGAAGTTTGTGACGTCAAACTAAATTAAAAACCTAAAGTTTGGACCTTGCAATGTTTAGCTTTATAATTTGGATTTAGAGACCTTAAATCTGAAGTGTGAATGGAGTCATTACATCTTTAAGTCTAATGTATAAACCATCAATCTAAACGTAATTTTCATTTGTGAATGCACCTTAAAGTCTGTATTTAAACTAGTCGACAGTAACTTGCAGAAATGTCTAAATAAGGTAGGTTTTAAAATTTGTTGAAAATGTATACGGCCGATCTATAAGATATTCAATAATGCAGGGAAATTTGGAGATGCATTCGGGTCGGGTAGGACTGGATTTTGAAATAGAATTTGACTCATTTTTTATTTCTCAGTTTTCTATAATGACACATTTCAGCCATTGAAAAGTGTGAAATAAAGACAAACTTTTGGCTCGACTCGAAATCAGGCCAAGACTGGCCAAAACTCGAGATTGAGTGCGTCCCTATATAGCGAAATATTTTTCGCTTGATACATGCAGAACGGTATTCTTGTGGTTATTTTATTATAAAATATTAACAACTTATTTTCGTTTTTCTTTTTCAAACTAGATCCTACACTACTTTTCATCCAAGTTTCATATGAAGTGACTTTTATAAGGGTTTGTTGTAATATCAAATTTAAGTAAATTCGCTTACTTGTTCATTTTTTTCCTAAAAGTCAAAAGCTCTATATCAAACAATGTGAAAATACATAATTTAAACTGTTTTCATTTATCAGCTAATTAGAAAAAACGACGTAATATTAACTTGGATAAAAACTATTGTGCTTTCTAGAAACAAAGACTAAAAACTAATATCAAATTTAACCAAAACATACAATATTAATTAATAAACGTCAATACCAAACTAACAAAAACATATCGTCGTCAAAATTTCAACACCGGCTATCTCATTTTTTGGCCAAACGAATTGTCAATCTTTTATTTTCTTAATTTCGCGAAAAATCTATTTTAGTTATCCACTGTTGTAATTTTGTGATTTATGAGCTTTTTGGTGTCCGGATCGTAAAACAGCTGCCCAATCGATTTTGTACGAATTTTTGAATAAGAAATAAGTTGACACCTCGTTTTATCTAAAAAATGAGATGGCTGGTGTTACTACATAGGCGACGGTATATGATTACGAAAATGTTACAAAATTACAAATACAATAGTATCTCGATTCTTAAAACATTCTTATGAAGTTCCCAATCTTTTAATATCTTATCGACTAGAAAAGAATTGAAGGCAGTTTTATAAATTCATGTCATCTCATCGTTACACTATTTTTATTCCACGTTATTTTTTCCAATATAAGAGAATTTTAGTAATTCTGTACAGGATTTAAGTTCAAACCACAAGTTATTACACGACTTACATAGTTGCGAATCACGCTACATTTTAAGAAATCCATAACATTATTGTAATATTCTTCCGGCGAAAGAAAACTTACAAGAATCGTAATAATTTCTCTTGTAAATCTGGCGAATAAAATTGTAAAATCAATTTCTTTTTATTATACTGTTAAAGGACCTTCCAGTATAAAAGAAATTGTAATGGTTAAATTGACTTGAATAGTGCAAAAAATAGCAAACGATATTTTCTGTTATCGGTCGTTTGTCTTTAGTTTCAAGAAATCGCTGAACATATTAGCTTTCAGAATTTTCTATTTTCTTTTATTGTTTCCAAACAACGATCTGTGTTCAAATATATACTTTTCTTGTTTAAGGTTGCACCTATATATAGATTTCTCAACAATTTCGATAAAGAGCACAGATTTTTGCAAGGAAACACATTTCACGATATTCTTTGATTCGAGCGCATGTTATAAATAAATGAATATAACATCGCATAGTTTATTATTCAATTCAAACCAATTTTTTTGAAAGTACACTTAAAATTACTTACGAAAATATATATTTTGTCACATAAGTTTCAAGTTTTACAGAAATAATTTTTAAAGTTTATATAAAATTTCAAATGACGTCATAATTTTGCGACCGTAGTCTTGCCTACCGAGTAAAAATGGAACTACATTTGACGTATATGTTATCATATACGTAAGAATAGTCTTCAAAACTTTTGGAGTATTTATTGCCTTATACCATCTTTCCCTGACATCTTGAGCCATAAGAATACGAACAAAAAATTTATTTTTACTTCTCAACGAGTTGTTCTCTCAGGACGGCACAGAACAATATTGTACAACCATTGTAATATCTAAATCAAACATAAATTATATTTATTCGTAATTTTTATTTAGCATATTTCGTTACTTGTACTTTTAAAATGTTGGTTATATAAGGTTATGTTAGTCTTGAGCACTTTGAATGAGTCTGTTGATTCGATTTGGGAACAAAATTTCAGGTCGCTCATTTTTTTGGTAAATTAATACATACTACCCTTTTTTTACATTCCCGTATAGTTCGATAAATAGTCGTCTGTCCAATATTTTGGTCAACAAAACGTTAACAATTTCACGTTTCGACGATCTGTCCAACTATAGATAGATTAATTCAAGTTTGTTTAATATCTTTCAAAACTTTTTCTGGCAATTTTAACATGGTATAATATAAAAAACGATTATTGTGTATTTTTTATTACTGAGTTTTCAATTTTCAAACAATTTTCAAAAGGTTTGAGTTTTGAAAACGCCATGTATACATTGTCAAATCGGTTTTGAGTTATCTCAAACCGAAACTAAAATTCATGGATTTGACTTGAAAACTAGTTTTAAAACTACTCATGTAAACACTTAAAATTCATTTCCGATATTGCGCATGCGTATATAACAACGTGTTTGTCGCTTTGTGTTTTTTGGTGTTACTAACCTACAAATAAACTGACAGTTGTATAGTTTTACTCGTAGTGGTACAAAGTAGAAAAAATAATTGGGATAATGGAAAAACGAAGAATTTGAAGTGAAGAGGATTTGTCATTTACATCAGCCAAATGCGCATGCGTCGAAATTGTTTTCAAATAAATTTGTAAACCTGTTTTGAAATTTGCATGTAAACAGTTTTGCGTAATTTCGACTGAAAACTGAAACCATTTTCAAAACTGCATGTAAACGTACTATGTCCAGTGACAATTAGATTGGACCTTATTACAGGCTTATTCTGTAAAAATATCGTTATATAACAACTATCGTTATTTATAAATGTAACATGTGATCCTGAACGACATTTTGTAAAAATCGTATTCACTAAGTAATATCGTTATAAACGTCATCCTCATACCGTTTGTCACAACGACTTTAGCCAATTTTTTTTTAGAAAAGTTAGTAGCTATTATTGAAAATTAAATTGTCATTGAAATGTAATTTTGCAAAAAAATATTTCTTTATTGAGTAAAGAATATTTGTAAAAAAACGATTATCAAATGGATTAATATTATCCCATAAAAGACTTTGACGACCACAAACATTTCTCTTAAAATATAATTATGGTTGTTAATTTTATATTTGATGCATGAATAAATGTTTTGTTTCTTATTTTCCATTTCTTCCTGCACAAATATAAATAATAAATTAATTAACCCTTCCATTTGCTAACATTTGACATTAACTGACTGAATAACGACAAGTGAACCCTTATCGTTCACGAACTATTTAAAATAGCGACAATATAGTTTCAATATAACGACAATGGTTTTACAGAATACGCTTTTTGAAAATTATCATTATTTAACAACTTTTGCACCATAACAATACGATATGTTATAACGACATTCTTACAGTATAAGCCAGTTAGTACGTTAGGAGCAGATTGGAATATCCAGAAATGAGTAATAATGATGATATAAATTTTATATTTATTTATAATGAAGAAATGTGAATTCTTTTAATGCTCATTACAAGCAAGTTCTACCGCATATAAAATATCAGTTTATCTCCAGGAACATTCAAAATATGTGTAGAAGACTTGATGATTTGTTTATTTATTAATATATTTATGATAACTACAAATATGCCTACATGACCATTTATGAAAAATACCAATAAAATAATATACAACCTTGCAATGTGGTACAATATAAAATCAATTGTAAAACAGACGTTAAATAAGATACCTTATAAATAATATCGAATACCCTTGGATAAAGTATAAGAAACGTACAGGTTTCATATCATAATAATTTATTCCACGTGTTAAATTGCTTAATACAGTATATTTTATTTGAAATTCGCGGTAAATGGTACATATACTATTCGCTCAGCGTTTGAGTAGGTGGAGTTAATGGACATTCCAGCCATGGCTTTATTTCTCTTTGACGGTCCATGGTGTCATTTTTGACATTAGAATAATTTATAACTAATAGTATATTTATTATTGAGTGTGGTTTGGGTGCTGTGTTATGGTCAGTCAGCAATATAAGTAATATTTATAAAATATACACAACTGATATTATATTTCTCTCTTCCTTATGGATAATATTTGTTTATTACATTGTCCAGAGTAGTAAATAAAGATGATGAAGAAGATATAAATAAAAAGCACATAAGTTGGATGAACATGTTGGAAATATGCTGTATACTACCTACATCTTATGACGTTTTAATTTGGATGATGTACGTGCATTTTGTACGAACAATTGTTCATTTTTTTATTAAGTTTTACGGCCGCGCAAAAATGTTATTACAGCTGTTGAATTTTGATGATTATTGGGTAATAGAGATGATAAAGACGAACACTTGCGTTTTTATTTTTATTTATCTTTGTTTCAAATAAAAAATATTTTGTTGACATATTCTCTAAATTTCTTTGTTATCTTATAATCGTTACGGTTTAGATGGAAGAACAATCATAGACTGAACTTTGACTTGCGGTCATTAAAGATTTTATTCATTTATTTATTTATTTATTTATTATTTATTTATTTATTTATTTATTTATTTATTTATTTATTTATTTATTTATTTATTTATTTATTTATTTATTTATTTATTTATTTATTTATTTATTTATTTATTTATTTATTTATTTATTTATTTATTTATTTATTTATTTATTTATTTATTTATTTATTTATTTATTTATTTATTTATTTACTTATTTATTTATTTATTTATTTAACATCCATGTCCGAGCGGTATTTGAACCCGGGACCTTTAAATTGCGAAATGACATCGTTGTCCCTACGATAACCTGATCAGCTATTGTTTATTAGTACATACATTATGTATTGATAATAATTGTTTATTTACTTACATATCGGGTGTCTTACGCCAACCGACACACAACTGAGTTTACATGCAGTTTTGAAACCGTTTTTAAAACGTTTTTAGTTTTGAAAACGCCATGTATACAGTTTCAAAACGGTTTTGAATTAGCTCAAACCAAAACTAAAATTCTTGGGTTGGACTTGAAAACTAGTTTCAAAACTACTCATGTAAACACTTAAAATTCAGTTTCGATACTGCGCATGCGTACAGAGCATAAGGTTTCTGTCGCTTTGTGTTACTAACCTTCAAATATACCAACAGTTGTGTAGTTTTAGTGCGTCGTGGTACGAAGTATAAAAAATAATTGGAATAATAGAAAAACGAAGTATTTGGAGTGAAGAGGACCTGTCACTTACATCAGCTAAATGCGCATGCGCCGAAATTGATTTTAAATCAATTTTTAAACATTTTGAAAACTGCATGTAAACAGTTTTGCATAATTTTGACTGAAAACTGAAACCATTTTCAAAACTGCATATAAACGTAGTATTAGTATCTTCCCAGTGCAAAATATTAAGTTGAAATTTTGTATGCTTATCCGGGGATACTAATTCTATGGATTATATTTCAAATCAGTCAATTTACACGTGTAATATTAGAAAAAAATTAAGAAAAATTGTAGAATTTCCAGGATTGTTCTTCATATCCCGAAAAAAATAGTTTCCAATCAACGGTTCTGATAATATGGTGGTAGCGACTGCGCTTGGTAATAAACAAAATTCGGAGAGACGGGTTCGAAACCAGTCGACAGGAAAACTTATTTTTATAGCGTTTTCAGCTTACAAGTCGAGTGCGCGGTGCGCACTTTTTTGCACTGAGCGTTTTCAGCTTGTCATTGAGTGCAAAATTTAGTCAGCTGATGCGTTTTCAGCTTAAGAAAAAGTTGCACCGTGCACTGGCTCAGTGCGACTTTTGTGCACTGACTCCTTAGGCAAGTGCATTAGTGTCAGTGCAAATATGGCGACTAAACAAAATCGTTTTCAGCTTAAACTGCACTGCCACCGGATGAGGGCAGAACTCGTTCAGTGTCGTCACGTGATATGTTGCACTCAGTGCTCCCTTGCACTGTGTAAGCTGAAAACGCTATTAAATTTTTACTTTTCAAAATAATTTTTATTATTAATATGTTTTTAATCTTTCATTAATAATTAATTAAATGGATACGTTATACGCAACACAACTTATTTATTTTATAAAATATAAATCGCACTAAATATAACTGCAAGAATTAAAAAAATTACAACAAATATTCGAAATGACCGCCATTTTGTACTAAGCAAAATCCGAGTCTATCATAACATTGTTGTCTCAATTTGCTCAGCTGTCGATTTGAAATAAGGCTGCAATCATTTCTCATTGCCGCTTTAAAATTCTATAGTGGTCAATTCATAATGGCCGTCAATTTTTGATTTTAAATGACCTCAAAGAAAAAATCTAAGGGGCAGGATATCTTGCAGGCCAATTAATTGATCTATTTAAACAAATTCAAAAATATTTATTGTAATCAGTGTGATTCAGATTTTACAAAATATAATTTGACTGAAATAATGTTTATATTTTATTAAATATGAATAACAGATTAAATACATATTAATGATAAAATTTATTTGAAAAGTAAAAATTAGAAAAATATATTTGCTCTCGACTGGTTCCGAAGCCGACTCTACGAATTTTGTTTATTACCGAGCACACGCGCTACCATTATGCTATTTGACCCGTTGCTTAGGAACTATTTTTTCCGGGATATGAAGAACAATTCTGGAAATTCGATAATTTTTCTTAATTTCTTCTAGCATTACACATGTAAATTGACTAATTTGAAATATAATCCCTAGAATTAGTATCCCCAAATAAGCATACAAAATTTCAATTTAATATCTTGCACTGGGGAGATACTATTCACAATTAACTGATTTTCCATGTTAATCCGCCATGTGTCGGTTGGCCTAAGACACCCGGTATAAGATGTGGTTAGGGCAATCAACATTTTATTATCTGAAATTTTGAAGTTGACCGTAATTTCGCCAAGTAATCCTAATCAAGAATCTAAAATAATATATACTGAGTTTACATGCAGTTTTCAAAAAGTTTTTAGTTTTGAAAACGCCATGTATACAGTGGCAAAATCTGTAACAAAACAGATTGGCACACCCAGCAATGGGTAATAATCCGTGATGATATATTTATTTAATTTATTTTTTTAAATCTAAAATTCATGGGTTTGACTTGAAAACTAGTTTTAAAACTACTCATGTAAACAATAAAAATTCAGTTTCGATATTGCGCATGCGTAGATAGCATAACGTTTCTGTCGCTTTGTGTTATTTGGTGTTACTAACCTACAAATAAACTGACAGTTGTGTAGTTTTAGTGCGTAATGGAACAAAGTAGACAAAATAATTGGAATAATGGCAAAACGAAGAATTTGGAGTGAAGAGGATCTGTTACTTACATCAGCCAAATGCGCATGCGTCGAAACTGTTTTCAAATCAATCTGTAAACCTGTTTTGATAATTGCATGTAAACAGTTTCGCGTAATTTCGCCTGAAAACTGAAACCATTTTCAAAACTGTGTGTAAACCTAGTAATAACCTCGCTTAACTTTATAACCAAACTGAACCTAACATATTGTTCATAAAAATAGCCATTTTCTTTTAATTTAAATACTAAGTAACTAATTACAATAATATCTATTAAAATGAAATTGTTAAACATTGAATCATACTTATGGGCGTATCAAGGTAACCGCTTATTTATAATAAAAGCGTTAATTAAAAGTGCGCTTTTGCATTTTATTATTGTATAAAACATTTTAAAACTGAATCATTTAAATTCAACTGAATCTAAAAGCCAAAAAAATATTATGTAAGATTTTTATATGAAAAAATTCTATTTACCAATGTTTTAGGCATGGTATAAGTGCCATAAAATTCCAGACTTAATTGAAATATTAACTCAAAGGTGGAACTAATTTTATTTATTTATAAGAAATTATAAGAAATATGTAGGCAAAAAGAATACAAATATTACAATATTTTAACTTTAATGAATTCTTGAAGCGTCGGCAAGAGAATAAACAACTTAATTACGACTGCTAGTCTTATTATTTTCCAACCCTCCAAGTTTAATTTTATGTTTTCGTGCCATAATTATTAAACACGAATTTAAATAAAATGCATAAAAATATTAATAAAAACAAATAGGGCACAATGGTTATGCTGCAGAACACTTTTGTTGAAATAACTTTGAATCATAAAAATGACACTTGGAACATTTTGAATATAAATATTAGACCTCTTTTTATATTGAGTCTGCGCGTCAATTCATATAAAAATAAATAAATAAATGGGTAAATAATTAAAATGAAATATTTACGTGGTGTATGTGGATATGTAAGGCGAGATCGCGTGAGGAATAATTTGGTGTATGAAGAATGTTTGGTTAGGAAGAATGTTGTTAAGAGAGTAGGAATGAGCCAGTTGAGATGGTTTGGTCATGTGGAGAGAATGAAGAGTGTAGCGTGTATATCTTGGTGAAATTGAGGGTGTTCGATTGCGTGGCCGTCCAGTGTGTAAGTGGATGGATATGATTGATAAGGTGCTAAAAGAGAGAAAGTTTCCGAGTGGGAAGATAAGAAGAGCGTGTATGAATGCGATTATGAATGTGGCCGAGGCGAAAGAAGTGTGCTTAGATAAGAATGTGTGGCGAAGGATGATTGTTTCGTAACTATTACTGTGGTCCGGTTGCGGTATTTCGCTACCGAAAATCGGTCACTTTAATATGTTAAGAGAGGAATATTTGTTGTATGGTATAAGCGTATAATATATCTTGGTGAAGTTAAGGGTGTTCGATTGCGTGGCCGTCCAGTGTGTAAGTGGATGGATGTGATTGATAAGGTGCTAAAAGAGAGAAAGTTTCCGAGTGAGAAGAGAAGAAGAGCGTGTATGAATGCGATTATGAATGTGGCCGAGGCGAAAGAAGTGTGCTCAGACAGGAATATGTGGCGAAGGATGATTGTTTCGTAACTATTACTGTGGTCCAGTTGCGGTATTTCGCTACCGAAAATAGATCACTTTAATATGTTAAGAGAGGAATATTTGTTGTATGGTGTCAGGTTAGTAAGAATGTTGTTGAAAGAGAGAGTGATTATTTTTGTGGTTGATATTATTATTGTGGGGAAATGCGTGATTTTATTTATAGATGTATGTAAATAATTAAAATTAAACAAGTCAATTTGTAATAACTAAGTTTTTATAGTTCCTGACAAATTTTAATTAAGGGAAAACATTCAGTGCTCAACTTCACGAAATCTGACATTTTGTTATTATTATAGTGTCTGTCTTTTTGTTCAATATCTCTATTATACTGCCCATTTATATTATAATAAAGAATGTCAATTGGTTAACTAATGTAAGTTAGGATGATAATACTAAATTTGGAATAAAACTTGCACGGAAATGACAATGTTAATAATGATGTTTTACAAGAAAAAAACTTGATAATATAAAAGATAGAAATATTAATATGAATTAGATATTTCAGAAATTATTACCAACATATTTTGTAAGGCATTGATCTCATATTTTGCACCGAGCTCTGCTTTTATCTGGGCCGAGACTGCTTAGAAAGGCCATCATATATACGGATGGAGATTGACTGTACTAAGATGGATCGTTTTAGAAACAAGTATTTCGGTACTTGAGGCAAAACTCATACAATATTTATAGATAGATATAAACAAAAATATGAACTGTATTTTCTACTCTGCTATCCATACTTTAGTTATGATAGAGTGTTCATAAACAGTCGGTAAATTAATTGCATATGTATGAATGGTACAGAAAAAGAAACAACATATATATTTTTTATCATATTTAAATATAATTATCCTATATTGTAGTACCGACCGAATACAGTCATGTTGCCGCTTCCTATTCTGGGTTTGAATCTCGGCTACGATGTAGATGTTTGTTTATCATCTTATTTTCTTTTATATAAGTCCACGTACGTAATAATGGCATTGCACAATTAAATGTGTATGATTTTTGATGTCATACATATAATAGAAATAGTTTACCACACGGGATTTATAATCGGTTCATAAGACGACGTATTCGTAAATCTGTTCAGGAAATAATTTGGAATTGTCATCTTAGTTCGTATACAATGGCATGTATTTTAGCATTTTTCTGTTCTTTGTTGATTTACTTGACTTATCACAGAAGATAAAAAAAACTTTTTCTACAGTCTATATACAAAGTAGCCATTTGCGCTCTCTTTTGTGAACGCAAAATGTCACTTTGCCGCTCTAGAGCGACAAAGTAGAAAAAACGCTTGCTCCTCAAATTTCTAACTATGCAATGTTGAGAAATGTTACTTGGCTACATTCTTAATGGAAACGTTTAGTCAGGAATTAATGAAACTGTAGTTACACATTACCCACTAACATAACCAAACAAAATGCCGCCCTGCTGTGAAAATAAAATAGGGCATTCATTTACAAAAATGAAAGTATAAAATGCTTAGATTAGATTGAAGCAATAGCTCAAGAAGAATGGAAAATACCGATAAGTAAAAATAAATAAAAAATAAATTTTTGTTATGGTGCAGGACCCCATTGTGGCGACTGTAGAAAAAATCTTGTGTGTGTTTCGAGCGCAAATGGACATTGTCGGTTTCGAGAGAATGCCTCGCTCCTGCGTCGCGCGGCAACAACCTCTCAATCGACAATGTCCCATTTTGCGCTCTTAATACACAAATAGCTATTCGAAAAAAGTTAGACAAATGGTGTTGTCTTCATTTGCGTTTTTTGATGCAGAAAAATATAGTGTTTTCTAATAGGTGTCAGCACAGATTATAGAGCAGCGTTTCTTAACCTATGGGTCGCGTAAACTATTAAGAATTTTATAATTTTGATTACAAAATGCCAATCATATTTTTCTAAAATGTGTATAAAATTTCACTAAAATGTTAATAATGTATAAGCAATACAATGTAGAATTGTTACTGCTTATAACTCTACCGAGACTTTGACTTCATTTTGGTTTAAAAAAAGACACACCAATCTTGTAATTACTAAAACTAAATTTTAGGAACTGCCGTGATTCGAAGAACTTTAGAAACTTATACAAACTCAAGGTTCACAGTAATTAACATTAATTATTGTAAGCTACTGGTATTATTAATTTTAAATTTTAAAGAAATGCACTTTCAATCATGTTCGAAAACCAAATTGGACAAATATAGGAAGGTAATATTTACGTTTCGGAATTGGCTATCAGACAACATTAAAATTGTATCAAATTCATGTACTTTCCAAATTGTAACAAACTTCGTTTTATTTGAAATTGTTGATCTTATTATGGTGTTAAATTTTTATTATTTTGTTTATAAATATGTACCTAGGTATGTGATATAGGTACTTATTCCTACATTTTCTTATTTTCATGTGTTTTTTTTAAATTTCTATATAGTGGGTCGCGAAACCAATATAATAAATTTGGGTAGCGTCTTGAAAAGGTTAAGAAACGCTGTTATAGAGTGAATTGGAAATATTCCTGAACTACTATAAACGAAATTTTATATTCTCGCAATAAAAATGGTATGATTCTTCACTGCATACGTAATTGTAGTTTTTTATCACATAGGTTATAGAATCTATTCATAAAGCGACTTATGTCGTAGCTATGAACAGGAAATAATTTGGAATTGTCAAAATAGTTTGCCAGCATTGCTATCTCGAGAACTATAAGAGCTACAAAGACGGTTAAATGGGCAAACAATTTCTATTTCACAAGACATTTAAAGAAAAGAAAAATTATTTTTTTGGACCAGTGGTTCTCAAAATACGGACCTTAACTTTTTTATTTTAAATGGGATCATATATTTTTTTGCTCATTCGTTAGAGAATTTAATTCTGAATTCAGTGATATAATATTTTTATTCCCTTACATAACGATTTGTTTGAGAAAAATACATGTAAAGTTTCATATTAATTTGATTAAAATATGGCTATAATAAGAGTGTCATGAATGGAAAAAACGAATACGTGTTAATTTTTTTTTTACAGAATTAGAATGTCATGAAAGAAATACGTGAATATTTTGTTTATGTGGACATTTATGATCACTTACAAGAACAAAACATTCACTTCTTTCGGTCAGAGCACTCTAATTCTATGTAATAAAAATGACATCAAGTCATTTTTTCCTTTCATGGCACTCTTGTTATAGCCATATTTTAATCAACTTGGTATAAAACTTTACATGCATTTTTCTCAAAAAACGTTATGTGAGGGTATAAAAATATCACTGAATTCAAAATTAAATTCTCTAACGAATGAGAAAATAAAAAATATATATTCTCATTTAAAATAAAAAAGTTAGGTCCCGTATTTTGAGAACCACTGGCCGAAAACAAATGTTTTTCTTTTATTTAAATTTGTCTTGTGAAATAAAAATTGTTTGCTTATTTAACCATCTTTGTAGCTCTTATTGTTCTGGAGATAGCAATAGTGGCCTATTTAAAATAAACATCCTGTATTTTGGCGTGTAATTTAGCATTTTTGTTTCTCGTGATGATTTACGTAATTTATCAATAATGTCAAAGAAAAACTATCGAACAGGACTAGATTAATGGTGTTGTCTAAATGTGCGTTTTTTAATGCAGAAAAAGATAGTTTCCTAGTCAGTCTCGGCACAGATTATAAAACGAATTGAACCATTAAAAAGAGCGAAAGTGTATGTACCTAAATTAATTAATCTGTTAATAATTAAGCCTATTTTGGGACAACAAATTTCACTTTTTACTATTAGTTTTGTTTAATTGTTCTTTGACTTATTATAATTGACTTCCAGATAAAATGTTTTAGGTCTGTATTACGAACGCACTATTATTATAATAGCGCTTTTATGAATCGTGCTTTTACATTATATTTTTATGAGATTAAAAAGCGCCGTATAAAAGCGGGTTCATAATCGTAATACGGGTCATTATAGGTTTGTTCCTACAGCCAGCCTGGACTGTCATATGTATGTCAGACGCATGCGCATTTTAAAAATGTCATTCCAACTGACTATTGTACAATCCATCGGACTGTTGATATGTTTGTTCCTACAGACTTCGGACGCATACATGAACGCATCCGCGGACTGTCAGATCCATCCACTGGTCTGTGCTATGTACGAGTACTATTTGTCAGTACGTGCGCGCAGCGAGGAAAATATCGAAGCTTAACCTATGATTGTTTATCTGCTTTCATAATTGAACATAATGAATGATTTGGAATTTTAATCTGATCCAGAATCATTGTTATCTGATTCAGAAATGGATTTGATATTTGACCAACCTCGAATAAAAAAATAGTAATTATTTAGGTATAGAATATGAGAAATAATTAATATTTGTTTCTCGATAATTTATTGACCGATATTTTTTCTGCAGGGGAAACAGTAATTAATTATGATGATGAGAAATCCGTTGTCCGTTCCAACCATACGAAGTTTCTTACACATGACTGAATGAGTACATGAACAAGACATGCTCACAAAAGGGTTCATGAATGCGTACATGAACGCATCCAAAAAGTCGTGTAGGAACAAACCTTATGTTTATATTTTACATGCTCGGCGTGAGAACGTTAATAAGTTAGTATCAATAATAATAACGAGAATAATAAAAATATGGTATGAATTTGTCTAAACTTACTGAAGTTGAATGAAAAGACAAGATCTTAATCTGCATTAATAACGATTTTAAATATGAGAGTTACATACGCAATTGAAAACATTTTTTCTCAGAAATCGCTGAAGAAATTGTGGCTTCTTTTTTTCTCGTAGCCTTCATATTTTTTAGACCTGTCCAAGATATCAGCTTTTATCTGAAGAAATATAAGACCTAGAATTTCAAGAATGCTTACTCAAAAATTTTAAAATCAATTAGTAAAAAATGTGTGAAAGAAGACGTGATTTTTAAAAGAATTTTTGTGTTTTGTTTAATGTTAATTTTTGATTTTTCAAAGTAATTGAAGAAATGTTTTCTTATAATATAAAACTATAAATAATTTAAATAAATAATTTACAAAATCATAATTGTATAGCAGCAATATATGAAACTACAAATAATTCGATAGGTTTGGTAATATACATACAACGCATATATTACTACTTACGAGCTGTATGTGGTATTTTAAAAGCATATGATATACGTAACTAATATAATATATTGATGCTGTAAAATAACGTAGGTGGCTAAAAAAATTATACATAATTGAACTTGAAAACTGAAATTTTTATTAGTATGATTTGAAATGCGAAAATTATGCTATTACTCGTATTTTGGGGTCTCGTGGCCGCGTGCCTGAGTATCAGGTCGCGAATTTGGGGAACCGGGTTCGATCCCGACCGACGCCAAATATTTCGAATTTTAAAAGGCACAAAATTGACCCCTGTGAGGTGACGCCTAGTAAGCGCCCGCATGGTGCAAATATTTCATCATTACCGATATCTGTGTACAAAGCAGATTGGCACACCCAGCAATGGGTAATAAGCCATGATGATATATTTAATATTTGTACAAAATTTATTTGAGCGATTTTTTTATATAGAATTTTATTTATTTTTAATCGGCTATTTTTCTCTTACCCACAATAAAATATTGTATCGGACCTTAAATCAAAATAATTTAATTCAATTAAAGTAAGCTCTGTTATTGATTATTGATTTGACGATATTCTTTTTTTTACTGTAATTAGTTTTATGTTTCCAGTACTTGTGAAACTGTTGATAATATACAGACTGGTGACGGCGACTTATTTTCGTAATTTCTAGCTTCCCTAATTATTTTAGGTAAAAATGCTTCAAATAAAAGTTGTAGAGCTTAAAATTCTGCATCTGAATCAAAGAAGCAAAATTAATTTTTCATGCTTTGTAACGGCAGAAATTAGGTATGAAAATGTCGAAAATCACCCCAATAGCGAAAGCTATGGAATTGAAACAGATATATTAACAAATGTTTGACGTTTTACGTGTCAAGTTGATATATTTTTATTAGGTATTATTTGTAATATCTGTTTAAGTGAACAATTATTTATTAATTTAAATAAATAATTCTTCATTTTAAAATAACCTAGACTGACAGATAAATCGCTAACATTTGTTAATTTTTTGATTCAATTCCATCGCTTTTTTTGAGGTGATTTTCGACATTTTCATACTTAATTAGTGCCGTTATAAAAGATGATTTTGCTTATAGATTTTATGTAGAATTTTATGCTCTACAACATTTATTTAAAGCTTTTTTACTTAAAATAATTAGGGAAGCAGGAAATTACAAAAGTATGATTTTACATGTTAAAGTCCTTGGTGGCTGAGCGGATTAGCGCACATCTCGTAGCCCGCAGTGACGTCACCCGAACCATGTTCCGTGCGTTCGATTCCCGTCGACCGACAATGTGTGATTTGTCGTAAAAAATAAATACAGCTACTTGTATTAATCACACTCGGATGCTATAAGCTGGCCACTTATACATCTTAAATAAATGTAGCAATGGCTGAAATACAACTGGCAGTACGGCATTGGTAAAACACTGCGGCTCGGTGAGTCCGGTTGAAGGGTAAACGGCGACAGCTGTATACAAGCCCTAAATAGATAGATAGAAGTCCTATGTTCGGGGGTCGCGGTCACCATCCTGTATATTCAATGATCTTGAATACCTATAGACTAAACTAATGCTTTTATCCCATGGCTCATGGTTCCCCCTTGGCTCGAGTAAATAATCATAATATTTTGTTAAAATTTAATAATTGTGATTTTTATTAGTGATTCTGTCGAGACGAGAAATTTCTCGATTCTCGTCTCGTCTTGTACTCGAGACAAGATAGAAATATGAAAATATTTTTCGAGACGAGATATACAATATGTCCACGGATCGAGTTCCAAAGACGATAAACTTCTTTCCTTCTTAATTTACAAAAAAATGTATTCTTGATAAAAGTTTTTGCATTTCCCGAAACGGACAATTCAGTTTCAATGACTACGCAAACTTATTTTTTGGGACTTAGAATAATTTTCAACTAAAACAACCAATTGTCAATTTTTATCTACAACTAAAAGAAAATTTGATAAGGTTAAAACTGAATTGGCCGTTTCGGGACATGAAAAAACTTTTATCAAGAATACATTTTTTTGGAAAATAAAAAATAAATAAGTTTTTCCTCTTTGGAATTCGATCCGTGGACATACTGTATATGCCGACATCTCGATTCAGTAATATCTGTTTCTATTTATTCTTTGCATATTTTTCCCTCAAAGTTTGTTAATTTAAAATTTGAATTAGCATAAAAGTGGACCAGAATTATTAAAAAAAAATTGGGCATATTACGGTAATCTATTATCGGAAAAATAATTAATCTGTCGGGTTTGAAACAATAACTTGTTTAAAAAAAACCTAAAATTATGAAACGAACTTTCCTTTATGGACTACACATTTCTACATAATTATAGTATGAGTATTTATATTTTGTTTATATAAAAAAAAAACGAAAAGTGTTAGATATCAGCTTCTATTAATAATGGGGGAGTTTAGTAATGTTGAAATGTAATGTTTTTCCACTACTCTGCAATACTATACACGCAATATTACTATTAATGCAATAAGAGTAATAAGATATATCGCGTATTTTATATATAAATGAATATATCATCACGGCATATTACCCATTACTGGGTGTGCTAATCTGCTTTGTACACAGATATCGGTAAAGATGAAATATTTGCACCGTGCGGGCGCTTACCAGGCGTCACCTCACGGGCATCCATTGCTGGCGTGGAGAGTGCACCATAGGGGTCAATTTCGTGCCATTTAAAATTGGAAATATTTGTAAGCTGTAAAAAATATATTAAGCATTTCTTAAAACGCGCTAAAATCGGTGTCATACTTGACATTATGTTGTCATATATCCTAAATCAATTTAAATTAAATTTGTGCCGAGAAATCTTGGCGAGAAACTCAGCCGAGACTAGAATCTATTAAACGAGAAGAGAAAAATTTCGAGACGAGACATAATTTTATGAATTGTCTCGTCTCGACCGAATCACTAATTTCTATTTCTTTTTACATAATAACAAAAAAGTAAATAATTGTTGATGACATGCATTGGCTATTGCTAACACTAATACCACAGATAAACCTAGGTTTATCTGTGCTAATACCAATATCTCGATTTAACTCTTAGCATCTGTGGTTTACTTTCTAGAACAACTGTAGGTATTTTATATGAAGCATTGAATCATTATTCGTTCGATAAATTGCTTAGAAGTCTTGAGTAGTGTATTGATCAAGATATAAAAAGTTTAATGGAATGGTATATTGCGAATGAGGTGGTATGAATAGCACCTGACAATAAGATCCTTGATGTGACACTATGTATGCGAATGCGTGTGCACTATGATTTCATAAATAATTGAGTGGTTTGTCAATAATTGTATATTGTTCGCAGGTCCAGCAGTTGCCATGGTCACGATAGTTATACCCTGGCCTATTCTACATTTCCTTTTCATCTTATGGTTTTCTAGTACATTTGCCAGAAATTTAGGTAAGTTGACATCATCACTTTATAGCTTGTAAAATAAAATATTAACTAGGGTAATACGTTCATCTCTATAAATTTTAATGACGGTTAAGTTTAAATTTAATGTAGGTAGTGTAGTTAAGGAAACAGTTATGTTCACTTGAGCCATCTAGTGGTTTCCAGATGAACTATTGCGGATTTTATTATATATTTATGATTCCATATATGCACTGTTTCCAACATTGCTATTCTGAGAATTTGTAATTTTATTGAGGCTATTATTGGAGTATGATGTTCATGTATTTAATTTTAAACGTTCGTTCGATACGGGGAGAATAAAATCTTTATTTGTTTCCATTCTCAACAAACAAAGTTTCGCTACTTTTTCTTTTTATCCACGATGCGGCAGAATTCGTTAGGCGATTTAAAATGTTAAATAGCTAAAGCTAACTTCTTTTCAATTAAAACGTTAAATATTTACATATTTAGAAAGACCGAAGAAAAGTATTTTTGGAGAGAACTCGTATTTTTACAGACATTACTCATGTAAAGGTCACAAAGGTTTTGAACAAGGCCTGATGATATTAATATTATTATTCTCAAGTTATAATTGAATAGCTTGTGGCAAAAACAACCTTAGTTCATTTTTTTAATTTGAAATAATCAAAGAAACAACTTTCTAGCTTCCTTACTATTAAGGATTTCTGTAACTTAATTTAACCCAGGATCATGTTTAAATATTACTGGATGTTAAGTAATAGAAAAGTAAACATTGATGAGGAATTACATAATAATTAGTCAATTTTATAGAAAAGTTTTTTTAAAAATTTTCAAACTTTAAAATGTAGGTAATAACCTGAGAATTACTTGAAGATGCTTTTGGCATCCTTGAAAATAGATGTCAGTATATACAGGATGTAACTTCGGGAAAAAAATGAAAGGGCATATAGTACTGACCAAAATGAATAAAAAAGGTTTAATCAACATGGATCCGATCTTCAACTGTTTCCGAGAAAGAGGCCATTTACTATTAGAATCGAAGAAAATTGACAAAGATAGTAATTGAACAAAATTTTGACTGTCAGTAAATAATTGAATAAAATTTTATATGAAACATTTTTCTCTATTTCTAATACTAACGAAGTTACTCGAAAATCAAATATTGGCCAACGTTGCCACAACATTTAACTTAGTACAATTATTATTATTATTATTTTTTTTTTAAATAAAAGCACATCTAAGTTGACCTCTGAAAGGTAAAAGTCTTATTTAATCGAAGTCGTAACTCTTAGTTTTCGAGATAGCAGAGGTAAACCCCGTAAAAACTCATTTTTCACTGCCTTATATCTCGGAAACTATTGAAGATCGGACCCATGTTGATTAAGCCTTTTTTACTCCTTTCATTTTTTCCCGAAGTATGATTACACCATGTATATATAACATATTTATAATATTTGGACTATGGTTGTTTTTGCAAAAACGCCCTTCATTTGAAAAGTATAGTTATGTTGAGTGACTGCCATCAAAATATTCCACGAGCCGCCACTGGTGTTAGCCATGTTATTGAAATAAAATTAGAAATAAATGCAATGACATTTTACCTGTCAGAAATTATAAAACCACTGATCTCTATGCATAACTGGATACCGTTCCCAATGTTAAGGTTTTGTGACTAATTGAACACCGCCATGTTGGAGGATTTCGACACAATTGGCGCGCTTTTTGAACAAACATAACATACGTAATATTGAATATATACTGTGATGGTATTATTAAAATTTGTACTATTTATAATAAAGGTTAATAATATTAATTAAAAAGTAAAAAGCAATAATTTTTAGAGGAAATAAAGGATTTTTGAAGTATACTTCAATGACATATTTATTTTTCAGTCTAACATTAAATAATAAATGATTAATGTAAGTAAAAAAAATAATTATAATAATGCTATTTCATTGCAAATTAAACACATTTTTAGTAAATTATTTTACAATTACAATTAGTAACATATACAATTAAGTAATGTATTTATATTTAAAAAAAAATGATATTAAAATAGAGGAGCATGTATTATCGATCCGAACTATAATCATCAATAGAACTGTTACATGTAAAAGGAAAAGGTAATTGTTAAACTCAATATTAACTTCATTTATTTAAATTTAGAACATAGTTTTCAAATAACATATAGATGATAGTGAAATATAATTGGAAAATTAAAAATTGTTTAAAAGTGGGAAATTTCTCGACTGTGTTAAGTGGTAAGAATTATTACTCGAAATCTGGCATGCAGCAATTACAGCATTTATTCTTAGACAATCGACTTTTTACACAATCAAAATAGTTATTGATGTAACAAGTGTGTAAAGTAGTATTTTTTTGGTCGAGTGCGATGTGCGGAAATTGTAGCACGAGACAAAAAATACCATTTTACACACGTGTTGCATACAACATTTTTCCTACAACCGAAATGGTATTCATGTTTCTCATAATACTGAGTGTACAGGCATCGAACAGCTTCAAATACTCTTAGTACTGTTTCTCATAACACTGTACAAAATGTAACTTAAACACTTGGAAGAATCTCAGACAGACGATGATTAGTCTTTTATAATGTACAAATTGTACATTTAATATTAATATTAAAAATTAGCTTAGGTTAGAATACATGTCAAAAAAATGTTAATGTTCTTAAAAATTAGATTAGTACTCAATCCGTTAAAAAATATTAGATTTGTTTGATTTACAGTCTATATTCATATTTCTTAAAAAAATTATTACTTTCATTATTATTTACTACCTAATTATATACTTGTCAGGCAAATTAACCGAATTTTAATGTTGCCTAGCAACGCTTATGTACTTTTCAAGCACTAGTGCTTGAAAAGTGACACTTTACACACTGTAATGAGTGCGTGAAAAGTACTTTTCACGCACGGTTGTAGGAAAATAATATATTGTTTTATGTTCTTAATTGTAATATTATTTCTCATTCTGCAATATTATACACAGTGAAATATGTTTTACTCACCTGTGGAAACTCCTATTATTATTTTCACGTTTTAAACCACAATAGAAGCAGACAAAAACCATTTTATTTTAAAATTTTGCAGAAACATGGGAACACAACAACTCGCACAAACGTCAAACTAAATTTAACACTGATGCGAGCGCTGGTGTGCCGAAATCCCCCAATATGGCGGCGTTCAATTGATCATGGCCGCTATACACTATCCAGATATGTATAGAGATCAGTGTATAAAACATAATTTGCATCAAAATACTACTGCTTAATAATTTTCTTCGTGTGAATAATTCTCCATGTTCAATAATGATGACTCACACATAGTGATGTGCCGCTAAAAAATTCCCGCAAGGAATTTTGTTTTTTCCCGGGAATATTCCTGGAAATTCCTGCAATTGCGATTTCCGGGGAACAATATCTTGACTTTTTTCCCGGATTTTTTTAGAATTTTTTTTAGATAATATTATACCTTATTAACGCCAGTTATTTTGCTTTGCATGTTTATACCTTATGCCTCCCTGTTATCTACTCTTACTCCGTCAACAAATATTGTGGTGCTACACAATATTTTTTATATTTTGCGTTCATAATGAAGTATATATTGCGTATCGAAATGAAGGTCATTACGATACGCAATCGCGTATCGTAATGACCTTCATTTCGATACGCAATTTTTTCTTTTATACGGTTGGTACTAGATGACGTTTCTTTAACCCATTTTTACCTAATTTATTTTTAGTTAATTGACAATTCATTTTAATAATATAATGTCGAAATTATTATTATTTTTTTTATTTAGGGAAGATTATTTACATGAAAATGTACAAATGGTTACAAATATAATCACAAATTAAGTAAGTAAATGTTATTGTAGAAGGCGCAAAATATAAAAAATAGTATAAAGAACTCATTTTATAAGACTTTCTTTCGCACTTGTCAATTAGAAAACTCGCTAACGCTCGTTTTCTAAATTTTGACGCGTGCGAAAAAAACATGTCTTATAAAACACTTTCTTTAAGATACTATTAAATCACTCGGAAAATTAAAAAAATAAAAAAAAATTCTTGAGAATTACCCTAGGAATTTCCGAGTATTTTTCCTCATTATGTCACAATGTAAGAGGTACTTTTCTGATAGGTAAAATGTTATTACATTTGTTTGTGATTTTATTTCAATATCATGGCTACCAATATAAAAATGTGAATTTTATAAAATTTTGAATTAAATTTGCTCGGTTACGAAACGTGCAAAATAAAACATAGTTCTTGAATTAGATGTAGAATATAAAGCTGCGTTCAGAACTACCGAATTATAAATTATAATTAGCACTTACAATTAATACACGCATTTTGACTTATGGCAAACAACGCTAGCGTTCACAGCGACAAAATTAAGACGTTAAGTGTAAGTGATAAGTGGTATGTATACACACCCCAAACTTTTCACTTACAACTAGTGCGACAGATATATCATCTTGTCTCTTTCTGTCAAAAACGTCAAACGGCATAGTGCATTATATAATCTGTTTTAAATGTGGTATGATGCAGGATATTGTAATAAATAATAATATAGAAAGGCGAAGAATCACATGTACCTATACTTGTCACTTTTCACAGAATGTCTTTTATTTCTAACCCTATTTTTATCACAATAGAAAATATTATGATCCAAAATATTTTTATCCGTCAATTATAGAGTTCCAGTATAGTGTTCAAACAACAACTACTACTCTATTTATAATTCTTTAATAAAAATCATTTATTTTTTTTATTTATATAGATTGCTTCATCGATTTTTCAATAGATGTCACTTTCACTAAGTGCTAATTCTAAACGCTATTTCAGATTTAAAACCGGTAGTTTTAAGACGCTCCAACCGATTACTATTTGTAATTACTAATTGTAATTTATAATTCAGTAGCTCTGGACGCATCTTTTTCTTTACAACGTTATTATCTAAAATTCATAAGCCACTTTTGCGCAAGGAAAACTTTTTCCCATGTTAAACGCCTATGGCCCGCTTGTCGTGTTACACCCGGTATGTATGTACATAAACAAAACACTAACGGGACACTCATTATTTAGTGCAAATTAATTTGTTAAATGACTTGCCGTACTTGTTTATAATCATTATGTATTTAGTTGCTTTCTTTAGACATTAATTAATTAATGTATGTAAACAAGAAAATAATTATTAAATATTTATGCAGATGTTTGTATGCGGTATTTGCTGACTTCAATTTTAAGTATTTTTTACCTCAAGTAAATATTTTTTATTGCGCGGCGTTGTGAGTAAGTCAATTTTAAATTTACGAAATTAAACCTTTTGTTTGTTCAAAAACCTTATAAAAATGTATGTAAAACGAGTAACAATACATTAAACACAAGGTAAATATTATTATTTCCTTTTTACTTAGCACAGCATTTGAAATATTTACATTTCAAATCAATAATTTACAAAATTTCAATGAGCTCATATTTGTGTATTTTTCAACAAACAACGTAATTAGTGTAAAATACATGTGTTTCGGAAAAAATAATTTTTCTGCGAAAATTTGTAATATAAGGATGAAAATTTGTTGAAAATATTATTAGAGGAATTTTAATATTTACATTTGTTTGATCATACACTGTGTAATTATTTATTGAGTATAATAAATAAATTTTATATAAATTAATAATAAAATATTGGGTTTCAAGTATTGAATTTTTAAATCAAAAACATTTATTAAATATGTTTAAATACATGTTTATTGAATTAAATAGCCGAGATTGTAATTTAATTAAAATGAACATATATTTTGCAATACATACATAGTTATATCTTGCCTATATCAGTCTATTAGCAAATTGTATTTGTCTGTTGAAAAGAATAATTGTCAGTGTATAATTATTTTATTTATATGAAAATATTACGCAATACACAATAGCATACATACATTCATACATACATACATACATAAAATCAATTACAGGTACCCATATACATATGCAGGTTTTCTAATGTTGTTTTGATAGTAGTTGTATGAAACTAGCGAAAAAATTACGCATTCTTTCATTTGAATTACAATTTGTTTTGCAATATGCATAACAATAACGCAAAAACAAAAAGTCATTAGATAAAAATAAACTCTAATTTTTGTTCGAACTGCGTTCCGCATCACAATTTTTTGCATAGAAATGTATGAAGGTTTATTAGTTCCATAGAATCAGTGGAAAACAATCCTTAATTTTGTGAAAAAGTATGTTCGGTCATATTTTTGCAGAGAAGTAATCAATAAACCAACGGGAATGAACTAAAGTTAGCTTGACAGAGCCATTAATTTTCACAGTAGTTTTTTACTCTTGTTTAAAATTAATGTGAAGAAAGAAACTTGTATGTAGGTTTCACATTATTATATCATAATAGGGGCAACATAATTTAATTTATATTGTTTAGAGTGCTGACATGATTGCAAAATTAATTTTATAGATTACTAAAATCATATTATAAAGTGCGTTCGGTTATTTTGTACTGTGCTGTGCATGAGTTGCGTCACGTGATCACTGTGTACTCTGTGCAGATCGGAAATAAAAGAACGAATAGGGGATTCCACCATTTTTTTAATATAATTTCATCTGAACGTATAAGTAAAACTAAGATTGTCGCTCCCGAAGTTTGAAAATATAGATGTGACGTCACGAATATAAGTTTTTATATCAAACTGTTTTCTTCGTGGACAGGGTTGGCAAAAATCATGATTTATTTAAAAAAATCAAAAATCATTGATTTTTATCAAATAAATCATGGTTTATTGTACAAAATTAATCTTGCTCGCGAACTATGACTACGTTTATCTCAACGGTTGAAGCGCTTGAATTTAGTAAATCCCTTTTCAATCTTCGAAATAAACGATCGAGATTAATATTTCAAGCCGCTTGAAAATGTCAAGTCAAGCCTATAAAATAACAGGCTTGGACTTACGAAGCGGCTTGACTTCTGTCGAAATAAACAGTGAAGCTTCAAATAATGTAACTACGCATGCGCACATCCGCAATATGTTGCAGTGTTACTAAATTCATATCATTTGTTGGTTGTTTGCATTTTACCTCATTTTATAAAAGTCGCGACATAAAACTTAGTAAAATTGCCGAAAAGCGAAATATTTGGAGTGATGAAGAAATATTTTTTTAAAATGTTTTTGAAAGAGAAGACAAATAACAACATGACAATTTTTAGAGTTTGGGGTTATATATTCAGGATGAAATTAGATCATATACCTCTCCCTGTCTGTCTGCATAATCGAGTATTTAACTATCTTTTTTTAGTCGATATGAATTTAAAGAAGATTGAAAATAACTCAATTCTATTTTCAATCCGCTGAGAAAAACCAATGGGATTTTTTAAGTTGAAAGTAATTGAAGCCGCTTGAATTATCGATATAAACGTAGTCTATATAAATATAAGAAGAAGAAAAACTTTGAGGACATCCGAAAATGGCTTGGAAAAAGAGATAATGATTTTAATTTGAAAACCTTAAAAGCTGGTAAATATTAATTAATGAAATAGCTTACATATTTACAAAATTATCGAAAATTTGCATACTTCTCAGATATACATCAATATTTCTTCATTTTTTCTATTGTCACTATACTTTCGACCCTCGCTTTATACTTTGCGCGCCACCTCAAACGTGCACACTTGCACAGCCGCCCACACGTCCAGAGCTTGGGCGAACTGTGCATGCACAATCTACACAACATAATATTTACCGAACGCATTCTGTGCCACCCAGAGTGCACAGAAGTAAATAACCGAACGCTTGAGGTATATTCGAAATATAAACCACGGTTCGGTGCTGGTTTCAAGTGTTAACCGCGTTGTTTTGTAACCAGGCATAAATAAACGAATGCTTTGGATTGATCATCTGTCACATGAATTGGCAATTTATGATAAATTTTTTGTTGAAAGATAATTTAAAATTATGGATGTTCTTTAATGAGTTTATTTTAATAAAGTGATAACGAAAATGCCTATTCTCAGCTCATATTTCCTTTTATTCGGAGGTTATGCCTGTGATAAGTTTATTTCGAATGCCACTATTGCTACTTTTCTTATCTCCATAATTGTCACACAAATTACATACAACAACAAGATTCTAACCTGATTTCTAATATCTAATCACCGTAATTGCCAACTTCGCGCGGTTGTTGTAGTCATGCAAAAGTAACCAAAATTTTCATGAAATATATTCGAATTTGTAACCGGTTAATGAAAAATTTAACCGCGGTTAGCATGGTTCCTCTTTCAAATATACCTTTACTGTGAAAATTATTAAAAATATGTGCACAAAACTGAATAACCGAACGCACCTATAATATTTTAGTTATAATTCAATAATTAGCTACACGTGCCAATATGTTTATACATAAAATACAAAATTATACGATACAACAACACAATTTTCATTAAAATACTTTTTATTCATAGAAAATTAGATATAATGTCAATATACATATTTTGATGTAATTTTAGATTGACATGGATAAATTTGCTTGAATTCTTTGATGAATTACAACAAAGCCTGTGGCGGCACCAAATTAATAATATCAATGAGGTTTTTTTTCACTCTTTTTTATGTTTATTTTAAAATTTCAAATTATACGATGACCCCCCTTAAAATGATTATGGGGCCGCCCTTGAAGAAAAGACATTTATTATTTATTTTTGAGTTATTACCTAATAAAGTCATGTTCCCATTTTTAGCCAAAAAGTTCAATATTGCAAAAATCAAATTTTTATATACATAATTATTTAGGCCCGTTTTCCGAGCGCACTGTTTTAAAAATGCACTTTTATGGATCAGACTCCTCATAAGAATAAGAATATAAGGAAAAGTGCGTTCGTTATACAAGCCAATGTCTCTAAAAGTGTTGATTTCAAACTTTGAAACGGCATGTTGACATCTTTTTTCGTTTGTCAGTTATTTACGTTTAAATTTTTATCATATAAAATAATAACCAAAAAATAAATGTAGATACAAACTTGGAGATATCATTCGATTCTACGTACAAAATTACATATAATTAAGTATACCATTTTTTAAAAATATTTGATGTATGGGTCCTAGAGCAAAATATCTAAAAATCCCTCAAAAATGGTGATATCGTCAAGTCTATAGGTGCATTCACAAATGAAAATTAGATTTAGATTTATGGTTTATACTTTAGATTTAAAGACTTTGGCCGCATATTATGTAATGACTCCATTCACATTTTAGAATTTAGGGTCTCTAAAGGTGTATTCCCAAATGAAAATTAGGTTTAGATTTATGGTTTATACTTTAGATTTAAAGACATTGGCCGCATATTATGTAATGACTCCTTTCACACTTCAGAATTTAGGGTCTCTAAATGCAAATCATAAAGCTAAACATTGCAAGGTCCAAACTTTAGGTTTATGATTTAGTTTGACGTCGCAAACTTCAACAATGAGAACGAGTCTAAAATGATATAGATATATACGCCCATCTTTATTTAGTATCCACTTGGAGAATTCGGCTTTTTAAACAAATGCGAGAACAACATGGAGACTGTCATAACTTAATTGCTGAAATATAACCAGTAATGCCAAACGAATGACAGTTTCACGCGCACAGGTGTCTTGTTGAGTACTGCTCTACCGATATTTTAATCTAGTTTTTAAAGCATTTACATAGATGTCTGTACATATCAAAACTAATTTTCAGGTAATTTAAACTTACATTTATGAATGATTTACTTAAACCTAAACAAAAACCATAAACCATTTTCATTTGTGAATGCACCTTATATCTTGACTCATTTTGGGGTTTCACCAGTTGTAGGTTGTTATAACGAATTCTGACAGATAAAATGTCAAACGTTTATTTGTCTTTTTGTTCAAATGCCATGGCTGTCGCTATTAATAAGAAATTCAATAAATTTAATAATTAATTTATGGGACTAAAATATTACCTTATTTAAATGTTATTTGGTGTCATTTCATGTAGAATATGTTTCTAATGGTACCACAATCATTGTTGTCAGTGAAAACGGGCAGGGACAGTCTGTAAAAAACTAATTTAGGTACCGTGTTAATCTCCTATGTGCACCTTGAAATAAAAAAATAAAAACCACCGGTATTCAGAGACACATATACGTATAAGTTTTTGGCTCGGTTTTTGGTGTAATAACTTGAAATGGTGAAGTTGTCGATGTACTGCCTCATACCTCCGATTTGGATAAAACTTTGTCAAAATATTCTTCTCATCAAGACAAACATAGCAAAAATAATAATAAGTGGGGTTCAAAGTCGGTTGACTTCGAATTAAAAATATAGGAAAAATAGTGACAAGACGAATTTCAACAAATTTTCACACAAACCAAGTTGCACGCAAACTAATTTCGCCCGTATGGGAGTTAGTTTAGTTAGCTTGCTTTTTTAAATTTGTAATAAACCTAACCTTATCTAACCCTAACCTAACCTATATAATAATTTTTCAGGTGTGCGTCAAATGGAAATATGGATTAAATATTTAAATATAAACAAATTGTGTTTTGAAGGTCAACCGACTTTGACCCCCACTTATTATTATTTTTTCAGTGTTTATCTTATGAGAAGAATATTTTGATAAAGTTTCATCCAAATCGGAGGCGAGGCAATACATGGACAACTTCACCCTTAAAATGAATAGAGATATAAACTTGATGAAATATGAATAAGTACGCTTGCTAATGTTCAGAATTTGTAAACAACAAATCAGTTTTAATAATAAAAGAAAGATAAAATGGGTAGAAGCTGTAGTGATATATTTATTTATATAACGCTGTATGGCTAAGTTTTTGATTAATAGCCTTGGTCCTTTTATTAACTAAATCACTGCCTTAAGTATGCGTATAGTTTTATTTAATAGTATTATTATGCAGAACCTTTAAATCTCATCTTAATATAAATTTTATAATTATGATGTATGAATACATTTAAACTTTATTTGGAAATATATAATTATAGATTTTTCGTGGTGTTGTAAGAAAGCATAAATTTAGTGTTTTTTTCACAATAACCGGGAGAGTTTTTTGTCCAATTTGTCAAAGCACGCAAAACAATTTTTAATTTCCACCTATAGATCGCTGCAAAATACAAATGGAATCCAATTATTCATTATTCCAATCTATTCATCCACAAAAATGAATCCTGGTATCGATATTCATATCCGGAAAGGTAAAGAACCGATTGAAAAATCCATATTTATCTGTAACGCGTGAAATACTTAAACTGTAGTGAACAGCGGCTAACTGTGGAATTCGCCGTAACAGCTCCGCACCGAGTAAGCAATGCTAGGTCGTTTCTCCCAGTGATCCTCAACATTTTTCTCAATCTAAGACGATTTGAATGAATCGAGATCCGAGTACGAGTACGCCAAGCTATTCAAATTGAGAATTCTTTGAATTATCGGGGTAGCTTTAAAACCTTATGTGGAGATTTAAATGTACTGAATTTTGTCTAATAAATAAATTATTGATATTGTAATTGAAGAGAAATAAATTGTTTTTACATTATTGTTTCAAAGTTTTTATCATTGAAAGATTTTAATTTGCAATTTGCTTTTTAGTTGTAAAATATACACAGGTGCAAAAAAACGGTCCATTATTTTTTTTATTTTTGTTAATAGGGGATTACAGCTCAATCGAATTAAGAGAAATTAGCAAAAAATAGTGAAAGTATATGCTTAATAATGAATATTAATAAAGAAATAAAATGATATAATTGAAATACTTCGGAAATAAGGGGGTTTGTGTTTTAGCATCTCGTCACCCATATGAAATCCATATATATTATTTTGATTGGCGACTCAAATACCACCTATATAACTATATATATAACGAATACCGAGTTAGGGGCGGAGCCTACTACCAATGGAAATAGAGAAATTCAAATAGCGGAAGCGTGGCTATCATTCCAGTAGTGCAATTCTCAAACAGTTTTTATTTGAATATAAATATTTGGATTAAACTTAATAATTTAAATACATTTCCAATTATAAATCATGTCGACTTGTACAGTATAATAATATTCATTTATTTTTTATAAATATAATTTAGAAATAGTATATATTTCAAGAACATATTTAGGTCCACGAAGAAAATAGTTTGATATAAAAACTTATATATGTGACGTTACATCTATATTTTCAAATTTCGGAGGACTATAACTCGCTTGTTAATAGGAATTTTTCACCGGATTTTCACCGACAGTCTTAGTTTTATTTATACGTTCAGATGAAATTATATAAAAAAATGGTGGAATCCCCTATTGTCTTGACATCTATAAGAGCTACGAAGTCGGTTAATTAGGCAAAAGTTGTCCTACATTAGGATGCCATTTTAGAAATGTATTGTTTATTCAGTCAGAAGTAATGCAATCACTAGATCAGACAAATATGTAAATTTTGCAGTTTTTTGTTTTTGCAAAACTTCTAAGTATGAAATAACTCTAGATTTTGATTTGCACTTCTTTAGGATACTTATTTAAGCTCTTTCTAATGACGATACTAATTTTTGTAACTAATGGATTTCAAGCTACAATATCAAATATGATTGTCCATTAAATAAACCGATATGTACCATCTGTTAATTTTTTGTACACTGTAATAGTCTGTCTTTCATTGGACAAAATTAAAAGTTTTATTTAAAATGTTTCAAAAAACATACTGTTAACAAAAGTGAAAATAAAAAGTTGTCCGTTTTGTTTTACATCTGAGTGTATTTTCATTTTAGAACATACTGAAGGTAAAATTGATTATATTTATTTCAAATTTGTATTTATAAAAAAAAACATACAAATCTGTTCCAATATATGTACGGACTCAAATCTAGGTAATGAACTACCAGCGAATCCTGTTTAAAGTATGCTTAGGCTCTTCGTTAAATACATTTCGTAGGTTTCTGTTTCTATTATTGTTAAAATAAACTGAAATAACCTAACTTAACAGAATCTACAGAGCATAATTTGAGTGTTATTTTAAAGTGTATACGCAACGCGGATAAATCATATACATTATATATGTCGGTAGTTCACGAAAAACTTTGGGTTCTTGAAACGATGCATTTTACAATGAGCTATGACATAAATATAGGATAGGTAAAAAAAGAATGTATTAGTTTTCAAACCGTTTTCAAAACGTTTTTAGTTTTGAAAACGCCATGTATACAGCGTCAAAACGGTTTTGATTTATCTCAAACCAAAACTAAAATTCATGGGTTTCACTTGAAAACTAGTTTTAAAACTACTCATGTAAACACTTAAAATTCAGTTTCGATATTGCGCATGCGTACATAGCATAACGTTTCTGTCGCTTTGTATTATTTGGTGTTACTAACCTACAAATAAACTGACAGTTGTGTAGTTTTAGTGCATAGTGGTACAAAGTAGAAAAAATAATTGGAATAATGACAAAACGAGGAATTTGAAGTGAAGAGGATTTCAAACTTACATCAGCCAAATACGCATGCGCTGAAACTGTTTTCAAATCAATCTTTAAACCTGTTTTAACAATTGCACGTAAACAGTTTCGCGAAATATCGACTGAAAACTGAAACCATATTCAAAACTGCATGTAAACGTAGTAATTGATAATTCCATTGTTTAATACATGGAGCAAAAACAATATAGATAATTGACACGAGAATTCGTGACATGGGAAAACATTTTTGTTTTAAATATTATCTCTCTTGTAAAACTTTATAGAGTGATACATACAATTTTAGAGAAGAAAATCCTGAATATTTAAGTCTTATAATTTTTGTAATTTACGCTTTTGTTGCTCGATTAACTGTCAAATATCTATTTTTGACATATGTCTTGGTTTGATAGTATGTTTGACGTTTATTTTTGGAAATAATCGTATACATTTTTATCATACCTTTAAATTAAGTTTAATCGAATATCAAAAACTTAATTTAATAATTTTACCAGAATTTATAATTTTATTCTTTATGTATAATCACCCTGTTAAGTTTTACGGAACAGTTAATAATTAAAAAAAAATGTTTTCCCATGTTAAATGCTTATGTCACGGATTCTTGTGTTCATCCTGTATATGTTCATACATCTTATTAAATGCATAATTGGAATAAACTATAATAATTTTTAAAAATCTGTATAGTTTCAAATGATAATTTTTAAGTATACAATACTTTAACATACTACTTACGATTTTTTATTGCCAAATCCAATGTATAACCTTGACTTGGCAATGAAACATTTCATACCGTTCTGATTATATTATATTATATAATTTCATCTAATTCATAATAATTCAGTTAATTATTATTAAATTATTCAAATCTCCTTTTATACCAAAAATATTTCCATAAATGATAACATTGAAATGTCAAATGTGACATTTGTATCGTTCTTTTTAAAATAAATAAATAAATATATCATCACGACATATTACCCATTGCTGGGTGTGCCAATCTGCTTTGTTCGCAGATATCGGTAATGATGATGACATATCTGTACCGTGCGGGTGTTTACCAAGCGTCACCTCACGGGCACTCATTGCTGGCGTGGAGAGTGCACCACAGGGGTCAATTTTATGCCATTTTAAATTCGAAATATTTGGCGTCTTTTTAATCTCGTAATAAATGAATAGACAGTTGCCTAGGGTACACGACTTACGAGATTTATGATTCGTGGATTTCATATCCATCCTAGAATGAATATGAAATTGTATCAGTTCAGTTAACTAGTATTGCCTACATATCCATTCTGCAGATTGTGAAGAAATGATAATTTTTTCAAGTGAGAGTAGAAAAAAATAATTTTCGATATGTTGTTTGAATAATTCTTATTAATTTTGTATAATAATTAAATTCTACCGCTATACCATTTAAATGCTCGCATGAGACTTATTTTGTTATTAACCTAAATTATTTGTAATATTTATACTTTAATTTCTGTAGTATAATTACTCTAAATGATTTATGATAATTCACGTAGTTAATAATAAATTATAAGAAATGTTTCATGCCTTATCTGGAATTTATCTAGAAGCTATTTTAGGGAAAACTGGATAATGTACTATAACTGTAACACATACATTATTTCGCAATAACAATTATTAATATTAATAAAATTAATACTAAAGCGAAATTGGCAATTATGTTGTTTAATAATATGTATCTGTGTCATAAAATTATTGATTAGGTACTTTCAAATTTTATTGTATTGTAACCTTTAAATATTAATAGGTTTATAGCGAGCTACAATAATGAACACATGTTTAAATGCTTTTACATTTGATTTGAACATGAATAGATACAGATAGAAAGTAGAAATTGCGTATCTGAAATAAAAAAATGTTGTGAATCTCTGATTCATCTGACCTGATGCGGTGCGCCGTGAAGTAAGTGACATTCCACTTTCTACACAGAGTGTACCGCCTTGCCGTGTGAAACAAGCTGAGCGATACGGGTCTCTGTCGTCCTGCTCTGACTAATGGCTATACTTTCGTGACGTATGTTGTTTTTAAAATGCATGCGTTCAATGCAGATTTCGCGTTGTTTACGAGAATGGTAGGGAGTAACAGCTTTTAAAAGAAGTTTTTCATGTGTGCTTGTTTGGTAAATGCGATTTTAACCCGAAATGTGTTTTTTACGTGTATCGTTTGTGGTAATGTGCTTTTTTGTTGGGGTTAATAAAAACGGGGATGTTAGATCAAATAGGAAGAAAGACGTCTTAAAATTGAATACGCGTCGTATATTTCATAATAGTATTTTTACATTCGTCAAATCGTAGACACCGTATTTTCTTTACGATTATTTCTTTCTCTCCTTTTTTACATTTCACCTTTATAAAATTTAACAATCGCATTCAAAGCTCGTTCTATTGTTAGTCCGTTCGGCAAATAAAATAAGTAAATATATCGTCACGGCTTATTACCTATTGCTAGATATGCCAATCTGTTTTTTATTCGCCGATTTCCGTCCAAGTAGATAGCGTGAACGTTAAAATTCCAGATGACATAATCGTTATTCTGTACATCAAAATATGTTTCACCTTATTTTATCTGTCAAACAAGGAAAACTGAAGGCGAATTAGAAAGTCTTACTCTGATTGCTGAGTTAGCAAATTTAAGTGAGAAAGATTTCAACGATGCTTTAATAAATTGTCACAGAAACAACTGTTAAAATGGAAATACTACATATGGTAGGTATGACTAGCGAATGAAAGTTGACGTTTAGATTATTTAATAGATGTGGTTTGTTTTGAAAACATTTCCCTATATATGATTTGAAAGGAAACTGACCCTTATGTATTCTGTTACAGAAGATTAGAATTGTACTCAATATCAGGAGGCATTTAAAATGACCTTAGCTACAGAATTCAGGGATGTATTTAAAAAATTTAATACCGGAAATACTAGTTCGTTCGTTTTAGGTGTAAGCAACCCTCGAGTCGGAATTACTGTTACAGGAAATTAAAAATAATCTTATATCATAGAATTAACAAACTAAATAGTTTAAAGATCAAAATATTTATATAATCAACATAAACGAAAAATGTTTAAAATATTTTAAACGCACACCTGTTTTGATATTCATTTACCCTAGTCGGCCGTCTATTTTCAGCCAGACATAGTAATGTATTTCTGTGCTTTCCTAGTCCAGTATTTAAATGGGTTCATGCAAAAATTTCATACCTGAATATTTCGTACAATTCTATTCTTCCCTAGGGATTCAAAAGAAACCACATCTATAAAATAATTTAAACGTCAACGTTCATTCGCTAGTCATACCATACAGTTTTGCAACCTCTACATACAATTGCGAAAAGTAAAATGTATAACTGAAACTTTATAACTATCTTTCTCAAAAAAATTGGTTATGCCTGCTTTAACGTCAAATATAAAATAATTTACGGCAGATGCTATTTCTGGACAAATAAAGTTAAACGCTATGTATGTACCAATAAAAGTAGATATTGGGATAATGTGCACGCATTGTCGGTAAATATAGAAACTTACCCAAAACTATTTTTTCTTGCAATTCAGCCAAACACAACAACAGTAACCTCACCTAACACACAAAAGTCACCCTTGGAAAACTCGGGGTGAGTTTTGTGCGTTAAGTGATATATTTAATTAGGGTGACCGCAGATGTATTTTAATAAAACTAGGACAGAATGATAAAAACCAAGACATTTTATAGTTGTATAAATTTATATATCCGTAATTTTTTCGTTACAATTTGAAACTGCGGAACTAGTTGAAATGTATTAAATCATCAATATTAGCACCCATATCACAGAAATATTATAAAGAACCTTAATGGTACTTTTTCTCCTAAACAGTAACACATGACGCACAAATTTATTTAATGTAAAAAATGCCAACGTAATTAAGACCCCCGACTTATTCTTAAAATCCGCCCGGACATCCCCGGTCATATGAAAAAACAGGACATGTCCGGGAAAATCCAGACGTCTGGTCACCCTATATTTAATTAAATTGCAAGCGAAAACAATTTTAAGCGAATCTACATTTTCCGGGCAATGTGCACATCAACTCACTATATCCACTTTTACTGTAACATGTACACTGTTTATATGTACGCATGCGCATTTAAGCCAAAAGGAACATTAACGTGCACGCTATTTGTTCTGACGTTATGTGAAAATTCTATTGTACCGCAGACGGCGCTTGCCATGCAATAACTCACGAACACTGAAAGTTGTTGTGAAGAGGGTTTCTTGAGCGATTTGAAAATTTGTAATGATTTGTAAGTTTAACAACATTTAAACCCGGACTATTAAAATCACAATTGGTTAGCAGAGCTGAGCGTATTCGAATACATTTACTCAGAAGTACTGTTTAAAGTCCGAGTTTTATACTCGTACTCGAGTACATTTTAAAATCTGTTACTTTTACTTGTACTAGCGATATTTCGTGTAAATACTCGTACTCAAAACACTAAAAAGTACTTACAGTACCTACATGAAAAGTACTCAGAGTACTTATAAATACTCTGAGTATTTCTGAAGTACTTCAAATTAATATTTTAAATTATTATTTGATGTCTACGAGTACACCGAACATGTTTGTGCACCAATTAATCGTTCATATTAGATCAAATATGTGTACTATAGATCTTTGCAGGTTCGTCATTTTATTACCAAATGCAAAACAGAATACAGTTTATATATTTTTCTACTATCGTTTAGAAATGTTTTTGTTGTTGTTTCCATATTCATTTGAGTTTATTAATGACTACGTTTATCTCGACAATTCAAGCGCCTTCAAGTATATTATGACTTGAAAAATCCTATTGGTTTACCTCAGCGGATTGAAAATAGGATTGAGTTATTTTCAATCTTCTTTAAATTCGTATCGACTAAAAGAAGATAATTGAATATTAGATTATGCAGACAGACAGGGAGAGATATATGATCTAATTTCATGCTGGATATATAACCTCAAAATCTAAAAATTGTCGTGTTGTTATTTGTTGAAAAACATTAAAAAAATATTAGTTTCTTCATTACTCCAAATATTTTGCTTTTGAACAATTTTACTAAGTTTTATGTTGCGACTTTTATAAACTATGGTAAAATGCAAATAACCAGCAAATGATATGAATTTAGTAACACTCCAATATATTGTGGATTTACGTTGAAGCTTCACTGGTTATTTCGACAGTAGTCAAGCCGCTTCATAAGTCCAAGCCTATTCTTTTATAGGCTTGACTTGACATTTTTAAGCGACTTGGAATATTAATCTCGATCGTTTATTTCGAAGATTGAAAAGGGCTTGAAACGTCGAGATAACCATAGTCATTGACTACGAATATCTCGACGTTCGAAACCGATTGAATTTAGTACATCCCTTTTCAATCTTCGAAATAAACGATTGAGATTAATATTTCAAGCCGCTTCAAATGGCGAGTCAAGCCTATAAAATAACAGGCTTGGACTTACGAAGCGGCTTGACTTCTGTCGAAATAAACAGTGAAGCTTCAAATAATGTAACTACGCATGCGCACATCGGCAATATGTTGCAGTGTTAATAAATTCATGTCATTTGTTGATTGTTTGCATTTTACCTCATTTTATAAAAGTCGCGACATAAAACTTATTAAAATTGCCGAAAAGCGAAATATTTGGAGTGATGAAGAAATATTTTTTAAAAATGTTTTTGAAAGAGAAGACAAATAACTACATGACAATTTTTAGATTTTGGTGTTATATATCCAGGATGAAATTAGATCATATACCTCTCTCTGTCTGTCTGCATAGTCGAGTATTTAACTATCTTTTTTTAGTCGATACGAATTTAAAGAGGATTGAAAATAACTCAATCCTATTTTCAATCCGCTGAGATAAACCAATAGGATTTTTCAAGTCATAATCACAGTATACACACCACACACAACATATACAGTAGCGAAACTCAGTGTCGGCACCTTTGAACTTTTGATACCAAACTGAGTGACCTTGAATATAGCCGCCATGTTTCTGTTGCGCGTAGTGGCGCCAATTCAAATGGTACCGCAAAGTATAATATCGTATTATACTACAATCAATACAAATAAAAATACGAGTTTTTTACATGGTTTTAGTGTAATAACAGTATACTTAGTAACATGATGTCTCTTTACAAGTTATACACAAATTTTTGTCTGCGATTTTATTATCGTTCAAGACTACTATATTCCCACCTTCTGTCAGAATCATTGGAAACAATGCCATAGGCGGCGATATGAACAGTCAGACACGGATGCATATTTCTTGAGTCTTTTTTTATGTACAAAATATACTGAAATTTAGCTAGATTGATATAAATTTAAATATATATATTGTGGCATAATGTTCTTAAGCCGCTTAAATTATCGAGATAAACGTTGTCAATGTTTGTAACACCACATAATAACTACTAAAAATTAGTTCTGATTATCGATTATATTTTTTAATGTATTTTTTATATAAACTAATTATCTGTATCAATTTTTAACTTGTTAGGTCTACTGCATTGATTTAGAATACCTCATGAATTATTTTATCCCTACTAGAAGCTACATGTTAACAACATGTCTCATTATTCATTAATATGCAACTAAAACTGTCAATGATACAGGGGTATTTCGGTCTCATATTCCACAGAGAAACTTAATCAGGTACAGATAGATGTTCTGCATTTGTAGTATCATGGAAAAGATATTCGTAATTGTTATCTATCTATTATAATGTATAAAAAAGGATATTCTGGTTATTTTCAACGTATAACTATGGTAATAAATAAAATATTAATAGATTAGATCCGTGGGTATGATATAAAAATAAAACTAATTTTATAATATATATATGTATATATTTTTTTCTGAATATTACATACTGAAATGTTATATTTTTTCATCATATATGTATGAGTATAATGTGTTTCATTCATTACATCATGACAAATTGTAGTATTTTGACATTTATTGATCTAATAATAAGAAATATTAGCCTTCAATGTATATATTTTATTATATAAATATTTGTTTCTATAAATTTATCCTTACAAAAACTGGGGTAAACTTACTGCATTTCTATTTATCATTTAGTGAGTTTACAAAATGTGTTTCTTAATGAAAATTAGAAAATTTATTTGTAAACTCATTTCAAAGTTAATTATTAATGTTATTCGTTGCATTTACATTACAACTCTAATTCGATGCGAAGAAGTTAGTTTTGTAATTTAAATTTATTTACAAGTTTTCAATTCAATTGAGTATATCCTCTGTCTGTGTATTTACAGATATTGTGAAAATAAATGTTACCATTTAATTAAACTTCATTTATTTTCAATACAAACGGAAAATTGTTTACAAATTATAATAAATGTTTGACCTGAAAATGTCATATTTGTTTGTTATACAAATAATTGAATCTGGTGTTTGTTGTTAATAAATTATTACATTTTTGAAAAAGAATTTGATGAATTTGATTTTAATTGTAGACGAGCTTTACCCAGATTTGAACCTTGCATTATACACTATTAAATGTTCTTAAAATTCCTGAGTACTCTATTATTCATTTCTTCAGGGCGTGGCAGAATACTTTAGAAGATTTAAATTTTATCTTATGTTTTGTTATAGTTAATAGGGCGTTGCTTGTGTATATGTTTTATATAATTGTCTTTAATCTTTTAAGTAGTCGGTAGTCCTAATACATACTTAGCTTTTACTGCATTTTTTTTATTATAAATTAATGGTTCAATTCAATTCATTTTGTATTGAATCCGCTATTAAAAATAAGTGATAAGAATACAATAATTTTGCGTTTGAAGATGAATCCTGTTGACTCAAGAAATATTGATACAGTATTTTTAGTGAGGCGAGGCGAGACGAGACGAGATATATAAAATATCTCGTCTCATTGACTACGTTTATCTCGACGTTTTAAGCCCCTTGAATTTAGTAAATCCCTTTTCAATCCTCGAAATAAACGATCGAGATTAATATTTCAAGTCGCTTGAAAATGTCAAGTCAAGCCTATAAAATAACAGACTTGGACTTATGAAGCGGCTTGATTTCTGTCGAAATAAACAGTGAAGCTTCAAATAATGTAACTACGCATGCGCACTTCATTTGTTGGTTATTTGCATTTTACCATATTTTATAAAAGTCGCGACATAAAACTTAGTAAAATTGTCCAAAAGCCAAATATTTAGAGTGATAAAGAAACATATATTTGTTAAATGTTTTTCAAAGAGAAGACAAATAACAACATGAAAATTTTTAGATTTTTAGGTTATATATCCAGCATGAAATTAGATCACATTCCTCTCCCTGTCTGTCTGCATAATCTAATATGTAACCATCTTCTTTTAGTTGATACGAATTTAAACAAGATTAAAAATAACTCAATCCTATTTTCAATCCGCTGAGATAAACCAGTAGAATTTTTCAAGTGATAAATATACTTGAAGCCGCTTGAATTGTCGAGATAAACGTAGTCGTTTTTGGATCTGCAATCTCGATCTCGCTCTCGTTCTCGCACTTTTTTTAGGTCTCGTCTCGTTCTCGCGTGAGTTTCGCTGTAAAATAAGCGCTTGCGCACTACGTATTTACGTAACAGTTTAACTGCAAGACACAAGTTCGCACCAATCGTACAGTCGTCCGTGTATTAGCAGTCGTATAACTATAACAAAGAAAGAGACGAAACACTAAATTCTGGTCACTAAATTATTTCAATACGAACATAATATTTATTCATTTACGGTCATCAGAAAATGTGATGTTACTTAATAATTTAATTTAACTACCTCTAAAATATCTAATTTATCACCAAATGGACCTTTTCAATTTATCGGCTATCTCTTTCTATCGCTGCAAATAGTAAGAAAATGACGCGAACAACTGCCATTTGGGCTGTCAAACGAAACGTCAAATATATTGCAGTCAGTAAAATACCTGTATTCTCAGTGAAAATTTGCATCGTTAGATATTTTAACTTCAATAAAAGCTTTTGTAACTTATTTTGATTTTTTAAAGTTATCTGAGATATTCTCACATTTTACGTCTAAATTTTTTAGGAACAAACGCCATAGATCTCAGTTGTTCTTACTATGCGCAGATCCCCATTGCGCGTATCTTCTACCTCTTTAAATTGAAAACGTCTATTGTGATCTCTAAACTATTTCAATACGAACATCTGTCAATACATTCTGTCATCAAAAAACTAATTAAACATTAAAAAATTCTTTTTTGTCACTAAAGTTCCTACACTTTGTCATTAAATATATACCACTATTTAGGTAAGATTTAGTCACAAAGAACCGCTATACTGGAATCCTTTACTTTTCAGGGACGGTAAGAATTTTATTAACCGTGGTTTTAATTGGGGTGATTTAGGGGCTGAAATGTATTAGATGCAAAACGGATTTTTGTATTTCTTCGCTCTGGGACCGCTATCAATCGACTTTAGATAGGCTCAAAAAATGTAGTGAGTTCAAACAATTTTTACATTCACGTGTTCTGTGCACTAATTAGCGTTGACTTCACTCCCTGTACGGTGCATTTTTTATTGAATTTACGAATCAAAGTTATAAAGTTACAAATACTTTTTATTGCGAGTCTCTCGCGAGAATCTCACTAGATATTGTCGCGTCTCGCAGTTGTTCTATCGATCTCGCCTCGAATTTTAAACTGCAATCTCGTTCTCGTCTCGCATAATGCAACGAGACGAGACGAGATGCGAGAGTACTCTCGCCTCGTCGTGCATCACTAAGTATTCTATGTAATTTTTCAGACAACAGGCAATATACTTAATTGTATTTTCAGAATAATGTTGGTCGCATATGAAATATCGGCTTTTGAAATAATATTTTCTTTCTAATACCAATGTTTTTTTAAAAATAATATCTTTGTTGCAGGCAAATATTTATTTAATGAAAATAACTTTTTATTAGTCAAATAGCCTTAAGTATTATTTAATTTTTAATGAATGGGCTACCTGTTTAATTAGGCAAATGCCTAGAAAAAAATATTTTCATTAATAGCTATTTGCCTGCGATATCTATACAGGGTGAAATACGTGAATATTAATTAATTAATTACAAGAATAAAACATTCAGTTCTTTGATCAGGGCACTCTAATTCTATGTGGCACTCTTATTATAACCACATTTTAATCAAATTAGTATAAAACTTTGCATGCATTTTTCTAAAAAAAAATCGCTATGTAAGAGTATAAAAATATTATATTACTGCATTCCGAATTAAATTCTCTAACGAATGAGCTAATAAAAAAATATATGTTTTCATTTAAAATAAAATAGTTTGGTCCCGTATTTTGAGAACCACTGGTCGAAAAAATAATTTTTCTTTTCTTTTAATTTGTCTTCTGAAATAGAAATTGTTTGCCCATTTAACCATCTTTGTAGCTCTTATAGTTCTCGAGATAGCAATGGTGGCCCATTTAAAATGAACACCTGTATACCTGGTATACCTACGATAATGCAATATTTTGTTGTGAATATGATATATAGGATGTTGGTGTTATGTAAGTAATGTGCCATAGTTCATGGAATAATAAAAGAGTTTTAAAAGTTGTGAGACTGTAAAGTCGACCAAATACAACCAGCTTCTTAATAAATTAAAATCTAAAAGTCAAGTTCTTTTAAAAAATAATATTTGTTGGTTGTTATAAATGACGTTGAATCTGCAATAAGTGGCGTAGTACTTAGATATTTAGAATTGCCTATTGCTTTCACTAATCAAGAATGCACCGACATGCATTTGTTTGACAGAGAAGTGCGCCAAAACAGCCGCCATTAATAAAAAGTGTCATCCATGTTCCGTCTCTGAATTCGAACCTTCAAAAATGACAAGTGTGTTGTCACACAAACTACTGTGATTTTTAAATAATTTTTTATTCAAATAAATAATTGTTATTACTCTATCTTGAAGTGCTTTTACAACAAGCACAATAGAAATAGTTATTTATGTAACAAGTGTGTAAAGTAGTACTTTTTTGGTCGAGTGTGATGTTTTAATTGTAGCACGAGACAAAAAATACTATTTTACACACGTGTTGCATACAACATTTTTCCTACAACCGAAATGGTATTGATGTTTCTCATAATACTGAGTGTACAGGCATCCAGCAGCTTCAAATACTGTTAGTACGCTTTTTCATAACACTGTACAAAATGTAACTTAAACACTTGGAAGAATCTCAGGCAGACGATGATTAGTCTTTTATAATGTACAAATTGTACATTTATTATTAATATTAAAAATTATGTTAGGTTAGAATACATGACAAAAAAATGTTAATGTTCTTAAAAATTAGATTAGTACTCAATCTTGTGTTTCATTTACAGTGTATATTCATATTTCTTAATAAATTTTATTACAATCATTATTATTTACTACCTAATTATATACTTGACATGTAAATTAACCGAATTTTAATGTTGCCTAGCAACGCTTATTTACTTTTCAAGCACTAGTGCGTGAAAAGTACTTTTCTCGCACTAGTGCTTGAAAAGTGACACTTTACACACTGTAATGAGTGCGTGAAAAGTACTTTTGTAGGAAAAGAAATTATTGCAATTGTAAGCTTGTTTATTAAGTGGTAACGTATGGCACATTATTTACATAACAGCCTGTATTTATTCGAGTTTCCCCCCAATGTTAGTTAAAAAAATTAAGTGTTCTTTACTCAGTCTCCCTAAACGTATTAAACGCAATATGTTCTGCCCCCTATGTAAATTACACTGTATTAAAATATATTACAAAGATGTCATATCCATAAAAATATAAATAAAAAACAATTGCGAAATATATGTATTTATTTGACTGAACAAAACTATGAATGTATGAAATTTCTGTTAACATGGTAGTCATTAATCAACGAGTATTGTACAAAATTACTACACTGAAAGTTATAGATAAAACTGATGATCAGATGATATATTTATTTATTCACGTATCTATGAATGTAGACAGATACAACATCCAAAATGGATGAATTAGATACGTATATGTATGTTTGTGTAATCCCGGAATTAATCTAATTTAATTACTTTGTATTGTGTAGTACATAATATTTTATCAAAGAATCTAGTGCAGTATTAAGTACGATATCCTATTTCTAGAAGGCAGCGTAAGCAAAATAACTTGCAGCACTTTTCTCTTAATTAATCTAAAAGCAGTGATATATTTACGCTGAGTATAAATCTCAAATTCCTTGTAATGTTTTGCGAAATTTGATACTTTAAGTAGATAAAATAATTTATCTCTAACGTACTAAATACCGGTAATTATTTTTATGCAATTAACAAGTTCTGTAATTATAATAAATTGTTTTGTTTGACAGGTGCAATCAATAATTATCTATTATATAAACTGCAAATGAATGCTTAATTTTAACTTTCCGTTATTTTCTACAATTTTAAATGTCAAGCTTGTTATTTATGGTTTTATAATGCAGTTTTTCCATGGAACTAAGATGTGTAAATGAAATGATGCATTTACCGGTGGATTATGCCATGGAAATACACAGATTTGTATTGAAATTAAATTTATTCATATTCCAATGTATATTTTAGTAAACCGTATATCGGAACCAATTACGAATAATCTAATAGAATCGGCATTAACATTAAATTGATTATTGTGAACTGATTTGGCGTATGTTTGAAAAATTACCGGAAATTATACTTTTCAATTATTTTTTATAATTAGGTAAATAATAATATCTCATCAATCCTTTTATCTATAGTGTTCTGTAATTATAATAAATTGCTAATGTTTGACAGGTGCAATCAGCAATTATCTATTATATAACCTGCAAATGAATGTTTTATTTTAACTTTTCATTATTTTCTACCATTTTAAATGTCAAGTTTGATGTTTATGGTTTTATAATGTAATTTTTCCATGTAACTAAAATGCAATAATGCTTTATGGTTCCATTGCACTGTGGTAAAAGCTCAAATATGTATAAGAATTGTTCCAACAGACGATGTAGGTCTAGTTCTGTACTGGTTCGAAATCGTAATATAACGGTTCCAAATATCATCACTTGATTGTGTCAGCTGAAAATCATTTTCTTCAATTAAATAAATCTCATAGCAATGAAAATCTGTATAAAACAGCAAAACTATTGAAGACCAAATAAACTTGCAACTGTAGAAACTCGCAGTTGATTTTTTTTAACTAGGCATATGCATGTTGTGGCTGTTAATACATGCTCCACTCCGCTGACTGTTTTGGCCAGTTCCAAACTGTGTTCGATCCGAAGCGTGTTGGAACGTCCGACTAGCAGACAAAACTTCAGTTTGATGTATATTGGAACGTCACTTTAATAATGTTGGAACAAACCTTTTTAATGGGGTATGTGACCATATTAGAATTTCAATATATGTCATAAAATATAAAAACTAACCATTGTAGTTTCTCAGTATAATAATAAAAACTAAATATTAATTTGTAATAATCTTGTTATTAACAATTTAATGTTTTGGAGAAGGGATATATGCCGTAATTATGTTAGAACCGTGGACGAAGACAGATAGACTGCGGGAAGGAAAGAGACAGTTATAAATCAGCCTATCAGCGTCGCGTTTATGTTGTGGTAGGTGTGGCATGGTCACATTTGGTTATAACTATCTCTTTCCCTCCCAGTCTTACCGTCTTTTTTCACGCTTCTACCATTGTCACGTCACAAATCCCTTCCCCAAATTTTTAATAATTATTTTCTCGTAAAGTACGAATAATTAATTGATGTAAAAAAATACGGGTATTTTATTTTTTTATTTAGTATCATATTACGTAAAAATAAAAATTTGGTCACATACCCCATTGGCATTTGTACATTTCACAATAGACACTTACACAATAGACTAGAAAAGTAAGGTTAGAATTTGCTTTTGGCGCGAGTTCATAGTTTGAATTCCTCAGTGTATGTTTCTTATGGAAATGTGATTTTACTGCCAATGAAAAGATATTTTGTAAAACAAATTAAGCAGCTCTTGTTAAGTATTAGATAGTTTGTTTATTCAGTAATAGATTGCAACTGTTTAAAATCCTTGAAAAGGTAGAGTAAGAAAATTATTAGAAATTAAAATGTTACGTATAAGTTAAAATTTCGTATGTCGTGGATAGTCCCTCACCCACCCGTAAATAGGTCAAGTACAACACAAGCTATGCTGCGATTGGCTGCGTACCGAAGTTGTAGCACCAGTCGAGATATACGTTCATTGAATTTTGTAGTGTTGTATTTTTATTTAAATAATTATAAACTATACACAGTTCATGTGAATATTATTGTAGGAATCAGGAAATAAAGGATCGGTCTAGGTGGTACATATAATGTTTTGTATAAGAGATTTACTTTTATGAGATTTCTCGGCCTTTAAAGTTGAGCAAAAATTTTCTTGGTAAGAAATACACGGCTAGTAACATTATGTTCTCAGCGTTATGAACTGAGTTTGAATTTGGCGCCTAAATTTGACCATTACACTTTTCTGCTCTATTGTAATTTGCACGAGCGCCTTTAGCGGTACAGCGTAGAACTAATGGTTGCTATGGTTACAACTTCCAAACAAAGAACTATTACCTCTACACTTCAGCCATCGTTTTAGTTGTATTATCGAATGATCTTCAATATCATTACAGAAAAGTTGCCCCAGGCAAATCTTCTGGCTTTAAATGCATTTTTAATAAACACAACGAACAAAACAAATTAGAATAGAGAATTAGGTTATAACACCGAATGACAGATGCAAACAGAGACAGGTATAGTATTATGTAGAGGGACGTAAGACGATGAGGGGGCTTTGTTTGGAAGCGAAATCTTCCATCTTTCTCTTGCGTGTGACGTCAATTCTGTGTCTATTGAAATATGTAAATGTCAAAAAACCATATAATTTTTCTTATATGGAAATCTTTGAACCCAGCCCAGAGTTTTGAGGTATGAAGTACAAACAATATAAATGAAGAGGACAAAGAAAAAACGACGTCATTTTGTTTTCAAAATTTAGTTTATTTTATCTTTCAATTTTACACATGGAGACCCGTCTTTTAAGACCTTATAACTATAACTTTATATGTATATTAAATTATTTTGACTCTTCCATCAGTATAGGTATCATGAGTGTTCAGCTGTTCAGCACGTATTTCTAGAAAATGTATAAGAATATTAATAAAAGAAGAAGTTGTAGTTTTGTACAAAACACTCTTTATTGAAGAACATTAAAAGTAAAACATAAAATTAGCACTTAGATCCTTTTGAATTTAAATGCTTCAATTATAAAAAATCTAATAAAATCGACATTAAAATTGAATCGATTATGACGAACCGGTTTGATGCGTCTCAGAAAAATTACCGGAAATTATATTTTTCAATTATTTTTTGTAATTAGGTAAATAATAATATATCATCACGCCTCTTATCCAGTCTAGGCGCGGCAATTCTGCTTTATCTCGAAGATGGAGTGTTTTTCGTTCGCATTATTAGCGCTCTTCAATTAGTTTATAAATTATAACTATAATCATTTCACAAACACTATACGGTTCTTTTCATATGGCTACATATTCGATTCTTTTGCTGCTAAATTTCCATATTTTACATATGAGAAAGGTTTTTCAAGTTGAATTCATATTAGAAGATTCCAATATGATGACGTCATGAACAACGTTTACACTGCTTTTCAAAAATAATCATACTTATATGAATATTAACATCGAATTGACAAACACCACTTTTATTTGGTTTGACAGATAACGAATGTTCATTTTTTTTTTTAATAATCGCATCCTAGATTTATTTTTACCGTTATTTAAATTAAGTTTACTCTCGGTTACCAAAGAAATAAATTTAAAAATTTCGTTTCAAAAAATTCAGAATTTTATGCTCTAAAATTTTGTGTATACAACATCCCATATAGAATTTTACGGGACAGATATTAGATTCGTTCGTTTCACTACTTTGCATGTACGGATTATTGCCCTGGCAATACAAAGTATATGGACACGGCAGTAAACCGTTGACGCAAAGCAGCGAAACGAACAGATACGAAAACATCTGTTTTCTCATGTTAAGTTGCTATGTTAAGAACATTCTTTACTAACATATGTCGCGATAATTCAAATAATATGTTCTAATACTACTATTAACATGTTGAAAAATTAAACCTTAGGGATACCTACTTTTGATATTAGACATCATTTAAAAAAATGAATGATTAAAATGAAGGAAAAGTCCCTAATGTTTAATTTTTCAAAATGTTAATAGTTAATAGCAGTTGCGGCTTGTGACATTTGTCGAAGGAGTGGCTCACCTCAGGGAAAGGGGGGGGGGGAGGGGTGGTGCTGAAATTGTTCAAAAAATACCCTTAAAAAATAAAAATAACCTAATGAATATTTACACTGTTCTGCAGTTGCCTATTGTTTAAGTTTAGATAGATGGTCTGTGGTTTAGTAACATTAGCAGCAGCAGTCACGAATCATGTCGATCATCGACGAAGACCAAGGGAGGGCAGCCTCCCGTGCCAACTTTATACGCTGGTATAATGTGGCTTGATTCATGTATCGTGTATGCAGCACGAGTGTGGAGTATGCCTTTAAGAACTATACTTTTACAGTGCAGAGGAACTTAGCCTCCGTTGTATGTACAACTGTCTAAAAAATAGGCGTAACATTATTAATATAGAAAAAATATGCCTTAAGATCATTTTATACCTACGTAACTAATACAAAATTAATGAAAATAGAAAGAAGAATAAACATGATAGAAAATTTGAAATAAATTGTGAAAAATTGTCAGCCATCGGGATTCCAACCCGAGACACCTATCTTGCCGGGATAGTGCTCTACTAACTAAGCTATTGGCTGCTCTCCTCTCGATGGCTTTTACTTTTAAAGTCGTATAACTGTTAAAGATTTATAATCGTCACATGGTTTATTTTAAATATACAAACTGGTGACTCATTGTTAATATTATAATTTGGTCTGGTAGGGCCTTGAGTAAATTATAACTCGTTCACTAGATGTTTAAACGCAGTGGTAGCTTAGCAACCTCACATCTAGCCATGTGACGATTATAAATCCTCAGCAGTTATACGACTTTAAAAGTAAAAGATTGTTCAGCCATCGAGAGGGGAGCAGCCAATAGCTTAGTTGGTAGAACACTATCCCGGCAAGATAGGTGTCTCGGGTTCGAATCCCGATGGCTGACAATTTTTCACAATTTATTTCAAATATACAAACTGGTGACTCATTGTTAATATTATGATAGAAAATGTTTTGAAAAAGTTTTTTCCTGATAAGTTATGAGGAGGCTTAGGCTCCCTTGCCTCCCCTGACGAGCCGCCACTGCGTACTAGAAATGTTATTTGAATTATCGCGTTATATTTTAGTAGAGGTGTACACAATGCTCTTACGGATTACTTGGGACACCCGGTATATACAGGTAGTAAGAAGCAAATAATATGACATCCGGATGAGAATTGAAGAAATACAAAGTTGATTAAATTAGACAAAAGTAGACCGATTAGACCATTTTAATGATGTATTGTTAAGGTCACGAGATATACAGGCTGATTCATCGGTCTGTCCTCTCTTTATAACTCTTTTATTTTAAGTCAGATAGAAAAACTCTTCAAATATAATTTATATGATATATTATTGTCTATCTACGTACTATATGCATTTGTATACAGGGTGCTCCGTTTAAGCGTAACTATATGTAACTTTATATTTCTTAATGGAAAATCCTATATATATATATATATATATATATATATTTATATTTATTTATTTTGATAGTAAATTAGATTCCTTTTAAAAAAGTATTAAGTAATAAGGGGTCTAAAATTATAAATTAAGAAGTTATTTACCTTTATTCGTTGAATGATATGTTTGTATCATGTTATTATTAACAAAGTAAGCTATAGATAATTTGATCAATTGTTTCGAATTTAAACAAACTAGTTGTCAAAATACTCTTAGTATATCATTGTTGATGTTGATGTGAAAATGAATCCGCGAAGCATTTTTAAGCATTTCGCCTGATATGGTGTCTTCTGTACAAACTAATTTTATAAAAAGAATAGAAAAATGTATTGAAGTTGAAGAACAAGTTTTCGAACATTTATTATAATTTTGCAGTATTTAGTCTGTCACTAAATTTTAATAGCCTCTTAGTAATTACTGTAATGTTTAAAATAAGTATTAATAAAAAAGTATCACAATTTTGTATTAAATTATGGATTTTTCCGCTATGAACTACTATTTTTTATGAACGTAAATAACTTCTTAATTTATAATTTTAGACCCCTTATTACTTCATCCTTATTTAAAGGAAAGGATGTTCCATTAAGAAATATAGAGTTAAATATTGTTGCGCTTAAACGGAGCACCCTGTATGCAAATGCATATGGTACGTAGATAGACAATAATATATCATATAAATTATATTTGAAGAGTTTTTCTATGTGACTTAAAATAAAAGAGTTATAAAGAGAGGACAGACCGTTGAATCACCCTGTATGTGAAAATGTAAATTTTGTAGTTTTTTATTTTTGCGAGTAACTTCCAAATGTAAAATAATACTGAATTTTAGTTTTCACATATATAAGGCACTTTTTTATTTTCTTTCGATTGGCGATGCTTAAATATATGATGAATGTAATAATTATGCGTAAATATGTATTTATTTCACAAAACTGAATGCGTGGATTATTTTATGTGAATTTACTTTGAATTCATACCAAGGTTAATGCTTATTGTCTATGACCTGCTTTTTTATGAATATAGCTGTAATACCAAAATATGTATAATAATAAAAATCATATTCAAGGTATTCATTGACATGGCTTTATATGTACATTGTATTATTACCTTTCTTTTATATTTAGAATGACCTTTCTCTACCTATATGACTGACAATTACAATGTTATTATGCCGTAAATAATAAAACATTTATTATTACTTTAATTGAAGGTGTGATGATATATACATTTTTTGTTGTAACTTTTACTGCCGTGCAATAATTGATGGTCATACAGCCAACCAATCACATATTGTCCTCAATTGGTTTGGTCACCATCTTATTCGTAAATATTCTCACATTTGCTTGAATCTCTTGATTCTATGCAAATATAGGTTTCCACTTTGACAAAATCATTAATATACCGGGTGGCGCTCGAAATCCGTTACATAGGCATTTAACATGGGAAAACCGTTTTTCCTAGCGCGTTGCTCCCCAAATTATTTTAGAAAAGAATTCTTCAAATAAAAGTTGTAGAACATAAAATTCTGCATTTGAATCAATAAACAAAATTAATTTTGCATGCTTTGTAACAGCAGAAATTAGGTATGAAAATGTCGAAAATCTACTCAAGAGTAGTGATAGGCATGGAATTAACAAAAAGCTTAAGAAACAAACGTATGTTTATGTCATAAAAATTTATTTACATTTTAATTTTTTAATGAAATTATCATAACGTAAAATTCTGAAGCAGAATAATAATTTAATTTTTCTATACTGTTCAAATACTCATTTTTCTGGACTAAAAATCACAATATTTGACATTTAAATCATCACATTTGTTTGTCTTTTTTGTTTTAATTCCATGGCTAGCACTATTAAACTGAAATTTTCAAAATTTTCATATTCAATTTCTACTAAACATACGAAATGAAGTTTGTTTACTGATTTACATGCAGAATTTTATATTCTACCACTTTAATTTGAAGATTTTTTTTTCTAAAATAATTTGGGGAGCAATGCGCTAGGAAAAACGGTTTTCCCATATTAAATGCCTATGTAACGGATTTCGAGCGCCACCCGGTATATATATATATATATATATATATATATATATATATATATATATATATATATATGCATATTTTTAATTTTATACATTACTGGAAATATTTCCGAATCAAATTACGGTAAACGATTATGCTCAGAATTATATATACGGGAAAGTATGTTTACATGCCTAATTATTAGTAAACAAATTAAAAACTGTAGCTATGCTTTTAGCTATTAAGGTCATTGTCTCGTTTCGATAAATTGTTTGTTTTGTATGTTTTCCGTTTTTCTGTAGTTTTGTGTGTATAGGATTGAAGTCGTGAATCATAAGAAACTATAGAAAAATGGTGACATTATTTTCTTTTTAAAATTTCCTTGCAGTTTTGGTGATATATTTCAAGATTAATAGTTGTCTACATATACACCGAGCTTACTTAACATATGTAGGTACATAAAATATTGTAACGTTGTTTAATTGTTTTGGGTGGAGTGTAAATATTAGACAATTATTATTAATTAAAATAAGTGTTTATTAAACTATAATGAAAATTAGTATTACTAATATTAAACAATTATTAAAAACTAATAAAGACTAAAACTATAATTAACTAGATGACACTAACACTATTTATTTATTTAACCAATTAACACTACTATTTATTTCCACGATATTACTAATTATTTATTTCCACCATCACTTTTTTATATCACGTTCAACTGTCTGCCTACCGACCTACACAGCGTCTATATACTCAACTGACTCAACAGCGTCTGTATATTCAACTGCTCGGACAGAAGCCACACTTTTCACCTCACTATCTGTCTATTTATGTAACTCTCTCACTTCCACAGTCTCAGTATCGCCGACTGTCCGTATGCCACAGCTTTTCAACACCACTGCCGAGTATACACTTCCACTTGCCGTTACTGTCCCCGTATACCTAGCTTCCCAATACTCTTCAATACTACAGAGTATTCACTTCCACAGTTATCCCGGTATATCAGTAACTTCCCGACTCGCCGTTACTGTCCTTGTACACTATAGCTGCCCAATACTCGTCAACACTACCGAGTATTTACATCCACAGCTATCCCAGTTAACCAGTAACTTCCCGAGTTCTCCACTCGACACTATACTGCATACGCTCACCACGATACTGCTGTGCTTCACTAGCACTGAATGTGAATGTCTATGTCTCTCCATGTAACTAACTAACTGACTCCCGAGCATAGCTGCGTCCCTTTTATACAGCTGCCATTAACTTTCAGAGAGCTGTAGAATGTTCGACCGCATAATAACAATGAAAACAAAAGGTTCAGGCGACCGGAAGTAATTAAATACGTCGCGGCTAGTTTGTTTACGTAGCGCGATTGCGTCATCGCTATACTTAGACGCTTGTTCGTCGTAGCAGCGGGCTCACACGTTCCAATATATTCTTTTATCTTACTTGCAAAAGGACGAAGTTAAAGTATTAAATAAATACGTGTTATTTTAATCAAGAAGTTTATATGATCAAGAGCTTTTGAGATAAAAATTAGATAATTCGTTGGATTTTCGGGATCGTATAGGCATAATTTAATATAAGTCATAACTCTATCGTCAATAAGAAAGTTAAAGAAAGTTTCGTTTCTTGAAAATTATTTGATAACGTCTCGGATCGACAAAGTTTCAGAACTTCGATATTATCTTAACGTATGTACCAGTCATTTAAAACATCCTATATAAACAATTACAGTTTATTATGCCACGTTCGTATTATCTGACCATTTGTCAATATACCTCAATATTAATCAAAAATATTATCATTAATTCAGTGGCGTAGCTAGCGGTGAGTGGAGGGGGCGGTACGCCCCGGGCGGCACTTTTTTGGGGGCGGCACTTTTTATTACTTAAATAATTAGTTTTTAAAAACTATACTTAAAACTAAAAAATACCAGTTGTGTACTTGAAATCTTTTATATAGGGAATAAAATGTATTTTTTTATTTTACTGTAGATACAGAGTTATCTATACCTACTAATAGACCATTTCAGAAATTCAAAGCGCATGCGCCAAGTGTTAGACTGCGACAAAAAGTTAGTGCCGTTTTCCGTATATCCATCCTTGTTTACATGACAGTTCTGTGTATTTCACAGTCTTTTTTTATTTTGTTGGTGTCGTTTTTCAAATAATTATGATGGGTACTAAACTTCTGGCCCCCAAAATATTGCTATTTGAAATGTTTTGTCTGGTTTGGAAAATAAAAAGTGGGGTTAAGTACGTTAATACAATATTTTATAATTGATTGCTGAATATACTTCACTTTTTCACATACTAAAATAAGTTTTTATTTGTAAAATAATAATTTAAACTATACCTTATACTAAAATTCATATTAACAACTCCTGGGTAGTTTTAAAATTTAAAACTATATGCCCTGGTCCCTGGTTACGTATAAATTTGAAATGCCGCTATTTAACGGCACTAACTTTTTAGTTCAAAAAGTAAATGTAGTGGTCGCTCAAATTTCTGAAATGGTCTATTACCTTCTTACAAAAATGTTTCAAATAAAGGTCGCAGATGAAAAAATCCTGCACCAAAATTACTATTCAAATTTTATTTTGCATGCTTTGTAACGTTGTGAAACCAAATTTCACATAACCATGGAATTGAAACAAAATAACAAAGAAAAGCATATCGTTTGAACTGTCTGAAATTTGATTTTATAGGTTACAAAATGTGAAATTATAACAATACTTATTAAGTGTAGAATATCTGTAGAAAATCTGTTCAGTGATCTACATACAGGTGCTGAATATGTAACATATATTGGTAAACAGAATTTCTGACAGTTCAAACAATATGCATTTGTTTGTAATTTCACTTCAATTACATAGCTATCACTACAAATGATGAGCAGTATTAGTAATATTTTATATTCGATTTCACTTTGACTTTTTCCAGTATTTTTGGGGTATTGAGAAGGACGGCAAACCAATGGACCGCCCCGAGCGGCAAAATTTCTAGCTACGCCACTGCATTAATTAAATTTTATAAATAGGATTGCGGTGGCTTTGTGCGTTAGGTGATCGGTTGTGATTCGGAATACCCGAGTTCGATTTAGACCGAATGGAAACTTTTTTTTTTAATTTTCAGTTAGCATAAAAGTGATTCATGTGGCGCTCTCACGGCAACGTCCCTAGTTTTAAAATGACATTGTAAGGTGAGTAGAGGTCGTAAAAGGGTGGGGGTGGTATCTATGGACGCAGGTGGATGGGAAGTTTCTGATACAAAACATAATGTGGACGAACGAGCAACTAGCTTTTGCCTTGGAAGGCTATCCGCGAAAACGCGTCTGTAGCCGCCGCCCAGCGCGCGTTTAGTACTCGGTTCTAAATACCCCCTCGCCAGGCAGTTTTGGTCCGAAAATCGATTACATTAGGCGTTTTCGTAATGTCAATCCGACAGATCTGTTCGATGACGTCACAGATATATCAGATCCATCCGATTATCGAAGCTTCTACGAAAGCGTCGGATCTGTAAAAGATTTTGATGTTTAAATCTGACATTATAAAAGAAGTTTAACTTGTTAAAATGAATCATTTGTTTAGTTTATTTCAATCAGAAATTGTTTCATGTTGTCATTTATTTGTTCAAAACAACTCACAAAGTACGAACTGCTATATTTTCTTCAGAACTTGCTATTGTGCTGCAATGTTTATAATCGGAAACTTTTAAATAAACACATTTTCACACAAATATTTACAATATTAAATTTGCGCCCGCAATCTGTACGCAGGGGCTCATGGATCAGGGTTGAAAATTTTAGTTCAGATCGTTTTAGTCTGACTGATCCGAGTGAGTTTACGAACGCGTCAGACTAACCCGATTGACTTTACGAACGCTTCAGATTACACTGGATCAATCCGATCGATTTTACGAAAACGCCTATTGTTGGTAGGGAAACAGGATCTCTTGTCAGAAAAAGACGTGGACATAGACTGCTCGAAGACCCGAAAACATCGACGCAGGGAAAACAGGTAGTTACTATCAATTCTGAGGATGTGTGAGCCTGTTCCAGATTTTTTTTTTGCCCCAGTCCTTGAAGAACTTGGCCTGGAAGATGTCTGGTTTCAGCAGGATAGAATACGGCTCATACAACACGAGCATCAAAGCAGGTTTCGGGAAAATGTTCCCCGGGCGTTTGATTTCCCTGAGAGGCGATATTCCTTAACCCGCACACTTGCCAGGTTTAACACCGTGCGACTTTTTGTCTGTGGGGTAATCTCAAAGCCTAATGGAGACAATCCGCACAGAAATCCGCCGTATATCCCCAAGAAATGCTCGAAAAAGTTATGCTTGCAACATTGTTTGGACAATGACGGACACCACTTGGTCGATAATATTTGCAAAACCACATGAGATAAAACTTCCCATATTGTAAGTTTGGAATATGAAAATTATTTTTAAAGAGTATTTATTTTTTAATTCACCCTCAAAACTAGAGAGGTTGTTGTGCTACACCTTGTAATTCAATAATAATTTTTTGGAACCCTCAAATAATTTCTCCGATTATTTCCGTGGAATCTACTTTAGGAAGCACAGCAAAAATGTAATCTATGTCGTACGATTTTGATGATGCAAGGGAGAACAAGAAAAATAAAATAAAAGACTGAGCCTGCGCTGGGATTAAACGAACGATCCGAATGTATTAGTAAATATTCTTTTAATCTGCAACTTAATAGGCTACTTGAAGACGCGGAGAGCTAAAATGTATTTCGGAAATTCGGCGGATTAAGATATATTGATTCTCTAAACGAGATAGTCTGTCTCGGCTCTCGCTTGGTCTTCGCTCTTGGCTCACGGGCTCACCCCTCGGCGGATGCTTTCTGCACTGACGCACAAATCGGATTTTTTATTAATTCGATGATAAAACTTATTCAAGCTTTATATCGAATATTTGTGTTGGAACATTTTTTCCCGATTTCAAATATTAGGCTAAAAATAACCAGTTTTGGTGGAATGCACAGGAAATGTGAATTTTCCCTACAGGAATTATTTCATTTATTTTTAGATGTTGAAATGAGAGCTTTTAGGTTATATTTTAGCTTATTGAAAAACGATTAAAAATTTAATTATTGACTTTTTCTTTTTAAATCCGTAATAACATCGTTCCTTTAAGCTCCGTAAGTCTCATTTTATAAATTAGGAATTCAGATTTTTTTATATAATGTACACGAAAAATATTTTCCTACTTCAGCAGGATCTCAGATGAAGAATTTAATAGGAAAAATATTTTTAATATGCGCAAAACTTTCATTAAAAATGAACGGGAAATCAACCATTAGGATATAATATATTGATGAAATTGAAAGTATACGTATGAGTTGACGACCTGTATGTAAATGTTAATTGTTGTGTATTGAAGGAGAGAAAGTTTCCGACAATAAGAAATAGAAGGGTTTACATGAATTCTGTTATGTTATAAATATATAAACGAAGCAAAACTAGAACAGACGAACTGGAATGTTTGCAGTAGAAAATTGCATTAATTTGTTTTTTAATATTTTTGTTGTTGAAGAGCCAAACGGAAAAAGATGAATGGCACAAAACTTTATTTTAGTCCAAAACTCAGATTGGACATTATTATTATACCCACAAATAGGTCAAGTTTCAACTTATGTGGGACCTAATAGAATTGTACTAGTTTGACTACCGAATCTACTAAGCAAAAATTGTTAGACCGTCATCCTTTTTAGCTTCTGTATCTTCGGACTGTTCCCATTTTTGCCTTCTTCAAATATACCATTTGAAAGCCCCAGCTTCAATTAGTAAAACCAATCATCTCATTTTGCTGGAAAATGGACATTCATCCTTTTTCTCCCTGGCCCTTCAATACTTCAAATGTAATAATTGTTCTCTTGTAGAAATCTTTTAGAAGCTTGTAGATAGCTGTGCGCATTAAAGCGCTTGTATACGTAGACTGCATATTGTGTTTAATCTGAAGTATATCCCTATCCGAATCTCCCAGCCGCCTTGTGTATTAGTGGTAAAATACCAACATACCAGACATTTGATTACACTTGGGCACGATGTCGTGTTGACCAATTGTTCGCCTTCAATATATGTCTTGCAGATAGTATATGAATAGGAAGTGTCTAGGGGCAAGTTAATGTGTACCTAATATGAAATGTAGGTACACTCTAAAACCTCACCATCGCTCATGAGGTTATGTTAGGGTGTTAAAAACGAGTTTTACGCGTTAAGTTATGTTATTGTTGTTATATTTTGAGATATATACCATTTCAACCCATAAATTAACGTGCGTGGTGTACGCAGTTATAAAGGTACACGTAAAATATTTACGTCATAAAGGGTGATGACGGTTTACGAGAGAATTACGAATGACAAAGAAAATAGAGTGAATATAGCAGCAAGGGAAAACAATTTTTATTAATTCCTAAACTGATGTTTTAAATAAATCATTGATTTCAAGACGGAGTTGTAATTTTGTGCGACCCAAAAAAACCCAACTTAAAAAACAAAAAAAAACACTTCTATAAAATTCATATGGTATATATTTATTGGTCTAAATTCTAAACTCTGATATAGAACCAACAAGAAAAATAAACAAAATGATAATACGTATAGGTAACAAACTAAACATAATTTATGAATTATAAATTTAGTATGTGTTATATCTTATAAATACAATTTTTTAAAAATTTGAAGATGCTCAAGCCTCAAGTATCTATAATTTTAACAAGTTTATGAGCTTTGCCAGCACCTATAATCAGTTCCGTAACTTTGATCACCAAAATCCAAATGTAGAGAAAGTTCCCTCGATGGATGCAGAGCTTGCTGGGCAAGATTAAATATTCATTAAAAATCTGCAAAATTCTTCTGACATTTTTTGATGCTTTCTTTAAAACAATTTACCACCATTTAGGCGCAGAGAAATTTGTAAAAGATACATAAAATAAAATTAAAAATGATAAATACCTACTATAGTTTGATGTTTGTTAATAAAACGCAATAAAACTCGTTCTAATAAAACCCCCTTTTAAAATGAACCCGTTTTTTCTGAAAAACCCGTGTTTTTTCAACTTTATTTTTGAGAGCGGCCAAGAGCGGCGCTAGAGGGATTCGGGAGTGGAGCAAGAAGAACGAACTAAATGATTTCGGTGAAAAGTTTGAGATACGCTCCTCGGCACTGAAGTTATATTTTTTTAGCACGAATATGGGATTTATTCGCCGAGATCCGTAGGGCCGAAGAAAATAAACCATATGATACATAATAAATAACTATTGTTACAAATATTTGCAACGGGTACAGCTATTCGTACATCAAAGCCAATAAATTTTATTTGTTTTTCTACCATGTTGCCCTTGTATAAAATAAGTCGCTAACGTCAAACAAATAAATTTGCGGCGAATTAAATCAACAATAGAACATACGCACCGACAAACAAATATTGGAGCCGTGACCTCACAGCTTTAATTTTACTTCTTTACAAAATATTTTATAATTAAATATTATCTTTGTTTAATTACAGCATAATTAAAGCTAAAACTGATGTACAATACACATTTGTTTGAATATTTGGTCAAATCAATGAATTTCAATTTATTTGTTCTATAATGAAAAATACTGTAACAAAAATGCATTTTTATTTAATATGTTTTATTGTATATTTGTTATATGCAAATTTTATTGGTGGTTAATTGCTAGTAATATTTTGGAAATAGTACGTGATTAGACTGCAAAAATAATGTAATCGAAGTCATATAACTCGCGTTGTTTACAAAATAGCAATGTTTGGGTTTGTGTGCACATTGATGGCCACTTTCAGTTTTTGTTTTAATATGATTTGTAAATTTTAAAACGTCGTTTAATGGGATATAAAATGAGTCTAGTCTAATCTATAAAACATTTATAGCTCTCAGTGTAGGGTGTCGGTTGCGCCAAGTTGCAATATGATATTTTTTATTGGGCGGTCACCCACCAAATTCATTCCTGAGATTTGTTTTTGAATGTTGATATTTTCTATAATCACGTAATTTTATCTTGTGAATCGATTAATGAGATAGTTAGTTTCGTAATTCTGTCAATTTTTAAGTTATTATTCCAAAAAGTACTTTGTGCGTAGAGGTATAAAAAACTGGATTTTTAAAATTTTGAACTTTGTTTTTTCACAAAGTATTTTATATACAGTAGTCTAGATTAATTGAGAACCGGAATTGTCCTCGGATTATCGAAAAACTCAGATTATTGAAAAAATATAGGTACCTAATAATAATCGAATATACAATAAGAAATTCATGTTTTATTGATAAATTATTAATAATAAAAAAAACAGCTACAAATAAGATGTAATTCTTTAGTCAAATTTCGAAATTATTTTGACGAATGTAAGTACGAAATTTGGAATATAGTAATTACGTGAATATAAAAGAATATAAATATAATTCATAAATAAATATGACGTTTTGGAAAATAGTTGGCCTGGATTATTGGAAACAAATTACCGGGGCTTGGATTACTGAAACTATGGTATTAAACTTTTTGAGACGATTTTTAAAAAATAAGTAGTATTTGTAAATTAGAGAGAATTGAATAAGATGAAATAAATATTTATGTATTTACACTTTCAATTTGCATAATATTTTTTTGGCCAAATTTAGTTATACCCGGTTTTGTCTACCTCTTAAGGAGTTGCCTGCTGTGTAAGTCAGTAAAAGTTGGTCACTATAAGTTTAGAAAGGCTAATGAACTAACGTGACAAAATCATCATTTGATCGTTGATCCGAAGAAAACATATATACATTCATAAAATCACGCAAGTCCAATTTAGTGGGTTGGCACAAACCCGAAACAATAATAATAACCACAAAAATAATCACTCACTCTTTCAAAAACATTCTTACTAACCGGACATCATACAACAAATATTCCTCACTCTTAACATATTAAAGTGACCGATTTTCGGTAGCGAAATACCGCATCCGGACCACAATAATAGTTACGAAACAATCATCCTTCTCCACACATTCCTGTCGAAGCACACTTCTTTCGTCTCGGCCACATTCATAATCGCATTCATACATGCTCTTCTTCTCTTCCCACTCGGAAATTTTCTCTCTTTTAGCACGTTGCCAATGGAGGGTTATGATTTTGACGTCACATGCAAGAAAAAGTGCGACGATGTAGAAGTTGAGATGGAAGATCAGATTACAAACAATCCATCGCCATTTTTAAAGTTCTGTGTTTTATCACTTGTGTTTTGATATTTGAGTTTTACATATTTCATTGTCTTCTGATGACTGTGGAAACTTAAAGAATTTCACATTTGTCATGTATTCTTTATAATTATAGCGAGAGTAACTGGTGCAAAGACCAAATACTCACTTCATATTTGGCACCATCCTGCAACTGTCACCATGACAGCGATTTGTTTGTTAGCAACGGGGTGAACTGAGTTACAAGTGTAGTTCAAGGAAAATATCAAAAGATGGCAGCCTGAAAATATATCTCTGTATAACCCTCCATTACATCCATTTACACACTGGACGGCCACGCAATCGAACACCCTCAACTTCACCAAGATATATACGCTTTAAAGCCGTTCTCTCTTCATTTTTTCCACATGACCAAACCAACTGACTCATTCCAACTCTTCTAACAACTTTCTTCCTAATCATACATTTTTCATACACCAAATTATTCCTCTCGCGATCCCCTCTTACATATCCACATACACCACGTAAATACCTCATTTCCACGGCAGTCACTCTCTCTTTATGCTTTCCCGTCCATGCCCAACATTCGCTTCCATACATCAAAGCAGGCACTAGCACTTCTTTATAAGAATAAATTTATAAATTAAGTATTAATTATTAGTATTAGAATTTTTAAACAATTAAACCAATTTATGGACATAAAATATTCATTGCAAAAATGGACTTTTGCGGAGTTTTTAAATAAAATTGTACATAATAAAAATATTGGAAAAAGCGATCTTTGTATGTGTATGTAGAATATATGGTTCATATTATAGTAAAATACATTAATGCGAACAAATGTACTTCCATTACTTTTGTTTCAATCTATAAATTATTACAATAGCAACATCTGTATAATTTCACAACATGAAAACACGTATAATTTCCACACAAATCATAGAATAAAAATTTGTGCATCAGTACGTATGCAGCTGTCATGAAAAATAATTCTATAAGCGAAGAATACTTATTGCTGAATATAAAATCAGGGTCGAACTATCTATCATTACCTGTAAAGAATTCTACCTGGATAGTTTTATGTAGGGTATTAGGGTCTTTTAGGCTACTTGAAACATCCGTTAGTAGGTTTGGTTAATTGGTCAGGTATAAACTTTTTTACAATAGATATTAAGAGCTAGTACTACTCTAAAAAGCATAGGTAAAATTAATAACTACTAAATTTTATGTACATTCCAATGATATTTTTTATCTCTGATAATTTATGAATTTATTTACATTTATCAATATTTTTTGTTTGGTTTTTTTAATTGATATTAATCTGGAATACACGTATTATGTTCTTATTTATTATAATTAATAATTTAATATTTAAATTTTTATATACCAATTTCAGAATAATAAAAATGTTTTAATAAACATGTTTGCAAATAATTGCCTTATAAATCGTGAAACATATTTTTTAGGTGCTGTCAGTATGGTTATTTATGTGTGATGAATTCAATTATAAAATATTTAATTTTATTAATAATAAAATACAAAATGACGCATTTTTTTGTGACTTAAATACAAACTATTGGAAATACATTTTTATTATTTATATTTACAAGAAAAATTGTATACATATGTATTTCAGTATTTTATTTTTATTTATTTAAATATGTGGGTGTAGAAAATAAATCACAATGGAGTATGTGACGTAACCATAATGGAATTTCAATATATGTATTAGTCATAAATATAGAAATTTGCCACTAAAGCTTGTCATTATAATAATAAATATTAAACGCTATTTCGTAATAATATTCTTATATTCGCAATTGAATGTTTTGGAGAAGGGATATGGTGACGTCAGCATGGCCTTAGCTAATATTTCACGCTGGGGCCATGGTGAGGTCACTACGCTATAAAACAACAAATAATCAAATTAAAGAAATAGGTACGGGATTTCTTGTCTTGCATTATACCTACATAATTAGTTTTTCACAAAAATCAAGATATACTCTTGATCTTGTCTTGAAATCAAGACAAGACCAAGATAAGCAGTATATTTTATTTCCCAAGACAAGAAAGTACCATCAAGAATTCTTGTCAAGGAATCTTAATTTCTTGACAGTTAATATTTCAAATACATATTTGTGTGTTCGCGGGTCCTCTTAACGCTCTAACTCAAATACTATTATTCAGAAAATTTCAAAACCATGTATTTCTACCTTATTCTAATATGGAAAGAAGAAAGAAAAATTAGATTTTAGGGCAAAGCGAGCAACTGGAAATGGCAGTTTCCGCGAAGCTCAAAATAGTTTTTCATAGAAAAATACCTTTAAAGCTTTAAATGTCATTTCTTCGCGATTTATCTTATAATAAAAATTAAAGATTTTAAAACTTTCTTTATATTTATAAAATTGTGCCCGGCACACGTTGAAGACAAGTAGTTACGCCACTGTTTCTTGTGTGAAATTAATGAAATATAATAAAAATTAAATGACGAGAGGTATTGTGCTGTGCTGGTCACATCAGATTTTTATTAGATTTGAGAGGGAGAAATATTATTTTGGGATAAAACCGATTACGAATCTGATTTATTTTTCTTTGACCACTCATTGTTTTAAATAAAAATTGCGGAATATTGAAATAACACAATAAATAAATAACCAATGAACAGCATGCGCGACGCGACCATCAAAATAACATTATTTGACTAAAAGGGGCAAGGGCAGCCGCAGACGCCTATGTTAAAGGAATTCCCCTAAAATGTTAAGAAACAAGAAATATCAATATTTCTTGAAACAAGACAAGAATTACGTCGCCAAGAAATAAGCAAGACAAGAAGTGATCATCAAGACAAGATTTCTTGTCGTGATGCAACACTATACATAATGTAAAAATTAGAATTTAAGGTGGGTTTATACTTGCAAAATTTAAGAATAAGAAATAAGAATAGTGATAAAGTTAAAACAGTTATAACATATGAATCGGTTTATGCTGCAGAAATAAGAATAAAGAATAAGCTAAAGTTGGTCAACTTTTAACTTTACGCCTTAAGTTGGATGTATGCAGTCTACTTTTTATTTTACTTTTTCTTTTCGCTTTTATTTTTACTTTAAGTTTGGTACTTTATGCAGCTACTTTAAAGCATTCAATACACATGTGCAGATGGAATTTTTCTGGCATATAGTCGCAAATGTAAATAGATAAATATATCCTGTTAAAATGGACAAGAATGTAATAATTTGTGCATACAAAAATATTATTACATAGTAAGTAAATATACTAACCAGTTTCATTTAATACAGATGCTATACTTTTCCAAACATTCTTTTTGGCCACTTTATCCTTGAATAAAATATCTGTTTTATCATATAAGTGGGGTTGAATTAAATCTTATAATATACAATCTTGTTCTTTACTGATTTTTCGTTTGCATAACCTAAAGCTATACACAAAAACAAATACACAACACGATGACGTTTATGAAGTGGAGCTCATGCGCATTTGTGCTATTCTTTTACTTTAACGGTATTAGTTGAAAGTTGGTCAATTTAAGGTCTTAAAAGTAAAATTAAAAGTGTGCACATAAAGCAGTACATATATACACAAATTTAACTTTTATAAAGTAAAAGAAAAAGTAAAATAAAAAGTAGGCTGCATAAATCCACCTTTATTCTTACTCCGGTAGTGAAGTGCGCTTGCCTAACTTTCAAATATTTCAAACAACCAAACAAAAAATTTGGACATAATATATCAGTGTTCGAGAGACATAATATGTCAGATAACAATATTTTGATCGTATTCTATAGTGACAAATTAAAAAATAACAATATAAAAATTATAAATGTAATATTACTACTTTTATTCTTACGCCTGTTCTTCATAACTGGCAGCATAAACACCACTTATCGTTATAATCTTATTTCTTATCCTTAAATTTTTTAGTATAAACCAACCTTTAGCCATATATCTCATTATATTATCAAATAATGGATTCTATGTCACATTAAAAATATTACAAAGAGAAAAAGTATACGAAAAATATTTAAATTGTAGGTATTTGATATTTCAAATACATGCTTTGATAAATACCTAAAATATTCCCTATTTTTATTTCACATATTCTTTTATATTTAATTAGTTTTATTTGTTTTGCTTATTTCTGTTTTTTGTAGAACATATATTTCATAGAACTGTGTTGTATTATTTTCTTAAATTTATGGATTGTTTTATTGCATTGAGTAATACATTTTGTGTTTTATGCATTTCACAATATATTATATTTAATGATTGGTTAAAGTTATAATCGATTTTCATTTGAAATTCAATTTTACACTAAATAATAGCATTCAAGTATGCAACTGTGTAACACTAAATACTTGACATTTAATAAATACTATATTGATATCTGTTAAGTACATACATATATTTTTTGAAATAATAGCAATACATGAAAATCATATTAATTGTCTCGCATAATATGAAACTTTAATGAGATTTTGATTAAAATACTCGACTGTATTATTATATGTAATTCGAAATTATTGTTTTGTTAAAGACTGTATGCACGTGGTTGTTTCGTGTATAGATATGTGTGGAAAAGGTAACATATATAGAAGATAGTAATAAATGGATGATCGCTACGTTAAAGGTCGATTCTGCACATCAAAAGGATAAAAATAGTTCACATGAACATGTCCTTTGAAGCATTTCAGTTTTTACTTTTCACTCATATTTTTATTAGCAACTGAAGCTTTTAAATTCAAAAAGACCATTCTTATGTTCGAAAGTTTTTAGAAAAATTTATTCTGTAGGAAAGAAACAATAACGATAATTGCATCTTATTCTGCTCTTGATATTCTTATCTGTTTTGTTTACGGGTTAGTCTGCGTCAAAATATTTCAGTATTTAAATTTCCTTTTTTTAATTTTTTTAATAATTAATTAAAGGCTTATTTTTCGGAATCTTTTAATAAAAATTGCTTCTTTTATACTTTGTTTTAAAATGCGCTGGAGCAGGGTTGGCGAAAATCATGATTTTTTTACTTTTTATTTTTAAAGATCTTTGGTGTAATTGTACTATTTAAATTGTTTTAAAAGTAATATAAATATTTTATTTCATAAACGGTATTTCGCTACCGAAAATCGGTCACTTTAATATGTTAAGAGTGAGGAATATTTGTTGTATGATGTCAGGTTAGTAAGAATGTTGTTGAAAGAAGAGAGAGTGATTATTTTTGTGATTGATGTTATTATTTTTGTTTCGGGTTTGTACTAACCCATTAAGTGGGAAATGTATGTATGTATAAAAGAAAACGAAATCTGTAATAAAACCCCAAAGAATGCATTTCAATTTTTGCTTATCGTAGTATCTCGTATAACGCAACCACGCGCGCGTCTTTTATTTAAAAATTAAAGTCATAAAATATCATTTAATGTTTAGTTATTATTATATACAGAACATAATTTTGTTGTTATTAATAAGTTTGTAGCAAATAAATACATTTTTATTATAATTCGAATCGTTTTTTATATTACATAAAAATCAACGATTTTTTTAAAAAATCATTTGATATAAATCAAATGATTTAAATCAGGCCCACCCTGCGCTGGAGTAATAAATCAAAATTTATATAACTTTACTAGAGTGTACTTAGAATGCTGCGCTCTTTATACCTGGAATATGGAGCAAAACTTACATCTTAACAATAGAAAGATTTCAATAAACGTTTCGATAATCTCTTTTGAAGAGTTACATAGATAGAAGTTTTCAGAGGGATCTGTTTATGTATTTGTGGTCGTGTTTTTTTTACATCTCAGTTCGTCTTAGCTCACCTCAGTTGCCTCACTAATTTTGACCGTTCGTTTTGTCATAACTGAAGTGAGATTTCCTCCCCCCTTCCCGGCTCTTTTCAAGTGGTAGTGCTTGTTGAGTTTTTAATTTTAGATGTACGGTGGAAATGAATATTTTGCTGTCACTGGCTGTCACATACAATTAGTTTGGTTATTGAAAAGGTTATTTATTTATTTATTCCTTTAATAATAATATTATTATATTGTGCTTTATTTAAAACTTATTATAATGTTTTTCATTTATTTTTAGGAGCAATTATTAAATTATTAATGATATGAACAATTTGTTATTTTCGTCAAGTTCAGCGGACAGTACTTCGGATTTTCTAACAGCCAGTTCTGCGGAATTTGTTGTTCTTTTTACTTCACAAAGTCTCAACAAAAAGTTCATTACTAAAAGATATATTTATTTCAATGTAAGGTGACTAACGGATTTGAGAACTGAAACGGTCGATCTCTGTTGAATCTAGTTTTTGATTAAGCCTTAGCAATTACTGACGCGCCACTGGAATTTTTGAAACGAAGTAATAGGATGTAGTTTGATACTTGGTTAAATTAGACAAAATTAATTGCAAATAACTTCCAAGTATGAAATAATACTGCGGATTTTGTTTTGTTCTTCTTTGTGATACTTTTTTATGCTCTTCCAAATGGCAATGCTCAGTTTTTTAATATTATTACTATTGGATTTTGAGTAATGATATCATTGTTATAATTTTTATATCGATGTCATAGTAATAAGTTCACTAGGTTGCAAAAATGCAACAATTATTAAATTTACAGGAATAATGCAATGAAGAGTGATCAAAAATAAGTGATTCAGTTGGCAAAAAAAAAAATACTTGAAGTTGGTAAGACTGATATATAAATTTACTCCCTTTTGTAGACATTGTTGACAGTGACATTTGAGAATTTAAATTTAAGTACGTTTACAATTTTATTTATTAAAATGATCGTCGTTTCCTTTACCCACATCCTTTTTTTTCTTACATTACCCACCGAGCAATAATCTAAAGTATTTCAATCACTCAAAATCCTATTAGCAGTCAGGCCCTTGCTCTGACATAACCTATTTGTATTTATTGTAAAAATGACATGTCAAATTGTATTTCCGCCTGATGTTTTACAAAATATGGAATAGAAAGATCCCCAGAATTGTATTGCCAACTGAATCAGTTATTTTTGATCACTCTGTATCAACGAAATATAACTGATATGAAAATATTATTACTTATAATTAATAATAATAAAAGTGTAATCTATAGAATCAAACAACGGTAGGTGTGGTTAGTACTTGGATGGGTACACAACAGCAATAGCACTAAAATGGTCTGAGACATTCTGTATTTCGGAAATATATTGATTATTTTGTTGAATTGAAGAAAATTTAAGTATTTATTTGAAAAATGTCTGTGAAATTGGTATATTCTGAGGAATTTTTAAGAGCTGTTTTATTAGTTTGAAAAAAGGTAAAGGTAGAATTTCGTTTTGGATATTTGAGATGTTATCAGTGGTTCGTGATATTTCCAGATTGAAATTTCGACCAGAAATCGATAGAGGATAAATGTTATTTGAGCTTCGTGATATGAGGGAGATTGCAGCAAATTGCGTTTATTAGAATTACATATCTTTCGCCTGTAATCTTAGAAATCTTGCCCCAAATATTTCTAGATTTCGATATCTTCTCTTCTTTGCTTCGGTCTTCACCATTCAACCCCAGTCTCATAACTTTGGATAAGTGTATGTTCTTCGGATTTTCTTAGTTTTTATATGGAGATAAAATATTATTGCTTTTATATTTCTTGGTTCTACTTTATTTAATTGACGCTCTTTACTTTATATACAGTATAGTAATTTCTGGAACAAAATGTATACTTAAACTATAATTATTGCTTAGAACAGAATAAATAACAATATTCTCTATTGTTCTTTCGCTTTAATTACGCGTGTTATTGAGTTCATTTGAATTACATTCTTAGAAATTAATTTTAGTCCCACTTTTCTTATGGGATTTTAAATACAGCTATTAAAATATTCCTGTTTATTAAATGTATGTTACCAATAGCTTTATTAGTCAATTGATTCGCTGCATTCTATGATATGGATTTATGGCATACAGGGTGTTTCAGATTACCCGTGTCCGGTTTTTTTTCCAGAACTACGATGTCCTAGAGGTTATATAATCCTATCTAAAAAATGTAATGGTGGTAGACTCGATATTCGGATTTTACCGGAAGTAGGCGTAACTACACTCAGGTTCAGAATTTCGAGTGGGAACCTAAGTCATGTGTGATATCGTTGGATGTGTATTCTAAAAACAAACAACTTTTATTGGAAACATTTTTTCATATTAGGTATGATTTACGATATAAATATTTGATGTGCATTCCGCATTCGACATTATTTTCCTCGTTATTTTCTTTTAAGGTTATTTGTCCTAATTTAATAGGGTGTTGCACAAGGCAATGTCGATTTCAAAATTTTATAGTAAAATTAAATTATTGTTTAATTATACAATATTTATAAATAAAGTCTTAAATTAAAAAAATAAGAATGATATTGTGACATAAGACGAACGCTTGGCAACTTCATGTGCGTCTTTATCCCATTAGTTAATTTAAATTGCCGTGATTTTAATAAAGGTCGTACAATATTGGCCCGTAAATACAAAGTTAATGTTAGGTTAATTATTTTTATATAAATATTACTAAAAAGTGGTTTACATAATGCTAATATAATGCGCTTTAGTTGAAATACATTTCAAATAAGTACAAACACATGGTCAGTGTTGAAAGGTTATGATTATAATTATGTTTGACATCTCATTTACGGACATTATCAAAAATATTGTAATATTCACCATGAATACGAGTATACATACATATATGTATACCGGAGACATAATCGAAATTGGTTAATTATCATTGCAATTAGGTTACGGTTGTACCTTAAATGTTTCTTTTTGTACCTACATGGTAAATAGGTAAATTAACAATGGCTTCTTATAATTCAATAACTTCAACTAAAATTGATAATAAATTATAGAATGATCAGAAAAAACTGTTTCAGTAGCAATAAAAATATTTACTTGTAACCGGTAACACTGATACATAAATTTCCTGTTGTTCACGGAGACATTTGAAAATTTAAATTTTTCATTAAAATGGTCTTTATATTCGAAAATGACACTTTATTAAATACTGTCCTTTTATTTCTGAACGTTACCCACAGCAATAATCTAGATTATTTCTATCACTCAAAATCCTATTATTAGTCTATAGTAAGGACCCCGACATAACCTATTTGTATTTATTCTAAAAAAGACATGCCAAACAGTATTTTCGCTTATACATGATATTGTGCAAACTGTGACATAAAAGATCCCCAGAATTATATTGCCAACTGAAACAGTTATGGTATCACTAGCGAATGAAAGTTGTGGTTTAAATTATTTTATAGATGTTGTTCCTTTTGAAACCCTAGAAAAGAATAGAATTGTACGAAATATTCAGGTATGAAATTTTTGCATGAACCCATTTAAATACTGGACTAGGAAAGCACAGAAATACATTACTATATCTGGTTGGAAATAGATGGCCGACTAGGGTAACTGAATATCAAAATAGGGGTGCGTTTAAAATATTTTAAACATTTTTCGTTTATGTTGATTATAACAAAATATTTTGATCTTTAAACTACTTAATTTGGCAATTCTATGAAATAGGATTATTTTTAATTTCCTAAGTAATTCTGACTCGAGGGTTAATTATACACCTGAGGCGAATGAACTAGAATTTGCAATATTAATTTTTTTTTAATAAATCCCTGATTCCTGTTCCAAAGGTCATTTTAAATTCCTCCTGGTATTGAGTACAATTCTAATCTTTTGTAACGGAATACATAAGGGTCAGTTTCCTTTCAAATCAAATATAGGGAAATGTTTTCAAAAGAAACCACATCTATTAAATATTTTAAACGTCAACTTTCATTCGTTAGTCATACTATACTTCTTATCAACCTGTATATAAAAGTATCTATGTAATAATTATTTGATATAATTCCTAGGTGAAGCATTTTTCCTCAACCTTTTCCTTACGTCCCCTGCTCATAAAATATGTTTCCTGTGGAATAAAAAGGGGTTAAGTTTATACACAAATGATTAGTAATTCATGTGACCAAGTTGAAACCAATAAGGAATTGGTTATTTTACTCCGAATGATTTATTTCGTGCTGAAAGCTGAAACAGGCCATTAAAAACAAGTTTAGTTTGTTCCCCTATTAGTAGAAGTAGAAGAGCTAAATATTTAATGTGTAGTCCGACGCGTATCTGTGTTCTGTTTTTACTTATTAAATAATTTCATCCTTTACACCAAGCACGAATTTATTATTTATTTAGAAAATTAGGAATTAAATATATCCGTAGAAGTTTTGGTGAATTATGTATGTATGTAAGTAGCGGTCTGCTTCAAGCAGAATGTTATATGTCCGAGTACTTTATTATTACACATAATATATGGTTAACAGTCAAACACAGCTTGTGCCTGTGTTCCACCGTCTACCCCGTATACTGACGAACGCAAATTCTAAAACAGAATGCGCAAATATTTACATGAAATTACCTCCAAAATACACATATTTTCCCCAATTATGAGGGTAACAGTTTGTTATCCAAGCATTTTCAGTCACCGATATATTTTAACACACAATGGGCTACTTGCATTGCATGGTATCGAATTTGTGATTATATACTTAATCTTCCGTCCAAAATACACACAATACAAACAAAGATTTTATTCAGATTTTATACTTTAATAACCACATTTACGCCTCCAAAGGGACGTCATATTTTTATTCTATTATACATACAATGGTGGGATATGCTATTCTGAATTCTGTCTCAATAGTATACCCTTTTAAAAGGTCATGGGTTGAAATGCTAAACTCAAACTTGCTTTATAAATAAATACTGTGGAAACTCGTTAATAACGCGAAAAATAGTGTGTATTTATTTAGATGACATAAAGACTCTTTTAGTGTATTTTGTTTATTGTTCTTTTAATTTTTAATACTGCTTTGAACTTATTTAATATTTATTGTGTTTATATTGTATTAAGGTGCATTCACAAATGAAAATTAGGTTTATGGTTCTTGATTAGGTTTAAGGAAGTCATTCATAAATGTAAGTTTAAATTATCTGAAAATTAGTTTTGATATATACAGACATCTGTGTAAATGCTAAAATTAATATATCGGTAGAGCAGTACTGAACAAGGCACCTGTGCGCCTTGAAATTGTCATTCGTTTGGCATTATTGGTTATATTTCAGCAATTAAGTTATGACAGTCTCCATGTTCTTCTCGCATTTGTTTAAAAAGCCGAATCCACCAAGTGGATACTAAATAAAGATGGGTGTATATATTTATATCATTTCAGACCCGTTCTCATTGGTGAAGTTTGTGACGTTAAACTAAATTATAAACATAAATTTTGGACCTTACAATGTTTAGCTTTATGATTTGGATTTACAGACCCTAAATTCTGAAGTGTGAATGGAGTCATTACATAATATGCGGCAAAAGTCTTTAATTCTAAAGTATAAACCATAAATCTAAACCTAATTTTCATTTGTGAATGCACTTTAACACCTTTTAATACAGCACTTTTTAATTTACATTATGTTCATTTTCTTTAATTTACTTACTTTTCGAACATTTTCGAAAGAAATTATAAAATAAAAATTAATGGTTTATATTTTAGATTTAATGACTTTGGCCGCATATTATGCAATGACTCCATTCACACTTCAGAATTTAGGGTCTCAAAGGTGCATTCACAAATGAAAATTAGGTTTATGGTTTTTGTTTAGGTTTAAGTAAAGGTACATTCACAAATGAAAATTAGGTTTAGATTTATGGTTTATACTTTAGATTTAAAGACTTTGGCCGCATATTATGTAATGACTCCATTCGCACTTCAGAATTTAGGATCTCTAAATCCAATTCATAAAGCTAAACATTGCAAGGTCCAAACTTTAGGTTTATGATTTAGATTGACGTTACAAACTTCACCAATGAGAACGAGTCTGAAATGATATAGATATATACAACCATCTTTATTTAGTATCCACTTGGTGGATTCGGCTTTTTAAACAAATGCGAGAAGAACATGAAGACTGTCATAATTTAATTGCTAAAATATAACCAATAATGCCAAGCGAATGACAGTTTCACGGCGCACAGGTCGCAGGTGTCTTGTTGAGCACTGCTCTACCAATATTTTAATCTTGTTTTTGAAGCATTTACACATATGTCTGTACATATCTAAACTAATTTTCAGATAATTTTAACTTACACGTATGAATAACTTACTTCAACCTAAACAAAAACCATAAACCTAATTTTCATTTGTGAATGCAGCTTTATAGTATTTGTGTTTTGTTAGATTGACTTTTTAAGTAAACCATGCTCCGTGCAGTAGGAGTTTGTTGTTTTGTGGAATGTGTAGTATCAAAAAAAAGAAGTCAATTTTCCGAAAACAAATACTATAATACAACACACAAAATACAAAAAAATATCAAATAAGTTGAAAGCAGCAGTAAAAATTAAAAAAACAAACAAAATACACTTAAAGAATCAAGAAAATGCAGCAAAACAAAAACACAACAAAACTTCAAGCGAATACAAAGAAAAACCTAACATTTTAAACGTCAATTTTATGGTTACACCCACCATTCCAATTGCCGTCAAGGCATACTGACAGTCTCACCCCAAACAGGGATTGGCTACAGACTAAGGGTTATGTGTGAACCCATGATATATACTCATATTGTATGACTAGCGAATGAAAGTTGACGTTTAAATTATTTTACAGATCTGGTTTCTTTTGAAACCCTATAAGAATAGAATTGTTCGAAATATTCAGTTATGAAATTTTTGCATGAACCCATTTAAATACTGGACTAGGCAAGCACAGAAATACTTTACTATGTCTGGCTGAAAATAGATGGCCGACTAGAGTAACTGAATATCAAAACAGGGATGCGTTTAAAATATTTACCGGTTTCAGGATATTATTCCATTGTTTACATGTACAAAAGTAGGCTGGTAACTAAGTAATAACTGTATCTCTATGGTAATATTATTACCATACTGATTTGTCAACTACGGTCTACAAAATGAAAATAAAATAAAATGAATATAATGCTCTTCATTAATACATACAGATAACGTTAGCCTATCGTTCTAAATACGCGCGGTCTACTTTATTCTAAAGTAATAAACATGAGGAATCAAGCACATAATTTCAATATTTGTCATATTGACATGTCAAAATAAGTGTTCTGTTAACCATAGCAATCTGAAAGTAGCATTAATGAGAGAATTTCAAAAAATGATATTTATCAATAATGTCTTAATTTTCTGAAACCGATAACCTATTGAACACACCACGGATCTTATTAATCATAACAAGCCTTAGATATCTTAAAATTTCAAACTTACATCTGCGGCATTCCTAGGTATGTTAATAGCTATTTAAACATTTTTCGTTTATGTTGATTATAATAAAATATTTTGATCTTTAAACTATTTAGTTTGGCAATTCTATGAAATAGGATTATTTTTAATTTCCTCTTACAGTAATTCCGACTCGAGGGTTGCTTACACCTGAGACGAACGAACTAGAATTTGCGGTATTAAATTTTTTAAATACATCCGTGAATCCTGTTGCTAATGTCATTTTAAATGCCTCCTGGTATTGAGTACAATTCTAATCTTCAGTAACGGAATACATAAGTGACAGTTTCCTTTCAAATCAAATATAGGGTAATGTTTTTAAAAGAAACCATATCTATTAAATAATTTAAACGTTATCTTTCATTCGCTAGTCATACTATACATGTATTCTGAAAGCAAAACAGACTGACCAAGTTTTAAAAGCAAAAATGTAGTAGGTATAGAAACAGGAACTCCGAGAAAAAATGGAGTACATCTTTTCTCCGAGAGCAATTAAATGAATTTCATTTTATTTTCTTACTACATCTGTATTTACTTTCCTAGTATTCCAGGGCTAGCAAAATTCCAGGGTTTTCTAGAAATACCGGATCAGGAATAGAGAAGTTTAATATGGGAAATTGTATAAGTGCGCCTATTGACTCTCCTGTAACTTTTAGAGCAAAACTACAAGAATGTTTAGAATTAAATTTTACATTAAACAAGTTTAAATTCGATGTAACAGCATATCTGCAACACGAGATATGTAAGATATAAAATGGTATAATTTCGTCAAGAATCAGACGGCCATGGAAATAAAACAAAATACATACATATATCAGTGTGACAGTTTGGTGATAGTTTGATAAAGTATCATTGCTTATTATTGTTGTGGTGAATGTTTTTATACAAATATAGTACATAATCTAGTTTACATGTTATAAAATCGGTGTATACAGTGCAGAAGAAAAAAAATTGTTTGTGGAAAGATTTATTAAACTGTCACATTGATAATAATTGTGTTTTATATCCTAAATTTCTCGTGCTGCAGATGTGATATTGCATCGAATTTAAACTTATTTAATGCAAAATTTAGTTCCAAACAACTTTTTATTCCTGTAGTTTTGTTTTGAATGTTATAGGAGAGCCAATATCCTCTTGCGTATTTATCAGTCTGTGTTTTATTGTGACTAATCATTGTATAACGTGTACTATTCGCTGTAGTGAAGACTGTACCACAAAGACTTCTTTTTAATATAAGATAAATCGTGGTTTGAATTGGATTCGAAGCATAGTTCCCTCTAAATTTTTATAACATTGAAAGAAATTACGCGGGTGAATTTACTTGCCACGCACGAATTTAGGCACAGGGACGTATTTTTTCTCCAAGGACCAACCATTTGACAATATTGCACAATTTTTTCGCAGCTCTAAGAAAAATTAGAGGGAACTATGATTCGAACGTAATAGCATTTGCCATAACTAAATTTAAAAAGTTGCATCACAATTCACAGATGATTATATTCAATAGATTCCGTTGAGGAATCTACAGGAAGCTCAGTTAAATTTGAGACATATAATTTTTTATGGTGTCAAATTTAATTGGGCTTATTGTACATTTAGTATTCTGGTCACTTATCAAAAATGGCAGTTATCTTTCCTTTGTTCAGGTGGTAGAACATGAAGTTAATAATCAGGAAGTTCCGGATGAGGATTGAATTTTTCATTTATTTACTTGAAAAGATTAACTCGGAACAAAATAAAAATCTTATAAAAAGAAAGATGTATCTGATTGGTTCTGAATTCAATATCTATATATAAATTATTGTAGAATATGTAGACTGACAAATATTCTCATTGCAATAAAAATTATTTATTGAATATGTTGAAAAATATTCACTTTTAAAACACTTCACAAATAGTCTTTCACATTTTGAACGATTAAAACTGAACAAAAAAAATAGATAACCTAAATTTCTGGTGAGATTTAATAAATCAACATTGTTCGACATTATATTTATTGTATATAAATTAATTTTATTACAAACTTTGAAAAAAACGACCAAAGAACAAATTTCAGAAATTGTGTACCTGTGTAAACAGAAACCTTCAGAAATGCCGCTCCAGGTAATCAATTTGTCGAACGTTTTAATGAGGTTGAATTCAGGCTCGGATTGTAAGAATTGTCGGAATTTCGAAATTTGAAAAACAACATCCTATTGTAGACAAACATTCAAAATATGTTTATACAGGGTATACATTTTAAATGGGCCACCATTGCTATATCGAGAACTATAAGAGAGACAAAGACGGTGAAATGGACTAACAATTTCTATTTCACTAGACAAATTTAAAGAATAGAAAATTTATTTTTCCGACCAGTATTTCTCAAACTACAAGACCTAACATTTTTATATTAAATGGTAGCATAGACTTTTTACATGGTCATTCGTTAGAGAATTTAATTTTGAATTCATTGTTATAATATTTTTATACCTTTATATAACGATTTTTTTGAGCAGAATGCATGTAAAGTTTTATACTAATTTGATTAAAATATGGCTATAATATGAATAAGAGTGCCACGAGTAGAAAAAATGAATACATATTATTTTTTTTACATAGAATTAGAGTGTCTGGCAGAAAGAAGTGACTATTTTGTTCTGTTAATTGATTATAAATGTCAACGCAAACAACATATTCATGTATTTCTTTCATGGCATTCTAATTCTATGTAAAAAAGAACGTATTCATTTTTCCATTCATGGCACTCTTATTATAACCATATCTTATTAATATAAAACTTTATATGCATTTTTCTTAGAAATATCGTTATAAGGGGTATAAAAATATAAAATCACTGAATTCAGCAAATAAAAATATGTTTTCATTTAAAATAAAAAAATTTAGGTTCCGTATTTTGAGAAAAATAAAATAAAATTATATAGAAAATAATAATAATAATTTTTCTTTATGGGGTCTCGTGGCCGCGTGCCTGAGTGTCTGGTCGCGAATCTGGGGAACCGGGTTCGATCCCGACCGATACCAAATATTTCGAATTTTGAATGGCATAAAATTGACGCCCGCACGGTACAAATATGTCATCATTACCGACATCTGTGTACAAAGCAGATTGGCACACCCAGCAATGGGTAATATACCGTGATGATATATTTATTTACTTTATTTATTTTTGTTTTCTTTAAACTTGTCTTCCATTATAGAAATTGTTTTGCCTATTTAACTGTTTTTGTAGCTCTTATAGTTCTGGAGAATGGAAACCCATTTAAAATGAACACTCTGTAGGTATGTTACTGATAAATAAAATAAAAATATTTTCATTGAAAAATAGAAGTTATTTATCCTTGAAAATTGGAAAAGAGAAATAATTTAAACATTTAAACGATAAAATTTGAAACATATCCACATGGAGTACCTATATTTTCCAAGTTATAATTTTACGACGAAAATGGAAAAGTCTAAAAATAAACTTTATTTCACAGCACATACGTTCAAAGTGCAATAAATTATTGTATTTTCTAGCAAATTAATGTTTTAGATAAATAAATATTTAACAAAAAACTTCTGTGACGTCATCACTGCTAAGTTATATAGAAGCAAAAAGAACGCGAAAAATATAAGTACAGACCTATCTCTTTCGTTCACTAAAGTTAATGTCGTTTTTATCGAATTCTATTAATATTTAGCAAATTTGAAAAAAAAACGGGTATACATATTATTTTAATTGTATTATTAGATGGATTAAAAAGAAAAAATTGGTTACATATCTACTCCATTCCATATTTGTAATTCATGTGTATTATTTCACCCATACGAATTGTCAAACTCGTCAAATATACTTTTTATTTATATTCGATAAATAACTATTATTACCATTTGTGAAGAATATCTTGTTATTTAATTTTCAGCAACACACAACAATATATTTTTGAAAAACGCAATTAACTTTGAAAAAAAAATCAATTCAATAAACGAGTTTAGTAGTCTTTGACAACAAACATTAAATGTTTTGACAAAAACTGATACATTACCCGAAATAATTGGATTGTGTACCTGCAAATTTGAATATGAAGTGATACGAATTATAAATAGGCGATTGAGGTAGAAATTTTACGCAAACAGTAATTAAAAAAATTATGGCCTCCGATAATGAATTTTCGCTCTAATTAATTTGGTAATTTTAGTATCGTAATGACTTATTAACTAGTTAAGAATAATTACATTTCACGATTTGCTTATCAAGGTGGAAATAATCTTATATTTTACCTCGAAATTGTTATGATACTAACACTAATTGCTAAAATTTTAATAATTACGGTTTATGGGTCAGCTACTTTGCTTCGAAATTTTATTTATGAAATTAATATACTAATCTAGGCGGTTGGTATGTGGTAATACAAATAAGGGCGAAATTCATATTAAAAAATGGTGGAAGATCTGTGCTCCGCGCATTTATTATTTATAATTGACACACAATTCACTTAAGAAGTAATTTACTTTTTGAAAAATACTAAATCAGATATAATTTTTTGATATTTAGTTCCCTTTAAACTTAAATACTCCAATTATAGTTCTGCCGTAGGCAAAACAGTATTTCCAGTCAGAGCGTAGGCATAATTCAATCAAATATGATTAAATTATCTGTGTACAATAATATTGTTTGTAATACGAGGAATCATGAACATCCAAAATTAGATTTTCGTCGACCCAAGTTCGGTTCCATTAGTACCCACTCAGGTTGACACAAATTCAATACATTCTAAAATGGTCTTAAAATATCTGTATGATGCACTTTCCGACATGAGAAGAGAGCTAATATGCACATCAAAGCTAAAATCATCTATCAAGATTTCTCAGTAAATATGGCTGCCGTAAACATATTTTACATCTGTCAATATGACACTTAAGAGCAGAGATATAATTTATGAAAGGACAAGAAATTATACTTATATTTATGTATATAGCTATCTTTTAAAATGTATAAATTGTTTATCATTTCTTAAAAGTTTTTTGTCATCCTTTCTTTTGAGTTACTTATCAATAACAGAAGGTGTATCCAATGATATGAAAAGTATGGGAATAACAGAACCTAAGTCACATTTTGACAGTTCAGAGATAAACGGTTTTAAATTTTTTATCATTACTGCCTATGCAATGGGATATTCAATTTTTTTTTGTTTCTTGGATTAACCCTCCTCAGGCCAAGCTACCATTTGTTACGTAGACGGTCATGTGGGGTGCGTTTGCACCCCAAAAGCAACAACCAGAATAACGCATAAATTGTTTAAAAGTTCAATTCTAAAATATTGTTTAATTTGGGATATAATTTCTGTTTAAAGGTTATAGACAGTGTTAAATTATTAAAGAATACTGGTTGGACTTGCATTGTCTTTATTATTTTTATATTTAAAATATAACAACGTTTCGACTGCTAGAGATCTACAGTCGTCATCAGGTTACAAAATAATATTAATAATATAATTATAAAACATAAAATAAATAATAAATATATAAATTGTATAATACAGACTTTCATAAAACTATTCAATCAAATTTTTACGTTCTCTATTTGACATAATAATGTTTTTCAAAGGTTACTGATTTCAACGCTTGGTTTACTAACATTGTTTGCATTTGAAAATATAAAAACTGCTTCTTTAAATTTTCTTCTCCTCCATTGTTCTTCTTTGTGGAGTATTTTTGCTTCTTTCCACAACATATGATGCCCTTCCTCCCATGAATGATATGCTGCCCCAGATTTTGATATTTCACCATATTCTTGGTATGCATTTTATGTTCCTTTGGCTAAAGTCGTTGTGACAAACGGTATTAGGACGTTTATAACGATATTACTTAGTGAATACGATTTTTACAAAATGTCGTTCAGGATCACATCGTTACATTTATAAATAACGATAGTTGTTATATAACGATATTTTTACAGAATAAGGGGCATAGTCCAATTTTTGTAAATTTGAGATACGTATACAACTACATCTACTTTCAAGGATGCCTGACAGTTTGGTAAAACGGTTTTTCGCAAAAAGTATCTTAATCACAAGTTATCACATTTTTAAGTTTGATCGTTTCTATAAATGTTTAATTATTATGTAATTGCTCATCAATGTTTATTTTTGTATTACTTAACATTCAGCAAATAGTTTTCTAATATTTAACTTGATCCTAAGTTAAATTAAGTTGCGGAAATTTATAACTGTAAGGAAGCTAGAAAAATTTATTCGTTGATTATCTCAAATTAAAAAAAAATGGACTAAAGTTGTTTTTGTTAAAAGCTCTTCAATCTGTATCACTCGATCACAATACAAAAAAATATGTAAAACAGTAATGTATAATACACTACAGTAAAAAATATAGTAATTAAACAACGAGTTTTATAAGACATTGTTTTTTTTCGCATACGAGCCCTGGCAAGTTTTCTAAACGAAAATTGCAAAAAATGTCTTATAAAATGAATCCTTTATTCTGTTTATATTTTGCGTCTTTTATTTACTAAAATATCTAAAAAAAACTGTTACAAAAAACCGAGTGGATATAGAGAAATTTGTATGTGTAATGTTGTAGTTGGTGACATTCGATTGACGTTTGAAAATTTAAATGTCATCTAGTACCAACCTTCTAAAATAAAAAAAAAGCGTATCGAAATGAAGGCTCTCTTGATACGTAATTGGGTATCGTAATGACTTCATTATGAACGCAAACTATGAAAATTATATTATTTTTATAAAAAAAGGTCTCGTGGTCGCGTACCTAGGTCTGGTCGTGAATCTGGGGAACCGGGTTCGATCCCAACCGACGCCAAATATTTCGAATTTTAAATGGCACAAAATTGACCCCTGTGGTGCACTCTCCACGCCAGCTATGAGTACCCGCGAGGTGACGTCTGGTAAACGCCCGCACGATACAAATATGTCATCATCATTACCGATATCTGCGTACAAAGCAGATTGGCACACCCAGGAATGAGTAATATGCCGTGATGATATATTTATATTTGCTTATTTTATTTAAAAAAGGTTTTTCTTTTTTTTTTTGTATTTACTACACCTAAAATTTCTTTATAAAATACTCGCAGTAAGATTTTGAGTGGAAGCGACCTTATTTCAAAAATATTGTTTGTCTAAACTTATTGAATAGCCATCCACATCCGATTTAGGTTGAGGGCGTGGTTATATATTTATTTCTTTAACAATATGACATATGAACAAAGGAGTAAATACAGGAAATCCTTATAACACCTTATTCAAATGAACCTTATCGACTTGTGTGTATTATGAATATGGTTGCTTTGTTTGAAGTTTGTTGAGAATTTTGTTTAGAATAGATGAAATACCGGTATAAGTAGAAGTAGTTGAGATGAGAATTCAATACATCATACTCCACTACATATCCATGATAGTTCGGTTTGAAAAGTCACATGATTTGATTCACAGTCAAAACAAAATGTAAACCTCCTCAACCTTCAAAAGGCACGAACTCGAGAACATGTTTCTGATTTCATTTTTGTTTGGAAACAAGACCGATTTCAAAACTACATGTAGTAATAAATTACTGTAGTCGCATCTATTATACAGCGCAGCTTCTACCGCTTATATAGAAATATGTCTTTCAAACTTCCAAAATATGCTCCACAAATTACAAAACGTCAAAATATTTTACGGGTGGCATATCGGCGCACAATTTAAAACTTCAACTTGTAAATCAAGAGAGAACATGTGATTGTTATGTGATTGATATATTGTCGTCGGAAATTTATTAAACTTCTGGTTTGACGTTTAATACGATATTTATTAAGTATAAAATACAAGTATAATGTATGTGATTTTTGGCAGCTCTTATACCAAGAGGATCTTGGAATTTTCATTCATAAAACGTATCTTTAACGTATATACAAATATATGTTATTAGTATTGTTATTATTAATTTTAGGTACGTTATACAGGGTGTTAGGGAATGCTTCGACCAAAATTAAGTACAGCTTTATAATGACAAATGGAGTAAAAAAGTCCTGAACTCTCGCCGATTAATAGGTTCTTAAAAAAAAAATGAAAAGTATGTATTATATAGCCCGGTTATAGACATAGTGCACTGACTTTTAGGTACACTTTATAGTCATTCCACAGGATTATCGCTAATTTAAACAGGTAGAAACATTGACCTATTCAAATATGTTGTTTGGGTACAAAACATTGAAAATATACAACAATAAAATGAACTCGCGTGTTTCTAAAATCGTTAGCTTCTTCACTATGAAACAACGGCTGCATAAGCCGATGTTTTGCTATTTATTTATATATTCAATCATACGGTACAACATTCCACTCATTAGAAAATGAGTTTATAAACATTATATATACAGTTTAATTCGGAAATAAATAAAATTCTTTTAAATACAGCCAGGTAAAAACTACAGTTTATAAAGTCAGTAAAACTAATAAAATTACCCGTTAACCTTAAAATAAAAGTCATCATCAGTAGTACAACAAAGGAAAAGTTAAACAGAGTAGTCAAGATTGCTCAACATGTCAACCATGCCAGGCGTCCTAACAACTCTGCAAAACAAGGGAGAGAATAGTTGGAATTTGGTATAGGACCAATATTGATGTATAATATAGACTTTTGCTTCCCTTTAGAAATTGATTTAGGATATAAACTTCTTTGGCCTTTTTGGGAAGATTTTATTATTTGATATTATTATATTCTTTACATTTCTGGACGTTTCGAAGGCCCAATGGCCTTCATCTTCAGCAATGTATTTTTTTTTCACAGATTGTGGATTTTACATTTTATTATGCCTTTTTTGTCGGGTATGTTTGCCCACGAAATTAGGTCATTGCACCAACTAATAAAATCACTTCAGTGAAGACCTCCATTCTATAACTGTTTGTTTTTTGATCGAAAAAGACTATGAGACTCTTCCACATTCTTTCGGCCACGCAACCTCAAAATTTAGAAAACTCTATCGGTCATGTAATTCTGCTTAAAACAAATCAATTTTCAACTTCGTGGGCAAACATATCCGACAAAAAAGGCATAATAAAATATAAAATCTACATCCTGTGAAAAAAAAAAATTAGATTGCTGAAGATGAAGGGCATTGGGCCTTTAAAACGTCCAAAAATGTAAAGAAATAATATCAAACAATAAAATCTTCCCAAAAAGGCCAAAAGAAGTTTATATCCCAAATTATTTTTAAATTTATCTATTATTAAACTCTCGTATGTATCTAAATATATATCATTATTAATATGTTTTAAATGTTTAATATTAGAATAGGGGATTACAGCGCAATCGAATTAAGAGAAATTAGTAAAAAATAGTGAAAGTATATGCTTAATAATGAATATTAATAAAGAAATAAAATGATGTAATTGAAATACTTCGGAAATAAGGGGGTTTTTGTTTTAGCAGCTCGTCACTCGTATGAAAACCATATATATTGTTTTGATTGGCGACTCAAAGACCACCTATAAATACGAATACCGAGTTAGGGGCGCAGCCTACTACCAATGGAAGTAGAGAAATTCATATAGCGGAGGCGTGGCTATCAGTCCAGTAGTGCAATTCTCAAACAGTTTTTATTTGAATATGAATATTTTACATTAAACTTAATAATTTAAATACATTTCCAATTACAAATCATGTCGACTTGTACAGTATAATATTAATTTATTTTTTATAAATATAATTTAGAAATAGCATATATTTCAAGAGCATTTAGTTCCACGAAGAAAATAGTTTGATATAAAAACTTATATACGTGACGTCACACCTATATTTTCAAATTTCGAAGGACTATAACTTGCTTATTAATAGGAATTTTTCACCGCATTTTCACCGACAGTCTTAGTTTTACTTATACGTTCAGATGAAATTATAAAAAAAATGGTGGAATCCCCTATTGTTAACTTTGTGATTATTAATGAACATATGTTGTCTTTTTAAGTTGTCAGTGTCAGTGCGCTATATCTATAACCAAGCTATAGCCAGCTTTGAGAGCCCGAGAGGTGACGCCTGATAAGCGCCCTTTATATTATATGTATAGTAAGCTCCAAGACCGAAATTTTGAAGTAAGAGGAAAAGAAATACAGTCACAACGCGTTGTGAATTTCGCTAAACATACACCGAAATTGGTTTGTTGGTTTTCTAAACAAACCGTAACATAATCTAGCCCAATGTACAAACTCACGTCCTGCCCTGGTCAGTATGTATTTGTTAGTTTTCTAAACACACCTAGCTTAACGCACAAATATTAGGTGATTTTGGTCTTCGTTCGTTGTATTGCATTGTAGCCGTGCGTTACGCTTACTGAATGATTTCGGTGTTAGAGGCTATGCCTAACATAACATATGTATCGTTTTTATCGAAATCTGTATGGATAATAAGTCGTCATAATTTATTTATCTACTCCCAAAAAAATAGTACACACAATTTTCGGTATTAAAAATAATTACTACAAGTAAAAATTATACAATGAATTTTTTACTCTGTGTACAATCTAAATTGTTTATAATAAACCTGGAGGCATTGTTATATTTTTTAAAAATAAATAATACTCAGTATAATAAAATAATTTTATGAAAAATGGCTGTCCTAGATAACCGTTCCTTAGGAGTACTTATTTTTTCATAAAATTTTACCAATTTTTTAAAAATATTCTTGCTGTATCTGTCAATGTAATGGAAATATAACGATTAAATATTGAAATACACGAGTTTTATATTTTTATAAGATTTCATTGGTAGAAAAATTCTAATCAATTATAGTATTAATGTCATGAAATATAAATCTTGTAAAAATCTGCCAGTAAGATTTTCTGTTCAAATTATAATATATAGGATTCTAGAAGTAGAATTCGTATCAAGTTTTACTAAATGGAAATATCATATTACATTACAAACTTCTTGTTTTATTTTTTTTCTACACAAATCTTTAATTTAAAAAACTGCAGTTTATGTTGAATTACCTTTGAAGTATTTATTTTTATTTTTCATTAACTAAATTATGATTAGAATATACAGTGTTTCAGTAGGTCTCGGCACACATTTTCTGGAAATTGTGTCTTTACAGTGCTCTTATTTTTTAATTTTGCTGCGAAAGTACATTTTCTGTAATTTAAAATATTAAATTATATATAACGTTGCGTTGTTTTGAGTAAATATAATATACTGCGCAGTCATGTATTTTGCGAAGACACAGGCAATTTCTTTGTTTAGGTAAAATAATTAAAATGAAGAAAGTACAAAATAGAGACATTTATAAAGTTTAAATTTTATTATAAATCATATTAATACTTAAATGGCGCAAAATTGACCCCTGTGGGGCACTCTCCACGCCAGTAATGAGAGCCCGTGAGGTGACGCCTGGTAAACACCCGCACGGTACAAATATGTCATCATCATTACCGATATCTGCGAACAAAGCAGATTGGCACACCCAGGTAATATACCGTGATAATATATATTTATTTATTTATATTAATACTTTGTTTACAAAATAAAAACAATTTTTTCTTAAAATATCCATAATTTTCCTGCTCATATTTCAATGTAAAATTAGGACAAGTAAATATGTTTTGGTTTTTTGCTTTTTGTGAAGCGCACAATTCTTGGTAATTTAAATGACAAAATTATATGGTGTAAAAGCAGTGAATATGAGAAAGCGTAGTGTGCATTTTGCGTCGGTGTGCCGTGACTGAAATAGGGGCCCAGATATGGGGAAGAAGACGAGAATACCGCCGGAGAAAATACACTTGAATTTACATTTCTTGAACACCTATAGCCCGGAGTAGGATTTCTTAAAATTTTCATAAGAACGATTATGAACATATTGAGGTTTTGACTTCGATTATTGTGAGCCATGAATTTCGGAAGTAGATGAATATTATTATTTTTCAGCTTTCGCGTAATTGATAGCAACTTTTAATTTTCAAATTGATCAATCTATAGATTTATAATCAACACTATAAAAACAAGGATAATATGTTATATTATTCAAAAATACAATCATAAATGATTAAAATATTACATTTTTATTAAATGCCGAAGGCTTTGCATTTAATTTATTTGAAATTACATCCTACAAATTTAATAAAATTAATTTATTAAATATTTAAATTGATTTCCATACTTGGAACAGAAAATGTGTACACATTTACAAAAAAATGAATTGTAAAGCCTTGTGCATTTAATAAAAATGTAATATTTTAATCATTCGCCATTATATTTTTAAATAATATAACATGGTTTTTTATATTACTTGATAGCAAATTTCAGGTACTTTTTAAATGTACATATATTTTGAAAACCGGAAGTAAATAAAATTGAACTTCGTCCCAAATTATGTAAAGGGATTAATATACTATAATTTATGTTATATAGTTGAAAAATGGATAATAAGATATTTGCTGGTTTATTGTTATACAGACTATATTTTATGGAAATCATTTCTTTATTTTAATAAAAAAATTGTTTAAGTTCTCCTAATCTCTTATTCAATATACGTTTTACGAATATTTTAATAATTGACGTGTGATAAATGCAGGCGGCGTTGCACAAGAAAAACAAAAGAAGAGAAATTAAAAAGATGACGTTCACTTGTAATGGGGACTTATGATTTTAGAATTTTACTGTTGCCATCTACTGAGTTCTGAAGTAACCTTTTAGACAAAGACGACAAAGTCGAAGAAAGTGATAGCAAAGTACTACCATGACCTCTTAGATAGAATCTAAACCAATATTTAAATGTGTTAAATCGGATTAGGACAATACGTTGAAAAGAGAAGAGAGGCCATGGTAATACAATACTATCTCTTTCTTCGAGCCTGCCGTCTTTTTCTAAAGGCATGTAGTACTGGATGGGAGAATGTGTGTTCTGTGACATCAATTTCATAAGTCCCCATTCGAATACAAAATACAACACTAACAGAGAGAATTTTATAAATGTTAGGCTCCAAGACCGAAAACAGTCACTTATTGCCCGTGAGGTGACGCCTGGTAAGCGCCCGCACGGTGCAAATATTTCATCATTACCGATATCTGTGTAAAAAGCAGATTGGCACACCCAGCAATGGGTAATAAGCCGTGTTGATATATTTATTTATTTATATTTATAACAGGGGATTCCACCATTTTTTAAATATAATTTCATCTGAACGTATAAGTAAAACTAAAACTGAAAATCCGGTGAAAAATTCCTATTAATAAGCGAGTTATAGTCCTCCGAAATTTGAAAATATAGATGTGACGTCACGAATATAAGTTTTTATATCAAACTATTTTCTTCGTGGACCTAAATGTTTTTGAAATATATGCTATTATTAAGTTTAATGCAAAATATTTATATTCAAATAAAAACTGTTTGAGAATTGCACTACTGGACTGATAGCCACGCCTCCGCTATTTGAATTTCTCTACTTCCATTGGTACCCTAACTGGTATTCGCTATATATTTATAGACCGTCTTTGAGTCGCCAATCAAAATAATATATATGGATTTCATATGAGTGACGAGAACTGCTATAACAAAAATCCCCTTATTTCCGAAGTATTTCAATTATGTCGTTTTATTTCTTTCTTAATATTTATTATTAAGCATATACTTTCAATATTTTTCCTAATTTCTCTTAAATCAATTTCGCTGTAGGCTGTAGTCCCCTATTGACGTATTTAAATTCAAAGTGATGTACATGCCAGTTTTATATTTTAAAAATATTTTTCAAAAGTATTTTGCACAAAACAATAACGGTAGCTGCAATTTTTTCTTTTGTTTATTATTTTCAATTTTCTAAATGTATGTATATTTTTTTGTTTTTGATGTTTCCAGATATGTAATTTTAATTATATATAAATTTGTATTTGACGATTCAGCTGAAATTATAAAAATATTAGGCTTTATACAAACTGTACGAAAATTGTGATATTGACGAACGAAAGTATATCCTATGTCTTACTAACGACTTAAGTGCAGCATTAAGGACATTAAAGAAATGTACCTTTTGACATTTTGCTACGACTTCAACCTTTTCACATCGACCATTATAATATTTACTCTATCAAACCTTCATATATAATTTGAGTAGGATACGTTTTTGATATCATCAAGTAAAGTAAATATTTATTGATTATATGTATTTACTTATATTTTTAGAAAATTGGAGTAAGAATGCAATAGTTCGGTAACATTAGTTTATATTTTATTTGGTTTTTATTTTTATTTATGAATAAATCGTGTGATATTTTGAGCTTCGACTAAACAACCTACTAGCTAGTGCTGGTAGCATGTTTTGTCGGGAGCTGATAATATCATTCACACTGTTTGTAAATTAGTCACATATTAAATAAATTTAGGCAGTGTGTAGTCTAACACAGGATAATTATTTGAAATCGTAGTTTACGACATGTTTTCGCAAATAATTCGTATTCAGCACGGTGTATTTTGGTTATTTGGTTTGTTATTGGCTGTGGTTTATGAGTCCATAAACACCATTTAAAATCCGAAGGGAATGTTTATTTTTCGTAGACAAAGCATTGGTTGCTTTCGTTTGGTCAGCTTTTGGACGATCAAAGATTTATTTGCATGAGTTTTTACAACTGCAATATAATTCCGATGCTCTGCACATTAAAACTTTTTTGAATTCATATTATTTTACACTTTTCTTTTGGGTATATTCTAAATTTCAAGATCATTTCCCTCTTGGGATTATTTGTCCGTAAGTTGTTATAAATATATTTGATGAATAGTTTTACAAAATATTTTCTGGATATTTATATTTTAATAAAGACGGTAACAGAGCCCGGCGTACTCGAGTACATTTTAAAATCTGTTACTTTTACTTGTACTTCCGATATTTCATCTAAATACTCGTACTCAATACTCTAAAAAGTACTTAGAGTGCATGAAAAGTACTCTGAGTACTTATAAATACTCTGAGTATTTCTTAATACTTAGAGTACTTCAAATTAATATTTGAAATTATTATTTCATCTTTACGAGTACATGCTTGTGCACTAATTAATCGTTCATAAAAGATGAAATCTGTGTACCACAGATCTTTGCAGGTTCGTCATTCTATTACCAAATGCAAAACATAATGCAGTTTATATATTTTTCTATTATCGTTTGGAAAAGTATTTGGTTTCCATATTCATTTGAGTTGATTAATGTTATAAATTTCCACACAAGTGCGGAAATGTAAATTACCAACGATACTTTATTTATTGACTGTTAAAAGTTAAATTTAAAAAAAATTATTTGAAAAATACTTCTTAGAAACGGCAATAGAAACAATCTTGTATGCAATAAGTAGGTAGGTTTCTTAGGTACTGCATAAACAAATAGCTATTCTATTATTACTTGATATATAGAAGAACTTACGTTTTATAAATAAATACTTAAGTATTTTAAGGTGGAAACAAATACATAAACGATATTCCTTTAAATACTTATTAGTAAAAGAGTGGTGACATATTTTAAAAAAGCTAAACTACATAATTTTGGAATAAAACTGGTATTTAATTCTAAAATATTTAATTTTATATGAAATTTCCATGTTTTTACCATAAAATTAGATGCGGTTTGTCACATAATTTTATATTACGTGTAGAAGTAGGTACTTTACAAAGTACTGTAAAGTACAGGTGTCTCATTTTCGATGTTTTTTTAAGGTATCTCGGGTAATATTAATGATAGAACGAAACCGTCTGCACATTGCAAGGTCAACTTTTCGAGAAAAGTTTAATATTCACTACAGGAATGTTCGATCTTCTTTTGTTTCTGAGCTACAGGCAAAAACTCGTTTTTCGCTCATTTTGAAAATATATCATATCTTATGATAGTTAGAGAAAAAATGTTTTTACAAAATTTTTACCGTTTTTTAAATAGAATAAAATGGCGTAATTAGATTTTTTGAAAACTTAATAATTTTCGAGATATAACACAAACTTATGATTTTTTAAATGGGAACCTATATTGAAAATAGTTTCGTCTTTTTGCTTATTTTATAAGCTTTTCAATGATATGTAAGTCTACATTTTTTTGTTTTAAACATTAATAAAAGACGAATTATTAATTTATTGTGGTGAAAATATTGGAAATTATCAAGAAACAAATGAAAAAAATTATTACAAATTATCATTTGTTTATTTTGATTCAATATCTATTAATTTTGTTCTCAAAATTATTCTTAACCAATTATTTTCGGGTTAGTTAAATTACTATTTACCGACGTTATAGTTGGCTTTGACACAATCCGATCAAAATGGTTTAATATGCTTTTGAAGTAAATAAATTGAAAAAATGAGTGAAACTGAAACAAATACCATTAGAAGTATGCAAATGATGATCTGGAATAGATTTTTTCATTCGTTTCTTAATAATTTCCAATATTTTCACCCCAATAAATTAATAATTCATCTTTTATTAATGTTTAAAACAAAAGAATGTAGACTTGTTATATATCATTGAAAAGCTTATAAAATAAGCAAAAAATGAGATTATTTTCAACATAGGTTCCCATTTAAAAAATCATAAGTTTGTGTTATATCTCGAGAATTATTAAGTTTTCAAAAAATCTAATTACGCCGTTTTATCCTATTTAAAATACGGTAAAATTTTGTAAAATAGTATATTATGTTATTAGGAGTAGAAAGCGGTCTTTTTGTGTTGAACCCAGCTATTGCGGCCGAGGCGCCAGCCGAGGCCTGGCAAGCTGGGTAAAACACAAAAAGGGCGTTCTACTCCGAATGACATATACTATTTTTTCTTCAAGTGTTTCAAATAATTTTTTGCCTTTTTTTGGAATTTTTTTATTTGTAAAATTTGCAATTTTAGTCTAAGCTGGCTGTGTACACTACAAAACACAAACGATTCCACTGTCAAATAACAATTTTCAATATGATCTGTGTTGCTGTGGCTGCCGCCGCCAGCGGTGAATTAAGAAACTAACATTTTTTTACTAGTACAACAATAACAACATTTTTGTACTAGTAAGACAATGAATATCTTCTACAGCGTGTGTACAGTAGCATAATATGCATATTATAATACGCTTGAAGAAAAACATTTTTTCTCTAACTATCATAATAAATAAGATATGAGATATTTTCAAAATGAGCGAAAAACGAGTTTTTGCCTGTAGCTCAGAAACAAAAGAAGATCAAAAATTCCTGTGGTGGCTATTAAACATTTCTGGAAAAGTTGACCCTGGAATGTGCAAATGGTTTTGCTCTATCATTAATATTACCCGAGATACCTTAAAAAAAACATCGAGAATGAGACACCTGTACTTAGAAAGTACTCTGTACTTTTCCCAAAAAGTGTTTAAAGTACTAGTACTTTATTTTAAAAGTACATTTGAGTATTGAATACTTTTACTCGTTACTCGAGTATTTTTATTTGGTTCTTTGCCCAGCTCTGGACGGTAATAAAAATTTATGTAATAACTTTTATTTTTGTGTTTTTTTCATATACATCTCAGCTCAGTCCATCTCAACTCACTTATCAACTGAGCTGAGCAAAAATATTCCAAAAAGAATAGAGTTAAAATGTTGTTAAATTTGACTAAAACTTGTTGACATTGTTTAAACATGGTGTTGCCACCTTTGGTGAATGGGGAAAACAGGGAAGGCAAAGCGAAGGCGAATACACGAATCTTCGTTGTCGTCGCGTTCGCGTTGCCACATTTGGAAATATTTAGGGGGAAATTACAGCTAAAATACAATTTCCGATGTCTCATTTTGTTGCAGAAATCCCTCGGTACGAGACAGCGTATGCCTGCGAGGGCAAGATGCTGAAGATCGAATGCAAAGATGGCGAGCTGATTCGGCTAATTCGAGCCAATTACGGCCGTTTTTCCATCACTATTTGCAACGATCACGGCAACACCGACTGGAGCGTCAATTGCATGTCGCCCAAGTCGTTACGAGTGCTTCATAACAGGTAAGAATCAACTGAACTGTTTTTCGCAATATTTATTTTACTCACAAGTGTTAGTGGAAGTGTATGTGTAGGTACACTCTTACCAGTGTTTCTCAATCGCGTTTTTATAAATCTTTTTTATTTTACTTTTACAAACATTCAACAATTTTCTTTGCGGAATGGAAATTTCGTTTGTACAACGCGTCGTGTTAATATTTACTGAGTTTACATGCAGTTTTCAAACCGTTTTTAGTTTTTAAAACGCCATGTATACAGCGTCAAAACGGTTTTGATTTATCTCAAACCAAAACTAAAATTCATGGGTTTGACTTGAAAACTAGTTTTAAAACTACTCATGTAAACACTTAAAATTCAGTTTCGATATTACGCATGCGTACATAGCATAACGTTTCTGTCGCCTTGTGTAATTTGGTGTTACTAACCTACAAATAAACTGACAGATGTGTAGTTTTAGTGCATAGTGGTACAAAGTAGAAAAAATAATTTGAATAATGACAAAACGAAGAATTTGAAGTGAAGAGGATTTCTCACTTACATCAGCCAAATGCGCATGCGTTGAAACTGTTTTCAAATCAACCTTTAAACCTGTTTTAAAAATTGCATGTAAACAGTTTCGCGTAATTTCGACTGAAAACTGAAACCATATTCAAAACTGCATGTAAACGTAGTAATTGATGAGTGGAAAATGATTATTCTTTTCTTTCCAAAACTATAGAAAATAAAACTTAAAATTTGTATTTTTTTAGAAAATCGCAACATCTACTGTCTAAATCTAGAATGTTTAATCGTATAGATTTTGCTTTTAAAGTTTAATTGACTCACCGTCTCAAATTTTATATTTTGATTCTTATACAACTTTTTCATGGAGCATTTGATAAAAGATTGCTCTTAAAATTATTTTTTTAATAAAGAGACTTGGGGCCCTGTTCTGTAAGTCGGTGGTTAATTTTTAACCACTGGTTAAAATTTTTATCCAATAGTTATTGATTTGACAACTAAAAATCCCTCTTTTTGTTATATGCCAAGATACTTGGTTGGTTAAAAAATTTAACCAATGGTTAAATATTAACCACTAAGATACAGAATAGGCCCCTATATCTTTCTACTTAACAATGAGTAACGTAAAATTTTAAACAACTATATTATTTACATTTCCTTTACACGAAAGTATCTAAAATCGACAACAAATCATTTATTTTATGCAATATATAAAAATTTCTAAATCTGCCCTAATATTCGCGGTACGCGCAACTGGGTGATAAAAAGTGGGCGAAACTTATCTGGGCGACAGGAAATTAAAAGTTTTGTACGCTTAGCAGGCATACAATTGGTGGATTTTTGCAAAAGGATAAATAGTTTAAAGTGACGCTAAAGCACAATTTTACACAACTCTTATTTTATCACAAAAATCGTTACCATCTCTGAAACTTAAACAATAATATTAGAAATTGATCGTTTTTACAAAAAATATTCGTAAAATAAAATCCCGCTGTTTGCCAGAATTCGAATTGACATGAATCCTTCCTTAAACTATAAATGCATCAGTCATTTTTTCACATACATTCCTTTCAAAATGCATAACACTACTTTCGCTTCATCCATATTCATGCATTTTTTACTTTTATTTCCTGTAAATTTTGTTTTATTCGTTGTATAAACATCTTTTGTTTGTTAAAATTTGAAATATATTTAATTATTTATGTAGTTAAATATTCAGTTAAGCTGCTTAAAACTTATGTATTATTATTAAATACGAAATTTAGTGCTTCACTTGCATTTTATTTTCTTTGCTTTCGTGTAAGCAAATTATTGCATTTTAATTTGTAATAAATTATTGTTTAAGTTATATACAGGTGCAGAAAATGCATTTTTAAGGGTCAATTTTAAACTATAATATAAAAAAGTTAAGTATAAACAATTATACTGTATTTATTTATATATATTTTTTTACAATAATTTGTTTTTCAAAATAGTTTTAATATCTGGCATTGTGAAGGGACGGTAGACACAATTATTTTACATCCTGTAAAAATACTGTCATTTAAATACAAATAAAAATTATTTAGTAATCATAAAATGTAAAAAAAATAAATAATTTTATTTCGTACTTTAGTTACCTCCGCATGAAAATTAATAACTAATATTTTTTACAAAATTGCTATACCTAAAAACTGCTGCGTCCAGTAATCATTACAACTTGAGCATCCTCTATCGTCAAAATAAATATCATGCACACTCTTCTATTTCTAGTGTCCTTGCTTCATCTTTTTTCTCTATAAAAGATGAGATAGAGATAGAAATTACCAAAGTAGGCTGTCTCTCATAACTTATTTTAAAAGTCCGACCAGTAATTTTCGTAAAATGATATAATTTTGCAGTCTTTTCTGTTGAGAAACACTGATTTCTTCACAGACTGTACAACTGTGCGCCGACTTCACGCAGTGTAATGGGGGCAATTACAAAACCATTTTTACGCGTTTACTGCATTTTTTACTACTCGGAATAAATAACTGTAAAAGAAAAACACAAATTGCTTATTGAAATTAGTCAATATTTTTATTCAGATTTTAATCATTATTTCATTACGTTGTTGAGAAACAATCTAGAATGTATTATCTTTTACTTACATTAATTTGTTTTCCATTTTCTTCAATTTATTTAACTTGGAAACTTTTAAGTAAACACAGAAATGCATTTATAATTCATTCATCTATTAAAAACAGAAATATAAAGAAGTTAATTGATTAAAAGATTATAATGTTGAATTGTAAACAATTTACTCACAGAAATTCTCTGTATATTTCCAAACTCTATAAAACATTATGCGGTTTTCAATTTTTTATTTCACAGCTAACTATAGAAATTTAAAACGTATACACAAATGAATTACCGCACTCATATTAAATATACATATTTGTTTTTAGTAAAATTGTTTCCTACAGCCGTTATTACATATTCTGTTACATATTTTAAATTATAAGTAGAATTTTATTACAAAAGGCACCCATTTAACAGATATTTAAAAAAAAGTAATGATCTTTTAAAAATTGTTATTTGATATGTTAATTATTTGGGACCTTTTAAAAATTTGTTTTGATATTTAAAAATAATATATATATATATATATATATATATATATATATATATATATATATATATATATATATATATATATATATATATATATAAACTTTAAAACAAAACATGTTTGATCTTTATGAAAAAAATGAATTGACGTCTATAGTATGAAATTTGACATTTATAATTATTGTGATCGTTAAAGAATGCCATTTTGTAAGTTAGAAATGTCAATGGATTTGGAATGAAGTAGCAATTAAATGAAGGCGGGAAAATTCAAAAAACACATGTATTTAAACTTTGTTTTATAAAAAGACAACGCGTAACAATACCTAATAAAGAAGTAATCTAATGTATAGTCAGTGATATTTTTATCATAAGAATTAAAAGGTTAGGCTCCCATCGATGGTTAATATAATATCCCTAACTTTTCAGGGATGGCAAGAACTACATTAACCGTGGTTTTAACTGGGATGAATGATGGGCTGGAATTTAATGTTGGACAATAATTAGTTCTGTTGGACCCTGTAATCCTAGTAAATATTATATTACTATTTGAAACAATCAAATTAGTGATTGCGCGAGTCTGTTACACCAAATATAAAACACTCCAATGCATTTGAATTCTAAAAGATCAGCTATTATAAATAAAGATCATTAATTATTTTATTAATCATCATAACTATTTATTAAATCTTTTAAAAATACTATTGATGATTAATTATTATATAAAAATATCACGTTTAATAGGGGATTCCACCATTTCTTAAATATAATTTCATCTGAACGTATAAGTAAAACTAAGTCTGTCAGTGAAAATCCGGTGAAGAAATTCCTATTAATAAGCGAGTTATATTCCCCGAAATTTGAAAATATAGATGTGACGTCACGAATATAAGTTTTTATATCAAACTATTTTCTTCGTAAACCTAAATGTTCTTGAAATATATGCTATTTCTAAATTATATTTATAAAAATAAATGAATATTATTATACTGTACAAGTCTACATAATTTATAATTGAAAATGTATTTTAATTATTAAGTTTAATACAAAATATTTATATTCAAATAAAAACTGTTTGAGAATTGCACTACTGAACTGATAGCCATGCCTCCGCTATTTGAATTTCTCTACTTCCATTGGTAGTAGGCTCCGCCCCTAATAATAATAATAATAATAATAATAATAATAATATATATATATATATATATATATATATATATATATATATATATATATATATATGGATTTCATATGAGTGACGAGCTGCTATAACAAAAATCCCCTTATTTCCGAAGTATTTCAATAATATCATTTTATTTCTTTATTAATATACATTATTAAGCATCTACTTTCACTATTTTTTACTAATTTCTCTTAATTCGATTGAGCTGTAATCCCCTATTTTTAATGTTCAAAATAATAAGTTATAGATCATATTCAAATTAATATTTTTTAAATGTCAAACGTATATTTTTGATGGTATAGTGATCAAATATATTTTTTTAAGGTTGGTTAATTTTTCCCCATTACAAAATACTTTTGAGGTTTTGTTGTTTTTCAGTGAATTTCTAAAATGTTTCGTGCAAATGAAGGAAAACTTTTAAATAAACGCAGAAATACATTTAATTTATGTATTAAAAAGAGAAATGTAAGGAAGTTAAATGATTAAAAGATTATAATGTTGAATTGTAAACACAATTTCTTGCGGAGCAAAAAATATAATATCTATTTATATCGTTAATGTAGAAATATCAATTTACAATAGTACCTATAACATAGAAATAAGAGCAAAATTTAATTCGCAAAAAGCCGTGTAATTAGTTCTTGCGGTGTATAATGTTGTAGTTATTTTTTTTCTAAATGCACCATCGTGGCAGAAGAATTTCATAAAAATGCTCAAAGCAAAGAATGAATAAAATGTGCAAATACAGTTGCAGAGTTATGAAATCAACTAAAAGAAATTACAGAAAAAATAATTGGATGCACAAAGAAATTTTAAAACGATAAGAATACATATTATATATTTTTGTAAGTAAAGTAATGTAATTAAGGATAATTGAATAATTAGAAGAAGGGCCCAAGTGCCTCATTTAGAAAGTTTTTTTCTTCTTAAAAAGTTAAAATTTACTCCTTTGTATAATACGATACTCAGTTATATTTTTCATTTAGTATATCACACAAAATAAAATACAATTGCTGGAAATACAATCATTTTTTATGTCAGGGTACAATTTATATTTATTTCATATTAATATTCTGTTATTGCACCCCTGATAAAAGTTTCCGTCGGCGCTAGTAATTTATGGTGTGTTCCGTTTATTTTATGCACAAAATATTTCGCGTTCCATGTTCTCGGGAAGGTCATATGTTTAGAAAATTAATGTTTTACTTAAAAGCTTACCGTATTAAATGAATATTTTATGTTTAACAGTTCATAGCTAATCAAGCGATCTATGAAAATTAAATTTGTTACGTGGAAATAAATCAATATAGATACTGTGATAAAATATAAAATATGTATTTACTTATTATTTTTCTACCTTAAGATTATCGGACAATTTTATCTTTGAAATATGTGAACAACAAACTGAAATATGCAGTTATTAACATTTTTCGAGAATATAAGAATATGAAATATTAAAGCTGGTTAATTATATTTACATGACAATATTAAATAAATAAATCACAATACAAATAAAATATAAAATATACAGTAGAATTCCTCTAAGAAGAAAATTAAGTTCTTTCTAATTTTTGATCTAATTGTAAGTATAGATATACGTGTCAAGTTTTTACTTCGCACAATTGATTAGAAATTGTGAAAATATAAAACTTATACTAAGAGAAAAATATTTTTTATTTTAAAATAGATTTTTTTAAGAAAAGTAGGTTATAATATCAGTTTTGATTTAAATACGATATATTAAGATGATCGTCATTTTTTTTTGTTTTTGTTATTTATTGCATTACATATTTCAAGAAGTAGGATTTTATTACAAAATGCGTTTGTATTTTTGTTGTTTTTGAATCAATCAATCAGTCAACATGATTTTTAGTCTGAATTGCTAAAATAAAAAATAAAAATTTTAAACAAACACATAAATGCATTTATAATTCATTCATCTATTAAAATGAGAAGTGTAAAGAAGTTAAATGATTAATAGGTTATACCTAATGTTGAATTAGATTTTTAGTCTGTATTTAAAAATTGTTTCTTGCAAAAGAAAAATTTCAAATTCAACAGGAGTATTATTATAATATTCCGAATATTATGTTAAAAATTGCTGTTAAGAGTTTAAAATACGAAAATAATTTGAAATTATCATATGTTTATTCAGATTATTTTGTTTTCTAAATTATTTGCTTAAAATAATAAAATGATCTAATTTCACTGGATATTTATTTATATTTAAGTGTGTATAAATGCTTGTATACCTATAATGGAAAATATGTAATATATAAAACAAAAAAAATTTAAAAAATGTCGATAATCTTAATATTTACTATCTTTTAAATTAAAAAGTTTTAAATATTTAAGTTTTCTAGTCACATGTGAAATGAAAAATTGAATTTATTTTTTAAAGTTTATGAGTATCCAGAGAATTTCTATTTAGAATTTTTTAAATCGGAATAATAATAAAAAAAGTTGGTTGTTATGTCTTTTTTCAATCATTTACATTCATTCCTTTTTTGAACCATTCATTAATAGACGGCGTCGCTTTAGAATCTTGTTAGTTGAATTTAACTATATGTATTATCTTTTTATTATTCTTCCTTAGAAATTTATCATTAAAATATTTGAAAAAATAAAATAAAATATGCGTTATTTACATTTTCGAGAATATTAAGAGTACATTATTAAATAAAACTAGGAAAAGATATTAACTTGATTATATTAGGAAATACAAGACAGTACAAAACAAATACAAACTATACCTATGTAAAATTTTATTAAATTCTTACATTTTGTAAATAATTAGAAGACATTCATATTTTACATTGTACGTTATATTTCCCGAAAATGAAAAATTTGAAAACAAATTTTATGATAAAATTCTCTTATTTGAAGCTTAAAACCCAGTTTCAGATCGTAAAAATATTTTATAAGTGATTATGTATTGTCATATCGCTGACAAGTTTAAAATTTACGTCCTCTTGATGACAAAAAGTTTATGTGGCTGTAAATTGAAAACTGAAGTAGATACTAAAATTCTGGTTCGCCACTGGAATTAATAATGTAGTTAAAATTTAATCTTCCAGACTCGCTAATGATTATTTTAAAATTGAATATTACTCTTTCAAACCATAAAATTAAAAAAAAATACGTTATATTTTTCGATACATTCGAAGTAGATTAAGCTTTCAATGTGTCAAATATTATTTATTATTACCATTTTAAATATCAATTTTATTTTTCGCTAATTGAAGTTGAATTATTTTGCTTATTCACTAAAACCATTTTTGTGTTTTAGTTTTTGACAATGATAAATTTATATAAGAACTCATATTTTTATTCCTTCAATAATTTTATCAAAGCTTATTTCATATTTGCCAGACACTTTTTCGCGTAACTGCCAATTTCATTCTTTTTTTCGTGCTTTGAGTTTCAAATAGAAGAAAATAAGTAAAAACTGTTGCAAAGATTACAACAGAATATACTACTAAATATTTATATTTCCTTTCAGTACTAATATTAGAAAAAAAATAATAAAGTGTTAGGGAAATGTTTGTGACGTAATACCTTTAAAAGAGAGAGAGAGAGAGAGAGAGAGAGATATACCACTGTGAATGACAAAGAATCAAGAAAATAATGATCTAAATAATTATTCTAAATAAAATCTATAAGTTCCATTTGTTTCTCTATCACATTTCACGTTTATAAAAAAAATACTGCATAATTAAACACTATCTTTGTTTAATTGCAACATACTTACGGCTAAAACTGCTATGAATATAAAATTTTTTAAATCTCCATTCTTTAAAAGAAAAATAATAAGATTGCGTTTGCAAATGATAAAATAAGTAAATATAAATATCCGACTACACCTTTGTTCGCATATTTAGATACGTAGGACACTAAATCTACATATTAAGGATCAAATTTGCATATAATAATGTTTAATATGCATTTATTTTTATATTTGAATAGAATGATATCGAGGAATGGACTTAGTGATAGGTAGGTTGCTAGCCGAGTAAGGTTTTGGACATTTTAGGTACTTTTTCCGGAAATGTAAACGGATCCAGAAATGTTCGATTGAAGTTATATAATGGAGTGCTTGTGCCTATTTTCGTATATGATACTGAACCTTGGTCATGAAGAATCAAATCAAATTTAACAATTTTGTTTATATTAATTGAAACTTAGATGCACAAGTAAAAAAAAAATGAATTTTGTAATGAGAATAATGTTTGTAATAAATATTGAATTACAATAAATTTTTGAAACGGTCTGTGTACTAGCGGCGCAGTATCACATCAGTTATAACAAAATGCCGATAGATGGCGACGCGGTAAGAACAACGTTTTGTACAAATAGCATTTATTTTAAAACTGCAATTATATTGACAATATATAATATAACTCCGACACACAAAAAACTAAAAATATCATACAGACATAAGCATGTGTTCATGTTATGTTTCTTCGTATAAACCTCGGTTGCCCTCTATTGGTCTCAACAGTAATTTGGGTTCACATACGTCATTATTTATTTATTTATTTATTTATTTATTTATTTATTTATTTGAAACCACTCAACAGGACAAAGTCCCAATTACTGAGGGTTAGAAATATTATTACAAATAAAATACAAAAATTATCAGAAAGTAGGAGCATTATGATGAAAAAAACATGAATAATAAACATTTGCATATACAGAAATAGATAAATAATTAATTTGTTGATGTAGGATGGTACATTCGTAAAAGAAAATCAATTTGACAAAAAGTAGCTAGTTAATGAGTTTTTGAATATTGCCAAAGAATTTGAAAATAAATCAATGGGGTTATGCGGCGTGTGAATTGTATTATAATAAAAACACAAGCGACGGATCGGTCATCTTAGTTCATAATTACATTTTGTCATTTTAAAGTTAAAAAGAGTTCGATGCCTGGAATTAATTCTAGGTATATAGAAATTGACACAAGCCAGTAAGTTCATGTCATCAACAATATTATTGACAAGTTTATATAAAAAGATAGCCGACTGCATTCTATAGCGGTTCTCCAATGATGTAATTCCAAATTCCATTAATGCATAAGTAAGAATAACTATGAATGTAATTATGACGTAGATATTCCCTGATCATTATTTTCAGAAAATAATTCTAGCGAAATTTTAAAAGAATAACAAAATTAAATATAAGTGAAATACCTTATTGAATTATGGATTTGTACCAACCCACATTGTAAGACATGGTATGAACATATGTGTGAAAATATGCATTTTTATTAATAATAATTATTGTTACTTGTTTTTTAAATAATACATACCTAATCAATATTAAAATTCACCACTTGATGTACATATGATCTAGTGTTCTAGTGAATAAGTTATTAAATTATAAATTGGTCAAGCAACCCAAGTTTGAATGTGGTTTAAATAATACATTTCCTGTTAATTACTTCGAAAATTCTTGGGTGATACTGTATCTACATATAAATACCCTTATTATATCGGTTGATACCCGTACTTAAATTGTTTATTTACGAGTTTTTCTTACACCTATAAATATATTATAATTACGTTTAAAAATATAGCTAATATCCATGAAAATATGAGCAGAAAGTAATGTTATCGCGGTATTATTATTTTATAATGTAATGTAGTTTAAAAATAGTAAGTGCTCTTTAGAGGAAGAAAATTCTGTTTAAACATAAAAGATCTCGATGTCGACCTTTCCACAGGAGGCCATTTTGCATATATTGTTTCTCTTCTGTTTTATTTTTGAGGTTAGATCAACAAAAGTATCTAACGTCGTCATTATAAACAACAAGTACTTATCCGTCTTTCGATACTTCCTTTTTGACGTCATTTTCCAACAAATATTAAAATATCTTTTTTAGAGGTTATTTCTACTTCCTTATTATCTTCAAACACAAAAGAGAACAAATATTGTTTTCTTAGAAAAAATCGATTAGAAATTTTAAATAAAAATACACTTTTGACGTTTTTCCGATAATGCCTTTGAGCTGCGGTTCATTTTTCATTTCCGCAAAAGTCAAAATTGGTTAAAACAAAAATTTATATCATACGTTTGTCGTTTTGATATTTTCAAGTTTCGGTGATTTTAATAGATAGGAAAATAAATTATTGCTTTTATTTTTATTCTGGTTGTGTTTTATTTGTTGTGCATTTAAAACGAGTTACGTTAGTTCCGGTTACGGGTCACGCTAGAATTATTGGGAATTAGACACAGTTCATATTTTTAAAATTTTATTGTAAATATGTTCAAAGTAGATCCCTTCACCAATACTTCACTTCATCATTCTTTTTTAATAAGGAATAATTTAAAAAAGTAAATAAAGTTTGAAGCAAATTTATATGCTCGTGCTTGTTATGTAGAGGGAACTGGGTTCGAATCCACCAAATCTGTTTATTTTTATTTTTTAAATATTTTGTTGTAATTTTAAATAAATATCAAATTGAATATAACCAATTTTATCTGATTATGTTTTAATATGAAGAAAAAATTAAAAGAAAAACAATAAGGAAGTTTGGTAGATTCGAAACTACCACTTTTGATATTAGAAGCAAAAACGTTACCATTATGCTATAAAACTCTTTTCTCACACTTTCTTATGCAAAGTATAATAATGGCAATAAAAGTATGTTGTCAAACCCTACCTATAATTTAAAAAGGTCAAAATGTTTTTTCAGCATAAGCAAAAATATGTAATCGATAACTTTCTTAAGTTTTTTAGTAATAGTAGGTAAGATTACAATTAAATATATTTTATTTTCCATCTTTTTCAATACTTACTAAACACCTCCTCGAAAACCTATGAACCAATGATTGCACACCGCTGGTACTGTACAACTAGTACGTCACTATCACGTGAGAACAAAATCAAATTTTAAAAATTAATATCTCGTTTATTAAAAGGAATTTTTAACTCGGCTTTTCACAGGTACTCAGATATACTTGTTCTTTAAGAAAAAAAAAATATGCGAGAATACCCTATTATTGGATTAAAGTTAAGGTGCATTCACAAATGAAAATAATTAGGTTTATGGTTTTTGTTTAGGTTTAAGTAAGTCATTCATAAATGTACGTTTAAATTACTTGAAAATTAGTTTTGATATGTACAGACATCTGTGTAAATGCTTCAAAAACAAGATTAAAATATCGGTAGAGCAGTACTTAACAAGACACCTGTGCATCATGAAACTGTCATTCACTTGGCTTTATTGGTTATATTTGAGCAATTAATTTATGACAGTCTCCATGTTTTTGTCGCATTTGTTTAAAAAGCCGAATTCAAGTGGATACTAAATAAAGATGGGTGTATATATCTATATCATTTCAGACTCGTTCGCATTGGTGAAGTTTGTGACGTCAAACTAAATCATAAACCTAAAGTTTGGACCTTGCAATGTTTAGCTTTATGATTTGGATTTAGAAACCCTAAATTTTGAAGTGTGAATGGAGTCATTACATAATATGCGGCCAAAGTCTTTAAATCTAAAGTATAAACCATAAATCTAAACCTAATTTTCATTTGTAAATGCACCTTTAGAGTCTCATCGTACATAATTTTTTCAAAAATAAGGCTTGTAAGTCTATCTTGAAAGTTCATGGGTATGCATAAGTACGATTAAAATGGTCTAGTTGTACGTTTTAAGTACCAATTTGAATTCAAACGCAATAATTGCAGTAGCGATTTAAAAATAAGTTTTGGAAAATGCCAATTATATATTCAAGAGTTTATGTAATGTGTTATATTGTTTTCGAAAAGTAATTGGTTTTTATTAAATTATTACATTTTATGTTATTTACGGAAGTGGACAGAAATTTAATTTATTTCAAATGAAAGAACAGAATGTCAGTTTATTCCGTAGGTAGACGTGCTTTATTTATAATTAGTTTTCAACATTTCATACTCAATTTAATTATGAAATGTTCAGTTAAAAATTGACTAAAATATAGTCGTATATGAAAAATATAATAATTTATTATTGTACAATTCAATTTTCTGAATGGTAATTGAATATTATTTCTATTTTATTTTTACATATATTTTCAATATTGATAATACAAATTTTATAAATTGAATATATAATTCGTTTTGAAATAAAATAAAAAAATGATTCTTTTGTCAGAAAATTGTTTCCATATGCGTTTGTAAATGTGCGAAATGTTTTGAAAATATTGTTTTATTTACTTGTGAAAAAGAAAACCAGTATAACTTTCAAATTTTATCTTTATTGCTTTTTTATGATACAAATAAATCGTAATATTTCTTTATTGTTTTGCAACTATAAATTTTATTATAAGATTTATGATACATATGTTTCATATGCCAATATTTTGGCTTTCATAATCAAGTACGTATTGACATGTCGTGTATGCAAATTTTTTATTATTGTTATATTACGGAGTGCGTATGAAATATATAAAATTTTGGAACACATTCTTAAAATAAATAATATACATATCATTAGAAAATTATTATTAAATAAATAAATTTGTTTATTACATACCTATATAACAGTATAAATGTACTTCAGCTACGTATTTGTCTGGCTAGATGTATATTCACCTACCTAAAAATATTTTCAATGTTGGAATAAATTTTATCTGAAATGTGAATGGGAATGATATGAAATTATTGCAGATTTTGCTAGACAGTTCTAGATTTACCAGCATTTCGTTTCCCGCTTGACGGTGACATATAAAATACTGTCAATAATGTAAATAGACTGAACAGAATTTTTAAAAGAGAAATATGAAAAATGTGAAGCGTGTGAGTTGTTTTTGTGGATAAATATTTTTAATAAAACTTTTATTTTATGCCTATTAGGTAGCAATGATATATTATACGATTTCAGTTTGTTTTTCGATTCAAATTTCAATATGAATAAATGAAATAGAGTTTAAAATGTTATAAATCACATTATAAGTTATTGGCTCGTATTTTGCTGACTCGTATATATGTTAGTGAGTTGAAGTATTTAAATTTCTACTCGCTGTCTTACTGGTATAAATTTATACCTTTACATATCATATATCACATTATTTAGCTGCGGAGTTGAGTATTACTTATAACTATATCAACTGTACGCACGTCATGCTTTTTATTTGACTCTTTACATATAAATTTTATATACGATACAGAGCGTACTCGAGCTAAATGATAAACAAAAGAGTCGGCTCCGGTGGCTCAATGGTTAGAGCAACGGCTCGTAGTCATGAGTACGCTAGGGGTTCTGGGTTCGAATGTTAACCTCTCTGTAATTGAGATTTAATCTTTTAAAAAAGAAAAAAAAGAAACAGTACATATTTGAATTTCAGACCTCCAAATAATAAAATAATTTTCTTTAGAGATATAGTTCATCTAGAGAATTTAATTATGAGATCATGCACGATTTTTAATTTTTAACATAAATCGATAGAGTAATAAAATAGTATATTAAAGAACGTGTTTTATAAGACATGTTTTTTTCGCACGCGTCAAAATTTAATTTTCTAATTAATTCTAATTGACAAGTGCGAAAGAAAGTCTTATAAAATGAGTTCTTTATACTATTTTTTATATTTTGCGCCTTCTACAATAACATTTACTTACCCAATTTGTGATTATATTTATAACCATTTGTACATTTTCATGTAAATAATCTTCCCTAAATAAAAAAAAATAATAATAATTTCGACATTATATTATTAAAATGAATTGTCAATTAACTAAAAATAAATTAGGTAAAAATGGGTTAAAGAAACGTCATCTATAGTACCAACCGTCTAAAACAAAAAAATGCGTATCGAAATGAAGGTCATTACGATACGCAATTGCATATCGTAATGACTTCATTATGAACGCAAAATATAAAAAATAATAGACCGGTTTTTTTATTTTCCCTCAAATCGATCTTGAATAATGAAAAAATTCGAACTGAAAATGACATTGTTCAAAAAGCAGCTCATTTTCCCCACTTCGTCGCTCGCCCTGTGACGTAAGGGGTTCATCTATAGCTACTAGATAAATTACAGCTGACTCGTCCACCATTGTGGAGCCACTTAAATCATTCAATATCAATGTTACAGTATTATTAATCATAGAAATTATCCATAATAACGGGTTGTTCTGCTCCAAACTGTGCAAATCATTTGAGAAATGGTTATAAATAATTTTTACACGTATTTAAGCAATTCATATATTTTTCTCTAACCTCAAAAATCTTAACGAACCGTATTTTTTCTTGTTTTATTATTTTAAATATGTATAAAATGGCAAATTAGGAAGTTATATTTAATTATGAAAAATAGCTAGTACACAAACTTATAAGAAATGCACTTTTATTTCATAATTTACTGCATTGATTTTGGCACCAATATGGCGGACGAGTCACCTTTGTATTATCTAGTAGCTGTAGGTTCATCAACGCCATTTTGATTTTCACACTAGGTTCTAAACGCCAAAGTGACATTTAAAGATAACCTGAAATTTATCAAAGTAAACATGTCGGTGAAACGTTATTAACTTACCAAAATAAGGAATAAAATAATATTCTGCAATATATTTAATGTCTCGCTTGCGTTTATATAGCTTAACAAACTTGTACCGTCTAATATCAAATCTTTACAGCTGTGTCGCGTGGATAACTTCAGGCCAATTGAAAATTATATTTGTAAAAATGAATGACCGACATCAAATATTTCGAATTTTAAATTACACTAAATTGACCCCTGTGGTTCACTCTCCACGCCAGCAATGAGTGCCCGTGAGGTGACGCCTGGTAAACGCCTGCTCGGTACAAATATGTCATCATCATTACCGATATCTGCGTACAAAGCAGATTGGCACACCTAGCAATGGGTAATGTGCCGTGATGATATATTTATATTTATTTATTTAATAGAATGATGTTATATTAATATATTATAGTGTGTTTGTTTCAAATGTTTAAATATGCAATTCTCAAATTATAGTCTATATATTTTTTTCTTTTAGGAATTCTGTGTTCATATGATATGTCTCTCTGAAATTACACATCCGAATCTCTGACGTCACAACATGGCTGGTTTTTGCAACTTTTAAAAAATATCAGTTTGAAACAATTTTATTCAACAAAAAATGTAAATAAAAAATAATTTAATTATACAGAACGATAAATAGACAAAGCTTGTTCGATTTAAACAAGAAAAAGAACAATTATTTCTGTTTGCATGACCTCATTATTGCATTTTTGCTGTTTGAAACAAATTAACGCAGATAAATAACACATCATTGGAAAGCGAAACAAATTCTGTTTCATTTGTGTAACTTTCCAATAGGGTATCCATATAAAATTAAAGTTTAACATCATAACTCGAAATATGATATTCATAAAAACAATCTACGCCAATCGGCATTAAAAGTGTTTTAAAGAAGTGCAAACTAAAATACAGTATTATTTTACACTAAAACTGCAAAATTTGTCTGTGTCTATGCCTAGTGACCCATGATTTTTTTTAATAATAATAACGATACACCACTAAATTGGCCTCCTAATTTTAGAAAATAGTTATGTAGCTTAATACAAACCTTGTTTAGAAATCTACTTAATATGAGACTAAAATCAATCGCGGTTTTTCTTTTATTTTACTAAAAAACGCTAAATGAAATTTGCAATTTATAGCATATTTCAGAGTGCCATGGAACCAGCTATTCTTTTGTTCTGTTTGTTTGACAAATCTAATAAAAAAAAACATCATTTGAAATATGCTATAAATTGTGAATTTTGTTTACCGTTTTTTCTTAACATAAATAAAAAATTATTTTAATTTCATATTGTGTATAGTTTTTAATTCTGAACAAAGTTTGTATTTACAACAATCCTCTAAAATTAATAGGAGAGCAACTACAGCAAAATACAAATAATTAACATTGTTTTACCTAACAGATTTCAAGTAGATACTCGGTATACGAATATATAAAACATGTAGGGAAGAAAATATATTACCTAATTTGTGTTCTTTTGAAGTTTTACTTGAGCGTCAGTCATATTGTTTGGAATATATTCAATTTTCGTTTAGTTTACAGAATGTCTCGCAAAATATTTGTTATAGTTTTCAGACGTCTCGAGTCTAGACACCTTCGAATATCGATATTCTGCTATAGTATTACATCACATCACAGTTTGAAACTATGAGAAAGCAAAATACCTACTTCAATTACCAACCCTCGAGTATTGAAATTTGATTTAAGTCAATTAAAATTGTTGGGAAATTTCTTGCGGAATACACTGCCTCTGGCAGTAAATGTAGTTAAGTGTTAGTGATGAAAACAAAAACAAAACTCGCAAGTTGTTAATTCATTTACTAGAAATTTCTGAAATATTATTAAGGTCTCAGGTAGATCGCGGGTGCTATAGTATGGCGCTATTACTATAATAGATAATGTATGAGGAAAGTAGCCTTTTAAATGCTTCGACACAAAGTGGAGCATAATTCATTTATTTCAATTTTGTTATTCTAGCCTTGCTATGCTGCGATGCTTCTAACATTTCAGGATGTTATACACATTAACTACATCTGCAAAGTTTGTTTTCATTAATTTATACACGTTGTGTTACTCTTTTTTATGGAACCTTCAATTTTCTTTAATTTTTTCGCATTACTCTATATTTTTCAACTGTCAGAAATAAAAGTGACATAATAAAATTATATACTTATTTATATTATTATATATATTTAATTTCTACATCTAAATCAGTAAACAGTTTTTATTTTTCACATTTTCTAACCTCTAAACATTTAATATATTTATGAATATTTAATTGAAAGACGTGATAAAAACAGATTTAGTATGCGTTATTTCAAAAAATGAGTGTAGAGTAACTGAATACCCCTTTTTGACATATTACTAGATTTGATAGTTTATTCGTCGTTCATTTTCTGAAATAATCGCGTACGAAATATATTTTTACTAGGTATATCTTTAAATTAAGTTTACGCAGGTACTAAACGCATATATTTAAAAATGTTGGTACCCAAAAGTTTAGAATTCTATTCAAAGGCACATTCACAAATGAAAATTAGGTTTAGATTTATGGTTTATACTTTAGATTTAAAGACTTTGGTCGCATATTATGTAATGACTCCATTCGCACTTCCGAATTTAGGGTCTCTAAATCCAAATCATAAAGCTAAACATTGCAAGGTCCAAACTTTAGGTTTATGATTTAGTTTGACGTCACAAACTTCACCAATGAGAACGAGTCTGAAATGATATAGATATATACATCTATCTTTATTTATTATCCACTTGGAGGATTCGCCTTTTTAAACAAATGCGAGAAGAACATGGAGACTGTCATAACTTAATTGCTGAAATATAACCAATAATGCCAAGCGAATGACAGTAGTTTCACGGCCACAGGTGTCTTGTTGAGTACTGCTCTACCGATATTTTAATTTTCAGGTAATTTAAACTTACATTTATGAATGACTTACTTAAACCTCAACAAAAACCATAAACCTAATTTTCATTTGTGAATGCACCTTTTACACCTAAACAAAAACCATAAACTTAATTTTCATTTGTGCATGCACCTTAAATCGCCACGTATGAAGCATCGCTAAAGTTTTACGGAATAGATAATTCTTTCCTCACGTTAAAAGCTTATGTCACGGATTCTCGTTTTCACCCTGTATATCGTAAATTATTATGTAATTTAAAAAGATTATTAAACAGTGTTAAAAAAGGAACCGTTCCAAAAATTTGGGAACATAAAATACAAATCAAAATGAGCGACAAAATGCTTAATCAACATGGGTCTGCAAATGAACCATTACAAATATAGAAACTATTTTCTATTATTAATATATTTATTGTACTACTTCTGTAGAAAAAAGGTAATATATATGTCGGTCATTTCCGCGTTAGAATATGTAATCAAGCACCAGTTACTACCATTGGTATTTAGATGGGTGACCGCTAGGTAACACCGTATACCATGGTCGACTGTATATGACCTTGCCAAGTGCGCGGCCTTAAAACGTAATGCTTTTAAATTATTCTGTTCTGCATACAAACAAAAAATTTGGATTGCAATGCAAATATAGGTTAGCTTAATTTGCATTAAAGTGTAGATAATAATGCATTGTGTCAAATGGCTTACAGACCTAGGAAAAACAGTATTCTTTATATTTTGCGAACATTGTATAACATATCGCGATTTGTTATAGAGATTATTTATTTTTGAATATATTTGCAATTCTTTTCATAAATAAGTTTTTATTTTTTGAAAAGCTTGTTTAAAATTGACTATTATTTGCATTAAATTAATTCTTAAGAGTGTAAATGTCGGACGTACGGACCATAATATTGTATTCCATTGCCTACTTTGAATCTTACTTGTTTAGAATGTATTGGATTGGAATCGTACACCTACAACCTGTAGTTTATGATAACTTTCGATTTCGAAGCAGTCAAGTGCAGTTTATGAACAATTTGAATTAGATATCACTTACGAAATTCAAACCGAGGTCTTACAAGATCTGCACCTGCCAACTCTGACACACAACTGTTCATTTTAAAGCTATTAGCTTACAAGGAAATATATATTATAATAAAATGTCACATTTTTTTTAGTAGTAACATAATGCGTTACTAAACGGTTTAAAATTTCTGTGCAATGCGGTTTTTGCAATATTTTATTTGAGTGCTCATGAAATGTTACGGAAGTATTTATTTGCCTTTGATATAATTTGTACTAATTTCAGGATGTTGATAATATTGTAATAATGGATAATATAAGCTATATAGCGGTATAAACACCTATATACATAAATATAATATTACGTTTTCTACACATGTTTCTATAAAGTAGTATGTTAAACAGTTTTCTATTATTTTCAATATCTTTCCGGAAATTATTCATTTAAGACGTTCTACTGGAATAGAAAATTAATTCTGTATAAAATAAATACACAAATATGTATACATATAGTGAAACCGCGAAATCAGCCAATGTACGTTATCAAAAATTCCCACGAAGTTGTAAAATTTTTACGTTTAACACCTTTATGTGATTACCCTATTAATTTTTCATATACCGGGTGTTAGTTTTTTTTTCAAGGTGCTCATATAAGATTAACATGGGAAATCAGTTTTTTGCAGACTGTTGCCTCCCCCGTTTTATCTTAGAACAATGGTTGTGATATCAATAGAAAGATAAAAATTTTCTGCATCAATTGACATATAAATTTGAATTATGATATTTTAGGCTCATAAATTATTTATTCAATTTCGTATTGATAGCAATAGCCATGGCATTTAAACAAAAAGATATAAAAATGCTTGGCATTTTCTGTCAAAATTTATTCTAACCTATATACTAGTGCAAATTTTATTAATTTAATTTTTGTCAGGCATTTTCTAATCATAGCTTACAAATTCTGACAGATAAACAGTGGCGGCTCGTGACGTTTGTGGGAGGGGAGGCTCACCTCAGGATGGGGGGGGGGGTATTGAAATTTTTCAAAATATACCTTTAACACGTTAACTGCGATACATATCGCCCGCGATCGCGATATGTAACCAGATGACATCATGCAAAAGCGAATTTCGCCATTTCATTCTTCAGGTGCGGACAGTATATAATTTTTATTTATGGACCGATTTTAACGACTCTTGTAGCATTTTAAATGCCCTTTTCTACAGGATTATTAGATTATAATAATATAGTACATATCTCGGGCGATATGTGACGCACACAATTAATTATTTCTTGAATTAGCAAAAAAAAAAACACTTCCTTGAATTGAAGTGGAAAAATAATGTAAATTTACTTTGTTTTTCGTTATTGTTATTACTAGAACATGCCATATGTTATTTTTGTTAAATAAAACAATTAAAATTCTTATACACATAACTTTATCTTCCATGTATTCAATTTAAATTAAATATGTACGGTTTTAGTCCCTGTAGGTATGTACGGTTTGAGTCTAAATAAGTTCAGATATAAACCTAAAAGATAGATACTTGAAAACATTTACATAGTTATTTGTACATAAGAACGGACTAAAGTCAACATCTTGTACATATCCCCGGAGATATGTATCGCACCACAGTAAAAACAAATTACATATCGCCGGCGATACGTATCGTCAGTAACGCAATACTACCTTATGGAATATGCCTTTAAGAACTATACTTTTAAGGTGCAGAGGAGCTTAGCCTCCGTTGTATGCACAACGGTCTAATAAATAGGCGTAACATGATTAATACAGAAAAATTATGCATTAAGATCATTTTACACCTACGTAATAAAATGAATGAAAATGTTTTGAAAAAAGTTTTTATCCTTAGAAGTTATGAGGAGGCTTAGTCTCCTTTGCGTCCCCTGATGAGCCGCCACTGCAGATAAAATGTTAAACATTTGTTTATCTTTTTGTTCACAAATGACATGGCTATTACTGTTAATACAAAATTGAATAAACATAATAATTAGTTTATAAGACCAAAATATTACATAATTTACATGTTTTTACATTATTTTATCTTTCTATTGATACCACAACCACCGTTGTAAGTTATAACGGGGGGCGACAGTCTGCGAAAAAGTGATTTCCCATGTTAATCTCCTATGTGCACCTGGTATACAGGGTGTTTGGCGTAAGTCCGGCACCAAGAATATTTCGTTTATCTTGAGAGATACAAGGAAATGTTAATAAGCAAACTTAAACTAGACAAAGGGGCTTATAAGATGACCATAGTAAGACTTTTGCATCACTTCCGGTTTTAGCGGAAATGGGTACAACTTTAAACCTAGCATAAGGGAATCTGTATTTTTATATATTTATTCAGAATGTACATAAAATTAGCTTCACGATGATATCTAAATATCATAGTTTTACTTCAACCATTTCAAAATGGCGACCATTTATTTTCAAATATGTACTAATAAAATTCCATACAAAATTAAACATAGCAAGCTATGAAACAATTTATTACCTTAAAACAAAAGAAACTTATTTATCTACATAAAGTTGAAGTGCTCTAACAATTTTGTGATTTAATTTATGGTATTAAAATTGTTTCATTTCACTGTTTAATTTTGTATTGAATTTTATTAATACATATTTTGAAAATAAATGGTCGCCATTTTGAAATGGTTGAAGAAAAACTATGATATTTTGGTATCGTTGTGAAGCTAATTTTATTTACATTCTGGACAAAATATAAAAATACCGATTCTTTATGCTAGATTCAAACTTATCCCATTTCCCTTAAAACCGGAAGTGATACAAAATTCTGAATATGATCATCTTATGAGCCCTTTTGTCTAGTTTAAGTTTGTCTATTAACATTTTTTGTATCTCTCAAAATAAACGAAAGATTCTTGATGCCCGACTTACGCCAAACAGCCTGTATATAGTAATATAGAAGCAACATTTTAAAGGCATTACACATTTTCTTTGGAATCTGCGGTTTTATGTTCAAGTAAACTTAAATTAATCATTTTCTTTAAATAATGAATAAGGAAAAAAAAACATCGCATGATTGTGTAAATGTTTGAGAATCTTCATCGTGAACAATGTATGTTCAATATAATATCTTTTCGCGTAAGCGCTCCCCATGTATTTAATTTTGAGAGTGTGTTGCAAGATAGCTGGCCGACATTTTCATGAAGGCGTAGAACACATAAAGTAGCTACACCTGCAAAGTGTACCTTAATTCATTTACTTTTTCATATATTGCCTCCTGTTGTCCCTAGATAGCTCCGTACCTACATACACTGCGGTTAGTTAGTCTGATAATAACTTCAGGAAATTTGATTTGGTCAATTAAAATTGTTCAGGAAATTTACAATACATCGCCGTATTTTGCTCTATGCTGTATATAATTGAATGAACGTGCAGCTACTATACGTAGTAAGTGAACGTGTTTTTGTTCTGTAATTTAGAATCAGAGAAAAAATGATCGAAATCGTGTGAATTTATAAAAAATTCTATTGTTCAGATTTATTTAATTCTCACAGCAAAAATTGATCTGGGTTCATCGTGTCTTATCGTATCTCACAATTTACACCCTGTAAATCGAAAAGCGGGCCACAGGCGTTTAACATGGGAAATCAGTTTTTCTTTGCGTAAACGTTATCTAATTTTTTTATGCAAAAATACTTCAAATAAAAGTTATGGGGATTTAAATTTTGCATCTAATCCATATGTACAACGATTATTCTATACCGTGTGTCTGTCTTATAGGTGTACATAGGAGATTAACATGGGAAATCAGTTTTTTGCAAATTTCTGCTCGCCTAATTATTTTAAGCAAAAACGCGTCAAATATAAGTTTTAGGGCATAGAATTCTGCATCTAATTCAATAAACAGAATTACCTTTACATGTTTTGTAACGACAGTAATTAAATATGTAAATATCGAAAATTACGTTGAAAATATCGACAGCCATGGAATTGAACAAAAAATAAATAAATGCTTGACGTTTTATCTGTCACAACGTAAGGTAACTTATTTGACGTTTCTGACAATTTGGTTTGAAAAATGTCGTTAATTATGATAATAAGAGAAATATTATATTAGACTAATAAATAAGGTTAAAAAAACAGTTTTGTTTAAATAATATGAATTTATTAAAAATTTAACTGCGTAACAAAATTATGTATGATGCTGTGATGTACTCCCAACTCATGTCCAATGCATCTAGTACTACAGAAGGGGACTACACTTATTCCTAACACTCTTTCTTCCAGTAACGCACGTTTTCCTGCTCGTCCTATATTCTGATTACGCGGCTCATGTTTATTTTTTGAAGACACATTAGCAGTCTTCAAATTTTGTCACGAATTTAGCATTTGTGAAATAACGCTCTTCATTAGTATAAATATTCATTTTATAATAATTTCAGACAAATTCAAATTGTCTGAAACGTCATATAACTTAACTTACGTTGTGACAGATAAAACATCAAGCATTTATTTATTTTTTGTTCAATTCCATGGCGGTCGATATTGTCAATGTAATTTTCGACATTTTCATATTTAATTTCTGTTGTTACAAAGCTAGTAAAGGTAATTCTTTTTATGCCCTAAAACTTTTATTTGGTGCGTTTTTGTTTAAAATAATTAGGAGCAGGAAATTACAAAAAACTGATTTCCCATGTTAATCTCCTATGTACACCTTTAAAATAGACACACGGTATGTTCATGTAAGCGAAAAAAAAATAATTATAAAGTTACTGGCACGTATGTGCACACTATTATGATAAAAGCACTTTTATGGAGCACACTCCTCATAAGATTATAATGTAACAGCGCGTTCGATAAAAGCGCTTTTATTATAAAAGTGCGCTCATAATACGGGCCACTGTTTTTATGAGCTTTTAGTCTGGGCAGTCATAGATTATAACAAAAAACTAAACAATTGTGTTGTTTTTACTGTCAGTTAAAAGTAAAACAGTTTACTTTTATATTTTTATTTTAGTTTCATTTAACGTTGTTCTTTTCGTATACATCTCAGCTCAGTTCATCTTAACTCACTTACCAACAGCACAGCTAATGAGTCGTCTAATCAAAGAATATACGAGTTATGTACGCCATTTCTTCTTATCTTTCTTTTACAATGTACAAAAGACGAACGATAACAACTTTTTGTCAGATTTGTGTGACATTTTTAAGTTTATACAGTAAGTTGCATTCAAATAAAATAAAAATATCATCACGGCATATTACCCATTGCTTGGTGTGCCAATCTGCTTTGTACGCAGATATCGGTAATGATGATGACATATTTGTACCGTGCGGGCGGGTACCAGCCGTCACCTTACGGGCACTCATTGCTGGCGTGGAGAGTACATCACAGGGGTCAATTTTGTGGCATTTAAAATTGTATTATTTATTACAGTTTAACGTAGAATTTATAGTTAAATATGAGTGAAACTAAATTGAGTATGTGACCATATTCGAATTTCAATATATGTCATAAAATATAAAAACTAACCACTGTAGCTTCTCATTATAATAATAAAAACTAAATATTAATTTGTAATAATCTTGTTATTAATAATTTAATGTTTTGGAGAAGGGATATATGCCGTAAATATGTTAAAATCGTGGACGAAGACAGATAGACTGCGGGAAGGAAAGAGTTATAAATCAACCTATCAGCGTCGCGTTTATGTTGTGGTAGGTGTGGCATGGTCACATCTGGTTATAACTATCTCTTTCCCTCTCAGTCTAACCGTCTTTTTTCACGCTTCTACCATTGTCACGTCACAAATACCTTCCCCAAATTTTTACTAATTATTTTTTCGTAAAGTACGAATAATTAATCGATGTATCATATTACGTAAAAATAAAAATTTGGTCACATACCCCATTGGAGCATCGGAGTGTAATAAAATTCTTAACAAAAGAAGGCAATGTTCCCAAAATTATTCATGGGCGAATGGTGGCCGTGTATGGGCAACAAGCCCCAAGTTATTTTGGATGATCCAAAATCTGGTGAACCACTTGAAGCACGAACTGCAGAAAATGTTCAAGAAGTTGAAATATTGGTGCTTACAGATCGATGGTTGAAGGTTTCTGTTATTGCCAAAGAATTGTCTGAAACCAGTGTTTGGAAAATATGGCGTGATGATTTGGGCATGAGGAAGGTGTCATTATCAGGGACTTCGGTTTTACAGAACTACGCCTTCCACCTTATAACCCCGATTTAGCACCTAGTGACTTCTTTTTATTTAGGAATATGAAAAAAATTCTTAGGGGAAGAAGATTTGAATCAGATGACGAGTTAATGTATGCTGGTAAAATTTATTTTGCAGATCTTCCAAAAAAATTTTTTTTTGATGTAATGGCACATTTGAAGAAACTTTGGGAAAAGTGTGTTAGTGTTGAAGAAAGTTATGTTAAAAAATAAAGCATTGTTCAAGTTCATTGGCTGCTACCACAAGCCTTGTTTTAACTAAAACGCAGTTTTAAGAAATGTAAAATTTTATTATTTTTTAATAATAAATAATATCAAATTTATCAAACTATGATTTAAAGCAGAACATTGTTTATATTCGTTGAAATATTTTTTAAAAAATCGTTCGTTAATTATAAGAGTTAAATTATATATTTAAATTTGAATTTGAAATTTGACATTTCTTAAAACAGAGTTTCAGTTAAAACAGGGCTTGTGGTACGAAACATTGTGTCTTCTTCCATAGCTAGGTAGATTTCTTTATAAATTGCCCTCATATTAACTTATTACTTAAACAGTAAACGCACCTTCGATATTGTGTTACATTTAGTTTGGGGTAGTTATTTTTAAACAGCCGTACACGTCATTAACAGTTTTCTCCTTCTTTTGTAGATTATACAGAAACGACAAAATTCACAATAAATTGTCAAATTTCAATATCTGATTCTTTTAACTAAAGATGAATGTACAGGTTGTTAAGAAAAAAAAATGTTCTCTTTAATTTGTTGTTGATGACGTCCATTGGATGATTTGTTTCACTGTATGTGGAAATATCAAATAAAATGTAATTAAAATGCAATTTTTATTTTGCGAATAGAACCTTCTTACTGCATGATGTAAATGTCCTTGAAATGTCTGCTTTATTCAAATAAAATATGTAATTTTCTGTGATTTACTGAAACACAAACTTGTATTAAAATGAGTAGAAGGCGTGATGCTATATATTTATTTATACTAGTTAGTAATTATTAGATTATCTATGCAAATACTATATTGTTGGCTTATTAATAGTAATTTATTTTACTCATTTATATGTAATAAGTGTACAAAATTACACATGATTATAAGTACAAAGATATCTTACACACTTTTTGAAATTCCTTATAAATATAAGCTGTACGTGGCGTGGTACGTACTGCTCATAGTCGCTCTTTGTTAGAACTGTCAATTAAATGCAGTTACATTGTTCATACATCGGAACTTGACAATAATGTACTGTTATACCAATTTTTATATTAACTATACTGTAATAATAATACCTAACAAGTTTTTATTTAAAAATACTTTTTAGAAGAAAATTGAGTTTTACCGTGATCGTATAGACTGTTGGAAAGAAACTTGAAAACTAAGGGGCTGCCTCAGATGTAACGAGACAAAATTATTGCTGCTCTTAGCATTACATTTTCTAAAATTGTCTTCACCTATTCTTTGGCTAATTCGAATTGGCCAGTTTTGAAAGAACAGGATTTTTTTTAAATATCTACGCCAGGCATAGCTCTTTGTACTTGTATAATACAAGGGTCACGCTAGAATTATTGAGACCAAGACCCATGGTTATATTTTTTAGTATTTTATTTTAAATATTTCCCTTCAATAATCCACTTCATTTTTTCCGTCCACTTCTTAGAACTGCTAACCACTCTTATTTTGAAATACTGAATGCTTTTAAAATAATTATGAATAGGGGACTTAAAGCGCAATTGAATTAAGAGAAATTAGCAATAAATATTGTAAGTATATGCTTAATAATGAATATTAATAAAGAAATAAAACGATATAATTGAAATACTTAGGAAATATGGGGGTTTTTGTTATAGCAGCTCGTCACTCATATGAATTACATATATATATTATTTTGATTGGCGACTCAAAGACGGCCTATAAATATATAACGAATACTCAGTTAGGGGGAGGAGCCTACTACCAATGGAAGTAGAGAAATTCAAATAACGGAGGCGTGACTATCAGTCCAGTGTTGCAATTCTCATTTTTTATTTGAATATTAATGTTTTGCATTACACTTAATAATTTAAATACACTTACAATTATAAATCATGTACACTTGTACAGTATAATAATATTCGTTTATTTTTTATAAATATAATTTAGAAATAGCATATATTTCAAGAACATTTTGGTCCACGAAGAAAACAGTTTGATATAAAAACTTATATTCGTTACGTCACATCTATATTTTGAAACTTTGGGGGACTATACCTCACTTATTAATAGGAATTTTTTCACCGACAGTATTAGTTTTACTTATACGTTCAGATGAAATTATATTTAAAAAATGGTGGAATCCCCTATTGCAGCATCAATATCTTCTTCAGACTTTTTACTCGGTAATTTGTAAGTCCAAAAAATAGCTAAAAATCGCACATTGCGAAATCAGGTGAGAATGGCGGGTGTTTTTTTCACTCACAACGTTATTTCATTGATTGATTAACTAAATTGTAACTAACTTATCTTTCGCAACTTAATTTTAAATGACAGAAAAAAAAATTCTGTTTATAATGAGCAAATTTTGTTTTTGTATTTCTTACTACTTCTACCGTAACCGCCGTATGTTGCAGTATTTATTTTTACATTTATATTTTTGTCATGTAACAATAGTCGCGTTCTTTTTGCATGATATCTCAGTTCGTCGTAGCTCACTTCAATTGCCTCACTAATTTTGACCGTTCTTTTTGTCGTAACAGAAGTGAGATAAAGTGAGATTTCCACTCCCTTCCCGATTCTTAGTCATCTTAAGAGGTTGTGCTTGTTGAGTTTTTAACCTTAGATGAACGGTGGGGATCATGGTTGGCCTGATTTAAATTATTTAATTTAAATCATGATTTAAATTATGATTTAAATTAATTGATTTTTATCAAAGATGAAAAAAGGATTCAAATTATAATAAAAATGTATTTATTTGGTACAAAATTATTAAAATAACAAAAATATGTTCTGTATATAACCATATCAAAAAAATAAATAATATTTTAGCATTTTAATTTTCATATAATAGATGTGCGCGTGTGTGGGCGCGTTTATACTACGTTTAAGAAAAAATTCAAATGCATTCTTTGGGGTTTTATTGAAGATTTCGTTTTTGTTTATGAAATAAAATGTTTATATTGCTTTTAAAACAATTAAAAAAGAGTAATAACACCAACAGATCTCTATAAATAAAAAAAATAAAAAAATCATGATTTATATGATTTTTTTTAAATCAATGATTTTTGATTTTTTAAAAATAAATCATGATTTTTGCCAATCCTGGTGGGGATGAATGTTTTGCTGTCACATACAATTAGTTTGGTTATTCCTGTAATAATATTATTATTTGATTGGTTATTTGAAGAAAATGGCCGGTAATATTAAAAATGTTGTGCTGGTGTTTAAGTAATGATTATTTAAAATTTATTATAATGTTTCAAATTTATTTTTAGGAGCAATTATTAAATCGTGACATGAGTGATATGTAGAATTTGATATTTTCTTCAAGTTAAGGGGGTATCAGACGTATGCACGTATCTGCAACTGTTTTGACAACAGTTGCTGCAACTTGCAACCTACGTTATTAGACGTACGCAAAGTTGCAAGAAATATAGATTTTTTTTAGTCTCGACGTTAGTACACATGATATTTAATTACTGTTGTCATTTTTTAAAGTTTGAATCATTTATTTGTATTTAGACAAATAATATCAGAAATGGGCAACAAACTATTAGCTGCTACTATACGTTATTTTTACGGTTAAATAATAGCGAGAACGATATTATTGTTATGAGACGTAGAAAAGAAAGAAAAACATGTTCTAAAAATGTATTTAGATATATTACCATATTTCATATACGTTTATAAGCATAAATTGCCTTCTTCAAATTCATATTAACGATATAATCTTTTTAACAGTTGAGAAATTTTCGTGAAATACTCGTTTTTCTTTTCTTTTTTAGTTTAAAATATAAATGTCTTGCGTTCCACAGAGCTTCTTTTCTTACTAGATCAATCTTAGTTTGAAAAAATTCTTCTGATTTTATTTCAACTCCAGCTCCTCCAGCCATTTTTGAATTATTTCGTACTGTTGCATTGAGAGAAATGTCAACGCCTCGCCTCAACATTTAGGAGGTTAGAAAAATAAGGTTAGGGGTAAAACTGGTATTTTGTTCGTGCAGAAATCTCTATTGTATTCCATACTAGAATACTATATAAAATATTAAACTAGGTATAGAAGTTATCGACGTAAAACCAAATGCAGATTATAACCGACTCCTTGAGGAAAATGTATTCAAAGTTTGATTAAATAAAACCGAGTCTTTCAAGCCTGATGCGCTTTTATAAATACATGTAAATTCACAGACGTCAAACCATTTATATTGATATAGATTTTAAATTCAAAACTTTTAAAAAAGCTACCGAGTTCGTAGACACAGTTTTCATTTCAAATTTTTACCTGAAAATCTAACTTCAGAATATTGGATGACAAGATATTTACAGATAACAAAACTTGCTAGTAATACCATTACCATCTAATATGCAAATAGATATTAGTTTGTAATCAGGTGGGATATATTTTTCTAAGGCCGATGATAGGAAAAGTTTAATTGGAAAATAGTTTCTTCTCGTATAAAAATGTTACAGTGGATTTATTCAGCGCGTTACAAGGAAAATTGAATATTGTATGTATGTATGTATTTTTAATATTAATGAAATGGATTAGTGCATGCAAATAATTACAAAATAATACTTGGGGAGATATATCTACAACTACAAACATATAAATTTATATTACATAGGTACTTGCTCTTTTAAAGCATTTTAAATAATCGGATTTTAAAATACATTAATTAAATTAATTTAATCTCGTATTACTGAAATACAAGAGATACATTTTGTTTATTCTTAAATATATTTTTATTAAAATTTAATATTAGAAAAAGTGAAGGTGCATTCACAAATGAAAATTAGGTTTATGGTTTTTATTTAGGTTTAAGTAAATTATTCATAAATGTAAGTTTAAATTACCTGAAAATTAGTTTTGATATGTACAGACATATGTGTAAATGCTTCAAAAACAAGATGTGTCATTCGCTTGGCATTATTGGTTATATTTCAGCAATTAAGTTATGACAGTCTCCATGTTCTTCTCGCATTTGTTTAAAACGCCGAATCCACCAAGTGGATACTAAATAAAGATGGGTGTATATATCTATATCATTTCAGACTCGTTCTCATTGGTGAAATTTGTGACGTCAAACTAAATCATAAACCTAAAGTTTGGATCTTGCAATTTTTAGCTTTATGATTTGGATTTAGAGACCCTAAATTCTGAAGTGTGAATGAAGTCATAACATAATATGCGGCCAAAGTCTTTAAATCTAAAGTATAAATCTAAACCTAATTTTCATTTGTGAATGCACCTTAAGTTTTTCATAAATTTATTTTTCACGACTGGTGTTATATATTTATATATTAATTCATGAGACAACCCAGGTGCAAGTCCGGTCTAGTCACTTCCTATTAACTACTTTCAAAATTCCCGGGTGGTGCACTCTTCGCATTCCATACGTGAGTATCCTAAAGATGAATGCGCATCGTGCCGTCGACTACCGTGCGTCGAAAAGTCTTTCGCTTCTAATAATCGTGGCATGTAAAATACACTAGACCGACAATACCTCTCACTATTTTATGAATTAATGCGACATAGCTAATACTTTTAATAATCATTCCAAAATTAAATTAAACTACAAAACATATTTAAATGGTTGAAAATTTATTACGAATATAAAACAATTATTTCGATAATCTAACTTTTCTAGTTTTAACATAAGCTGAACTTGTAGTCAACAGACCGAACCAATATTTTATCATATACCTGATTTGGATAATAAAATTGAAAATTACCCTAAACTTTAAAATTAAGCGAAAATGGAACTAAATACGTTTCGAGAACGATGATCTCGTCTTCGATATTAAATTTTACACGAGTCCGTATTAATACGCTATCGCGTAAAATTTACTATTGAAGATGAGAACATTGTTTTTTTATTTAGTTTTCATTTCACTTAATGGGGTAAGTGACCACAATGTAATTTCAATATATGCCATTAAATAAAAAAGTAACTACTGTACCTTCCCATTTACAATAATCAAAATTAAACTTAATTTTATAATAATAATGTTTTTTTCAATTGACTGTTTCGAAGAAGGAATATGGTGAAGTCATCATGGCTGGAGATTATATTTCTACCGTTATAACATATTGCCTGCCTTTGTTTATCACGCTCCGGCCATTGTCATGTCAGTACACCCCTTCTTCAAATTTTTATTAAGTCATAATTGTTTTCTCCCAAACTACAAATAATTAATTGATTTTAAAAAATACGGGTATTTTATTTTTTTGTCTAGTATCGTGCCATTTTAAGGTTATGGGTAATTTTTAATTTTATTATTAATTATTAGCCTTAGATTCAATGGAGCCGTTTATAGTTATAGCTACTAGATAAATTACAGCTGACTCGTCCACCATTTTGGAGCCACTTAAATTATTCAATTTCAGCTTTACAGTATTATTAATCATTGAAATTATCCATAATGACGGGTTGTACTGCTCCAAATTGTGCAAATCATTTTAGAAATGATTTTAATTTTTACAGGTACTTATGCAGTACATATATATTTCTTTAACCTCAAAAATCTTAACGAACCGTATTTTTTCTTGTTTTATTATTTTAAATAAATATAATATGGCAAATATGGAAGTTATATTTAATTATGAAAAATAGTCCCTACATAATCTTATAAGAAATGTACTTTTATTTCATAATTTACTAGGTTCATTTTGGCACCAATATGGCGAACGAGTCAGCTATGTATTATCTAGTAGCTGTACGTTTAGTGATGAAGTAGACCAGGTTTCCAAATAAGAAAATGGCTGCCGTCTTGGTAACGGTTGCTATATTATTTAAAATTTACCGCGAAACTTAGTAGTGAGAGATTTCAGTTTCTTCAAATTTTAGGCTCTTTAAAGGGCACAGATGAAAAAATATAATTGCTATTAGTATTTCTTACGTCTTGCAAGTTGTACACTGTATATTTGAAGGTTTTATTTTAAATTTGTTTGACCATGGTAATCTATATCGCAGCTAACTTCAATCATTATAGCGAACGTTGAACTTGTAAGTTTTATAAATTTCCAAAAGACCCAAATCTAAAGTATACGTGGATAAACTTAGTCATGTTAGTATTTATTTACAACAGAACAAAAATTTATAACGTGTTTCTGAGCCATTTCAATACCAAACAAACTTATAGGTTATGAGCGGCAAACGTCAAATTCTGGTTTAGCATAGCAACCGCCTTAGCAACGAAGACGCCATTTTCTTGTTTGGAAACCTTCGTGACGCCACACTAAACGGGTCTATAATAATTTACTATCTGGTTTCTGCTAAAATTGAAATCTCCAACCATTTTTTAGCTGCCAAATGTATGGAATTTACTTTTCAACTGGTCGGGAGCATTAGATTTCAATGCTGGAGTAGAAGAAGGAAATCTCAAATTTAATAGAATTGAATTCTAGTGAAAATTACAAAATGGTGTTCTTGGTGACAGATATAATGATGAGTGTGCTGTCGATCTGGCGGTTTTTAGATGGTACAGTTTTTAGAAGTTAGTTATTAGACGAAGCGATTGTCGATTCAACGACATGGTCCGCTAGAGATTATGTCGGCTGCCCGCTTTCAAGGCTAAAGTATATCATCTACCGTAATCTGTCTACGGACAGAGTTGCCACATCCTAAAATAAGAAGAAAATGTGATTATGTATTAGATGATATATTTATACAATTAAAAATGTATACCTGGTATATTATTCAAAACATGAGGGAAAGATGTGACATCTTTATTTATTCATGAAAGAATTTATGATTTAAAAATTTATTTATACGCTTTTTTCATCCCCTATACATATACGGAAGTGTATGTTAGTTTCAAAATTATCATTCGTGTATGGATGCTCTCAGAATGAAAATTGTAATAGCTGTTTAAGGGTAAAATAATCGTCTAATGAGATCTGTTCGTTCAAAGCTGTCAGACCTCAAAATGTGGTTACGAAGCTTGATGATATATTTATTTATAATTTGAAAATGACTAATGAAATATGTAATGGTGGGGATGAATAGTGTATTCGTATTCGCATTCGGAGAACAATAATTCATTTGTAATTTGTGCAGAGGAATCAGAATCAATGCATTACATTCAGTGTAATTTGCTTTGGAATTGTTTGCGCAAGCGAGAGTATTACTAAGTGATCTCAATTTCTTAATTGATTTAGCCGAATTTCCAAAACATTTGTCGATGTTGTTCGCATCCCAGGTAGATAGTGTTGTGTTGTGATGTGTGAGAAGAGAAGCGAGAATATTGAACATAGCAGAGAAGCGGAATCCTCGCGGGTCGGTTGAGTAGAGGCCGCGCGATCGCAAATTGAAGCTTAATTCATTTATTTTGGGTCACACGATGACGATAGGTGTGCGGCGTAGCTGTTCGGCTGTTCCAGCACCAGCACCGAAGCATCAGAACAGAACAGCTTGTGCTTGGCGCACTAATGCAGAGGTTTTCAACCTTTACACACCGGTTCGCAAACGGAGACGGAGACATTGATATTTAAACAGAAACACACTGATATTTACACAGAAATGGATGCCACTAGTTCACTCGTTACTTATTCAATTAAACTGTTCAAAACAGATGACTATTTTCGCTGAATTTTACAGTTCACCGCGTGTATTCTTCAATATGTAGCAATTATAAAAACATTGCTTTTTTTCTTTTCAAAATGAAATCTAGAACTCTGGATGCTTATGACATGTGAATAAATTACATTTATTGGAATACATTTTTAAATATTGCCCAATATTTTAGGATGTTTAACATGATTTTTAGCGATATCTTAAAGGCGCAAACATGTGAAGAATTTTGCAAACACTTCCAAATAATAAATAAGACAAAATAAGAAAGAATGCCTATTATACTTCTTCAGAATATTGTATAATGCAATAAATATATCATCACGGCATATTATCCATTGCTGAGTGTGCCAATCTACTTTGTATACAGATTTCAGTAATGATATGATGACTTATTTGTACCGTGCGGGCGTTTACCAGGCGTCACCTCACGGGCACTCATAGCTGGTGAGGAGAGTGCACCACAAGGGTCAATTTTGTGCCATTTGAAATTTGTAATATTTGGCGTCGGTCGCGATCGAACCCGGTTCCCCAGATTCGCGACCGGACATTCAGGCACGCAGTCACGAGACTCCATAATGCAATAAAGAAAATAAATAAATTAATAAAATAAATCCGAGTATATCATCACGGCATATTATTATCTATTGCTGGGTGTGCCAATTTGGTTTGTACACAGATTTCGGTAGTGATGATGACATATTTACCGAGCAGGCGTTTACCAGGCGTCACCTCACGGATATTCATTGCTGGTGTGGAAAGTGCACCAAAAGGTTACTTTTGTGCTATTTAAAATACAAAATATTTATTTTGGCGTCGGTAGGAAACGAACCCGGTTCCCCAGATTCGCGACCAGACACTTTAAAAAGATACCGTGGCCGCGTGCCCGGGTTCTATCCCTACCGACCCCAAAAGAAATATTACGAATTTTAAATGGTTCACTCTTCACGCTAATAATGAGTGTCCGTGAGGTGACATCTGGTAAACGCCTGCATGGTACAAATATGTCATAAATAAATAAAATAAATAAATATATCATCACGGCTTATTACCCATTGCTAGGTATGCCAATCTGCTTTGTAGACAGATATCCGTCATAATCATCGAAATCTGGTTTATTACAACTACTTATAAAATACTTCTGTCGATATTCAGAATTCCATTTTATATCTAAATCTTTAGGATTTCAGATATACAGTAAAATTTTGAATGTTGAAAAATAAAAAAAAAAACGTTTTAGAAGATTAGTCCAATTAATTAGTAATACTGTAATTGAACTAAAAGAAAATTTATTATACTATTTAATTTGCATACATTTTTTATCAAAAATTGTAATTAGTGTGATGTACTAACGGCCAGACAAATGATTAGTTATTAATTGTCACGTAACTAAGAATATTGCGTTCGCCTGGTTACTTTTCAATAGAAAAATAGTAATACGTTTCTTTTCTATGCTTGTCTTGCACTATTAGGTAACAACGTATATTTGTTTGAAGGTACCGTTCTTGGTGTCTCCTAACTGAAGGTGGTTTCAGACGATCAAATAAATTGAACTTTTATTGGAAAAATATTTACAACATAATTTTTGATCAAATGGCTACGCTTTACACGTTCAAATTATATTAACATTATTTGCTTATAAGTGGACTATATAAATATATTTAATTTTTGCTTGACATTTCATCTGCGCGTTTGTTGTTTGGCTTGTCTCTAGTGTGAGTTTTAATATTGCGCCTTCAATTTTTTTTTTTTTGAAAATACTGTCGGCTCCGGTGGCTCAATGGTTAGAGCAACGGCTCGTAGTCATGAGTACGCTAGGGGTTCTCGGTTCGAATCCCACTAAGGCATATGGATGTTTGTATATATAAACCTCTCTGTAATTGGGATTTAATCCTGTTGAGAGGTTTTTAAAAAAAAAATACTATGAAATTTATTCAAAACATAAACAAATGACATTTATCAAAAAAATCTTTATGCCAACATTATAAAATACAGTGCATGCAACCTAGGATGAAATAATCCCTCTAAGAAACTAAATTTTGAAGTAAATGACATTGATATTTAGAACATGCCCTAAGTTTAATTTTTTTGATCAAATAGTTCGAACATCGAACGTTCAAATTTCTTTGAACGTGTAATATTCCAGTATTTTATACTTCAATAAGAAGTTCTAAAACTTGATGTAAATCTTTGATCGTCTAAAGTCACCTTGATCTATGTTAAACTGATCAAACAGCCGAATGGGGTCTCGTGGCCGTGTGACTGTATGGTCGCGAACTTGGTGACCTGTGTTCGATTCCGACCGACGACAAAATTATTTCGAGTTTTAAATGGTACAAAGCGACTCCTGTGCTGCATTCTCCACGCCAGAAATTAGTGCCCGTAAGGTGACGCCTGGTAAACCCCCGCATGTTACAAATATGACATCATTACGAATAACTGCGTACAAAGCAGATTGGCCTACCCAGCAATGGGTATTATGCCGTTTTATAATATTTTTCATATTTAGCTTAATACATTACCTAAATTTGCATATAAAATTTAGAAATTTAAGAAACTACTTGTTTCATATATGTATTTAAAAAATGTTATGGTGGTCTTTATATGTAGAGTATATATTTTTTTAATCGTATTGGTATCCTTTTCGTGAGAATAGTATAAAAAGTATATATCTCATCTAAAAATCATTCATTTACTGTTAGGAGTAATAATGAATCTCATGCCTCAGGTTATGTCCTTGCTAAAATTAATTTACCTTTATCCACTCAAAAAATTTTCTAATGGTGACTTTTACAAACATATAAATACCCGTGAAATTTTGATTATAGCGGAAAAATTTTATCTATTAAATTCTGCCACATAGTATCATACACAAAATTCGGAAATTCTTTACAGGAAAAAATCAATTAACTGCAAGTTTTTTTCATCTTGAACTATCAAAGGAAAAAATGTTACAAATAAAGTTTATCGGGAATAAAAACAGAGATGGTAAAAAAATATCGGAATCTGTGAATCTACCAAATGCTTATACACAAAGTTCTTTACACCATTTTTTGTCTGATCACAATAGCTTTTGATAAATGAAAGAACGAAAATATATTCGAAGAATAATTCATCGAAACAGTTAATTCTTTTGCTCAAGAATGTATGGTTGGACAATTGTGTTCTGATTGTAAATTCGATAAACCAAGACGGCCCCATATGAAATACAAATGTATCTTCAGTTTAAAATCTGCGATGTGGTTAACTCAGGTTCGAATCCATTAGGCATCATATTCACTTTACATATAAAGACACGGTTTAATACGTTTGTGTTGCTTTGTCTTCGTGAAGTGAAGTCCGTTTTCTACATTGTAATGTTAAAATCGGCATTGATTATTGTAATTTCCGAAATGCAGGTTACATATTTATAAAACAAAGATTATTATCTTAAAAAAGATGGCAAATGCTTTTTTTTAATACTTTAAAATAATTTGTATGCAAATCCAAAATTTTAAAAAGATTCGTAAATGAATTAAAATGTCACAACCCTATTACCTTATTTTTGAAGTAAGATTGGACATTATTCCACAGATGGGTCGAGTTTCAACTTATGTGGGACCTAATAGAATATTACTATTCTAACTACCAAATTTACTAAGCAAGAATGCTTGGACCGTCATCCTTTTTAGCTTATGTATCTTAGAACTGTTACCGTTTTTGCTTTCTTTAAATATACTATTTGAAAGTCCCACCTTCACTCTATTAGTCGGCCCAATCTTTTGTTCCCACTGGCTCTTCATGTGTAATCACATTTTTTCCTATTCCGACCGTCAATTTGAAACGATTTCCAATTTTCAAAAAGCACAACACAAAAGTGACTGCTTTGGTGTTCTCTCTACGACAGTATTGAGAACCCGTGAGATAACTCCTGGTAAACGTGCTCAACGGTATAGTATGACTATCGAATGAAAGTTGACGTTTAAATTTTTTAATGGATGTGTTTTCTTTTGAAAACATTTCCCTATATTTAATTTTAAATGAAACTGACTCTTATGTATTCTGTTACTGAAGATTAGAATTATACTTAATACCAGGAGGCATTTAAAATGACCCTAGCAACAGGATTCAGGGATGTATTTAAAAAAATTAATACCGCAAATTCTAGTTTGTTCGTCTCAGGTGTAAGAAACCCTCGAGTCGGAATTACTGTTAGAGGAAATTAAAAATAATCCTATTTCATAGAATTGCCAAATGGTTTAAAGATCAAAATATTTTAAACACACCCCTGTTTTGATATTCAGATACCCAGTATTTAAATGGGTTCATGCAAAAATTTCATACTAGAATATTTCGTACAATTCTATTCTTCTCTAGGGTTTCAAAAGAAACCACATCTATAATAGTTATTTAACAAGTGTGTAAAGTAGTACTGTTTTGATCGAGTGCGATGTAGCACGAGACAAAAAATACTATTTTACACACGTGTTGCATACAGCATTTTTCCTACAATCGAAATGGTATTGATGTTTCTCATAATACTGAGTGTACAGGCATCCAGCAGCTTCAAATACTGTTAGTACTCTTTCTCATAACACTGTACAAAATGTAACTTAAACACTTGGAAGAATCTCAGACAGACGATGATTAGTCTTTTATAATGTACAAATTGTACATTTAATATTAATATTAAAAATTAGGTTAGGTTAGAATACATGTCAAAAAAATGTTAATATTCTTAAAAATTAGATTAGCACTCAATCTGTTAAAAAATATATTAGATTTGACTCATTTACAGTGTATATTTATATTTCTTAATAAATTTTATTACATTCATTATGATTTACTACCAAATTATATACTTGACACGTAAATTAACCGAATTTTAATGTTGCCTAGCAACGCTTATTTACTTTTCAAGCACTAGTGCGTGAAAAGTACTTTTCAGGCACGGTTGTATTTGTGTATTAAGAGCGCAAAATGGGACATTGTCGATTGAGAGGTTGTTGCCGCGCGACGCAAGGGCGAGGCATTCTCTCGAAATCGACAATGTCTATTTGCGCTCGAAACACACACAAGATTTTTTCTACAGTCGCCACAATAAGGTCCTCCACAATAACAAAAATTTATTTTTTATTTATTTTTACTTATCGGTATTTTCCATTCTTCTTGAGCTATTGCTTCAATCTAATCTAAGCATTTTATACTTTCGTTTTTGTAAATGAATGCCCTATTTTATTTTCACAGCAGTGCGGCATTTTGTTTGTTTATATATGTGGGTAATGTGTAACTACAGTATCATTAATTCCTGACTAAACGTTTCGATTAAAAATGTAGCCAAATAACATTTCTCAACATTGTATAGTTAGAAATTTGAGGAGCGAGCGTTTTTTCTACTTTGTCGCTCTAGAGCAGCAAAGTGACATTTTGCGTTGACAAAAGAGAGCGCAAATGGCTACTTTGTATATAGACTGTAGAAAAAATAATTTAAACGTCAACTTTCATTCGCTAGTCATACCATACAGATATTCATCATTTCCGAAATCTACAAAAATGAGCAAATTGGCACACCTATAGAAATGTGTAATAAGCCGTGATATTATATTTATTTTTTACTTATTACTGGTACAGGGTTTGCTAATATATACTTAATTTAGATTTCGGTAATAATAATGTTTGTACAGTAGACGGCATTTACCAGGCCACTAAAAACTTCAGTGGAGAGTACACTACAAGATTTAATTCTATATGGACCAAGAATTATTTCTGTGTCATTGTCGCTGCTTACTATGTATTAGAGTTTTTAATCCGTACAACAACCTTTGGTTACCATTGTAATCGCGAGGACATGGGCGGACTGGGTAATCTGCTCGCTGGGACTTGGGACGTTTCCCGGTGGGCCGATGGCTTTATGGGCGCCGCTTACTGCAACAATTTCCTGGGCCGTTTGGAATTCCCAGTCCGCCCCTGCACGGGGACAATGGGCATACTCATATACGCAATCAGCACTGAAGACAAACAATTGCTCTAGTCATCGTTCTCAAATGTAATCGTAGTCAAATATCCGGTATTTTGGTATTTAGCACCGGTTGAAAATTCTGAACAAGTCGTTTATAAAATTTAAAAAGTACTCATCCGTGTTTTATTCGTAATTTGTTTTCGGTATTTAAATCTATTACCTATACTTGTTTCAAACTAGGAGTAAATATGTACGAGCCCAGGCTCACAATGGAGTCCTGCACTCTGATTTTTTTATTATTTTAAATGAAAGTTCTTTTAATTTTGAAGCAATTCCTAGTATTAAAAAGTTTTAATTGTTTTTAGTTTAACTGCATTTGATTTTTAATGTCAACATGACGTCACGGTGGCACCTACAGCTACTAGATAATACATAGCTGACTCGTCCGCCATATTGGTGCCAAAATGAAAGCAGTAAATTATGAAATAAAAGTGCATTTCTTACAAGTTTATGTAGTAACTATTTTTCATAATTAAATATAACTTCCATATTTGCCATATTATATTTATTTAAAATAATAAAACAAGAAAAAATACGGTTCGTTAAGATTTTTGAGGTTAGAGAAAAATATATGTATTGCATAAGTACCTGTAAAAATTAAAACCATTTCTCAACTGATTTGCACAATTTGGAGCAGAACAACCTGTCATTATGGATAATTTCTGTGATTAATAATACTGTAACGCTGATATTGAATGATTTAGTTGGCTCCAAAATGGTGGAATTGTCAGCTGTATGCTATATCTTTCTCTCCCACAAGCTCTATAGTAGGCAGCGAGAGAAAAGTAGCACTAATTTGACGTCACAGTGACACTGGCAACATACACATACCTCAAATATCTCGCAAAGTAATTATTAAAAAATTGTTTTTTTTCCATCTTAATCGCTATTTATTGAGTAACACTTTCAGTATAAGGTGTACATATTATTATTTTTTGTTATGGTGCAGGACCCCATTGTTCGGCCGGTTTACATTTGCAACAGACAAAATATGTATAAAACCGAATATAAAACCTACCTGAGAAATTTGGTCAAATTTCATGCAATAGTTTAAAATATAGATTTTAAACTTACAAAAATTGAATAAGTGTGTTATTTAAGTACTCCGCCATGTAAAATTTGATTACATCGTCTTTATTAGCAATAACAGCTTTAGTTCTATTAGTCATTGTATCCACAAGCCCTCGAATTTTCTGTTCTGAGTATTACCCCATTTATGTCTTGCAGGGTAGGTTTTACTGTGTACACAGAATTTTTACGAAATTGTATTTACATGAGTATTGTACCAGAAGTATAGTATCTCCGTAGAAGATAAATCTGGACTAGAAGAAGACCCTTTAAATACGGATTGAACTATTATCACCCTTCATTTGGCCAACATTTTTTGTAAGTTTTAAGAGGAAAGATTACCCTTGCACTAAAATATGAAGTGAAAATTCAAGTAAATTGTTCCTGTATGGTATAGCGAATGAACGTTGACGTTTAAATTATTTTATAGATGTGGTTTCTTTTGAAACCTTAGAGAAGAATAAAATTGTACGAAATATTCAGGTATGAAATTTTTGCATGAACCCATTTAAATACTGGACTAGGAAAGCACAGAAATACATTATTATATCTGGCTGAAAATAGACAGCCGACTAGGGTAACTGAATATCAAAACAGGGGCGTGTTTAAAATATTTTAAACATTTTTCGTTTATGTTGATTATAACAAAATATTTTGATCTAAGTTTTAATTTGGAGATTCTATGAAATAGGATTATTTTTATTTTCATCTAACAGTAATTCCGGTTCGAGGGTTGCTTACACCTGAGACGAACGAACTAGAATTTGCGGTATTAATTTTTTAAAATACGTCCCTGAATCCTGTTGCTAAGGTCATTTTAAATGCCTCCTGGTATTGAGTACAATTCTAATCTTTTATAACGGAATACATAAGGGTCAGTTTCCTTTAAAATCAAATATAGGGAAATGTTTTCAAAAGAAGCCACATCTATTAAATAATCTGAACGTCAACTGTCATTCGCTGGTCAGACTATACTAGAACTATTAACATTTAAAAAATTCAACATGATGGCACGCATACTTCCGATATTAACCTGCATTTAAAATAAAATTGAAATCTATTAATACTGAACTTTGATTTTAATGGCATAACCAAAATTCAGTAGCATTTCTCGTTTTGCCATTAAAATCAAAGTCAAATAATAATAATAGAATTCAATAATTTAAAAAAAAAATGTTGGTTAATATCGGAAGTATGCGTGTCGTGTGTTGAATTTTTTAGAGCCTGGACTTGTTAAGCAGTAACCAATCAGAAGCTTGGATCATTGTAGGAAAATTTTAAAAAGAGGCGCCTCTATTTTGATTATAGACGAGTCCGATTTGTAATTTGATCAGAAAATACTTTAGTGATCTTCGATCGGTATGCACCACCGCACCTGCAATTTGCCATTATATAGTTGTGTGTATTATTTTTGAAATAAAATCTTTCCTTAGAAATCTGAAGTTTTATTTTTTGGCTTGTCTTGAAATGATGATGTAAAAAAGTCATTCCAGTTGATGATCTGCATCTTGCCCTTAATAGACCATTTCAAAAATGTCCGCGACCTCTAGGTGTTTATTTTTTGAACTAAAAACTTAGTGCCGTTGAATGGCGGCGTACGAGAAATGTCAAAAAGAATTTAAATAAAAAGTAAACTGTTTATGCTGAAAATTAAAATTTATCGACATAAATAGAGTATATTTATCAGTTATTTATAAATTATGTTAATATGATAGATTTGATGTAATAACCTATTTTTTTATTTTAGATTATTCGACCATCAGGAAAATATTTGATATTATGATTTCTTTCCAGTAATATTAAAATAAATTCAATTTCCACATATTTTATCATTTTTTTTGGTATCCATTGCTGTCTATTTATTCTACGTGATCCACTCTTTTCTTCTGTTCATATTTTGAGAAAAAGAATGAAATCAAATGTTTTTTTTCAATTGTTATTACAACCCGGTACGTAACGTTTAGTACCCGTCATAATCAGAGCTGGGCAATACTTGGAAGAAAAGTACTTTATTAGGCTTGCAAGTACTTTGAGTACTTCAAGTACTGTACTTGAAGTACTTTCTATTTATAGTACTTTGTACTTGACAAAGTAAATCTATTCACATGTACTTGGTACTTAATACTTGGAAAAATACTTGAAGTACAATGAAAAATACTTGAAGTACTTTAAATGTACTTGAAGTATTTTAAATGTACTTAAAGTATTTTAAATGTACTTGAAGTATTTTAAATGTACTTGAATTACTTTACGGGGTCTCGTGGCCGCGTGCCTGAGTGTCAGGTCGAGAATCTGGGGAATCATGGCGATCGCATAAGGTAAAAATGACGTCATTCTAACATCTGGGTACAGCTTCTCGCATCGCTTGGCGATCATATGACGTCATGAGATCGCTAGGTGATATGGCAGTCCCAGCGAGAAACTCTTGTTTTAAATAACCAAATAAATATCGCATATTTTTGTCAACAATCACCTTTTAAGGTCCATATAATCAGAAAAATATCAATTATCTGAAAAAGTACTTGCACCCAAATTTACAAGTACTTTTTTAAGTACTTGGTACTTTCAAGTACTTTATAAACTAAAAAAGTACTTGTACTTCAAGTACTACTTTCCGGTACTTTGCCCAGCTCTGGTCATAATTGCTATTATTAATTACTTTTCCAATGAAGAAACAAATACTAACCAAGAAAAATATTCGAACTGTCATATCGTAAACAAAGATGGGTATACGGCACTAACTTTTGTTATCTTTGTCTAAAGTTTGCACATGCGCCTTGAATTTTTGAAATGGTGTATTACAATCTTGTTGGGAACCTCTGGAGTAATGTATACCTGGTCGAGGCCGGTGTGACGTTAGCTGCGCTGCGTGCTGCGGTCCGGGTTCGAATAAAGCCTAGTTCACACGGGATGAGAAACGGCTGCTTTGATGAGCAGAGCATGCGTCCACACGCACCATGGTGACTCATGCGCCGCGTAAACCGGTTCATATCATGCTAATCGCACATTCGGCCTGTCAAATATTTTTCGGATTTTCAGATGCTGAATAGAAATTAGATTCCGGGGTGACAAAAATTTACTCATTGATTATTCCGTATTGAATTATGATTTAGTGATTCAAATGAAATATGGGTATACGCAGTTTTGAGCAAATAACTTTTTACATCGCTAAAATATGCGCTCGAAGGCTGCATTCGCTGATAGGTTAGATATTGCTTTTAAATTTATTTCAATAACGGGGCATATATGCAAATTTATATTAGTAAAACAAAAGTAAAAATTCAGATAGTTATTACAGAATATGGAGCTTACTGCTCATATTTATTTATTTATGTATTTATTTATTCTTTATTTTATTTATTTATTTATTTGTTTGTTTATTTATTTATTTATTTTTTAGTTACCGTTTTACGGCCGCGCAGCTGACGACCACGAACACGGTCAGCTAAAATTGTGCGTTAGGTTAGGTTATGTTAAAGAGTTAAAGTACGTTTATAAAAATGAAGCGTAACTTTTAACTATTTCTCCTGTTGCGAAAAAAATTGCCAAATTGTATGGTATGACTAGCGAATGAAAGTTGACGTTTAAATTATTTTTTATATTTTGCGTTTATAATGAAGTCATTACGATACGCAATTTTTTGTTTTAGACGGTTGGTACTAGATGACGTTTCTTTAACCCATTTTTACCTAATATATTTTTAGTTAATTGACAATTCATTTTATAAGACTTTCTTTCGCACTTGTCAATTAGAAAACTCGCTAACGCTCGTTTTCTAAATTTTGACGCGTGCGAAAAAAACATGTCTTATAAAACACGTTCTTTAATATACTATTATAGATGCGGTTTCTTTTGAAACCCTAGAGAAGAATAGAATTATACGAAATACTCAGGTATGAAATATTTGCATGAACCCATTTAAATACTGGACTAGAAAAGCACAGAAATACATTAGTATATCTGGCTGAAAATAGATGGCCGACTAGGGTAACTAAATATCAAAACAGGGGTGCGTTTAACATATTTTAAACATTTTTTGTTTATGTTAATTATAACAAAATATTTTGATCTATAAACTATTTAGTTTGGCAATTCTATGAAATAGGATTATTTTTAATTTCCTCTAACAGTAATTCCGAGTCGAGGATTGCTGGCACCTGAGACGAACGAACTAGATTATTAATATGTATACAGGGTGTTCATTTTAAATGGGCCACCATTGCTATCTCGAGAACTATAAGAGCTACAAAGATGGTTAAATGAGCAAACAATTTAAATAAAAGAAAAATATATTTTTCGACCAGTGATTCTCAAAATACGGGACCTAAATGAGAATATATATTTTTTATTTGCTCATTCATTAGAGAATTTAATTTTTAATTCGGTGATATAATATTTTTATATCCTTACATAACGATTTTTTTGAGAAAAATGCATGTAAAGTTTTTAACAATGTGATTAAAATATGGCTATAATAAGAGTGCCATGAATGGAAAAAATGACTACATGTCATTTTTATTACATAGAATTAGAGTGCCTTGACCGAAAGAAGTGAATGTTTTGTTCTTGTAAGTGATCATAAATGTCAACTTAAACAAAATATTCACGAATTTCTTTCATGGCATTCTAATTGTCAAAAAAAAAATTAACACGTAGGTATTCGTTTTTTCCATTCATGACATATTATAGCCATATTTTAATCAAATTAATATGAAACTTTACATGCATTTTTCTCAAACAAATCGTTATGTAAGGGAATAAAAATATTATATCACTGAATTCAGAATTAAATTCTCTAATGAATGGCCAAATAAAAAATATATGATCACATTTAAAATTAAAAAGTTAGGTCCCGTATTTTGAGAACCACTGGTCCAAAAAAATAATTTTTCTTTTCTTTAAATTTGTCTTGTGAAATAGAAATTGTTTGCCCATTTAACCGTCTTTGTAGCTCTTATAGTTCTCGAGATAGCAATGGTGGCCCATTTAGAGTAAACACCCTGTATACATATTAATAAAATATGAAACTTAAAGTACGTTAAAATGCGTTATATAGGAATTGGGAAATATCGTACTCTTTTGAATTTTCGAAAAAAGTGCTGAATAAGCCTAGTAGCAATCTGTAAACGAGAAATGATGCTAACTTGAAAAAGGTCTAATGGTAATAATCCATTTACCTGATGGTACTTTATTCCACGCTGCTCTTCTGAAAACCTGCAGCCTTATGCAAAAAAAGAAACATATAATTTATTTTTATTTAAACTTGTTTGAAATAAATAGGAAATATTAAATTAGTTTGAAAGCATAAAGTTTTCATTTTTTAAAAATTTCATTTGTCGGTTTAGACGGAAGTTAATCTTTATTCAATTCAAAATCTTCACATCCTGAAAAATGTTTATATTTCTTTATAATAAAAACGAAATAAGGATATTAAATTTATAATGTAAACAGAAATAAAATTGCGATTTATTGACATTTGTTATATGATGAATTAATTACGTGGTAAGTTCATTTGTAATATTATAATCTATTTAAGTTATTGATTGGATATTTGGGGAACTGCAGATTATTATTTCAAAGTGTGTAGGGCGTATAAATTCCATTTATTTAAAATTACATCGAAGTTCTAGAACGTTACGGCCTAATATACAGCCATCATCAGCAGATACATTATATTTATTTTTTATTTTTTACATAATTATTGTAAATAAAAATTTTATAATATGTATCTGCTGATGATGGTTGTATATTAGGCCGAAACGTCCTAGAATTTCAATGTAATTTTATATAAATGGAACTTATACGCCCAACACACTTTCAACCTATTTAAGTTATATATTTTATGCCCTATCAATCACTTTTCCAATAATTTTAATATTATCAAAATAAAATGCAAATAGGTAGGTACTGAAATACGTTGAAACTAGTTTGACCAACTAGTCAAACTAAACAAACCCTAAACCCGTAAGAATCAATTTCATGCATTTTAAGCCGTTACATTTGTTTTTTACTCGTTTTTTCTTATAGCAAATTTGTGACTTGACAATTTTTCAATTTCTTCACTCCATTCGTGTTTTAAGATTCGCTTTATGTTGGCGATGCGAGCTTACGAAGTTATTCACTAGTTCTTAAGTTTCATGAGCTTAAATTTAGTTTGGACAAGTTTAAAGTAATTTTAACATTTCACATTAGTTCCAGCTAGATTTGATTAGTAAATTCCAGTTTACCTGGTTTCGAACAATTTATCGGATATGTATTAGTAATCGAAACCGCATAATCGCGTGGCAAGTAATAAGAAATCGTATCTTGTCATCAAATGTTTTGGATTTGCGAAGGTGTGAATTTACGAACTTACCTAACCTAAAAAGAACATCAATTTTGTTTGAAAGTTTATTTACTTTTGATTAGTGTTTTCTTTTTTTTTTTAATTAATGAAATGTCAAAGGTTATGTCGCCAAAGAGACGCAGACATTTATAAGATCAACATTGACCATTCGGGGTATCCACTTGGAGACATCGTGTGTCATTCGTCGGCTTTATATAACCATAATAAAAGTACGGTCGTAAATATTACAACCAGAAATTAAACCAGAGAATATTGAGAAGTGTAAATAGCAATCATATTTCGAATCTAGCTTCTCGAATCTTAACCTTAACGTGTTAACGTTTTTTGACAGTTGATAAATAAAAAACTAAATTTGAATTAATGTACCTCAAGGTTCCTGTTGGAAACTCTCGTTGGTTTTGTGTCTATATCGTTATAGTTTATTTTATATGTTATAAAACGACGGAATGTGTGTAACAAAAATTTCCGATAATTGCGGACAGCGTGCTAACCGGACAATTGTTGACAGCTCATAGACGAGAGGCTATTGTTATTGGTGTTACTGATCTGTCAAATCAAGGGTTCTTTGAATATTTTTATTATTGGTGAAATTGACATTGTTTGATATTTGTATGGCGATCATATTTTTTTGAATAAAAAAGTTCACTAAAAAAAAATCATTTTTAGTTACAATTTCATATTAAGCTAAAAAGAAAAATATATCTGTAAGGTTTAAATTAGGAGAATTTGTCATTGCAGATTGTTTGATTTGGAAATACAAAAGGTGTTGTTTACTCCAATCATACTTCTCCAAAATTAATATTTTCTTTACCATTGATAGGTCCGATTTTAAAAAATGAAATATTTCATTGCTTATTTCATCAAAATTCATGTACACCTATATTAGAGCTTTTAATGTGGGAAGAAGAGCTAGTGGCCCGTATTACGAGCGCACTTTTATAATAAAAGCGCTCATAAGAATGTAAAAGTGCGCTGGTATAGTCCGTGCGTTTAGAGAAAGAACAAATCGACGCAGTAGAAGCTGTACTACCCAACCTACGAATGTTAACCGTATTATTACTTACTCAAAACACATTTAGCTACATAATATTTAAATGTGATTAATTTTATTATTAGTATCATTTAAGATATACAATACAATATTCATAAACAAGTAGGTATACTTGTAATAACTATTATTACTCGCACAAAAAATATTTGATTGAATACAATTTACAAAATGTTAATATTTTTACCGATTTCAGGATATTAAGCCTTTGTTTACCTAATATACAAAAGTAGGCTGGTAACTAAGTAATAACTGTATCTGTCGGTAATATTATTACCATACTGACAGGTCATCAATAGTCTACAAAATAAAAATTAAATAAAATGAAAGTATAATGCTCCTCATTAATACATACAGAAAATGTTAGTATATCTTTCTTCACACGGTTTACTTTATTCTAAAATAATAAACATGAGGAATAGTGTTCATAATTTGTATATTTGGCCATATTAATATCTGTAACCTATACGCTATAAACAGCTGCTACCTGTCACAACATTGTAACATCCTACTATCACAAGTTGGACCAGGACGAATTTTGTTTTATGCGCCGATTTTTTCTCTAAACGCACGGACTCTAATATGGGCCATTGTGTTTATGTAAGAACTTCAGTATTAAATTTTTTTTTTTAAATCGCTCAGTAGATACATACAAGTAACACCTGTGGTGCTATCTTCACAACAGCCTTGAGAGCCCATAAGGTGACGTCTGGTGAACATGCTCAATACTACAGTATATTGTCATCACTGCAGACTAACAAACGGGTTATTTATTTATTTATTTGTTCTAGAGAGTAAATTTTCTTTAATACTTTAAAGTTTAAAATATCCTTTTAAACTTTCATATATCCCTTTGCTGCCTAAGTACATTTCATTGTATTTTATTTCGTCTTCAAGGACAGTACAAACAGTAGGGCATCGTTATGGTTAGCATAATTACGTTTTCGACTAAAATTGAACAAGAATTTTGTATTCCCTACTATCTTTAGTATCGCTTTCTGGCGCTTTAATAAGTTATATATAAGTCCAACGAAGACGAGTTTGATTTTCCTGTAGAAAAATTTGCGACGATAAGTAAGGATGTGATGTGAGTATGTGATTCGGGGATGGTCGCAGATGTATTTGGTGGCACCCATCGTCGCGGCCGTGTGAACTCGGCTTAAGCGAGTTGCAGGTGTCGGTGTCGGCAACGTTACGTTGAACGCTGGAGCGACGAACGGAGATCGGCCGAACGAACGAAACGGAGTACGTTGGATCAGTGTTCGCATTCAGCGTTGAGCATACTGCGTTGAGCGCTCAACGCTCAGCTCAGCATTCGGCTCCACACTCCAAGTCCGTTGTTTGTGCGCGCGCGCATGCACTCCACGCCGTGTTGGCGTGTGTGCTGTGTGTGTGTCTGAACTAGCTCTATTGATCGTGCGAATGGTCCCACCTCACTGGCGGAGAGTGGAGACCAGTATAATCAACATTGGCAACCTCGGCTTCTCTGTTCCAATGTCGTTCGCACCAACGCGAACGCTACTATCGCTTACTGCTAGACCTGGAATAAGATAATGCCACTGCCACCATAAGCGCCAACGACCAAACGCACTGGGGTGCACTGATTGTACACATTGCAACATTCAATTAACACCACCACCACTACCTACTACCTGCAACTATGTATTACTTGTTAAAATTGCACTTTTTTCTACATACATGAGTATGAGCGGCAATGTCAAAACCTTATTTCTCTACTTTTTAAATTTATCTTTTATTTTTACAACTTTGTGCTGGATTTTAAATTTATTCTTTCTTATACTATGTATCACATACTTTCTGAGCACATTGACTCACATTTTTAACAATGGATGCTACAGACAATTTTTAAATCATTCTTTGACATCATCATCTTAAGAGCATGAGAGCACATGAACAGTTAGACTTAGGTATTCTTTTTTTATAATATAAGAGCCTGTGAGAAAATATGTTACATGCACTAATATATATTGAATACCTGAACAATTTCAACTTGAACTAGATATATCTGAAGATCATTTTTAAATAATGAATACATGAATTGTTCACATTGTTGTACATATTTTCAAACTTTTTTATTCTTTTTTACTTGTCAGAATACTTTTTAACAGTATATATCCAAATGCTTTTTGAATACATTTTTAAAGCTGCTAAATCATTTAATACAGTTAAAGCTGTGATATTTCAAAAGATTTCTCGGGATCAGTTTTATTGCCATTTATTTTTAGATTTATAAACTTGCAAAAATTTTAACCGTACGTCGAATTAAAGTGCATTTCCTTTAACGCTATGTTACCTGGAATAATTACAAGCGATTTTTCTAGTTTAAAGTTTTACATGTGTAGTTGTGTGTTTTGTTTTTTGCTGTCTAAGCGCCAAGGACTAACACATGTAGGGTGCACTGACATACCGTTTAACTAAAATGCTTAATTCAATTAACACGGCCAAGTCGTACTTACGCTACCTGTAACAACTTCAAACGATTTCTTGGGACCACTCATTTTTAACATCCGTATCCGTACTGTAACAGTCATACTTTCCTAACTGGATAACTGAGTTAGAAAATTCAATTAAAAAGATTTAATATAACTTTAAATGTAATACCGGAGGAATTTTCGAACCAATTTTCGTCTGTATACTTTCCCTGTTTTTAAAATATTTTGAGCGTGTCTAGACTCTAGAAAAATATACAGAACTTCCGTACGTATTTTATTTGCTTATTTTAGTCTGGATAAAATCCTAATTTGTATATAGATTCAGAACGTCATTTTATTTACAAATAAAATCAAAATCAAAGTTAATATATATTATTATGGGATCTCGTGGCCGCGTGCCTAAGTGTCTGGTCGTGAATCTGGGGAACCGGGTTCGATCCCGACCGACGCCAAATATTTCGAATTTTAAATGGCACAAAATTGACCCCTGTTGTGCACTCTCCACACCAGCAATGAGTGCCCGTGAGGTGACGCCTGGTAAACGCCCGCACGGTACAAATATGTCATCATCATTACCGATATCTGCGTACAAAACAGGTTGGCGCACCCAGCAATGGGTAATATGCCGTGATATATTTATTTATTTATATTATCATCAAACGTATTTAACCAATTTTATGCTAATTTATTAAATAAACTTCCAAAGTTTCTTATAGGTTAAAAATAGTAAATTAAGAACATTATGAAAAGTTATTTAAATATAAGTTTTCTTAATAGTGCAAATGTTTTAATAATTTGTGTTTATAGGTTCTGTATGGTCTTCATATACCATAATTTTCTATCTTGTTTTTTACGAAAAATTTTCATGCATATTGCGAATACGGTTAATAAGAGATCTGTATGTTTATTTTTTCTTTAAAACGAAGACATTTCCGGGTATAGTGGTATGATATTTGTTCTACCCTTAACTAATACGAAAACATATTCTCAGTTAAAAAAATTTCGGTGACTATTTTTTATGACATTCTTTGATAATAGGTCTGTTTGTTTCGCTACTTTACTGTCACGTCCATACAAAGTATTTGGGAACGGCAGTAAACCGTAGACGCAGAGTAGCGAAACGCAGAGACCTAATAATAGTACAATATGTATAGAATTATAAATGTATATTGTAATTTTCTGTATATTGGGATTGCGTGGTTGTCTGTGTAAGGAGACCTGTTGTGATTTTGACAGCCAGAATTCGATTCCGAACGACGACAAACTTTTGAATATTATTTCCATTTTTCAAATAGCAAAAAGTGATACCTGTGGTGCTCTCTCCACAACAGCTTTGAGAGCCCATAAGGCGACATCTGGGGAACATCTTTAACGCTACAGTACATTGTCATTGTCATTACTGTAGATTGGCACACCCAGAAATGGGATATATGCCGTGATGATATATTCATTTATTTTAATATGTTTATATTATTTTTGTGTTGAACTTTTTTTTTCCTTCACAATGGGGTCCTGCACCATAACAAGAAATAATAAAATGTACACTTTATACTTAAAGTATCACTCAATAAATAGCGATTAAGATGAAAAAACATTTTTTTAATAATTACTTTGCGAGATATTTGAGGTTTGTTGTCAGTGTCACTGTGATGTCACATTAGTGCTACCTTTCTCTCGTTGCCTACTATAGAGCTTGTGCCAGAGAAAGATACAGCGATAGGTGTCGCCGTGACGTCATGTTGACATTAAAAATCAAATGCATTTAAAATAAAAACAATTAAGACTTTTTAATACTACGAATTGTTTCAAAATTAAAAGAACTTTCATTTAAAATAATAAAAAAATCAGAGTGCAGGACCCCATTGTACCGAATAAAGCTTATAATAAGCGTCGCAGATTGCGTTCTACCAAAATTTGCGAATAAAAGCTGTGATGACACAATGTGCAGTGAGGCACACGAATGAAGAGCTAACGCTAGGATGTTAGCACGAATCATTGTCAAATATATGTGTTCCGTTTAAATCCACTTAATATAACATTATAGCAGTTGCAGTAGTTTTAAAGCTAGGCAGCGAAAATTCAAATAAATTGTTATTGAGTACGTTTATCTCGAAGTTTCAAGCAGCTTGAATTTAGTAAATCCCTTTTCAATCTTCGAAATAAACGATCGAGATTAATAATTCAAACCACTTGAAAATGTCTAGTCAAGCCTATAAAATAACAGATTTGGACTTATGAAGCGGTTTGACTTCTGTCGAAATAAACCGTGAAGCTTCAAATAATGTAACCACGCATGGGCACATCCGCAATATGTTGCACTGTTACTAAATTCATATCATTTGTTGGTTATTTGCATTTTACCTTATTTTATAAAAGTCGCTACATAAAATTTAGTAAAATTGTCCAAAACCGAAATATTTGGAGTGATGAAGAAACACCCAGCAATGGGTAATAAGCCGTGATGATATATTTATTTATTTATTTTATTTTATGAAGAAACAAATATTTCTTTTCTTCAAGCGTATTATAATATAGATATTATGCTACTGTACACACACTATAGAAGATAATCATTGTCTTACTAGTACAAAATTGTTGTTATTCTTGTACTAGTAAAAAAATGTTAGTGTCTTAGTTCACCGCTGGCGACGGCAGTCGTCACAGCAACACAGATTATATTGAAAATTGTTATATGACAGTTGAATCGTTTTTGTTTTGTAGTGTACACAGCCAGCTTTGGCTGAATTTGTAAACAATACAGTTAAAAAATTTCAAAAAAATGTGAAAAAAATCTTTGAAACACTTGAAGAAAAAATAGTATATGTCATTCGAAGTAGAACGCCCTTTTTGTGTTTCACCCAGCTTGCCTAGCCTCGGCTAGCGCCTCGTCCGCAATAGCTGGGTTCAACACAAAAAGACCGCTTTCTACTCCTAATAACATAATATACTATTTATTGTTTTTAAGAGAGAAGACAAATAACAACATGACAATTTTTAGATTTTGAGAGCATGAAATTAGATCATATTCTTCTCCCTGTCTGTCTGCAGTATTTAACTATCTTTTTTTTGGTCGATATAAATTTAAAGAATGAAAATTTTCCTATTTTCAATCCGCTGAGATAAACCATAAACCAATAGGATTTTTCAAGTCATAATATACTTGAAGCCGCTTGAATTGTCGATATAAACGTAGTCATTGTATTACTATTAACTATTAACATTTTAAAAAATTCAACACACGGCACGCATACTTCCGATATTAACCTGCATTTAAAAAATATACCTATTGAAATCTTTTAGTATTTGACTTTGATTTTAATGGCAAAACGAGAAATGCTACCGAATTTTTGTTTTGCTATTAAAATCAAAGTTCATTATTAATAGATTTCAATATACTTTTTTTTTAAATGTGTGTCGTGTGTTGAATTTTAAAAAATATTAATTGTTCTAGTACAGGAACAATTATTTGAATTTTCACTTCATATTTTAGTACAGGGGTAGGTAACCTTTCCTCTTAATTTGTGCAATTGGCGACTAAAATTAACGTGAATCCCTCAAGCGGACGATATTTGCAACTCTTGAAAATGGTATTCTGTTATTCAACTTTACAGTAAATATATATAGTGCATTGAATTCCTTGAAGGTTTCTTGTTTGTCTTTTCGTTTTAAAGTACATATAAATTACTTTGCAATATAAGCAAAGAACGAAAAAATATTAACAATGTCAATTGCTGCGTTTATGGCTGTCATTCTCGGGGTAGTAAGAAATTATCTGTCCCAAAAATTGGTGAGAGGAAGAGTGACATCCAAAATAAATTTGGTAAAATGGAGTATATCGACAAAAGAGAGGGCTGGATTAGGAAAATACGAACTGGAAAACAAATGACGAATCATAAGAGGATAACAAAAATGAAAAGTATTGTACTATTTCCTGACCAATTCATGAGTAAAATAATATACTTTTCACTTTATGTATAGCATTCAATATATTTCTTACACTTGTAATTAAAACAATTTGAAAGATATTTGACATTAGTTCCATTTTAATTTCCTTAACTAAGTAAAGTAAATACATATACTATCTTGTACAAAATATTAAGACAGCTGTAATGTGTTTGCACTGGCCACATGATGGCCAGCTATACAAGAGCATTTTGTAAATAATCAATTGTAAATTTAAAGTTCTTCTAATCTCATGAGGATGTGACGTTAGAGCACTTGTTTAAAAACAGCCCAAATTTTTTTTAGTCTGTAGCTTTATATTCATTAACACCACATAAAAATGACAACCCACGATTCAACAATTCTCCCCCTTCTATAAAACTTCGAGAATAATTTGTTGCCTCCAAATAAGTTAACATTTCCTTAGAAATAAGTCTAAGATAACTTTCTTCGAATGTCAATATAATTTACACAAAATTATTACTGATACTATTTATAATAAGTGTAATGAATTTGTTAGTATACTTCAAAACGAATGTTGGTTATACAATGTTTCTGTATGCGATCTTATAGCACAATACCATTTTCAGAGCACGTGTATGCTACAACACTAGCTCCGCCATCGGTAGTTTTAGTCGCCAATTGGTCGGTTCTATCTTGTTTATACTAGGATCATGAGCGTCCCCAAATAAGTTTTTTTTTTTATGACTCCTATGGAATAAGCATTTCTTTCCCTTGCCCCTCAGCTCATGACTCGTTTACCGCACTGTATTTATTTTTACGTATTTTAAATATCAAATTAGATTATGTATAGTCATTAAGGTTTAAAATTATTGATTTCGAATTCAGTATGCAATATAAATATAAATTAATATAATTTAAAGTTTATAGGAAAAATGAATATAATTTAGATGACAAATTATTATTGGAAACTTTTATTTCAATATTATATTTTCTGTGATGACTTTTTTGTCGTTTGTTATTAAGCTAAATTGTTCCATTCTGTATGTGAAATAAATCGGAGTTTTACACTTTTCCATAGCGAGAATAGAGGAAAATTTTGGTAGTGGTTTAATTTATGGCAGCGGCAGGCTGTTTCGGGAAAGTATTCCCTCTTCTCTCCCTTTTCTTCGTCCCTCGCTCGGCGCCGATGCTAGCTTACCCTCGCTTTTGTCTACGTACTCCGGCGTTCGGTACTTCTACCCCTCCGAACTGTGCCGCGTGTTTTCGTTATTTTTAACGCGTACGGTTATGGCCAATACTTTACTTATACATTGCCGCTACAAACATAAACACCGACTAAATACCTATCATTGCGAATTAAATATGTAACCCTCCTTGAAAAATATGTGTACACTTCTTATAGGTTATGCGAATAAATAAAAAAATAATTATGGGTACAGCGGGTTTCAGTTGTGAAACGTACCATCAGAATCAGAACTGGGCCTCGATTTTGTAACTTTAAATTCTGTCAGATTTCAAATTCTGCCCACCACTACGAATTCTACTGCTCTAGACCAATTAAATTTGAAATCTATCCAGAGAAAGGGTGGAGGAAATCAAAATTCTGTCAGATTTCAAATTCTACTGGTGTGGAGCAGTAGAATTCGTAGTAAACCCAAATCTGATAGAATTTGAAATCTGACAGAATTTAAAGTTACAAAATCGAGGCCCTGTAAGGTTTTGAAAAGAAAATAATGTTAGTATTTTGATGAAGAGATGCAAAACAAGTTATTGATACAATTCAGACAAAATAATTGACGCTACCAATTTTGAATAGTAGAATTTTTTATTTATTTCTAATATTTAAGCAGATTGGCACACTCAGTAATGGGTAATATACCGTGGTGATATATTTGATCGATAAAATAAGGACAAATAGCTATAGTTTACATTAACAAGTTGCGCGCGGAGTTAAATGCCACTTTTTGGTATAAAAAGACCCGGAATTCTACTCCCGGTTTCTCGGGAAGCGAAATTATCATTGATTTTTGAAATGGAATGGAATATATATTTTCGGAAGGTATTTTAAATTAGCCTTACAGTGTTACTAAATACTTGCATTTTCATTAAAAAATTACCCAGTTATTAATTTTTGAAAATTGTGATATTTGATTGTATTATCAGTTTGCTATGGCATTTGCACCTTCTTTGTTTGAGTAAATATTTTGACGTTTACTAGATGTATCATTTGCTTTGATTATTTCGAATAATTCTAATTGTCTAAAAAAGAGTAAAGTAAAGTAAATTTAGATACAAATAATATTATTTAGTAGGGGATTCCACAATTTTTTAAATATAATTTCATCTGAACGTATAAGTAAAACTAAGACTGCCGGTGAAAATCAGGTGTAAAAATTCCTATTAATAAGCGAGTTATAGTCCTCCGAAATTTGAAAATATAGATGTGACGTCGCGAATATTCATTTTTATATCAAACTATTTTCTTCGTGGACCTAAATGTTCTTGAAATGCTATTTCTAAATTATATTTATAAAAAATAAATGAATATTATTATACTGTACAAGTCTACATGATTTGTGATTGGAAATGTATTTAAATTATTAAGTTTAATGCAAAATATTTATATTCAAATAAAAACTGTTTGAGAATTGCACTACTGAACTGATAGCCACGCCTTCGCTATTTGAATTTCTCTACTTACATTGGTAGTAGGCTCCGCCCCTAACTGGGTATTCGTTATATATTTATAGGCCGTCTTTGAGTCGCCAATCAAAATAATATATATGGATTCCATACGAGTGACGAGCTGCTGTAACAAAAATCCCCTTATTTCCGACGTATTTCATTTATGTCGTTTATTAATATTTATTATTAAGCATATATTTTCAATATTTTTCCTAATTTCTCTTAAATCAATTGCGCTGTAGTCCCCTATTCTTTGAGAGTTCAAAATAACCAAAACCAGGCATATGATACGTCATGTAAACGTCAAAACATACCCTCAAATTATAATTAAAGTTTTCATTGTTTTGAAACTTTATGTGTAATGGCGCCGTGGAATGATGTCATCATTTGACATTACTATGATGAAACGTCACTAGATGTTGAAGCATTAGTACATGAAATGATACAAAACAACATTTTGTAGGGGTAACACTAATTTTAAAACATTACAATTATAATTACAATGATATTCTATATTTTAGTATAAACTCCAAATACCAAAAGCTAGAAATGCCTTTGACAATTTGACAAGCATAATTTTTTCTTCGTTTACAACTCGGTTGCCATAGTGATATTACCAGTACTATTGCGTATATCTAGATTATGGGTCATTATTTACAGAAAAAAAACCTATATGGATCATTGAATGCATACAAATAAATTGTAGTTCAGGTATGTTTTTACAAATTTAATGAAACTTTAAATTAAACAAATAGATATAAATAACTGTGTTGAAACTTTCCGGTACAGTATTGTTATTAATTAAAGTTTCCAAATATATAATTACAATTGAGATAAACATAAATTAGTTTCCGAAAACTGTATAAATTAATGTAACAGTGCAACTAATGTAATTGTAGGTAATCTATATATTGTATTTGTTTTATTCTTAAAATTTAGTCGAGCACGCATGGCTGTTACTGTAGGTGAAGTTGTAAAGTTTGCATATATAAACATGAATTCCAAGCAAAACATAACAAATAATATGAACCATAAGCATTAAGATTTATTACTTATTTGAGTTATTAGAAATAATAAATATTATGAACAATAAATCACATTTTGATGTACAACATACTTATGATTTGTTTTGAAAATAATAAATAAATAATTGATAGCATTTATTAAATTCTATACATATTAGTATTTTTAATATTAATATAATATGTATGCACATATATTTCAATTACTAAGTATTAAAATATATTGATATTACCGTATTTTGTAATATTAAAACAAAATAAAAACAAGTTTTTCATTAAATATTCATTAATTAAAATTTAATTACATTGTTAATTTTCCGTACACAAACAGATTCAATCTGATTTATAAATAAATTGTAATACAATTTTTGTAAACTGAAGTGGCATTTAAAATTGAATTACAATTTTGAATACAATTTGGTTCGCAAAGAACGAATTTTTAATTCACTGAAAGTGGATTGCTATTGTATTTTTGCTTGACTGTGTTATCTGTAAATAAATTGGTTGGAATAAAATTATGCTGGTGTTGCTGTTGCTGCTACCCTTTGAACTATAGTTGTCGTGTTTATACCTGGTATTTTGGCTATTTTTAACATGCAGTTATGGATAGGTTGGGTGAGCATAAACACAACTTTGGTGGCTAATCATTACGAATTTAAATATTTGTTGTTTTGTTTTTTCTTGCGAAATTGACGTTTGGTGTTATTTATAGGGTATATAGATCGATAATTCTGGTTTAGTGGTTTATTATTTAAAATTAGGGGACCGGTAATTAAGAAGTTGGCCATCCGCGAAACTTATCTAATTATTGAGTTTGAAATGCTTCAAATCAAAGAGGAGAAAATGCTCTTTCAATAATTTCGTTGTTTTCAAAGCAGGGTAATTTCAATTAAAATAAAAAATTGTTTTCCAAGAAATTAACTGATAAAGTAACTTGACATTATGACAGTTGATGTCATCGCATTATAATTAAATGATGCCATCCATTTCAACAAACATAAATATGTGTTTATAATTTAGATTAAAATTTCCTTACTTTTTTATTAAATAATGACTAATTAACATTTAAGCTCTAGCATGGGCATGGGAACCTTATCTAATGTTATTTTGCCTTAAAAATAATCATTTTTTAAAAGGCAAATTTAATTTCGACAATAATGGAGCTGATACAAAAAAATTGTGAAAATGGAAAAATAAAAATATAAATGATTTTATACTTTTTTTTATAATATAAAACTTTTTTCTTTATTGCAAAGTGATGTTTCCATTATTCAGAAATTTTCTTCACTTATACATCCATGGTCTTGCACTTGTACACCGGATTTTAATAACAATACTAATAATTTTCAATAATATGCGTTAATACTAATAATGCTTATTACAAAGACCCAATACAGTATAGGAATTTTCTTTAAACAAATATTTATAGGTAATTTTAGGTCCTATTTTGTAAGAAAGTTGTTATTTCTTAGCAACGTTGTTAGGGCAAATAACCAATAATAATTGCGAACACTGAATAAACATGAAAATGACAGACTTTACATTTGTTTCCATTGGTTAAAATTTATAGCTACTTAATAACTTCTTTAAAAAATAGGGGTGATCATCTAGTTTTAAATATAATTATAATTATTTAGAAAATTTATATCAGGAGTAAAACACAGAGTGAACTCGAGAATCTGTGACATAGACATTTAACATGGAAAAATAGTTTTTGAGCCATAGCAATTTGTGGGGTAACACACAATTTTAGACAATAAAATTTTGAATTTTTAATTGCCAAATTTTTAAATTTTAGCAACCGAGGAAATTTAATTTTAAAAAGTGGTATAGTATGACTAGCGAATGAAAAAGTTGACGTTTATATTATTTAATAGATATGGTTTCTTTTGAAAACTTTTCCCTAAATTTGATTTGAAAGGAAACTGACCCTTATGTATTCCGTTACTGAAGATTAGAATTGTACTCCATACCAGGAGGCATTTAAAATGATCTTACCAACAGGATTCAGTGATGTAATAATCCTATTTCATAGAATTGCCAAACTAAATAGTTTAAAGATCAAAATATTTTGTTATAATGAACATAAACGAAAAATGTTTAAAATATGTTAAACACACCCCTGTTTAGATATTTAGTTACCCTAGTCGGCCATCTATTTTCAGCCAGATATAGTAATGTATTTCTGTGCTTTCCTAGTCCAGTATGTAAATGGGTTCATGCAAAAATTTCGTACAATTCTATTGTTCTCTAGGGTTTCAAAAGAAATCTATAAAATAATTTAAACGTCAACTTTTATTCGCTAGTCATACCATAAAAACAAATGTAGTATACCTACGTTATTTCCAGGATTGATCGTCGATTAACTGGTTTCTGACATGTTACTCGGTTTGACAGTTAACTCGATGTTAATTTTTTTAAATAATCGCATACTAAATCCATTATACCGCGAATTTAAATATGGTTTATGCTGGCACTTAAAGAGTACATTTAAAACTTTTGGCTCCCAAAAATTCAGTATTTCGATCTCTAAATATAAATATCGAATAATAATTTACGTCCCGTCATATATGTCCCATATGATATTTTCGTGTTCATCCTATATACTATTGTAACGTTCTAATGTTTATTTATATGAGTGAAGTGTAAAAATCAAAGAAATATTGATTATTAAAATTAATGTTTATTAAACGATAAACAAATATATTAAATACTAATTTAAGACTAAGAATACTAATAAATTCTTAAACACTAAGATTATTTATTTAAACAGTATTTATTTCACTTATTTATTTATATAACTACATTTATTTATGGTCACCACTCGTCGACCATTTGTTTATTTCACGATTCTTGTTTATATCAGAAAATCCGCTGCCTTCCCTACTTAGGGGTATATATATATACTCCGGCGTCGTTGTTCGAGAACCTTCTCAATCATTCTACACGATAAAAACATCGAATACAACGGATCACGCCACACAAGTAATTAAACAGGTCTAAACGCCGCCAAGTTGCCCGCGGTGACACTCGCTCACTGCGACTGCGACAATATGTGTTAAATGTATTTTTTGTTTGGAAAATTTCGGGATAAAATAGCCGCTGCTAAAAGTGAGTTTGAGGCGACAATTTAGAAAGAATTTATGAAATATATGAGTTTATTTTTAACACATTATATTTTTGGATTGAAAATAGTATGCAGCGAATATTCATTGCTCACTTGTTCTAGGGTTAAGTATAACAGTATCGATTAATTCAAATATAATATATTCAATATTTTTTCCATGTTTTAAATTAATTTCATGCTTAATACCGCATTATTTTATTATATAAAGGTATTTTATATTTATATTGTTATATTTCTCTTATTAATATTCAATACAGGTAACATGTATAGCTTATACAAAGATAATTAGATGAACAAAATAATTTTTAATAAATTCACATAAATTTAAATAATTTATATTATCCGGGCACAATGAATATTTTTTTAATGAAGTTCATTAATTTAAAATTTTGTCCATATTCTGAAATTATATATAGGGTACAGTGGCATGTGATAATTTTTAGTTAGCGAAATTTTCCTAATTAAAAATATTAAATTAATATGCATTCCTGGATTTTTTTGCGTATTCATTATTACGTTCTGGATATATTTATAACTAGTTTAGTTTTATCATTAAATCCTGTAATATTATTGTTATAAAAACTAATTAAAATTAATAATGAATCTTTAATTTTAGATATATGTGGTAGCACGGACCTGACAATAATTTAGAATTTGTTATTAGTTAACTTTTTTGCTAATTGAATTTAATCACAACTGCGAATGCCGAAATAAGATTACATATTGTTTTACGTTATGTTTATGTTTCCCAGTATGTTGATGTTTTTTGTGTGCTAATTGAATTTTTAATGTGTTGTGTTCAGCGAATTATGCCCGAATAAAATCACTAGCTTAAAATTGTACTTTGTTGGTATTTTATTCAGTCTATTTTCAAAATAAATTTTTGTTTGATAATGTCCCTAATTCAACGCAAACATTTGACATTTCATTAAACGCAAATTCCATTTTAATCGAAAAGATAGGCTGATAGGTTATGAATCTCGCAAGCTGAATTCGTATCTCTTCGTAATTGTTTCCTAAATTCTTGTTTGCGTTTGTGCTCTTTCATAACCTAGAATGTTTATGATACACCAGTCTAATACCATCAAAGAGCATTTTATAATATTGTGAAGGAAGTACAAAATGCATTCGTCTTTTATTCACAATTTGACATTAAAAATAACGACTTACTGAATAGAATCGTTTGAGGTGAGACGTACAATACACATAAAGTCAGTTACAAATATTTACGTCGATGAAAAATAGATGCTTCTCTATTTTCAATTCTTAACTACGGTTCAGAAAAATATTTCTCGTTATAAATTTAGTTTTGCTCATCTTACATTACACGCAGCCAACGTTATATGAAAAAAGTTCAATGGAGTAAAAATAAATGTTGTTTTTTCTGTTACAAAATTAAGTTGATGTGTTGGTGTCCTTCCTAAAAATAACGTCAAATATTTTTATATAAAAAGGGAGTATTTTTCTCCATTTTACTTCATACATATTTCGTAGGTAACTAATTTTATACTGTACCCTTTTTGTTTACGTTCCCCTAAAGTAAAATGATAATTTCGCTAAAATTTACTAGGTTAGTTGAATTTTTAATCATTATGGTCCGTTATTTTTATGCTACGGTCCCGCTAAATAACTTAAATTAGTTAAAAATTAGTTTGAATTTATAAGACTTTTATTAGTTTGTTTTTCAACAAGCGACAGAGACCTAACGATTTTATTCATTTCTCTTTAAGTTGTGGCGAAATTTTCATTTGTATTTACGTTTATATTCCCCACCACAATAATTTTACGCGTATTGTTAATTTTTAATGATTTTTACTTATCAGGGCCGGCCCGAGACTTTTGAGCCCCAGGCGAAAACTTTAGATTGCGCCCCTCATTTATTTAAATTTAGATACACATATCATTTTATTGAATTTATTGAATCTAGAAGGATCAGCTGGAATATCTTGGAATAAATGAATCAGGCCTTGGTGATTTTATTATTGACATTGGGACGTTTCGGACCTTAGTGGTCCATCTTCAACAAAATTTGTAAAAGTATAATGAAAGTAGACAATGTACAAGACATCTTGTCCAACAAATATTTGTCTTGCAAGCTCATCCATAAGTTTAATATGGAAATTTGCACTCTATAAATTTAATTTTATTCTTCGACAAGTATTTGACAAGATGTCTTGCACATATACTGAGTTTACATGCAGTTTTGAAACCGTTTTTAAAACGTTTTTAATTTTGAAAACGCCATGTATACAGTGTCAAAACGGTTTTGAATTATCTCAAACCAAAACTAAAATTCATGGGTTGGACTTGAAAACTAGTTTCAAAACTACTCATGTAAACACTTAAAATTCAGTTTCGATACTGCGCATGCCTACAGAACATAACGTTTCTGTCGCTTTGTGTTACTAACCTTCAAATATACTGACAGTTGTGTAGTTTTAGTGCGTAGTGGTACCAAGTATAAAAAATAATTGGAATAATAGCAAAACGAAGTATTTGGAGTGAAGAGGATCTGTCACTTACATCAGCTAAATGCGCATGCGCCAAAACTGATTTCAAATCAATTTTTAAACTTGTTTTGAAAACTGCAAGTAAACAGTTTTGCATAATTTTGACTGAAAACTGAAGCTATTTTCAAAACTGCATGTAAACGTAGTAATTGTCTATTTTCATTATACTTTTACAAATTTTGTTACTGCTAAAGATGGATAACATATACTACGTTTACATGTAGTTTTGAAAATGGTTTCAGTTTTCAGTCAAAATTTCGCGACACTGTTTACATGCAATTTTCAAAACCGGTTCACAGATTGATTCGAAAACAGTTTCGGCGCATGCGCATTTGGCTGATGTAAGTAACAAATTCTCTTCACTCCAAATTCTTCATTTTGCCATTATTCCAATTATTTTTTGTACTTTGTACCACTACGCACTAAAATTACACAACTGTTAGTTTATTTGTGGGTTAGTCACACTAAATTACACAGAGCGACAGATACGTTATGCTCTGTACGCATGCGCAATATCGAAACTGAATTTTAAATGTTTACATGAGTAGTTTTGAAACTAGTTTTCAAGTCAAACCCATGAATATTAGTTTTGGTTTGAGATAACTCAAAACCGTTTTGACACTGTATACATGGCGTTTTCAAAACTAAAAACGTTTTGAAAACTGCATGTAAACTCAGTAATAATTATGTATAAAATAATAGCACAAATAAATATCTAATGTAACTCTAACAGTTCATCTTAGGTAAAAATATAAGAATCTTGTTTTGTATAAAATTTTGCCCTGTAAAATTTCTATATGCATCGCGGGCTTCTATTTCTGGAAATTTTTGATATGTTAATCAGCGCAGTTTTCTATACAGGGTTCCGTAAAAAGCTTTTGTTGTAGTGTTCTAGTTTTTGGGATGTTGGGGGTATTTTTTCAGTAAATTTCCTGGACTGCCATAACTTCTTCCGTATTTAATTTTGACACTACATCGTTTTTAATTGATATAAACGCCAATAAATTTAAACATTCGTCTTTTCATAGTAGAATGCAAATAGGATTTAAAAACTAGTTTAAATTTGCTGAAATTTGTTTCACTACTAGTAACTGTTCTGGAATAATTGTAAGATTATGTTTAAAGCAACTCGCAAAATCGCCCTTTGGTCCCAGAATCTTTACATAAAACTAAACTCAAAGACGAATCAATATACCTACTATACTTATGAATAATTTTTAATTTTAAAAAAATCTCAAAAAAGTCGCCCTAAAACAAATTTCGCCCCAGGCGATCGCCTGGCTTGCCTGTAGCTTGGGCCGGCCCTGCTCGTTATTATGGCATTTGGGGTTGCTAAGTTACACAAAATTTATTAGGAAATGTGTTTTAGTAATGTGATAAAATTACGAGAGGTTATTTTGGTCGTAAAAATTAAAATTAGTCGAAAATGATATTTCGGTAACTGAATTTTCAATGTGATACATACCGTGTAAATTGCGTGTGATGTTTATGTGTTACCACAAAAATATTTTACTTTTGATTTGATATTTTACAACGGCATGAAATGTAAAATCGATGTAAATAAAGTGTATAAAATAACAGTGTAAATTACGGCCTCTTAATATTACGATATTACAATATCTCCTGCATATGAAATTGGTAATTTCCGTTTTGAATCTTGGCCAAATTTGTGCATTTTTGATTTATTTTCATTGCTGTTAGTCAGACGATACTTTCTTTAACATAATATTAAATTTCCAATCTCGTATAGTGTACAAGTAGAAGTAGAAGTAAAAGTAGAAGAGCAATTTAAGAACAAACTGTTTGTTATTCCTAACTTTTAACTTATTAACTCCAAGTCGAACATTGAGGTCAGACGATAACAAATCTATTTTGTTTGAGTTTCACACTTATTGTAATAAAAAGACGTATTTAGATAAATTTATCTCTTCACCCGGAGATTAAGATGACACTTTGACTGCATATTGAAGGAAATTATTTACTATTCTGACAGTTAAATGATAATACGAATAGAATTAAATCTTGATGAATGTGTTGAAAAAGTGACTGATTATAAAAAGAACCGTTTAGAAAAAACACATTGTATTTACAATTGAATGGTTAGGCTATACATAAGGAAGAACTGAATACAATGTGTGTTCTCAATTATTTATTCATGGCGACGTTTCAATGCTATATGTGCGTTTTTCTGGACCTATGTAAATCATGTTTAATTTTTAGCGAGAACAATTATGTACAGTTCTTATTACCATCTTACATGCAATGTATTAATAGTATACTTCACGAAATAAGTAAACAGAGCCAATGATAATTGTACTTTATTTGACAGGAAACAAGAAGCAATCGTTTCTTTTATTTATTACTTTCCTCTACATCCACAGATAAGAACATTTGGATGCGCGATAATATCTGGTTATGATTTTCGGTCTTTCTTTCATCTACTTTATTTACGGCCGCAGATGGAAACAAATTTTCTGTATTCATTCATAAACGCAAACATTTGTGCTGTACACTTTTTTGCCCTGAAAGTGGCAATTAAATTTAGATCTTCTCAAAGCAAATTTTTTCACTTTTATGAATGAAATATTGATGTTATGGTACACTTTATATAAAGATAAATTATTAAATTATAAATAAAACATTTTTAAGTTTTATTTTAACGCTTTCATCTCGTGTACATTGTTTTGGATGAAATTGTAGCTATTAGTACAAAATGATGCCCTAATTGTACCGGAATAACGGTAAAAGGTTCAGAGTTGTTTCAGGTTTCTTGCTTTGTTGAAATTTTGTTTCTGCACAAAATTCTAGAACGATTTATTTCGTACATTTTTCTTACCAAATTCTTATTCATGGCAAATTGCTTCAAAATAACTACTGATTAGTGTTGCACTGATCCCTGATTTGTTTAGATAAATATTTTATTTTACGACCGATCAATTTGTAATTAAATATTTGTATATACAATATGTTAGGTTTGGTATGGTTCAATTAGGTTTACTTAGTTTATTTAAGGTGCATTTACAAATGAAAATTAGGTTTATGGTTTTTGTTTAGGTTTAAGTAAATCATTCATAAATGTAAGTTTAAATTACCTGAAAATTAGTTTTGATATGTACAGACATCTATGTAAATGCTTCAAAAACAAGAGAAAATATCGGTAGAGCAGTACTCAACAAGATACCTGTGCGCTGTGAAATTGTTATTCGCTTGGCATTATTGGTTATATTTCAGCAATTAAGTTAAGACAGTCTCCATGTTCTTCTAGCATTTGTTTAAAAAGCCGAATCCTCCAAGTGGATAATAAATAAAGATGGGTGTATATATCTATATTATTTCAGACTCGTTCTCATTGGTGAAGTTTGTGACGTGAAACTAAATCATAAAACTAAAGTTTGGACCTCGCAATATTTAGCTTTATGATTTGGATTTAAGGTGCATTCACAAATGAAAATTAGATTTAGAGTTATGGTTTATACGTTAGAGTTAAAGACTTTGGCCGCATATTATGTAATGACTCCATTCACACTTCAGAATTTAGGGTCACAAACTCCACCAATGAGAACGAGTTTGAAATGATACAGATATATATATATATATATATATATATATATATATATATATATATATATATATATATATATATATACCAATCTTTATTTAGTATCCACTTGGTGGATTCGGCTTTTTAAACAAATGCGAGAAGAACATGAATATAACCAATAATGTCAAGCGAATGACAGTTTCACGGCGCACAGGTGTTTTCTTGAGCACTGCTCTACCAATATTTTAATCTTGTTTTTGAAGCATTTACACAGATGTCTGTACATATCAAAACTAATTTTCAGGTAATTTAAACTTACATTTATGAATGACTTACTTAAACCTAAACAAAAACCATAAACCTAATTTTCATTTGTGAATGCACCTTTATAAATTATAAAAATATTGCAGATTTAAAACAACAATAAATTAAATTAATGTTATTAAAATCCTCAAAATGCTTGATATGGTACATTAATAATTGCAATATTTTAGTTTAAAGGAATTTAAGTGTAACAAAAAAAATTGAAATAATAAATTAGCAATGTGCATATAGTCAATCATTTGTACATACTGTATGTAAATGATGTAATGAAGAATAATTACAATTATTATTGAAGTTTTCGGTTTATGGCATTACATCGTTCGATTCCGGTCACTTCACACTGAGCAACAATGTCAAAAACCAAACAAAGCAGAAAAAAAATAAAGGTGTTCGTTTGTAATTTTATAAAAACTAAATTAGTTCCCCACTTTACTTGAAAATATTGTAAGGGTTGTTTTTTAACAAAATAACAAAAAATTGAAAAAAATATTTAAACATCATTTTATTCTTCATTTTCATAGGGTAAATGTAAAATTTTACAGAAACCAAACAAACCAAGATGTTCGTTATTTCTTAAATGTTGGTTCCATAAAATAAAATTTCAAATTGTACACTTTGGTTTAAAAAAATAGTTTTAATTTATCGATTTTGTTATACAAGTAATTGTGTTCCGTTTTCAAAATAAAGGAATGAATGTAACTAATAAATATCCGAATGCCCGAAAGTGAAACTAAGTAGCAAATATGCGCTAAGTATGACATCGAGATTACTTTATTACAATTTCCACGCTTGCTGTGGCCTAGTCGTAAAAATTTTTAGGTTTTAGTTTCATTCCAACGTCCTGTAGAAAATCTCTTTGTGTTGGGACTGTGGTTTACTGCCAGTTACCTGGATTGTGTCAACAATAGATAAAACTGAACGGTTAAAATCTATTCTATACCCCAAAAATATGTTTACCTGAAAATGCTTTCTAGTTAAAGATGTTAGTTGTGTTATACGGATTATGTCAAAAATATGTGGAGATTAGAAACTAAGATGTTAATAGGAACTACGCAATGTAGTAAACCGATGAACTGTATTAAAATAGCTTTGTATTTAGCTTAGTACGGTACTGATAATACTAAAATGTTTATGAATACCTATCTGCGTAATGACTTCATCTGAACGAGTCAGATGCTCAGGACCGTTAACATATTTGCAACAACTTTAGAAACATATAGTTCAGTTTTACGTTCCTCTGCTTCCAGAAGTTCTAATAAGAAATACTTCAACTTCTGCAATAAGGTTAAGTAACCCGTTTTAAATTGTTGAATATTATAATAATAACTACAAAATTTATTCATAATGGTTCGTCATACTTTCTACTCATGTTATGAGTAACTATTTGAATACAAATATCAGATAATGATATATTTTAGTTTTCTAACAGGAACCAGATATTTTTTATGAATTTTATGTCTATTTTGTACTACATTCGAATTTTTAAAAACTATGGAAGTAGTTACGCATTTACTATGAATAAATTATTATTAACTCACTCTAGAATTATTGATATTGAGAAAATCAGATAGAATTTGGAAAACAAAATTTGCACGATCATTTTAAACAGTTATTTATTTGCTGTTGCGAAAGTTCAGTTATTAATCAGTTTTTATTGTTTATGAGTGAAAATATCGAATTGTATGTATTATTCATGAAAAAAAAAATACTTTTAGTTTCAGAATATTTAAAATAAAATTATAAAAAGTGTGACCTATGTGTGTTATTCTCAAGAATTCTAGTGTGACTCAGGTACAATATGACCTCTTTAATCCGAACATGCTCTAATCCGAACCTCCAGTAATCCGAACAGCGACAACTCGGAGCCATAATCCGAACAACGTCTCGTTATTCCGACCAGCAAAGTGATTCCTGCTACCTAAATGAAAGAATCACTTGGTTTCATGTTCTCTGTTACCTAAATGAGGGAATCCCGTAGATTCATGTATTCTGCTACCTAAATGAAGTAATCCCTTGATTTCATATTCTCTTACTCTGCTACCTAAATGAGGTAATACCTTGATTTAATATTCTTTAAGAACTGCTCTAAAAGTCCTGGACTAAACTTCTTACACCACTTCTTGATGATGGTTGGACTGAAAACGATAATCTTCCACTATTACAGTGGAGGGACTGAATGGAGTTGGAGGGTATAGAAAGACAAATAAACGAGGTTACTGCGCTAATAAACCAAATTTCTGAAGATGTCACACAACAAGAAGCTCTTGAATGGGCTATCGGACATGAAGAATCATGGGAATCCACAAATGATATGGATATTTTGGAACATAGTCAGAATGAATCAAGCTCTGATGAAGAAGTAGAAATGATACTAGGACATGTACAGCACAAAGATGCAATCAGAAGTTTTGAAACGTGTTTGAAGTGGGTTGAAGAAAATGATGAATCGGAACACCACATTCTATCGGAAATGAAAAAACGAACCAAAAAGGCAGAAGAAGCGAACATTAAACAGAGCAAAATCACCGAATTTTTCACAGTTTCTTAGATTTACTATTGCGATAGATTTATGTAATATACCCATATGTACTTTATTTTGTTATTCATATGTAGTAAGTACAGTTGTTTTTTAATTTTATATTTGAAAATAAAGCATTTTTTATTGTGATAATGTGGAAATTTTTAGAGAATTAAGAAAATGGATATTTTCTGCAATTTGTTTGATAATCCGGATCAACCTGTGCAATTATTAGTTCGGATTAAAGAGGTCCAACTGTATTTGCTCTTTTAATATAATTTATATTTACCTCACAATAAATAAAATATTTAAAATGTATTGAAAAAACAGAATTAAAAAAAATTTAATTGCTATTACTTTACTAATTGTTTGAAAATTATTAAAATATTGTGGTTTAATTTTGCAAATAAAGTCGGAATAATATTAAAAAATATGTAACATGATATGACGATGTTATGAATCAAAATATATGTATTTCTAGGAAGGCCGTAATAAATTCATATTTATTGTGAAATATAAATTCACTATTAAACTCCCGCTAAATAATTAAAACCACGCTCTAGGAATAAATTGGATTATTTTATTATTTGAAAATGAACCACCACCAGTAAATATGATTTTTTTTATTTTTATACAATATTTTCCCTATTAATTGTTTGCGTATTACCGATAGTGTATTTTTTATTCAAATGATTGTATGAATGTGTCGCTCTTTAATCCTAAAATATTATTTATTGAAATTTGTGGAAGTTCAGAATTCCGTATTGAAAAGGTCTGATTATTATATATGTTCAGTGCAGATTAAAAATATCGATGCACTATAAATGTCTTTTCTATGAAATTGTAAACTGCGAATAATAATACTGAATATAAAAAAAATGTGTTGAAAATAAATATTTTTCTCTTCATTTTAAATGATAACTATTCTTATTGTAATATAATATCTTTCATGTACATATATTTAAATTATTAATACAGATAATTATGAATTTTATTTATAGAAAATCACAAATAAGAATAAAGGTAAAATAACAATAGTGAGATTATTCTTTATGAACATGGATTAATACAGAAATAATGATTCTTTTATATTTATTTTTTGTAAATATTGAAAAAGTTTTTAATTAATTATTTTCTGTATAATGAATAAATAAGAACATACAGATATATCTATATACGTATGTACGTATACATTTGGCCAAAGTTTCCTGATATTTATATGAAATGTAATAAAAATAAAATTTTCATAAAAAGAAATCTACTCCCGTTTTTAATATGTATTGGTTTCCATCGCACATCCAAATAAATTGTTCCTGTACTAGAACTATTAACATTTTTTAAAAATCAACATTAGACAAACATACTTATGAACCTGCATTTAAAAAATAGCTATTTGTGTATTAAGAGCGCAAAATGGAACATTGTCGATTGAGAGGTTGTTGATGCGCGACGCAGGAGCGCGGCATTCTCTCGAAATCGATAATGTCCATTTGCGCTCGAAACGCACATAAGATTGTTTCTACAGTCGCCACAATGGTGTCCTCCACCACAAAAAATTAAAATGTACACTTTGTACTTACAGTACTACTCAATAATTTTGCAGTAAAGATAGGAACGTATTCAAATATAACTTCAAGTTATTGTTTTGGCTTTCGTTTTTTCAAAAAAATTAATGCCAATTTTCTAATGAATATTATTAGTTTTTTGTATACCTAATTTATTTGTTTCAAGTACATGAAAGTGTTCACGCCAAACTTTTGCAGGTGGCAACTGTTCACACAATTTATATTTAATTTTAATTTATCGTTATTTTCCATTCTTCTTGAGCTATTGCTTCAATTTAGTCTATGCATTTTATACTTTCGTTTTTGTAAATGAATGCCTTATTTTATTTTCACAGCAGTGCGGTATTTTGTTTGGTTATGTAATATACCGACAGAGCAGTTATATGTCAGATTGACTTGTGAAGGTGGTAAATGTGTAACTGCAGTGCCATTAGTTTCTGACTAAACGTTTCTATTAAGAATGTAGACAAGTGATTTTTCTCAACATTGTATAAGTAGAAATTTGGACAGCAAGCGTTTTTCTACCTTGTCGCGCATGAACGGCAAAGTGACATTTTGCGTTGACAAAAGAGAGCGCAAACTGCTACTTTGTATATAGACTGTAGAATAAATAATTATTAATATCTATTAATATTGGACTTTGATTATAATGGGACAAAAAAAAATCGGTAAGATTTTTCCTTGTCTTTTTTTAATCTGTCAAATATTAATAGATTTTAATCGTTAATTTTTTTAAATGTTAATTTTTCCTACTACAGGAACAATTTATTTGAATTTTCGCTTCATATAGAAGTACACAATGCTCTTAACGAGCTGTGGCTTTGATCGTATTGGACACGACATGAAGTTAGCAACCACCAACATCTAATTCCCTTAGCTCGGGCTGAAGGTGACTGCTCGAGCAAATGGTATTTGAATATAAAGTTACGATTGTATACTGGTTTATAATACAAATGCAAACATTTGTTTCCTTTGTACTGCAAAAGTATAATGTAGTTACGATCTTGCTAATTGCAGGTAATTATAAATACAGTTTTTTAATAAAACAAAGTAGCAAAACAAGCAGATCTAATATTTATATTGAAAGAAATATCATTGACAGAAATTTATTATAGAAGATTTTTTCATGAAAACGGTGTAAGAGCCGAGCCTAATTTTAGAAGTGTCATAAAATTTCTGTCGTGGTTGAAATAATGTGAAGCTGAAGTTGGAACTAATTTACTAACAAAGGAGAAAGAAGAATACATAATATAGTATTTTGATTTATATACTTCAAAGGATAGTGCCGTGCTGTTATTCGGATTTTATCTTGTTGCACAGCATTTTTCTAAATAAATCTTACATTTAATAGTGAAAGAATAACCGTTACGCAAATCTACACCGTTTTACATATCGACGACAAATTTTGTAGAGATGCTTTTTCAGTTTCAGGACGTGTCTAGAAGTTGTTAGAGTTCAAAATATTGCATAGTTTTTTCTATAATTAATTTGGAAAGTTTACGTAAGAATATCATTGGTATTAGTTTCGAGAGCGGCCTTACCGACAGATATCAGATATTTTCATTTAAAAATCAACATTTTCAACAAATTCAAGTATAAATAAATGGTTTTCAGTTAATTTCATGTCTTTCCTGTAAATTTCAGCCGAATTCATAACCAAATGGAAGTTTTTGCGAAAAATTTGCAATGGGCGTTATTTTAGAAATATTTAAATAAAACTTTGTCCAGACTATAGGGGATTCCATCATTTTTTAAATATAATTTCATCAGAAAGTATAAGTAAAACTAAGACTATTGGTGAAAATCCTGTGAAAGTTCGAAAATATAGATGTGACGTCACGAATATAAGTTTTTATATAAAACTGTTTTCTTCATGGATCTAAAATGTTCTTGAAATGTATGCTATTTTTAAATTATATTTATAAACTACAAATTAATATTATAACACTGTACAAGTTTACATGCTTTGTAATTGCAAGTGTATCTAAATTATTAAGTTTAATAGAATTTATATTCAAATAAAAACTGTTTGAGAATTGCAGTACTGGACTGATAGCCACGTGTCCTCTATTTGAATTTGTCTACTTCCATTGGTAGTAGACTCCACCCCCTAACTCGGTATTCGTTATATATTTTTATGTATGTTTTGAGTCGCCAATCAAAATAATATATATGGAATTCATATCAGTGACGAGCTGCTAAAACAAAACCCCCTTATTTCCGAAGTATTTCAATTATATCATTTTATTTCTTCATTAATATTCATTATTAAGCAAATAGTTTCACTATTTTTACTAATTTCTCTTAATTCGATTGAGCTGTACTCCCTTATTTTAAGATTTGGTATTGAGTTAATTTATATTTTAAATCCCGTGGAACACGAATATGTTAATTTGAAAATTATTTCAACCGTTAAGGAGTTGTGAACAAAAAAAAAATGCATTTTTTTTGGGCAAGTATTCCAATTTTTTCCAAAATTTCAATCTTATTTTCAGCAAGCCCTAAACCCTTTTAAAATATTAATAATTAACACTATCTTTCACCGTATAATCGAGATATTGACCGATTTTTAACCCAGGTTTGAGGAGTTTTTAACTGGAAATTTAACCACTTTTATACCGGAAATATACAAATCAACCCCTCTAATGTTCATTTTTGCAAAAATGAACACTCTATCTTTAACCGAAATCGTGATATAGAATCAACTGTAGCCTCACATTTTTGGCCGAGACTAAACATATGAACATACATGTTTGGTGGCTCATAACTCCTGAATTGTTTGAAATGTTTCCAAATTAACAATAAAATCGTGTTGTACGGGGTTAAAATATAAATTAACTCGTGGTTTCGAAGCCCGCGGGTATCAGCTAGTGTAAAATAAAAAGAGAATCGTTAGTCTTTAGCATGTTTTTAAACAAAATGGATAAGAATGAGAAGTTTCAATTATCGATATTTCTTGTAAAACACTTTTCTAGAACATTTCCAGTAACCATCCAGTAACTATAAGAGCGAGCTGGTCATGCGTCATACGGTTTGTTTACACAGCTGCACGCGGTAAAATTAACCCGCCGATCGTTCTAGAACGTTTTGCTCAGTGGCGTCGACAGCGTGCTTGCTACAATATACAAATTATTACTTTCGCATAGATATTATTATAATATAATTTAGACATATTTCAGTCGTATGACTGTGTGCATTAGGTGACCGGTTGTGATTCAGACAGCCCGGGTTCGATTCCAACCGACATCAAAATTATTTCTAATTTTCACAGCTTGTGGTGCCCTCTCTACGATAGCTTTGAGAAATAAGCGCACACAATAGTACAAATACCTCGTCATCCCAAATCTACGAATAAAAGAGTGTGCATTAGGTGACCGGTTGTGATGCGGACTGCCCGGGTTCGATTCCAACCGACATCAAAATTATTTCTAAATTTTACAGCTTGCGGTGCCCTCTCTACGATAGTTTTGAGAAATAAGCGCACTCAATAGTACAAATATCTCGTCATCCAAAATCTACGAATAAAAGAGTGTGCATTAGGTGACCGGTTGTGATTCGGACGGCCCGGGTTCAATTCCAACCGACATCAAAATTATTTCTAATTTTCACAGCTTGTGGTGCCCTCTCTATGATAGCTTTGAGAAATAAGCGCACTCAATAGTACAAATATCTCATCCCAAATCTACGAATAAAAGAAGAAATTAGTTATACGCTGGAATAATATATTTATTTATATTTTACTTTGGTTTTATAACAAAAACAGTTGTCACTTTCGCTGAACGTATAACAACAAAATTTTTGAAAATAGAACATCGTTGAACAAATACAGATTTGTGACTGTTTATTAATTTATCTATTATTGTTGTTGTCTTGAGGTAGTATTATCATGGAAGCATTTACGACAGATTGAAATGAAATTTAAATATGTTATTTTTCATAAGATTTTACACAAGTATGCAAAATTCTAAAAGGTTTTACCACCTGTGAGCTGAGATATTTAGTACTAAAATAGAGCAAAACTACATTGACATTATAGAAATTATATTCCGTGGGGAAGTTTTATTTTTAATAATTCATTTAAAGACGACAGTTCACGTGACAGATTATACATGATATTTAAAAAATGACCAGACATCAATTATACTTTTGTAGTAATTCTCTTCTAAAGTTGGAAAATTTGTGATTTTCGATGGAATTTTTGCATTTATTAAAATAGTTATGTAGTTTTCCTGAATATACTTTTTTAAAATTTATAAGATATGTACAACAATTTAATTCTTTTAATACCCTAATCCCTAAACTATTAAAAATTAGAATGTCTATTTTTATAATTGTATGGGACTGTCATGAAGTCATGATTATACCATATTAAAATGTGTTGAAAGCTGGCAAATTTATAAATTTGATCTAAATATTTGGAAAAGTGACATCATATAAATTATATCCTTATTCCTCATTCAAATGTCTTTGACATTTTCTCAATTTGAATTTGTTCGTTGTTCTTATTGAAGATTGATTCTCCGGCATAACGGCATAGATAACAGTCCGGTCACAGATTGGTCTCTATTTTGAAAGATTAAGTCTGAAGTCTAGCGTTGGTTGGTATTGTCCGAAAGACAAGGTCGCCAACAGCATCACAATCGAATGTTTAAAAGTTGGCGCCAGGTCCGAGTGAACTCGTGAGGCGGTATCTAGTGAGGGTCATTGTCCGTGGTTTCAACATACGTCAAAATCATATGGTCGCGTCGCGGTCGTGTAACTGGCTTCTTACAAGTAGATTAAATGCACAGGGCGAATCGGGACGGGATAAAACGGGGAGAGTTGAACACAATCACTTCAAAATGATGCTTTTTTGTTTTTTTTCTTTACATTTATTGTGGAAATCCTATATAAACGATTGGAAGCATTTGTGTTGGAAGACATTTTAGTTTCATTTTTGTGTTTTAAAGTTATTTACAGATAGTAATCTACAACAAACAATAATGATATCTGCATCGTCTTTTTGTTAATATTTTTATCTATTTTGTTTAAATACGTGCTAAAATCAAGTCAAAATATTTGGTACTTGTAAAATTTTTATCTATACTTAATAAAATATTAGGTATTAGGTATACATTTCTACAACATTATGTTTGGCACAAAGCACGTTTTAAATTGGGAATTAAATATTTTTTTTATTATGGTGTGGACAATTTCAAGATTTTGGAAGAACAGAATTACTCCAAATATATGTTTCTTGAAATGCTACATATCAGGGATGAATGCAATTACTGGTATACAAGGACTAAATAGCGTATATTTTGGGTGAATTGGAAAAGTTCAAAAAGGAAAAAGCAAATTTCAGGACAAATTGAGAGTCAATTAAATTCTTTACATTTTATTTAAATTCCTACAACAATGCTACACTATCATTCATGTACAGACGACCAATAGGAATCCGTATCTGATGATGTCACCAAAGATACTTCCGCAAGATATTTCCGACTATTTTCCGATTTATTCTGTTGTCCAGTTTGAGAGCAAATGAATTTTTTTGTACGATGTGTGAACTGAATGTTAAGAACTAATGTATTTTGTGTACATGGTATGTAATATACAGGGTGAGTCTGGGAAGACCCCCCCCCTTTAACTTTTTTATTATAAGTAATAGAAAAAAATGGCTCATATAAAAGTTTTATTATTTTACATATACTATTTGATGGCAGATGTAGATATTTTTTATAAAGTCAGGTTTACAAGATACGACTATCAACTTTTATTTTTCAAATGGCAACCTATAATTATTTTAATAAAATAGAAACCGCCATTTTTTTCTCTTTTCAACAATGTTTTATTTTTTATTAATGTATTTGAAAAATTTCGAGAAAAATGAGATAATTTAGAAATAGAAATAATTTTTAAACAAATATTATAGGTGGCTATGTGAAAATAAACAAAACGTAACAGTGCTATACAACTCAGTGTTCTTAAACTCGGTTGCCGACGTCTAGGAAACCGCTCCCGGTAAATTCTTTTTGCTCTCCTTATGATTCCAGTCGATTCACCAATTAATAGAATCATATCAATTAATTCGTTCTTCGTAAACATTTCAAAATGTTTTTTTTTTTGTTTACAAAATAAGTTAAATTAAGTAACAAACAAATGTATACTTTTTTGACATTAATTTAATTGTTTTACATAGTTACGTTTTGTTTATTTTCACATAGCCACCTATAATATTTGTTTAAAAATTATTTCTAATATTTTTAAATTCTCATTTTTCTCGAAATTTTTCAAATACATTAATAAAAAATAATACATCGTTGAAAAGAGAAAAAAATGGCGGTTTCTATTTTATTAAAATAATTATAGGTTGCCATTTGAAAAATAAAAGTTGATAGTCGTATCTTGTAAACCCGACTTTATAAAAAATATCTACATCTGCCATCAAATAGTATATGTATAAAATAATAAAACTTTTATATAAGCCATAAAGGGGAGGGGGCGTCTTCCCAGGCTCACCCTGTATTGTAAGATCTTCTGTAAGTACTTATATGAAAGACGATGCTATTTGCAATCCAATAACCTAAAAAAATAACTTAAATGTCTTAAAGGTGCATTCACAAATGAAAATTAGATTTAGATTTATGGTTTATACTTTAGATTTAAAGACTTTGGCCGCATATTATGTTATGACTCCATTCACACTTCAGAATTTACTGTCTCTAAAGCCAAATCATAAAGCTAAATATTACAAGGTCCAAACTTTAGCTTTATGATTTAGTTTGACGTCACAAACTTCACCAATGTGGACTAGTCTAAAACGATATAGACATATACACCCATCTTTATTTAGTATTCACTTGGATTCGGCATTTAAACCAAATACGAGAAGAACAAGGAGACTGGCAAAACACGCAATTTAATTGCTGAAATATAACCAAAACCAATAATGCCAAGCGAATGACAGTGCACGGGTATTTGTTAAGTACTGCTCTACCGATATTTTAATCTTATTTTTGAAGCATTTATATAGATGCCAGTACAAACAAAACTAAATGAATGTTAAATTAAAAGTGCATTTTTGAATGACTTATTTAAATCATTAAATCTAAACAGAAACCATAAGCTTAATTTTCATTTGCACCTTAAGAGTTTTATTATTCCAAATTTTAATTTTATCATTACGTAACAAATACGAAATTAGCCATAACTAACCAAACATACTGTATGTGTAAATGATCATCTTGGATATACTGCATCTAGAAATGTGAAAATAGCTATTTTTCATATTAACTTTTAAGTAGTCGCCTCGTTTCTACTCGCGTGACTAGATTGGCTATAAAATCAAAACTATTTTTCTGTAGGCATTAAAAAGATGTCAATAGAAATAACAAAACACTAATTGAAGAATGATTAAAAAACTAAGTCGGAAAAAATTAATGAAAGATATATAAAACTTTTAACTTATTGCTCTGGCTGGATATTGCGTCGCACGTGACTACTTAAAAGCTAAAGAAATTTTACGTAAATAAAATATTAGCTCGAATATAATGTGATATTTTTTTACGTGAAATGTACAAAAACAAACATTTTTATTGGATGTGACCGAGATCCCTTTAGATTATCGAATACCCCGGATTATTGGAAAATGTAAACATAATTGAATATGCAATAAAAAATTAAAGTTAATGGGCAAACAAGTATTTTTTAAATTTATATTTATTATTGATTTTTTAAGTTGTTTTAAATTAATTGTAATTGTCAAGTAAAATTACATACTACATACGTATGTATATACGTTAATTGTTGTTGAATTTTTTCAGATAAACACATTTATTAATAAATAGTACTTTAATAATTTAACAAATGTTTAACGTTTTATCTGTCAATAATAACAATAAACTAACCTAGCTTGACAGATAAATCGCTAACGTTTATTAATTTTTAGTTTCAATTCCATGGCTGTCGCTATTTTTAGGGTGATTTTCGACATTTTCATAACTAATTTCTGCCCTTACAAAGCATGGAAAATTAATTTTGTTTATTGATTCAGATGCGCTACAACTTTTATTTGAAATTTTTTTTCCTAAAGTAATTAGGTAAGCAGAAAATGACGAAAGTATGTTCTCAATTAATTCCGAAGTTCCAGTTTGTTCAAAGGTTTTTTTTTTCTAAATTTCATCATGTAGATTTGTGTCTGTATCCAGCACCGATATAGCAATTAGATGATTTGCATGTATGTATATACCGGTATAATATTACAAATAGTTTGTGTTCTGTCAATTAGTTGAAGCCGTAAAAAAGTCTAATTATATGTTACTGAAATGAATTTAAGCAAGACGTAAGCATATAGAGTGAAAATCTTCGTATTTTTTCATCTTGATGATATTTTACAGAGAAAAACGTTTTGGTGCATGCTGTTTCTTTGTTTTAACTTATATCATACATTCTCATGATATAGAACGTTCTTATTTTGTCTCTGCACAAGATACAAGCACCTGTCATGTACTTCCATGCTACTGTAAATTTTTAATATTTTTTTCATATGGTCGATAAAGTAGTTTAAATATTGGATATTATTTCGTTCATACATGTTCTTATTTTACAACTGTTACAATATTGAGTTTTAATTTCAAACTCATAATTCTGTCTACCGATTTTCAATATTAAACAATTTACATATAATATTAATTAGAAGTTTGCACCTTAACAACGTTATGCACTGTAAATGTCAAAATATATTAACTTGCTTGTGTAGAAAATGTTTTGCTCGTTAAATTTGATGCAAATACGAAAATGAATTAACAGTTTCTGGAATTCGTTGGAATAATCAAAACGTTTATATTGTTTATAAATTACTGAAACTGTTTGCTTAAGTAAATATTTAATGTTAATTATGCCTAAAAGTTATTGAGATATAATTTTTAGTACCTCTGTTCCACAGTAGTTACCCCATTTGTAAATAACTGATAAACTCATAAAAAACAAAAACATTTATTGATGTGAATTTTACATTTTAATAATAATTATAATTAATGGTGTACTATACCATGGTCAAATCTTAGATAAGACAGCGAAAATATGAATTAGTTCGCAAACTACAAGCGATTGTCCATTAATAATTAGTATCGCCATGCCATAAATAATTTGATTGGTTGCCTGATTTTAAAATTGAGACTCGCGCGCCTGTATCGCTCGCCTACCATGAAACCATCAATGGACAAAACCTAGTACCACACGCCGCCATTTGCAACACAATATGGGGTAGAAAAGTGTGACGTCAGAGCATAGCGCGAAATATGAAGCATTGTTCTAAGCAAAAACGATACTTTCAAAGTAGACTCTATTGACAGAACACATAAGGTCAGAATTTGAAGGCTTGTAATTTGATGCTGATATTATTGTTATTATTAAGAAGTATGCAGGTATCGGTAATGATACAAAGCGGATTGGCACACCCAGCAATGGGTAATATGCCGTGATGATATATTTACTTATTTATTTTATTAAGAAGTTAATTCTGAAATATTAATACCAATAAATTATAAACATTTTTCTATTACTTCGTAATATAATATATGCACATTAATAAGTACTACAGAGTATCAAGTTTGCGCAGCTTCAAAAATATCCGAGAGTTTACCGACATTCCGTCTGAGATTTTGTTTGTTGGTGTTTTTGAGCGTTTTCAAATCAGTTCTTTTTAGATCTTTAGATTTTTTCTTTTTAAGTTTAAGGTACGTATTTAACTCTGTCAATCCACATTAATATATTAATGTTGTGTTCTTATGGTTCTTAGGGTACTGTAATCTAAAAATGGTTCGCTTGTCTTTCAAACGGCCTTTTCCAGCCGCTTCACGCGATGTTTCGCGAACATGTTCGAGATTGAACGAACATTTAGTTTCATGCAAAGATTTTTAAAAATTGAATAGAATAATTGTTATTACAAATTAGGATAATATGTATTGTTTAATTAAAAGGGTAATATTCAAACCTAACTGAATGACAGCTTAAATAAGTAACTTTTTTATTAAGTAAGGTATTGGCGATGAAATGAACTGCTTAAAATTCTAGTTCTTATTTGCTGTGGAAATAAGGTTCACTTTGAAAGACGTATTTATCGGTAGGACAGTAGTTTAAATGAAGCGCGCCACATATGACGTAATTACTGAACTACTCTATTGGCAAACAGTGGTCAAACTGTTTCTATGTTCTATAATTTATGAGGAAAAAAATACATTTTATTTTTGTTATTTATGCTTAATAATAATTTCTATATGAGTATAATCTATATGTTTATATATAAAAATAATTCAGCTATGCGAACATGAATATATGATTTAATTTCACGAAAATACAACAAAAATAAAATATTAAATATTCTGGTAATAACAATAACTAAAAACAAAGTAATTTTACATTATTTATTTCAGTGACTTTTTTTGCTATTTCAAAAAAAAATTTATTGGTCTGATATTCTTGTAAAAAATAAATTATATCTGCACGAGGTTTAGACTGACAACGAAAAGAAATAAAGCGCATGTTATTCCAACAAGTTCATGCAAGTTTATACAAACCCTCGGCGATGTGTACCGCACAGAAATAATAAAGAATTAATTGTGTGCGTTACATATCGCCCGAGATATGTACTATATTATTTTAATCTAATAATCCTATAAAAAAGGACATTTAAAATGCTACAGGATTGGTTAAAATCGGTCCACAAATAAAAATTATACACTCATCGCACCTGAAGAATGAAAAGGCAAAATTTGCTTATGCATGATGTCACCATCTGGGTACATATCGCGGGCGATATGTATCGCAGTTAACGTGTTAAAATTAAAATTTATTTTTAAAGAAATCAGTAAATCAACTCTTTCTAGTTTACTCGACTAATCATAATAGCCAACTAGCCGGTTATTCGCACTAAAACCCGATTAACCATCAAACTAATTTTTCTTTTTTTTGTAAACAGCAATAACCAGTTAATAATATAACCGGGTTAACGGGAATTTTTTACCAACAGTAGTTAATACGGCCTCGTATAAGAAAGTGGGTATTTTCGTGTTTCGTGTACAATTTGAGTGAGTTAGCATAGGTTATGTTAGATTAACAATTACTTTACTTGAATACATTACAGCACATTATTAGTAACAGTAGTAATGAAATATTAAATGCTTTTAAAACCCTTTTCAAGGTGCCAATTATTCATACATACTATATGTTCATATGGCCAATTATTCGCATGTAATGTATGTGCAAATGGTTTCATGAAATATATAATGCATTATTTGAAAGCACATGTATTTAATGCTCCCTTTTTAAATTGACCGTTTTTATTATGCATTCATTATAAATCATAAATATGTGTAAATGTAATGAAATATGTAAGTAAAGGATGAAATAGAAATACATAAATATGTATGGTATCTGTTATTTTTATTGCATTGTCTGTTTTTATTATTAATATTTTGGAATTAGTTATTGTGATGTGGTGAATAAATGTTACTAAATTCAGATTATTTATTTTGTTAATTGAAAATAAAATGTTTCTTATAATTATAAATAATCCTAATATATAATCATGGCATATTATCCATTGCTGACTGTGGTAAATCATGTTTTTATTCACATATTTCAGAAATGATGGTATATTTATACCGTAAAGAGCGCTCAACATTCGGCATCTGTCAAAGTTATTGTGGAAATTACACATGAATCAAAATCACAACCAGTAACTTAAAGAGATTATCTTGACAGTCTCAAACAAAGTTTTGGTAAAAAAAAAGGAATTTATATGAGAATTAACGTGTTGTAAATATCATATAAAAATAAAAAATCATTAAGTATATTCAAGAAAATGAGACCCTTAGCGCAAAGCTTAGCGTAGATGGCAGCAAACGGATATTCTCCTAAGTACATATTACACCTACAGATTTTTATAAGAATTCACGTATATTATTGTGTGTAATCATGACTTTAAGGTTGTGGCACAATATATAAACACAAAATATAGAATAATATACAATAGGTGCAATAAAACAAACGTTTTTAACAAATACGTAATCTAAATTTATTATTTTATTTAAATAATAGTATGTATGACTACGTCTATCTCGATAATTCAAGCGGTTTCAAGTATATTATGACTTGAAAAATCCTACTGGTTTATCTCAGCGGATTGAAAATAGGATTGAGTTATTTTCAATCTTCTTTAAATTCGTATGACTAAAAAATTTAGTTAAATACTCGATTATTTAGACAGATAGGGAGAGGTATATGATCTATTTCAGGCTGGATTTATAACCCCAAAATCTAAAAATTGTCATGTTGTTATTTGTCTTCTCTTTCTAAAACATTAAAAAATATTTGTTTCTTCATCACTCCAAATATTTCGCTTTTCGACAATTGTACTAAGTTTTATGTCGCGACTTTTATAAATGAAGTAAAATGCAAACAACTAACAAAAGATATGAATTTAGTAACAATGCAACATATTGCAGATGTGCGCATGCGTAGTTACATTATTTGAAGCTTCACTGCTTATTTCCACAGAAGTTAAGCCGCTTCATAAGTCCAAGCCTGTTATTTTATAGGCTTGACTTGACATTTTCAAGCGGCTTGAAATATTAATCTCGATCGTTTATTTCGAAGATTGAAAAGGGATTTACTAAATTCAAGCGGCTTCAAACGTCGAGATAAACGTAGTCATGGACTACCTTTATCTCCCTTTTCAATCTTCGAAATAAACGATCAAGATTAATATTTCAAGCCGCTTGAAAATGTCAAGTCAAGCCTATATAATAACAGGCTTGGACTTATGAAGCGGCTTAACTTCTGTCGAAATAAACAGTGAAGCTTCAAATAATGTAACTACGCATGCGCACATCCGCAATATGTTGCAGTGTTACTTCATGTTATAGAAGTCGCGACATAAAACTTAGTACAATTGTCAAAAAGCGAAATATTTGGAGTGATGAAGAAACAAATATTTTTTAATGTTTTAGAAAGAGAAGACAAATAACAACATGACAATTTTTAGATTTTTGGGTTATATCCAGCCTGAAATTGGATCGTATACCTCTCCCTGTCTGTCTGCATAATCGAGTATTTAACTATCTTTTTTTAGTCGATACGAATTTAAAGAAGATTGAAAATAACTCAATCCTATTTTCAATCCGCTGAGATGAACCAATAGGATTTTTCAAGTCATAATATACTCGAAGCCGCTTGAATTATCGAGATAAACGTAGTCTATGACGCTCGTTTGACGTTTCAAAGTCTTTTGAAGGTTAAAGTAACTAGCTGACTAGCGACCCTATCGGGAGAAATATTGTGCGAAGGCTCTCATATACGCGAAAATTCCATCGAAAATCGCAAATTTTTCAATTTACAAAAGAAAATTTTTTTTTTGTCTCATCATTAAAATTGTCACATGAACTTTCGATAGGTAGTTTTTAAGGAAAATCTGTCGTTTATTGTATGAATTATACAGAAAAAAAACTTCCCCGCGGCATACCATTTCTATAAGGCCAGTGTAGTTTTGCCCTATTTGAGCATTAAATATTTAAGCTCACTGGTGGCAAACCATTTTAGAATTTGCATATTTTTGCAAAAACTCATGAAAAATAACATTTAAATTTCATTTCAATGTGTTGTAAATGCTTCCATGATAGTACCACCTTAACGCACACATTTCTAAGGTTATTGGAATTATTAAATATATTTTTAAATTTATTATGTTGATAAGGCACGAAATGGCAGGGCCCTAAGTGGTCCGAAACAACATAGTGACAGTTGGTTGCGCTATTCAACCGGAAAGCGGTACCGATTGAGAACTGCAACGCATGACGTTAAAGATGCTATTCTGTTGTTTAAATCATCTTTCTTATTTCGAACTGTCACGCGAACCCGATTGGTCAACTTTGCGCGGACAAAGGCGTTTCATGTTTAAACATTCCTCACTATTGAATAAAATATATGACGAGATTTAGTGAGTAAATTTCAGGTCAACTTCAGGCTTGGCTTATTTATGGTGTGAAGTACTAAAGTCTCGTATTTTTACCAGCGCCCGTACATTAATGTTAAAAATGGACGAAATTCTTGTATTACTTTTTCTTTTCTTTTGAAAAATGCCTTTCATAACGAATTTGTATTTTAGGCTAACAAGATTTATATTTCTCACATTAAAGGTGTATCAAATATCTGAATTTTACTGAAATTTCATGCATCCACTTTATTTTGAATGCACATATTTTATTTTCATTATTTAGCATTCTTTTGTTTTCTTTATGGGGCTCTCGGGGCCGCGTGCCTGAGTGTCTGGTCGCGAATCTGGGGAACCAGGTTCGATCCTGATCGACGCCAAATATTTCAAATTTTAAATGGTACAAAATTGACCCCTGTGGTGCACCCCACGCCAGCAATGAGTGCCCATGAGGTGACGCCTGGTAAACGCCCGCATGGTACAACTATGTCATCATCATTACCGAATTCTGTGTTCAAAGCAGATTGGCACACCCAGCAATGGGTAATATGCCGTGATGATATATTTATTTATTTATTTTGTTTTCTTAGATTATTGCGAACAATACTTCTTTTAAATCTTTAGCTTATTTTTATTTTTATGAATTATTATTTTGAATTGCTGGTTTATGCTGTACGGGTGTCTCAGAAAACAAACTGGTTAAATTACACATAAATAAATATTTAAAAAAACAATTTTTTATTAAAATTTACCTTAAAGATTTTGCCTCGGTAAATAAAAGCGTACAGGTATAAATATTTAATATTACAGTTATTCGATAGCGCCCACAATTTTATTTACCGAGGCAAAAATATTTAGAAAAATTTGAATAAAAGTTTGTTTTTTAAATATTTATTTATGTGCAATGGGGTATGTGAGCAAGTTTTTATTTTTACGTAATATGATACTAGACAAAAAAATAAAATACCCCTATTTTTTACATCGATTAATTATTCGTACTTTACGAGAAAATAATTATTAAAAATTTGGGGAAGGGATTTGTGACGTAACAATGATAGAAGCGTGAAAAAAGATGGTTAGACTGGGAGGGAAAGAGATAGTTATAGCCAGATGTGATCATGCCACACCCTGCCACACATACCACACCATAAACGCGACGCTGATAGGCTGATTTATAACTGTCTCTTTCCTTCCCGCAATCTATCTGTCTTTGTCCACGATTCTAACCTACTTACGGCATATATACCTTCTCCAAAACATTAAATTGTTAATAACAAGATTATTACAAATTAATGTTTAGTTTTTATTATTATAATGAGAAGCTATAGTGGTTAGTTTTTATATTTTATGACATATATATTGAAATTCGAATATGGTGACATACCCCATTTAATCAACTTCGTATCCCTATAGTTTCCGATTCAAAATAATAATTCATTAAAATATTTATTGTAGTATATTTTTAAAAAAGATTGTTTTTTATTACCTTAAATTAACAATATTCACGAATATACAGGTTGCCCACGAAAAGATATCATTACTTAAATCACATTATTTGAACATTTTTAGCAAAATGTTCTAATAAACAGGTGCACGATCTCGTCTCTTACAAGCATACCAACCTCTTGAAGATGTCCGTAGAAGTACATATTTTGGTCTCTAATTTGAAAAAAAGATAGATAAAATTTTGAAATTTATTTGTTAAATCATTTTTAAATATCTCAAGTAATTCACTTACTCCTTGGTTGGTATGGTTACTGAAGGGTGGTGGGCAGGGACTCGAACCGAAAAGTTTTGGGGTTCGATTATGGTTAACAGTTTTTACGTTAATAAAAATTCGGTGTCGGTTATAGGTTACGGTTTTTTTGAAAATAATTTATCGGTTTTCGTTTCGGTAAAAAAAAACAAACAAATTTCGTTTTCGTTACGGTTTCGGTTCTGTTCGGTTTCGGTTTAAATGAAAAATTAACTTAGTTTTTATTTTTTGAAACATGAAATACATTTAGTACCAATTTTGTAATATAATAACATTTTAATTCCACGTTTTACTAACAACTAGTACTAATAGATTAATTCGGCTTGTTCGGAATTCAAAATTCGAAAAGAATCTGTAAGTAATTATTTTAAGGTGTGATCTAAAAATAAAAATTGCGGTTCAAAAAGTAACTATTAAGTTTATTTTTGAAACAAAAATTAAATACGTTTCGTAAATTATTAATATTTTAATTTTAAACTATAATAATTATTGTTTTCCAATAGTAATACGTAAACTAAATGGGTAATTTAATGAAAAATGCCAACAAATGAGTAATGCGGGTTAATAAAAAATACCTATTTTTAAATTTACGGTTTTAGTATCGATATTATTTCGGTTCGGTTATGTTTTCGGTTACAGAACGATTCTATTTTTCGGTTTCCATATTTGAAGAAATAAAAAATAGGTTTCGGTTTTCGGTTACGGTTTCATAAAAAGTCAAACATCGGTGCGGGTTTCGGTTACGGTTTCGTTACGGTTCGGGTCCCTGGCGGTGGGAATAAAAACTATGGAATTTTTTTTATTCTTAATTCAATGATGTTTGTTCACTTTATTTGAAAATACTCTAAATTTTAAAGTAAAAATGTACCTGCTCTTATTGTAATTAGATAAAAGGCACAGTTTTCGAGATAAGTTAAATAAAATTCGGTTATATTACTTACCGATTTATTTTTAATCAAGTGACCTACGCATTTTAGTTTTTCGGAAAAACAAATACACTACTGAAACTGCTTTTTTTAAAGTAAACTATTTCTTTTGTACTTTATGTGAATTTTGGTATATTTGATCTATTAGGAAAATGTATTTGAAATTATATTTTATAGTTTTTCCTTGTCCTTATTTAAACTTTTCTCACAATTCATTTTTGTTTAAAATTATGTGTCCATAATGTTTTACAAATTTTCCGGGAGTTTTCAACAAGTAATGATAATTAAAAAAGTTTTTACTTTGTGTACCTAAGTAACATGATTATTACGTATCGTACTTTGTGTAAGAATTAAAAATAACCCGCGTAATATAAATTTTTAATGTTATTGTTCAAGTGAATTAATTAATAGTCTATATTTATAGTTGTAACTTTAGTTTTATTTGCAGACAATGGATAATATACTCTGTGCGAATAGTGAAAGAGTTGTATTATTTTATTGTTACATTGATACAAGTAACATTTTGCCACACTAACCCTTATTTTTTTACACCGTAATGTAGTTATCCTTATTTAAGTCAGTTTTATTACCTTGTCGTAAAAACAGCCACAAAAAACAAAAGATGCAGATGTAGAGATAGGCATATATCATTCGGAAATACGAATAATACCACGGCTTCATACTACCAAGTTAAGCTTAACCGTTTTTTCAATGATATATGATTTTGTTTGCAAATTACATGCGTGAAATGTAACGAAAGTCTTCCTCGCTGATTCACCCGTCAGTAAAAATGACATTTCTAACTGGTGATAAGTTAAGCTTGTAACAAATAAAAATGCCAACTGCCTAACCGGCTGTGCCTGCTGAAAAACTCTAATTATCTTGAAATTCTACATTACTATGTATGCGTACGCAAAAATCTTCAACAAAGGGATGTTATATTCTCTCCTTGACTGAATACAATGTAATGTTACAACGCTAGCCCGATATACGCTGTTTCGTTATATAGTTTGTTTTGATTACAAATATTTGAAGATATGCATGGATAATAAGCAATTTTATAAAATAATTAATAAAAAATCTGGTGTGGCCAACACAATGCCTCCTGCCATTAACCGCCCGAGTCACAAAAAAGATTAAGCTAATCCTTATTTTTGGATTAGCGGATTTTATTTTAATTTTGATAGTTTATTTCTTTAAATATAGTTTAATCTAATCCAAGTAACTACATTTTTGATAATAAATGTAGATTAAATTTTAAATACCGGGATAGAATAGAATTCACTAATCCAATAATGAGGATTAGCTTAAACTTTTTTGCAAATCGTTAATTTTTATTAATCTAAATACATAACTACATATTTACTTATGCTGGAAACCGTTTTGATTTCCTTTCCTATTATTCTTCTATTTACTTTTTTCTTTATAAACGTTACTATTATTAATTTGAAATGATTAGTTCTTTGACAGTGACATTTATATGTCAGTTACTTACATTTGAATAACTGCGTAAGGAATTTTGTTTGTTTGAAGCGTAGGCTCTGGGATTTAAATTATAGATAATTTTATAACTTTATCCATAATATATATATATATATATATATATATATATATATATATATATATATATATATATATATATATATATATATATATATATATATATATATATATATTTTACATTAGTTGTTTTGTTATCTTCTGCATTCATTTACGAACGGATTTTGGATTTCGAAAAGGCGATAACAGAAGGCTTGAAAGTAGTAAAAATTTATAATATAGTAAATGTGTGACGTGTACCTATGTGCAATATTTTAAAAACTAATAACTTTTTTATTTCCTGATAGTTAAGCTTTAATATAAATGAATTTTTCTAATTTGTTGATATGGTGGAGGACCCCATTGATTCTATTCCATAATGTTCGTTATACCGTCGAATGAATAGTAGATATACAGGGTGTCTCAATAAGCTTGCTCACTATTAGTAACTTTTTTATTTGAAGAGATACGAATTTGGTTAACTGACCAAAATTGTGCCATTTTGAAATACAAATCTGATGATGTCAGCAAACATTAGGTTATATCAGCGGTTCTCAAAATATGAGACCTAACTTTTTTATTTTGAATAGGAACACATATTTTTTATTAGCTTATTTGCTAGAGAATTCAATTCTGAATTCAAAGGTATAATCGTTTCATACCATTACATAATGAATTTTTTGGGAAAAATCCATAATAAATTTTATATTAATTTGATTTAAATATGACTATAATAAGGGTGCCATGAATGGAAACAATAAATACGTGTTACTTTTTTACGTAGAATTAGAATGCCTTGAATCAAAAAAATTAGTGTTGTATATTTGTTGACATGTAATAAAAAGTATGATCAAGTGACAAAACAAAAGATTCACTAATTTCATTCATGGCATTCTAATTCTACGTAAAAAAAGTAACATGTATTTATTTTTTCCATTCGTGGCACACTTATTATAGTCATATTTAAATCAAATTAATTTAAAATTTATTATGGATTTTTCTCAAAAAATTTGTTATGTAATGGCATGAAACGATTATATCGTTGAATTCAGAATTAAATTCTCTAGCGAATAAGGAAATAAAAAATATATGTTCCTATTTAAAATTAAAAATTTAGGTCCCATATTTTGAGAACCGCTGATATAAATTAATGTTTGCTGATATCAGTAGTTTTGTAATTCAAAATGGCACAATTTTGCTCATTTAACCAAATTCATATCTCTTCAAATAAAAAAGTTACTAACAGTGAGCAAGCTTATTGAGACACCCTGTATATATACATTTTAAACTGATCCGTCAACCGTCACAGAAAAAAAAATAAAAAAAAAATAAAAAATACTAATATTAAGTATTTACAACAAAATATTATTGGTGTGTATTACTAAGAGTTCCTGGAATATCTCATTACATTTTTAAAAAATGATTAATTAACTCCAATATTATTTGCCTATCGTAACGGAATAAAAAAAATTATATAATGTATACTGATCGTGCACATTTTTCGTTGTGTTCAATCTCTTGTTTTATTATTTATTTGTCAGTTTACTGCGTTCTAAATGTCATTAAGCGCAGGAACTGTAGCTTGTGTCGGCATAACTTGAAAATTGAAGAAGTCAAAGTTGCGTAACTAGATACCTAAAAGTATGTTTTTATAATGAGAATTAATCTTTTGTAGGTATACCTTAATTAAAAATAATATTTGTACAAAATAAGGCAAAGATAACAATAATAGGGGATTACAGCTCAATCGAATTAAGAGAAATTAGTAAAAAATAGAGAAAGTATTTGCTTAATAATGAATATTAATAAAGAAATAAAATGATATAAATGAAATACTTCGGAAATATGGGGGTTTTCATTTTAGCAACTTGTCACTCATATGAATTCCATATACAATATTATTTTGATTGGCGAGTCAAAAACCACCTATAAATATATAACGAATACCGAGTAAGGGGGTGGAGTGTACTACCAATGGAAGTAGACAAATTCAAATAGCGGACACGTGGCTACCAGTCCAGCAGTGGCGGATTTAGAGGGGGGGCACTCGGGCACGTGCCCCCCCTGTTATTTAAAAAAATTTAATTATTACATATTATCATTCACGTATTACACATCATAGATAAATAAAAGAATAAACATACTAATAAAAATAATAAAAATACGGATTTTCTATTTATTTTTCAAATTGTTTATTATTTTGGAGAGGCCCCCCCTAAACTTTTTTATTACAAGTAATCGAACAAATGGTTCATATAAAAGTTTTATTATTTTTATTATACTATTTGATGGCAGATGTAGATATTTTTTATAAAGTCACGTTTAAAAGATACGACTATCAACTTTTTTTTTTTAAATAGCAAACAATAATTATTTCACTAAAATATAAACCGACATTTTTTTGTCTTAAGTTGTTCTTATTACTTAATTTGATGTTTTAACTTGTTTTGTATAACATTGTTGCATTTTATTTATTTTTACATAGCTACTTAGAATATTTGAATAAACATTATTTCTCATATTTTTAAAAATCATTTACTTGTTTGGGGTTCTGCACTCTGATTTTTTTATTATTTTAAATGAAAGTTCTTTTAATTTTAAAGCAATTCGTAGTATTAAAACATCTTAATTGATTTTAGTTTAACATAATTTGATTTTTAAAGTCAACGTGACGTCACGGCGACACCTATTGTTATATCTTTCTCTCGCACAAGTTGTATAGTAGGCAGCGAGAGAAAGGTAGCACTAATGTGACGTCACAGTGACACTGACAACAAACCTCAAATATCTCTCAAACTAATTATCAAACAATAATTGTTTTCTTCATCTTAATCCCTATTTATTGAGTAATACTTTAAGTATAAATGTACATTTTATTATTTTTTGTTATGGTGCAGGACCCCCAAATAGATCATTAAAAAGACAAAAAATGGAGGTTTATATTTTAGAAAAATAGGTTAAAAAATAAAAATTCTGATTTTATAAAAAAATATTTACATCTGCCATCAAATAGTATATTTTACAATACAACACAAAAGTTAACGAAGTGGGGGGGTCTACCCTATATTTTTAAAATTTGTTTTTCCGAATTAAGTGCCCCCCCTATTATAATTTTCTAAATCCGCCACTGCAGTCCAGTACTGCAATTCTCAAACAGTTTTTATTTGAATATAAATTTCTTGCATTAACCCTAATAATTTTGATACACTTGCAATTATAAAGCATGTAGACTTGTAAAGTGTTATAATATTAATTTGTTTTTTATAAATATACTTTTAAAATAGCATACATTTTAAGAACATTTTAGATCCACGAAGAAAATATTTTTATATTCGTGACATCACATCTATATTTTCAAACTTCGGAGGACCATAACTCGCTTATTAATAGGAATTTTTTCACCGGATTTTCACCAATAGTCTTAGTTTTACTCATATTTTCTGATCAAATTATATAAAAAATGGTGGAATCCCCTATTATCTAAAAAAATGGCCCGGTTAGCGGTTAATGTAGGTATATTATTTGCCCAGGAAAATGCTGTTTCTCTAAAAATATCTATTTGCTTGCGATATATAAATTTTCATAAGAATTCAATTTAATGCTCTCTTGGTTAAATTATATTACGTACCAAGATCTGCGCATGAACATTGAACATAGCTGCACTGCAATATTAAATGAATATCGGTAAAAGGCGTGAAGGTGTATAATTTATTGAATTATATGTAATACGACGTCAAAGCGTATGAAAATATCAATTATAGTTGCAAAACAAAATTTAATACATATATTTTCTATTTGTCATTGGCTGTCACTTGTTTACAATTGCTATTATGCGCCTATATTCAAACGGTATTGACTAATATGTAATTGACGATGCTATGAATAGCTGTTCTAATCTAAGATGTACGTATTTAGAACGTTCAGTTTATGGCAGTACCAGTACGAGTATACCACAATCCTTGTGTAGAATTTACATTTTTCATATTTCAATTATGTATTACGTTGTCTTTTCCGTTATTTTGTTTTTATATATGTGTTTGTTTTAGACATATCTATATCAAAAAATTAGAACCGCACATTCAATTTTTTAATATAAAATGACAAATAACTGCACGGTTATTTTTGTTTTTTCTGTATATTAATACTTAATATTTTCCTCCTAAAAAAATGAAATTAATATGTAATAACATAAAAATAATATATTGAATATTTTGTTTATTATTATAGTACACGAAAACAGTATATTTATTATTTTTTATGCATATATTATTGCATTCAACTGGTTGTGGTTCGAATAAACAAACATATAGTTGGCTATATTTATATCATAATAAATCATGAATATTTTAATTACAAAAATTGATTATTTCCCATAGAGTATGTATAAATAATTAGCTTTTTGCACATAAGTATATTAGGTTATTTTTTTTTTATTCATCAGCGATTCTCAAACTTGTCATATTGTGAACCAGTAATTTTTGTGCTTTTTATGGCCTATCCAATTAAAAAATATGACTTATAGATCATTGTTATTCCAATTTAATTAAAATATATTATTGGTACCATAAAAAATTAAAACACAATCAGACACCATGATCTAAGAAGATTAATAGGTATTTGTGTATTAAGAGCGCAAAATGGGACATTGTCGCGCGGCATTCTCTCGAAATCGACAATGTCCATTTGCGCTCGAAACACACACAAGATTTTTTCTACAGTCGCCACAATGGGGTCCTCCACCATAACAAAAAATTATTTTTTATTAATTTTTACTTATCGGTATTTTGCATTCTTCTTGAGCTATTGCTCCAATCTAATCTAAGCATTTTATACTTTCGTTTTTGTAAATGAATGCCCTATTTTATTTTCACAGCAGTGCGGCATTTTGTTTGGTTATGTAACATACCGACAGAGCAGTTATATGTCAGATTGACTTGTTAAGTGGGTAATGTGTAACTACAGTGCCATTAATTCCTGACTAAACGTTTCCATTAATAATGTAGCCAAGTAACATTTCTCAACATTGTATAGTTAGAAATTGAGGAGCGAGCGTTTTTCTACTTACGCTACGCTCTAGAGCGGCAAAGTGACATTTTGCGTTGACAAAAGAGAGCGCAAATGGCTACTTTGTATATAGACTGTAGAAAAAATTACTTTTTTTTCACAATATGTTTATTTTTCATATATTTTCTGCGAGCCACTATCATCTTCCCGCGTATTACAGTTTGGGAATCGCTTATATGTTGTATTGTATGATAGATAAAAGTTTTATATACAATTGAACATTTATAAAAGTTCCGTTCTGCATAGTAATATTGCTTTGTATGATATTTTTAAAATTTAATAATTTTTGGTTCAACTGACAATTTAAAATATTCCAATGCTTTTTATTAATTAACAAAACTATATTTGATTTAATCCTCGAAAATATTATTGTTTTTAGAGATGTTTTTCAATATAAAATGTGGCAATACTGTAAAAGTTACAATAATGAAATTAGTTAAAATTGAAATGTTTTCATTTGATGAGTATCATACATGTATAATAAAATAAACAGGTTATTGATATTTTGAAAATTTTGTTATAATCTTTACAATAAATAATACAGTGACACTTTGAATTATCTGTTACATGGATGGAGAACTTGAATTTTTAATAATATCCTAATTCTCATAATTTTATATTCGATACTTATGCTTCATTAGTTACTTATATACAGGGTGCAATCATACTCCGGGAAAAAAATGAAAGGGCATATAGTACTGACCAAAATGAGTAAAAAAGATTTAATCAACATGGGTCCAATCTTCAATAGTTTCCGAGATATACGGCAGTGAAAAATGAGGTTATACGGGTTATCTTTATCAATTTTCTTCGATTCTAATAGTAAATGGCCTCTTTCTCGGAAATAGTTGAAGATCGGACCCGTGTGGATTAAGCCTTTTTTACTCATTTTGGTCCCAAAGTATGATCACACCCTGTATAATTCCTGTACTCTACAGGGGTAATAATAATTTATTCATATGAATTTTTCGTAAGAAGGACTAGCAATACCTAATCGCACAAATATTAATAATAAACAGTTTTATTTATTGGCTAATGCAAACTACTGTCCATTATTGCAATTGTTTCGTAATAAAAACGCAATTTCCATAGTATACTAGATTTAATTTAAATATATATATATATATATATATATATGATAACATAGAGTACCTACCTATAGTTATAGTTGTACAGAAAAAATTTTTCTTAATTTTTACTATTAAAATAACTTTAGTACGCCTTTATAAAGCAATGCGTGTATTAGGTCATTTTTAGAGAAAAGACGGAATAACTTGACAACGCCGAGGAAAATTAAAAAAAAAAATGTGCGTATAGGTGAATAAAATACAATTCAAATATATGAAAATATATAGGCTGTTCCATTTAAAAAAGAGAAACATTTCTCGCCGAACCATAATGCCCTGTACATGTGAAAATAATTTTTTCTACAGTCTATATACAAAGTAGTTATTTGCGCTCTCTTTTGGCAACGCAAAATGTCACTTTGCCGCTCATGCGCGACAAAGTAGAAAAAACGCTGGCTGTTCAAATTTCTAACTATACAATGTTGTTAAATGTCACTTATCTATATTTTTAATGGAAACGTTTAGTCAGGAACTAATGGCACTGTAGGTACATTTATACCACCTTCACAAGTCAATCTGGTATATAAACTGCTCCGTCGCTATATTACATAACCAAACAAAATGCTGCACTGCTGTGAAAATAAAATAGGGCATTCATTTATAAAAACGAAAGTATGAAATGCTTATATTGAAGCAATAGCTCAAGAAGAATGAAAAATAACGATAAATTAAAATTAAATATAAAATAAATTATATGAACAGTTGTGCTGCCACCTGCAAAAGTTTGGCGTGGACGCTCCCAATGGACATCCACTTTTTTAATGCACTAGTTCAATGTACTAATAAATTATACAAAAAACGTATAATATTCATTACAAAATTGGCATTAATTCCTATCTGCAAAACTATTGAGTAGTACTGTAAGTACAAAGTACACATTTTATTATTTTTTGTTATGGTGGAGGACCACATTGTGGTAACTGTAGAAAAAATCTTCTCTCAATCGACAATATCCCATTTTGCGCTCTTAATACGCAAATAGCTATTATGATGTACTTCTTGAGCAGACGAAAAAATTCTGTCAATAAATTTATGTTCTATTTCTAAGATATCGAAGACGGTTATTTCAAAGACTCACCCTGTATATATAAAAATAAATCTTTGTATAAATTATTTTCACAGTACTGTGTTGAAGGTACGTTGTGCTAAAAATAGAAGGAGGTACTGTAGAGTAGAGATTTGATTTTATTGGGAAACAAGGAAGATTAACTGTAAATTAAATATAGTTCAAACGCGTATACATTGTTCTCGGTGACTGTTATCAATATTTAAACGTACTGCTTGATTTGTAAAGAAATCTTAACTAGAAAATAACATTATATTTTATCATTATGATTTCCTCAATGTATGGAATGGAATCCCATTAAAAATGTTAGTGGAAGAATAATAAAAAAAGGAAGAAATTCAAAACAAATAAGTTATATTTTATGTTAATGCATTTCAAGAAACGTGATTGTTGTTCCTCTGTGGTTTAGTGAAAGAACAATCAGTAGCAACATTTCGTAATTATGGGAATTAGTGATGAACATGAAATTTTCTACATTAAAATACCGTACTTTTCTGCGAAACTTGACATTCTGTGATTAATGTTGATTACAAATAACACTAATTCTGTTATTTAATCTGTCTATAGCACTAAAGCTCTTCAAAATTTTACTGCCATATTTACATTGTTTTATATTGCTATAATTATATTTTTTTTTTGCACCGTATTAGTAAATATTTCATCATTACCGGTATTTGTGTACAAAGCAATTTTTTTTGTTTTATTGGTTCATTGAATGCCGATTCCTATCATTTTCTGAAGAATGCATATTAATTTTGAAAATAATCAGTTTATTTGATTCGTAAATATGTCTATACCCTGTTTTTAAACTAGGAGGAGTAATTTCAAAAGTCAGATTTACAGCAATAAAAAAATACCTGCAAAAAGTATTTGCAATACATTTAAATTATTGAATTTTCAGTGTAATTAGTGTGATATTACACACTTAATTTTTATAAGAACTGTCTGTTTTTCGATAAAACACATTATGCGATAATGATTGAATGTCAAAATGGAAAAAAATATTTGTGTTTTGGTGTAAACATGGCTGAGCAGTGGCCAATCAACGTATAGATTGTACTAGAAAATTTTGAATTTACTCCTCTTAGTTTATAAATGGACTATAATAAATAATAATGTACGTATCTGATTATTATCAAATAATATTTACAAAAAAAGTCAATACTTATTTGGACCCAATATTTTTTTTATTATTAAAAATAACACTACAATTTATTTTTTCTATTTCGGTGTTCTTACGAGTCTACAAAAGTACTGTTTATCACTGAAAACACGTCGTTTATAAGATCTATAAGCGCACTGTTTGGTCATAGCCACCTACGTAGGTAGCTATGGTTTAATACAATGTATTAATGTAAACAATCACACAAAATTCACATTACTGTCAAAATGTGAAATTTCAATTGTTTACTATTAGCCAAAATTTATTTCGTTTTCAAAGGGCCTGAATGGTTTGAAATTTTGATATGTTATATTTTAAGCTAAAACGCGACAGGGGAGTCTGTGGGGGGTAAAATTTTATTTATTTTTGGAAAATGCTTAGATATTAAGCACTATCTATGTTTTGCCAAAATTTATTTCGTTTTCAAAGAGCCTTAATGGTTTGAAATGTTGATATGTTATATTTTAAGTCAAAACACGACAGGCGGATTTTCGGGGGGTAACATTTAATTTATATTTTCGAAAATCCTTATAGTTTCAGATATATTAGGCACTATCTATTTTTTGCCAAAATTTATTTCGTTTTAAAAGGGCCTTAGTGGATAAAATTACCTCAATAGAAAAAATAGTTTAAAAAAACATGTATCAGAAGGCCTGTTAACATACGATTCCAAGTTTGGAAAACGAGCCGTGAGGCGAGTTTTACAAAGGACGAATGCGTTTTAATGTACTATTAATCTATTATTATTATTAGATTTCGAATTTTATTAAAAGTAGGATTTTTTTTCCAAATCACAAATGTTACTGTAACGTTTTTTATTTATTTGGGTGAAGTATAAATATTAGATAATTATTATTAATTAAAATTAAGTGTATTAAACTATAATGAAAGTTACTATTACTAATATTAAACAATTATTAAAAACTAATTAACACTAAAACTATTAACTAGATAACACTAACACTATTTATTTAACCAAATAGTAGTCTATTTATTTCCACGATATTATAAATTATTTATTTCACTACGCGTTCCAATCTTAGACTGCCGGTCTGTTGCAGATTCTTGCAGACTGTTTACGCGATATTTAAATCACTATATTTATATCACTATATACTTATATCACGTTCAACTGTCCGCCTATCGACCTCCACAGCGTCTATATACTCAACTGACTCAACAGCGTCTGTATATTCAAGTGCTCGGACAGAACTCACACCGTTCACCTCACTGTCTGTCTATTTATGTAATTAACTTTCTCCCTTTCATAGCCTCAGTATCACCGACTGTCCGTATGCCACAATTCTTCAACACCACTGCCGAGTATACACTTCCACTTGCCGTTACTGTCCCCGTATACCTAGCTTCCCAATACTCTTCAACACTACCGAGTATTCTCTTTAAAAGCTATCCCGGTATACCAGTAACATTCCGACTCGCCGTTACTGTCCTTCTACACTAGCTTCCCAATACCCGTCAACACTACCGAGTATTCACATCCACAGCTATCCAAATATACCAGTAACTTGCCGAGTACCTACTCGACACCAACTGCATACGCTCACTATAATGCTGCTATGCTTCTCACTAACACTTTACTCTCTAACACTCCATGTAACTAGCTGCGTCTCTTTTATACAGCTGGCTTTACCTTCTAGAAAAGCTGTAGAATGTTCGACCGTATAATAACAATGAACACAAAAGGTTCAGGCGACCGGATGTAATTAAACACGGCGCGACCTGTTTGCCTATGTACCCCGGCTGCTAGCGCGATTGCGTCATCGTTATAAATAGACACTAGCTCATTGCTGCGACGCGGCTGCGACAGCGGCGGCGACGGCGGGCGTTCCACGTTACATTACCAATAAAAATTTGTTGTCGTTATTTAATAATATAATAAAAATGAGAATGCGTGGCTGAATGTGTTACATGACCGGTTGTGGTACGAACGACCCGAATTTAAATTCAACCGATGTTATATTTAATTAAATTTATTCCAATTTTATTCTTATTTCTCATTTTCAAATAGCACAAAAATGACCCGTGCGGTACAGATACATATATCGTCATTGTCGAAATCTGCAAATAAAAGCAGATTGGAACACCCCGAAATGGGTAATAATCTGTATTGAAATATTTATATATATGTATGTTGATGATTTTATTATTTCCAAACATTGTGGTTTTTAATTGTCACTTGTTTAATTGGACAAATATAAATTCTTTAGCTCAATATAATTCATTTTGCAATTTGTATCATTTAAAAAACTGCAATTTGCTCCGGAAATGACACCATAAATTATAGTGTGACAGGACTGTGTAATTGTATTTAACTTCAATTTTGCAATAATTAACTAAAACTGCTGAATGTAGTGAAACTATTGACACAGTTTGTTTTGTGTTGTGCTGTGTTTTAAGACACCATAACATAATGTGTCAAGAAACTTTTAATTGCTTTAATCAAGTAGTTGACTGTTCTATTATTATTTCTGAAAGATGGCTGCGGCTGTGCTGTTGAATACGGTAATGTGATATTCTTTCCTTTTGAATGTATAATTTGCAGACGAGAATTCTTGCGTCGATAGAAAGTGAAAAGTAAAAGGCTGAAATATAGAAAGGGCAAAGCCTGATGCACGCAGAAGTACTCAACGTTGCCAATTCCAAACATCTAACTTGTTTTCAAACAAAAAATCAAATGTACTTTCTTTTTTATTTGAAACATTTTGAAAGACGTGTTGAAGCTTTCAGAAATTGAGAAATGACGTTGCTTTTGCTATCATTTATTTTATTTATGATTTTGATATGTACTTACGTTATTTTTGTACTCTTTACATTCTCCTATAATTCTTGTAAGAAGTAAGAAAATAATATTGAAATAGACAGGCTGTTTATTAAAAATAGTTTTTCAATCTGCACTGACTGCTTCCTATTTAATTTTAGAGCAAAATCTTTTAAAGGACTGTTTGACATTTTTTGATAAATCAAATTTGTTTTGTCAGTAAAGCCGTAATTCATAATTTCTAGTATATATCAAAAAATGCAAAATTTTATGCCATAAAATTCTATGTATAACATTATGTTCTAAAAATAAATAAAAATTGATTCCCCATGTTAAATCAATATGTTCCGGTTTTTCATAAACACCCAACATACAGGGTGTTCGTTTTAATTGAGCCACCATTACTATATTCAGATTTTCAAAAGCTATATAGAAGGTTAATTTGGCAAACAATATCCACATAATATGAAAATTCAAGACTAATAAACTTTATTATTTTAAATGGGAATAATGTATTTTTTATTTGAACTTGAGTTAATTTTTTTTCTATTAGTCTTATAAAATTGTTTGTCTATTTAACCATCTTTGTAACTCTTATTATTTTCAAGATGGCAATGAAGGCCCAGTAAAAATGAACATCCTGGATTTAATCCCGACCGACTAAAATTATTTAGAATTTTAAATGACACAAAAATGACCCATGTGATGCGTCGGAAATGAGTGCCCGTATGGTGTCACGTGGCAAATATCCGCACAGTACGAATATATCATCATTACCGATATCTGCGTAAAGCAGATTGGCACACCCAGCAATGGTAATATGCCGTGATGATATACTCGTATTTATTTTTATTTATGTCTTTGTAGATGTGAAAATATTCAGAAGAAAAAAATCTGTGTAGATATTGTGTTATTAATTACTATTAATAACTTTGAAATGTGTTAATGTTGTTTTTTCCTATTTTAATATAATTTCCATAAGACGCAAGAAAAGATATTTATTTGTCACACAAATATATTACTTTTTCCTTATTTATTCTCATTTAAAACCGTTTTTCAATTATTATTAATCATTTATGCGTGTTGTGAAAATATTGTAAAAAATCTGTGATGAAATCACAATTTATCAAATAAAGATTAGAAATATATCACGTTTTCCTTATTTGTACTCATTATTATAGCATTTTTATATTTTTAAACTTCTAAATATATCTTTTTTTGTTATCTACTAAATATTAAGAAAACACCATGTTATCAAATGATGGTTACTGGTTAAAAATCGCCATTTGAGATATTGTAAGGTTATGAAGTATAAAGTTTAAAGTTATGAGTCATTTTTTATAACTTGATCCTCACTTAAAGCCCAAATAGCCTGTGAAAATATAAATGGGTCACTCATCAATTTATGGGTTATAATAAATGTCAGGAACAACTTTCGTACATGGTCTGAACTTAAGAATGATGAAATTAAAAACTTAACAAGCTAAACAATTTAATAGTTTCATAAAGTCCCATTCATCATTTTAATAATATTATTAATTTTTTTCATCGCATCGTTTCATGACAACATTATTCAATCTAATTTATATATCTTGTCTAGAATACGTCTTCTGTAATTTCATTATTTCCTAATTAATAATTCTGTAGTTTGAAAATCAATCATGCGAGGTTTTGTTTATTTTTAAATTTTAAAAAAGTACGTATAAAGCTACTTTATATACTACTAATAAACTTATAAAGGATGATTTTTCTATTTTCCTAATTAAAAAGTTTATTGAAATAGGATTATCTTCATTAATTAGCATTTTTGTTATAGACAATAAGAAAACATGCTAAGATGCAGAACAAATGAAAATTGATATAAGCAGACAATTAAAATTTCTAGAAATGAATTCTCATTTAAAGGATATAAATCTGTTTTTATTTTATTTATTTTAATATACATAACTTGGTCTGCTATAAATCAATGATTTAAAATATATTTTAAATTAAATATATATATATATATAAATTGTTATAAATACAGTTTATTGTAATGTTTAAATAAAATATGTGTTTAGGGATATTAGGATTGTCGTTAAAAAATATCGGTGCCGTCCTCTAAAACGGTAACTTATTTAAAAAAATCTGATGTGGACATCACACGACTTCCTTGTACGCAAGATCAACATGAAATATAGACCCAATTATAAAATTGCACGTATTTGACGTAATTTGACATTAACATTAATTTTTTTTTGTACTTTTTTGTCCTAATCCATAGCAAGCTTTATTACAAAAACCAAAAAGTATATAACTTTTAAATTTACATATCCCGCTTATACAAAGGGCTAATTTAATAATATTAATTGTGCTAGACTAGACGCAGAATTTAATTCTGTAAACCTATTATTTCTAAAATGAAAATAAAACTATTTTATTCAAGAAAAATTGTTAAATAACTTCAGATAATGTCACTTCCGGTTAGTTTATTTTAACCAAAAGCTACTATGTTATGCCCATTGACAAAAGTCTTATGTACCAAATTTGAAAAGTTTTGGATTATATTTTAAAATAATTTTTCATTAAAATCTATTATATGCTTCAAGTAAAGTGTCACTTCTGGAAATTATGTAATGACCAAAAAGGGAGCTGCACAACTAGATGTCATAATAGTCCTAAATACAAAATTTTTACGACGTTTTTGAGTTATGTGAGATACGTACGTACATACATACGTACGTACAGACGTCACGACGAAATTAGTCAAAATGTATTAAGGGATGGTCAAAATGGATATTTCCGTTGAAATCTGAAAACTTTTCACGATTACAATACTTTCTTTACTATGTACAAGGAAGTAAAAAGAATCTGTGTAACCTCGACTCTATAAATTAGGGAGAAGTTTAATAATCTGTTTTTTCATATTTTTTTTATTCACATATGTATTATAATTATTTTTTTTGTATGTTTTTTTTTCTATAATCAGTGAAAACTTATAAAATAAACTGTTTCTCATCTAAGAATGCAAAAACTTTTAAAAAAACAGACTTCAAAAATTCTCTTTTTGATAAGCACAAGTACGAGGTTGCACAGATTTTTTTTTAATTACTTACTACCTTTTTGGGGACCAGGGCGAAGTTTTTTTAACGATTCCCAAAATGCATATATTACATAAAGTATGACAAAATAACTTAATATCGAAGTACATAAATCTATTTGAAATACAATTTGAATTTTTAAATATTTTAATTTTTTTAAAACTCCCTGTAACAAGATTGTAGTTAATATTTAGATTGTTAGAGCAAAAAATAAAATAAAAGCATGATTTTTTTATTTATTTAAATAAATATTAAATTTTACCAACTGTGAATATACTTAATACGTATACACATATATTTACAATTTCTAGCTTGGAACTATATATTATGTAAATCTGCTTCTACAATATTGCTTTTAAGATATTTTAAAGTATTGAAATATGTCTGCAATATGTTTTATGAAATATATGATTTTTGAAATAAGAAACAACATATGAGAGAATGTTTTGGCACGTTCCGTATTGAATTGTACTCTTTAGAAATGGGACATATTAAAATAGTTACAGAAAAAGCAAAAAAAGTAGAAGATAACAATCAAAATAAATTTGTTTTGAGCAAACGTGTATCTAAATTCGAAATTTTATCTTTTCTGGAGATCTTTCAATTTCAAACCTGTATTACAGTAGTTCTTTGTACCGGCAAATAAAAGTGAATGACGAACACAATTATGATGCACAAATATCTCGTATGTATTATATTCATTGCTGCGGAATAGCGTAATATGGCATAAATAATTTTATTGTGGTTAATTATGTAGAAATATCAAATAGAGAAAATATTTTCTATAAAAGACGTATTCCAAGAATGACTCACTCAATATGTATTATTATGCATTGAGCGTTTGTGTCGAGCCTCGTTCACAAGGTCGAAATATGAACGCATCAAGTGAAGGGACTCGGAATAGAAATTGCGGACATGAACACAGACTTCTAATGCAGTGTTTCTCAAAGTTGCGATATTCGAGGACGATTTCATCACCTATTTCAATGGAAATATCTACAAAAGGATTCATTAGGTGCTAGACAAAGGAATGAGGCGTACTCAACTTCTCCAATGTCACACAGCTGAAGAATTATCCAAAAATGCTTTTGTTTACTTCTCCTCACTCATTCTCCATTACTTCATTTTAATAAATAAATATTACAATAACTCACTTTGTAATTATTTTACCGCAAAGATATTTAAATAAAGATGAAAGTTAATTGAAGCATATTTAAGTTCATTTTTATGTTTTAAAGTTATTTTAAATATTGTTCTATACAGGCTACAGGAATCAAAAGCGATATCTTTTGTCAATGTTTTTATCCTTTTTATTTATAGTGTGTACCAAATATGTATTAGGTACAAGCTAAATCGTTATCACCGCTTATGACGTAAGCATTTAATGTGTACCTTTATAATTGCGTACAAAATTTGCACCATGCAACTAAACCTAACGCCCAAAACTAGTTTTTAACACACAAATATAACCTCATTTATTTAACGTACACTTTTGGTTATTTTGGGTACAATAAGTCGGTGCATGTTAGCATTATATACATTTCATATTAGGTACATATACTAACGTGTCCCTAGATACTTTTTTTTTTATAAAAACCAAACAAAGCACTTAAAATATAAGGGTGTACGTTTGTAACTCTACAAGAAACAAAATAATCTCTTTATATTTGAAAATATTTTTGTAAGATGTTTGAGATTTTTTTTTGCACAATAATGAAAAGTTGAAATATATAACTATATACATTTATTTCTTAAACATCGTTTGCTTCTTCATTTTCGTGGGTTAAATAGAATATTCTTACAAAAAACAAACAAGTCTACATGTTTTTTTTTATAATAAATAATAGAACAAAAAAAATTCAAAGTGAAATGCTTATTATATGTGTGTACAAAGCAGATTGGCACACCAAGCAATGGGTAATATGCCGTGATGATATATTTATTTATTTATATGTATAAAGAAAATTTGTTGCAATCATAATGAGCAGTTTTTTATATAGGGTGTTAGAATACGTGTTACAAATTAATAGGTTATGTAGGGGATGGAAAATAAACTAACTTTTATTAATAAATTCATATCAAGAAATGCAACGTTTTTGAGCTACAGGCTCTTAAAAGAGTAATTATCTATACCTTAATTTTAGTTGGCTGTGACCTATCACTTCAGTATGTATTTTTTTTTTTAATTAACTCAGTTGGCCTTCGAAACTTGGTCGTTTGGCCATCATCATTGTCATTTTATTTATTTATTATTAAGGTTTATATTTTAATTTTCGTATAAATATTTTCAAATTTTTAAATTTTCTTCGTATCACTTCAGTTATTGTTTATTTTAACTTTAGTATTGAATTGCAGATGCACACTGGTCGTGATTACGCTAACATGGTATTAATGTACGACCGGGTGTATGGCAGCATTAGAAATTCAAACAAATCCTGGCGTTTTTGGACGCATGTATCAAAATAGGCTTCGAAGGTGCAATGCTTGGTCGTCATTGTAAGCAATTATTGTAATACATATTGCAAAAATGAATAAAGATATTAAATATATATATATATATATATATATATATATATATATATATATATATATATATATATATATATATATATATATATATATATATATATATATATATATCAAAATTAATAACTGAAGTCATACGTCACAGCCAACTAAAATTAATGTAGATAATTACTCTTTTAAGAGCCTGTAGCTCGAAAGCGGTGCGTTGCCGGATATGAGTTTATTAATAAAAGTTAATCTATTTTGTATCCCCTACATACCTTGTAAATTTTCAGAGCTGGGAAAAGTACCGGAAAGTAGTACTTGAAGTACAAGTACCAAGTATATTGATGTTTCTAAATGTATTTGAAGTACAAGTACTTTTTTTAGTTTCTAAAGTACTTGAAAGTACCAAGTACTTGAAAAAGTATTTGTAAATTTGGGTGCAAGTACTTTTTCAGATAATTGATATTTTTCTGATTATATGGACCTTAAAAGGTGATTATTGACAAAAATTTCAATATGCGATATTTATTTGGTTATTTAAAACAAGTGTTCCTCGCTGGGGCTGCCATATCACCTAGCGATCTCATAACGTAAAATTGACGTCATATGATCGCCAAGCGATACGAGAAGCTGTACCGAGATGTAAGAATGACGTCATTTTTATCGCCAGGCGATACGGCAAAGTCCCAGCACCGTAGTTAGGTAATACAAACATTATAATGTATACACGGAGAAAAATGTATACTTACGCTAAAGATAATTATGTATATAATAACAATAAAATATCGTACGTATAGTGACAGCGCTTTTATTACTTGCGATTACAATACAAATATTGCTAAAAATTGACAATTTATTATATATGCGACAACTATATATATTGCTGTCAAATCAATTAAAAATGTTTGCTGTAATAGCAAATTCAACTTGTATACGATAGCAGCAATATATTTTCACTTTAACAATACAAGTTGGATGTTGTTGGTAGTTCATATATTTAGGGTAGCAATTATTATTCTTATTTTATGTGTTAAAAATTGTTACCTTTAGCATTTTGAGAATGTTATTATAGGTATCATGATGTTTACTCTAACAATATATGTTATTTGTAGTTAATAATTCATATATTTATGGCACTGATCTTTTAATTTGTATTTCTGACCTAGGAAGGTAATAAAAGACCAGAGTTTAAATAAATATTTATATTTAGAAACATAAATAACATTATGTTTAACATTATACAAATTTAACAAACAATAAATGTCTCACCAGCATTTTTTTTTTAAGTCAATTAACACTGTAGTTTCCTGGCATGGACTGGGGAATTTTAAGTGTAACAAATATGGTCTACCTTGTAGTTACGTATGTACAATTTGCACTGCTACTAACAGTATGTTAGTGTGAAGTAGGTACATTTGTATATAATATATTACTCGTGTTTTCTGTTTCCTATTGGAAAGATCACATTATCCGTTTATTTTATTTTTTTCAAAATATTTTTTAAGCCCTGAAAAGAAAGAAAAGTAAAAAAGTAATGCAGCCAATTAAAATATATTTACTCCTTGAAATAACATATATATCATTTTATAAAACTTACATCCAAATACGCCGATGGACACTTCGAATCACCATTCTTTTAAACTATCTTTTACGTAGACATCAGCCATGGGCTATGGCGATAGAAAATATATACAAAATATCACACATCGTATTATTGTATTAGTTTTAATTCCAAAAGAATTGCAAACAATGGTAGTGTTAACTGTTAACACAACGAAAACACCAGAAAGAACGCCTTCGTCTTGTATCACAAGTCGTGTTTGTTGCACACGTTTATACTAAAATGGACGTTACTACAAGGGACCCGCAGTTATACAGATTGATGTGCTGTAGCAATACCATATAATGATAACAAATATAAATATGCTCGTAATACATATCTGTATACACCCCGAATTTAAAACAATAATAGATACTTGATTTTATAATATTATATTGTTATAATATATTTAGCAATATGTATTCCAAAAATAACAATACAAAATATTTAAAGTAACATTGCGGATACGTACGAAATTAACAATATTTATATTGTAAATTTACGTATCAAAAATAATATCAGATTGTTATTGTAATTTTCTATATTGTTAGTACAAATATAATTTACTTAGCAATAAATTTTTAACAATCCATTTTTCTCCGTGTATGCAGTATGCAGATTAGAATTAATTTATTTATGCCAAAAAAAATGCAAATATATCTTTACAATCATATTATTGCTGAAAATATATTTATCAATGAAATTCACATAATTATGTACTACAGGAATAACATCACACTACTGCAAAAGAAACACTGACAGACAAACAATTCTCATGCCATCGTTAACTTTTAAATTATTCATCGAACTTCAAGTACATTTAAAGTAATTCAAGTACATTTAAAATACTTCAAGTACATTTAAAATATTTCAAGTACATTTAAAGTACTTCAAGTATTTTTCCAAGTATTATGTAACAAATACATGTGATTAGACTTACTTTACGAAGTACGAAGTACTATGAATAGAAAGTACTTGAAGTACAGTACTTGAAGTACTGAAAGTACTTGCAAGCCTAATAAAGTACTTTTCTTGCAAGTATTGCCCAGCTCTGTAAATTTGTAACACGTATTCATTAACACTCTGTATATTTCCTGAAAATTCGAATTTTTGGACATGTTCGAATTGAGGAATTATGTATTTTATATACTTATACAGCGCATATATTTTTATTTTTTTCTAGCTGCAATCAATTTTATCTCGTTCTGTAATATATATAATAGTACTATGTCTGTTTTATGTACTAAAGATTTATCGTTCTTTAGCATATTTTACTGCCAACACTGTATAAAAATATTGCTGTTTATCTGTTTCCAAGTGTAACTAATTTGTTAATATTAGAAATTTTACTGTTGATTACCATTTGTATATTCCTCTTCAAATAATGTTAACGACTAAAAGAACTCAGGTCATCTTTAAATTATATTTTAGTTCTTTAATTTATCTTCTACACAAGATACAACAGTGGTCTCTTGGGCGTATAATAAAATCCAAGAACAGTTATTTAGGTACATATTTAACTACAAGTATACTATTTCACTAAATTGACGTATGACATGTAATGTTTCTAAGAATATCTAGACGATGTCATCAGAACTAACTACAAGAATAAATAAGTTAGTAAAGTAAGCTCTACAAGGCTGCAAAGCTATGCACAGATGCAGTTTACCTGTATAATATACTCGTGGGTATATGATTTATAGTAAACGTTAAATTTCGTGTAGTAACCGCATTGTTACATTGACATTAATATATACTCCAACAATCGATTATTGTTCAGCAGATTGGTTGCTAGATTGTGAATTGGACAATACAGGTTCAAATCTGATCACAGCATTAAATGTCAGTGATAACTACTTTCAGAATCTTAAATATGTTATCTATCAAGGTTGATGAGTGTAGTGTAAACATTTAAAAATGGAATACATTATTTATAACCTTAATTTAATGCATAAATAATGAATTTATTTAGAACATATTAATAAATTTTGAAAATGTCAAATTTAAATTTTGATTCAAGCCGAATTTCAGAGAAAAGAGAAAAATAGATCTTTCTCTCGATTACTGAAAAAAATCTGGTGTGGCCAACACAATACCTCCCGCCATTTACAGCCCGAGTCACAAAAAAGATTTTTGGATTAGCGAATTTTACTCTAATTTTGACAGTTTATTTCTTAAAATATAGCCTAATCTAATCCAAGTAACTACTTTTGTTTTAAACCCTCAACAGGATTAAATCTCAATTACAGAGTGGGTTCACATTCACACACACATCCATGCCTTAGTGGGAGTCGAACCCAGAGACCCGAGGGCACTCATGACATGAGGCGTTGCTCTAATCATTGAGCCACTGGAACTATAATAAAATGAAGATTAAATTTTAAATACCGGGATAGAATAGAATTCACTAATCCAAAAATGAGGATTAACTTAAATATTTTTGTGAATCGTTAATTTTTATTAATCTAAATACATACCTTCATATTTACTTATGCTGGAAACTGTATTGAATTCCTTTTTTATTGTTCTATTTACTTTTTCCTTTTTAAAACGTTACTAATATTATTTTGAAATGATTAGTTCTTTGATAGTGACATTTATCTGTCAGTTACATACATTTGAATAACTGCATTTTGTTTGTTTAAAGCGTAGACTCTGGGATTTAAATTATGGATAATTTTATAATTTTATTCATAAAATATATAGAAAAAGTATTAATGCAAATCTATAGAAAATTTAATAATCTTTATTTTTATAATAACATTAATCTCGAAAAAATAACATTTAAAGGTATTTTTCGAAGAAAAACTATTTTGAGCTTCTAGTAAAGTGCAATTTCCGGTTATCCGATTTTCACCAAAATCTAATGGGCTCTTTCCAATATAGAAAAAGTTTGAAATACAAGATTTCAAAATTGCTTACACCTGAGACGAACGAACTAGAATTTGCGGTAATGAATTTTTTAAATACATCCCTGAATCCTTTTCCTAACATAATTTTAAATGCCTTCTGGTATTGAGTACAATTCTAATCTTTTGTTACGGAATACATTAGGATCAGTTTTCTTTCAAATCAAATATAGGGAAATGTTTTCAAAAGAAACCACATCTATTAAATAATCTCAACGTCAACTTTCATTCGATAGTCATACTATACATGCTTTAGGGATAGATATTATTTGAAAAAACTGTTTTCCCATGTTAAACGCCATGGCACGGTTTCTCGTACTTAACCTGTATGTATGTGTGTGATAGTGCGACTATAAAATATTACATCTTAATGTCTTAAATGTATTTCTTCTCATTAAAGATATTTCAATTTCAATATGTTGTTGTTTTAGAACTATAATCATAACCATTGCTATTTTTAAATACCACATTAAATATTACCATAATAAAGTCACTGTAATATGTTTATTCACACACCAATTTTTCTTTATGAAGCGGTGCATAAGTTATCTCTTTATTAAGAATCCAGTAATATCTTTATTACGTCTGTACTATTTATTATTTAAAAAAGTCATCATAATTTTATTACCATACATTTTCTTGTTTACGCAGAAAGCGATAACTGTTAAATAGGTTTATATTTCTGTTTTTCAAATTTATTACAGTATCCTCAAGTAGGCTTTAATGACATAAGATATAAATTGCTTTTAATTACGATTCAATAACTTTTAATCGTTATCCTTTAAGTGTATTAAATTCTTGTTTTCAAAAATGTTCATAATTACAAACATATAAAATTTCCATTATTACTTAGTAAGTATAATTAAAAATCCAGTGCCATAAACGCTGCATGGTGTTACATTATTATTGTTATTTATATGTTTTGTAAATGTCATTATATATCCGTATAATTGTGCGATGAAAATTATGGATTTTTTTTTTACATTATATAAATAAAAATCTGGTGTGGCCAACACAATACCTCCCGCCATTTACAGCCCGAGTCACAAAAAAAGATTAAGTTTTTTGGATTAGCGAATTTTACTCTAATTTTGACAGTGTATTTCTTAAAATCTAATCCAAGTAACTACCTTTTTTAAACCACTCAACAGGATTAAATCCCAATTACACAGTAGGTTCACATTCACACACATCCATGCCTTAGTGGGATTCGAACCCAGAGCCCCGAGCGCACTCATGACTTATGAGGGGTTGCTCTAAACATTGAGCCACCGGAGATATTAAACATTTTTGTGAATCGTTAATTTTTATTAATCTAAATACGTACCTACATACATATATTTACTTATGCTGGAAACTGTATTGAATTCCTTTTTTATTGTTCTATTTACTTTTTTCTTTTTAAAACGTTACTAATATTATTTTGAAATGATTAGTTCTTTAATAGTGACATTTATCTGTCAGTTACAGCATTTGAATAACTGCGTTTTGTTTGTTTAAAGCATAGGGTCTGGGATTTAAATTATAGATAATTTTATAAATTTATCCATAAAATATATAGAAAAAGTATTAATGCAAATCTATAGAACATTTAATAATCTTTAATTTTTATAATATAATAAATAACATTTAAAGGTATTTTTCGAAGAAAAACTATTTTGAGCTTCTAGTAAAGTGCCATTTCCGGTTATCCGATTTTCACCACAATCTAATGGGCTGTTTCCATTACAGAAAAAGTTCGAAATACAAGCTTTCAAAATTTTTTGAATAATAGTATTTGAGTTAGAGTGGAGGATCCACATACACATACACACAGACATCATCGTGAAAATGTTAAAATTGGTTTCTAGGGACCTTAAAACGTGGTCATTTACCAAAATCTCGATATGCGATTTTTATCACGATCCCTATACCTCCCTCACCAAGGGTAGCGGGAGGTAAAAATACATACTTAATAAAAAGTAGTTATAATAGTTCGAAGAATATTTTTATTTATTTACTAATAATGATTGTAAAGCTCTTCAATATTTTGTAACGTTTTTATTTATTTAAAGGAGGTTTAAAAAATTATACCAAGTGTTTATTTACTTAATTATTCATATTATACTATTAAAACATACCTACTTAACAACTATTTGCAATTTACAATAATAAACATAATAACAAATATATTGTATTAGTTACTAATTTTAATTGAAACCTGAATACTTTTTGACGTGCTTGTTTAATCGCTTGTATAGTTCGCCAATTAAATTCCAGAACATTCTTCCATTTCCCATTTATACCTACACACACACACAGTAACGAAAATATTTCTGTTCATGCATAATTACCGACTGCTATAACTCCTATTGTATTCGCTTGGCTATTTTCGACCCTATTTGGTTCGGGTTAGGGTTCGTTCACATGATGGGCATAATTTCATGGTCGAATCTTCTGGAACAAACCCATCAACGTAACAATGCTTTTTTAAAATTATTTTTCAAGCTTTTAAACAATTTTATATATTTTATTTAACATTTTAAAGTGACAGTGATAACCACGGTGTTAACCCACGGTTATGTGGCAAAATTGTTCTTACCACCTTTGATTAGAGCTAACTGGAAGTTAAAACTGTTGTTCGCATCGCTTCTAACCTTCAGTTTAATTCTTAACTAAGGTTAATAAACTGTCACTTTAACTGAGGTGGTAGGATCGGGCCTAAATAATTTTTTAAAATTTTATTCCTCAATTTTTTTTATCATCAAATTTAATAATTTTATTTTGCTCATGTTGTAACCGAGTAAATCGAATTTAAATTTTTTTAAAAGATATTTCTTTATAGTGTTACCCATCTAATTGCAACAATATGACTACGTTTATCTCGACGTTTGAAGCCGCTTGAATTGAGTAAATCCCTTTTCAAGCTTCGAAATAAACGATCGAGATTAATATTTCAAGCCTCTTGAAAATGTCAAGTCAAGCCTGTAAAATAACAGGCTTGGACTTATGAAGCGGCTTGACTTTTGTCGAAATAAACAGTGAAGCTTCAAATAATGTAAGTACGCATGTGCACATCCGCAATATGTTGGAGTGTTACTAAATTCATATCATTTGTTGGTTATTTGCATTTTACCCCTATTATAAAAGTCGCCAAATAAAACTTTGTAAAATTGTCCAAAAGCGAAATATTTAAAGTGATGAAGAAACATTTTTTTAAATGTTTTTGAAAGAGAGACAAATAACAACATGACAATTTTAAGATTTTGAGGTTATATATCCAGTATGAAATTAGATGATATATCTCTTCTTGTCTGTTTGCATAATCTAGTATTTAACTATCTTTTTTAGTCGATATGAATTTGAAGAAAATCTAAAATAACTCAATCTTATTTTGAATCCTATGGAATAAACCAATATTATATTTCAATTCACAATATACTTGAAGCCGCTTGAATTGTCGAGATAATCGTAGTCTATGACACGTAATAACATTTGTTCCTGTCAAAAATAAAAATAATTTGCATCAAAATAATATTATTTAATAATTTGTATCTTTTTTCGTTTGAATAATTCCCCATTGTCAATATTGATGACTCAAACAGATCGTTTCTGACAGTAAAATGTCATTACATTTATTTGTCATTTATTCCAATCCAATGGCTAACGCTATAAATTTAAAACTTTTATAAAATTTTAAATTCAATTTTCCCGGTTGCAAAATAAAATGTGATTATTGAAATGGATGCAGAATTTATTGGAGGCGTTATTGCCTAAAATAAATAGGTCACTTTTGATGAAGGAAAAACTGTTAAACTATGTTAAACGCCTTTGACCTGTTTTTCGTGTTACACCCGGTATTAAAGCTCTTGTTTTTGTTTGTGCAAAATTCATTTTATTGAATAACTTTAAAACAAAGAATGGCATTTACATCCATTTGTATTTACTTCATAAGGTGCATTCACAAATGAAAATTAGGTTTAGATTTATGGTTTATACTTTAGATTTAAAGACTTTGGCCGCATATTATGTAATGAGTCCATTCACACTTCAGAATTTAGGGTCTCTAAATCCAAATCATAACGCTAAACATTGCAAGGTCCAAACTTTAGGTTTATGATTTAGTTTGACGTCACAAACTTCACCAATGAGAACGAGTCTGAAATGATATAGATATATACACCCATCTTTATTTAGTATCCACTTGGTGCATTCGGCTTTTTACACAAATGCGAGAAGAACATGGAGACTGTCAAAACTTAATTGTTGAAATATAACCAATAATGCCAAGCGAATGATAGTTTCACGGCGCACAAGTGTCTTGTTGAGTACTGCTCTACCGATATTTTAATCTTGTTTGTGAAGCATTTACATAGATGTCTGTACATATCAAAACTAATTTTCAGGTAATTTAATCTTACATTTATGAATGACTTACTTAAACCTAAACAAAAACCATAAACCTAATTTTCATTTGTGAATGCACCTTTATGTTATTTGATTTGTAAATATTTTCCATAATATATAAATATAAATTGTTGTTTTATTATTTAGAAATTAATTTATATTTTGAAATTTATTTTGTAAATTTGGATTAGATTCAATTTGTATAACTTTTGAGAAAAACTGGTCCAGCTAAGAAGTAAACCTGTAGATATTTTAAAATTCAGATGCGATTTTACTTTCTCATCATACATTCATGATGAGAAGAAACGTGCCCGCTCTTATAAAAATAATGTAATAAAGATTAATATTATGTAGTATTGTTGGTTACTGTAACTTATTGATTAGTTTTAATACTCTGTTTTTATAGCTTTAATGTAAATATTCTCGGGAAATTAACATTCTCTATGTTAATTTGTTATTTGTTTAGTAATAACATAAAATGTTCACGTAATTCGCAATTTGCTCAGTAATAACTTATAAAATGCACAACTCATTATGCCGACAGAGTACCGTAAAAATGATTTTATGTAGATTCCAAGGTGTTATTGGGCAGTTATATCTGTGAGAATATGAATGCATTAAACCTTTCATTTCCTCTTCAATTGCATTCTGCGATAAGTGCGCCACATCATTAAGTTATGAACCGACAAATCAATTATTGAAACTAAAGATACTTCTCGGTTCATGCTACGCTAGTTTAAAACCATTTAACGAATTTTAATTACAATATTCACTCGCGTATTTTTGCAAATTAAAATTCTTTTACTTCTATCAAAATAGTTTTTGACAAAAAAGATAAAAGCATTCCTGAGTTCAAAAATTTGTTATATGATGAGATTTACTAGGTCTATAGTTTCTACACACAAAATGTATGGATTTGAAAATAATAATGTTTCTTCTCACTTAATTAAACGATATTTCTCTTTTTTATTACACATTATATTCAGTTTTTTTAAACTAAATTTGAAATAATATAAAATACGATATATTTTTGCATTTTGCATTTACAAGGCGTAAGTTTAGCGATTTTTTATTTTATTTGCTAATTGTATCAAACTAGAACTAGAACAACAATAAAACAATGGGGTATGTGACCAAATTTTTATTTTTACACAATACGATACTAGGCAACAAAATAAAATACCCGTATTTTTTACATCGATTAATTATTCGTACTTTACGAGAAAATAATTATTAAAAATTTGGAGAAGGGATTTGTGACGTAACAATGGTAGAACCGTGAAAAAAGACGGTTAGACTGGTAGGGAAAGAGATAGTTATAACAAGATGTGATCATGCCACACCCTGCCACACATACTACAAAATAAACGCGACGCTGATAGGCGAATTTATAACTGTCTTTTTCCTTCCCGCAGTCTATCTGTCTTCGTCCACATACTTACGGCATATATCCCTTCTCCAAAACATGAAATTGCTAATAACAATATTATTACAAATTTATGTTTAGTTTTTATTATTATAATGAGAAGCTATAATGGTTATTTTTTATATTTTATGACATATATATCGAAATTCGAATATGGCCACATACCCCATTATGGAAGGATATTCAAAATAATTTTATGGATAAATAATACGTAAAAATGAAGACAATTTGCTATAACTCCTACTCACCAATTATTATATTCTACGCATGCGCGACGAGTGTTGATAGAGGAGCACTCATTCCAACTCTTTTTGGGCTTACGGAAAGAACAGGGATAATTGTTTCAAAAATAGGGATAATTGTTTCAAAAATCGGGAAAAGTGTGCACCAAAAATGTATGAGTATACACTGATACAGAAATGTGGCAACAAAATAGAGACAGAACTGAATTTAGTAATTAACGTTTATATCTTATGATCTATGAATTTGTTCGGAAAAAAATCACCACTAAATATGCCTCCTAATGGGGCAACTTTTGTCTAATTTAATCGCCTTCGTATCTCTTTTAGTTTCCGAAATATGTACGTTACGTAAGCATGTTTTCTGAGACACCCGTTCATATAACTCATCCAAGCATAGTTTTAGCAGAACACATTTTCCAGATATTCAAAGTTTGATGACGGTAAGATTCTTGAGAAACCAATGAATTTTCACGGTATGAGTAACAAATACTAAGAATCTGAGACGAACGTTCAATCACCACAACTTTGTAAGTTGTTAAGTTTTAGCAGCATTGCTACAGCAAATAACCAATAATAATTGCGAACACTGAATAAATCATGAAAAAGACAAGCTTTCTATTGGTTAATTTTTTTAGCAACTTTCCTAAGACTTAACAACTTTCTTACAAAATAGGGGACTACAGCGCAATTGAATTAAGTGAAATTAGAAAAAAATATTGAAAGTATTGCTTAATAATGAATATTGAGAATGAAATAAAAAGATATAATTGAAATACTTCGGAAATAAGAGGTTTTTGTTATAGCAGTTCGTCACTCATATGAATTCCATATATATTATTTGATTGGCGACTCAAAGAGGGCCTATAAATATATAACGAATACCCAGTTAGGGGGAGCAGCCTACTACCAATGGAAGTAGATAAATTCAAATGGCGGAGGTGTGGCTATCAGTCCAGTACTGCATTTCTCAAACAATTTTTATTTGAATATAAATGTTTTGCATTAAACTTAATAATTTAAATACACTTCCAATTATAAATCAAGTAGACTTGTACAGTATAGTAATATTCATTTATTTTTTATAAATATAATTTAGAAATAGCATATATTTCAAGAACATTTAGGTCCACGAAGAAAACATTTTGATATTAAAACTTATATTCGTGGCGTCACATCTATATTAGTGGGACTATAATTCGCTTATTAATAGGAATTTTTTCACCGGATTTTCACCGACAGTCTTAGTTTTACTTATACGTTCAGATGAAATTATATTTTAAAAAATGGTGGAATCCCCTATTGGGGCGATGGGTGATTAGATCTTACTTCACCTAACGTAGTGTGTGACCATTTATATTAAAATAAATGCAAAGATTGTATTGTATTTCGGGATTTCAACCTCGATTTCAACCTCTATGGGTTATATCTCTAGGGTGGCTTAGACACACAACACCTATTAATTTTACTTTCTTTACATTGCCACGACGGTTCTTACTTGGAAGCCATGTGTATTGTTTGCCCGTGCAACCCCTTGTTACAATCACATGCCGGTTCCAGATAGCTTTGTGAGTTACCAAGTTAATTGTGTACCGATCAAGGCCAATCGAAAAAAATTCCTCGAAAAATGTTCAACCTGACGTCGGATTCGAACCCTCGAACTCTGACTCCAGAGGCTACCACTCTACCACTGTGGTATCGCGCCGTCAATGCAAAGATTAACATATATGTTTTAAAATTGTACTATTCAATTGAAGCGATGAGATGTACAAAGAAAAGATTCCACATGTTGGTCATTTCAAACTGAGATAGCCATTTTATATTACTCTCAAAGCTGCGTCAAATGACTTCTAAAAGAAAAATATTCTATAACCAAGCTATATTTATACAGACTGTCTTGCAACTCTATTGCCATAGCTTAATGGTGTGTTCCCTACGTAATTTTAAGTCGAAAATACCATATACACTTATATTCGAATCTCAAAATTAGATGAGTTCTGAGCGATATTAAATTGAGGTGCTCTTTGGAAAAACAACATTAGTCCATTTTTTAAAATTTGGGATAATCAAAGAAAGAACTTTCTAGCTCCCTTACTATTAACGATGTAGCTTCGAGAAAATAAACGTATTATATAATTTATTTTTTACTATTTTCTGTCATCATAAATAAATAAATATATCATCACAGCTTATTACCCATTGCTGGATGTGCCAATCTGCTTTGGACTCAGATATCGGTAATGATGAAATATTTACACTGTGCGGGCGCTTACCAGGCGTCACCTCATGGGCACTTATTTCTGGCGTGGAGAGTGCACCACAGGGGTCATTTTTGTGCCATTTAAAATTCGAAATATTTGGCGTCGGTCGGGATCGAACCTGGTTCCCCAGATTCGCGACCTGACACTCAGGCACGCGGCCACGAGACCCCATTATTCTACTTGAGATGTAAAAGGAAAAGATTCCGCCGACTTTGTTTTAGTATAACATACTTATAGTACTTTTAAATTACTAAAACTATGTGATGAAGTGTTTAGCTCACTTAGATTTACAAATTGTTACCTAATTGTTTTCATGTAAAATGCTTACTTTAATCTTTAATCAGTTTATATTGATTTCTGCAAAACTACCATTAAAGGAACCTTTTCCTTGAACATCTCACCACTTCAATTGACACATAACCACTTCCAATGGGGGAGTTTTCGAATTTTTGATTTTTTTATGTGTTAAAATATTTTTAAATCTAAAACGTTTTTACTTTTATATTTTATAAAATTTTCAAAAATGTCGGAGAAAAGAAAAGGTAAACTTTTGCAATGTATTTTTCCCGCCATTACTGCGTATAACATCAACTATGTGCGACTTCTAATTTCTGTGTTTACCGTATTTTCTAGGTTTTACATTTATATATTTAAAATCAAATAATTTGCTTTTTTTGCGATTTGACATTGAATTTGACGTTTCAATATCAAATATGGAAGACATACGTTTATGTTTTCATGCTAAACTAGCGCTCGTAGCGGAGAAGTACGGCGAACCAAAGATGCTGCATACGTCATCGTATTGCGGGCGATTTAACTAACGATAAATTTTATATCGTTTGTACAAAAAAATACGCTATATTTTATTACTTTTATTGCATTAATAGTAATATTGCATGAGTATTGCAGTAATATGGAAAAATCATTACATTTCAACATGACTAAACTCCCCCATTGTTGTTAATTTAACACGTAAAAGTAATAGTTAAACGTTATTATAAGTGTGACAATAATTAAAAATTTTATTTCATATATTTTTGAGAAAAAAATTATTATATATTAACTAAATTAAACGTCCCCATACTCTAAATACTTCTGCAAATTAAAATTATTTTAGTTTACCGTTAAAAAATGTTTGCGACAAAAAATGTAAGTGCATTCCAAAAATTCATAGACAGCAATAAAAAATACAGCTAAAAATAGTTATAAAATATTCCCTGTCGTTTTAAAACACCCGGTATATAAATAGAAACGAGGAAGTATTGCAAGGAGGAAGAATTTTATTCTTAGTGTGTATTTTAAGCAAGATGCACGTCATAGAGAAATATTTTGTTATCTGCGGTCACAAATTCTCCATCATTAATATGAAAAATCGGACTTTTGCCAAAATGATAGCTATTAAATGATAGTAAAATTGTCGCCGGAAATACGAAGAATTTTAGATAAAAATGTTATTTATTTATCTAGGCATGCAAATCCAGTAATTTTATATTAATCTGAATATGACTCAATTTTTTGTTATGGTAGCGTATTTTGCAATGAACAAATTGCATTCTTATCAGGAGGGATTTTTGTGGATATTATCATTAATGAACTCATTCGTTTTAATATAGACATCTGTCAGATGTATATTATAAACCTATTTCACAACGTGCACAAATTTAATGGATAATATATTATATTGTTCTGGTTTTAACAACTAACATAAATACGTATAATTATATTATTAGAGATTGTCAGACACCAAAACTAACATTTCATGTGTGTACAACAAACATTTCTATTTGGAAATTCGAAATATTTTAATGGTTCGATATACAGAAATTCATTATTTCATGGGTTAGTTTCGATAAAAGTATCGGGTGGAACTTAGTGAATTGTATTAATATTAAGGTGAACATTGTAATATCTGTCAGTGACAGACTGTCTCACCTGTCAAATATCAAATGAGATTCACTTGTATTGTGAAAATTTGTCTCAGGGAAAAGAAATAAAGATATCCGCTGGGTAAATGAGGAATTATTATTGCTGATAGAAGAAGAAAATAAAAGGATAACTATAATAATTGTAAAATTCTGTTAATAATATCTGAATGTCATTTGTCGCATGTAGAGCTAGATCAAAATACAAGTAGTCTTTTAAAACAACTCGAACCTTATTTTATGTATGGACATAGTGATCAGAAGTAACTGTTTCTTCTTGACTCTCAAAAAAGTTATCGACGGCTGCTTTTAGGCCATCATCAGAGTCAAAACGGCGTCCTCTAAGATTTTTCTGTAATAGTCGAAAGAGATAGAAGTCAGACGAAGCCAAGTCCGGATTATAGGGAGGATGGTCTATCTCAACGACGCTGCACTCTTGCACAATTGGACTAATTTTGGCAGCCTTATGCACGGTCGCATTGTCATGCAGCAGAAACACTTCCCGATTGGAAAAATCGGGTCTTTTCTGGCTAATTGCTTTCCGTAAATATTTCGTGTTCGCATATACGTCCGCATTTATTGTGGTCCCTTTTGCCATATATTCAATGAGAAGGATACCCCTGATGTCTCAAAAAACTGTTGCCATCAATTTCCCAGCAGAGGATTGCGTCCGTGCCTTTTGGGGGGGGGGGGGGTTATGAACCCACTGCTTGGATTCTATTTTTGTCTCAGGATCCCAATGGTGCACCCAAGTCTCGTCGCCCGTCACAATTTGTGCCAAAAAGCCAAAATCGTTGGTCACCTGGCTGACACCTTACTCATGTTCAAATTGTCGTGCAAGATGGTTATTACGCTGGGTTCAGATATATCCAATGCCATACTAATGGTAGAGACCTTCACACGACGATCTTCGAGGACCATGGCTTCAACTTTTTGAGTCATTTCGTCATTTGTTACCGTTTTGAGTCTTCCACTTCGGGGATTGTCTTCGATGGATCCACGTCCCCATCGAAACTGTTTAGACCAAAATTTTATTGTGTAATATGATGGTGTATCATCCCCATAGACGGCCACCATTCACTCACGGATTGTTTTCGGCCGATGGCCCTCTTTTGTCAAAAAATTTATAACACTGCGATACTCTAATTTTAAATTACTCATTTATCCTCACAATTCTCTTTCTAAATTGGAAACTAATTATCACAATAAACACAAATTTTGCAAATAAGGTTAGAATACATGCCCCTATTGACAAATTGTGTTTGTGCGTTTCAATCGTTTTTTTTTTTTTTCATAGCTAGGTAGATTACTTTTCTAGTGCCCCTATTATTTTTTCTATTTGATTCCCAAGATCTCTCGCTTCTTTTTTGAGACATTTTTGACAGAGGACTATTTTAGCTTAAAACACGCTAATACAACCTATTGAATTTCACGCATTGCATTTTTATTTGTTGTAAATTTTCACTATTGTATGTTGAATCTATGTTTATTTTTTTATAACGTGACAGTGTTAATCCCTGGAGCTATAAAACTAAATTTTTATAGCGTAATGCTGAAACAATATTAGTGGAATACAAACACATAACACATGGGAGCTGTAGATATTTCCACAAACATATTGTTGTGTATTGTGAATAAATCGGATAATATGATTTTCCAATAATTTTTTTGGTACTATATAATGTACATGTTAAACCATTTTAAAATCCTATTGTTGCACTTTACACAGATTGGAAAACGAATTTCATGCGGGTTGATGAGTCAGTATCGGTTCAGATTATGTTCACCGCATTATTTAGTTATTATTCATCAACACCAAACGTTTTTCCTATCCATTGATGACGGAATTACATTTCATGAAAATAAATATAACCGCATTACCCTGAACCTATTCTATTCATATTTCACTTTTAGTGGATATAATAATGTATTTGCAGGTATTGCACTTCGGAGAACAATTTATCTATATTTCCATTGAATTTTCATTCGTTTAGTTATAATTTCGTTTAGCTGCTATAGCTGATTTAATGTGCTCAGAGAACATTTCGTATTATATTTCCTAGAAATGTGTCATATGAAATATTAACGGTGACGCGTACATTTTATTTTTCATTTTACAAATTATGCCAAAACATTTCATTTTATAATTTAAATTTTTAAAAACATACTTATACTGAGTGTCTACTTGAAATTTTTGCATATTGTTGCCCTTCATTTTGACTGACAACAATGCTTGTGGTATCAACATAAAAATAAAATTTCTGCATCAAATGACACCAAACACATTTGAATTATATATTTTAATCCCATAAATTAATTATTAAATTTATTCAAATTCATATTATTAGCGATAGCCAAAAAGACTAACAAATACAGTAAGAATTTGAATAAATTTAATAATTAATTAAAAGTATTACATAATTTAAATGTATTTAGTGTCATTTGATGCAGATTTTTTTTTCTTTCTTTTGATTCCACAACCATTGTTGTCAGTCAAAACTGGGGGCAACAGTCTACAGAAAAACTGATTTCTCATTTTAATCTCCTATGTATACCTTGAAAATAAACACCCGGTATAGGAAATACAATGTTATAAATATTTAAATGTTGTAGATAATAAAAGTCTGCACCTAAATCACTAATCAGATTTTATTTTGCACTTTTTGTAACCTGTAAAAATTTGAAATTTTCTAAATATTGCTCATTTGTAGTGATAGTCATGGAATTGTAATAAAATTACAAATAAATGCAAAATGTTTGAACTGTCAGAAAAAATAGTTTATTAGGTTAGATACTAATTTATTTTAATTTTGTTAAAATAGTTATTTATGTAACAAGTGTGTAAAGTAGTACTTTTTTGGTCGAGTGTGATGTTTTACGCATTCGGCTACGCCTCATGCGGAAATTGTAGCACGAGACAAAAAATACTATTTTACACACGTGTTGCATACAACATTTTTCCTACAACCGAAATGGTATTGATGTTTCTCATAATACTGAGTGTACAGGCATCCAGCAGCTTCAAACACTGTTAGTACTCTTTCTCATAACACTGTACAAAATGTAACTTAAACACTTGGAAGAATCTCAGACAGACGATGATTAGTATATTATAATGTACAAATTGTATATTTAATATTAATATTAAAAATTAGGTTAGGTTAGAATACATGTAAAAAAAAATGTTAACGTTCATAAAAATTAGATCAGTACTCAATTTTTTTAAAAAAATATTAGATTTGTTTCATTTACAGTGCATATTCATATTTCTTAATAAATTTTATTATTATTTACTACCTAATTATATACTTGACAGGTAAATTAACCGTATTTTAATGTTGCCTAGCAACGCTTATTTACTTTTCACACTGTAATGAGTGCGTAAAAAGTACTTTTCATGCACGGTTGTAGGAAATAGTTATTTATGTAACAAGTGTGTAAAGTAGTACTTTTTTGGTCGAGTGCGATGTTTTACGCATGAGGCGCAGCCGAATGCGGAAATCGTAGCACGAGACAAAAAATACTATTTTACACACGTGTTGCATACAACATTTTTCCTACAACCGAAATGGTATTGATGTTTCTCATAATATTGAGTGTACAGGCATTTAGCAGCTTCAAATACTGTTAGTGCTTTTTCTCATAACACTGTACACTATGTAACTTAAACACTTGGAAGAATCTCAGACAGACGATGATTAGTCTTTTATAATGTACAAATTGTACATTTAATATTAAAAATTAGGTTAGGTTAGAATACATGTCAAAAAAATGTTAATGTTCTTAAAAATTAGATTAATACTCAATCTGTTAAAAAAATATTAGATTTGTTTCATTTATATTTATATTAATATTTCTCACTAAATTTTATTACTTTCATTATTATTTACTACCTAATTATATACTTGACAGGTAAATTAACCAAATTTTAATGTTGCCTAGCAACGCCTATTTACTTTTCAAGCACTAGTGCGTGAAAAGTACTTTTCACGCACTAGTGCTTGAAAAGTGACACTTTACACACTGTAATGAGTGCGTGAAAAGTACTTTTCACGCACGGTTGTAGGAAAAAGATATTTATTGTGTTTTGGTTTATAAATAGAATGTTTTTATGAAGATGAAAAGCTGCAAATAATTTATTGATATTATTCTGACAGTTCAAACATTATGCATTTATTTGTAATAATTATATTCCAATTCCATGGCTATCTCTACAAATGAGCAATATTTATATAATTTCAAATTCGTATTTACAGCATACAAACCGTGCAAAATAAAATGTGATTAGTGATGATAATTTAGGTAAAAATATAATGGTTTTCTTCTTGCATTTAGCCTCTGATATTTTCTCAAGTTTTTAATAAATATGAACATTAATCATACGAATTTATTTGAAAATGATTATTTTAATTAAATAATATTTATATAGGGATGAATAGATTGATTTAAGGCGTGGACACTTGAGGCTTAAATCTAAAGCCTACCACCCGTCAAAAATTGAAATAACCCTATTCCCCTTTAAATATCATCCCTTCTGGTGTTTGGGTCACCCTTCAGAATAATCCTCTATGCTGTGACATGTTTGACTGGTAACCACATATAAATAGAGGAGCTGTCACCCCTATATCTGCGGAAAGGAGGATATATGAGTTTACATATGATTTTACAATACAACAAAATCACCACTCCGGCTTTGGAGAAGTCGGAGACCAAGACACTGTTTGATTAAGATATTCAAAGCGGGTGCTGATTTTATCAAATCTGATTTTTTGTTGAAAATGTAATAAAGTATCATTCGAAGACAAATTTACTTCGTATCAAATTTTCATTTTCGAACTAGAAATCAGTGAAATGCATAAGCAAAAAGTTGAAATTTGTTTCATATAGACATCAGGAAATACGTCATCCTATTAAGATTTGATATTTAAGCTTATTTAAAAATATATTTATCTATACAAGAATATTCACAAATGACGTAAAAATATTATTTATATCTGTAACTGGGTAACCAGTAGCCATTCAAAAAAAAATGTAATGTAAGTCTTTTAGTTTTAATAAACCGAGTGACGTTAAAATCTGTTTAATATGGGAAAACAGTTTTTTCAAATATTATCTGCCCCATAAAACTTTATGGGCTGTTTTATACAAAAAGATTTAAAATCAAATAATAACCGGTATCCAAGTTTTTAAATTTACTGCTTTATTAATTGAGTAAACTTAATTTAAAAATATAGTAAAATAAAATTTGGTATGCGTTATTTCAATAAATAAGCGTTGATTAACTGTCAAATACATATTTTGTTGACATATTTATTAATGGGTGCTCTGGGTACGTTTGCTGGAAACGTAAACGTGTCTAGAGAAGCTCGTTTAAGTGTGTATAATGGAGTGCTAGTGCCTGCTTTGATGTATGGAAGCGAATGTTGGGCATAGACGGGAAAGCATAAAAAGAGGGTTATTGCCGTGGAAATGAGGTATTTACGTATGTGGATATGTAAGACGGGATCGCGTGAGAAATAATTTGGTGTATGAAGAATATGTGGTTAGGAAGAATGTTGTTAAGAGAGTAGGAATGAACCAGTTGAGATGGTTTGGTCATGTGGAGAGAATGAAGAGTGAACAAGCCGTAAAGCGTATGTATCTTGGTGAAATTGAGGGTGTTCGATTGCGTGGCCGTCCAGTGTGTAAATGAATGGATGTGATTGATAAGGTGCTAAAAGAGAGAAAGTTTCCGAGTGAGAAGAGAAGAAGAGCGTGTATGAATGTGGCCGAGGTGAAAGACGTGTGCTTAGACAGGAATGTGTGGCTAAGGATGATTGTTTCGTAACTATTAATGTGGTCCGGATGCGGTATGTCGCTACCGACAATCGGTCATTTTAATATGTTAAGAGTGAGGAATATTTGTTGTATGATGTCAGGTTATTAAGAATGTTGTTGAAAGAGAGAGTGATTATTTTTGTGGTTGATATTATTATTCTTTCGGGTTTGTGCTAACCCACTAAGTGGGAAATGCGTGATTTTATGTATGTATGTATTTACTACGTTTATATGCAGTTTTGAAAATGGTTTCAGTTTTCATTCAAAATTACGCGAAACTGTTTACATGCAATTTTCGAAACAGATTGATTTGAAACCAGTTTCGGCGCATGCGCAATTGGCTGATGTAAGTGACAGATCCTCTTCACTTCAAATTCATGTTTTGCCATTATTCCAATTATTTTTTCTACTTTATACCATTATGCACTAAACCTACACAACTGTCAGTTTATTTGTAGGTTAGTAACACCAAATAACACAAAACGACAAAAACGTTATGCTATGTACGCATGCGCAATATCGAAACGGAATTATATGTATTTACATGAGTAGTTTGAAACTAGTTTTCAAGTCAAACCCATGAATTGGTTTGAGATAACTCAAAACTGTTTTGACACTGTATACATGGCGTTTTCAAAACTAAAAACGTTTTGAAAACGGTTTGAAGACTGCATATAAACTCAGTAATTATTACTTGATAGTTTGATAGTTTATTCGAGTTTCATTTCTTGAACTAATCGCATACTAAATTGGTTTTTACAACGTTTTTATATTAAGTTTTATTATATAAATTTTGGCTCCCAAAAATTCAGAATTTTATTTTTTAAATACGTATATACAAAGCACCGTAAAGTTTTACGGGACAGATATTTGAAAAAAAAACTGTTTTCCCAGGTTAGACATCTATGTAACGGATTTCGAGCGCCATCAATTCTTTTAAATACGAAACTGTTTTATTAAATTTATTTGAAACTTATTCTTCGAATTGAAATTGACACACAGGGTAGTTATATCTCATTACACAATTCTAAGAACGCTCGTTCTTGAAATATCGTAGATGAATTGACAATTTTTCAAAAGATTCTTAGAATTTCTTTATTTGCTTAATATAATTGCAAGATACATTTAGTAGAAATATCAAGTTGAAAACTTTGTCAACTTTACAGTTTAGCTTTAGATTGTGTAGGTAGATAATAATGATTCTGAAAATTTGATATTTGCTGCCGTCTGCAACTAAACAATAAACCTGATAAAAACATATTTACTTTTACCTTTTATATTTTGAGTAAAAAATTTAATGCTGTATTTATTTCAACAGATTCTCATAAATGTATATAATAAAGAAGCAAGGTATATAAGGATTAGGAGGTTTTACTTTTCATATTTTAGGCTTGAAAAATATTAAGTTTCACATTATTTTCTTCAAGTATCATTCTTCTTTAGCAAATATTTTCTTTCAAGCCAACATTACACTGTTTTGATAGCTTTAATTTAGGGCAAGGATGCTCTTATTTAGAATTTTTAAACTTTATAAATCCTTTAAAAGTTGTATGAACAAGGGTGAGAATTATATTTCTGAAACAACCCACGTCTGAAATTTTATTTCGGTTATTTTTTCTATACAACTAATGAAAAATACGTTGACAATCTTACCTTTTAGTAAATAAATAAATATTAAACTTTTAGAACTATTTTCGCTGAATTCTTGCAATAAATTTGCTTTTCTTTTTTTAGGTATTGTTTCATTTTCTTCATATTTCTTTAAATTCCAAATTTTATATGTTTAGGTTATCTCAACACGCGGATTCTAAGTTTCATCGATATCTCTTTTCGTTTCCGAGATATTTACATTTAAAACTTTACCTATTTCTGGATTGTGACCCAAAAATTGGTGGAAATTACATAAAGTTTACTAATTTTCATAAAATTTGTCCCGTTAGTTCAGTTTATACAGTAAAAAAACTGAAATTCCTGAAATTTCAAATCCGGCCCTGATTCCTGTGGCAATGTAGTAACCAAGAAAAAAAGGATTTAAAAGGTTAAAACATCTTAATTTTTAACATGATTTTAACGAATAGCTACATTTATTAAAGTACAGTTTCGAAACAAAAACATGCCATGAATTTTTAGACGACCGATATCAAATTTGAAACTTGAAAATTATTTCTAAATTTCAAATAACAGAAAAGCTCTGCACGACAGATTTGTGAGGAGAGATACATTGATACATATCATATCTGCAAATATAAGCAGATTGACAGAAATGCGTAAAGTCGGGATATAGTTTACTTATTTTATTATTGTTTTCAGGGTTGGCATGATTTAAATCATTTGATTTAAATCGTGATTTAAATCATCTAATTTTTTTAAAATCATTGATTTAAATCAAATTTTATAAAATAATACAATTTTGTCAGCAAATCAATTTCAAATTATTTTAGATACCCGCAGAGTTAACAAAAAGAAAATTTTGCTATGATAATGTAATATAAAGATATATAGATATACATATACCGGGTGTCTACTTTTTTATGGACCATACAATGGTAAATTTTTATATATTTGTAAATTCTGCCTATTAATTTTAGAACTAAATTGTAAATACTACATCAAATGAGCCTAACTTTATTGATATATTACGTTCTTGTAATGAGATAAACGTAAAATAAAATATCCGTTTTTAGCTTTTTAAAGAGTGCCATGCAAGACATATTTTGACTTGTTTTATTTAGGGTATATTCCAAAAATAACAAATTTTAACCGTGGTTAACCAGGAGTGTTCTAATAATCTCAAATTATAAAAATTGTACATTTCTAAAACATGGTACCGGTTAAAATGGTTGCAACCGAAGCGCACCAACACAATCGTGATTTTTCCTAGGTTTTGTCGGTAACATCTTCTGTCCTTTTTCATAAAATGTCAGATTTTATAGGTTAGTGTGGTTAAATAATTGATGTTTGCATCAGTTTTTTACGGTTTGTATTCTAAGTATTTTAATTATCGGCTCCATAATTTAGGATTATGAAAGACGTTAGACGAAATATTTTGACAGAAAACTTTAGGTTTATCGTGAAAGTAACCAAACTATTTCAATAATAATAGTCACGTGACCACAACCATTCGGTAACCGAAATCATGGTTTTGGTTATTATTTTCTATTTTTGGAATATATCCTTAGGTAGGCATGGTTTAAGTTTAAAGTTTAAACAGGCGCGCGTGGACGCGTTATATTACGTATATAAGCAAAAATTCAAATGTCTTCTTTGGGGTTTTATTGCTGATTTCGTTTTCGTTTATGAAATAAAATATTTGTATTGCTTTTAAATTTAAAAAGTGCAATAACACCAACATGTCTAAAAATTAAAAAATCATGATTTTTGCCAACCCTGATTGTTTTTATAATGTTTTTACCAGTCCTGCTTCTTTGTGAACATGTTCTTTCATTTGCGTACAGATATATTTTTTGGGGCTTCATTACAATGTTATTTGGCAGTAAGCACAATGTTTAGGCTAGAATCCTCTACACTAATCCAGGATGAAATAGGTTATGTTTATTCACAGATGATACATTATTGCCAGATTAAGACACTGCATAATACATCGCTATTTCAATATGTTCATGTTTTGATGAAAATGTTGCATGTTGTAGTGTGTACGGTTGTTTAAACTTCATACACTGTTTTAAATTAAAACTAGGATTAAAACCAAGTGAACATCACTCTTTCAAATTATACTGAATACACGAAGTAGAAAATCTAGAACACGTTTATAATTAGTTTAGAACAAATGTTGGAAAAAGTATTAGATTATATTAAACAAAACTTAGTTAATGCGACATTTCATGGATTATGTTTACCTCAGTCAGATAATACAGAAATTGGAAGATATGAAATTGAGTGTCAGTAATAACTAATGTGCGATATATTATGAAATAATTTCTAATTCTACAACTGACGTATAACAATCATGTATATTAATATCTCACATTACAAACAAAGCGGTTTAATCAGAAGCACATCAAGGTAATGCTGAATACAGTTGTTTTTCCGTTCCTAGTACTAATTGTATATTACGTTCATTTGCTTTAATAAGCATATTCTTTTAAATGATTTACTGCTTTTCATATTTTGCAAGCATAAACACGTGTATTTTTGACATAATCTTTTTCAAGTATTTCTAATTTTACATCTCTTTTTCACTGAAATTCACTGGGCAAGTAGGAATCTCTCATACAGCTTACATTTTTTACAATTTGAAATACCGTACTTTATTTCCTTTTCCTGCCACAGTCAAATTATTTCGCAAAAATTTTAAGAAATATCTTGAAAGCCCCTTGAGTAAAGTACCACTTCCATTGCACGTATTGCTTTCAAGTTTTTAAAGCAAAGTACCACTTCCGCTTTATAGATTGCTATCTGAATCTTAAATATAATCAGCTCCACTCGAGAATATATAAATGTGAAATATGTAATTTAATTTGAAGACAATTCGAACATGAAAATTCGTATCACATACATTCGTCGTGAGTAAGTCCATTGAAATGGATTCTGGCATTCTGTGCGAGATTATATGTTCTTTAAAAACATTGTGGGGGATATATTCTATTTACTACGTAGAGTACATACATCGAACGTACATTTCGAAGCCAGTTTACTTTTTTTATTTATTTCTTTGTTTTTCTGGATCACTGTACCCTTTCTATTAGATTTACTGATCCCGTTCAGGTTATTTTTCTGATTTTATTGAACGGACTGGAAATGTTTAAAGTTATTTGTCAACCAGCGGTTTTACTTTAACATTGTTTACAAGTTACAACAATAAAAGCATTGGAATACAATAACTTATGTTCTTTTAATTGCCTCTTTTGAAATTAGTGTCCTAAAAAAAATTTATTGGGTAAAATCTAAAAATCAAGTATGTAATGCCTACTATTGTTCGATTTATTGAACGGATTGAAAATATTTAACTTTCTCAAGTTGAGCTTTTCGCATGTTCGTATAATTACCGCTTTTGAAATTAATTTTAATTAAATTTATAGATTTAGAGATATCGCAGATCCTTGCTTTTCGGAATTGATTCAGCGGAATAAAACAAAAATTAAGACTAGAAAATTTTCTGATTATCTTTTGTTATGAAGTTATTGGTAAAAAATAAATATTAACATTTAAACTTATTAAAAACGAATAATATTAGAGAATAATATATTTCCGCATTTGAACGTGTTTATTTAGTTCACATTGGTTATCATATTGAGGCAGGATATCTATTGCTTATCAATACTTTGGCGTCAAAATAACATCAGACATATAATCTCCAGTCAAAATAGTTCGATAATATAGAATATATCTGAAACAATTTTATTCTGATCTTAGATTATATTGTATAGTGAATATACAAATTGTTCAGAAAATAGAGGTCAATAAATTTAGGATGCATAATACATGTCAAAACAATAATGAACGTTCATATAAATATGTATCCGGAAGAGCTGGGCAATACTTGCAAGAAAAGTACTTTATTAGGCTTGCAAGTACTTTGAGTACTTCAAGTACTGTACTTGAAGTACTTTCTATTTATAGTATTTTGTACTTGACAAAGTAAATCTATTCACATGTAATTCGTACTTAGTACTTGGAAAAATACTTGAAGTACTTTAAATGTACTTGAAGTACTTTAAATGTACTTGAAGTATTTTAAATGTACTTGTAGTATTTTAAATGTACTTGAAGTATTTTAAATGTACTTGAATTACTTTACGGGGTCTCGTGGCCGCGTGCCTGAGTGTCAGGTCGAGAATCTGGAGAATCGGGTTCGATCCGGACCGACGCCAATTATTTCCAATTTTAAATGGCACAAAATTGACCCCTGTGGTGCACTCTACACGCTAGCAATGAGTGCCCGAGAGGTGACGCCTGGTAAGCGCCCGCACGGTGCAAATATATCATCTTTACCGATATCTGCTTACAAAGCAGATTGGCACACCCAGCAATGGGTAATAAGTGATATATTTATTTTATTTTTATTTTATTTGGATTACTTTAAATGTACTTGAATTACTTAGTTTGTCTGCCAGTGTTTCTTTTGCAGAGGTGTGGTGTTATGTGAATTTCATTAATTAATATTTAATATTTGCAATTTTTTTGGCATAAATAAATTAATTCTAATCTGCGCATATTGCATATACATAAATTTGTGTATTACCTAACTACAGTGCAAGGACTTTGCGTATCGCCTGGCGATCGCATAACGTAAAAATGACGTCATTCTAACATCTCGGTACAGCTTCTCGCATCGCATGGCGATCATATGACGTCAATTTTACGTCATGAGATCGCTAGGTGATACGACAGTCCCAGCGAGGAACTCTTGTTTTAAATAACCAAATAAATATCGCATATTGAAATTTTTGTCAACAATCACCTTTTAAGGTCCATATAATCAGAAAAATATCAATTATCTGAAAAAGTACTTGCACCCAAATTAACAAGTACTTTTTTAAGTACTTGGTACTTTCAAGTACTTTAAAAACTAAAAAAGTACTTGTACTTCAAGTACTTTTAAAAACATCAAGATACTTGGTACTTGTACTTCAAGTACTACTTTCCGGTACTTTGCCCAGCTCTGCGAGAGAATATATGGTATGACTAGCGAATGAAAGTTGACGTTTAAATTATTTTATAGATGTGTTTTCTTTTGAAACCCTAGAAAAGAAAAGAATTGTACGAAATATTCAGGTTTGAAATTATTGCACGAACACATTTAAATACTGGACTAGGAAAGCACACAAATACATTTGTATGTCTGGCTGAAAATAGATGGCCGACTAGGGTAACTGAATATCAAAACAGGGGTGCGTTTAAAATATTTTAAACATTTTTCGTTTATGTTCATTATAACAAAATATGAGTATTTTGATCTTTAAACTATTTAGTTTGGCAATGAAATAGGATTATTTTAAATTTCCTTTAACAGTAATTCCGACTCGAGGGTTGCTTACACCTGCGACGAACGAACTAGAATTTGCGGTATTAAATTTTTTAAATACATCCCTGAATCCTGTTGCTAAAGTCATTTTAAATGCCTCCTGGTATTGAGTACAATTCTAATCTGTAACGGAATACATAAGGGTCAGTTTCCTTTCAAATAAAATATAGGGAAATGTTTTCAAAAGAAACCACATAATATTAAATAATCTAAACGTCAACTTTCATTCGCTAGTCATACTATAACATATTTTTGTCTACTAACTAGCAGCCTGAATACGAACATCACGAAAGCTACGTAATTGATTTATTACACATCTAATTGGAGTGACCGTGCGTTAAAACGTCATTTGGTTTCTTATGGTACATCATGCGAATATTTGCCTTCAACGTTCAATCTATTTAAACACATTTTGTGAACACAGATGTGGAAAATATCTTATTTTCTAATATTATTTGTTTTTAATAAAGTTTAAATGTTAATATTTTTTTGTTGTTTATCAATAATTTGATAACGAAGGACAATCCGAAATTTTCCTATTCCAAAGCACTATATAGTCACTTTTGAAACGTCCGGTATTTAAAATTCAAATGACAATATTGTTTTCTGTATTAATTTGTTTGTTCACATATTGTATAGTACCCAATGTAAATAAATTCAGCCATTACTTTTATAAACATATATGTTTTTCTGATTTATTGAACGGATTGAAAATGTTCAAAGTTATTTGTCAAGTTGTGTTTTTCGTTTAACATCGGCTACAAGTTACAAAATACGAGCATTGAAATAAAATATCGTATATCAAAAACGAGATTTGAATCAAAATCGCGTGACTTCTACGACACTCTGTATACAGCGGAGAAAATCTGGAACACATTCATAATCAGAGGCGTAGTTACTGTGGAGTTGGAGTAGGTTGCTCCAAATGTATGATCACAAACGGCGCAAAAAAATTAAGAGCGAAAAAAATGTTCCCGCATTATAAATGATAAAATATTTCTATTTTAAGCTGTGTCATATTGTTCTTAATACGTTTTAATTTAATTGTACTATAGAATAATAAAAAAGCATACTTTAATTTATAGTTTTGCTTGAAATAATTTCATGAATGTTACTTAAGTAGGTTTAATTTATTTAAGTGTCAATAATTACGGCAACAGCAAAAAAGTTTTAAATTAAAATTATATAAATTTAATTCGTCTAGACTCCAGAGAAAAAAAGTTAAAAGTTAACATTTGAATTAGTTTATATTTACGGTTTTCTTTTGTAACTTTGAGTACTGACATGAATTTGAAAGAAACATCACCTTTCCGTATTTTTATACAAGAATAAATTTGTATAGCATTAACATTCGAAGGGTTTTTCGAGTATCCATGCAAATCGTAAATTTTTAATTTCTTAGAATTTGTATTTCGGATTTAATACAATAAGATATGGCACGTAAATAAATTTTTACAATTTTTGTTATATTAATTGAAACTTATAGCATTTTCCATTTATATATTTAGTGCGAACTTTTTTGCGCTAAGTGCATAACTCGTTTTCCATTTATATAATCAGTGCGCAATTTCTTGCACTTACTACGATCGTCAGTTCTTCCCAGTGAAGTTTGTCAAATATTTTCAATTATTGTAAAAAGTATCTGTGTAAGTACAATGGATGCAAAAAAAATTAAGTCTTCACAGCCCGAATCTTGTGTAGTGTTATACATTGCTACAAAACTTCTCTATATGAGAGTGACAGCTAACTTGCACTGGACTTTTCTAACATGTTTTATTTAAAATGTACTACGCATGTGTTGTAACAAAACTATTGCCGGGTATGACGTTATTAGCGGCATTCTGCGCTAAGTGTAAAACTAAATAAATAATATATATATATATATATATATATATATATATATATATATATATATATATATATATATATATATATATATATATATATATATATATAGATGGAGAATTAGTTGCACAAATGAAATAAAAATGTATTATGTAATGAAAACAATTATGTTCCTGGATAAATTTTAGTATAATTAAAGTTTGCATCAGTTTTCTTAACATTACTCATTAGTGACTATTTCTATATAAAAAAAACAGGTGATTTAGATTGATAATAAAAATTATGTCTAACCTTAAAATTAAAGCTAAATACGTATTTTTAACTAAAATGCTGTTTTAAGAAATGCCTAATTTCATTATTTAATAATATATATATATATATATATCAAATTTGTCAAAATATTATTTTAAAGCAGAACATAAATTCTTTACATCAACAGATCTCAACGGAAATGTTGTCTCCAAGCTAATCTGTCCTGCGCGTCCATTTTTAGCCCCTCGTAATTTTGTCCGTCCGGAATGGAACCCCTGCGTACTAGATACGAAGCGAAAATTCAAATAAATTGTTCTTGTACTAGAACTATTAAATTTTTTTTAAAATCAGCATTGGACGAACATACTTCTAATATGAACCTGCATTTAAAAAAAAATATATTGAAATCTATTAGTATTTGACCTTGATTTTGTAGGAAAAACGAGAAATGCCGTTTTCCCCATAAAATCAAAGTCTAATACTAATAGATTTCAATAAAACTTTTTTCAAATACAGGTTCATATCAGAAGTATATTCGTCTAATGTTGAATTTTTTAAAATGTTAATAGTTCTAGTATAGGAACAATTTATTTTCGCCTCATATCTAGTACGCAAGGGTTCCATTCCTCTTAATTTCTGTTAACATTCCAAATTTTCTTCGCCTCTCCCCGTTCTTCCATATATTTTTATGTATCCCATCCCGCCTTAAAATATGTCCAATCCTGTTAGCTTTCCTCTTTCTTACTTCTTTCAAAATTCTTCTTTCATCTCCTATTCTTCTCAACACCTCCTCGTTTCTGACTCTGTCCTTTTAACTAATCTTCTCCAGCCGTCGCCACAACCACATCTCAAAACTTTCTAAGTACTTTTTCTCCTTCTTTCGCATGGTCCGCACGTTTCGCAGCCATACAGTACTATACTCCAAATTAGACATTTTCCAAATCTTTTTCGCAATTCAATATTAATGCGTCTGGCTGAAGTCTTGTATTTTACTGTATGCTGCCTGTCCAATTCTGCTTCTAATTTCTTCCTTGCAGCTTCCATTCCAATTTATCATGCTTCCCAAATATTTGAATGAACTTACTTGATCTATTCTCTCTCCTATATTTTTTTAAAAATCTTTCTTTAAACATAAGGGTAAAATTAAATATTGAAATTTGAATTTGACATTTCTTAAAACAGCGTTTTAATTGGTATTAGCCAATGTGCTCGTCTTCAGTATTAAGTTTTAGACATTTGTCGAAACTGTAGAACACATAAGTATATATATATATATATATATATATATATATATATATATATATATATATATATATATATATATATATATATATTTCTGAATTCAAACATGTAATCATTTTATATCCTTACATAATAAAAATATTGAGAAAAATTCAATTAAAATTTAAATAAATTTTATTTTTATAGTTTTTTTTTCTAGTAGGCAATGTACGAAATTGAGCTTAAATTAAAGTAAAACAAATATTTGTTAATTACCTTATAAATAGTGTTCTATCCGCAACAATAGGAATTATTGTGCAATAAATAATTCAAATTGACAAATATCAGGTTTTGTTTTTCATACATGGCCTACTGAAAACTATTCATAAAAATAAAATTTATTTAAATTTTAATTGTACTTTTCTCAATATTTTTATTATCTAAGGATATAAAATGATTACATGGTTGAATTCAGAAAAAAATACTGTATCGAATGGGCTTAAAAAATATATGCCATCCCATTTAAGCAAATATAATTTTGTGTTGTAACCACTGGTTTAAAAAAATAGTTTATTCTGTAATGGGATGCCCCCCTTGGTCTCTTACAACTTTATTTTATAGTATTTTTTTGGATCTCTAATAACTTCTGAGAAAACTCGCGTTTCCTAGCTTCGGTTACAACCTGTATATATATATATATATATATATATATATATATATATATATATATATATATATATATATATATATATATATATATATATATATATATATATAAAAAATTAAATATTCCTATTAAATATGCTTCTGATTTCTTCCTTGCAGTTTCCATTCCAATTTATCATGCCTCCCAAATATTTGAATCAACTTACTTGCTCTATATCTACATCTCCAATATTTTTTTTTTTTCTTTAAACATAAGGGTAAAATTAAATATTGAAATTTGAATTTGACGTTTCTTAAAACAGCGTTTTAATTGGTACCAGCCAATATGCTCAACTTTAAGTTTTAGACATTTGTTGAAACTGTAGAACACATAAGTATTTATATATAACTTCCAACTGGCGAATATGTAGCTACGCCACTGTAGATAATGCTTAAAAAATATGTAGTGTCGAGTATGAATATGTAGTAACGGTATGCTGATGATGTCTTTGTCCACAGATGTAGCCAGAATCAAAACTGCAGCATTCTCGCGAGCACCAGCACATTTGGAGATCCTTGTGCAGGCACCCTGAAGTATTTGGAAGCACACTACCAATGTATGCCTGGTAAGTTTCAAATAACACCTGTCAGCTCAACATATGTGTGTAACACTGTAATTCAACTCATCATCAGACTATTCAGACGTGGTTATCTTGTGATTCAGTTACAAAGGAATTTCTATTAACTTTCAAAACAAAAAGCACGCACTATTTGCTCTCAAATTTATACAGAAAAATACGTGAATTCGAATTCGGTACGCTACCTTTAATCCGACACATTTCAACATTCGGGATTTCGGATTATTAAAGATTTTCGATTTTTGTGTAGTTGAATTTAGTGAGATTAGATTGAATTTTTTAAGGACGTGCTATCATGGAAGCATTTACGACAAATTGAAATGAAATTTAAATATATAATTTTTATTTGTTTTTACACAAGCTTAAAAAGGTTTGCCACCTGTGACCCAGATAATTAATTCTAAAATAGAGCAAAACTACATTGGCATTATAGAAATGGTATCCCGCAGGGGATTTTTTTTTCTTGACAATTGACATAATAAACGACAGTTTTGCTTAATAACTATTTACGGATAATTCACGTGACAGTTTATACATACTGAACTGAAAAATAACCAGGCACCGACTTATTTTGTAATAATTCTCTTTAAAAGTTGGAAAATCAGTGATTTTCGATTAAATTTTCGCATTTATTGAAATAATTATACAGGGGTTTCAAAAATATTATAAAAAAATTAAGGGCATATAGTACTGACCAAAATAAGTAAAAAAGCTTAATCAACATAGGATTGATGTTCAACTGTTTCCGAGAAAAGCGAAAAATCGAAAAAAAACTGACAAAGATAATGATCGAACAAAATTTTGTCTATGTCAGCAAATAGACTATAAAAAAACAACAAAATTTTATATGAAACGTTTTTCTCAATTTCTATTGGCCAAGGTGGCCACAACATTTAACATAGAACAATTACTTGATTTTTTTAAAAAACAAAAGCACATGTAAGATGATCTCTGAAAGGTAAACAAAAAATCCCATTTAATAAAGCCGTAACTCTTATATTTTCGAGATAGCAGACGTAAACCCCGTAAAAACTCATTTTGCACTGCCTCAAATCTCGGAAACTATGGAAGTCCGGCCCTATGTTCATTATCCTTTTTTACTCATTTTGGTCAGTACTGTATGCCCTTATATTTTTTTACAGTTTTTTTGAAACACCTGTATATGTATACCGGGCATACATAGCCATTTTACATGGTAAAACAGTTTTTTCTTGCATGTTGCCCCCAAATTATTTTAGAAAAAAATTCTTTAGATAAAAGTTGTCGAACATAAAATTCTACTTGTAAATTAGTAAACAAAATTCATTTCGTATGTTTAGTAACTATAGAAATTAAATGTAAAATTTTAGTTTAATAGCGTTAGCCGTGGAATTAAAAAAAAGACAAACCAATGATTGATGTTTTAAATGTCAAATATTGACACTTTTTCAGACAGATAGAAAAATCTTACATTTGTTATGCTTTTTCTAATTCCTTGGCTATCACTATTTCTGCCGTTACAAAGCATGCAAAATTTATTTTGTTTATTGAATGCAGAATTTCATGATCTACAACTATTATTTGAAGTATTTTTTTAAAAATAATTTGGGAAGCAACGCGCAAGGAAAAACTGTTTTCTCATGTTAAATGCCTATGTAATGGATTTCGAGCGCCATATATTTACAACAACAATTTAAATAAATAAATAAATATATCATGACGGCCTATTACCCATTGCCCATTACTGGGTGTGCCATTCTGCTTTGTATGTAGATATCGGTAATGATGATGACATACTTATTCGTAAATCGTACAGTAGGTACGGGCGCGTTTAATAGGCGTCAGTCTTACGGGACTCATTGCTGGCGTGGAGAGTGCACCACAGGGGTCACTTTTATGCCATTTAAAATTCGAAATAATTGTGGCATCGGTCGGGATCGAACCCGAGCCCCCAGATTCACGATCAAATTCAAATATTTTTTAAATTCTTTTATTTAGCATTTTTTTGTATGAGATTGTTATGATAGTACCACTTTAATGCAAAAACATCCAATGTCAATATCTGACCAAAATTGATTATTGAAGAGAAGAATAGAATTGTACGAAATATTCAGGTATGAAATTTTTGCATGCACCCATTTAAATACTGGCCTAGGAAAACACAGGTATTAAGTACAATTCTAATCTTCTGTAACGGAATACATAAGGTTCAGTTTCCTTTCAAATCAAATATGTATAGGGAAATGTTTTTAAAAGAAACCACATCTATGAAATAGGCTAAACGTCAACTTTCAATTTTGACATGAAATCTTAAAGGGATTTGGTAAAATTTTAATAATTTAAATCACAGAATTATTGACATTTGTAATTAATATTAGTGCCAAAATGTCAAATTTCACAGAAAAGTAGATACACTCAATTCGATATTATTAACATTGAAAGATTTTTGTCGATTTTAAATTACTCATTCTCAAAAGTACGAAATATTGATATTCGTTAATGTTGCATTAAGACAAATATTTGCTTTTTGTTCCGAAGGTATTGGAAAAAAGTTATTTTATTGGTAATAAGAAATATTTTTAAAAAATGATTCGACGGTGGTGCGTCGGATTACCAAATGTGTCAAACTTATCGCGACGCGAGTAGTGTACTTGCAAACATTTTTCCTCCATAACGTTAAAATTACCATCTCTTCATCTTAAAAATAAAACTCTAATTACGCTCGCCATTAAATAATTATAAAATCACGCGACATTACATGCATTATTTAAAAACTGCGCTTTAGATTCAATCTGCAAACAATTTATGTTAAACATTTTTGCTGCGAAGCACTATTTTCATTTCCTCTTAATCCCTCTCATACGATTTCGTTTATTCTTTCCACTTGAAACCATTTGTTTTGTTTACACAGCAGAAAAATGTTTTTTCCTTTTTATTATCTACTATGTTTATAAACAATTTTAGTTGGATGCTACATAAATCTTTAAGTACTTCAAAAACTAAACAAACTGTTCTACTTTGGAGGTCCGTTTAATTGCCGCTTTTGAAATTAGTTTTAATAATAAACAAACTTTAAAACTACTGTTTGGTACAGATATCACTAACATTCTTTGCATTAGCTAGTTTAAAATGGGAAAACATCAAATATTATCTGTTCCATAAAAAACAGAATTTTAGAGAATAAAATTCTTAATTTTGGTAACAAAATTTTTGAACTTTACGCCCTCGGTGACCGAATAAATTTGATTTAAAACTGTGGTAAAATAGATTTAAAGTGGCTTTAGACCAGCGTTTCTTAACCTTTGGGCGACCTAGGGGTTTGAGTGGGTCGCGTAAACTACTCAGAATTTTATAATTTTGATTACAAAATGCCAATCATATTTTTCTAAAATGTATATAAAATTTCACTAAAATGTTACCTACCGAGACTTTGACTTCATTATGGTTTAAAAAAAAGACACACCAATCTTGTAATTACTAAAACCAAATTTTAGGAACCGCCGTGATTCGAACTTTAGAAATTTATGCAAACTCAAGGTTCACAGTAATTAACATTAATTATTGTAAGCTAATCGTATTATTAATTTTAAATTTTAAAGAAATGCATTTTCAATCATGTTCAAAAATCAAATTGGACTAATATAGGAAAGTACCTAATATTTATGTTTCGAATTCATGTACTTTCCAAATTGTAACACTCTTCGTTTTATTTAAAATTGTTGTTCTTATTATGGTCTTTTTAATTTGTATATAAATATGTACCTAGGTATGTTATATATGTACCTATTCCTACATTTTTTTTATTTTCATAAATAGATTATTGTTTATAATAAGACATCTGTTTTCATTTTTTTTTTAAATCCTATATAGTGGGTCGCGAAACCAATATAATAGGTAAATTTGGGTCGCGCCTTGAAAAGGTTAAGAAACGCTGCTTTAGACAATCAAATAAATTGAACTTTTATTGGGCAAATATTTACAACATCATTTTTGATCAAATGGTTATGCTTTTCAAGTTCAAATTATATGAACATTATTTGCTTATAAATGGGCTATATAATTACACTTTATTCTGATTTGACATTTTATCTGCGCGTTTCTCGTTTAGCTTGTCTCTATAGAGACGACACTATAGTGTGAGTTTCAATATTGTGCGTTCATTTTTCTTTACTGAAAATACTATAAAATTTAGTCAAAACAAAAACAAATATGACATTTATCAAAAAAATATTTATGCCAACATAACAAAATACAGTGTATGTAACATAGGATGAAATAATCCCTTGAAATAACTAAAATTTGAAGTAAATGACCTTGATATTTAGAACATGCCCTAAGTTAGATTTTTTGATCAAATGGTTTGAACATCGAACGTTCAAATTTCTTTGAACGTCTAAAGTTCCAGAATCTTATATTCAATAAGAAGTTGTAAAAATTGATGTAAATATTTGATCGTCTAAAGCCACCTCGATGTTCATTTTTCGAAATAATCACATACTAAATTTTTACCAGCGTCAATTCAAAAATGTTAGCACCAAAAATTTCAGAATTTTACGCCTTCAAATTCTGCATATAGAGGATTCTTATACATATGCACTATCATATTATTTCATCGTAATAATAATATAGCTATAGGTAGTTATTATTAAACTTTAAAAATTGATAAACCAGCTTCCAAAGTTTAGGAGTAACGTTCTTTGATCCGATGAGAGTAAATTTGAATTAAAATCGAATAAATGTCACCAAATGATATAGCGAAAACATCGCGAAGCCTTCAAAAAATTTAATAAAAGCAACAATTTTAACATTGCGCGATCCCTGTTATGATGTTATGATGATTTAATAACGAATGTGCAATTTTTTTTTAATAATAGAGGATATTATACGGAATGCTCACGACTGTGTTACTATATTGAAAGAAAATATGTTTGATTCATGTGACCTTTAAATTCCAATGCTATAATAAACTTAAATATTAGTAAGAAAAAAAAATAGTTTTTATATTTTGCGTTCATAATGAAGGCATTACGATACGCAATTGCGTATCGTAATGACCTTCATTTCGATACGCAATTTTTGTTTTAGACGGTTGGTACTAGATGACGTTTCTTTAACCCATTTTTACCTAATTTATTTTTAGTTAATTGACAATTCATTTTAATAATATAATGTCGAAATTATTATTTTTTTTTTTATTTAGGGAAGATTATTTACATGAAAATGTACAAATGGTTACAAATATAATCACAAATTTAGTAAGTAAATGTTAATTGTAGAAGGCGCAAAATATAAAAAATAGTATAAAGAACTCATTTTATAAGACTTTCTTTCGCACTTGTCAATTAGAAATTTTGACGCGTGCGAAAAAAACATGTCTTATGAAACACGTACTTTAATATACTATTGTCAACACTTTTTAGTCGCAATTTTAATCCCATTGAATATTGATAGAAAAATACAGAAAAATGATAGAAAACACAAGAAATGCATTGAAATAATTCAGTGAAAATGACCAATCAACGATAGTAATTCCCGTAGGGAAAAAATTATATTTAAAAACATGTCTGGTTTTTTCTTTACAAATTACAAAATCCATATCAAGTTTGATATATTTTATTTTCAAATTTGAATAATAGCAATAGACAAAACAAAAAAAATAACAGATTTAAAGACCTGTCAAAAAGAGAGCTATAGTACGTTTCAGTTTCAGGCAAAAAAAAGTGTTGGATAAGAATGCACACCTAATTCACAGAAGCCAAAAAATTATCATCTATCAAATAAATGACGTAGCCATGTTTTTTTATTTGTTTGTAATTACAGTAATGTTCACAAAAACAGTTCGTTATAAACGAAAACAATAGCACTGTTCTTATACATTTTCGTACTTTTAAATTAGTTCATTTTCCCCGAAGGGTCGCTATAACCGGGTTCGTAATAAGTGGACATTACTGTATTAATATTCTGGTATTGTACATTTTTACAAATAAAAATTATATTGACAAAGTTTGGTTTCACGAATTTAAATTTTAGATTTTCATTAATGTATGTAAAAACGTTCGGCTCTCAAGCGCAATCTGTCATTTTCTTACCTTAATTGGCCAATACGTGTTATTTAAAAAAGAAATGAGAATCGGTCTAACTGTCAAATACCACTTGTAATTTTTTTTGTTTTGTTACTTTTAGGTTTACTCGGTCATCAAAAGCGTAAACTTAAAAATTTTGACACGAAAAATACAGAATTTTATGCTTTAATACTACAGACTGATCAGAAGTAACTGTTTCATGGCAGTACAATTCTGCAGATCTTATATTCCACACTGTGCACAACGCCAGATAAAGGCGAAAATATTATTTGACATGTCATTTTTAGAATAAATTCAAATAGGTTATGTTAGGAGCCTGACAGAAAATAGGATTTTGAGTGATACTTTAGATTATTGCTCTTTGGGTAATTTTAAGAAATAAAATTATATTAATTAATAAAAGTGTCATGTTCCAATGTAATATATTTAAAAAAATTATAAATGTACTTAAATTAAACTTCCCAAATGTCATTGTCACCAACAGGAAATAAATGTATGTATGGTATGACTAGCGAATGAAAGTTGACGTTTAAATTATTTTATAGATGTGGTTCCTTTTAAAACCCTAGAGAAAAATAGAATTGTACGAAATAGGGGATTCCACCATTTTTTAATATAATTTTATCAGAAATAAAATAAATAAATATAAATATATCATCACGGCTTATTACCCATTGCTGGGTGTGCCAATCTGCTTTGTACACAGATGCGGTAATGATGAAATATTTGCACCGTGCGGGCGCTTACCAGGCGTCACCTCACGGGCACTCACTGCTGGCGTGGAGAGTGCACCACAGGGGTCAATTTTGTGCCATTTAAAATTGGAAATATTTGGCGTCGGTCGGGATCGAACCCGGTTCCCCAGATTCGCGACCTGACACTCAGGCTCGCGGCCACGAGACCCCATTTTATCAGAAAGTATAAGTAAAACTAAGACATTCGTGAAAATCCGGTGAAAAAATTCCTATTAATAAGCGAGTTATGGTCCCCCGAAGTTTTAAAATATAGATGTGACGTCACGAATATAAGTTTTTATATAAAACTGTTTTCTTCGTGGATCTAAAATGTTCTTGAAATGTATACTATTTTTAAATTATATTTATAAAAAACAAATTAATATTATAACGCTTTATAATTGCAAGTGTATTAAAATTATTAAGTTTTATGCAAGAAATTTATATTCAAATAAAAACTGTTTAAGAATTGCAGTAATGGACTGGTAGCCACGTGTCCGCTATTTGAATTTGTCTACTTCCATTGGTAGTAGACTCCACCCCCTAACTCGGTATTTGTTATATATTTATAGGTTGTCTTTGAGTCGCCAATCAAAATCATGTAAATGGAATTCATATGAGTGACAAGCTGCTAAAACAAAACCCTCTTATTTCCGAAGTATTTCATTTTATTTCTTTACTAATATTCATTATTAAGCATCTACTTTCACTATTTTTTACTAATTTCTCTTAATTCGATTGAGCTGTAATCCCCTATTCAGGTATGAAATTTTTGCATGAACCCATTTAAATACTGGACTAGGAAAGCACAGAAATACATTACTATGTCTGGCTGAAAATAGATGGCCGACTAGGGTAACTGAATATTAAAACAGGGGTGCGTTGAAAATGTTGATTATAACAAAATATTTTGATCTTTAAACTATTTAGTTTGGCAATTCTATGAAATACGATTATTTTAAATTTCCTTTAACGGTAATTCCGACTCGAGGGTTGCTTACACCTGAGACGAACGAACTAGAATTTGCGGTATTAATTTTTTTATGTACATCCCTGAATCCTGTTGCTAAGGTCATTTTAAATGCCTCCTGGTATTAAGTACAATTCTAATCTTCTGTAACGGAATACATAAAAGAAAACACATCTATTAAATAATCTAAACGTCAACTTTCATTCGCTGGTCATCAGTATCAGTCTTACCAATTTCAAGTAATTTTTTTATTGCCAACCCTGTACCAGCATATATTTTACTTTAATATTAAAAACAGAATACTCCAGTTCGATGATTTTATTTTTAATTATAATGAACAAATAATTTAAAATATTTTTTGAATTATTTTCGTTGTATTTGTTGGTTGTTCAATTAAATTCATTAGAGGAAAAGACCCCATTAGTGAATACCTGTGGTATTCAAATAGTTTGTCGGTTTTTGTTTTTGGTTTTGATGAACATTTATGCGAATGCGAACCTTCCGGGTACATTTCGTTCCATGCCTTAAGTAGGGTCAGTTATTAATATTCCGTCCTCAAACTTCTGACTAGATCCAGATCCAGACAGCTTAACTTCATAATCAATTCAATTCCGCCAACACCAACAACCACAAGGACAACAAACCCAGGGAGCTCAGCTCTCATTGCTGCCAACTCTCAACCTCTAAACGTTGCGTTCACGCGTTTTCAAATTTCACCACTTTGCGAAGCACACAATGTTTTTTAATTAATGCCACATTAATTACATACACGTACTCGTTTTGAATATAATGAATCGTTTTCATTTAAAAATACAGTTCTTATTTCAACTGTTCAATTGACAAATGACAGATGACGTCGGGATTAGAGTGTTGTAGCTTGTCATTTTACAGTTTGTGCTTGTAGTGGATTCCGAACCACTTGAATGCAGCTAACTGTTAGTCTAAGTCGAAATATGTGAGGTTAAGATTCAAGAATGTCTGGTTATTAAAATCCTATAATTCCAGTTGAGCTACTGTGAGTTAAATATAGGAATGCGTTATTAGAATCACATTGCAGGCAGTAAATGTTTGACATTTTATGTCCCATTTCAATTTATATGTCAGACTAATATCATCGGTTTTAAAAGTTTTTTGCTTTTGCTGCTTTTAAGTGAATATTTTTATACAACTAGCTTACTGATATTGTATTGATACGGGTATTATAGATAATATTTAAATAAAATTCGTATTTGAATAAATTGGTGTAGGTAGCGTGTGAAACATTGAAATGTGGTTTATATGGATTTTAATGCTATTTCTATTATTACTGTATCTTTTTACCTTGACTTATAGATAAAAAAATCATTCATATTGATTATGTAGAAGAACAACAAAATTTATGTTAAATTGTTAAATTTTATTTGTATGTGCAATAATAAAATTGTAATTAGCCAACATGTAAAATTAAAGATAAAAAAGAATTGAGATTTTTGACAAGGGTTGCCAACTTAAAGAAAATCATTTCCGGGATTTTTGAAATGAAAATCCGGGACGGGCATAAATCGCGGGACGCAGTATAATCAATTTTTTAATTATTATTTATAGATAGATAGTTTAGTTCTTTCGGGAATTTGAGTAATTTCAAGTTGATTGTAAAGTAAAACACTTTTAATACACATTGGTAGGTACGTATTTCAATGGTAATCTTTAAAACAATACATAATAAACTTGTAACAAAAATTATAATCTGAACAAATATTTATACAATCGAAAAACAAATTTTTATATTTTGCGTTCATAATGCAATTGCAATTGCGTATCGTAATGACCTTCATTTCGATACGCAATTTTTTGTTTTAGACGGTTGGTGCTAGATGACGTTTCTTTAACCCATTTTTACCTAATTTATTTTTAGTTAATTGACAATTCATTTTAATAATATAATGTCGAAATTATTATTTTTTATTTAGAGAAGATTATTTACATGAAAATGTACAAATGGTTACAAATATAATCACAAATTGAGTAAGGAGTAAGTAAATGTTAATTGTAGAAGGCGCAAAATATAAAAAATAGTATAAAGAACTCATTTTATAAGACTTTCTTTCGCTAACGCTCGTTTCCTAAATTTTGACGCGTGCGAAAAAGACATGTCTTATAAAACACGTTCTTTAATATTCTATTATTCAACTTAATACCTGCAGTATTTAAAAAATAAGGGTAATTTAAAAATCATTAAAACAAAAGAGTGTTCCCATTTCAAACTTAAATATAATTAGCTTTCATAAATAATACAATTTATTATATGGGGTCTCTTGGCCACATGCCTCAGTGTCTAATCGCGAATCTGGGGAACCGGGTTCGATCCCGACCGACGCCAAATATTTTAAATTTTAAATGGCACAAAATTGACCCCTGTGGTGCACTCTCCACGCCAGCAATGAGTGCCCTTGAGGTGACGCCTGGTACACGCCCGCACGGTACAAAAATGTCATCATCATTACCGATATCTGTGTACAAAGCAGATTGGCACACCCAGCACTGGGTAATATGCCGTAATGATATAGTTATTTATTATAAATATTTGTTAGTGCTCAATTACACAGAAAATTTGATTAGTTAATTTGGGTTAAAAAGTCATACCTATTAATTAAAAAAGAATTTTAACTCAAAGAATTACGTTTTATTTATTGAATATTAATTATAATATAAAATTAACTTTTTACATTAAGATAATAGTCTCTAGTCTGTTCAAAACTGTAATTCTATAAATAATTAAGAAAATCGCAACGAAAATTGCCACTCGTATAATATACATATTATGTATAACTTGATATTAATTTACAAAATTGATGTAGTTATCAATTTTTTATAGATTTACTGATCTGTACTAAGACTTACAGCCTTACAGATCTATACAGAAGAGGGCCTTACAAATTTTATTTATAAAAATAACACCTACAATTATTTTTTGTCTTTGAAACTGTATGAGATTTTGTACACTTCAACAGGACTTTATGTAAATCCGCGCCAATTTTTGAATTATTATACCTTAAATATTCGTTTGACCTGATTTCCGGGACAAATGGCGTCTCGCAAATACTTTGCACGGGGCGGATCAAAAAAGCTGAAGAAGCGGGACGTCCTGGAAAATTCGGGACAATTGGCAACCCTATTTTTGGCACTTTGATCTCTTTGTAATTCATAAAATAATGCACTAATAATACAATGGCACTTAAAACAAACTTTACTTTGTTCTATTCATCAAAAATGTTGAATGTGAAAATAATAAACAGTGAAGAATAATGAAAAGTTTCATTGTTTTTGTATTATAACTTAGCATTTATAAAGTACGTAATAAGTATGTAGATTGTTTTCAAGTATATGCTGATTTATTTGTTAATTATTTTTAAAACCAAATTAAAATACTATTGTTGATTTGAATAAAAATTATGTGACATATATTACACGCATATTTTTTGTGTTGCCAATTGTTCGTGTTTCGATAAATTTTTTATATATACATCGCCTTTATTAATAATACCAACTTTAATTCTATTAGGCATTGGATCCCTAAGTCCTGCACATTTTCCTGTGAATATTATCCCATATGTCTTCCAAGGTAAATTTTACTGAACTGTTTTTCATTATTCCAAAAGTAAAGGGTCTCGGTAGAAGCTAAATCTGGACTAGAAGATGACCCTTAAAATATCGGTCGTACTATTATCACCAGTCATTGGGCCCACAGTTTTTTTAAAGTTTTAAGTCCATACAGAGTGTTTCAAAAATATTGTAAAAAAATGAAGGGTATATACAATTTGATGTACTGATTCTAATGCAAAAAGAATTTTTCCAAAATTCGCAAAAATAATTGCACTTAGAGCTGACATTTTTGGGCCACTGGACTGATAGGTTACAAACACGAATACAAATTAGTAAACATTAAAATTTATTTTATTTAATTAAATTGTGTAATGTTCCATTCTCTTTTACTTCATTTAATATCGTTATGTATGGCTGTAAATGGTGAAAATTTTGAACAGTTTTTGTAGTACATATCGTGTGTCTATCTTAAAGGTGTAGATAGGAGATTAACATGGGAAATCAGTTTTTTGGAATTTCCTGCTCGCCTAATTATTTTAAGCAAAAACGCGTCAAATAAAAGTTTTAGGGCACAAAATTCTGCATCTATATCAGTAAACAGAATTACCTTTACCTGCCTTGTAACGACAGAAATTAAATATTAAATGTGGAAAATTACGTTGAACATATCGACAGCCATGGAATTAGACAAAAAATAAATAAATGCGTGACGTTTGATCTGTCACAACGTTAATTAACTTATTTGACGTTTCTGAGAATTTGATTTTGTCTCTAGTTTTATTGTCTGAAATTATTAAAAAATTAATATTTATACTAATGAAGAGCGTGTTTTCAAAATTGCTAAATTCGTGACAAAATTTGAAAAGACCGCTAATGTGTCTTCAAAAAATACACGTTAACCGCGTAATCAAAATATAAGACGAGCAGGAAAACGTGCGTTACTGGAAGAAAGAATGTAAGGAATAAGTGTAGACCCCTTCTGTATTACTAGATTTATTGGAAATGAGTTGGGAATACATCACAGCATCATACATAATTTTGTTATAGAATATAGAATTTTTAATAAATTCATATTATTTAAACAAAACTGTATTTTTTAACTTTATTTATTAATCCAGTATAATATTTCTATTATTCTCATAATTAAGGGTTTTTTCAAATCAAATTGTCAGAAACTTCAAACAGGTTATTTATTTACGTTGTGACAGATAAAACGTCACGCATTTATTTATTTTTTGTTTAATTCCATGGTTGTCGATATTTTGAACGTAATTTTCAACATATTCATATTTAATTTCTGTCGTTACAAAGTATCTAAAGGTAATTCTGTTTATCGATTTAGGTGCAGAATTTTATGCCCTAAAACTTTCATTTGACGCGTTTTTGCTTAAAATAATTAGGCGAACAGGAAATTCCAAAAAACTGATTTCCCATGTTAATCTCCTATGTCCACCTTTAAGACAGACACACGGTATATATATGTACATGCTCGTAAGGAACCATACGACCATATGTACATTTTATGTTTATAATACCATGTCAAATGACTTCCAGCTGTCGCCCAATGGTTAGCACGCTCGATTCGTAAACGAGCTCATACCTCGTTAACTGTTAACCAAAAATACAACTATGTAAAATACATGGATCCCTCCACACACAAACCGAGATCTTCGTTTTCCAGAAACTTCGATCTTTGAAATGTACCAGGATAATTGTATTAAAAATAAGTTTATCTCTTCCTAGTTATTAATTTTATATCTCACCGACGGACAAATATCAAACATTTTATTTTTAAACAGACGTGTTTATTTAGTTCACATTGGTTATCATATTGAGGCAGGATATCTATTGCTTATCAAGACTTTGGCGTCAAAATAACATCAGACAAATAATCTCCAGTCAAAATAGTTCGATAATATAGAATATATCTGAAACAATTTTATTCTGATCTTAGATTATATTGTATAGTGAATATACAAATTGTTCAGAAAATAGAGGTCAATAAATTTAGTCAAAACAATAATAAAGGTTCACATTATGTATCCGGAAATGCTTAGTTTCCGAGTTACAACGATTTCAGTATATTTTTTACAATATTTTGTACTGTAAATAAAATTGCAGAATGACTATAAACAATCAAGACAATATTTTTTCTGTTTACTTATGTCAAAAATAAATATTTTTTTGGTAAAACAAATCGATATAACTGAAACTAAACATTTCCGGAAACATGTTTATATGAACTTTTATTATTGTTTTGTAATGCTGATGCATTATCCACCTTAAATTTATAAACCTTTATTTTCTGAACACTGTATACGAAGCCAAAGTACCGGGGAATATATGGTATGACTAGCGAATGAAACTTGACGTTTAAATTATGTATTATTTATTTTGAAACCCTAGAGAAGAATAGAATTGTACGAAATATTCAGGTATGAAATTTTTGCATGAACCCATTTAAATACTAGTGTAGGAAAGCACAGAAATACATCACTATGGTTGAAAATAGATAGCCGACTAGGGTAACTGAATATCAAAACAGGGGTGCGTTTAAAATATTTTAAACATTGTTCGTTTATGTTCGTTATAACAAAATATTTTGATCTTTGAAATATTTGGTTTGGCAATTCTATGAAATAGGATTATTTTGAATTTCCTCTAACATTAATTCCGACTCGAGGGTTGCTTGTACCTGAGACGAACGAATTAGAATTTGCGGTATTAAATTTTTTAAATACATTCCTGAATCCTGTTGCTAAAGTCATTTTAAATGCCTTCTGGCATTGAGTACAATTTTAATCTTCTGTAACGGAATACATAAGGGTCAGTTTCCTTTCAAAACAAATATAGGGAAATGTTTTCAAAAGAAACCACATCTATTAAATAATCTAAACGTCAACTTTCATTCGCTAGTCATACTATACGTCATTTCAATATTAAATTAAGGCATATAACATATAACCATTGTTTTTTCTTCAATAACTGGCATACCTACTCGCCTTTAGTAGTTTACAAATTTATAAATTAAATTTAACAATTTAATATGAATTTTATTTTTATTAATTATTAATTAATAAAAAAATAATTATCGACGGTCTTATTATAAACGAACGTAAAAGAGAGATATTGTAATCGTACCAAATTTTACAAATACAAGCAACTTTTATAGATAAATGCGCTTTGAAGTATAATCCGTTTTTCAAGACGAGTAAATATAAAATTACCCTAGTTAGAACTATGCTTCTGATTGGCTAGTGTTAACCCTTGTTTACACGTAAATAATTTTTCCATTTTGTTGGTTACTCATTTTCACATAACCTCTTTTAACAAATTATTTACATGCAAATTTCTTTATGCTATTTCCGAACAAATAGTTTTTAAAAAATAATAACTGAGGGGTTTCCGGCAAAAATCGAACAAGTTCATTTATTAAAGTTTCCGGTTTAAGGCGCTATATCACTCGATTCCGATAGCATCAAGGTTTTGTCAAAAACAATGTAAAGAACGAAATTTATATGGTTGTACATCTGTAATTCTACATGAACCATATTCCCCTCTGTATTTGAAAATATTTTATAAGTTTTACGTTTATTAACGAAATAATAAAAAGTTAGAAAAATATACACAACGATTTTCTATCATTTTTGTTGAAATTAGAACTACCAACTTTTTAATATTATCTTTTATATTTGTTAGGTTAGAGTTTAATCTAGCAGCGCTTCAGTTTCAGTTTTCTTGCAGTTTTTTGGAGTGTAGTTTTTCTTGTAGCGTATTTGTTAAAAATGAGTAAAACTAGTGGATATACGTAATTATAACCTTGGAGTTGGCACTGCAAAAGTAACCAAAAATTTATTGATCAATTTATTTTCGTAAATAAATCGGCCGATTTATCGTTAAGTGTAATACAGTCATTAGACATGTTTGGATTTGGATGAATAAAAACCTCTCACTTATTATTGTATGTAATGTAGAATGAAAATTTAATACCTGCCTATATTTTTTTCTTTTTTTTTAATACTGCATATGGGACTTTTGAAACTACTCCTCCCAATTTTAAAACAAGGTATAAAAAACAATAAAATTAATTGAAATGTGTTAAAACTAATAAAATTACCCCTTAACCTTAAAATTAATTTTAATAAAACTAAATACGTATTTCGAGAACTAAGTTCTCATCATCAATAGTACAACAAGGGAGAGTTAAACAAAGTAGTCAAGATTATTCAACATGTCAACCATGCCAGAGGTCCTAACAATTTAACTGAAGAGTTGTTAAGATCTCTGGCATGGTTGACATATTGAGTAATTTTGACTACTCTGTTTAACTTTTCCTTGTTCTACTACTGATGATGAGAACTTAGTTCTCGAAATACATATTTAGTTTTATTAAAATTAATTTAAAGGTTAAGGGGTACCTAATTTTATTAGTTTTTATTATATTTAACCTAAGACTCCATCTATTTTTAATTTTGATATCTGTGTGTTTATCAAACCGTTTTAGACGTTTGTATCTCAAATTCTTCTAACAGAAATGAATGATTTTTATATTTGTATTTATTATTTAGTCTTCTAATAGCTGTATAAATTCGATTAACTTTGTTAAATATTATACCTGCATATTTATGTATTTTATATTTCTAAAGTAAATACTTATTTATCAAATCAACATGGCATTTCATATTTAAACTTAATTTGTAAATATACAGTACTGCTTAAAACACTTTTTGTTAATGTGAAAAAAGACCAATTTTTTTTGTAGAATCTTGTTTCCTTTGTACACATATTTCATTATGAGTAAAAGAAGATTGATTGCCTTCTAGAATGTGAAAAACAACACTAAAATTTTCTATCTGGAAATTTTTCTTTGGATAATATACAAAAATCCAGAAAAAATATTTGTACAGGCTTAAAAATCTTTGTTATTTTCTTGAAGCTCAGTAATCGTCGGCTAACCTTTACTGATAACAAAGGTGCATCATTTTTTCATTTATTTCCTGTACTACAGATATTTCTTTGTTGGCCACAAAATGAAACTTTTGTTTATTTCGGAATATTTTGCTTGCATGAGTCGCTTTGTGATGGTTCGACTTTATATAAGCTAAAGCTTTTAATGCACTGTGAATCATGCGGAATGTACTTTTGGTTACTAGTTCAGTAATCTGAAAAACTCTGGACGAACCATGATGAAATGAATTTTTGTTTCGAATGACTTTAAAATATGTATAGACATTACTTCACAAAATACATATATCGTATTGAAATATGTAACAGGGAACACCATGCTCGTTAATTAATAGGCTAAAATGGTGTATTTATCTAAATATAACAATAATAACCTAACTTAACGCATAGAGCCCGTGCATGTGACGTCACGGGTAGAAGATAGAAGAAGATAGAATTATAGCGTTAGGAAGCTAAAATGGTTAGGTACGGTAAAGAGAAGTGATCTTACGAAGGTAAAATAAGAATAAATATAATATTGTAGGTACTCTATTGTAGATATTTATTAAGTATTTTGTCTGATGCGTAATATATTACCCACAAATAATATTAAATTAAAATACATCATTATAATGTAAATGAACGTAGCCTGTAGCCATCATGTTATAGTAATTTAATTGCATATGTTAGAAAATAGGACAATAAAAGTGTTTTTAAACAGATATTAAAAATTTAATAAAATTATATTAAGAGTATTCACATTGTGACAATCACAGTGAGCACACACAATCTCACCACTTTGCAAATCATACAAGATACTTATAAGATAATACGTTTGCTAGTAACTTTTGGGAAATGTAAACCTGTAATTAGCCAAAAATTTTGATAGTTATAATTTTTAATGCACTAAATCGTATTACTAATATACCTTGTCTTTCACGTCGATAGTCGATGTCTTTCATTCTCAACGCTGGATAGATTTAACTGATCCACAACGAAACTCATTATATACGCCTTTAAATTTATATAGGCTTTAAATACTAATAATATATATGAACTTCTGCTATGCTCAAAGCACACTACAATATCTGAATATAGGGTTTGGGAAAATTTTCCGGGCCTAAACATTGTATTCATGTCAATACGGTATGGATCTAGGTTATGATTATCAATAAAAGATCCGTATTTTTAACATTTTCCGGGAGAAAATATCAATGTTCAAGTTAGTTGAGCCACAGTAATACACAAACCCCACAAATGTTATGAACAACAACTGAAAAACGCACAAAAAAAGCATATAAGGCTAAACATCCACCAAACTCAATGTAAACAAAGGCACTTAAAAGGTTTGTTGATTGTTGGTCCACCAGGCTGGCGGGTTGCCTAGATCCAACCACGTGAAGCACGCGCCCTATAGAACTCGTTTTTAACACCCAAACATAGCCTTATTTAGCATGCACTTTTGGGTATTCTGAGCGCAATAAGTCGGTGCACGTCAAATACTATAATCATAATCGGTAAATTGGTGATGAGGTTTTAGCGTATACCTACACTTCATATTAGGTACATATGTGTCCCTAGATCAGTGCTTTTCAACCGGTGTTTCGTAAGCACTTCGGAAGTGTTCCGCGAGAAGTTCTGGCAATTTTAATTTAATTACGCTTTGTGAATTAAAGTTAATATGAATGAACCGAGTGAGAACTGCAACAGAATTACTTTTTTTGTATCATATGAAAATGTGTTGTAAGTTATACTTATGGGGCCCCATTGATGGTAGGAGGCGGGATTTGTGGCTTTTACACAAAAACAATGTGAGATTTATTTCAACAATTCTTTCATAGACAAGTTCTTATTGCAAAAACATTGCTCATATTATTGCAGAATATTTTGACTAGAGTTGTTAACAATTCTAACATGAAAGCTTACTTCCTTACACAGAAGTCAGGCGACTCTCCCGAGGAATGATGCTTTCCCGCCAGGGAACTTTAGGGGCCCTGGGTTAATACTGTTTGGGGGTTCTGGCTATTACTGTTTGGGGGGAGGTCTAACTAATTAATCATCTAATCGCCATTAGTTTGTCAAAAAACAGACAGATGTGTATTATTTATAAATTTTTAAATGAATTATTAAAACTAAATATATTTTTTAACAGCATTTCGAGATTCAAGAAAGTACCGTCTGCTATACTTCTTACAAGAACCGATAATTTATAATTTAAATTTAATAATAGTTTAGTTTATATATACATACATTTTTTTTTAACTTTTTCTATTTTTATTGTAAGGTGTCACTACTCGCGCGTCGCGCGACGAGATTTATGAACACTCATCGAAACAATTCCTCTGTAATTGGGATTTTATCCTGTAGAGTGAATTTACAATAAATAAAATAAACTAAAATAAAAAACTTTGTTTTTTAATGCAACATGGTGTTTTGGGGTATATTTAGTCAAAAAGAGTAAGAAAATTAACTTTTATTGCAACAAATATGAATAGAAAAGGTTACTTTAATATTTTAAAAGCAACTTTAAAGCTATGTGCCGAAAAAAATTTTAATTTCATACATATAAACGATCCGACAAATAATTGAGCCTTGTAAGAGAATGGTTATTGTATAATACTTATCAAAAATAAGGTCAATTACCCAGATTGAATATCACGCCATCGGGAATCAAAAATTTGCTAGATTCATTGGCTTGTTATTTAGTTGCTGTTATAAAAATTAAAGGAAACCCAACAAAATATATTTTTTAAAAAACATATACATATGCACCTATAAACAGTTTATAATTTTAATGTTTTGGTTATCGTACGGAGACTTTTTTTATCATAAAATTAGGTATATTTTCAATGTTTACCTCATAAAATAACTGTATTATTTTTTTTGTGTATAAAACGTAACATAATGCTTTTCGTTTCGGATAAAAAATGAATTAAATTGGATTTTAGACTGCAATTTTTTTGTAAAATAGATTGAAACTATTGTCGTAGAAAGACTGCATGTATTATCTTTGATAATCAAATTCGGAATTGTCGGACTGTCGGTGACTGTTGCATGGGTTATACCAATTTCCAGCAGCAAGGTGCCCTTTAAATCTGCAGGGCCATGGGATGCAGCCCATAAAGCCTATGCCTAAATCCGCCCCTGTTTCCCTAGAATTAAGAAAAGAATTGTTTCGTTTCTTTCAAAATCATTCAGTGGAAATATTTAACAGATATTTTTATTTATACAACGTCAATCAATACAAGTATACAGGGTAAAAATGAAGATACTTTAACTACGACAGACAAATTATCAGCATTCCACAAAAAAAGTATTGGAAAAAGCGAGTAGCAGAAATTAATCTGAAGATTATATAAATAAATATAAATTATTATTACCCATTACTGGGTGTGCCAATCTGCTTTGTACGCAGATATCGGTATTGATGATATATTTGCACCGTGCGGGCGCTTACCAGGCGTCACCTCACGGGCACTCATTGCTGGCGTGGAGAGTGCAGCACAGGGGTCAATTTTTGTGCCATTGAAAATTCTAAATATTTGGCGTCGGTCGGGATCGAACCCGGTTCCCCAGATTCGCGACCTGACACTCAGGCACGCGGCCACGAGACCCCATTATAAGATTATATGAATTTACTTTTTTTCTATTTTAATTAACAAGTGTTCCGCCTAAAGTTCTTGCTCACAAAAGTGTTCCGCGGTATTGAAAGGGTTGGGAACCTCTGCTCTAGACACTTCGTATGTAATATAGGAATTACAATGTTCTTTTTTTAATATAATGATTGTTGCTTCCCTAATTAAATTAGACCAAAAATTCTAAATACAAAAAAAATGAATCAAAAACTGCACCCATTGAGTAGTAATTTGTTGCCCATTTGTTTTTTATGCCCGAGTAAGAAACAAACGAAAAATGACTTTATAAAGAAAATTACAGATTGAGAGTGCTGTGGATATCAATGAAACAAAATAATTTTATTATAAACTTTGACAGTTACTGAAATATTTACGTCAAATGTTGGAAAAATAACTTTTCTAATATAAATACTGTTAAGTAAAATATGACAATATACGTTCAAATATAATTGCGGATGAAGAATTTTGTTTATTTATTTAATACACTTGTCAAATTAATACATATTTCTGCTGTTAATTTTTTATTTTTCAGCCACATCATTATCAGTTTGTAATTTTCTTAATCAAAGTCATTTTTCATTTCTTTCTTACGCATAAAAAACATTTCAGCTACAATTTAGTATTCATTGGATGCATTTATTGCATTTACACTTTTGGTCTAATTTAATTAGGAAAATGGGAAGCAACAATCACAAAAAAACCTTGTATTCCCTTTGTTACATATTTCAATTCTACACCCAGATAATAATAGTATTTTCCACGTAAGAATGACATTGGTCAATACTATTTCGTTTATAGGTAGGTAGTTCAGAAATATTTCAATTCGCTCTACAGTCGGTGCTGACATCTAGTAGGAAACTGTTTGTCTGCATCAAAAAATGCACATGCAGACAAGCATCATACACTTTTTTATTGCGCAATGCCATTCTTACGTACATTTTACTTATTGTTATTAATTTTTGTTGGGTAGTTGTTGAACAAAAAGTAGAAACAACCATTTAATAAGGAATTTTTATTTACATTTAATGGATCGTGTTATCAGTTGAAAACATCTGCAAGAGTACACAGTTTATGTATACGGAATATATCAAATACAAATTGTAGGTGTTTAGTTATTAGATACGGATTGTGAAATTTGATCCAAGGTCTTCTGTGCGAAGGGATTTATAGCTAATAATAGGTCTTAAAACAATTGATCGTAAATTATTGATATTCCTGATTATGAAATAGCAAATAGTAAAGTCATAAAACAAGTACGTAACAGATTAATGTGTATATACATATTTATAATAATAGAAAACAAATAGTATATTAAAGAACTGGTTTTATAAAACCTGTTTTTTTGCAACTGTCAAAATTCAAAATTAAACGAACCCTGACGAGTTTTCTATCTAAATTACTGAGTTTACATGCAGTTTTCAAACCGTTTTCAAAACGTTTTTAGTTTTGAAAACGCCATGTATACAGTGTCAAAACGGTTTTGAGTTATCTCAAACCAAAACTAAAATTCACGGGTTTGACTTGGAAACTAGTTTTAAAACTACTCATGTAAACACTTAAAATTCAGTTTCGATATTGCGCATGCGTACATCGCATAACGTTTCTGTCACTTTGTGTTACTAACCTACAAATAAACTGACAGCTGTGTAATTTTAGTGTGAAGTGATACAAAATAGAATAATAGTAAAACGAAGAATTTGGAGTGAAGAGGATCTATCACTTACATCGGTCAAATGCGCATGCGCCGAAACTGTTTTCAAATCAATCTGCAAACCTGTTTTGAAAATTGCATGTAAACAGTTTCGCGTAATTTTGACTGAAAACTGAAACCATTTTCAAAACTGCATGTAAACGTAGTATATGACAAGTACGAAAAAAAGTTTTATAAAATGACACCTTTACTCCTCCTAATACACATTTGGTGCGTTCGGGTATAGCAATCTTTTTAGTAATAATAATATTTTTTATATTTTGCGTCGTTTATATACTAAAATATTTTTAAAAAAAACTGCTATATTAAAGGAGACTTAATTTTGACGTCACCCGTGGCGGATCTGCGACGGACTTCCCTCCACACAATTTAGAAAACAACAACAAATTTTTAGAAAGAGCGAGGAGATAAGGTGATATACCATGGCCAAGTCGATCAAATGGTTTCCCCTTCAGCACTTCGCCTCGTTGATCCCGCAATTTGTTTGTTATTTAGGTTATTTAGTCAGCAAAGTTTGGTTATGTTATTTTGTGTAGTACCTGTTATTAGGTCTGTTCGTTTCGCTACTTTGCGTCTACGGTTTACTGCCGCCCCCATACAAAGTATATAGCGATTGCAAATACTCCCTTCATATGTATTCCTACCTCCATGGAGTTGTATCCCATTAAACCGAGTTGATTTAGGGAAATATGTATGTGTAATATTGTAGTTGGTAACATTGAATAGTGGATTCCACCATTTTTTTTATATTTTCATCAGAAAGTATAAGTAAAACTAAGACTATTGGTGAAAATCCGGTAAAAAATTCCTATTAATAAGCGAGTTATGGTCCCCCGAAGTTTGAAAATATAGATGTGACGTCACGAATATAAGTTTTTATATAAAACTGTTTTCTTCGTGGATCTAAAATGTTCTTGAAATGTATGCTATTTTTAAATTTTATTTATAAGAAACAAATTAATATTGTAACACTGTACAAGTCTACATGCTTTATAATTGCAAGTGTATCAAAATTAAAAGTTTAATGCAAGAAATTTATATTCAAATAAAAACTGTTTGAGAATTGCAGTACTGGACTGGTAGCCACGTGTCCGCTATTTGAATTTGTCTACTTCCATTGGTAGTAGACTCCACGCCCTAACTTGGTATTTGTTATATATTTATAGGTGGTCTTTGAGTCGCCAATCAAAATAATATATATGGATTTCATATGAGTGACGAGCTACTAACACAAAAAACCCCTTATTTCCGAAGTATTTCAATTATATCATTTTATGTCTTTATTAATATTCATTATTAAGTATCTACTTTCATCATTTTTTACTAATTTCTCTTAATTCGATTGAGCTGTAATCCCCTATTGACATTTATTCAATTATTTGAAGGTTCACGTCAATTCTGATTTCTGAACATAAGTAAATGCCTTCTAAAACAAAAAAATGCATATCGAAATGTAGACTCTTTCGATACGCAATACAATTGGGTTTCGTAATGAATTCGTTAAGAAAGCAAAAAATAAAACAAATAAATAAATATATCATCACGGCTTATTACCCATTGCTGGGTGTGCCAATCTGCTTTGTACACAGATAAACTTTTAATAATTAAGTAATATAGTCCTACTATCAATATGAATATTTGTATTGTTATATCATGGTCATTCCAAGTTGGGACTATGATTAGCACGTTCGATTAACAAACGAGAGGTTTCTGATTTAAATCCCGTATTAAAAACTATTTACCAATACCGTTGTGCTTGATTGGTTCGGGATCCATATAAGCTCCAGGTCCTACGCATTGCCTGTGAATTAACATTGTTAATCATTAAAATACAAGTACTTATGAAACAGTTGGTTATATCCCATGCAATTCTATAGAACACGAGTACATTGTTCAAAAATTATTCGTAATACCCTTTCAAAATAGCCGCAAATACCACAAAATTGAAGTGATAAATCAATATAAACGTTTATACCTACATATATTCACGCCATTTAAATTGATAAACCGGAAATCGTGCATTCAAGCAACACACACTTTCGCCTCATCCACATTCATAATCCATATAAGTAGGCTTTTCCCATTATTTTTAACCATTCTTTTTAACAATATATTAAGTTATTAAAATGTTTTTTTTTTATTCGTTTGCTGGATTAAAGGACTCCAGAATTAAGGCAATGAAAATTTTTGTCAGGAAAAATTTCTTTTCAAGCTCCGTCAAAGAATATCTTTACCATTAGGCGCAAAATTTTGTCACAATTTTGTGACAAGGCGAGGGTAAGAGAAATAATAGATAAATAACTTTTTATAAACTTATATTATAGTTTCAATATTCATATTTTAACTCTGTTTATCTATTTAAGTCAAAATTCAGTTTAGAAATTCATATCGTATTATGATAGTCACGACATTTATTTGTTTATCATTAGTCTAGAAATTATTGTGTATACGTGCGTGACTTTGAATGCCCTAGCCTATGCACCCCGTACCCCTAAGATCATCCTGTCCTGAAGATAGCGTTTTGTTAGAGAGTCGACATTAGAGACTCGTGAAGTAAACATGTAAGAGTCTAGATGAGTTCGTCGCGTCGGGAAGACGTTAGTTGACGGAATGTAGTGTCCTTTAGTTTTGGGGCGACGCCCGCCCGATGGGTTTCAGAATTTAGAAGCTATCTTCAGTTCAGGATTTAAGAATAAATATATCGATTTTGCGACATATTTATGTCTTAAGGGGAGGATAATGTGACAAGGCGAGGGTAAGAGCAGTAATAGATAAATAACTTTTTATAAACTTTTCTAAATTTTAGTTTTAATAATCATATTTTAACTCTGTTTATCTATTTAAGTCAAAATTCAGTTTAGAAATTCTTATTGTATTATGATAGTCACGACATTTATTTGTTTATCATTAGTCTAGAAATTATTATGTTTACGTGCGTGACTTTGAATGCCCTAGCCTATGCACCCCGTACCCCTAAGATAATCCTGTCCTGAAGATAGCGTTTTGTTTTTAAAGTTAGTTGACATTAGATAGTCATGGGGTAATGATAAAGAGTCGAAATTAGTTCGTCGCGTCGGGATGACGTGTTTTGTTTTGGCCATGTAGAGTTTTTAGTTTTTGGGGCGCGCGCCGCACGCCCGCAAGGTTACAGAATGTAACAAGTCAGGCTATGTTTAATTAATAATAATGTAATCATTTAGTTTAATTGTAAATAAAGTTAGTAGTTAATCATTTAACAACAAGTATTGTCCATGTCCGTAGTGTTCATCAGTGTAAAGTAAAGTGTAAATGTTTGTGTGTTTCTTCCTTATCAAGTGAGTTCTTATCACCAGTCAGTCAAAGTGAAAGTGTATCATCGTTGGAGTAAGAAGAATTAGTAAACAGTAAAGTATCATTCACAACAAAAAAAATTAACGTAGCGGTAGAATTAGTGGCAGTGGTAGTGGCCTGGGTAAAAGATTGAATGCGTTGTAGCAAATGTATTCGTTCACATTCAAAAATTATGAAAATTAGTAGTAGCGCAGTGGCAATGGCAGCGGTAGGAGTTTGCAATCTCCAAACTTCTACGTTGCCACTACACTACCGCTTAATTTTTTTGACAGTTTTGACGTTTATTGACAGCTGATTTCATCAGATAAAATGAGCAAAAGAAAAAGGATCATTTTGTGGTGTGCCTCAGACGTTGCGCTATATAAACAAACATACTTATTAATAAACTTTGCACAATTAAAAGTGAACACGTAACTTACCATTTTCGCCTATTTCAAAGGCAATTTGTGCCCACGCATTTTCTTTTTTTGAAATAATTTTTAACTCCCTTAATCTCTTCGCTTATCTCACACAATGGAGTGCTTGTGGATAAGTATAATTAATAAGTCATCATCTATGTCAGTTGCTTTGTGTGCAAAAATAAAATGACAGCTATAACTGTCAACCTTGCATCCTAGTAATTTATAATAAAAAATTCCTAGAAACTATAATTTCAATAATTTTTCATTGTGAACGGAAATAATTTTTACTATAAATTTCTTACGCTACCGATGCCACTAATTCTTACACTACCGCTAATTTTTTTTATTCTGAATGGGCCTTAAGAAATTAGTCGTATCATCATCTTCAGAGACCCCCTCGTGTTACAATTTGTCAAGATAGCCTTGGGTAAATTATTCAGTTGTTTTCGAAGACTTAATGTGAAATATATTATTTCATTTTTCATAATTTTGATTGTTTACTATTGTTATCAAATAATTTTTCCTTATTACAAATCATAATTCATATAACATTGACACTGATTTATTTTACAATATATTTCAATTTCAAAATATGAAAAATTACATAATACATTAAAAAAAATTGTCAAACACTGTTACGTTGCATAAATTATGTAGGGACGAACATTACTGTCAGTTACCGTGGCGTTTTACAGCAAACTGAATCGAATGGTACATTTTCAGCGGCGGTAAAATTTGAATTCGATCGGATTCAAACTCAAGTCTTCGTAGCCACAACTGGTAACTTTGAAGAAGTTATTTTGATACTGCTTAAACCATTATTAAGTAAAAGGCGTTTCGTTTCTCAGAAAACAGAAGTTCAGAGTTCCAATCCTGAATTTAATCAGTTAATCACAAAACACTATTGTATAGTTGTGTTCAAATAGTTTGGAAGTCTCTACAAACTCTAGATCTTTTGCAGAGGCTACTGACTTACAACTTACAATATAATTCAACAAAATTTTCTTTGAAAAAAATTGTTTGAGATTAGTTTGACAAATCGTCTGTAAAGGAGTGTATAGTATATACAGGCTTTCCCACGTAGGATCTCCGAACTAAAAAGAAGTCGGTTAACTTTAACAGGATATCTATGGAATAAGTTACTAAAGTAAAATAAAATAATTTTTTATATTTTGCGTTCATAATGAAGTCATTACGATACGCAATTGCGTATCGTAATGACCTTCATTTCGATACGCAATTTTTTGTTTTAGACGGTTGGTACTAGATGACGTTTTTTTAACCCATTTTTACCTAATTTATTTTTAGTTAATTGACAATTCATTTTAATAATATAATGTCGAAATTATTTTTTTTTTTTTATTTAGGGAAGATTTACATGAAAATGAACAAATGGTTAGAAATATAATCACAAATTTAGTAAGTAAATGTTAATTGTAGAAGGCGCAAAATATAAAAAATAGTATAAAGAACTTATTTTAGAGGCAAAATAAATTTAAAACATAATAAATAACCCTTACACCCTCGCCTGGTAAAGGGCCGCTTGGTACAAATATGTCATTATCATTACCGAAATCTGTGTACGAAGCAGATTGCCACCCCCAGCACCCAGCAACGGGTAATATGCCGTGATGATATATTTTATTTATTTTATACCCTCGCTTATACCAATCGAAAGAAAAAAATAATTATTTTTTAAAAGAAAAATCAAATATTGATTCCATTTAAAAATGTAAGTTTTTGTTATATCTCGAAAATTTGCCAACAAAATAGCTATTTGTGTATTAAGAGCGCAAAATGGGACATTGTCGATTGAGAGGTTGTTGCCGCGAGACGCAGGAGCGCGGCATTCTTTTGAAATCGACAATGTCCATTTGCGCTCGAAACACAAGATTTTTTCTACAGTCCTCCACCACAACAAAAAATAATAAAATGTACACTTTGTACTTAACAGTAGGTACTACTCAATAGTTTTGCAGTGAAGATAGGAACATATTCAAATATGACGTTTTGGTTTTCGTTTTTTCAAAAAATTAATGCCAATTTTAATAAATGTTATAATTTTCTGTATAATTTATTTGTTTCGAGTACATTACATTAGTGCAGTGAAAAAGTGGATGTCCATTGGGAGCGTTCACGCCAAACTTTTGCAGGTGGCAGCACAACTGTTCACACAATTTATTTTATATTTAATTTATCGTTATTTTCCATTCTTCTTGAGCAAATCTTCAATCTAATCTAAGCATTTTATATTTTCGTTTTTGTAAATAAATGCCCTATTTTATTTTCACAGCAGTGCGGCAATTTGTTTGGTTATGTAATATACCGACAGAGCAGTTATATGTCAGGTGTCAGGTTAACTTGTAAAGGTGGTAAATGTGTAACTACATGTGCCATTAGTTCCTGACTAAACGGTTCTATTAAGAATGTAGACAAGTGACATTTCTCAACATTGTATAGGTAGAAATTTGGACAGCGAGCGTTTTTTCTTTGTCGCGCTTGAGTGGCAAAGTGGCATTTTGCGTTGACAAAAGCGAGCGCAATTGGCTACTTTGTATATAGGCTGTAGAAAAAAAAATTTTTCGTAAATATCAATCTTTTTTATTTGAAACATTTTTCTAGTTTACCAATTTTATAAGAGTTATTTGAAAATGAAAATTTCGACCAAGTTCAAAACAAAAACATGTCTAAAGATGACTCTCCAAAGGCGCATCAGATGTCTTATTTAACCGAAGTCGCATCTCTTATAATTCCTAAAATCTCAATGGTGACTCTTGAAACCCGGACAGCCTGTATATCTTAAAAATGAAATGATATATAGGTTTGTTTGTTTCGCTACTTGTCTACGGTTTACTGCCACGTCCATACAAAGTGTATGGACACGGCAGTAAACCTTAGATGCAAAGTACCGAAACGAACAGACCTAATATGCACAGATATATGGGACTTGCAATAACAATAAGTGAGGTATTGTCCCCGCACAATCCTTGTGAAGTACTTTATCCGTTCAACAGTCTGTGATTACTATTGCTACCAAGGCTGCATAAAAAAAAACACTTTAATCAGAATAATGGAGAATTGGTTTCAAGATTTTTCGCGGATATCAAAATCTGTACATGCGCAAGTCCGTATTTTTAAATTACGTATAATATCGGGTTACTGTAAATGCCACGTACATAGTAGTTACATTGTATTATTCAGAAAATAACGATAAAAAAAGCAAAAATTAAGTGTATCTTTTTAACTATAAAATTTTCTTCTTTTTCGAATATTTTCGATGTGCGGTTTGTTGAATCCGCGGATGCGGAACCCACGAATACGGCGGGCCGACAGTTTATTTTATGGTGAATAAGTGGTTAACTTGTGTTTCCTGCCATTAAAAGTGTAACATTGTAATATATTTTACTTTTAAACAGACTATTGAGCAACTAAATTCGAACCGGGATACCTCAAATGAAACGTCATAAAATTCAGTGAAATTGAATACAAAAATATTTCCAATATTGCAATAGTTCCATCTTCTGCATTTCGATCACGCCATTTGTTTCGTTATACTTTAGTTATTATTCTTGTGTACTTAGTTTTCCATGTGTATAAAAATATCTTATTAGTTAGTATCTATAATAGGGTTTTCCAAGGCAACGGCTTTTGAAGAAATAAGTATTGCATATAAAGTTTAGTATAAATTATATTAATATAAAATAAAAATAATGATAAATTATATAGTATTTATAAATGAATTTTTAAATTGAAAACATGTTCAAAACGGTCACCAAATGACGTCACAACCCTAACGAGGTTACACAACGAAGTTATTTCATTTGATGGTGTTTGTGCTCACGCCTGGCTTTTACCGCGAATTATATTTGTTGGCGTTCAGAGGTTAAATACACGTGTGTAACCAGAAAACTGTGGTTAAACTTACGCGTTTAATGGGGACTTATAATTTTGACGTCACCCGCGGCGGATCGGCGGCGGACCTCCTTCCACACAATTTACATACCATGGCCAAGTCGATCAAATGTTCTCCCCTTCAGCACTTCGCCTCGTTGATCCCACAATATGTCTGTTATTTAGTCAGCAAAGTTTGGTTATGTTATTTTGTGTAGTGCCTGTTATTAATTATCTCTTGTACTAAAGTGTAGTGATTATTGGAATTTGAAATATCACTAAAAAAAGTTCACAAATAAATAATGAGTTTAACACAAGTGATGTACCGGGGGCACGATTAGTGTTTAAAAATATTGAAAACCATTCCATCTTACAGTTGAAAAGATGGTTAGAATGCCGAGGTTTAACGAAAAGTGGAAATATACATGAATTAATTGAAAGGTATGCACTGAGTAGATCATATACTTAATAATTATATAAAAATGTGTTCAGTCTGCACATGATAAATGTCAAACTGTAGAGCTAAATCTTGCCCACTAGATGACTACTTATTAAATATTTTTTTACTCACTAGATGGCGTCTGAAAAGTTTAATTTTATAAGTCCCCATTAAAAATACATATAAATAAAAAGCGCACGTGCTAAATAAGTATCCGCCCAGTTGACCTGTATCATACGTGGATGCAAGTCAATGCAGGTTATGTGTGGGTTACGTTTAATTTTCCCGCGCTACATTTGTGTAGCATAATTCACTTGACACAACTGTTTATATCTCATATCAACTTTTCTCTCTTGTGGACTCGTGGACGTCGTAGGATGACGTCATGATAAATTTCAAAATTCTTTGGAGTTTTCTCCCGTACTATAAATTTTTATGTAAAATAAAATTGCATATAATATGTTTATATCTACATTAACATACAAAAATTAAGAAATCTTGGAAAACTCTATTAATGGAGCAGGCGGGCAAAGCTCAACGTAGATGGCAGCATCATAGCCATGTATTGTTGCTGCGTATAATTTTGTTCTAAAAGTACAATAAATTATAAAGTCAAATACACATGAAACAATGTTAATTATTATAATTTTTACCAGTTGTATGTATAACTAAATATTCATTTTTCTCAAAATGAGGTACTTGTTTACTATTTGGACTTAAATTTTATTATTTTCATTATAATTCTTTTCATCTTTCAACTTTTGGTAAACTATAAAGATTACTTATACAACACATTTATTTAAAGGACATTCCAAATAAAAAACTATCTGTCACTTTTCATACCGGATTCTCCAATTATCAGGACTTTGAAGCATGCGCCTACTAAAGTACATAAATTTTATAGGGCACGGAAGATCACGTGATCTATCATATGTTTTGTCCCTTTCTCACTTCAGACTCGATCTTCAGCTCTGTCCCATGCTAACTTCAGACTCTACTTTCGTGGCAGTGCGCATGCGTCAGTTTGAATAGCTGTCACATTTCTAGCAAGATATCAAATAAGAATAAAATGAAGACAATAAGAAACAAATAGGTTTTTATTGAATTCTTCAATAATATAATATTATGGCAGATAACAATGTGATCATATGTATATATTCATAAGTATTACGATCAGGATGCTCTTCGTTTCATTCTTGCTTAAAAAACAAATATTACCAACAGTAATTGACAATTTATAAATTTAGGGCTTCATCAACGACCTACTATCAAATCTGAGTAATCGATAATATGTCTGCAAGCAAGTGATATTCTCATAAATATAAACTGCCACGAGCCACAGACGACGTCTCTCTTGTTTTTCACATGTAACCTACCTACCTCAGCTACCCTACCTATTCAAATTGTCACTTGTTACTTATGTTTTGTTTAAATAGGATTAGGTTTTAAATATTACCTCGATAATCGGTACTTGATGGGATAGTAAACAGTTTTTTATTATAGTCCGACGACAAGCTTGCACCCAACATCGTAGTGGCATAGTTTGAAAAAGAATGACACTCACAAATAACAGAAAATAACAATAAAATAAATAACAACAAACAAGATAACAAAAAGAAACAAATAATAAAACACTACAATGAATAACAATAACACAATCAATCGCTATATGCACAAGAACCGCCAAATAACAAAATGAAAACAAATTCCACGCTTGCGCAAACTCATTCTTAAAATTTACCTCTAGAAAAATATGACAGCTATTCAAACTGACGCATGCGCACTGCGTCGAAAGTATAGTCTGAAGTTAGCATGGGACAGAGCTGAAGATCGAGTCTGAAGTGAGAAAGGGACAAAACATATGATAGATCACGTGATCTTCCGTGCCCTATTACAAGTTCCAAAAAGTACATGTTTATAGTGGCGCCATAGTTTCACAATATCACCACCACCTGCTCCCATTAGTGGCAAATTGTGATGCAGAAATACCAGAATTTCTGCCCGTTCAGAGGCGATTTAAAAATTGTCTCGGTACGTCATTAACATTGACAGTCGAAATTTTAAGCTTCTCTAGACAACAAATACGAGAGCACCTCGTTACAGTCGTGACACGAAGATCTTTAACAATTTGTCCAAGGCTTTAACAACAATATAAAATTTTACTGTATTCAAAACAAAATTAAAGAATTCCTTAGCAGAAAGATTCTTTTACGATTTAGAAGAGTTTTTCAATGCTAATGACAAATGACTGTATGTCAGTATGTCGTACATCCTTTATATCTACATTCGCAATCTCTGAGTTATTCTATATGTATTATGACATCGTTGGAAATAAAGAATATTATTATTAATATTATTACTTTTTAAAATATTTTGATATGTTTTACTCAACATCTACCATTTTTTTCTTCCAGCGACAACAACAACGACAACGAATCGACCAAGCCCTCCATGGCTGATAACGTCCCAACCACCGAGCGTGTGGAGCACTGTAAAGCCGACCACCAGGCCGTCGCTTCCTCGCGAAAGCCCTCTGTCGTCGTCCACTGCAACACCGGCTCCTGCACCTCCAGTGCAGGCACCGAATGCTGCAGCGAAGACGTCTCCGAGCACTACGTCCACGGGATCGACGCTTCCTCAGCAGCCAGTAAAGCAGTCGCCAGCGCCAGTGGAGCCCATAGAACCCGTAGTGCCATCTGGGGAATTGACGACGATGTTGTATACGACACTGCCGCCCAAGAAGCAAGGTAGGGATGAGAATGAGAGTGAAGCTTGTTTTACAATATACTTTTTTTGGCAAAGTTTTTAGAAACTTTTTTTGGTTAGAAACCATACTAGTTTACATCCAAGTTAATATGGCGTCATTTTAACTAATCAACTGATACATGAATATACAGGGTGAGTCTGGGAAGACGCCCCCCCCCCCCTTTAACTTTTTTATTATAAGTACCTAATAGAAAAAAATGGCTCATATAAAAGTTTTATTATTTTACATATACTATTTGATGGCAAATGTAGATATTTTTTATAAAGTCAGGTTTACAAGATACGACTATCAACTTTTATTTTTCAAATGGCAACCTATAATTATTTTAATAAAATAGAAACCGCCATTTTTTCTCTTTTCAACGATGTATTATTTTTTATTAACGTATTTGAAATATTTCGAGAAAAATTACATTACAAAAATACAATTAAAATTTAAATTAATTTTAGGTTTATATTTATTTTTTAGTTGGCTGTGTACGAAAAACAAAAACTGCTATCTGTCAATTTGAATTATTTAGTGCATAGTGGGGTATGTGACCATATTCGAATTTCAATATATATGTCATAAAATATAAAAACTAACCACTGAAGCTTCTCATTATAATAATAAAAACTAAACATTAATTTGTAATAATATTGTTATTAACAATATAATGTTTTGGAGAAGGGATATATGCCGTAAGTATGTTAGAATCGTGGACAAAGACAGATAGACTGCGGGAAGGAAAGAGACAGTTATAAATCAGCCTATCAGCGTCGCGTTTATGTTGTAGTAGGTGTGGTAGGGTGTGGCATAGTCACATCTGGCTATAACTATCTCTTTCCCTCCCAGTCTATTCGTCTTTTTCACGCTTCTACCATTGTCACGTCACAAATCCCGACCCCAAATTTTTAATAATTATTTTCTCCCAAAGTACGAATAATTAATCGATGTAAAAAAATACGGGTATTTTATTTTTTTGTCTAGTATCATATTATGTAAAATTAAAAATTTGGTCACATACCCCATTCCTATTCTTGCTATTTGTAAAGTTATTAACAAATATGTTTCGTTTTCATGCATAGCCTATTGAAAAATAACTATAAAAATAAAATTTAATTAAATTTCAAGTGCATTTTCTCAATATTTTTGTTATGTAAGGATATAAAATGATTATATGGTTGAATTCAGAAAAAAATACTCTATCGAATGAGCCTAAAAATTATATAGCATCCCATTTAAAAAAATATAACTTTGTTTTAATTTGAGAACCACTGGTTAAAAAATTATTTTTCTTCAACAAGTGAATGTCCCCCTCAATTTACTTATATTTGAATGATTTTTCCTATTCCCAATAATAAAGAAAATAATCGAGGTGTGCCGTATCCGAGAAACACCCTGTATAAGAATAAGGGTAGTTAGCACATTGCATACTTACCATAAAGTCCAGAGCCCGATTTTCGGTATTGAATGGCACATAACAAGCATTTTATTAAATAATCATGTCAAACAACTCTGAATAATTAAACTTGTACTAACTACAAATAAATTTCGTATTCTGTTTAGTATGTATTTTATAAATTTATATAAAATCAACAGATATCTTATAGTTTTTCCAGGCTCATGATGGGACCTAAAAACGCCATTTATGAAGGCGAATAAAATAAAAAGTATTGCTGATAGACATAATTTATTTATGAATTTTTGTCAGTGACCGTAAAGTTTCCTGGGATGATTTTTCTCGAATTTTAATATCTGAATAAAATCCTTAATAATAGAAATATAAACTTATTATTTTTCCACCACAATCGTGAGTTTATTTTTTAAATATTTTTCTCTATCAATTTGAGAATTACGGATTTATTATTATTTATTTTTTAATATAATAATATTAATATAATATAAATTATTAAAATAATCTTTGCTAATGCGAAACTATTTTTCAAAAATTTGTTTTTATCTCCTTGATGGAACATTATACTTTGCGGCAGTATTGGCATATTTCATTCAAAAAGGATTATATTTATAAATAACCGTATTTTTTTTAGATAAAAATATCATTTTTCGATTGACAATTTGGAGTAATATTTACGTCACATCCAGATCACTCAATAACATCCTCCACAAATATAATTCATTATTTTGTTTACATTGTTGTTTTATTTAGTCATAATTTTATTACATTTACAAAATTTTCCAATTAATAAAATTTTAATTGGCGCTTTTAATTGTTTGCGTTTTGATTACAGTTTTGACTGAAATAGACATACGATTTTTTTTATAATGATGTAGGTGACATCGTGCAGTTCGGCATTCAGTAGAACAACTCTTTTGAAAGAAGTTTGACTATTCAACACACAAACATAATTATAAAAGTTACCACCGATTTTAATTAGGTACCATTCATATTTATATCTAGGTACATTCAGGAAAAATAATATTTTTCAACAATTTCTAACTGCAGCTAACTACTAGCTAATAATTCTTTCATATAATACATTTTCTAATTAAGTACTATTATCTACATCATATTTTATTTAGAACGTTGATATTAGTGGAACCGTATTGAATATTCCTATAATTAAGAAATATTATATATTTCCCCTTTTTTATTTACATATTTTTAAATTTATGGGAGATGATGCAAATGAATAAAATATCGTTATCAGTTAATTAAGGCATGCTGAATATACTGGTGTAAACAGATTTTAATTAATTCGTTTTTTTAATTTAAAGCGTACACACATTTTTGTTATTTTGTAAAACTTTCAAACGGAAATATCTTAAAATTTACAGTCTAAGCATAGTACTACTTTTTCGTAATTAACAGCTTGAACATAAAAGTTATAATCCAAAATTATGTGGACTATTTTTCATGTTTAAGTACTTTCTTGTGACCCTTTGTTTAAATTCGGAATTTTATGGTAATAAATTTAAACTTTTGTTATTATTTTAATTAAATGATTTTAATGCTTATAATTCAAAATTAATTTGAAAAGTATCTTTTCGTAACTTTCATTATTAGAGCTTTCAATAATTCATATATTTCCAATAATTCAAATTGATATCCTTGGAAAAATTATTCATCACTGAGCACAAATCCATAAAAATGATATTTTTTGCTGATAATTCGGTGTTAATTAACTCTATTATATTCGAAATTTGATTTATAAATCCTTTTTCAAACTTGCAGATTCTTAAATTTTAATTGTATGTTTAATATCCTTAAAATTAATTAGTTCAGAGAAGTACGTAATAATTTTTCCTACGTATTAAAAATAAGTGGCTAATATTGATTTTGTAAATGAATAGAAATCATTAGATTGAAATACAATGTATTTATTTTTATCTTTAGTAATGAGAGTTAATAATTTTAATAGGATTATCAGAATTATCGAATTGGCTAATTAAAACAATATTCGAAATGCAACATAATAATACTACTGTATATGAAACACTGTACAGGAGGTCTCATTTTCGATGTTTTTTTAAGGTATCTCGGGTAATATTAACGATAGAGCGAAACCGTTTGCACATTGCAGGGTCAATTTTTCGAGAAAAGTTTAATTGTCACCACAGGAATTTTCGATCTTCTTTTGTTTCTGAGCTACAGGCAAAAACTCGTTTTTCGCTCGTTTTGAAAATATATCATATCTTATTTATTATGATAGAGAAAAAATGTTTTTATAAAAAATTTACCGTTTTTCAAATAGAAAAAAATGGCGTAATTAGATTTTTTGAAAACTTAATAATTCTCGAGATATAACACAAACTAATGATTTTTTAAATGGGAACTTATGTTGAAAATAGTCTCGTCTTTTTGCTTATTTTATAAGCTTTTCGATAATATATAACAAGTCTTCATTCTTTTGTTTTAAATATTAATAAAAGACGAATTATTAATTTATTGGGGTGAAAATAATGGAAATTATTAAGAAACAAATGAAAATATCTATTCCAGATCATCATTTGTATATTTCTAATAGTATTTGTTTCAGTTTTACTCATTTTTTGAATTTATTTACTTCAAAAGCATATTAAACCATTTTGTTCGGATCGTGTCAAAGCCAACTGTAACGTCGATAAATAGTAATTTAACTAACCCAAAAATAATTGGTTAAGAATAATTTTGAGAACAAAATTAATAGATATTGAATCAAAATAAACAAATGATGATTTGAAATAGATTTTTTCATTTGTTTCTTAATTATTTCCAATATTTTCACCTCAATAAATTAATAATTCGTGTTTTATTAATGTTGAAAACAAAAGAATGGAGACTTGTTATATATCATTGAAAAGCTTATAAAATAAGCAAAAAGACGAGACTATTTTTAACATAGGTTCCCATTTAAAAAATCATAAGTTTGTGTTATATCTCGAGAATTATTAAGTTTTCAAAAAATCTAATTACGCCATTTTGTTCTATTTGAAAAACGGTAAAATTTTTATAAAAACATTTTTTCTGTAACTATAATAATAAATAAGTTATGAGACATTTTCAAAATGAGCGAAAATCGAGTTTTTGCCTGTAGCTCAGAAACAAAAGAAGATCGAAAATTCCTGTGGTGACTATTCAACATTTCTCGAAAAGTTGACCCTGCAATGTGCAAATGATTTTGCTCTATCATTAAATATTACCCGAGATACCTTAAAAAAACATCAAAAATGAGACATTCTGTACATGTTAATTTATAATTTTTCTTCATTACTTTTAAATGAAAATATTTACCACATTCACTACTCTGCATTTATAAACACGACAGTAGAATTTTCATCCTATCAGGATGTAAAAAAGCACTTTACATTCCTAAACGTCGACCATAAAAACAGTTTATACATAAACATTCTTTGTTTACACTTTCAGAATAAAACCACAAACATTTCGTAATTTTATTATTTAGTCATCAGGCAAAAAATAACACAAGTCTCTTTTCTTGCAGAAGAAAGCACAGTGAGCACCAGCTTCGTGCCATCTCCCAGCACCCCTTGGACTAACGAAGAAATCACTCACTATTGCAGTCCAACCACCGTGCGAAATCTATACTGGAACTGGACTCGCGTTAGTGAGAGAACAGTCCAACCTTGTCCTGGTGGTGCTACTGGTTTGGCCCGCTGGAGATGCCTGCCAGGTTCTACTGCAGGTACCGGAGAACCATCCGATGAACCCAGATGGTATCCAGCTACTCCCGATCTGAGTGAATGTAGATCTGTATGGTTAACAAGTTTAGAATCTCGCGTTGTTGAAGGAGATTCTTTGATATCTATTACGAATGATTTGTCTCAAGTTACTAGTAGTAAAACATTGTACGGAGGAGATATGATGATAACCACCAAGATCATCAAGAAAATGGCACAGAAAATGTCGGAAGATATACAAACTTTTCCTGACCAGAGGCAAAGAGAAGCGATTGTTACTGAGTTGCTCCATGGTGTTGTAAGAACTGGGAGTAATTTATTAGATTCTTCGCAACACCCTTCGTGGAGGGATCTCAGTTACAAAGAGCAAATGAGAGTTGCAACATCGTTGTTGATTGGCCTTGAGGAAAATGCGTTTCTTTTGGCGGATACTGTTATTAGAGAGAAAACTGTTGTACAGACGGTCAAGAACATAAGTGAGTAATAACATTTTATGGATTTTACATGTGTTAACATTTTTCAGTATTTAGGACATTAGAAAGTAATATCGAATGCAAATGTCTGATGTTCATTTATTCAGGACATAATTTTCAAAATGACATTTAATGTTTTTAATATTTTATTATGAAAGCAAGTCGTATATAATCTAATAATAAAAAAATCAAAAGTTTGCTTAAAATATTGAGCTATCAAATGTGTTGCTCAACCCCACAATACTTAGGAGCGCAATAAAATATCATCTTTGTTACTTTATCTCTACTACCTCAACAAGTATTACATTGCTATCTTTAATCATAAACTATAATGTTCGCACAACTTTTTCATAAGCTACATTAAACTTCTTGTTATCTCATAAACAATTGTTTTCTTTTCAGTGCTTTCTGTTCGCGTGCTGGAAACCAAGAACATAAAAACCGAAACCTTCCCTTCGGAAGCTGTAACTGACAAATGGTCGGCCAGCAATGACTGGTTGCAACTTCCTCGGGAGGCTCTCCTAGAGAACAGCGAAGGTGGTTTAGTTCGTCTTGTTTTCGTCGCTTTTGATCGTCTTGAAGAAATCCTACAATGGCAGCCGGAGTCAGCCCTCGAATACACCGGGACGCAGAAAAACTTAAGCCGTGTTTTGAATAGTAAAATCATATCTGCAAGCCTTGGCAAGGGGAGGCATATTCAGTTGTCGCAGCCAGTAAGGCTGTTCCTCAGACATTTGAAGACTGACAATGTCAGTAATCCGTCTTGCGTGTTTTGGGATTATACTATGAGGTTAATATTTTTTATTTTTATGAATTTCTATGAGCAACATTTTGTTCATTTTGCCAATCATGCTTGTGTTGCCATATACTTTCTACTTTTTTTTTTCATTTTATTCAATTTCCGAACAGAAATGTGAAATATTAGTTTCATTCATTTCACTGATGATTTTTATTGACATTCTGACAATGCAAGTAGAAGTTATCAGTTATCGAACTTTATGACAAATAGAACATAAAACTATGTAAATAAAATGAAAACATGTATAACTTTCGTTCACTGGAAAAAATTCTTATTGTGTAAAAAACTAAAAGTTGCACGAGTTTGGAAAACAATAAAGTTTACAAACTATAAAACTTTTAATAACTTATTAATTTCTTATATGAAAACAGTAGATTGAGAGTTTTTAACATTTATTTTTCCTTAGCACGTGGTCCGAAGAAGGATGCCAAGTAGAATCAACAAACAAAACGCACACTACGTGTTTGTGTGATCATTTGACAAACTTCGCTATCCTGATGGATGTCCACGCAACATACTTACCTGTCGCCCACCAAATGGCTCTACAGATTATAACATACGTTGGTTGCATTATATCTATTGGGTGCCTTATTTTAACGATCATCACATTTCAAACGTTTAGAGGCTTAAAGGTAAGTGTTATGTTCGTAAGAGTCAATTCTGTTGCTTAATTTTAGCTTAACTACAAATTACCAAATACAACTTTTTTTCATTTTTAATTAATCATATGCAGTTTTGTGCGTGATAAATGATACTTTAAACTACTTAATTTTCAAAGGATATGTGATAAATTATGTATTAAATGTGGTATAATTTATTTTCCAAAATTGATACGTCCTTATACGGTACTAAATTTGTTGTCGTTGCTTTTTTGCTTCAAATTTAAAATTCTGTCCAACTCCGATAAAGTGTTTACATCTTAAAACCGGTCGGCCATTTATTCTGTAAAAAGATCACAATTTAGTTGTTAACAAGAGTTCTGTTTTAAGTGAAAATAAAAGAAATTGTTGTTAATAACAAGTACTAATGCAAGCAAATGGAAACCCATGTTATCTTGTATTACAAGATTGATGTTGTTTCGCGGGTGAATATTTGTAAAGTGTTGTTTGTATGTTGTCTAGTCGGATCGAACGACAATCCACAAGAACTTGTGCATCTGTTTGTTGCTGGCTGAGGTGTTATTTGTTGTTGGCATCGGGCGTACAAGTGAAAGAGTCTTATGTGGAGTAGTTGCAGGAATGCTGCATCTACTTTTCTTATGTGCTTTTGCGTGGATGTTCTTAGAAGGTAAATTTCTATTAAAATACCCCATACTTTAAAGATTCCATCGTGGATATTAATATTCTTTTTTATATTTCGGTGTTTTTATGAGTATAAACGCCGTTAAGAAGATCTATAAACGCACTATTTTTGGCACTTTTCGTTTTCTAGAGGTGGTATGACTGCTTTCAATACTGACAGATGAAGGACATGTAACCTCAATTTGCTGTCATTCAACAATGAATTTTAATCTGTGAAGTTAAAAAATTTAACGGGAAGCGCTACCAACATATCTGATAAACAGCAAGTCTTATTTTTGACAAATCGCTTTTTTTAAAAAAAATCTAATAGAATTATAAAATTACCGCAAAGAAAAAAATAGTATAAAAACATGTTTCTTAAGGCCTGTTATCGCACTCATCCTTTGCCTTATGAAACTTGTTTTTTAATATACTATTTTCTATTTCGGTGTCTTTATGAATCTATAAACGCACTGAAAACACTATGTTAAGAAGATCTGTAAACGCATTGTTTTTGACGGTTTTCATTTTCTAAAATTGGTATGATTGCTTTCAAAACTGACAGATGAATGACATATAACCTCAAATTACTGTCAGTCAACAATGTATTTTCTCCTGTAAAGCTAATTTTTTTAGCGGGAAGCGCTACCAACATAGTTAATTAAAAACACCAAGTCTTTTTTTAAAAATCTAATAGAATTATAAAATTACCTCAATACAAAAATATAGTCTAAAAACATGTTTCATAAGAGCTGTTATAGCACTCGTTCGTTGACAGATTGGTTTATGAAACGTGTTTTTTAATCTTCTATTCTGGAATCTTTAAAGTACTGTTTGATTAGGGAGTGAGATTTTATTGTATGTTTGTGATTGTAGGTTTCCAATTATACGTCATGTTAATAGAAGTGTTCGAAGCAGAAAAATCCCGAATACGATGGTACTATCTTGTCGCATACGGCATCCCACTATTTATAGTAACCATATCAGCTATTATAGACCCGTTCAGTTATGGAACTGATCAATATTGTTGGCTAAGAGCCGATAATTTTTTCATCTTCAGTTTCGTTGGACCTGTCATTATCGTTATTTTGGTAAGTGATTGTTTTGTGCGTTTATTTTGTCGATTGATTTACACGTGGTTGTTTCTCATGACTTTTATACCTGCGAAATTTTGTATTATCGCAAATGTTTTTGATAACAAACGTGTTTTTGAGTTTTGCATTCAGATGAGTACGTTGAACTTTCTAGCAAACTGAATATTTTGATGCACTTAACTGCATCATTTTAGGAATACACTATCGGATAATTAAAAATAATTTATGTTGCCATTTTGGAGTAATGTGTGTTGCAAGTTAAAGTACGGTCTACAGACCTGTATACTTAATGTACATTGTGTTTATCTTTATTATTTTCTTAGTGCATAATGTACTTCCTTTCAGAATCATCATAAAAATATTGTTCTTGCATTAACTGGTACATATTTAATCAGCAAAAAGCCTGGTTTTCATTGATTTTATAATCTTGAAACAATTTGTACGATATTTCATATGTCAAAATAATCACTTGTAATCTTTTCTCATAAAATTTTCTCGTTGCGTGTCCATTAAAACAATTTATTTTTGCGTAGGCCAACATCGTATTCCTCGTGATGGCGATCGTCATGATGTGCAGACATGGCAACACATCAGTGTCCATGAAGAACAAAGAACATTCGCGATTGGCCAGCGCAAGGTAAAAACATGCACTTACTTGTACACTGGTGTTCAAAAGTATTGAACCCAGAATAAATGGAAGTTTATTGGTGTCAGTAATGGAAATGGAACTATACTTTGGCTTCCATATTTTTCAGAATTAGATTATTTTCATTAGAGAGGATAGTTTGTAACTAACAGTAATTTATATAACAACTTGAAGCTAACAATTATATTAAATGCACTAATTAGTAGAGTAGAAAATAAATGGTATAAACAATGAACAAGTATTTTACGTTATAAAGTAAAAAGAAATCAAATATTTATGTATACAATTTCATTTGGTAAATAATAGGGGTTTCCAAGTCTACGGCTTTTAAAAAAAATGTTTGTCATGTATAAGTAATATTAAGGTGAATATAATCGTTAATTTTCTGATTTTTGTTACCCTAATATCAAAAAGAAACTTTAATGCATTTAAATAGAGCGCTTAAATTCAATATCATCATGTTTGTGACGTGCTGAGCACTAGCAAATGTTATTGGCTAATGGCTGTTCGAACACGCAAGTCAAGTGCGTGTATCGCCTCCACCATGTTTGCGCTGGTTTTGACGTGACACGAAATGATATACCCAGCGCGTTTGTCATATATCCGCCTCACTCAGCTCTAGAAATGTTTGTTATCGGTGTAGATTTTATTCGGGCCTCATTTATTGAAACTACTAATTTTTTCTGACGTATTAAAAACTTTACGGCGAAAATACAAAATACGGGTCTAATATTTTTATGTACAGATGACAAAACTTGGTAACCCCTTAGGCGTTAAGAAATACTAAACACCTATCGATGTTTCAGTAGGTGTATACCTTTTTCAGGGTAAGATTTTACAGATTCTTAAATATAAAATCATGTATACGTTGTATTTTGTCATAAATCCATGGCTGCTTACACAAAAAGCTCATAAAAACTGTAACTTTGTAATTAATTTTTACGTTTATATGAAGAGATAAAATAATCATTTCACATGATTTAGTTGCTGCATTTAAATCTCTATAACTTTTATTTGAAGTATTTTTGCATAAAATAATTAGGTAACGTTTGCGCAAAGAAAAATTGATTTCCCATGTTAAACTCCTATGTTTCACTTTTCGATTTACATCCTGTACATGATTTTGTGTTAAGTATCTGTAAGCTCTTATTTACCCTGAAAAAGGTATAAATGCTGTGAGGCTGAGATTTTTAGTACATACCCAATCTACATCACAGTTGCGAAATTTACCCGAGATTTACCCACATTTAGACTTATTAAAGCTTGTTCATTGTGGTAAATAATAACAAAAAATAGTTCAAATCTTTTGAACACAGTGTGTATATGCACGAATGTAATTGCGACATGTTCGAGTAACAATTAGTGTATCTATGTGTTGCACAGTTTGCCAGCACGTCTCCTTCAGATACGTGCATGAAATGTTTAAATTAATGTTGAACCGCATAAGCAATGTACCGCTCTAAAACTAAAACTGTTCGCTAACTCAGCGAAACATCAAAGCAATCTTTCAAAAAATTCACTTATTTAAAACAGAGAACCCAAATAATACAATTGAAAACTTGAGAACTTGGCGACAATATCGTTCAGTTTCAAGAACTGCTCCCGTGTGGGAGCTATTTATACATTGGTGAATACATTTGAAATTACTTTTATTCCTAAGAGTAACGACATTATGATTGCTTTTAAAGCCATGATTGTGTAGGCCAGGTAAGTGTATAACCTGCATATAGAATTGTATGTAAAGCGGTGCAATTTATGTTTGAGTGTAGCAGATTAACTGATAAATTTTATACAAGATTTTTCGTTTTAATTTGCTGGCATCGACATCACTGAAATGAGAGCACTAGTGCTATTTTTGTTTCAAATATTGATTTTTTAATAAAGACATGTAGGTACTAACTAATGTGATATATTTCTGTGGTGTCCTAGGTAGTAAACACGTAATTTTGTTTTCACGTTGTTAGAATGTTGTTATTCGAATATGTTGTCACATTTTAATGATTAATTGCTAAAGAGTAGTTGTGATTTAACTGTATATAATCGTATTCTAATGTAAATTCTTTCTTTCTCTCGCATGGCATACTGATACTGATCTTATCCTTTTGGTAGTGGGGAAGAAGAGAATGCACTTCGAACCAAATTGCAATATCACTTGTAAGAATAAATATTTTATTAATTTTTCTAATGGGGCCATTAACTGGTTCGTACAGTGTGCTCAGCAAAAAATACTAATTCGGAGTAGGCAATTAACAAAGAAACGTATGTCAATTTAAAAGTATTTAATTAAATCTCAATTTGACAAGAGATATTGTCAAAAATGTTATCTAAAGAAATCAAAATTTTTCTTTTTGAATCTTATTTTAGAAATGGAAATAAATTAGAAAACGGCGAATGGCAATATTGTTTTGCTATTTGTTGCAATGAATTTCATAAAAACTACATTTCAAGATCAATTTTAACAACTTGACTTTTGAATTCTATAATGATCAGATATACGTTTCTCTGTTCATAGCCTACTCCTAGGTTGATATTTTTTTAACACACTGTACTTTAACAACATATTAATTTATTTATTTATATTTTCTAATATAACGGCGTCATTTTGCCAGTTCAAGATAATGTAGAGGATAAACAGTTTAAAAAAATATAATATAAAAAATAATTATGTATGAATTGTCCTCTATATATTATTTTGTGTTGGACACATATTTAAAAGTTAAGGGCCCCAAGTCAACAGAAAATTATTTTAATTTATGTAGGCATGAATATTATGTTTGCATCTTGCGTTTTGATATTTATGTTTACATTACTATTAACTGTCTAAATGTCACTGTTACGCAATTTGTTCACATCATTTGTTTTTTGTACTAATGAAACATGTTTTATTTTGCATAGGACGTGGCTACGAGGAGCCTTTGTACTTGTATTCCTTCTGGGCCTGACATGGACATTTGGCCTACTGTTCCTGAACAAGGAATCTGTAGTGATGGCCTATATATTCACCACACTCAACTCTTTACAGGGGCTCTTCATTTTCGTATTCCACTGCATACAGAATGAAAAGGTGAGATTTATGGCTATTACTCTCTCATACATCATTCTGCATTCATTATACCATGGCATTTGTTTTATTTTTTCTGATTTTCATAAATTATGTATGAACGTCAATCATACTTTATGCACAACAAACCTCGTTTACTTTTAAAACTACTTCCACCATAATTATTCTTTGTAATAAAGACATTCCTCATTCGAAAAAACATACTTGTACGTTATTTAATTTACTTTTTATAAAAAAATTGATAGAATGTAAATAAAATAATATTTTTAAACATTTATTATTTTGTTGCTGTTAATTAACAGAAAATTGTAAAATTGAGTCTTGTAGGATCAAAACACTCAGAAAAACTGTTTGACTAATTTCTAACTGTAAGCTACAACTATTTAATGAATCCTGATTTTGTGAATGTTTATTATAAATTCACAAATTAAAAAATAAAAATGGAATTAGTGGCGTTTCTTTATAATCATTGTGAAGAAACCAAAAACAAAATTTAAAAAAGGGTGCGTCTAGGGACTTCGGGACGCCCGACAGAAGTGATATTTTTGTTTAGGTAATAATATTTTTGCACTTACCTACTAGTGTAGATTCACTGTCACTGACCTTTTCTATATTTTTGTTCTTAAAAAAACTATATTTAAAAAAATATATCTCTTCAGTAATAAAACATTAAACAACTTATAAAGAAACAAAAATCCGACGTTTGTAGATTGATGTGTACGTAAAATAGATCAAACGAAAGGTTATGTATCTCGCACATGTTGCGCGCGCACTGGTTTGCCATCTCTCAGTGGCAACTTGGGCCCTGGAGTGGTGGAAAAGTCTTAAATTCCTTAGCGGTTCACCCCTTAGACCAGGAATAGAGGGGGAGACAAGGCATAGTCACGCGTATATTTCCAAATCATCTGAGCGATTTTGAACCTTATTGAAATGTCAAAATCAGCCGCAAAAGGCTAGTCGACCAGTTAAATACTGTTATGTTACAGTTGGCCAAATGTAAATATATACTTGATAATTCATAACTACAAATCTTTATTTTGTTTTATAAAACTAAAATAAATACGAAAGAATATGAATAAAGAAAAACGTAATGTAAATAACGGACAAGTTAAAACGGTAGGTGACGCTTGTTGACATTGAAAACTTATTCGTTCGACTGCACACGTATGTAACACATCTGCCGACTAGCCTTTTGCGGCTGATTCTGACAGTTCAATAAGGTCGAAAATCGCTAGGATGTTTTGGAAAGTCGTCTTATGGCGAAATACATAGCATGCCCTGTCTCCCCCTCTATTCCTGGTCTAAGGTTCACCCTCCCATAAGAAGTTATCACTTCAAAAATGTAATAACAGTTTTGTATGCAACTTTTAATTCTGAACAACTTTGCAGTCTATAGTTTTTGCCATAAAATGAATAGCGCTAGTCTAGTAAAAATTAGCGCTTTTTGTTAGCGCTGAATACGTACTGAATAGACACTTACAGAGATAGATAGATCTTGCTTCCAAATAACCCCCCCCCTTGGCGTCTTATGTCCCTCTCCCTAGTACTAAACCTGTCTCTGTTTGCATCTACCATTCAGTGTTATAACCTAATGCTCTATTATAATTTGTTTTGTTCGTTGTGATTATTAAAAATGTGTCTAAAGCCAGAAGATGTGCCTGGGGCAAGTTTTTTGTTTAATGATATTGGAGATTATTTGATAATTCAACTAAAACGATGGCTGGAGTGTAGAGGTGACAATTCTTTGTTTGGAAGTTGTAAACATAGCAACCATCAGTTTACCGCTAGAGGCACTCCATGCCATTTCGTCTTAGCGAAATATTTCTTGCTGGCTATTTCTCCTAGTGCTAAATCACCGCTAGATTCTAGCAAATCGTTCAATTTGTTTGCTAGTCTAGCGCTAGTCAGGCTGAACGCGAGCATATTACAAGTTTCCTGTGTTCACCCCTAACCGCCATCACCCGGTATATTGAAATGTACTACATAAATGCTGTACTTGTTGTTCCAGGTACGCAAAGAGTACCGCAAATTCATCCGAAGGCACTCTTGGCTACCGAAATGTTTGCGCTGTATGAAATCGCGCAGCGGCAGTAGCGTTTTGAGCAAAGAACGCCGCACCAGCTTGTACGGCGGCTCAAACGGAAACACTTCCGCGCCAAACTCGCACTCTACAGACAACTCCGGCCTGTCACCGTACGGAACTAGTGTGGGTACCAATGTCAACAATATAGTCATCTCGAATAATTTGAATATCCTGGCCAATATGCGACCTTCTCCGTTAGTGCAAGTACTCAACCACCACAACAATGCAAGTACCACAACCTCCACAAACCATAATCGACTGCATAATATATCACAGCAAGGTACTACAACATGTCAAATTGATTGACAATTGATCAGTGAGATTTTTTCAATGACTCTTTCTTTCGCCGCATATTACAGTTTGTCATTCGATTTGTTCGAAACATTTACCGCGAGTTTTTTCTTGTTTATTTCTTATTGAAGTCTTGTTAGCCTTTGAGTTGACGTATACATTAATAATAATTACGTTGATATTGTTTCGTTGATCGGGGGCATTCTGTACATGTTTCTTAACTAGCATAATATATATTTAATTTATGTTTTACTTTATGTCGCATCAAAAGATAGTAATCACAAATTCTTGAATAAATTGCCCGTAATTGTCCAAAATTATCAATTTAAATGAAGAGCAGATTTATATACATTAAAAAAATATTTCGCATGTATTTGCAGTGGTGGTTGATCTGCTACTTATAAATAAAAAATCATTTGAAATTTTAAACAAAATGTGATATTTTATATACTTAAAACTATAATTATTATAAAACTTGTATGCTACTTTTCTTATTTAAAATGTTAATGTATGTAAATCGGCTCATTTTGTAAAATTCGAAATTTCATATTCAAGAAAATTTACAAAAATACATATATAATGAATTCATCCATTATGTCATTTGCTTGCTACATTATTTCTTAGGCCGCAAGAAGAGAGAGTTCAATAACAACGTGTTATTGCTTTATTTATAAACATAGTGCAGTGCTTTTAGTTTTTGATTTTGCTTTACCTGTCCCTCAACTTTTATCTAATTAAATAACTTTCTAACTCTTATAATGTTATATCTGAACTATAACTTGTTCAGTTATTATAAATATTTAAATATGTCATTTGAATTTTTATTAAAAATATAATTGAAAAAGTTTCGCTTCAACAACTAAAATTGATTTGCATGTATAAGGTACCTGGCTGGGAATATAATGCTGTGAAGGTTTGGGTAACATTGCTAAATCCTTTAATCCTGCTAACAACCAAGTTATTAATACCTTTTTTGATATTTGTGCTTAAAAATAAACAATAACCATATTTGTGTAGTTTGCTGCTCTGCGAATCAAATGAAAACTAAATGTGTAGGTTTGTTGAGTGATTATTGTCACTCACAAATATGTTAGGTAATTTTCAATATTTTAGCATTCATGTTCATCACATTTTTTTCAAACTTATTCTGCACATTTTTCTCCTAATTATGTCTAACTTTCTAATAACTCTTTTACTTACTACTACTGATATTTTTTCTTTTCTATAACAATTTTTAGGGAAATTATCACAACTGAGAGATAGAATATGCAATTTTGGGTGAAATATGACTAACACATTCACTGTGGAGAATTTTTTCGAGATTTCCTGTAGTACGATTACCTATAATTGGATCCTAATATACCAGTCATAACATGTTGGGGACTAAACGCTTTAAAGAAAATTTACTTTAAAACATGTTCTTCTTTCTATAAGCTACAAAATGCAATTCTCTAGAAATTTCTGAAATTATAGTTTCCGCAAAATCGTAAATGGGATATTCTAATATTATTTTTATTTTATTTTCTGAAACTTTCACATATTTTTATTATAAATCCAAAATTTTGAGTTCTTTTTTATTCAATTTGAGCGATATATGAATTTTTAAATTTTAAATATTACTTGAAAATTTGAATTTTATCGGATGTGACGTAGGAGGAGTTGATGACATAAGAAATATATAGAAATAGTAAACTTGTAAACACTTATAGCGTTTTCAGCTTACAAGTTGAGTGCGCACTTTTTTGCACTGAGCGTTTTCAGCTTGTCATTGAGTGCAATATTTAGTCAGCTGATGCGTTTTCAGCTTAAGAAAAAGTTGCACCGTGCACTGGCTCAGTGCGACTTTTGTGCACTGGCTCCCTAGGCAAGTGCAACAGTGTCAGTGCAAATATGGCGGCTAAACTAGCACTGCCACCGGATGAGGGCAGAACTCGTTCAGTGTGGTCACGTGATAAGTTGCACTCAGTGCGCACTTGCACTGTGTAAGCTGAAAACGCTATTAAAATATTATAAAAGTAACACGAATAAGACTGGACGCCGTCAATGGCAGAAAAATTTGTTAGAAATGTTATTTTCCCGTTAAAAATTACGTAGCGCCCATTCAACCCTTTTTGGGTTTTCATTTAATTTTAACCCCTCCTTTCTCCACTGTTTAAAAGATAGCGGTCTCCCAACCGAACAACCAGGCAATCCACAATGTTTTTTATTTTTATTTTACCTTAAATTTTACTACATTAGAATACCCCCTTACCATTATATTTTGCCGCACTATGGGAATGTATAAATAGGGATAATATTACCGTTAAAGACAGTGAACGTGTAAGCTAAATACCAGAAAATAACTGTGTATATTTCATTTAAAATTTCATTATCTGTTTTATAATATCCTGAACTCCTTGTTTCATATTCTTTCTTGAATATCTTAAGCACCCTCCTTAAATGAATGATCCTGGTTAACATCAGCAATGTGTAGTTGGTGTTGGTTTTGGGGGCTACAGCTTCATGGTCTGTTACAGCAATACATACTGCAGAGGGATTGGAGCTCACGCAGTTGCACCACTATGAACCGCATTGGGAACCCCTCGGTTTCTGTTTCCTTCTGTGCAACCGCTACCATGGTAGCTACAATGTCCCGCAATCATTTCCACCACCACCGGCCTCCAGATGACGGTACGTCCGCAGCGGTGACCACGCCCACCACTGCGGTCACTGCTGCGGTCGCGGCCGTAGCCGGGGCCAGCCCGCCATCACCCAGCCTGTCCCCGACCCCGTCCGCGCCTCCTCTGTCCCAACTTCCCCATGTCTATGATAGCGACATGCCCGTCAATGCAATTAACACAATCACTCTTCCCAATTTCCGAAACTTCGATAAACTCAACTGTGCTGCTACTATGGTCAACAATGGGAATAATATTGTACTAAATCCTAATTTTCCCAAATCTATCTCTACTTGGGGACCTCTGCATAAAAATTTACATTGGAAGGTGAGGTTATCTTCCGGTTTCTGGTTCTGAATCTGATGTGTTTTGTGCATGTCGGACGATATTACAATTTTTGCATGGATTTTCTTACGGACTTCATAACTCAATGGTTTTATATTTTTTAATCGTTTGGATTTTTTCTAAAACATGGTTTTCATTTTTAAAATTCTAGGACATTCTTCTGGCTTGGGTTTTATTGATTCTATGGTTTCTCTTTGTTGCTTTTAGGATAGATTTATAACAAATAAGTTTTAGTTTGCTTTAACAAAATCCGCTTTGTCTGACATGAGTAATTACATGCAGCTACAGAATAATAACCTTCAAATAGTTTAAAATCCATACCTCACCCTTCTTTACATAATAATGCTTTGTAAAATAGCAGACCATGAACATTATTATGTTTACATCTACTTTAAACAGGGCATATTTTATCCTTTGTTATCCTTTCCTTATGAAACTACAGCCTTTTGTCCTTCAACTTGTGTACATTTTTGCAGTAGTTGGTTTCTTTTTCATGATAATATAGCACTATACATCTAGAATTTCATTCAATTCAACTTTGTTTCAATGCATTTTGTCATATTTATCAAGAGACAGATAGTGTCATTCTTCATTTCTTAAATATACCGGGTGGCTATTAAAAAACGAATCCCATCTGAAACCCCGGAGTATATTGAGATATCGATTTAAAATTTCAAAATTTGTATCTCTTATAGACAAAGGGTTGAAAAGTATTCCCAGAAAATTTCAAGCATTTATTTGGAAAAACAAGTGAAAATTTGCTATTCAAATATACTATTACGCGTTGAAAATGTTATAATCAGCTTAAAACAAAGTAGGCTATTATTGAAACAAATGAAATTGTCAATAACATTTCGAGTTAGTTGCAACATGCATAAATTTGCTGTAAGTTTTGTCCAATTATCTCAAGATTTCTTCGAGATTATTGCATTTTGTTAACAAGAAAAAATTGGTGTGGCAAAAAAATGTTGTTAGAATTTCTTGGGAAGGGATGGGACTGATATACGAGGTCTGTTAGAAAAGTATCCCACCTTTGGCCGGGGAAAAAATTGACCTTCAAAGTAGTCTCCTTGGGACTCCATACACTTCTCCCAGCGTTGCTGCCATTGTTGGAAGCATTCCGAGAAAGCCTTTTTCGGAATGGAGTTTAGCTCGGTTGTCGTTGCAGCCATAATGTCCTCTCTTGTCTGAAATCGCGTTTCTTTCAATGGCCTCTTGAGTTTGGGGAACAGCCAGAAGTCGCAGGGGGCCATATCAGGAGAGTAAGGAGCCTGTTGAACCACAGGAGTCTGCCGTCTGAATCTTCCGAATGGTTTCCACCTGGCTGTCGCCCAGTTTCATGCAAAATTTGATGCAATAGCGCTGCTCCAGTCGTTCCGTCATTTTCCTTGCAATGAAAAACCGACGAGAGCACTACACATTATCTCGCTCAAATGCTGCTTGCCACTTGCTAGCAACAGACGCTATCGGCAGGCGGGAAAAAATTCACGCATGCGCACGAAGGTTCAAGGTCGGCTCATGCAAGCGCGCTTGATTCAAATTCTTCAGGTTTTCGTAAAAAAAATAATAATGTCGGATACTTTTCCACCAGACCTCGTAAACTGGATCGTTTAGAAAACCTGGGACAATTATTATACCAAATTTTAATTTTCGTCACCTGTAATAGTTATTGACCTTACAATTCATTTTAAGCTAATTGTGAAATTATCAACGTGTAATAGTAGATTTGAATGGTAAATTTAGAAAATCGCTATTCACTTGTTTTTCTAAATAAATGTTTGAAATTTGCTAGGAATACTTTTTAACCCTTCACCTACTGAGATAAAAAATTTAAATCGATATCTCAATGTACTCCGGTGTTATGAAATTTCAAACAAGATTCGTTTTTAATAGCTACCCGGTATATTTACAATAGATATAAATAATAGATCAACTGTAAAATAATATTATTTCAGCATGTTAATTTTATTGTAGGTAAAATATTTGCGTCAAAATATTAATAGGTGATTGTTTTATGTCTACAGAACATTTCTTTTAAGTCATACAGCCGTGATTCGGGCCATGGTGGTTCAGAACAAGAAGAATCTCCCCGCTCGCACATGGCAAACACAACTGATCGAGACGGCCGTCTTACAAGTGGGAAGGAATGTCGACGCCAACCATACATGACTGCAGACATGAACCCGCACATCAAGCTCCCTGACAACCTGAATCTGTCCCAGTGCACCCAGGCCGAGCTATCGGAATATCTACACGCGAAGAACGAAGCGAAGCAGCATCAACAACTCCAACATCAACTCCATCCACACATGACGAACCGGAAGAAGCAGCTACCATTACGACCCGCCGGCCCTTGGAATCACACGTATACTGAGATCCACGACGAGCGTATGCACCGTGAGCGTGAACGCGACCGCGACAGGGGAGCCATGGGACTAGCACACGAAGACGACGCTGATCCCGTGTATGAAGAAATCGAACGTGGTGGAGAGATCCACGTCTCGGATATGAGTGATGAGGATGGCAAGCGTCAGAGCGACATGAGCCGTCAATCGTCGCGATCGTACGGCGACCACCGACCGCTGATTCCGCACAGTCCGGGTCCGGGTATGGAGCATTATGGCCCTGGAGTGCCGGTGGGTGACATTGAGCACTACCGCATGTACATGTACAACATGTATCGCGGTGGCGCTGGCCTGGGCCATGGACACGGACACGGAGAGAACGCGCGCTCGCTCGCCGCTGTGCTGGATGGAGAAACTGTGGTTTGCCATCTTGAACCGCCGGAATTCTTCCCGCATGACTTGTACAATGCACGGACCGTTGTTTTGCCTCCAAATAGTGAAAGTTAAACAAGGACTACTTGATTCCCATAAAATTTATATCTGTGATTGAAAATATTATGATCAAACCTTGCGTGATCATTAAATAATAATAATATAAATAATAATAAGAGCTCAATAAGCTTTCAAGTAAGAATTGAAAATTAGGAGTGTGATAATTTTGTAATTTAAATATATGAAGTCAGTGGTAGGTAGCATCCATTTTAGTTGTACCTTATTTATAAATATACATATATAATCATTTTTATATAGTCACGATATTAAGAATTTCGCATTCGAACTAATGTACATTATCCAGGTATAAATAAGTTCATTTGATGTATCCCTTAAAACCCCATCTAAAATGGATGTCTTCATAGTTTATAACGTATACAACACAATAACAAAGTTTTCCTTTTCACGTCAAATAAAAAAAATATGTGCATGAGTCATATATGTTAGTATTTAATAACTACTCTTGTGACTGAAATTTGGCAGTAAGTAATCAGTCGAAATAATTTATTAAATACTTAAATAACAATTTGTACATATGTAATAATGAAATTATTTCCAAAAGAGTTCGCAGTAGTTCATAACGGTTTATTATATAACTTAAACCAAATAATTTATTTTTTCTATTCATAAACTAACATGTATCAAAAAGCCCATTCAGAACAAAGTAATTTTAATATTAATCTTGATTTTTTCGATGGGCTGAGAGGCTATATTACTCTTGACTTAAATTTGAGGTGTAGGACGCACGATTTACTTCATGTGCGAGGCAAACTATGCAATAACTGCCCAACTTTCCATTTCTTCAATATAAATTAAGCAATATGTGTACACATTCATGTTGTAAATCATTCAAAATTATCATTGGTACTTTTAAAATGTAAATATAGTTTTCATTAATTCATAAATACGTTGATTTTGACTGATTTCGGTAATGAAATGTGTTTTTGAATATGTATATATGAACACTGGTTGATAATTACTGCCAAGTAAAATCACACGAAGACTTTTAACAACTAAGGAGTAAAGACATTCAGCCTCGAATGTGAACGAACGAAAATAATCGTACCTACACCTTTTGCCATGATGAATACCTCAAAATAGAACATTTTTGGATGATTTTTGAGGCGCCAAAGTGACATTTAAGGCTCAGACTTCAGAGGAATGATGCAGATGCAGCTAAATTTGTGTGATTGTGTAACGATTCAGCAGATATTTGATTAGTTTGGGAATAGATTTGTTTTATTAAGCTTATTCTGTCTTCCTTACTCTGTGGTTAAGCCGAAAATTACGGTATTTGCACTATTTAGTGGAGCAACTGCAAACAATACTGTATTTGGAATAAATGTCATTGTTTATCTTGTTTTAAATGACTGTAGCGTAGTTCTAAAACAGTGATTTAAAATGAAAATGCAAAGTAGAAAGGAATTGAAATTCGATTTTCTTACGACTGACTCTTAATTTTTTGACATTTGCGCTTGACAATGTTTGTGAGTAGATTAGTTCGTATCACGCATCGAAGACAAATCTTTTATCGTTTTAAATCATGACAAATTTTATTCTCGTATTAGTCTGTGTATAACTTATTTGTATATATATGAGAAGTCATATTTTTAAAATTCTTAACTGCCGTTTATTTCATAATGATTTTAATACTTAATTGTTAATAATTATACATTACAATAAAATCGTACAAGATAAAATGTTTTAATATTTTCAGAAAATTAGATTCTTTTACTCTTCTAGACTGATAAAATAAGATGTTATTTTAAACGTAGTGTAAGTAAAAATATTTTAAAATTACGATTTTCATACAAAAAAAAACTTCTTGAAAATTTTTATTTGTGATATATTTATTAATTAAAAACTGAATTTGCCTTTGTTAACTAAACTAGGGCACGTAAATACTTAATATTGTAAAAGGAAATTTTTAAAGATTTTCTATGAAACCTGCTTAATACAAGTGCACAAAAAAATTCATGTTGCACCTAATAAATATTAGATAGAATGTCCATCTTCATTTGGAATTTGTAGACTTCACTACCTATCACTTGCCATGCTGATTTGAAAATTTTCTTCTACTTTTATTACTTGAAACCTGTAATGAACATCATATGTTAGACAGAAATAATAAATGTAAACTTTATTACATCCAGATTAATTTATTATTGTAAATATTTGTTACTTTACATTATATTAAACTGTAAATTGACATTGGCAATTGCTGTGTTCTGAATGGCGCTTTATATTAAGCAATATGAGACGAAAAATTAAGTATATAGACAGCTTTGGAACTGTATTTGTATCAAACACTCACTAAATATAAATAGATACTGCCATATTTGTTCCTAATTCACATTTTGTTTATTTTACGCGAAAGTGAATTATGATTTGCTATATTTTTTATTATTTTTATGGAAATCAAATGGCAGTACATCGTTCAATGTATATTTTGTATTTTATTTTCCGATATAAATTTTCTTTCATGTATCTTTTTTTTATTTTTTATCCGTGTTATATATACCTACCTCTTTATTGAAATTGTCAAATATTAGGGCTACCTAATTTATCAATATTTGCTTAAAAGTATAGTAATTTGTGTTTAGTGGCACATATTGTATATAAATTATTTGTAAGTAATGTAGTGTCATCGTCTTGTATCATAAAACGTACTTAAATGTTTTAATCTATCGCGTTGGGGCAATCGAATCTTGAATAATCTTGTTTAAAAAATATAATTTATAGTTTTGTTCAGTCAGTTACCCGTTCAGTACGAGATTCGCAGTTATATAGTACGGATGTATGTTTTTATGTTCAATATTTTTGTATTTACTTTTTTAATAATAAATGCAGTATGTTTACAGAATAATTGTTGGGTTAACAATGTGCTATAGTGTTGTGTTATGTGAGGTGACATTGTTATGAAATGATATTAAAGTTTGTGTGGAAAATATGCAAGGATTTCTTCATTTCTTCACCATAAAGGTTAGTAATAAACTGTGTATATTTATATTTTACTGTTTTCAAATGCAGTATGTTCCCAGAACAAAGGCAGCCAAGTATAGGGGCGGCAAAGCCATCCTAACTTTTTTTAGAAAAAAAAAAATTAAGAATTTTAAAAATATCAACAATTTATGAAATAAATAAATAAAATAAATATATCATAATGGCATATTACCCATTGCTGGGTGTGCCAATCCGCTTTGTATGCAGATATCGGTAACGATGATGATATATTTGTAGCGTGCTGGCGTTTACCAGGCGTTACTTCACGGGCACTCATTGCTGGCGTGGAGAGTGCACCATTAATATATTAATAAAGCATTATTCTTTTGAATACATGGTTTGGCTGACTGGTAATAATATCTAACTAGTAGGTATACAGGGTGTTTCCTTTAAAACAACCAGGGTTTTTTTGGGCGTACTAATGACTTTAGAAAAAAATAGTTATATACAAGAAATGATCAAGAATAAGGGGCTAATTTATTAACAACAACAAACCGAAAATTCGAGCAGTGGTTCTCAGACGGCAGAACAAAATTATATTTTTTTAAATGGTATCCTATATAATTTTTTAGCCCATTAGTCAGATTTTTTTTCTGATTTCAACGATATAAATATGGTATAGGGTTGTATAACAATTATTTCGAGAAAATGGTCTCGAAAAGAATGTTATATTACAATAGGCTATGCAATACACAGGTCTGTTGCCTAGTTACGCTAGTAGTAAATGTTGTTATATTGGGAAAAGAAAGATGTGATTGCCAAAAAATACTAATCTTTATTGAGAGAAATTGCACACACACACAACTACTACGTGACTAACGCCATTCAACATAAAAAGCGCGGCAACTACTACAAGGCGTCGCGTCACATACTACAATAGTCATCTAGCGAGAGTTTTACAAAACAAATATACTATTCGTTCTACAAACATAATTTTCAACACAAAGTATTTTATGCCAACACTTCCCCTTGTTGGGAATTATTTTGTACAACATATGAATAAATATTACAATGTTTATATAAATATTAATCCTAATTTTTCAGCATTACCTTTAGTTTTGGGACCCGACAATGTTTTGGTAAAGATGTCCGCTATGTTATCTTCTGACGGTACATAATTAAAATTAATGTCACCATTTTTAACCATTTCTTTAAGGAAATGGACATCAATATCCGTATGTTTCGTTCTTTCGGAACTACAATTGTTTTTGGTTAACGATATAGCGCCTTGATTGTCACAATTCACAACACATGGGGTAGTCATAAGTTCAATACAGTTTATTTCATTTATAAATGTTTTTAACCACAGTACTTCCTTTGATACCTCTTTCATTGCTATTAATTCTGCTTCCACAGTTGACAGTGCAACTCTCTGTTGCTTCTTGCACTTCCAAATAACTGCAGCGTTTGACATGAGTATTACAAATCCTGAAATCGATTTGCGATCTGATGGGTCGTTGCCCCAGTCTGCATCAACATAAATCTTGATAGGCTGGGATGTTTTATTATAACACATACTGTATTCTTCAGTTTTCTTGATGTACTTTAATACATGCAATAAATCTCTCCAGTTCTTCTGTGTTGGTGATGTACAAGATTGACTTAGTTTGCAAGTAGCGAATGCTAGATCTGGTCTTGTATTATTAGACAAGTACAATAAATTTCCTATAGCCTTCCTATATAATTTTTCATCACATAATTCTGTGTTACCATCAGTAACTAGCTTCCCCTACATTTGTAATGGGGTAGAAACTCCCTTAGCATTCGTCATGCCAAAATCTGACAAAAATTTCTGGGTAAATAATTTTTGATTAACTATTAACGTATCTGGCGATGCTTTGTATACATTCAAAGATAAAAATTGAGATATGTTACCAAGCATTCTTATCTCTAAACGTTCTGCTAAATACGATTTGAAATGATTAATTTGTACCTCATTTCCCCAGATTCCTATATCATCAACGTATATAGCTAATACGATAGTTTTCTCTGCATTTGAATATACACACGGATCACTAATGAATGGCTTGAGTTTGTAATCCCTTAAAATTTTGTCGATAACTGAATTCCATTCTCGACCAGCTTGTTTGAGACCATAAATCCCTTTAAGTAGTTTACATACGTACTTTTCCCGGTCCTTTTCATGTTCTTCGAAATATAATGGTTGCTCCATGTATATTTCCTCTGATAAGTCACTATTTAAATATGCTGACAACACATCCACATGTTCTTGAGTCCAACCCTTTTCTAAAGCTATTGTCATAAGAATTCGTATAGACTTACGTTTCACTACAGGGCTAAAAATCTCCTGGAAGTCCACTCCCGGAATTTGCGAGAATCCTCTCGCCACTAGCCTAGCTTTGAATCGATCTATCGATCCATCTTGGTTCCTTTTCACTTTCAATACCCATTTGCTTCCAATTATATTCTTATTGGCAGGCCTTTCAACTATCTTCCACGTGTTTTTCTTACTTAAATTTGAAATTTCTCTTTCCATAGCCTCTAGCCATTTGTCGGAATCTTCTCCACTTAAAGCTTCTTTAACATTTGGTTCATCTATGGTACCTTGTGAGAAATGACAGCCAATGCAATCATCACAATGCTGGCATGCTTCCTGTTGTTCTTTCCTGTTCCTAATTCTTTCTGACCTTCTAAGTATTACCTCAGGTTCTTCAATACAATTGTCGATTGAATTATCAGCCTCCATTAGGGTTTGATCGTAAACTGGGTTTACAATTTCTTCTTCTATAAGCATATTATTATCGTTTGTGAACAAATCCTCTTCCGTAGCATCATCGATTTCAACTTCAATGAAATTGTAGTTAATTTTCTTCTTATTTTTATTATCATTCTCTGTTCTTTCTTTGAATGGGAATTTGTTTTCTTCAAATGTGACGTTGTGACCAATAATTACTTTGTTTTTATCTATATGCCACAATCTGTAGCCTTTTACATGTTCATTAAAACCTAGGAAAACACACTCTTCAGCTTTTGCTCCGAATTTTCCATTATTCACATGAATCCATGCTTTACAACCAAATACTTTAATACGGTCATAGTCTTCAAACTTTAATTCTTCACCTTTCCACATTTCTAGCGGGATTTTGTTTTGGATAGCTGAATTTGGACACCTGTTTCTGATGTAGCATGCAGTATTAACTGCTTCAGCCCAAAATCGTTTTGGCATTCCACTTTGAATTAGCATGCAAGTGGCCATTTCAGTCAATGTCCGATTTTGCCTTTCGGCGATTCCATTTTGCTGCGGGCAATTAGGCACGGTTCTTCTATGAACAATTCCGCTTTTGTTTAAATACTCCTTAAATTTTGAACTAGTATACTCGCCACCGTTATCACTTTGCAAAGCTTTTATTTTTAGGTCTAAATTATTTTCTACTTCTACTTTATACTTGTGAAATTCGTCAAAAACTTCACTTTTCTTCTTTAAAAATCTAACTGTCAAATACCTGGAGTAATCGTCCGTGAACGTGAGTAGATAAAGAGTTCCACCGAGTGATGCTGGTTCTATCTTCCCCATGATGTCACTATGAATTAGCTCCAAGGGATGATTCGTCTGCCTCGAGCTTTGTTTCGGAAATCCTTTCTTCGTCATCTTGCCTCGTATGCAGGTTTCACAGTTGTCTTCCATCTTCACACACGTCTTCTTTTGTAAGACAGGAATCTTTTGGATCGCTTCTTCGTGAAGGTGACCTAGCCTTTGATGCCAGGTTGCAGCTGCTCGTAGTGCTGTAGCTTCGTACGGAAAAACGCTTTCTGGAACATTTTCCGTCATACTGACTGCACCTGTAACATTTCTAACATATTCGGTTTCAAGCACAAATAAGTTATCCGATTCAAAAGCTTTAAACACCACTTCATCATTGTCTACTGCCTCAGCGTAATTGTCACAAAATGTTACTTTAACACCTTTCTTAGTTAGCTTTCTAACAGAAATTAAATTAAGTTCAAGGTCAGGCACATATAAAACGTCATTAAATTGCATTGTGTAACCCCCACATTTTTCTGTAAATTTTACTAACACTGTACCTTTACCCTTCACTACAACTCTACCTTTTCCTAGTTTTACCGTACCAGTTATTGGTTGAAAGTTACTGATTATACTTCTTTCGGGCGTCATAAAGTCAGTAGCACCAGAGTCTAAGTACCACACATTCATTTCCTTCTTGGTTAATAGTCCGGCCGCACAAACGTAACTTTTGAACTTTACTTCATCCTGTTCACTTGCTCTTTCTTCTGATAAGGCGCAGGCTGTTGTTGGTTGGCTTCTGTTTATTTTATTCTTCTGAATTTCACGTTCCTGAGCTTCGGGGCAGTTACGAGCAATATGACCCCATTTCAAACAGGCATAACATTTTACTCGACGAAAATCACTTCCATCTGCACTTTCCACTTTAGGTTTGGAGCGTCCTCCATTGACTTTTCCTGCTAACTGCTGCGTATTTCCATTTTTCACAATTTTCTTCTTCATTGATTGCTGTTTCTTGAATGCTGCAAATGCTGCTGCATCATCTTCTTTCTCTTCTTCTCGCATCATTCTAGATTCTTCTAAATAAAGCTTGTTCTTCACTTGTCTTGTGGTCAAATTCGGTGTGTACTCGACTGATCGTACGAACCCTTCATATTTCGGCAACGGTAGACTGGCAATCATCATCACAGCGCACTGATTGTCTGTAATATTGAAACCACCTTCTCTCAATCTTCTTACCATGTTCTGCATCTGTGCAGCGTACTCCGTCATGCTCATGTCATCTGGTTTCACATAAGCACCCCATTGTTTCAACATAGTGCAGAGGTGAATAGAGGAAATGCTTGTGTGAATTTCATTTAATACATCCCAAATTTCTTTGGCTCGCTCGTACTGGCTTATATCTTCAATGTATTCTACGCTTACGTGTTTAAACAAATAAGCCTTTGCTTTTCTGTTAAGTCTAGCTTGCTCTAGGTTAAGTTCTTCTACATCATCATAACCTGGTTCAATTGCAGACCAACAATTCTTCTCTATAAGATCAGCTTCGGCTATTACTTTCCATTGATAATAGTTGTCCTTTGTGAGTTTCATCATTGTAGTCATCTTCTCTTCATCAGCCATACCTGCAGCTCGTCTTCGCCGGTATTACTTTTCTACAAATAGAATTCTCAAGGCTTCGCAACAACTTTATTATTATCAACAACGACCTGTTTGACAGTCACACTTTTTAGTTTGCGTCTTCTGGGCCCATAACCTGTTGTTATATTGGGAAAAGAAAGATGTGATTGCCAAAAAATACTAATCTTTATTGAGAGAAATTGCACACACACACAACTACTACGTGACTAACGCCATTCAACATAAAAAGCGCGGCAACTACTACAAGGCGTCGCGTCACATACTACAATAGTCATCTAGCGAGAGTTTTACAAAACAAATATACTATTCGTTCTACAAACATAATTTTCAACACAAAGTATTTTATGCCAACAGTAAACCCATTTTTTATTACATTATTTCTAGATTTTAATACCGCTTTTCTCGAAATAATTATTATGCAACCCTATGCTATATTTATATCGTTGAAATAAGAAAATAATATTCTATTTAAAGGGCTAAAAATTATATAGGGTGCCATTTAAAAAAATATAATTTTGTTCTACCGTTTGAGAACCACTGGTTAAATATTCGGTTTGTTACTATTGATACATTATCCCCTTATTCTTGATCATTTTTGGTATAAAACATTTTTCTCTAAAGTTGTTAGTTCTCCCAAAAAAGCGCTGGTTGTTTTAAAGGAAACACCCTGTATAGTTTATTTTATCAAAAGACTGTGAGTACTTATGTCAATCAGTCGCGTAACTAGAAACACTGCAGCCCTATGAGAAAATTTTCTGGGTCGCCTTGATTTACAAAGCTCCAAGAAAAATTTAAAAGCAAAAAAAAATTTTTTTTTTACATTATACCGTGACAGTAATATTATAATCAATTTTTTTTAGGTAATTATTAATTAAACTTTTTCATTATTGTAATCATATTTTCTGTGTTTTAATCAAGCTTTTCTTTGTTGTAATCAAAAATCTTTAGAAAAAACCCTAAGGAATATAATCAGAGGAAAATATTTTCCATTAAATTACCTCACTCTTGATACAGGGCCATAGACGTTTAACATTGGAAATCAATTTTTCTTTGCGTAAAAGTTCCCAATTAATTTTAGACAAAAATGTTTCAAATAAAACTATAGTAGATAATTAAATTACACGCCTAATTCACTAAAAAAAAAATTGTAACAGTATTAGGTAAATGATTTTATTTCTAATTCATTGTATGCTATTGTTTAGAACTATGCTCTGTTCCATTTAAGCCATTCAGCAGATGGTGCTCGCATCAACGCCAGTTTTAAGTAAACTTGTCTCTTGTCTCCAATTTCAGCCAGAAAGGATAAATAAAACGGGGGGTGGGGGCGGCATTTTTATATAGGAACAAAGGCGGATGATAGGTTAGGATCGGCCCTGAACAATGGATTATTTACACATATCGTACGGTGTTAGGTTGGAACGAATTGTTTGAATATAGAACACTGTAGATTTTAAATAATAAAAAATTAAAGGCTTTTAAAATCAATTTTAATGTTACTGTATATAAAAATTGTCAATTATTCATGTATAGTGTATATGTAAATAGCCAATAATTATTATTCCTACATACTGTATGTGCAAATAACCTCATTTTTATGTAAAGCAAGTTTACAAAATTTCTTAATTGTTTATTTCGTTAATATCTTATATTTATATAATTCACACTAATTAAAAATTTGAAAATCAAATTGAGTGGTGAAGTAGGTATTTAAGAAAATTTGATCAAAAATAAAAATTCAGGTAAAAACATTGATTACATCATAAACACAATTCGTATTCCACAAACTGTTGTTAACAACTAAAGTGTACTTTTCCACAACATAAATGAACACCCAGTACTAGGTGTGGTATAACATAAAATTAAATAATAAATTATAGACGTTGCATGGAATATGTATTTGTATTAAAAAATAAACTAGGCTGGCCAATATCAATGGATTAAAGCACAAAGGTTGCAGGTCTATTATTTTTTGTGAAAATTAAGATACAATGAATGTGATAATGAGAAATAAAACCTAAAATGTCGAAAATAATTTTGTTGTCCGAGATGTGCCGTGTTCAAAATATTACTGTAGTTTTAAAATTATTTAGTTTTTAAATTAAAAAGGGCACTAGGACAGGGCACAACAAACAGTATAATCATTATGCAGTACCTAATGATTTTTTTATTAGGTATACTTTACTCAAAACTGGACAAACAACCTTTGAATGGGGTGTAATCGAAAAGTGGGCGTTTAACATGGGAAATCAGTTTTTCTTGGCGCAAATGTAACTAAATTATTTTATGCAAAAATACTTCAAATAAAAGTTATAGAGAGAGATTTAAATTATGCATCTAAATCATGTGAAATGATTATTTTAGCTCTGCATGTAAACGACGAGATTAATTATAAATTTAATGGCCCTATTACGAGCGCAGTTTTATGTTGCACCTCCTCATAAGAAAATATTGTAAAAGCGCTTTTATTATAAAAATGCGCTCGCAATATGGGCCACTGCTTTTATAGTTTTTGAGTTCATAATATATGAAAATAATTGTATGTACAAAGTATATCAAAATATTTAGTATAATAATTGTTTTAAAATCACTTGCTGAAAACAGCGCATTACTTACTAGCAGGTGGCGACCTCTACCTACAATATTGCTGAAATACTACAATTTGAACTACCACTACCTGTGGCCACTACGTAAACTTTATGATTTGTCTACAAATACAAAAAAATATTGTTTATTAATTTTTAATGAGAAAGATGTGATTTATAATTGATTTTTTTTAACCGGTACGGTAACTGGCTTCGTCACGTATTTGACGCTTTCTTATATTAGGAGCTCTCCTGCAACGCAAAGCACTGCAGACTCGTTGCGTCGGTCCTGCATGTATATTTCTTCAAATAAGTGGTAAAAAATACTAGCCATTATTCTTAAATTAAAGGCTGGAGAGAGTATATTATATTATTATAACATTACATCATAGAACTCTATTTATTTTGTAAATATGAGATTAAAATTATCATTATTAATTAGGCTTGCTTGATTTTGAAAAGGCCAGACGGGGAAATTTTTTAAACTGGCCAAGAATTAATTTTTAATTTAATTAAAACACAAACCTTTGTTGAAAATCTAGAATTATATATTTATACCTTATAGAGGTAAGGACTTGTATATCCATTGTTTTAAATTTTGAAAAAATAACAGTAGTATTTAATTCAAGATCCATCTGTCGGGTACCCTTCTGAAACACTTTCGAAAATATCCTCTCAAGGGCGCCAGCATGCCATCCAGTACTAATTTCGCTTAAATATGTTTTCTTCGAACCTGTTTCTATACAGGATGCCCCAGGACGAGCTTTACGCTATCGTTACTTTAAAAACTATTCAATATTACTTTACGAAATTTGATATCTAGTGATTTTCCGACATATCCGTTTCAGCTAAAATGTTTTCAAAACAGTACCTAGCTCTTCCGGTTTAACCGGAAGTAAACACACGTACTCGTATGTACCGTATGTACAGGGTGTAAACCAAAAATGGAACATAGGCGTTTAACATGGGAAATCAATTTTTCTTTACGCAAACGTTACCTAATTATTTTATGCAAAAATACTTCAAATAAAAGTTATAGAGATTTAAATGCTGCATCTAAATCATGTGAAACGATTATTTTATATTTTCATATAAACGAACAAATTCATTACAAAGTTACAGTTTTTATGAGCTTTTTGTCTAAGCAGCCATGGATTTATGACAAAAAACAACTCCTTTTTTGTCATTAATCCATGGCTGCTTAGACAAAAAGCTCATAAAAACTGTAACTTTGTAATTAATTTTTACGTTTATATGAAGAGATAAAAAAATCGTTTCACATGATTTAGATGCTGCATTTAAATCTCTATAACTTTTATTCGAAGTATTTTTGCATAAAATAATTAGGCAACGTTTGCGTAAAGAAAAATTGATTTCCCATGTTAAACACCTATGTTCCACTTTTCGATTTACACCCTGTACATACGGTACATACACATACGAGTACGAGTGTTTGCCAATCTAGTTTAGAAGATAAAGGTCCATTTGCGCAGAATTGTTCTTTGGAGAAATCCTTTTTACCCGAATGAAAGTTTGCAGTTCTTCTAAATCTGAGTACAGTATTTTAAGAACTAGTAATATTAGACATACGATCCTTAGCACATGATAAAAAGCATTATCTCAATTTTGACAGTGTAAAAGTGTGAGATACGATTCTTTAATTATTTACCTCTAAGTTACAGAGTTATAGGAAGAAGCCCTATAATATGATAATGTATCATTCGCAACAACTTTGAACTGCAATTCTTTAACACCATTTGGCAGTATACGAGGTTTAATATTAATTTATTATAGAGAAGTGTAGGTACATAAGGATATAACATTATCCTCTTTAATACTGTTTTCAATTTGTCGTACGGATTATTTTAGTATTCACGAGCAAATATCAAGGGACCCGTGCATGATGTAGGTTGTTAGTGAATGGTGTATGAGGCTTCCCTATGCTTATGGTCAATCACAGTCACGACTGTGTGCTCAATGAGGATATTAAAATGTAATACACATTACAAATATGTCAGCTGATAACTTGTGTGTGGTATAATATAGGGGTTGATCATGGTATTAGTAGTAAGGGAAGCACTATGTATTTGTGGTTTAATTTATATCTAAAGTTGGATAAATATATTGTTACATATTACATACATAGGAATAAAAGTAACAACTGTGATTACGAACAGGGTTTAATTTTTTTTAACCGATTATATCCAAAAATCCAAATTTAATTTTCATTTCAAAACCATTTATTGTACGAGTGTGGCAATTTTTCTTCTTACATATAATAAGAATAAAAGCAAAAAGGTCCGTATTAAGAGCGCAATTTTTAATAAAAGCGCTTTTAATGAGCACGCTTACGCTTATTAGGAGTGTCCTCTGCTCCTTAAAAGTGATTTTATTATAAAAGTGCGCTCGTAATACGGGCCAAGGTATTCATTTTCAAATTTTATTTTATGGATCCTTCATTTATGAAAAATAAATAAAAAAACGTCTGGACTTGTCTGTTTTTTGTATAGGAATTTTACATTTATCCGATGAAATTTATGAAAATTTAAAAGGAAATGATGTTTAAAATATAAAGTACAAATTCAAGTATATATCCTACGACAGCTTGGAAGGGTCAGGATAAAATATTTTTTTCTCTAATATCCCGACTTTTTAAAGTCAGGATCCCGACGTTTAAACTCAGGATATCGACTTTTTAAATTCGAGATCCCGACTTTCGAACACGGGATCCCGACTTTTTACTCCTTCTTAACCTTGGAACAGATAACGGACGAACGAGAATATTCATATTTCGAGTTTAAAAAGTCGGATTCCCGAGTTCAAAATGTCGGGATCTAGACTTTAAAAAATTGTGATTTTAGAGAAAAAATATATTTTATCCTGACTCCTGACACTTCCAAGCCGTCGTAATATCCTTTCAACTTTTTATTATTTTGTTTAAACAATCTCAAACCTCATGTAAAAATATTTTTAAATATTTTCAAATACAGAGAGGAACTGATTTGGTTCTTGAAGAATTACAAACGTACACCCTTATATTTTTCGTTACTTGTTTTGTTTTTGATAAAGGATAAGAAAAGTAATTAAATAATATTGTTTCATGCAAATACTTTCATAGGCGCCGACTACGTGGGGGCTTCAAGGCTCAAGCCCCCACACGGAAAAGTCTGCACACGGAAAAAGCGAAGGGGTTCTGTCACCACGCACAAATTATTTTTAATACCAATAAAAAGTACACTCATTTTGAAATATCTTTAATACATCAATTACTTATACAAAGTAACAATGTGTATCTATTATATTATTTATTTTATAAGATTTGAAACTTGTCATATTGTATTGTATTGACTAAAGTACTGTGAAAGTAACGCGTGCGGACTAGCAAATAGTATTGCCACCAATGTTTCCAGTACAGTATTTTCGGAAATTAATAATAAAATTATCAGATTTGAAAATTACGTTAATTTTGTAAACTCCAGTGAAATAAATTTTATATATATTTTCAACATACATACAATTGAAATTTATCTATCTGTCTTATGTTAAGTTTCGCGGTAAATTAAAAAAAGTCAAGATTTTTTAAAAATTTAGGTACCTAGATATTTTAAGTCATACGACAAATTCGCATCTTTGTACAATTATATTTGTTTATGTACCAATTTTAAGACATAAAGTTTTTATTTGGTAAATTTTTTGTTGCCTACTTTTAGCCCCCACACAAAAATCCAAAAGTCGGCGCTTATTAATACTTTGTGTTGAATAAATTTAAAATATAAAATTGGCACTTACATCCTTTCAAAATAATTTTTAAATAATTAATTTCGATAATGCACAACCGGTCGTTCTGTGATGTGTAGTAGTTATTATTTATGTTTACCTAACATAAGTACATACTAGAATATATTTTAAAAAATTACATACAGTGGCCATAAAGCTAGCAACTTTCAAAAATTTTCAATTACTTTTTAAGAAGGTATTGGTGAACAGGGACGGACAGGGCCACCGGTAAATCGGGAAATTCCCGAGAGGCCGCGACTTTTAGGAGACCGGTAGGCGTAGCACCTATTTTTTTGACAAGTATTAAATTCTTCTGAAAAATGTAAATATTTTTACGCTCACTTATACACAGGTTTAGAGAAAAACAATCAATTTATGGCTGGTTCCAAAGGTTTCAGCAATGATTTGGAACACGTTCTTTAAAAATAACGAGTGAAAACCTTTCCAGTGACGAAACAGCTTTGGAACGATTCCGAATTGAGTTGCAATAAATAATAAAAGATCTTGGTTTAGGTAACAATAAAATTTATAATTCAGACGTATTCGAATTATTTTGGCATTTTCTCCTTGACAAGACTTTGGTTCATGCTGAGAAATACAATCATAAGCTTAAAATTCTTGTTATTGGTAAATCCCGAAGTCCTATAGAGCATGTAATAACACACGTCTGTCTTTACGCTATTACGATCAGAAAAGCATGTGGATCGCTAAAGAAAATGTCAAGGATCGATTCTATAAAGAGTTTGTGCTGAATGTAAGATAAGAACTATGGTAGAATAAATTAGAAGAAAAAGTGATTCGTACTGAGATTAAGCTTCTGATCTTAAAATACATGAGCAACTTTCAAGTGACGATATCTATATTATTATTCTTACCACCAAATATCACAGATTTAGCCAACATATGGATCAAAACGTAAAACAAAACGTGAAAATCTGTAAATAAATGCTTAAAAAGGTCCTAATTCAAGAAAATAATGATATTACTCAATATTGAAGAATATTCCGTTAATAGATGCTGTTTTGGCAATGGCTGAATACAGGGCTCAAGCAGGGCCGGCCCGATAGGTAAGACGGCTAGGCGACCGCCTCAGGCGCCGGATTGAAATAGGCGCCAAAACGATATACTAAAAATATAAAATTTTAATAAACAGCTGAAAATTATCTTAATAATTTAATGCACTTATAACATTTATAAAATTATATTAAATATAATTACAACCGATTCTTCGTTTGCTAATGAGTATTCTAACATCGTTTGCCTTTTTTGTAGCAATAACATACAAAGAGAAGTACAAGAGAAAAAAATTTAAAAAGATTTTTTCAATTTTAAACGGTGTACCTATTAATTCTTTAGATGATTTAAATTTTAAACAATATACAGTTAATGTTAAACGTTGACTATGAAGCTGATATACATATGTGCAATTGATCTCAATGAGGAACTAATAAATATTTGTCTAATTTTATCAAAGGTACTAAAAAATGCACAAGAAAAATTGAATTTTATTTGTAAATACGATTTTTAATGTAGGTACGATTATATTACCAAACGATGTTATAGTTTTAAGAATACTTTTATAGGCTGGATTGCAGTTTATCCAGAATAGTAGAAATTGCAATTTTTTTGTTGTAATGTCTTATTTTAGCTAAAATATAATAAGGAAACATAAAATTAGAGCGCGGAAACAGGTATTTATATATATTTTTTGGAAAACTATATTTTTTTAAAAAATCCTGACAAAAATAATACCTAACGCACAGTAATGTAGAAATTGCTGTTTTTTTTGTTGTAATGTCTTATTTTAGCTAAAGTAATAAAGAAACATAAAATTGGAGCGCGGAAACAGGTATTTATATTTTTTTGGAAACATATTTATTTTAAAAAATCCTGACAAAAACAATACCTATCGCACAGTAATGTTTGAAGAAATTTTAAAAAAAATCCTATGGCAAAAACAATACCTAACGCACACGTATTCTTTAAGAATTTTTTAAAAAAATCTTTACAAAAACAATACCTTACGCACACTAGACACACACATTCGACATCGCTCGGCCAGTCGGCCCACTATCTTCATGTTAGTTTATAATAGTTTGACAAATGAACGCAAAATTATAAATAAAAAATGTTTTAAAACGTAGGATAAGAACGAAAATAAGACATAATTTTGCAAATATACATTAATTGAAACAGTATTATTCGTAAGAAAGCGTAAGTACCTACTTAAACATAGAAATATATGTAGTTCATCTAACCTATTTTTTTCAGAAAAAATGCCAAAATATCTATAAATATAGCTTTCTGCACCCAATTTTTAGCGGTATTTAGTGTTTTTAATGGTTTACCAAGTATATATAACCATTAATATAAACTTGAATTCTGGATAAACTGCAATTTAGCCCTTTTATAATATTCCCGGTAACTAGCAGCAGCAAGAAGCTGCGCATAGTATGTCGAAAGTGAAAATTATAAAGAATTATTTTCGGAAAATAAACACAAGAACGACTAAATGATAGGCATAATTTTTATCGAAGCAATAAATAACAAAACTATAAAGATGCTATCAAAATATTTGTGGTAAAAACAGCTCGAATAATTATTTAATAAATGTTTATTTTACTATGCAGTACCTTTTGAAATGTTTTGTTCCTTTTTCTGCATTCTTGATGTTCAATGACTTTTTATATTTAAATATTAAATATATTTTGAAATACATAAAAATTTCATGTTAATTAAGCCATAATTTTTCTCTTACACCCGTTGCCATATTAATTTGAATATGGTATTTCAAAATATTGGGATGGGTCACGCATGAAAATAATAAGTAGATGAGGTTTATTTTTTTTGCTCAATACAATTATCGTTCTTGCTTTTATTGTTAATCAATAACAATATGAGTTTAAAAAAAAATTAAAAGGCGCCGTTTGGAAATTTGCCTCAGGCGCCACAAGGCATCGGCCCGGCCCTGGGCTCAAGTATCAGTGAAACTGATTAAAAAGTCGTGGTCGAGGCCGGTCAGTTTCTTATTTTCCCGGGCCGGTCCAAAGAGTCAGTCCGTCTCTGTTGGTCAGGGCTCAATAATACTTTTACTTTAAAAACGGCTTATTGTATGCGATACTGTGGAGTGGACTTATGTAAATTAAATGTTTTCGCAATATCATTTTGTGAAGTACCATTTGTATACGATGACATTATTAATTTTAGAATCTCATTGGATAGTTTTATTACGACCCATGATTTATAAATACTAATTTTAAAAATTTATTAATGATATGTACATGCAAGAGAGGTTGCAATATCCAGGCAAAAATAAAAGTTATACAAATTGTATAAATTTTATAAATTGAACATGTTATTTTAACGATGAATAAACTTGTTTCAAGGGAACATTAATGTAATTTATTTCAAAAATTCCCCCTTACTTGAGATTACATAATTTAATTTTTTTAAAGTTTACCCACTTTATGGTTAATACTGTATAATGTATATGTATCATTTTAGAGTATTCAATTTTTTTAATGAAAACAGTATGAATGAAGCTTCTCCTTGGTTATTGAACTGGCTAATCCTGCCCTTGCTTTACACTACACATGCATGTGTATGTGGTACATGTTCGTGTCGTATGTCGTGACTGTCGCATTTCGCATGTCTTGCTCCATGCTTCATACTCATACCATACCGTTGTGGAGTAATAGATCCGAGTTGTGACCCTTTGGGAATCCCTTCATTCAGGCTGCAAGCCGCCAAAGCCGCAAATCCTCTTACCAGCACAAATTAATTATTCGAAATTCATCCTGCACTTACTCTTGCTACTCAACTAGTGATGCTGTACTGCCTCGTCTACTGCTACAGATTTTTGTCAGTAATCTCTTGTTAAATCATCATTGCGGTATAAATGTAAATGTAAAATATCAAACGTTTCTTTAGCTCTAGAGGTATACATCATTCAGTATAGATCTTTTATTAAATTATTTTAAACAGGGATCGGATACTGCAGAAAAATGGATTCGGTTTGGGTTCAGGTTCAGAAATGAAAATAAACTTGGGTTCAGGTTCGGTTCGGGTTCAGAAAAAATAGTTTTAGATGCTTCGGTACCGGTTCAGTTCCGGTTCGGGTTCGAAAAATTAAAATTATGTATTTAAATAAAACAAATTATACATACGAGTAAGTAAGGTAAATAAAAGGCGATATATATGCTCAATAATAAAATAATATTACTCTATTACGTAAATAATAAAAGAGAAAACAAAAAGAATTATTTACATTGTATCTGTAAGCCGTAACTGCTATATCAATTTGCGCAAATGTCACAGAGTCTAAAAAATTTTGTTACTCCCAAAAATTTAATATATTAGAAGTTTTTGGAAGTCTTCATCATTTTTAAAAACTATGTACTTGTAAATTAGGTTAGTTTTAATTTTAATATTTCTGCTTGGGCTTTTTAATTACCTTTCACTAGCTTTCAAATAATGAAACAAAATATTAAAAATGTAGGTTTTGTTTAAAGGTAATTATTTCAGTACAAAACTAATCTTATGTGTCACAGAATTATTAAAACATTGGTTCAGTGAAGAAGGTTTTTTGAACCCGAAAATAATGGGTTCAGTTCCGGTTCGGGTTCATGTCAACCAAATTAACTGTGGTTCGGGTTCTCGTTCAGGTTCACAAAAAAGGTGGATTCGGAACGGTTTTCGGTTCAGGTTCGGTTTGGTTTCCGGTCCCTGATTTTAAATTAGTATCAATAAAAATGGAATTAACTACAAAAATTTGTGTCTCGTGTGAAATAAAAATTTATTGAGGAATTTTCTTAAAGCATCGAACAAGTTTCTAGGCTATGGTGTGCAACATTATGAGCAAGTTTTGTTTCAAACAGGAGCACGCAAAAAAGGTGTACCAACGTTTGCAATATGGTATTCTCTGAGGACTACCAATATTAAAAATTTATTAAAAATATTAGTGTTGATAGGTAAACAACAGGGAAAAAACAAAAAAATCATATTATAAACTAATTGTTCCAAAGATATAAAGCATTTAAATTTTGCTGATGTACTAGATAACCTTCCAATGGGAGACCAGTTGAAATCCCTACTCCATGTTCGAATGTGATAAGACGCCGCATGAACCACTGATAGTACACCGCTGGTACTGTGCAACTAGTACGTCACTATCACGTGACAAAACAAAATAAATTTTAAAAACTAATATGTCGCTTATTAAAAGGAATTTTTAACTCGGGTTTTCACAGGTACTCTTAGATATAACTGTTCTTTAAGAAAAAGAAAATAAATAAATTAATAAAAATAAAAAACTAATTAGTCCGCTTTTTATGGGATCTCGTGGCCGCGTGCCTAAGTGTCAGGTCGCGAATCTGGGGAACCGGGTTCGATCCCGACCGACGCCAAATATTTCGAATTTTAAACGGTACAAAATTGACCCCTGTGGTGCACTCTCCACGCCAGCAATGAGTGCCCGTGAGGTGACGCCTGGTAAGCGCCCATACGCTGCAAATATTTCATCATTACCGATATCTGTGGACAAAGCAGATTGGCACACCCAGCAATGAATAATAAGCCGTGATGATATATTTATTTATTTAATTAATTATTAACACTTTTATTATGAAAGAAATTACATATTAATTATGCATTAAATTAAAAGATTTTATGTTCAGGTAAGAAAATAGAATAAAAATAAATAATATAAACAGTGATAGTGTCGTATGTACTTATCAAATTTATAAAGATTATACCTATATAAATGAGTTGAAAAATGACAAGTAACTTTTGAAATAATGTTAAAAATAAAGAGGTAAATATAGACAAGTTTCATTATTATCGATTTTACTTGGAAAGTAAAGCTACAGTATCAAAAAAATCAGATAATACGAAAATACAACGCATATCCGAATGTTACCTGCACTACTGTTACGGGTTTGCAACCAGTATTTCTTACGAAGTAAGAAGAAAACATATTTCAAATTATATGTCATGCCTACTACCTGCTGGAAGGTATATTGATATTATTTTAATATATTCAATATAATAATGTTTTTCTTATAAATGAAATAATTTCAAATGAATTGTTAAGACTTTATATTCTAATAAATAAATAAATATAGGTAACTTAGATATAAATGCGACCAGTGGCGTACTCATCGAATTCAATAAGAGTATGATAAAAAACATAAGGTAATCTTTAAAAAATGTTAATAACAAAAGGTAAACATTAATAGGTTTCATTATTATTGTATTAAATCAGAAGAAGCATATACATAATCTTAAAAAAATTAGAAAATGTAATATTCATATTCACGCCACTGTTTAAAGGTTAGCAACCCGTATTTCTTACGAAGCAAGAAGAAAACATATCCCAAGTTATGCCTACTAGAAGTTATACGTGATAAGTTATATTAATATCACTTTCATATATTCAAAGAAAATAAGAAGAAGAACTACCATTTAAATGTAGTGGTTATGTTTAGAAAATTTTAGCATAAAAAAATTAAAATTAAACATTAGTTTAGGAATTTGAGTGCCATTTTTCTGTTTTAAATTAAAACATAAAAATTTTCTGTCCAAAAGTTTTAATTCAACAGAAAATGTGTCCGTACGATAAATTCTTTTGTTAATATCTTTAACCATTTTGTGTAAATACATGCTAAATAGCTAAACACATTCAACTATTTGACATGTGACGTGTGAGTCAAAATATTTTACTATTTATATTTGTTTACTGACACACAACATTTGTTTTTAAAACGTTCTATTTGGCTTATTGTAGAACGTTTTCATGTGAAAATCTCACATAATATTTTTCGGCACTTAGATCCCTTGAAATATAAATGTATCAATTATTTATATTTTTCGGTGTTAACAATTACTTGAATGCTCAGTTATACAACATTTTACACAACCGACATTTCGGTAAATTCTTGTACCTTCAACATCTGTGTGGGTAAGTTTTTGTAAAATCTTTCTTACACAGATGAAGGTACAAAAGTGTACCGAAACGTCGGTTGTATAAGAAAACAAATGTTTAGGATAAAAAAATCAATTTCTACAAAATTAATATTGTATAACTGAGAATTCGAGTAATTCTTAACACTTACCTAATCTATGTCACAGTCGAGAAATTTTCCAAATAAATTTTTTAGTTAGCGATTCTTCAGATTTGAATATATAGATTTTTAAAATTCAGCATATAGGTATTAAGCCAAAATTTTTTTTATAAAGTCAGATTTACATGATAGGACTATCAACTTTTATTTTTTAAATAGCAATCTATAATTATTTTACTAAAATATAAACCTCCATTTTTTTCTCTTTTTAACGATGTATTCATTTTTATTAACATAATTGAGAAAATTCGAGAAAAATAAGATAATTGAGAAATATGAGAAATAATTTTTATTTAAATAATCTACGTGGCTATGTGAAAATAAACAAAATACAACAAAGGGAAACAACAAAATAAACTAGACATTTAATTGTTACTTGTTTAACGTGATTAATAAAATAAATTAATTAACTTTTAAATTAAATTTTCACACAGCCACCTACAATATTTGATTAAAATTATTTCTAATGCGTCTCAAATTATCTTATTTTTCTCAATTTTTCCAAACACATTGTTGACTAGAGAAAAAAATAGCGGTTTTTATTTTAGTAAAACAATTTTAGGTTCCCATTTGAAAAATAAAAGTTGTTAGTCGTATCTTGTAAACCTGACTTTACAAAAAATATCTGTATCTGTCATCAAATAGTATATTTACTATAATAAAACTTCTATATGAAGAAATTTTTTTATTCCTTCTAATAAAAAAGTTAAGGGGAGTTCGTCTTCCCAGATACACCCTGTATAGGTTTTTAACTCACAAAAATTGAATTTGTTATTCAAGAATTCCGCCATTTAATATTGGGTTACATTGCCTTTATTAGTAATACCAACTTTAATTCTATTAGGCATTGGATCCCTAAGTCCTGCACATTTTCCTGTGAGTATTGTCCCATTAGTCCCATATGTCTTGCAAGGTGAATTTTACTGAACGCACTGAGTTTTTACGAAGTTGCTTTTCATTGTTCCAAAAATAAAGAGTCTCGGTAGAAACTAAATCTGGACTGGAAGATGCCCCTTAAAATATCGGTCGAACTATTATCACCAGTCATTGGGCCCACAGTTTTTTTTTTTTAAGTTTTAAGTCCATACCGAGTGTTTCAAAAATATTGTAAAAAAATGAAGGGTATATACAATTTGATGTACTGATTCTAATGCAAAAAGAATTTTTCCAAAATTCGCAAAAATAATTGCACTTAGAGTTGACATTTTTGGGCCACTGGATTGATAGGTTACAAACACGAATACAAATTAGTAAACATTAAAATTTATTTTATTTGATTAAATTGTGTAATGTTCCATTCTCTTTTACTTCATTTAGTACCGTTATGACACTGTAAATGGTGAAAATTTTGAACAGTTTTTGTAGTACATACCGTGTGTCTATCTTAAAGGTGTACATAGGAGATTAAGATGAGAAATAAGTTTTTTGGAATTTCCTGCTCGCCTAATTATTTTAATCAAAAACGCGTCAAATAACAGTTTTAGGGCACAAAATTCTGCATCTATATCAATAAATAGAATTACCTTTACCTGCTTTGTAACGACAGAAATTAAATATGAAAATGTCGAAAATTACGTTGAAAATATCGACAGCCATGGAATTAGACAAAATATAAATAAATGCGTGACGTTTGATCTGTCACAACGTAAGTTAACTTATTTGACGTTTCTGACAATTTGATTTTGTCTCTAGTATTATTGTCTGAAATTATTAAAAAATGAATATTTATACTAATGAAGAGTGTGTTTTCATAATTGTTAAATTCGTGACAAAATTTGAAAAGGCTGCTAATCTCTTTTCAGAAAATACAAGTTAGCCGCGTAATCAGAATATAGGACGAGCAGGAAAACGTGCGTTACTGGAAGAAAGAGTGTTAGGAATAAGTGTAGACCCCTTCTGTAGTACTAGATTTATTGGAAATGAGTTGGAAATATATCACAGCATCATGCATAATTTTGTTACGCAATATAGAATGCTTAATAAATTTATATTATTTAAACAAAACTGTATTTTTTAATATTTCTATTATTCTCATAATTAACGATGTTTTTTCAAATCAAATTGTCAGAAACTTCAAACAAGTTATTTACTTACGTTGTGACAGATAAAACGTCACGTATTTATTTATTTTTTGTTCAATTCCATGGCTGTCGATATTTTCAACATAATTTTCCACATTTTCATATTTAATATCTGTTTTTACAAAGCATCTAAAGGTAATTCTGTTTATTGATTTAGATGCAGAATTTTATGCATCCAAATTTTAATTTGACGCGTTTTTGCTTAAAATAATTAGGCGAGCAGGAAATTCCAAAAAACTGATTTCCTATATTCCTTAATCTCCTATGTACACCTTTAAAACAGACATACGGTATAAGTAGTGCTTTCCTTTGAAGTGTTATATTTTCTGTAAAAAGCCTGAGAATGTAAGTGCGTTTTATTTTTAATCAAATAAAAGTGAATAAAACATTACACAATTTAATTAAATGAAATATATTTTTTTACTTAGTTTACTAATCTGTATTCGTGTTCGGAACCTATCAGTCCACAGTAGTCCAGAAATGTCAGCTCTAAGGACCGTGCAATTATTTTTGCGTATTTTGGAAATAGTTATTTATGTAACAAGTGTGTAAAGTAGTACTTTTTTCGTCGAGTGCGATGTTTTGTAGCACGAGACAAAAAATACTATTTTACACACGTGTTGCATACAACATTTTTCCTACAACCGAAATGGTATTGATGTTTCTCTTAATACTGAGTGTACAGGCATTTAGCAGCTTCAAATACTGTTAGTGCTCTTTCTCATAACACTGTACAAAATGTAACTTAAACACTTGGAATAATCTCAGACAGACGATGATTAGTCTTTTATAATATACAAATTGTACATTTAATATTAATATTAAAAATTAGGTTAGATTAGAATACATGTCAAAAAATGTTAATGTTCTTAAAAATTAGATTAGTACTGAATCTGTTAAAAAATATTAGACTTGTTTCATTTATATGTATATTCATATTTCTCAATCAATTTTATTACTTTCGTTATCATTTACTACCTAATTATATACTTGACAGGTAAATTAACCAAATTTTAATGTTGCCTAACAACGCCTATTTACTTTTCAAGCACTAGTGCTTGAAAAGTGACACTTTACACACTGTAATGAGTGCGTGAAAAGTACTTTCCCCGCACGATTGTAGGAAAAATTCTTTTTGCATTACAATCAGTACACCAAATTATATATAACCTTATTTTTTTAGAATATTTTTGAAACACCCTGTATTTAAAGTAGACGAAAGAATTTTGTAGAATTTTCTAACCATTTGTGTTGATTTTATAATTTGTGGAAAATGTAAATCAACCCAACTAATACGACTTCTGGTTCGTATATGTTGCGCAAGACCACCACTTATTATTATATAAAGTAATTACATTTTACTTTTCAATTATTGAGGGATAGTGTACGTGTACGTGTCATACACAAAGTCCAAAGTGTGAAAACAGCACTTAAAAGCGTCGCCAGCAGCAGCACATAAATTTAATAATAATTCTAAAAGCAAAATAAGAGATCAATTACTTTGTAGGAAAAGTTGGTTAGCGTAAGCAAACGTTCGTGCTCGGCTCCGACTCGACGGTGCTACGTCGATTGTCGGCTTGTCGGTGGTGCTTTCATCAATGTATACTTAAAATATATCAGGAAAAGTGCCCGTGCCCGTGCCATGAAAACCTTTATAAAGTATAACATAATTATCTAACAGAGTTACAAAGGCTATGAGAGGACGCTTGACACTTGTGCCTGGTTGCGTACGCCGTACGCCGCACGCGAACGACGACGAGAGTATAGAAAAGGGTCGGGTATAAGGGCTGAGGGATGAGGCGATTGTAGATGAAAATTTTCTCAATGCTTCTCAAATTTGGTACCGTTATATACAAATATTATATGCAGTATCATATAAATAATCATTTAAATAAATAATACTGATTTATGCAACAATGCAACACTTAAGCTAGCATACAATCAGAGCTGGGCAAAACTTGCAAGAAAAGTACTTTATTAGGCTTGCAAGTACTTTCAGTACTTCAAGTACTGTGCTTGAAGTACTTTCTATTTATAGTACTTTGTACTTGACAAAGTAAGTCTATTCATATGTACTTGGTACTTAATACTTGGAAAAATACTTGAAGTACAATGAAAAGTACATGAAGTAATTTAAATGTATTTGAAATATTTTAATTGTACTTGAATGACTTTAAAGAATTGTAGTACATAATTCTGTGAATTTCATTAATAAATATATTTTTCTACGGTCTATATACAAAGTAGCCATTTGCGCTCTCTTTTGTCAACGCAAAATGTCACTTTGCCGCTCTAGAGCGACAAAGTAGAAAAAACGCTTGCTCCTCAAATTTCTGACTATACAATGTTGAGAAATGTTACTTGGTTACATTCTTAATTGAAACGTTTAGTCAGGAATTAATGACACTGTAGATACACATTACCCACTTACATAACCAAACAAAATGCCGCACTGCTGTGAGAATAAAATAGGGCATTCATTTACAAAAACGAAAGTATAAAATGCTTAGATTAGATTGAAGCAATAGCTTAAGAAGAATGGAAAATACCGATAAGTAAAAATAAATAAAAAATAAATTTTTGTTATGGTGGAGGACCCCATTGTGGTGACTGTAGAAAAAATCTTGTGTGTGTTTCGAGCGCAAATGGACATTGTCGATTTCGAGAGAATGCCTCGCTCCTGCGTCGCGCGGCAACAACCTCTCAATCGACAATGTCCCATTTTGCGCTCTTAATACACAAATACCTATTTCAGTTATAATATGAAAGTTAACATATATTAGCAAAATTTTTGGCATAAATAAATTAATTCTAATCTGCATTCTGCATATACATAAAATGTTTATATTATCTAACTACAGTGCTGGGACTTAGACGTATCGCCTGGCGATCGCGTGACGTAAAAATGACGTCATTCTATCATCTCGGTACAGCTTCTCGCATCTCTTGTCGATCATAGAACGTCAATTTTACGTCATGCGATCACTACGTGATACGGCAGTCCCAGCGAGGAACTCTTGTTTTAAATAACCCAGTAAATATCGCATATTAAATTTTTTGTCAATAATCACCTTATTAGGTCCATATAATCAGAAAAATATCGATTATCTGAAAAAGTACTTGCACCCAAATTTACAAGTACTTTTTCAAGTACTTGGTACTTTCAAGTACTTTAGAAACTAAAAAAGTACTTGTACTTCAAGTACATTTAGAAACATTAAGACACTTGGTACCCGTACTCCAAGTACTACTTTCCGGTACTTTGCCCAGCTCTGCATACAATTGTGTATTAAGAGTGCAAAATGGGACATTGTCGATTGAGAGGTTGTTGACGCGCGACTCAGAAGCGCGGCATTCACTCGAAATCGACAATGTACATTTGCGCTCGAAACACACATACAAGATTTTTTCTACAGTCGCCACAATGGGGTCCTCCACCATAACAAAAAATAATAAAATGTACACTTTGTACTTACAGTACTACTCAATAGTTTTGCAGTGAAGATAGGAACATATTCAAATATGACTTCAAGATATTGTTTTAGCTTTCATTTTTTCAAAAAATTAATGCCAATTTTGTAATAAATATTATAAGTTTTTTTGGTATAATTTATTTGTTTCAAGTACATTAACCTAGTTCAGTGACAAAGTGGATGTCCATTGGGAGCGTTCACGCCAAACTTTTGCAGGTGGCAGCATAACTGTTCACACAATTTATTTTATATTTAATATTAATTTATCGTTATTTTCCATTCTTCTTGAGCTATTGCTTCAATCTAATCTAAGCATTTTATAGCAGTGCGGCATTTTGTTTGGTTATGTAATATACCGACAGAGCAGTTATATGTCAGATTGACTTCTAAAGGTGATAAATGTGTAACTACAGTGCCATTAGTTCCTGACTAAACATTTCTATTCAAAATGTAGACAAGTGACATTTCTCAACATTGCATACTTAGAAATTTGGACAGCGAGCGTTTTTCTCGTTTGTCGCTCATGAGCGGCAAAATGACGTTTTGCGTTGACAAAAGAGAGCGCAAATGGCTATTTTGTATATGGACTGTAGAAAAAATATTTATACGACCTTAAATAACATTCCCTAAACGAATTAGAAATTTGACAGAGGAGCACACGACAATTTGAACACACCAAATATCGAGTTCACATTTGACAGATAACAGATCTGAAATTGAATACTGCAGTACTCAGTCAGTATAATCAACATGACTGTACAGAAAAAAAAAACTAAATTTAGGTAAGACAACTTAAATGCCACACCTGTATTGATGGTGGTAGCCCTGTAATGTGTAAAGTAAATAAAATATGAAAATCGTTTATTTATACACTGTTTGCAGTGTGTAAAGTACTAACTTTACACATCGGAGTATAAAATAGTAATTACATTATCTAACTTTGTTTCATTGTTGTCTGCTGCATTTCTTTTAAATGCTATACCGAGTGGTGGCGGTTAGAGGTGAACATAAGGGATTAACCATGTGATTTTAGTTTTATGTAATTTCCTGCTATTCTGATCATTTTATGCAAACACTGTATAGAGTGCAAAGATGTTCACAATTAAAAGATGCATATAAAACAATTTTTCCATATTTTATTGTTATAGATTTCTTTCAAAATTTCTGTTCATCAGTAGCAATATTGATATTCTCTCATTTTTTTTATGAAAAGTAAATTAAATAATGAATGATTATTCGAATGTGAAACTAGTCTTTATTGTAATATAATAGTATTATTATACGCGGCGTTTAAAAAAATTAATCTGTATCAGTTACATACACTATTTTTTCTACAACTATTCATAATAATTTTTAAAAAATAAACTATAAACTAATAAATTGGTTATAAAATTCGTCTGTATCATAATGATAATCTGTATCGAAATGAAAATAAAATCTGTATTATAATGAAAATCTGTATCGAAATAAAAAAAATCTGTATCATAATGATAATCTGTTTCGAAATGAAAATCTGTATCTTAATGAATATCATTCAAGTACAGATGACACATACATAATAGGTATATTAAAGCACAGGAGTAGAAAAAGAATTATTATGGTGGAAATAGTTATAAAAGAATATAATAAAAAATGTAAAAGCAATTGTAAGCAACTTTGTCGTAAATTAACAAGAGAGCAGGAAAATGCATAATAACTATGTATATACCATGTTAAATCCCTATGTTCATCCCTAACCGCCAACACCCGGTATACAATGAGATGTTTTTTGTTGGGGACTCGTGGCTGTGTGCCTAGTGTCTGGTCGCGAATCTGGGGAACCGGGTTCGATCACGACCGACGCCAAATATTAGAATTTTAAATGGCACAAAATTGACTCCTGTGGTGCACTCTCCAAGCCAGCAATGAGTGTCCGTGAGGTGATGCCTGGCAAACGCCCGCATGGTACAAATATGTCATCATCATTACCGAATTCTGTGTACAAAGCAGTTTGGCACACCCAGCAATGGGTAATATGCCTTGATGATATATTTATCTATTTATTTATGTTTTTTGTTGTCTCCTGAATTTTTAATTTTTGTATGTTCGGTTGTTATAAAAAATCTCTCTTTTATGGAATATGAAATTTACCTTTTGGAAATTTTTTTAAAGGGTAAGTTTTAATTTTAAATGTATTGTTACTTTCATTTGTATAGTGATGTTAATATAGGTTTTTGTTAAAATTGACTATAACTGTCATTTACAATCGAAAACAATTTAACAATTAAATAGGTATAGATGCAGGATTTAACCACATACGGATTATACATTTACATTTCGACATTTCCGAAATTCTAATTGTGTAATGCAACTGTGTAACACAAAAACCGACCACCGTCATTATTTTCTTTATTATTATAAATTCTATAGAATAAAGTTGTAGGAGACCAAGGGGGACATCCCATTAGAGAAGAAAATATTTTTTATACCAGTGGTTCTTAAGTTACATCACAAAGTTATATTTTTTCAAATGGGAATATATTATTTTTTTATGCCTATTCGATAGCGTATTTTTTTTCTGAATTCTACCATGTATTAGTTTTATATCCTTACATAATAAAAATATTGAGAAAAATTCAATTGAAATATAAATAAATTTGATTTTTTTAGTTATTTTTCAGTAGGCTATGTATGAAAAACAAAACTTGCTCTCTGTCAATTTGAATTATTTAGGATAGAAATCAAATAAAACACTATTTATAAAATTATTAACAAATATTTGTTTCGTTTTAATTTAAACTCATTTTTTTCATACATAGCCTTCTAAAAAATAACAATAAAAATCAAATTTATTGAAAGTTCAATTGAATTTTTTTCAATATTTTTATTATGTAAGGATATAAAACTAATACATGGTTGAATTCAGAAAAAATATGCTATCGAATAGGAATAAAAAATATCTATAATCCCATTTGAAAAAATATAACTGTGTGTTTGACAACCACTGGTTTAAAAAAATATTTTCTTCTTTCGTGGGATGTCCCCTTGGTGTCCTGTAACTTTGTTAATAGTCTTTTTTTCTAACTATAATAATAAAGAAAATAATGGCGGCGGTCCGTGTTGGTGTTACACCCTGTATAGGTAGACAGGTAGTTATGTTTATATATTTGTACATTACATACACACGCATAAATTTTATTATAATAGCTTCAATTAACTATTAACTAAAATACAACGGAACGGGAAATTAATTATGTTTTTGTTTTTAAATATTGAATATTGAATTATAATTATGAACAGTTCCATGTATAACTTCGAAAAGCGTAAATAATGCATTGAACAGAACCGGGACAATTGAAAAATATTTTAAAACATTGATTAATATTTGTTTACGCGAAAAGATTTGCGTTATGATTGAAAAATATGTATAAAGTTTATGAATAGGTATATAAATATATACAGAAGCATTGTGTTGGAAGCTGTAGAACTTTTGGATGACATATTAATCCTCAGTGAATATTTCACAAAAAATTGTTTGATAATATTGCTTTTTATGTGGTTTCCTCTTTTCATGGATGTTCTTATAGGGCTTTGAGCTTCATCCTCCTTCTCCTGCGTTTATATTCAGCACAGCGGTATTTGTGCTCGGGTTTTTCTGCTTCGAAATTACAGAGGGAATGTCTATTTCAAGTTTTCTCTTAAATATTCTGCCTTTATAAAACGAGTTGAAAATGTTTTTTTTCTGCCAAAGGAAAATGATTTTTAACAAAAATAAAAGAATATATTTTTAGACGAACAGTTTCTCTTTCTACTGCAATGGGGTATTCTATTATAAGTACTTTTTAATATATTTTTCTGAAATACAATTTTTTTAAATGCAAATGTAAAATTTTGTGTTTTGTTTGTCATTGAATTTTAGTGATATACATAGTCTTTGATATCATAACTCGAACTAAAACAGCGATAAAAAATTTGAGCATCGCCATTCAAAAGAACAGAAAAAATATGCTAAAAAGGTGTAAAGCCAGTATTATTAGGTTGGTTCCAACACACCATCAAACCAGTTTGTGAACGGTCGGGTATATGCGCAGAGTGAATTTAGTGTTCTAACATGAATTTCGACTGAATCATGTACTAAGCGTCGGTTGTTCCAACATAAAATTGATCGTTCATGAACTGGTTCGTGAACGGTCAAATTAGTCAGTGAATTTTTAGTTGTACTGTTAGTCCGGGACATGCGCAATGCATACAATCCATTAGTAACCTATTTTATTCAGTATTCTTTGGCAGTTATTAATAATGTATTTTATAAAATGAGTGATTCGGAGGGATTTTCCAGACATTTGATAAAGTTTAATTGATTTTCTAATATTTCTTAAAATTAAATTTCAAATTTCACAATTTATTGTTGATTTATTGGGCACGTATTTATTATCGATCGCTAGGTAAGTTAAAGTTTTGTATTTTACAAAAAAATCTTCTATTATTTTAATGTGAGTTGTTACGGCATTTGAATTTTAAATTACAAATTACAGTTCTGCACCGTTCCAATACAACATAGTTCTGGATCAGTTCAAAACTAGTACTTTATTAGCGCCTGCGTAGAAAATAGTGCATGGACCGTAACATGGACGATACGCAAACTGTATGTTGGAACAAACCTATTGTCGCCGTCGCCGCAGCAATAAGCGAGTGTCTATTTACTCGTATAGCGATGACGAATCGCGCTAGCAGCCGGGCTACGTAAACAAACTGGTCGCGACGTGTTTAATTACTTGCGGTCGCCTGAACCTTTTGTGTTTATTGTTATTATGCGGTCGAACATTCTAGAGCTTTTCTAGAAGATAATGACAGCTGTATGAAAGGGACGTAGCTATGCTCGAGAGTGAGTTAGTTAGTTACATGGAGAGACATATAGAGACAGCAGTATCGTGGTGAGCGTATGCAGTGTAGTGTCGAGTGGAGGACTTGGGAAGTTACTGGTGAACTGGGATAGCTGTGGATGTGAATACTCGGTATAGTATTGACGAGTATTGGGAAGCTGTAGTGTACAAGGAAGGACAGTAACGGCGAGTCGGGAAGTTCTGGTATACCGGCATAGCTGTGAAAGAGAATACTTGGTAGTGTTGAAGAGTATTGGGAAGCTAGGTATACGAGGATAGTAACGGCAAGTGGAAGTGGATACTCGGCAGTGGTGTTGAAAAATTGTGGTTACGGACAGTCGGTGATACTGAGTCTGTGGAAAAGAGAGAGAGAGAGTTACATAAATAGACAGCTAGTGGGGTGAAAAGTATGACTTCTGTCCGAGCAGTTGAATATACAGACGCTGTTGAGTTAGTTGAGTATATAGACGCTGTGGAGGTCGGTAGGCGGACAGTTGAAAATGATATAAGTATATAGTGGCATAAATATAGTGATATAAATATCGCGTAAACAGTCTACATGAGTCTGGAACAGACCGTCAGTCTAAGATTGGAACGCGTAGTGAAATAAATAATTAGTAATATCGTGGAAATAAATAGTAGTGTTAATTGGTTAAATAAATAAATAAAATAAAAACGTTACATTATTTTACATTTGGAAGTTATTCGCAAAAATAAAAACAAACTAAAATTTACAGTTTAGCCTATATCTAGTGACCTAAGTATTTTTTCTCAAATAACGAAACACCATTAAAATGGTCTCGTAATGAGGCAACTTTTATCTAATTTAACCGACAATGAATTTTATTTTAATTTCGAACACGAAAAAATTAAATTCATTTGCTTCCATTTTTTAATTGTATACAATATACAATATTCATATACCGTGTTTATCAAATTTCTAGACATAGTGAAAATGTTTGACAATTATAATTCAATAGAAATATCCAAATTTATTTGTGTACGGTGTACAAGCTCAACAAAAACAGCAATTGAAGCTGCAATATTTACAATAAGATTTGCACAGATTGTATCTGAAAATAAAGATAAAATCTGGAACACCCGGACTAAACTCACTGTCATAAAGTCGACAATGAACCAGGGCTTAACTTATCGCGACAGAAATCTTGTTAAACTGATTTTCTTTTAACATTTTCAGTTTATTTGTCAATTTACTTGACAGATGAGTTTTCGTTATATCTACCTGATAACAAGCAAATAAATTTCAACAAGTAAATATTTTTAAATATTAAGAATTAACATTAACATTATTATTTGTTTCAAAATTTATTCTTTTTAAAAAGTTTTTTAATCCCTCTTTTAATGCAAAAACAGAGCATAAATATTTCAAATATATTTTGAGTGTATGGGGTCATACCAAAACGAAAAAAATGTTGATTTTTCTTTCATAAATGAGAAAATTTATCTAATATTATGCATATATACATCAATAATATTTAATACTATTATATTTTTCATTCATGATTTTCTTTATAAATATTCTGAGTCTGATAGTGAGGCACACCGATTATTCTTATAACAAGTTGATTTTTAAAAAAGTAAGTACAAATAAAGAAATATGCTAAATAAAAATTATAAATAAATACAATTTATGTTTGATTTAGATATTACAATGGTTTTACATTTTTGTTATGCCGTCCTGCGAGAACAACTTTGTTTTTATTTATTGTTATTACCAGAATATGCCATATGTTATATTTGTTAAATAAACAATTAAATTCTTATATACATAACTATATCTTCCATGTATTCAATTTAAATTAAATAAGTGCGATTTTAGTCCCTGTAGGTATGTACGGTTTGAGTCTAAGTAAGTTCAGATACAAACCTAAAAGATAGATACTTGAAAACAGCTACAAAGTTACTTATCTGTAGGTACACAAGATGGAACTAAAGTCAACATCTAGTACATATCCCCGGAGATATATATTGCACCACAGTAAAAACAAATTACATATCGCCGGCGATATGTATCGTCAGTAACGCAATACTACCTTATTTTTGTTCCGCAGTTAACGTGTTAACAATTATTCGCGATTTCTAATCCCGTTCGATTTTTTTTTGTTAAATGTATTAAAAAACAAATTGCAAAATTAAAACAGAAATTGTCTGATAAATCAAATGTTTTATTGAATTTACTATTTCTTTGTTATATCGGCTGTAAAATATATAAAACAGACCTCAAACTTCGCTTAACGCTGATTCGCTTAGCGCTCAATATTGCATGCACGCATTACCGGCGTATATGACCACATTATTCAAATAATTTTTGTGTAATATGTTAAGGTAATAATAATAAATATTAATTAACAGTTAATTAAATATTAATATGACATTTGTGCGACTTCAAATATGTAATGCAAACAGACATATTTATAATTTAATTAATAATATTGTAACATTTTTATTTATTTGGGTGAAATGTAAATATTAGATAATTATTATTAATTAAATTAAAAGTTTATTAAACTATAATTAGAATGACTATTACTAATATTGAACAATTATTAAAAACTAATTAAGACTAAAACTATAATTAACTAGATAACAGTAACACTATTTATTTATTTAACCAAATAACACTACTATTTATTTCCACGATATTACTAATTATTTATTTTACTACGCGTTCCAATCTTACTGCCGGTCTGTTGCAGACTCTTGTAGACTGTTTACGCGATATTTATATCACTATATACTTATATCACGTTCAACTGTCCGCCTATCGACCTCTACAGCGTCTATTCAACTGACTCAAGAGCGTCTGTATATTCAACTGCTCAGACAGAAGTCACACCTTTCACCTCACTGTTTACCAGCAGGGCCGCTCCGTGGGTATTAGCCGTCTTTGTGTTATATTACATTTTAGCGCCCCTTTCCCTTCATGATGTAAAATTTGTAAATTAAAGTTTAAACTATACTTTTTGTTCTTCAAAAATGCTAGATTTATTATATTGATGAAATTTCCTAGATTTATTCTTGTATTCAATAGGTTATAATCAAAATCGTTTGTTGTAATCAACAATTTTACAACAGATTTCAGAATTGTATATGCATATGATTCTTTGCAAAATGATAATAGGGATTTAAATATTGGATTCATTGTGGGATTCATTCTTGTAATCAATATTCTTGAGTTATAATCAATATATTCATTGTTGTAATCAACATTTTCATAGTTAGTATTTCAATATAACAATGCTAGAATAATAACGAACAGATTGATACGATAATTATTTTACTTATAACTAGAGCTCTAATGCAAACAAATTAAAAAATATATTGTTCACTTTTATCACGTTAATTTGTAGTTTTATATTAATTTTGTCTTTACGAATAGCATTTTATAAAAATTTACTATTATTTACTTTACTATCTTGAAACGGCGCCTTTGTGAGGGGCACAACCTGCCCACCCGCACGGCGCGGCCCTGCTTACCAGTAACTTCCCGAGTACCTACTCGACACAAACTGCATACGCTCACGATGATACTGCTGTGCTTCTCCTAACACTTTACTTTCTAACACTCCATGTGAATGTCTCTATGTGACTCTTCCTACGTAACTAACTAACTAACTAACTCTCTGCACTAATGTAAGTGTCTGTCCGTCTTCACTAATGGAACTGAAGTAAGTAATTAACTCAGCTGACTATGTAACTCAACCCCCGATCACATAACTAATGTTGTGATCAGGGACTCAACTGAACTAACTCACTAACTCCCGAGCATAGCTGCGTCCCATTTATACAGCTGCTATTACTTTCTAGAAAAGCTCTAGAATGTTCGACCGCATAATAACAATGAACACAAAAGGTTCAGGCGACCGGAAGTAATTAAACATGTCGCGACTCGTCTGTTTACGTCGCCCGGCTGCTAGCGCGATTACGTCACTGCTATAAATAGACACACACTTACAGCGGCGGCGACGGCGGGCGTTCGACGTTACAATATATTTAGTTTATTACAAATTACAAGTGTGGAATTTTGTTACTTCCTTCTGGGGCAAATTTTGTCTAAATTAACTGAGTTCTTATCTCTTATAGTTTCCGAGATACCAATGTAATCAAGTCATCTAAAAATAAACAAATTAATATAACAAACATTGATCAATTTTTTATCTTTACTTCTTAGCCGAGTTCTTGGTCATATACCTATTATTTGGAAATCAGAAAGGCAGTCCTTATTACCATCCAATTACGATTGCTAATTCACGACCTTTATACAGTAAAACCTTTTGAGATAAGCCTGTTAAAATGGGTGTTTTCAACGTTTTGTATTTGTACCCTCGCTGAGTATACCTGTATGCATTCAGTGGCCCATGCATTGAAAAGCTTAAATGACAGCATTTTGAGAGCGAAGAATAGTCAGGAAGTGTTAAAGTACTGGCGAAACCACAAGAGGTCTTTGCCACCTACCTGGACTAATGTAAATACGACAAAGTGACATGTAACACTCAGGGAAATATTCCGGTTTTCCTAGAAGAGATGCTTATCTCTTGGCGTGGCGGAATTACATGTTGACAAATTTTTGTATGTTTAAGGTAAATTGACATATATACAGAACAAATAATATTAGTTGTTTTCCTTTTACCGTTTTCCACTCGGATCAAATAATGAATTTTGCAAGTTTCAGATGCTGATACTGCTGAAATGTATACTAAAACGCATTTAATTAATTCAGTAGAACCTATATTTCGTATTATAAATTCGTTTTTGTAATGAAAACAGTAAATAAAAGCGTACTATTTATTATATCTGTAGGTACCTTGGTGGTAAAAAGGCCAATCTCAAAAATTGGCGAATTTGAGTTATATATATACAGGGTGTTTGGCGTAAGTCCGGCACCGAGAATATTTAGTTTATCTTAAGAGATACAAGAAAATGTTAATAAGAAAATTTAAACTAGACAAAGAAGCTCATAAGATGACCATAGTAGGAATTTTGCATCGCTTCCGGTTTTAGCGGAAATGGGTACAACTTTAAATCTAGCATAGGGAATCTGTATGTTTATATATTTTTTCAGAATGTACATAAAATTAGCTTCACAGTGATAGTTTTACTTTAACCATTTCAAAATGGCGACCATTTATTTACAAAATATGTAATAATAAAGTTCCATACAAAATTAAACATAGCAAGCTATGAAACAATTATATTACGTTAAAACAAAAGAGAAGTATTTATCTACATTCGTTATGACACCTCTCTCCATAAAGTTGAAGTGCTCTAACAATTTTGTGATTTAATTTAAGGTATTAAAATTGTTTCATAGCTTACTGTGTTTAATTTTGTATGGAATTATATACATATTTTAAAAATAAATGGTCGCCATTTTGAAATGGTTGAAGAAAAACTATGATATTTGGTATCGCTGTGAAGCTAATTCTATATACCTACATTTTGGAATAAAATATAAAAATACTGATTCCTTATGCTAGATTCCAACTTGTACCCATTTGCGCTATAACCGGAAGTGATACAAAATTCTTACAATGATCATCTTATGAGCCCCTTTGTCTAGTTTAAGTTTGCTTATTAACATTTTTTTATATCTCTCAAAATGAACGTAATATTCTTGTTGCCGGACTTAGCCAAACACCCTATATATATATAAATATATATATATATATATATATATATATATATATATATATATATATATATATATATATATATATACCAATAAATTCTAAGCAAAAATCCAAAAACATGAGCCTAAATTTTACACTGTTAACTAATTAGTAAACATGATTAAAATAAAGCTCTATTACTTTGAAAATAGTTATTTATGCAACAAGTGTGTAAAGTAGTACTTTTTTGGTCAAGTGCAATGTTTTACAGAAATTGTAGCACGACACAAAAAACACTATTTTACACACGTGTTGCATACAATATTTTTCCTACAACCGAAATATTAGAGATGTTTCTCATAATACTGTACAAAATGTAACAAACACTTGGACGAATCTCATACAGAAGTGGATTAGTCTTCTATAATTGTACAAATTGTACATTTAATATTAATATTAAAAATTAGGTTAAGTTAGAATAAATATCAAAAAATGTTTCTTAATCTATTAGAAAAATTATTACATTCGTTATAGTTTCATTTACAGTGTATATTAATATTTTTAAATATATTTTATTACTTTCATTATTATTTACTACCTAATTATCTACTTTTTCACGCACTAGTGCTTGAAAAGTATATAAGCGTTGCTAGGCAATATTAAAATTCGGTTAATTTACCTGTCAATTAGATAATTAGGTAGTAAATAAAGTGAAAGTACTGAAATGTATTAAGAAATATTTATATACACTGTAAATGAAACAAATGTAATAATTTTTTTACAGATTGAGTACTCATCTAATTTTTAAGAATATTAACAATTTTTTGATATTTATTCTAACCTAACCTAATTTTTAATATAAATATTAAATGTACAATAATTATAGAAGACTAATCCACTTCTGTTTGAGATTTTTCCAATACATTTTGTACAGTATTATGAGAAAGAGGACTAACAGTATTAGAAGATGCTGGATGCCTGTACACTCAGTATTATGAAAAATATTACTAACATTTCGGTTGTAGGAAAAATGTTGTATGCAACACGTGTGTAAAATAGTATTTTTTGTCTCATGCTACAATTTCCGCACTCGACCAAAAAAGTACTACTTTACATACTTGTTGCATAAATAACTAATATGTATACTATTAAACGAGAATTCTTTTAGCTTCAAGGTTCAGATATTACACAGGCTTTTTACAACGATTTTAAAAATAGATCACCACAAACAAAAACTGCCATTTGTCAATTTAAATTATTTAGGACGGATAACAAGTGGAACATACTATTTATAAAGTTATTAACAAATATTTATGTTTCGTTTTAATTTAAGCTTAATTTCATATATATAGCCTACTGAAACTTAACTACATATAAAAACAAATTTATTTAAATTTAAATTTAATTTTTCTGAATATTTTCGTCATGTAAGGATATAAAATAATTAAATGGTTGAATTCAGAAAAAATACTCTATCGAATAAGCCTTAAAAATATATACCATCCCATTTAAAACTTTGTATTGAAACTTGGGAACCACTGGTTTAAAAAACATATTTTCTTCTCAGTTCGGATGTCCCCGTTGGTCTATCAAGATTGTGTTATACTTAATATTTTATTGTATCTTTAATAATATAGAATTTTTTTGAGGTATAATAGCTCGTTCAGCTGTTACAGCCTGTATATTTACACACAAAATTCACTATTTGTATAGTTATATCAAGAAAATTTAAATAATTGTATTAAATAAATAACTTAAGGTTGGTGGTCATAATAAGTATCCTATGAAAATATTGTCGATTGCGTTTCGAGATAAATAGATTAGGTACTAATTTGAAAACATTTTAAAGTGGTCCCTTTTGAAGTAAAATGATAGTTTCCAATAAAAATTCACACATTGAATTGTCATGAATGACAATCTGTCAAATTTCCAGTCCAAAATGGCGGCACGTTATTCAATTGCATGAATGAAAACATGTTTTGACAAGTGAGAATATTTTCAAATTGGCACTTAAGCACTGTGTAAGACGATTACGAGCTGTGGCTTTTTATCGTAAAGTACGGTTTCAAATGGCCTACACTTTAGCTTTTGTATATTCTTAAATAGATGGTTGAGATTTTCTTTTGTGCTGTCTATCCAACTTTCAAATGCGCCAGGCATTAGGAACACCAGGGCACTCCATATTCAACGGAAAAATTGTTATTTTTGCGGATATATTTTGGCTACATTAGAACCACATTCTGAAAAATTATTGTACCTTTAAGGGTCCCTTTACTGCGATTAATGAGTATATTCTGAACAAAATTAACAAAATCGCAACGAATGCTACCACTTTTATGTATAATTTAATATTAATCAACAAAAATAGATGAGTTTTTGTTAGTTTTTTACAGTTACAGTTTTTTACAGATTTACAGACCTGTAAGACTTACAGATTTGTTCAGAGATTGGACTATAAAGTTGTAATTTGTAATAATTAAGTTTATTAAAGTTTCCACTAGAAGCCTAGACGATCAATAATATTATTCAATAATAATTAGATGTTAATAATTACTCACAATTCCACATACAGGGTGTTAATTAAAAAGCGGGACATAGGCGTTTAACATGGAAAATGAGTTTTTCTTTGCGCAAAAGTTCCCAATTAATTTTAGACAAAAATGTTTCAAATAAAAGTTGTAGATAATGGGGTCTCGTGGCCGCATGCCTGAGTGTCTGGTCGCGAATATGGGGAACCGGGTTCGATCTTCGATTCCGACCGACGCCAAATATTTCGGATTTTAAATGACACAAAATTGAACCCCGCACTCTCCACGCCAGCAATGAGTGCCCGTAAGGTGACGCCTAGTAAACGCCCGCACAGTATAAATATGTCATCATCATTACCGATATCTGCGTACAAAGCAGATTGGCACACTCAGCAATGGGTAATATGCCGTGATGATATATTTTATTTATTTATTTATGCTTTATAGTAAATACTTACTAACTTATATGTATGTATGTAAGTAAGCGTTGTGTTTGTAAAACATGTAAATTTTGACATTTGTTGGCAATTCATTTTATATTTAATTATTGGAAGTTAACAAACTAATCTGAAATTCAGTAAATTTTTGAAATTTTAAAAATGTTTAGTTTTATGGTGTCTCGTGGCCGCGTGCCTGAGTGTCAGGTCGTGAATCTGGGGAACCGGGTTCGATCCCGACCGACGCCAAATATATATATATTTCCAATTTTAAATGGCACAAAATTGATCCCTGTGGTGCACTCACGCCAACAATGAGTGCCCGTGAAGTGACGCCTGGTAAGCTCCCGCACGGTGTAAATATTTCATCATTACCGATATCTGTGCACAAAGCACATTGGCACACCCAGCAATAGGTAATAAGCCGTGATGATATATTTATTTATTTTATTTATTTAGTTTTGAAATCAGCGAGACAACGACGAAAATATTTATGAAAAAAGTGTCACGGTTTTCACCAACACCAGTCTGAAAACTTAATGTAATATAACTTGTAGGCTTTTTTTTAATGTTCACTTAAAGGGGGCGTAAACATCGTACCAACCCAGTGTGCAAAATTATCAATGGTCACGAGGAGCTAAAAAAAACAACAAAGCAAACGGCGCATGGGCTCGTGACGCCAAATAAGGTTTATTCTTCACTGGTCGGCAACATTTCTTAAAAATATTTTCAGTTAATAAATGAACACAGTTATACAGAGTACCACCTCTGGATTCATTGCTAGGAATTTTATAAACTTTACGGGCTCGTACGGCGTAGAACATGTTTTTTAAATTAATATATCTTTGAAATTTAGTTCAGTCCCCCATAAGCATGACAAATATCGTACTTATAAATTTATAAGTAGTAAATACTTAATTCTATAAGCAGCAACTCCATTGTATTAATACAGTTTTTTAAGTAATTACTTATTTTGCTTGTAAGTACAGTGTGTTCAAAAAAATTCCTAACTCGGAGTAGGCTATGAACATAGAAACGTATGCCAATTTAAAAATATTTAATTAAATGTCAATTTGACATAAGATAATGTCAAAAATGTTATCTAAAGAAATCAAAGCTATTCTTCCTGTATCTTATTTTAGAAATGGAAACAAATTAGAAAACGGGAATGTCAATATACTGTATCCTTCTTAATTGTCTATTCACCTTAAAATTACATTTCAAGATCAATTTTGACAACTTGACTTTTGAATTGATTAATGATCAGACACACGTTTCTCTGTTCATAGCCTACTCCGAGTTAGGAATTTTTTTGAACACACTGTATAAGTACATACTTTTGCCAAATAAATATTTTCTTATAGCATTAGCTTTTACTGATACTTTATAAAACTGAATACTACCCAAATATTTTGATTAACAAAATTGTAAAAACATCTAAAGTAGTATCCAGACCAGAAGAATGTTTTTCAATAATCAACATTGTGTAAAATTATTTGAGGCTCTTTTAATATTGTAAATTATTTTATCTCTACAATGATCTGAAAGTATTGTCATTTTCTCTAAATATTTTTTTTGTTGTAAATAATGAAGCTTTCTCTTTTGGAGATAAAAAATATGAAAATACAATGAACAAAAATAAAGATAGAAGGTGAAGGGTCGGTTTCGCCTCGATTCGGAAGAGCAATTGATGCATACCGATGCGATAATGGTTATGCAATGCGATGGCTGCTAATTTCAGCTCAACGATGTTGAGTCGAACGCAAAATTTTAGTTCACGTCAATGCTCCCGAACGCAAGTGTTGCACCTTTGTTCAGTATCTAAAGCGAATAATCAAAATGAATTTTATATATATATATATATATATATATATATAGGGTGGTGACTTGGACGACGCAGCATACGGGTTTCAATGGTAAAACCATAATGTGCAGTTATTTGCTTCCCTAATTATTTTAGAGGAAAATTGTATTTAGATTTTTGCTACAGAAAAAAATATTGCATCCGAATATGCTATTGTTTATAATTTTTAATTTCCGAAACCGTAAAAATAGTCGAAAACAATAATAACATTTTTGAAAAAATCATTGATGCCATGGAGTAATTTTTAAACAAAAACGCAAACATCTGTCACTGTCACAGATTCTGCATTTTTAAACTTTTAATTAAATTTCGTTCTCATCAAATTACATTGTTGTAATCAATTATTACTTACATTGTTGTTATCAACTACAATAAAAGTGTTAATTTTCCTCGTTTTGAAAATAAGTTTAAACGTCAAGAATCTACGACAGATGTTCGTTTAAATTTTTTCCTTGGTATCAATGATTTTTGAAAAAATGTTATTATTGTTTTCGACTATTTGTACGATTCCGGAAATTGGAAAATTATAAACAATAGCATATTCGGGTGCAGTATATTTTCTGTTGCAAAAACCTAAATACAATTTTGCTCTAAAATAATTTGGGAAGCAAATAACTGCACATTTAGATTTTACCACTTTTCATTATTGTAATCAAATTTTCTTTGTTTTAATCTAGCTTTTCATTGTTGTAATCAAAAATCTTTAGAAAAAAACTTTAAGGAATATAATCAGAGGAACATATGTATTTTCATTAAGTTACCCCACTCTTAAAAATAAATAAATAAATATATCACCACGGCTGGGTGTGCCAATCTGCTTTGTACGCAGATGCGGTAATGATGAAATATTTGCACCACCCCACTCTTGATACAGATATACACAGCTACAGGATGTTAACCAAAAAGCTGGCCATAGGCGTTTAACATTGGAAATCATTTTTCCTTTGCGTAAAAGTTCCCAATTGTAGGTAATTAAATTCTACACCTAATTCACTAGACTTGTTTTTGAACATAGTATTAGGTAAATGGTTGTATTTCTAATTCATTGTGTGCTATTGTTTAGTACTATGCTCTGTTCCATTTAAGCCAGTCAGCAGATGGTGCTCGCATCAGCGCGGATTTTAAGTAAACTTGTCTCTTGTCTCCAATTTCAGCCAATCAGAGAGGTCAAAGCCATTTCCGATTCTCTGCAATATGAATGGCTTAAATACCTGAAAAAATAAAATGACGGAGGGGGGAGGGCGGAATTTTTATATAAGATCAAAGGCGGCTGATAGGTTAGGATCGGCCCTGCATATACGTCACACATTTCAACGATTTAACTCACCTTAATGCTTAGCGGATAAAATGTAAAATTAAATTTGTTTATATTTTCAAGTTTACATGATAAGGCAAATTATAAATGTATCAAACGTCGATGTTGCTATATGGTTAATAACTTTTAGGTTACAATATTCTGAAGCTTGTGTGAGTAGCGAACAAGTGACGTCACAAAAATAGTGGAAAATGAAAATGAAAATTATGAATTAAAAGTATTGTATTTTTATATGTTATATATTGAATATTATTTTTAAAATTACATCAACATTTCTTTTAACACAAATCCTATATTACTAAAGATACGAGCCCAAACTCATATTAGTTGGCCAATTTACATTTTCAACAAATTGTAAAACCTACACAAATGGTTAGAAAAATGTACAAAATTCTGTCGGCTACTTTAAATATAGGCTTAAAAATGTGATCCGAATGATTGGTGATAATAGTTCGACCTGTATTTTAAGGGTCATCTTGCATCTTGTAGTCCAGATTTAGCTTCTACCGAGAGACCCTTTACTTTTGGCATAATGAAAAGCAACTTAAAGTAAAATCTACCATGCAAAACATATGGGGCAATACTCACAGGAAAATGTGCAGGACTTAGAGATCCAATGCTTAATAGAATAGTATGTAACCTAATATTAAATGGCAGAATAACAAATTCAGTTTTTGTTAGTTTAAAATCTATATTTTAAACTAGTCGAAGGAAATTTGTAGAAAATTTTAACCGGCCCAACTAATATGAGTTCGGGTTTGGGCTCGTAATTCACATCAAATTACTATAGAAATAAATAAAAATAGACCTTTTTGCAAACCCAAGCTTCGTGTAGGAAATAGAAAGACCCTAATTATTTCTCTCATTTTTAAAACTTTTGTACCTTCTAAGAAATTTTTGCCTTTTGGAATTTTTATTCTGTTTTAATCTAGACACTTCAGTCAAGTACACGTGTTTAAATCCTCGTCCAAATCTTTAGTTTACATCGACAATAAGTTAAACAGTAAAGATTAAGTTATTAGCGTTGTTAAGAACAACAATTGTTGTGGTACTTCGGACGAAAACATTCTCTATGGGGTACAATTCAGTGCGTAAATCTCATTATTGAATAGGCTGTGGTCAGCTCGACAACACAGTCACACTCTACGTGTGGTAGGATTATCTTCACGCTTATTTCAGCTTGAATTCCCAAATTTGCTAAGTCTGTTGTGTGGAGAAAGGTTAACTTCCTGTTCCGTTTGTTCGCTTCAAGAATTGGGGTTTGTAAGTTTGAATAAATGTTTGACAGCTACGTATAATGAACTCAACGAGGAATTATATAAATGACAAAATACTTGAAAGATTACTGAACTACACTTATCAAGAAATTATTTTTGTGTATAATTAATGAAAATCTTTGAATTTTATTTCATTTCAAATATCTATTATCAAAATTAATAATATAAGCTGCTATATCTAAAAATACAATTTAATACATAACTTATTGTAGGTGAAAATGAAGAGCAACTTAGAAGAATGATAGAGAGAATACATGTAGTTGGAAGAAGTATGAATCTGGAGTTGAATGTTGATAAATCCAAGGTATTAGTATTTGAAAGGACTAAATTGGTGACTGTGTGTTGGTGGATGGAGTGAAACTGGAGCAAGTGAATGAGTTTGTATATTTGGGTAGCATGATGTCAAGGGATGGTCGAATTGATAGAGAAATTGAAAGGAGAGTGAGTGCGGGGTGTAAGGTAATGGGTGCTCTGGGTAAGTTTGCTCGAAACGTAAACGTATCTAGAGAAGCTCGTTTAAGTGTGTATAATGGTGTGCTAGTGCCTGCTTTGATGTATGGAAGCGAATGTTGGGCATGGACGCATAAAAAGAGAGTGACTGCCGTGGAAATGAGGTATTTACGTGGAGTATGTGGATATGTAAGACGGGATCGCGTGAGGAATAATTTGGTGTATGAAGAATGTATGGTTAGGAAGAATGTTGTTAAGAGAGTAGGAATGAGCCAGTTGGGATGGTTTGGTCATGTGGAGAGAATGAAGAGTGAACGTCTTGTAAAGCGTATATATCTTGGTTAAATTGAGGGTGTTCGATTGCGTGGCCGTCCAGTGTGTAAGTGGATGGATGTGATTGATAAGGTGCTAAAAGAGAGAAAGCTTCCGAGTGGGAAGAGAAGATGAGCGTGTATGAATGCGATTATGAATGTGGCCGAGGCGAAAGACAGGAATGTGTGGCGAAGGATGATTGTTTCGTAACTATTATTGTGGTTCGGTTGCGGTATTTCGCTACCGTAATTCGGTCACTTTAATATGTTGAGAGTGAGGAATATATGATGCCAGGTTAGTAAGAATGTTGTTGAAAGAGAGTCTGATTTTTTTTGGATGATGTTTTTTTTATTCTTTCGGGTTTGTGCTAATCCACTAAGTGGGAAATGCGTGATTTTATGTATGTATGTATGTATGTATGTATGTATGTATGTATGTATGTACTTATTTTATAAATGCATGAGGGTCACGCTAGAATTATTGAGACAGATACATACATAGTTCATATTTTTTCCTTCATCAATAATACACTTCACCATTATTTCCTTCTAGTTCTTAAAAACTCCAAACCAATCTTCTTTTGGGATGCTTTTAAACTAATTTATGGGATATTTTAAAATTGTCAAGGCTGTGACATTAATTTCAGGCTGACTTAAAAATGTAAAAGCTGTCAAATTATAAAGCATGATTCGAAAATGCTCTGTTGTTAATTCCATATTTTCACTCACAACGATACTTTAAAAAAGTTTTATTTTACATGTTAACGTCCCAAATCTGGGAATTCCAGTCACCATCCTGTATATGCAATGCACCGTTGAACATGTCACTTTTGTGCTATTTGAATATTGGAAATAATTTTCATTCATTTCTCAAATTTGATGTCGGTCGGAATCGAACCCGAGCCGTTCAAATCACTACAAAAGGAATAGTAATTGTGAAATTCTATACTTTCGTTAATTTGCCTGAAATCAAACACTTTTCATGAAATGTGATGAGTAAAGTTTTCATTTAGTTTAAATATTAATATTCTAGCTTTTTAAAATTTTAATTTAATTTCCTAACTTTTTGTTTTTCCAATCTTTTCAAAGTATTTCCACGTTTTTTCAAACTTTTTCAAGTTCTCGTAATTTTTCAGCTTTTTTCAAACTGGGGCTTTTCCAAGCCAAAAACCTCAAATCAATCAAATCAAAGTAATACTGGGAAAGCTTGGAGAAAAACAGTCTGATGAAAACGTTTGAAAAATGTTTTATTACATAGCCGACGTTTCGGCACCAAATATGCCTTCTTCAGGGAAATGTAAACTTACTGAGTTGAAATTATTATTTTTTAAATGTTGAATTACAAAAGTATGTTGTCAAAATTATTTTTAGAAAAATGTAAACCACACAGTTCATCTTCAGAAACAAGTCATTTCCCTGAAGAAGGCATATTTGGTGCCGAAACGCCGGCTATGTAATAAAACAATTTTCAAACGTTTTCATCAGACTGTTTTTCTCCAAGTTTTTCCAGTATTTCAATTAATATTTGTTGGATTGAATAGTTTTGTCGGATAGAATAAAAGATTGAATTATGACTTTACAAGTCTGATGTCAGACAAATAATAGAAAGTGTCTAGCAACACGTTATAGTGTATCTATGAAATGTAGGTACACGCTAAAACTTAAATATAAATAAATATATCATCACGGCATATTACCCATTGCTGGGTGTGCCAATCTGCTTTCGTAGACAGATTACCGAAATCTGTGCTAAAACTTCATCACTGTTGATCTTATGATGTAGGCATCTACCGTCCCAGTGGTGTAGCGAGCATAATTGGCGCCTGGGGTATAATACCTTTTGGGCGCCCCTTTCCCGTAAAATTTTTTTTCATAAAATAATCTTTAAATGTCATTTTAGGGCATTTTACTACAAATATTTGACCAAAAAACGAGTATATAAATACAAATATATTTCATAGACATTTTAATTTCTTACTCCAACATTTAGAAAAAAGTTTTTAGTTTTATTAATTTTATTTCGATAACAGAGTGCAGTACCTACCTAAAATACTGTATAATACATTATGAATGGTCACTTTATAGGGCGCGAGCAGACATGTAACTCGAGCAGCCTTGAAGTGCTTAGAATCAGCTGATATGTGTGCGCGTGTCATTTTGATTTGAACAATGTCACTTTGACAAGACCAATGTTTTGACTTATTTTAATTTTGAACTGTTAAAATGTTACTATTTTCAGTTCATGTGTTTTACTGCTTGAAATTTGTAGAATATTAACAATTTAGCTGTTCAAAATCAAAATTGGTCCTGTCAAAGTGACATTATTCTTGTCAAAGTGACACGCGCACACAAATCAGCTGATTCTAAGCACGTCAAGGTTGCTCGAGTCACGTGACTGCTCGCGCCCTATATTAAATGCAAGCAATATATTAATAAAATTTCAATATTCTGTATGTCTTCTGTGATCTTTCTCTAATTATTATATTACATATAATATACTATTATATTTCACTCCAGCACACTAAATGCAATGTGTCAATTTATAGTTGGAAGTAGTGCCTGGTTGTTGCCGCAGCGGAACAGCGGATACGCTAGATAGCCAACTTTTAGCTCCTAGACTGAAGTCACATGCGCAGTAACGTATTTTTGCCATTGTCATAGCAACCGCCCTGGAATGGCCGGTTGTTTACAGTTGAACGAAGGCAGTGTCGTTCCCGAAACTCAAATATTATTTCCCCAAAACGAATCAAAATAAAAATTGAAATTTTCCGGAAAATCTTGTTTGTCCTGAGGACAGTCTGGCGCCCCTGGGAGTGGCGCCTTTGCCCCCCCCCCCTCACTGCGCCACTGTACCGTCCTGCGATTTATTGTGCCCAAAATACCCAAAAGTAAACGTTAAATAAATAAGGTTACGTTTGGGTTCAGTGTTAAAACATAGTAGTGCATTAACAAATTGGTCTTGCATTTTTGTGTCTTAGCTATATTGTAAAACCCGTCTTTTAATTAAACGCGGGTGAAACACGACCAGATTGTCAGACATTCGTTGACTTAGCGATGTTTTACAATCTGGCTAGATAGCCTAATGCACAAAAGTTACGCTTGGAAAATTCGGACCGAGTTGTGTGCATGGAGTACATTTTATACGCAATTCTATAGGTACACGTTAAAACCCTACGCCATAAGCGTATATTTCATAGTAGGTACACATTAAAGTGTCTCTAGACACAGACAAAATAATAATAATACGAAATAATATATAGAATAATTAATAAATAGTATACAGTGGAAAATAAGAAGTCTTCCTAAAAATAAAAGAAATCAGTCCTTTTTGTTGATTTGGTTTGTAGTGTCAGGAAATTCCGTAGGGTCATGTGTAGGCATGAGATTTTTATGTATGTAAATAGGTCCCAACCCAAACCAGAGAGAAAGTTTCCACGTGAGGTTTGGGTTTTGTTGCGCTGGAGCGTTTGGGACGTTTCTCTGCTGGCTAATAGTAGCAAGGGTGTATGCATGTGCCGCCTGAAAGGGACTGTAATTTAATGAACGGTTAACAGAGGTCTCCTGTCATGTCACGGTCGCTGTGGAGCAGGAGACCCGGGCTATCTGTCCGTGTCCAGGTCTTCCACTTCTTTATTCGTGTCATGCTTGGACATCAGAGCCAATGCCTAAATTATCGCCACTTTGCACTTCAACGTCAGGATTGTGTATACAAATTGTCATATCATCAAATATTGATTACATGTGAATGTTGCCTTTTTTGTTATTGTTATGTGATGTGATACGATACGAAGGATTATATATGTTTTTCAATACAGTATTTGCTTTGATTTATTATGTAAAAGGTTTCATTTTTAAATGGTATAAGCTTTTTATTGTACATTGCAAAAAATTCATGAATTCGTAAATACAGTGAATTCCAAAAAAAAAATAGGACACGTTTTTATGGCTCTTAAATTCTGAATAATACTTATAGAGAAATTGCGACCTCGAATTTACTGGTTAGGATAAAAATTTGTGGACGTAAAGTGCTCCTTAGAAATGGAATTCATGCCAAATCATTCGATGCAATGGTAAAAACAATTAAGAAGTTAATTAAAAACGTCAAAAGGCAGTGCCGGATTTAACCAAGTGCAGGCACTTAGGCAATCGAAATCTCGCCCCTAACCCCCCCCCCCAATAATACGAACCAGGTTCGATCCCGACCGACGCCAAATATTTCGAATTTTAAAGGGCCCGTGAGGTGACGCCTGGTAAACGCCCGCACGGTACAAATATATCATCATTATTACCGATATCTGCGTACAAAGCAGATTGGCACACCCAGCAATGGGTAATATGCCGTGATGATATATTTATTTATTTAATAAAACAATATGAGTGGCTTGTCATGTTTAGCAAAAAAATCAAGTATTTCGTTTTAATTTAGTTCGTGCAATAACATGATAAGCCACATTATTGTGAAATACATAAATATTTTTTTAAAGGCTTTTCGTTGATTTTTTGCCTCTACCAATGTATACATGTTACCTATAACACTATAAAAATAGTTGAGAATTATTTTTACATTTTCTCTTTTTCAAAACTATAAACTCTAATCTACGAATTTCGTTTTGTAGCATATCACATTATTACTATAAGTGCCTCATTTATTGTAAATATAAAATTTTTATAGCATATAATTTTGCGAAAAAAATATTACGAAAATCAACAAAATGCTAAACACTGGTATTGGTATCATAAAAATGTTTACCTAAAAAAAACTAATACAAATTTACAACAAATAACAAATATAATACAAGTGTAAATATATAATATTTATTATAAGTAGATAAAAGTGAATTTCAAACATATAATAAAAGACATACATATTTACATAAATATAGTAATCTATCTATATTCTAATTATTGCACTAAATCACTATCAATGTATTTTTATTTTATCCCATCAAGTTGTAATAGTAGTGTCTTGTAATATTGATTGACATTTTTTATTATTGTAATCAAGATTCAATTATTGTAATAAGCATTTCTTTATTGTAATCAAAAATTTTTTATTTAAGGATTTCTTTTTTTGTAGGGTCAAGTGAAGAAATAATTACAAAAACTTTTATAATTTTCTTTAATAATTATTACTTAAACAAGATAAAATACATAAATAATATTAACAATTGTTTTATTGATTTATTTGTTTTTTGTATAGTCATATTTAAATAAAAATGATACATTATTAATTTTGCATTTTTCTCAAATATTTTGTAATAATAGAGTATTACATATGGATATCGTTGAATTCAGAAAAAATACTGAATCAAATAAGCAAATAAAAAAATAGGTTGCCATTTAAAATAAGAAAATAGCAGCCCGTATTTTGAGAACCACTGGTCTAAAAAAATTCTTGTTTCGCTCATTAAAGTAGTCTTATAAAATAAAAATTGTTTGCTAATTTAACCGACTTCGTATCTCTTATACTTCTTGAGATAGCAATAGTGTAGCACTTAAATAGAACATCCTGTATATATATATATATATATATATATATATATATATATATATATATATATATATATATATATATATATATATATATATATTGTAAATAGCGTAGGACCATTGTTACATGAATGCATTCACATCGGTTTGGGATAACCAAAAAATTTATATAATTTATGTATTTTTCTAAAAATCGTCATACGTACCTTATACCATAAATTGTATAGAAGTGAATATTTATAAACACTAAACAGTATAGTTCATTTCCATTGGTTTTTTTCCTGTCAAACCCCAAAGTTAACATAATATCCTGTTGCACTAACATCCATATTAAAACGCTGTCGACCAGTGGCGTAGACACATGGCACACATGACAACCGGCAAGGGATCGGGTTACCACTTATGTATATATGTAAATATTCTTAGAGCTCGGTCCCAGAGGGACCAAATACCAAATCGTCCCCTTGTCAACTAGCTATGCTGCTCTGTGCTGCCCTCTAATGAATGTAATCAGTTGACAAATTATGTGTGTAATATAATTTCTGTTACGTTTGAGCTGAGCTGCCTTATGGCGAAACGGCTCATTTGAAACGCGACGCGCGCGACAACGATCTGTCAAGAGGTTTTAACGTCACCGAATCAAATTGCGAGGGATCGGAAATATCTGTAATTTGCTAAATACTAGCTTATACACTCACACTTTTGCTGTCACTTCATATTTTACGGGGCTATATTACAGAAATATTATACAATTATTACAGTAGGAATATAGGCACGAAAAAGTTACTTATAACAATTTTTCGGATTACCGAAAGATTCGATTTAAACGCTATACGGAGTATAGATCTACTATCTACTAAAAAAATAAGATGAGGCTATTGTCACATACAGGGATAATAGTATTTTTTTTAATATTAACTGTCCCGTAAAACTTTATCGGGAAATTTTTAAATTTTCGGTTTTAATGCCCGAACAAACTTAATTTAAAGACGAGGTAAAAGCAGATTTAGTATCCGTTATTTCCAAAAATGAGTATTAATCTACTAACGTTTTTGGACATATACAGAATGTCTCACAACTCGCGCCCTAGACGAAACTGACACTTGCCGACGACAATAGGTTGCCAACAAATAGAAGAAAATAATTTGCGGCTGCTTGCATAACGGAGTTACAAGACTTTTTAATCCACCAATCCCTGAAGGATATCTTGAGGTGCGATGATATTATTACAAAATAAAACTGGTTGCTAGGTTTTCAAAATACTACTAGTAAGTTACAAAATTTGTTTGACTTACTGTAATTTTGACACTTTAGAGTTGACTTTTCACTGTCAACAAATTTAGGTTAGCGAAGGTGTTGTAGCAGCTGTGTAAAATGTGTTAAACGAAAATATTATTGTCATTTGAATTCTTTGAGATTAAAACAAATTTAATTTGACACTGACATTATTCGAAAACTACAGTCGCCCACACATTTTAAAGAAGATTTGATTTGTATAAAATCCTAGTAACGTAAAATTACGGCAAACACACGTTAAAGGTGTAGGTCTCTGATTGGTCAATTTTAAGACGTCTTTTCTCGAATATCTTTTAAGCTAGATTTTTTTTCTTCGAAATTACACATCCGAGTGCAGTCTCGTGTTTCCTCATGCGCTCTGGGGCGCGAGTTGTAAGACAGCCTGTATCTTGGTTTGAAATTTTTTAAAATAATCGCATATTAAATCCATTTATATCCCTAAACTCTCCTAACTTAACTTAACCGTACACCTGACTTGTAAACGTAATATAATGAATATACAAAGACCCAATAAGGTCATTCAAAAAAAATGTTCGTTTTCTTTTGTTTAAATCAAATAAGCATAGTCTAATTTATCGATCTGTATGAATAAATTATTTTTTATTTACATTTTTTATTGTATAAAATCGTTTTAAAGTATAACATTTTTAAAAAGTTGCAAAAAAATAGCCATGTTGTGACGTCAGCGTTTCACACTGCAAGTTCATACTCATTTCATACAGCCTTATTATATCGACACAGAATTTCTAAATGAAAAAAATCTATATAGACTATAAATTGAGAATTACATATCTAAATATTTGATAGAAATGCTATAATATATTATAATATAACATCATTCTATTCATTTTTATAAATATAAATTTCATTCGACCTGAAGTTATCCACGTATCGCTCAGCTGCTGGTCATTAGTCATTTGTCATTCGTTTTTACTTTTTCGTCTAATTAACATTTGTCTACGTTGTTCGTTGTGTATTCTTAGAATTTTATTACTGTTGCTTTGTTGCGTATCAAATCTGTATTTTTCAATACAAACAGTAACTGTTTTTGAGTTGTGTTTTTTTTTGTATCACGCGGTACTATTATAAATATTTTCTCACTACTTTCGCCAGTATTTTGGCACGATGGCACAATACAGCGTTTCACCGACATGTTTAATTTCGTAAATTGCAGGTTATCTTTGAATGCCACTTTGACGTTTCATCTTATGTGACAATCAAAATGGCCGCGTTGATGAAACGCTGACGTCACTGGGCAAGGGACAAGGCGGAGAAAATCAGCCACGTTTTAAACAATGTCATTTTTAATTGCAATTTTTTCAGTATTAAAGATCGATTTGAGGAAAAATAAAAGATACGGGTCTATTATTTTTCATTTCTTTATCGATTAAAGTTAAAAATGATAATTCGTACATGACCTCATTATTCGTAACAGATTATACTAATAATAAATATATATTTCGTATCTGAATGATATTTGTAAGATAGAGAGGGCTACTTCCATTTCTATCAGAATTAAAATAAATATTTTATATTAAGTATTGTACTCTATCCTTTAAAAAAACATTTATATTAATAACAAATTTAAATATACAGAAGCAGCAATGACGACCAAAACTTTAAAAACCGTTTTTCTCAGAACTGTAAAATTGTGTAGGTAGTTTTTATAGACTTAAAATGTAGTAATTCTAATTTAATCAGACATCAGTTTCTCTGAAATTATTTATTTTATAGATATTCGTTATTTTTAATCTGTCTGTCAAAGAACAGAGAATTTGAATTTTATATAAAAAAACTAATTTTTGATATTTTGTAAATCTTTAACAATTCACATTCATTACTTACTTTTAAATTGATTTTTTTTTTGTTCCAGGTATGATCTACTCTCTATTTTTCATTTATCCAAAACAGCAAAACCTGCTTCAATAAGGTAACATTCTATTTATTTATGTTCAAGTTCAAACAGAGTAAAAATTCCGAAATGTAAAACAATATATAGTAAAGTACTGGAATATTTAAAAGATCTACGTGCCATTTTTGTATTTTGGACGCAATAAGTCGGTGTCGGTGCACATTAGCCATCACATGCCTACGTCATAAGCGGAGATGACGTTTTAGCGTGTACCTACATTTCATATTATGGGGTTATCACACGTACGCACGTATCTGCAACCTGTCAAATATTTTCTGCAACTTCAAGCGTTTCGTGCAACTTTTGACGTGTGATAGTGCGACAATTTTCCTGCAACTAGTTTTACATCTTGTTCGAAAACTAGTCACACGTATCTGCAACTATCAAAATACGTATGCGTAGTAAAGGGGCTTAGGGAGTAAAAATCCCTAAACTGTTTGACAATTGTTTGTAAACAGCTGATAAACAGTACGAAATATTTAAAAATGGCTGGAAGAGTTGGAGTTGAAATAAAATCAGACGAATTTTTTCAAACTCTGATCTCTTAAGAAAAGAAGAAGCTCTGTGGAATACGAGACATTCATATTTTAAATAATGTAGTAGCAGCTAATAATTTGTTGTTCATTTCTGACATTATTCGTCTAAATGCAAATAAATGATTCGAATTTTAAAAAAATGACGACAGGAATTAAAATCATGTGTACCAACGTCGAGACTAAAAAAATCTATATTTCTTGCAACTTTGCGTACGTCCGATACCGTAGGTTGCAAGTTGCAGCAACTGATGTCAAAACAGTTGCAGATACGTGCATACGTCTGATACTCCCTTTAGGTGTCCCAAGACATTTCTTTTATCGTAACATAATTTAGAAACCTCTAACATAACAAATAAACTAAATAGGAAAATATGTAGCTAGGTAATCGGTAGAATATTCGATACTTTTTGTGAGGTGTTGTGGTTAAATTGCAATAAAATCTGTTGTGAATTTTGATAGTTATCTGTAAAAAGTAACAGTGGAACCCAGCAAAATGAAAAACATATTATATTTCAATTGAAATGATGCAGTTGTGTTGCAAACGTTTAATAGGCGGTTTGAAAAGAACACCAGAAACCTTTTCTCAATAGAATTCGTGTTAATAGAGAGGGTAAAATCTCCCGGTTCCGTGTAAAATACGTCATTGCCGTCATTCTCTGCGCTGCATGCTGAGTGTATTGTCGACAGAGGGTAAACGCTTCACAATAACAATAACGTCGTTGTACCCTAAATACTGCAGAACACAGACACACGTTTGCAATTATCACACATAAATAGAAACTAAACAATAATAGGCAATAGGCTAATGTTAATATGGAATTAATACTCGTTTAATGCAGACACACAACGAATACAGTCAGTATTTTACCTTTTATAAAATATTTGCATCTTGATTTGTAAATATAATGGTGCCAATAATCTTACGAATATTGTAAAAGTGTTCAATTATTTTTATAGGAACTATATTTTCTAAATTTCTGAGTAGGTACTTCAGGAAATTTGTAACACCATAGATAAGATAGAGTATTTTCTCAATATTTGATCATGTATTTAACACATAATAAAAAAAGGAATATAAGGACTACAACTGTATTAATCTTCTTATTCTTATATAGGTACATGTAACAGATATAAATACATTAAATTTAACCAGTGACACAACTCATCGAAAGCAACAATATTTCTTGGTAACTTTTTTTTGTAAACATTCTAGATATTGTGCTAAAATTTTCAAAGTTTTGTCACATATTTCATTACCTGCGTAAAAACACTAAAAAAATTGAGATTTCAAAAAAAAAGTTACTTAGAAAATATTGTTGCTCTCGACGAGTTCTTCCATTTAATGTACTTATTACTGTACAGCCTGTCTCAAAATTGGAAGTACTTTTTGCCAAAAAATAATTTGAGCTTTCGAAAAAATGTTACTAAGAAATATTGTTGCTCTCGACGAGTTCTGTTACTAGTTAAATTTAATGTACTTATTTCTCTTACACCCGTATAGGTATTCGTATATAGTGTGGTACAGGAAAAAAAGGGAATTTTTTTCGGCCGAATCTGATTTTAATGGCCAAGGCGAAGCCAAGGCCAGAAAGCAGACGAGGACGAAATAACACTTTTTGACAGTGGTGCACACACACATTTTTTTTAGTCAACCTTCTTTATAAAATTTACAAAGTTGTTAGATTTCTATTTATTATTTATTGATATAATTATTTATAACAACTGAACAATTGTACATATTTGTGCCTCCTTCAGAAACGTTTACTTTATTTTTATTAACACTCGAAATAATAGATGGCGCTACTTTAAATCGGATAATTTGCGTACGAAAAATTTAATTTTTTGTTAAGGTCGACTAAAAAATCTCTTATTTTAAACGGCAGAATGGTGGTCTCGTGGCCGCCGTGTGCCTGAGTGCCTGGTCGCGAATCTGGGGACCCGGATTTGATCCTGGCAAGCCAAAATTATTACAAATTTTAAATGGCATAAATGTGTCCCCTGTGTTGCACGTTCCACGCCAGCAATGAGTGCCCGTGAAGCGACGCCTACTAAACGCACGCACGGTACGAATATATCATCTCATCATCATTACCAATATTTGTAAATAAAGCAGATTGGCACACCCAGCAATGGGTAATATTGTGTCAATGTGAAGCTCGTTATTTTATTAATAACCCACAGGCATAGGCGCCGACTACATGGGGGCATCGGAGCTCATGCCCCCAAGGAAAATTTTCTTTGGGGCAATGCCTCTAAGGACACTTTTCCCTTAGCGCAGCAATTTTTTTTTAATCAGTAAAACTTTTATTTAATGTGTCTACTAGTAAAATAAAAAAATATATAAGTAAATGTAATATTAATTACAGGGTGTAAATATCAAAAAGCGGGACATAGGCGTTTAACATGTGAAATTAGTTTTTCTTTACGCAAACGTTACCAAATTATTTTATACAAAAATACTTCAAACAAATTATAGATATTTAAATTCTGCATCAATATCATGTAAAACGATTATTATCTAGACAGCCATGGATTATGACAAGAAACAAACAATTTTCTTGTATTTAACAGTCAATTCATATTTTAAAAATTGGAGACAAGAGACAAGTTTACTCAATGTAATTTCGGCTACTTAAAACTAGCGCGGATGTGAGCGCCATCTGCTGAATGGCTTAAATAGAACAGAGTATTATCAGTTTTAGTTTTATTGACAGTTAAAACTAACACTTGTTTAATTTTTGTCATAATCCATGCCTACCTAGAGTAACAGCTTATAAAAATAGTAACTTAATAATTAATTTATTCGCTTACATGACAAGCTAGAATAATCGTGTATGGTATGACTAGAGAATGAAAGTTGACGTTTATTTTATTTTATAGATGTGGTTTCTTTTGAAATCTTAGAGAAGAATAGAATTGTACGAAATATTCAGGTATGAAATTTTTGCATGAACCCATTTAAATACTGGACTGGGAAAGCACAGAAATACATTACTATATCTGGCTGAAAATAGATGGCCGACTAGGGTAACTGAATAATCAAAACAAGGGTGCGTTTAAAATATTTTAAACATTTTTCGTTTATGTTGATTATAACAAAATATTTTGATTTTTATTTAGTTTGGCAATTCTATGAAATAGGATTATTTTTAATTTCCTCTAACAGTAATTCCGACTCGAGGGTTGCTTACACCTGAGACGAACGAACTAGAATATGCGGTATTAATTTTTTTAAATACATCCTGTTGCTAAAGTCATTTTAAATGCCTCCTGGTATGGAGCAGAGGATATAATTTGAAAAATTTAGAGCTGCACTTCTTTTTCAAGAATAAGGGTAAGGGAGGAGGGTATTTTTATGAGTTCAAGATCAAATACCTGTACAATGGAACTTACATTTTTTCATAGAATGAGGTTTGCAGGTTTAACGTATTTTTCATGTAAAAAAATTAAAATTAATTTGATTAAGATTATTTCACCACCTATAAAGGAATAGATACATTTAAACCGCGGCAAAGGCAGATAACTTACAACTATAAACTACAAGACAACTAATAATTAAAAATATATTTTGTAATTCTTGTTTCGTGTACAATTGGAATAATAAAAATATAGAGAGAAGCGAAAGTAACTGCAAAATTTGAATTTAGAGCTGCATTTTTAAATTTAGAACTGCAGAAACAAGCCAGAGCTGCACCAATTTATATCCCCTGGATGGAGTACAATTCTAAACTTCTGTAACGGAATACATAAGGGTCAGTTTCCTTTCAAATCAAATATAGGGAAATGTTTTCATAAGAAACCACATCTATTGAATAATCTAAACGTCAACTTTAATTCGCTAGTTATACCATACATTATTTAGATGCAAAATTTAAATCACTATAACTTTAATTTGAAATATTTTTGCATAAAATAATTTGGCAACGTTTGCGTAAAGAAAAACTAATTTCCCATGTTAAAAGCCTATGTCCCGCTTTTTGATGTAGTCTGTGTACATTGAAGATAATAAAATTAATTTAAAATAATTTCCATTGAAAATTAGGTTTGTTTCCTTCATCCCTTTCCAGTATTTTGTTCTTGTAATGCATTAATGGTAATTGTTATGTTTTGAATTTGGTTATTTTTAAAAACTTGTGCTCCGAAGGAAATTTTGAAAAGTCGGCGCCCGTGCCTACAAGCAATTCATGAACTGCTACAGCTATAATATATCTTGTAGATTCTTTACGACACGTAACACGTAGAGAATCACGACTTTGACTTGAAGCTTAAAAGCTTGACTTGGCCTGAAAAAACTTGAAATTTCAAGACAAACTAACTAACATTTTTAAAGGCTTGAAATTTCGTACCAAGCCACCCTTCTACTATCAAGTGGCTTATTGGTTGAAAACAAGCTTTTTAAACTATAAGAATAGTTGACGAGTCGGACAAAATCGTAAATTTGTGGAGTTCATGTTTCATTACCTGGCAGTTTAGATCGTTTCAGCTTTCTACTTCCATCAAGTCCAAGCCAAGCCAAACTTGATTTTAAAAAGCTTCAATTTTCAAACCAAACCAAACGAAGCTACTTGGCATGGTGAATCACTAGAAACGTATAATTTTCATTTGTGCAGTTGTTGATAGTTACGGCCTTCATTTCACATTCTGTTTGTATAATCTAACAATATGACATGACAGCAGAATAACCATTTACATTTTGCATATGTCGATGGCTCTAGGTTCGTCATGAGGAAACGTATTTCAAAATATCGATCACCTCTTTAAAAAGATCCATAACGATCATTTTCCACTTAGTAAATAGAATTCTAAAGCTTGATTCTCAACTATCATCAATTCATTATGTACGCGTGGTGGCGGTTAGGTGCGAACATAGGAATTTAACATAACATACTCGTTATATGTAATTTCCAGTTCTCTTGTTCTTTTTACCGGAAAAACAGTGGAGTGTAAAGTTATATATAATTAAAAAATGTATACGTAACTGTTTTTCCATTTTTTATTAGGTTTTTGATTTTTTTTACAATTTAAAAAAGAAATTTCATAATTTCGGTTCATTAATAACAACAGCCATGACACGTGTTTGACATTTGTTTTTTTTCTGGTTTTTAAATTAGTTATAAACGTCAAACGTCAATCTAAATTATGGAAAATAAATCCCGTATTCTTTTATAACTATTTCCGCTATAATATATCTATAATTCAGACATGTTCCTCATTCTAAATAAATATTCATTATTTAATTTAATTCTTGTTCACAATTTTTTTTTACATAATTAAAAATAAAATAATATTGTTTTTTTATATCATAAGTCATGGCTATTGCTACCCAAAACGTAATAAAAAATGAAAAACAGTTTTGTATGCAACTGTTAATTTTGCACTCTACAGTATTTGACGTAAAATGAACAGGAGAGCAGGAAACTGCATAAAACTAACATCCCATATATTAATGCTGAGTTTATGCGGCATGTAAATTATAAATTTGAATTCGGCCACTAAATTAAGAAACTAAAGTAAAATAACGTCGTTTATGTAGTAAATTAAAATTAAGAATTTTATATTTGACATTTCGTATAAACTAACTTTTATAGGTGAAATTGCGGTACGTTATATTTATATAGGATAAAAAATATAGATACATAAATTGATGAATAAGTCCAATTAGTGTTTCGTCGCTGTTTTCTCCAGAAACTTTGTTATCATCTATGTTATATGTGCGTGATCGGCGCAGGCGCAAAACTAAGAAATTATAAAATTAAACTAACGGTTGAAAGTAGCCAACTTCCTAATTTAGTTTCATTAGTTTAGTTCTTCAATTTAGTCGCATAAACGCTGTCATTGATAACAATTGTCTCTACTTGTTTAGTTTTACAATTTAATTTTGTAATTTATTTGTCTGTATTGTAACGTGGAACGCCTACCGTCGCCGCCTCTGTAAGCGAGTGTCTATTTATAGCGGTGACGTAATCGCGCTAGCAGCCGGGCGACGTAAACACACGAGTCGCGACATGTTTAATTATTTCCGGTTGCCTGAACATTTTGTGTTCATTGTTATTATGCGGTCGAACATTCTAAAGCTTTTCTAGAAGGTAATGGCAGCTGTATAAAAGGGACGCAGCTATGCTCTAGAGTTAGTTAGTTCAGTTAGTTACATACAGAGTCATACAGACATTCACATAGAGTGTAGTGAGTTTGAGAAGCACAGCAGTATCGTAGTGAGCGTATGCAGTAAAGTATCGAGTGAAGTAGGTACTCTAGAAGTTACTGGTATACTGGGATAGCAGCAGTGTTGTCTAGTATTGGGAAGCTATAGTGCATGAGGACAGTAACGGCGAGTCTGGATGTTACTGGTATATTGGGATTGCTGTGGAAGTGAATACTCGGTAGTATTGACGAGTATTGTGAAGCAGTAAAGCTAGGTATACAGGAAGGACAGTAGCAGCGAGTTGGAGTGGATACTCGGCATTGGTGTTGAAGAATTGTGGCATACGGATAATTAGTGATACTAAGGCTGTGGAAGGAGAAAGTTAGTTACATAAATAGACAGATAGTGAGGTGAAAGGTGTGACTTCTATTCGAGCAGTTGAATATACAGATGCTGTTGAGTCAGTTGAGTATATAGACGCTGTAGAGGTCGGTAGGCGGACAGTTGATCGTGATATAAATAAAGAAGTGACATGAATAGTGAAATAAATAATTAGTAATATCGTGGAAATAAATAGTAGTGTTAATTAGTTAATTGGTTAAATAAATAAATAGTGTTAGTGTTATCTAGTTAATTATAGATAGTTTTAGTCTTAATTAGTTTTTAATAATATTAGTAATAGTTATTTTTAATTATCTTTTAATATTTAATTATAGTTTAATAAACCTTTATTTTAATGAATAATAATTGTCTACTATTTACACTTCACCCAAATAAATAAAAAAGTTACAGTGTAAACCCAGCATAAATCTCTATGTTCACCCCTAACCGCCACCACCCGATATAGTAACTGTAGCAAAATTTGTTCTGCTCAATATTCATATTTAATGAGTTCGATATTAATGTAATACGAAATATCAATTATAACTTAGAATATTTGGTTGTCAAAATTTGAGTAAAATAAATTTCTGGTATTTTATTTATTTATGTGTGAATTTTTTCAAAGTAATAAAATATACTTTCTTGATTATATTTTCCTTTTTCCCCTGAAGTGAGACTCTAGTTTAACTGAAGCTGAAGCTATCACTCCGCCCTCACAGTCTTATTGAACAGGGGAGCAGTAACCACCAGCAGCCAACAGCCAGCAGCAGTGAGTAGTGACATTGTTGATTATTGTCTAATGATTACCACTACACACACGTGTGCGCTCAACGCTCACTGAACCTCCCCTATAGTTCGGCCCCTCTAGCCCTTAAACGATTATATCCGCAAGGTCAGCAATATGTAAACAAAATATCCTACACGCATATCACACTAACGTGATTTACTTCTCGTTATGTCCCAATATTTTTCTTTGCGAACCGCAACATAATACTTTTTGTTTAATAAGACAAGCAAAAATAAATAATTAGGTACATACTGACGTTTTAATATATATTTGACGTAAATGACAATATGACTATATAGACATGCGCAGTGTGGTTTAAACTGTGAGAAATAATTTCGTACACTTTAAATTTAAACCACGAATATGGGGAACAGGATATTTAATTGGTTCTATAATTATATGGAGAAGTGCGATTTTCTATAGTGATAGTTAAAAACATTTGTACAACAAGAGTGGATATGATGTTCATATTACATGAGGATGAAGATTGAACACGACGCCGTAGGCGGAGTGCTTAATCATCTGAAGGCGATATGGACATTCCACTTGAGTTGTATAACATACTTTTTCTACGACTAATGAAAAAAAGGAAGATACGAATTGTAGAAATTTGAAACATTAATGTCATTTTATGTACTTGTTTTCCTCCTAGGCTTCCTTAATGGCATTTGTTATTAAAATTATAATTTATTTTGTACACAATATTTTTACGAACTACTTATAATTTTTCTAATTTATTTAGCTTTTGATTACACTTCATTTAAATATTATTAAATCTTTCATACTCTTCTTCTATATTCTGAAATTATAAATGTTATTACCAAATCTAAAAAAGATAATATTGACTTGTCAAATATGACTTTTCATACCGTTCTGGTTCTCATTTTTTTAAACATTCTTTTTGAATACTTACTACTTAAGTAATGTTATTAAATGCCATAATGATATATTATTTTTTAAAGATTATTAAATTTTCTATACGTTAGTGTATTTATTGATAATTTTTCTATATATTTTTTTAAGAAATTTATAAAATTAACTGTTTTAATAAGTTCTGTAGCCTATGATTTATTATATACGACTGACAGGTACATGTCAATGTCAAAAAAACTTCATTTCAAATTAATAATGGTAGTATTTTAAGAAGATAATATTAGGATATGAATTTATAAAATATCTAATAAATAAGCCAATTTTTATTAAAAATTAAATGACAAGAGGTATTGTGCTGTGCTGGTCACATAGTTTTATTAGATTTGAGAAAAAGAAATATTATTTTGGGATAAAACCGAATTTGATTTATTTTTATTTTTACCACTCATTGTTTTAAATAATAAATACGGAATATCAAAATAACACAAGAAAATAAATAACCAATGAGCAACGACTTGTAATCCATCCAAAATGGATTGGATAAAGCAATAGAGAAAGGGGATTCCTCTAAAATGTCAAGAACCAAGAAATATCAAGAATTCTTAAAACAAGACAACAATTTCGTCGCCAAGAAATGAGCAAGACAAGAAATTATTATTTTCTTGTTTTGAAAATCAAGCCACGACAAGAAATGATCAAGATTTCTTGTCTTGATGAAACACTAGAAAATACGAATTAAATTTATTGGTTTATCTACACCTGTTTAATAATATATTGATTATGTACGTAACCATGGATACATAATACCGTTCATTATCCACGCCCCGTGGATTATGACTCATAATCCACGGGGCGATGTTGAGGGTACACAATCATCTTCATTTAACGGTTATGCGCATGCAAATACTCGCAAAACTGTTTCTGGGCATGTGATAGACAACATTTTATATGCCAACTTTTATGTTTATTATTATTTATTACTCAAATTCTAAATTCTAGGGAAATTTTCTGTGTTGGTAACATCAGAATATTTTAATTTCAAATTAATGAATTTTATAAATATATTACATAGTGCACAGCACATTATTTAAGTCAACATAATTCATTTCTTTGTACGTTTCACGGCATTTCATATATCATAACCTGAAAAATCAACATAATTTTATTCGGATTTTTCACTGCAAATTTAATTATAATTACTTACAGTTATGTTCAAAACCTATAACAATTCTATTTTCTTGTATTAAAAATGCTCAACTATAGATGTTTTATAATATTTTTACTACAGTGACAGACTCATTTCATTTCAATTTGCAGTAATCTGACAATTCCTGAACGATTTTGATGCTTAAAAGTTGACGGAACCGCGAAAAAACAATTTTAAACCGAGGAAAAATGGAATATAATTACGAAAGTGAAAACTTATTGTGTACACCTCCGGAAATTGTGGAACCAGCTGATATAACCTCACTTTTCTTACTACCTGAAAAATCTAAGAAAGTTAAAATTAAATTAAACATAATTATATATAAGAAAGTTATTTAGAGTGGATCATTTTTCAGTGTCACCCGGTATAATATGATTTCAATTGCAGGTGTAGATAAAATATCGTATTCTACTCGCGTATAATCGCTATTATTCACTCGGAGGAATTACCACACTCGCCTACGGCTCGTGTTCTAAAATCATCCTCGTGAATAATAGCCATCATAATACGCTCGTTGAATAATATACTATTAAAACAATTATTGTTGTTGCAATAATATCGATGTTAGGTAGATATATTTTTCGCTTTAACTCACAGTTAAGTTACAGACATGAAAATACAGGAACTAAGTTAATAATAAAGTATAATTTGTATTTAGTGATTATTGGAATTAAAATCGTAAAGTAGTGCAATATTGAAATTAGTAAAATAAAAGAAGAACAAGGCACAAATAGCAGTAAAGAACAACAACATGTAGAACTCGCAGGGAATACAGGAACGACAACGCAACGACAACGGGCAAATGAAAACGTTGAAAGTGGTATGCTTAAGTATGGCCAATGCCGAAGCTATTGTGTAGATAACTGGAGGGGAAAAGCGAAACAGACAGAAATGAAGTCGTGTACTGTAGCTGTAGCTGTCTGCCAGAACGGAAACAATTAAATCAACAATGCTTGGTTTGTTCTCTCACACATCAAATTCTTATTCGAAACAAATCTTGCAGAAAATACGCGTTTTTGTCGACTGTCGACTCTATTTTCATAATGAAATCATTCATATTTGAAAGGAAGCGTGCCGGAGCTGCTGCTGCTGAAACCGATGTGTGCAGCTTTGAAACCAGAGAGGAGATTGCTCATTAGAGGTTGTTAGGCACAGTGCCCATCCGAATTCTCATTTTGATTCCTTGCCCTTGTTTCTTGTTTCTGATTCGATGAACGGTTCAACGGCTATATGCTGATCGTAATCCACCACTCGTTATTCCCGTTTGTCACACTGAATTCATTAATTTCATTATTACTACATATTGTGTGTATGCAATTTAAATACTTTTCCTGTTTTTAATTTGTCACATGCATTATTCATACAGATTTACTCCAAGTTTACACTTCGACCGTTTCACATGTACATTTAATTAGCACATAACATGTGCGTGTGAGAATGGCCAAAATAAAATAAATAACTAAATATTACACCATCGTTTTTGAGAATTGATTTTGATTTTTTTTTTAATTTGGCCATCCCACAAAGATTTTTTTAATAAAAATATTTTTAAAAAAGTTTATAACAATACGAAGGTACCGCTTATATTTCCTCATTATATGCGATAATTTTTATAATGGGGTCTTCCACCAGTAACAAGTTAAATGTTAAAACATTGGTCATTTTATATTAAAACTAGACCTTAAAACAACTAAGGACTATCAAAATTTGAAAAAAGTTATTAGTATTTAAAATAGTTGAGTTTTTAATATCATTTATCTCATTTTTATATTTAGGTACGTGAAACATTTCAAATTTTCACTACGTTCAAGCCTTTTAGTATCGCCTTTTTAAAATACGGAATCCATTTTGAAGTAAATAAATGCAAAAAATAACGAAACTCGTTTTCCATTTAGATACCTAATTACTGCGCACTAGCTGAATTTTACATGTTTCGCTTATATTTTTTGAGTAAACTGAACCTTACTGAGTGCGCACTTTTTTGTATTTCCTACAATCGTCAGTTCTGTAGTCTGCCAAATTTATATATTTTGAGTTGTAAAAAGTATCTATGTAAGTACAATGGATGTAAAAAAATAAGTTTTTTAATTATAAAGGAATTATTGGAAACTTCCATAGTTTCCGAGATTTGAGGCAGTGAAAAATGAGTTTTTACGGGGTTTACGTCCGCTATCTCGAAAACTATAAGAGTTACGACTTTGATTAAATGGGATTTTTTGTTTACCTTTCACAGGTCATCTTAGATGTGCTCTTGTTTTTTTTTTAATCAAATAATTGTACTATGTTAAATGTTGTGGCGACCTTGGCCAATATTTCATTTTCAAATTACTTCGTAACTATTAGAAATTGAGAAAAACGTTTCATATAAAATTTGACCCCTGTGCTGCACTCTCCACGCCAGCAATGAGTGCCCGTGAGGTAACGCCTGGTAAGCGCCCGCACGGTACAAATATTTCATCATTACCGATATCTGTGTATAAAACAGATTGGCATACCCAGCAATGGGTAATAAGCCGTGATGATATATTTATTTATTTATATAAAATTTTATTGTTTTTTATAGTCTATTTACTGACATAAACAAAATTTTGTTCGATTTATATCTTTGTCAGTTTTTTTCGATTTTTCGTTTTTCTCGGAAACAGTTGAAGGTCAATCCTATATGTTGATTAAGCTTCTTTACTTATTTTGGTCAGTACTATATGCCCTTAATTTTTTTACAGTATTTTTGAAACACCCTGTATACAAGCAAACAGTTGCAGTTGTACATAACCTCTCTATTTGACAGAATGACAACTAACAAACTTGCACTGGACTTTTGTACACATGTTTCATTTAAAATGCACTACGCATGTGTTGTAATAATAACTAATGCTAGGCATAACGTCATTAGCTACACTAAATGCAAAACTAAATATACGCTAAGGTGCGAACATATAGGGATTTAACATGGGATTTTAGTTTTACGCAATTTCCTGCTCTCCTGTTCATTTTACGCCAAAACTGTAGTGCGAAGTTGTTCAGAATTATTAAATGTTGTATACAAAACTGTTTTAACATTTTTTATTGTTTCTAGTTTCTTCACAATTTTAATATTTCGGTTTGTTAGTATTAGTAGCAGGGTTGGCAAAAACCATGATTTATTTAAAAAATCAAAAATCATTGATTTATTTAAAAAAATCAAATAAATCATGATTTTTTTTTATTTTTTATTTTTAAAGGCTTCTTGGTATAATTGCATTTTTCAAATTGTTTTAAAAGCAATGTAAATATTTTATTTCATAAACGAAAACAAAATTGCAATATAACACCAAAGAATGCATTTGAATTTTTGCTTTACATACTTTTGAGCACGTACGCTTTTATTTGAAAATTAAAGTGATAAAATAACATATAATTTTTAGATATTATTATATACAGAACATATTTTTGTTGTTATTAATAAGTTTATAGCAAATAAATACATGTTTATTATAATTCGAATCCTTTTTTCATCTTTGATAAAAATCAACGATTTTTATTTTCAAAAATCAGTTGATTTAAATCAAATGATTTAAATCAGGCCAACCCCGGTTAGTAGCTATAGCCATGACACTTGTTTTCTTCTTTTCTGGTTTTATAAACATCAAACGTCAATTTGACTTATGAAAAAGAAATAAATTAAATAATGAATGTTTATTCGAATGAGGAACCTCTCTAAAGGAATATTATAATACGATAGAAATAGTTACAAAAGAATACGGAATATATTTTCCATATATCAAATTTACTTTTGAAGTTTAAAAATAATTTATGAAAATTAGAAAAAGGAAATAAGTTTCATGGCTATTGCTACTAATAAACCGAAATTTTGAAACTTTCTTTTTAAAAGTGTGAAGAAACTGGAGACATAATAAAAAATTAAAAATACTTTTTTCTACAGTCTATATACAAAGTAACCATTTGCGCTCCTCTTTGTCAACGCAAAATGTCACTTTGCCGCTCATGCGCAGCAAAGTAGAATAAACGCTCGCTGTCCAAATTTCTAACTATACATTGTTGAGAAATGTCACTTGTCTACATTATTAAGGGAAACGTTACATATTTACCACCTTCTCAAGTCAGTTTGACATATAACTGCTCTGTCGGTAAATTACATAACCAAATATAATGCCGCACTGCTGTGAAAATAAAATAGGGTATTCATGTACAAAAACGAAAGTATAAAATGCTTAGATTAGATTAAAGCGATAGCTCAAAAAGTATGGAAAATAACGATAAATTAATATTAAATATAAAATAGAGTGAACAGTTATGCTTCCAACTACACAAGTTTGACGTGAAAGCTCCCAATGGACATCCAATTTTTTCACTGCACTAGTTTAATGTACTTGAAACAAATAAATTATACAGAAAAAACTTTTTGTTATGGTGGAGGACCCCATTATGGCGACTGTAGAAAAAATCCTGTGTGTGTTTCGAGCGCAAATGGACATTGTCGATTTCGAGAGAATGCCGCGCTCCTGCGTCGCTCGGCAACAACCTCTCAATCGACAATGTCCCATTTTGCGCTCTTAATACAAAAATAGCTATTATAAGTGCTCGAAATGATTAATTTAAATGACTTCAATTATTAGCACATTTTATCTGTTCCCGCCTGAAAATTCATGACTAGGTAATCCATATCACATTTCATAGGTGACTTGGACGACTTGGTTTATAAAATTTTTTTTGGTTTATTTCTACTATGATTATTCGATTTAAAGTATTAATATTTACCAAGTGGGTCATGAAATGTATTCTGTTTTGTCTATTCTTAAAATTTCAGGCGGGAACGAAAAAGAATAAAGACTTTCTAGAATTACAAATCGCTTTTAGTTTAGACGATGTTTCATAACAAAAAAGTGAAATAGTGGAGGACCCCATTCGATAATTCAAATTTAAAAATATCCAAGTGACATTTTACAGAATATTTATTTAATCAAAAATGTCGAAAACGAAATTAAAATTAGAACTACATATTTGTATTTTTTGATTATTATATTATCAAGCAGTTCATTTACAAGATTATTAGTGCTCCGGCTTAGTACTATATTTGTGTTTTAAGCTAAACAAAAACGATAATATACACCCTTAAATAACCCTTGAACGAGTAACATATTTATCTATACAGTACGCCTGTTTATTAAGGACATAAAACCCTTTCATTATCACCCTTTCACAAAGTTTAAAAGCTGTGGCCATATTTTAAAACGTCAGTTTCATATTTCCTTAAATGTATTACGCGTCCATCAGTGGAAATATCTTTTAGTCTTTCATCATTCATCTCTGACGCTAAAAGTGTCATTATGCACCAATAGCATACCATACCCCATTGACAAAATTGTTCCCGTTTTTAATTGAATTATTAGCTATTTTCACGCGCGTCAAAAGGATCCTCTCCTCACCCACTGGCGGTGTGGTGTACGTGTACGGTGACAATTTTGCGCTCGCCACAGCTGTAGCATGTGTGTACAGATAAACCAATTATCTAACCCTTGAACAGCGCACAAGCGTGAAGTTGACGCAAAACCACGACAGCTTACGTCACAAACTGCATTTACGCCGAAATCTATTATGTATATACGATCGGGTTACACTGTGCTACAACTATAAAGCTTGTCGATGCCAGCAAAAGCGGTGGGTATTAGGGAACTGAATTTCTGCTTTGTGCTTTCACAAGCACCATAACTTGTGTGGCTTCGGCGAAGTATAAATGTTTCAGCTTCAGCGTCATTGTCATATTGCCTCACAGTTTAAGAAAATATCAAAAGCAAGTTAAACCACACAAGATATCTTATAAATAAAAAATATGGAGTGTTCCTCTACCGTGATAACAAATTAGGACACGTATTAAAAGTAAAACTAAACCTTAAAACTGTGACTCAAAGTTTTTAAAAAATTATATTTTTAAAATATTCGAGTTTTTAATACTATTTCCTCACCTCTATCTACATCACACATCTATTCTATTCCAAATTCTCACTGCTTTCAAGCCTTGCTATCGCCGTTTTGAAATACGTAATCCTTAGCGTCCTCAACGGTATAGATGGCATCATTACCTAAATCTGCAAATAAAAAGCAGATTAACAGAAATAGCTAACTCCTGTACTAAAATATGAAGCGAAAATTGAAATAAATTATTCCTGTACTAGAACTACAGTGTAATCAAAAATAACTGTTACTTAATTCTTGTTATTTTTAATGTTATGTTTTATTTTTGTTTTGCCATACGACATATATATATATATATATATATATATATATATATATATATATATATATATATATATATATATATATATATATATATATATATAGGATGTGACACCAAAACCGACCACCGCCATTATTTTCTTTATTATTATAGTTACAAAAAAATACTTTAGAATAAAGAGGCGACCAAAGGGGACATCCCATTAGAGAAGAAAATATTTTTTTAAACCAGTGGTTCTTAAGTTACATCACAAAGTTATATTTTTTCAAATGGGATTAAACCAATTTTTATGCCTATTCGATAGCGTATGTTTTTCTAAATTCAACCATGTATTAGTTTTATATCCTTACATAATAAAAATATTAAGAAAAATCCAATTGATATTAAAATAAATTTGATTTTTTTAGTTATTTTTCAGTAGGCTATGTATGAAAAACCAAACTTGCTATCTGTCAATTTGAATTATTTAGGATGGAAATCAAATAAAACACTATTTATAAAGTTATTAACAAATATTTGTTTCGTTTCAATTTAAACTTTAAATAACTAAACAAATTAAATTTATTGTATTTTTAATTGAATTTTTTTCAATATTTTTATTATGTAAGGATATAAAACTAATACATGGTTAAATTTAAAAAATACGCTATCGAATAGGCATAAAAATATCTATAATCCCATTTGAAAAAATATAACTTTATGTTGAGAACCACTGGTTTAAAAAACATATTTTCTTCTTTAGTGGGATGTCCCCCTTGGTCTTTTATAACTTTGTTCTATAGTATTTTTTTGTAACTATAATAATAAAGAAAATAATGGCGGTGGTCGGTGTTGGTGTTACACCCTGTATATATAAAATACTTAAAATTGGTAAGACTGATACATAAATTTACCTCCTGTATGTCGACACTGTTGACAGTGACATTTGAAAATTTAAATTTGAATACATTTACAATTTTTTAAAATTAAAATGGTCGTTGTTTCCTTTTCCCACATCCTTTTCTTTTCTTACATTATCCACAGAGCAATAATATTTCAATCACTCAAAATCCTATTAGCTGTCAAGTTCTTGTTTTGACACAACCTTTATTTGTATATATTGTAAAATGACATGTATTGGTGTTGTATAAACTATGGAATAAAAAGATTCCCAGAATTGTATTGCCAACTAATTAGTTATTTTTGATCACTCTGTATTAACATTTTAAAAAATTCAACATTAGACGAAAATACTTCTGATATGATCCTGCATTTAAAAAAAGTATTATTGAAATATATTAGTATTTCACTTTGATTTTAATGATAAAACGAGAAATGCTATTGAATTTTGTTTTTCCCATAAAATCAAAGTACAGTATTAATAAATTTCAAAAAATATATTTTTTCTTCAAGCGTACTATAATATGCATATTATGCTACTGTACACACGCTGTAGAAGATATTTATTGTCTTACTAGTACAAAAATGTTGTTATTGTTGTATTAGTAAAAAAATGTTAGTTTCTTAGTTCACCGCTGGCGGCGGCAGTAGCCACAGCAACACAGATCATATTGAAAATTGTTATTTGACAGTTGAATCGTTTGTGTTTTGTAGTGTATACAGCCAGCTTTGACTAAAATTGCAAATTTTACAAATAAAAAAATTCCAAAAAAATGTCATAAAATTATTTGAAACACTTGAAGAAAAAATAGTATATGTCATTCGGAGTAGAACGCCCTTTTTGTGTTTTACCCAGCTTGCCAGGCCTCGGCTAGCGCCTCGGCCGCAATAGCTGGGTTCAACACAAAAAGACCGCTTTCTACTCCTAATAACAAAATATACTATTTTTTAAATACAAGCAGGTTAATTTCGGAAGCATGTTTGTCTAATTTTGAATTTTTTAAAAATGTTAATAGTTGTAGTACAGCAACAATTTATTTTAATTTTCGCTTCATATTTTAGTGGAGGAGGAGGAGTATCCATTCCTCTTAATTCTTGTCTCTCAAATATTGATAACTAATTCAGATTATGTACTGTATTATTTATTACTTATTTTATACTGGGTGTAACACAAAAACCGGGCCATAGGCATTTAACATGGGAAAACAGTTTTTCGTTGCGCAAAAGTAGTCTATTAATTTTAGACAATAATGTTTCAAATAAATATTATAGAGAAATAAATACTGCATCTAATTCACTAATCACATTTTATTTTGCTCGTTTCGTAACCGAAGAAATTGAATTTAAAATTTTATAAAAGTAATTTTTTCATAGTGTTAGCCATGCTATTGAAATAAAATCACACATTCTCTATAGTCTACAAGCATTATTGTCTAAAATTAATAGGTCACTTTGGCGCAAGGAAAAACTGTTTTCCAATGTTAAACGCCCAGTTTTTGTGTTACAGCCGGTTTACTACAGAAAAAATAAAATCACATAAATAAATCAATAATTTATGAAAAATTTTAATTACATTTAAATGTAGCATATAAATGAACTAATGTACATTATTATACGGAAAATATTATTCATTTGTGTTATTGATTTTTTGTTTAGTCATATATTTTATTAACTTAATTATTGTCAAATATTAATAGAATAATTATTAAAATATGAATGTTCAAAGTCGGCTTAGATATGAGTGATATGATGAAATTTATTTCTTGCCAAATGTAATTATAAATAAGTATTATAAAAAATAAAAAATTATAGAATATCTTTCACAACTTTTTAAATAATAGCTTGTACAGTATCATTTGAAAAAAACAGCACTAACTTTGGTAAGATTTATTGTATATGTTTTCTAATTAACCTTATTTATTAAAATAAAAGTGGACATATGTAGCTATTGTTTCTAAAATATAAAATTTCACCTAGCGGAAGTACATTACAAAATAGAAAGTTTCATTTTTGTTTTTTGTTACGGTTGTATAAGCTTAATTATAATAGTATTAAATTTGGAAATCTATGCTCATATTTTTTTCTATCTTAACATTTCATTTTAAGAAAATATAAGTACTTTTTGATGATCAAAAATTCAAATTTCGTAAACAAAAAAAATTTCGTTTCTATACCGTTCATTGCATAACTGTGGCAATTTTTCAGTGCACATATAATTAGCATTTATTAAAAAAAATCATCCGGACTTGTTTAAATTTTTCATTTAAACGATAAAAATTATGAAAATGAGGAAAAAAGATAAGTATACCTATATTTTTCCACTTTTTATTATAAATAATATATCATCACGGCATATTCCCCATTGCTAGTTGTGCCAATCTGGTTCGTACACAAATTTCGGTAATGATGATGACATATTTATACCGTGTGGGCGTTTACCAGGCGTTACCTCACGGGCACTCAATGATGGCGTGCAGAGTGCATCACAGGGGTCAATTTTGTGCCATTTAAAATTCGAAATATTTGGTGACCGGTCGGGATCGAATCCGGTTCTCCAGATTCGCGACCAATACTCAGGCACGCGATCACGAGGCACTTTTTTTTTAAAAAAAGTCTTAAATCCTTTACAAAAATATTTTCAAATACAGACTGGGACTAATTTGGTTCTTATTTTTCGAGCTGTAGCTTTGCTTGGTTTGTGACATAATACCCTCAATTGTTTTCTTTCATGGCTATACAGATAAAAGAGAGTTTTCACATAATGTCTAAATAAATAGCATGAACTTTAAAACTCATTTTGGCTTCAATGCACATGCGTACATAAATTTTTCACGTTAGGGTTTAACCTTCTTTTTATCCAGAATTAGCGTCCGTCGAAAACTACTTCATATTCAACGTTATTGCATACATAACCTAACCTTTAGTGAAATATAGGTGCAACGTTTTAGTTACATATTGTTTTGCGCAACATATGATAAAAGAAAAACATGTACAGTATGTGAAAAAATATGTTGATGTACAGAATAACGTTCACATTACTTGGAATTTTAACATTCACGCTATCTATTTTGACATTATGTAAAAATCCTTTAAAATTTTAACATTTAGAATGTACATCTACCTCGCAAATTGAAATACCTATCTTCGTTATTTTAGTAAATCTTCTTGCCCTGTCCTAAATCTTTTCCTTGTGTATCAAAAACATTGCAAACATCCTCATACACTTCGAACATCAATATTAATATCCCTTTTTGTAATATCCCTATAATATCATCATCTCAATCCCTATACATTATTAATTAAAAATCTAAAGGCGGTTACTTAGATCTGACAATCCGAGCAGCATTGGAGCTCAGGTACCGTATTGTGGTCGTGTTAATTTGAAGCTCCTCTAATCCGGATCAGTCTGGAAATTCTTTCCATTGGAGCTTTGTGCTGCAGAGCTTCGTTCAATGGGGCTGGTATACAATGCGCCCCCTCTACAGCACATTTTTCAAGGGTTGATTTTGCAAGAGATTTTGTTTGTTTATGTTTAGTGTTTGTTTTGGGGTTTTGATAGTATGCATAGTAATGATGTTAGAAATATGAATTTTCAAGTATAATTTGTTTATTTAGGATCCAACTATGATTTTCGTTTATACATTTTACTAGAATTTCCAAATCGTATTACTGTTTTTGTTTTTATAAGTTAATGAGAGTTTTTTTTTTAATATATCTTTATTTAGCTAACAAGCTATAAACATAACAATACATTTCTATTTACATATAATATCTTTTAATTTCTATTATAATTTTTTTTACATTTAATATCTTAATTCTATTCGGTAATTTGTTGTATACAATAAGTGTTTTAAAAATATCGAGTTTTGAGTTTTTGTATAATTTTTTCTATCTATGAAAAAAATTTCCGCATGTCTTGTTTCGTAATTATGAACATCTTTCATTTTTTTTTTAGTGCATTATCGAAATATTTAGGCATTACTCCTTTTTCAATTTTATGAATGAAAATTAGACTTTTCATCTCTAGAAATTGTTCCACTGGTAGCCAATTCAATTCTCGCAACATAGATTCAATAGTTTGGTATCGATCATATGTAATATAGTTCTCATTGCTCTATTTTGAAGAAGCTGCAATCTTTTTTTATCACTAGAATTGCTTAAAAAATTATTGTACTACAAAAATGAAAGTGAGGTAATATAATGGTATTGTAAATTGTTAAACGTGTCCATTTACTTAGAAAAGTACTAACCCTGTATAAAAAACCTATTTTCTTTGATATTTTTTTGCAAATATAATCTACATGTCTATCAAATTTTAGATCTGGCACTATGATAACTCCTAAATATTTTATTTCTGTTACTATTTCTACAATTTCATTTTGAATTTTGATACAAAATTCCATTATATACCCACTCAGTTCTAATTGTTTTCTGCCCTATAAGCATAGCCTTGGATATATTTACACTTAATTTTAATTTATTTCCGTTCAGCCATTTTACTATATTTTCAAGGTCACTATTGATATTATTTGATACTACTTGTTGATCTTTGCCAGCATAATAAATTACAGCATCAGCAAACAAGTGAATATTGCAATACTTAGTAATACAAATGTCATTTATGTATATTAAAAATAGTAGTGGTCCCAATATACTGCCTTGTGGTACTCCACTATCTACAACTAGTTCTTTTGATAGCACATTGTTACATTTAATTCGTTGTTTTCTGTCACATAAATAACTTTTAAACCATTTTAAAACATTACCACGTATTCCATATGTCGAACATAACCGAGCAACACAAAAACTTTTCATTTCAAGCTGCAGTCCTAAGTGATCCGACTCAACTGATCCAACAACAGATTTTACACTGTTAACTGATCCATATAGTTGCGTTCTATTTGACAAAAACTCACTTCAGTTAGTCTTGAAAACTACATACCCTCACTATCAAGTAAGTCAAATATCTCAACAAGTAGGTACCAGCAAAATGGTAGTACTGCATAGGCAAGGGGGGAAATGAGTTACCTCACTTTGACACAGTAATGCACGGTCAAATCGAACGATAAAAAAGAGTGGAATGAGCTAAAATTAAGTAAGATTTGTGGCAAATCGAACATAACTTATATCTGAGCCTTTGAGTTTCTAAGGGGTGTATCTTATTCACAGGAGTCATAGAAGTAAAATGTTTATTTTAAACCTATTTTAGAGGCAAAATATATCAAATATGCGTATGCCTATAACACATTTATATTAGTATATTATTTATATTGTTAGTTTTCATTATTTCATTGACTGTTTAGGTCAATATTTAGACATTTTTCGTATGCAAATTTTCTGAATATACATTTAAATTATTATTAAAAGACACTGTACTGTGTCGTATTTTTAGTAATCAGTGTTTTTTCTTATTTGGTGCCTATTGAAATACGTTTAAAGCTGCGCGGTTGTATATGTATATGAAACGAGACACGAAATAGTTTCTTCTGATATATTGTAGTGAATGGACGTATATTTATGTGTATTAAGTGATGTGTAAACTAATATTCAATGTGAAATACGAACTTATATTTATGTGTGTTCTTAGACGACTGCTTCAGGTATGAAGTTTTCTATTAATCAGTAAGTGACATAATTTACTTCACATCAAATGCGTTCTATAAATGAAATCTTGTTTTCATATTCATCTTCGAATATATTGGTCTTCCTTATTTCTAATACATACATTAAACCGAGTGACTATTTGTTTTCCAAACATAGGAAATTCAATGTTTAAATTTTGATTTTGGCGATATCTCTTTACCTATTAATTTTAGAACAAAAGAAGATAAATGTTCAGAATGAAAAACTGCATCTATTGAGTACCAAGTTTATTGTTAAATTGTTTCCTATGGACGAAGTAGAAGCTAAAGAAAATTCACGATTTAAGGCAATTGTCAGAGTGCCAATAAATTTTAACATTGTATGTATCTTGTAATATAATTGCATTATTAAAATACACTCTTTGGTGTTGCAAGTTTAACATTTAGTATTATGTTACGAAAAAGTAGATCGTGTGGATCTATATAAATATAAACAATTTTGATAGGTATTCATTTTACACAGAATTTATTGGTGTGTATAGCTCTCTTTCTCATAACCTATACCATTTAGTTTTTTAAGGCAACCAGCAGCCAAGGCATTTCCTAAATAAAATTAAGTACGGAAATTGAATCAAAAATATTTGTTATAATATCCCGTAGTAACAATATTTCCTGAAGCTATCTAAACGTCAATCGCAATCAAACAAGCAGACTCCCAGTCGTATCTAATTCTAATATATAAAATTATTCTCATATATCTGGAGTTACCGACTTAACGTCTCTCCCGTGCCTGTGGAAACGGCCAGGATAGCGGGATATATCCCTCGACGAGTTTAATTACAGACAGACAGTGTTCCCCAGGGACTTGGGATAGCATTGGCGAGGTTTCCAACTGAACACTGAACGTTCTACGGTGAACGTACAGCACAGCTACAGCCAGTTACGTTACGTTGTCCTCAGACTGCAAATAAACCAGGAAGACGTAACAAAACTTTTTGGTATTGCTTATTTTTACTAGAACATGTACAACTAATGAGTATTACAACTTAATTATAGTTTAATGTACAATAAGCTCAATAAAATTTAGTTATGTACATATATGATTTATAAACCTTCTAAACAAAAATGAAAAGTACGTAACTTGTACTTATTTTTAATTAAAACATGCTACAGAAAACAGCCGTATTGTTCGTTATACATGATTTTCGAAAAATAGGGGACCATATTTGGGAATGTATCATTCAAACCATTACAAGAAAAAAAATCGTTTCCTTGTTCATTTTTTCCATACAAGTCAAAACTTTATGAGAAAACAGTTGCCTAAACTGTTTTCTGTATCAGCTAATCTTAAAATTAGATGAGTTATGAGCGATATTAAATTGAGGAGCTCTTTGCAAAAATAACAGTCCATTTTTAAAATTTGGGATAATCAAAGGAAGAATTTTCTAGCACCTTTCTGTTAACGATGTAGCTTCGAAAAAATAAACAGATTATATAATAGAAGTTATTTCTTTTTGACTATTTTCAGTCATCATCCTAGATGTAAAAGGAAAAGATTTCGCCAATTTTGTTTCAGTATAACATACTTATAGTACTTTTAAATTATTAAAACCATGTAAGAATGTGTTTAGCTCACTTAGATTTACAAATTGTTAATTGTAAGTTTTCATGTAAAATGCTTGCTTAACTCTTTAATCAATTTTTATTGATTTCTCCAAAAATACCATTAACGGGACCTTTTCCTTGTACATCCCACCGCTTCAATTATTGTCGAAGCATATTTTTAATGTACCATTTCTTTTGCTACGCTTTGTATACACATGTTGTATTTGAGCAACGTAACAAAGTCTAAAAATGTTTGTTCCTCTCAAAAATATAAATTAGTAGTTTTTGGAAGTCTTTGGACGTCTTCATAATTTTTAAAAACTATGTACTTGTAAATTAGGATTATTTTAATTTTAATATTTCTGCTTGGGCTTTTACATCATCTTTCACTAGCTTTCTAATAGATCTTCCTCATCTTCAAATAATGAAATAAAATATTAAAAATGTAGGTTTTGTATTTAAAACATGTTGGTTCAGTGAACCAGGTTTTTTGAACCCGAAAATAGTGTGTTCAGTTCCGGTTCGGGTTCATATCGGCCAAATTAACAGTGGTTCGGGTTTTGGTTCAGGTTCACAAAAAACTTGGGTTCGGAGCGGTTTTCGGTTTGGGATCGGTTCGGTTTCCGGTCTCTGATTTAAATATCATAAATACATGCAATATAATTGGAAATTGTTCATTTTATTAAATTTACTATGGACCTAAATATAATTGGACGTTTATATATTGAGCATAAATTAATTATGAAATTATTTTTTTCAAAAAATGTTCTTTTTTTGTCTTTTACACTTAACAACCCTTATCAACATAGTTCGTAAACATTTGCGTGTATTTTAGCATTTTTGAGACTCGTGTTAATTAAAGTGATTTATTAAAAATGCCATAAAAAAATTATCGAAAAATGCTAATCTAGTACAGGCACGTAAAAAAATATTTGTTCGTAATTGAAATGTATGTTAAAATAGTCATTTGTCATAAAGTTATTTGTTTTGAAATTACAAAACATCTTTTATAATAATAACATCTTTTATAAAGTAAAATTAAATTAACTGATACTGATCATGATGTACGTCATTGTCAGTAAAGACTAAACGTATGTATACTTTCATGGTCTCTGTTAACAACGTTGTTGTTTCAAACAATAAATTATCCCGCATTACTTTTCGCAAAATTAAACATTTACAGCCTATAATTAATTACAAATGTTTTACCGACTGTACTATCACCAAACAGATCTCATTTATTCAGTTTTCTAGTGACTTTGACACATTAAAAATGAGTGGAGATAGTTATCTAGTTTTCCCATTACCTTCAAGGATACGGAATACAACAGAAGAAGTTCTTTGGCAGAAAGAGGAGGGAATGATTGGAGGTAATAGTGTTAACTGTATCTCGCACATAATACCCAATTGTACCGTAATATGACACGAAAAAGTTTGCACTTATTTCGTGAATGTACCGTTTAACGTTTCAGTTATAATACAATGTTCCATAGAGAATACATTATGCAGGTAAAAAATATTTCCTCGTATTACAATGCTCTGAATGAAGATAAATAAATGCTTTGTGTAATAGCGATTATTAACAAAGATTTAAAATAAACAACTTTTCGTATATTAAATAAAACTTGGATCTTAATAATAATTAAAAAGCGGGCCATATGTGTTTAACATGGAAAAACTGTTTTTCCTTCCCATTATACAAAAATGTTCCATATAAAAGTTATAGATAATTAAATTCCATACCTAAACAACGAAACAGATTTTATTTTGCAGTATTAATAACTTGTAAAATAAAATTAAAATTTTATAAATACTGCTCATTTGTAGTGATAGCCATGAAATTGAAACAAAATTACAAAGAAATGCATATCGTTTATTTGAACTATCAGAAATTCGGTTTTCTAATATAAATTAAAGATATTATAAATATTCTACAGCCAGGGTCGGATTGGGAAGATTCAGCGGCCCGGGAAAATTCTAGCATGATCAGCCTCATCTCCAGTTTTTTAAAATTTATAATTATGGTTTTGGTGTTGGATAATACGAATTTTTGCCTATATAGAAATTGAATAGTTATAAAAGATGTTGAAATATAAAAATACGCTCCTAAAAATAGTACTTAAAATATAGAACATTCTGTAGTTAAGAAAATAACATTTAGTTTCGTTTAAAAGTTGTAGACAATATTAAATTATTAATAAATGGAGAGTGAGGAAATTTCTGAAGCAAAAAAATTATCTGATCAAACCTAATCTTGAAAATGAAGAAAATAAAGCATTGAAAGATAACACAACCAAAATTCTACCCGCAGATAATGGAAGTGTTACAGTAATATTGGATAATAGAAGATTTTGTATTGCTGATGGGTTCTTCTCAGTTATAGTCAATTTATACATGGTAGTTTTTGAAGAATTAGTACTAGATACAGCCAATATAAGACCTAAACTTTGGCTTAGATATTTCGATGAAACTTTATGTTCACAATGGATAAAAATCCCATGGAGTCCTTCCGTTTTTGGATGTTTTAACAGAGAAAACGAACCATGGACTAGTAACATCAGTCCTCTATCGTAAACCAGCACACCAACACCGGAAAATACCTTAACTATAATTTCAATCATTCAAAATCTACAAAATAGGAAATTATCAAAACCTCATATATTCGAGCTCGGACTATATCTGAAACACCGAAAGAAATTTTGCCAAGAATTAAAAAATATTAAAAACGATCTAAATAAAAACGGTTGCTACATACTCAAATTTTAGTTTCTAATCACCGAGCGGCGGCCTCAAAAAGCCGCGGCCTCTCGGGAAATTCCCGATTATCCCGACTGGCCAATCCGACCCTGTCTACACCTGTCACTAAACATATGAAGACCACACTGCAAAAAGGAGGAATGTCACCTTTTTTAAAGAAATGAGTTAAGATACGCGTCATATACATCATACACTCTAAAAAAATTGCAGTGTATAGTTAAATTGTGTAATTGGTAACAAATATATTGTGTTAATTTAACCCATTTTATTGTGTTCTTCTATATGTTAAATTTTGAACGGAGTAAAAGACTTTTATACAGTGTTGCAATATGTGCATATTACGCAGATTCATAAAAAAATATTTTATGTTAGTTTTATTTTTGTTTCATTTCACTTGTTTATTAAATTTGTAATTTTAATATTTACCATCTATCTGATATTGATATTTTACTTGTATTTTTGCAATACTGTAATGCTTACTCCTAACAGTGTCATTATGGGGTAAGATATACTCCATAGATATTTTATTTTACTCTATTAATGGGTTAGTATTACGTTTCACCTGGGTTGGTATTAAATTTTACTCTATTTATTGGTAACTCCTAACTCGGACTAGGGGAACTTTACTTAGTTTTTAATACGTAGTTCGAAACAAGATTTGTAGTAATAATCTTGAGGGATTCTTTAAAATACATTTATTCGTAGAAACGCCATTCCATACTATGTCGTGGGACTAGTGATACGTACAGTAACCATAAATTCTGAAGATCTTTTACATTTTACATATGTGTCAACCTTAACCAGCACATCAACTGTATCAAATACGTCAAGTTTCGGAAGTCTTTTCTGAATTTGAATTAATGGAAACCGTACCTACTTGCACCACCCCAGGATTTTTTTTATAAGAAACTCGACAGTGATAATTATGTTGTTTTAAAGTATCATATTCTAATTCTATAGATAAATTACTAATAAACATACTTATGTTAAAATTACTCTGTTGGTGGTGTTTAATTTACTCCATTTCGAGTAAAATTATTAATCCATTTGGTGTAACATTCCTGTGTAAAAATTACTAAGTTTATCCCGATAGTTTCAACCCGGTTGAATTTCGACCTGATCGAATTTCAAGGTTAACACTCTACCGTTTATCTCACTCTTGTTGTGCGGATCGAGTGAACCCTCTATTTGAACCCGATCGAAAGCGTTGGGGAAATGTCAATTTGTTTGGTTATGTCTACTTGATTTTTGCGGACGAATATAATCGAAAATTGAACAAGAACAAGTAATGACATTATACACATATTTTTAAAATAAAAGGTTACAAATGAAAAATAAAACACGAAGTTTTGTCTGGTGGGAAAACATTGTGCTACAATTTACAAATTCAGATTGAATGGAAAATTTTAGAGTCTCTAAAAGCACTTTTAATTATATTTGCGAGGTACTAAATACTAAATTGAAACCAAAATATATTTTTAAGCGACCCTTCTAAAATTGTAAGTTTTGAGGAAAAGATTGCTCTTTCACTATATTGTCGCGCTAGCTGTTGAGAATATGGAGTATTCTAAGCTTTTTCCGTGCTTAACACCGAGAATTTTCATTTCCTTCATTAAGGAAAGAAAATATATTACTTCCTGATTCTGCCAAATTTTTCTTTTTGACATAATTCAATTATAATCACGTACGATTTAACTGTTAAAATGCAGCTGACAGATAACCACTAACGATAGTGAATCATACATGTAGGTACTTCGATCGGGTTGAGCGTTTATTCCGTAAAGTCAATCGGGTCGAATAAGCTCAACCCATTTGTATTTTAGGGTCGAGTTGAAAATTTCAATCCGGTTGAAAATGCGTTTATTCCGATCATTTCAACCCGATAACTTCAATCGGGTCGATTCAACCCATTTTCAAGCGGGTTGAAACTATCGGGATAAACTAGGTAAATGTTAAAGTTACTCTGTAGATAGTGTTGGATTTACTCCTACTGTTGAGTTAATAAAACACCACAAAAGTGTTCTACTTAACACGAAGATCTGTGTGGACCTATATAGAATTCTCAGGATGTTAAAATTGAGTAAAAATTAACAATGAATTTCTTAGAGCGTATACGGTAGAATTTTATGTACAATCTTCTAATGCAGTGGCGTACCCAGGAATTTGGATATGAGGGTGTACTATAAAAAAGATAAATTAAATTTTTTTTATAAGCACCAACACTTGGGTGAGGAAAAAGCATCCAGGAAAAAAAGCGCCGCAGGCAAATTTTTTTTCCATTCAAGGTCAAATGTCTTATAATTGAAAGTTACATTTTTTCAAGGAATGTGAAGCTGCATATTTTTCACTTTTCATGTACAAAAATAAATTGCCAGATCACAGAACATTTTAGACAAGAGAATATATTTAACTGTTTTGCCTTCTTTACACAATATTTATTAATGATGTACTAAGATCAAGACAAAGCAAGGACGACTTTTTGATGCGTTCATGTATGCATTCATGAACCCTTTTGTGCGCATGTCTTGTTCATGTGCTCATTCAGGCATGTGCAAGAAACTTCGTATAGTTGGAACGGACAACGGTCTTATCATCATAATTATTTACTGTTTCCTCTGCAGAAAAAAAATCGGTCAATAAATTATCGAGAAACAAATTATTTGTCGTATTATATACCTAAATAATTACTGTTTTTTATTCGAGGTTGGCCAAATATCAAATCCATTTCTGAATCAGATAACAATGATACTGGATCAGATTAAAATTCCAAATTATTCATTATGTTCACTTATGAAAGCAGATAAACAATCATAGGTTAAGCTTCGATATTTTTCTCGCTGCGCGCACGTGCTGACAAATAGTACTTAGCACAGACCAGTGGATGGATCTGACAGTTCGCGGATGCGTTCATGTATGCGTCCGAAGTCTGTAGGAACAAACATATCAACAGTCCGATGGATTGTACAACAGTCGGTTGGAATGATATTTTTAAAATGCGCATGCGTCTGACATACATATGACAGTCCGGGCTGGATGTAGGAACAAACCTCGATCTGTTTGATTGTGCAACGAAACATGAAGATAATTTACGAAAATTTCTATTATTTTTAGTTCTTTTGGGATATACCTGTGAGCTACCGGAATAGTTTCATTTTAGTTGTTCGCGGTACGACTCCGACTGATAATTTCGTGTTCGTGGAATAATATGGATTGATACATGATTGGCCGCGTACTAATCAAACCAGTCTGAAGATTGAAGGAACTACTATGAATCATGAACTAATACGACTTTTCAGTACATGAATTAGTACGGAATAAGTTTGGGATCGTCGGAGAATGTTACCGCGAACAAACCTATTATTTTTGTTTTTTCTTTTGTCGCGTACCCAGTTGTCTGATCTCTGAGCCGCCACTTCAAGGGGGGTACAAGTACACCCTTGCACCCCCCCACCCCAGGTACGCCACTGTTCCAATGCAATAATTATCATTGCCTCAATGTTATTTAGCTTTGAAATATATGCATTTAATTATTGTTATAAACTTGTTTTATTATTTCTTGAAAACTACATCATAATGACATTCCTCTTTTTTGCAGCGTGGTCTTCATATTTTATTTTTAAATTCTACACTACCTAAATCAGTAAATAGATTTTTAATTTTTAATTTGTAACCTGTAAAATCGATATTATGACAGTTCAAAATGTATTTTTTAGTAATTTTGTTTAAATTCCATGGCTATCCGTACAAATCAGCAATATATGTATATGAAATATCAAATTCGATTTTAGAAGTAACAAAAAGTAGTTAAAAAATCTGTTTGGTGATTTAGGAATAGAATTGATTTATCTACAACTTTCATTTGAAACTTTTTTGTCTAAAATTAAATGGGAAGTTTTGCGCAAGAAAAAACTGATGTATAAATATTATAAACTCATAAAAGGCTATTAAAATCACATTTTATAGTAAAACAAATATACAGAAATAATAATGTGAAATAATTTCATTGAAATAAAGACATCTTGATGACAAACATTAATGAATAACAGAATAAGAGCGATTGACATAATGTTGTGTAAATTAATTCTAATATTAAAATATGTAAATATCACAAAAGCTCTTTCCTTTTATCGTTTTGATATTCACCGCTCTAAAGTTTATAATAACGTTTCATATTCTTACAAAAACACTATCGATTAAATACTAAAAAATGTTGAATCATCTTTCCTGTGTTTTCTTTCATGTTGCCGCTCAAATGTGAACGCAAAGAAATTTTTATTTCTCTTCTAGTCACAATAGAAGACGTTCAACTGCTGTTTACAAAAACAAACTTTATTTATACAATATTTTTTGTTTAATTCAGTTACAAGTTTATTTATATTTATGAATTGTTTATTTATTTAATAAGGAGAAATCATAATATGATTTGCATTAAACAAATATATTTTCATTTAAATATAACAAATTTGTATCATTTAAAAAAAAAGAGTTCATAGAACGTTTTTATGTAGTAGTATTTTTTGGCTCTTAGATCCTGCTGTATTTAAATGTTTCAATCCTCAATAATTCAACTAGATACAAATAGTTGGGAAGACGATGGTAATAACTAAAATGTAAATCGAAATTATTAAAAGAAAATAAGAAATTTTATTTTTCTCATATAGAAAAATTAGTTATTTCATTAAAACATTTTGTCTGTTAAATTAATTTGCTATATGTTCTCTGAAAGTATGATAAGATTATGGCTTCTTGGTTTATTTACATGCCTTATGCATCAATGTTCAAAATAATAAGACTATGATTTCATTTAAATATTATTCAGAAATAGTTTAATTTTTTTAACTTTACATACGTCTATGTGCATATAATTCACTTGTATTGCGTATATAAAAAACGCTAAAACTCGTCGATTTTAGTTTTTAAAATTACACATTTATATGTGCAATTCACCTTCCGACTTTATTTGTTTTTAAGTTATGACGTTATCACAAAAAAATTTAAATGGCAATATATATTTTTGGTAGTGATTTTTCTTCCCTTTATGATCATGCAAATAAATCATAAGGTTACATAAAAATTTTTTTGAGAAAAATCGAGTTGAAAATTTAATAATAATGAATAATCAAGATACCTAGATATAATTTTTCAATATAGAATACAAACATTAAATGTTTAAAGATTTTAATAAATTATCAACGAAAAATCTAGGTATCTTGATTATTCATTTTTATTAAATTTTCAGCTCAAATTTTCTCAGAATTTGCAACCTTATTTGTATGATCATAAAGGGAAGAAAAATCATAATCGGATTCCACTACTAAAAATCTATATTGCCATTTAAATTTTTTTGTGATGTTGTTAAAAACAAATGAAAGTCGGAAGGTGAATCGCGCACATTAATGTGTATTTTTAAAAACTAAAATCGATATGTTTTAGCGTTTTTTAAAAAACCCGTTAAGTTCCCTGTTTTTTTAATATTCCATACTTTAATCCCACACTGTATACTGCAAAAACTTCATCTCAACTTTTGTGTACATTATACTTCACATAAACAGGCAAAAGATTATATAATATAAATCTTTATTAATAGCTTGAAGCTAGAACAAATACATAATATAGATACATATAAATATAAATTTATTTTTAGAATATGTTTTGTTTTTGTAGGCATATTTTAATTTTAATAGGTATTAGTTTACTAATTTTAAATGTGTGTACCATGCCAATGGATATATTATACTATTTTTAATCTTGTACTCGAAATATTATATTTTCAGAATTATTTAGGTATCTATTAAGAAAAAATTAATTATAAATAAAACATGCAAATTCCACAAAGCCGTATTTAATAATACCTAGATTTTTTTGTATACTCCTAAAGCTTGATTATTATTACTTTAAATCTTATAAAAACACAAAACACAATGCACTACTAAAAGCTTTCGTAGAATTTTTCATCTATTATGTTTAAAAATGATATAATTAAATAAAAATGGTTTCCGTTTATTGGATCAGTATTTTAAATAAAAGGGCAGTATTAAATGATGAGTTACTTATAATTAGAATATAATTTAACCTAACCTAATCTAACTAACCTGAAATAATCTAATCTAAACTAAACTAATAAAAATTAGTTATGAAAATTTTGTAGGTACATGAAATATTGAAATTAAAATTTGAACTGTGTTTATAATTAAGCAGTATACCTATTTTGATACACTCTAAGAAATATTGGGCATGTAAAAACAATTTGGTAAATGGTGAAATGCATTTGTGTAGAAATCAACAATAAATTTTGTAAAATTTAGCAAGTTGTAAATAATAAAATGTGTTAAAATTTTTCAGTTATTATACATATGTTGTAATTTATAAAAATATTACACTATTTATAGTAATGTTTTTTAAAGAAATTTCATTCTGCACTATCAGTTCTATCTTGTTCTTAATGAATCAAGTTAAAAATCGCAAGCAAGGTATTAGTTTGTTGTGATATTCAGTAGTGGATAGAAGTATTTTTTTCTGTATATTAAACGACAATGTATAAACTAACATTTCAAGCGAAATACCTACGAAAATTTGTGTAAATCTGTTTTCTTAAACGAACCCACCAGGTATGAAGGTTTTCCATTGCCCGGTAAGTACAATACCATAATTTAATCTATGTAAAATGCATTCTATAATTTAAACCTATTATTCTTATTTATTTATAATGGTGTTTCTCGGATACGGGACACCCCGATTATTTTCTTTATTATTAAAAATACAAGAAAATCATTTGTAGTAGACAAAGGGGGACATTCATTTATAACTATAACAAAGTTATATTTTTTAAATGTGATGGTATATATTTTTAGACTCATTCGATAGAGTATTTTGTTCTGAATTCAACCATGTAATCATTTTAGGCTAAATTGCAGTTTATCCAGAATTCAAGAATTTTATATTAATGGTTATACTTGGTAAACCATTAAAAACACTAAATACCGCTAAAAATTGGGTGCGGAAAGCTATATTTATAGAGATTTTGGCATTTTTTTTTTTTAGGTTAGATGAACTACATATATTTCTATGTTTAAGTAGGTACTTACGCTTTCATACGAATAATACTGTTTCAATTAATGTATATTTGCAAAATTATGTCTTATTTTCCTTCTTATCCTACGTTTTATAACATTTTTTATTTATAATTTTGCGTTCATCTGTCAAACTATAACTATTGTTAACTAACATGAAGATACTGAGCCGAGCGATGTTGAATGTGCGTGCCTGGTGTGCGTTAGGTATTGTTTTTGTCAGGATTTTTAAAAAAATTCTTAAAAAATGCGTGTGCGTTAGGCATTGTTTTTGCCAGGATTTTTTTTAAATTCTTAATACATTACTGTGCGTTAGGTATTGTTTTTGTCAGGATTAAAAAAAAAATCAAAAAAATATATAAATAGCTGTTTCCGCGCTCCAATTTTATGTTTCCTTATTATATTTTAGCAAAAATAGGACATTACAACAAAAAAATTGCAATTTCTACTATTCTGGATAAAATGCATTCCAACCTCATTTTATATCCTTACATTACAAAAATATTGAGAAAAAATGCAATTGAAATTTAAATAAATTTTATTTTTATAGTTATTTTTCAGTAGGCTATGCATGAATATATACCATTCCATTTAAAAAAAATATATAACTTTATGTTATAGTTTGAGAATCATTGGTTAAAAAAATTCTTTTCGTCAATAAGTGAATGTCCCCCTTCATGTACAACTTTTATTTGAATGATGTTCTTCTATTCCAATAATAAAGAAAATAATCGATGTCCCGTATCCGAGAAACACCCCGTATACATATAATGTATGTATCTTATAACGTCATTACATATAAAGTCAAAAAAGCATTAGTTGCTTCTATGTTATGAAAATATGCTTATATAATTTTTAACCAATTTAACGTGTACTTTATACCAAATTTGTAAGTGGTTAGTTGCACAACATCGTATGGACCTATATAAACCAATTTTAGTGTTTATCTTTAGTTGTTTCTGATATTTTTTGACGACATTTTCATCCTTACATTTTTGATTTTGTAATGTAATGACCTTATTTTCCAACTGTATTTTAACTATCCCTGATGATGATTCATTTGGAATCGAAACGTAGGAAAGCTAATTAAATTACTATTTAATAAACACTGTTTATCACGACTGCATCTCCAACTATTTCTCATTATCCCTACAATTATTTACTATTCAGGTAGTGCAATATTTAAATACAAAACACATATAATGAAATAATATCATCTTTTTTATTTTGCCTGGTTTTGATTGTAAATAAGTTATTTTTGTATTATTAATTTATTAAATTAATTTTTATAACTATATATCCGCAGAGATTTTTGTTGTTTATATCCAACAATGCCGCATCTGCGATATCTTGAAATTCATTGGTCGAACAGCGATCAAAATATTTTGTGTTCTTCGTGACTGGAATAGTTCATCTCGTCCACTCGTTTCTAGTCGGTTAGGTTGCGCTGTAGAACGTATCGAAGTCAAAGATGTGAGCTGAATCTTTTCAGCCGGAGAAGGTATCCGTAGTCCGTACTTCATTTTGATTTGATACAGAAATACACGGTCCTTGTCGGCCGGTGATCTGTCCGAATCGGATCACCTACCCTGAATCTATTGTAAGGAAAGAAGATTTCCCAAGTAATAAAACTAAAATGAAATTCAATATTCACCAAAATGTATGTTTTATTCAGAATAAATTTTGAATTTCGCGATAAGATAATTAAGTAGGTACCTACGTTGTGATGAATAATAATAATGAATAGTAGCTAAATAATATTTTTCTACTCATATGCGTTAATATAATGTATGTGCCATCTGTACCTACTTGAATGATACTCATTAAGATACAGATTTTCATTTCGATACAGATTATCATTATGATACAATTTTTTTTCCATTTCAATACAGATTTTCATTATAATACAGATTTTCTTTTCATTTCGATACAGATTATCATTATGATACAGATGAATTTTATAACCAATTTATTGGTTTATAGTTTATGTTTTTAAATTATTATGAATAGTCGTAGAAAAAATAGTGTATGCAACTCGTGTATAATGATTATTAATACACTTGCATTACACATAAATAAATAAATAAATATATCATCACGGCTTATTACCCATTGCTGGGTGTGCCAATCTGCTTTGTACACAGATATCAGTAATGATGAATTATTTTCACCGTGCGGGCGCTTACCATGCGTCATCTCACGGGCACTCATTGCTAGCGTGGAGAGTGCACCACAGGGGTCAATTTTGTGAAATTAAATTGGAAATATTTGGCGTCGGTCGAGATCGAACCCGGTTCCCCAGATTCGCGACCTGACACTCATGCACGCGGCCACGAGACCCCATGTAAACATTACACTCGTGTATTAATAACTATCATTATAAACTCCTTGCATAATACAGGGTGTAACAGCTAAACGAGCTACCTTAAATAATTTCTATATTATTAAAGATACAATCAAATACTATAAGATACTCTTATAGAAGACCAAGAGGGACATCCAAATACAGAATAAAATATTTTTTTTAACCAGTGGTTCAAGTTACAACACAAAATTATATTTTTTTAAAATGGGATGGTATATATATATTTTAGGTCCATTCGATAGATTATTTTTTTCTGAATTCAGCCATGTACTCATTTTATATCCTAACATAACAAAAATATTGAGAAAAATTTAATTGAAATTTAAATAAATTTCATTTAGTTATTTTTCAGTAGGCTATGTATGAAAAACAATTGAACTTAAATTAAAATGAAACAGATATTTGTTAATAACTTTATAAATAATGTTCTCTTTGATTTCTGTCGTAAATAATTCAAATTAACAGATAGCAGTTATTGTTTTTCATACATAGCCTACTGAAAAATAGCTATAAAAATCAAATTTATTTAAATTTAAATTGAATTTTTCTCAATATTTTTGTTATATTAGGATATAAAATAATTACATGGTTGAATTTAGAGAAAAATACTTTATTAAATGAGCCTAAAAAATATATATCATCTCATTTAAAAAAACTTTGTGCTGTAACTTGAGAACCACTGGTTTAAAAAATATTTTCTTCTGTATTCGGATGTCTCCCTTGGTCTTCTATAAGATTGCCTTATAGTATATTATTGTACCTTTAATAATATAGAAATTATTTGAAATAGTTCGTTTAGCTGTTAAATTCTGTATACTATTTACTTCTATGACCCCTGTGAACTTAAAAGCTCAGATATAAGCTGGTTCGATTTGGCACAAATCTTATTTAATTTTAGCTCACTTCAGTCTTTTTGTCGCTAGATTTGATCGTGCATTACTGTGTCTAAGTGACGTAACTCTCCATGGCTCGTGCCGTAAACTTCATGCTCATGTATTAATAACTATCATTATAAACTCGTTGCACAATATACTATTTTTTAACTAGAGGTATGCATAATTTTAATTAAGGGTTCAAATACAAGAAACAAAAAACTTCTCATTTCAAAGCCTTTCAACTATGATCATTTTTCTCCGCGCATACTGTGAGTTTCAGCCAAGGTTGGCAAAAATCATGATTTATTTAAAAAAAATAAATCATGATTTTATTGTTTTTATTTTTTATTTTTAAATATCTGTTTAATTGTTTTAAAAGCAATATACATATATTTTATTTCATAAACGAAAACGAAATCGGTAATATAACCCCAAAGAATGCATTTGAATTTTTGCTTATATATAACTCGTCCATGCGCGCCTGTTTAAACTTTAAACTTAAAACCATGCCTAACTAAATAAAACAGGTCAAAACATGTCTTGCATGGTACTCTGTAAAAACCTTAAAACGGATATTTTATTTTGTTTATCTCATGACAAGAACCTATTATATCAATAGATTTAGGCTCATTTAATGCAGTATTAAATTCAAAACATTTTTTTGTATTTACACTGTAGTTCTAAAATTAATAAGGCAGAATTTACAAATATATGAAAATTTTACCATTGTATTTCCTATGGTCCATAAAAAAGTAGACATCCGGTATATATTTTTATATTATATTATCATAGTAGAATATTCTTTTTGTTAACTCTGTAGGTATCTAAAATAATTTGAAAAACAATTAATTTTTTGACAAAAAATGTATTATTTTATAAAATTTGATTTAAATCAAGCCAATCCTGGTTTCAGCTAAAATTAAACATTATTGTATTAATATGGTTACTAGTTACACATACTGCATCGTTCCAGATAAAATGCAACATAGGTTGTCAAAATTGTCAATGTCAAATGAACTTGTCATACCTGTAACTTCTTCTTAGAACATCCCTATTGTATAGTTTTGAAAAAAAGTAAAATGTTATTACCTACTCGTATGTAGGTATGTATTTATTTAATATTGTTATAAAAAAATTGATTAATTAGTTTTAAATGGCACAAAATTGACCCCTGTAGTGCACTCTCCACGCCAGGAATGAGTGCCCGTGAGGTGATGCCTGGTAAGCGCCCGCACTGTGCAAATATTTCATCATTACCGATATCTGTGTACAAAGCAGATTGGCACACCCAGTAATGGATAATAAGCCGTGATGATATATTTATACAGGGTGTTTTCCAACTTCGGGCAAAAACTTTAAGGGCATAAAGTACAGACCAAAATGAGTAAAAAAGCTCAATCAACATAGGTCTGATCTTCAACTGTTTCCGAGACAGAGGTCATTTACTATTAGAATCGAAGAAAATTGATAAAGATAGTGATTGAACAAAATTTTGTCTATGCCAGTAAATAGACTATAAAAAACAATAAAATTTTATATGAAATATTTTTCTCTATTTCTAATAGTAACGAAGTTATTTGAAAATCAAATATTGGCCAAGGTTGCCACATTTAACTTAGTACAATTATTTGATTTAAAAAAAAAACGAAAGGTAAACAAAACGCCTTCTTTAATCGAAGTCGTAATTCTTATAGTTTTTGAGATAGCACAGGTATACTCCGTAAAAACTCATTTTTCACTGCCTTATATCTCGGAAACTATTGAAGATTGGACCCATGTTGATTAAGCCTTTTTACTCATTTTAGTTATTACTAATGCCCTTTCATTTTTTTCCCGAAGTATGATTACACGCTGTATATTGATATATTGTAAATGCTTTTTTATTTTTTTTTTATTTAAAATAAGTGCAATATAAAATAAAATTAATACTATAATATTATAAAACCTATTAGGAAATAAATACTTAATTATTTGCTGCATGTTTTTTATGTATTCTCAGCCGTAAAATTTGTTAATAAGTAATAACATTTTTAGAGTAATATAAGATAGATTCACCTTGATTTAATATTTTAATCATATAAGTATGTTGATATGAATGCGGCTAATAATATCTATCGCATTGATATCATAATAATAAGAAAAGAAAATTAATTAATTCAGTTTTATTTAATCTTAAAATGTTTCGAAGTATTGTTATTATTGCTATTAGTTTGTAAACATTTATGAAAATAAAAAATGAATGTAGGAGAATAAAAATAACAAAACATACATGCATCACATTATCCACGTTCATTTACAAGTTCACAAAATTTATAAAACGTTGATTAAAATTCAAGATGGCGTCTGAGTCATTCTTCTTCAAACTAAACTAAATAAATTGTATTCGACTGTGTGCGTACGACAAGCTTCGTATTGTTCAACGGTAATAATTACAATATTTAACCAACAAGCGAGGAATCCGTGTACACTGAAACGAGAGAGAAATAACAAGCGACAAGTTCTGTAGCTTGTGCTTGGTTTTCGTTAGGCGTGGTTAAGTGCTGAAAACACTACCCCCACCAGTAAACTGCAGAGCACACCAACACACACACATAGAGCCTTTTGTACACGTATTTAATTGATGAAAATATATCCGCGAAATTCCCTCTATACCCTCACGTCTGCTTATACATCTTTTATACACGACACAATCTTAAGGAACCAGACCAAAATTCTCTGTTTTACTTTATTCGATATAAATATGAGATTAAAATAGTGGCTCTCAGTTGGAAATCAGTAAGTAAATAACATGAAAACTGTCTTGTATCCCCACTCTCCGCATCTTAGCAAGCTGACATGACCTAACAACATGGCGAGGCGGGGCTCACTCTTCAAGCAGCCAGACAGCGCGACATCATTGGTTGGTTTGTAACTCCGCCTATCGACTGTTGGTAAATATTGGTCGACAAATAGAGAGTGTTTGTTATATGTTTGGGCAGCCCAGATGTATCTTAGTTTGACAAAACAGGGCACAGTTGCTTGTGTTCCCAGCTAGTATAATATTTAGTGATTATTTGTTCGCTCCTGCAGTGCTTAGTATAACACTAAATAAACAGTGCGTGCTTATTAAACAGTATGTGTCGTGAACAGTGAATTTTCAGTGCACGTTGTTTCGGTCAATTTAGAATGTGTAGTAACGAAACTCCTGCGAACAATTCTCCACGATTGCCATTGCCTTTTCCGCTAGAACCGGGCACATCTCGAGCTATGCTTCCTATCGACCATTATCGTCTACAATTGTACCAATACGCCGTAGCTGAACGCCTTCGATATCCTTTATTAGCCCCGTTCCCAACTCCTTTACCATGTTACCCGCTATTTCCTCGAGCATTGCAACCTGAAGAACCGAAACCTCAACACAGTTACATTGGTCTCATTGCGATGGCGATTTTAAGTGCACCCGAGGGCAAATTAGTACTATCAGATATTTATCAGCATATTTTAGACCATTATCCATATTTCCGTACTCGAGGACCAGGATGGAGGAATTCCATCAGGCATAATCTATCCTTGAATGATTGTTTTATAAAAGCGGGTAGAAGTGCAAACGGCAAGGGCCACTACTGGGCGATCCACCCGGCGAACGTGGACGATTTCCGCAAGGGCGACTTCCGTCGGCGCAAAGCACAACGAAAAGTCCGTCGGCACATGGGTTTAGCGGTGGATGAAGAAGGCGCGGATTCACCTAGCCCGCCTCCACCACCTTTGTCGGCATCGCCACCGTTGCCGGGGCCTTTGTCGGGTCCAGGGCCGGGTCCGGGACCCAGCACTGCTGCCTTCTTGACGCCCGGCCGCGTGCCCTCGCGCAAGCGTCAGTTCGACGTGGCGTCGCTCCTAGCTCCTGACACCGGCGACGACACTCCAGAAGACGACATCGACGTGGTGAGTAGTCAACCGGTGGGTCAGGACATCAGCCCGGTGGCCAGAAACTGGCCCATGTTCCCGATTGTGAACTACTACCAGGCGCTGCTCCAGGTGAAGCCGCCGAATACGCCAACGGCCAACCCGAACCCCCAGCCCGACGTAGCCGACTTGTAAATAAACCCGAGCCCAAGATGACACGGTGCATGAACTGCTGTAAGTGGTACCCGTCGATAACTTATAAACTCTTACGTGTTCCGTAATGTTAGAGTGACAACTTTTTTTTCACGCCTATAGTTGGTTACCGCGATTCGTGTAAAGTCCTCAGACTGTGTGAAATAAGACAAATTTGCGTGAGTGTATGATGTATTTATTTTCTTCTTTTGGTTAAAGATAGTTAACTGAAAAGAAATTATAAACTTACATAATCCATTTGTGTGAGAATTATATTTATGTACATGTATATAAAATACTTATGTGTATTAATTAATCGCAACTATAATGTGTAAATAATATTAGCATATTATTGTCTTATATGTATATAATTTATTCGTTAAATAAATTGTTAGTTTTTGTGTAAATTATAGTTTTCTTTTGGAAAATCTTTCAATCTATTATTTTTTCAGTGTTATTTACAGCATTTTCTAAAACAAAATGAGATTAAAATTATTGTTTTGGTTGTATATATGAATCAGATTGAAATATATAAAATTTTGCCAATCTGATTTCATGAACAAAAATTTTCTTTAATAATATAAATTTATAATTAATTTAGAGTACAAATAATAGATATAAAACGTGGAATTTGTACTCATTTAATGTATATATTACAATATAAATGTAAAGATATTATTGACGTTTCACGTATAAAAGAGTGAACAGTGCGCTGTGAAATAAACAGAAAACAAGCGAGTATTTAATTTTTGTTCAATGAGCAGTTGAATATAAAATGCAGCAACAACATCGAACACTCAGTGGACGTAATGAAATTTCGTTTCACAAATTAATTAAATCAATGTTCGCTTGAAATGTAGTTCCTGTCCTTGTTTAGTTATACTGAATTTATTAGCAGTAGCACAGAATTTTAATTACAAAATAATCCTAACTTCTCGTGTTGCTCTGAGCTCTGACATTAGGTAGGTACATACTTTTGTTCCAAATTAAATTATTTGACTGAATTTCTTTAATTTTAAATATTTCTCAAACTGTTAAATAGTAAAACAGAAATTTAAATTCCAATATATGTACATTTTTGTTTACTGGTTAGGTACTTTAAATTTTAAATATATATATATATATATATATATATATATATATATATATATATATATATATATATATATATATATATATAACCCTTTTAAAACATTGAATCTTTTAGTAAGGGTAATTTTGATTATTTTAATGACTACGGATATACCTATAGTGTTATAGCATACAGAATTAAAAAAAAAATAACGGAAAAAGTCACTTTAGTTATACCTTAACACAGAGTAAATTTTACCCATTTTTTATGGATTAGTCAACGGCTAATTGATGGTTAAATATAGTTGATTACGTGTGTATACTGTCAATGAGTATTTTCAAAACTCGAATACATATAATTAGGCTATTTTTGTATAAAATATATCCAAAAAATTATCAAATATCTTCTACATATTTACTTTTATTTAACATACAGGGTTTAATCATACTTGGGAAAAACAATGAATACAGGGCATTTAGTATTGACCAAAATGAGTAAAAAATGCTTAATCAACATAGGTCTGATCTTCAATAGTTTCCGAGATAAGGCAGTGAAAAATGTGTTTTTACGAGGTTTACCTCTGCTATCTCAAAAACTATAAGAGTTACGACTTCGATTAAATAAGACTTTTTGTTTACCTTTCAAAGGTTAACTTAGATGTGCTTTTGTTTTTTTATATCAAATAATTGTATTAAGTTAAATGTTGTGGCAACCTTAGCCAATATTTGATTTTCAAATAACTTCGTTACTATTAGAAATTGAGAAAAATGTTTCATATAAAATTTTATTGTTTTTTTTTATAGTCTATTTACTGACATAGACAAAATTTTGTTCAGTCACTATCTTTGTCAATTTTCTTCGATTCTAATAGTAAATGGCCTCTTTCTCGGAAACAGCTGAAGATCGGACCCATGTTGATTAAGTCTTTTTTACTCATTTTGGTCAGTACTATATGCCGTTTCATTTTTTTCCTGACGTATGATTGTACCCTGTATATTTATGCTCTATTGGAAAATGAATATAACTACGTCATATAAAAATAACATTTGATATAATTGTGAAGGTGTTCTTTTTTGAAAATATCTATATATATCATTTCCATATATGATTAATATTTGTATTAATGATATTTATTCTCAAAATATTAAATTAACGCCCCAGTACACGCACTAAATTTTGAGACAAGCACACGCACCAGTCTGAGGGAACATTTGGCTTAAAAACGAGGTATAAGGTCTTATCGAGAAAATACCTATGCCTCAGTAAATGTTAAATAATTATAAATTAACTGTACATTATGTTTGAGATTTTATAAACTATTAATATCTACATTCTTTTTTCACACTTGAAATTACAGAAATAATAAAAATTTTAACTATCGTTGATCCCTGAGACCGGGTATGTGTGCTGAAGGGTTAAAAAAATACGAACATATATTTTATTAAAAAATAAATAAAATAAATAAATATATCATCACTGCATATTACCCATTGCTGGGTGTGCCAATCTGCTTTGTACGCAGATATCGGTAATGATGATGACATATTTATACCGTGCGGGCGTTTACCAGGCGCCACTTCACGGGCACTCATTGCTGGCGTGGAGAGTGCAGAGGGGTCAATTTTATTAATTATTTTAATTACTGTTTCATTATTTAAATTCAAAGGAATATATTTCTAGTAATATCTGCTTATTACAAACTCGGTCATAGCGAACTAATTTCAAAGTACGAATTGAATAAGATTAGTGCTATTGTTTTCGTTTATAACGAACCGTTTGCCGGTCCCGTATAAGTGAACATTACTGTATCTACCATGTACCTATCTAAAAATAATATACCTCTCTACCAATATTTTTTTTATAAAGAATATTCTAAATGTGGTTCACGGTATGAATATTTAGCTAATCTTTAATCAAATGGACAATAATATTAATAAAAGAAGAAAATGCAGATCATATTACAACACTTTTTCATAAAGACCTATAAAACATGATAATGAAAATGATTCAATTTGTAAACAAAAATCAGTGTAAAAACGAAAACAATGTTAACTAATTATTTACAAGATGTAATATTTAAAACGAGTGACAGTATGACAATGACAACTTACAATTATTCCAGTAACTTTTTTTAACAAACACTATTTTGTTAAATTTGTATAAATATCATCATGTACACATTTTTTTCTGCGCGTTTTCTATACTTTTCATATTTGATGACATATAACGGTTAGGGAACAATGTAGGTATTATTTTTTCAGCAAAATAGTGTTAAGAAACAAAAACAAATGAACATTAAACACTCGAATTGTAAAAAAAATATTTGTTTTAAATAGAATGCTGTTTTAAAATCAATGATTACTTGATTACTATATGCTGAAAACGAATTTACAATAAATGCAGCGAATAGAAACTATAGCTTTTATTTTTTATTGTGTATTATTACAAAAACACCATTCTTTCTCTCAACAACAGCGTAATTAAAAACGAGTTCTTCATACAGGCCCTTATCGTACAAATAAAATTATATTAAAATTCTATAAACTTTAATAAAAAGGTGTATCCCTATGCAAATATGATTAACGTAATTAAATAATTACTCGGATAATTATGACCGAATTTTACAATGTCAAATATTAAATGTCAATTAACTGACAGATATGCAGATTTCTTAAAATAATTAGTATAGCATTGATTCGTAATGTAAATATCAAATCAAGTATCTTGTTTATTTTAATTTTACACGTGATACAATATTTTTTATAACTTTTTTTATTTTATATAACTACTGCATGAAATTTGCCAGAAAAAATGACAATGACAACACATTGTTTTATTAACTGTTTAATTTTTCAAATAAAATTTTTATATCCACCGAGTGTCTACTTTTTTATGGACCATAGGAAATACAATTTTCATATGGCTATAGGTCATTTCTTCCCTATTAATTTTAAAACATAAGTGTAAATACAAAAAAATATTATATATTCAATAAATCCAAAATTATTGTTTACATGCGTTTCGTTCGTGGGCGAGAAGCAAAATAAATAAAGTTGTAAATTTTAGCTATTACTATTTACTGACTGCCATAAATAGAACAAAAATGTTAAATATAAACATGTAAACAATAATTTAGGTTTTAATTTTGAACATTTTATGTATTTACACTTTTGTTTTAAAATTAATAAGGCAGAAATTACAGCTACATGAAAATTTTACCACTGTATTTCCTATGACCCATAAAAAAGTAGACACCCGGTATAAATCAATAAATAAAATTATATCGGATGTTTTATAATAGTAAAAAAATATTGAGAATTGAAAACTGCATTCAATAAGTCCAAAATTATTGTTTACATGCGTTTCGTTCGTGGGCGAGAAGCAAAATAAAAGTTGTAATTTTTAGCTATTACTATTTATTGACTGCCATAAGAAATAGAACAAAAATGTTAAATATAAACATGTAAACAATAATTTAGGTTTTAATTTTGAACATTTTGTGTATTTACACTTTTGTTTTAAAATTAATAAGGCAGAAATTACAGCTACATGAAAATTTTACCACTGTATTTCCTATGACCCATAAAAAAGTAGACATCCGGTATAAATCGATAAATAAAATTATATCGGATGTTTTATAATAGTAAAAAAATATTGAGAATTGAAAACTGCATTCAATAAGTCCAAAATTATTGTTTACATGCGTTTCGTTCGTGGGCGAGAAGCAAAATAAAAGTTGTAATTTTTAGCTATTACTATTTACTGACTGCCATAAGAAATAGAACAAAAATGTTAAATATAAACATGTAAACAATAATTTAGGTTTTAATTTTGAACATTTTGTGTATTTACACTTTTGTTTTAAAATTAATAAGGCAGAAATTACAGCTACATGAAAATTTTACCACTGTATTTCCTATGACCCATAAAAAAGTAGACGCCCGGTATAATTCAATAAATAAAATTATATCGGATGTTTTGTTATAGCAAGAAATAGATATAAAAATTTACAAACTATATATTTAATAGTGCTAGCCATGGAATTAAAACAAAAACATAAACAAATATGCCACCAAGCCACGATTTATGTCAAATATTTTAATATTAAATTAATAGCGGTTATTATTTGAAGTAAATTTATAAAACACAATAAAAATAAAATTACTTAAATTTGAAAGCTTCCAAATATTTCACGAAAACCAATTTCTTTATTTTTCATGGTTTCGTGCGTGGAGTATAATTTGTACACTATTCCAAATCCGAGGAAAATGCCTGCTTTTTGCACAGTCATTGTCAATATTTGAATCAAAAGAATATAATGACCATGTTTATTATCAGATAAAATGAAACAGAGTGACTTTTCGTTGTAGATTGCTGTCAGAACAAAGTTTTTAATATACAATAGTGATTTTTTTATGTGTTTGTAACAGAAAACAAAACATAACGGAATATTTTAACACGAATTAGAATGAAAATTGTTTTCCCGATAATGTATTCTATCACAAAAATAACTTGACTTTTTATTTCTGTGAATAAAACTATTGATCCAAATAAATCTAATTGTGTATCAAAAAATTGAGATTATTTATTGTAATATTACAGTAAGGTAACACAATCGAAATCAAAAATGTAATAAACAAGAATGAATAATTTATTTACTAATATTTACACATGTCACATATGTCGTTCTAAATGAAATTACAATAGATAATCAAATTAATTCATTACGAATATAGATATCTAGATTCATAGATTCGAATCAAAATATTTACAAGTCAATGATTCAGAACTGTTAAAATACCATGATGTGATACTAACAAACAATACGAAACGAAAAAAAGAAGTCCTTTTCAAAGTGATATGGATAGTGTCTAAAATATGCACAATCATTTTTATCTAGACAGCATAACAAAGAAAATGGTAAAGAAAAGTTTAGCTCGACGTTTTGAAGATGTCTTATAAAAATTTCTGAAGTAGAAATACACAGAACAGAATAACAAAACATCGGTTTAAATGTTTAAAGACCGGCTTTTGAAATGGAATATTAGTTTATTTTTTATCGACAGAGAAATTGACATTTCGTCGTTCTTTGTAGTCAGCAACAATGTTTATTTTTATGATTTTGATTGTGTAAAATATGTCAATTTACAATGTGGTTTTGATTGTTTAATGGTGACCAAATTTGGCATCCCAAATACGATTTCAAATACAAATAATATTAATCTTTCCTTTTCGATATCATACTTCATGTTTTATTTTTACATAAATATTACATTTAGTTATTATTCAATAATGTTGATTCGTACTAATGGTCAAATAAGACTTTTTTTATTAAGTGATTGTGATTACTTACATTAGTTTTTACCTTGTTACATTTTATTTAAAGAAAGCTTTTATTTAAATAATAAAAAAAATATTATAAAAATACGGTACACAAAGGTTTTTGAATAAACTTTCATATACTTTATTTCGTCTATTTATATACATTAAAACGAAGGTTTTTGTAATTTAGATACATATTCTCGATCTGTAACAATTTCAAATAGGCACAATTAAAATCCGCAGTAATGTATTTAATTAATATGTACTGTTAATTTTCCTTGATTTATTTTATTGAGAGAAAGATACAAGGACTAAACATTAAACTTCGACTACCTACGTCGAACAGAGTAGATCCATTTTGGAAACATTTTAAAATTAAATTCACACGCCAAAAGCGTAAATTTAGGAATTAAAAATATAGAATTTTATTCTCTAAAATATTTTGTGCAACACAATGAATATAAATACGTCACTACATAGTAGGATGGACCTTAAAAGAGGTCAAGCTGAATTTTATCCCCTAAAGTGGTTCCAAATAAATAAAAAAAAATTGCGCAGGCAATAGTTCCGCTTATTAATATTAATATTTGCCCGTAACTAAATGCACTTGATTTTTCCCCATTTAAATAACATTGGGTTTTGACACATTTTAGTACTGTATGCAATAAGAGATTTTAAAAATCCACTCAATATTGGAATATATACTAGAGAGACCTGAGAATATGTGGACAAAATTTAAATTCCCAAGCAATATTCTTAGACAATTGTAGATAGCTTTCTGGGGCTTTTTGCGATAGTTTAATCATCTATAATTATCTTAAGAATAATGATTAGGACTTCAAATTTTGTCCACATATTCTCGGGTCATTCTAGTATATATTCCAATATTGAGTGGATTTTTAAAACCTCCTATTGGCTCACAAAAAATAAAGTTCCAAAATGTGTCAAAACTCAATGTTATTTAAATGCATTTAGGCCCGGTCAAATATTAATATTATGCGGAATCATTGCCAGCACAATTTTTATTTATTTATTTGGAACCACTTTCCACTTTAGGGGGCGGCCCGGTTAAAATTCGACTTGACCTCTTTTAATGTCCACCCTACTACACGGTGTATACTTTTTTTTGAGCAAAATATTGTATGTACCTATAATTTTAAAGCATAAAATTCTACATTTTGTGGTACCAACATGTTAAAAATAGATATAGTTATCTATCATTTGAAAAAAATTGTTATTGACACTTGTAAAACATATTTATTATTTTTGTTAGATACTTTACTTGGTATGACATTTAATTCGACGTTTATTTCTTGAAATAATCGTATATCTACTCGATCTATTTTACTACGTTTTATATTAAATTTGCTCAGTTAGAGTCCCCGCAGACAACCGATTTTATCAAAGAGCAAAATTCAAAAAAAATTGTACCCAAACATGCAGAATTTTGTTCTTAATTTCAATTTAAAGTAAATTGGAAATAATAAAGCTCTAAAGTCATATTGATTCGATCTCCAAATGTTTATTCTTTATCACTAATATTTGAGTAAAAATCTTATAGCCCCAAATTATTTAAGTAGGTACTACCAAATATTAAATTTTGGTATCAAAAATATTTGAAACCCAATATTTGAGCATTAAAATACATAAAATTTGGACATTTTATCGCATGAAAATACGAGCCCAGGCGCATTACGACTGGTTTACAATTTGAACAAGTTATAAAACCTACACAAATGCTTAGATAATTTTTCGACTACTTATTTTAAATATTACAAAACTTACAAAAACTGTGGACCAAATGACGGGTGATAGTAGTTTACAGCAGGTTTATCTTCTAGTCCAGACTTATCTTCTACCGAAACCCGAGACCCTTTATTTTTGGCATATGACTAACAATTTCATAAAAATTCAGAGTGTACAACCATAGTAAAACCTACTAACCTACCTTTCAAGAACTATATGAGAATACTCTAACAGAAGAATATGCAGGGCTTGTGGATACAATGCTAGTAGAATTAAAGCTATTATTACTAATAAAGGCGTTGTAACCCAATATTAAATAGTTGAACTCTTCATGCAATATCATATTCCGTTTATGTAATTTTAAAATCTATATTTTAAACTAGTCGATAGAAATTTGTAGAAATTTCTCAATAGTTGCCTGTATAGGTATTTGTTTTTTGAAAATGTAAACCGGCTGGACTATTAAGAGCCTGCGCGCGTATTTTTAGTACCTAATAGTATTTATTACTTTTGATGCTCAAGTAATATGAATGAAAACTTAAATCGGATGCTGCATGCCAAAAATATAATTTCCAAACTCAGTTTGCTTCGTTACCAAATATGGCATCTAAAAACTACTCATAACCGATCAGCTAATTGTTTTCTATCATGCAAAAATAGCTTCGATAATCCGTTACGGTATATCATTTTTTGGGGTTCACCGAGGAATCTAGAAAAAGTTTTAGTCTGTCAAAAGAAAATAATAAGATATATAGCAGGAGTTCCCCCAAACACATCATGCAGATCTTTATTTACTAAATTTAATATATTAACAGTACCTTGCATATATATTCTTAAATAAAAAATAAATAAATATATCATTATGGCATATTACCCATTGCTGGGTGTGCCAATCTGCTTTGTACGCAGATATCGGTAATGATGATGACATATTCATATATATTCTTCAAATTTTCAAACACGTTTATATAAATAAAAACAAACTTCAATTAAATTCTACGTTCCATGATTTTAATACTCGAAGTAAGAATGAATTTCGAGTGCCACTCGATTATATAATCACCTTCCAGTTGATATAAAAAATTCAAATTCTAAGAAAACCCTTACTGCTGGTTTAATAAATTTCTTAAAATGCAATGGCTTTTATAATCTAGAAGAGTTTTATAATCATAACTAACTACCCAGTTCAACAATAATTGTAACTTTTATTGATATTTTCTTGTATGTGGTTGTTCAATTTTCTATAGAAATAAATAAATATTATTATTATATTTTGGTAATCAATAGTACGTACTTAAAGCTAAAGGTGTTTGAAAAATTATTCCCTTAAAAAAATTATTAAATTCTCATATTCGAGTAGGTATTTGATGAACTGTATAAATGTATATTAACCAAAAATCCTGCTACCAATTAAACCATCATGCACCTTTGAAATGGGTATCCTCCTTTGTTTCTTACCGTCGGCAATCCATCTCGATGTCTTGGCAGTGGCTGTTAGCTTGGCTGTAGTTTTTATTCGATCCACGGTGCACGAGCGATCAACGTTCAGCGATCAGTATCAGCGTCATTGTGCAGCCGTCGTCGGTAAACAAGCAGGACTACAAGCTGCAGGACCGAACGACAGGGACAGAGATAGGGCTTCGGTTTTCACATAGGCCTTGCCATGTAGCCTGGTCACAGAGGCAAAGATTGCTAGATTGGATTCGTTTCGTCCGTAGGGTATTTGTACGACCGCGATCGGATACTATGAGCTTCATTTTGATGGTTTGATTTATTTAGGGTAGCATTTATTTGAAACAAAAGTATGCTTAACAAATTTAATTTTACATAACGAGGATACAGAGCGATTGTAAAAAGGGCCGCGCCGTGCGGGTGGGCAGGTTGTGCCTCGCACAAAGGCGCCTGACTTTGAGGGACATACAAATTAACGTGATAGAAGTGAACAATATATTTTTTAATTTGTTTGCATTAGAGCTCTAGTTATAAGTAAAATAATTATCGTATCAATCGGTTCGTTATTATTTTAGCCTTGTTATATTGAAATAGTAACCATGTAAATGTTGATTACAACAATGAATATATTGAATATAACTCAAGAATATTGATTACAAGAATGAATCCCACAATGAATCCAATATTTAAATACCTATTATCATTTTGCAAAGAATCAAATGCATATACAATTCTGAAATCTGTTGTAAAATTGTTGATTACAACAAACGATTTTGATTATAACCTATTGATTACAAGAATGAATCTAGGAAAATTTCATCAATATAATAAATCTAGTATTTTTGAAGAACAAAAAGAATAGTTTAAACTTTATTGCAAATTTTACATCATGAGGGGAAGGGGCGCTAAAATGTAACATAGCACAAGGGCGTCTAATACCCACGGAGCGGCCCTGACTGTAAACAAATAAGACTTATTCGGTAAATAAATGTTTTCTTTTTGGGATTTGTAAATCATATGAACCTATTTTTTTTTAATTCTACACCCCGATCTAAATTGATCGGTACGAATTTTAAGGTGTTGAGACAAAAATATCTAAAACTGAAAATTTCAATGTTATCTCTATGTAAAACGCCTAAATATGACATTTGGCATTCAATCTACCCTAATCTGCTTAACAACGTCTAAAAACAGTAATTTTATATTTGTATACTAAACGCTACACTGGGAATCCGCCGGAAGTCAATTACTCCGCTTCGCTCCGTGTTGGCTCCCATTGACGCTTAATATGACACCTAACGGCAGTAACTCTACTAACTGTGGTTTTAACTGGGATGAAGGAGGGCCTGGAATTTAATGTTGGACAGAAACTAGTTCTGTTGGATGCAAAACCTATAACCGATGTTTACACAAGTTTTTATTATGCATTTCCTTACGCTATCGTTATTTTAACAACTACTCAATATTATTTTACAATTTTTTTTTATCTAGAGGTTTTCCGACATGCCCGTTTCAACTAAAATATTTTCAAAGCAGTTGCACTTTTGGTTTAATCGGAAGTAGACACTAACTTTCTTATTTTAAATGCTATATTTTTTATTTTACCATTGAATTCAGTAGAAAATTTTACATATGAAACAATAAAAACATTTTACTCATGATCAACCACTTCCGGCGAAATTCAACTTTTTTTATTTTTCTCTAAAAACGGTCACTGTTTTATCACTATTACTACGTTTACATGCAGTTTTAAAAATGAATTCAGTTTTCAGTCAAAATTACGCGAAACTGTTTACATGTAATTTTCAAAACAGGTTTACAGATTGATTTGAAAACAGTTTCGGCGCATGCGCATTTTGGCTGATATAAGTGACAAACTCTCTTCACTCCAAATTCTTCGTTTTGCTATTATTCCAATTATTTTTTCTACTTTGTACCACTATGCACTAAAATTACACAACTGTCAGTTTATTTGTAGGTTAGTAACACGTGGTAAGACGAAGTAACACACAGCGACAGAAACGCTACGCTATGTACGCATGCGCAATATCGAAACTGAATTTTAAGTGTTTACATGAGTAGTTTTGAAGCTAGTTTTCAAGTCAAACCCATGAATTTTAGTTTTGGTTTGAGATAACTCAAAACCGTTTTAACACTGTATACATGGCGTTTTCAAAACGAAAAACGTTTTGAAAACGGTTTGGAAAGTGCATGTAAACTCAATATATATTTCGAGAATGAAATCGAAATTCTATAATCTAGTTTTATAAAAAAGGTTTTTTTGCGCTTATATAAATTAATAATCGATATTTTTGAAAAATGTAAATGTAAAAAATATAGCATTCCAATTAAAATATGTTAGGGTCTACTTCCGGTTAAAACGAAAGTGCTACTGATTTGAAAATATTTTAGTTGAAACATGCATGTCGGAAAACTCCTAGATATCAAATTTCGTAAAATAATATTGAATAGTTTTTAAAATAACGATAGCGTAAGCTCGTCCTGCGATACCCTGTATATGACCAATACCAGTCGACTCTGCTCAAAGAATATAGTCCGAAAATATATTGAGTTCATGTATTATTCTTTTTAGTTGCCAAAGTACGAGAAATCAGATTTTTTTTACCTAAACACCTAACAGTTAATTTTCAAATTAATATCAAGTTGTAATTGCCAAAACGTGGGATAACTAATCACGATGTGGGTAACAAAACTTAAAATAACCAAAGATAAAAGATAAAAAAAAAATTAAGGAAATAACCAACGGCAAAGTTTTAAGCGAAGACTATAGTCTGCCGGTTGAAGTGTGTGTTCTCGCATTATCAGAAAAATATATACCTAAAAGTAATGGAACACCCGTCATATTCACCTGATTTGGCAATGAGCGACTTTTAGCTATTTTTTTAATTTAAAGATTATTTTGAAAACAACAAAAGATGGTTGGTTGGGAGTTTAATATTTGAAAGCGTTAGTATTATTGAGACTATACCGTATTTGTTTTAGAACAGTTTTGTTAGTGAACAAAAACCATAATGATGACATGGATATTTAGTGTTGTATCCATCTGATGTTGGGCTGTTGGTTCGAACCTTCGGCATCAGCTCTCAATCAAGAGATCGGGAACGAGAAATGTTTTAAGTGTCGCTTATTGTATAATATCGGCTTTGTTATGGCCACTGGCGGCGTCAGTTGTGGATTTTGCACTGTAATTCTTTCTTTTGTTCTCAATGTTTTCAGTTTTGATGGGAAAGATAATACATGAGGTGTTTTAGTGGAATTTCTACTAAGTAAAATGAAAAGATCGGAGATATGATTATGTTATGTTTTGTTTGGTTTTAAAATTATTTATTTAATTATTAATTATAATTCTGTTGTACGTTGTATTAAATTAATTATCATAAAAGTAACGTTAATTTGTTCACTTAGTCTCTGTGAAACGGTGTTTGTTATATTTATGCAGTTTTATATAATTAATTACAATGAACTGCTTTTCGAAATTAGGAGAACAATAACTGACGCATTTAAATTGAAAGGGAACTATGTGCCAAAAAATACATATGGTATATTAGATTTTTAGATATTGAACCGATACTGGTGGACACCATATACATAAGGTAAACTAAAAATTTTTTGGAACAGCGTATGTATATAGGACCATAATCTTTTAGATTTGTTTAATACACATACAGTCATAATGCTTTCACACAATAGTGAACGAATGAACAAACTATCTTCATTGTTTGTACAGGCAAACAATTAAACGTTATAAACATAAACAAACAGGGCCGCTCCGCAGTGGCGTAGCGAGCATAATTGGCGCCTGGGGTATAATACCTTTTGGGCGCCCCTTTCCCGTACGAAATTTTTTCATAAAATAATCTTTAAATGTGATTTTAGTGCATTTTACTACAGATATTTGACCAAAAACGGGTATATAAACACAAATATATTTCATAGACATTTTAAAGAATTTTTATTTCTTACTTCAACATTTAGAAAAATAGTTTTTAGTTTTATTAATTTTATTTCGATAACAGAGTGCAGTATCTACCTAAAATACTGTATAATACATTATGAATAGTCACTACCTAAGTGCGCGTCTACAACTCACTATAGGTACTATTTTTCAGGACAAATAGGGACAAAAGTTCAAGCTAGGCTAGACTTTAAATTTGAGGAAAAAAAATCGCGTTAAAAAATAAAGAAGCCGAACAAAGAAATAGTGAGATTAATAAGAAATTTAAAAATATATGGTAATATAAATGAATGAGAAAAAATAATTTTAATTTAATTTTATGTTTAGATAGATAGTACTGTTAAACAAGAGTAAATAAAATAAAAGAAGGATAACTTACTTTATAGCAAATGCAAGCAATATATTAATAAAATTTCAATATATATATATATATATATATATATATATATATATATATATATATATATATATATATATATATTGAAATTTTCCGGAAAATCTCGTTTGTCCTGAGAACAGTTTGGCGCCCCTGCGAGTGGCGCCTGGGACACAATAGCCCCCTTTGCAACCCCCACCCCCCCGTCACTACATCACTGCCGCTCCGTGGGTATTAGGCACCTTTGTGCTTAACCTATACTTTTTGTTCTTCAAAAATGCTAGATTTATTATATTGATGAAATTTCCTAGATTTATTCTTGTAATCAATAGGTTATAATCAAAATTGTTTGTTGTAATCAACAATTTGACAACAGATTTCAGAATTGTATATGCATTTGATTCTTTGCAAAATGATAATAGGGATTTAAATATTGGATTCATTGTGGGATTCATTCTTGTAATCAATATTCTTGAGTTATAATCAATATAATCATTGTTGTAATCAACATTTTCATAGGTATTATTTCAATATAACAATGCTAGAATAATAACGAACAGATTGATACGATAATTATTTTACTTATAACTAGAGCTCTAATGCAAACAAATTAAAAAATATATTGTTCACTTTTATCACGTTAATTTGTAGTTTTATATTAATTTTGTCTTTACGAATAGCATTTTATAAAAATTTACTATTATTTACTTTATTATCTTGAAACGGCGCACCTCAAAGTCAGGCGCCTTTGTGAGAGGCACAACCTGCCCACCCGCACGGCGCGGCCCTTTAAACAAATATCGCTTAATACTCGAATTTATCACACTGGCGTGTTTTCAATTATTACTTTTTCTATATTCTTATTATCATTATAATAATAATAATTAAATAAAAGTAGTTTGTTTTTGGCTATTATTGATTCATTAGAATCATAATTATGTTTTGTGTATATTAATTATTAAACAATTATACCGGGTGTCTACTTTACAACAAAAGATCTGTAGCAGAGGTCGCTTACCAGAATATCAGAATAACGTAGAAATACCACATAAAGTCCCTAAGATTTTGCCTTGTCTCTGCCATATAACGGTTTCTACTTCTTTATGGATCATAGGAAATAACAATGGTAAAATTTTCATATGGCTGTAATTCAAAATCAAATGAACCTAAATTTATTGCTATCCAGAGATAAACGTAAAATAAAATATCCATCTTTAAGCTTTTTACAGAGTGCCATGCTAGACAAAACATTCAATTCAATTTATTCATTGATATTAATTATTAAGATTATTCCACTGGGCTTTTTCTACGATGAATGTATCCATGATTACTGATAATTAATTTAATGAAATCATTAATTATGAATACTTTGACAGATATCATCTGCCAAACTAAAGCAATACATATTAATTAACATTTTGCGCTATTGCTCATGGCACTCTGCAAGTAACTAAAAATTATAACTTTTATTTTGCCTCTCTTTTGCGAATGAAACGCATATAAACAATAATTTTGGACTTATTAGATGCAGTTTTTTATTTTGAATATTTTTTGTTTTTACACTTTGGTTCCAAAATTAATAAGACAGAAATGACAGCCATATGAAAATTTTACCATTGTATTTCCTATATGATCCATAAAAAAATAGACACCCGGTATATGTATGTAGGGACAAGGCAAAGTCTTAGTGACTTTATGTGGTATTTCTGTTATTCTGAGAAGCGCCCTCAGTGCTACAGATCTTTTGTTTTAACAAAAATCCGCGAATAAACGCAGATTGGCAAACCGAGAAATGTGTAACAAATTGTGGTGATATATTTATTTATTTATTTCATTTATCTATATTATATTCCTAGCGCAATCAAAATATTTATATAAGTTTATGGATACAATGTTTACAATAAGTATGTAAATAATTGTTTATTTTGGTTGGTGTATAATATTATGTGGGTAATTAGATATATGTATATACTTTGTTATGTGGAAATTTGGAAGACGAAATTATATTGAAATAAGTAGTCCATTACAAGAACAAAACATCTAAAACAAAACGTAGTTTAGCACAAATATGGTGTGAGTAATGAAATTTGTGAAAATGCGAAGCGTCTAACAACACATCACAATTCCCTATCCTATCTGCTCTCTGGCGCTCTGCTCTGCTCTCTCATTCGTGATCGTTCAGTTTTCACGTTCTACGTTCCGTTTGCGCCCTGCCCAATGCCGGTATTATTGAATTATTCAGATCTGCATGGATGGTGCGAAACAGAACGATAAATGTTAAACGTAGCATAGCGTAGGCCTATAATGTAAGCCTCACTCCATACCTTGTCGGCAGGTTCGAGTAACGTTAGCGGTAATACCAGGACGGGACTCCAAAATATTTTCAAACTACCAAAATCTTACGCAGATATATACAGGTGATACCATTTCTGCCACAGTTTTAATTTGGCAAAAACTGCAACAATTTTAGCTCAGATACAAATCTATGAAATACGTAAAGTTCCAAGAAGGCATATATAACCGATTCTGCAAAATAATGTACAGGGTGGAACAAATTCGAGTTCTGCACACTACAGAAAACTGATATTTAATAGGCACCATAGGGATTTTCGATCGTCCTTTGTTCATGAGTTACAGATTGCAGGCTAAAACTTATGTTTTGTTTATTTTGAAAATACCTCATATCTTACTTATTATGAGAGATAGAAAAAATGTTTATATGAATTTATACGATTTACATGTGGTGTAATTCGATTTTTTTAAAACTTAATAATTGTCGAGATTTTTTTAAACGGGAACATATGTAAAAAATTGAAGAAGAACTCGAATTTGTTCCACTCTGTTCAGTAAGCCCACTCAAATTTTGCACACATGATTTATGGCGCTTAAATACGTATACAGGGTGGTGACTGGAACACCCGAACATAGGACTTTATGTAAAATCATAGTTTTTTAATTTCCTGCTTTCCTAATAGGGGATTCCACCATTTTTTATAATTTCATCAGAAAGTATAAGTAAAACTAAGACTATTGGTGAAAATCCGGTAAAAAAATTCCCAATAGTAAGCGCGTTATGGTCCCCCGAAGTTTGAAAATATAGATGCGACGTCACGAATATAAGATTTTATATAAAACTGTTTTCTTCGTGGATCTAAAATGTTCTTGAAATGTATGCTCTTTTTAAATTATATTTATAAAAAACAAATTAATATTATAACTTATAACACTGTACAAGGCTGCAAGCTTTATAATTGCAAGTGTATCAAAATTGTTAAGTTTGATGCAAGAAATTTATATTTAAATAAAAACTGTTTGAGAATTGCAGAGCTGGACTGGTAGCCACGTGTCCGCTATTTGAATTTGGCTACTTCCATTGGTAGTAGACTCCACCCCCTAAATCGGTATTCGTTATATATTTAAAGGCCATCTTTGAGTTGCCAGTCAAAATAATATATATCGATGTCATATGAGTGACGAGCTGCTAACACAAAAACCCCCTTATTTCCGAAGTATTTCAATTATATCATTTTATTTCTTTATTAATATTCATTATTAAGCATCTACTTTCACTATTTTTTACTAATTTCTCTTAATTCGATTGAGCTGTAATCCCCTCTATTATTTTAGGTAAAAAAGCTTCAAGTAAAAGTTGTAGAGCATAAAGTTACAAATAATACTTAATAAAAATAAATTAGCCTAATTTGACAGATAAAATGTTAAGCATTTATTAATTAACTTGTTTACAGCTATCGCTATTTCTGGGGTGATTTTCATACCTAATTTCTACCATTTTTGGATTATATTAAATACGTTTCTATAATGGTATTTTCAATTGACTAACTAATTTCAAGACTAGAGCGAAAACGTATTTTTTTAAAAGCGAGAAATTATTAATAATTGTTTAGTTTTTTAATTGTTGCTCATCTGATTGTGACACGTCGGTAAGACAATCTCCTGTTGAGAAAGGGTGTACCGTATCATCAATGAAGTCAAACCAATTTCCTATATAAGTTGAGACTTAAGACAGAGGCTTTAACAGAATTTTGTCACATTTACTTTATGTTTTATGACAGAAAATTTAACATGGCCACCAAAGTCTTAAATTAAAAAAAAACAAAAAATGTAATATTTTGTGATTCAAAATTGTTTGTGCAATACTTTGCATCACGCTTTGCATTAAAATTAAATGGAAAACTATACCAGTTCAAAATACTGCTTTCCCGTGTTAAATACCATTAGGTATGACGGATTCTCATATACACTAAAGTGGACCTTCAAAAGGGTCATGTCGAATTTTAACCGGGTCTAAAGTGGTTCCAAATAAACAAAAAAAAATTGTGCTGGCAATGATTCCGCTTAATATTAATATTTGACTGTGTCTAAATGCACTTGAATTTTCTCATTTAAATAACATTAGGTTTTCTTGGAATATTCTTTGGGAACCTCCTTAGGATTTATCGTCGCTTGAATTGTAGGTCTTACTGTTCCAGTTTTTATTTATTTACAAAATACATACAGGGACGTTTCGGGCGTAAATTAGGTTATCATCAACAAAAATAGTAGAAAGACATGAATGTAAATCAATGAACAGCAATTTTGGTTTTACATTATATAAAATTTGTTCCTCATAGGTTTACATTAATGTCTTTCTACTATTTGCTGATGATGGGCTAATTTACGCCCGAAACGTCCCTGTGCGTATTTTGTTCAATATTAGATTTTGGCACACTTGGAACTTTATTTTTCTCCGAGCTAATAAAAGATTTAAAAATTCCACTCAATATTGAAATATGTACTAGAATGACCCGAGAATATGTGGACACAACTTGAAGTCCCAATTATTATTGAGATAATAATTGTAGACGGTTAAACTATCGCACAAAAGCCCAAAATCCAAAAAGCTATACTTGTATACTCAATTTGAATTAAGAATAATAGTTGGTACTTAAAATTGTCCACATATTTTCGAGTTACTCTAGTATATATTCCAATATTGAGTTGATTTTTTAAACATCTTACTATCCCGAAGAAAAATATGGTTCCAAAATGTGCCAAAACCCAATATTATGGGAAAAATGAAGTGCATTTAGGCTCGGTGAAATAATTATGCGGAATCATTGCCATCAGCAAAAATTTTATTTATTTATTTGGAACCACTTTAGGGGCCGTCCCGGTTAAAATGTGACTAGCCTCCTTTTAAGGTCCACTCTAATATACATACTGTATAAATAATATCGTTAAAAGAAAATATAAGTTCATTTATAACTACAAAACTTTTGTAAATATTTTGAGTGAAACCCTGAAAATGTGATTTGTCTTTTTTGAGCCAGTCCGGTCCGTTTACCGCTTGTTCTATAGCGATCGTATACGTGCGCATGCGTTTATGTAAATCTTCAGAAGTCCAATCGGCAAACGTGAAACAGCGAAACGAAACGGAGAAACGCCGAGCGATAAACGGTAATGCTAATGGCGATGGAGGTAAAATGACGAAGAGGGATTTGACACTTCTGGCTTCGGGCGATTTGCAATTTGGTATTCGTATTCGAAGAATTTAGAAAAAAGTTTCTTTGTTATGTACATATTTTTTATTTGTTTGCATACATAAATATGTTGACGCGGTTGACGTGTTCAGAAATTTCAAGTGACAAGATGTTTTATATAAAAAAGTTTCAAAAATTCCTATACAGAAAAATAGCTTACATATAAAATTGTCAACTTAATATTGTTACAGCAAAATACAGATTTAGAATATTATAATATGGGTAAATAAATATATAGACCACCATTTCTTTTTTTTAATTTTTAGGTTTGCCCTTGTAACTGCTTTGTTCTATAATCTAGAATCTAGATCTAAATCCTAAAATTTAGACAGGACACGACAAGAGTTTTATGATTTAGAGAATAAAATATATCATGGCTTATTACACATTCAAATTTGTCGTAATTTTCAAGTTTGACATCGGTCGAATTCAAACCCGGGCTGTCAGAACCAGTACCGATAGCTATAACTTCTCTTTTTATTACCTTATATTGTTTTATTCATTTTCAATTTGGTAGGTACTTGTAAATATTATTTTTACCGATTTATTCATACCGGGTGGCGCTCGAAATCCGTTACATGCAAAACAGTTTTTTAACAATATTATCTGTCCCGTAAAACTTTATATAGTGCTTTTTACATACAGATTTTGAGAATAAAATTATAATTTTTGGCAGTCAAAATTTTTAATTTATGTTTTTGGTACCCGAGTAAACTTAATTTAAAGATTTAGTAACTTGTTATTTCAAGAAATAAAAGTCGAATAAACTGTGAAAAAATAGTTATTTGACTGTTAATTGGCGCTCATTTTTGCAAATAACGCCCTACTACTACAAATTTGGAGAATATTTCCAATGTAGTTTATTAGGAATACAGTACTTTAGTAGTTCTCAAAATCTGGGGTTTAGTATGAAACATGTTCTTTTTTTAAGAAACTGTTAACCGGACAGAAAAATGGATCAGGATTTTTTAACTGCATTTATCAATGCAAAACTGTCCTTAAATTTTGGCCAAAACATTCTCTAACATTCTGTATAAGTATTACGGATTTCGAGCATCACCCGGTATATACTGACTATGTAGGTACATATGGTATGACTAGCGAATGAAAGTTGACATTTACATTATTTTATAGATGTGGTTTCTTTTGAAACCCTGGAGAAGAGTAGAATTGAAAATAGATGGCCGATTAGGGTAACTGAATATCAAAAACAGGGATGTGTTTAAAATATTTCAAACATTTTTCGTTTATGTTGATTATAACAAAATATTTTGATCTTCAAACTATTTAGTTTGGCAATTCTATGAAATAGGATTATTTTAAATTTCCTCTAACAGTAATTCCGACTCGAGGGTTGCTTACACCTGAGACGAACGAACTAGAATTTGCGGTATTAAATTTTTTAAATACATCCGTGAATTCTGTTGCTAAGGTCATTTTAAATGTCTCCTGGTATTGAGTACAATTCTAATCTTCTGTAACGGAAAACATAAGGGTCAGTTTCCTTTCAAATCAAATATGGGGAAATGTTTTCAAAAGAAACCACATCTATTAAATAATCTAAACGTCAACTTTCATTTGCTAGTCATACTATACCTATATTTTATTTATGTTACAGTAAAAGTATCTACATAGTGAGATAACATATGCACATTGTCGGTAAATATAGGAACTTGCCCGAAACTAATTTTCATGCAATTCAAACAAACACAACAACAATAACCCCAACTAACGCACAAAACTCACTCTTGGAAAACTTGGGGAACGAGTTTTGTGCGTTAGGTGACGTTATTGTTATATGTATTTAGTTGAATTGCAACCGAAAGCAATTATTTTAAGCGAATTTCTATACATATGTATGCCGGGCAATGTACACAACATTCCATTATGTACATTTCAACTATGCCTCCTGTACTTATATGCTATATTTTTTTGGCATTTGGATCCCTTTGAATTCAAATTCTTCATTTATTATTTGCACTTAACACTATACAACAAACATAGTTTTTAACATGTGTATTTTTATTGAATATAGTATACACCGAGTATAGGAGTATACGAACCTATATTTTTTTATTTATTTTTATTTCAAATAAGAAGAGATTTCATAACTCCTGACGGATGACGTAATTCATAAGTTACAGCTGCCTAATTATATTATTATGTTTAATTGTTAATTACTTGATAATATTTTGAAATATGATCAATGTTTCAGTCAGTTTGAATTTGTTGTACGGAGTAGACGCAATGCAGTGTTAGTATAGGTCATAGGCAAGAAGTATAATATGTAAGGAGCGGACACGAGTTTAGAAAAAACGTCACCCATCATGTAACAGGCGAGTGAAGAGAGAGAGATAGATATACGTAGGCCGCGTAACACACGACGTATACAATTACATAGGAAATCATAAATTATTTTACATTATATTGAGGAGTTATTTGTATTGTAAGTAATATTTAGATACTTTACTTACACATATTTTTAAAACTAATTAAATTAGTATTATTGATTCATATATGAATTTAATGTTTTTGAGCATCATATATCGTTTGTTGTCAGAGCCGGCCCAAGTCACAGGCAAGCCAGGCGACCGCCTGGGGTGAAATTGGTTTTAGGGTGACATTTTTTGAGACTATTTTGCAAAATAAATTAAAAATTGAATTATAAGTTTATTGACTCGTCCAGTGTGTTGCTTTAATCATAATGCTGACAATTCCAGTTGCAGCAAACTTATATTAATTAAATCCTATTTACATTTTTTTACGTTATAAGAAGAAAGGTTAAATTCGTTGGCGATTATATCAATTAAAAACATTGTCATATTAAATACTGAAGAAATAATTGTTGTTCAGGAAATCTACTGAAAAATACCCTTAACATAAAAAAAATTGCAACAAACTTTTATACGGAATCCTGTACAGAAAAATATACTGATGCAACAGCCCCTCGCCAATTTGGAAAAAGGCGACATATTTTGGTTTTTGACATTTTTCTTAAAAACGGTGATCCGTATCGAAATTTTATACAAAACAAGATTCTTATATTTTTTACCTAGGATGAACCGTTAAAGAGTTAAATTACACTGAGAAATATATTTTTTCCTATATACAGGGTTAGTCACGGAAGAGTTATTTTGAAAGTCCGTTTGTTTGCAACCCAAAAAACTAATGACAACAGACCATATTTAACTGTTTAATGTCAAAATGACAGAACCATCACTAGACAGGCAAAGCAATCGTGAAGGAAGCTAGACGCTGTTGTAAATTGTATTTCGGGTTGCACACACACGGACTTTGAAAGTAACTCTGTCGTGACTAATCCTGTATATGGTGTTTGACTGTGTCTAAATGCACTTGAATTTTCTCATTTAAATAACATTATACAACAAACATAGTTTTTAACATGTGTATTTTTATTGAATATAGTATACACCGAGTATAGGAGTATACGAACCTATATTTTTTTATTTATTTTTATTTCAAATAAGAAGAGATTTCATAACTCCTGACGGATGACGTAATTCATAAGTTACAGCTGCCTAATTATATTATTATGTTTAATTGTTAATTACTTGATAATATTTTGAAATATGATCAATGTTTCAGTCAGTTTGAATTTGTTGTACGGAGTAGACGCAATGCAGTGTTAGTATAGGTCATAGGCAAGAAGTATAATATGTAAGGAGCGGACACGAGTTTAGAAAAAACGTCACCCATCATGTAACAGGCGAGTGAAGAGAGAGAGATAGATATACGTAGGCCGCGTAACACACGACGTATACAATTACATAGGAAATCATAAATTATTTTACATTATATTGAGGAGTTATTTGTATTGTAAGTAATATTTAGATACTTTACTTACACATATTTTTAAAACTAATTAAATTAGTATTATTGATTCATATATGAATTTAATGTTTTTGAGCATCATATATCGTTTGTTGTCAGAGCCGGCCCAAGTCACAGGCAAGCCAGGCGACCGCCTGGGGTGAAATTGGTTTTAGGGTGACATTTTTTGAGACTATTTTGCAAAATAAATTAAAAATTGAATTATAAGTTTATTGACTCGTCCAGTGTGTTGCTTTAATCATAATGCTGACAATTCCAGTTGCAGCAAACTTATATTAATTAAATCCTATTTACATTTTTTTACGTTATAAGAAGAAAGGTTAAATTCGTTGGCGATTATATCAATTAAAAACATTGTCATATTAAATACTGAAGAAATAATTGTTGTTCAGGAAATCTACTGAAAAATACCCTTAACATAAAAAAAATTGCAACAAACTTTTATACGGAATCCTGTACAGAAAAATATACTGATGCAACAGCCCCTCGCCAATTTGGAAAAAGGCGACATATTTTGGTTTTTGACATTTTTCTTAAAAACGGTGATCCGTATCGAAATTTTATACAAAACAAGATTCTTATATTTTTTACCTAGGATGAACCGTTAAAGAGTTAAATTACACTGAGAAATATATTTTTTCCTATATACAGGGTTAGTCACGGAAGAGTTATTTTGAAAGTCCGTTTGTTTGCAACCCAAAAAACTAATGACAACAGACCATATTTAACTGTTTAATGTCAAAATGACAGAACCATCACTAGACAGGCAAAGCAATCGTGAAGGAAGCTAGACGCTGTTGTAAATTGTATTTCGGGTTGCACACACACGGACTTTGAAAGTAACTCTGTCGTGACTAATCCTGTATATGGTGTTAGACAAAAATAAAGCGACTCTGTAGAACCCAAAAGAAAAAAAATTCTCTGTATCTTAAATATCCAAAATATTTTCAAAAAAATTTCATTTGGATTAAAATTCTGTGATTGTTCGCGAGTTATGGACACAAATCGCCTCTTTTCTAATTTTTGTATCTATATAATCTAAACAAAGTTGTAATAAATGAGGGGCGCAATTTACAATTTTCGCCTGGGGTGCTCAAAAGTCTCGGGCCGGCACTGTTTGTTGTAATCAACAATCTTACAGTTATAACTTGCAACATATAAACGCCAGAAAATTATCCGTTTAGAAAGATAATTATTTTACTTTTTTCTACTAAATTCATAGTTTGATTCATTCTTGTAATCTACACTCTTGAGCTATAATCAAAATATTCTTTGTTGTAATCAACACCCTCACAAGTATTATTTCATTATAACAATAATAGAAAAATATCGGTTTGGTGTTTGGTAAGATAATTATTCTTTACAAATAAACCAAGTTTGCAAAAAAATTACTATTATTTTTATATATCGCCTTGAAATGGGGCGGTTCGTTATTATTCTAGCATTGTTATATTGAAATAATAACTATGAAAATGTTGATTACAACAATGAATATATTGTATACATCGTAGAAATGGGCTTTAGGATCCAGGAGAAATTTATTTAAACGAAGAAAGAATTGTGAAATATTCATGGACCTAGCTGGGATTCGAACCCAGAGCCTTCCAATCGCTAGTCGGGCGCTCTGCCAATTGATCCACGAGTTCCCGTTAAAGTCTATGAATCTTTCACAAGCCTCTTTACAAATCGTAACAAGTATACTCTCACAATTTGAGAGATAAATACTCAACGCTAATATTGCGCAGTAAATATTATATTATTGTGAACTTAAAACCGTCACACATACGTAGAATAATTAATTGAGATCCAACCAGCAATGTTAGCGTTGAGTATTTATCTCTCAAATTGTGAGAATATACTCATTACGATTTGTAAAAAGGCTTGTGAAAGATTCATAGACTTCAACGGAAACTCGTGGCTCAATTGGTAGAGCGCCCGACTAGCGATTGGGAGGCTCTGGGTTCGAATCCCAGCGAGGTCCATGAATTTGGATCCTAAAGCCCATTTCTACGATATATACATTTAGGTTGGATCTCAATTAATTATTCTAAATGAATATATTGATTATAACTCAAGAATATTGATTACAAGAATGAATCCCATAATGAATCCAATATTTAAACACCTACTATCATTTTGCGAAGAATCAAATGCACATACAATTCTGAAATCTGTTGTAAAATTGTTGATTACAACAAACGATTTTGATTATAACCTATTGATTACAAAAATGAATCTAAGAAAATTTCATCAATATATTAAATTTTGCATTTTTGAAGAACAAAAAGTATAGTTAAACTTTAATTTGCAAATTTTACGTCATGAGGGGTAGGGGCGCTAAAATATAACAGCACAAAGGCGCCTTATACCCACGGAGCGGCCCAGTATAATCTTTCCTGTTTAACACGACGACACTTATTTAGCATTTCCCGTCTTTAGGGACTGAAAATAAAGAAACATTACCGCCATGACTCTGATACCCATTCTTGCAGTTTGGCACAAAACGTCGTGTCAGCTGTCAGCCACCGCATGCTATGTTGGCCTGCCTCAACCTATGTCTCTCTTTACTATCTCTGTCTTTCATGTTACATTTTGGGAGACATTTTTCAATAGCGACTAGATACGATTTGTCCACTCCTTGTTATACTTCGTGGTCATAGGTAGTGTATTATTTTATTTATCTACACCTGTTTAATAATATATTGATTATGTACGTAACCATGGATACATAATACCGTTCATTATCCACGCCCCGTGGATTATGACTCATAATCCACGGGGCGAGGTTACATAAGACACGGAACTGTCAAATTTATTGTTGAGGGTTCACAATAATCAACTTCATTTAGCGGTTATGCGCAAGCAAATATTCGCAAAACCGTTTCTGGACATGTGATAGACAAGATTTTATGTCCCAACTTTTCTGTTTATTATTATTTATTACTCAAATTCTAAATTCCAGAGAAATTTTCTGTGTTGATAACATCAGAATATTTTAATTTCAAATTAATAAATTTTATAAATATATTACATTGTGCACATTATTTAAGTCAACATAATTCATTCCTTTGTACGTTTCACGGCATTTCATTCCTATATCATAACCTGAAAAATCAAAATAATTTTATTTCGATTTTTCACTGCAAATTTCATTATAATTACTTACAATTAGAATCAAAACCTATAAATATTCTATTTTCTTGTATTAAAGATACTCAACTATAGATTTTTTATAATATTTTTACGACAGTGAGTGACTCATTTCATTTCAGTTTGCAGTAATCTGACAGTTCCTGAACGATTTTGATGCTTAAAACTTGACGGAAGCGCGAAAAAGCAATTTTAAACCGAAGAAAAATGGAAAATAATAACGAAAGTGAAAACTTATTGTGTACACCTACGGAAATTGTGGAACCAGCTGATATAACCTCACTTTCCTTACTACCTGAAAAATCTAAGAAAGTTAAAATTAAATCAAAAATAATTATAAATAAATTATTTAGAGTGGACCATTTTTCAGTGTCACCCGGTATAATATGATTTCAATTGCAGGTGTAGATAAAATATCGTATTCTACTCGCGTATAATGGCTATTAGACATCATAATACGCTCGTTGAATAATATATTATTACCTAACTGTATCTTTCAATTTTACGGTGTTTGGTATAAATATAAATAAATAAAATAAATATATCATCACGGCATATTACCCATTGCTGGGTGTGCCAATCTGCTTTGTACGCTGATATCAGTAATGATGATGACATATTTATACCGCGCGGGCGTTTACCAAGCATCACCTCACGGAGGTCAATTAGTGCCATTTAAAATTCGAAATATTTGGCGTCGGTCGGGATCGAACCCGGTTCCCCAGATTCGCGACCAGACACTCAGGTACGCGGCCACGAGACCCCATGTCTTATATAACCCTTTAAAACAGCGTTTCTGAACCTTTTCAAGGCGCGACCCAAATTTATCTATTATATTGGTTTCTCGACCCACTATATAGAAATTAAAAAATAAATAAAAACATATGTCTTATTATAAACAATAATCTATTTATGGAAAATAAGAAAATGAATATCTAGGAATAGATATATCACACACTTACGTATTTATAATAAAAATTTAATTCTATAACAAGATCAACAATTTCAATTAAAACGAAATTTGTTACAATTTGGAAAGTACATGATTTGGTATAATTTTAATCTTGTCTGATCAGGGCCGCTCCGTGGGTATTAGGCGCCTTTGTGCTATGTTACATTTTAGCGCCACTTTTGCAAATTTAATTTTAGGCTATACTTTTTGTTCTTCAAAAATGCTGTGCTCTGTTCCATTTAAGCCATTCAGTAGATGGCACTGGCAATAGCGTAAATCTGAAGTAGCCGAAATTACATTGGGTAAACTTGTCTCTTGTCTCTAATTTCAGCCAATCAGAGATGTCAAAATTATTCCCTATACTCCGCAATACTGAATGGCTTAAATGGTACAAGGTATAGATTTATTATATTGATGAAATTTTCCTAGATTCATTCTTATAACCTATATAATCAAATTGTTTGGTGTAATCAACAATTTTACAACAGATTTCAGAATTGTATATGCATTTTATTCTTTGCAAAATGATAATAGGTATTTAAATATTGGATTCATTGCGGGATTCATTCTTGTAATCAATATTCTTGAGTTATAATCAATATATTCATTGTTGTAATCAACATTTTAAATAAATAAATAAATATATCATCACGGCATATTACCCATTGCTGGGTGCGCCAATCTGCTTTGTACGCAGATATCGGTAATAATGATGACATATTTGTACCGTGCGGACGTTTACCACGCGTCACCTCACGGGCACTCATTGCTGGCGTGGAGAGTGCACCACAGGGGTCAATTTTGTGCCATTTAAAATTGGAAATATTTGGCGTCGGTCGGGATGGAACCCGGTTCCCCGGATTCACGACTTGACACTCAGGCACGCTAGAATAATAACGAACCGATTGATACGATAATTATTTACTTGCTCTAATGCAAATTAAAAAATATATTGTTCACTTCTATCACGTTAATTTGTAAGTTTTATAGTAATTTTGTCTTTACGAATAAGAGTATTTTATAAAAATTTACTATTATTTACTTTACTGTCTTAAAACGACGCCCTTAAAAGTCATGCGCCTTTGTGCGGGGCACAACTTGCCCACCTGCACGGCGCGGCCCTGTGTCTGATAGTCAAATGTTCGAAACATAAATATTACCTTCCTATATTTATCCAATTTGTATAAGATATTAAAGTTCTTCGAATCACGGCCTTTTCTAAAATTTAGTTTTAGTAATTACAAGATTGGTGTGTCTTTTTTTAACCAAAATGAACTCTGTCTCGGTAGGATTGCAGTAACAATTCTACATTGTATTGCTTACCTACATTAGTAACATTTTAGTGAAATTTTATATACATTTTAGAAAAATATGATATCCATTTTGTAATCAAAATTATAAAATTCTGAATAGTTTACGCGACCCAATCAAATTCCATTGCGCCTCAAATTTGGGTCGCGACCCATAGGTTAAGAAACGCTTCTTTAAAGTTAACATGTAGGTAGGTATAACAAGTAATTCAAATACCTAATTTCTTACAAGTAATAATACGTCTTTTCATTGTAAAGTTGGAAAAGTGTATTGAATTTTTCATTATCATAAATGGAACATGAAATAATAGAAGCACTTTCTTTTTTCACATTTTACAGTTATTTATGAAACAATGGCATGGTAGTGTAGCACTGTATTGAAAATTGAAATTATATTTCCATTGCAATTGTAGCCCAATGCAGCATTCATAATTCTATGTGCATCATAGTGCAAAACAATTGTCAAATATATGTTCCATTATGTCATTGTATACTATTTTGATTGTTCGCATTGAAAAGTGACTAATTCTATATATATATACGGCGAGCTGAGAATGAAATTTGTATTGTATTTGTGTTATCCCTTAATGTATTTAGACTCCGCCTATCTGAAATATGTGTGGAGCAATAATGCAATAATTTTCGGAGGGTGTGGCTTCGTACACAACCGTTTAGAATAGATTATTTTTAATGCTTACAACACAATGCCAATACGAGTTTCTAGTTTAGAGGTGCCAAGAGCGGATGAATTTTAAATTAGATAGATGTGTATGCATTCGCTATTCAGCAAATATGTTGATATATCAGGTATACATCTATTTTTTATTTAATTCAACATTCTGAATAATTGTGAGTGAGACATAATTCAGGAGACCGATTCTAATTCATTTTGGAGACTTATTCAAGTAATAACGTCAGATTTGGCGCCATAGTTATGTTATAGTGATTTAATTATCTAGTTTCAAAGAAGATGTCGTATGACATGGACAGGACTTTGTCATGATTGACATTTTGAAATTTTTATTTGTATTTATATTACCCTCATTGTTTGTGTTTTTAATAATTTTGTTGTTCGTTAATATGTCGTGAGTCGTGCAAAGTATTAAATACACGAGTAAGGTAAGTTGTTTTCTACCAGTATAGAAATTACCTACTTAAAAATATAATTATTCAAAGTATACCTACATTATATTTTTCGGAAATGATTGTTTCGTTTTATCCTATTTTTAATAATAATAATAATATTTATTTAGACTGAAAATATACAGGTAAACCTAATTACATATTTACAGTGACATATTATTGACAAATTGTTTCTTTAAAGTATTTTTGTTATAATAAAATATATCTAAATTATTATCTATATCATTTAGTTTGTTGACAATACGAAGACATGTATATATTGGCGAAATTGATTGTTTGATATTAAATATTGTATATCTAGGCCTTAATTTTATATTAGGCATTTGAATTGGTAAATCGATAATAATTCAGGTACATCAATTGCATGTATTACATTCCAAATAAATAATATCATAAGTTCACGTCTACATTGAAGTGTACACATGTGAAACAATTTTATTTGTTATATATGAAATATACATAGGTGACATATTATATTGTTTGAAATATAAGTATCTTACAAATATTTTTTGCACTTTTTCTATCAAATTTGTCGCTACATCGGTACTTGGATGCCATATAATACAACCATATTCTAAAATCGATCTGACTAGTGATTTGAATAGTTATTAATGTATCTACACTAAAATTTTTGCCTACCCTAAGTATGTAACTCGCTGTTATACAATATTTTTAAGTCCTTAAATAATGTCATTCGATCCAAATTTTCATTACACATGAAATAAGTATGAAGATAATTAACCATTTTTCTAGAATATGTCATGATTTTGCATTTCTTTATATTAAAATTTATACTGTTACACCATTCTCCTAGCAGGTTAATATCATTTTATAGTTGTACTGCGTCGTCAGTATTACTAATTTCTCTGAATAATTTGAAGTCGTCTGCATATAACAAACATTTAGAGCTACGTAATATTTGGGGTAAGTCATTAACAAATAGTGTAAACAATAATGGATTTTAGTTCGTTTAATGGCCAAGGAGGGCGAATTAGAACCAAAATTTTAAACTATTTACTCCTAATAACAAGACAAGTTCTTCCTCATTAACTGTTCCAGTCACTTTTAAATTCGAAAACCACCGGAAAATATAATCAACTGAGAGTCCTATCATATTCGAACTTCTTTATATAATCTTACAAAATTAAAACCCGAAAATCTGACCTCATTAATAGACACTACATTATTGAGACAGTCTCTATAATCTCCAAATGAATTAGAATCAGTCTCCAGTTTTAAATTAAATTTATCTTATTTTTCTATACATAATGATCCTATTTTTAAATACAAGTCTCAATACTGTTACGTCACTTGTTTGTTTTATCAGAAAAAAAAAAAAGATTTTACGCTGTGGGTTAGAAATGCACCGCTTTTATTACTTCATCGATATTCGTCCACTTTTAACACCCTAGACTATAGATAGACACACTCAGTACTTTTGGAATAATCAGTACTTTTCCTGATTCTATACAGGCTGTTTCAAAAATACTGTAAAAAAAATTAAAGACATATAGTACTGACCAAAATGAGTAAAAAAGCTTAATCAACATGGGTACGATCTTCCATAGTTTCCGAGATTTGAGGCAGTGAAAAATGAGTTTTTACGGGGTTTACGTCTGCTATCTCGAAAACTGTAAGAGTTACGACTTTGATTAAATGGGATTTTTTGTTTACCTTTCAGAAGTCGCCTTAGATGTGCTTTTTTTTTAAAAAAATCAAATAATTGTACTATGTTAAATGTTGTGGCGACCTTGGCCAATATTTAATTTTCAAATAACTTCGTAACTAAATTGAGAAAAACATTTTATATAAAATTTATTGTTTTTTATAGTCTATTTACTGACATAGACAAAATTTTGTTCGATCACTATCTTTGTCAGTTTTTTTCGATTTTTCGCTTTTCTCGGAAACAGTTGAAGATCAGTCCTATGTTGATTAAGCTTTTTTACTTATTTAGGTCAGTACTATATGCCCTTAATTTTTTTTACTTTTAAACAGCTTGTATATGTTTTTCTGTTCATCTGCTAATAGGCTATACTTATTTATCTTTTTAGCAAATTGTTGTTGGTTGTTATATTATAATCATTATTATTTTATTTTTCAGGAAGAAAAATATCTCATGGAAATCTACTTAGAATACGTCAAATGTTTTCTCACAAGGTATGTTCTTTACTATTATACTATATTGATATTATAAAAAAGTATATACCTACTAAACAGGGTGTGTTCAGGATTACGTGTGAAACATTACAATCTTGAAAACTGTAAGAAATATGATTAAATTCAGGGCCGCGCCCTGCGGGTGGGCAGGTTGTGCCCCGCACAAAGGCGCCTGACTTTGAGGGGCGCTGTTTCAAGACAGAAAAGTAAATAATAGCAAATTTTTATAAAATGCTCTTATTCGTAAAGACAAAATTACTATAAAACTTACAAATTAACGTTATTATTCTAGCATTGTTATATTGAAATAATAACTATGAAAATGTTGATTACAACAAAGAATATATTAATTAAAATTCAATAATATTGATTACAAGAATGAATCCGACAATGAATCCAACAATTAAATACCTATTATCATTTTGCAAAGATTCAATTGCATATACAATTCTGAAATCTGTTGCAAAATTGTTGATTACAACAAACGATTTTGATTATTAGCTATTGATTACAAGAATGAATCTAGGAAAATTTCATTAATATATTAAATTTAGCATTTTTGAAGAACAAAAAGTATAGTTTAAACTTTAATTTGCAAATTTTACATCATCAGGGGAAGGGGCGCTAAAATGTAACATAACAAGGGCGCCTAATACTCACGGAGCAGCCCTGATTAAATTAAGTAATAGTTGCCCCATAAGAGATAATTTTTGTGATGAATTTGTTTCCATGAAAAATGTAAATTTTATCATTTAAATTTTTTTCTTACTTATAACTTTTTTATTTGAATTAATACTAGATTTTAATTTACCTATACTCTTACCATTTCGAATGATCCATATCAGCTCTGAATTTTCACTATTAAATAGATACTTTTTTTCTCTTTTCGTCGATATTATCAGAGATTATAAAATATTGATTTTATCACAATTTTTTAATTTTTTATGGTAGGTATTTTTATTGCACCACATTTACATTTTCAAGTTTTTGTACATTCTGCAGTCTTTAGAATAAGATTAAATTTGTTTACATTGATGTCAGCGTGTGTATAACACAGTGATTTTTAACCAAGGGGGCGCGACCTCCTGGGGTTCACGGAAGGTTACTGCGAGTTTTTGGATTTTAAAATTAGAAACTTTTTTTTACTTAGAATCTATGTTACTGCCTATTTAAGAAAGTTCATTTCTGTTTTATGATCAGTATAATAGAAGCCATAATTTTAAACAATTGTTTTTATAAACTAGGGGACCAAAAAATATTTTAAAATTTGTAAGTGCCATGGCTTGTAAAAGATTAAGAAGCACTGTATAACCAAGATTACCTATATATAGTTGAATTCACCAAAAAAGATTACAGTTAACGTTTAAATTATTTTATAGATGTGGTTTCTTTTGAAACCTTAGAGAAGAATTGAATTATACGAAATATTCAAGTATGAAATTTTTGCATGAATCCATTTAAATACTGGACTAGCACAGAAATACATTACTATATCTGGCTGAAAATAGATGGCCGACTAGGGTAAATGAATATCAAAACAGGGCTGCGTTTAAAATATTTTAAACATTTTTCGTTTATATTGATTATAACAAAATATTTTAATCTTTAAACTATTTACATTCTATGGCAATTATATGAAATAGGATTATTTTTATTTTCCTCTAACAGTAATTCCGACCCGAGGGTTGCTTACATCTGAGATGAACAACTAAAATTTGCGGTATTAAATTTTTTAAATACATCCTTGAATCCTCTTGCTAGGGTCATTTTATTTGGTATTGGGTACAATTTTAATCTTCTGTAACGGAATACATATATCATGGCTTATTACACATTCAAATTTGTCGTAATTTTCAAGTTTAACATCGGTCGAATTCAAACCGGGGCTCTTAGAACCAGTACCGATAGCTATAACTTTTCTTTTTATTACCTAATATTGTTTTATTCATTTTCAATTTGGTAGGTACTTATAAATATTATTTTTACCGATTTACTCATATACCGGATGGCGCTCGAAATTTGTTACATGCAAAACAATTTTTTAACAATATCTCTGTCCCGTAAAACTTTGTATAGTGCTTTTTACATACAGATTTTGAGAATAAAATTATAATTTTTGGCAGTCAAAATTTTTTAATTTACGTTTTTGATGCCCGAGTAATGAGTAAAATTAATATAAAGATTTAGTAACTTGTTATTTCAAGAAATAAAAGTCGAGTAAACTGTGAAAAAATAGTTATTTGACAGTTAATCGGCGCTCATTTTTTGAAATAACGCCCTACTACTACAAATTTGGAGAACTGATGAAATATTTCCAATGTAGTTTATTTAGGCATACAGTACTTCAGTAGTTCTCAAAATCTGGGGTATGTATGAAACATGTATTTTTTTAAAAAAAACTGTTAACCGGACACAAAAATGGCTCAGGATTTTTTAACTGCATTTGTCAATGTAAAACTGTCCTTAAATTTTGGCCAAAACATTCTCTAACATTCTGTACAAGTATAACGGATTTCGAACATCACACGGTATATACTGACTATGGAGATACATATGGTATGACTAGCGAATGAAAGTTGACGTTTACATTATTTTATAGATGTGGTTTCTTTTGAAACCCTAGAGAAGAGTAGAATTGTACGAAATATTCAGGTATGAAATTTTGCATGAACCCATTTAAACACTGGACTAGGAAAGCACAAAAATACATTGCTGAAAATAGATGGCCGATTAGGGTAACTCAATATTAAAAACAGGGGTATGTTTAAAATATTTTAAACATTTTTCGTTTATGTTGATTATAACTTTTGATCTTTAAACTATTTAGTTTGACAATTCTATGAAATAGGATTATTTTAAATTTCCTCTAACAGTAATTCCGACTCGAGGGTTGCTTACACCTGAGATGAACGAACAAGAATTTGCGGTATTAAATTTTTTAAATACATCCCTGAATCCTGTTGCTAAGGTCATTTTAAATGTCTCCTGGTGTTGAGTACTATTCTAATCTTCTGTAACGGAATACATAAGGGTCAGTTTCCTTTCAAATCAAATATGGGGAAATGTTTTCAAAAGAAACCACATCTATTAAATAATCTAAACGTCAACTTTCATTCGCTAGTCATACTATACAACACTCCTTGAAAAAAATAATTATAGTAAATCAAATTTAGAGTTCTTTGCAAAATTATTTAAATATAAAACGTATATAATACTTAAAATATTTTATTGCGCATATATGTCTGTTTTATTGTAAAATGAAAATTCTGAAAAATTTGCTCTTAATAGGGGCTACGCTACGTTATGCATAAATGAGTCCACTGAAATGTAACTTATTGAACTATTCGTATAAGAACGCAGAGATGGCAATTCTAGCGCAATTATAAAAACCCACGATGAATACTAAATATCCAGATTGACAATGAAGTATGAAATATTGGAGATTTGTTTTATGTGACTATCGAATTGTACCGATGGTTACCGAGTATAACCGAGTGGTTTTACTGAACGAAGGGGAATGTTGTTGCTATGCAACGAAACGGGGTGCGCTTAAAATGTGCTAGGGTCGCCGGTGGCGTCAGTTCAGTCATTTAGGTTCATTTTCACTTTGAAACAGGGCTAATATACCAGTGGCGTATCCGCAAATTAATGACGTCATACCAAAGGCCCTCGACTAGATGTTAGGACTCTAAACCGCTGAATTTTTATCTCCCCAATTTATTATTCATATGAAAGAGGGTAGAGTAATCAAGGAGAAATCTAATTTTATTGAACTTTCATGGGTAAACATTATAAAGACAACGGAAATGTTATGATACTTTACATTAGATTATTCAAAGGACGGTAAAGGGTATATGGTTCAAAAAGATCTAATTGCCATTTTTATGCAGGACAAAAAACAGTTTTTTTAAAACCGATTAATCGGCATTTTAAATCCGTAAATGTGTCTTTAACCGAAACGGATATTTTTATTTATTAAAAACTGCTGCTATTATACAGGCTGGGGCCTAATAAAATAAAAAGTATTGCTAATGAAAGAACATAATTTCAAATTTTAAATCATGCAGTTTTAAACAAAACATTCTGAAGCTATCGCCTCTACACGTTCCAACATTCGGGCTATTTTCTGCCGAATAAGATTCTTCAGTTGAAGCAGGGTTGTAGGCCGTGTTTGTAAAACTCTGCCTTGAGATTCCCCATAAAAAAGACACATGGCGTTAGAGTTGTGCAGGAAGTAGCCCGAATATTGGAACGTGTAGAGAGGAGCTTTAGAAATCTGTTGCATCAGTTCATAGAGAACGGTGGCCACCACTTTTAAGACGTTTTGTTTAAAACTGCATGATATAAAACTTGAAATTATGTTCTTTAAAAAAAAAATTGTATATATTAGCAATTATCCGCCCTCAAAAAAGGAAGTTTCTAGACTCCAGCATGTACCTACTACTAACCAAAATTAATAAAAACCGTTTATTCAAACATTTTTAAAAAGAAATGGAAAGTTTTCTTCGCAACATAATTTGTATTTTCTCTTCTAAATGTATTCATTAACCCTTTAATTTATCCGATTTAAAAACCTGTTAAGTAAAAACCAAACTTTTTTTTAAATAAAACGATTTTAAGAATTACCTTCTTGATTTCTGCTAACCATTAATTGTTATTTTTTAGGTTTCTTGCTTCGTTTTTTATTTTAAAGTTATTGAACAAAAAGGGTTTTGTACGAAACACTAACTCTAACTCATGGCCGCGCCGTGCGGGTGCGCAGGTTGTGCCCCGCACAAAGGCGCCGTTTCATGACAGTAAAGTAAATAATAGTAAATTTTTATAAAATGCTCTTATTCGTAAAGAAAAAATGACTATAAAACTTACAAATTAACATGTAGAAGTGAACAATATATTTTTTAATTTGTTTGCATTAGCATCCATATTTGTAAACGAAGACACAACGAACAACATACAAACCTTACTATACAAAACGATACTATAAAGAAAGAAAATGAAATAAAATTCCTAGGTATCATTTTAGACCATAAAATGACATGGAAACCACATATAATTATGGAACGCCGTTTGACTTTTTATTCAACATGATATTCATATTTCTAATTGTTAATAGGACGTCGAACCATATTTTTAAATATTTATATTTTAATATGTTTCTTATATTTTTCACGTTTTAAATATATCACAAACATATTTTTAAATAAATAAAAATATCGTTGGGATTCATTTAATTTATTTAAAATGTTCTCAAGCATATTTGTAAATCAAATATAAACCCGCGAACAATTAAAAATAAGGTTGAATTTCCAATATGTATTTGAAAATATGGCTAGTGTGCTCGTGATTTATCTTTTTTAAAACATATTATTAATTCACAATGCAAAATCAGTTTTATTTGAATTAAAAATTTGTTTGTGATATTTTTAATTCTCTGTCTCTCTCGTACTCATAGCGTTATATGGGAGAAATAGAAAGAGACAGAGAATTAAAAATATGTATCAGTAAGTTTGTAACCATATTTCTAATTCGAAACATATTTAAAATTCAAACATATTTTTAAATGAGCATTTAAAATTATGTTTCGAGTTCTAAAATGTATTTAAAAATATGTTTTATTTAATTTTTAAACGATTTAAATGCAGTTTGCTATTTAAAAATATGTTATAAAAATTTTAAACCATTCTTAATATGTATAGCACTGTATAAAACATTTAATTTGTAATTTTTGTAAAAGGAAGTGACTTAAAAATATGTTTAAGATTTCTAATGCTTCTCGAATCGCAAACGTATTTACAATGATAGAAAATAAATTCAACCATATTTTCAAATAATTATTTAAAAATATGGTTAAGTTTATTCTGAACCATTGTAAGTATGTTTGCGATTCGAGAAGCAATAGATCTCTTAAACATATTTTTAAGTCACCCCCTTTTACAAAAATTAAAAATTAAATGTTTTATACAGTGCTATACATATTAAAAATGGTTTAAAATTTTTATAACATATTTTTAAATAGCAAACTGCATTTAAATCGTTTAAAAATTAAATAAAATATATTTTTAAATACATTTTAGAACTCGAAACATAATTTTAAATGCTCATTTAAAAATATGTTTGAATTTCAAATATGTTTCGAATTAGAAATATGGTTACAAACTTACTGATACATATTTTTAATTCTTTGTCTCTTTCTATTTCTCCCATATAACGCTATGAGTACGAGAGAGACAGAGAATTAAAAATATCACAAACAAATTTTTAATTCAAATAAAACTGATTTTGCATTGTGAATTAATAATATGTTTTTAAAAAGATAAATCACGAGCACACTAACCATATTTTCAAATACATATTGGAAATTCAACCTTATTTTTAATTGTTCGCGGGTTTATATTTGATTTACAAATATGCTTGAGAACATTTTAAATAAACTAAATGAATCCCAATGATATTTTTATTTATTAAAAAATATGTTTGTGATATATTTAAAACGTGAAAAATATAAGAAACATATTAAAATATAAATATTTAAAAATATGGTTCGACGTCCTATTAACAATTAGAAATATGAATATCATGTTGAATAAAAAGTCAAACGGCGTTCCATATATAATAGCACTAAGAGCAGAATGCTTCAGAAGAATAAATCTCATTAAAGCCCTAGCACACCACAGTTGGGGAGCACACAGAGATACACTGTTAAGTATTTATAGAGCAACAATAAGGGCAAAGATAGAATATGGATGCTATATCTACGGAAATGCAAGCAACAACATCTTAAAACTCCTAAATCCAGTTCAAAACACCGCAATCAGATTAATAATAGGAGCATTTCGCACGAGCCCTATTACAAGTATACTGGCCGAAGCAGGAGAACCGACGTTGGAAGAAAGAAGAAAACTAATGCTAGCTAACTACGTCATAGAAATAGCCAGCCAACCAAACCACCCGATCCATAAACAAATCCTTGAGAAAACTAATCCTATACAATTAAGACAATTCCTTCCTCTGTTAGACCAAATACAACCTATTTTCAACAAAATCAACCAATCATACACCCAATTAACCACTAATCACATTCCTTCAATACCACAATGGACAATACAGCGACCACTCTGCAACACAGAACTCCTAAAATACCCAAAAAAACAAACACCAAAAGAAATATACAAGAAGAAGCTAGAAGAGATATTGGAGAACCACCCCGGAACCCACATATACACCGACGCAGCAAAAAATACAGAGAAACTTGGTATAGCAGTAATCATCAAAGAAGAAATCCTCAGATTCCGACTCCCACATTCTATAAGTATCCAAACAGCTGAAAACTACGCCATATTAAAAGCACTTGAAGTAATATCTGACAGCAATGAAGAAAAATTCTCAATTCTCACAGACTCAGCCAAATCCATAAAAAATATCCTTGACCCAATCCCCAATTGTCCGATAATCATCCAAATCCAAGAACACATCCATAAACTACAACTACTGAACAAACAAATAGTGCTAATATGGATACCATCACACGCCGGAATTGAAGGCAATGAAAAGGCAGACTACCACGCCAAAGAAGCCATGAATGAGGACGACATGACCAATATGAATACCCCCAAAACCGACCTAAAAATAATAATAAAAGACCAAATTAAATACAACAGACAACAAAAATGGAATGAAACTAGAAATAACAAACTAAGAGAAATAAAGGAAAACCTAGAAACCTGGAAAATGGAAGACTCAAGACGGAACCAAATAATTTTTACAAGACTAAGAATAGGACATACCAAAACTACCCACAAACACATATTCGAAAAAACATCACCACCCACCTGTGACGCCTGCAACACCAGGATAACAACACAACATATTATCACAGAATGTACTAAATATATACAAGAAAGAACCACAAACAATATCCCAAATGACATCAAGGAAGCCCTCAAAGAAGACCAAGCCCAAGCACAAAAAATAATACAATTCCTAAAAGAAATAAACCTATATGAACACATATAAAATAAAATAAATACATGTCAATATAAGCTCACAAACTGTATATATTATAAACCAAAACTGTAAACAATATTGTACCAACGCTATAACCACGTAGTTAAAGCGTCTTTATAATAAAAAAATTTGTTTGCATTAGAGCTCTAATTATAAGTAAAATAATTATCGTATCAATCGGTTCGTTATTATTTTAGCATTTAACCATAAAAATGTTGATTACAACAATGAATATATTAATTATAATAATAATAATAATAATAATAATAATAATAATAATAATAATAATAATAATTTATTTGATAAAAAGATTCAAGTTTATACAAATAGATTAGTAACATTGTAGGTTTAAAGAATAAACTAAGTACATAATTGTTTTTTATATTACATAATAAAAGATGTTTTATATATTCAATATAAATGCTCTAAGTTTCAAAGCAGCTTGAATATACCGGAAGACATCGTAAATGTTGTCCTTGGATGGGCTTCCAAGCAGTACCTTGATCGCTTCTTCGTCGGAGTTGGTTTGTTGGATATGTTTTCTAATGTACTGCTCTCGGAGGGGGTTATAGATGGGACAACGAAGTAGAAAATTGATCAGATTATTTTCTTGTAAGAGGTTGCAGATGCCACAAATTGTTTCATTGTTAAATTTATGGGAAAATCCGTCTTGATATAAGGACATATTATTTGGATTGGATGTTCGGAGCTGGCCAATTAGCTTAAGGATATTGTGTGGGATATTTAATGAAAATTAGTTGTAGCTATTGTACAAACGGAATAGATGATTGTAGGATGAGTTAAGGATTCTTTGTGTGTCTTCATTATATAGTGTTTCTCTATATGCAAGTACTATGTTTTTCATCTCTTCTTTTGCTGTTATACAGCACTGTTTTTCATATACCCAGTGAAAATTTATTTTATGTAGAATATTTTCAAGATTTTTTACCCAGTTATGCTTAATTTGTTTCTCATGTGTAATTGTTGCATTATCTGTTTGGTTTAATTTTAACAGTTGATCGTAGCATATTTTTGGGTACCAGTCATTTGGCATAATTAATAATTTATGCCACCAGCTTATCATTTTGTTTACTATCACTATACCTCAACGTTACTTTCTCCTGTCTCTCTTCTGCCTGCACAAAGGCGCCTGGCTTTGAGGGGCGCCGTTTCAAAACAGTAAAGTAAATAATAGTAAATTTTTATAAAATGCTCTTATTCGTAAAGAAAAAATTACTATAAAACTTACAAATTAACGTGATAGAAGTGAACAATATATTTTTTAATTTGTTTGCATTACAGCTCTATAGTTATAACTAAAATAATTATTGTATATCAATCGGTTCGTTATTATTCTAGCATTGTTATATTGAAATAATAACTATAAAAATGTTGATTACAACAATGAATATAGTAATTATAACTCAAGAATATTGGTTACAAGAATGAATCCCACAATGAATCCAATATTTAAATACCTATTATCATTTTGCAAAGAATCAAATGCATATGCAATTCTGAAATCTGTTGTAAAATTGTTGATTACAACAAACGATTTAGATTATAACCTATTGATTACAAGAATGAATCTAGGAAATTTCAACAATATATTAAATCTAGCATTTTTAAAGAACAAAAACTATAGTTTAAACTTTAATTTGCAAATTTTACATCATGAGGGGAAGGGGCGCTAAAATGTAACATAGCACAAAGGCGCCTAATACCCACGGAGCGGCCCTACTCTGACTACAACGTATTTTATTAATAGATATTCTTATCCATTTTTTTTTTTTTGCTATACATGCTGTAGCCAAATATTTACTATCCTTCGACGTATGAGCAAAAATATTTAGTATTTATACTGCCCAACGCTTTGTTACATTTTAATCACGTCTGAAATTTTATGAAACTTTTACTATTTCTAACACACTAAGCTTAGCCCATAGAACATTTTCATGTAAAAATCTTATATTTTGTTAAAGAAAATTGTTTTGGGCACATATTGTCAGGGCCGGCCCGATAATTGAGGCGACCGCCTCAGACGCCGGATTGAAATAGGCGCCAAAACGACATACTAAAAATATAAAATTTTAATAAACAGCTGAAAAATTTCTTAATAATTTAATGCACTAATACCATTTATTAAATTATATTAAATATAATTACAACCGATTCATCGTTTGCCACTCAGCATTCTAACATCGTTTGCCTTTTTTGTAGCGATAACATACGAAGCGAAGTACCTAGGTACAAGAGAAAAATATCGAAAAATAATTTTTCAATTTTAAACGGTATAGGTAATTCTTGGATGATTCAAATTTTAAATAATTTACAGTTAAGCCGACATATCTGCAATTGATCTCAATGAGGAACTAATAAATATTTGTCTAATATTATCAAAGGTACTAAAAGGCACAAGAAAAATCGAATTTTATTTGTAAATATGATTTTCAATGTAGGTACGATTATATTACCAAACGTTCTTATAGCTTTAAGAATACTTTTAATATTCTTGGTAACTAGCAGCAGCAAGAAGCTGAATCAGGGCCGCGCCGTGCGGGTGGGCAGGTTGTGCCCCGCACAAAGGCGCCTGACTTTGAGAGGCGCCGTTTCAAGACATTAAAGTAAATAATAGTAAATTTTTATAAAATGCTATTCGTAACGACTAAATTACTATAAAACTTACAAATTAACGTGATAAAAGTGAACAATATATTTTTTAATTTGTTTGCATTAGAAGTTATAAGTAAAATAATTATCGTATCAATCGGTTCGTTATATTCTAGCATTGTTATATTGAAATAATAACTATGGAAATGTTGATTACAATAATGAATATAGTAATTATAACTCAAGAATATTTATTACAAGAATGAATCCCACACTGAATCCAATATTTAAATCCCTAATGTCATTTTGCAAAGAATCAAATGCATATACAATTCTGAAATCTGTTGTAAAATTGTTGATTACAACAAACGATTTTGATTATAACATATTGATTACAAGAATGAATCTAGGAAAGTTTCATCAATATAATAAATATAGCATTTTTGAAGAACAAAAAGTATAGTTTAAACTTTAATTTGCAAATTTTACATTTGAGGGGAAAATGTAACATAGCACAAAGGCGCCTAATACCCACGGAGCGGCCCTGAGCTGAATATAGTTTTTCGAAAGTGAAAATTATAAAGAATTATTTTTGTAAAAGAAACACAAGAACGACTAAATGATCTAGGCATAATTTGCATAGAAGCAATAGATAACAAAACTATAAAGGTGCTATCAAGCTATTTGTGGTAAAAACAGTTCGAATAATTATTTAATAAATGTTTTTTTTTACTATGCAGTACTTTTTTAAATGTTTTGTTCCTTTTTCTGCATTCTTGATGTTCAATGATTTTTTATATTTATATATTAAATATATTTTGAAATACATAAAAATTTCATGTTATTTAATACATAAAATAAATAAATGCATATATCATCATGACTTATTGGATTGCTGGGTGTGCCAATCTGCTTTGTACACAGATATCGGTAATGATGAAATATTTGCACCGTGCGGGCGCTTACCAGGGGTCACCTTACGGGCACTCATTGCTGGCGTGGAGAGTGCACCACAGGGGTCAATCTTGTGCCATTTTTAAAATTCAAAATATTTGGCGTCGGTCGGGATCGAACCCGGTTCCCCAGATTCGCGACCTGACACTCAGGCACGCGGCCACGAGACCCCATAATTTTTCTCTTACACCCGTTACCATATTAATTTGAATATGGTACTTCAAAATATTGGGATGGGTCACATGAAAAAAATAAGTATATGAGGTTTTTTCTTTGCTCAATACAATTTTCGTTCTTGCTTTTATTGTTAATCAATAACAATATGAGTTTTTTAAAAAAATTAAAAGGCGCCATTTTGAAACTTGCCTCAGGCGCCACAAGGCATCGGCCCGGCTCTGCATATTGTATACGAGCCCAAATTCATATTAGTTGGGCCGGTTAACATTTTCAACAAACAAATTATAAAACCTACGCAAATGGTAAGAAATTTCTACAAATTTCTTTCAACTAGCTTAAAATATAGATTTTAAACTTATAAAAAAACTGAATTTGTTATTCAAGTATTCCGCCATTTAATATTGGGATACATCGCCTTTATTAGTAATACCAGTTTTAATTCTATTAGGCATTGGATCCGTAAGTCCTGCACATTTTTCTGTGAGTATTATCCCATATGTTTTGCAAGGTAGGTTTTAGTGTATGCACTGGATTTTTACGAAGTTACTTTTCATTGTGCCAAAAGAACAGGGTTTCGATAGAAGCTAAATCTGGACTAGAAGGTGACCCTTAAAATACCAGTCGAAATATGTAATAAGATGAGGGTAAGCGCAATAACAGATAAATAACTTTTTATAAACTTTTCTAAATTATAGTTTCAATATTCATATTTTAACTCTGTTTATCTATTTAAGTCAAAATTCATTTTAGAAACTCTTTTTGTATTATGATAGTCACGACATTTATTTGTTGATAATTAAGCCTGGAAATTATTATGTATACGTGCGTGACTTTGGATGCCCTAGCCTATGCACCCCGTACCCCTAATATAATCCTGTCCTGAAGATAGCGTTTTCATTTTAAAGATAGTCGACATTAGATACTCGTGGAGTTAACATGTAAGAGTCTAGATGAGTTCGTCGCGTCAGGAAGACGTTAGTTGACGGAATGTAGTGTCTTTTAGTTTTGGGGCGACGCCCGCCCGCTGTGTTACGGAATGTAACAGTTTAGTACTTGCTTAGTTGTGTTAGTTATGTTTAGTTTAATTCATAGTTAGTGATGCACGACGAGGCGAGAGTACTCTTGCATCTCGTCTCGCCTCGTTGCATTGTGTGAGACGAGAACGAGAGCGAGATTACAGTTTAAAATTCGAGGCGAGATCGATATAACAACTGCGAGAAGCGAGAAATCTCGAGAGATCCTCGCGAGAGTCTCGCAATAAAAAGGATTTGTAACTTTATAGCTTTAATTTATAAATTCAATGAAAAATGTACCATACATGGAGTGGAGTCAACGCTAATAGAACACGTGAATGTGAAAATTATATGAATTCACTATATTTTTTGAGCCTATCTAAAGTCGATTGGTATCGGTCCCAGAGCGAGGAAATACAAAATCGATTTTGCATCCAATAGAAATAGTTTTCTTCAATATTTCAGCCCCTAATTCATCCCAGTTAAAACCACGGCTAATAAAATTCTTGCCGCCCCTGAAAAGTAAAGGATATTATATTAAGCGTCGATGGGAGTCAATACGGAAAGAAGCGGAGTGGTTGATTGCCGACGGGTTACCAGTGTAGCGGTTTTTTATGACTAAATCTTACTTAAATAGTGGCATATATTTAATGATAAAGTTTAAGTACTTATAGTTATAAAAAAGATTTTTTCAATGTTTAATTCGTTTACTAATGACAGAATGTATTAACAGATGTTCGTATTGAAATAGCTTAGAGATCACAATTTGGTGATAAATTGGATATTTTAGAGGTAAATTAAATTATTTACTAACATCACATTTTCTGGTGACCGCAAATGAATAAACATTATGTTCGTATTGAAACAATTTGGTGACCAGAATTTAGTGTTTCGTTTCTTTATTATAGCTATACGACTGCAAATACACGGAAGACGGTGCGATTGGTACGAACTTGTCTCTACTGTTACGTAAATACGTAGTGCGCAAGCGCTTATTTTTATAGCAAGACTCTCAAAAAAATTGTGAGAACGAGAGCGAGATCGAGATTACAGATCCGAAAACGAGACGAGATCGATATTTTATATTTCTCGTCTCGTTTCGTCTCGCGTGCATTACTATCCATAGTTAATAATAATTTATAATAATCACGTAAATAAAGTTTAGTTATTAAATCATAAAGAGTATCCATGTCCGTAAATAAAGTGAAGTGTATGTGTGTTCTTCCTTCTCACGAATTCCTTACCACGGAGTCCTTCACACGAAACCGCGGACGCCAACCGTCCGAGGCGTCCACCAGTCAGGAGTAATCATCATCTAGCGCACCCCCCTCGTGTTACAAATATTATCACCATTCATTCGGCCCACAGTTTTTTTTTTTTTAAGTTTGAACTCTATATTTAAAGTAGCCGAAAGAATTTTGTAGAATTTTCTAATCATTTGTGTAGCTTTTATAATTTGTTGAAAATGTAAACCGGCCCACCTAATATGAGTTTGAGCTCGTATTTATTTTATATTTCCAATAAATTCATTGGTGTTATAAAATAAATAAAGATTAATATAATTTCTAGAATACAATTCAGTGTTTTCGAGGGTGCGAACCATCCGCAACAAATAAAGTTAAAATAAACAAACTGGCTCTCGAAATGTGACAAAGATAACATTAGCCAAGCTCTAGAGTGGCTGAGAAACGAGAGCGGTTGAAGGACACAACCGAAGAATGATCATCGATACCTGCTGTTGCTGCCTAAAAACACACTTCTTTTATTTAAATAAAATATCAACGTCACAGACACACTGTACAATAACGCCAGGAGAAACCAAAACCAACCGAACCGACTAAATCGTAGAATGTTTAAGTGTTTTTCTGATGCATTCCGGTCAATGCAAACACTAATTTGTTGAAGTTTTTAAACTGAAATTTGTTTGGTGTTTGATGAATCAGCGAAATTTTAAGAAAATATCGGATAGATCTCTTCCACGAAGATCTTAATCCAAACATTAAGGACAAACAATAAAAATGGTTCAAGTGAGGATGCCATCATCCTTTAGTGATACATGTTTTCAAATAATTAATATTTTTTTATTATTTATAAAATCAAAACTGTTTCAATAAAAAATGGATTTGCCCCACATACCGTGAGTTTCAGTTAGGACGCAATATTTACTATTCTGTCATTAAATATCACATTATTACAATAAGCCCTTCATATATTGTAAATACAAAAAATATATAGCATCGTTATGCGAAAACATTGACTATGTTTACACGTATAGCAAAAAAGTACTTTGACTTGACTTTGACTTTCAAAAGGAGACTTTTGCCGTTGTGTAAACACTCTCGCCTATTACTTTTCTTCCTAAAGGCAAGTCCAAAATAAAATAGACTTGACTCATATAAGTGACTTTTAAAAAGTCGTGTGAACCAACGAACGAAACATACTTTACTTTACTAACAGTGACATCTAGTTTTCATCCACAAATTCCGAGATATTTAATTACACAATTTTATATCTGAATTTAAAATATTCTCGAATTTTAAAATATTTTATGCGATTATTTTTTAATCTACTTCGCATCCAATATTGTTGCTGCATAGTTATATTATTTAAAAATATCTCGCTTAAATTTAGTAACTGTAGTTTACTATCCACTTTTTCTATAAATAATTTATTCTTTTTATGATTATATGATAATAGTTACATCACACGTATTATAACCAAACTTTACTTTGCTGTCAAAGTCAAAGTTGAGTGAAAGACAAGTAACAAACGTAAAGTGAAGTATATTTGACCTTATGTGTAAACGCACCATTAAATTGACTTTTCATAAGTCGCCTTTTAAAAGTCAAGTCAAAGTAAATTTTTCTCATACGTGTAAACGTAGTCATTATTATGAAAATCAACTTAAATACTGAACACTGGTGTTGGTATCATGACAATGATTACCCAGAGCCGCTCCGTGGGTAGGCGCCTTTGTGCTACGTTATATTTTAGTGCCCCTTCCCCTCGTAAAATTTGCAAATTAAAGTTTAAACTATACATTTGTTCTTCAAAAATGCTAGATTTAATATATTGATGATATTTTCTTGTAATCAATAGATTATAATCAAAATCGTTTGTTGTAATCAACAATTTTACAATAGATTTCAGAATTGTATGTAAATCATAAAGCATTTGATTCTTCGCAAAATGCTAGTATTGTATTCAATATTGGATTCATTGTGGGATTCATTCTTGTAATCAATATTTTTGAGTTATAATTATTATATTCTTTGTTGTAATCAACATTTTCATAGTTATTATTTCAATATAACAATGTTAGAATAATAACAAACCGATTAATACGATAATTATTTTACTCAAGAGCTCTAATGCAAACAAATTTAAAAATATATTGTTCACTTCTATCACGTTAATTTGTAAGTTCTATAGTAATTTTGTCTTTGCGAATAAGAGCATTTTATAAAAATTTACTATTATTTACTTTACTGTCTTGAAACGGGGCCCCTCAAAGTCAGGCGCCTTTGTACAGGGCACAACCTGCCCACCCGCACGGAGCGGCCCTGTGATTACCTAAAAAACTAATATAAATTTACAACAAACAACAAATATAATACAAGTGTAAATATATCATATTTATTATAATTAGATAAAAGTTTTAATTGCAAACAGATAACAAAAGACATACATATTTACATAAATATAGTGATCTATACTCTAATTATTGCAATAAATCACTGTCAATGTAAAATATAGATAGCGCTAACAATTTATTTTATGCCATTAAGTTGTAATAGTAGGGTCTTGTAATATTGATAGACATTTTTTATTATTGTAATCAAGATTCCATTATTGTAAATAAGCATTTCTTTGTTGTAATCAAAAAAAAATATTTAAGGATTTCTTTGTTTGTAATAAAAAACATTATTTCAAAATCAAATCAATATTACTTTAATCCAATGTAGCGGGGCCCCTAAAAGGCGCGGGGCCCATAGGCCTAGTTTACCTACCGGCACTGCTCACGAATGTCATAGACCAAATACTTCTACAGTTTCAAGAATATTTTCAAAATTTAAAAGTGATGGATGTTTTGATCTTTAGATAAGAATCATATGAAAAGGGCAAGGACAAGAATTGCACAAACAAGAGAAAAATAAATAATTTACTTTCTTACGATATTTTTCAGTAAATTATGATGACAAGTTCATCCATAGTAATACATTAATAACAGAATAGTAAATACGAGTATTGCATCTTAGCTGAAACACGATATAAGTAATCACATTTAAAAGATGCAGGAAATTGTAAATTATAAAGTGTTAAATGTTATTTTCTTTAAATTGCAATATGTTTTTATAGTTAATTATCCATACATAGAACTACAATGAGAAAAACGTGCGTGATTCGCGTTTGAAATAAACATTGTTCAAATATTGCAGCAAATGAGTAGGCACCACCGCGCTCTTCAGCGAAGTGTGTGTGGTAGATCCTTAAGTACGAGCACACATATTGTATACCTCTGCAGGAAGTAGCTCTTGATTCAGAGTCGTCCGTCCAACGTCTGTTTCAGTTTTATTTGCACATTACTCACGTCAGCTGCATTATTTTGAAAACTAAACCTATGTATATGATTTGAAAAAAACCATAGAGTAGAGGTTATTTTCGTGTATTTCTAGTTTTTTTGACTTTAAATTGATTAAGAATTAAATAATATATGTAGGAAATCTGGGTACAGTTTCATTTCCGAAAATGTAACACTCTCTATACCAGCTAAAAGGAGCTAAAGAACTCAAGTGGTATGTTTTGGAGACTTCACCGCTGAAGGGTTGCTATCAAGAACAACAAACAAAAAAAAACAAATGGTTAGACTCTCCCACCAAAAAAGAATATTTATATTAGAAGTGTCTAGGGCTGTGCGATCTTTGAAATTTGAAATGATTTTCGATCTTTTGCTAAAATCTATTTGTCGCGATTAATCGACTTGGTCGATCAATAGCAAAAAATCGATATTTTTTATTTGAAATCGAAATACTATATCAAAAAATCAATTTTAATAAATGATCAAAAATTTTTTTCGATCTTTTGATAAAACCGACGTGTTGCGATTGATCGATCAATAGCAAAAAATCAATATTTTTTAAATATGAAATCGAAATACTATATCAAAAATTGATTTTGATAAATACTCAAAAATCGATTTTAATAAATAATCGGAACATCGATTTTAATAATTGATTTAAAAAATCGATTTTAATTAAAATGCAAGACCGATTTTATTAAAAGATCGATTTTTATTGATGTAAAATTTCTACTACGCATACACACATCAAATTATCTTTTAGAAAGATTCTTTTGAAATTGAGCAATAAATTTGAAAACATCGATTTTTCAATTAATCGATTTTTTCGATTGATCGATCTTTCCAAAATAAAAGATCAATCTAATTTTTTAAAAAAGAAGATCGATCAAGATCGATCAATCGATATTTTTCTCAGCCCTAGAAGTGTCTAATCGTCAGAACTCTGCCAGCCCCGAAGAAGCATGCACGATGTATGTTCCAATAAGCGTCCGCAAAACCCGGGTCGTTATATTAGTTTTTAAAATAAGTTTAAAGAACAAGTATAAGTATAAAGTATATGCGTTAGGTATTGTTTTTGTCAGGATTTTTTAAAAAAATTCTTAAAAATGATTAATTTTCCACTAGGAAGGTGTATACCTTCGAGAGCAGCAGAGCTCTGAAGGCTAGGCTCTTGTAATAGGGTAGTTCAGTAATTACGTCATATATGGCGCGCTTCATTTAAACTACTGTGCTACCAGTAAACACGTATTTCAAAGTGATCTTTATTGCCACAGCAAAGAACTAGAACTAGAATTTTTAGCAGTTCATTTCGTCGTCAATATTTTACTTAATAAATAAAAGTTAGCTATTTAAGCTGTCATTCAGTTAAGTTTGAATATTACCCTTTCAATTAAACAAAACATAATATCCTAATTTGTAATCTCAATCATTCTATTCAAGTTTTAAAAAACCTTGCATGAATCTAAATGTTCGTTCAATCTCGAACATGTTCGTGAAACATCCCGTGAAGCGGCACAAAGAGCCCCTTGAAAAATAAGCGATTTATTTTTATGATAATTTTGCGCCTTATGCTATATCGCTTGACCATTAGTGTTTCCTCTGTTTACTGTGTTAATTCGTATATTTCTTTTGTGTTATTGAAAGCAGAAAATCATGAAATTTTGAATGAAATATAATATTTGTAGGTTATGTTAAACTAGCTGTAGCTGTCATTGTGACAATTTCTGCTTTTCAATGTCAATACTCACATCTGCGCTTGCGCCGCACCTTTGCTGCAAATTCAAATTATACTCATGCATGGAATATGTATAAAACAAATAGAATATACTTAAAATCAGGGCGTCGAACCAGCCAAAAACTGGGTTCGGTTCAGGTTTATTTGTTTTTTGAGAGACGGGTTCGTGTGCGGTTCTGATTCAAATATTAATAAAATTTGCAGTTTTCTACTGGGTTCGGTTCGACCTACTGAAAATTGAATTAATGTATTTTGAATACCAATCTTTATATAGGAATAATTTAAAATACGAGCCGGAATTTATAACATAACGCAAGACAAGCACATGAACAATCAACACAGGTAGCAATACAGACTTAGAAGGCGTCGATGATCGGCAGTAAGAGTTACGATAACGTCTCGAATAAATGAATCTGAACCGGAGCTGTACCCTGAACCCGAATTGTAATACCCGGTTCGGTTCCGAATCGGGTTCAATTAAAAAATATATCAGAGGTTTGGTTCTGGGTTAGCTAAAATGTCACGGTTTGGTTCCAGTGCGATACCTTGCTTAAAATACTAAGTAAAATAAAACTACTATGCGCCTTTACTTACCTTAGCGTTCATAATATAAAATATATTTTTATTACAAATCAAACCATGTCAATCAATAAAATAATAAAAATTCAATTTTTTGGCTAATATAATTTTCAAAATATCATCTAGAACATTATAGTTTTTTATTTTTCAAATGCAACCATTTGAAAGTCACATCTTTTTGGTATACAGAAGCTGTATTGTAATTGTTCTATTTTTTATATTACTTACATCTTACATAAAACATTGTATACTTTTATTTCCATAAAGATCACAGAAAATCAAGCAAATATTAATTGTTATACAGTAAAATTATCATAAATTTCATATAAATAATGCAGACAACAATCGCTTGTAAATATAAGGTGCGGCTTATGAAATTCTTTACATACTTTATCTCAGTAGAAAAATATTTCTGTTACGTCTCTGGTGGGCTTTTACTAGCTAATATTTACTCAGTACTGCATACGGTAAACACACAGGCGTCAATGTCAGGTAATTTTACGTGCGGAGATGTTTTTGTTGTAAACTTGGTGTTTAGTTTGTAGTTATGACAAATTGAATGAGTATTTGGTAAAGATCATGTACCTATTAGATGCTCCGTACATAAACAGTTGTAAAGTAAATGGATATGCTTGTTTGTAAATGAGCAAAAAGGCATGACTATATGTGATAGGAATTATGTATGAAAAGAAAATAAAATAGAGAATTTTATATTCATCTAAATTACAAATGATGTGTATACAGTGTTTATAAATAACTCAAACTTAAGCCCGCATTGTTTCCTAGTGAAGAAGCAAAATAGGTATATCATATAAGGTTTTGAGATCATAAAATTATACGTTTTGGTACAATTTTTGTTTTAAATTTACAATATTGGTCTTTGAGTAATCCTTATTGGTTTATTTAAAAAGATAACATACTAAATAAAAAGTCAAAAAATATTTTATTTTATATTTATAATAGTTAACCTGACGCACATTTTTTCAAATAACACAAAGGTCAGGCTAGAATTATTGTGAAAAGAAAATTAGGTTACCCATCTAAAACAAATTTTGGATTGTTTTCATTTGCATCTCAAATTTAAATTAAGTTGTAAGAATTTTTAAAGAATCATTGTGAATGAAAATATGGCATCAGTGAGAATTTATCCTCCAGTAATTAGTTTGTTAGCTTTGGCAATTTTGAAGTCTCTCAGAAATTAGTTTGAAAGCATTCCAAAAATAGTTTGGTTGGGAACTTTTAAGTTGAAAGAAATTAAATTTTTTGATATAAAAAAATGTAGAATTTTGTTTTAAAATTCTATGTGGTGCAATGTGAAATAAAAACTGATTGTTCACTTATTTCTTTACTTACCTGCAATTTGGAATATTTTTTCAGATCTGAAATAATATAGGTAACTCGATAGGTACTGTAAATTTATATATAGGTAAAAAAATAAAAGAATAATCTAATAATTAAATGATTTTATTAAAAGTTAAAAAAATTTGATAATAAGATATTTGTTGTCTTTAACAATCGGATATTTTTACGCATCTGAAAGGTCTGATTCGGATGAGTAATATATGGGGTTAGGTGAATTACGGAAATTAGTCCTCTTCATTGCACGAAGATCCCCAAGTATGGTGTGTTGACATCTAGAGTCAAATGCCGACGAATTTTCCCCGAATACATTGTGGTTTCGTCCAGTTTGTGTCTTTACTAATTTTCCAGAGTCGAACATGAAGCAAGATGGAACGTACGAATTCGGTAGATTTCTACCAGTCTCTAATCGTCGATAAGCACTTCCATTGTCGAATACCCATTCATTCATAAAATATCGGGATTTTTCATTATTCTCACTAGTAGACGGACTAATTATTGATGAAGGGTACTGTTTGCCGGATAGTTTCCTTTTATTAGCAGCACGTTTAGCTTTAAGTCCTGATCGTTGTTTCTTACTTTTCTTTGGGACTTTAGCCGCCTGTCTCTTATTTTTAAAACCCTTTTGTAGCATGCAGTTTTCAGTATCATGAAAAAGGGGGGCTCTGCTTTTTATGTTACCCCGGTGGTTGGCACTCGTTCTGCATTGTGATGCATTTGACTCACTCCTTTGACGTGACTGTACTAGCCTCATTGGAGGCAGATGTCTTTTGTTGTTTGACCGATTAAGCATTGGTGTCTGCGATACACAAGGGGATTCTGGCAGTTTAGCTTCAGAACTAGCTTCTGACGCTTTCTGCCCAGAAAACCTGTAAAAGATCAAAATACGTTAAAAATGATCAGTTTAACTGTATGTCACTTATGTTTCAAGAGAATCTTGCATTTTTTTTACTCTGCAAGACAAGAAACTAGCTTTCGCGTGGCTGACAATTTCAACGATTACAATTCTCTGACATTTCCATTACTATTATCTGACGATTTTTTAAAACATAATTTCTTGTAATTGGCCAGGGGTTGGTGAGCAAATAAGAAAATATAAAAAAGTAAAATTAATCTATGTTCTAAGAGCAACAAAACAAAAATATTTTCCCTGACAACTGATCAAATTTCCTGACTTTCATTCATATGTTCCAATCTCACTCCATTCGCCAGCAGTTTTTGCTCTCAGTCACCAAATCACTCCTCTCAAATACGAACACTATGGTCCGTATTATGAGCGTGCTTTGATAACAAAAGCGATTTTATGGAGCGCGCTTTTACATTACAATCTTATGAAGAGTGTGGCCCATAAAAGCGCTTTTATTATAAAGGTGTGCTCATAATACGGGCCTTTGAATTTATCAACATTCAACACCAATTAACTTGAACGATGGTCGACTGTAGAATATATAAGGGTATAAGGGAAATAATCGGACAGGCAGTCTACTGATGAATAATTTATTTCACACCAACGTTTCGATAAATACAGGACAAACTTAGACATTTCTTGCCCTGATGAAGACTAAAGTATTAGTCGAAACATTGGTATGAAATAAATTATTCATCAGTAGACTGCCTGTCCGATTATTTCCTTTGGGCCCTTATTCAACACCAAATTTTCATATTTTTTCCAACTATTTGTTGTCATAGTTGCAATTTGCTCTGCATTTTCACCCTAAACTATATCATTTGCATGCGCTAAAGGCTAAAGCAAGCACAATATCTTCACCAATATGAATATGGACACCATCTGTTCTACTCAACGCCTTATGCAACAACAGGTCCATATACAAGCTAAACAATCACGGAAACACACCACAATATTTATACGAAATCAATCACTCAATATCAATTTTCAAAGCAGTCTCGCTATTACCCTCTTCAAACAACGCCCCATTCGTTTCAAACATTTTCATTCGCGTCGCACTCTCCGAATATATTCCACAAAGTATTTCTAGGAACACTATCATAGGTACAAGGGATGTCGATTTAAAAATTTTAATCGATTTTTAAATAATCGATTATTTTTTTACCCTGAATCGATTCATCGGTAAATATAAACCGATTTTTTAAAAATCGTAGAATAAAATACAAATGTTATAGCTATAATATTTTTATACATCTATAAACATACGTTTTAGAATACAGTCACAGAGAGGTTATGTTTACTATAAACATCAGAAATTGATCACAAACATCGCCTGATGCCGCCAAAAGCAAACAACACTTACTACGCGCCAACGTCGACTACGCATGACTTCTGCGCGATTGTGCTTGCGCGAGCCTGGACGCGGCCAACCACAATACTTTCACCAATATGGACGCCATCCGTTTCATCCAACGCCTTCTCAAGAATAAATCCATACACAAGCTAAATACCACAATCTTATACCAATATTTATACGAAACCAAACACCCCACTCGCTACTATCCATTCATGCCGCACTTTTTGAGTACATCCCACAAAATATCACAAAGAACACTTATCATAGGTGCATGCTTTAAATCGCAAAAGAAAAATGATTTCTCTAAAGCAATACGAAGAGAAAATATGGGATCAACATATTTCCTCTGGCAAAAACCACCCTGCCTCTCAAATAACGTCAAAAACAATAATTCGTTATAATAAAGAAGTTGTAATGGGAGTTACTTTTAGCACCGAGAATATGCAAGGCAAACAAGTTAAAGAAACTTCTATACAAGACTAGACTTTTATTTAAAAAGAATACATCTAATTCTTGTTTTCCAAGAAAAGAGCAAAGTTGCTGAATAAGATAAGAAATTTTGTCTTGTGAAACTAAACCTAACACTAACCTGTTAACCTTTGTATTCTTGCGATTTATCATTTTCTTTATTTCTTTATAAGCAGCTTTATTAAACTTGCTGATTAGTAGCGTCTGATGAACTAAATATCACTTAAATTTTGAATTTACACTTCTAAATGTTCAATAATTCTCAAAACACGAAAAATTTTAACAGCAGAGCCAAAGGAAGGAAAGTGTAATAAGAAAATGGCGTCACAGAGTCACGGCGTCTCCCGCGTCTCCTATGCTATCAACGCCAACGCCATCTATCTATCCACAATTTGAAACATTTGAACAATTTTTTACATTGTCGAATGTCGATTAATTACACGAATTTGGCTACATTAGGCTTGTTTTTATAAAGGTCAAATACTTTCATTAAGATGAAATACATACATACATTACGAAATGAATGTTTTAAGTAGCAAACATCCTTTCTTATGCATTCTTTATATGCACTTCTTCATTCGTTCTGTCCACGTTTTTAATCACATTCATACAAGTTCTTTTCTCTTTCTACTCGGAAACCTTCTATCCATTAGATTAGAACAAATACAATCCTTTATAATCATAAATTTTAAAGAAGTTGTAAGGATTCAAACAGAATTACTTTCACATGATGCTAACCAAAAACATGCAAGACAAGACATGCTAGAAACTTGTAAGATGGAATTTTATTTGCAACAAAAACAACATACTAAGTAGATAATAAGCAACACAAGAAATCTTGTCTCGTGAAACTAATAGAACCTAATACTAACCTGTTAAACATCGAGTTCCAGTAATTTGCCATTTTCTGTGTTTCTTTGTATCTAACTTTGTTAAACCCACTGAATACTATGCGTCTAATGATTAAAAAGTCACTAAAATTTTGAATTTAGATTTCTCAAATAAGAATTTCAATAATTTTGCTAAAATTTAACGTATCACCAAAGGAAGGAAGTGAACCAAGAAGAAGTCAATGGCCGACTGGGACTGGCCACGTCGCGTTCAGCATAGTACAGTGCTGAGCACCGAAATTTGCCGAATACAGTTGCTGGACCAATCACATTCGTCCATCCATTGCGTTCGGCAAACTTCGGCGCTCAGCGCTGTGCCATTGTATATTTATCAGCGACATCTATACTTTACTGCAGTAACCATTTTAAAATATACGTGGAAGCCTTTTTTCAAATGTACTAATATATGAAATATTCGAATATCCTAAAACTTTTGTTTCCAGGATCGAAAACCGATTAGTTTTGATTCTGAAATTGAGCCAGGGTGGTTTTGGATTAAAAATCGAGAACCGGTTAGCTATATATTCAAATATCTGTGTAGCCGGATAATTCTAAGACCAGAATTTAATTTAACTACACCCAGTCTTCCAATAAGGTTGACTCAGATTTCAGGAGGATATATTTATTAGTTTTACCAAAACGTAATTGATATGCACCCTTACTATTATATGTACCTACCACTTCGAGATTTATGTAGTGTTTGTTAGGATGTAGATTTACTCTAAAATTAAACCTTAAAGATTAAACACGAAACACGACTTTTAAATATATTAGCACGCAACTACAACTAACGGTTTTATATAAGCAACTCATGGGTTCATAAAATTGTTAAGTTAACGAAATGGAACATTTTTCTGACATATGAACAATTTTTTACGTAGTACAAATTAAAAATAAAAACTGGTAAAAATTCATTGGGTTTATCGTATAATAATTTATAGTTAAAACAATGTTCCTCGATATTTATGTGCAAAATGATACTTAACAATTATTTTTTATTTATAATAATTTATTCAAAAATACTACATGAATTAGACGAAGATATAATTTAACAATGGAATTTAACACAGGAGTACAGAACATTTTGAAATTTCTAGAAATTTTTTCACAACAAATTAATCCTGAGAAGGGAGAGTAAATAATTTTATTTTCTTTCTTAAAGGTTCATCCTTATTAGTCTTCCTTTTCTTTATTTTCCTACAACGCTTTCTGCTCTCCCTAAACTTCCTTTTGTGTTTCGGAATTCTCTTTCTGCGAATGCGACGAAACTCGTAGCTGCCTTCTTCTATTTTGCTGGTCCATGATAACGACGAAACAGTACTTCCACTACTTTCTACTGCGCTGTGGGTTCTCTTCCTGCCTCTTCTAGGTGTTTCATTTGGAGGTGTAGATTCTACTGCTCGATTTGCAGGCTCGTCTACAGACTCTGGACTAGTTGTAGTTGTGGGATTATTTGCTGGCCTAAAATAGTCGTAAATAAATAAATATTACTGACGGGCTCATGGCTCATACTATAATTAATTTCTTATGAATAAAGTTATTAATGCAAATATACATTTTACTCTCAATCTCATTTTTTGGCCAAACGAGTTTTTAATTATTTATTATTCAAAATTTCGCGAAAAATCGATTTTAGTTAGCCACTGTTTTAATATTTTGCTATTCATACACTTCCTAGTGTCCGAATCGGAATTCTGAGCTGCCCAATTGACATCTTGCGAAATTTTGAATAACAAATTGATTGATAACTCGTTTTGTCCAAAAAATAAAATACCCGGTATTGCCACTTTGGCGACGATATACAATCACACCAATTCTGTAAGAAAGTTGTTAAGTTTTAGCAACATTGCTAACGCTAAACATCTGGATCCTCCGTTAAACGAAACTTGCCGTATAATTACCGGTTGTTTAAAACCAACACCAGTTAACCAATTATACCTGCTTAGTGGCATAGCTCCACCTAAAGTTAGACGGTCAACGGCCAGTATGGTACAGCGCTCCAAACAGTTACATGATCCTCGACGCCCAATGTCCGGCCAAGAACCACCTCGGTTACGTCTAAAATCTAGACACAGTTTCCTCTCTTCAGTGCATCCAATGACAGAGACCAAGACTGTAACAAGACGATTAATGTGGGATGTGACTTTAAAGCCAGAAGATAAAGCAAAGAGTATCCTTTCAGATGAGAAACTACCACCAGGTAATGATTAGAAATGGGGCCCATTTGGAAATCGTTAAATCGCCTACGAAGTCAAGTAGGAAAATGTACAATAACAATGTCGGAATGTTCCGCCTTTCGACACTACATTCGGCAAACCATAAAAACAGGGATTGAATATCGTTCAATCAGATGCGTCAGAGCCGAGGCTCTGACTACCAGTTCGCTGCCGAGCGATCCCTGTCCCCGGGTGCAAGCCCGGTTGAGGCCCACTGGTGGGGGCGGGTAACTATCCATGTACAGTAAACATGTTCAACTGGAGGTACCAAGCAGAACCCACGCTGTCATTCTGGTCAAGAACAAACAATGCCCCACCTGCTCACGTACGCCAACTTAGAAGAGGAATGTACCAGAGAAGATCTGGCTAAGGAAACACCAGCTGCTAAAAACTGTGCAATTTTTTGGATGAATAATATTTAGATAGGCCACTTCTCTGCCAGTTTTTGAGAACGGTTTTTCCTCTGGCATGAAGGAGAGAATCTTCGGAGAAGATGCATCCTCTCCGTCATAGTTAATGCCGGGCGATGCATAAGACCTATTTCCATAATTTCCAAATTTGACCAAGTATTTATATGGTTATAACAACAAGATCAGCTACCTCACTCCATGTGGTCCGGATGCAGTATTCGCTACCAAAAATCGGTCACTTCAGTATCTAAGGAGTGAGAAATATTTGTTATAATGTATTTATTGTGTATTAATTATTTATATTAAGTATATGGTTTGGACACTAATAATATTAATAATAATAATAATAATAATAATAATAATAATAATAATAATAATAATAATAACCAATAATAATTGCGGACACTCAATAAAATGTGAAAGTGACAGGCTTTGTTTCTATTGGTTACAATTTTTAGCAACGTTGCTAAGACATAACAACTTCCTTAAAGAATTGGGTTGAATGTTTAGAATATAAATTCAAATTTACATCGCCCAAATCTAATACTAGGTATAATATTTTACTACTATTTTTTCTTTTTATTACAAATTACAAATAAAGATTTTATCAGTTTTTCTGTGTGAATTCATAGATCAAACATAATAATAATAATAATTATTATGTAAGTTGTAAGTTAGACGTTACTGCGTTAATACAATTGCGTATGGAAAGAGCCTTCATTTCGATACGCAATTTCTTTGTTTTAGAAGTTTGGTACTAGATGACTGAAGAATCTATACAGTATCCTACACTCTATGTTCAGTGTGGCGGAGGTAGCCAATGTTATTCTTATGGACGTTTTCTGTACCATGTTGCCAATTTTTCAATGTAATGTAATATTGAAACATTCATAAATTTTCATTGCTATACCAAAATTAGTTAACACTGTACAATTTAAGTTTTATGAGGGTCTGTTATTTACCCAAGGGCTTAAATACAGGGCCGCGAAAAGATGCGTTGGAACCGGGGTGTAAAAAACATGCTGAAGCTATTTGTACCTGTAATAAGTAATATTTCAATACAATATTTTAAAATCGCCTGGCATACTAATCTTGATCAAATGCATTAGAGATTAGAATATTAAAATATTATAAATCAACAGGCTTTCCCTTAAAAATGAACAGGAGAGCAGGAAATTGCGTAAAACTAAAATCCCATATTAAATCCCTATGTTCTCCCTTAACTGCCACCATCCTGTATAAATACTCGTTAAACTGACAAGTGTGTTATTCAATTTCATTTTTTTCTTCGCACCTATGCTTGTTACATTTTACATCTATATATTGTACTCATATATGTATTAATTTTATATCTTTTAGTAGAATGGAAATATGTAATATAGGGAATTTATATTGTTGACGACGATATTAAAAGGTCCAATTAAGTACAAAATGTTTTATATATTTACTTTAAATTGACTAGAGTTTATATGTTAATTAGTTTCATTTACGCTTGTTATATTTTTATACCCTACTTATGTTTTGTGTTTGTATTATTTTATATTTTTTGTAAATTATCAAACTGACCAGTTTATTATTTTTTTTTTTTTCTTTTCACCCACCTGAAGCTATTTGTACTTGTAATAAGTAATATTTCAATACAATATTTTAAAACCGCTCGGCATACTAATCTTGATCAAATGTATTAGAAATTAGAATATTAAAATATTATAAATTCAAATTGGAGATTATAAAGAAAGTATAAAGAAAGTATAAAGACTTATGAAATATGTAAAATATATGCAGTATTTCTATAAAATCTAATATTAGTAAATTATCAAATAAGAAGATATAAATTAAATTAAAAAAAAAAATAATGCTTAATAATTAAAACTGACCAGTTTATTGTTTATTTATTTTTTCTTTTCACCCACCTGTTTAGATACACTGAAAGTACACCAATCATAAATACATTCAATGAAGTACCCAGTATATTTCATCTCTTTTTGGGCATCTATTTTGCTCTTTCTATCTTGTAGACTTACAACAGGTAAATATGGCAACATGGTACTCCATAAGACCCTACACTGAACATAGAGTGTGGGACACTGTATAGTCGCTACAGGTAACAAACCACTCTGAGAGCCGAGCGATACCGAAGGTGATACATGTATGTTCCAAGCGCCCGCAAAATCCTTTAGTTTTTAAAATAAGTTTAAAAAACAAGTATAAAGACTCGAGTTTTGTGCGTTAGGTATTGTTTTTGTCAGGATTATTTTTAAAAAAATCGTAAAAAATGCCAGTCACACGCATTCGGCTTCGTTCGGCGCATAGCGTAGTTCGTTACCGGTAGCGACTAGGCGTTAGTCTAGATGACATTTATGGCGTTTTTCATTGACAAAAGTGCAAACTTAAATTTTCAAACGTCAAAAATCAGAATTTACATGGGCCGCGATCAGCACGGCACAGCGCTGAGCACCAAAGTTTGCCGAATACAGTTGCTGGACCAATCGCATTCGTCCATTCATTGCGTTCGGCAAACTTCGGCACTCAGCGCTACCCGCGCTGTACCGTGCTGAACGCGGCCATGAACTTTCAAATAATTGAATGAAAAATGTCGATCCAATGTCACCAACTACAACATTACACATACAAATTTCCCAAGTAGAAAGGACTTTAATATAATATTTTTAGTATAATACGACCAAAAAGTAGACAAAAGTTAATGATTACTCGAATTATCAGCTAAAAAAACTAGAAATTCATATAAATTCATTCGTTTAATATAGTGTTAGAGCTACGTGAAGATAAATTTAATAAATAATACAGTATTCTTTTCTTCACAAATAAATGTTTATTGAAACACTAAATGTTCATTTCGACTGCCAAGCAGTCATCATCAGTAGTACACTAACAGATTAAAAACTCGTACAGTTTGTTCATAGATATAAGAAAATCTACCTTGGTCACTAATGACTATGGCAAACCGCCCCACAGCATGCGGTCCAAGCACCGAATTAAGGGGCCGGATTACAGGAAAAATGAACTTTACTGTTATTTTTCGTAATACTGCAATTAAGATTAAAAATTTCTATACTTAACGGTAACTCTATCATTAACATAAAACAAGATTACTGTTTAACCAACCATAGGTTTTGTTTAGAATCATACAGCTACATAGATAATCCCTTTTCTAAATTATTCCTTTATAAAGGGTAAGTGATAAATATGAGTTCAGTTGAATCGAATCTGTTTTTGAAACAACTACTTGTTCTAAATTAAAAGAAGTCAAAATGTGGAGACCATGGGATGAACAAGAGGACGTCGTCGACGAAGCCCAGCATCGAAAACATTTATCGAGCGACGCGAAAGAAATTATTCGGAATGTTTATCTTTATTTTAATAAAGACTAAAATTGTGATTCAGTACTTAAAAAAACAGCTGAAGCAACCGATGTGCCATATAGTACTGTATGGAAAATTGTACATTCTGCAGCAGAAGAAAAAAAAAACACGATGTGATGCTAGAAAAACAAAAGTAGTGAATGAATTTGAGAAAGACGTTATACGTAGAACTATATATAATATGTATAGTGAAAAAGTGCTGCCTACTATTCGAAGTTTACACCAGAAATTAGTGACCAACGAAACTCACATTAAATGTTCAGTGACAACACTTTACAAAATTATAAAGGATATGGGGTTTAAGTATAAAAAAGTGAACAAACGACAAGTTATTATGGAAAGCCAAAGAATATGTGAAATGAGACATACATTTTTGGTTCAAATTAAACGTTATCGGACCGAAAATCGTCCAATAATTTATTTGGATGAAACCTGCTACGATTCGCATGATATTGTGAAAAAAAGTTGGCAAGATGATACTCCAGGTTGTTCTGTAGATTTGCCTGTATCCCGAGGAAAACGCATTATAATTTTACACGCTGGATATGAAAATGGGTGGATCAACAACGGACTGCTGTTATCTGCCAAAAATGTAAAAGACATACATATACAGGTATTTATACTAATGCATACGATAATTCCTGGAAAACAGGTTGAAGAAACAGTACAAGGGATATTTTACCGTAACAGTGCAGGTATTTCCTAATTACAGTTACTCTTATTTAACAAATTTCAATAATGGGTTGTCTAACGGTGAAAGATCAAAATTTAATAAATTTTGTTCGTGCTTTTTCATATAAATAGATTCTAACATATTTAAATCTTGTTTGACATTACAATATTTAAGTAATTCTAGGTTATTTATTGTGAATTTATGTCCTGTATCATGACTATGTGATGTTAACGCTGATTTAAATATGTTTTTACATTTAACATGATACATATGTTCGTTAAATCTTTTGATAATATTTCTTTTTGTTTGGCCTACATATAACTGGGGGCACTGTGAACATTTAATTGAGTAGATTCCAGACTTTTTTGTGTTTTAAGATTTAATTTATTAGAAAAAACTACATGCAATCCATGTTTCTTAAATAAATTTCTGAATTGGAATTGTGAATATTTATTGTAACATAATTTTGCAAATTTGTCTTTTTCTTATTATTGAAATTTGTTAAATAAGAGTAACTTTAATTAGGAAATACCTGCACTGTTACTGTAAAATATTCCTTGTACTGTTTGTTCAACCTGTTTTCCAGGAATTTTGTATGCATTAGTATAAATACGTGTAAGAGTTTTTAATTTGTTAGTGTACTACTGATGACTGCTTGGCAGTCGAAATGTACATTTAGTGTTTCAATAAACATTTATTTGTGAAGAAAAGAATACTGTATTATTTATTAAATTCATTCAACTGACATTAGTCTTGTGACATAATATGCTTTTGACGTCATATTTCAACTTTTTAAAGAAAATTATTAATGATGTGTTATGTTTTGGATAATATTGACTGAAATTGGCCTAAGGTTCGTTAATTATAAGAAAATTGAATATTTTTTGACCCCGTTGCAGTAATGGCGATAGTCACTTACTCCTGAGTTTTACCACCGCCAGACTTCTTGGTTCGGTTGTTCTTGTTCTCCATATTTACGTAGTAGAATAGTAGAAATATATTCCACTACCTATGTTATATTCTTCGTTTTCAATATTTGCAAATTTATGCCTATTTAATCAGCAAAATATAAGAATTTTATAAATTTTGATAGTACGTCACTTCACTCAACTGAACGGACTGAACGATTAAACGTCAAACAATGTTTACCAACTTAATAGCAATTAGAACTAAATTTATTTTTTACTGAAGTTCTGTTTTGGCGGGATAACTTAGCTCGATATTTAGTTTAATAATTATTAATAATATAATTTTTTCATTTGAAAACGACTGAAATACTTGAAATAGTATAATGTATAAATAATATCATTGTGGTTACCATTACCAACTTTAGAATAATTAATTTTTATTGACATTATTTCAAGGTTAAAGTAATTATGTATTTTTTTTAAAAAGGACTTACCATTTAGTAGTTATAATTGACTGATTATGATGTTTGTCACATTCTCACCAAATATTTTGTATCTTGTGTCTCATAAAAAACTAGCTGTTTTTGTTTTCAAACCAAAAATAAAAGAAATATTGACTTTTCCTCTATTTTTTTTACAAAATAATATACTGATTTTTATCGAGATTAACATAAAAAGTCGTGGAAAACCCCAATTGTAATATTTACAATCAATACTAGTCAAAGTTGTATATTTTAAGGTGAAATAAAATGATAATGTTTAAGAAGTAAAAACTTTATTGCATAATTTTGAAGATACATAGTATTGAACGACAAACCAATGATATTTATAATGATTTATTAAAAAAATTACATGAGAGGCATATATTAAAATATTAAGGATGGAATTTAGAACTGCTGCATGAAGAGTAAATTATTTCTGATTAGAGAAAGTAAATGGTTTTCTTTCCTTCCTTTTTGGTTCATCGTCATCCTTAGTGGGTTTCCTTTTCTTCATTTTTTTACAATGCTTTTTGGTCTTCTTGCTCCTTTTGTTAATTATAAAACGCTTTCCTTTCTTCTCACACACCCTTGTGGGTTTCGCAATTCTCATTGTGATAATACGACGAATGCCGTCTTCTAGTTCGCTGTTAAATGATGGCGACGAAGAAATACTACTTTCCACTTCGCTGTGCGACCTCTTCATACCGCTTCTACGTTCTTCATTTTCTGGTGTACATTCTCGTACATCTTGTTCTAGTTCTACAGTCTCGTCTACAGACTGTGGGCGACTTGCAGCCGGTGAATTATTTGGTGTTCTGAAATAATCGTAAACAAATAAATATTATCAATGGGTCATACTGCAAAAAATTTCTAAAACTATGAATAAAATTGAAGAGCCAGGGAAAAAAGATGAATGTCACAAGATGTATTTTTTCAGTACGCGATTTTTAACACGTTAACTGCGGAATAAAAATAAGGTAGTATTGCGTTACTGCCGATACATATCGTCGGCGATATGTAACTTGCTTTTACTGTGGTGCGATACATATCTCCAGGAATATGTACTAGATGTTGACTCTACTTCCATCTTGTGTACAGATAAGTAATTTTTTGGTTGTATTTAAATATGTATCATTAAAGTTGGTATTCGAACTTATTTAGACTCAAACCGTACATACCTTCGGATACTAAAACTGCACATATTTAATTGAAATTGAATAAATGAGAGATAAAGTTAAATATAAGAGTTTTAATGATTTAATTTCACAAAAATAACATATTAAATATTCTGGTAATAACAATAACTAAAAACAAGGTAAATTACATTATTTTTCCATTTTATTTCAGTGACGTGTTTTTTTGCTATTTCAAGAATTTTTTTATTGGTCTGATATTCTTGAAAAAAATAAACTATATTTGCACGAGGTTTAGACTATGAAAAGAAATAAAACGCATGTTATTACAACAAGTTCATACAAGTTTATACAAACCCCAGGCGATGTGTACCGCATAGAAATAATAAAGAATTAATTGTGTGCGTTACATATCGCCCGAGATATGTACTATATTATTTTAATCTAATAATCCTATAAAAAGGACATTTAAAATGCTACAAGAATGGTTAAAATCGGCCCACAAATAAAAATTATACACTCGCCGCACCTGATGAATGAAAAGGCAAAATTCGCGTATGCATGATGTCACCATCTGGTTATATATCGCGGGCAATATGTATCGCAGTTAACGTGTTAAAGTTTGAAACCCCATGGAATGTTTTTGAAGTAACATAGTTTGTCCAAAATTCAGATTGGCCATTTTACCTGATCTACTAGGCAAAAATGATGAAGGTCCATGAACACATGTTTTTGAAATTCAACGTTGTGCTAGATTTAGTAAGAAAAACGATTTACCTACAAAAACAATCTGGCCAAGCTGTTGCTTGCGCATATCGATGTATGAATGGACATTCATCATTTTATCCCCTGACGCATCGACCCTCATCCTTTTTAGCTCTCGTATTGCAATTTCTAAGGCCTGTTTCTTGGGACTATTAGGCCGGGGCCAGAACGGCGCACCGAACCTAACCCCCAACCCTTGCAGTGACCAGCTATAGCTTTAAAAGCATCGTACCTAGCCTCGCATTACTAGCACAGAATAGGAAGCATGTTGTTTCCTATTCTGTGCTTCTAGTGTCCTTAATGGTCCTCCACGATAGTTATGGGTCAATTCCCGAAATTGAATGATGAGGAAAAATTCCCGGAAATTCCCAAGTAATTTCAAATATTTCGTAGCACCACAATATTTGTTGACGGAGTAATGTAGGTACCAGGCAGGCATAAGCCACAAACATACAAAACAAATGAACAGGCGTCAAGGTATAATATTATCTAAAATAATTTTTTTAAAAAAAATCCGGGAAATAAGACAAGATATTTTTCCCTGCGAATCGTAGTTGCAGGAATTTCCGAGAATTTTTCCGGGAAAAAACAAAATTCCTTGCGGGAATTTTTTAGTGGTACACATCACTACTCCACGACGCATTGCACCTAGCATTTGCTCAAATATTCACTGTTTAAAAAATGTTATCGTCATCATCCTCAGATCTCATATGAAGATTTATAATTCGTATTTATTAGATTTGCTAAAAAACTATCGAAAAACAGGAATCCATTCTTTTAATAAATAAATAAAAATTTAGGGGATTCTTTCCAATGTTTATTTAAATAAGTAAATAATGGTGGTTTTTGAGAACTTTATTTCATATTGATTTTCTCTGAAATACGGCGGATACTATTTTTTCCTTGTGTATGGTGAGATGGTGTGAGCCTATGAAAATAGTAAGCGGTATTACCTAGGGTCTAGGGTCGGTGCAGGGATTGGTGCTGGGTTCGTTGCGAGACGCAAGGCTCCGTTATGACCAGACTCACTAGAATACACGCAATCATTTTTTTGTGTTGATGCGACCCTCGCACAGACTATAGTATCGCAGCAACACAAAAATGATTGTGTATTTTAGCGAGCCTGGCCATAACGGAGTCTAGCGCCTCGCACGGACTCCAGAACCAACCCTTGTACCGATCCTAGTGATGTGTTACCTAAAGAATTCCCGCAAGGAATATTGTTTTCTCCCGGGAAAATTCCCGGAAATTCCTGCAACTACGATTTGCAGGGGAAAATCTTGCCTTTTTTCTCCGGTTTTTTTTTTTAAATTTTATTTTAGATAATATTATACCGTAGCACCTGTTATTTTGCTTTGCATGTTTGTGACTTATGCCTGCCTGTTACCTACTCCGTCAACAAATATTGTGGTGCTACGAAATATTTGAAATTAGTTGGGAAATTTTCCAAAACATTTGTTGGGAATTTCCCTGGGAATTCCCGGGAATTTTTCCTTAACATTCAATTTCGGGAATTGACCTATCACTAACCGACCCTAGGTTATACCGCTCACTATTTTTTAGGCTCGCATCATCGCACCATGGACAGGGAAAAATAGTACCTGTCGTATTTCGAAGAGAAGCAATATGAAATATAGTTCTCAAAAACCACCATTATTCACATATTAAATAAACAGTGGAAATAATACCTTATAAGTTATTTTCTTTTATTTAAAGAATGGCTTCCTGTTTTTCGGTAGAATTTTATATCTTATAAATATGAATTAATTATTAAATAGCCATCTGAGGTTGATGACGAAAACATTTTTTAATCAGAGTGAATACCTGAGAAAATGCTAGGCGCGATACATTGTTGTTAGGGTCGGTGCAAGACTTGGGGCCTAGGCCCATGCGGTTTTTGCCTCCTTTAAATATACCATTTGAAAGCCCCATCTTCAATTTAGTAGTACGACCAATCATTCCATTTTGCTAAAAAATGGGACATTCATCCTTTTTTCCATGGCTCCAGTTATTAATGCAAATATACATTTTACAGTCCAAAAGTACGTACGCGTAATATTTTTTAACTATCTTTTCTTTTCGTTACAATAATAAGACAAATGAACACATAAAGATTTTATCAGTTTACCAGTATGAAGTCTAAAATCAAACAGATGTAGGCGTTAAGTAAATGACATTTGAGTATAATACGACCAAATAGTAGACAAACACGCATGGATAGATACTTAATTTACAATAATTATCACATAATAAACAAGAAATTCACATAAATTCATGGTAGTGCACGTGCTATGTGATATGCTTTCTGAAGTATATCAACGCCAAAAACTTCATTGTCAAAACTATCAATGAAAACGTTTGCATTATAAGGAATATTGATTGAAATTAGTTTAATTTCATTATTTATATAAAAAAAAACAATATTTTTAGGTATGACCCTGTAGCAGTAATGTCTAATGTCACTTACTCTGGAGTTTCGTCCCTATCGTTCGACATTTCGGTTGGGTTATTCTTTTCCTGCATATTTACGTAATAGAATTATATTCCACTATGTTATGTCGTCCCACGTTTTCACTTTTTACAAATTTATGCCAATATAATCTACAAAATACAAGAATTTTATAAATTTTGAAACGTCTTCACGTCTATCAAATGGACGGTTAAAAGTTTAATGCTAGATGCTAGACTTGCACAAGGTTTACCAACTTAATAGCAAATAAGACTAAATTATTTTGTTCTTAAGTTAGTTGTTTTTGGGATAACTGAGTTGGATATTTAGTTGAATAGTTATTAACATAAATTTTAAATTTGAATAAGAATGAATTATTTAATAAATAATAATTTTATGTATTCATATCATTGTGGTTACTATTACCAACTTAGGAGTCATTTTTTTTATCTAGTTGGCATTATTTCAAGGTCAAAGGGATCAAGAGCAAGAGCGGATTCAAATTTTTCAAAAATTTGACGGCACATTTTACATTTGGCTATACTTAACAAGTTATTTTTAGATTATGTGTATTTGTCACAATCTCAAAAATTATTTACATTTCATAAAACTCTGGCCATTTTTGTTTTTAGGCTAATGACACCTCCAAAAATAATATAAAAATATATACCTATTACTTCTTTCCTTTTCTTATTTGAGAAAAAATGAATTATCTAATGAACAATAATTTTACGGATTCATATCTTTGAGGTTACCATTAACAACTTTAGAATAATTTATTTTTATTGGGTTGGCATTATTTCAACGTCAGAGGGACAAATATATTTTTAAAAAGCACACATGGCTATTCTCATATTTGTCATAATCTCACCAAATATGTATGACAACACCAAAAATTTAAAAATAGTATGACTCTTCTCTAAACTTTATTTTTTTTTTATCAAGATTACGATAAAAAAAATCGTGCAAAACCTTCTTTATAATATTCACAATACGTATCAAAGAATTTCTACTCCCATTTAAAAGTTTTACCTATATGTGAAATAAAATGACAATGCTTAACAAAAACTTTATTGCATAATTTTGAGAATGCATTTATTGTATTAATACATGATATAAACCAATATTTAAAATGATTTATTTTAAAAAATTCATGAATAAGTGGGAGAATTTAGAACTGGAGTAGAGTAAATGGTTTTCTTTTCTTCTTTGCTGGTTTATCCATAATGGATTTCCTTTTCTTCATCTTCCTACAACGTTTTCTGCTCTTCCAATACTTCCTTCTGGGTTTCGCAATTCTCACTCTGATAATACGACGAAACACGTCGTATTCATCTAATTCGCTATTCCATGATGTCGAGGAAATAGTACTTTCCACTGCGCTGTGGAACCTCTTCAAGGCACTTCCACGTTCTACATTTTCGCTTTTCCATGATGTTAAGGAAATAGTACTTTCTACTGCGCTGTGGGACCTCTTCAAGGCTCTTCCACGTTCTTCATTTTCGCTTTTCCATGATGTTGAGGAAATAGTACTTTCTACTGCGCTGTGGGACCTCGTCAAGGCTCTTCCACGTTCTTCATTTTCGCTTTTCCATGATGTTGAGGAAATAGTACTTTCTACTGCGCTGTGGGACCTCTTCAAGGCTTTTCCACGTTCTTCATTTTCTAGTGTACAATCTTCATCTCGTTCTGCAGGCTCGTCTACAGACGCTGGACTAGTTGCAGTTGTGGAATTATTTGCTGATCTGAAATAATCGTAAATAAATAAATATTATTAATGGGGTCATACTACAATTAATTTTTGTTAATGCAAATATACATTTTACAGTCCAGAAGTTTGCATACAGTATTTGAAATACTAAATTCAAATTTACATCTCCCATAATCTAATACTAGGTTTAATATTTTGCAACTATCGTTTTTTATTGCAATAATAAAACAAATAAGTACAAAAATAGAGATTTTATCAGTTTCCTGTTTGAATTCTAATATCAAACATGTTAACAATAACAATAGACAAAATTAAAGTTTGGTCGTTCAAAAAGGTTTGTTTTTTTTATACAAATAAAGGAAAATATAGTATTTACTGGCGCTCTAACCTCATTGACCTTGAAATATAAACGAACTTGTTTATAAATGCTCTATAATGGCTAAATATGGATGTAGGTTTATTAATATTCCTAAACATTAACAATAACCTAACCTAACACCGAGTTTCTCAAGCATGACTTTTGTGCGTTAAGATAGATTTATTGCTGTTATTTTTAGAGAAATATACAAGCCAAACGCCAAAGGAAGCGGTCTGTCGTCTATTAAACACCTAGACGAGTAGCCTACATCTAGCGTAGTCGTACCTACTATGACTACGTGATATGCTTTCAACGCTGGAAACTTTACTAACAAAATTATTAGTAAATTTTGCAGTTTGAAGAATATGAATTGAAATTAGCCTGTTTATTTTATTAAAAAAAATAAATATTTTTTGTTATAATCCCGTTAGAATTTACAATAATGCCTAATATCACTTACTTGTCAATTTCACTGGACTTCTCGGTTGATTTGTTCTTTTCCTTCATATTTACGTAGCAGAATTTTATTTCACTGTGCTGTCACACGTTTTCACTATTTACAAATTTATGCCAATATAACGTACAAAATGCAAGAATTTTATAAATTTTGTCTACCCTTCACCCGATCACCCGAACGATTGAAAGAAAGTTCAAGACAAGCCGCAATGTTTACCGATACCAACTTAAAAGCAAATAGGACTAAATTAAGAAACTTATTTTGTTCTTAAATAGTTATGTTTTGGTATAACTGAGTTAAATATTTAGTTTATTAATTATTAACAATATAAATTGGAAAAAGAATGAACTACTAATACAGAATAATTTTAAATTTTCATATCATTATGCTACAATTACCAACTTAAGAATAATTTTTTATATTGTTGGCATTATTTCAAGGTCAAAAGTGCTTTCAAAGTATTTTTAATTTATGAGGACGGACATTTTACAGTAATGCTATAATTTCATTAGTTATTTGTATCCCATATAAAAAAAACTAGCCTTTTTTGTTTTCAGACGACAACCCTAGAAATTTTAAAAAAGAATAATCCTGTATACTATTATTTTTTTACAAAATAAAATATGAATCTAATATTTTCGATCGAGGTTAACGTAAAAAATCGTTTAAAAACCCCATTACAATGTTCACAATACGTATCTAGGAATTTATGCGCTGATTTAGAAGTTTTACCTATATTTATAAAGTGAAATAAAATGACAATGCTTAACAAGTAAAAACTTTATTGCATAATTTTCAAGACACATTTATTATTAAATTAATGATAATATAGATGAATGATATTTATTAAAAACTATTAAATAAACACGAGGGAGACAATTTTAAGGGCGAAATTTAGAATTACTCCCGACTAGAGTGAGTATATGGTTTTCTTTTCTTCCTTGTTCGTTCTTCTTTACTGCTTTTCTTTTTGTCAATTATAAAATAATTCTTTCTTTTCTTGTCACACACCATTCTGTTTTTCGTAGTTCTCATTACAGGACGAAACTCGTCTTCTTCTAGTTCGCTATTCCCTGATATCGACGAAGTAGTACTTCCCACTGCGCTGTGGGACCTCTTCATAGCTCTTCTACGTTCTTCATTTTCGGGTGAACCTTCCACACCTCGTTCTGCAGGCTCGTCTCCAGACTCTGTGTTAGCTGCAGTTGATGTTGAATTAATTGCTGGTCTGAAATAATCGTAAATAAATAAATAGTACCAAAAAGTAGACAAAAGTATGGATACTTCATTTACAATAATTATCATATCAGATAAAAAAAATGTGATATATGATTTCTGACGTCACATTTCAACTCCAGTAACTTTATTGCTAAAATTAAATGAGACGTTTTGCATTTTGAGGAATATTGATTGAAATTAGCCTAAATTTAATTATTTTTAAGAAAAAAATTGAATATTTTTTGCTATGAACTTATGGCAGTAATGTCTAATGTTACTTACTGTTGACTTTCGTCTGACATCTCGCTCGGGTTGTTTTTTTCCTCCATATTCACGTTGTAAATTTATACTCCACAGTGCGATGTTTTACGTTTTCACTATTTACAAATTTATGCCTATATAATCTACAAAATGCAAGAATTTTAAAATTTTGAACCTTTTCTTCACCCAACTAAACGATTGAAAATTTAACACAAGCCCCAATGTTTACCAACTTAATAGCAAAAAGATAATAGGACTAAATTAAAAACTTATTTTGTTATTAAATTACTTGTGTTTTGGTATTTTTTTACAATTTCTTGTCATTGTAGTTACCATTACCAACTTAGGGATATTTTTTTATTTTGTTGGCATTATTTCAAGGTCAAAGGGGTCAACAGTCACGAGAACAGAACAGGACATTTTACTCTATTTTACATTTGGCTATAATTAACAGATTTTATTTAGATTATGTGTATTTGTCATAATCTCACTAATTATCTTTTGTATCTCATAAAACACCAGCCATCTTTGTTTTCATGCTAATGATACCCGTAGAAATTTAGAAAAATATTGCTTTTTCCCACTGTTTTACAAATCCAAAAAATACTGACCTATAATGTAAATGTATTTATCGAGATAAACATGAAAGAATCTACTTATAACCCTTATTGTAATGTTTAGTTACATTTCATGTCCAAGAATTTATGCACCCGTTTAAAAGATGTACTTTTTTTAATGAAAGATAAAATAAAATGATCATGCTTAAGTAAAATTACTTTATTAATGTTGGTTTAAGATTCATTTCTGATATAAACCAATCATTCAGGGATAACAAGATGAATTTTGAGTTATGAAAACAAGTTTCTAATTTTGACATCTTTAGAAATCTTCCTAGATGATGATTGTCCATTGAACCAAAATTATTATGAAGAGTTTAGTCTTGAGCTGCTCCTGTTAGAGAATGGATAATTTTGGGGTATTTGTAGTGCTATCGAGGTCTTCTAATCTGCCCTTTTGCGCTTGGAAGGTTGAGCCCCATTTTCTTGATTTTGATGTCCCGCGAACGTTGAAGTACCATTATGGGTCCTCTTTGTTCCTCTCTGAGCAATATTTGGTTGTGCAGGCTCGTGATATATCGGGATATACCTGGCGAGTTCACTAAAATATTTACAACAATTAAATAAATGATACCTATTTCGTCTTCGTCAACACAGTGCGTCACTTACTTATGGTTTTCGTCAAATATTTTCATGTTTTTAAACGTTTTGCACGAAGTTTATACAGTAACAATAAAAAAAAAATTAAGTACCGGTTTAATAGTACCAATATATGAATTGTATCTAACGAAATATCAAAAAAAAACTTTTAAGAATTTCGAGACAACCTCCCAACAGAAAAACTAATTGGCGAAAAACTGAACTATAGGTGGCGGGCCGCACGGTAGCAAGATGGCGGAGGAATAAGGAGAGTGCTCTCATTCCTTATTGCTGGTAATATGCATTGCAAAGTGCAAAGTATTTAATATGGAAAAATTAACATAAAGTTAGGTGATATTTTTGAATACATTGATTCTGCACGTCCTATAAAGGAATGCGAAGTAATTTTTAAGGCAGGACATGTATTGCTTTGTGGAATAATAAGTGATGGATCAGGTACAATATTGGGATCTTGTTTAAAAAAACAGTCATTTGTGTGGAGATCCTCATATAATTGAAATTTTATTAAATAAAAATATAAATTACTGGAAAGCAAAATTTAGTTTGTAGAGCAGGATTGGGAGGCAAATGCAAACATTGTTATAGTTTTGTTGCATATAAACAGGTTAGTAAAAATGAAAACTATATTTATTGTTTTACAACAAAAGTTATCATTATTATTATGTTATTAATTTATTTGTTTATGGGTTTGTATATTACAGAACAGAAGAAATAGAAAAATTAAGTTGTACAGATTTGGAACAAGTAAGGGGAAAGCTTATTAAAAATAATGATAAACAGTGTATAGTTTGGCTATAAAACTAGAAGAATTTTACCATCCTATTTTAAAAAAGAAAAAAATTGAACCGGTTGGAGACGTCAAAACTATATGGGAAGTAAATTTCAAGATCATATTTTGTCGCTTGAAATATAATGTAAACTTACACTTTTTGACTTGTAATTACTGCATTGTGGCACTGAGCAGTGTCTATGACATTTAATGATCATTATTTAAATCTGAAAATGTAATAAAAACTATATATCTCACTTTCTTTTACAACAAATATAAATTAAACCTGTTTAAAATTACATACGTTTCAATGTATGGTATCAACGTTTCCTTATTCCTCTAGTTCACAAATCTGCCGCCAAACGTCACCCACTTTGAATTTTTTCTCTGCAAAAAGTAAATAGGACTAAATTAAAAAAACTTATTTTGTTATTAAATTACTTGTGTTTTGGTATTTTTTTACAATTTCTTGTCATTGTAGTTACCATTACCAACTTAGGGATATTTTTTTATTTTGTTGGCATTATTTCAAGGTCAAAGGGGTCAACAGTCACGAGAACAGAACAGGACATTTTACTCTATTTTACATTTGGCTATAATTAACAGATTTTATTTAGATTATGTGTATTTGTCATAATCTCACTAATTATCTTTTGTATCTCATAAAACACCAGTCATCTTTGTTTTCATGCTAATGATACCCGTAGAAATTTAGAAAAATATTACTTTTTCCCACTGTTTTACAAATCCAAAAAATACTGACCTATAATGTAAATGTATTTATCGAGATATACATGAAAGAATCTACTTATAACTCTTATTGTAATGTTTCTAATTTTGACATCTTTAGAAATCTTCCTAGATTATGATTGTCCATTGAACCAAAATTATTATTAAGAGTTTAGTCTTGAGCTGCTCCTGTTAGAGAATGGATAATTTTGGGGTATTTGTAGTGCTATAGAGGTCTTCTAATCTGCCCTTTTGCGCTTGGGAGGTTGAGCCCCATTTTCTGATGTCCCGCGGACATTGAAGTACCATTATGGGTCCTCTTTGTTCCTCTCTGAGCAATATTTGGTCTATACTATTATTGTTTTACAAAATAAAATATGAATCTAATATTTTCGATCGAGGTTAACGTAAAAAATCGTATAAAAACCCCCATTACAATGTTCACAATATGTATCTAAGAATTTATGCGCCGATTTAGAAGTTTTACCTATATTTAAAAAGTGAGATAAAATGACAATGCTTAACAAGTAAAAACTTTATTGCATAATTTTGAAGACACATTTATTATTAAATTAATGATATAGATGAATGATATTTATTAAAAACTATTAAATAAACACGAGGGAGACATAATTTTAAGGGCGAAATTTAGAACTGGGGCAAAGAACATCTTTAGTTATCTGGCAAATTTTTCACAACAAATTACTCCCGACTAGAGTGAGTATATGGTTTTCTTTACTTCCTTGTTCGTTCTTCTTTACTGCTTTTCTTTTTGTCAATTATAAAATAATTCTTTCTTTTCTTGTCACACACCATTCTGTTTTTCGTAGTTCTCATTACAGGACGAAACTCGTCTTCTTCTAGTTCGCTATTCCCTGATATCGACGAAGTAGTACTTCCCACTGCGCTGTGGGACCTCTTCATAGCTCTTCTACGTTCTTCATTTTCGGGTGAACCTTCCACACCTCGTTCTGCAGGCTTGTCTCCAGACTCTGTGTTAGCTGCAGTTGATGTTGAATTATTTGCTGGTCTGAAATAATCGTAAATAAATAAATAGTACCAAAAAGTAGACAAAAGTATGGATACTTCATTTACAATAATTATATCAGATAAAAAACTGTGATATATGATTTCTGACGTCACATTTCAACTACAGTAACTTTATTGCTAAAATTAAATGAGACGTTTTGCATTTTGAGGAATATTGATTGAAATTTGCCTAAATTTAATTATTTTTAAGAAAAAATTGAATATTTCTTGGTATGAACTTATGGCAGTAATGTCTAATGTTACTTACTGTTGACTTTCGTCTGACATCTCGCTCGGGTTGTTTTTTTCCTCCATATTCACGTTGTAAATTTATACTCCACAGTGCGATGTTTTACGTTTTCACTATTTACAAATTTATGCCTATATAATCTACAAAATGCAAGAATTTTAAAATTTTGAACCTTTTTCTCACCCAACTAAACGATTGAAAATTTAACACAAGCCCCAATGTTTACCAACTTAATAGCAAAAAGTTAATAGGACTAAACTAAAAAACTTATTTTGTTATTAAATTAGTTGTGTTTTGGTATTACCGAGTTGAATATTTAGTTTAATAATTATTAATAATATAAATTGGAAAAAGAATGAATTACTAATACAGAATAATTTTAAATTTTCATATCATTATGCGTTGTGGTTACCATTACCAACTTAAGAATATTTTTTTATATTGTTGGCATTATTTCAAGGTCAAAAGTGCTTTCAAAGAATGTTTTTAATTTATGAAGACGGACATTTTACAATAATGCTAAAATTTCACTAGTTAATTGTATCCCATATAAAAAATAACTAGCCTTTTTTGTTTTCAGACTAATGACATCCCTAGAAATTTTAAAAAAGAATGATCCTCTATACTATTATTTTTTTACAAAATAAAATATGAATCTAATATTTTCGATCGAGGTTAACGTAAAAAATCGCATAAAAATCCCATTACAATGTTCACAATACGTATCTAAGAATTTATGCGCCGATTTAGAAGTTTTACCTATATTTATAAAGTGAAATAAAATGACAATGCTTAACAAGTAAAAACTTTATTGCATAATTTTGAAGACACATTTATTATTAAATTAATGATATAGATGAATGATATTTATTAAAAACTATTAAATAAACACGAGGGAGACATAATTTTAAGGGCGAAATTTAGAATTGGAGCAAAGAACATGTTTAGTTATCTGGCAAATTTTTCACAGCAAATTACTCCCGACTAGAGTGAGTATATGGTTTTCTTTTCTTCCTTGTTCGTTCTTCTTTACTGCTTTTCTTTTTGTTAATTATAAAATAATTTTTTCTTTTCTTGTCACACACCATTCTGTTTTTCGCAGTTCTCATTACAGGACGAAACTCGTCTTCTTCTAGTTCGCTATTCCCTGATATCGACGAAGTAGTACTTCCCACTGCGCTGTGGGACCTCTTCATAGCTCTTCCACGTTCTTCATTTTCGCTTTTCCATGATGTTAAGGAAATAGTACTTTTTACTGCGCTGTGGGACCTCTTCATAGCTCTTCCACGTTCTTCATTTTCGCTTTTCCATGATGTTGAGGAAATAGTACTTTCTACTGCGCTGTGGGACCTCTTCAAGGCTTTTCCACGTTCTTCATTTTCTAGTGTACAATCTTCATCTCGATCTGCAGGCTCGTCTACAGACGCTGGACTAGTTGCAGTTGTGGAATTATTTGCTGATCTGAAATAATCGTAAATAAATAAATATTATTAATGGGGTCATACTACAATTAATTTTTGTTAATGCAAATATACATTTTACAGTCCAGAAGTTTGCATACAATATTTGAAATACTAAATTCAAATTTACATCTCTCATAATCTAATACTAGGTTTAATATTTTGCAACTATCGTTTTTTTATTGCAATAATAAAACAAATAAGTACAAAAATAGAGATTTTATCAGTTTCCTGTTTGAATTCTAATATCAAACATGTTAACAATAACAATAAACAAAATTAAATTTTGGTCGTTCGAAAAGGTTTGTTTTTTTATACAAATAAAGGAAAATATAGTATTTACTGGCGCTCTAAGCTCATTGACCTTGAAATATAAACGAACTTGTTTATAAATGCTCTATAATGCCTAAATATGGATGTATGCTTATTAATATTCAATAACATTAACAATAACCTAACCTAACACCGAGTTTCTCAAGCGTGACTTTTGTGTGTTAAGATAGATTTATTGCTGTTATTTTTTGAGAAATATACAAGCCAAACGCCAAAGGAAGCGGTCTGTCGTCTATAAAACACCTAGATGAATAGTACATCTAGCGTAGTCGTACCTACTAGACTACGTGATATGCTTTCAACGCTGGAAACTTTACTAACAAAATTATTAGTAAATTTTGCAGTTTGAAGAATATTAATTGAAATTAGCCTGTTTTTTTTATTAAAAAAATTAAATATTTTTTGTTATAATCCCGTTAGAATTTACAATAATGTCTAATATCACTTACTTGTCAATTTCACTGGACTTCTCGGTTGATTTGTTCTTTTCCTTCATATTTACGTAGCAGAATTTTATTTCACTGTGCTATGTCCCACGTTTTCACTATTACAAATTTATGCTAATATAACGTACAAAATGCAAGAATTTTATAAAAATTTTCCACCCTTCACCCGATCACCCAAACGATTGAAAGAAAGTTTAAGACAAGCCGCAATGTTTACCGTTACCAACTTAAAAGCAAATAGGACTAAATTAAGAAACTTATTTTGTTCTTAAATAGTTGTGTTTTGGTATAACTGAGTTAAATATTTAGTTTATTAATTATTAACAATATAAATTGGAAAAAGAATGAATTACTAATACAGAATAATTTTAAATTTTCATATCATTTTGCGTTGTGGTTACAATTACCAACTTAAGAATAATTTTTTATATTGTTGGCATTATTTCAAGGTCAAAAGTGCTTTCAAAGTATTTTTTATTTATGAGGACGGACATTTTACAGTAATGCTATAATTTCACTAGTTATTTGTATCCCATATAAAAAAAACTAGCCTTTTTTGTTTTCAGACTAATGACAACCCTTGAAATTTAAAAAAAGAATAATCCTCTATACTATTATTTTTTTACAAAATAAAATATGAATCTAATATTTTCGATCGAGGTTAACGTAAAAAATCGTTTAAAAACCCCATTACAATGTTCACAATACGTATCTAGGAATTTATGCGCTGATTTAGAAGTTTTACCTATATTTATAAAGTGAAATAAAATGACAATGCTTAACAAGTAAAAACTTTATTGCATAATTTTCAAGACACATTTATTATTAAATTAATGATAATATAGATGAATGATATTTATTAAAAACTATTAAATAAACACGAGGGAGACAATTTTAAGGGCGAAATTTAGAATTACTCCCGACTAGAGTGAGTATATGGTTTTCTTTTCTTCCTTGTTCGTTCTTCTTTACTGCTTTTCTTTTTGTCAATTATAAAATAATTCTTTCTTTTCTTGTCACACACCATTCTGTTTTTCGTAGTTCTCATTACAGGACGAAACTCGTCTTCTTCTAGTTCGCTATTCCCTGATATCGACGAAGTAGTACTTCCCACTGCGCTGTGGGACCTCTTCATAGCTCTTCTACGTTCTTCATTTTCGGGTGAACCTTCCACACCTCGTTCTGCAGGCTCGTCTCCAGACTCTGTGTTAGCTGCAGTTGATGTTGAATTATTTGCTGGTCTGAAATAATCGTAAATAAATAAATAGTACCAAAAAGTAGACAAAAGTATGGATATTTCATTTCAATAATTATCATATCAGATAAAAAAAATGTGATATATGATTTCTGACGTCACATTTCAACTCCAGTAACTTTATTGCTAAAATTAAATGAGACGTTTTGCATTTTGAGGAATATTGATTGAAATTAGCCTAAATTTAATTATTTTTAAGAAAAAATTGAATATTTTTTGGTATGAACTTATGGCAGTAATGTCTAATGTTACTTACTGTTGACTTTCGTCTGACATCTCGCTCGGGTTGTTTTTTTCCTCCATATTCACGTTGTAAATTTATACTCCACAGTGCGATGTTTCACGTTTTCACTATTTACAAATTTATGCCTATATAATCTACAAAATGCAAGAATTTTAAAATTTTGAACCTTTTCTTCACCCAACTAAACGATTGAAAATTTAACACAAGCCCCAATGTTTACCAACTTAATAGCAAAAAGATAATAGGACTAAATTAAAAACTTATTTTGTTATTAAATTAGTTGTGTTTTGGTATTACCGAGTTGAATATTTAGTTTAATAATTATTAATAATATAAAATAAATGATTTAATAAAGAATAATTTTGCAAAATCTTGTCTTTGTAGTTACCATTACCAACTTAGGGATATTTTTTTTTACTTTGTTGGCATTATTTCAAGGTCAAAGGGGTCAACAGTCACGAGAACTGAGAACAGGACATTTTACTCTATTTTACATTTGGCTATAATTAACAGATTTTATTTAGATTGTGTATTTGTCACAATCTCACTAATTATCTTTTGTATCTCATAAAACACCAGTCATCTTTGTTTTCATGCTAATGACACCCGTTGAAATTTAGAAAAATATTACTTTTTCCCAGTTTTACAAATCCAAAAAATACTGATCCATAATTTATTTATCGAGATTAACATGAAAAGAATCTACTTATAACACTTATTGTAATGTTTAGTCACATTACATGTCCAAGAATTTGCACACCCGTTTAAAAGATGTACTATTTTTAATGGAAGATAAAATAAAATGATCATGCTTAAGTAAAATAACTTTTTCTACAGTCTATATACAAGTAGCCATTTGCGCTCTCTTTTGTCAACGCAAAATGTCACTTTGCCGCTCTAGAGCGACAAAGTAGAAAAAACGCTCGCTTCTCAAATTTCTTAATGGAAACGTTTAGTCAGGAATTAATGACACTGTAGTTACACATTACCCACATAACCAAACAAAATGCCGCACTGCTGTGAAAATAAAATAGGGCATTCATTTACAAAAACGAAAGTATAAAATGCTTAGATTAGATTGAAGCAATAGCTCAAGAAGAATGGAAAATACCGATGAGGAAAAATAAATAAAAAATAATTTTTTGTTATGATGGAGGACCCCATTGTGGCGACTGTAGAAAAAATCTTGTGTGTGTTTCGAGCATTCGAGCGCAAATGGACATTGTCGATTTCGAGAGAATGCCTCGCTCCTGCGTCGCGCGGCAACAACCTCTCAATCGACAATGTCCCATTTTGCGCTCTTAATACACAAATAGCTATTATTGTATAATGTTGATTTAAGATTCATTTCTGATATAAACCAATGATGCAGGGGTAACTAGATGAATTTTGAGTTATGAAAACAAGTTTCTAATTTTGACATCTTTAGAAATCTTCCTAGATTATGATTGTCCATTGAACCAAAATTATTATGACGAGTTTAGTCTTAAGCTGCTCCTGTTAGAGAATGGATAATTTTGGGGTATTTATAGAGCTATCGAGGTCTTCTAATCTGCCCTTTTGCGCTTGGGAGGTTGAGCCCCATTTTCTTGATTTTGATGTCCCGCGGACGTTGAAGTACCATTATGGGTCCTCTTTGTTCCTCTCTGAGCAATATTTGGTCTATACTATTATTGTTTTACAAAATAAAATATGTATCTAATATTTTCGATCGAGGTTAACGTAAAAAATCGTATAAAAACTCCCATTACAATGTTCACAATACGTATCTAAGAGTTTGTGCGCCGATTTAGAAGTTTTACCTATATTTATAAAGTGAAATAAAATGACAATGCTTAACAAGTAAAAACTTTATTGCATAATTTTCAAGACACATTTATTATTAAATTAATGATATAGATGAATGATATTTATTAAAAACTATTAAATAAACACGAGGGAGACATAATTTTAAGGGCGAAATTTAGAACTGGAGCAAAGAACATCTTTAGTTATCTGGCAAATTTTTCACAGCAAATTACTCCCGACTAGAGTGAGTATATGGTTTTCTTTTCTTCCTTGTTCGTTCTTCTTTACTGCTTTTCTTTTTGTCAATTATAAAATAATTCTTTCTTTTCTTGTCACACACCATTCTGTTTTTCGTAGTTCTCATTACAGGACGAAACTCGTCTTCTTCTAGTTCGCTATTCCCTGATATCGACGAAGTAGTACTTCCCACTGCGCTGTGGGACCTCTTCATAGCTCTTCTACGTTCTTCATTTTCGGGTGAACCTTCCACACCTCGTTCTGCAGGCTCGTCTCCAGACTCTGTGTTAGCTGCAGTTGATGTTGAATTATTTGCTGGTCTGAAATAATCGTAAATAAATAAATAGTACCAAAAAGTAGACAAAAGTATGGATACTTCATTTACAATAATTATCATCAGATAAAAAAAATGTGATATATGATTTCTGACGTCGCATTTCAACTCCAGTAACTTTATTGCTAAAATTAAATGAGACGTTTTACATTTTGCAGAATATTGATTGAAATTAGCCTAAATTTAATTATTTTTAAGAAAAAATTGAATATTTTTTGGTATGAACTTATGGCAGTAATGTCTAATGTTACTTACTGTTGACTTTCGTCTGACATCTCGCTCAGGCTGTTTTTTTCCTCCATATTCACGTTGTAAATTTATACTCCACAGTGCGATGTTTTACGTTTTCACTATTTACAAATGTATGCCTATATAATCTACAAAATGCAAGAATTTTAAAATTTTGAACCTTTTCCTCACCCAACTAAACGATTGAAAATTTAACACAAGCCTCAATGTTTACCAACTTAATAGCAAAAAGTTAATAGGACTAAATTAAAAAACTTATTTTGTTATTAAATTAGTTGTGTTTTGGTATTACCGAGTTGAATATTTAGTTTAATAATTATTAATAATATAAATTGGAAAAAGAATGAATTACTAATACAGAATAATTTTAAATTTTCATATCATTATACGTTGTGGTTACCATTACCAACTTAAGAATATTTTTTTTATATTGTTGGCATTATTTCAAGGTCAAAAGTGCTTTCAAAGAATGTTTTTTAATTTATGAAGACGGACATTTTACAATAATGCTAAAATTTCACTAGTTAATTGTATCCCATATAAAAAAATAACTAGCCTTTTTTGTTTTCAGACTAATGACATCCCTAGAAAGTTTAAAAAAGAATGATCCTCTATACTACTATTTTTTTACAAAATAAAATATGAATCTAATATTTTCGATCGAGGTTAACGTAAAAAATCGCATAAAAATCCCATTACAATGTTCACAATACGTATCTAAGAATTTATGCGCTGATTTAGAAGTTTTACCTATATTTATAAAGTGAAATAAAATGACAATGCTTAACAAGTAAAAACTTTATTGCATAATTTTGATGACACATTTATTATTAAATTAATGATATAGATGAATGATATTTATTAAAAACTATTAAATAAACACGAGGGAGACATAATTTTAAGGGCGAAATTTAGAATTGGAGCAAAGAACATCTTTAGTTATCTGGCAAATTTTTCACAGCAAATTACTCCCGACTAGAGTGAGTATATGGTTTTCTTTTCTTCCTTGTTCGTTCTTCTTTACTGCTTTTCTTTTTGTTAATTATAAAATAATTTTTTCTTTTCTTGTCACACACCATTCTGTTTTTCGCAGTTCTCATTACAGGACGAAACTCGTCTTCTTCTAGTTCGCTATTCCCTGATATCGACGAAGTAGTACTTCCCACTGCGCTGTGGGACCTCTTCATAGTTCTTCCACGTTCTTCATTTTCGCTTTTCCATGATGTTGAGGAAATAGTACTTTCTACTGCGCTGTGGGACCTCTTCAAGGCTTTTCCACGTTCTTCATTTTCTAGTGTACAATCTTCATCTCGATCTGCAGGCTCGTCTACAGACGCTGGACTAGTTGCAGTTGTGGAATTATTTGCTGATCTGAAATAATCGTAAATAAATAAATATTATTAATGGGGTCATACTACAATTAATTTTTGTTAATGCAAATATACATTTTACAGTCCAGAAGTTTGCATACAATATTTGAAATACTAAATTCAAATTTACATCTCTCATAATCTAATACTAGGTTTAATATTTTGCAACTATCGTTTTTTTATTGCAATAATAAAACAAATAAGTACAAAAATAGAGATTTTATCAGTTTCCTGTTTGAATTCTAATATCAAACATGTTAACAATAACAATAAACAAAATTAAATTTTGGTCGTTCAAAAAGGTTTGTTTTTTTATACAAATAAAGGAAAATATAGTATTTACTGGCGCTCTAAGCTCATTGACCTTGAAATATAAACGAACTTGTTTATAAATGCTCTATAATGCCTAAATATGGATGTAGGCTTATTAATATTCAATAACATTAACAATAACCTAACCTAACACCGAGTTTCTCAAGCGTGACTTTTGTGTGTTAAGATAGATTTATTGCTGTTATTTTTTGAGAAATATACAAGCCAAACGCCAAAGGAAGCGGTCTGTCGTCTATAAAACACCTAGATGAGTAGTACATATAGCGTAGTCGTACCTACTATGTCTACGTGATATGCTTTCAACGCTGGAAACATTACTAACAAAATTATTAGTAAATTTTGCAGTTTGAAGAATATTAATTGAAATTAGCCTGTTTTTTTTATTAAAAAAATTAAATATTTTTTGTTATAATCCCGTTAGAATTTACAATAATGTCTAATATCACTTACTTGTCAATTTCACTGGACTTCTCGGTTGATTTGTTCTTTTCCTTCATATTTACGTAGCAGAATTTTATTTCACTGTGCTATGTCCCACGTTTTCACTATTACAAATTTATGCTAATATAACGAACAAAATGCAAGAATTTTATAAAAAAATTCCACCCTTCACCCGATCACCCAAACGATTGAAAGAAAGTTTAAGACAAGCCGCAATGTTTACCGTTACCAACTTAAAAGCAAATAGGACTAAATTAAGAAACTTATTTTGTTCTTAAATAGTTGTGTTTTGGTATAACTGAGTTAAATATTTAGTTTATTAATTATTAACAATATAAATTGGAAAAAGAATGAATTACTAATACAGAATAATTTTAAATTTTCATATCATTTTGCGTTGTGGTTACAATTACCAACTTAAGAATAATTTTTTATATTGTTGGCATTATTTCAAGGTCAAAAGTGCTTTCAAAGTATTTTTTATTTATGAGGACGGACATTTTACAGTAATGCTATAATTTCACTAGTTATTTGTATCCCATATAAAAAAAACTAGCCTTTTTTGTTTTCAGACTAATGACAACCCTTGAAATTTAAAAAAAGAATAATCCTCTATACTATTATTTTTTTACAAAATAAAATATGAATCTAATATTTTCGATCGAGGTTAACGTAAAAAATCGCATAAAGATCCCATTACAATGTTCACAATACGTATCTAGGAATTTATGCGCTGATTTAGAAGTTTTACCTATATTTATAAAGTGAAATAAAATGACAATGCTTAACAAGTAAAAACTTTATTGCATAATTTTCAAGACACATTTATTATTAAATTAATGATAATATAGATGAATGATATTTATTAAAAACTATTAAATAAACACGAGGGAGACAATTTTAAGGGCGAAATTTAGAATTACTCCCGACTAGAGTGAGTATATGGTTTTCTTTTCTTCCTTGTTCGTTCTTCTTTACTGCTTTTCTTTTTGTCAATTATAAAATAATTCTTTCTTTTCTTGTCACACACCATTCTGTTTTTCGTAGTTCTAATTACAGGACGAAACTCGTCTTCTTCTAGTTCGCTATTCCCTGATATCGACGAAGTAGTACTTCCCACTGCGCTGTGGGACCTCTTCATAGCTCTTCTACGTTCTTCATTTTCGGGTGAACCTTCCACACCTCGTTCTGCAGGCTCGTCTCCAGACTCTGTGTTAGCTGCAGTTGATGTTGAATTATTTGCTGGTCTGAAATAATCGTAAATAAATAAATAGTACCAAAAAGTAGACAAAAGTATGGATACTTCATTTACAATAATTATCATATCAGATAAAAAAAATGTGATATATGATTTCTGACGTCACATTTCAACTCCAGTAACTTTATTGCTAAAATTAAATGAGACGTTTTGCATTTTGAGGAATATTGATTGAAATTAGCCTAAATTTAATTATTTTTAAGAAAAAAATTGAATATTTTTTGGTATGAACTTATGGCAGTAATGTCTAATGTTACTTACTGTTGACTTTCGTCTGACATCTCGCTCGGGTTGTTTTTTTCCTCCATATTCACGTTGTAAATTTATACTCCACAGTGCGATGTTTCACGTTTTCACTATTTACAAATTTATGCCTATATAATGTACAAAATGCAAGAATTTTAAAATTTTGAACCTTTTCTTCACCCAACTAAACGATTGAAAATTTAACACAAGCCCCAATGTTCACCAACTTAATAGCAAAAAGATAATAGGACTAAATTAAAAACTTATTTTGTTATTAAATTAGTTGTGTTTTGGTATTACCGAGTTGAATATTTAGTTTAATAATTACTAATAATATAAAATAAATGATTTAATAAAGAATAATTTTGCAAAATCTTGTCATTGTAGGTACCATTATCAACTTAGGGATATTTTTTTTACTTTGTTGGCATTATTTCAAGGTCAAAGGGGTCAACAGTGACGAGAACTGAGAACAGGACATTTTACTCTATTTTACATTTGGCTATAATTAACAGATTTTATTTAGATTATGTGTATTTGTCATAATCTCACTAATTATCTTTTGTATCTCATAAAACACCAGCCATCTTTGTTTTCATGCTAACGATACCCGTAGAAATTTAGAAAAATATTGCTTTTTCCCACTGTTTTACAAATCCAAAAAATACTGACCTATAATGTAAATGTATTTATCGAGATAAACATGAAAGAATCTACTTATAACCCTTATTGTAATGTTTAGTTACATTTCATGTCCAAGAATTTATGCACCCGTTTAAAAGATGTACTTTTTTTAATGAAAGATAAAATAAAATGATCATGCTTAAGTAAAATTACTTTATTAATGTTGGTTTAAGATTCATTTCTGATATAAACCAATCATTCAGGGATAACAAGATGAATTTTGAGTTATGAAAACAAGTTTCTAATTTTGACATCTTTAGAAATCTTCCTAGATGATGATTGTCCATTGAACCAAAATTATTATGAAGAGTTTAGTCTTGAGCTGCTCCTGTTAGAGAATGGATAATTTTGGGGTATTTGTAGTGCTATCGAGGTCTTCTAATCTGCCCTTTTGCGCTTGGGAGGTTGAGCCCCATTTTCTTGATTTTGATGCCCCGCGAACGTTGAAGTACCATTATGGGTCCTCTTTGTTCCTCTCTGAGCAATATTTGGTTGTGCAGGCTCGTGATATATCGGGATATACCTGGCGAGTTCACTAAAATATTTACAACAATTAAATAAATGATACCTATTTCGTCTTCGTCAACACAGTGCGTCACTTACTTATGGTTTTCGTCAAATATTTTCATGTTTTTAAACGTTTTGCACGAAGTTTATACAGTAACAATAAAAAAAAATTCAAGTACCGGTTTAATAGTACCAATATATGAATTGTATCTAACGAAATATCAAAAAAAAAATTTCGAGACAACCTCCCAACAGAAAAACTAATTGGCGAAAAACTGAACTATAGGTGGCGGGCCGCACGGTAGCAAGATGGCGGAGGAATAAGGAGAGTGCTCTCATTCCTTATTGCTGGTAATATGCATTGCAAAGTGCAAAGTATTTAATATGGAAAAATTAACATAAAGTTAGGTGATATTTTTGAATACATTGATTCTGCACGTCCTATAAAGGAATGCGAAGTAATATTAATAAATGTAATATTTTATCATTCACGAGAAAATCTCATCCTCTTTTGTTTGACTATAAAATTGATAATAAAAGTTTACTTCGGGTTAACATTATAAAAGATCTGGGAGTAATTTTCGACACTAAATTGTCATTTATTCATCATATTAACAATATTTACAAGGAATCCATTAAATTGCTTGGTTTTATAATACGTAATACCCGATCATTCAAAAATATTTCTTCCATATTTACTCTTTATTATTCATTGGTGCGCTCTAAAATTGAATACTGCTCTATTGTATGGAACCCCACTTACGAATGTCATCAAGATTTATTAGAAAAAGTTCAGAAAAAATTTCTAAAATTTATATTTTTTAAAATAAATAATATTTACCCTGATTATAATACATCATATTGCGAATTACTCGAGATGTTTAATATGCCAAGTCTTTTGGAAAGACGTGAGGCTTACTCAATTTTTTATTTATCCAAGTTAATTAATGGCGAAATTGATGACCCCATATCCACTAGTTGTCTTAACTTCCAAATTCCTCGTATTTCCACCCGCTACTCATGTACTTTCTATCTTCCTACTCCCCGAACTAATGTCCTTCAGGTTTCCCCCATTTATCGCATGTGTTCGTACTACAATATTAAATTCTCTAATTTTGACGTTTTTCTTCTAAAGCCTAGTCAAATTTTCAAATGTATAAATAATAAACTCCTTCATACATTTTAACCTGTTAAATATTATTCTTTATTGTATTGTATATTTTTAAGTGTGTTTCCTGCTCTTTCATTGGGAATAATCCTGTTGAGCAGTTGTAATAAATAAATAAATAAATAAATTTTTAAGGCAGGACATGTATTGCTTTGTGGAATAATAAGTGATGGATCAGGTACAATATTGGGATCTTGTTTAAAAAAACAGTCATTTGTGTGGAGATCCTCATATAATTGAAATTTTATTAAATAAAAATATAAATTACTGGAAAGCAAAATTTAGTTTGTAGAGCAGGATTGGGAGGCAAATGCAAACATTGTTATAGTTTTGTTGCATATAAACAGGTTAGTAAAAATGAAAACTATATTTATTGTTTTACAACAAAAGTTATCATTATTATTATGTTATTAATTTATTTGTTTATGGGTTTGTATATTACAGAACAGAAGAAATAGAAAAATTAAGTTGTACAGATTTGGAACAAGTAAGGGGAAAGCTTATTAAAAATAATGATAAACAGTGTATAGTTTGGCTATAAAACTAGAAGAATTTTACCATCCTATTTTAAAAAAGAAAAAAATTGAACCGGTTGGAGACGTCAAAACTATATGGGAAGTAAATTTCAAGATCATATTTTGTCGCTTGAAATATAATGTAAACTTACACTTTTTGACTTGTAATTACTGCATTGTGGCACTGAGCAGTGTCTATGACATTTAATGATCATTATTTAAATCTGAAAATGTAATAAAAACTATATATCTAACTTTCTTTTACAACAAATATAAATTAAACCTGTTTAAAATTACATACGTTTCAATGTATGGTATCAACGTTTCCTTATTCCTCTAGTTCACAAATCTGCCGCCAAACGTCACCCACTTTGAATTTTTTCTCTGCAAAAAGTAAATAGGACTAAATTAAAAAAACTTATTTTGTTATTAAATTACTTGTGTTTTGGTATTTTTTTACAATTTCTTGTCATTGTAGTTACCATTACCAACTTAGGGATATTTTTTTATTTTGTTGGCATTATTTCAAGGTCAAAGGGGTCAACAGTCACGAGAACAGAACAGGACGTTTTACTCTATTTTACATTTGGCTATAATTAACAGATTTTATTTAGATTATGCGTATTTGTCATAATCTCGCTAATTATCTTTTGTATCTCATAAAACACCAGTCATCTTTGTTTTCATGCTAATGATACCCGTAGAAATTTAGAAAAATATTACTTTTTCCCACTGTTTTACAAATCCAAAAAATACTGACCTATAATGTAAATGTATTTATCGAGATATACATGAAAGAATCTACTTATAACTCTTATTGTAATGTTTCTAATTTTGACATCTTTAGAAATCTTCCTAGATTATGATTGTCCATTGAACCAAAATTATTATTAAGAGTTTAGTCTTGAGCTGCTCCTGTTAGAGAATGGATAATTTTGGGGTATTTGTAGTACTATAGAGGTCTTCTAATCTGCCCTTTTGCGCTTGGGAGGTTGAGCCCCATTTTCTGATGTCCCGCGGACATTGAAGTACCATTATGGGTCCTCTTTGTTCCTCTCTGAGCAATATTTGGTCTATACTATTATTTTTTTTACAAAATAAAATATGAATCTAATATTTTCGATAAAGGTTAACGTAAAAAATCGTATAAAAACCCCCATTACAATGTTCACAATACGTATCTAAGAATTTGTGCGCCGATTTAGAAGTTTTACCTATATTTATAAAGTGAAATAAAATGACAATGCTTAACAAGTAAAAACTTTATTGCATAATTTTGAAGACACATTTATTATTAAATTAATGATATAGATGAATGATATTTATTAAAAACTTTTAAATAAACACGAGGGAGACATAATTTTAAGGGCGAAATTTAGAACTGGAGCAAAGAACATATTTAGTTATCTGGCAAATTCTTCACAGCAAATTACTCCCGACTAGAGTGAGTATATGGTTTTCTTTTCTTCCTTGTTCGTTCTTCTTTACTGCTTTTCTTTTTGTCAATTATAAAATAATTCTTTCTTTTCTTGTCACACACCATTCTGTTTTTTGTAGTTCTCATTACAGGACGAAACTCGTCTTCTTCTAGTTCGCTATTCCCTGATATCGACGAAGTAGTACTTCCCACTGCGCTGTGGGACCTCTTCATAGCTCTTCTACGTTCTTCATTTTCGGGTGAACCTTCCACACCTCGTTCTGCAGGCTCGTCTCCAGACTCTGTGTTAGCTGCAGTTGATGTTGAATTATTTGCTGGTCTGAAATAATCGTAAATAAATAAATAGTACCAAAAAGTAGACAAAAGTATGGATACTTCATTTCAATAATTATCATATCAGATAAAAAAAATGTGATATATGATTTCTGACGTCACATTTCAACTCCAGTAACTTTATTGCTAAAATTAAATGAGACGTTTTGCATTTTGAGGAATATTGATTGAAATTAGCCTAAATTTAATTATTTTTAAGAAAATATTGAATATTTTTTGGTATGAACTTATGGCAGTAATGTCTAATGTTACTTACTGTTGACTTTCGTCTGACATCTCGCTCGGGTTGTTTTTTTCCTCCATATTCACGTTGTAAATTTATACTCCACAGTGCGATGTTTCACGTTTTCACTATTTACAAATTTATGCCTATATAATGTACAAAATACAAGAATTTTAAAATTTTGAACCTTTTCTTCACCCAACTAAACGATTGAAAATTTAACACAAGCCCCAATGTTTACCAACTTAATAGCAAAAAGATAATAGGACTAAATTAAAAACTTATTTTGTTATTAAATTAGTTGTGTTTTGGTATTACCGAGTTGAATATTTAGTTTAATAATTATTAATAATATAAAATAAATGATTTAATAAATAATAATTTTGCAAAATCTTGTCTTTGTAGTTACCATTACCAACTTAGGGATATTTTTTTTTACTTTGTTGGCATTATTTCAAGGTCAAAGGGGTCAACAGTCACGAGAACTGAGAACAGGACATTTTACTCTATTTTACATTTGGCTATAATTAACAGATTTTATTTAGATTGTGTATTTGTCACAATCTCACTAATTATCTTTTGTATCTCATAAAACACCAGTCATCTTTGTTTTCATGCTAATGACACCCGTTGAAATTTAGAAAAATATTACTTTTTCCCAGTTTTACAAATCCAAAAAATACTGATCCATAATTTATTTATCGAGATTAACATGAAAAGAATCTACTTATAACACTTATTGTAATGTTTAGTCACATTACATGTCGAAGAATTTACGCACCCGTTTAAAAGATGTACTATTTTTAATGGAAGATAAAATAAAATGATCATGCTTAAGTAAAATAACTTTTTCTACAGTCTATATACAAAGTAGCCATTTGCGCTCTCTTTTGTCAACGCAAAATGTCACTTTGCCGCTCTAGAGCGACAAAGTAGAAAAAACGCTCGCTTCTCAAATTTCTTAATGGAAACGTTTAGTCAGGAATTAATGACACTGTAGTTACACATTACCCACACAACCAAACAAAATGCCGCACTGCTGTGAAAATAAAACAGGGCATTCATTTACAAAAACGAAAGTATAAAATACTTAGATTAGATTGAAGCAATAGCTCAAGAAGAATGGAAAATACCGATGAGTAAAAATAAATAAAAAATAAATTTTTGTTATGGTGGAGGACCCCATTGTGGCGACTGTAGAAAAAATCTTGTGTGTGTTTTGAGCGCAAATGGACATTGTCGATTTCGAGAGAATGCCTCGCTCCTGCGTCGCGCGGCAACAATCTCTCAATCGACAATGTCCCATTTTGCGCTCTTAATACACAAATAGCTATTATTGTATAATGTCGATTTAAGATTCATTTCTGATATAAACCAATGATGCACGGGTAACTAGATGAATTTTGAGTTATGAAAACAAGTTTCTAATTTTGACATCTTTAGAAATCTTCCTAGATTATGATTGTCCATTGAACCAAAATTATTATGACGAGTTTAGTCTTGAGCTGCTCCTGTTAGAGAATGGATAATTTTGGGGTATTTATAGAGCTATCGAGGTCTTCCAATCTGCCCTTTTGCGCTTGGGAGGTTGAGCCCCATTTTCTTGATTTTGATGTCCCGCGGACGTTGAAGTACCATTATGGGTCCTCTTTGTTCCTCTCTGAGCAATATTTGGTCTATACTATTATTGTTTTACAAAATAAAATATGTATCTAATATTTTCGATCGAGGTTAACGTAAAAAATCGTATAAAAACCCCCATTACAATGTTCACAATACGTATCTAAGAATTTGTGCGCCGATTTAGAAGTTTTACCTATATTTATAAAGTGAAATAAAATGACAATGCTTAACAAGTAAAAACTTTATTGCATAATTTTCAAGACACATTTATTATTAAATTAATGATATAGATGAATGATATTTATTAAAAACTATTAAATAAACACGAGGGAGACATAATTTTAAGGGCGAAATTTAGAACTGGAGCAAAGAACATCTTTAGTTATCTGGCAAATTTTTCACAGCAAATTACTCCCGACTAGAGTGAGTATATGGTTTTCTTTTCTTCCTTGTTCGTTCTTCTTTACTGCTTTTCTTTTTGTCAATTATAAAATAATTCTTTCTTTTCTTGTCACACACCATTCTGTTTTTCGTAGTTCTCATTACAGGACGAAACTCGTCTTCTTCTAGTTCGCTATTCCCTGATATCGACGAAGTAGTACTTCCCACTGCGCTGTGGGACCTCTTCATAGCTCTTCTACGTTCTTCATTTTCGGGTGAACCTTCCACACCTCGTTCTGCAGGCTCGTCTCCAGACTCTGTGTTAGCTGCAGTTGATGTTGAATTATTTGCTGGTCTGAAATAATCGTAAATAAATAAATAGTACCAAAAAGTAGACAAAAGTATGGATACTTCATTTCAATAATTATCATATCAGATAAAAAAAATGTGATATATGATTTCTGACGTCACATTTCAACTCCAGTAACTTTATTGCTAAAATTAAATGAGACGTTTTGCATTTTGAGGAATATTGATTGAAATTAGCCTAAATTTAATTATTTTTAAGAAAAAAATGAATATTTTTTGGTATGAACTTATGGCAGTAATGTCTAATGTTACTTACTGTTGACTTTCGTCTGACATCTCGCTCGGGTTGTTTTTTTCCTCCATATTCACGTTGTAAATTTATACTCCACAGTGCGATGTTTTACGTTTTCACTATTTACAAATTTATGCCTATATAATCTACAAAATGCAAGAATTTTAAAATTTTGAACCTTTTCCTCACCCAACTAAACGATTGAAAATTTAACACAAGCCCCAATGTTTACCAACTTAATAGCAAAAAGTTAATAGGACTAAATTAAAAAACTTATTTTGTTATTAAATTAGTTGTGTTTTGGTATTACCGAGTTGAATATTTAGTTTAATCATTACTAATAATATAAATTGGAAAAAGAATGAATTACTAATACAGAATAATTTTAAATTTTCATATCATTATGCGTTGTGGTTACCATTACCAACTTAAGAATATTTTTTTATATTGTTGGCATTATTTCAAGGTCAAAAGTGCTTTCAAAGAATGTTTTTTAATTTATGAAGACGGACATTTTACAATAATGCTAAAATTTCACTAGTTAATTGTATTCCATATAAAAAATAACTAGCCTTTTTTGTTTTCAGACTAATGACATCCCTAGAAATTTTAAAAAAGAATGATCCTCTATATTATTATTTTTTTACAAAATAAAATATGAATCTAATATTTTCGATCTAGGTTAACGTAAAAAATCGCATAAAAATCCCATTACAATGTTCACAATACGTATCTAAGAATTTATGCGCTGATTTAGAAGTTTTACCTATATTTATAAAGTGAAATAAAATGACAATGCTTAACAAGTAAAAACTTTATTGCATAATTTTGATGACACATTTATTATTAAATTAATGATATAGATGAATGATATTTATTAAAAACTATTAAATAAACACGAGGGAGACATAATTTTAAGGGCGAAATTTAGAATTGGAGCAAAGAACATCTTTAGTTATCTGGCAAATTTTTCACAGCAAATTACTCCCGACTAGAGTGAGTATATGGTTTTCTTTTCTTCCTTGTTCGTTCTTCTTTACTGCTTTTCTTTTTGTTAATTATAAAATAATTTTTTCTTTTCTTGTCACACACCATTCTGTTTTTCGCAGTTCTCATTACAGGACGAAACTCGTCTTCTTCTAGTTCGCTATTCCCTGATATCGACGAAGTAGTACTACCCACTGCGCTGTGAGACCTCTTCATAGCTCTTCCACGTTCTTCATTTTCGCTTTTCCATGATGTTAAGGAAATAGTACTTTCTACTGCGCTGTGGGACCTCTTCATAGCTCTTCCACGTTCTTCATTTTCGCTTTTCCATGATGTTGAGGAAATAGTACTTTCTACTGCGCTGTGGGACCTCTTCAAGGCTTTTCCACGTTCTTCATTTTCTAGTGTACAATCTTCATCTCGATCTGCAGGCTCGTCTACAGACGCTGGACTAGTTGCAGTTGTGGAATTATTTGCTGATCTGAAATAATCGTAAATAAATAAATATTATTAATGGGGTCATACTACAATTAATTTTTGTTAATGCAAATATACATTTTACAGTCCAGAAGTTTGCATACAATATTTGAAATACTAAATTCAAATTTACATCTCTCATAATCTAATACTAGGTTTAATATTTTGCAACTATCGTTTTTTTATTGCAATAATAAAACAAATAAGTACAAAAATAGAGATTTTATCAGTTTCCTGTTTGAATTCTAATATCAAACATGTTAGCAATAACAATAAACAAAATTAAAGTTTGGTCGTTCATAAAGGTTTGTTTTTTTATACAAATAAAGGAAAATATAGTATTTACTGGCGCTCTAAGCTCATTGACCTTGAAATATAAACGAACTTGTTTATAAATGCTCTATAATGCCTAAATATGGATGTAGGCTTATTAATATTCAATAACATTAACAATAACCTAACCTAACACCGAGTTTCTCAAGCGTGACTTTTGTGTGTTAAGATAGATTTATTGCTGTTATTTTTTGAGAAATATACAAGCCAAACCCCAAAGGAAGCGGTCTGTCGTCTATAAAACACCTAGATGAATAGTACATCTAGCGTAGTCGTACCTACTAGACTACGTGATATGCTTTCAACGCTGGAAACTTTACTAACAAAATTATTAGTAAATTTTGCAGTTTGAAGAATATTAATTGAAATTAGCCTGTTTTTTTTATTAAAAAAATTAAATATTTTTTGTTATAATCCCGTTAGAATTTACAATAATGTCTAATATCACTTACTTGTCAATTTCACTGGACTTCTCGGTTGATTTGTTCTTTTCCTTCATATTTACGTAGCAGAATTTTATTTCACTGTGCTATGTCCCACGTTTTCACTATTACAAATTTATGCTAATATAACGTACAAAATGCAAGAATTTTATAAAAATTTTCCACCCTTCACCCGATCACCCAAACGATTGAAAGAAAGTTTAAGACAAGCCGCAATGTTTACCGTTACCAACTTAAAAGCAAATAGGACTAAATTAAGAAACTTATTTTGTTCTTAAATAGTTGTGTTTTGGTATAACTGAGTTAAATATTTAGTTAATTAATTATTAACAATATAAATTGGAAAAAGAATGAACTACTAATACAGAATAATTTTAAATTTTCATATCATTTTGCGTTGTGGTTACAATTACCAACTTAAGAATAATTTTTTATATTGTTGGCATTATTTCAAGGTCAAAAGTGCTTTCAAAGTATTTTTAATTTATGAGGACGGACATTTTACAGTAATGCTATAATTTCACTAGTTATTTGTATCCCATATAAAAAAAGAAACTAGCCTTTTTTGTTTTCAGACTAATGACAACCCTAGAAATTTTAAAAAAGAATAATCCTCTATACTATTATTTTTTTACAAAATAAAATATGCATCTAATATTTTCGATCGAGGTTAACGTAAAAATCGTTTAAAAACCCCATTACAATGTTCACAATACGTATCTAGGAATTTATGCGCTGATATAGAAGTTTTACCTATATTTATAAAGTGAAATAAAATGACAATGCTTAACAAGTAAAAACTTTATTGCATAATTTTCAAGACACATTTATTATTAAATTAATTATATAGATGAATGATATTTATTAAAAACTATTAAATAAACACGAGGGAGACATAATTTTAAGGGCGAAATTTAGAACTGGGGCAAAGAACATCTTTAGTTATCTGGCAAATTTTTCACAACAAATTACTCCCGACTAGAGTGAGTATATGGTTTTCTTTTCTTCCTTGTTCGTTCTTCTTTACTGCTTTTCTTTTTGTCAATTATAAAATAATTCTTTCTTTTCTTGTCACACACCATTCTGTTTTTCGTAGTTCTCATTACAGGACGAAACTCGTCTTCTTCTAGTTCGCTATTCCCTGATATCGACGAAGTAGTACTTCCCACTGCGCTGTGGGACCTCTTCATAGCTCTTCTACGTTCTTCATTTTCGGGTGAACCTTCCACACCTCGTTCTGCAGGCTCGTCTCCAGACTCTGTGTTAGCTGCAGTTGATGTTGAATTATTTGCTGGTCTGAAATAATCGTAAATAAATAAATAGTACCAAAAAGTAGACAAAAGTATGGATACTTCATTTACAATAATTATCATATCAGATAAAAAAAAATGTGATATATGATTTCTGACGTCACATTTCAACTCCAGTAATTTTATTGCTAAAATTAAATGAGACGTTTTGCATTTTGAGGAATATTGATTGAAATTAGCCTAAATTTAATTATTTTTAAGAAAAAAATTGAATATTTTTTGGTATGAACTTATGGCAGTAATGTCTAATGTTACTTACTGTTGACTTTCGTCTGACATCTCGCTCGGGTTGTTTTTTTCGTCCATATTCATGTTGTAAATTTATACTCCACAGTGCGATGTTTCACGTTTTCACTATTTACAAATTTATGCCTATATAATCTACAAAATGCAAGAATTTTAAAATTTTGAACCTTTTCCTCACCCAACTAAACGATTGAAAATTTAACACAAGCCCCAATGTTTACCAACTTAATAGCAAAAAGATAATAGGACTAAATTAAAAACTTATTTTGTTATTAAATTAGTTGTGTTTTGGTATTACCGAGTTGAATATTTAGTTTAATAATTATTAATAATATAAAATAAATGATTTAATAAAGAATAATTTTGCAAAATCTTGTCTTTGTAGTTACCATTACCAACTTAGGGATATTTTTTTTTACTTTGTTGGCATTATTTCAAGGTCAAAGGGGTCAACAGTCACGAGAACTGAGAACAGGACATTTTACTCTATTTTACATTTGGCTATAATTAACAGATTTTATTTAGATTGTGTATTTGTCACAATCTCACTAAATATCTTTTGTATCTCATAAAACACCAGTCATCTTTGTTTTCATGCTAATGACACCCGTTGAAATTTAGAAAAATATTACTTTTTCCCAGTTTTACAAATCCAAAAAATACTGATCCATAATTTATTTATCGAGATTAACATGAAAAGAATCTACTTATAACACTTATTGTAATGTTTAGTCACATTACATGTCCAAGAATTTGCACACCCGTTTAAAAGATGTACTATTTTTAATGGAAGATAAAATAAAATGATCATGCTTAAGTAAAATAACTTTTTCTACAGTCTATATACAAAGTAGCCATTTGCGCTCTCTTTTGTCAACGCAAAATGTCACTTTGCCGCTCTAGAGCGACAAATTAGAAAAAACGATCGCTTCTCAAATTTCTTAATGGAAACGTTTAGTCAGGAATTAATGACACTGTAGTTACACATTACCCACATAACCGAACAAAATGCCGCACTGCTGTGAAAATAAAATAGGGCATTCATTTACAAAAACGAAAGTGAAAAATGCTTAGATTAGATTGAAGCAATAGCTCAAGAAGAATGGAAAATACCGATGAGTAAAAATAAATAAAAAATAAATTTTTGTTATGGTGGAGGACCCCGTTGTGGCGACTGTAGAAAAAATCGTGTGTGTGTTTCGAGCGCAAATGGACATTGTCGATTTCGAGAGAATGCCTCACTCCTGCGTCGCGCGGCAACAACCTCTGAATCGACAATGTCCCATTTTGCGCTCTTAATACACAAATAGCTATTATTGTATAATGTTGATTTAAGATTCATTTCTGATATAAACCAATGATGCACGGGTAACTAGATGAATTTTGAGTTTTGAAAACAAGTTTCTAATTTTGACATCTTTAGAAATCTTCCTAGATTATGATTGTCCATTGAACCAAAATTATTATGACGAGTTTAGTCTTGAGCTGCTCCTGTTAGAGAATGGATAATTTTGGGGTATTTATAGAGCTATCGAGGTCTTCTAATCTGCCCTTTTGCGCTTGGGAGGTTGAGCTCCATTTTCTTGATTTTGATGTCCCGCGGACGTTGAAGTATCATTATGGGTCCTCTTTGTTCCTCTCTGAGCAATATTTGGACTATACTATTATTGTTTTACAAAATAAAATATGAATCTATTTTCGATCGAGGTTAACGTAAAAATCGTATAAAAACCCCCATTACAATGTTCACAATACGTATCTAAGAATTTGTGCGCCGATTTAGAAGTTTTACCTATATTTATAAAGTGAAATAAAATGACAGTGCTTAACAAGTAAAAACTTTATTGCATAATTTTGAAGACACATTTATTATTAAATTAATGATATAGATGAATGATATTTATTAAAAACTATTAAATAAACACGAGGGAGACATAATTTTAAGGGCGAAATTTAGAACTGGGGCAAAGAACATCTTTAGTTATCTGGCAAATTTTTCACAACAAATTACTCCCGATTAGAGTGAGTATATGGTTTTCTTTTCTTCCTTGTTCGTTCTTCTTTACTGCTTTTCTTTTTGTCAATTATAAAATAATTCTTTCTTTTCTTGTCACACACCATTCTGTTTTTCGTAGTTCTCATTACAGGACGAAACTCGTCTTCTTCTAGTTCGCTATTCCCTGATATCGACGAAGTAGTACTTCCCACTGCGCTGTGGGACCTCTTCATAGCTCTTCTACGTTCTTCATTTTCGGGTGAACCTTCCACACCTCGTTCTGCAGGCTCGTCTCCAGACTCTGTGTTAGCTGCAGTTGATGTTGAATTATTTGCTGGTCTGAAATAATCGTAAATAAATAAATAGTACCAAAAAGTAGACAAAAGTATGGATACCTCATTTACAATAATTATCATATCAGATAAAAAATTGTGATATATGATTTCTGACGTCACATTTCAACTACAGTAACTTTATTGCTAAAATTAAATGAGACGTTTTGCATTTTGAGGAATATTGATTGAAATTAGCCTAAATTTAATTATTTTTAAGAAAAAATTGAATATTTTTTGGTATGAACTTATGGCAGTAATGTCTAATGTTACTTACTGTTGACTTTCGTCTGACATCTCGCTCGGGTTGTTTTTTTCCTCCATATTCACGTTGTAAATTTATACTCCACAGTGCGATGTTTTACGTTTTCACTATTTACAAATTTATGCCTATATAATCTACAAAATGCAAGAATTTTAAAATTTTGAACCTTTTCCTCACCCAACTAAACGATTGAAAATTTAACACAAGCCCCAATGTTTACCAACTTAATAGCAAAAAGTTAATAGGACTAAATTAAAAAACTTATTTTGTTATTAAATTAGTTGTGTTTTGGTATTACCGAGTTGAATATTTAGTTTAATAATTATTAATAATATAAATTGGAAAAAGAATGAATTACTAATACAGAATAATTTTAAATTTTCATATCATTATCCGTTGTGGTTACCATTACCAACTTAAGAATATTTTTTTATATTGTTGGCATTATTTCAAGGTCAAAAGTGCTTTCAAAGAATGTTTTTAATTTATGAAGACGGATATTTTACAATAATGCTAAAATTTCACTAGTTAATTGTATCCCATATAAAAAATAACTAGCCTTTTTTGATTTCAGACTAATGACATCCCTAGAAATTTTAAAAAAGAATGATCCTCTATACTATTATTTTTTTACAAAATAAAATATGAATCTAATATTTTCGATCGTGGTTAACGTAAAAAATCGCATAAAAAACCCATTACAATGTTCACAATACGTATCTAAGAATTTATGCGCCGATTTAGAAGTTTTACCTATATTTATAAAGTGAAATAAAATGACAATGCTTAACAAGTAAAAACTTTATTGCATAATTTTGAAGACACATTTATTATTAAATTAATGATATAGATGAAAGATATTTATTAAAAACTATTAAATAAACACGAGGGAGACATAATTTTAAGGGCGAAATTTAGAATTGGAGCAAAGAACATCTTTAGTTATCTGGCAAATTTTTCACAGCAAAGTACTCCCGACTAGAGTGAGTATATGGTTTTCTTTTCTTCCTTGTTCGTTCTTCTTTACTGCTTTTCTTTTTGTTAATTATAAAATAATTTTTTCTTTTCTTGTCACACACCATTCTGTTTTTCGCAGTTCTCATTACAGGACGAAACTCGTCTTCTTCTAGTTCGCTATTCCCTGATATCGACGAAGTAGTACTTCCCACTGCGCTGTGGGACCTCTTCATAGCTCTTCCACGTTCTTCATTTTCGCTTTTCCATGATGTTGAGGAAATAGTACTTTCTACTGCGCTGTGGGACCTCGTCAAGGCTCTTCCACGTTCTTCATTTTCGCTTTTCCATGATGTTGAGGAAATACTACTTTCTACTGCGCTGTGGGACCTCTTCAAGGCTTTTCCACGTTCTTCATTTTCTAGTGTACAATTTTCATCTCGTTCTGCAGGCTCGTCTACAGACGCTGGACTAGTTGCAGTTGTGGAATTATTTGCTGATCTGAAATAATCGTAAATAAATAAATATTATTAATGGGGTCATACTACAATTAATTTTTGTTAATGCAAATATACATTTTACAGTCCAGAAGTTTGCATACAGTATTTGAAATACTAAATTCAAAGTTACATCGCCCATAATCTAATACTAGGTTTAATATTTTGCAACTATCGTTTTTTTATTGCAATAATAAAACAAATAAGTACAAAAATAGAGATTTTATCAGTTTCCTGTTTGAATTCTAATATCAAACATGTTAACAATAACAATAAACTAAATTAAAGTTTGGTCGTTCAAAAAGGTTTGTTTTTTTATACAAATAAAGGAAAATATAGTATTTACTGGCGCTCTAACCTCATTGACCTTGAAATATAAACGAACTTGTTTATAAATGCTTTATAATGGCTAAATATGCATGTAGGCTTATTAATATTCAATAACATTAACAATAACCAAACCTAACACCGAGTTTCTCAAGCGTGACTTTTGTGTGTTAAGATAGATTTATTGCTGTTATTTTTTGAGAAATATACAAGCCAAACGCCAAAGGAAGCGGTCTGTCGTCTATAAAACACCTAGATGAATAGTACATCTAGCGTAGTCGTACCTACTAGACTACGTGATATGCTTTCAACGCTGGAAACTTTACTAACAAAATTATTAGTAAATTTTGCAGTTTGAAGAATATTAATTGAAATTAGCCTGTTTTTTTTATTAAAAAAATTAAATATTTTTTGTTATAATCCCGTTAGAATTTACAATAATGTCTAATATCACTTACTTGTCAATTTCACTGGACTTCTCGGTTGATTTGTTCTTTTCCTTCATATTTACGTAGCAGAATTTTATTTCACTGTGCTATGTCCCACGTTTTCACTATTACAAATTTATGCTAATATAACGTACAAAATGCAAGAATTTTATAAAAATTTTCCACCCTTCACCCGATCACCCAAACGATTGAAAGAAAGTTTAAGACAAGCCGCAATGTTTACCGTTACCAACTTAAAAGCAAATAGGACTAAATTAAGAAACTTATTTTGTTCTTAAATAGTTGTGTTTTGGTATAACTGAGTTAAATATTTAGTTAATTAATTATTAACAATATAAATTGGAAAAAGAATGAACTACTAATACAGAATAATTTTAAATTTTCATATCATTTTGCGTTGAGGTTACAATTACCAACTTAAGAATAATTTTTTATATTGTTGGCATTATTTCAAGGTCAAAAGTGCTTTCAAAGTATTTTTAATTTATGAGGACGGACATTTTATAGTAATGCTATAATTTCACTAGTTATTTGTATCCCATATAAAAAAAGAAACTAGCCTTTTTTGTTTTCAGACTAATGACAACCCTAGAAATTTTAAAAAAGAATAATCCTCTATACTATTATTTTTTTACAAAATAAAATATGCATCTAATATTTTCGATCGAGGTTAACGTAAAAATCGTTTAAAAACCCCATTACAATGTTCACAATACGTATCTAGGAATTTATGCGCTGATATAGAAGTTTTACCTATATTTATAAAGTGAAATAAAATGACAATGCTTAACAAGTAAAAACTTTATTGCATAATTTTCAAGACACATTTATTATTAAATTAATTATATAGATGAATGATATTTATTAAAAACTATTAAATAAACACGAGGGAGACATAATTTTAAGGGCGAAATTTAGAACTGGGGCAAAGAACATCTTTAGTTATCTGGCAAATTTTTCACAACAAATTACTCCCGACTAGAGTGAGTATATGGTTTTCTTTTCTTCCTTGTTCGTTCTTCTTTACTGCTTTTCTTTTTGTCAATTATAAAATAATTCTTTCTTTTCTTGTCACACACCATTCTGTTTTTCGTAGTTCTCATTACAGGACGAAACTCGTCTTCTTCTAGTTCGCTATTCCCTGATATCGACGAAGTAGTACTTCCCACTGCGCTGTGGGACCTCTTCATAGCTCTTCTACGTTCTTCATTTTCGGGTGAACCTTCTACATCTCGTTCTGCAGGCTCGTCTACAGACTCTGAGTTAGCTGCAGTTGATGTTGAATTATTTGCTGATCTGAAATAATCGTAAATAAATAAACAGTACCAAAAAGTAGACAAAAGTATGGATACTTCATTTACAATAATTATCATATCAGATAAAAAAATGTGATATATGATTTCTGACGTCACATTTCAACTACAGTAACTTTATTGCTAAAATTAAATGAGACGTTTTGCATTTTGAGGAATATTGATTGAAATTAGCCTAAATTTAATTATTTTTAAGAAAAAATTGAATATTTTTTGGTATGAACTTATTGCAGTAATGTCTAATGTTACTTACTGTTCAATTTCGTCTGACATTTCGCTCGGGTTGTTTTTTTTTCCTCCATACTCACGTTGTAAAATTATATTCGGAAAATATGAAAGAAATACATAATATAACAAATATAAATGAAGCCGTAGATAACTTCATAAAACAAATAAATGATATAGCTGAGAACCATATAGGAAGAAAACCAAACCACAGAAACAAAAAAACCGTGACCTGGTGGAACAAAAGTTGCGAGGAAGCCATTCATGAGAATAAAAAAGCTCTCTCCAAATACAAGAAAAATAAGAACCTAGACAATCTAATAGAACTAAAGAGAACCAGAGCTAAGGCAAGAAGAACCATAAAAGATAGCAAAAGAAGATCCTGGAAAAACTATGTCGCCAGTCTAACATCTGACACCCCACCAACAGAGATATGGAATAAAATCCGGAAAATAAAAAATAATACTTATGTACACAATAAATCAATAACAAAATAATAACATGCCCCAAAGAAATAACAAATGAAATAGCAAAAACATTTCAAGAAACATCAAGCGACAAACATCTCGACCCGCAATTTTTAACTCTTAAAAACCAAATCGACAAAGAAGAAATCCAAATAGAAGAAAATTCCAGCAACCCAATAAATAAAGATATCTCTATGAAAGAATTAACCCAAGCAATATCAGAAACCAAACACAATAGCTCACCAGGCCCAGATAATATCCCAAATGAAATAATCAAACATCTATCTAAAGAATGTCTGCAACACTTATTAGAAATCTATAACTACATCTGGAAAAAACGATGCTTCCCTAACCAGTGGAGAGATAGTATAATAATACCTATACTGAAACCAAATAAAAATAAAACCGACCCAAAATCCTACCGACCAATAGCTCTAACAAACGTGTTATGCAAAATCTTGGAAAAAATTATAAACCGAAGACTCCTCTGGTATCTAGAAGCAAAAAACCTAATAACAAATACCCAAAGCGGCTTTAGAACCGGCCGATCAACACTAGACCACATAACAAAAATATGCCTAGAAGCACAAAATACATTTAAAAACAAGCAACATATGGTAGCCATTTTTTTTGACCTTGAAAAAGCATATGACACAACATGGAAACATAACATCATAAAAACATTGAAAGAATACAAAATAGAAGGAAATATGCTACACTTCATAAAAAAAAATTTTAACTGACCGCACATTCAAAGTCAAATTCCAAAATGAGCTATCAGAATCTAGAAAACTAGAAAACGGGGTACCTCAAGGATCGGTAATTAGTGTAACTCTATTCTTGGTAGCTATAAATAAAATCACAACGCATATCACACCCCCGACCCGTGCTTTACTCTTTGCAGATGACCTTGCAATATATTGCAAGGGCAAGAATATAGACACAATAAAAAGACATCTACAAACAACAATTAATAATTTAGAAACATGGGAAAAGGAAACTGGTTTCAAATTCTCTACCTGCAAAACACAAGCACTCCACTTCTCCAAACTACGCTCCATACCACCACCACCTGAATTAAAAATTAACGGACACAACATTACATATAAAAAATCGGTTAAATTTCTAGGAATGATACTCGACGCCAAACTTAATTGGAAAGAACACATACAACAATTAAAAAAAGATTCAATACAAAGATTGAACATAATAAAAATTTTGGCAAGCCACGATTGGGGTGCAGAAAAAGAAATATTAATGAATACCTACAAGGCACTAATCAGATCCAAACTAGATTACGGAAGCGTGATATACTCTCAAGCTAAAAAAACTATCCTAAACTCTATACAAGTAATACAAAATACTGCACTACGCCTGATTACAGGAGGATACAGAACTAGCCCAATAAAGAGCTTATTAATTGAAGCAGGAGAAATACCAATGGACTACCGAAGAAAACAACTAACACTGTCTTACATAACAAATGTCGCTAGTAACCCAACCCATCCAAACCACACAATACTATTCCACTGCAATAACCAAAATATGTCCGTAAAGCAGTCTACCCCATTCCATGAATACATAAACCAAACATTAACAGAACTCAACCTATCCCTACCTAAATCTGAAAATAACTTCCTTTATGATCACGCACCGTGGTTAATCCCAATCATAGAAAACAACCTGCAACTTACACAATATACAAAAGAAAATACACATCCACAAACATACAAAAACACGTTTCATCACATTTGCAACAGTCAATACAAAGATTACGACTTTATATATACCGACGGCTCAAAATCAGAAACGCTAACACGAGCAGCCATTGTTCAAAAAAACACAATAACAAAATTTAAACTACACAACCAAGACAGTATATACACCGCCGAAGCACTCGCCATCTTAACCTGCCTACAAAACATAAAAGCTAATAACAAAATAGCAATATGTACAGATTCACTTAGTGTACTACAAAGTATAAATACACTATACCCAAAAACTGCCATAATAAAAAATATCCAGCGCGAAATCATACGAGTTAAAGAAGATAACACAACAGTAAGTTTTATATGGACCCCATCCCATATCGGAATACCGGGAAATGAGCTCGCAGACAGTGCTGCAAAAGACACAGAGAACGCAGAAGAACTCGAACACCCAGCACAAACATATGACATAAAGACAAAAATAAAAAGAAAGCTAAAAGAAAAATGGCAAGAGGAATGGACATCAGAAACCAGAAACAAACTAAGGAAAATAAAGAACAATATAAACCCATACAAAACAATTGGAACAAGAAGAGAACAAGTCATCATAACAAGACTCAGAATAGCCCACACACGAACCACTCATGAACACATCTTCAATAGAACAGAAGCAGAATTATGCCATACATGCAACGTTCCATTAACAGTAGAACATATTATAATAGACTGCAACAAATTCCACAATGAAAGAAGACAGTACAACATCCCCAATGAACTAGAAGTCGCCCTCTCTGACAACAAGACACACATAAACAACATGCTACAATTCCTAAAATCTATAAATATGTACCATAAAATATAATAAAATACCCTAAATTTGTATGTATAGAGATACTAATAACCGTGCTGTTGATGTATCTAAATCTAAATAAAAAAAAAAAAAAAATTATATTCCACAGTGTAATGTTTTACGTTTTCACTATTTACAAATTTATGCCTATATAATCTACAAAATGCAAGAATTTTAAAATTTTGAACCTTTTCTTCACGCAACTAAACGATTGAAAATTTAACACAAGCCCCAATGTTTACCAACTTAATAGCAACTTTGTTATTAAATTAGTTGCGTTTTGGTATTACTGAGTTGAATATTTAATTTAATAATTATTAAAAATATAAATTTTAAACAGAATAAATGATTTAATAAAGAATTATTTTACATCTTCATGTCATTGTAGCTACCATTACCAACTTAGGGATATTTTTCTTTACTTTGTTGGCATTATTTCAAGGTCAAAGGGGTCAACAGTCACGAGAACTGAGAACAGAACATTTTACTCTATTTTATATTTGGCTATAATTAACAGATTTTATTTAGATTATGTGTATTTGTCATAATCTCACTAATTATTTTTTGTATCTCATAAAACACCAGTCATCTTTGTTTTCATGCTAATGATACCCGTAGAAATTTAGAAAAATATTACTTTTTCCCACTGTTTTACAAATCCAAAAAATACTGACCTATAATGTAAATGTATTTATCGAGATAAACATGAAAGAATCTACTTATAACCCTTAGTTACATTTCATGTCCAAGAATTTATACACCCGTTTAAAAGATGTACTTTTTTTAATGAAAGATAAAATAAAATGATCATGCTTAAGTAAAATAACTTTATTAATGTTGATTTAAGATTCATTTCTGATATAAACCAATGATGCAGGGATAACTAGATGAATTTTGAGTTATGAAAACAAGTTTCTAATTTTGACATCTTTAGAAATCTTCCTAGATTATGATTGTCCATTGAACCAAAATTATTATTAAGAGTTTAGTCTTGAGCTGCTCCTGTTAGAGAATGGATAATTTTGGGGTATTTGTAGTGCTATCGAGGTCTTCTAATCTGCCCTTTTGCGCTTGAGAGGTTGAGCCCCATTTTCTGATGTCCCGCGGACGTTGAAGTACCATTATGGGTCCTCTTTGAGCAATATTTGGGCTATACTATTATTTTTTTACAAAATAAAATATGAATCTAATATTTTCGATCGAGGTTAACGTAAAAAATCGTATAAAAACCCCCATTACAATGTTCACAATACGTATCTAAGAATTTATGCGCCGATTTAGAAGTTTTACCTATATTTATAAAGTGAAATAAAATGACAATGCTTAACAAGTAAAAATTTTATTGCATAATTTTGAAGACACATTTATTATTAAATTAATGATATAGATGAATGATATTTATTAAAAACTATTAAATAAACACGAGGGAGACATAATTTTAAGAGTTATCTGGCAAATTTTTCACAGCAAATTACTCCCGACTAGAGTGAGTATATGGTTTTCTTTTCTTCCTTGTTCGTTCTTCTTTACTGCTTTTCTTTTTGTCAATTATAAAATAATTCTTTCTTTTCTTGTCACACACCATTCTGTTTTTCGTAGTTCTCATTACAGGACGAAACTCGTCTTCTTCTAGTTCGCTATTCCCTGATATCGACGAAGTAGTACTTCCCACTGCGCTGTGGGACCTCTTCATAGCTCTTCTACGTTCTTCATTTTCGGGTGAACCTTCCACACCTCGTTCTGCAGGCTCGTCTCCAGACTCTGTGTTAGCTGCAGTTGATGTTGAATTATTTGCTGGTCTGAAATAATCGTAAATAAATAAATAGTACCAAAAAGTAGACAAAAGTATGGATACTTCATTTCAATAATTATCATATCAGATAAAAAAAATGTGATATATGATTTCTGACGTCACATTTCAACTCCAGTAACTTTATTGCTAAAATTAAATGAGACGTTTTGCATTTTGAGGAATATTGATTGAAATTAGCCTAAATTTAATTATTTTTAAGAAAAAAATTGAATATTTTTTGCTATGAACTTATGGCAGTAATGTCTAATGTTACTTACTGTTGACTTTCGTCTGACATCTCGCTCGGGTTGTTTTTTTCCTCCATATTCACGTTGTAAATTTATACTCCACAGTGGGATGTTTCACGTTTTCACTATTTACAAATTTATGCCTATATAATCTACAAAATGCAAGAATTTTAAAATTTTGAACCTTTTCTTCACCCAACTAAACGATTGAAAATTTAACACAAGCCCCAATGTTCACCAACTTAATAGCAAAAAGATAATAGGACTAAATTAAAAACTTATTTTTTTATTAAATTAGTTGTGTTTTGGTATTACCGAGTTGAATATTTAGTTTAATAATTATTAATAATATAAAATAAATGATTTAATAAAGAATAATTTTACAAAATCTTGTCATTGTAGTTACCATTACCAACTTAGGGATATTTTTTTTTACTTTGTTGGCATTATTTCAAGGTCAAAGGGGTCAACAGTCACGAGAACTGAGAACAGGACATTTTACTCTATTTTACATTTGGCTATAATTAACAGATTTTATTTAGATTGTGTATTTGTCACAATCTCACTAAATATCTTTTGTATCTCATAAAACGCCAGTCATCTTTGTTTTCATGCTGACACCCGTTGAAATTTAGAAAAATTTTACTTTTTCCCAGTTTTACAAATCCAAAAAATACTGATCCATAATTTATTTATCGAGATTAACATGAAAAGAATCTACTTATAACACTTATTGTAATGTTTAGTCACATTACATGTCCAAGAATTTACACACCCGTTTAAAAGATGTACTATTTTTAATGGAAGATAAAATAAAATGATCATGCTTAAATAATAGTATATTATGTTATTAGGAGTGCAAGCTGGGTAAAACACAAAAAGGGCGTTCTACTCCGAATGACATATACTATTTTTTCTTCAAGAGTTTCAAAGATGTTTTTGACATTTTTTTAGGATTTTTTAATTGTAGTGTTTGCAGTTTCAGCCAAAGCTGGCTGTGAACACTACAAAACAAAAACAATATAACTGTCAAATAACAATTTTCAATATAATCTGTGTTGCTGTGACGAATGCCGCCGCTAGCGGTGAACAAAATCACTAACATTTTTTTTTAGTACAACAATAACAACATTTTTGTACTAGTAAGACAATGAATGTCTTCTATAGTGTGTGTACAGTAGCATAATATGAATATTATAATACGCTTGAAGAAAAAATAACTTTTTCTACAGTCTATATACAAAGTAGCCATTTGCGCTCTCTTTTGTCAACGCAAAATGTCACTTTGCCGCTCTAGAGCGACAAAGTAGAAAAAACGCTCGCTTCTCAAATTTCTTAATGGAAACGTTTAGTCAGGAATTAATGACACTGTAGTTACACATTACCCACACAACCAAACAAAATGCCGCACTGCTGTGAAAATAAAATAGGGCATTCATTTACAAAAACGAAAGTATAAAATGCTTAGATTAGATTGAAGCAATAGCTCAAGAAGAATGGAAAATACCGATGAGTAAAAATAAATAAAAAATAAATTTTTGTTATGGTGGAGGACCCCATTGTGGCGACTGTAGAAAAAATCTTGTGTGTTTCGAGCGCAAATGGACATTGTCGATTTCGAGAGAATGCCTCGCTCCTGCGTCGCGCGGCAACAACCTCTCAATCGACAATGTCCCATTTTGCGCTCTTAATACACAAATAGCTATTATTGTATAATGTTGATTTAAGATTCATTTCTGATATAAACCAATGATGCAGGGGTAACTAGATGAATTTTGAGTTATGAAAACAAGTTTCTAATTTTGACATCTATAGAAATCTTCCTAGATTATGATTGTCCATTGAACCAAAATTATTATGACGAGTTTAGTCTTGAGCTACTCCTGTTAGAGAATGGATAATTTTGGGGTATTTGTAGAGCTATCGAGGTCTTCTAATCTGTCCTTTTGCGCTGGGAGGTTGAGCCCCATTTTCTTGATTTTGATGTCCTGCGGACGTTGAAGTACCATTATGGGTCTTCTTTGTACCTCTCTGAGCAATATTTGGTCTATACTATTATTGTTTTACAAAATAAAATATGAATCTAATATTTTCGATCGAGGTTAACGTAAAAAATCGTATAAAAACCCCCATTACAATGTTCACAATATGTATCTAAGAATTTGTGCGCCGATTTAGAAGTTTTACCTATATTTATAAAGTGAAATAAAATGACAATGTTTAACAAGTAAAAACTTTATTGCATAATTTTGAAGACACATTTATTATTAAATTAATGATATAGATGAATGATATTTATTAAAAACTATTAAATAAACACGAGGGAGACATAATTTTAAGGGCGAAATTTAGAACTGGGGCAAAGAACATCTTTAGTTATCTGGCAAATTTTTCACAACAAATTACTCCCGACTAGAGTGAGTATATGGTTTTCTTTTCTTCCTTGTTCGTTCTTCTTTACTGCTTTTCTTTTTGTCAATTATAAAATAATTTTTTCTTTTCTTGTCACACACCATTCTGTTTTTCGTAGTTCTCATTACAGGACGAAACTCGTCTTCTTCTAGTTCGCTATTCCCTGATATCGACGAAGTAGTACTTCCCACTGCGCTGTGGGACCTCTTCATAGCTCTTCTACGTTCTTCATTTTCGGGTGAACCTTCTACATCTCGTTCTGCAGGCTCGTCTACAGACTCTGAGTTAGCTGCAGTTGATGTTGAATTATTTGCTGATCTGAAATAATCGTAAATAAATAAACAGTACCAAAAAGTAGACAAAAGTATGGATACTTCATTTACAATAATTATCATATCAGATAAAAAAATGTGATACATGATTTCTGACGTCACATTTCAACTACAGTAACTTTATTGCTAAAATTAAATGAGACGTTTTGCATTTTGAGGAATATTGATTGAAATTAGCCTAAATTTAATTATTTTTAAGAAAAAATTGAATATTTTTTGGTATGAACTTATGGCAGTAATGTCTAATGTTACTTACTGTTGACTTTCGTCTGACATCTCGCTCGGGTTGTTTTTTCCCTCCATATTCACGTTGTAAATTTATACTCCACAGTGCGATGTTTTACGTTTTCACTATTTACAAATTTATGCCTATATAATCTACAAAATGCAAGAATTTTAAAATTTTGAACCTTTTCCTGACCCAACTAAACGATTGAAAATTTAACACAAGCCCCAATGTTTACCAACTTAATAGCAAAAAGTTAATAGGACTAAATTAAAAAAACTTATTTTGTTATTAAATTAGTTGTGTTTTGGTATTACCGAGTTGAATATTTAGTTTAATAATTATAAATAATATAAATTGGAAAAAGATTGAATTACTAATACAGAATAATTTTAAATTTTCATATCATTATGCGTTGTGGTTACCATTACCAACTTAAGAATACTTTTTTATATTGTTGGCATTATTTCAAGGTCAAAAGTGCTTTCAAAGAATGTTTTTAATTTATGAAGACGGACATTTTACAATAATGCTAAAATTTCACTAGTTAATTGTATCCCATATAAAAAATAACTAGCCTTTTTTGTTTTCAGACTAATGACATCCCTAGAAATTTTAAAAAAGAATGATCCTCTATACTATTATTTTTTTACAAAATAAAATATGAATCTAATATTTTCGATCTAGGTTAACGTAAAAAATCGCATATAAATCCCATTACAATGTTCACAATACGTATCTAAGAATTTATGCGCCGATTTAGAAGTTTTACCTATATTTTTTATAAAGTGAAATAAAATGACAATGCTTAACAAGTAAAAACTTTATTGCATAATTTTGAAGACACATTTATTATTAAATTAATGATATAGATGAATGATATTTATTAAAAACTATTAAATAAACACGAGGGAGACATAATTTTAAGGGCGAAATTTAGAATTGGAGCAAAGAACATCTTTAGTTATCTGGCAAATTTTTCACAGCAAATTACTCCCGACTAGAGTGAGTATATGGTTTTCTTTTCTTCCTTGTTCGTTCTTCTTTACTGCTTTTCTTTTTGTTAATTATAAAATAATTTTTTCTTTTCTTGTCACACACCATTCTGTTTTTCGCAGTTCTCATTACAGGACGAAACTCGTCTTCTTCTAGTTCGCTATTCCCTGATATCGACGAAGTAGTACTTCCCACTGCGCTGTGGGACCTCTTCATAGCTCTTCCACGTTCTTCATTTTCGCTTTTCCATGATGTTGAGGAAATAGTACTTTCTACTGCGCTGTGGGACCTCTTCAAGGCTCTTCCACGTTCTTCATTTTCGCTTTTCCATGATGTTGAGGAAATAGTACTTTCTACTGCGCTGTGGGACCTCGTCAAGGCTCTTCCACGTTCTTCATTTTCGCTTTTCCATGATGTTGAGGAAATACTACTTTCTACTGCGCTGTGGGACCTCTTCAAGGCTTTTCCACGTTCTTCATTTTCTAGTGTACAATTTTCATCTCGTTCTGCAGGCTCGTCTACAGACGCTGGACTAGTTGCAGTTGTGGAATTATTTGCTGATCTGAAATAATCGTAAATAAATAAATATTATTAATGGGGTCATACTACAATTAATTTTTGTTAATGCAAATATACATTTTACAGTCCAGAAGTTTGCATACAGTATTTGAAATACTAAATTCAAAGTTACATCGCCCATAATCTAATACTAGGTTTAATATTTTGCAACTATCGTTTTTTTATTGCAATAATAAAACAAATAAGTACAAAAATAGAGATTTTATCAGTTTCCTGTTTGAATTCTAATATCAAACATGTTAACAATAACAATAAACTAAATTAAAGTTTGGTCGTTCAAAAAGGTTTGTTTTTTTATACAAATAAAGGAAAATATAGTATTTACTGGCGCTCTAACCTCATTGACCTTGAAATATAAACGAACTTGTTTATAAATGCTTTATAATGGCTAAATATGCATGTAGGCTTATTAATATTCAATAACATTAACAATAACCAAACCTAACACCGAGTTTCTCAAGCGTGACTTTTGTGTGTTAAGATAGATTTATTGCTGTTATTTTTTGAGAAATATACAAGCCAAACGCCAAAGGAAGCGGTCTGTCGTCTATAAAACACCTAGATGAATAGTACATCTAGCGTAGTCGTACCTACTAGACTACGTGATATGCTTTCAACGCTGGAAACTTTACTAACAAAATTATTAGTAAATTTTGCAGTTTGAAGAATATTAATTGAAATTAGCCTGTTTTTTTTATTAAAAAAATTAAATATTTTTTGTTATAATCCCGTTAGAATTTACAATAATGTCTAATATCACTTACTTGTCAATTTCACTGGACTTCTCGGTTGATTTGTTCTTTTCCTTCATATTTACGTAGCAGAATTTTATTTCACTGTGCTATGTCCCACGTTTTCACTATTACAAATTTATGCTAATATAACGAACAAAATGCAAGAATTTTATAAAAATTTTCCACCCTTCACCCGATCACCCAAACGATTGAAAGAAAGTTTAAGACAAGCCGCAATGTTTACCGTTACCAACTTAAAAGCAAATAGGACTAAATTAAGAAACTTATTTTGTTCTTAAATAGTTGTGTTTTGGTATAACTGAGTTAAATATTTAGTTTATTAATTATTAACAATATAAATTGGAAAAAGAATGAATTACTAATACAGAATAATTTTAAATTTTCATATCATTTTGCGTTGTGGTTACAATTACCAACTTAAGAATAATTTTTTATATTGTTGGCATTATTTCAAGGTCAAAAGTGCTTTCAAAGTATTTTTAATTTATGAGGACGGACATTTTACAGTAATGCTATAATTTCACTAGTTATTTGTATCCCATATAAAAAAACTAGCCTTTTTTGTTTTCAGACTAATGACAACCCTTGAAATTTAAAAAAAGAATAATCCTCTATACTATTATTTTTTTACAAAATAAAATATGAATCTAATATTTTCGATCGAGGTTAACGTAAAAAATCGTTTAAAAACCCCATTACAATGTTCACAATACGTATCTAGGAATTTATGCGCTGATTTAGAAGTTTTACCTATATTTATAAAGTGAAATAAAATGACAATGCTTAACAAGTAAAAACTTTATTGCATAATTTTCAAGACACATTTATTATTAAATTAATTATATAGATGAATGATATTTATTAAAAACTATTAAATAAACACGAGGGAGACATAATTTTAAGGGCGAAATTTAGAATTGGTGGAGCAAAGATTTTTAGTTATCTGGCAAATTTTTCACAGCAAATTACTCCCGACTAGAGTGAGTATATGGTTTTCTTTTCTTCCATGTTCGTTCTTCTTTACTGCTTTTCTTTTTGTTAATTATAAAATAATTCTTTCTGTTCTTGTCACACACCATTCTGTTTTTCGCAGTTCTCATTACAGGACAAAACTCGTCTTCTTCTAGTTCGCTATTCCCTGATATCGACGAAGTAGTACTTCCCACTGCGCTGTGGGACCTCTTCATAGCTCTTCTACGTTCTTCATTTTCGGGTGAACCTTCCACACCTCGTTCTGCAGGCTCGTCTCCAGACTCTGTGTTAGCTGCAGTTGATGTTGAATTATTTGCTGGTCTGAAATAATCGTAAATAAATAAATAGTACCAAAAAGTAGACAAAAGTATGGATACTTCATTTACAATAATTATCATATCAGATAAAAAAATGTGATATATGATTTCTGACGTCACATTTCAACTACAGTAACTTTATTGCTAAAATTAAATGAGACGTTTTGCATTTTGAGGAATATTGATTGAAATTAGCCTAAATTTAATTATTTTTAAGAAAAAAATTGAATATTTTTTGGTATGAACTTATTGCAGTAATGTCTAATGTTACTTACTGTTCAATTTCGTCTGACATTTTGCTCGGGTTGTTTTTTTCCTCCATACTCACGTTGTAAAATTATATTCCACAGTGTAATGTTTTACGTTTTCACTATTTACAAATTTATGCCTATATAATCTGCAAAATGCAAGAATTTTAAAATTTTGAACCTTTTCTTCTCCCAACTAAACGATTGAAAATTTAACACAAGCCACAATGTTTACCAACTTAATAGCAACTTTGTTATTAATTTAGTTCCGTTTTGGTATTACTGAGTTGAATATTTAATTTAATAATTATTAAAAATATAAATTTTAAATTTGAAACAGAATATATGATTTAATAAAGAATAATTTTACATTTTCATGTCATTGTAGTTACCATTATCAACTTAGGGATATTTTTTTTACTTTGTTGGCATTATTTCAAGGTCAAAGGGGTCAACAGTCACGAGAACTGAGAACAGGACATTTTACTCTATTTTACATTTGGCTTTAATTAACAGATTTTATTTAGATTATGTTTATTTGTCATAATCTCGCTAATTACCTTTTGTATATCATAAAACACCAGTCAGCTTTGTTTTCATGCTAATGATACCCGTAGAAATTTAGAAAAATATTACTTTTTCCCACTGTTTTACAAATCCAAAAAATACTGACCTATAATGTAAATGTATTTATCGAGATAAACATGAAAGAATCTACTTATAAGGATTCAGGGATAACTAGACGAATTTTGAGTTATGAAAACAAGTTTCTAATTTTGACATCTTTAGAAATCTTCCTAGATTGTGATTGTCCATTGAACCAAAATTATTATTAAGAGTTTAGTCTTGAGCTGCTCCTGTTAGAGAATGGATAATTTTGGGGTATTTGTAGTGCTATCGAGGTCTTCTAATCTGCCCTTTTGCGCTTGGGAGGTTGAGCCCCATTTTCTGATGTCCCGCGGACGTTGAAGTACCATTATGGGTCCTCTTTGTTCCTCTCTGAGCAATATTTGGTCTATACTATTATTTTTTTACAAAATAAAATATGAATCTAATATTTTCGATCGAGGTTAACGTAAGAAATCGTATAAAAACCCCCATTACAATGTTCACAATACGTATCTAAGAATTTGTGCGCCGATTTAGAAGTTTTACCTATATTTATAAAGTGAAATAAAATGACAATGCTTAACAAGTAAAACCTTTATTGCATAATTTTGAAGACACATTTATTATTAAATTAATGATATAGATGAATGATATTTATTAAAAACTATTAAATAAACACGAGGGAGACATAATTTTAAGGGCGAAATTTAGATCTGGAGCAAAGAACATCTTTAGTTATCTGGTAAATTTTTCACAGCAAATTACTCCCGACTAGAGTGAGTATATGGTTTTCTTTTCTTCCTTGTTCGTTCTTCTTTACTGCTTTTCTTTTTGTCAATTATAAAATAATTCTTTCTTTTCTTGTCACACACCATTCTGTTTTTCGTAGTTCTCATTACAGGACGAAACTCGTCTTCTTCTAGTTCGCTATTCCCTGATATCGACGAAGTAGTACTTCCCACTGCGCTGTGGGACCTCTTCATAGCTCTTCTACGTTCTTCATTTTCGGGTGAACCTTCCACACCTCGTTCTGCAGGCTTGTCTCCAGACTCTGTGTTAGCTGCAGTTGATGTTGAATTATTTGCTGGTCTGAAATAATCGTAAATAAATAAATAGTACCAAAAAGTAGACAAAAGTATGGATACTTCATTTACAATAATTATCATATCAGATAAAAAAATGTGATATATGATTTCTGACGTCACATTTCAACTACAGTAACTTTATTGCTAAAATTAAATGAGACGTTTTGCATTTTGAGGAATATTGATTGAAATTAGCCTAAATTTAATTATTTTTAAGAAAAAAATTGAATATTTTTTGGTATGAACTTATGGCAGTAATGTCTAATGTTACTTACTGTTGACTTTCGTCTGACATCTCGCTCGGGTTGTTTTTTTCCTCCATATTCACGTTGTAAATTTATACTCCACAGTGCGATGTTTCACGTTTTCACTATTTACAAATTTATGCCTATATAATCTACAAAATGCAAGAATTTTAAAATTTTGAACCTTTTCCTCCCCCAACTAAACGATTGAAAATTTAACACAAGCCCCAATGTTTACCAACTTAATAGCAAAAAGTTAATAGGACTAAATTAAAAAACTTATTTTATTAAATTAGTTGTGTTTTGGTATTACCGAGTTGAATATTTAGTTTAATAATTATTAATAATATAAAATAAATGATTTAATAAAGAATAATTTTACAATTACTTGTCATTGTAGTTACCATTACCAACTTAGGGATATTTTTTTATTTTGTTGGCATTATTTCAAGGTCAAAGGGGTCAACAGTCACGAGAACTGAGAACAGGACATTTTACTCTATTTTACATTTGGCTATAATTAACAGATTTTATTTAGATTGTGTATTTGTCACAATCTCACTAATTATCTTTTGTATCTCATAAAACACCAGTCATCTTTGTTTTCATGCTAATGACACCCGTTGAAATTTAGAAAAATATTACTTTTTCCCAGTTTTACAAATCCAAAAAATACTGATCTATAATTTATTTATCGAGATTAACATGAAAAGAATCTACTTATAACACTTATTGTAATGTTTAGTCACATTACATGTCCAAGAATTTACACACCCGTTTAAAAGATGTACTATTTTTAATGGAAGATAAAATAAAATGATCATGCTTAATTAAATAACTTTTTCTACAGTCTATATACAAAGTAGCCATTTGCGCTCTCTTTTGTCAACGCAAAATGTCACTTTGCCGCTCTAGAGCGACAAAGTAGAAAAAACGCTCGCTTCTCAAATTTCTTAATGGAAACGTTTAGTCAGGAATTAATGACACTGTAGTTACACATTACCCACACAACCAAACAAAATGCCGCACTGCTGTGAAAATAAAATAGGGCATTCATTTACAAAAACGAAAGTATAAAATGCTTAGATTAGATTGAAGCAATAGCTCAAGAAGAATGGAAAATACCGATGAGTAAAAATAAATAAAAAATAAATTTTTGTTATGGTGGAGGACCCCATTGTGGCGACTGTAGAAAAAATCTTGTGTGTGTTTTGAGCGCAAATGGACATTGTCGATTTCGAGAGAATGCCTCGCTCCTGCGTCGCGCGGCAACAACCTCTCAATCGACAATGTCCCATTTTGCGCTCTTAATAGCTATTATTGTATAATGTTGATTTAAGATTCATTTCTGATATAAACCAATGATGCACGGGTAACTAGATGAATTTTGAGTTATGAAAACAAGTTTCTAATTTTGACATCTTTAGAAATCTTCCTAGATTATGATTGTCCATTGAACCAAAATTATTATGACGAGTTTAGTCTTGAGCTGCTCCTGTTAGAGAATGGATAATTTTGGGGTATTTATAGAGCTATCGAGGTCTTCTAATCTGCCCTTTTGCGCTTGGGAGGTTGAGCCCCATTTTCTTGATTTTGATGTCCCGCGGACGTTGAAGTACCATTATGGGTCCTCTTTGTTCCTCTCTGAGCAATATTTGGTCTATACTATTATTGTTTTACAAAATAAAATATGTATCTAATATTTTCGATCGAGGTTAACGTAAAAAATCGTATAAAAACCCCCATTACAATGTTCACAATACGTATCTAAGAATTTGTGCGCCGATTTAGAAGTTTTACCTATATTTATAAAGTGAAATAAAATGACAATGCTTAACAAGTAAAAACTTTATTGCATAATTTTCAAGACACATTTATTATTAAATTAATGATATAGATGAATGATATTTATTAAAAACTATTAAATAAACACGTGAGAGACATAATTTTAAGGGCGAAATTTAGAACTGGAGCAAAGAACATCTTTAGTTATCTGGTAAATTTTTCACAGCAAATTACTCCCGACTAGAGTGAGTATATGGTTTTCTTTTCTTCCTTGTTCGTTCTTCTTTACTGCTTTTCTTTTTGTCAATTATAAAATAATTCTTTCTTTTCTTGTCACACACCATTCTGTTTTTCGTAGTTCTCATTACAGGACGAAACTCGTCTTCTTCTAGTTCGCTATTCCCTGATATCGACGAAGTAGTACTTCCCACTGCGCTGTGGGACCTCTTCATAGCTCTTCTACGTTCTTCATTTTCGGGTGAACCTTCCACACCTCGTTCTGCAGGCTCGTCTCCAGACTCTGTGTTAGCTGCAGTTGATGTTGAATTATTTGCTGGTCTGAAATAATCGTAAATAAATAAATAGTACCAAAAAGTAGACAAAAGTATGGATACTTCATTTACAATAATTATCATATCAGATAAAAAAAATGTGATATATGATTTCTGACGTCACATTTCAACTTTTTCAACTCCAGTAACTTTATTGCTAAAATTAAATGAGACGTTTTACATTTTGCAGAATATTGATTGAAATTAGCCTAAATTTAATTATTTTTAAGAAAAAAATGAATATTTTTTGGTATGAACTTATGGCAGTAATGTCTAATGTTACTTACTGTTGACTTTCGTCTGACATCTCGCTCGGGTTGTTTTTTTCCTCCATATTCACGTTGTAAATTTATACTCCACAGTGCGATGTTTTACGTTTTCACTATTTACAAATTTATGCCTATATAATCTACAAAATGCAAGAATTTTAAAATTTTGAACCTTTTCCTCACCCAACTAAACGATTGAAAATTTAACACAAGCCCCAATGTTTACCAACTTAATAGCAAAAAGTTAATAGGACTAAATTAAAAACTTATTTTGTTATTAAATTAGTTGTGTTTTGGTATTACCGAGTTGAATATTTAGTTTAATAATTATTATTAATATAAAATAAATGATTTAATAAAGAATAATTTTACAAAATCTAGTCTTTGTAGTTACCATTACTAACTTTGGGATATTTTTTTTTACTTTGTTGGCATTATTTCAAGGTCAAAGGGGTCAACAGTGACGAGAACTGAGAACAGGACATTTTACTCTATTTTACATTTGGCTATAATTAACAGATTTTATTTAGATTGTGTATTTGTCACTATCTCACTAATTATCTTTTGTATCTCATAAAACACCAGCCATCTTTGTTTTCATGCTAATGATACCCGTAGAAATTTAGAAAAATATTGCTTTTTCCCACTGTTTTACAAATCCAAAAAATACTGACCTATAATGTAAATGTATTTATCGAGATAAACATGAAAGAATCTACTTATAACCCTTATTGTAATGTTTAGTTACATTCCATGTCCAAGAATTTATGCACCCGTTTAAAAGATGTACTTTTTTTAATGAAAGATAAAATAAAATGATCATGCTTAAGTAAAATTACTTTATTAATGTTGGTTTAAGATTCATTTCTGATATAAACCAATCATTCAGGGATAACAAGATGAATTTTGAGTTATGAAAACAAGTTTCTAATTTTGACATCTTTAGAAATCTTCCTAGATGATGATTGTCCATTGAACCAAAATTATTATGAAGAGTTTAGTCTTGAGCTGCTCCTGTTAGAGAATGGATAATTTTGGGGTATTTGTAGTGCTATCGAGGTCTTCTAATCTGCCCTTTTGCGCTTGGGAGGTTGAGCCCCATTTTCTTGATTTTGATGTCCCGCGAACGTTGAAGTACCATTATGGGTCCTCTTTGTTCCTCTCTGAGCAATATTTGGTTGTGCAGGCTCGTGATATATCGGGATATACCTGGCGAGTTCACTAAAATATTTACAACAATTAAATAAATGATACCTATTTCGTCTTCGTCAACACAGTGCGTCACTTACTTATGGTTTTCGTCAAATATTTTCATGTTTTTAAACGTTTTGCACGAAGTTTATACAGTAACAATAAAAAAAAATTCAAGTACCGGTTTAATAGTACCAATATATGAATTGTATCTAACGAAATATCAAAAAAAAACTTTTAAGAATTTCGAGACAACCTCCCAACAGAAAAACTAATTGGCGAAAAACTGAACTATAGGTGGCGGGCCGGACGGTAGCAAGATGGCGGAGGAATAAGGAGAGTGCTCTCATTCCTTATTGCTGGTAATATGCATTGCAAAGTGCAAAGTATTTAATATGGAAAAATTAACATAAAGTTAGGTGATATTTTTGAATACATTGATTCTGCACGTCCTATAAAGGAATGCGAAGTAATTTTTAAGGCAGGACATGTATTGCTTTGTGGAATAATAAGTGATGGATCAGGTACAATATTGGGATCTTGTTTAAAAAAACAGTCATTTGTGTGGAGATCCTCATATAATTGAAATTTTATTAAATAAAAATATAAATTACTGGAAAGCAAAATTTAGTTTGTAGAGCAGGATTGGGAGGCAAATGCAAACATTGTTATAGTTTTGTTGCATATAAACAGGTTAGTAAAAATGAAAACTATATTTATTGTTTTACAACAAAAGTTATCATTATTATTGTTATTAATTTATTTGTTTATGGGTTTGTATATTACAGAACAGAAGAAATAGAAAAATTAAGTTGTACAGATTTGGAACAAGTAAGGGGAAAGCTTATTAAAAATAATGATAAACAGTGTATAGTTTGGCTATAAAACTAGAAGAATTTTACCATCCTATTTTAAAAAAGAAAAAAATTGAACCGGTTGGAGACGTCAAAACTATATGGGAAGTAAATTTCAAGATCATATTTTGTCGCTTGAAATATAATGTAAACTTACACTTTTTGACTTGTAATTACTGCATTGTGGCACTGAGCAGTGTCTATGACATTTAATGATCATTATTTAAATCTGAAAAAGTAATAAAAACTATATATCTCACTTTCTTTTACAACAAATATAAATTAAACCTGTTTAAAATTACATACGTTTCAATGTATGGTATCAACGTTTCCTTATTCCTCTAGTTCACAAATCTGCCGCCAAACGTCACCCACTTTGAATTTTTTCGCTGCAAAAAGTAAATAGGACTAAATTAAAAAAAACTTATTTTGTTATTAAATTACTTGTGTTTTGGTATTTTTTTACAATTTCTTGTCATTGTAGTTACCATTACCAACTTAGGGATATTTTTTTATTTTGTTGGCATTATTTCAAGGTCAAAGGGGTCAACAGTCACGAGAACAGAACAGGACATTTTACTCTATTTTACATTTGGCTATAATTAACAGATTTTATTTAGATTATGTGTATTTGTCATAATCTCACTAATTATCATTTGTATCTCATAAAACACCAGTCATCTTTGTTTTCATGCTAATGATACCCGTAGAAATTTAGAAAAATATTACTTTTTCCCACTGTTTTACAAATCCAAAAAATACTGACCTATAATGTAAATGTATTTATCGAGATATACATGAAAGAATCTACTTATAACTCTTATTGTAATGTTTCTAATTTTGACATCTTTAGAAATCTTCCTAGATTATGATTGTCCATTGAACCAAAATTATTATTAAGAGTTTAGTCTTGAGCTGCTCCTGTTAGAGAATGGATAATTTTGGGGTATTTGTAGTGCTATCGAGATCTTCTAATCTGCCCTTTTGCGCTTGGGAGGTTGAGCCCCATTTTCTGATGTCCCGCGGACGTTGAAGTACCATTATGGGTCCTCTTTGTTCCTCTCTGAGCAATATTTGGTCTATACTATTATTTTTTTACAAAATAAAATATGAATCTAATATTTTCGATCGAGGTTAACGTAAAAAATCGTATAAAAACCCCCATTACAATGTTCACAATACGTATCTAAGAATTTGTGCGCCGATTTAAAAGTTTTACCTATATTTATCAAGTGAAATAAAATGACAATGCTTAACAAGTAAAAACTTTATTGCATAATTTTGAAGACACATTTATTATTAAATTAATGATATAGATGAATGATATTTATTAAAAATTATTAAATAAACACGAGAGAGACATAATTTTAAGGGCGAAATTTAGAACTGGAGCAAAGAACATCTTTAGTTATCTGGCAAATTTTTCACAACAAATTACTCCCGACTAGAGTGAGTATATGGTTTTCTTTTCTTCCTTGTTCGTTCTTCTTTACTGCTTTTCTTTTTGTCAATTATAAAATAATTCTTTCTTTTCTTGTCACACACCATTCTGTTTTTCGTAGTTCTCATTACAGGACGAAACTCGTCTTCTTCTAGTTCGCTATTCCCTGATACCGACGAAGTAGTACTTCCCACTGCGCTGTGGGACCTCTTCATAGCTCTTCTACGTTCTTCATTTTCGGGTGAACCTTCTACATCTCGTTCTGTAGGCTCGTCTACAGACTCTGTGTTAGCTGCAGTTGATGTTGAATTATTTGCTGGTCTGAAATAATCGTAAATAAATAAATAGTACCAAAAAGAAGACAAAGGTATGGATACTTCATTTCAATAATTATCATATCAGATAAAAAAAATGGGATATATGATTTCTGACGTCACATTTCAACTCCAGTAACTTTATTGCTAAAATTAAATGAGACGTTTTGCATTTTGAGGAATATTGATTGAAATTAGCCTAAATTTAATTATTTTTAAGAAAAAAATTGAATATTTTTTGCTATGAACTTATGGCAGTAATGTCTAATGTTACTTACTGTTGACTTTCGTCTGACATCTCGCTCGGGTTGTTCTTTTCCTCCATATTCACGTTGTAAATTTATACTCCACAGTGCGATGTTTTACGTTTTCACTATTTACAAATTTATGCCTATATAATCTACAAAATGCAAGAATTTTAAAATTTTGAACCTTTTCTTCACCCAACTAAACGATTGAAAATTTAACACAAGCCCCAATGTTCACCAACTTAATAGCAAAAAGATAATAGGACTAAATTAAAAACTTATTTTGTTATTAAATTAGTTGTGTTTTGGTATTACCGAGTTGAATATTTAGTTTAATAATTATTAATAATATAAAATAAATGATTTAATAAAGAATAATTTTACAAAATCTTGTCATTGTAGTTACCATTACCAACTTAGGGATATTTTTTTTACTTTGTTGGCATTATTTCAAGGTCAAAGGGGTCAACAGTCACGAGAACTGAGAACAGGACATTTTACTCTATTTTACATTTGGCTATAATTAACAGATTTTATTTAGATTGTGTATTTGTCACAATCTCACTAATTATCTTTTGTATCTCATAAAACACCAGTCATCTTTGTTTTCATGCTAGTGACACCCGTTGAAATTTAGAAAAATATTACTTTTTCCCAGTTTTACAAATCCAAAAAATACTGATCTATAATTTATTTATCGAGATTAACATGAAAAGAATCTACTTATAACACTTATTGTAATGTTTAGTCACATTACATGTCCAAGAATTTACACACCCATTTAAAAGATGTACTATTTTTTTGGAAGATAAAATAAAATGATCATGCTTAAGTAAAATAACTTTATTGTATAATGTTGATTTAAGATTCATTTCTGACATAAACCAATGATGCAGGGGTAACTAGATGAATTTTGAGTTATGAAAACAAGTTTCTAATTTTGACATCTTTAGAAATCTTCCTAGATTATGATTGTCCATTGAACCAAAATTATTATGACGAGTTTAGTCTTAAGCTGCTCCTGTTAGAGAATGGATAATTTTGGGGTATTTGTAGAGCTATCGAGGTCTTCTAATCTGCCCTTTTGCGCTTGGGAGGTTGAGCCCCATTTTCTTGATTTTGATGTCCCGCGGACGTTGAAGTACCATTATGGGTCCTCTTTGTTCCTCTCTGAGCAATATTTGGTTGTGCAGGCTCGGGATATATCGGGATATAACCGGCGAGTTCACTAAAATATTTACGACAAATAAATATATGATACCTATTACGTCATCACAGTTGCATCACTTACTTATGGTTTTCGTCTAATATTTTCTTCATGTTTTTAAAGGTTTTGCACGAAGTTTATACAATAACAATAAAAAAAATTTGAAGTACCGGTTTAATAGTACCAATATATGAATTGTATCTAACAAAATATCGAAAGAAAATCTTTTAAGAATTTCGAGACCACCACCCAACAGAAAAACCGCTAATACAATATGGCTGACGAGACGATTTGACGATGGATGCAAAGTTGAATAAATATCGGTAATATAGTTATCTATAATAATGGCTATAATTTATAAATTTGGACACAATAATTATTAATGATTTATTTTAATTTTTGAGGTACAAACTTTGATCTCGTTGCAAATATGAAAACTGATTATTAACTTTTATAGAGATATTTATTTTACAATAATAATGGACCTTTTCAATTTAAATAGATAGAAGGTATGCGCAATGGGGATCTGCGCATAGTAAGAACAATTGAAATCTATGACGTTTGTTTTTAAAAATTTAGACGTAAAATGTGTGAAAAATCTTTGACAACTTCAAAAAACTTCTGAGAAAAAGTTACAAAAGCTTTTATTGGTGCTAAAATGTCTAACGATGCAAATTTTCACCGAACAGGTATTTTAATGACTCAAATATTTTTGACGTTTCGTTTAACAACCCAACTGGCAATTGTTGGAGCCATTTTACTTACTATTTGCAGCAATAGAAAGAGATAGCCGTTAAATTGAAAAGGTCTATTATTGAAAAAAAATCACGCCTCCGCTGCCATTTTATCGAAGATGGATGTCACAAATATAATTTATAACATTATGGATAGCCATTTATGGTGTTCTTTGGGCTTAATCAATTGTAATTTTCGTTTAAAGATGACGTAACAAAATCTCGTAATTTGGGGATCATTTAATTAGTGAATTTTGCCTACGTCAATGTCAATGTGTAAAAGACGAATGGACGGTGGGATCAGATTTTATGGACGTATGTCGAATATGTTACTATCAGAGCGGTAGGCATTTCTCGCCAGCTTTATGACGTCATCAAGGCGGAAATATTTGAAAAAATTGTTTTCTATTTAACAAGAAGAATATCTGTATTAATGGATTTCGTAAGACAATATATCAAAATGAATATAATTTAGTATCTTTCAATTATTTTCCTTCTCTCTTTTTATCTAAATTCTAGACATGTACTCCGTATATTTTCTTAAATATAAAATAAATAAATATATTATCACGGCATATTACCCATAGTTAAGTGTGCCAAACTGCTTTGTACGCAGATATAGATAATGATGATGATATATTTGTACCCTGCGGGCGCTTACTAGGCGGCACCTCACGGGCACTCATTGCTGGCGTGGAGAGTGCACCACAGACCACAGGGGTCAATTTTGTGCCATTTAAAATTCGAAATATTTAGCATCGGTCGGGATCGAACCCGGTTCCCCAGATTCGCGACCAAACACTCAGGCACGCGGCTATAGACCCCATATATTTTCTTTGAATTGAATTCAACGCAATAATCAAAATAAAATACATTATCTTCTTTATATAAATCATTTTTTTTGTAAAATACAAATATCAAATATTCTGGCAAACAATGGAATACACTGCATTAAAATTATTTATTAACGCAACCATTCAAGAAAGGTGAAGCAAAAATCAAAGAGTACGTTCAGGTTATTAAATTTTCAAGGTTAGTAGTTGTTTACGTATATCCAGCTCTGATTCGGTAGCATAAAGCTATATAACATAATGCATTTTTCTTTGAGGGTAGAATATAAACGGATAGTCGAAGTCGAGCAGCAATAGAAATTGCTTTTTCCATCAGCTTACACGCGAGCAAGCGACAACAATATTTGGTGGAAGAATTGAGACACGCTTTAAAGAAGCACCAGAGTGATATTGGGAACACAAGATTTTTTGTGCATTGTAGTGTTTAACAAAACAAGATTTATTTTCTTGCTTGCATATTTCTTATTGCATTAACATTCTGCACTAACGAGGAGCGCTTATTATTATACATAGCACACTGTAAATGTAAAATGGTCCACAAGTTCTTAAAAAATTAAATATGCAATTATTTTAAGATTACAACAGGTATTTTTTTAAACAAATTTAAAGCAGAAAAAGAGCGGCTTCCATGATGACGTCAAACAACACCAATATTCGAAAGACATGCGCAATACCGAGAATACAGGTCTGAATGTTCAATTCGTGACGTCACAGCTATCCTCTTGCTGTCACGCCACGCCTCGTACGACAGCAGTGTAAGCATAGGAAATATACGGGATTTTAAACAAATAGGATTGTAAAATGTAATTTATAAAGATATACAACTCGTAAATAACTATTCATATATTATATAATAACTATTCTATATACATAACTAACCAAATTAAATAAAAAACGAATTATAAATGGCCTAAATATACGAATAAACTCATTATTTTAATAAACTCATGTTTTATTTTTAAATAATACAAAAAATAATAAAAAATAATAACATTAATAAATCTTTAGATCTGGAGCTAACAAATGAAGATAATAACGAAACTAAAAATGAATGGCATACATAAGGTACTCATATTATATATTTAAAATAATCACTACTTTGGAATAAAATAGATGTAGGTGCTCGCTAATTTATTTATTTTTTTGTTAAACTGCTTTTTATTACAAAGTTGTTCTTTACAGTTTTTCTATAATTATTTAGTAAAATGTTGTTGAATATCCCTTAAAAAATTTTCGTAACTAAATTTGATGTTCTGCATGATACACATTAATCATATATTAGAAAAGCTTGTTTAGCTTCTAATTTCTCTAATGTCAGGTATATCATTTTAGATATGTTACTGTAATTGCTCCTGCACATTGGTACAAAGCATTTTAAAACCATTTTTGCAATATCCTTCAACAAAAAACAATCGAAATTTGACGTTCCGTGCTGCGCTGTGTCGTGCGTCCACTCGCGCTAACTGCTGTGTCTCTACCGTTTTTAGAAGGCTAGACTAGCGCGCTGGCCGCATGGTTTGACGTGCCAGATTGAGCAGGGATAAGTATTCAGGCCTGTATTCTGGTGTGGCCTCGGCTATACGCATTAAAATAAAGAGGCAGCCTTATTTGCAGTATGTTTGACATCACTATCACGAATTCAACCGTTTTTCAATACAGGGTGTTTCAAAAATATTATAAAAAATATTAAGGGTATATACAATTAGATGTACTGATTGTAATGCGAAAAGAATTTTTAAAAATTCGCAAAAATAATTGCACGGTCCTTAGAGCTAACAATTTTGGGCCACTGGACCGATAGGTTACGAACACGAATATAAATTAATAAACATTAAAATTTATTTTTTTTGTAATAAGTAGTGATTTCTTTTGAATTGTTATATTTTCTGTAAAAAGCCTGAGAATGTACGTACGTTTTATTTTTAATCAATTAAAAGTGAATAAAACATTACACAATTTAATTAAATAAATTTTTATATTTACTAATTTGTATTTGTGTTCATAACCTACCAGTCCAATGGAGCAAAAATGTCAGCTAAGGACCGTGCAATTATTTTTGCGAATTTTGGAAAAATTCTTTTTGTATTAGAATCAGTACATTTTTTTACAATATTTTTGCAGCACTCTGTACACGAATATTAAAAAAATATATTTCCATTTGTATTCGGCATTACCACAATGAATGTTTAAAGTATGAGAAATTTTTTTGTAATAGCGGTTCAAAAATAATTTTAAATCTAAATACACCTGGGGAGAAATTTTATTTTATAGATTTTTCATTTATAAAAAATAAACACTTGAACTTGATTGTTTATATTGTTACAAAAATCCCAAACCATTAAGAAAAATATTTTAAAATTCAGAAGGGGGGACTAATTTGTTTCTTGAAGAATTGGAAACGAACACCCTTACATTTTTCATGCTTCGTTTATGGTTTCTGACAAAAACTTGTTCATGTTGCTCATAATATGATGCGACCGGAATCGAACGATATGGTAGGTACCATAAATTGAAAAATAAATAGATTAGTTTAATTTTTGTGGGAAACCCTCAAATATTTGTGTATCTGTGAATTTATCAAACATATCAAATAACAAAATATTAATTTCTACATCTCTATACTCTGTATATACTAACAACAATAGCGTACCCAATATTGTATAAATAATCTCTTAAAAGGTTTCGCAGCAATAATTAATCTGTCATAGTCGTATAATCTCCCACCTACAATATTTACATTAACAAAGCTGTGAAAACACTGTAACATGTATATGTCAAAATATTTCACTTCCCTTTAGTAGTTTAGTACTCTTAATTACTGAAGTACTATTGAAAGGTAAGTCGGTGGAATAATGCTTGAAGGTGTACCTACTGCAGTACTCTGGCCAGACTGTGCATTCAGCTGGAAACCAATAGAGGCAGAGGCTGGCCTAAGTGGTTTGTTGCAGCGATTCTAAAACAGCCAAAGAAAAGAATCGATAGGGTATTCTAATAATATTGTAACATTTTATTTATTTGGGTGAAGTGTTAAAATCAATCAATTATTATTAATTAAAATAAATGTTTTATTAACAAATAAAATTAACGATCACTATGATTGATTAAACACATATTAAATACTAATTTAAGACTAAGAATATAATTAATTAGTTAAACACTAACACTAAGATTATTTATTTATTAAACAGTTAACAACGCACTATTTATTTACACAATATTACTAATTATTTATTTCGACTCACTGGATTTCACTATTTATATCACATTCAACTGTCTGATTGTCTATTCATGTAATTAACTAACTGTCCTTCTGACGGACTAACTGTTCTAACTTCCACAGCTTCAGTATTATCAGTATCACCGACTGTCTGATTACCACAATTCTTCAACACCACAGCCGAGTATCTACTTCCACTCGCCGTTACTGTCTCCATATACCTAGCTTCCCAATACTCCTCAAAACTACCGAGTATTCACTTCCACAGCTATCCCAGTATACCGGTAACTTCCCGAATATTTCACTCGACACTAAACTGCATACGCTCACTACGATACTGCTGTGCTACTCAACTCACTGACTCTTTACTTCTTATTATCTATCTATGTAACTGTCTTTCTGATGGACTAACTCTGTGTAACTTTCCAACACAAGTGCGTCGCTTATATAGTTGCTCTGATATTTGCCAGAACATTCCAGCAAATGGGCGCGCTCAGTTGCACTCAGCAACTGAGTACGCAATTCAGCAATAACAAGTAAGCATTTTAGCGTAGTGCTGAGCGACATGTGTAACACGAGGGGGTCTCCTAAACGCTGATGATGATGCTAATACAAATTACTGCTGCTTCTTACTCCAGCGATGACACTCTAACTGACTGGTGGACGCCTCGGATGATTGGCGTCCATGACTTGGTGACAAGGAAGAACACACACGTACTTTATTCACTTTACACTGGATAGACACTTAGAATTTACGGATATGGGCAAATACTTGGGATTTACTGATTACTGACTAACGGTTTATTTACATGATTTTTATAACTTATTATTAACTATTGATTAAATTAAACATTATTAACAATTAAACTAAAGATTAAACAAATTACTTTGTTACACAGTGGGCTGGCAATGAGCCACCACCCAAAACCAAAAAATACTACAAATTCTTCAGGACAAGATTATCTTAGGGGTACAGGGTGCATAGGCTAGAGCATTCAAAGTCACGCACGTACGCATAATAATTTCTAGACTTAATGATCAACAAATAAATGTCGTGACTATCATAATACGATGAGAATTTCTAAACTGAATTTTGACATTTATAACTTAAATAGATAAACAGAGTTAAAATATGATTACTGAAACTATAATTTAGAAAAGTTTATAAAAAGTTATTTATCTGTTTTTACTCTTACTGTCGCCTTATCACACATGTTGAGTTAGTGATGGGAAATTTAGCCTGTCAACTGTCAATATTATACATACAGGGGTAAGGGTTATATTTCCAATATTTATTTTTAGTTTGAGTATTAGAAATCATGGAAGATTTATACCTAATTGTAAATGAACTGTTGGACGACGACGATGAAATTAATCATTTAAATATAATAATCGGAAGAATACTACCAGATGTTGTACAACTTCTTCAATTAAATCAATTTGAAGGCGATCAATTCCATTTTTGACATCTAACCTTTACCCTACTATAAATCAATACTTGCTGGAAGAAATCAATGCGTTTCAAATGCGCTGAATTGTTGACTCAGCTGATGACAATAATCATAAACTCAGCAAATCGTTCAGTTGAATTTAGCAACACAGCAACTCAGTTGCCGAGCAATACTGAACGCGCCCATTGTCTCGACCGATATAACAATGCGCGGGTAATTACGCTTATCCCCCCTCTTGTTTACACAAGAGTCCACTTCGTCGCTCGCCTGACGCGCGCCCCTTCTATGTTATCGTTCGCTTTCCGAGTCTCCGCCCATTCTCTCACTATTAGAGTTTAGAACTTCTACTATAAGCTTCGTCTCGCACGCACTGGCTTGTGGCTCGCGGACCAAATGTCGTAGGTACCCTCTCACGTTACTATATTTTTATTTTCTAAAACTTTCATATATTTGTATTATAAATCTAAAAATTTTAATTCTTTTCTATTTGATTTGAGCAATATATGAGAATATGAGTTTCTAAATATTACTTGAAAATCTTAAATTTACCGGATGTGACATAGGAGCTGATGACATTTATATAGAGATAAAAAACACAGCACATAAATAAAACTAACACGACAGCTGACCAGTGGCGTATTATGGCAGAAGCCTAGGAAGAAAATTTATAAGCGGTGCAAAAGTCCTACGATCCCAGGATGCACAATAATTTTAGGGCCATGAGGAGCTAATATAAATTACTACATTAGAAAATCCCATTATTATTAACTTTTTTGTATAATAATTATTAATATATCGGCATAAAATTATTTTATTGTAGATTTTCAAACATTTTAGAAATATTAGTCGTTCATTTTAAATATAAAGAGAGTAATTTTTAAATAAAATATGTAAGATTAATATAAAATTTAATTTAACACTATATACATTATTTATATATGTTGAAACCATAAGATGTAATTGTACTTAATGAAATAGACATTCACTTCATGAACTAAAATCCCATTCATGTAACTATTTACTTACTTTAAAAAAATCAAACAGTAACATTACCTAACACACAGACTTATCAATAATAACCTCCCCGAGTTTTCCCAAAGTGAGTTCTGTGCGTTAGATGACGTTATTGTTGGTATTTTATTGTCTAGGTGGCAGACAACTTTAACATTACACTATGAGTAGTCGCTTCAAGAAGTGAATGTCCATTTCTACATATACACATATGCGCTAAATAATTATGTGGCTGACATCGCAGGTACGAATAAAATTTTTGATTCTTTGTATATGCTCAACAAGACATGTATGCTTTTACTTCCGTTGCCATCTAGTGGTATTTCTATTGCATATACCTACGTCACTATGAAAGGCTAGTTCATGGGTCATTATATAAAAAATAGCGGATTGCGTCATAGTATCAACAAATAAAGAATACGTGTTTATTATTTTTTTATAACGAATATCCTATTACCGCTTTGCTTATAAAATATACAGGGTGTTATGTAAGTAATGCGCCATAAGTTACCACTTAATAAACAAGGTTGCAATTTACAATGTATAGTAATCTGCAATAATTTCTTTTCTAATGTGCTTGTTGCAGTAGTAAAAGTACTTCAAGACAGACCAATAATAATTATTTATTTAAATAAAGAATTATTTAAAAATCACAGTAGTTCGAGTGAAAACAACAACACTTGTCATTTTTGAACGTTTGAAATCAGAAACGGAATATGGATAACACTTTTTATTAATGGCGACTGTTTTGGCGCATTTTCCTGTAAACCAAATATATGTCGGTGTATTCTTGATTAGTGAAAGCAACAGGCAATTCTAAATATCTAAGTACTACGAAAAATCAACGACATTTACGACAACCAAGAAATATTTTTTTTGTAGAACAACTTGATTTTTAGATTTTAATTTATTAAGAAGCTGCTTCGTATTTGGTCGACTTCATAGTCCCACAACTTTTACAGTTTGACAGATTATGCAGAATATATTTCAAATTATATAACTTGTTTCAGTTCTCTTTATCATACCATTACCTATGGCACATTTACATAACATCCTGTATATTACAGTTATAATAATATCACTGTCCATCAGCAATATTTCATAAATTTGGATTCAATATTTTGAATCAGCTAATAAGTTTGAGAATAACTGGTTGCTGGTGTACTTCTATTCATGTTCATCTTGATGTTAAACAGGGGTGCGTACAATAGGGTAAAAGAAAATAAAAAGGAGAAAAATGGTGCACTATAGATGAGAAGTGGTATATTTTGACGCGTGCGGTGAAGTCAATTTCATTTAGGGTAAATTAAAGCTTATAAAATTATTGAATGTGAATTAAAATAGGATCGTTGAAGTTTGCTGATTTTTTTAAGTACATACTGTATACATGTGAATATAAAAATGAAATATAAATTTTGCTACATTTTCCGACAGACACAAAATATAATTTATAATTTCAAATAGCACAAAAGTGACCCCTGTTGTGCACTCTTCACGCCAACAATGAATGCCCGTAACGTGACTCCTGGTAATCGTCCGCACGGTATGAACACGTCATCATTACCAATATCTGCGTACAAAGCAGATTGGTACACCCAGCATCCCAGTAATGGGACATATGTCGTAATGATATATTTATTAATTTTGTAAAACGTAATAAATTAATTTAAAAATTTCATTTACAACACTATGTAAAAAATTTAAAATATGTATATCGATATTTGATTTATTTTCATTTAATTATATTCAAAATTATTTTGCAGTATACAGGTGTTCCATTTAAGTGCTACACTATTGCTATCTCGAGAAGTATAAGAGATACGACGTCGATTAAATTAGCAAACAATTTCTATTTTATAAGACTACTTTAATGAGCGAAACAAGAATTTTTTAGACCAGTGGTTCTCAAAATACGGGGTGCTACTTTCTTATTTTAAATGGCAACCTATTTTTTTTTTATTTGCTTCTTCTATTCAGTATTTTTTTCTGAATTCAACGATATTCATGTAATACTCTATTATTACAAAATATTTGAGAAAAATGCAAAATTAATAAATAAATAAATCAATAAAACAATTGTTAATATTATTTATGTATTTTATCTTGTTTAAATAATAATTATTCACAACTTAAAGAAAATTATAAAAGTTTTTGTAATTATTTCTTCATTTGATTTATTTGTTTTTTCCATAGCACTCTTTGTATAGTCATATTTAAATAAAAATGATACATTATTAATTTTACATTTTTCTCAAAAAATTTGTATTAATAGAGTAGGTATTACATATAGATATCGTTGAATTCAGAAAAAATACTGAATCGAATAAGCTAATAAAAAAGGTAGATTCTAATTTAAAATAAAAAAGTTGGGTCCCATATTTTGAGAACCACTGGTTAAGAAATTTTTTTGTTTTGTTCATTTTAATAGTCATATAATTTAGAAATTGTTTGCTAATTTAACGAACTTCGTATCTCTTATACTTCTCGAGATAGCAATAGTGTAGCACTTAAATGGAACATACTGTATATTTCGGAGGTCATTACGATCAAAAAATGTTATATGACCTATAGGTAAATTTCTCTTGGTTTCGAAGATGTCGAAGGAATTTTAAAATAATAATAAGTGAGTTAGCCTTAACGAATTGGGCCTCATTTTATTGACGTCTTAGTGCAGAAACTTACCTTCATTTTTTGGAAGAAGAATTGCCGAATTAAATGGTAGATATTCTTCTGGAAGCTCGTCGTGGCATGTGGTTCCAGCAAGATGGGGCACCACCTCATTTTAGTAAACAAGTGACGGTGTTTCTTAATGAAAATTTTCCGGAAAGGTGGATAGGACGAGGTGGTCCTGTACATTGGCCAGCTTGGTCACCTGACTTGTCGCCTTTAGATTTTTTCTGTGAGGTTGCCTCAAATCTCGTGTATATAGTAATGGTAACCCAGATTCACGCGAAGAGTTGACTGGTAGTACAGCTGAAGCTACTAATTCTCTAAAGAATGAATTGGCAGTAATTAACTGTCAACATTCTATGACTCGAAGGATAGCTGCATAATTAGAAAATGGCGGTTCTCATTTTGAACAGTTGCTGTAATTTTGTGTTAATTAGTTATCCATTGATGAATAAATTTTCTTTTATCATTTTTTTAATTCCTTCGATATCGCCGAAACAAAGAGGAATTCACCGATCAGTCATATAACATTTTTTGATCGTAATGACCCCCGGAATATATGGAATCGAATAAGTTTGTCGGTCGAGTCGCGGAACATCCTGTATACAAAACCATTAACTCGAATGATCCTATTGTAATATAATGTCAATATAGATTTACAAGTATGAGGTACATAGTCTGTATTTATTTAATTCTAATACATTTATTCATTCGTGTTCTATGTAAATCTTATTACACAAATCATATTCAACTTTATTCAGAGTGTATAATCTCCTACAAAACCCAAAAGAGTCTCAAACTGTGAAGTACCATTGTAGTGTGTATTAATCAAACTTATTCAAACGAACACCTTGCAAAATATTTGTTAACAGCTCCATTGGCGCGTACTGGAGTTCACACTTCACTCTAACCTAACAACAATGCAAAAACATAAAAAAATTACCCTTGGGGTCTGAGTTTAGTTACTACGTTTTGTAACGATTTTTCAAGTTACATGAATCCATTGCGGAGTAATCTAATGTTTCATGCATCACTACCTTCTTAAATTCAAGTCTCACGCTTCCTCTCAATCGTAATAGTATTTACTGGAGTGTGATAAAATAATTGTGGGCACAATACAATTGTACATGTTACACCACTCAATGAATCTAATGCTATTGTGATTGTGAACTGTACTTCATTATTTGCTAAATAAGGTTGTATTTTGCTTTACATTGTTATCACTATTGTTTCTCTTGTTATAATTAGCTTTATTGTTACAAGGCAGTCAGTATTTTAATCATTATTATTCATAAAATTATTTTAACGAAAATGAACTGATTTCTTTTGCAAGTGATTATATGTTTCACAACTTCATGATAAAAATTAAATTGCCGATACTACATAATGTACTAATCACGAATCAATTTTTTTTTTCTAAAATTGGGAATATTATTTCTTATACCGTGTGTCTGTCTTAAATGTGTACATAGGAGATTAACATGGGAAATCAGTTTTTTACAATTTCCTGATCACCTAATTATTTTAATTAATTCTACATCTAAGTCAATAAACAGAATTACCCTTACACGCTTTGAAACGACAAGAATTAAATATAAAAATGTCGAAAATTACGTTGAAAATATCGATAGCCATGGATTGAACAAAAAATAAATAAATGCTTGACGTTTTATCTGTCACAACGTAAGTTAACTTATTTGACATTTCTGTCAATTTGATTTGCACAAACATCGTTAATTAGATAATAATAGAAATATTATATTAGACTAATATATATATATATATATATATATATATATATATATATATATATATATATATATATATATATATATATATATAATTTTTCATGTACCTATTGTATTTCTCTGAAAATGGTGAATAACACCGAAATCGATTAGAAGTATATTTATTTATGTGTTTTATTTTATTATTTCTATATTTACTTATTTGTGGTACACATCAAGAGAATTTATTTATTTAAATGAATATATAAAAAGTACAATTTTGTTTAAATAATATGAATTTATTAGAAATTCAACATTGCGTAACAATATTATGTAGGTATGTGATGTACTCCCAACTTCCAATACATCTAGTACTACAGAATAGGTCTACACTTATACCTAACACTGTTTGTTCCAGTAACGCACGTTTTCCTGCTTGTCCTAAATTCTGATTACGCGGCTCACGTGTATTTTTTGAAGACAGATTAACAGTTCAGATTTTGTCACGAATCTAGCAATTGTGAAATCACGCTCTTCGTTAGTATAAATATTCATTTTCTAATAATTTCAGACATTAAAACTAGAGACAAATACAAATTATTAGAAACGTCAAATAATTTAACTTACGTTGCGACAAATAAAACGTCAAGTTATTTATTTATTTTTTGTCCAATTCCATGACTGTCGATATTTTCAATGTAATTTTCGACATTTTCATATTTAATTCCTGTCGTTACAAAGCATATAAAGGTAATTCTGTTTATTGATTTAGATGCAGAAATTAATGCCCTAAAACTTTTATTTGACGCCTTTTTGCTTAAAATAATTAGGCGAGCAGGAAATTGCAAAGAACTGATTTCCCATGTTAATCTCCAATGTACACCTTTAAGACAGACATACGGTATACACTTACCTACGTGCATAGAAAACAACCACTTTCCAGGTTTGAATTTAATTATTTTCTTTAGCTACATTTTTTTTGTAGTTAAAAACAGTGCACTTTTTTCATTAAAATTTATTAATGCAAACGGATGAAAAAATTAAACTCTATGGCACTTTTTCCAGGCGTTTAATGTAGACGTAGAAAAAAATTTATGCAGCTCATGAATATTCCGTATATTGCACAATACAGGTGGCGCGTAGAGACTTCCTCTTTTTTGAAAGCGAATAAAATAAAAAGTATTGCTGATAGATAAAATTTATTTTTAGATAATGAAATAACATACATAATTTCAATTTTTAAATCATGCAGTTTTAAACAAAAAATCTTGAAGGTGATAGCCACCGTTCTGTAAGCACTGATGCAACCGATTTTTGAAGCTTCTCTCTGTACCTTTCTACATCTACACCGGAATTCGGGCTATTTCCTACCGTATACGATTCTTCAACTGAAGCAGGGTTGTAGGGCGGTGTTTATAAACCTCTGCCTTGAGATATCCCCATAAAAAACAACTCATCTCGATTCGAGGTGACATCCCGTGGATGGCGCGCTCGCCCGATCTAACGTCATATAATTTTTTTATTGGGATATCTCAAGACAGATGTTTAACAACACTGCCCTACAACCCTGCTTTCGCTGAAGAGTTTTATTCGGCAGGAAATAGCCCGCATTCCGGTGGACATTTGGAACGTCTGAGGTGCTTCAGAAATCGGTTGCATCAATTCATAGAGAACGGTGGCCACCATCTTCAAGATGTTTTGTTTAAAACTGCATGATTTAGTACTTGAAATTATGTTCTTTCATTACAGAAACATAAATTTTGTCTATCAGCAATACTTTTTATTTTATTTGCCTTCAAAAAAGGAAGTTTCTAGGCCCCTACCTACTTAGAACAAGAAATGATGAAGAAAGATTTGACAACAATCATTATTATCAATTAGATACTCGATTCTTGATTTATAAATATATGTAATAACTACACTGTACACTCGTATCATCATTATCGAAATCTACGAATAGAAATAAATGGGTAACAGTGATGATATAATATTTTATTTATTTAGTTTGCAGCATTACAATGTGTATTGAATGTAAACCTCAGTATTATAATTTTTGTTAGTGTATAACAACGTAATGACTTAACAGAAAACAATAATAAACTACACAAGACAAGGATTATCCTTGTTTTGCAATAACAATTAGATTAGATTTATTCTTGCCAAATTGGTCTAGAATCTACATTTTATATACATTTTATATTAATAATACATCATGTTAAATTAGCCCCCCGTTTTTTGATGACTTCTTTCATCCAGTCTTGTTCTGACCCTAATCGTCTAACAGAACCTTTTCATTTCTTCTTTCCTTCTGAACCTCTCTGTACGATGTCCTTAGATGTCTAAATGTTTCCTCTACTCTCCCGCATAGCCTGCACCTTCTCTTCACTCGATAACTAGTATTTATTGTTTCTCTCTTCATTTCCACATCTGAATCTGGCAATCATCTTGATATTTTTCTTTTCGTCCAGTAAATACTGTGGTATTGACGTCGTTTGGATTGATTTGTATAGTTTATTGTAATTTGAATTGTTGATCTTACATTATTGTTCTTGCTGTTGTATGTCCCAATCTCTCTGATATAGACTTATGCGTAGCATCTATATTTGTACTGTGGAATATCCATTTCTTTCGTAATAAGCTTTTCTTGCTTGCCTGCATCACACCTTCATTTTGTTAGTTGTTGTTTTCCTCTCCTTGTCTTATTACTCGCCAGCATTCTTGCAGAATTTTTGTTGTTTCTTATTCACTCCTCGTATTTTACTGCTCTCTTTCCTATCTCTACTCTAATTTTTAATGCTTTCACCTCTTCCATTACTATATACTCTGGTGTGCATCTATCCAGGCCCAAAATCCACTTTATGTACCGTACTTGCATGTCTTCTATTTGTTTATGTTCTGTCTACCCGTATATTTCCGCCCCATAGAGTAAGATACTTTTGACTAGTGATGCACGCGAGACGAGAAATATAAGATATCGATCTCGTCTCGTTTTCGGATCTGCAATCTCGATCTCGCTCTCGTTCTCGCACATTTTTTTGGGTTTCGTCTCGTTCTCATGCGGGAGTCTCGCTGTAAAAATAAGCGCTTGCGCACTACGTATTTACCTCGGTATATACGTATCAATTGAACTACAAAAGACAAGTTCGCACCAAATCGTTCTGTCTTCCGTGTATTTACAGTCGTATGCCTATAATAAAGAGACGAAACACTAAATTCTAGTCACCAAATTATTTCAATACGAACATCTGTTAATACATTCTGTCATCAGTAAAACTAATTAAACATTAAAAAAATTATGTTTTGTAACTAAAAGTTTCTACACTTTATCATTAACTATATGCCACTATTTAAGTAAGATATAATTATAAAAAAGCGCTACACTGGGAACCCGCTGGCAACCAATCACTCTTCTTCACTCCGTGTTGGCTCCTATCGACGCTTAATATAAAATCCTTTACTTTTCAGGGACGACAAGAATTTTATTAATCGTAGTTTTAACTGAGATGAATTAGGAGCTGAAATGTTGGAGAAAAACAAGTTCTAATAGATACAAAACCGATTTAGTCTTTATTTTGCATTTCCTCGCTCTGCGACGGATATCATTAGACTCTAGATAGACTCAAAAAAATACAGACAATTCATATAATTTTCACATTCACGTGTTCTATGCACGAATTACCGTTGACTCCACTCTCTGTACGGTGCATTTTTCATTGAATTTATGAATTAAAGCTATAAAGTTACAAATACTGTTTATTGCGAGACTCTCGCGAGAATCTCGCGAGATTTCTCGCTTCTTGCAGTTGTTATATCGATCTCGCCTCGAATTATAAATTGCAATCTCGCTCTCGGTCTCGTCTCGCATAATGCAACGAGACGAGACGAGATGCGAGAGTACTCTCGCCTTGTTGTGCATCACTACTTTTGACTACGGCTTCAAACATCATTCATCTTATTCTGATATTTCTTTGAAATTTTCTTTCCCCTAAACTCCATATTTGTTTTATAGAGGCAATTGCTTTATTTTTTTGATATTTTAAGTGCTTTGGATTGATTGTTTCTCTGAAATGTATATCCTAAATATCTGAATTCTTTCACTTCTTCGATTTTTTCATCAGCCCACTTCCAAACTTCTTTTGTTTATATGAAAAACAACGTACTGACTTAACAGAAAACAATAATAAACTACACAAGACAAGGATTGTCCTTGTTTTGCAATAACAATTATATCCTTTGTTTCACTGAGATTGAAAGAGAGCTGAAAAACAAGTTAAAAACATCTGAAAGCCAACCCCAAAAAACGCTTTTTCATGCTGGTCGGACGTTAGCTTAAAAAGTTTCAAAAAATAATTACAAAACAGGGGCCGATATAAATTTACGGTGAGTATATCGGCACCGTGCGCAAGCACTCACGTTAGATTGACCACTTGATACTGGTTATAAATAAAAGAAGCTCGCGCTCTGTAATTATACAGGTCTTCTGACAAGTAGTCAACTGCGGCCAGTAATTTGTGCCACCGCTATCTTGGTGGATTAATGCTACTCATCGGATCAGATATTCCCAGCCAAGAGCCACGCCGCCAATGCAATCGTTTCTCACACCTTATTTCAAACAAACTCACCGGCACCGTTATTTGTTTTGTGTGGACGCGATGATTGCATTGCAACAGAACAGAACAGAAAGCTGATGTTTATTTCTTTTAGCTTTTGTTCTTGTTTATACACACAAATTCTTCAAGTCATGCAAATTTATTTATAATTATTCATCATTTTATTTCCCATAATAAAACATTTTTTGATTCCGATCCATGTTACCATATAGATGTGAATAATATGGGTATTATCAAATAGAATAAATAATAAAATAGAAGCGATAGAGATATTTGTGAAAAGTAAGAATCCGATCCAACGATACTCGGTTCTGCCATACGATACCGATATTTGTTGGAATATATCGCGCATGTCGATACGAACAAATAAATTGAGGAAAAAGGTCAAAATAGAAGAAAGACGAAGGTTGCTTATACAGCATGTCCGGATTTCGAAGGCCACCATTGGGACCTCGGAAACTATAAGAGATAGGATTTCGGTTGAATGCGACATGTGGTGCGCCTTTGGGAGGCCATTTAAGAAATGCTTTTGTTTTGCCAAAAATTCTCATAGATTACTAGATAATGGCGGAAAACTGAACTTAATTTTTTCATATTGAAATTACTTCTAAACTAATAAAAAAAAATGTTTCAAATAAAAAATTTGATATTTTTATTGTCTATCCAGTGGCGTTAGATAAAATTTTTTATCGGTAAATTTTCGAGATATACAATCTTACATTTTTTTAAATGGAACCTGTATTTGATTTTTACTTTAAAAAAATTAGTATAAAGGATATTGGATTTTAAATTTGTTTTACACTTTAAATCTTAGATTTATCTACAATTTTCAAGAAATTTATTATTTTTTTTCAAGACGTTCATTAGTATTTTAAAATAGTATTTTATTTTACTTAAGTAACATTCCATACCTGCCGTGTTTCATAATTTAATTTTAATTCTACATTTTTAAGTTACTAAATGCAAGTAGGTAATCACGTATGATCTTAAAATTATTTAAAACACTATAACCCTTATACCAATCGATAGATAAAAAAAATAAGTATTATTTTAAAGTAAAAATCAAATGAGTTCTATTTAAAAAAATAATTTTGTATTATATCTCGAAATTTTACCGATAATAAAATTATCTTCGTACGCCACTGGATAGAAATTAAAAATATCTAACTTTTTTATTTGAAATATTTTTCTCAATTAGTGATAATTTAGAAGTAATATCAAAATGAAAATATCGACTAAGTTCAGTTTTTCGCCATTATCAAGTACCTAAGCTACGAATATTTGTGGCAAATCAAAAGCAGATCTTCAATGGCCCCCCAAAGGCCATGTGCCATTTAAGCGAAGTAGTAACTCTTAAATAGTTTCCGAGATCCTAATGTGACCTTCGAAATCCAGACAACCTGTATAGGTTATGGGTATATCTTTAAAAATGAGTAAAATAATTATATAAATAAGTGGAATAATATGTGTATTTACAAAGGGTAGTTACAAATAGAGCATACTATATCTATTTTAGTTCTAATTTTTATGTTTTTATTAATTATTTGCATCTTCTTCTGTTGCAGCTGTATGAAGCCTATGCCTCTATAACCAAAGGCTTTTCTTCGAACCTGGTTAACGGAGTTGACGTCGACATTGTCAACTTATAAACTTAGCCATGGTATGTATATGGTTTATTATTAATATTTCTTGTAATCTCGCCCATATTTTAGCTGTCTCTTTTTTTAATTTTTTATTTTTAATAAAGTTGATACTTGCATTATTTACATAACTAATGTACCTTACCAACAAATGTACTTTGGATCTACACAGAATTTTTTATACGATACAGTTACAACAGTTACAGAGCGTTAAAGATAGGCGTAAGTTATTGAAATTTTCCATATAGTTTATCAGGTGCTCATATTTGGGAATTTTATTTGTCACACCTATAAACAGTTAAGATAGCAATTTGTTAATTAAAAATTTTCTACATCGCACCCCCGTGACAGAATTGACCATTTTCAAATTTTTAGTTTTATGTGTTTTAAGTGAACATAATGAAACTAATATAAATTTTCATCGACAGAATTACACAGCTAGTACTTTCTTAATAATTATTCCAGGGCTAGAAATGTCGTTTCAAACGTAGCTTAACTTTGCTTGCTCAACCAGTAATAGTGAAACATTTGCTTGAAATAGTGAAGAGTGAATATCGTTGTTAATTTGTATAACAAAGTCACCTATATTGTATGCCAAATTTGAGGATAATATTTTTATTGCAGTTCAAATTATAAAAAGTACCTGTAGTAATGTTACATTTCCGCAGTGGTGCGATATGTATACCAATTTTCAATCTGACCCCCTCTATGTATTTAAATTTTAAATGAAAAGTATCAGGGTTGACAAAAATCATGATTTATTTAAAAAAATCAACAATCATTGATTTAAAAAAATCAAATAAATCATGATTTTTTTTATTTTTAAAGACCTGTTGATGTTATTGCACTTTTTAATTGTTTTAAAAGCAATATAATTATTTTATTTCGTAAACGAAAACGAAATCTGTAATAAAACCCCAAAGAAGGCATATGAATTTTTGCTTATACGTAATATACAGAATGGTGACTTGGACGACGCAGCATAGGGATTTCAATGATAAAATTTTAATGTGCAGTTATTTGCTCCCCTAATTATTTTAGAGCAAAATTGTATTGAGATTTTTGTTACAGAAAAAAAATATTGCATCCGAATATGCTATTGTTTATAATTTTTCAATTTCCGAAACCGTAAAAATAGTCGAAAACAATAATAACATTTTTACAAAAATCATTGAAGCCATGTAACAAAAATTTAAACAAAAGCGCAAACATCTGTCATAGATTCTTCTCGTTTAAACCTTAAAAAATCATAAATTTCGTTCTCGTCAAACTACATTGTTGTAATCAACTATTCAATTGTTGTCATCAAGTACAATAAAAATGTTTTCATTTTGCTCGTTTTGAGAATAAGTTTAAACGTCAATAATCTATGACAGATGTATGCGCTTTTTGTTTAAATTTTTGTTCCATGGCATCAATAATTTTTGTAAAAATGTTATTTTTTTCTACTATTTTTACGGTTCTGGAAATTAAAAAATTATAAACAATAGCATGTTCGGATGCAATATTCTTTTCTATAGCGAAAACCTAAATACAATTTTGCTCTAAAATAATTAAGGGAGCAAATAACCGCACATTAAAATTTTACTATTGAAAGCCCTATGCTGCGTCGTCCAAGTCACCACCCTGTATAACGAGTCCACGGGCGCCTGTTTAAACTTTAAATTTAAATCCTGCCGACCTAAATCAAACAGGTCAAAACATGTCTTGCATTGCACTCTATAAAACGCTTAAAACGAATATTTTATTTTACGTTTATCTCATGACAAGCATCTAATTATATCAATAAATTTAGGCTTATTTGATGCAGTATTTAATTCTGAACATTTTTTGTACTTACAGTTAAGTTCTAAAATTAATAAGACAGAATTTATAAAATATGAAAATTTGACCACTGTATTTCCTATAGTCCATAAAAAAGTAGACACCCGGTATATATGTATATATTTTTATGTTATATTACCATAGTAGAATTTTTCTGTTAACTCTGAAGGTGTCTAAAATAATTTTAAAAACAATTGATTTTTCTACAAAAAATGTATTATTTTTTAAAATTTGATTTAAATCAATAATTTAAAAAAAATCAGTTGATTTAAATCATGATTTAAATCGTGATTTAATTCAAATGATTTAAATCAGGCCAACTCTGAAAAGTATTCAACTCGGACCCGTTGATTACGGGAAAAATTAAGTTTTCTATGGCTAATGAACAGTAAATAATATCGGGGCGGGCGTTACAGCATTCGATTCTATGGACTTTTCTACATTATGCATTTCATTTTAAATTTTCATATCCAGCTGATATAGTATTACCAAGAAAAAAAAACAAATAATGATACCTTCTTTCAAACATTCAGTACCCCACTAAAAACTCGTTTTTCGGTTCTTAACACTAATACTGCACTATCGCAACACACGATTATTCACAAGTACCCCATGCTAACTTCACCAAAGTCTGAAAGGAACTAACGTCTTCATTATAAAAATATAAATAAATAAATATATCATCACGGTATATTACCCATTGCTGGGTGTGCCAATCTGCTTTGCATACAGATATCGGTACTGATGATGACATATTTGTACCGTGCGGGCGTTTACCAGGTGTCACGTAACGAGCACTTATTGCTGGAGTGCAGAGTGCACCAGAGGGGTCACTTATGTACTATTTAAAATTCGAAATAATTAATATAATTAATAATAATGTAACTACCACTAATTAAGTGTTAATTGAGTATATCTTTAATACTTTGGCGCTAAAATAAACAATGTTTGTTTTCAGGTTCCGCGAAGGGCCGGTCTACACCCAGCGATAGAATACGGTAACTACAGCACGAAGATCATAGATGATTTCTTAGAAGAATAAATAAATAATAGAGTTTTTTTTTCTTTACCTTTCCTATGTAATAACAAAAGAGACAGGGAAATATCCAATTTTTTAAAGATTTTCCGAATATTCGTATCTTTTAGTATTAAGTTCTCTAGGTACGAAAATATCCATTGGTAAGGAGTCCGCCATTTTATAAAAGGTTGAGAACATTTGCAACATTTGTCCGGCCTTTGTAACCCTTTTAGTTCAGTAAATAGCACCAACACCACAAACTTGGAGGACAAATATATTGCAAACCAAAAACCAAAGGGTTTTCATCAATTTTGTGCATGATAATGGAAAACGCGGATTCGGATCCTTTTAATTAACGAATTTAAGCGCAAAACCCTTCGACAGTGGCGGCTTAAGGCGTGAGGCACTTAGGCATTGGCTTACGGCGCTTGGATTATTGGGGTGCCCAAAAAATCTAAAAACTAAAAATATGAATAAATACATAAATAAATAAACAAAAATAAAATTAATGTATGAAATATGTACCTGAATTATTAAATTTTGGAGCCCTTCAAAGTTACGACTGTGTGTAAATAAATTATATTTATACGCGTTTAACTTACTTTACCTATCAACTGAAAGATTAAATAATATTCCATCAGAATATTGGCAACGTTATCTATTGAACATGCTATTGCGAAATAATTAAGCCAGGAAGAAATGATACCAAAATTAGTTTCAGTTATTTTATTGTGTTGTTGCTAATGGTTATAATTTATATATACAGGGCATTTCTATACTTATGGATCAGTATTTAAGGGAAGTTAATATACCTAAATAATTGGACTTTTCGGATTATGACATTTTGACTTACTTTTAACTGTATTATCATCCCTTGAAGTTTGACCCATAAGTATATAGAAACATCCTGTATATCAATTCTCAAGTTTGTCTTTCTCTTTCATGTCCAAAAAAATCAGAAATAATTTTTGTAACTGGTGGGGGCGCTCTAATCTAATTTGGCTCAGGGCGCCATATGTCTTGAGCCGGCCCTGCCCTTCGAAAAGCTGTGGAGGTTCACATCTCGGAAACGGCTGGGGCTGGGTTTTCAGCGATTTCCTTGAAATTTCGCGCTTTCATAGAATTCTATGAAAAGCAGAGATTGTCGAATAACATATGAAAACCTTATTGCAAAAAGAAGGAATGTCATTCTTATTCTTATGTAGTTTTTGAGAAATTAAAAAAAGTTTATTATTGCTATGTTCTTTTGTTGTATGGCTATATTTTAAAGCTAAATAACACTGCGACTATAATTTTTATTGCATTAAAAGTTTGTATATAAAATTCTAACGTATTTGATGTACATGAAGGCATAACCCATTTCATTAAAAAAAGTGACATTCTTTCTTTTTGCAGTGTGGTCTTCATTTGTGTTTCAAGGGCGTAATAGGTAAAATGGTTTAAAAATTCGCTAATTAAAATTTGACAGCCTGTTTTATTAAAAAAAAATTGACTAAATTCTCAATTTTGTATGACCACATGTTTTTGCTGTGCAGAGTTGAAGTATATGTTATTTCTAATAAAATTAGCCATGTTTTAAGGATAGTTTTCAAATCATTTCAGCTTAGTTTTTCTATAATATTTCATTAATTTTAAAATGGCATTTTACAACATTTATTGATAATACATAAACAGTTCTCAAGTCTTATTTCCCTTGTAAATGTTATATAAATATGTACATAATTCCCTAACTCTTAACAGCCGATTAAATGGGTCAATATGTCCTAGTGTTTCAATTAAGCGGAATCTACTTCCCTGTCTCTTTGTTGTATTTTCATTTCATGGGTTGTTAAATAAAAATTGTATTAGTTTAAGTAATTTTTATTGTTTACTGGTAATACGTTGTTTATATATTATGTTCATGGCTAATATTGCATTTATTATTTATTCTTATTTGTATTTTATAAATAAATATACTTATCCTTGTCCTGAAAAGTTAGAAATAGGGATCACTTTCTGTTGTAATTCTGTTCATAAGTCTTACTAAATTTGTTAACAAGTGAGTGTCTAACATGGTTTAGTTATTTTTATTCTTTATATTTTATATATAAATATACTTGTCCAAAAAAATTAACCAAGAATTAAAATTTAATTTTTGGTCTAGGACCCCAAAGGCAGAAGAGAAATATTAAATATTGTAAAATTGTAATACAATGTTAATGTATATATTTTAAATATATTTGTAATTATATATTGCCAATAAACTTTAAAATTGATTTAAAAATGAGTTATTTTCTAATCTTTAGTTTTAATTTTTATAATATACCCCTAAAACACACGTAAGTATATAGTTTCTGAGTTATTAGAGTCGTGAACATAGTACGTACATAGTTCTTATATTAACCGCCATGGGGCAGCACCTGTTAGAACTCATTGCGCCTAAAATATAGGCAACCACAAATTTAAAAAGTATCATCTATGCAAGGTTTTTTTTAGAAAAAATTGTGCATAGATGCTACTTTTTTCTGCGTTTAAAAAGAAGCATCCATGCACCAAATTTTAGATGAAATCGTTCATGGATGCTTCTTTTTTAAACGCAGAGAAAAGCAGCATCCATGCACAATTTTTTCTACAAAATCGTGCATAGATGCTACTTTTTAAATTTGTGGTTGCCTATATTATAAGCATAATGCTTTCCGACAGGTGCTGCCCCAAATTTAAAAAGTAGCATCTATGCACGATTTTTTTAGAAAAAATTGTGCATGGATGCTGCTTTTTTCAGCGCATTCATGCACGATTCATTGAGTAAAAAGGGTGCCCATCATTCTTTTAGATTAATGAAATCGAATAAAAAAAATTGCAAAAACTTTGGATTTTACTTTAATTGGAACGCTTATTGACAGGTGCTGCCCCCTTGTGGCAGTTTTAAAAACTACATACGTACAGGAAATTAGAAATAAAAATCACTTTTTTAATATAAAAATATATATTATAAAAATAAGACTTTTTATAAATTTACATAAATTTTATTTGCATTACAGCAGAATGTTTGTCACATTGTTTAGATTTATTAACACTTATGAACAGAATTATAACTCAAATAAAACGTAAAAGACAATTGTGTTTAAAAATCCAGTTTATAATTATTTCTCACTTGTTTGTAAACATTTTTTTGGCTTGCCAAACAGGCTTTAGTTACAAAACTAAAATGTTTGTTACCGAATAAAATTATCATTATTTTGGTTCTAAATTTTATTAAAAATTTTGCATTATTTTGTATTAAAAGTTTATTTTATCACAATAAAGATAATGATAATTTTATTTGGCAACTAACATTATAATTTTACAACTAAATCCTGTTTGGCACGTTAAAAATATTATCAAATTGGATAACAAACAGTAAGATATAATTATGAACAGAATTATTAAACACAAATGTCTTTTACGTTTCATAATTCTGTTCATAAGTGTTACTAAATTTGTTAACAAATCTAATAACAATTGCTTTAGTTATAAAACTAAAACGTTTGTTACCAAAAAAATTACCATTATTATGGCTATATTTATTTGTTATAAAGTAATAAGGATGCGAAATAATTAATTACTAATAATACAACCATAATTTCATTTGGCAACAAACATTTTGGTTTTATAACTGATTCGGAACTCCACTTATATACTTTATTACCCCATATAAAATGTATTAGAGTTCCGATTACAATACTTATAAAGTATTTAACAAATTAAATCTTGGGGTCCCTAAATAAGATTTCCTGTTCCCATTGTTAAAGGTAGAAGATTTCTTATTCAGTTTAAGACAGTTTGCGAACCTTTACATTAAATATATTATATATATGTTTGTTGTTACCACCCAACCGCCTACTCACCAAAATATATATTAATACAAAGCTTCGTTCACAATAAATACTTAAAATCTAACTTTACCCTGACCGCGTCTAAATACTTAATAATAATTACAATTTTTACTAAAACTACCTACTGTACGACTAATGTGACGGGTTTAAATTGAAATAAACAGAACATAAACGATTATTTTATTGTGTAAATACATTTTAAACAGGTCTTTATGAAGAGGAAACCATGGTCTGCGTCACCAATCGGCATTGCAGTCTCGATGACAGTGACAGTACAGTAATGAGTTAGTTCTTCCAACTTAAAACTCTTTATTTAATAAATTGTATATATAGGGAGCAACCGCCCTCAAATGCCAAACCCACGCTCTCCATATATACCATTTATTAAATAAATACAATTTCATGTACAATATTTTATAATCAAACTTAAGTTAATGTAGAACCCCCCAAATTAAATTGGCGAAGTGCGCAAAATAGCCTATCTTACGTTAATATCTCGTTCAAAGAATAGCAAATCTAAGCCTATCTTACGTTAATATATCGTTCAAAGAATAGCAAATCTAAAAGTGTGAAGTTACGTTAATTTTTCTCTCTCTCTCTCTCAAAAAGCACAAACAACCCTTGCCTATCTTATATCTAAGCTATCTTAAGTCTACGCAAGCTATCTTATATCTAGACTATGCTAAGCTAAAGGTGAAGTGAGAGAGAGATATACGAGCTAAGACAAAAAGTGAGAACGCCGGGGTGGTTCTCACATGTAGTTTACGAGGGGGTTAAGCCGACCCCACACGATGCACTGCATGTACGGCCTACAACGCGAACTCCCTAAGGACAAGATAGACAGTTACATGTAATCTACTCGGCTTGGATGCCTGAGCGAGTTACTCCCGGAGACATCGCCCGATCTCATACGCGATACCTACCCCGAACGCGATCAACCCGTGTGCTCAAACAAATTAAAGTTAAATCAAACAAAACAAAAACTTTACTTTGTTTTTAATTATTCGTTGCCATTAACATTAAATGATGATTACATACGTTGCCTCCGGATGAGGAGAGCACATAGACGCCATAAGAAAGCTTCCTGTGATAGCATTCAGGTTTGTTTAATTCCTTCTCATTCGAGTCTAGCAATCTAGAGCGTAGACCAATACGATGGTCAGCAAGCAACTTTACAAAAGAATTAAACTGTCCCTAGAAACATTCGCACAAGTGCGAAGCGATCCCCCAGAATAAACAACTGGTTTCACAATAGCATGGCTAACCATATCAGTCCACTCAATTATGGAAAACGCGCACGAACCCTACCTACCCATCCCACTAACCGTGATGTTAAATAAGGAAACCCGAACCCACATCAAGTTTCGAATCTCTCCCACCTTCCTGACCCTCTCACTGATTCTCTCACCCATTCGCATCATTCATGCCCCGATACATATATTTTTCTTTTCACATACACTCTCCCTAGGTATCGTCTGGATAACCCGCGCAGTACGCATACCACGGTGGCAAACGTAGACGCACGATTTTATGATGAATCGCCAAGGAATGCACTTCAAATTAATCAATTTATTTTCATTTTTAAAGAAAACGCGTGTTTGCTCAACGGCGCGATGAGCTAAAGTTTAATTAAGACCTGAAAATACATTTAAAAGAAATTAAAACTAACTTAAAATCTACTATATTAATCTAGTCTTCTTGATGTCCGATTCCTGAAAGATAAATGCTTATCATATGTTTCCAGATATTGCTTATATTGACAAATAGTCGAAATTTTAATTTGAAATTGTTTGAATATTATACAAACACCCATGAAAGTTATATTTCTTTTAATGTGGTACTCAAAAGCGAATTTTGAATAAAAGATAATATTTAGACATATATTAAGTTCTCATGATTGAACATGAGACCAAATATTTTGTAAAAAAAATAACGTTTCTTACCAGTCATATATCGGTGGACGTCTACACCGTAAAAGTTCATCCATTGGTGGTCGTCTAAGCCATACAAGATTTATCTGGAGTTCAGCAATCCTTTAGAAAAGCTGCCTTAGAAGATATGCAGTGTTGAAATCCAAAGCTTGGAAGTAGCATCCAAATTCTTCAAGTTTCTTGACGTCTCAGATCAATCAAATGACTGCCTATTAAATAATTATTATTAGTTTGTGATATTCTTTAAACCATTTCAAAAACTATTGGATAAAATTTCGCATGCCAAACGTGTCTTTATATACGTGTACCGAAATTTGCTTTAATTTTATATTTCTAAACTTATTGGTTAGTAACTAGATTTGAACCAGTTAATTTCTATTCCAAGATTCGACGATAACAAGACTATTGCGTGATAGGTTTTTTAAATTAGTCTAAAATCTAATAGTTTTCCTGCAACTATTTAAAATGTTATGGCCTCAAGATATATTGCTAATCATATGTTCCCAGATACTGATTTTATAGATAAATTTTAATTTTAAATTGTTTGAATATTATACCGACATCCATGAAGTTATATTTCTTTCAATGTAGTACTCAAAATCGAATTTGAGTACAAGATAATATTTAGACTTACCTTCGACTATAAGTTTTCACGGTTAAGTATGATATCAATATATATAGCCATATTTCTTTGACTATAAGTTTTCATGAATGAATATGAGAACAAGATAATATTTTATAAATGTTACACATGAAGAGCCGTTAGCAAAAACAATCTTAGTCCATTTGTTTGAATTTGAGATAAACAAAGAAAACTCTTTCTAGCTTCTTTACTTTTACAAATTTATGTAACTTAATTCAGGATCATGTTTAAATATTAGAAAATAATTTACTAGTTCTTTAAAAAATAAACATTTATGAGCTAATATATAATAATTAGACATTTTTGTAGAAATATTTCATATATGTAAGAAACAGTGACTAAGATACTTTTTTTGCAAAAAAAAAAACAGTTTTATCAACACTTTGACATCTTTGAAAGTACCTACATGTCCCTATACGTAACTCATATTTACAATATGTGGACTATGGTTGTTTTACCACAAGCTCAATTATCAGAAAAATAAATTTGCCTACCAATTCATCCTTCGATGTTCTAGATTAGAAGAATTCTCTAGGGTTCTGCTACACATAAAAATCTTTAGGGTTGAAATCCAACGCTGAGCGGCTGCAACCATCTCCAAGTTTCTTAACATTCCATGTCAACTTCAGTTCATCTACAAGTTATATAAAAAATAATTATAAGGTTTTTGTAATGTTTAGCTTAGAATAATCATTAATAACTTAATTACAAAGAGATGAATATAATAAATTTATAATACACTAAAATTGCATTAAATGCACTGCTATTACTTGCATCTTTTTTGAATTTGCGGTTTAGGTTCAAGATAAACAATTTACGTACAACCTTAGATCATATAGCTTACGAACTAGTTGTAACAAACCCTATGCTATTGGCAAAAAACTGAACTGTAGGTGGCAGGCCGAACGGTAGCAAGATGGCGTAGGAATAAGGAAAGTTCTCTCATTCCTTATTGCTGGCAATATGCATTTCAAAGTGCAAAGTATTTAATATTGAGAAAATTAACATAAAGTTAGGTGATATTTTTGAATACATTGCTTCTGCACGTCCTATAAAGGAAACCGAAGCAGTTTTTAAGGCAGGACATGTATTGCTTTGTGGAAGAAAAGATGATGGATCAGGTACAATACTGGTTTCTTGTTTAAAAGCCAGTCATTTGAGTGGAGTTCCTCATACGATTGAAATTTTATTAAATGAGAATATAAATTATTGGACAGCAAAATTTAGTTGTAGAGCAGGATTGGGAGGCAAATGCAAACATATTGTTACAGGTTTGTTGCATATAAACAGGTTAGTAAAAATCAAAACCATATTTATTATTTTACAACAAAAGTTGTCATTATTATTATGCTATTAATTTATTTGTTTATGGGTTTGTGTATTACAGAGCAGAAGAAATAGAAAAATTAAGTCGTACCAGCTTGGAACAAGTAAGGGAAAAACTTGTTAAAAAGGATGATAAACAGTATAGTTTGGCTATAAAATTAGAAGAATTTTGCCATCCTGTCTTAAAAAAGAAAAAATAGAACCGACTAGAGATGTCAAAGCTATATGGGAAGATCATGCCAATACAATGCATTTAGAGGGAGCGCTTAAGAGTAAGAAAGATAGATTTATACATTGTCATAAGTAGGAGAAAAAAAAGAGAGCTTCTCATAGCGCGAGGTAACTGCGCAAACGCCAATATACGGCATAAGCGTACATATGCTTTTTTCATAGTGTAGTAAATAAATGTGGAAAAGGAATAAAATCAAAGAAGATTCATTTTTATTCCGTACTACAGAAATCGCGCACAAGTGAGTTTTCAATCTACTTTACCCGACGTCTCGATACAGAATAAATTAAAATAATTGAAACCCCCGAATTTAAGCTACACCCGTTACGCCTGTGGAGAAGACATTCATCAGCACCTCGTGAGTTTGCGCACAATGCTCGCGCTATGTATACATCTATCTCGCTCACTCTTATGCGTTCCCAACTTCTTACATCTAGTTCGTAAGCTATATGATCTAAGCGTACAACTTAGCATAGCTCAAAAATTTTCTGTAAGATAGCAGCACTACAATTTCTTTAATTCAAAATATGAAAAATGAGCATATGAAAAAGTTCATTGAACTTTCAATAAATAACACCGGTTTTTAACTTTCTGTAACACCTAAACTACACGACAGTAAAAGTTATTGTTATTGTCACACCTATCTTATAGAGAATTTGATATAAATTACAAATTTTCATAGCAGAAATTATACTTAAAAATATAGAAGTGATACATAAAATTTTTAAATATTAGCCCATGACGAACTTTAGTGAAAATTTCAATGAATTGTATTTGTCTTTAACGTTCTGTAACACCTAAATCACACATGAACTTAACTTATTGTTATTTAACAGGGTAGAAATGACAAATATTTTATTGATATTTTCTACTACCAAATAAAGTTCTCTCTATATCCTGCAATTGCGTTATCCTTCCTAGATGTCGCAGGCTGTACAGTTTCAGGATTCTGAAATCCTAGTTTGTCTTGTATTGACTGACATCTACGGGAATTGTACAGAAACAGAAAATTATGGTTTTCATATAAAAAAAATCATTTAAATGCAACACAATTATACCTATAAGATTAACATGTTTTTTTTGTTTTATTTTGTTAGTTATTGTAAACTCAAATAAATATATTGGCCCGTATTATAATAAAAACGCTTTTATGGAGCACACTCATAAAAATATAGTTTAAAAACGCTCTAGGCGCTATTATTATAAAAGTGCGCTCGTAACAGGGACGAATAATTTTTAATGAAAGAGAAACGGAGCTTCCGTATTTTATATAAATCCCAATTCGGATAATCGAAAGTCTGAATAATCAAGAATATTATGTTGCATTTTATCTGGAACGATGCATCCTGGCGGGGACAGTCCCGGATTTCATATATTGTCTTGTCAGGGTTTTGAATTATCCCGGTTTCTACTAAATTATCAATTTTCTTATTTATTTATATTTATAAGATGTTTCACAAAAGAAATATATTTTCTAATGTTTGGTGATTGTAAAATGTGAATATGCAATATTAAAATCATATTTGGAAAATAATATGAGAAAAATTAAAAATAATAAAATGACCTGAAGAAAGTAGTTGCACATTGTCAAAATAATGAAACTCCTCTAACAATTCAATCTACTTATTCAGTTTGCTTTGTTTGCCATGTCAAAATATGGTAATCATCGAAAAAAAGGAGATAATGAACGCTACCACCATCGCTAAATTATTAATAATTAAGACAAATCATGTTGAAACTTGTACAAAATTTATAATCCAATATAAGTAGACAAAGATGTATGTATGAACTATGAACTTTTCGTATTACCGCTGTTGGTAAAGGTATGTTTACATTCAGATACATGTATGAGAATTTGTATGAGATACATGTCAACTAAACAAATCGTGAAACATCACCTCATACAAGAGCTTATACATTTTGTTTAAACTGTACAATTTCCTGATACATTTTGATTAGCAAGAAATAGAATAAACTTTTAGGCTCATACAAATTTTGTTTCATCACACTTCTATCTCAAATAAATTCTCACACATGTATCTAAACGTAAACATACCTTATTTCCGCATCTGGTGTTTTTTTAGGAGCTTCCTGGTTTAAGCCTTGAAAAATATGGTCACCCTATGTATGTGTAATTATAATAGATCTAGAGAATTTTATATAGCCACAAGTTCAGGAAAAATAAAATGCACTGGTTGCTATCTTTACCCGTATAGTACCAGTAAATAAAAATATGAAATAAGCAAATGACGAAATTCAGAGAAATGTCGAATGTACACAAGTATTATAGTACCGCTGGAATTCCAAGTGTTACCGGACAAATTCTGGTGTTACTTAGGGAAATACAAGAATTCCAAAGCATGCCAACAAGTATTACGTGAGAAAAATTCATAGACATATCTATTGCATTCTTTAAAGGTGGCTTTAAGACCACCGCACACTTGAGCGACGCGAAGCGAGGCGAAACGAAGCGCAGCGAAGAACAGTTTTTTCATTCAATATACTATTATGTGTATACGCGCACTTTAGAGCAGCGAAGCGACTCGTCGGAATTCTTCGGTGAGAATATTTTTCTCTGCTCTTCTCTGCTCCGCGCTTCGCTGATCTAAAGTGTGCGATAGCGCAGCGCAGCTATCTAAATCAGAACGAATATGCCCGAGACGCATCGGAAATAGGGAATGTAGGACTAAATTTGAGTACATATCACGCCCCATCCCATACTTCTTATAACTCATACTTCTCATAAGTCATACTACGACGACAGCCGAACACGCTTCGTTTTCTATCGGGAAAATATTTGACATCCGCATTACTCAACTAAAATTTTATGCAAGGTGACAGATCTTCAACCTTAAATATAAAATTAACAATATGATGATACGGATATGATGTGATATGTTTCCATTAGTTTTATTGAGATTTTAACAATATTTTAAGAATAATACTAATAATAATCACAATAAACATTTAAATAAGTGACACATTACAAAAATTAGAAGTTCACATGCCATTTTCACAAATATTGGAATATCAACTGGTTAAGTAATCAGCTGATGGATGTAGCCGTGGTAGCATTTAATTTTCAACAGCGAAATTTTTCTAAGAACAGTACGTTAATTTATTTATATATTTATGCAGTGCACAGCTACAAGGTTCTGATGTTCTGTTTTTAGCTCATTGGAGAAATAAACTTGAAAATATTGTGTTTTGTAAAATTGGTGAGCTACTATACTGAAATACGAGTACAAAACGTATAACATTGTTTGTAATCATCTGCAATTGATTTACTGCAAGCAGAATCTCAAGGTAAATATTCTTATATATATAAGAATATAAGAAACGGAAATTTCAGATAGTTTTGTTCCAGTTCTACAGTATTCGTACTAGTGGACTGCCTGCTTCTAATGCTACATAATCATATAGGGGAACGTAGGGTAATGGGGCCCAGCGGGTAATGGCTCCCACCATGTTATTGGACAAATTGTTTGTTTTATGGAATAACTTGCAGTGGTGACATCTGTAGTAATGTGTTCTAAGCTACATCGGTAAATATGAGATCTCTACTATTGACATAAAAAAAAATTGAAGCGTATTTTATAGTTTATCAGCTCGCCATCTAAGTGTGGGGTACTAATAATATTGAGGTAAGACCATTCAAAATAATGATTTAAATATATCTGGTATACACAAATACTATTTTGATATGATCTGTTTTTAAAATCAACATTTACAAAAACTATGTGATGTATTTGATATCTTAAAATAATTTCTGACTTTTTCAAGACGTGTTGGGGTAATGCAGCCCTCAGTGGGCGCCATTACCCCGAGTTGATTATAAAGGCACATTTACTGAAAAACTGTTTTTTATTTTATCCAGAGGCCTTGTAAATATGTATGTACAAAGTTCCTCTGATGAAGATATTGATGAGCCTGTTTACGACGATGATGAGCTGGATAATTTGATGGTTCCCCGGCAGATCAATGCATCGTATGTGGAGAATTTGGTAAATCCAATGAGCTATGGTACAGATGCACAATGTACCATAAATGTTCCAGTGCCAATAAAAGATATATATGTGTGATTTTTGTTGCTAAACATTAAATTAATATACTGGTCCCCATTCCCCCATTAGACGGGCAATGGGACCCATTGCACTTTTTTCAGTTTTTATTTATTACAAATGTATTTTCTTTGAAATAAAGTATTTTTTATGAAAATTATGTTTACTGAGAATGAAACATTAATGTTTGCTCAAAATCATAACTACGAATGCAAAAACGTACAAGATAAAGCCCAAAATTGTTAAGGGGGCCTCATTTCCCTACCTTCCCCTACTATTATCTGTGTTAGAATATTATCGGTGGAAGATATATTTGTTGTATGTATTTATTTATTATATTTGTATAGGTACTACAAATATTTGCCTACCTTACCATTTTATTAATTGTTGAATACTATATTACATCTTCATTCAATTCCAAAAGTATTTAAAATGTAATATTTTTTAAGTATCTGACAGATCGCTAGATAAATTTCTTTTAAGAAACTAGAGAGACATCTATTCTTGTAATGTTGAACCTATCTTTCTACTGCATATGTATTTTTTCCGAGTGTATATCGACCTTTGCCGAGAGGACCCGAGATGAGTATGGCTTGTGAGAAGTACGAATCGTGCAGAGTATGAGCTGTGAGAAGTATGGATTGTGATATGCTCCCCTAAATTTCACACCTTTCACACATCACAGTAAAACAATACGTATAGATTATGGTAAAATATCAAAAATTAATTATTTTGGTTTCAAAATATAAAGAAATGAATATACAAAATATAAATTTGATTTAACAGTAGAAACAGTTTATAAAACTAGTTCAGAAAAAATCCTTACATATTAAACGATTTCGATTGTAAAAAATATTATTGCAGACTCAACAAAATAGGAGATTAACTACTTGGATACAGAATGTAGTAGAATATATCAAAAAATTTAAACATTTTTTCAGCCTCTATGTACCATGACATTTTGCCACTGCACTGAGCCTACCGATGAAACAAAATAATTTATAAAATTGTCTCGTATAGATAGTGCCTGCCTTGTTGCGTTTCCTCCGAGCTATCCATCTTTTGAAGCAAACGCGGCAGTTTCTCGTTAAAAACTTTTCGTAAGTGCGCGTCTGTTCTAAAAATGACTCTTCGCCGCGCTTCGCTTCGCTGCGCCTCGCTTAAGTGCGCGACGGCCTTTAGGCGGTCAAATAAATTGAACTTTTATTGGAAATATATTTTCAACATAATTTATGATCAAATGGTTACGTTTTACACGAGCGTTTCTTAACCTATGGGTCGCAACCCAAATTTGGGTCGTGAAGGGGTTTGAGTGGGTCGCATAAACTATTCAGAATTTCATAATTTTGATTGCAAAATGCCAATCATATTTTTCTAAAATGTATATAAAATTTCACTAAAATGTTACTAATGTAGAATTGTTACTGCTTTTAACCCTACCGAGACTTTGACTTCATTTTGGTTTTAAAAAAAGACACACCAATCTTGTAATAGACCAGAAAAGTTAGGTTAGAATTTGCCTTTGGCGCGAGTTCATAGTTTGAATTCCCTAGTATAGGTTTTATATAGGAGTTTAATTTTACAGACAAAAAAAAGATATTTTATAAAAGAAATTAAACAGCTCTTGCTAAGAATTCGATATTTCGTTTATTCAGTAATAGATTGCAACAGTTTAAACCTGTAGGAAAAATAAAGTAAGAAAATTATTACAAATTAAAATGCTTGGTGCAAGCAAGGATACCGTATGTCGTTGACCCACCAGTAAATAGGACAGCACAATAGAAGATGAAGCATGCACGATCAAACTAAGACATACGTTCAATGAATTTTGTAGTGTTGTATTATTATTTAAATAATTATAAACTGTGCAGAGTTCATGTGAATATTATTGTACGAATCCAGAGATAAAGAATCGGTCCAGATGCTACATATAATGCTTCACATAAGAAATTTACTTTTATGAGATTTTTCGGCCTTTAAAGTTGAGCAAAAATTTCCTTGGTAAGAAATACACGGGGATTGAAATTATGTTCTCAGCGTTATGAACTGAGTTTGAATTTCGCGCCTAAGTTTAACCGTTAGGCTGCATCCCCATGCATTCGTATTCACGTATCCGTGTTACGTGATTTACGTACGTAAAAATTTAGCCCGTCCCCATGAGAGCAGTAGATACGGTGTCCGTATCCATACTGAATTTATAAATCGATGGTAGTAGTGTTTTGTATTATGGAATCGGAAACATTAATATTAACTGTACTCAGTTTGGCTCGTCAATTGAGCACAACAGCTTTATCATAACAACAATCAGAGTTCCTGAATAACCTTAATAGTATAGACGTAAATTTTGAGTTCGAAGTATTTTTACTCAATAGAAGTGGATTATTCCGGGTGAGCAATAATTAAAACCACAACAAACATCAAAATACATAAACTGACAAACTAACTCCTATGCGCATGCGTCAAGTCATCCGTATCCGTGAAAAGTTGAAATTAACCAACTTACGTCCGTTGCTTTCTTGAAACGGACCGTTGTATCAATTCACGGTTTTGATTGGTTACAAATGATCACGTATACGTGAACACGGATACATGGGGATGCAGCCTTACACTTTTCTGGTCTATTACTAAAACTAAATTTTAAGAACCGTTGTGATTCGAAGAACTTTAGAAACTTATGCAAACTCAAGGTTCACACTAATTAACATTAATTATTGTAAGCTACTCGTATTATTAATTTTAAATTTTAACGAAATGCATTTTCAATCATGTTCGAAAATCAAATTGGACAAATATAGGAAGGTAATATTTATGTTTCGAACATTTGACTATCAGACAAGATTAAAATTATATCAAATTCATGTACTTTCCAAATTGTAACAAACTTCGTTTTATTTGAAATCGTTGATCTTATTATGGTGTTAAATTTTTATTATTTTGTTTATAAATATGTATCTAGGTATGTGATATAGGTACATATTCCTACATTTTCTTATTTTCATAAATAGATTATTGTTTATAATAAGACGTTTTTATTTTATTTTTAATTTTCTACAGTGTGTCCGTCTATAAATAAATCAGCAAATATCTCGCTTATTATTACTTTTAGCGATTTCAACTAAACATAAATTATAGTATGTTAACTCCTCTATAAAATTTCGGAAGTAGATCAGTATTATTACTTGAAATTGATAGCAACTTTTTAACGAAGAATTCATTTGGGGGTGTTTCATTTAAAAAAACCTGATTTTTTTGAACTTTTTGAACTTCAACTTCACGCTCACGTAGAAATTACATTTTTCAAATATTGTCGATTATTAATGTATATTAGTGTAAACATAAGCTTTCTTTATAAAACTGTTTTAACAGATTATACAAATTCGATTCCATTCTCGAAATATCGAGTGATAAAGAAAACTCCTAAATATCAAATTTCGTAAAATAATATTGAGTAGTTTTTAAAATAACGACAGCGTAAGCTCGTCCTGGGACACCCCGTTAGGTAGGTATAAGGAATTCTGTACGTAGAACCAAAAAATATATGAAATAAAAGTATGTGACGAAATTCACAGAAATATTTAATGATGTCTTAATACTGATTTCTAAAAATATTTCAATAAATAATACACATATAACAATAAAAACGCAAAGAGAAATTTTAGAAGCAAATACAACTCTAAATTTGTAATTCGTGCATTAGATCTTTTCCAATCTTCATCCCGAAATAACCCAAAAATTAAACTATTTCTAAAATATTCTACATGTAATGATGGTCTTAATACTTATTTCTAAAAATATTTAAATAAAAATAACTCACCATAGGTACTTCTTACAGACTGGGGTGATCCACCTTGACTGCTACAGAGAGACAAACTGCTATTTATCTGTAACAAAAATAATACAGATTTAATTAGAAAAACACAAACAGAAATGTTACAAACAAATACAAGTCTACATATTCTCAAACCGTACATTAGACCTTTTCCAATCTTTATCACACCAATATTCCATAAATGCGAATAGATACACACCTGGAAATGACACAATTCGATTCTCCATAAAATAATACTCAAAAATAATACATTTCAGGATTGTAATTCAAAATATTTCAGCATTTACAGATAAAAATCTGAACACATAAAAAATACGTTGTAAAAACGTGGTGATTACGCAAGTCCCAGCGTGGCTTCGTCTTCATGGCACAGGTATTAGTTTATAATTTTAACAATAGATGCGTACAAAGCAGAAATGTTTATTTATTCCAGTGCAGTCGATTTTTTTAAGGGGCATTGTTTTTTATATGCCATTTAACACTATATACGAGTAGTTGAACTAGGCTAAAAATCGTCTCGACAGGCATGGATTTTTTGTGTGATCAAAAAATCAATAATATTGTACATGCGCAGTAGATAAATTGAGAATTTATTTGAAATTCGAAGAAAAATATTGTCCTACATTATTATCATGCTGCCGTTACTGGAATTAAAAAATAGAGGTATTACTTGAAACAATATAAGTATGATAAACGAAATATTAAAAAAAATATTTCTGAGGCATTCTATAAGTAATTACAGAAACATATTGGGTATTCTGTTAAAATTGTTATTTATAATTCAATATTAATAGCATGGATTTATTCTGTGTGATCAAAAAAATCAATAATATTAGATTTGCGGCAATGACTTAGATATTGAGAATTTATTTAATTTAAATATATTGATGATTGAAAATTAAAAAAATAGAATGATTTACATTTTTTGCTAGAATGGGAATTCCAAATGTTACTGAGGAAATTCTAGTACTTTTACGGAATTACAGGAATTCATGTAAATTAAAATATTATCAAGGAAATAGCTGTATTATTTGCTATAAAATTGGTATGGGAAAGGAAATATTTTTTAAAAACTATTTTTGAATTATCCGATAGATATTACAGAAAAATATTGGAAGTTCTATTGGAAATATTAAATACTATAAAATTTTTGGGTGTATACACCAGTTCACTACTAGGTATTACCGTACCGTAGAAATTCGAATTGTTACTGAAATAATTCTAGTATTACGTACGGAATTACAAAAATTCCTAAAGTATGTCAAAGTAATAGCAAGTACGTAAGGAGTGTTACTTGAGACAAAATAGGTAGACACAGGAAATTTTAAAAAATAAGTATCCCCAGGTATTTCATATTAAAAGAAAATATGGAACATATTAAATATTGGAATTATAAGAAAAATATAGTGTGACAAAGGATATTACATTCTATCGGTATTACAGAAAATATAAAGAATTCCACGGGAAGTATTCAGGAATGAAATTTCGTAGATATAGTACTGTATGAATTCCAAGTATTACTGAAGAAATTCTGGTATTACTTAGAGAACTATAGAAATTTTTCGAAGGTAAAGTCATGCTACGTAATTTTATACATTGTAATTCTCATAACGAGTAGGTATTTCCTATGGAATACCCGTTATTTTCCAACAGGGTGTGGATGATTTAAATTGCGATTTAAATCACTTGATATTTTTAATAAAAATCATTGGCCGCGTTCAACACGGCTCAGCGCTGAGCGCCGAAGTATGTCGAACGCATATGCGATTGGTTCAGCAACTATATTCGGTAAACTTCGGTGTTCAGTGCTGCGCCATGCTGAACGCGGCCAATGATTTTAAAAAAATTATTATCTTTGATGCTTCGTATCTTCGAATTTTGAAATTTCAAATTTTGATTGTAGTACCTTATTCAAGCAAGAATAAATATAATAATAAAATAAGAGTTTTTTTCACATAAGATATATAATAATTATTCGCATATAACAACTGCAACTCTGAGCCTTATAGAGGTAAACTGTTTTAAGTTACATTTTTGCGAAAAATGAGTGTTATGTACAAATGGACTTAACATTGTTGTTTCTATTATAAGGAATAGAGTTTTAAGTCACATATAGCTCACAATCAAATTTAACTATCTTTCAATAATAATATGTCCACTACCACTTTGGGGGTAAATAGTATTAGGTTTAGGTTTGCGAGTTTCAATTTATCGTAAATGTTTTCGACGTAATATTATTTTGCTCTAAAAATCATGTGACTTATGTTATATTATGTCTATGATTTTTATGAAGCAAACTGTTTTAAGTCCACTTGATATTTTTAGCTCTGCAAGGTTAATTTACCTTGAAATAATATTCAGAGCATAAGTGAGCAGCTAGCAGCCATACTTAAATATGTAATTTCAAGCCAGGACTTGCTACTTGCGAAAATGAATAAAACTTAGCTGATTGCATTTTTTATTTAATTTAATTTTTAAATATTTGTCTGTAAAAAATACTAAAAGTGATAATCATTAAACACCCCATTTTTTCTTATTTAGGTAAATGAATTCTTCGTTGAAAAATAGAGGTAGTTTGTGTAGCATGTCCTATGTTGAAATGTGACAGACTTTTAGTAAAATGGAAAATATGTAAGTTGCATTTATTTACATTAGTTATTAAATTTAATTAAGTTGGCCATGATGGAAAAAAAAGAAAATTGTGTTTAGTACGTATTTACCTTTTATTTTAATAAATTTTTATAAATTACTATCATATATGCAAAATACGAAGTGAATAGAAATAGAAAAAAAATAACATAAACCAAAAACAAAATGTTCATAACCAACTAAATTAGACTTATAAACAAATACTAACACATGCAATTTTCCATTTTACTCAAAATCTGTCACCTTTCAACATAGGACATGCTACACAAACTACCCTTATTTTTTAACGAAGAATTCATTTAAATAATAAAAAATGGGGTGTTCCATTTAAAAAACCTGAATTTTTTGAACTTCAAATTCACGTTCACGTAGAAATTACATTTTTCAAAAATTGTCGATTATTAATTTATATTCGTGTAAAAAAAGCTTTCTTCATAAAACTGTTTTAACAGATTATAGAAATTCGAGTCTATTCTCGAAATATCGACTGATAAAAAAATGGCCGTTCTCACAGAAAAAATTAAAAAAAAAGTTAAATTACGCCGAAAGTAGTTGATCATAAGTAAAATATTTTTATTGTTTCGTGTGCAAAATTTTCCGCAGAATTCTATGGTAAAATAAAAAATGTAGCATTCCATTTAAAATAAGGAAGTTAGGGTCTACTTCCGGTTAAACCGGACGTGCTACTGCTTTGAGAATATTTTAGTTGAACCGGGCATATGGGAAAACCCCTAAATATCAAATTTCGTAAAATAATATTGAGTAGTTTTTAAAATAAACGATAGCGGAAGCTCGTCCTGGGACACTCTGTTATAGGTTATATAAGGTATTCTGTACGCATTACAAAAAATATATGAAATAAAAGCACGTGACGAAATTCAAAGAAATATTTAATGATGTCTTAATACTGATTTCTAAAAATATTAAAATAAATAATACACATATAACAGAAAAACACAAACAGAAATTTTAGAAGCAAATACAACTCTAAATTTGTAAACCGTGCATTAGATCTTTTCCAATCTTTACCCGAAATAACCAAAAAATCAAACTATTTCTAAAATATTCTACATGTAATGATGGTCTTAATATTTATTTCTAAAAATATTTAAATAAAAATAACTCACCATAGGTACTTCTTGCAGACTGGGGTAATCCACCTCGACTGCTACAGAGACAAACTGCTATTTATCTGTAACAAAAATAATACAGATTTAATTAGAAAAACACAAATAGAAATGTTACAAACAAATACAAGTCTATTCTTAAACCGTACATTAGACCTTTTCCAATCTTTATCACACCAATATTCCATAAATGCGAATAGATACACACCTGGAAATGACACAATTCCATTCTCCATAAAATAATACACAAAAATAATACATTTCAAGATTGTAATTCCGAATATTTTAACATTTATAGATAAAAATCTGAACACATAACAAATACGTTGTAAAAACGTGGTGATTACGCAAGTCCCAGCGTGGCTTCGTCTTCTTGACACAGGTATTAGTTTATAATTTTAACAATAAATGCGTACAAAACAGAAATGTTTATTTATTCCAGTGCAGTCGATTTTTTCAAGGGGCATTGTTTTTTATATATCATTTAACACTATATACGAGCAGTTGAACTTGGCTAAAAATCGTTTCGACAGGCATGGATTTTTTCTGTGTGATCAAAAAATCAATAATACTGAACATGCGCAGTAGATAAATTGAGAATTTATTTAAAATTCGAAGAAAATTATTGTCTACATTATTATCATGCTACCGTTACTGGAATTAAAAAATAGAGGTATTACTTGAAACAATATTAGTATGACAAATGAAATATTTAAAAAAAAAAACTATTTCTGAGGTATTCTATAAGTAATTACAGAAACGTATTGGGTATTCTGTTAAAATTGTTATTTTTAATTCAATATTAATAGCATGGATTTTTTCTGCGTTATCAAAAAAATCAATACTGATTTAAATATTGAGAATTTATTTAATTTAAATATTGATGATTGAAAATTCAAAAAATATATTGATTTACATGTTTTGCTGCAATGGGAATTTCAAGTGTTACTGAGAAAATTCTAGTATTTTTAGGGAATTAAAGGGACTCATGTATGTTAAAATATTATCAAAAAAATCAATAATATTAGACTAGCGGCAATGACTTAATTATTGAGAATTTATTTAATTTAAATATATTGATGATTGAAAATTCAAAAAATATAATGAATTACATTTTTGTTTCAATGGGAATTCCAAATGTTACTGAGGAAATTCTAGTACTTTTAGGGAATTACAGAGACTCATATAAATTAAAATATTATCAAGGAAATAGATGTATTATTTGCTATAAAATTGGCATGCGAAAGGAAATATTTTTTTAAAAACTATTTTTGAATTATTCGATAGATATTATAGAAAAATATTGGGAGTTCTATTGGAAATATTAAATACTATAATTTTTTTGGGTGTATACACCAGTTCACTACTAGGTATTTCAGTACCATAGAAATTCGAAGTGTTACTGAAAAAATTCTAGTAGTACGTACGGAATTACAAAAATTCCTAGATTATGTCAAAGTAATAGCAAGTACGTAAGGAGTGTTACTTGAGACAAAACAGGTATGACAATGGAAATGTTTGAAAATAAGTATCCCCAGGTATTTCATATAAGTATTAAAAGAAAATATAGGACGTATTAAGTATATTCTATCGGTATTATAGGAAATATAAAGAATTCCACGGAAAGTATTCAGGATTGGAATTTCGTAGATGTAGTACTGTATGAATTCCAAGTATTACTGGAGAAATTCTGGTATTACTTAGAGAACTATAGGAATTTTTCGAGGGTAAAATCATGCTACGTAATTTTATACAGCGTAATTCCCATAACGAGTAGGTATTTCCTATGGAATACCCGTTATTTTCGAACAGAGTGTGGGTGATTTAAATCACTTGATATTTTTGATAAAAATCATTGGCTGCGTTCAGCACGGCTCAGCGCTGAGCACCGAAGTTTGTCGAACGCATATGTGATTGGTCCAGCAACTGTATTCGGTAAACTTCGGTGCTCAGTGCTGTGCCACACTGAAGGCGGTCAATGATTTTAAAAAAATTATTATCTTTGGTGCTTCGTATTCTTCGAATTTTGAAATTTCAAATTTTGTTTGTAGTAAGTACCTTATTCAAGCAAGAATAAATATAAATATAATAATAAAATAAGAGTTTTTGTCACATAAGATACATAATAATTATTCGCATATAACTGCAACTCTGAGCCTCAGAGGTAAACTGTTTTATGTTTCATTTTTGCGAAAAATGAGTGTTATGTACAATTGAACTTAACATTGTTGTTTCTATTATAAGGAATAGAGTTTTAAGTTAAATATAGCTTACATTCAAATTTAACTATCTTTAAATAATGTTATGTCCACTCCACTACTACTTTAAGGGTAAATAGTACTTATTTCTGCTAGTTCAATGTACCGTAAACTCAAGCTCTTCTATAATATGAAATTTTTTGTCCTACGTACATAAATAACTATATGTAGCTTCTTTTTAAAATATCAAACAAGTAACCTGATTATTTTTGTATTCATAATTAATTTATGTTATATTAAGGTACATTGTTTTATTTTTGATAAAATAGCCACTTAAAATTAACTTTTTGATTCGGTACAAATTATTAAAACATTAAATATTTAATGAAAAAATAAATACAGTGAAATAAAAAAGTTTCCTTACGACAATAATTTCAATCTATTTTAGGAAAAATAGCAGTCTAATACTCAATATATTTTTTTAATGCAAAATGAAAAGAATTTTGTTACGTTTATATGTATGTATGTATGTATATACAAATACATTCATTTATACAGCACACAGTACTGTGAGTAGTTAGTGATCACAAAACAAAAAGATGCTTTTCAATATTCACAAAATTAAGGGCACTTTACCTGAGGAGTACCTACATTTTTAGTATCACTGTATTGGCATACTTCTGTATAATATAAAAATTAATTATGCGATTACGTACCTAATGTAATTTCTGTAAAACGAATGTTATTTTTTGAGCTGTATGAATATTAAGTATTTTGAAAAATTATTATTTCAAATTACTTACCTTATTTTTACAAAACTAGTTCAAAATTATCTCCATTTACAGCTAATCCTCGTAGATATCTGACTAGCACTGCACACGAAACAAAATTGAGTGAGTAATGAACTGGCTGCAATGAAATTAAATTAAATTAAGGTATACGGTATTATACAACATTATTTAATAATTACTTACGGCATTGAAATTAACATAAAATATTAAAATCAGAATGAAACAAGTGGCCCAAAACTAATTGATTTTAAAACATCAAAATTAAATTTACGAATTTTGAAAAATATCTTTTTGTTTTGTATTTAATACGTAAAATAAATAAATAAATAAATAAATATATCATCACGGCATATTACCCGTTGCTGGGTGTGCCAATCTGCTTTGTACACAGAATTCGGTAATGATGATGACATATTTGTACCGTGCGGCCGTTTACCAGGCATCACCTCACGGGCACTCATTGCTGGCGTGGAGAGTGCACCACAGGGGTCAATTTTGTGCCATTTAAAATTTGAAATATTTGGCGTCGGTCAGGATCCTCAGATTCGCGACCAGACACTCAGGCACGCGGCCACGAAACCGTATTCAATACGTAGAGTAGGTAATATGTATATGCCATTTCAATATGTACCTAAAGTTGAGAATTACTTAACAAACAAAAATTCGCAGAAATATATACATACATTTGTTTGCAAATTGCAAATATTTGTCGAACTCTGTGCGATTTAAAAATTAGATTTTTTTCTGTTTTTACTTCAGCCGGTTTCGAATCCTGATCGTTATAATCACAGTCGGTTACTTAACTCACAATTAATCTTGCTCTCCATTTTATTATTTTAAATTAACATAATTTAGAAAGATTAAATATGAACATATTATCATAACTTTATCCCAATATAACTGAGAGTCTTCAAATTTTTTAGATATTACTTTAGCAATTATCACTAGTTAGATGATTTTAAACAAACATTTCATAACGGTAACTAGAAATGTTAACAAGTTAGTATTCTATTCATCTTGTAGACATTATTCTAAATTGTATGTGCTTTCCAGAAATGTTATTGGCAATATAATATACAGAATGTATGAATGGTAATAAAAAATTGAAACTAAAATACTTTATACAATGAAAAATATTTCTTTCTTCAAGGTTGCAATTATTATTATTATTACTGCTCATCACATTTTCACGTTTTTCTAACGCAGTTATAGAATACCAGAACTGGGCATTTCATTTTCCAAAAGACTCAAACATGGGAGTAAGTATTCTCACAATAACAAATTCACGAGTTAACATGTTTCATATAAATAGCTTTTTATTGCCTTGGCAATTCCAATTGAAAACCCTAACCAAGATGTCTTTGTCGCTTATAATTTCGAGGCGAATTATCTTTTGCCTGGAAATGAAAGTGAAATTGTACAATATCCACCGTTGGTGTCTGAAGAAGAAGAAGAGACGAGAAATACTAAAAAGATTGATCGAGCGAAGATTTACAAAGTTATGGAAACAAAGCTACAATCGTAAGTAAGACTTTTTTGAAAATACTCGCAGGTGCTAAAAACGGGCCATTATTTTTTAATTTTTGTTAATTGTCTCGACACTTATAAAGGCTCTACCAAACCAACGCGAAATATTCGTAGCGGTGATGACAATTTCGCGGTCATTGCGGAAAAGAAATTCGAGTGTGTATCCACACCAAAGCGTCAGTTTTGGGGTAGCATTTTGCGTTTGCGACATGTACTCCACATCCAACGATAAATATGCACTCTTATTAATTTATTTAGACTTTAGACAAGAACATAATGCCAGATACCAAGGTTTCTATTTGTATACCGCTTTAAATTTATAACAGATTAATTAATTGATCAGGAGAAAGAAACAAAAGTGGATTCATTTATAAAATCAAAGCATAAGGATTACGGAAAATTTCATACACTGATGCAGGGCCGTAACTAGGGTGGGGCGAGCGGGGCTCTTGCCCCGGGCGCATCTGTTTATAGGGCGCAGAAATAAGTTCTTCGTTTGATAATTCTCAGAAAAATTCTTAAATATAAGCCAAGCACACTATGAAAAAACTCATTTTGATTTGGCCAGTTTTTTAAGCTATACCGAGGCCACACGAGAATACAGATCTGAATGCTCAATTCGTGACATTACAGATAGCCTCTTGCTGTTACGCCACGCGTCGAACGACAGCAGTGTAAACATAGGAAATATACGGAATTTTAAACAAATAGGATTGTAAAATGTGATTTATAAAGATATACAACTCGTAAATAACGATTCAAATATGATATAACTATTTTATATACATAACCAATTAAATAAAAAAACGAATTGTAAATGTACTAAATATACAAATAAACTCATGTTTTATTTTTAAATAATACAAGAAATAATAAAAATAATAATAACATTATTAAATCTTTAGATCTGGAGCTAACAAATGAAAATAATATAGGGTGTTTCCTTTAAAACAACCAGCGCTTTTTTGGGCGAACTAATAGAAAATTAGAAAAAAAATGTTATATGCAAGAAATGATCAAGAATAAGGTGCTAATTTATTAATAATAACAAACCGAAAATTAGACCAATGGTTCTCAAACGGCAGAACACAATTATATTTTTTTAAATGGTATCCTATATAATTTTTTAGCCCATTAAATAGATAATTTTTTTCTGATTTCAACGATATAAATATGATATAGGGTTGTATAACAATTATTTCGAGAAAAATGGTATTAAAAATAATGTTATAATATTACAATAGGCTATGCAATACACAGGTATTACGTCTGTTGCCTAGTTACGCTAGTAGTAAACCCATTTTTTATTACATTATTTCTAGTTTTTCATACCATTTTTCTCGAAATAATTGTTATACAACCCTATGCTATATTTATATCGTTGAAATCAGAAAATAATATTCTATTTAAAGGGCTAAAAAATTATATAGGGTGCCATTTAAAAAAATATAATTTTGCTCTACCGTTTGAGAACCACTGGCTAAATATTCGGTTTGTTACTATTAATACATTATTCCCTTATTCTTGTTCATTTTTGGTATAAAACATTTTTCTCTAAAGTTGTTAATTCGCCCAAAAAAGCGCTGGTTGTTTTAAAGGAAACACCCTGTATAACAGAACATAATATGAAAATAATAATAATGAAACTAAAAATTAATAACATACATAAAGAACACATATTATATATTTGGAATAACCATTACTTTGAAATAAAATAGATTTAGGTGCTCGCTAATTTATTTATTTTTTTGTTAAACTGCTTTTTATTACAAATTTGTTCTTTAGTTTCTTCTATAATTATTTAGTAAAATGTTGCTGAATATCCTTAAAAACATTTTCGTAACTAAATTTGATGTTCTGCATGATATATATTCACCTATATTAGGAAAACTTGTTTAGCTTCTAATTTCTCTAATGTTAGGTATATCAATTTAGCCATGTTACCGTAATTGGTCCTGCACATTGGTACAAAGTATTTTAAAACCATTTTTGCAATATCCTTCAACAAAAAACAATCGAAATTTGACGTTCTGTGCTGCGCTGTGCCGTGTGTCCACTCGCGCTGACTGCTGTAACTGTACTGTTTTTATAGGGCTAGACTAGCGCGCTGGCCACATAGTTTGACGTGACGCATTGAGCAGGGATAAGCATTCAGCCCTGTATTCTCGTGTGGCCTCGGCTATACTCATTTTTTTGTCACTATTGGATTTCAAGTTAATAAACTGATAAGTACCATCTGTAACCTTTTTGTACACTGTAATAGTCTGCCTTTTATTGGACAAAATTAAAAGTTTTATTTAAAATGTTTCAAAAAGAATACTCTTATCAAAAATGAAAATAAAAAGTGGCCCGTTTTTTGCACCTGAGTGTAATATTTCAATATTAGATATAAAATATTTATAATTTATTTAGGTACCAATATCCAGGGAAAGATTGTCTTCTAAGAATTATTTGTGAGGTAGCAACATCTTATTTTTCTCATGAAGGTGTACTAGGTGATTTGATACATATACTTTTCATGTAAGTGAAAATTCTTATTAAAAAAATCAGTATAATGAATTATTCTTACCTTATTTATTTCTTAGGCCATCAACTTCAACGAATAACGGATTATCTGAAGAATATTCTAACGCTGAAGAACATGGTAGAAACAAAAATACCTGCAAAAAATATGAGAAAAAGTGTAAAAAAAGTTTTACGGATTTAATATCTTGGATTGGACATATTTAAATATTTTGAATAGTAAATGACAATAACTTAATATTGCCGATATTTATAATATAAAGTACTTTTATTATTGCTCATTATAAAATTAATACTTACAGAATCACTTAATTATAAATGAAACTATATTTTTGTACCTACTTTTTATAACATTAAAGTCAATTAAATAATAAACTACTCCAGTTTGATTTCTAATTCCCATCTTCAATGTTACTTTGTTAGTTTATAAGAAAAAAATATAAAACTTGAAACAACGTATGCATTTCAAGATTTAAAATAATCATTGAGAAGTTTTGTAAGGCAAAGTGAATATTAGTTAAACAGTTTATGCGGATATATATTTTGAACAATATAGCATTAACTTTTTATTAATGCAGAAATACAATAACATTTAAATTGAATACATAACATATATCATATTATATATTTAACAATAGATTTCAATTTTACCGCGCTATCTTAAGATAAAATGCACTATGGCAAATAAATCTGTAAATTAAATTTTGTTATATAAATAGTGCGTCCCAGAATAAAAGAACAATTCAATTCAGCATTCCAAACTAGAATTATTTGTTCAAGAATAAGGGTAAGTATACAAACTAAGTTCTAATTTAATCTAAAATACAAAATAAAACTTACAAATATATAATTATGTGCAAATAAAAAAGTGAGGTACGACTTATAAGAATAATTAATCAATTTATTCAGGAACACACTAAGAATTACTTGTCACTATATTAAGAGAAAATATTATTGCTCACTAAAATAAATGCGAAAAATTACTTATTAAATATATAATAATATAGTCTATACAAAAAAGAATTATTTACAAAGAGCTCGGATAGTAGATTTGGAAATTTCTTATTCAAGAAGAAAACGAGAGAATCCGAATGTGCTGATAATGTACGTGTGTGATCATTACTTTGTCATGCGATTTTCTATTTACTACCAGTCATCAGCTATCAGAGCCCCCGTATATACAAACCACAAAACTACAGTATCCATAATCCAAACTACCAACAGCATTTACTTCCCAAAGCCATAATCAAATAATCTCATCGAAGTCGCATATTTTAAGAAATTGTTTCTATCATTTTATTATAGTTATTAGTTTTGTTTTGTATTTGTAGTCCATACAAGAAATTGACAATTAGGTAAATGAAATTCTTAAAATATGCTGCTCCGAGTAACATTAAAGAAGGAAATGAATTGACTGACTTTTCTCCATATTTGTAAATGATAATTGATGAGTAAAGTCAATGCATGCACTATGAAAGAATCACGAATCACGCAAGTTGAACTAGAGATACTGCAGTCGCTATACAAAGCTAAGCAGCTAACATGAGCGCCCACATGCAGCAATTCAAGCGTTAATCTGCGGATGTATATTACATTTTTACACTTACAACAAGAATATCATACATATATAACAATTCAAATCTGTTTACAACTGTTTATATATCCTCACTTGAGTGATGGTTAGTTTAAGTTTTGTAGGCGCCCATGTGAACCAATTAAATTGAAAGTAATGTTATGATGAAATTGAACTTATACATCAACTTTGAAAAATTTACTCTGTCGAGTCCAACTATAAAACTATAAATATCGCAATAGGTTCCTCCACACTAATTTTATTATTTGAAATGAAAATTTGTTTAATTTTCAAGCAATTCGTAGTATTAAGAAGTCATAATTATTTTTAGTTCAACTGCATTTGACTTTTAACGAAACCTATAGCTATCTTTCTCGCACCAATTTCTGTGGTAGGCTGCGCGAGAAAAATAGCAATAGTCGTGACTATAGCTACTGACTCGTCCACCATTTTGGAGCCACTTAAATTATTCAATATCAGCTTTACAGTATTATTAATATATATATATATATATATATATATATATATATATATATATATATATATATATATATATATATATATATATCATCACGGCATATTATCCATTGCTGGGTGTGCCAATCTGCTTTGTACGCAGATATCGGTATTGATGATGACATATTTGTACCGTGCGGGCGCTTACCAGGCGTCACCTCACGGGCACTCATTGCTGGCGTGGAGAGTGCACCACAGGGGTTAATTTTGTGCCATTTAAAATTCGAAATATTTGGCGTCGGTCGGGATCGGACCCGGTTCCCCAGATTCGCGACCTGACACTCAGGCACGCGGCCACGAGACCCCAAGGGTATTATTAATCATAGAAATTATCCATAATGATGGGTTGTTCTTCTCCAAATTGTGCAAATCATTTGAAAAATGGTTTTAATTTTTACAGGTACTAGATAAATTACAGCTGACTCGTCCACCATTTTGGAGCCACTTAAATGATTCAATATCAGCTTTACAGTATTATTAATAAAAAAAATAAATAAAAAAATATATCATCACGGCATATTACCCATTGCTGGGTGTGCCAATCTGCTTTGTACGCAGATATCTGTAATGAGGATGACATATTTGTACCGTGCGGGCGCTTACCAGGCGTCACCTCACGGACACTCATTGCTGGCGTGGAGAGTGCACCACAGGGGTTAATTTTGTGCCATTTAAAATTCGAAATATTTGGCGTCGGTCGGGATCGGACCCGGTTCCCCAGATTCGCGACCTGACACTCAGGCACGCGGCCACGAGACCCCAAGGGTATTATTAATCATAGAAATTATCCATAATGACGGGTTGTTCTTCTCCAAATTGTGCAAATCATTTGAAAAATGGTTTTAATTTTTACAGGTACTAGATAAATTACAGCTGGCTCGTCCACCATTTTGGAGCCACTTAAATTATTCAATATCAGCTTTACAGTATTATTAATAAAAAAAAATAAATAAAAAAATATATCATCACGGCATATTACCCATTGCTGGGTGTGCCAATCTGCTTTGTACGCAGATATCTGTAATGAGGATGACATATTTGTACCGTGCGGGCGCTTACCAGGCGTCACCTCACGGGCACTCATTGCTGGCGTGGAGAGTGCACCACAGGGGTCAATTTTGTGCCATTTAAAATTCGAAATATTTGGCGTCGGTCGGGATCGAACCCGGTTCCCCAGATTCGCGACCTGACATTCAGGCACGGGGCCAGAGACCCCATGGGTATTATTAATCATAGAAATTATCCATAATGACGGGTTGTTTTTCTCCAAATTGTGCAAATCATTTGAGAAATGGTTTTAATTTTTACAGGTACTTATGCAATAGATATATATTTCCTCAAAAATCTTAACGAACCGAATTTTTTCTCGTTTTATTATTTTAAATAAATATAATATGGCAAATATGGAAGTTATATTTAATTATGAAAAATAGCTACCACATAAACTTTTAAGAAATGTAGTTTTATTTCATAATGTACTGCGTTCATTTTGGCACCAATATGGCGGACGTGTCAGCTATGTATTATCTAGTAGCGGTAGTCGTGACGTAGACATATAGATGCTTAAAATCTCAAATATTTTAAAAACTAACGATTTTTTCTTATCTACTTTCAATATAACTAACATATATCGCTCACTGTTTGCTTTATAATATTGGATGCCAACGGGCCATTATTTGCCCTGCTCTATTCGTGCATTGATAGTAAAAAAATCTTATTGTTTCTTTAACATAAACGCTATTTTTGTTTGAAATAATGTTTGAAACTGCAGTTGTCGTTCCCATAAGACCTTATTTCAAACAAAAATAGCATTTATATTAAAGGAATAGTAAGATTCTTTTTACTAATACAGATCAGGTAGCCGGGTAGAGAAACTTTTCAATGCATGAATAGAGCGGCGCAAATAATAGCCGTTTGGTATCCAATTAGTCGCGTTCTCTTTATCATTTGCCTCAGCTCAGAGTGAGATGAGTTTGACAAAGCCGAGTTGAGATTTTTGTGAAATAAAAACGACAACAAATTCCATAGAACTGTCCGCTGAACTTGACGAAAATAATAATTTAATAATTGCTTCTAAAAGTTAATTTAAAACATTATAATAAATTTTAAATTATCATTACATAAATTCCAACACAATATCTTTAATATTATCGGTAATTTTCTTCAAATAACCAATAAAATAATAATATTATTAAAGAAATAAACAAATAACCTTTTCAATAACGAAACTAATTGTATGTGACAGCAAAACATCCATCCCCACTGTTCAAATTAAAAACTCAACAAACAAAGCTTCTTGAGGTGACTAAAGTCGCGTTCTGTTTACCATTTTTCACATGAGATCTCCGTTCGTCTCAGCTCACCTAAGTTGCCTCACTAATTTTGACCGTTCTTTTTATCCTAACGAAGGTGAGATAAAGTGAGACTGAAGTGAGAAGAGTTCCTCTCCCCTTCCCGATTCTTAGTCACCTCAGGAGGTTGTGCTTGTTGAGTTTTTAATCTTAGATGAATGTTTTGCTGTCACGAGCTGTCACATACAATTAGTTTGGTTATTGTAAAGATTATTTGTTTTTTCCTTTAATAAATATTTTTATTAGAAGAAGAAATAAATATGCAAAAGACGTTAAACTTCATAGAATTGAAAATTATGTGAAAGTTATAGTACCGTACAATTTAAAAAAGATTTTAGAACGTGTTGCACTACATGTTATTATATACCTAATCGAAATAATTACGGAAGCCCAAATAATGCCCACTCATATTTTTGGGCGATCCAAAATAACCCCTGAAAATATCGTGATTGGCCGTTGAAAAGCTACTGTCAAATTCAAATTGTTCAAGTTACCAACAATTTATCTTTTGTCGTTCTTTTTACTTCATAAAAACCTTACTTGATCTCAACTCAGTTCATATCAAACTCATCTCATTTTGAGATGAGATGAGATAAGGCAAATGATAAAAAGAACGTGACATAAGAATCGGGGAAGGGAGATGAAATCTTCTCACTTGGGTCTCACTTCAGTTACGACAAAAATAACAGTCAAAATTTGTGAGGCAACTGAAGTGAGCTAAGACGAACTGAGATATCATGTAAAAAGAACGCGACTTAAGCGAACAGTGAGCGATATGCCGCTTTGTCATAATAACGATGTTTATAGTTTTATTGCCAGACCCGACAGAGTCAATTTTTCTGACTATAGTTGCAAAATATACAGAAGACGGTAGGTATCGAAATAAATTTCTTTAGTACCATAACCATGAGGGAATAGAATGGAATTTCAGGCTTAAACATATTGGAATGATGTTAACAATATGTAAAATTAGATAATCATATAACTAGCACCACTTGAATAAAAAATGTTTACTAAAATTTGTTACAAAAATTAAACTATGTTCATCTTGATTTCTTATATAATCTAATGATAAAAAGTAGGAAACGTGTAAATTTAGCAATAATAAAAGATAATGGCAGGTATTACTTATTATAATTCGACCTAAAGACCATTCTAAATGTTTTTCCTCATGAAAACAATGTTCATTTTATATAATATCTTGATACGTTTTCATAAGCACACATAAATACAATTTTCAACATTTTACAGGTAACTATCATAAAGTTGCTTTTCAAAGATGTTGCACAAATTTCAAACAATAGCTTCAGCAATTATTGTACTACACTGACAATGCATATAATGTTGAAAACTGTCCATCACGAATTATCAATAATTACACATATTTACAATAAATCAATATTCGTAGATAGTATTATTTCATTGAAATATACTTACAATAATTTTATATTCTAATGTATTGTCATGGACCAGATATTTATAATTGTACGAAAATTACACAGGAAGCTTGTCGGCGTGCTGTCTGCTTGGTATCATTCAATATCACAGTAACTTAAAATCCCAAACAAGACATCTCAACTGCTACTGCTCTAATCCTAATGGATGAGTTGAGTGTTTGACTCTAAAATAACGTGCAGACACTGCACATCACGCCAGCATTCTACTAGGTGCCCACGCTTCCCGTACATGTATTCACGTTTGCTTTTGCTTTTATTTTTAATCGTATTTTGCGCGTAACAATTTATATCTGGCAAATTCCTTTCATACAACTTGAACAACACAAAGATGTGAACATCTACAGTAAGAATCTACCAGGTTAAACTTGGCTGGACGTTAAACAAATTCTCAACTTACGAATACTTCTTGTATAGGAAACAATACAATCTCTTTAAAACAAACGAATATTAATTCATGCCGAAACGATGGTTACTCAAGAATTAATATGAAGACTCTATTGTTTCCCATTCAAATATCAAAGAAATATTCAAAAGTCGATTTTCTATTACATTAACAAAAAAATTGTAATATACCTTACAGGTACAATTAACATTTATTATAGTTTTCATTTCATGCATTTAAATGTATATTTGAATTTGTATGTAGTTAAAAGTGTTGGGGCACAAATGTATAATAAAAAAATTATAGAATTTTTTGTGTAAAACTAGCGTACAGTCTTAAGAAATCGATAATATTCAACATAAATATCATCGGAATTTTTCTACCCTATGAATTTGCAAATAAAATAAAAACTAGTAACATCCAATTCCAATTTCGAAAAAAGCCAACCATGTTATATATTTATATAATATTCATTGCAGATAACAGCAATATAAAATTTATCAGATTTATCAAATCTGATCTCTATTATATATGCAATATTTTTAAATTACGTTTTGATTTTAGATAAAATTTGAAATGTATAGCTAACACAGGCACATTAATTTCCAATAGTTTGTTGAATCCAAATTGACATACGAAAAATTGCATTATTTTTATAAATTAACAGTAAACTTTATCATCACAATCATTAATTGTTGATATTTAGGAAAGTTGTAATTGCAAATTATTGAGAAATTAAAATTCAAAGAAAATATTTAAATATTTACAACTCCCTGATGTTAGTAATTTCTCCAAATACTAGAAATATGTTTCCAACAAGGTATAGAAAATATATAATTGTGCAAAAAGTAAAATAGCAAGCAATCATTTAAAAAAATATATAAAGTGATCCTGCACTGTGATAGGCGATAGAGCTGCTTTAAAAATAAATTTATTCAAAAAAATATATACTTGAATAAAAAATAATATCATTTCTCACATCATATAAAAATTATTTTAAAATTGCCTTTGTATCAATAAATTTATGTTTTAAAATTACGAACATTTTAACTACAATAATAAGTAAAATTTGAAAACAAGAACAATTATTAAAATTTCGAGACAATTAAATTACTTATAAACTAGCGTTAACTTTACCAAACATCTCGTGCATAAAATAATATTTATATGATGAGTATCTTCAGAGTTGCCAAGCAAAAATCATTGTCATGTTTATCAACATGAATATTCTTTGCACCCCGTCACAATGGTCACGCAACCAATTTAAAATAACAGGTTACAATTTAATTATGCGAACATATTTCGTGCCCCTTATAGCATAATTTTAAGGAACTTATAAGAACAAAATGTAAAATGACTATACTTGTTGAGCTAAATTATAAAAAGTTATCTATCTGGAATAAAAAAGCCTTTCGCAATTAGTGCTGGGTGCTCGAGAACTCTAGAAGATACAAGTTATTGCTTAAATCAATCTTCAAACTACTTAATTTGGCATAAATTTTTGATATCAGCTTTTGGACCCAGTTCAATTTAATACTCTCATCATTTTTGGAACTATTACCATTTTAATATCTATTCTAAAATAAACGAACATGATCTTAATATAATGACTTCTTTGAGCGACTAGCATCGTATTTATTGAACCAATAATACTGGCCTTTAGTTTTATATACAGGTTGTAACAGCGAAACCGACCACCGCCATTATTTTCTCTATTATTATAGTTACAAAAACATACTCTATAGAACAAAGTTGTAGGAGTTACAACTCAAAATTATATTTTCTTAAATGGGATGGCTATTATTTTTTATACCCATTTGATAGGATATTTTTTCTGAATTTAACCATGTAATCATTTTATATCCTTACATAATAAAAATATTGAGAAATTTTTTAATGAAATTTGAACAAATTTTATTTTTAGTTGTTTTTCAGTAGGCTATGTATGTAAAACAATTGAGCTTACATTAAAATGAAACAAATATTTGTTAATAACTTTATAAATAGTGCTTTATCTGCAACATAGTATTATTTTTTTGTAACTGTAATAATAAATAAAATAACGGCGGTGGTCGGTTTGTATGTTACAGCCTGTATAAAATTTAAAAATAAGAGGAAGCATAAAAATACATTTCCAAAATATTTTGAGAGATGACACTAACATGTAGCTAAAATTCTTGGCAACAATAATGTACACAATTATGAAATAGTTTACTAAACTAATATTTTTAAAATAGTACACAAATATGCTAAAATAATTCATCTTAACATGAGAAAAAATAATACATAATGAATAGTAAAATATAACAATAAAATATATACAAATAAATTCCTCAATAAATTCAGACTAGTAATAAATAAAAGCACAATTCATGATGACTAAGAATTAATAGTGCAACACTTGTATCTCTTATAGTTCTCGAGATATCAACGATATTCCCAATTTGTGTTGAACTTGAATATAAAAGTTATATGACAAATAAAATAGTGGTACATGATGAAATAAAGTAAGGACGAAGACAGTGTCAAGGTGAAAAGAGTATTTAACCAGTGACTCATGGTAACGGAACAGTTACTTGAACGTACGATACAGGGAAATATCCAGTTCTGCCGTTTACACTTCCTTCGAACCAGTTCTCATCTATCTTGTTTATTAGTGTTATTACATCATTTTCCTGTCCCAAACACAAACACATAAGAATTTATACTACAGGATAACAGATAGTGTAACAATTATCTATAGCAACTTTATTTCAAAATGATTTCAAATGGTAATAAAACTTTTTCCATTTTATTACAATCTGAATAATAATAGGCTATTCCACGATAATTTTTTTTCTTGATGTCCGAGTAAAAAAATCCCCCAAATTAGCGAGATATTAAGGTCAGAATTTTAAATTTGTGACGTAGGTAATGTGGGTACACCACACCCGAACTGCATCCGAACAGATCCGACACACCGAGTTTAGGCGGAGCTTCACAGAGTAGGGGTTCATATTTGAATCCTATTTGCTCAAACACACGCATACCACACGGAAAAATCTGAAGAGGTTCAGCCCCCACACACAAATTATTTTTAATACCAATAAAAAGTATACTCATTTTGAAATATTTTTAATACATCAACTACTTATATAAAGTAGAACAATGTAACCTATTCTATTATTTATTTTATAAGATTTCCAACTTATCATACTGTATTAACTAAAGTACTGTGTAAGTAACGAGCGCGGACTAGCAATAGTACTGCCATCAGATTTAAAATGCAGTATTGTCGGAAATTAATAATAAAATTATCAGATATTAGTGCAAATTACGGTAGATTTAGTAGACATAAATAAAGAAATAAATTTTATAAATATATATATTCAACATACATACAATTGAAATTTATATTCTATCTGTCTTATGTTGAGTTTCGCGGTAAATTTAAAAAATGTCGATTGTTTTAAAAATAAGGTGTACATATTTTCTGTTGCCCCCACACGAAAATCCAAAAGTCGGCGCCTATGTGCCCTGCGTCATCAAAGGTAAAACATACCGTATTTTTTAGAGTATAATAAAAAAAATTCCATATACTTTGTTTTCTTTCATACTTACAATAAACTTGTACTATTTTTGATTAAGGTAGAATAGCCTATTTTTTTAAATATTGTGCTTCAAATAACTGTCACAAAGTATTATTAATTTAAATAGATTACAAAGAAAGAAAAACATTTAACATAAAAGAATTTCGGTGCAATGAAATGAATTCCCTATTAATTTTTAAATTAAAATATGACATATTACCTTAAATCCTAATTCGCCTGGATTCTCAGGTTCGAAATCGTAAAGTGCTGTGCAGCAAGGAGGTCTAGTCATCATCGGCGTCTTAGCAGGAGATTTCATTGGAGATGGCAACGGAGAAGCTGAAAAATAATTACATTGAAAAATCTAGTTCCATAACTTCCGCATTCGGAACCCTTAAAATCAATCTACACTTTAATAACTGGACAAGAATATTGCAATAGGTATCTTAATTTTAATCAACATATTAATTTTTTATCATAATGGGGATTTCCGCGATTTTTTGATGTTAATCTTGATAAAAAATTAAATCCTTATTTTTTTCTTAATAAATTAATAATACTCGAGAAAAAATTAAGTTTTTGAAAATTTCTAGAGACGTAATTGCCCCAAAAGAGAGTTACTACTTGTCTGCTGTGAGACATAATGCAGCGTCAAGTTAGAAGCGCCGCTGTCCAGCATCGAAACATAAACATAACCTGACCACCTTTTTTTGTTTATTTTGTATTTTAAAATAAGCTTTAGAAAAATACCGCTAGATGACAGGCAATATGATGTCACAGGGCAATTACTGTGCAATGCATCCAATGTAATAAAATAAAATTAAACGTCACAAACGTCAAGCAAGTACAGTCGCTGCAAATTTAATCAACAATAGAGCATGCTCGCATGTCTCAAGCATATGAAGTTAGCAGTATTGGGGGCCATGACGTCACAACATAAATATTTTTAATTTCACTTTTTTAATAAAATACTTTATAATTAAACATTATCATAGTTTCTTTACAACATAATTCAGGATAAAAATGATATGCAATATAATTTTTTTAAAAGGTGTTGCCTTAGAAATCCCCTTTAGATTTCAAAAAAGCTAGAAGTATATACATCCGATATAACATGTCCCATTCATACCTTATTATTGTTTATGCGAGGGGTTATTCACAAAGGAAATATCCATGAAAGGATGATAAGCGTATAATGGAAAAATTGCGCAGTCATATTTTGCAATGAATTTTAGGTGCAAACAATTTCAATGGGACAGGGAATCGATTGAAGGATGACCCAAAGCAAGAACAAAGGAAAACATTGAAACGATTAGTGATAATAAATATTAATTTTTAAACTTATTGTTATTTCACCAAGTGCCAAACATAAATTCAATCCAGTATAACAAGGTTGAAGATGTAGTTTTGAAAGAACGAAGAATGAATGTTTCAGTGATTGCTAATGAAATTGTGATATTAGGATAAACTAAATAAAATATTATTGTACATTCAATTGTTTTGCTTCATCCCAAGGTAGATTACATAAAGTAATATCAGGGAAACAGGAAACTACAGCTCAATCAGTCTTAGGTGACTAGCATTGTTATTATTCTCTTTTCTATTGAATACATCATATTTTCCTGAAGGAATATTTTTGAAATACGGTTTACAAATATTTCTTACGTTATACTAGACTTTTTTCAAGTACAGCCTAATCAGTCTAAAGTGACAGTCCTCGCTGATGTAACTAGCATTGCTTTAGCTCTGTTAATTGTTTATGGATTATTTTTGAGAAAAATACTTCAAATAACAGTTACACAAAAATTAATTCTACGCATCTTTTATTTGAAGTATTTTTCTCTAAAATAATCCATAAACAATTAACAGAGCTAAAGCAATGCTAGTTACATCAGCGAGGACTGTCACTTTAGACTGATTAGGCTGTACTTGAAAAAAGTCTAGTATAAGGTAAGAAATATTTGTAAACCGTATTTCAAAAATATTCCTTCAGGAAAATATGATGTATTCAATAGAAAAGAGAATAATAGATACTGGATTTATTGTTACAAAATTTAAAATTTTAGAGTATGAATAACCCCTCGGATGTAAATATGACAATATTTTTGTCCAGCAGAAATTAACATGAACAGAAAAGTAATTTATATAAATTTACTATAAGTAAATTGACATGAACAGAAAAGTAATTTATATAAATTTATTATCAGTAAATTGACATGAACAGAAAAGTAATTTATATAAATTTACTATCAGTTCGTATACCTAGCAAATTATCCCAACAAATTAATTAATTTCTTAATATTACTTTTCTACCTTTCTAATCATACTGCTGCCAAAACATACTACGCTTACTAATTTACTGCAAACTGAAAGCTAGAAAAATTGCTTCATAGATGAATGAAATGAATATGTATAAATATGTTGCAGGTGTTATGTAACCGAATAAAAATGCCAGGTATTGAAAATAAGTAATTCTTAAACTACAATTTTGGGTTATGGAAGCAGCCTACCGGTCAGTAGTTTTGCATGTTTACTACCGAATCAAATAGCAATAATAGCAAAGGTTTTGAGTGAGTGCTAGAGATTTTTACGTGTCAATGACAAACTACGAGATCAATAAAACTGTTTACCATTTGCGGATTGTTGTCCCGGATGTAATTCTAAATGAACTTGCGGTTTATGTTGAGGTGATGACACTTGGGAGGAGCCTAGAAGACGAGATTAGTGCTCAGGTGAAAAAAAAAAATATGTCATGAGAAAAAACATACCGTTCATTCCATCAATTCCTTCAATATTAAGGTCGGCCAGTGTCTTCGGTACGAATTCCATTTTGGGGCGATTAGCTGCGTCTTCTTTCCTATAAACAGTAAAATGTACCGTGTATATACCAGTATTACGTTGCAATCCTTCTCTACCGTAAAAGCTAAAACACAGTAAGTGTCATAATGGGGTATTCTACCGTTTTTTCTGATAATATATAAAAATCGAGGAGTATTGGTGAAAACTAGATGTTAAAATCTGTAATAATAAGCGAAATATGAATGTTCGAATGTCCCAAATTAGCTATGACGTCACACATGTTGGACATGTTTCTCAAACTGTTAATTCTATGGGCATCTGCATTAGTCATCTTATTAAAACTTTTTTCCTGTATCAAATTAATTTTGAATAAAGAAATAAAGAACAATGTTTAAAATAAATATTATTTCGATTCAATTCATGAAACATTTTTTGAGTGCTGCCAGGATGGCGCTAGTGTTGCTAGCGTACTACATTTGAATTCAGACAAAAACAAGGAATAGCGAGTGAAGTTCACCCTGATTCATTTTTACAATAATGGATTAGTTGGTTCTGGGGCAGTGACGCTGCGTTTATAATAATTAAGTATAACAAAGTAATATTTCATAATTTTCTTTTTACTAAAATTCATAACGTATGTAATAAGAGTGGTGCAAGTCAAGATTTTGTCAAAAAATTAGCTAGTAGCATATAATGTCTTATTCCTATAAAATTGCACATATAAATTTTCATTATGTACTTTATATACGGGCTGTCCAGATTTCGAAGGCCACCATTGGGATCTCGAAAACTATGAGAGGTACGACTTCGGTTAAATGCGACATGTGGTACGCCTTTGGCAGGCCATCTTAGATGTGCTTTTGTTTTGACAAAAATTCACACAGGTTACTAAAAAATGGCGGAAAACTGAATTTAGTCGATAATTTCATTTTGAAATTACTTCTAGACTATCAGTAATCGAGAAAAATGTTTCAAATAAAAAAGTTAGATATTTTTATTGTCTATCCAGTGGCGTACGAAAATAATTTTTCTATCGATAAATTTTTGAGATATAATACAAACTTACATTTTTTAAATGGAACCCATATTTGAACTTTACTTCAAAAAAAATGTGTTTTAAATTTATTTTACCCTCAAAATTTTTCATTAATTTTCACGATATTTCTTATTTTTTTGTCAGTAATTTCATTAGTTTTTTAAAATAGTATTATATTTTACTTAAATAACATTTCATAACTACCCTGGTTCATAATTTAATTTTAACTCTATATTTTCAAATTCACATAAGTAGGTACATCAGATATGATTTAAAAAATTAATTGAAACACTAAAACCTTTACAACAATCGAAAGAGAAAAAAATAAGCATTTTTTTGAAGTAAAAACAAATATGGGTTCCATTTAAGAAAATGTAAGTTTGTATTGTATCTCTAAAATTTACCGATAAAAAATTATTTTCGTACGCCACTGGATGGATAATAAATATATCTATCTTTTTTATTTGAAACATTTTTCTCGATTACTGATAGTATAGAAGTAATTTCAAAATGAAAATATCGACTAAATTCAGTTTTCTGCCATTTTTTAGTAACCTATGAAAATTTTTGTCAAAGCAAAAGCATTTAACCGAAGTCGTATCTCTAATAGTCTCCGAGATTTCAATGGTGACCTTCGAAATCCGGACACCTGTATTAAGTTCCTGTTGCATATAGAAAATAAATATACGTATAATAGATGATTGCGCCAATTTATTTCAATTGAACTTTTCAATGAATTTTAACAAAATCAACCTTAAGAAGTTTAACCATCTTCCACATTCATAGTACCAAAAAATATTTTATTAGTTACCCAAGTATTATATCGTAGACATTCAAGCAGAAATCATTGACCAAATTGGCAATTTTGTAATAAATAGCATTTAAAATTTAAATTATTCCTTAATACAGATTTCGACAGTGGTCTATCAGTCAAATAGTGAACTTTGAGTAAGTTTTAGTAATTTTTGCTTGAACGCCCACGATATACATGTTCAGTAGTTTTTAAATTTACCAGTTGTGACGTATATAAGTCTAATGACAGTCAGAACTGCTAACTGCGGTATCTATAGGATAAGTATGGAAACATTCTTGCATCAGTTGTTCGGTAGACAGAAAAGATAAATCATATCGAATTATGTTTACAAATAGTAATAGGTACGTATCGGAGTTTTTTCTTAGTAAACTGCAAACACAAATTTGAAAACGTATCAGTAGTTAAAATCAAATAAATATAAGATGATAGCGAATCTAAGACCTCCACCCAGCTTTCGTTATATGATACTCATGTATAGCTCCGTTTATATCTCATGAACTACCAAGGTTATTGTTGTGTATGCAGTGGAAAGAAAGCGAGACTAAATAAAATATAAATGTACCGTACAAACAACTACGCATCCAACAGCGTGGATAACATGAAACTACCAAGATCATCGTTGTGTATGCGGTGGAAAGTAACCTTTACGCCCAACAGTGTGGTCTTGCGAGTCTCGCAAGATATTTACAGAACTATACAAAATATTTACATATCTACGACACATATCTAAAAATATATGAAACTTACTTTTCATTTAAGGTTTCCACAAGACCTTTAAGAACTTCAGTGCATTGACTATGGTAATCTAGCAGTCCTTCAGCGAAAGTAGCCAGTTGTGATATTTGCTCGACCTAAACATACAACAAGCGTTATGTAAAGTTTTGTAATATCTTGATTAAACTTTGACTTACATCATTTTCTAGTAGATTAAACATTCCCATTTGTGCGAGGTGCAACGACTCTGCGAACTTGTCCTCGGCACATTTGATTTCATCATCTGTAATATGTGAACCTGTCATCATAGAAGAGCAGGTTCCATGCAAACAAAAAATAATTAGCATACGGTATAACTAAGAGTGGCTACTTCGGGAAAATTATAAGTGGATACCGCATAAATTAATATATAAACCCTTATCTGGAATTGATTATATTTTGTAAGCCATAAAAATTTACTAAATCTACGGAATAATTCATAATGGCTTTTTTCTAAGCTGGGACTTAATTGCAAATTATGAAGCTACTATATTTTTTAGGAAATGCTTGAATTTATTTGGGATTTTTGAAATATTTATAAATATAAGTGCTGTTCTAACTCAATGGGGTATTCCGGTGTTATGAAATTTATGCAAAATAGTAACTTTATTCTCGAACATAGCCCGTGAAGGATAAAAAAATTCATCAAATGACACCAAATACGTGTAAAATTGTAATATTTTCGACCCATAAATTAATTATTCAATTTCTTACTAATATCGATGGCCATGATGGCATATGAACAAAATGACAAACAAACGTTCAATATTTTATGTCAGAAGTCCTTAGCTATAATTTTTTTTATTTTAATTTCTTTCTCTAATATGAAAAAATAAAAATTGCACAAGTTAAAGGTTATAACAAATTCTGACAGATAAAATGTCATTTTGTTTAAATGCCATCTTGGTTATGGATATTAATAAGAAATTGAATAAATTTAATAATTAATTTATGGATCTAAAATATTTCAAATTTACATGTATTTGGTGTCATTTGATGCAGACATTTTTTATCTTTCTATTGATTCTATTGACATTGTTGTCCGTTGTTGCTTATTTCAGATCAAATACAGAGTGTCAATAAACAGCGGACCATACGCATTTAACAGTTTTTCCTTAAACAAAACTTCCCATTTAATTTTAGACAAAAAGTTTTAAATAAATTATGTAGATAATTACATTTTACACCAAAATTACTAAACAGATTTTATTGTGCATGTTTAGTAATCTGTAAAATCTAATTTGAAATTTTATAAATATTGCTCATTTGAAGTGATAGCCATGTAATTTAAACAAAATTACAAAAAATGCATATCGTTTGAACTGTTAAAAATTCGATTTTGCAAGGATTTAGATGTAGAGTATAAAAATATGTTTACGGAGAGATGTAGAATATAATATTTAAAATTTTAAATGGCACAAAATTGACCCCTGTGGTGCACTCTCTACGCCAGTAATGAGTGCCCGTGAGGTGACGCCTGGTAAACGCTCATACGGTATAAATATGTTATCATCGTTACCGAAGTCAGTGTACAAAGTAGATTGGCACACCCAGCAATGGGTAAAGCCGTGATGATATATTTATTTATATGTTCATAGTCCTACTGGTCTAAAACAGTAAAAAAAAATTAAAAATGCCGGAATATCCCATTGTATAAATATGCCTTAAATAAAGGGATCTTTTATAATCTAAAGTCTAGTTCAAAAAAGTGCCATCACCGTTTGCCATATACTAAGCGGCGATATATTATTTCATAAAATTGGACCAAAAAGTGAAAATGTGTATAAATAATATAATTAAACTAAATGAATGCTATTATCCTATTGTTTATTGTTTAAGTTGATGTTAAATAAACTTTTTAGTCCACTGAATTATTTTGGAGTAATTTTTTTTCTACAGAGCCTTAATGATCTCTATTGCCGGCAAATCTACAATGCTTTCTAGCTTTTGAATACTGAATAGATAATAGATGGCATTTAATTGAATGCTAGAAAACATACCATGGCAGCCCTGAGATCTCATCATAGGGCTCATATGCGGACTCTTGGTTTGTACTGTACACAAAACATGCTACATTCGAAACAAGGCCATCTATCTTAACATATCAAAACAATTTAATCTGTCACACATACTTAACCTTACACTGCCAGCGCAGTAGGTAAGGTAAGTAGAAACATACCTTTAGCCTGACGCCGACGCTTACAATCGAAATCGAGCCTACGACCTTGCAATTTTTTCCGATGATGCTGAAATAAAACATATGGCTAAGACTTTTTATTTAATTTCTTGATGTAGAAAAGTTGTTTAGCAAAGTTGGGTTGTTGCCTTGTTGGGTTATTAGTTTTGTTTAGTTTGGTAACACTGCTCGATATTGATTTTTGTTTTAATACGTACGACATTTTACTTCCTGAACACGTATTATGATTATTATTACATTAAACGGCTTTATTAAATGATTTTACGGAACATTAGCAACTCTGTACTTCAAAGGTGGGATGTCACAACAGAAATAGTGAGGAATTTAGATGATGGAATTAAATTATGATATTGATTTCGTAATAATTTTCTTATAAAACAGAATGACCTACTTACCATAACTTCCTTTAGATCTTTAGTTTGCAGGTGGTGTAACGGTTCTAAGAAGTTTTGTTTGATATTATCGTCCAGGGAATACTTTACATCGGCCATTTGTTTCAACGCGTCGCCCATTTCAATTAACGTGTTACCTGCAAGAAAATTTGCATATCAGTCTTTATTATCAAAACTTTTTACCCACAGGATATTTTTTTTCGCTTTAATACCACGACTAATAAATATGAAGTCCAATTTTTGATAACATGATAGACCCTGCAGAGGCAAGGCCTCAAATACCGTAGCTCATTTAGTACTAGAGCAGATAAGAGTACTTAATTCGTGTGACAATCATTGATTACTATTGTAATCACGGCGGTAAGCACCATATATATTTAACACGTTTACTGCACCCATAGTACAATCTAATACATATTGGCAAACGCTAAGATAAGTGAAATATACTGGGTGTAACACGAAAAGCGTGCCATATGCGTTTAACTTGGGAAAACAGTTTTTCCTTGCGCAAAACTGGCCTATTAATTTTAGACAATAATGCTTTAAATAAATGTTTTAGAGAATTAAATACTGCATCTAATTAATTTATTTTATTTTGCATGTTCCGTAATCGAGCAAATAGAATTTAAAATTTTATAAAAGTTACTTTTTATGGTGTTAGCCATGGTATTGAATTAAAATCAGATACAAATGTAGTGACCTACTACCTGACAGAAATAATAATATATAATTTACATCAGAAGAATACTTTTTAATAATTTGTTACATTTCTTTGAGTGAATAATTCTCAATTTTCAATAATAACGACTCCAATAGATACACACATTTTTTTTAACCCCTCAACAGGATTAAACCCAATTACAGAGTGGGTTCACATTCACACACATTCATGCCTTAGTGGGATTCGAACCCAGAGCCCCGAACGCACTCATGACTTATGAGGCGTTGCTCTAACCATTGAGCCACCAGAGCCGACAGATACATTTCTGACAGATCAAATGTCATTACATTTGTTTCTGATTTTAATTCAATACCATAGCTAACACTATAAAAAAGTAACTTTTATAAAATTTTAAATTCAATTTGCTTGGTGGAACATGCAAAATAACATGATTAATGAATTTGATGCAGAATTTAATTCTCTACAACATTTATTTGAAACATTGTTGTCTAAAATAGGCCACTTTTGTGCAAGGAAAAACTGTTTTCTCATGTTAAACGCCTATGGCCCGGTTTTTGTGTTATACTCGGTATATCTATCAGACACGAGACACTCGCGTAAATTCAATGGGGGTATGTGACCTCGATCAAATTTAGAGAAAAATTAATTTATTATTAATATAGACTAAAAATAATATACCCGTACTTTTTAAATTAATTAAATATTAATAGAATTCGAGAAAAGACATTAAAAATCCTGTGACGTAAGCTGTGCGAAGTAATACGAGAGTGAAAGAGAAGTGTGCACCTATCTCTTTCACTCTCATTGCTTGTATTACTTCGCATAGGTGAATTCTATTAATTTTTAACAAATTTTAAGGGTATATTATTTGTAAGTGTGTAATTAGTTGGAATAATTAATTTTTTTGGTCACACCCCATTGGTGAATTTTATGATATATTATACATAGTTAGAGCCTGAATAAGAACGGTTATTAACACCGGTAAAATAGCAATTTATAATATTAATATAAAAATACAAGTGTAAATAAAATATAAAAATATATTAATGAGGGTTCCACTATTTTTCAAATTATTTATACAGGGTGTTTCCTTTAAAACAACCAGCGCTTTTTTGGGTGAACTAATGACTTTAGAAAAAAATGTTATATACAAGAAATGATCAAGAATAAGGGGCTAATTTATTAATAATAACAAACCAAAAATTCGACCAGTGGTTCTCAAACGGCAGATCAAAATTATATTTTTTTAAATGGTATCCTATATAATTTTTTAGTTCATTAAATAGAGAATTTTTATCTGATTTCAACAATATAAATATGGTATAGGGTTGTATAACAATTATTTCGAGAAAAATGGTATTAGAAATAATGTTATAATATTACAATAAGCTATGCAGTACGCAGGTATTGATACGTCTGTCGCCTAGTTACGCTAGTAGTAAACCCATTTTCTATTAAATTATTTCTAGTTTTTAATACCATTTTTCTCGAAATAATTGTTATACAACCCTATGCTATCTTTATATCGTTGAAATCAGAAAATAATATTCTATGTAAAGGGCTAAAAATTATATAGGGTGCCATTTAAAAAAATAAAATTCTTGATCATTTTTGGTATAAAACATTTTTATCTAAAGTTGTTAGTTCGCCCAAAACAACGTTGGTTGTTTTAAAGGAAACACCCTGTATATTATTCTTCAATAAAAGTTTCTTTCAGGTCTTCATTGGTTATTTAAATTTCGGACGGTGAAGAACTGATTACATAGATATGAGCGAAAACGTATCAAAAATTTGAACACTGAAAAAAGATGAAAAAAAAATTGAATATAGAATTTTTTGAAGCTCGTTTAAACGGCCAATTTTACCGCCATGCCAGTACATCATATGCCGGCATGTTTAATAATGCACAATAGATGGTGCGGTCTTAGCGTCATTTGTCAAATGTTGGCTCAGTTCAAAATTCAGGTCTGTAATTCTAAGAAATGAAGTAGGAAAGCCTAAAATTGTGTCGCCTTGTACTCGTCTACAGTGAAGATATTAAAATTATCTGATATAATGTAAAGCAGAATACTGAAAACTATTCCCATGTTGCGGTAAACAGAAAACTGTAAACAATTTACGCTCTCAGAGATTTATATTTATTAAAGAAAGATAAGACGATCCGGCTTATTACGTCATAGTCCGGCCTGCAATACTAGCGTTTCAAACGCAGTGTAATGTTTTCACGCATTAAAAAAAATGGAAATATATTTAGTTGGTATGTTACCCCCATTTTAATACAGCAACCTACAATACATTACTGTTATGTATTGCGCATATACAATATATTTTTGAAAATTTATATTTACATATATTTAATAAATACGGTGACATTGACATCTTACCGAATAAACTGTCGTCTCCGAGCTTTTTTCCATACATCAACATGCAATCTCCAAGAACTCCTTCCGGCTGCGGGTACGTATTAGATTTCGCCTGCCCACTCAATTTACTAATTCCTTTCACTGCAGCCATCTTCGCTCGTGCGGTAGGATTAGGTTGCAGGAATTCTTTCGTCTTCAGCTGAAGCTCTTCAACCAGTTCATAAGTAACATCTGTTTTCTGGAAAAATATGATAGTAAACATAATCCTTAGAACGGGTTCAAGTGTTCTTACTCTTTCCATGTCCATGAAATCCAAATCCAACTTGGTGCCTTCCGCACCCCCCATCTTTTCGGTGACATACTGAAAATTAGGTCACAACTGTCAGATATAACCTACTTTTACTTCGGCAAATTTTATGATTGGAAATGGGATATGTACATAAACTACTCTGGAATATTGTAATCCTATATGCCATTAGTTTATACTAACAAATAAAAAAACTATCATATACAAAGATAAAAAAAATGAATGATATTTTAAATTAATTTTCACTGAAGAGACGCATTTAAAAATTAATCTTCATAAGTGTGCAAATGTTAAACGGTCTGTTAAATAGTGATAAAATGGTATTTAAATGAAGTGGTTTGATAATTCTGTCTCTCCATGAGATATTTTTAGTAAATGTGATATAAAACAATGACTATTTTATCACTTCCCGTCTAAAAGGAAGTATCATGATTTTTGGAACATAATTTTTGGATATTATAATACATGTAATAAATTTTGATATAATGCACATTTATGAATGATGATGAAATATGAATAAATTTCTATACCTGGTTGCATTTGTTGATCTGTTTTTTCAGCCCCGCGAAAGCCATTTTTGATTCTAATTATTGTTCTATTCAGATGATACTGAAAAAAAATATAGCAATTAGTAATGAATCAATGTATTTCAATACGCGTAATTAAAAACAAACAATAATTAACACCTATACATCACTGTTTCATTAAAAATAATATTTCCGAAAATATTCTAGACCAAATCAAATCTTTTCTCCATATATTTTCGGAAATAATGTGACAAACAACGAATTTGCGAAAAAATATGTGCAGAATTACGCGGTTTAAAATTCAAAAATACAACAGTATGCATTGAAAGATAAGTTTGAATTATATAAAAAATATTTCAGTAATTATTAACAATTTAAACAATCACAGAAAACTCGAAGAAATCGTAAGAAAATCCATGAAAACCGAAATTTTGTATGACGAACAATGGTGGATACCTTCTAATCATACGGCAATGCAAAGAATTAGATTCAAAGAATGACAGTTGTTGAACTAAACAGACAAACTGCACACAACACTTTCTTGTACGAATTGCACTGGAATTCTGCGTGATTCTGTTTGAAAATACCGAAATGTTCACTACAACACGTTAGTGTAAAGCAGTATTGACTGAGTTTTAAGTACTCGAACCTCTACTGCGCATCGACTTGGAGCACACATCGATACTGGTGGGGTGTGAAGTGTTCATTGCACGTTGTCACTAACCCGCGACTCTAACTTTCTGTTCTAAGGACAATATCGAACGAACAGTTGCTCTCAATTTTTTATATATGATCTGATCCTGATGTATAGTGGGTGTTGGAAGTGCAACAAATTAAATGTTGCGTTAAATACGCCCTGTAACGGTAAATTCGCCCCCGCTATCGGTTTAATGATGCTTCTTGAAAGTATTTTAGGATAAAAATAGAACTAGATTGTTAATTCTGCGAAATAATGAGCATTTAAATTGAACAAATAATCCTGTATTTATTATCAGTAGGTTCAGTAAATAAACTGAGACAATTAAAAACTGTTTGGTGTTCGAAATAAACTAAAAAAATATACTAGACAATGATGCTTCATATAAATGTTGCAGACGGAGTAGAGAATTAAATTTTGCACCCAATTCAATACTCACATTTTATTTTGAATGTTTTATAACAGAGCAAATCGAATTTAAAATTTTATAAAAGTTATTTCTTTATAGTGTTAGTCGTAAAATTGAAAAAACCTTTTTCCTACAGCCGTGCGTGAAAAGTACTTTTCACGCACTCAGTGTGTAAAGTGTCACTTTTCAAGCACTAGTGCGTGAAAAGTACTTTTCACGCACTAGTGCTTGAAAAGTAAATAAGCGTTGCTAGGCAACATTAAAATTCGGTTAATATACGTGTTTATTTATTTATTAATAAATATGAATATACACTGTAAATGAGACAAATCTAATATTTTTTTTCACAGATTGAGTACTAATCTAATTTTTAAGAACTTTAACATTTTTTGACATGTATTCTAACCTAACCTAATTTTTAATATTAATATTAAATGTACAATTTGTACATTATAAAAGAATAATCATCGTCTGTCTGATATTCTTCCAAGAGTTTAAGTTACATTTTGTACAGTGTTATGAGAAAGAGTACTAACAATATTTGAAGCTGCTGGATGCCTGTACACTCAGTATTATGAGAAACATCAATACCATTTCGGTGGTAGGCAAAATGTTGTATGCAACACGTTTGTAAAATAGTATTTTTTGTCTCGTGCTACATTTAAAACATCGCACTCGACCAAAAAAGTACTACTTTACACACTTGTTACATAAATAACATTTTGTGAAAAATTATAAAATATAATTTGTATTAAAATAATACGACTTAATAATTTGTTTTAATTTCTTCGTGTGAATAATTCTCCATTTTCAATACTGATGAGTCAAACAGATCGTTTCTGATAGGTAAATTGTTATTACATATTTTATCTCAATTCCATAGCTAACATTATATAGAAGTAAAAACAAAACGCGCAAAATAAAATGTAATTATTGAATTGGATGCAGAATTTAATTCCCTACAACATTTACTTGAAGCATTATTGTCAAAAATTAATAGTCCACTTTTCCGCAAGGAAAATAATAAAAGCCTATGGCCCGCTTTTTGTGTTACACCCGGTATATACATAATTACTTTTTGTCACATATTTTGTTAATGACAAACCGTACAAGATGTTTCACAGACATCACCTCACCAGCACTCATAGTTGGTTTATAGAATGCACCACAGACCACAGGGGTCATATTTATACGCGAAATAATTTATTAATAATTGACCACAACCGGTCACATAATGTACACCACCACTGCACTGATCCCATATATTATAAACATAATAATTACTCCCTTATTAATGCTGATTAACCTTGAATTAATCTGATGCAGAAACACAGGGTGTTTGTTAAGAACTCAAAAACACGGATTTAGAGTATAAAATTCTGATTTTTTTTTACCAAATTTTAACAATTCATGCCTGTGGTGGTAAATTTAATTTAAAGACGTATTAAAACAGATCTAGTAGCTATATCTATGTGATTATTTTAAAAAATTGAACGTCGACTAAAGTATCAAACAGGGTTGGCCTGATTTAAATCATTTTATTTAAATCAATTGATTTAAAAAAAATCATTAATTTAAATAAAATTTTATAAAATAATACCTTTTTGTAGAAAATTAATTATTTTTTAAATTATTTTAGATACCTACAGAGTTAACAAAAAAATTCTACTATGGTAATATAATATAAAAATATATACCGGGTGTCTATTTTTTTATGGACTATGGGAAATATAATGGTAAAATTTCATATATTTGTAAATTCTGCCGAATTAAATTTAGAACTTAAGTATAAATACATAAAAATGTTCAGAATTAAATACTACATCACAGGAGCCTAAATTTATTGGTATAATATATAACCTGTTTCATTTAGGTAGGCAGGGTTTAAGTGTAAAGTTTAAAGAGGCGCGCGTGAACTCGTTATTACTACGTATAAGCAAAAATTCAAATGCATTCTTTGGGGATTTTTTTTACAGATTTTGTTTTCGTCTATGAAATAAAATAATTATATTGCTTTTAAAATAATTAAAAAGTAGAATAACATCAACAGATCTTTAAAAATAAAAAAAATCATGATTCATTTGATTTTTTTAAAAATATCAATGATTTTTGATTTATTAAATAAATCATGATTTTTGCCAACCCTGCTATCAAACCAAGGAACAAGACCAAAATATTTTATAAGTAGTATTTGACAGTTAATCCGACGCTCATTTTTTAAAGTAACACACTGGATCTATTGTGAACAGGTCTTTAAATCACTTCGTGACTAACTTTTTACTTAAACGGTTTCTAAATGGGTTAGATTAACCGGGTAAATAAATCATTTAGGAAACGAAAATCTCAAATTGTTAAAAAAACCGGTTTTAATTTGTTTTGGTTAGTAGTTAGCACTTTTTTGGTAAATAAAAATATCGTTTTGATTTCGGTTAAATTTAAAATACCGATTAATCGGTTTACAAAACAAGTTTCTTGCCCCGTAGTCTTCATTTAATTATTTTTTTACGAATTAGTACAACACAACAATAAAAATATTTACAACATATTCAAAAGTAAATATTAAAAACAAGCTGCTATGATCGCCACAAATATCAATGTCCTAATGGAATTTATACTCAAAACTTTACCTAAAGTTAAAATAAACGGTTTCGCTATCACTGCCATCTATGGTTTTTTTTAGAGTGATGGCGAACTTATTACCCGTACCCGTGGATCATTGAGTGACCCGCGAAACAATTTAAAGGTACCCGCGTAGATGTTCAGAAAATATAATTAAATTTTGAAAATAATATTGATCATGAATGCAATGCCCATAATCGAAATATAACAAATTTATATAAAAATCGTAAAATACTTACTGAATAAGTAGTAAAGCTAAATACTTTTAAAATACATTTTTCATTATAAAATTATAACGAATTAAAAAATTTATGACGTGACGGTTGTGGATTTGATTCTATTGGTCAAAAATATGAAAGCTGAGAATCGCGCCTATAATTCTACAGCGCCCCGCCCATAGACTATCCATTTTCAATTCTTATTGGTGCGAAAGATGGCGAATTTCATATGAAAAAATACTGTTACAATGTCACTGGTCTGCACACGTGACGTCAAAATTCCTCCCACAATTCTACAAAAATCATATTGTCACGTTTTCATTACTGGTCATATCTTTGCACAAAGTTTCATAAAAAAAAATAAGAAAATAATTGGTTTATGTTGTCAATTACCTATTGAAAAAAATAAAAAAATCTGTTTCAGAAACATATAATTAATTTGAACAATTAAAAACCAATTTACAGTAGGGGATTACAGCTCAATCGAATTAAGAGAAATTAGTAAAAAATAGTGAAATTATATGCTTAATAATGAATATTAATAAAGAAATAAAATGATATAATTGAAATACTTCGGAAATTAGCAGCTCCACACATATGAAATCCATATATATTATTTTGATTGCCGACTTAAAGACCATCTATAAATATATAACGAATACCGTGTTAGGGGCGGAGCCTACTACCAATGGAAGTAGAGAAATTCAAATAACGGAGGCGTGGCTATAAGTCCAGTAGTGCAATTCTCAAACACTTTTTATTTGAATATAAATATTTTGCATTAAACTTAATAATTTAAATACATTTCTAATTATAAATCATGTCGGCTTGTACAGTATAATAATATTCATTTATTTTTTATAAAAATAATTTAGAAATTGCATATAAGTATTACAAAAACATTTAGGTCCACGAAGAAAATAGTTTGATATAAAAACTTATATACGTGACGTCACATCTATATTTTCAAATGTAGGAGGACTTTAACTCGCTTATTAATAGGAATTTTTTCACCGACAGTCTTAGTTTTAATTATACGTTCAGATGAAATTATATAAAAAAATTGGTGGAATCCCCTATTTATTATGTCCGCTCACAAAGCCTAATTTGAAAATCTGAAGTTTCTTCTATTGCTTGAATAAAAATTGAAGAATTAATTACAAAATTAGAAACAATCACTGCTACATGTGTAAAATTAAGGGCAATAAATGCTGATATAGAAAAATTATTATCTGAAAAACAGCAGCAAATTAGGCACTAAATTTAAATAAAATTATATTATTAATTTTGATTTTGTGTTGTTTTTGACTAATATTTATATATTGATCAAAGAAAACAATATAAAACCTGATTTTATTTTTCAATTTGCTCATTACCAGTGACTTTAATTAATATAAAAATTTTAATCTGATTTAGACCCACTACTAAAAAAAGTTCGAAATCATCATGACCCATCTTGGTAGTCTTTTATATATTATTTTGCATCTTAAGTAAATTGTAGCATTTATTTTGAATCAGATATCTATATTAGAAATATTAGTATAAATCACAGTTTTTGTACTTAGATAGTATATAATTCAGTCAATATTAATGAAGAATTCTGATTAATTATTATAATTTTGATTTATAACATGTATCAACAGTGTTGTTTAATGCTTGTTTACTTTTTATAGATTACGCATATTTAAATTAAACATTGAATATTTAAATAAGGCACGTATTCTATATTTTTAGTTAGCAATACATTCATACTGTATGATTCGATTTCGTTCCATGAATTCATGAGACTTTTTTACATGTCTCGCCAATGATTCTCTCCATGAAATAAATTTTGGGTTCAACGTTTACTTCAATGAATAATTTAACACTGAAGTAACGCCGAAATTTACTACTGGAACCCTGTATAAATAATAAATAATTCCTCACGCTATTTTCTCATTGGGGGTAAAGTTAGTAAGTAAACAGTTTTAAAAATACGATATAGGGATAACACTTTAGAAATTATAAAATCATTTTTGAAGGTCTCAGGTGGATTTATGCTAAACAAAATGCATACATTTCGAATAATATACACTGACTGGTACGAAAAACGGGGAATTTTTTTTAATAATTGTTGTTTATCAATGATTTTGTACAATTATGAATTATTTTTAATTAGGGTATACAAAGGATTAATTCACATTATTAAACGATACTTTTAGGTATCTACCTACGCTACGTTGACTTCTTCCATCTTATGTTATGTGACCACAGAAGCTACAGTTTCTGCGCCGTGACATTTCGAACGCATTAAAATGACAAAAGTAAATAATAAAACAAGGGACTGAAATAAACAAAACTAATAAATACGATAAGTATCAATTTCATTATTCCGTCACGATAGGCAAATAATATGAATATTGGAGTTAATAGCGATAATAATATCTAGAATAAATATTGAAACAAATTTGATACAAGTATTTTTTCTTTAAAAAATGAGATGGCCTGTTATACGTGCACTAGGGCTGCGAAAAAGATCGATAGATCATTCTTTTTAAAAAAAATCTGATGTGGACACCACACGACTGGCTTGTACGCAAGACCAATATGAAGTATAGACCCAACTATAATATTGTACGTATTGGACGTAATTTGACATTAACATTTATTTTTTATTTTTGTCCTAATCCATAGCAAGCTTCATTACAAATACCAAAAAGTATACGTTTTAAATTTACATATCTCGCTTATACAAAGGGATAATTTAATAATACTTCATGTGCTAGACGCAGAATTTAATTCTCTAAAACTCTTATTTGAAGCATTTATTTATAAAATCAAAATGAAAAATTTTATTCAAGAAAAACTGTTAACAACTTCAGGTAATATATCATTTCCGGTTAGCCTGTTTTAACCAAAATCTACTATGACTACGTTTATCTCGACGTTTGAAGCCGCTTGAATTTAGTAAATCCCTTTTCAATCTTCGAAATAAACGATCGAGATTAATATTTCAAGCCGCTTGAAAATGTCAAGTCAAGCCTATAAAGTAACAGGCTTGGACTTACGAAGCGGCTTGACTTCTGTCGAAATAAACAATGAAGCTTCAAACAATGTAACTACGCATGAGCACATCCGTAATATGTTGCAGTGTTACTAAATTCATATCAGTTGTTGGTTGTTTGCATTTTACCTCATTTTATAAAAGAGTCGAAATAAAACTTAGTAAAATTGTCGAAAAGTGAAATATTTGGAGTGATGAAGAAATAAATGTATTTTTAATGTTTTTGAAAGAGAAGACAAATAACAACATGACAATTTTTAGATTTTGGGGTTATATATCCATGATGAAATTAGATAATATACCTCTCCCTGTCTGTCTGCATAATCAAGTATTTAACTATCTTTTTTTAGTCGATACGAATTTAAAGAAGATTGAAAATAACTCAATCCTATTTTCAATCCGCTGAGATAAACCAATAGGATTTTTCAAGTCATAATATACTTGAAGCCGCTTGAATTATCCAGATAAACGTAGTCTATGTTATTCCAATTGACATAAAAGTCTTATATACCAAATTTGAAAAGTTTTGGATTATATTTTAAAATAGTTTTTCATTAAAACCTATTATAGGCTTCAAATAAAGTACCATTTCTGGAAATTATGTAAAAAAAATAATTATGTAATGACCAAAAAGGGAGGTGCACAGCTAGAGCTAGCAGTCCTCAATACAAAATTTCAACTTTCTACAGCTTACCGTTTTGAGTTATGCGAGATACGTACATACGTACAGACGTCACGACGAAAATAGTCAAAATGGATTCAGGGATGGTCAAAATGGATATTTCCGTTGAAATCTGAAAACCGAAATTTTTCGCGATTACAATACTTCCTTTACTATGTACAAGGAAGTAAAAATCGGATTGATCTTTTATCTTGAAAATATCGATCAATCGATTTATCGAAAAAATCGAATAATTGAAAAATTGGTTTTTTCCAAAAAGATCGATGAATTAAAAAAACATTTATCAGAATTATCTTTCTAAAAAATATCGATCTTCCAAAGAGGTAGGTTTTTTTTTAAATATTTATTCCAAGATAAAAAATCTCTAGATTTCATCCGCATTTCTCGTTTCATGTGCGTTAGATGTAATTCGTAATTATTGTTTCCTAATTTGATGTGCGTATGCGTAGTAGAAATTTCATATCAATAAAAATCGATGTTTTGATTCTCTATTAAAATCGATTTTTGATCATTTATTAAAATCAATTTTTTGATAGATTATTTCGATTTCATATTAAAAAATATCGAATTTTTGCTATTGATCGAACAAAACGATTTTAGCAAAAGATCGAAAATCGATTTAGAATTTCTAAGATCGCACAGTCATAATAATAATAGTACAAAAGTGACCCCTGTGGTTCATTTTTCACGCCATTAATGAGTGTTCGTGAGGTGACGTCTGGTAATCGTACGGTACGAATATGAATAGTAATAATAATAATAATAATAATAATTATTATTATTATTATTGGGAGGCTCTGGGGTCGAATCCCAGCGAGGTCCATGAATTTTTCACAATTCTTCCTTCGTTTAAATAAATTTCTCCTGGATCCTAAAGCCCATTTCTATGATTTAAATACATTTAGGTTGGATCTCAAATTATTATTCTAATTTATATATAGACGCCTCTCCCCTTTAACTTTTTTATTATAAGTAATAGAAAAAAATGGCTCATATAAAAGTTTTATTATTTTACATATACTATTTGATGGCAGATGTAGATATTTTTTATAAAGTCAGGTTTACAAGATACGACTATCAACTTTTATTTTTCAAATGGCAACCTATAATTATTTTAATAAAATAGAAACCGCCATTTTTTTCTCTTTTCAACGATGTATTATTTTTTATTAATAAATTTCGAGAAAAATGAGATAATTTAGAAATATTAGAAATAATTTTTAAACAAATATTATAGGTGGCTATGTGACAATAAACAAAACGTAACAATGTAAACCAATTAAATTAATGTCAAAAAAGTGTACATTTGTTTGTTACTTAATTTAACTTATTTTGTAAACAAAAAAAAAAACATTTTGAAATGTTTACGAAGAACGAATTAATTTATATGATTCTAATAATTGGTGAATCGACTGGAATCATAAGAAGAGCAAAAATAAAAAATAATACATCGTTGAAAAGAGAAAAAAATGGCGGTTTCTATTTTATTAATATAATTATAGGTTGCCATTTGAAAAATAAAATTTGATAGTCGTATCTTGTAAATCTGACTTTATAAAAAATATCTACATCTGTCATCAAATAGTATATGTAAAATAATAAAACTTTTATATGAACCATTTTTTTCTATTTTATATATATATATATATATATATATATATATATATATATATATATATATATATATATATATTCAAATTTTCACACTGGTTGACAGTGCTGACAGATGAAACAACTTTAGCTCTTGCTTTAGTCACTAGGAGACGCATATATTAAAAGCCTGGCATCCAGGGTTGAAAAATAATGATTTATTTTAAAAAATCAAAGATCAATGATTTTTTTAAAAAATCAAATCATGATTTTTTTAAAAAATCAAATCATGATTTTTTTATTTTTAAAAATCTGTTGGTTATTCCACTTTTTTAATTGTTTTAAAAGCAATATAAATATTTTATTTTATAAACGTAAACGAAATATATAATAAAACCCCAAAGAATGCATTTGAATTTTTGCTTATACGTATAATATACCGTGTGTCTGTCTTAAAGGTGTACATAGTTTTTTGCAATTTCCTGCTCGCCTAATTATTTTAAGCAAAAATGCGTCAAATAAAAGTTTTAGAGCATAAAATTCTGCATCTAAATAAATAAACAGAATTACCTTTCCATGCATTGTAATGACAGAAATTAAATATGAAAATATCGAAAATTACGTTGAAAATATCGACAGCCACGGAATTGAACAAAAAATAAATAAATGCTTGACGTTTTATCTGTCACAACGTAAGTTATCTTATTTGACGTTTCTGACAATTTGATTTTGTCTCTAGTTTTATTGTTTGAAATGATTAAAAAATGAATATTTATACGAATGAAGAGCTAAATTCATGACAAAATTTGAAAGACTGCTAATGTGTCTTCTTTTTGATATATTAAATACTTAAATAAAATAAATATAAATATATCATCACGGCATATTACCCATTGCTGGATGTGCCAATCTGCTTTGTACGCGCAGATATCGGTAATGATGATGATATATTTGTACCGTGCGGGCGTTTACCAGGCGTCACATCACGGGCACTCATTGCTGGCGTGGAGAGTGCAGCAAACGGGGTCAATTTTATGCCATTTAAAATTCGAAATGTTTGGCGTCGGGTCGGATCGAATCCGATTCCCCAGATTCACGACCAGACACTCAGGCACGCGGCCACGACACCCCATTCATATTCATATTATTTAAACGAAACTGTATTTTCTTAACTTTATTTATCAATTTTATATTTCTATTATTACCATAATTAATGATATTTCAAATAAGTTAACTTACGTTGTGACAGATAAAACGTCAAGCATTTATTTATTTTTTGTTCAATTCCATGGCTGTCGATATTTTTAACATAATTTTCGACATTTTTATATTTAATTTATGACGTTATAAAGCATGTAAAGGCAATTCTGTTTATTGTTTTAGATGTAGAATTTCATACCCTAAATCTTTTATTTGGCACATTTTTGCTTAACATAATTAGACGAGCAGGAAATTGCAAATAACTGATTTCCCATGTTAATCTCCTATGTACACCTTTAAAATAGACACACGGTATAACACGCGCGCGTTAATTAACGTGATAAAATATCATTTAATTTTTAGATATTACTATATACAGAACATATTTTTGTTATTAATAATTTTGTATATTAATTATAATTGGAATCTTTTTTTTTCATCTTTGAAAAAATCAACGATTTTTATCAGTTGATTTAAAACACGATCTAAATCATGATTTAAATCAAATAATTTATTCAGGCCAACCCTGCTGACATCACAAAATTTGAAATTCAGAAAAAAATTTAAAAAATATGCAGTGTTAATGAATACGTGTTACAAATATAGAGCACGCAGGGGATGCAAAATAGATTAACTTTTACTAATAAACTCATATCCGGAACCACACAGTTTTCGAGCTACATGCTCAAGAGTAATTATCTACCCTCATAATTTTAGTTGGCTGTGCGCTTACTTCAGTTATTATTTTGTTTATTTCAACTTGCATTGAATTGCAGACTCATTATGAATGAGCATACTGTTCGCGATTATTTTCATTCAAACAAATCCTGGCGTTTTTGAACGAATGTATCAAAATATGCCCCAAAGGTGCAATGCTTGCATTGAAGTTGGCCATCGCCATTTCGAGAAATTATTATAATATGGATTACAAAAATGAATAAAATTATTTAAAAAATTTAATGCTAGAAGTTAAAATAAATAACCACATTTGCAACACGTATTCATTAACATCCTGTCCATTTAATTTTTCATTAAACGTACATATTTGGAAAGTGTACCTAACAAACGTTAAAACTTTATCATTTTATTCAAAATTTTAAAATCAAAAATAAATTGAAAATTCAATACCGGTCCCCAGTCAGTTTAGTTTACTTTATAGGGACGCAGCATCAACATTATTGAATAACAATACCGCACAATAATATTGAACGCCTAGAGGCAGCTTTAGTAAATATTAAAATTGTTGATATTGAATACATAAACAAATAAACATATTAAAATGTAAGTGATATAATAATAGAAAAATGTAATTGATATAGTAATCAATAAGATATAATTTTATAAACATGTATTTAGTAGTTACTGTAAATAATGAAATATATGCCAATAATTACCTTAGAGCCATATAAAGTACAGGTGCCCATTTTAAAAGTTCCCGCTTGAAAATTCATGAGTAGGCAATTCATGATACATTTCATAAGTGACTTGGTTTTTAAAATTTTGTTTTGCCCTTTTACCTATTGTGATTATTTGATTTATAGTACTAATATTTACCAAGTGGCTTATGAAATGTATTCTGTTTTGCCTATTCTTAAAATTTCATCCTGTATGTACCTACACATATTTCGTCGACAAATAACTAATTTTAGGTGGTCTGTGTAAGGGCGCAGCAGAATAACGTCAGCATTTGACATTAGTCGCGTTCTTTTTACACATCTCAGATCGTCTTGGCTCACTTCAGTTGCCTCACTAATTTTGATTGTTCTTTTTGTCGTAACTGAAGTGAGATAAAGTGAGACCGAAGTGGGAAGATTCCTCCCCCTTCCCGATTCTTAGTCACCTCAAGAGGTTGTGCTTGTTGAGTTTTTAATCTTAGATGAATGGTGGGGATGGATGTTTTGCTGTCACTGGTTGTCACATACAATTAGTTTGTTTATTCCTACAATAATATTATTATTTTATTGGTTATTTAAAGAAAATGACCGATAATTTTAAAAGGTATTGTGCTGGAGTTTAAGTAATGATTACTTAAAATTTATTATAATGTTTTAATTTTTTTAGGAGCAATTATTAATTGATAACATGAATGATATGGACAATTTGTTATTTTCGTCAATTCAGCGGACTGTACAGGTGTCTCATTTTCGATGTTTTTTAAGGTATCTCGGGTAATATTAACGATAGAGCAAAACCGTTGGCACATTCCAGGGTCAACTTTTCTAGTAATGTTTAATAGTCACCACAGGAATTTTCGATCTTCTTTTGTTTCTGAGCTACAGGCTACAGGCAAAAACTCGTTTTTTGCTCATTTTGAAAATATCTCGTATCTTATTTATTATAACAGTTAGAGAAAAAATGTTTTTACAAGAATTTTACCGTTTTTTAAATAGAATAAAATGGCGTAATTAGATTTTTTGAAAACTAATGATTCTCGAGATATAACACAAACTTTTTAATTTTAATTTTTTAAATGGGAAACATGTTAAAAATAGTCTCGTTTTTTTGCTTATTTTACAAGCTTTTCATTGATATATAACAAGTCTACATTCTTTTGTTTTAAACTTGAATAAGGAGTAGGTAATTATTAATTTATTGAGTTGAAAAAATTTAAAATTATTAAGAAACAAATGAAAAATATTACAGATCATCATTTGCATATTTCTAATAGTATTTGTTTCATTTTTATTCATTTTTTCAATTTATTTGCTTCAAAAGCATATTAAACCTTTTTTTTCGGGTTGTGTCAAAGCCAATTATCCCGAAAATAATTGGTTAAGAATAATTTAGAGAACATAATTAATAGATATTGAATCAAAATAAACAAATGATGATTTGTAATAAATTTTTTCATTTGTTTCTTAATAATTTCCAATATTTTCACCTCAATAAATTAATAATTCGTCTTTTATTAATGTTTAAAACAAAAGAATGTAGACTTGTTACATATCATTGAAAAGCTTATAAAATAAGCAAAAAGATGAGACTATTTTAAACATAGGTTCCCATTTAAAAAATCATAAGTTTGTGTTATATCTCGAGAATTATTAAGTTTTCAAAAAATCTAATTACGCCATTTTATTCTACTTAAAATTTTTGTAAAAACATTTTTTCTCTATCATTATAAATAAGATATGATATATTTTTAAAATGAGCGAAAAACGAGTTTTTGCCTGTAGCTCAGAAACAAAAGAAGATCGAAAATGCCTGTGGTGACTATAAAACTTTTCTCGAAAAGTTGACCCTGCAATGTGTAAATGGTTTTGCTCTATCATTAATATTACCCGACATACCTTAAAAAAAAAATCGAAAATGAGACACTCTGTACTTCGGATTTTCTGACAGTTCTACGGAGTTTGTTGTAGTTCTTTTTACTTCACAAAAATCTCAACTCATCTCATGTCAAACTCATCTCACTTTGAACTGAGGTGAGGTGAAGCAAATGATAAAAAGAACGAGACTATTACTATGTTAAAACGTCGCTAGATTGCGAAGCAGCAGTACATGAACCCCAGTTGGTACAAAACAATTTGTACAAGTAGTATTCATATTAAAATTTTACAATTACAATCATACTCTAATCTAGTATAACCTTAACTATACTTATTTATTAATATTTTTATTCATTTTGTTTAAACACTTACGACTATCGACGTATGAATAAAACTATTTTAGTACTAGTAGTAGTAGGTATTTCTTGTTTATCAATACATATATAACCCCATAAAATCTTTGACTTTCAACCGCGTCTGGAATTTTACAACATTAATACAATTTTTACAACATTGGGCCTGGCTTTTAGAACGTTTTCATATAAAAATCTTATATAGGTAATATTTCTTGGCATTTACAGGTTCCTTTGAATGCAATATTATTATCCCTATATTGTACATACAGGGTGTTTCAAAAACATACCGAAAAACTCTCAGGAGACGTAGAACACATCAAAACAATTACTTTTTGAGCCGTGTTAGCAATACAGCAAGAAAAGAAATTTCTGAACAAAAATATTTTGAGATCAAGTTGCACCCGAAAAATAACTGACAGAAAGCAATACACACATACAGAATTGACGTCACACGCAAGAAAGAGATACAAACAAAAACAAACCCCCTCCCGTTGACTTTTTCACCTTTCATTCAGGGTTATAACCTAGCTATCTATTCCGAATTATTTTATTGCATTAAAAATGAGTCTAAAACCAGATGTGCCTGGAACAACTACTATAATTATATATAATAATTATCAAATGACATTTACAACGTTTACATCGTTGAATTTCTACTGTAAATGGTTGATGACAGTTCTTTGTTTGTATTGCCGTAACCATAGCAACCATTACTCCTAAGCAGTGCCGCTAGATGCGTCATGTACAAAATGCACTTGTGTATAGAGCATCCAGCCAGTCAATGGGTTTACGTCATAAATATAATATCACTAGAAACAATGACGTCATGTGTTAATAAGTTTACATGAGCATGTAAAACGGATTGAAATATGATCTGCGGGTTACTTCCATAAATACAAATCTTTGTTACGGGAAGAAATACCTTATTATATATCGATTACGATCATTTGAACTTCACGTCATTGGTTTCTGAACCGCAAAATAACTAGTTATCGTATATTTATCTCTATCTTACTTATGGTTTCCTTCATTCTTTCTTCGATAGGTATGCCCAATAGCTTCATTTTTGTCTTACTAACACATTTAGTGCCCTTATGGCTCACCCTGTTTACGTTAGCTGTCGCGAAGTTTCATTTTGGACTAAAAATGTGAAATATCTGAAATTTAGGTTTGACATTTTATATGTGTTATTGTCATTGTTATGTTTATAATTTATTGGTGATCTTTACATTTTCTTAAAATGATTTTCGTTCTTCGGTAAGTATAATCTTAGAAATAATCGGAAAAAGGAGTAGTATTTTAGTTTAGGAATGGAATAATCCACTCAAAAACTTAATCTCAATACAGGTTGAGAAGTATACGGTAGACATATAATATTTAGTAATATGAATGTTCAGAATTGCCAATAAAGTAATTATTTCTATAAATAGTGTCAAATACATAATAATAATAATAATAATAATAATAATAATAATAATAATAATAATAATAATAATAATAATAATAGAAAAACCAATAAAATACCGTTAATAAAATATATTTAAAAATATAAAGAAAATTTCAAAAATCCCTAAACGATGACGTAAACCCATTGACTGCCTGTATGCCCTAAACGTGTCTTCGAACCTTTAAACAACCAAACTGTGATTCAAATTACATGTATATTTTACATCATTCAAGCTTATACTTTCTGAAATGCATTTATGTATAAATGGTTGACGTGAAAATGACATTATTTCGTTTAAATTAATATTTGTTTTGAAACAGCCTGTATTTTTATTTTGTGAATTAAAATTTATTTTTAAATTATTAAACATCTAATTTAACTAAAATTAACATAACTAAACATTTTGCATAATAATTATAAAAGCTTAAATGCATATAAACAGATACAATTTGCATACGCAAAATGGTATTTCTATATATTTTATCACGGCACACATAAATACGAAGATTAATTTTTAAAAATATTGTAAAGCTAATGGTTTGTTAAATTATGCAAAAATACAAAAAAAGTAATGAATCTATTAAAAATAAACAATTAAATATATAGGTTTGTTTTGTTTTTATATAATTCAATTTCAAGCAAATCAAATATATATCAAGTGTTTGTATTCCATTTGAGGTTTAATTCGGAAAAAAGTAAGTGGTTTATAAATGTTGACCTTTTCATCAGTAATTGGAAGAGCAGAAAGATCGAAATTTCATATCCTTTCAATTTTCTTTCAAATTAAATTTTGCCCATTGCAATATCTAAAATTTATAAAATATATCCTCTTTACTGTTTACAAATAAGTATGAAGACAATTTTTAATCGTAAACTCCAATACCAACTTCTGTGTATACCACAGTCAAATTTTAATTAATTAATTAATTAATAAGTGTGAAAATATACGTAATTTAATGTGTATTAGTGAAAAAATATTGTTTAAATATTAATTTGTTAGTAAACTACAAGCGATCAGGGTTGACCTGATTTAAATCAATTGATTTTTATAAATCATTGATTTAAATTAAATTTTATAAAATAATACATTTTTTGTAGGAAAATCAATTGTTTTTCAAATTATTTTAGATACCTACAAATATATACATATATACTGGGTGTTTACTTTTTTATGGACTATAGGAAATACAATGGTAAAATTTTCGTATATTTGTAAATTCTGCCCTATTAATTTTAGAACTTATGTGTAAGTACAAAAAATGTTCAGAATTAAATACTGCATCAAATAAGCCTAAATTTATTGATATAATAGGGGCTTGTCTTGAGAAAAGTAAAATAAAATATCCGTTTTAAGGTCGTCGCGCACCTGGGCGAGGCGAAGCGAGACGAAGCGAAGCGCAGCGAAGAGCCGTTTTTTCATTCAATATATTATTATGTGTACACGCGCACTTTGGAGCAGCGAAGAGCAGAGAAGCGAAGCGACTCGCCGAAATATTTCGGGGAGAATATGTTTCTCTGCTCTCCTCTGCTCTTCGCTTCGCTGATCTGAAGTGTGCGACAGCGCAGCGCAGCTACCTAAATCAGAACGAATATACGCAAGACGCATCGGAAATAGCCGATGTACAACTAAATTTCACACCTTTCACACATAATATCAAAACAATACGGTAAAATGTGAAAAATTAGTTATTTTGGTTTCAAAATATAAAGAAATGAATGTACAAAATATAAATTTGATTTAAAAGTGGAAACAGTTTATAAAACTAGTTCAGAAAATTCCTTACATACTAAACGATTTCTATTGTACAAAATAGTATTGCAGGCTCAACAAAAAAGGAGATTAACTACTTGGTTACAGAATGTAGTAGAATATATCAAAAAATGTAAATATTTTTTCGGCCTCTCTGTACCATAGCATTTTGCCACTGCACTGAACCTACGGATGACACAAAATAATTTATAAAATTGTCTCGTATAGATAGTGCCTGCGTTGTTGCGTTTCCTCCGAACTGTCCATCTTTTGAAGAAAACGCGGCCGTTTCTCGTTGAAAACTGCTCGCAAGTGCGCGTTGGTTCTAAAAATGACTCTTCGCCGCTCTTCGCTTCGCCGAGCTGCGCCTCGCTCAAGTGCGCGACGGCCTTTAAGCGTTTTACAGAGTGCCATGCAAGACATGTTTTGACCTGTTTTATTTAGGTAGGCAGGGTTTAAGTTTAAAGTTTAAACAAGCGCGCGTGGATTTGTTATATACTACGTATAAACAAAAATTAAAATGCATTCTTTGGGGTTTTGTTACAGATTTCGTTTTCGTTTACGAAATAAAATAATTATACTGCTTTTAAAACAATTAAAAAGTGAAATAACATCCACAGGTCTTTAATAATAAAAAAGTCAAAAAAATCATGATTTGTTTGATTCAAAAAAATCAATTATTTTTGATTATTTTAAATAAATCATAATTTTTGCCAACCCTGCAAGCAATTGTAGTCAATTAATCGTTTCTATGCGGTATCAAGTCCTAAGCAATTTGATTGTTTGAGACTCACGGGTTTCGTATGCCCGTCCACCGTGAAACCATGAATTGACAAACACTAGCTCCACCCACTGCCGCTGTTTCAAATGTCATTTATGCTTAATTTCTTTAAGAATATAACGTACCTAAGTATAAAAATATTTCAACTATGTGAACATGAAAAATTTGTACCCTCTAGAATTAACAGTTTGTCGACCACTGCACTGGTGAGGACACGCTACGTCACACCAAATTCTGAACTTTAAAAATTCGCGTCTCACTATTACGTATATAAGTCACGTTTGTACTAAAAAATTTATTTCATTCTGGTGGTATGGAACCCCATTCGGATAGAATAAAATTCTATTGAATGTACACCTTACTGACAGGTAGTGGCACCCTGTTGCGAGGGAAATAAAAATTGCATAATATGAAGTCAAGACAGTGCACTACATCTCACAGAAAAATATTCTATTAAAATTAACTTACGTCGTTCTTAAATAAGATTAAAAAATTTTCAATGAAAGGTTTATCTTTCCACTCGGTTTAATATCAATTTTAAACAAGAATAAGTAAAAGAGCATGTTCAATTCAGCGCTACGATCAAACAAACAATATATGTTTTAGATTTTTTGTTCCTAGTTTGCTTTACAATTCAATTCAATCGAGCGCAGTTATCTGTCATTCTGAGCGCGTAGGCTAATGCGTAGGTTGTTTTGCACATTTACTATCGCTGTTTCATCCCTGGTTCTAGTACACGACAATGTTTATTTATTTTTTTTTTTTGTAAAATTTAATTAAAAACAAGCCTGATTCTGAATGTAATCTACCTAGCCATGAAAGAAAACAGCAATATTTTAAACTCAAATCATCAATGTACTTTGATGTTTTCATTCATTCCGAATTTCACATTTCAGAAAACAATTACAATCGCTCGCTTTTTGTTTCATGGCATTTTAAATCACCCTCGTATATCACCTGAGCGTATATTACCCATTTCTGGGTGTGCCAATCAAAATTATTCGCAGATTTTGGGCTATTTGAAAATTGGACGTAATTTTCAAAATTGTCACTAAACGATTTTAGTTTCAAATTTATACTGGTATTAATGAAACCAGTACTCGAACTACGAAGATTTCTTGGCGAAGATACTATATTATTACTACGTTTTTGAAAATGGTTTCAGTTTTCAGTCAAAATATCGCGAAACTGTTTACATGCAATTTTCAAAACAGGTTTACAGATTGATTTGAAAACAGTTTCGGCGCATGCGCATTTGACTGATGTAAGTGACAGATCCACTTCGCTCTAAATTCTTCCTTTTGCCATTAATCCAATTATTTTTGTACTTTGTACCACTACGCACTAAAACTACACAACTGTCAGTTTATTTGTAGGTTAGTAACACAGAGCGACAGAAACGTTAATCTATGTACGCATGCGTAATATTGAAACTGAATTATAAGTGTATACATGTGTAGTTTTGAAACTAGTTTTCAAGTCAAACCCATGTATTTTAGTTTTGGTTTGAGATAACTCAAAACCATTTTGACACTGTATGGCGTTTTCAAAACAAAAAACGTTTTGAAAACGGATTCAAAACTGCATGTAAACTCAATAAATAATTCATTTATTACTGAAATTCCCGTTTTTGAAAATCATTATAAATATAAAAACAAGTAAAATTTAAGTATTCTGTTTTATAAATATCCTGGCAAGAGGTTCTAGGAGGTAAAGAAAAAATATTTTAAACTACAGTTTTAAAGTTTAAAAACTCTCTCTAGAAGCTGCAGGTGAACATCTCCAGAAAACGATACCATAACTTAAGATGGGATAAAATTTTATTTTTATTATGTAACATAAAGAAGTCAGTTGGTTACAAATTTTATCTACATGTGTATCCCATATTAAATTTTAGAAACATATGAAATGAATTTTGTTTATTAATTTACATGCGGAATTTTATGCTCACCAAATTTTTATTTGAAGTATTTCATTGCAATAGGGGATCGAATTAAGAGAAATTAGTAAAAAATAGTGAAAGTATATGCTTAATAATGAATATTAATAAAGAAATAAAATGATATAAATTGAAATACTTCGGAAATAAAAGGGTTTTTGTTTTAGCAGCTCGTCACTCATATGAAATCAATATATATTATTTTGATTGACGACTCAAAGACCACGTATAAATTTATAACGAATACCGAGCTAGGGGGTGCAGTCTGCTACCAAGTGAAGTAGAGAAATTCAAATAGCGGAGGCGTGGCTATCAGTCCAGTAGTGCAATTCTCAAACAGTTTTTATTTGAATATAAATATTTTGTATTAAACTTAATAATTTAAATACATTTCCAATTATAAATCATGTCGACTTGTACAGTATAATAATATTAATTTATTTTTTATAAATATACCTAATTTAGAAATAGCACATATTTCAAGAACATTTAGGTCCACGAAGAAAATAGTTTGATATAAAAACTTATATACGTGACGTCACATCTATATTTTCAAATTTCGGAGGACTATAACTCGCTTGTTAATAGGAATTTTTTCACCGGAATTTCACCGACAGTCTTAGTTTTATTTATACGTTCAGATGAAATTATAAAAAAAAAGGTGGAATCCCCTATTTGGAAAGCAACGTGTTAGGAAAAACTGTTAAAAGCTTATATTTCGTAAAACACCTATATATCGCATATTTTATATAGGTAGGTGGCCGCACCCTTATGTTTTAATATTTTTTTAATAAAAATTATTTAATTATAATAACTGCACACAATTAACATCATAACTGCACAATAATTGTATTTTACAGCTTTATAAAGATGCAGGAACTACACACTAACATTAAAATAACCTCCACGTGTATGTAAGCTAAATAATACAAAACACATCACCACATTGTTACCACAAGCCACATGGCTCTGCAATATACATTCACTCACTATATTGATCTCTACACCCTCTTGGCTAAATCAATACTGATCGAACAACACAAATTATTTACCGATTAATCGCAGTCTTATATTATCGCTGCATAAGTGCAAAACACTCTAAGTTAGTAATTACTTTAAAAAAAAAATAAAACAAACAATTTTAGAATTTACGTAACAATTTACATATCCGGATATCACCACCAGGGATGTAAGTATAAATTACTGTAATTTACCAAATTTTATTTACCGTAAATTATCACATTTTATATACTAAATGTTATACATATTTACTAGGGTAGATCTTAAAAGGGGTCAAAGTCGAATTTTAACCGGATCGTCCCATACATTGGTTCCATCCAATAAAAAAAATTGTGCTGGCAATGGGGTACGTGACCATATTCGAATTTCAATATATGTCATAAAATATAAAAACTAACCACTATAACTTCTCATTATAATAATAAAAACTAAACATTAATTTGTAATAATCTTGTTATTAACAATTTAATGTTTTGGAGAAGGGATATATGCCGTAAGTATGTTAGAATCATAGACAAAGACAGATAGACTGCGGGAAGGAAAGAGACAGTTATAAATCAGCATATCAGCGTCGCGTTTATGTTGTGGTAGGTGTGGCAGGGTGTGGCATAATCACATCTGGCTATAACTATCTCTTTCCCTCCCAGTCTAACCGTCTTTTTTCACTCTTCTACCATTGTCACGTCACAAATCCCTTCCCCAAATTTTTAATAATTATTTTCTTGTAAAGTACGAATAATTAATCGATGTAAAAAATACGGGTATTTTATTTTTTTGTCTAGTATCATATTATGTAAAAATAAAAATTTGGTCACATACCCCATTATTCCGCTAAATATTAATGTAACGTTTTTATTTATTTGGGTGAAGTGTAAATATTAGACAATTATTATTAATTAAAATAAAGGTTTATTAAACTGTAATGAAAATTACTCTTACTAATATTAAACAATTATTAAAAACTAATTAAGACTAAAACTATAATTAACTAGATAACGCTAACATTATTTATTTATTTAACAAATTAATACTACTATTTATTTCCACGAAATTACTAATTATTTATTTCCACTACTTATATCACTATATTTATGTCACTCTATACTTACATCACGTTCAACTGTCCGCCTACCGACCTCCACAGCGTCTATATACTCAAATGACTCAACAGCGTCTGTATATTCAACTCCCGAGCATAGCTGCGTCCCTTTTATATAGCTGCCAGTAACTTCCAGAGAGCTCTAGAATGTTCGACCGCATAATAACAATGAACACAAAAGGTTCAGGCGACCGAAAGTAATTAAACACGTCGCGGCTTGTTTATTGACGTAGCCCGGCTGCTAGCGCGATTGCGTCATCGCTATACTTAGACGCATGTTCAGCGTAGCAGCGGGGCTCACACGTTACATTAATATTTGACCGTGCGTAAATGCACTTGATTTTTCCCATTTAAATAACATTGGGTTTTGGCACATTTTGGAAGTTTATTTTTGTCCGAGGTAATAAGAGGTTTAAAAATCCAGTCAATATTGGAATATATACTAGAATGACCAGAAAATATATGGACAAAATTTGATGTCCCAATAATTATTATTAAGATAATTGTAGATGGTAAAACTACTGCACAAAAGCCCAAAAAGCTACTCCATTTGAATTAAGAATAATAAATAGGACTTCAAGTTTTGGCCATATATTCTCCGGTCATTCTAGTATTCCAATATTGAGTGGATTTTTTAAACCTCTTATAACATCGGAGAAAAAAAAAATTCCAAAACACAATGTTATTTAAATAGGGAAAATCAAGTGCATTTATGCCAGGGTTGGCAAAATTCATGATTCATTTAAAAAAGACAAAAATCATTGATTTTTTTAAATCAAATAAATCTTGATTTTTTTTATTTTTAATGACATGTTGCTGTTATTGCACTTTTTATTTGTTTTAAAAGCAATATAAATATTTTATTTCATAAACAAAAACGAAATCTGCATTAAAACCCCAAAGAATGCAATTTGAATTTTTGCTCATACGTACTATATAACGCGTCCACGCGCGCCTGTTTAAACTTTAAACTTAACCATGCCTATACCTACATAAAACAAGTCAAAATATGTCTTGGTCTTGCATGGCACTCTGTAAAAAGCTTAAAACGGATATTTTATTTTACGTTTATCTCACTACAAGTACCTATTATATCAATAAATTTAAGCTCATTTGATGTAGTATTTAATTCTGAACATTTTTTGTATTTACACTTTAGTTCTAAAATTAATAAGGCCGAATTTACAAATATTTAAAAACTTTACCATTGTATTTCCTATGGTCCATAAAAAAGTACACACCCGGTATATATGGATATATTTTTATATTATATTAGTAGAATTTTCTTTTTGTTAACTCTGTACGCATCTAAAATAATTTTAAATTGATTTTCTGACAAAAAATGTATTATTTTACAAAATTTTATTTAAATCAATGATTTTTTTAAAATTAATTGATTTATGCACGGCCAAATATTAATATTAAGCGGACTCATTGCTAGCACACTTTTATTTTATTTATTTATTTGGAACCATTTTAGAGACTTGACCACTTTTAAGGTCCATCCTAATATTTACATATACCATAAGAATTTATTTTTAATAAATATACGCATATGTCGGTAATGATGACATATTTATACCGTGTAGGAGTTTCCAGGCGTCACCTCACGGGCACTCATTTCTGGCGTGGAAAATGCATTACGGCGATCACTTTGGGCCAATTAAAATTCGAAACAATGTTTGGCGTTGGTCGGGATCAAACCCGGGTTCCCAGATTCGCGACCAGACACTCCAGGCAAACGACTATACATATTTTTTATTTTCCCGTTAAGTACACGTATAACATTTGCTTATTTTCTATAAAATTGTAATTCTTTATTATTAATATTTATACGCACGTATATTAAAAATTGTTTTTAATTTTGTAATTAGATGTAAAAAACAATATCTAATCTTTTTTAAAAAAATAAAAATAAAATATAACATCACGGCTACCCACTGCTGGGTGTGCCAATCTGCTTTGTACACAGATGTCGGTAATGATGACATATTTGTACCGTGCAGGCGTTTACCAGACGTCACCTCACGGGCATTCATTGCTGAGATCATAGATTACATACAGGTGTCCTAGATAAAGTATTCAAAATTGGAATTTCGAGAACTAGAACACATCCAAAGTCAGTCAAATGGGCCCATACATTTTTTTTATTACTTTTTATGAAACTTTTCTATCGATATGACGAGTAATAAAAACTCGATGTGAAAATTCCTTATAAACAAAATATTCGTGACGTCATGTGTGCCCGTTCCAGTGGCATTGAAACTATTTTTTCATGGGCAGATACATATTTTTTTAAGTCTATTAAAAAAGTACATTTTTTTCATTAAAATGGGTTTATAAAGTTTGGCTTTTTTTAATACATGAAAGTGCACTTTTTTGACGCTGCCGAGTGAAATAATGAAACGCTATGGTCCTTTTTTCGCATTTTTATTGCAGACGTAAAAAACATTGCATGCAACTCGTGAATACATTATATCTTTTTTCACTCGAAGGATTTCGCACTTACTTTCGGCTCGTGCGTCAAATTTTCCTTCTCGTGAAAAAAGATATACTTTACTCACTTGTTACATAAATAACTATTTTAATATAAAAATAATATGTTTCATATTGCAAGTGTAATAATAATTATGTTTTAAACATAACTTTGCTTAGGTATTGTTCACTAAAGATGCGTTTACACTATGTAACAATAGTATATTATACGCGAGTAGAATACGATATTTTATCTACACCTGCAATTGAAATCATATTATACCGGCTGACACTGAAAAATGGTCCACTCTAAATAACTTATTTATAATTATTTTCAATTTTTTTTATATATTTGTAAACTAGACTGAAGGGCTCACAAATCATTGTATTTGGCATGATGGTAGCGCTTCCGGTTTAATCGGAAGTAACATTAAGTTTCATGTTTGAAATGAGATATCTTATACATTTTTATATATTTAGAATCTACGTAAAATTATGAATTCAACCTTATGCTTGAATTTAATTTTTACTGATGAAATAAATTACAAAAACGGAAGAGAAAATTACGAATAATTAATCTGGTACCATGATACCAGGTTGGTTGTGAAAATAATTTAATCATTTTTTTGTAACAAATTTTAGAATCTTATAAAAATAACTTACTATTTAAACAATTTACTGAAATATTACTCACAACGTAAATATCATGACTTACCAGGTTAATATGGTCATAAAACTATATTAATGATAAATAAAACGATTATTTATTACAAAATACTTTGCGCAGAACCGCTAAATGAAGATGATTCTGAACCCTCAACAATAAATTTGACAGTTCCGTGTCTTATGTAACCTCGCCCCGTGGATTATGAGTCATAATCCACGGGGCGTGGTTAATGAACGGTATTATGTATCCATGGTTACGTACATAATCAATATATTACTAAACAGGTGTAGATAAAATATGTTATTTTATAAGTTGTTATATGTAAATGATACATAACATTTATATAACATAATTATACAACATGCATCATGACATCTGAAGAGAAGATACTTCTTGCGGCTGTACAAATACGGGGAGTTTGTTTTAAAACATATTACATACAGTAAACAGTCCTGCTATAGTGCAACATGTTATATAACAAAAGTTATACATTGTCTTTGATCTGTACCGACACTGGACGAACGGGGAACGTAAACATGTTACAAAACACTAAAAAAGGTATAAAAGCTCAATGTTTCATAACATTTTTCGTTTGAATTTTTAAGAAATAGTAAAACTTTAAGTAACACCGCTTTTTATAATTCGTTACATAGTGTTAACGCACTTTTAAGTATTTTACGATTTTAATACAAATTTGTTGTATTTCAACGATGGTTTATGAGCCATTAGATAATTTTGGAGACGTAAAAGTTGTACCAATAAGAGCGTCGGATATAAATTTTAAATAAATATTTTTTTTGTTTAATCTATATGATTTTTATTGAATATTAAAGTACACATATTTCGTTACATGTTTTCAATTTTCATTATATGTTATATAAATGTTACGTAAGATGGAAAATAATGTCATTCCCAGGATTCTGTTTCCATACTCTAGCCTTTTTGATGAAATTTTCAACGACTTGTTGGCAAAGATGTGGCTCAATATCATTAATAATATATTGGATTTCGGTCTTGAGCTCGGGAATTGTTTGCGCGTTTGTTGGCATAGACCTTTGATTTCAGAAAACCTCACAAAAAGAATTCGCATTGCGGAAAATCACAAGATCTTCCTGGCCAAGAATTGTCCGCAGTTCTGTAGATGATTAATAAATCAATTGTTTCTCGCGCTGTATGTTATGTGGCGCCGTCTTACTGGAACCAACTGTCACTGAGATCCATACTACAGTTTCATGCCAGTGCCAGAAGAACCTCTTGTTCAATTATCTTTATAGCGGTTCTGGTGTCATTTTCAAAAAAGTAATATAATGTGTTATCACGATAATAGTGGGTTGTTCTTTCGTAAAACGTTCCATTTTTACTAATCCGAACAATGACAGAATACAAATGTCAGTTCCAGAGATAACCAAATAGAAAAAAGAATGGTGTCAAATTTAAATTCGACGCTCTTATTCGGGCATCTTTATCTTTATTGTTCTCCCCAAAAAATGCATAGGTCACTAAATATAGATAAAAATGTAATTCTCCCATTTTTTTTTTTTACATATAGTTCCTTTATTTGAATTCATACTAGATTTTAACTTACACTTCAGCATTTTCGAGAAATTTATATTATCTTACATTTTTCACATGAAGGCCAATGTAGGCTGTGCAATAGAAATTTTACTCTTTTCAATTTTGAAAGAAAAAAATCTAATAAATTATATACAGGGTGGTGGTGGTGGTTAGGGGTGAACATACAGAATGTGGTGACCTGGACGACGCAGCATATGGAAAAATCTTAATGTGAAGTTATTTGCTCCCGTAATTTTTTTATAGCAAAATTGTATTTAGGTTTTGGCTACAGAAAAAAATACTGCATCGGAATATGTTACTGTTTATAATTTTTCAATTTCCGGAACCGTAAAAATAGTCGAAAACATAACATTTTTGCAAAAATCATTGATGCCATTTAACAAAAGCACAAACAACTGTCATAGATTCTTGACGTTTAAAATTATTTTCAAAACGAGGAAAATGAAAACACCTTTATTGTAGTTGATGACAACAATGTAATAGTTGATTACAACAATGTAGTTTGATGAGAACGAAATTTAAGATTTCTTTAAGGTCTAAACGTGAAGAATCTAAGACAGATGTTTGCGATTATGTTTAAATTTTTGTTCCATGGCATCAATGATTTTTGCAAAAATGTTATTATTGTTTTCGACTATTTTTACGGTTCCAGATATTGAAAAATTATAAACAATAGCATATTCGGATGCAATATTTTTTTCTGTAGCAAAAACCTAAATACAACTTTGATCTAAAATAATTAGGGGAGCAAATAACTGCATGTTAACATTTTACTACTGAAACCCCTATGCTGTCACCAGACCCTGTATAGGGATTTAACGTAGGATTTTTGTTTTATGCAATTTCCTGTCTCCTATTTATTTTACGGCACAAATTGTATACAAAACTGTTCTTACATTTTTTGTTATGGTTTTAGTTTCTATTTAATTTTAAAAAAATTAAATCAATTTATGACATTTTAGAAAACAATATTATTTTATCCATAGTCATATTTTTTGTAAAAAATAAATATATCATCACGGCATATTACCCATTGCTGGGTGTGCCAATCTGCTTTGTACGCAGATATCGGTAATGACGATGACATATTTGTACCGTGCGGGGGTTTACCAGGCGTCATCTCACGGACACTCATTGTGGCGTGGAGAATGCAACACAGGGATCAATTTTGTACCAATTAAAATTTGAAATATTTGACGTCGGCCGGAATCGAACCCGGTTCCCCAGATTCACAACTAGACACTCAGGCACGCAGCCACGAGGAAAAATTAATTAAATATTAAATAATGAATATGTTTATTCGCATAAGGGACGTTATTATTATAAAGAATTATTGTGGTGGTAATAGTTATCGAAGAATGCCGAATTTATTTTCCATAAGTCAGATTGACGTTTGACGTTTATTAATAATTTCTGAAAACCAGAAAATAATAGTGCTACGAACAAACAGAAATTTTGAAATTTCTTTTTAAAATTATGAAAAAACTAGAAATAGGTAACAAAAAATGTAAAAACAATTGTTTTATGTTCAACTTTCAGTTCTGCACAACTTTGCACTCTCCAAGTTTTGGCGTAAATAGGAGAGACGGAAATTGTACCAAATAAAAATCCCATGATAAATCCCTATGTTCACCCTCAACCGCAATCACCCTATATAAGTACATATTATAATTTCTTCAATTTGTTTTATTCTAAAATATAGGGAACATATGATTTGGGTCAAGAACAAGATCACAAGATCTCAATCAGTCTCAACACTGTTGAGCAAAAACAGTGAGAGTTAAGATATGATCAAACAACCCGAATTTGATACTTAGTATGAAACTTTTCCTCAATTGGTATATTGTTCATTATTCTTTTATGTGTGTCCTTGAAATATTTCCTTTAATTTATTATAAATAATTTTAAAAAATATATAACTATATAGTTTCTTTTCATTTATGGTTGCGTTACTGATATGGTTAGTAGGCGACTACATATTAACACGGTGATCACCCATCCTTGTTGTTACCACACTCAATCTTGCTTAACTTTATTGATCTTGTATTCATTTCGCAAGACCAGTAGCTATAATTTATACATTTTCAATTTTGTAGTTCTTAGAAAGTGAAAACATCAATTCTGTAACTTATTAAAAGTTTATCACGATAATGATTGATAAAAATTGTACTTTTGTTAAGTAATGAAAAATAAATACGAACAGCCGTATAATCTATAATTTACTATTATGTTATCAAATTTATTATTTAATCAAGCACTTAGTATCGTACATAAAATTTAATTTAAATACAAGTGATATAAAAAAATTATAACTAATGGTACATTGTTTTACGTACAATTTACTGTTTTTATATAAACATATGGGTACAATATTAAAGTAGAGTAGTATTCACTTTGGTGACTAAATGTCTGTCTTCAAAAAAATCTTAAAGTCTCTGTTGCACTGTTTAACACCATATGTGCGTCCTTAAACTTGAATATAAATATATCACATGACGTTTGGTTTACTCCTATTTTGTGTGTAGCGTGCCTATTCAGACAAATCTTGAAAGAATATTTTAATTTTAAAAGTCATTATCAACTAATATTGCAATATAAAGAGCATCGCCTACTTAGAAAAAATAATACATTCTGCATTAAAAAAGTGTTGTTTGCAAAAAATAAATTGAAATAGACTTGACCTTGAGTTTTCAATTTAATTATAACAACAATAACATTGGAATTTGAAAATTATTTTTAGCACTGTATTCTGCATTTATTTTTTCGAATAATATATGCGTGATTAGATATAAGTGAGAAGGAAAAATTAACCTATAAAGAGTTGTGTGATTTTGTTAATATTTCCTACTTTGCACGGAAGACCTATTTCGGACAAGATATCACCACATAATGCAACGAATGCAAATAGTGACTTACTATCCATTTCAGAATTATAGTCAGTTGAGTTTGAAACTCAATAACTTATTTAAAAAAAAAAAATTATGAAACCCTTTTTCAATAGGGTATGTGACCAAATTTTTATTTTTACATAATATGATACTAGACAAAAAAATAAAATACCCGTATTTTTTTACATCGATTAATTATTCGTACTTTACGAGAAAATAATTTTTAAAAATTTGGGGAAGGGATTTGTGACGTGACAATGGTAGAAGCGTGAAAAAAGACGGTTAGACTGGGAGGGAAAGAGGTAGTTATAACCAGATGTGACTATGCAACACCCTGCCACACCTACCACAACATAAACGCGACGCTGATAGGCTGATTTATAACTGTCTCTTTCCTTCCCGCAGTCTATCTGTCTTCGTCCACGGTTCTGACATACTTACGGCATATATCCCTTCTCCAAAACACTAAATTGTTAATAACAAGATTATTACATATTAATATTTAGTTTTGATTATTACAATGCGAAGCTACAGTGGTTAGTTTTTATATATATATTGAAATTCGAATGGCCACATACCCCATTATGGACTATACATTTCTACGTAATTATATTAATTTTTATATTTTTAAATTAATTAATATAAAAATAATGACAATATATATATATATATATATATATATATATATATATATATATATATATATATATATATATATCGTGTGTCTGTCTTAAAGGTGTACATAGGAGATTAACATGGGAAATCAGTTTTTTGCAATTTCCTGCTCGCCTAATTATTTTAAGCAAAAACGCGTCAAATAAAAGTTTTAGGGCATAAAATTCTGCATCTAAATCAATAAACAATATTACCTTTACATGCTTTGTAACGACAGAAATTAAATATGAAAATGTCGAAAATTACGTTGAAAATATCGACAGCCATGGAATTGAACAAAAAATAAATAAATGCTTGACGTTTTATCAAATTGTCAGAAACGTCAAATAAGTTAACTTACGTTGTGACAGATAAAACGTCAAGCATTTATTTATTTTTTGTTCAATTCCATGGCTGTCGATATTTTCAACGTAATTTTCGACATTTTCATAATTAATGTCTGTCGTTACAAAGCATGTAAAGGTAATTCTGTTTATTGATTTAAATGCAGAATTTTATGCCCTAAAACTTTTATTTGACGCGTTTTTGCTTAAAATAATTAGGCGAACATGAAATTGTAAAAATCTGATTTACCATGTTAATCTCCTATGTACACCTTTAAGACAGACACACGATATATATATATATATATATATATATATATATATATATATATATATATATATATATATATATATATATATATATATATATATATATATATATATATATATATATATATATATATGCAGGGTGTTCATTTTATATGGGTCACCATTGCTATCTCGTGAATTATAAGAGTTACAAAGACAGTTAAATGGGCAAACAATTTCTATTTCACAAGACAAATTTAAAGAAAAGAAAAATTATTTTTTGGACCAGTGGTTCTCAAAATACGGGACTTAACTTTTAAATTTTGAATGAGATCATATATTTTTATTTGCTTATTCGTTTGAGAATTTAATTCTGAATTCAGTGATATAATATTTTTATTTCCTTAGATAATGATTTTTTCGAGAAAAATGCATGTAATGTTTCATATTAATTTGATTAAAATATGTCTATAATAAGAGTGTCATGAATGGAAAAAACGAATACGTGTTAATTTTTTTAACAGAATAAGATTGCCATGAAAGAAATACATGAATATTTTGTTTACGTTGACATTTATGATCACTTACAAGAACAAAACATTCTCTTCTTTAGGTTGCTCGGTTACGGGACATTCTAAATAAAATGTAATTATTGAGTTAGATACAGAATTTAATTCTCTACAATAATTATTTGAACAATTATTGTCTAAAACTAATAGACTACTTTTACGCAAGGAAAAACTATTTTCCCATGTTAAACGTCTATGGCCCGGTTTTCGTGTTACACCCGGTATACATATCAAGATGACAAAGTTGTTAGATTGATGCGCCACACTGCGGTTTTTCTCCCAAAACTGTACAAATAGTGACCCTATTTTTTCTTAGCAATCAAGGGAAGTTGAATAACCTAATCGTCATTCTATTTGGCCGTTTTCCTGAATTCTATCTCAGACATATTATAAATGTTGACAATATAATATAAAAAAATTAATAGTAATAAAAATCCAATAAGATTCTATTTAGTAATGAGAAGTTAATGTATAATAATATATCGGCGTCCCAAAAAACTGGCTCACCCCCTAAAAACATCTGTTTATATTATTATTAAAAAATTCATATCGTTTCAACTGTTAGAAATTAGATTTTCAAATAAAAATTAGAGGTAATTGTAATCTATATCTTAATCATTGCACAGATTTTTTTTTGTAACCTGTAAAATAGAAATTCTGACAATTCAAATATGCATTTTTTTGTCATTTTGTTTAAATTCCATTGCTATCACTATACATGAGCAATATTTTTATAAAATTTCAAATTGAATTTTAGAGTTTAATAAACACGCATCAAAATATGATTAGGTGTAGAATATAATTTTCTACAACATTTATTTGATACATTTTTGTCTAAAATTAAATGGGAAGTTTTGCACAAGGAAAAACTGATTTCCCATGTTAAACGCCTTTGGTATGCTTTTTAATTAACACCTGTATATTTACATTACATTAAAGGTGTGTTTTACGTAAAAAGTAAAACTGTATTCCTGAATATTAATAAAAAAATAATTACTGGGAAAATATGAAATTTTCAAAATGAATAAACATTCGATAAACAGCTAAATAAGCAAAATACATATAAATGTTTCGTAGTCATTTTCATAATATTTTATACAATTTATATTCATGTCAACATAATTAATAAAAATAAATAACACGGTGAAATAGAATAATCCAATTAAAATCTAATAACAATAAAAATTTAAATTAAATGCCCCATATACGCATACATTATGTTAATTTTGTTTTCATATAATTAAAAAGTAAAAATATACTACTACTGCACTTTCATTTTTAACACAATACGTTCACTATTGTGTAAACTAAGTAAATAATAGAAATATAAATAACCACTGAAAAAGAAGTAAAAAAATAGAACTATTTTTTTTATATTTTTCAATGTCATGTTAAATTAATTTTTACAAGACTACAATTTAAAAATTAAATTCTTCAGACAATTTTAAAAATTATTTTCGACGTAAAATGTAATTACATCCGTTTCTGATACAATATTCTCCTTTCATTTCATTATATTCTGTTCTTAATCTGTTTTCATGTTATACTACAATTCTTCTTAATTCCATTAACCATTCTTTATTATCATATATATATTATACTCGTTTCATAAATATGACAAAAATATCATTTAATTCAAGTTTACTGAATACAGGTATAGAAATTAATTAAGAAAACACGGAAATATGGAAGGCAATATGAACAATTATTATTATGACATTACACACGCAACTGTTTGATAATAACTACAATTTCAAGCACAGATTTAAAAAAAAAACTAATAAACGAATAAATTTTATGGAAAATAATAAATATTATATAATCAAATTTTTATGTAAAACAGAAACTTATTTTTAAGTAAAAGGGCAATAAAAAATATCTCGCTTTCTTATTTAATATATTTGTCTCGATTATTGATAATTCTGGAGTTTTTGAAAAAAAGAAAAATCGACCAAAATCAGTTTTTCATCATTATCTAGTGGCCTATGAGAATATTTTGAGAAAACTAAACCCTTTCAAGGGCGCACAAAAATTCCAATGTAGCTCTTACAGTTTTCGAGATTCAAGTAGTACATTTTTAAATGAGACATCAAATATTTTGATAATTTGTACACTACGTAAATAATTATTGAAATACGTGTTACTGTGAAAAAAGAATGACTAAATATTTTTTTAATAATATGGGCGTGATATATATGACAGCACCGGCCTTTTGATTCACACATAATTCAAATACAACATAACCTATCTGTCATCCATCATAAGCTTTTTTTATGATGTCACACTGCCAATTGGCACACAACAGAGAGCGGTAAAGTATTTGAAATCGCGATCGATTGAACTATTGCATCAAATAAAAGAAGGAATAGTGTGCAAGCTTAATTCATATTAATAAAAAAATGTTCGTGCATCAAAAGGTTTTTATCCTGTCTGCTTTCCGTTCAAAATTATTTTACAGAACAGCTGCTAACAATATGACATTTAGAAGTTTGTAGACACTAACTTTCAATTTATATTTGACGTCATAAACTAACCAGTTTATTTTTTCTCGAAGTAATGCATATTAGTAGTGATCTGTTTTATTACTATTTATATTTACTGAAAATTTATTTGATACTGACACCCCCAACTTAGCTGAAGAAATAGATTGAGAGACAATCGTCATAATTGGATAATATTTACACTGCACGAGTCTATATCACAGTAACGTTCCATTGTTATTCACAACCTTCAAAAATTCATAATTATTAGTTAAATAAATAATCACCTCTATACATGAACAATTTGTTCCATTTGACTCCTTGTATACACATTTAAATTAGCAGTATAAGATAAAGGCACTAGATGACACATATTACAGCACAATTACGCACTATTTAAAATTATTACATAAATTTAATAATTATATAAATATTTGTATTTACTTACCTCCCTTACTAGTCGTTATTTACTTTCAGAACAACAAACATACGCAAGCCAACGTCTATTTTAATGATTACTACTGATTGTCAATGTTGCCACAACAAGATCGTTAATAATAACTACTTTTAATAGAGTTGAATTTAATCTCAGATGCTTGTATGTACTCTTTTATAATCACGATATGTAAAAATTGATAAGATAATAGTATATTAAAAAACAAGGTTCATAAGGCAATCTGTTAACAGGCTTATGAAACGATTTTTATACTATTTTTTCTATTGAGATTATTTGTTTAGATTTTTAAAAACGCGACATAAAAAATGAAAATTTTAACTTCACAGATGAAAATGAATTGTTAACTGACAGCAATTTGAGGTTATGTCATATCATTCATTTGTCAGTTTTGTAAACAGTTACACCACATCTAGAAAACGAAAAGCGCCAAAAACAGTGCGTTTATATATCTTCTTAAAGAACGTGTTTTCAGTGCGTTGATAGACTTACAAGAACACCGAAATAGAAAAATTATACTGGCAAATGTAACTATAAATAAATAAATTTAGGTTATATTAAATAAGTACTATTATTTTGGTACAATTCTATTACATATGCATTAAAAAGTTCATTATATATAATTTTACAATAAATTAATCATACTTGTACAATTCTTTATATTTTTTGTGTTGCCAAGAAATAAATAACAATAACTATTCAAAATAAGTTTTCAACAAGTAACAAGTTAATCATTCACATCGTAGTCTTCAAGATGCTGCTCTAATAACCACCATTTATTTATAAAACCTATGTCAATTATTCGTTTAAAAAATTCTGCGTACGATACTTGTAGATAGGAACATTGACAATCAAATTTATTGCAATCACAGTTATAGTTGTCTATCCACATAACTGAAAAAATTAGGAAGCTTTGCCTGCGTATTAACTTTCTGTTGTAACATGTTTCTAATATTCTCAAATGTTCCACAGAACTTGGCCTTTGTAATGTGGGATTCACAAGTATAACCTCATTTGTTGCCCTGCAAAAATATTGAATTAAAATCATATCAAATATATGAAAAATATGAACTTACGATAATAAGGCGTCTCGGAAACTAACTTCATCGGGATTTGTCTTTGCAAAAACAGTTAATAAACCAAAAGTAGAAAGGATTCCGATTGCTTTCAACGGTCGTTCTCTACTTTGGGTTCGTAGATCTACAGCAACATCCCTATAATCATTGTAAATTTGCTTCCAATATCGTATCCACTTTCCAACAATAGTATCCTTTAGTTTTTCATCGTAGCGATTACTAACATTTACTATTTTGTTGTTAATTCTTTGTAGATTTTCAACATATGTAACTCTATGTTTGAAATTCAACACAAATGATTGAACATAACCTCGTAATCCAACCAAAGACATATCAACAATTTATATAAAAGTAAATCAACTCAATAAAATAAAAATATAGTACGGTCACACCATATTATTCAATACGTTATTAATTTTGATGCAGAATGAGGAGAGGAATGAAAAACAACCGCATGACACTCATGACGCCCTGTTCACGTATCAGGTCTACCAACAGATAAAACTGTAACCTGCTGTCATTTCTATAGCGGGAAAATTCAAATAGAAGAACATTTTGAAAATTATTCAATTAAAACGCTATTATAATAAAAAAAAATATTTATTAAACTTTTTATTTTTAAAATTGCAATTTTACATAGCAGATCTGTCAGGTTTTGGCAATCTGCAAATGACATTATGAACTGGAAGAGATATAATTCCGGCTAAAGTTATTCCAATCGTATCAGCTAAACTAGTAACTCCCAAAGAAAACCGTTTCCTGTCATCAGGAACCTATGAAATAAAATAAAAAAAATAAAAGAAAACTAAATAATAAATTACACATTACTTCTTGAGATATCCTGTAAAAAGTATTAACATAGGCTGCTCCTCCTAGTAATCCTTCCCAAAGAGTTAAAGCAAAAATTATCCAAATATTAGGAACGAAATAAAATATGGACTCAAAAGTATAAATAATAACATTAAGGAACTAAAAAAAAAGAAAACAAATAGTCAATGAAACAATATTGGTGAAAAAATATAATTTTATTTACTTGGAACACTGCCATTATCCAAATTTTTCGTATGTGTATTAAGTTTACTGATGACCTTGATATAAACACACCAAGTTGATAATCAACTTGTAACCAGTGATATTGGGCCTTCTTACTTAAAAATTCGTCATCAAACTGAACAAGTTCAAACTATAAAAAAAACAAAGTAATTATTGCTTAAGATAGTTTTAGGGCTTCTCTTACCAATCCTTGGTTGATAAAGTATTCAAATAAGTACACAAGTCCAACAGGTATCATATATTTAAATAAACTTGGCACCATTTTAAATTTATTTCTAAGTGTATTGACCGGCGCTTCTTTTTCTCCGGAACTATGTGCCGTTTCCATTTCCAAGCTACTTTGGTCATTTTGGACACTAGGTGATGGTAAAATTATCCAAAACCTGAAATTTAATTTGTAATATTTTTAAAATAAAATAATTTGTAAATTGGGTATTGAGAATTCCGGTGATAGTTTACATCTTCGTATATTAGAAAAATACAATAAAACATGTTTAGTAAAATGTTTTCATTCATAATTGGATGTTAAAAATTTTTCTTTACAAATTTAGAAACGTCCTTGAAAATTGTGACGTATATTCGATATGTTGTTGCTCATGTCAGGTTAAATCAACGATCACAAATACACTAGATATAACTTCATAGCATTTGTTTTGTTTTCGGCTGGACAGAAAGAGACAACTAAGGATAGAGATATGTAAAGGCCCCTCACGGAGTATTCGCTAGATGTCACTGCTTGTTTTATTAAAATGAACTGTACTATATTTGAATTATTAACGAAAACCAATTATAAAATGCATAAAACAAATTGTTATCAGTATTAAGAAAAAGTAAAAGTAATTGTATATAATTATTTATTTTATTCTATTTGTATTTTTTTTCTAAGTTTATTTTTGTTTTATATGTGGATCTGGATTTTCAAATAAATGTCTAAAATTAAATTGAGCAAGTGAATATTAATATATTATTATTTAATGGATCGTAATCCAGGATATCATTATGAATACAGTCCTACCGAAATTCCCGTAGATAAATTTCTCATCGGGTCTCGTGGCCGCGATCTTGAGTGTCTGGTCGCGAATCTGGGAAACCGGGTTCGATCCCGACCGACACCAAATATTTTTCGAATTTTAAATGGCACAAAATTAACCCCTGTGGTCAGACAGATTTTAAAGTTACAAAATCGAGGCCCGAACGACCACAACTTCCAAACAAAGGAGCAAAATGTTATAAATACATTATATGGACTGTTGAGACATCTCTTGACAAACTTTAGAGTAGCCTTTATATATCTCTATCTCTAATTGTCTCTTTCCGTCCAGCCGAGAACATAACAAACAATAGTGACGTATAGGGCATGTTTTGTCTAGTATATTTGAGGTCGTTCGGTTAAATATATACGGTTAGAAACACAGACGGCGCTAGTAGCAAGTACGCGCGTATATTTTGTATGTAATATTTTATAAATTTTGTTTGCTGCAATTATTATGTGTTTCTTTGATATTTATTTGTTTATCTATGTTTTCTTGTTCAAAAGTTTTAAACAGACAAATGGGTATCTATAAACACGTGGGTTTAGGCGCTGAAGTTTGATGCAAATGTCAGCAGGCAGATGAGCGTCATAAGCGCGCCATAATAATAAAAATAAATTTCGATAAAATTTTTAAAAATCCATATCTCGCTTGATATATTTTTTTTCTTGAACAAAATAAAGATATTCGTAGTACTACACTTCTGAACTAATGATTTTTTTTTAAATGCCAGAACACCTTTGAAAAGCTATTCATTCAAATTAATCGCGCGTCCTTAATTAAGAGGAAAATAATCAAATTCATATAAATAATGAAATATACTGAAAAATCTAATTCGAATGAAAATAATAAGCTCATGTTTAAATTTTTTTCTCATGTAGCTGTGTTCATATCTACTTTCAAAGTAACATTGACAAATATATTAGTTTGATATAAATACGTACGCTATGGCCATCAAGGCAGGAACAATCAACATTATCAGTAATGCTGTTTTTAAACCAAGTATTGCCAGCCAGGCATAAGACAATGATCCTAAAATTCCAGCTCCGCCAGTTCCAGAGGACCATGTTGAAACTACATTTCTAAAATGAAATATTAGTGAGAAAAATTAATTTAAAAAAATGATATATATTATGAAATTTCATAAGTTTTTCTCAGAATTTATATTGATTAAATTAAATTGTAAATGTACGTTGACAATAATAAGAGACTTTGTGGCCATATTCATAACAGTCCGTAACAAGGGTAACGCTTCGTTATATTCAAAACGCTCGTAATATAGCAAACTTTTTATTCATAAACATTCGTTTTCCATAACAATCGTAATATTTAATGACTCGAATTTCGGCTGTAATACGTATAACGGTGCGTTAAATAAGAATATTTTCATTTGTTGAAATTCGGTGCGTGTAATTTTGACAAGTGTACATTTTAGTTTATTATAATTATTATAAGATACGTTTAATTAAATTATATTATTTAACAGGCCTATTCTAAAGTCACCCCCCGTTAAACGTTAAAATTTCAACGGAACCCGTTTAAAAATTATATTTTAACGGATCCGTTAAAATTTCATATTCCAAAGAAATGAATAAACGGATACGTTAAAGTTTATCTCCAAAACGGTCTCCGTTACATACATAAGTGAAGATAGATACACATAATGCTCTTTTTGTTTTTTCACATAAGCAGTGTTGACAACTATAGAATACCCAATAAACATTTCTATGTATATCGTCAACTAACTTAAAACTGTAAAGGAATGAAACTCAGTGGCGTCGATAGACCATTTCTGAGGGGGCTTGCGCCCTCCCTGTTTAATTTTGCGTCCCCTTTCCGTGTTTATATTTAAATAAATTATTAAAAATCAATCTGATTTTTTTACTATTTTATTATGCACTTATTTATCTGTAATAAGCAGCGAGACGATTATGTACCTACGACTTTAGCCGAAGAGGAAAGGTTACCGCTGCTCTAAAATATGAAGCGAAAATTCAAATAAATTATTCCTGTATTAGAACTATTAACGCATTAAAAAATTCAACACACGACAAGCATCCTTCCGATACTAACCTGCATTTTAAAATAAAAATTATTGAAATCTATTAATACTGGACTTTTCTCGTTTTGCCATTAAAATCAAAGTCAAATACTAATAGATTTCAATAATTTTTTTTTTTTAATTCAGGTTAATATCGGAGTATGCGTGTCGTGTGTTGAGTTTTTTAAGATGTTAATAGTTCGAAACAATTAATTGAATTTTCGCTTCATATTTTAGTACAGGGGTAACCTTAAGAAAGGTACTATAAGAAATCAAAATGATGCACCATTCAGGCTATAAAAGAGACGAAATTATTTAAGGCTATCCCATTGCAAGGACATAATGAAACAAAAAATTCAACAAATAAGGCCAATTTTATAGATTCTAGTTATTAAAAAATTTGATCCTTTTCTCCAGAATTACAATGTACCTCAAAATGCACATTATTGTTCACTACGTCACAAAATCATGTTATAGAGAGTAGTGCAAAATGTATAATACGCAAAATAACTCCGGAAATTAATAATTGTGATTATTTTGCAATAATAGTAGATGATCCTCGGGACATCACTGCAGAAGAACAGATAAGTATTTGTGTTTACTTCATTACATCTGAAAATCTTCCAATAGAAATATTTTTATGTTTTAAACTTGAAAAAATTTAAATGCAGAATCAGACTGTCAAAAATTATTTCGTTTAAAGGTGCGCCCTCCCTGTTAAAAGTACCTAGTGACGCCCCTGATGAAACTCTATTTTTAATACAGATTTATGTTATACATGTAGTTATTCTATATTACAAGTTCGAAATGTATTTTTATCAATAAATATAGTGTTATAAGAAATATTAATAATTCCTTAAATTGCATGCACTGTTCGTAAGATGCCATGGGAACACAACCGTCAAAAAATAAATAATTTGTTGCATATATATTATTTTGTCAAAAAATAAATCAATTTAAATATTATTATGGTACAATATAGACGAGAACCAACTTATCTTAAATTATTTAGAAAAAAATAGGGATTTATTTGCGTTCAACAAAAGTGCGGGGGCATTTGTTTAACTTGCAATTAAATTTATTCATTAATGGCTCAATCCAAAATTATAACAGCCACCAATATTTAACTAATAACTATTTCCATAAAAGTATAGTCATAAGATATTAAATATATATCTTGTTGCTTCTTTATTCAATCAAAATAAATTTATAAATGGCAATGTCACAGAATATCCATGCATTTGTTCATATTTTAAGTTTTTAATAGACAGATTCATGTTAAGAAAAACATTTATTGGAAAACGTATTTTTATTTTCAAAACTACTATTTTGAGAAAACAAATTTTCATCGTTATTATTTCTTTTCATACGCGACTTTAGCAAACGTCCTCGCGATCCCATTTGGGGTGGCGATCCCTAGTTTGAATATCACTGCCTTAAAAATCCATTTTGACGACGTAAACATACCTATCCCAAAATGCAAATATTATGTTTCAATAAAATGTAATTATTCCGAGGGGTGAATCACTCCTACAATCATTGTACAAATCGCTTATAATCATAGATACATTCATTACAATCGCTGCCTACAATCGCTACATTCATTTAAAATCATTACAATCACGTTACAGTCATTTACAATCCTTACAATCACGCTACAATCAGTTACAGTCATCATTACAATCATGTACAGTCTTTACAATCACGTATTATGCGCAAAGCTATAGGCCGTAGTGGATAATGTTTGCCATAGTGAGGTGAACATATTCACTATTTTCGCTAGTATTTCTGATTTAACTCAGTTTTAACTGTATAGTGGTAAAAAATTATTGATTTCGGATCGGTCAGATATTTATACAGGCTGTCCAGGATAACTTGATCAACGTGGGGATTTCGAGAAATATAAAAGATACGAAGTCGATTAAATTAAACAAAAATTTTGGCCATTTAGGACGACATTTTAATGTTAGATATTTTGTGATTTGAGCAAAAATGCATAGATCACTATCATTAGATGTAGGCAATTTGTAAATTTTACAAATTTTTATTTTTCAAATCTGTAATATTTGATTTTGACATGTACATCATTAGGGGACTAAAACAATGTTTGTTACATAGAACAATTGAAAAACACCATTAAAAATGATAATTTAAATATTTTTATTGATAATTTCTTTATTCAGTTCTCAAAATGTATAAAATTTTGTTCTTCAATTAATTTTAATATTTTTATATGGACGTCATAATAGGCAATGACATATTTATAATGAAATTTTAGAAATGTTCAGTGCTATGTATGTTAAAAATAATATTTATAAATTTAATAAGTCTTATATTTTTGCCTCCTAATAGGTCAACTATTTTTTTAAGGAGATATGGTTTAATTTAGATTATTGAGAAATATAAAGAATTTGAGTGAATTCTGTAATCAAATATTATATTAAAAATTGTAAAATTAAGTAACACTGATTAATAAAATAAATAATATTACAACATTCCAATCTTTGCAAATATTGTACATTCTTGCATGTTGCATACAATCATTACAATCGTCTTACAATCCCATAATTGTACAATCTTTTGTACAAAATTGAAGGAGTGATTCATCCCTCGAATAATTCATAGAAGTATAAGCAATATTACCTCTATTCTCTTTATTCTTCTTTAATTACAAACTATAGGCTAGAAATGATTAAAAGAGCCATATATATGAAAATAAATAATGTCAAACACAAGCACGAAATTATCCGATTATGACATAAACGGGACCTTTTAACAGTCCGGTAGATTATTTTAAATTAACGGATCCAATAAACGGAATTCCGTTCAGTATCAAAACGGATCAGTCTTTCTGAATACCGAATATGTTAATTTTGTCCGTTAATTTTTAACGATCCGTTTTAATTTAACGGAACACGTTTAGAATACACCTGTAAAGATATTACTAAATTTCATAAATATACTATTGGCAAATGTCATCATCATATTATTAAAACGGTGTTTTAAGAAATGACAAATTCAAATTTTAATATTTAATTTCGCCCTTATGTTTAAAGAACGAGTTTTTAAATAATATTTATTTGAATACATACTACGTTCTGCTTTAAAATCATATTTTGATAAATTCGATATTATTTATTATTATTGACTTTACATTTTACAGCATTAAATTTTTGTGTGATTCTTTTCCCAGGCATCATTTTACTGTTTCATATTGCCCGCATCAGTTTTCACATTGTCTATTAATATTTTTTCTATTAAATCCGGTAGAATATCAATTTCTGCATCTTCATCACAAATATGTTTCCTTTTGTCCTTTCTTTACCTGATGCACCTTTACAACCGCAAATGTACAAAATATTGTCAAACCAGTGCAGTTAAACAAATGTCAGTGTCAAATTTGCAATTTTCATACATAATTTTTTGTATTTTTTTGACTTGATATTAGTATTTAATATTAAATATCACTAGGAATTATTGAATACTCTCGTTATATTTAACGATAGTTAAATTATTACGGTTCGTTTTGTTACGAAGCGTTATATCGACTTTTATGAATACGGGCATTACAGTTACAATCAAATATGAATCAAGCATAATTTTACGTTTTTTTTAAATTACGAGTTAAGCAAATTTATTCTACTATTATCATTTGCAACAAAAATTCGTAGTCAGTACAAGTTTGATTGATATTTCACTGTCAAAAACCAGTATAACATACAATTTTGAAAGTGTCACTAAGCTTGCAACGTGTGGTTTTTCTAAATTTAAAATATACGTACAAAACAAAGAATTAAATATTCTAAATTAATAATAAAAGACAAAATAACTTATTGCTGTCAACGTTTTAAGGCCGTCGCGCACTTGGGCCAGGCGCAGCGCGACGAAGAGTCATTTTTAAAACCAACGCGCACTTGCGAGCAGTTTTCAACGAGAAACGGCCGTGTTTGCTTCAAAAGATGGACAGCTCGGAGGAAACGCAACAACGCAGGCACTATTTATACGAGACAAATTTATAAATTATTTTGTTTCATCCGTAGGTTGTGCAGTGGCAAAATGCCATGGTACAGAGAGGCCGAAAAAATGTTTACATTTTTTGATATATTCTACTACATTCTGTAATCAAGTAGTTAATCTCCTTTTTTGTTGAATCTGCAATACTATCTTGTACAATAGAAATCGTTTAATATGTAAGGAATTTTCTGAACTAGTTTTATAAACTGTTTCCACTTTTAAATCAAATTTATATTTTGTACATTCATTTCTTTATATTTTGAAACCAAAATAACAAATTTTTCACATTTTACCATAATCTATACGTATTGTTTTGCTATGATGTGTGAAAGGTGTGAAATTTAGTTCTACATCGGCTATTTCCAATGCGTCTTGGGTATATTCGTTCTGATTTAGGTAGCTGCGCTACGCTATCGCACAGTTCAGATCAGCGAAGCGAAGAGCAGAGAAAAATATTCTCCCCGAAGTATTCCGGCAGAGTAGCTTCGCTTCTCTGCTCTTCGCTGGTCCTAAGTGCGCGTATACACAATAATACATTGAATGAAAAAATGGCTCTTTGCTGCGCTTCGCTTCGCCCAAGTGCGTGACGGCCTTTAGATACGGACCAATAGTCTAAAAATAGTTTTATAATATACAAACGTCAAATATAGTTCCAATATTATTCGACAGGGGAGTGGAGAGTCAACGTCATTTAACTATGACGTAATCATGAAATTTGAAATAAATTGTAAGAAACTATTTTTGTAACTTATGACAAAATATACAGGTGTTTCCTTTAAAACATCCAGCGCTTTTTTGGGCGAACTAACAACTTTAGTGAAAAATGTTTTATACCAAAAATGATCAAGAATAAGGGGATAATGTATCAATAGTAACAAACCGAATATTTAACCAGTGGTTCTCAAACGGTAGAACGAAATTATATTTTTTTAAATGGCACCCTATATAATTGTTTAGCCCTTTAAATAGAATATTATTTTCTGATTTCAACGATATAAATATAGCATAGGTTTGTATAACAATTACTTCGAGAAAAATGGTTTTAAAAACAAGAAATAATGTAATAAAAAATGGGTTTACTACTAGCGTAAGTAGGTAACTGACGTGTATTGCATAGCTTATTGTAATATTATAACATTGTTTCTAATACCATTTTTCTCGAAAAAATTGTTATACAACCCTATACCATATTTATATCGTTGAAATCAGAAAAAAATTCTCTATCTAATGGGCTAAAAAATTATATAGAATACCATTTAAAAAAATATAATTTTGTTCTGCCGTTTAAGAACCACTGGTCGAATTTTATTAATAATAAATTAGCCCCTTATTCTTGATCATTTCTTGTATATAACATTTTTTTCTAGTCATTAGTTCGCCAAAAAAAAAGCTGGTTGTTTAAAAGGAAACACCCTGTATACTTATGTAAATAGTTTTCAGTAAACTTTAAGAAAAAACAATTAAAAAATGTGGGATGATTAATGAAAAAATATTAAATATGATAATGTATATTCTGATGTATTTTCAATTTTCTGTAGGAGTGGTTGTAAATGATAGAAAGTAGAATGTAACATTTCCACCCAAATTAAAATTAAGCACTTTTTTAAATACTTACTTGTTAAATAAAGAGCTGTATTGAAGGAATGAAACTTCACCGAATCCCGAAGAAATAGAAGTTAAGACAACTCCAGAAATTGCTAAGCCTTCTGTCGTGGCAAATGCTACGAGAAGAAATCCCGCAGCTGCCAGTATCACACATAATGCCACTCGAATGCTGTGGAATATTTAAACTGATATAAATGAAGTTAATATTACTCTGCGTTCGCCCTTCTCGTCCAACTATCAAATAAATATTTACAATTTTTATTTGAAATTTGATATTCACTAAAATTGTTCAAAATTTGACAAAATACTTTCCATTCATAAGCAAATTAAACAGTACTTTTGAATTACTACAATTAAAAATTTAATTTATGATATCAAGTTAAAGTCATTCGCTTAATCTCCGTATCTTAAGATTGTTTACATTCCAGATTTGATAAATTTAATAACTTAATGAGGAAAATAAAATGAAATATTCTTATCATATGAAATATTACTTACTGTATGAAAAATGGTAAAAATGGGGCAGTAGATTTAACAATTAACGCAGGAACAATATCTGCTAGTAAAATAGCGCCAGTGGATAATTCATTACACTCTCTTACACCTTCTTTATGAATAACTGTAGAGTTAGTTCCAGGATTTTCGCCACTATTAGCCTAAAAATATATATTTTATATACAAATATCATTCATTTCATATTAAAACAAATCTTACTTTTTCAATATCCGCTAAAATATCATGAGCAGCACTAAGCATCACAACATATCCATAATTATTACAAAGTCCTAAAATCCAATATGCTACCAGACATCTCCAAGAATTTATTCTTTGCCGTCTTGTGATGGAAGTTGCATCATTTATATTTAAATCTTTAGAAATATTTATTAGTTCATCAATACAAATTAAATTACAATTACTTACCACTAGCCCTACTCATGATGCACTGGAAAACACTGGAGTGGAAATTCTCAAGTTTAAAGGCACGTTAATATTATCAGTCTCCAGTTACAGGAGTATGTTATCTTATATCTCGGAGATTTATCATGACACAACAATTCAAATGATGGGAAATTTCAAAATTAAATCAAAACAAGTGACGTGTATTGATATTGAAGGTTAGTTTAAGTAGGAAATTGATTTCTATTGACAACTAAGTACATATATTAAGTGCATTTAACATTATCTTCCTTATACGTAACTACACTAGATAACTCCACATATTTTCTAGTAATTAAAAAGTACTGCACTTATAACCATTTTGTATATCTAACTAAACACTGACAGCTCTTTGAACTAATTTCAAAACATATAGTTACTAGTGCCATCTATGATGTGGTAGCTAAAACTGTAAAGAAGAAAGAAGGTTGTCTTTCAAATGGAGGAAATCCTAGAATATGATGTAATTATTGTATTTGTTTTCTTTTATACATTATCTAATCAAATAAATATTGTTCTAATATGACATTGAAATACTTATACTGTTACATAACAAATTATACAGGATGTTTACGGACTTTCTTTTCTATAACTTTTAGTAAGGTGTTTTGACCAGGGCATCGAACCCGCCAAAAACTGAGTTCGGTTCAGGTAAATTTTTTTTTTGAGATATGGGTTCGCGAGCGGTTCTGGTTTAAACATTAATAAAATTTGCGGTTTTGTTCCGGGTTCAGGTATTGGGTTCAGTTTGGTTCGACCCAACGAAAATTCATGAATGTTTTTAAATAACAATCTTTATATAAAAATAATATAAAATGCGACTCGGAATTTACGCAAAGCAAGAAACGAACACAACCGGTGGTTCGGTTCTGGGTTTGAGTTTGCTAAAATGTTACGGTTTGGTTCCGGTTTTTTTCGATCTTTAATACCCATTAAAAATAAAACCGTCCGTTTGTCTTTTTATACCTAACATTATTTTACATAAATTCGGTAAAGTAAGAATGACAAAAACTTATTGTATTACCTTTGCTTCGCTAAATAAAATTTATTAATATTGCACGCCTGTAGTGCAAATACAATAAAGACATATAAAACATATCTCATCCAATGAAAACAGGAGGAGATATAAGTATGGAATGTTTTACCAATTGCAACATTGTATCATTTTTTAGAGCGCAAGTCATGTAGCGGCCAATAGAGTTGCGAAGCAGGTTTAAAATCAACAACGATTCGTTGAAATGAGGAGACATTTCATTCGTAGTTTCACAATTTTTAGTGATTCAGGAAAACGAGCTTTATGATAAGGTTACATTGAAGTTAAAATACATACAATGTAACGTGAATGAAACCTTATTACATGTTGTTATAAAGTTCATTTTCCCTAATCTCTAATAGCTACGGCCTTTCTTGTTACGCCCTCTTTACGAACGATACTCCCTGATACGAACTATCTATAAATAGGAAAAATATTTGAATTTTGTGTAAAAATTATCTGGTTGGGCTGTGAAATTAATAATGATAATAATAATAAATAAAACTCATATTTTCAATGCTCAAAATGTATTCATACATTTTTTACATAATGTATTACCAAATTTTCATTAAATCACATTAGGTAATTATTTATTAAGAGCATATTATAATTCTAAAATAACAAGAACATGAAAATTATTTATTTTCTATTGTCTCAGCTCAGAGGTACTAAAACAAGTAATTCTTTTAAACAATTCAAAATATTTATTTGGCACAAGGTTCTAAACATTCTTACATACAATATTAGTTATAACGAAAACATACAAATGATTTATTTTATATAACTGTTCCAGCCTCTGAGTCATTGAGACAAGTAGATCTTTTTACATAATTTAAAATATAAAACACACAGGGATCTATTCTTACAAAATTAATTATTATGAGGTTCAAATGATTTATTTTCTATAACTGTCTCAGCCTCAGAATCGCTGAAACAAGTAGTTTTTTTATTCGATTCAGCTTGTTCATTTGGCCCAGATGATTCCACACAGTCCTTACGTTCATAAGGTACCAAACGTTCATATGGTACACATGGTCCTAAACATTCATTTTGTACACACGGTCCCGAACCTTTTTTTGGTGCAGCCGATACCAACGATTCTTCTGGTGCAGATAGTTCCAAATTTGTATTTGGTGTAGATGGTATCGACCATTCATGTAGTTCTAATTGCTCCAAACTTTCAAGTGGTACAGTTGGCAATAAATTTTCATTTTTCTTAACCAACTCTATACAACCTTTTAGTTGATCTGATGCCAATATTTTACTAACCATTGATTCTAAGAGATCAATTTGGGCAGCCAGATCCTGCTTCTCATCTGGTTTATTAGATTCTAAAGGCGTTTTTTCTTTAGTCGACTTTGTAGATTCATCCGTTTTATGCGATTCTGAAGACGTATTTGCCTCAGCCGAATTTGTAGAGCTCTTAGGAGAAGCATCGTCAGAAGAATCACGATCAGTCGATTTCGCAGACGAATTTCCATCAATCGATGTGGAGGTGTCATCTTGTTTATGAGATGCGGAAGTGCTACTTTGTTCAGATGTTGCACTTATAGGAGTTGTAATAGATTGAACAACAGTTGTAGCAGGCGCTGCTGTAGAATCTTTAGGACAAACTTGTTGAAATGGTTCCAAAGCTTTTTTCATATCATTTACAGTGATTAGCCGACTTAGAGTTCTGGTAACCTTTGGGGCAGGTTTCCAATTAACTACTTTCGATGACGCTGGGATGATGATAAAGTTTCTTTTGCCGGGTTTTTTAACCTGAAATATCAATAATCAATGGAGTTAATTTATGTCAAGTTGCAGTTGTCTCCTTGTGAGTTCATAAAAGTAATAGGATGGATGTAATTGAAAAAGTCAGTTAGGATAGTTCGACTATCTAGACTCTTGATAATTGAGCTAAATTCTACAGAGAATGAAGTATGAACTTATACAATATGTCCTATTATCAAATTGAGATCTCAAAAACTATCAAAACTACCTACAACTTCGATAAAAGGGGTTTTTGTGAGCCTTTAAGTGGCCATCTTAGATGTACTTTTTCCCAAATAAAATTCATCACTAAATAATTATGTAAAACTACTTTTGGTCGATTTTACTTCTATTGCTGGGTGTGCTAATCTGCTTTTATTCGCAGATTTCGGTAATGACAAAAAATCTACCGTTGAGAGTGCTTACCAGATGTATCTTCGCGGAGTTTCAAAGATGTCGATGTCACAGATAAAGTACAACAGGGGCCATTTTGTACTGTCTTGTCTTGAAAGGGGATGACGTGGTACGTGGTTAATGTCGGTTGGAAGTAGGGTTGCCAACTTACCTTTTTTGAAAAGGACAGTCTTTTACACATCTTTTGTCTTTGTCCTTTTTTAAACATAAAAAGGACGCGATTGGTCTTTTCTTGCTGATATTTAATATTATTAATTTTAATATAATGTTTTTCTTATTATTTTGAAAAAGATAGCAAAATGAAATAATCATTTCACATTTCAATGAATAAATAAATATAGGAAGAAAACAAGGAAAAGGCCAGATGTCACTTTAATTTCAAAAATTTATTATTTCTTCATTCGGAGACCCATCTTTAAGAAGTTTAAAATTAGGAAAAACCCAACTTAGAATACTTAGTTCTTATTGATAAAGAATTTCGCTGTTGTTTGGGCTGTTTTCTTGAGTTCATGCAAAAAAACCTTTTTGTATATTTTGGAGGAGCTCAATTGAGTTTTAAAATTTAAAATCTTTAAATAAAAGATGTAGAGCATAAAATTTTGCATCTGATTAATAAATAAAATTAATTTTGCATGCTTTGTAACGGCAGAAATTAGATATACCAAAAAATTGTTAACATTTGTTAATTTTTTGTTTCAATTGCTATTGCTATTTTTGGGTTGATTTTCGAAATTACCTAATTTCTGCCGTTAAAAATCATGCAAAATTAATTTAATTCTCTACAACTTTTATTTGAAACTTTTCTACCTTAAATAATTAGAGAAGCAGGAAATTACGAAAGTATGATTTATACATGTTAAAGTTTGGATTCGGGAGTTCCAATTACCACTCTGTATACATAAGCGTACGCAAAGTAATATAAGGCATAATACAGGAAAACATTGTCGAAAAAAATGTCCTTTTTTGTATATTGTAAAGTTGGCAACCCTAGCCGGAATCCGGAACAAGAATCTAGTCGTTAAAGCGCCGAGGACCCTGAAGATACACGATGTCTTCCGAGTGGAAAATTAGACTTATTTTTTAAAAAATCCTGATAAAAACAATACATAACGAACAAACTCGAGTCCTTATACTTGTTTTTTAAACTTATTTTAAAAACTAATACAACGACTCGGGTTTTGCGGGCGCTTGAAAAATACATTGTGCTAAGTGCTACTTCGGGGTCTCCGGCGCAGTGACGACTAGACTCTTCTTAATCCGGACCGTTCGATTTATAACCGATCACGTTACTTTCACGTTACATGACCCCCCAAGGATAACTTTATTAATATTTTTTTTAATTCTCAGTTCAATGTATTGATATTAAAAGTATTATAAAAATAAAGTAATTGGAAACTTCCGTGTTTTTTATGTAAAATGTTTATTGAAACAATATTACAAATTTTTCGGCTTGTTCTGCATCTAAATGTCGCAAAGCTTTAAAAAATTGAAGACTAAGTGCTAATTCCTTTTAATTTTAAGAAAAACTGCTAGATTATGACAAAAAATCATGCTAAATTTCAACAAAAAACATGTGGTTATAATAAAGAAATGACTGATGATAGGAAATGGTGATTTATAAAGTTATTTCTGTATTTGTTTTACTATTTACTACTAATTTAAGTTGAAAAATACATAGAGCACTGGTTATTCTTATTATTATACATGAAACATATGTATTTAATTTGATGCTTACCGTAGACTCGGTCGTAGTAGTCGTTGTTGTTGTGGTCGCTGTTGAAGTAACAGGCTCAAAATCTGGTACCAAAGAACTTCTTCTGAGATACAGAGGAATATGCGGAGTTGGCCTACTTGCTAATCTTTCATCAATACAATCTCTGATTTGGCGATTCCAATCTTCGTCAAAACAGAACATTTCTTCTAAAGTTGTTTCCTGGTTAACGTTCACGTTATTTTCAATGGCTTCATTCACAGACTCAAGGTCGTTCCTATCCACCGTCGTATTTACTTCAGTAGACGCAGTGGACGAATCCGAATCACTAAGGGAGTCTAGAATGGGGTCGGTGTTGGTTGTGTCACTTCCACGACTCATCGCGCGTTTTAAATTTATTTATTATACAATGCGAATTACAATTTGAAAGTCAAACTAGTTGAGCAACAATGTTGCAAAGAAACAATAGAAAAAGTTTTTATGAAACAATTGAATAAATATTAATAAAGTATAGTTCCGCCATCTACGAATAAAAATAAATATATATTTCAAATAATATGGCGGGTAAAGGTGGGTGCGTGAGTAAATTTTTGTTTATGATCACGCACGGTTTTGTAACTAAAAATGTAATCACGATCAATCACGCTCGACTTTTTATGTTTGATTCACGATCATACACGCTCACGATTTTATTTTGGCACTCACGCCCGGCGGGTAACGTAATTGTGTCTATGTACATTTAAGCCTATTTAACACAGTCATAAGTTGTTATCAAATTTGTTAACAAATTGGTAATAAGTTAGATAACAAATTGGTTTCATTGGAAACGAATGTTTATGGACAAATAGGATGTTCTATTTCATCACAAATATCATTACAAATTTGGTAACAAGTTTGTTAACAAAATTATGATCGTCTCAAACGGCCTTAGGGATATGTATATCTTTAGTGAAATCGGAGCAACTGTGTATACAATTTTGGGTACAACAATAACACTATTTTTATGCAAAAAATACTGTTGATGACATATTTGCGGGCATACTAATGATAACAAGAATGTAAGGTAAAAGATGCAAAATTAAGACATTTTTTTAAATAAAAAATAGAAGCAACCTTACTCATATAATATTAACAATGAGTTAACAGTTTGTATATTTGAAATAAATTGTGAAAAATTGTCAGCCATTGGGATTCGAACCCGAGACACCTACCTTGCCGGGATAGTGCTCTACCAATTAAGCTATTGGGTGCTCTTCTCTCGATATGGCTAAAAAATATCCTCAGTAGTTGTACGACTTTAAAAGTGGAAGATTATTCAGCCATCGAGAGGAGAGCAGACAATAGCTTAGTTGGTAGAGCACTATCCCGGCAAGGTAGGTGTCTCGGGTTCGAATCCCGATGGCTAACAATTTTTCACAATTTATTTCAAACTTTACTCATGCCCGATTAAATTTCAATCACGCCTGATCACGCACGATAATTTTTAATGCCTCACGCTCACGTCCAATCACGAAGCAAAATTTAAATTATATTCAAGATCACGCGGGTCACCCGACAGAATCACGGCCCGCGCTCACCTCTATGGCGGTATAACACAGTGGTACAATGCTAGCCTCTGGGTGCAGAGGACGTGGGTTCTAAACTGAGTCTGGTTGGGAATTTTACTCGATTGGTTTTGTTTCCACTCCCGTTATTTTCTAAGTTGAGATAAACTTGGCAACCCCTAGCGCCTGGTTGGCAAAGGAAAAAATATTGCGGTGCCGAAACGAGTTCAAATCCCGAAATCATATAGGTACATATATGTATATATATATATATATATATATATATATATATATATATATATATATATATATATATACGAGGGTACCCTTTTATATTTCGGGATTAGAGAACAAAAACAAATATTAATCATCGAAAATAGCTTTATTGTTTTTCAAAATATTCCCCATTAAGATCTATACACTTTTGCATGCGTTTGAACCAATTGTCGAAGCAATTTTGCCACTCTGATTGAGGTATCTCCAAAACATGCATTCTGAACGCATTAACCGCTTCTTCAGGTGTCGAAAAACGTTGACCTCTCATTTTATTTTTTACGTACGGGAATAAAAAGAAGTCATTCGGTGCCAAGTCAGGACTATACGGCGGATGACTCATCAAATCGATGTTTTGAGTGCTCAAAAATGCAGTTGTTTGAGCCGATGTGTGAGAGCTCGCATTGTCGTGGTGAAGAGTGATCCGTCTTTGGCGGTTGGTTTTCCTGATTTCTTTGAAGACAACTGGCAAGCAAATGGTTGTGTACCACTCAGAATTAACTGTTCTGCGTTGTTCTAGTGGTACGGTTGCGACATGTCCAGTTTTTCCGAAAAAACAGGCGACCATTTGCTTGGAAGTGCTTCGTGCGCGAACAACTTTTGTGGGATTTGGCTCATCTTGAAACACCCATACAGTCGACTGCTGTTTACTTTCGGGCTCATACGCGTAAATCCACGATTCATCACCTGTCACGATGTCATAGACGTGTTTCGAAGCACCGCGATCGTATTTTTTGAGCATTTCTTTCGACCAATCGACACGAGCCTTTTTTTGAGCTATTGACAAATTGTGTGGGATCCAACGCGAACAAATTTTTTTGACAGTCAAATGTTCATGCAATATTGAACGTATGCTGGTCCCACTAATGCCTAAGGTTGCCTCAATCTCACGATAGGTCACATGACGATATTGCAATATCAGTTCGCGCACAGCATCAATGGTTTCCGGAACAACAACTAATTTTGGACGACCTTCACGAAATTCGTCTTGGAGTGAACTACGACCTCGGTTGAATTCACCATACCATCGATAAACACTGGTCCTTGATGGAGCTTCATCGCCAAAAATTGAATTAAGTTCATCGATGCACTGTTGTTGACTTAATCCACGTCGAAAGTTGTAAAAAATAATCGCACGAAAATGTTCACGATTTAATTCCATTTTTTGGTCGAGATGAATCTTTTAAGTTACTGTAAACAACACAAATAGCGCTCGTATGTCAAAACATTCTGAGTACGTATAACCTCAAAAATGTCAAACTTTACGATAGAGCTGTCAGTTGCCAGATTGCAACACTAGGGTTGTCCAATCCCGAAATATAAACGGCAACCCTCGTATATATATATATATATATATATATATATATATATATATATATATATATATATATATATATATATATATATATTTATATATTTACAGTTCATTTCAGGCCGTTTTAGTATTATTTTTTAAAAAAATTCTAATAATTTGTTATGCATTTGTTCTCGAATTTCAAAATTTGTTCTAAATAATCAACCGAGATGTCAATAATATTAGCGGGCAAAAACAAAATTTATAATAAATTCTTCAACTTAAATTATAGACGAGTGTGTTAATATGCATCTAGCATGTGTAATTGTTATAAAAAATATATGTTTTTGGGAATAATAATGTAATGGAAAAAGGACGTTTGTTTTATTAGACCGCTGTCTAAAATAAAATAACGCTTATATTTAGAGAATATTATTTCTTTACGACATGTAATGTAAAACGCAAAGGTGAATTCTACCGCACACTTTCAGTTTCGTTTCATATTTTTTTTTCTTAAAGTAGTACTCAAGATTTGTGATTACAATGACCTTGAGTTGTTTTGAGTTAATGATAAGTGAGAACCATTTAATTTTGGTTCTGAAAATTGAATTCAGAACAGTTAAAATTTTAATCTTACCGGACATGGTTCTGACCAATAGTAACAAGCGCAACAATTTCTGAAGATTACTTTAACTTCACATTCACAAATATTTGTTTTCGTATCTCTCGTCGATTTTTATTCGTCTTCAAGTAAGGCGAAACCACGCCCTTCAGCTACCCGAAGGGCTTAAAACCAGCATGAAGTCCCCAGCCAATTGGCAGATAATATTCACAAACATCCCATCTTTTTTTATTCAATGTCATGTCGGCCATCATTCGACTTCAACGAAACTACGCCCTCCCGCTACCAGAAGGGCTCAAACACTCAAAACAGGCACCTCGTCACCAGACAACAACCCTTATATGTTCACTTGAAGAATTTAAATTAGGTACTTAATTAATATTGATTAAAAAGAAAAAACAGTACCAAAACTTCTACCAATTTTACAAAATGTTGTTCACAGAGATTGTTTTTATATTTGTATCAATGTTTTTAACACATTAATTTCATAATATATAACAATTTTAATTATTCCTTAGAGATATATGGTTGCATATTCAGGGCCGATCCTAACTTATCAGCCGTCTTTGTTCTTATATAAAAAATGCCGCCCCCCCCCCTCTTTATTTTTTTAGTTATTTAAGCCATTCATATTGCAGAGAATAGGGAATAGTTTTGACTTATCTAATATCCTACAACTTTTATTTCAAACATTTTTATCTAAAATCAATTGGGAACTTTTACGCAAAGGAAATAGCTATTTGTGTATTAAGAGCGCAAAATGGGACATTGAGAGGTTGTTGCCGCGCGACGCAGGAGCGAGGCATTCTGTCGAAATCGACAATGTCCATTTGCGCTCGAAACACACAGAAGATTTTTTCTACAGTCGCCACAATGGGGTCCTCCACCATAACAAAAATTTATTTTTTATTTATTTTTACTTATCGGTATTTTCCATTCTTCTTGAGCTATTGCTTCAATCTAATCTATGCATTTTATACTTTCATTTTTGTAAATGAATGCCCTATTTTATTTTCACAGCAGTGCGGCATTTTGTTTGGATATGTAAGTGGGTAATGTGTAACTACAGTGTCATTAATTCCTGACTAAACGTTTCCATTAATAATGTAACCAAGTAACATTTCTCAACATTGTATAGTAAGAAATTTGAGGAGCGAGCGTTTTTTCTACTTTGTCGCTCTAGAGAGGCAGTGACATTTTGCGCTGACAAAAGAGAGCGCAAATAGCTACTTTGTGTATAGACTGTAGAAAAACTAATTTGTAATGTTAAACGCCTATGGCCCGCATTTTGATTAACACCATGTACCTATCTGTATCAAAATTATATTCCTAAGGGTTTTTTCTAAAGATTTTTGATTGCAACAAAGAAAAGCTTGATTAAAACAAAGAAAATTTGATTACAATAATGAAAAAGTTTAATTAATAATTACATAATTTTTTTTATTATAATATTAATGTCACCGTAATATGTAAAATAAATATTTCTTTTTTTGCTTTGAATTTTTTCTTGGAGCGTTGTAAATCAAGGCGACCCAGAAAATTTTCTCATTTGGGCGCAAAATTTCTGGTTACGTCACTGATTGACATCATAAGTATACTCAGTCTTTTAATAAAATAAACTATATACGTATTAGGATACATATTTTTACCAGTCAGCTAAACCAAGTATTTAAAAGAATAATGCTTTATTAATATGTTTATTTTATAAATTGTTGATATTGTTAAAATTCTTAAAAAAAATTTTCTATAAAAAGTTAGGATGGCTTTGCCGCCCCCATGCTTGGCCGCCTTTGTTCTGGGAACAAAATGAACACCCGCTAGGATCGGGCCTGTGCATATTTATGTTTAGTAAAAAATTTAGCGAAATTTAACACAGCTCTGAATCCCATTTGGTTCACACAGAAATGTGTTAAAAATCTACATTTTTCTACGTGTAACACATTGACACAGGTCAGTGTTCAAATAATAACACAGTAAACTGTGTAAAGAAAGATGATATAACACAGAAAAATGCTGAAAAATATAATTTTGTTATTTTTTACACGTATCAGTAATAATTCTGTGTTATTTTAATATCAATTTTAGTTGATTTTTACACTCAACCTACTGTAAAATTTAAATATTGTTAGTGTTGTTTGTAACACATATTTTTGTAAAACCTTTAATTGTATTTATTTTACATGACTTAGTATCAAATTAATTTTATTATATAACAACAAAAAAAGAAACATGAATAATACATTACACATATACCACAAATATGTACATACATATTATCAAAAATAACAAAGTTTTTCTATTTTTATCTCTTGCACCACAACACTTTTTTCTCATATCTATCCGGGGACCATACCTTTAAGAAATATGTTTCCGATTTTAACGACACTGAAACTATATACTTAAATATAGGATAATGTGTAAGAATACTTACACGGATGCGACCAATATGTTTCGGAAAAAACTGCCAAACTGCGTAATATGCAAGTCTGACAATGCTTACTCGGTGTTAGTTTTAAACAGGATTGAGTTGCATAACACAGAACTGTGTCCAAATTACACTATTGTGTGTAAAATGCATTGTTATTTTAAAGTTTGACACTGAATAATTTATTTTTTTGGTTTCACATTTTTCTGTTTTTGGAAAGAGTTTTACACCGAATTTTTTAAACACCAAGCTCAAATGCCGAAAAATGTAAAATTGACAAAATTTATGTTGTTTATAACACGAATATTTTATCACAGAAAAAACTCTTTTTTATCACAGAAATGAAGCCAATTTTTTACTGATGTTTTCCGGTGATAAAAAATTATTTATTTTTAAACAAAAATTTGCGCGGTCAATCAAAAAGGAAATATAAACATTTTCGTAACAATTTATAACTAGAAAATAATTGTTCTGTATGAATTTGCATTATTTCAAATTTTCAAATAATAATAATAACCTCGATAATAACAATAATAATAATTAATAATAATAACAATAGTAATAATTAATAATAATAATAGGTGATACCCCGCGAGTTTCGCAGCCGCGAGCATTTGATGTGCCGCATAACGATATATATATATATATATATATATATATATATATATATATATATATATATATATATATATATATATATATATCTTCCATAAGATTGTCTTATAGTATTTTGTAGTATCTATATATATATATATATATATATATATATATATATATATATATATATATATATATATATATATATATATATATATACTACAAAATACTATAAGACAATCTTATGGAAGACCATAAGAGGAACATCCGAATACAGTTATATTTTTTTAAACGGGATGGCATATATTTTTTACGCCCATTCGATAGAGTATTTTTTCTGAATTCATCCATGTAGTCATTTTATATCCTAACATAACAAAAATATTGAGAAAAATTCTATTAAAATTTAAATAAATTTCATTTTTATAAGTAGATATTTTTCAGTAGGCTATGGATGAAAAACAATTGAACTTAAATTAAAATGAAACAGATATTTGTTAATAACTTTATAAATAATGTTCTATTTGTTTTCTATCATAGATAATTCAAATTTATAGATAGCACTTATTGTTTTTCACAAATAGCCTACTGAAAAATAGCTATAAAAATCAAATTTATTTAAATTTCAATCGAATATTTCTCAATATTTTTGTTATCTTAGGATATAAAATGATTGTATAGTTGAATTAAAAAAAAAATAATCTATCGAATGGGCGTTATATATATATATATATATATATATATATATATATATATATATATATATATATATATATATATATATACGGTTGAGTCGAGTGCTTGCGAAACGCTAACTGCTTCTACGACACGTCCGGAAACTAAAAGAACATCTCTACAAAATTTGGCGGTGATATCTAAAACGGTGTAGATTTGTATAGACGTCAAACTTTCAATTTTATATACTTATAAGATTACCGTTATCAATATTGTATTTTATCTTCGGTATTCATAATTCCAGGTCGATGTACGTATTATAATTTTTTGCCACAAGTTAAAGGAAAGTAGGTATATGTAATTCATTATATAAAAAAAGAAATAATAAATAATACGTATACCTACCAATCCAAAGTATGATTCGTTGATAGACCAGCAATTCACAGTCGATGAATCCTCTTAAAAATACATATTATTTACTTACTACGAATCTGTTGTATATTTGTATTGTTTAAAATAAGAACATTGGATACATCAGGATCAGTGCTGTAGTTGTAAATTTGTAAAAATAGTGTACACGGCTTCTATATAACAAAAATCTAAATCTAAAGTACATTTCATAAACACGAAGATAATTTCAATATAATTTCTAAAGAAGGTAATTTTAATTGTTGGATAAATTTTTCATTAGTTAATTTAATATTTATAACTTTTGTTCAAATATTTAAAAAAGCAGATGGTACACGCTAGGGCACCTAAAAAATCTAGAGTATACAGCATATACCCTCGACAATACCCAGGATCAGGATACAGGTAATCTAAATTACATTAAGGATTCAATTAGCAGGTACCTATATTTATTCCTCAGATTTACAATGAATTCTAAATTAATTATACATAAAATTAGTTTTAGTAAAAGAGTTGTTTGAAATCAGGTTTACCAAAAATTATGTCATGGACATTAAAATGTCGTGAAATATTTTTTATACAAGTGTTTGTTTAATCCACAATTTGTATTTGTAACACTGATGGAAATAATATATTAGTTTTTAAAATGTTTTAAGTTATAAATATGTTCAGCTAGCTAGCTAAACAATAAAAATTAAAAAAACAGTAGATTTCGAATGTTCTCTGTTCAATATGCACATAGGAAAGTTTGACCGAACGAGCCGTAGTGGGTGAAATAAAACATTTTTTACTCTAGTTGTATACATTGTTTTAATGTATACAATAAAAGTGTGAAAAAGTGTCATAGCGTTTCATTATTTTATCCGTTTGCGTTAAAAAAGTGCATTTTTTCACACTTTTGTGTTAAAAAAGACGTACTTTAAAACCCATTTTAATGAAAAAAAGTGTATGTACATTTTTAACAGACCTAAAAAAATTTTTTATTTATATTTAGTCAAATTTTTAAAGAAAATATGGATGAGGAAAAACAATACAAACATTTATTTTTGTTTTTAATAAAACTAAGTCCTTTTTAAGAATACAAGAATACATATTGAAATTACAATTATTAATCTAATTAACATAGTTTATTATTTTAATAAAATTATAAATAAAAATATAATGTATGTAATTTACGAATTATTATCTATAATTATCATTTTCTAAATAAACAGTTCATATAGATTTGTTTGATTTAAAATATAAAATAAAAACAAAGACAATAAGTTCATTTTATCATTAATAAAATTTGAAAAAAAAACAATAAGCAAATTATTATGAATAATAAACTTATTATTAGAACTTATAATAAGATGCAAAAGTATTAAAAACTTTTTAAAATTAACTAAAAATAATACAAACTATAAATTATAGTTTGTTATTAAAATAAATACATATAAATGTTAGTATTTATACTTCACCACTACTTCTTATTTCGTTTAGAATTTTTCGAATCAACAGCTTCGGGTATTGTGGGCCATTCCTTTTGATTATAATTAAGTTTAAAAGCATTTGGCTCTTTATATGCAAGTTGTGGGTCATTAGTTTTCTCGTGGGAATAATAGCAATGTTTTCCAAACTTACAAAACCCAGACAAGTGTAAACGTCTGCACGGTATCAGCGATCGTGGATCAACCAATTCTTCTAAACCATGAGCATAAAAACATCGGCTACCGTATTTGCACTCTCCCTTATTTTTATAATTTCGACAAAGTTTACATTTTCTGAATCTTATAAGTGTATCATTATTTTCTTCAGATGTATTATCGGGCACGAATTCGGGAATTGTGTTAGTCGCTTGTTCTTCGTAAACAGACGGTTCTTGTTCACCATTAGGCGGAATTCCAATGGTGGAATTATTGTATAAATATTCGTTCTTATCAAGGCGAGACATTGATAAGAGATGTTCGTTACGGTGTTTCATGCATAAGGTTGTTTCTGTAGGAAAATAACTTTGATAATTTAAGAACGACGGATTAAAAGAAGAAAACGTAGTTTCTCTTTCGAGATTTTCATCTTGTTTTGCTCTAATCGGCAATATTTCAGGAAAGTTCCATATAGAATATAACTTAAATTTTGGAGCTAAATTTTCATGTGCCATATTCAAACTTGTGCTTCCATTCACGTCCGCTAAATTTCTGTTGATGTGTAGTGTATCGACCATAGCTCTTGGAAAACAAGTCTCAGGATTTTCAATATTAAAATTTCGATTCATATTTAGCTCTACTTCACTGACTCCTCTTGGAAGTAAATTATTGATATTAAAAACTTGAGCTGTTGGATGTACTTGCGTAGGACCTACAAATATTTCCAATATAGTCAAAATGAACAACAAAACATACAATTAAATTTGGATAATACCAATTTTGTCACATTTTTCTGTTTCTAAATAAAAACGTCATATTTTGACCCTTTATCAATTAAAAAATTCTACTTGTTCGAATTGTGTGGCAGTTTTTATATACATACGTACATACATACATACATACATACATACATACATACATACATACATACATACATACATACAAACATACATACATACATACATACATACATACATACATACATACATACATAAATCACGCATTTCCTATTCCTAGTTAGTGGGTTAGCACAAACCCTAATACCAGTTTTTGCAATATAAATTTAGATCCAGATTAAAACTGTGACAGAATTGATATACTGTAGCTTTTCCCAAACTGCGGCCTGCAGAAAATTCTTAAAATATTAAAGAACATAATGAACTATTAATATAAAAGAATTACAAAAATGAAAACATTAAATACCTAATTTAAATGAGTACGACATTAATTTTAATCAATTTTCGTCTTCTTAGAGCAACATTTTGTACTTATTTTTTATATTGTTCATTCAATTTTCAATAAATTTTACAATTTCATTTACTTATTTAATCTTTAGCCTGATAAAATTTGTAAATTTTAAATCTAAAATTTCGCATATAAAAATGTAATAATAAATGAACAAATTTTCTTAGTAATTTTTGATTTCTTCAATGGCATAAATATATTTTTTTATTTATACCTTAATAAATTATTGAATTACATTTTTTATTTGGGCGTGCCATGAAAAAAACAGTGAAAAGTTTGGAAAACGGTGGTATAGTGCATTTCATTTATTGTTTAACTTCGTTAATTTGGATAAAAATAAACATAATACAAGCAAGGCTTTTAAACTCTAAGCATATAGTAAATCTAACAATGGAAAAAATGAGCATCGTAGTTTAAAAGAAAATAAAAAAGTGTATTAAAGAAATGCAAACAAAAATCATTATACAAGTATGTATTTCATATTTAGAAGTAATTTGTAAAATAATGGGATCTCGTGGCCGCGACCCTGAGTGTCTGGTAGCGAACCTGGGTAGCCGGGTTCGATCCCGATCGGCGCCAAAACATATTTCGAATTTTAAATAGCACAAAAATGACCCCTTGTGATGCATTCTCCACGCCAGCAATGAATGCCCGTAAAGTGACGCCTGGTAAATGCTTGCACGGTACGAATATGTCGTCATCATTACTGACATCTCTGTACAAATCACAATGGCACACCCAGCAATGGGTAATATGTCGTGAATATATTTATTTATATGTAAAAATAAAAAAAATTTATTTGTCTAGCGACCTTTGCATTTTTCGGGAAAAGTGTCGGATTAAAGTATGGAATATTAAAAAAAAAACAGCGAACCCAACAGGTTTTTTTAAAAACACTAAAACACGTCAGTTTTAGTTTTAAAACATATACAAGTAATATGTGCGATTCACCTTCCGACGTTCATTTGTTTTTAAATTGTGACGTCATAACAAAAAAAAAAAAAATGTCAATATAGATTTTTAGTAGTGGAATCCGATAGTGATTTTCTTCTCTTTATGACCATGCAAAATAAATCATAAGATTGCATAACAAAAATTCTGAGAAAAATCAAGTTAATGCTGAACATTTAATAAATAAAAATAATAAATAAATATATCATCACGGCTTATTACCCATTGCTGGGTGTGCCAATCTGCATTGTACACAGATATCGGTAATGATGAAATATTTGCACCGTGCGGGCGCTTACCAGGGGTCACCTCACGGGCACTAATTGCTGACGTGGAGAGTGCACCACAGGCATCAATTTTGTGCCATTTAAAATTGAAAATATTGTGGCGTCGGTCGGGATCGAACCCGGTTCCCCAGATTAACGACCTGACATTTAATAATAATGAATAATCAAGATACCTTGATAATTTTTTAAAATCTTTAAATTTAATGTTGCTATTATTGTACACATAACTCTAAAATCTAGGCATCTTGATTATTCATTATTATTAATTTTTCAGCTCGATTTTTGTTATGCAACCTTATATGATTTATTTACATATCGGATTCCACTGCAAAAAAATCTGTATTGCAATTTTTTTTGTGATGACGTCATAACTTAAAAACCAATGAAAGTCGGAAGGTGAATCGCACATATTAACATGTATGTTTAAAAACTAAAATAGATGTGTTTTGGCGTTTTTTAAAATATCGGTTGAGTTCGCATTTTTTTTTAATATTGCATACTTTAATCCCATACTGTATATTTATTTATAAAAATAAAAACTAGCATAATTTTAATTTTTGTATTTATCTAGTGACCTATGCATTTTTCGGGAAAAACAAAAATACATCTCAATGAGTAATATGCCGTGATGATATATTAATTTATTTGTAAAAATAAAAATCAGCAAAATTTTATTTTTTGTATTTATCTAGTAACCTATGCATTTTCCGGGAAAAACATAGGTATGTATTTTTAATATGATCTACTAATGTGGAAACTTTGCCAGCAATGGGTAATATGCCGTGATGATATATACCGTGTGTCTGTCTTAAAGGTGTACATAGGAGATTAACATGGGAAATCAGTTTTTTGCAATTTCCTGCTCGCCTAATTATTTTAAGCAAAAAATGCGTCAAATAAAAGTTTTAGGGTATAAAATTCTGCATCTAACTCAATAAACAGAATTACCTTTACATGCTTTGTAACAACAGAAATTAATTATGAAAATGTCGAAAATTACATTGAAAATATCGACAGCCATGGAATTGAACAAAAAATAAATAAATGCTTGACGTTTTATCAAATTGTCAGAAATGTCAAATAAGTTAACTTACCTTGTGGCAGATAAAACGTCAAGCATTTATTTATTTTTTGTTCAATTCCATGGCAGTTGATATTTTCAACGTAATTTTCGACATTTTCATAATTAATTTCTGTCGTTACAAATCATGTAACGGTAATTCTGTTTATTAATTTAGATGCAGAATTTTATGCCCTAAAACTTTTATTTGACGCGTTTTTGCTTCAAATAATTAGGCGAGCAGGAAATTGCAAAAACCTTATTTCCCATGTTAACAGACACACGGTATGTAAAAATAAAAATCAGCAAAATTTTAATTTTTGTATTTGTCTAGTGACCTATGCATTTTAGAAATAAACCAGATACATCTTTTAAAATGAACTACTAATAGGGAAACTTTGTCATAATGTAACCGACCTTGTATCTCTTAAAATAACCAAGATACCAATGGTAAGGGTTGAAAAACGGACACCCTCTTAAGAATTCAGGAAAATAAAGTGAAATGTACTGTATCATCCAACTTTCGAATATTTGGAAGCCACTTAGCATACCTGGGAGTGAATTCCACAGAGATGGCAAGGATAAAATTAGAGGCTTAAACCCCGGTGGCACTCTGTGATATGTTGCTATTTCGTGATTGTTGGGAGTCCAAATACTTGTCCACGGATTATTTTCTTGATACTGTAAAATTTAAATATTGTTAGTGTTGTTTGTAACACATATTTTTGTAAAACCTTTAATTGTATTTATTTTACATGACTTAGTATCAAATTAATTTTATTATATAACAACAAAAAAAGAAACATGAATAATACATTACACATATACCACAAATATGTACATACATATTATCAAAAATAACAAAGTTTTTCTATTTTTACCTCTTGCACCACAACACTTTTTTCTCATATCTATCCGGGGACCATACCTTTAAGAAATATGTTTCCGATTTTAACGACACTGAAACTATATACTTAAATATAGGATAATGTGTAAGAATACTTACACGGATGCGACCAATATGTTTCGGAAAAAACTGCCAAACTGCGTATATGCAAGTCTGACAATGCTTACTCGGTGTTAGTTTTAAACAGGATTGAGTTGCATAACACAGAACTGTGTCCAAATTACACTATTGTGTGTAAAATGCATTGTTATTTTAAAGTTTGACACTGAATAATTTATTTTTTTGGTTTCACATTTTTCTGTTTTTGGAAAGAGTTTTACACCGAATTTTTTAAACTCCCAAGCTCAAATGTCGAAAAATGTAAAATTGACAAAATTTATGTTGTTTATAACACGAATATTTTATCACAGAAAAAACTCTTTTTTATCACAGAAATGAAGCCAATTTTTACTGATATCTTCCGGTGATAAAAAAAGATTTATTTTTAAAAAAAATTTGCGCGGTCAATCAAAAAGAAAATACAAACATTTTCGTAACAATTTATAACTAGAAAATAATTGTTCTGTATGAATTTGCATTATTTCAAATTTTCAAATAATAATAATTACCTCGATAATAACAATAATAATAATTAATAATAATAAATAATAATAACAATAGTAATAATTAATAATAATAATAGGTGATACCCCGCGAGTTTCGCAGCCGCGAGCATTTGATGTGCCGCATAACGATATATATATATATATATATATATATATATATATATATATATATATATATATATATATATATATATATATATATATATATATACTACAAAATACTATAAGACAATCTTATGGAAGACCATAAGAGGGACATCCGAATACAGTTATATTTTTTTAAACGGGATGGCATATATTTTTTACGCCCATTCGATAGAGTATTTTTTCTGAATTCATCCATGTAGTCATTTTATATCCTAACATAACAAAAATATTGAGAAAAATTCTATTAAAATTTAAATAAATTTCATTTTTATAGATATTTTTCAGTAGGCTATGGATGAAAAACAATTGAACTTAAATTAAAATGAAACAGATATTTGTTAATAACTTTATAAATAATGTTCTATTTGTTTTCTATCATAGATAATTCAAATTTATAGATAGCACTTATTGTTTTTCACAAATAGCCTACTGAAAAATAGCTAAAAAAATCAAATTTATTTAAATTTCAATCGAATATTTCTCAATATTTTTGTTATCTTATATATATATATATATATATATATATATATATATATATATATATATATATATATATATATATATATATATATATATATATATATATATATATATATATATATAGTTGTCGAGTGCTTGCGAAACGCTAACTGCTTCTACGACACGTCCGGAAACTAAAAGAACATCTCTACAAAATTTGGCGGTGATATCTAAAACGGTGTAGATTTGTATAGACGTCAAACTTTCAATTTTATATACTTATAAGATTACCGTTATCAATATTCTATTTTATCTTCGGTATTTATAATTCCAGGTCGATGGTCGATGTACGTATTATAATTTTTTGCCACAAGTTAAAGGAAAGTAGGTATATGTAATCCATTATATAAAAAAAGAAATAATAAAAAAATATGTATACCTACCAATCCAAAGTATGATTCGTTGATAGACCAGCAATTCACAGTCGATGAATCCTCTTAAAAATACATATTATTTACTTACTACGAATCTGTTGTATATTTGTATTGTTTAAAATAAGAACATTGGATACATCAGGATCAGTGCTGTAGTTGTAAATTTGTAAAAATAGTGTACACGGCTTCTATATAACAAAAATCTAAATCTAAAGTACATTTCATAAACACGAAGATAATTTCAATATAATTTCTAAAGAAGGTAATTTTAATTGTTGGATAAATTTTTCATTAGTTAATTTAATATTTATAACTTTTGTTCAAATATTTAAAAAAGCAGATGGTACACGCTAGGGCACCTAAAAAATCTAGAGTATACAGCATATACCCTCGACAATACCCAGGATCAGGATACAGGTAATCTAAATTACATTAAGGATTCAATTAGCAGGTACCTATATTTATTCCTCAGATTTACAATGAATTCTAAATTAATTATACATAAAATTAGTTTTAGTAAAAGAGTTGTTTGAAATCAGGTTTACCAAAAATTATGTCATGGACATTAAAATGTCGTGAAATATTTTTTATACAAGTGTTTGTTTAATCCACAATTTGTATTTGTAACACTGATGGAAATAATATATTAGTTTTTAAAATGTTTTAAGTTATAAATATGTTCAGCTAGCTAGCTAAACAATAAAAATTAAAAAAACAGTAGATTTCGAATGTTCTCTGTTCAATATGCACATAGGAAAGTTTGACCGAACGAGCCGTAGTGGGTGAAATAAAACATTTTTTACTCTAGTTGTATACATTGTTTTAATGTATACAATAAAAGTGTGAAAAAGTGTCATAGCGTTTCATTATTTTATCCGTTTGCGTTAAAAAAGTGCATTTTTTCACACTTTTGTGTTAAAAAAGACGTACTTTAAAACCCATTTTAATGAAAAAAAGTGTATGTACATTTTTAACAGACCTAAAAAAATTTTTTATTTATATTTAGTCAAATTTTTAAAGAAAATATGGATGAGGAAAAACAATACAAACATTTATTTTTGTTTTTAATAAAACTAAGTCCTTTTTAAGAATACAAGAATACATATTGAAATTACAATTATTAATCTAATTAACATAGTTTATTATTTTAATAAAATTATAAATAAAAATATAATGTATGTAATTTACGAATTATTATCTATAATTATCATTTTCTAAATAAACAGTTCATATAGATTTGTTTGATTTAAAATATAAAATAAAAACAAAGACAATAAGTTCATTTTATCATTAATAAAATTTGAAAAAAAAACAATAAGCAAATTATTATGAATAATAAACTTATTATTAGAACTTATAATAAGATGCAAAAGTATTAAAAACTTTTTAAAATTAACTAAAAATAATACAAACTATAAATTATAGTTTGTTATTAAAATAAATACATATAAATGTTAGTATTTATACTTCACCACTACTTCTTATTTCGTTTAGAATTTTTCGAATCAACAGCTTCGGGTATTGTGGGCCATTCCTTTTGATTATAATTAAGTTTAAAAGCATTTGGCTCTTTATATGCAAGTTGTGGGTCATTAGTTTTCTCGTGGGAATAATAGCAATGTTTTCCAAACTTACAAAACCCAGACAAGTGTAAACGTCTGCACGGTATCAGCGATCGTGGATCAACCAATTCTTCTAAACCATGAGCATAAAAACATCGGCTACCGTATTTGCACTCTCCCTTATTTTTATAATTTCGACAAAGTTTACATTTTCTGAATCTTATAAGTGTATCATTATTTTCTTCAGATGTATTATCGGGCACGAATTCGGGAATTGTGTTAGTCGCTTGTTCTTCGTAAACAGACGGTTCTTGTTCACCATTAGGCGGAATTCCAATGGTGGAATTATTGTATAAATATTCGTTCTTATCAAGGCGAGACATTGATAAGAGATGTTCGTTACGGTGTTTCATGCATAAGGTTGTTTCTGTAGGAAAATAACTTTGATAATTTAAGAACGACGGATTAAAAGAAGAAAACGTAGTTTCTCTTTCGAGATTTTCATCTTGTTTTGCTCTAATCGGCAATATTTCAGGAAAGTTCCATATAGAATATAACTTAAATTTTGGAGCTAAATTTTCATGTGCCATATTCAAACTTGTGCTTCCATTCACGTCCGCTAAATTTCTGTTGATGTGTAGTGTATCGACCATAGCTCTTGGAAAACAAGTCTCAGGATTTTCAATATTAAAATTTCGATTCATATTTAGCTCTACTTCACTGACTCCTCTTGGAAGTAAATTATTGATATTAAAAACTTGAGCTGTTGGATGTACTTGCGTAGGACCTACAAATATTTCCAATATAGTCAAAATGAACAACAAAACATACAATTAAATTTGGATAATACCAATTTTGTCACATTTTTCTGTTTCTAAATAAAAACGTCATATTTTGACCCTTTATCAATTAAAAAATTCTACTTGTTCGAATTGTGTGGCAGTTTTTATATACATACGTACATACATACATACATACATACATACATACATACATACATACATACATACATACATACATACAAACATACATACATACATACATACATACATACATACATACATACATAAATCACGCATTTCCTATTCCTAGTTAGTGGGTTAGCACAAACCCTAATACCAGTTTTTGCAATATAAATTTAGATCCAGATTAAAACTGTGACAGAATTGATATACTGTAGCTTTTCCCAAACTGCGGCCTGCAGAAAATTCTTAAAATATTAAAGAACATAATGAACTATTAATATAAAAGAATTACAAAAATGAAAACATTAAATACCTAATTTAAATGAGTACGACATTAATTTTAATCAATTTTCGTCTTCTTAGAGCAACATTTTGTACTTATTTTTTATATTGTTCATTCAATTTTCAATAAATTTTACAATTTCATTTACTTATTTAATCTTTAGCCTGATAAAATTTGTAAATTTTAAATCTAAAATTTCGCATATAAAAATGTAATAATAAATGAACAAATTTTCTTAGTAATTTTTGATTTCTTCAATGGCATAAATATATTTTTTTATTTATACCTTAATAAATTATTGAATTACATTTTTTATTTGGGCGTGCCATGAAAAAAACAGTGAAAAGTTTGGAAAACGGTGGTATAGTGCATTTCATTTATTGTTTAACTTCGTTAATTTGGATAAAAATAAACATAATACAAGCAAGGCTTTTAAACTCTAAGCATATAGTAAATCTAACAATGGAAAAAATGAGCATCGTAGTTTAAAAGAAAATAAAAAAGTGTATTAAAGAAATGCAAACAAAAATCATTATACAAGTATGTATTTCATATTTAGAAGTAATTTGTAAAATAATGGGATCTCGTGGCCGCGACCCTGAGTGTCTGGTAGCGAACCTGGGTAGCCGGGTTCGATCCCGATCGGCGCCAAAACATATTTCGAATTTTAAATAGCACAAAAATGACCCCTTGTGATGCATTCTCCACGCCAGCAATGAATGCCCGTAAAGTGACGCCTGGTAAATGCTTGCACGGTACGAATATGTCGTCATCATTACTGACATCTCTGTACAAATCACAATGGCACACCCAGCAATGGGTAATATGTCGTGAATATATTTATTTATATGTAAAAATAAAAAAAAATTATTTGTCTAGCGACCTTTGCATTTTTCGGGAAAAGTGTCGGATTAAAGTATGGAATATTAAAAAAAAAACAGCGAACCCAACAGGTTTTTTTAAAAACACTAAAACACGTCAGTTTTAGTTTTAAAACATATACAAGTAATATGTGCGATTCACCTTCCGACGTTCACTTGTTTTTAAATTGTGACGTCATAACAAAAAAAAAAAAAATGTCAATATAGATTTTTAGTAGTGGAATCCGATAGTGATTTTCTTCTCTTTATGACCATGCAAAATAAATCATAAGATTGCATAACAAAAATTCTGAGAAAAATCAAGTTAATGCTGAACATTTAATAAATAAAAATAATAAATAAATATATCATCACGGCTTATTACCCATTGCTGGGTGTGCCAATCTGCATTGTACACAGATATCGGTAATGATGAAATATTTGCACCGTGCGGGCGCTTACCAGGGGTCACCTCACGGGCACTAATTGCTGACGTGGAGAGTGCACCACAGGCATCAATTTTGTGCCATTTAAAATTGAAAATATTGTGGCGTCGGTCGGGATCGAACCCGGTTCCCCAGATTAACGACCTGACATTTAATAATAATGAATAATCAAGATACCTTGATAATTTTTTAAAATCTTTAAATTTAATGTTGCTATTATTGTACACATAACTCTAAAATCTAGGCATCTTGATTATTCATTATTATTAATTTTTCAGCTCGATTTTTGTTATGCAACCTTATATGATTTATTTACATATCGGATTCCACTGCAAAAAAATCTGTATTGCAATTTTTTTTGTGATGACGTCATAACTTAAAAACCAATGAAAGTCGGAAGGTGAATCGCACATATTAACATGTATGTTTAAAAACTAAAATAGATGTGTTTTGGCGTTTTTTAAAATATCGGTTGAGTTCGCATTTTTTTTTAATATTGCATACTTTAATCCCATACTGTATATTTATTTATAAAAATAAAAACTAGCATAATTTTAATTTTTGTATTTATCTAGTGACCTATGCATTTTTCGGGAAAAACAAAAATACATCTCAATGAGTAATATGCCGTGATGATATATTAATTTATTTGTAAAAATAAAAATCAGCAAAATTTTATTTTTTGTATTTATCTAGTAACCTATGCATTTTCCGGGAAAAACATAGGTATGTATTTTTAATATGATCTACTAATGTGGAAACTTTGCCAGCAATGGGTAATATGCCGTGATGATATATACCGTGTGTCTGTCTTAAAGGTGTACATAGGAGATTAACATGGGAAATCAGTTTTTTGCAATTTCCTGCTCGCCTAATTATTTTAAGCAAAAAATGCGTCAAATAAAAGTTTTAGGGTATAAAATTCTGCATCTAACTCAATAAACAGAATTACCTTTACATGCTTTGTAACAACAGAAATTAATTATGAAAATGTCGAAAATTACATTGAAAATATCGACAGCCATGGAATTGAACAAAAAATAAATAAATGCTTGACGTTTTATCAAATTGTCAGAAATGTCAAATAAGTTAACTTACCTTGTGGCAGATAAAACGTCAAGCATTTATTTATTTTTTGTTCAATTCCATGGCAGTTGATATTTTCAACGTAATTTTCGACATTTTCATAATTAATTTCTGTCGTTACAAATCATGTAACGGTAATTCTGTTTATTAATTTAGATGCAGAATTTTATGCCCTAAAACTTTTATTTGACGCGTTTTTGCTTCAAATAATTAGGCGAGCAGGAAATTGCAAAAACCTTATTTCCCATGTTAACAGACACACGGTATGTAAAAATAAAAATCAGCAAAATTTTAATTTTTGTATTTGTCTAGTGACCTATGCATTTTAGAAATAAACCAGATACATCTTTTAAAATGAACTACTAATAGGGAAACTTTGTCATAATGTAACCGACCTTGTATCTCTTAAAATAACCAAGATACCAATGGTAAGGGTTGAAAAACGGACACCCTCTTAAGAATTCAGGAAAATAAAGTGAAATGTACTGTATCATCCAACTTTCGAATATTTGGAAGCCACTTAGCATACCTGGGAGTGAATTCCACAGAGATGGCAAGGATAAAATTAGAGGCTTAAACCCCGGTGGCACTCTGTGATATGTTGCTATTTCGTGATTGTTGGGAGTCCAAATACTTGTCCACGGATTATTTTCTTGATGCACTACATTATTATATTGATGTTTTAAACTACCAAAATCAAACGTTGGTGCTAAAATCGCAGGAGAAAACCCAAGTAGTAAATTTATTTGAATAGAATGTTAAATATTCATACTTTCCAGAATATTCGCGGAATTCAGCATAGAATCAACATCCAAATTAAAGATATCGTCCATCATATTCATTGTCAAGCTCCGTGAATTTTTTGCGTATGAATCCATTAAATCACAAAAATTACACACACATTTCGATGACATAATTGCGTTCAACCTAAAATTGTAAGAATTTCTTAATCACGAGAAAAAATTAGTTATATTGAAATCTTTTCCTTGAATGACTGTTGACTATAGCTTGCAGTCTGGAATAGTGAGAGTAGAGCGCGATTATCTGTTGGAATGAATATGTGTATGTAAGCAACTTCTTAGAAATTGATTGGATCATTATTTACTTGCATAGTGAGTGTGAACGGTATAGTAACTCGTGGGTGATCTTCCTCCCTGTATCCGGAATAGTCACCTTGAAGGTAATATTTGTTGTTCGCCATCTTTTTATTGTTTTTAAAAACTAATATTGATGTTAATACTAAATTTAGAGTTGCAACACTAATAACAATAATACAATAAAAACTATATAAGTTTTTATGATAATTTTTTAAAGATTTAATCAAAAAATTATTCACACTTTCTTTTTCGACCAACGCTGATGAAGGACTAACGATTACTAATGACGTTTTAGTATGACTAAAATAATTTCTCTTTAACTAAAGCATTGTATAACAGTATACACGTATCAAGTAAACATAAACATAAACAATTATTCATAGGTCACTCCAAAGTTTGAAGAAAGTATTTGTATTGTCTTTGTGGGTGATAACAATTTTGCAATATCTTTCTCTTCATAAATAAAAAATATATACAGGAGGTAATTTTTAAAACGGGTCATAGGTAAAAAACAGTTTTTTGGTTGCCAAAAGTTTCTTTATTAATATATAAGAAAACGAATTGATACATGTTACAGAGAAAAAAATTACGAATTTTTTTATATCAAACACATTATATTTCTGTTCCATATAAAGCCACAAAATAAATTAAAAAATTTGCGAATTAAGAACAAATCTCATTAACTATGAAACTTACAGTAACAAAACAGTTGTTGACTTAAGGAAACTCATTAATTAACGTTTATTTTTTATAATTATTATTATTTTGGTTTTTCATGTTAGTAAGAAATGATAATGTTTTGTTACTTTCAGTTTCATGGATAACGAGATTTTTTATTTTGTGGCTTTCTATGTAGCAGAAATGTAACTTGTTTGGTATCAAAAAATTCGTAATTTTTTTGTCTATAATATACACCAATTCTTTTTTTCTATAAATTAATATAGAAACTTTTGGCAACTAAGAAACTGTTTTTCTATGTTATAGCCCTATGACCCGTTTTGAAAATTATACCCAGTATATATACCATCACGGCATATTACTCATTCCCATGCTAGGTGTGCCCGTATTCGTATTCGGGCTTTTATCAGGCGTCACCACACGGACTCTCATTGCTGGTTTGGAGAGTGCACCTCAGGAGTCACGTTTGTGCCATTTAATAATAAAAAAAATGTTAATCTTGATATAAAAAATAGATATCAATTTTTTTATTTTTCCAACAAATTTAATAATACCCGAGAAAAAAGTAATAAATTACTTGTGACGTAATGACCCCAGAAGAGAGTGATATTTAATCTAAACTGAAAACGATATAAAGTAGGTATAGCTCGTCCAGCAATCATTTGAACAAATGTCTTTTAATTCCTACGTACCAACACTAATCGTTACTGTAAAAAATTTTGCGTTTCAGGCAAATATAGCTTCCTTTTGGTACACATTACATGTCTATAAAAGTTGAAAATTGATTGAAACCATTCAAATAGGGAAAAGGACCGTAGTTGGACAATAAAATTCTTATCCAAGGTGTTATTCTTGAATCAAAGAAATTGTGAAAAGAATGCTAGCCGGCGGGATTTGAACCCGCATCCTCAACATTTGTACTGTTTCGTGCTATCAATTGCACCACGGCTGGCTGTAAATCCACCGGCTTATACAGTCTTTTCGTTAGTTAAACTCATTGGCTTGTATGAGATTCGCATCACATGTAGGTGTGATGCGGATCTCATACAATCCAATGAGTTTAACTAACGAAAAGACTGTATAAAATCCGAACGGCTAGCATTCTTTTCACAATTTCTTTGATTTAATATCATTTAAAAAATATCACATTCATCTACTATTTACTATGTGTTATTCTTGCTTTAGCAACGCCAAAATGTAAATATACACTTTGGCAGGTGTTCAGTTCAGTAATGAGCGTTTATTGTTCAAGCAAGTATAACACGTGGATAAGAGTTTTACTGTCCAACTACGACCCTTTTCCCTATTTGAATGGTTTCAAGCAATTTCCAACTTTCATAGACATGTAATGTGCACTGAAGTAGGCTATATTTGCGTGAAACGCAAAAATTTTCACAGTATCAACGATTAGTGCTGATATGGTATGACTAGCGAAAGTTGACCTTTAATTTATTTTATAGATATGGTTTCTGTTGAAACCCTAGACAAGAATAGAATTGCACGAAATATTCAGGTATGAAATTTTTGCATGAACCCATTTAAATACTGCACTAGGAAAGCACAGAAATACATTACTATGTTTGGCTGAAAATAGATGGCCGACTAGGGTAACTGAATACCAAAACAGGGGTGCGTTTAAAATATTTTAAACATTTTTCGTTTATGTTGATTATAACAAAATATTTTGATCTTTAAACTATTTAGCTTGGCAATTCTATGAAATAGAATTATTTCTAATTTCATCTAACAGTAATTCCGACTCGAGGGTTGCTTACACCTGAGACGAACGAACTAGAATTTGCGGTATTAATTTTTTTAAATACATCCTTGAATCCTGTTGCTAAGGTCATTTTAAATGCCTCCTGGTATTGAGTACAATTCTAATCTTCTGTAACGGAATATATAAGGTTCAGTTTCCTTTCAAATCAAATATAGGAAAATGTTTTCAAAAGAAACCACATCTAGTAAATAATCTAAACGTCAACTTTCATTCGCTAGTCTTACCATACGTAGGATTTAAAAGTAATTTGTTCAAATGATTGCAGGACAAGCTATACCTACGGTGTTAAAACACTAATGTTACCCTTATCATCTTTGTGAAATTCAATCCCAGGTATGTTAAATTATCTTCAATAGAATGTCTTCCACACATTTAAAAGTTATGGATGATACAGTGCATTTTACCTCATTTTCCTAAATTCTTAATAAAAGGTGCTCGTTTTTTAACCCTCATTATTCGCCCTGAGAAGGGTTGACGATATGTTTAAATATGGAATTTTATTTTGTTTGTAATTTTTTTATGTGACACGAACTGTTTCCTTTTACATGGATTTTATTTTTATATGCTCCTATTTTTGTATATTATACCTATTATTAAAATTCATTAAATATAATTATTTTCGCGTCGGTCGGGATCGAACCTAGGTCTCCAGATTCGCGACCAGACAATCAAGACTCAGGCATATGGCTACGAGACTCCATTAATCCGTAATCGTTTTTAATATTCTATAATCTATGACGTACATGTTAAGTTTATTGTGTTATTAAACAAAGTTCGTCACTAGTTTCAACACTTTCAAAAATATGCAGGGTGTAATCATACTTTGGGAAAAAAAATGAAAGGGCATATAGTACTGACCAAAATGAGTAAAAAAAGCTTAATCAACATGGGTCCGATCTTCAATAGTTTCCGAGATATAAGGCAGTGAAAAATGAGTTTTTACGGGGTTTACCTCTGTTATCTCGAAAACTATAAGAGTTACGACTTCGATTAAATAAGACTTTTTGTTTACCTTTCAGGTCAACTGAGATGTGTGTTTGTTTTTTGAAAAAAATCAAATAATTGTACTAAGTTAAATTTTGTGGCAACCAGTGTTGTGATAAATCAATTTACCTGTAAAGGATATAGACCAAGATTGAGATCTTTACAATTAATATGTTCTAGATCAGATCATAGGTCAATTTCTGCCACCGGATCTTTTTTTCAGATCAGATCAGGAATTTGGGATCTGTTTTTCTCAAATCATAGAAAGATCAGTAACGATTTTCAAATTCTTTTTATTTCTTATTAATTAAATAGGAACACAATGAGTAAATTAATTACAAGCAATATACTTGGACGTATGCCTTACACATGGGAAGAAAAATTAGATACATAAGGTACGTAGTTTTATTAATGCTGAATTAACGAAAAAAGTTGAAACAGAAACAAAAATAATAATTTTAAACATTAGAATTGTTGAAATGTAATAAATTAAGACAGACCATATCAAATAGGCAGACTATCATTATATGCCACTTATTTTTTTAAGTAAGTTATAGTAATTAACGTCTGAGGTTAACAGTGTACTTTCCGAGGGCTCTTGAAATCAAGGCTGTTATGATGATAATAACATACCAGTCGGACGTTTAATAAATTACAACCCAATTGTATTTAATTTGTTCTTGGATTTTCTGGTTTCAAATTTTTCTATTTTTTGTTTTCTCATTTGACATGGCCTAAACTGTTAGGTATAAAAAAAAATCATCTTCTACAAGTTTATTCAAGTTTCCCGTATATTCCCGTATATTTGATCTTTTTTTTTAAGATCATAGACCATATAGTTCCCAGATCTTGATCCAGATCAAGATCAGAATATATAAAAGAATTTAGATCAGGTCAAAAACCATACTAAATGAACTAGATCAGTGACAACACTGGTGGCAACATTGGCCAATATTTGATTTTCAAAAAACTTCGTTACTATTAGAAATTGACAAAAATGTTTCATATACAATTTTATTGTTTTTTTATAGTCTGTTTACTGACATAGACAAAATTTTGTTCAATTTTTATCTTTGTCAATTTTCTTCGATTCTAATAGTAAATGACCTCTATCTCGGAAACAGTTGAAGATCGGACCCAGATTGATGAAGCTTTTTTTACTCATTTTGGTCAGTACTGTATGCCCTTTCATTTTTTCCCGAAGTATGATTACACACTTTATACATGTTAAAATAAATTTCGTGGTCAATAATTAGAAATTACGATGGATAAAGCAATAAAAACTACGTATATTATAGTGTAGTCAAACTTTTGATTGTCATTCAACCAGGAGCCTCTCGCAATAATAGTTTGTCCTAAATACGATTTAATGTAGAAGTTTTGCAAAGATTAAAATATGTTTAAGATTTAATATACAACAAAATCTATATTGAATACAGTAAAGTGATTATTCCGTATTACATATATATGAACATTGAAACACAAAGGTTATGCTTTTTAACTTAATAAAAATAACTTACATAATGTGAAATATTATGAGAAGGGCTCGTATCTTTCACTTTCATATACAAACACACAGAATATATGTCTAAATTTAAACAAATATTTGATTTACTTACGTTCCATTATTTCTGCTTTTGTTCACTTAAAATTTCAAAATGGATTCCGGATTTCCAAAGGGCTGCAGCGGCTACAGGCGAAGACGTGAAAGTACCTGAGCAATAATATAAAATCCAGTAATCCGGTATATATATATGTGTGATGAAATATCCAGGTAAGGTTATTTTAAAAATTCGAATATTTTAAAAATGATTACCTTTTGAAAACTTCAATCCTAAACTCCAACAGTTTAGTTTAATACAAAGACCCAAGTTTTTAACTTGTTAAATATGGCGGAAGACTCTAGTACGCATGTGCTGTATTATGCGCAGTTACTTTTGCGTATAAACCAGAAAAGTGTAACGGTCAAATTTAGGCGCTAAATTCAAACATAATTTTAATCCCCGTGTATTCCTTACCAAAGAAATTTTTGCTCAATTTAAACGGCCGAGAAATGTCATAAAAGTAGATCATTTATGCAAAGCATTATATGTAGCACCTAAACAGATCCTTTATTTACAGATTCGTTCAATAATATTAGCATAAACTGGGCACAATTCATAATTATTTAAATAATTATACAACACTACAAAATGAACGTATGTCCCAGTTTCATCCTACAATTTCGATGCATGCTTCACTGTCTGTTGTGCTCAACAATTTACTGGCGGGTGACGACATACGCGGTATCCCGGAATGCACCAAACATTTTAATTTCTAATAATTTTCTTACTTTACCATTTCTAGAGGTTTAAACTATTGCAATCTATTACTGAATAAACAAACTATCGAATTCTTAGCAAGAGCTGCTTAATTTCTTTTACAAAATATCTTTTTTATATTTTGCGTTCATAATGAAGTCATTATGATACGCAATTGCGTATCGTAATGACCTTCATTTCGATACGCAATTTTTTGTTTTAGATGGTTGGTAGTAGATGACTTTTCTTTAACCCATTTTTACCTAATTTATTTTTAGTTAATTGACAATTCATTTTAATATAATCTCGAAATTATTATATTTTTTTTTATTATTTTTTTTTTTTATTTAAATTTCAAGGGTACATCGACATCATGGGTCATTAGTACCCGGTACAGTAGGTTTACATTATATTATAGTAATGATATTTTTTATACATTATAATGATTTGATTAGTATTGCATGATTTTATATGTATTGGGAGTGATTGATGTCGTTCAGGAATTTGAGTATTTTCTCAGTGTTTGTTTTGTCGTTTCCTAGGGCTTCGTGTAGGGTATTTGGTATGCTGATTTGTCTTCGTTGATTGATGAATTGAGGGCACTGGATTATTATGTGTTCAACCGTTAATGGTGTTCTGCATGTGTCACATATTGGGGGGTCTGTTTTCTGAAGTATGTGTTGATGCGTTAATTTGGTGTGTCCTATTCGAAGTCTAGTAATTGTCACTTGGTCTTTTCTATTTTCTGGTGTTACCCATTTTTGGGTGTTCGTTTTTATGAGTCTTAATTTGTTGTTTGGCGTGTTTTCCCATTTTTTATTCCAATCTGCTGTTATTACTTTTTTTATTGTTTGGATGTGGTCTTTTATTGGTGTTGGTATGTTGATGGTTTCGGCTTGGATGGCTTCTTTGGCTGCTCTATCTGCTGCTTCGTTACCCTGAATACCTTTGTGGGATGGTATCCACATCAAGCTAATTTTGATGTTGTTGTCATTTAAGTTGTGGATGGTGTCTTGTATTTCTTGAATTATTGGTTCTCTTATATATAATTTCTTAGTGGCTTCGATGAAGCTAAGGGAATCAGTGCATAATACAAAACTTCGTCCACGATGGCTATCTTTGTTGATGGTTTGTAAAGCTTTCAGAATGCAGTACGCTTCAGCGGTGTTGATTGATATGTTGTCTGGAAGGTGGAATTTTGTCTCTTCGTCGTCGATTATTATTGACCCTCCCGTGGCTGTCTCGATCTTGGTGCCGTCAGTGAAGATTTGTTTGTGCGTGGGTATGTTATTACATATTTTTTGAAATTCTTCCCGATATATGTTGTCTGGTGTGTCGCTCTTCTTGTATTTAGCCAGGTTGAGGATATAGTTGGGTGGCGTTTTTACCCATGGAGGGATTTGATCTGAATAGGATTGTTCTAGGAGTGGTATGTCAAGGTTGAGGTTGTGTAAGATGGAATTTATTTTTTGTTGTAATGGTGTGTTGGGAGGAATTTTCTGGTTATTTTGGTAGATGTATTTGTAGGCCGGGTTTCTTGGGTTTCTGGCTAGTTTTGTTATATAGGATAGGGTTAGTTGGTATCTCCGACTTTCGAGTGGGATAATTCCAGACTCACATAACATACTGACAACTGGACTCGTTCTGTAAGCGCCTATTGCTGTTCTTATTGCCGCGTTCTGAATGGTGTCTAATATGTTTAGATTTTTTTATTATTTAGGAAAGATTATTTACATGAAAATGTACAAATGGTTACAAATATAATCACAAATTGAGTAAGTAAATGTTATTGTAGAAGGCGCAAAATATAAAAAATAGTATAAAGAACTCATTTTATAAGACTTTCTTTCGCACTTGTCAATTAGAAAAACTCGCTAACGCTCGTTTTCTAAATTTTGACGCATGCGAAAAAAACATGTCTTATAAAACACGTTCTTTAATATGCTATTTTTTGTCTGTAAAATTACGGAAATTATACATTCAATATTTAATGTGACATAAGTTTTATACAATTTCAAGCTCTCCTGTAGAGTGCAAAGTATAATTCTGAACAACTTTCCTCTTTACAGTTTTTAGTTTTAGGTGAAAAATGAATAGGACCGCAGGAAAATGCATAAAAATAATGTTTCACCTATGTTCACATTCACACTTAAGCCCCACCACCCGGTATGAAAATGAAATGTAATTTTAATACAAGGCTTGTGGTACCAGCCAATATGTTTACGTTGGAGTCCAGGCGAAATATACTCTTGTCTTTATCTGCATATTATTATTAACAGGCATACTTGACGACATTGCAGGCCTAAATAATGTACACATTAATATTGCGCGGCTTGCATCCAGAATACGTATTTAATTTTATTTCTCATGATCGGAGAAATTACTTATTGAAGAATCCAATTGAGGAACGTTTTGGTAAAACTGGAAAAAATCCATCAAAGTAAATTCTTAGAAAAATGAAAAATTGTTATGCCGCCAATATCTGATTCATTATATTAATGAATATTAATTCTAATTTTAATTATGCTGTATGTAATAACTAAAAAAATTGAATCAAAAATAGGATTTTCCAAGTCAACGGCTTTTGAAGAAGTAAGTATTGCATATAAATTTTAATATAAAGTATATTAATATAAAATAAAAATAATGATAAATGAAGGAATATATAATAGCTTAACTAGTGTTGCCGCAAGACCAAGACAAGTATATTAACTAATATTAACTTATGTAAATATAAAAATTCAAATACGATTAGAAATTCGCAGATTAGGCTGGAAGTTTGGCTTAAATTAGAAAAATTGTTAACATTAAAAAATAGGCATAATACTCGTATTCATGTTACATCTACACAAATAATGAAATAAAAGCATATTTACTGAATACAATTATTAGGTCTGTTCGTTTCGCTACTTTGCGTGTACGGTTTACTGCCGCCTCAATACAAAGTATATGGGCGCGGCAATAAACCGTAGACGCAAGGGTGCGCAACGAATAAACCTATTATAAACAATTTGTTGACAGACGCAAAATCGAGAGTCTTGTCGAGACTGACTGCAAGTCTCGTCTCGACAAGATCAATGTAGTCGAGACTAAGACAAGACCAAGACAAGATTTACCTCAAGTCTTGTCCCGTCTTGTCTTGTGGCAACACTAAGCTAAACGAGCTACCTCAAATAATTTCTATATTATTAAAGATACAATAAAATACTATAAGACAATCTTGTAGAAGTCCAAAGGGGGGCATCCGAGTAGAGAAGAAAATATTTGTTTAAACCAGTGATTCTCAAGTTACAACACAAAGTTATATTTTTTAAATAAGATGGTACTCGTATTTATTTTTTAGGCCTATTCGATAGGGTATTTTTTTTATGAATTCAACCATATAATTATTTTATATCCTAATATGACAAAAATATTGAGATAAATTCAATTGAAATTTAATTAAATATGATTTTTATAGTTATTTTTCAGTAGGCTATGTATAAAAAACAAAAACTGCTATCAATTTGTATTATTTAAGATAGAAATCAAATAAAACACGATTTATAAAGATTAACAAATATCGGTTTCGTTTTAATTTAAGCTCAATTGTTTTTCATGCGTAGCCTACTAAAAAGTAACTATAAAAATAAAGTTTAAATTTCAATTGTATTTTTCTCAATATTTTTATAATGCTATGATATAAAATGATTACACGGCTGAATTCAGAAAAAATACTGTAACGAACTTGAAAACCACTGATTTAAAAAATATTTTCTTCTCTATTCGGATGCCCCTTCTTATAGCATTTTATAAATAAATAAATATATCATCACGGCTTATTACACATTGTTGGGTGTGCCAATCTGTTTTGTACACAGATTTCGGTAATGATGACATATTTGTACCGTGCGGGCGTTTACCAGGCGTCACCTCACGGACACTCATTGCTGGCGTGGAGAGAGCATCACAGGGGTCAATTTTGTGCCATTTAAAAGTCGAAATATTTGGCGCCGGTCGGGATAGAACCCGGTTCCCCAGATTCGCGACCTAACACTCTGGCACGCGGCCAGTGAATGTAAGTATCGTTATATGTAATTAGTTTGTTATTTATTATTGTTAATATATTTCCATAATATTCATTTATTTATACATTTTACCATAACAACTTCAAATATATTTTAGTTCATATAACTATACTTATTTTAATACTTTTTTTCCAAACAATGTTGATTTGATATACTATACATTTTCATAAACGATTATATAAAGATTGAAAATCAAATTCAACTTAAATAATTTAAATATATTTATATATAAATTTTGTTTAGAAACTTTTGAATTTGCAATTGGTATTACTCTATTCATTTATATAAGGCGCGGGTGAAGTAAATGTTTAAATTTTCTTTTCAAAAAAAATGTGTATTGTGTAAGAAAATCAAAAGAAATACTTAAGAAATAGATACATATCTACACAAGTTTGTTATTAATATAAACGAGTTAATACATTTAATAATTAAATTAAGAATATATTATATAGGGAAATATTTGGCGTCGGTCGGGATCGAACCCGGTTCCTCAGATTCGCGAGCAGACACTCAGGCACGCGGCCACGAGACCCCATCTTTAATAACATAGAAATTATTTAAAGTAACTCGTTTAGCTGTTACAGCTTGTATTAATTAAGTAAAAGCTAAGTTAAAAATTTAGCGTATGTTCTGCTGGGAGCCTTTGGAAATCCTTGTCCCTCTCTACAGCAGATGTTATCATGTGTCCTCTTCCCAGAATTCTTCTATATCCATCATGTGACAGTAACTCTGTCATGCTTTCGTTGTGGATATGAAAACATGCGGGGCCAAATATGCAATACCCATTTGCATGATAATCATTACAATAAAATTTCTTATAGATTGGGGTAACCAGGCGTAATTTCAGATCTACACCGCCATGAATTATTAAGCACTGGTTCAGAATACAATCCCCAAACTTGGAAAATTTTGCGCACATATAGCGCCTGTACGCGATATTAGAATATGTTCGAATTCGAACCATTTCTGCACGGGGTGTGAAGCCGGTTAGATGATGGAATTGTGCGCAAGACGGTGTGCATGATGAGTGGAATATGCTAAGGACTCCATGATGAATTCCTTGAGGATAATTACTTTGATTATTATTTTCTGTATCAAACATTCTGTAAATGTATGTACCACATTACTTAAAATGTTTTGAGTATGTTTTTATTACTATTTTTACCTTAGTCCTTAGAAAGAAATTTCTCTAAACTTCTGGAACTGGTAGATAACGTAGGGCTATTTGCAACAATCCGTATTGATTTTCTATGCAGCTTCAGATTAAATAGTACCCTGTTGGCAATTGCAACAATAGAGGAAGAAGAAGAAACTTTAAAAGTTATCAGTTAGAAATAAGAAATAATTAACTAAAAAAAATTGGTTTTATTGAAATAGTGCGCATACCATTTAATTTATTGAATTGATATTTTCTACATTCATTCAATATATAATTTTTCTTTTTTAAACGATTTGTCAAATTTGCATGTCTGTGTTTACAGAAAATGTCAGATTCAGAAAGCATCAACAGTTCGTTGTTTGGCAATGAGTACCTACAATATAACAACGAAATTTGTGCAACCGACAGACCAACGGAGGCACAGCGGCATTCTTATTCCGGAGTCCAAAAACATGGCCGATGCGATGTTAGTGTCATTCACCTACTTAACTTATAAAATATACATATACAGGATGATATGTAAGTAATATGCCATAGTTCATGGTATGATAAAGATAACTGAAAGTAGTTATAATCTGAAAATTATTTTGCTGTACTTATCGAGTTGTAAAAGTTATGGGACTGTAAAGTCGACCAATTACAAACCAGGTTCTTAATAAGTTAAAATCGAAAAATCAAGTTGTTCCAAAAACAATATTTGTCAGTTGTCATAAATGATGTTGAATTTGTAATCAGTGGAGTAGTAATTTGATATTTAGAAATGCCTGTCATTTTCACTAAAGAATACACCGACATGCATTGGGTGTATGGAGAAGTGCGTCAAAACAGTGGTGCTGCTGTTATTAATAAAAAATGTTTTATCCATACTCCGCCTCTGACTTCAAACCTTCAAAAATGACAAGTGTTGCTGTTTTCACTCAAACTACTGTGATTTTTAAATTTTTCTTTATTAAAATAATAATTGCAGCATACACATTAGAAAAGAAATTATTGCAGATTACGATACATTGTAACCTTGTTTATTAAGTGGTAACATATGGCACATTAAACGGAGTCAAGTCGAATTTTATGCGGATCGCCCCCTAAAGTGGTTCCAAATAAATAAATAAAAATTGTGCAGGCAATGATTCCGCTTAATATTAATATTTGACCATGCCTAAATGCACATTGAGTTTTGACACATTTTGAAACTGTATTTTAGTTAAAGGCAATAAGAGGTTTAAAAAATCCACTCATTATTGGAATATATACTCGGGTCGAGAATATGTGGACAAAATTTAAAGTCCTAATCACTATTCTTAAGACAATTGTAGATAGATTTTGTGCGATAATTTAACCATGTTTAATTATCTTAAGAATAATGATTAGGACTTCAAATTTTGTCCACATATTTTCGGGTCATTCTAGTATATATTCCAATATTGAGTGGATTTTTAAAACCTCCTACTGTCTCGGAAAAATAAAGTTCCAAAATGTGTTAAAACCAAATGTTATTTAAATGGGAAAAATCAAGTGCATTTAAGCATGGTCAAATACTAATATTAAGCGAAATCATTGCTAGCACATTTTTTATTTATTTATTTGGAATCACTTTAGGGGGCGGCCCAGTTAAAATTAAAGTTGACCTCTTTTAAGGTCCACGCTAATACCTATATAGCTAACAATTTTAATAAAATACCTAATTCATAAAGAAATTTATAGCTTTTTCATAGGTATGTTAAAAAAATCCCTATTTTTTTCTTTGTAAAATACTGCTTAGAACAGCACAAAATAAAGTTTTAAATTTACTATATAGTAATATTGACGTCACATCACGATTGTTTTTTGTACGAAATGTAGTAGCGCCAACGTCACTATTAATATATATATATATATATATATATATATATATATATATATATATATATATATATATATATATATTAATTTTAAAACAAATAGTGTAAGGACAAAAGTATTTCAGAATTAAAACTACGTCAGCTTAAAATCATTGGTCAAATATCTTTGTACACACCTATCCCGTGAAAAAATACTAATTAATTTTTACTCCTCTGCACTAAGTTTTGACACACAATCGCACGCACTGGTATTAGGGACCATTCGGCTAAAAAACGAGGTATAAGGCTAATAAATTAAATGTAAATTATGTTTCAATGGGGTCTTGTGGCCGCGTGCCTGAGTGCCAGATCGAGAATCTGGGGAACCAGGTTTCATCCCGACCGACGGCATATATTTCGAATTTTAAATGACACAAAATTGACCCCTGGCACACTCTCCACGCCAGCAATGAGAGGTGACGCCTGGTAAACGCCCGCACGGTGCAAATATTTTATCATTACTGATATCTGTGTACAAAGCAGATTGGCACACCCAGCAATGGGTAAGCCATGATAATATATTTATTTATTATAATTATGTTTTAGTTTTTATAAATTTTTAATACATTTTTTTAATACACACTTGTGATTACAGAAATAACAGAAATTTTAACTATATTTGGTCCCTTAGACCTGGTCGTGTACTGAAGGGTTAAATAATTTTTAGTGTCATGGAATTGGCACGTTGGGTAATTTTTTATTTAGTCTTTGTTACTTCCGTTTTCTTGGTAGTGTTTTAAAAAAGATTTTTGAGACAAATTAACATTCTTACACTAGATTAAGATTTCTTACTTGTATATATTTCAAATTTATTAACATATTTGTTTTCAGGCTCGGAAGGATGACAATTATGAAGATGTCAATTCATTACAGTCAAATGCTTCAACAATCAACATCATTGAGAGCTGAAAATACACTCAAGACCCAAGTTACAAATTGATAAACATTGGAGTACTTATCATCGAGCAATTTTTAGTCTATCAGTTTATGCTGCAAATTAAGTTTCAAGTTGACAAGTACTCTATTAATTACCAATTCTCTACGTCAGTTTTTTAGTATCCAGTAAGACATATCAACCTCAAACTCAAATGTTATAATGCTATTAAATATTACTAACATCTGAGTCTTAAGTTGACATTGGTGTATAGCATTAGTGCTGGGATCCGGATATCTGAATAATGGTGTATGTGTCTAATTTATTTTTACATAATATGATACAAGAGAAAAAATACCCGTATTTTTTAAAATCGATTAATTATTTCTACTTTAATAATTATTAAAAATTTGGGGAAGGGATTTGTGACGTGACATGGCAAAAGTGTGGAACAAAACGAATAGACTGGGAGGGAAAGAAATAGTTATAGCCAGATGTGGTCATGCCACTCCTACCACAACATAATCGCAACGCTGATTGGCTGATCTATAACTGTGTCTTTCCTACTCGCAATCTATCTGTCTTCATCCACTATTCTAACATGCTTACGGCATATATCCCTTCTTCAAAACACTAAACAGCTAATAACAATATTATTACAAATTAATGTTTAGTTTTAATTATAATACAGATAAGCTGTAGTGGTTAGTTTTTCTATTTTATGTCTTATATATTGAAATTCGGATATGTTTACATACCCAATTGAATGTGAACTATCAGGATGTCGGATTCGGATCTAAGTATCGGATTTGGGTTTGCAGTAGGTACTCTTTGAGAAAACTACTCTTAATTTTGAAAAAAATATTCTCGTACCGTGATCACTATGTTAAGTATTATACCGCATGTAGAAATGGAAAATAACGCAGCGATTTCAGTGTATTTTTTTAAATATTGCTATATCTCTTTACCTTTTCATTTTAGCGCAAAAAGTGTAAGAATATAAATTGTTGAGAAATTAAAAAGGTATCCTAAGGTAACTGACTTACATAATCATTCATATTTCACGAGGTATTAATTATATAAAATTTAATGTTCTTTTAGAAACATTGTTAGACTGCATTGAAAAATGAAACAAATAACTTGAATAAAATATTCACTTCAACATTTTTTATTTGTTGTATAGTTTCTTTTAGGCATAAACACAATTTGATCGGAATTTATACAACAAATATCAAAATGAATATTTTATTTAGGTTACTTGTTTCATTTTTCAAAGCACCAACGATTTTTCTATAAGAACATTAAATTTTATTTAATCAATATCTCGTGAAATATGAATGGTTATTATAGGATACCTTTTTAATTTCTGAACAACTTATATTCTTACCCTTTTTGCGCTAAAAAGAATAGGTAAAGAGATATAGCAGAATTAAAAAAATAACATTGCAATCGCTACACTGTAAAGTTTTGGGGTAGAAACAGGGAAGATGAATCTCCAATTGAGTTGTTGAATCTTCCTTAAAGTTGATTTAGGGTAGGAAGGTCGAAACATGGTAAGAAAAAGGTAGGAAATTTTGGTAGGGCAGATTCAATTCGCTTACAGGCATCTGTGTTGCACTGTAGGTATATTAGGTAGGTGCTACTACCTTTGTAAGATGTTTATACCTTTAGGGTTGATTCGAGCTGAATGTTCTACTTTTAATTTGAGGTACAGTTCCTATCATAAAAAAATATGGACTTGACATTAATTAGCACGTAACAGTGTCATACATGTGAAATTACAAAGGAATAATAGGAAAAAGACGGCAGAAATAATATAAAATATTCAGTTTTACTGAAATTTGCAAACTTATTGAATTTACATTGTTAATACAAATTAAATTTGTTTATTAATCTTATTATATTTTTTATAATTCCGTGCATACATACATCGTTTTCTACGTTACTTACTAGAAAGTGATTTATAACAAACTATTGAATATACATATCATATTACAAGATAGACAAATAAATGTGTGAAATGCAAAACATAACAGATTACAATTGATTTATAGCATTATTTATCCGTGTTCATAAAATTATATGAAAAACCAAAATATTCAATGAAACATAACTGACGATGTGTAGACTTATATAGTTGTTATATAAACAAATGCAAAACGATATTAGTTATATCTGTAAGATTTCGGAAATGAAAAGTGATCGAATAAACTTTCGCATTTCTTAGAAATTGTTTGTTAGTCCAGCTAGCAACTGAAGGCCTTACGGGTTTTTCCGAAGGCCAGCATAACGGTACCGCATTTCTGGGGATGGGAAGGAGTACACAGAGGGGTGAGAATTTTATGTGTCATTCTGTCATTTGTTATTCTCTTGTCGACAGTCGCAATGAGCATACTTGAAACTCAGGTAAAATATATTATGTTGTATTTTTAATTATAAACTAATATCCTTTTATTTTTTAGCTCCTTGATTTAGTACGGTACAAAATAACATACATGTAGATTTGTTATGACAATATTTTCTACAAAAAATGAAGAAACGAGCATCTTGACAACCATGTTCGACGTATAAAAATTAGAACTTTAAAGGTAATTTTCTTTATTTTGTTTCATTTTCTTTTTATTTACTTTCAAAGATAATATAACTATATTTCGCGGTATATACCAAATGTTAATTTTATTTTTGTTGAATTATTATTTAATATGATTATTTTCCTGTTAATAAAATAATATTATTATTTAATTACAAGAAAATAAACATTGAAAAACTAGCAAATATTTTGAATGAAATGTTCTTTTGTTCGCAAATATTTATTAGACGCAACAATATTAATTTAGTTTTATTTGTTACAAGAAGATCCAAAGAAAGTGAAGATATTCCTCGAGGACCTGCAAGAATTGGAGCAATAGCCAGTGAACGTGACCTTTTTTGGAATACATACTTTATTTACAAATAAAATAAATATATCATCAAGGTATATTACCCATTGCTGGATTTGCTAATCTGCTTTGTTCACAGATATCGTTAATGATCCTGACATATTCCTATCGTGTAGGCATTTACCAGGAGTCACCTCACAGATAAAACACTATGTAACTTACAATATACTTTATCTTATTTTATTTATGTATATTTTGTTTAAGCAAATAAATCTTTTATTATATATAATGTATTATTTTTCCTAAATCCCAATAATAAATAATATACTTTTCAAGGAATTTGCAATGACCTCATGTAGGGGTTCATATAAATTACTATAAAGTATTTTTAACAACCTTACAGGCATTTACTGGTAACTTGTGATACGGAAATTTCAAATCACTTTAAAGTATTTCTATAAACCACTGCGGGCATTTGCATCCCACTGTATGAAGGGTCGTATCGTGTCTACCAGGTAGTGAGGTAGGTTTTACTACCCTAAACAGAGATTGGTGCATCGACCTTTTAAAAAGGAAGGATTGTTCTACCTTGGGGTTGCATATAGTTTCAACCCAAAAAGGTAGTTGCAGCTACGTTAAAACTTTACAGTGTATGCGCCACTTTTCATTTCTACACCCGGTATACCGTTAAAGTAAGTTCCTAAAGTTCTGAATCGCCTTTATAATAAATAAAAATTCTCTCGATATTTTTATTATGTGAGAATATAAAATTTTTATATGGTTGAATTCAGATAAAAATGCTATCGAATGGTACAACTTTCATTATGGCGTTCCAATTAAAAAAATATAACTTTATTCTCTAATTTGAGAAACACTAGTTTCAAAAAAGTATTCTTTAAACAGATGTCCCCCTTGGTCTCTTACAGTTTTGCTATTTAGTATATTTTTTATGCCTATTCGATAGCATACTTTTTTCTAATTGCAACCATGTAATCATTTTATATCCTTACGTAACAAAAATATCGAGCAAAATTTAATTGAAATTTAGTAGACTATGTATGAAAAACAAAAACTGGTATCTGTCAATTTGAATTATTATCGAATATTTTGTTTATTGCTACTTTTGTCAAACGACAAATTGTCCTCTTCATATCATTTTTAATAAAATTGGGTCAATTCACACACGACAAAAAATTCTTTTTTAAATATACTCATTTTTTTCAGTTATGGCACTCTTATTAATAGCATTTTGAGGGATTTAATTCAAAACTTTATAAATTTTTTCTCGAAAATTTTATGTAAAGTTATGAAAATTGTGTATCGTTGGATTTAAAATAAAGAGCTCTATTGAATGAGCAAATAAAAAGTATATGTTTCCATTTAAAACAAAAAAGGTGATATCCATATTTTGAAATTTTTTTTCAGTTTATCATAGAAATACCCATGTAAAATAGAGATGCTAACTTCGTATCTCGAGATTGCAATGGTAATGAACAGCCTGTACAAAACACATGTATCAGTGAATGTAAGTATCGTTATATGTAATTATTTTGTTAATATTGTTAATATATTTCCATAATATTATTTTTGCCTTTCATTTATTTATACATTTTTCCACAACAATTTTAAAGATAATTTAGTTAATATAATTAATATATTTTTTGTATAAAAATAACTTAATCTTAACACTTTTTTCCAAACAATGTTGATTTGATATATTATATATTTTCATAAACGATTATACAAAGATTGAAAATCAAAATCAAGTTAAATAATTTAAATATGTTTTAAATTTCGAATAGAAACTTTTGTATTTGCAATTGGCATTATTTTATACATTTATACAAGGCGGGGGTGATGTAAATGTTTAAATTTTCTTTTCAAAAAATATATGTATTAAAATCAAAAGAAATACTTAAGAAATAGATACATATCTACTAGTTTGTTATTAATATAGATTGGTTAATACATTTAATAATTAAATTAAGAATATATTGTAGGGAAATTTGTTCTCTGTTTTGTGGCAACATGCATCGAATTACGTAACTAAACTATATACATAAGTGTATCATTCTTGATTGTTTGTGTCGTGAGAAAGAATAATTTCTGTTCGATTAATCGTTTAATTTATATAATTTATTAATAACTTTATCTTGTTTTTGATTGTTAAGTGTAAATATAAATCATTTGATTTACAACATCTTTTTTAAAGTTAAAAAACTTTTACATATTGAGCTAATTGTAATCACAAATATTGAATAGTATTTCAACTTTAAATTACTGTCGAAATAGGTAAGTTTATTATATATAGTTTTTGAAACTTTATTATGTCATTAATAATTAAGTAACAAACTGTCATTCTGACGTCCTGACGTCGAATCCAATCGATGTTACTTATTTACAAATTATTTAGCGCATTATTATAAATAATGTGGGTAAATTTGTCAATTGTGGTTCAGATTACATAGGTATTAACAAATATTCGAAATCTCAGTCATACTGCATTTATATTGTTACAAAACCGACGTTTTGTTATGTACACTTATACCTTCTTTAGGGTCAAGGATAAGCAAGATCCATAGGAATAAAGGCTGTATGTCAGATTTCGAGTATAGTTAATTTAGGGTGATATCTATTCTGCTGCACTTTTTATTCATACATCAAAGGGTTGTCAAAATTTTGCTAGTTTTCTAGTTCACTGAAACTTATAGGCCGGGTGTTTTGTTTTCAAGATGTACATAGAAGATTAACTTGTGAAATTAGCTTTTGCATACTGTTGCCCCCTCGTTTTAACAGACAACGATGGTTGTGGTCTCAATAGAAAGATCAAATGACACCAAATATATGTAAATTACGAGATATTTTAGACCCATAAATTAAATTTATTAAATTTCGTATTAATAGCAATAGCCATGGCATATAAACAAGGAAATAAAAAAATGATTGACTTTTATGTGTCAAAATTTTATTAATTTAATTTTCTAATCTGTATACAACATTAAAAATAACACAAAAAATCATAACTAACAAATTCTGACAGACAAGATGACAAACATTTATTTATCTTTTGGTCAATAATGCCATGGCTATTGCTATTAATACAAAATTGAATAAATTTAACATTTTATGGGACCAAAATATTACATAATTTACATGTATTTGGTGTCATTTGATGCAGAAAATCGTTAATAAGTTAAAACGTAGGGCAACAGTTTGCAAAAAAAATGATTTTCTATGTTAATCTCCTATTTGCGCCAAGCATCGTTGATAAAATAATGCATTCTTGTCCTATAGAATTTCGGACTATTTTTGTAATTTCATACCAAAGTAAATAGCAATTATTCGTTCTCATATTCATTAATACATTATACTATGTAATAAGATTCTGATAAGGATTTAAATATGTAGCATTAAAAATATATGTACCTATCAATATTTTTCAAAAAATAATATTGAGTAAGATATTTCTGAATATATCATTTTCAATACCGAAATCTATGTATAAATTCAAATTGGTGCACCCAGCAATGGGGTCTCGTGGCCGCGTGCCTGAGTGTCTGGTCGCGAACCTGGGGAACCGGGTGCGATCCCGACCGACGCCAAATATTTCCAATTTTAAATGGCACAAAATTGATCCCTGTGGTGCACTCTCCACGCCAGCAATGAGTGCCCCTAAACGCCCGCACTGTACAAATATGTCATCATCATACCGATATCTACGTATAAAGCAGATTGGCACACCCAGCAATGGGTAATATGCCGTGATGATATATTTATATTTATATTTATTTTTTCAGCAATGGGTATAAGATTTCTTCGGGAGTATTTCTGTTAACAAAATATGTGTTGCAGATCATTTATTCTAATTGCGATGAGTGACCGTCCTACGTCCAGTCGAGGAGGCAAGAAAATTAGTAAGGCCACCAATAAACCATTGGTAAGAAAATTTTACTACGCCTTTTCCTATAATTCGGATATGGCATCTTTATTCAAAAATGGTCAGAAAGAAAATAAGTTAGCGTTTAACATAATATTAGTTGATGTTATTGTCAATTATTTACAACTTATTTGTGGCATAAAAATAATAATTGCGGTGCTTTTTCCATACCAGAAACGAGTGTCTGTGCGGTGACGTCTATTTAACGTCCTGCACGATAAAATATTATAAATTGGAGTTGTGTGCCTGAGTGCGTTATGTGACCGGTTGTAATTTTAATGGTCCGGGTTCGAATCTGACCGGAATTAAATTTTCAAATCGCACAAAAGTGACTATATGTTGCTGTTTATACATGACAGATTTGAGAGCTCATGAGGTGAGTTTTTTGCAATTTCCTGCTCGCCTAATTATTTTAAACAAAAGTGCGTCAAATAAAAGTTTTAGAGCATAAAATTTTGCATCTAAATCAATAAACAGAATTACCTTTCCATACATTGTAACGACAGAAATTAAATATGAAAATATCGAAAATTACGGTGAAAATATCGACAGCCATGGAATTGAACAAAAAATAAACAAATGCTTGACGTTTTATCTGTCACAACGTAAGTTAACTTATTTGACGTCTCTGACAATTTGTCTCTAGTTTTATTGTCTGAAATGACTGAAAAAATGAACATTTATACGAATGAAGAGCTAAATTCGTGACAAAATTTGAAAAGACTGCTAATGTGTCTTTAAAAAATACACGTAAGCCGCGTAATCAGAATATAGGACGAGCAGAACATGCGTTACTCTAAGAAAGAGTGTTAGGAATGATAAGTGTAGACCCCTTCTGTAGGACTAAGGTAGATGTATTGGAAATAAGTTGAAGTACATAACAGCATCATACATAATTTTGTTACGCAATGTTGAATTTTTATTCATGTTATTTAAACAAAACTATATTTTCTTAACTTTATTTATGTATTAATTTTATATTTCTACTATTGCCATAATTAACGATATTTGTTCAAATCAAATTGTCAGAAACGTCAAATAAGTTAACTTACGTTGTGACAGATCACGTGACAGATAAAACGTCGAGCATTTATTTATTTTTTGTTCAATTCCATATCTGTCGATATTTTTAACGTAATTTTCGACATTTTCATAATTAATTTCTGTCGATATAAAGCATGTAAAGGTAATTCTGTTTATTGTTTTAGATGTAGAATTTTATACCCTAAAATATTTGACGCGTTTTTGCTTAAAATAATTAGGCGAGCAGGAAATTGCAAAAAACTGATTTCCCATATATATACAAAATAAGTAGATTGGCAGATATCTTAATTGAGTGGTCTTTCTGAAATTTTTTAATCAAATTTTGAAATTGTTTATTATAAATATTTAAATAATTTGCAAACGTAGAAATGTTTAGTTTTTGAAAATGTTTATATCTAAATTTTCCCACAATATGTGTTATTATAACCTTCTATCATATCTCCGCCTATGTTATTGTTTTTCATTCTATAATAGCTATTCAGCATTAATATCTGTATACGCTAAGAGTGAATGGTGATTTCTCAGTTAATCTTTATACCGGGTGTTTTCTGCCCTATATATTTTAGAACAAAAGTGTAAATGCAAAAAATAGCCAGAATTAAAAACTACATCTAATCGTTTCAAAATTATTGTTTAAAGGCGTTTCGTTCGCTACAGAGAAGCAAAAGTTCTAAATTTTAGCTGTTTACAGACTGTAATGGAAAATAGATCAAAAACATTAAACAGTTGTATTGTTTGAGTTGACAGATGATATCTGTCATAAAGCTTTAATAATAGGGGATTCCACTATTTTTTAAATATAATTTCATCTGAACATATAAGTAAAACTAAGACTGTTGGTAAAAATCCGGTGGAAAAATTCCTATTAATAAGCGAGTTATAGTCCTACGAAATTTGAAAATATAGATGTGACGTCACGAATATAAGTTTTTATATCAAACTATATTCTTCGTGGACCTAAATGTTCTTGATATATATTCTATTTCTAAATTATATTTATAAAAAATAAATGAATATTATTATACTGTACAAGTCTACATGATTTATAATTGGAAATGTATTTAAATTATTAAGTTAAATGCAAAATATTTATATTCAAATAAAAACTGTTTGAGATTTGCACTACTGGACTGATAGCCACGCCTCCGCTATTTGAATTTCTCTACTTCCATTGGTAGTAGGCTCCGCTCCTAACTGGGTATTCGTTATAAATTTATAGGCCGTCTTTGAGTCGTCAATCAAAATAATATATATGGATTTCATATGAGTGACGAGCTGCTAAAAAAAATCCCCTTAATTCCGAAGTATTTCAATTATGTCGTTTTATTTCTTTATTAATATTTATTATTAAGCATATACTTTCAATATTTTTTTCTAATTTCTTTTAAATCAATTGAGCGGTAGTCCCCTGTTATTGATTTCATTAAATTATTTATCAATAATCAAGAATACATTTACCACCTCACACAAATATAATTAATTAAAAATTAATTTAATCAAATCAATAATTATTAAGACTTTATGACATGCCATCTGTCAAACTCAAACATTTAACTGTTTAACATTTTTGTTTTATTTCTCATGGCTGTCTGTAAACAGCATTAGATGCAGTTTTTAATTCTGAACATTTTTTGTATTTGCACTTTCTAAAATAAATAGGCCAGAAATTACGGCCATATGAATATTTTACCATTGTATTTTTTATGGTCCGGAAAAAAGTAGACACCTGGTATACACATTAAATCAAATGCACCAAAAACTATTAGCTTACCACGTAGCACGGAACGGTTTTTTATTTCTATATCAAACGTTTTTTTTTTATTCGTAGATAAAAAGTATTATATTCTATAACTAGTATGGAATAGATAATTTCCGCGCGAGCGAAATGTTTGAGGCCGAGCCGTAGACGAGGTCTACGGTTTCGCGGAAATACTATTCCATACGAGTTTTAGACTATACTTCCACTAACACTATTTGAAAAATTATCACTTGACATTTTTACAAAAAATAATAAAATATTTTTGATATGTTATAAAAGTAATCATTTTTATTTAACATACCATGTATAAGTTTCAAAACGCGTAAAACAAGGCGTATAATTAGATTTTGTAATCATGTCTTTAATAATTTGACAGTTAAGGCAGTTGAGGTGACAAAATCAAAGAAACAAAGCGCCAAGCAAAGCCGGCTTGATTTTGAAAACAATTGCGTTTTTCCATGCATTTTATATGGGTGAATTGAAAAACTAGTGGTCTGTGGCCTATTACCCTCATTCTATAACAGTTTTTAGTTACTGAATGTATAAATTTCATAGTAGTGTTAGAGAAAATATTTTATGTGCTTTGTGCAAATATTTATAACAAATTAATGTTTAATCATTTTTATAGAACCTTACGACAACGAGAAGAATTCGTCGCCGACGCACTTTTAGTCAATACAAAGGACAAAGTCGTCCCCCTGTTGTGCAACAGAACACATCAGGCAAGTCATTTTTAAATAGTTAACACGTTGAGTGCCACATGCCATAAGGCTCCAATATGGAGTTACAAATATTTTGATGTAAAGGCCACGTGACTTCTAGTGTTGTCACAATATAGAAAATTGTCTGACCACATAACGCTATAGTGGAGCTATACGCATAAATGTAAATAGAGGGTGTAATCATACTTCGACAAAAAAATGAAAGGGCATATAGTACTGACCAAAATAAGTACAAAATGCTTAATCAACATGGGTCCGATCTTCAAGTTTCCGAGATATAAGGCAGTGAAAAATAAGTTTTTACGGGGTTTACCTCTGCTATCTCGAAAAATATAAGAGTTACGACTTCGATTAAATAAGACTTTTTGTTTACCTTTCAGAGGTCAACTTAGATGTGATTTGGTTTTTTTGAAAAATCAAACAATTGTACTAAGTTAAATGTTGTTGCAACCTTGGCCAATATTTGATTTCCAAATAACTTCGTTATTATTAGAAATTGAGAAAAATGTTTCATATAAAATTTTATTGGTTTTTTATAGTATATTTACTGACATGGACAAAATTTTGATCAATCACTATCTTTGTCAATTTTCTTCGATTGTAGTAGTAAATGGCCTCTTTCTCGGAAACAGTTAAAGATCGGACCCATGTTGATTTAAGCCTTTTTTACTCCTTTTGGTCAGTACTATATGCCCTTTCATTTTTTTCCCGAAGTAGCCTAGTGTGGGCCATAGCAACAAATCTCTGTATTTGACCTGTGGATATGTGACTCCAGTGCGATGCTACGAAATTATATTTTGCACAGAAGTTATTAGGCCTATTTCATGTACACAAAAATTTATTTTTAATGAATTTACATGCAAAGTAACAAAAATTAGTACAGTCGAAAAGTGGAACATAGGCGTTTAACATGGGAAATCAGTTTTTCTTTGCGCAAACGTTACCTAATTAATTTATGCAAAAATACTTCAAATAAGAGTTATAAAAACATTAAAAATCAAATGCAGTTAAACTAAAATCAATTAAGACTTTTTAATACTAAGAATCAGAGTGCAGGACCCCATTGTCCCATTGAGACCATTTTGGTGGTGATATATTTGTTTTTTCGAAAAAATGCATAGGTCACTACATGCAGGCAAAAATGCAAATTTCGTTTTTTACTTATAGCTTGTTTATTTGAATTCATATTAGATTGTACCTTGCACTTTTTTGAATTCGTAAGTTTTCACAATATAACATAAAACATTTTAAAATTTAAATTATTAAACAAAATACAAAATTATTGGTTCTTTTTTCAGTGCTTTTCATTCAAGGAGGCTTTCAAAGTACCATGTGTTCAGAAAAAATCCTAACTCGGAGTAGGCTATGAACAGGGAAACGTATGTCTGATCCATTATTCAATTCAAAAGTCGAATAGTCTTGAAATGTAATTTTAAGGAGAAAATATAATAATGAAAGATACAGTATATTGCCACTAGCCGTTTTCTAATTTATTTCCATTTCTAAAAGATGAATCAAGAAGAGAAGACTTGATTTCTTTAGATAACATTTGTGACAATTTCTCGTGTCAAATTGACATTTAATGAAATGCTTTTAAATTAAGACATATGTTTCTTTGTTCATAGCCTACTCCGAGTTAGGATTTTTTTTGAACACACTGTACTTACAATCTTCAGTTTGTACGAGGACCATGCTAGAATTATTGAAAATTTTAAAAAATCTGCTAGGCCGTGGAAAACAAAATCATTTTAAACAGTTATTAATCTATCATTTGAAATCAAATTGCAAAATTTAAATTGATTAAAACTTAGTTAATCAATTTTTTAAAGTATCCATTCGACCTTTTTTTGGACATGGAAATTTATGTAATAAAATGGATTATTATTTTTTCAGACAATATTGTCTCATTAATAATATATTTAATAATCCTAATGTACCATTCTCTCTTCGAACGTCGCCACAATATAATGTAATACTATTTCTTTTTTTAGTAGAGTCCAATACTGTGATAGAAAATCAACCAGCACGATATTACTATGCTCCAATTTGGAACCCACCTGTAGTTGTAACAACTCCTGATGTGGATTCACAAGAAAGGCTTACCGCCGATGAAGCAAACTGTGAAAATGAATGTACGACACAATCAACTCAACAAAACTAAATTGTTATTACATGCAAAACCTCGATTTTTAAATACGAATATGTAACCCTAATGTAAAGTACTTTTGTATTTTGTTAAGAAAATAAATGTTTTAAAATATTTATGTATATTATTTTATGAACTATTATGTTATAAATGACGATTAAATGTTAGCGCTGAAAATTAGAATATTAAAACACATTTATCACCCAAACCGGTATATACAGTATTAATACAAAAATAATAACAAATCTAGATGACCGTCGCCTGGCCGAACCCGGTCACGCGGAATCCTCCTTCACGCCGTGATTATTTCTGTAAAAGAATTAACACATGAGAAATACTCAGTGAGGAGGCTATCATTTACAAAAGGTTCAGGCATTCACACACCGTACACACATGTTGGCAACTACGGGCAGTACCGCTAGTTACTACGGATCCTCTGCCGCTTCGGTGGTGATCCGGAGACAATCATCTTAACCAACTGGATCACATCACTACAACCCTAACTGCTGCTACGCTGGCGACCACAGATGTGGGTCACTACAGCCTTCCCTGCTGCTACGATGGCGACCCTCGGGTTCACACGAGCGGCCACTACGGAACCACTGCCGCTTCGGTGGTGATCCGGAGACATTCCTCTTAACCAACTGGATCAGATCACTACAGCCCTAACTGCTGCTGCCGTTGGCGACACCAGATGTGGGTCACTACAGCCTTCCCTGCTGCTACGCTGGCGACCCTCGGGTTCACACGAGCGGCCACTACGGAACCACTGCCGCTTCGGTGGTGATCCGGAGACATTCCTCTTAACCAACTGGATCAGATCACTACAGCCCTAACTGCTGCTACCGTTGGCGACACCAGATGCGGGTCACTACAGCCTTCCCTGCTGCTACCGTTGGCGACCCTCGGGTTCACACGATGCGGCCACTACAGTACACCGTACTGCTCACACACACACTCACAATCATACACATGCTAGATTAACTCTCTCACCTGAATCACTATAATATCGATGTTCTCACACTGAAATCTAGAAATAAACTGAAATAAAATACGTGAATACCAGTATCATTAAATGTAGCTCTTATCCAACAGCATCGGTTACGTACCTAAATAGCTAATTAGAGACAAAACATAATAAATTTAATAAAAATAATCTTACGCAAAATAATCACTGTGACAATTATTGTTTTCAATATTAAATTTATTTCATAAATCCTGTTATACTTTTTAAATACACTAGTATCTATCAGGGTTGGCATGATTTAAATCAAATTTTATTAAATAATATATTTTTTGTCGAAAAATCAAATATTTTTAAACTTATTTAGTATTCCTACAGATTTACCAACAAGAAAATTCTACTATGGTAATATAATATATATATATATATATATATATATATATATATATATATATATATATATATATATATATATATATACCGTCTACTTTTTTATGGACCATAGGAAATACAATGGTAAAATTTTCATATATATATATATATATATATATATATATATATATATATATATATATATATATATATGTAAATTCTGCCCTATTAATATTAGAACGTGGGTAAATTTATTGATATAATAGGTTCTTGTCATGAGATAAACAAAATAAAATATCCGTTTTAAGCTTTTTACAGAGTGCCATGCAAGACATGATTTGACCTGTTTTATTTAGGTAGGCATGGTTTAAGTTTAAAGTTTAAACAGGTGCGTTTGGACGCGTAATATATTACGTATAAGCAAAAATTCAAATGCATTCTTTGGGGTTTTATTACAGTTTTCGTTTATGAAATAAAACATTTATATTGCTTTTAAAACAACTAAAAAGTGCAAAAACACCAACAGGTCTGTAAAAATAAAAAATTCATGATTTATTTGATAATTTTTTTTAAATCAATGATTTTTGATTTTTTTAAAATAAATCATGATTTTTGCCAACCCTGGTATCTATTCATATTTTTACTTTTGTATTTTTACTTTTTGGCATAAATTTGAAAATGTTAATTTTATAAAGTTGTTAGTGCAATGAAGTGAGCATTATTTATTTTTTGAATATTTTACTTGAAAATTATATAAATATGAAATTGTATTTATAACGTATAAATAAATATTATTGTGAAATATGAACGAATAAATAAAATTAAATAAAGTAATTTAACATACGAACTAACTTCACTATATTACGTTGCTTATTGATACTATATTCGCACCGAAGCGTCGATATCCTTTCCCGGCAATAGTGAAAGTGGAAGCGAAGTTCCACGTATTCATTTCCCAACATTCAACTGGTACTGGTAAGTTTAAATTTACTTGGATAAATAATAATTCTATTTAATATAGTAACTTGAATGAAATAAAGATAAATTTGGTATATAAATTGATCGTTTTAATGTACATATTGGAATAAATTCAGTCATAAAATTGCATCTTAACCTAGATTTTTTCTATACACGTATTTCGACAGCAAATTTGTCATTATTGGTAGTGTAACTACAAACATTAGATGCCAGAGAATTAAATAACGGTGAGGAATTAAAAGAAAACTGGGGTTAGGGATTATGGGATGAGAGTTAAAGTTCAATGTGCATGAAACCGAAACCGTTATGCTTTTCGGAATTTCCATAATGTGTTCTTCAAGTAAAACATCTAGCTAGGTAACACTTTTAAATTGTAATTTTCAAAATTTTCGCATCTAAAATCTGCAGTTACAAAACATTTAAATTAAATTTTGTTTACTCATTATATGCATTAATTTTATGATATGTTCTACAACTGTTATTTGAAGTATCATTTTTTAATAATTTGGGAAGCAATATGCAAGGAAAAACCGTTTTTCCATGGGAAACACCTATATGACTTGCACTTCGTGTAACACACTGTATAGATATATGTATGTCGTAGCCAGGCTACGGTAGCTAGGTTGTAATACCAGTCATTTAATGAAATGCATGTGCATTTTAAAAAAGACGGCCATATTGTCAAACCTTTGTTGACTTGTTTTATAATCTGGCTAGTCGTCTAGGCGTTTTATAAAACGACAACAGTTAACGTGTATATTTATCTAAATATAACAACAATAACCTAACCTAGTGCAAAAAAAACTCGGCCGAGTTATGCAAGCGTGACTTTTGTGCATTAGATTCGGTTAAAGTTGTTATATTGGGAGAAATTGTAAATGAAAATGTTAAATATTCATATTACATTGCCGACTCAGGTGAAGTAGCGATAGCGCTGTCGCTTCACGCTTCAAGGGTCCTGGGTTCAAATCCCGAGTAAGGCATTTTTGTTGTGTTTGTCTTTCATCATCTCATCTTCAACACCGGCGCATAAAAAGTGTAATGATGACTAGCCAGATTGTAAAACATCGCGAAGTCAACGAAGTGTAATCATTTTACTTTACATATACAGTAAAAATGTCGAGCTTCGATATCCTTTAATCTAGTCGCTTAAATTCCGTTCGTTAAAAAACTCAATTATTCGGATTATTTAATTTTATCAAATTACAAGCATCTCAAGTAAGGTGCTTTATTATAATAGCCTTCTATGATACTCACTGTAGGTGTCTTGTAAGCAGATTAAAAGGGTTGCATGATACACACGAAACAAAATTCATATACATACCGACCTTCATAAAATAAAACTGTAGGAAAAGATATGATTTTTGAGAAAACTGACATCTGAAAATTTTAAATATCCTCATAAACTATCCGATTATTCGAAATATTTAGATATTCGAGCTATCCGAAAATGAAATGTATTTGCACTTTTCATTTGTATAAATAATGAATTTTTTGATAATAATTAAAAGACTTGTTTTTTTTTTTAGTATATCAGGATTAATGTATATCCGAATATTTAATTACGAGTTTACGAATATCCGAAAATTTGTAGTATTTTATATCAGAATTAAACTGGTATCAAAAATATTAGAATATCGCAACTATCTGGATATGTATCCGCGGATTTTTCTCATATCAATATTCGTATATTCGAAATTTACTATTTGTTATTTTATGTATCAAATTATCAGTAATTCTACACAATGAAATTCGTAGCTGTTAGGCTGTCAGTGGAAAGTCAAGCAATAATAAGTACTATTATTGTAATAGTATACGTACGTATAATATAATAATAATAATAATAATAATAATAATAATAATACGGAAAAATTGGCAAATGAGAATGAAAAAGATTGTCCGATATCCGATGGTCCACTCAAAATATTTGTGGAATTATTTGTTTGATGTTACAAGTATTTACATTCCTCATTTCGTTTTCTTTTTGGTTAATTATTCAAATGTAAAACTTCATTATAAATATTAATAATTCCAATATTTCGGTATTCTCCAAAAAACTAAACGATTGGATGCAATGTATATGTATTAATAGTTATTAAAATTATCACTTTTCTATATGGAATATTCAGAGCCGTAATTAGGGTTTTGAACGCCTGTGGCAAAATTTTTATTTGCGCCCATACATATCAAGAAAATAATTAAATAAACTTCTGATAAGCGGTTCGCGAGTTACTAACAACTTAAACTTACATGAACATTTTCTAAAATTTAAAATATCTGCAAATCTGCTTCATATTTTCATCTAAAATTTTGACACGATTACGTATTTAATACGTGTCAAAATGTCAGATGAAATTAGATCTAAACCGATTTACAGATGTTTAAAATTTTAGAGAAATTGCTAGTAACTCGCGAACCGCTCATAGGCAAAAATTGTCTATACTCTGTTCTATTTAAGCCATTCAGCAAATGGCGCTTGCATCAGCCCCAGTTTTAAGTAGCCGAAATTACATTGGGTAAACGTGTCTCTTGTCGCCAATCAGAGAGTTCAAAACTATGCCCAATTCTCTACAGTACTGAATGGCTTAAATGGAACAAGATATATACTAAGTATTAAATACCTAATATTGTTTATTTTTTGAGTAATTTAAATTTCTATTATAAATTGTTATTCTGGTTAACTATTTTTTAGCATAACTCTTTGAGAGTTCATCCTAGGCAAAAAATATCAGAACTCTTTTTTATACAGGCAATTATACGAGCTTTAATTTTTATTCATGTAAAAAAAACTCATTTTTTGCACTTTTAACTCGAGATGGTGGCAAAATCCGGGGTCGCGAGACGGTGCAAAATTAATGTCTTGCTGGAGGTCCCAGTAAACAATAAAATTCACGCCAGCTTGTCACCAATTATTTCCACAATAAACACCTTGCCAACTGGCCTATCTGCAGATAATTATTTGTTAAATTTAGTAATATTTGATCTAAAACCCATATAAATGATTAAAATTTTGCGCCCCTAAGAATTTTGCGCCCGTGGCGTGCGCCACCTTTGCCACACCCTAGTTACGGCACTGGGAATATTTCATATTCCTTAGTACATTTAGCATCTGAATTGTAAACCGAATATTTTATTCGTATTTAGTTATACACCCAAAATAAATTCTAGCGTATTTTTAATACAAAAATATAAAAGACGTTTTTTGTAAATTAAGTCGAATTGTTCGGGTATGACCGGAAGCAATCGTAAAGTGAATCATATGGAGATGGAACCAAAGTAAATATATGTATTCTAAATTCACTTCAAGCACCCGGAGCAAGTAAATTTTTAAATATTCACGTATATATATTGTAGCAGACATGACAATTTTTGAGCAATATTTGGCACTTTCAACAAATAAATGAAAATATTGACAACAAATATTTGTAATATCGGTTTACAAATCTCCCGGACAACTCCGGTTGAATTTATGAAAACATCTGTAGATGACACCAATCACCAAAGTAGATATAATTTGCGCGCGCATCGATTATTATTTGTCATAGTCATTGTTATCATCAACGAAAGACTTGTATTACGGTTAAAAACTTTTGGTAAATATACTATTTATTAAAAATTTAAATAAAATAGTTCGCATTATCAAGTGTACTGTATTGTTATGTATTAAATTATGCTCTAAATCTGTGAATAACAGAAAAACAAAGCAGTATGCACTAATAAAAAAGATAACTACATTTTTCAGATCATAAACAAAAACATGCACTCCGGCGAAGAGCATCCATATGATACATGGTTTTGTGACCCCTGCTTGGTGAGTTAAAGTTAATATTGTTAAAAAAACATTATAAATAAATACCGAGAGTTATTTATCAGTGAACATGGGCGTATGTCATTACCATAGTTACATTTAAAATGACTGATAGCAATGTATTATCGCGTTTTTTTTTAACTAGACATCATCATCACAATCATCATCATTGCATTGCCAAAATCCGTTTTTGAGGTGGATTACTCCTCTTTCTGTTTTATAAATTTTCGTGTTTTTGCTTTGGTTGTAATTTTTTCCCATAATTTCCGGTCTTTGCATTTTGTTTTCCATTCTTTAATATTCATTGCTCTCATGTCTTCTTCTATTTCTTCTAGCCATCTCTTCCTGTGTCTTCCTCTGCTTCGTGTATGTCTAGTGGTGTCTAGATTGTTATTTTTTTATGAGTTCTGTGGGTGCTCTTCTCATTATATGGCCGTACCATTCCAGTCTGAGTGCTTTTATATGTTTAACTATATTTCCGCCTTCCAGGATTTCTTCTATTTCTGCCTTGTTTTCAGTCTTCTTTCTCCATCTACAGTTACATCGTACTTTTTAGCAGAGTTCTGTTCCTTCTAAGGCTTAGTTTCCTTTTTGAATTCTTTCTGCTACTCTTTTATTGCCAGTTTTCCCTAAAATTAGAAAACTAGACACAGGGAGTTGTCAAAATCATCAAACTATCATGTAACTATGGTAATGACATACACCTATGATGTTCACTGATAAAAAAACTCGGTATATTGTCTTCTACTTATACATTGAATAGAATAAAATGTATCTTTATATAAAAAGAATCGATAGATGATAATTTTGCTCTTGGAGAGAAATTACTAAGTATCTAAAGAAAAAAGTACAAATTATTTCACTCTAAATCTCTGTCATAGTTACCATACGCCATAATCCCTCATGATGTACCCGATGTATCGACCATAAAAACACCAATACAGGCAACACCTGTGGGATTTAATTTCAATTCGACTGGGCGACCAAGCTTATTAGCAACACCTACAAGACGGAATTTCAATTCGTCTGGACGGCCAAGCTACACCCCACCAAGACCGGGAAGAAGGGGCTTGTTTGCCAATATGAGAAGGAGACTTCTAACAATCAGCCCACGAGTCATCAGAAGACTAAGCTTTTCAGATTCCGATAGCTCCCGATCACAGACGCCGCCATCGACACCACAGGCTCCGCCATCGACACCACGGGCTCCGCCATCAACACCACAGACTGAGCAACCGTCCCCACAGGATTCGGAACTGTCCCCACTTCTGCAACTGTCGCCAGAACTGTCTCCCGTATCTACGCCACCAAAAAGCCCACATAATGATTCCTTTGATGATGACTTTTTCGATTCAACGAAAGTAAGTTTCAATACGTATAGCGATCAGATTTGTTAGAATTATAAATAAATACCTATATCATTTTGCCATTTATTTAATCATAAAAAATATGATTATCTATTACAACAATGGTGGTACGAGGGATAATGGACCCTGTTGTATTTATTTCTTACCTCTAGACTTCTAGAGATCCCAAATGTTATCCTGTACATTTTGTATTTTTATTTTAAGCAATTACTATATATCTTTAAAAACAATACGAATTATTTCACTGTAGATCTCTTCCACAGCTGCCTTTCCAAATTCTGATCTGCTATTCATCAGTTCAACTTAGGTATACCTTCTATTTGCCGGTGCTAAAATTCTCAAGTTTATACATATACAGTCGAACTTCGATAACTCAAACCATGACTTGCCACAAAAAAAGTTCGAGTTATTAAGACTTCGGGTTATTAAATAAAATGCATATGTATAAATATTATTTATGTATGTATGAATTTATTTGAGTAAAAATCACTTACCTTATGATGTTTACAGATTGATATATGTACACAGATCAAAGTTATAAACATTATTTTAGTGTAAAAAAGTCAGTTATTTGTGACTGACGAGAGAATTTTTTATTTTGATTTTCAATAAAAAAAAGCTTCAATGTTATTTAAACCATTATACAGGGAATCGGTTGTATGTTCATTGGTTTTTAAATACGAACGCAAAACGCTTAACGAATTTTCAACCAATTCGTTTGAAGGTGGTTGCTGCAAATCATCCTCCATCATATCACTTTGGCTGTCATTTGTATTGTCGAGCTCTACAGATTCGAATTCAGATTTGTAGAGCTCGACAATATCTTCATCTGTGGGAAACTCCGAAGTAACAGTATCATCATCCAGATGTATAAAATCATTTAAGGTGACACCTTCTGGTGTAATTTTGACATTTTTCCAAGCTTCATATTCCAATTACAATTGAATTTCATCCTCACGTTTTTCATTCATACGTTCACTTATGAAAATCAAAGGAATTTCATCCTCTTCGTCCCACTCAGAATACTGACCAAAGCCGGCTTTTTTAAAACAGTAGACACTGTACTTGCCGGAACATCATATTTCATAGCTAGATCTTTCTTTCGTGAACCACTTCCCACTTCTTTGATCAGTCTAAATTTTTCATCAATAGATAAAGTTTTTAAAGTACGTTTTAATGACATATCAGCAATGAAAATATCTTAAACGTGATAAATCAAGTAGCCACAGTATTTTTTTTTTCACTTAATAATAATAATTAACAAAGCATATGTTTGAACTTCAGTAGTACCATTGAATTTATAATACCCCTATAAGGGTATTATAAATTCAATGGTAGTACAGAAACCGAACTGCCTCCATCATCATGTTATAAAAACACCTGTTACAAAATCACGTAATTGGGGGATTTCCCCCAGAATTCGACTTATTGAAGCTGGCGTCAAATATTCTGTTCGAATTATAAAGATATTCGAGTAATCGAAGTTCGAGTTATCAAGTAAAAATTACTCATAATTGTCACTCTTGGCGCTATTGCCAACCAGTTTGATTCGAGTTATCCAAAATACGAGTTATCGAAGTTCGACTTACTGAAGTTCGACTGTACTTCCTCTTTATGATTTTATGAAATATTGTTACATTTATTTTATGTATAATTTCTGTCTATTAGATCGAAGATTATCAGGCAGCGGTGTATGGCAACAGAATTTTATTAAAAGGTAAGACAAGCTGTCTTTAATAAAATATCGTAGGTATCTAATTTTGAAATTATATCTTGTAGAAAAGCATCCATGGCGCAGAATGTACAAAGAAATGGTGAAAGAGATGCGAAATAAGAAAAAACCGACTCGTGAATACTATACATATCGGTTCGCTCTCAATCCAAAGTGTATAACGCCGAGACTAACTAAAACGAAAAATCATGTATCATATGCTTTATACAGACCCCGAAGTTCAAAAAAACATCCGCTTCCGCAGAAGAAGAAAAGCATATTAAATTTACCATTAAGACTTTAAGATCATGGTCAAAAACTGTTACCGCAGTGCATGTTTTATAAATTTAATTTTCAAATTTTTACTTTTTCGTATATTCTTATTCAAAATTTATATTGTTGTTTTTAGTTACTTGTTTGTGTTCAAAATTTTTTAATTTTTTGACCTTTCCTGGAAGCAGGAAACAATTGTTTGTTGTTACCATTTGTTCTTGTTATTTGTTGAGATGAAAGAATATTTATATTTCTTTGTTCAAAATTAGTTCAATTCTTTAATTTCTTTCAAAATTATATTAACTTTTTGCCTAATGGGCAACATAAATAAATAAATAAATAAATATATTGTAATGTTTTATTTATTTGGGTGAAGTGTAAAAATCAAAGAAAAATATTTTTGATTAGTGATAAGAAAGTTATTGTTATTTAATTTTCTTATTTTTCTCATCTTATTTAAATTTTTTGTTGGCGTTCATGTTACGGTCTTTAGTATCATGATGATCTCAAAAATGGGAAACTTATTTGCCTATACAAAATTCCTACAATTATTATATAAAAATAAACTAATAGGGTATTTGAAAAGAAAAATCTTGTTCAAAATTTTTCAGTTAACTATTCGGATATTTATGTATAGTTAAATTTTGTTGTATGTATTGTTAATGTTTATTGATTTTTTATTTTTTCTACTTTATTGATCTCGGAGTAGGCTATGAACAGAGAAACGTGTGTCTGACCATTATTCAATTCAAAAGTCAAGTCAATTAGTTTCCATTTCTAAAATAAGATTCAATAAGAAAAGCTTTGATTTCTTTAGAGAATATTTTTGACAATATCTCATGTCAAATTGACATTTAATTAAATATTTTTAAATTGACATACGTTTCTTTGTTCATAGCCTCCTCCGAGTTAGTAATTTTTTTGAACACACTGTATTAATTTCTCGATCATGGAAATTGAAATATGTACTTGGGTAGTATTTTAAAAAGAATAGTGGTGGTAGTTCAAAATATTTCAGTTACAATTCGTAATTTTCTGAAAAGGTAAGTTTTGTTGTCAATTTTTTATTGAATTTTCATTTTCTTTATACTTGAATGACTTTTTTTCTTTTTATACCCTATATTACTTAAATGTAGTATCATAAAAAAAAAATTTCGAGAACAATGCAAATGAAGTGCATGGCAACAAATTTTATGTCGGATATTGTAAATATTGTTTTGTATACGCATAGTTATTTTCTCATATTCTTGCATATACTAGTAATAGCTTCATTACTTGATTTGATTTTTATTTAATAACACAGAAGGTGTTCCTTGCTATATGAAAACTACTGCTTGACATTAATTGCAATCAGAAAAAAATATGAAGTTTTGTAATTTTGATCATTTAATAATTTAAATAATCCAAATTTAGATTATCTGAATTAAAATAGAAAATCTACTATTGTCATATTGATATTCGAATATTACGACTATTAAAGTTGTATACAGGCGTTCATTTCTATCCGAATTCCCAATTGTTTGACTTTTTTGAGTTAGTGTGATTTTAACAAAGCCATTAGCATTTTTAAGATAACACACATTAGTTTATAGATAGGGTAACCATATTTTCAAAAGCTAAAACTGGGACGCGCCTCGAAAAAAAGTTCATACAAAATATTTTATTTTCACATAATACACATATTGCGAATTTAACAATAAAATACATAAGAAAATTATACCAACACAAAAAAATAATCACATTGTAAACATATATTCACATATGATATAAACAAAGGGACAATAACTTCTGGATTACATTTGTTTTTCCCTCTTCCTTTACCCGTATTTTTTATTCGAAAGTATTTGTTTCAATACACGTTTATCTTTTTTTATTCTATGGTAAAAATCTGTACAATTTTCAATGATATTTGTTTTAATCACGATTAAATTTACGATGGTACCAATGTTCATTTTATATTTTTCAGTAGACTACATAATTTTGTCTTATGATTGTGAAATTAGTGTAAATAGAAATAAGAAAGCATTTTTTCGAACAATATTTGGAATATATTTGCGGTCACATTCACATTTTACAATCATAAAAGATTAGAAAATATATATAGGCTGTTTCAAAAATACTGTACAAAAAATTAAAGGCGTATAGTACTGACCAAAATGAGTAAAAAAGCTTAATCAACATGGGTCCGATCTTCCATAGTTTCCGAGATTTGAGGCAGTGAAAAATGAGTTTTTACGGGGTTTACGTCTGCTATCTCGAAAACTATAAGAATTACGACTTTGATTAAATGGGATTTTTTGTTTACCTTTCAGAGCTTAGTTGTGCTTTTTTATTTTTTATAAATCAAATAATTGTACTATGTTAAATGTTGTGGCGACCTTGGCCAATATTTAATTTTCAAATAACTTCGTAACTATTAGAAATTGAGAAAAACGTTTCATATAAAATTTTAGTGTTTTTTATACTCTATTTATTGACATAGACAAAATTTTGTTCGATCACTATCTTTGTCAGTTTTTTTCGATTTTTCGCTTTTCCTGGAAACAGTTGAAGATCAGTCCTACGTTGACTAAGCGTTTTTACTTATTTTGGTCAGTACTATATGCCCTTAAATTTTTTACAATATTTTTGAAACACACTGCATACTTGATGAAACACGGTGTAGATATAAATACAGAAAGAAAATTTATAATTACGTAGAAACCGGGACATTACAAAAACCTGACGGGACGCCAGGACAATGTATGAAATTCGGGACTATCCGGGCCAAACCAGGACGTATGGTCACCCTATTTATAGAATATTTGTGAATGCCAGTTAATAACATATAATCACGCTAATTCTACATGTCGTTGCGGAATGTAAATTGCCGTATATTGTTACTTAATGTTCAAACAAATTCTATGTTGTTGTTTAGCTGGCGACGGCAAACAGACAAACAGATACTAGTTATGAATCATATTATCAAATGTTTTATCATTATATAACACAAAAAATTTGAATTATGAATTAAATGCTAAAAATATTCAGTCTTTGATATGTAATTAGAGAAAATTGGAAAATCTAAAGATGCTTATTTTATTTTTTATAATTTTTTCCTGTACTATCAACATTTATTTAAAAAATTTAGGACCCATTTATATCAAAATTGATATCATGTGAGCGCGTAATGACCATTCCAAGGATACATTCTTTAATATTGACATCTGCTTATAATTATATGTATATACGTACTAATTACTTTATTTGCTAATAATCTAGTTAGGAATAGAATTGAATAACATTACAATATCATAATGAAAAATTATAAAATAAAATATTACCCATTGCTGGGTGTGCCAATCTGCTTTATATGCAGATATCGGTAATGATATATTCGTACCGTGCGAGCGTTTACCAGGCGTAACCACAACGGCAGTTATTGCTTATCTGGAGCGTGCACCATTGGAGTGCCATTTAAAATTCAAAATAATTTTGGCATCGGTCGGGATTGAACCCAAGTCCCCAGATTAACGATTAGTCACTCCATTCTACCGCTTCTATTTCACGCACAACATCAGACATTTTATACAGAGAATTTATTTTAAAATGCGATACATGGTTACTCACTACTGTCAAAAAACGACAGTAATGTAATATTTGTCTATTTTAAAAAGCAACATTATAAATAGTATTGCAGCACAGGAGATACCTCCAGAACACATCACAAATGGTGTCAATTTTTTCTACAACCGACTAGGATATTGCCTCAATTTGAATGGGGTATTTTTGAACATTTAATACATTAAAATTTGGAATTTCTGTAAGCCAAAGTTTGTTAAGATGTGCTACATTTATTGGAAATTAGTACTAGTATTGATAATAAAAATTACAAATTCTGTATGTTGCATTTTAAAATGGACAAATATTACATTGCTGTCATTTTTTCACAGTAGTGTATAACCATGGAAGTGACCGACCATATGTTGCATGTTAAAATAAATTGCCTGTATAAAAAAATGCGAATAAGCACTTATGGTATGGTCAGATTTTATTTTTTCACGATGTTGTATGTGCGTGTGTGTATGCAGGGTGTTTCAAAAATACTGTAAAGAAATTTAAGGGTACATAGTACTGACCAAAATGAGTAAAAAAGCTTAATTAACATGGTTCCGATCTTCCACAGTTTCCGAGATTTGAGGCAGTAAAAAATGAGTTTTTACGGGGTTTACGTCTGCTATCTCGAAAACTATAAGACTGATTAAATGGGATTTTTTGTTTACCTTTCAGAGGTCATCTTAGCTCTTGTTATTTAAAAAAATCAAATAATTGTACTATGTTAAATATTGTGGCGACCTTGGCCGATATTTAATTTTCAAATAACTTCGTAACTATTAGAAATTGAGAAAAACGTTTCATATAATATTTTTTTTTTATAGTCTATTTACTAACATAGACAAAATTTTGTTCGATTACTATCTTTGTCAGTTTTTTTCGATTTTTCGCTTTTTTCGGAAACAGTTGAAGATCAGTCCTATGTTGATTAAGCTTTTTTTCTTATTTTGGTCAGTACTATATGCCCTTAATTTTTTTACACTATTTTTGAAACACCCTGTATGCTTTATAGATAACTTTATTTGTAGGCAGGTATTTTAAAAAGTATTTGCAAAAATCTGTAACTATTTTCCGCTATTTGGGGATAGATATTTATTTATAATATATGTATGTATGTAGATCGTATGATGACTTTTTATAAATTATAGAGTCCATTAGCTATAAATATTGCAATAATAACAAATATTATATTTCTATGACATTTTATTGGAATATATTAGTTTTTTTGTAAGTGGCGTATTATCCTACAAGCCCATGAACCCTAGGCTTGTGGCGCAAAATATTTAGGAGCGCCGGCACGGTGGACAGCATGAGTCAAATAACAAAAAACTTATTAAGTTTTAAAGCACACTTGAAAGTAAAGGCCCATGTTACGGGTTATTTTTTCTGAACCTAAACCCAATTATATTTTCATTTCTGAACCTGAACCCAAATCAAACCCATTTTTCTGCGGTTTCCGTTCCTTGGTTAATTATATTGAAAGTAGATAAGAAAAAAAACCATGATTAAAATGAAATTTAAAAAAAATTATTAGTTTTTGATATAGTTAAGATTTTACGCATATATACTACAGCTACTATAGACAGATATAGATAATACGTAGCTGATAATACATAGCTGACTCGTCCGCCATATTGGAGCCAAAATGAACGCAGTCAATTATGAAATAAATTTCATTTTTTATAAGTTTATGTAGTAACTATTTTTTATAATTAAATATAACTTCCATATTTGCCATATTATATTTGTTTAAAGTAATAAAAGAAGAAAAAATACGGTTCGTTAAGATTTTTGAGGGTAGAGAAAAATTAAGTATCTACCTGTAAAAATCATAAACATTTCTCAAATTCTTTGAACAATTTGGATCAGAACAATCCGTCATTGTAGATAATTTTTATAATAAATAATACTGTAACACTGATATTGAATGATTGAAGTAGCTCCATAATGGCGGACGAGTCAGCTGTAATTTATCTAGTAGCTATAATATATACATATACGTCACAACTATTGCTATCTTTCTCGCGCAGTCTACTACAGAAATTGATGCGAGAAAGATAGCTATAGGTTTCGTTAAGTTAAAAATCAAATGCAGTTGAACTAAAAATAATTATGACTTTTTAATAGTACGAATTGTTTCAAAATTTAAAAAACTTTCATTTAAAATAATAAAAAATAATAATTTACTTAATGTCTATGTTTATTGATGTTTTTTCTCTTTACATTATGTTGTTTACTATTTTAGTTTAGTTGTATGTCCTTAAATTTATTGGTATTACTTGACTGTTAGTATGATCGTAAGGATGATGGGAAATTATTGAAGATGTAGTCGTGGTAAACAGTGTTTATTAAATAGTAATTTAATTAACTTTCCTACGTTTCGATTTCAAATGAATCATCATCAGGGATATTTAAAGTACAGTTAGAAAATAAGATTATTACATTACAAAATTTAAAAACTTTATAATTGAACATGGCGTAAAATGTTACGGCCTTTGGGCGCTTATATTGCTTAATACGGCACTGTGTATTGTAAATTTTAATTAAATATGTTCCTATTTTGTGCCTAAAATATAAAATTTACAATAACTGAAGACAGTATGTTTATAATAAATTGTTTAGATATAAAGTTGTTAAACAAAATAAAGCAACACTTACCCTTAATTTGTATAAAATTTCTTTCTCTGATATTCGCTCGTATCTATGATGCAGGTCCTGAAACAATGATATTCGTTGTAGTTAATAATATTTACATTATGGAAGGCATCTTTGAATACAGGGTGTAACAGCTAAACGAGCTACCTCAAATAATTTCTATACTATTAAAGATACAATAAAATGCCATAAGACAATTTTAAAGAAGACCAAGGGGGACATCCAATTAGAGAAGAAAATATTTTTTTAAACCAGTGGTTCTCAAGTTACAATATAATGTTATATTTTTTTAAATGGGATGATATATATTTTTTTAGGCCCATTCGATAGAGTATTTTTTTCTGAATTCAACCGTATAATCACTTTATATCTTTATATAAAAAATATTGAAAAATATTCAATTGAAATTTAAATAAATTTATATTTTAGTTATTTATATATATATATATATATATATATATATATATATATATATATATATATATATATATATATATATATATATATATATATATTGAATAAATACTATTTTTAAGCATTTCAATTAAGTAATTTATTTTTCAAAATTCTCTACTTAGAATAATATACTTATTTGCATCCACAGAACATTTCATTTATAATTTAATAGTGTAATTTTTATTTTTGAACAAATTTGATTACACTATGCGGAATTTATTTTAGTTTTGCTAATGTCACTTCAGTTATCTTCGTATTTTGTTTAACATAAAAAATAATAAAAAACAAATTAACCTACAGTTTAAATTTTTAATATTCCTAGTTTTCCAATTAATGATTTTAATAATTATATTCGTCGCTATAGTTTTTAATTAGTACATTTTTAACTTTAGGAATAGGTATACAGCATTTCTTAAAATTTATATATGGTCACTCATCCTGTATAATAAGCTATGCCTCTTATTTTTATTTCTTTTTGATATTTTTATCATTGCATAAAATTTATCTTTAACATATCAAAGATAAGTATAATATATTATATCAACCAGGAATTTTGAAAATTGGATATTATAAAAAATGCATAATAGTACTATGTAGAAAATTAAATTAAAACAACAATATGTAAAGTACTTAAATTAATTATGCGTTGACGCTGCCATGTCATCAGTCATCATTGGTAGTACCTGTGGTAGTACGTATCAGTTATCAGAAGTTATCGAGTTGGCGGATCGCGCGGTCACATTGCACTCCAGCTCTTGCTAAAAATTGAATATATTTTCAAATTTTCATCTACTAAAGATCTGAAGTAAGTAAATTTGATATATTAGAATAGAAATAAAAATTTAATAATTTGTTTTTAAATATTTCGGAAATATGTAGATGGATGTTCAAAAAATGGATAAAATTTTCGATGAAAATGCTAACCAAGAGAATATTCAATTTTTGTCTGCAAATTTGGACGGTACCTATTTATATATTTATTTGTTATATTTTCTTTTTTATATTTAAATATTTGTTTTTCTAGATAATAAAAAAGAAGAAACTAGCCTCGAAAAAAAGACTACAGGCGCACTAGAAGAAAATAAACAACCAGGTAAATAATACAATAATTTCTAAATTTTAAATTAAGTTTTTTTTAAAAAAGAATTTTATATCTTGTGTTTTTTCAAATGTGCACATAGGAGATTAACATGGGAAATCAGTTTTTTCAGTTTGTTGCCCCCCGTTTTAACTTGAAAAGATAAAAATGGTAACAAATACTTGTAAATTATGTGACATTTTAGGCCCATAAATTAATTATTAAATTTATTCAATTTTGTATTAATAGCAATAGCCATGGCCTTTGAACAAAAAAGATAAAAAGTGTTGACATTTTATGTGTCAAAAATCATAGCTAACAAATTCTGACAGACAAAATGTCAAACAAACGAACAATTTTTTTTTGTTCAAAAATGCCATGGCTATTGCTCTTAATACAAAATTAAATAAATTTCATAATTAGTCTGTAGGACCAAATATTACATAATTTACATGTATTTGGCGTCATTTGATGCAGATTTTTTTTTAGTACAACAGTCTACAGAAACTGATTTCCCATGTCAATCTCTTATGTGCACCTTAAGAAAAATTTACTTTAGGAAAATCAATGAGTAAAGTCAGTAAAACATACCAGTGACAAGATCATTGAATTATTTTTTTACAGATGACATGGAAGATTTGGCAAGCGTTTTATTCTATTTGAACTTAGCTTCAGCTTCTTGGCATAAACAAGCACCTAAAAAGGAACCTGTAACCCAAGTAGCTGAATTTGAAGAATCTAATACTTCAGCTTCTGGTGAATTAGATCTTTTAAAATTTCGTGTCACCTCTCACCTCATTCTTATCCAATTCTAATCTTTTCAGGCGATGATGAAGTAGATAAATTGCTGGTTGATCTGTTCAATGATTCCGATTCTTCAAAATCTGAAGCTCAAAAGAAAATGTCTGAAGAGGGGGAACTTAATTATTCAGGTCCTGTGAATGATGATTCCAATAATACTGACCAAAGCTTTGTAAAACCTAATTATTATGATGACGAGTTCTCCTTGATTAATCTTGATGAAGATATGTCTAATGATATGTTATTTGAAAATAATGGAGTGGATTATCATTCTTTACTGTAAACCGAACGAAAATTTCTTCAATATGTATTAATTTTGTGGTATTATGCATTTAACTGACTATTGCTAATGTATCTTTTGTCGTTGCTTTTAATGTTCATGATATTTTGCATTTGTACCACATTTATAATAAATAAAATATTATAAAGGAAGTTTATAGTCATATTATTTTGCACAGATTATTCAAAAATATAAAACAAAATCAATGCGTGGAAATATATATATATATATATATATATATATATATATATATATATATATATATATATTGCTTTTTAGTTCGTTGAGTTATACAATAAAACACACTTTAGTCTGATGTACCTACTTTCATGTTTATTTTCTTTAATTATCTTCGTTTTTAATCTGCAACTTATCAAGTATGTACTGAGACAACGCCGTCTATGTTTATTATTCTCTAATCATAATACATTCGTGCAGCATACGTTTTGTTTATTATTTTTTGATATTTTATAATCATTGTCGTTTTAAATCACGTGTTGTCATAAAAATAAAGTAAAATGGAACAGTATTTCCATTTAAACTAACATGATAAACGTAAAAATGTCAATTTTTACAATTACTGATTAAACTATTGATATCGATATAATCATTGCCTGGTTATATAGTTCATAATCTGCGGTTTTTACCTCCCATACAACAGGGTGTCACTACGTAATAGTAAGAAATGTAAGTGGTATAATTTTATTTATACAATGTAGGTACGTACATTAAAAAATTAATTTTCTATTGAGTCTGGTATATGATGTGATATGTATTTAAATAGTTTTATATGTATATTTTGAGTCATGAGTTTTTTTTTGTATAGGTATTTTCAATGTTTTGTGTAATAAACATTGTATTCGTATTAGAGGTGGGTCAATTCTCGAAATTTAAAGATACGGGAAAATTCCCAGAAATTTTTCCGGAATTTTTTTTGATAAATTTCCCGACGAATTTCCAAAAAAATATTCTTCGGAAAATTTCCCAAGCAATTTCAAATATGAATAAAAATTGTAACTGTAGGTTTATTTAGTTTTATTTTTCAATGAAATTATGGTAATATATATATATATATATATATATATATATATATATATATATATATATATATATATATATATATTTTAAATATTCAATATATTTTCATACTTCTTACATAAAGTAAAGGTGCAATATTCATAAAACCTTACATGAATAATTCAAAAGCATCGTACTAAATTTCACAAGTACTTATATATACCTACTTGAAAAAAATTAACCAGAATAATAATTTATTTTGAAGGAAACTTATTAATTATTTATAACAACTTGCACCAAACATCAAAGCCAAAATCGTTTAAAATTTACGGAAAATTTTCAAAAAATATATTCACGGGATATTTTCAAAAAAAATCCGGGAAAAACTAAATTTCTTCCCGAAAATTGCGGATGAATTTTATGGCGCACATCACTAATTCGTATATAAACATTAGAATAGATAATACGTGTCTGTTAATGTATATGTTAGTGGGATAATGTGCACATTGCCCGGCAAATGTATAGATTTGTTTCGATTATTTTATTTATTTTATCTTGCATTTCAACTAAATATAATAACAATAAATAACCTCACCTAACACCTAACGCACAAAAGTTTTCCGGAAAATGTGCACCTTATCGCTTATCCCACTATGTACCCTGTACGCATGTACCTATACCGTAACGGATATATTTCTATCGACTTAAATTAGGGATTATCCTTTGGCAATGATTTTATACTAAACTGTACCTACCCTGTCAGTAGGTACTCTACAGTGTACTGCAAAAAAAATTAAAAGCATAATCATCATAGGTCTGATCTTTAATTGTTTCCGAGAAAAAAGAAAAATCGAAGAAAAACTGACAAAGATAGTGATCGAATAAAATTTTGTCTATGTCAGTAAATAGACTACAAAAAAATGATGAAATTTTATATGAAACATTTTTCTCAATTTCTAATAGTTGCGAAGTTATTTGAAAATTAAATATTGACCAAGGTCGCCACAACATTTAACTTAGTACAGTAATTTGATTTTTTTTTTTTTTTAAACAAAAGCGCATATAAGATTACTTCTGAAATGTAAACAAAAAGTCTCATTTAATCAAAGTCGTAACTCCTATAGTTTTCGAGATAGCAGAGGTAAACCCCGTAAAAACTTATTTTTCACTGCCTTCTCTCGAAAACTATTGAAAATCGGACCCATGTTAATTAAGCTTTCTTAACTTATTTTGGTCAGTACTATATGCCCTTAGTTTTTTACACTACTTTTTAAAACAGCATGTATATCTATAGCCAGAGTACCTATATAAAATGAGTATACAGAGTCACATATTTCATAAAGCTGTGAGAGTATACTTTGCAACAATAACAATTCATTTTTAACAACAAATTGATTATGAGATTAGTTCCTGGTTTACCGTACGATTTATATTTTTAACATTGAAAATTTACATGATTTCCCTACTGTTTTTTTTAAATAGAAATTTAAATTCATATTCCAAACAGATGTTACATATTTCAAATGTTAATACCAAAAAACAATTATATATTCAGTATTGAAGCTTTTTGCACTGAGAAGCAGTTAAATAATTGAAATTTCAAGGACATTTGAAAAGTAAGAAGTTAGTATTACAGTTTATGCATAGTCATATTGCAATTATATAATATTAATTTTTATAAACCGTAGCATATGGCTCATCGAAAATAGTTTGTATAGTTCACTTCCTGCAGCAGACGAAAACAATTCGCAAAAACATTTTTCTTTAAAAGTAAGTTATACAAATATATTTTTAAACTAATTATAAGAAATATTTTACTGACCTTAAATATTAATTAATTCTATAGATGGTTGCCTATAAACAAGTAGAAATTAATCATAAAAAAGCCGAAGAACACAATTTAGCTGTTAAAAGGCAGACTCCTAAAGGTGAGTATAAAATTAGTTAATATGTTACACTTTACACTCAAATATATTTATTATTTCCCAGTCGATAATAATCCTGTGGAGAACCAATCAATGGGCGTTAAACCAAAAAAGAGAGTACAATTCAAGGTCAATGAAAACAATAACCATAAGGAATATGTATCAGGTAAAGCTCTTCATTGAGTAATTTTATTGGATAAGGCTATTTATGATTTACACATACGGCATATGCGAATAATTGGTTACTTGTATGTACAATATATAAGGTCATAGAGGCAAATAAGGCCCACCTTAATTAAAAATGAAATATTTTGGATAATTAGTAATCTTTATAGAACAAGCTTTGTTCAGGATAGCATTTTTAAAATTCATTTTCATATAAAAATACATTCTTAAAAAAATTAAATTTGGGCCTCATTAAACTGTGGTAGTATAATAAGGCCACTGGAGAAAATTAAACTGAGAAAAATCAAAAAGTAATAATACTGTAAAGTTTTTATTTATTTGGGTGAAGTGTAAATATTAATTATTAATTATTATTAATTAAAATAAGCGTTTGTTAAACTATAAGGAAAATGACTATTACTAATATTAAACAATTATTAAAAAAACTAATTAAGAGTAAAACTATAATTAACTAGATAACACTAACACTATTTATTTATTTGACAATGAACACAACTATTTATTTATACGATCTTAATTAATTATTTATTTCGACTATTTATGTCACTGTTAATTTATATCACGTTCAACTGTCCGCCTACCGCCCTCCGCATCGTCTATATATTCAACTGACTCAACAGCGTCTGTATATTTAACTGCTCGGACAGAAGTCACACTTTTCACCTCACTATCTGTCTATTTATGTAACTATCTCTCTTCCACAGACTCAGTATCACCGACTGTCCGTATGCCACAATTCTTCAACACCACTGCCGAGTATCCACTTCCACACCTATACCAGTTAACCAGTAACTTCCCGAGTCCTCCACTCGACACTATACTGCATACGCTCATGACGATACTGCTATGCTTCACTAACACTCTCCATGTAACTAACTCTCGAGCATAGCTGCGTCCCTTTTATACAGCTGCCATTAACTTCCAGAGAGCTCCACAATGTTCGACCGCATAATAACAATGAACACAAAAAGTTCAGGCGATCGAATGTAATTAATCACGTCGCGGCTTGTTTATTTATGTATCCCGGCTGCTAGCGCGATTGCGTCATCGCTATACTTAGATGCTTGTTCAGTGTAGCAGTGGGGCTCACACGTTACAATACTATTTTACATTAAAAATATTCAGATAAACTTTTGGCATAATGTTAGCGTAAACTGAGTCAACTGAGCATACAATTTTTTTTTTCGATGTTCTTTTCAGCTTGTTGTTTTGTTTCCTTTTTAGCTTGATTCATATTTTTTGGCAACAAATTTACTGAACCTTATTTGCCCCGTGGTAGTAGGATAAATAAATCTTATGTTTATTAATTTTTATTTTTCAAGACATTAAATATGATCTTGTTTCACAAATTAGAGGGTTCAAAGAGTAATTGAAGGATATAAACAACATAGAAAATTAATAATTTCAAAATAAAATTTACGGTTGTTTGTGGGCAGTTTTTATAAAATGGAATATCCGCAACAACTTCCCACAACAAACTCGAAGTAACGACAATAGGGCAGTACAAACATGATGGCACTTCTGATTTACCTTTAAATTACCGTTATCTATGAGTATGTAGAATACCACACCGATAAAACCAATATAAATGTAATTTTCGGCTGGGCCTTATTTACCTCAGAAGTAACATACAATAGGGGATTCCACAATTTTTTTTTAATAATTTCATCAGAAAGTATAAGTAAAACTAAGACTATTGGTGAAAATCCGGTGAAAAAATTACTATTAATAAGCGAGTTATGGTCCCCCGAAGTTTGAAAATATAGATGTGACGTCACGAATATAAGTTTTATATAACACTGTTTTCTTCGTGGCTCTAAAATGTTCTTGAAATGTACGCAATTTTTAAATTATATTTATAAAAAACAAATTAATATTGTAACACTGTATAAGTCTACATGCTTTATAATTGCATGTGTATCAAAATTATTAAGTTGAATGCAAGAAATTTATATTCAAATAAAAACTGTTTGAGAATTGCAGTACTGGACTGGTAGCCACATGTCCGCTATTTGTCTACTTCCATTGGTAGTAGATCTCGCCCCCTAACTCGGTATTCGTTATATATTTATAGGTGGTCTTTGAGTCACCAATCAAAATAATATGTATGGATTTCATATGAGTGACGAGCTGCTAAAACAAAAACCCCCTTATTTCAATTATATCATTTTATTTCTTTATTAATATTGATTATTAAGCATCTACTTTCACTATTTTTTACTAATTTCTCTTAACTCGATTGAGTTATAATCCCCTCCTGTTAGTTTTACGGCAATAACTGTAAAATGCAAAGTTGTATAGAATTAAAAGCTGCATATATAATTTTATTATATTATTTCATAATGGTTTTAATTTCTTCAAAATTTAAAAAGAAATTTCAAAAGTTGCTTTTATCTTTTATTTGGAGTAATAGCCATTCCACTTGTTTTCTTTTAGTTTTCATAAATTATGTATTTATAAACGCCAATCTAACTTATGGAAAATAAATCCCATATTCTTTTGTATCTATTTCCACCATAATATTTCATTATATAAAGATACTTTCCCCATTCGAATAAAGATTCATTACTTGATTTATTTTTTATAAAAATAAATAATGCCACAAATCATTGCTATTGAGCAAATTTTTTTTAAAACTGTAAAACCTAAAATATAATAAAAAATGTATGCAACTTTTAATTCTGTACAACTTTGCACTCTACAGTTTTTATAAAACGAACAAGAGAGCAGGAAATTGCATAAAACTAAAACCCGATGTTAAATCTTTAAGCTTACCTTCCTCTTCCTAACCGTCACCACCCGGCCGGGGTTTAAGTATGAATTTACTACTATAGTTTATATTTGCTTATATTATTTATGCTATATGTAGAAGATAACGATATAACAAACTTGGTGACTGGCTTTCAAAAGGGCGACAAATTCTTGCGTTCTATAAATCCTGAGCAGAAAACCCAAACATAACTCTCTGAATCTTAAATATTTAATAATTCAGCCTTAACCAAGGAGATTTCGGGTTAGCAAAATACAATTCATTTAATGTTGCCTCAATCTTTACAACATATTCTTTTCAGATTGTAATGAAGATATAGAAATCGAACTAATTGATTTATTCAAGCCTAATCAACTGGAAGTTCTGCATCAAGTCTCTAAACCAAGAAGACCTGGTACTTCAGCTTTGCTCAATGAAGATTACTGTAATTGGGAGGAGAAAATAAAACTGGAATTTGACAATGATGAATATATTCTCATATACAATATCATAAGTGTAAATTTTTGCCGGAAAATTTTTCATATTGTTACGAGAGCCGGTTGCCTAGCAATTTATTGAGTGACATTGACAAAAAAGTTGTCAAACGAGTGATTTTTGATCAATGTCACGTGATAAATTGGCAACTGGCTCGAGTAAAGCAATCCGAAAATTTTTCCAGGATAAAATTTAACCACGAATGGTATTCGGATGACTATTTCCAAAATAAAAATCAGGTAAGCATTTATATAATTTTTCTCTTGACAAAAATCTTGTAATTTTTCTTGTGTTTAGAGGTATTATGTTTCAGTTTGCTTTTTCTACGGTTTAAATAGATTCTTGTCCGAATCGACTCGTTTTTAATAAAAACTGATAACACTGAAATTATACAGACTTTGACAGGTATGTAAACAATATATTTCTAAAACGTCAAAAAAATCCGCTTATCAAAACTCACTTGTAAAAATACATCTTATTGGTTTAAAGGGTGCGAAAATTTTTTTGTGTCAGTGTTTTGTCGAAGTGAAACTTGGTAACTAGGTAGAATCCTGAATTTGGATTGGTTTATATATTTATGAGTGAAATAGTCATTGATCTTCTTTGTGACAAGCTTGCTGAAACTTCCATCGAGTGAAATGAATTCGAGGAACATTAATTTATAGTCCTGGTATTAATTGTATTTGGTTAGCTGTAATTAATGCAAGTTTGATGATAACTAGTTTCTTCTTTCCAACATGAAGCCAGGGGGGGGGGGGGAAGATAAAAGTGTTTTTTTTTCAGTACGCGAATTTTAAAGTTTGAAACCCAATAGAATGTTTTGGATTTGTCATAGTGTATTCAATCGTAGCCCATACTCAGATTAGTTATTTCTAAACATTATTATACCCACAGATAGGTCGAGTTTCCACTTATGTTAGGCCTAATAGAATTTTACCAATCTGACTACCGAATCTACTAAGCAAAAATGATAAAGGTCCATGCACTCACATATTTTTGAAATTCAACGTTATGCTAGTTTTATTAAGAAAAAACCAATATTGCTACAAAACCTAATTTTTTATTCAAATTTAAGAATATTAGATTAAATAGAAGTGATTATTAAAAAAATAGATATGGAGTGCAAGGGTAAGTCTTCTTCTTCATTGCAGAATTTCGAAAGATTTTGAATTCACATATATATGTTGTTTTCGAATCGGTTTAAAACACTGATAAAACATTTCAAATGTTTACACTTCAGGAACAATCTCCACCAGTTTTATGACATTGCAGTTTTATTAATGCTCCCCAAATCTAATAAGCCCCGCCTTCAATCTATTAATAGGACCAATCATTTCATTGCGCTAGAAAATGGACATTCATCCTTTTTCCCCTGATTCTTCAAATGTGGCATATTTTATTTCGTTATCATCTCTTGGAATAATAAACAATTTTACAAATTAATATGTGTAAAACGATATTTACCTACATCGTTTTTTAAAAGTTTAAAATTTCTGGTCTACCGGTTTTTGGCGGTTAGGGGTGAATATAGAGATTTAAAAATAATAATAATAATAATAATAATAATAATAATAATAATAATATCTTTATTTTCTCTTGATACAAAACATTGCATATAAAAAACGTCAAAAGATACAATCAAATTAACAGTTTAAATATTCGTTTATAGAATAACAAATTTTGTAGGAGGAACAATTTTATTTCCTTCTTGCATGAACTAACAGTTGTTTTGGATCTAATATGCTCCGGTAGTTTATTATGCAATGTTAAATCAATTCTATCAGGAGAACCCTTAGTAACATTGTTTAGAACTTGGTATACAGGCTGTTCATTTTAAATAGGTCACCATTGCTATTTCGAGACAAATTTAAAGAAATGAAAAATTACTTTTTTGGATCAATAATAGCTTTTTCTTCTTCTCTGTTTTCAAGAATTGCCTCTAAATATTCAAGAGATACCTAATTGCCCTGACATATACTCATTACGTATTTCTTCTTGTTAAAATGCATTGAAATAATGGCTATTAAAGAATAGTGTAACTGAAGAATCAATGACAAAAAATCCCTAATTTTTTAAATTAATTCTCTGAAGCCCTCAAAGCATAAACAACTATAAACGTAAACAGGTTGTATAATAATAGTATGTTTTCTATTTGTGGTTTTCTGTATTATTATCCTAAAGTTATGGATTAAATGTCAAAGTAACGACCGCTAACTGTACTATACTATTACATTTATTTTAAAAAGAAACCTGAACATACATTTCATATTCAAAACGATAACGAGGAAACTACTTATTCGCACTGAGACGCTTGAATAGCTGTGATGTATTAAATAATTAGATTTTAATTATACAAAAGAAATTATAACTCAATTTCCAGAACTTTGGAGACATCTCTCGTATTTTACAGGTATACATTATAATAATAGTAATAATACTAACTAAATTAATTAATTATAACTATTATTATTTATGCATAGTCATGTGGCATTTATATAATTATAGTATCAATTTCATAAACCATAATATTGCTCATCAAAATTAATTTGTAGTTCACTTCTTGAGGCAGTCGATAACATTTCGCAAAATTTCTTTTCATCAAAGGTAAGTACTAGACATTTGGTTGTAACTAGGACTGGGTCTAAAGATATTTGATATCTATAAATATCGATACTTACCGATAATTATTAAAAAATATCTTTAATTATAAATATTATCTATTTATCGATTTTTGATGTCACAAATTTTATCGATATTATCCATTTATCGATATTTAGATTCACAGAATGTGATATCGATGGAAAATAATATCGATATTTATTGAATGATCAATATTCTTCCCAGCCCTTGTTGTAACTACTTGTAAAAAATATTTCACTGGCCTTAAATAATTATTATTTCTATAGATGGATTTCTATAAACAAGAAGAAATTAAATCCAAACAAGACAAAGAAAAAAATACAAATGTTATAACGGAAAATCATAAAGGTGCGTATAATAGTTATTTATGCAACAAGTGTGTAAAGTAGTTTTTTTTTTCGTCGACCGCGATGTTATTTTGCGGAAATTGTAGCACGAGACAAAAAACACTATTTTACACACGTGTTGCATACAACATTTTTCCTGCAACCGAAATTGTATTAATGTTTCTCATAATACTGAGTGTACAGGCATCCAGTAGCTTCAAATACTGTTAGTACTCTCATAACACTGTACAAAATGTAACTTAAACACTTGGAAGAATCTTAAACAGACGATGATTAATCTTTTATAATGTACAAATTGTACATTTAATATTCATATTAAAAATTAGCTTAGGTTAGAATACATGTCAAAAAAATGTTAATGTTCTTAAAAATTAGATAGTACTCAATCTGTTAAAAAATATTAGATTTGTTTCATTTACAGTGTATATTCATATTTCTTAATAAATTTTATTACTTTCATTATTATTTACTACCTAATTATGACAGGAAAATTAACCGAATTTTAATGTTGCCTAGCAACACTTATTTACTTTTCAAGCACTAGTGCGTGAAAAGTACTTTTCACGCACTAGTGCTTGAAAAGTAACAATTTACACACTGCAATGAGTGCGTGAAAAGTACTTTTCACGCACGGTTGTAGGAAAAATTAGTTATTTATACTTTTTTATCAAGATATGTACAAGTATATTTATTATTTCCCAGCTAATATCAGTCCAGATAAGAATCCATCAACAGGCGCTATACCAAAAAAGAATGTACAATTCAAGAACAATGAAAACAAATATAATAAGAAACATGAATCAGGTAAAATTCTTTATTCAGAAATTTTATTGAATTAGTCTATTTGCTTTAACGAATCGCAATAGACCCAACATAAGGGTGTGTCAATTAAAAATCAAGACAAAATAAACAATAGCAGAAAAATATGTCCACGCAGCCCATGAAACAAATGATTTTGTTTTTTGACAGATTTTGATCTGCACTTGCAAATTGATCAGTTGAGTATATTGAAATACGTAGTTTTTTAAGAATGCAAGCAATTAAAGAGAATAATCGCAGAAAATTAAATGGCGAATTTTATAAAGAATATTTCGAGAATGGCAAAATTTATACTGTGAAACTTTTTGAAGCTCTGGGTATCAGTCGGAGTAGGAGAGACCGGTGTCAATTGTAACAGGTGTCAAATGTAACAAGGGTAAGTAACAGGGCCATCTTTTCGAAGTAGATTAAAAAGCGCTTGCAGAGTGAAGCAGAAAGAGTCATAGCTCTTTGGTATTTAGTGTAAGTACATACGCGCAAATACAGTGTCTGTTTCTGACGAATGTTTGTAAATCGACAAAAACGTAAATACCGGTAGTGACACACATTGTTTCTAAAACACTATAAGTGCTTTGCTCGGAAATATTTCAAGTTAAGGATCAGTTTGTGAGTTATATCTGCTTTTATTTTTCATTAAAAAACATTTCGAATTATTACCTAATAAATTCAAAAAAGCAAATAATATCTTTGTAAGTTAAGCGGTGTCAGTTGTAACACATGCCACGGTGTCGTTTGTAACGTGTTTAATAATTAAGTACAGTATTGATCATGATAAAAATTACAAGAAAAAACCACTGGTATCGAAAACATAAAAGAAGAAGAGCAAAAAAACTAAAAATAGTTCCGAAAGTAATAGTCGCAGATTACTCTTCAGATGGTTCCGATGAGGAAACTCTCTGATATGTATTGGCCCATATTTTTTGAACACAAGAGATTGGTTGCAGTGGCGAAAATGTAAAATCTAGACACCGGGCAAATTAAATTGTACGAAAAAAGACCTATTTTATGTTTACTGCAATTTCGTTAGCGACTAAAGGCATTAGTCAAAATGGTCCATGGTCCATATCACCAACAGAATATGTATTTTGTTTGCTTTTAGTTGAGTCATCTGAATTTTGTATTTTCTGAGGTAATAAATAAATGTTTATTTTTTCAGTAATTTCTTCGTTTATCTGTTATTTTATCTTATTACATCACTGTTAAAATTTGTTACAATTAACACTGGCCCTGTTACTATTGACACCAGTTAGGTGTCAATTGTAACATTTGTAATGCCTGACTAAAAATCTTTAAACTTTTATATTTGTCACATTTTCAAAAGTTTAAAATTCAAAATATTATTCACTAAGGTGGGTAGGTTCTCATATAGGTAATTTCAAAATTTCGAAATGTAACGTTAATTCGTGAAAATAAAAATTGAAATTTTGTCTCCCCTACTACGTACGATATCATGAGAAGAATTGAAGAAGGAAAAAAATTGGAAAGGGTAAAAGGAAGCGGGAGAAAAGCGAAAAAAAAATGACCCAAACTAAAAAACTAAAACTTGAGGAAGAAGCAGTTGGTAAAATTGGCCAATCGTGTAGAAAATTAGAAAGGAAGTTCAAAGTATCGCACGGATATATAAGAAAAATACTTATTCAACGCAATATTATTGTAAAGAAAAGGAAATCTGCACATAAGTATACTCAGAAGCAATTGAAAAATCAAAATACTTTTCAAGCCTATAAACCAGCGTTTCTTAACCTATGGGTCGCAAAGGGGTATGAGAGGGTCGCGTAAACTATCCAGAATTTTATAATTTTGATTACTAAATGCCAATCATATTTTTCTAAAACGTATAATATAAAATTTCACTAAAATGTTACTTATGTTAGCAATACAATGCAGAATTGTTACTCCTAATAACCCTACCGAGGCATTGAGTTCATTTTGGTTAAAAGAGGAAAACTAGTCTTGGGATATAAATAATAATTACTAAAACTAAATTTCAAAACTTATGCAAACTCAGGGTACACGTTAATTAACGTTAAATTTTGTAAGTTACTTGTATTTTTTATTTTAAATTTTGAAGAAATGCATTGGCAATCATGTTCGAAAGTTAAGTTGGACAAATATGGAAATGTACCTATATAAATTTATATATATTTCAGTCATTTTGACAATCAGACAAAATTAAAATTGTATCAAATTCATGTACCAAATTGTAATAAATTTCGTTTTATTTGAAATAATTGTTGGTCCTATTTTGGTATTAAATTTATATTATTTTGTTTACAAATAGGTATGTACTATGTGATATATTCGTATATTCATTTTATTATTTTCATAAATAGATTAGTTTACAATAAGACATTTGATTTTTATTTTTTGAATAATTTTATAGTGGGTCGCGAAACCAATACAATAAATAAATTTGGGTCGCGCCTTGAAAAGTTTAAGAAACGCTGCTATAAACTAACAGTAATAATGGACGATGAATCTTATTTCACGTTAGATGGAACTGATTGTGCGGGCAACAATACTTACTACCATAAAGATGGAGCAGAAATTAACCCGGAACCGGAAGTAAAATTTAAGACATGCCAAGTTTCAGAAAAAAGTTCTTGTATGATTGTCAATCAATGAAAGGGGTAGATCCGTCGCATTTATTGCACCATCAGGACTTTGTGTGAATCAGAACGTGTATTCAGAAGAATGTATATACGAAAGAGACTGGTACCATTTATAAGAAAGTACCATACCATAATGACGGTCAATATATTTTTTGACCAGATATGGCAACTGCACATTATGCTCGGAGCACAATTAGTGTTTATGAACAATTTCAAATCCGCTATATTACCTGTGACGAAAATGTTGCAAATGTACCACAATTACGACTCATCGAAAGATTTTGGTTTCAATTAAAACAAAAGGTTTATGAAAGTGGTTGGGTAGCAAAAAACACCAAGGAATTAGAAAATAGAATTTAGGGAAAGCTTCGACAGTTTAAATCTGAACACTTCGTAAGACTAATGGCTACTGACAAAAGTGAGACAAGCAGCTGATTTTGGATTTGATTATGTCATTCTACGCTAAATAAAATATATCTGTAATAACTATATCTAACATTTTTGTGAGATCAGCAATCTCGTTTAATTTAAAATTGTCCGAATTTTTAGTTGACACACCCTTACTGTATGTGTAAATAGTTAATTTTTCGTACTTAACATGGGTACTGTATGTGAAAATATTAACTTTCTATTTCTACAATCTTGAAAATACTGAAAGTAAATAAAACACACATATTACTCATTATTACTTTTTACTATCAATTTCTGGATGAGTCAATTTGTTTCAATTCGCAGATTTCGGTAATAACGCCATATCTATACAGTTTAGGGTGTTTAGGTGTCATTTTACAGGCTCCCAAAGCTATTGTGGAGCGAGCACCACAAGAGTCACTTTTATGCTATTTGAAAATTAGAAATAAATTAAACGGATTTTGTATATTTCAGTATACTAAGTGTAACACAAAAAGTGGGCCTTTGGCGTTTAACATGGGAAAATAGTTTTTCCTTGCGCCAAAGTGGCCTATTAATTTTAGACAATGATGCTTCAAATAAATGTTATATCTGCTTCTAATTCAGAAATCATATTTTATTTTGCACGTTTTGTAACCAAGTAAATTGAATTTAAAATTTTATAAAAATTTCTTTTTATAGTGTTAGTCATTGTATTGAGTTAAAATCTCAAACAAATGTAATGATTTCCTGTCAGAATATTAAAAACGTATCTGTCAAATTGCCTGTAGCTGTTGGACATATTATTGAAAACGGAGAATTATTTACTCGATGTAAAGTAACAAATTATTAAAAATTATTGTTTTCATGCAAATTATATTTTATAATTTCTGACATGTAAAATGTCATTATATTTGTTTGTGATTTTAATTCAATACCTTGGGAACACTGTAAAAGTATTTTTATAAAATTTTAGATTCAATTTGCCCGGCTAAAGAACGTGAAAATTAAATATGATTACTGAATTAGATACACAATTCAATTCTCTAAAACATTTATTTGAAGCATTCATGTCGAAAAGTAATAGGGCACTTTTGCACAAGAAAAACTGTTTTCCCATGTTAAAAGCCCGCTTTTCGTGTTACAGCCTGTATATATCTGTTAGAGGTGAAGAATCATATTTCACATTTTTATCAAAAATAATTAGTCGTACTGGAAACTTTCATAGAGGTAAGAAACAAAAAAGTCGTTTCTCAAAAAAAAAAAAATGATTCTGCGCAAATCCTATATTTCTACCTTTGTGATATTGTTTGTTAATTGTTAAATAAAATGATATTGGGATGTAGAATACTAGTAAATGTTGAATTAAATTCTACTGTTATTTTTTCAAACTTTTAAAAATAGACATACAACTCTTCACCTCTAAGTTACAGATATATTTTTTTAATATAAATATATGAATTTATTATAACCATTTCATTTGTACCTACTTATTATTTTTTCTGTAGATGAAAAGGATATAAAAAATTTGCTAACTGGCGTTAAAATGAGAGAAAATTTCTTGCGTTCTCTAAAGCCACAGCATCAGAAAGCTCTAAAACAAGTCTCCGAATGTGAAAGAGCTAGAACTTCACCATCAAACAAGAAGACTTTGGGTTAGCAAAATATAATTAATTGAATGTTGACTGTTTTCATCAGATATATTCTTTATAGATTATAATGCAAAAATAGAAATGGAATTCTTTAACCTATTCAAGCGTGGTTGTCCGTTTTCTGCAAACCAACAGAGAGCTCGAGGTGAAATCTGTGGAGCAGGAAGACCGAGTACTCCACCTCCGCACAGTGAAGATTGCTGTTACTGGGATCAGAAGAAAAGACCAAGATATGAATATGATGATGATGATCATATACTCATTGATCTCCTTTGTGAGGAGCTTGCTGAGATTTCCCTCGAGTGACATTCAATATTTCAATACCATATCTTCTTATCCTCATTTTAACTTTATTTGAAAGTGGATTAGCTGCATATTAATAGAAATTAGATGATAAATACTTTGTTAGTGTTACTGTTAAAAAAAACATGTTTAGTTTTAAAAGTAAAACAATAAAGAATCGTAAGAATTAAAATGAATCTATTTACTTTTCATTATTTAATAAACAGAAAAATTTTCTTGACTGTTCCTGAGATCCTAAATTATATTTGAAGAGTGATAGGATAGTACTTTATAGAAATTGTTTTACATTTTTATATTTCGAAGTTTATAAAGACGTTTCTATATAATAAAACTCTTGACAAACCTCAATAATCCAGCATACAAACAAATATTTGATCGAAACATAAAAGTTATAAAAAATCACATCCCCACCCAACAATACATAAACACTACCCTCCAAAAAATTCAATACAACTTCCCTATACTATATCCCAAAAGCCATAGCAACACTCCCTCTTGGAAAATTAACAAACCAGCACTCATTCCTGATACATGTCCCATAATCTGTCAAATCGAATTTCGTAAAATCCAACCCAAACTCCATAACTACCAATTTATATACAGGCTGGTGACTTGAACGACGCAGCATAGGGGTTTCAATGGTAAAATCTTAATGTACAGTTATTTGCTCCCCTAATTATTTTAGAGCAAAATTGAATATAGATTTTTGCTACAGAAAAAAATACTGCATCCGAATATGCTATTGTTTATAATTTTTCAATTTCCGGAACCGTAAAAATAATCGAAAACAATAATAACATTTATGCAAAAATCATTGGTGCCATGGAACAAAAAAATTAATAAAAGTGCAAACAACTGTCACAGATTCTTGACGTTTAAACTTATTTTCAAAACGAGGAAAATGAAAACACCTTTATTGTAGTTGATGACAACAATGGAATTGTTGATTACAATAATGTAATTTGACGAGAACGAAATTTAAGATTTCTTTAAGAAGTGATTATGATACGACCCTTCACTTATTTAAATTAAAAGACATAAAATGTATTGGGAAAAAGGATTTTTATTTTAATATAAAATAAAATATCACAAACCATCATTTATCAATAAACAATGCCCCAATCTGTTGTAAAATTCTTGTCTGACATTTGCTAATTGTTTATGTGATATTTGTTTAAATTTTTATTCCATGGCATCAATGATTTTTTACAAAAATGTTATTATAGTTTTCCGCTATTTTTACGGTTCCGAAAATTGAAAAATTATAAACAATATCATATTCGGATGCAATATTTCTGTAGCAAAAACTTAAATACAATTTTGCTCTAAAATAATTAGGGGAGTAAATAACCACACATTAAGATTTTACCATTGAAACCCCTATGCTACGTACACCGACGGATCCAAAACGGAAGAAAAAACCAGAGCAGCCGTCATCGAAAACCAAAATGTAACCAAGATCCATCTGCCTACCAATACCAGTGCCTATACCGCCGAATTATTTGCAATACAGACAGCAATTAACTCTATAAATATGAAGATCGAACCAAGCACCAATTACGCCAGAAGACAAGATTACACAACAAATCCACGAAGAACTATACACAGCCGAGCAGAACCAAAAGAAAATAACTTTTATATGGGTACCATCTCACACTGGCATAATAGGAAATGAAAAGGCAGGCAAGGCAGTAAAAGAAGCAGCAGAAGATAGAACAGAAACAGACAGATCTACTCTTATATCAATCTGGGATGCAAAAAGTATATTAAAATACAAGACAAAAGAAGCATAGCAACAAGAATGGATAAACACAACAAATAACAAACTACGTGAAATCAAAAAGGATACAACCAACTGGCATACAGCGGGATGAAGACAAGACCAAATCACCCTCACCAGACTCAGAATAGGCCACACATTAACTACACACAAACATATACTAGAAAGCACCGCAAGCCCAAACTGTTGTAATGTACCATTAACGGTAAAACATATACTAATCGACTGTCAACAATACACCCATGCTAGGAACAAATATCAGATCCCAAACACAATAAAAGAAACTATAAAGATACAAACAATAATGTATTAAAATTCCTGAAAGACTTAAACTTAGCACAACACATATAATGTATCCAAAATATTGTAATAATAACATATATAAATTAGAACTATTATGAACTGTACAAAGCAACAATGTATACGGGCTTTAATAGCCTAGCTGCTGAAAAGCCCAAAATTATTGACAATAAAAAAAGACGTTTCGAATCTAAATACATTCATCCTCCCTTTTATAAGAATTGGTTAATTACGCAGTTAAATTTGATTTGAATTTGGTATTTAAATTTACAAACATAAATAGCTACGTTATGACCACGACCAAGAAGTCATCGCTTCAACATTTTCAAATGTTTCAAGATATTGAAACGATGTCTTTTTAACCTGGTTTCGTAAACAATAAAGCGAAATTTTAACAAATACTATTTTCAAATTAAAAACTTCATATTCTAGTTTTTATTTTATTTTTTCGGTAAATGTGTATATTTAGGTACGGATAGCAATAAATTTTCAAGTACATTCTAGGATATAGCAAGTAGGAAATAGAAAATGACTTGGTAGTACAAATAATATTTAAGAATGAGATAATAAATATAATTAAAAAATACATTTTCTGATTATTTATTTCCCCAAAAGTGCATAAGTGCAAATACTACAAATTATTAATTCTTCAGAAAGTATATAAACGTGCATTAACCCATTCGTCACAAAATAGATTTACAATCTTGGAATTTCATCTTCTTGGATGAAACCAACAACGCAATGATTCAGCTCTTCCAAAATACGATCAATAAGAGCGTCTTCATCTTCTTCAGTACTTGCTTCTATATTTTCAGTCACCAGATCAATATCACTGGACGAATTATTTGATGGGAGAGATTCAGAATGCAGTTCTCCAGAAGCTTGTTCTTCTTTCGGTATATTGGTAGGACCAGTCATATATAAATCGGCAATCAAATTAGCCATGTCATCTTCATCGTCTGCAGAACAATATTTTTGGTTACAGAAATAAATTAATAAATAATTCCGCTATCTACACATAACTTGTAATAATCGATTGTGCCTGAGTGTCTGGTCGCGATTTAGGAGACCCGAGTTTGATCCCGCCCAACGCCATAATAATTTCAAAATTTAAATGGCACCAAACGTGAACCCTACGGTGTACTCTCCACGCCAGCAATGAGTGGCTGTGAGATAACACCTTGTAAACGCCTGTACAGTACGAGTATGTCATCATAATTACCGATATCTGCGTACAAAGCAGATTGGCACACCCCCGCAATGGATAATAATGCCAAGATGTTTATTATTTATTTATTTATTGTTGATTTGGATATTGCATTTTATATTATTTGTTAATACTAAACAAAGATATTTTACCTGATATATCTTCTTCTATTAGAGATTCTACAGATTCATCGTTCTTTATATTTGAGGTCTCTTCGCTGTTCTCTATATAATAATATAAATTTAAATAAAATGTCAAATATTTGAACAAATGCTACTCTACCTTGATGAGAATCGTTCGATTTGTTCTCAGTCTCATTGCATTCAAGAGTTACTTTGGTAACATTTTCGTCCTTGATTAAATCCATCTATAGAATTGAAAAACAATCACTGTTTTCTATTTTAATTGCAAAATTTACTTACTTTGGTAGAAAGAAATTGACGAACAGTTCAATTTGTTAGACAACTGAACAAACACTGGACTTTTAAACTGAACATTCGATGAAATCGATTAGTATATTGTTTGTGAAAAATGATACCGACGATATTTCCGTACTTACAAGAGTGTCCTTAAAATCTGAACAGAATTTAATACTAGTTTTTACAAATATACCTACGGTTCTTTTTAATTCGTTAAAAATATAGATAACTGAAATTAGAGTGTCCTGAATTTAAGAAATTTTGTCAAGGTAGATACATATTTGTAAATTAGACAACTTAATTTAACGTCCGGCTTTATACATTTCTAAGAAATTAAAACTATGCATTGTCATTCTTTCTAAAATAATAACAATGTATACGCGCTAATTACTAAAGTCTTTAAATAAAACCGATATATGCGATCAAAGCAGGAAATGGATTATGTGCCGTGATGATACCTATATTTATTTATTTTAAATTAACTACAATAATATTAATTTATACTGGGTAGCGCATATGTTGTCAGTCGTCATCTGAGTTGGTCTGCCTATATCTTTGAATAGAACTTTAAAATTATGTAAGTACTATTTTTTTAACTGTCAATTCCCAAAATATCTGCCAAATGGTTGCCTCTAGCCTCTATGCAAAGTCGAATTTTTTTATGACATTTATGGGGTCTCGTGGCCTAAGCGTCTGATTGCGAATCTGGAGAACCCTATCCTTTTCAAATAACCAAATAAAATAAGTTTGAAGCTGTTGAATCAGGAGACCTGGCCGACCAATATACAGTCGAACTTCGATAACTCAAACCATGACTTGCCACAAAAAAATTTCGAGTTACCAAGACTTCGGGTTATTAAATAAAATGCATATGTATAAATATTATTTATGTATGTATGTATTTATTTGAGTAAAAATCACTTACCTTATGATAATATACAGATTGATATATGTATACAGATCAAAAAGTTATAAACATTATTTTAATGTAAAAAAGTCAGTTATTTGTGACTGACGAGATAATTTTTTATTTTGATTTTCAATAAAAAAAAGATTCAATGTTATTTAAACCATTATACAGGGAATCGGCTGTATGTTCATTGGTTTTTAAATACGAACGCAAAACGCTCAACGAATTTTCAACCAACTTGTTTGAAGGTGGTTGCTGCAAATCATCCTCCATCATATCATTTTCGCTGCCATCTGTATTGTCGAGCTCTACAGATTCGGATTCAGATTTGTAGAACTCGACAATATCTTTATCTGTGGGAAACTTGGAATGTATAAAATCATTTAAGGTGGCACCTTCTGGTGTAATTTTGACATTTTTCCAATAATCATATTCCAATTGCAATTGAATTTCTTCCTCACGTTTTTCATTCATACGTTCAGTTATGAAAATCAAAGGAATTTCATCCTCTTCGTCCCACTCAGAATACTGACCAAAGCCGGCTTTTTAAAAATAGTAGACACTGTACTTGCCGGAACATCATATTTCAGAGCTACATCTTTCTTTCGTGAACCACTTTCCACTTTTTTGATCAGTCTAAATTTTTCATCAATAGATAAAGTTTTTAAAGTATGTTTTAATGACATATCAGCAATGAAAATGTCTTAAACGTGATAAATCAAGTAGGCACAATATTTTTTTTTTTCACTTAATAATTAACAAAGCATATGTTTGATCTTCAGTAGTACAGAAACCGAACTGCCTCCATCATCATGTTATAAAAACACGTGTTACAAAATCACGTAATTAGGGAATTTCCCCCAGAATTCAACTTATTGAAGCTGGTGCCAAATATTCTGTTCGAATTATAAAGATATTCGAGTAATCGAAGTTCGAGTTATCAAGTAAAAATTACCCATAATTCTCACTCTTGGCGCTATTGCCAACCAGTTTGATTCGAGTTATCCAAAATACGAGTTATCGAAGTTCGACTTACTGAAGTTCGACTGTATATATCACCAAAACGTAAGATTAAACAATAAGGGAACAATTTTCGCAAAATTGCTATTATTTGCCCGGCTGTGTTTGATGTTGTTTCACCTTATCGATACCATACATTGTCCAATCCACTTCTTCCATTTGGGGTTCCAAAAATGTCTAATAAATTAATCTTGAATTTTCAGGCTACCAATATCGGCTTTTGTTTGAATGAGATGAAAATGAAAAAGTGCTATATTCATTAAAATGCAAATTAAAATAAATCCAATTTCCGCACGTTCTTGTTTGGTGTAGTTATTCATGATGAATTTCACACTACTCTGCTACATACTTTTGAACAATAAAATGACAGATGACGACAAAACAAAAAAGCGACGGCATCTTCCAACAGAGTTATGTTCTGATGTTATTTGCGCCACCGTGTACTAGCTTTCCTCCAAATTATGTAGTATAGGCACGTACAGGAACGGTATAGGGTTCTGTGCTATTTATGAAGGAAAGATGTTTCACCAGGTCTCTGCTTTTTGCTTAGGCATACCTCGTCATCTCTTTCTCGTGGAAGGTTAAGTAAGAGTGTCCCGAAATTTTATTACCGGTAAATTGATCGCGGAAAATTGATCGCCGTCTAGATAATATATCTCAGGTAAATTGATCGCGGGGTAAATTGATCACCGGTAAATTAATCGCGTGGAAAATTGATCTCCGGTAAATTGATCGCGGGGTAAATTGATCACCGGTAAATTAATCGCCGGTAAATTGATCGCGGGGAAAATTGATCACTGAAAAATTGATCGCTGAAAAATTGATCGCCAGAAAATTTATTGCTAAAAAAATTGATTGCCAAAGTATTGATCGCAAGGTAAATTGATCGCCAGAATATTTATGCATAAAAAAATTGATTGCCAAAGTATTGATCGCGAGGTAAATTGATCGCAAGAATATTTATGCATAAAAAAATTGATTGCCAAAGTATTGATCGCGAGGTAAATTGATCGCAAGAATATTTATGCATAAAAAAATTGATTGCCAAAGTATTGATCGCGAGGTAAATTGATCGCCAGAATATTTATGCATAAAAAAATTGATTGCCAAAGTATTGATCGCGAGGTAAATTGATCGCCAGAATATTTATGCATAAAAAAATTGATTGCCAAAGTATTGATCGCGAGGTAAATTGATCGCAAGAATATTTATGCATAAAAAAATTGATTGCCAAAGTATTGATCGCGAGGTAAATTGATCGCAAGAATATTTATGCATAAAAAAATTGATTGCCAAAGTATTGATCGCGAGGTAAATTGATCGCCAGAATATTTATGCATAAAAAAATTGATTGCAAAGTATTGATCGCGAGGTAAATTGATCGCCAGAATATTTATGCATAAAAAAATTGATTGCCAAAGTATTAATCGCGAGGTAAATTGATCGCCAGAATATTTATGCATAAAAAAATTGATTGCCAAAGTATTGATCGCGAGGTAAATTGATCGCCAGAATATTTATGCATAAAAAAATTGATTGCCAAAGTATTAATCGCGAGGTAAATTGATCGCCAGAATATTTATGCATAAAAAAATTGATTGCCAAAGTATTGATCGCGAGGTAAATTGATCGCCAGAATATTTATGCATAAAAAAATTGATTGCCAAAGTATAGATCGCGAGGTAATATGATCGCCAGAATATTTATGCATAAAAAAATTGATTGCCAAAGTATTGATCGCGAGGTAAATTGATCGCAAGAATATTTATGCATAAAAAAATTGATTGCCAAAGTATTGATCGCGAGGTAAATTGATCGCCAGAATATTTATGCATAAAAAAATTGATTGCCAAAGTATTGATCGCGAGGTAAATTGATCGCCAGAATATTTATGCATAAAAAAATTGATTGCTAAAGTATTGATCGCGAGGTAATATGATCGCCAGAATATTTATGCATAAAAAAATTGATTGCCAAAGTATTGATCGCGAGGTAAATTGATCGCCAGAATATTTATGCATAAAAAAATTGATTGCCAAAGTATTAATCGCGAGGTAAATTGATCGCCAGAATATTTATGCATAAAAAAATTGATTGCCAAAGTATTGATCGCGAGGTAAATTGATCGCCAGAATATTTATGCATAAAAAAATTGATTGCCAAAGTATAGATCGCGAGGTAATATGATCGCCAGAATATTTATGCATAAAAAAATTGATTGCCAAAGTATTGATCGCGAGGTAAATTGATCGCAAGAATATTTATGCATAAAAAAATTGATTGCCAAAGTATTGATCGCGAGGTAAATTAATCGCCAGAATATTTATGCATAAAAAAATAGATTGCCAAAGTATTGATCGCGAGGTAAATTGATCGCCAGAATATTTATGCATAAAAAAATTGATTGCCAAAGTATTGATCGCGAGGTAAATTGATCGCCAGAATATTTATGCATAAAAAAATTGATTGCCATTGCCAAAGTATTGATCGCGAGGTAAATTGATCGCCAGAATATTTATGCATAAAAAAATTGATTGCCAAAGTATAGATCGCGAGGTAATATGATCGCCAGAATATTTATGCATAAAAAAATTGATTGCCAAAGTATTGATCGCGAGGTAAATTGATCGCCAGAATATTTATGCATAAAAAAATTGATTGCCAAAGTATTGATCGCGAGGTAAATTGATCGCCAGAATATTTATGCATAAAAAAATTGATTGCCAAAGTATTGATCGCGAGGTAATATGATCGCCAGAATATTTATGCATAAAAAAATTGTTCAAATGAATTAAGTTACAAATTATAAATAACGCACAAAAGACACGCTTGGAAAACTCGAGGCAATTATTGTGCGTTAGGTCGGGTTATTGTTGTTATATTTACAGAAAACTCAGGGTTGTAAAATTCGGGCTGAGTTATGTGTGTTAGGTCCTAACATATTCTTATTATATTTAGAAAATAGGTATACCATTTTTATTGTCAGTAATGAGACGTCATAACTAAAGTCGAGACTAGACTGCGGTCGCACAGCCTAAAATTTATTCATTACAGTAGAGTAGTAGTAAATTTTGTTATCATTAATTTTCTTGGCGATAAACTTCTGCGTTATTATTTTGGCGATAAATTTTCCTGGCGACCAATTTTCTGTTGCTAAATTTTCCCCGCGATGTATTTACCGGCGATTAATTTTCCACGCGACCAATTTAACTACGATCAATTTTCCGACTATCAATTCTCTCCACGATCAATTTATCGACGATAAATTTTCCGCGAACCTTAAATATGTAGTATGCGTATGGGACAATACAACACAGAGGATCAATATCCCACGTTAAGAAGTGATGGGGGCAAGAAATTGTCATAATATTTGATCGGTTATGGAATCGCAAAACGCCAAATATACTACTACATACATGTATATGTCACTGTAAAGGCCCGAAAATCAATAAATCCTAGGATTATCGTACAAAACCTAAGATTTACCAATTGTGTGTGGTAAATCTACGAACTATAATATAAATGATATAATTTCGAACTATTTCCACCTCGGCCCGAGTTTTCCAAGGGTGATTTTTGTGCATTAGGTTGCGTTATTGTTGTTATATGTAGAGAAACATCCCATTTCAGCCTTGGTAATAGTCCGAAATTATATCATTTACATAACAGTTCGTAGATTTACCACACACAATTGGTAAATCCTAGGTTTTGCACGATAATCCTAGGATTTTTCGATTTTCAGGCTTTTACAGTAACATATACCGTGTGTCTGTCTTAAAGGTGTCCAGAGGAGATTCACATGGGAAATCAGGTTTTGCAATTTCCTACTCGCCTAATTATTTTAAGCAAAAACGCGTGAAATAAAAGTTTTAGGGCATGAAATTTTGCATCTATATCAATAAACAGAATTACTTTTACATGCTTTGTAACGACAGAAATGAAAATGTCGAAAATTACGTTGAAAATATCGACAGCCATGGAATTGAACAAAAAATAAATAAATGCTTGGCGTTTTATCTGTCACAACGTAAGTTAACTTATTTGACGTTTCTGACAATTTGATAAAACGTCAAGCATGTATTTATTTTTTGTTCAATTCCATGGTTGTCGATATTTCCAACGTAATTTTCGACATTTTCATAATTAATTTCTGTCGTTACAAAGCATGTAAAGGTAATTCTGTTTATTGATTTAGATGCAGAATTTTATGCTCTAAAATACTAATCAAGAATTTCAGTTGGGCATAGTAAATACATTATTAAATACACAAAATATATGTAAAAATTTATTTGAAATTTTGATTAAGTTACGTGTATTTCATTTTCAAAAAAATAATCTATAAAATAATGAAGATATCTTCACACTCTTTCATATGTCTTCGTCTTCGTCTTGATCCTCTATTATATTTCGTAATCCATTTAGGGTTATATTATAAGCGAAAAATATGTTCAGGATAGCTACGGTTATAGCAGTAACAATAACTATGGTGAATATAATGTAGGCAGTTATGGGTAAACACATTAATCTCAAATAAAATCGGAATACGTCACCGTATTTTTGGGCTTCCTAAAACAATATAAATACGACATATTGATTTAAGGTTAAATATCTTTATGATTATTTTAATACACTTACATATATATCGTAGAATTCCATGGTTTACTTTATTTCTGTTTCTCGGAAATAAATAGATTTACAATTTGAATGTTGCTTATTTCTGAGGCAATTTATGTCGAAAATCTAGCGTCGCTGACAGAAACAATAATCAGTGCAGTAGCAGAGACGGCAGAGGGAAACAAAATTAAACGTCAACTAAAGGGGTGCGTTATTTGTAAACGGGTTCGTTCTGTATGCAATTTTCGACCTTTGGAAAATCGTAGAGTACACCGTATTCTATTTTAAGAATAAAACATACTGTTTTAGTTTTATTTATAAAAATATTATCCAATTTTACAAGTACATATGTGTATTTATATATTTCAGTGTATTTGACATTCCAATTCTTTATATTTTAGCTTAGCTATGTAGATGGCAACACCCTAGTCAATGCAATACATTCGTCAGTGATATTTTTGAGGAAAATATGGTTTTTATTTGCTCGTATAAAGAAAAACATCTAAATGAAGATAGGTATGTGTTCATTTTCATGATGTTAACTTTTATCTGCAAATTGACTGTAAATTAAGAATGTTTTTAGAATATAACTGTACTATAAACAACATGTAGTACTCGACGAAGCAGTTAACCTACCAATAATTGTTAAATGAGGTAAAATTTTCAATAATCTTATTGTTACACACGGAAAGTGAACTAAGATTAATGTGTAGCTACTACGGTTGCTACAGCAACAATAACAATGGTATAAGATCTTATTCCTATACAGGATATCTGAATTTCGAAGGCCACCATTGGAGTCTCTGAAACTATAGGTAAGGGATACAACTTTGGTTAAATGGGACATCTGACATCTGATATGCCTTGGGGAGCAAAGGCGCCGACTACGTGGGGGCTTCGGGGCTCAAGCCCCCACACAGAAAAATCTGAGGGGGCTCCGCCCCAAACGGGAAAATCTATACGGGTTCTGCCCCCACACACGTATTATTTTTAATACCAATAAAAAGTACACTCATTTTGAAATATTTTTAATGCATCAATTACTTATACAAAATAACAATGTATTCTATTATTTATTTTATAAGATTTCCAATTTGTCATATTGTAAAGTACTGTGTAAATAACGCGTGCGAACTAGCAAATAGTGTTGCCAGATTTAAAATGCAGTATTGACGGAAATTAATAATAAAATTATCAGATTTTAGTAAAAATTACGGTAGATTTTGTAGACTCCTATGAAATAATTTTTATATACATATATTTTCAACATACATGTTGTTAAGAGAGTAGGAATGAGCCAGTTGACATGGTTTCGTCATGTGGAGAGACTGAAGAGTGAACGGCTTGTAAAGCGTATATATCTTGGTGAATTTGAGGGTGTTCGATTGCGTGGCCGTCCAGTGTGTAAGTGGATGGATGTAATTGATAAGGTACTAAAAGAGAGAAAGTTTCCGAGTGGAAAGAGAAGAAGAGCGTGTATGAATGCGATTATGAATGTAGCCGTGGCGAAAGAAGTGTACTTAGACAGGAATGTGTGGCGAAGGATGATTGTTTCGTAACTATTATTGTGGTCCGGTTGCGGTGTTTCGCTACCGACAATCGGTCACTTTAATATGTTGAGTGAGGAATATATGTTGTACTATGATGTCAGGTTAGTAAGAATGTTGTTGAAAGAGAGACAGATTATTTTTTGGATGGTGTTATTTTTATTCTTTCGGGTTTGTGCTAACCCACTAAGTGGGAAATGCGTGATTTTATGTATGTTTGGGTATGTATGAAATTTATGTTCTATCTGTCTTATGTTGAGTTTCGCGGTAAATTAAAAAAAAACTAGGTAATTTTAAGTCATTTGATAAATTCGCATCTTTTGTAAAATTTTACTTATTTATGTACCAATTTCAAGAAATAAAGTTTTTATTAGGTAAATTTCCTGTTGCCTCTTTTTACCCCCACACTAAAATCCAAAAGTCGGCGCCTATGTTGGAGAGCCCCCGTATGTGCTTTTGCTTTGCCAAAAAAATTATCATAGGCTATTAGATAGTGGCAAAAAACTGACTTTAGTCAAAATTATCATTTTCTATATTTTTAATAACTTTTATACAATCACGAAATAAAATAATTAGATATTTTTATTGTTCATCCGGCAATGTACGAAAATTTTTGAGATACTTACTTTTTTTAAATGACACCCATATTTTTGCTTTAAGAAAATACTTATTTTTTTCTCTTTGAAATGGTATAAGGAAATTGCGCCTTAATTTTGTTTTGCACTTAAAATCTTACATTCTTTCGTTATTTTTAATGAAATTAACCGAAATCGTATCTTTTATAGTTTCCGAGGTCCTAATCGTGGGCTTCGAAACCCGGAAATCTGTATATTAATTATTTGAAAACGTATTTCTGTTTAAATTACCTGTTGTATAAATTTAAAATGTTTATTATTGGTATTACCCGTTTACAGTATTCATCAAAAAATGGTTGAAAATTACTTATTTCGCTTTACAGCTATTCAAATATTTGAGCAGTTTAATTTCAAATCATAATTAATAAATTTCTAAACTGTAATCTATATTTTACCTTACAGAAATGGACATGAATAGAAATTTTCAACTAGCCAATACAGATGCATCCTTGCATTGGTAAGTCGTAAGATTAAACCCTATATGGATGGACACGGACGGCATTAATGTTTTACAGATAACGATTGAATAATTATTAGAGTATACAAGTAAGTTATTTAGGATAACAATAAATTTCTGTGGAACTATATTGTTTGATCTATGAATTTATCTTTCAGAAATGAACATCAACTGATTGGTTAAACCAGCCAATACAGATGGGCGGACGGTAATTTTTTATAGATTATGATTTAAATAATCATTAAGGTATACTAGTGCTTTTGTTATTTTAAATTAAAAAGTAGATTGAATATTTTAACAATTGTTGCGTCAAACAATTACAATGCATTTATTAGATCTCATTCGAGGTTGATATTACATTATATCCACATATCCCAGAAATATCGGTGTTACAGCAACTATGACTGATCCTGAAATTTTTTGAATTATCTTGATATTTTTAAGACTGTACAAATTTTCCTAATTTATCCAAAATGAATGTGTTCAAATAAAATCTAACAAATAACATTAAATGCTTATTTAAAATTTTCATTAATTTTTTTTATTTGTCCATCGCTAAAATTATTCTAACTATCTCTAAAATCGTGACAATATTACTGGATTTTTTTTTCTAATTTATTATCATATGTGCAGTCCGTACGATATTTGTTAAGCCAAAATTCCAAAAAGTCACTTTCTCGGAATTAACCGCATTCGACATTCGCGTTGAAAAGACATTCGCGGAAAATAGAACGTCATCGGTTTTCTCCTTTTTCGAAATTCTGGTTCAACAAATATCGTACGGACTGTAGTAGGTACCTACCTATTCTTTAATTGTAATGTATATATTCAAATATTTAATTATTTTTATTCTTAGAAGTACGACATTGCCCGAAATTGAAATGACCATCCCGTAACAACAATTTTCAATTCGAAAATGGTGGGCATAGAACAATGAGTTTTAAATTTGGAATCAGTGGCAGAGATAGAAGAGAGAAAACTAAACATATTGTATGTATCAAGGTGTGTTCACTGACCATTCTCAAAAATTTTACGAATATTTTGGACGATTCCTAAAACAGCACATTTTTTAGAGAATAAAAGTTGTATAATTCAGTTTATACAAGGAAATTCTTTGTATTTTAAATATTTCTTTCAAAAATAATTATAAAATAATAAGTAATTTTCCTTTTTTTACGAAATACGCGTATTTTGAATTTACTTAACTGACTGTCAATTTTGTTTTAGATACTACACTAATATTCAAATAATTATTCTCTTATTTTTGTACTTAAGTTATGTTACGCTAGAATACAAGATATAAAAGTATTGTATTGTAATTGTTTATTAATATGTGTGCAGGTTAGAGTATTTAACTTACTTACCTTCAGCAATCCGGAAGACATGAACAGGACATCAGGAGTCGGAGGAATCATCATCAAGCTGAAAAATATAGTGTTACTTATACATTCTGTAAAATAGCACATTTTGTCATATAACATAAAACAGAGTAATTTGTTTAGTAAGTAGTTATATTCCAATACAATTACTTATTATAAAATATTTGATATCGATATTTGTTCGAGCGTCGCATGCAATATTATTTATAAAATATTTTAGAACCTCAGGTTTATTCCAAACTTTTGAACAACACAAAGACGATAAAGACATCGGTGAATTAAATATTCGTTATAAACCTTTTCAAAATACTCTATCCGAATTCAAACAAATTCAAAATATAATTTAACTTTTAGATCTAGATAAAAACACTTAGCATATTACGAAGAAATAAAAATGATTATTATAAATTAATAGCGGCCATAGAATCTAAATTATCGCAATCAAACTGAGTGTTTCAATACGATCAGTGGATATGTTTCATTGAAACATTTTATTCTTTATTTACGTAATATAATAATAAAAACTAAAAACTAACGGACGGTTATTTTGTAAATGACTGTGACTGACCAGTGTCATATAATCAACTCACATCACTAATTGTAATAAATAAAAATATCTGATTATTTCTAACTCAATTTTATCAAGTAATTATTATAAATTAGAACTGTCGCTTTTTATATTATTGCTAAAAAGTGACAGGCAATCGTTGATTTTCGCATTAGTTTGAAAATGTGGCAGAATAACACACAAATGCGAAAATGAATGTCATTTTGAATCAAAATTAATTTATAATGTATAATTGTAACATTGAGTTCCTAATAAATATCTAATAAAGCCCAATAAAACCCAAAAAAGTACAATAAAATCCACTGGGTCAGTTTTTTAAATACCCCAGGTTTTTGCCAGTTTGTTTTAGATATTTCTCTTCATGCTGATTCCAAATTTTGAAACTGCAGGTTAATATCTTTTTCCTTTCTCAAGATATTTACATTTAAAGTTTTATCAAAAAATGCCAATTATAGTACAGACATAACCACTTTTTGTCTAATTAACGAGATGAGAAAATGAGAAAGAATAAACAACAACAGTCATATTAGAAGTAGAATTTCAATACAAAATAATTATACGAAGCGACAATTCTATCATGTAATACCGGCATATATGCCTATTTAACCAGGTCCAATAGTTCCAATGATCGGAAAATTACATTTTGTTCACCAGTTTAATTTTCATTGGGTCGCAATTTTATTTTCTACTCTCAAAATGAAATGAAATATCCATTTTGTAGGTTACGCATTTCGATATTTGATTATTGTCATCATGTAAAAAATAAATTATCGGTGGATACTTGATAAAAACGGATATATCACATTCAAGCGATTTTCTGTTTTTACGTGATACACAAGAATATCAAAAAAATTACGTGACGAAACTACTAAGTCTAAAACGAACCTACATAATAGTATACACTGTATACTATTATGGAAGACCATACTACAGGGAAAGACATATATTGTAAAGTTGACGAATTTTTCAAAACTGAAGGTTTAGAATGGAAAAATTGCTGTGGAATATGCACAAATGGTGCAAGGGCGATGACCGGCAAAAATTTAGGTTTTAAATCATTTTTTCAAGCTGCTCATTATGATCATATAACTTTTATTCACTGCCTTATTCACCGAGAGGCCCTTGCAGCAAAAAAATTAGCACCAGAAATGAACGATGTGCTTCAGGATGCTGTTAAGATTATAAATTTTATTAAGAGCCATGCCCTTAACAGCCGCTTATTTTTAAATCTCTGTAAGGATACGAATTCCAACTACACAACTTTATTATTACATGCAGAAGTAAGATGGTTGTCAAGAGGTCAAAGTTTAAGAAGATTTTTGTTATTAAAAAACGAAATCGAAATATTTTTAACTGAACGAAAATGTGAACTTGCTGCTTTTTTTCAAAATGACTTATGGCTATCCAAGCTGTGTTATTTGTCATATTTTTATAATATATATATTTAATAATAATATTTACTTCGAATGATAAAATTGAAAGTTTTATTAAAAAGATCAACATTTGGAAAAGTAGGTAGTTCGACAATTTTATAATCGAGAAAATTCATTGTAAAACTTTTATTGCAAAAATTATTGTGGATCACTTAAAAGCGCTAGAAACACAGTTCCGTACATATTTTATATTTAATATTGATTTCCAAAAAATAGTTTGGATTCAAAAGCCGTTTTGGATTGGCTTAAGTGAGATTGATCACCTGCCACTTAAAGCTCAAGAAAAATTTGCTGAGCTTTCGAGTGACTCAAACTTAAAACTACAATTTCAAAAAAAAGCCCTTGACCGAATTCTGGATCGGAACTAGAACTGAATTTCCCACAATCGCTGATATGGCGTTAAATGTACTTCTACCATTCAACACCACATATTTATGTGAAGTTACTTTCTCAGCTTTAACACATATTAAATCCCAGTATCGTTCAGCGTTAAAAAATGTTGAAGAGGTCTTACGTCCAGCAGTGTCAAACATTCCACCAAGATTTAATTTGTTATGCAATAAAAAACAGGCATATCCATCTCATTAAATTTTTTACTTTAATTTTAATTTAATACAAACCACTCAATGACTGCGTTCGAATATATTCGAGCCAACAAAGACGATCAGAATCCCTTTTTATTTATGTTATTGCAAAAAAGGAAATTTCGATATAAAATAAGGCATATAATTTTTGTAACTATAATAAATACAATTTTTCATACAATTTTTAATTTTAGATTTTTGTGTGTTTCAAAACGAATTCTAAAACTATATATTTTCATATCTATATGTATATTGTTACTAAATAAATAAATGATCAAAAAATATTAATTTATCTTTCTTTTATATTTATATGGGGTCGCCAAGAAACTCGCGATCATAAATGGGGTCGTGAATGAAAAAAGTTTAAGAAGCCCTGGTATACAGGGTTACTACAAAAAAATTATCGGGTTTTAAAATGATATTTTTCAGAAAGTATTACAGATATAATTAATTATTAATATTAATTGTTATATCACAAGAAAGGGAAAATGTCCAAGTTTAAAATTCACGCTTGAGAACTTCGTTTTACACGTTTAGTTGACACAATAACTCAAAAATGGGCGGACATACATATTTGGCAATATCGATTCTACGGACAAAATTACATAAGAGTTCTACACATCTTCTTTTTTAATTTTTGTTATCGCTAGTCATGTGATCTGTCCTGACGATAACCACCGCCTCGCATTTATAATTAGTTCTATAAAAATTACAGTAGAGGCAGCACTAGATTGCCAACAATAATACCGAACTTGATGAAAGAAATCATATCCATATCTTCACTGTATTATTATTATTACCAATGCACTCCAAATTTGCTTCTTATGTAATAAAATATATATTATGTCGCAAAGGAAATAATAGACAATACCTTGAACAAAAAATTTATTGCATTAAATTTAGATTGGGGAACAGGGGAACACAGTTTCAGTTTACGAAAAATTTGACACAAAATCCAGCCAAAAAGTACGCCATTTATTATTAATTAACCTGCAATCGCAGCTCTCGGCATGAAATCTGCCTCATTAGGAAGTATATCTTCAAAATCCACAAGGAATGGAGGAACCATATTTCTCATGTGCAGTCGATGATGTGCATTGAATCTTTGAAGAATAAAATAATTGTATGCATGTTGCACAGTTATGCAACAGCAATGAAATATTGCTATTATTACAAAGTTGAACATAAAAAGCAGAGTAAACGTAAATGCCAATATTTTCCACAAAACGCTGCCGGACAATGAGAACTATAAAAGATGACATTGGTTGTAATTATATTTTTCTTTTCTATTTATTCAATACTTACAATGCAGTTCAGATCCATGATTAGAAAATTTAATTAATACTCGTGGATATAAAAAGTAAAACAATTATAATTGTTTCAACAGTTTGTTTAGTTGAAGGACCCAATCACCCCAATTAATACATAAAATAAAGTTTAACGAAAATATAGGGTGCGGTGCCATCTATTCTTAATTCTACGCACTAACATTTTAAAAATTATTATTTTTATAAATATCTTGTTAATTTACTGTATGTTACAAGTAAAAAATATATTAAATCTATATGAAATATAATAAAAGATACGATTGTGACAACAATATTTTCGATATTCATTTTTCCAAAGCTTTCCGCACTTTTAAAACACTGCTTTACTATTTTTTCTTCAACAAATGACTTGAATGAATAGTTAAATCTCAAGCAATGAATGTCTCGAAAACAACTATCATGATATCTTCTCAAATTTCTTGATAACGATAACGACTCAGTAACTCATTCGTTAGGCTTGGCACTTTGTCGTAACCACGTAAAAATTGATGAGTAAAGAGAAATGCATAATACAATAAAATAATCATACTTAATTTCATCATCTACTGTTATTTTTTTATAGTATAGTATAACATTTATACCTAATGTTAATGTATAAAAGGTCACTTTTAACAAATTATAATGATTATATTTTCAGTAGGCAAGGTTATAATTACTAAATTAATATTTTTGAAAATTTTTGAAAAATTTTAGCACTTAAAACTTTTATTTTTTCACACGAATTTAAAACAAACAAAAAAGCAGCACCTTGTTAAAGATACAACAAAATATTATCAATCGAAAATCGTTGAATTTTTATATTTCCATTGTAGGTTATAACAACACATATTGTGGGAAAATTTAGATATGAAAATTAACATTTCTACATTAGGAAATTATTTAAATATTTATATAAACAATTCCAACATTTAAACAATTGCTTCAAAAACTAGAAAATGGTAAAATTACAAAATTTCATTCCTCTTTTAATTCCAGGCAAATATTTACTATAATTCCTTTTTAACACTAGAGATTAACATAATTGCAATCCCTCTGTTACCTGCTAAGCTATTGTATCGAAAGGATTAAATTTGTATATGTATTTTACAGATAATCTAATTAAATTTCAAACAAATATTTACTAATTTATAGATAATTATAGGTATCTACTAACATTTGTCCTTTTCGGAACCTCAGTTCTTATTAATGATACCGCGAGATCGCGCATTTTCGAGATCTCGTCTCGAAAACCTTATGCCCTCGAGATTTGTTCGAGACGAGAGTGGAAAGTCGAGATCTCGAATGTACTTTTTTCTGAATTATCCAATTAAAATATAAGTACCTATAAAAGAACAAAATATTCATCGGTATATATAAATATTTGAATTGTCTCTTCATTTACATTCATATTTACTTATTCATTTTAAAGTTATTTTGGGTTTTACAAAAAAACACATAGGAGATTAACATGAGAAATTAGTTTTTTGCAATTTCCTGCTCGCCTAATTATTTTAAGCAAAAACGCGTCAAATAAAAGTTTTAGGGCATAAAATTCTGCATTTAAATCAATAAACTGAATTATCTTTACATGCTTTGTAAAGACAGAAATTAATTTTGAAAATATCGAAAATTACGTTGAAAATATCGACAGCCATGGAATTGAACAAAAAATAAATAAATGCTTGACGTTTTATCTGTCACAACGTAAGTTAACTTATTTGACGTTTCTGACAATTTGATAAAACCTCAAGCATTTATTTATTTTTTGTTCAATTCCATGCCTGTCGATATTTTCAACGTAATTTTCGACATTTTCGTAATTAATTTCTGTCTTTACAAACTAGGTAAAGGTAATTCTGTTTATTGATTTAGATGCAGAATTTTATGCCCTAAAACTTTTATTTGGTGCGTTTTTGCTTAAAATAATTAGGCGAGCAGGAAATTGCAAAAAACTGATTTCCCATGTTAATCTCCTATGTACACCTTTAAAATAGACACACGGTTACCAATATCTGCGTACAAAATAGATTGACACGCCCAGCAACGGTTAATAAGCCCATGATATTGAGTATTTTTTAAACCTAACCATTTAAATACCAGACAGTAATATAATCAGTTATAACTAGTGGTACTCGTTTCTTTGCTAACTATAAATTCGAGATATTCGACACTCTCGAGTCGAGATCGAGAGAATGCAAGAAAAATTATGACGAGACGAGATACAGAGTGTTCTCGTCTCGAAATTCGAGAGTGGATTGATTCTCGACGTTTTTCGTGTCGCGGCCAGTAGTTCTTAAAGAATTTCGCAAAAACGTGCTGAAACAATGAAAAAGTATGTTATGCCTCCATAAAATTACGATTTTGTCTTGTCAAATTCCAAGGGAATTAGGGAATACATGTATATTGCCGAAAAATTGTTTATGGATAATTACAGTTACATTATCTGTTTTATTATGTGCCATGTTAATATTTTATTCGAATATTACAACTTTAGCAGTCTATGCAAAATTGTAGTTAGCATTTATTGAACTCACTCTTGCTCTTTGCTTTACCCTTTTGATTTATATGTGTGATTTTAACAAAGTCATTATCATTATTAAGATAATAATTACTGGATAGAATATTTGTGAATAACCATTTTATAAGACATAATCAATGATATCTGTGTACAAAGCAGATTGGCACACCCAGTAATGGGTAATAAGCCGTGATGATATATTTATTTATTTTATTTACCATTCTAATTCTACATATTTATTGATTAACAATTCACTTTACAGGAACTTAAAAACAATTACAGAGGAATATATGTAAAAAATTATATAGCACAACGAGCGAGATAAAGTGTTAAGAATTATATAATATAATATGAAAAAAAAATGCCTAGGTGGCATTGTTGCATTTTGGCGGAAACGACCTCCGCTGCTCCCTCCGCGCCTGGCCTTGTGATGATGGACCTCTACTGGCTCGGACCCGATGTTGAAATTTTGACGTGGAGATTCTCTTTTCGTAGCGATTTCAACCGCTTTTTCTAACGTTAACGCATTAACCTCTTCTTCAGTCTGTCCAGAATTGGGCCTTTTTCAATACCCATAATGAACTGATCACGGAGCACCGTATTTAATTCCGATCCGAATTCGCAATGTGCGGCTAAACTTCGCACTCTTGCTAACCACTCTGTCATAGTTTCACTTTTACTTTTAAATGCGTTATAAAATTTGTATCTGGCGGCGAAAACTGGAGCAAAATGTTTATCGAATACTTGTACTATATCTTCGAACGTTTTAGATTCGGGTGTATTAGGCAAACACAAATTAAATAGGTATTAATTTATACGAATCTTCATTTAAAGCATTTAGAAATATAGCGCGTTTTCTCTTTCCATCGCTTATATCGTTCGCAATAAAATATTGTTCCAAACGTGCTTTATAAATTGTCCAATCGCCATTTTTAAAATCAAATTCTCGCACTTGCCCCACTAAATTTTGCTGAGACATGTTTGCAACCTCTTCCATTTTTAATTTTAGAATTTAGTTTAATGTTACTATTATTATATTTATTACGATTAATTTTAATCCTCGTCGCCACTGTGGTGTTTGTTATAAATGAAACATCTTTAAATAGTATTATAAACTTTTTATTAACCCAGAACGTGAGGTTGCTTCAACTACTCTAAACTTACAACTGGCGAAAGCCAAAAAATACAAAAACAGGTAAACTTAATTAAATTAACCAATTGAGAATCCAGTGATTCTCAAAACTTTATACCCATATATTACAATAACATATATTACATCCATTGTTACGGTCGAAAAAATAATTAAATAAAGTTCTCTTAAATTTAATGATGGAATCGGCAACAATATTATACATATCGTGGAGGAATGCAAATTGCAGTATTATTACTTAACATATAAACAAACTCTATATGTTGTTGTTTAGCAGAAGACAGCATACAGACAAACAGATAGTTATGAATCACATTATCAAACATTTTATCATATCTTATTATACAGGTGAATACTTGAAACCCGAACATAGTCCGTTACATGGGAATATCGTTTTTCGCTATTGTTCCCCGTTTGAACTGACAACAATCAACAAATCAACAATGGTTGTAATATTAATAAAAAGATAAAAAAATATGCAAATGACATTAAAAACATGTAAATTATGTCATATTTTAGTCGCATAAATTAATTAATAAATTTATTAATTTTCTTATTAATATCGATAGCCATGATGGCATTTGAAGAAAAAGACAAACAAATGTTTGACATTTTATCTGCCAGAATTCGTTATAATATTGTTTTTATTATTAAATATTTTATTAATTCAATTATTTCAAAGAAATTAAAATAAAAAGATCATAACGCATTCTGACAGATAAAAGGTCAAACATGTGTTTATTATTTTGTTCAAATGCTATCATGGCTATCAATATTAATAAGAAATTGAATAAACTTAATAATTAATTTATGGGACTAAGATATTACATAATTTACATTCATCCTGTATAACACAAAGGAGCAGAATTGAAAACATTTCAATCTTTGATATGACAGAAAATAAAAAAGTCTAAAGATATGTATTTTAGATTTCTTTCAGTACCATCCTTTATTTATAAAATTTTGGACTCATTGATATCAAAATAGAAATCATGTGAGCGCACAATGCCAATTATTCCAAGGATAAATTATTTAATGACACCAAAACATTCTAATAGAGGTATTGACAACTACTGAAAAATTATACAAGCGCACTAATTACATTATTTGCTAAATCTAGTTAGGCATTGAATAAAAAACAATGTTATTATGGAATTTTTTCAAACAAATTTCTTGGAGACTTAAAAACTGTCAACACTAATAAATTAATTTCTGGTGACTTTCCACGTCAGCAATGAGTACCCGTGAGGTAAAGCCAGTGCAAATATAGCATCATCATTACCGATATCTGCATATAAAACAGATTGCCGTGAAGATACAGCTTTAACGCCGATCCGTGACCGACCAGCTTGGATGCGCAGTATATTTGCCTTCAAATTTTAGTGGGGACTTGAATCCTTTGCCAGCAGCCGCGTAACTACCTGTCTCTTTCTAGTGCGTTCTCTCTCTGCGCACTACTCATCCCCACAGCTCACGGCTCGGCGGTCAAGCAGTATATTTATTTATTTATTAGTGTTTCACAAAAATCAAGATGTCTTGAAATGAAGACAAGACCAAGACAAGAAGTATTTTTTATTTCCCAAGACAAGACAAGAGAGTATCATCAAGAATAAAGATTTCTTGACAATTAATATTGTATATTTTATGTGGCTAGATCCTCTTAACGCTCAACTTAAATACTATTATTCAGAAAATTTCGAAACCATGTTTTTCTACCTTATTCTAATATGAAAAGAGGAAAGCAGCCATTAGATTTTAGTGCAAATGGTCCTATTAAATTTAAAGAGAGAGATATTAATAAAAGTGTATTAGGTTTCCACTGTGACTAATAAAAGGGTAGAGTTTACATCCCTATCTAAACCAACGCTATTTTCTTACGTGAAATGAAGTATGATTAAAATTAAATGACGAGAGGTATTGTGCTGTGCTGGCCACATCATATTTTTATTATATTTGAGAGAGAGAAATAGTATTTTGGGATAAAACCAACTCCGAATCTGATTTATTTTTCTTTGAACACTCATTGTTTTAAATAAAAAGAACGGAATAATCGAAAAAACACAAAAAAATAACCAATGACCAACTAGTAATACAATGCATGCGCAACCAACATCAAAGTAACATTATTTTCTTATTTAACTAAAAGAGGCAAGGGCAGACGCAGACGCCAACGTTACTCTTGAGCCCTCGGATTGGATAAAGCGATAGAAAAAGGGGATTCCCTTAAAATATCAAAAAACAAGAAATATCTAGAATTCTTGAAACAAGACAAGAATTACGTCGTCAAGAAATGAGCAAGATAAGAAATTTTTAATTTCTGGTCTTGAAAATCAAGCCAAGACAAGAAATGATCATCAAGACAAGATTTCTTGTCTTGATGAAACACTATTATTTATCTATGTATATGTGGAATTTTAATTTATTTTAGAGACTTACTGTATGACACCTCAATTATTTTTTTAATTTTAAACATACGTAATTTCAATAAAATAATATTAATAATTACCTATTGCTATAGTTTTAATTACACTTTCAACAATCTGTATAAGAATAATCAGTTCTTTTCTTAAAATTCGTTTGTGAGATATTTCACATCGTCATATCAAAAACAAAATTAGAATTGAAATTTAAAAAAAAACACGTGACATTTTTTTGTTAATGTTCAATGCAGGAAATTAATTATATTTTTCACAATACATAATGTTTTAAAACAATATTTCGAACTTAACTATCTGTAAAGTACTATAATTAATTATGCGTTGTCGTGTCACCATTGGTAGAAGCATCGGTTTTTATATATCAAATTAATTATGGTAATAATAGTGTCAATTATCACAAGTTATCGCGTTGGCTAATCGTACGGTCACGTTGCATTTCAGCTCTCAGCTACTAAAGAATTAAAGTAAATTTGATTAATTAATAAAAAATAAAAATTTATAATTTGTTCTTAAAGATTTTCTAAATAGATGGATGTAAAAAATATGGATAGCATTTTCGATGAAAATGCTAATAAAGAAAATATTCAAGTTTTGTCTGCAAATTTGGAAGGTATGTATAAATTTATTTAATGTTTGATAATGTTTTGATAAAAAAAAAACACTGGCTTTGTTTCACAAATTTTAAAATTTTCTTCATTGCAATTGCGGCTGTTAGGCTATCATAGTTATTCGTTCATAAGGTTTTTCCTTTCGTTTATGGCTTTCTTAATTTCATAAACTTGTAAGAGGGTTAATCTGCGGCTATTCCTTTCAAATTGTAAAATTTTCAAATTAGATCCCGTATAGATGTGATTGAGCTAATTCCTGTCAAATAAATGTTTTGCTACACTGGAATAAGTTTTATTATTTCTGAAATGTTTAATTCTAATGAAATTGCGTTTGCCCTATATACATCTAATTAAGGAAAAATCTTAGAAAAGAACAAATAGATTTGTTAGAGGCGCCCGCCACTTCTTGCAGCTTTGATCTCTGGTCTTCCCGACAGGGTTGCCAGATTGGAGGATTTTCCCCTATTTTTAGGGGATTTTATCTCGCGTAGGGGAAAAAACAGAGGAACACTATATAACTATAATTATAATAAAAGCCAAAAATATGTAACCAAATTTATTTTTTAAAAATGACATTACTGGTGCGTCATGAATCAATATAAAATTAAGTTTTTTCGAAGGATATTTCCCCCATCCGTTTCATATACAATGATTGGTGTTTGAATTCCGATTTTACTTGGGCACATACTCTGGGTGTATCAACTATCAACTTTGAACCATCCCAGAGTATGTTAAAAAGATTCAATTCTGAAAACATTTACAAATGTAAGGACAATCAAGTAGATATTATTGATGTATTTAATTTACAATAAGTATAATTTTTAACGGTTGTATTATTATTTTTTAATATATTTTGTTTTAGATGTGCTAGATAAATAAATTGTATTTGGGGTATTTTTTTTAAATCTTGTTGATTTAGGGGATTTTTAGATTTCATTTGGGGGAAATCAGTATCAGTTATCTGGCAACCCTGCTTCCCGAATAATCCTGCGACTAATCTGTATAGGATTTTCATTTTATTTTGTCGACTATTGCTATCTCGAGAACTATAAGAGCTACGCGGTCGCTTAAATTAGCAAACAATTTCTATTATACAGGGCTATTTTAATAAGCATATTTTTTTTCATCCAGTGGTTCACAATCTGTGGAGCCCAACTTAGTTATTTTAAATGGAACAATATATTTTTTATTTGCTTATTCGATAGAGAACCCAAGCAACCAAATGACGCGATATCGACGGATATATGACGCAATTTGTTGACGTCACAGAAACGGTTATGCGTGGGTCGAATCGACGTGGTTTAACGACGAAAATTTGATGTCGTTTATAGACGTTACATAGATGAAGATTACATACGTGACACAATATTCAAGGAAGATTTAGTACATTTTACAATTTTTTTTTTTAACTTTTATCATTGCTTTCATGTTGAAGAAACATAAAAGTAATTATCAAATACACTAAAATAATATTTTTTTGCACACACAGCACTGGGTAATATGCCGTGATGATATATTTATTTATTTTATTTTATTTATATATTTTTTTTTTTTTTGTTAAAACAGCTATACATATAATTTACAAATGACTGAAACGGTCGCTGAACGTTTCTATAACGTGAACATTAACAAGTAAATATTAAACGTGTGTCGAACGTTTCTTCAACGTCAAAATAATGACGTCAAGTAACGACGTCGCAACCAGAAACGTCGAAAATTTTACGTTAAAAACACGTCGTCTAAACGTCATCCATCGACACGTCGATGTTGTGTTTTGCTTGGGAATAAGAGTACCACGAATGAAAAAAATGAATACATGTTACTTTTTACATAGAATTAGAATGCCATGAAAGAAATATGAGAATATTTTGCGTGCGCTGACATGATCAATTAAGAGAACAAAATAATTACATCTTTCTGTCACGACACTCTAATTTTATGTAAAAAATAACATGTATTTTTTTCCATTCGTGGCACTCTTATTGTAGCCATATTTTAATGAAATTTAAAAAAAACATTTTTTCCAAAAAAATATCAAACGGTATACAAATAGTATCACTGAATTCAGAATAAAATATTCTGTATCTAATAAGTGAATAAAAAATATATGGTCCCATTTAAAAAAACAAAGTTGGTCCTTCCTGTTTAAAAACCACTGGTTGTAAAAATTTAATTTTACGCTCATTAAAATATTCTAGTAAAATAGAAATTGTTTGCTAACTGACCTCGTAACTCTTATAGTTCTCGAGATAGCAATAGTAGACAAAATAAAATGAATACCCTTTATATATACGTACAAAATATTTCTGTAATGATCAGTTTTCTGATGATGGCCTAACAGCCGATAAAAACATTGCTAAAATTTGTGAAACTAAGCGAGTGTTTTTATTAATATCTTCACCGAGAGTCAACAGTTACCTCTGTCAATTTTATGAATTTATTTGTTAAATTTTCATTTGTATATTAAAATATTTGTTTTTATAGATAATAAAATAGAAGAAAGTGACCTCACAAAGGAAACTACAGACGCACAAGATGAAATGCAACAATCAGGTAAAATATTAATTATTATAAAATATTCAAAAATATATAAATTGGGATCATATCTAGATATTCACACAGATTGGAGCATGACATTAGTTTTAAAAGAATGTTATACAAAATTGACTTTTGAAAATCTTTGAGTAAAGTCAGTAAAAGATTTCAATGAACCGTCCATTAAATTATTTTTGTTACAGATGACATGGAAGACTTGGCAAGCGTTTTATTCTATTTAAACTTAGCTTCAGTTTCTTGGCATAAACAAGCACCTAAAAAAGAACCTGCAAACCAAGTGCCTGAATCTGAAAAACCTAATACTTCAGCTCTTGGTAAGTAAAATCTTTTAAAATTTAATATCGGGTTTTAATCAATTTTAATCTTTACTTATAGGTGATGATGATGATATAGAGAAGTTTTTGAATGATCTATACAATACTTCCGATTCTTTCAAATCCGAAGAAGCTCAAAAGGAAGATCAAAATGGAAACTTTGAAGAAGAGACACTTAATATTTCTGCTTCAACCAATGAAGATTCCAATAATACTGACCAAACCAATGAGAAACCGGATTATGATGACGACTTTTTGCTAATTAATTTTGATGAAGAGATATCTAACGATGTATTAATCGAGGATAATGGTGTAGCTCACCATTATTTATTGTAAAACCATTGATAATTTTTAAAAATGTATTAATTTTGTGGTTTTATGCATTATACCAGCGTTTCTTAAACTTTTGCAGCCGCGACCCAAATTTACTCTATTGTATTGGTCCCGCGACCCGCACTATAGAAAATCATTTAAATAATAAAAACCTATTTTCTTATCATAAACATTATTCTATTTATTAGAATAAGAAAATGAATATGTACGAATATACCACATACCTATTTATTGACAAAATAATATAAACTTACCCCCATAATATCAACAAATTCAAATAAAACGAAACTTATTACAATTTGGTACAAGATTTTGATATATTTTTAATCTTGTCCGATAATTAAATGTCCGAAGCGATTTTATACATTGTATTGCTAACATTGACAATAGCAATATTTTAGTGAAATTTTCAAGGAAAATTTATAAACATTTTAGACAAATATGATTGGCATTTGGTAAACAGAATTATAAAATTCTGAATAGTTTCCGCGACCTACTACAATCCTTTCGCGACCCAAATTTGGGTCGCGACCCATAGGTTAAGAAACGCTGCATTATACCTTTGTAGAAAATTGAATATTATTTGCTTTTAATTATCATGATTGCATTTAGCATTTGTACTACATTTATAATAAATAAAATATTAAGAGGAAGTTTAAAAATATTGTTTTAGTGCCTACTCAAAAACAAAAATATAAAACAAATGGACATGGCTAGAGTCCTGACCCCGGGACCGTATTCTGAACTAAATCACGATAAGGCGTGGTTTCAAAAACCTATACCTAACGCACAAAACTACAGATTTTCCAAGCATGAGTTTTATGTATTAGGTTAAATAATGTTAAAATTTATTTAAAGAAATTGCGTAAACCACGCCTATTCGGGACTTTACTTTTTTGAACACGGTCCCGCGGTCGGGACTGTAGACACTTTCAAAACAAATTCATTGCCTTCTTAATTATGTGCTGATACATCGTCGCCTATGTTTATTATTGTATAATGATAATACATTCGTACAACATAGATACATTTCGTTTGTTATTTTTACTTTTTACATACCTACTTTATAATCATTGTCGTTGAAGTACAGTCATAAATGTAAACATAAAATAGTATTTCCATTTAAATTGGCAATAATAAACATTAAACATAAATAAAAAAATGTCAATTGTACAATTACCGATTACCTACTATTGATATCGATGAAATTACAAAATATATAAGTATACCGTGAATACCAAGTTTATTATAAATGAAAATGATATAGACATTTCTTATAGTTTCGTAAAACTGTGAAACTATACATACATTAGCGCGTAAGTTTAAGTTTTAAACATTATAAATTTGCATCGTTTCGCTATTTGTTTCTCGATCAACAAATTTAAACTCATAAATAGATAATATTTTTACTGTAAGTATAACTGATTTCAAACGTAAGTATCAAAAACAATTATACAGGGTATTGCAGGTCAGGTGCAAACATAGGGATTTAACATGGGATTTTAGTTTTTTGCAATTTCCTACTCGCCTGTTTCTTTTACGGCAAAACTGAAGAGTGCAAAATTGTACAGAATTAAAAGTTGCATACAAAACTGTTTTTACATTTACTGTTATGGTTTCTAGTTTCTTCACAACTGTAAAAAGAAATTTAAAAATTTCGGTTTATTACTGGCTGTAGCCATGCCATGACACTTGTTTTCTTTTTTTCTGTTTTTCATAAATTATTTATATACGTCGAAGGTCAATTTGACTTATAGGAAAGAAATAAATTAAATAATGAATGTTTATTCGAATGAGGAACGTATCCAAAGGAATATTACGATGGAAATAGTTACAAAAGAATACGGAATTATAAATAAATATAAATATATCATCACAGCTTATTACCCATTACTGGGTGTGCCAATATGCTTTGTACACAGATATCGGTAATGAGGAAATATTTACACCGTGCGGGCGCTTACCAGGCGTCACCTCACGGGCACTCATTGCTGGCGTGAAAAGTGCACCACAAGGTTAATTTTGTGCCATTTAAAATTTGAAATATTTGGTGTCGGTTGGGATCAAACCCGGTTCCCCACATTCGCGACCTGACACTCAGGCACGCGGCCATGAGGCCTAATAATTTATTTTCCATCTATCAAATTGACATTTGACGTTTATAAATATTTTTTTATATTTTGCGTTCATAATGATACGCATTTGCGTATCGTAATGACCTTCATTTCGATACGCAATTTTTTGTTTTAGACGGTTGGTACTAGATGACGTTTCTTTAACCCATTTTTACCTAATTTATTTTTAGTTAATTGACAATTCATTTTAATAATATAATGTCGAAATTATTATTATTATTTTTTTATTTAGGGAAGATTATTTGCATGAAAATGTACAAATGGCTACAAATATAATCACAAATTGAGTAAGTAAAACTCATTTTATAAGACTTTCTTTCGCACTTGTCAATTAGACGCGTGCGAAAAAAACATGTCTTATAAAACACGTTCTTTAATATACTATATGAAAACTAGAAAAAAGAAAACAAATGTCATGGCTAGTGATGTGCCATTTGAAAGTTTCATATTGAAAGTATCAATTGAAAAATTTCAAAGATGAAAGTTTCAAACCGAAAGTTTCATAAGCTACACTGCGCATGCGCTCCCAACTCTCTGCAATAGACTTGCGCAGGTGACATGCATGCGCCTGCACATATCTTCGTGCACGTTATGTTTGGTTAATCTACATGCTGGAACTTGTATATTTTTTGAATATAAAATTCAGGATTCAGTCCTGTGTAATTACTGTGAAAATTAAACGTAGAATTTGGCGATATTTCAATGAAATAAACACAAAAAACGAGATACTTTCTATTTTTAATAGTTAAATATTTATTTATTTTTTAAATTATATTACAAGTTAAATCCCTATATTCACACCAGACCGTCAACACCTTGTAGTTTCCATGTCGAAGCACGTCGAAGCTTTTTGCACTCAGAAACTGATTGAAATTTCAAGGACATTTGAAAAGTAAGAATAAGTATGTTAGTAAATATTACAGTTTATACATAGTCACGTTGCAATTATATTATTTTAATTTTCATAAACCGTTGCATGGCTCATAATTTATAGTTCATTTCCTGCAGCAGACGAAAACAACTCGCATACTTCAATAGCAAGTTGTAGAAATTTCGTTTTTAAGTAATTATAAGAAACACTTTACTGATCTTAAATATTTACTAATACTTTAGATGGATTCCTACAAACAAGAAGAAATTGTTCCTGAAAAGCCCGAAGAACAAAATTCTGATGTTAAAATGGAGAATCCTGAAGGTGCCGAAGGTGGGTATGAAATATATTGATATGATGGTTTACTCAAATATATTTATTATTTCCCAGTTAATAAGAATCCTGTTGAGAACAAATCTACTGGCGTTAAACCAAAAAAGAAAGTACAATTCAAGAGCAATGAAAACAATAATAATGAGGAACATGTAACAGGTAAAACTCTTAATTGGAGTAATTTATTTGAAGCAGCCTATTTGAATAATTGACTATTTGCACAAAGGATATACAAATTAAATTGAGCTATGATAATATGAATTTACTAAAGTGTGTTAAAAATAACTAACTCTGAGTAGGCTATTAACAGAGAAAGGTATGTCTTAATTAGAAAGTATTTAATTAAATATCAATTTGATACATGGTATTTTCAAAAATGTATCTAAAAAATCAAGCTTTTCTTCTTGAGTCTTATTTTAGAAATGGAAATATGTTAGAAAACGTCGAATGGCAATATTTTCTTGCTGCCTATTACAAAGAAACTCTGGAAAATTACATTTCATGATCAATTTTAACAACTTAACTTTTGAATTGCATAATGATCAGATATACGTTTCTTTGTTCGTAGCCTGCTTCGAATTACGTTTTTTTTAAAACTGTATAATCATATAAACCTTCTTAAATTCATTAATCTGTAAACGATTTCTTACATTCTTCAAAGGCTGAGCAGAAAACCCTAATAGAAGTCTCTGAATCTGAAATAGTTAATTATTTAACGCCAACCAAGATCATTTTAATGTTTTCTCAGTCATTATAAGATTTATTCTTTTTAGATTATAATGAAGATATAGAAATCGAACTAATTGACCTATTCAAGCATGGCCAACAATTTGCTAATGTGTCTAAACCAAAAAGACCTAGTACTCCAGCTTTGCTCACTGAAGATTACTATAACTGGGATGAGAAAATAAAACCCGAAATTGACAATGATGAACATATTCTCATTGATCTTCTTTGTGACGAGCTTGCTGATACTTCCATCGAGTGAAACGAATTCGAAGAACATTATTTCTTATAATCCTATTATTTAGTTTATTTGAAAAATGAGTTAGCTACAAATGCAAGTTAGATAATAATTAGTTTAAAATGTATCATGATATTTTACACTTCTATCAACTTTGGGAACAATAAACAATTTTAAAATCTAAAATATGCAAAATATTATTTATACCATTTCCAGTTTTTATTGCAATAGTAGGTATTTCATCCAATATTTCTGATACATGTTTATGTTCAAAAAATTAATACTTATTCTCGTCAAATGAATCTTTACAAGAAAACAATTTGAAAATATGATAGTTATAATTGTATCTTTCTCTAATAATATAACAGCTGGTAATGATCAAATTTCTGGATTCATTATCAAGAATTATGTATTTACTTTCGTTAATTTACTTTTCACTATAAATTTGTAATTTAGCTATTAAAACTCACACTTTTCCAGGCTTATACAAACGAACAGGTGTATACCGATAGTTTTTTTTTTGTCAGTGTACATCAAAAGTGTATGTCATTACCATAGCTACATTTAAAATGATGACAGCAATGTATTATCGCTTTTCTTTTTAAACTGGACATAGAGAGTTGTTAAAGTCATCAAACTGTCTTCTGTCAATTTAAGAAATTATTTTTATCGAAAGGAATATTATCATTTGTATTTAACTGTATGATTTAATGTTTCTTATTATTAGGTAAATACATTATCTGTCCCGATTTTCTTTTAATGCTGCCCATTGACGCATCCTTTAGTTTCATAATTATTATAAATTTTTATAATAGTTGCAGCAAATAAATTGGAAACTTGTCTTAGACTCATATTGGACTACCATGTTATGATTTGTACTTTTTCTTCAATTGAATATTCGTACATAATTTTGAAACATGACAGTTTGATGACTCTGACAACTCCCTATGTCCAGTTTAAAAAAACGCACTAATAGATTGCTGTCAATCAGTTTATATGTAACTATAGTAATGACATACACCCATGTCCACTGATAAAAAAACTCTCGGTATTTAAAATTAATTTATAAATATAACATCACGGTTTATCACTTATTTCTAGATGTTCCAATCTGCATTTTTATTCACAGATTTCAGCAAAAACGACATATGTATCTATAGTTTTGAGAGCGTTTATTAGGCGTTATCTCACGGACTCTCAATGCTATTTTGCAGAGAATACCACAGAAGTCACTTTTGTTGTATACTTAAAAATTAGAAATCATTTTCAAGTTTCATGTTCAACGTCAGTCAGATTCAAATTTGGTGACCGAACTACACAGAATATCTATTTCCAAAATCCAAATTAAATAATTTTAGTTACCCCTGTGGATCTCTCTGCTCATCAAAAACACAAATGCCCTTTTGCAAACTTCATCAACGCATTGTTCGGTTAGCAGTTCATCAAAAGGAACAAATTCGAATCAGTTTCCTTGTTCTTATGATATTTAAATCATTGCTGTCAAGAAATCGCGTTGCATTTGTTCGTTTTGATGAACCGCTAACCGAAAAATGCGTTGATGAACGTTTCTGCAACCGGGTATAAGCTTCTATAAGAACGTCTGATAATCGGTCGCAAAGAAATGGTGTTACCGAAATATGTGTTATGAGAATTATTGTTTTACCTAATACAGATTATAAGAGATAATAATGTATGGATTTATTAATTCATAACATTTATTAATTACTTAAGAGCATAAGATTATAAATATAATTATATAAAGTGACACTGTATAATCTATATCAAATATAATACAGTTAAAAAGAATGTAATTTTTTTAAATATATGACCAAATGAGTAAATAAAAGCTTAATCAATATAGGTCTGAACTTCAGCTGTTTCCGAGAAAAACTGACAAAGATAGTATCCGTAAATAGACCAATAGAAAACAATAAAATTTTACATGAAACATTTTTTTCAATTTCTGATAGTGATTTGAAAATTAAATATTCGCTAAGGTCACCACAACATTTAACTTTGAACAATTAATTGATTTTAAAAAAAGCATATCTAAGGTGACCTCTGAAAGGTAAACAAAAAGTCTCATTTAATCGAAGTCGTAACTAGGCCTGGGAAAAAATATCGATATATCGAGAAATATCGATATTTAACAATTTATCAAACCTCGATAATCCTATTTTTTTTATCGATATTTCGATAATTATCGATTATTATCGATATTTATCGATAACTATCGATTATTGTCGATATTAATCGATAATTATCGATTATTGTCGATATTAATCGATAACTATCGATTATTATCGATATCTATCGATAATTATCGATATTAATCGAAAATTATAGATTTTTATCAATATTTATCGATAATTATCGATTATTGTCGATATTTATCAATATTTATCGATTATTGTCGATATTAATCGGTAATTATCGATTTTTATCAATAATTATCGATAATTATCTATTATTCTCGATATTAATCGATAATTATCTATTTTAATCGATATTTCGATTTTATAGATTTCTATCAAATATTCTTGTTTTTGCAAATAAATTACATGAAACATGAACTGTGAACTGCGCAACCAGAGTTCCTTCCTACATAACACGCCGTTTTAAATTTTAATTATGTTTTTCCCGGCCATATGTTACTATACCCCGCGCGTCGAACAGATGGAATCGTGAAAGTGCGTTCACCAAATGTTTGTTTAAAATTTAATGTAAAATGGTAGAAATAAAACAGTTAAAAGTAAAAAAAAAAATTTATTATAATAAATATAAACATGCTCCAAAAGTGTTTAAAAAATTATGATATTAATAAATTGGAATCGAACGTTCAAGATCCGTTTTACTTTCAAATAAAATTTATTTTCAATTTTAAAACAAACCAAACCATAATCAAATTAAAGATACTTGAACCTTGAGTTATATATTTATAATTATCGATTTCTCCAATAATTATTGATATTTGTAAGCAATTATCGTTATTTTGTCGATAAGTATCGATATTTTTCGATAATTATCGATATTTGTCGATAATTATTGATTTTTGTTTAAAATTATCGATTTTTGTCGATAATTATCGATGGTTGTTGATAAATATCGATATTTGTCGATAATTATAGATATTTGTTGATAATTATCGATATTTGTCGACAATTATCGATATTTGTCGATAAATATCGAATTTTCGGACAAATCGATATATCGGAAAATATCGATATTACTTTGATATCGAATATCGATATCAAAATTTAAGTATCGCACAGCCCTAGTCGTAACTCTTATAGTTTTCGAGATAGCAGACGTAAATCCCGTAAAAACTCATTTTTCACTGCTTTTTATCTCGGAAACTATAGAAGATCGGACCTATGTTGATGAAGCTTTTTACTCATTTTGGTCAGTACTATATGCCCCTAATCTTTTTTAGTTTTCTTAACATCCTGTATATTTAAATGTACAAAATCTATAGCCCTGGAATTTGATCATCTTGGATGAAACCAAAAGTACGATAATTCAGTTCGTCCAAGAGATGATCAAAACTAGCGTCTTCTTCTTCTTCAGGAATTGCCTCCAAATTTCCAATCACCTGATCCATGTCACTTAAAGTATTATTTGGCAGTGGAAAATACTCAGTTAGTTCCTCTTGGTCTTGTTTGGATTTCGGAAAAATGGGAGGACCACTCATGTATAAATCGGCTATCAAATTTGCTATGTCATCTTCATCGTCTACAGAACAATATTTTTTATTAGAAAAATAAATTAATACATAATCCTACTTTGTAAACATAACTTGCAATATGTCAGGGTTTTATTTTTTTCGGAAAATTAAGAGGCATATTTACCACTGTGCTAAAATATGAAGCGAAAATTCAAATAAATTGTTCCTGTACTAGAACTATTAACATTTTTTAAAATTCAACACAACACAAACCTACTTGCGATATTAACCTGCATTTAAAAGAAATAATTATTGAAATCTATTAGTATTTGACTTTGATTTTATAGGCAAAACAGCATTTCTCGATTTTCCCATAAAATCAAAGTCAAATACTAATAAATTTCAATAACTATTTTTTTAAAATGCAGGTTAATATCGCAACTAGGTTTGTGTTCTGTTGATTTTTTAAAAATGTTAGTAGTTCTAGCAGAAGAATAATTTATTTGAATTTTCGCTTCATATTTTAGCATAGGGGTAAATATGCCTCTTAAGGTGCCTACTTTATATCGAGTATCTACTCTTTTACGGACCATAGAAAAAACAATGGAAAATTTTTATATGGCTCTACTTTCTACCCTGTTAGTAAGTGCAAAAACAAAAAATGTGCAGAATGAAAAACTGCATCTAATAAATCCAAATTTATTGTTTATATACGTTTCGTTCTCGAGAGAGAGGCAAAATGAAACTTGTAATTTTTAATTGTTTAGATTACCATAAGAAATAGAACAAAAATGTTAAACAGTTGTAATGTTAATGATTGATTTCATTAAATTATTTCAGTAATCATGGATACATTTTCCATCTCAGAAAAAAATTATTAATTCAAAATTAATTTAATGAAAACAATAATTATTAGTAAAACATTATGATAGACACATCTGTTAAACTCAAACAATACAACTGTTTACCATTTTTGTTCTATTTTTCAAGGCAGTCTGTAAATAGCTAAAATTCACAGCTTTTATCTTGCCTCTCTCTCTCTCTCTCTCTCTCTCTCTCTTTCGCGAATGAAAAGCACGTGAACAACAATTTTGTATTTATTAGATGCAGTTTTAAATTCTGCACATTTTTTGCTTTTTTTTCTATGGGGTCTCGAGGCCGCGTGCCTGAGTGTCTGGTCGCGATTATGGGGAACCGGGTTCGATCCCGACCGACGCCAAATATTTCCAATTTTAAATGGCACAAAATTGACCGCTGTGGTGCACTCTCCACGCCAGCAATGAGTGCCCGTGAGGTGACGCCTGGTAAACGACCGCACGGTACAAATATGTAATCATCATTGCCGATTTCTGCGAACAAAGCAGATTGGCACACCCAGCAATGGGTAATATGCCGTGATGATATATTTATTTATTTTATTTTGGTTTTAAATTCGCACCTTTTTTTGTATTTACACTTTTGTTATAAAATTAATAGGGCAGAAATTGCAGCTAAATGAAAATGTTATCATTGTATTTTCTATGGTCCATAAAAAGTAGATACTAGGTATAAACCAAATTGAGTGAAAATTGTTTACCTAATCAATATGGGTTTTCAAATTAAGCATTTCAGATATGAGCTACACTGGCGGACAAAAAAATGGGACATCTATATTTTTATTATCTATTATAAAAATATTCATTTATAATTACCACTTCTAAAGAAAAAGAAACAAAAACAATATTTGTCATGAAATGTATGATTTATTTTAGATTGTGTTCATAATAGGTGCATGTCATACATTTCCGTGTACAAACTAATAAGCACCACAAGTGCGTTAATTGTTTGTTGACAAATTAATTAAGCGTCACTAAATTCTAAAGAAGTATACAAATATTGAAAATAGTTCATACCTATCTCTAAAATGATTAATTAGCGAATCCATATTGTTTATAATTTATGCTTCTAAATTTTTCGAATCATTTTTTAAAGACCTTGTGCAGTAGGTATATCGCCATCATGGAGATCTCCCAAAAATTCTTATTTTGGACAATTTTTTATTTTTCTAGTAACTTATAAACTATTAATAATTAAGAAAAATATTATTAATTGATTACTATTAAATTTAAATTATTATATACAGGTGTTCATTTTAAATGGGCCGCTATTGCTATCTCGAGAACTATAAGAGCTACAAAAATAGTTAAATGGGCAAACGATTTCTATTTCACAAGAAAAATTAAAAGAAAAGAAATCTTTTTTTATTTTAAATGAGAACATATATTTTTTATTAGCTCATTCGTTAGAGAATTTAATTCTGAATTCAGTGATATTTTTATACTATTAATAACGATTTTTTTTTTGATAAAAATGCGTACAAAGTTTTATACTAATTTGATTAAAATATAGCTATAATAAGAGTGCCACGAATGGAAAAAATGAATACATGTTATTTTTATTACATAGATTTAGAGTGATTAAAGAAGTGAATGTTTTGTTCTTGTAATTGATCATAAATATCAACGCAAACAAAATATTTACGTATTTCTTTCATGGAATTCTAATTCTACGTATTCGTTTTTTCCATTCATGACCCTCTTATTATAGCCATATTTGAATCAAATTAATATAAAACTTTACATGCAGTTTTCTAAAAAAAATCATTATGTAAGGGAATAAAAATATTATATCACTTAATTCAGAATTAAATTCTCTAACGAATTCTCATTAAAAATAAAAAAATTAGGTCCCGTATTTTGAGAACTACGGGTCCAAAAAAATAATTTTTCTTCAAATTTTTCTTGTGAAATAGAAATTGTTTGCCCATTTAACCGCCTTTGTAGCTCTTATAGTTCTCGAGATAGCAATGGTGGCCTATTTAAAATGAACACTCTGTATAATTTATGAAATTCAAAAACATACAAAATAGATGGGAAAGATGTTGTTTTTAAATATTATCCGTCCCAACTTTATGCATATAGATATTAAAAGAATAATATTCTAAATTTTTAAATTACTCTTTTGGTGCCCGATTAAACAATTTAAAGACATGTAAATAATAGATTTAGTATACGTTATTTCAAAAAATAAACGTCATGTAAACTGTCAAACCAAATAAAATGTTAAAAAATAGATTTCTGATAAATAATCTGCGCTCATTTCTTGAAATAACGCATAGTAATGAAATTCAAAAACATACAAAATAGATGGGAAAGCTGTTTTTTTTAAATATTATCCGTCCCAACTTTATGCATATAGATATTAAAAGAATAATATTCTAAATTTTTAAATTACTCTTCTGATGCCCGATTAAACGATTTAAAGACATGTAAATAATAGATTTAGTATACGTTATTTCAAAAAATAAACATCATGTAAACTGTCAAACCAAGTAAAATGTTAAAAAATAGATATCTGATAAATAATCTGCGCTCATTTCTTGAAATCACGCATAGTACACATACTGTAATGGCCGGTTGTCCCAATATTTAATTGAAAATTAAAGAAAAATAAAATTAAAATATTGGTTCAATCGTGCAATCGGCATATCTGTTATTATTTAAAACTTTTTCACATAAAAATTTATAATATTATTCTCTAAAACTGTATGAATATATCACACCATAAAGTTTTTCGGGACATATAATCATACCTATTCTGTAACTCAGTGATTAATTTTTAACAACTGATTAAAACTGTTATCCAATAGCTATTGATTTAACAACTAAAAATCCTAAGTTTTGTTATGTATCAACATACTTGATTGGTTAATATTTTTAACAAGTTGTTAAAAATTAACAACTGAGTTACAGAATAGGCCCGATTATTTGAGAAAAACTATTTCCACATTTTCTATGTCACGGATTCTTGTTTTCAACCTGCATGTATGCTTAATAAATTATAATTAATATTTACTAAGTTATGACATTTTACCTGATATTTCTTCTTCTGTTCGAGATTCTAGAAATTCCTTTTCATTTGCGGTCTCTTCATTGTTCCATATAATAATATAAATTTTAATAAAATATTAATAATTATAAAAACGGAATACTTACCTTGAGGTAATTCAGTCAATTTGTTCTCAGTCTCATTGCATTCAGAAGATTCTTCGGTAACTTTATCGCTTTTACTTAAATCCATCTATAGAATTAGAAAATATTTTTTAAAAAACTGTTTTCTTTTAAATTTCTAAATTTACTTACTTTGGTAGATATATATACAGAAGACGAGCAATTTGTTAGACAGTTGACCAAACACTAAACTTCAAACTAAACACTGAATGAGTTCAATTACATTGTTTATGAAAAGTAATGCCTATGATAATGCAAAATATAGCTGCGCGTAGCGTAATAACAAAATTGTCTTTAAAATTGTAAGATGTAGATATCACGCCCTGGACTTTTGGTAAAACTTAGACCACCTAATTTAACGCCCGGCTTTATACAGGGTGTTATGTAAGTAACGTGTCATACGTTACCACTTAATAAACATGGCTGCAATGTATCGTCATCTGTAATAATTTCTTTTCTAATATGTTTGTTGCAATTTTATAAAAGCACTTCAACATGGACCAATAACAGTAATTTATTTAAAAAATTAGATTAAATAATATTTAAAAATCACAGTAGTTTTAGTGAAAACAACAATACTTGCATGTGTATTCTTGATGACTGAAACTAACAGGCATTTCTAAATAAATATTACGCATTACGCCACTTATTGCAAATTCAGTATCATTTATAACAACCAACAAATATTGTTTTTGAAAGAATTTGATTTTTATATTTTAACTTATTAAGAAACTGGTTCGTAATTGGTCAACTTTACAGTCCAATATCTTTTACAACTTGACAGATTGGGCAGAATATATTTCAGATTATAATTTCTTTCAATTCTCTTCATCATACCATGAACTATGGCACATTACTTACATAACTTCCTGTACTTTTGCATCCGTTATTATTTGTTTAGAAGTCTAATTTCTGCTTTTTCCACCATAGCCCACTTAAATTAAATTTAGTAACTAATGTAAATAAATGTAATTGAAATATTTTACCATTTTACTAAATCTATCAACTTTCAACATAGAACATGCTACACAAACTACCCCTATTAGTTAATGAAGAATTCATTTAAATAATAAAAAATGGGTGTTCCATTTAAATAAATAGTTTTTTGAATTTTGTGAACTTCAACTTTACGCTCACGTAGAAATTACAATTTTCAAAAATTGTTGATTATTAATTTATATTAATGTAAACAAAAGCTTTCTTTATAGAACTGTATTACAGTTTATAGAAATTCGTTTTCATTCTCGAGATATAGGCCCAGTTGCATAAAGGACTGTTAACTTTAATCACATTGTTAACTTTAACAAGGCTTCTTTTCCAATGTATTTTTGATACGTATCCATGGTTTCAATGTATAGTTAAACACATGATCAGCTAACAACGCTTTATGTAACTGGCCCATAGAGTGATAAAAAGTGGCCGTTATTAGTAAAAAAGTCAAAAAAGTTTAATTACGCCGGAATTTTTGCTGAATTCAATAGTATAATAAAAAATATAGCATTCTATTTAAAATAAGAAAGTTAGGTTCTACTTCCGATTAAACCGGAAGTGCTACTGTTTTGAAAATATTGTAGCTGAAACGGTCATGTCGGAAAACCCCTGGATAGGTACCAAATTTCGTAAAATAATATTGAATAGTTTTTAAAATAGCGATAGCGTAAGCTCGTTCTGGGACACCCTGTATAACGCATATTATGCAAGTAATGCGATCTAATCAACACTGTTCATTTTCATAAACAAATCGCTTCTAGTACGTTCGGTTCTCATTTACAGTCAAGTTATTTGAATGTGTGGAGCTGTTGTAAGTACAAATTAAATAAAATTCTAGAACTGATTGTATTATAAACTTTTTGTTTTGCGCCTTTGTTGTGATTTTATTTATTTATTTATTAAATACACTACCCAAACATTTTTAAACAATATAACATTCAATATTGCTTATATTGTTTTTCTAATTTGTCATGTTATTTATACAATAATGCTGCAAGGGTATTTAAGAAGAATTTTAAAAAAAATTCTCTTAAAAAATAATTTAACAAAAAAAAAATATTTTATATAACTATTTTCCTTTGTATTTTTTTTTATATGTATATTGTCAGAGTATGTAACTACATTTTTTGTCTAAAAAGATGAAAAAATGTGTATGAGTGTTATGTATGTATACTAGGTACCTACATTTTAATGGGGTATTCTAATATAGTAAAATTTAAAATAAAAAATGTTATAATATTGTGGCTCTTTCCAAACAATTTTTTTTTTTAAAAAAAACCTCTCAACAGTTTTAAACCGAGGAAAAAGCGTACAATTCAATTTTAATTCCACTAATTCCTCTAATTCCTAACCAAATCCACTAATTCCTAGGAATTCCTCTAATTCCCAACTAATTCCTCCAATTCCCAGGTAATTCCTCTAATTCCCAACTAATTCCTCTAATTCTCAGATAATTCCTCTAATTCCTATTCAATTCTTTTTAATTTCAGAAGTAATTCCCCGTTATAGAAAATTGAAGATAATTTATTAAACAAGGAAAAACAAATAAGTAATATTTCTTAAGTACATATTTATTTTTTAACAAACGCAATATACAGTACGTATATGTATATATAGTAAATACAAAATAGTTTATTTAAATAGAAGATAATGATGAAATATTTTAAAATTAATAAAAATTTATTTTAATTTTGGAATCTTCGCAGTCTGTGTATGCGTATTCTTTGACTCTCTTTGCGAAGTAACCAGCAAAGTGTACTTTTTTAACAATAATTTTCGATACATTTTTAATTTTGAAATTCACAAATCGGGAATTTTGTGTAACATTTTTTCTTTATTTTGCGCTGATTCACTATTTAAGTAGAATAAAATAGCATCACTTCAGTGTGATTGAAGTGATGCCCGCCAGACTATAGAACATATTACAGTCTGCGGAAGCATCCAGACAGCAACAGTGATTTATTCGAGGTAACACCCGTGGCACAGAAATGGTTAGAAAATTTGGACATCACTATATAGTATTTATTTATTTATTTCTTTTACATCATTAATTTCTATATTATATTCTATTTTTATTATATGTATATGCCATACGATAAATTAAATTCTTTATATTTTTTTACCTCTATATCATCAAAATTTATTCCATCACCATATTCATAAGTATTTGTTTGGATGCCTCAAAAATTCCCTCAAGACAAACATTTTTCTCCACTCACTTTTATTGTATTAAATTGGGAAATTAATTTCGTATTCCTAGCTACATAATATATAGTAAATCCCTTCGATAAAAATACTAAATTACTAAAAGAGCGGGTTAAAAATGTGAAAAAATTAAAAATATTTATGACTTATTGTACTAAAATAAAATTTGTAATTTTAGTGAATTCCTCTAAAATTCCAGTTATTTCCTGGATAATTCCTTCAATTCCCAACCAATTCCTTCAATTCCCAGGGAATTCCTCTAATTCCGTGTTAATTCCTCTAATTCCATATTAATTCCTAGCTAATTCATGCTAATTCCTACTCAAGTGTACAACTAATTCCCAAGTGATTATCTCCTCGTATTAAACTCGGTATTAAATCCGAGATTAAATCCCAATTACAGAGAGGTTTTACAAACACAAACATCCATGCCTTAGTGGATTCGAACCCAAAACTCCTAGCGTACTCATGACTACGAGCCGTTGCTCTAACCATTGAGCCACCGGAGCCGATCGGATAATATATAAAATCAAAATTTATTTTTTCTAACGTGTTTTCTTGACTAATGCCATTGCTAGAAAATTTTGCACCATTAACATGAAAAAGTTTTTTGCCATTAACGCGTTGTCGTCTTGTTCGTCTTAGTTTTATTACTGTGTGTCTATTTCTATATATTCCTAAATGTCATCAACTCCTCTCTACGTTACATTCGGTAAAATTCATTTTTTTAAGTAATATTTAAAAATTCATATCTCACTCAAATTAAATAAAAAAGGACTCAAAATTTTAGATGCAGAATACAAATATGGGAAAGTTTCAGAAAATAAAATTAATTATTAGAATACTCCATTTGAAAATTATGTTAGTATACTCCTGTCTTGTTTACGCCGTAATGCGCAGGATAAAGTTGGGGGAACTTTATTGGATAATTCATATTTCAGACGTTACTCCGAAAATTTCATCCAATCGGCAAGTTAATTAACTTTACTGGGCCATTGCTGCGCTGCAAGGTGCAATCTACAACAACGTCTGCTGCGACGCTCTTGTACTTGGGAATCTTGGGATTATTACAAATCGACGCCTTAAAGTTTTGCATTTACCAGTCACAACACAAGCCGCTTTATAAAAAAATATTCAAATGGCTAGAACCTCAAGTTATGATGAACAACGCCGAGTCCTGGCACTATACTATTTACCGAAAGGATCCGTACATCTCAAAGATTTCGATGAAGGTACTTTTATTATTACATCTTATTCAAGCATGATTTCTGTAAAAAGTGGTATTTGGTATTATTTTTGCCTCTTAATTATGAACAGTTAAACGTAATGACAGACCTACTAGCGAAGGCGAGTGAACCTTCATCTAATGCTGAATGTATTTATTTTTACGATCTTTTAGGTTATATGTATGTTATATTGTTGCTTATTGATAACTATCATTGTAGTAAGAAGTCGATTATATAAGGGCAAAGTGGCCCCATTAGTAGACAATTTCAAAGATGTATATATTTGTTTTTCCCGAAAAATTAGACAAATGCAAACATAATATTAAATTTTGGTTATCAGTTCTTTAGGACACTTTTTACCTCCCGCTACCCTTGGTAAGGGAGGTATAGTGATCGTGCTAAAAATCGCATATCGAGATTTTGGTAAATGACCACGTTTTAAGGTCCCCAGAATCCAATTTTAACATTTTCATGATGATGATGTGTGTGTGTGTGCGTGTATGTGTGTGTCCACTCTAACTCAAATAGTATCATTTAGAAAACTTTGAAACCTTGTATTTCTACCTTATTCTAATATGGGAAGAGGCCATTAGATCTTGGTGTATATCAGATAACCGGAAATGGCACTTAACTTGAAGCTCAAAATAGATTTTCTTCGAAAAATACCTTGAAATGTTATTTTTTAAAGATTTGTATTATTATAAAAATTAAAGATTATTAAATTTTCTACAGGTTTGCATTAATACTTTTTCTATATATTTTATGAATAAATTTATAAAATTATCTATAATTTTAATCCCGGATCCTACGCTTTAAACAAGCAAAACTCTTTGGTTACACAGTTCATATCAAATGTATGTAACTGACAGATAAATGCCACTGTCAAAGAACTAATCTTTTCAATTTAATAATAGTAACGTTTTAAAAAGAAAATAGTAAATAGAACCATAGTTATATAAAATGGATCTAATACAGTTTCCGCAAGAACTAAACATGTAAAGCATGTATATTTAAATTAATAAAAATAAATAGTGGGAGGTTTGGTGTTGGCCACATCAGATTTTTTTATTTTCTTTCAAATGACGATGCTCAAATTTTTTACCACTGTTTTGAATTATGTATAACTTATTGATGTTCATTTGTTTCAAACAGTAAAAATGTAACAATTATTAATTTTAGTGTAAAACACTACCTGTCACAATACACACTCAGCCACGCTAACCTATTCTTATAATATGTTATTTGCAAATCAAAATACAATGTCTGGTATTCTGACATTCTGGATTTGCGACTAAGCCCGACTAAACAAGTAGATATACATACATACATATTAGTCGCGTTCTTTTTATCATTTGCCTCATCTCTTCTCATCTCAAAATGAGATGAGTTTGACATGAACTGAGCTGAGATCAAGTGAGATTTTTATGAAGTAAAAAGAACGACAAAAGACAAATTTTGTTGTTAACATGAACGACTGATGTCCGATGGATGTCTGTGATACTTTTCAACGGTCAACCACGATATTTTCAGGTATTATTTTGGATCGCCCACTATGAGTGGGCATTATTTAGGCTTCTATTAGTCTGTCGATTACATAATAACATATAGTGCGACACATTCTAAAATGTTTCAATTATACAGTACTATAACTTCCACATGATTTTCAATTCTATGAAGTTTAGATCTCTTTACTATATTATTTTCGACGGAATTGTCTGCATATTTATTTATTCTTCAAATAATAATAATATTTATTAAAGGAATAAACAAATAATCATAATAACCAAACTAATTAGACAGCCCGTGACAGCAAAACATTTATCCCCACCATTCATCTAAGATTAAAAACTCAACAAGCACAACCTCCAGAGGTGACTAAGAATCGGGAAGGGGGGTGGAACTCTTCTCACTTCGGTCTCACTTTATCTCATCTCCGTTAGGAAAAAAAGAACGGTCAAAATTAGCGAGGCAACTGAGGTGAGCTGAGATGAACTAAGGTCTCATGTAAAAAGTGGTAAAAAGAACGCGACTATTGTGACATCCCGGACTAGTTTGAGAATCATCACACGGACTGGTCTGATTAGTATGTAACCAATCATGTATCAGTCGGAGTCCTATCGCGAACAACTGAAATGAAACCGCGCATGCGTATGATGCTCAAACTAGTCCGGGATCGCTACTACGAACAAGCCTATTAAGATAGTCGGGCGACTAAACTGGTCGTTTACTTAGTCGGGTCCTCAGAATACCAGTATTTTGTGTCTATTATTGGTAATTATTATTTCAAATTTCAGATATTTCTACACCTGGCCCCTCCACAAGTGAAGATAGCGAAAACAGCAATATGATGGATTTATCTGAGGCTGAAACTGCCAGTCAAGGTACTCGTAAGTACAGTGTATTCAATAAAATTCCTAACTCGAAGTAAGCTATGAACAGAGAAACGTATGTCTGATCATTATTCAAATCAAAAGTCAAGATGTCAAAATTGATCTTGAAATCTAATTTTAAGGAGAAAAGTCAAGAAAGAAGGATACAGTACTTTGACATTTGCCGTTTTCTAATTTGTTTTCATGTCTAAAATAAGATTCAAGAAGAAAATCTTTGATTTCTTTAAATTACATTTTTGACAATATTTCATGTCAAATTGACATTTAATTAAATATTTTTAAATTGACACACGTTTCTCTGTTCATAGCCTACTCCGAGTTAGGAATTTTTTTGAACACACTGTACTATGATATTACAATATGCGATGCGAACTAATTTAACACGACGTTGGTACACTTTAAAATTTTAGCACTACCCCAAATTGTTTTTTATGGTGCATTTTTATAACTAATATATAAAAAATTTATAATTATTTTTTGAATTGTAAGAAAGGTCTGAATGATCTACTCCACAGCATGCCACACAAAACTAAAAGCAATAGAAACTATTCAAAACACAGCCTTAAGATTAGCTACCGGAGCTTTTAGAACGAGCCCAATTAAAAGCATACTCATGGAAGCAGGAGAACAACCACTCGCGTATAGAAGAAAAATACTAACACTTAGCTACACATTAAAACTTGCCAGGAACCCTGATAACCCAACTTACAACAGTATATTCCGACCCAATGCCACTATAAAAACAGATACCCCCCTCCAACAAAAAATACTCGAATACCTAAGTACAACCCAAAAAAGCATCCCCGCCCTACAAAAGAAAACATTCCATAAATATCCACCATGGACAAACATACAACCTGAATATATCCTAGACCTCACAAAACTCCAAAAAGACCAAACTCCTCCTGAGCTCTACAGAAGCACCTACAAAACTATTAAAGACAAACACCCAGGTGCCTTATATATCTATACAGACGGATCGAGACAAAACAATAAAACCGGAGCAAGCATAACAACAAGAGAGATAACCTCCAACTACCGCCTCCCAGACCTGTGCAGCGTATTCACAGCCGAACTATACGCCATGAAGGAAGCAACCAAATACATCCTACAAAACAACCCAAAAAAAAAACAGATTATCATATCCACGGACTCCCTGAGTACAGTACAAAGCATGACAAATATGTACAATAGAAACACCATCATACAACAGATACAAGACAACATACACAGAGCAATAAGCCAACACAACAAAGAAATTAGCATATTTTGGATCCCATCACACCAAGGCATTGGAGGCAACGAAGAAGCCGATAAAGCAGCAAAGAACGCCACTTCAAAAAACACTATAACAAACACACCGATACCAGCAAGTGACATAAAATCCCTTATAAAACAAAAAACAGAACATGAATGGCAAACCGAATGGAATAATACAACTAATAATAAACTCAGAACTATAAAGGAAGACACCCGAGCCTGGACAGCAATGGAAAACAAAAAACATCAAACCATAATGACAAGACTCCGAATTGGCCACACATTACTCACACACAGCCACATCATGCAGAAGACTGATCCACCCATATGCGACAAGTGCAACGTACCCGTAACAGTGAACCATGTAATCTCCGAGTGCCAAAAATTCAACCAACAAAGACTAAAACATAAAATTTCCCGAAATTTTAAAACTGCCCTAGCAAACAACCCAACAACACAAAACAATGTTATACAATATTTAATAGACATGGATATCATAAACAAATTGTAACAAAACTCCTTTGTAAACATAATGTACCGGGGTACTAGTGACCAAGAAGTCGAAGTACTTACCTGAAAATTTTCTTAAATAAAAAAAAAGCTCTGAATAGATTTTTTTTTAAATTACGACTTGACAATCGTCCCAAATGAAATTGCTGTAATTCAGACAAATAAATCTATTGCACAATGTACGACTGAAAAAATTTCTATCTAAATTTCTTAGACACAACAAAAGAATGTTTTTGCCTTTTCACAAGGGGTTCCTTATTTAATTCTTGCGCTTATTGATAAAAACTATTAATTTCCGAAATCTACCTACAATTTTTTTTTGAATAAATGGATTTTTTAATCTCGTTTCTTGTAATGATTGTACTAAATTTAGTCGTAATTGTTTGAAAAATATTCTCCGATGTAATTTTGTGTCCATATTATTGCAATTTTGTGTATTTTATATACATAAAAACTGTATCTACACTAGTACACTGGGGTATAACATACCCAAAAGCACTTTGCGTACTTTCAGAGACTTTATATTACCATTGACAAGTGAAAGCGACTTACTGATACAATGCTGTATATGTAACTTGAAGGTAACTGACCGATGACGTTATTAGTATTAACAATTTTCTAATTTCGAGCATTTTAAATCAACTGGGGTATATTATACCCCACCCTGCCAACGCCGGGTTAAGAAATGTGATTTTAATTAATATACAGGGTGAGTCTGGGAAGACGCCCCCCCCTTTAACTTTTTTATTATAAGTAATACAAAAAAATGGCTCATATAAAAGTTTTATTATTTTACATATACTATTTGATGGCAGATGTAGATATTTTTTATAAAGTCAAGTTTACAAGATACGACTATCAACTTTTATTTTTCAAATGGCAACCTATAATTATTTTAATAAAATAGAAACCGCCATTTTTTTCTCTTTTCAACAATATATTATTTTTTATTAATGTATTTGAAAAATTTTAAGAAAAATGAGACAATTTAGAAATATTAGAAATAATTTTTAAACAAATATTATAGGTGGCTATGTGAAAATAAACGAACGTGACAATGTAAAACAAATTAATTTCAAAAAAGTATACATTTGTTTGCTGCTTAATATAACTCATTTTGTAAACAAAAAAAAATTTTTTTGAAATGTTTACGAAGAACGAATTAATTGATATGATTCTAATATTTCGCGAAACATGCTGGCAGATGTTCGAACACATCACGTTCAACGCTTGAATTTTTGTATTACAGAACATGGTCGTAATTTTGAACATTTGTTTTAAGTTATTTTTGTTACTAAATTTGTTGTTTTAGTTTGCTAAGTTGTATAGCACTGTTACGTTTTGTTTATTTTCACATAGCCACCTATAACATTTGTTTAAAAATTATTTCTAATATTTCTAAATTATCTCATTTTTCTCGAAATTTTTCAAATACATTAATAAAAAATAATACATCGTTGAAAAGAGAAAAAAAATGGCGGTTTCTATTTTATTAAAATAATTATAGGTTGCCATTTGAAAAATAAAAGTTGATAGTCGTATCTTGTAAACCTGACTTTATAAAAAATATCTACATCTGCCATCAAATAGTATATGTAAAATAATAAAACTTTTATATGAGCCATTTTTTTCTATTACTTATAATAAAAAAGTTAAAGGGGGGGGGGGCGTCTTCCCAGACAGCCTGTATATTCATTATGAATAATTGGATTTTCGAAATAATTTTCAAATTAACTCTGATGGTCAGAATAAAATCACACAAATCACATCATATGTTATTATACATTAAAACACTTTTTGACTATTTTTTTACTAAACAAAATTGTTAAAATGGATGATTGAAATTTAAATAAAAAAATTTATTCCAATTTTAACAAAGTATTAAAACTGATGCGTTAATTTCTTTCGCCAGTGTATTAATGTGACAAAATTTTATCTGGATTATCAAATTGTTTATTGAAATATATAAATCGCATCAAAGGAACTTGTCACTTATTGTTGAGCATGAGTTATATTGTTATATGCCTTCTACAATAAATTTTTGCTATGAATTACAGATTCACAACATCCAAAGAGTAGGCGTAGATTGGAAGACAGTTTCCCCGAAAAATCAGAGCCTCAGGCTTCTGCTGGTATGCCAATGGTAATTATTATTCCGTGTGTTTTTTATCACACACTTTTGTTCTAAAATTACCTAGAGTTTTTTTATCAGTGAAAATGGGCAGCATAACCATAGTTACATTTAAAATAATTGACAGCAATGTATCATCGCGTTTTTTTTAAATAAAAAAAACTGGATGTAGGGAGTTGTCAAAGTCATCAAACTGTCATCTTCCAAATGATCTATGAAGAAAAAGTACTAATCATAACATGGTATAAGTCCAATATGAGTTTAAGACCAGTTTCCGATTTATTTGTTGCTGCTTTTTATAAGCGACCCAGGCCAACAACTATTAGAAAATCTATAATAATAATAGAACTACAAAATGTGTCAATGGACAGCATTAAAAGAATATCAGAACAAATAAAGTAATTAATAATAAGAAACTTTAAATTATACCCTTTCAAAATTGACACGACAGTTTGATGACTTTGACAACTCCCTATGTCCTGTTTAAAAAAGCGATAATACACTGCAGTCAATCATTTTAAATGTAACTATGGTAAAGACATACGCCCATGTTCACTGATAAAAAAACTCCCGGTATATAGTGTATATACATTGAAAATAAACTTTTATTTCACTACACCAACAAATGATATAAACAATGTTTTTCTCACTCTCTAGGTTAAGAAAACTATCGCCAGATGCCAGCTCCTTTAAGTTTTTTCGTAAATATGTAAATGGCTGGACTAAGAATATTAATGTTTCCAAATATTTTCAGACACTGGGATCTATTTCTTAGTAAATATATAAACATTATTGTAATATAAATAAGTTTTAATATGTCGTATTTTTTAAGGTTTTAAAAATAAAATATCTTTATTTATTTTTTTTTTTTTTTGTTTTATATTAACCTGGCAATAATGTACAACAATACGATCGTTTATAATTGTAAAAATGTCAGTGAATATGCCAAACATATTTTTTCTTGCCAAATCCTTATTTTTGATAATATATGTAACTATATCCTAGTATACCGTACAAACTATTATTTTTGTTCTGGCTTAAAGATATTACAACCCCAATATTTGAAGTTGGTATTTTAAATTTTGGGTCTCGTGGCCGCGTGCCTGAGTGTCTGGTCGCGAATCTGGGGAACCGGGTTCTATTCCGACCGACGCCAAATATTTTAGAATTTTAAATGGCACTAAATTGACTCCTGTGGTGCACTCTCCACATTTATTTATATTTTATATTGGCAGTTCAAAATAATTAAAAACAAATTATACAACAGGTAAATGTCAAAATATATTAAAGTTTCATCATATTGAAATGAAATGTAAATATTTGATTTAATTAAAATTAGCTTCAGAAAATATAAAAATTTATATTATTGCATTTAAAAAATTACGGCGAAACCGGAAGTAGAATTTAGTACCTTTTACACCAAAAATTTGGTATTTAAATTGTCCCCAACTTTGTAATTTTAAACAATTAATATAATAAAGAAAATAGCTATTTGTCCCAGTGTTTTCAAATACCAAGCATAAAATTATGAAATATACCAAGAATTAAATAAAAATGTAACTAATTTCACATATAAACTATTTACACTTCACACTGTTGTGTTGTATATTGTACCTATATTCACGGCGGGCGGCATACTCACGTCAACAACTTGACACGTCAGCGAGAAGACGAAAAAGACTGGTATAAAAAATATACTATTTATTAATCATTAAATACAATAATTTATATTAGCAAGTGTAATTTGTTGTTACGTATAAAATTATGTTTAAAATATGAATAATAAAACATCGAAACATTTTGTATTATCTAATATAAGAAACTGTTTAATATATAACGCCATTTTTTTTAGATCATCATTCATCTCATCAAACTCAAAATGCTGAACTGCAACGGAGATTCATACGACGACTGGTTTGTCGATCCGGTGAAAGTGAGTTATAGTATAAAAGTTTTAAAAATTAGTATTACAAACAAATAAATATATCATTTTGATTTTCACTTTGTTCATTGAATAGAGTGTAATATCTTTCCATGTAAAAAGAATCGATATGTGATTTTAATCTTCTTGGAGAGCAATTGGAGACACCGGTGCAAAAAGGAGGCAGCTCCAATTTAAACGAATTTCAACTTTGTAGCCAGATATATTAAAAAAAGGATGCATAAACGAGGCAGCTCCTCGGAAGCTATACAGCGTTGCATATGTATTTTGCTTTTTGTTCTTGCATTCTGATACTTATAGTTACTTAGGCCCGGTATTTTCACTTCCGAATAAAGTTTCGAATAAGTATTCGTCAAATAAATTTATTCTATACATTTATCCAACGAATAATTCCATTACGTCTTTTCACACATTTTACAGAAACAAATAGCTATCTGTCAAATAACTTTAACGTTCGTAAATTGATAACCTTGCAGAGTGAATTTGTGTCAATAGAAAAGGATGGAGTTTGGCGTAGCCACGTTAAGCAGACAAGGATGAAATATGTCAACTTCTTTTGAATCCGTAGTTGTCAAAATTATGTTCGACATCTTTAATGTCATCTATATTCTTCTGCATTTTAAGTGTACTGTCTAATGCAGCAATCATATGTGCTAAACGAGATATGTATATTGTAAAATTGTCCTTGTACTTTTTGTATATTTCTTTCAGTTCGAAGTAAAGGTTTGTCATTGTATTCAACAAAAGTATCCAAAATTTGAAAATATTTTGCCAGCGTCAAATGACAGGATCTTTATAATGATTTACCTACTCACTGTTTCAGATCAAAAAATATCCCCAATATGAAATAATAAATTGTTTTCGTAATTGAAATCTGTTAAAAAATCCCTTCATGTATGTGGTTATGTCGCTGTCTGATGATGTGTGATCGATTTCTCTCGTTTTTTATTAATTCATTGTACAAAATATCTTCATAATCATCCAAAATATGTAATATATCCATTTTGTTAATAATTCTGCACTATGTGGAAATGTAATGAACTTACGAATAAACAGTTATTCGCTACCCAAGTACCGAAGTGAAAAGACAACAAAAATATTTATCTGAAGGATAAATTTATCTAAACCTTTATTCGCAAGTGCAAATACCGGCCCTTAGTCTGATAAGTCCAGTGTTTCCAATGCGTAATATATTTTCTTTGCTGTTTGAAATCTGTGAAAAATGTCGAGCATAGACGAACAATGTGAAAACTCTGAATTCTGATAAGGCCTACCTAGTCCTTAGAGAGCTTAACATATGTTTAATCTTGTTTAAATAATAATCATAAAACACAGTATTTCGTTTTAATAAGCAGCCCGGGAAAATTCTAGCATGATCAGCCTCATCCCTCTCTTTTTTTAAATTTATAATTATATTGCCACAAAGTAATAAATTAGTTTTGGTGTTGGATAATACGAATTTTTGCCTACATAGAAATTGAACAGTTATAAAAGATATTGAAATTTAAAAAAAAAACGCTCCTAAAAATAGTATTAAATAGAACATTTTGTAATTCAGAAAATAACATTTAGTTTCGTTTAAAAGTTGTAGACAATATTAAATTATTAATAAAAGGAGACAGGAAAATTCTGAAGCAAAAAAATTATCTGATCATACCTAGTCTTGAAAACGAAGAAAATAAAGCATTGAAAAATAACACAACCAAGATTCTATCCGCAGATAATGAACGTGTTACAGTAATATTGGATACCAATTTAACAGATCAAAAAATAGAAGAGCTTTTGAATCAAGGAAATTATAAGAAACTTGGAAAACATTCTACTACGTCTATAGAAAACACAGTGTACCGTGCTCTTGAGAAATATAAAGAATTATATTCCGTTTAGAACAAGAACAGATTTCAGTCCATATTTTAGCAAGCTTCCACACCTGTACGGGGGGCTTCCAAAAATTCATAAGAAAGATTTTGTAACACGAGGGGGGTGGAACTGACTGATGATGGCAATCCTACCGACTGCTTCATGACTGGTGATTCTAATGATGATACTACTTTGATGACTGGTGGACGCCTCGGATGGCTGGCGTCCACGACTTCGTGTGATGGAAGAAACACAAACACTTCACTTTAACACTTTACACTGATGAACACTACGGACATGAACACAACTTGTTGAGTAAAACTAAACTTTATTTTATTTACATTTAAACTAAATGATTACATTTTTAACTAATACAGCGGGCGGGCGCCCCAAAAAACTAAAAACTACATATTCACTCTTACGAGTATCTAATCCGACTCTCCCATGTTTATCCCATGGCTAACTAATACCGACTGCCTTAAAACAAAAACGCTATCTCCAGGACAGGATTATCTTAGGGGTATGGGGTGCATAGGCAAGGGCATCCATAGTCACGTACGCATACACAATAATTTCTAGACTTAATTATCAACAAATAAATGTCGTGACTATCATAATACGATAAGAATTTCTAAACTGAATTTTGACATTTATAACTTAAACAGATAAACAGAGTTAAAATATGAATATTGAAACTATAATTTAGAAGAGTTTATAAAAAGTTATTTATCTGTTATTGCGCTTACCCTCGCCTTGTCACATTATCCTCCCCTTAAGACATAAATATATCGCAAAATCGATATATTTATTCTTAAATCCTGAACTGAAGATAGTTTCCAAATTCTGCAACCACAGAACATAAAACACATACATAAAACAAATAAAACATCACCCATATTACACATGTGAGACAAAGCATAAAACAGAATACAAAAAAATTGCAAAACTGGTACAAATGTACAAACACAATTAACATAATACGATAAAACACACAAAAGGTATCAAACTTACGACATTATAAAAGCAAAAAGCTTAACAACATAAAGCATCAAACATATTACAAATATGGCACAAAGCATAAAACATAGAAAACAAAATTGCAAAACAGGTACAAATGTACAAGCACAACATAACATGTTAAAAACAGACAAAAGGTATAAAACCTATGACATTACAAATGCAAAAGCATACAAACATAAAACATTATAAACATAATGTAAACTCAATAAAAACGTACCTAAAACGTTTTAACAAATTCCAAATTCAAATCACAAATGCTAAAAAAGGAAAAGGGAATTTTATTTTCCTATCTAATAAAAATTTCTAATCTAACATGCAACTTAACTAGCCAAAAAAACTAAACACTAACAAAAATCGTCATATAATCGTCACAAATGAAAACAACACAAAGGTCACTGCACTGAACGAGGGAGGGGGGTGTTCACACCTAAGCGGTCTAAGGGATGGCACTACAAAAAATTTGGGAACACTTCTGCAAGAGATAACGTCGTTCCTGGAATGTAACACGATATCACCAGTGGCGTGCCCTCCATGGGTGCGGCGTAAAACTTGCACAGGTGGGCATGCCAAGTTGTCCTCTCCGACGTTCATGCCCAAGTCGCCATTCTCGATGTCCTCTTCGTTGACCATTTGCAGATCCATTTCGTGCAGGTTGTCGTCATATACTGTGTTCATGTCCAGTTCATCAGCTACTTCGCAGTGTTCTTCCTCAGTCTCACATTTCGCTGTTTCCTCCGGCAGGCAATTCTCTTCAATCATTTTTCCTTCTTGTACGCCCTTGTCACTCGCTGTGACGACTATTGTCGGACTTTCCGGTCGTGGTATGTCTACCACCGCAAAACGATCCTCTATTGCCAGCAAGGACTCAATTTCTTCTAAACTGATCCTCCCTACTGGCAACTCGTGCACTCCATGCCCTGGAGACAACGAATCTAACGGCGCCTGCGGTGCGTAGACCTGGTGCGTCCATGCTGGACCATAAAAACTTGGCGTACAAGCCGGAAAAAATGACGGTGGTAATATGGTGCGTCCTGCATATGTTATTTCTAACCAACGCACCATATCTGTGCCAGTGGTAGGCCGCTTGTACAATGGAATTTCAAAATACAATTCCTTTGCCTTACCACTGAGCCTAAACACTATTGCACTGCCGAGAAAAACTTCATCCCAGCCGTATCGTCTGCTGGCTGCTCCCATGTTGTGGATATATTCTCCCACACTGCCATCACCAGAGAACGTATTTATTTCAAGTAATACATCAAGCATATCTGGTGACGGCTGATACGGCCTGGGTTGCTGTATCATCGCTGGTGTCGTGGTCGTAAATGTGTACATATTGTACACTAAGTACCCTCTCCTCGGTCACAAACTAATAATTCTAAAACTAATAACGTAAGATCTTTTCGGATGAATAAGAGTAAATCATTACTCTCATTATCCTACCCGTTGACTGCGCCACTGTAACACGAGGGGGGTGGAACTGACTGATGATGGCAATCCTACCGACTGCTTCATGACTGGTGATTCTAATGATGATACTACTTTGATGACTGGTGGACGCCTCGGATGGCTGGCGTCCACGACTTCGTGTGATGGAAGAAACACAAACACTTCACTTTAACACTTTACACTGATGAACACTACGGACATGAACACAACTTGTTGAGTAAAACTAAACTTTATTTTATTTACATTTAAACTAAATGATTACATTTTTAACTAATACAGCGGGCGGGCGCCCCAAAAAACTAAAAACTACATATTCACTCTTACGAGTATCTAATCCGACTCTCCCATGTTTATCCCATGGCTAACTAATACCGACTGCCTTAAAACAAAAACGCTATCTCCAGGACAGGATTATCTTAGGGGTATGGGGTGCATAGGCAAGGGCATCCATAGTCACGTACGCATACACAATAATTTCTAGACTTAATTATCAACAAATAAATGTCGTGACTATCATAATACGATAAGAATTTCTAAACTGAATTTTGACATTTATAACTTAAACAGATAAACAGAGTTAAAATATGAATATTGAAACTATAATTTAGAAGAGTTTATAAAAAGTTATTTATCTGTTATTGCGCTTACCCTCGCCTTGTCACAATTTAAGTACCTCAGAAACCCGTCAAAAGTTCCATAAATTTTCCTACTTACAAACTATCACAATTTCTATTACTAATCATTCAGCCACTTCAAGGAAAAATAACATCATATGTGAAGAATTCAAAACATTTTGTAGAACTTTTGAGCTAAATACAATTACAACCACAAAATCTTCTTGTCAGATTTGATGTTGTAACTTTATTTACCAGAAATTTTTAGAAATCATCTAAACAAGGCTTGAAAAAGATATCAACTTAAAAGATAGAACCGACTTGCATGGTAATATGGAACTTTTGCAGTGCTGCCTACAGAACTCATATTTCCAAGAAAAAGATAGATATTTTGTTCAAGAAGATGGATTGCTGATGGGCTCTTCTCAGTTATAGCCAATTTATACATGAAATTTTTTGAAGAATTAACACTAGATACAGCCAATATAAGACCTAAACTTTGGCTTAGATATGTCGATGTTACTTGATATTAGGTTCACAATGGACAAAAAATCTCATGGAGTCCTTCCATTCTTGGATGTTTTAAGAGAAAAAACGAACCATGGACTAATAACATCAGTCTACCCTGCCGTAAACCAACACACCAACACCGGGCAATACCTTAACTATAATTCCAATCATTCCAAATCTACAAAGTAGGAAATTATCGAAACCTCATATATTCGACCTCGGACTATATCTGCAACACCGAAAGAAATTTTGTCAAGAATTAGAAAATATTAAAAACAATCTAAATAAGAAAAATTACCCGGTGAAGTTAATTAGATGATGCTACGTACTCAAATTTTAGTTTGTATTCACCGAGCGGCGGCCTCAAAAAGCCGCGGCCTCTCGGGAAATTCCCGATTATCCCGACTGGCCAATCCGACCCTGTTATTTAGGAGTTGACACATTTCAGATTATCTCGGTTCAAAAACGAGACAACTTTTTACCTTTTTTTAAATGCTGCTCTTTAACTTAAGTAGTAAAAACTAAACTACACCATAGTATTCACACATGCCCTAAAAAAATATTTATTTAAAAGTTAAACAGTTTTTATCTCCTCCTGAAAAATGGAGCTGCCCTCTTTTGCACCGGTGTCTTCAATTACAAGACATAATCTCAAGAAAAAATACCAATTATTTCACTCAGAATCTCTTCCATAGATGCCTTATGCTATTATTCCTCAAAGCGAATCGAAAGTCAAAAAGATTCCAAACCAAAACCAGCCAATTCCACCCCAAGAAATAGAAGAAGACAATATGAACTTAACGCCCCCCGTTATTGGAAGAATAGTTACAACTTACAACCCGAATGGCTCGCTTTATGAATCGTACCAGAATCATAGACAACGTCCTACTTTCACACCAAGATCACCGGCCAGAAGGTTTCCTAATAGAAACACATCTAGATTAGCCACTACATCTACTCCAGTTTCTTCTGGTTCGACTACACCCAAAAGAAATTCTCAAAGGACAAGACCGCTGAGAATTAGATTTTAATATCGGAGTTAAGGCCAACGCGCACTTCAGCGACCGAAGCGAAGCGAAGTGAAGAGAAGTTTTTTCATTCAATGTATTATTATGTGTATACGCGCACTTTGGAGCAGCGAAGAGCAGAGCAACGAGGCGACTATTCACATAAGAATACATTGAATAAAAAACTTCCCTTCGCTTCGCGTCGCTCAAGTGCGTGACGGCCTTTAAGTTCCCTATAATGTCTTCAAACTATTGGTATCTCGCGTTGTTGCATGTTTTTACCAGTCGAATTTCAAAAATGTTTAATTTTTCGTTTGGTTTCTTGTTCTTCTTCAAAATTTTTGATTTTTTTTCCTGTTTCTTGTTACTATTTGTTATTGTTATGTGTTATAATTTGAATATTATTCTTTCCACGAAATGAAAGAATATTCGTACCCATGTCAAAATTTGTTCAATAATTTATTTCAAATTTATATTAATTTTTATACCAAACGTCCCGTCACGGGCACTCAAAATTATGGAGACTCCAACACAGGAGTCACTTATGTGGTACATATTTGGAAATTTGACGATGGAATTTGAAGCCAGGTCGTTTGAGTCACAAGCACTCATATAACATACTCAGCCACCCACCCCATTTTTATAAATAAATATATCATCACGACTTATCACCCATTGCTGGGTGTACCTATCTGCTGTGTACACAGATATCGGTAAGGATGAAATATTTGCACCGTGCGGGCGTTTACCAGGTGTCACCTCACGGGCACTCATTGCTGGCGTAGAGAATGCACCACAAGAGTCAATATTTGGCGTCGGTCGGGATCGAACTCGGTTCCCCAGATTCGCGACCTGACACTCAGGCACTTGGCTACGAGACCCCATTAATAATAAAATATTGGCTCATTACTTATTTCTGGCTTTGATAATTTGCTTGTACGAAGATTTCAGTAATTGCACGTGTAATAAGTAATTAGGAATTTTGGTTTTGGTCAGATTATAAATATATTGTCACTTATTTAACTTAATCGACCAAGTCCTTATTATTATAATTAAATATTTTTAAACTTTGGATTTTAATGGTAATATTATAAGATTTGTTCATCTCGCTTCTTGACTTCTATAATTCAAAATTCGTTATTTTAGATATTGCCGTTTAAAAATTAAATACAATATTTTGCCCATACAGTAGTCAACAAGGGATATATCGTCAAGTGAAATGTACTTATATAATAAGTTGTATTTGTCACTAATACAAAAAAAAAATACTTAAATAAAGATATGTCAGTAATAATCTGTACATGCATTGAAAGAATATTTATCTTATTATTTCATATTAATATTTCCTCAAACCAAATTATTAAATTCTTGAGTCATTATTTTCAAAACTTTTATTTTTTAATCTTGATGTGAAATGGGAAACTTTTCTGTCTTCTCAAAATTACTTCCATTATGGTAAAAATAATTTTATATTGAAAAAGAATAGTTATTAAATAATTTTCAAATACGAATCGAACTTTTCTGAAAATATATTTGTTGCAATTGCAAAGTTACTTTTTTATTCTCCTTACTTTACTGTTTTCTATTTTTGTAGCAATCTATATTAGTTAAATACAAAAGAGAAGTATCCCAAAAGATGAAATTTTGATATAAAGTGTGAATGACGCCAATTTCGACCTCGAATGTTCCAAATATTGATTTATATATACGACTAATTTACAATGTATTTGAAAAACTATTCAATATTATTTTACAAAATTTGGTATCCATTAGTTGTCCAAGCTGTGGCACTTCCGGTTTAGCCGGAAATAATCTATAACTATCTTATTTTAAATGGAATACCTTATTTTTTATTTTACCGTTAAATTCAGCAGAATTTTACTATTTTACATATAAAACAACAAAAACATTATTCTCATGATCAGCCATTGCGGCGTAATTTAACTTTTTTGATTTTTTCTCTAAATCTGTCACTTCTTTATCACTATATCTTGTGAATTAAATCGAATTTCTATAATCGGTAAAAACAATTTCATAAAAAGGCTTTTGTTTACAATACTATAACCTCATAATCGAAATTTTTTGAAAAATGTAATTTCTACGTTAACTTATAGTTGATAAATTCAAAATTCATTTTTTTATTACTTAAATCAATTCTTCATTAAAAAAGGGGTGGCAAAAAATCTATTATTGCTCCAAGTTTTGATTTTTATACTCGAATGTTAAGGTCAACGTCAGAAGCAATTTACAATAACATTTTTACGCTAATATTACTTAATAATAATAATAATAATAATAATAATAATAATAATAATAATAATCTTTATTGTATACAAACATATTAAGTTATTACAATTTGATATGAATGGGGATGAGTCAATTTTTACATTATAAATTTTTGTAACTTTCTAATTGTTCACGTTGCTTTGATGGAGTTGAGATGATGAATGGACAGTCACAAACATCCAAGCCCCTGGTGGGAATCGAACCCACGACCCCAGGATCCGAGCGGTGATGGTCGCTTTGAGCGCTGTTGTAACACGCTGCCTCACTCACTCGGCCACCGAGGCGGCTAATATTACTTAATAAAATATTTGTGAATTCCATTTTATTAGTTGTTATTATTATATAATGTTGTTTATATATGTGTAAACAATTGGTATACATGTTATTTTTAGCTGGCGACAGCAAACAGACAAACTTGTATTTGTTATGAATCACAGCAATCATTTTATCTTTTATCAAATGTTATGTAACACTGAGAATTAGAATTTTTTATTTTTATTTTCAATCTGATATTAGATGACGAAAATTTAAAAAAAAATATAGAAATATATTTTTTTCTTCTACTATCAACATTTATTTATAACAAATAGTACTCATTTATATCAAAATTGAAATCATAGCATAGAAATAAATAAAGTTATTACAATAAAAATATAAATTTAAATAAAAAACAGTGAGCCGTCGCGAGAAATCTGGCAGATGGGAAACATCGAAAATTATTTTTATTGAAGTATTTATTTTTTTATTACAGAGTGCAGTGCATTTAGTTATATTTTCACTGTCTCTCATATTTAAAATTAATAAACACTTGTAACGTATTAAGAAACGATGTCCAGCTCGAGACGACACTGCTTTTTCAAATTCGCTCTGATACACACAAGTAAAGTGCTCTATCCTAATTTTCAATTGACGTATTGCACTGTTGTTCTATTTCCATTTGTAATTAGCAGGAGATATTGTAGGTAAAAAATCTACTGTCACCTTTACACTTTGATTAAGTTGGCGGGAGGTATTGTTCCTGTAGCTTCATTTTCAAATGACAGTAGGTACTGTTGCTTTATCTCCAATTGTAATTAGCGGGAGGTATTGTTGGTAAAAAATCTACTGCCACCTTTACACTTTCATTTGGTAGGCGGGTGGTACTATTTTATACTAGCCTTATTTTCATTGACGGGAAGTACTGTTGCTTTATCTCCATTTGCAATTAGCGGGAGGTATTATCGGTATAAAAAGTTACTGTCACCGTTACACTTTGACTTAGTTGGCGGGAGGTACTGTTGCTTTAGCCTCATTTTCAAATGACGGGAGGTCACCGATATACACAAGTAAAGTAGGAGTCAAGGCGGAGAGAGCCGACGAGTCACGAGGCTGTCCGAAAGAAATAGAAATCGTTCTTATTCCCGTATAAGCGCGCCATTAGATGTTTCATGGTTCGGCTCCATTTTCTTTTACAAAACTGGTTTCTATAAAACTAGTTGTTTTGAATTTAAATTGAATACATTCAGAGGCCCCGCCTTTTTCTAAATCCTGTATACCCATCAATGAACATACAAATGGAGTTCGTTTATAGCGACAGGAGACAACAAACATTATTTAGTTTCGAAAAAAAATATTTAACTTGTAAATGGTACCTATACAATAAATTTAACGAGTGACACAACTCGTCGAGAGCAATATTTCTTAGTAACTTCGAAAAGCAAAATTATTAAGAACTATTGTTGCTCTCGATTCGCATAAAATTTATTTTCTTTATTATTTGGAATATAAAAAACGTCTTTAAAATTATAAGATATATATAGCTTTGCATTTATAGTTGTATACTATAATCTACATAGTTTTACTATGGAAATTTGGAAATATCTTGAACGCAAATTTTGAGTATGGTCCATGACAGAAAAATTTACCTGCCTCAAGGAACCTTTACCGCAAGTCCCATAAAACTTTTAAAATGAATTTCAAATATCGTTAGGATGACACTGATTTTTTTCTGAACTTTTTCAATTCTATCTGAACTGGAGCATGTATTGGGATTCCATATTACACAGCCATATTCTAATACAGATCTTACTAGAGTATAAAATAATAGTAGGGTATCATTGCTGAAATTTTTACCAATTCTCATTACAAAATTCATTGTTCTCATAGATTTAGCTATAATGTTCTCATAGTGTAGATTAAATCTGAAATTACTTTGAAATGTGATGCCTAAATCTTTGATTACTGTCACTCTTTGAAGTTTATCATTACAAATATAATAATTATGTTTATAAATAATTAGTTTTTTTGAAAAATTGATAATTTTACATTTTTTTACATTGAAATTTAGTCTGTTATTTGCACACCAAGTTTCAATTTTGTGGATATCATTTTGCAGTAGTATTGAGTCATCAATGCTACAAATTTCTTTAAATAATTTTAAGTCATCAGCATATAGTAAGCATTTGGCGTTACACAATACTTGAGGTAAATCATTTATGAATAATGTAAACAATAAAGGTCCTAAAAGAAAGCCTTGTGGCACTCTTGAAGATGGCAGGATCATTTTAGATTTAGCGTTATTATAGTTTACATACTGCTTTCTACTGCATAAATATGAATGGAAAAATAGTAACAAATTATTTTGTACTCTCCATACAATTCCAATTTACATAATAATAACTTATGTGAGACTGTGTCAAATGTTTTACTTAGGTCTGTATATATGGCACCTGATATTTCACTAGACATAACACATAAATTAGTTATAGTAGATCTATGTTTTATAAATCCGTGTTGTTCCGGAGCAAGCTCATTTTTAACATGATTATATAGTTTACAATATATAATATTACTATTGGTCTATAATTTTCAATATTATTCGGGTTTCCAGGTTTAAAAATAGGACATACTCTGCCTAGCTTTAAGTCTTCTGGAAATTTATTATTCTCTAAAGGAGTATTAAAAATCGAGGTTAGTGGTTTACTTAACAGATCACTACAGCCTTTAATAATAAAGCCTGGGATTTGATCCGGGCCAGCGGAAGATTTAGCGGCAATAGTTTTAATTGCTTTTACTGTATCTTCTTCAGTAATGCGAGAAATATTAAGTAAATCTAAGATGTTTGTTATCATATGTAAAAACAGTTTCCATACAGTTATTTTTCCTAACTTTATTTACGTGAGACCAAAAGGGTCTTGGATTATGTTTTAAATTTGTATCTAAGCAAGCTAAATAATCATATAGGCTGTCCCAGTTGAAGTATGAACGTTACTGTGACTTCCAATTAGCCGAAAGCGCTACCATCATGGCAAATACCATGATATGTGAGCGCCTAAGCCTTGTTAACAAATGTATCAAAAAAATATTATAAATAAAAAAGTTATTTTCAGTGAACCGTTTTTCAGTGTCATCCTAAACTATATAGGTACTATAGTACTAGTGAATACTGTTGTGTTGAAGATTAGAATTTAAATATGAATAAAATATAGTACAATAAAAAATTTCAACACAATTCCCAGAACTATGAAAATACCCTTATATTTTATATAACTTTTAATAATACTAAGCAAGGAAATTCAGTACTTATTACAATTTATGCACAGTCATCTTGCAAACAAATAGTATCAATTTTCATAAATTGTAGTATTACTCATCGATAATTAGTTTACTTCTTGTGGTGGACGAGAACAATTCGTAGAATTTCTTTTCATCGAAAGTAAGTACTAGAAATTTAGCTGTAATATTTTACTGGCTTTAAATATTTATTATTTCTATAGATGGATTTCTACAAACAAGAAGAAATTAAATCCAAAAACGACGAAGAAAAAACTGCAACTGTTATAACGAAAAATCATGAAGGTGCATATAAAATTAGTTAATATATTTTACTTTTCTGTAAGATATGTATATTTATTATTTCTCAGTTAATAATACAGTTGAGACTACATCAACAGGCGCAAAACCAAAAAAGAAAATACAATTCAACGATAATGATATCAAAGGTAAAATTCTTAATTCACTAATTTTATTGGATGAGATTATTTCCACATACGACATATTTAAAATATTTGGCTGCTTGCACATACATTATGTATAATAAATGGATCTTATTTATACAGTGTGTTAAAAAAATTCCTAACTCGGAGTAGGCTATGAACAAAGCAACGTATGTGAATTTAAAAATATTTAATTAAATGTCAATTTGACATGAATTATGGTCAAATATGTTATCTAAAGAAATCAAAGATTTTCTTCTTGAATCTTATTTTATAAATGGAAACAAATTCGAAAACGGCGAATGTCAATATACTATATCCTTCTTTATTGTCTTTTCTCCTTAAAATTACATTTCAAGATCAGTTTAAGACAACTTGACTTTTTAATTCAATAATGATTAGACAAACGTTTCTCTATTCATAGCCTACTCCGAGTTAGGAATTTTTTTGAACACCCTGTATATAGAGTATTAATTAAAAAGCGAGCCATAGGCGTATAACATGGGAAATCGGTTTTTCCTTGCGCAAAACTTCCCATTTAATTTTAGACAAAAATGTTTCAAATAAATATTTTAGACAATTAAATTCTACATCTAAATCTATAATCAGATTTTATTTTACATATTTAATAAGCCGTAAAATTCTAGTTGAAATTTTATAAATATTTCTCATTTGTAAAGATAGCATGGAATTTAAATTGGACAACCCGGTATGACATTTTTCTCTAAAGTCATTAGTTCGCCCAAGAAAGCGCTGGTTGTTTTAAAAAAAGGAAACACCCTGCATATTAAACAGATTTATATAATTTACTAAAACTATTAATACTTATTATTTTTCTGTAGATGAAAGAGATATTAAAAATTTGATAACTGGCGTTCAAATGGGAGAAAAAATTTTGCGATCTCTAAAATCTCAGCATCAGAAATTTCTAAAACATGTGTCTGAATCTGAAAAAGCTAGAACACCAAACAAGAATTCTTTGGGTTTGTAAAATATAATTCATTTACGGACTTATTCTGTAAAAATATCGTTATATAACAACTATCGTTATTTATAAATGTAACGATGTGATCCTGAACGACATTTTGTAAAAATCGTATTCACTAAGTAAGATTGTTATAAACGTCGTTATACCGTTTGTCATAACGACTTTAGCCATTTTTTTTTTAGAAAAGATAGTATCTATAGTAAAAAATATTGACATTATTTTAATAATTATTTCTTTATTGAGTAAAGAATATATGTAAAAAACGATTATCAAATGGATTATTATTATCCCATAAAAGACTTTCACGACCACAAACATTTCTTCTAAAATGTAATTATGGTTGTGAATTATATGTTTGATGTATGAATAAATGTTTTGTCACCTATTTTCAATTTCTTCCTGCACAAATATAAATAATAAATTAAGTAACTCTTCCATTTGCTAACAGACTGAATAACGACAAGTGACCCCATATCGTTCACGAACTACTTAAAATAACGACAATACGATTTCAATATAACGACATTGGTTTTACAGAATACGCTTTTTGAAAATTATCGTTATTTAACAACTTTTTCATCATCACGATACGTTATGGTATAACGACATTCTTACAGAACAAGCCAGTTAATGTTATTTCAATCTTCATAAGATTATTTTTTATAGATATAGATCAAGCAGAAATAAAAACGGAACTAATTAGCCTATTCAAGCGTGGTTGTCCGTCTTCTACAAGTCAACAGAGAGCTAAATGTCAAGTCAGACCGAGTACTCCACCGCCGCACATTGTAGATAGCTGTTACTGGAATCAGGAGAAAAGACCAAGATATGAATATGATGATGATGAACATAATCTCATTGATCTCCTTCGAAATGAGCTTGCTGAGATTTCCCTCGGGTGAAATATTTTAATGTCTCTCAAGGACATATCTTGTTCTCATTTTAACTTTATTTTAAAAATGGGATGAAGTCAAAAAAAATAAGTCTGCCGAGTCCAGCAATAAAACTAGAAATATTGTAATTATGACAAAGCGGCATATCGCTCATTATTTGCGCCACTCTATTCATGTATTGAGAGGTTCCTCTACACCTGCTCTGTATAGTAAAATAATCTTAGTGTTCCTTTAACATACCGTGTGTCTGTCTTAAAGGTGTACATAGGAGATTAACATGAAAAATCAGTTTTTGCAATTTTCTGCTCGCCTAAATATTTTAAGCAAAAACGCGTCAAATAAAAGTTTTAGGACATAAAATTCTGCATCTAAATCAATAAACAGAATTACCTTTACATGCTTTATAACGACAGAAATTAATAATGAAAATGTCGAAAATTACGTTGAAAATATCGACAGCCTTGGAATTGAACAAAAAATTAATAAATGCTTGACGTTTTATCAAATTATCAGAAACGTCAAATAAGTTAACTTACGTTGTGACAGATAAAACGTCAAGCATTTATTTATTTTTTGTTCAATTCCATGGCTGTCGATATTTTCAACGTAATTTTCGACATTTTCATAATTAATTTCTGTCGTTATAAAACATGTAAAGGTAATTCTGTTTATTGATTTGGATGCAGAATTTTATGTCCTAAAACTTTAATTTGACTCGTTTTTTCTTAAAATAATTAGGCGAGCAAGAAATTGCAAAAAACTGATTTCACATGTTAATCTCCTATATGTACACCTTTAAGACAGACACACGGTATACGCTATTTTTGTTTGAAATAATGTTTGGAACTGCAGTTTTCATTGCCATAAAAACTTATTTCAAACAGTAGTAGTATTTATGTTAAAAGAACAGTACGATTATTTTAGTCATACAGGGCAGGTAGACAGAGAAACCATCCCATCCATAAACAGAGCGGTGCAAATAATGCCCCGTTGCCATCCAATATTATAAATCAAACAGTGAGTGATATGCCGATAAGCCGATATTTATTTATTTACGATATTTATAGTTTTATTGTTGCACATAAATACAAAGTTGATTATTTTGTTATGAAAGAATGATTGGCGTATATGAAGAAGAAGCTGCAGCGCCATCATATTTTAAAGTGAAATTATGGTGTAAGTAATTTGACGTGATCGGGCATCGATTGAAGATGATTCAAAAAGAGGAAGACCTGTGGAAACAAGAGCGAAAATTTTAGGTTTGCAAATGAAGTGGGGATGTTAAGAAACAACTAAATAGTGATGCACGCAAGGCGATACGAGACGAGAAATATAAAATATCGATCTCGTCTCGTTTTCGAATATACAATCTCGATTTCGCTCTCGTTCTCGCACATTTTTTTAGTTCTCGTCTCGTTCTCGCGCGAGAGTTACGCTGTAAAAATAAGCGCTTGCGCACTACGTATTATTTCAATACGAACATAATGTTTATTCATTTACGGTCACCGGAAAATGTGATGTTACTAAATAATTTAATTTACCTACCTCTAAAATAACTAATTTATCACCAAATTGTGATCTCTAAACTATTTCAATATGAACATCTGTTAATACATTCTGTCATCAGAAAACTAATTAAACATTAAAAAATTATTTTTGTCCCTAACGGTTCCTACACTTTATCGTTAAATATATGCCACTATTTAAGTAAGATTTAGTCACAAAAAAAACCGCTTCACTGAGAACCCGTCGGCTCCTATCGACGCTTAATATAAGATCCTATACTTTTCAGGGACGGCAACAATTTTATTAACCGTGGTTTTAACTGGGATGAATTGTTGGAGAAAAACTAGTTCTATTTAGTAATGTGCCATTTGAAAGTTTCATATTGAAAGTTTTAATTGAAAAATTTCAAAAATGAAAGTTTCAAACTTAAGTTTCATGAAAGTTTCATAAACTACACTGCGCATGCGCCGCCCAACTCTGCAATAGACTTGCGCAGATGACATGCATGCGCCTGAACTTATCTACGTGCAAGTTATACTAGAACTTATATACTTTTTTAAAATATAAAATTCAGTATTCAGTAGTTTAAGTATGGTGAAAATTAAAGGTAGAATTTGGCGATATTTCAATGAAATAAATAGAAAGGACAAGATACTTTCTATTTTAAGTAGTTTAATACTTTTTTAAAAATATTGTATTACATTTTGAATAATAAATTTTTATTTTGGTTTGAAGCTTTTGTTTTCCTTATTTATTTTCAAATTAATTAATTTGATATCCAAATATTTAAATTCAACTGACAAATGTTAAGTTTCTTGAGATTTAAATGAAACTTTCATTAAAAGTTTCATTGCAATTTTCATCTGAAATTTTCATTGAAATTCATAGTGAAACATTTTGTGAAATTTTCAATAAAATTTTCAGTGAAACTTTCAAAAATATAAGTTACCGAAATTTGCACCTCACTAGTTCTATTAGATGCAAAACCGATTTTTGCATTTCCTCGCTCTGGGACCGATATCAATCGACTTTAGATAGACAAAAAATGTAGTATATTCAAATAATTTCCACATTCACGTGTTCTATGCACGAATCAGCGTTGACTCCACTCCCTGTACGTTGCATTTTTCATTGATCTTATGAATCAAAGTTATAAAGTTACAAAAACTTTTTATTATGAGAATCTCGCGTTTCGCAATTGTTATATCGATCTCGCCTCGATTTTTAAACTGCAATCTCGCTCTCGTTCTCGTCTCGCATAATGCAAAGAGACGAGACGAGATGCGAGAGTACTCTCGCCTCGTCGTGCATCATTACAACTAAATATTAGTTATTTATGTGCCAAGTGAGTAAAGTACGAGAACAAGCCGAAGGCGAGTGCGCAAATCCTTCGAGTGAAAAAAAGATATAATTTACTCACGAGTTGCATATAATTTTTTTTACGTCTGCAATGGAAGCGTGAAAAAAGTGCCGTAGCGTTTTATTATTTCACTCCCCAGTGTTCGAAAAGTGCATTTTTTCACACTTTCATGTATTAAATAAAGACATACTTTATAAACCCATTTTAATGAAAAAGGGTACTTTTTTAACAGACGTAAAAAAAATTTAATTTACATTCAATTGTTTTCCTAATTAATTCTCACATGTTACATAATTTTATTTATTGCATAGAATATTAAAAAGTTAAAGCCAGTTTTTAATCCGGTTTCGTGTACACTAAGCTGGATTTGTAACAAATACCATTTTACAAATTAAAGACGCACATTGCCTGAGCTTTGACTTAATTCGATTTTAATTTTATTTTTTTGGTAAGTTGGTATTTGTATATTTACATACGTGCGGTTAGCAATAAATTTACAAGGACATTCTAGGATATAGCAAACAGGAAATAGAAAATTCGTAGAAATACATACGTTTTTTTCAATATGTATATTAATTTGAAAAATCATGTTACATTACATTTTTTATTTTCTTAAACAAATAAAACAATGTCGAAAAGTACTTAGCAGCTTATTTATCAAATATATAGTCGATGTATTTTTTTTAAAAAATATAACATTATGATCTTAGTAAATCAAAAAACTGTCGTAATTAATGCATAGTCATAGTTTTATTTATATGCATGTTTTCATATTTATAAACAATATAATAAATTAGTTAACAGTCCATTTCCCGAACCAGCTCTAGCTACAAGCAAGCAAGAAAAAGTAAGTAAATTAAAAAAATTAACATTTACATTTGAAACTATTTAATATTTTCATATATTTACGAATTATACAGATGGATTCTTACCAGAAGGAAGAAATTATCAACGACAAAGTTAATGGAGACAACGTATACGGAATGAATAGAAACAATGAAGGTATGTAATTACGGTAACGTGGCAGAGTGCGTTAAGAGCAATATTTACCCCGGGCGTCTGAGTTAAGAAAGGGCTACAGAATATACGTTTTTTCTCGGAGTCCATACAATATATTAATTTCAAATAAAAAAAATTATGTAGTATAAGAATATATCTAGGTCTGGATTGTGTTAGATTTTCTATGTTTTGGTTATTATACTATAAAAAAAATTGTTAAAATAGCTTATCTTTCAATGAAAATTTGACTGTGATAAATATAAAAACTTAAAATTTCAACACAACCCAAACATAAATTTGACTTTGAAAAATACATTATAATTTTCAAATTTGTTGTATTACGCCAAAGAAGAAAAAATATATGTAATAGTCTGAATCAATGTATACCATATTTTCGTAGCAAAATGCTTGTCGTATGGTGTCGCCGTGCAGTGGTCTTAAATGAAACTTCGATGAAAATCCGGTCACTATAAGTTTGCACTCAGAAATTAACATAATCGATAAACGTGAAGTATAGTGGCGAATTCAAGGGTAAAAGTTTCCCAGTTGTGATTCTGATGCCCCAAGTTCGAAACCAACCGACGTCAAACTTAAAAATTATTTTCACAACAGCTTTGAAAGCTCATGATGTGAAGCCTGATAACCGCCCTAAACTAACCCCCCCCCCCTATTATTTCGTTAACAGTAGGTAGTGATTCTGCGAGACGAGAAACGGCGAGAATCAATCCACTCTCGTCTCGTCTCGAAATTTCGAGACAAGATTACTCTGTATCTCGTCTCGTCATAATATTTCTTACATTCTCTCGATCTCGACTCGAGAGTCTCGAATTTCTCGAATTTATAATTAGCAAAGAAACGAGTAAAACATTTTACTGTCTGGTATTTAAATGGTTAAGTGTAAAAAATACGCAATATCATGGGTTTATTAACCGTTGCTGGGCGTGTCAATCTGTTTTGTACGCAGATATTGGTAATTATAATTATATATTCGTATAGTGCGGACTCTTGAAGCTGGTGTGAAGGTATCACTTTTGATTTTTTTTTTTTTGCTAAAATACAAAATAACTTCAAAATGAATAAGTAAATCTGAATGTAAATGAAGAGGCGATTCAAATATATATAAACCGATAAATATTTTATTCTTTTATTGGTACGTATTTATATATTTTAATTGGAAATAATTGGAAAATATTTAAAAAAGTATATTCGAGATCTCGACTTTCCACTCTCGTCTCGAGCAAATTTCGAGGGAATTACTCTCGAATAAGGTTAATCTCGTCTAGAAATTTCGAGAACTTCGAGACGAGATCTCGAAATTGCGAGATCTCGCGGCATCACTAACAGTAGGTACAGATATATCGGAATTATCTAAATTTGTCAAAAAACGGATTGGAACATCCAGAAATGGATAATAAACCCTGATGATACAATTATGGCACAAAATGACCCTTGTGGTGCACTCTCCACTCCAGCAATGAGTGCCTATGAGGTGACGCCTGGTATACTCTGTCCGGAGATCGCAGAAATAATCCGATAATTTATAAATAATAAATATTTTATTTATACCATTAATTATAATGCATAATAATATGTAATCAAATTCATATTTTACAGATACTACTGATAACATGGAGACTTCTCTAACTGATATGCCCCAAGCTTGTACTTCTTCCACTGAAAAAGCCAAACAAAATGGTGAAGATCAAGCTTCTAAATCTAAGATTCCTCAGTCCCAAACATCTGAAAATAAAGATTCTATTCAGCAGGATGAAACTTCTGCCATGTACGATTTGCTGAATGATCTGCAGCAGGCTTGCATTTCTTCCACCGAAGAAGCTGAAGATCAAGCTTGTGGATTTGGTCCTTCTAAAGCCAATTCTCCAAAGAAGAACGCTGAGCAGAAACATACTCCCGATGAAGTTGTTCCACTCATGCAGTCTGAGTCTGAGAAAGATGATCAAGTATTGATTGATGATCTGATTTGCGAGTATCTGATTAATTACATCAGGCATGGTCCAGTAGGAGTGTCCAGAATGTCTTCCACTAAAAAATGATTTGATGATGCACATCTAAACTCTATCCGTTGGTGCGACGATAGGAGTAGATTGATCTTGTTTTCTGATTGGATAATACCCCGATATTATCCAATCAATTAACAAGATCAAACTGCTCCTATTTTTACACCACTCTAATAGTTAAAACTGATGGAGTATATATCCCTATTATTTATAAAGATATCAAAACGAAAATGTATATGCGTAAACTCAACATATGTAACATCATTTTTATATACAAATGACAAACATATCACTTCCGGTTTAATCGGGAGTTGCATCAAATTAATGAAAAATCGTGTATGACCTCATTGATTCGTATAACATCTAGAGAAATTATAGTTACGCATTTTATTTGCATAAATAAACAATTTCATCAAAAACAGAAGCTGCTAGTGTCCAAGTTAAACGATTCAAGTGTTTTAAATAAAGCCACAGCCAACTTTTGTTGTTTTTTTTGTATTACTTTTTGCTGAAAAATTTGACTTGTGGTACATAATTGTATTCAGAATTTAACGTAGAATTCAAAAATGTAAATATATACAGGGTGTTATATATAATATAAGAGAGCTGATGCCATTTCCGGTTAAACTGTGTGTGATATGTTTATCATTTATTCATAAAAATGATCCTACATACCGAGAGTTTTTTTTTTATCAGTGGACATGGGCGTATGTTATTACCATAGTTACATTTAAAATTATTGACAAAAAAAACTGGACATAGGGAGTTGTCAAAGTCATTAAACTTTTATCTTCCAAAATGATGTATGCAGAAAAAGTACAAATCATAACATTGTATAAGTCCAATATGAGTTTATTTGCTGTTACTTTTAATAAGCGACCCAGGCCAGCGACTATTAGGAAGTTGTCAAAGTCATCAAATTGTCAGGTATCAATTTCACATATTCTTTTTATATCGAAAGGGTATTGTCATTTTCATTTACCTGTATAATTTAATTTTAATGCTTTCCATTGAAGCATCTTGTAGTTCTATAGTTATTACAGATTTTTCTAAAGTTGCTGGCCTGGGTCGCTTATTAAAAGTAGCAGCAAATAAATTGGAAACTTCCTTTAGACTCACAATGGTCTTACACAATGTTATGATTTGTACTTTTTCTTTAAACATTATTTAGGAATAATCGGACACGCAGTCTAGTGAAAATTATTTATTTCCTGGCCTACGTTTCGACTGAACTACAGTCTTCTTCAGGGCTAGAAATGGCCAATAAAATGTAACATAGGGAACCTCCATACAACCATTAGAGATAACAAGGTGTAATATTTGAGTATATCAAGTCAATTATTTTAGCTAGAAAACAACTTTTCTAATTATTGAAATTTTTACAAAAAAAAAACGTGTTTCTCAACTATCCAATGGGTCGTATGGGGGTTCCCTATGTTACATTTTATAATTGACCATTTCTAGCCCTGAAGAAGACCGTACTTACAGTCGAAACGTAGGCCAGGAAATAAATATAATTTTCACTAGACTGTGTATCCGATTATTTTCCGTTTTTCCATTCCGCTACCAGTCGTTCATCGTATTCAACCCATTATTTTGGAAGATGACAGTTTGATGACTTTGACAACTCCCGATGTACAGTTTATCTTTTAAAAAAACACGATAATACATTGCTATCAATCATTTTAAATGTAACTATAGTAATGACATACGCCCATATCCACTGATAAAAAAAATCTCAGTATGTTATGTTTACGCATATAAATTTTCACTTAGATAAATAAAGAAGTTAATAGGGGTGACCAGCTTTCTGTGGACACCCAGTATATATGAATAATTACCAATGATATTTCGTAACTTAATTTCAGAACCTATTATTAGTATACAATATACATGTTTATTTTCAACTGTAGACAAAAAATATGTATGCCCAAATGGTAAAACTATCTATTATTTCGTTTTACACTAAACCAATAAAATATTTATAAAAATATGTCTTGCTAATTGTAACAATGGCAAAATATGTATACATAATATTAATAAAAATTGCAGATAATTTAAATTATCTATTAACTTTATTATATATTAACTAAATAAATTTATATCTATCTAGGTCCTCCCATGGAAGATCTATCATAGAAGAAGATAAAATTTCTGTTTAAGCTTTGTAAAAGAATACAATTTTAATTTAAAAATATAATCTTCATAGACCCGGTTACATAAAAAAAATCTGTAATTATATGTATTTTACTTCCAAAGTAAATATATATGTGGGGTCTCGTGGCCGCGTTCCTGAGTGTCATGTCGCGAATCTGGGGAACCGGGTTCGATCCCGACCGACGCCAAATATTTCGAATTTTAAATGGCACAAAATTGACAGCTGTGGTGCACTCTCCACGCCAGCAATAAGTGCCCGTGAGGTGACGCCTGGTAAGCGCCCGCACGGTGCAAATATTTCATCATTACCGATATTTGTGCACAAAGCAGACTGGCACACCCAACAATGGGTAATAAGCCGTGATGATATATTTATTTATTTATTTACTTACTTCCAAAGTAAATATAAAAAATTGAACAAATGCAATGCAATGAATTTAATGTCATAAGAACATGGGAACTGATTTGAGTTAATCCTTGATTTATAAAAACTTTGTATATATCATTAAAGGGTGCTGGCCGCATCGAACCGCAATGTCTTTCTTTTTGTTGTTTGTGGTCACCCATCCAACAATTAAATTTTGAAATAGGTGAATAGATTTCTCAATATATTTAAAATGAGATAACAGAGAATTATAATAAAGAACTTCAAGAAAGTATGCAAAATAATGCATAGTCATGCTATCAATTTTCACAAATCGCATAGCTAAAATCAGGGTCGTATTTACACCTGATGCCTGGGGCACAATGGACAATATTCTATTAAGACTCCTATAATTTTTTAAAAAAATTAAAACAATAGATATTTTAATCCCAAGAATACTGATTACAAAAATGGGGAACTATACCATAGTCAAAATTTAACTATCTGATAAGAAAGTGAAAATATGCATACCTATGTATAAATTAATGAGTACTAGTGAAAAAAAAATGTTGAAATATTGTTGAGGACATGAATCGTCACACGCCAAATTCTGAAATTTAAAAATTCATATCTTGGTTATTAGTACGCAAAATTTTTAAATCGCGTTTGCACTAAAATATTTAGTTCATCCTATTCTTGCTAAAGAAAAAATAATAAAAATAATTGTTATATTAATCCAAAAAAAATAATTTATTAATATTTTAAAATTAGCAAATTACGAAGAATTAAATGCTTATAAGAAATCACAATTTTAAAAACCGATAGAATTTTAAATTTTAATCATTTTTCTTCCTCTTCTAATGATATTGTCCTGATTTACTATAAAAATTTAGTAGAAAAAGAGAAAATCCTGCCAGACGTTTGTTCTTCTGCCTTTGTTATATTACAAACAATAACTATAAAACTGTTGATTACAACAAAGCATGTTTTTATTTTAGATTAGCCAAAAAATATAGATTACAAGAATGAATTCAACAAAGAAAATTTCATCAATACTTTAATATCAAATGCATATGAGTTAAGGCATCGCGCGAGCGATACGAAGCGCGGCGAAACGAAGCGCAGCGAAGAGCAGTTTTTTCATTCAATATACTATTATGTGTATACGCGCACTTTGGAGCAGCGAAGCGAAGAGCAGCGAAGCAACTCGTTGGAGTCGTTGGAATTCTTCGGTGAGAATATTTTTCTCTGATCCGCGCTTCGATGATCTAAAGTGTGCGATAGCGCAGCGCAGCGCAGCTACCTAAATCAAAACGAATATGCCCGAGGCCCATTGGAAATAGCCTATATAGAAGTAAATTTCACACCTTTCACACATCATAGCAAAATAATACGTATAGATTATGGTAAAATGTGAAAAATTAGTTATTTTTGTTTCAAAATATAAAGAAATGAATGTACGAAATATAAATTTGATTTAAAAGTGGAAACAGTTTATAAAACTAGTTCTATTGTACAAAATAGTATTGCAGACTCAACAAAAAAGGAGATTAACTACTTGGTTACAGAATGTAGTAGAATATATCAATTTAAACATTTTTTCGGCCTCTCTGTACCATGGCAGTTTACTACTACACTAAAATAATTTATAAATTTGTCTCGTATAGATAGTGCCTGCGTTGTTGCGTTTCCTCCGAGCTGTCCATCTTTTAAAGCAAACGCGGCCGTTTCTCGTTGAAAACTGCTCGCAAGTGCGCGTTAGTTCTAAAAATGACTCTTCGCCGCGCTTCGCTCAAGTGCGCGACGGCCCTTATTGTAGACTTTGAATTTTGAAAAAAATGGTGAGATATTTTTACTTTCTGTTTTACTATTTAAATTTAGTAGAAAAAAGTAAAAGAAATATAATGCCAAACGAATATTTTTCTAGCATTATTATATTACAAACTATAACTATAAATTTTTTTATTACAACAATGGATATTTAACTACAACCCAAACTAAAAATGCGTCATACAAAAGTTTCCTTAAGTAAAAGAATTTATAAAATTATTAAGTTTATTCAAGAAAAATATATCTGATTTAATAAATGCGAAAATTCCATAAAAAATCACATATTTTACAACTATCGAAGAGAATAACAATAAAAGTAGCTGGTAACTGGACGTTTTTTTTTATACGCCTGTATAAAATATCACATGAACTGACGTTAGATAGTTTTTTGTACAAATCTGTCGTTTATTATGTGAGTTACTATTCCTATATTGCCAATGTATTTTCACTGTATTTTGGTTTCAAATATCTCACTGATGGTATACCTTTTTAAAAATTTGCATACATGTGTAAAAACTCATGAAAAATAACATACTTAAATTTCATTAAAAACTGTCGTAAATGCTTATAATTATAGTACCACCTCAAGTACGGTCCTGGCAAGTTTCTGATAACTTTAGTTCCAGTTCATGTTCATTAGTTTTCTTCATCGGTCTTATGCAAATCAGTGCGTTTCTACATATAACAAAACGATTCCAATCACAAAAAAATCATCTCATACCAGTAAATAAATATAAATATTCCATTATTTGTAATAATTTGCGAATAGAAGAAGATGGCACGAATTTCTGATGATCAGGCTCAGGCATCTAATTCCGCTGGGATTACTCATGGTATTGTTTTTATAAATATATTATTATATTTATTCTTTACAACAAAATTGATTTTTTAGATAACAAACCAACGGAAGCTTTATTGAATTATTGGGATTTCTTGACTGTTGGAATTCTTCATTTGGAAATTGATGATCACGTTACAGAGTTTATTTGGGATGAAATGTTGGAGACTATCATTCATTTCATGGACGAAGATTCTGAAGAATTTGAAGATTTAATAAACGAATTCTTTTAAAGTTGAATGAGATATATTTCATTAATACTATTGCAAAACAAATATTATTTCAAATAAATTAATTAGAAGATGTAATCAAAAATGTGTAAAAATATAAAATTGTTAGAAACAACAGTATTTTAGAATACCTGCCGAATATCTGATGTTGGCAGTTAGAGGGTAGGGGTGAATTTGAGATTAAATATGGCAAATTAGTTTTATGCAATTTCATGCTCTCCTGTTCTTTTACTACAAAAAGTTTTCAAATAAATGCATTATGTTTTTAGTTTCTTCATAATTTTAAAAATAAATTTCAAAATTTCTGTTAATTTTATCTTTTCTGGTATTCATAAATAATTTATAAACGTCAATCTAACTAATTTTTTTATGGAAAATCCAATATTTTTTTAAAACTATTTCCACCAGAATAATTCTTTATAGACACGTTCTTCATTCATTCATTTAATTACATTTTACAAAAAAAATAAAACGAATAAGGAATAAAATAATATTGTATATACTTTTTAAAATTATGAAGAAGCAATTTTTAATTCTGAATAACTTTACACTACAGTTTTTGCCGCAAAATGAACAGGAGAGCAGGAAATTGAATAAAACTTATATCACATTTTAATCTCTAAGTTCACATAATATTAACAATGAGTTAACAGTTTGTATATTTGAAATAAATTGTCAGCCATCGGGATTCGAACCCGAGACAGCTATGCTCGCAGCTACCTTCCCGGGATAGTGCTCTACCAACTAAGCTCTTGGCTGCGCTACTCTCGATGGCTGAACAGTCTTTCACTTTTAAAGTCGTATAACTGTTGAGGATATTATTAATCGTCGCATGATTAGATATGGGGCTGCCAAGCTACCACTGCGTTTAAAGATCTAGTGAAGGAGTCATAATTTACTCAAGGCCCGACTAGACCAAATTCTAATATTAACAATTTAGAATTTTGTCTGGTAGGGCCTTGAGTAAATTATGACTCGTTCACTAGATGTTTAAACGCAGTGGTAGCTTGACAACCCCATATCTAATGATGTGACGAATAATAATATCCTCAGAAGTTATACGACTTTAAAAGTGAAAGATTGCTCAGCCGTCGAAAAAAGAGAAGCCAAAAGCTTAGTTGGTAGAGCACTATCCCGGCAAAGTAGCTGTCTCAGGTTCGAACCCCGATGGCTGACAATTTTTCACAATTTCACCCCAAACCGTCAGCACACCACCCAGTATAGTTCATTAATAATAAATACCTAATTAAACTAAATACAACATATAAAAAATGTTTACAAAAAAAAATCTAACATTTTTTTGTACTTCTTTCCTAAAACTAATAATTATTTTTAGAGAAAGGCAACATAAAATGGAAAGAATAATTAATTTAATAACTTTCAATTAAATTTTATCCTTTTTATGTTTAAAAAATTCGAATTGCAATAAATTACACGTTTATTACATGAAAATTGCCCCTATTTTGCTCTCTCTAAAACACCAAATATGTGTCCATAATATACGGTACTCTACCCATCCTCTATGATACAATTAAATAAGATTTATCATAATATGCATAAATTAAATAGACATATCCAATAATAGATAATAAGCAATGATAATGTATGGATTATTTATACATATTATTATTTAAGAGCATAGGAAAATAAATATAATTAAAAAATATATACATTTTGATTATTTATTACCCCATAAGTGCTACAATTGCAAATACAACAAATTATTAATAATTCTTAAAGAAAGTGTATAAAAGTGCATTAACCTATTTGTCAACAAATGTATATCATCTACATATCTCCAATTTCCTCCTCTAGAATGATACCAACAACGCAACGATTTAGCTCTTCCAAAAGACGATCAATAAGAGCTTCTTCATCTACATCTCCTTCAGGATTTTCCTCTCTCTCTTCAAACACTTGATTCATGCCACTAGAAGTTGGCAAAACTTGTTCCTCTCCTACTTTTCCGTTATTCGGCAAATTGGAAGAACCAGACATATATAAATCGGCTAATACATTAGCCAAGTCATCTTCATCATCTGCAGAATAATATTTTTGATTATAGAAATAAATGAATGAATAATTCCACTATCTAACACAACTTGCAATAATCTATTGTAGATTTGGATATTGTACAGGCTGGGGCCTACAAATTTCCTTTTTTTGAAGGCGAGTAAAATAAAAAGTATTACTGATAGACAAAATTTATTTTTGGATAATGAAATAACATAATCTCAAGTTTTAAATCATGCAGTTTTAAACAAAATATTTTGATGGTGATGGCCATCTTTCTCTATGCACTGATGCAATCGATTTCTGAAGCTTATCATAACACATTCCAACATTAGGGCTATTTCCTACCGTATAAGACTCTTCAGCTGAAACAAGGTTGTAGGGCGGTGTTTGTAAACCTCTGCCTTGAGATATCCCGATAAAAAAGTCACATTTTATGGGAATATCTCAAGGCAGATATTTACAAACAACGCCTAACAACCCTGTTTTAGCTGAATAATCTTATTCGGCAGGAAATAGCCCAAATGTTGGAATGTGTAGAGAAATAGGTTGCATCGGTACATAGAGGTCGATGGCCATCACCTTCAGGATATTTTGTTTAAAACTGAAATAATTAAAAAATTAAATAAATATATCATCACGGCATATTACCCATTGCTGGGTGTGCCAATCTGCTTTGTATGCAGATATCGGTAATGATGATGACATATTTGTACCGTTCGGGCGCTTACCAGGCGTCATCTCGCGGGCACTCATTGCTGGCATAGAGAGTGTACCACAGGGGTCATTTTGTGCCATTTAAATTTCGAAATATTTGGGGTCGGTCAGGATCGAACCCGGTTCCCCAGATTCGCGACCAGACACACTCAGGCACGCGGCCACGAGACCCCATGAAACTGCATGATTTAAAACTTGAAATTATGTTCTTTCATTATCCAAAAATAATTTTTGTGTATCAGAAATACTTTTTATTTTATTCACGTTCAAAAAAGGGAATTTTCTAAGCCCCATCATATATTTTATAGTATTTACTAAGCAATGATACTTTACCTGATGAATCAGCTTCTTGTTTAGGAGATTCTTCATTCTTTTTCTTTTCATTTGCGGCCTTTTTGTCCTCTATACAATAATAAATTTTTTAATAAAATGTTAAATATTGGAACAAATGCTAACCTACCTTGAGGTGACTCGATCGATTTTTTCTCATTCTCAGTCTCCTTACATTCATTTGTTACTTTAGTCTCGTTTTCGTTCTTGGTTGAATCCATCTTTAGAATTTAAAAATATTTCAAAAACAATCAAATGTTTTGAATTTAAATTGCAAAAATAACTGCCTTTCGTAGAAAGATAATGACTGACAGTTCTATTTGTTGGCAGCTGAACAAGCACTGGACTTCAAACTGAACATTCGATGAATTCGATCAAATTGTTTGTGAAAAATGATACTAAGTTATTTGAAAAGTAGTTGTTCGTAATTACAACAGTGTCCTTTAAAACTAAAGACTATTTAGTAATAGTTTTCATAGATTATTTTTAATGCGTTATAATGTAGATGGCTGAAGATACTACGTCTTAAATTTTAGGAAGGAAATATTGTCAAAGTAGGTACCTATATGTAAAATGGACAACTTTGTTTAACGTCCGGCTTTATACATTTCTAAGAATTCAAACTATGCATTGTCATTCATTATAATTTAATAACAATGAATTCGCGCTAATGACTTAAGTCTTTAAATAAACAATAATAAAGATTTGTATATAAATAAAATTGCCAACACGCCATCTGCCAATATTTTAAAGAAATAAGAAAATATATGTACAGCTTGACCGGTAAGTCGTGAGCTGTGAGAATGAATAGTGCGCAGAGAAAGAACGCGCTAAAAAGAGACAGAGCTTCTGGCAAGGGATTGAAGCCCCTCCCACAATTTGAAGCAAAGACTTACTGCGCATCCAAGCTGGTCGGTCATGTCATGACTCGCCGGTCAAGCTGCAGCTATTCGAATGATCTAAACAAATTTCACCAAAACTAAATTTCTTGTTTTCAACTTCAGTAACTATATCTTTAATATTCAAATATCCAATCAATGGACACGTGAATCGAATCAAATGGATGCAAAATATAATGCAGAGTTTCCGCCAGTGACGCTAGATGACACACCTACCTACCTCATTCAATCATTCAAAATATTTTGCTACAGAGGATGCAATGTATACTATATTTTAACCAACAATGTCAGAAGGGCACAATAAATAATAATTAAAGATATATAAAAAAATTTATTAGTTAATTTTGATTTATATTCATAATAGCCTTAAAAAATTTCGATGTTTTCAAAGTTCTTTAACATCAAGTCTGCCTCTCCCTAGCGCCGTCTGCGAATTGGTCATCAATATTTCGAGGTTCAGTTATTGTTATGCTGTATCCATAAAATTTACTTATAGTAAAAAGAACAACCATTGTCATTATAACGTAGGCAGTTAAAGGTAGGCACATTAAGCTCCAGTAAAATGCGAGCATGTCACTATGTTTTACCATTTCCTAAAAAAATATAAATAAGACACATTGATTGAGGTTATTTATCGTCAGGTTTACTTTGATACACTTACATCGTATTCCATGGTTTATTTTGTTAGTTGAAATTAAATACGGAACTGTTTCTTGAGAATAAATAGATTTACAATTTGAATTTTGCTTAGTTTTGATTGAATTTACGACGAAAATTTAAGTGATGCTGATAGAAACAAAATGGTAAAGAGATAGGAGAGGGAAATAAAATTTAACGTCTCCAGAAGGGGTGCGTCAGTTGTAACCGGATTCGTTCTATATGAAACTTTCGACCTTTGGAAAATCTCAGAATATTTCAGTTTAAAAACGAAACGTGTTGTTTCAGTTATATTTATAAAAATATTATCCAATTTTACTAGTAAATGTATTTATACATATATTTAAGTGTATTTCACATATTCCAATTCTTTATTTTTAGTATTGTAAATCGCCCGTAGATGGAAATACTCAACAGGAAATGCATTTGTTTTGTTATAAGGTGGACTTTGGTTATCAAAACTGAAAGGAAAACATATGTGTTGTATATTAATGATAGTTTTGTTTTTAATTTACGCAGTTAACTTGCCAGTTACTAAACTATAGGTCTGATAAACTTGAATGTCTGTATTTCGAAAGTGGTAAGTTCCCATACTTCATTTATTACAAAGTTGTCGTTGTAAGTAGAATCTATCGCTGAAAGACCGAACTGTTTTTCGCTTATTGAAAATTTTACTCTGCAAAATGTACATTTGGCTTTCTCTATATTCAATTTTTAAAATTTTAAAATATATACCCATTGAAGAAAAATACTATAAAATATTAAATTAAATTCATAGCAAATACGTATATTGTGTGTATATTTGAATTAACTTGTAAGACGTAACCAGTTAGAGTCAAAAATGAAACAAAAAATAAAATTAAAAACACCCAATGAATATTTAGGCCTTTAGCTCGCATTCATGATCCGTTTTTATTTGTTATAGAAATTCGCCCACCTTAAATCTGTGGGATTAGAAAAAAATTCTTGGAAGAGTTCGAAAGGGTGGCAAATTTTTTATAGCCTCTGCAGCTGCCTTTCATCTCGCTGTGATTCTTGTAGGACACGCGTATTCGAATAGGTATAGTATGGTATGACTAGCGAATGAAAGTTGATGTTTAAATTATTTTATAGATGTGGTTTCTTTTGAAACCCTAAAGAAGAATAGAATTGTACGAAATATTCAGGTGTGACTTTTTTGCATGAACCCATTTAAATACTGAATAATAACTGAATATCAAAAACAGGGGTTGTTTAAAATATTTCATACACTTTTCGTTTATGCTGATTATAACAAAATATTTTGATCTTTAAACTATTTAGTTTGGCAATTCTATGAAATAGGATTATTTTTAATTTTCTGTAACAGTAATTCCGACTCGAGGGTTGCTTAAACCTGAGACGAACGAACTAGAATTTGCGGTATCAAATTTTTTAAATACAACCCTGAATCCTGTTGCTAAGGTTATTTTAAATACCTCCTGGTATTGAGTACAATTCTAATCTGCTGTAACGGAATACAAAAGGGTCAGTTTCCTTTCAAATCAAATATAGGGAAATGTTTTCAAAAAAAAAACACACATCTATCAAATAATCAAAACGTCAACTTTCATTCGCTAGTCAGACTATAAGAAGAGTCTAACCGTCGTAGAGCCCCGAAGTAGCACGATGTATGATCCAAGCGCCCGCAAAAACCGAGTTGTTATATTAGTTTTTAAAATAAGTTTAAAAAACAAGTATAAGGACTCGAGTTTTGTGCGTTAGGCATTGTTTTAGCAGGATTTTTTTTTAAATGAGTCTAATTTTCCACTCGGAAGGCATCGTGTATCTTGGGAGGGCTCTGCCGCCGTGATGACTATAGGATCTTGTGGTATAGTAGACGCAAAGATATTGTAGCTAGGGGCGTGAAAGCTACTAATCTTGGGTAAATACAGATCTGCAGGGGGTCTTCTTACCTAGCACACTGGCCCGTATTTAACACTAATCTCTGTCTATAGGTATTTCAGCTAATTATAATTATAGGAAATTAAATGTAAACTTAATCTTATTTTGTAATTGTAAATAAATAAGAATATGCGTAAATATTTTTTTTTTCTGTAAATAAGGTGATATAAAATTGAATACATCCCCGTTTTTCTACCTGCATTTTGCTTGTTTATCCTTTGTAAATTGGTTGGGTAACTTTTCGGTTTTGGCTCACAGCATGACACGCAGTATGACGTAGCTACAATATCTTTACGTCTACTACAAATGAATGAATTTTTATTATATTTTCTATAATTTTGAAGCTATTTTTATACATTTTACATATAAAAAATCAAAAATCCATATGTGCGAGGAGTATCCAGAAAAAACAAAAATTATTTTCTGGTGGGTGGTAAGACGCTAGTTCTGACTTCTCCCTCTAGATGTCTTTACTAGACACCTTTTTGGATTTGTTACCCAAGCGTCATGCTTGGGGAACTATCTGAGCAGTCAATATGATTTTTTCGAAAGCGCTGTTTGTAGTGTACGATTTTGCAATAGCAAACAGGTCAGGGAAATCAGCAGCGGAAATTATCGCCATACTTCGGAGGGCTTACAGGGAGGTAGTTTGAGCCAAGCGAGGCTTTATCCTTTTAAAAGTGGTTGAATATCAACTGAAAACGATCTTCAATCGAGAAGTCTCTCAACTTTTAGAACATCTGAAAGCACTGAAAAATTCATGATGCGATCATATCTGATCGTCGTAGAACAATCGGTGAATGATAGGAACTTACTGTAATATTATTGAGTTAGTGCCAAGGAATTTTGACTGAAAATTTGAACATGAAACGTAGCGCGGTACAATGGGGCAGTTTTAGAATTTTTGTTTTTTTATATGTTAAAATATTTATAAATATAAAGCGTTTTTTACTTTTATATTTTGTAAAATTTGAAAAAATACCGGAGAAAAAAAATGTTAAACTTTTGCAATATTTTGCGTACCAACTATGTGCGAATTAGGTCTCGACATACGTGCCCAAAACGTGCTTCATAGAAAGAGACAGAAGCAAAACACGGCCACCTGTTCATGTTCACATTTGATACTTGACAATTTAATTTCTGTGTTTATCGTAGTTTCGAGGTTTTACATTTACACATTTAAAATAAAATAATTTGCTTTTTGCGATTTGACATTGAATTTGACGTTTCAATATCAAATATAAGACATACGTTCATGTTTTCATTTTAAACTAGCGCTCGTAGCGGACCAAAGATGCTGCATACGTCATCGTATTGCGGACGATTTAACTAACGATAAATTTAATTTGTACAACAAAATACGCTATATTTTATTACTTTTATTACATTAATAGTAATATTGCATGTATAGTATGCAGCGGCGCAAATAATGGCCCGATCAATGAGCCCGATTGTCATCTAATGTTATAAAGCAGTGAGCGAAATGCCGCTTTGTCATAATTATGATATTTACAGTTTTATTGCTGGATACGACAGAGTCAATTTTTTGACAATAGTAAAGATATCTAGCGAGATAAGTCGGAACTAGAACCCTAGTACCCGCCATAAAATAATTCTCGTTATTTTTAGGTACTCCCTAGTATACTTTTCAAAGTATTGTAAACACAAAATCTAGGGCTGAAAAACCAACTGTATATTAGGTACTACACGGCTTTACAATACACAATCACCCGTTAGTGAGCCGTACTCCGTCGTGTCCAAATCAACAATGATCAGCTTATAATCATTAGAGGCAGCACAACCTATCTGAGAATGACATCAGCAAACGCCAACTCACAACACTATGGCATCCCACCAACTCACAACACTGAGGCATTGCACCAATTCACAACACATTTGAAACCTGCAAAACAACATAATTATGCGCAAAAAGATAGCCGACCACTGTCTGCAACATTCACGAAGCTAGTGTAATAATAATCGAGGTGATACTATCAATGATACTCAATAATTTATTAAATAACCAAAAAAAAGTATAACCCACACATTAATTTTGAATGAAGGCCGCCGCGCACTTGAGCGACGCGAAGAGCGGCGAAGCGAAGCTCGGCCAAAAGAAGATTTTTCATTCAATATAAGACCAACGTGCACTTGAGCGATCGGAGCGAAGCGCGAGAAAAAAAGTTTTACCATTGAATGTATTATGTGTATACGCGCACTTTGGAATAGTGATGCACGCGAGGCGAGACGAGAAATATAAAATATCGATCTCGTCTCGTTTTCGGATCGATAATCTCGCTCTCGTTCTCGCACGAGAGTCGCTTGCGCACTACGTATTTACGTAACAGCAGAGACAAGTTCACACCAATCGCACCGTCTTCCGTGTATTTGCAGTCGTATAACTATAATAAAGAGACGAAACACTAAAGTCTGGTCACCAAATTGTTGCAATATGAACATAATGTTTATTCATTTACAGTCACCAGAAAATGTGATAAGTTAGTAAATAATTTAATTTACCTCTAAAATATCCAATTTATCAGCAAATTGTGATCTCTAAACTATTTCAATACGAACATCTGTTAATACATTCTGTCATTTAAAATATCTTTTTTGTAACCAAAAGTACTTAAACTTTATCATTAAATATATGCCACTATTTAAGTAAGGTTTAGTCATAAAAACCGCTACACCGGTAACCCGCCGGCAATCAATCACCCCGATTCACTCCGTGTTGGCTCCCATCGACGCTTAATATAACATCCTTTACTTTTCAGGGGCGGCAAGAATTTTATTAGCCGTGGTTTTAAATGGGGTGATTTAGGAGCTGAAATATTGGAAAAACACGATTTATATTGAATGCAAAACCGATTTTGTCTTTATTTTGTATTTCCTCGCTCTGGGACCGATACGCGATACCAATCAACTCTAGATAGACAAAAAATTTAGTAAATTCATATAATTTTTATATTCACGTGTTCTATTACCGTTGACTCTCCATGTACGGTACATTTTTCATTGAATTTATGAATCAAAGCAATAAAGTTACAAATCCTTTTTATTGCGAGACTCTCGCGAGATTTCTCGCAGTTGTTATATCAATCTCGCATCGAATTTTAAACTGTAATCTCGTTCTCGTCTCGCATAATGCAACGAGACGAGATGCGAGAGTACTCTCGCCTCGTCGTGCATCACTACTTTGGAGCAGCGAAGAGCAGAGCAACTTGGCGACTATACACATTAGAATACATTGAATAAAAAAACATTTCATCGCCGCTCTTCGCGTCGCTCAAGTGCGCGTCGGCCTATATTCTTATATGTATTCCCTTGTTGCTCTGCTCTTCGCTGCTCTAAAGTACGCGTACACATAATACATTTAATGAAAAAAATTATCTTTACCGCGCTTCGTTTCGGTCACTCAAGTGCCCGACGGCATTAATGCTTCAGTATAAGCTTTATTTGTCAAACTTCTATTTAAAATATCGAATAAAATTTTGAATAGTACTGTATCGACACAAGTGCCCTAAGTCAATATTTTATTGTGGTTTAAATCAATATTTATATTTTAGATTAAATACAAGATAAAATGCAAGATTCAGGAAAATCAAATTCTAATTTTGGTAAAAGAAACCGTCCATCAGGTAAATGAAGAAAACTATATATTCAGCAGAATAGATATGTTATAAATTTCATAATTTATTTTACAGATTGGCCAGAAGAATCTAATCGACCGGCAAAGGATCCAAAACGGAGCAGTTTGGAAAGTGAAAGTAAGATAGCTCTTTAAATAATAATTATTAAAAATAATAATAATTAATAATAATTGTTAATAATAATAATTAATAATAATAATTGTAAATTAATTATACAGTACGAAAATATATATTAATCAATTATTATTAACAATAATAACTATGTTTAAATGAGCCACTATCCTACACACTGGTCTGAAATATATTTAATTCAAAAATTAATTTTGTCCACCTTGGCGAAAAAGTGACCTTTTTTCTGCCTGTTTGTGTATGGCGCTTTTACTTTGCGCACGGCCTGCTCGCACTGTTAAGAAATGAACCACTTTTATGCACGCAAAACAGGCATTCAAAAGGTCACTTTTTGGGCAAGGTGGACAAAAAATATCGTATGTATTATGCGCGCACTTGTTGTACAATATACTATTTACTGCAAACTATACAGGGTGTCCCAGAACGAGCTTACTCTATCGTTATTTTAAAAACTATTCAATATTATTTTACGAAATTTGGTATCTGGGGTTTTTCGACATGCCCGTTTCAACTAAAATATTTTCAAAGCAGTAGCACTTCAGGTTTAACCGGAAGTAAACCCTAACTTTATTATTTTAAATGGAGTGATATATTTTTATTTTACCATTGAATTTAGTAGAAATTTTTTATATGAAAGCATAAAAACATTTTACTCATGGTCAACCGGCATAATTCAACTTTTTTGATCCTAAAAACGGTCACTTCTTTATCACTCTATATTTCGCGAAAGGAATCGAATTTCTATAATCTGTAAAAACAGTTTTATAAAGAAAGCTTGATCGACAATTTTTGAAAAATGTAATTCAACGTAAAGTTAAAGTTCAAAAAACTCTAGTTTTTTAAATGAAACACCTCATAAAAATCTATATACTTTCAACATACGATGCTACACAAACTACACCTATTTTTTAACAAAGAATTCATTTAAATAGTAAAAAATGGGTGTTCCATTTAAAAAAGTTTAGTTTTTCGAACTTTTTGAACTTAAAATTTACGTTGACTTGGATATAACATTTTTCAAAAATTGTCGATTATTAATTTATATTAGTATAATGAAAAGCTTTCGTTATAAAACTTTTACAGATTATAGAAATTCGATTCTATTCTCGAAATAGAGTGATAAAGAAGTGGCCGTTTTTAGAGAAAAAAACAAAATACTTGAATTACGCCGGAAGTAGTTGATCATGTATAAAATGTTTTTTTACGTCTGTTAAAAAAGTACCCTTTTTTCATTCAAATGGGTTTATAAAGTATGACTTTTTTAATAATAAAGTGTGAAAAAAAAACTTTTTTTTTAACGAGAAGGAAAATTTTGCCGAACGAACCGAAGGCGAGTGCGCAAATCCTTCGAGTGAAAAAATAATATAATTTACTCACGAGTTGCATACAAAATTTTTTTACGTCTGCAATGGGAGCATGAAAAAAAGTGCCGTAGCGTTTCATTATTTCACTCCGCAGCGTTAAGAAAAGTACACTTTTTTCACACTTTCATGTATTTAAAATAGGCATGCTTTATAAACCCATTTTAATGAATAAAAGGATACTTTATTAACAGATGTAAAAAAAATTGTATGCCTTTTCGGCTCGTTCGACAAATTTTCCTTCTCGTGAAAAAAAGATATACTTTACTCACTTGATACATAAATAACTATTATTGTTTCGTATATAAAATATTCTGCTGAATTGAATGGTAAAATAAAAAATATAACATTCCATTTAAAATAAGGAAGTTTGTGTCTCTTTTCGGTTAAACCGGAAGTGCTACTGCTTTGAAAATATTTTTGTTTGAAACGGGCATGTCGGAAATCCTCTATAACCAAATTTCGTAAAATAATATTAAGTAGTTTTTAAAATAACGATAACGAAAGCTCGTCCTGGGACATTCTGTATAAGATAACAATACAATGAATTTCACTTATACAGTGTGTTCAAAAAATTTCGGAGTAGGCTTTGAATAAAGAAACGTATGTCAATTTTAAAAATATTTAATTATATATCAATTTGACATGAGATATTGTCAAAAATGTTATCTAAATAAATCAGAGCTTTTCTTCTTGAATCTTATTTTAGAAATGGAAACAAATTAGAAATGGCGAATGTCAATATATTATGTATCCTTCTTTATTGTCTTTTCCCCTTAAAGTTACATTTTAAGATCAATTCTGACAACTTGATTTTTGAATTAAATAATGATCAGACATACGTTTCACTGTTCATAGCCTACTCCGAGTTAGGGAATTTTTTGAACACACTTTAGTTCAGTAATTAAATGGATGTAAATTTAAAAGAAGTAATCACGATGAAACTTTATATCAATAAACTAGGAGATTCAAAAATGGTGTCGTAAGGCAAAATGGAAAACAGTATTTTAATCAGTTATGCATACTTTAAATGAGGAACAGATAATTACAATTTATTCGAAATATAGGGGGTACAGATTACGATTCGACTAATCCTGAGAGTAGTCATTAATAATTATTTGCACTAATTTAAATTAGACAGTATTCTGAATAATAATTGTTGCGTTAAATAATCGCATTGTAAATATTACATTATTAAATCGTTTTGCATTATTTTTCAAAATTCATTTAAGACGAAATTATCAATTATTTTTGTTACAGAGATGGAAGTTGAACCAAGTTCGGCGAGAAGTAATGACGCATGGAACATAAACAATAGCGGTAAGATCTTTAAAAAAATTACTCTGTCGGGTGTAACAAAAATACTTTAAATATCGTAATTCTTATGACATAGCGGCGCTCACTATGGGTACGGTCCGAATCACGCTTTGAGTACCGACAGCGCGCTAACAGTTGGTCCGAATCATATTTACAACGCTCACAGTTTGCGCTGTGAGGTGTATGACGTCAGAGGTGACGTCATCATTTCATGCTAACAGTGCTCACGCCCAAGAGGATGGGCAGCGTAAGCGCTGTAAGCAGGTTTGATATTTTTTACGCATTGCTTTGCTGAAACAATAAAATTGTTTGTTAAGATGGAAGATGTTAACGTAGTAAAAGATTTTTTTTTAGAGGAAATTAATGAATTGATCAAACTTAAACTCACAAATGACAAGCAAGAAGTAAGAGCGCTTACGAACGGTCCGAATCGTTTACGCATTCACAATCGTCAGCACGTTCATTCAAATCGGACCAGCTGTGAGCGGTTTGAGCACTGTAAACTATGATAGCATGATTCGGACCGCACTCTATGTTTTATAATATTGGATGCCAACGGGCCAGTATTTGCGCTTCTCTATTCATGCATTCAAAGGTTCCTCTACCTGCTATGTATAGTAAAATAATCTTACTTTTCCTTTATAAACGCTATTTTTGTTTGAAATAATGTTTGGAAGTTTTCATTCCCGTTAGAACTTATTTCAAAATTAATACAGAACAGGTAGACAAAAAAAACAAAGAATACTACATCCATACTAAACGGTATTAGTGATTAACTGATTACAAATCGCATATACATGTGTCAGGTCGTTAATCTGATGGCCCGGGTTCGATCCCGACCGACATCAAAGTGACCCGAGTGGTGCACTCTCCACGCCAGAAATGAGTGCACGTATGGTGACGCCTGGTAAAAGCCCGCACAGTACGAATATATTATCATTACCGATATCTGCGTACAAGGCAGACTGGCACACCAAGCAATGTGTAATATATTTTTTAGCTGTTTTTTCTTTTTATATTAGCCAAAATATTTTCGCAATAATTTTTTTTTTCGAAAAGCGTCTCTGAAATGGTGACACTGTTGAAGAAACTTTTGTTTATCAATACCTACAATACAGTGTGGGATTAAAGTATGAAATAAAAAAAAAACAGCAAACTCAACGGGTTTTTTTAAAAACGCTAAACATGTCGATTTTAGTTTTTAAAAATACACATTAATATGTGCGATTCACCCTCCGACTTTAATTTGTTTTTAAGTTATGACATCACAAAAAAAACTAAATGGCAATAAAGATTTTTAGTAGCGGGAATCCGACAGTGATTTTTCTTCCTTTTATGATCATGCAAATAAATTAAACAAATCGAGCTGAAAATTTAATAATAATGAATAATGAAGATACCTAGATTTCATTTTCCAGTTTAGAATTTTTCGTTTATCATGTTTTATAAGTTATAAGTACCATAATACTAACATTAAATGTTTAAATATTTTAAAAATTTATCAACGAAAAATTCTAAATTGAAAAATGAAATCTAGGTATCTCGGTTATTCATTATTATTAAATTTTCAGCTCGATTTTTCTCAGAATTTTTGTTTTACAACCTTATGATTTATTTACATTATCATAAAGGGAAGACAAATCACTATCGGTGCCACTACTAAAAATCTATATTGCCATTTAATTTTTTTTATTATGACGTCATAACTTAAAAACAAATGGAAGGCGGAAGGTGAATATTGAAAAATTAAATCTAGGTATCTCGGTTATTCATTATTATTAAATTTTCAGCTCGATTTTTCTCAGAATTTTTGTTTTACAACCTTATGATTTATTTACATTATCATAAAGGGAAGACAAATCACTATCGGTGCCACTACTAAAAATCTATATTGCCATTTAATTTTTTTTATTATGACGTCATAACTTAAAAACAAATGGAAGGCGGAAGGTGAATATTGAAAAATTAAATCTAGGTATCTCGGTTATTCATTATTATTAAATTTTCAGCTCGATTTTTCTCAGAATTTTTGTTTTGCAACCTTTTGATTTATTTACATGATCATAAAGGGAAGAAAAATCACTATCGGTGCCACTACTAAAAGTCTATATTGTCATTTAATTTTTCTTGTTATGACTTCATAACTTAAAAACAATTGGAAGTCGGAAGGTGAATCGCGCATATTAATGTGTATTTTTAAAATCTAAAATCGACGTGATTTAGCCTTTTTAAAAAAAACCGGTTGAGTTCGCTGTTTTTTTTAATATTCCATACTTTAATCCCACACTGTATTTATATTTCAATTAATATTTTCAAATATTTAATTATTATTTATACTTTCAGGTCGTGTAAAACAGAAAACTGCGCACAAATTAAATGACACATACCCTTTTTCCAAAAAACCCAGTTTGAAATTGGGTGTGCTTAGAAGATTCAAAAGTTTAGAATCAGTACTAGAAGTCGATGAAACAACACAAAATATATAGTATAACAATGAAGGTATGTCCATTGTTGTCTTAAAATTTTTACCGATTTGTTGGTAGATTCCTAATACGTACGGCGTTTTCTAGAAAATAAAACTTGTATAATTTACTTTCCTTGCTGGATTTCCAAATCTCTACAAGAAAATTCTTTATTTTATTTATTTGAAGAATAACTATAAATTATTTAATTTTAACGTTAACTTTCCTTTTCTTAACAACTACAATTTGCATCATGTAATATTTTTTCTTATATTTGTCTTAGTTTGAAAAATCAATAATCTTAAATAATTTCTATATTACCTTGAGAAACTGGTTCAAAAAAAATTTCTGTATTCGTATGTCCCCCTTGGTCTTCTATAAAATTGTCTTATAGTATTTTATTGTATCTTTAATAATGTAGAAATTATTTGAGGTAGCTCGTTTAGCTGTTACACCCTGTATAATTTTTTAACGCATAAAAGATATAAAAATATCTATTGTAATTGATTGGTATATTTATATGTGCAGGTTTTTAACTTACCTTCAGCAATCCGGAAGGCAAGAACTGGTATCATCATCATCCTGAAAAATTAAAAATACGGTGTTATTTTCATATTACACAAAAATTTGTTCAGTAAGTAGTTATAGATTGAGTATCAAAACATCTTTTAGAGTTCATTTTATAATCCTATTTTATATGACGTTATAATAACATAAATAATCAATTAATTATGCAATAATAGAAAATGTGTGAACTGCATGCAACAAATTTAAAGTTGTTATACTGTAGTAGAATTTTAATAAAATTAAAATAAATACGTAAAACTATAAATTTTCTAGTCAAAACTTAATTGTGAAGTAAAACTGCGCATGTTCAGGAGTAAACTCCGCCTATTAAGCAGGTTTGTACCCCATGGAGTGAGATCTTTGCATTGTGACGATCTACATATATTCAAACTTAATAGTAATTATTCCAATAAATAATATAATAAACATTTTTTTTTTCATTATAATAAAAACTAAAGCATTCCAATTTCTACTTTGTAATATATTTTATACAGTTAGTAGTACTCATATTACATAAAAATTTTACTATTATGCCCATATTCATACACTCATAAAATTTTAAACGGTTCGATATAATTTTTATCCAGTAAAAACAACTTACACTGAAAGAAAATTCGAAATGTAATTTGTCAAAAATTGCAACGAACCGTTTTGAAACTTTACGAGTGACATTAGTGATTGAAATTAAATTAAAAACTAAGGCTATAATAATAAAACAGAGGATTAAGGGTACGATATCAAAAACTACAAGGTAAAAAAATATCACTCAATAGAAAGTAGGTAAATAAAGTTATTTTTTTTGTTTTTATTGTCATAAACTATTCGCAATTAAATATAATGTTCAGTATTCCATTGTTTTATTCGTGCCCTGTTTAGGGCTACGAAAAAAATCGATTGATGGATCTTTTTTGTAAAAATCGGATTGATTTTTAATTTTGAAAAGATCAAATCGAAAAAATCGATTTATCGAAAAGATCGACTAATTGAAAAATCGATTTTTTTCAAATAGATTGATCAGTTGAAAAATCGATTTTTCCAAAAAGATCGATCAATTAAAAAACATTTATCCGAATTCCGGAAAATCAATCTTTCTAAAAGATATCGATCTTCTAGATTCTAAAAAATCGTATATTTTTATATATTTATTCCAAGGTAGATCTCTTTATTTCACCAGCATTTGTCTTTTTTACGCGCGTTAGGTATTATTCATGATTTTTTCCTTAATTTGATGTATGTATGCGTATAGTTGAAATTTTATATCAATAAAGATCGAACTTTTAATAAAATCGATCTTACGATTTTTTTATCAAGATCGATTTTTTGATATAGTATTTCAAATCGATTTTATCAAAAGATCGAAAATCGATTTCTAAGATCGCACAGCCCTAGCCCTGATAAATACTGAAAAGTATTAAAACTAATTTCTAGGATGCAATGAACGAATGAACTACTGATCGTCAACTATCTACAAGCAGTAAGTGCGTTTATAAAGGCCTTAGTTATTTACATTCAAGATATCTGTGTACTTGGAGATTTGCGTATATAATTATTGTTAAAGAATTCAAAAAACGATGTTCGACTGTGTTGGGGATGGAATTAATAAAGTTTCGCACTAGCAGTCAATATTACAAATTTATTCACGCCGACGTTTTGGCTATACAATAGTCTTCTTCAGGGCTCTACAATATATATATATATATATATATATATATATATATATATATATATATATATATATATATATATATATATATATATATATATATATATTGTAGAGAGAGTACTGTGGCTTAAAATAAAACAATTAACTAAAACAATTGTAAGTATTATTATTAAACGAAATCATATTTTTTTGTCATAATAATACAAAAAATAAGAATAAGGAACAAAAGCCACAGTCATGGCTCACTATTCTCTTTCCAATTAGGTGTATAAAAAAGTGCCCGCCATTTTAATTTTTAATAATGTAACATATGGATTATTTTACATGATTGTAAAGCAAATTTGATGCACTTTTCAAATCTGTAAAAAAATATAGTATGTTCCATTTGAAATTTCAAAGTAGATATTAATTACTCATAAACCGGAAGTGGTATCAGGAATGTACATCCGTCATCAAGTAGCTTACATGTTCCTGTATAAATCATGTTATATGAAAAAAGTAGCCAACTTAATAAATAAGCGAGATATTTGCTGGGTCCATTAAAATATAACACCCTGTATATATATATATATATATATATATATATATATATATATATATATATATATATATATATATATATATATATATATATATATATATAATTTGTAATATTGACTGCTAGTCTGAAACTTTATTAATTCCATTGTTCAAGAATGGTCATCATGTATAAGTAATATTAAAATGAATATAATCGTTAATTTTCTGATTTTTATTACCCTAATATCAAAATTTAGTATCACCCATATTTGTGACATGGGGGCCACTGGCAAATGCTATTGGGTAATGTCTGTCCGAACGCTCAAGCCACGCCTCCGCATGTTCGCGCTGCTTTTCACGTGGCACTCAGGCCTAGAAACGTATGGCTTGGTGTAGATGATGTCACACGTGCCATGTATTTGCTCAGTCCTCATTTATTGATACTTTTAATAATTTTTTTCTGGCGTAGAAACTTTTCGGCGAAAATACAGAATACTGGTCTAATATTTTTATGTACATATTAAAAAAACTTGGAAACCTTATTAAGAAATAATGACAATTTTTGTTAAATCGTCCGTTAACATTTTTTGATTTCTCCTATTTCAAATTCAAAAAATGGGTATAAGTTATTGTGGCTGCAGTTTTGCTCACGCCAAAAGACAAGACGTATAGGTAAAATTTAATTGTACCATAACAATAATTAAGGTAAGCACGTACTATTAGCAGTACCGATAATTTAGGATTTACTTGAAAATGAAAATTTCAGGCTTATATATACAAACAAAATATCCTCCTAATTAGTTCGTAAAAATTATATCATTGCCATAAACCACGAAACAACGTGGATGTAACCAGTTATATCTAATTTTCTCTTATATAAAAAGTACTTATATATCTCCACAAAACGAAATAACACACAATACTTTAAAACCAAAAATTTATTACATTAAATTTTGCCTGGAAAACACAGATTACGAAAAAATTTACATAAAAATCCAATCATGAAGTACACAATTCATTATTAGCCTGCAACTGCATTTGTAGGGATGACATTACGACGACGATGAACCCTATTCCTATTCCTCACGTGAAGTCGATTTTCTGCATCCAGTCTTTGAAGTACAACATAATCGTGTGTATATTGCAAAGCCATACAACAGCAATGGAATGTTGTTAAAGTCATATAGTTGAAGATAAATAGTACACTTATCGTTAATTCCAACATTTTGCATAGAAATAACAGTAATACGTTCCCCGGAAATAAAAACTATAAAAGATGAGATTGGTTAATTATATTTTTCTTTCCTATTTATGCTATACTTACAATACGATGAAAATCCATGTTTTCAAAATTTATTTAGTTGTTATATGACACAAAATTAATGTTGTGTTTCAACAATTAGTTTCGTCGAAAGTTTCAGTTGCAGACATAATGCTGTTTGGTGAAAGATTATGGTGACATCTATCGTTACTTCTATGCACTATGTATATTTAAAAAATATGGTTAAATATTTTATTTTTAAAAACTGAAATTAATTATTATAAATATATTACTTTTATAAATATCTTGTTAATTTACTATATGTCAAAAGTAAAAAATATATTAAATCTATATGATATAAAATAAAAGATACTATAGTAACAACATTAGTTTCGATATTTATTTTTACAAAGCTTTTTGCACTATTAAAATACTACTATTTATAATTTGTGCGAAATATTATATCTAAAACAATGAATTGATGAGTAAAGGAAAATGAATAAATTAAAAATTAGTCATAATTAACAAATTATAAAAATTATACTTTCATTGCGCTCAGTGTTATAATTATTAAATTATGTTTTTAAAAATTCTTAAACACTTAAGTTTTCATATTTTAAAACTGACATTTTCTCAAACGAATTTAAAACAGGAAAAAAGTGGCAGACTTTGTGACGTCAAACAGTTCTACCAATAAAGCGAACAACCAACCAAATGCCGTTACATACTATTCTGAACACATGCGCACTAAAAGCAAAAGGCGGGCCTAAAGGAGCGGCTAGGGGATTACAGCCCAATCGAATTAAGATAAATTAGTAAAAAATAGTGAAAGTAGATGCTTAATAATGAATATTAATAAAGAAATAAAATATTATAATTAAAATACTTCGGAAATAAGGGGGTTTCTGTTTTCGCAGCTCGTCATTCATATGAAATCCATATATATTATTTTGATTGACGATTCAAAGACTACCTATAAATATATAACTAATACCGAGTTAGGGGTGAAGTCTACTACCAATGGAAGTAGACAAATTCAAATAGCGGACACGTGACTACCAGTCCAGTACTGCAATTCTCAAACAGTTTTTATTTGAATATAAATTTCTTTCATTAAACTTAATAATTTTGATACACTTGCAATTATAAAGCATGTAGACTTGTACAGTGTTACAATATTAATGTGTTTTTTTATAAAAATAATTTAAAAAAGCATACATTTCAAGAACATTTTAGATCCAGGAAGAAAACAGTTTTATATAAAAACTTATATTCGTGACGTCATATCTATATTTTCAAATTTCGGGGAACCATAATTCGCTTATTAATAGGAATTTTTTCACTGGATTTTCACCAATAGTCTTACTTTTACTTATACTTTCTGATAAAATTATAAAAAAATGGTGGAATCCCCTAATCGTGAGCCTAATCGAAAAAAAGAAGATATTTTTAAAAATAAATTTCATTAAAAATTATCATTTTTGAATAATAAATAAGGTTTTTGGGTACATTGTTGCTAAAATGAAATGATAAACGACATCATTGCTTAAATAAATGATTAATTTCATAAAAAAACTGAAGTATAGATATTTTTATTCAACCTTAAACACTATATAAGAAATTATGTAGGTAATATTAGTGAATATTTGCTTAAAATTAAATTATCTTCAAAATACTTACCTACCTCAGACAAAATTATTCACTTAAAACACTGTCTATCCCGTCTAGATTCGTCAATATATATAAATAAAATACTTAACAAATTATTATGAACAATTTAGTTACAAATTATATAAGATAGTCCACAATTAACAAACAAAAATGATTATGTTTAACAATTTTTCATAAAATAAACATTTTTGTGTAAATATTATGAATATAAAACATCACTAAAACTCAAAATTTACATAAACATTGAAGTAAAGTGAGTTTATTTATAATAATATGAAAAAGAACATACACCAAAATATATAAAACGATTTTATATTAATTATGACATTATATTACAAATTTAAAGTTTATTTTATAGCTATTTACAATATAAAATAAACTTTGAACCATTAAATCGCAGAATATGTATGTAAATAATATACAGAAAAATGTCAGAAAAACTATATAATTGCTTTTAATATAAAGATATAATAGTTTTATAAAATTTAACTTTGTAAATCTAATTAAGCAGCTTCAACACCAGGCGGACCATAAAGTTGAATTTCAATTATTTCTCCATCGTATACTTGGACGAAAACATAATAGTTTATAACCCAAGCTACGTATCCCAGAATGGTTAGAAATCCATAGAAAACGGTGAGAACAGTTGTCATCATTATTAACTCATTTGTAAACTTAACGCCGTATATAGCCCATGCGACAAAAATGACACCCCAAATAAAAATCGTACTCTAAATACGGAAAGTTACTTATTAATTTTATTTTATATAAATTAAATTATCAAATACTTACTTTTAAATTAGGATCCATTTAAAAAAAATATATTTAAAACTAACTACAAACGTTGTAATCTACCTACTATGTTGGTTATGCTCTAAAGAAAATGAATGCGGAAGCGTACCCTATGGCGAATGACTGTGTTTTTAAAGAGAATGATTCTGATTGGCTATGGTAAACCCACCATTGCAAACACAGTTGAGACCTAATATCTTGTATATTGTTTTTCCTGGTTTTATTTTTTATACAAACTGTTTTTGTACTAGTATCATTGTTTTTTAATACACTTGCATTCTTATTTGCAAAGACCACAAACAAATTATGTATTTTTTTCACATTTGTAATGTTTTTTTATTATTTTTTTCATTATTGGGACACAAATTATTATTATTATTATTATTATTATTATTATTATTATTATTATTATTATTATTATTATTAATACATATCTAAGTACCGATTTACTTAAATTATTGCTGGGAACCGGGTTCGATCCCGACCGACGCCAAATATTTCGAATTTTAAATGGCACAAAATTGATCCCTGTGGTGTACTCTCCACGCCAGCAATGAGTGCCCGTGAGGTGACGCCTGGTAAACGCCCGCACGGTACAAATATGTCATCATCATTACCGAAATCTGCGTACAAAGCAGATTGGCACACCCAGCAATGGGTAATATGCTGTGATGATATAGTTATTTATTTTATTGCTGGCGTGGAGAGTGCACCACACGGGACACTATAGGTATTGTGCCATTTTAAATTCTATACAAAAACTACAAAAAAAAAACTACTCCAATGCGTCAGGATATGTTTTTATGTAATATTGGATGCTGTATATTCTTCATATGAATAAATAAATAAATTCTACACAATTTTGGCATCGGTCGTGATCGAACCTGGGTCCCAAAATTTGCGACCAATTCAGGTACACGGCCACGAAACCCCATAAATAGAATAATTAAGTATGTGTTATAAGAAAATTTGCACAAAATTAAAATAACAGAATTAACTTGTGAAATGAAAATCACAAAGTTGCTGTTTTCCAAGTTGCTATAGAGCCCTATTATACGGCATAAGCAGACACGTGACTCATTGGACCTTGAAATTTTAAAATTAACTTATTTGTGTGCGCTTGTCACTTTGTCAACAAAAATATTTTGAACTGCTAAAAAGTTATTCACAATTTTCAGGCAACACAACACGTAATTTAAAAAATATAGCAAATTACACCAGTTTTATTCTAAATGCATATCATTTTTCCCGCTTTTGTGTAATAATTTGTGGGCAATAAAGTTTTTCAAACAATAGGGGTTTCCACGATTTTTTGATTTTTTTATATGTTAATGTAGAGATAAAAATATTAGACCCATATTTTTTATTTTGCATAATAATTTATAGTACGAGAAAAAAATGTAAAAGAATTTTACAATTTTTTAGTCTATATGCATATCATTTTTCCGGTTTTTGTGTAATCGTGGGCAATAAAGTTTTTTCAAACAATAGGGGTTTCCACGATTTTGATTTTTTTATATGTTAATGTAGACAAAAATATTACACCCATATTTTTTTATTTTGCATAAAAATTCGGGAGAAAAATGCAAAAGAATTACAATTTGCTATAGCTACTATAGATAAATTACAGATGACTCGTCCACCATTTTGGAGCCACTCAAATTATTCAATATCAGCTTTATAGTATAATTAATCATGGAAATTATACATAATGACGGGTTGTTCTGCTCCAAATTGTGCAAATCATTTGAGAAATGGTTTTAATTTTTGCAGGTACTTATGCAATACATATATATATATATATATATACATATATATATATATATATATATATATATATATATATATATATATATATATATATATATATATATATATATATTTCTTTAACCTCAAAAATCTTAACGAACTGTATTTTTTCTTGTTTTATTATTTTAAAGTAATATAATATGGCAAATTTGGAAAAATAGTTCCTACATAAACTTATAAGAAATGTACTTTTATTTCATAATTTACTGCGTTCATTTTGGCACCAATATGGCGGACGAGTCAACTATATATTATCTAGTAGCTGTACTATTTGTCATGACGTCACGACCCCAGCAAGACCTTGGCCAGCCCCAACAAGAGAAAAAGCGTGATGAACTATGAGATAGAAACAGTTGTGTCCAGTGAATTTAATTACAAAAAACAAAAACCCACACATAACCTGCATTGACTTGCATCAACGTGTGATCCACGTCAACTGAGCAGTTACTGATTCAGCCTTTTATTACACGTGTATTTGCGTTTTAAATACCAACAAAAATAATTCGCGGTAAAAGCCAGACAAGGACGTCATTTGGCGACCGTTTGGAACATATATATTTTTCAATTTAAAGATTCATTTATAAATACTATACAATTTATCATTATTTTTATTTTATATTAATATACTTTATTCTAAAATTTATATACAATACTTATTTCTTCACAAGTTGCTGGTTTGGAAAACCGTATTATTTTATCTCACTGACTGAGGCTTGCACATTCTTCTTGTCTCAGATTTTAGCAGTTGGTGGTTTTATTATAGAGCGATTTATCATTCGTCACTTCAAGGACACTATGTACATGATACAAATTATGATTACCTTGAAACACATTCGAACTAAAGTTATTTCGTTGTTCGAACTAACAAACTAGATAAAAAATATATCATGCATTACAAACTTTTAGGAATAGAAAGTTTTACATTTAAAAATTCGAGGAAAGATCATAATTTTCTATTTATTTGCTTACCTTTTCTTCTTTTTGCAAATGATGTACCTACTAAAGAAATCGTTATAATAGACAGAGTTCATGTTCATATTAGAATAATTTACAACTGAAGTAAAAACATTAAAAATTTATTTAAAGTTACAGCCAAACAAAACAAAACATATAAACGTTGATGGTCGAAGTACGGTTAATTTAAAATGGAAGGCGATAAAATATGAAGACTATTACTCTGTCAAAAATTTGATAGATGCATATCATAACTACTCTTGCAAAGCACATTTGCCAGAAAGATTCAGCAGTCGGTGTAAACAGAAAGCACCATAATCCCTGGGTCTTATAAGTTCTTATCATCTAAAGAAAACACCAATTTTATATTTTGAGCTCCATGTAATAATATAACAAATATATTACTTGATTGACCAATAGGGAAAAAAAAGCTTGTCCTGTGATGTAAACAATGCCATACAGCGCGCCCCAGAAACATCCAAGGACAAAGTGAAATAATTGTCTAGGCGTTGCGTTAAAGTTTCGTTCGATGAAAGGCATTATGGTAGATGTGATAGCAGCCAGTTAGTTATTACGATGATTTTAATAAAACCTGAATCTTCACTTGCAATAATATTACTCTTTGTCGATAATTACGATGATTTTCAAAAAATTATTGAATTTTTTGCTTACTAGCATGTTAAAACAGCTGCAGCGATTTATTTACAAATGTCCACAAAACCACCAAACTTCCAACACAAACAAAACACAACGGAACCTGCCTGCCATCTATTAGATGATAGTCCAACATATTGACTCGACCAAAATAAATCATTTAATATTTTTTTCATTAAACGTGAATATTTTGTTAGTAAATAACTGTCTGTATTACGTTAAATAATAAAACTAATTAACAATTTATCAATTTTTTCTCTCGTTTGTTATTACTATAAATTATGTAACATGTTGTACACGTATGTTTTAGAAAATGCCTATAGAAATAGATTGTAATGAATTACGAATTTAACACATTTTGAGGACATAATATATTATTGTTAAATGTGTGTACAGAGTACAGGTGTCTCATTTTCGATGTTTTTTTAAGGTATCTCGGGTAATATTAATGATGGAGCGAAACCGTTTGCACATTGCAGGGTCAACTTTTCGAGAAAAGTTTAATAGTCATCACAGAAATTTTCGATCTTCTTTTGTTTCTGAGCTACAGGCAAAAACTCGTTTTTCGCTCATTTTGAAAATATCTCATATCTTATTTATTATGATGGTTAGAGAAAAAATGTTTATACAAAAATTTTACCGTTTTTTAAATAGAATAAAATGGCGTAATTAGATTTTTTGAAAATTTAATAATAACACAAACTTATACTTATGATTTTTAAATGGGAAACTATGTTGAAAATAGTCTCAATTTTTTGCTTATTTTATAAGCTTTTCAATGATATATAACAAGTCTACATTATTTTGTTTTAAAGATTAATAAAAGACGAATTATTAATTTATTGGGGTGAAAATATTGGAAACTATTAAGAAACAAATGAAATAACCTATTCCAGATCATCATTTGCATATTTCTAATGGTATTGTTTCAGTTTTTCTCATTTTTTCAATTTATTTACTTCAAAAGCATATTAAACCATTTTGATCGGATTGTGTCAAAGCCAACTGTAACGTCGATAAATAGTAATTTAACTAACCCGAAAATAATTGGTTAAGAATAATTTCGACAACAAAATTAATAGATATTGATCCAAAATAAACAAATGATGATTTGAAATAAATTTTTTCTTTTGTTTCTTGATAATTTCCAATATTTTCACCTCAATAAATTAATAATTCGTCTTTTATTAATGTTTAAAACAAAAGAATGTAGACTTGTTATATATCATTGAAAAGCTTATACAATAAGCAATATACATAAGTTCCCATTTAAAAAATCATAAGTTTGTGTTATATCTCGAGAATTATTAAGTTTTCAAAAAATCTAATAAATAAGATATGAGATATTTTCAAAATGAGCGAAAAACGAGTTTTTGCCTGTAGCTCAGAAACAAAAGAAGATCGAAAATTTCCGTGGTGACTATTAAACGAAAAGTTGACCCTTCAATGTGCAAACGGTTTCGCTCTATCATTAATATTATCCGATATACCTTAAAAAAACATCGAAAATGAGACACCCTGTACAGTCTACATAAGTATATATATATATATATATATATATATATATATATATATATATATATATATATATATATATATATATATATACCGTGTGTCTATCTTAAAAGTGTACATAGGAGATTAACATGGGAAATCAGTTTTTCGCAATTTCTTGCTCGCCTAATTATTTTAAGCAAAAATGCGCCAAATAAAAGTTTTAGGGCATAAAATTCTGCATCTAAATCAATCAACTGTATTACTTTCACATGCTTTGTAACGACAGAAATTAAATATGAAAATGACGAAAATTACGATGAAAATATCGACAGCCATGGAATTGAACAAAAAAAAAATAAATGCTTGACGTTTTATCAAATTGTCAGAAACGTCAAATAAGTTAACTTACGTTGTGACAAATATAACGTCAATCATTTATTTATTTTTTGTTCAATTCCATGGCTGTCGATATTTTCAACGTAATTTTCAACATTTAGAAATTAATTTCTGGCGTTACAAAGCATCTAAAGATAATTCCATTTATTGATTTAGATGCAGAATTTTATGCCCTATAACTTTTATATGATGTGTTTTTGCTTAAAATAATTCGACGAGTAAGAATTTGTAAAAAACTGATTTCCCATGTTAATCTCCTATGTACACCTTTAAGACAGACACACGGTATATATATATATATATATATATATATATATATATATATATATATATATATATATATATATATATATATATATATATAAGGTGTACATAGGAGATTAACATGGGAAATAATTTTTTTGCAATTTCCTGCTCGCCTAATTATTTTAAATAAAAACGCGTTAAATAAAAGTTTTAGGGCATAAAATTCTGCATCTAAATCAATAAACAGAATTACCTTTACATGCTTTGTAACGACAGAAATTAAATATGAAAATGTCGAAAATTACGTTGAAAATATCAACAGCCATGGAATTGAACAAAAAATAAATAAATGCTTGTTGTTTTATCAAATTATCAGAAACGTCAAATAAGTTAACTTACGTTGTGACAGATAAAACGTCAAGCATTTATTTATTTTTTGTTCAATTCCATGGCTGTCGATATTTTTAACGTAATTTTTGAGATTTTCATAATTAATTTCTGTCGTTACAAAGCAGGTAAAGGTAATTTTGTTTATTGATTTAGATGCAGAATTTTATGCGCTAATACTTTTATTTGACGCGTTTTTGCTTAAAATAATTAGGCGAGCAGGAAATTGCAAAAAACTGAATTCCCATGTTAATCTCCTATGTACACCTTTAAGACAGACACACGGTATATATTCATAATGAATAGAAATACGCAGAGATATACTTAGTACTTTATGACTCTGTACGTTATGTGGAATATCGCAATAACTTTTCTTATATTTTTTTTTTTATCTATATCTAATACTATATTCTGCCCTCACTACATAAACAACGTGTATATGCAATTTTATTATGAATTTTTTTTTAAATTAGTTGATCTTTTTTGTTTTATAAAAATGTGAATACTCGTAGTATTGCACAAACTCCGACATATATTTTGAATACATAGTAAATATGTTTATAGCATGATGATTCATTATGTTTAATATATTAACAATATAATGCAAAAATATAAGAAGAGAAATATACAATTTAAACAAATACTAACAAATTTTGTTAGTTGTTCTTGCTGGTATAAAACATATTTATATTATTTGTACAAACTGTAATCTTATAATTATTTTCTGCACAATATTGGTATCATAGCTGTACATAATTATATGTACAAATTTTATAATATTTTAACTATCATTTTATTGCACGATATTTATTTTATTTATTTAATTATAAATATGAAAAAAAACATTACCTATATCCATGTTCTATATTTACAGAAATTGTAAATAATTACTAATCTACCGTATTCTCATGAGATAAATATGCAACAAATATAAATTGTTATTAAAAAATAACTAGTTGGACTTACATTGTTTATATTATACTTTAAAATACAACGTATTAGTTATCAGTATAATAAAAGAAATGCACGTCCAATAAGTTCTTTTTAATAATAATTTTACATTGTCTACAACCTTTAAACAAAAATAAATTGGTTTCTCTTTTGAACGCAATATAAACTTCAACTATTTTTTTACTATGTAATTTTTTTATGTATGTATAATTGTTTTCTTTTTCAGCATTTTTTTATATTATTTCACAACAAATTTATTATTTGTTTTACTCGCAATAGTTGAATCATGTTTTTATTTCATATTCTTATTGTATCCTTCTTACTCTCCTATCAGATTTATTCGTTAAGTATTATAATTTAATAATAATTATCATAAACATTTTAAGACATACCGATCCAGAAATCCATGCCAACCTCGGTCCAAATCTGCTTTCAAATTTGAATTTGCAACCATAGTTCTATAGTCATTCACTTCACATTTATTAAACATAAACAATTTAGTAAAAGAATATCCACAAATATATATTATAACAATATTGTTCAAGAAAATGTCCACACAAATCACAAAATACGTCCACATCTCACAAAAAACAAAAACAAACTGACTCAACTCAACATGTTAGATTATTTCAAGAATAAACCAGCACAGCGCCAATATTTGTAAATAATTAAAAATATCAGAAAATACTGTAAAATTTATTACTACAATTTGACACAGAATATAAATATTTGATAATTGCTTGCATTGATGTATAATAATAACTAACAAGCAGTATATTAAAATAACGTAAACAAACTCTGAAAACCCAATATTTTACATAGTATGACTGAATTAATTAAGAAAATATTTTATTTACAAAATTTAAGTATTAAAATACTTTTTTACATATGTATACATAGACAGGTAAATCTTTTAAAATAAATATTAACAATATAGCTCAATAGTTCTTAGATATTAAGAGGATTTTTTTGTACTACTCCACCATTCTCGCAAATAGCTTTGGAAATAGAGCTCATTTTCGTGAAAGTGTCCAATGATTTTCCACTGCCTATGGTCTTTAAGTTCTGTGCTACTCGTTCAGAGGCCTAAACAGAAAAACAACATATATGGCAACAGTAATACATTAATTCTATTCTTTAAATTCTACCATTTAAATTACGGAGCTTTTGGCAAAACAACTATAATCATTACATTACTTTCAAGGATGCCCAACACTGGTAAAACCACAGTATAAATATAATAACAGTAGTTGCACTCCTCAACGGTATCTTTGATCATGGAGGTAGAAATAAGAAGGGAGGCTATTGTATGGAAAGTGAAGCCAGCTACACCCCGACTCCAATATGACAGTTTTCATTAATCAAAAACGAATAATTAGAAGCATTGCAGGTATCCCGAATTATGATTCTTGCATGCCTTATTTCAAAAAATATAAAATATTGACAATCGTGTCCTTATATATTCTTGAAATTGGGATCTATGTATTCAAAAATAAAGATAAATTTGATTCAAATTTCAATATCTCTAATATTAGTACTAGAAACAAGGAAAAGTTGCGTAAACCTCTAACCAGGTACAAATGTGCTCGGAATTCGTCGGATAACAAATACGTTGTTTTTTGTCATAAATCCATGGCTGCTTAGACAAAAAGCTCATAAAAACTGTAACTTCGTAATTAATTTTTACGTTTCTATAAAGAGATAAAATAATCGTTTCACATGATTTAGATGCTGCAATCTCTATAACTTTTATTTGAAGTATTTTTGCATAAAATAATTAGGTAACGTTTGCGCAAAGAAAAATTGATTTCCCATGTTAAACTCCTATGTTTCACTTTTCGATTTACACCCTGTACATGTGTACGCGCACTCATATGCTCGGTATCCCCACCGCCTTATGTCAAATCATGCAAGCGTCCGTTCCCACCTAGCTTCACTCCCCTCGTTTAAAAGCTCACTTCATACTCCATGTCTTTGATCTAGCGATTCGGCAGCACACCGACTAAGCTCCGCCTCCTGGTGTACTGGCGCCAAATAATAACAAAAATATGCACTCTGTGAAATGTCTACATACGAGCTGTGCCAGTTAGACAACAATACAGAAAAATTAACTGTCTTCGAAAGTTTTGCCATCCTCCAGGGAGTTTCAAAATAAAAATTTACACACAAAGAGAGTCAACATATTTGAAGGCAAATATTTCGGTAACCAAATATACGAGGTTTGCAACTATTTTTTACATTTATACTGTGGTAAAACAAGTTATTACATTGTAGTTTTAGTGTTTCTAAAAAATTATGATAATACACCCTCAAACAATATCAGTTATTGAGACAGGCTTAAGAAAGCATTGTAAGTGCTTCAATTAAAAATTCCGTCTAGAATAAAAAAATTAAATCATAATAGGGTTCTATATTATTTTTTCTGCAAGAAAAGGATGAACCAAGTGTTTTTATGTAAACGCAACTTAAACATCTTATATTATAAGCACTGTATTCCAGTTAAGAAGACACTAACCAGAAGACTTATTTACGCTGTAGAAAATGTAAATTTTAGTTACAAAATTAGGAGCTAAATTTGAATCTAGTGATTTTTAATTATGAATAGAGATAAATAGAAGAAAAAAATGTTATTATAATAAATTAGTGTTACTATTACTAAATAAATATTAATATTTCATGCAATTCAATAGAAAAAATGTAGAAAAATAGTTATTAATAAAGAAAATAGATATCTGAAAATAGCAGTTTTATCAATGAAATTATTTTCAAAAACTACATCTTAATTTGAATAAGACTGTATCGTTACAGTAATGTTCGTTTCTAGAGGCTAATACAAAGTAGGAATTTACCACCAAATGACAAATATAATTAATACAAAATCTAAGGTTACCACAAAACTGACAGATGAATATCTCATATCTTATTTGTACATAGGCGTACGAACAAAAATTTACTTTAAAGTGATGAAATTCTTTTAACTTTACTTTGACATTTTGCTCAATTGCATATCAATATTTGCTTAATCTAATAAATTTCATTATAGTACTATTTACACATATTATGATGTTGTATGATTCTTAAAAATTGTAAATTTACGTTACCGTAAACGATAAATTTGTACGCCTATGCAATTCCCGAGAAAGAGATGGTTAGATAGTCACGCAAAAATAGTTCTATGTAAACTTGCCCACGATTTTGATCAATCAGAGCCCAAGTTTTAGAAGCCCTATGCTAGCCCACACTGTCTTCTTAACTGGAATGATGTTTAAGTCGAAAACATCGAACCGCAGTTTATCACTGCCTCACTGCCGGTTAGATTTCAGCAAGTGCTACATTTATTTAAGACGCTAGGGGCCAGCTTATAACACCCGAATGTGATCAATACAAATAGCTGTTTCTGTATTTACAATCAGTGGGATTCGAACGCATAGAACACAGTTCAGGTGACATCACCGAGAGAGGTACGCTAATCCACCCAGCCACAGTGCGGCATTATAGAAAAGTCTAGTCGTCACGCCGGCAGGGTCCCGAAGTAGCACGATGTATGTTCCTAGCGCCCGTAAAACCCAGGTCGTTATATTAGTTTTTAAAATAAGTTTAAAAAACAAGTATAATGACTCGAGTTTTGTGAGTTAGGTATTGTTTTTGTCAGGATTTCTTAAAAAATGAGTCTAATTTTCCACTCGGACGACATCGTGTATCTTCGAGGACTCTGCCGGCGTGATAGCTAGGCTCTTGTCGGCATTATAAGTGAGATGAAATTTTAAAATTCAGAATTTGGCGTGTGACCTTTCATGTCCTCACCAATGGTAAAGGGAGCGTCTCGTTTTTGAAGTCAGGCAACCAATTAAATTGTTTAGAAACACAAACTTTCAATAGGAGTTTTCAAGTCTACAACTTTTAATAATACCGGGTGTTTCCTTTAAAACAACCAGTGCTTTTTTGGGCGAACAAACAACTTTAGAGAAAAATATTTTATACCAAAAATGATCAAGAATAAGAGGATAATGTATCAATAGTAACAAACCGAATATTTAACCAGTGGTTTTCAAACGGTAGAAAAAATTATATTTTTTTAAATAGCACCCTATATAATTTTTTAGCCCTTTAAATAGAATTTTCTGATTTCAACGATATAAATATAGCATAGGGTTGTAAAACAATTATTTATGGAAAAATGGTATTAAAAACTAGAAATAACGTAATAAAAAAATAGGTCTACTACTAGCGTAACTAAGCAACAGACCTGTGTATTGCATTGCCTATTGTGATATTATAACATTATTTTTAATACCATTTTTCTCGAAATAATTGTCATACAACCCTATACCATATTTATATCGTTGAAATCAGAAAAAAAATCTCTATCTAATGGGCTAAAAATTATATAAGATACCATTTAAAAAAAAAATTTGTTCTGCCGTTTGAGAACCACTGGTCGAATTTTCGGTTTGTTATTATTATTAAGTTAGCTCCTTATTCTTGATCATTTCTTGTGTATAACATTTTTTTCTAAAGTCCTTTGTTCGCCCAAAAAAGCGCTGGTTGTTTTAAAGGAAACACCCTGTATACTTATTGGATATCAATATTCATCATGAAGTAATATTCAGGTGAATGTAATTGTTCATTTCTGATTTTTATTACCCTAAAATGAATCTTTAATGCAATTAAATCGAGCGCATAAAATTCAGTATCACCCATGTGTATGATATGGCTGGGCAGTGGCAAATACTATTGCTCAAGCCTCATTTATTGAAACTTTAATATTTGTTTTCTGGCGTATTAGAAACTTTTCGGCGATAATAGAAAATACAGGTCTAATATTTACGTACTGATTAACGTTAACGTTAAAAAATGAAAAAAAAAACATGGAAATCCCTATTGCTTGTAGTTTGCAAACAAATTAATATGTACACATTTTTTTTTTGTTTTTCCCTAATACTCATTAATTTATGTGTACAGAATGTCCAAGATAGCCAACATGGGGATCTCGAGAACTATAAGAGATACGAAGTCGGTTAAAATAAACGAAAGTTGTCCCATTAGGAGACCATTTTAATGGTGTTTTGTTATTTAAGAAAAAATACATACGTCATTAGATATAGGCAAATATGTAAATTTTGCAGTTTTTTATTTTTGCAAATATCTTCCGAATGTGAAATAATACTAGATTTTAATTTGTACCTCTTTAAAGCATTTCTTTGTTCTTTCGAATGGCGATGCTCAAAATTTTTTTATCACTATTAGTTTTCGAGTTATGATCTCAAAGTTTTAATTTTTATATGGACGCCATATTGGAAAGTTAAACCATTGACAAGCTTTTAGCTTTCCAACATATGTAATTTGTCTATCTTCATTTGTTTCAAACACCGAAAATACAACAATTTCTAAATTTATAAGTTAATAGCAATGGTTTCCCCTATGAAACAAAATATATTTAGAAATTGTTATACTTTCGGTGTTTGAAACAACAATCTAGTGACCTACATATTTTTTCTCGAATAACAAAACACCATTAAAAGAGTTTCCTAATGTTTGTCTACTTTTACCGACTTCGTATCTCTTATAGTTCTCGAGATCCCCCATGTTGAGAAATTATCCTAAACACTCTGTATTGTCACTTTCTTATCTAAGATAGTTAAACTTTGACTATGGTATAGTACTCCATTGTTATATTTTTATAACTGGTTCTTGGAATATTTCAATTATCTAAGATAGTTAAACTTTGACTATGGTATAGTACTCCATTGTTATATTTTTATAACTGGTTCTTGGAATATTAGAATTATTTGTTCTAATCTAAGAAAATATTATCTTAACAATAAAACAGCTAATTCATGATATATTAAGATATCATATGAGATAAAAGTGGACTTTAGATAATATTGTCAATGTTATTAAATGAGTAACATCGTAAAATAATTACAAGCAAGTTTACTTGTACTTTGAGATAATACGTCATAAATATTATAGCTATGCTAATATACTAATTATAAAATTGAAATATGAATTTGTTTACCTCATGACACCAAGCTTGCGCCAGTAGTTTCTCCTGGTTGGCACTTGGGTAATTTTCATTCAGCGCTCGACTTGCCCTTGAAAGAGCTGCTGTCATTGCGAAGATATCAATTATTGCATTTGCTAATCTATTAAGAATAAATTGTTCGTTTACAATGTTCTTGCCATATTTAATCAGAACCATCTCAACAGCTCGGCCGAAAGCATCAACAGACTGAAATAATCAACAAAATTCAATAGAAATATAAGAAAAATTTAATGTTCAAAACCGATCTACCTTTGCAACCTGAGTGGCAGCAGGCACTAACTCACTATGTACCAAGTGAGACATTGAGGGAGGAGAACCAAGACCAATTTTTCCAACGGCCCTTTTTGATACTTCTTCAAAAATTAAACCTAAGTTTGCTGTGGGATTTTTGAAGGCTTTCTGTAGTTCTTTCAGGTGTGCTCCGGCGTACTGGATACCAGTAAGTGCTACGAACAATCTTAAAATGTCGTTGGTGCCTTCAAAGATTCTGAAGACCCTAAGATCTCGGAGAACTCGTTCCAGGCCAGCGTGTTTCATGAAACCCATACCACCAAGGATTTGGATGGCTTCATCGCAGACATACCACGCTGATTCAGAAGCGAATATCTGAAATATTAAAATTTATATACAAACACTCACATACTTTAAACTTTGGCATTGAATTCTGGCACCGAGCACATTGGGGTCAACTATTTTCCTTAAGGTCAAACTTCAACAATATTTTTGTACTTTACAATGTTTAAAAATAAATATTTTTGTTGACATAAACAACATGGTTTGTTGCTAATAAATAAAGGGGTTTCGCAACTTCGGGTACAAACTTTAAGGGCAAATACTACTGACCAAAATGAGTAAAAAAAGCGTAATCAACGTGGGTCCGATATTCAATAGTTTCCGAGATATAAGGCAGGAAAAAATGAGATTTTGCGAGGTTTATCTCTGCTATCACGAATACTATAACACTCAGATTAAATAAGACTTTTTGTTTACTTAAAATGAAATAATTGTACCAAGTGCTGTGGCGACCTTAATCAATATTTTAGTTTTCAAATAACTTATTAGCTATTAGAAATTGAGAAAAATGTTTCATATAAAATTTTATTGAATTTTTATAGTCTAGTACTTAAATGAGTAATCAATATTGGTCCGATCGTCAATAGTTTCCGAGATATAAGGGAAAAATGAATTTTTACGGTATTTACATCTGCTATCTCGAAAACTATAAATGTACGAATTTGTGCGATCACTATTGGCGACTAAAACTACCGATGGCGGCGGTAGTGTTGTAGCATGCACGTGCTCGGAAAATGGTATTGTGCAATAAGGTATAAGATCGCATGCAGAAACATTGTATAACCAACATTCGTTTTGAAGTATAGAGAACGGGCACTCAGCTGTTTCCGTGAACCTTCAAAACAGCTGATTTTGCTGCCCCGTGCGGTGTGTAGTTGTTACATTAATAAACGAAAATTTAAACTTAAAATAAATACCTTTATTAAAGCATATTTTGAAAATATTATATCTATTTAGAAGAAAAATTTCATGAAAAAGTAATTTGTAGACTAATATTTATAATTCTAGACAAATTTTAACTGTTAGAGGTCAATGACCCCGCAACAACTATAGAAAAACTAAAAGATTTATTTCATTTTATGAGATTAAAAATTGAATTTGGAGTATAGAAGTTATAAATATTTCACTTCATTTCAATTTTAAATTACTCCCTTATCCTTTAATTAATACATTTCTTTCAAATTTCTACGTCGTCAACTGCTCTGATAAAACTTTATGCTTATAACACCGAAATGCGTTTAATTACTCTTGGGTGTAAACACTTTGTTGGTAATAAGATAATTGATTATATCCATTGGCAAAATATTCGGAAAATCCGATATATCCTATGAAAACTCACTTTCATCGCAATCATACGGCTCAATATTACTAATTAACTTGATTTTAGCTAAATAGCGAAGTTGCATATCAGGTGATACCTTCTTGAAATACATAGACATTGTAAAAACCACCTATTAAGCTCGCACAATGAAACACTAGAAAAATTTGTTGTTCTCACCAAAATGTAAGGCAAACTGACTTCAGATTTTGAATTAGCGCCAAGAAAGTTGGTTGCCAATGAAGTCAGTTACAGGCCAGGGCAGCAAGATCAGCTGTTTCGAAGGTTACCGGAAACAGCTGAGTGTCCGCTCTCTATACTAACAAATTCATTAAACTTTTTATAAATAGTATTAGTAATAATTTTGTGTAAATTATAACGACAGTTATCTTAGACTTATTTCTAACGAAATGTTTACTTATTTGGAGACAACAAATTCTTCTCGAAGTTTTATAGAAGGGGGAGAATTGTTGAATCGTGGGTTGTTATTTTTATGTGGCGTTAATGAACATAAAGCTACAGACTAAAGAAATTTTGGGCTGTGTTTAAACAAGTGCTCTAACGTCGCATCCTCATGAGATTAGAAGAACTTTATATTTACAATTGATTATTTACAAAATGCTCTTGTATAGCTGGCCATCATAGTGGCCAGTGCAAACACATTACAACTGTCTTAATGTTTTGTACAAGATAGTAAAATAGTACCATGTTATTCATGGATGTTAAATAAATATGTATTTACTTTGGTTAAGAAAATTAAAATGGAACTAATGTCAAATATCTTTCAAATTGTTTTAATTACAAGTGCAAGAAATATATTGAATGCTACACATAAAATGAAAAGTGTATTATTTTACTCATGAATTGATCAGGAAATAATACAATACTTTTCATTTGTGTTATCATCTTATGATTCGTCACTTGTTTTTTAGTTCGTATTTTCCTAATCCAGCCGTCTCTTTTTTCGATAGACTCCATTTTACCAAATTTATTTTGGATGTCTCTTCCTCTCACCAATTTTTGGGACAGATAATTTCTTACTACTCCGAGAATGACAGCCATAAACGCAGCAATTGACGTTGTTAATATTTTTTCGTTCTTTGCACATATTGCAAAGTAATTAAATAAATAATTTATATGTACTTTAAAACAAAAAGACAAACAAGAAATTGGCAAGGAATCCAATGCACTATATATATTTACTATAAAGTTGAATAACAGAATACCATTTTCAAGAGTTGCAAATATCGTCCGCTTCAGGGATTCACGTTAATCTTTGTCAGTTTTTCTTTGATTCTACGAGTATACAAAATGGCCTCTTTCTCGGAAACAGTTGGTTAATTTGGGCAGTACTATGCCCTTAAAGTTTGTACCCGAAGTTGTGAAATACCTGTATATGATTATAAATTGTTGAATGAAGTAATTAAAATTAAAAAATATATCCATACTTATAATTTACTCTACAAACTTCTAGTGTAAGATATCAGTTTTATCAAATTTTTGATAATTTTTATTACGATATTATAAGCATTTTTTATACTAACCTTACTGATAGCAGCTTCTAAATGATAGTTCTGCGATCCACTGTCCATGTTTGCAGAAAGCATATAGGCAATAGATTCTGTAACATAGTGATGCATGGACATCCTGGCAATTTTTTCTTGAATTCCTCCGAAAGAGTCGATTCTCTGTCCAAACTGTGTGCGTGTGGTAGCGTGTTCAACGGCTTGTTTGATACAAGTGCGCATTGTGCCGGACATACAAGCAGCCATACCGAAACGGCCGTTGTTTAGAACGTTCATGGCTACTTTAAAGCCATTGCCAACACCACCGAGAACGTTTTCAATTGGAACTGGAACATCTTCGTAATAAATCTACAATAAAATTAACAGATTTTAAGTCAAGAAAACTTAATGAACATTCCATAAGAATGTTTTACTCAAATATTGAACTTAAGGAGTATTCCGACATGTTTAATTTTTTTTTTTCATTAGTTCAGTATTTTAGGACCATGAACATCACATTTTGAATAAAAAAACTACAAATCAAGCGAAATATGATTTTTTTCAAAATTCATTGAAATTCAAATTTAGCATTATGGCGCGCTTATGACACTCATTCGCCTGTTGATATATGCACAGAACTTCAGCGCCTAAACCCACGTGTTAATCGCCTCGAATTTGCCTGTTTATAACTTTTGGACAAGAAAACGTAAATAAACAAACATCAACGAAATACGCCATAATTACAGTAAACAAAATAAAACATCAAATACAAAATTTATGCGCGTACTAGCTACTATCGAATCTACATCATATTTTTCAAGGACGTTTCTAGATTTATGAAGAATTTCAATTTTCTAACATCAAATTATGAATGAAAATATTTTACTAAACATGTATTATTATATTTTTCTAATATATGAAGATGTAATCTATAGAATAAGTTATTATTTTGCATAAATTCCATAATACCGGTATACCCCATTCATATAAATATTCATTTTCGTTTAAAAAACAAAATATTCTAATATATTGAAATACAATGTGTAACATTAATCAGCAACGAACATAAGTTTCTTTTATCGCTCATTGTTACGACCAAATTTGCATTACTATTTGTTCCTACATTAATTAATACAGTAAACTAATCGTGGAAAAGCAAGGCTAATTACATTTATTATTTACCAAATTTTACGGTCTAGACTTGAGATTAGATTTGTTTTAAATATATATTGGTTATTTTTATCCGAACTTTAGCCATTACGAAATATCTAACTATTATCGAATGTTACATGTACTTAAGATAATAGTAAAAACATAATTATCGTTAATGGTACTTTGATGCATTTTCTGATAACTAATTGACTTTATGTTAATATTTTTTTTGTGGATGTGAACTTACATCAGTGGTGTTAGAGCATTTAATACCCATTTTATCCTCTGGAGGTCCACTAGTAACTCCTCCGAAAGATCTTTCAACGATGAATCCAGTTACTTTATCAACAGTCTTCCCTGTTTTTGGATCGGTAACAGGAGTCTGAGCGAATACAGTCATAATATCAGCAATTCCTCCGTTACTAATCCAAATTTTTGATCCATTAAGAATGTAGTGTTTACCATCTTGAGACAGAACTGCTCTACTCCTAAAATATTATACAATAAATACTATATCTATAGGTACAAAAAAAACACGTACCTAATTGATCCAGCGTCAGATCCAGACGAAGGTTCTGTTAAACAAAAAGCAGCAATTTCTCCTCCAGTCACACGAGGAAAATACTTTGCTTTCTGTTCTGGGGTTCCCACTAATAAAATACCCTAAATTATAAACCATTAATATGGATTTTGATCATATTAATAAACAATTTATACTTTAAAACCAATGGATTGATGAGCTCCCAAAGTGATACCAACTCCAAGATCATTGGCACCTACTACTTCTACTAATCTGGCGTATTGAGTATTCGTAAGGCCTATACCACCCATTTCTTGAGGTACCTGTAGACCGAAAGCACCTATTTCCCACAGTCCTTTTAATACATCGGGAGCTATTTTTGATGTATCATCATTTTTTGCTGGATCATTCACTTCCTGAAATCAAATTTCAATGCCTATGTAACTTAATTTAATAAATCATGAATTAACGGGTAAACTTGAGTATACGGTCCCAGCCGCCAATTTGAAAATTAGAAATGCCAATGAACTTGGAAGAAATCGGAAGTAATTAAGCCGGTAAATTTGAAAAATGACGTATTTCAAAATATTTAAAAAAACGAGTAACAGTACCTAATAATACTCCGCTTCGCAATTTGCTTAATATAACATCCCTAACTTTCAGGGACGGCAAGAACTACATTAAACGTGATTTTAACTGGGATGAAGGAGGGGCTGGAATTTAATGTTGGACAAAAATTAGTTCTGTTCAGGCGTCGAAATCAGGAGTATGAGTCATGGAGTCGGGAAATTTTTTGTGGAGTCGAAGTCGTAGTTCGAGTCGGCATTAAATCTTCCGTCTCCGACTCCAAATTTTTCAAAATATAAGTTGCTATCTTTATAACTAAGTAAATTATTGTACAATGAAACAATAAATAAATTGCTCTCATGAAAAAAAAAACAGTTTCAGTGCCACTGAAACAAACACAAGTGACGTTACGAACTCATCGCACGACTTTTAAAAAATCATATCTTATTTAAAATAAGAAATTTTTACGTAGGGATTTTATTAATCGTCATATCTTTTTATAAAGTTTCATAAAAAGCAAAAAAAAATGGTTTATGCGCCCATTAGAGTCAAAGTCGAATATTTAAAATTTCCGGAGTTTGAGTCGCAATTATTTTCCCCGACTTCACTCCCCTGGTTCTATGGGACCCTGTAACCCTATATAGTAAATTTGAAAGCTTGTACTTGATGTATATACCGCTAGTGCTAGTAGCGCTATATACCGAAAGCTAGAACATTTAAAATATAACACGTAACCTACCTCTTTCTAAGTATATTGGCATTGCATAACTGGGACCTTATACTAAAGTTTAACAAATGGGTCTTTTATATTACTTTTTTTATAACTAGACATGAGGAGGCACCGTGTTATTTTAACAACACACAAACTTAAATTATTTTAACTCTGATTATAAAGACATTATTAGTAAAGACAAAAAAATAAATTAAAAAACGAAACAAGTTTAATTCTTGGTTGTAACTTTATTTACCCTTTCTCTTGTTTTAAAATAAAATATTCATCATCACAAACGCTTTGTGTGAATTTATTTAATATAGTTCGTTTTTACTTTCCGCCATTTTACATTTTGTTTGAAATATATCTGGCCTCCTCAATGCGCAAACAACCTATTGCGCACTACATATACTTTTTTGTGGACCATACGAAATACAATGATAAAATTTTCACAACGCTGCAAATTCTGCCCTATTAATATTAGAACAAAAGTGTAAGTACAAAAAATGTTCAGAATTAATAACTGCATCTAACAAGTCTAAAAGTATTGTTTATATGCGGTTCGTTTGTGAAAAAGAGGCAAAATAAAAATAATTTTAATGTATTTTGAGAGTGCCATGATCAATAGCACAAATTGTTAAACAGTCTGTATTGCTTGAGTTTGGCAGATGACATCTGTTATAAAGTTTTAATAATTATTGATTTCACTAAATTATTTATCAGTAATCATGGACACATTTACCATAACAGAAAAAACCCAGTGGTATAATATTAACAATTAAATATCAATTAATAAAATTTTATTTGTCAAAGTCAAACATTACACTATTCGAATTATATGTTTTTTCTTGCTTGGCACTCTGTAAAAAGCTTAAAAACGGTTTATTTTATTTTGTTTATCTCATGATGCAGTTTTTAAAGCTGGTCAATTTTGGCTATCTCTCTCTTTTGATGAAAAAGGTACATTAATGAAATATTTACCGCAAAAAATTTTGCTGTAGGATCCACCAGCATTTCCAAAGTTTCACGTTGTTCATTATTAAGCACATCTGGGTATGGGAAAACATATTTGCTTTCAATTTGTCCACGGAAAATATTCATAACATATGACTCGTTTTCGGCAGGTGCTGCTCTTTGTTTCTCGGCGAAACATGCTGCTGATGTTCTTAAATACCTATAAATTACATATTATGGTCTTAGCTTTGTTTAACTTAATATGTTTAACATATTAACTGTGAATAGTATGGTCGGAGCAGGGTTCATAGTACAACTTTTAAAAATTAAATTGGATTTGCGCAAATGTCAACAATTACCTTTTATTTTATACTTACCGTATTCTAGAATAAGTATTGGAAGACTTAACAGAATGTTGAACACAAAAATTCACTACACGCAGCATTGTTACACCTTTCACGTTTGATTATTTAATAAATTGAACTGCGCTAAATTAATGTTGGACTCTGGACCGTGAAAACTGTTAACCTTAGCTAAAGCCACCACGCACACAACTCAATGGAAACTAACCACACAACTGCATTGTAGACTGTAAACACACTGTAATATACAAGGAATATGTGTCAAACTAGAAGGCACGTCATGGTCCTGCCTCTTTTCATTATTCAGCCATATATCCGAGGCAATATAGTTGAAAATTGCTTCTAGTCGGTATCTGGTCGGTGCATATGTACCACAGTTAATACGGGGTACGGGGTCAAGGTACAGAGTTCAGAAAAATATTATGAAAGTGAAGTTAAATGCTTCCTGACTTAAAATACTACTACACGAAATAAATAAATATACAAGATTACCGGAAATTAATTCATCAGTAAAACAATAATAAAAATTAATATCGAGTGTTGACCACATGGCTTACTAAATATCACATGAAGTTGGCGCGTTTTAAACATATAAATATAATAGGGTATTCTCTGAGGATTACTAATATTAAAAATATTAGGGTTGATAGGTAAACAACAGGGAAAAAATAAAAAATGACAATATAAATTGATTGTTATAAAAGATATAAAGCATTTAAATTTTGCTGATGTACTAGTTGACCTTCCAATGGGAGACCAGTTGAAATCCCTACTCCATGTTCGAATGTGATAAGGCGCCGCATGAACCAGTGATAGCACACCGCTGGTACTGTACAACTAGTATGTCACTATCACGTGACACAAGAATATAAAATTTTAAAAATTAATATCTCGCTTATTAAATAGCTATTTGTGTATTAAGAGCGCAAAATGGGACATTGTCGATTGAGAGGTTGTTGCCGCGCGACGCAGGAGCGAGGCATTCTCTCGAAATCGACAATGTCCATTTGCGCTCAAAACACACACAAGATTTTTTCTACAGTCACCACAATGGGGTCCTCCACCATAACAAAAATTTATTTTTTATTTATTTTTACTTATCGGTATTTTCCATTCTTCTTGAGCTATTGCTTCAATCTAATCTAAGCATTTTATACTTTCGTTTTCGTAAATGAATGCCCTATTTTCTTTTCACAGCAGTGCGGCATTTTGTTTGGTTATGTAAGTGGGTAATGTGTAACTACAGTGTCATTAATTCCTGACTAAACGTTTCAATTAAGAATGTAACCAAGTAACATTTGTCAACATTGTATAGTTAGAAATTTGAGGAGCGAGCGTTTTTTCTACTTTGTCGCTCTAGAGCGGCAAAGTGACATTTTGCGTTGACAAAAGAGAGCGCAAATGGCTACTTTGTATATAGACTGTAGAAAAAGGAATTTTTTACTCGGGTTTTCACAGATACTCTTAGATATAACTGTTCTTTAAGAAAAAAAAAATAAAAAAAATATGAGAGAATACCCTATTAACAAATATGGCATTTTAACGCATATTAACGTTGTGATTGATATTATCAATTCGAAATAAAGTATACTTTCTTTAAGAAAACTACTAATTCTTAGTTGGCATTAACAGCCAATAGTGACTTTGCTGACCTACATTTCATATGCAAAGGGGGACCGTATGAACTCTGCGAGATGTTTTCAATCGACGCCATAGAAAATAGATATACATTGACCTACGCCCAGTTGATTTTCTGTGCATATAGGTGATGAAATGAAATAGTTCTGTTTTAATTTCAAAAAGCCATCATTTCAATGGCATGAAGTTGTAAAACATCACTGAATTCAAACTTGGCGCGTTCACTGCACACTTCCAGAAACGAAACGTATTTTAATTTAAACATGTGCAATATTTGCACTATGTTTTAGGATAGGTTTAAGTTGAGATTTTTTTATTAAAAGGAATAAAATATATTTTATTTCCGACGTGTACCTCTACATGCGATAACGCGCCAAATTCGAATTCACTGATGTGCAACAATATAATTTCAAGAGACATATATGTACGTTAGGAAAATGTATATGCCAAGAAATGTATAGAGTGATATGTGCGCAGTTCGGAATTTGTATTCCAAGCTATTTCAGTGTTAACAGTAACAGTCTGGACAATTTAGAATTACTAAATGATTTTCACCACTGTACATGCGAAAGATATTTTAAAATGAGGTGGAAAATCACCTATACTAGACTTTAAAAAATATCGCTAGATGACAGAGTTAATGACGTCACATGGTAATTACTGTGCAATGGGTCCAATGGACTCATTCTTATTTTACTCTTTTAAGGACGAGAATAGACACGTGACTCAAGCGACCTTGAAATGCATAAAATTTGCTGATATATATGCATTTGGCACTTCACAATATTTTTGTAGTCTTTTATTCATTTAATATGAAAACTGTTTAAAAAACTCTGTTTCTCACGATTAATTGAGATTCCAAATGACTTAAAAGAAAAATTTATACTGAGAAAAAAAAATCAAAAAATAAAGCATGCCTGTAATATAATCTTTTATTACTTGTTTTTAGAATTTCATGTGTTAATCACAATAGTTCAAAACAATGTGACAAACGAATATAAATCAAATGATTTCAAGCATTTCAAAGTCGCTCAAGCCTGTTAAGAAATATTTCAAAAAATTATGATATTAACACCAGCAAAGTCATATATAGCTTGACCGCTGAGTCGTGAGCTGTGGGGATGAGTAGAGCGCAGAGAGAACGCACTAGAAAGAGACAAGGCTGCTGGCAAGGGATTGTAGACCCCACCACAATTTGAAGGCAAGGCTATTGCTACTGCGCATCCAAGCTGGTTGGTCACGACTCACCGGTCAAGATGTAACTGCTATTGCCCTGTTAGTAACAACAGAAATCATTTGTACTCTGTTCATCTTCAATTATTTTAATATAAAAATATTTACGTAAAATTAAAAAAAAAACATAAACAAACGTAAGAAAGCTATATTTAAACATGAACACAATTATAATTTTTGAAAGACTAAACATTATCAGAGTCCTTTTTCGTTCTATAAAACTACTTTTTAAAAATTTACTATAAAAAAAAAATATTTAGTTAAACTCTAGGTCAATAGGACCAATAGAAATCATTTGGATTTATTCCATTTCCATGTACATTTTAAGTACTATGAAAGGCTAAACATTATCACAGTTTAAATTAATAGAGATACCTATATGTTTTCCTTATACAAAATTAGTTTAAAATTTTGTACTTAATCTTTGCTTTGATAATGGAAACACTAACAATACATACTTAAGCAGAATGATCTTCATCCTTATTTTCAACCGCGGGAAAATGTTCACTCTGAGATTCAATTATTTACATACAATTTTCATCTACAACTACTGCACTGCTTTTTTACACATTTAAGACATACTGATCCAGAAATCCATGCCAGCCTCGGTTCAAATCTGCTTTCAAATTTGAATTTACAACCATAATTCTATAGTCATTCACTAAAAAAATCATTAAACATAAACAATTTAGTAAAATAATATACACAAATATACATAATAACAATATTGTTCAACAAAATGTCCACACAAATCACAAAATACGTCTACATCTCACAAAAAACAAAAACAAACTGACACAAGTCACATGTTAGATCATTTCAAGAATAAACCAGTACGGCGCCAATATTTGTAAATAATTAAAAATATCAGAAAATACTGTAAAATTTATTACTACAATTTGCGACATGATATAAATATAATGAGATATATTAAAATACTGTAAATAAACTCTGAGAATCAAATATTTTATATAATATGACTGAAATGTTTAAGAAAATATTTTATTTACAATATTTAAGTATTAAAATACTTATTTACCTATATATACATAGACAGGTCAATCTTTTAAAATAAATATTAACAACATAGCTCAACAGTTCTTAGATATTAAGGGGATTTCGTTGTACTACTCCACCATTCTCGCAAATAGCTTTGGAAATAGAGCTCATTTTCGTGAAAGTGTCCAATGATTTTCCACTGCCTATGGTCTTTAAGTTCTGTATTACTCGTTCAGAGGCCTAAACAGAAAAACAACATATATGACACCGGTAACACATTTATACTATTTCAATCTTAAATTAAAAAATGGACTTTGTTTTTGTTAATTAATTATACTCCTCAATTATTGCAACCAAATATTTTGTCCAAATTGGAAACATATTTGAACAATCTAATCTAAGAAAAAATTATCTTTACTTAACAATTCTGCACGTAAGAATGGCATTGCGCAATACAAAGTATATGATTCTTGACGACATAAGTAAATGAAGTAGTTTCTTTTTGACATACAAGTTATAAAATCTGCGACGTATGTCACAACTATGTTCAGGAAATAATTTGGAATTGTCGATATAGTTCGTGTATATTGCCGTGTATTTTAGCATTTGTGTTTCGTTTTGATTTACGTGATTTATCAATAAATGTCAGAAAAACTGTCTAAAAGGGCTAGAATATTGGTCTTCTATGCATGTGGGTTTTTTTGGTGCAAAAAAAACATAGTTTCTTAGTCGGTGTAAATACAGGTTAAAGAGCGAATTGAACTACCTATAAACGGAACATTATTGCGCAATGCCATTCGAACGAGAAGAATACTACAATGGAGTATTCCGGTTAATAGAATTTATGCAAAATAGTAACTTTTTTCTATGGTTTACATCTTCATATAGTAAAAAAATGCAATAAAACATGTTTAGAGCAGTTTTCATTAATAATTTGATGTTATAAAATTGAAATTCTTTACATATCTAGAAACGTCCTTGACAACTGTGACGTCATTTTGATATGCTTTTGCGTGGTTTTTGCTCATTTCAGATTGAATATATGCCGTTAGAAACTCAGATGTTTGTGTTAATTATTACACGTCCCTCTTATATTTGTTTGGTTACCTACGTTTTTTTCTTCAAAAGTTGTAAATAGGCAAATAGCGGTCTGTGAACGCGTGTGTTTAGTTCGCTGCAGATGTCTATGGACCTTTTACATGAAACGAGAGATAGACAAAAATGGTATATATGTAGTGCGCAGTAGGTTTGCACATTGAGGCCCGTTACATATCAAATAAAATTACAAATGGCGGAAAGTAAAAACTTTGACAAAAACTTAACTTTATTAAATAAATTCACACAAAGCGTTTGTGATGAATATATTAAAACAAGAGGAAGAGGAGATGAGAATCATAAAAAGTGTTTTTTTGTTCTACAAGATGCGAAATAAACACCAAATAAAGTGACAGATAATTGTGTAGTAGCCAGTATGATATTAGGAAAGTAATAAACAAGAATATAATTGTTGTTTTATCTTTTAAATATATATTTTTTTTCATTATTAATTATTTCTTTATGATCAAAGACAAAATTATTTAAGTTTTTGTATTGTTTAAATAATTTTTTATCGAAAATAAATGCTTATCCTTTTAATCATTTTGCTTGACAACATGGTGTCTCCTCATCTCTAGTTCTTAAGAATTTCACTACGTGGCGCATTGAAACATGACGTCAGTGTGCAATAAAAATGTAAAAGGTCCATATGAGATGTTTGTCATAAGGCGCGCCATGATAGAAAATTTTAATTTCGATGATTTTAAAAAAATTCATATCTCACTTGATATAAGTATTTTCTTACTCAAAATTATATATTCATAATCCACAAGGCAGAACTAACGAAATTTTTTTAAAAAAAAATGCCGGAATATCCTGTTCATGATAAACTGATAACTAAACGAACAAAACTGATACAAGAAATTGGGCGGACAATATTAATCGTATCATGTGTCTTGCTCGTACTAGCGGCTACCGGAGAGGTCTGCCTTGAGGGCGACCTGAAACTAGTGGTGTGCCCACACGATCCGGCAGGTCTTATGGTAAATTTTCAGTAGATATCCTTGGATTATGGCGCCAAGAGACGATGCTCTCGTTATTGTTGGTTTTCTGATAGCTCTAAGACACGCCATTAGAAAAGTTAACCGAAAAGTTTGGTGTGAAGAATGATTGCACAAAAGAAAAAAAAAACTATTCACATGTAAATCTGTCGAATAAACTGAGGTTCATGACAGATTGGCATAATTATAATATGAGAATGATTGACTACACACTACACCACCTCAAGGTAGGCAAAAACAATCGTGCACACGCTCTAGCCGCCCTGGGAGAGGACGAACAGATATTCGATTTGATATCCGGCGGCCTCTTTGAGCTTCGACCTCAAGGTGAATCTTCCTTTCCTACACACATTCAGGTTTGCCTCAAGGTGGCCCGCCTCGAAGCAGACCACTCCAGTAAATTGGAGCGTGTGTAGCCAAGTTCGAACGCGCGTCTCGTTTTTGAAGTCAGGCAATCAATCAATCAAATTGCTTGGGACATGAAACGTCATACAAACTTTCAATTGCTTGTAGTTTGCGATCGAATTAATATTTAAACAATTTTTTTCTTTCGCTAATATTCATTAATTTATGTATATTTTCACTTCCTTATCTATGATAGTTAAATTGTAACTATGGTATAATAGTCCATTGATATATTTCTACAACTGGTTCTTGGAAAATTTGTTCTTATCTAACAAAATATTATCTTAACAATAAAACAGCTAATTCATGATACTAAATAGTAACATCGTAAAATAATTACAAGCAAGTTTAATTATTGTATCTTGAGTTAATACGTCATAAATATTGTAAGCTATACTAATATACTAATTATAAAATTGAAATATGAATTTGTTTACCTCATGACACCAAGCTTGCGCCAGTAGTTTCTCTTGGTTGGCACTTGGGTAATTTTCATTCAGCGCTCGACTTGCCCTTGAAAGAGCTGCTGTCATTGCGAAGATATCAATTGTAGCATTTGCTAATCTATTAAGGACAAATTGTTCGTTTACAATTTTCTTGCCATATTTAATCAGAACCATCTCAACAGCTTGGCCGAAAGCATCAACAGACTGAAATAATCAACAAACTTTAATAGATTTGTAAAAAAAAATTATGTTCAAAACCGGTATACCTTTGCAACTTGAGTGGCAGCAGACACTAACTCACTATGTACCAAGTGAGACATTGAGGGAGGAGTGCCAAGACCAACTTTTCGAACGGCCCTTTTTGATACTTCTCCGAAAATTAAACCTAAGTGTGCTGTGGGATTTTTGAAGGCTAGCTGCAGTTCTTTCAAATGAGCTCCGGCGTACTGGATACCAGTAAGTGCTACGAACAATCTTAAAATGTCGTTGGTGCCTTCAAAGATTCTGAAGATCCTAAGATCTCGGAGAACTCGTTCCAGGCCAGCGTGTTTCATGAAACCCATACCACCAAGGATTTGGATGGCTTCATCGCAGACATACCACGCTGATTCAGAAGCGAATACCTGAAATATTGAAATTTATATAAAAACACTGACATACTTTAAACTTTGGCATAAAATCTGGCCCCGAATATATTGGGGTCAACTATTTTCATCAAAATCAAACTTCAACAATATTTTTGTACTTTACAATGTTTAAAAATAAATCTTTTTGTTTACATAAAAAACCCTGTTTGTCGCTCATAAATATAGGTGTTTCACAACTGCGGATACTGACGAAAATGAGTAAAAAAGCTTAATCAACATGGGTCCGATATTCAATAGTTTCCGAGATATAAGGCAGAGAAAAAATGAGTTTTTACGGGGTTTACCTCTGCTATCTCGAAAACTATAAGAGTTACGACTTCAATTAAATGAGAATTTTACCTTTGAAAATAAATCAAATCATTGTACCAAGTAAAATGTTGTGGCGACCTTAACCAATATTTAATTTTCAAGTAACTTATTAACTATTAGAAATTGAGAGAAATGTTTCATATACAATTTTTATTGTATTTTTATAGTATGCAAAGACAAAATTTTATTTGATCACTATCTTTGTCAGTTTTTCTTCAGCAGTTGGTTAATTTGGGCAGTACTACGCCCTTAAAGTTTGTACCCGAAGTTATGAAACACCTATATATGATTACAAATCGTTCCATGAACTAATTAAAATAAAAAATATATCAATAATTAAAATTTACTCTAAAATCTTTTAGTATAAAACATTAATTTTTTATAACCTTACTGATAGCAGCTTCTAAGTGATAGTGCTGCGATCCACTGTCCATGTTTCCAGAAAGCATGTAGGCAATAGATTCTGTAACATAGTGAAGCATGGACATCCTGGCAATTTTTTCTTGAATTCCTCCATAAGAGTCGATTCTCTGTCCAAACTGTGTACGTGTGGTAGCGTGTTCAACGGCTTGTTTGATACAAGAGCGCATTGTGCCGGAGAGAGCTGCAGCCATACCGAAACGGCCGTTGTTTAGAATGCTCATGGCGACTTTAAAGCCATTGCCAACACCACCGAGAACGTTTTCAATTGGAATTGGAACATCTTCGTAATAAACCTATAATAAAATTAGCAGTCATGATTATAAGACAAAAAACTTAATAAGAATATTTTACTCAAACATTGAACTAATGGGGTATTCCGGTGATATGGAATTTATACAAAATAGTAATTTTTTTTCGTTTTTTCTATAGGTTCGTAAATTAGAAAAGTATAATGAAACATGTTTAGTAAAAAGTTTTCATTCATAATTTGTTAAAAAAATTAAAATGCTTTACATATCTAGAAACGTTCTTGAAAATGGACCTTTTACATCAAAAGAGAGAGATAGACAGAAATGACATATATGTAGTGCGCAGTACGTTGTTTGCGCTTTGAGTAGCCAATTACATTTCAAATAAAATTACAAATGGCGGAAAACAAAAACTCTGGCAAAAACTTAATTTTCTTAAATAAATTCACACAAAGCGTTTGTGATGAATATTTTTTTTAGAGGAAGAGGAGATGGGAGTCAGAAAAAATGGTTTTTTGTTCCACAAGATGCGGAATAAACACCACATAAAGTGACAGATAATTGCGTAGTTGCCAGTTTGATATTAGGAAAGTAATAAACAAGAATAAAATTGTATTTTTTTTCTTTTAAATATATTTTTTTCATTATTAATTATTTCGTTAGAGTTAAAGACAAAATTATTTAAGTTTTTGTGTTGTTTAAATAATTTTTTATCGATTATAAATGCTTGTTCTTTTAATCATTTTACTTGACAACATGGTTCCTCCTCATCTCTAATTCGTAAAAATTTCACTACGTGGCGCATTGAAAAATGACGTCAGGGTGCAATAAAAATGTAAAAGGTCCATTGTGAGGTATATTCGATATGTTGTTGCTCATTTCAAGTTAAATATACACGGTTAGAAACACAGATGGCCCTAACGGAACACGTAAACTTAGGCGCTGTAGTTAGGTGCAGATGTCAACAAGCAAATGAGCGTCATAAGCGCGCCATGATTTTAAAGGTAAATTTTTAAAAATTATATCTCACTTGATACTATGTAATTTTTCGTAATTAAAATTTTTTTAAAAATGCCGGAATATTCCATAAATATTCATTTCCATTAAAAAAAAAATATATTGTAACATACTGGAATACATATTCAGCAATAAACAAAAACTTTTCTTTTATCGCTCATTGTAACGACCAAATTTGCATTACTATTTATTCATATAATAATTATTACAATAAACTAATCGTGGAAAAACAAAGCTATTTACATTGATTATTTACCAAATGTTATGAATATATTTAAGATTAGATTTGTTTCAAAATTTTGGGTAGTTTAATGCGAACTTTAGCTCATTACGAAATATGTAAACTATTATCGAATGTTTAATGTACTTAAGATAACAGTGAAAGCATAATTATCTACAATAATATTTTGACGAATTTTATGATTCACTTTTATGTTAATTTGTTTTGTGGATGTGAACTTACTTCAGTAGTATTAGAGCATTTAATACCCATTTTTTTCTCTGGAGGTCCACTAGTAACTCCCCCGAAAGATCTTTCAACGATGAATGCAGTTACTTTATCGACAATCTTCCCTGTTTTTGTGTCGTTAATAGGAGTTTGAGCAAACACAGTCATAATTTCAGCAATTCCTCCATTACTAATCCAAATTTTTGATCCATTAAGAATATAATGTTTACCATCTTGAGACAGAACTGCTCTACTCCTAAAATTTTATACAATAAATACTTCTATAGATATATAAAAAAAATAATACGTACTTAATTGATCCAGCGTCAGATCCAGACGAGGGTTCGGTTAAACAAAAAGCAGCATATTCTCCTCCAGTTACACGAGGAAGATACTTTGCTTTCTGTTCTGGGGTTCCCACTAATAAAATACCCTAAAATTATAAACCATTAACACGGATTTTCGGCATATTAATAAATAATTTATACTTTAAAACCAATGGATTGATGGGCACCCAAAGTGATACCAACTCCAAGATCATTGGCACCTACTATTTCTACTAATTTGGCATATTGAGTATTTGTAAGGCCTATACCACCCAATTCTTGAGGTACCTGCAGACCGAAAGCACCTATTTCCCACAGTCCTGCTAATATATCGGGAGATATTGCTGATGCATCATCATTTTTTGCTGGATCATTCACTTCCTGAAATAAAACTTCAATATCTATGCAACTTAATTTAACAAATCATGAATTAACGCAATACTTACCGCAAAAAATTTTGTTGTGGGATCCACCAGCATTTCCAAAGTTTCACGTTGTTCTTCATTAAGCACATTTGGGTATGGGAAAACCTGTTTGTCTACAATTTGTCCACGGAAAATATTCATAACAAATGACTCGTTTTCGACAGGTGCTGCTCTTTGTTTCTCGGCGAAACATGCTGCTGATGTTCTTAAATACCTATAAATTACATATTATGGTCTTAGCTTTGTTTAACTTAATATGTTTTATATATTAAATGTGAATAGTATGGTCGGAGCAGGGTTCATAGTACAACTTTTAAAAATAAAATTGGATTTGCGTAAATGTTAACAATTACCTATTATTTTATACTTACCGTATTCTAGAATAAGTATTGGAAGACTTAACAGATTGTTGAACACACAAATTCACTATACGCAGCATTGTTACACCTTTCACGTTTGATTATTTAATAAATCGAACTGCGCTAAATTAATGTTGAACCCTGGACTGTGAAACTGTTGACCTTAGCTCCAATGACTTAAAACTAAAGCAAAGCCACAACGCTCACAACTCTTACGTAGTAGAAACTAACATAACTACACTGTACTATATGCATCGAAAATAGATACATTGACTATATGCAAGGAATGTGTGTCAAACTAGAAGGCACGTCATGCTACGTCATGATCCTGCCTCTCTTCATTATTTGGCCATATGTCCGTGGCGATATAGTTGAAAATTGCCTACTGGTCGGTGCATATGTACCACAGACGGTACAGAGTTCAGAAAAAGGTATTAGAGTGAAGTTAAATACTTCCTGATTTAAAATACTACTATAAGAAATAAATGAATATACAAGATTATCGGAAACTAATTCGTTTATTTTATTAAACTGAATTATCATTAAAACAATAATAAAAATGAATATTGAGTGTTGACCACATGGCTCATATTAAATATCACATGAAGTTGGCGCGTTTTAAACATATAAATATAATTAACAAATATGGCATTTTAACGCATATTAACATTGTGATTGATATTATCAATTCAAAATAAACTATACTTTCTTTAACAAAACTACTAATTCTTGGTTGCCATGAGCAGCCAATACTGACTTTGCTGACATTCATTTAATTTGCAAGGGGGTCATACGAATACGAACCCATTGCACACAATAAGAGAGATGGTAAAAAGTGAGATACTTTCAATGCACAGTTGATTTTCTGCTTGATGAAATGGGAGTGCATACAAATTCCGAAATGCACACATGTCACTCTGTACATTTCTTGGCATATTCATTTTTCTATCGTACAAATATGTCTCTTGAAGTTATATTGCCCTAATATACCTATAAAACTAAAATATACTGCTGGCGGGAGTGAGATTTGTGAGACTGACATTGGACGAGTGCAGACATATATATCTGCATATAGCTGCACTTGTCTGTAAAAATAACTCTGCGCAAGCGCCGGATTGCTTTGATTTTATTGGCGTAGATAAGGAAAGAGGAATTAGCGGGAGGGAAATTCTTACACTAACTGACAAGGATAGATAATGATGTTTGTAGCAGACTCCTCGTTAAGTGAGAGATAAGGCATCAGCAGTATATTTTAGTTTTATAGGTATATTATTGCCCTGTACATTTCTCGCCTTGTACATTTATCACTGTGTATAAATTTATACCATGAAGTTGCTGCGCTTCAAAGAATTCAAACTTGGCGTGTTCACTCCATCTCGAATTACACTTCAACAACAAACCGTATTTTAATGAAAACATGCAGAATGTTTGCTTTGTTTTAGGTTAAGTTTACGTTTATATATTTTTTTTAATAAAAGGAATAAAATACATTTTATTTTCGTTGTGTACTTCGAGATGAGATAGCGCGCCAAGTTCGAATTCTGTGATGCGCAGCAACTTCATAGTATAGATTTGTTCACAGTCATGAATGTACAAGGCAAGAAATGTACATGGCAATATAACTTTAAGGACATATTTGTACGTTGAGAAAATGTATATGCCAAGAAATGTATACACTGATATGTGTGCAGTTCGGAATTTGTATTCCAAGCCGATGAAATGAAATAGTTCTGTTTTAATTTCAAAAAGCCATAATGCAAATTTTAATAGAAACATTCTGGACAAAAAATTAGAATTACTAAACAACTTTAATCACAGTATATTCGAAAGATATGTGAAAATGAGAGGTGGAAAATCACCTACACAAGACTTCAGAAAAATACCACTAGATGACAGGCTTAATGACGTCACATGACAATTACTATGCAATGGGTTCAATGGGCCCATTCTTGTTTTATTCTTTTAAGGGCGGGAGCAGACACATGACTCGAGCGACCTTGAAATGCTTAAAATCTGCTGATTTATGAGCACCTGACACTTCATAATTATTTTTTGCTCTTTTCCATTTTTTGCAAATTAATTTATTCATATTTCTATTAATATGTAAATCTGTTTAAAAAAATTGTTGCTCACGATTAATGAAGATTCCAAAAGGCTTAAAAGGAAAATTTATACTAAGAAAAAAATGTAAAAAATAAAGCATGCCTGCAATGTAATCTTTTATTGTTTATAGAATTTCATGTGTTAATCATAATCATAATAGTGCAAAACAATGTGAGAAACGAACATAAATCAACCGATTTCAAGCATTTCGAGGTCGCTCAAGCATGCTAAGAAATATTTCCAAAAATTATGATTTTAACATCAGCAAAGTCAAAAAGTACTCCGTACATTTTCAATTATTTTAATATGAAAATGTTTTCGTAAAATTTAAAATAAAAAACAAACGTAAGAAGACTACAAACATTTAAACATGAACGCAATGAAAAGTGTTTGAAAGACTAATTATTATCAGAGTCTTTTCTCGTTCAATAAAATTACTTTTTAAAAAATTACTATAACAAAAATATTTAATTAGTGAAACAACTCTATTAACTCTAGGTCGATAGGACCAATAGAAATCATTCGGATTTATTCCATTTTCATGTATAATTAAATTACTATGAAAGGCTAATCAATATCACAGGTTAAACTATAGAGATACCTATATGTTTTCCTTATACAAAATTAGTTATTTTGTACTTAATCTTTGGTTTTGTAATGGAAACATTAACAATACATACTTAAGCAGAACGATCTTCATCCTTATTTTCAACTGCGGGAAATTGTTCACTCTGAGATTTAATTATTTGGGTACAATTTTCATCTACAAAATCTTGCACTGCTTTTTTACACATTTCGAGATTTTTTCTATAGCACTGTAAACTACATACGAAAATTCCGGTTGTAGTACACATATAAGCCTTCGGTTTTCCACAATTCATACCACATAATATAGGGGCCCTGGGGGGTTGTGCTACACTTCCTGTGACCATCTGAATGCAGTCTCTACCAAAATTATATAAAGTTGTTGTTTGTGTGCTCAGAATATTTATAGTATTTGCATTCTTGTTCAAAAGTTTTTCTTGTCGTGCTAACTGTCGTTTTTTATATGTATTTGTTACTTTTCTTGTATTGTAACCATGTTTTTTGTCGCAAATACGTTGGACAACTTTTGAAATATTACTAGATTTAAACTTTTTCCTTTCTCCAGATAATAAAGTTACATAAGGCACTTCTGGTGATTTAATCACCTCTTCAGCATTTTCCGTCGTTTCTTTTATGAGTAATAAATTGTTGAATATTTTTATTAATTGGTCGAGTTCAGTTACAGGGGGTTTCATTTTACCTGATCTTAAAATCATACCTTCATTGAGTTTCATTTCATATCCTGTCATTTCTTGATCTGGATTGTATTTTGACTCTATGCAATCCTCTTTTTCATCATATGAAGATTGAATTGGTCCAGAATCTGGTAATTGTGGGGATTCATTTTCCACACTCGTCTCGTATTTATCATCTGATGGCATTATTGGTTTTTGTTTTGTTCTACCTGATCTTAAAGTCATACCAATATAATATTCCGTTGTTGGACTTTTCTCGTTTAGATCGTCTTTAAATATTTTTGGCTTTATGATTTTATATGGTTCAGAGTCACTTATTTTTCGTTTCTTATTTTGATTGTCTTTAAATATTTTTGGCTCTTTTTCGTCATATGAGGAATGAATTTGTTCAGAATCTTGCGATCCATTTCTCATATTCGTTTCTTGTTCACTATCTGATGATATACATGTTGTTGTACGTTGACTATTTTCCGTAAAAAATAATGGTGTAGAAAATATTTTATATCTACATCCACCAATCAGTAAATGAAATGAAACAGGTTCACCTTGCTTTGGTAAGTATCGTGAAAATGGCGTTACTTTATCTCTTCTGGACAATTTATTGCGCTTGTTCCAGATATAAGGATTGTCTTTAGTAAATATTAAAAATGGTTTAAATAAATTCTCACTGGATGAACCCGATGTGTCAGGAAATGTTTCATTACACGGTTCGCGGACTTTTGCCTCATCAGATGGATCTGAAAGTCCTTTGCCTGCAACTCTTAAATGAAATGACGAAATAACAGGAGATAACTCTACATCAGATACAGTACTTTTTGGTGAATTAATGTTGCTACTTTTGGGTGATGAAGGTTTGCAGGTCGGCATATCATCTTTCAACAGATTAGATGCGCCATCTGCCAAAGATTTAGGTGAACAAATATTTACAATATTATTTTCAACTAAACCTACATTTCTACTCTCGCCTAAACATATACCATCAACTGAAGTGCTTCCTGAACTAATACTTATTAAGGAAGTTCCTTTTTCGGTGGAAGAATTTTTTGTACAAGAACATAATGAACCTTGGGAGCACGAACAAGAGCTTGTAATAGATACTATACTTGATTTTTCGCTAGAATCTTGACAGATTTTCTCTGAAAACAAAAAACTTTTAATTTTAATGGATTATGCTAAACAATATCCGAATGTAAAAAAATCAAATTTTGTACATATAATGCCCTGCTAACAGGAAGCAGTTTTCCTGCCATTGACGCGATGTAAACTGTCTTGTCCGTTAATTTCAGGGCTTCGAAACGTTATTTTTTTGTTCCGGTTCAAATAAAAAAATGTATATCAGCAGTTCGGCTTCGGTTTTCGTTCCGGTAAAAATAACGTTTTTTTCGGTTCAGCTCCGAGTTATTAATTATTATAATAATCAAACCAAATTCTCTTTCAAGGCGAGTTTTGACTACGCTAAGAGACCTCGCAAATTAAAACCACCGACAACTGAAGTGACGAATAAGTTTAAGTTAACGCGCGTTTGACAAAAATAATGTTTTTTTTTCGGTTCAATTCCGAGTGATTAATTATTATAAAAATTAAACCAAATTCTCTTTCACGTAAGACGAGTTTCGACTACGCTACGAGACCCCGCAAATGATAAAAACACCAACTGAAGTGGAGAATAAGTTTGTGTTATCGCGCGTGTTTGACCATATACCGAATCGAAATAAACCGATTTTTTTGGTTCAGCTCCGGTTTTCGTTCCGAAAAAAATAACGGTTTTTTCCGATTCGAAGCCCTAGTTAATTTTATTACATTTTGTGTTTACAAGTTTTCTATTTCTACATATTTCTTAAATGTCATCAGCTTCTCATACGTCACATCCGGTAAAATTCAAATTTTCAATTAATATTTAGAAATTCATATCTCGCTCAAATTAAATAAAAAAGAACTATAAAATTTTTAAATTTATAATACAAATATGTGAAAGTTTCAGAATTTTTTATAAATATGTTCAAATTATTAGCATTCCAGACTAACACATACCTGAATGTACTGATTTCGACGATGACAATGTATGACTGCTAGACAGCTCATAACTGGATGAAGTTAGTAACGATCTCAATCTTTCTCCTTTTGCTTTATTTGAACTCTTTTTTTTGTGGGTAATATATGTCCTTAAAATTGGCTTTTGTGTATTTAAACTTTTTTCCTCGCTTTCTTCATTGTTATCCGATTTCGTACTTCTACCAGAGGAACTTCTCAAAACTCTTTTTTCAGGAAATAATGGATATTTACGATTTTCTTTCATAAATCTTTTTTCTAACTCCTCCATTTCAGAACTAACTTGACTACTGTTACCTGATACCGGGCTTTGAAATGTAACTCTTTTTACATTTGAAGGCTTTGGTCTTGAACTTTTCTTTTTTGATGTGTTTGAATCGCCTTCTGAAGAAGTAGCAGTACTGATATTTTTCTCGTAATCTGAAGGAAGGTACTCACTACATTCATCATCAGATTTTGGTGTTGCATAACGGTCTTTTCGTTTCTTTGAAGTGTACTTCAATATTCTTTCTGTTTCAGGTTCTGATGTATTAAATGATAATTTTCCGGGTATAATTGATGATTCTCCGGGTATTGAACTAGCTCTTTCATGACCAGTTTTTATTTTTTTACTCTTATGATTTGATTTATTAACTGATGATTTCCCGGGTACTGAACTAGCTCTTTCATGATCAGTTTTTATTTTTTTATCCTTATGATCTGATTTATTAACTGATGATTTCCCGGGTACTGAACTAGCTCTTTCGTGACCAGTTTTTATTTTTTTGCCCTTATGAATTGATGATTTCCCAGGTACTGAACTAGCTCTTTCATGACCAGTTTTAATTTTTTTACCCTTATCAGTCGATGTATTAATTGTAGAATTCCCGGGTACTGAACTAGCTATTTCATGACCAGTTTTTATTTTTTTACCCTTACTAGTACGAAGTCGTTTTATGATTCTGCTTGATTCTTCGTCATAAGTAATAAATTTGTCTTTACTTGAACTTGAATCTCTTGATATGGATGTTCTTTGAGAAGAATTACCTTCTAGTGAAAGTACATCATCTTCTAAATATTTTCTATATTCTTCTATAGATGTACTTTGTTCCATTTGGAATTCTTTTTCCAGATTTAATATACATTGTTCTTCTGACAATTGTTTTATTTCTAGCGAAGGGTGTTCAGGTTCTTGCAGCTTTGGAGAAGTGTTATCAGGAGACTTTATTTGTTTTGCTATGTTACTTTTTCCATTTTTTTTACTGGTCGAGGGTGTACCGGATAATGTACACTGGGAAGTACTTTGAAATGATGATAATGTTGAAGTACTCGCATGAGTAAAATGCGTGGGCGTGAGGTTTTTAATTAAACGTCTAAAATTTGAACTCGAACTAGATACAGATGATGAACTACTTGAGCTATTTATATTGTAGTTTTTTACGCCAGATAACATTCCTGGGTCCAGTTTACCGGAACTGGTAACATATTTCCGTAGTTCTTTTAACTCTTCAGCTTTAATTTCATAATCTTGAATAATCTTCTTACGTTCTTCTGTGTTTCCTAATTTAATTACGTAATAAATAAGTTGTCTTCTTGTTAATATTGCAAGATTGACTGGTTTTGTTTCCTGCATTTCTGCATCAAAGTCATCTAACCATTTTTCTTCATCACTGGATAAGTCATTGTCAACAGCAGTACCTCCTTTTCTTATACGGCTCTTAACAAGTTCTTTAAATGTACTTTTCGACATTTTTTCTCTATTCTTACTAGGACTAATTTAGTAAAAACAACTACACACTTTCAAATGTTGCTTGTATACTAACTTTAATAAAGCTTGACAGTCCTGTCATCACTCGAACCCACCTATTTATTACATTATAGTTCTGAATTATCTTACTATAATTAATATTTTAATAACATACCTTCTTATTAGTGAGCCTCATCACAAACTAAGTAATTATAAGCCATTGGTTAACCACTATTTCAACAGTTTAAACATTCAAGCAACGTATTAAGAGGGTGTTGCCAACGTTATAATATAACAATGTTTGTTATGACATTAGCAATAAACTATGCATGTGACTAACGAAGTTAGTAAGATGTAACCTTAGGAAATTGAAATATAATATGTCGGATACACTATTATTTATTTATAAATACAACTCACTTTACTGTAAATTAATGAATAATACTACATTATAATAAAAATTAATTCAGACTTAATAATTTGAATGAAATATAAAATACATCAAAACACTAATCCGTATTTTTTTTTTGTATTTGGTGGAGAAAATCTAACTACGTAGTAAAACTGAGCTAAAGCATATTTTTTGTACATACATTTTTTGAAAGTTATTTACATGTTACACAGCAGTAGCTCCATGTAAAAATGATTTCTTTTTCATACACCTTAGATTGGTCGTGATTGCAAAAAATATGATTTTTTAAACAAGTCATCACTTACACTAGACAGAATTTAAAGAAGGCACTGTACAATAATTTTGCTGTTGAAGTCTGACATGTATGATTCTATAATTGGACTGTGGGTTGACTTTGAAGACCAGTTCGGGTGGGCGAAGCTTCTGCAGGATTCGGGTAGGGACAGTGGCTTGGCAGTGTGAATCTACCACGGGTTTATCACATATTTGGCAGTGTTAACAGACTGGAAACCTAGTGTAACATTTCTGTGAATACTTCTTGCTACGCGACCAATAACAACCAATCAAATCCAAATTAACGTTTCACTCCCTATTCTCTTTCAAACAAAACATTATATCTAATTTTCCAATTAATGTCCGTACATCAAGTCTATCCTTTATATTTAATTCAAATAAAACAACTGAACACAGTATGTTTGTATAATTGTGTCTTACTCTAAAATTTAGAAATTCTAAACAAGTTTTTCTCAAAAATGACAGTAATTTACATTTATACTTCTTTATTTTGTATTTTATTATTATTTATTACCAATTTATTGCAAATAGTTATTTTTTGAAATTGTACTAATTGTTGTGAGCATTTAAAATTTTCAATTGTTTGATGCCAACGATAATAATGCACTGTTAAGGTTTTCGCACACTTGAGCGATGCGAAGCGCGACGAAGCGTCAAATTTACTACCAACGCGCATTTGAGAGATGGAGAGCTCAGACGAAAAAATTATCATTATGCCATTATTGTGTGAAGCAGAAATTTAAGAAGACAAGAAGAAAACGCGGACGATGTGGGTTAATCCCATTAATAAGAAAAGAGAAACAAGGGGCAAGTACAAAACTCTATTCCCAAATTTATTGAAAGATGGCATCAAATTCCATCAATATTTTCGTATGGACTATGAAAAGTTCTTGGGACTATTAGAACGTGTGAAATTTAGTTCTCTTTCGGCTATTTTCGATTCGTCTCAAGCGTAATCGTTCTGATTTAGGTAGCTTCGCTACTCTGCTCCGAAGTGTGCGTATGTACAGAAGAATATATTGAATGAAAAAACTACTTCGCCGCGCTTTGTATCGCTCAAGTGCGCGACAGCCTTTATTCATTATATTAACAAAAGTAACCAAGTCGTTCGGATTATTTAGTGCCATTATTATTTTTACATGAAAAATTGTCAATTACAAATAAATACTTTAACCCATTACGCCTCAATACATTCCTTAATCCATCAACTTTAAAGAGAAATAGTGGCTAGATCACCTGAAAAGTTTTACTACATTTAAAAGCATATGGACAAAATGGGTTAATCACAAATTAAAAGACACAAAACGAGACTAATTAACATTCATTTATAAAATCTGATCAAAGATGATTTGAAAATTCGCAATTTTCATTCATATAATGACGACATACATTTACACTTAAACTGCACTCAAATTTGATCTAGACTTCATATGACTGCCTTAATTTATTACGATTTATGATCGTAAATAAGGCCTGTTCTTCATTTATATTGTTTTAAAAATATTCTAGTGGCAGTGCTGCTTGTGGTCGAACCACGCATTAATTTTATAATACTATAAATAGTTCACTGTTATGAGCTATGTCCAGCCACTCGATCCAGAGAATTTCAGATTAACGCCATTGGAATTGCACTTGAATATCTAAATGAAACGCTGATTAGGCATCATATTGCTAGCTTCTTGGCGAGGCACTTAACTGAGCTCTATTACACACAACACGGATGCCATACTGCTCAATACAGATTGATTTACTAAAATGAATGATGGACGATATGGCAGTTGTAAAGGCAGCCCTTTATCTCATACGTATTTTTCATTTATTTGGTTATCATTTTAAATTATGCAACATTTCAAATTGCAGTTGTAACACATTATTCTATGACTAAAAATGGAAAAAATATTTATAAATCAATAAAAAAATATTAAAAATACTACATATAAATAAAAATACTAAAGCTATAAATAATTATATACAAATAATTGTCGTTAACTAAAATTAGCTAATTTATTCATAACTAAAAAATTTTCTAATGATACACTCAGGTGCAGAAAAACAGGCCATTATTTTTTAAATTTTTATTAATTGTCTTGACACTTATAAGAGTTAAGAAGTCGGTTAATTAGACAAAAGTTGTCCAATATTACGATGCCATTTATGCAAATATGCTTATTCAGAAGTAATGCATAGGTCACTAGATACAGACAAATATGTAAAATTTGCAGTTTTTTTTGCAAAATTTCTAAGTATGAAATAACTATTTTGATTTGTACTTCTTCGAATGATGATACTCATATTTTTGTCACTATTGGATTTCAAATTATAATACCAAAGGTACCTTACAATTTAATATTTCATAATTATTATTGTCCATTAAATAAACCGATAAGTACCATCTGTTACCTTTTGTACACAGTAACAGTGTGTCTTTCATTGGACAAAATTAAAAGTTTTATTTAAAATGTTTCAAAAACAATGCTGTTAACAAAAATGAAAATAAAAAGTGGCCTGTCTTTTTGAACCCGTGTATAAACAAATTGTAAACTTGTAAATTGTAAAATAAAAAAAATAATGTTAAAAAATATCCATTTTTACAATATTAAAAACATAATCAAAAATAGTAAAATGCTTTTATTATGAATCACAATATCTTGCAAAATTTAAAACGAAATGTAAATAATCAATGATCGCATTTGTTTACTAGAATTCGCTAGATCGATGGCTGACAAATTAAAACAGTTGGAATTTGTTGATCAAATTCAGTCACCACTGTGTCGAATCATACATACTAGTTATCCGCTAAGTTTACAGTCTAAGTATCAGCAGTGAATCTGTAAATACTTGTTTATACACATAATCTTATAATTCAAATAATTTATTTACAAATCGTGGCTAGTTATTATTACTATGAGATCGAATACGTTTTATATTTTTGCCTGTGGTGTTGTCGGTTATTTCATATTTACATTAGTTACATGCTACAGCTAAATGTTCACTTTACGTGAAGAATAATTTAGAATTTTGATAATAATGAATCAAAACATTATCGTTGTTTTATGTAAACTATATACATAGAATGATGAATTTCATGATTGAACATTATTGCTGAAGCACCTTGTACATTTTTTCTTACTAGACAGTGTGTGAAGTTAAGCGATATGGATCTGCTGTTGCGCTCACAGCTGGATGAAGAATGAAGTTGTCAAAGACTTCCATCAATTCCTCCATGCTGTATTCTTCTAAGCACACGAAGCCTTCAAGGTTTGGTGATTGTTTTCGAGCACAATCGATGCAATGTACTACGTGCCTTTTCTCTTGTTCTCGAATGAAAAGGATGTTGAATACTTCAATCTAAATATACCAAAAATCTTTATTATTTTATTGATTTTTGTAGATATTATTGATTGACAATCACGGTTCAAAAATACGAGACCTGTCTAAAAAGAAACCGACATTCGGCTGGGGAAAAAATATTGCGTACCTGACGTGGTTGGGACCCAAATCCCTTTCAAAGTAGGCACCTTGCGCCTCCACACGTTTAGCCTACCAATCCTTCCACTGGTGGACACACCTCTGAAAGCCTTCTTTTGGAATGGTCTACAGCTTCGTCGTCGCGTTCAGTCTTCTCTATTTTCAAAACTGTGTTTTTGTTTCCGGATCGTACCCGTACATCCATGATTCATCTCCAGTTATCCAGCATGTCCTGTGCCTGTGAAAGGGAGTTGTTTCTGTTCTTCCCACAACAGCTTGGGAACGAATTTCGCAGACACTGCGTATATTCAAATCCTCACGTAAAATTACATGCGCGGAATCCTAACTGGCCCCAACCTCTTCAGAAATCTCCCTTACGGTCAAACGACGATCTCCCATTACGATTCTTTGCACCCTCTCAACAACAGTTGCACGCGAGCAGTTTGTGGCATCCCAGAACGTTGATCACTCTCCACTAATGTGCGGCCATTCTTGAATCGGTTAAACCGCTCATTTGTTTGTGTTCCCCCCATGGCATCGTCTCCAAACAGCTGGCGAATCTTACGAATGGTACAAAACTTGATGCAACATCTTTGCTCAACACGTTCAGTCATTTCGAGCGAATCGGAAATTCGATGAATACTTGGCCAGCAAACACCGAATGATGCACCCGATGGCGAAGCGATAATTCAGGCATGCGCATGAAAGTTTCCCCCTCCATTGTGGAAAGTGGCACCGCCCTACCGTCATTATTTTGCGCGGGAAAATTGAACGTCGCTTTGTTTTTAGACAGACCTCGTGTAAATCATTCGCCAAAATGTCATTAGTAATTTGGATAGTACAAATCTTGCAAACAACAGTATAATAATAAAAATAATAATTTACTTTCAAGTCCAAAAATACAAATCAAAATAATTTAAAATTTGTATGCATCCAAATCCAAGAGTTTTTAGATTAAATAATTTGGTTTACACCTAAGTACATTTGTTTTATTTAAAAAAAAAAAACTCACCTCACACTGTCCACAATAATGAGAAGCTTCATTTTTCCCCCTTCCATGGAATTTCACTTCCACGCCTTTATGTCGTACAAATTCTAATATCATAGAGCACTGTCGAAGTGTTCGTAATAGACATTTTCTGCAATAATAAATAAATAACTATATTACGAAATATCATAAGAAAAATAAAATATTTAGAATAGTCTTTTTATACGAATCACTGTAAGATGTAAGATCAAATAAGTTAATTTTTCTTTGGAAATTTCCTTTACAATTGGATACTATACTATAGTCAAAATTTAACTATTTTTGATACGTGAAAATATATATTAGTGAAAAAAAAAGATTGTTTAAATATTAATTCATTTGTAAACTACAAGCAATTGAAAGTTTTGCCGACGTTTCATATCCTAATAAATTTGATCGGTTGCCTGAATATAAAACCGAAAGGCGCTCTCGACCATTGATGAGGACATGAAAGTCGTAATTTCGTACTTCGCTTATGGACCTTTTACATTTTTATTGCACCCTGACGTCATTTTTCAATGCGCCACGTAGTGAAATTCTTACGAATTAGAGATGAGGAGGCACCATGTTGTCAAGTAAAATGATTAAAAGAGTAAGCATTTATTTTCGATAAAAAATTATTTAAACAACGCAAAAACTTTTGTCTTTAACTATAAAGAAATAATTAATAATGAAAAAAATATATTTAAAAGAAAAAACAACAATTTTATTCTTGTTTATTACTTTCCTAATATCAAACTGGTAACTACGCAATTATCTGTTACTTTATGTGGTGTTTGTTTCGCATCTTGTGGAACAAAAAACCACTTTTTCTGATTCCCATCTCCTTTTCCTATTGTTTTAAAATATTCATCACAAAGGCTTTGTGTGAATTTATTTAAGAAAGTTAAGTGTTTGCTAGAGTTTTTACTTTCCGCCATTAGTAATTTTATTTGAAATGTAACTTGCCTCCTCAAAGCGCAAACAACCTACTGCGCACTACATATATGTTATTTTTGTCTATCTCTCTCTTTTGATGTAAAAAGTCCATTACGTACAATTTTTAAGTCGCGTTTGCACTAAATTCTTAGTCATTCTGTTCTTGCAAAAAAAAAATTAGAACTCCATTACATTAAGAGTTTGTATTCTCAAACTAAATAGATAGATAAACTATTGAAAATAAACTTACTTGACAAGAGCAAAGAGTTTGGGGTCAGAGACTTTTATATTCCTTGCAAGGTTCCACGATAAATGAAGCATTGGCACAATAGACTTAAAACTCTGTAGTTTATTCCATTCGTATCTTTCTATTGCTAACTGGTATTGTCGTGCTGTTAATGGTCCAACATTCCACGCAATGTTGTTGCACCAACCGATCGCTTGCACCCAATGTACACATCCTGCATTTACCCACACTAAATCACCAGGTCTTTGCAGGAATCGATAAACGGGGATATTAGCATTATATAAATCTTCTAAAACTGGCCACCAGCTCCCATGAAGGTAGTTTATTTGGTTCTTCTCGCAAAGGTTGCAAACTGCTCCCCAATATGCGTCAGGAACTGCGAACCATTCGCAGTCACCAGGACCAATGTTGATGTTTATTGAACAGAAGTTATTGTTTTCTTGGTGACCTGGTGTTCGACTGCCTGGTACCTATTAAAATAAAAACAAATATATACATTGATCTATCTATATTAAGTGGAACAAAACGAAAGGACGTATATATTATGCATTTAAAACAAAAAATGTAAAAATATTACACAACTGTTATACAGATTCTGAAGAAGGAATCTTAAATTGAAATGTAAATATGCTGTGCCATGCGCTTTAACGCATTCAGCCAACAAAACTGTTTTTATAGCATGATTATTTCAGTTGTGGCAACACCCAGATGGGTAGGCCCGTGCAAGCGGTTTGAGAATGGCTCAGTCCGTGGAGAAATAGGGCTGGGTGTTTAAGTGATAGGGCGCGAAGACCTCTCAACTAACTACGTGATTCAACCAGTGGCGGCTCGCGGGTTGAAAATTTGGTGGGTCAAATTTGGCAATTATTTATAGTATGTACTATCCGCTACTAGACCGTATGTAAGCGAATAAGGTGGTGGTTGTCTTTGTCTAACGTAAGCAAAATTACAATTCATTTGTCTGTCAGACGCATGGGCTTGTATATGCAACATGGTCACAAGTTTGATGTGACCCAAGCAGCGCGCGCACACGCGCCATTCGTTGTCTTGCTATCAACACAGTGGTGTCGTGTGCAACCAACGCTTACGACACGATGAATTGACCTTATTTATTACAGTCAAAACATTTTATTGTTTTTATTCTTCCGATTTTTATTTCCTGCTTTGATAAATTTGGGAGGTCACTAACCAAATGACCTAATGAAGGAACCGCCACTGGATTCAACGCACGGTACACAAAAGAATAAGGTGATAGGGCTAAAAGGGTGCACGATAAAAAGAGAAATGTCCAAATTAACAATAAACAAAATCCTTAATATCATGCGTAGTACAAAAAAAAAAAGAAAAACGCAGTTGGTAAAAGGTAAAAGTCTGGAAAGACCAGCTAGAATTAGTCCTTGAGAAATTTGTAGATAGGTAAGTTGGAGATCTCACGAAAGTTAATGGGCGGCTTTTAAAGTGAAAATTACCGCTATTGCACAAATACTGTGTTTAAATCACGGAACGTCCGTCGGAAATACGTTACCAAACGAACTAGACGCGGCTCAAATCCCTCAAAGAGGATAAAACAGAAAAATCTGCAAGAAAAACTGTTATGCCCGGCTCTCAAAACACCTCGGCACAGACGGACGATGCTTTTTTTTACCAAGAAAGCAGCTAATCGAAGAAATCAGGTTTAACCTCGACGGATGTCTCACGAGGCCATTCAACTCGACAATGAACTGAAAGAGGGCAGTAGAACAAAAATACCATGACCAAAACTACTGGAACATCGACCAGGTTGTCTAAGAGAGGGGCGATACGAAATCGGGATGTAACATAGTATTACAACCATAACTTACTTTCATGTAGAGTTGCACCGTGTTCATCCCCAAGATTACATGTCCGACATGCGATAACATGTTCCCAGCAGAAACAACTCGCGCAAATGCAGGTAATTTCATCAACTCTTGTAACTGTGGTCGCCATTTTCGCTCGTCTGATAAATCCACGTTGGTACCGAATCTAAAACAAATAAAATAATTTTACTTTTTAAACCAAGAGTTGTTTCACATCACTTACTTTAACATCTTTGGAGGTGTGTAACTTTTTACAGAATTTATATTAGAGTTTGTTGACGAGTTCTTATTCTTTCGCCGGACAAAATTACCCGTAGAATCTTTGGAATCTGAATCCGATAAGTTATAGCTGGTACCAGAAGCTTTATCGCGTTCCTCCTGTAAATTATTTCTAATTAATATCCCTTTTCTACTAAATTTATTTTACTTTTATTTACCTTAAGACTGTCTTTGAAGCTAGAAGCTTGATATTGAGCATAACGCGCTATTGTAGTGTGAGATCTATGCGAAATGCAGGCCCAAACCTTGCGTCCAGACTGTGGGTCCCAGTTTTCGTCCGAAGGTTGCTGAATTTGAGTTCGGACTTCTACACTATGATCTGGATTTGCTTCTACTAACGTTTTTGTTGAGAATAATCCCAAATCTATAATAATACAATAATATGAAAGATATTTTTAAATATAGTGCATGAGCAGTCACGAGACTAAGCTATCATTGAAATCATATGACATGTGGGGCCCGTTTTTAATTATTTTGCTCTTTTACTATTTTTTAAATTTAGAACTATTTTCCTTTATGAAATATCGGACCAAAAATTTTACGCGTAACTTGAAAAACTTTGGTTTCGTGACTAACTTCATGAATAGGATTCTAACAAGTTTAGGAGGAAATAAATGATCAGCAAAGAGCATACAAGTATTAAGGCTCCCCGAAACCAACGCGAAAGATTCGCGGCGGTGACGATAACGACAATTTCGCGTTCATTGCGGCAACGAAATTCGCGTGACTATCCACACCAAAGAGTAAGTTCTGTGGCAGGATTTGCCACAATGTATTTCACATCAGACGATGAAGAAGAACTTTTATTGATTGCTTTAGATAGATGATAAACATAATGCCAGGAGAAAGGAAAGAAAGTGCATTCATTCATAAAATCAAAGAATAAAGCTGGTTTTTGGCGACGAACCGTATTCAACAAGGTTTGCAAACCGTTTTTGTATCTGACGTCATCGTTTTTTGACTCGCCAAAATGCATAGTTTTAAAACAATGACGTAATGTCGTTGTATTTGAATTTGACAAATAGAGTTATCAAATAAAAGTTTATTTGTAACTAGAGTTAAAGATCAAGAAGTGCAAATTTTGGTGAAATTAATTCTATGACTATGAAAATACCATACAGCAAATTAATTTCATGCATTTTTTAAAGGATATTAGTGATTTAGAGAGCAATTCAATAATAAACTGGATAGATAGATATTTAGAAGAAGATTTCTATTCATTATTTCGAATGAATAAAATCTGTCATGTTTGTTTACACAAAACACTGAGCAAATTGTTGAGGTTAAACCTCCTCGCCCTCTCCCCCCACTTCGAAAACGTTTCAAACCACTACTGCCAGCTGGTTCAAAACTATTTCAAAACGGTCGTAGCGTGACGTCATTGTTTGCACCGTTTTCATTTGAGAAAATAATGTTTCAAAACACTACGAACAAGCATCAAACCAGTGTCGCCAAAAAACAGCTTACGGATTTTGCTGAATTTCATACACCGATGCCACAATTTTGACAAGATAAAACAGTTTTATATTTACATTACAAAATGAACACAAATTGAGTATTTCATACAATTTCCATCTATTTTTCTGTAAATGTTGTAATAAAATCACTAGCGAATAACTAGCGACGGCGACAAAACCCGTAATTAAATTGCTGCAGTTTCGCGGATGTCTGCGCGATAACTGCGCTCCAGTGTGGGGACTGTCACGTGTCGCTGTGTACTTTCAGTCGACAATTTGGAAAAGCGAAAGTTTCGCTATCGCTGTGAATATTTCGCGTTGATTTTTGTGAACCTTTAATATTAATCGAATACATTCTTATATGATGTAACTTCATATATTTTAATACTTGTAAATTGTAAAACAATGTTTTTAGCTGTGCAAAATTGAATAATTCAAACAAATATTCCGTTTGACACGGGCCCCCATATGATTTCAAGGAAAGTAATGTATTGACGTCTCGCACCCTATTTGACTTTAAAATTTACCAAGTTTTAATGCAGACGCAAGTCCTCGTATGACAGCAATTGGATGTTTAAGGCAAAATTCTTGTAACTGCGGACTAAACGCATGCTTTTTGTTGTCCAAATAAACTGAGGGAGTTGGTGGTAATAACTGTTGATGATTTAGTTTCGTAACTGGTGGTTCAGGTGGACTTGGCGGTGGTCCTCGGTCTGATAATATCGAATTACTAATTTCTCCTTTGATACCTTCACCTTTGCATGCTTCTAACACAGCCTTTGCATCCATGTCAATATCCCACTCAATTTCTTTATGATCATTTGAAACAGTTTCGAAGTCCCAGTTCGATTCGGATTTAACGGTCAAAATCTGATGGGACGGATTCATATCAATTGGTTCAATCTTTGGTTTTGTATCTTCTGTTGCTGATTGTGGTTGTGAGGGTGGATTCATATTAGATGGAGAAAATGGCCCTGAACTTAATGTATTTTCTTCGGACATATTTTCTTTTACGTCCATATCCTCAGAACCAAAATGTTTCAGGAGATTCTCCGCAAGAGTTGTTGCAAGATCGCGCTGAGACAAAAGATCTTTTAATTCTTCCTCGCTGACGTCGAGATCATTAGAATTTAATATCTCTGAGTTATTGGATGCTAAAGGTAGGTTTTGGCATGAAGGAACAGGAGGTGCCAAAGAAGGTTGAACTAATTGCAAGTTTAGATTTTTATCTTTGTCTTTGCCATTTGTATTTGCATGCGATTTATCTCCATTGCTTGCTTGTGATTGTTGACTTGTGTTTCGTTGTTGATCCTGAAGTAACAATAATAAATATTTTTAATAATAAAGTCAAAGCCGGAGCCAACTTGAAAATTATTTCCAATTTGCTTAAAGTGACCCGTGTGATGTACTCTCCACGGCAGTTTTAGTGCTCGAGAGGAGACGCCTGTAAGCGTCTTCTATGGTAAATATTTGTCGTCATTATGGCAATCTGCGAATAAAAGGCAGATTGACGCACCCAGTAATGGGTAAAAATTATAAAATCGAGATGATATAAATACAAAATTTATTTAATTTTTGAATACTAATAATTGTGAAGAAAACTGATACTTTTTAAGTAATACATATCACTTTAAAACAATGGGGTATGTGACCATAATCGAATTTCAATATATGTCATAAAATATAAAAACTAACCACCATAGCTTCTCAATATAACAATAAAAACTAAACATTAGTTTGTAATAATTATATTACTATTAGCAATTTAATGTTTTGAAGAAGGGATATGTGACATCATTATGGTAGGATCGTGGAAGACGACAGATAGACTGGGAGGAAAAGAGATAGTTATAGATCAGCGTCGCGATTATGTTGAGGTACGTTATGGCATGGCGATAGCTGGCTATGACTATCTCTTTCCCTCCCAGTCTCTATGAACCTTTTACATCAAAAGATAGAGAAAGACAAAAATGACATATATGTAGTGCGCAGTAGGTTGTTTGCGCATTGAGAAGGCTAGTTAAATTTCAAATAAAATTACAAATGGAGGAAAGAAAAATTTCTGGCAAAACTTAACTTTATTAAATAAATTCACAGAATGCGTTTGTGATGAATATTTTAAAACAGAGGAAGTGGAGATGGGAATCAGACAAAGTGGTTTTTTGTTCTACAAGATGCGAAATAAATACCACATAAAGTGACAGATAATTGCGTAATTGCCAGTTTGATATTAGGAAAGTAATAAACAAGAATAAAATTGTTTTTTCCTTTAAATATATTTTTTTCGTTATTAATTATTTCTTTATAATCAAAGATAAAATTATTTAAGTTTCTGTGTTGTTTAAATAATTTTTTATCGAAAATAAGTGCATATCCTTTTAATGATTTTACTTAACAACATGGTGCCTCCTCATCTCTAGTTCTTAAGAATTTCACTACGTGGCGCATTGAAAAATGACGTCAATGTGCAATAAAAATGTAAAATGTCCATTGGTGCGTTCAATGAGCAATGCTACCTAGCTGCTAGAGCTCGTCAAATAGCAAATATTTGTATTCGTTGAACGGTTAATTTGAAGAATTTTGATACGTAACCTAACTAACTAGGTGTCTAAATAGGAGATTTCAGATAGCATACAAATCATGTGCTAGAAGTTGCTCGAGCAAAATCTAAATAGCAGCAGTTAGCAGACCGTTCAGCCATCTAGCGCTAGTAAATGCTAGTTAGCGCTAGACACATTGAACCATATGTCTTCTTCCTAGTGCTGTTGACAAAATTCGAATTCTCGAATTTTGAAATATTTGAAATTCGAAAAATTTTGTAATTCAATAGTTGAGGCCGCCATCCATTTATTAGTGTTTTACAATGACATGACTTGTTTAAACTTGCTCTCTGAGTCCAAACACCGAGATTTGTCGCTTATTTATTGAAAGTAAAATATTCTTAATTAACATGTCGCCGCGAAGTACAATTTGGAAATATTTTTCCTGAAATTTATAATAAAGTAAAGTGCAATAAATGCCAATTAACTTACACTTGAAAATATGTAATTCTAACTTTGTTAATACTCGAAATTAGAATTTTGAATGTGTATGAAATTCGAATTTTGTTAAAAATTTCGAATTTAGATTAAAATTCGAAATCCGAATTTTCGAATAATTTTTCAATTGAATTTTCGAATTCTATTTTTTTTAATCAACAGCATTACTTCTTCCACGATCCTACCAAGGTGACGTCACATATCCCTTCCCCAAATTTTTAATAATTATTTTCTCTTAAACTACGAATAATTAATCGATTTAAAAAGATACGGGTATTTTATTTTGTTATCTAGTATCATTTACGTAAAAAACAAAATTTGGTCATATACCCCACCATAATGTGATACAGATAAAGCTTGCGATAAATTAGTTTTTAATCTTATGAAATACCATAAAACTAAAAAATCGCGATAACTATGGAAACGAAATTTCGTAAAATAAAACAGCAATATAGAGATTTTTGGTTATGGAAGATTTGTCTGTTTCTTTGAAGTTTTGCATACACATACATTTAAGTTTACATCTAATACTATACTGTTTTAGTTAATTTTGTAGCAGACCATCAAGAACTCCATAGACCACGAAGGTTGAACAAAACGCACAGTACAGCAAGCAATTCTTCATTTTTTCGACTTTTTGTAACCTTTACAATATTTTTACACTTGGAATTTTGCATTCACGTCGTATATTATATGTTTAATTTCATTTATTCACGCTAATTGTTATTTTATTGTAACAACCCTTCAAGAAGATTTTTAAACCCAATTCTATACATGAAATACTCGCCCTGCTGGGATTCGAACCCAAGACCTCGGCATTCTGATGGTCATGAGTCACTGTTCTTATCCAATGATCTACCGAGGCCGGTATAAGAGTTTCTTAATACTGATGTAGAAATATGAACTTACATTAGCATTAGTAGATGGGAATCCTTTAATAACGCTATTTGCGTTAATTTTTGCTGGTTGGGCACCGGAACCTTGTACCTGGGGAGGGGAACCAAATGGAGTTGTGCCTGTTCTTTGTGCAGGTAGAACACCTGCAGTTCTCTGCTGCTGGACTTGTTGCTGATGCTGTTGCATCATTCTGTATTGGTTTTGTAATTGGTGTAGCATGTTTTGTTGTGTTAGTGTTAAATTTGCCCTATTTTGTTGTAAGTATTGTAATAATTGGTGTTGTTGTGGTGTCATGTAAAAAGGTGGTTGTTGTTGTTGCATCTGTTGAATTTGACCTGTGGGCTTTTGATCGATGTCGGATTTAAAACGTTTGACTGGACCGCCAGGTGAAGGATATGGAGGCGGGGGTCCTTGGGGGCCAACCTTAACGGAAAAATATAAGGATTTAATGTGTGTTATTTTGGACTGGCAATGAATTTCGGAATAAGAAGCTCAGTAGTGGACTGGGAAGTCGTAAATTTCCCGTTGGGCCAGTCCATCACTGTGCATATTCCAGCAGTTCAAATAAAATTACATTAACGTTGAAATTAAATACAGTTTTCAGTTGATATACTATCTATGCTCATTTTATTCAGCAGGTCTACGTATACCGACAGTTTTTTATCAGTGAACATGGGCGTATGTTATTACCATAGTTACCTTTAAAATGATTGACAGCAATATATTATCACGTTTTTTTTAACTGGACATAGGGAGTTGTCAAAGCCATCAAAATGTCATCTTCCAAAATGATGTGCGAAGAGAATATACATGGTATAAGTTCAATATGAGTTTAAGGTAAGTCTTCGATTTATTTAATTTAGTGCTACTTTTAATAAGCGACCTAGGCCAGCAACTATTAGAAAAAACTATAAGATGCATCAATGGACAGCAAATCAAGACAAGTAAGGTAATTAATAATAAGAAATATTAAATTATACAGTTAAATGAAAATGACAATAACCTTTCGATATTAAAAGAATTTCTGAAATTGACACATGACAATTTGATGACTTTGACAACTCCCTACGTCCAGTTTTTTTTTTAAACGCGAGAATACATTGCTGTCAATCATTTTAAATGTAACTATGGGAAAGACATACGCCCATGTTTACTGATAAAAAAACTCCTGATATAAGACGATTGCTAGTTTATTATTTTGGTATTCATTATTAATGTAATTTTATTTGTTAGTGTTCCCCTTTAATACCATATAAAATGGAAGGACTCTCCAAAATAAATTTTATTATAAATTTTTGTACATTATACAGAAAATAAAAAAGAGGATGTTATTTTATTAAGAACACAATAAAAAATAGAATACACACATCGTGCATACAAACACACAAACATAAAAAACACTCACAATACAAACAACGTAAATTACAAAAATATAATGTAAAAAAAGTTTTTCCAAACAATAGAGGATTCCAGCTCAATCGAATTAATAGAAATTTGTAAAAAAAGCAAAAGTATATGCTTAATAATGAATATAAAGAAATAAAAAATAGAATGATATGGAAATACTTCAAAAATATCGAAATAAAGGTTTTATGTTATATTGGCTCGTCACTAATATGAAAGGAGGAGGTTCGTACTATCAATGGAAGTAAAGATATTCAAATAGCTGAGGAATGGATATCAGTCCAATGCAATTCTCAAACATTTTTTATTTGAATATAAATTTCTTGCATTAAACTTAATAATCTATATGTATACATGTGCAATTATGAACTATGTAGACATGTAATGTTATAATGTTCATTTATTTTTTATAAATATAATTTAGAAAAAAATAGCATATATTTCAAGAACATTTAGGTCCACGAAGAAAACAGTGTGATATGAAAATATATATTCGTGACGTCTCATCTATTTTTTCAAACACTAGGGGACCATAACTTGTTTATTAGTTGGAATTTTTTCACCGGATTATCACCAATAGTCCTAAGTCTTATTTATACTTTCAGAGGAAATTATAAAAAAAAGGTGGAACCCCCCATTTTGGAATATGTAAATAAATGAAATAACAGTGCAATGTAGATTCCTTACAAAATAGTAAGATGATCAAATTATATAAAAGATGTACAAATAAAAATATTTAGTCTTTTGAACATCACATTTAAAAAGAAAAACAAAAAAAAATGTGTACGATTGATCACCTTATTTAAAAAAACACACAGGATTTGCATCGGCCTTAATATACATGTTTCATTTTTAGGAACTATAATTTTAATAAATATCACTTTACTTAGCAGCAAGATGTGAAGTAATTTGTCTCTTATTAAGAATTATACTAAATATCCCTGTATTTAAGACAATACTTTCAATATATGATTAACCCTGATTAAATTCTTTGGTTTAATTACTCATAGAATCTACTACTAATGTAATTACGTTTTTATTCAGAACCTGTTTCATGCAATTTGATATCTCTTTAAGTACTGATTCAAGTTCTTGTTTACCCTGTCTGGCTGGGTCATACATGTAATATATTAGATTCGGGTTGTGTGACAGTACCTGTCCATAATTCTTCACCTGCAAATGCTGGTTGTGCGTGCGGTTTTGCTGCGAGCTGTTTTGCTGTTGTTGCCTGGATGACATTTCTGCTGATATGGGCAGATTCCAGGCCTCTTCGATCGACAGAAGTTGTCTGCGCCTAATACATATCACAAAATAAGTAAAATCATTATTAAAATTAATTTATTGTACAACAATAAACCGGTAATTTCAGTTAAGGAATTGTTACTTTGATATACGAACTTGTATTTTGAAGGGGACTACTTAAAGTTATATTAAAAAATTAAAATATATACTTTCTAATTAAAATCGTTTTTGAAAAATAGAAAATTGCGAAAAAAATAATAATTTTTCTTAAATTAAGACGCGAAATAAAATTAAGTGAATTTTCTGCGTTAGTTATCAAATAACCATTGATTGCCAATGTCAATAGTTTTAAATAAAAACCAAATTTAACTCTCATGCAAAACAATTACACAAAAATATAAATATATCTATACATTATTTTCTTTATGTACATTATACAATTTAATATATCAAACAATTTTTTGCACTTTTTCTTTTCATTCAATCACAAAAACTCATTAAAAGCAGAAGTTATATGTATTTTGTAAAACAGTAATACTTCGCCTTAGGCCGATAATTTGTTCGAAAAACGACTTAACTCGAAACGCTATTCTGTACGTATACAGAGTTGTGTTCACTTATAACGAACCACTTTTAAAGACATGAAAGAAACGGCCATAAATTCAATGTTATTTTTTTCCGCACATAACGAACCCGGATATAATGAACTTTTGTATATAACAAAATATATTTTATCGATTTTTCGCTTATAACGAACTTTCGGATACTGTGTAAAATTTAACGTTTTCTGTCTTGCATGTATTTCGTTTACCGATTATTATTGTTCATTGCTATAGATATACAGGGTGATTTTTTTCAAGGTGTGCATAAGAGATTAACTCCGTTTTTTACAAACCGTTGCTCCCCGTTTTAACTTAAGACAATGTTTGTGGTGTCAATATAAAAATAAAAGATTTCCCCATCCAAAAATACCAAATACATGGACATTATCGAATATTTTAGGCCCATAAATTAATTTTAAAATTTTTCATTGTCGTATTAATAGTAATAGGCATGCCAAATTTGAACAAAAAGATAAACAAGTGCTTATCATTTTATCTGTCAGAATAGGTTAATGTCTCTTGACAATGTCAATTAGTATATTCTGACAGATAATATGTCAAGCATTTGTTCAAATCTGGCATGGCTATAGCTATTAATAAGAAAACGAATAATTTTTAAAATTAATTTATGAGCTTAAAATATTGTATAATTTCCATGTATTTGGAATTTTCGAATGGGGAAATTTTTATCTTTGTATTGACACCACAACCATTGCCGTAAGTTAAAACGGGGGACAACGGTTTGCAAAAAACTGATTTCCCATGTTAATTTCCTATGTACAATTTGAAAAAAATCAGCCTGCATAACATAATTTCATTTATACTTGTATAAAATATATTATACATATGTTTGCTGATTGTACATTTTTTACTTAAATATTCAAATAAATGACAAATTAGAACTTGTTGTTACGAACCTCGGCTATAGCGGATTATTTTTTATGGCAGATAGTGGTTCGTTATAAGCGGACACTACTGTATTTACACAAAACATACATACATTATGTATTTTTTTTAAATAATTTTATTAATTATTTTCCTATTTTATAAGTGATTTTGCAGATTTTTTTTTTCAATTTTTGGTCCTAGTAAAAACCGGCGTAAGTCAAAGTATAACTGTACAGTAATGCAAGCATAATAAGTACTGTATCATAATTGCTCACCTAAATATACTCAATGAGAGAATTTAAGTTAGCAATGTTATGAAAACTATCAAGAAACGAACATTTATAGCTATCTTTTATAGTACATACACTTAAAGAGATAACTAAACAATATTTTTTCCAGTTTATAATTGGCATTACTATTTAAATATCTCATTGATTATATCTCTGGATACATTTGATAATAAATGTACTTACAGAACTCACGGTTTGTATTTTACATTACATACCAATCTTCCTTATCTGTTAATTTTTCGTTCAATACGTCCATAACCATACCTCGTCATCATTCTAGCCAAATACAAATCGTCATTCAGATTCCCTTGTTTCCTTTCAAACAAAATGTAAAAAATGTCCTTACGTGCTGGTAACACTCGGCATTGGTGCGTTCGAAAGTTGATTTTGGAGGAAGTTAATTCGCTGTGTTAAATTTGGGTTCATACCCATAGGAGGTAAGGACGATTTGCACGACAAGCTAGCTAGTTTCGAAGATGCATATGTTTCAGCAGGCGTATCTTGCAGTCCACGGGCGGAATTAGCGTAGCAAGCGTAGGCGTCGCGAGCTTGATTGCAGCTTTCGTAGAGGATGCCCAGGTTAGCCCAGGCGGCGGAGTGACACTTGTCTAGTTGTACTGCGCAGATGTAGGCTTGCAATGCGTCCATCGGCTGGTTCTGCTGCTGGTACAGTACACTACAACAATTCAAATAATCAACATTTTTTATACAAAGATTGAAATTCCCTGACATTTTCAGGACTTTTCCTAACGAAATTATTTTTTTAAAAAACAATTTATTATAATTATATGGTTTGTTTAGAAATTTTGTTTCTAGACACATTTTGATCTTGTATATATCACATTTTTATACATAGAAATGTGTTGGAACAATTAAAAAAGGGTAAAGAGTGGAGAGAACAACTTAGGAGTCATTCAAATAATAATTTTCGATGGTTAAATGAGACAAAATATGGAAACAAGCTAACATACATACATACATACATACATACATACATACATACATACATACATACATAAAATCGCGCATTTCCCACTTAGTGGGTTAGCACAAACCCGAAAGAATAACAATAACATCATCAAAAAAAAAAATTAGTCACTCTTTCAACAACATTCGTAGTAACCTGACATCATAGGTACAACATATATTCCTCGCTCTTAACATATTAAAGTGACCGATTTTCGGTAGCGAAATATCGCAACCGGACCACAGTAATAGTTACGAAACAATCATCCTTCGCCACACATTCCTGTCTAAGCACACTTCTTTCGCCTCGGCCACATTCGTAATCGCATTCATACACGCTCTTCTTCTCTTCCCACTCGGAAACTTTCTCTCTTTTAGTACCTTATCAATCACATCCATCCACTTACACACTGGACGGCCACGCAATCGAACACCCTCAATTTCACCAAGATATATACGCTTTACAAGCCGTTCACTCTTCATTCTCTCCACATGACCAAACCATCTCAACTGGCTCATTCCTACTCTCTTAACAACATTCTTCCTAACCATACATTCTTCATACACCAAATTATGCCTCACGCGATCCCGTCTTACATATCCACATACTCCACGTAAATACCTCATTTCCACGGCAGTCACTCTCTTTTTATGCTTTCCCGTCCACGCCCAACATTCGCTTCCATACATCAAAGCAGGCACTAGCACTCCATTATACACACTTAAACGAGCTTCTCTAGATACGTTTACGTTTCGAGCAAACGTACCCAGAGCACCCATTACCTTACACCCCGCACTCACTCCCCTTTCAATTTCTCTATCAATTCGACCATCCCTTGACATCATACTACCCAAATATACAAACTCATTCACTTGCTCCAGTTTCACTCCATCCACCAACACATTGCACATAGTCACTAATTTACTCCTTTCAAATACTAACACCTTGGATTTATCAACATTCAAGCTAACAAAATACGTATATCACCAAAACTTTTTAATTTAGTGAAAAAATATTAAATAATAGGCTATTTCACCATAATCAAAAATGGTAAATTTATTGAAAATATGAAAGATAACAGATAAGGGATATGGAAAATTATTCCATTTTTTAAATTATAAATTAAGTACTCTCTCTAAAAAATACGGGGTGTTTTGCTTTTGATGTATTCGCGAATAAAATCACTGGTGGCGGCGCTGTTATCAACCAAGATGTCGGATGATTGTCGTACTATCATTTTCAAACGTGCTTGTTTACATGTTATAAACGCAGTTTTCAAGAGTGTTTTATTCTATTATTAAAATATTTAGGCAGGTTTTATTTTACTGACTGATAAGTTTGAAGATTAAGTTTCAATGTTATTATTTCAATTTTGTGCATGGACGTTTCAAAATTTGTTTATTTGCAGATAAATATGACAATGTTCTTGGGAAATAATCTTCACCTCTTATAAAGAGAATTATTTAAATTTTTAAATTCCAATAATTCTTCAAGGAATTTTAAATAGAAAATTGAGTAAATGAAGAAAAAATCATGAAACTAACAGTATTTAAATAGAAAAGTGTAAAACAGGTTAAAGATTAAACAGATTTAAACTGGAAAGTAGTCTTCAAAAAGTCTGATTTTAGTCAATACCTATGTATTGAAGTAGTGAATGAGCACGTAAAATAGAAATAATAAAACAAAAGCTTACTGATCACAAACAACAATCAAATAAAATAACACTAGCCCAAATAGCGTTTTTAGTGAAGTACGACAACAAATAGTTCTTATTTTGCCACTAGATGGCTACGCCTTAATTTTATTCGCCAACTTTGTGAAGCCCCGCCTCAAACAAAAATATACTTATTTGGGTGTGTCGGATCTGTTCGGATGCTGTTCGGGTGACTTTGTTTTTTCATTGTTTTTTGCAAAATGTGAAATAAATTAAGTGCAATAATTTATTTGATTTCTCTAATAATGAAATGTATTACAATTTAAATATACATATATTATTTTCTCAACATTTTTTCGTAAGCCTATGAACCACTGTTTGTTTATTTCTATTTCCGGTATACCCACATTACCTACGTCACAAAGCAAATTTAAAATTCGGACCTGAATATCTCACTTATTTGGAGGAATTTTTAACTCGGACTTTCACATGTGGTCTTATATATTTTTATGTACTTTCAAGAGAGAAAAATAAAAAATATCGTGGAATAGCCTGTTTTCTCCGTACAAAAAGCAACAAAAAAAATCCCTGACAATAAAACTCCATGACAATTCCATGACTTTTCCAGGAAATACTAAATTTCCGGATTTTTCTATTATTCTCCGACATTAACATGAATTTTTATATTTGTTCATGTGATGTTCCAAATTTCGTTACGTTCTTTCGCTCGGAAAAGTGCTTATTTTAACTCCACAATTAATTCTATCTATCGTAATTATAATAAAGTCTTTAAAGATCTAGATTTGTCAGACAGTCTCACTGTATTCCGGAATAAATTAAAAATAACATTTCTAAACTATGTTCTAATTAATTATTATTACTTACTACTTCTCGTATTAACTTATTTATTTGCATATTATTGTAGTTTAGTCACTTCTGGTCATTTTTTTTGGATGTAATATGTATTTATTCTGTGAATGGGAAATATTAATCATGTTCAATAAATTACCTTATTGTTGGCCATCCTGATTATTATAATAGACGTTCTACGTTAAACCTCTCTCTCTCAATCTAATCGAATTGGAAATATTCGGTAGTGTTGTGATACAAATAATTCAACAATTATTTCATACATTTTACATTTAAATTAAACAGTTCGATAGATTTTAACAAGGATAAGTACTTTACTTAATTCTTATCTATTCATACATTGTGCAGTATAAAGTATGAGTACCCTCTGCAGATATGAGGTAGAATTTCAACTAATTATAATAAAAGGTAACAAGATAAACTCGTTTGCAGCGTATAGTGAATTTTGACTATAATTTAAGTCACAATTGAGAAGCCTCTGGCAAAACAACCATAGTCCAAATATTGCAAATTTGAGTTATGTACGCGACATCTGCTTTCAAAGAAGCCTTACAGTCTAGTAAAACGGTTTCTCTCAAAAAGTATCTTCAAGTCATTATATTGTAAACAACCATAGTCCTATAGATTTAGCAAAACAACCTTAGACGTGTAGGTTAAATTTGTATAATAAATGTATTTTACTTCCAATAAAAGAAAATGTTCATTGATTTTCCTGTTTGCAAATTATCAGTTTCTTAGAAAAACAACCAATGCCCTATAATAACCACTAATATATACATAATTGCTCATTATTGTTTAATTTCTTACTTAACATCTATTTTCTAATATTTAATCATGAACTTGAGTTAAAATTAATTATAAAAAACTTTAACGCGAAAGAAGATAAAAAGTCAGATTCAAAATAATGGACTACGGTTGTTTTAGACAGAAGCACCTCAATTGTTCACTTATTAAACGAAGAATAATTCTTTTGTTCCGCAGTATACAGGCTGTAACAGCTAAACGAGCTACCTCAAATTAAATATACAATAAAATACTATAAGACAATTTTATAGAAGACCAAAGGTGACAACCGAATAGAGAAGAAAATATTTTTTAAGCCAGTGGTTCTCAAGTTAAAATACAAAGTTTTATTTTTTTTAAATGGCTGGTATGCCCATTCGATAGAGTATTTGTTTATCTGAATTCAACCATATAATTATTTTATATCCTTTCGTAACAAAAGTATTGAGATTTTTCAGCAGGCTATGTATGAAAAATAATTGAGTTTAAATTAAAACGAAACTTTATAAACATTGTTCTATTTGATTTCTGTTCAAATACAAATTTATTAAAATTTTAATGGGACTTATACAGGGAATTTATTTTAACGTGCAACATATAGTCAATCACTTCCATGGTTACTACACATTACTGTCAAAAAATGACAGCAATGTAATATTTGTCCATTTTAAAATGCAACATACAAAAATTTGTAGTTATGTATTTTCAGTAGTAATTTCCAATAAATCAGCCTACATACTATTAACAAAAAATCAAAACTTTAATGTAGCACATCTTAAGAAACTTTGGCTTACAAAAATTCATAATATTAATGTAATAAATGTTCAAAAATACCCCCATTCACACTGAGGCAATATTCTAGTCGCACGTAAAAAGAATTGACACCATTTGTGATGTGTTCTGGAGGTATCTCCTGTGCTGCAATACTATTTATAATGTTGCATTTTGAAATGGACAAATATTACATTGCTGTCATTTTTTGACAGTAGTGTGTAACCATGGAAGTGATAAACCGTATGTTGCATTTTAAAATAAATAGACCATATTACTATCTCAATGCGTATGCTCAGAATGTACCAATCATATGCTTGGGAGTACAGCGGAAATGAAACCAATGTTATCTTATGGGAAAAATTGTATTTTTAAAGTAAAATATTATATTACGTAGACGTAAATGAACGATAATTTTTTTCTTGCAAGTTTCATTCCATGTTTAACTACTGGATTATGACCTTATAGTATATACATAATCAATAAAATAAATATTAAAATTTAAAAATTTTAAGCGCCTGTTCACTCTTCTGTCACTGACAGATAACCCCAAACTAATAGTTTGTTGTTGTGATTCTTTTGTAAAGTGCGAAATATATATGTTTTTTAATTATGCCTGTTTACTATTGTTTCTTTCCGGATTGTGATTTGAACCCATTAATTAAAAAGGAATATCTTTTCCTTTTTTTTTCCTAAGAATTGTAATGAGAAAAAAAGTCAATATTGCCAACTTAATTGGAAAAATTAGAAAATAGTTTGTCACCCTGGCACGCTTTTTTCATTTCATAAATCTGCCGGCAGAGGCGCTATAATAATATGGTCTATTCTCTGTACATTTCAAACTTTTCGGACGCCATCTAGTGAGTAAAAAAGTATTTAATATGTAGTGAGCAAGATTTAGATCTACAGTTTGACATTTATCATGTGATCCACCACGTGATCACAACAACTGTTCTTTGAAAGATGACGTAAACATGTCAGACTGAACACATTTTATATAATTATTTAAGTATATGATCCACTCAGTGCATAGCTTTCAATTAATTCATGTTTATTTCCTCATTTCTTTCAACCCCGGCATTCTAACCATCTTTTCAACTGTAAGACGGAATGATTTCAATGTTTTTAAACACAAATCGTGCCCCCGGTACATCATCTTTTTTTAGTGATATTTCAAATTCCAAGGATCACTACATTTTAGTACAAGAGATAATTAATAACAGGTACTACACAAAATATCACAACCAAACTTTGCTGACGAAATAAACAAATTGTGGAATCACCGAGACGAAGTGCTGAAGGGGAGAGCATTTGATCGACTCGGACATGGTATATCACCTCGCTCTTTCTAAAAATTTGTTGTCCTTTTCTAAATTGTGTAAAGGGAGGTCCGCCGCCGATCCGTTACGGGTGACGTCAAAATTATAAGTCCCCATTGAATATTTCTCAATATTTTGATTATGTAAAGATATAAAATGATTCCTTGGTTGAAATCAGAAAAAAAATGTATACCATCCCATTTAAAAAAATGTATAAGCTTGTGTTGTAACTTGAGAACCACTGGTTTAAATAATATTTTGTACTCTAATCGAATGTCCTCCCTTGGTTTTCTATAAGCATGTCTTCTAGTATTTTATTGTATCTTTTATAATAATATAATTTTTTGACGTAGCTCGTTTAGCTGTTACACCCTAGGCTCTAGGTATAATAATGATAACTGTATGTTATTTTTTTGTCCAATATGAATTAAAATATTTACCCTATTGAACACCAGGTGTCTGCATTGCCTTCCGATTTCTCAACGGAGTTCCTATAAGCAATGAAGGCATCGTGAACTTTACCAATACTCGCGTAACAGCGACCCAGCAGGTAAAGAGTTTGCCCCGAGAACGGATCTGCTTCAATGGCTTTCTGCAGGCAATGGATGGCGGAAGCTATACGTTGATTTTTATCTCCTAGAATTTCATGGCAGTGATATAGCCAGCCTGTAATCAACAACCATTAAATCATTAGAATCACGAAGGCAGTTTTTAAAGTATTACTTTACCTAGTTGGCGGTAAACGTCAGCTTTTAGAGACGATTCTAAGTTCTTATCCCGAATGAGGAACTCGTATCTTTCTTTTGCAGATTTGACTCGACCTTGGGCTTCAAAGAGGTGGGCTATATGAAATTTGACTGCAACAATAAATAAATTTTATATATAAAACTCATTCAATGTCATTTCTCAAGAATTTGTTATGTGACGGTTAGTGTTAGTGTAGTTAGAATTTTTAATACCTTGATTAACCTATGCAACTAGCTCCATCTGTATTTAAGATGGTCAATTGGTCAGATCGTTGCATCCGAGTGCAATGAATGTCTGATATAGTGGCATTTTGAGTGCTATACAGTTGGTCGATCAGTAGATTCGAACTGATGGACCTCAAATCCGTTTAGTACAAGCAGTGACATAGCGCTTTAATGCGTGTAATGTGTGTCAAGCAACCTAAACATTTTTTTTCAGACAATAAATATATCACAAATCTAATATTTGTCCTTTTTTGTTAATTATACCATGTTAGTATAATTTATAGTTTCCCCAAAAGACACCTGTATACAGAATGATCCAAGATTATACAACCGAATTTAAAATTTATATAAAGGCCTCCCAAAAATAATAATTTTTTGCAAATCCTTCTTTTTAGTGATATTTTCATGAGAATGTAGTAAGAGCGTAACTGGCGCGCTGTAAATAATTTTAATTATAAAAAAAAATATGAATAAATTTCAAAGAATGATTGAGAAAAATTTAAATATCAAGAACAGGGACCTAGAACGAAACAGAAACGAAAACGATAAACGAAATAAACGGAAAAAAAAATCCGGAACAGAAACATAAACGAAATTATTAATCTTATTGCTGGAGCTTTACTTTAACTAGACATTCAAAAACAAGGCTAATTTGACTTGTCTATAGTTGTGGGAATTTAAAAAAAATCGGGATACCGAAGTATTTTAAAAAACAAATATTATTTCATAACCATAGTCTGGAAAAATCATGAAACACAAAATCCGGGTTTACTCAGCAATATCATAGTCGTTGTCATAGTTGTACTCTTAGTCTTAAGAATTAAAATATGTTTATATAATAGATCTGTTTATGCAACATTGTCATACTCATAGTTTCATAAACATAAGCATAATCATTTAATGCAATATTTAATTCTGAACATGTTTTGTATTTACGCTTTAGTTCTAAAATTAATAGAGCAGATTTTACAAATATATGAAAATTTTAACATTGTATTTCCTATGGCCCATACACCCGGTATATATGTATATATTTTATATTATATTACCATAGTTGAATTTTCTATTTGTTAACTCTGCGTGTAGGTATCTAAAATAATTTGATTTTTTGACAAAAAATGTATTATTTTATAAAATTTGATTTAAATCAGGCCAACCCTGAATAAAACATAATTACACTCACAAAAGATCACAAGATATTATGATAAAAAAACGAAATCATTGCCGAAAGTGGTAAGAATGAACGCCATGCAGATCCATTGTCTCTAGTTAATCTCTCGTCTATCCAATTATTTTCGTGTAAAATAGTATACCATTCATATAATGCCTCAAAACATAAGGCTTCCCACCTACTTGTATGCTTGCTTGTAGAGCAAGGGCTGTTATCCACTAAGGCAAGCTGCAAATGCTTTAAAGCTGATTCTGTCTCGGAATGTGCTTTAAACATCAATCCTAGTCGTAGGTGAACTTCATTTGCACGTTGGAAGCCTGGTGTAACATATAGAAGTTCTTGAAAAGCTTTTATAGCCCTGCAAAGAACAAATCTTTTAATATTTTTCAAATAAGAAATCAATATTTGTACAAGTTTTAAAAAAGAATACCCGTAATATGAATTAGAAGTGAACATAATTTAATATGAAATTTTAGTTTTATGTAATTTCCTGCTATTCTGTTCATTTTACGACAAAAACTAAAACTGTAGAGTGCAAAGTTGTTCAGAATTGTATACAGAATTGACTACATTTTTTATTGTTTTTATTCTACATTTGAGAAATAGTATATTATGTTATTAGGAGTAGAAAGCGGTCTTTTTGTGTTGAACCCAGCTATTGCGGCCGAGGCGTTAGCCGAGGCTAGGCAAGATTAAAACACAAAAAGGGCGTTCTACTCCGAATAACATATACTATTTTTTCTTCAAGTGTTTCAAAGATTTTTTTCACATTTTTTTGGAATTTTTTGATTGTAGTGTTTACAATTTCAGCCAAAGCCGGCTGTGTACACTACAAAACAAAAACGATTCAACTGTCAAATAACAATTTTAAATATACTCTGTGTGGCTGTGACGACTGCCGCCGCCAGCGGTGAACTAAGACACTAACATTTTTTTACTAGTACAACAATAACAACATTTTTGTACTAGTAAGACAATGAATATCTTCTATAGTGTGTGTACAGTAGCATAATATCAATATTATAATACACTTGAAGAAAAACTATATTATTTTATTTATATTCTGTATAGGGCACGGAAGATCACGTGACCTAACATATGTTTTGTCCCTTTCTCACTTCAGACTCGATCTTCAGCTCTATCCCATGCTAACTTCAGACTATACTTTCGACGCAATGCGCATGCGTCAGTTTGAATAGCTGTCACATTTCTAGCAAGATATCAAATGAGAATAAAATAAAGACAATAAGAATCAAATAAGTTTTTATTGAATTCTTCAATAGTATAATATAATGGAAGATAACAATGTGATCATATGTTTATTCATAAGTATTACGATCAGGATGTTCTTAGTCTTCATTCTTGTTTAAATAGAAAATATTACCAACAGTAATTGACAATTTATAAATTTAGAACTTCATCAACGACCTACTATCAAATCTGAGTAATAGATAATATGTCAGCAAGTGATATTCTCATAAACATAAACGGCCACGAGCCACAGACGACGTACCCTACCTATACAAATTGTCACTTGTTACTTATGTTCATATATTATTAGGTTTTAAATATTACATCGATAATCTGTGCTTGATGGGATAGCAAACAGTTTTATATTATAGTCCGACGACAAACTTGCACCTAACAACGCTCTGGCATCGTTTGAAAAAGAATGACAACACACACAAACAACAATAAAAGAAATAACAACAAACAAGATAACAAAAAGAAACAAATAATAAAACACTACAATGAATAACAATAACACAATCAATCGATATATGCACAAGAACTGCCAAATAACAAAATGGCAACAAATTCCACAATTACGCAACTTCATTCTTAAAATTTACCGCTAGAAAAATATGACAGCTATTCAAACTGACGCATGCGCACTGCGTCGAAAATACAGTCTGAAGTTAGCATGGGACAGAGCTGAAGATCGAGTCTGAAGTGAGAAAGGGACAAAACATATGACAGGTCACGTGATCTTCCGTGCCCTATACGAGTGATGCACGACGAGACGAGAGTACGCTCGTATCTCGGCTCGTCTCGTCTCGTAGCGTTAAGCCGGGGCCACACATTCGGTATTCGCCGATTGTCGAATATTCGCCTTTCGCCGAGTAATGTTCGTCAATTGGCGAGCATACGTTTACAGACATGCGTAATTTACCGAGCATTGATTAACGGGTTCTATACAACTATACAGGGTGTAATCATACTTCGGAAAAAAAATGAAAGTCCATATAGTATTGACCAAAATGAGTAAAAAAGGTTTAATCAATATGGGTCCGATCTTCAACTGTCTCCGAGAAAGAGGCCATTTACTATTAGAATCGAAGAAAATTGATAAAGATAGTGATTGAACGAAATTTTGTCTATGTCAGTAAATAGACTATAAAAAAACAATACAATTTTATATGAAACATTTTTCTCAATTTCTAATAGTAACAAAATTATTTGAAAATCAAATATTGGCCAAGGTTACCACATTTAACTTGTTACAATTATTTGATTTTTTTAAAAAAACAAAAGCTCATCTAAGTTGACCTCTGAAAAACAAAAAGTCTTATTTAATCGAAGTCGTAACTCTTAGGGCCAGTTGCATAAAGCGTTGTTAGCTGATCATGTGTTTAACTACACATTGAAACCATGGATACGTATCAAAAATACATTGGAAAAGAAGCCTTGTTAAAGTTAACAATGTGATTAAAGTTAACAATGCTTTATGCAACTGGGCATTATAGTTTTCGAGATAGCAGAGATAAACCCCGTAAAAACTCATTTTTCACTGCCTTATATCTCGGAAACTATTGAAGATCGGACCCATGTTGATGAAGCCTTTTTTACTCATTTTGGTCAGTACGATATGCCCTTTTATTTTTTCTCGAAGTATGATTACACCCTGTACTATAGGCAAATATTCGTTCATTTTGACTCGGCTCGAAAAACTGACAAGAAACGGAGTACAGACGAGCATCGAATATTTGCGGCCAGCAGTCCATCCACATATTCGACATTTGGCGAATGTTTGCTCGGGATTCGCCGAATGTGTGGTTCCGGCTTTATGCGAGACGAGAACGAGATGAGAACGAGATTGCAGATCCGAAAGACGAGATCGATATTTTACATTTCTCGCTCGCGTGCATATTATAGATGTATGAGGCGAGAAATCTTTCGCATAACGTTTCGTAGCGTTATGCGAGACGAGAACGAAATTACGGATGCGAAAACGACACGAGATCGATGTTTTACATTTCTCGTGTCGCGTGCATCACTAGTAGATAATAAATTAAATAATGAATGTTTATTCGAATGAGGAACGTGTCTATTATAAAGAAATATGCATACATACATAAAATCACGCATTTCCCACTTAGTGGGTTAGCACAAACCCGAAACATTAATAATAACATCAACCACAAAAATAATTACTCTCTCTTTCAACAACATTCTTACTAACCTGACATCATACAACAAATATTCCTCACTCTTAACATATTAAAGTGACCGATTATCGGTAGCGAAATACCGCAACCGGACCACAATAATAGTTACGAAACAATCATCTTTCGCCACACATTCCTGTCTAAGCACACTTCTTTCGCCTCGGCCACATTCATACTCGCATTCATACACGCTCTTCTTCTCTTCCCACTCAGAAACTTTCTCTCTTTTAGCACCTTATCAATCACATTCATCCACTTTCACAATGGACGGCCACGCAATCGAACACCCTCAATTTCACCAAGATATATACGCTTTACAAGCCGTTCACTCTTCATTCTCTCCACATGACCAAACCATCTCAACTGGCTCATTCCTACTCTCTTAACAACATTCTTCCTAACCATACATTCTTCATACACCAAATTATTCCTCACGCGATCCCGTCTTACATATCCACATACTCCACGTAAATACCTCATTTCCACGGCAGTCACTCTCTTTTTATGCTTTCCCGTCCACGCCCAACATTCGCTTCCATACATCAAAGCAGGCACTAGCACTCCATTATACACACTTAAACGAGCTTCTCTAGATACGTTTACGTTTCGAGCAAACGTACCCAGAGCACCCATTACCTTACACCCCGCACTCACTCTCCTTTCAATTTCTCTATCAATTCGACCATCCCTTGACATCATACTACCCAAATATACAAACTCATTCACTTGCTCCAGTTTCACTCCATCCACCAACACATTGCACATAGTCACCAATTTACTCCTTTCAAATACTAACACCTTGAATTTAACAACATTCAACTCCAGATTCATACTTCTTCCAACTACATGTATTCTCTCTATCATTCTTCTGAGTTGCTCTTCATTTTCACCTAAAACAACTACATCATCCGCATCATAATAAAGAAATATTATGGGGGAAATAGTTATAAAATAATACGGGATTTATTTTCCATAAGTCCAATTGACGTTTATAAATAACTTATGAAAACCAGAAAAAAATAAAACAAGTGCCATAGCTTTTGCTGGTAATTAACCGAAATTTTTAAATTTCTTTTTAAAACTGCGAAGAACATAAAAGAACATATAAATGTAAAAACATTTTTCTATGCAACTTTTGATGCTGTACTTTCCACTCTACAGTTTTTGCCGTGAATCAAACAGGAGAGCAGGGAATTGTGTAAAACTAATATCCCATGTTAAATCCCTATGTTCAATATGTTCATCCCAACCGCCACTATCCGGTATAATAGTGTCATTTATTTTCCACTTTTATTATAAAAGCGGGTTAGGCATATGGATCATTATGTTTATTTTGAATTCTAAATGCGTGTAATTAATAAATAATACCACAGAAACTACATAATATTGGTGCTTCTTCTTCTTATTTTAATTTATGGGCAGATTTGGTCATATGTACCTACTCAATATGACGAAAAATGAGATGAAGCGATGAAAAAACAATGCCTTACGTGGGACTCCCTTGAGTCGCGAAGCGTCAAACTGCCTTCCACATTCCTGACCGCATCAAACTAAAACTTTATCTCGAGTCAATCATATTTTATTCGAATTTTTCCACTTCACATTGTTTTAGAAGCTAATTAATATACACTAAATTTCACAATTTCAATTTCACTCAACAACAATTTTCTTTAAAGCTAATGTCATTTCTACATGTAAAATCAACGGTGTCCTGAGAGACCCCAGGTCACAATTTCTGTTAAATTTCAGCCACGTCACTAGTTATGGATTAATTATATGGACAATATTATATTTATAAATGTAACATTTCATGTTATTTAAAATATTAAAGCAAATCTATTATTAATATGTGGAGACCCTCAGAGTTAGAGAGCCCATGACAGAATGTACCTACTAAATATTTTATGGTGAATCTGTGTACGCCAAACTGTCACATCCAGCACTGAATAACAAATTTGATTTATTTTAAATAAACTAAATTAAGAAACGGTTATGTGTTGATTAATTAATCAATCAAACTAATTTGAAATGTATCTGACAAGTACTTTAAACATTGACATTTTTGCAGGTGACAAGCATTACATGGCGACATTTACATCAATATAGTAACAAACATTTCAGGCGCAATGAATTTCATAAATGTTTTAAAATGATTTGTCACCTGTGACTATGATTTATTTATATATTTCAAAACAAGTTTAATGAAAATATATTATCTACCGTTATTATGTGTAATAATTAATAACTGAAAATAATTATATATTGTGTTTGAAGAAACTATGAATAAAAGTTTTTTAACATTTAGAAAATTACCAACTACACTAAAGCCTTTTAACTGCTATGCTATTTCCTAGAACTGTAAATACTATCAAATTAATTTGCTGTAACTGTATTTGTTGGAAAAATACATTCTAGGTAAATTGTATTTTATGCTTTATTGTGTTATTTCCATTATACTGAGAAATAAAAAAGTATGTGTAGGAAATGCTATTTATTAAAATTAATTACGAACTTTAATAAAATAAGTTCATTATAAATGTTTCCCATAAATATAAAAACAAAAAAGAAAAATTGTTGTAATTAATATTAATTTCTACATTGAGAAATGGTCTAATTTATGTGTATATGTAAATATTTTAAAAAAAATCAATGTCTGTGCCCAATAAATAATAATAGCTATTGATTATATTTAACATAATTCTACAATAAATACAGCATGATAGGTAGATATATGAAATATTTAGAAACACCCAACCTATATCTATCTATATCTATTCGAACATAGCGAGCAATTCCAATTCCAAGAGTCTGAGCAATATCTATAAGTCCACTTGGCCTCATTTCGACTTAGGGGATATGCCGCACGCCGCGTACCTTGCATGGCAACAACATTGCGTATATGACGTCATAATGCATGTCACATGGAGTTATGTATAGTAGTGCCTACTACAAGTTATAGCTGCTATAATTGTGTGTGTTTATACGTATGTTTATTCAATAGTGTTGGCAAACTACGTAGAATTTGTTGCATGATTGACACTGCATTTGTGGAAACTGACAAGGTGCTATTATTGGTATTGCACCTTAGTTATTTGGGACGAATTTGAAATGTTAAGAATGAAAAGTAATCATAAAAATCTGATATTGACGCGTTTTAACTTAAGATTTTACACATAAAAATAGGGGTTCGTGGCCATGTGCCTGAGTGTCTAGCCGCGAATTTGGGGATTCGGATTCGATCCCGACTGACGCCAAAATTATTTCGAATTTTAAATGACACAAAAGTGACCCCTATGATGCACTCTCCACGCCAGCAATGAGTGCCGGTGATGTGACGCCTACACGGTACGAATATATCATCATTACCGAAATCTGTGTACAAAGCAATGATTGGCACACTCAGCAATGGGTAATATCGAGGGTAATATGCCGTGGTAATATATATATATATATATATATATATATATATATATATATATATATATATATATATATATATATATATATATATATGTATACAGGGTGAGTCTGGGAAGACGTCCCCCCCCCTTTAACTTTTTTATTATAAGTAATAGATAAAAATGGCTCATATAAAAGTTTTATTATTTTACATATACTATTTGATGGCAGATGTAGATATTTTTTTATAAAGTCAGGTTTACAAGATTCGACTATCAACTTTTTTTTTCAAATGCCAACCTATAATTATTTTAATAAAATAGAAACCGCCATTTTTTTCTCTTTTCAACGATGTATTATTTTTTAATAATGTATTTGAAAAATTTCGAGAAAAATGAGATAATTTAGAAATATTAAAGATAATTTTTAAACAAATATTATATGTGGCTATGTGAAAATAAACAAAACGTAACAATGTAAAACAATTAAATTAATGTCAAAAAAGTATACATTTGTTTGTTACTTAATTTAACTATAATATTTGTTTAAAAATTATTTCTAATATTTCGAAATTATCTCATTTTTCTCTAATTTTTTCAAATACATTAATAAAAAATAATATATCGTTGAAAAGAGAAAAAAATGGTGGTTTCTATTTTATTAAAATAATTATAGGTTGCCATTTGAAAAATAAAAGTTGATAGTCGTATCTTGTAAACCTGACTTTATAAAAAATATCTACATCTGCCATCAAAGAGTATATGTAAAATAATAAAACTTTTATATGAGCCATTTTTTTCTATTACTTATAATAAAAAAGTTAGAGGGGGGGGGCGTCTTCCCAGACTCACCCTGTATATATATATATATATATATATATATATATATATATATATATATATATATATATATATATATATATATATATATATATATTTATAATGATCTACCAATTTACTAAATTACCTAAACATTATTCGTATATATCACAATACATGGATTAATCTTGTCCATACTGATCCACTGACATCTCTCCACGCCAGCAATGAATGCCCGTCAGATGACGCCTGGTAAACGCCCGCACGGTACAAATATGTCATCATCATTACCGAAATCTGTGTACGCAAAGCAGATTGGCACACCCAGCAATGAGTAATATGCCGTGATGATATATTAATTTATTTATACTGACCCATCAAGGTATACGACTCATAATATGTTAATCCAGTTCACCAGAGATTTTTTTTTGACAAAAATGAATGACAGTCACAAAATTGGATTTTTAGCCAATATGAATCATGCTTATTTTTAATTGTAAAATGAATCCACGTATTTTTTGGAATATGTATTGTTGATTGCGTTCTGAGTCGGCCAGGCTGGACAAGATAATGACAATATGACTAACCCGGTATTAATCACATCGGTCAAAAAAATGAATTACATATTATGATCAAAATTTCGATTCGCAAATTTTTTATTGTTTAAGCTTTAATCAAGTTTTGTGGACGCAAAGGGGCATAAACAATTTTTTTTAACTTGAAAAGTTAATATAATCTTTTTAGCATAGAAATTATAAATTGGACAAAAGAAAATTATACAGGGTGCACGAGAATTCGTAACATAGGCGTTATGAAAAACAGATTTTTTAAAATAATTATTTGTCCCGTAAAACTATATGGGGTGATTTATACATACAGTTCTAGAAAGTAATTTTTTTTTTAATTTACGACTTTAGTGACCGAGAATACACTATATAAATTGTCAAATACCTATTTATTGACATGTTACTTAATTTGACAGTTTATTATTTGTCGTTCATTGTTTGAAATAATCGCATACTAAATCCATTTTACCACGTCTCTTACGTTTACACGAATACAAAAAGCGTACACGAGTACAAAAAGCGTAAATTTAAAAATATAAGGCTGTACAAAATATTTTGCACCAATAAGGCAAAGGGGTCCTGCACCATAACAAAAAATAATAACATGTATACTTTATACTTAAAATATTACTCAATAAATAGCAATTAAGATGAAAATAGTAAAATAAAATTAATAATTACTTTGAGATATTTGAGGTTTGTTGTCAGTGTAACTGTGACGTCACGTTAGCGCTGCCTTTCTCTCGCTGCCTACTACAGAGCTTGTGCGAGAGAAAGATATAGCAATAGGTACCGCTATAGCTACTAGATAAATTACAGCTGACTCGTCCACCATTTTGGAGCCACTTAAATCATTCAATATCAGTGTTACACTATTATTAATTATAGAAATTATTCATAATGACGGGTTGTCCGGCTCCAAATTGTGCAAATCATTTGAGAAATGGTTTTAATTTTTACAGGTACTTATGCAATACATATATTTTTCTCTAACCTCAAAAATCTTAACAAACCGTATTTTTTCTTGTTTTATTATTTTAAATAATTATAATATGGCAAATATGGAAATTATATTTAAGTATGAAAAATATTTTTTACATAAACTTATAAGAAATGCACTTTTATTTCATAATTTACTGCTTCCATTTTGGCACCAATATGGCGGACGAGTCCGCTATGTATTATCTAGTAACTGTAGGTGCCGCCGTGACGTCATGTTAACATTAAAAATCAAATGCAGTTCAACTAAAAACAATTAAGACTTTTTAATACCACGAATTGCTTCAAATTTAAAAGAACTTTCATTTAAAATAATAAAAAAATCAGAGTGCAGGGGATTCATACAAAGTAAGAAAAAACTATTGTACATTGTACAGTGTACATACTTTCAGCAAAGAGAAAATCGATAATTTTTGTATAGTAAAATATACTTGTAATCGTAAATTATAATTGTAATTAAAATAACTATGACTTGAAAATTATTTACAATTTTCAAATAGCATAAAAGTGATTGTGTAATGCTCTCTCCACAACAGCTTTGAGAGCCAAGTAAGTTCCCTCAACAGCACAGATAATCATCATTACCGAAATCTGCGAATAAAATTGAGATTTGTACTCCAAGAACTGGGTAATAAGCTGTGATGATATATTATTATTAAATTGTCCTAAACATTCATGTAAATTATGCAAAAAATTCCTCGAGCAACAAAAGTGTAGACGTTTTCAGAAATTGGTTTCAGTGGAATTCGAAATCGCATTGTGAGAGTTACGTCCGGTCATGTAACGCACTCGTTCACGAACTTCACGTATGTGTAAAATCAGTGTAAAAAGTGAAAAATTTGGGGGCCGACCCTGGCAGCCAATAACCTTGACTCACGCGATGGTCACCAGAGCTAGACTTGTCCATTAGGTCACGCGGTCGATGAACTTCTAAATACTATAACAATTAATTTTTTCTTATTTACTTCTTTCTTCTTGAACAAGTAGTACTTTTATCGATAATGTTTTCTTTCTATCTTGTACGTATCATCGAGTAGAGGTCGACAACCCTTCCAACTTGCAGTCATACAACGAAATGTGATTTCATTAAAATAATCACGTTGCAATTTGATAGCAAGCTGAATATGCAAGCGTTGTTTTATTTTACTAAATTATGCATCAGGAAAGGAATTGAAGACAATGGACGTTCATTTTTATGTTTAATGGAATATTTTATAATTTTATGTCTGCGTTACTGCATGAGTGTGTCATTAAGGAAGATGATAAATAAGCTATTTTACATTACCTCATATTATTTATTCCATTTCATGTGCTTGCACTTTTACTTAAAACTGGACTGAATCAAGTATATAACTATACTATATTGACTAAGAGGAAGAAAAAAAATTAATGTACGTAATGTTTTATCTCATAGGAAATACATTTTTTTAATGATATACGTCATGTTTTTCTAGAAACTTATTAATAAATTTCGGTAGAGCGTAGTAATCTGTTCACAGTAATTCAATTAGAGAAATAATCACTTTCACTGATTTGCAGTAAGTTTAAGTTAATATAAATATGTTTTTCTACAGTCTATATATAGAAAGTAGCCATTTGCGCTCTCTTTTGTTAACGCAAAATGTCACTTTGCCGCTCATGTGCGACAAAGTAAAAAACGCTCGCTGTCCAAATTTCTAACTATACAATGTTGAGAAATGTCAATAGAGGATTACAGGTCAATCGAATTAAGAGAAATTAGTAAAAATAGTGAAAGTATATGCTTAATAATGAATATTAATAAGGAAATAAAATGATATAATTGAAATACTTCAGAAATAAGGGGGTTTTTGTTTTAGCAACTCGTCACTCATATGAAATCCATATATATTATTTTGATTGGCGACTCAAAGACCACCTATAAATATATAACGTATACCGAGATAGGGGAGGAGCCTACTACCAATGGAAGTAGAGAAATTCAAATAGCGGAGGCGTGGCTATCAGTCCAGTAGTGCAATTCTCAAACAGTTTTTATTTGAATATAAATATTTTGCATTAAACTTAATAATTTAAATACATTTCCAATTATAAATAATGCCGACTTGTACAGTATAATAATATTCATTTATTTTTCATAAATATAATTTAGAAATAGCATATATTTCAAGAACATTTAGGTCCACGAAGAAAATACTTTGATATACGTGACGTCACATCTATATTTTCAAATTTCGGAGGATTACAATTCGCTTATTAATAGGATTTTTTTCACCGGATTTTCACCGACAGTCTTACTTTTACTTATACGTTCAGATGAAATTATAAAAAACAAATGGTGGAATCCCCTATTGTCTACATTCCAAATGGAAACGTTTGGTCAGGAACTAATGGCACTGTAGTTACACATTTACCACCTTCACAAGTCAATCTGACATATAACTGCTCTGTCGGTATATTACATAACCAAACAAAATGCGGCACTGCTGTAAAATAAAATAGGGCATTCATTCATTTAAGCAATAGCTCAGGAAGAATGAAAAATAACGATAAATTAAAATTAAATATAAAATAAATTGTATGCCACCTGCAAAAGTTTGGCGTGAACGCTCCCAATGGACATCCACTTTGACCACATTGTGGCGACTGTAGGAAAAATCTTGTGTGTGTTTCGAGCGCAAATGGACATTGTCGATTTCGAGAGAATGCCGCGCGACAATGTCCCATTTTGCGCTCATAATACACAAATAGCTATTATCTGGTCATTTTTTTACATTTCAAAATAAGTATATAATACAAATCCTTCAAATATAATTTTCAAGAATTTTGCTATTATATTATATACGTAGGAAAAGAGGCTGAAATATTTAAATTAATTAAAGTTAAATTCATTATTAGTATCTTACCTCACTGGTATTTTTTAAAGAAAAAAATAGGAGTAAGTATTGTTTCTTTTGCAAACTTTTATAATCGTTATTATAATAGAATATTTGTAAACAATTAAATATAAACGCTTCACTAGCCTACTAAAAAATAACTATAAAATCAAATTTATTTAAATTTCAATTGGATTTTTCTTAATATATTTATTATGTAAGGATATAAAACTAATACATGGTTGAATTCTGAAAAAAATACGCTATCGAATAGGCATAAAAAATATGTATCAACCCATTTGAAAAAATTATACCTCTGGTTTACTAAAATTTCTTCTCTAATGAGATGTCCCCTTTGGTCATTTACAACTTTGTTCTATAGTATTTTTTTATAAATATAATAATAAAGAAAATAATGGCGGTGGTCAGTTTAAGTGTTACACCTGTATTCGAATAAAAATACATACGAAGAATACAGGTAGAAACTGCGATATTTTTACAAAAAAATATAACAATTGTTCTAAAAAACAAGTTATTAATTTGTATTAATAACAAATTGAAAGTATTCTAATTATGGAGACGAAATAAAAGGTAGTAACGGGCAATTTTTGCAAAAATTTATAAATGTTTTAGAAAAACAAGCTTTTAATTTGTATTAATAAATTCAAAATTTTTTAATTGGGGAAAAGCGGTAGAAAAGTGATACTAGTATTTTTTTAAATCAAAAATAAGATAAGTACCTAAAGCATCCTAAAGGTTCGTCTTTTTACAGAAAGAACTGTACATACATCTATATTAGCATCAACAAGAATTTAGAATATTTAGAACCATGCAGAATTTTTCTTTAAAGTTCTATTGAAAACAATCAAAATTGTGGTTTAACTGTTTTTCTTTGTTTCTATGTACACTTCATGTAAAAGATTAAATATTCATTTTCCAAATTTTCATTTTCTAAGATATAAGATAATGTGATACACATAAATTACGTCTACGTGAATTGAGATGCTACATAATTTTTTTTCTTATAAAAATTTAAAGGTAAAATAATTTATAAAGGTTCACACAAACTTTTTTCAATTATTCATAATTTAAATATATGTAAAATAAATTAAAATCTACCTGTGTATTTATTTATAATCCTAGTATATGTTTCCACAAAATTATCATAACACAATCACATTAGATAAAATATCACACACATACACAATTACACTTTCAGTATACAAATATAAAAGTATTCGCAAAGTGTACCACTAGAAACCTTCAACTCGAACGCTAGTACTAAAGTCCAGTACCACTTTTTGTAGCGGCAGTTTTAAATGTTCGCGACCTACCACAATATTCGCAACAGTTACTCATCGCAAGTAAAAAAACCCGGCTTACAATTACATTAATTACATGGGGAAGTTGCCATTTTCTCTCAACTGAATCATGCGGAAGGGAAATCATTATTTTGCGAATTTCTCGTGAAGAAGAATTAAATGATGCATTTCTACGAGATTCAGCATAGAGCGATGAGTCAGTATGAGTATGTATGAAGTGTAAGTGGATATTCAAGGACGAAATGGAAGGACGTAGGCAATCTCCGTTTGTTATTATTGTGGCTTATGATTTGCTTTGCATACTAACTTCAGTTAGCACCAACTTGTTACTAAAAATATTGCCAGTATGTTTATATGACATGCAAACAACTATTTACACACATTATATGCAAATGTTTCGGTTTCTATTTTCATTTAATAGGCTGAACCATGAACATCGTATAAAAATAAAATTTATATTGAGTTTCAAACTACTCTGCGTTCCCAATAAAACCGATAAAATTAAAGTGTGTAATTAACTGTAACACATGTTTCTGTAAAATGATAAGGGTTGGACTCATTTAAAACACTTGATTTAAATCATTTTTTAAATTGCGATCATACGATTTTTAAAAAATACAACAATTATGATTTTAATTATTTACTGTGAACGTTTTTAGTTTTGAAAACGCCATGTATACAGTGTCAAAACGGTTTTGAGTTATCTCAAACCAAAACTAAAATTCCTAGGTTTGAGTTGGAAACTAGTTTCAAAACTAGTCATGTAAACACTTAAAATTCAGTTTCGATATTGCGCATGCGTACATAGCATAAAGTTTCTGTCGCTATGTGTTACTTGGTGTTATAACTGTTATACTAACCTATAAACAAACTGACAGTTGTGTAGTTTTAGTGCTTAGTGATACAAAGTAGAAAAAATATTGGAATAATGGCAAATCGAAGGATTTGGATTGAAGAGGATCTGTCACTTTCATCAGCCAAATGCGCATGCGCCGAAACTGTTTTCAAATCAATCTATAAACCTGTTTTGAAAATTGCATGTAAACAGTTTCGCGTAATTTTGACTGAAAACTGAAACCATTTTCAAAACTGCATGTAAACGTAGTAATTGTTACATTTGAGGAGCGGAGCCTCTAGCAAAAAACAACCATAGTCCAATGCTATGTACGCATGCGCAATATATATATATATATATATATATATATATATATATATATATATATATATATATATATATATATATAAATGTATTCACTATGATATTTGTTGTATAAATTCCGAACAAATTGAGTTTATACCTAAAAGAAATTATAAGTGAATATTTTATTCAGGTTACTTGTTTCATTTCTCAAGGTACTCTAACAATTTTTCTAAAAGACCATTAATTTTTAATTAATTAATATCTCGTGAAATATAAATCATTATGTAAGTAAATTGCCTTTATAGGATACCTTTTCCATTTCTGAACACCTTACATTCTTACCTTTTTTGCGCTAAAATAAATAGGTAAAGAGATATAACAGTATTAAAAAAATAACACTGAAATCGCTATGCGCCACTTTTCATTTCTACACCCGGTATATATATATATATATATATATATATATATATATATATATATATATATATATATATATATATATATATATATATATATATATATATATTTATTTATTTATTTATTTATTTATTTTCAACCCGGATAATGATAAATTAAAAATTGCAAATTGTGACAATAAGCTTTCGTTATATCACATGGTAATATTGTATTACACTGATATATGTATCATACTGTGTATGTAGATAACAATTATAACCTGATATGATAAATGTACTCACTGGGATCATTTTAAACAGCATGTAATATAATGTGATATATTTGTTTTGAACTAATGAAATTATATGTTTTTTTTAGATACATTTAAAATATTCTAAAAATTAAGATAAATAAGCTCATATTCACTAGAATGTTTAAAACCATTTAACATAAATATGTATACGGAAGTAACTCTGAGATGACAATTGATAACTGCAAGGTGAAATTATATCGGATGATAAATATTCCACATAATAATGGATAAAATTAATGTTAATAATATTTAAAAAAAAAACAGTAAATGAAGTGATTCTGCAAGAATTGAAAGTTATTAGAAAATATGAATGTCACTTTTATTTTTGAAAAAAAATTGTGACCATATTTGTGTAATTTAACTAACTTCACATCTCTCATAGTTTTCGAAATCCCAATGAATGTACATCAGGGTGGTCGTTAAAAAAATTCGCTGCCATCCCCTATAATATTAATAAGTCATTAAAAAAGGTCTGTGTACCCCCGACTCTGTAAATTAAAGACAACAGGTGCCTATGGAAAAGAAAAGATTGGATTTTTTTCAATTTGCCTGTTAATTACTTTAGAAACAGTTTATTTTACAAATTTTAACTGATTATAGAAAAAAATATATAAAAATACAAATTGCAATTGTATTGAGGATTTTTCTTTCGAAAAAAATAGATACATACTATAATAATCAAGGATTTACCTACTTATAAATGTTTCTTTTTATTCAAATTGTTTTAAAAATCTAGTAAATAATAATTATAACACATTATTAAACATCAACGTTTTAGGGGGAAGGAAGCAAAACTTTAATTTTAAAACGTTCACTCACTCTAATTCACATGTTATTAGGAGACCTGTATATTAGTATTTTTGGAATATATTACACATAAATATAAATATAGTAAAATTTATTAATAGGAATTTAATTTATTGAACTTTGTAAATATATCATCGTAAAAAATAGAAAATAATCTTGCAATGAAATAAGGTTATCTATTTACTATTTTACAACAAAGAATTTACATAAGCCGATAAAAATATGTATGTGATGACATTAGTATATTATTTATTTAAAATTATTTTATTACAATTCTTTCATCAAACAAGAAACCATTATTTTTCCCCCTTTCAGTCATAACCGAATACACAAAACGTCTAATAGGTGAAAACAAAGTTACAAGAGTGTTGTTGTAAGCAACATGTAATATTTCCGCCCATAAAACCATGCACCTATTTGGTTACACTACACACACCTGCTTAAGCATTTGTACCCGCACGATACAACTAACAAATGTGAAAAAAGAGCAGTTGTTAGCATGGAGGCACGTGCCAGCATAACCAGCAACCAGTCAGCAGATAGCAGATGCTATGTTGTCTATCTCCAAATAAAGAAATACTTTATTATCTAGGGATACTGAATTTCAATAAGAATGTCTTTTAGTCAGATCACTTCTAAGAATAATTGGCTGGATAAGACTTTTTTCAGAAACAAATTTACATTTAAAGTTAGTATAATACATGCTGTTACATTTAGAAAAAAAATCAAGGATAACAATTTGAAATTTACATTATTAGAATTAGATTCTGCACAAACAAAATGTTAAAAAACAAAAGAAAGTTGATAAAGTGAGCCTGCTCATTACAGTCGACAAAATGAATCTAATCTACAGTATGACAGTTAAATTTGGGACACATGATTTATGGCATCTAAACACAGAATATTTAGATGTATCTTTTACTTTATTTTTTCTTAGAATTTTGCTACAGAAAGTCCAATTGAAATTTAAGAACTTGGTCAAGTTCTACAAATTGGGCTTAAAACACTTGCACTCAGGACCGGTCCGAGACTTTTGAGCGTCCCAGGCGAAAAATTTAAAATGCGCCCCTCATTTAATAAAATTTAGATACCCATATCATGCTGATAAATTTATTTAAGAAACATTTTATTTAGATAACGTAGGTACAAAATAATAGCACATATAAATATGATAATTTTAAATTTCAGTCTGACTATGAAGATAACATAAATATTTAATATAATAATAAAAAAATATACAGATTTAAAGCCAAAAGGCGAAAATGAAGACATACTACTAAATTAAATAATAAAACGATATACATAGGTTTGTTCCTACAACTAGTCCGGACTGTCATATGTACGTCAGACGCATGCGCATTTCAAAAATATCGTTCAAATCGATTGTTGTATAGGCCAAAGGATTGTTGGTATTATTGTTCCTACTGACTTCGGACGCGTACATGTATGCATCCGCGGACTGTCAGATTCATCCACTGGTCTGTGCTGTGTACCATTATTTGTCAGCACATGCACACCACAATTTTTGCGCGGTGCGAGAAAAATATCAAAGGGTAACTTGTGATTATTTATCTGTTTTCATAAGTGAACATAATGAATGATTTGGAATTTGTTATCTGATTCATTTGATGAAGCAATTTGATATTTCGCCAACCTCAAATAAAACAGTAATTATTTAGATATGTAATGTGATAAATAATTAATATTTGATTTTAGATAATTTATTGACTGATTTTTTTCTTCAGAAGAGACAATAATTAATTGGGATAATATGACAAGTCCGTTGTTCCTTCCAACCATACAAAGTTTCTTACATATGTCTGAATGAGTACATGAACACGACATGCGCAGAAAAGGGTTCATGAATTCGTATATGAACACATCCAAAAAGTCGTGTAGGAACAAACCTTATATAAACATTTATATAATGCGATTAATAGTCATAAGTTTATTCTTTTTTTGCGCTTTCATGTCAGCAAATTTTCGAATAGTCCATTATAACTCGCTAGGATTTAATTAATATAAGTTTGCTGAAACTTGTTTCACAACTAACAACCGTTACTGGAGTTGTAAGCATTATGATTAAAGCAACCCACAAATTCGCCCTTTGGTTCCGGAATATTAATATAAATCTACCCTCGATGAATCAATAAATTTCATTTTTAATATATTTTGCAAAAAAATAATTTTAAAAAAATCGTCCTAAAACTAATTTCGCCCCAGGCGATCGCCTGGCTTGCCTGTAGCTTGGGCCGGCCCTACTTGCACTACACTTGTCAATTTTTGCGTTAAAATTACGTTCTTAGTAAACCGCTGAATAAGCTGGAAATAGAGCATGTTCTATTTTTCCTTCAATTTTTTAGTGCTTTCTACTAGTTTTAATAACACATATCAATAATTATATGACTGTTACATGTCAATGATTTTTGATATTTCAACATGAAAAAAATTGAAAAATGTAAACGGTTATCTAGAAATTGGTAAATGTATTGTACAATTTTAAACTTCAATGTATTGAACTTGGCCAAATTCATAAAACTGACAAATGTAAAACGGGCTTGTCTATTTTATTGAAATTCAGATAATAAAAAAAAAAAACGCTCGCTTCCTTACTGTTAAAGATTGCTGTCATTAAATTTAACTGAAGTTTATGTTTCAAATATTAGAAAATTATTTAATAATGTTAAATAATAGAAAAATAAACATTGATGAGCAATTTTTACTATGTAATAAATATAAGATACTTTTGCAAGAAACAGTTTCACCAAACTGTTTGGCACCTTTAAAGTACATGTCGCTATATGTAACTTATATTTACAATATTTTGACTATAGACTATGGTTGTTTTTGCCAAGAGCTCTTAAATTGATTATTTGCACTATATTAGATTCGTTTAGGTTAGCTTAAACTGAATTATTGGATATTAGAATTATTTAAAACAAATTATATAGACACTCACTAAAATGAAAGTTAATGTATAATTATTTGTATGTACAATATACTTGTGGTTGGAAAATAGCTGTAGAAACCATAAAATACAAAGAATTTTCAATGGATTTGGAAATCCAGTATATGCATAGGTAATTGGAAAACCATTTGATTTTTAAAGATTTTTTTTACAAACCTATTCAACGGAAAATAAATAAAGGTTATAGATATTTCCTTCAAATTTATATCAATACCCAAAGTAAGGAAAGGAAGCTACACATACCTATAAACTACCGGGTGTTTCTCGGATACGTGACAGCTCGATTATTTTCTTTATTATTAGAAATAGAAGAAAATCATTCAGATAAAAGTTGTAGTAGATGAAGGGGAACATTCACATTTTGAAGAAAAAAAAATTTCCAGTGGTTTTCAAACTATACATAAAGTTATTTTTTTTAATGGTATGATATATATTTTTTAGGTCCATTCGAGTATTTTTTCTGAATTCAACCATATAATCATTTTATATCTTTACATTACAAAAATATTGAGAAAAATGCAATTGAAATTTAAATAAATTTTATTTTTATAGTTATTTTTCAGTAGGCTATGTATGAAAAATAAAACTGCTATTTGCAAATTGAATTATTTAGTGAATGCATAATTCCTATTTTTGCTATTTTTAAAGTTATTAACAAATATTTATGTTTCGTTTTAATTTAGGTTCAATTTTTTTCATGCATAGCCTACTGAAAAATAACTATAAAAATAAAATTAATTTAAATTTCAATTGCATTTTTCTCAATATTTTTTGCAATGTAAAGATATAAAATGATTACATGGTTGAATTCAGAAAAAAAATACTTTATCGAATGGGCCTAAAAAATATACCATCCCATTAAAAAAACATAACTTTATGTTATAGTTTGAGAACCACTGGTTTCTTCTATTTCTAATAATAAAGAAAATAATAGGGATGTCCTGTATCCCAGAAACAGCCTGTATACTGTCCATAATATATTATAATATAATTACTTCATTGTTATTATAAATTATAGAGTAACTAATGATACAATAAAATGAAATACATTACCTATTTGTTTGCAAAATCGACAAAGTTTTAACTGTCACTTTTCAAACACATTTTGACAGCGCGCGGCATAATTCAATTCGATAGTCAAATTATTGTCATATTCTCTCCAACATGTCACTGTTTATGAATACAATAACAGCAATTATCTTAATTGGTGTTTAGCAGATTAATTCCGAAATGTTTACAAAACAAGTTTCCCACCGTTGTTATAATTCATACCAACTCCGTATAGGAATAATAATAATAAATTTAAAAAATAGTACTAGGTAGTATAGGCTTAAACGTGAACTATCCAAAATATACATTTTTAATTAATCTATTCATTACTCTCAACTCTCAATATAATTGAATACAAATGTATAGTAAGTACAGTTAAATATGGAACACATGATTTATGATTCCAAATTCTGAACATAGCTTATGTACCTACTGGATTGTGCTTACACTTCTATTTCATTAACATTGTTTCTAAAACTGATCATTATAAAATAGGATTGGCAAAAATCATGATTTATTTAAAAAAATCAAAAATCATTACTTAATTTAATTTTTTTTTTGATATTTTTACTATTACAGGCTTGTTGGTGTTATTGCACTTTTTAATTGTTTTAAAAGCAATATAAATATTTTATTTCATAAACGAAAACGAAATCTGTAATAAAACCCCAAAAAACGCATTTGAATTTTTGCTTATACATAGTATATAACGCGTCCAAGCGCGCCTTGTTTAAACTTAAACCATGCCTACCTAAATAAAACAGGTCAAAACATGTCTTGCATAACTCTGTAAAAAGCTTAAAACAGATATTTTATTTTTTGTCCGTCTCATGATAATAACTTATTATATCAATAAATTTAGGCTCATTTGAAGCAGTAGTTAATTCTGAACATTTTTTTATATTTACATTTAGATCTAAAATTAATAGGGTATAATTGAGAAATATACGAAAATTCTACAATTGTATTTCCTATACGGTCCATAAAAAAAATAAACACCAGGTATATATGTACCTATATATTTTTCTATTATATTACAATAGAAGAATTTTCTTTTTGTTAATTCTGTAGGAATCTAAATTTATTTGAAAAACAATAGATTTTCTTGACAAAAATGTATTATTTTATAAAATTTGATTTAAATCGTGATTTAAATCAAATGATTTAAATCAGACCAACCCTGTTATAAAATAAGCAATACGGTTGAATTTTCTGGAACAAGTTCAAAGAAAAGTAAGAGGCATAAATCTTGTGTTCCAAATCTAACTGGGCTTACTATATACTTTATGGATACCTAAAAATGAGATAATGATTTATAATCTTCGTTTCCTGAATTATAATTGAACATACGTGGCATTTACTCAATTAATTAGCTATATTGTTCATTTTTATACAATAAAATGAACAAAATTTTTCGAAGAAAAACATAAAGATAAGTAAATTTACTGCATATTTCGAAACTGCAATTCTCACATTAATGTCATTGCCTTACAGTTATCTGTTTACGCTAAAACGACGGTATTTATCGCTTTTAAACAAAATCTAGGTTGTAAATACAGGCCAATGCCTTTATAATGTAATTCACAGAACTAATTTGTTTGTTTTTCGATAACAGTATATAGTGTCTTAGAATTGTGCACAGTACGACAAATAAATTAACGAAGATGATTTACGGGATCATTTTATTTTTTCCACGATTGGTATCTCGAGAACTATAAGAACTACGAGGTAGGTTAAATTAAAATACAATTTTTATTTCAATAGACTATTTTATTAAGCGTAAAATTAATTTTTTTCAACCAGTGATTTTCAAAATGTGGGGACCAGCTTTTTTATATTAAATGCGACTATATATTTTTTAATTACTTATTAGATAGAGAATTTTATTCTGAATTCTAAACTCTTAGATTACAATTTTTTTGAGAAAAAATGCATATAAAATTTTATAATCATTTGATTAAAATATGGCTACAATAAGAGTGCCACAGATGGAAGAAATGAATACAAGTAATTTTTTGTACATGGAATTGCAGGGCCCTGTCAGAAAAAAGTTTTTTTAATTGATCCAACGCAGACAAAATATTCACGTATTTCTTTCATGGCATCCTAATTTTATATAAAAAATTAACACGTTTTCTTTTTTTCCATTTATGGCACTCTTATTATAGCCATATTTTAATCAAATTAATATAAAACTTTATATGCATTTTTCTCAAAAAAATCGTTATGTAAGGGTATAAAAACATTATATCATTGAATTCTGAATAATATTCTTTATTGAATAAGCAAATACAAAATATATAGATTCATTTAAAATAACTAAGTTAGTTTCCACAGTTTACGAACCACTGGTTGAAAAATAATAATTTTATGATCATTAAAATAGTCTTCTAAAATAGAAATCGTTTGATAATTTAACCGACCTCGTAGCTCTTATAGTTCTCGAGATAGAAATAGAGGGCAAAAAAATGAACACCCTGTATAAATAAAATATTAATACAAAATTTGGATAGTAAGCATATAACAGGTAATTATAAAAAAATGTGTAAGTAATACATAAAGACAAGGAGAGAAACTATAGAAGAATGAAAATAAAATTTCAATAAGAAAATACGAAAGAAATCTCTTATGCAATGTTTATAATTAAATTAAATAACTATATAGAAAATGTAAAAGATAAGAAAACAAAGAAGAATAGTGTAAACAATCTTAGTACCAAACCTATAAAATTGATAAGGAAAGTATAGATGAGTGAAATCATAAAAAGAATATATTATTTGAATGATTCAAAGAAAAAATATTTACAGGCATTTTCGTTTTAATGTACTTACGTAGTACAATTGTACTACGTTCTTTGTTATTATCATTTACATACAATATACACACGCATGTATTTATACTTTGAACAATCATTATTCTTTACAAATTGTCGAATAGAAAAATCCAATACTATTATTTAAACCTCTTTTACAATAGAAAATAATTATTACCTACTATAGTTTCTATGTTTTAGTTCCCTGAACATTCAGTTTCAATGGCCTTGAAGTATTAGGTGTTAATAGTTCCAAGGTCAAAATGCATCAGCTACTAAGATCTTTGCACAAATTGTAACATATACCTAAAATATAAATAAATACATAGAAGAAAGTATGTATTATTACATTTATACGATTACAACATACTATGCAGGGGGTATAATGATTTATTATTATGTTAATAAATAGATAGTTTGCATTAAATAATGGATATCTTTGTAGATGACAGAATGTACAACCATTTAATGTAATTACGTTGGTAAGTAATAAAGTATAGAGAAAAATGTGGTTCCATAAATAAATTTATGAAATCATCAAGAAAAAAAAATTAAATACGTACATGGTAACTTTATCGTAAAGATTTATATAATAAAATAATCTTATCAACTTTGTTAGTAGTGCTAGTCCCAATCCGTGAAATTCACGCGAAATTCACAAGAAAACAAATACTATTAAAGGTTTACAAATTGATAAGTTTCCTGCTTTGATTTAATATTTGATAAAGAAATGATAGCTTTACAGGGTTGACAAAATCATGATTTATTTTAAAAAAAATCAATAATCATTGATTTAAAAAAAATCAAATAAATCATGATTTTTTTAAAGACCTGTTGGCGTTATTGCACTGTTTAATTGTTTTAAAAGCAATATAAATATTTTATTTCATAAACGAAAACGAAATCTGTAATAAAACCTCAAAGAATGCATTTGAATTTTCGCTCATACATTGTATACAACGCGTCCACTCTGTAAAAATCTTAAAACGGATATTTTATTTTACGTTTATCTCACGACAAGAACCTATTATATCAAAAAAATTAGGCTCATTTAATGCAATATTTAATTCTGAACATGTTTTGTATTTACACTTTAGTTCTAAAATTAATATGGCAGAATTTTAAAATATATGAAAATTTTACCATTGTATTGCCTATGGTCCATAAAAAAAGTAAACACCCGGTATATGTATATATTTTTATACTATATATTACCATAGTAGATTTTTCAACAAAAAATGTATTATTCTATAACATTTGATTTGAATCAATGATTTTTTAAAATAATCAGTTGGTTTAAATCATGATTTAAATCAAATGATTTGAATCAGGCCAACCCTGCAGCTTTAAAAACACAACAGCTTATTTATAAGCAACAAATGAAGCATTTAAAGAGATCTCAGTGCCACTTTAATATTTTAAAGTAAATCAACAAAACGTATTTTGCACAAGAAAATAACGATATTTGCTACTATTTCTATTATTAATATTCTTATTCATTTTCTTCAAAAACATGCTAACACATATGAATCAAAATATTTAGTAGTTGTAGTTTTGTACTTGTTTACCTGCACAACTCGTTGTTCATAAAATAAATTCCAAATATGGTTTTATATTTCAACCACGTCTGGAATTTAATGACGCTTATACTATTTCTAAAACATTGGACTTGGTTTATAGAACATTTTTTTATATAAAATATTTTTTTTGATACTAATATCTTCTAAATTATTACAAAGTCTTTCAGAACTTATAATATAAAAATAAAACAACCTTTTAGTTCATAATCTGTTTATTTTAATTTAAACAACAAACTAAAAGGTTATTTTATTTTTAAATGCTTCTATTACGGGACATCTATAATTAATAATATTTGAAGTGTAGCTTAAAACAAAGTGATATGATTACTGCCAACGTAATTATTTATATATGAGGTAAAAACAAAATCATAAAACCATTGAATAATAAATTCAGAAGTGTAAATTGCTTTAACATTTATTATAATAAAATTCCAAACTGTCAACAAACGAACATCACTTACTTATTATTGACTTACAAACATCAGAAATAGTGGAAACATTTAAAATGAAAAATATTTACATTATGTGCAAAAAAAATTGTACGTATAAGATTTCTACCTAGAACTGTTTTGTATTATAGAAATAGTAGAAATGCTTAAAAAAACCCTAGGGTGAAGTGAGGTAAATGTGAGAACGGGGCAAAAGTAATAGCAGCCATCCATTTTTTTTTAATCCATAACCGAACTAGTGCTACCATCTCTGGACGTGTACCGTACTCCTTTAACTACGCGACAACCACTAGTATAGTATGACTAGCGAATGAAAGTTGACGTTTAGATTATTTAACAGATGTGGTTTCTTTTGAAAACATTTCCCTACATTTGATTTGAAAGGAAATTGACCCGTACGTATTCCGTTATAGAAGTTTAGAATTGTACTCAATACCAGGAGGCATTTAAAATGACCTTAGCAACAGGATTTAGGGATGTATTTAAAAAAAAAAAAAAATACCGCAAATTCTAGTTTATTCGTCTCAGATGTAAGCAACACTGGAGTCGGAATTACTGTTAGAGGAAATTAAAAATAATCCTATTTCATAGAATTGCCAAACTAAATAGTTTAAAGATAAAAATATTTTGTTATAACCAACATAAACGAAAAATGTTTAAAATATTTTAAACACACCCCTGTTTTGATATTCAATTACCCTAGTCGGCCATTTATTTTCAGCCAGATATAGTAATGTATTTCTATGCTTACCTAGTCCAATATTTAAATGGGTTCGTGCAAAAATTTCATATCTGAATATTTCGTATAATTCTATTCCTTTATAGGGTTTCAAAAGAAACCACATCTAAAATAGTATATTAAAGAACGTGTTTTATAAGACATGTTTTTTCGCACGCGTCAAAATTTAGAAAACGAGCGTTAGCGAGTTTTCTAATTGACAAGTGCGAAAGAAAGTCTTATAAAATGAGTTCTTTATACTATTTTTTATATTTTGCGCCTTCCACAATAACATTTATACTTACTCAATTTGTGATTATATTTGTAACCTTTTGTACATTTTCATGTAAATAATCTACCGTAAATAAAAAAAATAATAATTTCGACATTATATTATTAAAATGAATTGTCAATTAACTAAAAATAAATTAGGTAAAAATGGGTTAAAGAAACGTCATCTAGTACCAACCGTCTAAAACAAAAAATTACGCAATTGCGTATCGTAATGACTTCATTATGAACGCAAAATATAAAAAATAATTTAAACGCCAACTTTCATTTGCTAGTCATACCATATCTTATTTTACTTATCAGAAGGTCGTAACATTTCATTTCGCAATTTGCGGAAATAAAAGCTATGTTTTGAGGTTTTTTTTTAATTACTGTCATTAATTATTGTGTCAAAAGGTATTGTTAACATTTATTTGACGAAAATACTGATACAATTAAAGGCAATTTCTTAAGAAATTTATAAGGATTGAGAGATAGAACAGAATTAGAATTTTGCAATTTTTCATTTAGCTTTATTGTTCTAATTATTCGAGATATGGCCAAAATCCATGTTTTGGCCATGTAATATAAATTTAAACTGTTGATAAATAAATACACGTATAGTTCAATTTACTAAAATAATAATTATTTATTTTTTATTAACTCACTATAAATTGAGACAAGCCATTGTAAAACATTTTGACTGATATGTCGCCGATATGAAAATTAATAAACGAATAAATTACTCCTGTCGTTATTGTTTATGCAAAACACTTCTTTTAAATATCCTTTAAACGTAAAATTGGCACTCTGATCCTTGAATTTAAATTATTTAATTTACGTACATTTACATCATTTGAATGTACATTTATGTTCATCATATTTTCAGGTCTAAGTGCAAAGTATAATACGGTCATCATACTTTACGGACTACATGCAATGTGAAACCTTCTCATATTTTAATATGCGTGAAGCAGTAAGTGAATGTAAAAGAAAATTACGCAAATTTCCCTTCAAGTACACAATCAGATACTGTAATGGGTGTTCGTACATAGATCAAAATCTAGTCTAAAAACTGAAATTTTAACCTGTTAACATGAATAGCTGCCATTTAGCTTGAAGGGTGGTTGTCAGATATCTCCTCTGTAATTTCAGAGAGAGTGAAGAAAAATTCACCAGGTGTACGCGAAGAGCACCTGTCAACCAATTAATTTTTTTGTGAACGCATCTGTATTGCCAGCCTCTTTTTGTCAAAAGCAGAAAATTGTTTCTTTTCCGTATTATTTATTTCAAAACAGATTACCATGTGTATTGTCATAAATTATAGGACATTCCTTTATATTTCAACGAAATGCTTCATACATTTCAATTGTCAAAGTAAAAAAGAGCCGAATGTAGGTCACGTTTTTTAATTTTATCCAGAGCAGATGTCAGACGAAGCACCAATAAAAAATAATACAAAAAATAAGGAACAAATGTACAGAATAAAGTAATTTGACCTTGAACTATTCACGTACGTATGTTTCAAATAATTATAAAGTGCATATTGCATGTTCTTAATAACATATTACTTTTAAAATAAAAAAATAACTTGGTATTACTACAAGAAAAATAATTGAGCTCATTAAAGATATATTTTGTATACATTGTTGCATGTAAAAATTTATTAGATACGTTATTTACAATATTATTGCACCATTATTACATTTATTCATAAATACGACTTCATCTAGTATACTTTATGCCATGATTTAGGCCCGTTCCTACAATCTCTAGTTAAAGTGGCAGTTAGTGATAGCCAACGGCTATGTTGCAAAATAGACACTTACATAATAGGGTATTCTCTCATATTTTTTTTATTTATTTTTCTTAAAGAACAGTTATCTAAGAGTATCTGTGAAAACCCGAGTAAAAAATTCCTTTTAATAAGCGAGATATTAATTTTTAAAATTTGATTTTCTTGTGTTACGTGATAGTGACGTACTAGTTGGACAGTACCAGCGGTGTGCTATCAGTGGTTCATGCGGCATTTTATCACATTCGAACATGGAGTAGGGATTTCAACTGGTCTCCCATTGGAAGATCATCTAGTACATCAGCAAAATTTAAATGCTTTATATCTTTAGTAACAATCAATTTATATTATGTTTTTTTCATGTTGTTTTCCTATCAACACTAAAATTTTTAATATTAGTAATCATCAGAGAATACCCTATTGACGTCACACGCAAGAGAGAAATAGAAGGTCTTGCTTCCAAACAAACCCCCTCTCGTTGTCTTACGTCCCTCTCCGTAGTACTATACCTGCCATTCTGTTTGCATCTGTCATTCGTGTTATAACCTAATTCTCTATTCTGATTTGTTTTTTCGTTGTTCTCTTAAAAATGAGTTTAAAGCCGATACAACTAAAACGATGGCTGGAGTGTAGAGCTGACAGTTCTTTGTTTGGAAGTCGTAGCCATAGCAACCATTAGTTCTTTGCTGGTAAACTTAATCTAAAGATGAGGGGTTCCAAAACGAAACATTAGCCTTCCTCAGGGCAAGAAACTGTCTAATTACAGGTTTGTGAATAAAATTATCACAGAGTTGGCTGTCGTACAAGATAAAAAAGTACATGTAAAATAGTTTGAATGGTCAATTGTTCAAAAAATTAAATATAAACTGATATTAAAAAAATTGTAGTCAAAGAATATAAAATAAAATTTATACAGAAATAAGACACGTGTTACTGCACTGTTGCCTTACCTATGAATGTGACAATTTTTTTAACATCAGTTTATATTTAATTTTTTTAACAATTGACCATTCAAACTATTTTACATGTACTTATTTATAATTTTATCTTGTACGACGACCAACTCTGTGATAATTTTATTCACAATGGTTCCTTATGGGTGGTTTCCACAAACCTGTAATTAGACAGTTTCTTGCCCTGAGGAAGCCTAATGTTTAGCCGAAACGTTGGCTTGAAATAAATAATTTCACCAAAGAATGCTAGTCCGATTATTTCTTCCTTTTTGAAACCCTCATTCATTCTACAGTCAACTATCGCTCAAGTTCTTAATCTAGACATTTTAAAAATGAATTTAGTATACAATAATTTCGAAAAATGAACGTCAAATCTAATCACGTGTCAAAAATAGGTACCTATGTTTATTCTGTTTTCAATAAGTTTTTCAATTTTAAATTAAGTTTACTCGGTCACTAAAGCCGGAAATATAAAAATATTGACACAAAAAGAAATCTGAATTTTATTCTCTTAAATTATGTATAAATTACCTTATAAAGTTTTACATGACAGATAGTATTTGAAAAAAAAAAGTGTTTTCCATGTTAATAAAGACCTATATGTGACGGATTTTCGGGTTTACTCTGCATATATTATTGTAAATGTGACATCAGTAAATGTGTTTATGCATTATGATGAAATTATTATACATATCTTATTAACGTAAACGTATCTAGAGAAGCTGGTTTAAGTGTGTATAATGGAGTGCTAGTGCCTGCTTTGATGTATGGAAGCGAATGTTAGGCATGGACGGGGAAGCATAAAAAGAGAGTGACTGCCGTGGAAATGAGGTATTTACGTGGAGTATGTGAATATGTAAGACAGGATCGCGTGAGGAATACTTTGGTGTATGAAGAATGTATGGTTAGGAAGAATGTTGTTAAGAGAGTAGGAATGAGCTAGTTGATATGGTCTGGTCATGTGGAGAGAATGAAAAGTGAACGGCTTTGTAAAGCGTATATATCTTGGTGAAATTAAGGGTGTTCGATTGCGTTGCCGTCCAGTGTGTAAGTGGATGGATGTGATCGATAAGGTACTAAAAGAGAGAAAGTTTCCGAGTGGGAAGAGAAGAAGAGCGAGTATGAATGCGATTATGAATGTGACCGAGGCGAAAGAAGTGTGCTTAGACAGGAATGTGTGGCGAAGGATGATTTTTTCGTAACTATTATTGTGATCCGGTTGCGGTATTTTGCTACCGAAAATCGGTCACTTTAATATGTTAAGAGTGAGGAATGTTTGTTGTATGATGTCAGGTTAGTAAGAATGTTGTTGAAAGAGAGAGTGATTATTTATTGGTTGATGTTATTTTTATTCTTTCGGGTTTGTGCTAACCCACTAAGTGGGAAATGCGTGAATTTATGTATGTATGTATGTATAACTTATTATATTTCCTTCACAATTTCTGTAGTTAACTTTTATTTATGAATTTATTTATGTTAAATGTTTAAAACCTAATGATTAATGAGTATCTTAAGTTTATATAAAAAACATTATAAAAATAAGTAAATACTGAATTCATTTTTTGATAAAACGTGAATAGGGTCTCGTGGCCGCGTGCCTGAGTGTCTGGTCGCGGATCTGAGGAACCGGATTCGATCCTGACCGACGCCAAGTATTTAAAATTTTAAAATGGCACAAAATTGACCCCTGTAGTGCACTCTCCACGCCAGCAATGAGTGCCTGTGAGGTGATGCCTGGCAAACGCCCACACGGTACAAATATGTCATCATCATTATCGAATTCTGTGTACAAAGCAGATTGGCACACCCAGCAATGGGTGCCGTGATGATATATTTATTTATTTATAAAACGTGAATTTATTCATTAAACATTACGCACATAGTATATAATTATAACCATAGATTAAATAACAAAAGGAAATCTAATATAAGAAAGCTTGAAACATATATTTTGAGTGTTGTTTACATTTTTTTCTCTAAAAATAATGTAAAGAAAGTTGTTAAAGGCATTAAACTTTATCTCGAAATATAAATTGAATGTGTTGTTTGAGAGCGAATCTGTCACCTCATCACTTTCATTCTATAAATATTTACATATGGAACAGACACACCACTGTTAGTTTTTATTCATCATAATGACGTAGTATTTCACTTATCTAAGTTTTACGCGCTGTGACGAATCACATTTAAACTGAACTGTTACAGTGCATTGCACTCCAGCTCTATTTAGAAACCATATTCCAAACAAACATATGATTCAAAATTGTTTGCTTTTGATTTCGTTGTTTTGAACGTCAATGCAACTAAATTTAGGTCTTACAAATACAGATCTATGTAGGTTAGGCAGATAAATATGTTTTCTTCAAATAGCGATAAATGCTGCAGAAAAATAATATAAAAATATTAAATATTTTATCGGATTAAATGGGATCTGTGGCTATATATACACGTGTTGTACTAATTAATTTACAAATTTTGTACAAATGTTTCTGTAGTGCACTTCTACACCTGATAGAAATGCCCAAAAGGTAATGTCTGGAGAACACTTTGTCTGTATAGTCCAGTTTACGATCATTATATTGATTTTTTAATCCGTAATATTAGAATAATGATAGGTACAAACAACAAGAAATGAAAAAATCTATTGTGCATATAGCACCATATTAACCATATCTGTATAAAAAAGTAGGTTGGGATACACACAAATGACTAATAAAAACTCATAATAATACATTTAGGAGCCCCTGACAAAAACAACTATAGTCCAAATATTGTAAATTTCTGTTATATACAGCGACATCTACTTTCAAGGGTGCCTAATTGCCTAACAGTTTGATAAAATTGTTTCTCACAAAAATTATCTTAGTTACAAATTATTACATTGTAAAGTTTTAGTGTTTCAACAAAAAAGAAACCATAGTCTTATAGAGATTCAGCAAAAACAACCTTAATCCCGATACATTGCTTGTTTTTGAAGGAAACGTGTAAGCTAATTTTCTACAATAAATGTATTTTACTTTCAATAAAAGAAAATGTTCATTGATTTTCCTGTTTTTATAAAGCTAGAACTTTTATTTTTTAAATAGCAACCTATAATAGGGGATTACAGCTCAATCAAATTGAGAGAAATTAGTAAAAAATAGTGAAAGTATATGCTTAATAATAAATATTAATAAAGAAATAAAATGATATAATTGAAATACTTCGGCAATAAAGGGGTTTTTGTTTTAGCAGCTCGTCACTCATATGAAATCCATATATATTATTTTGATTGGCGACTCAAATACCACCTATAAATATATAACGAATACCGAGTTAGGGGCGGAGCCTACTACCAATTGAAGTAGAGAAATTCGAACAGCGGAGGCGTGGCTATCAGTCCAGTAGTGCAATTCTCAAACAGTTTTTATTTGAATATAAATATTTTGCATTAAACTTAATAATTTAAATACATTTCCAATTATAAATCATGTCGACTAGTATAATAATATTCATTTATTTTTTATAAATATAATTTAGAAATAGCATATATTTCAAAAACATTTAAGTCCACGTAGAAAATAGTTTGAAAAAACTTATATACGTGACGTCACATCAATATTTTCAAATTTCGGAGGACTATAACTGCTTATTAATAGGAATTTTTTCACCGGATTTTCACTGACAATCTTAGTTTTACTTATACGTTCAGATGAAATTATAAAAAAAATATGGTGGAATCCCCTATTATGTTACTAAAATATAAACCCCCATTTTTTGTCTTTTTAATGATCTATTTGGGGTCCTCCACCATAACAAAAAATAATAAAATGTACACTTAAATTATTACTCAATTAATAGGGATGAAGATGAAAACAATTTTTTAATAATTACTTTGCGTATTTGAGGTTTGTTGTCAGTGTCACTGTGACGTCACATTAGTGCTACCTTTCTCTCGCTGCCTCCTATAGAACTTTTGCGAGAGAAAGATATAGCAATAGCTAATAGGTGTCGCCGTGACGTCACGTTGACTTTAAAAATCAAATTCAGATAAACCAAAAACAATTAAGACTTTTTAATACTACGAATTGCTTCAAAATTAAAAGCACTTTCATTTAAAATGATTTAAAAAATCGCTTGTTTTTGAAGGAAACGTGTAAGCAATTTACAATAAATGTATTTTACTTTCAATAAAAGAAAATGTTCATTGATTTTCCTGTTTACAAATTATCAGTTTCTTACAAACAATTTCCTATTAAAAATCAGTAATTGCTCATCATTGTTTAATTTCTGTTACTTAACATCAATTTTCTAATATTTAATTATTAAATTGAATTACAAAAGTCTTTAACGGGAAGGAAGGTAGAAAGTTTTTTTTTATTATCTCAGAAGCTTCTCAATTATTTATATGTCAAATCAAAAACTGTCATATTTATTGCATTGAAAGATATTTACAATAATTTAAATACTTCTACATCATATGCTACAACAAAAATTATACGTTAGATATTTTACGCGATTAGTATCATTATATGCATTATGCATTTAGCAATTATTGCATAAATTGCAAATTTAGAACACATTTTCTCTTGTTTCGGTATGAACTTAATAAAGCAAAGAATGTATTGTTCCCAAGTCTGAGTAATGCACTCGTTTATTATAAATTTTTAATATTTCTTCTATTTCTTCTCTGTTCAAGGAAGAAAATGCATTTTGCAACACAGTGCAATGCAGTTTTATCCTTGGACTCAATTAATTTTTGCAATAAGTCACATTCACTTTCTGAGCTAGGTTTCATGTTTAACTATTATACTTAGTTTGTTCAATGTACAAATTTAACCTAACAAATAATGAAGTATTATATCTTGGTATTCATTACTTTGTCTGAAAAAGGTAATATGTCTTTTACACACTTATTTTTAGAAATGCAGTTAATGATTTATTAGCATGGGAATAAGTATATCACATGGGAACTACTGATTAGCAATGGCAATACTAGAAAAGGTAATTTATAATTACCTGCATTAATATCTCTTTCGTCAGATCTCATCCTACTCATACAAGTCCTACTAACTTTCTACATTTGAATAAAATGAATACCCTTAGCTTTGAAATTCTAATTGTGAAATCCAAATTGAATAATATCTAAATATAGCTCACAATTGATCTTTGTCATAAGGCGAAGATTTTAGTTCGTTTCTATTTCGAGAAGGCCAGATAAAAGTAATGCACTATTATAATTTTAAATTTCAGCTTGGTATACATTATGTGTTTCAATGGAAAATTATAGAATATGAACTAAGCATTATATACATACATATAGAAACTAGCTAAATAGTAAATAATCGCACTGTTATGTATAAAACAATAGGCAATCAAGGAATATTACAATAAATTACGATTAGAATTCAACGTAAATTATGTTTCTATTTAACAGAGAAAGGTGGATTCTGTGGTGCATTCTTATAGCAGCTACAAATACCCTTCAAATGATATTTCTTAAAGTTCATCATTTAGAGGGCTGGTAATATTTTCCTCAACCCAAAAAAGCCTCGTTTTTTAAGCTTTTTTAAAATCCAACTAATGCAAAATAATGAAAATTTATTAAATATAAGCTAATAACCGAATGAAATTATGTATATATTAACATTAACACATAAATAAACATATTTATAGGTAAACACTGAGGTCTGTAAATATTTATACCAAGATATTAATAATGCAATGAAAATGTTTATATTAACATTAACATACAATTATTTAAAAAAGAAAATAATATTAAAATTTGAATCATTAAAATATTCAATAATATTAAAAAATCCCAAAAACACACTGGATCGGTTTAAAAAAAATAAACTTTTGCCAAACCTGATCATAATCATTCGCTTTAAGTAAATGTACGAAGTTAACATTTAAATAAGATAACCTATGCATACATTGAGATCTCGGAAACTATGAGAATGTTTGTATTGTTGTCATAGTTGGCTTTGACAAATTCAGAAATAGTTTGGCTTTGACAAATTCAGAAATAGGTTTAGAGGTAAGCAATGGATAAAAATGAAGAAATAGTTATTTATGTAATAAGTGTGTAAAGTAGTACTTTTTTGGCCGAGTGCGATGTTATATATTGTAGCACGAGACAAAAAAATACTATTTTACACACGTGTTGCATACAACATTTTTCTTACAACCGAAATGGTATTGATGTTTCTCATAATACTGAGTGTACAGGCATCCAGCAGCTTCAAATACTGTTAGTACTCTTTCTCATAACACTGTACAAAATGTAACTTAAACACTTGGAAGAATCTCAGACAGACGATGATTAGTTTTTTATGATGTATAAATTGTATATTTAATATTAATATTAAAAATTAAGTTAGGTTAGAATACATGTCAAAAATATGTTAATGTTCTTAAAAATTAGATCATTAATCAATCTGTTAAAAAAAATATTAGATTTGTTTCATTTACAGTGTATATTCATATTTCTTAACAAATTTTATTACTTTTATTATTATTTACTACCTAATTATATACTTGACAGGTAAATTAACCAAATTTTAATGTTGCCTAGCAACGCTTATCAGAGGTTATTCTAAGGATTTTTTTCCACTGCACATGTAGGAAATAAATCGTTGTAGGTTCATAATATTTTAGGGAAAGATCTTTGTTTAACTCAATTCAAGTTGGATTATGACGAAATACTAGAACATCTATAAATATAAAACTTGCAAAAACTGACGCTTCCAGAGTTAGTTAAGTTTCTACTAAAATTTTCGCGCGGATTTTGGCTGCCAAAGACTTATAAGTACCAGCAATACTCTAAAAATCGTGTCTCGAGATAGCTTGTCGGTAGATTTCAAAAATGCGTTTTTGTATATTTATTTCAACATGCCTTCTCTGTCAGAGTGAGATTCCCGATGAGCTATAATGATTTGATTATTTGATTAAATAAGCGCGAGTACAGAGTCAATGCAACCCCTAAAACCAAACAACAAAGGTGGTATAATGGTATTTTTGCTGAGACCAATGATGAGGATGAGGCAAGCGAAGACTCTGTATTTAAGGCTGAGGGAAAATCTGGCACAAAGAAATTTTAATGTTTATATAGGATCTGATCTTCAACTGTTTCTCAGAAAAACGAAAAAATCGAAGACTAACTGACAAAGATAGTGATCGAACAAAATTTTGTATATGCCAGTAAATATTGGCCAAGGCTGCTACAACATTTAAATTAGTACAAATATTCGATTTTTTTTAAAAAACAAAAGTCCTAATTTATACTTTCCAAAATAGCAGAGGTAACTCCGTAAAAACTCATTTTTCACTGCCTTGAATCTCGGACACTACTGAAGAGCGGACCCATGCTTTTTTTACTTATTTTGGTCAGTATTATATACCCTTAAAATTTGTGACACAGGTATAGAAACATCCTGTATAAGTACAAATGCTATATTACTTTTAGTTTTTAATTTATTTGTTTTATTCCTAATAAATGAAAAATAACTGTGCACAGATTTTAATTTCCCACTGCACAATTTGCTTTTCCAACTGCACGTTAGAATAACCTCTGACTCTTATTTACTTTTCAAGCACTAGTGCCAACAATAATTTTTTTAAAACTTAAAACATTTAATGTTGGTATTAGGTATTGTACTTATAAACATGATAAACGAAAAATTCCAAACTGAAAAATGAAATCTAGGTAAGCGTAGGACTTATTTGTATGATCAAAAAGGGAAGAAAAATCACAATCGGAATCCACTATTAAAAATCTTTACTGCCATTTAATTTTTTTTGTGGTGACGTCATAACTTAAAAACAAATGAATGTCGGAAGGTGGATCACACATATTAATGTGTATTTTAAAAAATTAAAATTGACGTGTTTTAGCGTTTTTAAAAAAACCGGTATATTTTTATAATTTATAATTATGAGAATAAAATTTTTACATCAAAAATGTTTAAATTCTATTTAACAGCACATCTGCAGTATGAGATATTTCAGAAATAAAATGTTACATTTTCATGAGGAATCAGACATTGAAATAAAACACAAAATCAATGTGACAGTTTAATGAAGTATCATTGCTTAATATTGTTGAGTCATTGTTTTCATACAATTATAATTCATAATCTAGTTTAAATGTTACAAAAAGGATGTATACAATACAAAAGAAAAAAAATTATTATAAGCAGTGATACTTTGGTTCTTTGGTCACCCTAATTCAAACGATATAAGTTATGTAATAGTTTTTATTCTAATCGACCCTTAAAGTAGCCTCAATTACCACACGATACCTCATGGGCCTTTTCAACAGAGTTCCAAGTAATAAATAATTGATATCCATTGTATTTGAACTCAGGCTCTTAAGACCACAACCGGTCACTTAATGTACTTCGTGAAGCACCATAATAATATAAAATGATTATTATAGTATTCCACAAAGTATAGGTAAGTAAATCAAGAGTATTCCAGGAATCTGCCGAAAACATCTGCCGCATCACATGCTACCAGAATCAGAGTACAAAAGATATTTACCCCAATCCAGAATTTTTCCCCCAAACCTTGAAAGTATAATATGAGGGTAGGTTTAAGTTGCAAGTAGCCACGTGTTTCTCTATGTGGTCACAACAGGTTCGAAGTGGCAGGTACCCAGCTGTAGACTGGACACCTGTACACCATCTGCTTCCGTTTTACCATGAGCATTGTGAGTGCCACGACAGATTTCTGGAATGATGTGGGAGACAACTTATCCCAGATAGGATAGAAGCTTAGGGGCTTTTATAAAGCAGATGTGGTAGCCTACTTAAAAACTGATGCAATCTGGATTTGAAAATGTTGAATAATATGCTGGTACCCAGCTAACATGACGAACATTTGCGATTTTACCAACACTTTAATCTTCTCAGGATAAATAAAAGGTTTCTTGTTTTTATTACAGTAGTTATGCAGGGTGTTTATAACGTTATTTTCTTCATTTTTACTCATTTCAATTTATATATTTCTGAAAACATTGTAAACTACAGTTTTAGAATTGTTTCAGAGCCAACTATGACGATGATACAAAAATAATTTCACTAATTCAAAAGTTAAAGAAAATTTCGAGAACTTAATTGAGAGACATAAAGAATAAATGTGGAAAATTTCTCGACAGGGGTTGAAGATTAGGTGTTATCAATTATTCGAATTAATAGTCATATAGCTTTTATTTTCTGAACACAATGGGCGCTTCGGTACACTCTTGTACCTTATTCTGGTAAGTAAAGTAATTAAAGTTAGATCCTGTTGTCTAATTTGAGAGCAAATTAATGTGTATTAATATGTATGAATTTTTGTACGATGTTGAAAAACAAAATATAAAAAGTAAAAACAAATGTATTTTGTGTACATGAAAGGAAAATATGTAAATTTTTGATCTTATTTGCGCAGATGAAGGTACATGTCTACCAAAAAGTCGGTTTATTAAGAGAAAATAATTGCTGTATGACTGAGTCCTAATAAAGAATAAAAAAAACTAATAATCATCTTTACCGGACTCTTCTATTGTTTTTATAACCATTTAATTTTTTTTTTCATCCTAATTAATTAATAATTTATCCTTTATTTATCATTTAAAAGCTTATAAAAAAACAAGCAAACCTACCGGGTTGGCAAAAATCATGATTTATTTAAGAAAATCAAAAATCATTGTTTAAAAAAAAAATCAAATAAATCACGATTTTTTGGTTTTATATTTTATAGACATGTTGGTGTTATTGCACGTTTTAATTGTTTTAAAAGCCATATAAACATTTTATTTCATAAACGAAAACGAAATCTGCAATAAAACCCCAAAGAATGCATTTGAATTTTTGCTTATACGTAGTATATAACGCGTCCACGCGCGCCTGTTTAAACTTTAAACTTAAACCATGCCTACCTAAATAAAGCAAATCAAAATATGTCCTGCATGACATTCTGTAAAAAGCTTAAAACGGATATTTTATTTCACGTTTATCTCATTACAAGAACCTATTATATCAATAAATTTAGGCTCATTTGATGTTCTAAAATTAATAGGGCAGAATTTACAAATATGCAGGGTGTAATCATACTTCGGGAAAAAAATAAAAGGGTATATAATACTGACCAAAATGAGTAAAAAAAGGCATAATCAACATGTGCCCGTTCTTCAATAGTTTCCGAGATACAAGGCAGCGAAAAGTGAGTACGGGATTAACCTCTGCTATCTCGAAAACTATACGAGTTATGACTTTGATTAAATAAGACTTTTTGTTTACCTTAATTTAGATGTGCTTTTGTTTTTTTTTTTAATCAAATAATTGTAATAAGATAAATGTTGTGGTTACCTTGGCCAATATATGATTTTCAAATAACTTCGTTACTATTAGAAATTGAGAAAAATGTTTCATATAAAATTTTATTGTTGTTTTCCAGTCCATTTACTGACAGACAAAATTTTGTTCAATCAATATCTTTGTCAATTTTTTTCGATTTTAATAGTAAATGGCCTCTTTCTCGGAAAGAGTTGGAGATCGGACCCATGTTGATAAAGCCTTTTTACTCATTTTGGTCAATACTATATGCCCTTTCATTTTTTTCCCGAAGTATGATACACCCTGTATAAAAATTTTACCATTGTATTTCCTATGGTCCATAATTGAATTTGTATAAAAATTTTACCATTGTATTTCCTATGGTCCATAAATGAATTTTTTTGTTAACTCTGTAGGTATCCAAAATAATTTGAAATACATTTTCTGACAAAAAATTTATTATTTTATAAAATCAGTTTATTTAAATCACGATTTAAATTGAATGGTTTAAATCAGGACAACCCTGCAAACCTATATACGTCACTAGCTAGTGTATCATCAGGTCCACACTGTTTAGTGTTAATAATAATATTAAAATTTATTTTAGTGCAGTTAAAGACTTCCTCAGTGTTAAATTAGTGAAATATATCATTTTCACTACCTACGTAAAAATTATACACCAGAAATTTAACACGGGCGTAATTTTTTATTGTGACGAGGCTATATTCGACATATTATGTTTGTTAATGTTATAACTCAAGTATTATTAAGTTATCAGTAAATTTAATTAGACCATGTTATTCTAGGTGAAAATTTGTCTAAACTTGTTTTCTGAATTTATCGCAATATGCAAGATATGAGATTTTTCGAAATAAATGAAACACGAATTTTAGAACTAAAAAACAAAAGGTATAAAATTTCTGTGATGTCTGTAACTGTGTAAATGAGATACTTTGTACATCACACAACACGGAATTAAAAAATTAATTATCGCAGCGTCGCGCCGGCTTTGAAAATAGCCTGCTACCAACACGAACAAAATTTTTATTAGAGATGAAACGAACCTCTTTGATTTGATTATTACCAGGAAGTTATTCTAACATAACCTCATTTTCCTGTACACGAGAATATTTTTAACATGCGAATATGTCTTTGACGTACTTTGATATTTTTACTCTTTTGTTTATATAGCCACACCGTTTTATAGATGGGAGATTATTCAGTTTCCGTGTTTTTGTTATCGGCCACATGACGTGTGTATGTCTGATTTATGGTGAATTTATCTTATTTAGCTATAGTTCTGTATGTATCATCGAACGTTCACAATTACGTAATTATATTACGTGTGTCGGATAACAATAGATTTATACTTTCAATTTTGATTCTATTTTACTGCGATTACGTCGTCGTAAACAGATGATAATATGCAATTGACCAGATGACGAGAAACCTTGTTAAAACTAACTATGTTTCAATTATATAATGTCACGTACATACGGGGTGAACATTGGAAACCGTGACATAGGCGTTTAATATGGGAAAACAGTTTTTTCAAATATTATCTGTGTCGTAAGATTATAGTGGGAGATTTTGATATGGTTAGAAAGATTATTTACTTTGGCATCGAAGAGTATATAAATACTCCTAATTTAATGTCAAATTATTATATGTAGAAAAATGCAACGCTATTTGACAGTTATTACATATAATTTATTCATGGAAACGCATTCGATAGCCGAGTTGGTTAGACCTAAAACAGTAATAATTATTCACGAGTTCAAATCCCGCGTGGTTTATCTTTTTGTTTTGTTCTGTAGAACGTATTATTAATTCCTTTCATATTTTAAAATTATTCTTCTAATTCGTTCATAGTATGTAATTGGTCTATCAGGATATATGCCAGCAAAAAAATCACCAATTTCTCCTAAACTTTTCCCCTGATTGTATAATTGAATCACATTAATTTTTCCTTCTAATGAAAAATCGATTGGAGTAACAAAATGTTCTTCAAGAATGTATCAAAAGTTGACAATATAAAAAGTCTATTTGATTTACCAAACAATTTATGTTTTAATTTAGTAATTTATTTAACAATACGTTTTACAAAGAAAAAAAAAAGAAATCAGGCGGAATTTGAACTCGTCAATAATGGGGTCCTGCACTCTGATTTTTTAAATTATTTTAAATGAAAATTCTTTTACCGATTTCAGGAGATTAAGCCTTTGTTTACATGTAAAAAAGTAGGCTGGTAACTAAGTAATAACTGAATCTGTGCGGTAATATTATTACAATACAGACCTGTCAACAACAGTAAATGAAAATAAAATAAAATGAAATAATTCTGACCATGCCTTAGTGTATCGTTCTTAACACGGTTTACTTTATTTTAAAATAATAAACATGATGAATAAATCACATAACTTGAATATTTGTCATATTGACATATGTCAAAATAATTCTATTTATCATAGCATTCTGAAAGCAACATTAATGAAAGAATTAAAAAAATATATATTTATCTAAAACCGATAAACCACGGATGCTATGAATCATAACAAGCCTTAGATGCCTTAAAATCCTCGCTCTACGAGCTCGGATTTCAAGCCGACATCTGCGGCAGTTATGATGCTCAACATTCCTAGGTATGTTAATAGCTATTAATTTAGCAGCAATTCGTAGTATTAAAAAGTGTTAATTGTTTTTAGTTTAACTGCATTTGATTTTTAATGTCAACATGACGTTACGGCGACACCTACAGCTACTAGATAATACATAGCTGACACGTCCGCCGTACTGGAGCCAAAATGAACACAGTAAAATATGAAATAAAAGTAATTTTTTTGTAAGTTTATGTAGTAACTATTTTTCATAATTAAATATAACTTCCATATTTGCCATATTATATTTATTTAAAATAATAAAACAAGAAAAAAATAAGGTTTGTTAAGATTTTTGAGGTTAGAGAAAAATATATGTATTGCATAAGTACCTGTAAAAATTAAAACCATTTCTCAAATGATTTGCACAATTTGGAGCAGAACAACCGGTCATTATGGATAATTTCTATAATTAATAATACTGTAACACTGATATCGAATGATTTAGTGGCTCCAAAATGGTGGACGAGTCAGCTGTAATTTATCTAGTAGCTATAGCGTCACCTCTTGCTATATCTTTCTCTGCCACAAGCTCTGAGTAGGCAGCGAGAGAAAGGTAGCACTAATGTGACAATAAACCTTAAATATCTCGCAAAGTAATTATTAAAAAATTGTTTTTTCATCTTAATCGATATTTATTGAATAGTACTTTAAGTATAAAGTGTACATTTTATTATTTTTTGTTAAGATGCAGGACCCCATTATTACGGTTCTTAAATCTAACCAACTCTGTTACAGAATGCGTTTCCATGATTACTGTTTTTAAAAAATTATAAGTAATAACTGTCAAATAGCATATTTTTTTTAAAGCTATTAAATTAGGAGTATTTAGATATTCTTCGATGCTAAATTAAATAATCTTTCTAACCATATCAAAAACTCCCACTATAGTGTTACGGGACAGATGATATTTAACAAAAAAATGTTTTCCCATGTTACACGCCTATGTTACGGTTTCCAGTGGTCACCCTGTATACCATTCGATCAAAATAACAATGTGGGACGAATTAGAAACTTAATAATTGCTACAGTATTTATTTTAAACTGTACAACAAAACAAAATATGCTTTCATAAACGATCGATATAATACAATATAATGACACGATCATTTGCTGGTTTTAAAAACCACAAACTTGTTTTGAACGATTAAACATAGCATAATTTTTCAACATTTGATGCTATGTAAGTGCTTTCTAAATGGAAGAAATAAAAACAACAAAATATTAACTGAAAAGATAATTTTCATTGTTAGAACAAACAATAGTCATTTCGCGTAGCAGGAAAACAAAAAATACTACTGGACTTATTATTAATCTAGTGAGTAATTATTTTATGAATGAATTTTTTAAACCGAGATAAAAAACTTAGACGGAAACTACTAACGTATGCGCAAAAAATTATCAATGGATCTTACTAGGAATTTGTATCAGATATAAAGGAAGCAATGTTGTTAAAAAAGTTTTTTGTTTGTTGTCTACAGACAGACGAGGACACATTTCTGTACTTGTGCAGTGAAAAAGGTTAACGAACGCAGCTAAATTTAGAAGTGCATTAAGTTGCTGGAAGTCATTAAATCGTCTACACACTTATTCTATATTTGAAAATGCAATCAGTTTCTTCGAAAATAGACGCAAATATCTCAAATATTCAGCTTCAGTTGCTACAGGGCTATGAATATTCACACATATCATTCAACTGTAAAGTTGGATTTATCACGAACACACTTCAAACGGATTTATTGGTTTTCATTAATTTACTTTTTAAAATTATAATAAATTATTGTTATCGAAATTGCACACAGCAATATACATTTCAATCAAAATGAAGTGCGGTAAAATTATATAAATTATAATACATACAATACAATATTAACAACCATAAAAAATATTTTATGTGCACTGATAAATATACAATTAAAATAATCACAAAATTGTTTCATTAATATACTTGTATTTCTCACTGCAATTAACACAAAGATATACATAATTTTTAATAGAAAACAATTTCAAATTAATAGTAAAAAAAAATATATAAATGTTGGTGAAGTTCAGGATGTGTTTGCCTGGACGTCCGGTATGTAAGCGAATAAATTTTTATAATTGATGTGCTTAGGGAAAAAACTTCCTGAGTACAAAGAATACAAGAGCTTGCATGAATACGATTATGAATGAAGGTGATGTAGAATTGTGTTTCAAGGGTGTCGTCCTAACTGGTTCATGTCAACTGATCCAGCAGCCGATTTTGGTGCCAAGTTCAAGGTCCAAGGTTTTGTCAAAATATACATATAAGGGTGTACGTTTGTAATTCTACAAAAACCAAGTTAGTCTCCTTCTGTATTTAAAAATATTTTTGTAAGGGGTTCGAGATTTTTTTAAACAAAATAATAAAAAGTTGAAAAATATTCTTAATTTCATTTTTTCAATATCATTCCCTTCTTGATTTTCACAATTTTCATCTTGTAAATGCAAAATTCCTACAAAAATCCAAATATGTATGTCCTAATGATTTTTATGGGGTCTCGTGGCCGCGTGCCTGATTGTCAGGTCGGTAATCTGAGGAACCGGGTTCGATCCCGACCGACGCCAAATATTTCCAATTTGAAATGGCACAAAATTGACCCCTGCGGTGCACTCTCCACGCCAGCAATGCCCGTGAGGTGACGCCTGGCAAGCGCCCGCACGGTGCAAATACTTCATCATTACCGATATCTGTGTACAAAGCAGATTGGCACACCCAGCAATGGGTAATAAGCCGTGATGATATATTTATTTATATTTATTTTTACTAATGATTTTTAATAAATGATGAATCCATAAAATAAAAATGCGAACTGATCAATTTGTTTTTATGTATATGTTGTACAATGAAATGTTTTGAAATTTTGTCAAAATATACATATAAAGGTGTACGTTTGTAATTCTACAAGTTAATCCCCTTCTGTATTTAAAAATATTTTTGTAAGGGGTTCGAGATTTTTTTAAACAAAATAATAAAAAGTTGAAATATATTCTTAATTTCATTTTTTCAACATTATTCTCTTCTTGTACAAATATATCATCATCATTACCAATATCTACGAACAAAGCAGATTGGCACACCCAGCAATATATATATATATATATATATATATATATATATATATATATATATATATATATATATATATATATATATATATTATTTATCCCCTTCTTGATTTTCACAATTTTCATCTTTTAAATGCAAAATTCCTACAAAAATCCAATTATGTATGTCCTAATGATTTTTAATAAATGATGAATCCATAAAATAAAAATGCGAACTGATCAATTTGTATTTATGTTTGTTATACAATGAAATGTTTTGAAATTTTATTTATTTTCTGAAAATGGCCGGTTTTTGTAAAAAAAAAACTTAAATTGCTTTAATATAAATAATATACTAACACAAATTTGTTGTAATCTTATTCATATTCATGTCATATATCTTGCCCCCTAAAATTAAATGTGTGCAAAGAACGATTGTTGCAAATTATGAGCTCGTATCAACCCACACTGTGGGAAATAATGTGATTTTATGTACGTATAACAAAAGGATATGATTTATATAATTAAATATGTTCGTATATAGAGCCTAGCTTTAAATATTTATTATTATATTGTAAATAAATAATAATTTAGATCAGATTAGAACTTTTTTTATTCATTACAAAGTCGAAGGTCCAATTTATTAGATTATAATGAATTAAAATCCTTAAAAATGTTCTTTGTTATGTTTGTTATATAAACCATATTTCATTTCATTTAATAGAGTGAAATAAAAGTGCATTGTGTCTTATATTTTGTCTCTAGTAGTCATTATTACCATTATTAGGAATCATTTTAACTTTATCCCATGGGATCTGATTATAATTGAATATCAATATGTCATAAAAGATAAAAACTAACCATAGTTTATAATAATAAAAATTAAACATTATTTGAGATCATTTTGTTAATTGCAATGGAGTATGTGACTATAATCGAATATCAATATGTATACATTAGGATGGACCTTAAAAGGGGTAAAGTTGAATTTTATCCGGGCCATCCCCTAAAGTGAAACAAATAAATTTTTAAAAAAATTGCACACGCAATGATTCCGCTTAATATTAATATTTGACCGTACCTAAATGCACTTGATTTTTCCCCATTTAAATAACATCATTGGGTTTTGACACATTTTGGAACAGTATTTTTGTCAAAGGCAATAAGAGGCTTAAAAAATCCACTCAATATTGGAATATATACTAAAGTGACCCGAGAATATGTGGACAAAATTTAAAGTCCCAATCAATATTCCTAAGACAATTGTAGATAGCTTTATAATTATCTTAAGAATAATGATTGGAACTTCAAATTTTGTCCACATATTCTCGGGTCATTCTAGTATATATTCCAAAATTGAGTGGATTTTTGAAACCTCCTATTGGCTAGGAAAAAATAAAGTTCCAAAATGTGTCAAAACCCAATGTTATTTAAATGGGGAAAATCAAGCGTATTTAGGCACGATCAAATATTAATATTATGCGGAATCATTGCCAGCACAATATAGAAATAAATTACAAAAACCTAAGAAAAAATTATGAATAATTAACCTGCTAAGCCATGATATCAGACAGGCTATGAAAACATTTGAGATAATATTGAGTAATACTGAAGTCAATTGTTTAAATAGTAAGTTATTTTTGTAAAATTACGTATTTTGTTATGAAAAAATAATCAATTATGTTTTTGTAATTTATTTTTTAAACAAAAAATCACTTTAAACATATCTTTGAATTTGTAATTTTACGTAAATTCCAAATATATAAAAATATATACGGTGTCCCATTTAAAATAAGAAAGTTGCATCCCATATTTTGAGAACCACTGGTCTAAAAAATAATTTGTTTTGCGCATTGTAATAATCTTGCAAAATATAAATTGTTTGCTAATTTAACCGACCTCGTAGCTCTTATAGTTCTTGAAATAGCAATAGTGGACAAAATAAAATGAACAGCTTGTTTAACAATCAAAATTTGGTTAAGGGTTATGCTGACGTCAGCATGGCCAGGCATTATATGTCTACTTTTCTACCATTATGACACTCTCTCTCTCTCCTATGGCTCTACAGCCCAAATCGGGCCTTGGCTTCCATCAAGTGCCTCCTCCATTCGTCTCTCTCCAATGCAGTTTTCTTCCAATTCCTCAGCCCCAGCCGTCTTGCATCCTCTGTCACACTCTCTTCCCACGTTTTCCTTGGTCTGCCTCTAAGTCTTGTGCCATACCATTTGCTTTGTAGCACTCTTCTAGGGGTCCTGTGTTCTTCCATTCGGATCACATGTCCAGCCCAGCGCAGTCTTTGAGTTCTTACGAAAGCCGATATTGGGGTTTCTTTAAATTCTTGGTATATCTCAAAGTTGTATCTAATTATCCAGACTCCGTCTTCATTTATTGGCCCTAGTATTCGTCTTAGCACTTTTCTCTCGAATCTATTTATTATGTCTTCTGTTCTTTTGGTCATGATCCAAGTTTCGCAAGCGTAGCATAGGATTGGTCTTATTATAGTCTTATATATTCTCATTTTTGATGTTTTATGTATGTCTTTAGATCTAAGAGGTGGCAATAGAGCTAAATAGGCTTTATTGGCTAAATTGACTCTCCTCTGTATTTCCATATCTTCCGAACCGTCTTTTGAAATATTGCTGCCTAGGTATATGAAATTTTCGACGGATTCTATCCTCGTATTCTCTTCATTAATATTTTCTAGTTTCTGGCTTTTTCTTGTTTGTCTTAAGATTTTTGTTTTCTCTGTGTTAATTGTTAGGCCAACCTCTTTAGCTTTATTTCTCAAATGGGTGAAAATTTCCTTTGCTACCGATAGTCTTCTTGTCATTCTGTTGATGTCGTCTGCGTATGCAGCTATTTGCGTAGCTTTAGTAGACAACAGATTTGAGCTGTTCTCTGGCAGCTTTCTTATCGTATATTCTAGAGCTAGATTAAACAACGTTGGGGCCAGCCCATCCCCTTGTTTTAAACCTTGTGTGATTTCGATAGTGTCAGTTAATTCGTTTTGAACCCTTATCTGGGCTACTGTTCTTTTCATCGTGGCTTCAGTAAGTCTAATCAATTTTTCCGGAATCTTGAATTCTCTCATTATTAAGAATAGGTTGCTACGGTCAATAGAGTCATATGACTGTCTGAAGTTTACAAATATTTGATATATATCAATGCCATATGCCCATCCTTTACTGAGAGTCTGTTTGACAGCGAAGAGTTGGTCTATAGTCGATCTTCCGGACCGAAATCCGCTCTGATAATCCTGGATTATATTTTCCACTATGGGGTTCAGTTTATTTAGTATATATGTAAATACTTTATAGGTTGTGCAGAGCAATGATATGCCTCGAAAGTTTTTACACTGCCTGTGTCATTAATCATTATACCTTTTCGCCCAATGTTTAATATTTTTTTTCCTTGTAAACTACAAATAAGTACTAATAATTAAATACGGGTATTTTATTGAGGAATTGAATCACTGGCTAACGTACTCACTAAATAAAACATTTTTTACTCATAAATAATTATTTTTAAATAATACCCATGCAGGTTTTAGAAATGCATATATTCCTTTTGTCCGACTAATGACACAATACAAAAGCTTTCAGAGAACAAAGTACAATAATATAAATGTAAATTATGGTATAACTGTACCTACTTCCAAAAAAACATACAATAAATCCTTAATTTCATCGTCATTATGCGCACTTATCAATCATTCATATCTGCCACAATGGAATAAGCAACAGATTGGTCGGCGAACGAAAAACGCCTGCAGCATGGACAAAAATCAATACTCATGCGATTATGATACACCCTGTAAATTTCTATTGAAAGCACAAAGCAAGCCACTAATATTCTCTACCAGACGCCATGTTCTTTTTCTGACAACCTGTCTTTATTGTCTACACGTTTTAATATTTCAACTAGATGTAAAGGAAGGATTGCTCCAAGTAAGTCTTTTTCAAGGAAAATTTATTAAATATTAACTAACTTAAACCAGCTATCAAAGGGATTAATGCCCAGATGCACCACCGACGCTTACAATTTAAACTTCGTTTTATTCAGTTGATGATAATTCCTATTGAATAATTTTTTAATTGCTATTGAATTGATTAAGTAAATAAAATCAAGCTTAAATTTTAAGTGTTAGTGGTGCAACTGGATCTTTTAAAATTTAATACATAACTTGTTATTATGTAAAAAGTAGTAAAATATTAAATTCAGCAAAAGTTATAATTATTTAATTTCGCATTCAGGAGTCTCTCATCTAACATTAAATATTACATGAAATAATTGTTCTTTGTACCTAGGTATATTGTTAGTTACATGAAACTCATACATATTGTATGAAATCAATAACACGTGTATTGTTTATTTATTAAAAATTAAATTGATTCAATTATAATTTTGTAGTTCTGTTAAGATTTTAAATTCAGAACGCAAAACAAATAATTTTTAAAAATTCATACTAAATAAACAAATTAATATAATATATCCATTTATCAGGTCCGTAATTAAAATAATATTAGTAGTGGAGTCCCTCTGCCCATGAAATAAATTGCTGATTCCCACAAGTCTGTATCTCAACCTATCCAAATTCTAATGACATCAATGTGATCACATCCATTCTGTTTTCTTGAGGGATTAGTGCTTGATGTATTTTATGTTGTCTTTTACATTATTTGAAGCAGAATTACTTGAAAATTGAAAAAAAAGTAATTCTGCAACAAATAAAGGTGATTGATGATGTCATCAGAATTTAGATTCATGACGGAGCTTTGTGGGTAAACATCCAAAACACAATGTTTAAGAAAAAAAAAGTAAAACAAATTCTCAAACATATTAGATTGCTGAGGACGAAGGCTATTGGGCCTTCGAAACGTTCAAAATTTGTAAAGAAATGAATTCAAAAATAAAATTCTTCCCAAAAAGGTCGAAAGAAGTCTACACAACAATTTTATAATTTTAGATATATTTCATCGCCTTGCTTCAAAATTTTCAAACTTCAAATTAATATCTTGGTATTTGGGATTAAACTTGGATAAACAAATTAAATTTTTGGACAACCCAAAAATGGATAGAGATACATGCTTAAAAAATAGCTGAAAATACTTAGTCAAAAATCAAACGTGTATCCTATGCGATTTAGACAATTTTTGAAAATAGGTAAATTTATATTTTGCACGTAGGCTCGAAAGGCTCCCAGGCTCGAACCCCTGCGAATTTTTGGGCAATCATAACGCAAAAATGGGTAAAGTTAGTATAAATGTAAATATCTCGAAAACGAAAAGATTAAATAATTTAGTTCTGTTCGAATATGTTTTAGCAAAAAAAGTGTTTTTCTACATCTGTCTACAAAGGATCCATTTGCACTCTCTTTTGTCAACGCAAAATGTCACTTTGCCCCTCATGCGCGACAAAGAAAAACGCTCGCTGTCCAAATTTCTAACTATACAATGTTAAGAAATTTCACTTGTCTGCTTTCTTAATGGAAACGTTTAGTCAGGAACTAACGGCACTGTAATTACACAATTACCACCTTCACAAGTCAATCTGATATATAACTGCTCTGTCGGTGTGTCGGTATATTACATAACTAAACAAGATGCCACACTGCTGTGAAAATAAAACAGGGCATTCATTTACAAAAACGAAAGTATAAAATGCTTAGTTTAGATTGAAGCAATACCTGAAGAAGAATGGATAATAACGATAAATTAAAATTAAATATAAAATAAATTGTGTGAACAGTTGTGCTGCCACCTGCAAAAGTTTGGCGTGAACAATATACCTATAAAACGAATTTATTTATTTATAGGTATATTGCGTGAACGCTCCCAATGCACATATACTTTTTCACTGCACTAGTTTAGTGTACTTGTAACAAATAAATTTTTGTTATGGTTGAGGACATTGTGGCGATTGTAGAAAAAATCTTATGTATGTTTCGAGCGCAAATAGCTATTTTCCTACGATCTTGAACAATAGTATCATGTATTGAATTCATTTTCAGATGCATAAAGAAATCGTTTTTTATAGTTAATAAAAAGTAAATAAAGTATAATAAAAATCAATGAAGTGTCATTATTTCATTACTGGGCAATTCCTACCGAAATAATGCACTACTTTGTACATTTATTGCGTAAATAATTATGTAATTTCAGAAAAATAAAAAGTACTTTTTGAAAGATGTTAATGTGAATAAACATTATTAACTTCCATGATGTATGAACTATTTCAATGTATTATAATTAATTTCGTGTACATACTTTGTAACAATGAAAACACACCACATCAGACCACAAATAACAACAAACAGAATTAAAAAGCAGCCAAGTTTATTAGTAATTAATGTAAATATTTATTTTTAAACAAAGGCATGCGGTCGAGAAAGTAAACTGTTCCGAGAGGCTACATGCTGAAAGAATGCCTGATTTATTATTCCTTGCATGCATGTAATATACGTCCCTTCATATATTTATGTTATAGTCAATGATGAGAAATAGGTTATTATCAGCGGTGACCGGCCAATGACCTTATTTCATGCGAAATTCAAATCTTAACCATAGAATTAACTACGTCTTCAAGAAACACAAATAAATTGGAAAAAAACACAGAAATTTAATATATTTTACGGCTTAGCATTAATAAGCAATGTACATATTGTTAATAGATATTATGTCGCACTCAAAATATCGTAAAAGATCCTTTCTCTCAAAATAGGATAATTTTAATCACCCTAACTAACTATTACTATAACTACCATTTAGAAACACAATGGTACGATTAAAGTGGTTCTATCATCATAAACATTTACGGAAATTTAAGTATGGTATTTTTCATGAGTTTTTACAATGCAAATTTTTAAAAAGGTTTATCAGCTGTGATCTGAGATATTTAAAACCAAAATAGAGCGAAAATACATTGGCAATATAGAAATAGTGCCCAACGGAAGATTTTTCGTAGTAACTCACATAATAAATGACAGATTTGTACAAAAAACTACCTAACGAAAATTCAAATGACAGTTTATACGTGAGTGTAAAAAAAACCTCCAGTTATAGTTTAGTTCAAGATCATTTCTTTGACTTCTATAATCACTGCAATTTTGACTACAATAGCGAAAACCGCATACGGTGAACTTATAGCAATAGAAAATAGGTTTTACTTACAAGCTCTTTCGGTTCACAATCGCTTACACAACGACTATATAGAGAATTGACCTGAGAAGTACTCATTGTGGAAATTTTCTTAGTAAAAATGCCTTGCAAGAACGACCACTAACAAATTGTTTCTCTGGTTGCTGTTACTCGAGGGCCATATTCCACTATTTGCTGATATTTTCCATGTGATAAAATTATATTTCATATATTTAATATTAAGTATAATAGAGAATTTTTTTGTTAACAGCAGATTTCCGGAACAATCCAAGAGCTACTGCTTTCAGCAACGATAATGAATGAAATGGAAAACAGAATTATTTATAGCACAATATTAACACGGCTCTTGTAAGTATACTTAAAAAAATCGGTACGAATTGTAAATTTTTCAGGTCAATTCTCTATATAATCGTTGTGTAAGCAATCATGAACCGAAAGAGCTTGTAAGTAAAACCTATTTTCTATTGCTATTAGTTCACCATATGCGGTTTTCGCTATTGTAGTCGAAATTGCAGGAATTATAGAAGTCAAAGAAATGATCTTGAACTAAATTATACCAGCTACTTTTATAGTTATTCCCTTTGGTAGACGGAAAATATGTGACTTTTGATGGAATTTTTGCATTTATTAAAACAGTTATATATTTTTCCCAAATATACTCATTATTATAAGATATTTACAACAATTTAATTTTCTTAATAACCCTAAACTAAACAAAATTTAAACTATCTATTTTTATGAATTCTTTTACTTGGAAAAACTTTTGTATGAGATTGTCATAATAGAACCACAAAACAACTGAATTTGTTATTTGAATCATCAACTCTTATTATAAGTATATCAGTCATTGTTTTTGTCAATGTTTCTTTATTAGAATTACGTCATTTTCAATATATTTATGTACTTTTGTCAATACAACGGACAAAATTATGTCAGCATACAAATTTCACGTAAATCCTATTAAATTATTTTTTCATAATTTAAAAACGTTTAAATACGGGGAATATAAAATAAAATATAAAAATACTTCTTGAATTTCAAGCTTATATTACATTTTATTTTTAAAAGACTTTTTTCTGAAGATTGTGTCGAATTCCAAAATGATAAAACGGATGAAATAGTTCAATATATAAATTCCTTCCAGATGAAAGAAAACATAAACAGAATGTTATACAATTTCCCCGCCACGCGCTGAGAAATGCGTGTTATGAAATTATTGGGTGAACTAACAGAGCACTGTATCGTATGTGGGTGCGCGCGAATGAACGAAAGCTGTATGTGGGCGACAGCCTTTTTATGTTTGCTATAAAAACGCTTGACCTATATTCTAATACTATTAGATATACAACTACATACTACCGTGAACCACATTTTTGACCTCCAGTATATAAATGTTTTTCTCCTGATTATTTTCCAATACTTTAGTTCTTTAGTATATTGTTGATTGTAAACAGAAAAATAAATATTGGTAGAAAAGGATAATCGAATTCACGTGCCCTTATTTTGATTAGTAAGGGAAATATATGTACCTATTTGCACATACACTATGTTCGAATTATTGGCTATTAACACATGAAGTATTAATTTTTTTTAAGCATTACATTATTTGAAGTTTTCGGTTTTAATATGACCTAGTTGAAAATTGAAAGTAATTGGAATGAATCTAAAATACATGTATTTATAATATAAATAAGAATTAGTTGTCAATTTCGACAGATTGGTATTTTTTATTTTATTAATAATTATCGACTGTGGGAATTTAACTCCGAACACTCATTCAGTATGCAGTACTACTCGTTCATAAAGTACCATTGAGTTCTTTGTTTTGATTCATTTATGTTCTTTATAAAATGAATATTTAATTTATTTTTATATTTGTGATATTATAATATGTAGTCAATTAAAGTTAAATGCATTGTATGTATAATACTACACACATTAAGGTGGTCGTTAAAAAAAAAATTAAGTGACGGCCCCTAAACCGGTAATGAGTGTATTATTAAAAAAAATATGTGCAACCATGTACGATTCTGTGAATTAAATGGAACTTATTGAAAAGAAAACTTTAATAATTTAACACAAATGTGTTATTATATTTTTTTAGTTGAACTGTTATTTACTACACTTTTTACACCAATATTTCCTATCTTTTAAAGAAACTGATATTTCATACTCTTATAACGTTTTCAGCTTGTCATTGAGTGCAAAATTTAATCAGCTGATGCGTTTTCAGCTTAAGAAAAAGTTGCACCGTGCACTGGCTCAGTGCGACTTTTGTGCACTGACTCCCTAGGCAAGTGCAATAGTGTCAATGCAAATATGGCAGCTAAACAAAATCGTTTTCAACTTATAGCGTATTCAGCTTACAAGTCGAGTGCGCACTTTTTTGCACTGAGCGTTTTCAGCTTGTCATTGAGTGCAAAATTTTGTCAGCTGATGCGTTTTCAGCTTAAGGAAAAGTTGCACCGTGCACTGGCTCAGTGCGACTTTTGTGCACTGACTCCCTAGGCAAGTGCAATAGCGTCAGTGTAAATATGGCAACTAAACAAAATCGTTTTCAGCTTAAACTGCACTGCCACCGGATGAGGGCAGAACTCGTTCAGTGTGGTCACGTGATATGTTGCACTCAGTGCGCACTTGCACTGTGTAAGCTGAAAACGCTATAAGAAAAAGTTGCCCGTGCTGAACTGGCTCAGTGCGACTTTTGTGCACTGACTCCCTATTATTTCTTTATTTTAAAATTGTACCATTACGAATTAATTAATAATAAATGTTATTTCCGTTGATTCGTTTATTAATTACTGTCCGATAACCGACAATTTTTGAGCTGCTTGTTTCCCACTTGAATACGGCAGCAGCCATTTGTTCTCCGTGTGCGGGTAACGAAATATGCACCAAATCTTTAAAGAGTTTTAACTCAAAATCTAAAAGACTTAGAAAAAAAAGTTATTAAGAAATATTGTTGCTCTCGTCGAGTTACATTACTGATTAAATTTAATGCACTTATTTCATTTACACCCTGTATATATATATATATATATATATATATATATATATATATATATATATATATATATATATATATATATATATATATATATATATATATATATATATTTGTTAAGTTAAATTTATTTTGCGAATCTCCTTGATATTTTACGTCGATAATTTTTAGATCTAAATGTTCCAGATTTTTATTTACATGAAGTCACCATATACAGGAGTTTCGGGCGTAAAATTAGACCATCATCAGCATTGTTAAATTTAAATATAAACTAAAATATTACGATTATTTTGGGTGTACATTGTGTTAAATTTTCTCAAAACTAAAAAACTATTGATAAATGTAAGGAAACAGTACTGTTCTCCAAAGCGATAGGAGAAATTCTTTTTATTAAAAATAATCTCTTACGGAATAGTATATTGAAAAAAACAGCCTTTCCATGGCTCAATTTACCGGATTTTCATTTACTCGCTGTTTTCGTGGAACCAATTACCCGCATAAATGGAGAGATAACTGTATATGAAAGAGAATATCCACCAGACATCACCAGCACCACATGTGCGTATTCATAGTTGTACGGTTATCACGGTGTCACTTTTGGGGAATTTAAATTTTCCACTTATTAATTGATCTGTACCAGAGTCGAAGGCAGCTGGCCACTTAACTATTTATTACGAAAATATAAGGCAACTTATCAAGGCAATTACGTAACCAAACAATAGATAATATTGAAATTACGTTTTACTGCATTAACATATCTTTTAAAAATCCACTATCAGTATTATTAAATTTGAAACAAAGTGAAATAAACTTCCTGAACAACTTTCCGTTGACGGGAAGTAAGCTATACGTGCATTTACAATGTCAATATTTTTTCAGGTTTCACATTAATCATTTCATAGAACGACACCTACATATTGATTAATTGAACTCGTTATAGTGATATGAACGAAAGCTACTTGCATGAATGAACAAATATAGAAATGTTTCAGTGTTATAGATTCCACTTCCAGCTTTTAACCTGTACTTGCAGTTTAAGTTCAGTCACCTTGGCTAGCTTCGTTGGAATCTGTCACGCTATGTGAATATAGCTACACAACAAAATACAATACGGAGATTACTCTCCAAATAACAACGGTACATGCCAGGGAATCACAAACTTTTACATTTAAATTAAAGAAATTTACAGCTCCTTAAATTTTATATAAAAATTCTTAATTATCTTCGTAAATTTTTTTGTTTTATCTTGATGATTTTCAATAAAAAAATAAAAATTAATATAAAGGAAACAACGTATGGTCTAATTATATTTTAGTTTATATTATATTGTAAATTGGTACAGGTTAATATAATATACTAAATTTGCAACGTTATAGTAATAATAGTTCTTTTTACATATCTCAGTTCGTCTTAGCTCACCTCAGTTGCATCACTAATTTGACCGTTTTTTTTTTGTCATAACAGAAGTGAGATAAAGTGAGAAGGGTTTCAACCCTCTTCCCGATTCTTAGTTACCTCAAGAAGTCAGATGCAATTAGTTTGATTATGGAAAAGATTATTTGTTTATTCCTTTAATAATATGGCTGGATTGCAGTTTATCCAGAATAGTAGAAATAGCATTTTTTTTTTGTTGTAATGTCTTATTTTAGCTAAAATATAATAAGGAAACATAAAATTGGAGCGCGGAAACAGGTATTTATATATTTTTTTGAAAAAATATATTTTTTAAAAAATCCTGACAAAAACAATACCTAACGCACAGTAATGTTTTAATAAATTTTTTAAAAATCCTGACAAAAACAATACCTAACGCACACGTATTTTGTAAGAAATTTTTAAAAAATCCTGACAAAAACAATACCTAACGCACACCAGGCACACACATTCGACATCGCTCGGCCCACTATCTTCATGTTAGTTTACAATAGTTTGACAGATGAACGCAAAATTATAAATAAAAAATGTTATAAAACGTAGGATAAGAAGGAAAATAAGACATAATTTTGCAAATATACATTCATTGAAACAGTATTATTCGTATGAAAGTAAGTACTTACTTAAACATGGAAATATATGTAGTACATCTAACCCAATTTTTTTCAGAAAAAATGCCAAAATCTCTATAAATATAGCTTTCCGCACCCAATTTTTAGCGATATTTAGTGTTTTTAATGGTTTACCAAGTATATATAACCATTAATATAAAAATTTTGAATTCTGGATAAACTGCAATTTAGCCAATAATATTATTATTTTATTGGTTCTTTGAAGAAAATGAGCGATAATAATAAAGATATTGCGCTGAAATTTAATTAATGATTATTTAAAATTTATTATGTTTTAAATTTATTTTTAAGAGCAATTATTAAATAATGAAATGAGTGCTATGGACAATTTGTTATTTTCGTCAAGTTCACCGGACAGTACTTCGGATTTTTTAACAGACAGTTTTACGGAATTTGTTGTTCTTACTTCACAAAAATCTCAACTCAGCTCATGTCAAACTCATCTCACTTTGAGATGAGGTGAGATGAAGCAAATGATAAGAAGAACGCGAGTAATAATGTTACAATAAGAACTCTGCAAAATAACCAAGAAAACTATATTTCTAAGTAACATTTTATAAGATAACACAGTTTTAAAGCGTTTTTTTAATAAGTGAACATAGGGAATGTATTATATAATTGCCAAAGTCAACAAACTGTCATGCAGCTTTCAAAATGACAATTCACGAAATAGCATAATTCCACTACGACGCTAACACAAGTTCTACCATATTTTAATTTGTACTGTTTCTTGAATTGTCATTTTGAAAGATGACAATTTAATAACTTTGACAACTATAATACATTCCTTTGTCTACTTATTTAAAAAAAAAAAAACGCTGCAATACATTGCTATCAATCATTTCAAATTTCAATAACATATGTTTACTGATAAAAAAACCCCTGCATAGTATATAGGAGGAAAATGAGAATAGATATTTACTATGAAAAATCAGTTTTTTTTAGCTCACAATGCTTATCATTTAATTTTAGTGTAAAGTGTTGCACAATGAATTTTAAGAGCATAAAATATTACATTCTATTGTGCATTTTTAATTTAGGTTTTCAATGACCGAGTAAACTTATTTTACAGACGCGGCATCCAGTATGCGATTCTTTTCAAAAATTAAATTCAGATAAATCACTTCTATTATAACTTGCGACTACAGTTGGCATTTGATTTAAATCAAATGATTTTTTTAAATCATTGATTAAAATAAAATTTTATAAAATAGGTAATACATTTTTTGTCAGCAAATCAATTAGGGATATTTTTAAGTTTTTATAAAGAACCTGGGTAGGTTTTTGAATTCGCGAAAAGTTGACCAATTTTGTCCAGTAATAATTATTTAAAATAAGCTGTAAACAAGTATTACAAGGTTCCAAATATTACCATAAATATTCAACAATAATATATGCAAATCTATTTTATTTATTTCTTTATAATTATCTATATTTATAACACTGTTTAATGTTATGCTCTATATTTATAAATAACATTTGTAAGAAAGCAACAAATTTGCATTTTCTCTGTAATATACAAACTTTCCATTAATGTTTTAAAAACTAATTGTTCTAGATTATTATATACATATTTAAGAATAGTTATACTGTTTGAAAATCTCTGGTATGAAGAATCCCATAATCCAACGGTAACATACTACACATGCCAAGAGGAGACTATAAAAATATATTTTTTATTTTTATTATCTAATATCTAGAATGTTTTGACTATTCTTGTCTTGGAAATACAGGAAGTAATTCTTTATAATGACCTGTGATGGAACTAAAATGTAGCTTTAAAAATATTTATTTTGATGCACAATAAAAGTAAAGTTTTATTATCTATTAACCTAACTTTATCGCAAAGTATTCCGGATGTTTCAAAACTATAAATACGGATTTAAGGTTTAAGGCTTACAACAAATAGCAATTCAATATCGAATCCTAATAGAAATTCTATATATAGAGTATTGAATGGCATGCAATTTCGATGCATCTGCAGCCAATTTTCAGTCATTTCCTAGTTAGAAGCACATCTATTTATAGTATCGAATCACTAAATATGATCGCAATTAAGCAAATTAATATGCAAAGTTGCAATTATAAAGTTTATGATGTTGAAGATTTCAATATTGAAAGTGAATTTGGCTCGTCACGTTTTTCAAGGACACGAAACGATTTTCCTACTTTCTCCAAAACTTGCGCATTGGGGGCTTACTGTTTTGAATAACAAGTAGACAAAAGTGTTTTAATAACCTGTATAATTAAGTGTATTGCTACGAGTGCTAGGAAGAAAAGTTTCCGTTTGAAAGAGATGTTCTCTTTAAAGAATTTCATTTAAGCAGATTGTGGAAAAATTGTTTCGACTTTTTGTTTTTTCTATTTCACCCTGAACTCATTTCCCGCGGCTTTTATCCGAGAACGGGTAGATTCTTGGGAAATCGAGAGTTTTCATAATGAACATTTTTCCTCAATTTCCTAACAGAACTTGTTTTATATTGAGAAATTCCGACATCTACCCACATACGCACTCCATTAATGGTAGACCTTAATATAAATTCTAAAGTTTTTTTTTGTTACAAATATAAATCAACTAACCTTCTATCCAGCTTTAAATTAAGTAATTTTGTTCAATAACAGATCTTTATATAATTTTCATATATTTAATCTTTTTTTTATAAATAAATCCTGTTTTCACTATTTGGGGGTTATGTTTATTGGCATTACCTACTTATACATATATTTTGATTAGTAGTAAATAATTTTCTATAAAAAAATTTCAATAAATCATCCACTTGATGAACAGTTAAATGTGGTTGAATTCTTACAAAACACATACGGATTATCAAAATTATAAGAATTTGAAATCAGGGAAATGTCCCGTTATAGAGGAACGTAAAATACGTGAACAGGAAAAGTTTTATCTTCAAGCAATTTTTTTTATATCAAATTTAATTCTTTTACTGCGTTTCGGGATCATTTGTCTCTTTTTGTACATTACCAGTGCGACAAAATTTAATGCGTATTTACGAATTACGATTTTGCGGTAATTTCAGTAATTTCTATGAGAATTAATAATAAAAAGAAAGCGTATGAAACGGAAATAGCTATTTGTGTATTAAGAGCGCAAAATGGGACATTGTCGATTGAGAGGTTGTTGCCGAGCGACGCAGGAGCGAGGCATTCTCTCGAAATCGACAATGTCCATTTGCGCTCGAAACACACACAAGATTTTTTCTACAGTCGCCACAATGGGGTCCTCCACCATAACAAAAATTTATTTTTTATTTATTTTTACTTATCGGTATTTTCCATTCTTCTTGAGTTATTGCTCCAATCTAATCTAAGCATTTTATACTTTCGTTTTTGTAAATGAATGCCCTATTTTATTTTCACAGCAGTGCGGCATTTTGTTTGGTTATGTAAGTGGGTAATGTGTAACTACAGTGTCATTAATTCCTGACTAAACGTTTCCCTTAAGAATGTAGTCAAGTAACATTTTTCAACATTGTATAGTTAGAAATTTGAGGAGCGAGCGTTTTTTCTACTTTGTCGCTCTAGAGCGGCAAAGTGACATTTTGCGTTTACAAAAGAGAGCGCAAATGGCTACTTTGTATATAGACTGTAGAAAAACATGGTTTTAAAGTTATATATATATATATATATATATATATATATATATATATATATATATATATATATATATATATATATATCATAAATCAGATTAGATATGATTAGTCTAATTCAAGATTCAAGTCGTATGCTCGTATCACTAAACTTCCTGATTCGAATATATTTTGCTGTCAAATCAAATGACAAGTGACCTAAAATATTTCTGCGATGTTAAAGTAAAATCTGTACGCGAGTAAAAAAATAGTACCTACATATTTAAAATAAAAATTTAGGGACAAAATCGCAGAATTGGACTTATTAGGTACAATTGCATTACAAGAAAACTCGAAAAAATTTCTGCACAGTGAACGTGTTAAGAAGATATGCAGTTTAATTTAAAGGGTAAATTTCAATGTGGAATGAAAAAATAGATTTTTATCATTCTAAAATTAAGTAGTTTCATATTATGCCAACTACATTTATTTTTGAGCTATTTATCAGTTCACCTAAAAACCTGGGAATTTTTACAACAGATAATAAGAAGTTTCGTTTGTCAGGCGTAAATAGAATCAGTAAGTGGTCAAATAAAATATTTTAGTTTTACTGTGATTACCGATAGATAACTTTGGTTATTGTGGTATTGATATGATTTTGAAGGTAATATCACTGTTATACAGGCTATCAAGGAAAGCATGTCGAACATGGGATCCCAAAATTATAAAAGATACGAAGTTAGACAAAACTTGTCCCATTAAAGGCGTTTAGGGCATATACTAAGCATTACCTCACAGGCCCTCAAAGACGTCGTACAGTACCACAAGGGCCACTTTTGCGCGATTTAAAAAATAGGAAATAAGTTCGACGTTGTTTGGATTTTGGATTCAAATCCGGGGTACAAGCCTACAAACGATTACATAAGTCAATAAGCCAAGGTGGCTTTAGACGATCAAATAAATTGAAATTTTATTGATTAAATAGTTCCGTTTTACACGTTCAAATTATATGAACATTATTTGCTTATACGTAGGCGTACCATAGTAAAAGAATAAAAGTATAAATTAGTAACAATGATATTTTTAAATATATACTGGATGTTCATTATATATGGGCCACCATTGCTATCTCGAGAACTATAAGAGTTACAAACACGGTTAAATGGGCAAACAATTTCTATTTTACAAGAGAAATTTAAAGAAAACAAAAATTATTTTTTTGGACCAGTGGTTCTCAAAATAAGGGACCTAACTTTTAAATTTTAAATGAGGTCATATATTTTTTTAAATTCTGAATGCAGTGATATAATATTTTTATTCTCTTACATAATGATTTTTTTGAGAAAAATGCATGTAAAGTTTCATATTAATTTGATTAAAATATAGCTATAATAAGAGTGTCATGAATGGAAAAAACGAATACGTGTTAATTTTTTTAACATAGAAAGAAATACATGAATTTATGATCACTTACAAGAACAAAACATTCACTTCTTTATGTCAGGGCACTCTAATTCTATGTAATAAAAATAACATGTAGTCGTTTTTTCCATTCGTGGCACTCTTATTATACCCATATTTGAATCAAATTAGTATAAAACTTTACATGCATTTTTCTCAAAAAAATCGTTATGTAAGGGTATAAAAATATGAATTTGAATTAAATTCTGTAACAAATGAGTAAAAAAAAATATGTTTTCATTTAAAATTCAAAAGTTTTGTCCCGTATTTTGAGAACTACTGGCCCAAAAAAATAGTTTTTCTTTTATTTAAATTTGTCTTGTGAAATAGAAATTGTTTGCCCATTTAACCATCTTTGTAGCTCTTATAGTTCTCGAGATAGCAATGGTGGCCCATTTAAAATGAACATCCTGTATATAATATACATAACATTATGTTTATTTTGGTGTGACATTTCATGTGTGCGTTTGAAGTTTGGTTCGTCTCTAGTGTGAGTTTTAATATTATGTTTAGTGATGTGCTACTAAAAAATTCTTTCCCTGTTTTTTTTTTAAAACTTATTTTAGATATTATTATACCTTGCCGTCTGTTATTTTGCTTTGCATGTTTGTGATTTATGCCTGCCTGTTACCTACTCTTACTCCGTCTACAAATATTGTGGTGCTACGAAATATTTGAAATTATTTGGGAAATTAAAAAAAAAAATTGGGAATTTCCCTGAGAATTCCCGGGAATTTTTCCTCATCATTCAATTTCGGGAATTGACCCATCACTAATTATGTTTATATATTCTTTATTGAATATACCACGCAGTTTAGCCAAACAAAAACAAACATGACATTTGCCTAAAAATCTTTATGCCAAGAAACAAAATACCATGCATGCAACCTAGGATAAAATAATCCCTAGAAGTAACTAAAATTAAGTAAATGACCTTGATGTTTAAAACATGCCGTAAGTTGATATTTTTGGATGAAATAATTTTAATATCGAAAATTATAATTTCATTGAACGTGTAAAGTTATGGAATCGTATAGTACAATATGAAATATAAAGTTGGTAAAAATCTAAAGCCACTTTTTTTTTTTTAAAAAAAACAGTAATTATTATGTATGCATATTTTCATATGCATATGAAGTAGTGCACTGATAAAGAGACTCTTAAGGTAGAAACAAAGTTGTTAGGAAGATAAAAGTAATTTTTGTTTTGTTGAATATCTGTTTGATGGTAGATATGACATGCAGTGGTCAAGTAATTCTCTAGGCTCATGGAACAAGTGGACAAGTGAAGCATGCGAGTGCGTATGTGCAGTTGACTGAGGTCAACGTACGGCCGATGCACACGTACACTGGCCAGGTCATCGAGGTACGAGCTACAGGCTACAGTCAAGTCCACTCCGTACCTAGATACATCTAATGAGCTGATGCTACGTGAAGCGAACGTTGCTACCTGCACAAGAATGCCAACGGATAGGATCCGATACAGACACAGCAGATTCTATAGATGAGCTCAGGTTCTTTACTGTCATTGTCATAAAACTTCTACGGGGCCATGAAACGTCTAAACTTTAGAAAGGTGCATCGTTCCCAGAAAGCAAACTGTCGAGTCTCTTTCGATGAAGAGAAATATATCACTGATAGGGTTATTGCAATTTTTACCAACAAAAAGCGTAATATAGATCGCAGGTATGCTAATATCTCCACCTGGTAAAAATTTTCTATGAAGATCAAAAGGTATCAAAACTTAATAAAGCCTGAAAATAAAAACCTTGATGGGTTTTTTCAGACCTGGCAATTAAATGTTGAGAATTCAAAAATTCAATTATTCCGTACTATATACAGAAAATTTTGTAGGTGAAACTTAAAGTAACATTAAACGACTATCCCGTTAGATAATGGCATACACATGTTTGGTAGTAAAAAATAGTTACATATTTTTTGTCAAATATAAAAATTTTCATTCATTTAATAAAAACTATTTGCACTATACTTTTACGATGTCACTACTTCAAAGTTATTATAGTCCTAGGTACTAAGCAAATTTGATACTATTCAAAATTTGACATTGCTAACATGTGATTGGACGACAGTGCTGACAGATGTAAACAAATTTAGTTCTTCATTTATTCACTAGGAACTGAACATATTGAAGGTGTGACGTAATATAATACTCGTAGGAGATTCTACCATTTATTTTTATAATTTCATCTGAGCGTGTAAGTAAAAGTAAGATTGTCGGTGAAAATCCGGTGAGAAAATTCCTATTAATAAACGAGTTATAGTCCTCCGAAATTTGAAAATACAGATGTGACGTCACGTATATCAAGCTATTTTCTTCGTGGACCTAAATGTTCTTGAAATATAAGCTATTTCTAAATTATATTTATAAAAAAAATAAATGAATATTATTATACTGTACAAGTCGACATGATTTATAATTGGAAATGTATTTAAATTATTAAGTTTAATGCAAAATATTTATATTCAAATAAAAACTGTTTGATAATCGCACTACTGGACTGATATAGCCACGCCTCCGCTATTTGAATTTCTCTACTTCCGCCCCTAACTCGGTATTCGTTGTATATTTATAGGTGGTCTTTCAGTCGCCAATCAAAATAATATATATATGGATTTCATATGAGTGATGAGCTGGTAAAACAAAAAACCCCTTATTTCCGAAGTATTTCAATTACATCATTTTATTTCCTTATTAATATTCATTATTAAGCATATACTTTTACTATTTTTACCAATTTCTCTTATTCGATTGAGCTGTAATCGCCTATTGATATATATATATATATATATATATATATATATATATATATATATATATATATATATATATATATATATTGTCTATGGTTATTGAAATATATATATATATATATATATATATATATATATATATATATATATATATATATATATTTCAATAACCATAGACAATTGGAAAGTGTAATAAACTCTAAAATTCACCATTTTATTCAATTTTTTTACAGCGTTATCGAATTTTTATTCTGAATCAGGGTTGGCATGATTTAAATCATCGTGTTTTAAAACATGATTTAAATCAACTGTTTTTTTTAAAAAAAACATTGATTTAAATCAAATTTTATAAAATAATACATTTTTTGCCAGGAAATCGGTTTCAAAATATTTTAGATGCCTACAGAGTTAACAAAAAGAAAATTCTACTATGGTAATATAATATAAAAATATATACATATATACCGGGTGTCTACTTTTTTATGGACCATAGGAAATACAATGGTAAAGTTTTTAAATATAAATTCTGCCTTATTAATTTTAGAACGAAAGTGTAAATACAAAAAATGTTCAAAGTTAAATACTACATCAAATAAGCCTAAATTTATTGATATAATATGTTCTTGTATTGAGATAAACGCATAATAAAATATCCGTTTTAAGCTTTTTACAGAGTGCAAGACATATTTTGACTTGTTTTATTTAGGTAGGCATGGTTTAAGTTTAAATGCATTCTTTGGGGTCTTATTGCAAATTTCGTTTTCGTATATGAAATAAAATATTTATATTACTTTTAAAACAATTAAAAAGTGCAATAACAACAACATGTCTTTAAAATTTAAAAAATCAATGATTTTTTTAAATGAATCATGATTTGTGCCAACCCTGTTCTGAATGATGAGAAGATTCTAAATCCCATATGCTATAGTATTTTAAATTGAACAATGCTATTCAGTATAACTATTTATGTATTTATAAGATGCCTGACTGTCCAGTCACTCATAAACAGTGAAATATTAAAATAAAAGATTATGGAATATTTCAAGATATATGCAGGCTTTGTTTTCAGTACAATGGAACTCAAAAGAGTAATATCCTCAAAAGTTAATTCATTTCAAATTAAAGCATACATTCAACCATTTCAAATAGTGCAGTGACTTACCAAATCTTGTATTATAGCTACTGTTATAAAAAGTTTTCAGTTTATCGACAATATCGCCTCATTTTCAATACTGCTGCTTTCACCCCCATAAAATATAGACCAAGAAAATTGCTGGCAACTTTGGCAGAATAAGGTACTACTGTTGAAAACCGTAATAAAATTTCTGTTTTGTGTTTATGGCTTGTTATGCCGGAACGACAAAATTCTACCAACAATATACTGCTACCTGACCTAGTCATATATTTCACACAAGTAGAGTCGCAAACAGCCAAGCAAAAGTGATTCAATTCGACTATTCAAAATGTACGAACCATTAGAGAAAAATAAATATAAAGATTTAAATTTACAGAGATCTAATAGGGGATTTCACCATTTTTTATAATTTCATCAGAAAGTATAAGTAAAACTAAGCCTATTGGTGAAAATCCGGTGAAAAATTCCTATTAATAAGCGAGTTATGGTCCCCCGAAATTTGAAAATATAGATGTGACGTCACGAATGTAAGTTTTTATATGAAACTGTTTTCTTCGTGGATCTAAAATGTTCTTGAAATGTATGCTATTATTAAATTATATTTATAAAAAACATATTAATATTATAACACTGTACAAGTCTACAAGCTTTATAATTGCAAGTGTATCAAAATTATTAAGTTTAATGCAAGAAATTTATATTCAAATAAAAACTGTTTGAGAATTGCAGTACTGGACTGGTAGCCAGGTGTCCGCTATTTGAATTTGTCTACTTCCATTGGTCCACCCCCTAACTCGGTATTCGTTATATATTTATAGGTGGTATTTGAGTATGGCCAATGAAAATAATATATATGGATTTCATATGAGTGACGAGCTGCTAAAACAAAAACCCCTTATTTCTGAAGTATTTCAATTATATCATTTTATTTCTTTATTAATATTCATTATTAAGCATCTACTTTCACTATTTTTTACTAATTTATCTTAATTCGATTGACCTGTAATCCCCTATTGTCATTTTTATGTTTTAAAGCTATTCCACAAAAAGTGTTGAAGAGATTGATTTTATTATAGGATTGTGTACAGTTTACAGAAAAATATATTGCACAAAAACATTGACAACATTAAATAAATACTCCAGCATTTGTAAATATAACGTCAATAAAAAGTTAACAACTGTTAAATATGCGAATTTATAAAGTTCCTTAAATACAATGTCATTTTAATTATTACCAAAAACATGAAGTTAAATATGTCAAATAAATCAAAGTTATGTGCTTTTGGCAACGTGTTATAATACAAACAGTTCAAATCAACAAACAAAAATATACAAAATACAGTTTCATTTTAATAAATATCGTGGCCCAAGTCACGTACACAAATTTCTACCTAGCTTATGGTAGCAGTGCAGTAACCCTAACCCTACTTTTGTGTAGTTGACCTTGAAAATGAAATAAAGGCTGAAGGTAAGGCCTGTCAACACCACACAAAAGAAAAATGTTAGACGAAAAGGGTCTGCCAAATATTTTCATGTAAGGATGCCACAAAAAAACCGTCATACTTCATGATGTTAGGACTTGGATTATACCTACTGGTATACCTACCAGTAGGTATAGAAATCATTAGAAAAAGTAACAGCACAATTTATTTATTGTTTGAATAATAGGTGCCATAAAATTTTATTGCTACAATAAAATTCTGTAATAAAATTTGCTTGTAAAAGTTTTTACATATATCAGAAAGTTGACTAGTCCAAAGTGCTCAGATTCTAAAGCCTAACAAAGTTTTGGCATTATTTACAACGAACCTTCAAAATCAGCTGTTCTACCAAAGGCTTCTAAAACTCAATTTACATTCAGTGGTGAGTAAAATAGTTTTTGTAGCTTTCATTTCCAAAATATTTCACCCGAAATGGTCAGTGAAAATGACTGAAAAGGGACTTTTCATTTATTTTAAATTACATTTTTATAGTGTTTGAAGTTTTATTTGTTTTGTGTCTGGACTTTGGGCACATTCGGAATAAAGCTTTAATAAAGGTAAATACTGCAGTTGCAGTATACACAAAGACCAAATCGATGGGTAGCAAATACAGAACAGAACATGTAACATTCAGGAATGACTAACGAATATTTTTATCAATCATTTGATACTTTTTATTTCACGTTGGTATGCTTTACAACACAACTAACGGTTATATCCTCCGTACTAAATATTTCTGTTCAGCATTATATTTATTATAGGATGCAAACAGCAGCTCTGGAAATAGATCGTGTAAATCTAGCAGTATAAACATAGTTTTTGAGTTAAACAGGAAACAATTTAAGAGATTATATCCCGGAAACTACTTTTTTAGGTTAATAACCCATTTAAACATGAGATGAACAGTCATGCTGCTACTATTCTTACTCCACTTTAAAAATACGAAAAGATTTAAAAATAAACCTACGTTCGAATAATATGACGTCAACAGCGTATTGCTCATGCCAATGAAACTTGGCAACGTGCTTAGCGAGAAAAAAACATACCAGTTTTTGATCAGCTGATTCAAGACCGATAATTTCTGCATTACTTTCTATATTATGTCAACCGAGAACATGCATAATATCTTAGTAAATTACAACGCACATCGTTAACTGAATTATGCAAAGGAATAAAAGCTGATTTTATCTAAAATTATTCAGTTTACTCTAACTTATCAAAATTAGATTTATCTGTAAGTGGGCACTTGGCTAGTGCACGTTGCTAATGTCACAAAGAAGAAATAAAAGGCGCTATTTGAATAAGGCATAAGGTACTTTAACATTTTAAATGTATGTATGAGAGTTATTTTTTTATGATATAAAAGTATATACATATATGAAATTTAAATCAATTTATGTACATAAATGTTTATTACATGCTTCAGTTTAATAACTCATTGATTATAAGCATAGAATGTCAAAACAAAACTGACATCGTCTGCAAAACGATGATCGATTAATAAATTGATTGGTAGGTTGGTAAATTAATCAGACTAGCAGTCTTCCATAAAACATGCATACAACATAAAGCCAACATTTCAAATACACTAATCTTCTTCAAAGATACAGAATAGTCAATGAAAAAAACTTGAATTAAAAAAATACAGGACACCACAATTTATATTAAAATAAAAGGTACTTATACAAACAATATAATATAACTCGTATCAATTTTGTTTTAATAAACTATATTCAGAGAGTGACATACATAAAATTATAAAATATGAATTACTTGACATAACAAATCCAAATATGAAATGTTTAAAGTAGGTACTGATTAGGAAATTATTTAAAATCCAAAATTAATAAGTTATATTACAAATATAACAATATATTGATAATTTAACAGGGTGGCGGATAATTTGCAAGATTTTCATGCGTTTTCCCTGCCGATTTTTTTTTTATAACATAATTTCTTGTAGACCCGGCGTTGGCGAGTAAAAAAAGAAAAATCAACTTTTTCTTTCTTTTCCAGGCAATACTAAATTCCCTGACTGTACCCTGATTCCCTGACTTTTGGTCACTGTTTAAACTTTACAAAAATAAGTTACGCTAATTTTAATTTTGAAATGTTTTAATTTTTTTGAATAAATTGAATCATATTTTCTTTCAATTGAACATAATAATCAAAAATATTAAATAATATAAATTCATCAATATTAATAAATAAATAAATAAATAAATAAATAAATAAATAAATAAATAAATAAATAAATAAATAAATAAATAAATAAATAAATAAATAAATAAATAAATAAATAAATAAATAAATAAATAAATAAATAAATAAATAAATAAATAAATAAATAAATAAATAATAAATAAATAAATAAATAAATATATCATCCCGGCGTATTATATCATCCCGGTGTATTACCCATTGCTGGGTGTGCCAATCTGCTTTATACACAGATATCGGTAATGATGAAATATTTGCACCGGGTGAGCGCTTATACCAGGCGTCATCTCACGGGCACTCATTGCTGGCGTGGAGAGTGCACCACAGGGGTCAATTTTGTGCCATTTAAAATTCGAAATATTTAGCGCTAGTCGGGATCGAACCCGGTTCCCTAGATTCGCGATCTGATACTCAGGCCCCATAAAAAATTAAAAATAGATGGAGTCTAAGGTTAAATATAACTAAAACTAATAAAATTACCCCTTAACCTTAAAATTAATTTTCATAAAACTAAATACGTATTTCGAGAACTAAGTTGTTAGGACCTCTGGCATGGTTGACATGATGAGTAATCTTGACTACTCTGTTTAACTTTCCCTTGCAGTACTACTGGTGATGAGGACTTGGTTCCCGAAATACGTATTTAGTTTTATTAAAATTAATTTTAAGGTTAAGGGGTAATTTTATTAGTTTTAGACCCCATAAATAATAACATAAATCAAGAACTTCTGCTTTTCGTAACAACTTCAAAATATAAAAATGACATATGTACATCAGATGCATGCATATTTTAAAAATATCCTTCCATTCTACTGTTACAGTCCATCGGACTGTTAGTATGTTCGTCCCTACAGACTTCGGACCCATACATGAACGCATCCGCGGACTGTCAGATCAATCCACTGGTCTATGCTATGTTCCATTTGTCAGCACATGCTCACCACAATTTTCGCAAGTTGCGATGAAAATATCGAAACATATCCTGTGATTGTTTATCTGTTTTCATAAGGGAACATAATGAGTGATTTGGAATTTGAATCTGATCGAGAATTCTGATTAAATATTCCGATTTATTTCATGAAGATATGCATTTGATATTTGGCTTAACCTCCAATAAAAAACAGTAATTATTTAGGTATTACATGCAGTTTTGAAAATGGTTTCAGTTTTCAGTCAAAATTATGCGAAACTGTTTACATGAAATTTTCAAAACAGGTTCGTAGATTGATTTGAAAACAGTTTAGGCGCATGCGCATTTGGCTGATGTAAGTGACAGATCCTCGTCACTCCAAATTCTTCGTTTTGCCATTTTTCCAATTATTTTTTCTAATTTGTACCACTACGCACTAAAACTACACAACTGTCAGTTTATTTGTAGTAACACCAAGTAACACAAAGCGACAGAAACGTTATGCTATGTACGCATGCGCAATATCGAAACTGAATTTTAAATGTTTGCATGAGTAGTTTGAAACTAGTTTTCAAGTCAAACCCGTGAAATTTAGTTTTGTTTTGTGAGAACTCAAAACCGTTTTGACACTGTATACATGGCGTTTTCAAGACTAAAAACGTTTTGAAAATGGTTTGAAAACTGCATGTAAACACAGTAGGTAATTAATTATATGACAAGTCCGCTGTCCGTTCCAATCATACAAAGTTTCTTACATATGAATGAATGAGTACATGAATTATGCGCATAAAGCGTTTCATGAATGCGTACATGAACGCATTCAAAAAGTTGTGTAGGAACAAACCTATAAGTATCATATTGCTTGGAATTTAATGTTGCAAAAAAAAATTATGATTGTATTGTTACAAATGGTTTTAATGAATATATTTATATTCAGTATAAATGAAAATGATTGTTCACCTACATAGGAATGTAAACATATGACATACATACATTATCTCTTGTTGATAATTCTAAGAAAAGTATAACACGTGCTGTATATAACATAACACAGGCATACTTCATTATTACTGATATATACCAATCTTTAAGTATGTAATAATATTATTTAAGAAATAAATATATGGGAATGTGAATGGGGTATGTCACTAAATTTTTATTTTTACATAATATGATACTAGACAAAAAAATAAAATACCCGTATTTTTTAGATCGATTAATTATTCGTACTTTACAAGAAAATAATTATAAAAAATTTGGGAAGGGGATTTGTGACGTGACAATGGTAGAAGCATGAAAAAAGACGGTTAGACTGGGAGGGAAAGAGATAGTTATAACCAGATGTGACCATGCCATAGCCTGCCACACCTTTCCACAATATAAACGCGACGCTGATAGGCTGATTTATAACTGTCTCTTTCCTTCCCGTAGTCTATCTGTCTTCGTCCACGGTTCTAACATATTTACGTCATATGTCCCTTCTCCAAAACATTAAATTGATAATAACAAGATATTACAAATTAATATTTAGTTTTTATTATTATAATCAGAAGCTACAGTGGTTAGTTTTTATATTTTATGACATATATATTGAAATTCGAATATGGTCACATACCCCATTGTATTAATTTACACTTTGTTTAGAATTAGTAGAAATTTTGACATTACTGACATTCACTATTATTTAAACTCTATCCATTTTTGTTAAGCATAAACATCAACATTACTCATTGATAATCAAAAAACAAAAACTCCACAAAAACAGAATTTTATTAATAAAATCTTGTAAACCGATTCTTGAGTTTAAGAACACAGCATTAAATCATTTAAAATAAATAAACATTCCTATAGCTCGCGAGAACAACCATTCGCTAAATATTATTGTGACCTGAGAAAACAAATATTTTATGACTAATTTTATTATCAATAAAACATTTTTTTCTGACGAGTACTTGGTACCACATGCATTTGAAAAACGATTCTTAATGTTATAAATCATATTTATTTTGTGCACATTGAAATGTAATTTATGGTTCAAATGTCACAGTAAAAATAAAGAGAAAAACGTTCAAATAAAAATAAGAATAAAATACCGTAACGTAGAAATTTCATTTTCTATATACCAGTGAAGAATTCAAACGTTCCTTTGATATTTTGCTATTTATGTGCTTAGTACAACCTCAAAGGATCTACTAAGTGTGCCAATGTTACTACGAAACTTTTGTGCTTCACAGAAATATGTGAATACCGTACACTCATGTTTTAAAATAGAACACCGATATTTTTTTTTGTAACGAGTAGCTCGTAATAAATGTTATTTACTGTAGGAACTAATGACCATTAAATATCGATAAATGTGTTCATTGATATTTACTAATTGCTTGTTAGACCTACTGGAATGAAGAAATTCAACAATATTTCTACTATGCTCTCTGTATACAATTTTTTAAATAGCAAGAAAATATTATCATTTGTCATAGCTTCCTTAAAATGTCGACTTCAATTCTATAGAAAATCTTCATAATAATGGGATATTTTCAAATTTAGAGAAAATATTTATATATCATTAAAATAAAACCTATTTTGTTAACATAAACACTGGAAATTTACTTAAATACTATTTAATAGTTGTAATATTTATTTAAATATAACTATCATGAATATGTAACGGCACTAGTGCACACTGCATCTACTTTGGGAATTGTAAAAATTAATAAATCACTTATACAAATATTAACACTGTTTTTTTCTGCTTAGATTTAAATTTAAACGCACTATCAGACAAAAAATAGTATAATAGCCCTTTAGAAACACTGTGAAAAAGAAATTCGGGAATCTTGTTTAAGATCATTCCTCTAATTAGCTATTTTTTATCTGATAATGCATTAAAATTTAAGTGCAACATCAATTAAAACGTGGTGTCAAAATTTATAACAACCGATTATTAATATTTGGTCTATCCAAGTCAGCTGTGATCTATGACGTCATCTTTTCAAGGACATGCCCCTCAAAACGTTACAATACAAAAGAAATATTTTTTTGTTAGTGTTATAAAACAGATGAACAAGACGTGCTGAAGTATAGTTTTGAAAACAATATGTCATTCGATTCGTAAATATATCCCATAAAATATAAATTTGATAACTGTCAACCAATACACTGAACTCGCTGTATCGAGATGTCAGCTAGCAGATGATTTAAACCAAATATCCTGTTTTCTTCATAACCTTTAGTTTAAAGAATTATAAGATGAAATTTGATAATTTAATGTAAATTTTGGTTTCTTACGGTGGAATTATGATCGTATAAAAGTTTTGCTAAGTAAAAGAATTAATAAAAATAAATATTACAAATTTTTAAGGTTATCAAAATCGAAAATAGCTAAATTGCTGTTATTCATAGTGCTTCGGAAAGCGAGACCGAGACCAAGAACCAAGACTGAACTAGTCTGGATCTCGAATACTAAGTCTTGATCTTGCTACTCGTAGTCTTGGTCTTGAATCAAGGGTCTCGACATAATTATGCCAGAATAACGCATGCGCACATCGACGCTTGTATGTATCGTGCAATGAAGAATGCGTATGCGTTAGTTTACTGAAAGGGGTTAACGTTAAACACGTTGATTTTATACGTGATAAGTCGAATATAGATTTAGTTATCGATGATAATTCAGGTAAAGTCGTAATAGATGAACAGGAAAAAGGCACTTGATGTGAAAAAAATTGGTTTATCTACATTTTACAAGTACGAAACCATAACAAATTCTCGTGATAAGTTAGGCATTTGTATACAACGTAAACATATGAAGAAGACTAATTCTCGGTTGCAAAAACATTTGTTCAGTTAGCGGTTCATCAAAACGAACAAATGAAACGCGATTTTTTGACAGCAATGATTTTAATGTCATATGACCAACGAAACAGATTTGAATTTGTTCATTTTGATGAACCGCTAACTGAACAAGGTGTTGCGTGTTGATGAACATTTCTGCAACCGGACATAATTTATTAAAATGAATGATGCAATCACAACAGGCCTAAGAATTTGTTTATTTATATTATTCAAAGTAGACATAATATTCATTTTTCTATATGGGTGGTATTCAGTGAGTTGTATTAAATTTAAAGTAAGAATTATAAGTATAGAGGAGTTGTAGTTGCTATAGAACATTTGTTAATCTTCAAGGTCATCACTTACTTAAAAGCACCCAATATATTTTCTTTAATAGTAACATTAGGTAAGTATGTGAAATGAGATTCTATATAAATAATAAATTATTAAAAAAATCAAATATAATTGAGTCAAGAGTCTTGCAAGACTCTCGCCAAAACTCTTGGTCTTGACGCCCTGGTCTTGAGTCTTGGTCTTGATTTTCCATAAGTCTTGTCTCGAGTCTTGGTCTTGATTTTATCAAGACCAAGACTGGTCTTGGTATTGACTGAAGCTCTAGTTATTCAAGAAAATATATAACTGTGAATTTACTACATAGTAGTTGGTTTCTGGAAAAATTTTTAGTATCAATTAAACTGTCATGTTAATTGTCGTTAGGTAGTTTTCTTAAGTAAATCTGTTGTTTATTATATGAATTATTAAGAAAAACAATTCCCTGTGGATACCACGTCTATAATGCCAATGTAGTATTGCTCTATTTTAGCAAGCTTTAAATATCTGAGCTCACAGGTAGTAAACCTTTTTAGTATTTTGCATACTTGTGTAAAAATTTATGAAAATTCATTTCAATCTATCGTAAATGCTTCCATGATAGCACCACCCTAAGGATAATGAACGAAAACGACACGATATTTTAATGATGAACTAAATGAAAATATGTAAGTAAGTAGTTAGTAATACTGTTTATTAGAAAGAAAGAAATAAGAATAAAATAAGAATCCATTTTAGTTTTTCTTTGCAAGGTAAAGTAACGCTTGATAATTCCGACATTGATAGCACGTCGAAGACATGTGAACAAATTGTACGCTTCCTTAAGGAATGTGGCCAATTAAACCCTTGCTTTGCTGGCGAACACTAGTGTAAGCTACTTGTGCTTGAACTCGTATCGAGCTGAAAAGTCGAAACTTGCTTGCAACTCGCGTATTCCTAGGATATTTCTAGATCACTGAACCTGCAATGTTTTGTTTTATAGTAGCGGCTCAGCCAGTCGCTCTGTCTGCAAGATTATGCAGGCGGGGATAATCAGAAAACAGAAAATCGTATATGAACATGAACATATACGGTGTATGAATTAACAAGTATTAAAGCAATTTCTATTGATGTTATGATTTTGTATATTAAAATCAATATTTATAACAGCTGCATAAATAAATTTATAGTTTTTCGATAATCGAAACATGTTTTCATAATAATTACATCTACAAACATAATAAATACTGAATGATATCATAATATACACAACATGTTTGTAAATATGTATAGTACAGGTATCATATCTACTTACAGATTTAATGACAAAGCTTCGATAACAATAACAATATTATTTGTAAATTGCGTCTTCGTAAGTTTTAATAATTTATTAACGTTTTACAATATTTTTCCTACAATTATTCAAACAAACATATTATTTTGTATTACTTACTAAAATATAACAGCTCTAATCCAAAGTATTTGTATTTCATATCCATATTATTTAGAACAATATTGAAAATACACTTTTCAATATAATGCTATTTTTTCAGTTATTTATTATTATATTTACAATTTATTTTTACAATAATAATCACTAATGCATATTAGGAGTTTCCCACAAACAAAGCATAAAAAATAAGGGTATACGTTCGTAATTCTACAACAAAATTAGTCCCCCTCCGTATTTGAAAATATTTTTGAAAGATTTTATTTAAATACATAAAAAATACGAATTTCTCTAACTTTATTTTTTAAACATCATTTTCATAATTTTCATCAGGTGAATTCAAAATTCCTACAAAAACCAAACTAATTCGATTGTTTTTTTTTTCGATAAATAAATAAATATAAATATATCATCACGGCATATTACCATTGCTGGGTGTGCCAATCTGCTTTGTTACGCAGATATCGGTAATGATGATGACATATACCTACTGTGCGATAAATGATGAATCCATAAAATACAATTCAAACTAAACACCTTGGCTGGTATGGTAACACAAGCCTTATTGTTTTAAAACGTCGTTTTAAAAATGTCAAATTCCAATAGTTATTTTCATCCTTATGTTTAAAGTACGATTTTATTGATATTATTTGTTTGAATACAAAATATATGTGATATTATTTATTATAACTATTATTAAACAATGAAATTTGACATTTTTAAAACAGCGTTCTAAAACAGAGCTTGTGCTGCCAGTCCCGAAGAAAAATTTCAATAATCATACAATTAAGTGTTTTGAACTGAGATGATTATTTGTCTCCTGAAAATTTGAATTGTTGGACATGTTTTTTCTTACGATTATTTATGTCATTAGTAAATAATCACTTATTTGTACATGTTATATGTGCAAATAGTCGCATCCTTTCCTTTATCAAACAAGTTTTATCTATGTGTATATGACACATTTTATTTAGAGTGACCTTTCTTGTAATCTATTAAAAATTGAGTATGACTTGAAGATAATATAACAAAATATACCGGGTGTCTACTTGAAATCCGCAATATAGGGCGCGGGCAAACAGCTGTTTTAAGTGTCCTTGAGAACATGTTAAAGTGACAGTACATTGAGATTCTAGAAAAATACAATACAAACGACAAACACCACAACACATAACAAAGTGATGTTTGTGCTGTTAAAGTATTTGATAGAACTTAAGACAACGGCTAGCATTTAACCAGGGTTGGCAAAAATCATGATTTATTTAAAAAAATCAAATAAATCATGTTTTTTTATTTTTTTACAGACCTCTTGGTGTTATTGCACTTTTTAGTTGTTTTAAAAGCAATATGAATGTTTTATTTCATAAACGAAAACGAAATCTGTAATAAAACCTCAAAGAATGTATTTGAATTTTTGCTTATACGTACTATAATACGCGTCGAAGCGCGCCTGTTTAAACTTTAAACTTAAACCATGCCTGCCTAAATAAAACAGGTCAAAACATGTCTTTCATGGCACTCTGTAAAAAGCTTAAAACGGATATTTTATTTTATGTTTATCTCATTACAAGAACCTATTATATAAATAAATTTAGGCTCATTTGATGCAGTATTTAATTCTGAACATTTTTTTGTACACTTTAGTTCTAATATTAATAGGGCAGAATTTACAAATATATGAAAATTTTACCATTGTATTTCCTATGGTCCATAAAAAAGTAGACATCCGGTATATAAGTATGTATATATTTTAATATTATATTATCATAGAATGTTCTTCTTCATAAATTTGTAGGAATACTAAATAATTTGAAAAACATTTGATTTTTCGACAAAAAAAAATATATTATTTTATAAAATTTCATTTAAAACAATGTTTTTTTTAAAAAAATCTGTTGATTTAAATCGTGATTTAAATCATGCCAATCCTGCATTTATTTCCTCTAAACATCTAAAGTTTTACAAATACATAACATAATGCTATTTATTAAATAAAACTGATTTTTGGACTTCCATTATCTTTATTTAACAAAAACACAAATTTTCACAACGTTTCGGTAGCTAATATCTGCTGCCGTCATCAGGTGTACTGATAATACTAGTATTATCAGTACACCTGATGACGGCAGCAGATATTAGCTACCGAAACGTTGTGAAAATTTGTGTTTTTGTTAAATAAAGATAATGGAAGTCCAAAAATCAGTTTTATTTAATAACGAGACATTATCTTATAAATTCAAAGTGAAAATAATGCTATTTATTTATGTTTTTATTTAAAACTAACGATTTTGGAATAAATATTATATATATATATATATATATATATATATATATCAGACTAAAGTATTTTTTTTATTGCTCATATGGTTTATTCTCTTCAGCTATCGCCTCGTAGAATAAATTCCATATTCCTTATAAAAAAAATATACTTTAGTGCCTAGGTCTATAAATAGAACGTTTTTATCAAGAACAGAATTTGCAAATAATTCAATAGTATTATTCTGACAAATGTATTTGTAATTTTGTGGCAGAGGGTTATGATTTTGACGTCACACGCAAGAAAGAATGCGACGATGTAGAAGTTGAGATGGAAGATCGGATTACAAACAAACCACGCCATTTTTAAAGTTCTGTCTTCTTCACTTGTGTTTTGACATTTGAGTTTTACATGTGATTCAATGTTTACGGACGGCTGTGGAAACTTAAAGAATTTCACATTTGTCATGTATTCTTTATAATTATAACGGGAGTCACTGTTGCAAAGACCATACACTCGCTTGATACTTGGCACCATCTTGCAACTGTCACCATGACAGCGATTTGTTTGTAATCTAGCAACGGAGTGAAACGAGTCACAAGTGTAGTACAAGGAAAATACCAATAGATGGCAGCCCGAAAATATACCTCTGTATAACCCTCCATTCCATGGGTATCACTACAAATGAGCAATATATATAAAATTTCAGATTCAGTTTTACGAATTACGAAACGTGCAATGCAAAATAAAATCTTATTAGTGATTTAGTTGTAGAATTTTATTATCTACAACCTTTATTTGATACATTTTTGTTTAAAATTAATATTACGGATTTCATGTAGATACCGGGTATGTAAGTACAATATTAAGTGTATACACATAAATTCATTCATATTACAGTAAAAATGAAAAACTGAATTCATTCCTGATGCATTATTTTAAAACTGGTGGGTACGGCACTGCAGCAGGTAACCAAACTTGCATTCGGAACATTGCACTCTGTTAGGTATGAAATTATTCGCGAATTTATGCGCAGGCGTGGCCATAGACGTCCGTGAACGTGAGTAGGATATGGTATGATATTTTTGAAGTTCCAAGAATTGTTCAGGTGAAAACGAGCAACTACGTGTAGTTTGACAGACAGTGAATAATATTTCATGGAATTCTGATGCTTAATGCCGAATGAAAATGGTACCCAAATAAGGAAGGAAACATCTGCGTGTTAACAATCGCATATAAAATGAAAATTTATAAAGTTGTAAAAAAGTTTAACTATCTGGAGGTTTAATGTTAGTGTCACACTTCAATTTATGATCTGTAATAATGATATTTTCGTGTACTTATCAAGGTAACATATAACAGCATAAAACATAAATTAAGTAGAATAATGTTGTTGTACTACTATTTATAGATTATCAACAACCAATTCATTCCGTTTGAATGTTAATACAATGAGAAGAATTCCAAACAAGTATAATTTATGTGCATTACAAATATATTCAACTATTTAGGGTATACCATAAACTTGCAAATGATTTTTTTTTAATGTTAGCGCTATGACAAGAATTCAAAACAATGTAATTTGTTTGCACTACACTATTTCAACATGTCAAAATACATAAATTAACTAGGAAATTTAATGTTTACTACAATATTAAATATGTTAGCAATGCTAATTGTCAAAATATCTAGTATGTACTTTATTTATAACACAACACGTGCCAAATGTTTTGTAAATAATTTTCAAATAAATCAATATTTATATCTTTCCAAATTCTTATTGAGTAAGTCATTTTATTAACATCTCAGATAATTATATACTTTTTACATCGGAGTAATTACCAGTATCGAAGAGCAGTAAAAGTCATATTAGAAAAAAATGATAATTACTCATCCGAAGTCTTGAATACCGTTAACAGGAAGTACATAACTAAGCCAGAACTGATTTTTTTTTATTTCTTTCCTGAAACAATGACTAAGCAGGATTAGAACCTTGCTAATCCTTTTTTGCTATTTTTTTTTTTTTATTAAATTAAAATACTTTTCAAATCGTATAAACAAAAATAACACTATTGTTACCGAAATTGCTTCGTACGTTATTGTAAATAAACTAAAAAACATGTACAGGTGTCTCATTTTCAATGTATTTTTAAGGTATCTCGGGTAATATTATTGATAGAGCAAAACCGTTTGCACATTGTAGGGTTAACTTTTCGAGAAAAGTTTAATAATCACCATAGGAATTTTCGATCTTCTTTTGTTTCTGAGCTACAGGCAAAAACTCGTTTTTCGTTCATTTTGAAAATATATCTTATTTATTATGATAGGTAGAGAAAAAATGTTTTTACAAAAATTTTACCGTCTTTTAAATACAATAAAATGGCGTTAATAATTCTTGAGATATAACACAAACTTATGATTTTTTAAATGGCAACCTATGTTGAAAATTGTCTCGTCTTTTTGTTTATTTTATAAGCTTTTCAATGATATATAACAAGTCTACATTCTTTGGTTTTAAACATTAATAAAAGACGAATTATTAATTTATTGAAGTGAAAATATTGGAAATTATTAAGAAACAAATAAAAAAATTATTACAAATCATCATTTATTTATTTTGGTTCAATATCTATTAATTATGTTCTCAAAATTATTCTTAACCAATTATTTTCGGGTTAGTTAAATTACTATTTATCGACGTTACAGTTGGCTTTGACACAATCCGAAAAAAATGGTTTAATATGCTTTTCAAGTAAATAAATTGAAAAAATGAGTAAAACAGAAACAAATACTATTAGAAATATGCAAATGATCTATAATATATTTTTCCATTTCTTTCTTAATAATTTTAAATTTTTTCAACCCAATCAATTAATAATTATCTCTTATTCAAGTTTAAAACAAATAATGTAGACTTGTTATATATCATTGAAAAGCTTATAAAATATGCAAAAAAACGAGACTATTTTCAACATATTTTCCCATTTAAAAAATCATAAGTTTGTGTTATATCTCGAGAATTAATAAGTTTTCAAAAAATCTAATTACGCCATTTTATTCTATTTAAAAAACGGTAAAATTTTTGTGAAAACATTTTTTTCTCTAACTATCATGAGATATTTTCAAAATGAGCGAAAAACGAGTTTTTGCCTGTAGCTCAGAAACAAAAGAAGATCGAAAATTCCTGTGGTGACTATTAAACATTTCTGGAAAAGTTGACCCTGGAATGTGCAAACGGTTTTGCTCTATCATTAATATTACCCGAGATACCTTAAAAAAACATCGAAAATGAGACACCCTGTACTGTACTGTCAAAATGGCAATTTCAGTACCGATAAAATATATTTTTACGTGATAAGGTTCTATGAGCCAAACCCAATATTTTAGAAAGGGTATAAGAGCCATAAAATTCCAGGCGCGGTTAAAATATAACATAATTCTATGAAGAAAGAATTATATGTAAACTACAATTACAAAAATATTTGGACATGTATTTAAACAAAATAAATAATAATAAACAAGATGTTGAATCTATCGTTATTGTTTCTAGCAAAACACTTTTTGATGAATTACATCAAATTTTTATTTCTAAAGTTATTAACTTTAGTTATAATCTTTTAAAAGGTTCTATTCATTGTGGTTTAAAGGTATTGTAGCCACAGTAATATAAATTTAACGATTATTGTTCCTCTTCACTATGAAAAAACTAACTATAAAAAAAGTAAAACGTAATAATATAAAACAAAGTTGCGTATGTAATCTAAAGTTTGTTTCAAGATATTTGCAAACTTACCTGATTCGACTTACGCAGCGGGTGGCTTGAAGGGTAACAAAATATTTGAAATCCGAGAATATAAAATAAATAGAACACTCTTGAGGCCCTATTCTGTAACTCGGTGGTTAATTTTTAACCACTGGTTACAATTTTTATCCAATAGAAATTGATTTGACAACTAAAAATCCATATTTTGGTTATATATCAACTTACTTCGGGCCCTATTCTGTAACTCGGTGGTTAATTTTTAACCATTGGTTAAATTTTTTAAACAACCAAGTATGTTGACATGTAACAAAGAGGGATTTTTAGTTGTCAAATCAATATCTATTGGATACAAATTTTAACCAGTGGTTAAAAATTAACCACCGAGATACAGAATAGGGCCCTTCATTGGTTAAAAAAATTAACCAATGGTTAAAAATTAACCACTAGTTAACTTTTTTAACCAATCAAGTATGTTGACATATAACAAAAAAGGGATTTTTAGTTGTCAAATCAATATCTATAGCATAAAATTTTTAACCAGTTGTTAAAAATTAACCACTGAGTTACAGAATAGGGCTTTTTATCCGACAAAACTAAAGTTTCTTCGTCGTATAGTCGCCGCATTTTTTTGTGTAATTTTGCCTGAATTTGCTTATAACCACAAAGTCTACAAGTTACATTTGAAAGACATTACAACAAATTTTCACAAATATAAATAAAAACAGGTATATTAAATAGCGGGATTTGAGAAAGTACCGCTACATTATTGTTTTCACAAATTTTGCTAATCCTCCCCTGATGAATAAGAACATAAATACCCTGCTGTCATGCGGTTTACCATATCATTACGAACGCAGGTATGTTTGCAAATATCTTGAAATACACTTTATATATACCATTCCATCCCTAAAAGTATAAAATAACTTTTACAATATCCTTTATACAAAATCTGTAATTTTTGCCACAAAAATAATTCCTTTCTTTTCATTTTCAATAAGTAACTTTAACACCTTAACAAATCAATATATTGTTTAGTCTGACAAGCATAAATCATATTATCGGTGCCCTATAAACACAAATTATACAATTAGAAAACAAAGCAAACAATGATAAGTGCAATGTTTTCAAAATATCAAGGTACTAAAATGAAGTGCAACTGCAAATACACTATTACCTTGTCCTACATACTGCATCAAGATAAAAATGCACTATATCGCATGTTTAAATATTCAGTAAACACTAAACATGACCCTGAATTGAATTCGTTTCACACGCATTTCTCACGTTTGCATATTACTTTATAAGGGAGGAAAATATTTACATTATATTTTAAAGTCAATTCAAACTTATTAAGGTTTAATAATTTCTTTAATTTTTATACTTTTCTAATGAAATCACATAATGAAAACAGGTGATAAGTAATGAAAATACTAAATAACAATAAATGTACAATAAAGTACAAAATTAAACTGCATTTTAACACAATGTTTAATGTTTACGTTGTTATTTTAATGTGAATATTCCAACAAATTAAAAATTAGTGTTTACTAAAATGAAAACAAAAGAAGTCGTAAAATTTATTACAAATGAAAATATATAAACACTATGGGAAATATATCAATAAAATTTTAATAAATATATGCATTACTTATATTTTATGAGCAAATTAAAATATTTATTTCAACGGATTTGAATTGTAAATTTAAATATTTACTTACTTAAGACTATCAAACAATACTTTGTACTCATATTTAAATTTTATTAATATATCATTTTTTATATAAAACAATCATTGATTTAAATCAAATTTGATAAAAAAATACATTTTTTGTCAAAAAATCAAGTGTTTTCAAATAATTTTAGATACCTACACAGTTAACAAAAAGAAAATTCTACTATGGTAATATAATATAAAAATATATACTGGATGTCTACTTTTTTATGGACCATGGGAAATACAATGGTAAAATTTTCATATACATATTTGTAAATTCTGCCTTATTAATTTTAGAACTAAAGTGTAAATACAAAAAATGTTCTGAATTAAATACTGCATCAAATGAGCCTAAATTTATTGATATAATAGGTTCTCAACATTGTATCTTATTTAGGAACAATTAAAACTGGACATACGATCCTTTAACATTATAAAATTTAAGATCCTAGTGTATGGTAGAAGCATTTTCACCATTTTACCTATAATAAGGTACAGATATACAGGGTGTTATTTAAGCAACAACCAAACGTCAAACGTACAGATGAAATGCCAAACCAAAATAAACAGGAAATTACATACAGGGTGTTATTTAAATAAGCGTGCAGCACTTAACCGATGAGAACTAACCCCGTGGATAGTAAATCTGGCAATAATTTTTGTTTTTCATGACTGGAGGACCAATCAAGTCAAAATTTTGTACAAAAAATCAATGTGTTATGTGAAAAAAAATGTCACCTGTCACAATTGACATATAAGATCATTGGCGTCGCAGCAGATAATACGTATATAATTTGAGGCTTTCACAATGAAAAACAATATGTTTATAATCAAGATAATTGGCATTTTGATATTTTAATAAACCGAATACAAATATAGGGGACTCCACCATTTTAAAAAAAATAATTTCATCAGAAAGTATAAGTAAAACTAAGACTATTGGTGAAAAAATTCCTATTAATAAGCGAGTTATGGTCCCCCGAAGTTTAAAAATATAGATGTGACGTCACGAATATGTTTTTATATAAAACTGTTTTCTTCGTAGATCTAAAATATTCTTGAAATGTATGCTATTTTTGAATTATATTTATAAAAAACAAATTAATATTATAAGACTACAAATTATTAAGTTTAATGCAAGAAATTTATATTCAAATAAAAACTGTTTGAGAATTGCAGTACTGGACTGGTAGCTACGTGTCCGCTATTTGAATTTGTCTACTTCCATTGGTAGTAGACTCCACCACCTCACTCGGTATTCGTTATATATTTATAGGTGGTCTTTGAGCCGCCAATCAAAATAATATATCTGGAATTCATATGAGTGACAAGCTACTAAAACAAAAACCCACTTATTTCCGAAGTATTTCAATTATATCATTTTATTTCTTTAGTAATATTCATTAGTAAGCATCTACTTTCACTATTTTTTATACTAATTTCTCTTAATTCGATTGAACTGTAATCCCCTATTGTAGATACGCTAATGCATAAAAGTGTTCCACAACAGTTTTGACTATCAACTTTTTTTTTCAGTTCGCATAGAAAGCACGTAAAACAAAAATTATAGCCAGATTTACTACAGCTTGACCCGTGAGTCGTGATCGACCAACTTGGATGCTCAGTAGCCTTGCCTTCAAATTGTGGTGGGGACTTCAATCCATTGCCAGCAGCTCTGTCTCTTTCTAGTGCGTTCTCTCTCTGCGCACTACTCATCCCTACAGCCCACGAATCAGCGGGCATGCATTTTGTACACTTACTTAAATAATAACTTGTAGTGTATTTGTTTCAGAAATTTTTGTAAGTCATAATATAAATAAAAAGAGTACCTTAAGCATTAATCTGGGATTTTGTACAAATTTCTTAAATATAAAGCAGTTTAAGGTAAACATATTAAGAGATTCCTTTGTAATTTTATATTGCAAGTTGTTAAATCGTTTTAGTGATACGAATCATACCTGGAACATTTGCTAGTTGTATTTGAAGCGAACTAAACAATCTGCATAATGTTGATATTGTTATTACCATGATTTTCTGCTTAGCAGATCGATGTTTTGATAAAGGTAAACCAAATATGAACCTTAATTAACCGTGCAAACCATACTACACCTCCTAACCACTCAATCAACCATTATTAATTAATGTATGTACACAATACAGGCTGGTATTTACATTATTGTTTGCCTCAGCCTCCCTATACAATTTCATCCTAGCCACCCCCAAAACTGACCGGCAGCGGCAGTGCGAATGCCTTCCCGCGGTGTCTACGTGACATCAGCAACGTACAGACGGAACAGGGGCGCTCTACACAAGGGCGGAAGGGCGTAAGCCCGGCCGCCCGGCGCATTGAATCAAGGGGACGTTACCCCCGAATCGAGGGATGAACCACGGCTAGAGTCGATCCGTCTGTGCTTACGTGACTCCTCGCTGCTCAATGTTAAAACGCGACAGCCGCATACTTCTGGCAAATTACCTGTTTTCCTTTAAATTCTACTTCTTCGATTGTTCCGAATCGAGAATGTTATGCGATTAAAGAATTGTTTAATAGCCACCAAATGGCACAAAACAATTTAAATGAGAAAGAAAATGTCAATTTCAAAGAACAATAATATACAGGGTGGTGACGGTTAGGGGCGAACATAGGGATTTAACATCGGATTTATGTTTTATGCAATTTCCTGTTCTAATGTTCATTTTACGGCAAAACCTGTAAAGTGCATAGTTACCTATACAGAATTAAAAGTAGTATAAAGAATTGTTCTTAGATTTTTTATAATGGTTTTAGTCTTCTTAATTTTAAAAGAAATTTCAAATTCGTTAATTAGTAGGAATAGCCATGAATTATGACATTGTAGAAAACATTATTTTATTCACATTGTCAAAAAAATTTTTCGTAAAAAGTAAAATAAATAATAAATGTTTATGCTAATAAGGAACGTGTCATTATTCAAAAGATTTATTGCGGTGGAAATAGTTAAAAATTAATAATAGATGGAGTCTAAGGTTAAATTTAACTGAAACTATTATAATTACCCCTTAACCTTAAAATTAATTTTAACAAAAACTAAATATATATAATCCCAGTTCTCTCCCTTGTTTTTCAGAGTTGTTAGGACCTCTGGCATGGTTGACATGTTGAGTAATCTTGACTACTCTGTTTAACTTTCACTTGTTGTATTACTGATGATGAGAACTTAATTCTCGAAATACGTATTTAGTTTTTGTTAAAATTAATTTTAAGGTTAAGGGGTAATTATAATAGTTTTAGTGGAAATAGTTATTGAAGAATACGGGATTTATTTTCCAAGTCAGATTGACGTTTGACATTTGTTAATAATTTCTGAAAACTAGAAAAATGAAAACAAATATCATGGCTATTGCTACGAATTAAAAGATATTTTAAAATTTCTTTTTATAATAATTGAAACGAAACTAGAAACATAATAAAAAATATAAGAACAGTTTTATACGCAATTTGTAATTCTGTACAACTGCACTCTACAGGTTTTGGCGTAAAATGATTAGGAGAGCACGAAATTTCATAAAACAAAAATCTCATGTTAAATCCCTACGTGTACCCTTAACCGCCACCACCCTGTATATTCTTTACTTGAATATATCGGGTATAACACGAAAAGCGGGTGTTTTACATGAGAAAATTCTGCATATAATTCACTTATTTTGTAAGTTTCGTAACCGATCAAATTAAATAAATTTAAAATTTTACAAAAGTTACCTTTTTATAGTGTTAACCATGGTTTTGAAATAAAATCACAAAAAATATGTCATTTTGTCAGAAACGTATGTGTTACATTGTGACATATTTTATCTCTTAGAATAGCTTTTTTTGAATCATCATAATTGAAAATGGAGAATTGTTCACTCGAAAAAGTAACAAATTATGAAGTAGTATTATTTTGATGCAAATTATATTTTATAATTTAGGACAGGTAAAATGTCATAAAGTACATTTGTTTGCAATTTTATTTCAATACCATGGCTAACACTATAAAAAATAACTGTAATAAAAATTTAAATTCAATTTAAACGGTTATGAAACGTGCAAAATAAAATGTGATTATTGATTTAGATTCTAAATTTTAGAATACTTATTTAAATGATAATAAACTACTTTTGCACAAGGAAAAACTATTTTCTCATGATGACCCGCTTCTGGTGGTATCCCCGGTACATTTATTTATTTAATCGTGCCGAACTATACACAAGTAACAAAATGTAAAATAAGTCATTCACTCGTTCCTTGAACTTGTTTGCTTGCTTAGAAGTATATTCCCCGGTACATGCAATCATACAAACATTGAAATAAGTATGATTACACATTTTTAAAGCAACTTAAAGAAAGAGTTATTGAATCGTAGCTTCATTTTCATATTGAATGCTTTAAAAATGTATAAATATGTCACCATAGCTAACCTATTATATTGCTGAGTGTGCCAATCTCGTTATTAACAGATTTTGATAATGGCGATATACTCTTAACAGTAGAGGGCGCTTATTATGTGTCCCCTTACTGGTCCTCAAAGCTATCGTGAAGAGAACCAGAGGGATTATTTTTATGCTGTTGAATTCAGAACTACTACCGGTATTATAACATATCGCATTCATATAATTTTTTTACAAAATATATAGTGTGAAATATATGCGCTTCAAGAACCTATCGTGAAAACCCAAATATAAACTAGTATTGTGCACATTTAACTATAAATCAATTAAAAATAATTTCCTTTGTATTGCGCTAATATAACTATATACAGGGTGTTCATTTTAAATGGGCCACCATTGCTATCTCGAGAACTATAAGAGCTACAAAGACGGTTAAATGAGCAAACAATTTCTATTTCACAAGTCAAATTTAAAGAAAAGAAAATATTTGGACCAGTGGTTTGCAAAATACGGAACCTAACTTTATAATTTTAAATGAGAACATATATTTTTTATTTACTCATTCGTCAGAGAATTTAATTCTGAATTCAGTGATATAATATTTGTAGTCTCTTACAGCACGATTTTTTTGAGAAAAATGCATGTAAAGTTTTATCACAATTTGATTAAAATATGGCTAAAATAAGAGTGTCATGAATAGAAAAAACGAATACGTGTTAATTTTTTTACATTAGAATTAGAATGCCATGAAAGAAATATGTTGCTTGCGTTGACATTTATGATCAATAACAAGAACAAAACATTCACATTTTTTGGTCAGGGCACTCTAATTCTATGTGATAAAAATAACATGTATTCATTTTTTTCATTCGTGGCACTCTTATTATAGCCATATTTTAATCAAGTTTGTATAAAGTTTACATGCATTTTTCTCAAATATATATATATATATATATATATATATATATATATATATATATATATATATATATATATATATATATATATATGTAAGGGTATAAAGATATTATATCACTGAATTCAGAATTAAATACTCTAACGAATGAGCAAATAAAAAATATATGTTCTCATTTAAAATAAAAACGTAAGGTCCCGTATTTTGAGAACCACTGATCGAAAAAAAATGTTTTTCTTTCATTTAAATTTGTCTTGTAAAATAACAATTGTTTGCCCATTTAACCGTCTTTCTAGCTCTTATAGTTGTCGAGATAGCAATGGTGGCCTATTTAAAATGAACACCCTGTATAAATAAATAATTTTTACATAACAATAAACTGTATCAATAACAATAAAAATTCAATTTTGAAAAAACTTGTTTAACTAAATTTTATTCAAATGATTGATTTAAAAAATATCAAGTGATTTATATCAGGCCAATTCTGGTACTAGGTACAGAAGATAAAATTTTCTGATATTTTTGTATAAAACTTTTTCAACATTTTTATTTTCTTCATAATGTCATAACTATAAGTATCTTTATAAAAATTTGAGGAAATGATATTGTAGCAAATATTTATATACGTAGATTTTGCAGAATTCTAAATATAGGACAATATACGTGTGTGATAATAAATATATTATGGTTTTTACAATGAAAGATCATATATCCATATGGTTTCCTTTAACGTAGAAGTTTTTCATACAAGAAAATAATTAATTATTGATAAAACAATGTATTGTTTTTTTTAAATATTTATTGTTTACATTCTTAATATGCATAAGCATTAAATCAGCACACCTGTCACATTATTTGTACTTATATTAAAAGTAAATATTTATATAAAGCAAAAAAATATTTTTTATATACATAAATGGAATATAGAAAAATCAATCTTTGAATCTGTATTAAGGCAGAATTAAAAAAAAAATTGTTAAGTTCAACAATATTCATTTCGGAAATTGAAACTATTTTCGTACAATACAAATAAACAATGACATTTCATTGTTTATATTTACTATCATGTATGAATGTAAACATAAATCATGAATCAAAACAAACATATATTACTGTAAATATAAAATAAGAAATAATATGTTCTTACGCTAATTTATAATTTGAATAAAGTATAAATGATAAAATATATACATTAATTATAAAAATGTAATTTTGGGTTATTTCTCGTTAGAATTTCTTTTAATAATATATACGATTTTTTTTCTAAAAATATAAGGAAATTTCTGAACAAAGGTACAAACATAAAATTGTGACTTTTATAAAGCAAGTAAGACATTAATGTCATGTAGGGTTGAATTTATGGTTTGTTAGCATAAACATATTTGGCATGCAATGAGAAATTAAACGTGTTGTCAATATTTAACACACGGTATGCATTCAACTCTCGATTTTACGGAGTCATGGCAAAACATTTGTTTAGTACTTGCACTACAGTCATTTCAAAATTTCAAACAAAGGACAAGATTATTCTTTCCATGATTATACCGGGTGTTAAAAAATAATGTTTAAATATTTAAAGCACATATGATATCCGTAATAAAAAAGAAATAAAAAGTTGTAATATACATGAATCCGAAAATGAATCGTTTTCGAGATATAAACGATTTTATTTTTCGATAGATAAATTGATGTTTGGTATCTTTTCTTTTATTACCAGGTTAATTATTTATAATTTTCTTTTACGTTTTTGTAATTTATTTCTTCAATAAAAATTATCTTCAAGTATATCATTGAATTCGAAATTTTACGTAGATTCCAAATATATAAAAATATATAGGTGTCCCATTTGAAATATGAGTTCAACCGGAAGTGCTATCATCATGCCAAATACCATGATTTGTGAGCCCCTAAGCCTAGTTTACAAATATATAAAGAAAATTAAAAAAATAATTATAAATAAAAAAATTATTTTGAGTGGCCCGTTTTTCAGTGTCACCTTGTATAATGACTTTTTACTTCTTTTTCATCATATATGCCCTTTAAATATTTAAACGTTATTTGTTAACACCCTGTATATGTTGCATGCACATAGTATTTATTATTTTTAATTAATGTGTAAAGAAAATACAAAGGTATAAAATAAATATTAAAAATTATAAAATAGCGATTCCCACATTAAAAATGTACGAAAAAATGATTATTTACATATAAATCAGGTTAGGGTACGTTACAATAATAATATGAATAAAGAAAACTATTGTATAGTACAAATTACAAATTGTAGATTGCTTTGAAAATCCTTTTAGGGTTAATGCATGTTACAAATCATATACTCATTATAAAATATATGTAGTACTAATGTAAATGTAACCAATAATATAAATAAAATAAAAATTGATAGATTAACATTAAAATATATATTAGTGCTGATAATTTTTAATGTAAAAATAAAGGTTTACGTATAAGGAAAAGTATATACGGAAGTCTTATCTCTAGTAGTAGTAAAAACCAAATACATTATTTTAATCGTCATTCCATATTTAGAATTCGCAAATTTTAATTACGTAAAAGTTGGAAAATTTCTTCAAATTCATACGCAACTTGTCTACAAAAAGTAATTAAATAAATTACGATTTCTGGGAAAAATAAATTATTAATATGTTAAAATACGTCAGAACATATAATATTTTTACAAATTTATTTTTGTTACTTCTACTTATACAGGAACTACAATGACCTTTTGCTTCCAGAAATTAATTCGAGTAATAACAAACTTGTAATATTTATAGCATTATGGAATAAGAGCTAAATTTAGTTCAACTTTATAAACGAAACTCTTTGTTTACAATTTTCCTACGATAGAAATTCTTGTGCGTCATGTACGTAAGCCTCGTAAAAAAACGTGTAGTGTAGAGTACAAGCATTCGAGTGGAATTTCTCAGAATTTTATTTCAAATCTACATCCAACATTACAGGAAATGTACTATTCTCTGACACCACGTGCATACACGACGTTGATTTGAAAATAAAATTATTTCCCAAGAATATATGTAAAGTTTTCTACACGGGTATGCATCATTGTAATCTATGGATGGTAAAAATATTTATCACATGTAAATTGTTACTTTTACAATCAATTCAAGGAATATTTTATACTAGAATTATAAACAGAATTGTTAAAAGATAAAAACAAACTCTCTATTCTCACGATATCGTGGTTTGAGATAATGCAAGTAGATAAAAACTGACTTCAACTCAAAAGCGTAATTTTCTTTGTGTTGCAGAAACTGCAGCAACTTTATAAATAATTCTTTTGAAATGAGTAATCTTAACAAATGCAGTAGCAGTGCATTAATCCGATTTTGAAATAGATGTAGTTGTCCTTAATAGAAAACCTTGTGCAAGTATTATTTTTAGACCTGGAATGGTTCTTCTCCAGATCAAACATAAAAAACAAATACAAAGTACAAGAGAATGATTTTATGTGGGTATGCATACGCAGCACAGCACGCAGATGTGATTGAAAAGGAGAGAACCAAATGTAAACACAGAGACAATGTGCAAGGGCGTGAGTATTATTAATAAAAGACGAGGTTATATGATCAGCTGTTGCCAGGAACGAGAAAAACAACACGCATGACGCATAACACCGCAGAGTATCAAGCAGGAGCAGTGAGCACAAGCTCACGCAATCTGCGAAGGATGATCGCCGTTCGCTGATGCCGATCTGCGAACGAAAAACCTGCCTTGCTGGCCATACAATACTATCAACAGACAGGCATTTAAATACTACTCACTGCTCGTACTCGTACGGGTACATGTGCAAAGTGACGTCACGAGACGAGTCACGTCTGCTTGTCTCTGCTCTACCGTGTTGACGTGCAATATGACACTTGCAACATGGCGGATGTGGATGTTGGAGGAGGAATCGTTGTTCTGGAGTCTGGAGGAGCAAGAAGAAACATCCGTTGTTCCGTATAGAGAGTTGAGAGGACACACAAGGAGAGGATTGTATTGTGTTGGTAAAACCGGGAGTTGCAGAGCACGAGCCGATGGCATGCAGGAGACGCTAATGATGGCAGGTAGTGTGCGCAGGGCGCAAGCGGCACGACGCTTAGCGTCGCTTGTCGGCTGTGGGGGTTCGGGGGATGTTATCGAACAACCGCGTCCGCATCGCTCTCTATTCTCTGTTCTCGCTTCTCTTCTCACATTCTCTGTTGATGTAGTCAGTTTGGGCGCATGGTACAGGGTGAACCAAACAATGCGCGCGCGTTCGTCCGAATCAAATAAGCATGTTTATTCTTTCACATGTGTCTAGGATGAACACTCAACTCACCATAAGTAACTGGTCGGATGTTTGAAACTCGGATGTCGGCTCGAAGAAATGCAGATGCAGACTCACTAGCACTCACACTACAGAACATGAACAACACTAACCCCCAAATCGAACAACACTGAAGAACACGAATTTCTGGATTTACATATATTTACTTATAGAATATTGAACGATATACGGTGAATGAACACTTTGTTTATTATTATAATATAATAAAAGATCACAATAGAATTACTGAACACAATCACTTGGCAGTTTCAGTTTCGATGACAGATTGAAATGAAATGTGGCTTTGTTTTGATTGAATCACTTCCGAAGTAGAATGAATGAAGCGAAGGAAATTAATGCGAACGAGGAACGATCACGAATACAATGTATGATGATACAATGAAAATGAAACTAACGAACGAAAAGTCCCGTGGTTGTGCGACGGTAACCGCGACCGAGCTACACAGCCACTCCGAACACTGCTGCACCTTCGAGCCTACTGAAACGAATTCACCCTAAAATACATGGCGTGGCTGGCAGGGCTAAGCGGGCCAGCGGCGAAGAGGCGTTGAGGAAGTGAGGCGGCGCGCGAGGAGAGATGTTGGTGGCGGTGGTATTGGGATAGGATGCAGTGCGGGGGGCGCGGTAGCGCGAGCGCGCTGTCGTTCCGTCGAGCCGTAGCCGTGCGGAGTGCACCAGCACCGTTCCGTTCCACACACCGTTCAACCGCGCAACCATAGACATCCACCACTATCTCTCAACAATCACTTCCTAACCAATAATAATCTCTATTACAAAATTAAATTAGCTGTACAAAAAATTTGACTAAAAAAGTATCGATAATGATGATTTTTCTGTACTCAGTAGTACCACATGTAGAACACTGGAAATTCATTGCACAATCCAGTGTTCTACATGTAATTCAATGCTTACAGTCATTGGTAGCACAAAAAAAATAAATAAATTTAAAAAAATAAATTAATAATTAAAAATGTTGAAAGAATAATGAAGCCTCAAAGTCCCAGGATATATTAATTTTAAAACAACCTGGAACTTTCTTTCAACATATGAACATTCCCAAAAAAACTTAACTCAATAATTAAAACCTTATCATTTTCTTATATCAATTAATTAAATAAAATACACGCTTTTTATGAAAAATAATATTAATATTAACATAGTTTCTAAGTGTATTAACAAAACAAAGTGAGTTAATTCTGACTGATCGAAGCGTAGAAAACACAAACTTACAGTTTTCGGGTTTTCATGATGAAACAATCATTATTGTTGTTAACCCAGATTTCAACAATTCCAATGCGATGATGAAGATTTTTCTGCCATCAATGACTCACATTTAGAACACTGGATATTTAAACACATTCCAATGTTCTAAATGCGAAGCAATGCTTACAGTTATAAGTGCTGCTAAAAACAAGAATAATGCCCAAAAAGTAAATAATAATGACAATTATAAAGAAAAAAGGGAGAAGGATGCAACAAGAGGAGATTCTTCAAGAATGACTTACTCAGCGATGATGATATTTCTGTAATCAATGTCATACATTTAGAACACTGGACAATTATCTACATTCCAGTGTTCAAAATGTGATGCAAAGTTTACAGTCATAAGCACCGCTAGAAAACAAAAGTATGGTATAAAAACTAGGAATGCAACGATATTCGGTTCTTCCGAAACGATGCCCATCCGAAATTTCTTGAAAAATATCGGCGATACGAATAAATAAATTTTAGAAGAAGGTAATAAGAAAAGGATAAAGGTGAATGCTTATATATTTTCTTGCCAAATGAAAATTACTTTTGACATTTGACAAAGAAAAACAAATTTTGCTCATACCTTTCGGAAAGTTAGCAAATAAAATTAACATTATTTAAAAGATTTTTATTTAAAAAAAACAGCATGCTCCAATTGTGTGGAGACAAGCGATATTGGAACTTCGAATGAGATATACAGCTGAAAACAGTTTCTCAGATTCCACAGAACTCATCTGGAAACTTTTGTGTCACTGTTTTCAAATTTGGGCACAGAACTTCATTGCAACAGATCTGCTTCTCTTTGAATATTAGGGGTTTTCAGATATCTCTCGACTTCTTCCTTGTGGGAATCAGGGAAAAAAGGGCAAGACAAGTAACCGTCGATTCGATACATCGACTGGCTAGAAGACAATATCGTCGATATATCGGTTGTAATCCTAATAAAATGTAAATAATAGTCGGTAATAATAATATTAATTAATAGCAAAAATAATTGGAAAAGGATTGCGGGAGATAGGTATCATTTTAACAATGTCTTCCAAAATGGTGATGATGATTTTTCTGTAATCAATGCATTAAATACAGAAGACTGGAAATTATTTATAGTCCAATGTTCTGTATGTAATGCAATGCTTACAAACAATGATCGTAGCTAGAAACCGAAAATAAATAATAGTAATTAATAGCAAAAAAATACTGAAACTGGGAAGACTTGAAGCCAGAAGATAGAGCAATGGATAACCCCCCTGATAAGAAACTACTACCAGGAAATGCGCAAAAATCACCCATTTGGAAAAGTAATCCCCTACGAAGTCAAGTAGCAAAATGTGGAGTAAATATGTACCACTAGGAGTACCAAATAGAACCCACTTTATGTCATTGTGGTAAAAGACATTCAAGAAGAGGAATGCACGGGAGTAGATCTGACTAAAGCAACATCAGCAGCTCTAAACTGTGCTATTTTCTTGAAGAATACAATTTAGCTACGTCACTTCTCTGTTAGGGTTTTGCGGACGGTTTTCCATCAACATGAAGGAGAAATTTTCGGAGAAGATGCGTTCTCGCCGTCCTGTTTAATGCCGGACGATGCATCAAGCCTAGTAAATTATATAATTACCAAATTGACAATTTTTATAGTAGTCTATTTTATAATCTGTATTTTTAATAATTATATTATGCATGTATTGTTGGGATACGAGAAATAATGATACTGGAATAGAAAGACTGAAATAGAGCGAGAGCGTTAATATTCCTGATCAACAGTCAAAAACGATGATGATTTTTCTGCACTCTATGCATTACATACAGAACACTGGTAATTTATGGACACCAATGTTCTGTATGTAATGCAATGCTTACAGTCATAAGCGCCGTTAGAAATAAAAAAGAAAACCTAAAGAACATTATTTATATGTATTTATAAAATTATTTATACAGTAACTCAATCTATTTTCAACAGAAATTCGCAGACAAATATAAATTATTTATTCAAATAAAGTATAATAGATTGTATTGTTTATGGCAGAATATTTAGATTTTTAAAAATTTAAATACTTCGAAAAATATGTATATTATATTTACAATCACTTCCAAAATGCTGATGATGATTTTTCTGCAATCAATCCATTCCATATAAAACTTCGAAAATTTATACACATTTCAACGTTCTATATGAAACGCAATGCTAACAGTCATAAATGGCACTAGAACACAAAAATAACCTAAATAAAAAAAATTAAAAAACTCTGTCCCAAATATGGTACACATTTCTATAAAGACATTTTGTTTCTCTAAAATAATATGTTTCTATAGGTACATATTTATCAAAATTCAGTGCTCTTGCTGATCATAGACGGCTTTGCGTATTTCAAATACATAATTATGTGACACCCGTCATGTTTAAAAAAATATAAATTCAGAAAATAGTAGTTTGAATAAAAAAATAGAGTTTTGCATTCTTACCATAATTTGGGACCCGTAATATACACCATAATTTGGGACAGAAGGAATAACAATTAATGCTATCAATATGAAAAAAGCCAGGATGTATAGAGCGGAAAAGCTGCAGCATTTCTCAACAATCACTTCCGAACTACTGATGAATTTTCTGCAATCAGTCTATCACATATAGAACACTGGTTATTTTTAAACATTCCAATGTTCTATATGTGATACAAAGCTTACAGGCATAAGCGCCGCTAGAACACAAAAATAAATTAAAATAAAATCATTAAAACAAAAAAAGTGAGTAAAAATAATTATGTATGTATTCTTACCTCTTTTGTCACACCAAAGACACCAAAATTCAATCGTATTGTAATCAATATTTTATCACAATGAATGATTTTATATAAATTATACATCTAGATATTTCAAACCTTTTTAAAGTTAAGAACAATTTACAGAGCTTTGCAAACAATAATTTGTTTGGCAGAAGGGTGTTCTAAATAATGAATTTTTGGGTACTGAATTCAGAAGACCGATTCTAATGAGGTCATGCACGATTTTTTATTTTTAACTTTAATCGATAGAGTAATGATAAATAATAGACCTGTATTTTTTATTTTTTCTCAAATCGATCTTCAATAATAAAAAAATTGCAATTAAAAATGACATTGTTTAAAACGTGGCTGTTTATCTCCGCCTCGTCCCTTGTCCAGTGACGTAAACTGTTCATCAACGCGGCCATTTTGATTTTCACACAAAGTTAAAAGTCGAAGTGACATTTAAAGATAACCTGAAATTTACAAAAGTAAACATGTCGGTGAACCTTTGTTTTGTGCCACTGTGTCAAAATACTAGCGAATATAGAGAGCGCAGACCAAATATACATGGCTAACTTCAGGTCAAAGGGAAATTATATTTATAAAAATGAATAGAATGATATATTAATATAATTATAGCATTTCTATGCAATATTTAGATACGTAGTTCTCAATTTATAATCTATATATTTTTTTCTTTTAGAAATTCTGTGTCGATATAATAAGTCTGTATGAAATGAGTCTGAACTTGCAGTGTGAACGTCTGACGTCATAACATGTCTGGTTTTTGCAACTTTTTAAAAATGTCATACTTTAAAACGATTTTATAAACCAAAAAATGTAAATAAAAAATAATTTAATCATACAGAACGATAAATAAACTATGCTTGTTCGATTTAAACAAAAAGAAACGAACAATTATTTTTTGCATGACCTCATTCATTTAGAGACATCTCAATTAACATCAGACTTGTTACCATAGTTGTAGGGATTTACTTTTCTAGTTTGGTGAAAGGTAAAGCTTGACAGGACTTTATAATAAAAAATCTTGAAGATCCTATTTCGTTATATCCGATGTTTAATTCTTTTAATGGCTAAGGAGGACGAATTAATATGAAATTTTTTAAACTATTATTACTACTGCTATTAACAAAACAAATTCTTCTTCATAAACTTTATCATCATGCACTTTTAAATTAAGGACGTAAAATTAGTGATGTGCTGCCAAAAAATACGCCGGAAATTCCTTCATCCGTGAGTTTCGGAAAGAAATTTAGTTACAATTTTTCCCGGAATTTTTTTGGAAATATCCCGTGAATATAATTTTTGCAAATTTCCAGTAAATTTTAAAAGATTTTGGGCTTGATGTTTGGTGCAAGTTGTTATTAATAATTATTAAATATGTAATATTATTCATTTTTTTGAGTAATTTAAGTTTCCTTCAAAATAAATTGTTATTCTGGTCAATTTTTTACAAGTAAATATATGTACTTGTGAAATTTAGTACGATGCTTTTGAATTACTTATTTAAGGTTTTATGAATATTGCACCTTTACTTTATGTAAGGAGTATGAAAATATATTGAATATTTAAAATATGGGGGAGTATTTTTTATTAGTTCCTACAGAGTCGCTCTACTCGTATGTATGACCGATAGTGCATAGAGTAAAGTCGGTGAATGTGGAATAGTCATCTAATGTGGAATAGGCGCTTTTTGAAAAAATGGTACACATCATCTGTGATCTAATGGCACAAATGCACGTGTGTAGGGGAGTTATTACCCACATAGAGACACCAACTTAACTGCATTGTGCATAACATCAAAAACCTTGAAAAATAGTATGAGTGCCTGCTGAGCTTTTTAAGCAAGTGTGAAGATATGTAGTTTTATTATTGATTGTGTAGTATAGAAAGTACGATTTTTTGCAACTGCAGTATGGATAGGGGTTTGGGGATGTAGGCTAGATTTAAAAAATATTTTTCTAACTAATTCCTAAATGAAATTCGATGGCGAGAATTTAATGTCAACAAATCCGCTAATGTGGAATACCGAGGGGTATGCCAATGTGGAATATTCCAAATTAGCGAAAATTTTATAATATGACTAGATAACTGTTCTTGGTTTAGGAAAATGTGCCAGAAAAGCATACCTAGCAAGAAGCAAACATGCAGAAGGCAGTACGGGAACATCAAATGGGTTAAATGCGTTTAGTTGATTATGTAATATAGTTTATTTTGTTACATTCCAATAGCATACTCATTTTATTTTTTTTAATATTTTTGATAAGAAGGAATAAATAATTTAAAGAACATATTTGCATTGTTTCTTATACTGTGAAAGTAAGTATGGTTATGTGGTATATATTCCACTATGGTATTCCACATTACCGTCCCTTTTTCAAGAGGTGTAAAAATTTCAATTTTGAAGAAAATTGCTCTTATAAGTGAATTATTCTAGACAATCAACCTGAAAGTGTTACTATTTTGTAAAGTACATTTTAAATGACCTATATACAATATTTGATGATTAACCGCCATCTTTTCGCATGTTTTTTTCAATGAAATAAAAATGGTATTCCACATTCACCGACTTTACTCTAAATATATTGATACGAGTATAAGTATGTATTTTTTTAACCATAATTTCACTGAAAAATAAAACTAAATAAACCTACAGTTATATTTTTTATTCATATTTGAAATTCGTTGGGAAATTTTCCAAAGGATATTTTTCTGGAAATTCCTCGGGAAATTTATCAAAAAAATTCCGGGAAAATTCCCAGAAATTTTCCCGTATCTTTAAATTTCGGGAATTGATTCATCTCTACGTTAAATTATCCGAAAAATATAACCAACACACAGTGTAGTTATATCCCATCCTGTTTAAATAAATACCAACCTAGAAAATCCCTAAAATCTGACGTCATTAGACTAAATTGAAATAGTATCAAGTCTCTAAATGAATTAGAATCGCTCGCCAGATAACTATTAATAATAAAAATTTTCATATTAGAAACTATATTTGTTTCACTTCGAATATACAGGGTGTTAATTAAAAAGCGGACCATAGGCGTTTAACATGGGAAATCAGTATTTCCTTGCGCAAAAGTTCCCAATTAATTTTAGAGAAAAGTGTTTCAAATAAAATTTGTAGATAATTAAATTATACACCAGCATCACTAAACAGATTTTATTTTGAATGTTTAGTAACCTGTAATATCCAAATTGAAATTCTATAAATATTGCTCATTTGAAGTGATAGCCATGGAATTTAAACAAAATTACAAAGAAATGCATATCGTTTGAACTGTCAGAAATTCGATTTTCAAATAAAAATTATTGATAATTATATTCTACCCTAAGTCCTTAAAAATACTTTGTTTTTATAATCTACATCTAAATTATTGCTTAGATTTTATTTATTTTTATTTTGTAACCTGCAAAATCGAAATTCTGACAATTCAAACGATATACATTTCTTTGTAATTTTGTTTAAATTTCATGGCTATCACTACAAATGAACAATATTTATAAAATTTCAAATTGGATTTTACAGGTTACTAAACATGCAAAATAAAATCTGTTTAGTGATGCTGGTGTAGAATTTAATTCTCTACAACATTTATTTGAAATATTTTTGTTTAAATTAAATGGGAAGTTTTGCGCAAGGAAAAACTGATTTCCCATGTTAAACGCCTATGGCCCGCTTTTTAATTAACACCCTGTATATTTTATCTCACTCATATTACGAGAATAGAATTCTGAAGGTAGAAATCACCTTTTACTAAGTTATTTCAATTATCTACCATGTTTTACTTTAAAAATAACTTGCATTCTATTTATTTTCTAGAACAAAGTATGTTCTTCCAACCTTAATTTGAAGTTGTAACAATATTTGCCTAAAGTTAATAGTACTACAACCCACAACCACCTACACTTGAAGTAATCTTCATCGTTAATTACTCAAAAGTCTAGACATACAAACTCAATTACAAGTTCCCTTTATTAGCAAAGGAATTGAAAAAAGAAAAATTCGTTTGAGGAAACAAATCGAACGTACCTAGAGAAAGCAAGCATCGTATCCCCACATTGATTAGTTAAATGGGGTAGCGAACAGCTGACTCGAGCGCTGGAGGACAGTTTGGGAGCTGCTGGGGCATGCTCGGCTCACGTTCGGACCAAGGGGAAGCGGATAAACGGATGGGACACAGGCACAGCACACAGCGTCCTTGAATTCAGGGGTGTTGGGATCGTTAAAACTGCGCCACCGGTTCAGTTCAACGCCGACATTCGCTTTCGAATGGACCCAGTACCGAGTAATCACTATGATATTCACGTTAGACATTAGCTGGTTTTGGATGATGTCATTGACATTGGCAACTGTTACACATTTCCTCGAATTCGGATTTGAATCTGCTATATTTTTACATGCATTTCAACGTACGACATCTCTAATTATACCTATCTAACTCTGTCCCATAATAATATTTGTCACATTTGTAAATAACTAACAAACTCATGAGAAACAAAAACATTTACCGACGAGGATTTTTAATAATAATTGATGACTTGAAGTAAATAATGATGTAAGTACTATATTTGTGCAAATTGTCTTTTTTACAGGAATAATAATTTAAGTACCTTAATGATTTAAGTCTATGAACACCTTATACAACGATAAAGAAACGAGTCTGGACTTTGATCCTTATTTATGATATATGGCTAGATACTTAAATTAGTATTCCTGTAAAAAACAATTTTCAAGGCACTTACATCATTATTTACTTTAAGTCTTCAATAGAGAATTCAACTATTTTTTAAATATAATTTCATCTGAACGTATAAGTAAAACTAAGACTGTATGTGAAAATCCTGTGAAAAAATTCATATTAATAAGCGAGTTATAGTCCTCCGAAATTTGAAAATATAGATGTGACGTTACGAATATAAGTTTTTCTTCAAGCGTATTATAATATTCATATTATGCTACTGTATACACACTATAGAAGATATTCATTGTTTTACTAGTACAAAAATATTGCTATTGTTGTACTAGTAACAAAATGTTAGTGTCTTAGTTCACCGCTTGTGGCAGCAGTCGTCACAGCAACACAGATTATACTGAAAATTGTTATTTGTCAGTTGTATCGTTTTTGTTTTGTAGTGTACACAGCCAGCTTTGGCTGAAATTGCAAACACTACAATTAAAAAATTCCAAATAAAAATGTCAAAAAAATCTTTCAAACACTTGAAGAAAAAATCGTATATGTCATTCGGAGTAGAACGCCCTTTTTGTGTTTTACCCAGCTTGCCTAGTCTCGGCCGCAATAGCTGGGTTCAACACAAAAAGACCGCTTTCTACTCCTAATAACTAATATACTATTTTATATCAAACTATTTTCTTCGTGGACCTAAATGTTCTTGAAACATATGCTATTTCTAAATTGTATTTATAAAAAATAAATGAATATTATTATACTGTACAAGTCTACAAGATTTATAATTGGAAATGTATTTAAATTATTAAGTTTAATGCAAAATATTTATATTCAAATAAAAACTGTTTGAGAATTGCACTACTGGATTGATAACCACGCCTCCGCTATTTGAATTTCTCTACTTCTATTGGTAGTAGGCTTCGGCCCTAACTGGGTATTCGTTATATATTTATAGGCCGTCTTTGAGACGCCAATCAAAATAATATATATGGAATTCATATGAGTAACGAGCTGCTATAAGAAAAATCTCCTTATTTCCGAAGTATTTCAATTATGTCGTTTTATTTCTTTATTAATATTTACCCAGCAATGTTTAATATGCCGTGATGATATATATTTATTTATTTATTTTATTTGTTAATATTTATTATTAAGCATATACTTTCAATATTTTTTTTCTAATTTCTCTTAAATCAATTGCGCTGTAGTCCCCTATTATAAAAATAATATGAAATACAGGATGGTGGCTAGAACTCCCAAACATAAGAGTAGCATTTAAAATAATATTTTTGTAATTTTCTGCCGTCTACTTATTTTAGGTAAAAAGAGCTTCAAATAATATGTAGAGCATAAAATTCTGTATCTGAATCAAAAAAGAAAATTAATTTTGCATGCTTTGTAATGGCAGAAAGTAGGTATGAAAATGTCGAAAATCACCCTGAAAATAGCAATAGCCATGGAATTGAAACAAAAACAAAAAACTAATAAATGTTAACGATTTATCTGTCAAGGTAGGTTAGTTTAGTTTCATTATTATTTGTAATTTATGTTCAATTTAAATTTATAGATAATTGTTCCCTTGAACAGAAGTTACAAATAATACCTAACAAAAATAAACTAACTTGACAGATAAAATGTTAAGCATATGTTAATTTATTTGTTTCCAGTCCAATGGTTAACGCTATTTTTGGGGTAATTTTCTACATTTATATATCTAATTTCTGCCAAAGCATGCAACATTAATTTGGCTTATTGATTCAGATGCAGAATTTTATACTCTACTGAGAGAAAATATGACAAATATACAAGCGATGTAAAATGTTATCTACCTAACAATGTTACAAAAGACGACGGATTGTAATTTGTTGCTGCCAAGTTACCATGACATTTGTCTGTTTACTTACCACGTTTAGTTCAAATTAAAAGAATATTGCAGTTTCTGTAAAGGTTTAAAGAGGGCAATGGACCAAAAATTATTCATGAAATAATGATTGTTTACATGGGTAAGCTGAGCCGTCATATTTTACAATAAAATTATGATGTAAACAATTTCTATTGGGCCGAAAATCGATTGAAGAAGAACGAATGAAAACACTAAAAGGATCGAATATTTTATTTTAAAAGAGTAAAGGATGAAAATTTTGGTGATGAATTGGATATGTCAGAAGAAGCAACTAAATAAAATGTTACTTTACATTCATTTGTTTCATTTTAAGGTCCGATATTTCACTCTCTGGTTAAACTGTCTGTTAACTGTCAGTTAAAACGAAAAATGTTATGACTAGCGAATGAAAGTTGATGTTTAAATTAGATAACAGATGTGGTTTCTTTTCAAAATCTAGAAAAGAATAGAATTGTACGAAATATTCACGTATGAGGATTTTGCACGGATCCATTTAAATACTGGACTAGGAAATCATAGGAAAACATTACTATGTCTTGCTAAAATAGATGGGCGACTACAGTAACTTAATGACAAAGCAGGGGTGCGTTTAAAATATTTTAAACATTTTTCGTTTATTTTGATTATAACAAAATATTATGACTTTTAAACTATTTAATTTGGCAATTCTATGAAATAGATTATTTTTAATTTCCTCTAACAGAAATTCCGACTCGAGGGTTGTTTACACCTGAGACAAACGAATCAGAATTTGCGGTATTAAAATTTTTAAATATACATCCCTGAATCCTGTTGCTAAGGTCATTTTAGATGCTTCTTCGTATTTCAGTGGTATTGAGTACAATTCGAATCTTCTCTAACTAAATACGTAAGGGCCAGTTTCCTTTCAAATCAAATATAGGGAAAAATTTTCAAAAGAAACCACATCTATTAAATAATTTAAACGTCAACTTTCATTCGCTAGTTATACTATACAATGAAAAATTGACACATGCGCAATTTTGCTTTAATATCGATATGCTATATTTTTCATTTTAACTGACAATTAACTTAACAGACAGTTTAACCAGAGATAAAAATATCTGGTAAATCACCTTATTTAACAGAGGGTGATAAACACAGGGTAAATAAGACAATTAGCGAAACATGAAAAAACAGTAATATATTTTACAAAGAATTCCTGAATGCTTTGGTGTCAAAATCTTTTAATGAAGTCTATGGTTTTAATAAAAGATTGGTAAAAATGGATTTAATAATTGATTAACAACGTTGCTAATCCGTTCTTTTTTTGCTGTAATGGAGATCACAAGAGTATATTAAAAAACGTGTTTTATAAGACATGTTTTTTTCGCACGCGTCAAAATTTAGAAAACGAGCGTTAGCGAGTTTTCTAATTGACAAGTGCGAAAGAAAGTCTTATAAAATAAGTTCTTTATACTATTTTTTATATTTTGCGCCTTCTACAATAACATTTACTTACTCAATTTGTGATTATATTTGTAACCATTTGTACATTTTCATGTAAATAATCTTCCCTAAATAAAAAATAATAATAATAATTTCGACATTATATTATTAAAATGTACTCTACACCCCGAAGGGTAGAAGAGGAAAGATTATATATATATATAATTATTAAAATGAATTGTCAATTAACTAAAAATAAATTAGGTAAAAATGGGTTAAAGAAACGTCATCTAGTACCAACCGTCTAAAACAAAAAATTGCGTATCAAAATGCAGGTCATTACGATACGCAATTGCGTATCGTAATGACTTCATTATGAACGCAAAATATAAAAAGATTACTTTTGTGCCATTTGAAAATTAAATAATTTTCATATTTCACCCCACGCGACTTTTCTTTGTCACAAAAACTGAAACCAGTAAATAAAATGGTAATTTATAATATATCTAGTATTATTCTTTGTGATTAGAACAGATATATAAGTTCCCTGTAATTTTTCAAATGTAAACGTTGAAATAAAAATTAGAAAAAGTATCCGACGAACGCATTAAATATTCATTAGTAATGAGCTCACATGCCAACTCGATTAAGGCATATTTTTATAAATCAATTTCATCGTCATGCATAAATATCGATTGTAGTACGCCACGTTTTGATGAAATTCAAATTGCAAACTGGGTTCGGTAATGCTCGAAGGCAAATTTGCTCTATCTAATGCATCTACCCTACTTTGTTAACACCGTAAGCGTTTTTCTAGTTCTTAGGATAAATTACATTGCCTGTAAATGCGTGTCGACGTGCAATACCACCCAATGTCACGTCAATCTAATCATACATCACTAACATTACACACAATTTCCAAGAATTTCAAATGATCAATTATAATTTCAAATCATTAGCTATAATTTTATTGTAATTCTTAATTATATACGGAACATATTTTAATTTTAAATAACTTCTTTTTAATTTCCTGTCACATACATTTCATTAGAAAAAATACTATTACATTTTAAATTTTCGATTGGTGAAAAAACATCTATTTGGAAAGTGTTCCCAGTAAATCACTTCCATTATCAAATATACGACCTTTTCAAACACGGTAGAGCACCCTGTATATTTTAAAATGTCACTTTTGACATTTCAAAATTGGTACTTACGAAAGTTCAAGATATTTCATGACAATGACAAGTTATGCATATTATGCTTTAGCCAATAGATCATAATACAAGGAAATCAGTTTCAAATCAACACAAATACAGGGTGTAACAGCTAAACGAGCTACCTTAAATAATTTCTATATTATTGAAGATACAATAAAATACTATAACACAATCTTATAGAAGATCAGGGGGGACATCCGAATACAGGATAAAATATTTTTTTAAACCAGTGGTTCTCAAGCTACAAAGTTATATTTTTTTAAATGGGATGCTATATATTTTTACGCCCATTCGATAGAGTATTTTTTAAAAATTCAAACATGTATTTATTTTATATCCTAACATAACAAAAATATTGAGAAAATTTCAATTGAAATTTAAACAAATTTCATTATTTTTCAGTAGGCTATGTATGAAAAACATTTGAACTTTAATAAAATGAAAAAGATATTTGTTAATAACTTTATATATAATGTTATACTTGATTTATATCGTAAATAATTCAAATATACAGATATCAGTTATTGTTTTTCATAAATAGCCTACTAAAAAATAGCTAAAAATATTAAATTTATATAAAATTCAATTGAATTTTTCTCAATATTTTTGTTATATTAGCATATAAAATGACAGTTGAATGCAGAAAAATATACTCTATCAAATGGGCCTTAAAAATATATATCATTTAATAAAACATAACTTTGTGTTGTAATTTGAGAACCACTGGTTTAAAAAAATATTTTCTTCTGTATTCGGATGTCCTCCTTGGTCTTCTAATAAGAATGCCTTATAGTATTTTATTGTATCTTTAATAATATAGAAATTATTTGAGGTAGCTCGTTTAGCTGTAACACCCTGTATAATGGTTAGTCAAAAATTTTTCTTCGAAACTACCATTGTGTTTTTATTTACCTTATCATTCACAACGATTTATAAACACATAAAACAAAATTCGAAATTCTGTGATACATTATTTGTTACAACATTCTAAAATGACATTATTGTAAATGTCAGAAAATGATTAATGTGGAAAATGATAAATAGAACTCGAAATGCAATATAACAGTATTTGTTACACTGTTCTAAAATGACGTTATTTTAAATGCCATACAATGTTTAAAAATGGTAAATTATTTAAATGTTTCTTTAAAATTAATGGATATAATAAGCGGATTAATACACTAGTTCATTTTTAATTTTTGTTTTTATTTACAAATGTAACAGCTATTTCGAAAAAAAAAATTAACATATGAATCCTTCGTCATAATAGGTCGCCCTAAATACGTTTTAATTTAGAAGTTTTTGACTTAAATTCGTTGCATTAACGTTTAATGTACAAAATCTATTGAATATAGTAAAGTAATAGGGGATTACAGCTCAATCGAATTAAGAGAAATTAGCAAAAAATAGTGAAAGTATATGCTTAATAATGAATATTAATAAAGAAATAAAATGATATAATTGAAATACTTCAGAAATAAGGGGGTTTTTGTTTTAGCAGCTCGTCACTCATATGAAATCCATATATATTATTTTGATTGGCGACTCAAAGACCACCTTTAAATATATAACGAATACCGAGTTAGGGGCGGAGCCTACTACGAATGGAAGTAGAGAAATTCAAATAGCGGAGGCGTGGCTATCAGTCCAGTACTGCAATTCTCAAACCATTTTTATTTGAATATAAATATTTTGCATTAAACTTAATAATTTAAATACATTTCCAATTATAAAACATGTCGACTTGTACAGTATAATAATATTCATTTATTTTTTATAAATATAATTTAGAAATAGCATATATTTGAAGAACATTTAGGTCCACGAAGAAAATAGTTTGATAAAAAAACTTATATACGTGGCGTCACATCTATATTTTCAAATTTCGGACGACTATAACTCGCTTATTAATAGGAATTTTTTCACCGGATTTTCACCGACAGTCTTAGTTTTACTTATACGTTCAGATGAAATTATAAAAAAAATGGTGGAATCCCCTATTATTCCTTTGTTATATTTATTAATATTGAAACAAAATTTAATTTTTAACTAAGTATAAATTAACTTATATATGAACAAATTTTTGTCCGTATTACCATCTCCGTAGACAATTCGATACCTTCGGATCTTCAGTAGGTATACGAAGCAGCAACAATACTACAACGATATAACGTAAACATTACATAATTTTGCTTATATTTATCCTTAGCCGGGATAAATATTTCAAGGGTTTTTTTACATATTTAGATTCATTTTGACCAAATCTTAATATCTGTATTCATTTTCAAAATATTCGCCCTCAAAATTGTATCCTTAACCTCCCTGTCCCTATAACCAGTGGCAAATTTCCGCACAGGCGCAGAAAGCGCGAGTGCTTGGGGCCTCTTAAATCGAGGGGGCCTCAAATTTCAGGTCTCAAAATAAAATAAAAAATATTTATTTTATTATAATTATTATTTCCCTAATATAAATAATTAATAATTTAATAGTATTCATTAAATTAAATTGACAAATGAATAACGCCATCTATGCCATTTGTTTTGTGGCGGCCTAGCGGTCATATTTGAAACCATATGCAAGTTTGCTCTGTACTGACGTACACACAACTCTTTCAAAATGCAGTTAAGAAACCGGAAGCCTACTTTCAACTTTTGTAATTCCCGCTCGATTTTGACGTTATCACTTTCGGAGTCTATTCTAAACGCTGTATTTGTGAAAATTATAACTTCTTCGTTTTTAAATTTTCAAGAAATACTTTAGTTTAACAGCAACCTAACGCACAGAACTCAATTTGACGAAATTCGGGTATATAATGTAATGTAAATAGATATATTATCTCTGTTCGGGTGGTTCCATGCATTTCGCGATAAAATGATTATTAGTGTTTTAGCTGCATTTGTGAAAAATGTGATATTTTCGTTTGCAAATTTTCAAAAATACTTAATAGGAGCCTCAAAATTGAATTGCGCTTGGGGCCTCTCAAGTGCTAAATCCGCTACTGCCTATAACAATGGGGTATGTGACCATATTCGAATTTCAATATATATGTCATAAAATATAAAAACTAACCACTGTAGCTTCTCATTATAATAATAAAAATTAAACATTAATTTGTTATAATATTGTTATTAACAATTTAATGTTTTGGAGAAGGGATATACGCCGTAAGTATGTTAGAATCGTAGACAAAGACAGATAGACTGCGGGAAGGAAAAAGATAGTTATATATCAGCCTATCAACGTCGTGTTTATGTTGTAGTAGGTGTGGCAGGGTGTGGCATGGTCACATCTGGCTATAACTATCTCTTTCCCTCCCAGTCTAACCGTCTTTTTTCACGTTTCTACCGTCGTCACGTCACAAATCCCTTCCCCAAATTTTTAATAATTATTTTCACGTAAAGTACGAATAATTAATCGATGTAAAAAAATACGTGTATTTTATATTTTGTCTGGTATCATATTATGTAAAAATTAAAATTTGGTCACATACCCCATTGATGGAAAGTGTAAATACAAACCTGATAACTTCGCCATTCGAAGTTACGGAAAATTTTACAAAACAATAACAAGTTTTAATTTTTTTCCTTAGGCTTTTATAAATAAATATCTGAAAAACGAAAAATGGCTGAAAATGGTGTACCTACCCATTGGAAAAATATGAGTTTTTGGCCATTTTCGGAATATTTTAATGTAAATTGATATAAGTACATAGGTAGTTGAAGCCGTATTTCATACCAATTTTCGGGTGGTCTAATTTGAAGGATCCAAAAACGGGACTATTTTTTCCTACGTGTATGAAACGGAGAGACTTCAATGGTTATTTTCAAATCACTTTTCATTTTCAAGATATTTGCATTTCAAGTTCGGAACATGGACCTCTTAAATTGTTCTTAATTTAGGATGTAGTAAATATCACATTTTCAATAGAGCATCAATAATTCATAATAACAACACTGTAGAGTAGTATTCTGAATCGATTACTCGAAAATAGACCATTATTAGAAGAATCATAAATTATGAAAATCTAAAAATAATATTCGAAGAGAGAAATTTGTATAATTAAAAAAAAACAAAATAGTTTATTCGGTCTATTACTTTTAAAATCGAAAATAAAAATGAAATATTTAACCTTTTACAAGAGACACAAATTTTTGAGTCGCTTTAAATAATTAAATGTAATAATAATTACGCGACAAAAGTACTATATAATTCGTAATTTATTTTTAATTCATTGGGGGTCTCGTGGTTGCAAATCTGGGGAACCGGATTCGATCCTGACCGACGCCAAATATTTCGAATTTTAAATGGCACAACAATATCCCTGTGGTGTACTCTCCACGCCAACATTGAGTGCCCGTGAGGTGACACTTGGTAAATACCCTCACGGTACAAATATATCATCACCATTACCCAACAATGGGTAATATACCGTGAGGATAAAACTTTCATATTTTGATATTTCTCAAAAATTTAAAAGAAAATCATTTTACAATTAAACTTAATCAGCACCAAAAACTTTTTACGTAGACTATAGTTTACCAACCTAAATTTGAAGTCAAATATTCATCGACTAAAGTAGACTGGCGCGCTAAAGTTGTAATGGTGAATTCATATATCTCTAAAACTCTAAAGTTCTAAAGCATAAAATGAAAAAGTATTGTAGAAAATACAGTGGCTAAAAATCATTAGAACGTCAAGAAGTAACAAAAACGATTTCCAAGCAATAAGAAAGTAAGTGCGCACTCGATAAAAGGGATATTACAGTAAGTTTCAAACAATACTCTAAATGAGTATACTACGTGGATATTGGAAATTTAAAATGAAATAGAAATTATCATAAAGGAAATTATATAAAACTAGAAGCCAGAGAAAAACTAAAAGAAAATGATAAGATAATGTTGTTAAGGCATCAGAGAAAATAAAAATAAATATAACATGAAAAAGTTACCAGGGAAATAAACAGGATATTACAAAAATGGCGGAAGGACAATTTAAAAAAAAAACTTAAGGAAACGAAACATTACAAGCTCGAGAAAGAAAATTGAGGACAGGAAAGCCAGAAGAATTTTACAGAAAACTGTGTCAATATGGGAAACTTAATTTTCAATCCTTAAAGAAATATTAAAGGAAACTAGGAGGAACTCGTACAATTAAATGACCCAGATAAGCTGTGCTTTTTATACAAAAATATGGTATCAGCAATTACCCTTATATAGAAATTGCATTACACTTAAATTCGAGTTAAATTAAAAATTAATATTATTACGCTTTTCTCATATTGGGTACGGGTTTTAATAGTTTTAATTTCGGTAAAAGAATAAGAAGAATGCGTTTAATAAAAAATGTTAAGTGTATTAAATAAGTTACTTTCATTCAATAAATGAAAATATAGTTGGATGTCTCAAAAAACGTGCCCTATATATACGAAGTTGGTTAAATTAGATAAAAGTTGCCCTACTAAGAGACCATTTTATTGGTGCATTGATATTTGTGAAAAGTGCAAGGTCACTAGATATAAACGAAAATAAAAATTTGCAGGTTTTTTTTTGCGAATAACATCTAAGTGTGTAATAATATTGGACCTGTGCACCTCTTCAGGGAATTTTGCTGTTCTTTGGAATGGTGATGGTAATTTTTTTTTATCACTGTTGGATTTCGAGTTATGACGTCAAAGTTTTAATTTTTATATGCACGCCTTATTGGATGCCACTAAAAAGTTTTTTTTTTTAGGTTTCCAACGATGTATATCTTGTTTATGTTCATTTTTGTTTCAAACAGCGAAAATACAACAATTATTTTACTCTGTTCCATTTAAGCCATTCAGCAGATGTCGCTCGAATCAGTGCCAATTTTAAGTAGCCGAAATTACATTGGATAAACTTGTCTCATGTCTCCAATTTCAGCCAATCAGAGAAGTCAAAACTATGCCCAATGTTCTACAATACTGAATGGCTTAAATGGAACTAGATATAAATATATAGGTTAAAAACAATTATTGCGATGAAATAATTGAAACACACAATTAAATTATTTTGATTGCTAATTTCCACTGCTGGACAAAAAACACCTTCAATATTATCAAACGTAATGAGTTGCATTTGTTTCATAGAGCAAAATCGTTTGCACATTCATTAGCCATAGAAATTTTCAATTGTCTTTTGTTTTTGACTTACTTGCTTTTTGTTAATTTTGAAAATACCTCGTATCTCGCTTATTATGAGAGATATGGATAAAACGTTTAAATAATTTTTATTCGGTATCCTATGTAGAAGAACGTGGTGGTATAATTTGGGTTGCCTCATTATGTATATAAAACATCCATTTTTTTAGTTAGTTCTAAGAATATCTATAGTTAAATAAAAACTGTAATTTTATATAAGAGATCACACTTTAGATTTTTAACAATCCAAACAGGTCGTAGTTCGAAGTTCAATATAGTTTCCACATATCCAATATCTCAAATCTGAAAATATATGAATATTTTTAAGTGTCCGATTTTTTTTGTCTAGCAGTAAAGTTCCCAAAATTAAAGTTTTGCGTATTTTAATTAATTGTTCGTTATAGTAGGCAAATATTTCAATCGAAATTTGAAAAATGTTTCAATGCTAAGTATGTTAAAAATATTAATGAAAATGAAGAAAGTAAACTTAAAAATAAACAACTGATACTAACTGACTGTGATTTCATTTGATATTGCATAATATATTCCACTTTTGGTTTTTGGTGCTAAACCAGGCTATAATATTTCAAAAAAAGAGAATGAACCTCTTGGGAATTTTGAGTCTTGTACATTGATATTAATCTCTGGCAGAATATAATGTTAACTGTCAAATTGACAATATGCTCGCCTACTATGCCCCCTTAATGTTAATAAATCAGACAACCCATCTCAATCTTATCGAATTACGCATTGCCGTATCAGAGAACAATCAGATCGTAAGTTATTCACCCCAACATAATTACTTCATCCTCTATGGAAATGGAAATAGTCGCGTCTCGCGTCCGCCCCTGGAAAAGTATACAACATAGCAACATGGACTGTCACTATTACTCTTCAATTACCATATACACTGCGATATAATCAAATGCAGGCGAACGCGTGCGACAAATTTCATACTTAACATATTCATACTCATGCAAGAGCTTTGTACGAACACAAGTCACAAGGTCGTGCTAGCCCAATTCTACGATATTATTTTACGAAAAGTTCTTGGTAAATTTAAATTGTCATATTATTAAATGTTTACCGAAAAGAACAAATACTCCACTTCATTTTTTAGGTCTTCTTCCTATTCTAATTTTAAGATTCTTTGGAACTTTTTTACGGGATCTTTTGGGAACTTCATTTCCAGCTCTCCAATCATTGTTTAGGCTTTAGGCAATCTACCTGGAGGTCACCTACCATAAGGCAGGACAAGAAATCGAAATAAGTAACGGTTAATGGGTATCCGAAATAGAGATTGTAATTATTGAACGGTTTTTATTCAAAAGCCAGATTATTATTTACTTAACGATTAATTTAATCGGTTAATAAAATTATTAAGGGAAAATGAAAATACACTTACTCATATAAATTGTTTTTTCTGCGCCCGTTATTTCTTTTCCCTTGATACAGAGTGGTTCTATACTTATCGCTCAAACTTTAAGGAAGGTATAATAATACAGCTAATAGTAAGTCAAAAAGTAATAATCCGTAAGTCCAATTCTCAAATAAAAATCAGCCAAATTCAGCTGATTGTCATATATTGAAAATTTTTTGGAAAATTAAAAACCCTTCGAGGAGACCATTTAAAGATAAAAACCTTCATTTGACCAAAGTCTTCCAGTTTTTAAGATATTAATGGAAAAACACGAAAAATCAAAAGATTTGATCAGCGTTTCTGAAACTTTTTATTCTGAGAACCCCTTCCAAAATTAAAAGTTTACGGTGGATCCCTAAACAATTTTAACAGCAATATTGAATTACTCATTTGACGTTTCTTTTCGATAAGATAGTGTCAATTTAAAGAACACTTAAAATTTAAGCGTTAAGCATAACGCAACCGGCCATTAATCTCGTAAATAAATTTAGATCATTTTCGATCCTTATGAAAAGGCTCGGCGGATCGCTTCAGAAGTATTCAGAATTCAGAGACCCGCAGGGATCCGCGGACCACACTTTGAGCAACACTGGATTTTTTATTATTTTAAATTAAAGTTCTTTTATATTTGAAGTTATTTGTAGTATTTAAAATCTAAAGGTGACTTTAGATGATCAAATAAATTGAACACGTTTGACATTTCATCTGCGCGTTTGTCATTTAGCTTGTCTCTAGTGTGAGTTTTAATATTGCGCGTTATCTTTTTTTTACTGAAATTACGAAACTTAGCCAAAACAAAAACAAATATGACACTTATCAAAAAACCTTTACGCCAATATTACAAAATACAGTGTATGCAACCTAGAATGAAATAATCCCTCGAAGTAACTAAAATTTGAAGTAAATGACCTTGATATTTAGTTGATTTTTTTTGATCTTGAACATTGAACGTTCAAATTTCTTTGAACGTGTAAAGTTCCAGAATCTTTTAGTTCAATAAGAAGTTGTAAAAACTGATGTAAATATTTCATCGTCTAAAACCACCTTTAATTGTTTTTAGTTTAAATGCTTTTGATTTTTAAAGTCGACATGACGTCATGGCGACACCTATTGCTATATCTTTCTCTCGCACAAGCTCTATAGTAGGCAGGGAGAGCAAGGTAGCACTAATGAGATGTCACAATGAAATGACAACAAACTTATCTACGTGACCAGTGTGAAAGACAAAAAATGTGATAAAGCATATTAAAATATATTATATACAAACTGAAGATATACACCTAACTGAAGATTCAAAGGAGGCCAGTACCAAGCAGGGACTTAGAAAGCTATTGATTGATTGATTGATAGTACAGAGTAAAATATATGGAAAATCATTTTATATAACAGATGGATATATTTAATCATTTGAAAAAAGCCAATTTTTTTTATTTGTATAGCAATTATGAACAATATCTTTTTGTGTCAGTAACAATATCTAAAAATAGTTTTATATATTAATTTAAAATGGATTATAAAATATCTATGACGCACGAGCTAAACCAAAACATGAAAGAACTCAACGAAAATAGGACACATCAGTTTATGATGAAAAATTTTGTACGTCATCCTCTTTTAGAGCTTATTATTGATTTTATTTTCTTTCCGTTTTAAATTTTCTACATCAACGATTTATATTAAATCGAGTATTAAATATTATAATTTTTTTATGATCACTACGGAAAATAGGACAGTATTTATACTTTGCATAACCAGAAAGTTGTCCATTTCTCATAGCCATGTGTTATACGAGCCCAACCCCAAAAAATGTATTCGTACCACCTACAAAATATTTCTAGGAATATAAAAAGAAACATTTACGCACTATAATGAGAGGTCATGCACGATTTTTCATTTTTAACTTTAGTCGATAGAGTAATGAAAAATAATAGAACCGTATTTTTTATTTTTCCTCAAATCGATATTTAATACTGAAAAAATTGCAATTAAAAATGTCATTGTTCAAAAGGCGGCTGATTTTCTCCACCTCGTCCCGTGCACAGTGACGTCAGCGTTTCATCAACGCGGCCATTTTGATTGTCACATTAGATTAAACGTCAAAGTGACATTTAAAGATAACCTGAAATTTACGAAAGTAAACATGTCGGTGAAACGCTGTTTTGTGCCATCGTGCTAAAATACTAGCGAAAATAGTGAGAAAATATTTTTAATAGTACCGTGTGATACAAATAAATACAACTCGAAAAACAGTTACTGTTTGTATTGAAAAATACAGATTTGATACGCAACAAAGCAACAGTAATGAAATTCTAATACACAACGAACAACGTAGACAAATGTTAATCAAACGAAAAAGTAAAAACGAATGACTAATGACCAGCAGCTGAGTGATACGTGGATAATTTCAGGTCAAAATAGAATGTGTCATATTAATATATTATAGCATTTTTATCAAATATTAAGATATGTAATTCTCAATTTATAGTCTATACATTTTTTCTTTTAGAAATTCTGTGTCGATATGATAAGGCTGTATGAAATGAGTTGAACTTGCAGTGTGAAACGCTCGCTGACGTCACAACATGGCTGGTTTTTTGCAACTTTTTAAAAATGTCATACTTTAAAACGATTTTATACAACAAAAAATGTAAATAAAAAATAATTTATTCATACAGATCGATAAATTAGACTATGCTTGTTTGATTTAAACAAAGAAAAAACGAACAATTTTTTTGCATCACCTCATTGTCGTTATATCTGAATAAATTTTAACATTATATTTGTGTATTGAACATAAATATATTATTTTTATTTAATTGCTCATTGTAACAATAATTTACGCGTGGTTAAATAATTGTTAATCTAAGTCAAATGTACGAACACATTTGGGGTTGAACTCGTAGATCGAGAATTAGCTCTGTAGAAGTGTAGACAACAATATGTTACATTTACATATTACAAAATCATTTATAATTATTTGAAATTTTATAAAGATTTTCATTTTTATACAAATTACAATAAATTATAATAAAATTAAAATTGTACTGATACATTTATTGTTGATTAAAATTGTGTTACTTGTGCAGAATAATCTATTTCACACTCCTATAATAAATCAAAAAATACAAAAATATAGAAAAAGGCAAGTTGAGATTAATATTGATATTAAACTATATTAGTAATTAATTAAATAATAAAAATAATTTCGGAAAATATATACCTAATTAATAAAATTTGATATAAACATTTTTAATTTCAATCAGGTGATAGGTGACTAGAGCAAATTTAAAATTCGAAAAGATCTTTAAAAAATGTAATAAAAAGAGTACCGTCTACAAATCAAGTTACTCATATATGCACATGATTAAATTTTCCTATAAAACAGCATCCTTTAATCTGGTAAAAGTAATTTAAATTTTCTATTCAAGACAATCAATAATCACATAAAGACATAACTTCAATGTCAATATTCCATGACCAAATCTTTTCAAGCAAGGAAACATCTTTTTATGTTTAAATTAATTTAAACTGAAACCGGAACTTGAATCGTTTTATCTAAATCGGTTACCGAATTCCAATTATGATGAAAGCTTCGAATCGGAACGGAAATCGATTGAGTGAATTAAATTGAACTATGAACCAAACCTGACTTGTTTTTTCTTGAAGATTGAATCTTTTCCTTTTATTCTTTTTCAAAATAATTATAATCAATATCTTCGCTCCGTTATAAGCTTCAAAGTATTTTGTTTTTATTGTTTATTTTGAATCTTAAATAAGCTTTATTGTGAAGAAGCTGATTATGTTTTACCATTTTAAATTTTTATTTACAGGCTTGTAAACACCAAAAATAAATGAAATAATAAATAACATTTTACTCATTGTTAAGTGTACTAATCTGTTTTAAGCAGACTTTAGTAATGACAATTTAGCAGACATAAACTTACACATTTTCAAAACCAGTGTTGACCTGATTTAAATAATTTGATTTTTTTAATAAAAATCATTGATTTATTTTCAAAGATGAAAAAAATATTTTAATTATAATTAAAATGTATTTATTTGCTACAAAATTATTAATAACAACAAAAATATGTTCTGTATATAGTAATATCTAAAAATTAAATGATATTTTATCACTTTAATTTTTATATTACAGACTGGACTGACAGGCACGCCTCCGCTATTTGAATTTCTCTTCTTCCATTGGTAGTAGGTTCCGCCCCCAACTGGGTATTCGTTATATATTTATAGGCCGTCTTTGAGTCGCCAATCAAAATAATATATGGATTTCATATTAGTAACGAGCTGCTAAAACAAAACCCCCTTATTTCCGAAGTATTTCAATTATATCATTCTATTTCTTTATTAATATTCATTATTAAGCATCTACTTTCACTATTTTTTACTAATTTCGCTTAATTCGATTGAGCTGTAATCCCCTATTGGCAGCCATTGAACCAATCAATTGTCAGACATGTCAATAAAATCTTGAAGGATTTTAGTACCACAGACAGATAGTTTAAATCATAGTATTAGAGACATGTATAATTAAAATTAATAGTGCAAAATGTCAAGTTCCCAGAATGGTAAGTATTGCAATTATTAAAACTATATAAGTTTCTTGGTGATTTTAAAATCACACTGAGAAAAATGACTGGTTTTTAGCAAATAAATATTTATAATTAAGGGGTACTTCATTCATTCAATTATTGCAACCTTTCAACAAATATAATTTAATCTTTAATATGAAATGTATTTTATTCATTCAGTTAAATTATTTATTTGACCGTCATTTATTTCATTTAAATTTAATTTAATTTTCTCAAATAAACTGATATATAATATATTTATGTTTAGTACTTTAAATTGAGATTTTTAATAAATAAATTTATAATTTTCTGAAATATTTATTTGTTTCTTACAAATATGTAATTGTTTAGAATTAATTTCATAATATATTTGTGTAAACTTTATATTAATTACAATGAAAAATAGTTTTTATTGTATGAATCTACATTTATTTGTCACAAATAAATATTGTTTGTGGCAAAATGATATTTCCATTGAGTGAACAATGCTCTATTTGTCAAAAGACGATTTTAAGTGAAGTGTCTTGTATGAACTTGTTCATTTGTTGTACGTTGCATCTTGTTTATGGTGGTGCTCATTTCTGACAGTGTTCATTTCTGGCGATTTGTTTTTCATTCGTGTGCTAAAAACTGGTGAATATGGGTGACGAAACAGTGATAAATATACTACTTGAGTGGAGTTTTGGATATTTGCTTTGCATTTTTCAGTGTATCTTTTATGCCAAGGCACATGCATCAGTACCTGTAAAGATTGTGTATTTATAATTTTATAATTTTTTGTTATATGTACATTAATATAATACTTGAGGATGTAATTTGTGTGTTAATAAAAATATAGTGTACGAAAAAATTAAATAAACTGGTCTTTATTTAATTATTTTCCTTCAATTTTAATCTATTTAGAGTGGACATGCTATGAAAGATAGGTATATAAATTTGGTTCAAATAAATTATTATATATCCAATAGTAATGAAATAAATTTAGCGCAATGAAAATATTTCTTAACGTAAATAAATGCATAGTTCTCATGAAATAGAAGATATAATTGATCTTAATATATATTTATTTGAGACAAATAAATGCTTCAAATAAATAATTACATTGCTTCAATTGTAGATATATTTGGATCTATTCAAGCTTAGGATTTATTTGTAACAAATAAATTTACAGTTCACGTAATTATATCTTTTTCTCAGTGCACCCATTCCCAAAAGTACGAAATGTTGATATTGTTTGTCGCACAGAAATGTATATGAAGGATATACAGAAAAAACTATAATAAAACAAAAAAAAATCAGCCAATATAATCAATAATTCGTTCATTTTTAAAGATTGGTCGCAAAAATGCAAAATTTACATTAAATTATTCAATTTCATATTTATAATTCTTTAAACTAAACCTGAATTTGTATGTTATTTAAAAAAATATATTATTCGCTATTTCATTTTGGTATCTAGGATATTCATTAGATCTTGGTTCGACTAAGCTCTTTTTTATCAAAAAATGTATAGTTATCGTACAGGTATTACCAACAGATTGATCACGGTTGTTTTCGAAATATGGTAACAGCGCCCTAAAAGGCGGGTAGATTTTAAAGCTTTTTTATATTTTTAAAAATTTAAAGATCTCTTTCTGCCTATTTATATAAATCCTTATTTTGTGACATATATCTCAGTAGCATTAGAATAATTTTATTATTGATGGGAGTGATTCTTGTTTTATACAAACTAAGTAGTAAACTAGTCAATCCTAAGAAAAGACAAGTTGGCAATAGGGGATTCCACCATTTTTTAAATATAATTTCATCTGAACGTATAAGTAAAACTATAAGACTATCGGTGAAAATCCGGTGAAAAAATTCCTATTAATAAGCGAGTTATAGTCCTCCGAAATTTGAAAATATAGATGTGACGAATATAACTTTTTATATCAAACTATTTTCTTCGTGGACTTAAATGTTCTTGAAATATATGCTATTTCTAAATTATATTTATATAAAGCAAATGAATATTATTATACTGTACAAGTCTACATGCTTTATAATTGCAAGTGTATCAAAATTATTAAGTTTAATGTAAGAAATTTATATTCAAATAAAAACTGTTTGAGAATTGCACTACTAGACTGATAGCCACGCCTCCGCTATTTGAATTTCTCTATTTTCATTGATAGTGGGCTCCGCCCCTAACTGGGTATTCGTTATATATTTATAGGCCGTCTTTGAATCGCCAATCAAAATAATATATATGGATCTCATGAGTGACGAGCTGCTATAACAAAAATCCCCTTATTTCCGAAGTATTTCAATTACGTCGTTTTATTTCTTTATTAATATTTATTATTAAGCAATATTTTTTCCTAATTTCTCTTAAATCAATTGCGCTGTAGTCCCCCATTCCTGATATATTGGTTAAATTTGGGACATATGATTTTTGGTACATAAATTCTAAACAATGGTTAGCCATAGTCACGTCGCAAAAACAGATACAATAATACAGTAATATGCACATTTGTATTACTTCATACAACACGGGTACTATTGTGTACACATAATTCATTGGGTCTTTTGCTTCTTTAACTTAATAAAATTGAGGTGTCATAAATCACGTATCTTAAACTAAACAAGGCTTAAGGTTTTCAGGTTTAAGTAAGTCATTAATAAATGTAAGTTTAAATTACCTGAAAATTAGTTTTGATATGTACAGACATCTGTGTAAATGCTTCAAAAACAAGATTAAAATATCGGTAGAGCAGTACTCAACAAGACACCTGTGCGCCGTGAAACTGTCATTCGCTTGACATTATTGGTTATATTTCAGCAATTAAGTTATGACAGTCTCCATGTACTTCTCGCATTTGTTTAAAAAGCCGAACCCACCAAGTGGATACTAAATAAAGATGCGTGTATATATCTATATCATTTCAGACTCGTTCTCATTGGTGAAGTTAGTGACGTCAAACTAAATCATCAACCTAAAGTTTGGACCTTGCAATATTTAGCTTTATGATTTGGATTTAGAGACCCTAAATTCGGAAGTGTGAATGGAGTCATTACATAATATGCGGCCAAAGTCTTTAAATCTAAAGTATAAATTATAAATCTGAACCGAATTTTCATTTGTGAATGCACCTTACTGATTCTCTCTGTTCTCAAAACCATCAAACTGTTACCTCCTTGTTGTCTAGCAGTAATGTCTAAAATGTGGAAAGGTATTAGCCATTCAATAAAAACACCCTATATATTACAATAATACTTTGTAAAATCACCACATTTAAAGAGGTAAATGCCCTGACATATCTATACATTAGTTAATTAAAAATTATTACAACTGGCTTCATACAGGCACTAATGTATTTCCTTTTAAGCTTTTCCAGATTTTTTCTTGTTTCGTCATTTGCTGCAAAAAGAAAAATGCAGATTTCAATCCAAATCCTGTGGTTTTAAAATGTTCAATTTATTGGATTCGTTTTGAATTAATGAAATGGATTTTTAAGTAATCCTAATGCATTTAAAATTTAAATATTTCATGGACGAAAAAACCTAGACCATTTAGAAAAGGTTAATAGCATTGAATCTAGGATTTTGTTTCGAATTACTGAAAAAATATGCATATCTAACAATAAATTGCCCTCTGAAAATATATACAGTATAGGAAAATATCAGAACCGGGCCGAGATATTTTGGCATTCCTCACTGAAAATAAAATAACATTAAGATTGCTATTTAAAAAAAAAATAATTTTGCATAGAGCTACATTCTGAATTCAATAACTTTAAATCTTATTTATTTTTAGACAGTATTTCATAGTGAAATGAATAATATTAAAACATAAGGGAAATTCAAATATGTACCAAAATAATAAATGAGTACCTACTACATTGCAGTTATCAAAAATTTATGTACTATAAGTATCAAATATTTTTTTACCCTAATGAAATTATGTTTTGATAACCTGAAGTAATTAGTGATGCCGCGAGATCTCGCATTTTCGAGATCTCGTCTCGAATTTCTCGAATTTTCGAGACGAGATTAGCCTTATTCTCGTCTCGACAATTCGAGACGAGAGTAATGCCCTCGAGATTTGCTAGAGATGAGAGTGGAAAGTCGAGATCTCGGATGTATTTTTTTAAAATTATGCAATTAAAATATAAATACTATAAAAGAACAAAATATTCATCGGTATATATAAATATTTTAATTGCCTCTTCATTTACATTCATATTTACTTATTCATTTTAAAGTTATTTTTAGTTTTAGCAAAAAAAGTGATACCTATGGTGTACTTTTCACACCAGCTTCAAGTGCCCGCACTTTACGAATATATAATTATAATTACCAATATCTGCGTATAAAACAGATTGACACGCCCAGCAATGGTTAATAATACCTAACCATTTAAATACCACACAGTAAAATAATCAGTTTTAATTAATAGTACCTATTCGTTTCTTTGCTAATTATAAATTCGAGAAATTCGAAACCCTCGAGTCGAGATCGAGAGAAGGCAAGAAAAATTACAACGAGACGAGATACAAAGTAATCAGTAATCTCGTCTCGAAATTTCGAGACAAGACGAGAGTGGATTGATTCTCACCGTTTCTCGTCTAGCGGCATCACTAAAAGTAATAAACGAATACCAAGCCAATATGGATTAAATGTAAATCCGAAACTCCTCATTATTGTAATATTCGTATGGCAGATTGGATGCGCCATCCAATAGTGAATAGCTATGAATTATTATTTTTATCGAATTTTAAATTCCACATGAATTTGTAATATTCAAAATTATGTAACACTCTGAGCGAGAAGATAGCGAGCCGAAAGAACAAAGCCTGTTTCACATTATACTTTTTTTCATAAATTCTATATTAGTTTTTAGAAACTTTTTTTATAAATATATGCCTCAGAAAATATAAAAATTAACCACTATAGCTATTATAACAATAAAAAATTAAACATTATTTCGTAATAATCTAGTTATTTGCAATTGAATGTTTTGGAGAAGGGATATAGCAACATCAGTTTGGCCTGAGATTATATCTCAACCACTATCAACTGCTAGGGTATATTGTCTGTTTTTGTCTACCACTCTCGAGCCATAGCGACGTCACTATACCCCTTCTCCAAATTTTGAATAATTTATTTCTCGTAAACTATAAATAATCAATCGTTTTATAAAAATAAGAGTATTTTATTTATTTTATTTCATTCATATGTAGTCACATACTACATTACATGCTATTTTGCAGAAGCAGATTTCAGACAGGAAAAGTATAATGTTAAAACAGACTTATGGGAGCAGCACGACGTAGTATGAAACTTTATTAATAAAATTATGAATGAAAAGTTTAATATTTTTGAGAAATATTGTATGATATATGATAAAAATTAATTAAAGTTAAATTATGAACATTATTTTTTTTGGAAATACCCCATTATCAACAGTGACTACGTTTATCTCGATAATTCAAGCGGCTTCAAGTATATTATTACTTGAAAAATCCTTTCGATTTATCTCAGCGGATTGAAAATAGGATTGAGTTATTCTCAATCATCTTTAAATTCGTATCGACTAAAAGTAAATAAAATAAATATACCAGCATGGCATATTACCCATTGCTGGGTGTGCCAATCTGCTTTGTACGCAGATTTCGGTAATGATGATGACATATTTGCACCGTGCAATAGTCACATACTACATTACATGCTATTTTGCAGAAGCAGATTTCAGACAGGAAAAGTATAATGTTAAAACAGACTTATGGGAGCAGCACGACGTAGTATGAACACTTTAAATTTAAGAAATTACTGCACAACACGTGCTGTTAAAGACTATGTATGTGTATATAAACATAACCGCGCACCACGCACGTTTATGACCTTTTTTCCTCCTTCTTACACACGTGGAAGGAAGTTAACGTTTCTGTTTTCTATAATATTAGAATGAAAGCATTACACTATTTATACTTGATGTGGAAGAGAAGTACAGAATGTAAAAACAATATACACTTCTTTTATTATTACATATTGACAACTGCTTTCAACCAAATCACATGCAGCAATTTTTATTCTGTATTGTGAATATTTATTCAAATTGCTAATTTAAAGTATTAAAAAAAATCATACTACGATGTTTATATATTTATTTTTAATTACGTATAATAAATTTATAAGTTTACAATGGTCAAACAATGAGATAACCAAGAAGGAACTTTACTTGACAATTAAATATTTGGTTACATATGACTTATATGACCTTCAAATGACATTTCACAAACATTTATATAGAGCGACAAAGTAAAAAAGAAAACTTAATGAATACGATATTGTCAAAAAAGCAGTAGCTCACATTATTTCATTAATAGTTAAACATCTGAATAAAATTAAAGAAATATTAACCATATTAACAACAATGGAAACGAAAAGGTAATGAATGATATATCAGCTATATCATCCAACTTCGTCGAACTATAGGATTCATCGTTCGGTGACGCCACAAATGGATGCCGCGAAACTTTATTAATAAAATTATGAATGAAAAGTTTAATATTTTTGAGAAATATTGTATGATATATGATAAAAATTAATTAAAGTTAAATTATGAACATTATTTTTTTTGGAAATACCCCATTATCAACAGTGACTACGTTTATCTCGATAATTCAAGCGGCTTCAAGTATATTATTACTTGAAAAATCCTTTCGATTTATCTCAGCGGATTGAAAATAGGATTGAGTTATTCTCAATCATCTTTAAATTCGTATCGACTAAAAGTAAATAAAATAAATATACCAGCATGGCATATTACCCATTGCTGGGTGTGCCAATCTGCTTTGTACGCAGATTTCGGTAATGATGATGACATATTTGCACCGTGCAATAGTCACCTTACGGGCACTCATCGACTAAAAAAAGTTAGCTAAATACTCGATTATGCAGACAGATAGGGAGAGGTATATGATCTAATTTCATCCTGGATATATAACCCCAAAATCTAAAAATTGTCATTGTTATTTGTCTTCTCTTTCAAAAACATTAAAAAAACATTTATTTTTTCATCATTTCAAATATTTTGCTTTTCGACAATTTTACTAAGTTTTATGTCGCGACTTTTATAAAATGAGGTAAAATGCAAACAACCAACAAATGATATGAATTTAGTAACGCTGCAACATATTGCGGGTGTGCGAATGCGTAGTTACATTATTTGAAGCTTCACTGTTTATTTCGACAGAAGTCAAGCCGCTTCGTAAGTCCAAGCCTGTTATTTTATAGGCTTGACTTGGCATTTTCAAGCGGCTTCAAATATTAATCTCGAGCGTTTATTTCGAAGATTGAAAAGGGATTTACTAAATTCAAGCGGCTTCAAACGTCGAGATAAACGTAGTCTATGTGCTTTCACTGTTTATTTCGACAGAAGTCAAGCCGCTTCGTAAGTCCAAGCCTGTTATTTTATAGGCTTGACTTGTCATTTTCAAGCGGCTTCAAATATTAATCTCGAGAGTTTATTTCGAAGATTGAAAAGGGATTTACTAAATTCAAGCGGCTTCAAACGTCGAGATAAACGTAGTGTATGTGCTGGCAAACAACTCCATATTTTGGTTTCAAAAGTTCAGCCATTTGGTTGTATGATACAAAAAAATGATTAAAACAATGGACGTGAATGAAAAAATGAACAATAAAAAACGACACATGCATTTTTGAAATGGTGTTTTCAATTTTTGGTTAATGCTTTAAAGGTGAAAAGTGATGGTGCCGTTGTCGAAACGTATTTATTAAATTAGTTATAATTATCATATTATTATTATAATTATTATTATTATTATTCAAATTGTAACACGAGGGGGTCTCCTACGCTGATGAGGAAGACGATGCTGCTTATTCCAACGATGATATACTTTACACTTACTGGTGATAAAAACTTCATGAGAAGGAAGAACACACATACACTTACACTTTACACTTGATGAACACTTACATTATGACATGGATATTACTTGGATTTAATTACTGTTATATTTAAAATTATTAACTAATACAACTAAGCCTAACATGTTACATTCCGTAACCCAGCGTCGCGGGCGATTAGCACGCGCCCCAAAACTAAAAACACTACATGTTTCGACAACAAAACGTCTTTACGCGCGACTAACTCATCTAGACTCTTTCATGTTTACTCCATGAGTAACTAAAGTCGACTATATAAGGCAAAGCGCTGTCTTCAGGACAGGATTATCTTAGGGGTACAGGGTGCACAGGCTAGGGCATTCAAAGTCACGCACGTATACATAATAATTACTAAACTTAATGACCAACAAATAAATGTCGTGACTTATCATAATACCATAAGAATATCTAAACTGAATTTTGACATTTATAATTTAAATAGATAAACAGAGTTAAAATATAATTACTGAAACTATAATTTAGAAAAGTTTATAAAAAGTTATTTATCTGTTATTACTCTTCTCACCCTCGCCTTGTCACAAAATGTACAATCTTCATCAATAAATATTTTTTTCTACAGTCTATATACAAAGTAGCCATTTGCGCTCTCTTTTGTCAACGCAAAATGTCACTGTGCCGCTCTAGAGCGACAAAGTAGAAAAAACGCCCGCTCCTCAAATTTCTAACTATACAATGTTGAGAAATGTTACTTGGTTACATTCTTAATGGAAACGTTTTGTGAGGAATTAATGACACTGTAGTTACACATTACCAACATACATAACCAAACAAAATGCCGCACTGCTGTGGAAATAAAATAGGGCATTCATTTACAAAAACGAAAGTATAAAATGCTTAGATTAGATTGAAGCAATAGCTCAAGAAGAATGGAAAATACCGATAAGTAAAAATAAATAAAAAATAAATTTTTGTTATGGTGGAGGACCCCATTGTGGCGACTGTAGAAAAAATCTTGTGTGTGTTTCGAGCGCAAATGGACATTGTCGATTTCGAGAAAATGCCTCGCTCCTGCGTCGCGCGGCAACAACCTCTCAATCGACAATGTCCCATTTTGCGCTCTTAATACACAAATAGCTATTGTTTCTCATGAGTTTAGTTAGTATTTTGTAGATATATTATAGATCGAGCATGTTATAGACAGACAGTTACTCCGAATATCAATTTATTGAATTCTATGAGAATCATTTATAGATTTTTCAGTTTATAGATACTAAAAAAATATAAAAAGCATCAATATTAAAATTTACCTATTTATATAGAACTGTCATTGTTAGAATAACCGACAATACCTAAGAAAAACATGATATTAATTGTTAGATCCAAAAAAATAGAATGTAATTTTCTGAAAAAATCCTGAAAATGATAATTGAAAACAGCTCCATGTATACATATTTTCAAAGCAAACTTTGCAGTTTATTTCAACATAAAAATTTCAAACCAAAGTTTTTAAATTGAATTTTACACTTTGGTTTATGTTCTCGCAGAATATTTTCATGAATCTGTTTTTTAAACCGGCAGTTCAGTTATCGTAAGGGTATATAATATTAAAAAAATACGGCATTAAACTAATGCAGCTGGCTTAAAAGTAAACGTAAAACTCATGGACTTATATCTTGGAAGTTGTGCTTGACAGTAATTTGAACAGGGTGATATCCTATTCTTTGGGTACGTCTACCCAGGTAAAGATAATTATAAAGAATAGATTTCGTACTCATACCTGAGAAGGTAGTGTAGTTATATATGCTCGTATACCTGCTTCGCCAAATGTTAGCGAACTACGATGCAGACTAATTTACCAAGAATTCTTCTATGTAATTTTGTGGATTAAATTATAGTGCGTTTGATATGTGCATGGCGTATAAGGGAACTTTCTACTCTACACAATGGGTTCCGATTTTTCAAATTGATCATGATTATCGCATTTTTGCAAGTCTGGTTTAAACATAGAAATTTCAAAGATACATACATACAAGTAAATATGAAAATAACCACGACAGCAATTTTGTGAATTAAAATTAGAAAATTATATGTGTATTGTATTTACGATAAAACAATTTTCCATATTTCGTACGTTTTTAAATTAAGGACCGTTTCCACCTACCACAGTTCAATATTTTATTCTATAGATTAAATTTAACTGTAAAATATATTCCACATAACTGTTAATTTCAATTTAAGCAATTTTAGTTAACGCTAACAGATGATTAAATCAAGTGTTAAAATAACACTCAAAAATCAAAAACAAATAATTTTTGTAAAAACTAATTAAACGATGCATTATTATGACTGAAAGTTCAATAATATAAATTTGCTGTATACAGGATGTAACAGCTAAACGAGCTACCTCAAATAATTTCTATACTATTAAAGGTACAATAAAATATCATAAGACAATTTTATAGAAGACCAAGGGGGACATCCGATTAGAGAAGAAAATATATATATATATATATATATATATATATATATATATATATATATATATATATATATATATATATATATATATATATATATTAGGCCCATTCGATAGAGTATTTTTTTCTGAATTCAACCGTATAATCATTTTCTATTTTTACATAGCAAAAATATTCAATTGAAATTTAAACAAATTTATATTTTATAGTCATTTTTCAGTAGGCTATGTATAAAAAACAAAAATTTCTATTTGTCAATTTGTATTATTTAGGATATAAATCAAATAGAAAACTGTTTATAATGTGATTAACAAATAATGGTGTTCATTTTAAATTAAGGTCTATTGTTTTTCATACATAGCCTACTGAAAAATAACTATAAAAATTAAATTTACTTAAATTTCAATTTAATTTTTCTTAATATTTTTGTTATGTAAGTAAATAAAATAATCACATGGTTGAATTCAGAAAAAAATACTCTATCGAATAGGTATAAAAAATATATATCATCCCATTTAAGAAAATGTAATTTTGTAGTGTAACTTGAGAACCACTGGTTTAAAAAAATATTTTCTTCTCTAATCGGATGTCCCCCTTGGTCTTCTATAAGATTGTCTTATAGCATTTTATTGTATATTTAATAATATAGAAATTATTTGAGGTAGCTCATTTAGCTGATACACCCTGTATACTGGGTGTCCCAGGACGAGCTTACGCTATCGTTATTTTAAAAACTATTGAATATTATTTCATGAAATTTGGCATCTAGGGGTTTTCCGACATGCCCGTTTCAACTAAAATATTTTCAAAACAGCAGCACTTCCGGTTTAACCGGAAGTAGACCCCAACATTCTTATTTTAAATGGAATGCTATATTTTTTATTTTACCACTGAATTCAGCAGAAAATTTTACATATGAAACTATAATATGATCAACCTTTGATTTTTTCACTAATAATGGCCACTTTTTTATCACTCAATCTCGAGAATGGAAACGAGTTTCTATAATCTGTACAAGCAGTTTTATAAAGAAAGCTTTTGTTTACAATAATATAAATTAATAATCGACAATTTTTGAAAACTGTAATTTCTACGTGAACGTAAAATTGAAGTTCACAAAATTCAAAAAACTCAATTTTTTTAAACGGAACACCCCATTTTTTATTATTTAAATGAATTCTTCGTTAATAATAGGTGTAGTTTGTGTAACATGTCCTATGTTGAAAGTTGATAGATTTTTAGTAAAATGGAAATTATGTAAATTAGTAAATTAGGGTCTACTTCCGGTTAAACCGGAAGTGCTACTGTTTTGAAAATATTTTAGATGAAACGGGCATGTCGGAAAACCCCTAGAAACCAAATTTCGTAAAATAATATTGAATAGTTTTTAAAATAACGATAGCGTAAGCTCATCCTGGGACAGCCTGTATTTACCCTGTATTTAATTAAGTTTTTTTGGTGTAGAATTTACTGGGTATTATACTAATCGATTTAAAATTCGTACACCATCAGTAATAGGTAAAAGAGACAAAGGGTGTGATGTTATTTTGTTATAATTATTGTAAAATGTCGACCGAGGTGGCTTGGTGACAGCGTACTAGCTTCACGTGCCAGCAATTCTGGGTTCGAATCCTGGGTAAGGTATGGAAGTTTATCTGCGTCCCTTTCATAATCTCATATTCATCTATAACATGTGTAAAAACGAAATGTTACATAAATGCAACGAAATATTGACTCAGCCCCATTATTAATTGCTATAACTTAAATAAATTTGTAATAAAGAATAATTATTATAATATTTAATGTAATGTATAAAAAAATCATCAAAGCTTGAATCCTCGAACGCCATTATATAAGCTTCTTATTAATCCTCTTACAAAAGCTTAGCGATTATTAAAATAATATACAAACAGTTCTAAATATGTATCGATATGATTCTCTTTTATCTTCTGAAAGCACTTTAAAACCTTTCAATGTATTACAGTGCATTGCATTGGAACTTTTTTTGTAAAATCCTCTTCATTGTTTTAATAATTAATAGACAGTTTATAAATTCATTATAAATGAAGCTGTGAACAAACAACTATTTTTTAATTTTTGAATCTTAAACAGTACTGTTTATAATCTTAAAATTTTCATATTCACCGGAATTAAAAGAAAATACAGCACGATATGAAGTTTACTTTTAATTAATTCAACCCCTTTGTTTTTAATAACAGATTTTTTATGTGTCTATTGACCTAAAAGCACAGCACAAACAAAATGAAATGTTAATTTTTTAAACATAATTTTTAATTAAACCCGTATCCGGTATATATAAAATGTATACATGTAAGTGGAGTGTACGAAATATAATATGTCTGTAAAATATTGTTCGCTTTATATCACAAATGTATTTATTTATCGCAAAAGAATATCTATCATATCAAAATAAAATATATCTATACATATCTGCATTTTTATATAAAATATGTATATGTATCGAAAAATATATAAAACTAGAATTATATTTAGTAAAGTGTGAACATTAAAAAGCAAAAACATATTATGCTTCATTCAATTTTTTTTGTAAAAATCATTACCGAAAAGGCTGATAAGAAAAAAAAAATGTACTTACTAGGAGCTATACATTTTTTCTTTTTATTATAAATGTTAGTAATTTAGTGAATTAAACTGTCTATATTAATAAAGGTGGATTATTATTGCAATAAATATATTTTTTTTATTTATGGCAAGGCATTGGGTTAATGGATTTCGATTAATGTTCTTCTACAGTTATACTTTGATTATTCTTATACCGTGTGTCTGTCTTAAAGGTGTACATAGAAGATTAACATGGGAAATCAGGTTTTAGGGCATAAAATTCTGCATCTAAATCAATAAACAGAATTACCTTTACATGCTTTGTAACGACAGAAATTTATTATGAAAATGTCGAAAATTACGTTGAAAATATCGACAGCCATGGAATTGAACAAAAAATAAATAAATGCTTGACGTTTTATCTGACACAATGTAAGTTGACAATTTGATAAAATGGCAAGCATTTATTTATTTCTTGTTCAATTCCATGGCTGTCGATATTTTCAATGTAATTTTCGACATTTTCATAATTAATTTCTGTCGTTACAAAATATGTAAAGGTAATTCTGTTTATTGATTTAGATGCAGAATTTTATTTGACGCGTTTTTGCATAAAATAATTAGGCGAGCAGGAAATTGCAAAAACCTGATTTCCCATGTTACTCTCCTATGTACACCTTTAAGACAGACACACGGTATATAAAAATACATATATAGCAATTTTTTCCCGATTATTCACAGTCTTATCCTGGTCAAAAATTAACACTGGTTGTTCTTGGATTAAGCCGTAAAAATATCAATACTATAATAGTTATTTACGTAATAAATGAGTAAAAAAAAGTACTTTACACACGAGTTCGTTCTTCGTTCACAGTAAAATCGTGAGAAAAAAACGGACACGGTCAACTAAACAAAGGGCGACTGGGCGATTGTGAATTAGGGAGGGAGTAGGCGATAGCCAACTGGGCGCCGGATATCTGGGCGACAAAGTAATAGGTAGATCTGTTTAAATAAAGTAATAAATATGTTTAAATAAATCAGATAGTCACTTTTAACTATTTTCTCTGTTGCAAAAAATCCATAAATTGTATGCCTGCTAAGCGCGCAAATTTTTAAGTTTTGTCGCCCACTTGACTATTGTCCAGTTGTCTGTCGCTAAGTTATCGCGTGCCATGAAAAAAAGTATCATAGCGTTTCATTTTTTCACTCGTTTTTAATGAAAAAAGTGAACTATTTTTAACTAACTTATAGAATTATGTGATATGGGGTCTCGTGGCCGCATGCCTGAGTGTCTGGTCGTGAATCTGGGAAACCGGGTTCGATCCCGACCGACGCCAAATATTTCGAATTTTAAATGGCACAAACTTGACCCCTGTGTTGCACGCTCCACGCCAGCAATGAGTGCCCGTGAGGTGACGCCTGGTAAACGCCCGCACGGTACAAATATGTCATCATCATTACCGATATCTGCGTACAAAGCAGATTGGCACACCCAGCAATGGGTACTATGCCGTGATGATATATTTATTTATTTTATTTAAAAAAATTCACCAAGTATTAGGTACATCTAGTATATTGTTCTTTAATTCTAGTTCTTCCAGAAAACTATAGATCATGATAAAACTTGAAAACAGTAATTCTTGACAAAATGTCGGTAATAGAGGGTTATGATTTTGACGTCACACGCAAGAAAGAGTGCAACGATGTTGAAGATGAGATGGAAGATCAGATTACAAACAAAGCATCGCCATTTTTAACGTTCTGTCTTCTGTCACTTGCATTTTGACATTTGAGTTTTACATACATCAATGTCTTCGGATGGCTGTGGAAACTTCAGGAATTTGACATTTGTCGCGTATTCTCCTTCACTTCATATTTGGCACCATCTTGCAACTGTCACCATGACAGCGATTTGTTTGTAATTTAGCAACGGAGTGAACTGAGTCACAAGTGTAATTCAAGGAAAATATCAATAGATGGCAGCTCGAAATTATGCCTATGTATAACCTTCCATTGTGCGTCTGTATATGTGCTTAGTTCCAAATAGGGTAGTTCAGTAATTACGTCATATGCGGCGCGCTTCATTTAAACTACTATCCTACCGGTATACATCTTTCAAAGTGGACCTTATTGCCACAGTAAATAAATTGCATGGAACTGCATGTTCGTCCAATCTCGAACATGTTCGTGAAACATCACGTGAAGCGGCCGGAAGAGCTCGTTCGAAAGACAGCGAACCGTTTTTATGTTACAGTACCCTAAGAACACGACATATTATTAATATATAAATGTGGACAGACAGAGTTATTTACGTACATTAAACTTAAAAAGAAGAAATCTAAAGTTTTGAAAAGAACTGATTTGAAAATGCTCAAAAACGCCAACAAGCAAAATCTCAGTCGGTATATCGGTAAACTCTCGGATATGCTTGAAGTTGCGCAAACTTGATGCTCTGTAGTTCAGAATGTGCAAAGTTGATTTCAATTTGAAATAAAACTTTTCTTATTTATTAATGTGTATATATTTTATTACGAAGTAATAGAAAAATGTTTATAATTTGATGTTATTAATATCTCAAAGTTAACTTCTTCATAATAACAATAATATCAGCATCAAATTACAAACCTTTAAATTCTGACCCTTATGTGCTCTGTCAATACAGCCTACTTTGAAAGTATCGTTTTTGCTTAGGACAGTAATTCATATTTCGCACTATACTCTGACGTCACACTATTCTACCCCATTCCAAAGACAGCAGGGGTACGTTCTAAAACGCAGTGAAAAGGTAGAGTAAAGGTAGAGTGAATGTAGTATGACGTGATTTCTCTTCTCTTGTTCATTTAGAACGATGAAGAGTGTGAAAAGAGTGTACTCCTTTTGTCAGTTCAAAATGGATTTCGAAAAGTGGAAAATTATGTTTCTATTATTTTTAGATTTATTGGCGAAATATTTGACATGGGGAAATAATCATTATCGTCTACTTTCTGTAGAATAGTGAGGGTTTTAAATTCAATTCAATGGCAGAAAATATTGTAAAATGGCTTGCACGACTTGAAATGTATCGTATTAAATGAATTTAAAAATGCGAATTAAACAGGAACTTAATAAAAAATAAACCACAAACAGAACTCAAATGCCAAACACTTCAAAACATGTGGATTTCAATAAACATTGCTACTGCGCATGACGGGTACAAATTACCGCACTGACTTGAGTGAGGAAAGAAAAGGACACTCGGAGTGTACACCACATCGTTCACAAATACGATGTAATGTTACCATCTAATTTCACTCTCTGTTTTAGAACGACTAGAGTGCACACTTACCCCATTACTCCGCGTTTTAGAACGTACCCCAGGAATAGGAGTCTGGTTTTTTTTTTCGGTTTAAACTAGCATACACAAACAACAAACATATGTATATCTCAGAAGTCTTGATAGATAGATTAATATACCGATAATTCGAGACATCCAGCAAACGAATGCATTAACTTTTGGCAAATAATAATGAAATGAAAAGTAAGTGTGCCAAAATCAACAAAAATGTGTAAATCTTGTGTGCATCGTCCCATCTCCCGTCTCCAGGCGTTCGCATGCTGGCATGACGCCGTGGGAGGAAGTGGGCAACAAGGCAACGCACGATGCGCGATGCGCGTGCGGTGTTGCTGTTGCCGTTGAGGTGCGACGTTGCCGCTATTCGGCAACGGGCGACTGCAGGTCATGAACCCTCGTGCCGCTGGCCGAATCATCGTCGCATCACCAGCTACAGCTACGTTAGCTAGCGAAGCAACTAGCTGCAGCCGATGCCCCATGCCCGATGCCAATGCAACCAAGTCAGAGACCCAAGTTTACCGGTTTTAGACGGCCGGATAGGATAGGTATAGCATAGGGATGTTTACACGGGAACACCAAGATAACTAAGGATACAGCGATCTTTTGCTAACAAACTTGCTCTTACAATAATAAATATAGTTAATTCTGTTTTATGAACTAAATACAGATATACGCGTAATAAAATCTTTTCTGTATAGCATATTCATTCATCATCCGGACGGTATATAACGGGTGTAACAAGAATAGCGGGCCATAGGCGTTTAACATGGGAAAACAGTTTTTCCTTGCACAAAAGTGCCCTATTAATTTTAGAGAATAATGGTTCAAATAAATGTTTCAGAGAATTAAATTCTACATCTTTTGTGTTACATTTGGTATTTGTTTCTTAAAACTATGGAACCCGGTACTAAAAAAAATAATTTTGTCAAATTATTACTATGTTTACATGCAGTTTTGAAATGGTTTTAGTCTTCAGTTAAAATTGCGCGAAACTGTTTACACATTACATGCAATTTTCAAAACAAGTAAATTGATTCAAGTTAAGGTGCATGCGCATTTGGCTGATGTAAGTGACAGATCCTCTTCACTCCAAATACTTCGTTTCAATTTTTTAAGTTCGTACCGCTACGCACTAAAACTACACAACTGTCAGTTTATTTGTAGGTTAGTAATAATAATAAAGAGCATAAACGCTGTGTACGCATGCGCAATATAGAAACTGAATTTTGAGTGTTTACATGAGTAGTTTTGAAACTAATTTTCAAGTTAAACCCATGAATTTTAGTTTTGGTTTGAGATAATTCAAAACCGTTTTGACAGTGTATACATGGCGTATTCAAAACTAAAAACTGCATGTAAACTCAGTATACCGGGTGTTTTAGGCCGACCGACACATGGGAGATTAACATGTGAAATAAATTAATTATGAATAGTATCTCCCTAGTGTAAAATATTAAGTTAAAATTTTGTATACTTATTGGAGGATATTAATTTTATGGATTACAGGCCAAATTAGACAATATGAATGTGCAATATTAGAAAAAATTAAGAATATTTGTAGAATTTCCAAAATTGTAGCTCATAACCCGGCAAAAATGGTTACCAAGTAACAGTTCTAATAGCATAGTGGTAGCGTGTGCGCTTTGTAATAAACAGAACTCTCGGTTCGGGACCATCCAGCACCAAAATCAGTTTTTAAATTTTTACTTCTCAAAATGATTTTTATTATTTTTTTATATTTTTTTATGGGGTCTCGTGGCCGCGTGCCTGAGTGTTTGGTGGCGAATTTGGGGAACCGGGTTCGATCCCGACCGACGTCAAATATTTCGAATTTTAAATGGCACAAAATTGACCCCTGTGGTGCACTCTCCACGCCATCAATGAGTGCCCGTGAGGTGACGACAGGTAAACGCCCGCACGGTACAAATATGTCATCATCATTACCGATATCTGCGAATAAAGCAGATTGACACACCCAGCAATGGGTAATATGCCGTGATGATATATTTATTTGTTTATTTTATTTTTTTATTGTAATTATTATACTGTATGTTGTAAACAGAATGATTCAGATTTACAAAATATAATATATGCTTCAAATAATAAAATAAATGTTTATATTTTATTAAAAGTCAATAAAGGATTAAAAACATATTAACAATAAAAATTATTTTGAGAAGTAAAGTTAAAAAATAAATTTTGCTGCTAGCTGGTTCTGAACCCACTTTTCCAAGTTTTCGGAGTATGAACAACAATTCTGCAATTTTTACAAACTAATGTGCACTGTAATCTGTAGAATTAGTATCCTTCAATAAGTATACAAAATTTCAACTTGATATCTTACAATGGGGAGATACTATTCACAATTAACTGATTTCACATGTTAATCTCCCATGTGTCGGTCGGTCTGAGACACCCGTTATGACATTTAAAAAAAATATATTAAAATTTTATTAAAATATAAAATTATTCATACATAATATTAGTAAATACCAACAGCTATAGCGGTATGATGTCACATCAAAAGTCCGTATTACGAATCCAATTTTAAAATTAAAGCGCTTTTATGAAGCGCACTTTTACATCATATTCCCCATTAAACCGCTTTTGACCTACTTTCTATTTCCGACATTTTTATTTTTTTTAAACTAAGCTATTATAAAATCACAGTACACCTGTTCTTGATCTTTGTTAATACAACTAAATCCGTAACTGAGCCACATGCCACATGTGTGTTTCGATGTTTACAATAACATCTATAGCAAACAAAATTGAGATACCTATATAATACCATAAAGAAGTTGTATAGCACGTTTGTTTACTCTATAAAGCAGGTGCAAAAATGAACAAAACTAATTTTAGCACAGCGAGTACAAAAAAGAAGAAAAATAACTACTGACATGAATAAGATATAAAATATAAATAGATGATATATGAGGCAGACCGAGAAAAAGTTAACACGGATGTAAAACAAAAAATTATATTTTCCGACATTCGAAAAACAAATTTTTCAAAAAAAAAAAATATTATATTACTACTTAGACTATTTGTATAGATAAGATTTATTTCAAAAGTAAATAATTATTTAACCTTGTGTTTTATAATAGAAGGCAATGATTAATATCAAAATAAAAATATTATAGATAATAATTTTAATACCAACAATATAGTAAAATAGTATTTATTTTTTACATTATCATTAGCAGACTAAAAAAAAAAAACATTTACATGTACAAATATTATGTACAGGTGTCTCATTTTCGATGTTTTTTTAAGGTATCTCGGGTAATACTATCGATAAAGCAAAACCGCACATTGCAGGGTCAACTTTTCGAGAAAACTTTAATCACCACAGGAATTTTCGATCTTCTTTTGTTTCTGAGCTACAGGCAAAAACTCGTTTTTCGCTCATTTTGAAAATATATCATATCTTATTTATTATGATAGAGAAAAAATATTTTTACCAAAATTTTACCGTTTTTTAAATAGAATAAAATGGCGTAATTAGATTTTTTGAAAACTTAATAATTCACGAGATATAACACAAACTTATGATTTTTTAAATGGGAACCTATGTTGAGAATAATCTCGTCTTTTTGCTTTATAAGATTTTCAATGATATATAACAAGTCTACATTTTTTTGTTTTAAACATTAATAAAAGACGAATTATTAATTTATTGAGGTGAAAATATTGGAAATTATTAAGAAACAAATTATTACAAATCATCATCATTTGTTTATTTTGATTCAATATCTATTAATTATGTTGTCAAAATTATTCTTTACCAATTATTTTCGGGTTAGTTAAATTACTATTTACCGACGTTACAGTTGGCTTTGACACAATCCGAAAAAAAAGGTTTAATATGCTTTTGAAGTAAATAAATTGAAAAAATGAGTAAGACAGAAACAAATACTATTAGAAATATGCAAATGATGATCTATAATACATTTTTTCATTTGTTTCTTAATAATTTTAAAAAATTTAACCCAATAAATTAATAATTATAATTGAAAAGCTTATAAAATAATCAAAAAAACGAGACTATTTTCAATATAGGTTCCCATTTAAAAAATCATAAATTTGTGTTATAGATATCTCGAGAATTATTAAGTTTTCAAAAAATCGAATTACGCCAGTTTATTCTATTTAAGAAACGATAAAATTTTTGTGTAAACATTTTTTCTTTAACTATCATAATAAATAAGATATGAGATACTTTCAAAAAGAGCGAAAAACGAGTCTTTGCCTGTAGCTCAGAAGCAAAAGTAGATCGAAAATTCCTGTAGTGATTATTAAACATTTCTGGAAAAGTTGACCCTGGAATGTGTAAACGGTTTTGCTCTATCATTAATATTAGCCGAGATACCTTAAAAAAACATCGAAAATGAGACAGCCTGTACATATTTTAGAACACAACATAAAAAAATTTAGTAAAATTAAAAATGAGGACAAAATGAATCAAATTATTAATTAAAATTTGTTTTGTTACATGAACGGTACATGAAAACAAGCACATTTTCATAGTTCTGAGAAAACTGTTTTTATATTGTTTAATCGCCATTGCTTTGTATGGAATTCTTAATTATAAACTCGTTAATATATAATGAATACTTGTTTCTCAAATTAACCGATACAAAAGATTAAAACAGGTCTGTATCATAAAATAGAACAATTATCTCAATTTTAATATAAAATAATTTTTTTTTCTTGTGTTTTTATATACTATCAATGTTTCTTTTCCTCTTAACTCTTTGGATCATATGTCCCGGATAAGTTTTAATGATACCCACATGAAAATAAGTTCAGCCTATGTCCAAGTCAGGTTATAATCGTCAAAATCCAAATACATATGGCATGACTAGCGAATGAAAGTTGACGTTTAAATTATTTTATAGATGTGGTATGAAATTTTTGCATGAACCCAATTAAATACTGGACTAGGAAAGCACAGAAATACATTACTATGTCTGGCTGAAAATAGATGGCCGACTACGGTAACTGAATACCAAAACAGGGGTGCGTTTAAAATATTTTAATCATTTTTCGTTTATGTTGTTTATAACAAAATATTTTGATCTTTAAACTATTTATTTTGGCAATTCTATAAAATAGGATTATTTTTAATTTCCTCGAACAGTAATTCCGACCGGAGGGTTGCTTACACCTGAGATGAACGAACTAGAATTTGCGGTATTAATTTTTTTAAATACATCCCTGACTCCTGTTGCTAAGGTCATTTTAAATGCCTCCTGGTATTGAGTACAATTCTAATCTTCTGTAACGGAATACATAATGGTCAGTTTCCTTTCAAATCAAATATAGACAAATGTTTTCAAAAGAAACCAAATCAATTAAATAATGTAAACGCCAACTTTCATTCGCTAGTCATACTATACCTACATACATTTTCTATAAATTTTCATGGAATTCCAATTTTTATATTGTTACACACATCTCAGCATGTTGATTCCAATTTGTAAAACCGAAGGTCGATATCTGTTTTCGTTTTCGAAATATATTTATTTAAATCTATACCCATTTCCGGGTTATGACCCAAAAACAGGTGGAGATACGTGTTTGGTGACTTAACCATTCGATTCTACGCGAAAAATTACATAAGTTAATTAATTTCCACAAAACTTGTCCCACTAGTTTAGTTTGCACAGTCAAAAAATTGAAATCCTTCAAAATAATAAAAATTGTAAAAAAATTAAGGTTATGAAATTTTTGTGATTTTCAATTATAGTGCTCTAGAAATTATATCCATTGTTCAAAAATCGTTAAAATTTTTGAATTTATGTAATCTTGCCCGTAGAATCAAGAGGCTTTGTCGTCAGACATATAGGGTGTTTCTCGGATACGGGAAACCTCGTTTTTTTTTCTTTGGGAATAAAAGAAAATCATTCATCATAAAATTTGTACTAGATCGAGCGTCCCAATGACTTATTGAAGAAAAATTTTTTAACCAAACTATATTTTTATAAGTGGGATGCTATATATTTTTTAGGCTCATTCGATAGAGTATTTTTTAATTCAACCATGTAATCATTTTATATCCTTACATAACAAAAATATTGAGAAAAATGCAAATATTTTTTTTTATAGTTATTTTTTAGTGAGCTACGCATGAAAAAAAAATAACAAATTAAAACGAAATATAAATATTTGTTAATAACTTTATAAATAGCAAGAACAGGAATTATGCACTAAATAATTCAAATTGCCAGATAGCATTTTTTGTTTATTATACATAGCCAACTGACAAATAACTACTACAAACAAAATTTATTTAAATTTCAATTGAATTTTTCTCAATATTTTTGTTATGTAATGATGAAAAATGATTACATGGTTGAATTCAGGAAAATTACTCTTATCGAATGAACCAAAAAAATATATACCACCCCATTTACAAAAAACTTTGATATTGTTATTCTCTTCAATAAATGAACATCCTTCATCTACTACAACTTTTATTTGAATGATTTTCTTCTACTTCCAATATTAAAGAAAATAATTGAGGTGTCCCATATCCCAGAAATACCCTGCATATATATCTACCCATTTTTGGGTTATTGCTCAAAAATGAAATTTTTTGAAGGCAAATATGTAAGGAACTTAAAGAGATATTAATAGGGGATTCCACCATTTTTAAATGTAATTTCATCTGAACGTAATACTAAGACTGTCGGTGAAAATTCGATGAAAAATTCCTATTAATAAGCGAGTTTTAGTGCCCCGAAATTTGAAAATATAGATGTAACGTCACGAATATAAGTTTTTATATCAAACTGTTTTCTTCAAGGACCTAAATGTTCTTGAAATATATGTTATTTGAAAATTATATTTATAAAAAATAAATGGATATTATTATACTGTACAAGTCTACATGATTTAATTGGAAATGTATTTAAATTATTAAGTTTAATGTAAAATATTTATATTCAAAGAAAAACCGTTTGAGAATTGCAGTACTGGACTGATAGCCACGCCTCCGCTATTTGAATTTCTCTACTTCCATTGGTAGTGGGCTCCTCCCCCTAACTGGGTATTCGTTATATATTTATAGGCCGTCTTTTAGTCGCCAATCACAATAATATATACATGGAATTCATATGAGTGAAGTATTTCAATTATATCGTTTTATTTCTTTATTAATGTTCATTTTTAAGCATATGCTACTATAAATCCAGCCCAAACCCTAATGGTAACCTGGCAAACAAGAAATAAATAAAATATCCAAAGGTTAGAAAAAGGACTCATTTCCACGTGTTTCAAGTAAAACTAACTAAATCAATTCTAAATTCTTGTTGGCTGCTTTTATTAATTTCAGATGTACAAAGGTGTCATCTACGACTGCTAATGAATAAAGTAACTATCACTATACTGTAAAATGAATGCAAGGCGTGATAATATTTATTTACATATTAAACTGATAAAGATGACGTACACATTATTCGCTGATGAGGTACACGTTACACTCTGATACAGTATTCATGATTCATCTGTTAGTATTGTGGTTTCATAGTACACTCATCGTACTATGCTAAAACAAAAACTAATTTATTCTTAGTCATACATTTTTATTTTATCTTTCCTGGAACAATCTCAGTTTACCGTTTTAAACCACAATAATTTTTACACTAGACGTCCTCAATATTTATATAATGTTTATAGAAAATGTACAAGTTATGGAATATGTGAGTAATACAGGAAATGGGCATTACTCTGCAGGAAGTGTTGATGTACAGTATGAACACTGGAAAGCGGGACACATGATTTATGGTCCTTTACACTTTAAGAACCTTGTGGTGCCAACGTGGGCTCACACTTTTTTAACCGTTCTGGCCGCGTGAGACCTATGTGGACACATAATGTCAAATTACATGTTCGGCTGCGTGGTCTTGAATTGAAACTTATGTTAGAGCGTAGAGTGAAGCCTAACGTATCAGAAACCGTGTTTGGCCTACTGATTTTGTGAGACCAATGTGACTTCACGCGATCATAAATTCTGGGATAGTAATTTTGGAAGTATATTTGTTCATATTTTGTAAAAAAAATATTTCATATATCAAATACATTCAGTCAAATATTACTATTGGAGGTATGAATATGGTTCAGACATGTAATGGTGAGGTGGCACGTTGGTCTCACGCGGCCGTATTGGACAATTTTAAAAGCTGGAGGCAAATTAATTTTGCTCTAGTTAACGTAAAATTTATTAATTTCATAATCTGATACCTTATAATGTATGTATCTTGTAGTATTATCAACCATTTACAGTAAAAAAATGGTGTTGGGGCCCCTGGGACCCAATTCTTTTTTTAATGGTAGTACTTAAAAGTGTTAAATCCTGAGACATACGTCTTTATTACTTATTTTCCTAGTAGTATACAGGGTAGAACAAATTCGTGATTTTACGTAGATTCCAAATACAGTGGAACTTCTCTAACTCGAACTTCTACAACTCGAATTATTCTTTAAGTCGAATTTTTATCACAAATATTTACGTTTCCTTTCATTTTTAATGTATTTTTATCTCCCAAGTCGAATTTCTATAACTCGAATATTTCTATAACTCGAACTGATATTTCACTATAGTAAGTCAAATTTTTCGGGACAATTCCTAGTTACGGACAGTGTTCTCACGACAAGTTCAGTGGCAATTAGATATTTCTTCCGTCTAGTACTGTTGCAGAAGTGCATCTCTAAAATGACAAAGCGAAGTTTAAATTGCATATCACTTGAAGAAAAATGTTTATTAATCACCAAAGTAGAAAAAGGCGTAAAGAAAAAGAAGATATTGCTGCACAATTTGGTATTCCTCCCAGCCCCTTTTCAACCATTTTGAAAAACATAAGAGAAAAAGCTCAAGAATTTGCAGAGGCTTTGGGGCATATAGATTTTTTATCTAGTGTAGGGTGGTTAGATAAAATGATTTGTGGTGAAAGTGCTGCAGCGGATTTGCAAACTTTTTCTTCTATTGAAAAGTTAAGAACATTTATAGGATCTAGGAATCATGTTCCTGATTGTGTTTATAAGTATTTAAATTTTGTGGAAGATTTTGTAGAAAAAGAGAAGTGGCCTTCTAAAACACAAACAAATTACCGATTACTTTGAAATAAATAAATAACTTTTTTCGTGTATTCTTTGTGTATTATAATTATTATAAACAAATTTTACGTAACTCGAATTTTTTTTCTTGTCCCTTGAGATTCGAGTTAGGGAAGTTTAACTGTATATAAAAATATATAGGGTGTCCCATTTGAAACATGAAAGTTAATGTCATTCCTGTTAAGCCGGGAGCGCTACCATTATGCCAAATACTACATACCATCATTTGTGAGCGCATAGTTTAAAATATACAGGCTGTATCCGGACTATTGAAAAAAAAATTATAGTGTATTCCTGAGTTCATTTTGAGTAAAAAATGTTATATGAAGGATATCCGGAAACTTTTCGTTACAGAGTTATAGCCCTTTAAAAGTGCACCTCATCAGGCTCATTTTTATTAATAACTCTGGTGCACTAAAATTTTTAAACTTTTGGGTTGCGGTTACTGGGTTACTACTTATGCATATTATAATGTGCAGCGCCCGCCGTCGCCGCCACTGTCGCCGCCGCTGTCGCAGCCGCGTCGCAGGGACGAGCGAGTGTATATTTTTCGCGATGACGCATCAGACTTGTCCGAACCTGCTTAATTATGCGGTTGATGAAATCTATTGAGTTGGAATAGTGTTCTAGTAAGTTCTCGAATACAAATGCCAGAGTATATAAGCACTGTTAGCGAAGGCATTGGACAGTCTGATATAAATAAGCGTCGCGTGTTAAATTGTTGGTGATATAAACAGATAGTCGACAAGTGGTAAACATTAATAAATATAGTATAAATAAATAAGTGAGCTATATATTGATTAAATAAATAATCTTAGTGTTTAAGTGTTTTATAATATTCTTAGTCTTAATTAGTGTTTAATATTTGTTTAATCGTAGTTTTTGTTATATTTATCATCTTTTAATTATATTTAAAATCTACTTTCGTTATAATAAACTTTTATTTTAATTAATAATAATTGTCTAATATATACACTTCACCCAAATAAATAAAAACGTTACAATATTTATACTTTCTTTTGTTTCTGTATCACAACTATAATATAACATAGAATAAATTAATGGAAAGATTAAATTTTATCGCATAAGAAAATAATGAATAAAATTCATTTTTAATGTTTATATTCTATGAAATTTGCCCACATCAAAATCAAAGGTATTACAACCGTATTCATAGTTATATATCACTGCCTCACATATTAAATAATTAGTGAGGAAACGTTTAATTGAGTACAGACTCGAACTCGAGTTATTTCATGTTCAATGTTCAACCTACGATTAATTTATACAAAGAGGTTAATAATTTAATTTGGTTCCGCAATTATAATTTAACCATTTTCAAATGTTCAATTAAAGTGCATCACATTACAACGAGAAAACTAAATTGAAGTCTAAATTATAAATACATAAATATATTTTATAAGACGCATTATACTTATCAAGAAATTATCAATTCAGAAACACTATTATCATAGTTTTTGTTGGTGTTTAGACATTTTTAAATGTTAAGGCTAGTTCGCACAACTTTTCGTGACGAATATGAGATAAAACACAAACATAAGCCTAAGATAAATAAAACACAAGATATTTTATTTGTAAAGTTTTATCTCCAAACGTGCCGAAAGCGCATGCGCAGATATCAGTATCGCCATGAATTATTAGAATTATGAAAAATAATCCACCTACATTTAAGCAAATATACCGTGAGTTTCAGCTAAGACGCAACATTATTGTATTACTATGGTTACTAGCTGCACATACTGCATCATCAGATAAAATGCAACATAGTGTAACGTTTTTATTTATCTGGGGGAAGTGTAAATATTAGACAATTATTATTAATTAAAATTAAATGATTATTAAACTATAATGAAAGTTACTATTACTAATATTAAACAATTATTAAAAACTAATTAAGACTAAAACTATAATTAACTAGGAAACACTAACACTATTTATTTATTTAACCAATTAACACTACTATTTATTTCCACGATATTGATAATTATTTATTTCCACTACGCGTTCCAATCTTAGACTGCCGGTCTGTTGCAGACTCTTGTAGACTGTTTACGCGATATTTATATCACTATATAGTTATAACGTTCATTTGTCCGCCTACTGACCTCCACAGCGTCTATATACTCAACTGACTCAACAGCGTCTGTATATTCAACTGCTCGGACAGAAGTCACCTCTTTCACAACACTATCTGTCTATTTATGTAACTCTCTGTCTAACCTCCACAGCCTCAGTATCACCGACTGTCCGTATGCCACAATTCTTCAACACCACTGCCGAGTATCCACTTCCACTTGCCGTTACTGTCCTCGTATACCTAGCTTCCCAATACAACCGAGTATTCTCTTTCACAGCTATCCCGGTATACCAGTAACTTCCCGATTCGCCGTTACTGTCCTTATACACTATAGCTTCCCAATAGTCGTCAACACTACCGAGTAATCACATCCACAACTATCCCAATATATCAGTAACTTCCCGAGTAGAGCTGGGAAAAAGATCGATCTTGATCGATTTTTTTCTAAAGAAATCGAATTGATCTTTTATTTTAAAAAGATCAAGTGAAAAATCGATTTTTTCAAATAGATTGATCAATTGAAAAATCTATTTTTTTTTCTAAAAGATTAATCAAATGGAAAAACATTTATCCGAATTCCGTAAAATCGCTCTTTCTAAAAGATATCGATCATTTAAATTCTGAAAGTTCAGTTTTTTTAAAAAATATTTATTCCAAGAAATCTATTGATTTCACCAGCATTTGGCGTTTATAGGTGTTATTCGTGAATTGTTTCCTAATTTTATGTGCGTATGTGTAGTATAAATTTGGTATCACTACTAATCGATCTTTTAATAAAATCGATCTTGCGATTTAATTTTTAATCTATTAAAATCGATGATTCTTTATTAAAATCAATTTTTGATCATTTATTAAAATCGATTTTTATATAATATTTTGATTTCATATTAAAAATATCGATTTTTTGCCATTGATCGATCAAGTCGATCAATCGCGACAAATCGATTTTAGCAAAAGATCAAAAATCGATTTCTAATTTCTAAGATCGCACAGCCCTATTCCCGAGTACCTACTCGACACCAACTGCATACTCCCACTATGATAGTGCTGTGCTACTCACTAACACTTTACTCTCTAACACTCCATATAACTAATTTTTCTCCCGAGCACAGCTGCGTCTCTTTTATAGAGCTGTTATTACCTTCTAGAAAAGCTCTAGAATGTTCGACAATGAACACAAAAGGTTCAGACGCCCGGTAGTAATTAAACACGTCGCAACCTGTTTGCCTACGTAGCCCGGCTGCTAGCGCGATTGCGTCATCGCTATAAATAGACACTCGCTCATTGCTACGGCGCAGCTGCGACAGCGGCGGCGACGGCGGCGGACGTTCCACGTTACAACAGGTTGTCAAAGTTCTCAATGTCATAACGTTTTAAAGATGTTTACTAAAGAAGAAAAAATTCAAATGGTTACTTGGTACAATGCTGGTTATAGCCTGAGATATGTTTGTGATATGTTTGCGAATTTATATCCTGAACGTCCTACACCAGATCCTTCTATAGTTTCGAGAATATTTACAAAATTTAAAAGTGATAGATGCAAATAATCTCTTGTCTTCAAAATTTTGGTGCAATTTTTGAAAATATGTTGTAATTTGTGATTTCAAATATATTGATTTTTTATTGATACTGCTCTTATTATTATTATTTATAATTATTATGCTCTTATTAAGTTATTGATAAATCAGTAAATTATGATGACAAGTTTTTTTGACATTGACAACTTTGACAACCTATCTTGCATTTTATCTGGACCGGTGCAGTATGTGTAACTAGTATCCACAGTATTACTTTAATAACAGAATAGTAAATATTGCATCTTAGCTGAAACTCACGGTATATTTAAGCAATTATGATTTTATTGACTATTTACAATTTTTTCATAGTTTGTTTTCTTCTACAAGTTTATTCCTATTATTTATAGCAACATGCAAAACTAGCCTTTACCGAAAATAATGCATTTATTAGATCCTGTCAAAAATAAATCGCATACAAGGAATACCTTTCACAAATATTCAGTAATACACTATAAAATAATTATAATACCATTAAAAATGATAAATTAAACGGGACTCCATCCACAAAACGCTTTAATAATCTACATGAAATTATATGGAAATTCAAGTATATTTGCATATCACCGCATCAATCTACAAATATAATTTTGCATATTTTAAAATAAATATTCATTTATCAAGAATGAAAATTGAAAGATATCACGAGAAATCATTTATTGCTTTCTTGTTTTATTTTCGTCTAGTATCTAAATCACTGGTAAATAATATACAGTAAGGATACTTCTATCCAGAAAACTATAATTTTATAAAATTACATACTCCGCAGGCATTAAATTTAGGTTATCGAGAAAGACAGAAACTCACGAATTACAAAATAATAAACAAATTAAAATTGTTCCGCAACTAGACACTCGACTAGACTAAACTCGACACGAACTATGGGAATTTAACCCTGGTCCGACACGTGGAGTGTGACAAACCCCAAGCGTTGAAAATTGCATGTAACTTGGAAATTTTCGCTTTGGAGTCGGATGAACTCGGTAGCTTCTCATTTTAGTTGTCTCTGCGGTATTAGCATATAAAATCAGTAATTATTCAGCATGTGTGATTCCTAGGCGTTTGAATTCGACTGGGGTGCCCCACACCCCACCTGTCTTAATACGTTTTAAAATTGTAGGCTCAGGAAGATAGTGAAATTGCGTTGTTACTTTAGATTTCAATGTAATAAAAGTTTGTTTTAATTTTTATTTTAATGTTTCATATACAAAAAACTTTTTCGAAGCATCTTGTGTTTTCATTTAACCAATAAAAGCTATTTTTTTATTATAATGCAAAAATATAACACGATGGTCCTCTATTGCAAATTATGCAATTTTTGTTTCATAGAAGAGATGTTACAAAATATAAATTTCATTAACATCATTTCAAAATGCTCAAAATACATTTTTAGACTAAAAATTACATTGGGGTGTCTCACACCCCACCTGTCTAAAAATGGTACATAATTCCACGTGTCGGACGCAGGGTTAAACAAGAACGAAAATTCAAATAATTTGGTAAAAATATGAAATATGCACATAAAAAATGACTGAAAAATAAAGAAAAATGCCTATTTTTTATTACTAATTTTAGTCAATGCCCCTGTTGGTGTACAAAGATCCTGAATCCTCCTTATGGTGTTATGGTGTCATCGGAAGCGATATCATCGTTGATTTTTTAAATTAAATACACCATCAAAAATTAATCAAGTTATTAATTTCTCAATTTTAAGGAAACTTGAATGTATTATTAGTTTGCCATGACATTTGTATCTTCTTTATTTGAGGAAATATTTTAACGTTTACCTGATGTATCACTTGTTTGCGATTATTTTGAATTGTCAAAGAACTACGAAAAAAATATTTGTATTTAAATTAACTTAAATTTTAAATTTATTGAATCTTAGTTTAATAACATTTTTCCTGTGGCGTATCTAAATACTGATTAAATCAGAATTTAGGTACCATAAATTAATTGTTCCACATTTAACTGGGCTTACTGTACCTCGAATCAGTAATGAATATAATTGAGCATTAAAAATAAAAATGCTACAATTCTAAACTAAATTTGTATATAGTTTAGATGAAAATTTTATCCTTAAAATGTGTAGAATCGAGTATTAAAGGAGGAGGCAACTATTTATTGCCACCCTGTATTTTTGCTAAAATTTAATCAGTAGATACGATACGAGTCCGAAATTTTATTCTTGACAGAATGGATGCTGTAAAAAATTACCATAACCTAACTTGATGAGGCCCGTCAAGAAAAGGATAATTTCGCAAAATAACATGCTTCCCCAGGTAATAAATTAGATCTGTTTTGAAAAAGGGTACGCTTTTAATTTTACACCTTTTTAGTTCTGGGAAAATATCATCCTTCATTAGACACAAAGTACGTGAAGGAGGACTAAATACACAAACAAATTATAAGTCAAATTTGCCGAAATTGGGGTTTCCATTTTTCAATCTTCATGATCTGTCAAAAGTAAGGTAAACAAAAAAGATCTAATGCTCTGGTATTTCAAAGAATCTGCCACGGTAATTGCAAAATAATGTTCAACCTTCTTATAAAGGAAATACAAAAAAAGAAACATTTTTGTAGAAAAGATGAAAAACAGAAATGTTGGAAATACCATACAAAAATATCTCTTTTTATATTCTATGTATATTTTAATTAAAATTATATTTTATAAATATATTTAAATATTAAACATATTTAGAAAAGCAATTTTAATTAATTTTATTTAAGCTATAAATAAATAACAAATATGCGTTTTTCAATAACAAATATAATTTGATACAATTATAAATTTCATTTATAATTAATTTTTTAAATATATAATCCTCTTCATAAATAAATTAAATGCAATTTCAGGATTGTAACATTTGAAACTAAAAATAATTAGTAAACATGCGTATAACAGTAACTAAAACAATTAATTTTCACATATTTCCCTCTAAAATTGCAATATAAAGGAAATTAACACAATCCAACTGTAATTATAACTTTATTGCAATCCTGAAATCTGTGACATACGTTGTAACCATAGTTACGTATGTGCGTCACCAGGTTATTACCGGTAACTCTATTATAAAGCTTTTTACAGTCTAACCTATATTTTCAAATTAAAGGATTATTTTTTAACGACTTTTTAAGTTATTTCTTATACCATATTTAGCATTAGAATAAATAAAAAACTAATCTTACCCATTAATTCACTTCTAAATATTAATTTAAATTCTCTAATAAAAACAAACAAGTAAATAATAAACGTACAATAATAGTCCATTAAAACACAAGTATGATAAGGCAATCTGTTAATATACGAATCCAAGTTTTACAAGGGACGAGTGCGTTAACAGGCCTTATGATACATGTTTTTTATACTATTTTTTCTATTGAGGTAATTTTATCCACTAAGGCCCTTCGAAAACGAAGTAAATTTTGGCAAAAAGTAGATAGTGCCTTATATCTCTGAAACTATAAGGATTTTCGAAAAAATAAATCAAAATTTACCCCTCAAAAACGTCCCTGTCGTGTTTTGGCTTAAAATATAATATTGCAACGTTTTTATTTATTTGGCTGAAGTGTAAATATTAGACAATTATTATTAATTAAAATAAGTGTTTAATAAACTATAATGAAAATGACTATTACTAATATTAAACAATTATTTAAAAAACTAATTAAGACTAAAACTATAATTAACTAGATAACACTAACACTATTTATTTTTTTAACCAATTAACACCACTCTTTATTTCCACGATATTATTAATTATTTATTTCCACTATTTATCACACTGTTTTTTATATCACGTTCATCTGTCCGCCTACCGACTTCCACAGCGTCTATATACTCAACTGACTCAACAACGTCTGTATATTCAACTGCTCGGACACCTTTCACCTCACTATCTGTCTATTTATGTAACAAACTCTTCCAGAGACTCAGTTTCACCGACTGTCCGTATGCCACAATTCTTCAACACCACTGCCAAGTATCCACTTCCACTTGCCGTTACTGTTCCCGTATACCTAGCTTCCCAATACTCTTCAATACTACAGAGTATTCACTTCCACAATTATCCCGGTATACCAGTAACTTCCCAACTCGCCGTTACTGTCCTTGTACACTATAACTTCCCAATACTCGTCAACACTATCGAGTATTCACATCCACAGCTATCTCAGTTAACCAGTAACTTCCCGAGTCCTCCACTCGACACTATACTGCATACGCTCACCACGATACTGCTGTGTTTCACTAACACTCTATGTGAATATCTCTATATGTCTCTCTGTGTAACTAACTCCCAAGCATAGCTGCGCCCCTTTTATACAGCTGCCAATAACTTCTAGAAAGCTCTAGAATGTTCGACCGCATAATAACAATGAACACAAAAGGTTTGGCTTAAAATATAACAAATCAAAATTTCAATTCCTTAAGAACATTTGAAAACGAAATAAATTTTGGCACATAGTAAACAATTGAAATTTCATATTTTGACAGTGCTGTGAATTTTGTGTTATTGTTTACATTAATATATTGTATCAAACCTTAGCTACCTATATAGGTGGCTATGACCAAACATTGCGCTTATAGATCTTCTAAACAACGTGTTTTCAGTGATAAACAGTGCTTTTATGGACTCATGAACAACGAAATAGAAAAAGTACATTATTACAATACTTGGTGAAACTGGTATTTAACATATACCATCCCGAATTAGGTGTGTCAATCTTCTTTTTATTTATCAATTTTACCAGACGGATATAATATTATGAACAACCATCGATAATTAATATAAACATAAAAAAATATCCATACATTTCGCAAAAAAGAGAGTAAAACTAGAACATTAAAATGCAGACAATGAAAAAGATACTATACTATTTCGGGTGGTGGTGGTTAGAGGTGAATATAGGGATTTGGATTTGACATGTTAGTTTTTTAAAATTTCCTGCTCTCCTGTTCATTTTACAATATACAAAACTGATTTTACATTTTTTATTAAATTTTTTATTTTTTATTTTTAAGCAATTAAAGCCGGGTTCATGCAGCAATATCATAGTCATTGTCATAGTTGTAGTCTTAATCTTAAGAATTAAAATATGTTTCTATAATAGATCTGTTTATGCAACATTGCGATAGTTATACTCGGTATCATAAACATAAGCATAATCACAGAATTGGATTAATTTTAATTTGAAGGGTATGACTATGACGACTTACAATCTGCGCATGCCCGAGATCTGTCAGAATCAGAAAATAACCTCTATTTTAATTGTGATGTTTATAATGAACAAAATAGCAACAACTAATTTTTCTATTATATTTGTTAACATACATGTCTATAATATAATATAATATTTAAGTAATTGAGTTTAGAAAGTGACAAATGAATAGTCACATCAAAAATGCTGCATAAACGGCCAACTATGTTAAGACTGTTCTTATGACTATAGCTTAAGACTATGAGTATGATAGTGACTGTGTTATTACTGCATAAACCCGGCTTTAAAAAAAGTACATTAAATAATTAATGTTTATTAGAATGAGAAACGTGTTCTTATTATAAAGAAATATTATGGTGGAAATACTTATAAAAGAATACGGAATTTATTTTTCATAAGTAAGAGTGACGTTTATACATAATTTATAAAAACCAGAAAAAAGAAAACAAGTGCCACGGCTAATTAATACACCGAAATTGTGATTTCTTTTTATAATTGTGAAAAAACAAAAAATAAAAAATGTAAAAATAATTTTGTATGAAACTATAATTTTTACCCTAAAATAAGCAGGGGAGCAGGAAATTGTATAAAACTAATTTTCAATGTTAAATACCTATGTTCACCCCTACCCGCTACCACCCGGTATATTAGACAAATTATACATCTAATTCTTTCAGTTTTACATAATATTTTTTTTTCTTCATTACCTATCTTTAAAAAATTAATAGTATACTTCAGTAATATTATTATATCTTGAATTTTGAAGAGTTCCGAGAATAAACAAATTATCCTCTAAAAGTCGATATTCTGAGTGCACTTACAAATATTTATTCTTCAAGATCTGAAAATTTCTTGTATGCGTCATTAATAATTTGTTATATTACAAAATCAAACTAGGTAATATAAATACTGTAATCAACTAAAGTCGTAAAATAGTAATGGAATAATAAGAACTACTGCATAATTATACCATTAATGACATAAAATAGTACTATAAACTGTCGCAGTTAAACAGTTTTCTCAAACTTCTGTATTACACAAAGTTATGTGCATTTCGCCACTAAAGACATTTATTGCAACTCTCATATACATATTTCGGACCTAATGGTAGGGTTTGTAACTATGTATATTCTGTCTTTAAACTATTGTATTTAAGTATCATTTATATAAGAAAAACTAGAAAAAAAATTAAAACACAATTAAATTATACAGGCTGTTCCATTTCAGTGCTACACTATTCCAATCTCGAGAAGTATAAGAGATATACGAAGTCGGTTAAATTAGCAAACAATTTCGATTTTATAAGACTACTTTAATGAGCGAAACAAGAATTTTTTTAGACCAGTGGTTCTCAAAATACGGGGTTTTACTTTATTCTTATTTTTAATGGCAACCTATTTTTTTTATTTGCTTATTCGATTCAGTATTTTTTTCTGAATTCAACGATATCCATATGTAATACTCTATTATTACAAAATATTTGAGAAAAATGCAAAATTAATAATATATCATTTTTATTTAAATATGACTATACAAAGAGCGCTATGGAAAAAACAAATAAATCAATAAAACAATTATTGTTAATATTATTTATTTTATCTTGTTTAAATAATAATTATTCACAACTTAAAGAAAATTATAAAAGTTTTTGTAATTATTTCTTCATTTGATTTATTTTTTTCCCATACCAGTCTTTGAACAGTAATTTAAATAAAAATGATACATTATTAATTTTACATTTTTCTCAAATTTTTTAATAGAGTATTACATATGGATATCGTTGAATTCAGAAAAAAATACTGAATCGAATAAGCTAAAACAAGGTAGGTTCTAATTTAAAATAAAAAAGTTAGGTCCAATATTTTGAAAACCACTGGTTAAAAAAAATTGTTTTTTTCATTTTAATAGTCATATAATTTAGAAATTGTTTACTAATTTAACGAACTTCGTATCTCTTATACTTCTCGAGATAGCAATAATGTAGCACTTAAATGGAACAGCCTGTAGAACCTTGTGTTTCAAAAATATAATCAATTTCACATTTTTTATTATTGTGGAAATACCAAAGAAATAAACTTACATTTGACAAGACGACAACATGACAAAATAACTAAACGTCTAAATGGAAAAAATATTTGTTTTTATATGTTATAGGTGAATTAATTGGTAGCCCCAATGGGGTCTTTACCAATATTTTAACAATACAACATAGACAAAATTTTGTTCGATCACTATCTTTGTCAATTTTTATTCGATTCTAATACAAAATGGCCTCTTTCTCGGAAACAGTTGAATATCAGACCTATGTTGATCAAGCTTTTTTTACTCATTTTTGTCAGTACCATATGCCCTCCAATTTTTAACCTCTATTTTATTGACGAAGAAACATAAATAAAATGCATTTTTACCTAATAAATTACAATTAAACATTGAAACAGTTTGACTATTGTTTGACAATACTGTGACACAAACTATGGAGGCGTGTGGTGCTAATGTTTGTCCATTTATGGGAGATGATACGTCATCGTAATTATTTATCGACTTCAATTGCTTGTAGTTTGCGAATTATATTCTTATATAACACAAACATAGTTAAAATTTGACTATGGTATAGTACCCCATTTAGTGATTATTTGACACAAAATTCCTTAGAGTGTAAGCAAGTAACAAGAAGAATCAAGAATTTCAGTTTCAATATTCTAGTTCTGTATTCCATTTTCCCTATCTGTATCTCGTTATGTCAACATAACCTAACTTGTCAGTACACAAATGGTGTTTTGTTGGCAGGTACGACTATACGCAAGTACGCACATACGCATTCATGCACGAATCGCTGGTTCAATAGATATAGCATAGGTATGACGTCACAACGTAACCTTATTACTTACACTTGAACTGTCTGTAACTGATTAACAAGATTCCAGTTTTCTTGCATTTTGTACTGACCGCTAGAAATGTGAGATTATTTCCAAACGATAACATTAAAATTTAAAATGGAAAGCATTCAATATTACATGTTTACGTTCTGTCAAAAATAAAAACGACCATTATACTAATTTTTATTATTTATCTGATAAATGAGAGACTTTTTCTGCCTTTTTGGGACGAATTTTATTTTTGTATTTACTTCTTTACATATTTTGGATGTTTCGAAGGCCTAATAGCCTTCATCCTCAGCAGTCTAATATGTTTGATAATTTGTTTTACATTTTTTTAAAAATTGTGTTTTGGATATGTTTGCCCATAAAGCTTCGTCATATTTATTTATTTATTAACCACTCTACAGGATATGTAAACCCAATTACAGAGGGTATATAAACAATACACATAAAATAATAATATGAAACAGAGTAGACATACAAAAACTATATATCAAGTAATTGACAGTATACATATTAAAATGAAAATTGAAAATGTACATAGTGAGTATTTAGCTAAATTACAGAAATTCTATTTAATCATAAAACTGGTAACCAATTTACATTTAAATACATTGAATCTATCAAAAAACAAATCAACTTCTACATTTAAGTCATTTATTGTTTTGCACATGCGGACAGTTGGTGAGTTGAGTTCATAATTTGTTTGAAAACGTTGGATGAAGTATACTGAATTACATCTAGAAGATATTCTTTTTGTACAGAAATTTAGACGTGCTAATATATTACTGTCATCTATCAGGTTATTCAGTAGTTTATAAATAAAAAGTACACACAAAATATTTGTACGATTTTCAAGAGATGTCAAATTCAAAGTTGATAATACTCTATTATAATTCAGATTTCGTATATATGCCCTGTTTATTTTGAACCAACAATATCTAGTGATTTTTTTTGCACTTTCTCAATTATATCTTTGTATCTTGCATAATATGGACTCCATATTTGACAACAATACTCAAGTTTTGATCGTACGTAGCAGTTGTACAAAGACATAATAGTAGAAATATTTTGAAAGCTTTGTGTACACCTAATTACAAAATTTAAATTTCTATATTATGACTTTACAATTGCGTGCACATGTTTGTAGAATAATAATTTGTCATCAAATATTATTCCCAAATCAGTAGTCTCAATAACTCTTTGCAATGTTTCCCTGCACATCTTGTAATTAAAATATATAATTTGACGTCTCCTAGAAAATGTCATTATTTTACATTTATTCGTGTTAAAGTATAATTCAGAAGTTTGAGACTAACTAGTCAAATTATCAATATCTTTTTGAAGACTTTCACAATCGGTCATTGAGTTAATATTTCTAAATATTTTGATGTCATCAGCATACATAAGAATATTTGAAAACTGAACTGACTCTGCAACGTCATTTATAAATAAAAGGAATAGCAATGGACCTAAATTTGAACCCTCAGGTACACGCATGAATCCAACTTCTAATGACATCATCAATGTGATCACCTCCATTATGTTTTCTTGAGAGATTAGTGCTTGATGTGTTTTATGTTGTCTTTTACATAATTCGACGCAGATTACTTTAAAAAAAATTAAGAATTTTGAACTGAAATGGCCGAAGTCTTCCGAAAGAAGTCCTATCTCTTTATATCATTTCCGAAGGAAAGCAAAAACACAACAAACTACCTGATAAAGCATTAAAATTCAATTGTGTCAGTAAAACGTAATGTGAAAATTTATAGTAATCGAGAAATTAATTTTTAAATTTTCCAAATTAGCTGTGACGTCATCTTTCCAATGGTATTTCCCTCGAACTATTTGTGTACATATAAATGGGGTCCTCCACCAAAATAACAAATTAGACCATGGGCCATTTATATTAAAACTAACCTTAAAGAGTCCTGCATAGTTTAAAAATAATCATTAGTTTTTGAAATACTCGAGTTTTTAATGCCATTAACCTCGACTTAACATCTACATTACACATTTACTCGATTTTAAATTCTTACTATTTTCATGCCATAATCCATTTTCAAATAAATGAATGCAGAAAATAAAGCAACAACAAAAGTAAATCAAATAATACTTGTTTAAATTTATGATGCCACGCCAAATAACTATCACCGGCGTATGTATGAAAGTGAAAGATATGTTGAATGACATAGGCTGCCAGTGGCAATTAAAACTTGTCTATAATATGAGTATTTTATTATTTATTGCTTATAATTCATGCATGTTACCAATTATTGACAAACAAAGTTTTTTAACATATTTATATATTTTTTTAAATGTTGAAATCAATTTATTTGATCCCAATTCCTATCAAACTCCACTGATTAAGAACAACATTGGCATAACATCTCGTCATATAATATTTGTTAAAAAAATTAATCCTTAACGAGTAACAATTAATATTTACTAGAACTACACAAAAAAATAAAATAAAAAAAAAATAGTGGAGGACCTCATTATTGGTCAAATATGAAAAGCATGTGAACATTTATAGATAGGTACTGCTAATATATTATTTATTATTATTATTTTATATTTATAAGAGAATATTTAAAATTTATTGTTAGTAATTATATTTTATAGCACATCAAAATCAAAGATAATAAATAGGTACTATTTATAGTTGTAAAAAATAATATTATTTTATATTTTTATACCACATAAATTATTAAGACATGTTAAATATTCTTTAATTGCAAAGAATAAACAGTGAAATTAATGTTCTTTGAAAAATACAATAAAAAACTACAGAATTTTTAATTATAGATACATTTAACATTTTTTGCACACAATTTCTAAGTACCTATACATAGTTCTTTATGATTTTCATAAAATTTACTTAGTAAAAAATAGCTTTGGTTGCTATAAAAATAAAAGTTCAACTCTATTAGTTGCAATGAGAATTTGTAGAGTAAAGTCGGTGAATGTGGAATAGTCATCTAATGTGGAATAGGCGCTTTTTGAAAAAATGGTACACGTCATCTGTGATCTAATGGCACAAATGCACGTGTGTAGGGGAGTTATTACCCACATAGAGACACCAACTTAACTGTATTGTGCATAACATCAAAAACCTTGAAAAACAGTATGAGTGCCTGCTGAGCTTTTTAAGCAAGTGTGAAGATATGTAGTTTTATTACTGATTGTGTAGTAGAAAGTACGATTTTTTGCAACTGCAGTATGGATAGGGGTTTGGGGATTTAGGCTAGATTTAAAAAATATTTGTCTAACGAATTCCTAAATGAAATTCGATGGCGAGAATTTAATGTCAACAAATCCGCTAATGTGGAATACCGAGGGGTATGCCAATGTGGAATATTCCAAATTAGCGAAAATGTTATATGACTAGATAACTGTTCTTGGTTTAGGAATATGTGCCAGAAAAGCATACCTAGCAAGAAGCAAACATGCAGAAGGCAGTACGGGAACATCAAATGCGTTAAATGCGCTTAGTTGATTATGTAATATAGTTTATTTTGTTACATTCCAATAGCATACTCATTTTATTTTTTTAAATATTTTTGATAAGAAGGAATAAATAATTTAAAGAACATATTTGCATTGTTTTCCGAATTTTCTTATACTGTGAAAGTAAGTATGGTTATGTGGTATATATTCCACTATGGTATTCCACATTACCGTCCCTTTTTCAAGAGGTGTAAAAATTTCAATTTTGAAGAAAATTGCTCTTATAAGTGAATTATTCTAGATAATCAACCTGAAAGTGTTACTATTTTGTAAAGTACATTTTAAATGACCTATATACAATATTTGATGATTAACCGCCATCTTTTCGCATGTTTTTTTCAATGAAATAAAAATGGTATTCCACATTCACCGACTTTACAATAACAAAAGCATATTTCTACTATATACATATTTTAGTACGAGTATTTAGATCAATTATTAAAACACAAGAAATAAATTCATATGAGTAATCTGGAATAATAAAAACAAATAACAATTATTGCTACATTAAAACGTAATAAATTTCAATGATTAGTCATACAAGTCGTTTGATTTACAATTGTATGCATAAAATTTAAAGTATACAATAATTTATATTTTATGTTTCATACTCTTTCGTAATACGACAAAAATTATTACAAAAGTGGAAATAATAAAACAGAATGATCTAATTTGCTCTATGTTTAAATATGACTAAGAATGGATCTGCCACATCCTAAATAGTGATACAATATATCATGTAATTGTATAATTATGTACATAGTAGTATAATTATAAAATTCATTATTATATGAAAAACCAAAGCATTACAAAAACTTCAACAAATTATGTATAATACAATTGAGGGGTTTTCCACAGGAATCCAACAAGACTATTTTTGAAGTTTCTTGTTTATGGAGTGATATCGTTCAATCAAGCAAAGCACGAACAATATTGCCCCGTGTAATAGCTATTTGTGCAATAAGAGCGCAAAATGGGACATTGTCGATTGAGAGGTTGCGCGGCATTCTCTCGAATTTTTTCTATAACAAAAAATAATAAAATGTACACTTTGTACTTAAAGCACTACTCAATAGTTTTGCAGTTCGTGATGCACGACGAGGCGAGAGTACTCTCGCATCTCGTCTCGTCTCGTTGTATTATGCGAGACGAGAACGAGAGCGAGATTGCAATTTAAAATTCGAGGCGAGATCGATATAACAACTGCGAGAAGCGAGAAATCTCGCGAGAGTCTCGCAATAAAAAGTATTTGCAACTTTATAGCTTTGATTCATAAATTCAATGAAAAATGCAACGTACAGGGAGTGGAGTCGATGGTAATTTGTACATAGAACAGGTGAATGTGAAAATTATATGAATTGACTATATTTTTTGAGTCTATCTAGAGTCGAATGATATCGGTCGCAGAGCGAGGAAATGCAAAATAAAGACTAAATCGGTTTTGCATCTAATAGAACTAGTTTTTCTCCAACATTTCAGCCCCTAATTCATCCCAGTTAAAACTACGGTTAATAAAATTCTTGTCGTCCCTGAAAAGTAAAGGATCTTATATAAAGCGTCGATAGGAGCCAACACGGAGTGAAGCTGAGTGATTGGTTGCCAGCGGGTTCCCAGTGTAGCGCTTTTTTATGAGTAAATCTTACTTAAATAGTGGCATATAGTTAATGATAAAGTGTAGAAACTTTTAGTTACAAAAAAAATTTTTTTTAATGTTTAATTAGTTTTACTGATAACAGAATGTATTAACAGATGTTCGTATTGAAATAATTTGGTGACTAGAATTTAGTGTTTCGTCTCTTTATTATAGTTATACGACTGTAAATACACGGAAAACGGAACGATTGGTGCGAACTTGTCTTTTGTATTTAAACTTATACGTAAATAACGAGGTAAATACGTAGTGCGCAAGCGCTTATTCTTACAGCGAGACTCTCGCGCGAGAACGAGACGAGACCCAAAAAAATGTGCGAGAACGAGAGCGAGATCGAGATTGCAGATCCGAAAACGAGACGAGATCGATATTTTATATTTCTCGTTTCGTCTCGCCTCTCGTGCATCACTATTTGCAGTGATAGGAACGTATTCAAATATGACTTGAAGATATTGTTTTGGCTTTCGTTTTTTCAAAAAATTAATACCAATTTTGTAAAGAATATTATAAGTTTTTTTGTATAATTTATTTGTTTCAAGTACATTAAACTAGTGCAGTGAAAAAGTGGATGTCCATTGGGAGGTTCACGCCAAACTTTTGCAGGTGGCAGCACAACTGTTCACACAATTTATTTTATATTTAATTTAACGTTATTTTCCATTCTTCTTGAGCTATTGCTTCAATCTAATCTAAGCATTTTATACTTTCGTTTTTGTAAATAAATACCCTATTTTATTTTCACAGCATTGCAGCATTTTGTTTGGTTATGTAATATACCGACAGAGCAGTTATATTCCAGATTGACTTGTGAAGGTGGTAAATGTGTAACTACAGTGCCATTAGTTCCTAACTAAACGTTTCTATTAAGAATGTAGATAAGTGACATTACTCTACATTGTATATTTAGAAATTTGTAGAGCGAGCGTTTTTTCTACTTCGTCGCGCATGAGCGGCAAAGTGACATTTTGCGTTGACAAAAGAGAGCGCAATTGGCTACTTTGTATATAGACTGTAGAAAAAAATATTTTTGTAAGGTGTTTTTATAAGAAATAAGTTAAAAATATATCAAACTTTATTTTTTAAAGATATTCATTCTCATAATTTTCATCGGGTAAATGCAAATTTCCTACAAAAACCAAACAAGCCCATATGTTTTTATTATGTAAAAAATGACGGATGCATAAAACAAGATTACAAACTGAACACTTTGTTTTTAGGTAAAATTATCACAATCATACAATGAACGGTTTTTAAATATTTTTTTTTTGTTTGCTGAAATTTTGAATTGGAATACAATTTTCATAGAATAAAATAAATAGTTTATTCAGTTCAAGTATCTAATGTAAATAAAACATGTAAGATTTTTGGCGGAAAATTCAAAATAGTTCCAAGTGGGTGACACTGGCTAGTGAGTAGATAAATGATTGAAATAGGATATTTACGTTTTATTTTGAATATAATAATTTTATTTTGATGTAAAAAGGGGTAATATCAATACATATTGCTATACATTGCTTTTTATAAATAAAGTACTGTCAAAATTTAACCCATTCTAGCCTACCGAAAACATCAGGTAAAAACAAAAATTTGAAGTCAAGTTTGACAAAAAGAAAATTACTGAACGTTTTTCTGTTGTTAAATAATGTTAGCGATAAAATTATAGTCATTTGATTTTGTCTATGAAAATATTCATTTTACTAACCTTATATAATTTATACAAATGGTATCTACATTATTTTACATTTACTGTATCGTTTGAGTGTGCACCTATTTATTTATATTTGGAAAATTAATAGAATTACCCAGTAATAGGCTTACACATTAAGAACATAAAATTTTGCAATTTATTTATTTATTTATTTGAATTTGGCTTCTTAACAGAAATAAACCCAAATTATAAACAAGCCCTAGAATTATATACAAAAAAATTTACAGAAAAAATTCAATTATAAGAAATAAACAATAACAGTAACGTGCTTATAAAATTTTTGTATAAAATAAATTAGTATAGTAATAGTAAATACATACAGTGTGTTCAAAAAAATTCCTAACTCGGAGTAGGCTATGAACAAAGAAACGTATGTCAATTTAAAATTATTTAATTAAACGTCAGTTTGACACGAGATATTGTCAAAAATATTATCTAAAGAAAACAAAGCTTTTCTTCTTGAATCTTATTTTAGAAATGGAAACACGTTAGAAAACGGCGAATGACAATATTATGTTTCCTTCTTTATTGTCTTTTCTCCTTATAATTACGTTTTAAGATTAATTTCGACAACTTGACTTTTGAAATGAATAATGATAAGACATACGTTTCTCTGTTCACAGCCTACTCCGAGTTAAGAATTTTTTTGAACACACTGTATTTAAATACATATATATTAAGTTAAGAAAATCTAAGAAATAAATAAATAAATAAATAAATGAATAAATAAATAAATAAATATATCATCACGGCTTATTACCCATTTCTGGGTGTGCCAATCTGCTTTATACACAGATATCGGTAATAATGAAATATTTGTACCGTGCGGGAGCTTACCAGGCGTCACCTCACGGGCACTCATTGCTGGCGTGGAGAGTGCACCACAGGGGTCAATTTTGTGCCATTTAAAATTGGAAATATTTGGCGTCGGTCGGGATCGAAAGTGCTTAAATTGCGGTAAACTAGTACAGAACAGATCTGGTATTGTTGCCGTTGTACAAGTGTGACAATCTTATAACAGGAGAACTTAGGATGGAGTTTGTGCGATAATGGCAGTAAGTAAAGAAGCTATTTGTACTAGTACCGTAAGTAGGTACTCTTAGGCAAAAAGACGATAGTAAAATTGGTGAATCGACGGTGTTATTAAAAAGTTTATGTAAAAATGTGAGGTCACTTAACTTTCTTCTGTTTTCTAATGATAGCAGTTTAGGCCTGTATGTTGGAAACTTCTGACTAAAATTTTTTAAGAATCTTCTTTGAATAGATTCAATACGATTTATGTAAACAGCATAGCGTGTGCCAACATACAGATTCAAACTCCAATTGACTCCTAACAAGACAACTATACAATTTAATTGAAGGGATGTTTAAAATTAGAGCTTGCTCGAATTAAGAAACCTACCATTTTGAATGCTTTTTGAACAATACTGTCAAATGTGAACATCAAATATTAATCCTAAACCTAAATCCTTCACATTATTAGTTTTATTAATAACAGTATTGTCTATTCTGTATTCGTACCTGAAAGCATTTCTGTTTCTTGTGAATTTTATATAAAAACATTCATCAATGTTAAGCATCAATTTAATTTTTTTCGTGTACGATACTTAATTATTTATGTATTCTTGGAAATGATGACAGTCATTGAGTGATTCAATAGTATGATATATTTTAGGATCATCCACATATAATACAAATCTAGTAAATTTAAAACTTGTAGATAAATCATTAAAAAAATATTGAAAAGGAGTGGGCCCAAATGAGAACCTTGTGGTACGCCAGACGTAACAGGTACCTCATCAGATATGAATCCAATTAGTAGTACACGTTGTGTTCTATTAGTCAAGTATGAAATAAATCAGTTAAGCAAATTACCAGCAATATTGTACAATAAAGAAGATGTATAATAATTCAATTTTTTCATGTTTAGTATTAACATTAAAATGTGCAAGAGTTGATGGCGCGTTTGTAAAGATTCCCTCATTCAGAACATTTAATAATCTTCACATATTTACTTATAAAATATAATATATTCTGGTGAGCAAATCCGGTTCTGCAATATTTATTATAAAATATTGCCATTAATTAAATCACTTCCTTCCATGAATTGCTCAAAAGTACCTATTACTGGAAATTTATCGATTTTTATTATTGTTTACGGGGAATTAATTATTGTGGGAACTGTATAAATAGAAGTTATGTTAATAAAATATGAAACGACTCCACTCTTATACTATTTAAAAATATGTAGGTAATTAGTATTCCATATTTATTTAATTAATATACATTTATCTGACAAGTTATTAAAAACTGTAAATATAACAGTGAATATAAAACTTTATAATATCTATTTATAGTTTTTACATATTTTGTTTGTTGAATAACATACAGTTGTTACTCAAAGAATGAGAACCTTAGCACAATATTTCTCCCGATAGGTTCGCTACTGGGCTAGTTACCTTAACCTTCAAAAGACTTTGAAATGTTAAACGAGCGTCAAACATAACTATTAATCAAAATAAAAATAATAAATTTAGACTACGTATTTGTTAAAAACGTTTATTTTATTGCACCTATTGTATATTATTCTATATTTTGTGTTAATATAATGTGCCACAACCATGAAAAGTCACGGTTACACACAATAATACGTGTGTATTCTTACAAAAGTCTATACATTGTAATACGTACTTAGGAGAATGTCCATATGCTGCCATCTACGCTAAGCTTTGCGTTAAGGGTCTCATTGGGGTCTCGTGACTGGGTGTCTGCTCGCGAATCTAGGGAACCGGGTTCGATCCCGACCAACGCCAAATATTTCAAATTTTAAATGGCACAAAATTGACCCCTGTGGTATACTCTCCACGCCAACAATGAGTGCCCATGAGGTGACGCCTGATAAACACCCCGCAGATTGGCACAGCCAGCAATGGTTAATATTCCGTGATGATATATTTATTTTATTTACTCAAAGAATTGTACTTTAGTACTCCTTTAAACTTTCCGAAGTAATTTAGCTATTTAATTCCTCCTTTGCTTTAAAAATTCATTCCAGAAATTATATTGAATGAACACTAGCACAGAACGAATGGGGTCATACCACATTTTCCAATTTTTTTTTTCTGGATGTACATTTAAAACTACTTACGAAAGTATATATTTTATAACATATAAGTTTCTAGTTTTACAGTAATCATTCTTTAAAGATTATATAAAATTTCGAATGACATAACAGATTTGCGGCCGTAGTGACATCTACCGAGCAAAAATGGAACTACTTTTGACGTTTATGTCATTGTGTTTTGAAACCACGCTTGAAACCAAACGTAGTCTTCAAAACTTCTGGAGTATTTATTGCCTTATACCATCTTTCCCTTAAATCTTGAGCCATAAGAATAAAAACAAAAATTTTATTTTTACTTCACACCGAGTTATTCTCGTAGGACGATACAGAACAATATTGTACAACCATTGTAATATCTAAATCAAACATAAATTGTATTTATATTTTTATTTAGCATATTTCGTTATTTGTACTTACGTTTTTAAAAAAATAACTTGTTGCAAGGATGTTGACGTTACTTTCAAAATATTGGTTCTATAAGGTTATGTTCATGTACAGTAAAAGCATGAGTACCGTGTGCCTCACTATCGTGTATTTGTGTACAAAACTGTGACGTCACAAAACCAAACTCAGAATCTTTATAAAGAAAATCATGAATGAAAAGTATAATAATATTAAATATTTTTGATGTATATGTGCATAATATTAGGTAAATTTTTATGACCCCATTGCTCAACGTTTCAACCACGCCAGAGGTCCAAAGCTCATGAATACCCATATAAGAGAAAGAGATCAAGAACATATCACTGAAATGGTTCATTTGCGGACCCATGTTAATTATATGAGGGTCACGCTAGAATTATTGTGAATAAGAAAATCGGGTAGACATAGCTGAAAAGAATATTTAAATAGTTATTTATCCATAATTTAAAATTTAGTTGCGAAAATTAGACCTTAGTTAATCAATTTTTAAACGTTTTGAGTGAAAATATGAAATTAATCAGAGAGCATTTTCGATTCATGATTTATAATATGACAGCTTTGACAGTTTTTAAATCAGAGTGAAATTAAATTGACAGTTTATAAGTCCCCTAATAATTACAGTTTTGGTAATTTTTTACATCAAAAATTTATTTAATAGCTTTTTAGTAGTAGTTTTTAAATCTACCTGAAAGTATTCAGAAAAAAATTAATTGGGAGTATTTAACAAATGAAAGGAAAGAATGTTGAAGCGTATTATTATTGAAGGGAATTACTTCGAATTTGAACATATATTTAAAATTATATTCTATAAAATATGTATCTTATTCTCGTAATACTATAGTACCGATTTTTTTAACACCCTGTTTACAAATTTCGAGAGATGATCTATCTATACCTGGGAGAAATTATTATCCATATCCCAAAGGTATTCTCTTATAAAATGTCGAGTACAGGGAATAACTTTTGTAACAAAATAATTGAATTTCATAAAGTTTCAGGTACATGATACATGAACATGTTGAATAATTAATTATTTGTATCCGATTACCTATCTCAGTTTTAAAATATAAAAATCAAAACAAAATTTCAAAGTTCGAAGCAACGTGAGAACATTAGAGAACGCCAAGAGTTCAAACGGGAATAACTTTTAAACAAAATAATTGAATTTCAACCATTTCCGGGATATATAAAGTTAGGTACAACGTACACTTTATCTCTCTCGGTTTTGTAACATGAAAATTATGGAAAAATTTCAACGAATTTCTACGGTACACAGATCGATAGATGATACATGTAAATGTAAGCCTTGCAGCAATTAACAGAATACCAGTTCAACATTTCAAACCTCAAAGGTATATATACTTACACAATATGTGCAGTGTATTAAATGAAAATAACTTTTACAACAAAATTATTGAATTTTATCCAGGTTAGAATGGGGTGCAATTTTGTATATTTATTGGACGATATTAATTCTACCGATTAAAGTTAAAATGTGTAATATTAGAAATAAGAACATTTGTAAAATTTGCAAGACTATTGTTCGTATACCGGATAAAATTGTTACTAAGTAACAGTACAAATAGCAAAGTGGTAGCGTGTACGCTTGGTAATATTAAAAACTCGGAAAGACTGGGTTCGGAACCAGTCATTAAAAAAAATTTACTATTCAAAATATTTTTTATTCTTAATATGTTTTAAATATTTTATTGACTTTTAATAACAGATAAACATTATTTAAAGCATAAACTATACGTATTTTGTAAAATCTGAATCATATTGATTACAACATACAGTTAAATAATAAGTATAAGTAAAACTAAGACTATTGGTGAAAATCCGGTAAAAAATTCCTATTAATAAGCGAGTTATGGTCCCCCGATGTTTGAAAATATAGATGTGACGTCACGAATATAAGTTTTTATATAAAACAATTTTCTTCGTGGATCTAAAATGTTCTTGAAATGTATGCTATTTTTAAATCATATTTGTAAAAAAATAAATTAATATTATAACACTGTACAAGTCTACATACTTTATAATTGCAAGTGTATCTAAATTATTAAGTTTAATGCAAGAAATTTATATTCAAATAAAAACGGTTTGAGAATTGCGGAACTGGACTGGTAGCCACGTGTCCGCTATTTGAATTTGTGCTTATTATATAATAGTTTAAAGGGCTAATTTTAATATAAATGATCCATTTCTAATTTGTTACTACGGGGAGGATCGAAAGACCCCATTGTATACCGAACATCCAACAAGCTGTATGTACTGTGTGAGTGTCATATGAAAAATGCTTTTCTGACCTACAAGTATCTAATTAGCTATATCGGTTTTGTGCCGCAAAGTACACAAGTAAATTTCAAAGAGTTTCCGTTGCCGACAAATAATATATTATGTAAGTTCTGGAGCAATCATTAACCAACATCAAAAAGGTATTCACTGAAAAACGACAAGAGCAATCATTAAAAAGTTATATTATAAGAACGTACAATACTCGGAAAGAAAATAAATTAGCTTGTTCCATATTCGATTCATAAACGAACATCGAATGTACAATATAAACACCTGCAAGTGGGATAGATGATTTATTAACTTTATTTTCTGTTAACAAATTTTAATTAATTTACTTGATTAGCTTTTTGTACAATGCAATTATGAAAACGAAAACGTTTTTTTTACCTATAGGTTCTAAGAATATTGGCCCGTATTACGTGCGCACTTTTATAATAAAAATGCTTTTTTTGAAACGCACTGTTACATTATAATCTTATGAGGAATGTAACCTATAAAAGCGCTTTTATTATAAAAGTGCGCTCGTAATACGGGCCACGTAAAGCCATTCCCCTGTGCCAAGTTTTGTGCGTTAGGTTTGGTTACTGTTATTTTTAGAGAATAATACAAGCTCTCAGATAAATGTCAGTGTGTCTCACAGCTACCAGAATAATAGTAGTGTACAGCAGAATGACTTTACGCTAGGGTTGGCAAAAATCATGATTTTTTTTATTTTTAAAGACCTGTTGGTGTTATTGCACTTTTTAATTGTTTTAAAAGCAACATAAATATTTTATTTTATAAACGAAAACGAAATCTGTAATATAAAACATTAAAGAATGCATTTGAATTTTTACTTATACGTATAGTATATAACGCGTCCACGCGCGCCTGTGTAAACTTTAAACTTAAACCGTGCCTACCTAAATAAAACAGGTCAAAACATGTCTTGCATGGCACTCTAAAAAGCTTAAAACGGATATTTTATTTTACGTTTATCTTATAACAAAAACCTATTATATCAATAAATTCAGGTTCATTTGATGCAGTATTTAATTCTGAACATTTTTTTGTATTTATATTTTAGTTCTAAAATTAATAGGGCAGGATTTACAAATATATGAAAATTTTACCATTGTATTTCCTATGGTCCACAAAAAAAGTAGACAGCCGGTATATATGTATATATTTTTATATTATATCACCATAGTAGAAGTTTTTTTTTTGTTAACTCTGCATTTAAATATCTAAAATAATTTGAAAAACAATTGATTTTTCTACAAAAATTGAATTATTTTATAAAATTTGATTTAAATCAATGATTTAAAAAAAAAAATCAGTTGATTTTAATCGTAATTTAAATCAGGCCAACCTTGCTTTACGCATGTATTACTGTCCCTAGAATATGATTTTACTATATTTACGATTATGTTTGTATGTATGTACATACATCACAAATTTTCTAACTTTTGAAGAGAATTTTACAAATATAGTTGATATCTGATAATTTTTTTAGTTTCATTTATAAAATTTCCTGTGAGAACTGTCGTTAGGTCGTTTTTTTTTTTTTTTCAAAGAAAATCTGTCATTTATTTTTATGAAAACACTTCCCTACGGGATACCATTTCTATAATGCCAATTTAGTTTTGCTCTATTTTAGAATTAAATATATAAGCTCACAGGTTGGTGGTAAACCTTTTTAAAATTTTGCAAACTTATGTATGGGGTCTCGTGGCCGCGTGCCTGAGTGTCAGGTCGCGAATCTGGGGAACCGGGTTCGATTCCGACCGACGCCAAATATTTCGAATTTTAAATGGCACAAAATTGACCCCTGTGGTGCACTCTCCACGCCAGCAACGAGTTCCCGTGAGGTGACGCCTGGTAAACGCCCGCACGGTACAAATATGTCATCATCATTACCGAAATCTGCGTACAAAGCAGATTGGCACACCCAGCAATGGGTAATATGCCGTGATGATATATTTATTTATTTATTTATGTAAAAACAAACTCATGAAAAATAACATATTTAAATTTCAATCGCCGTAAATGCAAAAATGTACTTATAATGTAAATCAAGCTTAAGAGTAGGAAGGATGAAAATTTTAGCGAAAGAAAATGAAATGAAGAAATAAAATATTACTCTCCTTCATAGCTAGTTAGAAACATTCTGTATCACCGTCGTACTGTCTATTACGAAATTTCTCAACTTTGACTTTAATATTTAGTATCCATCTCTACGAAGCCTAAACAAAATATAGTTATAGCAATCATGAAAAATGTGTCACACGAGAGCGACAAATAATCGATTTTAATTAGATTCTAACTTGATTCGACAAAACCACAACCTGTCATGTCACAAAAATCTAATTTCTGTACCCTTCAAATGATTTCCTGACAGATCTTGTTACATCGTGTTCTGTATTGAATAATTAGATTCTGTTTTTGACAAATCCCAATGACGTACTTCGACAAAATTTGTAGTGGTAATTAATTTACATAAAAGTAAGACCTGACGCACGATGTATCGGATAAGTACAATATAAATAGGAGGGTGAGTTGTTACTTGTTACCCCAAGACGTTATAACATGTAACAAACAAGAAACACGCAACCGGGCATTTTTCCGCACTAAACGTAACAAGTGTTCGTGGAAGAATTTAACAGCGACAAAATTGAAAGTATTCTTTATGAACAGGAGTAGGGTGGGTTGAGTCAGTGTTTCTTAAACTTTTTCAATACAGGATGAATGAAAAAATAAGGTCAAATAGCTATTTTCTTTTTTTAATTTTTAGGCCTATAGTTTGAATTATAAAGTTAAAAGCGAAGTTAAATGACTTTTTTTGATGTAAACGGATCCTCAATAATTCCACTTCTAGTTTCGCCTGAAGCGAATCTCTTATGTACATCTTAAAACATATACACCCGGTATATATATATATATATATATATATATATATATATATATATATATATATATATATATATATATATATATATATATATATATATATTTTCGGAAAGTAGTTTGAATTAGTGTTACAGTGATGTCAAATACTTGCATCTTCATGAAAAAATAACGTATACACTGTTCCATTTAAGCCATTCAGTAGATGGAGCTGGCAACAGCGCAAACTTGAAGTAGCCGAAATTACATTGGGTAAACTTGTCTCTTGTCTCCAATTTCAGCCAATCAGAGAAGTCAAAACTATTCCCTATGCTCTGCAATACTGAATGGCTTAAATGGAACAAGGTATAGTTATTAGTTTTTCAAAATTATATTTGAATTTATTATCATTTTGCTGACATTTATGCCCTTTGTTTGAGCGAAATTTTGACATTTTCCTGACGTAACATGTGTTTTTGATTATTAAACGTCAAAATTTGTCTCAAACAAAGACAACAAATTGATAATACATTCAAATATCACAATTTGAATGAACATGCAAGTATTTGGCATCACTGTAAAGTTAATTTAAAATACTTTCTGAAACTATATAAAAATATATAGATACAGGTTGGACCTTAAAAGGGGTCAAGTGGAAAAATTGCGCAGGCAATGATTCCGCTTAATATTAATATTTAACTGTGCCTCAATGCACTTGATTTTTTCCCATATAAACAACATTGGGTTTTGGGACTATCGTAAACAGATTGTTAATACTTAGTCGTCACACCCGAAAATGGTAGTTAGAATTTTGATTTGGTGCTCCGGTTCGTAGTTATTGGACTACTTTTGTTTTTCGAAAAATCGTCATAACTCCCTTATTTTAAGGACTATTAAAAAAAAATTACAATTATTTTTTAATTTTTTCAAATGACAAAATGGCGAAGATTTTTTGATAAACACTCCATCGATTTTCGAAAGTAAAACAATTATAAAATCCTTAAACTATCTATTACAACATTTGTCCTAAACATTTCTTTCAATGTATCCAAAAAATGTCTTTTTCTACAGTCTATATACAAAGTAGCCATTTGCGCTCTCTTTTGTCAACGCAAAATGTCACTTTGCCGCTCTAGAGCGACAAAGTAGAAAAAACGATCGCTCCTCAAATTTCTAACTATACAATGTTGAGAAATGTTACTTGGCTACATTCTTAATGAAAACGTTTAGTCAGGAATTAATGACATTCATTTACAAAACCGAAAGTATAAAATGCTTAGATTAGATTGAAGCAATAGCTCAAGAAGAATGGAAAATACCGATAAGTAAAAATAAATAAAAAATAAATTTTTGTTATGGTGGAGGACCCCATTGTGGCGACTGTAGAAAAAATCTTGTGTGTGTTTCGAGCGCAAATGGACATTGTCGATTTCGAGAGAATGCCTCGCTCCTGCGTCGCGCGGCAACAACCTCTCAATCGACAATGTCCCACTTTGCGCTCTTAATACACAAATAGCTATTATGCATTTACTTCAATTACAACGCAAGCCCGGCAGCGTGTTTCTGCCATTTATACGTACACATTATGCAAAATGCGCACACAAATGATTAACTTTAATGTATTTAAATTTGAATAAAGACTTTTTTTGGATAGATTGAAAAAAATGTTTAGGACAAATGTTGTAGTAGCTGGTTTAAGGATTTTATAATTCTATTACTTTTGAAAATCGATGGAGTGGTTATCAAAAAATCTTGCTTTGAGATTTTTGATCGATCGCCATTTTGTCATTTGAACAAATAAAAAGATAATAGTAAAATGTTTTGCAGGGCCGAAAGGTAATTTTGAAAGATTTTTTTTTAATAGTCCTTAAAATAAGGGAGCTATGAAGATTTTTCGAAAAACAAAAGAAGTCCAACAATGGGATATGTGACCATATTCGAATTTCAATATATATGTCATAAAATATATAAACTAACCACTGTAGCTTTTCATTATAATAATAAAAACTAAACATGAATTTGTAATAATCTTGTTATTAACAATTTAATGTTTTGAAGAAGGGATATATGCCGTAAGTATCTTAGAATGGTGGACGAAGACAGATAGACTGCGGGAAGGAAAGAGACAGTTATAAATCAGCCTATCAGCGTCGCGTTTATGTTGTGGTAGGTGTGGTAGGGTGTGGCATGGCTATAACTATTTCTTTCCCTCCCAGTCTAACCGTCTTTTTTCACGCTTCTATCATTGTTACGTCACAAATCCCTTCTCCAAATTTTTAATAATTATTTTCTCGTAAAGTACGAATAATTAACCGATGTAAAAAAATACGAGTATTTTATTTTTTTTGTCTAGTATCATATCATGTAAAAATAAAAATTTGGTCACATACCCCATTACGAACCGGGAAAATCAAAAATTTGAAATAAGAAATGATGTTTAATGAGTTCTAACTACCATTTTCGGGTGTGACGACTTAGTATTAACACCCTGCATAGCTTTTTGGGCTCTTGTACGATAGTTTAACCATCTATAATTATCGTAAGAATAATGACTGGGACTTCATATTTTGTCCACATATTCTCGGGTCATTTTAGTATATATTCCAATATTGAGTGGATTTTTTAAACCTCCTATTGGTTTGGAAAAAATAAAGTTCCAAAATGTGTCAAAACCCAATATTATTTATATGGAAAAAATCAAGTTCATTTAAGCACGGTCAAATATTAATATTAAGCGGAAACATTGCCAAATTCGTCTTGACTCCTTTTAAGGTCCACTCTAATATATACACAGTTTTTGCCAAAAAAAATTAATTTAAGCATTTGGTGACCAAGTATACTTAATTTAAAGACGTGGTAAAACTAGATCTAGTATGCGATATTTATAAAAATGAACGTTGCGTTAACTGTCAAACCAAATACAAGAAAAAAAATTGGTATTTGATATAAAATTGAAACTTAGATCACTTTATTTAATTCTGTACTGTTATTATAATAAATTATACATTATAATTTTAATTATAATCATAACAAGAAAATTGTAAGTAGAAAAAAATTAATGAAAATGCTGTTTATTTTTTATTTTATTTCTTACCCAAATGAAAATATTCAAATTTTTATATTCATTTTCATATTTAGTAAACTATACTTGTATTAAATACAATGCAAATACATACATCTACAATTTTACCGACTTCGTATCTCCCATGATTTTTCGTATCCTATTATTGGTCGAATTATCCTGAACACACTTTACATACTGTACAATGACCCCATAATAAATAAAAATATTAGCATTGTACATTTCTATTTTTAAATGTTTAAAATACATCCCAAGAATATTTTTAGAATGCTACTCGTAATAAAAGACCACTGGTCATTTAATATACTCCAACGTCGTGATTTCCAAGAAAAGCATGACAACAATAAAGAAATTATTTTTAAAAATCGAAAATGGATAATTTAATGGCCAGTTATTGGATTATTTATTTACATCTGTCAAAAATTACAAAAAAAATGCAAAAAGTGAACCAATTTTATAGTCTGGCGATAAAAATTTTTGTCTGTCTGCATAATAAAATAAAAATGCCAGGAGGCCAGTACCGTACTTATGATTTTTTGAAGACAAAGAAAAATTTTCGGTAATAGTTTATACATATAAAAGAAAAAAACTGAAATGAATTTATATAAATAAATTTTTGATATGAATGATAATTCAGTATATTTTATAGTTATTTTTTTTGTGTCAGTACTTAATCTGTTAATTTTTAATTAGATCATTAGCAAACAAAATATGACTAATTTTAAATAATTTGTACTAAAATTTTATAGACAATAAAACTTTTCATTCATAATTTTAATAAAAATTGTTAGCACTATAACGGTATGACGTCACAGATTATAGTAGGAAAAGAATATAATTTTGTATTAATCAAAATTTTATACTGGTTACATCTCGGGTAACACATGGTTCGATGACAGGTATAAACAACCATAGTTCTTGCTGTACTCACTACAAAACTCACACATATTAAAGGTTTGACGTCACATAATAGGGCATTCCGGTCGTGACGTCAAAAGTGCGCCACTCAGAGTTGGCAAAAATCAAATAAATCATGATTTTTTAATTTTTAAAGACCTGTTGGTGTTATTTCACTTTTTAATTGTTTTAAAAGCAATATAAATATTTTATTTCATAAACGAAAACGAAATCTGTAAGAAAACCCCAAAGAATGCATTTGAATTTTTGCTTATACGTATAGTATATAACGCGGCCACGCGCGCCTGTTTAAACTTTAAACTTAAACCACGTCTACCTAAATAAAACAGGTCAAAACATGTCTTGCATGGCACTCTGTAAAAAGCTTAAAACGCATATTTTATTTTACATTTATCTCATGACAAAAACCTATTATATCAATAAATTTAGGTTCATTTTATGCAGTATTTAATTCTGAACATTTTTTGTATTTACACTTTAGTTCTAAAATTAATAAGGGAGTATTTACAAATATATGAAAATTTTACCATTGTATATCCTATGGTCCATAAAAAAGTAGACACCCGGTATATATATATGTATATATTCTTATATTATATTACCATAGTAGAATTTCTATTTGTTAACTCTGCATTTAAAGTATCCAAAATAATTTGAAAAACAATTGATTTTTCTACAAAAAATGAATTATTTTATAAAATTTGATTTAAATCTGGCCAACCCTGGCGCCACTTGCGGTAATATCTTGAACTATGCGGACAAACAGACATTTTCTGTTGACATGTGTCAGGTTAGTGATGAAAATGAATTTTTTAAATGCAGAGTTAGTGCCAGGGCGAAATTTAAAAATAAAAATATTGAAGATCATTCGGCGAATGAACTACAAAGATGATTAGAGTGTTGTGGTCTGAAAAAACTCGGAAAAAGAGCGATCTTATTTTAAGGTTCGTTCAAATTGGTTACTGGGTATTTATCCTAACTCAAAATATTTTAACGTTTTCAGAATTCAAAATTGTATAAATGCGAGACGCAGTAATAATATATTACCCAGCATTGATGGTGGTAAATGGATATCTGCGTCAGTTTCATGTAATACGTGTGTGGTTGTTGATGTAAAGTGGGACTATTTTCCATCCTAAAATGTATCAAAACTATTTAACTACGGACACTTATACCACTACTTCCACGAAACCATTTAGTTTGATGTAGTTACGGATAAACCATAAGAGCGGCTTGGGAAATGGAATAAAATTAATTCCTCTCATATATTTTTTATATTATTCCTGTAATCACTCTTACAGAGGCCATACGTGCACAAAGTACCCATATTTTTAATATAAAACACAAATATCAAAAGGCTATTAACTTGACAGCACGATGACAGTTACTTGTTTGTCCACATAATTCACAGAAATACCGCGACGAGGCGCTTAAAATTCGCTTAATCGGAATCCCCTATTAAAAATTATGTGAAATGTTTAAAAAATTAAATATCCATTAACACACATTTGGAAAGTGTAACAAAAAACGCTAAAATCATTATTTGCCAGACAAAAATTTATATTTCTGAAAATATCGAAAAATTGCTTCAAAAATTAATAAATTTTGGACAAATGCTGTGAAACATGTTGTATGTATTGAGAAATGAAACATGTTTACAGATATTTAAATAATAATTGTGAAGCACGTTGCTTCTAGTAATTATCGGATGATTTATGTATACATTAATTAACTTCTTTTATTTGATTTTTAAATGTAACATTTTGTTGATTTCTATATGTTAAAATAATTCAACAAATATAAAATTTAATACTAATAAATAGTATTTTGATTTGTCACAACAAATTCTATTGGTGGGTGATTTTTATAAATATCTTTACACATTATGCATAATTCAAAAAATATAATCTCCAATATAGAGTGCATTCGAATTATGAATTAAAATAATTAACAATGATCAAACAAATGAATTTTATTTGCCCATTCAACATTTACCGAAATTTACAAAATTTTATTTGTCGAATCAATAACATTCGTTGAAAAATTTGAACTATGCTGAAAATTAATTAGGTATCCAGGAATTTCAAAATACGCATACAAAAATTCAAAAAATTATTTTTATCTTCATAACAGATTGCAAAATAATACATAATTTTTAAAAATTCTGTAGTTCCAGAAACTGTAGAAATCCACAAAAATATCTGTGAATTGGAGTTGGGTGAATATTTGGAGAGACGAAGTGGACAAAGATGCAGGTAAAATGTTTTTGTTGTTATTTTTTCTTCCTTCTGAGTTTCCTAGTCGGCCTTGAATCCCGTTTTTTGACTGAACACAAGAGACGACCCGAGCTGGCTAGTGCAATTCGATGCACTCGCCGGCGAAAAGCGAAATCTGTATTGTGTGCAACGCAGCTGATCGCCGGACCCTCAATGGGCTCATAAACCAATTTTTTTATTTGATTTTCTCCGAAAACAACATGAACTAAAGAGTATTAGTGACAATGCAACTTTAAATTTTTCGTAGTAAATGAGATATGAATTTTTAAAGTTCAGAATTATGCGCCTGACTGTTAGCAGAACTGGGCAATATTTGCAAGAAAAGTACTTTATTAGGCTTGCAAGTATTTTCAGTACTTCAAGTACTGTACTTGAATTACTTTCTATTTATAGTATTTTGTACTTGACAAAGTAAGTCTATTCACATGTACTTGGTACTTAATACTTGGAAAAATACTTGAAGTACAATGAAAAGTACTTGAAGTATTTTTAAATACTTGAAGTACTAAGTACTTGAAATATTTTAAATGTACTTGAAGTATTTTGAACGTACTTGAATTACTTTAAATTTAAATACACTTAAAGTGCGATGAATAATTTAAAAGTTAACAATGTTATGAGAATTGTTTGTCTGTTAGTGTTTCTTTTGCAGTGGTATGGTGTTATTCCTGTAGCACATAATTATGTGAATTTCATTAATAAATATATTTTCAGCGACAATATGAAAGTAAAGATATATTTGCAATTTTTTTGGTATAAATAAATTAATTCTAATCTGCATACTGCATATAATGTTTATATTATAACTATAGGTCTGGGACTTTGTCGAATCGCCTGGCGATCACATGACGTAAAAATGACGTCATTTTAATATCTCGGCACAACTTCTCGTATCGGTTGACGTCAATTTTACGTCATGCGATCGCTAGGTGATACGGCAGTCCCAGCGAGGAACTTTTGTTTTCAATAACTTAATAAATATCGCATATTGTAATTTTTGTCAATAATCACTTTTTAAGGTCCTTGTAATCAGAAAAATATCAATTATATGAAAAAGTACTTGCACCCAAATTTACAAGTACTTGGTACTTTCAAGTACTTTAGAAAGTAAAAAAATACTTGTACTTCAAGTACATTTAGAAATATTAAGATACTTGGTACTTGTACTTCAAGTATTACTTTCCGGTACTTTGCCCAGCTCTGACTGTTAGTATTCTTCAAAAAATATTTTTATATGCCTGATACCCGCGGGCTTCGCAACCGCGAGTCAATTTATATTTTAATCCCGTACAACACGATTTTAGTGTTAATTTGAAAATATTTCAAACGATTCAGGAGTTATGAACCCCCAAAAATGCATGTTTACATGTTCAGTCTCGGCCAAAAATATGAGGATAAAAATGGTTCAATATCACGATTTCGGTTAAAAATAGTGTTTATTTTTTTGCAAAAATGAACTTTGGAGGATTGATTTGTATATTTCCGGTACAAAAGTGGTTGAATTTCCAGTTAAAAACTCCTCTAACCTGGGTTCAAAATTGTACATTTTTTGCTAAAAATATCAGGTTAAAAATCTGTCAATATCTCAATTTCGGTTAAAGATAGCTCTAATGGGGTCATACCAAAAAGAAAAAAATGTTGATTTTTCTTTCATAAATGAAAAATTTACCTAATATTATACATATATACATCAAAAATATTTAATATTATTATACTTTTCATTCGTGATTTTCTTTATAAAGATTCTGAGTTTGGTTTTGTGACGTCACAGTTTTGTACACAAATACACGATAGTGAGGCACACCCGTACTCGTGCTTTTACTGTACATGAACAGATCTGTCACTTTTTTCTAACATAACCTTATATAACCAATATTTTGAAAGTAACGTCAACATCCTTGCAACAAGTTATTTTTTTAAAAAAGTAAGTACAAATAACGAATTATGCTAAATAAAAATATAAATAAATACAATTTATGTTTGATTTAGATATTACAATGGTTGTACAATATATTGTTCTGTGTCGTCCTACGAGAATAACTCGTTGAGAAGTAAAAATAAAATTTTTGTTTGTATTCTTATGGCTCAAGATGTAAGGGAAAGATGGTATAAGGCAATAAATACTCCAGAAGTTTTGAAGACTACGTTTGGTTTCAAGCGTGGTTTCAAAACACAATGACATAAACGTCAACAGTAGTTCCATTTTTGCTCGGTCGTAAAACTGTTACGTCATTCGAAATTTTATATAAACTTGAAAAAATTATTAGTGTAAAACTAGAAACTTAAGTGTCATAAAATATATATTTTAAGTAGTTTTAAATGTACTTTCAGAAAAAAATAAAAATTGGACAATGTGGTATGACTATTCTTGCAAAAACGAATCATGGAGGGTCGATTTGATATATTAATTTTTGAAAAGTGTCAAAAAGGTCTTAGGAATGGTGGAAAATAGCATTGAAATTTTTCAAAAATTTACCCAAAAATATGAATTTTATTTTGCTCACAACTCCTCAACGGTTTAAATTATTTTCAAATTAAAACTAAATTCGTGTTTTACGGGGTCTAAAATATAAATTAACTTAATTCCAAATCTTAAAACCGTCTGGACAAAGTTTTATTTAAATATTTCTAAAATGACACGCATTGCAAATTTTTCGCAATGAGCCGGTTTCACATTTTTTTAAAAAGTATTTTAAATGAAAGTTTATGCAATATTTATCATAAATAAATAATAGATGGAGTCTAAGGTTAAATTTAACTAAAACTATTATGATTACCCCTTAACCTTAAAATTAATTTTAACAAAAACTAAATACGTATTTCGAGAACTAAGTTCTCATCATCAGTAGTACAATAAATGAAAGTTAAGCAGAGTAGTCAAGATTACTCAACATGTTAACCATGCCAGAGGTCCTAACAACTCTGAAAAACAAGGGAGAGAACTGTGATTATATAGGGATGGGAGTCACAGGTGAATGATTACCTATAAACTAAGATAATTTTCGTCCAATAATAATGAGTCATTAAAATGTTAAATCGTCCAATAAAATTTAACTTTGTAATAAATTGAAAAGTTTTGAGTTTGGTATGGGACCGAGATCTGCGTACATCAAATTATTTTTATATTTATTTATTATTAAACTCTCGTATGCATCTAAATATCTGTCGTTATTAATATGTTTTAAAAGTTTAATATTAGAATTGTTAACTTTGTGATTATTAATGAACATATGTTGAGCTATGCTAGATTTTTTTTAGATATAACGGCTTCCCGGTTAAAACTATCGATAAATTAGTTCATAAATTTAAAAATCGCCAATCCATTTCTAATTTTACAACGTTAACGCCATCTAATAATAAAAATAATAATAAATACATAACACTACCGTACGATAAAGCTTCCAAAAGTTTAAACAAAATTTTTAAAAATCAAAATTAACCGTAACTTACAAATCAAATAATACCATTAAATCGTTATTAGGTAACCCTAAAGATAAAATAGATACTAACAAAAAATCCAGTGAAATTCATATTAATAAGCGAGTTATAGTCCTCCGAAATTTGAAAATATAGATGTGACGTCACGTATATAAGTTTTTATATCAAACTATTTTCTTCGTGAACCTAAATGTTCTTGAAATATATGCTATTTCTAAATTATATTTATAAAAAATAAATGAATATTATTATACTGTACAAGTCGACATGTTTTATAATTGGAAATGTATTTAAATTATTAAGTTTAGTGCAAAATATTTATATTCAAATAAAAAATTGTTTGAGAATTGCACTACTGGACTGATAGCCACGCCTCCGCTATTTGAATTTCTCTACTTCCATTGGTAGTAGGCTTCACACCTAACTCGGTATTCGTTATATATTTATAGGTAGTCTTTGAGTAGCCAATCAAAATAATATATATATATGGATTTCATATGAGTGACGAGCTGCTAAAACAAAAAAACCCCTTATTTCTGAAGTATTTCAATTATATTATTTTATTTCTTTATTAATATTCATTATTAAGCATATACTTTCACTATTTTTGACTAATTTCTCTTAATTCGATCGATCTGTAATCCCCTATTTAGTACTTAGAAGTCATATAAAAATTCTTGTAACAGCCCTATTATTCCAAAACATCAAAACTATAATTTGGTTATGAATTCGGCTGAAAAAAAAATTTTGAATAAGAAATGACACCACGTTCTGTCCAAAAAATGAGATAGACGGTGTTGCCACTTAGGCGACGACATGCAATACTTATTTCTTCAAAAGCCGTTGCCTTGGAAAACCCTATTATGACTTTTTCATACTACGAACTGCTTCAAAATTAAATGAACTTATAATTTAAAATTTAAAAAATTAGATTGCATACAGGTTTGAACTGAAGTAATATAAACACATTTTTTTATGTTAATTAATATATGTGCATTTTCAGTTCATCTGATTATATAAAATATGTAGTTAAATTTTGACAATGATTTATGAGCTATTCTGAATCACTAAACTTCATAGCGCGTATGAATTTTAATTGAAGTGCGATCATTATTCGCTTTTGTCATTTCTCTGCTGTCGACTTGCATTTGCATTTATATGGAAATGGAAGAAAAATTTACTCATGGTCTAATTTGTTATTGGCTCTTGGGAATATTGTTTCCAAACTATGTATGAAGCAAATACAAAATATAATATCTGACCTAAATCATTTCGAAGGCCTTTCCATAAAATGTTGTTGCTGATCAATGATCACATAGTTGATACACATTGTTACCATGGTAACGAATCAAAAAAAAATACCGAGATACAAGGATTATCAAAGTTAATTTGATTATTCACCAGAAAAAAGATATTATTTAGGATAATTTTTTAAAAAAGTTAACAGTGTAAATAAATTAAATTTACTGTTTTCTGAGAAAATAACGATTCCAAAATCCAGGGCATATTTTTTTGCGAATTCTAGCTAGATACAAATACTTTGGGTGGCACAAAAAAAACTACTCTGTAAACGTTATTGTTTAGGGGTGTATGTTTGCTGACGGGTTGAGGAATTTACGTTTTATTAATGTAACTATGAATAAATATAATTATTTATCAATGGACCTTTTCAATTTAACGGCTATCTCTTTTTATCGCTGCAAATAGTAAGAATATGGCGCGAACAACTGTCAGTTGGGCTGTCAAACGAAACATCAAAAATATTGCAGTTATTAAAATACCTGTATTCTCAGTGAAAATTTGCACCGTCAAATATTTTAACTTCAATAAAAGCTTTTGTAACTTATTTCGATAAGATTTTTTAAAAGTTATTTGAGATATTCTCACATTTTACGTCTGAATTTTTTAGAAACAAACGCCATCGATTTCAGTTGTTCTTACTATGCGCAGATCCCCACTGCGCATATCTTCTATCTCTTTAAATTGAAAACGTCCATTTTAAAAGACTGGGCGGGGATTACATATTCCGGCAAAATAATAATACCAAACATACAGCACTTAAAGAATGGCTGTTCTACAATATACCGAAAAAATTTAAAACGCCTCCCCAGTCGCCTGATTTCAACCCTATTGAGAATTTATGGTTGAAACTAGATAGGCGACCCCGCAAAAAATGTTTTCTAGATTCGTTTGGAATTTTCCGAACGAATCTAATTGAAGAATATGCAAAAATTCCACCATCCACATCATTTAATTTAATAAATTCAATGCCTAGACTACTGGAAGCTATAATAGGGTTTTTCACGATTTTTAAATTTTTTTATATGTTAATGTAGAGACAAAAATATTAGGCCCATATTTTTTATTTTGCATAAAGATTTATAGTATGGGCGAAAAAATGCCATGACGTCACAACCCCAGCAAGATCTTGGCCAGCCCCAGCAAGAGAGAAAGCTTGATGAACTATGAGATAGAAACAGTTGTGTCAAGTGAATTTAGCTACAAAAATGTAGCGCGGGAAAATTAAACGTAACCCACACATAACTTGCATTGACTTGCATCCACGTGTGATCCACATCAGCTGGGCGGTTACTGATTCAGCACGTGTGTGCTTTATATTTGTTTGTATTTTTAATTAAACGAGTAAGTTTAACCACAGTTTTCTTGTTACACACGTGTATTTAACCTCTGAACGTCAACAAAAATAATTCGCGGTAAAAGCCAAGCATGCGCACAAACACCATCAAATGAAATAACTTGGTTGTGTGACCTCGTCAGGGTTGTGGCGTCATTTGGCGACCGTTTTAACCCCATTTGTTTCAGCACTATTACAAAAAGTAAATTAAACATTTTTTAAATTTGATGACTATCTATTGATTCTGAAATATCGACAGAAGACTATGATACATTTTTTAAATGAATTTCTTTTTTGGAAACTTTTTTATTTTACTAATAAAAGTAAAGTGTACGAATAATTTTGTGAACCACTGTATATAAACCAATTATTTTAGTGTTTATTTTACACAGAATTTCTTAGAGTGAACAGTTTTAAGGTCTAGTTTTAATAAATGATACATGACCTGAGTTCTAATTTGTTTTATATACAGGGAGTAACAGCTAAACGAGCTACCTCCAATAATTTCTATATTATTAAAGATACAATCAAATACTATAAGGCAATCTTATAGAAGACCAAGGGGGACATCCGAATATAGAAGAAAATATTTTCTTAAACCAGTGGTTCTCAAGTTACAACAAAAAGTTATATTTTTGTAATTGGGATGATATATATTTTTTAGGCCTATTTAATAGAGTATTTTTTTCTGAATTCAACCATGTAATCATTTTATATCCTAACATAACAAAAATATTGAGAAAAATTCAATTGAAATTTAAATAAATTTCGTTTTTATGTTCATATTTTTCAGTAGGCTATGTATGAAAAACAATTGAACTTAAATTAAAATGAAACATATTTGTTAATAATTTTATAAATAATGTTCTCTGTGATTTTCGTCGTAAATAATACAAATTAACAAATAGCAGTTATTGTTTTTCATACATAGTTATACCGTGTGTCTATCTTAAAGGTGTACATAGGAGATTAACACGGGAAATAAGTTTTTTGCAATTTCCTGCTCGCCTAATTATTTTAAGCAAAAATGCGTCAAATAAAAGTTTTAGGGCATAAAATTCTGCATCTAAATCAATAAATAGAATTACTTTTACATGCTTTGTAACGACAGAAATTAAATATGAAAATGTTGAAAATTACTTTGAAAATATCGACAGCCATGGAATTGAACAAAAAATAAATAAATGCTTGACGTTCTATCAAATTGTCAGACACGTCAAATAAGTTAACTTAGGTTGTGACAGATAAAACGTCAAGCATTTATTTATTTTTTGTTCCATGGCTGTCGATATTTTCAATGTAATTTTCAACATTTTCAAAATTAATTTCTGTCGTTACAAAGCATGTAGAGGTAATTCTATTTATTGATTTAGATACAGAATTTTATGCCCTATAACTTTTATTTGACGTATTTTTGCTTAAAATAATTAGACAAGCAAGAATTTTTAAAAAATTGATTTCCCATGTTAATTTCCTATGTACACCATTAAGACAGACACACGGTATATGTATATCGTTACAACACAAAGAATAACTCTTTGTTATTATTAAGTAAAGTAATATAAAACTCAATAAGTACATTTAAAAATTTAATATTCCGAATTTTAAATATTCTATTGCAGTGAAGTTATTCTAGTAGATGAAAGTCAATATATTTATTTTATTCAATTCATTACGTGATGTTTGCGAAACGTCCGTTAGAAATTGATTGCTTTTTATTCATGAAATTGGATTGCACTGCACTCGTTGCAAAAACTGTATAAATGCATGGGAATTTTTATCAATAAATTAGTAATTTGTTAAATTGGACACGTATTTGCATTTATATTTCCCAAGTATTTTGTAAATATAAAACTGATTGCAAAGATTCGCAACAAATAACAGAATATTCAGTGTTTTATATTTTTTACATTTTTCATTATTTTCTTTTAAAATACCGGCTCTTTACTTGAAATCTGTTATGTAGGAAATATAACGTTAATTTTGCTGCAGCTACTTACATATTATTTTTAGTAAAAAATGTTTCAAATAAAAGTGGTAGATAATAAATTTCCTCATCTAAATCACTTGCACGTTTTATAACCTGTATTTTAATTTAATTTAAAGTTTAATAAATATAAGAAATATTCGTTTTCCGGGAATGGACTGTGTCATATTTTGAGTCAGAGCTCAACGTTTCGCCCGCAGTCGTATGGGGCATCTTCAGGAGCAAGGGGGATAGTACTGTCTTAAACAAGGTTACCCGACGTGTCAACCACGCTAGAGGCCGAGTTTAAGCAACAATCCTTTCGTCACTTGGTTTATTTGGCCTCTAGCGTGGTTTACACGTCGGGTAACCTTGTAAACTGAGTCTCCCCCTCTTGTTGCCTAAACTCGGCCTCTAGCGTGGTTGACACGTCGGGTAACCTTGTTTAAGACAGTACTATCCCCCTTGCTCCTGAAGATGCCCCATACGACTGCGGGCGAAACGTTGAGCTCTGACTCAAAATATGACACAGTCCATTTCCGAAAAACGAATATTTCTCATGACTCAGACTGTGGAAGCCTACGCAATTATTTAATAAATATAGCACATTTGTAGTGGTAGCCATTGAAATGAAACAAAGTTACAAAGTAAATGCGTAATGTTTGAACTATCGGAATAATATTGTTGAATTATTTGCAGCTTTTCTTCGTGATAAAAATGTTCTGTTTGTAAACCAAAACACAATTCTCTTTTTACAACACAATTAGAAAACAGTAATAAAAAAGGTAATAAACTAATTTTTATGACAGTTCGAACATTATGCATTTATTTGTAATTTTGTTTCAATTCCATGACTATCAACATCACTACAAATAAACAATGGTATTTATTAAACTTCAAATTCGATTTTACAGGTGACAAAACTTGCTAAATAAAATCTATTTAGGTGTGGAATTTAATTATTTACAACTTTTATGTGAAATATTTTTGCCTAAAAGTATAGGTAAGTAACTACAGGCAAGTAGAAAAATAATAATGTCGTATTCCCTATATACCAGATTTCAAGTAGACACATCGGTATATGATTTTACAAGCTTTTTTAAATAATTCTCTTATTTATTAACGAACTATCTGATTATTTTATTTTTAAATGTAGAATATGTAATTTTCCAAATAATATAAATACTGTTTCAAATCAATATTATTTTAAATTATTTGTGTATATGTACAGTAATTAAATTTTCATTTCATATGCAGATGAAGTACATGTATTGTTACATATTATGTTAGTGTATTATTAATATTTACATTAAAATTATTCATGTGAAAACATAATACTTTAATATCTTTCTACGTACATGCAATATACTTTTGATCAAATGTGTATAATCATAAAGAATTTTTTAAATACTGTTATGGCCAAATTGGGCGCCTGTCAACTTTACTGGACGTTCTCTGTATTTCTCCTTGCTGTCAAAATGGGTTTCTCGGGCGCCAATCGATCGGTCGATAACACAGCACAGGAGAGGTGGTAAATCTGGTAAAGGACGCTCTTATAGCGTTGGTGAAAAGAGTAGCTTGAACGCCAAAAGGAGCTCGGGTAGCTTAGTGGAGACAATTCGGTTTTTGACAATGAAATCATATGATATAAAATTTTAATATTTTATTAAAATATATTAAAAATAAGAATATTAATAAAACAAAATGAAAATAACAATCGCTAGCATATAATCGGGTAATACAAGTGAACCAGCGATACTTGCAGGATTCGTTCAATAAAAGAAACGGTCAATAATGGACGGGCAATAATGGCACACACCAAAGTTGTGGGAAGCCGAAAGGGTAATAATGGCACACACCAGTTACGGGACCACGGCACGAACGGTCAACAACGGCACACACCAAAGTTGAAAAAACAAACGGTAAGTGTTGTCCCTCGATAACACTCATCAAAAATCGCGATTTCGGAAACGGGGTCGTGTTGACACACACCAACACTCATCGACAATCGCGATTACAGCAAACAGTGGTAAACTCCACTTGTTATATAAAAACAAAATTTATGAAAATACATTTTAGCTTTCCAAATAATTTGTAAGCCTTGTGTATACTACTTTAAGAAAACTGTAATAGAAGAATATAAGTACACCATCAATTGATAGATGACGCCACTAAAGATTGCGCTGCTGTGGCGGTAAAAATTGGCCGTTTCAACGAGCTACAAAAAATACTGTTTTCAATATTTTTTTTTACAGAAATCCTGTTATAATAAAAACGTTTTATTTGTTCTAATACATATAACTTTTCATGAAGAATAACATATAAAAAAATTAAAACATAGTGGAAACCCCCATCCCTGGGTACTCATAAATGTTGTGGAGAGTCAATTTTATATATTGAGATGTTTCACTACGTAGAGATGGCGTCGTGCACCAACGTCAAACCTTCGACAAAGGAGTACATTTCTTTAACTTCCATATCATTGCTGTCAGTAGTTTTTCTTTGATTATTTTTGTATTTTGACTTTTCTTTCAATTATTATTTTAGGTAGAGTATATTTCCTTGTTTCCTGTTTTATTAGTTGCAGCAGTAGATTAATTATTATTTTTTAATTTTAAATACGTTAGTTAGTAGTTGGGTTATCTTCACAGTTTAGTATTTCTCAGGGTCAATAAATATTAGATAATAATAGTTTAATTAATTGTAAATATTAGTTCTATCATCTATTTTTCACTATATAAAATGTACACGCCTATGTAAATGTATACGAATAAAATAAAATTGCTCCTTTGTTTTAGCACAGTATACACAACATATATAGTAGCGAAACTCTGTAGGCACTTTTGAACTTTTGATACCAAACTGAGTGACCTTGAATGAAGCCGCTATGTTTCTGCTGTGCGTAGTGGCGCCAATTCAAATGCTACCGCTAAGTATAATATCGTATTATACTACAATCAGTTATACAATACAAATAAAAAGTATTTTACATAGTTTTAGTATAATAACAGTGTACATGATGTCTTTTTACAAGTTACATACAAATTTTTGTCTGCGATTTTATTATCGTTCAAGACTATTATATTCCCGCCTTCTGTCAGAATCATTGAAAACAATGCCATAGGCGGAACGGGCAGACACGGATGCATATTTCTTGAGCCTTATTTTATGTACAAAATATACTGAAATTTAGCTAAATATTTATAAGTTTAAAATATATGACCGTTCAATATATTTTATGTACAAATAAATAATTGTATTGAATAGTTTAATTGTGATAAAAGTTAAACTCTACGCTCATGTTCCTAATTAAAGGGACTCCATGTTCTCGTTGCACTGATTGACGCATGCGCGCTGTGACAGAATCATGAGTTTCGTTACTGTATAATACATTTTATATTGTAGTTTTAGTTTCAAATTTCGCCATCAGGTTTGCATTCTTATTGAAATATCCCAATATTGCTCACTTGTAGTGATAGTCGCGGAATTGAAAACTAATTACAAATAAATGCATAATATTCCAACTGTCAAAAATTTAGTTTATTATTATTATTTGTTACTACTGTTTTCTAAATGTGTTATAAAAAGAGAATTCGTAATGATTATATTATTATTTATTGTATTTTTTTTTATAAACAAAACGTTTTTATCACGAAAAAAGCTGCAAATAAGAAGATTTGTATTTAAAATTAATAGGTTGCTAACTACAGAAAAATAAACATTTTATTCGCTGCATAAGAGATTTCAAGTAGACACCCGGTATATTTTAAAATTATAAATATTTAGATTTTTATCGATTGATCAATTAATAGAAGCGATATCATCTATAATACTCTTTTTAAAAACATGTAATGATCTGATAAAAACACATTCCCATCTGGTTGGTCGGATTCGGAATAAAGTAATGTTATTTGGAACCTAATCTGAAATTCATTTCTAACTCTATCAGATTTCATTAGCAGTGATACACGGGCATGGATGTCAATAGCAATTTATCGTCCGGCGTTGTTTTGCTGTATGAGTTGGGAGTCGATCGAGCCCAGAGCCCCCGAGCCTTGGTCGAAACAACTCGCATTCGCTTAGCAACTGGGCGAACTCGACATATGGTCTATGGTGGTGATACGTCCACGAAAAAACGACCGTCTAATCAATATGTAGGTATCAATGGGACCGACCACAGACACAATGGCGAATCACCGGCTATGATTAAAGGGTTCTTCACCAGTGGCGTGCGCGCCAAGGGTCACAATTTGCAACATCTGCCACGGATTTAGCAATTGCCATTTCATGCGAATACTACATACATGGATGAAGTTTTGAATTTACAGGGTTGACCTGATTTAAATCAGGCATTTTTTAAAATATCAATTACTGAGTTTACATGCAGTTTTCAAACCGTTTTTAAAACGTTTTTAGTTTTGAAAACGCCATGTATACAGAGTCAAAACGGTTTTGAATTATCTCAAACCAAAACTAAAATTCATGGGTTGCACTTGAAAACTAGTTTCAAAACTACTCATGTAAACACTTAAAATTCAGTTTCGATACTGGGCATGCCCAGGGCATAACGTTTCTGTCGCTTTGTGTTACTAACCTTCAAATATACTGACAGTTGTGTAGTTTTAGTGTGTAGTGGTACGAAGTATAAAAAATAATTGGAATAAAAGCAAAACGAAGTATTTGGAGTGAAGAGGATCTGTCACTTACATCAACTAAATGCGCATGCGTCGAAACTGATTTCAAAACAATTTTTAAACTTGTTTTGAAAACTGCATGTAAACAGTTTTGCATAATTTTGACTGAAAACTGAAACCATTTTCAAAACTGCATGTAAACGTAGTAAATGTTTTAAAAACATACCGACAAACTTTCAGGAGTTGCAGAGGACATTATAACAAACACTTTTTTCAAATTAATTATGTCCGCAAATGTGCCGTTTTAGCGCAGCAAGAAAAAGAAATTTCTAAAGAAAAATCTAATCTGTTTTAAAAAAATTATTTCAATCAGTACTTTAAAATAATTAAACTTAAGTAACTGAATGATCATTGACTCGAAATTATGTTTATTCTTATATCATAATAAATTTCGAAAATTTCTGCTACGTATATAGTAATTATGCTTATTTAATATTAGTACCATGCAATATTGAAATAAAAAATATATGGTTCACTTTATATACATCATATTGAATATACAGGATGTTTCCTTTCAAACAACCAGCGCTTTTTTGGGCGAACTAATAACTTTAGAAAAAAATGTTATATACAAGAAATGATCAAGAATAAGGGGCTAATTTATTAATAATAACAAACCGAAAATTAGACCAGTGGTTCTGATACGGCAGAACAAAATTATATTTTTTTAAATGGTATCCTATATAATCCCATTAGATAAAGAATTTTTTTCTGATTTCAACGATAAAAATATGATATAGGGTTGTATAACAATTATTTCGAGAAAAATGGTATTAAAAATAATGTTATAATATTACAATAAGCTATGCAATACACAGGTATGTTGCCTAGTTACGCTAGTAGTAAACCCATTTTTTAATACATTATTTCTAGTTTTTAATACCATTTTTCTCGAAATAATTGTTATACAACCTTATGCTACATTTATGTCGTTGAAATCAGAAAATAATATTCTATTTAAAGGGCTAAAAATTATATAGAGTGCCATTTAAAAAAATATAATTTTGCTCTACCGTTTGAGAACCACTGGTTAAATATTCGGTTTGTTACTATTAATACATTACACCCTTATTCTTGATCATTTTTGGTATAAAACATTTTTCTCTGAAGTTGTTAGTTCGCCCAAAAAAGCGCTGGTTGTTTTAAAGGAAACACCCTGTATACAAGAGATATAGTATATGTATCGACGGAAAGATGGTACTGCTACTTTCAAAATATTTAAAGCGTTACATTTTTTTTATTACTTTTGAAGTCGTTCTAATACAATAGTTATTTATGCAACAAGTGTGTAAAGTAGTACTTTAGACTATTTTACACAAGTATTGCATACAACATTTTGCTATAACCGAAATGTTAGTGATGTTTCTCATAATACTGAGTGTACAGGCATCCAGCATCTTCAAATTCTGTTAGTACTCTTTCTCATAATACTTTACAAAATGTAACTTAAACACTTGGAAGAATCTCAGACTGAAGTGGATTAGTTTTCTATAATTGTACAAATTGTACATTTAATATTAACATTAAAAATTAGGTTAGGTTAGAATACATGTCAAAAAAATGTTAATGTTCTTAAAAATTAGATTAGTACTCAATCTGTTAAAAAAATAATTTTCTTAATAAATTTTATTACTTTTACTATTATTTACTATCTAATTATCTACTTGATAGGTAAATTAACCGAATTTTAACGTTGCCTAACAACGCCTATTTACTTTTCAAGCATTAGTGCTTTAAAAGTGATTCTTTACACATTGTAATGAGTGCGTGAAAAGTATTTTTCACGCACGATTGTAGGAAAAAATGTTTATTCAATGCTAATGTTGATATTTTATTACAATAATTTTTTTTCGTAATATATCCAAGTCCATAGTATTTTTTTCCGAGATACAAACGATACCAAAATTATAATTATAATAGTTATAATTGACACACCCAGCAATGGGTAATAAGCCGTGATGATATATTTATATTTATTATATTTTTTTTATAGTTATAATTTTTTCATACAATTTTCTTTGTTCCAAATATTTATTTATAACACTATAATAAATTTATAATTTATAGTAACTCCTACTATAAAATTTCAGATGAAATGTAATACTAAAATTGCAATACAAACATTTATGTAGGAGCTGACACAATTAAAGAAATTATTTATGTTTTGCATTATTGATTTGTTTAATATAGTGCACAGTTACACAGACTATTTTGAATTTAATTTTCTCAACAATGTGAAACGCAAAGTGAATCAAATTTCTGATTCGGATGCAAAAAAAAATTTACAAACATTTATTCGAGTACTTTTTCACTAAAAAGGTAACCGAGAAAAAAAAATCTACCAATCTTAAAATTATCAAACGTTTGGTACTTTTAATTTTAAAGTATATTTACTAACAAATGATACAAACATTTTTATCGCATATAATTACAGAGTTCAGTGTATTTTGAACAAAGGTAGTTACATTAGTAATTTATTTAAAAAATGTAAATTTACAATTAAAATTTGAAATAAGCAAACCATATATGAAGATATATTTCAATTATTCCCCCACAAAGTTTCATTCTATAGATTTATTAATATAAACGGCTCTTAACCAGTGGCGTGCATAAAAAGGGTGCATTATACATTGACACTGCAAATTTAAATTAGCAATGAACACTTTTAAAACCAATATTATATTAATGTAATATTTTCCACATAACATGCCAGTTTCATAAATTTGAAAGTTTGTAATGAAATAATTTTCTAAAATATATATATATATATATATATATATATATATATATATATATATATATATATATATATATATATATATATATATATATATATATATATATATATTCATATTAATTAACAAATTCATTATTAATGTAGTAGTATAATTCAACTATCAGCATTACAACATTTGAATAAAAACACTTTTTTATTATTTTTTTTAAATAGCCAAAGGCTATAAGTATAATGAAGTTAAAAATTGCAGCAATGTACGAATATGCATTAAAGAGAAGAGAACATAATTAAACTCCATTTGCTTGTTACCATAATAAGTATGATATAGGTAACAATGTACCTAACGTATAAAATTCATGAAGAATAACTTAAACGAGAAATATGACAAAATTTATGTATGTTATAAATATTAAACATATATTATACTATTAAAATATGTACTTATCATATAACATTAATAAACACCATAAACTATTTTATAAAATGGAATGGTGGAATTTTCGAATTTTTGATTTTTTAATATGTTAAAATATTTTTAAATCTAAAACGTTTTTACTTTTATATTTTGTAAAATTTTAAAAATACCGGAGAAAAAAAACGTTAAACTTTTGCAATATTTTCTTCCCGCCATTACAACGTACATAACTATCTGCGAATTAGGTCTCGACATACGTGCCCAAAACGTGCTTCATAGAAAGAGACAGAAGCAAAACACGGCCACCTGTTTATGTTTACATTTACATATTTAAAATACAATAATTTGCTTTTTGCGATTTGACATTGAATTTAACGTTTTAATATCAAATATAGAAGACATGCATTCACGTTTAAATTCTAAACTAGAGCTCGTAGCGGACAACTACGGCGACCAAAGATGCTGCATTCGTCATCGTATTGCGGGCGATTTAACAAACAATAAATTTCATATCATTTGAAGAAAAAAATATGCTATATTTTATTACTTTTATTCATTAATAGTAATATTGCATGTATTGCATTGCAGTAATATGGAAAAATAATTACATTTCAACATGACTAAATTCCACCATTAAATTCATTTACAATATAACACAATTTTCCCCATTATTTCTACTATTAATAGATTAAAAGCGCCAATTGCCGCAGTGAAATTACGGATATAAATAGTCTTAAATATTCGCTAAAAATAAACTTGTTTCCGGTAGTGTACCGATTGTCAACAGACGGCGAAATGACAACAACTCGACTACCCTACATCTGGCCGATCGATGATGGTCAAAACACAATGAAGAACGATGCTTAGCGACCCTACTTTCTCTTCCCTCCGATAAAAATAAAAATGCATTTGTCCTACGCATAATTTCAATTTACACACGTAGTTGATAAGCATATAAACACTAGATTGTATCATAATTTCGTCACTTGTTTGCATTTGAATAAATGTATGCGAATATCTAGATATTATTTACTTTAGACTGGTCTAATTAGACGATGACAGATCGTAACTGTTAATAACTGAATGCATTAACCTTGAATAATTTCCGTTTCCGGCTGACAATTTTTCCGTACCAATAAATATAACCTGTTTCTTGTAATTGATCTTTCGAAAACTATTAATCATAAAACATTTAATATCCATTTTTTTATATCATTTATAATTTGAAAAAAGTAAACTACATAATAATAACGATATAACGTCCCTTTATTATTAAATATTAAGTAATAGCACCTGTTATATTAACCGCATCAACCATTACAAAATCAGAAAGTAAATATATCAAAATTAAAACGTCCATTTCATTTAGTTTACTATTAAAATAAACTTTATTTCTTGTACAGTATTAATTTTTATGTTAATGTGTATGCTAATTATTAATAAAATTAAATATAAATACATAAAACAAGAAACATTTATAAATTTGAGTTATATACCCGAATACCCACATCATTTATGAACTAGTATTGACATCTGTTGGACCTTATACAAACTATATCCGTTTCAAAGATGGCACACAAAAGAGAGGGAAATTTAAAATTGCCTTTTATTTCTTATCAATAGATTATGTGGTTTAAAATCTATTTAACGTTGGAAAATATGGAATCAAAATAAACAAATGATAATTTTTAATAGATTCTTCTGTTGAACTCTATCGTTCATACTCGAAATTCATTAAAAAACAACGAAAATTAGACATTCTATACATTTTAAAAAATAAACATATATTTGAATAAGCCTTTTACGACTAAAAAAAATTAAGAACGTTTTTATATATTTCCGTTATTGGAATCAATTTGTTAATATTAAAAATTCTGTCGGAATCTTATTAGATTCCAGTCTTTTAATTTTAAGATGGTATAAATTATTTTCTCTGAAACTACACGTAATATTTTAATTTCATTTCTAATTATTTTAAAATTATGTTTCATCACGGAATTACGGTATCAGCAAAAAATGAAAATATTAAAATCATTTTCTGCAAAACAAAACTTGTTCTTTTGCACCTAAAGATGTTATTGTGTAGAAAAATAGGTAAAAACATTAGATTCCCAACTGAACTTATCAGAATCTAACCAATGAAGTATGAATACTTATTATGTACTTGTTACACTTCCTGGTAAATACATATTTTTTGTAACAAAATGAAGCAAGAAAATTTTCTATATTAAATTTAAATAGTTTACTTTTTATATTAAGATATATACGTGATTTTATGACATAATAAAAAATATTAGAAAAACTATTACTTCTTATTCAGGGTATTTACCGAAACGATTTTATAAATTATCGCAAAATTCCGAAACGACGTCACACATTAAATAACTTCTCCGGAAAATACGTACTGTAAAAAGTCTATTTTGATTCGATAACAATATTTTCAGAACTGTGACTTCTAAGAAAATAAAGAATAAAAAATGACTTACATAGTGTAGGCTTTGAAGTGGTAGTACACCAGGCCCAGTCCGTAGAGGAAGCATGGGTCTTCGTATGTCTTGTCCTTTTGAAGATTATAAAACTTCTGATATGCAGATAATGCTAAAACAAAACAACTATTAACTTAGTTACGCAGTATTTAAATACATATTCAGTTACTTAAATATTATTTAAAATAGATTTTTCATTTTCTATTTATATTTTAGATATTATTTGTTCAGTATTTGGCGGCAGGGGCGTACACGGACCGGGGGTTCTGGAAGTTAGAATTATTATTTCTGTTTTGTGGTATTTATTTAATAAGTATTTGAGTAAGTGCAATACGATATTTCTGGCCAATAGAATCAAATTGACACCCGTCACGTCATAAAATGTTTAATTCGTTATAACTTTATACTGAAGATTTTTTTAATTCACTTCTTATTTATCAGAAAGTATTTTATGATTTTTATATAAATTAGTTGTATTTCGGCTATGGTCCCATTGTTGCATTTTTGATATTTGAAGTAAATATTGCATTAAAAATAGTATATTAAAGCTCAATACACTTAAATGGAATTTGCACATAGCGCCTCTAGAGGCACTGCTTAGAAGTACCCGGACCGGGGGTTCTGGAAGTTAGAATTATTATTTCTGTTTTGTGGTATTTATTTAATAAGTATTTGAGTAAGTGCGATACGATATTTCTGGCCAATAGAATCAAATTAACACCCGTCACGTCATAAAATATTTACTTCGTTATAACTTTATACTGAAGATTTTTTTAATTTACTTCTTATTAATCAGAAAGTATTTTATGATTTTTATATAAATTAGTTGTATTTCGGTTATGGTTTATGGGCCCATTATTGCATTTTTGATATTTGAAATAAATATTGCTTTAAAATTAGTATATTAAAGCTCAATACACGTAATGCAATTTGCACATAGCGCCTCTAGAGGCACTGCTTAGAAGTAATGGTTGCTAAGGTTACGGCAATACAAACAAAGACCTGACTGATTGAAACGAGGATTGAACAGACAGCGGGAGGGGGTTTGTTTGTATCGAGATGTTCTATCTCTCTCTTGCGTTTGATTTCAATTTTGTAAGTGTCTATTTTTAAATTTAATTGATTTAATCATCAAATAGCACAAAAATATCTCCTGTGGTACTTTCTTCACCAAAGTTTTGAGAACCCGTGAGATGACGTCCAGTATGCATACCCTATGGTCATTACTGAAGTCTGTTAATACAAAACGTTATTTGAGACCGTATTAAACATATTTACTAGTTAAAATTAATAATAATTTTAACAATACATATAAATATATAATCGACAAAATTAACATGTCAGAAAATAAAACTTTTACAGGGTAAAGCCTTCTTGGCAATTTACCAATCACCGAAGCGAAAATAGTCCTATTTAGGGCAACGCTTCATTCTTAGGTGGAACCAGGTATACCGTGTGTCTATTTTAAAGGTGTACATAGGAAATTAACATGGGAAATCAGTTTTTTGCAATTTTCTGCTCGCTTAATTATTTTAAGCAAAAATGCGTCAAATAAAAGTTTTAGGGCATAAAATTCTACATCTAAAACAATAAACAGAATTACCTTTACATGCTTTATAACGACAGAAATTAATTATGAAAATGTCGAAAATTACGTTAAAAATATCGACAGCCATGGAATTGAACAAAAAATAAATAAATGCTTGACACAACGTAAGTTAACTTATTTGACGTTTCTGACAATTTGATTTGAACAAATGTCGTTAATTATGGAAATAATAGAAATATAAATTAATAAATAAGGTTAAGAAAATACAGTTTTGTTAAAATAATATGAATATATCAAAAATTCAACATTGCGTAACAAAATTATGTATGATGCAGTTATGTATACTCTCAACTCATTTCCAATACATCTACCTTAGTACTACAGAAGGGGTTTACACTTATCATTCCTAACACTCTTTCTTAGAGTAACACATGTTCTGCTCGTCCTATATTTTGATTACGCGGCTTACATGTATTTTTTGAAGACACATTAGCAGTCTTTTCAAATTTTGTCACGAATTTAGCTCTTCATTCGTATAAATGTTCAATTTTTAATCATTTCAGGCAATAAAACTAGAGACAAAATCAAATTATCAGAAACGTCAAATAAGTTAACTTACGTTGTGACAGATAAAACATCAAGCATTTATTTATTTTTTGTTCAATTCCATGGCTGTCGATATTTTCAACGTAAATTTCGATATTTTCATATTTAATTTCTGTCGTTACAATTTATGGAAAGGTAATTCTGTTTATAGATTTAGATGCAGAATTTTATGCTCTAAAACTTTTATTTGACGCACTTTTGCTTAAAATAATTAGGCGAGCAGGAAATTGCAAAAAACTGATTTCCCATGTTAATCTCCTATGTACACCTTTAAGACAGACACACGGTATATATAAAATTATTTACATAGTGTATTTTGCCCAGTTTTGCTATTTAATATATAAAAAAAACTATATTTTTATTGTACAAAATTACCTTTGTCGTATTCTTCTAAAAGAAGATGGAAGTGCCCAAGTTTGACCCATGTTTTTGGGTCAAAGTTAACTGGATTTGAAATTGCACTTTTCGTTTTGCCAGATTCTTGTGCGGCCTTTTCTTGACGGTGGGCTTGAATGGCCATACATTGTAAGTATTTCACAGCCTGAAATAATTTTTGTATTGTACTGCATATCAAATTAATGTTTATACGATAACACGTCTTTCAAAACAGTGTTTACATATGACAATATTAAATTACTTCTGCTAAAACGAGCTGTTATCAAGCCAGACGAATTTCATAAACAAAAACGGTATGTAGACCACACAAATGACGTTCTACATATAAAACTTGACACTATACTATCATGAAAATATATAATTTTTTTTTTAAATATGTAGAGTACATACTTTTACATTAAAATTTAGGAATTACAAGTAGTATTGTACCTTGATATTGCCATGTAATATTAACAATGTCATTGAAAAATTGGTTGACTTTACGTCAACTATTCGGCATTTACTGTGCATCATTAAATTGCCTAATTTAAAAAATATAAAGTAAGATTTGTTAAAATATTTACCTTTTGAACTAAGGCTTTCTTCTTGGCATTACAGGGCAGTTTGAGAACTAGATAACCGTATTGTCGACTGTAATAAAATAAATTCATTAGAATGATCCTAACCAACAAATAAGTGTCAAATGACGTAGGGCAATTGACAATACATGTATGTTAAAAACATTTATAGAACATATTTAGGTTCTCTATATATTAATTGTTTGTTGAATAACATAAAAATACAAATTCATAACCAACCTGTCTAGTTCTGACAACACATGCAATTCTTGAGGGGTAAGCGTTGTCTCATCCGAATCTTCTGTACCACTTGCTGTAGACTTACTCATTATAACATTCTATATATAATATACATTTAAATTATTAACACTTAATATTATTTATATTACAGAAGTTGTTATACCGAACAACAAAACACTGTACAAACACCAACTAGAAAAGAGGACAGGGCTACCAATATTCAACAAATTGAAATTTTTGCGCGGTCAGAAGAGCATTGGTTGACTTTGTGCTGACTTGCGCAATAGAAATTTTAAATTTTTCCTAATCATCAATGATCATTAAGCTATTTTTTATAAATATTAACTTATGATGCTGCCGAAATTTATCAAAATATTGAACAGCATCTATTTTTGATCAAAACAGTCAGGATTACCAAATTGAATTTATTGCGCGGTCAGAGCACATTGGATGCTTCTGCTCTTGCGCAATATAAAAATATAGTTAGATGATAAAAGAATGCTTTTTAAATTTATCTTATCAAATCACCAATAAACATCGCTAATTTTTACAAGTATTGACCTCAGATACTGCCGGAATTTATCAAAGATTTTATAAATCTGCTATTTACATACAACTATGATGTAAACTTCTTTGAAAATTTGAAATAAAACATTTTAATCTGTGATTATTTTTGTTCATTTATAAAGAACCTACTATATAGGATATAGTTGCGGAAGTTTCTAAAAAGAGAGAAAACAGCTGATGACGTAGCAATGTAGCTTTACTGTGAGCTACGTAAATCGTCAGTAGAAACTTCATGAGTTGTAGATATTATTGATTAGTGTAGCGTATTATATTACGTTTTATTCAAAATTCAGAAGTAACCACTTTATTAAAGTATGAATTATCAGTAATTATTGGGTGCTTAACATTTTATCATTTCTTATCTCAATATGCTACGTTGAAAACAAGTTCCTATCGGTTTATTCAGATTAGTTTGACAACTGGCATTTAGGTTAGGTGTATTTTTGACATACGTCTGTCTGTAAATAAAAACGTCGTACGCAGTTTGCTAACATAAGGTATGGCTGATCTATTTTTATTTTTATATAGAAATATTTACGTAATTATTATTTTAGATCATACAATATGGAGGACTTTCCATCAGAGATGTCAGAAATGTTTTTTGCACCCGATGCCGATACTTGCCAAATTAAGAAAAACTCCACAGTAATTATAACAAACGTATATGAAGGTATACCTGAAACTTTAGTATTAAACTTAATTGCTTGGGTAGTTTTGTTGGTTTTATTTACAATTCTTCGAAATCGTGCATGGGATTATGGACGATTAGCGCTAGTCCAATGTCAACAAAATCTAATGCATTTGTTGTACGGAAATGTGGATGATGCTGTGACAATAGCTGAAGAGACTCAAGACTCTTTCATGTATAGAGATCAAGGGTGCTGCTCTTGGATTCCAGCCATTTTCACAATATCCAAAGAGAGATTTTTCGCTCGTTGCGGTCCAGATGCTGAACTGTATTTATTATTCCAAAAATATTTAATGTATCTAATGACTATTATTATGATCATTTCCTTAAGTATTATTTTACCAATAAATTTTCACGGCGCACTACAAGGAGACGAATATAGTTTCGGTCATACAACTATAAGCAATTTAGATCCTACTTCACATCTTTTATGGGTACACGTAGTAGTTTCTTTCGTATTTGTACCAATTGTTCTATTTATCATGCGAAAATGCGCGAGTCATATACCTACCAAACACTTCAGCTCAAAAACAATAATGGTAACCAACATATCACCACAACATCGAAAAACAGATGATATCAAAGGCTATTTTTCTTTATTGTATCCTAGTGTTACAATTAAAGAAGTTCAGTTGGCTTATGATATAAACAAGCTAACTATTTACGAAAAAGAAAGAGAAAACGCACATGAAGCAAGAGTGTATTGCGAAACACACCATAAAGATAACTTGAAAGCTTATTCAAAAGGTTGTTTCATTTGCTGCTGCTGTTGTCAGTCAGTTAACGCATTGGAATATTTTACTGCGGAAGAAATGCGCCTAACAGAAACTGTAAAGTCGCATCGTGAACTAGCTTTGGCAAAACCCCTAGGAATTGCATTTGTAACTTTGGATTCAGCAAGTGATGCCAAACTAATCGTAAAACATTTCATCCCCGGCACTCATCGAGAATGGATTTTAACCCAAGCTCCTGCACCTTCAGATATTTTTTGGGAAAATTTGAGCGTAGAATCCAAATTCTGGTATTTGAAGGCTGCTATCGTAAATATCGTTCTTTTTATCATCTTATTTTTCTTGACTACTCCCGCTGTTATCGTAAATATGCTGAATGCTTTTTACATATCTCATAATAAGTTAGATCCAGTTTTGTCCGAATTTCTTCCGACCTTGATTCTTTGTGCTATGTCCGCATTGATGCCTGTCTTTGTTGCGTATTCCGATGATTGGCTTTCTCATTGGACGCGATCAAAACAAAATCGAGCCGTAATGAAGAAAACTTTTATATTTTTATTATTTATGGTTTTAATTCTCCCGTCTTTGGGATTAACTAGCGCACAAGCCTTAGTTGAATTGTCTTTAGAAAAGCATAATCGTACCTTGAGATGGGAATGTGTATTTTTACCCGACAAAGGTGCATTCTTCGTGAATTATGTGATCACTTCCGCATTAATTGGTACTGCTTTGGAATTAATTCGTTTTCCCGAGCTTTCTCAATTTTTATGGAAATTAGGTCTGTCTCGGTCTAAAGCTGAAATTGTAAACGTACAGAGAACAGTATTAACTGAATACGCATTTGGAATAAATTATGCGTGGACTATTTTAATTTACACTATAACTACTACTTATAGTTTAGTTTGCCCGATTATAACCCCTTTTGGATTGCTGTACATGATTATGAAACATATTGGTGATAGACATAATTTGTACTTTGCATATCGGCCTACGTATATGGGCGTAGAAGGAAAACATATACATAATTCCGCAATAAAAATGGTGAGAATTGGCGTTCTTCTTATGCAAGCAACATTAGCCGGGTTAACTGTCGTCCGAGGGGGTCTAGGTCCTATGAATTTTGTCTGCATCTCATTGTTACTGTTTACTTCAGGTTTGTTTTTCTTCTGTAGTCCTTTCCTACTTTGTCGTGGGGGTACTCCAACTGACTCAGATAACATGAACGTCCATTTTAAATACGTCGCACCAGTTTTACAAAATTCTGCGAATATATCTAACCCAGAAAGTCCAGTGTTTCATGTGGATTATGGTTCGGCCAATGTAGGCCCCGAAATAGTGACCAGCAGTAATGAAGAAGATGATGACAGTAAAAGATTTTAAATTAGTCGTGTCTAATTGTCTCCTAATGTAAGCAAAAAAAATATTTTACTTCAGTGTGTAGCTTTCGGATTGTAGCTTTAATAGCTAAAGCAAAGGGAGTAATTGAGTACTTCTATGTGGCTGTGAGGATAAATAATGTATACTTCTTTTCTTGTGTACTTTCTAAAATGTATTATTTAATGTGCTTGTATTATAACTTGTATATTATAAATAAATATTATTCTAATCATACTCTGCATTTGTATTATAGTTCTTTTTTTTTCTGGTAAAACGCACATCATCAAAATTATATATTTATGAAACATGGTACCGGTTAAATTGGTTGCAACCGAAGCGCACTAACGCAACCGTGGTTTTTTTCCTCGGTTTTCTTGGTAACATCTGTCCTTTTGTCCGATATTAAAGGTTAGTATGGTTAGATGATACTATTTATCAACCAGTTGATGGTTACATAGATTTTCTAAGGGTTTGTATTCTATCTATTTTAATTTTCCACTTCATAATTTAGGATTTTGAAAGACGATAGACGAAATGTTTTAATAGAACATTGGTTTATAATAATAGTCACGTGACTAGAACCTGTCTGTAACCGAAACCACGGTTTTGGTTATTATATTTTATTTTTGGAATATACCCTTTGGGTATATTTCAAAAATAACATATTTTGACCATGGTTTTATGAAACATGGTACCGGTTAAATTGGTTGCAACCGAAGCACACCAACGCAACCGTGGTTCTTCTTCGGTTCTCTTGGTAACATCTTCTGTCCTTTTTTATAACATGTCAGATATTAAAGGTTAGTGTGGTTAGATACTATTTATCAACTAGTTGATGGTTGCATATGTTTTCTAATTGTTTATATTCTACGTATTTTAATTTTCCACTTCATAATTTAGGATTTTGAAAGACATACGAAATGTTTTAACAGAACATTGTAGGTTTATAGCGAAAGTAACCGAACTGTTTCAATAATAATAGTCACGTGACTAGAATCAGCCTATAACCGAAATCAAACTTCAATTATTTCATATTAGTGTTATTAATCAGAAATTATGCACAATGACTGGTTGTTCTGCTTCAAATTATGCAAATAATTCGAGAGTTACCAGGTAAATATTTTCATGTTTTATTACTTATGCAATACACACACAAATATATATTTCTCACCTCAAACATCTTAACAAATTGCATTCTTTCTTCTGTTTTCTTGGAATATTTTAGAAAAAAAAGACTGAATTAACTTTGAACTACGTATTTTATAATCATTAGTCGAACTCCAGAAATCCAATTAAATTTTAGAGCTGTCACAGTCAAATTCAACTCAAAATTAAGCTTCAATGAGATATACATCGTCACGAATACCACCCGTAATGTTTATATTGATTTGTAATTTTTTGAAATAAAGACAATATGACAAATATGGAAGTTTATGAAAAATAGTTACTTCATAAACGCATAAAAAAACACTTTTATTTCATAATTTACTGCGATCATTTGGGCTCCAATATGGCGGACGAGTCATCTAATAACATATGTATATCAAAATTTCACCTTCTACTACAACTGGTTTAATTCATACGAACATTCTGTAGTGACGTGCGTTGTATTAGAAGAGAAATTAACTATGTCTCTCTATGAGAAATTTCTGAAGCTGCGAAGTTTACTTAATAGGAGTTTTTTTTGGATTGACGCTTCATACGTTGTTTTTAATTGTTTATTGTTCGTAATACAAATTTGGACGACGTTTCGGCCCTGATTATAGTCATTTTCAAGTCAAACGATGTTATAATACATTTAGCAAAAAAATTTAAATGAGTTACATAATAGAAAAATATATTTTTGATCTATTTCAAACTATGTTTAAAAATATTTTTCTATTATGTAACGGATTTAAATTTTTTTGCTAAATGTATTATAACATCGTTTGTTTTGAAAATGGCTATAACCAGGGCCGAAACGTCATCCAAAATTGTATTACCAACAATAAACAATTAAAAACAACGTATGAAGCTTCAATCCAAAAAAACTCCTATCAAATATACCTCCCTATGTTAAAATTTTTCATGCGTTTTGCGTGCAGTACCTTTATAAGGTAAGTAAGACTAATGTTAGATGATAAATCACAAGTCGATATTAAAACAGAATGGATGAATTTATTTAATTTAATTACAAAAAATGAATGGAACATCATCATGGAAATATCAACAATAAGGTACAAAAATTTACCTATAATAAATAGGCAGCTCTCTTTTCATTTCACTCAAAAAGTACAACTAGAAATTCATTTAATGCTTCTTTGTCTTTGCGCTACTCAATTTCTCGTATTTCCTCTTGCTGGAGTACCACAGTCCGAAAGGAATAGCTAAGGAAGGCAGAGTCATCACAGCAAAAGCAGCCCAGTCAAGAACGTGGGAAGAGAATTTCTTATTGTAATCACGGAAGGCGATGATGGCTCCTTCTCCAGGTTCGCTGCTTACAGCATATTGCACCTATAAAACAACATGACGCTTATGATAACATCTTGACCCCACAATAAAAAAATTGACCCAAAGAAGATAACTAGTTAGGTTTCTAACTAGGTTCAAATAAGAATACATTAAAAAAAATGAATTCTAACCTGTGCGGATTCCTCGCTGATTTTGTAATTGAGTTCAGCAGCAGTGAAGTTGAAATATCCGTATTTGTTGGGCCGGACAACAACAACATGTGTTACATTAGTCTGTGGAGGGATACGAGAGATCCTGGCACTTAATTTTCCACCAACAACTGAAAATGCTTCGGGGTGGAATCCGTGGTCTGTCAACTGAACATCGACAGCTGCTGCATTTCCAGTATTATAGATATTATATTTAACAACTATATCCATATTTTCAACAAGATATTTATTTAAAATTTGTTTAGAGACCAACAGTCTGGCTCCGGTCTCATCCTCATTGCAATATGCGAATGAGAAAATGAGAGCGAAGATAAACACCACAGATTTATACATTATTCTAAAAAGAAAGACCAATAAGAACTAGAATTATTAATTGTTTTAACAAATAGTTACCTTTTATACACTTTGTTCGGTGTTTTTATGTCAAAAATTTTGAGAATTTTGAAATCTTTCTAACTCGTGCTCAAAACACCGTCTGACTAACCAAACCACTTCGCCAAGTCGTCAACTGGAAGAGCCACGCGTCATCATTCGCGGTTCACAAAACACGCCACGTAACTAAAAAACGAACACGCGAGCACAACACCGTCGGTACATTCGGTGTTTTATTCAACTACTGGGGTGCGTTCCAAAACTACTTCAGAACATCGAGCAAGTAGAAACCTCTTGTGCCTCTACTTGCGTTTAAAAAATATGGATATTTATTTGTAACATGAATAGCAGGCCTCATGGATATTTGTAATAGCATTTTCACCTTACAAGTTGAGTGCGCACTGGTGCGCACTTTTTTGCGCTGAGAATTTTCAGCTCGTCATTGAGTGCAAAATTTAGTCAGCTGATGCGTATTCAGCTTAAGAAAAAGTTGCACCGTGCACTGGCTCAGTGCGACTTTTGTGCACTGACTCCCTAGGCAAGTGCAACAGTGTCAGTGCAAATATGGCAGCTAAACAAAATCGTTTTTAGCTTAAACTGCACTGCCACCGGATGAGGGCAGAACTCGTTCAGTGTGGTCACATGATATGTTGCACTCAGTGCGCACTTGTACTATGTAAGCTGAAAACGCTATAGTCTTGCAAAGCAACGAAAAATAAAAATCTTGTGCTAATATTATAACACACAAAATGACGTAAAAGATACGGAAATTCAGGGTAAAGAATCTATATTTTTTTATTGGTATTAAAAATTGAACAAGCCGACAAAACATTGTAGCGCGGGCCGTAGTTTGCCTACCCCTGCTCTAGAGCATACTCTCAGTACTCTTTTCAACTAGGAGGGTACTAAACTAACATACTCTGACAATTTTGTGCCATTTTTAATTCATTTTTAATGTTGTGTGGATATTACGAGATATTTGTTCAAATTTTTTTTAAAAAAAACACTTTAGGTTGTAAATCAAACCGATATGGATATTAATACACAAAATTATAATTTCTTAGGACTTATTGATGATGATACTAATACAGTTGAATCTCTATAACTCGAATTTCAAGGGACTGCGAACTAAACTAATTCGAGTTGTAAAAATTTCGAGTTAAACAGAAAATATACCTGTTGTACTCATGTTTTATTAGATAAAAAATAGTTATTTATGCAACATAAGTAAAAAGTACTCAAAGGATTTTTACTCTAATTGCATACAATTTTTTTACGTTTACAATAAAAGTGTGAACAAAGTATCATAGGGTTTAATTTTTTCACTCGGTTGCGTTAAAAAAAGCACCTTTTTCACACTTTTTTGTGTTAAAAGTGACATACTTTATAAACTCATTTTAATGAAAAAAGTGTACTTTGTTAGATGAAAAGTAAATAAGAAAAAATCATGATTGAGTCGAAAAAAGTTTTTGAAATATTTGAGATTTTAATCATCTATACTGGACGTCACAACTATTGCTATCTTTCTTGCGCAGCCTACTATAGAAACTGGTGCGAGAAAGATAGCTATAGGTTTCATTAAAAATCAAATGCAGTTAAACTAAAAGCAATTATGACTTTTTAAAACTACGAATTGTTTAATAAAAAAAATTAGAGTGGAGGACCCAAACTACAAAAAATATAGAAATTACAGTGTATTATAGAGTATTCCTCTACTCGGTGGATAAGTTTTGGAACGCACCCCTACTGTAACTAAGATCTGTCAACTGACAGTTGACTTCCTAGCTGTCAAAATTTTATTATTGAATAAATAAATGTTCTCACTGACAATATGTTGTAAATATGTTATAAACGTTCTATAAATTTGTATTTTTATCCTCAATGGACCTAGCTGTCTTATAAAACTGCCATGATTTTGTAAAAGCAATTAAATATTACAAAATGCATAGTTCGGACGTAGATTTGGAAGTTAAAGTTAAAAAAGGTTAATATTTATAATTAAATTAATCTAATAATGTATTCAGAATCGTCTTATATTTCAGCAACGGAAAGAATATCCGAAAATATGCATATAGTAGCAAATGAACCATCTTTGGCGTTCTATCGTTTGCAAGAACATGTAAGGAAAGCTTTAAAACCTATGGTAGATAGAAGGGTTGACGTTAAAAAGCTGCATATGGAATTACAAGGACGATGTTACGACGTGGAATATGCTGTTGGGTACGAATATTAAGTTACATGACTACAAACAAATTATATTATTATTTATATTTCAGAGCGATAAAAACAATGGATAAGGCAGAAGAAAGCTTCAAAAACATACAAGACAATCTGAAAACTGCGATTTTCCTTAAGCAACAGTTAAAATACGAAGAATCGAGAAAAAAAAAACCTGAAATAAATTCTGTCTACAAACGCTTATCCGCACACATTACGCTTGATTTGCCTGACTTACCAGAATTTTCAGATGTAGTGAGGGAAACGGCAAATCGTGTCGAATCAATCATGTCTAGTGCAAGGCATTAATGACCAATTGGCAACCATTTATTTTGGTAAATTATTCCGAAACAACCAAGCTCAAACTAAATTATAAGCAAATAATTATTCGTAATTTTATTTAAAGAGTACAAATAAGAATACTTGTTTATCTTTAATCGCGTTTAAAAGTTTAAATTTGCAGAAATACAAGTACAGTTAGAAAAATCGATTGAAATATTTGTCACTAGAAACTCTAATGGGATACTGTATAGTATTAGATTTACAGCGTATTCCATTTATATATTTAGTACGATTTTTTTGCACTCAGTGCGTAACTCATTTTTGATTTTTATACAGGTTGTTAATTAAAAAGCGGGCCATAGGTGTTTAACATGGGAATTCAGTTTTTCCTTGTGCAAAACTTCCCATTTGATTTTAAACAAAAATATTTCAAATAAATGTAGAGAAGTAAATTATACATCTAAATCACTAATCAGATTTTATTTTACGTATTTAATAAACTGTAAAATCCAATTTGAAATTTTATAAATATTGCTAATTTATAGTGATTTCCATGGAATTTAAACAAAATTCCATAGAAATGCATATCGTTTGAATTGTCAGAATTTCGATTTTGCAGGATACAAAATAAAAATAAATTTAAAACTATGCAGTAATTTAGATGTAGATTATAAAAATAAAATATTTTTAGGGGCTTATCTCTGAATTGTCAAGATTTACTAATCTATTATAGAGAAGTTTTGGAGTTCTTTCGTCCTCCATACATAGTATTTTGTACCAAAATTTTAAAACCCGTTTCCAGACTAGAACAGATATATGCACAGTTCCCGTTTCAAGCCTAACATAGATATCTGGAGTTTTTGGGGATATATTTAATATACTCTTTATAAATTGTAACTGACAGCGTTCTAGAATTTCTAGTTGATAAAATCCCCAGATTTCTGTGGAGTAAAGAGATGTTGCGTTTATCTCTGCTTGTAAAAGTTTATTTTTCTCGTCCCACGTGTTTGATTTAGCTTTATATAGGATATTCTTTACTTTTTGTATTGCAATATTTGCTTTTTTGGAATTTTCCATAGCCGCTAATCTGAATTTACCAGAAGACGAAAAAGTGATGCCTAAATAGCAGGAACAGTAAAATTATTTTACTATACTCTAGGACTCATAGTAGGTGGCGAACCCAAGAATTTCAATAGAGCGGCGTTGGTATTTAATCTTATAATACAAACAGTAAGCGGCGATGTGCTGCTTTGTCATGATTAGTTTTATTGCTGGACCCGACAGTCAAATATTTTTACTATAGTGTCGGGTACAGCTACTAGACAATACATAGCTGACTCGTCCGCCATATTGGAGCCAAAATGAACGCAGTAAATTATGAAATAAAAGTGCATTTTTCATAAGTTTATATAGTAACTATTTCCATAATTAAATATAACTTCCATATTTGCCATATTATATCTATTTAAAATAATAAAACAAGAAAAAATACGGTTTGTTAAGATTTTTGAGATTAGAGAAAAATATACGTATTGCGTAAGTACCTGTAAATATTATAACCATTTCTCAAATGATTTGCACAATTTGGAGCAGAACAACCCGTCATTGTGGATAATTTCTATGATTAATAATACTGTAACACTGATATTGAGTGATTGAAGTGGCTCCAAAATGGCGGACGAACCAGCTGTAATTTATCTAGTAGCTAGAGTGTCAGGCATGACGTCATTAACAGCACTGAGTGCAAAACTAAATATATAAATGGAAAACGTTATTAGACAAATTTTTATAGTAGGTATGTTACCTATTAATGCGCTGCTAAAATATAAACAAGTATTCGAATAATGTAAATTTGTATTTTCCATATTAACTTTTTGTATAGAAGTTACTGAAAAGACTGTACATTCTGTATGAATACCCCATGTACTATAAACGTTGTTATAATATTGTTTCTTGTAAAAAAATCATCCTGTGATATTAATCTGTATTTTTGTCGGTAAAATATGTTCTAAGCTTTTTTTAGCACTTTCTAATTTTATACTGTGAAATCCCGTTAATTTAAATTAGTGTTCCTTGTTTAAAACTGTTTTACCGCTAAATTTACATTTTGTATTACTGGTATAATGTAGCACAAATATCTGAATGCTGGTATATTCTAGTAACCGAAACGTGATATTGCAGTGATAGTTAGACCACTAGTATCATTTCGTTATAATCGCCATATTCTACTGCAAATAAAAGCTAATTTATCTTACTTTTACCTTTTTTATTTACTTATAACACCTTACCCTTACATATGGGATCCCGTGGCATCGTGCCAGAGAATCTGAGGAACAGGGATCGACCTGACCGATTCTAAATATTTCGAATTTTAAATGGCACAAAATTGACCCCTATTGTGCACTCTTCTCACCAGCAATGAGTGCCCATGGGTGACGCCTGGTAAACGCCCACACGGCACAAATATGTCATCATCATTACCGACATCTGTGTACAAAGCAGATTGGCACACCCAGCAATGGGTAATATGCCGTGATGATATATTTATTTATTTTATTTACCCTTATGATATACAGGCTGGTGACCCACTGCCGAACATAGGACTATTGGGATTCTAATGTAGTAAGATTTTTGGTAAAAAATGTTATAATATTGTGGATTATGCTGAACAATACCCGAATAATGTAAAAAAATCAAAATTTATTTTTCCTAACTTGAGTTTTCTTATAATTTATTTTGGCGCTAAAAAGGTATCACGTGGTTTGTGACGTACGAGTGACTGATGACATTTCTAACAAATTTTGTACATATAGCAGTTATTCTGCCATTGACACGATGTCAACTGTCTTACTCGCCTTAATTTTATTAAATTTTGTGTGCTTGCAAGTTTTCTATTTTCCTACGTCAAGTCCGGCAAAATTTAAATTTTTAATTAATATTTAAAAATTTATCTCGTTCATATTAAATAAAAAAAACTAAATTTTTTTGATTTATAATACAAATATGTTTCAGAAAAAAATTAGAATACCCCATTTAGCTATTACTATTTTCAGGTAATTTTCGAAATCTATAATTTTATGCTCTACAACTTTTATTTGAAGCTTTTTAGCTAAAATAATTATAAAAGTAGGAAATTACGAAAGTATGATTATATATTATTATATAATATATATGATCCCATTTAAAAAAAATATATAACATTGTATATAACTTGAGAACCACTGGTTTAAAATTTTTTTTTCTCTAGTCTTATGGTATTTTATTGTCTTTAATTGCTCGTTTAGCTGTTACACATGTATAAAATGGACATATTTAGCAATGTTTAAAACGTAATAGTATACAGGTGATTAAAAAATAATGTTCAAATATTTAAAGGGCATATACGATAATCATGTCACTCAAGGCTTACAAATACCAATTACAACCCTGCTTCAGCTGAAGAATCCTATTCGGCAGGAAATAGCCCGAATGTTGCAACGTGTAGAGAGGAGCTTCAGAAATCGGTTGCATCGGTACAAAGAGAACGGTGACCATCACCTTCAAGATATTTTGTTTATAACTGCATGATTTAAAAATTGGAATTATATTCTTTCATTATACAAAAATACATTTTGTCTATCTGCAATACTTTATATTTTATTCGCCTTCAAAAAAAGGAAGTTTCTAGACCCCATTCTGTATAATAATTTATGTTTATTTACAGTTATAATTCAATACGATTTCCAATAAGAATTAATATCTAGCACGCCATATATTTTAAAATTTCGTGGCCCGCTTTTCAAAGGATTGGGAACCCCCTAGGCGACAAAGAAGTATTTGTAGGTATTTGCGATTCAAGTTTGTTTTGCCGCTATGTTGTCAAGAACGTCCTTGTATGTTGTACAGCTACTAGATAATACTCGTCCGCCATATTGGTGCCAAAAAGAAAGCAGTAAATTATGAAATAAAAGTGTATTTCTTACAAGTTTATGTAGTAATTATCTTTCATAATTAAATATAATTTTCATATTTGCCATATTATATTTATTTAAAATAATAAAACAAGAAAAAATACGGTTCGTTAAGATTTTTGAGGTTAGAGAAAAATATATGTATTGCATAAGTACCTGTAAAAACTAAAACCATTTCTCAAACGATTTGCTCAATTTAGAGTAGAACAACCCGTCATTATGGATAATTTCTATGATTAATAATTCTGTAACGCTGATATTGAATGATTTAAGTGCAGGCCCGGATTACCCACAAGGCCAACCTAGGCCATAGCCTAGGGCGCAGGCACGGAGGGGCGCACATCGACTAGTTGGATAAATGGGAAAACGGAAAGAGAGAAGTGCCTGCAGTTATAGCCGTGCCAAATCTCAAGAGCTGTTGCGCAGAAAGCAAAATTCTATCTTTCTTTTTCTCTCTCCCCTATTATCTGACCTCTAGCTGTCTCTCTTCTTGTTGATCTGCGCATTTCATAGCTCATGACATTTGGCACCACCTCTACTATGACGCAAACAGTCACATTTGCTTTAATTATACAAAATCAGTATAGTAGTGTGACTGGTAAATCCTGTTGAGCTATGACAGTTGTCGAAGATTTTAAATAATTCTAATATTTCTATACCGGGTGTCTACTTATGAATCTTAATAAATACAATGGTAAAATTTTCATGACTGTAATTTCTGCTGTATGAATTTTAGAATAAAAGTATAAATACGAAAACTGTGCAGAATTAAAAACTGCATCTAATAAGCCCAAAATTATTGTTTACATGCGTTTCATTTGAGAGATAGAAAAGCAAAATAAAAGTTGTAATCTTTAGTTAGTTATAAAAAGATGGTAAATGTATCTTTGATGACTGATAATAGTAGGTATATTGAAAAATAAATTTCGAGCTTCGCGGTGAGTTTTATAAAGGACGAGTTCGATCACAGTTCTTATGAGACATGTTTTTATATAATTTTTTCTATTGGGGTAATGTTATTATTCTATTAGATTTTTAATAAATGCGACTTGTAAAATCACTTACGTTGATAGCACTTCATGCTAAGAAATTGAACTTCAGAGATAAAAATTTTTTGTTGACTGACAGTAATTTGATGTTGATATGTCATTTATATATCAGTTTTAAAAGCAGTAAGTCATACCACCTCTAGAAAATCTCCAAAAACAGTACATTTATAGATCTTCTTAACATGTTTTCAGTGCGTTTATAGACTCAAAAAGGCACCGATATAGACCAAGAATTTAATGAAATCAAGCATTATTAAAACTCGGTACATATTGAGGGGGGGAGGGGGGTGCAGTTATGAATTTTGGCCTAGGGCGTAAAGAAATGCTAATCCAGGCCTGTTTAAGTGGCTCCAAAATGGTGGACGAGTCAGCTGTAATTTATCTAGTAGCTACACTATGTTCTGTGACGTCACAATGCGGTCCAGCTAAATGACAGATGAATTAAAAACTAACCTATATATTATAGTTGTGTGTGTGAAAAGCTATATTTAAGAGAGTTAATTATTTTTTATATACAATGAAAGTGGAATTAAAGGAAGTTTTGTGTTATTTAAAAGCAACGGCTGAGTCCCGAAATTATAGTGAGGGAGAAGAAATTATTGATTTCGGACACATAATTACACGTGGAAAAAAATTCGTTGAAGGAGATAAAAATGGAATAAATATTTTTGCTTTGTGAACACTTTTTAACAACTTTTAAACCAGAATTACTTAAATTGACGTTTACATGTTATAGTAACATCGGTCATACTACATGCTGGCCGCATTGTGACGTCATTTTTAAGAGCTTCATGATTTGACCGCTAGTTGGCGAGCATTTTTCTTGAATCGCGAATAGTTTAAGCATTATTTTGTTCAAACTATTCTGCATATGATATAATAATTTAATAGATTTTGCAATATTCGAAACGTTACTTGTTTAAAAATGATGTATATACGTTTATATTTTCAAAGCCCCAATGGTAAAGTCTTGCACATGGCCCCGCGGAAAATCTTGCACATGTCCCTCAGATCAAGCTGGCCCTGTTTACGATTGTAATGGATGCATATTCTGATAAACTATGAATTTAACAAAAACAATCTAAGTTTGCCCCAGATGTGTTTTGTAAGAAACGAAAATTAGGATACAAGTGCTTGAAAAGATATAAAACTGAAATACTGTACAGTGTACAACATAAAAGAAAATGTAAGAAGATATAACAGAAGGAATATAATAAGAGAAATTGGTGTGTTTGAAAAGGAATACTTGGCAAATAAATTGTTGAATATTTTAATACGTTTATGAATATATTTATTTTAAATAAAAAGAGTCAATTATGTTGAAAAATCATTTTCTCCAAGACAAAATAGAGAATACTAATTAAATACTAAGTAAAACTAAAATAATTTTAAAGGTGAATGATAATATTTTAAGTTAATATATGTGATACGTTGATGTTACATAAATAATACGTTTAAATTTCACTATTATACATGTTAAAAACCTTTATATGGAATGTAAAATTGTGTGATTATAACAGTATGACTTTATGACTACTACAATTATTCTTAAAAAAATATATTACTATATCTCAAATTAAGTTTTCAAAAGCATAGTTTATGAGAAGAGCATCCATTATAGTCCCAATTTTATATAACATTATTAACAGCTAGCATAAAGACACTATCTTACGAATAATTTGTTTATTATGGTACATATATAGTCTTTTATTAACAAATTTACTTATATACTATAGTAACGAATATTCTTTCCATTAAAAATAAAAAATTTGGGCGGCTGTATATTTCTTGCGTACTGCTAGCCAAACATTCAACATGGCATCCGCCTACTGTACAAACATAACTACGAATGATTTGGCCTTCCATCTTAAATTAAATAAAGCTTTGTATAATGATATATAAATTCTATTCACATCTTTACGGCTGGCTTATAATAATGTCAGTGTTTATTCTCTGTTGAGTGGAAGCATGAGTTGATCTGGATCAGTGTCAGCAACTGCAGGTTTTTGAATTTTTTAAGTTGTGTCCGTTTGCGTCTCCTTTATCATCTATTGCGATTCTGTCATTGTCTCGGTTTGCGTCGCTGCTGTGCATTAGTTTATCATTCAGGAGTATCTAAAAAGAAACACAAAATTAATTCTGCCTCCACATAACACAAAAATGTAAAAAAAACGTAATTTTAAATAATAGGGTAGTTCAGTAATTACGTCAAATGCGGCGCGCTTCATTTAAACTACTGTCCTACCGGTAAACACATCTTTCAAAGTGAACCTTATTGCCACAACAAATAAGAACTATAATTTTAAGCAGTTCATTTCGCAAATATCTTAAAGAAAAGTTAGCTATTTAATCTATCATTCAGTTAAGTTTGAATATTACCCTTTCAACTAAACAAAACATATTACCCTAATTGCCTTATTTATAACAACAATTATTCTACTTAAGTTTTAAAATACTTTGCATGGAATTACATGTTCGTTCAATCTCGAAGATGTTCGTGAAACATCGCGTGAAGCGGCCGAAAGTGCCCGTTTGAAAGACATCAAACTGTTTTTAAGTTACAGAACCCTAAGAACACGACATATTATTAATATATTCATGTGGATAGACAGAGTTATTTATGTACCTTAAACTTAAAAAGAAGAAATCTAAAGTTCTGAAAACAACTGATTTGAAAATCCTCAAAAGCGCTAACAAACAAAATCTCAGTCGGTATGTCGGTAAACTTTCGGATATGCTTGAAGCTGCGCAAACCTGTTATTCTCTAGTTCAGAATGTGCAGAGTTGATTTCAATTTTAAATAAAACCTTTGTTATTTATTAATGTGTATATATTGTATTACAAATTAATAGAAAAATGTTTACAATTTGATGTTATTAATATCTCAAAGTTAACATCTTCACAATAACAATAATATCAGCATCAAATTACAAGCCTTTAAATTTTGACCGTTATGTGAACGTCAATAGAGTTTACTTTGAAAGTATCGTTTTTGCTTAGGACATTGCTTCATATTTCGCGCTATACTCTGACGTCACACTATTCTACCCCATTTCAGAAAGAAGAGAAAGAATTGGGCTATTCAGACATTTAAAAAAATCGTTAGTTCTGCCCTGTAGGAATATGAATATATAATTTTGAGTAAGAAAAAACATATATCAAGTGAGATATGAATTTTTTTAAAATTCATTGAAATTAAAATTTTCTAGCATGGACAGCTATTTGCCTACTTATAACTTTTGAAGAAGAAAACAGGTAAACAAACAAGTATCAGAGGGACACGTAATAATTAACACAAAGTGAATAAAATATCAAATACAAAATACACGCTCGAAGTAACAACTAGCGCCATCTGTGTCTCTAACGGCATATATTCAATCTAAAATTAGCAAAAACTACGCAAAAGCATATCGAAATGACGTCACAGTTTTCAAGGACGTTTTTAGATATGTAAAGAATTTCAATTTTATAACATCAAATTATGAATGAAAACTTTTCCCTAAATATGTTATATTGTATTTTTTACTATTTGAAGATGTAAACCATGGAAAAAAGTTACTATTTTGCATAAATTCCATAACATCGGAATACACCATTCATTATAAATATTGGGGTCTCGTGGCCGCGTGCCTGAGTGTTTGGTCGCAAATTTGTGGAACCGGGTTCGATCCCGAACGACGCCAAATATTTCTAATTTTAAATGGCACAAAATTGACCCCCTGTGGTGCACTCTCCACGCCAGCAATGGGTGCCCGTGAGATTACGCCTGGTAAACGCCCGCACGGTTAAAATATGTCATCATTACCGACATCTGTGTACAAAGCAGATTGGCACACCCAGCAATAGGTAATACGCCGTGATGATATATTTATTTATTTATAAATATTAAATATTTTACTTTATGCATTATTATTGGACGGGTAGTTAATAGAAATAACATTTTTATAACTTTTTTCACTTCGGTAACGACTTGTATTACGCAACCGGTTGTCGTTCTCTAGGGTAAAGTTGTTTTGTTATTACCGAAGGCAACTTAAAGTAAATTGGTTCACTTAAGAATATATAAGAAGCCATCATGATAAATATTTTATGAAGACAAATATAGCTACATACATACATACCGGGTGGCTACTTTTTTATGAACCATACGAAATAGGTACAAAGGCAAAATTTTTATATGATTGTGATTTTTGTCCTATTAATTTTTAAACAAAAGTGTAAATATATAATGTGCAGAATTAAAAACTGTATCCAATAAATCCAAAATGATTGTTTATATACATTTCGTTTGCGAGAAAGAGGCAAAATAAAAGCTTTAATTTTTAGCTATTTACAGAATGCCGTAAGAAATAAAACAAAAATGTTCAACTTTTATCTGTCAAACTTAAACAATGGACCCGTTTAGTGATGACGTAGGCCAGGTTTCCAAACAAGAAAATGGCTGCCGCCTTGGTAACGGTTGTTATGTTATTTAAAATTGACCGCGAAACTAGCAGTGAGATATTTCAGTTTCTTCAAATTTTAGGCTCTTTAAAGGAAACAAATGAAAAAAATATAATTGTTATTAATACTTGTTACGTCTTGTAAGTTGTACATTGTATATTTTAACGTTTTATTTTAAATTTGCTTGACCATGGTGATCTGTTACACAGCTAACTTCAATCATTATAGCGAATGTTGAACTTGTAAGTTTTTTAAATTTCCAAAAGACCCAAATCTGAAGTATACGTGGATAAAGTTAGTCATGTTAGTATTTATTTACAACAGTATAAAATTTTATAACGTGAGTCAATTCAATACCAAACAAACTTATAGGTTATGAGCGCCAAACGTCAAATTCTGGTTTAGCATAGCAACCGCCTTAGCAACGAAGACGCCATTTTCTTGTTTGGAAACCTTCGTGACGTCACACTAAACGGGTCCATACGATTGTTTCAGTAGAATGTTTTTTTTACATTAAATCTCTATGATTTTCATATCAAAATAAAAGGAAAATAATAATATTAAATATCAATTAACTTTTAACTGTCAAACTGAAACAATATGACTGTTTAAAATGAATGTTTTGTTTTCCATGGCACTCTGTAAAAGTGTAAACAATTTACAGACAGAAATTTTATTTTACATCTATCTCATGACAGGAACGTATTATATCACTAAATTTAGACTCATTTGATGTAGTTTTTAATTCTGAACATTTTTTTGTATTTACACTTTTGTTCTATAATAGGGCAGAAATTACAAACATATGAAAATTTTACCGTTGTATTCCTAAGCTCCATAAAAAAGTAGACACCCAGTAGAAATAAAATTTTGAAACATTTTAAATATTTCTTATATTACCAGACATTATTAAAAATCGTACTATATGAACTGGTTATTACGATATTTAAAGCATAACATTGCAAATAAGAACGATATGGAACCATTAGTGAATTACGGCGTTCGTGATTTGCGTTGCAATGAATAAATAACTCCACATAAATGCATTCGTATGTCTATTTGCTATTACCAAATCGATATTTCAGTGCTGAGAACATCTTTTTCAAGGGGATATAACAAAAGACGCTTAGTCATACAAGAAATGCTCGCTCACGAACTTCAAATAAGACCTTTTTATAGGCAAATATATTTGTAGATTCTATTAAAAAAAATTGTATTAAAATATTCATTATATAATTGTGTCATGGTGGAAAAATTTATGTCTAGGAAAACATGATTTATATTTTCTTGACTGGTGGAGATAATCACGAAGATTTATTAAAAGATGTTGTGAAATCCTGACATTTATTGTTAAATAATATTATGATAACAAAGTAAATAATGAGTGAACTTATTCTGGGCTAAGTTATGTATATCCAGATAAGCTCATTTTAATTTTTAATGTTAATATTAGAATAAGATGTTTATCTACCTTATTGACTAGAAATCTTGCTGCTTCCTCTATATTTACGTTCTCTTTGGCTGACGTCTCGAACCATCCAGAAAATCCTTTTTCCTTGCAGTATTCGTCCATACGACTTGGAGTGTTTACTATTCCTTCTTTTTGTTGGTCGCACTGAACAATAAAAGTAATATGATACACTGTGCAGCTGTTGCTGACAAAAAGACTTACTTTGTTGCCTAATAAGACACAAGGTATTGATGAACCATCAGGAAGTTGCACTTTGGAGTCAAGATCTTGTTTCCACTTATCAACAGCCTCGAAAGTAGCTACCCTAGTTACGTCAAAAACGATGAAGGCCCCTACGGCGTCTTTATAGTATACTCTGGTCATGTTTCCGAATCTTTCTTGCCCTGAAATAAACAAATAAATAAATAATTTTATCGTCTTAGGCAGGGCCGTAACTAGCTATTTTTACGCCTGGGGCGGAATATAAAATTGCGCCCCCTCCCCTTTATTTTTAGGAAATTATTATTAAAAAATGTAATTACATGAAAAAGTAATTTCGGCTACAAAATTATCCTTTTTTGACCAGTATAACGATTTTTGTCTGTCCATGAATTAGTTCTATATTTTCTCGTCTCACCGAATAGACTATATAGTTTTTGTAATTAATTAACAATATTTAATATATATTTCAATTACAATAATTATAAAAGAAAAAAATAAAGACAATATTATGTCTGGCGCATATCAATTGGACCATAACTGGAACGCAGAATTAAATGTTTATATTTGATCAAAACAAAGATGCGTATTTTTCTCTTATTGATATTGAATTAAGAAACCAATTAAAACTTATTGTTGACATGTCAATGCAGTACGATTGTTAAAAAAGTAGATTCGCGGAAAGTCTTTATCCTTTAATATGCGAAATTATATTATTACTGCGCATAAACTGGGCTTTCTGGTTAAAAATTGTAAAAAAAACTTAAGTATTCGTCAGGAACGACGAGAAACATAATTTTTCAGTTTAAAAATACCGGGAATATTGAGACAAACGTTACGATAAGAGATGACCGTGCTCTACGGGTACTTATTATAGAAGATTGTCGAGTGTCTATCCAGATTTGCCTGTCAAATGGGCAAATGTGATTGGTAGATCGATCTTTAAAGACACTTGTCTGAGAAGTATGAAAAAACTGAGATACGGGTTCTGCAAGGTAAAACGAATCATCATAATACAATCCAAACTTGTAATTTGGGGTGCCTTGCGCGCGAACTTTAAAAGTCACAGTGTACAGAATAGTACATTAAGATACGTTTCATAAGACATGATTTTAGCGCACGCGTCATTTTTAGAAACGAGCGGCTTACCGCGAGTTTTCTAAGGGGACAAGTGCGCTCATTTGGATGTCACAAAGACGTACTTTATGACATTCAAATGGGTTTCATAAAGTACATATTAAAGAACCAAAATAGAAAAATACAGTATTAATTCGAAAAGTGTGCAATAAGAAATCCAAAAGAGTGCTTGGCTTTTATTTAATAATTTTTCTGAGAATTATCAAATGAAGAACTTATTTTTGCGTCCTATAAACAGCTGCGCCCGAGGCAAGTGCCCCGCTCGCCCCACCCTAGTTACGGCCCAAAATGTATGTGGCAGCGGCAGCTATACTCATAAACAGTAAATAATATATTTAGTTTCGAGACCGGGCACTAGTTGATATTTGAAACGTAATCATGTACGTAATGAGGGAAGTGCATCACATGAAAGTTTCAGCAGCAATTAATAGGAAATGACTTAGATTAGATTTTAACTTTAATTATCCAAATTATATGTAGTTTCGCTGAATCTGCTTGGCTACATCGTTTGATACCAATTGAAGACGTAGATAGTAATTTGTTTCGGCTAGAGTTGTCATAGTGCAAGGTATAGTTTAGTTCAAGATCATTTCTTTGACTTATATAATCTCTGCAATTTCGACTACAATAGCGAAAACCGCATACTGTGAACTTATAGCAATAGAAAAAAGGTTTTTCTTATAAGCTCTTTCGGTTCATAATCGCTTACACGACGATTATATATTCGTACCGATTTTTATAGATATACTTACAAGAACCGTACTTGTTAATATTGCAATATCAATAACACAATGCATAATTCTGTTTCCCATTTCACTCATTATCGTTGTCAAAAAACAATTGTGTAGTCTAAACGCTTCTCTTTACAGGTGGGATGAGCAAGTTGTATTTTTTTAGGTGTGAATGAAAAATAATTTTATCATATGGAAAATTATTAGCAAATAGTGGAATACGGCCCTCGAGTAACAGCATCCAGTGAACAGGGCCGGCCCAAGCCACAGGCAAACCAGGCGACCGCCTGGGGCGAAATTGGTTTTAGGGCGACATTTTTTGAGACTATTTTTTTGCAAAATAAATTAAAAATCAAATTATAAGTTTATTGACTCGTCCAGTGTGTAGATTTAATCATAATGCTGACAATTCCAGTTACAGCAAACTTATATTAATTAAATCCTATTTATATTTTTTTACGTTATACTAAGAAAGAAGAAAGGTTAAATTCGTTGGCGATTATATCAATTAAAAACATTGTCATATTACATACTGAAGAAGTAATTGTTGTTCAGGAAATCTAGTAAAAAGTACCCCACCATCAAAAAATATTGCAACAAAAGCTTTTATACGGAATCCTGTACAGAAAAGTACACTGATACAACATCCCCTTGCAAATTTGGAAAAAGGTGACATATTATGGTTTTTATATTTTGCGTTCATAATGAAGTCATTACGATACGCAAATGCGTATCGTAATGACCTTCATTTCGATACGCAATTTTTTGTTTTAAACTGTTGGTACTAGATGACGTTTCTTTAACCCATTTTTACCTAATTTATTTTTAGTTAATTGACAATTCATTTTAATAATATAATGTCCAAATTATTATTATTATTTTTTTTTATTTAGGGAAGATTATTTACATGAAAATGTACAAATGGTTACAAATATAATCACAAATTGAGTAAGTAAATGTTATTGTAGAAGGCGCAAAATATAAAAAATAGTATAAAGAACTCATTTTATAAGACTTTCTTTCGCACTTGTCAATTATAAAACTCGCTAACGCTCGTTTTCTAAATTTTGACGCGTGCGAAAAAAACATGTCTTATAAAACACGTTCTTTAATATACTATTTTGACATTTTTCTTGAAAACGGTGATCTGTATCGAAATTTTATACAAAAAAAGATTCTTATATTTTTTACCTAGGATGGTTCATCAACGAAAAGTATTTATACCTACACTGAGAAAGAGTTATTTTGAAAGTCCGTTTGTTTGCAACCCAAAATACTAATGACAACAGACCATATTTAATTGTTTAATGTCAAAATGATAGAATCATCACTAGATAGGCAAAGCAATTGTGAATTAAATATTCTATTTTTTTAGAGAGGAAGCTAGACGCTGTTGTAAATTGTATTTCGGGTTGCACACAAACGGACTTTGAAAGTAACTCTTCCGTGACTAATCCTGTATATGGTATTAGACAAAAATAAAGCGACTCTGTAGAACCAAAAAAAAAATGTCTGCATTTTAACTATCCAAAATATTTTCAAAAAAATTTCCTTCAGATTAAGATTCTGTAATTGTTCGCGAGTTATGGACACAAATCGCCTCTTTTCTAATTTTTGTACCTATATAATCTAAACAAAATTGTAATAAATGAGGGGGCGCAATTTACAATTTTCGCCTGGGGCGTTCAAAAGTCTCGGCCTGGCATTGCCAGTGAAACAATTTCCTTCAATATCCTTCGAATGGAAACGTTTAATTTCTAAATATAAATAAATTATTTAGCAATATTAATAAATTTACTAAGTTTGGTTTTCAATTCTGCTATACATAATGTATAAATTTATTAAAAATTTATATCGTATCATAAATTAACTGAATAAGTGTGTTAAAAAATGAATTCATTCAGAAAATGTGCTGATTAAATTTTTCTTAGTTTGATATAGGTCAACGCATTTGTTTTTCGCCTTGAAATACAAACATCAAATTAACTCCGACGTTTAATATTCAAATGTATGCAGCAAATATTCTAGTAAAATGTTTGTTTACCTGCAATATCCCATAACTGCAGTCTTATAATGGTGTTTGCGTCCCAATTCAGAACTTTGAGGGCGAAATCCACACCAATTGTGGCTCTGTAGTGCTGGGAGAAGAACTGGTGAACGTAGCGTTTGATGATGGACGTTTTGCCAGTACCTAGCTCTCCGATTACTAGGATTTTGTATAAGTGTTCTTTGCGTTCTACGCCAGACTGTGAAATGTTAGACTGAAACAAAAATGATATTTACTCTCAGGAAATCGTCTTGTGTAGGTAAGCACACATCATAAAAAATTCATAAAGCAATCAACGCACGGTAAAAAGTTCTTTTAAATCTTGAAACTTTTGCGCCATCCATATTCATAAAGCAGATTTGTTAAGTATAGCCCTTTTTTTTAAAAAATATTACTTATCAATTCTAGCTTTAATAAGTATATTGTAATTATACTAAGATAATGTTTAATAGTAAAGTATTCTAATAAAAAAAGAAAATAAACATTATCTAATAATATTGTGACGTCATGGCCCCATTGATAACTTTATATGCCTGAGGTCTGTACGTAAGCTCTGTTGTTGATTAATTTGCAGTGAATTTACATGTTTGACTTATTTCACACACTTGCAACGTGATGGATAAAGAAACAAGTGAATTTATAAATTTTATTTAAATTTATTTAGGCATCAAGTTAAATTAGTTAAATTAATAAAAATAGTGCTCTTTTGACGCTATATTCACTCCATTTGTTATTCATGGTTCTATTATAACAGAGGGCACGTAGTATTTCTCTCTTATGGGGCTATTCTGTCGCAAGCATTTTCCAAAAACTTTTTAGATATATTTTCGGGGTATTATTAATTTGATGGAAAAATATAAAACATAGGGATGTAATATTATTTATTCACAATCGGTTAGTAATATGACGATTTCTGACTTTTAAAAAGTTGGGAAGTTAGTTATTGTGCTGGGAAGTTAGTTATTGTTAACCTCATATTCCAAGAGGTTGTAAAGTATAACGTGAAGATAGCTGGGGTTGGAAAGTTGACACTTTCCAACCTCAGCTATACTCACGCTATACTTTCCAACCTCGACGCGGGAAATAGCTGCCCCCCGCTTTGAGAGATCAATGCGTGTCAATGATGGGTATTTACATATAAACAAAGCATCTTTACAATTTATATGATAAAAATATGGAATAAACTTGTAAATAAAACAAGTAATGAATGTAATCAATATTTAAGGTTAGAAATCAAACTGGCAGTTCATGTGACAAATGAACAATCTCAGACCATTCGTTTATTTATGTTAGGTTATTATTATTTAAATATCAAATATTAATTTTTTATTTCAGATTGTGAATAAAATAGTATACAAACCTCGGTGAAAAGTTTCATTGTCTCGGGCTATAGTTAACCCCGGCGCTTCGCGCCTTGTTTAACTATCTTCGCCCTCGACAATGAAACACTTTCCATCTCGGTTAGTAATATACTATATCAAAAAATCGTGGTAATACCAATAACATCAATCATGCAGTATTTTTTTTAGTAAACTAGATAGAAAAAATTATTAAAGAATACTATTTAATACAAATATATTTTTAAAATATTTGTTTTACAATTAAGAATATTTACACATGTAATTTAATGTAAATATTAATTTCCAGAATTTACTATATTTATTGTGAGCTGAATTATATTTTTTTTTTCTTATTTTATTATACACTATTTTAATATAATGTTAAATAATCTAAATTCTAAAAGAAACTAAATCTAAATTAATATTTGCTAGATTTTTCATAAATTTAAATGTTTTATATTCATCACCTAAAGAATATCTTGTTAGATAGGTCGTTGTTTATCTCGTTGTTTATACAAATATGTTTTTAAACAATTGAATAAAGCTTTTAAGTATCACAGAGCCTACGTCAACTGCGCAATTAACATTTACTGAAGAATTTTGTTTTCAGAAAGATATTACGACTCAACGTGAATGTATGTTATTTCATTTTGTAATAAATCATAATATTTTGAATTCCAACATACCAAACGTATTTTAAATTGAATAAAACACTTTAATTTACCTATTTAATTCAAAAGAATCACAAACTGCGAAATATTGAACTAATATACCATGTATTTACTTTTTAGGCAAAAAAAACGAAAAATTGTTTTTAAATTAAGTAAATATTTTTAGTGAACTTAAGTTATTCATTTTATAATTCTAAATAACTTTAAATATTAATGTAGGGATGATGAGAAATAATTGGAGATACAGTCGTGGTAAACAGTGTTTATTAAATAATAATTTAATTAACTCCTACGTTTCGATTCCAAATGAATCATCATCAGGGATAGTTAAAGTACAGTTGGAAAATAAGATCATTACATTACAAAAATCAAAAATGTAAGGATGAAAATGTCGTCAAAAAATATCAGAGATAATAAAATACGTGCATACATCAGAAACAATTTAGTTATTAGTTATCTTTAGTTGTTTGTTATTTTATTACCTCTGATATTTTTTGACATTTTCATCTTTACATTTTTGATTTTGTAATGTAATGATCTTGTTTTCCAACTGTACTTTAACTATCCCTGATGATTCATTTGGAATCGAAACGTAGGAAAGTTAAGTAAATTACTATTTAATAAACACTGTTTACCACGACTGCATCTCCAATTATTTCTCATAATCCCTGCAATCATACTAACAGTCAAGTAATACCAATAAATTTAAATATTAAATTTATTGTAATACTCATATTGCAGTATTTTAGTACCAATAAAATTTCTCAAGCAAATATATGCAGGTTAGCCACCTTGGAACAGATATAATATTACACTAGTATCATATTTCTAAGGTTTACCGCATAACACATAAGGACATTATAAAAATAAATAATTCATGATATAAAAATTAAGATATCGACACCCTTCGCAATAGCTATATCATGTATCTATTTAAGTTATTTTAATCTCTAAAGAAAAAAAAACTGTAGATGTAAGTAAAAATTCCACTGCCATTCGCACTTAATTAGTTTATCATTACTGTTTTACGAGACCAAAATTTAATTAGTAATTAAATTTTAAAATTTGTACAACTATTATTACAGATTTATCTATTATTTGTGATGTAACAAGAAATCTGCTTAGAATAAGCTATAAAGATAGTAAATATAATAGTAATGCAACTAAATAAATAGAGACAATTTCATCATATGTAAAAATTCAAGATTAATAACAATACTGTGATATGCCGTATATCCATGATGAAATATTTGCATATTTTAGAAATTTTAATTGATACTATTTTGAAAAAATCTGAAATCTATATTTAGAATTATTCAAAAATTATTTATTTTATTTGGCGACAAAAATATCAATATTTCAAAATGACATGCATAAAATTTTGTCTTTTTTGGTCGATAACAGCAGTGATAATGGGAAATAATAAGTGTGAGAAAAACTTTTTACAATCCATTATATATATTTTTTTTATTTTCCAATAAAAAGAACTAAAAGAGTACTCAGTATTATTATGACCTATAACATTTAATCTAATTTTAATAATAATAAAAAAATAGCGAATATACATGTCTTTTAATAATGTAAGCGCTTAAAGTTTTGATCGGTTATATGTTATTGAATTAAATTTGGAATAAATATGCTTCAAATAAAATATTATTGCACTCTTTAGTTTGTTTGATGCCATTTTACAGGTGATTTTCGACAAATAATTAGGGAAGAAACGAAAGTCTGATTTTACATGTTAAATCCCTATGTTCCGGTGTTCGACTCACCATCCTGTATATACTTTATGTTATATGTTATTTTTTAGGTTTCATGTATTAATGCTTATGTCACATTTAGTTTAATAAAATAAAACATGTAAATTCAAAGGGATCTACGTGCCAAAAAATATATAACATTTTATATGAAAACTTTGTATGATTCAAATCCAATGTTTTCGAAAGTTTTCGAAAGTACTAGAAAATTCCAGAAGTAATTGAAAGATTTTACGAACAAAAGATTAAACAAGTACTAGTACTTATGTATTTTGATTAATACATCGAATGGTCTCGTCTTTAACCTGTGTATTTAAAAAAATAAATGGATAAGAATTTTATTTAAAAAGAAGTTGCAAGTTTTCATTGTTTCATGCAAAACACTTTTTGTTGCAAAACATAAAAATGCCACTTGGATTTCTTTGAATTTAAATGCTTCAATTTGTTTTTTTTAACTATCAAGATATCACGAATCTATCTATCTTATCAAAAAATGTGGTAAAATCTATAGACAACAAACACCAACTATAGACGTAATTTACACAGATTTAAGTAAAGCGTTCGATAAAGTTAATCATATATATATATATATATATATATATATATATATATATATATATATATATATATATATTTAAGCAATATCTAATTATGTATTATACATGATGTACCTACTTATAACTGTTTATATGTAAATGGATTTTTTTCTGTATATTGATTAACAGTTTAAATAAACCATTATTATTATTATTATTATTAAATGATTAAATTAAGTAGAGGCCTTTAGGTTCCTATTTCTTTATTCTTCGTTTAATTTAACTTATATAAAAAACGGACGTTTCGGGCGAATATCCGCCCATCATCAGCTACATGAAAATATTTATACAAAATATACAAAAAATGTTACACTCAATAGAAACGAATAATCACTTACCAAAAGGTTACACTAGCATTATATTTATAACAAAATGTTGTACAATATTAATGAAAATAAATTATATATGATACGGAACAATCATTATTATACATATTTGACAAATGTGGGCATCTTTACCCATTACGTATAACAAAGTTTAATGGTGTAAAAAATATAAGCAACCACAGGTTGGCCGAACGTTAATTAACCAACAAAAAAAAGGCGGTAGAATTTAAAAACTGTTGAAAATGTTATTTAAATGTAAAACATTTTGTTTGTAATCTGTTTGATTGTTGATACATATATTATTATTAAAGTTAAATTTTATCTTCTTTGCCTTTTCAATATAATTTCTCAGTTCAATCACATTTTTTAAAATCCAGATTTATTAAGTTTATCTTGAAACTGATCTGATTGGATCTAATGTTTAATCGAGGAGCGGATATTAGTTTACGTATATTTACTTGTTTATATGTAGGTATGTTCGTGATAACTCTTCGTAGGAAAATTTCACGCAGGTTAAGATAATGATAACAGAGATAATAATAAATATATTTACGGAAGAAATTATTTCACGCTATACAAATGATTTTTTTTCTATATATATGAATTAAACTATTTATATTCTATTACACGTTTTTCCACTGTGCGACAAATATAAATTCAAAAAATGCCCAATGGTCAATATATTAAATTATAATACACATGCGAAACAGTTTTAGTAGTTTAAATATCCGCTCAATATTCAATTAAAATTTTTAATGTCTGGGTTAAATAGTACGAATGAAGTTTAATTTTCATTTTATAGAATAATTATATATGAATATTTAATATGATGTTCAGTGGAATTTAAAAAATTGTGGACAACTAAATGACTTTGAATGGTGTGATCGCATTCCATTTTATCGGTAAAATATTTTTGAGTAGGTATTCCTGAGACGCAGTCTGATAGATTAAAAATCTAATTGCAGAAATCTGTTAAAAATAGATAGATAAATGCCGTGACAATGTCATATATCACTTAGAATAGGGGATTCCACCTTTTTTTTATAATTTCATCAGAAAGTATAAGTAAAACTAAGCCTATTGGTGAAAATCCGGTGAAAAATTCCTATTAATAAGAGAGTTATGGTACCCTGAAGTTTGTAAATGTAGATGTGACGTCACGAATATAAGTTTTTATATAAAACTGTTTTTTTCGTGGATCTAAAATGTATGCTATTTTTAAATTATATTTATAAAATACAAATTAATATTATAACACTGTACAAGTCTACATGCTTTAAAATGCAGTAAAAAAACATTTATGAAATTATCATACTTCGAGCTGTTCTTTCAACAAATAGTTCGGTAGCATCTTTATAATCTGTTATCTATTGTTTTGGTTTTATTTTGGAAATTATTCTTAGGTCATATAGTTGTGAGTTTGTTGTTCGAAAATATTTTTTTAGTTTAGAAAAACTGCGTTTAACGTTTAGCTTTTGCTATAGTTAGCTACTAGTAATGTTAATGTTAGTTAAATCTACAACACCGTTTGAAAATATTGTATGAAAATTAAATTTACAAATAAAATTTTATTTTTCTTGTGCATTTTTTAGTTTCTTTGGCAAGATTAAGTAAAAATTTATTAGATTCTCTTTCAGATCAATTTAACATTAAATGTAAATCATTTAAAATTTTAAATCTTTCAGCCAGAGAATTAATAGATACATCGAGTTCTATTTTATTTCAATTTTTTTCTTATGGACTGTTATCGCTTCGAAGGCAAACGAAGAATCGGTTGTAAATATTTTTTATGTGCATTAAATTACTTACATATTTTATAATAAAAAAATATATCATCACGGCATATTACCCATTGCTGGGTGTGCCAATCTGCTTTGTACACAGATGTCGGTATTAAACTGTAACTGTATTAAAATTTGATATATTTAGAATGTCATATTTTGGCGCCTATTACATTTCGCCGACTGAGGAGTTCGCCTCACCTATCGGGTCGGCCCTGTTCGGGTATAGAGTGTAACATATACAAGGTGGTATAATATTCCAGGGCTTTAGTGTATTGTAGAGTTTTGTAAAGCTGCAAAATTTTAATTTTGTTCCAGTAGTTTTGATAAAATAATATGAACAACGTTTTAAACTTCACAGTGGGTTCACAATCGCAATGAATAGAAAACCTGGCTTTAAGTAAAGTTTCAAATTACATTAAAAATAAAAACAAAATTTGGTACCACAAAGGATATATTATTTGAAAAACATACATGTTACCGAAAAATATGAGGTATTCCATGGGGATTAATTCCAAAGTAATAGATGTGGAAGCTCAATTCTAGTAGAGAGAAACTTGTAGATGTTGTTTATTAAAAAAGTTGTTTATGTTTACCGTGAGGTCAGGCCGATCCTTAACCAAATCCATGACGAGATTCCCAAAAGCCGGCATAGCTTCCGTAGCTGTTTCCGTCTCCTCTTTCACTTCAATTCTTTCCGGTTGTTCATGCACAGCGTCACTCACTTTCGCCTCATCTTCAGGAGGCTCGGCGTCTGTTTGCTGGGCGTCAGTCATGAAAGCCTCTTCATGTAGCTCCGAGTGGGTGGTCGGCCGCCAACTAGAGATTGCGTACGGCGTCACCGAAACAGGAGGCTTGGGCTGAGCTTGTGTCAGTGCCCCCTCTACTGAGCAGGTGTCGCTCTCTGCGCGCTCCAGCGACGTGGGAGTCAACGTCGAGTAGCCGGAAGACAACCGGTCGGATTCTTCAGACATGGATTTGGAAGAAGAAGCGCGAGGGAGATCTGAGTTGCCGACATATTTCCCGAAGTTGAACTTTCGGGCGAACGATGATTTTGGTTTGGATTCTTTTTCTTCACCGGATGCTTTTTTCAGTTTTTTACCTTTTCGGGATTTTTTCTCTGGTTCATCGGAAACTGTTTCTGTTGATGAAAGTTTCTTTTTCAGGACGGATATTTTGCTCTTGCTGCGTTCAGTTTCGTTTTTCATGTTGTTGTATGTGTAAGGCACTCTAGTTTAGAATTAGATCATTTCGTATTTTTTACGTAACACAGTGGTTGTGTTTTATGTAAATATTTTTATGAAACGTTGTTTGTCAGGTGAACCTTGGATTTAGACTGAGTTGAGTATTAAGTTAAATACACGTCGAATGGCAACCCTACTCGGTTTTGAGTGGGGGTGAAGCGAAGGTTACTTTACACTCTGTGAAGAAGGATTATATTTCACTTTGCTCATATAAGTCGCAAGTTGTTATACTCCTTAACAACTAACGTCAACGTTAGTAGTTATACATGATTGACTTGGGAATATTAACAATATTATGTTATGTAACCGGTTGTAGTTCTGACGACCCGGGTTCGAATCGCTGCACTCTCCATTACAACATTGAGTGGCCGAGGCCGGAGAAAACATTTGGTAAACGTGCTTTATAGACGTAGGTAGGTATATTGTCATTATACCGAAGTTTATGAATAAAAAGAAGATTTGCTTTTGCACGCAGAGCAATGGGTAATTAATAAGCCAGGATGATATATATATATATATATATATATATATATATATATATATATATATATATATATATATATATATATATATATATATATATGCGCTTCTTTTTGGGCGAACTAATGACTTTAGAAAAAAATGTTATATACAAGAAATGATCAAGAATAAGGGGCTAATTTAATAATAATAACAAATCGAAAATTCGACCAGTGGTTCTCAAACGGCAGAACAAAATTAAATTTTTTTAAATAGTATTTTATATATTTTTTTAGCCCATTAGATAGAGTTTTTTTTCTGATTTCAACGATATAAATATGCTATAGGGTTGTATAACAATTATTTCGAGAAATATGGTACCTATTAAAAATAATGTTATAATATTAGAATAGGCTGTGCAATACATACGTCTGTTGCCTAGTTACGCTAGTAGTAATCCGATTTTGTATTACATTGTTTCTAGTTTTTAATACCATTTTTCTCGAAATAATTGTTATACAACCCTATGCTATATTTATATCGTTGAAATCAGAAAATAATATTCTATTTAAAGGGCCAAAAAATTATATAGGGTGCCATTTAAAAAAATATAACTTTGTTCTACCGTTTGAGAACCACTGGTTAAATATTCGGTTTGTTACTATTGATACATTATCCCCTTATTCTTGATCATTTTTGGTATAAAACATTTTTCTCTAAAGTTGTTAGTTCGCCCAAAAAAGCGCTGGTTGTTTTAAAGGAAACATCCTATATATATATATATATATATATATATATATATATATATATATATATATATATATATATATATATATATATATATATATATATCTATATATATATATATATATATATATATATATATACATATATAATATATATGTGTATATATAGCATGTTAACGATAAGGTGCGAACATAGGGGATTTATTTTTTTTTGCAATTTCCTGCTCTCCTGTTCATTTTGCGGCAAAAACTGTAGAGTGCGAAGTTGTTCAGAATGAAAATATGTATATAAAAGTGTTTTTAATTTTTTTATTATGTCTCTAGTTTCTTCACAATTTTAAAAAGAAATTTGAAAATTTCGGTTTTTTAGTAGCAATAGCCATGACACTTGTTTCCTTTTTCTAGTTTTCATAAATTATTTATAAACGTTAAACATCAATTTGAGATATGGAAAATAAATTACATATTCTTTTGTAACTATTTCCATCATAATATTCCTTTAGATAGGTTCCTCATTCGAATAAACATATATTATTTAATTTATTTCTTTTTCATAAGTCAAATTGACGTTTGACATTTATAAATAATTTATGAAAACCCGACAGAAGAAAACAAGTGTCTTGGCTATAGATACTAACAAACCGAAATATTAAAATTTCTTTCTAAAATTGTGAAGAAATTAGAAACATAATAAATATGTTAAAATAATTTTGTATACAACTTTTAATTCTGAACAACTTCACACTCTATAGTTTTTGCCGTAAAATGAACAGAAGAGCAGGAAATTTCTCAATTTTATCAATTTATCAGTTTCTGTTTTTTCCTCAAAATTTGCTGAAATTTCAAAAACATCTATAAGCTGACATATTTTTAAATTGCATTGCTTAAAGAATCACAGATTTGTTTATTGAATCAGGGACTATTTTAAATGCAAAATTCTACATATACATAAGTAATATTCTTCCAAGTACGAGTTATATATTTTTCTGTTTATGTGTTTTTTTTTTACATAAGGAATGATATCAAAATCAAAATCCAACAGTAACCTTGAGATAAAACATTGCTCTTTATATGAGGAATTAAATTGAACCTAAGTCTTAAGTACATATTTATATAAAAAATTCAAAATACGGATAGTGATAGTGATTTATAATAACAGATTCGATATATAAAAAATAGTGATTATACTCTACCACAAATGTGTAAATTATAATGAATTTTTGACTGGAATTTTATGGGGTCTCGTGGCCGCGTGCCTAAGTGTTTGGTCGCGAATCTGGGGAGCCGGGTTCCATCCCGATCGACGCCAAATATTTCGAATTTTAAATGGCACAAAATTGAGTTAAGTAAGAATTCACAGGATTTCGTTTTTTGTTCTCGATTTCGGTTACACATTAATTGTTTTTTATCTTTTGGTTTCGTACTTGTAGTGTTCATTAATATTCGGTAATTTTTTAAAGTTTGTAGAATATGTAATTTCTTTTACGATTTTTATAAATGTTAAAATATGTATTACAATCTTAAGGTATTTATTTCCCTACTATTAAGTTTCAATCACGATTTAAATCATAATTTTAAAAGTATCATTTAAATAAAATTTTATAAAATAATACATTTTTTGTTGAAAAATCAATTGTTTTTCAAATTATTTTAGATACCTACATAATTAATAAAAAGAATATTCTATGTTAATATAATATTAAAATATATACATATACCGGGCGTCTACTTTTTTATGGACCATAAGATATACAATTGTAAAATTTTCATATATTTATAAATACTGCTTTATTAATTTTAGAACTAAAGTGTAAATACAAAAAATATTCAGAATTAAATACTGCATTAAATGAGCTTAATTTTTATTTTACATAATAGGGTCTTGTCATGAGATAAACGTAAAATAAAATATTCGTTTTACAGAGTGCCATGCAAGGCATGTTTTGAACTGTTTTATTTAGGTAGGTATGGTTTAAGTTTAAAGTTTAAACAGGCGCGCGTAGACATTTTATTACATATTTTGTTTTCGTTCATGAAATAAAATATTTATATTGCTTTTAAAACAATTAAAAAGTGCATTAACATCAACAGGTCTTTAAAAATAAAAAAAGTCATGATGTATTTGATTAAAAAAAAAAATCAATGATTTTTGATTTTTTAAAATAAATTATGATTTTTGCCAACCCTCCTGCTAAGTAATCTTGTGATCTGATAATTTATGAATTCTTTTAATTAATCCCTCTTTGTGTAGCTTATCTTATTTATGTTAGAATAATCAGTAAGCAAATAAAACTAGAGGAGTCTTGAAAAATATGTACAACACTTGAAGATATAATTTTCTTCTTATGTTTGAATGAATTCCTTATCAATTTTGACATGTAATTAGCACTACCATACAAATAAATCTCAGTTTTTTTTTCGTCTGAATAAATTAAGACCACTACAAGTTATCAAAAAACTTTAAATGAAAAAAAAATTAATCGGCCTATTTTCGTGTGCAATTATAAAATATGTTTCTAATTATCACAACTTAGATTAGGTTATCCAAGGATATACACATTATTCATGAATCATTTAATTTCATTTTGATATTTCAAAATTTCTTAGGGTTGATTAAAGTTTCCGTGGATTAAGAAGCCCGGTTAGGAACAAAGTTTGTAAGGTATCCGTCAGATAGAATTACACCAAATTGGAAATAATAATTATCTCTGATATTCAATATTCTTTTTCCGATTCATATCATTTTAAAAAGTGTCGAAAAGCATATTTATTAAGCTGTTGTATAATAAAAACTTCTTTAAAGTTCGCCGAATGAATATGTGCATAAACAATTATTTATTTTAGAATGAATATTTTGCTCTATAACTTATGTTTCATTCTAATTTTTACTCTATTTTACACTCTATATACACATTTATTGTACCTACAGAAAGAAAAATCATTATTTACTCGTATTATTATTGTTATTATAAATAAATATATCATCACGGCATATTAGCCATTGCTGGGTGTGCCAATCTGCTTTGTACGCAGATATTGGTAATGATGATGACATATTTGTACCGTGCGGGCGCTTACCAGGCGTCACCTCACGGGCACTCATTGCTGGCGTGGAGAGTGCATCACAGGGATCCATTTTGTGCCACTTAAAATTGGAAATATTTGGCGTCGGTCGGGATCGAACCCGGTTCCCCAGATTCGCGACCTGACACTCAGGCACGCGGCCACGAGACCCCATATTATTATTATTAAATTATTATTATTAACGTTAATACATGAATAAGAAAATAACATGAACAAAGGTTCATAAAATTTATCGACATAAGGACCATTTCATAATTTCACCAACTAATGAAACGTTAACACTAGAATGTTCATTTTTATTATAAAAGAATATTTAAACAAAATTATAATATTTAATTATAATTATGACAAAAATGAATTAAAGATAGATAAAAAAATAACAATATCATTTTTCATATGTGAAGCATAATATTGTTTTTAGAAAACAGATACTTTATATTTAAATTTATAATTTAAAAAATGGTGGTGCACTCTTCACGCCAATAATGAGTGCCCGTATAGTGACGCCTGGTAAACGCCCGCATGGTACGAATATGTCATCATCATTACCGATATCTGTGTAGAAAGCAGATTGCCACACTCAGCAATGGGTAGTATGCCGTGATGATATATTTATTTTAAAAAATGGACCATATATTAAAAATCATTGATAGCCACAAACTGGCGCACTAAATTCGTACTAACTAATGAAGATGTGAGAATTCAATTTTGCTATCGTTACTATTTAGAAAAGGTCTCTCTTACTACATTGACGTTTTTTACCATAAAAATTTTGTTTTTCCAAAAACTATTGATAAGTTATACAGGGTGTTATGTAAGTAATGTGCCATACGTTATCACTTAATAAACAAGGTTGCAGTGTATCGTAATCTGCAACAATTTTTTTTCTAATTTGTTTGGGGCAATTATAAAAGCATTTCAAAGTGGACCAATAAGAATAATTCATTTGAATAAAGAATAATTTAAAAATCACAGTAGTTTGAATGAAAACAACAACACTTGTCGTTTTTGAAGGTTTGAAGCCAGAGGCGGAGTATGGATAATACATTTTTTAATAATGACAAAAATAGTTATAACAAATGTTCAAAGTTTTCATCATTTTAGTGAAAGTGACGGGCATTTCTAAATATCAAATTACTACTCCACTGATTACAAATTCAATGTCATTTATGACAACTGATAAATATTGTTTTTGGAACTTGATTTTTAGATTTTAACTTAATAAGAAGCTGGTTTGTAATTGGTCGACTTTACAGTCCCATAACTTTTACAACTCGATAGACAGAGCAAAATAAATTTCAGATTATAACTTCCTTCAGTTATTTTTATCATACCATGAAGTATGGCACATTACTTACATAACACCCTGTATAGGTAATAAAATATACCAAAATTATTATTAATTTGAACCAAAGACAAAATCTTAGAGTAACTTGGCAGTAAAATTTAATAATCGCTAAATTATCATAGTATATTAATATAAATAAATAGATATTGTGCAATATATCAATAATAATACAATAAATATATATTTGTAATCTGATTATTCAGAATATTGTCCGGTAAATCTGAAATCGAAGGTAGAAGGTCAACCGTAATATTCAATATTCAATGAATAAAACATTTTCTATCTTATAGGATAAAATAAGTTTCAAATTTATTCAGATAAATTCATTTTTTTATACCAGTATATCTGGTACTATCCTTTGATTCATAAAGAATAGTCAATATTTTACGTATTACTATAAATTTTCGTAATTTAATTAAAAATATGGGGAAAAAATATAAATAGGGGATTACAACTCAATCGAATTAAGAGAAATTAGTAAAAAATAGTGAAAGTATATGCTTAATAATCAATGTTAATAAAGAAATAAAATGATATAATTGAATTACTTCGGAAATAGGGGATTTTTGTTTTAGCAGCTCGTCACTCATATGAAATCCATATACCGTGTGTCTATTTTAAAGGTGTATATGAGATTAACATGGGAAATCAGTTTTTTGAGATTTCCTGCCCGTCTAATTATTTTAAGCAAAAACGCAATCAATAAACAGAATTACCTTTACATTCTTTGTAACGACAGAAATTAAATATGAAAATGTCGAAAATTACGTTGAAAATATCGACAGCCATGGAATTGAATTAAAAATAAATAAATGCTTGACGTTTTATTTGTCACGTTTTTGACAATTTGAATTTGTCTCTAGTTTTATTGTCTGAAATTATTAGAAAATTAATATTTATACTAATGAAGAGCGTCATTTCACAATTGTTAAATTCGTGACAAAATTTGAAGACTGCTAATGTGTCTTTAAAAAAAAACACGTGAGCCGCGTAATCAGAATATAGGACGAGCAGGAAAACGTGCGTTACTAGAAGAAAGAGTGTTAGGAATAAGTGTAGTCCTCGTCTGTAGTACTAGATGTATTGGAAATGAGATGAGAGTACATCACAGCATCATACATAATTTTATTACGCAGTTGAATTTTTAATAAATTCATATTATAAAACTGTATTTTTTAACTTTATTTATTAGTCTAAAATAATATTTCTCTTATTATTATAATTAACGATATTTTCCAAATCAAATTATCAGAAACGTCAAATAAGTTCACTTACGTTGTGACAGATAAAACGTCAAGCATTTATTTATTTTTTGGTCAATTCCATGGCTATCGATATTTTCAACGTAATTTTGAATATTTTCATATTTAATTACTGTCGTTTTAAAACATGTAAAGGTAATTCTGTTTATTGAATTAGATGCAGAATTTTATGCCCTAAAACTTTTATTTGACGCATTTTTGCTTAAAATAATTAGGCGAGCAGGAATTTGCAAAAAAACTGATTTTCCATGTTAATCTCATATACACATTTAAAATAGACACACGGTATATGGATTTCATATGAGTGACGAGCTGCTAAAACAAAAATCCCCATATTTCCGAAGTAATTCAATTATACCATTTTATTTCTTTATTAACATTGATTATTAAGCATATACTTTCACTATTTTTTCCTAATTTCTCTTAATTCGATTGAGTTGTAATCCCCTATTTATATTTTTTTCCCATATTTTTAATTAAATTACGAAAATTTATAAAGTAATACGTAAAATATTGACTATTCTACCTTTCAGACAGACACACGGTATATTATTTTGATTGGCGACTCAAAGACCACCAATAAATATATAACGAATACCGAGCTAGGGGCGGAGCCTACTACCAATGGAAGTAGAGATATTCAAATAGCGGAGGCGTGGCTATCAGTCCAGTAGTGCAATTCTCAAACAGTTTTTATATTTTGCATTAAACTTGATAATTTAAATACATTTTCAATTATAAATCATGTCGACTTGTACAGTATAATAATATTCATTTATTTTTTATAAATATGATTTAGAAGTAGCATATATTTCAAAAACATTTAGGTCCACGAAGAAAATAGTTTGATATAAAAACTTATATACGTGACGTCACATCTATATTTTCAAATTTCGGAGGACTGTAACTCGCTTATTAATAGGAATATTTTTACCGGAATTTCACCGACAGTCTTAGTTTTACTTATACGTCCAGATGAAATTATAAAAAAATGGTGGAATCCCCTATTCTGGAATGCAGTCATGTAATTTTTATTATTTGCTTCGACGTTTCGATCCTATTAGGATCATCCTCAGGAAGAAATAATTATTTTTTACAGTTAAAGATGTATAAAATTTTGCCGTCAAAAGCATTCATAATTTAAATAAATTATATGTCAGTAATAAAATGCACACTCACTGAAGCACATGAACATAATGTTTTAGCAAAATTTTATACATCTTTAACTGTAAAAAATAATTATTTCTTCCTGAGGATGATCCTGGTAGGATCGAAACGTCGAAGCAAATAATAAAAATTACATGACTGCATCCCAGAATTTATATTTTTTTTCCATATCCAAATCTAGTCAAGAAATTACTTTTCCTCAACACTTAATTATGATGAAAGAGTACTCGTATAATATTAATATAATTTATAATAAAACAGTTTATTTATTTATTTATTTATTTATTTATTTATTTATTTGGAAAACCAACAGTCAATGAAGACCAATTAAAGGTTTTCACTTCTTACTAACACGAATACATAGTGAGTACATTATAAAATACAAAATATTGATATTGTACAGAAATATAGTTAAAAGAATTATAAACTATGTGAAGTTATATATTAATAATTGATCTGGCAGCGTTTTTGAATAGTGATAGCGGGAGATGAAAAACACCTAACGTATCAAATTTGGAATTATGTGGACATGATTCTGTTTATTGGAGAATTTTTATTATTATTTGTTCTACTTGAATGAGGGTAAAATAGAGTATTGGATCTTGTCATTTTGTTACAAACTTGTATATTGAATAAATGAATTATGTTATTGCCATATACCATATTATTAAAGATTTTGTAAAGAAAGAACAGTTGTGATACAAAGTATTCAGTGGAAACTAGGATTCCACTTCATTAATTTTCTAATACTGCTGATGAGGAACTTACAAGTCAGTAGCTAAACTAGTTTATAGTGAAACCCTACCCATGAAATTTGACGCTGCTAAAATACATTTATCGATTTAAGATTTCACATAGGTGTAAGAAATGTAATTTTATCCAATACACCTAGAATTGAAACTGATATGTTTATATGAGGCTTCGGGAACTATTTTTAGTGTATTCCTACTGTGTTATAATCATGTTTTATGGTTTAATATAATCATACGCTCACCTAAAGTATCAGAAAAATGAGATAGGTACGTATCGAGCGCACAACCAGTTATACGTGACTGTAATGCAGATTACAGAAAGGTTGGCTTTTCATTTTATTTCAGATTTTGTTAGTTGTCAGTTTTAATAAATAAATAAATGTTTAAAACTACTGTTGACTATAATTTATCTCATTTAATATGAGCAGACTGTATTGATTAATTAGTCCACAAAATAATTAAAGAAATAATAAAACATTTCATTAATTTAGTTATTTGTGCGTCACATTATTAAAATTAGAGATTATTTTTTTTGTTAAACACGTAATCAGTTAAGTTAGGTTATGTTCCGAAAACCCATTATTTTACACAACCTTGAAACTGAATCAGTTTATTAACCCACTATATAATATTTCAGAAAATATGAGAAAAAATAATCTGAAGAAAAGGAAAACAAATTTTAGTTTGAACTAGATACTAATCCAGTTTTTGCAATTTTTTAAAAAGAATAGTCCGTTAATTTTCATTCATGAATGTATTACGCAATATATTGTTGACATAAATGAAGGCTGCAGGAAAAGAAAAGGATAATTCCATTTTTTAAAACTTGAGATAATGTGGTGTTCTAATATTTTTTTTTCTATTTTATTTTCAGAAACATATTTATGTATTATAAATTTAAAATTTTGAGTCCTTTTTTTAATTAATTTCAGCGTTTTAATGTGGTGTTCTAATATTTTTCTTTATTTTATTTTCACAAACTCGTATTTATCTATTATAAATTTATAATTTTGAGTTCTTTTTTTATTTAATTTCAGCGTGATATCAATTTTTAAATGTAAATTGAAAAATGAATTTTACCTGATTGTACGTAGGAGCTAAAGACATTTTTAAAGAAATATATAGAAATAGACAACTTCTAAACACACAAAAAATAATGACAATGGTAGAAAAACTGCTTGCTGTTAACAGTACAGTAACATGTACAAAATATGTTAGATATGTCATCAGTCACTCGTACGTGACACCTTTTTAGCGCCAAAATAAATTACAAGAAAACTCGTGTTAGAAGGAATAAATTTTGATTTTTTTTACATTATTCAGTAATTGTTTAGCATCAATGTAATACCATTCTACAATGTAATATCATTTTTTACCTTTAATTTTACTACATTAGAATACTCTATTATCGTATATATGATGAATCTATCTTACTATAATAGTGTGTGGATTGATAAAGAAATGAAACCTTCAATATGTATTAGTAACAAGTGCAGCAGTGCCAATTAAAATTTTAAAACCGTTTTCTCAGAACTATTAAATAAATACTTATCTCCATTTTTTTCCTGTCCTATACAATTCCTATGTTATAACTATGGTATACGTGTTATATTACATGTATTTTCTATATTCTTACAGATTGCTTTTCTATATTTATTTTCTTATTTGCGAAATGATAGCTGGCATAAAATATTTATGTAAAAGAAGATATTTTAAAACAAGTGATTTTTATACACATAAATACGTTACTCGTTGAAAATTAGAGTAGAGTAATGCAAGCTTTTGTAGAAACTGAGTTGTCAATTTTTTATCAGGATACTAATTAACAAATCAATAAAACTTTTCCCAAATGGTAAAAAACAACGAACGTCAATTATCATTTACAACATAAAATAATGACTTGTTTTACTATTTCAATAAAAAATATTGACATCGTATGCTACTTTTAACTTTCGGTTCATACCGTGAAACGTTCAAATTTCACTTTCAACAAATAACACTCTACAAAGATATTATAATGTAATAAAATATAAAGTAAAAAATGTTATAACAATGTGGATTATTTTGGCGCCAAAAGATATCATGTGGTCTGTGACGTATGAGTGACTGATGACATTTCTAAGATAATACCTATTTCTTTTTCTACATGTCGTCAGCGTAAGCGTAGAAACTCTACGGCACATGCGGTAAAATTCAAATTTTCGAGTAATATTTAAAAATTCGTATCTAACTCAAATTAAATATTTTTTTTTAGATTTGTAATACAAATATGTGAAAGTTTCAGAAAAAAAATACGTACGTGCGATATTTTATATACAGGATATTACAGAATTTAGAGACAGGCGCGGGCCGTGATTTTGTCGAGTAACGATGGGTCACGACGTGACCCGCGTGAACATGAATATAATTTAAATTTTGCGTCGTGATGGACGTGAGCGTGCGGCACTAAAAAATTATCGTGCGTGATCAGGCGTGATTGAAATTTAATCGGGCTTGAGCACAATTTTTCTTCTAATTTTTTGTCTTAATTTCCATCTTTTGCTTTACATTCTTGTTATAAACACACAAAAATAATAAAACACACGAATATGACAATGGTAGAAATAATAATGGGGTCTCGTGGTCGCGTGCCTGAGTGTCAGGTCGCGAATCTGGGGAACCGGGTTCGATTGCGACCGACGCCAAATGTTTCGAATTTTAAATGGCACAAAATTGACCTCTGTGGTACACTCTCCACGCCAGCAATGAGTGCCCATGAGGTGACGCCTGGTAAGCGCCCGCACGGTGCAAATATTTCATCATTACCGATACTTGTGTACAAGCAGATTGGCACACCCAGCAATGGGTAATAAGCCGTGATGATATATTTATTTATTTCTTGTTATTATTAGTACCTATGTCCAAATATATCATCAACAGTATTTTTTGCATAAAAATAGTGTTATTCTTGTACCCAAAATTGTATACACAGTTGCTCCGATTTCACTAAAGATATACATATCTTTAAGCCCGTTTGACACGACATAGTTTTGTTAACAAATTTGTTACCAAACTTATAATGATATTTGTGATGGAATAGAACATCCTATTTGAAACAATTACGTGACACGAACGTGACCCGCCAGGCATGATCGGGCGTGAGTGCCAAAATAAAATCGTGAGCGTGAGTGATCGTGAAGCAAACATAAAAAGTCGTGCGTGATTGGTCGTGATTACATTTTTAGTTACGTGAGTGTGCGTGATCGTGAACAAAATGTTATTTACGCGCCCACTTAGAGAATGCTTTGGCCAAAATTAAGAACAGCTTTATAATGAAAAATGCAGTTATAAAGTCCTAGCTATTGTTATGTCCTATTCTTAAATATACATACCCCATATTTTGAGAACTAAAAAAATTTTCAACCACGTTACTTAGCAAGGTAACCAATTACAATGAAAAAAATATTTCAGCAGTTCTCCAAATATGTGGTAGGTACATATGCCTTAAGAGCTTTTCATTGAATTTTCATTGCTATCGACAATATATTGAAAAGTACAATAATTAATGAAATGGAACGCGCGAAAAATACAAACGAAAAAGAAAATACTCAAAATCTATGGATATTATTGACTCGGTATTTCACCAACACACAATATACAATTCTCCAGTAAAATGATACATTTTCATTCAAAAGTTATATGGAAAAAATTATTTTCCAATAGATTGCAGATAGGTATAATGTATTGGGATATTATTCAATACAAGAAATTTTTAATTGTTTATTTGATTTTACTGTCTGCTGGTTAAAATATTATAGCCATTAAGTCTCTGTTTATTGACATAAATCAAGATATGAGTAATTCTTCAGATGTTAGCACACAATTTGGTTATACTACACATAGTTTATCCGTAAGTAAATAAGTCTTTAAATATTTAATGACAGATAATTTTCGATAGAGCTACAAACAATAATTAAGCTACAACGTGTTTAACAAGTGACATTTGAGAATATTTAAAAAATTTGTAGCCATAACAAGGTTAAAAAAACCGATAAGGAGAAAAATGATTAAATATTAAGAAATAGAACGAAGTAAGAAATAATAATTCTCACCTGAGGATGGTGATACTGGTACTGGTATTTTTTCTTTTCTTTTTCTTTTTCCCGTTTTACCTCCGGGCAAATTAAGGAATTATTGTTAAACTGACTAATAGGCGATATTTTCTCATTCGCGAGCATCATATATCGTTCTCTTCGTTTTGTCCGTTCACCCCGTGTCCGTCTATTTATCGGCCTCGCCACTTCTTCGATCATTTCACAAGTTTTACACAAAATTTTAGCGAAATAAAATTAGCAACTGCTAGCAATATACAAATTATCAAACTAACACGCGGTCCGAAACCGTCAAAAAATTGATAACACTGAGTTGAAATTAGTATCGTAGTGACCCGAGAAACGAAAACAAATGAGCGCTGTGCTGTCGTAGCGTAACTTAACCTGGGATGGAACTGTCAGTTGCGTTAGGATAGAAGACGTTTTTATCAAGTTGTAATAAAAAGGAATGAGTAAAATTGAAAACAATCTTTACGATTTATATATGAAGGCAGGATGCGACAGTTACAGAGACATATCGTCAAAACAAGAGGCCTTATCTTGTGCAAGGCGCCAGTCCAGACAGTCAATCAAATGTTGTAGTACGCAATGGGACTATGTACGATATAATTAAAAAGAGTGTGTGTGTAAGATGCTCGTTGTATTGGCTGTCAATAGCGACAGATTTTTACAATGTTGTTTTTATTATGTCAAGAAAGTCGTCTCGTTGTCGTCGTGCAGAGGTTCTCAAGATATGGGGAAGAAAAGTATCTAATTCTGCAAGAACGCATTTGAAATACTCAGTGCTCATGTCACAATAAAGCTTGCTATCATTTTATTGGACTATTAGATTGGAAAGGTTGCCTATATAATACCTTTCAATTCTCGTTTCTGTATGAATTTGTAAGGAAATCCAAGGAAACATGATTAATATATTACAAGCTTACACATTCAATCATATTGGTTTTTATGTTGAACTCGCTTTTTAGGGCTGTAGTCAAAAATGACGTTTTATACAGTAATAGGTAATAACATACTTTTATTTACTTAAAACCCTGAATTATCGATCCGTCCTAAGACGGTAGTTAATAATTAAAATAAAAAGATCTGTGCAACCCCATCTCTAATGTGCCTCTTGAAATGTGAAGATTAATATATATATATATATATATATATATATATATATATATATATATATATATATATATATATATATATATATATATATATATATATATATATATATATATTCTGTGAATTAGATGGGAAACAATTTATTTTACAAATTTTAACTGTTTATCATAAATCATAAAACTACAACAAATAGTATATTCTACAACAACTTATGGAATGGCCCATATTTTACACGAGCAAAAAATTTGTGGTTCGAGCCGAAGGCGAGCACTACGGTTTGCGAGTGTGGATTATGCTATTTCAAACGTGTTGTAAACTATACTTTCTCCAACAAGATTTTAAAAATTATGTTGATTGATTATAACAATTTTCACATACTATGAAATATTTTTTTGACGCCAGACGCCAGTCCATAAATTGCTTATAATAACAGCATTTATATCTTTCATTTGCTTTTTTTTTTCGTAATAACTGGCCCACTGTATCATTACCAAGTTCCCTTATTTCTGGTGGCGTACATTTCATATCTGTATCTTCATTGCCACTTGACATTTTTCTCTACAAAATGTTATTTTTATATTTTGCGATCATAATGAAGTCATTACGTTACGCAATTGTGTATCATAATGACCTTCATTTCGATACGCAATTTTTTGTTTTAGACGGTTGGTACTAGATGACGTTTCTTTAACCCATTTTTACCTAATTTATTTTTAGTTAATTGACAATTCATTTTAATAATATAATGTCGAAATTATTATTATTTTTTTTTTATTTAGGGAAGATTATTTACATGAAAATGTACAATGGTTACAAATATAGTCACAAATTGAGTAAGTAAATGTTAATTGTAGAAGGCGCAAAATATAAAAAATAGTATAAAGAACTCATTTTATAAGACTTTCTTTCGCACTTGTCAATTAGAAAACTCGCTAACGCTCGTTTTCTAAATTTTGACGCGTGCGAAAAAAACATGTCTTATAAAACACGTTCTTTAATATACTATTAGCAAATTTTCTGAGTAATATATTATTATTTAGCTAAATTTACTATTCTAGAGATCTTCAAAAATCTGTAAAAGTTAACAGAAAACCAAAAGTGTTCAAAACGTCATACGCGAATTTAGAAATAAATAAATATAAAACAAAGAGTCATAACCATAGCATATGCGGTTAAATAGATTCTAATTTGTCGAAAGCCGTATGGAATTATTCCAAACGGCATACGGAATTATACCAAACAGTTTATTGGAATAATATTGATTCAAACATAATTATTGGATGTGGAATGTGTAGTTTCCCAAATAGTATTGGAGAAAATAATTTAAATCTTAGTATTGAGGAAATACGTACTATAAAAATCAAGGATTTATTAAAAGATAAATGATTCTTTTATAATTTTTTAAGAGTATTAAATGTCAATTTATTTAAAAAATAAAGAAATGTAAAAAGTCTAGTAAATAACATCTCAAGTGAAAAAATAATTATATCACATTTGCATTGAAAATAAAAATTCTAAGTTTTTCTTATCAATAGGCACCTGCTTCATTTAATTTACAGAGTCGGAGTTACACTTGCACAGATCCATTTTTTAAATCAGTTACTACTATTTTAGGGGACAGCAGTGAAAATTTTTGTATTTAACGACCACTCTGTACAATTAGGTATTTCAGAGCGTATAAGGAAAAAAAATACAGTGGACGAAGTAAGAGAAGTCTTTAAATATTATAAATAGTGCAGTTTTCTGATAAAATAATTTATAAATTGTACATGGCGTCATTAGGGCTCCTTTAGACAAAGGAAGATTATTACTTAATAAAAAAAGATGTAGACAAAAAACGCTTTACTTTAGTTAACAAGAAACTGTTTGCTTGGTCGTAAACTCGTAAGCATGACAAGATAATCTTAATTTAAAATATTGAGATAAATATTATTTCATGTTTTTATCAATTTTAAAATACAGTTTTATAAATCAAAAATAGGTAGTCTTCTACCGGAATAAGTAAAAAAAAATTAAATCTTGTAATTATAATAAGAAAATAAATAATTATATCATCACGACTTATTACCCATTTCTGGATGTACTAATCTGCTTGTATATACATATTTTGATAATGATGTTGTACCACTGAGCGTGGTTATCAGGCGTCACCTCCTGGCTCTCAAAGCTGTCGTGGAGAGAGCTATGCTTTTTGAAAATTGGAAACAACATTTAAGTTAAATTTGACGTCGGTTGGAAATGAATCCGGGTTGTCCGAATCAAAACCGGTCATCTCATCCACTAACGCACATAGCTGGTGAACTAAATATTTTTATTCACAATCGGTTAGTAATATGGCGATTTCTGACTTTTAAAAAGTTGGGAAGTTAGTTATTGTTAACCTTATATTCCAAGAGGTTGGAAAGTATAACGTGAAGATAGCTGGGGTTGGAAAGTTGACACTTTCCAACCTCAGCTATACTCACGCTATACTTTCCAACCTCGAGGCGGAAAATAGCTGCCCCCCGCTTAGAGAGATCAATGCGTATCAATGTTGGGTATTTACATATAAACAAAGCATCTTTACAATTTATATGATAAAAATATGGAATAAACTTGTAAATAATACAAGTAATGAACGAAATCGATATTTAAGGTTGGAAATCAAACTGACAGTTCATATGACAAATGAACAATCTCAGACTATTCGTTTATTTATGTTAGGTTATTATTATTTAAATATCGTATATTATTTTTTTATTTCAGATTGTGAATAAAATAGTATACAAACCTCGGTGAAAAGTTTCATTGTCTCGGGCTATAGTTAACCTCGGCGCTTCGAGCCTTGGTTAACTATCTTCGCCCTCGACAATGAAACACTTTCCACCTCGGTTAGTAATATACTATTTCTATATTCGAGTACTATTCCTCTATTTGGAAATATTGGACAACATATTTATAAAAAATAAAACAATGATAGGGAAATCTGCAATATCTGGGAAATCGGAGAATAATGGAAATTTGATTATATGGGATTTTGTGTGGAAAATTGGAAAAATACGAAAATAAGAACTTTGAAATTGAAGGATTTGCGATGTAATGTCGGTACGTGATAAGACGGCAATATAATTTAAGTTAAAGTTTTCGTTATTTTTGATATACAACACATACAGGGTGAACGTGATAATTATAGCCACAGCCGTTTTATGGGAAAACAAGTTTCCTCAAATATTATCTGTCCCGTAAAACGTTATGCAAATTTTAAATGCCAAAATTCTTAAATTTGCGCCTTTGGTGTCAGAGTAAACTTAATGTAAAGACGTGGTAAAAATAGTTATTTGACAATTTATGGACGCTCATTTGTTGAAATAACTCATTCTAAATTTGATTTTACCAGGTCTTTAAATTAAGTTTAATGAGTGCCCGTGAGGTGACGCCTGGTAAACGCCCGCACGGTACAAATATGTCATCATCATTACTGATATCTGCGTACAAAGCAGAATGGCACGGCACACCCAGCAATGGGTAATATGCCATGATGATATATATATATATATATATATATATATATATATATATATATATATATATATATATATATATATGTATATATATATATATATATATATACAGCGTGTTAATTAAAAAGCGGGCCATGGGGAATCAGTTTTTTCTTGCGCAAAAGTTCCCTATTAATTTTAGACAAAAGTGTTTCAAATAAAAGTTGTAGATAATTAAATTATACACCAGCATCACTAAACAGATTTTTTTGCATGTTTAGTAACCTGTAAAATCCAAATTGAAATTCTATAAATATTGCTCATTTGTAGTGATAGCCATGGAATTTAAACAAAATTACAAAGAAATGCATGTCGTTTGAACTGTCAGAAATTTGATTTTCAAATAAAAATTACTGGCAATTATACTCTATCCTAAGTCTTTAAAAAAAAATTGTTTTTATAATCTACATCCAAATTATTGCTTAGATATTATTTATTTTTATTTTGTAACCTGCAAAATCGAAATTCTGACAATTCAAATGATATGTATTTCTTTGTAATTTTGTTTAAATTTCATGGCTATCACTACGAATGAGCAATATTTATAAAATTTCAAATTGGATTTTACAGGTTACTAAACACGCAAAACAAAATCTATCTAGTGGTGCTGGTGTAGAATTTAATTCTCCACAACATCTATTTGAAACATTTTTTTAAAAATTTAATGGGAAGTTTTGCGCAAGGAAAAAGTGATTTCCCATGTTAAACGCCTATGGCCCGCTTTTTAATGAACACCCTATATATAATTTATTTAAATACTTAGGAAATATTAAAATTAAAATACCGTTTGAATTTCACTTATCCGACAAGCTTGGCATCATGGCATCAGACAATATCAGAGTAGCGGATTATCCTAAATAGTAAAACTTACATTATTTTATGACATACGCTGGTTTTATAGAAATAGCTAAGTATCTTTGAAGATGAAAGAAAATCATATTAATAGAAAAAGTAGAGAAAAATATTTGTAGGTATGGTATTTGTTTTATGTTTTCTTGCAATGAAAAATGAAACGATTAATTTATCATTTTCAAAGGAGTTTAATTTTCAGAAGAACGACAATGTCTGGACAGAGTGACATGTAGCAAATTGAACAAGCCAAGAGGCAAGAGTAGCAAAAATATCAATTCCTTTTATGTCGGTTAAAAGCTTCTATGTGCTGTATTTTCCAATAAATTCTAATATTGCCTATATAAAATGTCAGACGATAACTGCGCCGGTTAAATATAACTGTTTTCAGAAATTTGATTTCGGGTAGCTGCCATTAGATAAATATATGCAACCTTGCTGTATCTATCGAGAATTTCAGACGGAAATAAAATATGCAATACCAACACATTCTGATATATTTATAATGTACAGCGTACTATAAATAAATCTTTATCGATACTAGTTTGCTGTTAGAAGGTAAAATAATAATTTGACAATTTATTAATCATTAGTTAAGAATTAAACTGAAGGTTAGAAGTGATGCAAACAACAATTTTAACTTCCAGTTAGCTCTAACCAAAGGTGGTATGGTATGACTACCGAATGAGAGTTGACGTTTAAATTATTTTATAGATGTGGTTTCTTTTGAAACCCTAGAGAAGAATAGAATTGTACGAAATATCCAGCTATGAAATTTTTGCATGAACCCATTTAAATACTAGACTACTATGTCTGGCTGAAAATAGATGGTCGACTAGGGTAACTGAATATCAAAACAGGGGTGCGTTTAAAATATTTTAAACATTTTTCATTTATATTCATTATAACAAAATATTTTGATATTTAAACTATTTAGTTTGGCAATTCTGTGAAATAGGATTATTTTGAATTTCCTCTAACAATAATTCCGACTCGAGGGTTGCTTACACCTGATACGAACGAACTAGAATTTGCGGTATTAAATTTTTTAAATACATCCCTGTTTCCTGTTGCTAAGGTAATATTAAATGCCTCCTGGTATTGAGTACAATTCTAATCTTCTGTAACGGAATACATAAGGGTCAGTTTCTTTTCAAATCAAATATAGGGAAATGTTTTCAAAAGACACCACATCTATTAAATACTCTAAACGTCAACTTTCATTCGCTAGTCATACTAGAAGAACAATTTTGCAACATAACCGTTGGTTAGCACTAACTGTCACTTTAACTAGAGGTGGTAGGAACGGATGTAAGCTGTATTAAAAAGTAGTCTGCTGTTTATGTTATTATGTATTTCACAAAAAAATTCATTTTGTAAAATTTTCATATTTATAATATGTACAAGAGTTCATTAGTAATGAAGTGTGAATGAATGAGACCAAAAGGGCTATTTTTGGATCGTAACGAAAACCTGTACAAACAGACAAGAGAAAACGTTCCACGTTTTAAAACAAAATATTAGGTATATATTGCTATAAGTATTTTACATACTTAACAAAATAATATTTGATTTTAATTTTTTATACTGGAATCTCTGTGGAGAATTCTGCAATATATTATAGGAAAAATATTAATTTGTTATTGATTATGAAAAAAAAAAATTAATTTATATTTTTCAGAAATTGTTAAGATAATAATAATTAACATTAAGGGCCTATTTTCACAAACAGTCTGTAAGGAACTAATGGAGAAGACCTACATATATTTTTCTTCTATTTTGTATCAATAAAATTTAACAAAATCTTTCGACATTAATCAACAGACATGCCAAGGTAACTTTAACATCTCTCTGACGGTTAGTATTTTCATATTTCTATATTTCTATATTTTTTACATTTTTGACTATTTACAATTTCTATGATTGCCATGCTCACATAACTTGAAATTTATAGAAAATTATTTAAATTTGTTAACATTTTTTGAACTTTACTGTCTATAAAAAGACATAAACTTATATTTTTTCACTCCCCAGCATTTTTCCTATATTTATATTAATTATATGTACAATATGCTCTTATATTTATTATTATACAATGTATGTTTTTCAGCTGTGGATTTGAAGATGCTAAATATATTAGCGAAGTAAGTCTCTTAGAATAAATAAAAATATTTATTAAAATTTTTTCACCCTTCCTACTCCAACTAATGGTTACTTGTACATACAAACAATTTTTTAAATATTTAAATACATATCTACGCATAACGTAAACCGTAAACGTGCAGTTAAATTAAGTTCCATAGTTAATTAAATTAAATGAACAAAATAAATGCAACGCGAATTTTTGACAGCAATGATTTAAGTCATGAAAACATGGAAATTGTTTCGAATTTTTCTTAAATTGACAGTTCATAATAATAAAAACAAATGTTACGTCAGGTAAACGTCAAAATCCTCAAACAAAGGGGGCTGTGCGATCTTAGAAATTTCAAATCGATTTTCGATCTTTTGCTGAAATCGATTTTTTTTTTTTTTTTTAATAATAATATTTTATTGATCATATTATGTACAGAACATTTATGATACGTCAGGATATTAACATGAATTATTAATTAATATCAAAAAAGTATAAATTAAATAAAAGATATAACAAGATAAATGTCATGTATACTCCATCTTAAAGTCAATGTAGAAAAAAGAGAACGTAAAAGGTACGATTGAAAAATCTACAATTTATTATTTACCAGCGTAAATGACAACTGAAAAAAAAGAATAAATAATATGTAAGATCTGTTAGAGCTATTCATGGAGTGAGATATTTAAATATTCCTCAACAGAGAAAAAACAGTGCGTGCAGAAGAGTTTTTTAATTCTGGATTTAAATTGTTTTAATCCTAATGATTTTATTGATGCAGGCAAGTGATTATATAATTTTACATTTAACGAATTTTTTTCAGAAATTTTGAGTCTATATTTTTTTATTCTAACATCCTCAGCGCTTCGAGTATTATAGTGATGTATATCACAACCTTTAGGGAGTATGGTAGATTGTTTGTGGATTTCAATTAAGCTTTCAAAAATATAGCAAGAAGGTAGTGGAAGTATAGAGAGTAGTTTAAATATAGGTTTAGTGTGTTCAAAATAACCAACTTTTGTAATAATTCTAATAACCTTTTTTTGCATGACAAACGCTTTATTTGCGTTACTAGAATTTCCCCATAGCACTACTCCATAAGTCAGAAGACTGTGAAAAAGAGCAAAATATACCATAATAAGGCATTTTTGGTCAAGATATTTAGATAATTGCCTAAATAAAAAAATTAAAGACGCAAGTTTATTACAAAGAAAGTCAATATGGTACATCCAGTTTGTTTTTCTATCAATAAAAATTCCAAGCACCTTAACTGCAAAGTCTTGATCTGAGTTAGATGTAAGTGAAATGATCAGAGTCTGTGTTTTCTCCTGATTTGTCGCGATTGATCAATTTGATCGATCAAAAGCAAAAAATCAATATTTTTTAATATGAAATCGAAATACTATATCAAAAAATCGATTTTATTAAATGATGAAAAATCGATTTTAATAAAAAATCAAAACATCGATTTAATAATAGATAAAAAAATTATTTCAATAAAAAAAATCGCAAAATCGATATTATTAAAAGATCGATTTTTAATGATATGCAATTTCTACTACGCGCATACGCACATCAAATTATAAAACAATTCACGAATAACTCCCAAAGCGCGTGAAACGCCAAATGCTGGTTAAATCAACAGATTTTTTCATGGAATAAATATTTAAAAAAACAATATTTCAGAATCTAGAAGATCAATATCGTTTAAAAAGATCGATTTTCCGAAATTTGGATAAATGTTCTTTTAATTAATTGATTATTTTTTTAAAAAATCGACTTTTCAATTAATCGATCTTTCCCATAATTCGATTTTTTCGACTGATCGATCTTTTCAAAATAAAAGATCAATCCGATATTTGAAAATAAAAGATCGATCAATCGATCTTATTCCCACTCCTAGTCATGGCAAACTGATAAAATAGTAAAATATAATAATTATATAAAATTAATAATAGATAACCAGGTCTTTAACGAAAATATAAGTATTTTGTATTATTGTAAAGCTAAATTAAAATACTTTCCAAGAATATAAAAAATATGATTACGTTTAAAACATCAACGGTGATTTCGCTTCCGGCGAAACCGGAAGTAGAATTCAGGATCTTTTCACACCAAAAAGTGTCATTTAATTTCGCCCCCAACAAAGTAAAACATATGTAGGCCTAAAATTAATAATCAAGAAAATGGTACAAAGTCTACTTCTAAAAGATTTGTTTAAAATTTTCATGAATGACTTTGAAAACTTTATTTCAAATTACATCATTCTCATGGATTTCGTAAATTTGCATTCCAAACAATATAATTTAAAAATGTATGACGAACTTAACATATTTTTACAAATTTTTTAATTTTAGTTAAAAATATAAACTATGATATAATAGAAAACTTTTGTTTAAGTACCATGGTTTTATAGAAAAAAAGTTGTTTATTTTCGGATATCATTAGTTGATAATTACGGCATATAAATATAAATAATTTACGCCTTTAGAGATTCTAGACATATTTTATCAATTTTCGTCGCTGAATATCATATTTTTGTAATATAAATGAGATGATAAATTTATTTTAGACAACGTTGTTTTCATGTAAAAATAAAAACTGCTAATTTCAATTGTTTACTACATTCACAAACAATATTTTATCATGTTTTGCATTTCATATAATTAATTTTGTTTTTATACCTTTTTTATGAATGTCAATGAATTCTCAAAGATTACAAAGTATTTTGTCTAGAGTATAAAAGTTAAAGTTTATATTAGTTTATCGTTGCATTTTTATTTCATAACTTTGCGTGTTACATAAAAATGAATTAGAAAGATATACGAGTATAACCTTTGCGTATTCTAAATAGATCTGTAAATTATCTTAAGATTGGCAAAGTTTATTCAGTTTATAATTATTGAACTTCTTTATTTATCTTTATTTTTCTGAAGAAAATGACAAGTATATGTACATATACTATACTGTACTACTGATACCAATACAATTTACATAGACATATCTAGTTAAAGCTAAAATTCTTCATGATAAATTTTTAGTCAAATAGCACAAGTAAGAAAATATGTAGATTAGCAGAAAAAGCAAAGAAAAATAGATCCCGAAGCGATGGCGCTATTGGACTAGTAAATTCTGGATTACTGAAGACTAATCAAGTCTGAACTATCAGAATATAAATATTGAATTAAATTCCTAACTTTTTAAAAAATAACTCATACAATAGTATAAATAATACAATCTAAAATATTCAGCAGTAGTGATGCACGTCGAGGCGAGAGTACTTTCGCATCTCGTCTCGTCTCGTTGCATTATGCGAGACAAGAACGAGAGCGAGATTGCAGTTTAAAATTCGAGGCGAGATCGATATAACAACTGCGAGAAGCGAGAAATCTCGCGAGAGTCTCGCAATAAAAAGTATTTGTAGCTTTGACTCATAAATTCAATGAAAAATGCACCGTACAAGGAGTGGAGTCAACGCTAATTCGTGCGTAGAATACGTGAATGTGAAAATTATATGAATTCACTATATTATTGAGTCTATCTAGAGTCGATTGGTATCGGTCCCAGAGCGAGGAAATGCAAAAATAAAGACAAAATCGGTTTTGAGTTCAATAAAACTTGTTTTCTCCAATATTTGTCCTTAATTCACCCCAGTTAATCCACGGTTAACATTTTCTTGCCGCCCCTGAAAAGTAAAGGATGTTATATCAAACGTCGATGGGAGCCAAAACGGAGAGAAGCGAAGTGATTGGTTGCCGGCGGATTACCAATGTAGCGATTTACAAAATTACAAAAAAGAATGGTTTAGTGTTTTAATTAGTTTTACCGATGACAGAATGTATAAACAGATGTTCGTATTAAAATAGTTTACAGATCACAATTTGGTGATAAACTGGATATTTTACAGGTAAATTAAATAATTTACCAACTTATCACATTTTCTGGTGACCGTTAATGATTAAACATTATGTTCGTATTGAAATAATTTGGTGACCAGAATTTAGTGTTTCGTCTCTTTATTATATTTATACTTATACGACTGCAAATACACGGAAGACGGTGCGAACTTGTCTTTTGTAGTTAAACTGTTACGTAAATAAGTAGTGCGCAAGCGCTTATTTTTATAGCGAGACTCTCGCGAGATTCTCGTGCGAGAACGAGACGAGACCCAAAAAAATATGTGCGAGAACGAGAGCGAGATTACAGATCCGAAACCAGACGAGATCGATATTTTATATTTCTCGTCTCGTTTCGCCTCGCGTGCATCACTATTCAGCAGTCAAATTTATGATTGGTTCTTGCGTATTTTTAGGGTGAGTTTGTATTTTTTAGGAAGTATTGTAACGGTGTTGAAATTGACGTGAAGTTCTTGTAAATTTTAAATTTAATAATGTTATTTTCATTGTAATGTTCTTATCATTTAAAATCGTAAAGCTTTTGTAGAACATACATTGACTTTTAGCTTGAACAGTACATATGCAGTTGCACCACTGACCCTTAAATTTAACCCATTAAATAAAAAATGCAAATCAAAATTTTGACAGCAATATTTAATTACTCATTTGACGTTTCGTTTTGATATTTAAAATTTAAAGAACACTTAAAATTTAAGTGTTAGCGGTGCAGCCGAGCATTAGAAAAACGTATTTTTCAATAAAATATACAACTGAGTTTTTTTTACAAAAAACGAAGATGTCAGAAAATTTATATTTTATAGAAATAAAAAACTTGTTATTTCAATACCAAGCATTAAATGATTATGGAATTTTTTTCTCTACATACATATGAGCATAAAACAAGGTGTTCACTTTGAAATTTTATTTTATAGATCCATCATTTATTAAAAAAATAATTTTCTTACAAAAATCTCAAATTGCTTACAAAAATATTTTCATATATAATATCATAAGTGGTAAATTTTTACCGGAAAATTTTTCAGATTGTTACGAGAGCCGGTTGCCTAGCAATTTATTGAGTGACATTGATAAAAAAATCACGAGTTGTCAAACGAGTGATTTTTGATCAATGTCACGAGATAAATTGGCAACAGGCTCTAGTAAAGCAATAGGAAAATTTTTCCAGGATAAAATTTAACCACGAATGGTATTCGGATGACTATTTCCAAAATAAAAAACAGGTAATCATTTATATAATTTTTTTCTTGACAAAAATTTTGTAAGTTTTATTGTGTTTAGTGGTATTATGTTTCAGTTTGCTTTTTCAACGTTTTAAATATATTCCTGTTCGAATCGTCTCGTTTTTAATAAAAACTGATAACACTGAAATTATACAGACTTTGACAGGTATGTAAATAATATGTTTCTAAAACGTCAAAAAAATTTCGCTTATCAAAACTCACTTACTTGTAAAAATACGACATCTTATTGGCTTAAAGGGTGCGAAAAAAATTTTCTGACGGTGTTTTGACGAAATGAAACTTGGTAACTATGTAGAATCTTGAATTTGGATTGGTTTATATATTTATGAGTGAAATAGTCATAAACAAAGAGTGACTATTTTGTTCTTGTAAAACTTCTAACGTACACTTATATTTTTCGTGGTTTGCAATATGTACGATATTAGTGTATCAACAGGTATTATTAGACAATATAATAACATATTTCTACTTAACCTCGGACTATACTAGTTTCCATGGTACTAAACATAGTGACAAGCTGTGGTTTCAAACATGTTTGACACGGTGTGAAGCTAGCAACCACTAAGAGCTGATTTATTAAGCACGGACTAAAGCTTCCTGTAGTTTTCGTTGTACCAGCCACAGCCCACAGCTGTCATTGTCATATAAAAACTTGTAACTAAAGCGACGTTTATAAAACTTGTAGCATAACATACTATTAAATAATTTTAACGTTTAATGCATTAGTAAGAAAAAAGTGTGAATTTATTTCATAATATTGAACTGTATTTTATTGCAGAATAATATTGAATGTTTAGAAAAGTTTAGCATCAATTTTTGCTGTAATTATTTTTCGTAAACTATCAAACATTTACACTATTCTTTTGGAAATTAGTACCAGTTTTGTTCTGCTAGTGGATATTTTCTATAATAATCCTTAAATTGTTACATTTTTTATAGGTCTATTTGTAAATTTTATTGAGAATATTTATTTCGCGTCTGTTACAGAATTTTTTGTACAATTCTGGTATACGTAAAACATTTTTCTAAACAATAGTTATTTGTATCACTAGGCCAGAAACTGCACTGCTCGGCCTGCATATACGAAATCTCGCAGAACAGTTTCTGGGTGTGTGAAACACAAGATTTTTTGTACCGACTTCTCCATAAATTTTTCCAATATTTCTCTACACTTTATTCTATGTTACATAACCTAAAAAATGACATATATTTTTATCGGTTTTGCATTGCAGGGTTAATTATAATTACTTACATTTGAGCTTAAAATGCGTAATTATTTTATATTTATGGAAAATGTAACATACAAACACTAGTTATATATATTTTATATACTTTCACATATTTTTAATGACAGATGGCGGAAACTCAATTGTATCACGTGAAGTTAGTTGTAGTTACAAAACAAACTAGTCCTAAAGTTGGAACTTATAATTAATCTATACGATATGTCAGTATTGACAGCACATTATTATTTTTATGACAAAATTTAGTTATTTAAGTTACAAAAATTAAAGATTCAGCCCTAAAATTTGTAAACATTTTGCTAATTCATGTGTTGAAAATAATCTTAAATTGACATATCACTAGAACAGTAATGCCAACTCCTTTTGCCGGCCTAAGTCAGCAACAGCGCATTTCTGGACGATTTTGACTTTTGTAATACTAGTCAAAATGGACGGAGGTACGAAAAATTTATTAAAATATAATTTAAGCTATAAAAAACTACAATAAATTGAAACAAGAGATCATTAATGCTATATCCTTAATTAATCATAATGCAGGAAACAGACAAGTAAAAATACTGGAATCAATGAATAAGATACGAAGGTAAAAATGCATTGACGTATGATAATAGTATGAATGAAATATTGTTTTAAAAATATAACTTCAAGGAAGAAACTGTTTTATTGATATTTATGTATGTCATCAAACAATGAAAACATTAACATAGAGCTTCATTCATTCATAAATTGGTAATACCCAAACTTGTTATTAAATATTAAAAAAATTCTTGTATACTTAAATATTTAGAGCAATATTGAAATTAAAAAATTGGTTTTTTGAATAGACCTTGTACCAATTATTATCCATATAGGTTTCAATATTTCTTATCAAAAAAAGTGACATGTGAAATATTAGTAAAAAAAATCTAATGAGATTTATAAGTTTGAATGATTAAAATAGCTGAACTTGCTTACATATTTTTATTTTTAATGCGAACTGCATAGTATTTAATACTATTAATAGTAACTAATTAAATGAGAAACATAATATTATCAATCGTTTTGCATTTTTATTTATTGTTCTTACTCAACGTCCATATGGTACAGAGCAGCAAAAGAACAAATAAGATAATAAAATAAAGAGATAAATCAATAACAACAGGCTTATTCATCAATGTTTTTTTCTTGTATAAGTGGCAAGTAGAATATAAATATTATTATAGCTTGGCTCAGTTTCTAGAATATACAAGAATAATAAAACATATGTTTGATCATGTATTTGTTTACATGACTTGACTATTAATTTACATATAAATGAATTAGTATAAATGAATAACATATAATCAATTTCCGGACTAATATGGATTATGAAAATGTCCAGTATTCGTATATATTTAACATAAAATATTAAATAATTAAATAAAATATATCCCGATTTATTATTCAATATTGATGAGTCTGTTAATCCAGGACCCGTAGTCAAATTAATCTCACCGAACTCAATAGAATAGATTCTGATGTAAAATAAAAGTTATATATATTTTTGTTGTTGATCAAAACATAAAAATTTTAAAAAGCAGTGCCAGTGGACCTGTTAACTTTTGATTGAAACTTAATTTTTAAAGTTAAATTTGTATAAAACATGTTATATTTTTCTGAAAACCAATCATACCATTCGATGCGAACTACAAGAATTAAGGCAAAAACATGTATTACTAATTTTTCCCAAGAAATGAACATATTAACTTTTGAACACTTCTCAACTATTCCCTCTATAACGGTGTATAGCTACTAGATAAATTATAGCTGACTCGTCCACCATTTTGGAGCCACTTAAATCATTCAATATCAGCGTTACAGTATTATTAATCATAGAAATTATCCATACTGACGGGTTGTTCTGCTCCAAACTGTGCAAATCATTTGGGAAATTGTTTTAAATTTTACAGGTACCTCAAAAATCTTAACGAACCGTATTTTTTCTTGTTTTATTATTTTAAATAAATATAATATGGCAAATATGGAAGATATATTTAATTATGAAAATAGTTACTATAGATAAACTTGTAAGAAATGCACTTTTATTTCATAATTTACTGCTTTCATTTTGGCACCAATATGGCGCATGAGTTAGCTATGTATTATCTAGTAGCTGTATATAACGGTATGGCGTCACAACTTCAAAGTGATTATAGATATATTACGCAAAAAAGAATATAATTTTATATTGTTCAAAATTTCATCTTTGTTATTTTTTATTTATATGTTTACTATAGTTATTTATACTTTATATGTTGGTGGTTGGATTCGATAAATAAATTATACCAGGTGTTTACTTTTTATGAACCGTAAGAAATATACAGTGGTAATATTTTATATGCCTATTAAATTTAGAAGAAAAGTGTAAATATAAATAATGTTCAGCATTACAAACTGCATCCAATGGGCCTAAGTTTAATAATATAATATGTACCTGATATGATAATTTAAGCTGTTTACAGAGTGCCATGAAAAACAAAACATATAATTCAAACAGTCATATTTTGTATTTGTTTGACAGATAAAACTGTATTAATTAATATTTAATTATTAATAATAATATTTTCCTCTTATTTTGTTCTGAAAATCATGATCTGTCATGAGATAGATTTAAAATAAAATTTTCGACTTTAAGCTGCTTACAATGTGCCATGAAAACAAAACACATAATTCAAACAATCATATTATGTATTTGAGTTTGACAGATAAAAGTTTAGGTAGTAATTAATATTTAATTATTCTTATTATTTTCCTCTTATTTTGATCTAAAATCATGGAAAGATTTAATGTACAAGAAAAAATATTATTTAAATTTTATGACAGATATGATCTGTCAAACTCAAACAATACAATCATTTGTTTTAATACTCATAGCTCTCTAGATAATTAGCTAAAAATTATTACTGTTATTTTGCCTCTAGCGTGAACAAAAAGCATATTAACAATAATTTTGGATATTAGATGCAGTTTTTAATTCTGAACATTTTTCCACTTTAGTTCTAAAATGAATAGGACAGAAATTACAGACGTATGAAATTTTTAACATCATACTTCCTAAGGTTCGTAAAAAAAGTAGATATCTGGTTTGCAGTCAAGTAGTTATTACATAGCAAAATGCTTATTATAAACAATTATTAGCCTAATTTACACCGTGATACTATATTGCGACCTAAGACCTATAACCAAATCTTTATTACACCAATAATTCAATATTTTTTGTTTTCGATTGTTTACTTCTGGTTTCGTAAACCCATTATAATATTTATTGATATTTAAATGCTATTTTCCTGCCTGGTAAATAACATACAAATGAAACATTGTTGATCCATTGACATTCAGTTGTTTATTAAGATTATGTTAAGATAGGTTAGGAATTTTTTACTTGAGAACTCTTTTCTCTTAAAAACATTTACTTTCAACTTATCTCAATATATTTATTTTTACTTTATAAAATACATTTTGTTCTTCAAAATATTATAATAGATAAACCCAATTGAGCTAAATCTTACATAATTATACAGGGTTAGGAAATACTTGGTAAAATTTAAGGACAAGTTTATAATAAATATGCAGTTAAAAAGTTCTGAGTCATCTTTCTTTACAACAGTTTCTACAAAAAAAAAACTACTGAAATTCCTATGCCTATTAAAATTTTGGCTAGAGTCTAGAATACACACCCCTCATAAGAATTTGATTTGATATATACCGAGTGTCTACTTTTTTATGGACCATAGGAGATACACTAGTAAAACTTTCATATGGCTGTAAATTCCGCCCTATTAATTTAAGAACTAAAGTGTAAATATAAAAAATGTTCAGAATTAAATACTGCAGCAAATGAGCTTAAATTTATTGATATAATAGGTTCTTGCCATGAGATAAATGTAAAATAAAATATCCGTCTTTACGCTTTTTACAGTGTGCCATGCAAGACAAAATATGCAATTCAAATAGTCGTATTATTTTACTTTGACAGATAAAAGTTTTTTAATTCATCTTTAATTTTGAATATTGTTTCAATGAGTTTTTTCTGCGATGGTAAATGTATCCTTGCTTACTGATAAATAATTTAATGAATTCAATAATTATAAAAACTTGACGGACGTCATCCCCCAAACTCAAGTAACTGTTTAAAATTTTGTGATAGTGCTCATGGCACTCTGTAAATAGCTAAAAATTATTACATTTATTTTGCCTTTATTTCGCAAACGAAACGTATACAAACAATAATTTTGGACTTTTTAGATGCAGTCTTTAATTCTGAACATTTTTTGTATTTACACTTTTCTTATAAAATTAATAGGGCAGAATTTACAGCAATATGAAAATTTTACCATTGTATTTCCTATGGACCACAATTAAAGTAGACACCCGGTATATATATATATATATATATATATATATATATATATATATATATATATATATATATATATATATATATATATATTTGCAAAACCACTAAACACACTAAATTCCTTAAAAAAATTATAGACGTCGTTATGGCATTTTTTCTGAAAAAAGGTGTGGTTAAATTCCTATAAAATGAATGTATCCATCCGCGTTTCGTCAAACTGAGTTTTGTGCGTTCGGTTACCGTTAATGAACAGAAATAAGATACTATCTATTTGCATTACATTATATACACGAATTTCGTCAAATTGAGTTCTGTGCGTTAGGTTATACTGTTACATTAAAGTATTTTTTACGGCAGGATAGCATAGTAATAGAGAGCTAGCGTCTGGACTCAGAGATCGTGGGTTCGAATCCGGGCCAGGTCGAATTTTCTCGACTGGTCCTGATCGGTATCTACTCCCGTTACCTTTCCAAGTTTCAAGGCTTGTAATTGTAACAAGGGCTTGCACCGTTCGGGCAACACACATGGCATCTAAGTAAGGATCGTCGTGGCGAATGTAAAAGTAAAATTAATAGATAGCCACCCAAGGGATACAACCCAAAGTGGTTGAAAATCCTGAAATACCATACATACCGTTACAGTGAAGTATGTATTGAAAATTTGCAAGCGAAAAGATCATAATTTTAACAAGTACAGTGTTTAAAATAGGTAAAATCTGACTTTATTTTTGCAAGAAAACATATAAGTACTTGCTTCTTGTTTTTTTTTGTCATATTTTAGCTAAAAGAAGGCATTAAAAAAATGAAATTTCAAGGAGGGCGGGTATTTTAGAATCCAGTCAAAAATTAAACTACGTTACTTAGCAACCAATTATGAAGAAAAAACTAATTATTTCAGCAGTTCTCCAGATTTGTGGTACGTCACATAAAAAATGAGAAAATCGAAAAATGGCCGAAGAACTTTTTATTGCATTTTTCATTGTGGGGATGTCTTTGAATTCTGGTCCAAGCATTCCCTAACACTCTGTATAGGTAAATAACCATTTTCTAAAATGTATTATTTGTGGGTAAAGAAGTATTTACCTGGTCATTTAGTAATTAAACAAACCATTAAAATGATTTGTTTACCAGACAGGAAAATCTTATTGTTTGTCTGCGCCATACGTATCCATGGTAACCAAAGTGATTCACTGGCCAGCTTCAGTTCATACACAATACATGCGTCATAATCTATTATTCTTACATAACCGTATTGCGGACAGTAGATATTATGGGGTAATTTAAACTGGATAAAAAATCACATCTTAATTAGAATATTTTGCAATATCTACACCTATAAAAAATTAGTAAAACGGATGTAATTCTAAAGTCTATTTATTCAAATATTGAAAGTGATTATGTGCAAAAAAACAAAACAAAGCAAAAACTAGTAAAAATTTCCAAGAATGATGTTTGAACTCTATGACATTTGATCTTCTGACAAATTGTTTAATTGTACAATAAAACAAATTTCTAAATCATCCGTATCCTAATAAAAATAAAAGAAAGGCTTCATTTCTTTACCGGGATATGTACCAATGACTTTTGATCTTGTACAAGTTTGTATTAGTGTCAAAAATCCCTCTCTCTTTCATGTAGTCGTACGACTATAAGATAATGTCCTGATAAACGATGAAGCAGTTTTAGAACTGCTTAACATCAAATTAACTATTCTTGTAAATCATGAAACGCGTCATTAAAATAATTTAATTATTTTGAAAATAGTCAGTGACTCGTTCAAACTAGTGTCAACTAGATTAGAAAGAAATAAAACAGCAATCAGGGCAATTGGATACGAAGTTATCGATAGTAGGAGATAAAGTTTTAATCTTTTTAATATGTATCGGGATTATAAATAGAAAACGGGTAAACGACTACTGCGGAAACAATACTCATCAGTAGCGCATCATGAATTTTTATCGCTCGCGGATCGCATAATCACCCCCCTTCCCCATTCCAGCATTTTACTTATATGCATTTATTAAAAAATATTAATAAATTTACTTATTTTTTTATTTATTTATTTTTTCAGGTCGCGAATCTGGGGAACCGGGTTCGATCCCGACTGTCGCCAAATATTTCCAATTTTAAATGGCACAAAATTGACCCCTGTGTTGCACTCTCCACGCCAGCAATTAGTGCCCGTGAGGTGACGCCTGGTAAGCGCCCGCACGGTTCAAATATTTCATCATTACCGATATCTGTGTATATAGCAGATTGGCACACCCAGCAATGGGTAATAAGCCGTGATGATATATTTATTTATTTTATTTATATTTTATAATAGGGTGCTTTATTATTTTTTAAAAGTATTTTCTAAAAAACTTCATCTATGTAAACTGAAAGTCTTTGTTATTCGTTAAGCCGTAATAATTCTTTTAATATTCTGTGACGTATGTATAGATGATTTTGTTCTCAAACAGTGGACTTCGCTAATAATTGGAGTCACATAAACTGATCTTTTTCAGCACATATAAAAATATATAAATATGTTAAAATATCTTTTGTGGTCAATAATTGGAAATGTGCGTGGATAATAAGCAATTTAATAAAATAATTATTAAAAAACTACGTACATATATCGTAGTTCAAGGTTTGAGTGCCACCGGCAGCCTATGTCATTCAACATATCTTTCAGTTCAATATTAACGCATAGTGCATCTATCTAGCGTGCATCATAAATTTAAGTACTATTTGGTGTACTTTCGTTTCGTTATTTTCCGCCTTCATATACATACTTAAAAATTGATTCCGTATTTCAAAACGGCAATAGCAGAAGCTTTAAAATAGTGAAAATTTGGAATGGAGTAAATGTATACATATTAAAAACTCGAATATTTTAAAAACTAACAACTTTTTTAAAACTTTGATCACACAGTTTTCTAATTTATTACGGTGGAGGACCCCATTCCTGGTCGTGTGATTCCAGAACTCATCTTCACCTCCTGCCAAAACTCCCACACCTTACGGGAAATATAGATGCCATTCTGCACTTTCTGCATAATACACTATTTCAGCTGCTTTGTATATTTAGAAATTCTAATAATAAGGTATGTGATCAAATTTTTATTTTTACGTAATATGGAGATAAAAAAATAAAACATTAATATTTCTTTATATAGATTAATTATTCGTACTTTACGAGAAAATAATTATTAAAAATTTGGGGGAGGGATATGTGACGTGTGCATGGTAGAATGGTTGAAGAAGACAGTTGATCGGCTGATCTATAACTGTCTCTTTCCTTGCCGCAGTCTATCTGTCTTTTTCCACGTTTCTAACATGCTTACGACATATGATGTCATATACACAGATTTTTCTAAGGCCTTCGACTCAGTATCACAATTTACTAATCGCAAAACTAGAATCAATAGGATTCGACGACAACTTATTACTATTATTGCAGTCATACCTTCAAAATAGAAAACAGTATGTTTATGTCAACGGGCATAAATCAAACTACTTTACAGCCACCTCAGGAGTTCCACAGGGTCAGTTCTAGGCCCATTATTGTTCATTTTATTTATAAATGATATTGTTAATGTAGTATCAAACTCTAAATGTTTGCTTTTTGCTGACGATTTTAAGATTTTTAGAATCGTAAGATTAATTTGCGATTGCATAGAACTACAACTTGACGTAAAAAATGTACATCAATGGTCAATAAATAACAAATTATATTTTAATGTAAACAAATTCTACACTATGTCATATAGTAGGAAACAACACCCAATAATATATGATTATACAATGAATGACACTTCTCTTAACAGAGTTGCTAAAATCAAAGATCTTGCAATTAACTTTGAGAGCAGACACTTAACTAAGGTTCATACAGAAATAGTAGTAAATGAATCATATAAGACGCTTGGTTTTTTATTTCGAAATACCTCTGATTTCCGAAATCTCTCATGTCTACGTACTTTGTTCATTTCGCTCATGCGTAGCAAATTAGAATATAGCAGTTTAATATGGAATCCCTATTATGCATCTCAAATTAATACCATAGATAGTATTCAATTTTTTTTTTGTAAGATTTGTTTCTATAAATTATTTCACCTTTGGCCTAACTTAGATTACAGTGAATTACTACGTACATTTAACTTAGAGTCGCTAGAAACTCGTAGAATGCAATATCAAATTCTATTTTTGTATAAAATAGTTAATAAAACAAAATTGACGACTCTGCACTCCTGACATCTTTGAACTTTCACATGCGACCATGTAACAAGAAATTCGATCAGATTTGTCTGTATTTTTTCCCACACTTTGCAGCACTATAACTCATCGCTTAATTCGATCTGCCACTATTATAACAATCATTCAGAATTCCTAAACCTAAGTGATAAATTTACAGTATTCAAAAATAATTTATGCACCTGTTTATATAATAATTAATTACTTTGTTATTTTTACTTTTTTTTACTTGCCTATTTTTTCTTACACTCATACATGAAATGTAAAATTATTCTGTAAGTGGGATTAACATCCCGTTGAATAATAATAAGAAGAAATAAATAAATATATCCCTTCTCCAAAACATTAAATTGCTAATAACAATATTATTACAATTAATGTTTAGTTTTTATTATTACAATGAGAAGCTATAGTGGTTAGTTTTTATATTTTATGACATATATTGAAATTCGAATATGGTCACATATCCCATTAGAGAAACATAACTATTTTTATTAAATAATTTAAGCACGAGGGTCACGCTTGAATTTTTGAGAATAAGACATATGATTCATATTTTTTTAGAATTTTGTTTTAAATATGAAATAATTGCGTAGGCTTCCACAGTCTGAGTCATGAGAAATATTCGTTTTCCGGGAATGGACTGTGTCATATTTTAAGTCAGAGCTCAACGTTTCGCCCGCAGTCGTATGGGGCATCTTCAGGAGCAAGGGGGATAGTACTGTCTTAAACAAGGTTACCCGACGTGTCAACCACGCTAGAGGCCAAATAAACCAAGTGACGAAAGGAAGGTCGAGAAGACAGTTATATACTAATCTAAGGATACGGTAGATGAGCAAAGCTAATGAGGACCAATGGGAATCGAGTTCGTAATGGTAGATTGGGCGTGTCGTGTTCCGAGATCCACCGGTTTCCACATGTGGCTCAAGAAATAGCCATCATCCCGATTGATGTTATTAGGATGTTTCCATATTTCTAAAGTTTCCCTGTATTTACGTCTGTAAAACTCAGGGACAGGAGCTAAAATGCGGGAATTTTCAAATAAGATGTTATGTCCTGTGTTGTGTTGGTGTTCTGCGACCGCAGATGTTAATACCATACCATTACGCAGACAGCGTTTGTGTTCTGACAATCTAGTGTGAACACTCCTTCCTGTTTCACCTATGTATACTGTGCCGCAAGAACAAGGAATACTATAAACACCGGGTGACGACAAGGGTTCGCGTTTATCTTTAGTTTGGGGGAGTATTTCTGAGATTTTTTTGTGGAGGTTTAAAAAAGACCTTAATATTGTTTTTATTAAGAATTCTACCTATTTTATCCGAGAATCCTTTAATGAAAGGGATAGATGCAAATGTTTCGAACGAGGTATCCACGGGTTTTTTGGGTAAAGGGTTTAATTGTCTATGAATTACATTATTGATTCATTTTACGTCATAGTTGTTCTGGATTAAACTATGTCTGATGTGGTCAAGCTCTTGCTGTAGGATATCAGGTTCAGAGATTTTGATGGCACGGTGTACGAGAGCGTTGACTACTGGGAGTTTCTGCGAGGGATGGTGGTGAGAATTAAAATTGAGATATCTATCAGTGTGGGTGGGTTTTCTATAAACAGCGTGCCCTAACTGTCCGTTGGGTTTACGATTAACCATAATATCAAGGAAGGGGAGAGTTCTGTTATTTTCTACCTCCATGGTGAATTGAATATCCGGGTGTATGCTGTTTAAGTGTTCGTGGAACACAGTGAGTTTTTCCGGACCATGTGGCCAAATGACAAACGTGTCATCTACATAGCGAAACCATACCTTAGGTTTGAATGTAGATGATTCTAGTGCCTTTGTTTCAAAGTGTTCCATAAATAAACTCGGCCTCTAGCGTGGTTGACACATCGGGTAACCTTGTTTAAGACAATACTATCCCCCTTGCTCCTAAAGATGCCCCATACTACTGCGGGCGAAACGTTGAGCTCTGACTCAAAATATGACACAGTCCATTCCCAAAAACGAATATTTCTCTTGTTTTAAATATGTTCAAAACGAGGTTCAAACTAGTTCCCTTCAATAATAATATTATTCATCATTGTTTACTTCCACTTTCTAAAAGCTGCTTCTTTTGGAATGCTTTTATACTAACTTCAGGGAGACTTAAAAACTGTCAAACTAATTGCTTGGGGACTTAAAACTGTCAAATTAATTTCAAGCTGTCAAAGCTGTTAAATTATAAATATGAACTCAAAAACGCTCTGTTATTGTTCCATACAGTCACTAAAACGATACTTATTTTCAATACTTCTGGCGTGTTTTGGTATCAAGTAAAATGCGCTGAAATTAATATCGTTTGTTTCTTTGTTTTCTATATTGGAAAACATATCTTAACTTTCATCTTGGATTGCACATGATATGACACTTAATTTTTCAAGTGCGTTTTGTTTACAGATAATCTGACTAGATGAAAATGTTTCAGGAATGAAACAGTTATCATGTAAATCTCGAGGACTTGTATGCAATTTGGAAGGTACACTATTGTCCAATCCAATTCATAATTTATAATCCTATCTACGATAAAATCTTAAATGTTTAAATGACTAATATAAATAGAATTATAAATAACATACTACTGATATAAAGTAATATTTTTACGTCAAATGGACGTCAAAGAAAAACATGCACTGTCTGCGATATTAAAATTAGAATTATATGTAAATATTAATTACATAAATATTGAGATTCGCTTATAACACTAATATAATAGGGGATTCCACCATTTTTTAAATATAATTTCATCTGAACGTATAAGTAAAAATAAGACTGTCCGTGAAAATCCGGTGAAAAAATTCCCATTAATAAGCGAGTTATAGTCCATCGAAGTTTCAAAATATAGATGCGACGTCACGAATATAAGTTTTTATATCAAACTGTTTTCTTCGTGGACCTAAATGTTCTTGAAATATATGCTATTTATGAATTATATTTATAAAAAGTAAATGAATATTATTATTATACTGTATAAGTATACATGATTTATAATTGGAAGTGTATTTAAATTATTAAGTTTAATGCAAAACATTTATATTCAAATAAAAACTGTTTGAGAATTGCAATACTGGACTGACAGCCACGCCTCCACTATTTGAATTTCTCTACTTCCATTGGTAGTAGGCTCCTCCCCCTAACTGGGCATTCGTTATATATTTATAGGCCGTCTTTGAGTAGCCAATCAAAATAATATATATATATATATATATATATATATATATATATATATATATATATATATATATATATACAGGGTGTAAATGAAATAAGTGCATTAAATTTAACCAGTAATGTAACTCGACGAGAGCAACAATATTTCTTAATAACTTTTTCTCGAAATCGCATATTTTTTTAGCATTTTTACCACCCCGTAAATTGACGAGTCGTTCCACGTATTTTTCTAATAATTGAATGCAGTAGCAATAGCTATGAAAAATTTTGTTTTAGCAATTGACAGTTTTGTCAGTTGTTGCAATTATATTTTGACATTAGTAATAAACTTGTTTATCAGGTAAAATTCTGTCAAAATGCTTACGTTTACAAATAGCGAGTACACAGATATTGTAATTACTTACCTATGGTTTATTTATTTATTCGTATCTTTACTACATTCTAATTTGTGGTTGATATGAAGACAGTATTATAATGTTGCCAACGCATTTAGACGGAGCGTTTCCAAATCATACTGTTCCTAATATTCGCACATTTGTTCATCTTGTACATCTTTATCACAATACGAAGTGTCACATATGACAATTTTAAATAAAGCAACAGTTGTATTCATATCATGTGCAAAAATATCAATGTTTTCAGCAGACTTCGATTTTGGGAATGGCTCATAATGTTCATTAATAAGACTGAATTTACTTGGGAAAGTGTCTTTCTTATGCAAAGTACACAGACGAAAATGCTGTAAAAATTTTCATTAAAAAACGTTTGAGCGGGAACAATAAATGGATCACTAATTATTGGTACTCATGTACCTCGTTTAAATGGACAAAAGTTTGTACTCACATTTTTTGAAAAAAGTATTTAAACTATTATGATTTGTCGAATATAAATAATCATCTCATAACCTAATAACTATGCTTCTGCTCTTCATCGATACCTCTTACCCCTCGTTCCTCCTTGTCGTCCACTATTCACAGGTGAAAAAGCCTGGTTTAATTCAGAACTTCATAATTTTGTTATCCAAAATTTAAATTTCTTTATTTTAAAAATTGTACTATTACGAATTAATTAATAATAAATGTTATTTCCGTTGATTCGTTTATTAATTACTGTGACTGCAAGTGTAACCGATAACCGATAATTTTTGAGCTGTATGTATCCCACTTGAATACGACAGCTGACGACATGCCATTTGTTCTCCATGGGCGCGCGCCGAAATATGCAGCAAATCTTTAAAGAATTTTAACTCAAAATCTAAAAGACTTAGAAAAAAAAGTTATTAAAAAATATTGTTGCTCTCGTCGAGTTACATTACTGGTTAAATTTAATGCACTTATTTCATTTACACCCTGTATATATATATATATATATATATATATATATATATATATATATGGATTTCATATGAGTGACGAGCTGCTAAAACCTTATTTCCGAAGTATTTCATTTATATCGTTTTATTTCTTTATTAATATTCATTATTATGCATATACTTTTCATATTTTTTCCTAATTTCTCTGAATTCAACTGCGCTGTAGTTTTATTTTTGCTTTTTGAAAAACAGAAAAATTAATTACTATTTAAAAATAAAACTAATTATTGAAACATGAAAATTTAAATGGAACTATGTGCCAAAAATATTACTTTTATAAGGTTTTAACATAAAAATATTATATGAGCCGAGCCCAATGTTTTAGAAATGATACATTTCAGACGTGCTTGAAACAGAAAGCCTTAGTCGAATACAGTGGAAGAGTGCTAGTCTCTGAACTCAGAGGTCGTGGGTTCGAATTTTTCTCGACTGGTCAGGATCGGTATCTATTCCCGTTACCTTCCCAAGTTGGGATACAATTAACTTGGCAACCACAAAGCTACTTGGCACCGGATTGTGGTTGTAACAAGGGCTAGCACCGAGTGGGCAACACACATGTCATCTAAGTAAGGAACGTCGTGGCAAATGTAAAAATGAAATTTATTGATATAACCCAGAGTGGTTTAAAGTCCTGAAATACCACAAAAAATATTTGGATGTATACATTGAAAGATTGTAAGTGTATAGTATGTATGTACAGTGGCGTAAATAACGGGCCCGCATTGCAGGCGGGAAATTTTGAATTTAATCTTTTTTTAGTAGCAACATACAAATTTATTTAGTTCTTTATTTTTTAAATGTCAATTTCCAAAAATAATATTGACTAAGACAACATACAAATTCATTTAGTCCTTTATTTTTTAAATGTCAATTTCCAAAAATAATATTGACTAAGGGGCTCCTTATCCGCTATGCAAAATCAAACTCTTTATTTTCTATTACATTTTGGCCGGTAGAATTTCGATTTCTTAGCAAAGATTTTCATGCAACTGATCCAGAGTTTTCCTTTAAAATAACCCCATAAAAAGAAGTCTGGGGCTGTCAAATCAGGATACCTGGCGGCTAATGTATATTACCAAAACGTGAATGATTTTCGCAAAATTGCTACTATATAAACTAATACCATATTTTGTCCAAGTTCTTTCATTTGGGATACCAAAAATGTATGAATCAATTCCCTGTAACTGTCATCAGTCGACTGTGCCACCAATTTCATTTAAAAAAAGGGGCCAATCTCATTTTCATAGTAAATGCCAAAACATACAATGACTTTGGTGGGATATAAAGGTGCCTAATCTTGGAATTTCAGGCCTCCCATATTGGTAATTTTGCTTCTTAACATGTCAACTCAGATGAAAGTGAGCCTAGTGGCAATTTCCACAAGTTCTTGTGGTATGTAGTTCCTCATGATAAACCCTACAATTAAAACGGGTCCCAAAAACTTTTTGCGGGCGGGTCCCCGAACTTTTAGTTACGCCACTGTGTATGTAGATTACAAGGATAAGAATATTTATATAGAAAAAAGTTGCAGCTATCGTTATTGTTTTATAACGTTAAACATAAAAATGGCATTTAGATTCTTTTGAATTTTAATGCTATACTTCATTAGTCTTACGAATATAAATTTATAAAATTAATAGACATTAATATGGCTTTTATGTTTTTATTCATTTCTATAAGGTGCGGTCTACTTTTATGTACGGTTATTAAATTTATTTTTCCAAGCACTTAAAAGTTTTTATGGCGAGAACATAATACAGCAATAAGTAAGTTATGTATTGAATATAAATTTAAAAAAAAGTGTGAGGTTAATGGCAACTTAGAAATTTGCTCCTTTTAAATTCTACGCCTATTGTATAGCTTTAAAATGATCCGTTTTTTTCTCATAAACGTGAATTACGTGACGTGATAATGTACTCTGTTATCTATAATGTGTTGTTTATAGTTTTGTACCATTCATTTATTTATGAATGGCTATTAACACTTTATTGTTTATTATCTTCAATTGTTTTGATTTAAAAATCGCCGTAATTATAAATAAAAATTATCGGTTTTTATAATTAATTATTGAGTGAATCAACATTATACTTTTCTGCATTTTATGGAAAGTTATAAAATAATGAGATATATTATATTTATTGTAGATCCAGAGAAATCAATGCCTTCATTTACATACACAAATTTACATGTAAATATTATTATTTTTCTTACAGATTGGAAAAATCTGTGGAATATTATTTGTTTACTTGTTTATTTAGACAACTTGAAATGTTTTTGTTTACTACACGAAGGGTACAAATGCATGTTTTTGTTTACTACAAATGGCACCTATATATGACAGTATTCTTTTATTTTTTGTAATTTTCTAAAAGACTTCAACGCACACTAGTATACAGTTGTAGTGAGCTGGGAATAATTTTAGGTAATTCTATATTTATTGCATATTTCATAACAATTTGATTACATTTTTGTTTGTTAAAAAAACAAAATATTTTAAGATCTATTATTTCTAAAATTTGCATGTACAGCATTTTTTATTTTGAATATTAATATACCGGGTGCTGGCGCTAAGCGGTGAATAGGGATTTATAGTTATATGCAATTTCCTGCTCTCTTGTTCATTTTATGGCAAAGTTGTACAGAATTAAAAGTTGTATACAAAACTGTTTTTACATGCTTTATTACATTTTTCGTTTCTATACAATTTTAAAAACAATTTTAAAAATTTCGTTTCATTAGTAGCAAGACATATGGCATTTGTTTTATTTTTTTCCATCATATTTCTTTATTATAAAGATACCTTTCTCAACAAATAAACATTCATTATTTAATTTACTTTTTGAAGAAAAAAAAAATTGAAAGAATATGAATAAAATAATATTGTTTCTTATGTCATATGTCATGGCTATTGCTACTAATTAACGGAACTGAAATTTGTGAAGAAACCAAAAACATATACGAAACGTAAAAACATTTTTGTATGCATCTTTTAATTCTGTGCAGTATTTGGTGTAAAATACACAAAAGAGTAGGAAATTGTATAAAATTAATATGCCATGTTAAATCCCTATTTTCACCACTAACCGCCACCAACCGGTATATCTCGTTTTATTATAAATTTTTAGGTATACCAATCTGGTTTATTATTCACAGATTTCGGTAATGACAAATATCTGTACCGTTATCTAAGTGCGAACTCTCAAAACTGTTGAGGAGAGAGCAATACAGGGATCATTTTTGTGAGGCGTGAAAGTATTTTTTTTAATCCGAGCAGAGCGAATCTTATGACCCCAGTTTTTATAATATATAAGCTAAATTTATATTTTTTTCTCTCTCTTATCAAAGAACTTTTACTAATATGTTTTAAATTTATCGCCTTCTCTTGACCTGTAGTATCACAATTAAAAATGAAAACGGAAGTCTGTAAAAACCCTGTACATTTTACAGTGAGACAGACGATACAAACAGCGAAAACATGAGAAAATGAAGTCTCCATTAAAAATATATAGCATAGAAATAACAATGGGGTCATACTAAAAAGAAAAAATGTTGATTTTTCTTTCATAAATGAAAAATTTACCTAATATTATACATATATACATCAAAAATATGTAATATTATTATATTTTCATTCATGATTTTCTTTATAAAGACTCTGAGTCTGATTTTGTGACGTCATAATTTTGTAAACAAATACACGATAGTGAGGCACACACGTTACTCGTGCCTCTACTGTACATGAATCAGATCTGTCACTTATTTCTAACATAACCTTACATAACCAACATCATAAAATCAATTTTCGGCAAATGATTTGAATTTTCTTCTTCAAAATTAGTTTCCATAATCACATTAAATACTATACAATAAAAACAAAAGCATGGGTATAAACCAATTTGTTGCTGTCAACGTTTGGTTTCAAGACACAATGACATAAACGTCAAATGTAGTTCCATTTTTACTCGGTAGGCGACACTATGCAAAATTAAGACGTCAAAATAAATAAATTGGAAAATGTGGTATGACCCCTTTGTTCCTGCTTCAAACGAAAATGTAACTATTCTGTACGTAATACAAAATTCATAGTGGGTACTTTGTTTTTTTGCCTGTTTGAAGTTTGCAATTAAGACTATTTTTAACTTGATAATTTAGCCTGTTCAGAAGGAATAATTGAGTATAATAATTAAGTTTTACTTTTTTTATTTTTCACGAAACAGATCTTTATGAAATTAGCAGGACTTGAGTTTTATTCCACGTATTTCACATAAAATTGTGTAAAAATGTATACACAATTATAGTTCAGAAGGTAAGGGTTGTAAATCATCTATCTCATTTTCAAGTGTCCATATACTGTACTAGTCATGAATGTTAGCTGTAGGTATATTCAGAGTAATTTTCGAAATAAATTTGAAAAGCGTTTATGTATGAGAAAGATTTCAAGTTGTTTTATTTTTTTAAAATTACAAATTTGAAAACTACCACCCTACGATATTCATATAAGAGGGTCACGTTAGAATTATTGAAATAAAAAAAGAAATTAAGTAGGCGGTGGAAAACAAAAATTGTATTATCATTAACCAGTTAAGTATCGTGAGTAAAAATATAGAATTAATCACAGAGCATTTTCAACTCATGATTTATAATTTGACAGCTATGACAGTTTCAAAGACAGCTTAAAATGAATTTGATATTTTTTCATATGTTTAACAGCTTTGGCAGATTTCAACTCACCTTAAATTGATTTGACAGATTTGACAGTTTTTAAGTAGCCCAGAAATTAGTTTCAAAGCATTTCAAAGGAAGATTGGTTGGAAGCTTTTGCTTTTATAATATTATAAAAAATATAAACCGTGTGTCTTATTCTCAACAGTTCTAGCGTGACTCTCCTCCATTCCATTTAGAAATACATTATGGTATGTATGAATGTACGTATGTCTTAAAAATACTACAGTGTGGAAATCTAACGCAAAATAGGTATGAACAAAGAAACGCGTGTCAGTTTAAAAGTATTTAATTAAATATCGATTTGACACGAGATATTGTCAAAAATGTTATCTAAAGAAATCAAAGCTTTACTTCTTGAATCTTATTTTAGAAATGGAAACAAATTAGAAAACGGCGAATGGCAATATACTTCTTTATTATATTTTCTCCTTAAAATTACATTTCAAGATCAATTTTGAATATTTGACTTTTGAATTGAGTAATGATCAGACATACGTTTCTCTGTTTATAGCCTACTCCGAGTTAGGTCTTTTTTAACACACTGTACAATTTTTAAATAGGTAAGATATGACTATAATTAATTATTTTAATTGATCATGAATATATATATATATATATATATATATATATATATATATATATATATATATATATATATATATATATAGTATTTTATTGTATCTTTAATAATATAGAAATTATTGGAAGTAGCTCGTTTAGCTGTTACATACTGTACATATATATATGTACAGGGGGTAACAGCTAAACGAGCTACCTCCAATAATTTCTATATTATTAAAGATACAATAAAATACTATAAGGCAATCTTATAGAAGACCAAGGGGGACATTCGAATACAGAAGAAAATATATTTTTTAAACCAGTGGTCCTCAAGTTACAATACAAAGTTATATTTTTTTAAATGGGATGATATATATATTTTTAGGTCTATTTAATAAAATTCAACTATGTAATCATTTTATATCCTAACATAACAAAAATATTGAGAAAAATTCAATTGAAATTTAAATAAATTTCATTTTTATAGCTATTTTTCAGTAGGCTATGTACGAAAAACAATAACTGCTATTTGTTAATTTTAATTATTTACGACGAAAATCAGAGAGAACATTATTTATATAGTTATTAACAAATATGTTTCATTTTAATTTTTAGTTCAATAGGGTATTCTCTGAGGGTTACTAATATTAATTTTTTTTTAAATATTAGTGTTAATAGGTAAACAACAGAGAAAAAACAAAAAATCATAATATAAATTGATTGTTACAAAAGATATAAAGCATTTAAATTTTGCTGATGTACTAGGTGACCTTCCAATGGGAGACCAGTTGAAATCCCTACTCCATGTTCAAATGTGATAAGACGCCGCATTAACCACTGAGAGCACACCGCTGGTACTGTACAACTAGTACGTCACTATCACGTGACACAAGAAAATCAAATTTTAAAAATTAATATCTCGCTTATTAAAAGGAATTTTCTACTCGGGTTTTCACAGATACTCTTAGATATAACTGTTCTTTAAGAAAAATAAATAAAAAAAGTATGAGAGAATACCCTATTGTTTTTTATGCATAGCCTACTGAAAAATATAAATATAAAAACGAAATTTATTTAAATTTCAATTGAATTTTTCTCAATATTTTTGTTATGTTAGGATATAAAATGATTACATGGTTGAATTCAGAAAAAAATACTCTATTAAATAGGCCTGAAAAATATATATCATCCCATTCGTATTGTAACTTGAGAACCACTGGTTTAAAAAAAATATTTTCTTCTTTAATCGGATGTCCTCCTTGGTCTTCTATAAGATTGCCTTATAATATTTTATTGTATCTTTAATAATATAAAAATTATTTGAGGTAGCTCGTTTCGCTGTTACACCCTGTATATATATACATATAATTTATACTGCAATTTATGTTAGTATTTACAAAATGCAAGTAATTGCATTCAAATAAAATATTTTCAGTAATTTTTTATAGGAATCCAGAATCCAGTCCAAAGTACAGAGGTTAAAGCAATAAGTTTTTTCCTCAAATATAATAAAATTGTTTGTCGCATGTATCATTCAAGCTATTTGCAGAATTATATCAACTATTTTCAAAAAGAACATAGTAATTATCACAGACGCTTGGCACTTCGTTTATTTATAGAATTATAATTTTATATACAATTACAATTATCTTGTTCATTTTCATTTTATTGCATGTGTTATTAATAAATTGATTAAAAATAGTTACTACGCGACTGTCGTAAATATGAAGTTGCGAAATCTAAATTTTAATTGAAAATATTTGTAAACAAAAACTTTCAAGTTTATTAAGTAGTAATGTTAAAAGGTTTTCCTATACATATATTCATTTGATATGAAATCTAAAAGTTTTTAATTAATCTTTTTTTACATTGGTGCCTAACAAAACTAAATTACTAAGTTTAAATGGAGCTTTAATAGGGGTTTCCACTATTTTTTCATTTTTTTATATGTTATTCCTCATGAAAACTTATATCTATTAGAATAAATAAAACATTTTTATTATAACAGGTTTTCTGTAAAAAAATTATTGAAAACAGTATTTTTTGCAACTCGTTTGAACGGCCATTTTTACCGCCCCGGCAGCGCGTAAATGCCCGACTAATGTAGCCAATGCTTAACAGATGGTGGATGATGGTCTGTGCTCTAGAGTCAGTAGTGGCGTCATCTGTCAATTGCTGGTGTACTAACACTCTCCTATTACAGTTTTCTTGAACAACGCATAGAGGTGGGGATGGGAGTTTTCACCAAACAATGTTTTATTTCAAACATTCAAACTGTTTGTTTGTGATCTATGTTACATAAGACAATAAGACTTACAAATTATTTGGAAAGGTAAATTATATCATACAAAAGAAAGTTGTATACTTTGAACCTCAAAATAATAAAAATAACGAAATTTGCTTAATCTAATTAAAAGATTGACAATATCATCACATAAAACAAATAGATCTGTCTGTTTCTCCGTGTTAAATAGGATTACTGAGGATTACTCTAGTAAAAATTATGCCATTTGACATGGCATGTGTTTGTTCTTTAAGGCTAAACATATGACCAGTATTATTTACTAAAATTTTTAAACTAATCATATATTGGTATGATTAAAATGCAAGGGAATTTGTTAGTTTATTCATAGTTTAAACGAATCGCTCCTGTAAATACTACCAATCATAGATAATTTTATATTAATAATAATAAATTACATGACAAAGAAAAATATTTTTACACCACAAAATAGATATTTTTCAAAGGAATAAGTTTCAAGTATACTAGCATACATAATTTAGTTTGTTACGAACCTTAGTCAAAAATTCCAAATCCCTCGTCGACTGAACATCTGGGTAATATTAAGGCTTTCTTTCGTGGAATATTTGTATCCTGGTTTTTCCACAAATATTCTTTTACGGCCGTTTCAAGTTGTAAATAACTATAGGCAAAGGCATAACTTCTGGTAATCCCTTGAATGTTGGAGATTTACTAAATACCTTACAAATATTTAATCCACGAAATACAATAATCTATTAAATACGTATACTTTAGAAAATACTTTATCAATATAACATACGGCAAACAATAATAATTGTATTGTATTCACAATTTTAATTAGTTTAGAATATCTACTAACCTTCAATATTTTTTAAATATATTCTAATTTGAATGTGCTGCCATCTATTATCACATAGGAAGATATTGAATGTATTTGATGTATGTAGGTAAAATCGAATATTGTAAACTACTCCCATCACACACACATATATTGCCGGATAACATAGAAACTAAAATCGATCCGGACCGTGACGTCACTGGCTGGCAGCGTTTCAAGCGTAGTAAATTGTTTTCATTCATTTTTAAAAAATTGGAAACATATTTAACCATTTAATTAGTGTTTTCAGAAATGTTTTATGATATATTTTAGTGTAATAGTGTTATTTTTCACTATTTTGATTACGGTGGAAACCCCCATTTACGTATGAATTTTTAAACATAAATAAATAAATATATATATCATCACGGCATATTACCCATTGCTGGGTGTGCCAATCTGCTTTGAACGCAGATATCGGTAACCAGGCGTCAGCTCACGTGCACTAATTGCTTGCGTGGAGAGTGCACCACAGGAGTCAATTTGGTGCTATTTAAAATTCGAAATATTTGGAGTCGGTCGGGATCGAACCCGGTTCTCCAGATTCGCGACCAGACACTCAGGCACGCGGCCACGAGACCCCATAATTTTTAAACATACACCTTATTGACTGTACTAATTCCAATTAAAATATAGTAAAGTATATTCCTGTTATGCTTTCACAAATTTAACGCATATCTTAAATAATAAATAATAATAACTTTTTTTTTACATATGTGATATGATGCACGTCGAAAGATAGCGATATCGTTCTAAGAAATGTATAAACTAAAAAGTATTTTATAATTTTTGAAAATATTATAAACAAAATTTTTTTTGAACTATTTTCGCAAATAATTATCAAAATAATAGTTTACAGTTTGCGATAATAACAGTTAATGTTAATTATTTTTCAAAAACAAATTATAAAATTGTGCTAATGTTATGTTAAAAAAATGTTTAGAATGAATTGTATTATCAAAAAATTTAAAAACAGAAAAAAATACGGTTAATTTAGTATAAATATAGTTACTTTTATTACAGTTACAAAAATTAAAGAGAGAAAAGGTATACTTTCTACATTTTTTAGAAACGGTATTATTTGTTTCAGTTATTAGTTACAGGTTTTTTAAAAATATTGGTTAACCGGTTAGTAAATAAATGAATTGATCAGGTAATAGGAACCTATTTCATTTGTTTTATTCCTTTTGAAAATATTTTTCTCGTAAAATAAGCAATATGGGTATTTTTGTTCTGTTTTATTAGAAATTTTAATAAGAAAGCGAGTAAAGGAGATTAATGCCCGTTATGGGCCACTCTTATTTTTTACAGATTTACAGACATGATACAGTTTTGACCATAAAACTACATTTCGTTTAGAATTTAGAGGCCATAATCATATGTCTTAATTTTTTTTCTTACTTTGGGCTTCAGGGGATCGTCTGTACTTCGGTCTACGCTTTTCTAAACGAAAGAAAAGAGACTCTAAATTTTTTCTAATTATGCAAAATCTGTTATGAATTAGTAACTTATTTTTATCATGTTATTAGAAAAACTTGATATTATGTCTATAATTTTTTATTTACACTTTAGCGTTAAAAATGCACAAAACACGTCTCAGTTTTTACTAATAATGACCGATAATTAGGTACGTAACTTTTTAAAATTTTAAAATAATTATTCTTTATTCGCAAAAATTAACTTCAAAATTAACCAAAAATCAACAATTTTAGAGCTTTGTATTAGATATAAGAACAATGATATTGCAAAAATAAAAAGTTACAGACATAATATCAAGTTTTCTTAATAAATATGTTAAAAATAAGTATCAAATTCTTAACAGATTGGTAAAAATATAGAACCTCTTTTCGTTCATTTAGAAAAGCGTAGACGATCCCATTAACAGAAAATAAGTTAGAAGTTTTTGCAATTCATTGTAGAAATGTTTTTTAAAATCGAATAATGAATGTGTTTCTATAATGTAAATAAATACTGTTTTCCTTTTCATTATGATAAATGGGCCACTATCGTTGAATGGCTCCAATAAGTATACGGATTTATTTTTTATGTAGATACTGTTATCAGTGAAAAAAGGGTTACAAAATTGAACGAGGCCATTTTAACTATGCAAATCATAAAAATAAATATTTTTTATGTCATAAAATGACATTTTTACAGTGATTTATAAGAGATCTTTATATTCATGTGATAATGTATCATATAAAAATAATATTTTATGATATCCGGGATAGATGGTACTATAAACTGATTAAAACTGTTATCAATTAAGAATTATATTCTGAACATTAAAGAATATACAGGGTGTAAATCGAAAAGAGGGACATCAGTTTTTCTTTGCACAAATGTTACCAAATTATTTTATGCACTTCATTTAGCAAAAAAATTAATTATAAAGTTATTGTTTTGAGTTTTTAGTCTAAAACCACTATGGATTATGAAAAAAAAAATAAACAATTGCGTTGTTTTTAATTGTCAGTTAAAACTAAAACAGTATATCTTTTTGTGTTAATTTATTTCTCGAATTTAAATTTGCTTTTAATTCGTAGTTAAATACAATGCCAATTGTTTATTTTTTCGTCATAATCCATGGCTGACTCTAACAGCTCATAAAAATAATAATTTTGTATTAGTTATTTCGCTTACATGAAATCATAGAAGAATAATTTCACATGATTTCGATACAAAATATAAATCTCTAACATTTATTTGAAGTATTTTTGCATAAAATAATTTGGTAACGTTTGCGCAAAGAAGACATGGCGTTTAGCGATTTACACCCTGTATACAGGATGTAACAGCTAAACAAGCTACCTCAAATAATTTCTACACTATTAAAGGTACAATATAATACTATTAAACAATCTTATAGAAGACAAAGGGGGACATTTGATTAAAGAAGAAAATATTTTTTTAAACTAGTAGTTCTCAAGTTACAACATAAAGTTATATATTTTTTTAAATGGGATAATATATATTTTTAGGCCTATTGGATGGAGTATTTTTGCCTGAATTCAACCATACAAAAGTATAGAGAAAAATTCAATTGAAATTTAAATAAATTTGACTTTTATAGTCATTTTTCAGTAGGCTAAGGAAAACAAAAAATGCTATCTATTAATTTGAATTATTTAGGATAGAAATCATATGGAACACCGTTTGTAACGTTATTAAAAAAAATATTTGTTTCATTTTAATTGAAGCTCAATTGTTTTTCATACATGGCCTACTGAAAAATAACTATAAAAATCAAATTTATTTAATTTCAAGTGAATTTTTCTCAATATTTTTGTTATGTAAGGATATAAAATAATCACATGGTTGAATTCAACAAAATACTCTATCGAATAGTCCTAAAAATATGTATAATCCCATTTAAGAAAATATAACTTAGTATTGTAACTTGAGAACCACTGGTTTAAAAAAATATTTTCTACTTTAATCGGATGTCCCCCTTGATATTCTATAAGATTGTCTTATAATATTTTATTATATCTTTAATAATATAGAAATTATTTGAGGTAGCTCGTTTAGTTGTTACACCCTGTATAGGTTGGAGATGTAAATGAACTTCGCAACTGTGTTGTCAATTCTTTATATCGTAAAAGTATATTTTTAGAAGTTTAAAAATTATCACTTTATAAATAGCACCATTATAATTCATATCTATGGAAAGAATGAGTATTAAAACAAAAGTTCATTACACAAATTTAACATTGACATATTTCATTCATTGTTCATAAATATGCGTCAAATAATGAAATCATTTTTATTAATGATGTTTGTAAATAATATTAACAACTCATTAAAATGCTATTAATGGCAAACCCATAAAATAGGAACAAATATCGTTTTGCAGCAATATAATTTTAATGTTCTTAATAAATAAGTCATGAAATGTTTACATATTGCCATTGGAGTAATTTGTTATCAGTGCCTAATTTGTGTATATAGATAAGAATTAAAAAACGTCGAACTATGACTTGGAAATGTGAAAAATATCATATTTAATAATACAATTACAATACTGGCGTCTACGGTCTTATCAATAATCGAAAATGTCACAATAATTTTTAGAAAACTGTATTTAACTTAACAATTTTAGAATTATAAATCAGAATTAGTCAATAATGCATTACATTGATTCTAAACAATGATTACTCATCTCCTGTCCGTGTAAGATAACATATTTTTTTTATTGTTATAATCCAAGATTGAGCGCACCAAGATATTTCAAATGATAAAATTTATAGTTATTATTTTATTATTAGCTTCCAAGGATAAAATATAAATAATAACTATTACTTTATTACTGATAATGTTTAAAGTTTAACAAACTTCAGTTTATTCCATACTACAAAATAAAAAAGATAATAGTTTATATGTACTCTTTTACAGAAATAAATATACATCATTTAATATATAATTGTCTACGTTTGAAATATGTGTACAAATAGATAAGATAAAAATGAACATTCAACCTAATATTGAAAAACAAAATGAAATATTTTTTTATTTACAGAGAATTTGATTTTTGGTTATGTTATTTAAGTTGTCAGTCTGACCACACTGTGGCAAAAAACGAGAGAGAAAGACATAAGTCTAGGTACATACCATTTCAAAAGCGTTGTATTTGTTTATTGGTAAGTTGTTGGCAGTACCACCGCATGGAATCCCAGTCGCTCTCGATCGTGTGACTTGGTAACTTTTGTGGTTGTGGTTATGATGGTTTGCTGCTACAGTTGACCCTACTATGAAAGGTCCCATGCGGCCATGTCATATGTGCTACGTTCGGTCGCGCTTGTTTACACCTACTCACTGCCAATATTTTCGATTATTTCGATGTACGTTTAAGTGGCTTGGATTCAGATAACGTGCTCGAGCTGTGGATAGCAGCGTGTTACAAACGGCACGTATCTTATTGAGTGGGCTCATGGCGGTTTCATATGAAATCGATTTGATTGTCAACGATGTGCCGCGGTGCGCTGGCATTGGCTTGGTGTCTCTTGCGCCATCTCTGCACAACGCCCAAAACTTCTGCTTTACATATTCTCCCACAAGTTGTCACGACTTACTTCTCGGAATTTGAAAGTTTATTTTAAATATCACCAGGGCAAAAATGGCGCACCCCCACATTTTATTTTTTTAAGCATTTTAAATACATATACGAGTACCTTGTTCTGTTTAAGTCATTCAGTATTGCAGAGAATAGGGAATAGTTTTGAGCTCTTTGATTGACTGAAATTGGAGTCAATAGACAAGTTTACTTAAAAATGGCGCTGATTCGAGCGCCATCTGCTGAATGGCTGAAATGGAACAGAGCATAGTTCTAAATAATGCACACAATTAAAAAAAACAAGTTTTTATATTTTGCGTTCATAATGAACAATTGCGTATCGTAATGTCCTTTATTTCGATACGCAATTTTTTGTTTTGGACGAACGATTAGTACTAGATGACGTTTCTTTAACCCATTTTTACCTAATTTATCTTTAGTTAATTGACAATTCATTTTAATAATATAATGCCGAAATTATTATTATTTTTTTTTATTTAGGGAAGATTATTTACATGAAAACGTACAAATGGTTATAAATATAATCACAAATTTTAAAAATATTTTAATTTGTAGAAGGCGCAAAATATAAAAAATAGTATAAAGAACTCATTTTATAAGACTTTCTTTCGCACTTGTCAATTAGAAAACGCGTGCGAAAAAACATGTCTTATAAAGCACGTTCTTTAATTAATATACTATTAGTAAATTAGGCGTACAATTTAATTTTCTACAAGTTTTATTTGAAACATTTTTGTTTAAAATTAATTGGGAACTTTTGTGCAAAAGAAAACTGATTTTCAATGTTAAACAAACGCCTATGGCCTGCTTTTTGATTAACCCCCTATATACCTGTAAATGTAAATGTGTATCAATAGTGAGGTAATTTAATGAAAATATGTTCTTCTGATTATATTCCTTGGGGTTTTTTCTAAAGATTTTTGATTACAACAAAGAAAAGCTTGACTAAAATAAACAAAATTTGACTACAATAATGAAAAAGTTTAATTAATAATTACGCACAGAAAAATTGATGAAAATATTATTGTCACCTTATAAAGTAAAAAATAAAATTCTTTGCTTTTAAATTTTGTCTTGGAGCGTTGTAAATGAAGGTGGCCCAGAAAATTTTCTCATAGGGGCACAAGATTTCTGGTTACGTCCCTTGACATCATATACTGAGTCTTTTTTTTATAAAATAAACTATATATCAGGATAGATATGTTACCAGTTAGCCAAACCAAGTATTTAAAAGAATAATACTTTATAAATATGTTTATTTCATAAATTGTTTTAAAATTCTTATTTTTTGCTATAAAAAGTTAGGACGGCTTTGCCGCCCCCATGCTTGGCCGCCTTTGTTTTGGGCACAAAATGAACACCCGCTAGGATCGGGCCTGAATATCACATTTCATTATTAATATAGACTTTATTAATTTCTACTGTAGATTAAATTCCTGCAGAATTGATATTTCACCTCCATTTTCCTTTTTGTCATGCCGAAATCTACAAACACAACTAATTTTGTTAAATGTAACCGCATAAGGGTCACCATATTTTAATGATGAAAAAGAGGACGCCGAAAAGGAGCGTGGTGTAATTTTATGCAATTTTATTAGCACAAATACTATCGATATTGCCATAAAAATATAAATATTTGAACAGGTGCAGATACAAAACACATTTAGGAAAAAATACTGGTTAGGTAATTAAATAAAATACAATATCACAATCGGATCTTCCACTATTTTTTTAATATTTTTTTTTATGAAATTGCATCTAAACTGAAAGCGACTTTTAGTTTTAGAAAATCTTTATTGTTATTCGTTAAGCCGTAATTATTTTTCTAATATTCTATGACGTACATATATGAGATGATTTACTTCTCAAACAGTGGACTTCGCTAATAATTGGAGTCACATAAATTGATCTTTTTCAGCACATAAAAATACATAAATACATTAATAGCTATTTGTGTATTAAGAGCGCAAAATAGGACATTGTCGATTGAGAGGTTGTTGCCGCGCGACGCAGGAGCGAGGCATTCTCTCGAAATCGACAATGTCCATTTGCGCTCGAAACACACACAAGATTTTTTCTACAGTCGTCACAATGGACCCCATTGTGACGACTGTAGAAAAAATCTTGTGTGTGTTTCGAGCGCAAATGGACATTGTCCTCCACCATAACAAAAATTTATTTTTTATTTATTTTTACTTATCGGTATATTCCATTCTTCTTCAGCTATTGCTTCAATCTAATGTAAGCATTTTATACTTGCCCCATTTTATTTTCACAGCAGTGCGGCATTTTGTTTGGTTATGTAAGTGGGTAATGTGTAACTACAGTGTCATTAATTCCTGACTAAACGTTTCCATTAAGAATGTAACCAAGTAACATTTCTCAACATTGTATAGTTAGAAATTTGAGGAGCGAGCGTTTTTTCTACTTAGTCGCTCTAGAGCGGCAAAGTGACGTTTTGCGTTGACAAAAGAGAGCGCAAATGGCTACTTTGTCTATAGACTGTAGAAAAATTAAATATTGTGCGCAATAATTGAAAATATACGTGGATAATAAGCAATTCATGACAACAAGATAATTTTGTACTAACTCACTATTAGAGACAAGTCGTTCTATTGGCTGGAATTGGATATTTTTTGAGGCGAACCAATAAAATGATTTGACTGCCTGCATGTTACTTCAAAAAGGAATTCAAGCGATTTATGACCTATCTATACAACTCTAAATACCGGAGTATCACCTTGCGTATAGTTTAGCCTAAGACATTTAGTGGGCACTTGGCAAATAGAGGACTTTGTACAGGTGTAAATCGAAAAGTGGAACATAGGCGTTTAACATGGGAAATCAGTTTTTCTATGTGCAAACGTTACCTAATTATTTTATGTAAAAATACTTCAAATAAAAGTTATAGACATTTAAATTCTGCATCTAAATCATGCAAAAAGATTATATTAGCTGTTCATAGAAATGTAAAAATTATTTTTAAAGTTACAGTTTTCATGAGCTTTTACTCTAGGCAGCCATGGATTTATGTCAAAGAATAAATAAATGCGTTGTTTTTATCTGTCAATTAGAACTAAAACAGTTTACCTTTTTGTGTTTTATGTTAATATACTATTGTAAACTAAATTTAGTCCAAATTGACAGTTAATAATTACGCATTTCTTTATTTTTTGTCATAAAACCATGGCAGTTTTGACGAAAAACTCATAAAAGCTGTAACTTTATATTTAATTTTTACGTTTATATGAAGAATTAGAATAATAATTTCACATGATTTAGATGCAGAATTTAAATCTTTATAACTTTTGTTTGAAGTATTTTTGCATAAAATAATTAGGTAACGTTCGCGCAAAGAAAAACTGATTTCCCATGTTAAACGCGTATGTTCCACTTTTCAATTTAATTTAATTAAGTAACGTTTGAAAATGCGGATATGTACCGGACAAAATTTTATTCCTTGAAACAAGTCCGGGTAAAAGAGGACGTTTGGACAGACTAAACCGCTTGCTTCTCAATTCACTCTACCTATTGAATTCATCTATATTCAATGTATTGTTTGATAGTTTTTAATATAATAGTTTGCTGAATTTTTTTCTTTCAATATTTTAATTCAATATACACAAAGATGCACGTGTCCTCCATGGAGATCTCAAGAACTACTACTACTACTATACCTAAGACGTACGAAGTCGATTAAATCAGGCATTTTTATCTCGTTAGACCACTTTAATGGTGTATTGTTAATTTAAGAAAACAAAAAATCATATATCACTAGATGTAAAGAATAGGAGATTCCACCATTTTTTTTATATAATTCCATCTGAACATAAAAGTAAAACTAAGACTGTCGGTGGAAATCCGGTGAAAAAAATCCTATTAATAACCGATTTATAGTCCCCCGGAATTTTGAAAATATAGATGTGACGTCACGAATATAAGATTTTATATCAAACTGTTTTCTTCATGGATCTAAATGTTCTTGAAATATATGCTATTTCTAAATTATATTTATAAAAAATAAATGAATATTATTATACTGTACAAGTCTACATGATTTACAATTGTAAGTGTCTTTAAATTATTAAGTTTAATGCAAAACATTTATATTCAAATTAAAACTGTTTGAGAATTGCAGTACTGGACTGATAGCCACGCCCCCGCTTAGTGATGCACGCGAGACGAGACGAGACGAGAAATTTAAAATATCGATCTCGTCTCGTTTTCGGATCTGTATTCTCGATCTCGCTAGCAACTTGCACGTTGAAATTTGGAATCTACATGAAATTCTCTATAATATACATCGGCAGACATATTTGTATATAGGCTGTTCCAAAAGTTACAGGCAGTTAAAAGTACACTTATTTTTAAATAATATTTATTATAAACAATGAATTTTTGTCTAGTTCATTTTCTCTACTTTTGCCTGTAGCTTCTAAACGGTTAATGCTAGCAACGTGTACGTTGTAAATTTGGAATCTACATGATATTCTCTATAATATACGTCAGTAGACATATTTGTATATAGACTGTTCCAAAAGTTACAGGTAGTTAAACATACACTTATTTTTGAATAATTTTTATAATAAACGATGAATTTTTGTCTAGCTCATTTTCTATATTTCTGCCTGTAGCTACTAAACGGTTAATGCTAGTAACGTTTACATTGAAAATTTGGAATCCACATGAAATTCTCTGTAATATACATCAGCAGCCATATTTGTATATAGGCTGTTCCAAAAGTGACAGGCAGTAAAATACACCTATTTTTAAATAATTTTTATTATAAACAACGAATTTTTGTCTAGTTCATTTTCTCTACTTTTGCCTGTAGCTTCTAAACGGTTAAAGCTAGCAACTTGTACGTTGAAAATTTAGAATCTACATGAAATTCTCTATAATATACGTCAGTAGACATATTTGTATATAGGCTGTTCCAAAAGTAACAGGCAGTAAATTACACTTATTTTTGAATAATTTTTATAATAAACGATGAATTTTTGTCTAGCGCATTTTTATTTTTTTGCCTGTAGCTACTAAATGGTTAATGCTAGCAAAGTGTACGTTGAAAATTTGGAATCTACATGAAATTCTCTATAATATATATCGGCAGACATATTTGTATATAGGCCGTTCCTTATTTTTGAATATGGTGCACGATTTTTTTTAGAAAATATGGTACATAGAAGCTTCTTTTATAACCGCAGAGAAAAGAAGCATCTATGCACGATTTTTTAGAGAATATGGTGCATAGATGCTTCTTTTTTAAACGCAAAATAAGAAGCAACTATGTATGATTTTTTAGATAATATGGTGCATAGATGCTACCTGAAAGTAGCATCTATGCACGATTAAAATTTTTTTTCGCGTGCATGGATGCTACTTGAAAGTAGCATCTATGCACGATTAAAATTTTTTTTCGCGTGCATGGATGCTACTTGAAAGTAGCATCTGTGCACGATTAAAAAATTTTTTCGCGTGCATAGATGCTACCTGAAAGTAGCATTTTTATCTAGTTCATTTTCTCTACTTTCTTCTTTTCATTTACGGTCACCAGAAAATGTGATAAGTTAGTAAATAATTTAATTTACCTCTAAAAAATTGTGATCTCTAAACTCTTTTAATATGAACACCTGTTAACAAATTCTGTCATCAGTAAAATGGATTAAACATTAAAAAATATTTTTTGTAACTAAAAATACCTACACATTCTCATTAAATTTATGCCACTTTTTGTTCCTGTTGGCTCCCATCGACGCTTTATAAAACATCTTTTACTTTTCAGGAGCGACAAGAGTTTTATTAATCGTGATTTAACTGGGATGAATTAGAGGATGAAATATTGGAGAAAACTAGTCCTATTGGATGCAATACCGATTTTGTGTTTATTTTTGCATTTCCCCTCTCTGGCAACGATAATAATCGACTCTAGATAGACTCAAAAAATATAGTGAATTCATATAATTTTATCATTTACGAGTTCTATGCATGAATTATCGTTGATTCCACTCCTTGTACGGTGCATTTTTCATTGAATTTATGACTCAAAGCTATAAAGTTAGAAACACTTTTTATTGCGAGACTCTCGCCAGAATCTCTCGAGATTTCTCGCTTCTCGCAGTTTTTATATCGATCTCGCCTCGAATTTTAAACTGCAATCTCGCTCTCGTTCTCGTCTCGCATAATTCAACGAGACGAGACGAGATGCGAGAGTACCCCCTTATTTCCGAAGTATTTCAATTATATCGTTTTATTTCTTTAATAATATTCAATATTAAGCATGTGCTTTCAATATTATTTTCTAATTTCTCTTAATTCAATTGTGCTGTAGTCCCCTATTAAGTTTTGCAGTTTTTATTTTTTCAAATATCTTGTGTACATTTTCATGCTTTTTCTTATCTCTGATGGATTCTGAGTCATGATGTCAAAGTTGTAATTTTTATATGAACACCATGGTGGAAAGTTACATCATTGAGAAGAGATTATTTTTTGCCTTTTAATGATGGAAAACTTATCTACAGTAATTTGTTTCAAATTTCAAACAGCAAAAATGTAATTGTATTATATATATATATATATATATATATATATATATATATATATATATATATATATATATATATATATATATATATATATATATATATATATCATCACGGCATATTACCCATTGCTGGGTGTGCCAATCCGCTTTGTATGCAGATATCGGTAATGATGATGACATATTTGTACCGTGCGGGCGTTTACCAGGCGTCACCTCACGGGCACTCATTGCTGGCGTGGAGACTGCACCACAGGGGTCAATTTTTGTGCCATTTAAAATTTGAAATATTTGGCGTCCGTTGGGATCGAACCCGGTTCCCCAGATTCGCGACCAGACACTCTAGCACGCAGCCACGAGACCCCATAATTGTATTGATGTACCAAATTGTATTTGATTATAGTATTATTTTCTTTGCAATCGTTCATTGTTGATTTTTATCTAGGCTTGTTCAGGAGTGACTTAAGGCAAAATGCGGCCTACTAAGCGAAGCGCCCTTGGGCTATACCGCAGCCCAGTTAGCCCGTGCGTTAAAATAGGGCCCCATTTCATTTATGTACAGGGGCTATTGTTGCTAATTAACAGATATTTTGAAATTTGTTTTTAAAATTGAGAAGTAGCCAAAAATATAATAAAAATATTAATTCTGAACAATATTGCACTGTGGGGCTGTCCTTAAATTACGTAACGCAAAATTAGGAAATTTTTGATACCCCCTCCTCCCTTTGTAACGCACCCGTAACGCAAACATGAACCCCCCCCTCCCTATATATTACGTAACGCAGTACTTGACCCCCTCCCATTTTTTTACTGGATATAAAAGTATATGGCCTCCTTAATATTCAGTTAAAATTTGAAACAGAAACTATTTAAATTAATGTACATAAAGATGAAAAATAACAGAACAGAACAGAAACTATTTAAATTAATGTACATAAAGATGAAAAATAATGTACTACTCTTGCCCGACGGCTTGTCACACCAAATACTTTACTGGATATAAAAGTATATGGCCTCCTTAATATTCAGTTAAAATTTTAAACAGAAACTATTTAAATTAATGTACATAAAGATAAAAATAACAGAACAGAACAGAAACTATTTAAATTAATGTACATAAAGATAAAAAATAATATACTACTCTTGCCCTACGGCTTGTCACCCCAATTTTTTTACTGTGTATAAAAGTGTATGGCCTCCTTAATATTCAGTTAAAATTTGAAACAGAAACTAATTAAATTAATGTACATAAAGATGAAAAACTAACTATTGAAAAGTTTTTCCTTATCAACAGTACTTGAATTCATGTTTTAATATGAATTGCATTGCACGAATGAAAGACCACTGGCCCGAATTTGAACTGCGCCCGACATATTATGTTGACTGTTATTGAAAACAAACAACTGCCTGCATATTCGAATTAGCACCGCGAAATTTGAATGTTTCAAAACTATTAAAGCAAGTTTAGCAATATTTTTTATATTTTATCGTTACGTAACGCACACATTAACCCCCCCCCCCTCGTAACGCTGCGTAACGCTACTCTTGACCCCCCCTTGAAGCGTTACGTAATTTAAGGACAGCCCCTGTACAGTTTTTGTAGTAAAATGAACATCGCCACCACCCGATATATATCTAATCAACAGAAATCATTATAATAAATCTGTGGTGATCGAAAATATTGATGTATATGTATAGTATGACTAGCGAATGAAAGTTGACGTTTAGATTATTTAATAGATGTGGTTTCTTTTGAAAACATTTCCCTATATTTGATTTGAAAGGAAACTGACCCTTATGTATTTCGTTACAGAAGATTAGAATTGTAGTCAATATCAGGAGGCATTTAAAATGACCTTAGCCACAGGATTCAGGGGTGTATTTAAAAAATTTAATACCGCAAATTTTAGTTCGTTCGTCTCAGATGTAAGCAACCCTCTAGTCGGAATTCCTGTTAGAGGAAATTAAAAATAATCCTATTTCATAGAATTGCCAAACTAAATAGTTTAAAGATCAAAATATTTTCTTATAATGAACATAAACGAAAAATGTTTAAAATATTTTAAACGCACCTCTGTTTTGATATTTAATTACCCTAGTCGGCCATCTATTTTCGGCCAGACATAGTAATGTATTTCTGTGCTTTCCTAGTCCAGTATTTAAATGGGTTCATGCAAAAATTTCATACCTGAATATTTCGTACAATTCTATTATTCTCTAGGGTTTCAAAAGAAAGAAGAAACCACATCTATAATAGTATATTAAAGAACGTGTTTTATAAGACATGTTTTTTTCGCACGCGTCAAAATTGACAAGTGCGAAAGAAAGTCTTATAAAATGATTTCTTTATACTATTTTTTATATTTTGCGCCTTCTACAATAACATTTACTTACTCAATTTGTGATTATCTTTGTAACCATTTGTACATTTTCATGTAAATAATGTTCCCTAAATAAAAAAATAGTAATAATAATTTCGACATTATATTATTAAAATAAATTGTTAATTAACTAAAATAAATTAGGTAAAAATGGGTTAAAGAAACGTCATGTAGTACCAACCGTCTAAAACAAAAAATTGCGTATCGTAATGACTTCATTATGAACGCAAAATATAAAAAATAATTTAAACGTCAACTTTCATTCGCTAGTCGCACCATAACAAATCTATGCTAGCACTCTAATCATTACACAAATTTTATTATTATTTCTCTTTTTGTTTGAATTTTACTACGTTTGTATTTTAAAATTCTAGTATACTTTCTTGAAAGTGATAGACCATGTGAGCCATGTAATTAAGATAAATATGCTAATTTTTTTCCTATTACCTGTGCATCCAAAATTCTATGCAACATAAATAATAAAAATCTCATTTTCCATGATCTTACTCGTAATAAATCTCACACTCGCAAATAGTTAACGTGGTAGAGATAAGGTCAGCAAACACAGAAGTGAAAGAATAAGTGCAATAAATTTCATTAAACAAACATGCATTTCATACCTGTAAACAATTATGCAGAATTTCATTCATTGTATTCTTTATTTTTATGTTGTGTAAATATACAGACTTGTGCATGTCAATATGCAATTTATGTAATGTTATTGTACTGTTACAAATAACTAATAAAGATTTAATTTGAAAATACATAAATGTACTCGAAATATAAACTTTATTTATAGAAGGTTTCAAATATCTAAGATGCATTGTTGAGAGAAAGAGAGAAATAAAGAAAACTCAATAATATAACATAAAAAAGAACAATTATGATGCTATATAAAATTTATTAGCGCCTATATTATTATGTGTAAGTGAATAAACAATGGAGATGAAATATCACAAATAGAAGAAGAAACAAAATTGATGAAATTTAAAGAAACATTATTATTATTATTATTATTATTATTATTATTATTATTATTATTTTGATATATGAACGAAAACATTAAAAAGATAGACTATCTTTTTTATCGATCTAGAATTATTGAGAGTAAGGAAAACGAGTAGGCGGTGGAAAACAAAATCTTAAACAGTTATTTATCAATTTATCTGTCTGACATTTGAAATAAGTTAGTTAGAGTTAGTTTTATTTATTTTGCTTATCATGGTACACATGGCAATATTTAACTATTTTTCCTTCTACAAGACGATGAAGGATACATTAGTCGAGGCATACACAAAATTTAGTCATTCTAGCTTTATTTGTTTCCGAAAAATATACAGAATGTTTATTTTGTCCACTATTGCTATCTCGAGAACAATTAGAACTACGAGGTCGGTTAAATTAGCAAATAATTTCTATTTTAGAAGACTATTTCAATGAGCATAAAATTATTATTTTTCAGCCAGTGGTTCACAAACTGTGGAGGCCAACTTTGTTATTTTTAAATAGAACTATGTATATATTTTTTTTGCTTATTCGATAGAGGATTTTATTCTGAATTCAGTAATATAATATTTTTATACCCTTACATAACGATTTTTTTTTGAGAAAAATGCATATAAATTTTATATTAATTTGATTAAAATATGGCTATAATAAGAGTGCCACGAATGGAAAAATAAAAACATATTAATTTTTGTACACAGAATTCGAATGACATGAAAGAAATACGTGAATATTTTGTCTGCGTTGACATTTGTGATCAATTAAAAGAAGAAAATATCCACTTCTCAGGGCACTCCAATGGGGTATGTGACCAAATTTTTATTTTTACATAATATGATACTAGACAAGAAATAAAATACCCGTATTTTTTTAAATTGATTAATTATTCGTACTTTACGAGAAAATAATTATTAAAATTTGGGAAAGGGATTTGTGACGTGAGCATGGTAGAAGCGTGGAATAAAGTCGTGTGGACTGGGAGGAAAAAAGAAGGTTACAGCCAGCGTAGTCATGCCACACCCTGCCACACCAACCATAATATAATCGCGACACTGATAAGCTGATTTATAACTGTCTCTTTCCTTCCCGCAGTCTATTTGTCTGCTATCGCGATTATAACATGCTTACGGCATATATACCTTCTCCAAAACATTAAATTGCTAATAACAATGTTATTACAAATTATTGTTTAGTTTTTATTATTATAATGAGAAGCTATAGTGGTTAGTTTATATTTTATGACATATATCGCATATGGTCACATACTGTGTAGAAAAAATAACATGTATTAATTTTTTCCATTCGTGGCACTCTTATTGTAGCTATATTTTAATAAAATATTTAATAGTTGTTTGTGTATCAAGAGCGTAAAGTGAATCTTTATTGCTCGTGCTCGTAAATTGAAGCGCGAACGTAGCGAGCGCTACAATCGAGCTAGAGCAATAAAGATACTTTACGCTAGAGATGCACACATAATTTTTTCTACTTTTTTTGCTAACGAAATAAAAAAATAACAATACCTATTTAGTAAGTTCAATTCAATCTTAACCAATTTCCTGTTTTGTGTTGCTGTAACCATGACGATATGAATAAATAAATAATTCTGATGCCAACAATCATTGTTTTATGAAAAGTTTTCACACATACATCAAAAATGTGCTCAAAAATCTCCGAAAATAGTGAAGATAGTGATTTTTCTTGCACTCCTCCAGATATATTCGAAACGGCGCAGAATGCTTCCTTGAGTTTATTACCTGCAAAATCAAGAGCATTATACGAAAAGAATTATAACCTCTTCATTGAATGGTGTAAGTTAAAAAAAATCAAGAATTACAGTGAAAATGTTTTACTAGCTTACTTTTTGGAAAAATCTAATGTAATGAAATCGTCTTCTCTTTGGTCCATTTATTCCATGCAAAAATCAACACTAGCAGTTAAGAACGATATTGATATCAGCAAATTCAAGAAACTAACTGCTTTTTTGAAACAAAAATCAGTTGGTTATAGACCAAAAAAATCTAAATCTTTAACAAGAGATGAAATAAATAAATTCCTGACTGAAGCCCCAGACGATCATTTCTTTATGATGAGAGTTGCTCTTATATTGGGTGTTGCTGGAGCATGCCGACGCGACGAATTAGTTAGGATGAATGTAGATGATATTGAGGATAATGGGTCCATTTTAATTGTGAAGATTCCAGACTCAAAAACTAATGTGCAGCAGTGCAGCGAACATTTATTGTTGATGATCATAATCTTTTGTCAATGTACAGAAGATATGTTGCTCTTCGACCCTCTAACATATCATCTCGGCGATTATTCATGAATTATAAGCATGGCAAATGTACCGCACAAGTTGTTGGAATGAACACTATAGGAATAATTCCATTTAACATTGCACAATAACTGAATTTACCTGATTCGAAATAATTTACAGGCCATTGTTTCCGCAGATCCTCTGCTACATTACTAGCTAATTCCGGAGCTGACATTATGACTCTAAAACGTCATGGTGGCTGGTGTTCATCAGCTGTTGCAGAAGGTTATGTTGATGAAAGTTTGAAAAATAAAATTGATACAGCGCATAAAATTTTAACAAACAAGGAGAATCAAACTTCTGCCACTGCCACACTAACTGAATATTCTAGTGAGAATGTCACAGTCACAGAATCTAATTTATCCTCGTCAGCTGTTTCAAGCTCTGGAATAAATATACAAAACTGCACATTCAATTTTAACATTGTTGGTCAATGATTAAATCCACTTAAGTTTGTTAATTATGAAATATATTTATAGTTGTAATTAAATGTACATTCACCAACAGAATAAAGTTGTAACTTAATTAAATAAATAAGTTGGTAGCGTAGCTAACTTCGTATTGTTTGCAGCACATTTGTAGTGTAAAACTGAACCTAACGTATATTTTAGATTTCGTAAGTATTGTTTTAATAAATTAAAATTTTAATAATAATATGTATTTATCTAAGCGAGCAAATTAAGTACTTTACCGCGCGTTGCTATGGGAGACGCGCCGTAAAGTATTTTTTTGCTCGTTCCTTAGTAATCATTAACTTTACGATGACAAAAGAGAGCATAAATATTAACTTTTCATGGTGGTCGTAGAAAAAAAACTTCATATGCATTTTTTCAAAAAAATTGTTATCTAAGAGTACGCAGATATTATATCAGTGAATTCGGAAAAAATCTCTATCTAATAAGTAAATAAAAAATATATGGTCCCATTTAAAATGATAAAGTTGGTCCTCACATTTTGAAAACCACTTTGATGAAAAAAATGAATTTTACTCTCATTAAAATAGTCTAGTAAAATAGAAATTGTTTGCTGATCTAAGCGATCTCGTTGCTCTTATAATTCACGAGATAGTAATTGTGGAAAAATATATTATTAATAGCATATATATACAGGTGTCCCATAACTTCAGGTACATATTAGAAGGGCATATAGATCTTAATGTCCTGATTACGGAACAAAAACAATTTTTTCAAAATTCCTATAATTAAGGGTAGTTCACTTAAGAAGAACATTTTTTGTACCCCTGGATACTATTATATTTGGAATAGTGAAATTAGTTATAACTATTACATAAAATAATTTAACAATGAAATTAATTTATGCAATTACGTAAAGCTTTGTCACACCAATTAAGTTTAGGAGATGTGTATGTAATGAAAAAAACACACAACCTATTCAACCAGTGTCCCAAAACTGTTTCCTTCAAAAACCTCAAAAACTAATTTTTGAATTTTGAAAAAATTCTTTTTGTTCCGTAATCAGGACATTAAGACCTATATGCCCTTCTAATATGTACCTGAAGTTATGGGACACCCTGTATATAAGCTGTATACATGCGTGACTAACGGAGGGTTAATAATAAAGAAATTTATTTGTTCTTACTTTCCATTACTCCTGTAGGTATAATATTTTTTGACAATATTTGAACTTGAAGGTTTCTAATCTTCCCTTTTGAGCAAGTACGGTCCTGACTTTTACCTGGCTAGTTCACGGTTGGTGTACAAGAATTGATTGGAATTTGTATCTACAGCAACTGTGATACACAACAAAATTTACATTACGCGTGAAAACGCTACCGTTCGCACAGTCGCCCACGCTCGAGTTATCATGCTGTTAATTTAATGTAACTAGTTGAATTAAACAACCCACACAATGCAGTTTAAATAACTCAAATATGAATAACAGTGGTACTCAGCAAAGAAGCCAAGAGGACCATTCATCGAGTTATGTGTTAGCTAGTATTATCTTAGCGGCAGTGTTTTTTATTTTTTTAATATGTTTCCTTGTGATTTGGTTCCGAATGAAGTGTGTAAAAACGAGAGAACATAAAGTTCCTTTAAATACTAACACACCAGTGCTCTTTGTAACTAAAAATAGTTTGTGTTTGAGAAACTATAGTGATGATAAAAATGTACAAAAACAATCAACGAACTTCAATTTTGCTGGATGTGATATACAACCTACACCAGAGGACTAAACTTTAATGATAATAATATAAAAATGTATATGAAATTTATAATAAATATTTGATATTTTATTTTAATGTATAATATTTTTTCCAATATTATTCCTGGTATATATTTTTTATAGTACAATTAGGTGATCACGCAAATAAGTAATAATTGTAAGTGTATACAATAAATTTCATGTATTGTGATTGTTACATAAAAAGTTACATCTGCACAAATTAACCGTTATCAGGTAAGTTAACTTACATTTACATTATTACAATAACATTTCGAAAAATCATATGATGTATCTGATACCATTAACTTTGACTTTGGAAAAATATGAATAGGGGAATATTTCGTTAAGAAAATATGACGTACAAAATATGTATTACATTAGGATGAAGACTTGAAGTATTTTTTTTACAAGAATAATAATTTAAGTACCTAGCCCCATAATATAAATAAGGATCGAAGTCCAGATTTGTTCTTTTTTTATCGTTGTTATAGATGTTCAAAGATGACAGACTTATATTATTATATATAAATATTTAATTACTTTTTCTTTAAACAAACAAGTTTTACAATAATGACACTTAGATCATTATATTTACTTCAAGTTTTCTTTTATTGTAATACAACAAATTTTAAGGTATTACTTGGTATATTATCAGGGAAATATAGGTATTACGAACGAAAATTATATGAAAAAGTATTTTTGTAATATTTGATAGGTATTAAAAGTACATAACAAATATTTGGTTAAGTTAGAGCCCGTGAGGTGACGCCTGGTAAGTGCTTTCAACGGTACAGATATAGCTACTAGATAAAATACAGCTGACTCGTCCACCATTTTGGAGCCACTTAAATCATTCAATATCAGCGTTACAATATTATTAATCATAGAAATTATCCATAATGACGGGTTGTTCTGCTCCATATTATGCAAATTATTTGAGAAATGGTTTTAATTTTTACAGGTACTTATGCAATACATATATTTTTCTCTAACCTCAAAAATCTTAACGTATTTTTTCTTGTTATACTATTTTCATGGCAATTATGGAAGTTATATTTAATTCTGAAAAATAGTTAGTACATAAATTTGTAAGAAATGCACTTTTATTTCATAATTTACTGCTTTTATTTTGGCACCAATATGGCGGACGAGTCAGCTATGCATTATCCAGTAGCTGTAGGTACAAATATGTTGTCATTACCGAAATTTGCGTATAAAAAGCTGATTGGTACACCCAGAAATGGGTAATACTTCGTGATGATTTTTGATATGGGATTTATGGCATATAAAATTTTGGAATATAAATAACCATTTGTATAAATCATACAATTATCTTATTTTATTATTCTCTATATAGCCACTTTTGTTTTTGAAAATAAAGTTATTAATTGAAACAATTTATATTTTTATTTATAAATTAGTAGTAGTCTTAAAAAAAAGATAAGAGTTGTTACGACCTCTGGCTGGTTGACATGTTGAGTAATCTTGACTACTCTGTTTAACTTTCCCTTATTGTTGTACCGATGCTGATAACTTAGTTTTTGAAATACGTATTTAGTTTTATTTAAATTAATTTTAAGGTTAAGGGGTAATTTTATTAGTTTTAGTAGTAGTCTTTTTCATATTGTTCCTGTTACTATTTTATAAATAGTGTTCACTACATACTAATTGATCATTTTTGATTAATGGTTTAAGCAAAAATAGTTTTACGTTAAAAGTATTGAACGAAAATTTCGTGAGGTCATTCCACTGTAGCAGGAACTGTTTGCCCTCTCACAATTCATGACCAATTGTAATTTTATAGACTTATGTGATTCCTTTTCCTTTGTTTTTGTTGTTAATATAATTAGGGAAAGTTAAAAAAATTACCTATATATTTTTTTATCGATTCTGTATTAGTAACATATGTAACATTATTGTTTTTTTGATATCATCAATAGTTATAAACGTTGAGTAATTTTATAAAATTACATATATTGAGACAGTATTGCGCGTTGACAGATTTATTATTTATGAAAAAGACATGTTTACACGTTATAACAATACGAGAAATTATATTGCATTTTACGAGTATATTCCTACCTATATGTGTATTTATTATTACTAATATTTTTAAAAATATACACAAAAGAAAAAGAATAAATTTATTTAATATAGAAGTTCCTAGAAACTCCTATACAAATAACGATTTCTTTATTTATAGGCTAAAGTCGTGCCTAATTTTAAGCAATTTCCGGTAATTATATCGTTATAATTGTCATAAAGTAGATACTGTTTCTTTTGTTTTCATCAATATTTATCTTTAATATACATACATACAGGGTGATTCACATAAAATACAACCTAAATTTCAATTTCCACAAATATCTAGGATCTAGATACAAAAAATTAACTTTAGGTGCGATATTTTGACATTCCTGACAGAAGTAGAACTGACAAATCGTCGAATTGTGTATTTGACAGTTTTAATAATGAAAATTGCGTAATAATAATTATTCACATAAAATTATGAGTCGAATAAATTTTGGAATATAAATAACCATTTGTATAAATCATACAATTATCTTATTTTATTATTCTCTATATAGCCATTTTTATTTTTGAAAATAAAGTTATTAATCGAAACATTTTATATTTTTATTTATAAATTAGTAGTAGACTTAAAAATATAGAAGAGTTGTTAGTACCTCTGGCTGGTTGACATGTTGAGTAATCTTGACTACTCTGTTTAACTTTCTCTTGTACTGATGATGAGAACTTAGTTTTCGAAATACGTATTTAGTTTTATTTAAATTAATTTTAAGGTTAAGGGGTAATTTTTATCTTTAATATACATACATACAGGGTGATTCGCATAAAATACAACTAAATTTCAATTTCCACAAATATCTAGAATCTAGATACAAAAAAATAACTTTAGGTGCGATATTTTGACATTCCTGACAGAAGTAGTAGTCAAACTGACAAATCGTCGAATTATGTATTTGACAGTTTTTAATAATGAAAATTGCGTAATTATAATTATTCACATAAAATTACGAGTCTAATAAATTGTGAATACAACCCAAAATTCAAATTCCTCAAATATCTAGAATCTAGATACAAACAATTGACTTTATTTAGTTACGATATTTTGACATTCCTGACAGAAGTAGCAGTCAAACTGATAAATCGTCGAATGATGTATTAGACAGTTTTAAGGATGAAAATTTCGTAATTATAATTATAATGCATGTTTGTGTGCAAAATGGTGGAAGACACATTGAATATTTGCTTCGTTTTTTTTTTAATATCCCGTTTAAGTTTGGTCAACTTTTAATTTTGATTGATATTTTAAAGCAGTTCTATAGTACTCTACAATACTTCTCAGAAAAATAGTTAGTTATTTTAGCATAACTGACTAATTTTACAATGACATTAACTTCTATAAGGGACAAACAAAATTTAAAATTTCGTTAGGCTCATAAAGTTATGTGAATCATCCTCTACATACAATAATTGTTAAGATATTGTTCTAAAGTTATATTTGTTTTTAAATGTGAACAACTAAAAAGAAATTCGTAATGAAATAGCATAAAATTATCGTCATAAAAGTAATGCATTAGCCATCAATATAAAATATACCGTGAATATACATATATAAATGGATTAATTTTCTTTATGTATTATCATCATTGTCTGTTACATACATGCATTATGCTATAAATCAAAAATATGTCTTGTACAAATATTTGATCATTATCATTGCAATATTTACTTGAATAATATGAAAATGACAAATTTCGCTTTAGTCCATATCCATATAATTTCGTGTTAAATGATTTATTTTCTTCTTCACGAAATGGTTCATATATACGGATCCATCTTGATTAAGCAGGTTTCATTCATTTTAGTTTGTATTTTATGGTCCTGAATTTTTGGAACAGTTTTCTTAACACCTTCTATGCTGTATAAGCAAATAGCATTCAGCGTTATAAAAATACATTATCATCAAAAATCTTCTTAAAAATCAAAGAACATTCAAAATTTATACCGAAACATCGGTTTTGTAAGAATAAATGCTGTATGACTTTCGAGTAATGGCGTATTCTAATACTTTTTAAATTTTATTTTCAAAAATTTTCTCATATTTGTATTACAAATCAAAAGTTCTGAATTTTTTATTTAATTTAAGCGAGATATCAATTTTTAAATACATAATACTTGAAAATTTAAATTTTACCGGACGTGACGTAGCATCTGATGACCTTTAAGAAATATATAGAAATAGAAAACTTGTAAACACACAAAATGCAATAAAATTAACACGAACAAGATAGTTGACAACGCGTCAATGGCAGAAACATATGCACAAAATTGATTAAAAATGTCATCAGTCTCTCCATACGTCACAAAGCACGTGACACATTTTTAGTGCCAAAATAAATTACAAGAAAACTCATGTTAGAAAATATAAATTACATTTTCGATTATTTTTTAGCATAATCCACAATATTATATCGTTTTTTATTTTAAATTTTACTACATTAGAATACCCCATTGGCAACACTTAATCTACACTACAATCGAGAAACTTACTCACTAAAATTTACTTTTTATATTTTGCGTTCATAATGAAATGACCTTCATTTCGATACGCAATTTTTTGTTTTAGACGGTTGGTACTAGATGATGTTTCTTTAACCCATTTTTACCTAATTTATTTTTAGTTAATTGACAATTCATTTTAATAATATAATGTCGAAATTATTATTATTTTTTTTATTTAGGGGAGATTATTTACATGAAAATGTACAAATGGTTACAAATATAATCACAAATTGAGTAAGTAAATGTTATTGTAGAAGGCGCAAAATATAAAAAATAGTATAAAGAACTCATTTTATAAGACTTTCTTTCGCACTTGTCAATTAGAAAACTCGCTAACGCTCGTTTTCTAAATTTTGACACGTGCGAAAAAAACATGTCTTATAAAACACGTTCTTTAATATACTATTTTGATTGATATATGAAGGATCAGCACCTACGAATACGAACCCAGTCGCACATGTATTGGACCAAAGAACCATTGTGCAGAAAATCAACTTTCAGAACTAAAATTTATTATATACAAATCATTTATAGAAAAACAAACAAGTATATTAAACACACTGTAGTTCTAGCAATTAATTAACAACATTTAATATACAGGGTGTTTTTATTACGACACTATAAGTAGGTATCTCAGAAACGAATTTGGTATTTTTTCAAAGTAATAGAGCAATTCTTTTTATGTAAATACATAATTTGTTCGTCTGCAAATACAACAATGTCTCACTATGCATACATGCAATAAATCGAAATCTGACCTAATGCAATCAGCAATCATGCGCCACAAATAAAGTAAATTAAAATTATAATAACATCCACAATAACATGGATTGATATAAGGAAGGGGGACTATATTAATATTAAGGATGAACTTCCTGTCAGTTTTAATTCTGCCTCTGAATCAAGACAAACCATCAGAGAGCTCCGTTAGTTGCTCTTGTTCACTTGTCCATTGCTTTCGGCGAATGGGTGTCAAAGTTCTCGCTAGTTGAGTCACTGTAACTGTGTCCAAAGTTATGTCGAAGGTTACGTTGGAGTTCTTACAGAAAATTATATCGGCCACTGAACCAGATGTTATTGTTACTAAGTTTCAGGTCTGTTCATTATGCATGTTGCAAAAATCATAGGCGTTTTTTGGCGTTGAACCAGTTACGTAATGTTTCAAAACTATTTCGTACATGACGTCATAAATGTGGAGATCGCTAAAATACTGTGTTTTGAACTAATAACGTATAAATTTAATAAATTTAAATCTGTCAAATGTAAATTAGACGTTTGAGTGAGTTTGAATTTGTAGGGTACATAAAAATTATTCAAAACAGTGATTAAAAACAGAGTCCTTGGCTACACTCTAGCGTTATTTTCTAACAGATAAAATATATGTATTTTAATATTTATTTACACGCGTACAAACATTTTATTTCACAGATAATAATGGATAGCAATAGGGGATTCCACCATTTTCTAAATATAATTTCTTCTGAACGTATAAGTAAAACTAAGACTGTCGGTGAAAATCCGGTAAAAATTTCTATTAATGAGCAAGTTATAGTCCTCCGAAATTTGAAAATATAGATGTGACGTCACGAATATAAGTTTTTATATCAAACTATATTCTTCGTGGACCTAAATGTTCTTGAAATATATGCTATTTCTAAATTATATTTATAAAAAATGAATATTATTATACTGTACAAGTCTACATGATTTATAATTGGAAATGTATTTAAATTATTAATTTTAATGTAAAAATTTTATATTCAAATAAAAACTGTTTGAGAATTGCACTACTGGACCGATAGCCACGCCTCCGCTATTTGAATATCTCTACTTCCATTGGTAGTACGCTCCGCCCCTAACTGGGTATTCGTTATATATTTATAGGCCGTCTTTGAGTCGCCAATCAAAATAATATATATGGATTTCATATGAGTGACGAGCTGCTATAACAAAAATCTCCTTATTTCCGAAGTATTTCAATTATGTCGTTTTATTTCTTTATTAATATTTATTATTAAGCATATACTTTCAATATTTTTTCCTAATTTCTCTTAAATCAATTGCGCTGTAATCCCCTATTTTTTAACTATTTAATGATTTAGAAACGTTTACCGGTGTTCCGTGTTCTTGACGTTTACCCCCTCTACTACGAAATAATTCGAAACTGTTTCAAACCAGCCCAGCGGATCGCTTTGAAAACATACGAAACTGTTTCAACCAATTTCGTCTCTGACGTCACCGTTGCGTCGCCAAAATATATTGTTTTGAAACACTACGAAATAGTTCCAAACCAATGTATCGCAAAAAAAACCCCTCATAATAACAAACTTTTATATTTAATGGAGTATGTTGTAGGCTCTTGGTGAAACTTTTTTTTTTAATAATAAATACTCGCTATGTTTGCAGAAAAATCACTTCTTTATGTCTAATCTAGTCTAGACTTCGGGGGTATTTTTGGACAACCCGAGATTAAAGCTTCTAGAAACGGTGCCTCTAGTTGTTAAATTTTGCTTATAATAAATCTTCTGTAAACATTTAATTATATCTTCTGATTTTTAATGAACCTTTGCAATTTAATGAGATAGAAGATATGCGCAATGCGGATCTGCGTATAGTAAAAACAACTGAGAACTATGGCGTTTGTTTCTAAAAAAATTAGACTTAAAATGTGAGAATATCTGAGATAACTTTAAAAAATCTTATCGAAATAAGTCACAAAAGCTTTTATTGAAGTTAAAATAAAATGACTAACGATGCAAATTTTCACTGAAAATACAGGTATTTTAATAACTGCAATATGTTTGACGTTTCGTTTGACAGGCCAACTGGCAGTTGTTCGCGCCATTTTTTTACTCTTTGTAGCAATAGAAAGAGATAGCCGTTTAATTGAAAAGGTCCATTATGTGAAACTTTAGCGAGTGTTTATTATTTACCCTTATTAACGTAGTTTTACTATTTTAGAACTATTTTGGTAATATTATATTAATTAAATGAATATAATTCATTTTCGCTGACAGAGCAAAAGTTGAAATTATTTCATAATTGTGATTTATTTTAAACTATTAAAAAATCTTTCACAACTCATAATACTTTAAGAATAATACATTTTTAGTTTATGTTCTGTATTTTAATTAATACCCGACGTTTCGGCAGCATATACTGCTGTCTTCTTCAGGGAAAATACATAAATAAATAATAACAAAACATTAGCAACAAGTAACCATGGTAACAAAATTACAATATATTTAATATATTTAAATATTATAAATTAGGGGAAGAAATGAAAGAAATTAAGAATATTTTTGTGAAAAATGGATTTTCTATTTCGTTAATTGAAAAATGCCTGAAACCGAAAAGACCAGCTAACAATGCAAATGAAAGGAACGTAATGTATGCTTCGATTCCTTATGTAAAAAATATCACCCACAAATTTGGTAGAATTCTCCGTAAGAAGAACATGAAGATTTCGTTTTCTCCATATGTTAAAATTCGACATATGTTGAGACAAGTGAATGATGTAATCCCTCTTCAGTTTTCAGGGATTTATCAGATTCCTTGTGTCTGCGGGAAAGTTTACATTGGCCAGACTGGTAGAACTATTTCTAGAAGATTGAATGAACACCAGCGATCGATTAGATGAAACCAGCCTGGAAAATCGTCTGTTACAGAGCATGCCCTGGAAGAATTATACCAAATCAAATTCGAAGAAACAAAAATTATTTATTAGACCCAGAATAACAATCTCAATCATTGCGACGAATTAGAACTTAGTCGAGCATGGCTTCCTATATTAAATATATTGTAATTTTGTTACCATGGCTGCTTGTTGCTAATGTTTTGTTATTATTTATTTATGTATTTTCCTTGAAAAGGGCAGCTGTATATGCTGCCGAAACGTCGGGTATTAATTAAAATACAGAACATAAACTAAAACGGTTGTATTATTCTTACAGTGATTTATTTTTATAACTTTAGACAATGATATATATTTCAAAAGGGGTGATACCAATTTTGCATTTAATCCATGTAGACATATTCAAACGATAGTGTAAAAGAATGTATATGTCGTAGCCAGATTGTAAAATCCGTCATTTTATAAAACACCTAGACGTTTTATAAAACGCAGCCAGTTTGTCAAACATCCGCTGACTTAGCTTACGGCCACTTGGAAAATGAATATTTGGACATTTTCACTTGCATTTTCTGCAAATACCCAAGCTAAGTAAGTTGTTCGTCGTTTTATAAAACGCCTAGACGACTCAGCCAGATTGTAAAACAAACTAAGTCAACGAAGGTTTGATAATCTGACAGCGTTTTACAATCTGGCTACGACATAATATACATTATTTTTTAAAATCATAAAAATTACAAAAAAATGAACATGAGCTATTAATCTTTGTTAACAATATTGTCACAAATAATAATAACATAGCCCATATCTTTGAAATGGTTGATTTGCGGATTCATGCTGTACAAGCATTTTTTCTTTATTATGATGGTTTTTATTTTATGCTCGTGAATTTTTGGAATGGATTTTTAACACCCTGTATTTATTTAATGATATATTCAGAGTGTTCTTATAGTTTATAAAATTTATAACGCTTTACATAGATTTTGTATTTTAATTTCGTTTGTAAGAAATTGTAAGATTTTAACGGTTTCCTGAATTTCTAAATTACTGGAAAATTTATAATTTTAAGTTTTTCACAATTTTATTTCAACTACAATAAACTATAAATTAATTAAAACATTTTCTCTTCGAGATTTTTAAAGATCATAATTTTTAAGAAGTGAAATTGTTGAGAGAAATAAAATTTATGATTATAATAAGCAATAGTTTTTAGGCGAATATTGCAATTTACTAGATTAAATTCATTATAAATTTATGAATAGTCTGTCATACTATTTATACATTATAAATTATTTAACTTCCTTATTTGTAAGAGTATCATTATCTACAATAAATATATACCACCTAATATACAAATTCTGTTTATATATTATTTCTTTATCATGTAAAATATTCGAGCATATATATATATGGACTTCCAAATTTGTTGACTATTCTTATTTTCAGTTATATTTTTTACTGCAATATTTCTATATTATACGGAGTTTTCCTTACTTTAGGTCACAAACGTAAAAGTTTAAGAAAATGAATTGTTATTATGTTTTTGGTTTGGTTACAATATTGGGAAGAAATTTCAAAACTTTAAAACCATTTATTAAAGTAATAACCATAACTTATGCATTATAGAATAACAATATTATTTTCATATTCATATTCTGTAAAAAAAATTGATCAAAGTAAATTAAATAATGAAATGTTTATTTGAATGAGGATGAGGAACGTATCTACATATTATAAAGAAATATTATTGTGGAAATAGTTATAAAAGAACAAGAGATTTATTTTCCCTGTTAAATTGATGTTTGACTTTTATAAATGACTTATTAAAGCCAGAAGAAAAGAAAACATGGCCATGCCTGTTGCTACTAACGAATTAAAATTTTAAAATTTCTTTTAAGAACTATGAAGAAACCAAAAACAATAAAATATATAGAAACAGTTTTGTACTAAAATTTTAATTCTGTACTCTGCAGTTTTTGCTGTAAAATGAACAGGAGAGCAGGATATTGCATAAAACTAACATCTCATGTTAAATCCCTATGTTCATCCCTAACTGCTACAAACCGATGTATTTAATTTTTTTTTTAAATCCTTTTCGCCCATATACAGGCTGTTCATTTTAAGTAGTACACTATTGCTAACTCGAGAAATATAAGAGCTACGAGGTCGGTTAAATTAGCAAACAATTTCTAGTTTACTAGACTATTTTAATGAGCGTAAAATAATATTTTTTCAACCAGTGGTTTTCAAACTGGGATCATATATTTTTTATTTACATATTAGATAGAGAATTTTGTTCTGAACTCAGTGATATAATATTTGCATACTCTCACAACGATTTTTTTGAGAAATCTGCATATAAAGTTTTGTAATAATATGATTAAAATATGACTCAAATGAGAGTGCCACGGATGGAAAAAATGAATACGTGTTATTTTTTTACATAGAATTAGAGTGCCCTGGCAGAAAGGAGTGAATATTTTCTTCTGTCAATTGATCATAAATGTCAACCGAGATGTCACCGCGCATAAAATATTCACGTATTTCTGTCATGGCATTCTAATTCTATGTAAGAAAAATAACATGTGTTCATTTTCTCCATTCGTGGTACTCTTATTATAGTCATATTTTAATCATATTAATATAAAACTTTATATGCATATTTCTCAAAAAAATCGTTATGTGAGAGTATGCAAATATTACATCACTGAATTCAGAATAAAATTCTCTATCTAATAAGTATATAAAAAATATATAATACAATTAAAAATAACAAATTATGTCCCCACAGTTTGAACACCACTGTTTGAAAAAAAAATTACACTCATTAAAATAGTCTAGTAAAATAGAAATTGTTTTCTAATTTAACCGACCTCGTAGCTCTTGTAGTTCTCAAGATAGCAATAGTGTACCACTTAAAATCAACACCCTGTATTGCCATTGTGTGAGTTTGATTTAAAATTGATATCACCATTCCAAATTGTTTAAAACACAATAGACCATATTATTTATTATAGCGACTCTGTCGACAGATTTATGAAACGAAAAAAGCGTGCCAGGGTGACAAACTATTTTTTAATTTTTCCAATTAAGTTGGCAATAATGGATTCAAATCACAATTCGTAAAATAATAGTAATAGTAATAGTAGTAGTAAAATAGTAAACAGGCATAATTAAAAAATATATATTTCGCACTTTACAAAAGAAACACATCAACAAAACATTGGTTTGAAGTTATCTGTCAGTGACAAAAAAGTAAATAGGTGCTTAAAATTATTAAATTTTAATGTTTATTTTATTGATTATTTATATATTATAAGGGCAGAAACCAGTAGCTTAACATGAAATGAAACTTGCAAGAAAAAAAATACCGTTCATTTACGTCTACATAAAATAATATTTTGCTTTATAAATACAATTTTCCCCATAAGATAACATTGCTTTCATTTTCGCTGTACTCCCAAGCATATAATTGGTGCATTCTGAGCATGCGCATTGAGATAGTAATATGGTCTATTTAGCACGCAATTCGAAATATTATTAAAACAATACGTTTTAACTTGTGTGATATTAAAAGAAAAAAATATTTTATGACATATATTTATTGTATGTTAGCGATTTACCAAACATATTAAAATCTTGCACTGAGCATTCATATGCAGATGACACCCAGATTAAAGCGACAATAAATAAAAGCGAAATTCATAATAAATTAAAGCATCTAAACGCTGACCTTCAAAACTTTTCTACTTGGGTAACAAATAACGGGCTGTCAATTAATGCTAGTAAATCTTCACTACTCGTACATGGCACAAATGAAACGCCTACACTTGTTCTTAACAGTACAACGTTACCACGGAGTGCTGTGGTCAAGACGTTGGGTATGCATTTTGATGAAAATCTTTCGTTTCGAGAACACTTATAAAATAAAATAAATTCTGCTAAACTTAAGCTCAAAATGTTATACCAATATCGTAATTTAATTTCATCAGAGATAAAGCTTCGTCTTGTCAACTCGTTGATATTTCCTGTATTAGAATATTGTGCTTGTGTTTACATACCTAACTTGAGTAAAAGTGATTAGCAAAACCTTTTTCAAAATAGCTGTTTAAGATATGTTTTCGGCGTTCGGAAATCTGACCATATTTCTCAGTACCCTGTTGCAGCTAATTTAAATGTGATTGAAGATTGCTTAAAAATACTATTTCTTTGTCTAATACATAAAATAAAGACTACGGGATGTCCAAAATATTTGTGCGATAAGCTCGTATCAAAAAACAATAATTACAACCTACGTGACAATGAATTGTATTCACTACCATCATTTAATAAAACGAAATTTAAAAGTTCTTTTTCTTATTTAGCTCCTACATTATATAACAGTATTCCTAAAAATTTAAAATCTCTACATTATAGTACTTTTAAAAACCATATACAAATATATTACAAACATTGCTTATGAGAAAATCTTGTTAGATAATGATTTCTTTTCCTATTAAATGTCAGTTATTATAAATTATAACTGTACCTATTTATACGTTACTGTTGTTTTTTTTCTCTCTTTCTTTCCGTTTCTCGGATTGATTGTTGTATTTATTCGCTTATATTTTTATTTAATTGTATTGTAATGTAAATTGGTTAGGTGGAAGATCAGCCTTGGCTGAACCTCCCCATTGGGTGTCTTACTCAATAAAGTATATTATTATTATTATATAAAAAAAATGTTTGCCAGGACGCTCACGGATCAGGACGAGGCGACAACTACACCGCCATGCTGTACAGATTAAAACTGGAAGGATACAGGATAAAGGAAAAGAGCACCAGGGAACATTGGGAAAAATCTTTAATTTATAAATGTTTACCGGACAATTATGCTAGAAGAGAAGCATTTAAAAGTGACACTCTTTTCAAAAATGAAGTGGCCTTCTATACAACAGTTATGCCAGTTTTGCTGAGTTATCAGGTATTTGTTATTTCATAGATTCTAAGAACCATTTCCGTTGGTTGTGAATTATGTTCCATATCGTCCTTGCGTGATTTTATTGTGATTCATAAGTAATACGTTCAGCGTTATCATATTTTTAGTTTAGTCTAGCCTGGTGGTAACATACATGAGAACAGGAAGTATTGTCTATCAGCAATCACATGCTTTTATAATTCGTGTCAATAAATATCATGGGTAACAAAACGTTATGACTCTGCATATTTCCAATGGGATTCTTCACTATAGTAACAAATTACAATATGTATCATTTATAGTAAAACAAGACATTAAAACTGTATGATAGGGACACCCTCGCCTTAATATTTCTACGTCATACGTCTACTGTATTACTACTTTCAAGCCTTGGAGTTATATTTGAAAACAATTTTAAGTTAAAAAGCACTATATATATATATATATATATATATATATATATATATATATATATATATATATATATATATATATATATATATATATATCACACAAAAAGCATGGTAAATTAAATTTTATTTTCAGATAAAGTAGATATTTTAGTGTAGAAACAATAATTACTTTGTATAATTCATTAGTCAGATCATTACTTGAATATTGCTGTGTTGTTTGGAATCCAATCTCATTTGTAGATATGGATACGTTAGAGAAAGTTCAAAAGAGATTTCTACAATATTTGTATTGTAAAAGATTCTTCTCATTCCCATTAATGATTTCGTATAATATTCAAAATAAATTATTTCAAGTGAATACATTTAAATATAGGCGAGATATGCTTTCAGTTATATTCATCTGGGACATAATCCACAACAAAATTATAGTACCAGAATTGTTAAGTAGTTTCCCATTTCATGTACCGATCATCAACCAAGGAATTTAATATTTCACGTAAAAAATAGTTGCTCCCCGTTAATGAATTTAGTATTGTAAATACTGTAAATAGGGTATTCTCTCATATTTTTTTTATTTATTTTTCTTAAAGAACAGTTATATCTAAGAGTATCTGTGAAAACCCGAGTAAAAAATTCCTTTTAATGAGCGAGATATTAATTTTTAAAATTTGATTTTGTTGTGTCACGTGATAGTGACGTACTAGTTGTATCACATTCGAACATGGAGTAGGGATTTCAACTGGTCTCCCATTGGAAGGTCATCTAGTACATCAGCAAAATTTAAATGCTTTGTATATTTTGTAACAATCAATTTATATTATGATTTTTTGTTTTTTCCCTGTTGTTTACCTATCAACACTAATATTTTTAATAAATTTTTAATATTAGTAATCCGCAGAGAATACCCTATTGTAGTATAAATGATTTCGATATAACAGTAAGTAGAAAACAAGATATTAAAAATTACTATAATAAGTAACTTATGATTTTGTTTCTGTGTGTTTGTATCTATATGTATCTATTTCACACTGTTAATATGTAATTGGGATAGTACCTGTTTATTGATAGTCTAAATAAATTATTATTATTTAATGGCCCTTTTGAATTCTAGAATTAATTTTAAATAAATGATCGCACAGATTGACGAAACAACAAAAGTAAACTAAATTACACCTGGTTAAATTAAGGAAAAGTTGCCCCAATTTAAAGATGTACTTGTTTTCTTGAAAAATTCATAGGTCACTAGATAAATGCAAAAATTCAAATTTTGCTGTTTTACTTTTACAAATAACTTCTAAATATGAAATAATATGGAATTTTGGTTTTCTCTTCTTTAGGACACTTATTTATTTTCTTTCGAATGACGATGCTCAAATTTTTGTATTTCTGTTAGATTTCGAGTTATGTCAAAGTTGTGATATGTACGCCATATTGGAAAATTACACCATTTACCCATGTTAATTAGGCATTTTTCACTCAGTTTCGTTGTATATATATATATATATATATATATATATATATATATATATATATATATATATATATATATGTAACTCCTATATTTTTTGAAAAGTTTTTTTTTTTAATAAATAAAAATGTTTCATAATGAAGTTTATAATTATCTACTTAACGATTTTTCTCACGTACAAGCCATACGTAATATATGATTACCTACATTAATTATTTTTTGACCTTTTATGCCAAGTTTGATTTCAATTAGAGCAAATCAAAAATATTTCGTTTTATATCTTTACCTCCCACTACCCTTGGTAAGGGAGGTATAGGGATTGTGTTAAAAATCGCATATCCAGATTTTGGTAAATAACCACGTTTTAAGGTTCCTAGAATCCAATTTTAAAATTTTCACGGTGATGTCTGTGTGTATATGTGTGTTTGTGTGGTTCTTGTTTACGCTCTAACTCAAATACTATCATTCAAAACTGAAATTATTAAATTTTCTACAGGTATGCATTAATACTTTTTCTATATATTTTATGAATAAATTTATAAAATTATCTATAATTTAAATCCCGGAGCCTACGCTTTAAACAAACAGAATAACAGCAAACACAACTCCTTGGTTACACAGTTCATATCTCAAATGTATGTAACTGACAGATAGATGTCACTGTCAAAGAACTAATCATTTCAAATTAATAATAGTAACGTTTTAAAAAGAAAATAGTAAATAGAACCATAGTTATATGGAATGGGAGTTAATACAGTTTTCAGCATAAATAAATATGTAAGTATGTATATCTGAATTAATAAAAATTAATTTCCTATATTTACTTGGTTTCACCTCTCTTGAAAAATTGCTATTGGCAAGTCGTTTATTGAATAAAATTGTGTTTATAAAATTAAGTGCATTACAAAAAGGTACGCAATATAGTTTATTTTTAATTTAATGTACTACTATAGCTATAGAGTTGGTAAATAAAATTAACATTAATAGTATGAATAGAAGAAAATGACATTGCTGGAATTTGGTCATTGAAAGTGTTTTATACTCGTACAGTAAGCATTATTCTTTTTGTTTGTTAAACTAAAAAACAAACGGAGAGAGTGAATACAAACATTTAGCCCGTTTCTAATATTCTGCAGTTGGAACATGAAAAATTAATTAAATAATAATTATGATTTATATCAAATATTGTAACGCGTAAACGTATATTAACTTTTTTATTAAAACTGACGTTCTATAAAATAATAATATCCAGTTGTTACGTTAATGATAATGAAACAAGAAATATTGTATGTCCATAAAATTTAGAACACGGTTTGGTCTTGAACCAAACCTTTTTATTTACTTGTAATTCGGAAAAATGGGACACGTTAATGTGTACCTAATATGGAATGTAGGTACGCGCTAAAACGTCATCATCGCTTATGACGTAGGCATTTAACGTGTACCTTTATAATTGCGTATAAAATTTATAGAATCCACTTTATTATAAGCTGAAATAGTATATTTCTCTAAATATAACAACAATAATCTAACTTCTAACCTAATGCACAAAACTCGGCCTGACTTTTCAAAGCGTGGCTTTTGTGCGTTAGGTTAGATTATTGTTGTTATATTTAGAGAAATATACTAGCTAGATTGTAAAACGAATAAGTAAACGAAGATTTGGTAATCTGTCCTCGTTTCACCCGCGTTTAATTAAAAGACTGGTTTTACAATATGGCACATAGGTACAGTGCTCTTTTTGTAGAAAAAAGGTGCCGGTACTAAGAAAAAAAGGTGGCGGAACGCACATTTTGTTAATTTTTTTATTGAAACAATAGAACAGTATATAGCACATGTAATGTGTAAATTTGAATCAATTGGAATCAATATATCGTTGGCGCAATTTATATATCCATATTTTCAGAAAAATATCAAAATAATTAAAAGATTAAATAATTTTCAAAAAAACCGCCGAAAATAGGTGACAGAACGCCGTACCGGCGCGTTACAAAAAAGCCCTGCATAAAAATGCAAGACCAATTTGCAACTGCACTACTACGTTTTAACACCCAAACCCCAGTAACAATTTAACGTGTACTTTTGGGTATTTTGGGCCCAATATGTTGGTGCATGTGAAATTCCGACGTCATAAGCGTGTGGTGGCGTTTTAAAGTATACCTACATTTCATATTCTATACCTACACATTAACGTGCCATTAGACACTTCCAAAATAAAAACATGAATTTCACTTATATTACTTTTTATGTGATACACAATTTATAAGCACGTATAGTTTTCAGCATGTCACATATTTCTCGCATGTTATCTAACTACCAGGTGTCATGGATGTTTTTATTTATATCTTATCATCTGACTAGTAATTACAAAGTGATATTACGTTTACAACATTTATCTACTTTTATTCAAATTGCCTGTAACAGATTGACATTAATATTTCGAATGATGAAATATATAATCACTTGTCATATAAGGAATAGATTTTATCAAAATATGGATATGTACACTTACACATTTTCAGATATATTTGTGGAAAATCATAATAAGTATTTCCCACGAGAGTAGAACAAGTCCATTTATTGATATTTATAGGTTATAGCTTTATATCTTTCGTTTCGGGTCGTGTCATATTGTGAGCAAAAAGCTTTCTTCAAAAACTAAACAATACACGAAAAATGTGTGGATAACGTTTATAATTCTACAAGAACTAAATTAGTCCGCGCTGTTTTTGTACAAGAATGAAAGAAAGTATTATCTATTTCTGGCAATAGGTAATCAAAGAATTCTAATGTTAGGTACCTAACTTTATTGGTCATTTCCAACTTCAGTTTTATAGCGTTTTCAGCTTACAAGTCGAGTGCGCACTGGTGCGCACTTTTTTACACTGGACGTTTTCATTTTGTCATTGAGTGCAAAATTTAGTCAGCTGATGCGTTTTCAGCTTAAGAAAAAGTTGCACCGTGCACTGGCTCAGTGCGACTTTTGTGCACTGACTCTCTAGGCAAGTGCAATAGTTTCAGTGCAAATATAGCGTCTAATAAAATCGTTTTCAGCTTAAACTGCACTGCCACCGGATGAGGGCAGAACTCGTTCAGTGTGGTCACGTGATATGTTGCACTCAGTGCGCACTTGCACTGTGTAAGCTGAAAACGCTATTATAATTATAATTTTGTTTCATTGGATAAATGCTAAATTTCTACAAAAACTAAACAAGTCTAGATGTTTTTCTATTTAATAAATAATGGATCCACAATATAAAAATACAAACAGTACGCCTTGGGGACAACCGTATTGAAATGTGAAGATGTTTTTCTTCATGAAAATTATTATTTTTGGACATGTTCGGTTTTGATTCATGAAAGCATTATTAAATTTCTTTTATCAGTTAACATGGATGTATGTCATTACCATAGTTACATTTAAAATGATTGACAGCAATATATTAACGCATTTTTTATGAGTAAACATAGGGAATGTATTATAGTAAAGTTGTCAAAGTCATCAAACTGCCATCTTTCAAAATGATGTACCTACAAAAATTCTTTTTGTCGACAGGGTATTGTCATTTTCATTTCACTATATAATTTTATATTTCTTATTATTAATTACCCTACTTGTTCTGATTTTTTTTAGTGCTGTAGTTCTATAATTATTATAGATTTTTAGTGGCTGAACTGGGTCGCTTATTAAAAGTAGCAGCAAATAAATCGGAAACTTGTTATGATTTGTAGTTTTTCTTCAATTGTATATATCATTTTGAAAAGTGACAGTTTGATAACTTTGACAAATGTAATACATTTCCTATTCATTAATAAAAAATGCGTTAATATATTGCTGTCAATAATTATTGTTAAAAAAAACTCTGGGTATACAAACAAAACACAAAAGGAAACGGATAGGCAAGTGTTCGGCTAACAGAGGAATTAGGATGAAACGATGTTCTGATTATTGAAGCTCTACTGTATATATGTTTTTACTATTTACTTATTTTCTTGTATTCCAGAAATCAAAGGGTTCAAGAGTAAAGAAACTATTCCGTTCACTTCCTCACTGTTATTATGCAAGGAGCGATGTTTTAGTCTTAGAAGATATGTGTATTCGGGGTTTTAAAATGGGCGATAGAAAACAAGGATTGAACTATGACCAATGTGTTGCTGTTGTCAGAGAATTAGCCAAATACCATGCTTTGTCCCTGGCCTTCAAAGCTGAGAAGCCGACTGAATTTAAACAACTACTAGACAATAAGGAGTGTATACGAGAAAGCTACTTCATAAAGGAAAATGAAGAGTGGTACAGATCGTATTATACAGCAGTTAGGCATAATGCTTTATCCATGGTAAGTGAAGTGTGATTCATCGCTCATATGCGTAATACCTACATTATTTTTCGTATCATTAACAAATTACAAAAGCTTCGAATGATGTCACACCTTGTAAGTACTTTTGACATTATCAGCTGTGTTAATTCAGAGATTTCTCTAGGCGATAAATAATGAATGTTTATTTTTAAAAAGTGTGTATAATATTGATGAATACATAAAATTGCCTACCTATGTATAGTTGTATGTAAATAGTCACCAAATCAATATTACAGACCCTATTGTAGTTCTCTTATTCCTTTAAACCTTTCAAATCGGAAAGCCAGAATTTTAATATTTTTGTTATCAGAACTTTTAAATAGAATGTTAGAAATACATTGTATCTGTATCTTACAATTGTTAAATATTAGGCCGTTTTGACCAGGACATATAAGTCTCATTTAGACATTTATAATGGAATAATTATATTTGAATTTGCTGGGAACATCTGTAATGATTAAGACTATTGGAACAAATATATACGTCAAGAAAGACTATTGGGACAAATATATACAAACAAAAAATACTATATTGGGATATCCGTGCCCCAGTATTCATTCGAAAGTTATAAATATCCGTATCTGTATGACGGAAACCTGTAAAATAGCCGTAATTTGGAACTAATACATACCAGTGGTCTTATGAAATAGAAGGGTGGATTACTTACAGGGACGTAACTACGGGGGGGCCTGGGTGGGCCTCGGCCCACCTCATTGATGTGTTGGCCCACCCGCTGGCCCACCTAAAAAAATTTAAAGATATTTAGTTCATTTTGTAAAAGAGATAATTATAGAACGTGTAATACGATTTGTGTGGGTGTAAAACGTACATATTGCAGAATAAACATTTTAGATTCTACGTGAGCCTACTGCCAAAAATGTCTATCCGTGGAAAAAAAATTGAAATAACTATTTTTCAAGAAATCGCCTCAATTCTGTAGCACAATTATTATTTGTTATCAACATTGCTATAGCAAGTAATCAATAATAATTGGAAGCACTGAATAAAATATGACACGTTACATTTGTTTCTATTGAAATTGATTAGAATTTTCAATAATGTTGCTAGTATTTAACAACTTTCTTACAGAATTGAGATGAATGTTGATTAATATGTAGCTAATTAATTTAGCGGATGACACCATACTGGACACGCCAGAGATATTTGTAATATGGAAGTGTATAAGAAAAGTATCTGGACTAATAATAGATATTATACCAACTATTTCTGATGAATTCACAAAACTGAAATTATTTTACAAAAAATTAAAATATGTTTAATTAGCGTTTACGACAAATTTTATATAGAATATAGTAAATTGATAATTCCTTATTACATTATTTATTAACATTGAAATAAAGTTAAATTATATAAATAAAATATTTTTGCTCTAAGCAAGGACGAACTATTATGACGAAAGGCACGTATCTAAAACCAAAATTTGGAAATCGATTACGACACTTCGATAAAGATTAGTTCGATATTTTTAAATTGTTGAATTAAAGTATGTATTTATTTATATGGGCGCTGCATTTTACACAGTGATTCCTGGAAACCGATTCTGGATTTTGCAAACGTGAAATAAGCATAAAACACCGTAATTCAATAAGGAGATGTCTTCATATTAATATGTCAAAAAGTAAAGAAGATGATAATTTTTGTAACGCACATTTAACATTAGTTATAGAAAATTTTTCTTTTTGCTAAGCATTACACAAATATTGATATGCTAGCCGCAGAATAGCATTTACTTCTCAACACAATAAAATTTTACAAAAATTAATGTAAAACTGTAATTAAAACAATAATGGCCCTACTAGTTTTATAACATATTTATAAATTAAATTTTCCGGGAACTTTAAATTAGTAGTCATTGCATTAACAATTCCATTTTGCAGTGCCATTTCTGTTTTCAAATTTTAATTATTACTTAGAAGTATTTGTAATTTTTGTTTATTTTGTTTTACTTTTTCTATGCTGCTATCTATAATCCATATATTATGGTGATATGTAATTTAGTTTTATTGTAATACTATTCTTATGATATAAGTATGGCCCACTCAGATTTTTCATTGACCCATCTTTGGCCCACCCAGAAAATAATCCTAGTTACGTCCCTGATTACTTATGTACCGATAGACACGAAAGGGTTAAGGCTTAAGGGTAAATCAACTTTTTCAGAGAAGCTCTTTTTACATTTTTTTATTATATTTTTGGTTTCTTCACAATTTTAAAAAGATATTTCAAAATTTCAGTTTATTCGATTGTATAGTTTTCATAGAATAATAATTATTGTAATGTTTTTATTTATTTGGGTGACGCATAAAAATCAAAGAATTACTATGGTTAAACAAATATTAAATACTAATTTAAGACTAAGGCCCACTTTTACAATTGATGGATAAACTATGGTATAGCTATCGGAGGTATAACTTTATCCTAGTAATTATATCTTCGATAAACAAGACTGTCTTTCACAATGCATTTTTATCTATCAGATAGTTATACCAAGAATCACGTTACATCACTTTGGGTTGGTACTGACACAATAAAATTATCTTCTTGGTAGACTATGTTTCTTCAATATTGTTATTATTTCTACCTTCTAATTAGCATTTTCACGATGTTAGATGATATAAATGATATTTTTGATTCTGAAAGTGATGATGAAATACTTGATTGACATCTGTCAAACGTATGAATAACAACACATCGTTTATGTTTACGTGGTATCCATAAGAACAAGGGATAATGTTATCCGAGGTTTATACGACCGATTTCCATGGGATAAGAAATACTGGTATTTATTCTATCCGAGGTTTGTAAAATACAATTTTCAATTTTATACCTGGTATTGCGTTATACGAGGTTTATCTAATGATTGTAAAAGTGGCCCTAAGAATATAATTAATTTTTTAAAAACTAAGATTAAATCGTAGAATTGGGCTTTAGGATCTAGGACAAATTTATTTAAACGAAGAAAGAATTGTGAAAAATTCATGGACCTCGCTGAGATTATTATATACTAAGATTATTTATTTATTTAAACAATTAACACGACTATATATTTTACTGTACTCTCGTACTTTTATGTAACTAACTGTTCATATATTTTACTACGCGTTCCAATTTTAGACTGCTGGTCTATTGCAGACTCTTGTAGACTATTTACCTGATATTTATATCACTATATTTATTTCACTATTTATTCATATCACATTCAACGATCCGATCCAGTATCACCAACTGTCCGTATGCCGCAATTCTTCAACACCAATGCCGACTATCCACTCCAACTCGATGTTACTGTCCCCATATACTATAGCTTCCCAATACTCGCCAACACTACCGAGTATTCATTTCCACAGCTATTCCAATATACCAGTAACTTCCCGACTCGCTGGTACTGTCTTCGTATAATAATAATATAATAATAATAATAATAATTTTATTCCCAACAGAAACCATTTACAGGGAAATAATGAGTACAAAAAAATATAGGTAAATAACATTTAACAAATTATAATAAAAGATAAAAAAAATTTAGAAAAAAATATCTTCATAAGTGTTGACGGCATTTCGGCACATCACGTGGACCGGTGAGTTGGCCAGGGCATTGGTGTTTGCAGTAGGCAGATGGAAAGACCTGTTTTGTCTGGAAACCAACCTTGGAACATATAAACAAATACACGACAATAACTGAGGGCAATCAATTTTGTTCGCTAGTAGAAATTTTAAAAATTTAGCTGACTGTAGTTCTCGTCTGGTGTTAAGAGATGACATGTCGTGACGCTGCAATAACCTATCATGGTCTATACCGCGTTCGGGATATATTCTATCCTGTTTATATGACAGATATTTCATGAAACGACGATGTATACTGTTAAGTGCAGATGATTGATAATCATATGTAGGGTACCATATTATAGATGCATAATCGAGTTTACTTTGAACGAATGAAAAATATAAGGTTTTTAGTAATGAAACATCATCGAAAGGTTTAGCCACTCTTATGATAAAGCCGAGAGTTTTACTGGCGGACGAGCAAATATTATTCGTATGCTCAGTAAATTTGAGATTGTGAGAAAATGTCACACCAAGATCTTTCACGGAGGTTTTTTGTATTAGACTAATATTGTTCATTTTATATTGAAAATATATTGGCATGTGTCTACGAGAGTAAGTAACATAGCAGCATTTGTTGACATTTAAAATGAGCTATACTATAGCTTCCCAATACTCGTCAATACTACCGCTAGCTATGCCAGTAACTTCCCGAGTACTCTATTCGACACTATACTGTACTCACCTCAGCTGACTATGTAACTATGTATGCAACTAACTAACGGGTAGAGCTCCGTCGCTTTTATATAGCTGCCCATTACCTTCTGGAAAAGTGTCGAACATTCCACCGAATACAAAAAGTTCAGGGAACCGAAAGTAATTAAACACGCCGAGATACGTTTGTTTACGTCGCCCGATTGCTGCATATAAATAATAATTTTTAAGCTGCGTTCAGAGCTACTGAATTATAAATTACAATTAGTACAATTAGTAATCGGTTGGAGCGTCTTAAAACTACCGGTTTTAAATCTGAAATAACGTTTAAAATTAGCACTCAGTGAAAGTGGCATCTATTGAAAAATCGATGAAGCAATCTATATAAATAAAAAATAAATGATTTTTATTCAACAATTGTAAATAGAGTAATATTTGTTGTTTGAACACTATACTTGAACACTATAATTGACGGATAAAAATATTTCGGATCATAATATTTTCTATTGTGATAAAAATAGGGTTAGAAATAAAAGACATTCTGTAAAAAGTGACAAGTATAGGTACATATGATTCTTCACTTTTCTATATTCTTATTTATTACAATATCATGCACCATATACTACATTTAAAACAGATTATATGCACTATGCCGTTTGACGTTTCTGACAGAAAGAGGCAAGATGATATATCTGTCGCACTAATTGTAAGTGAAAAGTTTGGGGTTTGCATACTTACCACTTATCACTTACACTTAACGTCTTAATTTAGTCGCTGTGAACGTTAGCGTTGTTTGCCATAAGTCAAAGTGCTTGAATTATTTGTAAGTGCTAATTGTAATTTATAATTTAGTAGCTCTGAACGCAGCTTTATAGAACATCGATTTTGTAAAAAACTTTGAATCTTTCCAATGTATAATATGAGATTAAAATACTTTTTGCGAGAAACAGTTTTACTAAACTATTTAGCATCCTTGAAAGTATCGCTGTATGTAACTCATATTTACAATATTTGGACTATGATTATTTTGTCAAATTAAGGAGAATTCGGTGTGACGTTATTTATGTATTTCAGTAATAAAATTAATAAAATTTTACTTTTTTACATTTTTTGTTTCAGGTCCGGGATGCACTATCTCAAAACAAAAATGGAAATAAGTATATTGAGCAATTCAGTAAATTTGTGGACGATTCGTTTTATTTTCGCATGATGAATTTAGTGAAACCAGTAGAACCGTTGGCCGTATTTTGTCATGGAGATTGCTGGACGAATAATATTTTGTTTACTACTGACCAGAGCAAAATAACAGATGTAAGTGAATAGAGTTGTATCGTACAACTAGCGAATGAAAGTTGACGTTTAGATTATTTAATAGATGTGGTTTGTTTTGAAAACATTTCCCTACATTTGATTTGAAAGGAAACTGACCCTTATGTATTCCGTTACAGAAGATTAGGATTGTACTCAAAACCAAGAAGTATTTCAAATGACCTTATAGCAACAGGATTCAGGGATGTATTTAAAAAATTTAATACCGCAAATTCTAGTTCGTTCGTCTCATGTGTAAGAAACCCTCGAGTCGGAATTACTGTTAGGAAATTAAAAATAATTCTATTTCATAGAATTGCCAAACTAAATAGTTTAAAGATCAAAATATTTTGTTATAATCATCATAAACGAAAAATGTTTAAAATATTTTAAACGCACCCCTGTTTTGATATTCAGTTACCGTAGTCGGCCATCTATTTTCAGCCAGACATAGTAATGTATTTCTGTGCTTTCCTAGTCCAGAATTTAAATGGGTTCATGCAAAAATTTCATATCTGAATATTTCGTACAATTCTATTCTTCTCTAGGGTTTCAAAAGAAACCACATCTATAAAATAATTTAAACGTCAATTATTAAAATAATTGACTATTCTGAGAAGTGTATCTTTTTTTTGTTTATTTATTCGCTTTACATTTTTTAAGAGTTTTTTTAACGGTAGAGTAAATAACAAGCCATACAATACAATAAAAAGTAATAATTATTGCCCTTGTAATTTTATATACACTGACTCTTATATGATCAATAAAATCAAGCAACGGTCAGGAGCATTTACATTTAGATGGGTCACCGTTCACCGTGTGGGAATAGCTGTGTCAATGGACGGCTACATATTACTATAAACAGCTGTTATACGATCGTAAAAGAATAATAAAAAATAATAACACTAACTATAGGGTCTATAACTGAATGCAATATGAGACGTGTTGTGTTTCCCACAGGTCTAAATGAATTATTTACAAATGTGACCACCATTATTGAGATCTGAAGTCAAGCAGATTGTTGAAACGGACAGCAAGAGATAATAAACCCTTGGTCTTTTGAATGAATCCAAATTTTATGTAAAAATGAAGTCCTCTACCATAGTAACATGTTAGGACATTGGTTATTTATATTAAAACTGGGACTTTATAATTGGGACCATCGAAGTTTAGAAAAAGTTATTAATTTAAAAAGATTCAGTTTTTGATCTTTTTAACATTTACATCACACATCTATTCTATTTCAAATTATTACTACTTTCAAGCCTTCTGTTATTGCCTATTTCAAATTCCGAATCCATTTTCAAGTAAATGATTGCAGAAAATAACAAAACAACAAAAGTAAATAAAATAACTTGTCAGTAATATCCAATTTTTCTGACATATTCAACTGTACATTACGAACATTTAAGTTTTTTATTTTTCAGTATTGTACTTTTTTCTGTGAATTTTAAATGTTTTTTTTTCTGTTGTTATTTTTCACTCTTTCAATTTAATTTCATTTAATTGAATTTAATATTATGTACCTATGTATATAAATATGTTTTTGTGCAACCGGACGCGAAATAAGCATTTCGCAGCTACAATACAGGCCGCGAAATTGGATTTCACGACCGTTGTCATGGTAGCGGTCGCGAAATTAAGTAAACAATCACTTTGACACATGAGAATTGCCTGGTTTTGTTTATCAAATGTCAATCCCATAGCCCCCTTGAAAGCTAACTTTCTATTTACAATGAAACTGTTTAAAATTAATAAAATATTGTGCACACCTTGTCCGCGAAATCCTACAGCGCCCTCGAGATTGTCTCACCCCGGCGACAATTTTTCTCTCGATACGCTAAAGAGTGATTTCGCGGCCTTTATATACAAATAACTATTATGTGTATTTGTTTTGACAATGATGTAGACATTTTTGTATATTATTAGTGCTGCACAGTTATTGGGACTTGTCTTGCTGTGCGGCCTTCTTCTTATAAATAAATAAAATAACACTTGTTTGAATTTATAAAAATAAAATATATGTTAAATGACTTAGGCAGAACATCGTGCTAGTCAAAACTTGACTATACTCGTAATATATGTACGTAGTTTTTATTAATTATTTTAGTAAATTCTTGGAATTTTGAAACTATAACAGATCCTAATGATGGTCTTCGAAATCCGGACCACTATATAATTTTAATTTAAATTTTACAAAAAATTAATTTAAAATATTAAAGAATGAAAGAAGATTTAATATAAAAGTCCTCCCCGAAACATATTAGTAAAATATAAGGGCTATATTGTATCTGTATACACTAACCTAATCTTATTGTCCATTATTTTAATCGTAAAGATATATAGACATAACAAACTACAATTCTACAGGAAAAACACCAAAATATGTAATAATAATAACAAGAATCTTGTTGAGCAGATAGGTACTAAATTTCAAAATTAATAACTCAAGTTCGAGTTTAGAGAAGGGTAGAGTAATATTTTCAAAACTATTATAAGGTGTCCTTTGCATACGTGACTATCCTTGAGACCTGTTTTTGATATTTGTATTAAATAACATATTACTGAAATTATTACCAACAATAACAATAATTTTTTTCCTGTGTGAAAGTCAGTGCATAGTATGCACATGTGATTTTCTTATCGGTAATGAAATGTCTGTATTTTGTCTTACGGTCTGATTGCTGGCACCGTAGATATTTATTTGTGTTATGACATGTGCGATCACAAACTTTTCTATTCATGCGCGTAATGCAATTTTCGCGTTTGAATTCAACAAACCGTTTGAAAGCCACTGATAAATATATCAGGATATTATTGTTTTAAATTTCAAAATGTCAGGCCATAAATTCAGATGACTCGTCATGTCACGTAGGTCCGTGATATACTTTTATATAGGTGCGGCATAGTAACCTCCCTAGATTGAAGATGAATTAAAAAATAAATATTTTGAATGAACCATCACAAATGAAAATTAGGTTTAGATTTATGGTTTATACTTTAGATTTAAAGACTTTGGCCGCATATTATGTAATGACTCCATTCACACTTCAGAATTTAGGGTCTCTAAATCCAAATCATAAAGATAAACATTGCAAGGTCCAAACGTTAGGTTTATGATTTAGTTTGTCGCAAACATCACCAATGAGAACGAGTCTGAAATGATATAGATATATACACCCATCTTTATTTAGTATCCGCTTGGTGGATTCGGCTTTTTAAACAAATGCGAGAAGAACATGGAGACTGCCATAACTTAATTGCTGAAATAAACCAATAATGCCAAGCGAATGACAGTTTCACGGCGCGAAGGTGCCTTTTTGAGTACTGCTTTACCGATATTTTAATTTTGTTTTTGAAGCATTTACACAGATGTCTGTACATATCAAAACTAATTTTCAGGTAATTTAAACTTACATTTATGAATTAAATATAATGAAGTTTTTATCTACCGAGGCAAAGGCGGGTGTAACTAGGTGTCACTTAATATGAACACCATAAAAATTATTCATGTAATATATTGTCAAAATATATTTTTATACATCAAGACACACAAATAATATATTTTTTCAATTGTTATAACATATAATAACGAAAAATCTAGCGAGGCATTAGGCGCGTGTAGCCATATGACCCTAGTTTGGCACGCAGTGTCAGATTACATAAATATTATTAATGATTCTTATAAAATTGACAAAATTCATTATTGTACATGAAAATAAACCATATAATAATAAGTTTTTATCTATCGGGGCAAAGACGGAAGTAACTAGGTGTCACTTAATATGAACACCATAAAAATTATTCATGTAATATATTGTCAAAATATATTATTAAATATCAAGACAACAAAAATCATAAACCTAATTTTCATTTGTGAATGCACCTTTACAACATGAGAAGTTTTATTTCATGTGGTTTTGAAAATAATATCAGCCAGGTGATGTCCGTCATTGAAACACTATTGCAAGCGACTAATGAAGTTTCGCATAACTCGTTGCCATAAGCGCCGGTTTTTGAAAATATGTATGGGTGCTCTAGCCAAGGGCGTAATTATATAAAAATAATTATGCAATAATGCTGAGGGTGGGGGTTAGAAGAAAACTGTCTAATGCCAAGTGACCAAGTGCCGCAGACAAACCATTTAAAGATTTTTTTTAATACAATTTTATTTATAATGTTAGTACAATTTCAGTTTCGTCAATCTCAACCCTAGCAATAAACAAACTCTGGGAATCCCCGAACTCCAGAACGCCTAACAACTCGTCTACGGTCTACCAACTTACTTCTTACTTTTTACACTTTCCCGCAACAGCGCTAACTTGACTCACGCTTTAAAGTTTTGGTTTGCCTTCATATTTTGAATAATTGCGAGAGTGACGACTGGCAACTTTTATTGCACATTTCGGCAATTTTGGTTTGTTTTGTTCCTCGCATCTTACTTGGTGGTTAAAGGAAATTGAGTGACTGTGACTCTACGTTATTACTTACTAATAGTGTATTCCAAAATTAAACCACGGTAACCACTGAAAATGGTTACGGTTTAATCGCGGTTACAATGTTACCGACATCGGACTAGAAAAACGGACCAGCTAACAGCTAATCTTATTTTGACAAATTTAAAATAGTTAAAAGTTCATTTCTCATGCGTCAAAATGTAACTGTACCACAACCGGCCATCTAGCGCGGTTAGTGTGGTTACAGAAAAGTTACCAGCTTTCAGTAACCGCGTTCTGAAAACACAACCGGTTACTGAAAAAGTAACCGCGGTTAACTTGGTACAATTTTGGAATACACTATAAGTGGTCCAACTAAATCGCCATGTCCAAACGTCATTCATTTTAATAGCAAACTGAGTTCCGCTGTCGTGGTGCAACGCGCGGTAGATTCAGTTTGGTGATTCATTAAAGAATAATGATGATTCAGTCAAAGTTTTGGGAATGCTAGTTACGGATAACCTATGTTGGAAACCTCATTGCGATGAACTTGTAAGCAAACTTAATTGTATCTGCTATCAAATTAGATATCTTAAGGAATATTTAAATATGAATCATCTTTTAATGTTCTATTATGCTTGTGTAGAGTCTAGATTGAGGTACGGAATTTCTTTCTGGGGCTCTTCGAATGTTTCGCACAATGTCTTTGTCTGCCAAAAGAGAATTATCAGATGTATGGTGGGTTTAAAGTATAACGAATCCTGCAGGGATTTCTTCAAAAAACATAAGATTCTAACATTAGCTAGTATTTATATTTATGAAGTAAATCTCCTGATTTATAAAAATAAACCCTAGTAACCTTTAATACAAGATCTTCACTATCACAACACTAGACACAAAAACAACTTTTTTATTCCAAGAACTAAATTAAAAGTCGTTAAACACTCTCCCGACAGAGCTGGTTTACAAATATTCAATAAATTACCTGAGTCACTTAAAGCATTGGTAACTGAAAAGAAATTTAAAAATGATTTAAAACTATTTCTTCTGCAACATTGTTGTTATAACCTAAACGAGTTTATGTCTTTGTAAAATAGATATCTTTCTTTTTTGTATTGAAAAATTTTAATCTTCAATGTAATGTACACCCTGACATTTTCTATACATAATTGTATTATGTCCTCAGAAAATAAATATTTATTATTATTATTAATACATAGGCATAGGCACAAGCTGCGACTAAATAGGGGTTTATTGCAAATTCGTAACAAATAATGCACATGGTCATTGTAAGGTTTCAAAATAACAATTGGTATTCGAGTATTTTCATCTTTAACTCGGTAACTCGGAAATTGCGTTTTAGTAATTTTGAATAAAAAAATATCAATAATTGAGTAATTTGTATGGGTGCTCCGCACCCATTTCAAATTTGGTATAAGTGCTAGCGCACCTAGAGCATCCATGCATTCGACGCCTATGCTCGTTGCCCTACCATACCCTGTATATTAAGGTACAATATTTTTTTCTAAAGCATGAAATATCTTCTTTCTTTGTAAATAAATTATGTATTGCCGTTTGGGGTCTCGTGGTCGCGTGCCTGAGTGTCAGGTCGCGAATCTGGGGAATCGGGTTCGATGCCGACCGACGCTAAATATTTCCAATTTTAAATCGCACAAAACTGACCCCTGTGGTGCACTCTCCACGCCAGCAATGAATGCCCATGAGGTGACGCCTGGTAAGCGCCCGCACGATACAAATATTTCATCATTACCGATATCTGTGTACAAAGCAGATTGGCACACCCAGCATTGGGTAATAAGCCGTGATGATATATTTATTTATTTATTTATTTATTTATTACCGTTTTTTAAAATTATATTTTATCCAATGGACGGATTGTAGGTATTTATATTCAACCATTCATGAATTTATTTTTCCTTTTTCAGGTTTGCATGGTGGACTTCCAACTTTGTCGCTACGCATCTCCTGGACTGGACTTATCCAACCTCCTCTACTGTTGCACCTCCCGCCAACTTCGTGATTCCAAACTGGACACCCTCATTTCTGAATATTTCGAAACTTTACATTGTTTCGTAGAAGATATCCTAGATGAAGAGATTAAACTCAGATGTTCTTATCTTCAGAAGGACAACCTCCGTTTACTAATACAGGGTGATTTTCATAAGTGCAGTCTTTTCGGACTAGGCTTGGCATTGGATATGATTCCAATTTCGACTTGCGATAGTGATCAGGCTCCTGATTTGTATGAAGATGATGAAAAATCAGGGTTTGAACAGATTGGGGTGTGTCCTGTTTGGACATCGAATGAATCTTGTACGATGAAGATGGTTAATTTAGTTTGTGAAATGGTTGACCGTGAGGTACTTTAAAAATGTAAGGTTTAGTCCAGCGTTTCTTAACCTTTTCAAGGCGCTACCCAAATTTAACTATTGTATAGGTTTCGCGACTCATTATATAGAAAATTATTCAAAAAATAAAAATGTTATACAATAATCTATTTATAAAAAATGAAAATGAATATATACGAACATATAACATATCTATTTATAAATAAAATAATATAATTTAACACCGTAATAAGATCAACAATTTCAAATAAAACGAATCTTATTACAATTTTGTACAGGTACATAAATATTGCAGCCTAGGTCGCTACAGACTACGCTGACGTTTTATGTTAACACGTGTTATCACAACACAACAGATCACATCAGAAACACATCATGTATTCACATTATTATGACGTTTTATTGAGTCATATTTACATATCTTAATATTCTAATTTCTGTAATCTTTATTCGTTGTATTATATAAATTTTCATATTGTCGAACATATTCTATTAATTTTTCTTCATCCATTTTGCTAAAAATTCAGAAGAATATATAAAAGACAGTGAAAAATTAAAAAATATAACCTAAAATATACTGTGCATACCTTTCTGACGCCATCTGATGCCTGACAAAATCTGGAAGTTTGGAAATCGTATAACATGTCAAAATGCGCATCTGACTTTATTTGACGCAATAGGACGTCAGAACACAACACATCAGAACAATCTGAACATTCCCATAAAGAATAATGGATTAGATTTTCATTTAACACGCCATAACGCGTCATAATGCGTGTTAACACGAAACGTTAGCGTAGTCTGTATCCACCTTTGCCTTTTGCCCTGATGAAGCTGTATATGGCAGCGAAACGTTGGCCTCAGCCTAAACAATAAAAATTTAGACTGCAATCCTGCTATTATTTCGTCTCATAAATATTACTTTCCCATATTTGTCCAATTTTACTTTCGAACATGACTGAAAATGTATTTCTTTAAAATTTAAAATCAAAAATACAAATGCTTCAAATCGCGACGGTTCCTAAAATTTAATTTTAGTAATTACGAGAAGAGGAAAATCAGATTCGCATATATATATATATATATATATATATATATATATATATATATATATATATATATATATATATATATATATATATAGTAGCAAAAGGTAATAATAATATTTTCAATTATTTAATTCCCAAGAATGGTTCTTCTTTTTTAACCAAATTGATCTCAAAGTCTCGGTAGGGTTATTAACAGTAACAATTCTACATCATATTGCTACCATTTTAATAAAATTTTATATGCATTTTAGAAAAATATGATTGGCATTTACTAATCAAAATTATAAAATTCTGAATAGTTTACGCGATTCACTTAAACCCTTGGGTCGCGATCCGTAGGATAAGGAACGCTGGTTTAGTCTGTTTCATGATATAGTAAATAGATCTTAAAGTTGTGTGATAGGTACGTACTATCAAAGTTTAAAAAAGGTATTAGTTTTTAAAATAATCGAGTTTTTAATTATTTCCTCATCTCTATATCTACGTCACACATATAGTCTATTCCAGATTGTCAATTGTCACTACTTTCAAATCTTCGATCACCGTTTTGAACTATGGAACTATTTTCTTTTATGAATATGAATTGTGATGAAACATTTGTGAAAAATACTTGTTTTATGTTAACTAAACTTTATAGATCAATAAATTAGCATGAAAATAAATTTTTAATAATGGCGGGCAAAGTAACAAGTAAAGAAAAGACTTTTAAACAATGCAAAGAATAAATAATTTTAAAAATATAATATTTACATAGTTTTTAATATTAAAAGCAGTTTGTTATTTGTATTAGTAAAGTATGTAAGCGACCAAATTTGCTTCTTTTTATAGGTATAGTTAAACATAAAAACTGTGATTTATAACGTGTCAATGAGTTTTATAAAACTTATAAATCATATTTTAATGTATTGTCGAATCTACCTTTAAAATAAATATATTTATATTGTAGCAGTGAAATTTTATTCTTCCAATAATTTTATTACCTTACAGGTGTACTTTAAAAATTTAATTCGTGTATCGTATTCCAAATTTGAGAATGTGAGAATTTTAAAAAAATAATCCATTTACTTTATGCTCTAAGATTATTTGCACTTCATAAAGTTTTAATGTACAAGTAATATATAAAAAATATTGTTATGCGATTATGTCACGGATTCCCGTACAAACAGGCAAACATATGTACTATGTACAATTGTACAGGATGTAAATCGAGAAGTGGAACATAAGCGTTTAACATGGGAAATCACTTTTTCTTTGCGCAAACATTACCAAATTATTTTGTGCAAAAATACTTCAAATAAAGTTTATACAGATTTAAATTCTGCATCCAAATCATGTAAAACGATTATTTTAACTCTTCATATAAACGTAAAAATTAATTATAAAGTTGCAGTTTTTAAGAGCTTTTAGTCTAGCCCGCCAAGCATTTTGACAAGTAAACAAAAACAAATGCGTTATTTTTAAATGTCAATTAAAACTAAATTTAGATTAGACCACTAAATTAACACAAAACACAAATAGTAAATTGTTTTACTCCTAATTGACAGTTAAAAACATTTGTTTATTTTTAGTCATAAATCCATACCTCCCTATATACTGCTCATAAAAACTGTAATTTTATAATCAATTTTTACGTTTATATGAAGAAGTAAAATAATCGTTTCAAATAACTTAGATGCAGAATCTCTATAACTTTTATTTGAAGTATTTTGGCATAAAATAATTAGGTATCGTTTGCGCAAAGAAAAACTGATTTCCCATATTAAACGCCCATGTTCCATTTTTCGATTTATAGCCTGTACATATATACATGTTTAAAAGTAAATAAAAGTTTCCCATTAAGAGCCAGTTTTCATTCTCTGGATATATTTTAAAACCAACAGTTAAGTAAACAATATTACATCGTTTTGTTGACAGCAATGATAAATCTGTCATTTGACAGTTCATTCAATATTGTTTATTTAACTGTTGGTTAAAATTTTAACCAGAAATTGAAAAACTAGCCCTTAGAGATCATTTTAGTGATGTTTTTTATGTTTCTTTTTCCCAAGAAATTCATAGGTACCCACTTAACTAGATATAGGAAAAAATATAAATAATTTTCTCACTTTCATTTTTTGCTTGTAAGTTCTTTATTTGAATTCATATTAGATTTTAACATGCATTTCTGGCTGTTTTAATAAAAGTAGTTTTATTGTTAAACATATACATACATGACTAATTCGGCGGACGGTGGTGTTAATTTTTTTTTGTTTATTGACTAAGAAAGACCAACTTCTACAGGCTGTCCGTTTTTCGAGGCACACTATTGAGATCTCGGAAACTATAAAAGATACGAAGTCGGTCAAATGAAGGCAAAGTTGCCTTATTAGTAGACCATTTTAAAGATGTATTTATTTTGCCCAAAAAATTCATGGGTAACTAGATAAATACAAAAATTCAAATTTTGTTGATTTTTATTTTTACAGGTAACTTTTATACGGCTGTTATTTAAATAAGTGTACGTTGGTATAACTAATCCCACAGAAATCTGGCAATAATTTTTATTTTACAGGTGTACTGGAGCTCCTTAAAACTGACCAATTACATACGTCAAAATTCAAAATTTTGTAAAAAAATAAAAATCAATGAGTCCTCTGGAAAAAATGTCACACTTGTCAAAATTGACATATTAGATCACTGTTGTATGTCTGCATATTGTTGATTCATGAATATAAATGCAAGAAATACGTTTAATGTCAAATTTTACTATCAACATTTTTTCCAGAGAACACATTGATATTTATTTTTTACAAAATTTTGAACTATGATGTAATCAGTTTTAAGGGGATCCAGTTCTTATAGAAAGCATATAAAAAAATTATTGCCAGATTTACTATCTATAGGGTTAGTTCTACCATCGGTTAAGAGTTGTACACTTCTTAAATAACACTCTGTATATGGAATAATATAGAATTTTTGTTTGCATTCTTTGAGACACTTTTTATTTTATTTCGAACGACGTTATTCAAATTTTTTTATAACCGCTAGATTTTAAATTGATGTCAAAGTTATGATATTTATAAGGACGCCATATTGCAAAGTTACATCATTGAAAAGAGAGCTTCCCTAAGATTGTATAACTTATTGATGTTCATTTGTTTCAAGCAGCAAAAATACAATAATTATTAATTTTATAGGGTAGAGACAATGAATGTGGCATTACGTAAACTAAAGATGATCTTACCGATTCTTGGGCGTATCGATACGATATCAAGACAAAAATGAGAATATCGGTAATATCGATACATAATTTTATGGCGCAATATTTTTATAAAATATATTAATAAATTTGTTAGTCAATTATTATTATTACTATTAAACTTTAATTAGAGTATCAGGTCGCGAATCTGGGGAACCGGGTTCGATCCCGACCGACGCCAAATATTTCGAATTTTAAATGGCACAAAATTGACCCCTGTGGTGTACTCTCCACGCCAGCAATGAGTGCCCGTGAGGTGACGCCTGGTAAGCGCCCGCAGGGTGCATATATTTCATCATTACCGATATCTGTGTACAAAGCAGATTGGCACACCCAGCAATGGGTAATAAGCCGTGATGATATATATTTATTTATTTATTTAAATAAATATTTCTTCTTTATAGAAATTACACAAATTGTGCGTACAAGAACATAAGTACAATAGGCCTTGCTTAAACTATCGTAAAACAACTTTATTATTCTTTTGGAATTGGACAAAATATACATGCAAACAGCTTAAGACAAAACATTGCTATAAATTTCAACCCTGTCAAGTAGCTTGGAATAAAAACACCACGTATTAAAGTCAAAGGTATAGCTATATATACGACTGATAACTTGGTATAAAATAAAAATAATTCGAACCATTGACAAATACAGAAATAGACTATTTGGGCCTTAAGGATCAAGGGTAAATTGGGTAAACAACGAAGAAAGAATTAGTAAAAAATTCATAAACCTCTTCTCATATCTAGGGACACACTACCAACTGAGCCACAGGGTTACTTCTATTGAAATCCATTAATCTTTCACAAATCTTTTTACAAATTTCGTTGAGTCTATTCTACGTTTAATACTTATATATGGGATTACAAACAGTTTTGACCAACGTTAAACTATTGAGAAATAGTGTACCTATTTGCATTCATTATTATTGCAATTTCTTTATTTTTCTTTAAATAAACGTCATTGGTTTTTTACACATTTTTTATTTTGTATCTATAGTTTTTTTACATTGTCTTGTTAGATAGAAAGCATGCGTTTGCGATTGTGCGAATTTGTTTATTTTTTCATCAGTGATTCAAAAACGTAGAGTTGTTCTATTTTGTTGTCATTTCTTTTCGACAAAATTCAAAAAATAAATTATATTAAATAGGTATATATTGAAGTCAAAATTAAAATTAATTCATTATTCAGATCTTGTTTTGATGCAAAAATATAAATTTTGATCCTTGTTTTAAAATTAAAGGACTGTAAATTTATATTCAAGAAATTTTAGCCATGTATAACCAATCTGGTAAGTAATAAAATATATAAGTATAGAAATTAAGATTAAAATTTGCAAATTAAAAAAAAACTGTATAAGGTTATAATAAATATTTAAATAATGTGTTAATTCACGTTACATTTGGCGAAATAAACACTACAATTATTATTAGATGACCTACATTGTTCAGCAATTCAAGATAGTTATGATTTTTTTTCAAAATTTATAAGCGCTAAAATTTATATTGTGTGGGTAATGCAATTAAATGACCCATATACCCATTTACACCACTAACATGTAAAATTTAAACTTGGTTTTATACAGTTATCAATTCAATTTTACATATCAATTAAAAAATTATTCTTTTTAATTATCATCAATTTATTTCTCTAAGGGTCGGTACTTCAATGTCCTGGTAAAGTGTCAGTTAATTTATTTTATCTGTCAGTTAAATTAACTGGCACTTTACCAGGCCCTAACTCAATAAAACCAAGTTTAAATTTAAAGTGTCGGTGGTACAACTGAGCATTAATAAATTGGTGTGCATGTCTTGCTTTAATTAGTTCAATGTTAATTATAAATAGGGAAAAGAGTCAAGTAGACATAAATAATACAATTTAGATACTTATTTTCAAACAAAATTAGTACTTATTACAATTTATTAGAATTATCTTTTTTGATAGGTGTCTATAAATATGGCGCGCAAAAAGTTTGAGTGTCAATTATGATTCAGTAGCATATAAATGGCGGGTTATATCCCCACCCTTCAGTATTCAAGTAGTCGTCGATCATTCGTCACTTAAATCAAAACGTCGGTATTCGCGACTCTTTAAAGTTCTGGTTATAATTCTTGTGGTTAGTTCTGTTTTTAGTGCGTGAATAATTTTTATTTATAATTTTGTCTTCATTAATCCACTGTGTAAATTTGTGGTGATTTCAATACGCAGTATACCAACATTTCTACAGTTTTCATAAACTTAAGGCGAAATGAAAAATATAACACGGAGTAATTTTTTGGAAGAATTTTTACATTTTGCTGACAATTTTGGAATGGTGCCCTTTTTAGCCGTAGTTTATATATTTTGTATTATAATGTACAGATTGTTTATACTTCAGAATATGAGATTGGTTGTGTATCCAGTTCGATAAAATGTAAGGTAAAATATTTTTATTTAATTGTATATATATATAAATTATATTATAAAATCTCCCAGGAAAATTAATTTTATAATTTAAATATTTTATAAACATATTTTCTAAGAATAAGCACATTATTCGTAATATATGAACTGAATTAATTCTGTACCTTGGCACTAAAAGGACCAATGTCCAAAATTGGCAAATTTGAGTTATATTCACAAATGAATTCTAGGAAAATATTCAAACACATGAAACTAAATTTTACACTGTTAATTAATTAGTAAACGTGATTAAAATAATACTTTGAAAAATTATTTTATGTTCACTGTTATACGAGAAATTTAAATAATTTAAAAAATTAATTTACGGTTTCCCAGAAATTACCAAATGGACATTGGTCCAAGGTACAGAATTATAAAGATACATAAACATGGACACTCAAAAATGGTGGTCTTAGACATCATAACCTGAAGCAATTTCAAGTTTATTACAAATTTATATTTGATTTTTTACCGTATTTCTGAAAAATATTTTTTTTACATTTTATACTCCGTAGTTCAAATTGTAGTTAAATTTAAATAACACAATACAATCAAAATAGATTAATACAAGTATTTTAAAATATATAGTCATAATTATTCTCGTTCGTATAAAAGTGCATTCACAAATGAAAATTAGGTTTAGATTTATGGTTTATACTTTAGATTTAAAGACTTTGGCCTCATATTATGTAATGACTGCATTCTCACTTCAGAATTTAGTGTCTCTAAATCCAAATCATAAAGTTAAACATTGCAAGGTCCAAACTTTAGATTTATGATTTAGTTTGACGTCGCAAACTTCACCAATGAGAACGAGTCTGAAATGATATAGATATATACACCCATCTTTATTTAGTATCCACTTGGTGGATTCGGCTTGTTAAACAAATCCGAGAAGAACATGGAGACTCATAACTTAATTGCTGAAATATAACCAATAATGCCAAGCGAATGACAGTTTCACGGCGTACAGGTGTCTTGTTGAGTACTGCTCTACCGATATTTTAATCTTGTTTTTGAAGCATTTAAACAGATGTCTGTACATATCAAAACTAATTTTCAGGTAATTTAAACTTACATTTATGAATGACTTACTTAAACCTAAACAAAAACCATAAACCTAATTTTTATTTGTGAATGCAACTTTACTTAAACCTAAACAAAAACCATAAACCTAATTTTCATTTGTGAATGCACCTTTACTTAAACCTAAACAAACACCATAAACCTAATTTTCATTTGTGAATGCACCTTTACGTTCATAAAGTAAAGCTCTTGTTTTAATGGATATTTTTGTGAAACTATCGTTGGTTATCTAACGTTGATTTCTTCCATATTCAAGTACAAAACCATAGAAGCTACAGTTTCTGCGCTTAGTCACATTTCGAACGTATTAAAATGAAACGAAACTAATACACGCGATAAGTATATATTTTATCAATTTCATTATTACGTTAGGCTAATAATATAAATATTGGAGTAAATTATTTATGTTTTTAAGAGTTAATGAGATGTGAGTTCCGGGAATCGCGAAGTTAATACACTGCAATAATAATATTTTGTAATAAATACTGAAATATAAACTTTACGACCATTTTGTCTTAAAAAATGGCCCGTTTTCCGTGCCGTCAGTGTATTTTTCTAATAAATTTAATGAATTGATATTAAAAGTTTAGTTATATACCAACTTTAATACAAAACAATTGTAGAAAAATATCCGGAACGCGTTCCTGCTATGTCAAAAAAATCCGAAACGACGTTCCGAACCGTTCTGGTTTCAGTATATATTTGAAAAAGAATATATAGCAATAAATACAGTGCCGTAACTAGGCAGGTGCAACAGGTGGACAGGCAGTAGAAATAGGGACCCGAAAAGAAGTTCCCAAAACATTGCATTTTCAAATTTTAAAGTTTACCGCTGTTACGCTGTCGTGACATACCTACTCTTTCTATTAAAGTCACTAGATATATAAAGTCAGGGGATGTAATTTGGTGCAACTCTGGCTCGTTTCTGCAGTTCTAAATTTTAAAAAATGCAGCTCTAAATTAAAATTTTGCAGTTGCTTTCATTTCTCTCTATATTATTTATTATTGAAATGTGTATATGAAACAATAATTACAAAATATTTTTTTTTCTTCAAGCGTATTATAATATTCATATTATGCTCCTGTACACACACTATAGATGTTCATTGTCTTACTAGTAAAAAAATGTTAGTGATTTAGTTCACCGCTGGCGGCGGCAGTTGTCACAGCAACACATTATATTGAAAATTGTTATTTGACAGTTGTGTTGTTTTTGTTTTGTAGTGTACACAGCCTGCTTTGGCTGAAATTGCAAACACTACAATTAAAAAATTCCAAAAAAAATGTCAAAAAATTCTTTGAAACACTTGAAGAAAAAATAGTATATGTTATTCGGAGTAGAACGCCCTTTTTGTGTTTTATCCAGCTTGCCTAGCCTCGGCTAGCGCCTCGGCCGCAATAGCTGGGTTCAAAAAAGACCGCTTTCTACTCCTAATAACATAATATACTATTATACTATGTTCCGTAATTGAATAAAAAAAAAACAGTATCTTGATTCCGGGTACATCATGGTTCCTAAATATTTTCATCTATTTCGGAACAGATTGACATTGAATCATATGACATTTAAAATTGACACAACTTAACGAAAATAAAAAACTTTGAACATGACAACGAAATTGAACATTCTATTACATTTAATCCAATAAAAATAATACAACCAACAATATATCAAATATAAATAATGTTTTCATATTTACATCTATAATAACTGTTAGTAATACCACTAATGCCGTTTAGAAATTTGATATTGACGTATTTCGTTTGATTTTGTTATGATGATGTTTGAAAGTAGCGGTAGTGGGAGTTAAAATACCAGAGAAACTAGGATTATTTCGTGGTTACCGTGATCCGACTTTTTACCAATTTTTTTCAGGAATCTGCATATCTCTGATTAATATTTTACAGGCTCTTCATGACTTTGGTTTAATTGAGTCATACTTAACGTGACCATTTTTTTTTACCTCAGAACGGGACAGCGCCAAGGGGGGCGGGGGGTGGGAATTCAAGGTCAAATGCCTTATAATTGAAAGTTACATTTTTTCAAGGGATGTGAAGTTGCAAGTTATTTCCCCTTCATGTACAAAAATAAATTTCCAGATCACTGAGCATTTTAGAAAAGAGAATATATTTAATAGATTGTTGACTAAGAACAAGCAGATCACAAATACGTACGATCGTACGTCGTATCACACAGAATATCAACGTCGTATCACACAAAATATCAATAATTGTAAACTGTCATAAAATTGAGATGAAACGATAAGCCATTTAATTTTGTAAAAAAAGAACGTATTTTACTATTTATTCGAAAACAAGAACATGGCAACAATGTATTAATAATATGTAACTTGAATTAATCTTAGACGTTAGATTGCAGTTGCAGACGTATTTGTTTTATATTTGTCGGCGGAGCAAATTGGTTTTAAAATGTCGGATCTGTTTTTCAAGAAGGATGGACCTCATTACATGACTTTTTGATGTTAGTCTTGGTAATCAAAATAAATCAAAAATCAAGGTATTATAAATTATCGTTTGGTCCGTTTGCAAAAGCGGGACATTTTTGCTCTCGCTGGGGATAACAGGACAGACAGCCTGAAAGCGGGACGTATGGTCACATTAGTCATACTCGAATATGATCGTCGCTGTACGAATATTTCTAACTCTTCTCGTTTCCACTGTTTCGTGTGAAATTAGCAAATTAAAATTGAATATTGTTAAAAATATGAAATATGAAGAGGTGATTAATGAATTTGCTGAAATGAAAACCAAAAAATCTGGTGTGGCCAACACAATACCTCCCGCCATGTACCGTCCGAGTCACAAAAAAGATTAAGCTAATCTTTATTTTTGAAACCCCATGAGGTCTCGTAGCCGCGTGCCTGAGTGTCAGGTCGCAAATCTGGGGAACCGGGTTCAATCCCGACCAACGCCAAATGTTTCCAATTTTAAATGGCACAAAATTGACCCATGTGGTTCACTCTCCACCCTAGCAATGAGTGCCCATGAGGTGACGCCTGGTAAGCGCCCGCATAGTGCAAATATTTTATCATTACCGATATCTGTGTGCAAAGCAGATTGGCACACCTAGCAATGGGTAATAAGACGTGAGGATATATTTATTTATTTACTTTACTGGATTAGCGAATTTTACTGTAATTTTGGCAGTTTATTTCTTAAAATATAGTCTATAATCTAATCCAAGTAACTTTATTTTTGATAATAAATTGAAGATTAAATTTTAAATACCTGGATAAAATAGAATTCACTAATCCAAAAATGAGGATTAGCTTAAACTTTTTGGCGAATCGTTAATTTTTATTAATCTAAATATATACCTACATATTTACATAGACTGGAAACTGTATTGATTTCCTTTCCTATTGTTCTATTTACATTTTTCTTTTTAAAACGTTACTATTATTAATTTGAAATGATTAGATCTGTGACAGTGACATTTATCTGTCAGTTACATACATTTGAATAACTGCCAAGGAGTATTGTTTGTTTAAAGCGTTGGCCCCGGAATTTAAATTATAGATAATTTTATAAATTTATCTATATAATATGTAGAAAAAGTATTAATGCAAATCTGTAGAAAATTTAATAATCTTTAATTTTTATAATAACATTAATATCGAAAAAATAATATTTAAAGATATTTTTCGAAGAAAAATTATTTTGAGCTTCTAGTAAAGTGCCATTTCCGGTTATCCGATTTACACCAAAATCTAGTGGGCTCTTTCCATTACAGAAAAAGTTATGATAGTATTTGAGTTAGAGTGGAGGCTCCACACACACATACACACAGACATCATCGTGAAAATGTTAAAATTGGATTCTAGGGTCCTTAAAACGTGGTCATTTACCAAAATCTCGATATGCGATTTTTAGCACGATCCCTATATCTCCCTTACCAAGGGTAGCGGGAGGTAAAAAAGTGCAATTAATAGCTATTTGTGTATTAAGAGCGCAAAATGGGACATTGATTCGATCGATTGAGAGGTTGTTATTCTCTCGAAATCGACAATGTCCATTTGCGCTCGAAACACACACAAGATGTTTTGTACAGTCGCCACAATGGGGTTCTCCACCATAACAAAAAGTTTTTTTTGTCACAGGGCACTAGAATTGCTATAGTTACGGCACTGAATAAATATGTCCATTAAAACAAGAGTTAACTTTATTTTCTGATCACAGCACTGAAATTATTTGTTTTCCCCACAGTTTTTTATAAAAATGTCCCAAAAACGACTGAACTCGGATTTACCCTCTGACGTCCATAACATGAAAAAACATAAAGTATCCAAACGCAAATCGCGTGTCCCGGTTCGTTTCGTTGCTACAGTCTTATCTTTAGACATTCCTGGATCTTCATCATCGGTTCAATGCGAATATGACAATATTTTCTACATGCGCGTTTGTGCGTGTTACCGGTATCTACGATCTCAGCTCATGAGACGCTCGGTTCGAGCCCAGGCTCGGGCACCCTTGGCGCCCCAGATCCTCGCACCAGAGCTTTCACCGGAAACCGAAACTTTCGTAAATGATGGACTACTGGTGATGAAGATTCATAATGCTGAGGAGGCTATCTCCGATGCTACAGCGGCGGCGATGGTCTCCATGATAGCAACTCAGCTCAAGAGCATTCGTAAAGCCAAGGAAGAAGAAACTGAAAACCGGGACGACGAGGAAAGCGATAGCACGGACACATCGACTCACGTTATGGACGCAGAGGCAGAATTGAATGAAGATAAAGAGTAAAGGTAGGATTGTTGTTTTGTAGCTTGATTTTTGCAATTGGTATGTTGAAAAACACATATGGGAAAATATAATGCTTAATTTATTGGTATTACTTGACTGAAATAATTGCGTAGGCTTCCACAGTCTGAGTCATGAGAAATATTCGTTTTCCGGGAATGGACTGTGTCATATTTTGAGTCAGAGCTCAACGTTTCGCCCGCAGTCGTATGGGGCATATTCAGGAGCAAGGGGGATAGTACTGTCTTAAACAAGGTTACCCGACGTGTCAACCACGCTAGAGGCTGAGTTTAAGCAACAAAAGGGGGAGACTCAGTTTACAAGGTTACCCGACGTGTAAACCACGCTAGAGGCCAAATAAACCAAGTGACGAAGGAAGGCCGAGAAGACAGTTATATACTAATCTAAAGATACGGTAGATGAGCAAAGCTAATGAGGACCAATGGGAATCGAGTTCGTAATGGTAGATTGGGCGTGTCATGTTCCGAGAATATTTCTAAAGTCCATTCCCGGAAAACGAATATTTTTCGTATTACTTGACTGTTAGTATGATTATAGGCATAATGAGAAATAATTGGAGCCGCAGTCGTGGTATACAGTGTTTATTAAACAATAATTTAAATAACTTTCCTACGTTTCGATTCCAAATGAATCATCATCAGGTATAGTTGGAAAATAAGATCATAGGCGTTTTTTGGCGATACATTGGTTTGAAACTATTTCGTCGTGTTTCAAAACATTATTTATTGGCGACGCAACGGTGACGTCAGAGACGAAATTGGTGGAAAAAGTTTCGTATGTTTTCAAAACGATCATCTGGGCTGGTTTGAAACAGTTTCGAATTATTTCGTAGTAGAGGAGGTAAACGTCAAGAACAAGGAACACCGGTAAACGTTTTTAAATCATTACATATTAGTTAAAAAATAATAATTCTGGATTATCCATTATTATCTGTGAAAATAAAACGTTTGTACGTATAGATAAATATTAAAATATAAAAATACATATATTTTACCTGTTAGAAAATAACAATAGAGTGCAGCCAAGGAACCGGTTTATTTTAATCACTGTTCTGAATAGTTTTTATTTACACCACAAATATAAATTCACTCAAACGTTCAATTTATATTTGACAGTTTTAATTTATACGTCATTAGTTGAAAACATATCGAAACTGGTTCAACACCAAAAAACGCCTCATTACATTACAAAATCAAAAATGTAATGATGAAAATGTCGTCAAAAATATCATAAGTAATAAAATACGTGCATACATTTTGTAATGTAATGATCTTATTTTCCATCTGTACTTGAACTACCCCTGATGATGATTCATTTGAAATCGAAACGTAAGAAAGTTAATTAAATTATTATTTAATAAACACTGTTTACCACGACTGCAGCTCCAATTATTTCCCATCATCCCTACAATTATGTTTAATACCTAAAGAATTAAATAAGTAAACAAATGATCAATACAGAATAATGTAAAGCATGTCCACTATATCCAGGGTAAGGTATCTTACAGCGTTTTCCATTTATTTACTGCTATTTGTACAGAGTGCATAAACTCGTTTTCTATTTATATAATCAGTGCGCACTAGCTAAGTTTTACGTGTTGCATCTATACTTTTTGATTTCGAGTAAATTGAACCTTACTGAGTGCGCACTTTCTTGCACTTACAACGATCATACGTTCTTGCCAGTGCAGTCTGTCAAATTCATATATTAAGTTTGATAATAATATAAGAATTATTTCTTCGAAATTTTTTTCAAAATCTCAATTTATTTTTTGGAAAAAAATATTTCCAATTTTGAGATATATACAGGCTGCAACAGAAACAAGTATATTAAATAGAAGAACTCGTCGAGAGCAACAATATCTCTTAATAATTTATTTTTCAAATCTCAATTTTTCTGTGTTTTTAGGCAGATAATGAATTTTTTGACAAAACTTTGAAAATTTTTAATACAGTATCTAGATTCTAGAAGGTTTACAAAAAAAAAAGTTACCAAGAAATATTGTTATTCGCGATGAGCTGTGTCACTGGTTAAATTTAATTTACTTATTGTTGATATACCCTGTATACAAATAAACAGTTGAGATTGTACATAAGCTATCTATTTGACAGTGACAGTTACTACATAAACTTGTAAGAAATGTACTTATATTTCATAATTTACTGTTTTCACTTTGGCACCAATATGGCGGACGAGTCAGCTATGTATTATCTAGTAGCTGTAGTAGTGGGCATGATGTCATTAGCTGCACTAAGTGCAAATCTAAATATATAAATAGAAAACGCTATTATATTGGAACCTTGAGAACTATGAAGATTAAATATTCAATTCCAAAGTTGCCCTATAAAAAGATATGTCTTTATTTTTGTAATATTATAAATTTATTGTCTTATATTTTATGAAAACTTCATAGCTCTATTGTTAATGCCAAATATTTTTCTATTGAACATACCAAGAGCGCTACTTACTATTGCTTTTAAACAAAATCTGTCGTTTATTTTGAATGCCATGTGTAATTCAAATAAGTTGGCGGGTGTGTTTAGCTGGGAAACGAATTAGTTATGGGTGTAAATTGTAAATTTATTGTCTTTTATTTTATGAAAACTTCATAGCTTTATTGTTAATACCAAATTAATATTTTTCAACATACCAAAAGCGCTACTTGCTATTACTTTTAAACAAATCTGTCGTGTATTTTTAATGTCCTGTGTATTTCAAATAAGTTGGCGGGTGTGTTTAGCTGGGAAACGAATTGATTTAGGGTGTGTGAAGTTAGTTCCCAGTGTTTCTGTATAGATGGCGCTACTATATTGATTTACAAGTTTTCAGGAAACTCGTGAAAAATAAATGTGTTTCTTGTAACTATACGTTTAATACCTTTACGTGTAACTTTATTTAAATTATTAATGAAATACATTTAATATAATAAATAAAAATAATTTGAATCATATTAAATTATTAAAACAAAACAAACTCATAAAAAATTACAAATTATGACTTATGTTAAGAATATACAAACAAATTTTTATTTTATCACTTAAAATTACCCTAATTAAATAAAATTTAACATCATGGGCAGTTGCTTCACCCTAGAAATGGATTAAAAAAAATATTGGTAACATTTTAGTATAAAACCAATAACCACAGTCAATTAGAGCACATAAAAGTTTTTCGTAAAAATCATAATAAAAATTATATTTACGTATTTGCCACATAGTAGTGTAGAATAAGCCTGAGTGAAATGTAACAAAATCCATTATTTTTGCGTATTTAACGCACGCCCAATGCCTCCATAATTTTTATCTCGCACTACTAGGGCTGCGAAAAAACATTGAGCAGCCTTATATTCTGAGGCTGTGGAAGGAGAAAGTTAGTTACATAAATTGACAGACATTGAGGTGAAAGGTGTGACTTCTGTCCGAGCAGTTGAATATACAGACGCTGTTGAGTCAGTTGAGTATATAGACGCTGTATATAAGTATATAGTGATATAAATATCGCGTAAACAATCTGCAACAGACCGGCAGTCTGAGATTGGAACGCGTAGTGAAATAAATAATTAGTAATATCTTGGAAATAAATAGTAGTGTTAATTGGTGAAATAAATAATTAGTGTTAGTGTTATCTAGTTAATTATAGTTTTAGTTTTAATTAGTTTTTAATAATTGTTCAATATTAGTAATCGTCATTATTATATACCTTTTTAATATTTAGTTATAGTTTAACAAACCTTTATTTTAATTATTAATAATTGTGTAAAATTTACACTTCACCCAAATAAATAAATAAATAAACACGTTACAATATGTACGTCATCAGTAATGTATAGTAATTTAAGAATTGAATACTTGAAAGCGACGGTGAAATCAATTATAGAGGTGTAAATAGGGGCGTAGTCAGGATGTTAGATGGGGCAATGTAGTCTAACGACAGGGGGGGGTCTATGATCATTTCCATCGATCAATCGATCCTCTGAACAGATCTATCATATCGATGTTTTTTCGCAGCCCTGGTAGTGCGAAACATATTTAAAGTATAGGGGCATTTAAAATTTATTGGGAGTGCCTTAAATAGTCAACAATAAAAGTTATTTATTACATTTCAGGCTCAAGCTACACTAACGAATACGCACTACGAAAATATATTTTTTATGATTATGATATTGTTTCGATTGTGGTTATTGGTTGTATACCAATAATTTTTTTAGTTTATTTCTAGGGTGGGGCAACTGCCCCTCCCTGCCTCACTTTGGCTACGCCCATGGGTGTAAATAAAACATAATGATCGTGCATAACTAATTTTATGCAAAACTTTAACCAAACGTGTTTACACGAATAACTAAGTTTAAAAATATATCGTTTTCCTTTCTGCCAATATATTCTACAAAATCAATTTATTTGTATCATAATTATGAAAGGATATCGTAAACTAATATGTAGAATAAAGTTTAAAATTTGAAAATTTTGCGAAATATATGAGTTTACGTATCCATACAATATATTTCGAATAAAACTTGATCTAAAATATTTAATATACCTTTTCATTGCCTAAGTAAAATATTTATTTTTTCTTAATTCGAACAAGATTAGTTGCTATTTGAATTTTAGTAATGTTAGAATTTTGATTTGTTCTCACAGACAAACAAGACGTCTCTTCTTTCTTCATGCGATTTGAAAAATGAAAAATAAAAAGTCGCATAATGCTACAGTACCTACATATTTTATTTACCGAAGATCTTCAGTAGAATAACTGTAACGTCTACAACTAAGCACCAAAAGTATATCCCGAAAAAATGATGAGCGATAACTCTGTCAAGCTCCTAGCTGAAAAATGAATCTTGTATATAATGTATCTTAAGTCATACGCTAAATAACTACCAAATAGTAGAATAATTTAGATTTTAAGATTTTCCTTTTATAATAGTTAGACAGTTTAATTAGTTAAATATTTAGTTTGTAACTTAGGATCTATACACATTATATTCATCATCTTAACGAGTAAAATTAAAACATCTCTACAATAGTATTTGTAAGATAGTTGCGGAATGTTTCTTTTTAGGTACCTACACAGTAAAAAATTAACATAAAATTTAACACCGCTCTGAATCCCAGTTGGTCCACACAAAAATGTATTAAAAATTTACATTTTACTACGTGGAAAGTGCATTCACAAATGAAAATTAGATTTATGGTTTTTGTTTAGATTTAAGTAAGTCATTCATAAATGTAAGTTTAAAAAAAGGATTAAAATATCGGTAGAACAATACTCAACAGATACCCGTGCGCCGTGAAACTTGCTTCGCATGGCATTATTGGTTATATTTCAGCAATTAAGTTTTGCCAGTCTCCTTGTTCTTCTCGCGTTTGCTTTAAAGACCGAATCCACCAAGTGAATACTAAATAAAGATGGGTGTATATTTCCATATCGTTTTAGACTCGTTCCCATTGGTGAAGTTTGTGACGTCACACTAAATCATAAACCTAAAGTTTGTACCTTGCAATGTTTAGCTTTTGATGCATTCACAAATGAAAATTAGGTTTAGATTTATGGTTTATACTTTAGATTTAAAGAATGATTCCATTCACACTTCAGAATTTAGAGTCTCTAAATCTAAATCATAAAGCTAAACATTGCAAGGTCCATACTTTAGGTTTATGATTTAGTTTGACGTCACAAACTTTACCAATGAGAACGAGTCTGAAATGATATAGATATATACACCCACCTTTATTTAGTATCTACTTGGTGCATTCGGCTGTTAAACAAATTGGAGAAGAACATGGACACTGTCATAACTTAATTGCAGAAATATAACCAATAATGCCAAGCGAATGACAGTTTCATGGCGCACAGGTGTCTTGTTGAGTACTGCTTTAGCGATATTTTAATCTCGTTTTTGAAGCATTTACACAGATGTCTGTACATATCAAAACTAATTTTCAGGTAATTTAAACTTACATTTATGAATGACTTACTTAAACCTAAACAAAAACCATAAACCTAATTTTCATTTGTGAATGCACCTTAAATTCTGATGAGTAAATGAAGTCATAACATAATCTGCGGCCAAGGTCTTTAAATCTGAAGTATAAACCATAAATATAAATCTAATTTTCATTTGTGAATGTACCTTAACACATTGACACAGCTGTTCAAATAATAACAGACTCTGTATAAAGAAAGTTGATATAACAGTAAAATATATCAGTGCTAATTCTGTGTTATTTTAAATCACGGCCGTTCCTAGGGATACTATCGCCTGCGTGCAAATATATAATTCGCCGCCCTTAAGTTTTTACTATTTGTAATACTTTATTCATACGAGGTGCTACCCAAAAATTATCCGAGAATTATTTTCTGGTTAATTTCGACTTCACCCAATATGTAACTTCACTAGACACCCTTATGCATTTATTGCTCAACTGTTATAGAGGAAATATCTGACCGGTCAGTGTGATTTTTTTTGGAAGCGTTGTTTGATGTGTTCATCGATTTTTCAATGGCAGGCAGTAAAGTTTTCTTTCCTGTTAGAGAAAATCAGCAACGGAACCTGTCGCATTTCTTCGGAGCACTTACAGGGAGAAAGCTTTGAGCTATGCAAGGGTATACGAGTGGTTTTTGAAGTGAAGATGAACCTCGACCGGGATGTACTACGACGTCCGAAAGGAGTGAGAAAATTGTGATGCGATCATGTCTGATCGTCGTGCGTAGAACTATCGATGAGTTGAAGAAATTCCCTGGAATACCTTGGAGTTTGTGCCAACGAATTTTGACTGAAAATTTGAATATTAAATTCGCTCTACGACAGCACGTCCAAAGACTATAGAGCTGACCATTTGAGTGTGTGTCAGGATTTGAAAGAATATCAGAATCAGAATTTTTGTAAGCTCTCCCAAACATTGATGCTGATTTTCCTAACAGGAAACAAAACTTAACACGTTGCTTTTTAATGAACGCCATTAAAAGATCGCCGAACTCGTCAAAGAGCATTCACGAAAAATTTCATGCTTCCCAAGGATGACACTCGGACAGAAAATAATAGGGGATTACAGCTCAATCGAATTAAGAGAAAGTAGATGTTTAATAATGAATATTAATAAAGAAATAAAATGATATATGTAATTGAAATTCTTCGGAAATAAGAGTTTTTTTAGCAGCTCGTCACTCATATGCATTCCATATATATTATTTTGATTGGCGACTTAAAGACCACCTATAACAAATACCGAGTTAGGGCATGGAGTCTACTACCAATGGAAGTACGCAAATTCAAATAGCAGACACGTGGCTACTGGTCCAGTACTGCAATTCTCAAACAGTTTTTATTTGAATATAAATTCCTTGCATTAAACTTAATAATTTGGTACACTTGCAATAATAAAGCATGTAGACTTGTACAGTGTTATAATATAATTTGTTTTTTTATAAATATTATTTAAAAATAGCATACATTTCAAGAACATTTTAGATCCACGAAGAAAACAGTTTTAAATAAAAACTTGTATTCGTGACGTCACATCTATATTTTCAAACTTCGGGGGACTATAACTCACTTATTAATAGGAATTTTTTCACCGGATTTTCACCAACAGTCTTAGTTTTAGTTATACTTTCTAATGACATTATAGAAAAAATGGTGGAATCTCCTATTATTGGATATTTTGGGTGGCACCTCGTAAACACAAAATATATAAAACTTTTAAAAAATATTGCTACATTCTCGCACACATTGTAATCTGATAACATAATTACGTTATTTATTATAAATATTTTCTTTATACGTTCAATGTAGGTAGCGACGGCCGCCACAGCTTTTGGCCGCCAACGTGTGGGGCACGCATTACACGCCCGGTAGGAACGGCCCTGTTTTTAATATAAATTTTTATTAATTTTAACACTCAGTAATGTAAAATTTAAATATTGCCGGTTTTTTTGTAACATATATTTCTGTAAAACCTTTAAATGTATTTATTTTACATGATTTAGTATAAAATTAATTTTATTATATAATAGTGCAAAAATATAAATAAATAATACATTTACACATATACTACAAATATGTACATACATATTATCAAAAAATAATAAAGTTCTTCTATTTTTTATCTCTTACACCACAACACTTTTTTCTCATTTCTGTCCGGAGACCATATACCTTCAAGAAAGAAATACATTTCCGATTTTAACGACTCTGAAACTATACACATAAATATAGGACACTGTAAAAACGATTTAACAAAGTACTTACACGAATGCGACCAATATGCTTTGTAAAAAATTGCCAAACTGTGTAATATGCAAGTCTGACAATGCTTACTCGGTGTTAGTTTTACACAGGACTGTGTTGTATAACACGGAACTGTGTCGATATAACAGTATTGTGTGTTAAATGCAAGTTTTAAAATTTGACACTGAATTATTTATTATTTTTTTGGTTTCGCATAATTCTGTGTTTTTGGAAAGACTTTACACCGAATTTTTTTAACAAGCTCAAATGTCGAAAAATGCAAAATTGACAAAATTTATGTTCCTTTTAATACGAATATTTTAACACAGAAAAAACTGTAAATTCATAATACAGAAATGAGGCCAATTTTTTACTGTGTAGATTAGATTTTTAAGATTTCACTTTTTTCCTATAAAAATTATTAGTTTTTAGTCAATTAATTTAGATGTCAGGTATTTAGTTTAGAATCTTTTCATGATTATTTGTAAATATTTTTCCGGAGTGTTTCGAATGCCATATTTTTATTTGTTAGTTGTACAAAATTATTTAGGAATTTACGCCTACTAGAAACTACGATTAAGGTTAGGTTTAGAATGAAAAATCCGCAGGGTTGGCATAAACCATTTTTCTTTAATAAAAACCAAACCAGTGGTCAAAACTGGTTTAAACCGTCCGAAATTGGTTTAAACCATTTTATTATTATTTCGTTAAAATATTGTGTACGAATAAATTTACGTTTCCTAGCGATGAAAAATGAATAAATTAATAATTATTATCTGTAGAAAGGGGGTGGTAAATCGTTATGTGCGATCATAGGATTGCAGATCCCGCAAGACGAATTATTTTCGAAAACTTTTTTTACCCCTATCGTTAGAAAAGAAGTAAAATCAGCTTCATGGTGGTCATCTCTTAAAAATATTTTGGATGATAATTTTATTATTTTTGTAGTACATTTACAAAATTGAGTCGCCTCCTCCACATCTATTAAAAGAATATTTTCAAACACGAATCTAATTGAAACAAAATTAAGAAACAGGATTGGACTAGATAATGTATCCAATTTAGTATCATGTTACAAATTATTAAATTCTAAAGTAAAAGATACTGAACAAAGTGAAAATGAAGATGAATTAAAAGCTATTCAATTATACTGTTTCTTAATTTTGTTTCGTGGTAATGCAATTTTTATTTTATATCCTTGCATAATCTTTCAGTATTTATTATTAAAGCAATGTTTTTTGTATTTGATATTTTGTATACTCATATTTTTATGGAAAATAAATGCATGTCGAATCTTTTACTTTATAGTCCCAAAAATATAAATACAAATTATAAAATTGAGATAATTAAATTTTCATATTTTACAATTATAACCACATACTGGTTGAAATACAATTTTAATCAGGACGGTTTTAACCACTGGTTTAATCCATAGTGGAAGAAACTTGCCAACCCTGAAAATCCGTCCAACTTTTTATTTCTTGGGTTAAATTAGGAAATTTGGTAACAACCTTGAAGTTTAGGGTTAAGAAAGTAGGCCATAAGTTCCGTCGTTATTCAAGACATTAGTCAACGTCGTTTATTTATTGTGGACGTTTCGGACATTAATTTGTCCATCCTCAGCCAAATATTTTAAATATAATATAATATAATGTTAGTCAGTTTATCATAATGAACTACATATTTACAAAACAGTGCTCGCCAAAATTCTGTCAAGAATTGCAGAATATAAAAACAAGTAAGCTGCAATAATTCTTGACAGAATTTTGGCGAGAACTGTTTGGTAAATATGTAGTTCATTATAGTAAACTGACTAACATTATATTATATTATATTTAAAATATTTGGCTGAGGATGGACAAATTAATGTCCGAAACATCCACAATAAATAAACGACGTTGGCTAATGTCTTAAATAACGACGGAAATTATGGCCTACTTTCTTAACCCTAAATTTCTTAGGTTAGTTTGGTAATGATCATACAATATTATTTAAAATAATTGGATAGTTAGTTAGATGTAGATTTTAACATATTTTTCGTATATTCTGCAATGGAATTTTAGACAGGGTTAAGTATCAGGTTGTTTATTTCTTCTTATTTCTGAAGTTAGTCGAATTAGGTAGGGATCTTGCAAGATAATTTGTGAATTTATCGGAATGTTGTTTATTAGTATAAGGCGACCCAACGTATATACAATTAGGTAACATAGGTTAGCAGATTATTATTTTTGTACTGAATAGTATTAATGTTTCAGTATTTCAAGTTTATTTTCTTCGTGATGTAAATATAGCTTTTACGGTTAGGTTAGACATATTGCAATATTTAAAAGATTTAACGGGAAATGTACAATTTTTACAAGTATGAACAGACACAACTACATACCTCATGGAGTAGGGTAGATTGATTAATATAAGAAGGGAGAAAAGGTAATGAAATTTAGATTATATAGGTAAATGGTAGAGTTCCTAGAGATAGGTAAGATTAATGATATTTAGATACAAAAATTCATAAAAGCCAGAAAAAAAATTATCATCTTAACGAGTAGTAGTATTAGAACATCTTACAAGAGTATTTGTAAGATATTTAAAGAATGTTGCTTTTTGGGTACATAGGTTAAATTTTAAAGATTTCATATTTTTCTTATAAAAATTAGTAGTTTTTAGTCAATTATTTTAGATGTTAGGTATTTAGTTTAGAATCTTTACATGATTATTTGTAAAGATTTTTTCGGAGTGTTGAGTTCGAATGACATTTATATATTTTTATTTATGTAATACAATAAACTACTCTTCATAATTTAGTTAGTTTAGTAATCTGTACATAAATAAGGTTAGATTCAGAATCCGTCCATCTTTTTCTTTGCTTTCGTACATCCTAAGGTTCATAGTGAAATATTTTTTCAGAATTAGATACTGAGGCTTTTATATCTTTGTAAATTAGGTTATGATTGTACAATATTACTTTTACACTTTTTCCGGTGCTGTAAGGTGCATTCACAAATGAAAATTAGGTTTATGGTTTTTGTTTAGGTTTAAGTAAGTCATTCATAAATGTAAGTATAAATTACCTGAAAATTAGTTTTAATATGTACAGACATCTACGTAAATGCTTCAAAAACAAGATTAAAATATCGCTAGAGCAGTACTCAACTAGATACCTGTGTGCCGTGAAACTGTCATTCGCTTGGCATTATTGGTTATATTTCAGCAATTAAGTTATGACAGTCTCCATGCTCTTCTCACATTTGTTTAAAAAGCCGAATCCACCAAGTGGATAATAAATAAAAATGGGTTATATATCTATATCATTTCAGACTCGTTCTCATTGGTGAAATTTGTGACGTCAAACTAAATCATAAACCTAATGTTTGGATCTTGCAATGTTTAGCTTTATGATATGGATTAGAGACCCTAAATTCTGAAGTGTGAATGGACTCATTACATAATATGTGGGCAAAATCTTTAAATCTAAAGTATAAACCATAAATCAAAACCTAATTTTCATTTGTGATTGTACCTTTAATGTTTATTCATAATAAATAGTTAGTTAGATGAAGATTTTTACATTTTTTTCATATATTCGGAATTTCCACAATTGGAATGTTAACATAAGAGAGGGTTAGTTATTTGATTCTGTAGTTCTCATATTTCTCAAGTTATTTGTAAGATTTAAGGGGAAGAATATACACTTTACTATAATATATTACTAATTAATACGAGTAACATAGGTCGAGCGACTTCGACGAGATTTAGATAAGGGGGAGGGGAACATAATGAAATTTAGATTATACAGGTAAAGGATAGAGTTAATAGACATAGGTACGGTTAATGATAAATTTAGTTTAGCTAGTTTGTAATTGTAACTTAGAGTCAATACACATATATTCATCATTCAGAATATCTTACGAGAGTATTTGTGAGATATTTACGGAATGTTGCTTTTTAGGTATACATAGGTTAGATTTTTAAGATTTCACATATTTCTATAAAACTTGCCAGACGTTAGTCAATTATTTTAGAAGTTAGGTATTTAGTTTAGAATCTTTACATGATTATTTGAAAAGATTTTTTCGGAGTGTTGAGTTTCGAATTACATATATTTTTATATAAAACAATAAAATACTATACAATTTACATCTACTCTTACTAACTTAGTTAGCTTAGTAATCTGTACATAATTAAGGGTAGAATTAGAAATCAAAATCCGTCCATTTTTTTTTTGCTATCGTACATCCTGAATGTGCATAGTGAATTTTTTTTCATAACTAGGTATTAGGCTTTTTATATCTTCGTTTAAGTTAGTTAGGTAATGATCGTACAATATTAATTTTACACAGGGTTAGTTATATGATTCTTTATTTGTTTGTATATCTTAAGTTTATGTAAGATTTAAGGGGAAACTTACAATTTTTAGAAGTAAGAATAGACATTTCACTACATACCTCATTAAGTAGAGTAGATAACAGGTCGGAGGTCTTCGATTTAGATAAGAGGGAAACCCCTAATGAAATTTAGATTATACAGGTAAATAAATAGAATTAATAGATATAGGTTCGCAATAGACAAAATAAAAATATTGAAGCAGTTTAGGTAAAGAGAAATAATAATTTTTATCAGTTTAAATAATAAATATTAAATTTGAATTTTTATGTTTTAAAACTTTTAGAATATCATAGTTAATGAAACAGGGAAGCGAATTTATAAATAATAACGATAGTACTCTTATTTTAGTTAAATTCAGTATTTTAACGAGTAGAATTAAAATATATTCTTAGGTATCTTATTTATAAAATTTCATTAACTGTTATGTTGTTAGTTTAGAATCTTCACTTGGTTATTTGTGTGTCTGATGACATATATTTTTATTTGTGGTATACAATATAATACGTATCTACTATATAATTTAAATCTACTCTTAATATTTTATAAGTTGGTTAGTTAGAAATATGATTAAGATTAGATTAACATAAGTTTCATTGTCGGTAATGATTTTGTGGAATGTTTTTATAATTTCAAAATAATAATTTTTAGTCTGTAAAATAAAAATATGTTACTTTTTCATAATTTTTATGGCCCTGTTAAAATTTATACAAAATAAATTTTATATTTGTTGCTTTAATAAATTTGCTCAGGGGAGGATGGGTGGTAAAAAAAGAATTAGATTACTCCAGTAATGCAGAATCATTAAATTTGCATTTTTTGAAAAAATCAAAATCTATTTTACTGTTTTTGAGTATAAATAGAAAATACATACATACGAGTATATACATACAGGGTGATTTTTTTCAAGGTGTACGTAGGGGATTAACATGGGAAATTAGTTTTTAGCAAACCGTTGCCCCCTATTTTAACTTACGGCAATGGTTGTGGTGTCAATACAAAGATAAAAAAATCCTTATGCGAAAATACCAAATACATGGAAATTATCCAATATTTTAAGCCCACAAATTAATTTTAAAAATTATTCATATTCTTATTAATAGCAATAGCCATGCCAAATTTGAACAAAAAGATTGTCAAGAGATAGCAACCTATTCTGACAGATAAAATGTCAAGCATGTGTTTACCTTTTGATCAAATTTGGAATGGCTATTGCTATTAATAGAAAAATGAATAATTTTTAAAATTAATTACGGGTCTAAAATATTGGATAATTTCCATATATTTGGTATTTTTGGATAAGCCATTTTTTATCTTTCTATTGACACTGCAACAATTGCTGTAAGATAAAACGGGGGGGGGGGTTGGTTTGGGGCAACGGGTTGCAAAAAACTGATTTCCCATGTTAATCTCCTATGTACACCTTGAAAAAAATCAGCTTGTATATTACTGCTTATCCAACATTGTGGGTTAGAGAAAGAAATTATTCATCTAGCTTTCATCCTTCGCCATATATTTCTATTCAAGTACACTTCTTTCACTCCGTCCACATTCATGCATGCTCTTTTTCTTTTCTACTCAGAAACTTTCTCTTCCATCACATCTATCCACTTACACACTGAACGTTCATGTAATGGTGGTACACTCTAAATTTCATTAACACATATTCGATTTACAAGCCGTTCATTCATTATTCTATCCATATGTCCAGACCATCTCAACTAACTCACTGCCATTCCTTTTCCTAACCATACACTCTTCATACATAATATTATTCCTCACGCGATCTCGCCTTACATACTTAGATGCACCACGTAAATATCTAATTTTTATGGCAGTTACTCTCTCTTTATGCTTTTCCATACATGTTCTACATTCGCTTCCATATATCAAAGCAGGCACACGCACTCCATTATACACATTTCATTTCAGTACCTTACATCCTGCATTCGCTCTCCTTTCAATTTCTCGATCATTCTCACCCAAACTCATTCATTTGCTTCAGTTCCAGTTTCACTTCATCCACCAAAATACTAATATTTTGCATTTATCAACATTCAACACCAGATTCATATTTCTGCTAACTAAATATCTATTTTCTCTATCATTTTTCATACACCAAATTATGCTTCATGCGATCCTGTCTTACATACCCACATACACCACGTAAATACCTTATTTTCACGGCAGTTTCTCTCCTTTTATGCTTCCATTCCCAACATTTGGTTCCATACATCGAAGCAAGCACAAGCACTCCATTATACACACACAACCGATCATATCTAGATACATTTACGTTTCGAATAAACGTACCCGGAGTACCCATAGTACCCCAGAGCCTACCTTATATTCCGTACTCACTCCCCTTTCAATATCTCAATCAATTCATCCATTCATTGACATTATGCTACCCAAATATACATACTCATTCTCCAGCTCCAGTTTCACTTCATCCATCAACACATTTCATTGTCACTAAATCACTCCTTTTAACATTCAACACCAGATTCATGCCATATTTCTTCCATCAACATGCATTCTCTCTATCATTCTTCCCAGCCTGTTCTTCATTTTCACCTAAAACAAAAAACAAGTACATCATCCGCATACGCTAACGCAGGCACACAATTTTCACCAATATGTATACCTACCTACCATCCATTCCATTTCAATAAAAATAACGTACATATTGAAGTAGTAATTTCTATATATGTTAAAAAATTGTCATTATTCGTAAAAATATATTATTTATTTTGTGATTTTTTAATGAAATTGTAACAATAAAAGCTCGGGGGTGGTTGGGTGGTGAGAAAAAAAAATTTTGAATATTGAATTAATGCACAGTTATGTTGTATGTAGATGTTTATGTTTTTGAGAAGTAAAAATTAATATGCCTACTATTTATAATAATAAAATATTTATTACAACAATAATATGTACATACGTAAATCATTTTGTATTAATAATTTCTAATTGTTCGTAGAAATATATATTTGTTCATAAATGCTTAATTAATTGTTATAATAAAAGCTCGGGGGAGGTTGGGTGGTGAGTAAAAAATAATGTCATTTTAAGAAATAAACTAATGTACAAACATTCAAAATTTCAATATTTGATATTCTGCCTTAGTATGAAAATATTACAATAATTTTATTCTTCTATATACATAGAGAGCTTTTTTTATCAGTAAATATAGTGGAATAATTACAAAATGACATCAATATATTGAAGCGTTTATTTTTTGAGTAAACATAAAGAATAATTGTCAGACTCGTCAAATTTTT